>OY728160.1:441471340-451471340 GCA_963277665.1 Viscum album
TGGATCGGTTGACTCGTCCTACCTCTCCCCTTCCTTATTCACTCTTGAACTACAGGAATGCTATACTGGATCAGGAACATGATATACCCGAGGGTCTCCCTTAAAATCCCAGAGCCTGAAATACATCACTTCCAACTATTCGATCTAGTTTTCATGGGCTGCTACTACACCATTTCTGGCTTTGGCTAAGTAGAAAGAAGGCAATGCATGAAAAAAGCCTTCTAGACCCCATGCAGACAGCATCCCTCATGAAAAGGATAAGTAAGGTGGGACAACCAGATCAATCTCTCCCCAGCTTCAACCTCTTTGACCCCTCCTCCTGAAAACTACAATCAAGCTTCACTTTTATGTAGCAATCAGGTCATCTAACTCCTTTCTCGGTATAATCCCACAACTTGAAGAGAGTGATTTTGGAAGTCACAAGTAAACTGACCATGTAGTAGCTCACCCAGAAAGTTCAAGTGGGCAACTACAGGGTAGATTTTCTTTCCTAATATCTATCTAGTTGCTCTTGGGTGGTTAAGGAAGTATGAAAGACTCTGTGGTTGCTGACTTTTCCAGGACGGCAGCGGGAAGAAGCAAGCATAATCCTCTTCTCCATCAGTGAACTGCCACACTATTAGAAGAGTACTGGCCATTCTGTACTCTACTCTAATAGTCTCCAAAGACTGCTATCATCTCTATCACTATATATAAGAGTACCCGTTTGCCTGCCACACTATTAGAAGAGTACTGGTCTCTGCGTTCAAGGTCTATCTCTCAACTCTTTCCTGCCAAGACGCTTGATGAATGTAATGCAATTGTAGACGGGTACTCTTATATATAGTGATAGAGATGATACCAAGTTTCAAGGGCAGAATGCGTCTCAGTCGAACGGGAGTCAACCTTCTGATTTCATAGAACAGAACCTCTCTCTGTGAGATATTTCATTGTGGAAGGGCATGGTTTAGAAACCAAAAATGAGAAGCTCCTCAACAGTATGTCAACAACCTAACCATTTCTATTAGAAGGCAGTGTGAGAAGCTAAGAAAATAGGGCCTGTGGTAAGCTTGTCTTAACGATAGAGTGATAGCTCGGTATAATCTAGCCAGGTAATCTTCTATATAGTCTATAGGCGGACCACTATAGGCACCAAAAAAGGTGCCTATAGTGGTGCCTATAGTGGTACGACTATATTATACCGATTGGACTCCATCCGAGCAGCGGTTCCGCCAGTGAGTTCTTTATCCTTATCAGTATACGGAAACGGCTCATGAATACATCACCATGGTGAGGTTCGGCTTTTTGGGGGGAAAGAAAGAGACTGATAGGGATAAGGTTCTAAAAGATCTGACACCTTAGGGTCAGGTTCTAAAAGATCTGACACCTTAGGGTCAGGTTCTAAAAGATATGACACCTTAGGGTCAGGTTCTAAAAGATCTGACACCTTAGGGTCAGGTTCTAAAAGATCTGACACCTTAGGGTCAGGTTCTAAAAGATCTGACACCTTAGGGTCAGGAACTGAAGCCAGTAGGAATAGAGAAGTGGAATTAACTGATAGGGATAAACTATATAGGGTCAAGTACCGTAGATCTGACCCGAAAGAAAGGGTCAGGTTCTAAAAGATCTGATCCGAATAGGATCAGGTTCAAAGATCTGATCCGAATAGGATCAGGTTCAAAGATCTGATCCGAATAGGATCAGGTTCAAAGATCTGATCCGAATAGGATCAGGTTCAAAGATCTGATCCGAATAGGATCAGGTTCAAAGATATGATCCGAATAGGATCAGGTTCAAAGATCTGATCCGAATAGGATCAGGTTCAAAGATCTGACCCTTTCTAGGGTCAGGAACTAAGGGTGTGGAAATGGCGGTCGATCAGTTTCATACTATTAAATAGTATGCGATTACTAACGATTATTAAAAACAATTGCAACTCAACTCGGAACAAGTGGTCCACTCCAACTGATGTCCTCTGTTCTGCCAGGCAAGGTAGGAGCATGGGGGGTTCAAAAGTCACATCATGAGACAATTCAATACCACCAAGATAGAAGGTCCAGCAGCTCAACCCCTTAGTTCCTTATCCCTATCAGAGAGTGGATGGTTTTGTGGTGACATTGACCTCCCCTGAGCATCACACCCTTCCAAAACTAGTACTTATATATAGAGGAACTGCCTTCGAACCCCGTTATAGAGCTACTAACTGACCTCCGCCAAACCCATACTGCAAGCGATCCACCGTGCACATATATACTATCATGACCATACTCTGACCTACTCGCCCCTAGGCCATAGGGTATGCGTAGGAGGCTGAAGGAGTGCGGGAATCTACTACCTATATTATAATGAGATGGTGAAACTCGAGTATACCCTCCATTCCCCATTGCCACGTATACCGACACCATCCAACCCCCCAACTGCGCATTTTGCGACCCAGTGCGTAGCAGTGTATCATGGCACTATATAGAGTCAAGTTCAGTACTTTATTCTATATAGTCTACTCTAATAGTCTACCATCCCCCCTTGTCGCCCAACGGGTACTCTGTCTATATAGTACTATATAGAGTAGAGTACTGACGACTCCATTACACCTTGTGTTCCTTATCCCTATCAGAACTATATAGAGAGAGTACTGAACCTCCCGTTTTGATCTGGCCGCCTTGAATGGTGTCCCCGTGTGCGCTTCCTAGTCGTTTGCCTTCCACTTCCGCCGATCTTGAATGGAAGGTATACTTGACCTTGCTCCACTCGTTTGAACCACCTATAGCATCAACCGGAACATCGTTTCTATATCATAGCAAGAGAGATTGGGCAAGACGGCCCATTTTCTAACCATCATTGGGGGATCATGACTAGCGCAACCAGCCCCAACTCTTAGTTCCTTATCCCTATCAGTCGGTACCTCATACCATACTGAGCAGACTAGCTTCAATACTTGTAGTTGAGCCTATGACTCACCTTTCCTAGCCTATGGGGAATACAAGGTCACAGTCAGATAGCTATGAGTGAAAGAATCAAGATAGTTTAGAGTTGACCGTAGCTACCTGGCATTGTAGCGAGGCTCACTCAACGCTTGAGAAATACATCCAATGGGATACTTCATGTATCCTCGGTATAATATAGGTAGTAGGCACTGGGATACTTCACGTATCCCAGGCCAGGAAATGACCAGGTCAGACCTGGCAATGACCTGGTGAGTCTTCTGGCCAGGGACGTCCTGGTCATTGACTGGGATACATGAATCATGTATCCCAGGTCTTCCCTGGGATACGTGAAGTATCCCAGACCAGGTCCTCCCTGGGATACGTGAAGTATCCCAGTGAGTACCTGGTCCTTTCCTGGGATACATTCAGTATCTGACTATCTAGATGATACGGATGGAGGACCTCTTATAATCTAGAGTAGCCTGCCTTGTCTGACTAGACCTGGGAGGACCTGGAATACATGAAGTATCCCAGACCTGGGAGGACCTGGTGCTCCAGGCTACTATATATTATAAGAGGGCAGGGAGCGCCTGGGAGGACCAGGTGCTCACTGACCAGGGAGTGCCTGGGATACCTGAATCAGGTATCCCAGTGAAGACCTGGGGGCCAACGACCTGACAGGCTGCTCGCCCTATAAGCGTGTGGGCCTGGTACTGATATATATTGAGCTGCTATCTTGGGCGGCTTGTGATGCTGATAGTTGAGACTATTAGAGTAGAGTACTGAGGACACCTCCGGCTTGATGAACGCCATACCCGCTAGATGGCAGATGGGCACACTGTCACCTCTCACTTACAGCACCAATAGCATTCAAGTGACCCTAACCCCCCATCCCCATTTGTTCCCCATCCAGCAGCTAACCAGACCCCCCAACGGTGCACTATTGCTTGAAGGTCGGGTATTCTAGCATATAAAGTCCGGTCAAAGGGAAAGACTATTAGAGTAGAGTACTGACTCACTCATGGATGACCAACCGGGTTCATGGGGTTTTTCGAGGTGCTGTGTCCCCATTGATGCATTGGCATCCATTCCAATACCACATGAATGGAACACGGTGCCTGATCTGGTGCCACCTGCAAGCCGAAACAGAGATTGCCTTTTTGCAACGACTTTTGATGCTATTTTGAACCGCTACGCCAACTCAACTGAAGCTACGGTCGTGTTGCTTCCTGCCTCACCGCGGCGTTTCACCGCACCTATCCCGATCTTGTTGTGATTGAGTGGATGTCTGGTCTTGCGATTGAGTGAGACCTTTCAGACAAAGTACACGGGGCTCGCCCTATGGTGGTCAACCTGATTTCCCACGCTGCCCAAAGGTGAGACCTTTCAGACAAAGGTTGGAAGAACGACTGATATCAGTCAGTTTGAATTGGACTGATCATAGCCAGTACAGATCGAGTACAGGATGAAGAGGCGTCTGGATCAATACTCTACTCTAATAGTATCGGCAAAAAAGGCACGAACCGCTACACAACTGGTATTGGAGGATCAAGGTGGCGGCTTTGGCAATCGCACAGATCAACCCCCATTTCCACTTCAAGAGTTGGGGATCATGGTGGTCAGCTCGGCAAGTGGCACCACCGCCTATCGGTTCCACTGGTACTGATATATATTGAAGGGCCAATCGAACCATACAGTCCCATGTTCCAATAGACTATATCTACTAAGTCAGCTTTTTCTCAGTACTCTACTCTAATAGTGGCACACACCGGGCACCTTGTGAAGCTGGTACTTATATGGTTGTTTGACGAAGGCTGGTCATGTTGGAATGGTCAGAGACCAGTCAATATATATCAGTACCAGTCTCCGACGACCATCAATAGCCAATGGGAGCAATCATGGATGAATGAGTCACCAGTACTCTAATCTAAGAGTCCTATCGACCACACCACACCTTGAAAGATCCACCTCCAAAAGGAGTCGTTGGGGTACCCATTGTGTGCTACTACTCTTATTGATTGGGGCGATGAACCGTATGAGCCGAACAATATATATCAGTACCGTGTCTGAAGGTAGCTGCTGGAATGGAGTGGAACCATGTGAGGATAGTAGCAATGTTCGATGAAACCCCCATCTCTTCCAAACAACCACACCATGATGCATCACAGGAATTCCAGAAATTACCTCGTCTTCTTGCAGCAGTTGGGAAAGGCCCATGAACCCCCGCCGCACCGCTATACTAGACTAGTAGTAGACAATAGGGAATGCGAGTCAACAACCTTTCACATCGTTCCCTATTTTCTACTACTAGTTCGGAGTTGAAGGAGATTTTGAGCCCTGGTTAGTGAGTACCTGGCCAAATCAATGCCAATGCCAAAGGACCCATGTTTGCATATAGTATACGATGGTCAATCTACAGTAAATGACACGCGGGGATGCTGGGGGTTTCCAATTTTAGTACTATCTCATCATATCATCATATACCATAAATCTATGAATGCACCTCGGGAACAACACTAGCGGGAGGCCCAGAGGTTGAGGGCCTCTATTTTGGAGGTAAGGTCTCTTTTTGGAGGTGATGTGGTTGACCATCCTTAGAAGAATAAGGAAGCCGATGGTACCCAGCTACTGGAAGCTGGAACTACTCCGGCTATTCAAGAATAAAGGCTCATCAACTCGGTTTTTTGACACAGTAAAAAACTCTGAACGTGATGCCTCGTTCGACTTGAATCAACACCTCGAGAACCATCAATGGGTTCGACCTCGGTATAATATAGGTAGTAGACATGACAAAGAGGACCGAACAGCCAAGAGAGACGAGGTATTCTTGTGAGGAGGTAGCTATATGCGGAGGTCTTGGTGATTTGATGGGGGTTCATCGATTCATCCCTTTCGATATGCATTGGCCGAGTCTCAGTACTATACTCTAAAAGTCTTGCCCAAGGTGGTCTCTACTCTTGTTGATGAACACCTCCACCTTGATGCGGGTATTCTTTCATTTTAGTTCCGATTCTTGGGGTTGTGGGTTTCCCGAGTGACCCGGGTCATCCTCCAATTTAGTGTAGCGACGTCGACTATCACCATCAGGCCACCTTTGAATGGGACGGCATATTGGATTGCTTGAATGCTGGACATCTGTCATTGGGTATTGGCCATTTGTGGATTTGGGGGGATCCAACTCGAAGGGTACAACGCGCGATCGGCATCTCTGATTCGAGCTAGTCCCAAGGGCTGCCATCGAGGCCAAGGTGGTGTCTGCTCGCGCCTTGCTGATGCCATTAGTACTCTACTCTAATAGTATCGCTCCTGAAGCCAAACCGTACTGTCCCGTGGGTGATCGATGTCTGGTCCGTATGCAGCCAAAGAGCAATCGATCTCACCAACGAGTCCGGGAAGGGATGGGGTGATTGCAATGCACAAGAAATCCAATGGGGTCATTTGTCCTATAGGCACATACGGGTACTCGACAGGTTGACATCTGATCCATCCGAGCAGCAAGAGATCTGAAAACAGCAACCAAAACAGTCCTTGGGCTACAGGGCGAAAACTGGAACTACGTACAGCCATGGGACAAAAAGCGAGCGAAAACAGAGAGAGAAACACAAGTGCGATTGCGGCCACACCACCAGCTTTGGAAGGGATACTATGCAGCAGGGCATAAAGCGGTAGGAAATACCATTCAGGAACAATATGGGTTGGGGTCGGCATCGGATTAGCAGTGATAGAATTTTCGGGATGCAATAATAAATGGGGATCAAAAAACACAACCAGCGCGAGCCCAAGGGAACAAGAAACCAATCCTACTAGATCCTTCACATAGAAATAGGGAAAAGATGCTATTTTATCCATCTCCGAATACACACCCAAGGGATTATTGGAGCCAAATTGATGCAATGAGGCCAGATGAATCAGAGTGGATCCTACTATCAGAAATGGCAGTACAAGATGCAAACTATAAAAACGCGTTAAGGTTGGATTGTCAATGGAGAACCCACCCCATAGCCAAGAGACAATGGTGTTTCCCACAACTGGTATGGCACTCGCGATGCTGGTTATGACAGTTGCTCCCCAAAAGCTCATCTGCCCCCAAGGAAGAACGTATCCCGGAAACGCTGTCCCAATCAATAAGAGTAGTAGCAGCACACCGAAACCCCGAACCCATTCCCGAGGACTGCTAAAACTAGCATGATAGAGACCAAGAAAGAGATGCAGGTGAACGACCAAGAGAAACATACTCGCCCCATTCGAATGCAGATATCGGAGAAACCATCCCCCAGCAACATCTCTCATTAAGGTTTCCACGCAGGAGAACGCGAGATCGACATTCGGTGTGTGATGCATCGATAATAAAACGCCAGAGACCAGCTGCAGTACTAAACAAAAACCAGATAAAGGCCCGAGTCCCCAAGAATACGATAGATTGATCGGGGTTGGATAAGCAATCAAGTGCTGATGGAGTGTTGAGATGACAGGTTGTTTCAGCATCGAGAATCGTTGGCGCATTGTTCAATCGTTGACATTTCTGCTCCGCCTAAGATCTCAATTGTGATCCACCGCTCCCGCCCCCCTTCCATACGCCTGAACACCCAAGAAAAACCGCCAGGATGTGTAATAGTGTAACGAGCTTTTATATGTGTGAATAACGGGTTTCATAGTCAAGAAAAGTATTACTGAGATAGTAGATAGCCTTCTCCTTCTTGCCTGTATCATCATGCTGAGCGAGGACTTCCCCTAGCGCCGTTTCAGTGGTCGAAACGTAGAGGAGTAGAGGCCTTCCTGGTACTGGTGGAGATAATACTGGGTCATTCATGAGATACATCTGAATTTTCTTGAAATATTATTGGGGTCCACTCGAACGTCGGCGTTCTTCTGAAGAAGCTGATTCATGGACTCACATCTCGTGCTGGCTTGAGATATGAATCGTCGAAGAGGTTGCAACTGACCGTCGAAGACTTCGTAACTCCTTCATGTTGCGAGGTGGAGGAAGGCATCAACATGCCTCCCTTATATTATAAGAATATCCGAGATCGTCGGCTGGATCTGCCTCGATTCCTCGCTTGCTGACGATGAATCCCAGAAGCGTCGCCTGATATGAGACTCAAAAGGCACACTTCTTAGGGTTTAGGCGAAGGTTGTATTGTAGTAGGCGCTCGCTCTGCGATCTTCTCGCTTGCTGTCTTCGATTTGACGAGAATATCGTAAACATAATCTTCAAGGATGTATCCCATGGAAGATGGCTGTTATGGCTCTCTGATAGGTTGCCCCGGCGTTTTTGAGACCTTTGGGAATAACTGTCTAGCAAAACGTCCCCCATTGAGTCATGAAGGAGGTCGTCGGTCTGATCTTCTTCAGCAAGCTTGATCTGGTTTCCGCCTGAAAACCCATCCAACAACGACAACCTCTCGTGTCCGGCTGTGGAATCGACCAGAACATCAATGATGGGAAGAGGGAAGTCGTCCTTTGGAGTTGCCTTTTTGAGGTAAGTCGTTACATACACGAACACGTCAAGCCAAAAAACGTGAGCTGATGAATCAGTCCCGCGCGTCTCACGCGCTACGACTACATTTAACATTGCCCCTATCGCGCGATAATCACCGGCTTTTTGGCCGTAGATTGCGGGAGAGACTACTCTAGTTAGCTGGGGGGAGTTAGGAGGAGTTCTTTCTCCGAGATGAGTTCTGCAGTTCTGTCTCTCGGGCAGGTGCAGCTAGGGATGGCCAGCTTCTCGGATCAACAACTGGCTCCTCTCCCGGTGGTCGAGTGGCTTTCCGCTCCTCTTCTACCATTGGTTTCGCTTTTTCCCCCTTCCCCTGCATGGTGACTCACCTGCCTCAATATCGATTGAAAGCATGCGCTGGAGATGGGAGTGAATCGAAATCGGGGGGAGAAAAGCTTCTTCCCGACATCAGCATGATGAACTAGCTTCTCCCCGGATAAGGCCACCTTTTGATTGCAGCCAAGGCAAGAATGCCACGAATGGTGTTTAGAAACCTGGACCCTATCTCTAAAAGGGTTCGACTTGAAGGAATCCTTTAGCTACTAATCTGGCTTTGTATCTCTCTACCGATCCATCTGCTTTATGCTTGATCTTGTAAATCCACTTGCAGCCAATGGCTTCTTTCCCTGCAGGCAATGAGACTCAGTCTTATTCTTTTTTTCCTGGGCATTGATTTCTTCCTGTATAGCATCTCTCCAGCAAGAATGATTGGAGGCTTCAGCAAATGATTCAGGTTCATGAGAAGATTGAACTGACATGAGGTAAGCTCGATCTTTTGGGGAAAACGATATATAAGATAAGATCAAAATCCTTCAACAGGATAAGAAACTTGAGAGGATCAACGAACCTGAGAGAGGGATCCAGAATCTGAGGAAGCGACTGGAAGGGAAGGAACTGGGCTAGACTGCTGATCTTCTGGAGTAGCCTGACCCTGGGAAAGAGACTGTCATCGCCGCCGAGAATCAACATGCTGTGCCGGGTGACTGGAATCCTCTGAGGTCAGATGAACAAGATGACAATCGGAAGAAAATGCTGAGCAAAGCTGCTGGCCTGAAGAGTGAGGCTGATCCGTAACATCAACTGCAGAAGAATGAAGTTCGAGTTGATGAACAGGAGAAGGCCGCAATACATCTCCATCATCATTCTCCCCCGGGGCTGATTCATTAGGTTAAGGAAAATATGAGGCGACTCCATTAAAGAGAGCATTAAGGATAGATGGAGTCTCTTGGATTTCACGTCATATCATCTATACCCGGACTGAGCATATCCAAGAAAGACACAAGTGGTTGCCTTGGGGACAATTTTTCTATTAACTGCGCAAGAATATGAACAAAACACGTGCATCCAAACACTCGAAAATGCCTATAGTACTGCCCCAGTAAGAAGTTCGTGAGGCTGGATGGAATGAAGATTCTTCCCTCTCTCTTCCCCCAAAAAAAGGAGAGAGATGCCCCGTCCCTTCTTTATGCACATCCATATACATAGCCAGACACAAAGGTGTACAATCCGGTCAAAATCTGCGGTTCTTTAAGTTCATTCACTGTAGGTTCTCTTACTTGTTCTAGTGGCTGGAAAAGGCCAACCGAGAGGGGAGAACGAATGGCTTAGGAATCGACCGGTTCCGAGCAGACTCGTGGAGCTGCAGCTTGGATTATCGTAGAATAAGAGGGGCCGCCTTAGCTTAGGAAATGACTTATAATAACTTAAAAGACAGATGCCACCGCTGCGAGGCGAGGGAGCAACTTGTCTGGTTTTTCGGTGCACTCATTCCCCTTACGAGAATGAAATGAGGCCCCAGCTTGACTCGAGACCAAGACTCCTTTCAACTCGCACCAATAGAGGCACTGAGCGGCCGGAGATTGATTGAAAAGGCAGCCCCTCTCCCCCCTAGCCGCCTACCTACTCATGTTCGTAGCTCGATCGGAGGTCAAGACTGTGGTCCGGCGGAAAAACAGAAGTCATCCGTATCAAGTGATACGTGAATTGCTCAGTAGTGCTTCGCCACTACCGTAGATGGCGGAAATAGCTTAATGGTAGAGCATAGCCTTGCCAAGGCTGAGGTTGAGGGTTCAAGTCCCTCCTTCCGCTCCTGGCTTCGTCGTTGAGTGGTAACGAGTTTAGTACATAAGCCCCTTTAGAGATAGGGGCGAGCAGCATGGCAGCCCCTTGTTTGTATAGGGTTCCAAATCTATCTTACTAATAAGAAGAAAGGGGCAAGCCAAAACCTACTCCTAACAAGTTGCTGGCTTTTCATCAGCCGTTGCGCGCTAGCACGCTTCTCTTTTTCAACAGGCTTCTTCAAATATCCCATAAATCAAGTAGGGGCATAAGCATCGCCTCTCGACCCAATCCGTCTTTTCTGGCCTCCCCAACACACTCTTGATACGAAAGAAACCTCCCGCCATAGAGAAGAGATCTAAAGTCTGGGTCCCCTCGATCACCCTCCCTTGAACCTGAACTGGTCGAGAGAAATGAACCCGCACCACATTTTATAACCTTCGAATCGAAACCCCCAACTAGAGATGAAATTCCAGAACCTAAACAACTCAGTTGAGAGCTCTGTGACTGGAAAAAGGGAAGGTCCACCAATGATTGATAGGCCATTCCCCCCTATCCGTCTCTTGATCCCTCATTCCACTCATCCATTGTTACTGATTCATTCAAGGCACGGAAGTGGAGCCTAGGCCCTTCCATTGTACTCTTACCTTCTTCTTCCCCTCCGACCTTTGCTAGCTATTCTGCAGTCTTATAAGATGAGTGGGTCTTGGGTCTAGGAAATGCCAACAGAGAAGCTTATGGAAGACTCACTTCACCTTAAGTGCGCCTACCTTAACCTTAAGGCAATAAGAAGAGAACTATTCAATGGAAAAGTTGCTTCCTGAAGGAATTATTATCACTTAGCGCTTGTGCTAAGGAGTGAAACAGCTTGACCATAGGGAAAGGCACTTTTCTCTTCTTAACAGATATGAGATAGATGCAGAGACTCGTCCGGTGGAGAAATGACATAATATAATGCTAATCCCCCTTCGGCCTTGCTTTGAATAGCCCTATGGCAGACGTCAGTGACCTTGCCGAGGTTGATAGCTTGTCCAATGGTGCGAGTCTGAGTTAGGTATTCCCGTAGAGCAAGGAAGGTTACTGTTGTTGCTGCTGAACTGCTAACTGATGAATGCTCTTACGCTACCGTAACGAGAACGAGAAGAATGAATTCCTCTACTGGAAGGCGGTCGTGAAAGGATAAGGCAAGAGAAGAGTTAGAGCCGACACCGAGGATAGAAAGATGAAAGGGAAAGGAGGATCTATCTCTTTAAAGGAGAAGAATCGATTCAAGAGGTCGTAAAGCAAGAGCTGCTTCATCTAATAGTTCAGTCGTTAGGCCCCCCAAAGTTAAGCTGTCTTCAATCGAAAGGAAACCCTGCGTTGATATTCGAGGAAGTAGCTCTCGACACGAGGGATATACAAGAAACACCTGCTCTAGATCTCTAAGTCTCCATGGTCGTTCTTTTTAACATCTCTTTCTATTCTTCTAATGTAATTCTCCTCTATATGCATGCACCTCGTACTACCCTCCATTGCGCATCCTGTGTAACATCAAGGAAAGGGAACCCTCATAGACACCGAAGTGACAAAGACCATATCCAGTCCGTCCAAGATATACATTACTTTATCATCATCTAAAAGAGATTTCTGAATAGAAGCCAACAACTCACAAATAGCTTTGAAACGATTCAAGTAGTCGGTTATGGAAGATGTACCTCTCTTGCACATAAGTAATTCGACTTTTAGTTCTTGCTCTACTTCTTCCAAAAAAAGTCATTCCTCAGATATGTTCATATGGCATGCGCTGAAGGGAGATCAATGATCTTGGCAAGAATCTATTCAGAAAGGGTGGTATTTAGCCACGACACAACCATTTGATCCTTCCGTAACCATGCCGGATTAGGAACAAAAGAGATAAGAGACTTTCGTCACCTGCTGTGGATTGTTCAACTTTCTCTGGAGGGGCAGCCTCAGTTCCATCAAAAAAACCCGTAAGGAAAAATGCCAGAAAAATGCATCTTAGCTCCAAGATCTCAGTTTGCACTGGGAGCCTATTTATATAAATTATATAAAAAGGAAAAAGCACCATAACGTGGTCGAATGGATGCTAGGCAACTCTTTTTTATTATAAGATGAACGAAGCTGTATCGCTCAGCGCAACAAACAAATAGCTTAGCTAGAAAAAAATAGCATTTATAGATAGATGAAAGCGAAATCTGCCCTGCCCTGTATGGATAGATGGATAGAATGATATGCCTGTACTGTCTTCTAAATTCCCAAGAAAGTATTCTAATGTACTCCGAGTTTTCTGCCCCTTCCCCACGAGTGTAAGTGGAGTCCGCAGGAGTGGAAGTAGAGTGATTTTTCTTGACCTTCTCCTCTAGGGTTCATAAGCTTCTCCTTTTCCTACTATTTATATTATACAAGACAGATACTTATGGAATGAAAAGGTCTTCCTTGAATAGAAGTGAAAAGTGGATCTCCTCTATTTTAGTGGACCCAAAGAAAAGAAGTATAGTAGATCGTATGCCTTGGTAGGTTTTGAAGACTTTTCCTAATGCTAACTCGAAGGGTATTCCATCTAAGGTTCTTTTTTCTTTACTATTGGAAAAGAGGAATCATCACAGAAGAGTCTAAGCTTTGCCCTAGGTCACTTCTATTTCCTTTATTTTTTGAATGTCCTAAGAAACATAAACGGGGTAAAAGCATTAAGAAGGTATATTTGGTCGTCTAGTAGCTTGAGACTGAACTTAGTGAGTAAGCGCGGCGGGTTGGAGGCTTTTTTTACCCAGCCTATACAAGACTCTTTTTACGGTTCGCTTCTTGGAGAAGGAAGTAAAGGAAGAGGAGAGAGCATTTTTTTATTTTTTTACTCAGGAAAAGATCTAGCGAACCTCGAATCAAAACCTTTCTTTTCTACGCTTTCTTCTCTTATGAAATTGATAGTTTGTGATCGAGGGCGAGGAATGACCACTAGACCAAGACACGGGAAAAGGATAGAGAGATGGATGTTCACCCAACCAGATTGAAATGAATCTGAGTATTTGAGCCCCTCTCTTCCAATAGTGTAGCCAACCAACAAATAAAGGTTTTAGCTCGATCGAAACACTAGTCGTTAAAGGCAAGTAGTTAAGCTATAGTGTGTTCTCCTCTCTCCTTAGATATCACGAAGGCACTAAAGATCATTGAACCGAATCGGCGGCCATTGATTCATTAGATAGAGGGACCATTTGACTACTGACTGCATGAATGGATGAATCCCTCCGGTCGACTTGCGAAGGAAGATAATTTGTCGAAAGGATTGGTTTGTCCTGTGATGACGCTCCTTCTGCCAAATAGCCTTGAATGGAGAAATAGTGGTCGGCTTGCCCTTGTTCTCGCCCCTATTCTCGTCTTTTTCTCCTGTTCCTGCATCCTTATGAATTTTCATGTGTGTGAGCCCGGGGCAAGGGAAGCGCTTCAGCCCGGATGGCATGGGTAGTCCTCGTCGTGAGTTGATCCGGTGAGAATGTTGTCGTCAACGTATAAAAGAAGGTGGGTAGGAGTTCTACCCACCCGAATGGGAAACTCGCTTTCGAGAGTCTTTCATAAAGCAGTACTGATCCCAGAAAGACAGAGAGCTCCTTCACCATTGGCATTGTGGGCTCATCTCAAAGAAACTGAACTGCCTTAAGAAAGGGCTTTAGCCCGTATATAAATAAAGATATAGGCATACCCCATAGCTCCAACCAAGACATTGTAAATCCCAACCTCATCTTGGCAAGAATAAGCTGCTAGAATCGGTTTCTATTAAAGAGAAGGGGTTACAACAATTATCCCACAAAAAACGGAATGCCGAGTGGCAAGAGGGGTAGCTGGATCAGAGCGGGAGTTCGCCTAGCTAGTGTAAGCTGCAACTGCTTTAGCGGGAGCTGCTGCTAGTCAAGGAAGAGAAGGGCTTGTTTGCAGGACAAATGCCACAGACGGTAGCAAAGCAAGAAAAGAAGGAATAACTCGTCAGGCAAGAAGGGACTTTTCACTCTTAAGAGGTGATGTAATCTCAGATGCAGCAAAGCAGACTTCGGGCATTCAAACAATATGAGTGAAGTTTCTATTCTGGAATGTCAAGCCATTTCGAGTAGATGTCGGCATTTCCTAAAGAAAGCAGTTGCAGTAGGAGTAGCCCCCGGAGCGCTAACTCGAAATTGAATAATCGAAGGCGGATGCAATATCATAAGAGAAGAGAGCTGTTAGTGTAGGGTAGATGAAAGGTGCTTGCGGGTTCGAACAGTGCGTCAAGAAGTTCCATACCTTCTTGTTCTTGATAGAGTCAATTGCCTTCTCTTTGAAGATAGATTTTTGTTTATTGTTGATCTTTTTTTGTGCGGGATTTGCTTCGATAAGCCACCGCCCAATAGAGCTTAGCCATGTGTAGACCGAAATGGTCTCGCGAAGCCGGTCACCGGATGGTGTAAGATCAAGTCCTAACTATGAGAAGGGGAGGGGAAGTCCATTTCAACATAGTCAAACCATAACCCTAAGAAAACGAGATTGCTGTTAGAATAGAAGCATCGGCCCGGGCCAATATGCTGATTTCTGGGAGTATAGGGTTTGCTAAGGAATTTGTTTATGGAGCGCCAGCTCGTTGTGATCCTGCCGCGGCGTCAGCCGTCACCGGTGATCCGCGAAAGACAAGAAAGGCCAGCCGGGTTCATGCCTCATTCTTTCTTTTCTTATGAAATTGATAGTGTTAGGGACTCCTGCTACTTTAAAAGCAAGGCTACGAACCTCATAGGTGCCAAAATCCTTCCCTTACTAATGTTCAATCGAGGCAGAATAAAATGGGAGTTCCGGTAATTCAATATCTTCCCTTATCAATCAAGGTCTATTTGTCCAATTCTTCCGGGCATTGGCAAGAAAGGAAAGGTCAGACGGGTCCGGTAATGCAGTAAAGTCAAGCAGTCAATTCAGTAATCGACGGCACTAAACTAATGCACTAAAGCACAGCAGCGGCTGCTGGTTGAGCTGACAGGCTGAGTGAGAGCTCCTACGATAGATGATTATGAAATGCCATCTCAATTCCCATCTCCCACCCATCCCATATTTTTTTCGGGGAAACGCCTCAAAAATCTATTCTTCTGTCCAATCCACAGTATTGTTTGGATTTGGGCTAAAATGATAAACGAAATAAGGGCGCCACACGCGCGGATGCACGATTGATTCCTTTTGTGGTCGTCCTTTAGGAATTATTAGTAAAATGACTCATGAAAAAATTATTTTATTGTTTCGATTGTCAGACGCCAAAAGCGTCTTCTTTTGAACCATCTTCCCGAGAACATACTTTACTTGACTACTTAAAACCAACGGTCACTCCCCAACTGGAACCGGGGGATTCCAGGGAAGTGCTTGAAGATAAAGTGGTCCAAGTTCTGAAAACCCACTTTTGCTTTTTGAGCAAGGACATCCCCCCTAATTCACATACCTGGAAGGAATTGGGGCAGGAAGTGGTCAATCGAATCGGAGAAGGTGTTGAACCCTCTTTTGTCTATGACACCTTAATGGATCCGAACAGTCTACATTTTGTGGATGATTTGTCGGTTGCGAAAAAGATTTTCATAGAATGGACTGGATCATAAAATCCTGATGTAGCCTCTCTTGGCGCAGTTGAATTTTCAATCATACAATTAGGACAAGAATCGAGGCAATTCTTCCGGGTAGCACTTCAATGCCAATTTTGAAGACGCTAAGCGCGAGACCAGCCTTGGGCTAAGAAAAAAAGGTCCTGGCTTTAGTAAGGTTAAGGTTACGAATCGAATCGGCTGAACCTTGGGAAAAACTTTCTTCCTAGAATCTCAGTCCCTCCGCTCTGAGAAGGATTTCTAGCTAGTCTTCCTTATGCACCGGGGAAAGGACTTAAAGAATCGAGTTATTCACATTCAACTATGGAAATTATTCTTAAGAGCTGAAAGCAAGAGTTCAGAGTGGCCAAGAAGAATCAAAGTTTATTAAATCAATCATTCCGCATAGGAGCCATTCCTTAGCTAATGAATCTTTCTACGAGATTCTAATAAAAGATCTTCTCTTGGATATGATAGATTTCTATTTGATTATAAGGAAAGGACGTTAGGACGAGGGCGAGCTCATCAGTCTTGGGGAATGGGAGAAAAAGGATAAGAGTGAGATTCTACTTGCCGCTAAAGCCCTCGACTGGCACAGGACAGGCCAATAGAGATGGCAGCTCAACCGGAAACCCTTACGGTGAGGCAGAGACAGATATCTATCTCGATTCCTCTATTTGACCATTCCCATCTTGCTTTTGAGACCGATCACTAGACCTCTCAAGCATTTTAGTTGCATCACATACGAAATAAGTGCCGACCCGCGCAAGTGAACGAGGAAGCTTACCATTCCGCCGTCGGTCAGTTATTTAGCTAGGCAGGGTATCAACGGTCTAACTACGAAATCTTGATTGCAACGCCCGGACTTTCATCCCACACTATTTCTTCTTTCGTTTCAAGACCTAATAATATAATAATAAGGGAAGCTTTAGCTTACTTCGAAAGCTTTTCAAAATCAGGCAGACCCGGTAACATTATAGTTGATAAAGCGCGTGCCACACTATGACATCCAATAGCAGAGACAGAAATCAAGCTTGCATCTCCGTCTTGGCGCTACGCTGCTTCTTATCTTTCTCCTACAAGCCAATCATGCAATCTAGCTCTACTTTACTACTATAATATAATATAGTTTTGAAAGATCACAAACAGTCAAACCAGCTACCTTTTGAGAGATACTCAATCCGTTACCATGACTGATAGGATGATCAAGCAAGGATGAAAAGCTACATGTTCCGCTTCTCCTATTAGTTAGAGAGGAGCAGAGACCGCCCTATCTTGTTGGTTCTTTTTCTTCGCTAAATCCCTTCACCATGAAAGTCAGTCAATGTTGGCTTCCTCGATTACACAGTTGACCACACGCATTCAACGGTAGGGAGTCATGCCTTCTGTTTACAATTTAGAACGTACATTGCAGAGATACTCATCGAGTGGACCATACCAAGGTGTGTAGCG
This sequence comes from Viscum album, assembly GCA_963277665.1. Classification (NCBI taxonomy): domain Eukaryota; kingdom Viridiplantae; phylum Streptophyta; class Magnoliopsida; order Santalales; family Viscaceae; genus Viscum; species Viscum album. The sequence goes on from OY728160.1 coordinate 441,488,830, forward strand.
ACCTTCTTTGCTTTTCTGATCTCATTGTGGACATGTAGAGATAGGCACCTTATCTATGCAATAACGATCTCACTCTTCAAGACAGATTTGTGAAAGGTCAATTTCGAGGGCTTTAGCGATGGAGTTTTGCCAGCGATATCAAACAATTTTAGATATAAAGATCTTCCTTAAGTAAATAAGTAAAAGAGGGCAAGGTAGCACGAAAAGTCTCATGATTGGAACGATCGGTCACGTAGGGAGGAGCTCCCTCACTCTGATCGATCCATGGAAGTTGCGGGTCGAGGTGAATGAAAGAGACAACAGATAGGACCAAGCTATACGGATGTTTCAACCCATCTTGCTTGAAGCTTTGCTCGGTAGGAGAAGGAAACAAGACATTACATTGATTGTCTGGTCTCAATGGTTGTGCTTGACTCTGTATCAGGCAACAAGAGGAACGAGTATGATGGACATCTTGCTGGAAGCTCTGTTCCTAGCACCAAACAAGCCAAACATCGAGAGGGAGGAGAAGAGAGATATAGGGATTGAGGACGCGGATCGGAATGCTATTGTTCTATTTGTGGATCAATTGGGTCAGCTAGTCAACAAGGAGAAGGGCTTTAGCGCAAGTACGGGATGTTCCAATCGATACTTGTTTGAAGCCTTTGTCCGTCAAACATAAGAGAGATATTTGATTGCCATGGAAGGTTGCACTCGAAAGCCCTATTCCACCTATCTCAAATTGCTTTATTCATGCAAATTCTCTTCTTCTGTCTGTCTAACGCCCATGCTTTCCCCTCCGGAAAGGTTCTTCCCCTTTCTACAAATCCTACTCCGTTGCATTCCCTTTCCACTGTCTAGTTCCGATTTGCCTTCACCCCATGGTTCTCCCATTTTGGGCACAGGGTCCCTCGGGTATTTTCACCCTCTTCGACTTGCAACTTGAACACTTTATTTAAGCGGTACTGCCACTGAGACTTTCAATTTCATTTTATTCTTTTTTTGTTTGTATAGCGAAGATAAAGATACAAAGGTGGATTGGTGCGTTTTCATACTGAGGTGTCTGTCGTTATCGGTGTGCTCAATTCGGATTGAGAGGAAGGTCAGTCCTGATCTAATATATGAAATTTTTAGTAATATGAGTTTGACTTCCACCCGTCAAGACAAGGTCTAAGGCGACTTTAAACTTTAAGGGTTCGCTCATGAAAAACCAGATTAGAGGCAATGTGAGTTGCTGCTTCATTATCAAAGAATATTCTCATAGGATGAGAGACCTCAACTCCAAGCTCACTTAGTAAGGTTTGAAGCCAAATACGCTCACAAGCCATTTCTCTATACTATTCTTCTGCATTCGACCGTGCGACAACTGTTTGCTTCTTACTCTTCCCCATCACAATATTTCCACCTCAAATCAAATGTGCAGTATCCAGTCGTAGACCTCCTATCTGTCTATCGGTGAGCCGGCCCAATCCGCATCTTCATAGGCAGAAACAAGAGGATGTCAAAGGTATATCAAATACCTTTTATTTCCAGGAGACACTTAAGATACCGAAGCATTTCTTCGAGATGTGGGCGTAGCATAAAAATCCAAAGGCCCGGAGAGAAAAAGAAGCTAGTGGAGCACCATGTAGGATTTCATAAGGGAGACCTGTGATTTAGAAGTAGTGTAGGTTGGTTATTGATAACAAACAATAACGCCGTATGAAAAGATTCTTGTCCAAAGATACATGGGAACCGCAGAATGAAAAAGCATAGAAAAGCCCAGCCCTCCTTTATTCTAGTCCAGTTGGAGAGGGAAAAGTCCCATCCGTTCCCGAAGTCGCAGAGAAATGGAAGGCTTAAATACCAAACGGAGGCATGATCCACTAAAAAATGGGTAAGCCCGGTGGTTCAAGTCGAGCCTAGCCAACAACGAACATCAGCTTCTAGGGATAGTAGGAGCTCCAGTTGCTCCAACCATTATAGTGAACCGGTCGAGGCCAGCAGCTATGAATACCCTGTTCCGGTTGTGCGAAGGCAGCAGATCGGGATCGAAGAGGAGTTGTTTAGCAGAGGTATGAGCCCGACATCCCATTATCCTCCTTTTCGGAGTCCAGCATCCGATCCTTTATTGGAAAGACCTCACTAATCCATCATCTAGCTAACTGAACCGGATAACTTTACGGCTTCACATTCAACTCAGCGAAATCAAGATATTTGAGGGTGACCTCTCTCTACTATACTTGGCTCTGGATGGCAAACGAACTAATCCCCCCTAACCCCCCTCCGCCGAAACTTAACACACCACCTGTGTACGGGCTGCTAGTCTAACCTGAAATGACCACAACTACACCACTCTGCTAAAATTACACTATCATCATACGAACGCCCGAAAGAGGGCTGCTGGAAAAGAGCAGTTTTTTCAAGTCAAAGAACATGAACCCACCAAGCAACGGAACGTTGTGCGGTAGGTAGAGGCAGAAGTCGATAAGCTCATAAAAGTGTTCTCAATTTCAAGGATACTAAAAAGATATAAAATTCCGCCCGGAACAAAGTGAGTTCTGAAAGAGGCTTCTTCAACTTCAACTGAACAATATGGCTTTCTTCCACGGTATGGTTTTAGCCCATTTGATCAAGCCCAGCTGCTAACCGCATTCTCCCCCGATCATAAGATAAGAAACTCTATCAAAGGCAGGCGTATCCACGAAGACCACAATCATCATTTTCTCGAAAAAAAAAGAGTCGGGAAAAACGCTTTATAGGCCAATCCTCAAAAAGAATCATCTTATTGGATCAAGGGTCATTTTCTTAAGCCATCCATCTTAAGCGCGCAACAAGAAATCTCACTCGCTCCTGTAGGGGGGAAGGGCCGGGACTCAAGTGGGGTTGGAGAGCTGCTGCCCTGCCTTTCTCTAGTTGGTCATTTGAATATACCAAGGTTTTAGGGGAAAATAGTTTTTTGAAAGTGGTGCATGTAATGTACTAGTACTAGTTACTAAATGAAATGGATATCAATCGCAGTTACCCATCAGATAAAAGACAAAGAATTCCAGTATGCGACGTTCTTTGTCAGTTCTAAAAGCAGGTGGAAGACCCCCCCTTCCAAGATGTTTTCACCGATGGAGGGGCATTGCATCCATTTTCTTCAGAGATGCCACAAGTCCCACAACTCCTTCTGATTCAATTGCAAGTGGTGGATAGCTTAATAGTAAAAAAAGGAGGAAGGAAGCCAGGGAGCAACACTAGTCTTTCTTGGTGTGATCGAATGAGCTGTTTTTCTTTCAAATAGGTTCGTTGAAGTCAGTGAATCAGACTAGGTATTCTTTGCAATCATAGGCTCTGGGACAGATGACTTGACTTTCTGGTGAGTTCATTACCGGTGTTACAGATAAAGTAACTATAAAATCATCCCCTGTTGTCAAAGTAAGCAGTGCTAGTTCTGTTACAGAAGGGCTTGATAAATAAGAATCGGTTGTCCTATAATCTGGTGCTTGAGAATCGGCTGTTAAAGAATCTGACTCCCTCATTCATCTTCCTCGATAAATTACTTTTGAATCGAAATCGGATATATATTTTCAAACAAATCCTATATCTCCTCAATAGGAACTGAACAGAACAGTGAAGGGGTGATCCAAGAGTGGAGTGGGCTCGGGCGGAACAGCGTAGCCGGAGAGGGAGAACCAATAGCGAACCAGGTTTGAAGGAGATTTTTCGGTTCTTCCACGATTCTCCGCCATCGGTCAATCGATGCTTAGGGCTAAGTGGTACCATCCGAGTCCAGTTCTTTCTGGGTTGGGAGGAGCTGGAGGAGCCGATGCATCTTTCTAGAAATCCCTCAATCCCTTCTCTTCCCGTATTCATTCCCTTTCCGTTCGGTGCAATGGTTTGGAATTGAAAACCACCGAAATGGGGCATGAGCTGACCAAACCACGGTGCTTGGTGTCCCCAGAGCCACCTCCGAATGAGAAGATAAACTAGACTCTGTATAGAAACTGATAGCAACTGTAGAACGAAGCTAGCTTGGTTGATCAAAAAGACAATAGAGAAGCTAGAACATGCTAAGCTCGCGCCGCAAGAACCCCACTGCACACCCCAATGAGTTCAGCTTCTCGGTCTAATGCTAATGTTGACCTTTCATAACAATACTACTAAGAGTCTCTAAGTAAGTGGGCGTTAAGCGTGGTTCGTTCATTCTTTTTGACATTTTGGTGTGTGTATAGTAGGACTTGGGATGAGCACTTAGAGCACTTGGAAATGTATGTATTGGAGGTCTTGCAACAATAAAGTGTCTATGCTAAGAAATCGTTGTGTGAGTTTGGCATGAGTGAAAATCATTATATTGGTCGACTAGTGTTTAATGGTTCAGTCTTGATTATGATGATCAATATTAAGGCGATGCGTCAGTGTCCCGTTCCACGGACCCCCTTACACTATTTTGGGATTTTATGGGCTTATGCAGTTATTTCTGGACTAAAGATTCATCAGAGGTTTGTTGGCCCGATCTCACAAAGGGGCTTTGACATGGCCTTATCTCAGTGGGGCAGTAGGAATTTGATAAGTTAAAACAGGTGATGACTTCGGAATAGGTTTTGACTTTTCCAGAAAAGTATATTCTTTTGATTGAGTGTGCAGCATCAGGGATAGGGGTTGGTGCAGTCCTTATGCCGAGAGGGAGACCTTTAGCATTGGAGAGTCGCAAACTGGCGGGAAAGATGGAGATCTTAATACCAACCGCCTGCTAAGTAAGTGCCTTCTCTTCTAATTGATATCACATTTAAGGCAATGCCATCTATCGCCTTAAAGTTTCTGGCGAAAGCATTCTGTAAAGGGTGAGAAGAATGCGCAGTTAGAAAGGTAACTATCATCTTAGATTCGAAGAGGGGAAGGGCCATTTCGCCTATTTCAACAGAATCCGATTCGAGAGCGGATAGAGCAACTGTCCAATTTCGCTCGCGGGTAAATGATGGGCTCTTAGTGGGAAATCCCCTGTTCTCTTTGATGTTGCTTGAGAATCCGCAGAAGGGCTTAGACGAGACCTAGCATCTCTCAGCTCAGATTCGGCATATCCGGTCTTAGCAGCAAATCCTTCCTCTGAAGATGGACAGCATCCGCTCTTTGACACATCGTATCCCGTAATGGGCATGGTATCCCAATAGTCAAAGCAGAGAGAAAGAGAAGAGTTAGAACAAGAAGGATTAGTTAGCACTACCCCGGATCCATATGCATAGTAAAATAAGAGGGTAGATAGAGGTGCAACCTTATTGGCTTAAGCATCCGATTTTTTCCATGAGGAGGAATAATACCGGGTTATCGAATCCCCTGCATGTGAGGGTAGGCTTGATGCCAAAAAGAATCCCGAGGACAAAAGTAAATCAGAATAGGCTTTGAGGGAGACGGAAGGAAGCAATCCGTAAATCCAAGCCAGATATAAAATGGTAAGGGTAGTTTACCTCCAGGCGAGTAGGCCACAATAACATGACGATACCATTCCTAGTGGAATTAGAAATGGGAAAGAAGTTCCTTCCCCCCTTCCTCGGTCATTAAGCCTGGGGGCAATCAGTCTTACCGGAATTCCTTCCTCCAACAAGCTCTTTCAAGTATTTGTCTTTGAGCTAAGCCTTCCCGCTTTTCTTTCTTCTGTGCCGTCATCTTTTAGCCATCTTTACCTACGTGGGTAACGCGGGTACTCTTCCTATATAGTTTTCAGCACCCCCTTCGTGTCCTATTGTCAGGCTTTCGTAAGTTCCTTTCGGACAGAGGGAACAGCCCCTGCTGAGCTGAGTGAATCCATGGTCTACCAAGTAGCATGTGAAAGGCCGATGTGATATCCCTGAACTACTACTTATATGATATGATATGATATGATATGATATGATTGAAGGTGGATTTCGAGCGATTCTCTGCGAGTGCCATCATCAGTACTCTTCTAATAGTGATCGCCATGCAGGTTTTCCTCATGTGAGTCTGATCTATAGGCAGTTTGTCAAGTCTCGCCCTTGGGAAAACAGGCGGAACAACATTCAGGCCTTACCAGGTCGGGACATTCAGTGAGGACCTGGTCTTCACCTAATTGTGGAAGAGGGGTGAGTATCAACTCTCTCTCGCACCTTTCTTCAGCTTGTTCCTGTTCGTCTATTCGGGACGGGTTTTCCCACATACATGAAGAGAAGAAGAGAGGAGACCTGATATTAAGGTGTCAAGGCGAGAAGGCCACAAGTGGAAGCAACCTGGTCATTCAGTTGACTCCGCCAGTCCGTGCTTGCTGTCATGATGGTCGTTCTTTATCCTTATCAGTGTATAATATAGGTAGTAGGGCCGGTTTTACCTACTATTGGATTTGAACCAATGACTCTCGCCGTATGAAAGCGATACTCTAACCGCTGAGTCAAGTAGGTCAAGCTGAGTCAAGTCAGAGAAACAGGTACTCTTCTATCACCATATATAAGAGTACCGGAGAAAGCCGCGCAACCAGAGTTCCCCTTACTATACAAGGGGGGGCAGAACACTAAGAAAGAGAAAGTGTTATCACTATACGAAATGAAGCAGCGGCTAGCACGCTAAGATCAACCGTTTTGAGAACGTGGAGGTCGTCTGTCTGAATATAAGTGGATTCCGATTCATGCTCTGCTGCATTGGTTTTTCACTCCCCACTCTCCACCATAACAAAATGTTTCCACTATATCTCAGGAGTAGTCAAAGGTATGAAGTAACTCGACTGATAAGGTAGGTTCTTTAGATATCAGTATCTGCTACTGATATCTAAGGGTTCTAAAGTCAAGGGTGAGGTTCTAAACCCTTGATATATCAGTAGCACCTTTCTAAAAGGGTGAGGTTCTAAAAGATCTGACCCTTTATAAAAGGGTCAGGAGATGGTCCGAACTATTCACTATTAGAGTAGAGTACTGATTGTGGCACCCCTACTACTCTTATTGATTGGGTACCTCTTTCCACTCCATTGGTGGTTGTCTTGATGGTCGGGTGCAGGTGGGTCGAAAGGGTAGCGCGATCCGAAACGATCCGTGAGCCGGGGGTGATACGATCCCCATGGCCGAAGAGTCCCCCAACCGCCTGGAGGTGAAAGAGGGGAGAGTGATGCGGTTCGGAGTGTATGGCGGATGGAATGCGAACTGCCAACAATGCTACGATTCCAGTGTCACCAATATGCCGAAGGGTTCAAGTTCAAGTTGCTGCCAGGTGGTGCGCCTTTGACCCATGACATTGCCATAGGAAGTCTCTTGGAATCCTGTGTATAGTGGCAGTCCCCAAACGGTCCCTGACGAGAGTTGTGTGTTGGGCCTACTACCTATATTATACCGAGTATAAACAGACCATCACAAGTACTCTTCTAATAGTGTCATACGGGCCTTCGAGTTCATCCACTCAAGAGAAATTCCGTAGGTCGACTCGCTCCATTCGAGGTGTGGGAGAAGGACTATTAGAGTAGAGTACTGAATGCACTCATTGGTGGTTGCACTACGATTTAAACGGTGTCGTCAACTGCCAGGGAATGTTCGGAACAGAGAACTGACCATCTGCCAACGCCAACTACTATCACGATTGCGGCACAAGAAGAGAGAGAACTGGACAACGAGATATCAAACGAGCTACAAATGGGACATCAACGATCACAACTACTACACGCGACAAACACAACTGACTGATCGAGTGGCATTGGCGGTCCAGTTGAAATGCCTTCACCATTCCCCCCTTCGGCGAAAAGGTGCATCGACGACTATCCAATGGAATCGAACGAAAGAAACCAGATTGGACGTGTTTATGGTTCGTTTCCTGTTTTGTGGTTCCATTCCACAGGCAAGGCAGCAGGTCAGAAACCTCGTATTGGTGAATGGGTTTCGAATCAAGAATCCATTTCAGCACATTGGGCCAGGAGATATCATTTCTAGTTTAGCTCGAGTTGAATTGACTTTCCAGAGAGCCATCTATACTCAATTGGCAGCGGAAAGCATAGGCTTGGTACTCATTGATAATGTGGGGCAGCACCCCCATTTCCACTATTCTAGCACCATCGCTGAATGGTCCAGGCTACTCAAAACGTTTCGGGGTGTCCATCGCATGATCGGTTGGTTACGATTGGTCAGGTCATCTCTGCATATTGCCTTCGGACCATCCAGCAGTCCACCTTTCAGATCCGAAGCACCGTATTGCTTCATAGGCAGTTCGTTCGCAGTTCAACACCGCCACTCGAGTACACTCTATCGTTTTGCTACTACTACGACTATCGATCACAACCAACCCCATGACACCTTTGTTCAACGGATCCACCCACCAACGACGATTCTGAATACGGATACGGGAACTCAACTGACTTCTTGCTCGCATCCCAACCTCCGTTATAGACTCTTTATGAATCGCATCCGCCCATTCGCTCTCAACTCAATACCAGATTCCAATCGTTCTTCGGAGTTGAATCATAGAACACCTACAGCTGTGGTATGCTGAACCCCCCTTCCACAATGACAATACGGGCTCCGAAGGTTCTAAAAGATCTGACACCTTACCGAATAGGGTTCAGTAGCCGAGTTCTAAACCCTTATAGATGAAGTAGCAGCCCTTTCTAAAGGGTCAGGAAAGAGATATGTTATGTCTTTCTTCTCTTCCTGGCAAAGATCGATGTGGCTTCTTTGCTACTAACATCATTCGATACAATCCTTCCGCAGGGTTGAACAAGGGATTGACTTTCCTGATCTAGCTACTTTCGGTGCTAGGATTCTGGTATATGTTTTCGCATGGTCCTGGCCAGTCACTGTAATCGAATATCGAATAACTGTGGTTTCAATGTCGCCCTTGCACAGTATCTGGGTTAGAAGTGTGATTATCGGTAGTTGTGTCTTCAATCATAGAGGTAGACGAAAAGAGCTACTTGAAACATTCATTAAGACCTTAAACAAGAATAGTGTTTCAATTACAGTTAGCTTTTGAGGAGAGTATTCGGTTCCCCCTGCTGTACTATCTCGACCAACGGGAAGAGGGATAGCCGGAGGGATTGACTGACTTGTTTCGGAGAGTTCATTTATTATAATATAAGGATTCAGTCAGTAAGTCTATAATCAATACTCTTCTAATCTAATAGTGTGCCCTTCTTGTATTTTGACTCCCTAAAACGACTTTGGACAAGCGGCGGCTTTACTTGGGTTACTCGATTATACCACTAAGGGGCTACTTGTTTGAGAAGAAGCCTAGTCCTTTCGAAAGTGTCTGAGAAGGAAGATCGATCTTATATATGCTAGTTATTACCGATATTGGGGCATTAAGATAAGAATGGAACCAGGGTCTTATCCTTGTTTCAGTGAAATGATTTGCCTTCTCTTGCCTTCAAAACCTCGTCGGTTCCACAAAAGAAAGAGGCCCCACATCCTACTAGGCGTGCCTTATACTATTGCTACTGCTGCTACTAAAGTCCTAACATTGGGGCATAGCGTTTTGACTATTTCCTTCCTTACTTGTCGGCGTAACGACCGAATGGAGGCCTTACGACTGTTCTGGATCTATTACCTGCATGACAGGAATATGAAATAGACATTCAATCAACGGGAAGTTTCTGACTACCTTGGCTCTTAGGTCGGTTAAACTGTCCCTATAGCTAAAAAGTCAAGCCGAGTTCGTGTTCTAGTTCTCTTTTTGTAGACCGGATGGGACCTAACAAACTCTCTACGTTCGTACCTACAGCTAACAAGTCAGAAGTGTCCCCTGAGTCTGAGTTAGCTGTTCTAGTTCAGGACAGGACAGTATGGGACCTCTTGCTTAGGGATTTGGAAGCGGAAGTGAGCAACCATCGGAAGTTTCCTGTTTGACAAAGGTAGCGTTAGCTAAGTAAGAGTAAGTAAACAGATCAGGTGTAGCGATAGAGAGGTTTCGTTTACGATTCTATTCAAACAAGCTATTGCGCCTAAGTCAATCCCTCGTATCGGCCGACTGTCTTATGATGGGAGACACAACAAGTAGGTGAGAAGCCTTTAAAATCCCAAACAAGCTTTCTTCGTTCGCACCTTTTAGCCTCTATTACAGAAGTGGAAGGATTCGTTGGTAGTTTGCTCTCTTGCTAGAGTAGGTATACGCGGATTCGGGTTGCCTAAGTAGAAGGCATGGTTCCCTTGCGATCTTGTCTTCCTACTATAGAAGGATCAGCGCACGGATCAGGGTTTCTGACTTGCGGAATATAGGCTAATGCTATGCCTAAAAGTCAGCATTGGATGGGCATTGAGAAGGAAGTCCTCTTTTCTCCATCCTCTATTACAACATAGTTGGAATTGGATATTTGTAGATCGGATATTTTCTGGTTCTTGAATACGGCAGGGCCCTTGACTAGGAATTCCGACAGCATCGGCTATGCTGCCTCTTAGTCAATTTGTGATGAATTCTCTTCCTATTCGTTCGCACCCGAGAGAGAGTAGCTTCCTTTCGAGCTGGGTAATCAAAAGTCGAAAGAGAAAAGAGTGGTTATTCCGACATGCCGACAGTGCCATGTTCTTCACTCGGAGTGCTTTCTGAACCCTTCCTAAACCAAGACCGGATAAGAGAAGAGCTGCAACTGCAGGGGATTCACTAGCAAAGGTAACAGGAGTCGATAAATTGGACAATCAGGTAAGATATTTCATTTGTAAATATCCACCCTGGCTGGTATTATTGGGAGGACTCTTAGACACGGTAAGACTATTTTGAACTTCAAGCCCTAGTACTTTTACTCTTAGACACCCGCTTGCCGTCTTTACTGCTTTGCCATTTGACTTGTTTGCTGCAACTTATGGGGCTTACCCTGAGACTGCTCCCAGGGCTTAGGACTCCCTACCACGGGTACTCTGTCTATATAGTCTGGAACTTAAACTATATATAAGAGTACCTGTGGGATGGTAGGAATAAGTATTTTTCTGCAACAGGTACTATATTTTCCATTGCCTTACAGGAAACTGGCCCTACATTTACAGGGCTTACCAAAGGGGAACTCCAGGTGAAGACCTTATTAAGCACTCCAATTGGGCTTGCTTCCCAAAGATCCTTAGCTTTCTCCCAGGAGTGATACAATGGCAATAGGAGAATAAATCCCACTATTACGGTGGAAAAATTCTTACCCAGAGACTGGAAAACCCTTATGTTATGAAAGCCCTTTTTTTTCACGAAAGAAAGTCCAATTGCTGGAACTGCAACTAAAACACCAGAAAAGTCAACTGGCCTAGACCGATCGTATGAAACCCATCTAAGGAAACATCCACAAGCCCGACAGCAAAGGGATCTCAAACCGCTGGAAGCTGGGAAGACCTTAGGACTTAGCTTACCACTTTCACTACAGCTAAGCTTTCTCCCACTCAAACAGAAGGAAAGAAAGAGAAAGCCAAGGTTCTGCTACTTATTTATATATAAGGTTATATATAAGTCTGCTACTTATTTATATATAAGTTTCTAAAGGGTCAGGACTTTATAAACGAAAGAAACTAGTCCAATCACATCTATATCTATAGTGGTCGAATGAATCACTCTTCTAATAAGCCCTATCTCTAGAGTAGTACGAGTATGTTAAGACTCCTTGCTACTCAATTGATTCTGTCTGTCCCTATTCCTCTCTCAAAAGGGCTTATTGAGGGGTGATGGTAACCGGCTGCAGGGTTCTTAGGTGAGGTTCAAAGATCCGACCCTTTCTCAACCGAATAGGGTTCAGTAGCCGAGTTCAAAGATCTGACCCTTTCTAAAGGGTCAGATCTTTTAACTCGGCTACTTCAGGTTGAGAAAGGTGCTACTGATATATTATATCAAGGGTTTAGAACCTTTATCTTTCTGACCTTTGTAGAGCGGATACGGAATGGCTTAAGTCGAACTAGTCCGGAATTGCATGTGTGTAGCATATAGGTCAACTAGTATGAGTATTTCTATACGAAATGAATTGGTTTGTCTTCAGTATACCCGCGTAAGTCTCACTCGCTCGCTTGCTGGAATGACTGACTCTTTTTTCTAGGCGTAGTTCGTATAGTCCTTTTTAGCATTGGAAATGGATAGAATAAGAGCTGTTTCAATACGTACTTGAGGACCGAGCTTGCTCCATCCTCTATTACTTCGTAGTGGGATTGATTTAGGATAGCACGTGGGACCAACTCAAATTCATGGTGGCGGTCAACGTATTTTATCCAATGGAATGCAGAACTCAACTAGCTATGCATAAGAGTAGTCAGTCTTCCAAAAACCTGGGGACCAAGAAGTCAAGTAGACCGGTGGCAATCGAAATGGTCGAAAGACGTCGCGATTTCAGTACTCTTCTAATAGTGATATCCAATGAACCGCAAAACCTAGTTGATCCGTCCCGTACCTTCCTAGCCCAGTAAGTTTTTCCTAGCTACCAATGATCATCCACCAATCGTTCCGACCTGCCTATGTGATGTCACCTTCGGCCTCGAGCGTCACCGCATTGCTTGCTCTAGTACTCATCGGAACTCCTGCCTGTCTCATGACTGGGTTGTTGGGCGCACCACTCGATCTTCAACAAGGTGAACTTTCTCGTCTTCCGTATGTTCATGTTCCCGCTGCTCGGATAAGCCTGGGGGTCTATTGCGCGACTGCCTCTTCGGTTTTTTTATTGGTGGTTACAAAACATCCTTTGGTTCTGCTATTAGCTCGGTCCGGTACTGCATTGGTTGCTTGGTATACGGGGTTGGTCCTAGTTACTGGTTGGTTTCAGGGGTTGGTTTTGAAATGGCATGGCTCCTATTGGAATTGGGATGCTCGTATGACCTCTGTTTTGCTCTTGTTCCTCATTGCCCTGGGTTCACTGCGTCTTCAAAAGCTACCTGTCGCACCGGGCCCTTTCTCACTACTGGCTGGAACGATCGATCTCCCATTACTCACTTCTTCCGTCAACTGGTGGAATACATCGCATCAACCAGGTAGCATGAGCCGCTCTGGTACAGCAATACATGAACCGATGAACCGTCCCATCTGGTCGAATGTTTCCCTTTCCTCCTGCGCTGCCTTTTTATTGTTCGTTCTGGAAACAAGACTGCCGATTCCTTCCTTTTCCGAAGAGAGAATGGGGTAGCTCGTCGAGTGGGGGTTGAGCCTGGCTTGAGTTCATCCTTGGGGTCGAGTGGCCTATCCTATACTATAGAGTAGAGTACTGGTCCAATACCAATCAAATCAATAGTAGTACTTCTCGCTGCCGAACGAACAAGCGGTACGGGGGGGGGGGGGGGCAACTACGGCATCGATGGATCAATGGGTGGTGGCAACAATGGCTCTATTGGAATGGAGTTGGTGGTGACTATTAGAGTAGAGTACTTGAGAATGGAAGGTGAGAAGGTACGACTTTGAATTGGTGGGGTTGGGGTTTTTTGGCGGATGGGCTGGACTTTATATGCTAGAATACCTGGTTGTTGGCTACATTGCAATACCAATCGAGTCACCAATGAGTCGATGCTGGACACTGGAATGTAAATGGTGTTGGGGGTCAGGATCGAATGCCAATGAACGTCTACTACCTATATTATACCGACTCAAACACTATGAATGGGTGGTCTTGCTATGATGCCGAAGGGTGGAAGAACACTGATGTTCATCCGGATTCACCGGGGATTGAAGGTGGTTGCTGTACCCGTTTTCAGCCCTTTTATCGAACCCCTAAGGAGGGATGAGTTCGGTGCGCCAAAGTCTCTCTTTTGATACAGAGAAATGAAATGACACTATTCTTTTCTAATAGTGGGGATATTCGTTCCATCTTCTCGGTCTGAGTCTTCATTGACTCCCAAACCACGAACTGGGGGCAGGGGAAGCCAAGGCAATACACGCACTTGCTTGATCTAGTGGGCCGCCCCTATTACGAATTGGGGGAATCGAAGGGTGGTCAACACACGAACTAAGAGAAAGGGGGAAAGCTGAACTAGCCAATCGAATGGACAAAACCAGGTACTCTGTCTATATAGTGTCGAAGTCCACCATTCCAATCAGCTCAAGGTAGCTTTCTCAATTCGTTAGCACGACCTCAGGCTAGTCTCAGGTACTCTTCTATATAGTGTACTTTACTATATAGACAGAGTACCTGTCTTCCTAGACCCCATTCTCGAGCCTCTAGCTAGTCAATTTGAGAAACATTAGGGTCCCTCACGTGAGATGCTTTCAAGGCTCTCTGTTGTTACACTGAACTGGCCATCAAATTGATAGCCTTCGATCTGCTCCGAGGCTGCTGATCCATCTTCTCGCTGAGTTTCTTGGGCAACTTTTCAATCATTGAATTCGACCAGGGTCATAACCAGTGAAGACAATTCTGTGTCAATTCTATAGCCATATTTCTTCTGTGCTGCTTTGAGCTTCCCCATTCCTAGCGTCAACTATTAGAATATAATAGCCCGATCCCAGCTGAGCTCCGAAGTCGGTCATTGCTTCCTAAAAAGAGTACTGGTAATCTACGACCCTCCATTAGCCTCTGGCTTGATATAGGTAATGAAATTATCCTTCCTAAACCTAAAGGGGCATACAAGTCAGGGGCGGAGTGCTGTTTTGTTTCATCAGTTCCCCAAAGGAAAGGGGCTTAGGGGGGTCAGTAATTGGCTATAGCTGGAATAAAAACCTGTTCTTTTCTCGGCTACTTGATATCTAAGGGTTAGAAAGGTGCTACTGATATATCAAGGGTTTAGAACCTCACCCTAAGGTCTACTTCATCTATAAGGGTTTAGAACCTTCGGTGAATGCTTTCTTGCCAACATGCCTTCCTTTTAGACATAGATCTATCATTACCGACTAAGGAAGGGCAAACGTGGAAGATTTCCAATCATTTTGACAATGTCGTACCTTCCTTCTCGTTTGATCCCAGGTACTTTCTATTTACTATTCCTCTTGAAAGAACTGTGGAATTAGACAAAGAAAGTCTTTCACCAAGCTGACTGAATGTCATACCCCTTGCTACTTAGATTTTCCTGCGAGTTCTATTTCTTCTTACTTAGTAGAATGGCAACCCTTGGAGTTCGATCCGAACAAAAGCAGAATGCCGGAAAGCAAATCTATTGACTTCCTTTTCACTTCTAGGATTTTACCAGAGAAGAAAGAGATGAGATTGACCAAATCGGAATGCGCACCTTCTTCATACTGTAAATTATCATGCGTACTTCCCTCCAATGCCTCAGTTTAGGCTATGACTGATTGATGAGCCTTCTATCTCCTTCGGTCAAGCAAGGCTGAATGAATCAAGGGACGAACAACTTATAGGCTTTCTGCCTTCTCTTCTAGCTCATTCGATTCCCTATAGGTTATAGGTCTAGGTCTATGCAAAGAGAACTGGGCTAACTTGACTTGCTCTGCTCCCATCCACTGATGTAAAGATTGGGCATGGGAGAGGTGAATTTGACGAAAGAACCTTTCCTTACCCTTTCTAAAGGGACAGGAGCGGTATCAAAACTATTAGATATTAGAGTAGAGTACTGACTTTCTCTTTCGCGGGGTTTCGGACACAGGCCCTTATAACAGGCCCTTATAACAGGTATTCATTTTAGAAGGGCCTATTATAAGGACCTGTTATAAGGGTCGTACCCACACCCGGCTCAATAGGAAGAGGAGAGAGGACCTCGTTTTGCTATTTCTCACGTAGCACTCAGAAGGAAGGGAAGAGAAGCTGCTCAGTACTCTACTCTAATAGTCAGTACTCTACTCTAATAGTGAGGAGTCCATCAATATATATAAGTAACAGCTGTTTTCACGAATCCCAATGGAAAGATTGCAGCTGGGTTGATCAGGGGGCAGGGTCTACTACCTCGAACATCATCTAGTTCAATCCTGTTTAGGAAGATCCCACTATTAGAGTAGAGTAATGACACTATTAGAAGAGTACTGAAAGAAGAATAGCTAGAAGGGAGGAATGTCCTCAGGCTCATGACCTGAACGACTGCAGGTTCGAATCCTATACCCGTAAAGGAGATGGTGCGAGATCGGCAATGCTAGGCTTGGCACCACCACGATCCGAATGGGGTTGATGGGGTTCAAGATGGCGACCTAGTTGATACCATTGGGGAAGTGGCACTCTTAGAGTAGAGTACTAAGGCACCCCTACTACTCTTATTGATTGGGTGGTATTGGCTTTTGACACCGATATAGGATGATACCGAGGTCAATCGGTCACGTACTGTATGGATGGCATGGAGTTGGTGGGGTTGGAATAGAGACCGATATAGGATGATACCACTGGAACGCTACTGGGGTCGGAGGGTTAGGAAGCAACTACGTACACCGCCGGTCGGGACCGGACATGCGATCCAGTACTCTAATCTAAACTATATAGGAAGAGTACCTGGGATCACTATATTATGAGAATACATGAGATGGCCAGTTCAGAGTTCCCGGGTACTGGTGAAGAGCAGCGGGAACGATTCGATTCAGAAGCAAGGTTTTTTTTGTTGTACGGAGATTGATGGAGTGAGCGTGGTTTTCCAGATGGAATGGACTCGAGCCACGGTACGACTTTGGGATAGGGTTGACTGGCAGCTACGACGATGGCTCAACGATTGGGCACCTATCGGCCGGTGGTGGTACCTCATGACATTCCAAAGAGACCAGGTGAGTGGTGTGCGTGAAACAGGTACTCTCTCTATATAGTTCAGCATTCTTGGATGGGGTTGAAACAATTGAATCGATGGTTCGTTGGAATGGATATGGCCTTAGTGGTGGTTCATAGGCGGCTGTGAGAGCTGTATGCGGTTCAATGCTGCCAGTACAGTTTGGGGTTGGTTTTCCACCCTTATGAGTATTCGAACTGTTTCGACGGAACGGACAAGGCTCTCACTTTTGATAGTTATCCGATTCCAGAATCCGATCCAGCAATGGGGCAATCACGTATCTTAGAAGTAGACAATCGAGTTGTCCTACCAGCAAAAACGCATATCCGTATTCTAGTCACAGCAGCTGATGTCCCTCATAGTTGGGATGTGCCTTCCTCCGGCTTGAAATGTGATGCAGTACCGGGGCGTTTAAATCAACTAAGCACGTTTATACTACGCGGTGGAGTATACTATGGTAAGTGCAGTGAGCTTTGTGGAACAAATCATGCCTTTACGCTTTGGCCCGAGAACCTCACCCAGTACCTGCCGGCTAGTCCAAACCACACCGCTAGCACCATTAGTTATTTATCCTTATAAGTCCAACCCCATGCGGCTTCCTTCCACTCTCATGCGCACATGTCATATGATTCATTGTAACTTGACTGACTAGCTACTACTTGTTTTGTTTTGTCAAAACAAAACAAAACAAGTAGTAGTTAGTGGAATGGTCTCGAACGGTACGGTCAGTGGGAATCGAGGTGGTACGGCCAACTAGACTATATACGGAGAAGCCATAGCCCGAGCGGCCAAGGGAGGATGGGTCATCTATCACACCTAGAAAAAAAATATTACCTTTCCACTCCAAATAGGCGTAGCTCAATGCCGGAGGGGATAATGGCTTGTGCCATTATGGGATATCTCAGCGGTTTCACAAAGGGGGCAACGATACTGGAACGTCAAATCGTACAGCGTAGAACGCCAATACCACACTATATCTAATCTAATAGTGTCCTCAAGGTCTATATTGTTGGGTATGCACGATACTGATAAGGATAAAGAACTCGAAGTGGAGTGGGCGGAGCAATGGAGGGCATCGAGTAGCAACCGGGTGTGGGCGAAGCCAACTCTATTCGAATAGTGATTTGATCGACCATCTCAGCCAACAAACCCTTTTTTGCCATGGGGCTCAAGAAGTCCACTATTAGAAGAGTACCTGTCCCCCACTGCACAAGGTACCTATCATGCCTATGTCGCTCGTCCTATGGGTTGTCCTTTTTCTAAAACTACACTATTATAACATTCTAGAAATAGTATCAAAAAAAGTTCTAGCCTTAAACAATTCTATCTGATGTCCAACTTAATCTATTCCAAACTTTAAGATTATCGAAAATACTTCTGTCCAATCTTATAGTATAAATAAAATGATTACTAGAAATGTCATCAACCAAGAATGTTAATACCATCATTTATCCCCCATATAATATATATATTGTTGGTCACATTCCAAACATGTGAATACCTTAATCATGTATTCTCTTGAAAAATGAATACCCATTGAACCTTAGTGAAAACATGAATGCTGTCAAAAGTTAACTCTTTCCACATACCAAAATCCCAAAATTTCTATATACTCAAACCATGATATCACATTGTCCTTATATCAGCCATGAGCTCATCAATACTATAAAACATCTCATTATCTCTTTATCCTTTAATTATTCACATATCATCTACTTTCCAAAAATATATGAATTAAACTTTCATGGTTACCGGTACCATTCAACATATACTTTCAAATACTTTAGAAAAAACAATAGTGTAACAATCCTTATATGTGTCTTTATTCCATAGTACCATTACTTATAGAACATAACTCTTGATAAACATAAATCATTCCACTACCTTCTTAAACCATTGACTGATATTTACCAATTCTTTCATCTCACATATCATTTGTAGTCTCTTTATCATCATCAACATAAATACTACCCATATGACCATGCTCATTCTCTTCATGAGACTTTTCCATATGGAATTGGTTTTCATAATACCCATACATTCCACATTTAAAAAATATAATCATTGTTGATGTCATAGAAATACCGTTATCCTTATCCATGGTGTTTACTAATCCTTTTCCTTTGAACTTACTGGATTTGTGACCTTCTTTTCCACACCCAAATCATCTTATAGTTCCTTTGAGACATTGTCCTTGATGAATCTTCCCACATGATTTACATGAGAGAAATTGAACTTTATTTCCTCTATGATCATCATGAAACTCCATCTTTCTCTTATTATCTGAGTTGGGAAACTTACCAAAGTTGAGATTATTGATCATATTATGAGATTGCTGATTAGGAATAATAACGATGTTTGGACTTCCAAATCCCATTTCATTTGGTTTTTCATGAAGAATATCATTCCATTGTCCATCATATCTTCCATTATCGTGAATCTTCCTATTTCCAGCCATTTTCTAAAATCCAAAAAGAATAGTGTGAGAGAAAAAATCATGCTAGAGAAAACAACATAATAAAGGGGGAGTACCTTCAATATATAACATCTTAGGATTAATTCTAATATCGTTACCGTAATTCTAGGACTATAACCTATACGTATACTTAACCTTAGAGACATCCCTAGACATACCTTAGAAATATCTCTAGGGATTTCACTAAAGTTTTTTCATCCTAGTTTCCAAAGGTTAACTAAACCTTCACTCTGATACAAACTGTAGAGACCCAAATCTTGAAGTATATGGACATTAAATTTCTTTTGCAGAAAACTTAATACATGAAAAAAACAGACGCCCATATTCCATAATAGTTGTGTGTCTTTGGAAACTCGAAACATATTCTTCTAACCGTGCAAAAATATCTTCAACATCTCCCATAAAGATCTTCCCATTTTTTTTCTTAAATAAACCCTTTCTTTATATCCTAGGGAAAACAAAACATAAAAAGGGTGAGCTTAAATGATCAGTAAGGGTAAACACAGAGAACATAAAACAATCCATAAATACTTGAATGCAAAAAATTGAACATAAAATCTAAACATTCAAATCTTGAAAAAAGACATAAATCTAGGAAGTACATAAGGCATATATCATAAACAACATAAATCATGATAAAATAGCATAGGAATAAAACATGTAATTGTGGAAAACCATTATGCACATGATATGATTTCCATAGTATCCAAGGCATTGCTACCAAGACCATGTTAGTGGGAAAAGTCCCTTTCTGAATCGAGTTGACTCATTGTTCCAGTCCTGTATCACTGAACCGGATAAACTTACTATTACAGCCTTGTATATCTCATGAGATATAAATCTTTACCCAATTAATTGGAGGGAGATATAGTTCCCACCCATCTCATAATTAAATCATTCTTTCGTGTGCCACAAAATCATAAATCATACATCATAGCATAGCCCATGTAATAGAATGGGATTCTTAAACATCATGCCATCATAACATAATCCCTATAAAAAAATAGATATAATTTCATCATAATAAAAATCAAACCATGTAAATAATGGAGACATTATAATTGAGACATAAACATATTAAATAATGTCATTTTATATTGGAAAGAGTTTTGATAAAATACTTGAAATGAATTCTTGAGGAAAATATCCTTTCTTCTTCAAAATCATTTTTTTTCACAAAATGCCATGAAATTTTAAAAGAAAATAGTTTTTTTGAAAATAATCATGCAATATTGTAGAGGAATATTCATGAAAATGAGGTGTTATGAAACTTTAAAAATCCGTTCACACCATATAAGTTAAAAATAACATTCTCCTCGTACTTTTATTGGAAAAGTAAAAAAGTTCCTCATGTGGTAAAAAAAGTAAGATTAAATTAATAACATGTGGTAAAATTAAAAAATGGGTAAAAATGACATTAAAAATACATGAAAACATTTTTAGAAAAAATTTACATTGATGATAACAAAAACCCCAGTAAATACTTACGAATAAACAATCTTAGATAAGAGCGAGATTGGAATAGTTATCCCTTACCTTATGTCTGATATGCTTTGTATGTATCTGAACCTCCTGTATAATGATTTAAATAATGTCATTGACTTATTACAGAAACATATTCATTTTTATGATATAATATATGGTTCACTTATGACTTTATATTACCTTTTCTTTTGTAAATTCGATGTAAAAGCAGCGATTTGGGTAAAATTGTTTCATTTATTCTACGTGATTCGACTTGTTGTTCTTAATATTATTACTTATATCCTGATTTACTTAATTCCAGAATGTAAAACATTATTTATATATAATATATATTCAGCATGTATATATATATATATGATATATCGATAAATGGAATTAAATACACTGTTCATGGAGACGGTAGGTCGTACGTACGCATGAACGTTGTTTTCGTTTCCTTATTGAATTCAAAGTAATTAAGTAGATGAAATACATATATATATATATATATACATAATTTCAGTATCATTATTATGTCATATATTTCATTATTATTCATTATATATACTTTATAATCATTCATGAATGGTTAACATGGAGAATGAATCTCATCGCACCGTGGAGATGGTAGTCCGTATGTACACACGAATGATGATATCATTCCCATGATCGTGGAATTGTATTGAAGTGTTTGTATAATATTTCAGAATCAATATCACTTTACAATAATAATATATAGTTAATTATTTACACCATTATATCCATCCAAGTAAGGTGGTGGTCGAAAACAGATTACACCACGGCGTGGAGACAGAATTCCATACGTACGCACGCGCGGTGATTTCGTTTTCCATAGGATAGATTGAAGATGAAATACGGTTGCTTCATATTTATAATAACATGTCATTATATGAGTGATAATTATGTTATTACTTCATAATGAAACAAATAAATAAGAGGAAGTAGAAGAAGAAAGAAACTTGAGAGAATCGGAAGAAAAGATTACCTCTTATTCGACGCACCTCCTTTAACCTTCCTCCTAAGGAAGTACAATTGGTCTTTTGAGAATACCAGAACCTCCAAATTGTTTCAATGGAAGTGGAAAAGACAAATTTTCAGGGTTCGGCCGAGATTCAAGGCTCAAAAGGGTTTGAAGAGAAGAGGGAAGGGTGCCCTTTTAATAAGGGAGGAGAGGGGCACCTTTGGAAAAGCATAAAATATTATTTTATAATAAATTCATATATGGATTATAATAGCTCCAAATTGATTTATTTAGAAGATAAAGGTGGATGTGTCTAAATAATCTCAATAAATAGGTTTTATACATGGTTAGGTTACTATTTTAACCTTATCTTTTAGATTTAACTCTAAGTTAAATAATTTAACTTTTACCGTGTCTTATTATTTTCTTACACTATATGGTTAGTAAACTTACTATAACAAGCCAAAACTACCCCAAGTGGTTCATTATTAATATATATAACCTTATATAAGTAATTTTTCATATCCTTATATTTTTATGAATATTATAACAATTAATAATAAAATATTTGTTTTAAAAACTATTTTATGTCAATTTTGACACTATTTGGTAATTAATTTTTTTTAAAATCATATCAGCATGATTAGTTCTAAAATATTTAATTAAATCAATACTAACATGTCATATTAACCTATAAAATTAGTGGAATTCATAAAAAGTATCAAATTACATTTATTTGGGTATTTATAATATAAATTATTTTAATATTTCATTATTTAGGTAATTACTGTATCACCATTGTGTCATAAATAAATTAAATTATTTAATGTATAAAAATTATAAATAAAATATCATTAGGTAGAAAATCTTTTTATATTTCTAATGAATATTTATAGTTGAATTCATCTTATGTATAACCCTATATTAAAAATGTTTTAGTTATCAAACTTTATTTTAACTATTTTAACTCTTTTTAAAATAAAATAATAATAAATGTCCTAATCTAATACAAGTGGACCTAAATGATAATATTATATTCCTAAGGTTGTTTTTGGTCTAATTATACTTATCCAATATAATTATAACATGTTTTAGGGTAATAATAATATCATTTTTACTTTTAATTACCCTATTTACTTTTAACCGCGGTAAAAAAAAGTAAAAAGTTACTATTCACCAAAAATTATTTTTATCTTATTTAACCACATTTTACTCCTTGATATTAACTATGTCTCTCGGATTTTCAGAATTCCACTCACAGAAGCGGTAAAATTAAGCTTTATGTGAATTTTCAAATTCTCTTAGGAGGTGGTTCAAAGACGGTGAAAAGTTCAATAAACTTTTTATATATCTAAAATTATTATAAAATGAATCCACTGAATTACAATGAACTTATATAGGTATTATGTATCAATTTTGACCTAAAATAAATTTAAATAAAATAAATAATTATTTAAATAAAAATCTGTTTTTAAATAGTAACTCAGTGTTTTTGCTATTCATCAAAAATTGAAAGTTTTTAGACAAATACCAAAAATTTACCCTGGGATAATTTCAATATTCAGAAGCTAAAAATGAAGTCCATTTTGAAAGATAAAATTTATAAAATTTCAAAAAGTGGGTATTACTATTCATAACGGCTAGTTTATATAATATTTTAATAACATGTCGTTGTTTAGTGAAACTCGGTATTGCGTACAACACACGCTATCATGGAAGGTCGCGATTGTGTGTAATGTAATCCATGTCAGGGTTTCATGTAGTGAAAGACTCCTTTGTTGTTGTGTATAACAGAATCCAACCATATTTCATTTATACATTGAATATATATATATATATAAACACTCAATGTTGTGTAGAATAACTACTATCAAACGAACTTAAAATTGTGTGTAACACGACCCCAGAATAGTGTTGTGTATACTGCAAGCTAATACTATCTTGTGTATAGTGCAAGATAATCTTGGTATAGCGTACAACAGAAGATATGAAATAAATTAAAAATAATAAATCTCATAAAATCTCAGGGTGTTACATAGTAGGCATGGACTCCACTATTGTGTAGGATTCTAATTATGAGTTTTAATCCTGACAAGTTTTACTCCTTTCTAGTTTATGATTGCCCAAATTTTCCTACATCACCCAGGGTGTTTGTCCAATGAGCAGAGAATCATCTTTTTCCCATGTTAGACTTTTTAGATTTTTAATATGGCTTGTCTTTAATTCTCATTCAATTTGAATATTTATTCACTAATGGTTGCTCAAATGTGGTTTTTTTTAAATTTCCAACATCTTTATTTTACAATATTTTTGGTTCATGTATCTCAGACCTTCTTTTGTTTTAGTTTATGTTCATATTGATTATACCTTATTTTGAAAGAGATTATGATTTTATACCTTAGACTTTATATTTTAGTATTTTAATGTCTTAAAGATCACACCTTCTCTTGATATAGGTTAAGGTCTAATTGCTCATAAATTCTCCTATTATAGTTTAATGTATTATTGCTCAGACTATTTACTATGGGTTATTAAGGATGGATATTCATGAATTGTTCTGTAAAATCTTAACATTTTGTGATTTTTTTCAAATAAATTTAGCTTCTTTGACAATATGGGTTATTGGAAACACCATGTTTTAACGAACCATGATATAATATTAATATTTTTATTTAAACACAGTAGTTATGACCTATCTATTAAAATTGGCGGTAATAATTGGAATAAAAATATTTTTCTAATTATTTATAAATATTTTATATAAATAAAACATATATATATAATAGATCCTGATCATTATTAAAGAAAATATATACTTTTAAATTATATTTCTTATAAAAAATGATATTGTCTACTTTTTTCATAACATTATTTAATATAATGTTCTATAATTTTAGAAAAAATATTTAAAAAAATAAAAAAAATTGAAATATATATTTCCTAATTATCTTTGGGTAAATGTTTAAATTTTTTTAGAAAATTCTAATTTTTTGATGAATTGTAAAAAATAAAGATTTTTCTTAAAAACTACAATTATATTTAAAGAATTTACAAGTTCCATTTTATTTTCATATGGATTAAAATGTAACATTAGTTCCAATATATATTTATTAATCAAATTTAGGTAACTTTGATAAATATTATATTAATATTTAATAATAAAAAATTTTATACATATGATAATTTTTTTGTAAACCCCCTTATCTTCATGTTTTTAGGTTTAGTTCTAAAATATTTCTTTGATACATCTATGTAAGGAATTTGGAAAGATATAATGAATATTTTTAATAGTATTAATTAAAATTATATAATAATTTAAACTAAATATTTGGTCAAAGTGAGTGGTAAATAAGGTAAAAATTTAATATTATGGTTAAGGTTAAAACATGACTACTAAGATTTATAATAAAAAGATAAAAAATGACCTAAAACCAGTCAAAATATAATTTTATGGAAATATTTTTACCATATATCAATTATGATTCTTTAATAATCTATTTTGGGACCATTTTTCATGTTTAAAACATGGGTACATCATTTCATTTCAAAAATTCCAAGTGAGTCCTCTCCCACGCTTATAAAAGGCCACCCCTTTTTTTCTCCTATTAAAACTTCCAAAACCTTTTTTCAAAAAAAGACACAAATAATCTCATTAATTCCCTCTTATTATCCTAGATTCCTATATTTGTTTAGTAAAACCTCCAAATAATGATTTATTGTAAACCAAAAGGGGGATTCCTGAGAAGAGGCATAGTCCTTAACCATGCAGTTTCATATTATTTCATCCTCTAACTCCTTAAAATATGGGTAATCCATGATGATATAACAACCAAATTATATACCATATACTAATATTTTATTATGATAATTTTATGATCTACATCTATCTTCTCCTCTGTGAAGTAGGAAAAAACATCAATCGTGTGTACGGTGGCCTACCATCTCAAGGACCAATGAAATTTGTTTTCCATCAAACCTTATCATATATATATATATATATATATTTAATATATATATATTATATTTATAAAATTGTTATTATACTAGAATTTTAATTCCACCCAATTCATTCTTATTTTCCATTATGTGTAAATACGATATCATCACTTGTGTGTATGAAGAACTACCACCTCACAAAGCGATGAGATTCGTTATTCAATTGCATTTTAAGTGGAAGGTAATAAAAAATATTTTGATGAAAAAATTTGATATATATGAAATATAAATGATTTTTAAAATCTAATATATTAATTAACTTTTTTTATTTCATCCATTGAGAAAATGGAAATAGTGTTCTTGCAAACATATAGTATACCCTCTCTAGGAATGGTGTTGTTCATTTTATATCTCTAATATTAATGGATTACGAAAAATCAATAAATAATGAATATTTATTATTTTTATATATTATTTATTATTATTTATATGATGTAACCATGATAAAATTAAATGTACAAAAAATTCCAAATCAAAACATACAATAAAATTGAATTTATTATTACCCAAAACATGATTTTTACAAGTAATTGTTAATAAAATGGTAATAAATGTTCTTATGTAAATAATATATGGTATGATAAATATAATTATTTATCTTTTAGATAGTTATAATAATTCTATATTTATTATAAAGGAGGATCAAATATGTTTGAATGACATCAAGACTTAAGGTTATAGATTTCTACTCTATTTTATTTCTAAGAGACATATGCCAATTCACCACTCATTTATTTTGTGTTGTGTATAAACACACCATTAAAATGATATATAATTTTTATACATAGATTCATGATATTTAATGTATAATTTTAATTTATTCTTTAACCTTCATTATTATTAAATAGTTTACATAGTGTTAATGAATTTTTGTCTCACTTTTATTTTCATTGGTCACATTTCATATTCATAATTAGTTTCATTTTTTGGTGTATATTCTTCCCATCAATGACATTTTTTATTATTATAATGAAAAATATAAGATATATATATTCATAAACTGATTATTATCTCATAGATTTTATGATTCAAAAGTTTACAAATTGGTAATGGTTTTGGATACAATCCTAGTTTTATCGAGATTGTCTTTTATTATAATTAAAATGATTAAATTATATAATCTTCAACTCATGAAACTCATTAATTTTATCTTCCTCTAGATATTCCCTTAAAATAAATGATTCCATATATATTCCTCTCTTTATGTACTCTATATTAAAAAAATTATGTTTTTAGGGAAAACCGCTTGTATTACTCTATTCGGTCTAAAATCCAATTCCTCCTATGTCCATGTATTGAAAAAATATTTTTAATAATTATTTTAATATTCTATAATGAATTTTTAAATACATTTTTTTCTATTGTGTATTTTTTAAATTTTTTTAAAATTAATCCCTTAATTTTTTACAATAAAAATCACTTTTGATTTTTTTATCAAAAATTTGAATGGAATATTCTTTTCAACATGTATGAAATGAACGGTATTATACACTATCACGGCCAATAAATTATTTAAGGAATAATTTAAAAGTCTATAATGTTATTTTCAAATAATTTTTTTTTTCAATATTTTGAAAAAATAGATTTTAAATTAGTTATTTTAAGTTCATAAGATTATTTTCCTAAAAAAATGTATCAGGTGATCTTTAATAATTGTCTTCTACCTATTGTAACATCCTTAGATGATACTTAATCTTCAATGGGGATATGATACAATGATAACATCAGTATAAATTTTTTAATGGTTTATTTTTATGATGATATTATATATATATATAACTCACTACACTTCCATGATTTATGCTTTTATAAATTTATTAAATGATTATGAAAACCATTTAGTTGCTTGAGTTATACTATAATGAATTGATTAAATGAATATAAACATGATTTATTTTACAAAGGATATCATATATTGAAATTATTATGAAACCAATATATTTTCTTGGGTTCTGATATGAGGAATGTTTTATGATCTTGGGTGACACATATATATGATTTTTATTATGTGATTGGTGGGACCTATATATCCCTTTAATGAATTGGGTAAATATTGATATCTAGTTAGATAAATAGGACTGTAATGGGGAGTGGACCAAGTTTAGTATGATAATATATCCAATATGATAATATAGGGAGTAAACGTTGACTACTACACTGGTTTGGAGAGTGATCCCAAACCATTATGATAGCCTTGGTAGTGAGCCTTGAATACTAGGGAATTTATTTTATATACATGTGTGTATTACATAAATAAAAATATTTTTTATAATTTATACTCTCATGGATTATGTTCTCTAGTACCATTTTGATTCATGTATTAGGAACTAAAAATATTTATTCCATGACCTATGATTATCAGTTTTGATATGTGGAGTATTTTCTTAAAATTTTATGTTCATGTTCTCAAACAATTAATCTCATGTTATGCTTATTTGATCATTGGTATCTCCATTATTTACCCATACTGGGAATTTGATTTAATCATATATTATGTATCCCTTCCATGGTTATGAGGAATAGTATTATGTGTGAAATGTCTAAAAATGTTTCTAATTATAAGGAACTAAGTTTGATATGATTTAGAACTCTTCTGGTCCTATTTTTAATGTTTCAATGTTTCCGAAGGCACTAGAACTATATGATTGTAGGACGGATCATCATGTTATGTAATGGATATTCATATAATAGGATTTAATATCTATGTATAAATAGTTTGGGTTGTTATTGATGGTATAAAATTCAGTTTTAGTTAAACATTTTGAAAACATGGTGAGAAAACAATAGTGATAACCATAAATATAATTTTAAGTATAGTAAAATTACCTAGAAATATGGTAAAGGCTAAAGTGAGTGGTTTATAAGAAATTAAATCCTTGTATGGGTTCTATAAGTTGTTGTATATCTAAATTAGTTGTTATTAAAGATAATAAATCTTAAAATGATTAATTGATTTGGACTCGATCTTCATCTGTCACAAGAAAATGTTTCATGTTGAGCACTAAGTTTGACACTACTATTTGATATTCTTTGTGAATT
The DNA here is from genome assembly GCA_963277665.1 of Viscum album. Taxonomy (NCBI): domain Eukaryota; kingdom Viridiplantae; phylum Streptophyta; class Magnoliopsida; order Santalales; family Viscaceae; genus Viscum; species Viscum album. Next base: position 441,517,283 of record OY728160.1, read on the forward strand.
CAGAAAGTATTTTTTAAGCATCATAAAGGATTTTAATAATGACCATGAATGGCCTAGGTTAAACCTATGGTGTCATAGAACGAAATAATGTGTTCTGATTAAGACATATTATGAATGATTGTTCACTATAATAAAAGATTCTTGATGTTCATGAAAAAATATTGATGTATCTGGAGATTATTTTATAAATTTATTTTAATAATAAAAATAGTTTATTATTTTTAATTATTTTCCATAATTATTATATGTTTAATTAGTAGTGAAATCCAGTAATTGTATTATGATCACATCTCCAGTCAATGATTCTTCTCTAATTTTTTTAATGTTCTTCTTGAAAATCTAGTTATTATCTCTCTCATTTAAATTGATTTTAACTTATGAATTTATTATCATTCACTACATTAATCCAATTTCAATTAAAAAGGAAGGAAAATCAGATTTGATATTTTAAAAATCCACATAATTGACTATCATTTTCATGATATATATATATATATATATCAGATCTTATAATAGAAATAACATCCATTTTATTTGTCTTACTTCCTATTAAAAAGTAATGTTTTTATTATTTGGTTTAGGAGAAACACAATTTGAATGATATACCTATTTGCTGAGAGCGTTTTCATGTTTTTCTGAAATATTTTTCTAGTCTTCCACCAAAACATGAAGATTTGTTCTCAATAGAACTCATACCTGGTGCTACAGCTATTTCAATGAATCCCTATAGAATGGCCTCAAATCAGTTTTAGTAACTGAAGAATCTACTCCAAGAGAATCATAATAAGGGATTAATTCATCAATGTGTGTCACTTATCGTTTATCCACAATTTTTTTGAAAATGAAATATGTATTTATATGACTATACATTGATTATCATCATCTGAATAAGATCACAATCAAGAAAAAGTATCATTTACCCCATATGGATTACTCATTTGATCAACTCTGAGGAGCTTAAAACTTTTCCGTGATTCAAATATTCTTTATATGTCATCAATTAAGGGTAAAAAATATGGGTATACCCACACAAACATTTTTTACAAGGAATGGAAACTATGGCTATATAATGATTCCTTTCATTCTTAATAATTCTGCCAAAACCATCATGGATTTAATAAATAGAGTCTTTAGAGATTACTGTGAGTGGTTTGTAGTGTACATTATAGATTATACTTGTATTTATTCAATGTTTATGGAGGTTTATGAATATCACACTAGAATTTCACTAAAGACCCTAAGAAAGGTTATAATATATGAAAAATTTACAAAGGGTGAATGTTTACCAAAAAAGGTTTCATTTTTTGTTCATTTAATATCTCTATAGGTTATATTTTTGGATCCATCAATGTAGGATGTTATTTAATATTGTCCTAGACTAACCATAATAAAAAATATATGATGTTTTCATGGTATGAATTGATATTTTTATGATTTTTGGAGAATTTTTCATGACTATCTAATCTTCTCTGCATGTTCACATGGAAGGGATCCATATTCATATAGAAGAATCAATATGAGGAAATTTAAAGTAATTAAAAATTATATTATTCAATAAACCTTTTCCTAATTTCCATGTCAACAGATATGGGTTTGTGATCTATAGTGATTCATCCATGAAGTTATTGGGATGTGTTCTCAAGAAAAATGAAATGGTCATAGCTTATGCCTCATGAAAATTTATGGTTCATGAGAATAAGTATACAACTTTGTATTTGGAGTTACCTGCTATAATTATATCATTAAATATATAGAGGAATTAACTTTACTAAAACTATTTTTATATATATTCTAAAAAAAGGTTTATTGTATGTATTCACATAGAAGGAGATGAACATGTTCAATATAATAAGGTTAGGGTAGATTAATGATTATTCCTACTCAATACATTACCACCATGAGAGAGTAAATATGGTGGCTAATTATTTGAGTCCAAAGGAATATACTAGATTATCTACAATGAGGATAAAAAAATATCCAATATTTATGAGTTTTAAAAGGATATATCTTGAATTGTTCGAGTAATCATTGAAATATTATCATCATCAAATACGTTTTCAACCAAATATACATTTTAAGAATAATGAGTCATAGAGTAATGATGTAGTTTAAAATAATATTTTTATAAATGTTTTTAATTTAAGCCTTAATTATGATAGAATAAAAATTTTCACGATTAACATATGTGTCATATCCATAACTGATTTGAAGAATGCTTTATTTGGGGAAGCTCATTATTCTTTCATTCACCATTAATCCTTTAAGTATAAAGTTGAATACATAATTAATGGAGTATTTTTTGGGATGGAATAAAGTGAGATATCATAGTGTAGATGTTTTGATGCCTATTATTTCATAATTTTAGGACAGAGAGAAAAACTTCATGGGGGATGTTCAACCATTTCCCATACCAAAAAGTTTATTGGAAAAAATCACCCTTTATTTTTTAATCAGATTCCCAAAAAAATATAAAGATCATAATGATATATGGGTTTTATTATATCCCCCAAAAATTTTATAACACATTATCTATGTCAAGGAATATTTGTCTCTAGATTAGGATTACTTAATATATATAATAATGAAGTGTTATGGTTTCATTCAGTACCACATTTAATTGTATCAGTTCAAGATTTGAGGTGTACCTCAAGGTTCTAATAAGGTATTAATAAATATCTTGATAAGAATTTGAGTTTTATCATTGTTTATCATCCCAAGATATATGTTAATTATCATATAACCATTCATACCCCATAGGAAATGTTGGTTTCTTATTATTTGTATCTGAAATATTGTTGGGATCAACACCTTCCTCTAGTTGAGTTTTGTTACTGTAATATCATTAACTCAAGCACTAATATGGAACCTTATAAAGATATATATGAATATATGACTATAAATATTACATATTGGGATGAATTTGGAGAAATAAATCATTAGGGAACTAATCTAGAAAAATAAATGGAATAAATTTTAAGATCTATTAAGCAACACACAAGGTCGACAGAAATTTAGAAAAGTATTGATAACAATATGTGGAATGATCTAGAATATGAATTTAGTGAAAAATTGTTTCTATGAATTTCTCTAGGGAAGAATGTAACGAGGATTTGAAATAAGCTAAAACTCTTCCCTGGTAATATAAGTCCCTTTTAAAATATTTATCATATCGGGGCAATATCATATTGGTTTACACATCCACCAAAAATCTCTCATGTCCAATATGTGTTTCATATATCACTCCTGAGGAATTAAATACCTAATCCTTAATATATACTTGTAAGGTCACGAAATAACACATTAAATATTCTCATTACTTTAAACTATAATTCATAATCATACCTTTCTAAATAACCACTATGTTTATGATTTTATATTTTTAAGTCATAACCCTTACATAATATTAACAATATTTTATAGTGGAAACTTATACATAGTATCCATTTATCCTAAAAAACAAAACTTTTAAAAATAGTCACATTTTCTTTTCATGGAACATCTTTTGAAAATTTATCTGTACCTCATTCTTGTCGATTTAAATCCAACTGAAAATCATATTTAGACATTCAATAAGAATAAAAAACTATGTTGTGTTACATAAAAATAGTAAAACTATTAGTCATATGAAAATCATGAAATACCATGAAATTTTAAACTTCATCTAAATTTTATTTCAGAAAATAATATAAATCATTTCTACATTAAAAACACAAATAAAATATCAAAGAAACCTATTAAAATCATATCATGATAATAAAAAACTCCATTTGGTAATATATAATATCATATTCATAAATACCTCTAAAAACACTTATAGAAGGAATAACCATTCCACTGAAATCCCATATGACTCACTAGATAAAATTATAGAGAACCTCTCTTTTCATATATTAACATTATGTCATTTTTTGTGGAATACTTAAAACATCACACAAAAGGACACCCAATGAACATATTAGTTTAGTGTCTTTAGAAACATGGAGACTTAAACACTGGTACATAAGTTTCCTATATTATCTCACATTTGGTACTTCCTAACTAGAACCCTTCTTAGTCACATCATACATAATACATATCTTTATAACCTGTGGAATGGAGACAAAAAAAGGGTCAACTTAGATTCTTAGTAAATTAAAGGTAATAATGTGAGATATGTGAGAATAAACATGATTATAAGGGTATGATAATATGATAATGAAATTTAGAATATCATACCTTGAAAATCAATGTTCATAAGCATGATTCATGGTATAAATATTAACAATTCATAATATATGAGTCAATAGGGATCCAAGAGAATAATCTATGAAATAATAATATAGGAATAATAAATTGAATTGTGGAAGACACGTAAACATTTAATATCATTCCCTATAAGTTAATTCACATTTCCAAAACTTAATATAGAACCTCATTAAGACATCACCTATGGGGTGAGACACACCACCATCCTTAGTGACAGTCCATTCCTTGTAAGGTATCTACTTTCCCCTTTTTCTCAATGTGGATCAGGATTACACGTATTATATAGTTGATAAATCATGTTGATGTGAATCCCATAATTATATCTTGATATATTAAAATTTAATTAATTCATTGAAGGGACATATAGGTCCCACACATTTCATAATTAAATCAAAGAATCCTGTGACACGTAATAATAAACAATAATATAATAACCCTTGAAATGAAATTTAATTCATAAAAATGTAATCATATATTAACCTATGTAAAAAACATAGGTTTATAATAATTTAATTAAACCATACCCATGAAAATAAGTGGTTTTAATAAGCAAAAAACTTGTGAAATAGAAACAGATTTCATAACAATAATTCCATCAAAACACAAACCATTTAAAGAAAGAATATTAATGGAACATTTGGTTAATTTCATCGTAAATGGATTATTAAAACAATTTTTTGTTATAATATATAGAAAATAATTTTTTAAGATCTTTTAAAAGAAATCTTGAGTAAGATAACATTTCATATTTTAAAACACTATTTAAAACATAAAACCTTTCCAAAAACCTTTTTCACTTTGAGAATAGATTTGAAAACATATAAAGGATTCATGTAAACCTTAGAAAAATTTAAAATTATGTTTCATTGAATATTTAATTTAAATGTAATATTTAAATATATCTTTGAGAAAATGGTTTTTGAAATTCATGGCATCACTCTCAAAGAAGGAAAATTAAGACCAAACTACTTAAACGAATTGGATAGTTTTTTAAAAAATACCACATGAATTAGAGATCATAAAATGGATATGTAAAAAAAAATTTAAGGATATTAATCATATAATATATTCATGGGAATTATATACACTACACAAAATAATAGAGTGGTGAATAAGGCAAAAATATCACTGATATAAAAGTGAGCCTAGAAATCGCCTTACCTTATGTGGTAACTCTCTTTTCACTCATTCAAACCACATATATAATAAAAAAAATTAATTTTAAATATACCACATAACAAAATTCTTATATCTAATACAATATATTGGTTTATATTACCCACTTATTAACACATCCATCTTAAGGTTACATTTTGGGTTATATCTGCTTGTTAACATGTGTCTTAAATTGTTATATTTATCATCCTTATATTTATATCATGAATTAATGAATGTAAAACATGATTTAGATATCATTTATATTCTAAATAATTGTATTTATAATAATATATGAATGATATAAATTTTAAATGGAATACACCATTCATGGAGACAGTAGGTCATTCATATGCTAGAACAATGGTTCTGTTTAATTAGAATATTTATTGAAACAAATTAAATGAAATATTTATATATATATATATATTATAATAATAATTACAATATAATTATTATTTCATATATATCATATACATTTACTTAACCCATCCTTAATATGTTCCATGTAGATTTTGAATGAAGAACATCGCTTTGAGAAGGCGATAGTCCACACTTCACCAAATGAAATCATCGTGTTTACGCAAAATGGACACAATGAAATAATTTTAAATATAATAATTAAATAAGAATAAATAAATCAAATATATATTATATATAATATATAAACACATTATCGATCATAATTCCCAACAATTAGAGGTGGTAAAAAAATACTAACAACATCGTTTCGTGAGGTGGTAGTTCATCGTACACTAGATCGATAAGTTCATTACCCATTAGACAGAAGTGTGTGTAAGTGTGTGTAGAACCATTAGATTAAAAAATATTAGTATATTTAGGATACTTATTATAATATATAATCAATTTATATTAATATTTTATGGTTTGAATAATGAAAATAACATAGAAGAGCTCAAGGAAGGATGTTACCTCTTCATTAGGTAACTCCATTTGATTTGCACCCAAGGGACTCCCACAATTGATTTCACTAAAATTTTGGTAATATAAAATAAAATTAGGGATGTTGTGAGGTTATTTACAAATATTTTATCTAAACCAATTTTTTTAGGAGTGAATAAGTGGGAGTGGTGAATTTCTTTTTATAGTGGAGGGGGAGTTGCGTTATTGAATATTTTTTTAATTGGGAATTTCTACAACTTTTTTCCTATTAAAATTGGATTTAATTATTGTATCAATAATATAAAAGGGATTATGTGGTATGAATATTAATTTACAATGGGTTCTGTATTGGTTTCTAGGACATTTGGGTCTTCTGTTTAAAGTTTAGTCCATTGTAAAGCTTATCATTCTCTTAATCACTATAATTAATTTAATCTCCTTCACTAATATTTCTGGTCAAATACTATTTTTAAAGAATTAGATCCTTTAAATTATTCATATTATAAATATGGAATCTATTTTTCCAAATTTCATTCTCATATGTGGATGAAATTAATTCAAAATTAATCCCACAGTCGTATAGCGATAGAGGGTATTTTTTAGAAGAAATGTTTAAATGTTTGGGATGTTTTTAGATCAATTTTAAATTAGAAACTGGTGGAAATTAAATAAATTGGATCAATATATGTATTATTTATCTAATTAAAAATTAAATCCAAATTAAAATATAATTTACCAATATAGATAAATTAGACAAAAAAGTTGTTCGGAATTAAAAGTTGGTATTTTTCGTTATTCATCCAAAAATGAAAGTTTTCTAAAAAATCTAAAAAAATATCCCTAATATGCGTTTTACATTATTAATTGAAAAATAATGTTTATTTTATAATATTAAATTACAAATATGTTTGAAAAATAATTTTATTGTTTTTCACATAAGGAAAAAATAATGTAGTTATTTTAAAAAAAGTATTTTCAAAAATATAAAGATATTAATTAAAATAATATATCTTATATCCAATATGATTTATTTATATAAAAAGATTATAAATAATATTTAATAATTAGTTATCACTATTTATATTTCTAATAATAATTTTTTTTTATAATTATCTCGTTTAAAAAATTAATATAATAAAATGATGTTTCGTAGAAACTTAGTGTTGTTTGTGCTAGAAGACTAGTCAATGTTTCATGTTGTGAAAACTTAACATGGTATAGAGTATAAAGAAAGTTTTAATTAGAGTATCATGTAATAAAAAAAATTAAATTATTTGAAAAAAGGTCATAAATTCTCAAGGTATTACATTTTACCCTCCTTCAAATTAATTTCTCCTTCAAATTTTTTTATTATGATACACAAAAATAATGATACATCTATCTCATCATATCATAAATTTCCAACATAGATTCTTAGAATAGATGATTTATACCCAAAGGTTTGACCAGGTGAGTGGTCTTGTTTTTTTGAACATTCTCTACATGATCCATAATTTTAAATTTTTCTTCCTCGTAAGAATGTTTATGCTCTAGGAGTATGGCCTCTGAGTTCTATATATGTGTTGTATCAAAAATGCACTTCATCATGAAAGATACATCGAACACTTCCTAGGATTGAGATAAATCTTATGTAAGTTATAATATATAAGATACTATCTCCATAAGTTAATTAATTTTAAAGTGACTGATATACCTAGGGCTTAGTTTCCATTATATCTGAAACATCATAAAATTATTCCTTGGAAAAATTCAAAGAAAAAAACTTATCACCAATTTCTTATTTTTAGTCATGCTAATGGTTATCAGCATTAATTTTAATCCAACTTTGAGCTTCCTTAATATTCTTCAAAATGGTTCTAACCTTCTCTTTGACTTCATCATCTATCCTAGGTCCCAACATCTTTCATTCTCTAAATTAATCCCAGAATTTTTAAGCTCTACATTTCTTCCAATATAGGGCTTCATAAAGATACATCTAAATTCATGAGTGAAAGGTATTTTTGTATAAATACTCAAGTATAAGAATATTTTTATACAAACCTCTTATTAAATCTAATTAACAAGATACCAACATATACTAGAGGGTTTTAATTGTTCGTTAATACTGAATATCCATTTTAGGATGATCAGAATGGTTGAAACTTGATTATGTATTATGAGCATCCTGAATACTTCCTCATAAAATTGATGTAAACCTCATATCCCGATTATATACAATGTAGATTGGTACTCCATGAATCCTTATACAATATATAATGTATATCATATAAATATTTTATAGGTATAAGTATTCTCTGGTATAAATGAAGTTCACTAACATTGTACAGAGTTCGACCACCTAACATATAACATTAAATCCTTTTGATTTTTTGGGAGTCTAATGAGAAAATACATAGTGATGTTCTCCCATTTCCATTATGGAATGAGTAATAGATGAAACATCTTCTTATACCATATTATTTATAACTTAACATGCTAACATACCAATCATTGAGATGTAATCTATGTGATATCCCTCTTCGTTCCATCCAATCAAAATTATTCTTTAAAATATCTTTACGTATTCATATTTTCATTATAAATAGAGAATAAATAACTATTATCTACTTATGATATATCCCTCTATAAATTTGGTATGTATGAAACACATACATAGTTCCTACACCTTATCATTTCATCCATGTCATTGTTAAACTCAGGAAAATTTCTAACCTTCTTTTTCATCTCCACATCTTCCTTCTACACCTCTTTAATATTCACTTGAATAAAGGGTTGATCATTCAGTGGGGAAAGATAATATTTCTCTTATTCCTTCAGGATTTCTAGATATATAATTTTAAAATTCATAAATATTGGATCTTTTGTGATCCTCATCATGGATAAGCTAGCATGATCCTTTCGACTCAAAGTGTTATTCACCTTGTTTGCTTTCCCAGGGTGGTAATGTAATGATTAGCCGTAATCCTTTTTCATCTTTAATCATTTTCACTAGAACATGGTCAACTACTTATGTGTGAATATATATTTTATAATTTTATGATCAGTATATATATCAAAATTTTATCAATAAATACAATTCTACTATATCTTTAATGAAACAATTACCATTTCTGACTCCAAATTATGATTTGGGTAATTTTTCTCAGCGATCATCAACTATCATAGTCAAAAAGAAATAATTATTTTATTCTGTATAAGAATACATACCAATAAATTCATGGATGAATCACTTTATATTAAAAACCCTTCTCTACTATATGATAATTTATGAACCATGAAGATGACCAAACAAAACTTTAGTTCCTTGAAATTTTCCTCAAATTCATCTTTCTAAAGGAAACTAGTCACCATTCATTTTAACATGGTCAAAGGATTTGACAGTCATAAGAGATTTTCCACAAAACATCAATAATATCTAGCTAATTCAAGAAAACTACAGATCTCAGTCACTATGGTTGGTTTTGGCCATCATTCAATATACTCTGTATTTGATGGATCTATAACTATACCATCCCTTTAGATTATGTTGCACAAAAATGAAACATTTTGTAACCAAAATTCACACTACAACAATTTTTCAAAAAATATTCTCCTTCCACTAAGTCTTTAGGAAAATTATAAAGTGGTCTTTATTCTCTTACTTCATCACTAAATAGATAATAATATCATCTATAACTACTACAAAAAACTGATCGAGGTAATCTCAAAAGACTCTATTCATGACAGCCATGAATATGGAAGGGGAATTAGTAATTCAAAAAATAATCATAAAATATTAATATATTCTACACAATATATATAATTTATTCTTGGGTATATCCTCTCTATTGACCCTCAGTTGATGATTACCACAATTATGTCCAATTTCAGAAAAGTATTGAGGTTTGTGGAGTTGATTAAAAAAGTCATCAATATAGGGAATGTGAGACTTGTCCTTGATTGTGATCTTGTTTAACTTCTCATAATCAAGGTAAAGTCACTTTGATCCATATTTCTTCTTCAATAAGAGAATAGGTCCACAACAAGTTTAAACAGTTGGCTAAATGAATCTCTTATCAAGGTCTTATTGGTGTTAATCCTTCAATTCATGTAACTCAATTCGGACCATTCTATAGGTGGTATTTGAAATTTGTGTGGAACCATGTATGAGTTCTATCAAAAACAAAAATTCAAGTATTGTTTTAAGACCATGAAACTCTTATTGGAACACATACACACATTTCCAATCTATAGGCATGTCATCAATTACGTTTTTCTCCCCAACCAGTTGAGACAATCATGTCTTCTGAATGGGAATTAAGACAAACACACTTGATGTAATTTCCATAGGAAGTTCATACTAATCATAAAATTGATAGAGGATTAGAATTTTGTTTGAAATATATATTGTAACACATTCCTCAATAATTTATGTGGGATGTGCGGAGAAAAATCCAATCCATGCATAAGATTGCATCAAATTCAACCAAAGGGAGAATGGAAAGGTTTCAGGAAGTACATTCCTAGAAATGATAATCGGAGAGGAAATATATACATGAGATGAAATCATTGTACCATTAGAGGTTCCCATTTATAATTTCACATATAACTATTTTTTTGGAATCTTAATGATATTACCAAATTATTTAGATATGAAAGAGTGGGTAGATCCATAATCAAATAAAATATTTTTAGTTCTAGAGTGGATGCTAAGTGTAACTTTCCCCCTATCGTTATCTCACCCCTAATAAGAAATTGTGATCACATGAGATTTCCACTTTTCACCATGTTTAAGAGTATACTGAGGATGACCATCATCACCAACCCTCAGGTTTGGGAACTGGTAATAAAAATTCCCATCCTCCTTACACTTAAATAAAAAATGTGTGGGAGTTTAATTCTATACAACTTTCCATCTATTATCATCATTGGCCTACTTCTACACATCAATTCAGAAATAAATTAATTGATGGCCAACTCTCCCACATATAAAATGCATATTAGACCCCATAAGATAATTCAGTCAATTTGTCTCACTACACATAGAGAAACGGGACTTCATATCTTCTTCACTTTATGGTTCTTATATTTCATATTGAACTCCATATTCATTTTTTTTGTTAAATCAATGAGATTAATCCATAAATCCAACCTCTATTTCAATTATGATTGAATAACATACAATTTATTCATATCTAATAAATTCTATAATGAAAATTCCCTTCTAAAAATACGATTTTAGAAAATTAGAAACCTATCATATTTAAATTTGGGTTGGATTCTAATCCCGGAAGCATACCTTGCAATTATTTTGAAATTATCCTCGTATGTACTGATAGGTACATTATCCTTTTACATAGAATCAAGGAAATATTTTTATATATTTTTTATGAAGAACAAGAGAAAAGTAAAATTGATTTTTTTACTCATTCCAATCTATGAATTAAATTTCATCTTACTTCCTATTATTCATGATTGGAGTACACTATTGGTCAGCTTCATCATATAAACGATAAACATCTAGAATGAAATTATAATGTTTTAAACACTAGTGAAAATAAAATATCATTTTAGAAACATATATCCATTATTCATCCTCAATTGGATTGGATTAACCTTTGAAAGAATATAATTATTCCCTCATGAAGGAATTAATAGAACGGTGTTCCCTCCTTTTGTCATATGGAAGCTCAACATGATTTATATCTTTAGAAAGTTGTGGATTTATTGCAATGATCCTTTTCATTCAAGAACCATATAATTTGGGTCCTTAAGAATAAAATAATTTTATTTTAAATTTAAATCAACAATATACTTGTTTCTTCAAGTTTCATCCATTGACTAAAACCACAAAATATATAGTATGATACGATTTTCATAGTGAGGAACCATATAATTCGAAAAAAACATCTATAGGATGTTTAAATTATGACACTTTGTTTAATCTATGTCACCATATGTTTAACCATGGTAATTCATATCCAACTCATATTTAATCCCTTTATGATTTTTTGTAAAGAGTTTGTGAATTCCCAAAGCTGATCCACTGAGAGTGTCAAACCAGTTGTGTAGAAAGTCCCATTATTGTACAATAGTTATTGATCGTGTCTAGATAAATATGGTATTTTTGGGGTTTTGACTCTTTGTACATATGTTCTATATCCACATATTCCTATAGTATCCACACAGGGATGTATTTCTTGGAAACAACTCCCACTATCCTTTACCAAAATTCCATGCCATTCTCATATACTATTCTTTATCCATGGAATTATCTATAGAAGTGTCCTTAGGGTTCCCAATAATGTTTTCTCATCCTAGATTACAATGGTTAACTAGTCATTTTCTTTAATACAAACACAAAAAATATTATATTTTCATACATTAACAATACATTTTTCTTACAGAATAGATAAAATATTATATAATTAGATTCCCAAAGACTATTAGTTTAGTGCATTTAGAAAGATGGATACATAAACAATTGTACATAATTTCTCTACATTATCTCCCATTATTTTCATTATGAATACAACCCTTATTAAATAAATCATAAATAATACATATCTTCATAAACTATAGACTGGAAATAGAAAAATCGGTGAGATCATATTCTCATTAATTGTAGAAATATGAGATATATAATAATAAACATGAGAATAAGGGTATTAGAATGTGATCATGACATTAGAAGATAAAAACCATTATATAAAATTTCATAAACATGAATCATGGAATTAATATTATAAATTCTTAATAAATTAATCATAATAAAATCAACACCATAAGACATGAAATAATAACAAAGAAACAATATAATGATTTGTGGAAAACACATAAACATGTAATACCATTCCCTATAATTAAATGTACATTGCCAAAATTAAACATGTCCCTTCATGGGGACTACCCCTACTGGGATGGAAACACCGCCATCCCTAGACATAGTTCATTACATGAAATGGATCAGGGTACCCCATCTTCTCATAGTGGATCAGGTTTCCCCATCTTCCCATAGTGGATCAGGTTTCCCCAACATCCATAGTAGATTAAGACCATCTACAAGAATCCAATAATTATGTCATCATATATAAATAATTACCCAATTCATTGTATGGAGATGTAATTCCCATCAATATCATAATTAAATAATTCATACATATCCCTCCCATATCTATTTTCCATTATAAACACTTTTTAAAACATAAAATCTTTTTGAAAACTGTTTTTCCTTTGAAAATAGTATTGAAAACATATAAAGGAATCATGTAAACCATAAAAAAAATTAAAATCCATTTTACCTGAAAATTAGTTTCAAATATATTCATTAAAAAAAATTTAAATTTTTTTGTAAAGCATGGTTTTTGAAGTTCATGGCATCTGTCACGAAGAAGGAAAATTGAGACAAAACTACATTATAGATTTGGTAACATTTGAAACATAAACCCCATGAAGGAGAGATCATAAAATATATATTTAAATAATAATTTATTTAAGGATAATATTCATATTATATATTGATGTACATTATATACAACACACAAAATAATTGAGTGTGTAATAAGGATCAAATCTCATAGGAATAAAAGTGAAACTATCAATCCTCTTACTTTATGTATTAAATCTCATCATACTCATTCAAAAAAACCATATAATAAATTTTAGTTTTTTATAAATATACCACAAAACAATATTCTTGTATATAATATCATGTATGGTTTTATATTACCCACTCATTAACACTTCCATGTTAATATTATGATTTAGGTAATTTCTGATTTGATTTTCACATGAGTTTTAATTTGTTATATTTTTGTCCCTTATATTTATATATTGACTTAAATATTGTAAAAAATTATATTAATAATAGTAATCATAATTATATATGAATTAATAATAATATATGAATGATATAAATGAGAAATGGAATATATCGTTCATCGAGGCGGTAGGTTGTACGTATGCAATAAAGTTGTTTCCATTAAATTATCATATTGAAAGAAATGAAGTAAATAAAATATATACATATTTAAATATAATTATAGTTTAATTATTATGTAATATATATAATATATTTTTAGGAAAACCAAACATAATACATTCCATGTAGAGTGTTAATTAATCACATTACTTTTAAAAGACGGTATTCCACACCTCCCAAAATGAAATTATCATATTTACACAAAATGGAAAGAATGAAGGTATGTTTCATATAATAATTACATAAGAATAAATACATCATAAATAATATATATATATATATCATATAAAAAAATTTATTCCATCCTGATTTATAACCATGAGATATGGTAAAGGAAAAACAAACAACATCGTTTCGTCAGGCAGTAGTTCACCGTACATAATAATAGTAAGTTAGTTACCAATTAGATGGAATTATATGTTTGTGTAGGTAAACCCATTTGTATAAAACCATATTAGAATACTTATTATACATATAGTATTATATAATCATGGAATATTAATATTTTATTGGTGTATAAAGAAAATAAAACTAAAGAGTTGGAGGAAGGATGTTACCTCTTATTTGGGTAAGTCCTTTGGGTTTGCACCAAAGGGCTTCCGTGGGTGGAATTAATCCCAAAGGGAGATTTATAGTTTAAAGGTAAGTATTTTTGTAGTATATTTTGGAATATTTTTTTTGAGAAAAATGTCTTGATAGGTTTGAAAAAGTGTGAGGGCTGAGTTCCTTTTTATAGTGGAAGAGGAGGGATATTCTTGTAGATTTTTTAAAAGGGAATTCCACCAAAAAATTTCTTATAGAAGTGGATCCAATAATGGTATCAATCCGATAATTTATAGTATAGGGTATAAATATTAACATTAAATGGATTATATTTATGTTTTTAGTTCACTTTGAGCCTTATGTTTAAGGTTTAATCCTTTGATGAGCTATTTTTTCTCTTAATCACTATAATTAATTTTAATCTATTTCACTAATAATTTTGGTAATAAAATAGTTTGATATTATTAAAAAAATATAAATTATTATTTTTCCAAAAATGGAATCCATTTTTTGAATTTCCAATAACATTAGTGGCATAAAATAATTCAAAATTAATCTCGCAGATGTGTTGTGAGAGTGGTTTTTTTACGAAAAATGTATAATAGGTTGGGATGATTTTATATCCAATTTTATTGTAAAATTTATTACAATGACCTTAATTCGATAAATATATGTATTATAGATCTAATTATACTTTAAAACCAAATTAAACTATAATTGTACAATATAAATTAATTAGAAGAAAAATTAATTAGGAATTGAAATTCATTATTTTAACAATTCATCCAAAAATTATGTTTTCCAGAAAAACCACAAAAATTTCCCCTAAGATAATTTTGAAATTATAAATTAAAAAATTAATTTTATTTTATAAAATTAATTTTCTAAAGGTGTCGAAATTAATTTTATAATTGATCACAAAAGGATATAAAAAGAAGCTGTTATAATAAAATTGTATTTTAAAACATACAGAGACTTTAATAAAAAATATGTGTCTTATTATCAATGTAATTAATTTAAATAAAAAAATTATAAGTAATATTTAATAATTAGTTACTAATATTCATATTATTATGTTTTATGGATTTTTTTAACTGTCCCATTTAAATAATTAATATAAAAAATATTATTACATAGAAACCCAGTGTTTCGTACAATGCATGCAAAGTCAGTGTTTTTTGTAGCAAAATATTAAATCGGTATGGTGTATAAATAAATTTCGAATTAGTGTAGCATGAAATAAAATAAAATTAATTTATTCAAAAAATTGTCATAAAATCTGGTGGTGTTACAAATATAATCATTACCACATGAATTAGAGATCTATAATGGCGGCTCACCCATTATATAAGCTATATCAGTCTATCTAGATTATTCATTACCTATAATGTGGATGAAACATTCATATAATCTATATCGGGCTCACCTATGAGTTATATGGGCCTTAACCCATTGTATAAGTTGTATCGAGATCACCCATTTTTTAAATAATCCTTAAGTACCATATAAGGAATAAAACATTTTATATGTTAACATTTTCATTATAAATCCCTTTCAAAAAAACATCGAACCCATATGAAAATTGATTTTGGATATTTAAACACCCATTTATTTTCAAAACCCATTTTCAACACAAAAATATATTGAAAAGGGGAAATATTGTTTTTATCTAATTAAAAGAAAAAATATTATAAAAGAAGCTATATTCCAATTAGTGGTTGTGCCGATTAGAAATTGTATTCTTGTTGTATTTATAAAAATATAAATTTATTTTTTGTATTTTATAATAAATTTATTCATTCTATTAAATGTTTCCTTTTTGAAAAACATTGAATGAATGTGAAAGAATATCATTCATTAAATTATAAAAACAGTTCTCATAATAGAGATATCATTTTATTTGAACATAAATTTTTAATATTATAAAGGTAACTTAAAAGTGATGAGGAATAATGATGGATGGAAATTTTATTCATGATGTATATGAAAAAAAAAATACATTCCTTTTTTATTTTGTAAATAAAGTTGACATGATAAATTTAGAAGATGCATTTTTATAAAAGATATCCCTTACCATCCCATGAATAAATAACATTAAAACCAACATTAAATATCATTTAATGGAGAAATTTATGATATAATATGTCAAATGGGCTATATATACTCCTTAGAAATGATAATATGTTCATAATATCATAATGTTCCTCAACAAAATAAAAATGAGATGAAGTCCCTAACCATGAGTTTGACTCATCTCCTAAATACACTATCATCCTGAATAATAAAAATTGGTTAATTTCTACTTTCATATTAACCTATTTCGAATTCATGATTCCTTCATTTTTATTTAATACTATGTTTTATACAATTACTCAATTAATTAAATTCACTTCATAAATTTCTATGATATTTGGTTGATAAGTCCAAAATGAATTTTTTAAGTAAACAATGGTAAAATAAGTCATTATTCCATACTCTATAGAATAATAATAATTAATTAATTGATACTTTTAGTTTTCAATCATTATACAGGCCTGAATCCATGGATTCTGACACTTTTTGTATTTTTGAATCTCTTGATTATGGTCGGAGGCCTATAGTAATCTTGGAAGGGATAGGCTACTAAAATATAGAAACAATGAGAAAACATGAAATATAAAAGTGTTTCACATTGTGTATTCAAATGTCACTACATTTAAAGTCCAAATCATAGTGTTCTAAATGACATGA
The DNA here is from genome assembly GCA_963277665.1 of Viscum album. NCBI lineage: Eukaryota > Viridiplantae > Streptophyta > Magnoliopsida > Santalales > Viscaceae > Viscum > Viscum album. Next base: position 441,534,819 of record OY728160.1, read on the forward strand.
TATATTTAAAAGTAAAATAATTGGATTTGATTCATTTTTCTATGATATTTGAAGCTCTTTATTTACACAGTTTGAAAATGGAATTCACACTGTGTAAATGCTTTGTGGAGTGTGCCTATAACAGCTCCAATGCCAAAGTTATTTGATCAATACCAATGGTTTTCATTAATTATAGGGGATCCAATAATCATCACTATATGATTTTGGGGATTCCTTATGGAGGGATAGATTCTCAACCTTCTATATTCACTTTATAGTGATTTGAGGTACGTTCTTCTACTTTGTTTCGCATTTCTTCTATTATTTTCCATAATTTTATTCTTTCCAAGATTTTTTGGCTCATTTTCACTTTAATAATAGTAATTTTCTTCATTTTTTGGGTTTTTTAATTCTCATCCTTGGAGTATTATGACTTCCTATGGGATAGGTTATAGGTATCATCTATGTTGGTCCATTTTCGTGTGAAGAACATTAACATTTATTAATTTGGAATTTTTTTCTTCTCTATTTATTTTCATTTAATGGGAAATTGATTATTTATTATCCCTTTGTATGAAAAGTTAATAACCCTATTAATTATTTAAGTGGATTAATAAATAATTTTTTTAGTGAATACATGTTGATTGAAATTATACTATTATGATAGATTTACACTAGATTTACTAGATTGTGTTATATTTATGCTATACTTTGTCAGTACATTCAATTTTTTTTACTATAATTTTGAAAAATGTAATCAATGTAATCAAAAATTAATTAATTAATTGTATTATTAATAATTATTGAATACACCTATTTGTAATCCAGATTCTTTTAAAATTTTAAGATGATAAAATTGATGCAATTAACATGATATATTGTAAATATTCTTCCATGTAAATAATTTAATTTAAAATAATGCGAAGAATGATGGTTATTACTGAAAAATTGGTAATAAAAAAGGAATGTTAATTTATAATAGGTTATCTCGCTATTTAATGAAATTGGTTTTCATGCTAAGATCATGTTTAGATTTTTAAATCTTATGGTATCTTGATTGTTTAAGATTCTCACAGTTGTAAGTTGTTAATAATGATTTGGTTAACTCAATATTGAATAATAATAGGTTCATTATAAAATATTACTTCTAGGGAGTAAGTTTCATGTCTTCAAGAGAATGGTGAGTTCCATGAGATTAGATCTGTGAGAGATTTTTTATGATTGAAGGACGGTTGCCTGGATTTTGGGTCTATATTTTCATATTAGTTGTGATTATCTGGTTTCTTCAATATTTATAATGTTATAATGATGTAATATTCCCTATACTATGTGATATGGGGAAGGGAGGTTCATATGTTATATGATTTTGGGATTGATGATCTCGGGATAGATGATGTGATGGGGATAGAAGGCTGAGATGAGGTGGAAGTTGTTGACACCTATGATGGTGACATGCATCGTAATATTCATGTCAATTTTGGGGATAATAATTAATATTATGGTACAAGTTGAAGTTGTTATTACCCATTGATTTTTGTTGAGATATGGGATACTCACTTTGTAATCTAATTAATTTTTTTGTGTTTGTGTTTCTTATTTAATCTACGTTCCTTTCCCCACTACATGTGGCAGCAAGAGGTGTTTGGTTTCATGTTTCCTCTTCATGGTGACTTCTTATGGTTTTTCTAGTGTACATATATTATTTAATTATTCTAATAATTAATAAGTAATTATTAACCCACAAGGTTGGTGTTAGAAAGATGAAAATTCTAAAAATATGTTAATGATGGTAAACTACAGACTCTGATTATATTATTCTTAGAGGGCATGTACTTCAAACTAGTGATTTAATTAATCTTATATGGAATAATGTTACAAGTTAATTAATGTATAATTAATTTATTAATGGAAATAAATGATCAAAATAAAACAATGGATTTAATTTCTATTGTTAAATTCTTTTGTTCTCATAGGATATTTGGTCTAAGTAGTGGAATCCTTGAGTTTGAGATATGTTAGATTCAGTTGAGACTATGACTAGGTTATACCCATAGTGTGGTTGTGACATATATTATATCCTATATATTCTATGATTTCATACACTACCACACCCATGTCGGCTAGGGAAACTAACACCTAGTGGACTATGGGAGGGTTTTCTGTAACGACCCAATGTTTTTCAATGGAGATTCCTTTCTTATATTTATGTCATAAAATAACATGAAAACACAACATAATGAACTAATAAGTAATAAGTGACCTTTAAACATAAGTTTTTCACTTCTCTGTTTGGAATTTTAAAAATCTAACATACACGGTTGTGCTCAAGATGATTTTTGGAGTCTAATGAAACAAAAATAATTTTCAGTGAATAGTAACATACCCTTAGGAATAGTAACATACCCTTATGAATATTTATATTACCCTTATGAATAGTAAATCATCCAACATAAGAGTAACCTTACCCATGAATAATTAAATAAAATTTATACATCTTAGAAAGTGACAATTTGACTTTAGTAAACGTTTTGGAATTTGGTAAGTTAAAAATAATTAATTATAACCAATTAATTAATTTAAAGTAAAATTTATTTTCTTAAAATTTATTCATTATTTATCAAATCAATGTCTTATAGTTTTTAGAAAATTTTATAATACCCTACGTAATTTTTGAAAGCACTATAAAATCAGTTTTAATCTTAAAAATTGTTTTTTATGTAAATTATGATTTTATTAAATATTAAATTAATAATATCTAGAAAATTATTTTTGAAAAATTGAATGAATTTCTGGATTCTATACGTCAAAAAATGGTTGGGGTAAATTTTTGGGATTTTTCTGAGATACTTGAATTTTTTTGATGAATAGTAGAATCTGATAATTTACAATAAATGCTAAATAATGGATTAATTGAGTCATCGATGATTCTCTGCTGATGTAATCCCACTTGGTTTGGGATAACATGATAAAATTACTATTATTGGTCATTAAAGACTCACTATTCCTTGTCTTAGGGGAAATTAATAAACTAATGAATTTTATATTAAGGAAACCCCTCTCCCCTCCACTATAAAAGCCACCCTTCACACCCTCATTTCCTCACACCTATCAAGCTCCAAGACTTCTCTAAACTCTGCCCAAACACCTTCCCTATCCACTCCTCCACGTCCAAGAGCTTCTGGTCTCATCAAAATACCAAGATTATGCCCTTAATGAGGTTCTCAAGAGAAGGATTCAAGAGGTAATTTCCCTCCCTCTTCTCCTTTAATTTCCTTTCAAGTTCAAGTTCATTTTTTGATCTCTCCCCACTTATCTTTATCCAAATGGTATTGTAACTCCATTATTATACATATAATGTAATTTTATGATTCTAATGGGATATTATATCATCCAACCCCCTTTCCCTCTTCTATTTATTTTATTAAATAGAACGTTGTCTGTGAGGTGTTAATTTATCACCTTCAAGAACGACATGCTTTCTTATTCCATTTCTACCTTCAAATATGGTCATGAAACAATTTTTATGGTTGAACCAGAATATTTTATATGTATTATGTCCTATTTAAAGTTCTGTAACTGACTTATTAACATATTACTAAGTGATAAATTAAAACAACTTCATTGTGATCGAAAAACCGCCCAAATTAACCCAAACAATCTTCATTTAATTATTATATAATGATTCATCTACATGTATATAATATAATTCATTATAAGATCATTAAAAGTCATGTAATATCATTAATGACATGTAATATCATTTCTGTATGTTTACCCATGTTCTATCTGAACTTTAATTTATGAATACAAGTGAACCACCCAAGAAAAAACCATAAAAACGAACATCCCCAAACAATGTTTTTAAACTCTATAAGTCATCCAAAGGAACAGAAAATGAAATAATGAACCCTATTAATGTATAAAAGGTTCTTTTATTTCTAGTTAATGAATATAATGTCATTATAAAGGACATTATGGAGAAGTAATCATTCAGATACAAGGTAAGGGGAAATCTTGAACCCAACTTTCATCCTTCGGGTTATACCTCTTTCACTCCATTTTTTATATGGTAACTTCTTAAAGATCATTTTTTCATCATTTTCTTTCCTTTTATGGGATATAAATGTATTCTAATGAATTTTATGTCAATAAAAATGTTTTCCTAAAGAACTCTTCTCTTAAGAACTCAACTTTTACCTCTCATTCAAGGTTGATGGTTCTTGTATCAAGTATGTTGTTCCCTCTTTCTTTTGGGAACCCAAAGTTTATGAATGTGTTATTATGAGATGAAAACCATTCCTTTTCATGGGTTATTTATATTCATTTATGTTATATGTTCATTGTGGCATGCATGATAAATGATAATGTTATGATGTGACAGGTGCGCCCGGAATTATATAGCGCAATATGAATGTTTAAATGTGATGGGTGTGCCCGGAATTCTATAATGCTCCAATACATTGGGTAAAGTGATGATTCTCATGATTAAATGTGAAATTATTTTTTAAAAAGATGCTAGCTTGGTTCACAATTATGTGTGGTATTTAACCACTAAGGCAAGATGTTTTATTTTTATGCATTGCCACATTTCAAGTCTTTTATTTATACTCCTCTCATGTTCATGATCTTTTGCCTATGTTATTATTATGCTCACCCCATGATATATTATTCTTATCTATCCTCTTATTGGGCTTCTAGCTCACCCCTTTTTATATATATCCTCAGGTGGCTACACGTACTAAGGATAGGACAAGTGCCAATAAGAATCTAGAGAAGAATAAATTAAATAAATGTTTATGCTTGATGTTGTATTTATTATGAATGGTCCTAGTTTTCCCAAGACACTAAACCTTTGGATCCTATATTTGTAATAATATTATGTTTTTTATCTTTAAAATTATGTAATAGTAATGTAATAAAAGTACGGGTCACTATAGTTGGTATCAGAGTAAACGTTTAGTTAATTTGGGAATTAGGATTATTGAACCCTGGATAAAACTTCTAGTATGAGACTAAGTAAAAATATGCACACAAGAATATTTACCTAGGGATCTCATATGTTATGTTTTTGGTATAATTTTCTAAATTAATAATTTATTCATGATTTTTTTAGTTATGTTTTGTTCTATCCTTTTCTATTTTTGAAAATGGTGGGAACCAGGAGAAATCGGGCCAACAACTCATGCGAGGGCCAATGCAATGATTTCCCGAACGACATCCCCAATGATTTCGGAGGTGGAGTTCAAAACTTCATGGCTATGCTTACCCAATTATCTCAGGTTATGAACAATAAATATAATAATGGGGAACTTCATCCTTCACCAAAGAGGGAGAAACTGGCTATCGAATGTTTTATGCGGCAATGACCACTGAAGTTTAGTGGATCTTCTGATCCACTAGTTGCAGAACAATGGGTCAACTCCATGGAGAAGATATTTTCTGTTCTTCACTATTCTAAGATAGAGAAGGTGACTCTAGCCATTTATCTTCTAGATGTAGAAGCCGGTCAATGGTGGTCTTGGATTAAGAACACCAAGACAAGGGAGGAAATTGAAGAGATTGAATGGGAAGAATTTAAGATAATGTTTCTTAATAAGTAATTCCCACGAACTCTTCACACAAAGATGGAGAGAGAATTTATAATGCTCAAGAAAAAAGAATGAGAATCTGTCACAACCTATGAAGTGAATTTCACAAGGCTTGCAAGGTACGCTTTGGGTTTTGTTATCAACAATGATAGAAAAATTGATAGATTCTTTAGTGGATTAAAACCACACCTTCGAAAGGCTCTTACAATTCAAGAATTTGGGAGTTATGAAGTAGTTTTTAGGTGTTCTCTTAAAGTGGATATGGAGTTTGTAGAATGGTCCCATGGATATGGTGATAAGAAAAGAAAGATGGAGTTTCAAGCTGGTGGATCTAATGACAAAGGTGGGAAGAAAAATCAATGACCCACATGCCAAAAATGTGGGAAGTTGCACCATGGGAAATTCCTCAAAGGGATGAGGAAATGCTTCAAGTGTGCTAAATAAGGACACCATGCTCAAGAGTGTTGAAAAGACACGAAAAGGAAGGAGAATGTAGATTATGAAAGGAGAGAACCACTCAAGGTTCAATGCTACAACTGTAGGGATCTAGGACACTATGAAAACCAGTGCACTAAACCTCGAGTTCTCAAGGGTAATCAGCGTCAATTGCCACCAAATCCAAAGGAACAAGGGAAGGATTATGCTATCACTACTGCGGTGGTGGCGCATGATAATGAAGTCATACAAGGTACACTTCCTATTCACTCAAGAATGGAAAAAGTATTATTTGATTCTGGTTCTACGCATTCATTTATATCTTGAAAGTTTGATAGAACTATAGAATCGAATCCCTGAAACCTTGAAGTAGATATATCTGTAAAAACACCAAGTGGTGAAATCATTTAAACCCAAGTGTTTGACTCTTCTCCTGTTGGCGTATGTGGGAAGATTATTCCGGAAAATATCTTAATACTTACCTTGGTGGAATTCGACACTATAATGGGAATGGATTTTCTCTCGTTATATAGAGCACATATCAACTGTCGGGAAAAGAAAATATCTTTTAATATTCTGAACCATCCCATGATCCTCTACAAATGCAAGGAAGATCGTGAATCTCCTTGGAAAAAATCTTGCAATGGTGTGGGTGTTGATTCCCTATAAAGAAGTATACCTCGCCCAAATGGTTGAGTTCAAGGAAAGTTCCAACCTTGAGGAAATTCCCATCATGAGGGAATACGGTGATGTATTTCCCAAATAGTTACCCAGAATTCCCTCAGATCGTGAGGTAGAGTTCTCAATTGAACTCATGCTCGGAGCTACTCCAATATCAAAGTGTCCCTATAGGATGGATCCTATCGAACTGGAGGAGTTAAAGAAGTAGTTGCAAGAGAATCTAGACAAAGGGTTCATACACCCTAGTGCATCACCTTAGGGTTCACCAATTCTCTTTGTGAAGAAGAAGGATGGAACAATGTGGTTGTGTATCGATTATCGGGAACTCAACAAGATCACCATAAATAACAAGTATCTTTTCCAATGGATTGATGACTTGTTCGACCAGTTAAGAGGAGCTCAATACTTATCAAAGGTGGATCTTTGTTGTGGATATCATCAGGTAAAGGTGAAGAAGGAAGATATTCAAAAGACTACCTTCCGAACAAGGTATGGGCACTATGAGTTTTTGGTGATTCCCTTCGGACTTACTAATTCCTCTTCAATCTTAATGGATTTGATGAATAGATTCTTTATACATTACCTCAACAAATTTGTGGTAGTGTTTATTGATGATATTCTCATCTACTCCAAGATTAAATTAGAACATAAAGAACATCTAAGACTTGTGTCGACAATATTGAGAAAGGATAAGTTGTGCGCCATGTTTAGAAAGTGTCACTTATGGATGAATCAAGTCACGTTCTTGGGACATGTGATCACAAGTGAGGGAATTTCTATGGATCCTTCAAAGAAAAAGGAGATTGAGGAATGGCCCAGACCCTCTAGTGTCACATAAATCCATAGTTTTCTTGTATTAGATGGGTATTACCAACATTTTGTGAGAAACTTCTCACGATTGTCAAGCCCGCTAACTAAGTTAACAAGAAAAAGGGTGAAGTATGTCTGGATATAAGAATGTGATGGAAGCTTCAAACATCTAAAGAGAAGGCTGATCACTGCACCTGTACTCACACTACCAAAAAGTGGAGAAAGTTTTGTGATATAAAGTGATGCTTTAAAGAAAGGATTGGGTTGTTTACTCATTAAAAATGATAATGTGATAGCCTACGCCTCACGACAATTGAAGATCCATGAGCAGAACTACCCGACACATGATCTAGAGCTGGCAGCCGTGATTTTTTCCTTGAAAATCTGGCGACACTACATTTATGGCGGGAAGTGTGACATATACACCGACCACAAGAGACTAAAGTATATATTCACACAAAATGAGCTAAACATGCGTCAAAGTAGATGGTTAGATCAAATCATGGATTATGATTTCTCTATTTACTATCATCCTGGAAAGGTGAACAAAGTAGCTGATGGTCTAAGAAGAAAAGAACCTGCTACTCTATCTATCTTGTGGATTGAGAAAGACCCTATCTTCTTCGATATGCAAAAAATGGATTTGGAATTCATAAGGGCAGGGGATACATCCTACCTTTCCCAAATTATTTCACAACCATCCATCCAGGAGAAGATTAAGAAAGCACAAAGGGGTGAAGTTGAGATACAAAAGAGGGTGAATGCAGTAAAGTAAGGGAAGATACAAGAGTTCCATATTGATGATGATGGTGTGATTTGGTTTGAAACGTGGCTTTGTGTGCCCTCATCACCCGGGATAAAGAAGAAGCTATTGGATAATTCACATAGCTCAACTTTCTCTATCCATCATAGGAGTACCAAGATGTACCGTGATAACCAAGAACACTTTTGGTGGGATAACTTGAAGAAGGATATTATAGAATATATATCAAGTTTCTTGGTATGTCAGCAAGTTAAATCTGAGCGACAAAAGTCTAAGGGTATGATGCAGCCATTGCCTATACCCATGTGGAAACGGGAAAATGTTAATATGGACTTTATCACGGGTCTCCCAAAGACGTCAAAGGGAAATAATGTGATATGGGTTGTGGTTGACCGACTCACCAAGACTTCCCATTTTATCACTATTCGAGAAGACCTCTCGCTTGAACAACTTGAAAATATATATGTGAAGGAAGTGGTGAGACTGCACGGTGTTCCACTCTCAATTGTCTCTGACCGTGATCCAAGGTTCACATCTAAATTATGGAGGATCCTTTAACATGCTTTGAATACTAAATTAAATTTCAGCATAGTCTATCACCCCCAAACCGATGGATAGTTTGAAAGGACTATTCAGACGCTTGAAGATATGCTAAAAGTATGCTCTCTTTAATTCAAAGGTGGTTGGGATCAGCATATCCCATTGGTTGAGTTCTCATACAACAATAGTTTCCACTCGAGTATTCAGATGGCTCCATATGAAGCTCTGTATGGAAAACGATGTAGAACTCCAACCTGTTGGGATGAAGTTGGAGAAAGAAATCTACTTAGACCCGATCTTGTTCAAGAGATGACAGATAAGGTTCAAGTCATCCAGAAACAGATCAAAGCTTCTCAAAGTCAGAAAAAGATCTATGATGACAATCGTCGAAGAGACTTGGAGTTCGACGTTGGAGATAAATTCTTCCTTCAAATATCTCCATGGAAGAGAGTCATGCGATTCGGGAAGAAAGGGAAGCTAAGCCTAAGGTATATTGGCCCCTTTGAGATCCTTGACCGCATAGGAGTCGTGGCCTATCATCTTGGACTTAAACCAAATATGACTCATGTTCATGATGTGTTTCATGTATCACTACTGAGGAAGTACATACCAGACCCCTCACATGTACTAAACTCAAACGTGGTGCAGGTGGAAGATGATATCTCCTATGAGGAGTAGCCAGTAAAGATTCTAGATCGAAGAGACAAGGTTCTACGCAACAAGACAACCCATCTTGTAAAAGTGTTGTGTAGGAACCATAAGATTGAGGAAGCCACTTGTGAACCATAAGAGGTAATGAAGAAGAAGTACCCTCACCTGTTTGTGTAAAGTGAAATTTAGGGGGCGAAATTTCTTAAAGGGGGAAGAATGTAACGACCCAATGTTTTTCAATGGAAATTCCCTTCTTCTATTTATGTCATAAAATAACATGAAAACAACACATAATGAACTACTAAGTGATAAGTGACCTTTAAACATAAGTTTGTCACTTCTGTGTTTGGAATTTTAAAAATCTGCATACACGGTTGTGCTCAAGATGATTTTTGGAGTCTAATGAAACAAAAATATTTTTTGGTGAATAGTAACATACCCTTAGGAATAGTAACATACCCTTATGAATAGTAATATGACCCTTATTAATAGTAAATCATCCAAAATAAGGTTGACCTTACCCATGAATAGTTAAATAAATTTTAGACATCTTAGAAAGTAACAATTTGACTTTAGTAAACATTTTGGAATTTTGTAAGTCATAAATAATTAATTATAACTAATTAATTAATTTAAAGGAAATTTTATTTTATTAAAATTTATTCATTATTTATCAAATCAATGTCTTATAGTTTTTAGATAAATTTATAAGACCCTATGTAATTCTTTAAAGCACTATAAAATCAGTTTTAATCATAAAAACTGTTGTTTTTAAGTAAATTGTGATTTTATTAAATATTAAATTAATAATATTTAGAAAAATATTTTTGAAAAATGGAATTAATTTTTGGATTCTAAATGGTTGGGGTAAATTTTTGAGATTTTTCTGAGATACTTGAATTTTTTATGAATAGTAGAATCTGATAATTTACAATAAATGCTAAATAATAGATTAATTGAGTCATCGATGATGCTCTACTGATGTAAGCCCACTTGGTTCGGGATCACATGATAAAATTACTATTCTTGGTCATTCAATACTCACTATTCCTTGTCTTAGGGGAAATTAAAAAACTAATGAATTTTATATTAAGGAAACCCCTCTCCACTCAACTATAAAAGCCACCCTTCACACCCTCATTTCCTCACACCTCTCAAGCTCCAATCCTTCTCTAAACATTTCCCAACACCTTCCCTAGCCCCACCCCCATATCCAAGAGCTTCTTGTCTCATCAAAATTCCAAGATTAGGCCCTTAAGGAGGTTCTCAAGAGAAGGATTCAAGATGTAATTTCCCTCCCTCTTCTCCTTTAATTTCCTTTCAAGTTCAAGTTCATTTCTTGATCTCTCCCCACCTATCTTCATCCAAATGGTATTGTAACTCCATTATTATACATATAATTTAATTTTATGATTCTAATGGGATATTATATCATCCAACCCCCTTCCCCTCTTCCTTTTATTTTATTAAAGAGAACGTTGTTCGTGATGTGTTAATTTATCACCTTCAAGAATGACATGCTTTCTTCTTCCATTTCAGCCTTTAGATCTGGTCATGAAACCATTTTTGTGGTTGAAACAGAATTTTTTATATGTATTATGTCCTATTTAAAGTTCTGGAACTAACTTATGAACATATTACTAAGTGATAAATTAAAACAACTTCATTGTGATCGGAAAACATCCCAAATTATGCCAAACAATCTTCATTTAATTCTTATCTAATGATTCATCCACATGGATCTAATATAATTAATTATAAGATCATTAAAACTCCTGTAATATCATTAATGACATGTAATATCATTTTTGTATTTTTACCTATAAAAAACCATAAAAATGAACATCCCCGAACAATGTTTTTAAACTCTATAAGTCATCCAAAGGAACATAAAATGAAATAATCAAACCAAAATGAACCCTATTAATGTAAAAAAGGTTCTTTAATTTATAATTTATGAATATAATGTCATTATACATGACTTTAAAGAGAAGGAAGCATTCGGATACAAGGTAAGTGGAAATTCTCGAACCCAACTTTCATCCTTCGGGTTCTACCTCTTTCACTCCATTTTTGATATGGTCACTTCTTAAAGATCATTTTTCATCATTGTATTTAATTTTCTGGGGTATACATGTTTTCTAATGATGTTTATGTCAATCCAAATGTTTTCCGAAAGAACTCTTCTCTTAAGAACTCAACTTTTACCTCTCATTCAAGGTTGATGGTTCTTCTATCAAGTATATTGTTCCCTCTTTCTTTTGGGAACACAAATTTTATGAATGTGTTCTTATGAGATGAAACTCATTCCTTTTAATAGGTTAGTTATGTTCATTTATGTTATATGTTCATTGTGTCATGCATGATAAATGATAATGTTATGATGTGACTGGTGCGTTCGGAATTATATAGCGCAATATGAATGTTTAAATTTGACAGGTTCTCCTGGAATTATATAGTGCTCCAATACATTGGGTAAAGTGAAGAATCTCATGAGTAAATGTGAAATGATGTGTGAACAAGATTCTAGCTTGGTTCACAAGTATGTGTGGTAGTAAACCACTAAGGCATGATGTTTCATTTTTATGCATTGCCACATTTCAAGTCTTTTATTTATGCTCCTCTCATGTTCATGATCTTTTGCCTATGTTATGATAATGCTCACCCCATGATATATTGTTCTTATCTATCCTCTTAATGGGATTCTAGCTCACCCTTTTTGATGTATATCCTCAGGTGGCTACATGTACTTAGGAGAGGATAAGTGCCAATAAGAATCTAGAGAAGAAGAAATTAAATAAATGTTTATGCTTGATATTGTATTTTTTATGCATGGTCCTAGTTTTCCCAAGACACTAAACCTTTGGATCCTCTATGTGTAATACTATTATGTTGTTTATTTTTAAAATGATGTAATTGTAATTTAAGAAAAGTCTGGGTCGCTATATTTTCTCCCCAATAACCAGAAGATAAGATTGATGGTTGACAACCCTCTCTAGCCCTATTCTCTTCTCTTGGTAGTTACTTATGTTGGTATACATGGTAGTTAGTTTCCTAATATACATCTATTGAGGGTTTTTGATGGATTTTAGTTATTTCAAACACATGTATTACTACGAAAATTATCTAGATGATTATTATTAGTATTATGTGTATAGGTTTTGATGGTGTGAGGAACTTCTTTAGTGTATGATCTAAAATGGATTGAGGTATAATACTCAATGTATGATACACATCATACCATTTTTTTGGATTCTAGAAACTACTTAGTTACTATATATCGATATGTGGATGGGAAAATGTTATGGTTTTATTAACAAGGTTTATGTTATGATTCCTTTCCAAGGTTTCTTTGGGTAGAACTATTTTAGAGGGAGATACCCTATGACGTGCGATACTAGGGCAGAGCAGAAATAAATTGGGGAAGTAGGAGTGGGGAACCCTTGATATTAAATTATTATATTTTATGCTATATTTAATGAGATAATTTGTGAGAGATATACATGTTTAGGCTATGAACATTGTATACCTATTCTAATTTTCATTTAGTTTCACTATTATTAACTATGCATTAGATTGATTTCATTATCTATTGTAAGAGGGGATCTGGGGAGAATCCTATTGAGAATAATGTTATACTCTCCCTATGAATATATATACTCTTTTTAGTTTATCATGATCTGGTTAATGGTTGGGATAGTTTTTACAATCTCAGGGTTTTTTAGTATTCTTATTGGGATTTGTGGTTTTTTTGTCTTCACCTTTTGGGGTAATTGTAGTTTTATTTTCAATTGTTATAATATTGTATAATATTTAATGTTTACACTTTAGATTTATTTATATATATTCCTGTCTAGATTTTAATTTATGTATTCATCTCATCTCCCCCTTTTTCATGTTCTCTAAGAGGGTAATGTCTCATATATTATTTTTTATTACATCGTTGATGCAAGTAACGAACATGGGACCTACTGGAGGCCAGACACATCAATTCACTATATAACTTCCATCAATACTAACCCCGAAGGGTAACACATGGAAAGTTATGATAAAGTATTGTGAGAGGTTCATGTGGATGGTTATAAAGGAGTTTGGAGTTATGAATAGGTGATATTTCATGTTTGGGAATGGAAATAGTGTCAGTAAAGTTTATTGAGGGTTGTAAAAACAGAATAATGGATGAGACATGGGTATTTAGGGACCCTATGATCAAGATTGTAGACAATTAAATTTTCTAATCTGACTAAATGAAGTTATATTGGTATCAGGTTGTGAACTAAGGAAATGATCATGCATAATTTTTCTTTTTACATTTTCTTGAAATGGGTAGACCTTGATATAAAATCAAATCATAGAAATAAAAATTTTAAAAGTAATTTGTTATTGTGAAATATTCCATATTCCCTATTTAGGATTTCGAACTATTTGTTAATTTTATAAGAATAGATATATATATATATATTTGTTCTAATTGGTCTCATGATGATGATTTTCAGAAGGATATTTCACTAGGTCACAACCAAGTAGAGTTTAACGACAATGATACATGAAGGAGGACACTATAAGAGTTTCAGTTCTAGATTGTACAAAAGTATGAGGTATTTTTTCTGTATTCAAACATATAAGATAGCATAAAGGAGGATGAGATAAATTTCATTTCCAACTGTACTTGTAAATAAAACATAGTTTTTTGGGTGTGATGATGTTGTGTGGAGAAGTGAGGCAGTGTTGGTTCATATTCCTTTGGGATCACAAGGTGTTGTAAGTCTCATGAGAGAAATTTTGGGTGATATTCTAAGTATATTGTATTATTATACCAAGATGGATTCAAGAATCTAGGTCTTTAATTCCCTTCAATATAGGAGTTCTTGAATTAGGGAGTATGTGATATATTTTAGGCCCCTTAAGTGATTTGTTTCATTCTTGTTTCATAATGAGGTGGATGTGGAATATATTTTATTGGATGAATTACATCTAGATATCTTATGACAGGTCACCCCATTTATGATGAATATTTATGTAGAATATTTGGTAATATAATAAGAAATTGAGAGTATTTTGTTTAGAATTGGATCTTTAGGAGAGGGGATTCTTCTAGATTCCTCAAGAAGGGGATCTGTGGTCTAGGGTTCCCCATTTTCAGACAAACGATTTTTTGGCCAGCCAATGGTAGGTCTCATCTACCCGAGTCTTGTTTCTCTGGGGGAGGTGTCTCTCAGACTTATTCTAAAAGATCATATGGATGTTTTTCTTATCGAGGTTTTGGTCATCCACAGTGATAGTTCTTGTTCTTTCTGAGAAGTCTGTGTGTTCTAGGTGTTCTACTTCATGTTCCTCTATTGAGGTAGGTTCAGTTGAGGCATATGTTGTAGGTAATTCATGTTTGGGATTAGTAGATAGGATGTGGGATTAGAACAATAAAACCTCAAGAATTTATTTTTACTTATAGATAATAGTGTGTCCAATGAGGTGGTAATCAACAAGGTCAGAATGGTAATGGAGCAGGTCAAAGTCAGATTCATGCTTCATTATTTATAGTTCTCGACAAGAAGGACATCATTCGAATTAACCATTTATTTTTTTCTACATGGGTTCATGATTTGTCTAATTCCAAAACAAAACACTCCAATATATTATATACACATTTCCATTCTTTGGGAATAGAGGTGGAAAGGATTCCAGCTCCCATGGCATTGACTACAACTATTTTAGGTTGAGATGACTTATATGAATTATGTATATACTGGGAGGAAATGATGTGGAAACAATACTTTGATGGGATCTCATATGTTTATGGATATTTCTATATGAAAACCATCCTTGTAATGGATTGGATGTATTCATTGTATGTTATCCTATATTTATTTGGCAGTCAGGTTTTATTTTATGATGCTGATAGGGAAGAAAAGTACTTTTGGAGAGAGAGACCCTTGGATTGGTCATAGGAATGTTTTTACCTTGTCTTATTTGATGAATGAGTTGATTCTATGGCCAAAGAAGGTCCATAGGTCAGTGTTTCCTAGGGTTGTGAAAGATTACCTAGATGTACTTCTAGAGGAAGTTGTTGTTTTACCCCTTGATGGGAGGTCAAGTTTGGGGTCTAAGTAAAACCATATATATCTTCTATCATTATGTATCTATTTTGTATTGAACCATATGAGTTCTAAGTGATTCAATAAATTCTCAATGATTTATTGCAGTGATGTTTTTTCATTTATAACACTTTGGTGTGAACTAGTTTAGATCGTGATGAAGTTTGATGGTAGTTTCAAACATTACATCGATTATCGCCACTTGATCCATGTGGAAATGAAGAACCAATATCATCTTCCATGGATTGATTAGTTATTCGATTAGCTGAAGGGAGGGATTTGGTTCATGAAAATTTATCTACGATCCATATATCATCATATGCATATGAAGTATGATGATATTCATAAGACTGGTATTTGTGTTTTCCATTGGAATTATGAGTTTTTAATGTTTTTGTGTGTGATTAATGATATAATCATGTTCATGGGGTCGATGGATGTATGGTTCAAGGAATTATTGGATAAGATCATGGTACTTTTGATTCATGAAATCCTTGTGTACTTTATGTTTGAGGAGGAGTATGCAGATAGTCTGCATGGTGTTTTTGGTTTTTTTCATCCAAATAAACTATTTAAGAAGTTTTGAAATTGTGTGTTTTGGGATCTTGAATTTTGTTTCTTGAGGAATGTCATGTCCTAATAGGGTGTATTTGTGGGTCCTTTGAATATATAAGAAGGTTTTTCTTTAACATCTCCCCAAGATAGTGGTTGAGGTGTAGAGATTTAAATTTCTTTTTGACTATTATAGGAGGTTAGTTGAATATTTACCTTAGTGTTTGAATCCTCTGAAATTATTAACTAGAAAGGATAAGGATTCCTTTTAGAAAAAATGGTCTCATGCAGATTTTCATCACGTAAATGAGAATTTGGTCAGTGATCTAGTCCATTTTTTTTCCAATATATGGATTTTAGTTTCATCATTTCTATGATGATTCATTTCCTTATTAGGGTTGTGTTCTAATGTAATAAGGATATGTTATTTTTTATGGGTCTCTGCTATTACATCCCCATGAGAATAACTATTCCACCCATGCTCATGAGTTGGTGGATGTTTTTTATTTGATGTTATGAAAAAATAACCTTATCAAATGTCATCCTATGGTATTTACCAATCATAATATCCTAATGTATGCCTTCTTTAAACATAACTTGATCTTGGATCAATTTTAATGGATGGATTTCTTATAGGATTAAAACTTCAAGATTTGTTATATACTGGGAAAATGAAATTTTTTAGTTGATGTGTTGAGAATGAAATCATGTACAGATGTTTTTGATGAATGTATATATTCTTTGAGAGTAATGGAGTAACTATCAGCGATGAATATTGATATGGGAGACATTAGTGGTAGAGGATATGCTATCAATATTATAGTGTAAAAATATTTGTTGTAGCGGGTGGAGGAGTCCATCCTTTGAGACTCTGAGGAAGAGGTTTGGAGAAACTAGGTTATTTTTTGTGAATGAATTGATATTTGGTCTCATGATGGAAAATAATGGGTGTTGTTTAGGGAAGGGGTTTTTTTAGTGATATATGAGATTGTTTTGTTTGAGATCTGATGTTTACCTTTATTAAAACATCCGAGAATGAAAAAGATGTTCTAAGATTTGAGAGTTCAATTATTTGTGGGTGAAGCATATAGTTGAAAATTTGTTTCTAAATGTTTCTTATTTCATAAGGTGAATGCTAAGAACCTTGTTCCTAATGGGTTTCTCCAGACTTTTGATGTTACCCCATTGAAGTGGGAGTAAATATTAATAGAATTTGTTACTATTTTACATAAATATCAAGTATCATATAATTCCATGTGGGTGACAATGAACATTTTGATAAAATAATATCACTTTATATAGATCTGGGAGTTTTTCCTAGTATATATTTTGTTGATCTAGTGTTTGGATGAAGTGTTGAAAATCCATGGATTCTTGTGGATGTTCATCAATGATCAAGATCCTTATTTGACCTTAAGTTTGTGAAGAGTTTTCTACCTTTCTTTTGGATCTTATTTATTTCTTAGAACTCTATTTCATCCATAAAAATATTGGTATATAGAGAGGAACATCCATACACTTGAAAAAACATTGTTCTTTAGATTCCTAGAATTTGGAAGTTCGTGGATGATTCCCCAACCCTTGGTTGAGTTTTTATGAAATAATAGTTTCTAATATTACATTGGTATTGTGTCATTTGAATATTTTGATGGCTGAATATTCCATTATCTATTATTCTAGATTATTTTTGGAGATGTATAAATTCATGTGATAAAACTAATACATATTACAATAGAAAATGTTTGAGTAACTCATGAGATGTTGAAGGAAACAAAGGATCATCAAAAATCATATGTTGATCATAGTGGGAAACTTATGCAGTTCATTATTAGAGATAAAGTGTTCTAAAAGGGGACTGAACATCATGGGAAATGGTGGGTTGGTTGTGGGTGTAATCATTCTCTCCAGTATTTTGGGCATTTCAAAGAGTTTGATTGTGTTGGAGTTAAGGAATATCAGATAGTACTCTCCACACATATGACCTAGATACATGATGGTTTCCACATGTCACAGCTCTATCATTATCTTTATGATGACTCCAATGTCATAAATTTGTCTCACATTTATCTTGATGGTGATGAGAACATTGAGTAGAAGCATATAGAGATCCCCGACCACAAAGAGAATGTGTTGTATAGGCATTCTATTCCATTTAATCTTGTATTTTTGTGGCACAGAGGAGTGGAGTGGATTACTTGGGAACATGATTCATGGATCTTAAATCAATACCCTGGTATGTTTAATGTTTATTTTTTCTCTTTTAATGTTATTCATTTTGTTAATTTTGCCCTTTCTACTCTATGATATGGTTTCATCTTCTTATATGGTTGTTTATTCACTCTTTTTTGAGACATATCTACCCTTATATAGTGTTTAAAAGTTGGTTGTAGTTTTTCTGTTGACTCTCATTCTTCTTATGGTTTGCTGGTTGAGCTATAGTGGAAGTGAGGTCCACGATAGGTATCTCACAGTGTGGCTATTCAGAGAAACCCTTTTTTCTTTTTCTCTCTGGGTTGATTTTTTATTCCCAAGAATGAAAGGTTTTTGAAAGGTATATTTTGTAAGGGATCATATCTATGTAGGATGAACATTTTCAATTTTTAGGCTCATAGTGTTTTGAGGAGGCCTAGAAAAAAATTTGAGGGGTTTGGTAGTTAAAAATGAAAGTATGGAGAAAACACTGTGTTTAAATGTGTTTCACATAATTTATTCAAATTTCATGGATTATTAAGGCTAAATCACCAGGTGTTAAATGACTAGTAATATTTTAGGTTTAAATTCTTTGAGGGAACATGTTTTTTGATAGGATATGAATCTTTAAATTTTCAGAATGTGATAATGAATTTTATTTCAAGTAAATTTCATGTGCAGAACTCTTATAGATAGTAGATTGCCTCATGTTTTTTCTCAAACCCTACAACTATCCAAATTTTTAGGTGATCCAACAACCCCATATTCATGATTTTGGGTATATATTAAATATGGATTGATTCTTGGCCTTTAGTCTTCAATCTGTTGTGATCCATGATAAGTTCTATCAATTTTCATATGGTTCTACAATCTCGTTCCTCATTTTTACTCTTTCCATGAAATGGAGGATCAAATCCATGTTCCTAATCGATTTTTTCTTTATTTTTTTGGTGTGGTTGTTCTATGGATTCCTTGGTAGGATATAACTTCATACAGGATATGAAATCAGGATCTATGATGCGGGTATGTTCTTCTTTGAATAACACTATTACTTTTGAGGTAGGGGATTCATTTTATCCCAATTTATTTGTGTTCAACCATAAATTGATCATGGTTTTTTCCTTTTGATAACAATTGAATGAAATTATTAATTATTGAAATAAATAAATTAATAATTATTTACTGATCACATGTTGATTTTCTTTATACTGTTATGATAGATTAACTATTGATTTTATAGATAATGTGATATCTAAGTTATGATTTATTATCATATTCTTATTCTTGATGTAGCATATTGACATTGGTAAGTAACATTACTTCATAATTAATTGATTAATTGTCATAAGAATAATGATAGAAGGGGATGCTTCTAATCCATTTGTTTTTTAATTTGACAATGATCTAATTTATTCTATTTAAATGCTAAATTTTAAACGTTCTTATATGTGATTAATATAATTGATAAATAATGTGAATAACGGTAACTCTTGTTGATAATTATTATAATAAAAAGTCATGTTAAATGATATTGGTTCTCCTCATAGTTTAACAAAACTAGTTTTAATTCCAAGAGCATGTATATATTTGGATATATTTTGATCACTTATTGATTTATGTTTCTGGTAGTTGGATCCAATGAATAATGAACTTCTTAATTTAAGATAGAATGAGAACCGTTTCATTGATAATGATAATTTCTAGGGAATTATTTTATAGTCTTCTTGAGAAGTCACAGTGCCTTGAGTTTGGAGCTATGGGAGATAATTTGTTTGAGAATATTGGATGCCTTATTTTAGAACCTAGATATCCATTTTGGTTGTTATTGTTTTTTTCTTAATTATTTTATGATATTTTACGGATACTGGATTATCTATTCAATGGGATATGGGGAGGGGGCACATGGGATGTGATCCTTATATAGCTGACTTGATTGGGTGGTGAGGCCTTAATAAAGTGGAAGTAGTTCACACATATGATATAGAGATGTATTGGGGTATTCATGTGGATGTTAGGGATGAAACCAGTGATGATGGTATAGTTTGAATATGGGATTGCTCAATGATGTGATGCTGAGAGTTTGGAGTCACTCTTATGAATCTATTTAAACGTTGATGGTGGGGTTGATTGTTTAATTTTCATTAAATTTTCGGCTACTTAAAGAAGTTGTATATGTTTTCATTCATATTTATTTATTTTTGAATATTATAATAGTTTTCATATAATAGATATAATATTTAGTGATTATAATAATGAATAAATAATTCTTATCCCACATTGTTAGTGTTGATGGAATTAAAATTCAAAAAAGATGGTATTCATGGTTAACTATGGACTTGGTTTTGATTATTATTGGAGAGAATAGACATCACAATGGTGGATATTGTAATGTAAAGTGGAATAATGTTAATGGTTAATTAATTTATAATAAATTAGTTAATGTAATTAAATTATAAAAATAAAAAATGGTTTTAATTTAACTCTTTATTTCTTTTCATATAGGATATATGTTCTTAGTAGTTTCAACTGGTAATCTGGGTGACATTATCTGTAGTTGAGTCAAAGACTATGTTATTCCAATAGTGTGTTTTTGAGCTATATTATATCCTGTATATTATTTGATTTCATATGATACCCAACCCATGTCGGTTAGGAAAACTAAAAATGAGTGGACTCTAGGATGGTTTTTCCCTAACATCCCAGTAGGTGGATGGATGCATGAATACACCCTCTTTCTTTGATTTCTTCACTGTGTAGTTACATGTGCAGGTATGAACCATGTTTAGTTACCCCAAATATGTTTATAGATGGTGTTAAGGATTATGTTTATTTCACCCAAATGTATTACCATATATAATATCCAAATTATTACTATAGGTATGACATGTATATGTTGTGACATCTTTAGGTACTTACTCAGTGTGTTGTATGTAATGGATTGAGGTATAATACATGACGTATGATATATATCATAGAGAATTTTTTGGCATCAAAAAACTACTTAGTTACTATATATGGATTTGTGGATGGGATGATATGATTTGATGTTGTGGTACATGAGGGGCATGTTTTCATTCCACTCCTAGGTGTGTTCGGGGATGCCTATTTTGGAAAGAGATGGATCAGGACATGCAATGTTGGGGAAGAGTGGGAAACCACTATGAATTATATGGGGGTACCCATGATGTTTTATTAGTATATTAATGATCTCTTTCATGTGATACTTTGTGGGAGATATATATGGTGAGGCTATGAACTTGTATATCTATTTAAGTTAAGTGTTAGTTTCATTGTTTTTCACTTTTCTTTAGTATGATTTATTTATATTTTTAATGGTACATTCTTGGAGGATCATAATGGGTATACTAATATGATAAACCTGTGTATATATAAAATATATTTCAGGTCATCTATAGTGGTGTGTTGATTAGGCTAGATATTACTAGAACATGGTTTTTTAGGATTTGTTTGGTCTTTTTTTCATTGTCTTCTTCACCTTTTTTTGTACATATAGTTTTACTTTTTTTGTCACATTAATGTATGGAATTTCATTTTTAAAAATTAGAATTATTTTTTTATATATCTAAGTAGGTTTTTATGTTTTTATTTGTCTTATCACTCTCTTTTACATGTTGTCTTTATCGGTAATTCCTATCTTATGCAAGTTTATTACACCCTTGGTGCTAGTCGCCAACCCGAGGCCTACTAGACAAGGGACATAGGTTTTCACCCTCACACATCCCTCATTTATTTCATAGTATGGGTGTAATATATGGGTAGTGGGTCATGAAAATCATACTGTCAAATCCATCCATTAAATATGATTATGAAAAATGAACAACGTTATAATTAGGGAGAAGGTTGGTCATGCATGCATGATTAAGGTTTCAATTTTTCAAAAATCATTATGGATAGATGTTTAGTATTATTTTTTAATAAAATAATTATAATAATATCGTAAATAAAATTATAATTCTTTAAATATACATATATATATCATCCATGATTTGTTCTGATGAAAAAAACTAAACACATGGCTTCATGGAGGTGGTAATCCACATTTACAAACAAACTACGTTATATTTATTTAGTGTATAGAATAGTAATAAAAACTTGTAATATTATATTTTAAAATATTTTTTCCATTAATATATTATATAAAAATTGATTCTATAATTACAACCATCTGTGATAGATGGTGATGGAAAAGGAATTAAAATGGTTCTCTAGGTTGTAGTTTGTCGCACACACGAACGATGGATTCCATTCCCATTAGATGGATATTGGAGTTGGATATAGAGTATTACATTAAAATAATAACATATAATTATATTTTTTATACTTATATTATTATATAATCCTTGTTGAAGAATATTTTATGGAGGTTTAAGAAGAAACAAAACTAAGACATGCATGTAAAAACTATACCTCTTCTTGGGAAAAAATCCTTTGATTAACACCTTATGCCCTATAATGATTGTTTTCATACTACAAAAAGACCTATATTATGTGGTTATGTATTATAGTGAGGTATATGGGGCATAATTAGGGGAGAAAAAAAATTATGTGTGAAGGATAGAGAAGAAGATGTTCCCTTTTCTAAGAGAGAGGAAGGGCACTATTCGAATTCCTCAAAATATTAAATTAATATTAATTATTCTCAATTAAAAAATGTAAAAAACTAATTTTTTATAATATATGATTTTTATGGGTGAAAAATCTATAATTAAATTAAAATTAGACAAGTTTTTACTATGTTTTTACCCCTATTGTTTTCTTTTAACCTCTTTCACACTTACTATGACAAAGAATGATTTTCACTCTCTAAGGGACAATATAGTAACAATAAGTGAAAATATTGTCCATTGATAGACCATGAATTATATTTTAAACCATATAATAAAAAAATTTATTATACTCTTATTAATTTTATATCATTTAATAAAATATTATTTTGTTCAATATATCATTAATTTCTATTGTTTGAACTATTCAATACATTGACTCTAATAACATCCTAAAAACATTTAAAATTAAAAAAAAGGTTATTATATACCTAACATGTTATTTTTATATAAAATATTATGGTATCCCTTTATTAAACTCAAATTATATTTCTTTTAAATTTTATAATATAATTTATTTCAATGTTTAATAAATTGAATAATTATTTTGTCAATGATGTGTACGAATTTATGCTAATTTTTTAATGAAAATATAAATTAAATTACCATGATTAATATAAAATATTTTAAATTTAATATTTATATTTATAAACAAATATATTCTCTAATAAACCTTATTGTAGAATTATAATATTTATTAAATACAATAGTGTGGTATTTTTTGTTTTATCTAAATAAAATATTATATAGGTTATAATTTCAAAAAAAAATGGAAATAAAGGTAATATATTTGATTTTTTGAAGATTATAGACGATTTAAACCCATATGATTAAATTTATCTTAATGATAAGGTCATTTTTTAGACTTAATAATTTTATATTTTACTTTAATTAGCTGATTTATTCTTTTACATGGTAACAAATATTACTAAGGATACAATTCATATTAACCAAAATTAAAAGATACATATTCAAAAAACAATTGTCCCTATTTATTAAAAATAATGAATAAATTTAAGAAAACTCAAAACAAATAAGTTGTAGTATTTAATTTAAAATCAAACTGAAAAAATGTGAAAAATTATTTTTTACAAAATGAACATTGATATATATAATTTTTTTGTACTTATAAAAATTATAAAATTCGTTTCAAAACCCATAATTCGATTATTTTAAATTAAAATTAGCTAATAATTTTAAAAATAATCCCAAGAATAATTTCAATTAGTAAGTAATTAAAAAAATATTTTTTAATAAAAATGGTATTTTTTCCTATTTATTAAAAAATCAATCTTTTCATAAAATTATAAAAAATATCCTAAGATAATTTCTAAATAATGAATTTAAAAGGTATATTTTTTAAAATAAATTTTCTAAAATTTACATACATTTAGTTTAATATTCAGAGGAAAAAAATAATGAAAATGATTTTTGAAGAAAATTTATTTTTGAAAAATTAAATAGAATTACTAATAATAGAGGTGATATTTAAAAATAATTAATTAAAAAAATTTAAATGATTAGGAACATTATATATTTCACAATATGCTTTATTCTACTCATTCACTCAAATTTAACAGCTAGGTTACAATGACCACATTTAAATAATAATTTGTTGGTCATTAAAAGTTAGTGGGTTTTATCCTGTACACTATCAAACATGTTATTTCCTTTTAAAATAATATGATATTGAATTCTCCACAATTTTATAGATTTTTCTTCATAATTTTAATACGGGCTTGGTAATAAGGGGTTTACTTCTCAAAATATGTTTACTTAAAACCCATATCTTATATAGGGTAAATAAAACATCCTCTTGAAAAGAGATAAAGGTAAGTAATAGGTCATATGGAATAACACATATTAAGTTTCTAAGTAAGATAAAATTAATGGGAAATTACAACATGAATATATAATAAAAAACTAATCACCAAGGTCTATTATTGAATGGTATAGAATATGGTCTTGATAAAGTTAACCATCACAAAATGACAAATCTATGAGGGGTTAAAATTATATTGATTTTTAAAAAAATGGATAAAATTTAAATTTCAAGATATTTTTCTTATCTTTTAGAATTCCATTATTATCCATACTAAAATCATAATTAAATATAATAACTTTTCTAGACATATTTCATCTTTTTAATCTAGTTCAGCAATAAACTCTTCTTTAAACTCAAAACTATGTGATTTCAAGATGAAATTTTTTATTCCTAAAGTACAATAATCAAATTATAATAAACCACATAATCAAAAAAAATTATAAAAATATGTTAAACTTATATTTAAGAATTTACCAAAAATCCAAATGATATTTCCCAATTGAATAAACCTTCATATAAATGAAAAAAAAATTCTCCCCAAATTCAATGGTATTACTGAAATTTCAAATAAGATCATTAACTAAATAATTATACTAAAAATTACATAAAATATTCTATACTATTATAGAAACCCAAAATTAAGTATTTTATAACATATCATTCCAAGATTAATGTAATACTTATCTTCCAAAGTAACATTAATCACTCTTAATGTCTCACAATAAAAATGTAATTTCCCAAAACAAATAATTTCCCTGAAATGCTATTTATTTAAAAAAACAACCTAAATCTCCATAAGCTACAACAAAATAATATATGATTCCAAAATAATATATGATTCCAAAATAATATTCAAACATTATACCATAAATAAAATCACATATTTTTAGGTTTATCTTAATCCTAAAATGCTCCTTACAATCTTAATAGAATTATTCCAAAATAACTTTAATAACTTAATCACCAAATCAATTTCTAGACTGATGGTTATCTATATGATAAAACATATGTTCTAGATATAATCATTACCATTATATTTGAAATTGTTTAAATAAATAAAATATAATTTCAAACTACCCAGGATATCACATAGGCCAGTTAGAGGTAATGCACCCTTCTCGCCCTTCGGTTGTGGGTTTAAGCCTAGAGGCCTTACCAAATGTTATGGGTCGTCACTCAATCTAGAGGTTATATTTTTCCTAAAATTATAACCCTGATAAAATTCCCTAAAATTTTAGAAACATCATCCATAATTAGATTAATATATTCCATTTTAAATAATTTTTTAATTTTACAGGTTGTCTAATACCTTTTATTTTGTATCCAAAAAACACAATAACCCATAATTCCTTCAAAATCAAATATCATATAAAACCTAAAGGTAATACATACCATTAAAATTATTTCCAAAAAAATAAAATTTAATTCTTTCTCAAATAATTTTTTCATAAAATAAACAGAAGGGTTACATAAACCTCAAACATCTAACAAAACACAATAAAAGCCTACCAATATCATCCCGCCATCAAAAGAGTATTAATGATTTTAAATATATGATTTTTTGTAAATATAACACTATATAATAACTCTTTAATGTAGATAACTTAATCATTCAAAATTTATCATAATTTTTTAACCAATATTTTCAATATTATTTCTTAATACTTCCTTTCTATAAATAGTATATGAATCATTCACTAACATTCATCAATATCATAACATTGGCCAAGATATATTAAAAACCTTTTATATATAATTTTTTGTTTCTCATCTTGAGCAATAATAGAATTATCCATTCCTAAAAATTCATCTCTATCATCTTCCAAATCACTTTCTTGATATTTCCCCCTTAGAGATTGATTTTCATAATGATAATTATCCTGGAATATATAACATTAAATTGATACATCATGAATAATTTATTTTCTTATCAATGAGTTACCTGAAAACATCAATTTTCCGTTCGAGTTTCTATGAACTCATTTACCAGATGTAAAACATATTCACACATCATTAATAAATTTTCCTAGGTTCTTCATTCCACATTCTTGACACATATATCATTGAATATATTTACTTATATGTTTTTTATTACAGGAACTTCCATAGTGCTTCTTTTCTACCATATTTGTGCATTAACAAACTGATCTTGGTTTATGTTTTTAATAATTAATATTTATATCTTGTTAAAAATGACCACAATATTTCTCCCTATATTTCATATTCTATTCAATTTCACACTTATACAACTACCATGTTTCCCCTCACATTTAATGCTACTTTGGATCTGGCTAGATCCATCTATTTACTAAAAAGAATTGTTAGATTGAACATATTAATAATATCATAATAAAACATATTATAAGGATGATAAACACAAAAATATAATTAACCATGGTATCCAAAATAATCATAATTCTCACTAATAAACCATCCATTTGTTTTTGTAAAATAATTTTAACATATTTTATGAAAAACATCATCACCTTTAAAGTTTTCTAAATCATACTCTGATGAAAAATACAAGTAATATCCCTTAAAAGTTGTATATTATATTAACATTAATCTAGATTTAAATTTATTACTTTACAAAATATAATTTAGTTTTATATTTTTAAAGTTTGTCATTATAACTCTTATATAACAATCATATATATTACATGGTGGACACTTCAAATCAATATCCATTTTTTAAAATAAATAAAACTTTCAAAAGGAAACATGTTTTCTTATTTTGAAATATCTTCACAAATTTTATCTCTACAAATTATGTGTCCCTAATAGTCATTAAATCCCAGAGACAAAAAATTAAAACATGTGATGAGCACAAAAAATATCAGAATGAGGCATAAAGAGGAGAAATCTTCTAGTCCAATGGGAAACCTAAAATCCCATGAAATGTTTACCTTTACCTAAATATTAAATATGAAAATTAAATAAATAATTTCTATATGAAAACAAAATATGTTATATTATAAAATAAATTCATTAAAACTTATAGAAATAAAATAAAAACCTCTTTTGGGAACATAGATAATCAAATTCAGAAAATGATTTAAAACCCCTTTTAATTGGAATAACAGTATGTAAATTTTATAATATAATTATCCAGATAAAGACCCAATAAATTAAATTTATAAAATGGGTGTCAACATTTTTCTAATATATATATAGATCAAACAATTTTCATGATCTATTGTGGGTATCAGCCCTTCATATTTGCTATATCTGGCCCACTCGTGAACTATAATGTGGCTCAACCATTTTTTATATAATTCTCAAGTACCATATAATAAATAACACATTTTATGCATTTACCTATTCATATAAACCCCATTAAAAACACCTTTGATAAAATACAAAAAATATCTTTCATATATTGGAATATCCTTTTTTTAAAACCCCATTTTCAATAAATACTGCATAAGGGAAAGTGGACCTTCCTTTAAATAAAACAAAAAATCTTGTAAATGTATCCAAATACAAATTAATAGTTATGAAGATAAAAAATATTTTTATCATATACATTAAAATAGAACAATCATTTACATATTTTATAAATAAATCTAATCATTTCATAAATGGATTTTTTTTAAATCCTTTGTAATAAATTCAAAGAAAATTATTTATAAAAATAAAAAAAACTACCCACATAATAAAGAATACATTTTCAATAAAAATATTCATGTATATTAATGAAGTAAATGTATAATAAATAATAAATCATTATGGTTTGAAAAAGTATTCTTATTTTATATGTAAAATAATACATAGCCTTTGACTTGGGTAAAAAAAGTTGAATGAGGAATCTTAAAAGGGTATTTTTTTCAACAAAAGTCACATACCACATTAGAAATATTTGAATCACAAGATCCAGGAATCAAAAACATTAAAAAACATAAAATATCATTAAAATAGATAAATTAATCATATAATATGAAAATTGGAGTTTATACATACCTCATAAAAGAATACAGGTTCATAATATCAAAATATGCCTCAATGAAAGAAAATTGAGATGAAGTCCCTTACCATGTGTCTGACACATCATCTACATTCTATATCTTTTAAATTAATAAAAATAGTTTAATTTTTTTCATAATAACCTTTATTAGGTTTATTATTTGTTTATTTTTATTCATTACCATTTTTTAAACAATTACTCAATTTATTAAGTTCACATCAGATATTTTGATGATATTTGGTTAGTCATGCCAAAATGACTCCGATTAGTCAAATATGGTAAAATAGTTCATCATTAAATCATATAAATAATAACAATAATTAAATTTTTAACTATTTTATACATAATTTATAATTTTTAATCCAAAAATTCTATATGGTTTTGAAAAATGAACTATGTTACAATCATTAAGACAGTAGGTCATACGTGCACCTAAGTAACATTTATATTTTTAAATGATCATTTTGTAAATAAGTTATGTATTTTTTTCTTTTAATAAGGATAATAATATCATTAATAAAATATTAATTTATTTCATATATTTATATTTCATATATGGGATGTGGTGGTGAAAAAGAAATCACATCGCTTTGTGGAGGTGGTAATCCACATGTACGCATGAACGATGTTATATTATTTCAGTGTGTTAAAAGGTAATAAAATATGGTTCATATTATCATTTAATAATGATAATTGTTTTATTAATATTAGATATAAACATTAATTTCATCACATTATCAATATGTGAGAGACAATGATGGAAAAGGAAATATATTGGTTCATGAGGCGATAGTCTGTCGTACTCACGATTGATGGATTTTTTCCCATTTGATGGATGTTGGTGATGGATATAAGTTATTCAATAAACATAGTTATATCTCATTTTATTTATGAAATATTTATATTATTTTAACATAGTTTAATAATATTTTATTCATGTATAAGATGAATCAAAACAAAAACATGTGGATTAAAATATATACCTCTTCTTTAGAAAACCTTTTTTGATTAAAACTATAAGCCCTCTAAGGCTCATGTTCTACCTAAAAATTCTTATAAAATGAGGGTAATGATTCTATGAAGGAATTGGTGTACTTATATTCATAAATAAATGGGTATTTATGTTTAATGTACTAATTAGAAGATATTTACTTTTAGAAGAGAGGGGATGGGAACTCTTGGAATTTCCAAAAATATTCAATTAATATATATTATTTTTCAATTATAAATTTATTAAAACTGATTTATTTATAATATATTATTATTTATTTATTAATACACTCATAAAATTAAAACTATACCTATTTTGACTATGTTTCTACCATTATCAATTGGTTTTAACCCCTTTCTCTCTTATTATGTTAAGAAATATATTCACTCTTTGAGGGTAAAAATTATTAATATAAATGGAAAAACAGATCATAAATGGAATATGGTTAATATTATATACTATATCCTAATCACATGGAAGATTAAAATATTTTTTGTAATTTAATATCATTTAATTAAATATTACTTATTACAATATATCATTAATCTATATTTTTAAAACTTTTCATTACTTTGACTCTAATTACATCATGAGGACAATTGAAATTAGAAAAAAAAATTATTATATCCCTAAAATTAAATTTTAATCTATAAATTTATTGTATCAAACTATTTACCTCATATAATATTTCATTCAATATATTTTATATTATTGTTTTTTCATTTTTTTCATTAATTGAATAATTATTACATCATTGTTGTGTACGAATTTAAGGAGATTATTTCTTCAATATAATTTTAAAATAACTTATCATTATGAAGATAAATATAATATATTTGAAATTTTGATTTATGAAAAAATATTTCTTTTGGTTAACCATATTCTATGAATATTATTGTAATAAAAAAACAAGAGTGTGGCATTTTTGAGTTTTCTTTAAATAAAATATTATAAAGGTTATAATAACAACCAAAAAGAAAAAAAATCATACATATCTAAACATTATATTATTATGGAGGATTTACATGTGTCCAATAAAGTTAATTTAAGTGTTATTATCATTTTATAGACATTATAATTTTATTTTTTTACTTTAATTATCTGATTTACCCTTTAACTTAGTAACAAAAATTTCTAAGGTCACTATTAATATTGAAGAAAAATAAAAGGGATATATATGATAAATTTGGACCTCATGATTCTAAATATGGAATAAATTTTTATTAATTAAAAATATATAAGTGGTAGAATTTAATTTTTAATCAAACTAAAAAAGTGTGAAGAAAACGTTTTTAACTGTCCTTTTAAAATATAAAGTGACTTTTATACTAATATAAAGGGTATCATCCATTCAAAAAATACATAATTGAAATATTTAAAATAAAAATTAACTAATTTAATTTTAAATATAGTCCAAAATAAAATTTTTCTTTTGAAATAAATAAAAATAAACTACATTTTTTAATAAATATTACTATTCTCACAATTTATTGAGAAATCAATATTTTATGAAAATTCTTAATAACATATCATAAGATAAATTTAAAATGTTTAATTTAAAAAAATAAATTTTTCAAAATAAATTTGCTAAAATTTACATAATGTAGAATTTATATTTACTCATTAAAAAAAGAGAAATCATTATTTTTATGAAAACAAATTTTGGAAAAATAAAATAACATTACAAAAAACCGAGTGCATATTTACAAATAATTAATTAATTAATTTTAAATGAGAATGAAAATTATAACTTCAAATTGAGGTTAATACTACTAGTTCCCACCAATTTAACATCTAGTCTATTACATCACATTAACATAATAAGTTTTTGTTCAATTAAGATCCTTGTTTCATATCTTGTACGTCATCGAACATAGTATTTTCTACACAAATATTAGGATTTTGAAGAAATGAAAAAAGAGTTCATACCATAGGATAATGATATTCCATGAGTAGAGTTATTGGTGGATATTATTTATTGTAGACATAAATTTCTACCAAACAAGGATAGTCACATGTTTAATTTTTTCTGGTGAAACCTCTAATTTAAAGAGGAAATGTAGGAACTTAAGAATGTATTGAGAAGTATCCACTCTTTTTACCAAACTGCATATATTTTGAGAGTAAAATTCATTTTAAGGGGAGTATAATGTAACACCCTATGATTTTATGAAATACATTTTTTAGAATAAATTTATCTTCTTATATATCTTATATTATGTCATGAACCAGGCCGAGTTGCCATCCGATCCGGTTTTCGATCCGGTTCGCGAGATGGCACGAAGGGCGTTCCCGAACCCCACGGGCTGGCACAAGTGCTTAGGTATCAAAAATAAAACTTGGAAATGATTTACCTGAACAAATAAATATAAAGAAAACAACAATCTAAATAAATTGAAACTAAAAACAGACAACCAAACAGGCCTTTATACCAAGTTCAGATTTAAAGTTAACAAATTGAAATAAAAACCCAAAAGAGACTACAACAAGGAAAAAAACAAAAAAAACAAAACAAAAACACAAACCTCTGTGCGAAATGAGGAGTCACATCCCTAATACGCCACCACCAACCTGCATGGGGAATCCAATAAAACGCGAACCATCACCGCTAAGCCTGATGCCTCGACCTAGAATACAAAAGAAGTAGATTATACATACACCCAAAGGATTATGTAGGGTGTGAGCTAAAAGCCCAGTAGTATGCCACTGATAAAAGGTTCCATGCATAATCATTAAATGACCGATACATTTGAAATTTTAACTAAAGAAAAGAACTATATGCTTGAACAGTTTTAAAGAAAACGGGATTAGGGAAAACAGTTTCAAATGGAACAAATTAAATTAAAACACACAGACCATTACTTTTTAAAATAACCCATGTGTCACACTGATGAGTGTAAAGTAACTGATAAGCACTAATATGGGAGTGGTCGCGTGGGTGTTAGCTAGCTTGTGCCCCTAGATCTTTGTGTCTCATTGAAACGTGGCTTAGAAGGCCACGACCCTCTGAAAATGTGGCATAGAAGGCCATGACCCTCAAAAAAGAATATGTTTAGTTATTGTTGCATTCGTCAATCCTCCTAAGAGAAACAAGGCCAAATCCACTGCTGTATCACTAACCCACTAGTCTAGTCCACCCTCCTAGCTACCCGGGCTTCCTGATTTGTGCTCAAGTAGTTCAGAGTTCATGTTATGTTATATTCATATACTCAAACCAAATAAGACACTACACATTCCAAAACCACTATTTGCACATACAAAAGCCATTTGAAATAATACACACACTAAAATGTTTTCCCAACACATTCCACACTATTTACATAATCTAATAAACCATTTAAAAAGTTTATAAAACAATAGAAAAAAAAGTGTCACATGGTTTTACACACACAAAGGTAACTATTTATAAATTCAAAAACACATTCTAACATGGCATGCACTCAAATACAATTTAAATTATGACCTACACCACCCAATAGTTTGATAAAAATCCTTACACCACATGTAATAAACTTTTAAAAAAACTACACAACCTAATAATCCAAAAACAAAAGCTCATCATAAAATTTTAAAGAAGTTACTTGGAATCCCCCATTAACCCACACAAAACCTTCTTTTATGATAAGATTCACACGACACTATGTCAAAAATATAGTTCACACTAATTTCCCAACATAATAAACTAACTTTAGAATTGAAAATCACTTACAAATCAATATTAGTATTTAGAAGAAAACACACTCATAATATAAACATTCTACCAAATAATTAAGATGAAATCAAACATCAAAGAAGAATAATTTCACAAAACACAAATTAATTAAATAACATAAAAAATTAATTAAACTTTCAAATTAATTTAATTTGATAATAATTAAGTTTGGAACAACCTACCTCAGTGTCGGAAAACCCCAAATAACAAATCAATGCTCCAATCGCGCATTGAATTCACCTCAATCAAATCAAACAATTTCTAACACCAAAACACCAAGCCAATTACACCAAAATTGAACCAAACTCCAAACCAAAATCCAAACCACAACTTAATAAAATTAAAATAACTTCAACCGAGGTATAGAACACTTACGTAAAGAGGTTCGAGATGATTTATAAGCATGATGTAGGGTGTCGAAAGGTGTCACACCGACTGGACCTTGCTGGAAGGGGGGTGTTGGCCGGGTGCGCGCAAGGGAGCAGAAAGAAGGTCGGGCCGCTGGGATTTTCGGATGGAGACCGGTCGCCAGAATCGAGCTAGCCAAAAGAGAGGGGAGTCTGGTGGGTGAAAGTGTGTTCTTCGGGTAGAAACTTTGGCTGGGAGGGAGGTGATGGAGGTATGGCACGGCGTGGCTATCCGGAGAAGGGGTAGCGGAATGGGTCTAGGGTGTGTGAGGCAGCAGGTGGTGTTGTTCGGATCAATGGGACGAGAATAGGAAGGTGGTGTGACGACGTGAGGTGAGTCATAGGGGGCTTTAGAGGGGAGGTCTAACGAGGGAGAGGAGGATGAGCGATGCAAGGCTGGGGTGGCGCGTGGTCGACCAAGAGGAAGGGAGGGTGCAGGCCAGAGGGAGCAAGGGGAATGGGGTGCGGCGGCTAGGGTTGCAAGGGGAAGGAGGTCCACTGCACAAAAAAGAATGGAGGGGATGGATTCCACGCTAGAAAGAGGGAGGACGAAAAAAAGAGAGAAGAAAAAAAGGAGAAGAAAAAAAAGAGAGAAAAAGAAAAAATAAATAAATATATAATAAAAAATGAAATGAAACTTAAAAAATAACATTAATTAGCCTAATCATTAAAATAAATGTAATCCAATTAGTAAGTTAATAACTTTATAATTGTAACAAATATTTTAATATTAAAAGCCTATGTAAAGAATTTATGGAAATAATAATGATAATTATAATATTAATGCTATTATAATTATTATTAAAACAACAC
Source organism: Viscum album (assembly GCA_963277665.1). Lineage (NCBI taxonomy): Eukaryota > Viridiplantae > Streptophyta > Magnoliopsida > Santalales > Viscaceae > Viscum > Viscum album. Next base: position 441,569,437 of record OY728160.1, read on the forward strand.
AAACAAAATATTTTTTTATATTTGCGACCACAATTCATTATTAATAAACAAATTAAAATATTAACTTAAATATTAATAATAATAATGATACAAATAAAATAATATAACCAACAAAAATGATAATATCATTATTAATTGAGGTTGTACATTGGGCACGATCCCATGCGCGGTCACACGTACGGTCACGCATCCATATAAGATCCCAATTTCTTTCAAAATACAACCGGTTCAAAACACAACTCAAAAGTAAGACCCAAAATAATTAAAATAAAATAATGCATGGTCAGGGTACATATCGCTTTAGTGAAGTGACGCACCTTCGACCGAGCCATGTCTATGTGTCAACTATTGTTAAGCCAAACGTTCATTTATTAGCAAAATGCAAACACTTTCGTCATGCCTGGCATGCACCTTGACAAAACAATTAAAACAAATAAAATTATCAGATAAAGGTAAAAATTAAAATCATTACCGATGTGCAAAGTCGGGGTGTGACAATTCTCCCCACCATGACACTTTCTTCCCCCAGAATATCTCAAAAGACTAGTTCAGCCAAGGGTTCCATGTGAGACCACGAAGACCCCTAAAACAAAACCTCAATCACCTGAAGACCCGATATTCAAAATATCTATGACCTGAAACTCCAAATATCTCAAAACCAGAATCACCAAGAAAAACCACCAACAACAATGAATTCAACTCCAAACACAACTATAAAATGGAACACCCTGACCCCTATCTTAGGGATCCCTAGGGTCATTCGAGATCTCCATGAACACTCATCAAGCGACCCATTACCCGAGCTACCCAATTACCACATTCAAGGCCGAGCGGAGTGAAAGTAAGGGGTTTCCCTACCAAGCACACTTGGAAGACACTGTTTTTTCTACATGTTCATCCTATGGTGGTCTCCCCACCCTATTAGGATTCTTGTCAAACATTGGTTCTTAAAACCAAAACAAATCACCAACCCAGACAGACATCTAACACTTGCTTGACCATCCAAGCTCCAAATGTTTAACCAACACAAGAGGGGGCATTGGTGAGACCCGCACTGGGTCTCCCCACCATTTTAAAATATTCTAACACCATGGAACATGATCGGGCATTCCCTGTTGACTTTGATAGATACTGACTGGATTCCTCTTCACAAACCCACCAACAGAGTTTTAATTGCACGGAAAATTCCTATAGTGGACCACACTCAACCACATAATATGGTGTTGATATAAAAAAATCCCTAAACATATAGGCCAACTGGACAGGCGTGTGTCAATTCCACAAGAAGAGATCATTCCCAAAACAAGTACAATTTCGACTCCTAAGCAACCCACAAGAAGGTTTACAGAGCCCGCCTGCTGGATTTACAAGAAAACAGATTCTCTGAACCTCTTTAAGGCCCAAGAGAAACTCCCACAAACTAAGACTGCAATAAGGATACATAGAATTCATACCCGTCACAACAAAAATGAATCCTTCATAGGCGATACCACAATAAGAAAATTTAACCTATCTCCATCCCGACACTGCGGACTTATGTCGGATCAAGCCCGTCCCACACCCGATGAGTATTGACTTCGTGCAAGAATCACCCCGAGACCTATGGCTGGGGTCCTGAAGTCTGAATCATCTATATCCTCACAGTCAAAAGTTTACCACCTCTGACTAGAACTTCCTCCACTGGGAAAGTATCTTGCATACTTCTCCTCGTGTACCGCGCGACCATTCTATTAACATACCAACTGAGAATTGCAGAAAATGGCTTAGAGTGTCTTACTTCCCACACTAGAGATAGGAGGTTGAGCGGTCTGACCGACACACAACATAAACATATGGAAGGAGCGCTCCAAGAACCAGTCCCTTTTGTTCAGACTCTTCATCGGATGAGGGACCAACTCTTACCACAATATAAATAGGACCGTAACTTGTACGAGTTTTAAACTAACGGTTCCACACTACCACTGGGGAACATGGAACTAGCTCATCAGAAAGGTCAACACACCACCTTCGCCGCATGTTGACTGGTTGAGAACCTATGAGATCAACCACTTTCCCTCACCTTATCTTCTTTAGGTACAACTGTTTAATGATTCTAGCCTTGAGGATTGCTCACGACATCCTAATTTGCAACGAAAATGAAATGATCATTTTTCACTAGTTTAGTCCTACTCCACCATACGTACTCGATAAAATCTCACATCCGCACACCATTTGGAGTTCCTACAATACCAGAGACACTCCTAACTTTCCCAAAGCCTTCAAAGATATCCAATCAACCTCGACATCCACAAAAAGTTAACACAATCGAGCAGAACCCAACTCTGCCACTCCACTAAGAGTCTGGGCTGAGCCAAGAACTGAGAGACTTTCTGGAAACCCATGGGACATTTCTAGGGGGCATATCCCGAACAAGAAACAAAAAACAATCTTCTACAAATACAAACACATCAAAAAACAATATCCACAACTCAGATACAATTTTAGTAATTCCAATTCAAAACATCAATTTATTCTTAAAGAAAAACACTGGCTTGAAAAACCAAGCACTGCACAACAAGCCCAAAATCTCTTTTGAAAAAACCGCATTCACTCTAAACTCAATGCCATTTTCCAATTTCCAATACCATGTGAGCACACAAAAACACATTTTAGAAATAAACACAAATTTTTAGGAAATAACAAGTGGCCTTAAAAATCAATCAATCACCACTGATATTCCATGATTCCTCGCAAATATGCATCTTTTTGAAACTCAGGCACCCATACACATGATCCACCAACTATCCATTAATCACTTCCACATGCATATGAGATCCCCCATAGGAATATGACTGGAAAAGAAACAAGGCTCTTTCGCTTTCCAAACAAAACATTCAAAATATTCCAAAAATAACTTTTTACAAAACTATTTTAAAAACTCGATACAAATTTCCAAAATGCTTTCCATTTATTAAACAACCCACTTCAATTTCAAATAACCCAAGACATCCTTTTTGAAATTAAACTTCAAAAAATCAACACAACATTCCAAAAACAAGGTCCAAGAGAAACGCACCACAAATATCATTCCAACCACACACCAAAATAAAATAAGCGCAACACCAATGTCCACTTCCCTTTTTAATGGAAATTTTTTTTGGGCCAATCCCAAAACTGAAGCAAGAAATCGCAAACATTAAAGCACCTAGATGGAGGACTGGTGGTAGTGTCTAATCCGGCTACATGAATTAGCAGACCATGCACTAGGAAAGTCCCAAGCACTATAAGTGTAGAACTGTACTCTCGGTCATCACATTAGTCGCTACTCCATGTGAGACCGCGCACAGTACCGGTTTACTCTTATTGTCACCCCCCATCCACAAAGACCAAAGACAAAACATAAATCCTGAACTACCCCTATTTACTCAAGGATCGAAACAAGAAAGAGTTCACGACACTATTCCTTCACCTACCACTCGAGTATCGACAATCCTATCTGTGATTTACCTGACACCCCAAATAATAAGAACAAAACCTCATCTGATACCATTTTTAATGAATTAGGCCAGGTCTCCATCCAACCCGGTGCCTGAACTGGTCTGCGATATGGCCCGAAGGGCATTCCCAATCCCTACAGGCTGACACAAGTGCCCGGGTATCAAAAATAAATCTTGGGAATGATTTACCTGAATAAATAAATATAAAAAAACAACATGTTAAATAAATTGAAACTAAAAACTGACTACCAAACAGTCCCTTACACCAATTTTAGATTTAAAAATAACAACTTGAAATAAAAAACCAAAAGAGACTACATCTAGGAAAAAACAAAAAAACAAAAACAAAACTCCAACACAAACCTCTGGGCGACATGAGGAGTCACTTCCCCAAGCCGCCGCCACAAACCTGCATGGGGAAACCAATACAACTCAAACTGTCACTGCTAAGCCCGATGCCTCGACCTAGAATACAAAATAAATAGAGTCTACATACACCCAAAGGTGTATGTAGGTTGTGAGATAAAATCCTAGTAGGATGCAACCAAGAAAATTTTCCATGTATAATTATTAAATGACAAATACATTTGCAATTTTTACTAAAGAAAAGAACTAAATGTGTGAACTGTTTTAAAGAAAACGGGTTTAGGGAAAACAATTTCAAAATGGATCAACTTAAATTAAAACACACACACCCTTAATTTTTAAAATAACCCATGTGTCACATTGATGAGCATAAAGTAACTGATGAGCACTAATATGGGAGAGGCCGCGTGGGTGTTAGCTAGCATGGGCCCCTAGATCTTCTTGTCTTGGTGAAACGTGGATTAGAAGGCCACGACCCTCAGAAAACGTGGCTTAGAAGGCCATGACCCTCAGAAAACGTGGCTTAGAAGGCCAGGACCCTCAAAAAATCATACATTTAGTTAGTGTTGTAGTCTTCAATCCTGCTAATCAAAACAGGTCCAAATCCACCCTTGTATCGCTAGAACACTAGTCTATTCCACCCTCCTAGCTACTCGGGCTTCCCGCTTTGTGCTCAGGTGGTTCAGAGTTCATGTAATTTCATATTAATATACTCAAACCAAACAAGACACTACACACACCAAAACTACTATTTGCACATACAAAATCCATTTTAAATAATACACATAGTAAAATGTTTTTCTAACATGTTCCACACTATTGACATAATCTAATAATCCATTTAAAAAGTTTATAAAACAATAGAAAAAATGTGTCACATGGTTTTACACACACAAAAGTAAATATTTATAAATTCAAAACACATTATAATGTTTCACGCACTCAAATACAATTTAATGTATGACTTGTACCACCCAAAAGTTTGATGAAAATTATTAAACCACATGTAAGACACTTTTACACAAACTAGACAACCTAATAAGCCAAAAACAAAAGCTCTTGATACAATTTTAAAGAAGTAACTTGGCATCACCCATTAACCCACACAAAACCTTTTTCATGATAAGATTCACATGAAACTATGTCAAAAATATAGGTCACACTAATTTCACAACATAATAAGATAACTGCAAAATTTAAAAAACACTAAAAACTCAATATAAGTTTTTAGTAGAAAACACACACATAATATTAACATGATACCGAATAATTAAGATGAAATCAAACATCAAAGAATAATAATTTCGCCCAAATAAAATTAATTAAATAACATACTAAATTAATTAAACTTGAAAACTAATTTAACCAAATAATAATTAAGAGTGGAACCACCTACCTCGGAGTCAGAAAATTCCAAATAACAAAGCAATGCTCCAATCATGCACCGAATTTTCCGAAATCAACTCAAACAATTTCTATCACCAAAAAATCAAGCCAATTTCACCAAAATTGAACCAAACACCAAACCAAAATCCTAAACACAACTTAATAAAATTAAAATAACTTCAATCGAGGTATATCACCCTTATGATAAGAGGTCTGAGAAGCAGTCCGAGCATGATGGAGGGTGTCGAAAGGTGTCGTGCCAGCTGGACCTTTCCAAAAGGGGGGTGCTGGCCAGGTGCGCACAAGGTCACATGATGTAGGTTGGGCCACTGGGCTGGTCGGATGGAGAGCGGTTGCTGGAATCGAGCCGGCCAAAAGCGAGGGGAGTCTGGTGGGTGAAGGGGAGTTTGTCGGGTAGGAACTTCGTCCTGGAGGGAGGTGATGGAGGTGTGGTGTGGCGCGGTAGTCCGGAGAAGGGAGGATCGGCACAGGTCTAGGGTGTGTGAGGCAGTAGGTGGTGTTGTGCGGCTCACCGGGACGAGAATATGAGGGTGGAGAGACGACGCGAGGTGAGCCAGAGCAGGCTTGAGTGTGGAGGTCCGGCGAGGGAGAGGAGGAGCGATGAAAGGTCAGGGCAGCGCGCAGTCGACCGAGAGGAAGGGAGGGTGCCGGCCAGAGGGAACAAGGGGAATTGGGGTGGAGCAGCTAGAATTATAGTGGAAAGGAGGTCCGTAGTGAAAAACTGAAGGGAGGGGAAGGAGTTCGCGTGAGAGAGATGAGGAGGAAAAAAATTGAGAAGAAAAAAAGGAGATGAAAAAAAGAGATAAGAAGAAATAAAAAAAAGTAAATGAAACAGAAAAAAATAACATAAATTAACATAATCAAAAAAATAAATTTAATCCAATTATTAAGTTAATAACATTATAATTGTTACAAAAAATTTAATATTGAAATCCTATGTAAATAATTTTTAGAAATAATAATGATAATTCTAATATTAATACTATTATTATTATTATTAAAACAACACAAAGAAAATATTCTTTTATATTTGTGACCACAATTCATTATTAATAACCAAGTTAAAATAATAACTTGAATATTAATAATACTAATGATAAAACTAAAATAATATAACCAAAAAAATGATAATATCATTATTAATTGTGGTTGGACACCAGGCACAGTCACATGCACGGTCACGCGTACGATCATGCGCCTATATAAGATCCCAATTTCTTTCAAAATACAACAGGTTCAAAATGAAACTCAAAAGTAAGACCCAAAATAATTAAAATTAAATAAATCATGGTATGGGTATATATCTCTTTAGCGAAGCGATGTGGCTTCAACTGAGCCATGCTTGGGTGTCGACCGCTGCTAAGCCGAACGTTAATTTATCAGCAAAATGCAAAAACTTTTGTCGTGCCCAGCATGCACCTCAACAAAACAATTAAATAAAATAAAATAATCAGATAAAGGTAAAAATTAAAATCATTACCAATGTACGAAGTCGTGGTGTGACATATTATATACCACACTGTGTATTAACAAACCACGATATATTATTTATTATAATAATTTATTCATGAATGCTAACAAATAGCTATTAAAGATTAATACTTGAATAAGAATTGAAATTTTTTTATAATTAAGTTTTTTTATATAAATAAAACATATTGATAAAATTGATTATGATCTTTAATAAATCCTTTATACACTTTGAAAAAACATATCTTTTAAAAAATTATATTTATTACTTTTTTGAAAATAATAAAATTCTTTCTTTAAAATTCTAGAAAATATAATTTAAAAAATAAAACTAAATTTTTCAATATAAATTTCAAAAATATATTGGAGTAAATAATTTAGAATTTTTTCATACGATTAATTTTTTAATGTTTAGTATAAATTACTTGTTTTTATAAAAATCATTCATTTCATTAAATCCAATGAATATATCCATTTTATTTTAAGATGGTTTTAAATGTAAAGTTATTTAAAATATATATTTATAAATCCAATTTTTTCATTATAATAAATTTAAAATTTAATTTTTCAATTAAAAATTTCTATACTTAGGAACATTATCTTTTTGAAGAACCTCTTTTTCATAAAATCTAGTGGTTTAATTTTAAATTAAATTTTCCCACTTATATAATTGGAATATTGAAAAATGGATTCCATATTTTGAATTAGAATATTTAATATCATATAATATGGTCAATTTGATTTTTTTTTTAATAAATAGTAAAAATAGTAAAACATTAATTACTGTGATTCAGGTTAAAAATGATTTATCGAGGGTCAAACTAAAATGATAAGAAGTAAAATGACCTAAAAATGTCAAAACATATTGTTTTATCCTCATTTAGACAATTTATCATCGAATAATTCCTAATGATCCATTTTTTGAGTCTTTTTTCATTTTTAATACATGGGTACATTATTTTATTATAAAAAAATTCATGTGTGTCCTCCCCCCCCCCCTCCATAGATAAAATAGAGCCCCTCTCCTTTCTTATTTACACTTCTAAAACCCCTTTTTCAAGAAATAACTACAAAAATACATTACCTACTTCTCTAAAAATGTTACATAGGCCTTATTTTGATTATAAAACCCTCTAAAGAAGTCTTTAGGTGTAAACTGAAAGTGGTTCTTTGAATAAGAGGTGTAGTCCTTAACTGTACAATTTCATTTTATTTATTCATATTGATAATTAAAATCATATTAAAAGAAAATGATATAACAATGTAATTATATCAAGTATACATATATTTTATTATGTTAATTTCATTACCTACATCTATCTCAACCTCTTTGAATGGAGAAACAAAATCGTCAATTGTCTATACGGCGGATTACAGCTTCATGAACCGATGTAATTCATTTTCTATCACCACCTATCATAGTTGGATAAAATGATATTTTTAAACTATATATATTATTTTTATAAAAATAATTCTTTAAATATAATATCATGTAAAAAAATATTACTTTAAACGCGTTGGAAATATGGTGACTCCATTCGTGTGTATGGTGGAATGTCTCCATATAAAGCGATGTGATATGTTGTTCATTTACAATTTACATTGAATGTAATCATGATATGATTGATGAAAATATTTTATATGTAATATTTAAAAATTATTTTTAATTTATAATATATTATTTACCTTTATTATTTTCATTCATCGATAAAATAGAAATATTGTTCATTAATATGTACGACATACCATCTCCAGAAAGTGTTAAATTCATTTTATATATATAAAATTAATGGATTACATTAAATAAATATAAAATGTTTTTATATGATATTTATATAATGGAAAACGTTTATTCGATTAATTATCCATGATCAAAGTAAAAGGATCAAAAATATAAAAACAAAACATACATGAAAAATGAAGTAGTTATTACCTGAAATGTGATTTTAACAATGAATCGTTCATAAATATGTAATAAAAGTTTATAAGGAAAACATATATGGAATGTTTCATATGATAATAATCCAATTATATATTTACAACAAAAATATAGTAATTATTAAGGTGTTTTTAATGTTTACAAATGATTTCGAGACATAATGTAAGGGGTTTTTAGTCTCTCAATTATTTTTTGGAGATAAATTCCATATTGACCACTCATTTATTTTTTGCGGTGTATATTATTCCCCTGTAACGACACAATGTTTTATCAATGGGAATTACCATATTATAATTATGTCATATAATCACATTAAACTAAAAAACAATGAACTATGAAGAACTATGTGACCTTTAAACATAATATTGTCACCACTGTGATTTTAATTTAAAAAATATGACATACACAGTTGTGATCAGTATGATATTTGGAGTCTGATAAGAAAAACTTAATTTGGGTTAAATAGTAACCTACCCTTATAAATAGTAACCTACCCTTATGAAAAGTAATATGACCCTTATGATTATTAAATCATCCAAAAAATAGTATTCTCACCCATAAATGTATAAATAAAATTTAGTTGTCTTATAAGTACTAATATGACCATATTTAAAGTATTGGTATTTTGGTAAGTCTTAAAGTAAAATTTACAATTATTTAATTAATTTAATAGAAAATGTATATTCTTAAAAGGTTTTCATAAATAAATAATTTTATGTCTTCTGGTTTTAATATTAATTTGTAAGGCCTTTGGTAATTTTTGAAATCATTATAAAGTTGGTTAGAGTTTTAAAATTTGTATTTTTCAAGTAAATTATTATTTTAATTAAAAATTAATTTATTAAAATTTAGAAAATAATTTTTGAAAAATGGAAAAAAAAATTGGATTATACATTTTGAATAATTTTTTGGGTGAATTTTTTGTATTTTTCTAAAATACGTGAATTTTTAATGAATTGTAGAATACGATAATTTATGATAAATACAAAAACCTAAATTTATGCATCATTATTGAGTCATGGATGATTAAAATGTACATATATTAGAACTCACATGAACATATTACCTTTTTTGGATAAAATAATCATTACTTTTTCTTGTCTTTTGGAAAAATATTGACCTAATTATTAAAATATTGAGAAAGCTCTCCTCCCCTTCAATATAAAAACACATACTCCCATATTCTCTTCAATCATATAAAGACTTGTTTTTTTCATAAATTCTTCCCAAATATCTCCCCAAGGTCCTCCCTCATGTCCATAATCTATTGGTCTCCTCAAAAGACCAAATCCTCTCCCATTAAGAGGCTCGCAAGGAAGATTAAATCAAGTGGTAAATTACTCTTTTCTTTTCTTTCATTTTCTTTTTAAGTTCAATTGTTTTTTTAAATCCTTACATATCATCATTTAAATGTTATGAAAACTAAATTACCTTACATATAATGTATTTTATTATAATAATTTATTAATTTATTATCATCTTTCCTTTGACCTTCTTTTATTTTAGTAGTAAATACACCATCTGAGATGTGTTAATTTACCACATTCCAGGATGATGGGTTTTCAATTTCCATTACCATCTTCAATTATGGCCATGAAACCAATTTCATGTATGAACCAGACCATAATATATGTATTACACCACATATATGGTTTTTGAATCCTTTTTTATACATGGTTTTTGTTTATAAAACAAAATGTGTTCATTGTTGCCAAAAACCGCCAATTAACCCAAAAGGTTGTCACTAAAGATTAGTATAATGATTCAACATCACTCCAAGTAACAAAATTAAATTTTCCAACATGTAAAATTATAGATGTTCAAAAATAAAATATAACATAAATTCTTCACAACCAAATTCATCATACAAGTTTATCCAAACATTAATATAAATGAACCTATCATTAAAACCAAGTAAGTAAACAGACCCGAACAATGAAATTGAACCTTATAACCAATCAAAATAATTATAAATGAAAATAAAAAAGAATATTTGAAATATTTTACCTATATAATAGGTTCTATAATTATTGATTAATTAACCTACTTTTACTATTCATGTCATTAATATAAAGTGGAGAATACCATAAGACTTAAGGTCAGGGATCCTCTCTCTTTCACTTTTATTCATGAATGTCCTCTATATTAAGACCTCTTATGTGTAATTAATAATAATGGGGTATGATTTCTCACCTTCCCCATACTTCCCCCATTATTTATAAAATATGGTAAATCTCATTCTCTCACATTAATCCCTTCTATGTACACATGATACCATGATGATATTCTGTAATGGATTCTACCCGAACCACATATATTCTTTCGAGTTCCTATATCTTTATTTTTATCCAAATAAATTTCTATTTTAATTTTTTTAAAACTTCTATATACAATTTCTATGATCCAAACTCATGTTTCAAGATCCATCCCTCATTCTCATTTTGGATTTAAATTTTTTAAAGTGATCCCATCCTCAATACTTCTCGATGAGGAAACTTGTTTTAAGGGAACTTCCCGATTTCTTACATGATTCCAATGGAACTATATCCTCTATTTTAAGCAATTTTTTTTATTATAAAATTAGTATTTTTATTAAGAAAAAATTATTTTGTCAGTTCTGGTTTTATATAAAATGTTGTTCCCATTTCAATTCTTAAGACTATAGTATTTTCTATAAAACTACAAAAAAAATATTTTAATGCTAAAATTTCTTAAATACTTTTCATAAATGTTTTCACTTCTTCATAAAATAACATACCATGATACAAGCCTATTTTCTCTTATTAATTTCCATGAATATTTTTGTTCATATATTTCAAGGACACTTTTATGATACACCCATTTTTTATGCTTTATGACATGATTATGATACCCAATTCATTCCATTTGTTACTATTATGTTTATGTATGTTTGATTATATATGATTTTTTTGGTGGAAAATATATTCATGTAATGTTATGATGGGTGTTACCAGATATAACTCCAATACATTGGGTAAAGTTGAGTCTCATGAGATGTTATGTGTGACGGTCTTGGCAGTTAGCCTTGGCTTGTGCTACAACATGTGATGGTCTTGGCGGTTAGCCTTGGATTGTGATACCATGTGAAATGGTCTTGGAGGTTAGCCTTGACTCATGCTAGATTTATGTTTTATGTTTCTTCCACATTACATTGAATTCTTGTTTTTATGATCCCATGTTTATATATTATCATTCCATATGTTCTATTATTTTTTATATCATTATGTTGTGCCTTCTAACCCATGTGTGAAATATTTATTCCTATGATTATTCCCTTAATGGGATTTTTAGCTCATATATTTGTTCATTTTATCCCTAGGTTATCCTATTAGGATATATGAGCACAATGGAAGTTAGGGGCTCTTTATGAATACTAAATAAAAAAATGTTATTTTTAGTTTCATATTTTCCATTTTATGTCCCTAGTTTTCCATGAAACTAGACATTATGATCCTTGGATTGTACGCAGATGTGTAATTATGATTAATATCATGTAATGTTATATGTAAAATTCTCAGGTCACAATAGTTGGTACCATAGGATGGTCTAGTTATTATGGAGATTATGAATAGAGAACTTTAGTAAGAACCTTAATGATGAGACAAAGTATAATAAAACACCCCTAAATTTTGGTAAGTATAGAGTAAGTGGTTTATCAAACATATACATCCTAGTCTACATACAAGTTGGTAGAGGTGGATCAGGAACTCGTGTATCTAGGGGTAAAATGCAGCAACACTGTTTTGAGCTGGACTCTAATGGGAACTAGTACATGACAACGGTCCTTGCTGCACACTTGGTTTGACAATTCTGAGGGATATACATTGGTAAATCCCTAAGCATAGTACAAACCATTTTTAATGGAATAAAAAATATCCCCTAAGAATATAAGTTAAGAAATAGATCAAGGATAACATTGATTTAAACATTGGTAATCACAAGTCATAATATACTTCTCATTTAGAAGGTTATCCTCTTATATTCAGTGTTTCATTTTTATGTGTAATAGTTAAGTATTCAAGCCATCTAATTTCACATTATATTTCTTAGTTAATAGAGGGAAATATAATAACACATACTAACAATCAATGTAACATGTAAGGTGAATATTTACCTAATGATATTCCTGATATGATGGGAACGGGTGCTCATAACTTCACAACAGTACTTTCTCTGATGGCTCATGTTATGAATAATAACATGAATCATGTGGAACACCCTCCTCCTCTAAGGAAAGATCACCTCATCATTGAATCCTACATGTGGAAGAGGCCTCCCATGTTTAGTGGATCTTCTGATCACCTCCTCATAGAAGAGTGGATTAACTCTATTAAAAATATATTCTTTGTCCACTAGTTCTTAGAAGAAGAGAATGAAGTACTGGTGGTATATCATTTTTATAGGGAAGATGATCAGTGGTGGAAACTGATCAAGAATACGAATCCCTACGATGAAATTTATTCATGGATTATGAGGAATTAAATAGAATAATTTTCAATAAATTTTTTCACTAAACCCCTTATCTCATGATGTAAAGAGAGTTACTCGGACTCATGAAGAAGTAAGATGAGTCCATCGAGGCATATGAAGAAAACTTCACAAGGTATGAAAAGTACACATCTGGATTTTTCATGAACACAAAAAGAAAGTTGGATCGCTTATTGATTAGTATAAAGTCAAGTCTATGAAATGTGTTGGCAATTCAAGAATATGATTGTTATTAGGAGATTTTCTAGTTTTCCTTAATGTTTGAAATGGATCTTGGACACTCTATATGGTATCATGGGCCCAGTGACAAGAAGTGGAAAGAAGCTCGATCATGGAAAGTGTAAAAATTATTGTAAGAAGAATATTTGGAACTATCTAAGGGGAACCGAAAATTTCTTCAAATGTGGAAAGTTGGGACATATGGATAAAAAATGCCGATGGGATACGAAGAATCCTACTAATGTGGAAGATAAAAGGAAGGTTCTGATCAACACTCATCCTAAAGTGTAGAGTTACAACTTCAAGGATCATGGGAATTAAGAAAAAAATACCTATGATTAGGGTTGTCATAGGAAATCAACAACAAACTCCAATGAAACAAGAAAGGGTTTATGATATCACTACTACTGAGGTGGAGCAAGACAATGATGTGGTGAAGGTATGTTATTTATTCATTCACAAATAGAGATCGTACTAATTGATTCTAGTTCTACGAATTCTTTCATATATTTAAAATTTTGTATAACTATTCAAGAACCACCTAAAAATATGAAATATAGGTTATATGTGAGAACATAAAATGAGGAAATTATTGCATCCATGGTTTACTACTCCTCCCCAACTAATATTTTTGGACTGAACCTCCCAGAAAATACCATCATACTTCTAGCAGAGTAGTTCGACACAATCCTAAGAATGGATTGGGTATCTTTGTACAAATCCAACATCAAATGTCAAGAAAGCGAGATCACTCTTAAAATAGGGAAGCATCCTCCAATTCCATACAAGTGTACGGAGGAATATTTATCTCCTTAGGATCATTTTCTCATGTGTGCATATTAATTCCTTATGAGAAATCATGTCTTCTTTTAAATTATTGATACAATGGAGAGAATCATGCTTGAAGACATGCCCATCATGAGGAAGTACACAAATGTATTCCCTAGTGAGTTTCATGGTCTTCCTCCTGATCAAGAAGTTTAGTTTTCAATTGAAATTATTCATGTATCTCTGCCTATATCAAAGACACCTTATAGAATGGCCACCATAGAGAGGGAAGAGCTGAAGAAGTAGTTATAGGATAATCTAGAGATGGGTTTTATGAACCCAAGTACCTCAACATGGGGTGTTACAATCCTCTTTATCAACAAGAAGGATAGTTCAATGTGTATGTACATTGATTTTCATGAGTTCAATAATATCACCTTAGAGAACAAGTATCCCTTACCACAGATAGATGTATTTTTTGACCATCTTCGTGGGGATAGTTATTTATCTATGGTGGACCTTTGGTTGTTATATCACCAATTAATGGTGAGGAAGGAAGATATTCCTAACACTACCTTTCAAATGAGGTATAGATAATATGAGTTCTTAGTGATACCCTTCAGAATCCCTAATCATCTATAAATTTTCATGGACATAATGAATAGTGTCTTTAGAGATTACCTAGAAAAAAATTTAGAATCCTTTATCAATGATATTCTAATATACTCCAAGAGTAGGGAAGAACATGAAGATCATTTTAATACTATGTTAAAGAATTTTTGAAGGGAAAATATATATGCAGAGTATAGTAAATATTTGTTCTGGATAGAGGAAGTATTATTCTTAGGGCATGTTATTACCAGTAAAGAGGTATATGTCGACCCTTATAAGAAAAAGGAAATTGAAGAGTGTCCCATGCCAACATCCTTAAAGGAGATCAGTAGCTTTCTGGGTATATCTGGGTATTATAAACGATTTATGAAGAACATTTCATGATTTTAAAAACCAATTACCAAGATGACATGGAAGGGAGTAAATTTTGTCTGGACACAAGAATGTGAAGACTGCTTTATGTATTTGAAAAGGGGGCTTATCAATGCGCAAAAACTCACATTTCCATTTAGTGGAGAACTCTTTGTGGTGTACAGTTATTCTTCAAAGAAGGGCTTAGGCTGTGTGATGATGAAAAATGATAATGTGATAGCCTACACCGCAAGGCATCTAAAAATACATGAGAAAAAAAAATCCAACATATGATCTAGATTTGAAAGCTTTGATATTTGTATTAAAAATTTGGTGGAATTATCTCTATATAGAGAAGTGTTAGATATATACTGGTCACAATATTCTCAAATATATATTCACAGACAAAGAGATTAATATGAGCCATTGAGGATGGATCGAACTTATCATGGATTATAACTTCTCGATCCACTATCATCCCTATAAGGCAAATAAGGTGGTGAATGCTCTGTGTAGAAAGGATCATGAATCTTTATCAATGATGAGAATTTAAAAGGATCCAATATTCATAGATTTAAAAAGGATGGACATGGTATTAATTAAGGTAGGAACATCATCAGTCTTTTCTCAAATTATTGCTCGACCATCCCTCATAGAGAAAATAAAGAATTCTCAAAGAAATGATGTGGAAATTCTAAAAAGGGTGGAATCTATTTGAAGTGGAAAATACTCATATTTTATGATTGATGAGGAAGGATTAGTATGATTTGATTAACGATTATGTGTATCATCAGATAGAAAGATAAATAATGGGATTCTAAATGACGCACATATCTCAACCTTCCCGATCCACCTAGGGAGAACAAAGATGTATCAATATATTTGAGAGGACTTTTAGTGGGAATATATATAGATGAAGATTTTTGAATATACGTTAATGTGTCTTGTATGTAAAGAATTGAAGTCTAAAAGACATAATTCTAAGGGGATGATGAAACCACTAACCATACTAGCATGGAACTGAGAGAACATCGCCATAGACATTGTCACTAGAGATCTAAGGACATCTAGAGGAAACAATGCTATATCGTACATTATGGATCATCTTACAAATATATCTCACATTATTGTAATATGAGAGGACTTATCATTGGATCAAAATACATGGGTATATATCAAAGAATTTGTAACGATGCATATAGTAAGACTATCTATAGTATCTAATCGATATCCTAGATTCACCTTGATGTTCCCTCTTCAGGTTTTCTCTCCTTCTTTCGTGGGACCAGCTGACGTCACCCGTTGTCTACGCTTCGTCTGGCTTCCACCTCATGTGAGCAGTTCCACCATCCTGCATTTTTGATTCATCCATGGATGCCGCTAGCGCCAACGACCCTGCTTCCTTGCTGGTGTGTGCTGCTAGACAGATTCAGTGTTCCCGGCGCAGGGATCCCATCTCTTCCCATGACTGTCTGGCACCCTTTGGCCCCTAGATCTAGTGTGTGTGGCGCATGATGTCACTCGTGGAAGTGATCATGCGACCTCCTCTTCCTGGTTCGGTGTACATTTTCATACAGTTCCGGTCTTGGTTGTGCATCGTGTTGTTGGTCCCCCTCTTTCCAGATCTGTTAAGATCTGATGTTTTCATTATTCTTCTTCGATGTCGGGTCAGTTCTTCTGATGTGCAGGTTCATCGCCTAGGGTTTACATGGGAAGCCGCATTGCGAGACGCATGTAGGCGCTTTCATGGACGATAGTGGTTCTTCCTGGGACTAGGTTGTAGATTCTACGGTGTCGAGGGGTTCTGATACCCCCTATTCAGATCTGGTGTGTTTTTTCTCTTTCGCTTCGACACTAGGTTGGGTCTTCTGATGAATAGGATCGTTTCCTATGGTTTACATGGGAATCCATGGTGCAGGACGCATGCAGGCGCTTTCACGGACACCATCCATCCATCCTGGGACGAGTTTTTTTCTACGACAGATGTCGTGGTGTTTTTCACCTGGGTGGTTCAACATTTCTTTGGTTCCCTTTTCCATTGCATCATCCTCTATCATGCACGACCCCAAATTGGTTGGGATCGTTGGATTCTATTATTCTTTGGATTGTGCATGTGTTCATGGTTATGTTTTAACTTTTAGAGTGATCCTTTGTTGGTTGTACGTGTTGATGTGTTTTGGGAGGATTTGGTTGTTGTTTGGTTTTTCTTTTGGGTGGGTCTGGATTTGGAAGTGGTTCCAAATCCCACTCGCCTATGGTTCTTCTTGATTGTTTGGTTCTCACTAACCCATAAAGTGACTTATTTGAAAAATCAAAAAAAAAGTTTTAGTCAGTATAAGCACTGAACTGAACTTTAGTATGGCCTATAATTCTCAAATAGATGGAGAATCTGAGCGGACTATTTATACACTAGAAGATATGTTGAGAGCATGTTCTATATAATTAAAAGGATGGTGGGACTAACATCTTCCACTAGTTGAATTCTCCTACAACAATAGTTTCCACTCAAGAATCTGTAATGGCACCATACGAATCCCTTTATGGGAAAAGGTGTAGAACACTAGTTGGATGGGATGATTTCTATTAGCATAAGCTGATAGGACCTGAATTTTTTTAAGAAATGTTAGAGAAGGTGAAAATCATTCAGCAGCACATCACGGTAGCCCAAAGTCGAAAAAAATATTGATAAATAAAATCATTGATGAGACCATGAGTTCAATGTTAGAGACATTGTATTTCTATTCATACCTTCATGGAAGAATATCATCAGGTTTGGAAAGAAAGGAAAGCTAAGTCCCAGGTACATTGGCCCCTTTGAGATGCTTGATCGAGTCGGAGCTATGGCCTATAGACTGTCAATTCCTCCTACAATGTCAAAAGTACATGATGTCGTCCATGTATATCTCTCAAGGAAGTATATATCGGACCCTTCACATTTACTCTCTTCATAGGTGGTACATTTGGAGAATGATCTTTCCTACGAGGATAGGCCATTGAAGATCTAGGATCGTAGAGATAATTTTCTTCGTACCATAGCTACTCACTTGGTCAATGTACTATGGAAGAACCACAAGTACGAAGATGAAACATGGAAACTATAGGATGAAATATAGCAAAGGTACCCGCACCATATAAGGGATTAGAATGTAAAACGAAATTTCGAGGGAGAAATTTCATAAGGGGGAATAATGTAACGACCTAATGTATTAAAAATGGTAATTACCTTCTTATAATTATGTCATATAATAATATGAAACTACAACACAATGATTAACTAAAATATATGTGACGTTTAAATATAATATTTTCACCTCTGTGATTTGAATTTAGAAAATCTAATATACACGGTTGGGATCAGTAAGATGTTTGGAGTCTGATAAGAAAAACATATTTTTTGGTTAATAGTAACCCCCCCCCCCTTATTATAGTAACCTACCCTTATGAAAATTAATATAACCTTTACGAATATTAAACCATCCAAAAGAATATTATTCTCACCCATGAATGTATAAATAATATTTAGGCATCTTATAAGTGATAATATGACCATAGTAAAAGTATTGTTATTTTGTAAGTCTTAAATAATTAATTATAGTTAATTAATTAATTTAATAGAAAATGTATTTTCTTAAAAGGTGTTCATAAATTAATAATTTTATGTCTTTTGGTTTGAAGATAATTTTATAAGGCCTTTTTAATTTTTGAAATCATTATAAAGTCACTTATAGTTTTAAAATCTTTATTTTTCATGAAAATTATGATTTTAATTAAAACCCAAATTATTCATATTTAGAAAATTATTTTGGAAAAATTGATTTCTTTTCTGTATTCTACATGTCAAAAAATGGGTGGAGTTAATTTTTCCTATTTTTAAAAAATACTAGAATTTCTTATGAATAGTAAAATATGATAAGTTACACTAAATGATAAAACCTGAATTTATGCATCATTCTTGAGTCATGGATGTTGAAAATGGCCATTTATTTGAAATATCATTCACATAATACTGTTTTTGGTCACAAGAATCATTATTATTTATTTTCTTATGGAAAAATAATAAAATAATGATTAAAATATTAAGAAAACTATCCTCCCCTCTAGTATAAAAACCACCCACACTCCCCTCTTTTCTTTAATCCTCTCATCCTTTGTGACTTCCATAAATTTTTCCCAAATCTCTCCCCAAGATCCTCCCCTCTTTCCATATGACCATGGTCTCCTCAAAAGACCAAATACTCTCCCCTTAAGAGGCTCTCAAGGAAGATTGAATCAAGAGGTAAATTTCTCTTTTTATTTATTTCTTTTTCTTTTCATGTTTATTTGTTTTCTTTTCTATCATTAAATTTCCTCATAAAAATGTTATAAAAAATTCAGTACATTACATTTATAGGAATTTTTTTATGATAATGGGATAATTTATTATCATATCTCCTTTACACTTCTTTTTAGTATTAAATAAACCATCCGAGATGTGTTAATTTACCACATTCAAGGATGACAGGTTTTAAATTTCTGTTACCATCTTCAATTCATGTCAAGAAACCATTTTCATGGTTAAACGTGACCATAATATATTTATTATTCCTCATCTTTGGTTCGGGAATTATTTTGTACACATGGTTTTGGTTTAAAAAACAAAATGTGTTTATTGTGGTCAAAAACTACCAATTAACCCAAAAGGATGTCACTAAAGAATTATATAATGATTCATCCTCACTCTAATTAAAAAAATTAAATTTTCAACCATGTAACATTCTGGATGTTCAATAATAAAATATAACATCAATTCTGGACAATCACCTTTATCACACATGTCTACCCAGACATGAATAAAGGTGAACCAATCATTAAAACCAAGTAAATAAAGAGACTCGAACAATAAAATTGAACCTCACAACCAACAAAATTGGTCAATTTCCCAAGATAAAATTTATCTTAAGCATAATTATACATAAAATTAAAATCCAAGGATTGTAAATTCTAGTGTCTTGGAAGACTGAGGACAGAAAACTAAAAACATGAACCAAAAATAACATTTATTTGTTTAGTCTTCATAATGATCCCCTAACTTCCATTTTTATCATTCAACTTCATTATATAACATTGGGATAACATGAAAAAATGTTTGATCTAAAAAGACCAGTAAGGTAATAAACATAAGAATAAATATTTCATACATGGGTTAGAAGGAATAACATAATGATATAAAAAAACCATTGAACATATTAAATCATAACATATAAACATGGGATCATAAAAACATGAATTCATAGTAATGTGTAAGAAACATATAACATTAATTTTTCATGTGTCAAGTCTATCCTTAATGACCATTTCACATGGTAGAACATGACATGGCTAACTTCCAAGACCGTCGCACATGGTAGCACAAGCCAAGGCTAACCGGCAAGACTGTCACATATAATGTATCATGAGACTCAACTTTACCCAATGCATTGGAGCTCTATCAAGGTTCACCCATCATAAATTTTCATGAATAATGTTTCTACATAAATAATCATACATAATAAATCTTACATAAACATAAGAGTTACCCATGGAAAGAATTGGGTATCACAATCATGTCATAAAGTATAAAAAGGGGTGTATCATAAAAGTGTCTATGAAATAAAAGAACTAAAATATACATGGAAAATAATAAAGATAAATATGAAACTATCATGGTAAGTGATTTCATAAATAAGTGACAACTTGTAGTAAAATTATTTAATAAATTTTAGCATTAAAACCTTTTTGTGCAGCTTTAAGGAAAATACAATAGACCCTTTAAAATAGAAAAGGGAACAATCATTTATATAAAAATAGAAGAGAACCAAGAAGGTTTTCATAGTAAAAATATTTATTTTATCCAGAAAAATTTGGCTTAAAACATAGGATCTAGTGAACATGATATTAAGTAATAATTCGGGAAGTTCCTTTAAAACAATTTTTCTTATCAAGAATTATTGGGGGGAATCACTTAAAAACGTTTATATCCCCAAAATTGAATGAGGGGTGGATCTTGAAACATGTTTTTGAAGAATTTAAACATAATTTATAATTTTTACACAAAATTAAAAAACCACTTCATTTTGATAAAAATAAATATAGAGAAACCATAAGGAATATAGGAGGTTCGGGAAGAATCGCTTACAAAATATCAGCATTGTATCGGGTGTACTTTGAAGGTATTAGTGTGAGAGAAAGGGTATTATCATATTTTATACATCATGAGGGAAGTATGGTAGAGTTTTGAAACAATACCCCATTATTAGTAATTATATATAAAATGGAATAACATTGAGGACACTCTTGAATAAAAGTGAAATAAGGAGGATCCCATGCCTTAAGTCTGATGGTTTTATACACTTGAAATTAATGACATGAATAGTAAAATTATGTTTAGTAATTAATAATTATAGAACCTTTTCTATTTTTAAAATATTTAGTATAACCTTTTTAAGATCATTTATGATCATTTTTATTGGTTATGTGGTTCAATTTCACTGTTCGGGTCTGTTTTCTTACATGGTTTTAATGATCGGTTCACATATATTCATGTTGGGATAAAAATGTATGGTGAAGGTGGTTTTCCAGAATTGAAGTTATATTTTATTATTGAAAATATATAATGTTACATGGTTGAAATTTTAATTTGGTTACTTGGATTGAATTTGATTCATTATATAAAAATTTAGTGACAACCTTTTGGGTTAATTAGCGTGTTTTCACCACAATGAACATGTTTTGTTTTATGAACCCAACCCATGTGTAAAAAAGGTTTTCAGAACCATAGATGAGTAATAATACATATATTTTGTTCTGTTTCAACTATGAAAATAGTTTCATGACCAGAATTGATGATTGTAATGAAAATTGAATACCCATCGTCCTGAATGTGGTAAATTAACACATCTCTGATACTGTATTCATACTAATAAAAAAGGGTAAAGGATAGATGATAATATATTATTCCATTATCATGAAAAATTATAGTACCTCTAAGGTACTATAGTTTTCATAACATTCGGATGAGGAGAGGTAAGGATAGAAAAGGAAACAAATGAACTTGAAAAGAAAACGAATGAAAAGAAAAGAGGAATTTACCTCTTGATTCAATCTTCCTGGAGATCCTCTTAAGGGGGAGGATTTGGTATTTTTGGGAGAGAAAGGATGGATGGATGTGGGGGAGGATGTTGTAGAGATATTTTGGTATAATTTAGTTAATGAACAAGGCTTGAGTGGAGTTAATATAATTGGGGAGTGTGGGTGTTTTTTCTAGTGGATGGGAGGAGTGTTTTATTAATATTTTAATCATTAGTTTATTATTTTTCCATAAAATAAGCAATAGTAATGATTCTTGTGACTATAAATAGTGATATTTTCATGTGAGTTCTAACCAATGGCCATTTTTATTGGTAATGTGTTTCAATTTAATTATTTGGGTCTATTTTCTTACTTGGTTTTAAGGACCGGTTCAATTATATTGATGTTCGGATAAATAGTTATGATGAAGGTGGTTTCCCAGAATTGAAGTTATATTTTATTATTGAACATCCAGAATTTTACATGGTAGAAAATTTAATTTGGTTACTATGAGTGAATTTTAATCATGATGTAAAACATTAGTGACAACCTTTTGGGATAATTGGTGGTTTTGATCATAATGAACATGTTTTGTTTTATAAACAAAAACCATGTGTACAAAAGGATTCTAGAACCATATATGGGGAATAATACATATATTATGGTCTGGTTGAACCAAGAAAATGGATTCATGACCATAATTGAAGATGGTAACCAAAATTTAAAACTCAACGTCCTTGAATGTTTTAAATTAACACATCTTGGATGGTGTCTTTACTACTAAAAAAGAAGGGTAAATGAGAGATGATAATAAATTATTCCATTACTATAACAAAATTCTAGTACATGTAAGGTACTGTAGTTGTCATAACATTTGGATGATGATAAGTAGGGATAGAAAAGAAGAAAATTAACTTTGAAATAAAAAATAAATAAAATAAAAGAGGAATTTACCGCTTGATTAAAAATTACTTTAGAGCCACATAAGGGGAGAGGATTTGGTCTTTTGAAGAGACCAAGAGATGAGGTACATGTGGGAGGAGCTTGGGGAGATATTTGGGCAGAGTTTATGAAAGGAACGAGGCTTGAGAGGAGTGAAGAGAAAATGATAGTGTGGGTGGATTTTATAGTGGAGGGGAGGAGATTTTTCTGAATATTTTAATCATTAGTTTATTATTTTTCCATTAGACAAGAAATAGTAATGATTCATGGGACCAAAAATAGAAATATGTGGATTTGAGTACCAACCAATGGCCATTTTCATCATCATTGGAAAATTCATATCAAATTGTTAAATTCCCCTAGATACACTCTCATTGATGGTTAAATATAATTTTATAGGTTGTTGTTCTCATTTATGGACCCCCATTGGCTATTTAAAGTTGAATTTACATTTATAATTAAACATTTATATTGTTTGATCACCTTACAAGAATTTTTCATGGTTCATTGATCATGTTTTCATATTTTATAAGTTATTAATGGATCCCAAGGAACCTCTTATGTTCTTGTCCCATTTATAATTTGAATTCCCCATGTAGGAAATTTTCTTAATGATCATGACATCCCTTTTAAATGACTTTTTAGACTTAAGAATTGAGTTTTCATTTATAAATGAATTAATTGGATTGACTAGAGGTAATGTATTGTACATGATGGTTGACCTGACTTAAATGAATTAAAATGGTTTAAATAATGAATGGAATATAATGACTTGCTCAGGATGGTTTCTTTTATTAAGTGCATTAAGTGGATCCTTTGACATCACTTGTAAATGGTGGTTAGATAACACCATATACTTATGATTTATAAGAAAATCATTGAGAATTTAAATTCCTTTTATGTAATTGATCTTGACTAATGGTACACATGATAGTTTTTGCATCAAATGATATATTTTAAATATGATTATTCCTTGATATAGGGTATTGTACGATGTTAAGAGTTTAGTTGATAATGAAGGTGTCATGATCCCCTACATCGGGTGTTGATAATTATGTCTCACACCATTAAAAATAGTTGGACGTTGGGCCTGATATTCTATGTCCCTTGTTTGAGTTCTAGCATGATGGAACACTCACTATCTCAAGTGATGATCATGAATTCCACCACCCATTATGAGGTATAGGTCATGTACCATGTTGCTTGAGTATATAGGCTAGTTAGAATGGTTAAGGATGTCAGAGTTATCCCATAGTCCATCCATAATCTATTATTCTAGGTATATATTCACATACATCTACACGTATTTTTCTAATATAGGTGGATGTAATATATTCCCATAATATATATATATATATATATATATATATATTATTACTATATATTTTGTGATTGATCATAAATCTTTCAAATCCATCAGCTAACGCCAATAAAGCCACCAGGTGTCCTTTAGGAACCTTAGAAGGTTGTTATTTATTTATTCAGCACTGATAATAAAATAATTATTCCTTCATAGTAGTTTTTTTATGAGCACTACTTGAATTTCTTATAGACAATGTTGGTCGTGGCCTCAGAAGATGTTATCTCACACCCTACTAAGGATTCCATTGGTACCTGAGAAAATTATATTTCTTGCGGTACTAATAAGGGAAATAACTATTCCAGTGGTGTTTGACATTTTTATCATATTGATAGATCTTAAGGGTAGAGGCCGAGCATATGATTGAGTTTCTAGTGCATTATTTTTTTTTTGTATTTTTTCACATCTTGTTATATTTAATTAAGCATGTTCCCATGTTCTAAATTTTTATCTCATCAATTCATGAATACATGTACTAGACACTACCTAATAGGATTTTAGTATTATTATTATTTGTTTAGTTATTTATTCTTCTGCTTCTTATCTATTATATCTATTATTTCTTCTTACGCTACGACGGGTTACTGGTCTAGTATTTAGTGTCTTCTTATATCATGCATCTATTGTAGTATGTTATTTTTTACTATCTATTTTACAACTATGATATGACGGTAGAGTGTTCCCACCATACCACAATTACGTCCTTTTTAAAAGTCAGGAGAGTCTTGAATATGGGGAGGTGCGCTTGAGGCCATCTGACCCTCCTCATCGGGGAACGGGTTATGTGGATCTCAGGTTAGGATGGTACAAATTTGTATCAAAGGATTAATTTTTTCCTTTATATTATTGATTGGGAATTGTATAGGACAATAATAGCTAAATGAATTTCTAATTGTCCCTATTCAAAGACATAGTTAACCCGTGTATAGTAAAAACACAAATTACCTTGGATGGGAAATAGTATTTACTGATTGTTGTATTTATAGTTGATACACATTCATCATTGGGTGATGCACATGCCTTATGAATTCATTGATATTTTTATTATTTAAATGGAGATTTATTTACTATGGTCTGATGAAATAATTGTGTTACATTAGTCCTTTCATCATTATAAGAAAAATAAGACAAATATTCTATGCGTTTTTTCATGTCATTTCTGTTATTAGCGTGCATTTTCTATTTTCATTTTTATATTTCATTTAACATGTACCAAATTATACTGACACTTTTTAAGGGATTTTAAAACATAATTGGTACATATTCTTCATACCATAAGCTCAATGTATTTTTTCTTAATAGGTTAAATTAGAGATGATAAGTTGTCAATTATGGCAATTTGATCCATTGACTGTGGTCGTATGGGATAGAATGCGTTATGGTGTGGGGTAAGTGTATTCCACATTTTGGTTCATATAGAATATGGACCCTTATGGATCAAATATGTTAATCCACTTAATTCAACGATTTAATGTTATTCAAATATTTGAATAACCCAAATCCAAAATTAACACATCTTTTAAAATGAAATATGTTATCATAAACATTTCAAACTGAGACTCATACATGAACCCTACCTTAGTAGTGGGTAGTGTGGCATCTCAAGTGTTCTAATATCCTATTATGGTCTCTTTTACATGGTAGAACTGACTTTTGAAGCTAAAAAAGAGGAATGATCATTTCTACAAGAATGTTATGCACCAATCCTGGTTTTCAATGTGTAATAATTCTGATTTCTGAAATATCTTCTGATGTGTGTTTTTGACATTGGAGTATCATGTCGCCATGACATCCTATGGTCACATTATTTAAAGGTGGTTTTGACCATTATTTTGAGGTTTTGGTACCTGATTCATCAGTTATTCCTCTTGTAGTTCCACCTGTGGAACCTCTTCTAATTCCTGGGATGGGAACTAATGCCCCTTTTAGAGAATGCATTATACATATGTTGTAATGTTATGAAACTTCTTGTTCGAACTATCCTGATTATGGAAGAGTTGACTCTGGGATTCTAGAAGTAAAATCCTCCCACCTTAACAGAGGATGGAGGAACACATGATGTTGAGTCCTGTCTTGATTTGGTCCTTTCCATATTTGATCATCTAGAGATTCATCAAGAGTGGAGTGTCAAGCTTGCAGTGTATATTTTTCATGATTATCTTAAGAGATGGTGTGATGATATCACCCAATAAACTAGTATAAATATATATTTTGGGAAGATTTTTAAATTACCATCTATGAATATTTATTTCACTCTACTCTGAAAGATGATAGTGGAAGATAATTCATGAACCTGCAATTGGGAATGATGTATATTGTGGAATACTCATCTTTTTTTACTGATCTACAACATTTAACTCCTTAAATAGTAGGTGATCTTATGACCAGTAGGAGATTAGAGGATGGACTATTATACTTTATCCCATTATAGGTCAATTTATTCAGTTTGATGATTATTTATTTAATTTTAAACAGATCCCCTATTAGAAGGTGGAATTTGAGGAAAGCTGATTATTTAGATTGGGAGTTTCATCACCTAGATATATTTATACTTCTTTTTCAAGACAAAATATATTATTTGATGCTACTCATGGATGTATTTGTAGTCATTATCCTCGCGCAGATAGATTTCTGATATTTTACCGGTGTGGGAAGTCCTAACAAACTAAACCTCAATGATTATGTTATTATGTGGATTTTAGAGGCCACAATGTGATGGTCCATATTCAACATTTCTTTAGAACCTTTACATCAGCACCTAGTGAGTAGGGATCAACACCCACTCTATGATCAGGAGTAGGACCAGTTTGATCATGACATGCAGTTAGCTGGAATACCACCATCCAATCAGGTTGTGGTAGTAATCTAGGAAGAGTTAGTTTGACCTAGGATTCTCATCGCCAATAGAGAGAGATTACTCAGAGTAGTCATGTAGTGACTCAAGTTGTGGTACATTTATGTTACATTCCGTCTATCCTATTCAAGAGGAACTGAGCATCAGACCTTCTATTGTACAAGTTACTTTTCTAGAATCCTCAACTTTAGTTTCTACATTATATGAAGTGGGTGTGTATCACTCATTTATATATGAGGAAATGTATAGGATTTTGGGCCTTGATATAGAGAACTTTAATATCATTATGACCCTAGATGATCCCTTAGGTATCCACTCAGAGGGTGTTCTCCATTGTAATAGCTTTCCCCTTTAGATAGGTGGATATAACCTCATATGGAATCCTTTAATCCTCTACATGATTATTTTTGATATAATTAGAGGGATTGATTGGTTAGTTCCCTATCGATGCCATATTGAACTATATCATCATACATCAATTTTTATATCAACATAGGGTTGTAATAATATATATTAGGTAAAATTGGAAATACAAGATACAAAACTAGGACTCGAGTAGTAGGGGATGGGTAGTGTGATACCTCAGGTATGCAGTCATTTCTTGGATGAAAAAGGGTTGAAATTTTTTGTCTTCCCTTCTATAGTGGGTCATTTCAAGGACATATTTCTGGATTAATTATCTATTTTACCTCTAGTGTGAGTGGTATAATTCTATGTTGAAATTATTCTAGGAGCATTGCTAGTGACCATTCCACCTTATTAGATGGCACCTATAGAGCTTATGGAACTCCATATGTAGTTGGCTGACATAGAGGCTAAAGGCTTTATACACCCCATCACTTCTATTTGGGGTTATCCCTTCATTTTTTCTAAGGAGGTAGATGGTACCCTCAAGAATTGTGTGGATTAATATTGATTGAACCATATCACAGTAAATAGTATGTATCCACTGCATAGAATAGATTAACTCTTTGATCATATTCACAGAGGGAAAATATTATTAAAGAGGGATTTGAGGTCATGTTATAACCAATTGTGTGTCAAGACATCTTATATACCTCACAAAACATTCAGGAGTAGGAATATTTTTTATGAGTACCTAGTCATGCTTCTTGGACACACGAATTCACTTGCATCCTTTATGGATCTTACGAAAAAAATTACACTTGTATCTGTATTCATTTGTGTTAGTCTTTGTTCATGAAATCTTAGTTTATTTCTTCTCTAGACATGACCATGAAAATAATCTTGATATTTTGTTGACTACACTAAGAAAGAATCATCTCTATTAAAATATTGTTAAATGCCTCATTTTGATCAATCAAGTCCACTTCTTGGATCAAATTATCTCAAAGATATGAGTTTTAATAGACCGAGAGAAAGACAGAGCTATAGTTTCTTGGGTGTGTCCCAAGAACATATTTGACATTCAGAGTATCCTGGGGAATGATGGATATTAAAGAAGCATCATCTATGATTTATCATGCCCTGAAGCACCGCTTATAGTCTTAAAATGGAGGTTGTAAAATTCATAAGATCATAAGATTGTGCAATAGCCTTTCAGGAGTTGAAGGGACATTTTTCTTCAGCACAGATACTAACTCTTCTAGATTCATGTGGGAGTTATACTCTATACAATAATTCATATGATATCGGACATAGAACATTTCTAAAGTAGGATGATCGAACTATTTTGTATGGGTCACATTATTTGTGGCCTCACAATTATAATTACCTAACACATGACCTCAAAATAGTTGTTTTAGTTCACTCTCTATGTTGATGGAGACAATATTTATTGGGTGAGAATTTTATCATATTCACTAATAATAAAAACCCTCAAGTACATAAATAGATAGTAGGATCTAAATCTCAAGCATCATGGGTGGGTTGAGAACCTATAGTCATTTTATTTCGAGGTTTTCAACACTCTTGGTAATGGTAATATTATTGCCAATGCTATGAGCTAGAAGACACAGACTCCGGAAGATCCATCATCCATTGGTGAATCGAATCTCATAGAAATATTCTCAAATATACACATTTAGGTCTATATGGATTGAGGTAAGACTTTATACATGATCTTAGTAGTGACCTTAAATATTTTTTAAGGGTTAGGAATGAGAAATTTATATGATCTCTAAGGCATTATTATAAGGGAAATCTTCCTAGAAGATAATATTTCCTTGGGATGGAACGTGGATGGGGTGATAATTTAAATTTCCATGGGCTTGTATGGGACCCAAAAGACATAATAGAGGAGTTGATGTTGGAATTATATGCACTTTCATGGGAAGTTTACCCCAGTGTCACCAAAATGTATCAGGATTCATCACAACAGTATCAGTGAACTAGTATGAAAGATGAGACTTTCATCTTCAGAACTCGGTGTTCCACTAGTTTGTAGGTGTAGGCGGAGCATCAATATCTGACATGTCTTCTATATCAATTTTCCATTCCTGAGGGGAAATTGTATGATGATTCTATTGATTTTTTGACTGGTTTACCCACATCACCTTGAGGAAATGATACAGTGTGGATTGTCATTGATCATTTGATGAAGGTATTAAAATTCCTACTTGTGAGACAGACCTTCTCAGTAGACGATCTAGGTAGATTTCATATTATGGAGGTTGTATGTATTCATGGGGAACCTCATTCTATCATTTCAAAAAGATACTCTCATTTAACATAATAGTTATAGAAGGGGTTGTATAAGGATTTGGGTGTAATATCCATGTTTTCATTTTGAGTTATTCAATTGGTTATTTTTTATTCTAATTCTTAACCATGGGTTTCCCCTATTATTATTGATAGAAATTTAGTTTCTTTTCTAAATACCTTGTGGTGCGTAGTTTTTTCATGGTTAACAAAAAATGTGCCCCTTTCCCTAGAAAACATGTATCCAAATGAAATTTTTGGATAGAGGATACCTTATATTTAATGAATAGTTTTTCAAACCATTCGGTTTAACTGTGCTGCATGTCCCTCTTAGACAGGGAGGGATGCACGGTTACTTCATGATTTGGAAAACCGTGGGGCAAAAATATGTGACTTTTCAAGGATGTTAAAAATTGGGAAACTTTATGTGGGTCATCTCCCATAAATTATTTTCATCCATTGGAGCTACCTCTCAGCATAAATAGACCTCTTGGGCATCAATCCATGGGTGGTTTTGACCTCTAAACTTCAAGGGCTTTTCAATTAATTGTTTTCTCTCTTTATTTTTCCCTCTTTGAAGGGTTTTCTCTCCCTCTATCATGGGATCTTATTTTCTATTGTTTGAATAACCAAGAGGGGGGTTCAATCATGTGACTTGGGGGAATATATTTATGGTTTTGGGTAGATCCAATCTTTATATGGTATTTTAGTGATGTGGTTGTGGTTTTGCACAAATTTTCAGAAACATCCATGTTTCAAGTAGGTGGTTACATGATCTAACATTTATAAATGAATTTTTTATTCTTTATTTGATTTATAATTGTGTACTTTGGATTCCATGTGTGGTGAAAAATATTTTCTAGAAAGTGTTTTACATCTATATGTGATAAAAATTGTATTTTCAAAGAAACATGGTTATTATTTGTATGTTCATCATTGTGGTTCTTCATGGAGGTGTTTTTATGATTGTGTGAAATATGAGAAATGAGTTTTAAAAGGAACATAAGGGGATAATGTGTTGAAAGTGGTTTTTCTAAATGAAATTCAATTATTTTTGCATGTTAGTTTTTCTTTTGGACCTTCAAATGTGAATTTTGAATTTAGTAATATATTTGAAGCACATTGGGAAGTTAATCTAGTTTATGTGTGGGTTAATATAGGGAAAGACCCATAGAAATAGTTATGTTGATTTTTTGATTTCCATGTAATGTTTATATATGGGTTTCATGGATTTTTCATGTTATGTAAAAAAAATTGGAATGGTTTTTGTGTGTGTAAAATATACTTTCGTTTTATTTATTTAAAATGGTGGTTTCCATGTAGCTATTGTAAAAGTGGTGATTTATTTATGTGCATATGTGGAATGGAATTTGTTTGGGAAAGTCATGTGTATATAGTAATGAAATTTGAGCATAAATGGAATCTTTAGAATCTTGGTGGGTAAACTAGAAATAGTATGCTAGTGATTCATAAGTGGCCATCCAATATTATTCAAGTATACATGACACTATTTGACTCAGAAGTGGAAATTCATGAATTCACAAAGTAGTATTTATGCTACCAATAAGGACTAAGAATGTGATATGGTCATAGGCCACTAGGCCCATTGGGGTGGTCCCTCCTAGTGTATGATGTATGTGAATATGTAATAATTTAGCTTTTATTTGGAGACCACTATGGCTATGGGATTATCCCTCCTAATAGATCATTCATGGTAATGTCGTTGGGAGTTGAGTTTGAGGATATTGATCACAAAGGTATGAGGTTCTCAGGGACTCACTTCTGTTATACTACACTGAAGGATTTTCCCATTGTGCTCTTTCGTGATATTATAAATGTGATGTTGTGTAGACCGTTTGTATATGGTAGACCATGTATACTTTGTATAATTAAGACTAGTTTATTTTAAAAATAGATTATCTTTAATGATTGATTTTTGAAAATATGATTAATTGAAATGTCTTTTAAAAATTTATCAATATGCTTTCATATAAATGTGGATGATGATTTGTCTTCAAATGTTGTTGCATGGAATCTTCTATTTTGGTTAGAATACTTATGTGATTTTTCTCACACCCCACATACTCCTTGGGGTTTATATATACTTTTTTATGTATGACCATGTAAAGGAAAGAGGTGTCATGGTGATTGTAGTTCTGGTTTCTAGATAGTTCCGCTTGTTGCAGGTGTTGGGGTGGTGTATTTAGGGTGATGTCTTTCTTATTTCATTGAAGAATTTTGGATGTTTATTGGTCCCCAATATGTTGTTTCACTTTAGATTTTGGTTTAAATAGTAAAACATTGATTCTAGAAATTGGTGTTCCACATTTGGTTATGGTTATAAATTACGTGTTTCTTTACTTTTTTGGGAATGTTATTATTATATAAATGTCTAAAATTGATCCAAAAATATATTTTTGATACCTAGGTAATAGATTCCAACCCATGGGGATCTGTAATGCCCTTTGGTTCTTATCTTAGGTCAGGTCGGATGTCAAGTTAGATGGAATTAAGTATTGGTTCCCCACAAAATGGTATCAGGGAAAGTCATGCTCTTTTGGGTCAGGTTATATGGGGTGAGTTTGGATAGACTGAAGCTAGGATTTTCAGTCCATGAGGTTCTAGTTATTAGTAGGGTGTCTCACCATGACACCTCTTGATAGGACTTGAGTCACTAATGGATGTTGATATTGTAATTTTTACCTCTTCTGTAGGTTAAATGTATGTAATTTAGAACATATAAGGAAACTTGGTGAGGGTGGAGTAGTTGGTTGTTTTAGATTTATATTATGATGTACTTGGTTATGTCCTGATCAATGAAAGTGTTTGGGATTTGTTGTTTTGGAATGTTTTTAGAATTGAAATATTGATAGTTTTCATTGTGGTTGTTTCTTTCATAGCATGATACCTCCTCAAAGGGTTTTTGTGCAGCCATATAAAGATGATAGAGAGATTTATTATTCACTAATTGATCATAGGTTGGTTGAGGTGGGGGTTCTTTCTCTACAATCATTGGTAAAAGGAGGGGATTCTAGTCCTAATCAGATACGATAAGTCAAACTAGATTCAAGAAAAAAAGGCTCATTAGTTTCTCAAGGACAATAATCATTGATTCTGGAGAAATTTTGATCCCCAAGAAGTAGAGGAGTGGCTTGAAAATGTCAAAAAGATGTTTAAGTTTCTTGACACTTCTGAGGAAATTAGGGTAAAACATGGTTTTTTCATGTTTTAGGGTCCTAGCCAGATGTGGTTGGACTCAGTGATGCAAGTTGAAATCATGATCCTATGGATTGGAAATACTTTAAGGTAATTTTCCATGAAAAATATTTTCCCAAGGTTTTAGATTATGATATGTCCC
The DNA here is from genome assembly GCA_963277665.1 of Viscum album. NCBI lineage: Eukaryota > Viridiplantae > Streptophyta > Magnoliopsida > Santalales > Viscaceae > Viscum > Viscum album. The sequence continues at coordinate 441,602,815 of OY728160.1, forward strand.
TTCAATTCATAGATCTTAGATAGGGATATTGGTCTGTTATTGAATATGCTAACCACTTGGTAGAGTTGGTTCAGTAAGCACCTGAAATTTTTTCAAATGATAAGGAAAAAATCATAGAGGTTCAAGAGGGGGATGAAACCATATATTTATTTCTCATGTATTTATATTTAATATAAAACCTACATTGAGGAAGTTTATTGTTTTTTTATGGAATATATTGATCCAAAAGTAAAATTGGGGTTTCATTGAGTAGTATCTGCAGTGGACAGTGGTGGTTCATATGAGAAGAATAAAAAGCGGGATGTGAAAAATAAGTTGGCTGGGGTTAGTTTAATCCAAACTTATTTATTTCCATCATTTCTACATTCTAAAGATGACACAGTAGTGATTCATATGTGTGGGATGCAAGGGAAGAAGATAGTGGTTTTATCATCTCCACCCAGACCATTCCATCAGTGTAGATCCTTGGAGATCTTGAAATGGTTTTTCATGGTTCGGACTCTATATCAGGGTTGTGATAGATCGGTTGCTTCCATATAGATGTCAATATGACCAGTACCATCTATGATAGTGTAATATCAGTTTGGTGGTAGTGGTGGTAGGATTGGATCTTTATTTAGGAAAAATCTGTTTAGAGAAGAGCTGTATGTTAGTGGTCATTCTCAGAATCAGGGTGATACAAGGCTTCTTCATGTGGTGGATATAGCTTTAGTGGAGTCATATGTAGAGTTTTCAACTGTTTAAGGTATCACCCTTATTTCATCCTTTGTAGATATTTTTTGATTTGATATTACTTCCTAAGTGTAATTTATTTCTACCAGTCATGTCAATATTTTGATGTTTCTAAATAATACAATGTTGTACATGATGGATTTAGTAACGTGGATTACTAAGAAAAGAGTTAAGGGTGTCAAGTTTCCATCATGTGCACTCACCTTATCATGGGTCGATTTGGAGTGGGATTTAATGGTTTTAGAATTGGATATTTTCAATGTATTCCTTGTTATGGAATGGATGGTGTGTTATTAGGTTAATGTTGATTGTTATAGGAGGAGATTGAATTTTATAGCACCTAAAGGTAGTATCCATATTTTTTATGGTGAATGGGATCACCATCCAGGTCATGTCAGACTTCCACATCCTGAGTTATGTAAACTTGTGTACAAATTCACTTAGCTGATACTGGATGATAGTGGTAGTAGTTCTAGACCAGGATTACCTCATGTGTTGGATGAGTTCTCAGATGTTTTCCAAATAATTTATCTGGTTTACCTCCAGTGTGGGGTGTAGAGTTTTATATTGATTTGGTTATAGAAACATATCTGATATCTCCCCCTAATAACGTAGGTCCCCCATAGAGTTAAGTGAATTAAGGGTAAAATTGGATGGACTATAATCCAAAGTATTCTTCTGTTCGAGCGTCTCTCCTTGGTCCACCCCAGTTCTATTTGCAAAGAAGGCTGGTGGATCTCTCTGGTTGTGCATAGATTACCAAAATTTGTATAAGGTGATGATTAAGAACATGTATCCATTTACATTCATTGATGACTTTATTGATTAGTTAAATTGGGAAAGATGGTTTTTTATGATAGACTAGTATTTTGGAAATCACTAAGTCATATTTAGAGAGGTATATGTCATGAAAACATCATTCTGATGTAGGTATGACCATTTCGAGTTTTAGGTCATGCACATTGGGTTGAAAATTCTCCAACAGTATTTTATAGAACTTATGAATAGGGTGTTTATTTAGTATCTTAACTCCTACATAATGGTTTTCATGGATAACATCCTTTATTATGGATCTGAGAAGGTGCATGAGAAACATTCGATAATTGTATTGGGAATTCTTTGGGATCATCACCTCTATGAAAATATTTCTAAATTCATGTTACGGATTAGGAAGGAAATGTTTTTAGTTGTCATGATCTTGGATAGAGGGGATTTAGGGGACCCTATGAAAATCAATGCAGCAATATCATTAGAGAATCCATGGAATGTCTTTGATAACATGAGTTTTCTAGGCCTAGCTGGATATTACAGGTAGATTATTTGAGATTTCTCTCTGCTTTCTTCATCCATGAAAACTCTTACCTAGAAAGGGGAAATGTTTGAATGGATCCAATAATTTAAATCATCCTTTTAGGATCTTAAACAGTAGTTGAGAACCACTCTTATTTTGATTTTTTTATATTCTATTAATGGATATGTGGTTTATTGTGATTCCTTGGGTATGGGTCTTGGAAAATGTGTGAATTCATGACGATAATTTGGTGGATTTTAGTTCACTCCAACTCTGAAAAAATGAAAATAATTACCCAACACATGAAGTAGAGTTAGTAGTGTTTATTTATGCCTCTAAGACATGACCCCTTTATCTTTTTATGAAGAAATTTCAGGTTTAATCTGATCATAAATTCCAGGATTATATTTTCTCCAAAAAGGATTTGAACATGAGTCCATTTTGTTAGGTTGAGTATTTTTAGGGGTTTTAATTTGATATAGTCTATACCCTAGGAAATGGTAATGTGGTGACAGATTCAGTGATAATGAAAGATTTAGTATAGGAGTGAAATAAGTCCAGTGATGAGTTGGCTTTTATGGAAAAAATTTCTCAAATGCCCAACGAGAATAATAAGCATGCATAATTAATTTAGTAAGAACAACTGAGTGATGAGTTTTTCTAATGCTATATGAATTTTATTCATTGTGGGTAGGATCCTTGTGAGTGTTAATTGTCTCATGAGGGAGATATGTGTTTTAGAGGTCCCTTTCAGATACTATTTCTGTATTAGAATCCAGTGATGCAGGATATCCATCAATCTCAATGGTCAATTCATCCTAGATATACCAAGTGGTTTTATGATGTACACCTTTAGTTCTCATGGCCATGAATAAAATGAGATATAGCTAACTTCATATTGCATTTTTATACATGTCATCAGGTTAAAGTAGAGTATAATAGACCTTCCATTTCTCTTCAGCCTCTTCATATTCATACTTGGATGTGGGATAAGATTATCATTGACATAATTTTTGTCTTACCTCAAATAGATCAGGGAATGAATTCCCTTTGGGAAGTGATTGACCGTCTGACCACGTCATCCAAGTTCATTCCAATCAGAGATTTATCCAAAGTATAGAGTTAGGTTGGTTGTATGTTTATTATGTTGTGAGGATAAATGGTTTTCTAATGGCTATTGTTTCATATTGTAACCCACATTTCTTCTCTTTGATTTTTTAAGGCCTTAATAAAGAAATAGGGTTGTAGGTAAAATTAAGCATGATATTCCATCCCCAATCATTTTATCAGATGGAGCACGTGAATCTAATTTTGGGGGACATGATCAGATCATGTGTTTTTTATTTATAAGGTTATTAGGATATAAATTTATGATTGTTTGAGTTCATGCATAAAAATAATTACCAAACCTTAATTTAGATTCCTCATTTTGAGGTGCATTCTATTTTTCTATGTCGATCCCCTTTGTGTTGGGCTAATGTGGGTGAGACCTCATTTTTAAGGTTGATCCTTATGTAAGAAATTTATGAAAAAGTAAAATTGATCCCAATGCATTTTCCGAAAACTCATATTCATTAGTAATCATATGTGAATTTGTGATGTATTGATTTTGAATTTTTTATGGGTGACAGGGAGTTCCTGATAGTGGTACCACACTTGGGTCATCATCATTTGGTTAAGATGGGGAAGCTTACACTAAGGAATGTTGGGCCATTTGAGATTATTGAGTGAGTTGGTAAGGTGGTATATTGGTTTTCCTTGACATTATATTTTCCATTAACTAATTATTTTTTCCATATAACATAATTGAAAATGTATAATATTGTTCTATCCCATGTGTTTTAATGGGAGTAGATGGAGTTGGAGCAAGATATAGCTACGTTTGAGCAGCTAGTGGGGATTGTAGATTCCCAAGATAAGGATCTTCATGGGATGTCTATTACATTGGTCTTTATTCTTTGGAAGCATGGTTGTGATGAACATGATATGTGGGAGTAGTGATCTTAGGTTGAAAATGAGTGATTATTCTTATTTTTGGATCATGCATTGGGCAGAATTTCCAGTGACAAAAATTTTTCATAGTGTGGAGAATTATCACATCCATTTTTTAAATTTTGTTGTATTTATTTGATTATTTTATGTCATGTTTTTGACCATATTATTCTAACTTTATTTTTCATGAAAAATTTATGTTTCGTACTTCATAGATGGTGGCACCTAGTTTTCACACAGTTATGGGAATCTATGTACCTTACCTAGGAAATTGTGTGGCCAAATGACATGTTTTGATAGTGGATACCACATAGTTAGCACACTGTTTTTCAAAATGTGTTTTCCAACCATGTGTCATGTCTTTCTTAGACTGATAGGGGTGAAAAATTTCCGCACGTTTTGGACAAATGTGTGGGGAAACTATTTGACTTGTCCAATTCATTAAAAATGTGAAAAATCCATTTGTTTCTTCTCGATATTTAACCCTAAACCACCCCCATTCTACCCCATATATGATTTTAATCAATTTAAGATCCCTTAAAACTTCCTTGGATCTCTTTTTCAACATTCATTTTGTGTTATTGACCATTAAACTTCAATATTTCTTCAATTAATTGGCTTGTCTCTTGAATCTTCCTTCTTTCTAGGGTTTACTCTTCCTGTTTCTAGGGTTCGTATTTTCTAGTTTATGTTTGACCTAAATGGGGGTTTGTCCTTATGATTTTGGTTAATATATTTATGGTAGTTGGTTTATCTTGAATTTATAGTGTCTTATTGAGGTTCAGTTGTGGTTTTGAACCAATTTACAAAAACATCAAAGTGTGAAGTAGGTGGTTCCATGTACTAAACATTTTAGATGTTGTTGATATGCTTTTATGGATTTATAATTTTGTTCTATAAATTTCTTATGGGGTAAAAATTATGTTTTTGAAAGTGTTTAACATTAAAATGTTATAAAAATGGGATTTTTAATGGAAATTGGTTATTATTTGTATGTGATTCATTGTGGTTCTTCTTAAGGGTCTTTTAATGATTATGTGGAATGTATGAAATGTGTGTTCAAAGGCACTTGAGGGGAAAAAGTGTTTAAATTGTGTTTTATAATTGAAAATATATAATTATTAGAGGTTATTTTTTGTTGTGAACCTAGAAATGTTATTGATGAATTCAGTAAATGATGTGCACCATGTTGAGAGGTGAATTTGGTTTATGTATTGATTTGGAAGGGTCTTGTCCCATGGAAATTTTTAAATTGATCATGTTAATTTCTTGTAATGTTTCCAAATGGGTTTCATGGATTAAAAATGTTATGGAATATGTGTCATGAAATGTTTTTAGAATTTTTAACATGGAAAGTTCATTTATTGAAGGAAAATGATGGTTTCCAAGTATTTTTTTGAAAGCAGTGATTTCTTTGTGTGAATATGTGCTATGACTTGTTTTTGTGAAAGTGATAGATATGTGGCAATGGAATTTTAGTTCAAAGGGATTCCTGGGAATATTTTTGGATAAAATATGACTATTATGTTAGTGATTCGGAATTGGAATCCCAATATTCTTCTTCTTGACTTGACACAAGTAGACTAAGAATTGAAAGTCCCTGATTCACATTATGGTATTTACTTTGGAAACAGTAACTAAACGTGCAATATAATCAGAGACAACTATGCCCTTGGGATGGTCTCTCCTAGAGTCTCTTTCATAATAACATATTGGCATTGGCCTATTTTTTGGAGACCATAGGGAACATTAGACTATCCCTACAAATGTCTTGTGCATCAGTAATCTGTTGGTAGTTGAGTTGGATGATATCAATCACTGAGGTATGAGGTTATTAGTGAATCACTTTTACTAGAATACATATAGAGATTTATATATTCTGCTCTCTCATGACATTATAAATGTGATTTGGTGTCGACCGTCTATATATGGTGGACCTTGTATACACTATGGAATTGGGACTAGTTTCCTTAGAAAAATTGTTTATCCTAGAAGAATGTTTTTATGAAAATGTTTAATTTAAATGTACTTTTGAAAATGTTTCCAAGTTTGTACATATAAATGTGCAATTTGATTTATCCTATAATATTGTATCATGGAATCTTTTATTTTGGGTGGAATCCTATTGGGATTTGGATCACAACCAACATACCCCACTGGTTGTATATAGACACTGTTATGTATAACCCTGGTAAATTCATGATTTTTTTGGGTGATGGTGGTTCTTATTTCTAAAGAGTTCCACTTATTGTAGGTGTTGGTGATTGTGGATTGAGGGTGAAGTCCCTCATATTACACAGAGGTTTTTGGGTTGTTTAACAGTTTTCTTTCTATAGTTTCACATTGTCTGTTGGTTTAAATTGTAAAACATTGATTCTAGAAATTATTGTACCATGTTTGGTTAATGTTATTTGTTAAAAGTTTCATTACTTTTCTTGGACTGTTCATTATTATATATATTGGTAATATAATTCCCAATATATTTTTTTGGTACTCAGTTACTAGTTTCCTACCCATGTGGATCGAGAAACCTCTTTGTGCCTTGTCTCGAGTTGAGTCAGGTGTGGGGTTATATGGTGTCCACACATGGTTCATGACATTTTTTACATAAGTGCTTCTAATCACTAATTATCTCCCACATAAAGGTGGATATAAAGAGTATAAGATTCAGGATATATAGGACATGCTCCTTTCATGACTCCTTGACTTTGGGGGTTCCTCAGAGAAATAGATTCCCCTCATCATGTTCACTTATAATAATATCTTTCCTATTACCATTGATATGCCTCTTTATGATGCCTTATTTTGTAGGAATTTTTTTCCCCAACGTTTCAGATAGAGATAGGGGAGGTAGCTATACAAGGACCATGTCTTTTGAAGGAGACTATAGAGAAGGTATGGTTTATTAGAAAGAACATGATGACATATCAGTCCAAATGATAGTTGTATCCTAACAGACATCAGCGACCTATCGTGTTTGAGCTTGGGGTATCCGTTTTCTTACAATTATCTCCCGGGTTGGGATATAGACAAATTAGGATGTTGGGTAAGCACTCACTGAGGTTTTTTGGAACCTTAAAGGTTATGGAATGGGTCAGACCAATGGATTACCAGTTAAAACTACCTTATAAGTATCGGTTAATGCACTATGTGATTCACATGTCTCTGTTTAACTGATATCATCCAAAACTGTCACATTTATTTCATCTGGATCTAGTTGAATTGGATTTGGATTATTCCTTCGAAGATTATCCAGTATTATTTTTGGATGGAGCATGAAGATACTTTGATTTAGGTTAGTTCATTTGATATGGGAGCTAGGGTAGCACATCCAGGTACAAGATGATTCTTGGAAACTATAAGCTGGCATACAAGTATAGTGATCTTAACTCTTTGCTGACTATACATTTTTACCCTTAGAATCTGAACTTGTTGATGAGTTATTTTAATGAGGGTAGTTTTTAACGACCCATATTTTCATGAAGGAATCGATAAATTGTATTAAAATATAAATCCTTAGTTTAATCTTGGTAAACATGTGCTATGGCCTATGGAAGGTCCCAAGAGTGTGTGGTGGTTGTCCAGAGCCTAAAGATATAGAAAATTCATTAAAAATCGAGGGTTACTGTTAGATGAAACTGCAACCAAGGACACATGGTTACTTCTAACCATGATGGGTGAAATAGATATGTTGTAGGTGTAAAAACTCGGACCTTATTTTCAGGTATGTTTTCCTTTTCTGGTCATTTTTGGGAAAAAGAGGAGAATCTGGAAATTTTCCAAGTACACGCCATGTAATTTCTAAGTACACGTTGTGTACTTTGTTTCCGCGCAGGGTCGTGTGTTGGCCATGTCCGGGCCACACACACGGTGTGTAGGGGTGATGTGGAGGTCGCTTAATGCGGTGTATGGAAAATCCTAGTACACACCGTGTACTATAAAAATATATGATGTGTAATTTTTTTTCATTAAATGGACCGGGGTCACGACTTAACCCCGAATACGTCTTCTTCTCCAGCTTCTTCGACCGAGAGCGAGGGTACGGCCATGGATCTTCTCTGAGCCACCGATCTGTCACCTTCTATCTGAATAGAACGACGTCAGTTGCAATAGAATCACAACGGTGAGTTCTTGGTTCCTCTTTGACCACGTTTCCTGATTCTTTCTCTTATAAGAATTATCTAAGGTTGAACATTTTATAAGTTTTGGCAGATCTACTACGTTCTAGGACAATTCACGGGCCGAGGTTCATGTATATCGATCTTCTAGGATCAAGGTAGGTGGTTTGTTTTCCTACGTTGAATGTCTTTGAGTTTTTGGTGAAAAAGTGTCGGATACCCATGTATCGGGTATCTCGGGTTAGGGTTTTGATCTTATATTGTTATCTGCCTTAGATTTCATGTATGATTGAGGTTATTAGATGATTGATAATTGCTTTTTAGCATCTTTGAGGAACAACCCATGGGTGTTCCCTTGTTTTGGCTGTTTATCGCCATTTGGCTTAGGTTTCCTATGAGGCATACCTTGTTGCATTGTTTGCCTGCCTCGATATCATTGATTTCATGTTTTGTATGGTGTTTATATGCTTCTAATGCATTGTAGCTATTATCCAATTAGTTGTCGAACATACTTAGGGCTGCTGACAGTCGATTACGCACGACTAGACTGCTCAAGGTTGTGTGAACCTAGTGCGGTAGACTAAAGAGGGAATTAATGATTAAGGGCTTCCCTAGATAGTCTGTTATAAATTAGTATCGTTCGTAGGACCTATGGGAATTGGAATTTGTGCTTCCTCAGAGTGTCCTTATTTACGTATATAGACTATAGGGGGAATTAGACGTAAGTTCTTCCTCGAAGATTCTATAGTTATCATTGCAAAATCACAGGGGAATTGACAGTGAGAGCTTCCCAGGGTGCATGTGCCTTTGTATGTTTACTTGAATAGAGGGGTATTCCATTGTGAGCCACCCAGAGATTCACTATGATTATTGTTTGGTTGGTTGTGAAGATTCCACCATGCCAAAGAACAAGCTTTATTTTGTACTTCTTTCTGTTAGGTAGTCTTCTGAGATACCTGTTGCGTTGCTTGCTATGCCTTGAGAATATAGAGTTGTTTTCTATATTCCTTGGTTGATAATTTAATCAGTGAAATAAATTAATAAATAAATGTGAATGGAGATTGGTAGGATTGATTACTTTAGAGTACTCATGTTTCTCTATTGCATTTATTTCCTTTACTTTTTCTATATTTCTCACTGACAGTAGGGCACAGATCTTGTGGTTATTGCCTACTGGGATTAGTCTCACACCCTGTTTGGGTTATGCTTTTCAGCCCAAAAAGGTTATATGGTTGCATGTGTGGATAGGGATTGTGGAATTTCTACTTCAGGTACATGATTACTGGTCAGAGCTGGAGAGAATAGGAACGATCCTAGGCTTGTGATGCTGCTAGAGTTGTTTTTTACTTTTAGTACTTTTTTTATCAAATTTATTTTCAGCACGTTGTTGTGTTTTCTGATTTCCTTAGATACATGTACCATGTTGCATCATTATTATATTATACATTACTTCCAATATTTAGTTTTAGTTGTTGTATGATGTTTACTGCTTCCGCTATTGATTATTATTTCTTGTACCTTGTATACCTTACCAAATAAGGGCATAGTTTCCCCAATAACTTACCAAGGACCTCGCTACTAGTCTACAGCCTTTTGGCATTTGGGGAAATGCGGTTGAGGTCATGTGGCGAACCGGGCATGGGGAACCAGTTGAGGGGATCCAGATTTGGGTCGTTACAAACTGGTATCAGCTGTTCCATTTTTATCTCTTAATTTTCATCTGTGTTCAACATTAATGAAGGTGTTCTTTTAACCTTTGAGAGATATTGCACCAAGACTTCCTCCCATTGCACATCAAAAACCAGGCAGTGACTGTACGCCTAATACGGCAGATCAGGGACTACCAGTAGTTCTGCCTATTGTTCCGGACATGGCACCTACAATGATTCTAGACACTAGTTCCAACGCTCAGTTCAGAGAGGGTTTCATGAGATTCATGCAGACCTTCCAGGGATCTCAGCATCCTTCCATGTCTATGGCGGAGCTGACGCGGGTTTTTTAGCAGCACCACCCTCCCACGTTCGCAGGGGACGGAGGACCACAGGCTGTTGAGTCATGGATAGAAGCCATGTTGTCCATCTTTGAGCATCTAGAGATACCTCCAGTTATGAGAGTGAAACTCATAACTTATATCCTGAGAGATTCCGCCAAGAGATGGTGGGATGTGGTTTCTCAGACATGGCGCCAACATTCTATGGCTTGGGATGAGTTTTAGGGTATGTTCTACGACTACTTCTACCTGACGATGCTAAGGGATGATAGATCCAGAGAGTTCATGAACCTGCATCAGGTTACTCTCATAGTTATGGAGTATTCCTCCCACTTTACAAAGTTACAGTGTTTCACTCCCATTCTGGAGAATGACGTGCTGTTTTTGGCGAGGAAGTTTGAGGAAGGCCTCAGACCGGACATCAGGTCACAGGTGAACATCTTTCAGTTGACTTCTATTACTCTGATAGTCAACTAGGTGCTTATTGCGGAGAGAAACCTGAGGGAGGCTGGAGCTGTGGACCAGGGTGGTTTAGCATCCAGGGCTGACTTTGTCCAGACATACAGCAGGAAGCGCCATCGAGAGTCTACAGGAGGTGACTAGAGGAAGCAATTTATTCCTTCTGGTAGATGGGATCTTACCTCTAGCAACCAAGTGGTGTGTTATTAGTGTGGAAGAAGTGGGAATAAAAAGACCCAGTGCCTGAGGGACCCATTAGAGTGCTGATCTTGCGGAAAGATGGGTCATATGCAGCGCTTCTGCAAGGTTCTTCTGCCAGCGGCTAGTGAAGGAGGATCAGTTTCGACTCAGCGTACAAGAGAAGGATTACCAGTTCCACATCAGACTAGGGGATGGAGTTATTTAGGTTATTCAGGACAGGATAGAGGCCATAGATGTAGTGTTCAGGCTCAGGGAGGAGTGGCATAGGGATCTCAGGCTACTACGCAGGGCCACGGTACGGGCCAAACTTTTGTTGTAGAGTAGATTTATCAGGATCAGGATCCTGGACCTTTTACAGTTCGAGGTATGATTTTAGTAGACTCATTTTTATCCTCTGCACTTTTCGATACAGGAGCTTTTCATAGCTTTATTTCTGTGCATACTGTGGAAATCCTTAGACTTACTGTTTATACTTATGATGATATGATGACGCTAGACACTCCTTTGGTAATTAGAACTGCTAGCGTGCATCATTACTTAGACTACCCCCTTGAGGTTGGTGGGTGTCGTTTTTCGTGGAGTCTCTATGTTTTGGAGATGGCAGGCTATGATGTCCTTCTCGGGATGTACTGGTTAGTTACCTTACATGCCTTGGTCGATTTCTATCATCGTAGGGTAAGTTTTACATCACCGAAGGGTGGAACTTTTCTTCACAAGGGATAATGGGATGTCCAGGTGAGTAGAGTGGGACCAGAGCATCATGGGTTGGGTAGAGTTACGGCCCATATTTCTAGCTTATATCTAGATGACCATGGGACTTCTCAGATAGATCTTACTCTAGTGGTCAATCTCTTTCCAGAGGTCTTTCCAGAAGACTTTTTAGGTTTTCCTCTAGAGCAAGAGGTTTAATTTTCTATTGATCTTGTGCCTAGAGCAGCATTGGTGTCCATTCCTCCTTATAGTATGGCTACACCTAAGTGGCAGGAGCTCAAGAAGCAGTTGGAGGAGCTGCAGACAAAGGGTTTTATCCGACACAGTACTTCTCCTTGGGGTTCGCCCATTCTGTTTGCAAAGAAGGAAGATGGTACTTTACGGATTTTTTTGGACTATCAGAAGATAAACCAGTTGATGTTCAAGAATCGATATCCATTACCGTAGATAGATTATCTCTTTGATCAGCTTCGAGGAGCCAGAGTGTTCTCGAAGATTGACTTGAGATCCGGCTACCACCAGTTGCGTGTCAAACCATCTGATATACCTCTTATAGCCTTCTGGAGAAGGTATGGTCTATATGAGAATTTGGTTATGTCGTTTGGTCTCACGAACACACCAACAGTTTTCATGGTGCTGATGAATAGAGTTTTCCATCCATACTTGGATTTCTTCATAGTGGTTTTCATGGACGACATCTTGGTGTACTCTCACACTCGACACGACCATGATACCCATCTTGAGATCGTTCTGAGTACACTGAGGGGGCATCAGTTATATGCTAATATCTCAAAGTGCCACTTTTGGATGGACGAGATTCTCTTCCTGGGTCATGTCATCTCAGAGAAAAAAGTATCAATAGACCTAGAGAAGGTGAGATCAGTAGTTACATGGGAGTAGCTGAATAATGTCTTTGAGGTATGAAGTTTCTTAGGGATGGCTGGTTACTACAGGTGTTTTATACAGGACTTCTCATTCCTATATGTGTCGTTGAAAGGCTTGACTAAGAAAGGGGTGAAGTATGTTTGGTTAGAATCCTGCGATTCAGCCTTCCAGGAGCTGAAAGGGAGATTGACTTCATCACCGATTCTAGTTTTACAGGATCCGGGAAAGAGTTATAAAGTTTTTTGTGATGCATCTGGCATCGGGCTTGGACTAGTGATTATGTAGAAGGATCGTGTTGTTGCATACGGATCTCGGCAGTTGAGGCCACATGAGAGGAACTATCCTACACACGACCTGGATTTGGCTGTAGTTGTTCATGCTTTGCGTTGTTGGAGACATTATCTTCTAGGAGAGAATTTTGTGGTGTATACTGACCACAAGAGCCTCAAGTACATCTTCACATAGCGTTACTTGAATCTGAGACAGTGGAGGTGGGTTGAGTACCTGCAGTATTTCTATTTCGAGCTTTCTTATATGCCTGAGAAAGGAAATGTAGTGGATGATGCACTGAGCAGGAGGACTCAGATACATGCAGTTCAGGAGGCCAGCAGTGAGTGGCATCTTATGGCTCTTTTCTCTGAGATGCATTTGGAGGTTCATGACTGACAGGGTCAGACCTTTCTTTTATTTGTAGCTGTTACCTATACCCTTCTTGATCAAGTTAGGATGATTCAATTATCAAGTTCTGAAGGCCTAGTCCTACGGGAAAGCGTGTCAGGAGAGGACCCTCTTCCTGGATGGACCATAGGCGAGGATGAGATCTTGGGTTTACAGGGACATGTATGGGTTACAATAGATATATGTGAGGAGCTGATGCGAGACTTTCATTTCTCAGTCTGGGCAATTCATCCTAGCGTCACCAAGATGTATCGTGATCTACACCGCCAGTATTGGTGTCCAGGTATAAAGAGAGATGTTGTTGGTTTTGTTATGAGATGTTCCACCTGTCAATAGGTGAAGGCAGAGCACTAGCAACCGGCAGGGCTTTTATAGTAGCTACCCATTCCCGAGTGAAACTGGAATGATGTCGCGATGGACTTCGTGATAGAGTTACCGAGATCGCCTTGAGGGAATGATGTGGTATGGTTTGTCATTGATAGGATCATGAAGGTTTCTCACTTCTTGCTGATTAAATAGACCTTCAGTGTTGATGAGCTTGGACGGTTGTACATCTTTGAGATTATACACTTTCATGTGGTTCCGAGTACTATCATTTCAGATAGGGATGCCTGCTTCACATCGCATTTCTGGAAAGGGCTATAGAGGGCTTCAGGTACACAGGTACTTCTGAGTACAACTTACCATCCCCAGACAGATGGTCAGTATGAGTGCATGATTCAGGTTCTAGAGGACATTATATGAGCATGTGTCCTTGATTTTGGAGGTTCTTGGGAGAGACATATACCTCTAGTTGAGTTTGCCTATAATAATTGTTTTCAAGCAACTATTTAGATGGCACCTTATGAGGCTTTTTACGGTAGGTCATGTCGATCACCCTTGTGTTGGCTGGAGGTAGGAGAGGCAGCTATGTTGGGACCTCGTCTTGTTCAGGAGACCACAGAATTGGTGGAGTTGATTCAGAAGAGGATGGATACTGCCCAGTCTCGGCAGAAATCTTATGTTGATCAGTGGAGACAACCTTTGGAGTTTATGGTCCGAGATCAGGTTTTCCTACGTGATACCCCGAGGTTGAGACATAAGGGGATCAAGAGACAGAGTAAGATTTCACCGAGATACATCAGGCATTTTGAGGTCCTAGATAGAGTCGTGTTGGTTGCTTATAGGTTACAGCTACCTCAGAGGTACCAGGCTATGCACAACGTCTTCCATGTTTCTCAGCTTCGCTACTATTTCTCAGACTCATCTCATGTTTTTCAACCCGAGGAGGTTGAACTGGAGCAGGATGCATCGTTCTAGGAGCATCCTATTATTATTGTTGATTGTAGTACAAAGGTACTCTGTTTCCAGTCTTTTCCTCTGGTACAGGTGTTATGGCAGCACGGCCGTGTACAAGACGAGACTTGGGAGAGGGAGGATGATATTTGATCACAGTGGCCAGAGCTGTTCAAGGTTTCTTCTTCTACAACAATTTAGGGAAATTTAGGGATGAATTTCTTTAAGGGAGTAAGTTTGTAAGAACCCGGACCTTCTTTTCAGGTATGTTTTCCTTTTATAGTCGTTTTTGGGAAAAAGAGGAGAATCTGGAAATTTTCCAAGTACATGCCGTGTAGTCTCTAAGTACACGTCGTGTACTTTGTTGCCACATAAGGCCATGTATTGTCCGTGTTTGAGCCACACACACATTGGGTAGGGGTGATATGGAGGCCGCTTAATGCGGTGTACGGAAAAGCCTAGTACATGCCGTGTACTATTAAAGTACATGCCATGTACTTTCTTTTTTTCATTAAATGGACTGGGGTTGCGACTTAACCCCGAATATGTATTCTTATCCAACTTCTTCGACCGAGAGTGAGGGTATGGTCATGGATCTTCTCCGAGCCACCGATCTGTCACCTTCTGTCTGAATCGAACGCCATTAGTTGCAATAGAATTGCAGTGGTGATTTCTTGGTTCCTCTTTGGCCACGTTTCCTGATTCTTTCTCTTATGAGAATTATCTGAGGTTGAACTTTTTAGAAGTTTTTGCAGATCTACTCCGTTCTATGCCAATTCATGAGTCGAGGTTAAAGTATATTGATCTTCTAGGATCTAGGTAGTTGGTTTTTTCCCTACGTTGAATGTCTTTGATTTTTTGGTGAAAAAGTGTCGGATACCCATGTATCGGGTATCTCGGGTTAGGGTTTTGATCCTATATTGTTATCTTCCTTATATTTCATGTATTATTGAGGTTATTAGATGATTGATAATTTCTCTTTATCATGATTGAGGATCACCCCATGGGTGTTACCCCTGTTTTGGCTATTTATCACTGTTTGTCTTAGGTTTCCTATGAGGCATACCTATTGCATTGTTTTCCTACCTTGATATCATTTATTGCATGTTTTTCCTGATATTTATATGCTTCTGATGCATTGTAGCTATTATCCAAGTATTTTCTGAACTTAATTAGGGCTGCTGACATTAGATTACGCACGACTAGACTATTCAGGTCTGTGTGAATCGGGTGTGATAGACTAAAGAGGGAATTGACGATTAAGGGGTTCCCTAGAGAGTCTGTTATAAATTAGTATTATTTGAAAGACCTATGGGAATTGGAATTTGTACTTCCTCAGAGTGTCCTTAGTTACGTATCGAGACTATAGGGTGAATTAGATGTAAGTGCTTCCTCAAAGAGTCTATAGTTATCGTTGTAAGACCACATGGGAATTGATGGTGAGAGCTTCCCAGAGTGTTTGTTCCTTTGTATGTTTACTTGACTAGAGGGGTATGCTAGTGTGAGCCACCTAGAGAGTCACTATGATTATTTTTTGGTTGGTTGTGATGAGTCCACCATGCCAAAGAACAAGCTTGAGTTTGTACTACTTGTTGTTAGGTAGTCTGCTGAGATAACTGTTGCATTGCTTGCTATGCCTTGAGAATATAGATCTGTATGCTAGATTTCTTGGTTGATAATTTAATGAGTGAATTAAATTAATAAATAAATGTGAATGGATATTGGTAGGATTGTTTACTTTAGATTACTTCTATTTCTCTACTGCGTTTATTTCCTTTACTTTTTCTATATTGCTCACTGACAGTAGGGAACAGATCATGCGGTGATTGCCTACTGGGATTAGTCTAACACCCTGTTTGGGTCCTGCTTTTCAGCCCAAAATAGGTTATATGGTTGCAGGTGTGGATAGGGATTGTGGACCATCTACTTTAGGTACATGATTGTGGTTAGATCAGGAGAGAATAGGACCAAGCCTGGGCTTACGATGCTGCTGGAGTTGCTGTTTACATTTAGTACTTGTTCTCAGTTGTATTTCATCACGTTTTTGTTTTCACTGCTTTCCTTATATACATGTACCACGCTGCATCATTATTATATTATACATTGCTTCTGCTGTTTAGTTTCAGTTGTTGTATGTTTTTTACTTCTTCCGCTATTGACTATTATTCCTTGTACCTTGTATATCTTACCAAATGAGGGCATAGTTTCCCCAATAACTTACCAAGGCCCTCGCTGCTAGTCGGCAGCCTCTGGCCTTTGGGGAAATGCGCTTGAGGTCATGTGGTGAACCAGGCATGGGGAACCAGTTGAGGGGATCCGGATTCGGGTTGTTATAGTAGGAGCAACACAATTTATCTAAAATCATGCAGCTCTAGGTGCACACCCATGTGAGAAGCTATGGGTTTTTTTAATTTTTTTTGCATGTTTTTCGCATTTTTTGGGATATTTTATGCCATAAAAATGTGGGTAAATCCATGATCAATGGATTGTATATGGTATTCATAGGGATTGGTAAACCATTTTATAAAATTTTATGCCCTTTTATTTTGAGGTTAAATTACCATTTCCCCTTCTTAAATCTATTTACCTTTTTTTTCTCCCTTCTTATTTTGGTCAGTATATGTTTTTTGCTCCATCCTCTAATGTCTCTATAATTAGCTAAGTCTAGGATCAGTGATAACTTCTACAATCAAGGTCTGATTATAAATCCGTCAAAGGTGTTGGGTTCCAAAAGGTGAGCTCTAAAATCCTCTCACTTCATATTTATGTTTATATTTGAATCCATCATTATATTTCAGTGTAAGATCATTTTCCCGATTTTCATGGAGCCGGATCATTTCTCAGATCTCTTCCAACCTTCTATGAATATGAGGATGATATCGAGCAAGGAGTCAACAACAACCCTAAGGTAGGTTCTCTCATCAATTTTCCCATTTTTTATGTTTTGTAAAAATGTCATTGTTTTGCATGGTGGTATTTTCCTTGCAAACCCTTTTAATTGAGTTCTTCAGATCAAATTGATCAATGCAACTAGATACACCCACTTTGATCATTGTTAAGCATTTTAGATGTAATTTATCTTATTTATAAAATCACATAGTGTTTTCCATGTTGAATTTACCCTTATAATTAAATTTTTATATTCCTAGATCACTATAAATGACTTTATCTTGGTTCATTGATCAAATTTTATTATTGTATAATTTATTAAATGATTCCAATTCACCTCCTAGGTGTTATTCCCACCTATAATTGGAATTTATCATGTATGAAATTGAATAAATGATCTTCGAACCCATTGAAATGACTATTGAACATTATAAAGGGAATTTTCATTGAAAAAATAATTAAGTTGATTGATTATAGGTAATGTCCTTTAAATGATTATTTACCATATTTAATTTAATTAGAATGATTTAATTGAAATGGATTGAATGGAATGACTTATTCATAATGGATTTATTTCATTAAGAACATTAAATGTATCCTTTGAATTTACTTTAAAGAGGTGTAATTCCACACCTTTGGTTTATTGTTTTTAAGAAGATCATTGATAATTTTAATTTATTTTATGTAGTTGATCATGGATAAAACATGTTACGGTGATGAAGGAGGATATACCTATGAATTGATGACTTGTTTGATCAGATACATGGAGCACAATACTTCTCTCAGATGGATATGTGTTCATCATAATTCCATGTCATAATAAAGAAGGTGGATATATATATGAATTATATTTATACAAGTTATCAACACAATGAGTTCATAGTGATGCATTTCGGGCTCACAAATGCTCTATCTATCTTCATGGACTTGATGAATAGAGTATTTTGATATTAGCTTGAAAATTTTGTGTTAGTATTTATAGATGATATTAAAATATGATTTAAAATAAAGTAGGATCATGAAGAGCATTTGATCATTGTTTTGATGACCTTGTGAAAAAAGAATCTTCATGAAAAGTACTTAAAATGTAAGTTTATGTTAAATTAATACTCATTCATAGGTTAAATCATCATAAGAAATGGGATATCAGTATACCATTAAAAATAGAAGAAATCAAAGGATGGAAGAGGAAAAAATCTATGAAATATATCCTTAGATTCCATTGATATGTTGGGTACTATCATTAATTTTTGAGAAAATTATCACCATATTAAAACCCTTTAACCAATATAACAAAGAAGTGATTCATGTTTTCTTGGGTTGATAAAAGTGAAAATAGATTCAAGGAGCTAAAAAGGAGGCTTATCACTATACCTATGCTTACACTACCCACAAGTGGAGTACTTTTCATAGTATTCATTGTTTATTCGAATAATGGATTGGGTTATGTGTTAATGAAATATGATAAACTCATAGCATGTACTACATTGAAGAATAATGTTCATGAAAAAAACAACACAACGAATGATCATTAGTTAGTTGTAGTAAATTTCAATTTTAAAAAAATTATATCATTAGATTTTTTGGGAGAAGTGTGAAATATATATGAATCACAAAATTCCTAGATATATATTACCATAAAAGAGATGAATATATTCCAATATAGATGGTTTTATCTGATCTGAGAATATTACTACTCAATCCACTACCATCCTAGTAACATGAATATAGTGGTGAGTAATCTAGGTAGAAAGGATCCAGCAATTCCATCAATGATGAGAATTTAGAGGGATCTGATCTTATTAGTTTTGAAAAGGATGGAAATAGGAATCATAAAGGAAGGATCATCAAAAATCCTTTCACAAATTATTTCTTAATATCCCCTTTTTGAAAAGATAAAGGATGTACACATAACAAATGTTGGAATTCAAGAGAAATAAGAAAATATAAAAAAATTAAAATCCACAATGTTCAATGTTAATAAAAAAATAGTTATGATATTTTTGTCAAGACTACGTGTAACATCAAATTCGGAGTTAAATAAGGAGTTGTTTGATGATACACATATTTTTACATTCATTATCTATCATATAAGCACAAAGATGTATCGATGTCTCTAAGAAAACTGTGTTTTGGGACAATGTGAAGAAGGAGATCACAGAGTATACATCAGGATGAATTTTATGTCAATAAGTAAAATCTAATAGCTAAAAACCCATCTATATGATGAAACCATTACCCATAACTATATGGAAATGGGAAAATATCAACATGGACTTTTTCAATGGTCTCCAAAAGACAACAATATGTCATAATGATATCTAGGTTGTGGTGGATCAACTTAAAAATTCTAGAAACATCATTGCGATTTGAGTGGATTTGCCATAAGATCAACTTGAATGGATAAACATCAATGAAGTGGTAACTCTACATGTAGAACCATTATCAATTGTATCTGATCAAGATCTGTGATTAACCTATAAGTTATAGAAAATTCTACAACATGATTTAAATAAATATTTGAACTTCATCATGACCTATCACCCTCAAATTGATGGCCAATCTAAGATGACTGTCCAGAAACATGAGGACATGTTGAGAGAGCGTTAAATTCATTTAAAAGAAGAATGAGACCAACATCTTCCCCTGGCGGAGTTCTCATACAATATTAGTTTTTACTCAGGCATCCAAATGGATACTTTTGAAGCCCTTTGTGGTTAGAGGTGTAAAATACATACATGTTGGGAATAATTTGAGTAATTTTCATGACCCGTCCTCAGGGCCCGTGTCGTGACTACCCCAAGCCCGCCTTCCATAGGCTAGGGGTTGTCGATTAGTACCAAAGCTGTAAATCCCAATAAAAAGGGAAGCCATTACCTTTATGAAATAAAAACACACACAAACAGAGTACAAGCAGAAGCTACACTAAGTAAACTGTATACACAATTAAGTGCTGGAAAGTAAATGGGCCAGTATACAAACCCAACTGAAAGTGCAGAACCACTGAAAAGTAAAGTACAATAACTGAAAGACAAGCAGAAACCACCAGGATGTCCTCTAGGAACTCCCACATGAAGGGTGAGTACATTCAGTCTCGTCGGCTCCTCGAGTCCGGTCGTCCTCTCCATGTATGTCCCACCTGATAGTCCACCTCCTGGTACTGTCTGCTCCTCAAGCCTCAGCCACGATCAGCGTTGTCCATCGTCTATAACCAACACATCGTAGTGCAGGTGAATCCCATGCAGGAGTGAGTATACGATACTTAGTCAGGACCACGAGACCCCCGAAGGTCTCCCAGAATCCAAAAAGGATAAACCACAAAGGAAAGATAAGATCACAAGTATCAACCAACACTACTTAGGTATATGACCATACATATACCTAAGTCATAAATTCTAGTTCTGCTCCAACTCACGAGCTCAAGTACAATCCATTCCACACAGGAAAGTATAACTCAATCCACACAGGAAGGTATGTCCCAAACCACACAGGAAAGCAAGTCAATCATATCAAAGAAAATGATTAAAAGCCAAGACTCATCTCACACAGGTATACTACTTCTTAAGAGAGGTGGATATGATTAGATGTAGCCTCTGAATCATCTCCTCTGTTGATCCCACGTAGGCTCCTAGTACAGAATTCTTCACTGCCAAATCCATGGAGGATCCAAGTATATCAGTCATCGCTGCTGAACCCACAGAGGATCCAAGTACAGTCGACAACGCTACTGAACCCACAGAGGATCCTAGTACATAAGTCATTGTCTTCAAACCCACGGAGGATCCCAGCATGGTAGACGTCATCTTCGAACCCACAAAGGATCCCAGTACGGTAGTCGTCGTCGTCGAACCCACGGAGGATCCCAGTACAGTAGTCGTCCTCGTCGAACCCACGGAGGATCCCTAGTACGGTAGTCATCCATGTCGAACCCACTGAGGATCCTAGTACAGTAGTCATCCACGCCGAACCCACTGAGGATCCTAGTACGGTAGCTGTCCTCATCAAACCCACTGAGGATCCTTGTACGGAAGTCATCATCTTTGTCGCAGCCAGCTCTAGGGTTCCCGCACACAGCACGCTCGATTTTGGGAGGGTTCGCTCCACGAGCCAAGGGGGCGATACATCAACTGTCACAAAGTCCATAGTTGATGTATCACAAAGTTCCGTCTCGTTAATAGTAACTCAATTCAATAGACGGTGCGTCAATCGGACGTCCGGTCTGAGAGTTATTGGCTTTTTTGTCCAAGGGGCCCAGTAGGTTTTTAAGCTAAAACCAACTCGGTCGTATACCAGCTACATCCAAACCTCGAGCAGAGTAATCCAAAATAACTATCTCACTAAGAGGAATCCAAAAAAGTCGACGGCACGTCAATCGGACGTCCAGAGCTCATGTTATATGCGTTTTCGCTCCGAGGGCCCGGTTAGTTTTGTGTTGGAACCAAGCAGACGTACCCAAAGTTCTCATAAACCTTGAGTATAAAATACAGAAATGATCTTCTCGATCCAAGGATCCCAACGCAACTGATGGTGCATCGATCGGAGGTCTGTAGCCCAAGATATGGTCGTTTGAACGGATCTGTCCGAAAATAGGGGGTTTGGGCCCGGTCCAACCCGGCCCAATACCCCCTGGGTCGGCCCGGCCCAGTGCGGGGGTCCGGCCCAGCGCGGGTGGCCCGGCCCGGCGCGGGCGATCCAGCCCGGCACGGGGGGCCTGGCCCGCGTGGCCGGTGGGTCGGCCTTTGGCCGAGAGGGATGCGGGGGGGGGGGGGGGGCACTACCCCCCTTGATTGAGAAATGGTGGCCCCTCTTGGGGGGGACCGCCCTTGCCACCTGTAGGGAATTATGACCCCCAAACATCCAAAAAACAGCCGGCCGTAATGGCCGGCCGGAGAGCCACTGCGGGATCTGCTGGTCCTGCCTCCTAGAGCGCTGGCGGCCGGCAGAGTCTGGCCGCCCCCTTGCTAAACCGTCGTGGCTTCCTTCTGTCTGCCGTGGCGCGACGGTGTCGTGCCCCTCTGTCGTGGCCTACCCCGACCATGGCCTCCAAGTACTCCGGTGCAGTGCGACGGCGCCGCGCTCCTCCCTCCACGGCCCGGCTCCGGTCGGGGCCTCTTTTGGCTTCACCGGCACGGTGCGACGGCGCCGCGCACCTTCACCGCGGCCCGCTCCGGCCGTGGTTCTCCCGTTCCCACGCGGTTCCGTTGCACCACGTCGCCTACGTTCCAAACCACAATGGTGATCAACAACAAAATAGGGTTGGAGGTTCGGCCGTGTTTGTGCGGTCCGACCTCCTCCCGTTATGTTGATAACAGGCGGCCAAAAAAATAACAAAGAATGTCGGAATAAACTCGAATGTAAAATCAAACCCTACCTCAACAACGGTGTCAAAATTCAGCGTCGCAGTTGACGGTGTCGGCGTACATCTAATGAGGGAATGTTGTCTCACACCGGCTGCGGAGAGGAGAAGAACGGCACGCCGATCACTCCTTGCGGTGACGGCATTCTTCATCGAGGTCACGGCGTTCTTCAACGAAGAAGATGAAGAGTTTAGAGCTTCCTTCCAAAAAGTCTCCACACAACGAACCCCAACCAAATAAAATAAGGCCTCACCTTATTTTATTCTTTTTTCATGCTTTTCAAAACATCAAAAGTTGAATTCACTTAATTTAATTAATCTTGAGTTGTCAAAATTAAATGGAGTTAAGTTGGCAACATTAATGCAAGGGAGTATCACATAATTTAAGAGGGGATTAGATGAGTTAGGGAATGTGAGAGGTTGGGCTTGTGTGGGCCCCACCCCACCTTTATTCTCTCAAGGGTAGTTAAAAACAAGTGGGTCCCACTCAACTTACACACATAGGTTATAACAACTTAGAATATGAAAAAAAATTGTAACACAGTTTTATTTACTTCACATTTAAATCCTATTTTTTTAACAACTCCTCCCGATCAAACGCACCTTCGGGAAAGGTCCTCCTAAGAAATTACCGACATTGTGGTTTCATCGGTGCCCTCGGATTTCAATTTTGAGCACCAGATCAAAAGTTAGAAAAACCCGCTCATCCGTTCACTGAACGTGCCCGAGCTAAACTTTGTAAATTTATTTCGGGAACACCGGGCCTTGGAATCAGGTGCGTTTGAAGCCACGGACTCGTAAAATTCCAAAGAAATTAAGAAAAAAAATTCCTTGAAATTTTCGGGTCTTTACAGTAACTATAACTTATAGGTCATAAACTATTCAAGGAAATCGTGAAAAAAAATTAGACCATTCAGCAACATGTAATGGCTGCTCAGAGACAACTGAATGTCTATGCTGAAAATTATAGGCAATACCTAGAGTTTGATTTTGGAGATATGGTATTCCTCCATATATCTACTTGTAATAATTTGATGGGATTTGGGATGAATGGAATGCTTTTTCCAACGTACATCCTCCCCTTTGAGATCAATGATTCCAATAGAGCAGTGGCCTACTGACTAGCGCTCCCACCTAACATATCTCAAGTACATTATATGTACCATGTATTTCTCTTAAGAAAGTACATAAAAGAACCATCTCATATACTAAATCCAGATATGGTACATTTGGAGAATTATCTCACATATGAAGAGAATCTAGTGATGATCTTAGATTGTACAGACAATGTTCTATAATATAATACAATGTACATGGTCAAAGTGTCATAAAGAAACAAAAAGTATGAATAAGCGACATAGGAACAAATGGAATTTATGAAACAGAGTTACCCAAACCAATTTTACTATGGGACATAAAAATTTAGAGTGATAAATTTCTTATGGGTTGAATATTTAAATGACCTGAATGGTTATAAATAAAATCCACCATACGATTTAATTAAATGTCTTATTATGTAATATTTTCTACATAAAACAAGAACTTTCTTGTTTTTATTATATCAAATAATATTTAAATGATTATTAAGAAACTTAACTTTTGATAAAATATTCATTGATCAATGATCTCAGGATTAGTATGAATTTAGTGTTTCATCAAGTCTAATTGACACGGGTAAAGGAATTGATATCCCCAACTAGTAGAATAATTACCTATGAAGCCCATTGATTATAGATTCTAAGGGAGATACTAACATTGGTACTTCCCCTTGACCAATCCCTAGATAATATCCCACAACATTAGAAATAGAAAAACAATTTACATGATAATTTCAATATCATTGACATTAGGTACCAAACCATTCACGTTGAAAAACCCCATGAAAGTCACATCATCACGCACCTTACTCTTAGGGGATTTCATGGTGTATTAAGTGGAAATGTCTCATGAACATATAAATATGAGTATTTAAATTATTTTGTATATAATAATGAATATAAATTCATCCAATTACATTCATTTTATAATTTTTTTGGGTACAATAAAAAACCGATAGTATTTTTGGGTAATATTCAAATTTAATTACATAATTTATTTTGGTGAATTAATATATTTTTGAAATAAATAACGTTTTAATAAAATATTATGTTTATATAATAATAAAAAAATATAATTGATCATATAATTTTTTTGAATTCAAATGTAATTTTTATAAGGGTTCAAAATCTATTAGTCTCCAAAAACCCAAAATTTTCATTAAATGTCAATTATTATTTTAAAAGAGAAACTTCAAATATTTAGAAAATTAATTAGATAAAATTAATATTATTTCTATAATTATACTATTAAAATTATCCAATGGTAACTTTCTCATAATTTTCTCTGATAAACTAATTTTTGGAAAAAATTAAATACTGTATAAATATAATTTTTGTATTATGACATCATAATGACCAAAAATTGATTCAATAAATACTAAAAAATTGATCCACAACCAAATATATGTTTTTAATTTAAAATTATTTTATTTTATTTTTATTGTATTGATTTTATAATTCCTTTTTGAATCCTACAAAATCGTTAATATAATATAAGGTTTTAAAATCATTTCTTTAAGAGTATGACTCAATTCCACATAATCAAGGGTATTTTTTTATTAAGATAGACCCTTGACTTTATAAAATAAGGAAAAAACTCCAATTTTGTATAAACTAGTTATATAAACCATGGTATGTGTTGTTATTTTGGTTATTTTATTATATATATTCCAAAACATATTTTTGAGAAATAATAAAGAAATATTCACTCATTTCCTACAGAAACCCACATGAGATCCTATTTATCTTCACTAAAAATAATTTTATTACCTCCTTATTCTTCCCTCCCCTAGTTATTTTC
Source organism: Viscum album (assembly GCA_963277665.1). Lineage (NCBI taxonomy): Eukaryota > Viridiplantae > Streptophyta > Magnoliopsida > Santalales > Viscaceae > Viscum > Viscum album. The sequence continues at coordinate 441,628,290 of OY728160.1, forward strand.
CTCCCAAGGATCCAATCAAGCTTTTAAAAAGCTCTTGTCAAGCATATGGAGACACACACTAATGAAAGAGATCCTCACCTTCTCTTCCTTATTCAAGATTCATTATATTATTATACCCTATATTTATAATTATAAATGTTGAGATATGAAATAATATTTCCCTATCAAATTCTATTTATTTTATAAATTATTTTATAACCCTTTTTTCTCTCATGACCCCATTTTATAAATGTTTTTGTGAAGATGTTATGCTGCAAAAATTTCACTATGATTTTTTCATGCCAAAACAATTGTATAGTGAATATCATACCAATTTACTATCAAGGGTTTTAACCATTATAAACTTATAAATATTTTACTTGTGGCTTAAATTTATTTTTTTCCACACTCCTTGATCTTGTAATGAAATATTATGATGGAAAACTCCATGTTTTATGGTCTATATGGAACAAGAAAACTAAAGAAGTAAATGAAAGTGATTGGTGCACCCAGAATTATATAGGGCTACAATGAATTGGGTAATATTTAGTTTCATGAGATGTAATGTGGGGATAGGGATTAAACATTATTCCTTTAATTTAATTTTTTACTTTATGATTTCATGGCAGTTAACCTTGATCTATGTTTATGATTCAGTGTTTTAAGTTGTTGCTACATTTCCCAAGTTATAATTATTATGTTATATCACGCCTTATTATTCATGTTTATTATTAAAAACATATTATTCCACATTGATATGTGTATTTACTAACATTTATCACCTTATTCCATGTTTATTCCCTTACTAGGCTTTATAGATCACCCATTTCTTATGTATGTCTCCAAGATATCCCATATAGTTTTAAAAGCCATGGAATTTTAGAAGCATGTTAAGGTGGCTTTCAATAATGTTTTTTCATCCCATGTCCAATATGATATTTTATATACCTAATTCTAAAGTACACTATACTAATCTTTCTAATGTGTTGTTTTAGTTTTATATTTACGTAATAAATCATGAATTAATGGGTAATAAATAATAGGGTTGTTATATTACTCTTCTAGGACATGTTCTTTATAAAACAAAATAAAAGGAAGAAGAAAATAAGAAAGTTAATGAAAGAGACTTTGTTGTTTAGACTATCATGAAATATAGTAAAAAGAAAAAATGGTGGATACATGATAGTGGTTTTTCTTCACACATGATAGGTGATTTAAAAATATTAAAACTTATTAAAAACAAAATAGAGGTTATGTTACATTGTTGAATGATAGTTCCCTAAAAATTAAAGAAATCAGAATGAATGAGATTAAAGCTGAAAAGTTTAAATATAAGGATTTATTTTTTATTAATGGTATAAAACATAATATAATTATTTTATTTCAACATTATAATGATGGAAATAAATTTATCTTCATAAAATATTCTTTTGTTATCAAAATTTGAAAATATTGGAATGTAATTACAAAAAGAGAAATAAATAGTAGTAATTTATTCAAAATATGATAATTTAACAACCCTTTATACCTTAGTATTAAAGATGAAAATAATTTGTGGAACCGAATAGTTGGACCCCTTAGGTAGAAAAAAAAATAAACATTCTGTGTATTTTTCTATAAGAATGATTCCTAAATTAAAAAGAATATAATAATATTTTTTGTAACTTGTCAGAAAGGTAAGATGGATAATAAAAGTCGTAAAATAGTTGATATTTAGTCTATCGTACTTACTGAACTTATTCATTGTGATTTATGTGGTTTTATGAGAGATAAATCAAAAAATAGTGATTTTCACATTTACTACATTTATTGATGATTTCACTCGGATGAAAATCACCATGATTGTGAAACAGAAGTCATAGGATGTATAAACGAATAGTGTATTTGCTAAAGATGTTGAGAAATAAATGGGGGTTTATATAAAGAAATCAAGAATAGATAATGGAATTAAGTTTATAAGAATTAATTTTGAAACATCTCTTAAAAATACGGGCATTAAAAATCAATATAGTGATCTATATACCTCAAAAAAATGGAGTGCTATATATGATAAATAGAAGTTTGGTGAAAATTGGAAGAAGCTTGTTAATAGAATATAAACATTAAATATTCTATTAGAGATAAGTTATTAGTACTGTTTTAAATGTTCATAATAGATGTTTGTTATGTTCGAAATATAGCATGACTTCTTATGAAAAATTTTATAATAAAAAATCATTGAATTGCTTAAATGTTTTTAGAAGTCCATGTTTACTTAAAATCAAAAATTCTGAATCTAGGAAAAATTGATAAGAAATATGAGGAAGGGTATTTTTAGGTTATTCTCCAATTGGATTAAGGTTAAAATTTTGTAACAAAATGTTTAAAAAGTTTAGTGGACTAGTATCATGTGAAATTTAATTAGAATCCTACTTCTTTAACAAAATGTTTTGGGAATGTTGAGGAAGAAAAAAGAATTTTTTCTAATAAAATTTATTTTTGGAAAAGTAATATACGTGAAGATTTAGATGAATTGGATGGTGAGTAAAGTGATGGAGGAAGAGGAACTTTGAAATTATCTAGTTTTCAAAACATGTTGAGACTAAAAATATTCTTGGGAATTAGAAATTTGAGATTAACACCAAAAATATTTTTAAATTTTAATAAATAACTTTTTGTTTGAGTGAGAACCGTAGAAAGGAATAACATAAACATAAGTTATAATAAAAAATCTTCCTCATGCATAACTTCAAAAAAAATCCTTCTCCTTATCAGAATCAGGAACTGAATCCTTAGTTTTAGAAGCTATTTAACACAAATAATTGGTGAATTATATGAATGAATATATGGATCAAATTGGTAAAAATGAAACATTAGAAATTGTTTTAGGTCCTAAAGGTAAAAATGTTATCAGAATAAAATGGTTATATAGAAACAATTGTAATAAACATGAATAATTATCAAAAAACAAAAAATGGTTAATTTTTAGGCCTATAAAAATGAAGAAGGTTTGTATTTTGATGAAAACTTTTCTCTCATTGAAAGGATGGAAACTATTAGAATGTTTCTTGAAGTGGCTACTAAATGGAATTATAAAGTATATCATATAGATGTAAATTCATCATTTCTGAATGGATAAATTGAAGAAGAATTTTAAATTTTAAAAAATGTTTGGTTTCTACATTAGGACGATGAAAAAAAATTATACTAAAGAATTATTTTTATGGTATAAAACAAGATCCACATTCATGGTATTCTAAGATTTACAATTTTTTGGTAATGTTTATTTTATATAAAGGAAAAGTTGATAGAAAATTATATGTGAAATATGTTGACTCTTGAACCCTATGTTTAGTTGTCTATGTGGGTGATATATACTTATTTGTGATATAGATGATGTTCTTAAAACATTTTATAAATAAATGAAAATGACTATAGATATTTAAATGTTTTTACAATTAAAATTATTCCTTATTTTAAAAGATCATAAAAAAGAAAAATTCATTTTCCTATCGCATAAAAAATATTTCGGATTATTATTTCAAAATAAATAATGGAATAATACAATGTAGTTTCTTCTCCTATATCAGTGGGGATGATATTGACAAATGATGAGTCTAGAAATATGTGAATCCAAAAGTCTTTCAGAAGCTGATTGGAAGTCTAATTTAACTTATAGCCTCATACCGAGATATTGTTTATGTCGTGACTTTTTGTGACATATATCAAAGTAATCTAAAAGAATAACATTATTTCCATGTAAAGAGAATTTTGAGATATGTCAAAGGAACAACATCACATAGGATATTATATAAAAGAAATTGTGAGATTGATTTTCATGATTTTAATGATTTTTATTAGGTTTGATATTGTAATGATACAAAATCAACCACATGAGGAACATTTTTTTAGGTGAAATTTGTGTATGTTTTCATTTTTAGAAACAATGTTTAGTAAATTTGAATATAGCGGAATCATAATATGTTTTGAGTACTCATAATTTTATAAAAATGTTGTGGATAAATGTTTATTTGGGACATTTGAAATTAAAAAGTATAAACCATTGAAGATACTTACTAATAATCAGAGTGAAATAAATGTTTCTAAAAATCATTTAAAATATTAAAGATCAAAACATGTTGACATTAATTTTGACTGTATAAAACCAGGTGATGTTTATGGTGATTTTTTTCTATAATATATCATAATGAATAATAAAATTTCTATTATCTTCACTGAGGAAATTACAAAAGGAAGGTTTTTTGCGTTCATACTTCAAATTCATGTTCATCCTCCTCCAATTACTTTGTAAATATCATAAAGAATCCCTCCATTTTTCTTTGGATTATGTTGACAATGGGGGATAGAATATAAAAACATTTTAATTTTTAATAATTTTTTACAAATATTTCATTTATTAATCTGATACACTGGTTATCAAATAATGGAGTTGAAAAAATTAAGTGGTGGGGGAAGGATAAGTGAGAAAAGATAAAAGTTTGGGAGTGTTTATCTTTTCATGGGAAAAAAATTTATCCCTGAGAGATGGAATTCCATTAAAATTTTAATTTTTTGAGTAGTGTGGAGCCAATAAACTCTCTTTTGAGAAGGTTAAGTTTTGATGAAAATTTTAAAACATTGCGTTGTTTCATAAATTAGTTTCCAAAATTTCTGAGATTTTGAAAAATACTAAGTTGTAAAAGTTTTTAACAAAAATTTTTATATAAATATAAAGGGGTTTTATTGAAGAACCAATGTGATGTTTTGTTTTCACAACATTATTTATTTTTTGAAAATTAATCTTTTGTAAAATAATATTTTAAAAAAATATGTGAATGTTTTTATATTTTTGAACACAAAAAAATGGGGAGAAATTTTTTTTTTAGAAATTTGTTTTCTAGATGCAGAGTATCGGACTAAGCTGCACCAGAATTAGAAGTCCTAAAAAATGTGACGTTTTTTATCAAATTAATCCTTGGTCTTAGATCAATTGGAATTATTTTCATGATATATTAGACACAATTTTTTTTGAATGTCTATATAAGGGGTGAAATAAATTCATAATGTTTCTGAAGAGGTTGAATGAAGACATTAATCTCAGGAGTTAGATAGCTCTTAAATTTTATAACCCTAAGTCAGATGATTATTTTCTAGTTTTTAATTTCAAAATATCATATGTTGTTTCTATAAAAATTTAATGCATTAATTATGATAAAAAGTGGGAGAATAATTGTAGCCAATAATATTGTGTTTTGGTTGAAAATAAAGAAGATGATGAACGTATGGAAGTAATAATACTTTATAATGTATGTCAGATTATGATATTCAAATATTTATGTTCTCAAAAATAATGAAAACTATATTGATAAAATTGTTTCATGAAATAGAGGAATTGTGAGTATTGTATTGGTTCCATAAATCATGACAACACTTTCATCAGATCAAGATATATTAGGCATATATGTTTTCATAATTATGAATGAGTTATAACTGATGAGTTTTGAATAATTTTAGAGTTTCAGAGTTGAGTTTCCATCAAAATGATATTTATATAATAATGAAAATTTCATAAAACTTATAATTCAGTCATAAATAAAATTCCTTCATAATGATAATTCCATTGGACTGAAATTAATGAAGTTCCATCAGACTGACTCTGAGAAGGAAAGTTAATCAGACTGACAATGAGGATGAAAGTCCATGAGACTAACTATGGTAAGGAAAGATAAAATAACTGACTCTAAGGAATAAATTGAATCATATTTACTTATATTAGTAAATCCAATAAGACTATTTCTGAGAATGAAATACAATAAAACTATCTCTAAAAAGGAAATCTAATTTGTCTAACTCTAGTGATGAAATTCATCATAATGAGTTGAATAAGTTCCATAGTAATGAGATGTGTAAGTTCCATCAAAATTCAAAAATCTTAGTAAGTTTGAGAATGTAGATTTCTTATAAAACTCAATACAATTAAATAAGGTTATAGAAGAGTTTATGCGTTCATACGTGAAGTTCTAATATGAGTGAATTTTAGCAGATTTTGAATTTGAGTAAGTGGGAATAGTTTTTCAATTTCCTACCAATTCCATTGTCGTATGATTATAAAAACATGCATATTACCTTCATACATTTAAACTCTTTAACATGCATAAAATGTGGAGAACTTATGATTTTGAGTAAGAGTTACTCTCTAGACAATGATCTCACTATAATATCAGACATCTTTATGTTTTCTTATTGGACTATGGAAAATCAGACTAAGGAAGATAAGACTGAGAAGTTTAGCCGAGTTTTAGAAAATAGTTCATCATAATGAGCCCATTGTAATGAGTCCATCATAATGAGATCATCATAATGTGTCAATCAGAATAAGACAATCAGACCTTGGTTCATAGGATTATTGTACTTGATAGAGTTTTCTTAAGTAAAATTTTTTTGGTATCTTTTATTTTGTGGCTCAATTTCTTGTAGTAAAGAATTTTAAAATAGCGAGAGTCAGTATAATAATTCATATAAGGAGATAAAATTTTTCTAATGGTATATGGAATGAGTTTTATTCACTTATTCAATATAATTTCTTTCTATAGACCCATGAAAATTGATATGGTAAGGATGAAGGTTCTCATACTGAGATTGAACCTCTTAAATCTTGTGTTCCTCATATACATTCCTAATTTTTAATTCATGATTAATTACTAAAATATGATAATATAATGAACCCTAAAAAGTTATATTGGTATATTTTCTAATCATATTGAAACTTATAAAATGTGAATAATTGATTCAACTCCCCCATATAAGTTTTCATTTGATCCATTGGAACTTCAATATCCTATAATCATTTCCATAATTATTTCATAAAGACCCTCACTCTCTCATTGGATCTAAGTGATATTTTCATTCATGGAAATTTAATTTTTTTTCCTTAAGAGGATAACTATAAGATGTCATGATGAAAACCCTTCTATTGTAAATTGAATGGTGTATGGATGATGATGGGAGTCTCAATGTGGACCTATACACTAAATATTTTAATATTATTTGGAATATTCCCCACCTATATTTCTCTTTGAGTCGTGAACATGGTCGATAACGCCTTTTATCAATGCCTGAAAGGTATCACTAATCCCTTCTTCACCAATTCTGTTGGTGGAAGATGAGTTTACCAAATAGGGCTCAAGAGATTTTGGAAGGGTGAAATCATCTTCATTAATAATTAAAACTTCTTAATCTATTAGTAAGTACTTATATCTATTTGGTATCATGTTTATGAATTCATAAGTGGGTTCAACCTCATCAATGGAATATTATGTATGATGGGTTGATGCTCGATATAATATTTTTTGGTATAGTGTATTGTTTACTGTTTAGTGGGATAAAGATCATATTAAAGATGATACATGGGTGAATAATTATAAAAAATTCACCTAGAACTATTGGATGGGGTTCTTCCTTTGATTTTACAGTCACCAAGGCTAGATGTGATGTAGTATGATTCATCTGGCTAGTGATTCTATGTGATTTATTTAGAGACACTTTAAATTTATGATGATGAGCCTCAGATACAATGGATGTGGTAGGGATACATACCTACTCTACAGTATCACTCTTTGGACACCCAATATAAGAACTCATAATGGATTCCATTATTTTGATGATTGGGGTTGTCAAAACATCCTTTATAGATACCTATGGAATTGAGGTCACATATTGATGATGATTACTGGAGTGGATAAGATCCCTCCTATGAATCTCCTAGGTTTTTGAGTTGACATAATGATTTTTCTCATTTACCTCCCAAAGATAGAGAAGGTATCTTTTGTTTATTTCTTTGGAAAATCTCATAATGTGGTTGAATGTGGTAAGTGGGTCAACCTTCCTCTCTATAGATTATCATGGTAAAGAAGACATGTGGTACTTAATATTTTGAATAATTTCATAAGATTCCTCTAAAATCAGGATAGAACCATTGATTTGGATCTCCAAAATCTTGATATTCACTAACTAGAACCAAAGGCATTGAGTTGGAAACAACCTTTGTTTAGGACTCAAGGGAAAACAATTTTTATAGAGGATGAGGAATTTGATTGATGTAACGACTTTTTGCATACTTCATCTTGAGGTGTTTTATAATAATTACCATGTTTTCAAATGATCATAGAATTAATTGGTGCATTTGATAATGCCATTTTTATTATAAGGAATATGAAAAGTCCATAGAACGAAACAGGACACCTTATCTGTGTGTCATCATATATATGACTATATGGTAGATCAATTACATTCATATTTAGAAGATAAAGGAGATAATTTTTTCATGTGATTTATTTGAAATAGTTAATGGATTCATGTCTGGTTCACCGTTTCATTTTTTGTGGGACATGGGAAATAAAATGGCCCGAAAATAATTGGATAGTCGATACTATTTTACCCATCTATGTATTAACACAATTGAAGGTTTAATATTGTTTTCACCATTATTGATTCATTCAGATCAATGGACTGAAAATTAATTTTGTGGGGATTTTTATATTTTCAAAATCAATCACATCGGTATTATTTATCTATAGAAACATCCAATGAATCCCACATCTGTAATGAGATACAATCTAACTTCCAATGACATACACACATTGGATTTACCAAACAATGAAACATAGAAACTAACATTGGTCAAGTGGATGGGAGGTCCGGATCATCACCCACTTTTGTAGTAATTTTTTCCTCCTTTTGGAGTATCTTTTTTATTTAATATATGTCTACAAATAATTCCCAAGCCCTAATCATGGACTAGTTACCCTTTTTGCAATGACTTGATCAAAACCACATACTAATGTGAACCATTGTGTGTATCACATGTTCTTCATTATTCTATAATCCACTTATGATGCTCTATATTTTATACATATCCAGTCACTAGAGATTTTATCATCGTCCATGGAGGAAGTTTGTGTTTTGGAAATGTTATATAATATTGAGGATGCATCTTATATATCCTGTGAAAAATAGGATCAAAACCCGGTAGTTAATTTGATTTATATTACATGAAAGGTAATACAATCAGATTTTTAATGGGGATTAGTTGTATAATGTTTCTTTAAGATATTTCATCAGTAATATGTCCCTCTAAAGAAGTAAATATGAAATTGGATTTATATAAAAAAGGAATCCCATAATTTGGATAACCATATTGTTATGAACCATACTTTTATCAATGAAAATTCCACTTGATCTAATTAGATGACTTATTATGAAAAATGGTTATATAACATATTCACTTATTTGGTTTTATGTTTTTTTTTATTTTGAAATACCATTATGAATTCTGAACGTTGCTAATATTTTTGTTGAATAGTGATCACAAGATTAGTATAAATAATGGTTTTAACAAATCCAATTTACTCGATAAAAGGAAGCAATGGCCTCATCCAGTAGAATTTCTCTATACGAAGCACATTCGTTAGATCTTGTAAAGCAAGTGGTGTCACTGGTCTTTTCTCTTGACCAATCCCATGTCGAGATTCAACACGTTAAGCTTGAACAGAACCTCCTACTGGAGAATTGGAAGTTGATAGAGATTACCACCTAAGTGATGTTATCTAATCCACCACAAGAGTCAGTCACCATCACACACCTTACCATTCGGTTATATATGGGATTTATATGGGGTTATTTAATGATACCCTATTACTATTATTATTTAAATTATGTTTTATATTGATAATATAATTTTTTTATGATTGTTACTTGGTAAATAGTTTTTAAAGAAAAAATAGTGTTTTTTGTTAATTAAGAAATATATTTTCATAAAATAATGTATTTTTGAATTAAATACTATTTTAATAAAATATTAACACTAATTACTTTTTATTAAATATAACTGATCATATAATTCTTATGAATACAATTGTGTTTTTTAGTAAGGTTTCAAAGCTATTTTTGTCAAATCCAATGAATTTTTGATAAATATATGTATTTATTTTAAAAGTAAAAATATAAATACATATAAAATTATTAATATAAAATTAATATTATTTTTTGAATCAGGACATTGAAATTATCCAATAGTAAATTTTTTATGATTTTCTGAGACAGTCAAATTTTTGGTTAAAAAATAAATACCTTTTAAATATATATTGTGTTTTATGACATCATAATGACCAAATTGTAATTTAATAAGATACTATAAACATTATTTTCAGCCAATATATGTTTTACCATTAAAATAATGTCATTTTAGGTTTATTTTATTTATTTTACAAAGACTTAGTGGACCCTCTAAGACTAATAAAACATTTTATCGTTTTAAAATGATTTCCTAGAGAGTGTGACTCTCCTCAAAATAAGAAAGCCTAATATTTTAATAAGTTCGGCCATTGATATTATAATATAATTTTTTTCACTCCCCATTGTCAAAAACTGTGGTCATAAACCATGGGTGGTTTTTTGTTTTGATTAGTTTAATGTGTAGGGTCCAAATCCTAAATAATAAAAAATTCCCTCCTTTTTCCTATATAAACCCCCCAAGCTCTCACTTCCTCTTCACTCAATGCCTTTGGAGCACAATCAACATATGCCATCATCTCTATAGAATCCTCCCAAGGTTCCCCGATCTCCAAAAAAATCCTCTCTCAATCCCCTCCCAAAACTTTGGGATCACACATCCAAGCAAGGGATTTCTACCATTCTAAATTTTATCCAAATTTCATTATGTTGGTATGCCCTCTTATTTTCAACTGTAAATGTTGGGGTTTGATTTTTCACCTCTCCCATACTTTAATCCTTATGTTTGAATGATTATATACCCCTTTATCCCTCATTAATGCTTCCCATTTACACCAATTACCATGCTGAAATTCCCTAAGGAATTTCTCTCTCCTCATATACATTCAAGAAATTATTTTGTATTATGATTATAAATTGAAATAATTATGATGGGGAATCTATCTAAAATACCCCCTAAATTTCCATTTCATGTAAATATGTTGAGATTCCCCTTTCTCTCTCATCAACCATTTTTATTAATTCTTATGTCACATCCTTATGTTGCCGAAATTGCACTGGGATTTTCCAGGCCAAAGTCATTGTGTAGTGAATACCATGCCCATTTGTCTATCGAGGTTATTCACATTTATGAACATTAACATCATGATTTTTTAGTTTCATGTATAAGTTACACATTACATTATCTTGGAATAAATGATGATGTTTAATGAATCCATGTTATATTATCCATGTGGCCACTAATTCATGGAATAAAATGATTAAAAAGGGGGTGCTCCAATAGCTCTCCAATGCATTGGGTAAAAATAGTTTCCTAATAAGTCAAGTAAAATGAGGGTTTACTCATTATAATTATAGTGCAATGAGGGTTTAATTATTCTCCATGTGCAATGAGCCTTGGCTCATTCTAATATCACATTAAATGGTGTTTCCACATTTCCATGTTATGATAATCATGTTATATCAAGCCTTTATGTTCATGTTTATCTTAATATACAATAATATGTCTATTTCCTAACATGAATTGTATTCTTCATTTAATTTATTATTTACTCCCTTACTGGGCTTTATATATCACCTTTTCTTATTCATTTCATCAGGTTATCCCATGAAATGATAAATAAGTGGGAATGTAGTGGTCATATAAAAGAAGTTTTTAGTAAATATGTTGTGTATTGTGTTATAAGTTGTTATGTAATGTTCCTAATCCCCAAATACACTAGTCCTATCAATATTATATGTTATATCAAGTGAATGATTATATTTATTAAATCATTTTTAGGTGTTTATTAAAAATTTGGGTTGTTATGGTTGGTATTAAAGGATGGGTTTAGTTATTTTGGGTTTAGGATTAGAAAAATCTAGTGAAAGCCTTAGGGATAAGACTCTGTATATTAACAACATCCATAAGTATTGGTGAGTATTTACTAAGTGGTTTATCAAGAAAATACATCCATGTATAAATACAAGCAGGTAGATTGGCTGGGGCACCTATGTACCTAGGAGTGGAAACTCTGACATGGAGTTTCAGGCCTTACCCAGGGTATCCTAGTACACAACAACGAGCCATGCTACACTGTTTGTTACGAAACTCTTGGGGGATATTTTTTGGTAAATTTTTAAGATTATTATGAACTATTATTAATGGAATGCCCCAAATATTATATGTTAGGAAGTAGATCATGGATAACATATATTTGAGCCTATAAATTCATAAGTTAAGGAAATAAAATTTATTTATAAGTCATTTGTTTTTATCCTTCGATTAACCTTTATGTGTTACCCCTAACATTCCATTTATTCGAACCAATGGCTGGTAATAGGAGGAATTGATCTGAAAACTGATGTGATGATCAATGTGATGATTGTTCTAATGAGAAGCCCAATCCGATAGGAGGAGGAATCATGAACTTTGTCATGACACTCTCTCAATTAACCCTAGATTTTAATAGAAACATGGGTCAAGAGGAAATTTCAACCCCCCTCCCAAGAAATAACTAGTGGAAATCGAGAGCTTCATGAGACAAAGGCCTCCTACATTTAATGAATCATCTGATCCCTCAATTGCCGAACAATGGATCAACTCCATTGAAAAGAACTTCTTCATCCTTCAATGTTCCGAACAAGAGAATGTTCTTATGGATTCTTATCATATGGAGGGTGAATTTGATCAATGGAGGACATTGATCAAAAATACGAATCTTGAGGAAGAGATCGAGGCATTGTAATGAAAGGATTTTTGGAAAAAAAATTGATAAATATTTTTAGCACACCCTCCGACTTAAGATGGAAAAGACTTCCATGCCCTCAAGAAAAACAATGATGAATCTATCAGAGCATGCAAGGAAAACTTCACAAGTCTTTCGCAATATACCTACGACTTTTTTGTTACCCCAGAATTCAAGGTTGATCACTTCTTTGGTGGGCTAAAACCAAGCCTACGAAAAGCTTTTGAAATCTATGACTTCAATATATATGAGGAAATTGTCTGATGTGTCCTCAAATTCGAAATTGAGATCGGCCAATCGCAGGGGTATCATGGGGATAAGAAGCATAAGGCGGACTTTAATTCTAGTAGTCTGATAGGTAAATCCAATGGTAAAAGATGATCCATCACCCCACTTGTCAAGGGTGTAGAAAGAAGAACCCAAAAATTGCCTGAAGGGTAAGAGGAAATTCTATAAGTGTGGAAGATATGGGAACCTAGACATTAACTGCCGACAAGAAAAACTGGCGGCTGCGACAGTGGAGAGGAACTCTCAGTTCGACCTCAACTAATTGTTCATTTCTTCAACTAAAAATAAATAGGTTACCTTGTAATGTAGTTACCTAAGACAAGGGTTTTTGTTGGCAACCAACATCTTCCAAGGAAGTAAGGGAGATATTTTTCCATAAATACCACCGAAGTGAACCCTGACAATGAAGTGGTGACTGGTACTCTAGTTATTCATTCAATAATGGAGAACATACTTTTTGAATCTTGTTCTATGCATTCATTTATATCCCAAATGTTTTTTACAACATTCCCAATACCTCCACAAATCATGGAAGTAAATATGTCAGTGTGTATGGAAAATGGGGAAATCATTGTATCCAATGAATATAACTACTCCCTGGTCACAATCTATCAATTTTAACTTTCCGGAAATCCTTGTCATACTTTCTCTGGTGGAATTTGATGAAATTATTGGCATGTATTGTATTTACTTATATATAACCAATATAAATTATTGGGAGAGAAAAATCACTCTGCATATGGAGAATCGACACCCAATTATGTACAAGTTCATGGATGAGGATAAATCTTCTTTATCACCATCATCTCAAGAATAGTTATTAATGCCCTGTGAGAATGCGTATCTGGCTCAGATGATTGAGTCTATGGAAGTAACCATCCTTTAAAACATTCCTATTGTGAGGGAGTTTGGTGATGTGTTTCCTGAGAAATTTCTTGGTCTTCCTCCTAGAAGAGATGTTGAATTCTCAATTTATCTTATACCTTGGGAAATTCCAATATCCAAGACTCTGTATAGAATGTCCATTGTGGATCTTAAGAAGGTGAAGAAATAACTACTAGAGAATCTAGATAAACGTTTTATATACCCATATGCTTCAACATGGGGTGAAGACGTCCTCTTCATCACAAAGAAGGATGGGTCAATGTGACTTTGCATTGATTATCATGAGTTCAAAAAAATCACAATAAAGAACAAGTATCATATTCCATGAATTGATGACTTGCTTTATCAGATACATGGATCACAATACCTCTCTCAGGAGGATTTGTAGTTGGGATATTACTAAGTAATGGTGAAGAAGGAGGATATCCCCAAGATATATTTTCTTACAAGGCATGGAAACTATGAATTCATAGTAATTCCTTCTGAACTCACTAATGCTCTAGAAATCTTAATAGACTTTATCAACAGAGTCTTTAGAGATTTCCTCGTTAATTTTTTGGTAGTATTTATAGATGATATTATAATATACTCCAAAAAAGGAGAAGTATGAGGAGAATCTAAGAACTGTAATAGAAAACATGTGAAAGGAGAATCTCTATGACAATTACAGTAAGTGTCAGTTCTTGTTGAAGGTGGTCTCATTCTTGGGTCACATCATCACAAGAAATGGGATATCTGTGGATCCCTAAAGACAGATTCAATTGAGGGATGGCCAAATCCAACATCGGTAATGGATATCCATATATTCTTGGGGTAAGCTGGATATTATTTCCGATTTTTGAGAAATTTCTAATGATTGGAAAAGCCTCTTACCAAGCTAAATCAGATGGGATTCAAGTTTTCTAGGAGTAATGAATGCAAAGAGATCTTCAAGGAGTTGAAAAGGAGGCTTATCACTGCACCAATTCTCACATTACCCACTAGTGGGGAACTTTTTGTGGTATTTAGTGATGCTTTGTAGAAGCCATGGGTTGTGTGTTTATGAAGAATGACAAATTCATTTCTTATGCTTCAAGGAAATTGAAAGTTTATTAGAAAAATTATCCAACACATGATGTGGAGTTGGTTGTAGTGATCTTCACTTTAAAAATTTTGCGGCATTACCTCTTTGGGGAGAAGTGTGAAATATATAAGAACCACAAAAGCCTCAAGTATATATTCACATAGAAAGAGTTAAACATGCTCAAAAGAATATGGTTAGAGCTGATCAAATACTATTACCACTCAATCCATTAATGCCCTAAGAAAGAGAACAAGGTGGAAGATGCTCTAAGTTGAAAAAACAAAGAAATTATATCATTAATGAGAATTGAAAAGGATCCAATGTTCTTAGATTTGATGAAGATAAACATAGGAATAATAAAAGAGGTAACATCATCAATCCTTTCACAAATGATTTCTCAACTGTATCTTTTGTAAAGGATAAAAGATGCTCTAAAGGATGATGTGGGAATTTATAAGAATATAAAAACTATCAAAAAAAGGAAATACTTTGAGTATAATATTAACGAAGAAGGAATTGTGAATTTTGGGACAAGGAAATGTGTTCCATCAAATCCAGAGATAAAGAAATAAATTTTAGATGATTCACATAGTTCACGTTTCTCCATTCACCCAGGGAACACAATGATGTATTGATATCATCGAGAGCATTATTGGGGATATAACTTGAAGAAGGAGATCACAGAGTATTCATCAAAGTTCTTGGTATGTCATCACGTGAAGGTTGAGAGAAAAATGTCTAATGGGATGATGAAACCATTACCAATACCATCATGGAAATGGGAGAACATCTCCATGGAAATTATCACCGGACTTCTGAAGACATCCAAAGGAAACAATGCTATCTAGGTTGGTGTGGATGGTCCTACAATGACTGCACAGATCATTTAAATTTCGCAGGATTTATCATTGGATCAATAGGAGCGTATATATATCAGAGATGTGGTAAAGTTTCATGGATTACCACAATCTATTGTATCTGATAGAGATCCATGATTCACCACTATGTTTTAGAAGAGTCCTCAACATGCTATGGATACTGAGCTGAACTTCAGCACGGAATATCACCCTCAAACAGATGGCCAATCTGAATGGACTATCCATACACATGATCACATGTTGAGAGCATGGTCAATGTACTTCAAAGGAGGGTGTGATCAACATATTTCTCTAGTTGAGTTCTCTTACAACAAAAGTTTTCATTCAAGCATCCAAAAGGCTCCTTATGAAGCCCTTTATGGGAAGAGGTGCATAACATCGACATGTGGGAATGAAGTTTGGGAGAGAAAACTCCTAGGTCTAGAGATGATCGAAGAAATGGTGGAGAAGGTTAAGGTCTTTCATCAGTACATTGAAGCTGCTCAGAGACGACACAAGAGCCTTGAAAATAATTGTTTACATGAACTAGATTTTAATGTTGAAGACATGGTTTTCCTCCACATATCACTGTGGAAGAGGGTTATGAGATTTTGGAAGATGGGAAAGCTTAGTCCAAGGTACATAGTCCCTTTTGAGATCCTTGATCACATTGGAGTAGTGGACTATTTACTAGCACTCCCACCAAACCTATCTCGTGTACATGATGTATTCCTTGTTTCAATCTTGTGGAAGTATATACCTGATCCATCACATATACTCAATCAAAAGGGGGTATCATTGGAGAATAAAATCTCCTATGAAGAGAAGTCGGTGAAGATCTTAGATCATCAGGAAAAAGTTCTACGAAATAAGACGATGACCCTCGTGAAAGTTCTGTGGAGAAACTCCATGTTTGAAGAAGTAACAAGGAAATCAAAGTAGTAATCAAGTCAAGTTACCCACATCTATTTTAGTGTGGGAAAAGTAAATTTCGAGGGTGAAATTTCATAAGGGGGGAAGATTGTAACGACCCAAACTTTTATCATTGAAAATTCCTCTAGATCTAATTAATTGTATTATTATGTAAAAATGACATATTACATATGCACTTCTTTGGTTTTATGTTTTTGGATTTTAAAATACCGTTAAGAATTGCGACCTTTGGTAATATAGTCATTGAACAGTGATCACATGATTAGTATAAATATAGGGCTTTAAAAATACAATTTACTCAGAAAAAGGTAGTGATGGCCTCATCCAGTAGAATTTCTTCATACGAAGCTTATTTTTTGGATCTTGGAAAGGAGGTGGTGTCACTGGGATTCATTATTGACCAAGCCCAAGCCAAGCTTCATAGCATTAATTTCGAACAGAACCGCCTATGGGAGAAGTGGAAGTTGATAGAGATTAGAACTCGAGCGATGTTGTCTGAGCCACTCCAAGTATCTATCACCATCATAAACCTTACCCATTGGTCGTATGTGGGTGTTATAAGGGGTTATGTAATGAGACCCTAGTACAATTATTATGCACAATATTTTTTTAAAGAGAAAATACTTTCATTTTATGATTATTACTTTGTAAATAGTTTTTAAATCAAAATTAGCATTTTAAGTAAATTAAGAAACCTATTTTGATGAATTAATGGATTTTTGAATTAAAAAATATTTTAATAAAATATTATCACTAATTATGTTTTATTAAATATAAATGACAATATAATTATTATGAATACAATTTTTATTTTTATTAAGGTTTGAAATCTATTTTTTGTCAAAACCCATGAATTTTCTATAAATGTCGGGTGTTATTTTAAAAGTAAAAATTCACATATTTAAAAAATTATTAAGATAAAATGAATACTATTTTTGGAATCTAGATGTCAAAATTACTCAATAGTGAATTTTTCCAAATTTTCTAAGAAACTCAAATTTTTGGGTAAAAATGATATATCGTTTAAATAGATAATGTGTTTTATGAAATCATAATGACCCAATTGTGATGAAATTAAATGTTATAAACATTATTTTAGGCCAATATATGTTTTAAAAATAAAACAATTTCATTTTAGGTTTATTTGATTTACTTTAAAAAGATTTATTGGACCCTCCAAGACTAATAAAACATTTTATCTTTTTAAAATGATTTCCTTGAGTTTGTGACTCACCTCCACATAAGAAAACCTAATATTTTAATATGTTCGTCCTTTTTCCTTATAAAATAATATTTTTCAATACCCATTGGAAAAAACCATGGGTAAAAACCATGGGATGGTTTGTGGTTTTGATTAGTTTTATGTGCAGGGTCTAAAACAAAAATAATAATAAATTCCCACCATTTTTCTATATAAAACCACCCAAGCCCTCACTTCCTCTTCACCCAAAGCCTTTTGAGATCCACCAACCTCCTTTATCCTCTATATATAATCCTCCCAAGGCAGACCTATCACCTCATAAGCTTCTCTCAAACCCCTCCCAAACCATTGGTATCACACATCCAAGCAAGGGATTTGTTTAATTCTCAATTTTGTCCCAAATTTTTATGTTGTTATGCCCTTTTATTTTCAATTATAAATGTTGGGGTATGATTTATCACCTCTACAATACTTCCATAATTATGTTTGAATGATTATATACCCTTTTATCTCTCATTAATTCCTCCCATGTACACCAATTACCATGCCGAAATTCTGTAAGTAATTTCTCTCTCCTCATTTACATTCAAGCAATTCTTTTGTATTATGAATATAAATTCTATTATGTATGATGGGGAATGTATCTATAATACCCTCTTACTTTCCATTTCATGTGAATATTATGAGATTCCCCTTTCTCTCTCATCAACCATTTTTATGAATTCTTATGTCACGCTGTTATGCTGCCGAAATTGCACCAGGATTTTCCAAGCCAATGTCATTGTGTAGTGGATACAATGCCCATTTTTTATCAAGGGTATTAACCTATATGCACATTTACATATTTATTATCAATTTTCATGTATAAGTTCTACATTACTTTATCTTGGAATAAATGATGATGTTTAATCAGTCCATGTTATATGATCTATGTGGCACACTTATGCATGATATGAAATGACTAAGAAGGAGGCACCCAGAAAGCGCTCCAATGTATTTGCTAAATATTAGTATCATGATAATTCATTTGAAATGATGTTTTAATCATGCTAATACAATTTCAATTAGGGTTTACTGATGATCCATGTTCAATGAGCGTTGGATCTTGCTAATATCATGTTTAATGTGGTTTCCACATTTTCAAGTTATGATCGTCATGATATAGCATACCTTTATTTTCATGTTTATCTTAGGCTCCACTAATATATTTACTTCCTAACATGTATTTTATTCTTCATGTTATGACTTTTTTACTCCCTTACTGGGATTTATAGCTCACCCTTTTCATATGCATGTCCCCATTTTATCCCATGAAATGCTAAGTACGAGGGAATGTAGTGGTCATGTAAATGAAGTTTTTAAAAAATATGTAATGTTTTATGTTCTTAGATGTTATGTAATGTTACAAAGCCCCAAAACACTAGACCTATTGATCTTATATGTTTTATAAAGTGAATTTTTCTATGTAATATATCATGTTTAGGTGTGTATTAAAAATTCATGGTGTTATATATATCATATTTATGGTACAATCATTTCTGATCTCTAAGACCATGTTTGTCATGCTTGGTGTGTAAAATAAGATATTGTGAAGTATTTTACTCATCACCTAGGATTGTAAGGTCAAACATATATATATTACACACTGAGGTCACCTTGATATTTTATTATATGTATCCCTAAGAGTATGGTATAGAGCTCAGTTCTTAGGAAGGTGTCATACATATCATAATTACAAAAAGAATCAAATTCCTTGTAGTTAAGTTCATCCCTACCCATTGATGGTGAGGATTTGTAATTAACACTCATGAAGATTATTTCCCTATGGTATAGAAATATTGTAATATCATCGGGAATTGAACCAATGTGTAAACCCATGTGTGACCCCACTTCTCATCCACTAATTAATGTAGAATGATGATATTCACATAGGGGAATTTGGTCCCATTAGCTTGGATAGTTTGAATATTAAGATAAATAGAACCAGATAGCTTCCCATGCCATATATTACTTCTTTATCCTCCAATAGTTGAAGATACACATATTTAGTCTTTATCCATTGACAGATAAATACATATAATAACCATTAAATTTATATCGAATATGTTTTCATGGAAATGATTCATTTCAAGAGAATGGAATTAATTGATTTTCCTAAGGGTGTAACTGTTGTCCAATATAGAAACTCCCCGTAAAAAAGGAATGATCGGCTGAATGTCCATGGTTAGTGGTTCATATGGTTCAATGTTACATGACCAAGTGTGATTTCCTGACAAGGATGATATGTCTTCGGGAATTTACGTGATTAGTGTGATAATTACATTAGTGCTTTCATGATAAAGATTAAATTTCAAATGTCTCAACATGATCAGGCCAGCATGTCCAAGGATTCTCACATGAATAAGATGAATTGTGCAGGATTAAACACTTATTAGGATGATAGGTATAAGGGTGTCTTTCTGACAATGCAGACATGTCCAATGGACTTGGATTGATCCATCCAACATGTACATGGTTTTCTACCATTAATGGATGACATGTCTAATGGAATTCACGAGATCAGGCCAACATTCCCAAGGGTGACTTCCTGCCATGGTGGGAATGTTCAAGGGAATTTTCATGAACTGATTTACATGACTAAGGTTATCTTTCTGAAAATAATATCATTTCTAAGGGACTTTATATGATTAATTAAATATGTAAAAGGGTCACCATGTGATTTGGACGACATGTCCAAGGTCCATCACTTGATCTAGATGACATGTCCATTGTTGTCTTCATGAAAAGGCTGACATTTCCAAGGGCCTTAACATTATTCGAATGACATGTTAAGGGTGTCTTCTTGACAAGGATAACTTCTCTAAAGCATCTTGAGGGCTTCGTGAGACCATTTAAGAGTCATGAGGTGGAGTAATGTTAGGGGATTTTTTTGATTGGGACACGTGATATGATCTCAAAACGGAGTCTCATGATTACCTACATATTATATTCGAACAATGTATCCCACTACCTTTAATTCCTATTTTATTTTTCTTTAATTATTCATTATTTTATCCCATATCCCTCTCTTTATATCCATCTCCATCTATTTTTCAAAGAGGAGGGTGATGTTATTAATTTATTCATATCTTTTTTTTCATTCACTTTTGTATTTTTCAATTAAACGTTCATAATTGGTGTAAAATCCCGATTTTTTTATAATAAATATAACTTTTGAGCATTATTTGAATTAATCCAACCAAGTCAGTTTACTATTTTATTTATAAATCTCACTCTAATTATCCAAATTGTGGTATTCTTGTTTTTTAGTGTTTTAAATTCAATTTCCTACATATGATTTTTCTGGATCATAGGCCAATTAGTTTATCTAAAGGGTCATATGGACAACACAAGAAGGGAGATCAAATCTACAATTAAAACTGGCCCATCGTAGAAGATAGAATTTCTTTTCTTGATCTTGGGGACCAAATTGATGAAACTCCATATTATTTTTGAAGATATCAAGATATATCTTGGATAAAAATTTAAATTCCCAAATCAACGAATAAGGGGACAAAATTATGATTTTAAATCCATCCAATAATTTTTTTTGAAAATTAAATGCATAAAAAATACTTAACTTTTCCCCATATATACACATCCAATTGATCATAGATTGTTTTTGTGAAATCCATTCTATAGCGGCACATCTTTTCTGAAAACATTGTTCGTATTTAAGGGTATCTTCTTATCCAAAAATCCATTCCTATTTGGCCCTTTGAAATAATATTTAATATAAATGGATAGTAGAACATTGTTTAGTAAAATATCCATAACATTGGATAAAAAAATCCAATGGATTCAAGATTTTGAGGTTTTGATCCAACATGAGGGGTTATTTAAAATGAAAATAGTCCACTACCTTGGGATACTACACTCTAATCTTCTCCATGTAACAGGTTTCCATTTTAGAGCATAGGAGGACATATATTCACAACCAAGGCCTTACCAAAGTCTTGTGAGGATCATCCAAACTCAAGTTTTCACTTGATAAAAATTTTCTCCTCTCTATGTCCTTATCTCCTTTTGTGTTCGTTTTTATTGTAATCATGTATGTTTTTCCATTTAAGTAAAATGTTAATATATTTTTCTTCATAATAATCCCCAATTCACATCCAACCACTTTTGTGTAATATTTTTATTCTTTAAATAGTTTAATCAATTTGAAACTCATTCTCTTCATTCACTTTTTCATTGAACATAAAGTGTGTTTTTATATCTCTTCACATTTTGTGTGAGTGTTTGACACACTTCTCTTTTCTTGTCATGTTCTTTTTATTGTATTTTTAACCCATAACAAAAAACATTCCAACTATATTATTGACCACCCAAATGGATGAGTAAATATATCATTGGGTTGATTCATAATGTATAGATGTTATGGGATTGGTAGATTTCACTCATTTAAACATACTTTAAATTAATATCCTCTTTTTGAAATAAAAAATGCTTTGGATTAATGACATATTTGTGACATGTGAATTTCATTAATTATTGAAAGCACAAATTAACATGGATTCAGAAAATATTGAACCCTCCTTCAATGAGATTTGATAATGATTATAACCCTAGTTATGTATTGGGTTAAAGACAAAAAAATGGGAGTTTTGATCAAAATCCCTCATGAGGTGGATATTAATTTAATGAAATGTTTTAAAATGCTCAAGGATATAACAAGATTAACTCCACTATGATGAAATCAACGAAATAAACATTAAATTATTGAATCAAACACCAAAAATTAATCAACCTAATTAATCTCTGTAAACAAACCCACAATCAAAATAAAATACATAAAAACAATTGACCCAAAAATTTATATCATTATTGAGGATTCAACGTGAGTGTCACTATACACATTAGCATGGCATTTCACCATTTAATGGTTGATGGGTGAAAATCATCCATGCTTCAAAGAGATAATGTTTATATATGAAAAGGATGTTTATATAGTTATTTCCTTTCACTATAATGGTGTAGTGTTCACCAGTTTGAGGTGGGAAGTGTACCTCTAATGATATGAAACTACTAGTGCATTACATGCATAATTTATTTATAGTTTTTTATATTACCATAATAGCTTGGAACGCTTCATGTAATTTTCATCACATGATGTATACCATATATCTTAATGGATTCATGTTTTTAATATATTATAGTAGAAAAAATCTTGACAACTGCTATGATCTTCACATGTTAAATTTTCATAATGGCTCAAGGGATCCACATGATAAGTTCTCACATCAGTGTAAAAACCCATGGAAATCACTAAAGTGGTCTTGTGATGTGAGGGTGTAAATGATTCGACCTTTTAACATGGATGGAGGTACACTATTTTCATATGAATTCATGGTGATGTCAATATATATTTACGCGATCTTCATCACTTGATCATGTGATCCATTTTACTGATCACGATTGATTCACATGATATTCTTCATGTGATGGATCATTTCTTTGAATAAACCCTTTCATGTAAGAAATAAATTACATGAATAGTTTCTTAGTGGATACATAGTTTCCTGATGTAGGAAAATTCATTGTATTAATTAACATCATGTGATTGAATGGTCTATATATCCATCATGTCATGGATTAGAATTTAGTCAATGGAAAAATGAATGACAAATTCCAGTGACTTCTTGCGAAGAATGATGTAAATGATGGAATCTTAACTTGATGGGAGTTCTATTATTTGTTATGAAATTAAAAAAAAAATATCATGTCTTCACTTGATCACATTATCTAATTTACTTCTCAAGATGGAATCACGTGGACCATGTTTTTGGGATTAATGTTATGGCTCATTTCATTGAATAAACTCTTTCATTAAAGATATAGACTTCATGAACAGTGGATCAGTGGATCGGGGATCATGTGATACTAGATCATTCATGTGATCAGTGAAATTCATGTGATGGATCAATATTTCTATCCATCATGTTATGGAGTGGAAGATAGTAGATGGAAAAATGCTCAACAATCATCAAATTCTCTATGTAAAGAAACCTATAAATGAAGGAAGTTTCAAGCAAAGGGACCTATGATTTTTTATGTGAAAAGGTTATGAGATCATAAAATCTCTTTGCTTGATCATGTGAATCCATTTTGGATAGGCATTTTACATGTTCAAAATATTCATGCATCAAGGGATTCACATACATTTTGGAGGTATACATGGATTAATGTGCATTTTGCAGTCCTCATGTGATGGAATACGATTTCATAACTCATTGAATTTCACACGATGACATTCTATTTCTAGAAGTCAAGAGATGGTTTAATGTGGTGATTCATCGGATTAATTGCCTTCATTGTTTCTCTTGCATGAAATACATCCATTACATTCATATCATCAGTTTTATCGAGCCTATCTTGATCTATTTTCTTGATTAGAAGAGATGATTTCTATAGAAAACATCAAACATTAGAGTACCAACATTGATAATGATAGGGTTGGTGAGGTTAAAGATGATTTGGGGATTGATAAGTTAGTGGAGGTTGTCTTGATTAGTTAGATATTAATATTTATATATAATTTTAAATGATTAATAGTGTCCACATATTGTGATATACCACATAAGTTTTCTAGATGATTGCACCATGATTCATAAGTGATCACTAACCCTTTGATTTCCAATAAAATGTACCAGGGTCCACTCTCAACATATGATAGCACCATCCCAGGTTGTCATGCTCCTCCTCTAGGCTACTAAATCGTGGTCTGTCTCTGCTTCTATAATGTATGCACATGTGCATTCACCCATTCCTATGTTCAATATGGGGTTAGTTCATGAGGGATACCAGGTGTTTTTAAGGTGTATGCCAAATGTTCCATGGTTGATCTAGTTGACTAGCTATCCAAGGGAAGGGAAGTTTTTGGCTATGTCATGCATAAATACAATGAATAAAAATTTATATATAATTAATGACTGTGGAAAAAATATGAGACTATATAAAATCAATCCCAAACAATTATTCTCAAAAATTCCATTACAAAATATTCCATGAAAAATATATCAATATTTTTTCATGGGATTCAAACTTCTCAAAACCATATAAGAAAGTGCATGATATACATTTATAGGTGTCAAAATAGATAAATAAAGAAAAAAACATATCAATAATGAAATATTACTAAAATAGATGAAATAGGAATTCTAGAAATAATTATATCTCTCCATCGAATTTGAGGGTGATTCAAACTAATAAGGAACCAAGGAGAACCATTCATGGAAGTCGAATATGAGAAGGAGGCACATAAGGAACTAATACTTGTTAAAATGGGGAGAAAATTTAGGTGGGTAGAGCTTGAGGTAAATGGATGACCTTAACCCCCCCCCCCCCATTTAAAATAACATGTAGTGAGCCGATGGTCCAGTGGTTGGCCAGTGCTCGGGTTACTGGCCAGCCGGGGAGCCCAAAAACCTTCCTTGTCAACTTACAAGTCCACTAGATAGATGGTGGTGTTGGAATATTGTATTTAAACCTAATATCTAGTACCAGGATCCTAGTTCACTCCCATGACTCCTCCGGACATACTATGAACTTCATTCCATGAGTAATTACACACATAAAAGGTATTCCATCCTTCAAATTATCCTCCCAAATCCCGATTCAAAAATAATCCTTCCACTAAATTGATGCCCATGTGCCTAATTAAAATTTAGAATAACCTTATGAACAAGGTAATTACATATATTTAAATTTTTAAATAAACAAAAAAATAAACTATGAAATTTTTAATGTAAATTGTTATATTTCAAGGATAAATGTTTTTTCATAATAGAAAAATATTTTTGGACTCTTGTGAGAATTTTATAAGATCATGTGAGGTTTTTTGTGATTTGGAACATTTTCAACACTCAAACGTATAATATATGGAGTTTAAAAGTGTAATATCTAGAATATATTCTATGTTGGAGTTATTTATTATTTTATAAGAATATTTATTGGATAATATTTTTGTCTATCTATATTTTTTTCTCTTCTATTTGTTTCATTAATGATATGCATCTTTACTTGTTTATTTCTATGTGGAACTGTAAAAACATTTCATTAGGAAATGTTATATCACAACCCTAATATTCACTGGTAATTAAATTTTTTATACTCTTATTTTTAGGAATAGTTTTTCTAGTCAAATATTCTACAAATTTAAAATTTTCATTAATCATGTAATTATATTTGGAACACTTATATATGATAAAACATAAGAGTTTTGTGTATTTAAAATTTTAGAGCCTATTATTTCATTATATTTTTTCATTAAATAGATTATATTAAAAATATTCTATAATACAATTTAAATTTTCTATATAATTATGAATGATAATAATTTTATTATTATTATTATATTTCTTTATTATTTTTCCCATTATTTGGTAAAAATACATAAAACATATTCTTAGACTTTTGTTTCACATTATGTTGGTATTTTTTAATATTCTTTTTGGACTCTAATATAATATGGATTTTAAGGTTATTTATTTACTTATTCCCACCATATGAGCATAGAAAATTATATATTTTATGAAATACATGAAGTGTGGGTATATTTTCCACAAAAAACTATGGATGGATTAGAAGGACTACATAAATCCAAGATTGATGAATCATACAGATCAAGTAACCACCAGAAAGAAACACAATCACATTAACCTCATAAGTTCAAGTGAAATGATCATATAATGTTCATGTTTTGGTAATCATCATGTGAATCCTCTCTAGACAAGACTTCCGACTCTTTCGAAACCCCTCCGAACATGCCCTCATGATCTCATGAAGACTCCCTATCATGCCTGCCTGGTATTGCAAAGATCATTTTTCATGGACATCCAATAATTCAAAACACTAATAAAGAAATATGTAAAA
Source organism: Viscum album (assembly GCA_963277665.1). NCBI lineage: Eukaryota > Viridiplantae > Streptophyta > Magnoliopsida > Santalales > Viscaceae > Viscum > Viscum album. Next base: position 441,655,125 of record OY728160.1, read on the forward strand.
ATGAAAAAAAATCATTTAACATAAAGGTAAAATGTTTAATATTTTTAATGCATCGTGCGATGGAGAGTTACATTGATTACCATGGGTCGTGCTTATATGATTAGCAAGACCACATGACATCCCTAGGGACATGTTGAGATTTTCATGTGATATCAGGATTATACTATAGTCTTTATCATGAAAAGAACCTTGGAAATTCCCATTAGATCATATTATCCCCCCATTGGATCTATATAAAAGAAGAAGGATTGTATGTGGAAATTCCCTCATAATATCTCATGATTTAGCACTAATCATGTGATGAATCTCAAATAGGAAGGTAGAAACAATGTGATAGTGCTTGAACACCGTCATAAGAAAATATATTAATCATGTGATTCCTTTATGGACAAACAATGGAAAACAACTACAGGTCATAGAAAATAGTGGATACAAGGTCGAAAATGAAGGAAGACTCTCACAAAAGAAATATATATTTCTTTTAATGAAAAGGGGTTAGGTGCCTCATGTGATCACTTTTGGTCATGCGATGAAAATTTTACAATCCAGATTGATCTCTCAAGAGGCCCCTAATAATCCATTTTAATCTTAATGAAGGCCCCTCACAAGTTATCATGATCTCGTCAAGGACCCCAGACAAGTCTTCTTTGATCACAAAAAATCCTTTCTATAGGAATCTTGATATCTCAAAGTCTACTATGGATTCCATATCAAGAGTTAATAGAAAATTTGAAATATAAATTTGATTATTAAAAATACATTTGAAAAACTATGGTTATATTAGATATGGTGATGATAGAGTCTTCTAGTGGTCAATGTTTATCATGAAATGCCTTTGACAACCCATGTTAGGATCATGTGAAGAATGTGATGAAAAAATCCCTCCACCAAATCCATATCATATATATGATATATAAACCATGAAAGGAATTGAATAACTATGGTGTAGAGGAAAATAAATTCTTCCACCTCTTCATAATAAAAAAGTAAAAAAAAAAGGTACATATGACACATGTGAGGTTCAATACATACCCAGAGGATTGTAGAAGAGTGGACTTCTTATAGCAGAAAGCCTCAATGTATCTAGGGCCTTCCACCAAGTAAAAAATTTGGGGAATATCCTAAACAATAAAATTACATGAATATTTTCCTTTCATGATTAACCTATATATCACACTAAAGACTTCTAACAGGCTATCCAGTTTATGTAAAGGGAATTACACATGTTGATTTGGTCAAATGAAACCTAAAAACTAATAATGGGAGAACCATGATGCACATATTCAATAAACAAATGAAAATTATGGAAGACTTGTTTGAATATGGATAAACTAAATTTCATATAAAGGTTTAATGAACATTTCACAAACTACTCAGATCAGTGATTTCACAAAGTTATATCAGTCAAGTCTAGTGATATCCTCTGGATATGTTAACTAAGTATTGTGAAGTCCACCAGACATGTCATCCAAGTCAAATGACACCCCCTTGGACTTGTTTACAATTTTAACTTGACAAAATTGGGATGTCTATGTTTTTCCTGAATATCCCTACATATATGTTTCCCATATCCTATGAAGTCCTCCATATATGTTAGTGAAGTCACATGACAACTACATGACATGTCATATTTGATCATGTGAAACCCATTGGACATGTATGAATTGATCATGTGAAGACCCGAAAACATGTCAATTAATTCATGCAATATTCCTCTATACATGACGTCCAGATCATGTGACAAACCACCAATATATCTACATCAATCATACAAATCACCCTATGTCATGTCATCCATGTTAGGAAGACACTCATGAATATTGGGCAGGCAATCATGACATTATAAGATAAAAACCTCAAACAAGATAATGTTGTATATTATACATATTTATAAATACCCCTTACATAACTACATGAACTATAAATCCTATTAAAATCAGATATACAATACACCTTCCCAAAGAACGAGATCCAATACAAACCCACATCAGTTTAAGTCCCTCCTTGTATCAACAACTCTAACATGTAGAACCCAAAGTCTCCTATGAATTCATCATTATTCCTCATCCATCAGCGTATTGAGAAGATAATGAAAATATGAGGAATATGATTCCAATTATAAATAGGATACATATGATTCCTTTATAATACTAGAGCTCCATATCAAAACACCCCATTACAGCTTCCCCAATGCATAAGTATTGTACCCATATGAAGTGAGTTTGATAAATTATTTTCCCTTATTTCTCACACTGATCAAGGACCACATATTATTATAGATTTTATATGATCATGTAAATCTCATCATAAATATTCCCCATCTAGGAAAACCTCAGTTTGCAACAAAACTTTAGTGACATTATATGATTTCCCCCATAAAATGGAATCCACCTAGGTATAATCCCTAAGGGAATTCCCATATTGGTAAATACTTGTTTAATGACCCTAAATGGAATTAATAATTTATCACCACCCATTATATGAATGATTGAACATAAAACTATGATGAAACTAAACATTTTGTAAACATGATACATGGGATGACTTCCTATGACTTGAGCTCAATACTCAGTGCCTAAGTTCCCTCATATATGTCTTCTATGTATAATGTTAAAAGACATAGTTTAAATGAACTAGGTGGGTTTTGATTAATGTTATAAATAGGATATTTAATATGATTCATAAATTTTCAATACCACCCCAATAACATCAATCAACTCCCTAGACAGAAGTAAACTCCAGAACGCCAGATTATATGGCTTCAAAATATTAGAAGTTGCCCATTGCTAAGAAATGACTGGAAACATATAAAGGAAAACATATTAATATATATGGTATCATTAATGGATCCCTACTTTAGATGAAAAAAGTATTCAACAACTGATCATTTAATTTGGGTGACCATTCATGTATTGGGATTAGGAAAGGACTCTCAAACATATCTTTAATCTTTAATGGATTCCTATAATAGGCAACAATTACCCCCAAAAGGGTGTGATGTGCCCCACCTACCATCCACTCAACTGATGTGATTTATAATTTCTCATTGCGTATATAATCACGAATGACCACCTTCTTTTGGAAATCAGGTTTGTCCTTTATTATAGATTTGGATGATTTTTTTCAATTTTTGGAGAAGAAAATGGTAAAATCAGAGCGAATGATTGTGAAATAATACATGAACCCAAATAATCAACCCTCAAAACGGATACAAAATGTTAAATTGATTACGAAGGCATGTGATTATAGGACAATTTAATTTTTATAGGAAATGGGCATCGTGTATTCTAAACGTGGGGAACCACATATTTTTTAAGTGAAACAAAATTTTTGAACCTCACATGAAACACTCAAATGAAGAAAAAGATCAGTTTTTATGCTTTGGGACACATTTTTATCCATCTCCTATGTAAAAAAATTGTACTTGAGATATAAAATCCTACATAATTGGGGTTCCCAAGAAATAGGCCATTCTCTTTATAAAATTCTTATGTCGGTAAAATGAATGAACTAGGAATAAGAAAGAAAAATTGTTTACCTAAACACTAATGATTGAGAATGTTTCATGCACGAGGAAGTTAATTGATGGTGATATTTTTCAATTTATTCATTGTGAAAAAATATGTTAATATCGCTAACAAAATCATAACAAGAGATCATGTCTTCATAAAGATATTTTTATAGAACTTAAACTATGGTTTCAACCCCTTTGGGTTATAGAATGACCTCACTCAAATGAAACCTTATTCTTAAGGTGGAAGAAAAAATGGTTTGGGAATACCATATAAATTGTATGATCCCATCTATCAAGGCTGCATGAATGGTTTTCTAGATACTGAATTCTAAGAGTCTTCCTTATCCAATGAATGATGTAGTGAACTAGAGCACTCATTTCTACCACTGATTGCTTCAAAACATTATCCCTAGAGCATATAAGTATACACACTCAGTAAAGGATGATGCAAAATATTGGGCTCATATTCTCATTCCAATCGGGGATCTCCAAGTGAGAGCGGAAAATTCATCAAGAATGTTTCACATTATTATCAAAAAATGTTGGTGAGATACTCTAATGGCACATGATTGGGGCCATATTCTTATTCAGACTAGGGCTTACCAAGTGATATTCGCACATGACTTAGGACATGATCAAATTCCTATAAAAAATACCAATGGAATACTCAAAAGGAATAGGAATGGGACTAGTTTCCCATTCTAATGAAGAATCACCTAGTGACAGTAGCACAAGCCTTGGATGGGCTCATATTCCAAGCAGTGAAGCTACTTCGAATATTCCATCAACTCATGAAGGCCATGCATATACCCTACTTCCAACGATGAATGACCACAACAGCATCCTTTAGTGGCTATAAAGGAGGAGTCACATATTACTTCTTCCATTATATAGTTCCATCGATATATTATAATATGGAATTCATATTTTAATCACATATATATCCCTACTTCACCTAGTATTGAATATAATATTATTGATACCACCCACAGGAAGGATCATATCACTACTGACAATACAGAAGCTCACTTATACACTCAAAAATCTTCTCAGTAGTGGGATCATATTCCCATAAAACCTAAATATTATCTATATATTCTATTATTTTTCATGGAGTAGGACTATATACCTACTCAAACATAAAATGTAGGTCAACATATTCCATCCACAATGTTGAATAGGGATGATCTCCCTGACCTACCTAATGCTAGTTTCCTTGAGGTTGTTCGACACATATATGTGAGTCTTCAAGGGTCTATTTTCTCTTTAAACAAGGAATATGGTGACCGCTACCTTGATATTCTTCCTTGTGGTAGTGTTTGGATGGATCAAAGGAACTTGACTCTTAACATCCTCCATGGTCAAACAACCTATAGTGACAGCTCCCTCAGACAATTAAATCCTCCCCTCTTCTGAACACCCCCATAAATAGAGGTTCTCAAAACTAATAAAACAACATATTGATAGGTACTATAATAATCCACACTCAGCAGGTGACCCATTGAAGAAAAAATTGTGGTTTTAAAAGTACTAGACATATCAATACGATAATGAGGAATCCATAAAGGAAATATGCGGTGTGTTATAACAAAAAAACATCACAACCATGTTCTAGCCCCTTTCTACATCTATATATGTGATCCCAGATGAGATATATAATTAATGCATGCCTTACCAATACTAAAATATATGGGACACTAATCTACGATTAAGGATAGACACCACCCCTATCCAGGATGTGAGGGTCATCTTCAGAGAATTCACATAATAAATTATAATATGGAATAAGATGATATCACCATGGATCAGGACCTAAGATGAAAAAAAAAACAACGTAAACCTACAACACACTATTTACCATTACACTAGAACTCCTTGGAAGCTGATCATCCAAGCCTCATCAGGCATCTTTGTATGGGGATGGGGAATTTATGTAGAGTTTCACATAAAAATTATTATATGACAACATAAATACCCAGTTAAATCATCTTATAATTTCATATCCTCTATAAAAATTAGTGGATCGGGTAACACACAAGCCATTTAGTCAATACAATGAAATACCCCCTCTATAAACATGAAAATAAATCAAAAATGGATGAATAGGACTACCAAAAAACCATTAAGTTGGTCCCATTCAAATAATGGAATTAAATTTAAATGTGGAATCTATGTTTTTTTATAACCCAAAAACTTCCAATATAAAATGACTCCCATCAGAGGTTTCCATTACACCTATCTCATACATTGCACAGAAATGAAAAGGTCACAATAGCTACTAACATAGTAGTTGTATCAGAGGGAACCCATCACATAGTACTAGTTGAATAATTTCCATCACCTCAACCTATTAGAAAATTAATCCCTAAGAAGATCTAGGAAATAAATGTTCTAGCTGTAAACTAACCCCAGATAATAGGGAATGAGAACTTTTAATATCAATATCCACCACCATGTTCATCACACCATGAGAGGGTCCTTGAAGAATCAATGGTGATTTTATATCAATGTTACTACATTGGTATGAGGGAATTTATAAGTAATTTTTCCCTTGTGAATAATGAAAGACTCAACCAGAATCATCCAATCCTCAATAATAGGTTAAATATGTTCTAATAGAGGCCACAAATCACCCCTAACTAATTGCAATGGGGGAATTTTCATCACTATTCAAACCTCAAATGGAATCTGTATTCTCTAAGATGGTAGGTAAATATCAATAGTGGTAATCCTAACCATTCCTCTCGCGGTTAGAAAAAACATTTATATTGGAGACCAATTAGGAAAATTTGAAGAGAAACTCTCTCAAGGTCACAATTCACTAACTGAGATATGAGTAATATACAGAAAACACAATAAAATCCCATAAGGGATTCAATCCAAAATGGCCCAATATGGAATAGAGATAGAAAAATGACACTGATGAAACCCTAAAAGTATAAGTAAGAAGGGTAGAGTCACCTTATTGCGTTGAAAGCAAAGGGACAACTACCATTTCTAGATAGACCTCAGTGAATTTTTTCACCATCAGCATAATAGATGATGTAGAACGAGATGTAAATTTGGAGGGATTTTATAAAGAAACCATAACCTAAGAGGATATAATCCTTGAAACAAAAACTTAGATTGCACGTACATGAAATTAGAGGATGATCCAAAACATGTCACCTAAAAATAATGAATTGCCATATCTATAGAGAAATACTTCTAAAGATAAACATAAAGGTGTGGATACATCCCAATAAACACCCAAAAGATATAAAATTCCATCCATGGAGTAATGTCTCACACAATATGATAATGATATATGAAATCATAGACAACTCAATGAGGAGCTAATGGGGGGTAAAGTTTCCACTGGGTATCTTGTTCTAATAGATATGAATATAACTCCTCCAACACATCAAGGAAGAGTTGATCGTAAAAAAGATAAGAATATAAGTATTAGAATAACTCTAGATCTAGACATATGGAATATAAAAATGAGGAAGTCGACAATGATTGTGACTTCCCTTCATTACGGTGATAACCTCTCCACCTCAAGGGAGATCATTTAGTCCTATAAATGACTAAAATTCATCGGGATATTATAAGGGGGATACCATATCAAGCCCTCCCTGCTCCCTATATATGGGAGGTTCCCAAGAAAGGGTTACCTCTAAAAATATCAATTTAATTGAATATCTATATTCTTGAAAATAATCCATTGAATGGTAATGCACACCCATGAAACATGAGAATAATACATATCCCGAATGGGTGGATGAAACATTCCCCGCATCCAATTTCAACAATCCTACCTTCACAACCTTTGATAACATATGAGATCCAAAACATCATCTCTTGTACTTCTTTTCCCAATACGGAAAAATGATGGGCCCTCAAGACCATGAGGAGGTGACCAAGCTAGGTTTTTTGTAGAGACTCTATTGAGGATAACCTTCATTAGGTATAGAAACCTTCTAGTATGATCTATTACAGTATAGGATGACCATAATCATCAATTTCCATATTATTTTAGCTCTATCATAATCCAAACCAAAATTGTAGAACTCAAAAACTGAAAGCAATTTGGAAATGAGATGGTTTCTAAATTCACCTCCATATGGAAGGGTTTAATCTATTCACTCATCATCCCTCTATTGAAAGTGTTATTGCTGGAACTCTATATTGAAAATATTAGACACTAGTTATAGATACCACTAATCCCAATAAATTATAAAGGTAAATTCCATGTGTTTATTGAAAAGGAACAATACATAGAAGATTCCATTTAGTGGAATTGATATAAATATTAATCTATGCCCTCAAAATAAGAAAAAATTCTTGGAAACTCATATACTACCTATATTACCCTCAAATTTGTAACATCACCCATTCATGAATTAAAGAAGGCCTTTAATCATCTGGAGCCTCAATTTAAGCATCATGAACAAAAAAAATTCATACAACCAGATGCAAAAGGAGATTAGGGTCTCCCGCGATCTGAGTATGGGATGAATAAAGAGTACTCCTTCTGAAATGAGTAGGTCCCTAGTTATTTTATTATATCCATAGAAAATACCATACTCAGTCTATTGTAGAATTGGATACCCAATGAGGTTGACCTCACTAATTATCCCGACTACATCCCTTTCCATGGGAGGCTTGGTCAAACTATCTTGGATTTATTCTTCCTCAAGGACATCCTCCAAATCATGGTTTATTCTAGATAGGTGATTCTTGAAAATTATCTAGAAAAAGGTGAATTTTATAGTCATTTACCAATTAGAAAAATGGGTTTATTGGTAATAAGTTTTGGTCATTGTGTACAGAATTTTGATAATTTTATGACTCAAAGGATAGTTGACGAAGCTCGTGCCTCCATGGGAGCACAGATTCACAAACCCATTATGACCCCATAGGCTCATGAGGGTATTTAAAATTCACCTCTCAAAGGTAGAATAAATCATCAAACATTGTAAGAGATAGAATAAGAAGAGTCAAATTCAACTCCTATGAAAATCTTTGACTCCTGCATACTTCATTCCAACATCATCTAGAGAATCAACACCATCCCACCAAATGGATTTCTCATGGGATGAAGATATCATTTTGGGTTTTTTTTAAATTAGTTCACATAACATGACACTTATTCTATGATGAATAAAACTCCTATAATGAGTCTTTAATACTTGAATAGGGAGATGGAGGTTGAAGGTACAAGATCCAAGGATATTGGGGACACCGTCTATGCGATTGAACCCAATATTTCAGTCACATCAATATAGAAAATATATGCTGCTGAGACCCATGGGAGAACACTCTTGTAATACCAAAAGAAACACATTGGTGTCCTAGATCCCTCTATCAGTCATCCAAGCCGAATATTCTTACATGACCATCGGGCAAGGGTGTGATTGTTAGATAATCCAAGAAAAAGGGGAAGGTCAGCATGACCAATTGTAACGCCCCGACCCCAGTTACCCAGTTTTGGTGCATTATTACATAACAGTAGTATGATAACAAGAGATCATGTCTCAAAATACATATTATTTTAGTATCCTTGGAAGTACTAGGTACTTACATAATTTTTAAATTACATCCTGAAATAAAAAAAAACAACAATATTATGTCCCCTTTAAACACACTCATATCCCTTAGCCTATTCATGTAGGTTAATTGTAATATACTTCTTGGAATCCTAGGAAAATAGAACGTAATAAAGGGGTGATCATAGATTATCATTAAAGATAAAAAATATAGTGGAAGCTGTCATAAATAATCATAAACATTTATAGCAAGGTATAAAATTGAAACGCAAGCCCTTTAAAGATAAATTTCAACCTAATGTGGAAAAGATAAAAAATATAATGACATTTACTTTTTCACATGGATATTATACTAGTCGAATAATCACATGTAATATCAATAGCTAATTTCATAAAAAAGGTATACATAATTACATACATCATAACCACATAGTCAAGGCCTCGTGCCAATACTATAAATAATATTTTTTCAATGCATTGTTCCAAGAAACTAGTTTGTCTCATGAGACCTACCGATGAATAAAGGAGCTATAGTAAGCTCCACCCATCACATACTAAGTCCAATTCCTTTCTCATATGAATAGGTTGAAACATTACATAAACATTCGTATTAAAACTAGCATACGAAATATCAATACATTAACTATAAACCATGACTGATATAAAAATAGCACATACACAGTCAAACTTATCGTAACTCATTCGATACAATATGAAATATTGAATTATAATATATCAACCTCAATCAAGAATAATATCCAGTCAAGGATGTTGACATAATTAAAAATGATCACTAAAATTCTTTGACAGAAATATCCCTTTTGTGAAATCATTGAAAAGACACACATTTATAAAAGAAGTGATTTAAAAGATATTTTTTAATCAAATTGTCTCATACAACATTGAAACTTTTTTAAGGATTTAAACTTTTAAAAAAACCATATCCACATAAATAAATTCATGAATTCACTTTGAAAACATGGACATTAATTAAATAAATTTAGAAAAATGAATCTTTAAAAAAATTAAAATGACGATCTGGTTAAATTGTACATTACATGAAACCATAGTATATTTATCTTTTAAAAGTTTTATATAAATCATGTACATGGATGATAAATGTGACCTAGTAAATACATGCACATAAACAATCTCAGATAATAGTGATATGGAGGAATTAACCCTTACCTTGTACTTTCCTTTAGTTGAGGGTACGTTTAACCACTTGTATAATGACCATAGTATGTTATTAAATTATAACAGAATAATATTAATATTTATGATATAATATATGATTCATTTATTAAATTATACTACCTATTTAAAAATAATTTCCATGCTAAAGTAACATTTCGGGTAATAATCATTTTTTATCGTATGTGTTTTAACTTGTTATTCTTGATCTAACCACTTAGATCATGATTTAAATACTTCCATAATATAAAACATGATTTATATATCATATATATTCAGAATATAAATATCTATAATAGATAGATATCATAAATGTAAACATTGTTCATGGAGATGGTAGTCCGTACGTACACATGAACGTTGTTTCTGTTTTCTTATCATCTTGTATGAAAGTAAGTAAATGACATATATTTATCTACATAAATATATTAATTCATTAGAAATTTTATTTCATATATCTCATAATTAATCAGTATATATATTTATAAAAATTCTTGACTGCTGATCGTTGAAGATGAATCTCATCGTGTCGTGGAGACGATAAACCAAACGTACGCACAAGCGACAATATAATTCTATTGATGGTGAAATAATATGTAACTGGATGTTATATCATGTATATAGAATCAATAACATGTTATATATATTATTTATATCAATTATACTCATTATTATACCCATCCAAATAATGAAGTGTTGAATAGAAACTACACCACGACATGAAGATGGTAAGCCATACGTACACACGTATGGTATCTTTTTCAGTCAAAGGATTGATAGAATACTGAATATGGTTGTAACATATATATAATAACATAAAATTATGTATAAGGTAATGGATTTATTATTTTTGTATGGAAACAAAAAAGAAATAGGAAGTGTAAGGAGAAAATAACATTGAAAGAGGTGATGAAATTATTCTCTTTTCTTCAGGTGTTTCCTTTTTGATTTGATCAAAAGAGTTCCTTAGGTTGTCCTTATGATTAAATTAAGTATTATATATTGAATTAAGGGTATTTGGGAAGATATTTTAACTGGGGTTGGCCAATACAAATGGATTTGGATGTGTGAATTTGAGATAAGGGGAAGTACCCTTTTTTTAAGACAGGTGAGGGGCACTTTAGGAAGAGCATGAAATATTAATTTATTAAAAAATCATTTATGGTTTCTAATGGATATAAATGGATTTATTTTTAGGATAATGTGGGGATGGGTCGAAATATTTTCAACAAATAGGTTTTAGGCAGATTTAGGTCACCATATTAACATTATCATTTAGATTTAACGCATAGTTAAATAGTTTAACTTTTACCACATTTTATTTTATTATTATAATACATGGTTAATAAACATACAATAAAATTCCAAAAAAACCTAAATTATTTAATTAATGAAATATATATCATTATATAATTCCTTTTTCATAACCATATATTTTTGGAACTATTATATAATTGAATAAAATATTATTTGTTTTAAAAACTCATTTATGTCAATTTTGACACTATTGGGTATTTCGTTTTTTTTTTTTTGAAAGTCGTAACAACTTTATCACTTTGAATAATATTTATTTAATCAGACTTAATATTCCATATTCACCTATAAAAAAAATTAATGCATCAAAAGTATCAATTTACATTTATTTTAATATTTAAAATATCAATTATTTAAATCTTTCATTAATAAGGTAATTACAACATCATCATTGTGTCATAAATAAATGTAATTATATAATGTATAAAAATTATAAATAAAATACCATGATGTATGAAATATTTTTATCATTATAATGAATAATTATAATCGAATATATATTATGTATAACCCTATATTAAAAAGGGTTTACTTATTAAAATTGGAATTTAGCACTTTTAAATATTCTTTAAATAAAATAATAATAAAGGTCTTAATCTAATACAAGTGGATAAAAACGGATATTATTTTATTCATAAGGTTTATTTTGGTTGAAATACACTTATCCAATAGAATTAGGACATGTCTTATGGTAATTATAATATCATTTTTATCTTTAATTACCCTATTTACTTTTAACTGTGGTAAATAAAATACAAAATTTATTATTCAGCAAAAAATATTTTCATCCTATAAAATCACATTTTACATACTTATGTCCACCGTGTCTAACATATTTTTGAAATTAATATCTTAGATGCTATAAAATTTTGTTTTAGGCAAATTTCCAAATGTGCCTAAAAGGTGGGTAAAAGACGTTAAACAATTCAATAAAATTTTATATATCTAATCTTATTATAAAATGACTCGAATGAATTAAATTATAATAATATAGCTATTTTGTATTTTTTAAATTAAAATAAATTTAAATTAAAATAATAAGTATTTAAATAAAAAGTCAGTTCTTATGTACTATGTAGTATTTTTCACTATTCATCGAATATTAATGTTTTGAAAAAAAATAACAAAAATTCACAATAAGATAATTTTGATATTACAAATTCAAAAATGGTTTCAATTTTACTGAATTAAAAACTTAGTATTTAAATTAATTAATTAAAAATTAATTCCCATTGTCAAAACCAGAAAGCGAGTTTTTTAGAAGTAAAAACTATCAAAAGATTGATATGTGTTTGTATCAAATTTAAATGTAAAATTACTTCCAATGACCAAAATTGGATTAAATGATAAAAATATAATCTAATTATACTTCAAAATCATTAAAATTTATAATTTAACACTATAATGTTTTTGTTAAAAAACATGTTTTCAATTAACATTTAGTATCGTTCACTATTCATCAAAATATGAAGTTTATCAGAAAAAAACCAAAAAATAATCTAAACTAAATTTTTATGTCCTGATTCTAAATAAGAATTTAGTTTCATCCAATTTAATATATAAAAGTTTCAAATATTGGATTTAAAAATGGTTCTCTGTTAAAAGGTGGAAAAACTGCATTTATTTAAAAATACTTCATTTATCTGAAAATTTGAATTTGTCCGTATATTATGTCTATGAAACCAAAAAGATTAATTTTAAAATTATATGGGATATATATATAATTTAAAATGTGGTCATTAATATTCATGACCACTTTTTCATTGGCTATTTTATAGGTCGTGGTGTGCTTCAACTCGGCGTTGTGTACATCGCACACTATTATATTATTCAAAGAGAAACGTAATGTGGATGTTTGGGTGTTACATTTTCCCTCCTTCAATAAATTTCATCCTCGCTATTTGAAATTTTTCTTCAATAATAAAAGGTTAAAATCTATAAAACACCTTTGTGGAAAACCCACATCGGAAATAGGGTTAATGAAATATAGTCTTAATAAGAGGGAAAGAGAAACGAAAAAGTCACCACCAAATTGGGATTTCGAATATGAGAACATTAGTGGAAATTTGAGACACATATTTGGATGAAAATTTAAATATTTATAGGAAGTTATTGAGGTCAACAGTCACAAACAAGTGAACAATAAATAGAAAATTGATCACCTCAAAGCCATAAATCTATGATGATTTAAAATATCATTGGTTCAACAGAACATAAGGTCTTATGATGACACATTTTTGGTTTTATGTTTCCTTACCTAATGTTAAATAATTAATTTCATTATATAATTAAGAAAAAAATACTTGGAAAGGAGATTTTCAACTTTTAAATAATTTCTACCACAAACTCATCTTTCACTCCTAAAATAATAGAACTCAAAAAAATTCTATTTAACCTAATATTATAGGGTTTTAAAAAAATTAATTAATAATTCATCTATCATACCATTAAAAAACTACATTATATAATCCAATACATAATGTTCGATAGTGGAAGGTGATGCTCCTTTATCTCCCTTCAGTTGCAGGTTTATGTCTCGTGGCATCGCTGGACGCCGCGGGTTGTCGCCCGACCATCGGGTTTTACTTTTTATAAAAAAAATATAAAAAAATATTATGAAATTTTTTATCCTTAAACCATAGTATTAGATGTCCAACTTAATCCATTCCAACCATTAGACTTATCCAAAATACTGGTGTTCGAACTCATAGTCCAAAAATTTATATGGAAGGTCAACATAACATAATGAAAATCACTTTTTGCCACAAAATAACATGTGAGTGCCTTAATGATGTATTCTTTTAAAACATGGTAACATCCTGAATTACAATAAAACATTATTGATTACATTCATGCTCCTTTATTCCTTATAGAATACAAGATTTATTCCTTATATCCAAAAATTTTGAATACTCCAACAATGATGGAATAAAAAACCATTAATCAATATTAAAGGTAGTCAAGAATATCCAATATAATTTATCCAAATCAACCATATCTTATTCCAAAATCACTACCACAAAATCATGACCATATTAAGGTTTATCTTTCCTTCAACCATGTATTTTCCAAAAAGATTAAGCTGCTATTGTGTCACTTTTTTTAGTACCATATAATCTCATATCTTCAATGAAATAGTACTGCAGTACAATCCTTATTCATTTCTATAATTAATATAAACATTAAATCATTTATACAACACTCAAATGACATAATTCATTAATAAAAATATAATAGAATTAATTATTCCTCTTAATCATTAGTAGTATTACAACTTGATTATTATCCAATAGCATCATTTGGGGTATAATCTGATGATTAGGACATTAATTTTCATAGTGTCCCAACTCCTTGCAGATGAAGCATTGTACATTTGAAACATTTTTCATACCCTTTCAATCACGTAATTTGTATCCTTCTTCTTCACACTTATAACAAACTCCCACTCCCTTCCAACATTTACCAAGGTGATTCTTTCCACAGTTATCACATATGGGAAATTACTTCTTTCCCTTCTCCCCTTTATCCATCATTCTCTCTACCATACTCTTCTTCTATGGCTTCCCTTAAAAGACATATGACTCAAAGAATTCATTACTTATCTTATTAAAACTAGATATTATTTCTTCATATGATGAGAATATATGGGAGAATATTTCCCTACTAAATGTTGTCTTATAACCAGGAACGATATGGTCCTTCTTACTCTTGGAATCTTGCATATTGCTGGAGTTCTCATTCCTTCTACAGGGAACCATATCTAAATAATGGCATACACTAGGTTATTTTATGAATCACAGTTCATAATTCTATACATCTAAAATACCTAACGTAAATTGGAAATTTTATGCATATAATCCATAATCATAAAAATGTTTTCTTTGATAAATTATTTACTCATAAATCCTTCATATTGGTTTTTAATGAAAATGTGAATTATTTTAAGCATATCCCCCAAGAGAGTCGTAACCAAGAGTACATCTAGGCACATTGTCGTGTATCAGTTCCCATTTGAGTCTATCTAAAAGCGGTGTTTTAGGTTTTTACCCCTAAATACATCTATTCTAGAGCCGCCTATACCTGCTCGTATCTAGATAGGGATGTATTTCTTGGAAAATTCATGAAATATCTATATTACCAAAACTATAATAAGTTATTCTATACTAATCCTGTAATTTTATATTAGGATAATGTTCTCCAATCAGAGTTTTCTAAATCTAGTTTCCAAGGATTGTACTAAACTTCCTATGATACCAACTATAATGCCACAACCCTAGTTACCCAGAGTCATTGCATTATTACATAAAATTGGAATGATCATAAGAGATCATGTCTCAAATGACCAATAAGATTAATAGCTATGGAAGTACTAAATACTTACATATGTTTTACATTACATCATGAAATAAAAATAGAACAATATTGTGTCCCCTTGGAACACACTCATATCCCTTAGAATATTCCTATAAGTTAATCGTAATATTCGTCCTGGCATCCTGGAAAAGTAAAACATAATTAAGGGGTGAGAAAAGATGCTCAGTAAGGATAAACAATATTGCTAAAGCTATCATAAATAATTAAAAACTTTTATGGAATGGTTTAAAAGTGAAACACAAGCCTTTTAAACATAGACTTAATCATAATGAGTAAAAGATAAATAATATAATTCAATTTACTTATTCATATGGATATTCTACAAGTCGAATAATCACATGTAATATCAACAGATAATTTCATAATAATGGAATGCTGAATGTCGGACATCATAACCACATAGTCAAGGCCTCATTCCAAGACTACAAATAAGATTTTATCAAGGCCTTGTTCCAAGAAAGTAGTTTGTCTCATGGGACCTACCAATTCATTGAGGAGCTATAGAGGGATCCACCTGTCACATACTAAGTCCAATTCATTCCTCATATGAAAAGGTTGAAACACAACATAAACATTCGTATGAAAACTAGAATACAAAATGTCAATACATTAACCATAAACCATGAATGGTATAAAAATAGCACATCCACAGTCAAACATATTATTACTCATTTGATACAATATAGAATATTGAATTATAATAAGTCAACATCAATAAAGAATATTATCTAGTAAAGTATGTTGACATTGATAAAAATGATCACTAAAACTCTTTAACAGAAATATCCTTTTTTGTGATATCATTTAAAAGTCACATATTTATAAAAAAAAATTCATTTAAAATATATTTTTGAATTAAAGTGTCTCATTCCAATTTGAAACTATTGGAAGGAGTTAACATTTTAAAACAACAATGTCCATATAAATAAATCCATAAAATAATTTAGTAAACATGGTCATTGGTTAAATAGATTTAGAAAAATGTATCTTTAAAACATTGAAAAAGATTATCTAGTTAAATATTACCTTACATGAAACCTTATATTAATTATTTTTAAAAACAATTATGAATCATTATCATGGATGATAAATATTTCCTAGTAAATACTTACACATAAACTATCTCGGATAATAATGAGATTGATGAATTAACCCTTACCTTGTATTTCCTTTAGTAAGGGTACATTTAACCTCCTTTATAATGAATATAGAATGTTATTAAATTATTCCAGAACCTTTTTAATATTTATGATATCATATATTATTTATTTATTACTTTATACTACCTATTTAATAATAATTTTCTTGTTAAAGTAACATTTCGTGTAACAATCGCTTTCTTTATTATACATGTTTTAACTTTTTATTCTTGATTGTATCACATTTATCATGATTTACACAATTAAATAATATAAAACATGATTTATATATCATATATATTCAGAATATAAATATCTATAATAGATATATATCAGAAATGGAAACATTGTTCATGGAGACGGTAGTCCGTGTGTAATCATGAATGTTGTTTTTGTTTTCTTATCATCTAGTTTGGAAGTAATTAAATGACATATATTTATCTAAATAAATATATTAATCCATTATAAATATTATTTCATATATCTCATACTTAATCAAGATTTATTTTTAAAAAAATTCTTGAATAGTGATCGTTGAAGATGAATCTCACCGTGTCGTAGAGACGGTAAGACATACGTACGCACGAGTGACAATATCCTTCTATTGATGGTGAAATAATAAGTAATTGGATGTTATATCTTTTATATAGAATCATTAACATGTTATATATATTATTTACATCAATTATACTCATTATTATTCCCATATAAATAATGAAGTGTTGAATAGAAACTACACCACGACGTGGAGATGGAAAGCCATACATACGCATGTATGGTATCTTTGTCATTCATAGGATGGATAGAATAATGAATATGTTTGTACCATATTTATAATAGCATCACATTATGTATAAGGTACTGGATTTATTATTTTGGTATGGAAAGAACAAAGAAACAAGAAGTGGAAGAAGAAAATAACTTTGAAAGAGGTGATGAAATTATTCCCTCTTCTTCGGGTGTTTCATTTGGATTTGATCCAAAGGGTTCATTAGGATGTATTTCATATCAAATTAAGGCCTCTAAGTTTAATTGAGGGTAGTCGATGGGATATTCGATAAGGGTTTGTCCGACCTAATTTTCTTTGGATATGTGAATTTGATAGAAGGGGATGTACCCTTTTATAAGAGATGTGAGGGGAACTTTAGGAAGAGCCTGAAATATCAATTTATTATTAAATCATTTTCGGTTTATATTTTCTAAAAATGGATTTATTGCATGGATAAGGTGTTGATGGTTATAAATAAATTCAACAAATATGTTTTATACATGTTTAGTTCATCCTATTAACCCTGTCTTTTAGATTTAACTTTTAGTTAAATAGTTTAAATTTTACCATCTCTTCTTGTATTATTATAATACATGGTTAATAAACATACTATAAAATGCCAAGAGAACCTCAAGAGGTTATTTAATGAAATAGATATCATTATATAAGTCCTTTTGATGAACCATATATTTTTAAGACTATTATATAATTTAATAATACTGTATTTGTTTTAAAAACTCATTTATGTCAATCTTGACAATATTTGGTATTTGGTTTTTGTGAAAGTCATAAAAACATTATCACTTTGAATAAAATTTATTTAATCAACCCTAACATGTCATATTAACCTATAAAATTCATGGAATTCCTCAAAATTCTGAATTTACATTTATTTTAATATTTAAAATATCAATTATTTTAATCATTCATTAATAAGGTAATTACTGCATCATCATTGGGTCATAAATAAATTTAATTATTTAATTTCTAAAAATTATAAATAAATTACCATGATGTATGAAATATTTTTAGATTTCTAATGAATGTTTATAGTTGAATTTATATTATGTATAACCTAATATTACAAATGGTTTAGTTATTAAAAAAGAAATTTAACACTTTTAACTCTTCATTAAATAAAATAATAATAAATGTTTTAATCTAATCCAAGAGGATAAAAAAGGATATTATTTTATTTCTCAGGTTTATTTTCATCAAAATAAACTTATCCAATATAATTAATACATGTTTTCAGGTAATTATAATATCATTTTTCTCTTTAATTACCCTATTTACTTTTAACCGTGGTAAATAAAATTCAAAAGTTACTATTCACCAAAAAATATGTCCATCCTATTGAACTAAATTTTACATAATTATGTCAACCATGGCTCTCAGATTTTTGAAAATCAATTCACAGAAGCGGTAAAATTATGTTTTATGCCAATTTGCTAATGTGTCTAGAAGGTGGGTAAAAGACGTTAAAAATTCAATAAACTTTTATATATCCAATCTTATAGTAAAATGACTCCAATGAATTAAATTTGACTAATAAAGGTATTATGTATCTTTTTTGACATTAAATTAAATTTAAATAATAATAATTACTAATATAAAAGGTTGGTTTTTATGTACTATACAGTGTTTTCACTATTCATCAAAAATTGAATGTTTTTAGAAAAATACCAAAAAATCACCCTAAGATAATTTTATATTAAAAATTAGAAAATTATATCTATTTTACCAAATTTAAAAAATATTATTTGTATTAATTAATTTAAAATTAATTCCTGTTGTTAGAACTAGAAAGCGATTTTTTGAGAAGTAAAAACAATCAAAAGATTGATATGTGTTTGTGTCCAATTTATATGTAAAATTAAATCCAATGTGAACAATTGGATTAAATGATATAAATACAATATAATAATACTTGAAAACCACTAAAATGTATAATTTAACACTATAAATAACTTTAATTAAAAAAAATTGTTTTCAATTAAAATTTAATATATATCACTATTCATAAAAATAATAAAGTTATCATAAAAACATCAAAAATTTAACCAAGTTAAATTTTTATGTCCTACTACTAAATTAGAATTTAATTTCATAAAATTGAATATATAAAAGTGTGAAATATTGGATTTAAAAAGGGTTCTTCATTAAAAGGCAGAAAAACTGCATTTCTTGAAAAATACTTCTTTTATCAGAAAAATTGAATTTGTCCTTATATTATGTATATTAAAAACTAAATATAAATGTTAAAATTATATGGGATATATATAAAATTCAATATTTGGTTATTTTTATTCATAAATTCTTTTTAAACGGCTAGTTTGATAAGTTGTGGTGCGCTTGAACTCGGTGGTGCGTACATCGCATGCTATTGTATTATTCAAAGAGAAACATATCATGGATGATTGGGTTGTTACACCTATTCCACCACAAATTATGTTAATTCAACCAATAATCAAGTACCATGACCACCCACTTGGAACACCACAGCTCTCGTGCCATATAATTGAGAGAAACACCACCTTGGGAAAATTGACCAATGTTATAAAAGTTTGAAAATCTGAAATAGTTTTCAGTTGTTCTAGCCTAACTGTCCATTAGATATGCTCTATATATTTCTAAATAACTATGAGAGGAAAATATAGATGACCTCAAAATACAATAGTATTTTTAGATGGAAGTAGATTATTCCATGTTTTATTGAGTATACACTATGTCTTCATAATTCATTTTCTCCTTCTCATTTAATGGATGGTATCCAGATAAAGTTATGGAATGAAATATCATTACATTATGAGTTTTGGTAAATCTCAATAATGTTTATATCTGAAGGGATCTGAATGAAAATGGTTCCATAATCAACCCCGTCTGATTTCTAACCATTCAACATTTGGGATATATAAAAGGGTATTTATCCCCTTCAAAGATAACTATTCAAGGGTATGATAAGAGGGAGAAATTAAATCTATGAAAGATAAAACTCAGTGATCTATTTGAGAATGTCACAAATAATTTTGAGATGATAGTTATCCAAAATGTGACCATATATATTTTCCATCATGAAAGACCTTGGCTTCATAGGCACATGGTGATAGATTCAACATTTCCACTATGTTTTAAATACCCAATTGTGGAGATTTTTGACATCCTAAATGATGGAAGTTCCCCCTTTGAGTATTTTGGATCTATATATGATAAAGTAGTTTATTATACAAGGGAGGGAAAAAACATTGGTAAATGAAAATACATAGGTGAAAACCCGCAATTCCATGGATACTGCCCCTAAAAATCCTTTGATTATTATCGATAGAGGTAATGTGTTGCCAATAAAACAGATCAGGGTTGTAGATTAATTTCATATTTCCATATTCCTCATGTTCCCATTGACATAATTAGTTAAAATAATCCAATTTTGAATCTCTCTACCATAACATAATTAGTTTGGGATCAATATCTATTTCCTGGGATTTAGTTACATCGAATGTGGAAGATATTCCCTAGGATTACCCACATTTCATGAAAATGCCTCCACAGGCTTAAAGGCAGAAGAAGAAGTGGATGAAATCAGGAACACCTATTACAAATTTGAGTAAGGAATATCAACCACCAATGATGAGCTAAAGAAGGTGAATTTTGGAATAAAATAAGACACAATGCCTATGTGGATTAGTGCCACCAGGACTCTTAACGATTAGGAGAAGTATATTGCATTTCAAAAGAAACATCAAAATAGGTTTGCTAGGAATTATATGAAACTAAACCCTAATGTGGTTGTGAACCATCTAGTCTTACCTGATGAACATTTATGAATCAATTAGAAAGCTAGGAGGATGTACCCCTTCTATAATTCTAATGTTGAATCATAAAAATTGATCAAATATTATATTTCCCAAGAAGTGAAATTCCAATAAATATCATTCTTACACCGTACATATAAAGAAATTTAACTGGAATATAATGGTATGTATAAATTTTAGAAACCATAATCGATACTTCCCGAAGAATTAATTACCAAGGCCAATCATAGAACTCTATATCAATGAGAATATTGGATTCCAATAACTTTCCATCCAAGATGGTTATTCATGATAAAATCAAATACAGATGGCCTCTATAAAAGAGGATGCCTCCACCATCAGAGGATCTCAAGGGATATTTGTTATTAAGTAATTCTATTTGGATATATGAATGATGGTGTTAATTAGTAGTTCACCATGTATAAAATCATTAATACCTTATAGGTAATAATAGCTGAATTCTATGTCGATGACCTGGTAATCAAATATCAAAAGTTATTTGATAACCTCACGGATCGTCTAACTATCTTCCACAATTTATGGTAGCATTGTTTGAAGATGACTCAACTGAAATTCACATTTGTTATAACATCGAGGAACTTCCTTATCATTGTGGGATGAAACTATTTCATCCAATTTGACCCAAAAAATACTAGTGTAATTACTGAAATTTTACCCCTCATAATCTTAATAAACTAAGGGGGTTCTAAGAGAACATCATTTACATTTGGCATTTCACAGGAAATTGTGATAGAAAATATCTCATATTAACCAATTTAATAAAGAGGGGAGTTTCCAACCAATTGTATGAGGGATACCAAGAAGCCTTTGAGTGTCTAAAGTATTACTTTGTATAACTACCAGTCTTGTTGACAATGGTGGAATGAAAGCCTCTCATTGTATATGTTACTGCATTGCAGTGATCACTCAGTGGTATCCTCACACAAAAAAATGATGTGTGAATGATAATAGTATTTAATTCCATTGTTGAATGATGATTGGTACTAATACCTAGTATTTTGATGTTGAGAAGAAATACATTATGGTAATATTTGTTGTTAAAAATATGAGGCATTACTTGCAGCCCAATGAATTCGACATGGTCCCATGTCTTTACCTACTTATATACATCATTGGGCTCCCTATGATGATTGGGTGTTTGTCCTGATGGGTTGTTATTCTATTATAATATGAAATCCAATTAATGTCATTGAATGCAGTGAAAGAGTTAGACCTGAATAATTTCCTAATGGAACATCCCACCATAAAACGTACACAATTCGATATCAAAAATCCATATGAAGAGGTGTTCTATACCCATGACACTCCAAAAACATGGGAGATATATTTTTATGTTTCCTACAGAAGTCTTATCATCGTGTGGTTGGATAACCCAAATCTAAATTGTGTTTTTTTGGGAATTTATCATGTTTCTACAAAACAAAGAAAAGTTTTCATACTCTTTCTCACTATCCAAAGCTACATTAATAATGAAACAGAATATTATACCCTCATTACCCTCTTAGAACTAGCTCTACAGCAATAGATAAACTACCTAAAAATAAAATGGGATTAAAATATAGTGGTAATATAGATATATTGTGAATATTTCATCAAAAATAAATAATCTACCCCTCTCATCGGTTATGTCATAAGACTGATGGTAGAGTTCCATTTTAAACCAACATTGCATCGCGTACCTCGATTGAAAACCCACCATACCGAAGTGCTGGATGATGAAGCCATCCTCCTAGAAGACCCCGATCAGGATAATGTTATTTCATTCATCATGAATTGAGGGATAAACCCATCTGTCATCAAGAATTATGTGGAGGAAATCAATCATATCGATATTTAACTAGATCATGATAAATATATATCAATATACATATGGAAGGACCCCATAATAGATTATCTCCAAAATGGGACTCTATCATCAGACCGGGCTGAATAGGAACAAAATCAATGTTGAATAGTGAATTTTACTCATCAAGATGGGACACGAGATAATATAATCCTCTATGAAAATGATTTGATGGAATATTCCTTAGGTACATAGAAATGTGAGAGATTATCTACATCAGAGATGAAGTCTATGAAGTCTCATATAGCTCTCATTAGTCTGGGACCAAGGTCTACCATCATTTTAGGTTGAATCATTATTACTAGAAAACCATGATACATGACTTTATGGAATTCTCCAGTAAATTTCATGTATTCCAAATTCATGAAAACTTCATCCATCAATACACATAATTTCTACATATTTCAAAATATTCCTAGCTATTTTCTGTATGGGGTATAGAATTCATGGGTCCATATCCCCCATCCATAGAAAATGAGTTTAAGTGAATCCATACTGATACTAAATTATTTTCAAAATGGTATTATGCAATCCCACTTGATGAATTAAATATTAATAATATCATTAAGTTCATAAAATCAAACGTCATCACCAGATTTGATGTCCCTCACAAGATACTAATGGAAAACAGAACTAACTTATATCCTACTGAGATGAAGAAATTATACCAGGACTACAACATCAACAATAAACAATCATTCTAATATCATGTGGGGAAAATGGATAAATAGAGGAAATCAATAAAACTCTGTAAAATATAATCTAGTAGATAGTGGATAAGGACATGAAGTATTATCTATAAAAACTCGACCATTCTTTAGAGACCTACCATACACTAACACACACTACTATGAAAGTAAATATTTATTAAATGGTTTATACAACCAAGGTAGTATAAACCCATAGACTTCTAATTTCCCTCACATTGAATATAAATCATCAGACAACTATCAGATAATTATAAATCAAAAAAGTGATTGGATGAGTTAGAATGGATCGATGAGAAAAGTTGTGTGCGTTGAACAACCTCTAATTCCATTATAATTGGATCACATGAGCCATCAATAAAAATTTTCACCTATTATCATTATTTTTAGGAGAGTTATTATTTTCTATCAGAACCCCAATGATACTGGGAAATAAACCACCAAATCTATAACCCAATTGTCAATTAACATACATCGTACATAAGTTTTATTCTAATTAAGATTACTAATTTAATGAAATAGAGAGGGAATATGTTACACCACCCACCAATGAAAAGGTTCTCAAAAATTAATTTTCATAAATATAATTATTAATCTAATGTCTAGGTTTCATGATGTTAAACTGCATGATACATCATGGCTACATGACATTAAACTATATGGTAAACATCCCAGTCTCATGATTTCAAACTACATGACAAATACAACATTATAATATGAAATTAAACTAAGTAGAAGAGGCCTTGATAAAAATACTCCAAAATTCAATGAATCCCAATTTATGGTCACAATAAGTTAAAATACACAACATCTCTCTTCTTGCATCGTGAAATTATACTACTAGAAAACATCACTTTATAAAAAAATCAATGCACATGAGCTAGATATGTGTGAAAGACAAATAATGTGTTGCTCTCTGTGTGTGTTAGTAAAATAGACATCAAGAATCTACCCACTCCAGAACTACATTTCTCTTGATTCCTTTAATCATGGGATATATAGTGACTCCCTGATCTCAAATCCATGGTCCAACCATAATATATCCATCCCGTTCCCAAAACATTAAACTATGCCACAAATTTTCCAAGAAAATAAGTTAAAATTTATCTAGAGACCTATGATTTTTGTACATAGATTTTATGATTTTTTATATTAATATTAAATACATAAAAAAACACACACTTGAGGTCCATAATAGTTTGGTTCCTTTGGAAACTTAGAACTCAATATTTTTAACTCAGGAAAGATCTTTAATGTCTCCCTTAAAGATCATCATCTTGTGTACTCTTCAAAAACAAACCCTACAAAAAACATTCTTCATAACATGGGGAAATGAAACATAAGAAATTGTGATATTAGATTCTTACTAACAGAAAACTATAGAGATATATAATCATAACATAAGTATATTTTTATGAGAACATGAGCATATCATTTGAAAACCACACACTAGAAATAAGAGATAAAAATCATGAGTCATGGAATAAATATTGGTTGTTCACAATACATGAATCATAACATAATCATAAAAAATGATCATTAATAGAATAACATACACATAAGAAAAATATTTGTGGTATACACATCAAACTATAACATTGTGAGCATGTGCAAATAGAACTAGTTTCACTCATTATGTTAAGGACATGAAATCCTGTCCTCACATAAACTTATGGATTTGAAACCTGGTCCATGAATAATATAATGGACATGTAATATAGTTACACATATAAAAATGTAATTTTTTTCATGCATAACATTTTGAACTTGTAATCTGATTCAAGAATAACATGGGGAACACGTAATATTTTTTATCTATAACATTTTGAACATGTAATTAAGATCACTCATTACATTATGAACATGTAATCAGGTTCATGCATAACATTATGAACATGTAACCAGGTTCATGAATAACATAATTACTCATGATTTATCCATATTTACCCAATACATTAGAGGTATATATGGTTCCCACCCATTTCATAATAAAAACTATGTTTATGTGTTCAAAAAGATCATAAATACTCCTCATATAATAACCCATGAAATTAAATAGGTTTCATAACCAATTCATTATATCATAACCTATGAAAATGATCAATGTTTGATAATCTTTACAAAATTTTCTAATAGTATGACTCATGAAAAGAAGTGGGTCTCATGGATGTTCTATCATGGTATAACCACTTGTGTAGAATAAGGTTTCATTTAAATCATTTCATGATATAATATTCATATAAGTAATAATAAAAGAACCTTTGGTCCATATCCTTTCATAGAATAAGTTACATAAAATGATATCATCTTACATAGAAAATGATTTTGATCGATCATTTAAAAAATTTCTTGAAGAAAATATCTATTCCAATTTGAAACATAATTTTTATAACATAATACATTTTGTCAATATTTTTATTTGAATAAAACCATGAAATATTATAATGTAATATTCATAGAAAAAATATTTCATGATAATGGGAAGTGTCATTCATGTCATACATGAAAAAACAAGAATTCCTCTCACATTTTTTTGGGAAAAGCGAAATGGGAATTGTTTTTGAAAAAGAAATGTGGATTCCTTTTAATTTTTTTTGTAAAAATTCAAACATGGATAAAATGACTTTTATAAATAATATTTAAATTTTGTAAAATATTTTTAGAAAATATCATTATGGATGAAAATGGGTTTCTAAATGAAAAGGCAGTTTTTAAAAAAACTTTTTTTTACTCTTGAGTAAATTAAGAGAGTAAAGTAAAGTGAAAAAATGCATTCTCATAACATAACCATAGAAAAAAAAATCATTTTTTTATTGAGTGATAGAACAAATTTTTTCATCTTTTTACACATAAATATAATAAATCTCGATAAATAATGAGATTGTATCATAAAACCCTTAACATTATGGTCACATTGAATCATAAGCCCCATGATATAATAAAATTAAATGAAACTTAAAATATCTTTTGGGTAAATAAATTTATGATATGTAATGTCAAAGGGGTTTTATATACACCAAAAAAATATAGATCGGTGTATAACATAACATATGTCTTAATAAAATAAAATTGAGGCAAAAATCACTTATCACTTTGGTTATATTTGGAATCATAATACTAAATAAATAACAACAACAAATGAAACCTAAAATATCATAAAAAATAGGAATTATTGATATAAAAATTCAAAATTTTAATTATATTAACTACACTAAATAAATTAGTGGTGAATTTTTGTATGTCTCCCAAAAATTACAAGAGGGACTATAAATATCTTACCATAGTCTTGATTTACTTCTTACATGTTAAAACCTCATATATAATAAATATATTTTTTTATAAATATTTTTAATAACAATAAATATAAATATTTATAATACCACAAATTATTTACTTATTCCCATTTATTTATGGTTGATTGAAAATTTTATGATAATGTCAAATTTTGAGTAATAACCTCATTGTTTTTTGTATACGTTTAGATTTTTTATTATTGGTACAGTTGATCATGGTGAAATTATCTAAATAAAATAATATTTAAATAATTATCATATTTATACATCAATTATAATCATAATACTAATCATGAATGATGGTTTTGAGAAATAAAGTAAATTATGGTCTTTGCGATGATAGGTTGTACGTACTCATGAGTAATGGTTCCATTTCTCAATGATCATTATGGAAAGAAGGTATGTAATGTTTTATATTTCTATAATTATCATAATATCATAAATAAAATATTATTTATATAAATATATGTATATATATATCATCTATGTGGTGGGTGATAAAAATAGAGGGGCACGTTGCTTCATTGAGGCAGTACTCCACACGTACACAAATGATGGTGTCATCTTTCAGTGAGGTGGTAGTCCATCATACACACAAATGACTTTATCATATCCCTTATGGAATGGAAATTAAATATGGTGTATATAATATAATGACTCCATATGTATAATAATTTTTTAAATATAATATATATACTTTATATATATAATAATATGAAACTGTTATAGGTGGCAATGCAAAAACAAATGACATTAGTTCGCGTGGCGGTAGTCTTCTGTACATATGAAAGATTATTTCATAACCCATTTCATGTAAGTGGAAATTTTTTTAGTTCATTAACATAAAATATAAACATCTAATTATGTGTAATATTAAAATATTATTATATCAAATTTTTATAATAATAATTACTATATTTTTATGAGTAAATAAAACAAAAATGCTTCTTGATGAACATTGCAACTTCTTCATGTATCCTCCATAAGTTTGCACAAAAAACATTCCTTAGTTTGATTCCTATCAAAAATAAGGATTATATTATCATACAATATAATTTATAAATTTATTTATGTTTGTAAATGTAGATACAAAGTGGAATTATGGTTTTAATAGGAGATGATAAGGGGTGGACTTTTATAGGTGAGGTGAGTGGCACAATTTTATTTTTCTGAAATGATCCAATCATTCCCCAATTTTTATCATTAAAAAATCTTATTTAATGATACATTATAGAACCTAAATATATAATTTCTAAATATTTCTATAAAATGGGTGTTGTAAAAGTGTTAAGACTATTTTTTCCATTATGTTCTTAGTTTAACGCCTAGTAAACCCATTTTAACCTCAGTGGTAAATATGTTTTACTAATGTTACAAATAATTTTGGTAAAATTTTAATATAAAATTATTATATAATAAAAATTATAAACAATATAAATATTTTATCCATTCTCCCAAATTCAATTCACATAAGTGGGAAATTTTAATCTTAGAGTAATCCTAGATACTTGATTAAAATGCATGTTTTCGAAGAGAAAATGTTCAAATGATTGAAATGTTTTTATACAAAATTTAATATAAAAATGATTAAAATAACTTAAGTTAGATTAAAATATGTATAATTGAACTAATATAACTTTAAAAAAAACTTAAAAAAAATTATCATTTTAAATATTATAGAAGAAAAATAATTATTCAATTTAAATTCAGTATTTTTCACCATTCATCAGAAAATAAATGTTTTCATTCAATTATAAAATATACACATAAGATAATTTGGGTATTATAATTTAAAAATTAATGATATTTTATCAAATTAATTTTTTGAAATTAATAAAAATAATTATAAAATAAGTGCAGAAAATGCATCAAAACTACCTTTTAAAAAATACATTTTAACCATAAAATTGGATTTTTTTTCTTATTTATTGTCTAGAAGGAAAATAATTTGAATGGTAAAAAATTTATTGAATATATTAAATATAAATTTCATTTATATAATTAACTATTTTTTTTGTGTGTTAAAACTTTTTTGTTCACAAAAAAAATTAAGAAACTAAAATTTATTTAATTTTAAATGGTTCTTATTTTCTTTTATAATTAATTATTCACCAATGAATTCATCAAATATACTTTATTAAATAGTATTTTAATAATTTATTTAATATTAATCACAAGCACCATTCAAATTTCTAAGTGATAACTGCCATATTAAAAAATAATATTTTAATAAAAATTTAATAACATTTCATGATTCATTTAAACTCAATGTTACTTGTAAAGAATGTAAAACTCATTGTTAAATGTAATGAAAACTAAACACGATGTTGTGTGTAATAAAATTTATCCAAAATTTTAAATTAATTTGAATAATTTTTTTAATAAAATATTAGGTTGTTACATTCTACCCCTCTTGAAATTAATTTCCCCTAAAAATTCATTACTTTAGTTTTTCTAGTGGATTATAATCTATTCTTCAACTTGGGGGAAAACACCTTGACCCATTTATGGTTCAAGTTGAAACATTCCACATGTCAACTTTTGTATCTTTATTGGGTTTGCTTTATCATTATCTCCAAACAAGACCTTCTTCCACTTTCTTGGGAGCTCCATCCATTACATATTATATTACTCACACATATGTTAGGTAACCCAATGTATTAGTTACTATGTTTATATAAATGAAACCATGGTCACACAAGCCTTTGTATAATGAGATGAGGGATGACAAAAAGACTAGAAATTTAATTTAATAACAAATTAAAAGAATCCAACCACATATAAAGGTCTAGTCTAGGGTCTTTAAAATCCACATTAATAAAAAATTACTCATTTAATAAAGTTATCATTCAATTATGATTGTTCTTATTTAAAGTAAATCAGGCTCTAATAAATTAATTATATAATTAAATTAGTAAATTATATTTTGTTAATTATCATCTGAATTTTTTTTATATTCTTATAAATCGTAATTTTAAAAAAAATTAAATATATTTATTTAAAATTAATTGTGTACAAAAAATTATCTTGGTGGAAACAAGGTGATTACCCATATAAACTACCCAACTTGTAATATACCTGTATATTATTTAATATTATAACTTGTGTTATACACAACTTATAAATAATTTCAGGGTGTGTACTATCAACTTAATGACCATAGGGAACACATGGTTATTGCATAGTGTTTGATACTTAAATGTGTGTAGATTAATAATTGTAATATGAATTATCCCTGATATGTAGATCTAAACATTATGTAGAAATTAATTAAAAAATTATATAAAAACCCTTCACATGAACTGTGATATGAACATAATGACCAAATTGAACACGTGTTGATAAGTTTTGAAGAGTATAATAAATAAATTCTCAATTCTATATATTTTGGTAAATGTACACGGTGTGTGTATTGAATTTTATAGGACATGTATTATTCCCACTATCTATCCACAACACATTCCTAGGGACTCAGTGTAATAATTCTATGGAAAATTTTAGAGTACACATCGTGTACATGGGATAAAATTCATGTGGTATTCGGGCTACTTGCACACCAATCATATAGGTCATGTAAGGGTATACATGGACCTTCTATGACGGAGGGACTACACATCGTGTATGGAAGTTACATGGTGTATACTCAAGATGACAGAGTGTCGTGATGTCATAGTCAACACATGGTGTATAATTAAATTCACCATGTGTAATAAATTCACATTCCTTGAATTAATTATGAATTCATTCATCTTGAAGTAAACACTAGTACACAACATGTTCCTCTAGTTTACACTGTGTGTACCCTTATGTTATCCGGCCAAACTCTTTGGCACCATCATATGAGATCTTATTATTTTTTTAATTTTCAAAATTAATCAAATTGATTATATTTTTATTTAATGAGAGAAACAAACAAGATATAGAAATATGAATTAAAGAAATATTAAATTGGAAATGGAAAAACTGAAAAAATATTTAAATAAATCCACAATATTTAGATAATTATAAATAATTATGCTATCTATTTTATACCACAAGAATTTTCCTAGGGCAGTGGGAGATTTAGTTAGGGCTTTCAAAAAAAATTAAGGATCAATGATTAATCAACGATTAACACAATGCTAAACATTGTGATCAATGTAATTGAATAAAATAATATAAATAATGGATGAACATGGAATCCTAAGTGAATAATCATCACATACAATTTATAATTAATTTTAAAAAATAAATAATCACCTTGTAAGAAATTATTTATTCATCGATTGATCATATAGTTGATATGCAGTGTACCATAATTGAGTTATAACAATCAATAATATATTCCCTCTAGTAGTGATCCAAATGTATTCCATGAATCTCTAAACAACGTTGTAGGAATATTTATGTACAAGCATAATAGATCTTATTGCTTGCATCATTCGCCTTTAATCACCCTAAAAATATATTTTAAATGATTATCCATGGCCTCTATCTAGAAATGATATTGGAAGGTGGAGGATTATTTTTCATTTTTTATTGAGAGTGTTCTGGGAGATTGAGATCTCTAGGGAATTATAGTATTCTCTTTATATGTCTTTGTGCACAACACAAATCAACTAGCTCTCTTCAGAAAATAATATAGTTGGGTTTATATACCACAACGGTTAGAAAAAAATTGCACCTTATCCCTTACCATTTTTTCAATACCTATGGAACCTGAAGTCCATAATAATAGTAATATTATTATTATTATTATTATTACTTTACATTCACTGAACTCATGAATTAAATTAATTATTATTTATTCAAATAATATCTTATGTATATTATTTCTTACTGAACCATAAAAATTTTTCCATTATTCCTTCATTATATTTATCTTTTTTAAATAATGAATTTTTATTTGATAAATAATTATCAATAAATTTTATCCCAATATATAAATAAATATTATATTCACTAAATAGAAAATAAAAAAATTAAATATTCTGCTAAAATAATATTTTCTCAAATAACTAGTGACGGAACATATAAGATCAAGATATCATGAAAAATTATTAAACCATGTGAGGGAATGATATTTATTAATAAATTTAAATAATAAATAATAATATATTATTTAAAATAAATTCTAGATTCACATATTTTGTGACCCTTTAGACATCTTTCTTGGGGGAATTAGGTGAAACAACCTATTGTCCATGGTTAGAATCTAGCAGCACGCCAAGGAATCCATATAGAAACAAGTTTAAAATACAATCTAACAATACCTCATACAAATTATTACAGTGTAATATAATCCTTTAATAATGATATCTCTAATCAAGAAGTTTTTATTCTAGTTTCATCAACCTATGTTCTAGATAATACTTTCTAAGACATTATAGAAGTAAAAAATTCCTATATAGAACTATGGCCAATAATTTATTTAGGATATATCATTTCTATTAAAGGGTATGAGATATAAAATTCTACTAAGGAATATAAGGGGAAAAATTTCACAAATTATTCAAAAATGAAATATTCCTCATGGTACACCCAACATATCCTACCTCACTATGAACATATGTCATCATGGTTTTCATCAATACATCAAACTACATGAATTATAACATTCATTAATTATAATATTAATTTGTAAGAATAAATACACACATCCTCATATAGGAAAATAAAATTACACATATAAATTTATATTTCCTATTGTCAGGTCTCATTCTCATAATATCCTATATAGGATATTACATAGGTTGTACACACTGAGAAGGTTCCTTAAAGTCTAATGAGTCTTCATTAATTCTAGACTACATCATTTGTGTCCCTCAAATGATTTCATCAGGCCATAGAAAATATATTTATTAATAATATAATGTAACTCCTAGGTTCTCATAAAATAGGGGAACTACTTAGACATTTCATAATGATAATCACTCTTTGGACAATATCACATACTACGTTACATAGAATAACAATCATGATGTGATAAGTAGTTTATTAATATTCAAAATAAGGAATATAGGTAATAATAAAAAATTGGTTATATGGAATAAGCTCTGATAATAATAATTTCATGTATCTCACATTTCTTTATCCTTATTATCTTCTATGTAAAGAGTTAATGAAAATGAATCACATCGCTTTGCGAGGTGGCAGTATGTCGTACATATAAACAATGTTATCGTATCTTTTATATAATAAAATTTAACAAAGTTATATATGATATGATGAATATAGAGATATAATAATTATACAAATTTCATGTATATGTATATATATATAATTTATATTCATCATCATACCCAACAGTGAGAGGTTGTAAAGGAAAAAACTAATGACATCGGTTTGCAAGGCGGTAGTCCTCTATATACACGTACGTTGTTTTCATAACCCATTTAATGGTATTGGAGATGGTTTTAGGTCATTCCATTAACATAAAAAATATTATTATGTGTAAGATACTAATGTAATTATAATATCTTTATATGATATTAATTTAATTATGTGTAATAATAAATAAACAAAAATGATCATTGATGAATGATGCCACTTTACTGGGTATCCTCCATAGGTGTGCACCAATAACCTTAATTGTTTGGATTTATATGAAAAATAATCATTATAGGATGATAGATTGGAATTTTCTAAGTGATTTTGCTAAGGAATTTTGTAACCAAAAGATCATGATTATGTGATGAGGAGATGTTGGGGTGGCCTTTTATAAGTGAGGTGAGTAGATCAATTGTAATTTTTTGAAAATATTAAATCATACCCAATTTTTTATAAATAAAAAGGATTATAAATGGGCCAATATTGATATTATAATATATAAGGTCAAAATATTTCCATACAATGGGTGATGGACTTGTTCAGATGTCATTTTAACCCTTATCTTTATTATTTAACCCCGCAATAAAACTATTATTACCCTAACATTGGTGGATAGTTTTTACCATTTTTACTATTAATTTAGGTAAAAATTAAGTTTTAATTATTATATAATAATTATTTTTCATTTAGAATCCACTTTTACAAATTTCATTAACATAGGTGAAAAAATAGAGTTTAAAATTAATCTCGTAGATACTATAAGAATGTAGGTTTTTAATGTGAAAATATTCCAAAATATGAAATGTTTTTAAATAAAAATTTAACTTCAAATTTATGAAAATAAACTAAATTGGATTAATATATTTATAATTTATCTAATATTACCTTAAAACTAATTCAAAATATAATTTTACTTTGTAAATAATTTAAATAAAAATAAATTTTTTTATTAAAATTATAATTTTTCTCTACTCATCAAAGAAATAATTTATTCAAAACATTCACAAACATACAAACTAAAATAATTTTTTATATACAGATTTAAAAAATTAATTTTATTTAATCAAATTATTTTTCTAAATTTTGAAAAAAAAAATTATTAAATATATGGGTCAAATAAAACAAACTAGTTTTTTTGAAATTAATGTTTTTAAGTCTAAAATTTTATTTACTATAATTTAATGTCTTAAAAACTCTTAATAAGGATGTTAAATTTTTTATTAAATTTATAATATATAAATTTCATTAAAATCATTCTCTGAAAGTTTTTCTAAAATATATTAAGATAAAACATATTTCTTCATAGAAAAATACCTTTTTAAAAAAAATGTATATTTTCAAATGGTTCTTATTTTCATTTCAAATTAATGGGTCACTAAATAAATAATATTATTTACATGTGTAAACCAAATTTCCATAATTTTTTTAATATTATTAATTTCATTAATTCTAATGGCTCAGAGATAACTAATATATTAAATAATAATATTTCAATAATATGTCACATTTTTTTAAACTTGGTGTTATGTATTAGAAAATCTAAACTCAGTTTTATTTGTAACACAAGATAAACTAAGTGATTCATGTAATAAAAGCTATTCAGAAAATTAAACTAATTTTACATTACTATTTCATAAAATCTTAAGATTCTAAACATACCTTGTGCGCTAAGCATATGAATCTTTGGGTAACCAGCTCATGAAGCCTCATGTCATAAACAGAGGGTTATACTCATGAGATTATGTCTCAAATTCAAGGAAATAATTTATAAGGATTCATGCAGTCTTTTTTACATATGGTAACTTATGTGGATGTCATATGATGTTAAGTTTCATGGTTTTCATAGAACTACATATGTATTGATTCTCATTCCAAGTAGATATATAGATATGCATATTTCCTATATCATACCCCAACCACCACATGAAAAAAATAAACATGTCCTCTCATTGAATCGCTTCTATGTGATGAACAAAAACCTTCCAATTCCTTGTTTCTCACACTAAGCATAGTTGTTATGGTCTTAGAAATGTTGGTAAATGATTCCTCGCATGATAAAGACAAATCAGTTCACATCACAGTTATCAAGGACTTGTTATCAATACCTTTAGAGACACACTATAAGTCCTTAATGCGTAAGGATAAACTACATGATTGATGTCTCATTCAGGACATAAAACTACACATTATTATATACATAACCTAAGAGTAACACTATCTTTGTTGTTGATATCCCACCACCCATTCATTCAAGATCCATGTATATCTTGATTCCTTCCACAACATGATACAGTGTGATGCCCATATCTCTAATCTCATGTCAAGCCGAATAATCAATGGTAACAATTATCCCCACTATGTATGGGTTAATCAAGCATGGAGAGTTTCCAATTCAAGAACTATGTTATACATGATCCCTACCATCACAAGACACATAGTGATGCTAAAATCTCCAATCCTAGGTCCATACCCAAGAATCAAAAATAATAGTTTCCCCTCCAGGCATGGGTTAGTTCTACATGGATAGTTTCCCATTAAATAACTAACTATGTCTTGATTCCTCCAATCATAGGAAACATATTAACATCTAGATAACATATCCTATGTCTAACTGAAACATAAAAATGTCCCCCTCCCTATGTATAGATCAATCCTGTGTATAGAGATTTCATGGAAAAACTATGTGTAGATTGATTCCTAACATCTCTGGATATGTAGTGACACCCAAATCTCCAGTCCTTTTTCAATCATCAATAATAAATGGGAACAATTCCTCCTACTGGGTATGGGTTAAGCCTGCATGGAGTGTTACCCATTCATGAACTATGTGTGTCTCCATTCCTTCTATCATAGCATATGTAGTGATGCATGAATCTATAATCCTGGTTCTAGCTGCAAAAATCGTTAGGAACAATGCCCCCTCTGCATAATGGTTAGACCTGCAAAGATAGTTTCCCATTTTAGAATTACTTGTAGCTTGATTCTTGCTATATCAGGATACATAGTGATTTTTATATCTCTAATCATAGGTAGATATATAACATATAAATTTCCTCTTTCCCTAGGTATTGGTTATACCTATATAGGTATCTATATTGAAAGAACTATGAGTTGATTGATTTCCACCATCTCAATATTTGTAGTGACACCAAGATCTACAATCCTTGGTTCACACACAACATTAAAAAACATAAAAATGAACCCCCTTACATATTAGCCAGCCCTATGAAAGATGCTACCTAAGAACTATATATGTATTGATTCTTTCCATTGTAGGATATGAAGTGATGCTCAGATCCCCAATTTTATTCCCAGTCATGGAATTTTATCACTCTTAAACACATCCCCAGCATAAGAGTAATATCTACATAGAGGGGTCTCTTTAAAATAACTTGTTATAGGGGAATTATTTCCCTTAAAATATGAATATGGAAACATAAAAATCCCATCCATAAAAGTATCATATAACTCTAATAAAATATTTTTGACTTATAAAATATTTTTATTTAAATATACAATTAATATATATATATATATATATATTTCTTTTTCTCGTGATAGATATGCATAATAAGGGATTTCTCATATGGATACCCATCAATAATCCTATGCACGAATATAATATTTCCCTAACCCTATGTTTCCCCAACCATTGATAAGGGTTCCCAAGTATATCTTTCTCAATTTCATGTTACTTCGTGTGTCCTTAGTGCATGATGTTAAACATTAATGAAAATGTCATTACATCGTGATGTTAAAATACAATGAAAACTTCCTTGTTACATGATGTTAAAACTAATGACACATCTTTCCCCACTAAATAATGTAGAAATAGGTAGGGTATCACTCATCATCAATCCTTATCATAGTATCATAAGAACCTGACCATGGTCAACTAGATTATGGGGTTCATTGGTAATCTTTTAAGAACCTCACCCCATAAATCACACTTTGTGTCATGAGCATATCAGGTTTCTTCTTTGAACATTCCATATGTATATTGATATAAGGTTTATGATACCCAAACTAGAGTATTAATGGTCCCATAGAAAGAACATTATGATCCTAGTGATCCCAGACATCACCATGAGGGAACTTATCACCTTAGGGTGTTTTGGGTGGTCCTTGACATGATTTCACTATACCATTACTCAGGACCATTATACCATAATCCATGAATTTAATCATTTTATCCCTCTAAAATAGATAGTAGAGTAATCTTGACCCTGGGTATACTAATTATCCTATTTTGTAACATTCCCCTCATAATAGGTCCACATGCATCAAGACCTTAAACTGCATCCACATTTGTCAATGTTTTACATCCTTAAACATCAGCCATTGATGGTTCAAATTTAAAGACCCTAAAACTGATAGTGAAATATATGTAAATTGTTTCAGGCTAAATACCCACAAAATTTGGTTTGAGAAAAGTTCATGTATCCTCTCTCAAAAATCTTTATCTTTAGAGTTTAGGAAATAATTAGAGTGTAAATTGATAAGCCGTAAATTTTATAGGGGAAACTGTGTGTCCCTATTAAAATTCAAATCATACCTATTGGACCCCTAGTTTAAGAAAATGATATAGTGATGAAATTCTACATCTCCTCCACATGATAACATGTTCACAAGGCAGCGACACAACTTTTAGGGTGCTTAAACCCTTCAGGCATATTACATTTTTTATAGAACCCCTTTGGGCCTTTGAAGTCTAAGCTAACACAAACAATTCCTTGAGTTGATATCCTTCTCTTGAAACCCCATATATTTTTGGATTCCTTATTCAAGGATCTTACCTTTAGAAAAGAAGTAATAGGGACTGTTTCATCCAAAGGGACCCTTGAATCCCAAGAATCCCCCCTTTAAATCTAGGGGATATTGTTCCGACCTGGTGGAACATTATAAGTTCTCTCCATTACCAATGGTAGACCAATAGGCACTGGTACCCATATCTAGTTACTTATATATTCCTAGACCATGATTTACAATCCCCTTATCCATACTTTTCATGTGGATTTAATATCCTTAGTAATACATCATCATATTTGGTGCCCTTTCTCAAGGTAGGAATATGACATACAATTCCCAAAACTTCTGATGACCCAAATCACATGACTCAAAACCACATTTCCTAGGTCTTGAGATTCCCAACCTAAATCTAAACAGCATTTGGGTTCTAGAACACTTCATAGATAATTCATTTCTTCATTCCCCACTTTATATTCCAAAAGTTTGAGTCTTCACAAGTATTTAATG
Organism: Viscum album; assembly: GCA_963277665.1. Classification (NCBI taxonomy): domain Eukaryota; kingdom Viridiplantae; phylum Streptophyta; class Magnoliopsida; order Santalales; family Viscaceae; genus Viscum; species Viscum album. The sequence continues at coordinate 441,694,201 of OY728160.1, forward strand.
TCCCTTGAGAGATAGTTGGTAAAAGTCTATGTAACACCCAGATATTTTATGAGATATATTTTTTTTAATTTCTTTCATATATTCTGTTTTATGATACCCCAAGATTATATTATACTATACGCAACACTATATTAGCTTTCAATATACGCAACATTATTCTTGGCTCGTGTTACACACAATTTCAAGTTCATTTTGGGGAAATTATTCGACGCAACATTAAGTATAGATTTTGTTTAATGTATAAATGAAATAAATTTTGATTATGTTACACGCAACACCAAATGGAGCTTTCACTACACGCAACCCTAACTTGGCTTGCATTACACGCAATCAAGACCTTCCTCGATAGCGTGTGTAGTATGCAATACCGAGTTTCACTAAATGAGATATTATTATAATATTATTATGAACTAGCCATTATGAATATTAATACCCACTTTTTGAAATTTTATAAATTTTATCTTTCAAAATGGGATTCATTTTTGGATTCAGAATATCTAAATTATCCTAGGGTGAATTTTTGGTATTTTTCTGAAAACTTTTAATTTTTGATGAATAGTGAAAACACTGGGTTTCTATTTAAAAACCGACTTTTTATTTAAATAATTATTTATTTTATTTAAATTTATTTTAGGTAAAAATAGATACATAATATATATATAAGTTCAATGTATTTCATTAGAGTTAGTTTATAATAATTTTAGAGATATAAAAATTTTATAGAACTTTTTACTGTCTTTTACCCACCTCTTAGGAGCATTTTCAATTGTACATAAAACTTAATTTTACCGCTTCTGTGAGTTGAATTTATAAAATCCAAGAGACACGGTTAATATCAAAGAGTGAAATGTGGTTCAATAAGATAAAAATAATTTTTGGTGAATAGTAACTTTTTCTTTTATTTACCACGGTTAAAAGTAAATAGGATAATTAAAGGTAAAAATGATATTATTTTTACCCTAAAAAATGTCCTAATTATATTTTATAAGTATAATTCGACCAAAAAAAACCTTAGGAATATAATATTATCATTTAGGTCCACTTGGATTAGATTTGGAGATTTATTATTATTTAATTCAAAGAAGAGTTAAAAGAGTTAAAATCAAAGTTTTATAACTAAAACATTTTTAATATAGGGTTATACATAATATAAATTAGACTATAAATATTCATTAGAAATATAAAAATATTTACTACATAATGGTATTTTATTTATAATTTTTAGACATTAAATAATTTAATTTATTTTTGACACAATGATGATGCAGTAATTACCTTATTAATGAAATATTAACATAATTGATGTTATAAATACCCAAATAAATGTAATTTGAGACTTTTTATGAATTACAAAAAATTTATAGGATAATATGACATGTTAGTATTGATTTAATTAACTTTTTTATAACTAATCATGGTTTTATGATTTTCACAAAAATCAATTACCAAATAGTGTAGAAATTGACATAAAATATTTTAAAAAAAATATTATATTATTAATTTTTATTATATTCCTAAAAAAATAAAGTTCATCCAAATTACTTATATAAGGTTATATATATTAATAATTAACCACTTGGGGTTCTTTTGTCTTGTTATAGTAAGTTTATTAACCATATATTGTTAGAAAACAAGAAGACAAGGTAAAAATTAAATTATTTATCTTAGAGTTAAATCTAAATGATAAGGTTAAAATAGTAACCTAAACTTTTCTAAAACCTATTGGTTGAGAGGATTTCGAACCATCCCCACTTTAGTTTAGAAATAAGTCACTTTGGAGCCATTATAAACTGAATATAACTTTATTATGAAATAATATTTTAAATCTTTTTTAAAGTGCCTCTCTCCTACCTTATAAAAGGGAACCTCCTTCCTCTTCTCTTTACACAATTTTGAGCCTTCAAGATCATCCTAAACCTGACCATTTCCCTTATCAACTTCTCTAGAAACATTATAGAGGTTCTGGTCTCCTCAAAAGACCGAATCTAGTGCCTTATGAGGAAGCTTAAAAGAGGTGTGTCGAAGAAGAGGTAATCTCTTCTACCGATTCTTTCAAGTTTCTTTCTTCTTAAACTTCTTCTTATTTCTTTGTTTGATTATAAAGTAATAACATAAGTATAAATAATATAATGATATGTTATTATAAATATGAAACAACCCCATTTCACCTTCTATCCATCCTATGGAAAACGAAATCACCGCGTGTGCATACGTACGGAATACCGTCTCCACGCCGTGGTGTAATCTGTTTTTCCCCCACTACCTTACTTGGATGGGTATAATGGTGTAAAGAATAAATATATATGGTTATTATAACATCATAATTAATCTTAGATACTATATCATCCACTCCAATTCCATTCAAAAATTATGGGAACGATATCATTGCTCGTGCGTACGAACGAATTACCGTCTCCACGACGCGATGAGATTCATTCTCCATGTTAACCATTCAAGAATGAGTATAAAGTATATATAATGAATAATAATTAAATATACGACCTAATTAAGCTACTGAATTTATGTATATATATATATATTTCATCTACTTACTTCCATTCAAGTCAATAAGGAAAGTAAAACAGTGTGCATGCGTACGTACGGCCTACCGTCTCCATGAACGGTGTATTTCATTTAATTCATCTATCTAATATATATATATATATATATATAATGAGTATATATGATATATAAGTCATGATTTAAATTCTGGAAGTATGTAAATCATGATATAAGTAATAATAATATCAAGAACAACAAGTCCAAACATGTATGATAAATAAAACGATTTTACCCAAAACACTCCTTTAACATGGAATTTACAAAAGAATGGGTAATATAAAGTCATAAGTGAACCATAGATGATGTCATAACAACGAATATGATTCTGTAATAAGTAAATGAAATTATTTAAATCATTATACAGGAGGTTCGGATACGTACGAACCATATTGGACCTATGGTAAGGGATAATTTTTCAATCTCATTTTTATTCGAGATTTCTTATACGTAAGTATTTACAGGGGTTATATTTTTCATCCATGTCCATAAAAACATTTTTCATAAAGTTTTCAATATTATTCCATGTATTTTTAAAGTCATTTTTACCCCTCTTTGACTTTTACATTGTGTTATGGAAAGAATCTTTCTTTTGTTTACCATACGAGGAACTTTTTGACTTTTCCGGCAAAAGTACGAGGAGAACGTTTTTTTTTAATTATACAGAATGAACGGATTTTTACAGTTTTATAATGCATAATATTCATGAATTTTACTCTACATGTTTTCATGGTTATTTTCAATAAAATCCTTTTCTTTTAAATTTTTTTGGCAGTTTGCGAAAAGAAAATGATTTTGAAGAAGAAAGGATATTTTCCTCAAGAATTCATTTCAAGTGTTTTATCAAAAATATTTTCCATCTAAGATGACATTATTTAGAATGTTCATGTTTCAAGTATAATGTCTCTATTATTTACATGGTTTTATTTTTATTATGAAGTAATGACATCCATTTGTTTTATATGGATTGTGTGATGATGGGATGATGTTTATGAAACCCATTTTATTCTTTAGGTTATGATGAATGTTTTAAGTTTATTTTGTGGAACAAGTAAGAATGAATTCATTATGAGATGGGTTGGACCTATATCTACCTCCAATTCATTGGGTAAAGATTTATATCTCATGAGATAGACATGGCTGGAATGGTAAGTTAATCTGATTCAGTGATACAGGACTGGAATGAGGAGTGAACTCGATTTAGAAAGGGACTTTGTCAACTAAGATGGTCTTGGTAGCAATGCCTTGACTACTATGGAAATAATATCATGTGATTAATGTTTTTACACAATTAAATGTTTTATTCCCATGCTATTTTATCATTATTGATGTTCCTTTATGATATATGCCTTACGTACTTCCAAGATTTATGTCTTTGCTCAAGATTTTGATGTTTAGATTTTATGTTCAAGTTTTTTCATTCAAATGTTTATGGACTATTTTATGTTATCTATGTTTACCATTAATGATCATTTGAGATCACCATTTTTATGTTTTCTTTTCCCTAAGATATAAATAATGGTTTTAGGTAAGAAAAGAAAAGGGGGAGATCTTTATGGGAGATTTTGAAGATCTTTCACCATGATTAGAAGATTATTTTTCCGAGTTTCCAAAGACACTAAACTATTACGGTCCTTGTGTGTTTGTTTTAGTTATATATTAAGTATTCTTCAAAAGTAATGTAATGTACATGTACGTCAATATTGGGTCTCTACAGTTGGTATCAGAGGAACGGTTTAGTATATGATGAATGGTACCGGTAACCATGAAAGGTTATTCAAATATTTTTGGAAGCTAGATGATATGTACATAATGAAAGGATAAAAAGATAATGAGATGTTTGATAGTATTAATGAGCACATGACTGATATAAGGACAAACTGATATCATGGTTTGAGTAAATAGAATTTTTGGGATTTTGGTATGTGGAAAGAGTTACCTTTTGATAGCATTCATGTTTTCACTGAAGTTCTATGGTAATTCATGTTGCAAGTGAATACAAGATTAAGGTATTCACATGTTTGGAATGCGATAAACAAGATATATCTTATGATATATGGGGGATAAATGATGGTATTCACATGCTTGGTTGATGACATTTCTAGTAATCGTTTTCTTTATACTATGAGATTGGACAGATGTATTTTGGATAAGTCTAAAGACTGGAATGGATTATGTCGGACATCATATAGTATTTTTTAAGGCTATAACTTTTTTTTGATATTATTTCTGTAATGTTATAATAGTGATGTTTTAGAAAAAAAGAAAACCAGAAGGATGGGAGACAACCCATCGTGTCGGACAAGGTTGCGGGAATTGAACCCAAAACCGAAGTGTGACAGGCCATTATTGCCTACCACTGGCCTACAGGAAGTCCCTGGTTAGTAGAAATTATATTTATTTTATTAAGCAGTATGATAGTTGAATTATATGTCCATTGTTGGAATCATATACGGTTAATCTCACCATAGATGGACTTAGGTATATTTAATAACTTTTGCTAACCTTTTGTTTGAGATAGATGGAATGACCTATCATTCTATAGCATGATCTGCTAACATTTAAAGAAGGACAAATTCAACTTCATTTCTTTAAATAAGAGGTGAAGTGTAAATTGATCATGGAATGACCAACAATGATATTTCACGGAAATCAAGTAAGTATTTATCCTTGTGCAAAAATTTATCAACATTAGGAAAATGATCTTGAAAACCAAAAATGTTGTCCTCGTACCCTCATATTCGATGAATCAGATGGTACCTTAGATCATCACAAATTTATGGATTTGTTATTGTTGGCTTTTTTATAGCCATGTTCTCTACCACACTTCATCAGAACATGATGGTTAGATTTCTCTTCCATATCCATATTTTCAACTATGTTCTCCTATGTGGAAACCCAGTGATGAGTTATTTTGGGTAATCGTTATGTTTCATACATTAGTTTTTAAAATTAAGTTTTAGTATTCCTTTTTACGTTGTGGGTTTCTATGAAATAAACTTTCCAGTAGTAAACGATTTATAACCCCAATGAATTTCGAGGGCGAAATTCATTTTAAGGGGGGTAGAATGTAACACCCTTAGATTTTATAAGATATATTATTTTTAATTTCTTTCATATCTTCTGTTGTATGCTACATCAAGATTATATTGTACTATACGCAACACCATATTAGCTTTCAATATACACAAAACTATTCTTGGCTCGTGTTACGCACAATTTCAAGTTCGTTTTGTGGGAATTATTCTACGCAACATTAAGTATAGATTTTGTTTAATTTATAAATGAAATAAGTTTGGATTATTTTATACGCAACACCAAACGGAGCTTTCACTACATGCATCCATGACTTGGCTTGTATTACACACAATCAAGACCTTCCTCGATAGCGTGTGTAGTACGCAATACCGAGTTTCACTAAATGAGATATTATTATAATATTATTATGAACTAGCCGTTATGAATAGTAATACCCACATTTTGAAATTTTATAAATTTTATCTTTCAAAATGGACTTAATATTAGGATTTATAATATAGAAATTAGCCTAGGGTGAATTTTTGGAATTTTTCTGAAAACTTTCAATTTTTGATGAATAGTGAAAACACTGGGTTTCTATTTAAAAACCGACTTTTTATTTAAATAATTATTTATTTTATTTAAATTTATTTTAGGTAAAAATAGATACATAATATATATATAAGTTCAATTTAATTCATTGGAGTCAGTTTATAATAATTTGAGAGATATAAAAATTTTATTGAACTTTTTACCGTCTTTTACCCACCTCTTATGAGCATTTGCAATTGTACATAATACATAATTTTACCACTTCTGTGAGTTAAATTTAAAAAATCCAAGAGACACGGTTAATATCAAGGAGTAAAATGTGGTTCAATAAGATAAAAATAATTTTTGGTGAATAGTAACTTTTTACTTTTATTTACCACAGTTAAAAGTAAATAGGGTAATTAAAGGTAAAAATGGTATTATTTTTACCCTAAAACATGTCCTAATTCTATTGGATAAGTATAATTTGACCAAGAAAAACCTTAGGAATATAATATTATCATTTAGGTCCACTTGGATTAGATTAGGACATTTATTATTATTTAATTCAAAGAAGAGTTAAAAGAGTTAAAATCAAAGTTTAATAACTAAAACATTTTTAATATAGGGTTATACATAAGATCTATAAATATTCATTAGAAATATAAAAATATTTCCTACATAATCTTATTTTATTTATAATTTTTATATATTAAATAATTTATTTTATTTATGACACAATTATGAGGCAGTAATTACCTTATTAATGAAATATTAACATAATTGATGTTATAAATACCCAAATAAATGTAATTTGAGACTTTTTATGAATTAAAATAATTTTATAGGTTAATATTACATGTTAGTATTGATTAAATTAAATTTTTTTGAAGTAATCATGCTGTTAGGATTTTCACAAAAATCAATTACCAAATAGTGTCAAAATTGACATAAAATAGGTTTTTAAAAAAATATTATATTATTAATTGTTATTATATTCCTAAAAATCTAAGGTTCGTCCAAATGACTTATATAAGGTTATATATATTAATAATTAACCACTTGGGGTTCGTTTGGCTTGTTATAGTAAGTTTATTAACCATATAGTGTAAGAAAACAGGAAGACACAGTAAAAGTTATATTATTTAACTTAGAGTTAAATCTAAATGATAAGGTTAAAATAGTAACCTAAACTTGTATAAAACCTATTGGATGAAAGTATTTCTAAACATCCCCACTTTATCTTAGAAATAAGTTACTTTGGAGCCATTATAAACCAAATATGACTTTATTATAAAATAATATTTTAAGTTTTTCCTAATGTACCGCTCCCCTTCCTTATAAAAGGGAACCTCCTCCCTCTTCTCTTTACACAATTTTGAGCCTTCAAGATCAGCCGACCCCTACCCATTTTCCTTATCAAAATCCCTAGAAACATTATAGAGGTTCTGGTATCCTCATAAGACCAAATCTAGTGCCTTAATAGGAATCTTAGAAGAGGTGTGTCGAAGAAGAGGTAATCTCTTCTACTGATTCTTTCAAGTTTCTTTATTCTTCAACTTCTTCTTCTTTCACTGTTTCATTATAAAGTAATAACATAAGTATCACTAATATATATATATGTTACTATAAATATGAAACAACCCCATTTCACCTTCTATCCATCCTACAGAAAATGAAATCACCACGCATACGTACGTACGGAATACCATCTCCACGCCGTGGTGTAATCTGTTTTTCCACCACCACCTTACTTGGATGGGTATAATGGTGTAAAGAATAACTATATATGGTTATTATAACATCATACTGAATCTGAGATACTATATCATCCACACTAATTCCATTCAATAATTATGGGAATGATATCATCGCTCGTGCGTATGTACAGATTACCGTCTCCACGACGTGATGAGATTCATTCTCCATGTTAACCATTCAAGAATGACTATAAAGTATATATAATGAATAATAATGAAATATATGACATAATTAACTACTGTATTTAAGTATATATATATATATATATTTCATCTACTTACTTCCATTCAAGTCAATAAGGAAAGGAAAACAGCGTTCATGCGTATGTACGGCCTACCGTCTCCATGAACGGTGTATTTCATTTCATTCATCTATCTATTATATATATATACTGAATATATATGATATATAAATCCTGATTTACATTCTGGAATTAAGTAAATCATGATATAATTAATAATAATATCAAGAACAGCAATCCCAAACACATTCGATAAATAAAATGATTTTACCCAAAACACTACTTTAACATGGAATTTACAAAAGAATGGGTAATATAAAGTCATAAGTGAACCATATATGATGTCATAACAATGAATATTATTCTTTAATAAGTAAATGAAATTATTTAAATCATTATATAGTAATTTTAGAAATATACGAAGCATATTTGACCTAATGTAAGGGATAGTTTTTCAATCTCATTTTTATTTGAGATTGCTTATATGTAAGAATTTACTGGGGTTATATTTTTCATCCATGTCCATAAAATTTTTTTCCATAAAGTGTTTAATATTCTTCCATGTATTTTTAAATTCATTTTTACCCCTCTTTTACTTTTACATTTATCTATGGAAAGAATCTATCTTTCTTTTACCATACGATGAACTTTTTGACTTTTCCGGCAAAAGTATGAGGAGAATGTTTTTTTACTTATACAGAATGAATGGATTTTTATGGTTTCATAACGCATAATTTTCCTGAAGCTTCCTCTACAAGTTTTCATGGCTATTTTCAATAAAATCCTCTTTGTTTAAATTTTTTTGGCATTTTGTGAAAATAAAATGATTTTGAAGAAGAAAGGATATTTTTCTCAAGAATTCATTTCAATTGTTTTATCAAAACTATTTTCTATCTAAGATGACATTATTTAGCATGTTTATGTTTCTAGTATAAATTCTCTATTATTTACATGGTGTTATTTTTCTTATGAAGAAATGACATCCATTTCTTTTATATGGATTATGTGGTGATGGGATGATGTTTATGAAACCCATTTTATTCTTAGGGTTATGATGAATATTTTACATTTATTTTGTGGCACATGTAAGAATGATTTCATTATGAGGTGGGTGGGACCTATATATCTCTCCAATGCATTGGGTAATTATTTTTATCTCATGAGATATACATTTCTATAATGGTAATTTAATACGATTCAGTGATACAGGAAGGGAATGAGGAGTAAACTCGATTCAGAAAGGGAAATTGTCTAATAAGATGGTCTTTGTAGCAATGCCTTGTCTACTATGGAAATCATATCATGTGCTTAATGGTTTTCCACAATTACATGTTTTATTCCCATGATATTTTATCATGATTTATGTTCCTTTATGATATATTCCTTACATAATTCCAATATTTATGTCTTTGCTCAAGATTTTGATGTTTATATTTTATGTTCAAGTTTTGGCATTCAAATTTTTATGGATTTTTTAATGTTCTCTATGTTTACCCTTAATGAGAATTTGAGCTCACCCTTTTTATGTTTTATTTTCCCCATGATATAAAGAAAGGTTTTAGGTAAGAAAAAAAGGGTAAGATATTTATGGGAGATGTTGAAGATCTTTTACCATGATTAGAAGATTATTTTTCCAAGTTTCCAAAGACACTAAACTATTACGGTCCTTGTGTGTTTGTTTCTGTTATGTATTAAGTATTCCGAAAAAGTAATGTAATGTCCATGTACGTCAAGATTGGTTCTCTATAGTCTAGTTAACCATTAATTTAATTCATTTGAGCTCATGAATAAGGTCTTCTGACCTACCAAATATAGGAATCTCCTTCTTCTTAGAAAGGAACTCTAATCCTCTTCAGACCTAGAGACATTATGGTAGAACCCACCACCTTAGGGTTTTATGGATCATCCTCAGTATGTCTGACCCATTAAATATTCATTAGTTAAAACTCTTAAGTTATGAATTACTTAACCCATATTTCAAATATTCAATTATCCTCAACTTACCTAATATTTCCCCATCCACCAACTCCCTTGAAGGTATGGAGGAAAAGGTATCATGAACCATCATGGATATTCATCCCTCATGATCTCTATAAGAATGTCAGGTTCAAAAACCACAATGAATATAAATTCCTCAAAATTTAAATTGGGAATTTTGGGTATATGAACCATTCATGCACACTAATTCTCCATAATACCATCAAGGTTTCATGGATCTCAAACCCTTCATGAATTCTCATCCTCCACTACCAATAGAAAACCCTTGGTAGAAGACACAAAATTATAGCAATAGAAGGTCAAACCTAAAAGACCCAAAACCACAAAAATAGATTGTACGACCTAGAACACCCTCAAATATAGTGATAGAAGATTCATGTTATATGACCTATAAAATATAAAAATATAAGGTATAATCTAGAAGTCCCAAAGTTACAGCAATAATAGACCCAAGATAGAAGAACCAAATCCCTATCAATAAAACGTCTAATCTAGAAGACCCAAAACTCTAGAAATATAAGTTAAAAGTAATAATTCCCAAAACTACCGAAATAGAAGTTCTAAATTAGAAGACCCTAAAACTAAATAAATAAAAACTCTAAGATATAAGAACACTCAACTATAAAAATAGAAGGTACAATCTTGAATATCTTATACTATAATAATAGAAGGTCCAAACTAGAAGATCAAAAACTACAGTAGCATATGGTCTGAGTTAGAAGTCCCTAAAATATAGAAAAATAATTATCTAATTTTCAAGAACTTAATGAATAAAATTAAAATAAAAAAATGATCACCATGATGAAAAATAGAAAATGGATCCCTAGGAAAAAGTTGAGTCTCTGCTCATTGAACATTCACTTTTTTGTGATCAATGCAATATTAAGAACTCATAAAATGAAAATTCATAATTGTTGTCCAGTTGAAAAACTATATGATGGAAGACTGAAAAAAATTTGAGTCCACACTTTCTAATCACTCCCCATATGATACTTAGGAAACATTTAGGGAAATATAAATAAATGAAATTAAAAGGTTGTAGGTAAAATAATTTTACCCTATAAAAAATCTATCTACACTCACTAAATCCATTGACTTTGGAAAAACAAGAGAATTTACCCTTCATGAAATAAATATTTCCAAATTTAACCTTTTAAACTATGTGGTCTCAGGACAATTAGAGAAGGTTTATCAGTAAAGAATCTTATGTTGGTGTTCATTCCTTATAAACTCTGAAGATAAATTGGTTGTGAGTTAAGAATTCAAATATAGGCAATTGGGTTTACATTTTATTATAAAAATTATGGTATCCATTAGTGATCCATGTGATACCAGATTAGGGAGATGTCATGTAGACCATAAATAACAAAATTATATACAATGACATGTAAATTCCCAAAAAAAACATTAATAATAAACGACACAAAAATAATAAATCTCTACATTTTTTATTTCTACAAAATGTTTCAAAAAAATACTACAGATACATTAATGGATGGATCATAATATAATATGGTTAGCAGTATTTTCTAAATTATACAATGTTTTTTGGTAGATATAAATGTATTGATGAAGTTCGATTTTATCTGCCTCCTTTTCCTCCACCATAGGATAAAAAATGTATCAATAAATGAAGATAACTCATGATACCATTTCTAAATTAACACCAATAATTATGATGATGATAGAAGATGAGATATAGTTTTAGTTACAAATGATATGCACTCACATATTTATGCAATCAATAGATCAATTTGATTTCATGACTAGGAGGTTGTGTGATGCTTATAGACAAGAACCTCTAACACTTCTCTTATTGAAAAGGTTATATAACATTCACCATTTAAACTATATAGGATCATCTTGATATTAAGTATTTGTTACCTGTTAAATCTAATTTTCATCATGATATCATTAAATGTATACTGCTCAAATCCCCCTACACCAAAATCACAAAATAGATATAGAATGCAATCCTCTTAATCAAGAAATGTCTCTAATGGTATCTGATTGGTCAAGGTATGAATTTTCTTCTAGATTAACTGACATCATGATTGATCTTCTACAACATTACAAGTAGGTACATTATAAAGATGAATGATTTATTGAGAATATTCAAACACCTAATCCATTGAAATATGGATTAGATAAGATTATGAAGAAGCAAGAGAAGTTATTTTATGTGATCTCTTATCAATTGAATCCTCTTCAGTCACAAAAAATTGAAGAACCATTCTCCCTAAAAAAATTCCCGCTAATTGTATGTTCATCACTATAGTGATAAAATTTCCTTGGATCTCACCCAGGACCTAAATCAACTCCATTTTTGGTTATGATAAGGGATTCCATGAATTACATCATTTTTACACCTGGTTAATCATTCTATTCAACACACCACCTAGTTTGGATTCCAAAAAAGTCTGGGAAAAGTCGTGAGACAAAATGACATGGACATTGACAGATGGAAGGATAATTTTATAATTCTTATCCTCACACACCAACATAAGAAAACAATTTCAAATAATTCTTAGATGTCACTCACCCCACATGTCGGCTGATGGAAGAGGAGAAACACTTTGAATACAACTAAATTTATGAGAGAATTGATATGGGTTATATGGATAAAAAATAATCATCTTATCTACTCGGACATTAATAACCCCATAACAAAGAGGGATTTTATATTACCACTCATTAATATTGACAGTATCTTTATCAATAATCAGTTTGGTTAGTGAAGGATAGGGAATGAAGTTGAAATGATTAGGTCGGATCAACAAATTAGTAAACCTCATCGGAGCCAAGTGTCATCACCTAAACCCTATAAATATTTCATATACTTGGACAAAACAATGAATCAAGGATAAACTTAGGGTAATGGTATTTTTAATAGAGTAAATACTCTCATATCCATCCGAATATGATATGTAAGGGGCCTCCAATATTGTAAGGGATGTTTTCTTTTTTTTCGATATGGCCAAAATGTTGATAGGGGAATGAAAAATTTGGAATATCTAGGTTAATAAGGAACTCATATACCAATTGGGATGTCATCACCAACATACCTACTCGAATTCCTAAATGGGTTTCCCTGGTGGAGATAATCTATCTGTTTAGGAACATGAAAAAAACCTGCTAGATGAAGGTTTAAGGATTACTATGGTCTAACCAAATATTCCCATATTTCATACACCCTAGCCTCAAGTATTCCCTAATACTATTTCATGTGGTAATGAACCTTTTTTGGAATGGAACTAATGATGTAATATAGTGGTTGTCTGAGTCTAACTATAGAATAATTTGATGTTCATATTATCTTTAAAGGAAATTAGTGAGTATAAGTTCATCTCCATCCTTAATTTCTCCCTCACGATGGTAAGAATGTCCCTTTACAAATATGTACTTTGTGTGAGGTCATCCCAAACATACATGGATGGAATAAAATCATCAAACATATCCCCGGGATGAGATATCCATCCCATCTAGTAAATGTCTCAAAGGTTGATCCTTACTTCATTGTGATGCATATTGAAATTATTAGAGTGAGGACACAAAAAAAACTAATCATCTCTTTATTAATTTTATACTTATGATATATTATTAATAGATAAATATATAATTCTTTTTAAGGATGTATATTGTGTGTAATGTTAGAAAATTCTAAGCATCACAACCTAACTCAGAATGGCTATTCTCATTCATTATAAAAATTAAAACTAGGTTATAAGTCCCATTAAAAGTTCCAACTACTTATTAGATTACATAAATATGATAAAAATATGTTTAAATGGTTATGATAATTTGGTTGATGGGAAATATTATAATCATTCAGAATTTTAGGAGAGTTATCCAACATATGAGATAATCCCTAGTATGGTGAAACAACTAATTTACTATCCTTATATATTTTCATTTGGATACATTCAAGGGAGGATTAAATCCAATAAGATGGAATTTTTTCAATATAATGGTGGAATGGAAACATCATCCAACAGACCATATCGATACAAAATAAGTTTTTGTGATAGGGGAATGCTCTGATGTTTAGGTGGTATGATCCTCTTCAAAGTATTGTTTTCATAAAACACATGATTCCAAGGGTTGGTACTTTTATTAAAAAAAATCATTGACCTCTATCTATCTATGTTGGTAGATGTATGGGAACTATAATATATATGTAAAAAACAAATATGAAATGTAATATGAGTGAAAAATATTATCAGAAGAGGTGCATGACTCAAAAAATGCCACGTGAATGACATGATCCATAAAGTGATTCACGATCACATTACCTTATATGGGTTACACCAATCATGTGACCCATAAATCACCTTATGAGTCACATGTCTCATGTATCATATTAGGACTATGTGATCTATGAAATGACTTGGGATCCATGACTCTTATATGGTCATGTGAAATACATGATGTCCGAGAAATAATGAGACTGAGCTAGTTGATCATACGAAACATTCAGGATAGTCATGTAGATAAAGAAATGGGTCAAGGTTCAGGAAAACTACCAATATTTGATTCATGGTTAATTTGAAAAAGTTTGGAGACAAATTATTCATGTCGAGAGATATTAATAAATAGTCTCCCAAAGCAGTGTTGCTATCATTTCTCATGAAGAGTTCTTACAAAATGGATCTTACAACATGGTCTTACGAAAGAGTCATGAGATTAAAAAATTATGATGGATATGGAGTTCATATTGACAAGTAAAATAGGCTTCATACATCCTCATAAATTTATAGGATATCCCTCTAAATACCAAAAGTCACTGGGAAGACCTAACGTTATCCAAGAAACTTATTAGTGGAAGCTGCAAAGACTTGGGTGGGAATTTTATCTACATAGAACTGATTCATTATGCCTATAGAAATCACTCTATAGGAGGTTCATTTTTTTATGACCACCAAATTATAATATTAAATTATGTATTTTAAGAAATACTTAAAGCGTGGGTAATATTTTATCCAAAAAAAACAAAAAAAAGTATCTAGACTACATAAATCCATGATACCTAAATTAGGAATATCACATAACCACAAAAGGAAACGTAATTTCATGAACCTGGGATGGTAATGAGAATGTATCAAACATTTTTGAAGATCTATTTATGATATTTTGAATACTCTCTAGAAAATATCTCAATCCCTTTTGAAGCCCCTCTATATAGGCACTCGTGATCTTGTGAAGACTCCTGATCATGTTAGCCCAATCTTGCAAAGTTCTTTTGGAATTTCCATCAGATCATGTGATAACTGAATGAATAATAAATGGGAAAAGTCTGAAAATAATTTAATTTAAAGGACAAAAATGTGGAAAAAATGTAGAAGAATCATGTGATGGAGAGTTAATTTTATTTTCATGTGACATTCATTTGTGATTCCCAAAACTTCAGGCAACCCATAGCGACATGAAGACTTGTCACACAAGATAATGATTGGCATTTTTCATTAATTATTAAAACAACCATGTAAATTCCCATTTGACCATGTGATTCCCCCTTCTATCCACAAAAAAATTGGGATTTTTTGTGACAATGCTCGCATCCAATCACAAGATTCAACATTGATCATGTGATGTATCACAAATGGGAAGAGTGGATATTCTTGATAATTATTACACACCATCTTGATATCATATATGAATCATGTGATTCTTGAATAGAAAATAAATTTGAAAAGGCCATATGTATGGGAAAATAGTAGAAAGAAGGTTGAAAATGGTGGAAGCCACTTCGGATGGGAATAAACATTAATATTCATTAGAAGGGGTTAGGCATCACATGTCATCATCATTGGTCACATGAACAACCATTGACAATCCACATTGATCTCATGAGATAACCCTAAAAAGGAATTTTAATCTCGTATATGGCCCCTAACTAGTTGTCTTGTTCTCACAAAGGACCCTAGAAAAGTTTTCTTTGATAACATGAAGGACTTCCTATGGGCATATTGATCCCATAAAGACTATAAAACATATTTTATAAAGTGTTCAAAGGCTATCTAACATGTAAATTTGATTATGTGAAATACCTTTGATGAGTTGGGGTCTAATAGATATGGTGATGAAGGAGTGTTCTCAAGGTTATTTTTTATATTGCAACACCATGGATGACCCATTGAAAAATCATTCATAGCACATGATGAAAAAATCCATACACTGACTCTTTCCCATATATGTGATATATTAGTCCTGAAAGGTAGAGTATGGCTAGGGTCTGGAGGCCTATAAATTCAACATCCTTAGAACAATGAAAAAGTCCCAGAAAGAAGATGGAGATTACACACATCAGAAACAATCCATACAATCGATAGCAAATAATAGAATACTTCTTGGGGAAAAGGGATCAATACCACAATGGTCTTTCACAAGGTAAAAATCTTGGAAATGGCCTAACGGATTAAACCGAAGGAATATTCACTTTATGTGCTAGTTTTATAGATCCAAAAAATTAAATCAAATGGGATATCCAGTTTATGAAGAAGAATTTCCACATGCCAATTTGGTCATGTGTCGCATAAAAAACTAATGCTTGAAGAACATTGAGGCACACATTCAATAAAATACTGAGAAGGATGGAAGATTTTTTCTAATAAGGATATGCTATCTTTCATTCAATATTGTCATCAACTTTTCATGAACTAATTAGATTATGCGACAACACTAAGACATATCAACCAAGTCCTAGGAGGTCCTTTTGACATGCCAACCAAGTCTTGAAAATTCCTCCACACGTGCCATCAAAGTCATGCAGCACCCCTTGGATATTTCTCATTGATCACACAACACAATTGTACATGGAAGCATTAGTTAGGGAAATTCCTCCAAACATTCCTCCCAAGTCATGATATTCCCTCCATATATGTCAAAATTTTCATTAGAAAACCTTCCAAAATGTCATCATTGATCACAAGACACCAATTGGATGTCTTTATATAGATCAATAGAAGTACCTTGGATGTGTAGTCTAATTCATGAAAGATTCCTATAAACATTCCTACCGTATCTGGTGATGGAACTCTGACATATCTGCATAATTCATATGAATCACCCTTGGACATGTCATCCGTGTCAGAAAAACACTAAGGACTTGTTGGGAAGGCACTCAGGACATGTTAGGTAGACACTTTGATATGTGATAACCATTCCTATTAGAAAAATTCATACATACCCCAAACATAACTATGTGATCAATTATTCTTTTCCAAACATGATACATGGGACATGTTACTAATGCTCGAGCTCCAATGGGCACCCACCATAGTGTAATTCACTCTATGTCTTAGACACTCTAACTAACATGTCTTAAACTCTCCTAAGTATTATGTATTTTCAATAACCATATCTCTCACAACAGAAATCATCCCTATCCAGGGAAACTTCAGTGTGTAATCTCAATTTAGGGACATGATATGATTTTCCCCATACATGGCCATCCTCCTTAGTATAAGTATCGAAATAATTCCCATTATGGTAAAACCTAGGTAAATGACCCTCATAACCATTAATCATATATAACCACCCTTAAGTGGGTTGGGGGAACTTGAACTAAAATGAATCTAATTTCTATTATAAATAGTAAGTGTAGGAAATCATCTTAAGGTTCGAGGTCATCATTTGGTGCCTAAGTTCCCTCATATATGTCATTTTTATATGATGCTAAAATAAATGTTTTAAGTAAACTATGTTGGCTTTTTTTCTTATTATAAACAAGATATGTAGGATGCCTCATAAACATTCAATCCCATCCTCAAAATATCAATCTCCTAATTGGATGGTAGTAAACTCTAGAGCGCCTAGTCATATGGATTCAAAATATATATTGGTTCCCATTTCACAGTAATAATGGGAAACGAATGTAGAACCTGAGATACAAATAGGTGGTCTCATTAATGGAAACCCCTATTAGATGCAAAAGGATTCGACACACAATAATTTCATTAGGAAAACTAGTATCTTATTTGGATTATAAATATATTCTCGAACATATATTAAATATATAATGTAGTCCTAGAAAATGAAATAATTCCCCCAAAAAGGGTTTGATGGCCCTGACATCCCATCCTCTCAACCAATCTAAGTTCTTAAATTCCATTGGGTCTGAAACCCAGGATGACCACATAGAATTGAGAAATCATATATATTCCTTATCATGGATGTGGGAACCGTTATTAGTTTCTAGATGATAAAAATGGTAAACTAGGAGTGAAGGATTGTGAAACCATATATAAACCACCATAATAAACCCTTAAAAAGGATACAAAAATTGTAAACCCGGTGTAAGAGAATTTAATGAAAAAAATAATTAAATCATTATATTCATTAAGAACCATGTCTCCAAAACCCATATCACCATGAAATTTCCATTGGAAACAGTCTTTTAACTATATTTATATATTAATTGATTTTAGTTTCAAGGATTATTATAATTTTTTCAAAATATTCAAATGTACTCTACTAATAATTGACCATGTTCTATGTTCCTTATGTATATTATATAAATTATTTATGTTATGTGTGTTCATGTTTTTTTATTTAAATATTTTCAAAAAAACATTTAGAAACATAATTTTTATTCTTGATTGATGTGAATAACATTTTCATTGAATTTTATAGAGTCAAGATCCACCATAGAATATTCTTATTCATTTTAAGTGGATTTATTTTCTTGTTACATTTTTTACCTATTATGATGTTGTATAGTGTGGGATCCATTTTCTTATTTCATATATTGTAGTCTTGTCTTCCCTAATGTTGTATTGTTTATATTTCTTTTTCTTATAAATCAATTTCACTTATGTTTCTCTATTTTGTCAATTTAATTAAACTTATAGTAGATTTTTTTTATTTTATTCATTATTCTTATATGTTTTAACATTTCACATTGATGCCATTACATATTCCTCTTGTGATTGAGTTCATATTGTTGAGTTGAGCTATAATTTTTTAAAGTCACTGTAATTTTTACGACATTTTTTCCTTTATATTATGATTATTTATACAATGAAAATTTATTCTAGAAGTGAATAATTTATTTCATTTTTTAGGAGTAAAATATTTTACATTGGACTATAAAAGACTAAAAAATATTTTCAACAATATTACTATAAGCTCATGGTTTCTGAGAAAATCAATAATCATCTCGAAAAAAATATTTATTTGATGCATCCAATTTAGGAGGTATAAATTTATTTTTGAGAATTTTGTATTTTTTTATTGAAATGTTTCATTATTCCATGTTATTTTTTAATGTGTTTTAAGGATTCATATTATTTAGTTTATGTTCACACATAATAATTATGATATCTTTCTATTATAAGTGATGGTTTTCAAAAAATATTATATTTTTGAAAAAATATTTGACTTAAAAATTTAATTTATAAAATGATATTAATTAATAAAACATGTACAAAATAATTTTGGTTTCTTATCAGTGTTTTTTTAAAAATTCTTAAATTGTAAAATTTTATCTAAGTTTATTTTTTAATAATATCATAATTTAAAATATGTCTATTATGATTAACTATAATTTAAAAAAACATATGGAAATTTATTTATGAAGAATTAGTTTCGTTTTCCAAAGGGATACTAATTATTAAATATTTCAAAAAAGTGGTTAATTTTTCTTGTTTATAAAGATTAATAATTAGTTAGGTTTATAAATATGGAAAATAATTCATATTTTATAAAATATAAATAATTTAGAACACTTTTTAAAATTATATAATGACCTATAATTTTAAAAGTTTAATTAATTTATCCTCACTAGATTGCCTTCTGATTTTTTAAAACACGTGTAATGATATTATAAATAAATTTAATCAAAATTAATATAAAAATAAAAAATGGATAAATAAAATTTAACTTATAGTGTGATATTGATATTCATTATGAATCTTTTTTATTTTTAGAATATTAACCTCTATTAAATAGTAAGCCACATTATATTTTAAAACTTTTCCCCAAAATTTAAATATTCAAACTTTGTGAGTATAGAATAATTTATTTTCATTATTTAAAACAATATTACACCAAAAATAAGTCTTAACTTTTAGATATTTTGAGGGAGAAAATTTGGAATAATTTTAATAAATTGACAAACATGTCACAAATTATTCTCTTCATTTGTATGTGTTGTTCTATTTATAGAATCATCCCTAAACAATGTTTTTAACTTGGAATTAATCAATATCCCATGCTACTAAGGGTATGTTATTCTTCCAAGATAAAAAATCAATATTGGTATTGCGAGGTACTAAAATAAACCAAATAACAAGGGTGTGGACCTCACCCTATCATAAGACCTTTTAATGTTGAACCAATGGGATTCCTTTGTGATGAAGCCCATGAGGTGTGATGGTAAAGAAAACAATTTCATGACACAGATCCCATATAGGTGGTTATAATTTTGTGGTTTCTGGATGATACCTAGCCATGAATACCCTATATGTGGTATTAAATATAGTTATATGCCTTTATTGGTTTAGGGAATTTATATTGTGTGGGGTATTATTGTTCATTATGGCATCAACATTAGACCTAACTTTAAACATTGACTTAATAAGCCTCCTTAGAGGCTTGGGGATCATGATTCTAGTAACATGTGAGTCCCACATAGGGCATGGGGTACTTAGATAAATCTAATAATAATTCTATAGATGTCACCTTGTCATGATTATTTCTATACATGAATATATGGGATTTCCTAGAGATTAAATCCATGAGTTGGGATTCCAAAGTAGAAAATATTATGACATTAATAACTAGTTCTTCCTCTGGGTGTCATCCTAAATCCATACCAAGTGTATCCACTAATTAGTTCTATCTATACTGATAATATCTACTATGCAATCCCACCACATGGTTTTCATCCCAAGCATTTCCCATTCATTCCATATAAAAATATCTCATGAAATTGTTGGCACCAAAATTTGTCCAACATAGGGAGAGAACTTGTTAAGTTGTATAGTGAATCAGCATGAAAAAGGTCCCTAAATCCCTCGAAACTGTCCCAAAGGGATTATATGTGAATCCCTTCACAAGACTACCATTTAGTCATGAGGAAAACATTTGTGATTGTCTATGTGGTTTCATGGACTCTCTGTGAGTCTAACACTTTCCAATGAAACGCATCCTCTTTATGGTGCATCAGTCTCTACGGCTGACTCTGCATCGGCCTCTTCTGTGAGCCTCTCGAACCCTATGTGAGGCCGACACATTGTAACAGATCCCCTCCTCTATGTGGTGTTGATCCTCTATTCGGCGAGCTATGATAACCTCTCCGACCATTGTTTCCTATAAATAGTGGGCTCACCCACCCTCTAAAATAATTGTTACTATGAACTTTCAACTTTTGAGATTCTATTTTTCAAATACGGTTGCAAAACCTATAGATGGAACGCCAAAGGTACATGGACTCTATGAACCATTCATGGTGTTCTTCCGGGCCTCTACCTTTGGGAGGGGATTCCCATTATGAATTTATATGACCTTTATTGAGGAGGGATCCCCTTCGGGGTGCTTAAGACTTCGCAAAGAGTAGGGCCTTTACAAGTACTCTCCCAAAAAAGAGGTATTTTCTAATGATAATCTTTTCTCAATCACAGTTTTCACTTCATGAAGTCATTTCCCTTCATGAAGTTACTACCGTTCACTTAGACCCTTCTCTTCACAAAGGCACTACCCATTGCAAATACACTTCCCTTCGTGAAGGCTCATTCCTTCACTATGATCTTTATTTTCACCTAGGACATTCTCTTCATAAATACCATCTTTCCAAGGTCTCCTACATTGCACGCCCTCTTCCATGTGGCACTTCATGCTCGGGTGAAGTGATTTCATCGTCCCTTTGGTGGTTCCTCCTGATACATTTCTTTTCCTTATTCTCCTTCTCATAGTCATGCTAATGGCTATTTCGTCTTCACATAGCCATACTAATCTTATCCCATCAATGGATCACTCTATAGCCCCATCTCCACATGGATATTCTGGTGTCGTCACTTCACCAAGGGTTAAAGTGTGCTAGTTATGTAAGCCCTATGGGTGAGGAGTGATTCCTCACTATCTAAGATGCAAGATGTTAAACTTCCAAGAACCCACGCCCCCAACACATGATGTTAAACAATGATAACCGCATAATAAACAAGTCCAGATAGGAATGTGAAGTGGATGGGAACCAACACTTTCTCACTCTACTCTCCCTCTGAGCATTTTCTCTATGCACACATCAAGCAGACTATGTGTAAGCCTCGACCCAAATTGACAGGGTGTTTCAAGTATGGTGGTCATATCCTCCTCACACATATCGACCCCTACTCAAGCCATCCTCCTAGAGTAAGTCCCAATCTCCATCCCCTTGTGCTTCTAATCATGACTCACCCCACTACATTCCTCATAGATGCACCTTTCATGATGAAATTTCCAGTCTTTTGTTTCCTCTTGTTTCTCAAACCAAGCATTTCTCACGTGGTCTTAGAGTAAGAGTCGACCATGACATCATCTATGGGCCTCCTTCATGTGTAATATTCATTCCCCCTAACCAAACTACGTGGGTTTTAATCCCTATCTCCTATACAGGCTATGTAGGAAGCCTCCCTAAGGTTCAACCCCAATACATTAGTAAAATTTTTCATCCCCTTTATTGGGACCCACATCTTCGGTCTTCCCTTTAGTGTTATCATACTATTTTGCAGGAAGCTAACTAGGTGTAAGCCCCACACTCAATCCATACTCTTCATACCAAGAGTGTCCCTCTTGCAATGGGATACTAACCATGCATATTCCCCAACATGTATTAGGGTTGTTGTACTTTGTGTACACACTAATACTATAATCATATTTCCTAAACTACATGGAATTTGATTACTTTCCATGTGGATACGTAGAAAGCCTCCCTGAGGTTCAATACCATCACTCATATCCCATACCAGTCTCTCCTTGGAGCCTTTGTGTTTTGGAAAGGTCATGCTCAAAAATGGAGGTTCTATTTCTTTCAGGCCCCATCCATGCATCAATTCTCAGGACCATACCTTTTAGGTGTCCCATCACCGCACTAAACTACGTGGACTCTGACTCCCTTCCACGGGGAAATATAGTAAGCCTCTTTGAGCTTCCAGACCAGCATCATCGTCATATCCATGTCGGTTCCATCTCACTCCACCCATTCACATGGTTCAATACCTCATCATCCATCCTAATCCTTACCCAAGCCACCAAATCCATAGGATATCATTCCATCCATCCAATTTCTACCCTTTGTAGCACCCAGAAATCTGACCATGAATAAGCCCCGCACAATCCATAACAATCCAACCAGGAGTGTCTCTCTTGTAATGAGAATCTGATCATGTGTAAGCCCCAACATGTCTTCGGGTTATTGTCCTTTGATTACACCCCTATCATATGCATCAACCCTTGTAACTTCATGGGTTTTGATCCTTGTCCTCGACACAGGGTACGTAGGAAGCCTTCAAAAGGTTTAATCCTTGTCAATGGTAAACCTTTTTTTCCCCTTTATTGGGACCCAATCATTCATGGATCCGTCTTCATTGGGTATCTGGATCCACATATCAAGTAATCCTCCCAGGTGCTCTCTCCCAAGGATATACGCATCTGATCCCCTCCCATTAGCGATCCAATATGTATGATTTGTCTCAGCTAGTCATTAAAATCATGGGATACCCTATGTTAAACCTGGTAAGCTGAGGAAAACCTCAGAGATATGCCTGTGGAATACAATTCCCCACACTTGATGTGGGATTCCTCAAGCTATAACACCCTCAACAATACCTATCAAAAAGGTATGAAAATACTGATGTACCAATCTTCCATCCCCCAGACATGTTAGTAATTCCCAACATGACTAATCCCCTGACTGAAGGTTGCTGCCCATACATGACCCCATGGAATTTCTTAACATAAGTACTGTAATTAACCGGAATCCCAAAAGATTTGGCACCTGAAAGGGTTTCATGAACAAAGACTTAATCCTTAAGGGAGACCTGTACTAAACAATGAATTTAGAGGAGTAATCTACGAAAAGAGAGATCTACATCCCATCATCCTAGTCCAATAAATGAGAAAACTTCTCTGAATAAGTAATGAATTCCACCTACCTTTGGAAATCAAGAATGCGGGGTACAAATTGTGACTGCCAGGGAGAATCATTGCACGTTGAACTGCGTGGTGTATTCCTAGTGGAGAAAGCGTGGGAAACAAAAATGGTGAACCTGATGTGAATTATTATCATCAATATGAAGAGTAGTAGAATTAGAGTTATCAGTAGATAAAAGGGTCACATGATCTAGCTATCAAACACCAGGTCCCTCCAAGAAAATGGTGGTTCTGGTGTAAAACTCGCCAAGATTTGGGGTATTTGATCATTGAGAATCCCGTTCAATGATGTTGTATTCATGGATATTTATATCAATCCATGGAAGACTTAAAATCACTGGAAAACTAGGCATTTCATTCCTATTGTCAGTATTACTGGCTAAATCTTCCTGTTGTCCATGACCTAGGATACAGTTACTATAAACTAATCATCACTCACCCACATAAGCATGGGAAAGGGTAGGATCATTACATATGAAACAATCACACATGGATTTATCTCCTCCATGATGGATCCCATTCCCATGGCTACCAAGTTCCCTTGCCCCCTCTCACCCTCAAAATTTATTCAGAGGAGGGGGATTAATACTCTTGTTTGTTGATATGAATAGAAGGGGGTTATCACGACAAGGGACTTGTCCTGTCAACATCTAGAGGCCTTCATACCCCATCATCACTGTTTCCCCAAATGACCACTTAGGGAGCCTCTTCTCTCCACTCCAAACTTCAATAAACTCAGGAGCCTATCCCTGAAGCACTATTACAATTACCCCCTTATATAGATGACGTATGCAATGTAGGAGTCTACCTGTTTTGGAATTCAGCAAGGGAACCACCGAGAAGGGCTCCCACTCGACCATGTCAGCGTTTTCAGATGTTCCTATGGACCAAGGAGCAGGTGTTCCAAACCCTTACACATCCGACTCCAGTCCAGATGACATGGTGTCAAAGTCATATGCAAGTTCAGGAAGACTCCCACTATGGGGCATCATAAAATGCGGCTCCTGTAGCCTGATCCACCACTAGCACCTGTTTTTGGACCTATTATTCTCTCAGAGATGGACACTTTCCTATCCCATAGTATGGATGCATTCATGCCTATTCTGGAATGTG
Organism: Viscum album; assembly: GCA_963277665.1. Taxonomy (NCBI): domain Eukaryota; kingdom Viridiplantae; phylum Streptophyta; class Magnoliopsida; order Santalales; family Viscaceae; genus Viscum; species Viscum album. The sequence goes on from OY728160.1 coordinate 441,719,549, forward strand.
ACCCCATTAACTCATAAGAAGATTGAGTTTACCTCCCCGGTCACTGGTGCAAGCAGCAGCCATCACGGGATGATCTATGATGATAATTTCTAGTACGAAGGTCCTCCTCATACCATTCTCAGATGGATTTTAGGTCCTCTATAATCCTAAATCCTACATGGAGGTTCTCCCCATGACACCATTATCAAGTCTAATAGAGGCTCGACCCTCTTCATCGAAACTCAGCACTAAGGTCCTACCCGTTCTCCTAGCCTCAGGTATGAGAATTTCCCTCACATACCAAGTTCTCAGCATGAGGGTCTTCCTTTCCCAATCACCAAATAGCATGGAGGACCTCCCCATGTTCTCATCTATTCCGGCATGGATCCTTCATGTTCTAGTAATCACCAAAGTTGAGGCCCTCCCCACTTCATCAACAATGAACATGTATGTCCTTCTCATGTCCAGTATGATCAGTATGAATTCCCTCTTCCTTCCGCTGATACTTGGGCCAGATGATGAAAAGTTCCTCACTGCAGTACAAAAGTCTACCCTGGAGTTTCTCCCCATTTTCTTATCATCTCTAGTGGAGGCCCTCCCTACTAAAACACTTCCAATCATGGAATTCCTCCCTGTATCCCATTTTACATTTTCTAAGGTTCTCCTTACATTGAGTCTTGTCCAAGAGAAGGTCTTCCCCACTCCAAAACCAAATCAAGTGGAGGTATTACCAATTTAAAAAATATAACCTTCCCTAATTAACGTTCTAGGGAATGATAGTCATTCATCGCCACCATAGGAAGAATCTTGAGAAGCCTCAAACCGTAATCAAACTCATCCGCTTTTCATATTCTGAGGTGGACAAAAATTCGGTGATGGAACACTCAACCTGATATTCTATGTCATGGGATGTTGTAAGAACAATGAATATCAACATCATACTTCTGGAAAGTGACATCCACTTGATCCCTACATCTCTATGAAGATAGATACAGGAGGAGGAAGATTTTCCCCTTTCCAGGGAATAGTTGTGCAGTCCTTTTTGTCATTAATCGGATAATTCTCTACCTAAACCAGAGATCATGGAGAGTTTTTATGGTTTCCAAAAGAGGAATAGAAACATAGTCACCCACCACCTATGCCTATTGCCCATGTGTAGGATGTAGTGGTCATCAGTCCATCTTACAGGGATGTGGTGGTGCAATTAGTTCATTCTTCAGAAGACAGCCCAAGATACAGAGGTTTGTCAGCTCATGCACTATAATATCCACTCGAAAGTCTACCATCACAATTTTACACTTCAGTTCCATTACCGAGCCCACAACTAACTCTAGTATAAGATTGGGGAAATCAAGGGATGAATCCCAAGTTAGAGCCGAGAAGTTTGTGGGACATTCTCTCAGTGGACCATTTCCCAGATATGTTCTGGCCAATTTCAACTTCAAAAATCATCATTCTAGAGTTCCTTACCCAATAAAAGATTATTTCCCTATTCCAATCCTTAAGGATGATGCATTTATGTCACTATCATCAGTGGTTAGCTTACCCCAAGTGTCGGGAACACTACGATGACATTGTCCAATAATGTCACCTTGTCGAGTTGTCCATGCTCTATATATCTCAGCACCCTAACTTGTCTTGTTATCCACAGACCCTCCAACAAGGATTCATACCAAGATTTTAAGTTCTCCATAGAATGATTAAATATTCTTCCACCCAATTTCTAGATTCGTGGATGGGGGAAGTATGTTTCCCTTTATTTCATTCCTATCTAGTGCCAGCCCGACGTTCTAGGTGATATTGAGGATATGCCTCCAGGCATAGTCACAGTTAACATGGTTGACCTATCAGAGGAATAAACCAAGCTAAGAATCATTGAAGATAACATAGCCACCAGGGTGGTTCCACACCTATTTGATTCTTTGGAAAGGTTTACTCTCTAGCAAATAATTTCCCTGGTCCTTCTTATACCTTCAAAGTAATTTTCCTTCTGTCGGGACCCCAATAAGGGTAAAGAGAACTCTTGGACTATCAAACCCTCTGGCCCATCTTGATTAGTGAAAAATATGGAAGATGATCCAAAAAAAGGCTTTTTTGTGTCAATATCTCACAAAACATAAAAATTTGGTTGATGACCTTCTCATCGAATGTGTTATAGAACGACTACCAAATTATGGTAATCCTTGACGAGGGATATAGGGGATGGTACAACCTCCCCCTAGTGAGTTATTTACTGGTGACCATGACCACCCTACCCATATTGATAGAGTAGAGGCCTGAGTTTATGAATTATGGAGTGATATGAATCACTTAATCCACATGAGTTGGGTGATAACCCTCCACAGAACCCATCTTAGGTTCCCCCAGCCACTCTATAGGTAGTTCCCCTGGTAGTTCCTCGTGTCATCCCACCATCCCCTCCATGAGATACATGGAATGATTACCATGATGAAGAAATTTCCAACATACTGGTGGTCAGGGACCCTCATCAATATTGGAATCCTCACCCAGATGATCCAATGTTATTCCTTATTTCTATCCTTTTGTCCCTAGAAACACAACAAGTTTCAATTTTGCATGTTGGAAAGTTGTATTCGGCATGGGTGGGTGATATTTTCACAACCCCAGGCTTCAAAAATTCTACATTAAACCAATTTAATGGGACGGTAGATCTGCTACATCATCTTTCCCACATTATTACCAGGTGTGGGACCATGATGAGAACTCTAGCACCACAGGAGGCCACCACTCTCTAGTGTTTTGAGCAGACACTAGAAAGGCCCACATTTGTCATGTACACCTAGTTACCCATTGGGTCAATAGCTGGTTGGGAGGTTATTTGTAGGAAGTTCCTCTACTATTTTAGTTCCATGACCGAGAATACAAATATCTTTAACCTCTTCAAGTGAAAAAAAAAGGCCTAACGAGTGCATCGAAGACTTTGTCGCCTAGTGGAAGGACCTTACATATTCCCTTGATATTCCACTAACACGATATCAACTACTGAATATGTGCATAGGGAATGTGAAAACTGAACTGGTATATTCTCTCATCACTCAGAAAATCCCATGATGGTTTGGTATTTTTTTGACAAAGCTCAACGTTTAGAAGAAGCCTTGTAGAAATCCAATAAGGAATGTTTGTTGCCTCGTGTAGCTCCTACAAGAAGAGTCGTTATGGCCGAAACCGCCTTTGTGGAAAAAATAGAGGGCCCTGTGTAGTTATAATTGTTGTCTTCAGAGCCACCCCTATATCTTTTTTGGGTCCCACCACCTCATGGGAAGCATATGGATCAGCAGTGGCTACCTCCGAATTGGCAGGTGCCCCCGCGTAATGCACCACAGCCAACTAGGCGAGATAATCTTGTTCTACCTCCTCAACAAGCTCGGCCAGCCCCTCGTTGGGGATATTCTCCCAAAGATTCATTCCAAGATCATTGTAACTTTACTTAATCATTTAATAAGTTTGAGGTTCCTAATTATTTTTGAAGTGCCTTGTACCTAAGAGTCCTATGGTTTCTAGAATGCAAGAGGGCTGAAGAGGCAGATCTCACTAATCGCTGAAATTACTTCCCCTCTCACTGGTTACATGGGAAAAACATCCTGAAGTGTTATGTGTTTAAATATTGTCTACATGACTATGTTGATAACAACATTGTAAGTTTGGTTCCAGCACCGACACAGGTGGCATGTGTGTTTATAAGGACTGACAGTGATAGTGAGGGTGAATGGAAGCAAGTTTCTAACTATGAGTCCCAAAAATAAGATGACTGGAAGGCTCATAATATAGTCTCCCATGCCCATGGTATCATCCGTACATGTTTGAATCATCCTGACCCTTTAGAAGTCATTTCACTACCTTCATCTACTACATCTACATCAACATCTCAGCCTTCATCCTCTTAGGTGAGCAGGTACCGATGACATAAGGGAAGAAAAATCCCTCCACCTATGCTAAATTTGTTTCGTACACTTGGAGACTGCATGCCCCTAGAGATGGTGATTGCCCCCAAAATTCACCCAATAATGAAGGATTCCTCAAGTGATTACCAAGGGTATGCTTCCGTCAATACCAGGGAGCTGGTAAACCCCTACAGGGATCTCGATGACAAAGAGCACCGTACAAACCCTCCCAACATCCACAGTCGATGCTAGTGTCAACGGATCCATGAGTATGTGAATTACCAGAATAAATTGGTCATTAATTTCTACCAAGATATGCATTTAATCAAGACCTGACAGTGTGTCATGTGTAGATCTCATCACACGCAACCATATCACCTTGTTTCATTAGATTCACTTCCACCGACGTTTGTACTACTTGATCAGAATATCCACCAAGATCATTCTAAGATCAGCCAGATACCATTGTGGATGGAACTCAGTCATATGGCCACCCACTAGTAGAGACTCTAAGCGGTTAGACTAGTGAGAAATGGTACATTCCTAGAACCATCCTGAATCCTCCGATTCAACCTACAACGCATGCCATACCTCCTACCATAGAGAATCCTCTTGTCTACAGTAGTATACCCATGGTGTGAAAATATGGTGTCTTTAGGAATCTTTCCAGAATTACTTCAAGTCTCTCTATCCTCGTTTCTCTCATCCAGTTAGCAGATATGCATGAAACCCTTACGGAGTCATTAATAAGCCCCATCCAGTTTGAGATAGAGATATCAGTCGTCGAAGCCTTCCATACTGAGACAATTTATCATGAAGAATGTCTGGCCATCATATCTTTCTCTGGAGAAGATTATGGTTCTCCTATATAGGGGAACAAACACCTGTTTTACATCACCAGTCAGTTTAATGGTGTATAATTCCACACTTGTATACTAAAAACAAGTTCTCATATCAATCTCATCCCGACCAGGACACTTTTAAAGCTGGGACTGTCCAAGGAATACCTATGTCCCTCTGGCCTAAAAATTCAAGGCTATGACAGGATGGAGAAGATACCAGTTGGAAAGATCCACCTGAAGACCCACTTTAGTGGCCTAGTGTCCAAAATAGTGTTCATGGTTATCTCAAAAAACACCACTTACATTGCATGGATGGGTAGTCCGTGCCTCCACCTGCATGAGGCAATCCCTTCCTCATATCACCAATGCCTTAAGTACTCCCTTATTGGTTGAGTGGGTGTACTCAAAGGTGATGTGTCCCCATTTTATTATTTAAAATCCTACTACATGGATGTCGACTACTATAATAGTAAGGACAATAATATTTAATCTATCAATTTTGAACATGATATAGCTTCAACCGACCCTTGGATAGACCTAGATTTAACCTACATTTTCTCAATTCAGATATTGGAGACCACGACCCTAGATTTGGGGAAATGATTTTTTATATATGAAAAATGGGGGAAGCACATTCCCAAATGCAAGGAACGTCATTAAATCATATTGTATTCCTATAAAATTTAGGCTTGGATTATACCATAGCCCCCTTCTTCTATAAGGTATCGGGATTTCCACCCCATGGCCACAGAAATACATCAAACATTCTATTTTCTCTAGGCTAGGATAAATCAGCATAAGACAATGCACCACTATTTCTTTGATATTATCAAACCAAGCCCCTTGGGTCAAAGTATAGATTGGATCGGCTCAACATCTTTGATCACCATGGTTTCAGTAGGAAAATATTCCCCCAATGATGTTTCTAATTCCACCCAGGCTAGAACTAGTGTCCCGTCAGAATCAGTAGACTCAGAGGAGTTTCCTTCTTTTGATGATCCTCTCACCATGGAGGAAGAAGAGGATTTGGAAGAAGCACCTCCTAAATTCTAATAGGGAATATCCACTATGGTTGATGAATTAATACAGGTGATCCTCGGTATCAATAAGGTTCCAAAACCAACATTGATCAGCGCATCTATGCCTACAGAAGATAAACAACAATACATGAATTTCCTAAATCACAATCATGATATATTTTTATATAGTAATGAGGAGTGCTAGTGCTATATCTTTAGGTCTCCATCCACCATATCAGTCTCCTAGAAAATCATTTTAGGTTCAAACATCATCCCAAAAAAGATGCACCCTTCTCATAGTGCTATAATAGAGGCAGGGGTTGACAAGATCATAAAGCACAACTTCATAAAGTTGGCCCATTACCCTAGATATTTAGAAAACATTGTTCCCATCAGGAACAATAATGGAAAGATCCGAGTATACATAAACATCTAGGATATCAATTGTCACTATCCAAAGGACAATTTTCTCATTTTTACAACAGAAATCTTTATTGTAACCACCTCTAGGTTCAAGACTTTCTCCTTCAATGATGTTATATTCTGGATATAATAAAATATGAATGGCCCCTGAGGATGAAGATTATATAGCCTTTAGGGAACCACAAGTTATGTTCTGCCACAATTTAATGTCTTTCGGTCTAAATAATACTTGTTCCACCTATTATCGAGCCATGCACCGCATATTCAAACTAATCATCGAGACATTGGTGGAATGCTACATGGACAATCTAGTGGTTAAATCTCTCTAATGTTAGGACCATATCATATATCATGATAAAGTGTTCATATTCCTCTATTCCCACCATCTAAAGATGAACCCCTTGAATTTTGCCTTTGAAGTCACCTACAAGATGTTTCTTAGATTCGTTTTCAAATACATAGGCATTGAGATCGTTCCGGAAAACATCAAGGCCATCTGTTATATTTCACCACTGACTAAAATCTGGGTGATATGAGGCTATCAAGGCCACTTATTATACATATTTTTATACATCTAAAATCTGGTTGGAATGGTTAAGACCTTTTTCTGGCTCATGATGAAAGGTGTTAATTATCAGTGGGATAAGGTGTGTCAGAATGCTTTTGAGGAAATCAAGCATTACCTACTACAACCTCCTGTTCTAATTCTACCCATTTATGTAAAGCCATTGGTCTTCTATGTGACCTCTTTGTAATGGTCCCTCAATTCCCTTATCACCTAGAAGAACAGTGGGGAATAAAAAACTATTTATATTATCTCAGCCACATGCTTCTAGATAGGGATACCAGATAATCCTCTATCGTGAAGAGGTTCATTGCACTGGTATTCGCAGTGTAGAAATTGTGACATTACTTGAAACACCTTGTGATATAGCTAGTGTCCCAAGTAGATTTGGTGATGTACATTCTAAACATCTCCATATTGATAGGATGTCTAGCTCGTTTGGAAGTGATCCTTCAATAGTTTGACATCATGTTTTTCCCAAAGAATGTAATCGAGGGACATGTGCTGGAAAACTTTCTTGAAACCCATATATCCCTCATAGATCAGTCACTGGATAATGAATTTACAAATGAAGAAAACCTCTCAATGTATCAATCCATTCTATGGTGGAAAATTCACTATGGTGGTGCTTCCCAAAGCCCTACCTGTAGGAGACTCAAATACCCCAGACACAATAGAATAGGCTTGGGTATCATGTTTATCACACCTGCACAAGTTGTCCAACCCTATTCATTCTTATTGTTAGTATGATACACCAACAAGGAGATAGAGTATCAGGATCTCATCACTGGTCTCATTTTTTTCCTCTAGATTGACGTTCTCCACCTGCATGTGAAGGGGGACATCGAATACGTCATCAAGCTGATCAATAGTGACTATATCATCAGGAATCCAGAGCTCATTACTCTATTAGAGTGTACTCACCAGTTGATGGATCAATTCCCTTCTCAATAAAAAGTTACCCATGTCCCTTGATCATAGAATGGTAAAGCGTATGCCCTATCCATCATTTCCACATCTCTTGTTGAGCATGACCAGGATAATCTGATTATCCATGTGGTGCATCGAATAGTCATTTCTCCAATCACTCCAGACAATGATGATAGATAATAGGTAATCCCCCTTACTATTGAGGCCTCCATATAAGGACCTCTAGATCCACCTTCTATAGTATGGTAAGGGACCCTTAACTATAAAACTCCCTTTATCTAGTATTTCCAACATAGTAATCTCCCGATAGATTGAGTCGAACATGAGATAATACAACGACTCACAGTGTAGTTTACCCACCAATGTGGTTCCAATATTGAGAAGAGACTCTAAAAAAATGTTTTTATGGAATTATACTTCGTTTCATTCATGGAAACAAGATTTATTAAGTTATGATGGAAGTTTATGCCAGTTCATGCGGGGCTCACTAGACAAGCCTAAAACTTTCTCATCAGATCCAAATATTGGGATATTTTTAGCCCACCATGATTCGTGACTCTATCAAGTTTTCCCAAGAGGTGTTATACGTTATAGATACATTGTAATTTTTGTAATCATCCATAAAATCCTCTCCATATTACCATGTAATCTTATAATTTTTTGGTTTGGGGACTTGATGTCATGGGACCATATCCACCGGCAATAGCTTTCTAGTGCAGGTTCATCTTGACCGCTAGTGATTTCTTTTCCAAGTGGTCAGATGCAGTTCCTCTTATTGGAGTTAATTAATTTTCCATCATTGATTTTGTGAACTCCAATATCATCCACTGATTCATATTCTTTTATTCCATTCTCAATGATAACAGCACCAACATATGTGCAGTTGAAATGGAGAAATTTTACACCAAGTAAATTATCTGTTCTTATCATACCTCTCAATATCACATGCAATAAAATTGAAAGATAGAGGCATTCAATAAAACCCTCTATAACAACATGCAGAAAATGGTTGGTCCAAAGAAGAAAATTTGGCCGGATTAGCTCCACAATACTCTCTGGGCTTATAGGATGATGACTCGTAATTCCACCTAGGTGACCACATATTCCCTGGTGTATAGAACAGAGGCAGTCTTCCCATTGATATTCAGAGTTCATCGCTCCACACATCTAATAAAAATAATTTGTTACTAGAAAAAGTAGTTGAAATCCATCTAGTTGAACTTGAATCACTTGATGAGAACAGTCTTTGTGCCCTAAAAAATCTGGATCGGCATAAGAACAAGATTTCCAGGGCTTTCAATTAGAAATTCTGCATCCACTATATCTTGAAAAATGACATGGTATTGGCCCTAATAACACTAATGACACCATGTAGGAATCCACCATAGCAAGATCCCAAATGGGGGTGACCTTACATCATTCACAAGGCTTACACCAATGGTGCATACTCTCTAGTTACTATGGATGGTAAGAATATTACTCCTCACACCAATACCTAATTCCTCAAGAATTACTTTGCATGAGGGAATAATTTTCCCACATAATGTTAAGTGTATTCTCATCCTACAATGTGTTAAATATCTCATTATCATCTTGGTAGAAAATAATCATCATTTCCTCATCCTATAAGATGTTAAAATGTTAATGGTATGAGCTGTATGACTATAGACTAAGATCCTTTTTTCCCTCATGACGATAAACTATGAACGGTGAATTCACCTCATGGTCCAAGATATAATCCCTTAAACTATGATCCCCCTTGTCCTTACCACATGATGTTATATTGTATGGATTTGAGGAACAATATATGTCTTGATTCCTATTCACATGGGATATGTAGAAATGGCCATACACTTCATCTGTGGTCCAGCCTCAGGTCCCTTGACCTTTCAAGCCTCTTGGACCATGTTCTCTATTAGGATTGTTCAATGTGGTACATACTCTTTGTATTCATTCACGTCGGGCTATTTTTTCCACAGCACATATATCCCCTTGATACCCTCTTCTTTTATATGTTCTTACTGCATGAAGTTAAACTACACGGCATTTCTAGAAATACGTATAGCTTGATTTACATCTCATGGGATACATAATAAGGCCCATACATTTCATCATCGGGTCCATCCCTTTTTTTTTTTGGAACCTTATCTTCCTTATATCCCCTTAGCCTATGTTCTCCCAGGAATGTGTGGTGTGGTGTGGACTTATGTTATCATTCACATCATATTTTCAATAATCACGCCACATAGCACTCTCTTTAGATATCTCCATTCACCTTTACTCCACTCATCTCCTCGATTCATTTGCTCTCAATTGGACCCCTTGACCATTTTGTGTGAGTCACCAATGTGCATAGATGTACTGCAGATTACGACCTAGAAAGTTGGATTCAACATGGACATGTTTTCATCCATTTCCATTCTCCATATATCTTTTTATTTGGGTTTCCATTATCTCTCACATCTGAAAGGACCCTCAGATGGTATGGATTATTAGACTTATGGATCACCTAATATTTTTGTCCAACGTCCCGTAGGATTTGGAACGACATTATGAGGCCAGTTACTCATTTCAAATATGGTCAGTGGCTGAATATAGAATGTCAGTTCGCATTTCAAGTCACACGGTATGGGTGATATGTTTCAAAAATGGTCAACAGTTATCATCCATCGTTGTTCCACACCCATTGAACACTAAATCATGTTCACATGATTCTCATCCCTTTCCACTCCATCATGTTCAAGTAGAATGTTGACTCCATTAGTGTTATCCCTCTGTGTCATATCCCTATGTATGAATCTTGTTCTTATTCCAAAGATCAAAGATCATTTTTACCTCCACCATTATTGTCCTATATGCATATGCAATTTTCCTTAAAAAATCTTATCAAGTGTCATCAACAGGTGGCTTTCTAGACTCGTTCCTTTGTGGATTTCTATGGAGCAAAATCGTTTTGTGATGGAGTGCTCCATTAAGGGTGATATGGCTATGGGGAAGGAAATTTTGAGAGACCTTAACTTCAAATCTTGAGGTTCCAAAATGGTCATTAATCTGGACCTTATCAAAGCGTATGATAAGATGGAGTGGGGATTTATCAATAGGGTCCTTACAAAGATGGGGTTTTATTATTGGTCTTGAGAACTCATCTTCAGATGAGTTAGTTGGCTGGATGTAACATTCATGGGAGTAAATCATGGCTTATTTAAGGCTATCTGAGGACTTTGGTAGGGTGAAACATTTTCCCCAATCATCATTACTCTCGTGCAAGATACTCTCTCTAGGATGATCAACAAGTGTATTTTAAATGGGGAAATCCTTCCTTTTCATAGGATGTTTAGGATCTCTTCAACATCACACTTATTTTTTGCCGATGATACGATTATTTTCATGGATGTAGGGAAGAGATATGTCCATATAATTAATAAAATATCAGTGGAATATTTCCATTGGAGTGGCCAGATAATCAGTGTGGAGAAGGTCAACTTCTATGTATCTAATTAATTCATTGAAAGTAGGGTTCTTGATCTGGGTACCTGTTTGAACATGAGGTGTGGAGTCTTTCTCATGGAGTATCTAGGTTACCCTATTTGTCCAAGAATATTTTGTAGTAGGGACTTCTAAAAAGTGGTGAACATGATTATGGGTCAAATTCTAAAATGGAAAAATAACTTCTTATCCTTCAGTGACTGCATCTATTTGGTCAATATCATTCTATCACCTGTCCTAATGCTTGATCTTGCTTCCTCTAGTGTGTTGAAGGGTTTCATAAGGTCCATTTATAAGATCCTTTCACATTTTATATGGGATGTCCAATATGAGGGGTAGATACATTGGGTTTCATGGGCGGAAATGGTGAGGCCCATTTACTGGGGAGGACCAGTGTTGAAAGTTTGCGGTCACAATTCATTCCTTGCATACGAGGAGCACATGGGAAATTATCGAGGAGTGTACATTGTAGGGAAAGTTTATTTCCAAAAAGTACTAGATCAGTTCTACCTATCCTTAAAAAATGGGTCTACCTTATAGTCCTCTGTTTGTAACATTATCTTGAACATCCTACCACACTCAAAATGGATCATTGGTAAAGGAAACATCCTCTTATTATGTCATAATTGGTCAGGCAGGACACTCGCCTGTCCAGGGTGTATTTCTTTAATGATATCTTTCAAGGAATTGATCCAAAATCCAACATTTTTTTATCAGTTCTGAATATGTCTTAGCATGAGGTGTTCGACTCCATTCACACTACCTCGGAGCATGACATGTTTGTTTTAACTACTTCTATCTTGGGGAAATTTAACTCGAAATAATATAGAAGGATGAATTCCTCTCAGGGTTACAATAATAGCTTGAATAAAATATTCTGGTGAAATAATGTTTCTACTAAACTTAACTTTCTTACCTGGAGAATTCATAATAATAATTTTCATTCTGATATCAATATCAATGCCCCGACATTAGTGTGGCTTCTTGTTCCCACTTTTGTATGGACAAAAGTGAAGAGGTCACGAGTCATATCTTCTTTGGAGGGGATTGGGCACACATTGTATGGAGTATCTTTGGAGAGTTTATAGCTTACTCACCCCAAGTGTCCAACAATGCAATGTTCCTGTAGTGATGGTTTTAGTGGTCTGAGGGATCAGAGGTTGAAAAATTGTCACATTACTTAATCTTCAGTGTGGGTTGTTTATACTTAGGGAAATCTAGAAACCGATCTAGGTTCAGGGGTTTTACTTCCACTGGTAGGTTCACAGTGGAAAGTTCTCAGTTCATGATGGTTGATCTGATTTTCCATTATATAAATTGGAAGGAGGCACCTTCTCTTCATTCACTTTGTTCTCCTTTGGTTATGGTTCATCGCATCACCTCCAGGGGGAAATGGATTCAGTGGGTTCCTCCAAGGGATTACCAGAAGCTGAAAATGGAAGGTTCTTGTATCCTGGGTGAATTGTGCGGAGGCGGGGTGGTTCACAATTCTAGGGGAGTGTAGTCCTGGCATTCATTGCTCACATCGGGGGTGGAAGTTCCATCCGGGTACAGGCCAAATCTATTCTCTCATATTTATCCCTCTGTATACAAAAGGAAATTCATATTTCTTAGGCGAATAAAGAGTCTATGATTATCCATGATGCATTACTTGGTAAAGGCTCCATTCCATGGTCAATCTCTTACATCAATAGGCAATGCAAGGCCCTTATGAGCAACAAAATTATGGTTACCCACCCCTGATGGGAGGGGAACAATGTCGTAGACTACATGGCCTCCCTAGTGATCCCTAGTACCCAAGTTAATTTCCTTTCTGATGTTTCATTACTTAAACATGACAGGGTAAACTTGATTTGGGATGATGCCCATGGTATACACTACTTTCTTTCTCCATTGGTCTTGGTTTTTTTCTATTCATGTAGCTCTCTTTGCCTAATCATAAAATTATAATGTTGATGATGATGGGATATATAGGAAGGCCAGGACATTTCTCCTTCCAGTCCAACTCAGGAACCACTAATTATCTCTTATGTTTGGCCTTTTGGACCTTATTCTTATGGGAATTCATGGTGTGGAATATGTTTACTTTTTTCCTCATTCAAGTCAGGTTTATAATAGTCGCACAACATACTTCCTCTTATGGTCTAGTATCACCCATCTACATCCTTAATGCATGAAATCAACTACATGACATGCCATGAACTAGGTGTTTCTTGATTCCCATTATTATTGGATATGTAGGAAGTCATAGATATTTCGTCTTCGAGTCCATCCCTAGGTCCTTTGATCTTTTCGGGCCTCTTGGCATAAGGTTTCCTCCTGGGATTTCACAAACATGTGGTGTTCACATTTTTCCTCATTCATGGTGGGAATGTTTTATCATTCCACACACATTCTCCTTAGAGCCTTGTTCTACTGTATGCATCCAAACAATATGACGTTAAACTATGTTTTCTTGCCCCACATGAATTTAAACTGTTTCTTCTTTTCCATATGACGTTAAAATGCATGGTTTGGTCTTATCATATGACCTTAAACTATGACATTATCTTCCTATCTGCATGACAAAAAATAGCACCACATTTTGGTTTCCTCACTTGAGGGGACATCATATTTGGCATTATTTATCCAATGTGCCATTTTTCAAGGCCTATACATGGATTGATTCTTGCATCGATGCCCATATTCTATGTCCTTGGGTTGTTGCTGAAAAAACACACACATCGTCCCTAAAGAACAAACAAGGTCCATCAATTTCCACTTCATTCAGTTCATGGTCTAGATCTGCATGACAGTATTTCCCCCGGCATTGGTATCCTACCATGATACATTCGAGAACTATGTATGGATTGATTCCCATCCTCGTAGGATAAGTTGGAACTCCCATACATTTTATCATCAATTTCATCCCAGGTTCTTCTATTCTTTATCTCAACCATTTGGCCTGAGTTCTCTCTAGGAATTGTGAATGGAGTGGCATATGTGGACTTATGTCATCATTCATGTCAGGTCTTTTTCACCATACAAATTCCTCCTTGAAAAACATATTTTCCCTCAACCTCACCGCATGATGTTAAACCACATGGTTCTTAAAGAACTATGTATGGTGTAATTCCCATATTTATGGGATATGTGGGAACACCCCAGGAATTTCATCTTTAGGTTCAGCCCCAGGTACCTCAAATCTTGAATTCTTTCTGGCCCCTTTCCCCGAATTCTTTTGGAAGAACATGGTGTGGGTTGTTCTTCCTTGCTTCTCATTTGTGTTAGGTTTATAATATCCATTCAATGTACTTCAATTCGGATATCCACCTTACATTTTCCCTCTCTTCTTTACTGAATGATGTAAAACTGATCGAAATCCAAAAACTATGTGTGGCTTGAGTCTCACCCTTCTGGGATACGTTGAAACGCCTAGAAATTTTGTCTTCCGGTCTAGCCTAGGTATATTGATACATTTTCCCCCATTTTCCTCTACTCACCTCCTTGATTATTCCTCCTATAATGGGACCCCTCAACCCTTTTCATGCCTCACCAACATGATTAGATGCATTGTGGTTTATGATTTAGATTGTTGGGTTCTGCATGGACATGCTTTCATCTGTTTCCATGCTTCATGTTTTCCTTTGTTTGGGTTCCCACCATCATTCACATCTAAAAGGACCCTTGAATGGTATGGATTCTCTAACTTATGGATCACCTGCCACTATAGGACAACATCTCAGAGGATTTTGGAACAACATTATGAGATAGGTTATGTGTAGAAAATTTCGTCAACGATCACCCATCATTTGTTGTTCCCATTTTAGGTCACACGATGCAGATACTGTGTTTCAAATGTGGTCAACAGGTATCCTCCATTATTATTCCACCCTCATTAATCCCTAAATATTTGAATCCAAATTTGAATCACTTTACACTCCATCATTCTCATATAGAACTTCAAAACCCTCGATGTTATCCCTCCGTGAACCTTTGCATGTTGGAAGGACAAACCAGTATCATGCGGTCTCCCTTGGATCTGCACCTTTGTTCCCAACCATGTGCTTCTTTGTGCTGTAATGATCTTCTTCTCACTTTTTTTCACACCAATCATATCTCACATAGACATTGGAATTTTAGTAAGGATTGTTCCTGTATGGATGAGTCACACATTCTTATTGTCTAAACTCTATGACCTTAAACTAGGTGCTTCGATCAAAGTATATATCTTATGAATCTAAATTGTGTGTGTTCTCTTGAAACTAATTCAATTCTTCCTCACAACCCCTTGAATGGTACTTGTTCCACTCCTATGTTGATTCACTACATCATTTGAAATTTATAGGTCATGCTTGACAATAATACTAGAGTGGTTCATTCATGGCATGAGGGTAACCAAGTCACTGATCACCATGATTCTTTTTCTATTCTTAGTCCGGATCCAATTTTCCTTAATTATTTGCACATCCAAAAACCATAGGGGGTCAATCAGGTTAGGGGGATTCCCTTGGTCTTCATTATTTAAGGCATCCTTAGGTTCTTCCTATATTTCACTGCTTTGGATTCTTGGGCTTATTTTGTATTGTTTAGTAATAATTTATGATGTTGATGATGATGCGGTCAGTATTTCTTAATTGGAACATGTTACATATTTCTTCCGTGGGAATCTCCCCATTCTGGTCTAAGCTCTATGACCATAAGCTAAGGTCCCTTATATCCTTATTATACAATGCTAAACTACATCTTCTTCACCCAGGCTGTGTAATGATAAATTAGCTAGCCATTCGATGACTTCACTCGAGAAGATGATCACACTTTCTGTATTTCCCACCTACAATACCACTTTTTATAACTATGTGTGGATCCATTCCCATCCTTATGGGATATATAGTGACATCCAGATGGTTTTTTTGTGGTCCATCTGCATCACCATGAACCCTCTTGTGCGGTTTTGGTATGATTTTCCTCAAAAGTATGTGGTGTGGTGTGGACATATGTCCTCATCCATGGTAGGTTTAAAGTAGTTGTTTCATGAATCTCACTAGAGAGTTATGCATATCTCCATCCTTACCGCATGAAAATAAAATGAACTGGTGTGTCTCGTGCACAGAAAATTAATCTCGACATCTTATGGTTTAAGTTTTATGACCATAAAACTAATATTCTTAACATTTATGATCATACGATGTTAAACTGCATAAAAATTATGATATTCCTCTTTGAGAGAGGATATCGTCCACTTTTGGTATTGGCCGCCTACCATACCACCTTCAACAACTAAGTTCAAATTGATTCCCATCATTATGGGATACATAGTGATGATCATGCATCCTGTCTACGGTCGATTCGTAACTACTTTTTCTTTGTCAACCCCTTTCATCCCATTGTTTACCAAAACATACATTGTGTAGTGTGGACCTCTTCCATACTCATTCATGTCGAGTTTATAATAATTTTTCTTTATACTCCTTTGGAGATTACAACTCTTTATGCTCATCCTACATGATGCTTAAACTACATGGGTAATGATCAAACTTCACACATTCCTTCATTTGGGTTTTCATTATATTTCACATCTGAAGGGACCCCCAAATGGTATGGATTCTAGGCCTCTTTATTCTCCTACCATCTTGGGCCAACAACCTGATGCATTTCGAACAACAATTTGATGCCAATATCGCATATCGAATATGGTTAGCCATGGACCCTCATTTATTTGTTCCTATTCTAGGATAACGCAAAATGGATGTTGTGTTTAGAACAAGGTTAACTTTTTTCATTTATCATCACGCCACTCTCGTTGCGTCCCAAATGAAGAAAGTTGGTAATTTCATGTTTAATTCCCTTGCCATGGCCCTCTCATCCCTGACATCTCTTTCAGGATTGTGGGGTGTAGTGAGGACCTCTCTGGTTGATTGGGTTGTTTAATTTTTAAAAAAAAATTGTATTAGATAAGATACTTTTATATAATTTTTGTATTTTTATTTTTCATTAATAATTTAAATATTTGGTTTCTCATGGTGTTTAATGCTTATGTATAGTGTATTTTTTCTGTTATTGTGTAGATCTATGTTAGAAGAGATAAAATTTATGCATGATTTTAGATTAATAGATTTATTTAAAAATAATTTAATCATTACTAATTTTGGGAGTTTTAAATTTTTTATGGTATTATTAAATTTAAAATTATTATATGGAGGATTTAGGGAATAAATGAAGAATAGAAAATAAATTTATTCCATGCTACTGAGAATACCATGAAATTGTATATGGTGAAAGGGGGGTATTTTTATGAAACACATAGGGACCAGTATGTTATGGTGAGAACCATAAGTACACTAATGTTGTGGGTTACATGTCATGGTTGACACTAAAACTAGAGATAGAAAATTGGATGATATTTATGACAACAGGTACATAATAATTGTGGTGGTAAAGGAGAATGGAAACACCATGGTTTTTTTCATAAAGATATAAAGATATACAACCTAAGATAAAAATATTAGAAACATTTCATGGATGATAGAGATTCAATGTATTAGATTTTAAGATATAACTATTATAATGTGGTTGATTTTAAATTGCTCATGGTTGGGGAATGATATTATTGGAACCCATAATATGATGTGTTGTATTTTTTGGAAATAATGTATTTTTTTACAAAATTAATATGTTGAAAGTTAAGATTTTGTTGAAAATAATACCCCAAATAAGTTTATAGTGATTCTTGGAGTATATTCAAAATTTTCATTATATCTTTATGGTGTATTTTTTTAAAAGGAATATTAGAAAAATGAATGAACATGAGAAGCTTTCTAAATGTGTGAAGAAATAAAAAATAATCCTACACAATTAAGATAAAGGTTGAAAAAATTCTAATGTAATCTTATATAACTTATGGTTATAGTCACACTATGGAATGTGATGATTTTTGTTAATATTACCAAACTGGACTTTCTAGAAAGTACTACACTGTCATGGACCCCATTTTTGATTTATAAACCACCTATATGAAACGATGATCCCAAATCCCTAAGTCTGAATGTTCTTTATCATGGAATGAGTAAAATGGAATACTGGGAGATAAAAAATTTACAAAAAGAGGAATATTTCATCATGTATCTAGGAATGGAGTGTTATAAGAATAACTATGAAAAAAAGGTATCTCAAAATAGGTGTTTCTTGATCTAGTTTATGAAGCACCCATATAAAGAGAAATTTTGTGTACATGTATATTTATTTCAATCAAAAAACATAGTGTATTTTTAGCATAATAAAGTTTTGGGCGTTTTATGGTGATGTTTCTCCTATGAAAAACATATAACCCAAAATGGGTGTGGTGATACATGTGGCGGTGGTTTTTGTTTTAGATGCTAGAAGAGAAATTTGGTGTTACATAAAAAAATTGAAAAAAAACCAATAGTTCATAAAGATGTGTGTTTAAAATGGTATTTTTCCTAGATATTGAACAATCCATGTTGTGGGGATCAGAAGTAAGCTATTTTCATAGGCATTTCAGTATGAGATGCGCCAAATTTGGAAATGTGATATCTAGATATTCATGAGAGGTTCCACAATGACTCAATAATAATGGATATCAATTTAATTCCATGATTCATGTTGTAATCAATGGATATTTTAGTGATTCATCATGTGGGTTAAATGATAATTAAATTCACGCTATAAGGAGAGAGAAATGTATCCATGATGAATTTATTTCTGATTTTAGGATGATGGAAATTATAGTGGAGTTATGGGTTGTTTTTAAGACCCATAATTGTAATGTAAATTTGTGTTTTCAATTCACATGATGTCTTTGGTTTATAAAGTAAGATAAAAACCTACATGAGATAGAGATATAAATGAAGATATTGAAACAATTTATCATTGTTTAAGGCGTTCTATGAAAGGTTCTATAAGGAAGAAGAATAATACTTGTCACATGTTGAACATATAAATAGTATGGGAAAATAATTATATTAAAATACAATTTCATAGAATAAAGTGTGTTCTTAGTGTTTCATAGAAGGCTAAAATTCCAATTTCATTTTTGAAGAATAGGTGTTGCAACAAGGAGGTATTAACAGAGTGTGAATAAGTATCCAAGTGGAATTTACTAGAACATATACGTATAATAAAGCATTAAATAAATACTAGTGATGATCTTTATGGAACCCATACATCTAAAAACTATGTAAAGGTGATCTTTTTCAATGTAGTGAGAGAGAGGAAGGATGTTTAGTGAGTGACCCTTGGGAAGAAGTGATTTTTCTCTAATCTTGTATGGGGAGTGACTGTGGGTAAGAGTGACCTATCCTAAACCACATGGAAGAGTAGTCCACTTTTTAGGGATTTTTAGAATCAACACTTTTTTTATCTCATTACCCGTGGATTATCTCAATGTGTTGAACCATGTAAAAATAGAATAAGTCATATTTAATTCTTTTACACACACCAGAAGTTGTTACAATGAAAAACATGTGATAGCTGGTAAAATGGATGGTAAATTAAATTGTAATAAAATTAACATTCAATAAAAGAACAATACATGTGGGAACTATGATTTATAATCAATGATCCTTTAGTCCAGTGAAAAGTTAACAAAAAATGTAATCTTTTCACACTCTATTTCACCCCCTATTAGGGTACATCTAACTCTAAAAACCTTTAGGGGTTATAAGTTCATATCAAAGGGTATGTTTATTTTGGATTTTTCTTTTTTCTAACTTTATATAATGTTTTTGATGTGAAATTTTGTCCATAGTGAATGCTCTATTTATTGACGAGTATAATTTCAGAACATATCATACGGATTTCATGTTCTTTATAGAAGATTCACAAGAAGTTTATTAACATATTTTTATTTATCATATTATTATATTAATAAGATAGAATGATCAAAGAAATATTGAGATTTATTACTTGGTTAAAAAAATTAAAGGATTCTCTCAGAGAAGGTGTTCACAAAGAGAATTCTCATTGAAAATTATTAAAATGAATGTGGATATTGTTGGATGAATCATTAGAGAATTAAAATAATCCAAATTAAAATTTTCTTATCTATAAATGTAGAAAGGAGAAGATTAATTTGATAAGAAATGTTTATCTTAAAATGTAAATGAATTCAATTACTCTATATAATCCTAACACTAGTTTGGAGAAAGAATGTGTTCTTTCAGAATCTATTGTTGAGATGAAAAGATGATGTCACAAGGATTTAACTACATCAAGTTACCACTCAAATAGATGTTTATACAATAGATATGATTATTTCCCAGTTCTTTAAGAGAATGTTGAATAATGGGATGTCATGAATGAAGTGAATTTTTCAATGATTATGGATTTGGATATAGAAAAAATGTCTATTGAAAAAATAAGTGGCCTTCAATTTCAATATGAATAAAATTGTATAATAGAACAAGGATCAATGTGATGTTTTTGAATAGTTTTCCGAATAGATCATAAAGAAAATTTCAATGGGGATATATTTTTTGGAATGTATTGTTACTCTTAAAACATGACTTAAAGATAAAAGTCAATCAAAAATAGATTTTACATCAACTTTGAATGAAATTTATTTTATACTTGTACAATAAAAAATGAGAAATTGGTGAACATTAAGAGAGGATGAACACCTCAAAAGAGAATATTGAAATTCATCCAAATAAAATTCAATAGGAATAAGAAATCTATATATGAAATAATGAACAAAATAAGAGTTGCAGAAAAAATATAGTTGAGAGGACAAAAAAATGTATTAATAAAATGATACTCTTATGGAAGAGTTCAGAATATTATGAGCATGTCACTAAAATTCAAAAAAAAGTGAAATAAAAACTCCAATTATTAAAGTAATTCAATCAAGGAAAGACCATATGAGGTATGATTACTATAAAATATTTTTTATTTATTCTAACATTAGTCATATTGAAAATCACTATAATTTAAAGAATTAATGGAATGGAAAAGATTATATAAGTAGAAAATCTACTAATATGAAATATTAAGAAATGATTATCCAAGAACATGTAATGTTAAGATATAAAATAGGTTCAATGTTTTGGAGAACAAAAATGATCCATAAGGAAGAGTACATCATGAAAATAAATTAGTCTACACAAAAAAAAATCAATTGAAAAAAATGAAATAAAATATTTACACAAAATCTAGGATTTGGGATAGTTATTAGAAAGGTATAAGTATAGTGAAATTGGAATCCATCGAGGAATAAGATGGATTCCAAGATAGCACTCATATACCACATGTAATATTCCGTTAACTATTTTACAAGAATATATTTATCCTCTCTGTGGATTTTCATTTTCATTGATTGGGTAGGTTTGAGAATGAATTGGTAGGATACATATAATAGTGATGTTATAGATTTTTTTGACTCTTAAATTTAACCTAAATTTTCTACTATAAGTTAGAGGGTAACATGTTGTGTAACTAGGTTAGAAAACATGTAATGGTTTCTAGTGGCAAGTCATAAAAGGCTATACGTTGTGAATGTTATTCATCATGATAAAAATTTATACATCATGACTTATTTAATGAAGGGTTTCTAATTAGAGGCGATGCATTTTTTAAAGGGTTCAGAAATTAACTATTTGACAATGTATATTGGTATTACATGTCGTGTAATACCCTAGAAATGATTTTTAAAAAGGTAATGTAGCCATATTTTTTTTCTAATACACTCTAGTTTCATTGTTATTTACCTGAGGTATTCTAATAGAAACTTTAGATCTTTCCATCCCTTTTGGATCCTTTCATTTGGCGTCTGATCATCATTGAAGTTTTAGTTTGATTTCTATGTAAGCGTTAACTTATATTCTTCAAGTTTATCTTTTTCTACTCCTTTGTAGTTTGATGGATCTCTAAAATTTATTTATATATATAATTTTTAGGATGAGTTTTTAGGTCTTGTACACCTTCATTCTCATTATTGGGTGTCTTTGAGAGTGTTGAGTTTCAAAATAAAGGTAGGTGGTTCTGTCTTAATTTTACAAATTGATTACCCCAGTATTGATTGAATTATTTCAATTACTAATTTACATTAAATTTCTCTTACTTTCTTTCAATTGAAATGATAAAACACAATTCCATTAAATTGGGAAATTTGAAATGGTTTTGGAATAGAAAATGAGAAAACCCCCAATTCTATTGAATTGGGGTGTGATTATGAAAATTATTGGATATAAATTGTTGAATTTAAATTATATATTTGATGGAAATTATTTCAATTAAATTATATAATTTTATTTTGAAATTGATGGAATTAGTTTTTAATGGATTTAAAAAAAATGTTAAATTGTATTAAAGAAGTTTTGATAGAAACCCATTGGTTTTATCTTGTTAAAAAAGAATTTTTTTAACAGAACATATTTTGGTTTTAAATAGAAATTTTCAATTTGAATTGGGAGAATGGGATTTAATTGTATTTTTAGCAGTCTTAAAATAAATTTCCCATCATTGATTATGTAAGATCGCATGCAATCCTTAAGTAGTTGGTGATTTATTTGGGAACACTCAATGCTATTACAAAATTCTAAAATATACATGTAACAGGTCATATCTTCTATGGGTGGGTTATGAGTCACCTATGTCTAGTTTTAGGGGACATTTTTATATGCATATTTCTGAGATAACATAGGGATTGAATAGTCCTATAGCCGGAAATACTATTTTACCAATTTGGCATGTCTATATTTCTCGCTTGTTGTTTATATTTAAGATATAATGTATGTAAATGTTGTAAAACTACTTTACATGCCTTTTAAATTTATAGAAAATATTTAATGTAAACTTTTTATCTAATCCATTGTTTTAGAAATATTCCATCACTTATAAATCCTTTGCTCAAAGTATTTTTCCATCACCTGAATTGTATAGCACCATTTTTTTAAATATTCTTAAAAATTACAAACCTGTTAATTTAAAATTGAAATCATTTAATTGTTTAATGTACTATTATAAAATGTTATAGAATCTGTGGTGAGATAATACTGGGATTTTTAGCTCACACCCTACTTGTGACTTTGTGTGTTTGAATACTATCTCCATCCGGGTTCGAGAAAGGGTAAAGGATCACTTGGAGGTGGATCAAGCTATTGAACATTGTAAATTGTGATTTATGTCCTTAGGAACATGGGGTGTTTTCCTATATTTTGGTACTTTGGTTGTAGTACATTGGGATTGATTATTCCTTGTTGAATGCTATTATATTACTCCCTATGGAGTTACTTTTGTTATGTAAACTACCTTGTTTCTTTTTCTTCATCATTTTTGGTGGAAAAATCATTCCCACTTACATGTTGTATGAAGATGGGTTCTATTCTTCAACCCATGGGGATCGAGAGAACCCTTCAAGCTATGTTAGGACTGGCTTAGTTATCAAGTTAGTTGGGTCCCCATGTTGGTTCTTGAAAAAGTTGAATCAACTGATGGTTTTTATATTTTGTCATAAAGTCAGTATGCAGTTGAAATTTTTCAGGACTTATAAGGTAGTTTTAATTGGGTTCATGGAAATCTCTCACCATAATAAACCTTAATTCACTAGGGTTAGTTATGGAAATAATTATTGTGGATTAGTTATAGTCTTTTCCAAACTTAAATTTGGAGAGAGTGGAATAAAAATATGGTTGTACCATATTTTGGGATTATTTCACTTATTTCTCTATTTTAGTGTTAAACTAATGTCTTATTTGTAATATGACAATTTTGTGTAGCACCATGCCTCCAAGAAGACTGAAAATCAGATTTAGGATGAAGTTGGTGTTGAACCATAGGGATAAAATCATCATGTGGACAAAAATATAGTTTATGTGATTGTTCACACTATCTAAACTATGGGATAGGCACCACCTCCATTTTCAATTCATGTTCTAGCTGTGGATCCTCAGGGGAATGTTCTAAGAAGTCATTCTCAAGAGTTCCATCACCAGAAGCCACCAGTTTTCAAAGGCCACATAGATCATCGACATGTTAAGGAATGGTTGGGTATGATAGAACATCTATTTTAATTCTTGGAGACAACGTATGAGATCAAGGTAATGTGATCCACCTTCAGGATGAAAGGACTAGGTAGGAGATGGTAGGACATGATTGTGTTGAAAAAGAAACATGAGTTATTAGCATGGAAATTACTTAGTGTCCATTTCAATGACTAGTTATATCTAGATTAAATGGTTGTGGCCATGGATATAGAGTTTTTAAAGATTGAGAAGGCTTATAGAATCGTGAATGAGTATTCAAATCACTCTGATGAGCTGGTATAGTATTCCCCTGAGATTGTATCTAATAAAAAGATGAAGGCTCGATGGTTTGAGTTTGGACTTCAATAAAATATTAATTCTCATGGGTTTCTTACTAAAGATTCACACCTATGTGGATGTACTGGATATGTTGATGATGGTTGAGATGGTACTGGCTGGCAAGTCAGGGTTATCAGATGTTTCTTTCTCTCCTAGTGGTACCATGAGTTCCTTCATGGGAAACAGAAGCATAATGATTCTCATGGAAGTTCTCGACATCATGGTCATTCCAGACCTCCTACAGCTCAAAGAGGAATTCATTTAAATTCTTATCTAAGTGGAAAGATATGATAATATAAAATGGTTTGTACTAAGGTAACTAATAAATTTAGCTTCTATGGACATTCACGGAACATTTATAGATTCTTCCATAACTTTTATTATCCACATAGTGGGATAGGATCATCATTGCCTCCTAAAACTAAAATTCAATCAAATACATCACGTATAAAAGGGTTCTAGCCACATGAATCTAAAACAAAGTTACTACACATAGAATAAGAGTATCTAGAAGAAGAATAAATGGGTCTAAAACTATAAGAGGTACCATTTCTATAGCTTCATCATTAGTAACTTATATATTTGATACTGGTTCATCACACTTTTCTATTTCAACCCATATTGTTAATTTGAATAATCTACCTATATAGAGTTTCTCTTGCGAAATGGATATTACTACACCCCTAGTTATGAAGAGAGAGAAGGGTCAAGGTAGTCCTTCTTGTGGCTTCTCTCTATAAAATGTCAAGATATATTGGATTTTTCTACTCCTCGACTTGAAATATCTAGACATCATATTTAGGATTCATTAGATCATTTCCAATAAAGCCCGAATTGATTGTTTTCATTGGGGGTTCTACTGTAATATAAAGAGTGGTTTGTATCATGTCTTTAAAAGAGAATTAAATCCATGGTCAAGCATAATTGGACCTTTATATCTATATTTTTGGATGGAAATATCACTGTTTTAATTTGATCCATAGTAGGAATCTTTGAATGGTGATCTTCCTCTAGTTTTCATTGAGTTTCTTGAAATGTTTCCTTCTGACTTCTCTAGTTTTCCACTGGTAAGGGAGGAAAAGTTTTCCATTTACATGATGTCTAGAAATCATCCAGTTTCAATTCCCACTTACTCAATAGCTCCAAAAAATGAAATAGCTAAATTCCCAATTGGATGATTTTCCTGAGAAAGGATTTATACACCCGAGTGTGTCACCCTGGGTAGTGATAGTTCTATTTACTGATAAAGTTGATGGTCCCTTCACTAATAGGTTGAATACCGAAATATCAATTGATTTATAGTGAAAAAAATTTATTTCTTGCCATGGATTGATGACCTGTTTGATCAATTGAAAGGGGTGAAGTGAGTTTCAAATATTCACCTCTGATCTCGTTACCATCAGTTGAGTATAAAAGAATCTAACATTCAAAAAACCACCTTTCAGAGAATTTTTTACCATTATGAGTACCTTGTTATTCCCTTTTGTCACAAAAATTCTCCAGTAGTTTTAATGGATCTAATGGAATAGGACCTTCCATGATTATTTGGATACCTATTTGGTAGTCATTGTAGATTACATCCTCATTTACTCTAAGTTTGAGGAGGATCATGTGTGTCATCTGAGTCCAGTTCAAAGTCTTCTGAGAAATCACTAACATTACACCAATATTTCAATGCGTGAATTCTGGATTCAAGAAGAGAAATTCTTGGGACATGTAGTGTCTGAACATGGTATTATAGTTGATCTAGAGAAGGTTAATCCTATTATGACTTGGGAGAAACCATGAAATGTCTTTGAGATTCAAAGATTCTTGGGCTTAGCCAGATATTTTCATTAGTTCATGAATGGAATCTTGAAGTTGGCTTCTCTTGTGACTTCTCAAAAATAGAAAGGGATGAAGTTTTCTTGGAATGACAAATTTTAGAGATATTTTATTGAGTTGAAACATCTTTTAACTGCTACACTCTTTTTGAATCATCCCGAGGTCAGTCATGGATATGTGTTATTTTGCGATGCATCGGGTTCAGGCTTGGTCTGCATTCATATGCAGGGAGATCATGTAATTTCTTATTGATCTCATAAACATAGTCCCCATGATAAAAATTATCCTACCCATGACCTTGAACATTTTTATTTGATGCACTTTCTTAATATTTGGTGGCACTACCTTTTTAGATAAAGGTTTACTAAGTATTGAGAGCTTAAAATACAGAGTTATAGCTTCTCTCAAAAAGAATAGAATCTCTATTATAGGCCTTGGGTGGAATACCTATTGTCTTTTGACTTTGACATCGCTTATAACCCAGGGAAAGGGAATTCCATTGCATATGCATTTAGTAGGAAAAATCCAACCCAACTAGTGCAAGAATATTTGGAATATTGGAATTTGATAGCTCTCTCTAAAAAGATGCATATTGAAGTTCAGGAGACAGTGTATGAAGTTTATTTATCCATCGTTTAGTTGAAATCTACTCTTCATGAGGTGATTATTATGGATCAAGATCTTGATGATTAATTTAGTAGTGTTATAGCATCTCTTTATGGTGGGAATACAGTTTTTCGGTGGTTATTCTCCAAATATGGTGTTTTATGTTATTAGAATCACTTTTTTGTACAATTATCAGCATGGAATGATGTTATGGGGGATTGTTATAATTCCCAGTGTATTGTGCACCCATTAATCTCTAAGATGTTCTATTACATGAAGCATAAGTTCTGGTGGCCAGTTATTTGACGAGGCATTATTGAGTTTGTCTTGAATTTCTATATGTGCAATTAGGTGAAGGGAGAACATCAGAAAACATTGGGTTTACTTCAGCCAATTCTAGTCCCTAATTGGAAGTGGGATGAAATATCTATGTACATTTTTGGATTGGTTTCCTCATACCCATAGAAATAATAATGTGATGTGGGTAGTGATTTATAGGCTGAAGAAGTCATCCCACTTCATACCCATTCAAGATACAACCAAAGTTGAGGAGTTTGGAAATATATACTTGAAGGAGATTGTTCATTTGTACAAATTTCTATCTTCTATAGTCCCTGATAGGGATCCTCAATTTACTTCTTTCTTTTGGAGATGCCTTCAGGATCACTAGGATCTCAGGTTCATTTATGTACGGCCTACCATCTTCAATCGGATGGACAAATAGAGATGGTTATATATAAGCTTGAGGATATGAAAAATTCTTGTGTTATTGACTTTTGTGGGGCTTGGGATGATAACTTGGGGCTAGTTGAGATTACTTATAACAATAGCTATCATCCTATGATAATAATGGAACATTTTGATTCCTTGTATGTTCTTCCATGTAAATAACTATTTTGTTTGTTGGAGATTGGTGAAAGTTCCTCAGTTGGACCATGTTTGGTTCACAAGATAATGTCTAAGATAAAATTAATTTGTTAGATAATGTTGATAACACAAGAAGATATAAGTTTTTTGTTGATCATTTCTATAGGTCTTTGTAATTTTTAGTTGGTGACCAGGTGTTCTTGAATGTTTCACCTCCGTTGGTTCATTGATGGCTTTGGGGGAAAGGGAAGATTACTCCTCTATTTTTGGGAGCATTTGAGGTTTTTGAATAAGTGGGAAAATTTGCATTCCGTTTTTCACTTCCACCATAGATAATTTCAATACATAACATATTCCATGTATTGTAGTTGAGAAATTATCTCTATGATCTTTTTCACGTTCTATGTTGGAGTGATCTTAAGATTGAACTGGATTTATCTTTGACTGAAAGGGTGGCGCAGATATATGATTCCTAGACCAAGGTACATCATGGGAGGATGATACCTATTGTGTGTGTTCTATGGAAACATCGTTCTGATAGTCATGAGACATGGTAACATGGAGCACTAATGAGAGAGTATTTTACTCATCTTTTTGGAAGAGAAGCTTCTTCATAGTCTTTCGGGTGACAAAAAAATTTTATAGTTGGGTGGTTGTAACATCCCGTTACCAATATAACTAGTATGACATTATCCTTGTTATGGATTTTCCATTTAGTTGACTGGTTAGAGTTGATAATGAATTTATAGGATACTTATAATGGTGAATTTAGATATTTTTTGGACTCTCACCATTAACCATTATTTTCAGTAGGCTGCTGGAGGGTTGCACACCGTGTAATTGGGTTACATGATGTGTAATGGTTTCTGGAGGCAATTCGTGAAAGTATTCATATTGGGAAGGTTAACCATTAGGATATGTTAGGATTAGCTCGGTTATTGGGTTATGAGGGTACCCGAGGTGGTTCATGACACTTCAAGGAAGTGGCATTCATAAGTGGTATCATAAAAACAACTAAATGGAAATAGTTGAATCATGGGAGAATATTCTATAAATGGAGAAAAAAAGTAAGTGAAATATCCAAAAATGATACAAAAAAAAATATATGTCCTCAAATTTGATGGATTCCAAAATATTCGAAAAAACCAAGACTAAGAAGGAAATTGATTCTCATATATTTGAAATTAATGGTGTATGTGGTTTTACACAATGTATATCCATTGAAAATAGGAATATGTGGGCTAAAGTGATGATGAATATGATAAGAAATAAAATAAGATGTAATTTATTTCTTAAAATTTGAAAAATAGAAAAGAAATGGTGGAATGTGAAGATATTTTCCAAACTAACCTTCCCTGTTACTAAATATGATGAAGTTTGAGGTATCCCTCTCTCTATATGATTTAATGATTATAAATTATTTGTATAGATGAAATATTAAAGGGAGATATAGTCAATGTGGTGATTTTTCTATAATATCATGTATTATTTTCAATTGAATGAAAAATCGTTGAAGTTAGAAATTGAAGAAAAAGTTTGGAGTATATGGTGGTTCATATGTTAATTTTTATCAAGATTAAAGGAATATGCCGGAGTAGAAATTTTATGCAGGAAATTGCATGGAATAGGTCCTGAACATGTTAAATTCAATAGTGTATTTATAAGTCTCATATATATATATATAATGGTATCATACTAAATATGTTATTTACCAATTTCTATCAAGTTACTAGAAGGGTGACATACCTTGAAAAAATCAAAACATTGATTTAATATTGATATATATATATATTATTTGGTATTACATATCATTATGTATAGTATTACAACAGATATTAATATGAAGATATATTCTCAAAATGTGAAACACTTGAATTAACAATGACTATTTATATAAAGAGTTGACGATTAAGGGGGATCTGATGGTAAAAACTTAAAGGATCCTTAGACTTATCTGAATATTAAATAATCATCTAAACAATTATAATAGAATTAGTTTCAATTTCAATGAATTTGTATTTCAAAATTAGTCTAAATTAATCCTAAGTGGTATAATTCTCACTAAAAAGATCTTTACTGTTTATGTTTCAACTATTTAGTGTGAAAGTGTTGGAGATAACGTGTTATTTTAGGAATTAGTATGTTAAAATATACTATAATTTCTTTCATATTCATGAGTGAAATTGATATCCTTTGTGTTGTCAAAAAAACAATTATTTCATAAACTAATCTCTGTCTCAGTAGGATTATAGTATTTGTTCACATCATATTTGAAAAGTGGTGAATTCACTCAATGAATTTCCTAAGAATTTATAGCAGTGCTAGAAATGAGATTATGGAATTGGTAATTCTATATATATTTTATTCAAATGGTTTATAAGGTATTTTAAAAATAAATAGGTATTTGATTCCAAAGGCTAAAGTGGTTTCCAATGAAAAAGGAGATGAAATGTATCAAGGAATCCCTCAATTTACTCATAATATGAATTGAGATTTCAAGGAGTTTCATTCCACACATAAAGGGGATATAAATTGGATAAGTGGAAAGATATATCCACATTCAAAGGGTATGTATGTGATAAAATGAAATATCAGTTCTTGTGAAGGAGATGATCTAGTCAAACTTATGGGGAGAAAATTAAAAATAAAATTCTTCTCATTCTTGAATTGTTTTTTATTTAAATAATGGGATAATAAAATTTATATTATATTTCCAAAAAGGGTGTGAATGATTTATAAATTAATATGTAAATGATTGTGTTTTGTCAAAAAATTCCATGTGGGAGTTTTGGAACCCCTATATGGGTGTGTTGGGTTTTTTGAAAATGGGTAATTTTTTGAAAAGAATATTTTAGGGACAATGATGATTTTTTTGATAATAAGACCACAAATTAGATGAATGTAACTCTTAGAGTATTGTTGATAAAGTGTATGATTTATTTATATTTTATTTGTTTATAATGAATATTGGATGATGAAATGATGTATTGAAATTATATGAACATATGAATCATTAAACAAGATGACTATATAGATAATAGAAGGGTTGAAGAATTGTTTAAGAAATATTGTAGAAAGGTGGGTGGAAACCACATAAAGGAAGAGGGTTTTTTCTTTGAAGAAATATATAAGAGGCTATCTGTAAATGATCTTATTATAGTGGTCCACAGGGATGATTTCTAGAGAACATATGTAAAATCAAAAACCCCAATATTCACATTTAGAATTTAATGTTATGATATAAATAGCATGGGAGACCTATAGATGAAAGATTTACAATGAGTGTAGGGACACATTATGGATATAGGCATGGAGCATTGTAAGATTAATTATGAAAAATGGGTATCCCAAAATTGGAATTTCATGAGTTGGTGCCTAAAACTTACATCCAAATTGGACCACACTATAGTTATAGCCACATTTAATTCAAAAAAACTAGTGTGATTTCAATAAAATGTAGGATATAGTGTTTTGAATTTAATATTGTATAATTCCAAGCAGTTAGAATAAAATGGGTGGGGTGGTAACTGTGGTGGTTCTTTCTGTTATGGACATCCTAAGTGACAATTATTGTTATATAGAGAAAGTAAAAATATCCAACAGGCCATAGATTTGGGAAATTTAAAGGGTGTTATTTCTAGAGATTGAATAGTCCCCCTCATGGTGTTCATAAGAAAGGTGTTTAGGTGGGAGATTCAGAAAATTGAGATATTTGAAATTTTGAAATGTATGAATGGTTCCTCAAGGACTAAATAATCATAGGCTCAATTTTAGTCAATGTTTCAAGTAAAAATATATGTATATTGATGTGATTCATTGAGTGGATTGATTTACAATTAAATACACACTTAAAATTAAAAAAATGTATATATGAATTATTTTTTACTTTGACTAGATGATTATATAAATTTTACAGGAGTTATGGATGGTTTTTAAGACCCATAATAGTACTAAAAGATGTAAATCTCAATACACCAGATATGATTGTTTTATAATGGAATATAAACACCAATAAGGGAGATAGAGTGACCAAAATATATTAAAAATGTGTATCTCTTTGTATGGTGTTCTAAGATTGAGACTATAAGGAGGATGTTTAATAAATGGAACCCATTGAATATATTGATAATATAGATGAAGAATGATATTTCTATGAAACACAAAAGAATAGGGAATTTTTCTAGTAACACCACCTGAAGCAGTTATTTTTCTCTAAATTTCTATGGAGGATGACCCTAAGTAGAAGTGATCTATCCTAAACCACATTGAATAGTAGTGAAATTTTTAGTGATTTGGTGCATCAATATATTGTAGATCACATGATCCTTAAACTAACCCATTTAAAAATTATGTGTTATTTATGTTCTACATGAAAAATAAAAGAGGGTAAAATGATAAATATGTGACATTTAATAAAAGTGATGTTCAGTTGAATTAAAATTATATCAACATTAAAGAAAAGAGAATAATTAGTGGACCTTATATTTATGAGGTCATGATTTGTTAGGGTGGTGAGAAGTTAAAGAAAAAGTGATAAATTTTATAGTATTTTAATGCCATGATTGTTAGACCAGTATATTTTTTGATATATTTCTCTTTTAATAAATTTAATTTGTTTCATAGCATTCATTATAAACAACAGAAACCTTAAATAAACTGCAATAATCTATTAAAAAACTTATTATATAATCTGATATTTATCACCCATATATTGGAAGTATGGAATAAATTGAATTAAATATAATATTAAAAATATGTATAAATGTTTTATTTAATTCAAATTTTTTTATTAAATAATAAAAAATAAGTATGTAATTATTAGTAAAGTCATTTTATGCTTCAAATACATTTTTTTTAAAGGTAAAGTCAGAATCAAAAGCTTATGACCCATTATTCAATAAAGAAAAGAGAAAACAGGTAGGAGGCGAAAGGGGTCACACAATCAGTAATGCCCTCATTCTTAAAGAATTTTTTGCTTAGATATTAAAATTAATTATTTCCATTTTTAGAAATTGAATTTTAAAAATAAAAAAATTTATATAAACATTATGTTAGTGTGAATTGTTTTTCATTATCAGAAAAAGTTCATTTTTGGGTTAATATTGAAAATATCAAGTTTTAATGAAAATTTTATTTTATTTTAAAGTATTTTCAAATCCTCATTTTAATTTCAATTGGTTTAAAAATTTCATTACCATATTATTATTTAAAAAATTCAACTTATACAATTTTTACAATATTTTTTTTGTTCTTGGTATAAATATACTTTTAGACATAAAGAGAAATTTTTCGTAAAACCATTTTCATTGGGTTTTGTCAGTTTATTTTAAAATGATTTTTTTCAATTTATATAAATTTAATATTTTAGAATTTATTACAAGTTTATAATAACCATAATTAATATTATATAACAATTTCAACTATATTTTTTCATAATGAATAGTAAAATCTATAAAAATAACACCTCAATAAAAGTGTAATTCTGGTTAACCTATGTTAAAACTAAGTGATAGGGCCACATGTTTTCTTATTAATTCTTAATGGATGAAAGAATTTTGGACCCTTGAAAAATTAATATATATATTTAATGTTATATGGTACACATTTCTAAGAATAAGACTAAATAACAATAAATTAATCTTTTAAAAAATCAATTCTTGTCCCTCACATCACTTATTAATGGAAACCCCTCCTTTCTCTTATTTTCCCCACATTAAGCCAAAAATATCGACCCAAACCTACCCAATTATATTCGCATATTAATGATCCAATAATTAGAGGTTAAATTATTCTTAAAATATCATTCCAAGGATCCTTGTGAGGGAATCTAATGGAGGACTACCGAAGAAGATGTATTAGATTTTACCAACTCTTTTGAATTTAATTCTTCTTCTACTTACTCAAAATATATTATACCCATCCTAAAATAAAACAAGTATCATAAAAATATTTATATGTTATTTATATTATTTTTTATCCATTTTTTATCACTTTTTCATCCTATATAAGGCGAAAACATCGCTTGTGCATATGTAAGGATTATAGTCTTTACTTAGTGGTGTAATTCGTTCCTCATCGAAATTTTACTTAGATGGATATAAAGATGGAGCTAATTAATATGTATTATATTTATGACATAATTAGGATCATCTAAATATAATATATTATTTACCTTATTACCCTTCCACATGTTAAAAAATGATAACATCGCTTTTGCATACATGTAGTTTATCATCTCTACTAAGAGATGTGATTCATTTTTATTTATACCTTTGATGGATGATTAAAAATATTTATATAATGAATATATATTTTACATATATCATGATTAAATTTATTTACATTAGGTAACCATGATGATGATGAAAGTACCGAACCTACAAAATTGATACTGGCATGAAAAACAAAACCATTAACAATCTGAAATGATGATTTTAATAGAGAATTATTAATAAAATGATTTTGAAATATAATAAGTAGATAATATATTATATTATAAGTATTTTAATTTTTATGATATTAAATTATAATAAAATTAAATTTATTATAAGGGAGGTTAAAATCTCTTAAGAAGCAAGTTAGACTTGAGGTAAGGGTTTTTTTCAAAATCTTTTCCTTACTTAAGATTTTTATGTTTTAAGTTTATATTGATGTAATTATTTCAACCTTCTATATAAATCCCTATGTATTTTCTTCTCCTATTCTAATTTATATAAATTACATGATTTCCTTTTATTTTCCCCTTTATGTACTCATTATACTATAAAACGATTTTAAGGAAAACCAATATTATTTTTCCATTCAGCCAGAAATGTTTTCCATCCATGATCATATTTTCTTACAATATTTTAATGAATATTATTAATAATAACCAATTATTTATGAACCTCATTTTTACAAATTAGTTAATTTCTATAAAAAGTTTTAAATTCTTTACTATTTTCATTTTTTGAATGATGTACTTTTTAACAAAGGTGTAGAGGGAATATTTGTTTTAACATTTACCATGTTAATGGATTTTCCCTCCATAAAAAATATTATTTTCTTTGAATATTATTTTAAAATTTTCCATTTTTATTTCCATATAAATTTCATTTCCCAATATTTTATAATTTTTTGTTATTTTAAATAAGCTATTTTAAAATGAAAAGGGTATTTTCCTGAAGAAATTTTCTCGTGATCTTCTTAAACAATTTTCCTTTATCTAAACATAATTTGATGAACATTATGTTTTAATGGGGACATACTATAACGATCCAAAAATTATATTTCTCTATATCACTTATGATAAATTTTACTAAGGAAATTATTTATATTTCATATTCTAGTTATTATAATATGTGAATTTATTGATTATTATGTTTTACTGATTAAGTTCTATTATTCATTCATATAATGAATTAATTTTAACTATTAAGTGAAGGTTTGGTCCTAGAATTTCATTACTCCTTGATGCATCAGTAGGTCTGATTAGATAAATTGGGTTGGATATTTTTCCAAGGAATTACACATTTATATAATATATCTTAGCATGAGGATTCAATGGTTGGTTTCATATGTCCAACAATATTTATTCCATATTTATAAAATCAATCATTGATATCCATGTGATTGTTCAAATAGTTATGATATCCTTGTATTTTCTTCAAGATCATGTGATTATTTATTTTTAATAATTTTATCATCATTTATTTGCATCATATTATGCATTCCATATATATTAAATGATATCTTCCATTAAACACATACCTTTAATAAGAATTTTATACAACCAATTTATTGTGTTTTCATTCCCCATGATTCAAAGAAGTGTACTATGATTGTTTTTTAAAGATATTCTAGATAGAATAATTATGTTCTCAAAGAAAATACCTTGTTGCAGTTTTTTTCTTCAAATATAATTTGAGATTGTGGAAAGTATCTTCTTTACAAATATTAATAAGATATTCAGTCCCTTAGGATATGATAAGTTGTATGTAAGTTCATAGTAAAAAATTAATCGTTTCCACTGGGATACTATGTTCAGGGTCTTCAAATTTTATATTATAGAAATATTAGTATAATCCTTGGGTACAATATTTAGGAAAAAAAGGATTATAGAAAAAAACCTAATGATAAAAATTGACAATATATATAATTTTCCTATAATATTAGAAATGTTTTTTTATATTAGAGATTATATTATTCTCCACGAAATGCATCCCTATTTGGATGCTATAAGTGGGTTTTTTCTTCGCACATATGAATTTAGTGTTAATAACCATAAGTAGAGTTGGTCAAGTATATCTCATCTATCATTCTAGTGAAAAATGAATAGGCCCTTACCATGCACCAATTTTGACACTCCGGGATGAAATGTTTGGGCTAATTTACATTTTTTATAATACATTATAAAATATTTTAAAATATTTTTATGATTTGAGAATATTCCCAAATATACCAAGAATATAATTCTATTATTAACTCTACATAAATTGTCAACTTGTGTTTAGTGTTTCAGAATTTTCAAAATTATACATTATAATTTAAATTTCATAATCTAATATAGTTCATTCCATTATTTTGAAATAGTATCTAGTAGATATAATGGAACCCTTTTTCAAGAAAGTAATCTCGGTTGGCATTTACCTATTGGGAAAGGTAATAGAAATAGAGTTTTGGATGAAAAAATTATGACTATATTAGGGAATTACTAATTTTTTACTTCCAAATTATTGTAGAATTATCTATATGGTGAAAGATATGATATGTGTAATGATCCTAAAATTTTAATGTATATAATTAAAAAAAGTGTGAATATGCACAAGAGAAGTGATTGGAATTTATCCATGATTATGAAAAATCAATACATTACCACCTTGGTTATGTGAACAAGGTGGATGATGATCTGAGATAAAAATAACATCATATTGTCTCCTTGATGAGGATGTAAAGATATATAATATTTACAAATTTTCATAAGAAGGATCTTGAAATATTGTGGAAATATGATGGATATTATCTATCTAAAATTAATTTTCAACCATCCATCCATGATAGGATTATAAAGGAATGGAATGAAGATATGTAACTACAAAAGAGTGTGAGGAATGATACTGAGTTAAAAAATTATTATTCTATAATTATATGGTTCAAAAACCAAGTATGCATTTCATCAATACTGGACATAAATAATTAGTTTCAGTATGAAGATCATAATTCTACTGTAACGACCCGAATCCGAAGCCAGATAACTAGTGCCCCATACCTGGTTCGCCACATGACCTCAAGCGCATTTCCCCAAATTCCAGAGGCTGCTGACTAGCAGTGAGGGCCTTGGTGAGTTAGTGGGGAAACTATTCCCTCAATTGGTAAAGTATGCAGTGGAAGAATAAACATAATCAATAGCAGAAGCAGTAAACAGCATACGAAAATTGAACTAAAGTAGGAGCAAATTCTGATATAATAATGATGCAGTATGGTACATGTATCTATGGAAAGCATTAAACAAATAAATGTGCTATAATACAATTGAAACCAACGTACTAAACCTAAACAACAAATCTAGCCGCATCGCGAGCCAAAGCCCGGTCCCATGCTCTCCAGCTCCAACCAGCAATCAAGTACCTGAGGTAGAAAGGCCACAATCCCTATCTACACCTATAACCATATAATCTGTTTTGGATGAAAAGCAGGACCCAAACAGGGTGTGAGACTAATCCCAGTAGGCAACCACCACAAGATTTGTTCCCTACTGTCAGTGAGTAATATAACAAAAGTAAAGTAAAATAAGTACATTAATGGACTAAGAGTATACCAGTAATTAATTATACCAATTACTATTCACATTCATTTAATTAAACAACTAGAGAAAACTAGCAAATCTTTCTATTTCAAGGTAAGAAAGTAACACAGCAGGTATCTAAAAAGACTACCTAAACACAAGAAGTAAAAAACCCAAGCTTGTTCTTTGGCTTGGTGGAATCATCACAACCAACCATCAAAATTCACACTGACTCTCTAGGTGGCTCAAACTAGCAGACCCCTATAGTCCAGTAATCAAACAAGGCACAGACACTCTGTGAAGCTCTCACATCAATTCCCCTATGGTCTTACAATGATATCTACAGACTCTCTAAGGAAGCACTTACGTCTAATTCCTCATGTGGTCTCGATGTGTGGGTAAACTAATAACACTCTTGGGAAGCACAAAGTCCTATTCCTGTTGTCCTTTGTACGAAACTAAAACCAACAGACCCTCTAGGGAAGTACTTAATCGTCTATTCCCTCTTTGATCTCCCGCACCAGGTTCTCACAGCTCTGAGCAGTCCAGTCGTGTGTAATCGACTGTCAGCATCCCTAAGTAAGTTCAATAACTACTTGGATAATAGATACCATGCATCAAATGAATTTAACGGCAGGAAACACATGAAATCAGTGATAACAAGTAAACTAGAAATTGAAATAGGGTTTTCCTCATAGGAAAACGGTGCCAAACGGTGATAAACAGCCAAACAGGGAGAGAAACACCCGGGGGGTGATCCTCAATCATTCAACCAAGAATATATTAGCAACAATTAAATATAATATAACAATAAATCTAGAGAAAATAAACAATAGGATCAAAATCCTAAACCTGGTATACCCGATACATGGGTATCCGGCACTTTTGCAACCAAAACTCAAAAAACTTCAATATAGGGAAACAAACCACCTACCTTGATCCTCGAAGATCGATATACTTGAACCTTGGCCCATGAATCGGCCTAGAACAGAGTAGATCTGCAAAAACGCCTAAAAAATTCAACCTCGGATAACTCACACGAGAGGAAGAATTAGGAAACGAGGCCAAAGAAGAACGAAGAACTCACCATTGTGATTCTTATGCAATTGACGGAGTTCGATTTGGACAACCAGTGACAGATCGGTGGCTCGGAGAAGAATCAGCCTCCTCAGATGATCTGGATAGAATTAGGCGTATAAGAAGACGTTAACGAGCATTAGGCACGACCCCGGTCTGATTAAAGAAATAAAAAGAAAGTACATGGCATGTACTTTTAGAGTACACGGAGTATACTAGGTTTTTTTGTACTCCGCCAAAATCGGCCTCCACGTCATCCCTACACACCATGTGTGTGTCCTGGACACGTCCAGCACACGGCTTCAAGCGGCAGAGGAATACACGGCGTGTACTCATAAAGTACATGACGTGTACTTCAAAAATTTCCAGAAACTTTATTTTTCCCCAAAAACTCCAGAAAAAGGAAAAACATACCTCAGACAAAGATCCAGGTTCTTACAAACTTCCCACCTTAAAAAAATTCATCCCCGAATTTCCCTAACGAGGCGTGGAAGAAGAAACCCCGAACAGATCTTGCCACAGCGATCGTACATCGGCCACCCTTTCCCAGGTCTCGTCCTGCACTCGCCCGTGCTTCCATAGCACCCGTACTAGAGGAACAGACCGGCCATGGAGAACTTTCGTATTACGATCGATAATCCTGATAGGATGCTCCTTGAAAGATGAATCTTTCTCCATCTCAACCTCCTCGGGTTGAAAAACATGAGATGGGTCTAAGAAATACCGTCGAAGCTGATAAACATTAAAGACATCATGCACGGCCTGGTACCTCTGAGGTAACTACAACCTGTAAGCATCCAGCCCAACTCTCTCCAGAACCTCAAACGGCCTGACGTATCTCGTTGAAAGCTTCCCCTGCCTCCTAATACTCTTATGTCCCAACCTCGGGGTAACGCGCCAGAAAACCTGATCTCCAACCCTGAACTCTAGAGGTCGTCTCCGCTGATCAGCATAAGACTTCTGTCGAGACTGTGTTGTATTCATCCCCTTTCGAATCAACTCTATCTACTCTAAGGTCTCCTTAACAAGACGAGGTCCCAGAAAATCTGCCTCTCCTACCTCTAGCCAGCATAAAGGTGATCAGTATGGCCTACCGTACAAAGCCTTGTAAGGTGCCATCTGAATAGTCTCCTGAAAACTGTTGTTGTAGGCGAACTCCACTAGAGGGATATGCTTCTCCCAAGAACC
Organism: Viscum album; assembly: GCA_963277665.1. Taxonomy (NCBI): domain Eukaryota; kingdom Viridiplantae; phylum Streptophyta; class Magnoliopsida; order Santalales; family Viscaceae; genus Viscum; species Viscum album. Next base: position 441,759,318 of record OY728160.1, read on the forward strand.
TCCAAAGTCTAGAATGCAAGCTCGGAGCATATCCTCAAGCACCTGGATTGTACGCTCGGACTGTCCATCAGTCTGGGGATGGTATGTTGTACTCAAAAGTACCTGTGTACCCAAATCCCTCTGTAGCCCCTGCCAGAAGTGTGAAGTAAAACGTGCATCACTGTCTGAAACAATGTAGTGTGGTACTCTATGCAGTCGTACAATCTCTCGGATGTACAACCGTCCCAGCTCATCAACACTGAAGGTCTCCTTGATCGGTAAGAAGTGTGCAACCTTCGTGAGCCTGTCCACTACAACCCAGACCGCATTATTTCCTCGAGGCAATCTTGGTAACCCTGTCACGAAGTCCATCACGACATCATTCCATTTCAACTCAGGAATGGGTAACTATTGTAAAAGCCTTTCTAGTCGCTGATGATCTACTTTCACTTGCTGACAAGTCGAACATCTCATGAAAAAACCAGCCACATCCTTCTTCATACCTGGAAACCAATACTGACGGTGTAAGTCTCAGTACATCTTGGTAACACCAGGATGAACTGCCCAATCTGAAGCATGAAACTCCCGTATCAGCTCCTCACATATTTCCGATGAAACCCATACGTGACCATGAAAATGTAGCACCTCATCATCACCCACTGTCCACTCTGGAGTAGGGTCTCCACCTGACACACCCTCCCGTAGGACTAGGCATTCTGGGTCTGATAGCTGCCTCATTTTAACTGGATCTAAAAGAGTAAATGTAATAGCTACAGAAAAAAGAACCGTCTGTCCCTGTCTGTCCTGCACCTCCAAATGCATCTCAGAGAACAGATCCATAAGCAGCCACTCACTGCTGGCCTCCTGTACTGCCTACAACTGAGTCCTCTTGCTTAGTGTGTCAGCCACATCATTTCCTTTCCCAGGCGTATAAGAAAGCTCGAAGTCGAAAGACTGTAGGTACTCGACCCACCTCCGCTATCTCAGATTCAAGTCACACTGTGTGAAGATATACTTGAGGCTCTTGTGGTCAGTATATACCACAAAATTCTCTCCCATGAGATAGTGCCTCTAACAATGCAAAGCATGAACAACCGCAGCCAACACCAGGTCATGAGTAGGATAGTTCTTCTCATGGGGCCTCAACTGCTGATATCTGTATGCAACAACACGATCTTCCTGCATAATCACTACTCTAAGACCGATGCCAGATGCATCCCAGAAAACTGTATAACTCTTTCCCGGCTCTAGAAGAACTAGAATTGGTGTTGAAGTCAATCTCCCCTTCAGCTCCTGGAAGGCTGAGTCGCAAGCTTCTGACCAAACTTACTTCACACCCTTCTTAGTCAAGCCCGTAAACGGAGCCTCTAAGCATGAGAAGTCCTGTATAAACCTCCTGTAGTAACCAGCCAGTCCCAAGAAACTACATACCACGAAGACATTCTTCGACTGCTCCCAGGTAACTACTGCTCTCACCTTCTCTGGGTCTACTGAAATGTTTGTCTCTGAGATGACATGGCTCAGGAAGTAAATCTCATCCATCCAGAAGTGGCACTTTGAGATATTATAATATAACTGATGCTCCCTCAGTGTACTCAAAATGATCTCAAGATGGGTAGCATGGTCGTGTCGAATGTGAGAGTACACAAAGATATCATCCACAAATACAACGATGAAAGAATCCAAGTAAGCATGGAAAACTCTGTTCATCAGCGCCATGAAAACTACCGGAATGTTCGTGAGACCGAACGACATAACTAGATACTCGTACAGACCATACTTGATTCGGAAAGCTGTGAGAGGTATATCAAATGGTCTGACCTGCAACTGATGATAGCCGGATCTCAAGTCGATTTTTGAGAATACTCTGGCTCCTCGAAGCTGACAAAATGATCATCAATCCCCAGCAAAGGATATCAGTTCTTGACCATCAACTGGTTCAGCTTTCTATAGTCTACACAAAGCTGTAAGGTACCATCCGCCTTCTTCGCAAACAACACAAACGAACCCCAAGGGGAAGTACTAGTTCGGATAAAACCCTTCACCTACAACCAACTACTTCTTGAGTTCTTACAACTTAGGTGTAGCCATCCTATAATGAGGTATGGATACTGGTGCTACTCCTGGAACAAGCACAATAGATAAGTATACCTCACGCTCTGGAGGCAACCCTGAAAATTCTTCTAGAAAGACATTCGGAAAAAGATCAACTACCAGAGGGAAGTCCATCTGAGAAGTCCCCTGATCATCCAGATATAAACTAGAAATCTCGGCTGTAACACTGCCCAACCCATGATGTTCTGGTCCAGCTCTGCTTGTCAAGACATACCATTTTCCCTTGTGAAGAAAATACTCGCCCTTTGGTGACGTGAAACTCACCCTATGGTGATAAAAATCGACAAAGGCCTAAAAAGGAACTATCCAGTCCATTCCGAGAATGACATCATAACTCGTCAACTCAAGGACATAAAGATCCCACAAGAAGTGACACCCACCAACCTCAAGGGGGCACTCCTTGCACTGACGCACACTAGTAGTTATATGTCCCAAAGGAGTGTCTAGTGCCAAAGTATCCTCAGAAGTAAGGACAGTAAGTCTAAGGCTCTCCACAGTGTGTACAGAAATAAAGATATGAGAAGCTTTGGTATCAAAAAGTGTAGAAGATAAAACTGAGGCTACTAAAATCATACCTCAAACTGTGGAAGGTCCAGGATCCTTCTCCCGATGGATCTGCTCTACCGCAAAAGTCTGGACAGTACCGCAGCTCTATGTAGCAGCCTGATATCCCTGAGCTGATCCTCCCTGAGCCTAACCACCACATCCACGACCTCTACCCTGGATTAAACGACCTGAAGAACTCCATCCCCCAGTCTATTGCTGAACTGGTAATCTTGTTTCTGTACGAGGAGTAGAAACTGATCCTCTTTTACTATCTTATGGAAGAAGAACCCTGCAAAAACACTGCAGATGACTCATATTGTCGCAATCTTGGCACTCCACTGGATCTCTCGGGCACTGAGGCTTCTTATGCCCGCTCTTTCCACACTGATAGCACACCACCTGGTTTCCAGAAGAAATATCTCGTCTACCATAGGAAATACCTCGCTTCCTCGAGTCACCTCGAGTAGACTCTCGGTGGTGCTTCCTGCTGTAAGTATGAAATGAATCAGCCTTGGATGCTGAACTGACCTAGTCAACAACTCCAGTCTCCCTCAGATTCTGTTTGGTGATCAGAACCTGGTTGACTATTAGGGTAATAGAAGTCAACTAGAAGATGTTCACCTGTGATTTGATCTCTGGTTTAAGGCCTTCCTCAAATTCCTTTCCAAAAATAGCTCGTCATTTCCCAGAACGGGAGTGAAATGCTGTAACTCAGTGAAGCAGGAGGAATACTTCATGACCGAAAGAGTAACCTGTTGTAGGCTCATGAACTCTATGGCTCTGTCGGCCCTCAGCGTCGCCGGATAGAAATAGTCGTATAACGTACACTGGAACTCTTCCAGAGCCATAGTCCGTTGGCGCCCTACCTGCGAGACCACATCCCACCATCTCTTGGAAGAATCTCTTAGCATGTAAGTCGTTAGCTTCACCCTTCTGTCTGGGGGTGTCTCTAGATGCTCGAAGATGGAAAGCATGGTTTCTAGACATGAATCTGTAGCCAGAGGTCATCCATCCCCTGTAAAAGTGGGAGGATGTTACTGCTGGAAGACTCACGTCAGCTCTTCCATAGACGGGGCAGGATGCTGATCTCCCTGGAAGGTCTGCATGAACCTCATGAAACCCTCTCTAAACTGAGTGTCATCACCAGTGTCTGGAATCACTACAGGTTCCATGTCCAGAACAATCAGCAGAACTACTGGTAGTCCCTGGTCTTCCGTATCAGGCGTATGGTCACTGCCTAGTTTCTGGCATGCAACGGGAGGATGTTTTGCTGCCATAGCTCTGAGAAAACAAAAGAAAACTCAGATTTAGGATTAATAAAGACAGAAAACACAAGAGTACAAAATGGGAACAGGAGAGAGAAACACTTAAGTTTGCAAAACAAGACTACACGTCATGTATTTAAACTACACGGCGAGTTTTTTAAAGCCATTTACATGGGCGTGTAACTCTTCCACCACTGGTCATGTAACATTCGAGACTACACGGCGTGTTGTCCCAAAACATGGTGTGTACTTGAACTCCACTCCCCTGCCCGAGTCTCTTTACACGGCTAACCCACACGGTCCTCCTAATTCTAAACTACATGGTGTGTTCACTAAGGACACGGCATGTACTAGACAGGCTCGGCGACCTGTGTAGCAGGTTACACGGTCGGCCTCACGGCTAACCCTTACACGGCGTGTTCCAAACAAACACGACGTGTATAAAAATATATAACACTAACCTGTGTTGTTCGTGACACGGCCGGGTTCCTAGAATAAAACTACACGGCATGTTCTTATAACACACAGCATGTACTACACGAGTTTCCCCGACCTGTGTTGTTAGTGACACGGCTAGGTACACGGGTGACTACTACACGGTGTGTACTTATGGTACACGGCGTGTCCCCGAAGACTTTCCGACACCCCGTGTCTCTGGTCACACAGTTATTAACACAGTTTAAAAATTACACGGCGTGTATTTATAAAGTATATGTTGTGTATTCTGGGTTTTTCTGGGTAGTAGCTCATAAACTGCACCAAATGCCAGAAACACTAAAAAACAAAACATCTATGTGTAAAATTCCGATCCATGGGGGCCCATACTCCCCGTGAATCAAATATTAGTGTCATAAAAATGCATATAACAAGTAAAATAGCATAACAAGTATGTCCATCACAATAACTATCACAACAAGATGCATAATTTATCACGGCATCTATCGTAACAGCATGAAATTCTAATGCACCCTAGATGGCATGGTACAATGAATGAAATGTGATTTCATACCTAGTTCATATATGATGCATGAGATGGAACACCCTCATCTCATCGGGTTGAAACAAAATAGAACCATAATCATATAAACCGTAACAGCACAAAACAAGTGCATCACCCAATGGTGAAATATAATAAACTGTAACACTTTAAAAAACTAAAAATTGCAATTGTGAGGTAATATAGCTTTTCCCTGTACACAGGTTAATTACTCTCGGTCACAGTTAAGTACTAACTACCCATTTCTTCCTATCCCTGTCTATTGTCGCAAAATAGTAAGGCAATAAAAAAGAAGAAAACTCCTTTGATACCACTTTGTAACGACCTGAATCTGGATCCACATAACTGGTGTCCCATACCCAATTCGTCACATAACCTCAAGCACATTTCCCCAAACACCAGAGGCTATTGACTAGCAGTGAGGGCCTTGGTGAGTCAGTGGGGAAACTATGCCCTCAGTTGGTAAAGTATGCAGTGGAATAATAAACATAATCAATAGCGGAAGCAGTAAATATCATACGACAACTGAAATAAAGTAGGAGCAAAGTTTTATATAACAATGATTCAGTACGGTACATGTATCTATGGAAATCAGTAAACAAATCAACGTGATGAAATAAAACTGAAACCAAAGTACTAAACGTAAACAACAACTCCAACAGCATCGCGAGCCAAATCCCAGTCCCATGCTCTCCAGCTCCAACCAGCAATAAAGTACCTAAGGTAGAAGGGAAACAATCCTTATCTACACCTGTAACCATATAATCTATTCGGGCCAAAAAGAAGGACCCAAACAGGGTGTGATACTAATCCCAGTAGGCACCTACCACAAGATTTGTTCCCTACTGTCAATGAGTAATATAGAAAAAGTAAAGGAAAATAAGTACAGTAATGAACTAAGAGTATACCAGTAATTAATCCTACCAATTACCATTCACATTCATTTAATTAAACAACCAGAGAAAACTAGAAAAGATTTCTATTCCAAGGCAAGCAAGTAACACAGCAGGTATCTAAAAATACCACCTAAACACAAGCAGTACAAAACCCAAGCTTGTTCTTTAGCTTGGTGTACTCGTCACAACCAACCATCAAAATTCACACTGACTCTCTGGGTGGATCAAACTAGCAGACCCCTATAGTCCAGTAATCACACAAGGCACAGACACTCTGGGAAGATCTCACGTCAATTCCCCTATAGTCTTGCAACGATGGCTACAGTCTCTCTGAGGAATCACTTACGTCTAATTCCTCATATGGTCTCGATGCGTGGGTAAACTAAGAACGCTCTTGGGAAGCACAAAGTCTTATTCCTATAGGTCCTGCATATGAAACTAAAACCAACAGACCCTCTAAGGAAGCACTTAATCATCTATTCCCTCTTTGATCTCCCGCACCAGGTTCTCACAGCCCTGAGCAGTACAGTCGTGCGTAATCGACTGTCAGCATCCCTAAGTAAGTTCAGAAACTACTTGGCTAATAGCTACCATGCATCAAAAGAATTTAATGGTAGGCAACACATGCAATCAGTGATAACAAGTAAACTATCAATTGCAATAGGGTTTGCCTCACAGGAAAACGGTGCCAAATGGCGATAAACAGCCAAAAATAGGGAGAAACACCCATGGGGTGATCCTCAATCATGCAACCAAGAATATATTAGCAACAATTAAACATAATATAACAAGAAATATAGGGAAAATAAACAATAGGATCAAAATCCTAAACCCAGGATACCCGATACATGGGTACCCGGCACTTTTGCAACCAAAACTCAAAGAACTTCAATGTAGGGAAACAAACCACCTACCTTGATCCTAAAAGATCTATATACTTGAACCTTGGCCCGTGAATCATCCTATAATGGAGTAGATCTACAAAAACGTCTAAAACATTCAACCTAATATAACTCACACGAGAGGAAGAATCAGGAAATGAGGACAAAGAAGAACCAAGAACTCACCGCTGTGATTCTTCTGCAATCAACGGAGTTCGATTCGGACAACCAGTGATAGATCAGTGGATCGGAGAAGAATCGGCCTCCTCAGATGCTCTGGATAGAATTAGGTGGAGAATAAGATGTTAATGAGCATTAGGTGCGACCCCAGTCCGATTAATGAAATAAAAATAAAGTACACGACGTGTACTTTTAGAGTACACGGTGTGTACTAGGTCTTTTCGTACTCCGCCAAAATCAGCCTCCACGTCATCCCTACACACCGTGTGTGTGGCTCGGACATGGAAAGCACACGGCTTTGAGCGGCAGAGTACACGACGTGTACTCATAAAGTACACAACATGTACTTCAAAAATTTCCAGAAACTTTATTTTTCCCCAAAAACTCCATAAAAAGGAAAAACATACCTCAAATGAAGATCTGGGTTCTTACATATACATTCTATTTTTATCCTATAAGTATGAAGATTTATAAAGATCTAAAAGAGTATTTCATTTGGGATAATGTAAAAAGGTATATTTCAAAGTATATATCAGTATTCATAATGTATCATTGCATCGAGGGTGATTGAAAGGAGACTAAGGAGATATTAAAACCACAAAATATACCAAAATGTAAATATAAAAACATTACCATTTATTACATCGTTGGACTCCACCAATCATTTATAGGGAACAATTCTATTTAGGTTATAATTGATCACCTTAGGAATATATGCATTTATCCCATTATATAATATTTATCTCTTTATCAACTTACTCATTTATACATTAAATAAGTGGTGATATTATATATATTACCACCCTCAATTGTATCTAATCAAGATATGAGGATTTCCTTCTAGAGAATTATTCTATTGGATATTGATATAGAGATTAGTTTCAACACATCATATGATACTCAGATAGATGTTTTGTATAAGAGGTTCATTCAAACTATAGAATACATGTTGGGATCTGAATCTGTATATTTAAAAGGTTTATGGGATCAACACATTCCTTTTAGGGAATTTTATTAAAATAATTTTTTTCACTTGAGAATTTAGATGGATCTTTTTTAATCCCAATATGCTAGGAAGTTTCAAACTCCAATTTTTAGGTTGATGTTAGGGGAATATTACTACTGGGACCTAATCCAACTATATAAATAGTATATGTGGTTGGAGTTCCTCATCAGCACATAAGGGTATCCCATATTCAACAAAAAAATTATTTTAACAATCATTAATGAGATCAACAGTTTGAAGTTGATGAAAACTATTTCCAATGAATATATTAATGGAATAAGATTGAAAGATTTAAAAAATTGAGAATTTTAAACACAATATATTTCAGTCCCTTTTAATTTATTAATCATATCATGTTTTCATCTTATCTCTTAGAACATCCAACGAATCTCTCACAAGTTCCTAATGTTATCCATGTTCAACTCTAGAGGAAGTATATAACTGATCTTTCACATGTACTGAACTCAAAGGTCATACTGATGGAAAAATATATCTCTTATCAGGAGAAAATATTAAATATTTATAATCATAGAAATAATGTTCTATGATGAAAGACCACACACATAGTCAATGTTTTAGTGTGAAAACATAAATTTAAACATGCTATGTGTGAAGCTAATGATTTGATAAGGAAGAAGTATCATCAGTTTCTTATGTTAGAGAGATAGAATTTTAAGGTTGAAATTATTATAAGGGGGTATAAAGTAACACCTTGATATTTTTTGATATATTTCTCATTAAATTAATTTAATTTCTTAGGTATCTTTCTTTACATGCATCACCATGTTTAAAAGAACTTGGATATAATATTAAAATATTATTATTTAATGTTATATTTATCTCATAGCCATTAGATGTGTATGTATGAATAGGATTAAAAAATTTATGAACAATATATATATAATTTATATTTAATTCAAATTTATTTATTAAACTATAATAAATAAGTACCTATTATTTAATAAAGTATTGTTATGCTTAAAAAATATGTTTCATTAAAAAATGGGGTTTAATATATTTTTTAAGAGGATATTATAATCAATATTTTTTAATAATATAAATTTAAGATTATAAAAACTTATATCATCTTTTAATCCATAATATCAGATATACCTTAGGGTGAATGTTTTGGTTTTCTGAAAAAGTTCTTTGGTTGAATAGTGAAAATACTAATTATTAATGAAAATTTTATTATCTTTTATAATATTTTCAAATACCAATATTTATTTTAATTATTTTTAAAATATAATAAGTTAATTGTTATTATAAATAATTTAATTAAATCCTTTTTTATCAATATTATACATGATCTTGGTTTAAAATACTTTTAGACTTAATACGGTATTTTTCATAAAACTATTTTTATCTCGTTTTGGGGGATTATTTTGAATTGTATATCTTTGTTATATAGAAATTTAATATTTTAAAATAGATTAAATATTTTTAATCCTCATAATTAATATTATCTTACAACTTCAACATTATTTTTGCTCATAATAAATAGTAAAAATAGAAGAAAAAAATCGTTACCTCGATAAAAGGGTAAATAAGGTTAACTTTGGTTAAAACTAAGTGATAATACCAAAAAATTTCATCTGATTTATTTTTTGATGAAGTTATTTTTATCTTATGAACTTAGTATCTATATGTAATTACTGATAGAACACTTCTCCACGAAAATTACTTAATAGTATTTTAATCCTTTAAAAAATTCATGTTATTTCACTCCCCCACTTACTAAAGGACACCCCTCCTCTATCTTAATTAAACTACATTGAGCAACATATTTCAACCAAACCCTTCAAAATTATCTTATAAATATACTTAACTATTAATTAGTGTTTTTAATCCTGAAAGTTCATTCTTATTTTCCTTAACAAGGGATATAATTGAGGTTTAACGAAGAAAATGTAGCCATTTTACCGACTCTTCCGAATCTATTTCTCCATCTATATTCTATAAATGTGTTTTACTGATATAAAATAATTAATAAAGTATCATAAATTTACATTTATGTTTTTATTATTATGAAAAACTATTTACATATTTTTTCTATATAATAGTAAGTGAAAATATTGGACATGCATACATACGACTTACCACCTCCATGTTGTGGTGTAATTCATGTTTCAACACCATTTTACTTCGGATGTATATAAATATAGAACTAATGAATATTTATGATACATAGGAAATAATTATAGGTCTATAAATATACTATATCATTTACCTTCTTACCCTTAAACTTGTTAAAAAATTATAATGTTGCTTGTGCATATGTGTAGACTACCACCTCCACGAAGCGATGTGAACCATTTTCCATGACTAAATTTAAAGGTTGATTCTAAATATTTATATAATTAATATATCTATTAATAATATCATGATTAATTTTTTGAGATGATGGAAAGGTAAACACAAATAAATTACTGAAACTACCTAACTGAAACTTATATGAAAAATGATATATTTAACATTCAAAATGATATTTTAAATAATGGTTTTTTGAAAACAAATGTGTTTAAATGTTATAAGTGAAAAATAAATAATATTATAAGTAAGTATATTTTTATGGGATATATGCATAATTAATTTAATGTTATTATGGAGTAGGTAAAATTCACTTATGAAACAAGTCTTACTTGAGGTAAGGGTTTATTTTATAGTCTCATCCTTATTCAGGATTATTTATGTTTTAAGTTTACATTGATGTAATTATGTGATATTTCTAACCTAAACTCTATATATTTTATTATACTATATTTATTTCCCAAAATTAAAAGTTTCCATTTCCATTTTCCTGGTTAATTACTCAAGATATCTAAATATTTTTTTAAGCATAACAAACTTTTTTTTATATTTATTTGGGAATATTTTTCTGCCGTGATCTTATATTCCTTAAAAAAATTCACATTTATAATATTATATAATAACTTATTAAATTCATTATTAACCTTGATTTACAATTTATAAAAATAATTTTAGTTTAACTTCTTTTCATTTTCTAAATAGGGTTCTTTTTAACAAAGGTGTGAACAAATACTGTGTTTTAATGTTTTCCATAATATTTGGGAACTTTTTATGTTTTAAATAAATGATTTCATAATGAAAAATGTATTTTCCTCAATATATTTTATAGTGATATTTTTAAATAATTTTTTGATTTTTCAATATCCATTGATAAAAATTATGCATTTTTATGGATATACTCTAATGATATTATATATAATATTTATTTGGATAGATTATGATAATTTTGATTGGGGAAATTGTTGAAAATTTTTATGCTGGTTATTTTAATATGCATAGTTATTGGTTATTTAGTCATGTTGATTAAGTTGTATTATTTATTCATATGATTAATTCATTGGACTTATTAGGTGATGGGCAGGACCCAAAATTATAGATCCCCTCAATGAATCAGTAGGTATCATCATAAAAATGGTTTTGGTGTTTGGACAAGTCTTTTCCCATTTATGTAAGACATCTTAGCATGAGGCCTTGATGTTAAGTTTTAGATTTATTTTATTATGAATTCCATCATTAAGAAATCAATAATTATTTTTCATGTGATTATTTAAATAGATATGAAATCCATGGATAATATTCAACGTAATGTGATTACTTATATAGAATTATTGGATCCTTAATTATTCATGACATATAATTTAAGCCTTATTTATTCTATGATAGCTTTCTCTATACGCATACCATTATGTATCGTCAGAGGTCACTACATTATTATGTTAACATTCCCAAAAATTCAAAATAAGTGTACTATGATTGATATGAATTGATATTCTAGAGAGAGTAAGTATGTTCTATAATTAAATAGTATATTGTATTTTATGTTTTCAAATGTATTATGATATTCTAGAATGTATCTAGTTTACCAGGACTATTATACTATCTGGTCCCTTTGGATGTGATATCATGTATCTAGTTACATTGTAATAATGTGGCCACTATCTCTAGGATACTATGATGAAGTTATTTACACTGATTCAATCCCCCACCATTTCTGGGTATATTTCACACTAAGACCCCTAAGGAGCTATAAGATATCATGGAAATAGGGAGTAGCCACACTATAGGGAATTTTGGTTGGTTTTAGATTTTTGAATTGTAATTCCTATTATAAATTTCATGTCACCATCAAATTAGAAACACCAGGGTATCATTTAGAGGGATATTTGAGTGATCCCTCTTTATTTATAAAGGTAAGTTTAACTAGATTGGAATAAAAAAATTAAATGATAGGATATATCGGATATATAAGAAGATAAAATTCAGTACATTTAATATAAAAGGGAATTTTAACATTGAGGACAGTCATATTTGGGTCATTGGATCAAACATGTGTTGTATTAAATGGTTCAATGTCCTACAAGGCTAAAGAAATCGTGTTTTTCAAAGTTAATATTTAAGGAACCATTGTTATGCATAACATTGATCAATTTTCTGGTTAAAGTAAATACATGAGGGTACTTAATACTTAGTATTGATATTTTTAATTAAGGGTGATTGAATGATGAAGTTATTTTTTTAAATGGATTTCTTTTGGATTTTCATTGAATAATTATTTTATATCTTTTCTCCTTTTAATAATCATTTTCATTGTCTGGTTGATTGATGAGTTTATTTTTAATTCATAAATTAGTTGTTAAGATTCATTCTTGGTCATAGAATGAGACTATTTGGATATGTATAACTATGGATTTGTATCACCATATTATAATATGAATCAATGTTATTGAATATAATAAATAGTTAGTTTAGTAATTAAAGTAAAAATAAAAAGACAACTGATTTTTTAGATCTACTTTCAACAACAAAATTATCTATTAAATATTATAATTGATTATTTAATTTATCATTCTACGTGTACAAATTATCAATACACTTTTTTATTCATATATCACTTAAATTATCTTAAATTTATTTAAATCATTCAATTCATGACTTTTAACTTTTAAATCAAAAATTTAATGCTAGTCTTGGTGTATTCGACATTAGACTTAAGTGATACAATTCATTTTTGGTACTAGTTTTAAGAAAGTTTTTTTTTATAAATTTTTAAAATTGATTATTTATTAGAATTTAGGATTCCTCATATCTCTCCAAAATTTTCAAATTTGATTAAATTATTAATGTTAAATGTAATAATAGATAAAAATATTAAAAAAATTATTTTAATAAACATTATATTTTAATATCAAGAAATTTATATCTATGTCATGTAAATGAATAAATAAAAATAGTTCTTATGTATAATATAATTATATAGTTTTTATTTTTTTATAAGTGAATTATATATTCTTTTTCAATTATAAATTGTTTATATTAATATTTTTAAAAATGTTATTTATATCTCCTATTTAAATTTATGAATTTATCATTTTTTATTTACTTATTGATGAATATAAATTTTTAATATTATTAATATATGTTACATAAGATAAAATTAATTAAATTGATTCTATAAAATTCCATGGTATCAATTTAATGGTTTCCATGCTAAATTTTAACATAGAATATAATTTTTTTCAATTAATACATGTTATTTTTTGTTCATAATTCCAAAGAAAATAATTTATTATTATTCATATATATTTAGTGTTAAAATCATGTTGATATTTTGAATCATTATTTAATATTTATCAATGTATAATGGGACTTTTGGTTGAACTTACACTAGACTATAGACTACAGTTCTATCTACAGAAGTGGTTTGGGATAACTATCACACCATACTTACACATGAGTAATATTTGAGTTTTTTATGATTTTAAATCCATTACATAAAAGAGTTTTTGGACCATTTTCATGTGATTTATATTATTATGTGATGAAAAATATAATAAATAGAGTTTTATGAAATCATAAAACAAATCATTGATTTTATAAATAGTTATACATTAAAATGGATGGAACGTGTTAGTTCTATTCATAAACCTGAGATTGATAAATTGAATAAAATGTAAGGATGAATACATATAAATAATAAATTAAATATAACATAGATGATATTTATATATAATTAACATGGTGAGATAAATTAAATCCACATAAAAATACAAAATATAAAATTTATTTCTAACTAAACACATATTAAGACCATAGTTATTCAACATTGATGGTTCATTCCAAAGATGAGTTCCCATGGATTATCTTATGTGAGTAAAGTATAATATAGGTGACCCTAATTCCTAGGTTTTTATATTGGATTTGTAATTTGGGATAAACAAGTTGGTGACTCTAGAATTTATGTTCCTATAAGAATATAGTTAGAATAACCCATAAGATAAATTTGGTCAAAATTTCATTCACTCAATAATATAACATTAATATGTAATATAATTGAATTAATGGTTTACCTAAATATCTAGGTGATGAAATAATATAAACCTTAATCTCAAATGTTAGTAAAATATAGATCTTGTCCTACTAATAAATATGATAAAAATAATGTGATTTTATTTTAGTGTTAATATATTCAATAAAACTTATAATTTAATATTTATAAAAATTATTGTCATCTAATAAATTATTCTATTTTCAAAAAAATAATAGTAATTATTTTTTCATGAAACATATATTTGAGATCAATATTGAGGAGTTAAATTCTAAATGGTAACAATTTCATTGTGTTGTAAAAAAATGTAATAATTATTCTTAATCAAGAAAGAAAAATTCTATTTTAGATAAAAAACTTTAAAAACGCAAATTCGGAAATCTAGTCAAGAAGAGTGTGATTCATATAAGAATTATAGAAAATGAAACACTTTATATATCAATATTGAGACTATTTTCCATGGATACCAAACTGTAGAAGAAAAATTAAAAAGTGGATTCTTATGGGATGATATAATAAATAAAAAGGCTATATCATGATTAAGTTATACATGGGATATATTATTGAGGGTATATTAATTTTCACTCTATTACATACGAATATTGGTCATGTTAATGACTTTGAGATACTATGGTCAATACTTAGTCATGTTCTATATAAATAATATTTAACTTAATAATTATTGGATATATTTTATTAATTCACCATGAATTATAAATGAATTTAAAAATTACTTAACAAGACTCCTGGTTATGTTGAGTGTGGATGATAATGACAAGGAATGATTAATATATAATTCAATGATAATGATAAAAAATAAAAGGCAAATAATTTCATGAAAATGAATAATAAATGTTATAAAAATTATGAAACAAATTATTTTAATCAATAATTGGTATAGTTAAGGAAGAGATATGTTTCCATTATGTAATGCTAGACATTGGAGAAATAATCACACAAAATACATGAATGGGTATAAGAAATATTATGGATAGTCCACATCTGATATTAACGATATAAAATTGAATTCTCTTCTTAATGGGTATATAATTCCAATTTTATATTATAAAATTAATTTAAATATTTATCAGAGTTCAAAATTAAGGAAATGATTATATAGGATGCTATGAATTGATATTTAGGTAGAATGAAACGGTTTTATCTTCAATTGAAAGTAATTTTAATTTTTATGATGGATAATGTATAATGAGGTTAGGTTATATTATTTTATTTTATCTCGTACGAAAAAAGAAGAGTATATTTTATATAATAATCAATGTTTTTATAGTGAAATAATTCTTGGATGAAAAAAAAATATTCCTAATATTATCAAAACTACAACATATTATAAGAAATATTATGATGTAATTGATGAAAATATTAATATTTTTAAACATTAAAATGAAATAATTTATCTATGTAATAAAATAAGAAAATGTTTTATATTTTAATCATCATTTTTGGTTGTTTCTCAATGTGTAAATTTAATGTGATGTAACAAATATATATTTGATATAATCTTAAATTTATTTTTCTAAAACCTTTAGAGATAATCATATGAGATATGATATTAACACAAAATGTGTTTATATGTTTTATATTTAATATACATATATAAATATATATTTTCTAAGAGTTTATGGGGAGTTCACAAATAAAAAAATAAAATTTTATAGAAATTTTGATTTATGAGATACATGTTTCATACAAAGTGAAAGTCATTAAAGAAAATATTTTAAATACATGAAGGGGTGTTTATAATATTAATGGTTATGTAATATCTTAATATGAATATATATATTACTTATTATTATCAATTAACTCAAAAAAATATTCTTAGAACTCATTCTAAGTGTTAGACATTTATAATAAAAAACATTATATATATAATAATATTAGATATTGTAATGTAAAATTATTTGAATTAAAAGGATATATTTTGAACATAAGGATAAATAATCATAATCCCTATATTAGATAAATTTAATTTATTCAAATACTTTATCCTACTAATAAAGTTTAGTATGTGGGTTTACTTATCAAACGGATACACTATGACGTAGAAGGTGTCATATATTTTTTCAATATATATTACTAAGAGATATATCATGTTTTGATAAAATAAATAAAATCATAATGACATAAGGATATTGGGGTTTTTTTATTTAGGATACAATGGGATGAACAATGTTCATCATGGAAAGACATGGGTTGTGATAAGATGTTAAAATCGGTATGATTAAGGGATAATATAAAGATAAAATCTTTAGTCTTGAGACAAAATTATGATTCATTTTTTATCCTAGCCTATTAATTATACTACATATAATATCATTCATTATTAAATTTTTAAATTAGGAGTATATATTTTATAGTAATATCCATACACAATTTTATCATGTTACCTCACATTTAAACCATCATAATTTGATACCATTTGAATATAATCCATGAGGTTGACATGATTATCGGTGTTTGGTAATATTATTGATAATGTGGTAGGTTTTTCTTAACCAAAAAATATTTTACCTCCTATATGATGGGTATGATATATATTCCCTCCATGATAAAGAGTGATGAATGGTATAACCATACATAGTATATTATCATGTGATGTGTTCATTTATTTAGAAGAATGACATGAGATGCGTTCATCAGAACGAATAACATGGGATGGTTTCATAAATCTTGATCAGTTTTTTCTTTGATAATCAAGAATGTATCAATTAGATTATATAAGATAATAATTCTTTATGTAACATATATGTACTCCTATCTTATATAAAGATATTATATGATTATGAGTGAATTATGAGATATATATTGTGAAATATATTTGTGGAAATACATGTGTTTTCAATGGAGTTAATACTTAATCTATTTGTAGATTGTGGAGCATTGATTAATATATAGTGTTATCTATTTACTTAGGGTTTAAAATTAAAAAATTATAATCATTTTCAACATTACAATGTCTTATAGGGTTGCACAAAAAAAGTTTGGGTGGATAAGTATTTTTAATTATGAATTGTATGTACGAAACTATTAAATTTATTGATATAATGTCTAAAATACGTAATATTTTATGTAAAAAAGAAATATTTGGAAATATTTCACATTTTTCATTTATGATATGAAATAATTTTAAATTTCAATATTGTTTTGTAGGATTTAGTATAAGAGAGATATTTAATGAAATTATATTCATTAAAGCACATACACTGGTGGATTTATCTTACTGATATTGTATGAATTATTTCTTAAACATATGGTATAGTTTACTCATAGGGAGTATTACATGTTAATCATTGTCAAGGATTCGTATATTATATTTGATAACATTTTTTAGAATGTAGAATCAACCATTTAAAGGTTATCAAACTATTAACTATTATCCTTTAATAATATTATCCCACACACAGACAAAGTCCTATTTATTATCACAAGATGTTTGTGAAAGGATATAACCTTTGGCACATACAAAAAGTGGCACCTAACAATTACAAAGAAAGATTCATATTACTTCTCCAGATGCAATATTGGGCTTGTATCACCTTAAAGTATATCATAAAATTAATCAAATTTCTCTCATGGATAAATATTTTATGATTCCTAAAATATCAGTAACTAAAAATTATTCCTAGATCTCCTCTATTTCATACCATATTAGAATATTACAATATAGAATAATTTACATTCCTATTAAACCTATTTGAATGTTTGATATAATTAATTTACTCATTTTATCTTTTACTCTACTTCTTCAATGCATAAAAATGGAATTGCATCACTCTTCCTTCTTAAATAAAGAATATTTATTCTTGAACTCAATATTGGAAATATCTTCTATTCATTTCATAGACATGTATTACTTTTATGTTCATTTAGAATATTAAAATGTCAACTACCACTGTAATTATCATGTAATTAAAATTCCATAAATCACTACATTTAGAAAAACTGAATCATCGATCTTTAAAAGTAATTGAATCATTATTGTTAAATGATCCTACAGACTCATATTTTATTAACCCTCGATATCCAAATTCATAATATATTCTTTATCATATATATAATCATAAAAAACTATATGAATATATTTCTCATAAAAATCAATATTACTTCATAAAGATTACATAATAATACTTCTTCATATCTGTTCCTCCTTTTATATCACAAATATTATATTATTTAACTTTCCTAAATATTCATACTAAAACTCATCATGATATCTAAGAATACCATGGTATGCATTCTCTCAGAATCTACTTACACAATTATTGCATCTATTGAAAATGTGTACCATCCCTTCCCAACCCATTGTCTTGGGCTAGGTCATAGGTGATACTATCTTTATGTGACATACCCTAGATAATGAAGGCTAGAAATAAATTCAAAGGGTTGAAACACAAAATAACAA
Organism: Viscum album; assembly: GCA_963277665.1. Lineage (NCBI taxonomy): Eukaryota > Viridiplantae > Streptophyta > Magnoliopsida > Santalales > Viscaceae > Viscum > Viscum album. The sequence continues at coordinate 441,777,958 of OY728160.1, forward strand.
GGGGTATATTTACCCAATTTATGCACATAAATAACCTTTATATGATAATAAAAAAATAAAAAAATCCAAGTTCATTTATATAAATGAAACAAAAAACAATAATAATAGATATGTCAAAGAGGAATATCAGAGAAATAATTGAATAGTTAAATAATAATAAAAAGACTCCAAGTAGTAAATGAATCTTTCAAAATGGGGGAACCACTCTAGACTAAGATGTGAACAAATCAAATTCTCTGTGTCTAAAAATTATGATAGAAATAACATGAAGCCTCGCTAGAGAATTTAGAAACAATCCCTTTTCTTGTATCATAGAGAACAACATCTATATATAAATTATGGTGAATATAAATTGGGTGGGTATTCATACCTAGTAGAAAACCCAGAGATATATTTTCTATATTCCACTAATACCAAAAACAAGTTATCATATGTGGTTATTAAAAAAATATTATGAATATAAAAATCCGAAAAATGATGTTTCTTAATAATTTTTAAAGTCAATGAAAAGTTATTCTAAAATAATTATAACCAAATATGAGTTTTCCTTTCAAGAATAGAAATAATTCATAAATTTTATTTTGAAATTGCATACCCATGTTTTTACACTCAAACATACATGTATATGCATGACCTATACCTCACTATACTTATGAGTGGGGAGTTATCTATTCAATAAGTCAGTGATTGGTGACCTAATTTGGTGATTGTACTTCCGACCTTAATCTTTCCCGTGTTTCCTTGTATTATGGTGGTACTTCTAACCATGTTGTATCCCATGTTTCTTTATTTGATGGTTGTACTTTCTACCATGATCTATCCCACAAGAACATGAATGCATAAACCTATTTAGTATAAGAACCCTTGTTAAACACCATAATTATTTGAAAACCCATTCAATCAATTGGTAAAACGTGTTTTGGGTGATTCCCATAATATATATTTCAAAAACCAACTATAAAGAGATAATAAACCATTGTTTTATTTAGTAAAATAATTTTAATATAAAAGAGAGTTATTTAAGGAAAAATAAAAGCTTTTGTATTCTAATAAAAGTGGAAGAATAGAAAAACACTTACCTAGAATAAAATATATAAGGAGAGTTTCCTCGACAGCCAAAGAATATTTGGGTTGCTCCTTCATCTCATTAAATTAATTCTAAATTAAATTTGTCAGTATAAGTCATCAACCATAGATCCATGAATGTATGTCCCAATATTAGATTATTCTAAAGGGATAAATATTAAAGTAGGATGGAGAATAAGAATCAGGAGTCTTACAATCAATTTCTTGGTCTGATACACCAAAATTCAGTGATTTTTTTTCAAATAAAATAGAACTCCTAAAATCACCCAATTGAGGGATAAAGTTAAAGGGAAAATGGAGAGTGAGTTGTGAGAAATAAAGGGAATTGGAATTAAATTAATTTACTAGACATAACAACCCTCATGGATTGAATTTGGGATTCATTACATGAATCATTGAGTTTTCATATACACTAAAATAAAAGTAATGTATAGTTCAAATCTCAAAAAAATAGTTAACATAATGAATAAAATATGAAATCGTGATCAGATTATACCTAGAAAAATATACATGCTCTGAATAAAAATCATGGAATCTATGCAGAACTATTCATGTCATGAAATAAATTCATGGCCTCAACTAGTTATTATAGTCATATTTAATATTTTCTTCTCTTTGTCCCTAAAAAATACTTTAAAAATAAACCAAAACATTTCTAAACATAATAGAATATGAATAAAGCAATGACGTACCTAAAACTGGGGGTGCACATTCTCCCCACCATTGGGTTTTCTTTCCTTGGGATGCTCAAAGTCTTTAGATTCTTTAAAAATCTTTGTAAATTACTCTAACATAAGCATTTTTATTTTATAAATTTCTTCTATAACCTGTCATTGTAGTCATAAAACACAAAATAAGGAGATAAATCTCCCTCATAGTGTTTTTCCTAACTATCTAGAATTTGAACTGGTTAATGGAAAAATGTTACATCCAACTCAAGAGTAACATGATACTATTTAATCACATGATTAAGATCTAAGATTATCTAATTAAATTTAGATATGTTAAAGACACTATGGAAATCACTGAATCCCTTTGGTAAGGCTAACTGATATGTTACAACACCAATCCATTCAATAATTTCAAATGGACCAACAAACCATAGAGACAATTTCCTTTATTTTTTAAATAATCAATGATAATGTCTTGGTGACACATTCAAATAGTCACACACATTGAATGATAAGGGTCTATAATGATGATCTATATAAGATTTTTTTCATCTTTGATCCATAAACATGCATTTCCAGATCGTTCGTATATTTTATGTAGTCTTATAGACCCGACTTGGACCAACTAGTATCATTTATCATGTTTCCACACAACATAGTAAATAATTATAAGGATTGACATATAATACATCGAACAGGGCCATATATATCATCTCTTAATAGCTATTGTTATAGGATAATTCCAAAAAAGGCATATGATCATCCCAGGAGCCTCCAAAATCTATGCCACAAGTGATGATAATATCTTCCAATGTATGAATTATGAGTTTTGGAATCCCATCCATCTAAGTATGATATTCCATTATCATGGTAAATTGAGGATTGAGATCCTCTAACAATGATCTCTTGAATCATGAAGTGAATCGAGGATCTCTATCAGAGATGATTGAAACTATAAATCCATACAACTAAACCACCTGTTGAATATGACTTTTTAAAATCTTATACCATGTTATAATTTTGATTGGGATAAAGTGGGATTACATGATGATTCTATCCACAATAACCCAAATATATTCACCCTTCTATAACATCCTTAGTATAATAGAGACAAAGTCCTTGGAAATATTCTCCCACTTCCAGATAGGTATAGTCATTGACTGCAATATACCGTATAGTCATTATTACATGGCCTTTATCGACTCAGAAGTTAGAAATTTCATACCATAATTTTCAATATTGGTTTACACACATAACCAAAAAAAATGGTCTTTAATCACATTTAAATTTATTAAATACCTGGATGAGTTTCCCTTTTTAAATTTGGATACAATGAAACAATTTATTCTTAGAATGACAGATATACAATAAATTGGTTCTAAAAGTTTAATCGTGAGTTTGTATCCTCTTTCTGTCCATTAAAAGTATCAACTCCACTTAGGTATGAGATAATGGGGATGAAATAAAGATAATAACTTTTAGGATCTTTCGAAAATTTCATCAAGTCATTATCAAGAATATTTGGGAAGAAAATTTATTCCTCATTTGTTTGACATGATCCAGATGTATGTTAGCAATAACAATTATCATTTTCCATTGGTCCTTAGCCTCCCTAAAAACTAAATTATACTAATTTCAACTAAAAGTATCTACCACATAATTTCATTTCCAGATTATATAACACAATTATAATTCAAAAATCTTGAGATAGTCTTTCTATCATCATTATATAAATTTCAAGTTTCATTGGGAGAGTATATGCTTCAGACACATATGATTAGTGAAGACTATGAACATTTATCCATTTAGATAGTGGTTCTAGGTAATTAATGCATATATAACTATATCTAATTACATGAAATGTTTCAAATAGTTTTTCTCAACCATTCGCAACTTTATAAAACCATCGGCCACAATATGTTCTTCCTACATTAGAATAAATCCTAGACCAAATCCAAATGCATCACAATAAACCACATAGCTCTAATGGGATTCTTGAAATATTGGAATGGATTTTGGGGTAATAAGAGTTTTAATCCCTTTAAATAATTTCAAAAATTCATCATTATATGTTAATGGAACATCATTTCTCATTAAATTATTCATAAAATAAGAAAAAAAATTATAAAACACAAATAATGAAATGATAATATCTAGGTATTCCCTTAAATATTTTTCCCTCAAAGACATTCTTTGGTTGCTAACAATATATGACCACTTTATTCATCCAAAGGTAAAATGATATTCCATCTTCATAAATGACATGGATAAGGATGTTATCTTATTGTAATAAGGATTCACACTAGGAAAACTTAGCATATAATCTAAATCACACAATGTACATAGTAAAATTTCTATGTGATACTCATGGTCATTACTCTATAGATAATAAAACAAAATATCATAAAAAATACCAAAAAGCATAATCCATTTACCTATGGAAGTTAAGATTCATCAAGGTCATGAAGGATGTGGGTGAACTCATCATACAAAATTTCATGAAAACATATTCGTAATGGACATATCGGCTCTGAACGTTTTTATTCTGAATATACACTTTTTAATTCTGAGCAGATGATATCCTGGTCGTAGATCAATATTAGAGAACCTATTATATACTATTAAATGATCAAAAATATCATCAATTATAGGATTAGGGTACTTATTATTTATCATAACTTCATTAAGTTAATGATAATAAACACATAAACATAAGGAATTATCTTATTTACTTTTGAATAATACCGGTGCAGCCTAAGGACTTGTGATGGGTCTAATAAAACCTTTAATATCTAATTGTTTTATATATAACTTTAATTCCTAATGCCCTATTAAATTTGTTCTATACTATAGTAGTGATATTAGAATTTCTCCAATGAGTTGATCGAAACAATATTAAATTTTAGGATCAGGTGGTATCCTAAAGAAAATTCATAATTAGATCTATTTGTTAATCAACTATGGAGGGGATACTCTTACACAAAGATTCATTTGTAGTTCCCATATCCAAATATTCTAAATGACTATAAATGGTTTTTTCCACTAACACTAACGGACCCAATTAGAAAATATATATATCCCAATCTCCATTAAATACATGAAGAGTTCCATCTAGGTATGTGAATGTTAATTTCCAAGTATAAAATTAAATATGAGCTTTAAATTCCACCAGAAAAACTGTTCTAAAGATAATATTAGAAATATCCTTATATTGAAATGTAAACAATTATATAAACCACACCAAATAAATGGTAATAGAACATATTGGTCACTTGAATCCCCAGCACACCCACAACCTATGTTTTCTCAACACTCCTTATGTGAGGCATCATTTCCATATGTAATCCCATTTTTTTAACCACTCAATAATATGAAAAATAATATGATGCATCAGTATCCAAAAATAAATGAATAATATTTGAGTTCAAAAGGATGGTACCTCACACCATATAGGGACTTGGTTTCTCAGTCACGATAGCTTTCATTTCTATTATAAGTATTGATCAAATTCTATAGGATAGTTATTACTTCTCTATTTAGGTGTTGATAGAATATCCAATGTTTTTTAGAGGTATCTTGTGTGATTCTCCAGACCCACACTCCTAGATCTAGTGCTAAAAACACATACTCTACAAACACACTTTGATACATGTTGTAATATCCTAGATATGACTATCCCTAATTAAAAAATAAATAATGATTATTTATTCTCTTTTATCTAAAGTACCATTTTTGTTTTATATATTTTTAGAATTAATACAAAACAAATAACTAAAAAATATGTTCTTTGTATCAAACATACATACTTTCCATTATATATGATGATAGTTTATCAATTATGAATCTTAATAATCTCTCAAAAATTATTCCCCATATGTTATCCTTGTAATTATGTCATGTATACTTATTTTATTCTTAGATTGGGTAGTAGAAACATAAGAATGGTTGAGATAAAATGCTCATTAAGGGAAACATATAACTGAATATCTCAAAAAACCCATGGTATACATAATATAGAATGAATAAATTATATGAATAATTTCATATTCAATTGAATCCTAGAACATACTAAATCAATAATAATGAATGAGAATATGGATATCAATAGTTGGGGTCTCATATTAATGGAATTTAAAATGTATGCAATCAAAAAAAATGTTGTTAAGGGATTATGATAAGAAATTTACTTTTTTCAAACCATAGTTAATAAATCTTACTAAATTTTGTAGGAATATTCCGAATAACATAACATGTTTTCCTCATGAGTCATGTTGATGCATCGTGGGGCTGTATATTTATCCTCTCTAACCGTCACCTATTTTTTTCCAATGCATTAATAAGAAGAGTCAAAAAGACCTACCATATCATTCCTTAAGGAAATTCTGGATGAATAAAAACATAGCTATTTATATAGTGGTAAATATGAAATATCAACACATTATCAACCAATGTTGGTATCCAAAAACTATCAAGAATTTAAGTACTTTTACCTATACCAAAAATGTTATAACATGATCATAACACATCCTAAGAGAGAAGGTGGATTATTAAATAATACTTATTCAACTTGATAATAGTTTTCCATATTATAATAACAATATATGGTACACCAATACTTGTCCACATAATAATAAAAAGGATTAAAAAATTGTAAATCATCTATAAAAAATAAGGTGGATAGTCAAACAATCCAAAGTCCGCTTTCCAATAGTAATCCATATTGGAATAATAATATATTTAATATAAATATTTTTCCCCATGATAATAGAATATAATACTTTCAAGGTTAACATCATTCAATATCAATTATTCAATACACGAAGTTCACACCATATAGAATGATGAGTAATTAGATAATTCAATACTAGAATAACATTATCATAATCATCCAAAGAGATAACGTGGATGGTTTTAAAATAACATATACCAAGAAGTGAGAAATATTTATTAAAGGGTTTATGTTGTAGGAATGTATATCCCTATAAATAGTAAGACAAATCAACATCATAAAATAAAAGTAAATAATGTACCCAACTTATATGAAATAATTTCAAGGTAATCATCATAACTAAATGTTCAAAAACTATGTTACCAAAAAAACTTACTACTATGAAAACTACTAATTCAATAGACACTTGAATTAGGGAACATGATTTTACTAGAAATTATAACGAATTAAATATATTTTGATAAAAATATGTCCATGTGTAGTGAATAAAACATACAAATAAATTATTTTTCACAAAATGTACTATGTCTCAAAGAATAAACATTGAGACCATTATAACCCTTACGTCATTAGAAACATTCAAATCAAAACAAATTTAAAGAGAGGGATTCAAATTGAAGTTAAAATACAAGGACTAAAATATAATTCATGATATGATATCTCAAATAGGTATCATATACACCATAAAAATTATATTTAGTCGATAATACCAAACATATCTAGAAGAGATGAAATTGAGATGAAAACCCTAACCTATTTTCCTGACATCCACCAACATATATTAACCAATTGTATAACATATATATATATATATATATCATTAAATACATAACCAAACTCATATCTATTTCCTATTATATTATTTATAGATTTTCATTCTCTACATGAATTCTTCGGATTTTTCTCATCAGGTGTATATAGTCTTGATCATTTGTAATTATTTTTTAATAATGGTGTTTGTACTAATTATCATTCCAAAATTTATAATTACTCGAAAATTATTGTTACTTTTATGGATTTTTTTTAATTATTTAAGATGTTTGAAATTCCTCTCATTAGCATTTTACTCTTTATCCTTGAATATGAAATTGAAAAGACACATGTATCAGTGATTATTAACAACCGAAGTGTGTTTTATTAATTAATAATTTAAATATTAACATGAAATATTCATAATAAAAAATATTTATATACATATTTATATTATACTATTATAGAAATTATGTTCTCCTCGTCATTCATGTTATAAATTCCACCTATTATTCCAGTTCGACGTTAAAATGACCCAAACAAGAACATACCCAAATTTGATGAATAATTATGTGGTGTTTTAGTTTTAATATCATTATAAAATGAGTATAGTTATATTATTTTGTATTATTAGTGTTTTATATTATAATTAAATGGTATTAGTATAGGAAATAAAGGATATGAAAATAAAACATAATTTCAAGAAAATATTTTCTTCTTTGCACACTATAAATGGTTGATTTAATGATGATCATTTATTGATCATATAATTAATAGGTTCTAAATTTTTTCATATAAAAACCTTAATGATATAATAAAAATAATTTTTTCTCATTAAACCATTACTAAAATGGTAAATTATGGTTTTGATGAAAAGTGTATTTTTTTCTCGTGGTGTTGATGGTCCAGATGTACAAAAAAAAAGATGATCTCATTTTTCGTAATGGATGGGATTTATGAATAGAAAATGATAATACCCTAAAGATATTATCATTAAAGTATATAAATTACACAAATATAAAAATATTATTGTGGATAAAATAAATTTCAATGAATAAAATTAAGAAGAAAAGCTAGGTTGTTGATAATACTTAAGTCAGGGACTTCAATTTTTCTTGGGTGTATCCTTGGAAATGAAAGACTGATGATAAATAATGGTGACAAGAAGAATTTTGAACAATGAATAGGGTTATAGGATGAGAAATTTGCAATAATTTCAATATAAAATTGTAATGAGAGGTTATACTTGAAGTGGTGGAGATGTTACCCATATATAAATGGGGAGAAATGTAGTTTTTGGAGAATCCCTTATATTTTCAATAATGTAAGGTTTAAATTCATGGTTTAATGGGAAATAATCGAAAAAATAGTTGGGGATAGTCATTTTAATTCAAAAATCACCTAAAAACTATTTTTTTAGAAAAATATTAGTCTTTTAGGGCTTTTCATTCTAACTTTAATCATTTTCCCTAATTTACTTTTAACTTGGTAATTAATTTACTACCTTAGTAATTAAATTTTATAAAAAGATCAATTTTGTCCATTTTAACTAGTTTTATAATTATAATTTAAAAATTTATAATAATTATTTCAAATAAAATTTCTAATGGTGTGCAAATTTTACTTTAAAAAACATACTCAATCCTGTAAATATTATTTTTATTAAAACAATTTTTTAAAATGATAAATTTACATATAAAATAAAATATTATTTGATACTTATTTTAGTGATATGAATTGAATTATTATAAAATAAATAAATGTTATGAGGATTTCAAGTCAAGATAAAACTGAAACTCTCTTGAGGAAACTATATTCAAAGAAAATACTAAAAACTATTTTTACTGAAGTAATGTTTTAATTGGTTCTAAAAATGTTGTACATTGGATTTATAATTTTAAAAATATAGATTGAATAATATTATCTCATGGATTTTTATTTGATCACAAAAAACGTTTTTAAAATTATAGATCATTATTATAAAATGATAAATTAAAAAAAATACAAGATCCTTGATAACCGTATCTTTTAACAAAAAACCATCCTTTTTAGAAAAATATCAAAAATTAATACCAAGTATATTTTGACATGAGGAATTAAAAAATGAAGATAATATTTATTAGTTTCAAATTCAATAATTTATAAATATATTTTTAGAATGAAATAATAAAATATAATGGAATACAATTTTAATTAGAAAATGAAATTTTCAAATATTAATTGTTATTATTCTTATTTGAAATAATTTACCAAAAAATTTAGTTTTAAACAATTAGTAATGTCAACTATAATTTATCGTTAATTGTATGTTTCTTCAAATAAAAATGTTCATCTCATAAAATGTAATTTTTTAAAAAAAATCAATACAATAAATGATATTTTTAGTAATATTATGTAAATTAATTTAATTAAATGAATATTAAACATATTATTTATTATATATATGTGTGTGTGTATATATATATATCATAAATAAGTAACTCTTCTTCATTCCAACTAAATTGATGGATATGTTTTTAATGGTTTAAATATATAGATGATTTTTTGTTTGGTTTTTCTTATGGAGACAGCTATTAAACAGATTTACTTATTTAAAGTTAATAAAATATTATAATTTTAGGGTGATTATCCCCCCTTAAATTAATTTTTTCCTCGTAGTTTGAATCATACGATCATAGGAAATTCTATAGGTAACTCATAATTAATCATAAATCAATGATTATAATGGCTTTATTTATAATGTTCAATGTGATTTATCTATATGAAAAAATCATTATAATTGATTATAAAGAGAGTTAATAAATTATAAGTATTACATATAACTCTTCTAAGTCATGTAGATCTAGATTCATAATGAATGTCTTCCTAAAAACCCTAAAAATTATTTAAATGATAATAATTCCACTAGGGCATTTATTTATAACTAAATATCTATTAGTTGGTTAATACTTACCTGACATAGGATGCAAGAAAATCATGAGTGAAAACTCACTATATAATCCATTAATAGTATTTCCATAGTATTTTCAGTGCTTTTGTGGTTGTTGGGGACTATATTCCACATTGGCCCTTAGATTGGGAAATTAACTTTCATAATCAGAAACTATCTTACAATTTAAGTAAATGATTTTTATATATTCTCTCCTCCCATTACACTAATGAGTTTGATAACTTCTATTTCCACACTAATAACATTTACCTATCCCTTTAAACAATTTCTCCCATTCTTATTCCCACATTTTTGACATATAGGATATTGAATCTTCTTTCCTTCATCATATTCATCACTTTATCTTTCATGTGACTCCATATTTCTCTTCCCTAGTGTGTTTTGGACATTTGATATATTCACATTGTTAATAATAATTCATAAAAAATTGTTTGGAATAATCATAAGATTTCTCACTTATTCTTCTATTCTAATGGTTTCTACATTGAGATAATCTTTGTATTGGGTCTCACACCCATGGATCCTTTTAGTTCCATCCATTACTAAAACCAAAAGTTTTAAATTGAGTGAAAACCACTATAAGTTAATTATCAAAAATAACCACATGAAAATTTATCCTTAAGATGACTCACATTATAACAATTTCTTGTTAGTGTATAGTCCATACAAGTAAAATATTATTAAACGTGTTTCAACCAATACCACTATTATTCTAACATATATCATTATTATCCCATACTAGATTAATTTTATTTGGGTTCCATCATACTAGTTAAACTAATACTAAAAATAGTGATCTAAAATTTCCATGATCTTTCAAAAATATAATTAATTAACAATCATTGAAATTTAAACCCTCAAAATCCTATGCATCCTTCCATAGACAACATTAATCTTTCCTACAGTAATATAACTATGTATGTATATACCATAATCATATACTGTAAATAAAATACCTTCTCTAAAACCAATTTTAATAACCAATACATTAAAATAACAAGATTATAAATTACTCCAAAAATAAAATTCGTATTTAACCATAAATGCAATTAAATATTAGTTCATAAGGTCACACACCAGTCTCTATATATCATAACACCAAAATGTGATGAAATACTATATAAATATCATGATATTGGTTTTATTTAAATAAATAATAAATTCCAAGATGATCAAGACAATATGACCCACCTTTCTCAAAAATCAATCAACCTCAACAACAACCATATTGTTAACCTAAGATTTATCCATCCCTGAATCTTTTGTTCATAAATAGTTATCCCAAAAATAATTTCCTAAAATAATTTTTTAATGTTGATAACACCAATTAATATAATTTTCAACAATATAAATGGAAATATACTGACGAACAGTCCTTATATGTTTCACATTATCCTTAATAACATTATGAATATACCAAAATAACATAGAAAAATACCACCAACTAATGAAAATTTCTAAGAGTTTAAATATTATTAAAATATCAATCTCACATCCTTAGGTAATAAAATTAATGTTACATTCTCCATCATAAAAACTAAATAATAAGGTTCTCAACCACTTATATATGTTCCCATATTCTGTTATAATACATAGTTGTTTGTAGGAGATTACATTTCTCAGCTTCATTTTCCTAATCATGTTAAAAATATTATAGTAAATAAAATATCAAAATATTAATATGAAAACATAAACCTATATATTTTATACATTAGTAAACCTTTAATTTTAACATGTGATAATTTTTAAAAATCCTATGACACTCCTTGTTCAATCTTGGGCTATCTATGGCCATTTTCTTATTTGTTTGTCCAACCGAAACAAATTATATCCCTGATAATAGTATATAAGTATAATGTGATTTTCCAAATAATATACCCTAAGAGCCTCTAGTTAGATATGTAGTAAGGCCTCTTTATTTTTCACCCATTCATGGTAGAGATAATACCCATAAAACCCTTTATGGGGTTATTACCTCGAGGTACATATGTTCCATAACCACATCCACTTGAGATTATCTAGATAGGGATGTATTTTATAGTAAAACCACATATTCAAGTATTTAAAAAAAATTAGTATTCCCTCATATACATAGAGTTATTTTTAGGATAGTTAGTAAAGCTCTCTTATCCTAATCCCCATATAAAAAATATTATAACCATAATGTTAAAAAAATACTATCTAAAATGTACATTTATACCTTTGAAATTGGGATCAATATTAACTTTTGAACCCTTAAATTTTATTCATTTAACATTCTATCCAATATTATTTTCTAAAACTTTCCTAGGATGCCAACTATTTTTCCTTGGATCCTCACCCCCAAATTGGATTCCATAAACACATAATTTACCAACTCACTTTGATACTCTATATATAAACTTGGATATTACCATAATTAATTAAAAATAAATAAAAAATAATTAAATTCTTATTCCTAGTAAATATTATTTGGATTATACAATTAGTGAATTTAGACAAAATAATAACCAAAAAATCCCATGTTTTGTGTATTAGACAGATAATTTTACCTATTATATATGGAACTACTTAATCCATAATAAATCTTCAATATATTCTATAAATTTGTTCACACATGATATGTTTCTAAACAATTCACATATACTAATTTTATTCATAACCTATGGAAACACAAAAAAACAATGGGTGGGCTAAAATTCTCAATAAGGGAAATAAATAACTGAATCTACCAATAACATAACCATGTAATTTATAATATTGAAGGAAAAAATAATTCAAATAATGGAATATTATTATAAATTTGGGAGAAATATATATTTATGATAATTAAAAAACATATATATCAATAATACTGATCACATGTTGACAAAATTTATACTTTCAAACATTAAAAACATGTTTTTAGGCCTTATTCTAAGACATTTACATGACTTGAAGATTGAAATCAAAACATCCTTTTGAATTAGAAATTACAATACTAAATTCACAAACATTTTTATCTCATTAGACCGATAGATGCATTGAGGGATATATATTTTTGGGCCCCACCTATAACCTGATTATTTATAATTCATTCACCATAAGAGTCAACAAGAAATTTCATACCATCCCCTAATGATCCTTTGGCTGAATAAAAACATAGTTATACATATTGTAAATTATATATAATACAAGAAAATGATCAACCTGTGTTAGAAGCCAATAATCATAAAAAAATTAATAATTTTCTCCATGTCAATGAAGGGATAACATGATCATAACTCCTCTTAAGAAAGAAGGTGGATGGTTAAGCAATACAAATTCAACTTACCAATATTCATCTATATGGGAATAAAAATATTTGGTATGTTAATAATTTACCCCATGTTAATAAAACTTATAATGTGATCATAACCCATCCATATAAAGAAAATCGATGGTTAATCAATAAAAAGCCAAATTTCCAATAATAATCTATATTAGAATAAAAATATATGGAACACCAATAATTTTCCCCATGTAAATAGATTATCATAATTTTTGTGTGAATATTAACCCATATGAATTAATTAAAATTTGAAGATCATGTTGTACAAAAAATGAGTATATGGATAATTAAATAATAGAATAACATGATCATAAGTAATCTATAGAATGAACATGGATGGTTTCAAAAGAACATATCCCAAGAAGTAAGAAATATCTGTATAAGGGTCAATGTGGTAGAAATTTTTATCCCAATAAAACAATGAATAAATAACACGTAATATAATAAAAGGTAATAATTTACCAATATTATATAAAATAAGTCAAAGTGAATAGTCATAACTCAATTAATAAAAATTTAGTTACCAAATACCATTACTGCTAGGAAAAAATAAAAATTAATATCCCCTTGAATAAGGGAACATGATTAGTCGAGTTATGTAATGAATATTTTTTCCTTTATAATATAATGAATTATTAAAAGAAATAATTTTGGATTAAGGTTTTTATTCAGTTTTAAATTACAAAGATGGGGAGGCTCGATATTGACATAGTAAAAATATTTAATATATTATAAAACACAAAAAAAAAAGTTATTGTCAAATAATGGAAAAATCCAAAATAGAAACTATTCATAGAAATCCAAGACTATTTTTATGTATAGAATAAGTGTTTTTCACTAGGCATGATATAATCATTATGCATGTCAGGTGTTCGGCTAAAACACCATCATCGGTGGACTAATAATTAAATAAATTAGAATTTTTATTTAATTGTTATAATTAATGGTTTATCTAATCCTTTCTTATATAACACCATTTATGTAAAATCGAAAATGTTTGATGCATAACCCTAGAGATTGAGAGACGGTCATTGGAGAAACATTATCAAACAATCAACAATGGATTTTCGATTGGAATTTCTTGTGAAAATTTTGATCTTATTGATCTCTCTAACTATTGAAATTTGAGATCATACTTCATTGTCAATCGATAATAACCCAACTATGGATGTTTTTTTAGATTTTATCCCTATTTTTTACCCCAGGTTGAAAATGATACAATCCTTCTAAAAAGATTCATTTTTGGATCAATGGTGGATTTTTTTTAATTTATCTTTCTAGAATTAGAAATTAGTAATTTTGTTATGATACCTTCTTTAAAACCTTCTTCATTCATCGATTATATGTCAAATTACTAGATCCAATCCAAATAATGGTTGAGGATTGTTCCTTTAATTTTTGTTTTGTAGTTTTCTCTTAATATTTTCCATCTGTTCATCACCAATAATATCATCAACTAGTGGTTTGATAAATACACAATAATAAATCATTTCCTAATTGTTTCATTATGTAATAGATCATTACTGTGGGTTCGGTTTCAAGATCGATGTAACATTTTTGATTTAGGATAATATAAGTTGTATGTGACTAGATTGTGAAGCCTTGATTCATTCATTATCATGTAGTAATAGCGAACTATGATGGTGGGTGATTCCCAGGGAGAAGGGTGGCTGAAATCTATCCACTGGTGATAGATCAAGTACAGTAAACCCCATATATGAGCACCTCAGCGTGATTTTCAGTGGATTCCATGATTATAGAAACATGACCAGTGGATGTGTGAAGAACCTACAAAATCTATAAAAATAAATAATACATGGTGTGTAGTATGAAAAAACACATGTCGTGTAGGACCCATGTTATGGTGGCTAGGGTTTTTAGAAAAATAATGTATCAAACATCATGTGGTTCCCACCAAAGGGTGTGTGACCCTTTCCTGGTCAATCAAAATATACCCTTGAGGTACACCAGAATGTACATGACTAAGAACATGGGAAAAACTTGAGTACAAAGGCAAGTCATGGTACTCATACATGTCTTGGTACTGGGAAACATACTAAAAAAAGGAATGACCATAGTACACATGACTAGACTCGAGGTTGACAATACATGTTATGTACTTTTCTCAAGATAGGTTAAGACCCACATTCTCCTTAGTGTAGACATGTTTCATTAGGGTGTATTCCCTTGGTCATACCTAAGGGGGTATTTTGATGCATCACATCCTAAGGATAGGTTTTGATCTTATAATATGGATCAGTCTTCGATATAGTTTCATGAATCCCTTAGAATTTTCTAGTGTGGTATCCTCTATCGTGTCTTCTTTCTTTGGTGGATTTTTAGGAATTGGTGTGAACAACATACGTGATAATTGATCCTCTACTTAGCGTGTTAATCTACCTATGGTTTTTAGTGCCCCATGTCCCTATGTATTATCTCATGTCTATGTATCAATCACCTTTTTATTCCATTTCATAATTCTTAATGGAGTGGCATGATGAGAATGGCCAATAGGATGAGAAACATCATTGTTATAAATATCATGGATTAACTTCATCCAGATGAGTGTCACATTGAAATATTGACTAGTATTAGAGGATAAAATTGTGGTTGTGACCTTAAAAGGAAAATTATTTTCTAATTTGATTATATGTGGATTATTATTATTTTTGTATCATACTCTGATAGACATTCCTTTGTGATAATGAGCTAAATACAATCTTAAAGATTTATTATTTGTGATTTTGAGATGTCTTTCTAGGTATTATTATAGTGACCCAATCATAGGCTCTACCTGTATATTTTATGTCTTTTGTAGGAGGAAGACCATTAGATAGGATCACGGGTGCACCAAGAGAAGATGGATCATATTTGAGCTAGATAGATAATGGTTTATACTGGGAATTTCATTTAAATATAGCCCCCTCTTTCTAGTAGTTTGTACTTCATTTAAAGTATTAGTGTCCTTTTATTAACCTTTTTATGTATTCAAATACATTCTTCATACAATGATTATGGGGTTTAGATGAATTCATTTATTAGGTTTCGATTGTATTTTACCTTTATGAATTATGTGGGTATTTGGATATTCTTGTGTGTGTGTAGTTACTTACGTTAAGGCCTCTTATGTGTGATATATTCCTACTCAACAATTTTCACAAGCCCCTGGCCTATTGGAGGTGGGATTGGGGTGCCACACTCAACTATAGTCAGTCAGGCGGGTCCCATTGGGTGGGGTCATGATAGAGTGGTATCTTATAAGTTTCATCCAAGGATTGGATTTTAGATATTGTCTAACCATGATGTTGGTTTGGTAATTATATAGATTTTTATAAAGTGTTTCAAAATCAGATCTCAATCTATGGAATCAAGTGTCCGTATGACAATTAATGTATCCATTTACTAGGACACTGATATCCTTTTTTGTTGACTTGCTATATTTAGGAATCAGTTATAAGGAAATCATTAGTACATGTATCAAGTAGAAATGGGTTATGGTTTCCATGTTGTCCTCGATTTATATCCTCATATATAGTCTGACCATGGTAAATATTGTCTATTTAATGATTCCCCCATGATTATTTCTATTTAGTATTCCAAATAAGGATCTCGGGGATAATTTACCTAAAGATGAGGCTTTGATAAAGGGACATGTTCAGGAGGTAGTACCTCTGGGTGGTTTTTCCTTCATAAATATACCCCTTAAGTAATAAATTTTAATATAATTACTAATAGATTAGGCAAATAGGTTGAGTGAATTTCATGAGTTTCAGAGGCAATGACCCTCCAGGTTCATAGAAAGCAATACCCCTAGAATGATTAGGACGTTCTTGAGGTATTAAATGAGTTTTTTTCCTTACTCGGATCTTATTACATTATAAGGTTGTATTAGTGGTGATTTTGAAATTATAATATTTTTTATGAAATATTTTTCATTAAATAATTTGACTTTTTTGATTGATTGAATTATATGAAACACTGATTTTAAAAGAACCGTGATATTCGATTTCACAATTATTATATTAAATAAAATTTATCACCAAAATTTTAGATTAGAAATTATAAGAATGACTAACTAAATTTTAAAAAATATACGGGGATTCATGTATAAAAAAATTCATTGGTTCTCTATTGATTATAAAAGAAAATTAAAATCATTTGTAACAAAAATAAATATATCTCTCTGAAAAATATTTATTATGGGCACAATTTATTTTTATATTAATAAATTAAATTAATCACTATTTTTTAATTATTTTAACAAAATTTATAAATTATTTAATTGATCAAATTTTTTATTCATTGAAAAAAGAAATCAATCCTTTGATAAGAATAGATCCAATTTTATTATTAAATTTTTTTTCTAAATCTTAGTTTTTTGAATTATTCTATCATTTTCTAAATTTAATTTATACTATTTATAGATATTGAATTATATAAAATGAATTAAAAATTTATAATTATGTGGTTAAAATTTGGGGAATAGATAAAATTTACTTTTTTCAATATAAATAATAACCATGCTAAAATTTATCATCTTGGTAATGGATAAATTAGGTTAATAAAATTATAAATAAGTTATATAGAAGTAAAAATTCACTAAAATTAACATTAAATGAATTTAATTTTATAATTAAAATATTATTCTAAAAATTTATTTTTTTATTGGACACTTAAATCTAAAAATGACTTATATATTATTTAAATTCAAGAATGTATCAAATTGTCACTCCCTTGGTTTTTAATATCTCTTATCATTATACATAGAAACAACTTAAGATATGAATGAATATATATTTCTATTTTTATATTAATAATATTATTTTCATTATATAAATTTTTTTTTAAATTTTTTTTAATTATATAGTTACCTTAATATCTTATGCAACACCTTTGAAATATCTTCTAATATAATAAAATAAAATTGATTTTAAAAATAATAAAAGAGATATAATTTGAATTATTTAATATTAACCAATAATTTTATTGTTTGATATAACATATTAGTATGGTTTTAATGAATTATTTTGTAATTCTTCCACGGTCATGATGAATTAAAAGATAAATTAAAATAATAGTTCCAATATTGATAATAATGATATTTTATCAAAATAATATTTTATAATATTATTTTTAAATAAGAAAAATATTTAAATAAGATAATTTGGGTAATATATAGTCTAAAATTTCATATCTTTTCCATTTATGGCCTAATTTTAACCTTATATGTAAAAAATTACAACCATTTAATATCGAATTTTTTTTATTGTAGTTAAAATTAAAAAAAAATTGACTAAGGGTTAATCAAATTGATAGGTTTTAAAATTAAACAAAAACTTTTCAAAATTATATCGTTTGATGAGATTAAACCCCTATAATACCTTATATTAAAATCCGTGTCTATTTGGGGCCATATGGATTGAGAATAAATTTATTTTAATTTAATATTTTGATAATTTCCAAAATTCCCCTCACCTCAATTACAAAAGGGAACATCATCCCCCACTTCTTCACAAAACATTGAGCATTATAAATCATTAAAATTATACAAACATACCTTATATAATTATCTATAAACCTACAATATGTTTTTATCATCCAAAAAATACCATCCCTAAATCCCTTTGTATGATATCTTAAGGATTAATTTCAAAGAAGGGGTAATCATCTTAACCGATCACATTATTTTATAATCTATCATACCTCCTATAAATATTTAGTATTTATAATAATATAATAACATAATTACCCTAAAATTTCATAAATTTTATAAATATTATTAATAAAACCATTATGTATCCTCTTTTAGATCAAAGTAGATGTGAAAGTATCGTTAATGCATACATATGAAATACCTTCTCCACATAGCGATAGAATTCATTATTCATCACAATATTTTAATTATGGGTATTATGATGGATTTAATATTTTTATATGATATATAGGAAATAATTATATGACTATATTGATTAAATAATGTCTATATTTCTTACCATCCAATTAATTTGGAAATAATTACATTTCTTGTGTGTACATGTGGACAACCAACTCCACAAAGATATGTGATTGTTTTTACCTTTATACTTTACATGGATAGTATTGAGGATGAATTTGATGAATATTCATGATATATATATATTATATAATTATTATACAGGAATTTTTAATTATTATTTACCTTTCTTTCATTCCAAAAGTTGAAAAATGAAAATAGTGATCATGCGTACATACTGTCTACCATTTCCATGAGCGGTGTAATTCATTTTTCTATCTCTAACATTTATGGACAAATATGTTTGTGTGTGTGTGTGTGTGTCTATGTGTGTGTGTATGTATTTATATATAATTAATATATATATATTATATTTATATCACAACTAAAATTTTGGAGGTGATAAAACCATGATTAATGTATAAGGATCAGAACTACTGAACTGAAATACTCATGATAAATGAAACAATTAACACTCGAAAATAATTATTTTAATAAATAATTATTGATAAAATGGTTTTTTAAAATGTTATAATGGTATAATATATGATATTATAGTTATTAAAACGATTTTTCTATATAATTATATAAAATTTAAATTTATTATATATGGGTGTATATTTCTTTCAAAGCTATGTGAACATGAGGTAAGGGTTTTATTTCATAATATCAACAATATTTGAGTTTTTTTATTACATATCTATATTTTATAAAAAAATGTTTTAATGAATGTTTTTACCATTATCCTATGTTTTTTTAATTTTATTTTTATACATGTTTTACTTTTTACAAAATTGCTTCAAAGGAATATTCTAGCCATTTTCTAAACAATGTACTTTATCACTTTTTTAACAAAAATATGGAATCAATGTTTTTTTTAAATTATATGGTATGGATGGATTTTTACTCTATTATGACTATTATTTTTTGGAATCATACATTAAAATTTTACACGTATATTTTTAAAAAAAATCTATTATAAGTGCACTTATTTTTTAAAAATAACGTGATTTCAAAAAAGAAATGTTATTTTCCTCTAGAATTTTTCAATGTGATATTTAAAAATCATTTTCCATCTAATAATACATACATTCAGTTTACATAAGCTTTAAATATGATATTATCCAAGGATTCCATCCTTATTATTTCACTAAATGGATAATGCTTATGATAAAAAGATATAATTCTTATGAAACCCATTTGTTTTTATAGGTTATGTTATAGTGAAATGTTTATGAAACCAATTTCAATTCTTGGGGTTGGTTATGATTAATGAATTATGATTTTATGGCACACATATATATGATTTTAATTATGTGTTTTGTGGTTCCTATATCTCCCTCCAATGAAATGGGTAAATATTTATATCTCATGAGATAAATAGGAGTGGAATGAGGAGTGAATCTAGTTCATTAAGGGACTCTATCCACTATAATAGTCTTTATAGTGAACCTTGAATACTATAATTTTTTGTTGAGTAGACCCATTACATATTTATAGTAATTTAAATGATCCTTTACAACTAAGTAATTGAATTTCTATTCTAATGTGTCTTCTAAAAACTTATGTCTTATGAAATTGTTATACTCTCATGGGTCATGTTATTTAATTACTTCGTGATTCATATCTTATAAAATTACAAGATTTATGAAATGACTCAAAATTATTCTCTATGATATATAGGTTATGGTTTTCAAAATTTAATATCATGTTATGATACACTTTTTCTCATTGTTTCTTTTATAATCATTGATATCTCCATTATTTACCCTTACTCAGCACTATAACTCTCCTTTTCTTATCTTTCCTTTTCCCAAGTTATGAAGAAAGGTATTAAGTATTATTTATCAAATATGGGTGCTAGTTATAAATAAATAAGTTGGATAAGATGTAGATAATTTATAAAATAGTTGTTTATGGTTCCATGTTTCCAAATATAATAGACATAAAACTATTCATTCATGGATTGAAATGTTGTGTAAATAACATTCATCAATTAAAATTAAATACATATGTATGAAAAGTATGGGTATTTATAGTTGGTATTAGAGAAAGGTTAAGTTTACTATTGGAAACTAGGATGATAAAACATTAGTTAGAACCCTATAGTTAAGTATAAGTATAGGATAAATACTAAGTATTGGTAATTATCATTAATAAACAAGTATAAACATAAGTTTTCATGGAAAAAAGTGCCATGATTTATAAATCCTATAAATTATTTTTTTCCTGATTATGTAGTTTTCTAACATGATTTTTTTATCACAATGTACTTTTTTAGTTCTAGTCAACTGCTGGAAGCCAAAGGAATCATGTTAATATTGAATTTGATGTATAATGAAATAATTTTCCTCCTAAGAAACAAAATGTTATGGAAGAAAGAATAAAAATCAAATTTTTATGGTCACATAACTTTTTAAGGATATGACTCATGTTGAGATTCTATATGTTAATTGTATGGGGACTCATTTAGTTTTTCTCTGAATGAGTAAATTTATTTCATCTTTTAGTGGGTTTATTAATCCACTAATCACTGAGAAATTAATTAGTACCACTGAAAATATATTTTCCATTATTTAATTTTTGTGACCTATGTAACATATTTTGGAATTTTATTATTTGGAAGGAAATTTATATATGTGGTGGACTCTTATCAAGAACATAAGGGAACAATAAGAATTAAATCTATGGACTAGTATAATTTAAAATGATATTTAAAAAAAAGTAATTCCCTTTTATTATTTATTTGAAAATGGAGATTTAATTCCTAGAGTTAAATTAGATGGATGATTAATTTTTTGGTACTTGTGAGAAAAAATTCATAATAATTGTAAGGTGCACTTCTAGTATTATCATCCAACCCGACAATATGGTGGATTGATTATTCAATAACCTATAACCTATTATCTAAAAGTAATTATCATTATGGTAATTTAGTAACTATGAATAAATCATTTGATGTTCAATCAAGGTGGAAATATAGATCTATGTTACTCATCATTATCATGGTTTTGATAGGAATATAAAAATTTAATTAAAAGTGAATTCTAAAAACCATAAAGAGAATCAAACAAGAATTCCTTTATGTTTGATGTATGGGAGGAAACCTAGGTTAAATTATATTAAAGAAAATATTAAATTTTTCAAGTGTAAAAATGAAGGTCATCAAAAAAATTATTGTAAATTTTATTGGAAGAAGTTATCTAATTGTGTGAATAAACCGAAATATCCACATAACGCACAACCCACGCTACAATGTTTTAAATTCAGGGAGTATGTGAATTATGATAACCAATTTCAAAATTCTAAGGTTAATTAAGATGATCAACATCAAAAACCTCATGATCCTAGAGACAAATAGATATCTCATGTGATCACTATTGTTTATGAGGGGTATGACAATGATGTGGTGAAAGGTGCGCATTTCATCCACTCTATAACAGCTAATGTATTATTTGATTATAGATCTACCCACTCTTTTATATCTAAATACTTTTCTAAGGGTATAATAGTACCAAATCCAAATATTTATGTTGAGTTAGTAGTACTAAACCATAATGGTATGATGATCACATAACAAGTATATGAATCTTCTCCAATTTATTTTTTTGTTAATGTGTCTATGGTAAATATTTTCATTCTTCCTCTAGTTGAATTCTATATTATTTTGGTCATAGATTGAATTTAATTATCTAAATCCCACATAAATTTTTGAGTAAGGGATGATATGTTTGATATTATGAACCAACCTATGATCACATATATATTTAATTTAAAAAATGAACTTCCAATAGAAATTGCATCTATTTTATGGTCATTATTCTAATTAAAATTGGAAATTATCTCATATATTAGTGGATAAAATCAATATCAAATATATTAATATTAAGTAGGAGGTTATTGATGTATTCCCTTAATAGTTTTCTAGCCTTCCATTGAATCATGATGTTTATTTTTCAATATAACTTATACCTGATGCTACAACTGTTTCCAATACTCCGTATATAATTTCACAGATTGAGTTTCAAGAATTGAAAAAGGACCACCTGAAGAATTTGGAAAGGGATTCATTTTCCATGTTCATAAATTTAGGGTTCACCTGTTATTTTTTAAATAAGAATGATGTATCAATGTTACACTACATTTATTATAAATAACATAATAAGATCACTATCATGAACTGGTATCTTATACCCAATATTCTTGAATTGTTTGATCAAATGTGTAGAGGTAAATACTTTTCCATAATTTATCTCTATTCTAGATATCATCAATTCAGGTTAAATATAGAGGATATACCTAAGAAAAAATTATGTATAAGGTATGAACATTATTCATTTTTTGTGATTCTATATGGTATTACTAATTCTTCTACTATCTTCATGGATTAAATGAATAAAGTCTTTAGAATTTAGCTTGACCTATTTGTGGAAGTTTTTATAGATAGTATTATTTATTATTAAAAGGGAATGTAATATAATTAAGATCAAATGATAATTATGTTTAAGACCATAAGGAAGGATAAAAATTAGGAAAAAATTACCAAGTGTGAATTTTGGATTTGGAAAGTTTCATTCTTGGGTTATATAATCTAAAGTAAGGGTATGTTAGTAGACCATTCAAATATAGAAGTTATTGAAAATTAGTCTAAACTAACCATGGGGAATAATATCTATAGTTTTCATTGTTTACATGGTTATTTTTAGGGTTTATATATAGTTTTTCCTTCCTAATAAATAAAATAACCAAGTTAAATTGGAATGGAGTTTGGTTCTTATGTACAGATGAATGTGAAAAATGTTTTAAGGAACTAAAAATAAGTCTAGTCAGTGAACATGTGATAACACTACACTATAGAGGATAAGTTTATTGTAATCTATATTGATAAATCAAATAAGGGGATTGTGTTTTTACAAATGTAGAATGTTATGGTTATATATTATGCATCTCGAAAATTGATGGCCCATGAGAAAAATTACCCAACACATGATTTGAAGTTTGTTGTAGTAACTTTCTATCTAATGATATGAATTAATTATCTCTACAGAGAATAGTGTGACATGTATACTGATCGAAAAATTTCAAACTTTATTTTCACTCAAAATTAGATGAACATGTGAAAATGAAGATGGTTGGAGATGATTAAAGTTGTTACTACTCAATACATTACCTACTCGGTAAAGAGAAAAATGTGGAATATGCTCTGAGTTGAAAGGATCATAACATCATATCTATAATGAAGATCAAAAAAGATCTAATATTTCCCAACATGAAATGTATGGATCTATAAATATTAAATAAATGAGAGAATGTTTATATTTATCAAATGAGTTTTCAACCATCTATTTAAGTAAATATTAAAGTGGAATAAAAGTAAGGTATAACTCTATAAAAGAAGGTGATAGATTTTCCTGAGTTCAAACATGATATTAATGGAATAATAAGGTTCAGTAACTATGTATGTATCCCCTTAGTACCATATTTTAATGAGCTATTATATGAAGCTCATAGTTCTTCCTTTACTATTCATATAGGAATTATGAATATGTATATATATTTGAAAGGATATTTCTTATTAGATGGCATGAAGTTAGATATTATAGAGTTTGTATATTAATTCATGGTATATTGGAAAATTAAGTATAAGAGACATAAGTATAAGGTTATGTTACAACCATCACCCACAGTAGAATGAAAATGGAAAAACATCACTATGTATTTTTTAATCATACTCCCCAAAATAACTAAAGGGAATAATTCTAATTAGGGTGTAGTCGATCACCATATAAAGTTATAAAAATTCATTTCCATTAAAATATATTTCTCTCTTAATCAAATAATATTGTTATACATTAATTAAATGGTAATATTTAATGGTGTATCACTATCAATTGTTTCTAATTGGGATACATGGTTTACCTTGGTGTTCTAGAGAAGCCTTCAGTAGAGTCCAGAAACATAGAAATGTTTCTGCACTTCTTATCATCCTTAGATAGATGGTCATTCTAATAGAAATATTCAAAATCTAGAATACATGTTGAGATCATTTCCTATGGGTTTAAAATGTGGTTGGTATCAACACCTTTCATTAATTTAATTTTCTTATAAAAATGGATTTCACTCTAGTATTCATATTGATCCTTAAGATTCCCTCTATGGTAGTAAGTGTAAAACTATAACATTTTAAAATGAAATAAAAGAAAGATAGTTATGGGTGCATGATATAACAATGGAAATGGAAAATGGTTAGATCCATTCAATATCACCTAAAAAATTCTCATAGTCAACAAAAATTCTATGATGACAATCGTCTGAAATTTATACAGTTTGAAGTTGGTGATAAGGTATTCCTATGAAAATAACTGTGGAAGAGGATGATGAGTTTTTGAAATAAGGGAAAGATAAACACTAGATATATATGTCATTTTGAAATTTTGTATCATATTTTGATGATAGGTTATCAATTAAAACTCCCAATGGATCTCTCTCAATTTCATGATGTGTTCAATGTATCTCTCCTAAGAATGTACATACATGATCCATCACATGTTTTAAACTCAAAGTTTATAGATCTAGAGCAAGATATTTCTTATGAAGAATTAAATGAGAGATATTATAGATCAAATTAAAGGTTTATAAAACAAGACCACTCATTTGTTCAATGTTTTGGGGTGAAGCCATCAATTTGAAGAAGATACGTAGGAACCTGAGGATACAATGAGGAAGAAGTATCATCATTTTTTTGTATCACAATAATGAATTTCCAGGGATAAATTCATTTTAATTGTGGTAGAATATAACAACCTAAAATTTTTATGAGTTTTTTTTCTATAAATAATTTTATTTATTTGATATCTTGTGTTACAAGAAATGTCGAGTTTAAACGAAGTGTGATATACTATTGAAATATTATTATTTAAAATGATAGTTATCACTTAGCCCTTGGATTTGAAGTTATTAGTAGTAATAACTAAATTATGATAAATTTATGATTATATATGTATAAAATTAATCATTGGTTATAAATTTATTGTTAATGAAAATAAAAAATAATTTCAAAGAAAAATAAATATTTTTTGAAAACCAATTTAAATGTGTGTAATGAATTTTTATATTAATAAATTAAATTAATAAAAAAATAATTATTTTAATGAAATTTATATATATATTATATTTTTTTAAACATTAAATAAATATTTTCCTAATCATATGATATAATGAAATCCAATTTTATGGTTAAAAGTAGTTTTTTATGAAAATAATTTTTGTCTCATTTTTTCCTTACATTAAAAGTAATTTATTCTAATTATTGGTACTTAATTAGATAAAATTAATTAAATATTTATAATCATGTTTTTTGTTTTTGGTAAATAGATCCATTTTTTGTAAAAATGAATATTTACTGAGGTAAAATTTATCATCTCAATAATGATTAAATCAGGTTAATCGGGACTAAAAACAAGTGATAAGGCCATAATATTCATCCAAATTCTTATTAGATGAATTTAAATAGACTAGTAACACATTATCCTCTAGATTGAGTTTTTTATTGAACACTTTTCTATGAAAATTATGTATATATTATTTAAATTAAAGAATGTTACAAAATATAACTCTCATTGTTTTTAATATCTATTTTTTTCTAAACATGGAAAAAAGTATGTTATGAAAAAATTTAAGATTCTATTTTTAGCATAATAAAATTCTTTTCTTGATATAAATTCCTTTTTAATTTTTAGTTATTATATAATGGCCCTAATTTCTTATGAAACGCTGTTGAAATATTTCTCTATTTAATAAAAAAATATAATAAATGATTTTAAAAATATTAAATGTGATATTATTTGAATGACTTAATGTGAAACATGAATTTTATAGATCTTTGTAAAATATTATTAAGGTTTTCAATATTTATATTCTAATTCACCCTTTTTATTTATTAATTTAATTTTAAGTTATAAGAATATTGTAAAAATTGACCATAATGATATTTTATCAATATAATATTTTATTATATATATTAAAAAATAATAAAAATATTAAAATAAGATAATTTTGATATAATATGGTCAAACATTTCTGAAATTGGTCATTTTGGGACTAATTATCACCTTATGAGTAAAAATTTAATCACTTTAATATTGAAAATGTTGTTACCATAGTAAAAATTAAAAAAAATTAACTATGAGTTAATCAAAATGATAAGGTTTAGAATTACACCAAAACAAGTCTAGATTCTATTAGTTTACGTGACTAAAATCATATATTTTCTTATCTTACAATCCATTTAAATATTTATTAGACATGAGGTTTTAACATGTATGAAGTAATTCGATATGTGAGGTGATGTATTTTCGTCTCACTTTTATTTTCATAGGACACATGTCATATTCACCATTTGTTTCTTTTGTGTGGTGTATATACTAATAATAAATGTATTTTATGATTATTATCATGAAAATTAAGGTATATACATATCCATATAATTTCTTTTCCATCATAGGGCTTACGATTCAAAAGTTACCAAAGTGGTAAGGGTTTTATGATACAATCTTGTTGTTTATCAAGATTGTTTATGATTATGCTTTTGATGATGAGATTTTATGATATATATCTCAATAAACTCATGAATTTTCTTCTACTATGCTTATTTATATAAATTACATATTTCCATTTCATTTACCTCTCTTTGTGTACTCAAGATTCCAAAGGAATGTTTTTCATAAAAAACAACTTTATTTCCCTCTTTGATCGAAAACCCTTTCTCTTCCATGTCAATGTTTTCCAAAAATGTTTTCAATAATGTTTTTACTATTATCCAAATATTTTTTAAAGTCATTTTTACCCATGTTTTAATTTTTAAATAATGGTTTAAAAGAAACATTCTTTTCATTTTTTAAATGATTTACTTTTTGAATTTTTACAAAAGAGTAAAAGGGATGTATTTTTTAACTTATACAACATGTATGTAATTTCCTACTATCATGAATAATCAATGATTTTAATATGCCTCTACAATTTTCCAAGTTTTTTTTCAAATAAAATGTTTTCATTAATATTTATAAAAAATTTATATTTTAAATAAGTGATTTCAAAATAGAAATTATATTTTCCTCGAGAATTTTTTAAGGATATTTTTAAGGAATTTATATTCATCAATGGCTATAACCTTTGGTTTTTCTTATGTTTTACTAGGTATATGATCTAATATTACCATTATTTTATTTTTATATAAGCTTTATGATTATTATGATATTATTTTTATAAATCCCAATCATTTTACATGGGTTACGCTATGATGAATTTATGAAATTTTTATGAAACCTGATTTCTTTACATAGGTTATGATATGATGATATGATGATATGATGAATGTTTAATGATTTTATGGAACACATATGTATGGTTTTCATTATGTGATGGGAATTATTATAATTATATATCTCTCCAATTAATTGAGTAAATTTTTATATATCATGAGATAATTATGGGAAATAAGTTGATGTGCTTGATTTGTTATGGGAAACAAGTATATGTACTTGATATGTTATGGGAAACAAGTCTATGTGCTTGATCCGTTATGGTAAAAAATTAAATTTTCTTGATCATCTATGGGAAACAAGTCTATTTGCTTGATCCAATATGGGAAACATGATTTGATGCATGATCCATTATGATTTGATGATATATTTAGTTAACCTTGATATATGAAATGGTTTATATACTTATGATGGTGCCGCACTTATATGACATGAACTTACAGTTCATGATTGGTTTATGATGATTTGTCACTCTTCTGATTCATATCTTTTGAAATGATAATGTTTTATTCCATGAATCATGCTTACAGTCCATATAGATTGGGTATGAACTTTTTAAGTTATATTCATAATCACATATCCTTATTCTTACTTGATGATTTCGTATGATCATAAAATGATATCCCTCAAGTTTACCCTTATGGAGTATATAATCTCACATTTTCTTATGTTTCCTTTTTCTGAGTTATGAATAAATGTTTTAAGTGGGGTATATCTATGAAGAGTTCTAAATGTGAATATATTTTTGGGGGATGTTGAAGATATTTAATTAGAAAAGAATATTGTGTATCTATTCTCCAAGGACATTAAAACTGTATGGTCCCCAGGTGAGAATTTGTAAAATGTATTGAATATTCATCAAAAAATATTTAATATTTATGTGTGAAAATCCTAGGTCACTATAGTTGGTATCAGAGAAAGTTTTAGTTAGTCATTGGTGATTAGGGTTAAAAAACTTTAGTCAAAACCTAGGGATAATTTTAAGTATCAAAAAACATTAAAGAGTATTAATAAGAAATATATTATGTAATTTTACTAGAAAAACATCCATGCCTAGATACTAAAAGTGGATTTGGATATTAAACAGTTGTAACTAGGGGTAATAACTCTGAAAATGGAACATTGGACTTTAACTTGATCGTCACCTGGTGCATGAAAATGGTTTTTTCTACACACCTAATTTGAAACTCTTAGAGGATATGTTTTGGAAATTCACAAACTCTTTATAAAAAATCATTAATAATTTGAATAGATGACATGAATGGCTTAGGTTAAACCTAATGTTTTATATATTGAAAATAAGTTGTTATTATTTAGACATACTATAAATAATTTTTCATGATTATGTGGTTTCCCACTATGATTATTGTTGATCATGATATAATTTTTGGTTTTAGTCAATGAATGGAACTTGAAGGAATCATGTGAAAAAGAATGTGATGGACAATGAAATTAACATCCTCATGAGAAACCAAATTTATTAGAATTTAAGATGTAATATTTTGTAACTATGCTCACTCAACTCTATCAAGCTATAAGTGGTAACACGGGTCATCTTGGACTTTTGAATTTACCAAGGAGGGATCAATATGTAATTTAATATTTTATGTGACAACTTCCACCCTATTTCTATGGGAATTATTATCCATTGGTTTTTGAGAAATGGAGCAATGTGATGGAAAATATATTTTTCATTCTTCAATTCTCTAACTATGAAAAAATTATTCTAATTGTTTATTATTTGGAAGGTAAAGTAGATCAATGTTAGAATATTATTAAGAATACTAGGAAAGAGGATAAAATTTATTCCATATAATGGGATGAGTTTAAGAGGGTATTTTTCAGAAACTATTTACCTCATATTTTACATACAAAAATGGAGAAGTAATTATTTGAGCTTAAGCATAAGGATGAGGAATCTATTGGTACCTACGAAGAAAATTTTACAAGAATTTTAATGTATGATTCTAGTTTAATCATCATCCCTAAAATAAAAATTTATCAATTGTTTAGTGGTTTTAAAACAAGTATTCAAAAGGCGGAATTATCTATAAAGGGATTTGGAAGCTATGAAAAAATCCTTTGATGTGCACACAAAGTGGAAATTAAAGTAAGAAACCCTCATGGTTCTGGTGATAAGAAAATGAATATGGGGTTTCATGGAAGTTCTAGTGGAATATCACATGTAGGGACAAAAATGTTTCAACCTCCTACTTTCTAAAAAAGTGGGAAGGAATACTCAAGTGAATTCCTAAAAGGAAAATGAAGATGTTTTAACTGTGGGAAACCAGTCCATCTAGAAAAATACTATCGAAGTAATGTAAAGAATCAATTCAATTAAAGGAATAAAGAGAGGGTTCAATATAATACACCACCCACACTTTAGTGCTATAGATGAAATTAGTTTGGGAATTATGTGAATAAATTCCCAAATCTAAATGATAATGAGGGTAATAAGACCCAACAACCTATAAAGACAAAGGACAAAGGGAATTTTTATGCAATCATAATAGCTGAAGTGAATAATGATAATTATAGAACACTTATAATTCAATCCAATGTTGGGAATTTCATGTCGCAATTTGTATGAATGAGCCTTATAAGAATCTTATTGTTCATTCTTTAGTGAAATTTTATGTGATTCTAAGAATTTATTATATATCTCTACATGTATTATAGAATAATTAAATCATATTTGATATTCTGAATCAACCTATAGTCATATATTGGTGCAAGGATGAACCCAAACTTCCAATTAAAAATGTTTTGTATAGCTAATATAGGATCTTATTTAAGTAATAAATGGTGAATTGTATTTTTTAATCATATATAATTTTATTGTGACTTTATTTTGGAAATTATTAGGGTATATACATTTTGGTATGAGACTTTATGAGTGATTAAAATTATTTAATGATAATGGTTAAGTTGATCATGGGAGGATGTGAGATCAAACCATTCCAATCTTTGGGATTCAATTTTTTTAGATATATTTTGGAGTATCTTTAAGGTTAACTATTTATAAAATGGGTTATGTTGAAATTTAGGTGTTATTGTTGAAGTTTTAGAACTTACTGCTTTGTATTTATCCATATTGGATAACTTCTACTAACTATTTTGGTTTTAGTAAATATATAAAGATAGGAGGAATAAATTTTCATATTTTCAAGGATCTTATGCTTCATAAAAATTAAATTTTAGTGCTTTAGTTATAAAAAAAATATCTTTGATATTCATTTCTTAGAGTAAGAAATGAAGTGGAAATTTATCAAATCACAACCAAAGGGTAAAATTATGCTAATGACATGGAAAGAAATCAAGTAAGTATATTTTTCATGTTCACTATCTTGATATTAAAAAATCCCTCAGCTTTAAGAAAATAATATTAAAATAAAATTTTGTACTTTTAACTTTATTTTTGATGAACTGATTTTGTTTTTACCCACTGTTGATTTATGGATTTATAGTCATTAACTTTCTCCTAAATATGATCTATGTCACTATCTGTAAGTACTTGGACGTTTTTTATCCTCCATGCCCATATTTTCACTTCCCACTAATGTTTTAATACTTAGAAACCTAGTTATTTGTTATTTTATATGACCTTAATACTTATCTTTCTCTCTTATAAAGAGGAAATTTTATTAACCCTTTGTATGATGTTGGATTTCAAAAAAGGTATTTTCAAAT
Source organism: Viscum album (assembly GCA_963277665.1). Classification (NCBI taxonomy): domain Eukaryota; kingdom Viridiplantae; phylum Streptophyta; class Magnoliopsida; order Santalales; family Viscaceae; genus Viscum; species Viscum album. Next base: position 441,810,435 of record OY728160.1, read on the forward strand.
ATCAAACCCCTGATTACCGAGATCATGTTAAAATTGTGAAGTAGAAATTTATTAAATGGGGGGATTTAACACTCAAAGGTTTAAAAATAATAACATTATATTCAATAGCGTATACAACAAGCAACACCGAGCTTAAACAACTCTTGGTATATATTATTTAAATATGAATATTATAACCTTATTGTTAAATTGGAGGGTATAAATAGGATTAAATAATTTATAAAATAAATAAAAATTTATTACTCAATATAAATTTACTGTTAAATTCTTATTAAATTATCACTCAATATTTAGTAAAGTAATTTTATTCATCAAAAAATATGTTTTTGTCAAAAATGATTTTTCTACTTTTTGTGAGAAAATAAAATAATTAATTTTATTCACTTATAGAAAAATTATTTAATAAAAATTAACTTAATTTTTGAATTCATCATATGAAAATTATCATATGGTGAATTTTTGGGATTTTTCTGAAAAGAATGGATTTTTAATGAATACTTTTTATTGAAAACTATTTTTAAATTCATAATGTATTTCCATTTTAATTAATTAAAATAATTTTTAATAATGAATAATTTAAATTAAATTTATAGATTATATATATAAATATATTAATTTAAATCTATATAATGATGATCACTGGTTATATAGTTAACGTAAGATCATCTTATGCATGAAAATGTGTTCCCTAAAAACCTGTTCTTCGATGAATTTTGCAATTTTATTTATAAATTAAACTCTTCTATTTATATAAAATTAATTTTATGAAATATATTTAATATTTGGAATCATAATAATTAATATTAGGTTAAAATTTAAAATTAATTTTTTATCATAATGAATAATAAAAACGGTAAAAATTTGTTAACATGGTTAACGATAAAATATGTTTACCAAGGGTTAAACTAAAGAGATAAGAGATAAAATGAACTAAAAACTTATATAATTCATATTTTATGGACATATTTTAACCATATATCATTTAATTTCTATAAATTTATCATTTTGGAGCCAAATGGGCAGAATTATGACCTTTATAATAATTTAAGCAAAGAAAAGGACAAAATGTCACTTTCTTACTTTTTAAAAACTCTTATGTGTTCACATAGGGATAAAAATGAGTTATGTTCATTTATAAATATTAATTTTAAGGATAAATAATTTTTATTAATCATTTTAATCTATTTTTAATTTTGAGTGATGAGATAATTACCTTAAATGCATACACAACACTGATATAGTAATTATTTAATTAAAAGGAAAATAAAATAAAGGATATAAAAATATTAAAAGTAATTTAATTTGAATAAATTATTGTTTCCACAAATTTTTTAGATAATTATAACATTTTAGGGAATTTTTAAATGCTTATATTTGAATTCCATCATTTTCTTGGTTTTTTTAAAGCTGGATTAATTGGATAATGTGAAAAATGACGATAATAATATTTTATGAAAATAATATGTTATTAAATTATTTAAAAATACATAAAATATTTAAATAGGAAAATTTGAATAATATATGGTCTAAAATGTAATCCCATATAAATTTAAGATCTAATTGTCACCTTATAAGTAAGATTATTACCCTTTAACATTAAAAATTAATTATCAAAGTTAAGGTTAAAATGGGGTTTTGTGCATTACATGCACATGTGTTAAAATTAATTTTCTACACACATAGGATCTTTATTTGATAAATTTAATTTAATATTTAGAATAATTGGTTAAAAATTATCTAATATGTATCATTTTATTTTTATACTTAAAGGAAAAATTTCCTAGGTAAAACAAACTAATTACCGTGGTGAAAACTAAAATGGTAATAGTAAATAAAATTAGAGGTTAGGTTAATAAAATATTTAAAACATATTTATATTTTAGTTATAAAGGTTTTTATTATCAATATATTTCCTCCACTCCATTATTTATCAATTTTTGAGGCACATGTATTTAGAGTGACTTCCAATTATTGAATAGTTTTGGGTATTTACAAAAATGATACTCTTTCTCACTTATAAAAGGGAACCCCTATCCTATTTTATAAACACTTAAAAATAATTTTGGTTCAGAAAATACATGAAAAAATTCCTTTATTAATTTAATTCCCATATCCTATAATCCTTTTTTATTATAAAATCCTCCTATGAAAGATTTTAGTGAAAACCTAAATGGATTTTCCAAAGAAGAGGTATCGTTCTTAATTGAGCGTTTTTATTATATTTCTTCTTCCAAATCCTAAAAATACTCTCCAAATATGATGAAATAATAAAACCAGTATATTCCATACAATTATATGTTATTATGTTAATTTCATAATCAATATCCATCTCTTCCTTTATGAAATGCTAAATGAAATTGTCGATCGTGTGTATGGTGGACTACCACCATGCGAGTCATTGTAATTTTCTTTCCATCACTACCTCTTATGTATGGATATAATGAAGGATTTAAAGTATATATAAAATAATAATTACATAATTATACTTCTATAATTATAATATTTCATCTACCTTATTACCTTCCAATCCATTAAAAAATGATAATGTTGCTCATGTGTACGTGTGGATTGCCACCTCCACGAAGTGATGTGATAGGTTTTTAATTTTATTTTGACATGGATTGTAATAAGGATAGATTTATTGAATATATATAATATATATTATATATAAATGATTCTGTAAATGTGAATTAAAATTTATCTATCTTTTTTCCATCCATCAAAAAAATAAAAACAATGTTCGTGCGTATGTAAGCACTACTAGAAATTGGATCTATCCCAATGGACCTATATTAACATTTTGGAAAACCATTGGTATAGGTACCTTAGAGAGACCCTATACTAATTTTTTTGGAAAACCCATTGGTATAGGTACCATGGACACAACTATACCAACGGTTTTTCAAAAACTGTTGGTATATGTCACATATATAGACCTATACCCACGATTTTGGCCAAAACTATTGGAATAGGTCACTTATATGGACATATACTCATGTTTTTGGCTAAAATAGTTGGTATAGCTCAAAAATAAAGGAATATATACCAACAATTGTCAAATATATTGGTATATTTGCCCATATTTTTTATGGATTTTATTTTCATATAACATTAAATACATTAAAAGTTAATATATTTGTAAATATATATATATATATATAATTATGAATTTTTTTTACAAAAGTCATCTTAGGTTAGTGGTTAGTTAGTTAAATAATAAATAGGAGTTATTGGGATCAAAACTAAGTTGGGTTTTATTTTTACATTACTTATACCAATGGTTTTTCAAAACCATTGGTGTATAGGTTTTTCATATGACCTATACCAACAGTTTTACAAAACCGTTGGTATAGGTCCATACCAATGATTTTACCAAAACTATTGGTATAGGTATATAACAATTCCATAATAGCCAACGTACCTAAAAACTATTGGTACGGGCTATACCGATGGTTTAGAGACCTATACCAATGGTTCCAAACTGTTGGTATAGAGTTTTATTCTAGTAGTGAAGGCCCACTATCTCTATAAACGATGTAATTCATTTTTCCATCCCTAACTTTTATGGGTGGATATTAATATATATATATATATATATATATATATAATATATATGATATTTATATCATGATTAAAATTTTTGTATATTATGGAACCATAACCAAAGTATAAGAACCAAAACTACCAAACCAAAACATATATGAAAAACAGAGCAGTTATCACCCAGAACAGTGTTTTTAAATAAAGAATTATTAATAAAATGGTGATAAAAAGGTTATAAGTAATCATATATGGAATAATATATATTATTATGCTTATATAACATATTTATAATAAACCTATATTTATTATATAGGTGTTTCAAACATGCATGAATGAATTCAAGGTGCGACGTAAGGGATTTCCATCTCACTTTTATTTTTGTGGGACACATGGCATATTCACCACTTGTTTCTTTTTTGTGGTGTATATATAGACCATGAATGTATTTTATGATTATTATCATGAAAATTATGGTATATACATATCTATCTAAGGATATTTCTTTCATGGGTCTTATGATTCAAAATTTACCAAAGTGTTAAGGGTTTTATGATATAATATCATTGTTTATAATGATTATTTATGATTATGCTTCTGATGATTAAATGTTATGATCTATATCTAAAGAAAATAATGACCTTTATTATCCTCAGGTTATCTCTAAATAAACTCATGGCCTTTATTAAAGAGTGAAGGTAATTTTTTCTTTTAACTTATATGCCATGTATGGAATTTCTTACTATCATGAATGCTCAATGATTTGAAGCTTCCTCTATAAGTTTCCAAGATTATTGTCAAAGAAATTTTTTTCATTAATATTTGGGAAATTTTTATATTTTAAATAAGTGATTTAAAAATGGAAAGTATATTTTCGTCAATAATTTTTTAATGATATTTTTATGGAATTTTTATTCATCAATGAAAATAACCTTTGGTGATTCTTATGTTTTACTGGGGATATGATCCAATGGTACAATACTTATTATTTATCTATATATTTTATGATTATTATGATGAGATGTTTATTAATCCCATTTGTTTTCCATGGATTATGCTATGATGAATTCATGAAATTTTTATGAAACTTGATTTCTTTTCAATGGTTATGATATGATGATATGATGAATGTTTAATGATTTTATAGAACATATATGTATAGTTTTCATTATATAATGGGTGGGCCTGGAATTATATAGTCCTATAATTAATTTGGTAAGGTTTTATATATCATGAGATAAGTATGGGAAACAAGTTTATGTACTTGATACTCTATGGGAAAAATGTTGATGTGATTGATCTGTTATGGGAAACAAGTCAATGTGCATGATCTGTTATGGGAAACAAGTCGATGTTATTGATCCACTATGAGAAATAGGTTTTGATGCCAGTTATGTTATGATTTGATAGTATTGGTAGTTATCCTTGAAATATGAAATGGTTTTTATAATTATGATGGTGCCACACTTATATGACCTAAACTTATGGTTCATTATTGATTTAGGATTTTCACAACCCCCTCCCCCAAAAGGGTACTCCTCCTAGGTAGACAGTGAGGGAAGGGGGATGGTGACCATATGAGTCCCTCCTTTAGTAGGCCCCGAGTTGGTGAATAGAACCGAGGGTATAAAATCATACATATGGAAGGAATTTACCTATAAAAGAAAATGTGGAAGAGATAGATAAGATAGATACATCAATAAAAACCTTCTTATAGATATATAAAAGTAAAACACAAGTGACTAAATGAAATTTCATACAATACCATAAAAATTGAAAGAAAACTATAAGTACCAAAAAGGTAAATATAACAATGACCACAAATCCCAAACATCTCCAGCAAAACCATGAGCTAGTAATATCTAGCCTAATCTATAACCTACTTCAGCTGACCTGAAAAATAATTTATATATACATGTGATGATCATGAAAGTATACTCAGTAGGATCCTCCATAAATCCTCTCATGTAAAATAAAATAAAATCAAGCTAGATCATAGTGAACTACAGTGAAACTAACTCATCACCTAAATAGGTATACTAAGTTTCCAGCCTTACCATGGAAAATTATCACCAAGTATCCCATACAAGAGACCTTATAATATAATAATGAAACATAAATGGTACCTCATTTCCACTTCCCCACTATTTTGCTGCTCTTCCCCAACATCGCACTTCCTGAACCATCACTCTCCAAAAGTAAGTTGGCTCGATGACACCTGGTCTAAGTATCACAACATGCACCATGTGTATCACATCATCTCATATCACATATCCATATAGTAACAAAGTAGTTTTTAGGATCCACCATTTCCCTTATGATTTTTACCATACATCGGGTATTATAGTTCAAGCCATCATAGCCCATACACCAAGTAAGGTATCTCAACCCATCACAACCTATACATGTCATACCTATAATAACCATTTGGAAACTATATCTAGAGATATATGTCTATGAAATAACCCCAAGTCATCACATCCCTACACACACATATACATAGGGAAACTAACTGCTATGCATGCCAAAAAAATATTACTACCAAGAGAAGAGAGTGGGGCCATAGGGGGTAGTCATCCATTCATCCTCCCACCAAGATATTAGAGAAAACAGCCTACCATATTCCACTAGGCATCAGTCACCCTAACTGACATGGATGGGGTAGCGTATGAAATCACAAAATATACAATATACAATATAGCTCACAACCACACTAGGAATAGCCTAGTCTTAAACTCAATTGCACCTAACATCACTCAGACTTTCATCTTCCACTACTAAGACCAAATATCCTATAACCACATAATAATTTTAAAGAGATACATTAATTAATTATTTTATTTTATCATTTCCTTTCATTAATTAATTCATTAACCATTAATTAACCATTGACATTAATCCACTTACATAATTTCATTTCACATTTCCTTAATCATCAAAGTAAATTCCATTCCCTCTAGGTATAATCCAAACTGAGTCAATGGTTTCTCAAGATCATATCTTTTCCATTCCAATAACAACCAACCCCATGGGTTAAACATTTATTATTTATTATTCACATAAATCCATAATCAAAGTATACTCTAGGAAAACTATCCTAATATACCACTAAGAGGAAACATGAAACCAACCACATCTATTTGCCTCAAGTGGTGGGGAAAGGAATATATATAAAACAAGAAACCCAAACATAATCCATTAAATAGATTAATTTCAAGAAATCATCCAGATTTAAGCATTTCAATGGGTAATCCCAACTTCAACCCTTTCCATCATCTCTGGTTCCATCCCCGACACCCACATGCATATCATGATGCATCTCATCATCACGGGTGTCAACTATTGTCACATAATCCAGGACTCGCCATCCCATATCACATCAGTCATCCCAGTATTAGCTATCCCAGGATTATATCACATCTCATAGCAAGGATCACATCTAGAGCACATGAGAAGGCAACAAGAAAATAAGAACAATGAATAATTCATCTTGGCCATAAAACAGGGAATTTAGCCTTCACATGAAAACGAGCTATCACAGATCCCAATATAAGACATTCATCCTTTATAATAAAATAGGAACTCTCATACCTAAATATTTATCTATAAAAAACAAATAATTTTTATTCCATTTTAATTAACCAATTCATTATTCATGGGTTCTAACTATGGGTAACCTAAGGTATTAATCCATAACAAGCTATCAAAATTTTAACATGATCTTAGCATTAATTATGGTTTCAAAAAACCTAGAGAAGTGTCATTCTCATTTGACATGACTTTTCATTATCTTAATAAACTATAATTAACATGATTCACATTATTTATCAATTCCATTAACACATGTAATATCACATTCAATTAAACATTCATCAATTTGATTAACATAAAATTACAAGAAACACCAAATTCCTTTAACATGCATCTTCTTTAAATTATTTATCCAATTAATCAATAATTACCAACTTTATGTTCTTTTAAATTTTTCATAAATAACAAATTACTATAACAATCATAATAATATTCTACACAGGCATATTATAGAGAGAACACTATCCAAAAAATCAAGAAGTAAAGCATTAATAGAGTAGAAAGCAACAACATGTGATCACTAAAACCAATTTATTTATTAATATGGTTCAATATTTATTAGATAAATTTCATTTACATCTAAAGGGATAAATCATAGTAACTTTACAATTGCATGTAAATAAATAGGAGAAGAAATGAATCCCCTACCTCAAAGGCATCAATGTTCTTTGCATGAGAATGGACCAACATCATGAATCTATGATCACCTCTCCCATGCGGAACTATGATCTCACAAAGAATTTATGCCAAAAATGAACTTAAAAACAAAAAAAAACTCATTAGAATAATGGATATCCAGCACCATAGAATGAAAATAGTAAATGGGAGAAAAATGAAATCAAAATGAGAGAAAATATTTAATAAAATAGGTATAACTCACCTTGGATCACCATAGATTGATCTCTAGGAATTGGGGATCAATCCCTATCATAAGGGAATTCAAAGATTTTGAAAAACCTCTCTAGTTAACCTAGGTTTTGAGGGAGATAATTAGAAAATAATGGGTTCCTGGGGTCTTAGGGTATCTATAGACCCACTGAAAAATAGAAGACCATGGTGCTTCCCCTTATACCATGTCGTAGCCATCCCTAACATGGAGTATTCTATGGCATAGCATGAAATACCACACCGCAGCTCCCCTCAGTCAAAGGAATTTTTTAGAATCCAGGAAATATCCTATAAAAGTGGATTTGGGGGTTATGTCATATCCATAAGCATCTCACTATAGGAAACCCTCTACCAAGAAAGGGGACATGATGTAGCATACAGTCCATAGAGCAACTACCCCCAATTTGGTAGTAGTCTCATTTATCCTATTGATCTCCCCTACACCACAGCATGGATCCACTATACTAAATCCACTAGTACTATAGTTTAGTGTATACCTTAATTCTACAATCATGCAATTTTTGTCCATAGCTCCCCCAAAACTCTTCAAACACCCTCCAAACCACATAAAACCTTCACCATGGACCTCCAACACCCAAAAATTATAAATGAAAGGGTTTTCAGGATCTAGGACCTTATATAAGATACCTCTCAAACAATTATCATCCTTTAGAATCCAAAACTAAACCCAAAGAGAAAATGGAAAGGGGTTGTCCGATCAGCCATCTTGCGAGATACCACTCAAGAATCTCTCCATAATAGGTTCTAAACCACCTCACTTATAAGAACAAGTGAAAAACTACACAACTGAAACAGCCAAACCCTAAAACACTCTCCCAGGGTAGATACCTCTCAAATGAGAGTAAATCCACACCAAGTTAACAAGATAAAACTATCTCATAAATTATAAAAAGTTTCTACAACCACAAAATAAACAATGTTACAAGATAATAGCTAAATAATAAACATATCGGGGTACTAAGTGCATATCTATGACTCACATTCCCAGGTACTCTCCTTAATACATCTATGTCACCACAATACATGAACCAGATGAATAGAATGATCTTGAAACACCTTATCATGGAGGTCTTGGATCTCCATAGGACACTCTTCAAAGGTTTCAACATTGTCAAAATTGATCTTTCCCCAATTAATAATGTGAGAGTCGTTGTGAAGGTAACGATTGAACTAAGACATGTGAAAAACATCATGTATCTAGATCATCTATAGGGAAAGTGTTATAAAATATTACATGGATACAATGTGAGATAACACCTTGAAAGGTCCAAAAAACTAGGGACAAATCTTACTCCCATGACCAAAACTTCACTGACTATGACAAGGAGTCTCCTTCAGAAACATGTAACCTCCAATGTTGAACTCCATTGGTCTCCTCATATGATCAAAATATGATTTATGACGATCATGTGTTTCTAGAATCATATCATGAATTACCTGAACCATATATGTATACTCTATACTAATTTCATCCCAAGAATTAATGACTCTTCGACCCTAGTACAACATAATAGAGAACGTAAAGGTTGTACTTAAAAATATTCAAACGGCACCATGACAATGGTGGAGTGAAAATATTTTTGTAAATAAACTCAAAAAAGGGAAGGTTCCTCATCCATGAACCTCCAAAATCCAAGACACAAGAATACATGATGTCTTTAAGAGTCTGGACAGTTTTCTCTATTTGACTATTTTTCTGTAGATAAAAATCAGTGTTAAGGCATAACTAAGAGCCAAAATAATGTTGGAGGCCTCTCCACACCTTATAGGTAAAATGAGGATCTTGATTAGAGATGATGATCCTTGGGACTTCATTAAGTCTCACCACCTCCTCTAGATACTGCCTTGAAAAAACCTCCACTGAGATTGAATCCCTAATCACTATAAAGTGGGATGATTTCATCAAACAATCCACTATCAATCATATAGAATCTTAGATTCCATGATATTGAGGTAAATTGATAACTAATCCCATTGATATGTCCTCACACTTCCACTATGGAATATATAATGTTTGGATAAAACCACTGAGAACATGGTAATCAGCCTTCACCTTATGGAAAACCAAACATCGAGACACAAACTCTATAACTTCATGCGTTAACCCAGTCCACCAAAACTGACCTCTCAAAGTTCAATGAATCTTTGTCACGGTGGGATATACCACCAAGGGTGAGTTATGGAACTCTCATAGAACCATATCATGCTTTTTTAAGGGGATGAAAATCCTCCCTCAGAACAACACTCAGTATTTTTCATCCTCAAACCAACCATCAGAGGAATCTCCAAAAATAACTCAGCCTCTCCAGACCTCCACCTCAGAATCTCTCCATTAGGACTCTTCCAACTATTTAACAAAATATAACTAAACTATCATATTTAAAATACAACATATACCTCCAACCTCTCTCATATCTAGATTTATTATTTATATCTCTTCCATAACTCTCCGGGAATACCCAGATTCACACACAAAATCACTATGTGACTTTCTAATCAGTGCATCAACTAAAAAATTTTCCTTTCCTAAAGTATATGAAATCTATAAGTCATAATTATATGAGAATTTCATAAATTTTCCTTATCTCAAGTTCAATTCATGTTGGTATAATACATACCTCATGCTCTTATGTTCAGTAAAAAACACAAAATGCTCACTGATGAGGTAATGTCACTACAACTTTAAGGAAAATATAACTACTTATAACTCAAGATAATGGGTGGTATAGTTATGTTCATGGGGCCATAACTAACAAGACCCATAAGAAACAAATTATCTTTACTATATCAAAATAAATCCCAATTCAAAACATGAAGCATCATAGAAAACCTCAAACTGAACTCCCTCTATCGGTAAACAAAGGAATGGAATGTTGAAAAACTTATCCTTTAGGTACTCAAAATCTTCCTAACACTATTAAGTCCACAAGAATTCATGGTCATTTATATTAAAGGATTTTATAGGATTCATACCCTAAGATAAATCATCTACAAACCACCTTTAATAGACTATAAGACCAAGGAAACTCCACACCTCCACAACTATCTTGGGGGCTACCAAAGAAACAATTGCTTCTATCTTAAAAGGATCCATAGCTACTCCCTAATGAGATACAACATTCCCTAATAAATAAAATTCATGATCCTATAACTCACACTTAGACAAATTCTTGAATAAATGATCATTATGGAGAACTCCCAAATGGCGTATCGATGTTATGCATGCTCCTCCTCGGACGTGGAGTACACAAGAATGTCATTGATAAAAACCACCATCAACTTATCCAGGAAATATATGAACACTGCATTCATCTACCCCATGAACACATAGAATTATTCATATATAATTGAATCAAAATGATCTAGTAATTCCCATTATGAAAATGAAATATAGTCTTCAAAATATCCTCATCCTTCACCCATATTTGATGATATCTTGACCGCAGATCGATCTTCAAGAACCAAATTTCTTCTTTTCAGCTAATAAAATATGTCATCAATCAATGGACTATGATATTAGTTATTCACTATAACCTGTTTCAAGTTATTATAATCAATAAAAATCCACAAACTTCCATCGACCTTCTTTATGAACAAAACTTGTGCATTGTACGGTGATACACTCAACCAAAAAAAACTCACTACAACAAATCATCAAGTTGTACACATAGATCTAATAGATCAGAAGGTGTTGTCCTATATGGATACATCAAGATAGTAGACATTACCTATTTTAGAACAATCCCAAAATCAATATCCCATTAATGGGTAATGCTACATCTTCCTCAGGAGAGACAATAGGGTATTCTTCCACAACCATGGGAAACACTGACAGCTAAACTTTTGATGAACTCAGCATCATCTTGGCCATAAAGGAAGATAAGGATAGAATGTGACTCCAACACATCCAAGGGTATCTCTCACTAACTAATACTACTGGATATTCATTATAATCATAGAACAAAACCTTCCTCCTAAAGAAATCCATGATATCCTCCATCTAATACAGCCAATCCATACCAAGGATGATTTTGTAAGTCTATATCTACAAAAAAAAAATTCTACCTAAGAGCAGTGTTTCCCCAGCACTAGCTTATAGAATTTATATACTCCATACAAGTTATCTCGGCCTCCAACTAGTGTAGTGAACTCTAAGGTCACTAGAAGCCTCTCCACCTCAAATCCCAAAGAATGGAAAAGGGTAGCTGATAAGATGGAGCGTGTCTCTTCTAGATCAAACAAAGCATGTTACCATGTTAAAAACAAACAAAGAGTTCCTCGAATGATGTTTGGATCACCTGGTGCTAGAAATGCTAAAAAATGAAACTGACCACGACTTGGTCCATGGCCTCTCTATCCCTACTGATGACCACCTCCACATACATGATCTACTCTTTGAGGATGAGGGACATCTCAAGGCTATCTTATTCCCTCCCCATATCCTCTTTGTTTATCCCAAACTAGAGAAATTATCTATTTATGTTGTCTCATTTGAAATTGCCTTAGTAGATTATATTAAAGTGGAACTCTTGGTGCATGCTAACTACTCAGAAAATTTAGTCACTCTCACCACTAATGACCTCATCCAATATAAGAAAAACATGTTTTTAATCCCTTGAAATAGGTTTGAGAGTCTCCACTTTAGTGAAACAAGATGATGAGGGATGGAACCTACCCCTGGCTGACTAAAAACTCTTATATCTAATCAACTAGGAAACCCATACCATAACTCTACTTCATGTGGAATCCTAAATACTCCCCTCATGTGATTATTAGGTTCTTTCCAACATCCTCTCAATAACCTTTTCCATTTCCATCACCTCGAGATATGTCTGAAACATAAATAGGGTGAATTTTTTCTGGATATCTGGATACAAAGCCTACTCAAAATTCCTTTAAATATCATCCTCATTTGGAAATAGGTATGAATAATATCACAAAAGGGTCCTAAAATGGATCCTAAACTATCATACACTAGAACACCCTTATTGAAGGGTAAGAAGCTCTTAGAGACCGGTCGCCTTTTCAGTCAAAGAAAGAAACTTTACTCAGAACTAGTCCCTAAACTTATCCCATGATACAGTTAACTCCTCATGATCCTTGAGAAATAAGAACCATCACTATCTCACTACCCCATGTCTTATCATCATTGCTAATGAAACCTAGTTTTCCTTCTGAGCATGGATCGAACTGAAGGCTACCTCAACCTCATCTAACCAGTCTTCTATGATTAGATCTGAAACATAACCCTCATACTTCTATAGACTCTAGAACTGACACTCTTGGAGTTTCCTCCTCTAATTTTTATCATTTTCAACCTATAATCTATGGTGATATATTACCACAACCTACTGAACATATTCAATGTAAACCTAACGAGGATGTCAACCTAGATCCATTCCTGCAAAAAAGAACATACGGTTGGACTCATAAACCTAGAATATGGAATACTTAAAAATAATTAACTATTTATTTATTTTATTTAATTTAAGATTTAACTTGTCACAAATTCTACCCATTTCAAACACAAGCACAAAGAATAATGATTCATGATCCTTTCCTATGTCTTTACCCCACAACCTGTATTACTTAATTTATTAGGCTTAGTAAACCTAAAGTTTCATGAATCATATCACAAGGGGGCCTCTAAATACCTATGTGTCAGCCAATCTTCTATGTTTACATCGCTTACTAAAATTTTCTACCACTATTTCCCTACAAAACCATGCAATCTCACCTTTTCCTAACTCCAAACTCTATCCCATACCTCAACCTGAACCTTTTATACCACTCTGTCACAACCCACTCCCCCAAAAGGGTACCCCTCCTAAATCAATAATGAGAGAAGGGAGATGGTGACTGCCCATTTCCCACCTCTAGTAGGCTCTAGGTTGGCGACTAGCACCAAGGGTATAAAATAATACATATGTGATGCATTTCCCTCTAAAAGAACATGAGAAAGAGTGAGATAAGAAAGATACACCAATCAACACCTTCTCTGATATATATAAAAGTAAAACCCAAGTGCATACATGTAATGTCATATAAAACTCGAACAACTAAAAGGAAACTACAAGTACCAAAAAGGTAAAGATGATAGCGACCATGAAGCCCAAACAACTCCTGCAAAACCAAGAGCTAGTAATATTCATCCCTAATCTCCAACCTAATCCGGATGACCTGAAAAACATTTTATATATACATGGGGTGAACATAATAGTATACTATGTAAGATCATCCCCAGATCCTATCATATAAAATATAAAGAAATAATGCTATAAAATAGTGAATAAGGGTAAAACTAACTCTTCACCAGAATAGGTATACTAAGTTCCCAGCCTCACCATGGAAAACTCTCATAAAGTATCACATATAAGAGAGAATATAATATTAAATTGAAACATCAAGGGTACACCGCTACCGCACCCCCACTGGTTTACAACTCTGCCCCAACGTCGCACGTCCTAAGTTATACCTCTTTAAAAGTAAGCCATCCTGAAGGCACCTGGGCTACATATTACAACATGCACCATGTGAATAAAATCATCACATAATCCCATATCAAATATCCATATATTAACTAAGTAGTTTTTAGGATCCACCATATCCCATATGGAATGTATCATACATTGGGTATTATACCTCAATCCATCACAACCCATACACTAAGTAAGGTACCTCAAGCCATCACAGCCTATACACGTTATACCTATAATAACCATTTGGAAACTCTATCTAGAGATACATGTGTGTGAAATAACCACAAGACATAATATCCCTTTATACACACATATATAGGGAAACTAATTTCCATTCATACTAGCACATATAACTACCAAGATAAGAGAGCAATTCTAGAATAGGGTAGTCAATCATCCTCATCCCACCGGGGTGTTGGGGAAAACACCCTCCCATAGTCTACTAGGTGTCAGTCTCCCTAACCAACATGGGTGGGGTAGCATATGAAAACACAAAATATATTGGATATAGTATAGTTCACAATCACACTATAGGAAAAACCTATCCTTAGACTCAATTGAAGCTAATGTCACTCGGACTCCCGGCTGCCACTACTAAGACTAGATATCTTGTAAGCACGTGATAATTTTAAAGAGCTGCATTAATAACTTCTTTTTTATTATCACTTACTTTAATTAATTCATTCATTATACGTTAATTAAACATCTACATTGATACACTTATATTATTTTATTTCATATTTCCTTAATCATCATATTAAAGTTCATGACCTTGAGGAATAATCCAAACTAAGTCCACGATTTCTCAATATCATCTATTTTTCATTCCAGAAATAGCCAACCCCATGGGTTAAATATTTATTATTCATTATTAAAATAATTCCATAATACAATTACTCTAGGAAAACAATCATATGATACCACCAAAAGGAAACATGCAACCAAACACATCTAGTTGCCTCAAGCAGTGGGGAAAGGAATAAAAATAAAATAAGAAACTCATACATCGGCCATTAAATAGATTAATATCAAGAAAGCACCTAATTTTAAGCACATCAATGAGCAATATCATCTCCAAACCATTCCATCATCTTAGGGATCATCCCCAACACCCACATATATATCTTGATGCATCTCACCATCACAAGCATCAACTATTGTCACATCATCCAGGCCTCCCAACCCCATATCACATCATCCATCCCAAAATCATTCATCCCACACTTATATCACATCTCATAGCAAGGATCACATACAGGGTACATCACAAGTATGGTAAATAGGGAAACTTTTCCCTAAAACAAGGCATTCAACCTTCACATAAAAATGAGCTATTATGGATCCCAAATAAGATATCATCCCTAAATATCTATCTTTAGAAAAAAACTATTTTTCATTCCATCTTGAATTAATTGATTCATTATTCACAAGTTCTAACTATGGTCAACTTAAGATGTAAAGTTTTAATAAGATATCAAAATTTTAACATGCTCTTAGCAATAATCATGGTTTCAAAAAACCTAGATAAGAATAATTCTCATTTAACATGCCTTTTAATTATTTTCATCAACTAGAATTAACATGATCCACATTATTTATCAATTTAATTAACACATGGAATAACACATTCAATTAAACATACACATTACATCAATTTTATTAACATCAAATTACAAGAAACACTGTATTTCTTTAACATGACTCTTCTTTAAATTATTAATCCAATTAATCAAAAATTATTGGATTTAAATTATTTACCATTTTAAATCAAGAACAACATGATATACCAAGCATAATAACATGTTACACAACCATATTATAGATATAACACTACCTAGAATGTAACACCTCAAGCTTTCACAATACGCTTCTCATTCAATAATGCAATAGCTTGCATTGTACGCAACTTCGAGTTCTAAAACACCGCGACTAATCAAAGTAGCCGTTATGAATAGTAATAACCACCTTTTAAAATTATAGAAATTTTATATTTCAAAATGGAATTCATTTTTTTATTCCTAATATTGAAATTATCCTATGTTGAATTTTTTGTAATTTTCTGAGAACTTCCAAATTTTTATGAATAGTGAAAAATACTTAAAACAACTTTTTTAATCAAAATAATTTATAATGATAAGTTATACTATTGAGTGGTTTTAAAGTATAATTAGAATATATTTTTACCATTAAATCCAATGGTGTTCATTATAATTAATTTCACTTTGAAATTGGACATAAACAATTGCCAATCTTTTGATATAAATTGTTTCTTAAAAACACGCTATTTGTTGTGATAGCGGGAATTAATTATAAAATTAATTAATGAAACTTATATGTTTGGAATTTTTTAAAATAGACATCATTTTTGAATTCGGAATATCAATTATAGCTTAGGGAAAAATTTTGGCATTATTCTGAAAAACTTCAATTTTTGATGAATAGTGAAACCACTAAGTGGTAGTTAAAAAAACTGATTTTTCGTTTAAATGAAACATTACCACTTCTGTGATTTGAATTTCAAAAATCCGACATACATGGTTGTCATTAGAAAGTAAAATGTGGTTCAATGGGATTAAAATAATTTTTGGTGAATAGTAACTTTTAAGTTCTTAATCGCGATTAGAGGTAATTAGTGTAGTTTAAGGTAAAAATAATGTTTTAATAATATGAGATGAGATTTACACATGTCCTACCCTCATTGGATGTGCCATGGCCGACCAAGAAAATCCATGGGTCAACTTGGGGACCCCATGGAGCCACTTTAGTTAGAAAATGACATAAATACCTTTTATTTAATGTTAAAGTAAAAAATGACTCAAACATGAAATGTTTTACTAAAACAATTTTTACATGGGGTTATACAATTCATATTTTTGAATATAAATAGTCATTGGAAAGCTAAAAAGATTTCCTACATCATATTATTTTTTTTATAATTTTTAGACATTAAATAAATTAAATTATTTATGACATCATTATGATGCAGCGATGACCTCATTATTTAACGATTTTAATAAAATGAAAAGATAATGTACAATCCAAGGCTTACACTTGTCCAAAGACTATTTTATGGGTATATTTAGAACCCTTATCACCTTAGCCACGAATTATATAAGTGTGGGACCTTTATAATCCGAAAATCATTGTATAATAATGTAAACTTTCCTTACTTTCCAAGAGTGCCCCTCCTCTCCTCTTATAAAAGGCCCCCACCTCTACCACCTCATTCACACTTTCAAGCCATTTGGCTCGGCCAACCTCTACCCAAATACTCTCCCAACTTTTCTCCCTTCATCCTAGAAGCTTTACTTTAGTCAGAAAGCCATCCTAAGGAGTCCTTTTGATCAAATCAAAAGGAAGAACCCGAAGAATAGGTAACGTTTTCATCACCCTCTTTCAAGTTTCTTTCTTCTTCCACTCCCTCTTTGTTTATTATTTCAATTATAAAATTATAACTCCAGTATATTCTATATACTGTGATGTTATTATAAATATGGAACAACCATATTAAGTATTCTACCATCATTTGAATGACATGTCACCATACGTGCGTACGTACGGCTTACCGTCTCCACGTCGTGGTGTAATTGTTATTCAATATATTATTATTTAGATGGGTATAATAATGATATGTAATTCATGTAAATAATAAATATAACATGATAATGATTCTTTATATATGGTATACTATCCAATTATATATTATTTTAATATCAAAATAATGATATTGTCGCTCGTGCGTACGTACGGACTACCGTCTCCACGAACGCGATGAGATTCATTCTCTGTCTTATCCATTCAAGTATAATTATCATTTGATGATTTAAAAATAATGTTTAAGGACATGATATAATTCTGGATATGAATAATATACAACCTATCCATTAAAAACACGACTTACGTAACAAAACATATAAAAGAAAACGAGTAAGTTAACACCCGAAACAACGATAAATCTAAGATATTGTTAACAAAGCAATGTTAAAAGATCATATATGATATCATATGAATGTATATGATTCTTTTATAATTTAATAACAATTATTTCACCATTATACAGGAGGTTAACCTACCCCAACCAAGGAAAAGTACAAGGTAAGGGTTTACTTCACAACCTCTTCATTATCTAAGGTTGTTTATACATAATTATCTACTGGGACCTCGTTATCATCCACATCCATGTTTCTTAAAAATTTCTTTCAAAAAATTTTTACTATTAAATGGAAAATGGGTTAAATTCATTTATACCCTTATACGTTTTTGAAAGGAATCTTACCGTCGTTTTCCAAACAATGTACTTTTGACCTTTTTGACAAATTTAAGGTAAGAATGTTTTTTTTAACTTATACGGCGGGTGCGGCTATTTTTCGTCATTATAACTTCGTCGAAACTTCCCTTACAAGCTTATAAGAATATTTTCAAAGTAAATGTATTATTTTATAATTATGGGACTTTTAAATGATTTCAAAAAAAGAGAGATATTTCTCTCAAATAGCTTTGATTTCATCCATGTCAACATCCTTTGATGGGTTTTAAGTTTAATTGAAATTGATTTATGATACAAAACTTACATTGAACATTTTTTGAAATATTTTACTGTGGATGTGTTATTTTTATACCATCCATAGTTTATGGAGAAATTTTTGACATTTCGTATGCTAGTTTTAATACGAATATTTATGTTATGTTTAAACCTATTCATATGAGGAATGTATTGGACTTAATAAGTGACGGGTGGAGCCCGCTATAGCTCCTCGATGCATCGGTAGGTCTCATGAGACAAATAGATGTGGAATTGGCCGAGGCCCTTTCCCAATTTGATTTATGGTTTTGGTCGAGGCCTTAATCATTTTAGATGTCTTGGCCGAGGCCTTGACAAAATGTTTCAGAATGTCTGGCATTATACATTCCCTCATTATGAAAGTGGTTATTGATATTGCATGTGATTATTCGACCAGTAGAATATCCATGTGAACAAGTAAATGGCATTATCTCATTTTACTTTTTCCATATTATGTTGATGTTCAAGTTTAAAAGGCTTTTGTTTTAGTTATACATTGCCTTAAATGTTTATGTTTATTTATGAAAGCTTCCGCAATATTGTTATCCTTTCTGAGCATCTGAGCTCACCCCTTTCAATGTTTTAATATTTTCCAGGATGTGAAGAAGTATTTTATGAATGACCTGCAGGGATAGTCAGAAGAGGATATGAGTGTGGACTATGGAGACTTTGTTATTGTAGATTTTCAATTTATGATGTAATGTAACATTTATGAATGTATCTAGTGTTTCTAAGGCTACTAAACTAATCGGTCTTTCGAGACTTGATCTTTTGTGATCATGCCAATGTTACGAAGTAATGCACCGACTCTGGGTATCTGGGGTCGGGGCGTTACAGTTGGTATCAGAGGCAGTTTAGTACTAACCTTGGAAGCTAGATTTAGATAAACTCTGATTCGAGCACATAGCCCGAAGATAGACTTTGAGGATTAGTATAGAATAACTTCCTAGAATTTTGGTATTGTAGAGATGTTGTGAGTTTTCCGAGAAATACATCCCTATCTGGATACGAGCAGGTAGAGGCGGCTCTGGCACAGATGTACCTAGGGGTAAAACCCGAAAACACCGCTTTGAGCTAGACTCGAATGGGAACTGGTGCACAACAACGGGACTTGGTGCACTCTTGGTTACGACACTCCCGGGGGATATGCTTTGGATAATTATCATTTTCTTTATAAACCACTATGAAGGGTTATGAGTATATACTTCCTCAAAGAAAGCATTTTTATGGATTATATCCATAAATAGTTCAATTTATGTTAAGTATCTTACAAGTATGGAATTATGTATTTTGATTCATAAACTAATATAGTTTATGCCATTGTTTAGAAATGGCGCCTAGTGGAAGGAATGGAAACTGTATCAATGCACGCACTCCGTGTAGGGATTGCCCTCCTGCTCAAGATAATTATTGTGGAGCTGGAGATACAACTGGTGCTGATCAACTTATTACCATACTGGGACAACTCACTCAGGTTATGAATAATAACCTTACTCGTATGGAGCACCCTGATCCGCAACGTGGAGGATCAATGCTAGACCGCTTCATGAGGCAACAACCACCAACATTTAATGGGGGTACAAATCCGTTAGTAGCTGAGAAATGGATAAACTCCTTAGAGAAAATATTCCACGCCTTGGGGAGTAGCGAAAGGGAGAAGGTTATCATGGAAGTTTACCACCTCACTGGAGATGCCGATCAATGGTGGTCATTGATTCAAAATACAAAGGAAGATGATGACGTATCGAATATGGAATGGAGGGAGTTCAAAGAGATTTTCTTAGAAAAATACTTTCCTCATGACCATCGAGCAGATATGGAAAGGAAATTTCTAAGTCTGAGACAAAAGGAGGATGAGAATATCGCAAAGTATGAGGCCAACTTTACAAGGTTGGTGAGGTATGCTGCAGATTATATACGTAACCCAAGAGGTAAGATTGATCGTTTCTTTGATGGGTTAAAACCATTTCTCCGTAGAGCTTTAGTATCACAATCTTTCTCAACATACGAAGATATTGTCTCATGTGCTATCAAGACAGAAAAGGAATTCTCTAAGTCTTATGACAACAAAGTAAAGCAAGAGAAGAAGATAATGGTGGAACAAGAGACAGATAAAGGGAAAAAGGGAAAGAAGGATTTTCCATTATGTGATAATTGTGGGAAGAATCACCCTGGTACTTGCCTAAAAGGAATGGGAGTTTGTTATAAATGTGGAGAAAAAGGTCACCAGGCGCGTGATTGCAAGGGAAAGAAAGAGGCTATCAATGTTGAATGCTACAATTGTAGAGAAATGGGGCATTATGCAAATGAATGTCCTAAGCGTCATGGAAACTTACCTCAGAAAAGGCCAAGGGATCAAGGACAATCTTATGCTGTGACTACAGTTGAAGAGGAATAATTAATGTATAGGTTCTTTTGGACTCATGGATTATATTCTGGTTATTAGAATAAGGTGATATATATATATAAGGATTGTACTGCAATACATGTTGATTTCATTAAGGTTTTAATATGATGAAGGTAATCATATTTTAGTATGTGACAATAAGATAAACTTTACTTTGTTTGGGGAATCTGATAAATTGATTTTGGAATTAAGAGACCTTTTAGAGAAAGTCTGGACAGAGGTATTTTGGATAACTATAAAGGTTGGAGTGGATTAAGTTGATCTTTGGATAGTATTGTTTAAGGTTAAAAATTTATGAAGATTATTTTTGGAATATTATACTACTATAGTTTTAGGAAAAGGACAACCTGCAGGGTGGGGCATAACCCGTCACGTCGGACAAAGCTGCAGGAATCGAACCCACAACCATAGTGCGACAGGCCTTTATTTCCTACCACTAGCCTACAGGAAGTCCCTAGTTATTACAAAATAATTTTACTAATCTAAATGGTATGTGTTAACATTTGGAACCTTATACAATTAGGATAAGTATAATATTTTTGAGTTCTATTATCTTTTTGAGTGAATGATGAGTTGAAGGTTGAAACTCTAATTGTCAAGCATAAATATATATATACCTATCTCTTATTCAATGAATAAATTAATTCTTAAACTTTAGTAAAGAGATATTAAAACAAAAAAATGTGTTATCCTAATACCTTATGTCTTGTTGAACTTATGATATTTTAAATCAACATAGATTGAAGGCTTTGAGGCCCTCAATTTGACAGTTGATTGTGATTGATGACCTCAATCACTCCCTACAAATATTTACGTTTTTCCTCCAATTATATGTCTCTAATTTCCACCAATGTTCTCCTAATCGAGATCATAATAGGGTGGTGACTTTTTCATTTCCCTTTCCCTCTTATTAAGGCTAAATTTTATTAATCTTATTTCCGATGTGGGTTTTCCACAACGGTATTTTCTATTTTCAACCTTTTATTTTCCAAGAAAAATTTCAAATTGCGAGGACGCAATTTATTGAAGGAGGGGAGAATGTAACACCCCGAGCTTCCACAATACGCTTCTCATTCAATAATGCAATAGCTTGCATTGTATGCAACTTCGAGTTCTAAAAACCACGACTAATCAAAGTAGCCGTTATGAATAGTAATAACCACCTTTTAAAATTATAGAAATTTTATATTTAAAAATGGAATTCATTTTTGTATTCCTAATATTGAAATTATCCTATGTTGAATTTTTTGTAATTTTCTGAGAACTTCAAAATTTTTATGAATAGTGAAAAATACTTAAAACAACTTTTTTAATAAAAATAATTTATAGTGATAAGTTATACTATTGAGTGGTTTTAAATTATAATTAGAATATATTTTTACCATTTTATCCAATGGTGTTCATTAGAATTAATTTCACTTTGAAATTGGACATAAACAATTGCCAATCTTTTGATATAAATTGTTTCTTAAAAACACGCTATTTGTTGTGATAGCGGGAATTAATTATAAAATTAATTAATGCAACTTATATGTTTGGAATTTTGTAAAATAGACATCATTTTTGAATTCGGAATATCAATTATAGCTTAGGGTGAAATTTTGGCATTATTCTGAAAAACTTCAATTTTTGATGAATAGTGAAACCACTAAGTGGTAGTTAAAAAAACTGATTTTTCATTTAAATGAAACATTACCACTTCTGTGATTTGAATTTCAAAAATCCGACATACATGGTTGTCATTAGGAAGTAAAATTTGGTTCAATGGGATTAAAATAATTTTTGGTGAATAGTAACTTTTAAGTTCTTAATCGCGATTAGAGGTAATTAGTGTAGTTTAAGGTAAAAATAATGTTTTAATAATATGAGATGAGCTTGACACATGTCCTACCCTCATTGGATGTGCCATGGCCGACCAAGACAATCCATGGGTAAACTTGGGGACCCCATGGAGCCACTTTAGTTAGAAAATGACATAAATACCTTTTATTTAATGTTAAAGTAAAAAATGACCCAAACATGAAATGTTTTACTAAAACAATTTTTACATGGGGTTATACAAGTCATATTTTTGACTATAAATAGTAATTGGAAAGATAAAAATATTTCCTACATCATATTATTTTTTTTTATAATTTTTAGACATTAAATAAATTAAATTATTTATGACATCATTATGATGCAGTGATGACCTCATTATTTAACGATTTTAATAAAATGAAAAGATAATGTACAATACAAGGCTTACACTTTTCCAAAGACTATTGGATGGGTAGATTTCGAACCCTTATCACCTTATCCACGAATTATATAAGTGTGGGACCTTTAGAATCCGAAAAGCATTGTATAATAATGTAAACTTTCCTTACTTTCCAAGAGTGCCCCTCCTCTCCTCTTATAAAAGGCCCCCACCTCTACCACCTCATTCACACTTTCAAGACATTTGGCTCGGCCAAACTATGCCCAAATACTCTCCAAACTTCTCTCCCTTAATCCTAGAAGCTTTACTTTAATCATAAATCCATCCTAAGGAGTCCTTTTGATCAAATCAAAAGGAAGAACCCGAAGAAGAGGTAACGTTTTCATCACCCTCTTTCAAGTTTCTTTCTTCTTCCACTCCCTCTTTGTTTATTATTTCAATTATAAAATTATAACTCCAGTATCTTCTATATACTGTGATTTTATTATAAATATGGAACAACCATATTCATTATTCTACCCATCATTTGAATGACATGTCACCATACGTGCGTACGTACGGCTTACCGTCTCCACGTCATGGTGTAATTGTTATTCAATATATTATTATTTAGATGGGTATAATAATGATATGTAATTCATGTAAATAATAAATATAACATGATAATGATTCTGTATATATGATATACTATCCAATTATATATTATTTTAATATCAAAATAATGATATTTTCACTCGTGCGTACGTACGGACTACCGTCTCCATGAACGCGATGAGATTCATTCTCCGTCGTATCCATTCAAGTATAATTATCATTTGATGATTTAAAAATAATGTTTAAGGACATGATATCATTATGGATATGAATAAGATACAACCTATACATGAAAAACACGACTTACGTAACAAAACATATAAAAGAAAACGAGTAAGTTAACACCCGAAACAACGATAAATCTAAGATATTGTTAACAAAGCAATGTTAAAAGATCATATATGATATCATATGAATGTATATGATTCTTGTATAATTTAATAACAATTATTTCACCATTATACAGGAGGTTAACCTACCCCAACCAAGGAAAAGTACAAGGTAAGGGTTTACTTCACAACCTCTTCATTATCCAAGGTTGTTTATACATAATTATCTACTGGGACCTCGTTATCATCAACATCCATGTTTCTTAAAAATGTCTTTCAAAACATTTTTACTATTAAATGGAAAATGGGTTAAAGTCATTTATACCCTTATACGTTTTTGAAAGGAATCTTACCGTCGTTTTCCAAACAATGTACTTTTTGACCTTTTGACAAATTTAAGGTAAGAATGTTTTTTTTAACTTATACGGTGGGTGCGGCTATTTTCCGCCATTATAACTTCGTCGAAGCTTCCCTTACAAGCTTATAAGAATATTTTCAAAGTAAATGTATTATTTTATAATTATGGGACTTTTAAATGATTTCAAAAAAAGAGAGATATTTCTCTCAAATAGCTTTGATTTCATCCATGTCAACATCCTTTGATGGGTTTTAAGTTTAATTGAAATTGATTTATGATACAAAACTTCCATTGAACATTTTGTGAAATATTTGACTGTGGGTGTGTTATTTTTATACCATCCATAGTTTATGGAGAAATTATTGACATTTTGTATGCTAGTTTTAATACGAATATTTATGTTATGTTTAAACCTATTCATATGATGAATGTATTGGACTTAATAAGTGATGGGTGGAGCCTGCTATAGCTCATCGATGCATCGGTAGGTCTCATGAGACAACTAGACGTGGAATTGGCCGAGGCCCTTTCCCAATTTGATTTATGGTTTTGGCCGAGGCCTTAATCATTTTAGAAGTCTTGGACGAGGCCTTGACAAAATGTTTCAGAATGTCTGGCATTATACATTCCCTCATTATGAAATTGGTTATTGATATTGCATGTGATTATTCGACCAGTAGAATATCCATGTGAAGAATTAAATGGCATTATCTCATTTTACTTTTTCCATATTATGTTTATGTTCAAGTTTAAAAGGCTTTTGTTTTAGTTATACATTGCCTTAAATGTTTATGTTTATTTATGAAAGCTTCCGCAATATTGTTATCCTTTCTGAACATCTGAGCTCACCCCTTTCAATGTTTTAATATTTTCCAGGATGTGAAGAAGTATTTTATGAATGACCTGAAGGGATAGTCAGAAGAGGATATGAGTGTGGACTATGGAGACTTTGTTATTGTAGATTTTCAATTTATGATGTAATGTAACATTTATGAATGTATCTAGTGTTTCCAAGGCTACTAAACTAATCGGTCTTTCGAGACTTGATCTTTTGTGATCATGCCAATGTTACGAAGTAATGCACCGACTCTGGGTAGCTGGGGTCGGGGCGTTACATATAAAATCAAGAGGTAAATCATTAACACAGTGGAAAGCAACAACATGTGATCGTTGCAACCAATTTTTTATTAATTTGGTTCAATATTTATTAGATTAATTATATTTCCATAAAAAGGGATAAATCATGGTAAATTTATGATTTCACATAAATAAATAGGAGAAAAAATGAATCTCCTAACTCAAAGGCATCAATTTTCTTTGAATGAGAACAAAACAATGTCGTAGATCTCTAATCACCTCTCCCATGAGAAAATAAAATATACCAAAGATTTAGTGACATAAACACACAAAAAAAACAAATAAACCTCATTATAATAGTGGTGATCTATCTCTATATCTTGGAAATATGAAATGTAAGGGAAACAAAACCAAATAGAGAGAAACTGCTAAAGAAAATAATTAGAACTCACCTTGGATAACTATAGATTGATCTTTAAGATTTGGGGATAAATACCTATCATAATGGGATTAAAATAATTATAAAAAACTCTCTATTATACTTGGGGTTAAATGGATATAAGTGTAAAGGAATGGAGTTCGGGGGTCTCAGGGTATTTATAGACCCACTGAAAAATTGAAGACCACGGTGAAGCCCCTTGGACCATGTCGAAGACATCCCTGGCATGGGGTATTATATGGCACAACATGAAGGACTAAAATATATATCCCCTTGATCAAAGGTATTTCCTAGAATCTAGGTCAGATCCTATAAAAGTGGATCTAGGGTTTATAGCATAGCCATAAGCACCATGTTGCAGGAACCCCTCTACCAAGAAAGGGACCACCACACAACATACAATCCACAGCGCAACTACCCTCCAATTTGTAAGTAGCCTAATTTATCCTCCCAAGATCCCCTATGATACAGAATGGGTCCACTACACTACAAACACCATCACTACGGCACAACATATACCACCATGCCACAAACATGCCATTTTTGGCAGTGGCTCTCCCAAAACTCTTCAAATACCCTCCAAACCACCTAGAACCTCCTCTGAGAACCTCCAATGCCCAAAACTCATAAAGAAAAGGTATTATAGGATCTAGACCATTACAATGATGATTTATCACTATTATAATTGATGTATTTTAAAATGATAATGTTTTATGTCATGACTCATGCTTACGATCCATGATAGATTGGGTATGAACTTTGTAAGTTATATCCATGATCTCATACCATTATTCATACATTATTCTTTCATATGATCATCGAATGATATATTAAATGTTTACCCTTACTAAGAATATAAGCTCTCCCTTTCTTATTGTTCCTTTCCCCAAGTTATGAAGAAAGTTTTTAAGTAGGTTATGTCTATGAAGAGTACTAAATGGGAAGATCTTTGTGAGAAATGTTGAATATCTTTCATTAAATAAGAAGATTGTGTATCTAGTATATAAATAAACTAAAACTTTATAGTAATTGAGTGATTATTTGTGAAATTTATTGAATATTCATTTAAAAAGATATAATATTCATGTGTGAAAAGCCTGGTTCTCAATAGTTGTTATCAAAGGAAGGTTTAGTTAGTATTTGGATATTAGGGTTAGAAAACTTTGGTGAAACCCATGGGGATAAGTTTAAGTATATGAAAACATCCTAAATTTTTAGTAAGGGATATATTATGTAATTTTCTTAGAAAAAAATCTATTTATGGATACTACAAGTGCATGTGGCTCAAGCATAGTTGTACTTAGGGTTAATAACTCCAAAAATGGAATATTGGGATTTGACTCAATTGTAACCTGGTGCATGATAATAGGTCTTGTTACATACCTCATTTGAAACTCCTAGGGGATATGTTTTTGAAATTCACAATATCTTTACAAACAATTATGAAGGATTTGAATAGATGATAACCATGAATGACCAAGGTTAAACCTAAGGTCTCATATTGAAAATAAGATTTCATTATTTATATATCATTTAAATGATTTTTTATGATTATGTTGTTTCTCACTATGATTATTGTTGCTCATAATATACTTTTTGGTTTTATTCGATGACTGGAACCCGAAGGAACCATTTGAACAGTTAATGTGACAGATAATGAAATGACCATCCTCATGAGAAACCAAATTTCTTATAAGTTGGGATGCAATATTTTGTGATTATTCTCACTCAACTCTCTCAACCTATGAGTGGTAACACAAGTCATGTTGAACTTCCAAATTTACCAAGGAGGGAGAAACATTCCATTGAATATTTTAAGCAACAACATCCACCTTCCTTATATGAAACTTCTAATCCAATGGTTATTGAGAAATAGATCAATGTGAAAGAAAATATATTTTTCATTCTTTAGTGCTCGATGAAAAAGTTGTCCTAGTAGTTTATCATTTGGAAGGAAAATCATATAGATGGTGGAATCTTATAAATAATATGAGGCAAGAGGATGAAAGTGACTCAATGGAATGTGATGATTTTGAGAGTATATATTTTAGAAAGTAATTCCCTTGTATTTTACAAACAAAAATGGATAAGTAATTCCTTGATATTAATAATAAGGATGATGAATCCATTGGTTCATATGATCAAATTTTACAATAGTTTTAAGGTATGATTCTGTTTTAATCATCAGCCCTGAAAGAGAAATTTATCTATTCTTTAGTGGTTTAAAACTAAGTATTTGAATAGAATTATCTATAAGGGACTTTGGAAGCTATGAAGAAGTCGTTATATGTTCACTCAAAGTGTAAATGGAATCAATAAATCCCCATGGTTCTGGTGATAAGAAAAGGAATATGGAGTTTCATGGAAAATCCAATGGCATATCACATGGAGGGAAGAAAAAATTTCAAACTAATACTTGATAAAATGTGGGAAGGAACACTCAGGTGAATTCTTGAAAGGAACATAAATATGTCTCAAGTTTGGGAAACCTATCCATTAATAAAAAGACTATTTAATTAATGTGAATAATCTAGTCATTGAAAGGAATGCTGAGAGGGTTCAACATAATACACCACCCACACTTAAATACTATAAATACAACAAGTTTTGGAATTATATGAATCAATGCCCTAATTAAATAGCTAATTAAGATAATAAGAAACAACAACCTCTAAATAAAAAGTAAAACGAAATTTTTATGAAATCACAATAGCTGAAGTGAATCATGATAATTAGGGCACACTTATCCTTCACTCTATTGTTGGTAATTTCATGTTGGAATTTCTAAGAAGGAGAAGAATGAAAATATTATTATTCATAATTTAGTGAAATTTGATATGATTCGGAGCATTTATTATCTCTATTTTCATAGATTCTATAATTATGAAATCACATTTGATATTCTAAATTGACCTATGATTGTATATTAGTGAAATTATAAACATAAACTTACAATTGAAAGGTTTTTCTTATGATAAGATATATTATTTAAGGAATAAAGGTTTAATTGTATTTTGGAAGCATATCTGATTTTACTATGACTTTATTTTGGAAATGATTCGGGTTATACATCTTGGTATGAGACTTTATGGGTGATGAAAATTATTTCAAGATAATAGTTGAGTTAATCATGGGAGTATGTGAGATCAAACCATTCAAATATTTGAGATTCAATTTTGGTTAGATGTGTTTTAGATGATTATTAAGGTTAACTATTTATGGTATGGGTTAAGTTGAACTTTAGGTGTTATTGTTTAAGTTTTATAAATTAATGATTTGTATTTATTAATATTGCATAACTTATTCTAACCATTTTGGTTTTGGTAAATATTTAGAGATAGGAGGAATAAATTTACATCCTTTTATGGATATTATGATCCATTAAAAGTTAATTTTAGTGATTCAAACATAAAAACCCATCTTGTATATTCATTTCTTGAAGTAATAAATCAAGTGGAAATTGATCAAAGTATGCCCAAAGTGAGAAATTATGCTTATGATATCAAAATAAATCAAGTATAATTTTCATGTCAACTATATTGATAGTAAAATAATACCTCAACTTTAGTAAAATAATATTTAAATAAAATTTTATACTTTTACCTTTATTTATGATGAATTGATGGTCTTTTCACCCATCACAGATTTATGGTTCTATGGTCATTAACTTTCTCCTGACCACAATATATGTCACTCTCTTTAGGTACTTAGAAGTTTTTTTCTCATCCATTTCCATATTTTTATTTCCCATTAAGTTTTTCTTAATTTTAAACCTATTTATGTTTTATTCTATATGACTTTCGTACTTCCCTTTCTCTCTTATCAAAGAGAAAGTTTTATTAAACCTTTGTACGATGTGGGATTTCAAAAAACATATTATTAAATATCAAACCCCTGATTTTTTAGATCAAGTTAGAATTTAGAGTATGAAATTTATTAAAGGGGATGATAATGTAACATCCTAGTATTTTAAAATAAGAAAATTGTGTTCAATAATGTATATGACATGCAACACTGAGCTTAAACAACCCACATAATATATTATTTAAATATGATTGTTATAACATAGTTGTTAAATCGGTGGTAAGAATAGAATTAACTAATTTATTAAATATATATAAAGGCATTAATCAATATAAATGCACTGATAAATTTTTATTACATCATCATTCAATTTTTAGTAAAGTCATTTTATTCATCAAAAAATATGTTTTCTTCAAAAATTGTTTTTACTTCTTTTTGTGAGAAAATAAAATAATTAATTTTTTCACTTTTCGAAAATTTATTTAATAAAAATTAACTTAATTTTTGAATTTATAATATAAATTTATCTTAGGTTTATTTTTTTATATTTTTATGAAAAGTTTTAATTTTGAATAAATAGTGAAAAATAATGCTTTTTATTGAAAACTGTTTTTAAATGTATAATGTCTTTCCATTTTAATTAATTATAATAATATTTAATAAGGAATAATTTAAATGATATTTATATATTTTATATATAAATATATGAATTTAAATCCATATGATGATGATCACTAGTCATATAGTTAATGTAAGATCATCTTATGCTTTAAAATTCATTCCTTGAAAAACAGTTTTTCGACACGTTTTAAGGTTTTATTTTTAAATTGAATTCTACCACTTATGTGAATTGAATTTGATAAAATATATTCCATATTTTTAATCAAGATAATTAATTTTAGTTAATGATTTCAACTTAATTTTTTGTCATAATGAATAGTAAAAATAATAAAAATTCGTTACCACAGTTAAGGGTAAAATAGGTTTATTAGGGGTTAAACTAAAGAGATAAGGGTCATAATGACATAAAAATTTGTCTAATTTCTACTTTATGGCCATATTTTGAACTTAAAACATCTAATTCCTATAAATGTTTCATTTTTTAGCCATATTTCCATGATTATGACCTTTATAATAATTTAAGCAGGGGATAAAATATCGTTCTCTTACTTTTAAAAGACTCTTATGTGTTCACATAGGGATAAAAAAGATGTATGTTCAGTGATAAATATTAATTTTAAGGAAAATAATATTTTATATTGTAAATTTATTTCTAATTTTTAGTGATGAAATAATTACCTTAAATACTTATGTAATGCCAATGTATTAATTATTTAATTAAAAAGAAAATAAAATAAATGATTTTAAAAGTATTAAAAGTAATATAATTTGAATAAATTATTATGTTCCAAAAAAATTATATAATTATAAGATTTTAGGTAAGTTTTAAATTTTTATATTTTAATTTCATCTTTTTCGTGGTTTCTTTAAATTCGAATTAAATGAATAGTGTGAAAAATTACATTAATAATATTTTATGCAAATAATATGCTATTAAATTATTTAAAAATCATAAAAATATTTAAATAGAGAAATTTGAATAATATATGGTCTAAAATTTCATCCCCTATCCATTTAAGATCCAATTTTTACCTTATATCTTAAATTATTATCCTCTTAATAGTAAAATTTAATTATCGTAGTTAAGGTTAAAACGAGGTTTTGTGCATTACATGTGTAAGTGTTAAAATTAATTTTCTACACACATAGGATCTTTATTTGGTAAATTTTATTTAATATTTAGAATAATTGGTTCCAAATTATCTAATAAGGCTCGTTTTATTTTTAATCTTAAAGGATGAATTACTTGGGTAAAAAAACTAGTTACCGTGGTGAAAACTAAAATGGTAAAAATAAGTAAACTTAGAGGTTAAGGGAATAAAATGTTTAAAAAAATGTTTATATTTTAGTTTTGGAAGTGTTTCTAGATCATATATTCCCTAAAATTTATTATTTATTAATTTTTTAGGCACGTGGATTGATATTGATATCCCATTATTGAATAGTTTTGGGTATTTACAAAAATACTACCCTTTATCACTTATAAAAGGTCACATCCTCTACTCTTTCTCCACACTTCCAAAGAATTTTGGTTTGGCCAATAACTACCCAAATTTTTTTAATTAATTCCCTTAGCATGTCCTAGAAGCATTGGTTTGATTAGAAAATCCTCCTAGGATGGATTTTGGTGCAAACCTAAAGAGATTGTTTGAAGAAGAGGTATCATTCTTAACCGAGCGTTTTTGTGTTATTTATTCTTCCACATCCTTAAAATATTATCCAAATATAATTAAATAGTAAAAAAATTGTTCCATATACTTATATTTTATTATTTTAATGTAATAACCTATATTCATCTCCTTCTCCATCAAATGGGAAAAGAAATTATCGATCATTTGTACAGTGGACTACCGCCTCGTGAACCAACACAATTCGTTTTCCATCACCACATCTCACAAATGGATATTATTATGGATTAAAAATACATATATTATATTAATTAAATAATTATACTTCTTAAATTTTAATATCGCATCTATCTTCTTACCTTATAATCCTTTGAAAAATGATAACGTCGCTCGTGTGTATGTGTGGACTACCGCCTCTACGAAGCAATATGATATGTTTTTCATTTTATTTTGACATGAATATTAATAAGTATAGAGTTAATGAATATATATGATATATAAAATATTATGTAAAGTTAAATTAGTATTCACCTTTATTCTGTTCCATCCATTGAAAAAATGAAAACAGCGTTCATGCGTGCGTACGACATACCGTCTCAATGAACGGTGTAATTAACTTTTATATCCCTAAATTTTATGGATGACACTAAATATGTATATAATTAATATATATTATATTTATATAATTATTAAAATTATTTATATAATGTAATCATAACCAAAGGACAAGGACCAAAACTACCAAACTAAAGCATACATGAAAAATGAAGCAGTTATCACCTGAAACAGTGTTTTTAATAAAGAATTGTTAATAAATGGGTGATAAAAGGGTTATAAGTAATAATATATGGTATAATATATATGATTATGGTTATAATATATATATATATAATAAAACAATATTTTTTAAATAGGAGGTTTAAGCATGTATGAAGTAATTCGAGATGTGAGATAAGGGATTTTCATCATGCTTTTATTTTCATGGGACGCATGCCATATTCACAACTTTTTTATTTTGTGTGGTGTATATAATAATAATAAATTTATTTTATGATTATTATCATGAAAATTATGGGATATAAATTTCTATATAATTCTTTTTACTTCATGGAGCTTACGATTCAAAAGTTACCGAAGTGATAAGGGTTTTATAATACACTCACATTGTTTATCAAGATTGTTTATGATTATGATTTAAATGAGAAAATATTATGATATATCATTAAATAAACTCAATAATTTTCTTCTCATGTGGTTATTTCTTTAAATTTCATGTTTCTCTTTCATATTCCTCTCTTTATGTACTCAAGAGTCCAAAATAATGTTTTCAAGGAAAACTGAATTTATTTCTCTCTTTGGTCAAAACCCTTTTCAATTCCATATCCATGTTTTCAAAAAATGTTTTCAAGAATATTTTTACTATTCTATAAATATTTTTTAAATTAATTTTTACCCATGCTTTAATTTTTACAAAAAAAATTAAAATAAATCTTCTTGTTATTTTTCAAACAAGGAACTTTTTGACTTTTTACAAATGAGTGAATAGGATGTTTTATTTTAACTTATACAGCATGTATAGAATTTACCACCATCATGAATTCTCAATGATTTTAAGATTAATCTAAAAGTTTTGAAGGTTATTTTCAAAGAAAATTTTTTTATTAATATTTTGTAAATTTTTAGATTTTATAGAATTGATTTCAAAATGGAAAGGATATTTTCCTCAAGAATGTTTTAATGGTATTTTTATGGAATTTATTTTCATTAAAGACAAAAAATGGCATTTATTAATTTTTACTAGGAATATGATCTAATGGTACCATCCTTATTATTTCTCAAGATGATTTATGATTTATGATTATGATATTTTTTTTAAATCCATTCATTTTTCGTGGGTTATTCTATGATGAATTGATGAAATGTTTATAAAACTTGATTTCTTTGCATGGGATATTATATGATGATATGATGAATTTTTAATGATTTTATGGCATGCATATGTATGGTTTTAATTATGTAATGGGTGGAACCAAAATTATATATTCCTCCAATGCATTGGGTAAAGTTTTACATCTCATGAGATAATTATGGGAAACAAGTTGATGTGCTTGATCCACTATGGGAAACAAGTATTTGTGTTTGATCTGTTATGGAAAAAAAGTTGATGTGATTTATCTGTTATGGGAAACAAGTTGATATGCTTGATCCACTATGGTAAATAGGTTTTGATGCTGGTAGTTTACCTTGGCATATAAAATGGTTTCTATACTTATGATAGTGCCACAATTATATGACATGAACTTATGGTTAATGATTGATTTATGATGATTTATCACTCTTATGATTCATGACTTTTTAAATGATATTTTTTTATGCCATGACTCATGCTTATGGTCCATGATAGATTGGGTATGAAATTTGTAAGTTATATTCATGATCTCATGCCCTTAATTTTACCTTATTATTTTATATTATCATTGAATGATATCTACCATGTTTACCCTTAATGAGCACCTAAGTTCACCCCTTCTTATGTTTCCTTTCCCCAAGTTATGGAGAAAGCTTTTAAGTAGGGTATGTCTATGAAGATTACTAAATAGAATGATCTTTGTGGAAGATGTTGAAGGTATTTCATGAAATAAGAATATTTTATATCTATTATCTAAAGACACTAAAACTTTACGGTCCTTGGAAGAGTATTTTTGAAATTTATTTAATAAAATCTAAAAGGATTTAATATTTATATGTGAAAAGCTTGGGTATCTATAGTTTGAAACCATAATCAAATAGTACATTCTCAATCCTTGAATGAATTACTAGCATATTTATCACCGCTTCATTGTTAAGATCCACCTCAATAGTTATGATGGCATAAGATCTCCCTTTCTCTATAGGACTTGGAGGTTGTTTTCATTGGTTTTCATCAATAACCCTTATCTCAATTCATTTATTTTTATAGCTTCCTTTTTCCTTGAAGTTGAAACATTGGACAACCGGCTGAGGGTTGAATAGATTGTTCCTTTCTTCCATCACATTGGTGGGTTTCTTCTATTAGAATTATCTTTCTATGTGCTCTTCCTTCCCTCACCTAGA
Organism: Viscum album; assembly: GCA_963277665.1. Classification (NCBI taxonomy): domain Eukaryota; kingdom Viridiplantae; phylum Streptophyta; class Magnoliopsida; order Santalales; family Viscaceae; genus Viscum; species Viscum album. Next base: position 441,846,065 of record OY728160.1, read on the forward strand.
TAATTTCCTTTTCCCCTTTGAGAAATTTTTAGGATGCTTCTTCCCACACTTTTTACAAGTGTAATGTTGTACTTTCTTTCCCCCAAGTGATTTCTCCATTGTATCCATAGAATTAAAATCCATCCTCCACTTCATATCTCCTAAACTATGAGACCCTTTATATTCTATGATCTCAATTTTAAATTTTAGGTCACATTAGATAATTTCTCTATAGCTTTTAAAGTCTTGAATCAACAAGGATTTTCATAGACTCGGCTTTATCCCACCAAATAAGTGGTCAACTTTATTTTTGGGGTCAATGAAAAAGTTAGAGGCATATCATGAAAGTATTCTAAAGTTTTCCTAATACACCCCATTATATTCATCATCATTTTGATTTATTCTAAAAAAATACCTCTTTATTTTAAGTCGTAGAGTGTCAGTAAAATATTTATTGAGAAAAAATTTCTGGAATTCTTTTCAGTCAATCGCTTTGATATATTCATTGGGATTTTTTTTTAAGCAACATTCAGCATTGATCATATTCTCCTTCCATATAATAAATAACCAGTATAACATTTTCTTTCTTGGATCATTGAATTATGGATAATATATTTTAAATTAATTTGATCCATTGTTCCATAATCAAGGGATTGAAAGATCTGCTAAAAGTCAGTGTCCTTTGTTGCATAAAGGTATCAATTACAACTTGATATTTGTTTGGGGGTGTGGTTTTCCCCCTAATTCAAATTTATATTCAAAATTTGATTTAATTGGGAAATATCATCATGAAGTTCTTGATTCCTACTCTTGTCAAGTTGGGCATCTCATTTGGGAAATCATTACATTTCCCCTCGCATTAATTGTTGACTCAATTCCTTCTATTCCTAGCCATTGACTAAAATAAAGGGAAGATTATGGGTGAGAATTTATATACTATTAAACACATAAATGGGAAACCATGAACATTAAAGTGATAAGTCATAAATGACATGTATTACTTAACCTATGAATTCTAGTTTTCAATCTAAGTTATCCATGATCTATTTTCTAATATACAATTTTATAGGTATTTTTTCCCTTTATAATGGCTCGTAAAGAGCATGTGAATTAACCAAATCATATCACCTAGGAGTGTGAAACCAGGTGTCCAAAAATTTCACTTTATCATGCACTAAGTGATGATCGATTCAGGCCTAATGCGCCCTTTTGGGGGTTATTACCCCTAGGTACAACTATGTTAGAGCCACAACCACTCATAAGAATAAGTCAATGGTAATCACCAATACATCATAACATAGTGTGCTTAATATGGCCTATAGTGTACTATACATGTAATATCATGAGATAAAAATATCACCCAATGAATTGGAGGGCTATATAATTCTGGACCCACCAGTCACATTCATATCATGTTCATTCATTTGTGTGCCAAATAGATTATACAACATAAGAACATATTTAATTACTTTTAACCCCATGATTAAGGTGTATGGGTTATATACAAGGAATTACCCAATCAATGAAGGATAGGTAAATCTAAATGAATAACCTTGAGTGGAAATGGGGATGGGTATTCACTACACAAAATTTTGGTATGGAAAATCGCAGGATAATTTTGGTAGCATAACAAGGGTAAATAAAGATTCATGAAAGGGTTTAATGAGAGTTAAAGGGGTATATCATAACTTTTACATAATAAGAATAATAAGTGGGATATATAAAAACATATCCCAATATGAACAATTGGAATCCAAAATGCATGATATAAAGAAGGTGCTTGAATAAAGAGGAGAAGGAGATGATCTCTTACCTTGAGAGGGTGCTTCTAAAAGCTTAGGAGGAGCTTTTTAAGAGCTTAGGGGAACCTTGGGAGGAATCTATAGAGGGAAAGTAGAAGTAACTTCATGCTCTAATGGTTTTTTGTGAAGAGGAATGAGAGATTGGGTGGGTTTTTATAACAGAAGAGGGGGGAATTCTTAATTAATTTCTAAACTTAGGTTTTTCACTCTATATGATAAAATCACTACTATAAATTTGGGTTTATTCAACACTAACTTTTATCAGTGCTAGAAAAAAGTGTTAATGAAGGATACCTTTATCAATGATAAGAAAGTACTGATAAAGGGTATATTTTATTAGTGCTAAAAAGTGCCAATAAAATAATACATTTATCAGCACTTTTTTTAGCGCTGATAAAATTCATCTTTATCAGCGCTAGTTAAAGTACTGATAAAACTAAAGTGATCATGCATGAGTCCCACATTGAACTTGCGGACGTTCGGCTATCACTTTTTATATCATTCTGCTACATGACAACATCAAAAGTCTGTTGTGAGGATGGGCTCCTGCATACACTCTGCACACACCTATATGGACTCATGCCTACATGCATGGGCTCAAAAGTCCTTAGCCCAACCTATGCTCATCATGGACTTTATCCCACCCTCTGCTCTGTAGGCCTTCCCTATTGGGCTACCTAAATGGCTAGCCCTCCAGGTTGAGGGCTAGCTGACTTAATAAATTTTTATAATTAAATTCTTATTTCATATATAAAAATATATATTGATATATATGAATATATTAAATATTAATATATATTTATATTTATTTATTTATTTAATTTTTATTTATTTAATATTTTTTTAAAAAAAATTTAATATTTATTTATATTTATTACTTTTTTTAATTAAATTATTATTTCGTATATAAAAATATATATTGATATATATAAAAATATATTAATAAATATTAAACATGGATATATATTAATATATATATATATAGTATATTTATTATTTAATTATATATATATATAATTTATTAAATTTAATATATATATATATATTAATAAATAGTATATTAATTATTTAATTAAAAATTAATAAATTAAAAAAAATTATATATATAATTAAATAAGTAATAAATTTTTTATAATTAATAAAAATGAATAAATTTATTAAATAATTAATATGTTGATTAAATAATTAATATACTATTTATTATTATGTGTGTGTGTGTGTGCAGTTGGGGTTTGCCTCAGTGGTAGAGGTGCCACGTGATTTTACATCAGACCCAGGTTCAAATTTGGGTTGGATCAAATTCCCGCTGGCAGGCGGTGATGCAGGCATGACGCAGGCAGGCGGTGACCCAAGCATGACGCAAGCAGATGGTGACGCAGGCATGATGTAGGCATGACGCTGCACTGGGCCTTCAGGCCAGATTGTGGGCCTTTGGGCCATGTAATGGGCTTCATGCCCACTAGGCCTTCGGACCATATACTAAATAAATAATACTTGATGGGTTGGCTATCACTTGAGGGGTTATGGCCAACCTTTCTGGTTTATGTGTGTGGTGTGTGTGTGTTTAATGTAATTGTACCCCAAAGCACCTAATATATATATATATATATTAAATTTATTAATTTTTGTTAACAAGAATTTCATTAATAAATTTTTATCATTTAATATTTTTAATACAGTTTTAATTTACATAATTAATATATTGTTTATAATTAATAAAAATGAATAAATTTATTAAATATTTAATATACTAATTAAATAATTAATATAATATTTATTGTTATATACTAATTAAATAATTAATATATTATTTATCGATATATATATATATTAAATTTATTCCGTTTATAATAATTTTATTCATTTTTATTAATTATAAACAGTATATTAATTATTTAATTATATATATATATATAATTACATTTACTCATTTTTAACATGCATTCATTTAATATAATTTATTCATTAGTAATGTTAAGTGTGTGATTACTTTTTTTATAATTTATATATTTTTAATATTTATTCTTTTAATATTTTTGCAATTTATTCATTCTTAATGTTTTTTATACATACTTATTCATTAATATATTTAATATTTTTTGTAATTTACTCGTTTTAAATTTTTCATTATTCAATATTTTTGTAATTTTATCCATTTTATAACATTTATGTATACATGTTTTTTCATTAACATTTAATGTTTTTAATATGGTTGTAATTTATATAATTAATATGTATTCATTTCCATTTTAACATATATAAATATTCATTTTTAATTTTTTAAATTATCTATATAATTAATAATAGTTATTCATTTTTAAAATTTATTCATTCTTATTATTATTTATTTCATTAATAGATGCTACATATTATATAATGTCATTATTCAATTTAATATATATCAAACTTGTATATATATACACACATTAATTTCACACACATAAATATTTATATTTTTTTAACAGATTGGGGTCAAGACGCCTTTTATTAGAAAAAAGCAAATCCTCTTTTAAACAGGGTTGAGAGGAAACCCTTACATGACCCGAAAAATCCAGAGGCCCAAAAATCCAATGTGGCATATCCTGAATTCCCAATGGTCTAAAGGCCAAAAAATGACACTAATTTTCATAGTGAGAAGACCACAACATGTCATATAATCAAACAAACGGGGAAAATGGGATCTATTTGAGGCATTATCTCTCTAACCCTCAATGGAAACTAGGTTTCCCTCTTCATAGACCATCCATATGATTATTTCATGGATAAAACATTTCTAGAACAAATGTGTTTTGATTCATACAAGCGTAATAATATCAAGATGGAAGCTTGAAGGGTCATTCATGGTGGGATCGATCCCATTGCTTTTCCTCTCGACAACGATGACATTTGTTCTTTCTCTCTCTACAAGGAGACTTTTGCTGGTGTGATTCGTCAAAAAGGTAACGTTTCCCTTGCCAAAACTGATTCAGATACGATCTCAAAACATCTAAATATCAGTAATCATTCCATTATTGAGTAAATCATTTTTCTAAGGGGATCTAAGCCATGGAAAATTAGGGATTTGGTTGCATGACTGTCTAAAGTCTAGGGATTTGATAATTGGAAATGTGTCTAAATGGGTTGTGGCTTCTTCCATATCTTATTCCCCATGAATGACCTGAAGATGAGGGCATGGGGTCTCGAATCAATCTTCCTCAAGACTGGTGTTATGCACATCCATGAATGGGATTGAAATTTCAATCCAATTGAGGTAAGTAACTCCTATGTTCAATTGTGGGTCAAATTTTTTGGTTTAAATTAGATATTGTGGCATCTGAATATCCTCTATGACATTTCATTGGCAATAGGTGTCCTGATTAAATTGGAAAAGGAGACTTAACTGACAAGTTTTGGGAATTACTCCCATTTTCTAATAGAGGTAGATTGGTTTTTGTGCCTTTTGTTTGGCTCATGGACATGATGAAAAATCATGTATTAGGAAGTTTTTACAAGTTAAATACAATACTCAAAGGCAAGTTGAAAATTTTAGACAAGGGAAAATGAAAGGTGGACTGATTACACAAAATTTAGAGGGGGTAGTGATGGGTAGTGTTCCTGGACATTCTTCACAAATGAAATAGAAACCTAGATGTGTGAAGGTACATGTTGCTTCATTATCAGTTAGACCTATGGGAGTTGATAGGGAGGTTTCTGCTGAAGTTTCTTAGCTAATTGAGGTTAAGGGTCAGGGTGTAATGGTGCCTATTGAAGAAAGATCTTCTAAGGATTCCCTTGAATAGGGGAAGGATCATAAAACATGGGATGAGGTAGTGGTGGAGGCTACTGATGAAAATATTGATTTTGGTGGATAAAATCTTTTGTAAGAATGTGTAGATACACAACTAAAGTAAGAGAAATTAATTTCTTCAAGGGGTCATATGGGCATGAAAAATTTTGATGCTTAATATCTATGGAAAAAAACCTAGGAATCATCATGTGGATAGAAATATTTTCAATGAAAATGAAAGGCATGACCATATCACACAAGATGTGACAACTAGTAGAATTATGAATGATGAGGAGGTATTCTTGGTGTAAGGAGTTGTATTAACTCTAGATCATAATAAGTAGGATAATGATAAGGGTAACTCATGTTACATTGATATGAGTCCATCGGGATCTCATAAAAACACTCTTGATATGCTTGATATCATTAACAGGTCAAGTATTAGGTATGTGTTCCATGAGGAGTTTCGTAATTATCATGGGGTTATCTATGTTGAAGGACATTCCTCGGGTTCTAGGACTATCAATAAAATTATAATTTTTGAAGGAGAGAATCAGCCTTCTGAAGACCCCATACCACTAAATGACAATATTGATCCTCAGGTAGAGGATGAGACTTGAAAGTATCCCAAGATATGTAGGAGGGTATATCAAGCCCCAAACCCATGCTTCTAGGTTCAACACATAAAAATATTGTGTGTATATATATATTTTAAAATATAGATGAAAAATACACATATCGTTTTACATACTAGGAACTTTTCCGGTATAGATCTTAGAGGATGGACAATTACATTACAAATTATCAAAGTTGTGAAAAAAAAATAAAACAATTAAAATGCTTCAGGTTCACTAACTCCATAAGCAAAGAAAATTCCTTTGGAAAATTCTACTAAACCTATGAAAAAAATTAAAACATAGGGTGAGCATTAATTTTCTCAATAATGGGTTTTAAAATATTTTGAAAATGCCTTTATTTTAAGATTATAAATCTATTTGAAAACATTTTTTAAATAAAACATTTGATAAAAAAAAAATTTAAAAAAATATTTTCAAACATTTTTTAATTATACTTAATTAGTATATATTACTTTGAAAACCAAATATATTCAAAATAACGATTCTTTGAAAATACTGCTTTGAATTTCTCTATTTTGGAAAATGATAATTTTTATGGATTAATCATGATACTCAACAGACCATAAGAAAAAATATAAGGCCACTTAGTTATATCACATGTGGGAAAGTATCCCCTATGGGTCATGGGTTTACTCTCATACTGTAACATATCATTCGATACTCTAGTGACAATTTTAAGAAAACATTTTAATGGTTCTACTTTTCTCACTCATAATATAAAAACATTTCAAAACCATACATAAATTATTCCCTTAGAAGAAAATAGTCTTAAATATATCTTTACATGTCATAACCATATTTTTAATAATTTCTAAAAATAATGAGAAATCCAATCTTATAAGGAATTACTTTATTTAAAAGACATTAATATAAATACTTAATAAATTAAATGAATGCTTGAATTAAAGTGCATGGAATGCCAATGATATTTTAGATTATGGTAATATCTAAATTTATGAATGATATATATGTAAGTTCAAGGGAATTTTTCATATAAAATGAAAATTTTTATTTAAAATTATTATAAATAAAAATCACACGTAAAATGATAAATTCTTTTTATATAAAATAATAACTAAAACATTAAAATTTTAATAAAAATCAGATACCCTTTTAAATTTTTAAGTCAAACAATTACTAAACCTGGTTTAGCTATTGTTTTTCATTGTAGATCAAAATAAAGTTTTAAAATATAATTACTAATAGAATGGTTTTATAAGACCAATTTTTTTCAAGGATTTTAAAATAAATCATAGTATTATATATATAGATATATACATATATATAAATTTGTAAATAAAAAAATTGTCCTTACAAAACCATAAATTAAAACATAAATTGATAGATTTAAAATAAAAATAAAAACAATCCCTTACTAAAGGTTTTATAATAACATAATTATAATTCTGAAGAATTAAATGTATAAACTATGAAAATAAAACCCTTAATTGGTTTGCAGAAAAATCAGAAAACCAACTTCCGCAATGCATCGAATACTATCACACATAAAAATCTAAGTGGTATTCTTTTCTAAACACCCAAAGAAATACCCTTATATAATGCTAATTATACTACACATATATATATATATGAATTATATCTTTTTCTATTTTGTGAATGGTGCACAAATAAGGCTTGCAGAGCAAGCTCAATCAGGTTCATCTGAACATATAAAATATTGACTCTTACACAACACACACATATTTTATTTATATATTATATATATTATAATTCCTACTTTATATAGGTGTGAATACTTCAATAAAGGGGGATCCCACTTGTTTTCACCACCAACTACGTGAGTCTATTCCATTCTTTTTTTATCTTATCTTCTTTTTATTATTTTGTTTAATCATTTTGCTTGTTTGACGTTTCCTCCCTCTTTTTGTCATTTTATTTTTTTACTTGTATTATAATTTTACGTTTTCTATGTCTTCTATTTTTGTTCTTTTTTAAATGTTTTTTTTAACCTTCATATCACATTTTTTTAAATTGTTTTAGAATCTTATATATATTTTTTAAAAAAAATTTAGTTTTTTAAACACACACACACATATATATATATATATGAAATTCATTTTTTTATAATAATATAATAATATATATTTATATTTTAAGAATTTTATAAAACAAAAACATAATATAATTTCATATATTTTTAAAATATATTATCTTAAAAATAATAATAATAATTTTATTAAAAAAATATGTTTCACCCTTAATTATTATTATCATTATCATCATCATCATCATCATTACCTTTAATTTAATAAAATTAATTTATCCAAATTTTAAACATTTAAAATTATAAATCATTTTTTTATTTAAATTAAAATTCTTATAATTTATTTATTAAAAAAAATTATATAAACAAAAATAATTCAATAATTTATGAAAAAACAATTATATTAAAACATATCAAGTAATAAAATTAACTAAAGAAAATCAATTATTTATTAAAAATAATTTAACATAAAGCAATAATATTTCATACTAATATTATTTCTAATATCAACATTTTAGAAATAAAATAAAATTAATAAAATTATCCATTTATACCTATAATTTCAAATAAAATTCCATTTATAAACATAAAATAATTTATATAAAAAAATAGTTTTTTCTTGGAAAATATTAATATATCCAAAACATTTAATATTAAAACATAATTTTAAATAAATAATTTTGAATTATTTTAAAAATAAATTTATTTAAGTAATATATTATTTTATTTTCATTTAAGATATAAAAATACTATATCTTAAAATACAAAGTAATATTTTATAATTGAGATAAAAAAAATATTTTGATTACAAAAAATAATTTAGTTTCATAAAATTTTTTATTAAAAATATTTATTTTAAATTATAAAAAAAAATTAATTAAAATAAAAGTACTATTTGAATTTCTTGGGATGTTATATTCTTCCCTATTAAAAGAATTATTCCCTCATTATTCGTTCTTTGGAATCTAGAAAAATTTGAATTTTCATCTTTAGAATTAGAAAAACTAGAACTGCTAAATTTGTATACTCTACCGACAACATCTAATATCTAAATTTTTTTATACCATCACTCTGATACCAATTATAAATCCCTGAATCCTCTCTTCTGGGTTCATCATGTAAAAATACTGTGTATATTTTAAAAAAAAGAAAGATGAAAAATACAAAGAGCATTTTACATACAATGAACTTTTTCGGTCTAGGTTTTGGAGAATATAAAATTACATTAAAATTATCAAATCTATACAAAAACAAAATAAAATAACTAAAACACTTTGGGTACACTGACTCTGTAAGTAAAGTGAATACTTTCAGAAAATTCTACTAAACATATGAAACAAAATTTAAAATATAGGGTGAGCATTAATTTTCTCAATAAGGGGTTTTAAAATATTTTGGAAATACCTTTCTTTGAAGACTATAAATCTCTTTGAAAATATTTTTCAAATAAATCATTTGATAAAAAAAATATTTTTAAAAAAATTAAAACATTTTCTAATTATCCTTAAATAGTACATATTACTTTGAAAACCAAATATATTTAAAATAATAATTCTTTGAAAATACTACTTTGAATTTCTTCATTTTGGAAAATAATAATTTTTATGGATTAATCATGATACTTAGAAGGCTATAAGAAAAACTATAAGGTCACTTATTCATATCGCATGTGGGACAATATCCTCTATAGGTCATGGGTTTACTCCCATACTATAACATATCATTCGATACTCAAGTGTCAATTTTAATAAAATATTTTAATTGTTCTTCCTTTCTCACTCATAATCCAAAAACATTTTAAAATCATACTTAAAATTATTCCCTTAGAAGAAAATAATCTTACATATATCTTTACATGAAATAACTATATTTTTAAGAATTTCTAAAAAACAAGGATAAATCCCATCTTATAAGTAATTACTTTGATTTAAAAGACACAAATATAAATACTTAATAAATTAAATGAATACTTGAATAAAATTGCATGGAATGTCAATAATATTTTAGATTATGGTCATATCTAAATTTATGAATAATATACATGGATGTGCAGGGATATTTTTCACATAAAATGATAAATTTTATTTAAAATTATTATAAATAAAAAGCACACATAAAATGATAATTCTTTTTACATAAAATAATAACTAAAACATTTATATTTCAATAAAAAAACAAACACTAATAGAAAAATACCATATACCAATGGTTTGGAACCATTGATATAGGTCTCCAAACCATTGGTATAGCATATACCAATGGTTTGGAGGACTGTTGGATGGTTTGGTGTTAGGATAGGTCTATACCAATGGTTTTGGGAAAACATTGGTATTGGTCATATGAAAAATCTATACCAATGGTTTCATAAAACCATTGGTATAGATAATTCAAAAAAAATCCCAGCTTGGTTTTGATCCCAATACCTCCCGTTTATAATCCAACAACCTAACCACTAACCTAACATGACTTTTGTGAGCATAATTCCATAAATATATATATTTATATTCATAATTATTTTATCTTTTGATTTATTTAATGTTATTTGAAAAAAATATTCCCTAAAAAATATGTCAAACTATATCAACGGTTCTCAAAACTGTTGGTATAGGTCTATACCAAGGTTTTGAGAACCGTTGGTATAGGTCTATACCAAGTTTTTGAGAACTGTTGGTATAGGTTCATTATTTTTTTGAGCTATACCAATGGTTTTGTTGAAACCATTGGCATAGGTTGAACCTATACCAACGGTTTGGCCAAAACCATTGGTATAGGGACCAAAATCGTTGGTATAGGTCCAAATTAGTGACCTATACCAACGGTTTGGCCAAAACTATTGGTATAGGTCCAATTTAGTGACACTATACCAATAGTTTTGTCCAAACCATTGGTATAGGTCAATTTAAGTGACTCTATACCAACGGTTTGGCCAAAACCATTGGTATAGGTCCAATTTAGTGACCTTATACCAACATTTTTATCCAAACCATTGGTATAGTTCCAAATTACTGATCTATACCAACGGTTTGGCCAAAATTATTGGTATAGTTCCTATTTCTAGTAGTGAAATACCCTTTTAAATTTTTAATTCAAACAATAACTAAAAATGGTTGGGTTATTGTTTTCCATTGTAGATCAAACTAAATTTTGAAAATATAATTACTAATACAATGGTTTTATAAGACCAATTTTCTTTCACGGGTTTTAAAATAAATCATAGTATTATATATGTGTTTGTGTGTGTGTATACATATATATAACTTTGTAAATTAAAAATATCCCCTACAAAACCATAAATTAAAACATAGATTGATAGATTTAAAATAAAAATAAAAATAATCCCTTAATCATGATTTTCTAATAACATAATTATAATTCTAAAGAATTAAATTTATGAACTATGAAAATAAAACCCTTACTTGGTTTTCAGAAAAATCAGAAAACCAACTTCTGCAGCACTTCAGGCACTATCACACTTTAAAATATAAGTGGTATTATTTCCTAAACACCTAAATAAAGGACCTTATATAATGCTAATTATACTACACACACACACACATATATATATTATATCTTTGTATGTTCTGTGAATGGTGCACAAATGAGGCTTTTAAAGTAAGATCAATCAGGTTCGATTGAACATATAAATTATTCACTCTTACACAACACATACATATTTTATTTATATATTATAATTCATACATTATATAGATGTGAATACTTCAATAAAAGGAGCTCCCACTTGTTTTCACCACCCACTACATGAGTCTATTCCATTCTTTTTTTATCTTATCAAATTTTTAAGCATTTTTATTGTTTGAAATTTCCTCCCACTTTTTGTCATTTTGTTTTTTTATTTGTTTCATTATTTAATGTTTTTTATTCCTTTTTTATTCTTTGTTTTAACATTTTTTTTAAAACCTTTATATCATGTTTTTTTAAATCATTTTAGTGTTTTGTATATTTTTTAAAACGTTTTAGTTTTTTAAACATATATGTGTGTGTGTGTGTGAAATTCATTTTTTATAATAATATAATTATATATATTTATATTTTCAAAAATTTATAAAACAAAAACATAATATAATTTCATATTTTTATAAAATATATTATCTTAAAAATAATAATACTAATTTTATTAAAAAAAATATGTTTTACCCTTTATTATTATTATTATTATTATTATTATTATTATTATTATTATTATCTTTAATTTCATGAAATTAATTTATCCAAATTTTAAACATTTAAAATTATAAATCATTATTTTATTTAAATTAAAATTCCTATAATTTATTTATTAAAAAAAAGGTTATATAAACAAAAATAATTAAATAATTTATGAAAATCAATTTTATTAAAGCATATAAAGTAATAAAATTAACTAAAGAAAATAAATTATTTATTTAAAAAAAATTAACATAAAGTAATAATATTTCATGCTAATATTATTTATAATATTAACATTTTAGAAAGAAAATAAAATTTATAAAATTAATTACTTATACCTATAATTTCAAATAAAAGGGCATTTATAAACATAATATACTTTATATAAAAAATAGTTTTTCTTGAAAAATACTAATATATCCAAAATATTTAATATTAAAACATAATTTTAAGTAAATAATTTTTTATTATTTTAAAAATACATTTATTTAAGGAATATATTAGTTTATTTTCATTTAAAATATAAAAATATTATCTCTTAAAATACAAAGTAATATTTTATAATTGAGATAAAAACTTATTTTGATTACACAAAACACTTTAGTTTAATAAAAGTTTTTATTAAAAATATTTCTTTTAAATTATAAACAAAATAAATACTTTATTAAAATAAAATTATTATTTGAATTTATTGAGATGTTATAGGGATTGTCATCCTAGAGGTAGGAGCGGTGGTTGATCCCATAGATGATTCACCTTTTTTTGTTTCTTGGACAGTTTTATTCTTTGGTTCTTATGTAGTGGTTTTTCATTGGTTTTATTTCTCATTTCCTCATTTACTATGTCTTTATAATTTTATCAATAAATTTTGGGACCATGGGATCTAACTCATGGTTTGTACTATCTTGGTATATCAAACAAAAGAAATGCCTCTCTCTACCAGTACTCATCACCACATGATTCTAGTTCAAAAAATGCATTTCCCATGCCAAAAATGGTGCATTGTACTGGACTGACATGGTGAGGCTGGACACACCTCCATCCACAAATTGGGAGGAGGTTCAGATGATGGATGACAGCACATACATCTCTCTTTTGAGCCACCCACTTGGTGATGCTTGTACGGACCCTTGCTTACATCACCTATATGTTGCATTACATCTTCAAATAAGAACCAAGTATGAAAGTCACAAGTAAGTCACCCCTCCATCATTCAAATAAGACGAAGGGTGTTAAGATGAACATCAATACGCTCATACCTTAAATTGAGGTTTCCCATCCAATAGTATCACTGCACTACCAACCTGGTGCACTGAATCAAGAGTATGAATCTAGAAGTGTCGCTTGCAACCCACAAGAGTGGCCTGAAGTTCCCAACCTAGGGACAGAAACCCTAGGCAGAAACATACATGACCCGAAGACCTAGTGGAAAATGCCCAAAAATAATAGGCCTAAAGACCCACAAAGACCAGATGAAACCCTAGGCAGAAACATCATGCAAACCACCTAGATTCACCGATGCACCATTGACCACAAGTCCTCCTGATAATGCACTGCTAGCCACATAAATCTGAAGAGATGTTAACCCCAATGAGTAGCGTCATTTCCAGCCAATACCAACTGGAACCTGGGAGCCACACCCATAAAATTTTTTCACCCATAGACCTCAATCACCACTGCAACCGATGACTACCCCCATAAGGCCGACACTACACATCACCAATGGTGTCACTATAAACACCGAAGTCGACCGCATCAGAGCACCTTTGACCACCATCATTGACAGATGGCCCAAAATCCATATCTATAAGAGAATGAAGTGCACGAAGCCACCAGTGACCAGATCTGGAGACCCCGCACCACTAGAGGTGCCAGCGATCGCCCATTGAGAAACCTTGAGTCATCACCACCAGATGACCTATAGACCATATCTAGAGAGGAAAATATCTCATGCACTGTCATCAATGACCCAAACCCTCATATTAGACAAAGCCACTAGACAAAACAAGGTGTCGGACCACGAGGGGGATGTAAGAACAGATGTAGGATGATGAGGAAGAAACGACACCATTGATGGCCAACAAAAGAGAAAACCTTATAGAGAAAAACATAAGGTGCTTCTAGAGACCAAATCTTGAGAGCCACACAAATTTTTATGTAATTAATGAAATATTATATAGAAATGCATAAACTTAATATTTATGTAATTTAATCAAATTTTAATATTCATTTTATAATTTCATTTAATAACATAATATATTTAATATATTATTTTTTAAATTGATAAATTTTATTTATTTGTTTTTCATATTATTTCAGTTAGTATTTTTTATTCATTTTTAATATTTTTTTTTATTTGTGTTTAATCATTTTCTAATATGTATTTATACATATTTATTGACTATTTTTTAATATTTTTAATATGTATTCATCTTCATTTCAATATATATCCATATTTTATTTTTTTAATAATTTCTATAATTAATAAAACTTATCCATTTTTCAATATTTTTAAAGTATACTCATTTTTAATTATTAAATTTCACTCATTTTTAATATTCATGTATTTAAGATTATATATTCATTAATAATGTTAAAATATATTTTTAAATAAATATTTATAAATATATATTTACTAAATTTATAAAATTATATATTTATAATTATAAATAAATAAATATAATTTTTTTAAAAGTATTTATATAATAATAATTAATTAATTGTATATTTAAATAATTATAAAATTATAATAAATGTATTTAAATAATGAATATATTTACTATATTTATATTTATTTATTATATATATAATTATATAAATATATTCATTATTTAAATATATTTATAATTATATTTATAAATACATATTTATAATTCTGTTAATATATTTATAATTATATACATTTTTATTTATTTATTTATAATTATATACATTAAATTATTTTAATTATATTAATTATATTATTAAAATTAATTATATAGGTCATTTATAAGTGTTTTTTATTTTAGCATTGATAAAACCCCTCTTTATCAGTGTTTTCCCCTGATCTTTTAAATAGAACCACAACCGAACCAATTTCTCTCACATTGTTCAAGCTCTCGAAGAAGTTCATCTCTATCTCTACTCCCCCTTGATCTTATCTTAGATAAATAAACTCTCAAATCTAAGGTATGTTATTATTTCCCCTTCTCTCTCATTTATATTTCATTGATCACCTCTTTCGCAAGAACACATTATTATTTTCCTTTATTTATTACTTTTTTCCACCTCACCTCCCCACCATAACTATATTCAGCCCAGGACAACTGCCCACTATCATAAAGTAGCCCTTAGGCAACCACCCTTTCCCCATATTTCACTCCCTCAGTCGACCGATGCAGTAAACCTTCCCTCTCTCCCTTTATGGCTGCCTCTCTTGGGAAGGGTTTAATATATATTTATCCATCCATATAAATTCTAATTTTTTAATTTGTTTCATGTTGGATTTATATTTTTATTTTCGTATTTTATGTGAACACTAATCTTGAGATATTTTATTATTTTTATGCTATATTATTATGTTAATTAAAATATATTCACATTCTACTTCAATTATGTGATTTCCCATGAGAAATGGAATATATATTTTATTTTTTTTTGAATGGAATTGGAATTAAAATAAATAATATGTTAAGAATATTGATGTGATTCCATTAATAATTATTTATATGTTGTTTTATGATTTTTATATATTATGAATAATATTTGTATATATTTTTAATTTATTTAAACTAATAATAACATGTTGGATCTCAGATGTGTATTTGTACTTGAATTACTCTTAAGAAGTTGTAATAAATTATGATTCTAAATGTGAAATTATCAAAATAATGATAGTGTGATAAAATTATAATGGATGTCTATAATTTTGAATTATAAAGAATAATGAGTAGGAATGAACATGTTTTATAATCTTCTTTTATCCTTCCACTTATTTTAAGTGTTGAATATAAGTTACCAAATTATGTTTTAATTTTTATATAGAAAAATGATTTAAGGATTCTAATAATATGACAATTAAAAGAAACAATGAAATTAAAGGTTGATAATTATTGTAGTGTAATTTGGTTTGATTAATTCATCTTGGTAAATTATGGTCAATGTTATCTTAGGAATATTATATGAGAGGATGTAATATAATGTTGTGTCATAGCTTTAAGTGGTAGTGTTTAATTCATGAGGTAATATTAAAATAATTAATTAATTAATTAATTAAGTGGTGAGTTATATATTAGCATGATCTTATAGTAAAATTTAGTAGTGATGTCTTTTATGATGTTGTGATGTTTATTAGATCATGAATTGATAAGAATTATTTATCAAATTTTGTTTTATTTTTACATCTGATAAATCACTATTATCATTCAATTATTTTTATTATATGTGTTTGTCTTATTGATTTATTTTATGTGCAGATATTTTCTTTCTTGATGAACCTGTCAATTTCTAAGGTGTTTTCAAGGTGTTTTAGAGTGTTCTATTTCTTTTTTTATTAGAATAGGTATCCTGGGATTTAAGGTGTTGTGATTTTTCCTTGGTTAATATAGAAGTTGATAAAATGATTTTTTTGATTCATTTTCTTATCTAGTTACCTTAATTATGAGGGGTGGACAGGGAAAAATTCAGTCATGGTTTGAGGTGTGTGGGTATGTATAAGTTTCATATTCTTATTTATAACATTTTTTTTCGATTAATCCATGTACACAATATTATTATTATTTTTATATATTGTGTATCATTAGGAATGGTTTGACTATCACCCATAAAAATTTCTAATTTAAAACACATTTATCTTGAACACATATAGGATTATAAGATAGTTGAAGAATTTTATAATGTTTATTATAATATACCCTAACCATACATGTGGTATGGATTTTATTAATAACTAGTATACACTTTTAGATATATCTATGAAGGTTTTGACTACTAGATGTGGGAAATAGCTTATAGTGATCTGTGTCATTTTAGGCAGAATCAGAATTTTTTAGATCTCAATGATGTGAAACCCATGTTAGGTAATTCTTTTTGGAATGTTTATTAATGGATAGTATTTGTGGTGTTTTTAAGTAAATTTAATAGATGTTTTGGATATTGTAGGATATGTGAAATATACCTAAGATTGATAACTCTGTTACTTTTGAAATAGGGGTTTTTCAGTGGGTTATAGTACAAATATATTTTTTGGTATTCCTATAATACATATTCTAGAATAATCTATAAAAAAGAGAGTAGCATGGAATCCAAATTTACTTATTTCATCAATAAAAGTTTCATCCATTTTTTTCATGAAATTCCAATATCCTTGACCCTATGTCAAAATTTGGTGATTACATGACCTTGTATGTTTTGAGGAAAGATATTTTTACACAAATTTAGAAAGCTAGATCATAATTAAATGACAATCAAGAACAAGAATTTACAAGGGAAGTATGCCACCCAATAATAAATAAATTCTATTTACCAGCATATTTATTACAACCTTTTTGTCCAACAGAACATCAAATCTAGAACCTAGACCAATAGCCACATGTTTACCCTGGGTTGTTTATTTTCATGTCACCCTTATGTAAAATGATAACTTTTTAGCAATCATAACTGATAACATTCAAATGTTGGGCTCCCCTCATAAGAATTATCTATAACTTTCTCCTTTAATTATAAATATCTTATGTGTATTTATTTATTTATTGTACAAAATGAATATTTTATGAACCTAATAGGTTGAACATGAATGTAAAATGGATACATGTTGATATTATGACAAAATAGTATGAAGATAGAGTTAAAGGGTTTATCAAGTTTGCAATAGATCATGCATATAACCCATCTCAAATCCTTTGTCTGTGTTTACATTATTGTTATTCAATACAAATTAATCCATAAGAGTTGTAAGAGCATTTGATTTGTCATAGAATAGATCATATCTATAAATTTTGGACTAAACATGAGGAAAAACTGAACATGCACACTGATTGGGATGATAATGTAGTTTATGGATCATTTGATATGAATATTAGTGTAAATGATGATAGAGATCATATAGAAGAAATGAAAATGTAAAGTTAATATGACCTCTATGATTATCCAAAGTAGTTTGTGAAGTTAAATAATTGTGATAAGAGACCATTGTATGCCAATTGTACTAAATACACAACATTTTCAACTATATTAAAGTTATATAATTTGAAATATGGCAGTAGACGGATCAACATCATCTTTACAGAACTACTTGGTCTTCTGGATGATATGATTCCAGAAGAAAATAAACTTATTTTCTGAATATATTATGTTAAATGAATGTTATGTTCAATGGGAATGATCTCTAAAAAACAAATGATTGTCTAGATTATTTCATATTGTTTCAAAAGGGCCAATAATCACTCATAAAATTCCCTAAGTGTGGCATGAATTAATACAAGAAAGATGAATCAATTCCTTAAAAAGATTAATGGTAATTTCCTATCATTACATAGTTTAGAAGACTATATGAATGTTAGGAAACTAGGATACAATTGACATTTCATGCAGATATAATAATTAATGATGGAAAACTACATCATCCAGCAAAATCTCCTCAGTGGAAGAAAATTGATTATGAGTATCTTGAATTTGGAAATGAGCCGAGAAACTTCTATCTTGTGTTATCTATATATTGAATAAATCCTTTTGGTGTATATATTAGTAATCATAGTACATGTCTAGTTATGTTGGTAAATTATAAATTTTCTCCATGGTTATTCATGAAGATCAAATACATTATATTGTCTATGCTTATATCTGGATCAAAACAACCCAGTAATGATATTTATATCTCTTGGATATATTGATCAAAGATCTGAAATTGATATGGGATACAGGTGTTACAATGTATGATGCTCATAGAAGTGAATAATTCACATGGAGGGTCATGTTGTATGGGATGATAAATGACTTTATTACTTATGTAAATTTGTTAGGCTGTAATATTAAATGAACGTTATGGTTCCCCATTTGTGAAGAATTCACACACTCAGTTTAGTTTAAACATTCCTTGAAGATTTTTTTTATGACATTGAATTTTTTTACCTTGATGATATAAATACCAATCCTGTATGAAAGTATTCAATGGGAATACCGAACAAGGTACAACACCGTCTCCACTAATGGGTGGTCAACTATTAAATAAAGAAAAAGATATTGACACTATTTTAGGTAAACCATTTTCTAAAAACATTAAAAAATCATGTTAGAAAAAGAGATCAATTTTCTTTGAATTGTTGTACTGGATTTTTTTGTATGCCATAAATTTTCTTGATGTCATGCATGTAGAAAAAATGCATTTTACAGTGTTATTGATACATTACTAAGTTTTCCTGATAAAACAAAAGATTTCATCAAGGCTAGGTTAGATATGATTGATATGGGGATAAGGGAAGAGTTGGCACTAGTTAAGGGTAAAATGTATAATTTTCTTCTTCCAACATCTTACACTCTATCAAAACAAGAAAAATTGAAATTTTATATTTTCTTAAATAGTGTAAAATTTCCAGAGGGGTATTCATCAAATATTAAGAATGTTGTATCAATGAATAATTTGACGTTACAGGGACTAAAATCACATGATTGTCATGTTTTGATGAAATATTTGATGCTCAATTATTTAAGTTACATTCTGCCTGAAAATGTATGGAATACATTAACTAGACTCTACTTCTTTTTTAAATCTATGTGCAGTAAAGTTATAGAACCGTTGATGTTTCCAATCATTAATAATGAGGTTTAAATCATATCATGTGAATTAGAGATGTTATTACCACCATAATTATTTGATATAATGGTCCATCTTATGGTTCACTTGGTTAGAGAGGTTTGGTTATGTGTTCATGTCCATTATAAATGGATGCACCCCATTGTATGGTATATGAAGGTTTTGAAAGGGCATGTCAAGAATTAAAGTCAACAATAAGGTTGTATTGAAAAATGATACATTTTTGAATAAGGTATTGAATTATATATTGATTACCTATTAGATGTTGGTAACATTTGTCTCCCAAAGTCTAGTCACAGTGGATGCCTTGTGGGAAAAGGTATTTTTGGAAGATATGTTATTACAATTACCATCATAGAGTGAGATCAAGATCACCTTTACATTTTACATAATAGTAAAGATATTTATCCATACATTGAATCCCATAAGATAATTCTTAGACATTTAAATACACTAAGGGTTGAAGTATGGATATCAAATACATATAATCAAGAATTTATAGGATGGTTTCAAGATCATATTTATAAGAAGTTATCTAAAAATATGAATTCAATTATCGAATGACTTTTATGGATAGCATGGGGACCAAATGAAAATGTTATATCTTACATCAGTTTTGTAATTAATGTTTATACATTCTATACAAAAGAACATTATAACCACAGTATGATGCAAAAATAGTGGTGTTACACTTGTGGTGGAAAACGATGCACATATCTAGTTATAAAGATATAAATATAATTTATGTGAATATGTCATATTTTGGAATCATCGGATAGATATACAAGTTGTATTATATAACATTTCATGTTTTGATTTTCTATTTTAAATGGGTTGACAATAGGATTGCAACGAAAGTTGATGAAATGGGATTCATGAAGGTAAATTTTAGTATGTGGGTTTATAAGAACAAGTTGTTCATAATGGCATCACAAGTAGTGAAAGTATTTAATGACTCAGATATAGAAAATAAGAATTGGTCAATTGTCCTTCCAGAGACTAAAATAATTATATGGTCAAATAAAAATTCAATCGAGGATGATCCTTTCACTGGGAGACCACAATCATTTCACGGTGATCCCAATGTAGACAATTTCTTGTAAATTATGGGTGACTATAAATAGGGGATTTAGATTCTCAATAGAGGATCCAAATACCTTCAAAATTTAAAGAAAAGAAAGAAATTTCAATGATAAGGTTAAAGATTTTTTAATATATTATTCTTTTCCTCATAATATTATTTGTTCTCTACTGTATTAACATAATCTAAATTAAATTTTTAACTACTCATGAACACAATGAATTTTGTGCATGATGACATTACCAATCTCAGGGAAGAAAAAACAGTTGATGTTGAAATTGCATAATTATTAGGGGATCAACAAAATATTGATGAAAAAACAATAACGATGTAACATCACCATGTTAACTAAAATTATCAAGGCAAGAAATAAGGGTATAAAATTTGAGGTTGGTTGGAATCAACGTAGCTAACCTGTTTACCCCAACAAGTCAATGTTCATTAGTTATTTTTGGGTCATAATGAGAATGAATGTTCCAATTGATATAGAATTTTGGCTTTATGTACAACCTGTAATGAAGGAAACACTTTGGGAAGATATTAATGTAATGTTATGATATAATTTCTCTATTTTACTGAAAAAATATATAATGAAATGTTTATTTACTTTTCATTATCCCTTACAGAGTTCATTTATTTTAGATTATTTCCATAAGAAATATGTCTTAATGGGTGCTAGAAAATACCATAGAGGCTTTCAGACACTTCTTACCAAGTTTCATCTTAGGGATGTGTTGAACTCTCTGTGCGATAGTTATTTTAATAATCACAAATCATTGTTTTTATATATGTTAATTTATTCATTTATTCAATTTGTTCTAAATGTGTTTCTATATGTTTAATCATGTCTAAATATGTTTATATATGTTAATTTATGGTCTACTATTGACCTGGAAGTGTTCTGGATTAAACAGACACTTTGTGAGAATTTCTTATTTTTGACTCACCGTTAGTTATATTTTTGACTCACCGTTAGTTATATTTTTGACTCACCGTTAGTTATATTTTTGAATCATTGTTAGTTATATTTTTGACTCACCGTTAGTTATATTCTTGAGTCACCGATAGTTAAAGGAATGAGACACCGATGTGATAAATTGATGGACGAGTCACTGATAGAAGAAATCCTCACACTGAAACCGAAGTTTGTCGCACCAATGACAACGGTCGCACCGATGAAAATGGTCGCACTAATGACAACGGTATCACCGATGACAATGGTCGCACCAATGACAATGGTCGCACCGATGACTATAGTCGCACCAATGACAACGATCGCACCGATGATAATGGTCGCACCATTGATCACATGACCTACCAAAGTCGATGCTGATCAAATGACCTGCCGAAACCGATGTTGATCACATGACCTACTGAAGCTTATGTTGATCAAATGACCTACCAAAACCGATGTTGATCACATGACCTACTGAATTTGATGCTGATAAAATGACCTACCAAAACCGATATTGATCACATGATCGACCAAAGCCGATGTTGATCACATGACATACCGATATCAATGCAAATTCAAATGAACTACCGATCTCATGACTCACTGAAAGTCATGAAAATTGTTTGAATTTCTATTAACTCTTATTTAATTCAAACGGTCATATTTGCTAAATTTAATGCACCTGCTATTAATTAATGTTGGTTGTTGGATGTCAGGTAACTGTACCTCATACCTGTCAAAAATTAATCATTATTTTTACCAGATCTCAAGGAATAAAAAGCAAGATCTATCTGCAGTAAAAAGTGGAAGAGAACGAGACACAAAAATACAGAAACATAGACACATAAGAAGACGAGGGCATGCACATGGGTGTGAAGAACTAAAAAACAAAAGAAGAACTTGAAGAACACCTATGAAAAGCAGAGAGCTTCAAGAAGATCATTCACTTGGAACAAACACTGAAGCCAAGTTGTTGTGCCTACTGAACATCATATGCACAAGGCTGAATAACTGTAGATGAGAAGAACAACGACACTCTATTTTGTGTAATCCTCACCATAAAGGAATCAAATAACATTTGCAACATCCAAACAAGTCCAGAGCACATCTGCAATCACTCAGAGCATTCTAAACTCATTATCTATTTATTTTCTCTGTAGTGAACCTTTGTTTAACATTTTGAGCAGTGTCTATGCATCTTTCTATTTAGACACACACTGACTCCTGGGCTGAACTGGAGGATACTAAATCCTCACACCAAACTTTTTACACCTTATTGTATCCTACTGTGTATTATGGAAGAGGTCAAGTGTGACCTGGATAGCCTGTGTGCAGTTGTTTATTTTTCCCACATAGAACTGTTGCATAGGTCTAAGGACCTGAACAGTATGAGTACTATTGTAAAACCCTCAATCCAGGGTGTGGATCATAGTTTATATAAACTGTTTAAGAGGACTGAGTCTCATCTTGATACTGAACCTCTTGTTTTAAAACTGTTGTGCTTTTTTCCTTTGATAAAACTATTTTGAATATTCCACTACTAACATTAAATATAAATCTATTTTAAAGTTACTATGATAGTTAAACTAGCAAGTGTTTGTATTTATTGTAAACCAGTAGGTTAGTTTCAAAAGCTAATCTAATCTTCATATTAGATTAACTGATAACTAATCAATCTTTGAGAAACTGATTGAACATTTACAATCTTTATAAATTCACTACAGTTTAACTTGTTTTATAAATTGGGGGATTTTAATACAAATCTTTTAAACAGAAATTTTTAATTGGAACTCAATTCACCCCCCTCTTGAGTGTCCACTCCGACCAACATTTGGTATCAGAGGTATAAAAGTTTTCAAAACTCTCTGTTTGTGAAAAGTTTTCAACTGTGATTTTAGTTGTATCTTAAAGATCTTAAATTTCTGTTATTTCTAAATTTTATCTATTTGAATATATTTTCTAAAATATTATTATGGATAATAGATTAGAAGGTGTAGATACCAACAGTCCACCCTTCTTTAATGGTGTAAATTATTCCCAATGGAAAATAAAAATGAAAATTCATTTAGAAAGTATGGGATTTGACATTTGGACTGCATAGAGACTCAGTATAAGATTCCAAAAACTATTAGAACTACTTGGGATGAACCTACTAAAGCTGCTTATAATAATAATTATAAAGCAATGAATGCCCTGTATTGTGTTTTAGGAGATGAAGAATTTAATCAAATATCTGTCTGTAAGACTGCTTATGAAATATGGGATACTTTAGCTGTTTCTCATGAGGGAACGACCAATGTTAAAGAAATGAGACTAAATACATACACCATTAAGTATGATAATTTTAAAATGAAGCCTGATAAACCTATTTCTGATATGTATCTCAGGTTCAAAGAAATTGTAAATACAATGAGCTCACTTGGAAAGGTTTTTCCAGCTAAGAAGTAGATTATGAGGATACTCATATGCTTGCCAGAAATATGGAGAGGCACATCATTTTCAATTAGAGAATCTTGTGACATTGGTGCTCTGTCTGTCAAGGAACTCATTGGTAAGTTAATGATGTATGAGGAAGAATTGAAAGTAAACAAAGAAGAAGATGATGAACCAAGAAAGAAATCAATAGCCTTCAAGACCTCTGCTTCAAAAATCAAGTACAAAGAGAAAATTCAAGCTACAAGTGATAGTTAAAGTAGTGAAGAAAGTGCATCTGACAGTGATGCTGAAATGGCTCAGATAGCCAGATGATTTAAGAAGTTTTATAGGAAGAATAAGTTTTTCAGAAAATCAAACTATAATGGAAAATATGACAATAAAGGTCATTGGAAGAAGGATTGGAAAAGAACTGATGGAAGTGATGGCATAGTCTGCTACGAATGCAAGAGAAAAGGACATGTGAAAGATGATTATACTAAATTAAAGTCCAAGATGAAATATGACTATAAGGATAGAAAATACAAGAAAGATATGAAAGAAACCTGGAGTGCTTCAGAAGACAATTCACGTAATTCTGATTCCACTCAGGATGAAAAATCTCAAAAATCTAATATGTGTTTCATGAAAAATACATCTGAGGTAACATTGGATACTCCTGCTTTAAAATCTTATTATTCTGGAGATAATTCTGATTCTGAAAATGTGTCTAGTGAAGATTTATTTGAATATTTTAATATGATATAGGATACCTGAAATGAGCTGAAAGATAAGTATAAAGCCTTAAAGAAGCAATATGCTTTAACTAGCACTGTCAAATCTACACTAGAAGTAGAAAAGGAAAAGAATTCTCAACTAATCGAAGAAAATACTGAACTGAAATTTTATAATGAGAAACTCAGGAAAGATTTGGAAAAATTTACTAATGTAAAGGACATACTTACACAAATTTTAGGAAAACAAGTGGCACCAAATTATACTACTAGTTTAGGTTATCAACCTAGACAAAGACAGATTACAAAAAATAAATTTATTCCTAAATCTGGATAGTATGCTACTGTTTCAAGTTCTGAAAATTCCTATGCCTCAACTAGTTATTCACATATTTATAGATCAAACAAAGTTTATCTTTCAAAATATTTTAAAACTACTAATTATATGAAACTCGTTAGGAAAATATGGGTACTGAAAGTTTTTCTTGCTAACCTGTCTGGACCAAGAAAATCTGGGTACCAAATTCATTTTCTATCTAAAATTGTTTTGTAGGAAACTTGCTTGAAAAGTTAGTGTAGGAAGACATGGTATTTGGATAGTGGATGTTCAAGACACATGATAGGATACTTTTCATGCTTCAAAAGCTTAATCAAGGTTGATGGAGGATATATCACCTTTGGTGATAACTCTAAAGGTAAAATCATTAGCCTAGGTCAAATTGGTAACACTAATTCAATTTTAATTTCTAAAGTCTTATTTGTAGATGGATTAAAATATAACTTGTTAAGTATTTCTCAGTTATGTGATGATGGTTTTAATGTTAAATTATCAAATTATTCTTGTAATGTTTTTAATTCTAATTTTTTTTTAGCATTTTCTACCTTAAGAAATGAAAATTTATATGTTGTAGATTTGAATTCTTTAGCTAAGAAGAATATTACTTGTTTAAATGCTTTTCATAAAGAATCTTGGCTTTGGAACAGAATATTAGGACACCGCAATATAAATTCACTTAGAAAACTGACTAGGAAGAACTTAGTTAGAGACCTACCTAGACTTGAATTCCCAGCTGAAAAAGTTTTTAATCCCTGTCAAAAGGGAAAGCAACATAAAGTTTCTTTTAAATCAAAGAAAGAAGTTTCAAATTCTCAACCTCTCAAGTTGGTTCACATGGACTTATTTGGACCTTCTAGAGTTTCTAGTTTAAATGGGAAGCACTATGTTTATGTTCTAGTAGATAACTTTTCTAGATATACTTGAGTATACTTTTTAGCTCACAAAATTGAATCTTTCTTTTACTTTATTAAATAATCAAAGTCTACAGAAAACCTTAGTGTACTTAAGATTAAAACATTGAGAAGTGATCATGGTCGTGAGTTTGAAAATCATGAGTTTGAATCTTACTGCTCACATAATGGCTATAATCCCAACTTATCTGCCCCTAGTACACCTCAACAGAATGGTGTAGTAGAAAGAAGAAATAGAACCCTTCAAGAAATTTCAATAACTATTCTAAATGAATATGATGTACCTATTTATTTTTGGGATGAAGTTGTCAATACAGCTTGTTATATTATAAATAGAGCCTTGATTAGACCTGTTCTTAAGAAGACCCCTTATGAATTATGGAATAATAGAAAACCTAAAGTTAGTTACTTCAGAGTTTTTGGTTGCAAAGTCTTTATTCTCAATACAAATGACAATCTTGATAATTTTGAATCCAAGAGTGATGAAGGAATCTTTCTAGGTTATTCTTTATCTAGAAAATCTTATAGATTTTTTAATAAGAAACCCAAATGTGTGGAAGAGTCTGTTCACATCAAATTTGATTAAACTGATCCACATGAATCTAAACCTGTTGTTGAAGATACTAAAGAAGACCTGTCTATTTTAAATCTTAATGATAAAGATAGTGGTCCTGTTGTAAAGACAACCAGCTCTGAAAATACACCAGAACCTGCTTCTGTTTCACCTGAACCCAGAGAAGAACCTGAAATTTCTAGTCCTACCTTTACTATATCAACCAGGATTCTAAATAACCATCCTCTAGATACAATTGTAGGTAAACTGGATAGAGGAACACAAACTAGAGCTTCTCTGAGAAATCAGGTTGAACATCAAGCCTTTATTTCATAGTTAGAACCTAAAAATATCAATGATGCAATCAAGGATGAATTTTAGGTAATGACTATGCAAGAAGAGTTAAATCAATTTGAAAGAAATAAAG
The DNA here is from genome assembly GCA_963277665.1 of Viscum album. NCBI lineage: Eukaryota > Viridiplantae > Streptophyta > Magnoliopsida > Santalales > Viscaceae > Viscum > Viscum album. The sequence goes on from OY728160.1 coordinate 441,873,621, forward strand.
TCTGGGAATTAGTAGAAAGACCTAAGGACACCTTGACCATAGGTACTAAATGGGTTTTTAGGAATAAATTTTATGAATCTGGAAACATCATTAGAAACAAAGCTAGATTAGTTGCACAAGGTTACAATTAAGAAAAAGTAATAGACTATGAAGAAACCTTTGCACCTATAGCTATATTAGAAGCCATTAGAATCTTACTTGCTTATGCATCTCATCTAAATTTCAAGTTATATCAAATGGATTTCAAAAGTGCATTTCTAAATGGTTTTATAATTGAAGATGTTTTTATTGAAAAACCACCTGGATTTACAAACCCCCATTTTCAAAATCATGTTTTTAAACTTTCTAAAGCTTTATATGGTTTAAAATAGGATCCAAGAGCTTGGTATGATAGACTTACAAATTTTCTTAACTCTAAAGGTTTTACTAAAGGAATTGCAGATCCCACTCTTTTAATTAAAAGAATTTCTAAAGATATTTTGATTGTACAAATCTATATTGATGATATTATCTTTGGATCTTCTAACAATTCTTTATGTACTGATTTTTCAAAGATTATTCAAAATGAATTTGAAATGAGTTTAATGCGATAACTCAAGTATTTTCTTGGTTTTCAAATTTTTCAAAAGAAAGATGGTATTATTTTAAATCAAAGTAAATATACAAAGGATCTTTTAAAACGTTTTGATTTGGATAGTAATAAGGGAAGTGATACACCTATGAGTACCACCTGTAAGTTAGATGATGATGAAACTGGGAAAACAGTTGATCAAACCAATTATAGAGGTATGATTGGAAGCTTAATTTACCTTACTACTAGTCGACCAGATATCATGTTTAGTGTATGCATGTGTGCAAGATTTTAAGATAATCCTAAAGAATCTCATTTACTTGTTGTGAAAAGGATTTTCAAATATCTTAAACATACTACCAATTTAGGTTTATTTTATCCAAAAGGACAATCTTTTGACTTAATAAGTTATTTAGATACTGACTTTACTGGTTTCAAGTTAGATAGGAAGAGCACATCTAGAACATGTCATCTTTTGGGAAAGTCCCCGGTATCTTGGTGTAGTAAAGAAACAGAACTTTGTTGCATTGTCTACTGCTGAAGCAGAATACATTGTTGCTGGTAGTTGTTGTGCACAGATTTTGTGGATAAAACACACTTTCTTGGACTATGGATATCAATTTAGACATGTGTCTATAAATTGTGATAACACTAGTGCAATTAACATCTCTAAGAATCCTGTGTCTCACTCTAGGACTAAGCACATTGATGTCAGACATCAGTTTTTGAGAGATCATTATCAAAAGGGTGATATCTCTCTAGAATTTATTGACTCTGAACATCAATTGGCTGATATTTTCACCAATACCTTAACCTCTGAAAGGTTAGACTTTATTAAACAAGAGTTAGGTATGATCGATCAATGAAACTGATCAGTGAAACCGATCAGTGAAACTGATCAGTGAAACCGATCTTTACTACCATTTGAGTTATATAGTAGATGAAACCGTTAGTGTTTATCGAAATGACTTTGTTTAACTTAATCAATATTATATTTAATATTGTAACCCTGAATGATAAAATTAATGACCCGTGGCTATTTCAATTCCTAATAACTGTTGACCTTCCATCTTCTGTCGAACTACACTTTTTCTAAATCCTGATTTTTCAAACCTCTCGAACCTTTCGAACCTCTCAAACCTCTCGAATCTCCAAATGGAAAAACAAAAGTGACAAGAAAATTAATATGATAGCTCCTCACCTGTGAAATGTGCTCGACGAGAATCAAGCAGTGCAACTCAAAAATCTGTGAACCCGAAACTGGAGACTCAGGTGGTCACCACGGAAAAGGAAGTAAGTTCTGAATGGGTGTTATCTAGTAATTTTGTACTTTTAAAAGTACTGGAGATGAAAGTATGGAAAGAATGGTTTTGTAATAATAACCGATTATACTACCCAAAGCTAGTGAATGAGTTTTATCTGAACTTAAGTATTGTATTGGATGGAACAAAATCTATAAGATTATCTTCAGTGATGAAAGGTAAGAAGATAACTTTTTCATCGAAGAAATGGGATGAGTGTTTGTGGGTACCACATAGAGTTAGATATGAGGATTACACTGGTAATATTCCTCCCACCACTGAATATTTTTCGTATGAGTGTGCTCTGGATATGTTTACTGGAAAATCTGAATCCAGAAGAATAGCAGCTGCTGAGTTAGATGGAGAAAGAAGAATCTTGTTTAAGTTTATTCAGCACCAAATCTGTCCCAGAAAGGGTGAATTTGCTTCTATGAAGTATCAAGATGTTTTTTTTGTTGTTTTTATTGATAAATTATGATAAGATCAACTTGTTTAGATACATTACTATTCATATTTTTGAGATGGTAAAGCCATCCAAGAAGGCTACAACCTTGTTCTATTCTAAGAAAATCTCTTCCATGCTAAAGTTTTTGGGCTGTTTTGAAGATGGAGATGAGTGTATCTCATCTAGTAGTAGTTTTTGTATTAGAAAGGATATATGAAAAAGAATGAAAATCAACTGAAATCTATGGAAGAAGACATGGGTTTATGATGAAGATAGGTTGTATGACTCCTTTAATCCTACTGACCACTCTAAGAGACCAAAGGGGATGAGTGATCCTGGTTTAAAACCTGATGATAAAGTTGTTTATTCTGATGAGGAAGAAGAGACAGAAGCTCCTAAGTAAACTGGAGAGTCCAATAGGAAGGAAATAGGATAAGCTGAAGGTGATGATGATGTCGATACTGAAAAGGAACCTGAGTCACCTCCTGATGACAGGAGTGACCCTGATATAGTAAGTCCTAAGAAAACCATAATGGAATTTAGACCAGCTAGTCCACCTCTTAAGTTACCTGAGTCAGAACCCCTTCTAGGTGATGAAGAATAAGCTGACACTGCAGTATCAAATTCAGAGCAGTATGAATCTAGTAGCAAAGACAGTACCAATGAGACTTTGGTAAACAATAATGGAAATGGTAATGGTGATGATGATGATGATGATGAAAATTCTCAACTGGTGGATGGTCAAAATGTGATCCAAGCTGATCTACAACCTCAATTAGATGAACAAGAAACTGTTCCTGAGGCTGAAATGACAGTGCAGACAGTGTTTGATGTAGATGGGGAAGACTCTCATGAAAATTCTGGTAAAGCTGATTTTGTAAAACCTAAGTATACCTCTTTTAAAGCTGCATGGGAAGAACACCCAGGTTTTGTGGTTCTAGGTTTGGATTATTTAGAGGAAGAGGAAAAAGTAGTGAATTATGCAAGGGTAAGCCATCCAGTTACGACCGGACCAGTTGCTAAGGAAGTGCAAGTGACTATAGAAAGACCTGGTTCTTCTGTTTATCGATCTGATTTTGATAGATTTAAAGATGAGTTGTTCCACGTAGTCAGAGAAACAATGAAAGAGGAATTATCTAATGATCAATTTCCTTATCCTGTGAATCTATCTGAGGCTACTATTGATGCTATAACTCAAAGAGTGGTAAATATTATTAAGCCAGACCTGTGTAATACTGGTGAAATGATTGGTAAACACATTTCCTCTCTGAATCAAGCACTCAAGGATTTGAGTAGTGGCTTAGTATCTCTATCATAAGAATTTAGATCAACCATCACTGGTATGATGGAAGTTTTGAGAAACTTGATAGAATACCTGAAGAAATCTGATTTGAGAAAATTTAAGGCTGAGATAACTCAGATTGTTGCTTAGGATAGCTCCTCCAAAGTAACCAAGATCACTGGACATGAGATTAATGCCTTAAAAGATGTTATAAAAGAAGAGTTATCAGCTTTTGGACAGATTCTAGACTTGGACTCTTTGAAAAAGATGAAGGAAAATAGTTATCATAATCACAAGATGGTGAAGCTGTATTCGGCTGATGCTACTAAGGCTCAGAAAGAGATCAAAGAAAAAGTGGATCACTATTTTTCTAAAATTTATACCAAGCATGAGTTGAACCATCAGTTTAAAGTCTTGGCTGAGAATTTAAGGCTACCTCTAGTCACTCAAGCCTTTAAGGATCAAGTCCAACAGTTGAAGGATTTTAGTCCCACTCTAGATAGTTTCATGAAAAAAAAAGATGACTTTGAGAAGTCCATAAAATATGGTGGTGAAGTAATTCAGGATTTTATCAATCTGTTCAAACCATATCTTCATGTGCAAGCAAAGGAAATTGTTCTTCCTACTGCTAAGCCTCTCAATCCATCTAGTTTTTCATCCAGATATCAGTCTCTCAAGATCTATCCAATAGTCGTCCAGTCATTCAGTAGACACCTTCTGGAGGATCTTATACTCATCATCAAGTGACCTTAGCACCCACTATGCTTCCATCCCGAGTTATGCTACCTCCTCTCTCCATCCGGCCAGATCAACCTTCCACCAAAACACCTTCTAGCCCATCCATTTATCCCTCTACTAAAGGGAAATCTCCTATTCACCCCAAGAAATAGTTGTGTCTGTTGTTTTTGATAGGGTGAAGTATTCCTTGTATCTTTTCAAATGTTATTTCAATGAAATATTTTTTTCTCTCTCTCTCTCTACTCTCTCTTTTTCTTTTTTCTTTTTGATAATCCCAAAGGGGGAGAAATTGTATACATATATCCCAAAGGTGGAGAAATTGTATACATATATCCCAAAGGGGGGGATATATCCCAAAGGGGGAGAATAGTATCAATATATATCAAAGGGAGAGAACAGTATATATATAAGTCTAAGCAATATCTAAAGGGGAGACCAGTATATAATTAAGCTCTAAATAAGCTTTAAGATCTAATGTCATGATATAGATTATATATTATTTTTATATAGGGGGAGCATACTGAGTGTTATATCATCTTCCCTCTTCTTTTATTCTATAGATTTGTGATTATCAAATAGGGGGAGATTGTTGAACTCTCTGTGCGATAGTTATTTTAATAATCAAAAATCATTATTTTTATATATGTCAATTTAGTCATTTATTAAATTTGTTCTAAATGTGTTTCTATATGTTTAATCATGTCTACATATGTTTATTTATGTTAATTTATGGTCTACTATTGACCTGGAAGTGTTCTGGATTAAACAGACACTTTGTGAAAATTTCTTATTTTTGACTCACCGTTAGTTATATTTTTGACTCACCGTTAGTTATATTTTTGACTCACCATTAGTTATATTTTTGACTCACCATTAGTTATATTTTTGACTCACCATTAGTTATATTCTTGATTCACTAATAGTTAAAGGAATGAGACACCGATGTGATAAACTGATGGACGAGTCACCGATAGAAGAAATCCTCACACCGAAACTAAAGTTTGTCTCACCAATGACAACGGTTGCACCGATGACAACGGTCGCACCAATGACAATGGTCTCACCGATGACAATGGTCTCACCAATGAAAATGGTCGCACCGATCACAATGGTCGCACCATTGATCACATGACCTACCAAAGCCTATACTGGTCAAATGACCTACTGAAATCGATGCTGATCACATGACCTACTGAACTTGATGCTGATCAAATGACCTACCGAAACTGATGTTGATCACATGACCTAACGAAGCTGATGTTAATCAAATGACCTACCGAAACTGATGCTGATCACATGACCGACTGAAGCTGATACTGATCACATGACATACCGATACCGATGAAAATTCAAATGACCTACTGATATCATGACTCACCGACAGTCATGAAAACTGTTTGAATTTCTATTAACTCTTATTTAATTCCAACAGTCATATTTTTTAAATTTAATGCACCTACTATTAATTAATGTTGGTTTTTGGATGTCAAGGAATTGTACCTCCTACCTGTCAAAAATTAATCATTATTTTTACCAGATATCAAGGAATAAAAAGGAAGATCTATTTGCAGTAAAAAGAGGAATAGAACGAGACACAAAAATACACATATGGAGACACATAAGAAGACGAGGGTGTGTGCGTGGTTGTGAATAACTACGAAAAAAAAAGAATAACTTTAAGAACACCTGTGAAAAGTAGAGAGCTTCAAGAAGATCATTCACCTGGAACAAACACTGAAGCCAAGTTGTTGTGCCTACTAAACATCATATGCACAAGGATGAATAACTATAGCTAAGAAGAAAAACAACACTCTGTTTTGTGTCATACTCACCAAAAAGGACTCAAATAACATCTGAAACATCCAAAAGAGTCCAGAGCACATCTGCAATCACTCAGATCATTCTAAACTCATTATCTATTTATTTTCTCTGTAGTGAACCTTTGTTTAACATTTTGAGAAGTGTGTGTGCATCTGTCTATTTAGACCCACACTGACTCCTGGGCTGAACTGGAGGATACTAAATCCTCACACCAAACTTTTTACACCTTATTGTATCCCACTATATATTGTGTAAGAGGACAAGTGTGACCTGGATAACCTATGTGTTATTGTTTAGTTTTCCCACGTAGAATTGTGGCAGAGGTCTGAGGACCTAAACAGTCTGAGTAATATTGTAAAACCCTCGATTCAAGGTGTGGATCATAGTTTATATAAACTGTTTAAGAGGACTAAGTCTCATCTTGAGACTGAACCTCTTGTTTTAAAACTGTTGTGCTTTTTTCCTTTGATAAAACTATTTTGAATATTCTGCTGCTAAGTACTTTAAATATAAATCTATTTTAAAGTTACTCTAATAGTTAAACTAGAAACTGCTTGTATTTATTGTAAACCAGTAGGTTAGTTTCAAAAGATAATCTAATCTTTAGATTAGATTAACTGAGAACTAATCAATCTTTGAGAAACTGATTGAACATTTACAATCTTTATAAATTCACTATAGTTTAACTTGTTAAATTGGGGGATTTTAATACAAATATTTTAAACAGAAATTTTTAATTGTAACTCAATTCACCCCCCTCTTGAGTGTCCACTCCAACCAACAAGATTCTTGGGGGAAAGTAAATCCAAACCCACCGGTTACTTATGCACACATTATAAAGCAAGAAACATGGAATGATTTCATTAGTTGTTGTAATGAGAAATCATTTCAGGTGCATTGTAGTTGATAATATATTATTTTACATTATTTATTTTATCCAATTTGATTAAAAATTGTTAATTTATGAAATAATGAATGGGTGATGAAAATAAACAATGTGAATCAAAACCAATGTACCCCTATCACAGAGAAAGGATGGGGTATGCTTCACTAGAAAATAAAATGATATGTATTTTAAATATAGAATAAAATTTTTATGTGATGTGAAATAATATATTTTCCTTTATTTATATGTAGATCGATGAATCAAAATCTAAAGTCACTTTCATCCCACTTCATGTGATTTGGAAGGAGGCCTGTGTAAATAATGAGGGTAAACTAGTTGATGAAAATACAAAATAAGTATGGGAAACATGTTTAAGCATGAAATAATAGTAATTTGTTATGCTTTATAATAGTATTACATAAAAATATCTATTTATGTTCATATTTTTTTATATAGTTTAGAAAAAAGTATTGATAATGGATATACTTGAAGAAAAACTACTTCTGGTATCTTTGAAGCGGTTAGGACAATATGGTCATATTAGAGGTGTAGGTTTTAGAGTGTCACCCCAAAAATATTTTTAGAATAAAAAACCTCAAGAAGATACATATCATATGATTAAATGATTGTAGGAACAAATAGATTATTTTCAAGATATTATTGTATGGTTTGGTTTGGCAGACTAGTCTATGTGAAAGGATCAAAGTAAACCAGCAATTGAACAAAGATCAACACATGAACAACCAAATGAACCCACTAGATTTGAGGCTATTCGTTCCCCTCAACCACATACCTTACATAATTTTTTCAATTTTTTCATTATTATTTCACCTAAATGTGAATCAAACAACTTATGATAACTTTATATTACTAAAATTCTATAGGGTGAAGTTGTATGTGATTTCTATCTATCAAAACCCATGCACCGCCTTTTTGTGAGGGTATGATGTATAATATCTTGAGAGACATGATATAAAATAAATAACTCCCAAAAGATCACATGATATTGGGGATTTAAGTAGATTAAGATTTGACCGCTAAGTTTCTTGTCCCACTTGATGATATGGATATTATAATGGTTGATGATGTTATTGTAACTTTCATATCATGGTCGTCTAATCCTATAAAGATGCATGAGGTATGTCCTTGATAATTTTTTTCAAATAAAAAACATGTAATAGTTGATAAAAAAGTTTTGAAGTGATTTATGGTATTACAAATAGATAAAATGATGGGGAAATGGAAGGTCAGATCAGGAAAATCCAGTGAATCATCCATGAAAATAAAAAGACCTTTCGGGAGTACCTTCTCCCTGTTAGTTCCACTACAGCATATATTAACATTACAAGTTCATTAAAACACCAAATTCAAAGATGGAAATATATCCTACATTCAATATGAAGAATAAATATTTGTAAAATTCATTACATGTTTGGTTGGTCTCGATAGTATAGATGATAATCCCAATTTTTAATGGTTGGGAGTCTTAGTTATGAATACATAAATGAGGTACATTTTCATAATCCTTATGTCCAAAAAATGTTCTACTATATTCATTAAAATTAATAACTATTCATATTTTCTATAGGTGTTTATATTACTATTATATAAAAGGAAAATCCTATGAATTACAATTTTGATTCATTAATCCTTCTATCATTTCTACACAAGAAATTTCTTTAGAAGTTAAAGAAATTGATATGAAAAAAGATGAACTAAGCAAGGTGTTTGAGAAGAAAATAACAAATGATAGACTCTTCTTGATTCCTATAATGTAGGGGTAAAACTCTACAATATAATAATTTAAAATATACTTTTTATTTTTTTATTACTTGTTTTATTTTTTAGGAAGCATTGGATACTGATCTCAATCAATTTGGATACCAAAAATGTTAATTTTTTGGATCCAATGCATGGATTTACATCAAACTGACTACACATGATGTGTATTGTGAATTGGTAATGAACTTCAATCAATATTTTACAGATAAAATTTGAATTACATGTTTCAATTTATGTTTTAATAATAATTTCGTAATGATAGAGTAATCTATAAATATAGGATAAATCATGGTATGAGGTCATTCACTAAACATAAGAACCCTATGGCTTTCTTTAAATTGAAACATATTAAGGTATATATAGAAATATTAACTATCAAAACATATTTCAAAACAATTTACTTATTTTGGTTAATGTTAAAATGATTTATAAATTAATATAACAATAATGATTGTGGATATTATGTTTTTAAATTTATGAAATATATCATATACCATCAAAATACTAGCATCCATGAACAATTAATTTCTGAAGGTAATTAAAATTTCATTAAAAATATTTCTTATTCGTTTGTTTTTCTATATTATCTCATTACTTCCAATATTTCCAACAATCTACATACTTAAAAGAAGAAGTAAATTTGTTTAGAGATGAGTGGGAAGAGTAAATGGTGTCAGAATATTTGTTGAAATCAAATTTAGGTGATTAAATATTATTTTTGTGGTCTAGTATGGTCTATGAGATTAGAAATATATTTGGGATGTGAATAATTAGTATCGGAATGCTTATACATTATTTTTGATATGTTTCTCAAGGAGAAGTATAATGGAAGAAATCAATTTGTTTAGAAATTAATGGGCAGAATACATGGTGTCATAATGTATATAGGCATCATGAAGAGGTGACTTTCAACTAGTTATTTAATTAATTTTCTCATCATTTTATCTACCTTTTTAGTTAATTTTCTTATCATTTTTATCCAATAATTATTTTGTTAAATTTATACATTAGTTCAAAACACATGTCATGTGCTCAGAATTGAGAAAATAAGATTGTGTTATTTTTAAAGTTTAGTAAAATGATCCATAATTCATTTTTCATGTGTAGAAATTGACCTCACTCAAATCTGACACACTATGTGTTCGATATGACTTGAAGTACATTTTTTCAATATAAAAGTGTCATTTTAGTTTAAAATACATCACATAGACAACACTAAGAAAATGAGATCATATTTTTTTCAAATTTTAGGACAATGATATATAATTAATTTTTGATATATAAGAATCAACCACACATCAATATGACACCTCATGTGGTCAGTATAACTCAAAATGTGTGTATTTAATACAAAAGTGTCATTTTAGTTTAAAACACGCATCAAATAGCCAAAACTGAGCAAACAATCTCATATTGTTTTCAAAATTTAAGAAAATTATTTATAATTCCTTAGTGACATGTAGGTATTGATCGCACATCAATATGACATCCTATTTGGTCGATATGACTCGAAGTGCATGTTTTCAATATAAAATTGTCATTTTAGTTTAAAGCACATGTCACATCTCCAAAACCAAGAAAATGAGATCATATTGTTTTAAAAATTTAATAAAATAATCTATAATTCATTTTTTATGTGTATTAATTGACTGAATGTCAATTTGACACCTGATGTGTTCAGTATGACTTGAAGTGCATGTTTTCAAAACAAGAGTATCATTTTAGTTTAAAACGTGCATCAAATAGAAAAAGCTGATAAAAACATCTTGTATTATTTTCAAAATTTAGGAAAATGATCCATAATTCATTTTTTGTATGTAGAAATTGACCTCACATAAATCTAACACCTGATGCGGTCGGTATGACTTGAATTGCGTGTTTCTAATATAAAATTACCATTTTAGTTTATAACAAGTGTCACATCACTAAAATCAAGAAAATGAACTTAGATTGTTTTCAAACTTTAGTAAAATGACCCATAATTTATTTTTAATGTATATTAATTGACTAAATTCCAATCTGACATGCGATGTGGTTAGTATTACTCAAAGTACAAGTTTTCAATATAAAAGTATCATTTTATTTTAAAACGCATCACATTTTAAAAACCAAGAAAACAAGCTCGGATTGTTTTAAAAATTCAGTAAAAATATCCATAATTCATTTGTGACATGTAAAAATCAACCACAAAAGTATCATTTTAGTTTAAAACATGCATCACATAGCCAAAACCAAGAAAACGATCTTGTATTGTTTTCAAAATTTAGAAAAATGATCTATGATTAATTTTTGATGTGTAGGAATCATCCTCATATCAATATGACACCTTATGTGGTTGGTATGACTCGAAGTTCATGTTTTCAATATAAAAATGCCACTTTAGTTTAAAACATGCATCAAATAGGAAAAACTAAGCATAAAAAGCTCGGATTGTTTTCAAACTTTAGGAAAATGATCCATAATTTATTTTTCACGTGTAGGAATTTACCACACACCAATCTAAAATATGATGTGGCCATTATAACTCAAAGTACATTTTTTCAATATAAAAGTGTCATTTTAGTTTAAAACACGTGTAAAATAGACAAAAAAAGAAAATGAGCTCAAAATATTTCCAAAATTTAGGAAAACGATAAATAATTCATTTTTGACGTAATAATTGACCACACATAAATATAACACACAATGTGACTGATATGACTCAAAATACATGTTTTCAATATAAAGGTTTAATTTTAGTTTAAAACATGTATCAAATATCCAAAATCAAGAAAAAAAATCTCATATTATTTTAAAACTTTAGGAAAAATGATTAATAATTCATTTGTGACATGTATAAATTAACTGCACATAAATTTGAGATACGATGTGATCGTTATGACTCAAAGTGCATGTTTTCAATACAAAAGTTTCATTTTAGTTTAAAACATGCATCACATAGGAAAAACTGATCATAATAAGCTTGTATTTTTTCTCATTATTTTATATGCTATTACTTGATTAATTTTCTTATCATTTTTATCTTATATTTATTTAGTTAATTTTCACAAAGATAATGCTTGAAGAAGGACAAGAAATGTTGTGACAGTTGAAGGCTTGTTCTCAAAAAGCAAGTGTTCTTGAATTGGATCACATCCATAGTGATTTTTTATCACCACAGATGTGATCCAATTCAATATCACCTACTTTTGAGAGCAACAATGAATGGTGTGATGTGTAAGAATCAACTGCAACTCAATCTGATACATGGTGTGCCTGGAGTGACTCAAATTATATGTTTTTAGTTTAAAATTGACACTTTGTGTTTAATTTATTTCTATATAGTGTTACTAACATAAGAATTGTTTTCTTATATAGGTGTATTCTTTTGCTCAATTTTGGGTGGTTTTTTCATAAACTAATAGTATGACTGGGGTTCGGGGGCCAAATACAAAGGAACATCTATGTTTTTGAATATTTTTGATAATTTGTACTTACTTGGGTAATTATAAAAACTAATGTTCGAAATGTCTATAATATGGTGTTTTTTCTTGTATCTGTGTTTTAAATTTTATTTCCATTAAATTTTATATTTTCTCTTGTATTTTATCATGTATTTTTTGTTATAGTGTGCTATAATTTTAATAGCACACTGAAACAGTATGCCCATTTATCACCACTAGTAATAGAACTCATAAAGGGACCCTTTTATCAATGCTAGAATAAGCATTGATAAAGGGATACTTTATTAGCACTACAACAAACACTAATAAAAGAATATTTTATCAACATTATGAAAAGCACTGATAAAGTCTTTAGTCTTTTAAGGGAAGTCTGATTTTCTATGATTTTTTTATTGGCAAAGGCTTATTATAGCGTTGTTAAAGGCCTCATGTTTAGTAGTGAATAATCAAAACCAAAAACCTTCTCATGGTTTTAGAACATGGTTTCTACCAAAGAGGAGTGTTTTTATTATTTTATAAGGTTAAGAACTAAACTCATTAAAATAATATCCTTGATGTTGTGGAAGTGAGTCATGTTCATAAAGAATTAATTTTAAATCCTTAACATATAATATAGGTTTTTGGGGATTCATTAATGGTTTATAAAATTAATTAAATTGCTTTAAAAACACATTATTTTAAAGGGAAAACATAGTTATGGTCATGGATACTCTTTATAGTATTTATTACAACACTTTTGGTTATGTATGATGTCATAATACATATCATATATTTATAACGTATTTTATTTTTACCCAAAAATTTGACTCTCTCATAAAATTATGAAAAATTCACCATCAGCTAATTCAGATGTACTGATTTCAAAAATAATATTTATTTTATCATGAATAATTCTTTAAATATGAAAATTTACACTTTTAAATCAAAAATCCCTATTTATTAAAAAAATATGGGTTCTTACAACGATAAATTTTTTTGACCCTTATAAAAATTACAATTGACTTCATAAAATTATATGGTCATTTATATTTAAATAAATGTTATTTAATAAAAATATTTTATTAAAATAGCATTTATTTTAAAAATTATTGAATTCATCAAAAATAGTGTCTTGATTGAAATTATATATTTTCCAAAAATACAATTTGTGTTTCATCGTATCAAAATATAATTTTTATCAAACTCTTTATTTAATAATTTATATAGAAATAATAAAAAAGGATAAATATAATCATTATTATATTAAATATAAAAATATAAAAATTCATATTTTTAGGTTCGTGATACATAACCCCTTATTACACTAATGTATTCCCTAAGGGTATGGTGTGTGATGGTGACACTTTCTTGGAGTGGTACGGTGAACATGGTTTAGGTTGTGATATTGATAAGATTGAACTTCTCCTATAAACAATTTTACTCGAGATTTAGTTGTTGAATATCGGCTTGAGATTGGTCTAGGGAAAATCTCAGTGATGTCATCACCTTTGAAAGCTCTGATAAATGGATTTCATAAGGTATAATCCTGTTAGTCAAGGTTGTTTCTTCTTTCTTCTACGTCAATTGGATTTTATCATAACCCTTAATATATACTAATCATAACAGTCATTATACAATAGATATATTATCAATGGTTATGATTCTTAATGATCTTTTAAATATAACATGATATAACTTATAATGGTCTAAAATAACCAAAGTAGTGTATGTATTTTCTATAACTTCATTAATTATTAAGTCATTTATTAATTTGAAAGGGGAATTTAATTTATAAAACTTTGGGTCATTACAATGTTTACCAAGAGTCTGGGTTCAGAAATATTGAGACAGCATAAATCCTCAGTTGGACTTGGGTGAACAGAAGGAGGTGGAGAAGAATTGTTTATAGAAGGGTGCTTTGTGGAAGTTGAAGGTGGTTCCATGGTGTTTTATTTGAAGCAATCTTAAAGTGGGAGATTGTTGGGAATGTGTAAAGCCTAATTCATTTGATTGAATTCAGTCAGCCTAAAGGGGTGGTTTTTAAATATCTTTAATTTTTTTAAGTGGTGGAAGCAGTTGTGTTCTCCTTAAGCATTCTGAAAGAAGGTTTCTGGAAAGAGATGGTTCAAAAGGAGGATCTTTTGATGAGTTTAACATAAGTCTGTATTTTTTTAGAAGTTTAGATAGGACTTTCTAAAAGGTAACAGATGTTCAATGTATTATTTTGGAGGTTTTTTTTTACTGTAGGAATTGTTCATATTAAATATTTCTATAGGGGATCAGTAATGGGAATAGTGGAACAGATGGAATCTCTAATTTATTGGAGGTTGGTACAACCAGATGACCAGAAGATACTCTCAATAAATAGAGGGTGGGGCCAAATTTGGTTTGTAGGATGTAACTGACACTTATTTAAATTTTTATTACTTGAATCTAGTAATCTAGAGTGAATTATTAGTCACAAAGTTGTAAATTTTTCTTTCTATAGGAATGAAATGTAATGTTTCTCATGTGGACGTAGGATTTACAGTTCGTACCACATAAAACCAAAGTGTTATTTTTTTATTACATTTACTTTCATTGTATGAATTTTTTTATTAGAGTTAACAAGGATGAATTTATTTTGACTTGGTGTGGTGATTTGGGTGAACTTTTTTTCTTCCAAGTTTTGGAGCATTAAGTTCAAAGAGTTCCTTCCAGAATCTATTTCTGCCTGATGATTTTGGAACAACTATTTATGATTGTTTGTTAAAATGATAGTGTGGTGTAATTATCAATTTTTTTCACAAATTTGGGACTCAAACAACCAAACTTAGGTGAAATTTTCTTTCAAAAATATATGATCACAAAACTACCTCCTATGGAGGATGTTGACTGTCGTCGGGGAAGATAGTACCAAAACCAAGTTCAAAAACCACTCAAAAACCTCTAGAGGATGATTATCCATAACAAATCAAATAAAAAGGGTCCACTTGTGGATATAGGTGACCACATGGAATTCCAATGGTGTTAAGGACAGATTTTGAGAACCATTGAAACATGATGATTCCTTTTACAAGAGCATAATCGAAGGAACTAGAGGGATTTTTT
This sequence comes from Viscum album, assembly GCA_963277665.1. Lineage (NCBI taxonomy): Eukaryota > Viridiplantae > Streptophyta > Magnoliopsida > Santalales > Viscaceae > Viscum > Viscum album. The sequence goes on from OY728160.1 coordinate 441,888,959, forward strand.
TACAAGGGATCCAAGGACAGATGCTCCCTAGTAAAATCCAAGGAATAATACTCCTTTCACCCAACTACCTAAAATTATGGGGGATCTTTCAATATCATCATTTCACCTCCCCAAATAGAATTCACACCGTTTATAAAATAGAATTCATACCCTTCATGAGATCATTACCCCTTGTCAAATGAATAACATGTGGAAGAAACATTATAATTATCATAATATATTCATATAAATCAATTAAATACTTTATTAAATTTAAAATATAATTTAAAACGTGCAAGCACTCATGGTTTCATCGATAAAGTAAAATTCATAGAACCACCTACCAAAAAGAATGAAATCGATGTTAATTGGTGTTTTTATTCCATAAGAAATAAAGAGAAGCACTTATAAAGTGATTAGAAGCCCTAACATTGAAAAAAACCAAATGAAAATCATGATAGATAGAAATTTATGTCACCATGACCATGATAAGGTAATAGGATTAATGGATAAGAATATTAATGAAGATAGGAAAATGATTCTATGAAATTGAAGGAATCACACATATTTGATGAATAAACCACCAATAATGACATTAAATAGAAGAGAGAAATAGGGGTTTATTCTTTGTGGATAAACAATAAAATAAAGAATAAAAAGGAGGATGTTTTATTTAAAATAAATTCATAAAATAAAAAATATTTAATTTTTCAAAGAGCTATAATTTGGGTGCATGGTTAGGCTAACTATGCACCAAACATGTATGTGCTACTGGAAAGTGAAATTTGGTCTACATGGTTTATATGCACGGATAGGGTAACTATACACCCTAATTGTGCATTTGAGAGTTTATCTAAAAGCCCAAATTTTCATTCCAAAACTCAAAGTAGGAGATAAGACAAATAAATAACAAAAATCTTATCAAAAAGTGACATCATGGGTGTTAGAGTCAACAAGTTATTGAGAATCATCATAAATAACACTAATATAATCATGAACAATAATGATATCATCCCTTGTTGTTGTGATAATACGATATTCATTATCACCATTTTTCTTCAGTTGATTTTCCTTCATTGTATTTTCTATTTTTAGTTGATAATAAAACTTTTTAACATGTACTTTATTGCCATAATCATGACACTAAAATGTATTCTATTTTGACCTTGATTTTATTTTTATCTTTTTTTTACCTTGGTTTATCTATTCCTAAGTATGCCTCCTGACTTCTTCATTTAAAACCATATACTTGACAAAATTCATAATCACAACACCACTAAGAGAAGAACCAATTAGATCAATACATAAAATTTTTTATGAATCAAGTAAAGTGTTAAGTAACCAATGATCCAAAATATCACCATCAAAGTTAACACCCATGCTAAATAACTGATCAAAGAATCCACCAAACTCACTCAAATAACCAACAATAGAAGTATATTTTTTGTAACTCAATTTCATGACCTATTTGAGAAAAATTAATTAATTATTTCCCATATTAGAAGAATAAGTTGTTTCAATCTTTACCCACAAAGTTATGGCATAATAGATATTTACAATATGATTTATCACATTATTTTTAACTTATTAATGAATGAAACCACATACCATTTCGTGTTCAAACTCTCAATCTTCATTGGTATTTTCTTCTAGTTTTTGAGTGGAAAATATTGGTGGATGCATTCATTTGAAAAATTACTTGGAATGTGAAATGATAAAAAAAATATATGCACTTAAAATAAATGTTGATGCAAAAAAAATTAAATGTTCCAAGCACAGTGAAAGCATCCATTTAAGTCACATTAAACTCAGATTTTGTTGTAATCAATGAATAATATGAGATGTACATGATAATGAATCATCATGATCGATGGATTATAATCCAAAGATTAATTAACATATATAATGGAGAAAATAATAAATGATATTTTTCATCTTAAATTTATAATTAATATAAATAAATAAATACCTTGGTCTTGACATTCTTTCTTCAAATAAGACATTGATCGTTTAAACCTATGTTCAATTGTATTGTCATTACATTGATGTGGTCCAGAGTAGAATCTTTCTAGAAATGATCCATATATGATTCAATGATCTCAAAGTGTTGTTAATGGTACTTCGGGTGCTAGCACTATGGTACCAATCATTTCACATATTTCCATTTGATCATCACATAATCCTTCAAAGATGAAGGATTGATTCTTATTATCTTATTTTTGAAAAGTGGAGTAAAGATGAAGCTCTTGGTTCTTGAGAGAATTATTAATAACATCTTCTATAGGGTTTAGATAATATCTAAAAGGGATGTGTTGTGCGTAACAATGTCTAACCCTAGGAAATAATATAATCGAGTATTTATAAAGCTAATTTAGAGAATAAATAATTGCACAAAGGCCCTTTATTATTCTTTTAATCCCTATAGAACCCTATGTCTAGATAATAATATTATTATTTTTATTTACTTGACATGTGCTAAACTCGAAGATAAAATAAATATCATTTCTTTAAATAAATAAATTGATATTTATTTAAATGATATTTAATATATCATTCCTATCAGACCTGATAACTTGGACCACACTTCCTCCTCCACATTAACTAAACCTCGAATAATAAATATTATTCATTTTATAGATAAATAAATATTTATAATATTCATGGTCTTGCGAATAAATATTTATTTTAATATTCAACCCACACATACATATGATGACTGGATATTTACGACTAATAAACCCTGAATAAATATTATTCCATGGACTGGAGAATAATATTTATTCCATTAATTAAATTTATAGAGAATTTAATTGAGATCAATAGAAACATTAATTGTATGACCTTACAGGCTTCTTCATCAATGACATTAAGTAGGTTCGCCTAAAGTATAATATCAACAACTAATAACACGTAAAGGCATCCAAGAGGAATAATTTAATGCTGCAATATCAAAAACCACATATGAATGCTTACTTTGTAATATAATCATTTTATCTAAATATCTCATCAAGAAAGTTGCATACTTTTGTTATTGACCTACATGATTAATATATATTTATTTGACTATCTGAAGTGAACCCATTTGTACACCATGACCATGAAATTTAGTTTTATGATTTCATTTCAATCATAGGGTCGAAATATCAACCTCTGTGAAGATGAAGGTGACAAATCTTTTCTTGACTAATTAATTAATAACATATTATTCGTGATGCACCCAATGTACCATATTTCTCACGAACATACGACATCACCATTTTGGTAAATACATCAAAGTAAAAAAGACATGATATGTATTAATAATAATCATAAAGTCTAAGTATCTCTACACATGCTCGTGAACATGAATATCCAATGACATGTAAACACATGGAAAATCTAATGGCAGGTTTTCCCTTATTATCTCTCATCTTGGATATTACTAAGTGCGAACTTAATGAGATAAAGTCTCATCCGTTTATGAGTAATCTCATTTGACAAACTATTTCATCTATGTACCTTCAAATTACATCATCCAATCATAGGAATAAAATTAAGAATATTGTTATAACATTTCAAGATCATCATCATAGCTGAGAATTGTTCATGATCTTTTCAATGTGACAAATACTCTAGTACATTATCACATTAGAGTTATGTAGAATAATAATAAATATGTGATAAGTTATTAATTAATTTCATATCTTTGAATATATACAAATAATCTAAAGTACAAAGTAGTTGTTTCTAGAACACCAGCTCCAATATTTTTAAAATGAAAAACCCTCAAAGAGAAAAAAAACATGAGACCTGGTCTAAGAAAACAATTCACTAAAACTTAAGAGTACATGGTATAAACTCTCAAAAGATAAAAAATATAAAAAATATAACTCTCCAATAAGTTATACATACCACCAGATGAATGTGACAAAGGGTATATTTGAGAATAATGAACATTATTCAAAAAATAAGACCAAATCAATGATTTGACTGTATAGATTCGAAGGTCATCATCTAAACAACCAAGCGCTGTAAAATCACTAAAACTAAATAAATAATCTCTATCAATAAAAGTGATCAAAGTATGAAATTCATTATTCTTTGGATTTAAAAAACTCATTCTTCTTATATATCCAAAAAACAAAAAAATGACGGACAACCAATTGACACGCCCAGCACCTGTGACTCAATCTAGAAAAACCAATATTCCTCTTAAAATTCTACCACCACATCATAAAAAATAGCATTTTTATTTTTAAATAATTATATATCAAAAGATAACAATGAATTAACAAAAATAAAATAAAATACAAAATAACCATGTGAGCACTGATTAAGGTGGGCCCATAACAATTTTAAGAGTACGATGATTTTCATTTTAATTTACAAATGATCTAGGAGAATGAATTATAAAGTACAAAGAAATTTTACACTATTGCATATCGGGGCAAGGGATGCACTAGATTTTATCAGTGCTAAGCAGAAAGAACTAATAAAAGCCTCACCTTTATCAGTGCTGATAATGGTCACTATTATCAGTGCTAAAAAAATATTGATAAAGGTGTGTCCTTTATCAGTGATTTTTTTAGTGTCGATAAAGGATAGATTTATTATCACTACTCTTAGTGCTGATAAAAGTTTTTAATAAAACATATTATTAATATATATAATTATTATATTTATATTCAAAAATAATGTTTATTTATATACATTAATTAAAAAATACAAGTTTATAATTAATATAAATATGATACATTTATATATAATTTTTAATAATTCAAATATATATATAATGTTTTAAAAAAAGTATTTATAAAATTATAAATAAATATATTTATTTATTTATTTATTTATTTATTTATAAAATTATAATAATTTTTTTAAAATAATAAATATATTTATTATAGTTATAATTATATATAAATACTTTTTGAATATATTTATTTATAATTATAATTATAAATAAATATATATCTCCAATGAATTTGGTCTATATAAATATATATATATATAATGAGATAATGATGATATTCATAGACATAATTATCATTATTTATGTTCATATATTGATGTGTGAGTATAATTGACTCTATATGATCATAAGTTTATTTGTGGACATGATTGTGGGTTGTTATGTTCCAAATGTTACAATTACCTATATTATGATTACGCATGCATATGTTATGTATTTATCATGAATATTCATTTATACATTGAAACCATTATTATTCATGCTTCCATATATGTGATGACTCATTTTTATGATCTATACTTTACTAGGTATATAATTCATTCATGTTATTCCCATGAACTAAAATAATGATATGAGGATGGGTTCTCTCTCTTATAGAGAGTCTCTCTCTCTATCCATCTATGGAATTTGTCCTGGAGATTTCTTGGAATCGATCATCTATGGGGATGATCGAACTCTGTATGAATTTTTTGGGAATAAGGAGCTATTTTCCCTTATTTCCCTCTCAAAAGGATGAATATACTCAAGGTTGTTTTTGAAATAGGTGAAAATCATGACTGTTCTGAGGATATCTCTAGATCCCCTATGAGCCCTACCCATAGGCATGAATGTAGTTTGGATGAAAATGTGGGGAAGTTGGTGTTTTCAGTCACTTGTAGTTGGTGATGATGTTCAATACAATGGACACAGTGTGTGATGGTCTCGATCTTGGGGTACAGTGAGCCCTGAAAATTCATATCGGTGTCCACGAGTGGCACTGACAAAGGTTTCATTTCATGGGACATTTCGGGTTTTCTTTTTTTGTAAGATCTATGCCTGAAAGATGGAGTTCAGGCCTTATCTTCTTTCTTTTTTCCAATAATGGCCCTGGTCGATGGAGGAGATGATGGTTGTGTCTTAATCGGCGGTGAAGAGGGTTGGGTTTGGGATCCCAATGGATTTGATGGTTGTGTGCGGTGATGATGTGGGATCTGGGATCAGATTTTTGTGTCAGCTGACGGCAGGGGTATGTTCGCTGCTGATAGCGGTAGAGTTTTCAAGATCTTCTGAAATTGATGGTGTGTTATCTTCGATGAGGGTTGGGTGGAGTGGTTGGCGTTGCATAGTCCTACGATGGAAATAAATAGGTGGCAAGTTGGGTAGTGATGTGTTATGATGAGGCAACAACTTCTTTATGTGTGGTTTGTTCAGGCAGGCGACGTGACTATTATGTTCTTGGAATGTGGTAGGGAGACCTCAGGATGTGGGGGGGACCATGATTTTGGGATTCACATGTGCAAGCTAGCTGGCTGGAAAAGCGAAGTCCTCGGGATGTTGCACGGGTCTATTAGCAAGGTGTTCACTTCTTTTCAGCATGGGCCTATTATTAGGCCTTGTGGTTTTTTATAATTTGGACCCTTTGAGTCATATCTAATGGGATCATGGTTTGGATATCATGTGGGGATTTGGGTCGGCATATGGGCAGTTTTCGGGCTGATATCGTAGGGTTTAAGGCCATTATTTGGGCCGATTTGGTGGGCATGTGGGTCATCTCTTCTTATGCTTCCATGTTCTTTGTTTTTGTTTTTATTTAAATAAATTTTTGGAACCATGAACTAAAACTCATGGTTCGCACTTTTTTAAGTATACCCATAAACTTATTATGTTCTCATAAATACTTATAAAATTACAATAAATATATTTAAATAAAAAATATATTTATTATATTTATAATTATAAATTTTTAATTATATATAAATATTTATATATATATATACATATTTATAATTATATTTATAACTATATATATTAAATAATTATAAAATTATAATAAATACAGTTATTATAATTTTATAAATATATATATTAATATATATATATATAAGTATTTATAAATATATTTATTTATAATTATAATTTTAACTATATATATATATATTTAAATAATTATAAAATTATAATAAATATTTTTATTATAATTTTATAAATATATATATTTATATATTAATATATATATATATTTATATACAAATATTTATAAATATATTTATTTATAATTATAATTATAACTATATATATTTAAATAATTATAAAATTATAGTAAATATATTTATTATATTTATAATTTTATAAATATATATAATTATATAAATATATTTATAAATATATACAAATATTTATAATTATAATTATAAATAAATATAGATATAATTAAATAATTATAAAATTATAAATATAAAAATATATATTTATTATAATTTTATAATTATAAATAATTTTTTATTTTTTTATAGTTATAATTATAAATAAATATATTCCAAATGGGTTCAGGTGCCTGGTGAACCTGCTCCTACCAAAATTTATTGAAAAATAAAAGACAGGGACATGAAAAAGAGAATGGGCGGGGTCAAACAAAGGATAAACCCTCATCCAAAAAAGAAAACTACAAATGAGTGAAATCGGGACCATCTTCATAATCATCAGAGATTTCATCAGCTGATTCTCATTCTGACTATGAATTCTTCTGATTGAAAAGCACGAAGTACTTTTCCCTAAGTTTAACCTACTCTAGAGTGATCTCCTCAGAAGAAGACGATCAACCACGTCCATGTGCATCAACCCAATCATCTTTTCCACGTCCTCAACCACAAATTTTGGATAACGACCATGTTTCCATGTCTTAGTTTGTTTCCAAGACCCTTCTGGTTCTTCCCTCTTCGAATGAGGGACATTCTCCATGAGAGGTCTCCCCTTAGAGTGTGTTAAGTGGGGAGATTCCCTATGTGAAACATTCTTCATAACTAGGGAGACATTAATCTCTATCTCATTCTTTCCTTTACTGGATAAGGAACGCTCTTACCCCAATTCCTCATCCACTTCTTTTTTCACATCCCTTTCAAATTCAATTTGACCAAGGTCAGTAATATCAAGCACTATCTCATCCATAGTTATCTTGGGTCCTTCTTTGGAACCAATAAGGACATCTTTGAAAGAAACACTACCACCTTCAATGTCTTAACTGCATTCATCCCTTTTTTCATCAACAGTAGAAGATCCCTCATCCACATAAGGGAGTTTATCATTTTGGTCTAACATAGGTGTTTCATTACCCTTCAAGACAGCATCCATATTTGTTACCCTGGGACCAATCTCAGCAGCAATGCAATCATTCGCAACATCTTTCCTCGTAAATTTCTTCCCAGAAGGCTTCAAGGTGCCTTCATGTTTGACTTGAATATTTTGGAAATTCTTGAATTTATAGACTTCATTCCCCAAAACCTTGAATGACTTACAGAAGGATGAGATTAATTTATATTCAAAATGAACATCAATTTTATCACCATTTTCCACTAGAGTTCCAAAACCAGGCAGATGATTTAGCATGTCGATGTCTACAATGACTCTAGAAAAGTATCCAAATTTTCCTTCAACAACGTTTTCATATATTTTAATGGGTGCTCCAATACAGAAGATAAGATCATTAAGAATTATAGGATGCCAAAACACCCAATTGAGACCATGAATTTTGGTTAAGATTTGCGCAATTGTATGTTTTTGAGAATGCGGGTTGAAACTCAGATCCCATGCAGAGATACAAAAAACCCTTGTATTAAGAGCATAAAAATTGGTTCTCTAAGCACAAGATCGATCATCTACATTAGAAAAAATTAAATGAAAACATCCTCTACCAATGAGGACAATTCTCCAATTGGATATGACTCAAATCTTAGAGCCTAAATTTAACCACTTCAGTGTTCATTGGTTTGTCACCCATAGCAAGAATCAGCCAGTCACACCCAAATTTTGTAAACCAATTACTTTATTATTTTTTCATCTTCAGATAAATTTGTCAAGGTTTGGGTGTGTCCCTATTTAAATTTTTGTGTTTAGTTGAGAAAAATGCATGTTTTGGGGGTTGGCAGCGTCTAGCACATGGGCAAATCACGGTTGAGAGACCATGCGGATTCACCCTATTCACCACGTGGCCTGCTTGGTATGTAGGATAAATTAAAAAGTTAAATGAATGGTAAAATGAAATTTAATTAAAGTTAAATTAAATAATAAGTATTATAATAAAATTTAAAGTGTTATTTTAATAATAATAAGAATAATATTATTATTTCTGTTATGGATAATAATATTATCATCATTAGAGAAATTATTTAAAAACTGAAATGATAATTATTATTGTGGTTATTAAAAAAAATTATTAATATTATCATTATTATGAATGAAACAAGCATTAAAAATAATCTTAACATTTTTTTGTTGTTTTTTTTATTATTATAATTATTAAAATTGTTTATATCATGATTATTGCAAAAATTATTATGACTGTTATTTAGATGAAATGAATATTTTCATTATTATTATCATTATTAATGTTAAAAAAATGAAGTGGCTATTATTATTATTTTTATCATTATATCATTATTATAATTATTGTGTTTGTTAAAACTATTACTAGTTTTTTATTTTTATTATTATTATTATTATTATTATTATTAAGTTAATATTAATAGTAGTTTTTATTAGGTTTTATTTTCTTTTTTTTGGTTTGTTTATGGTTTCACGCAGCACCCCATGTCCCTACCCTTTCTCTCACCAATCACCCCCCCCCCCCTCTCGACCATGTATGTACACAATGCCCATAGAGCCCCCCCCCCCTCTCCATGTCGGCCCTCTCCTCCTCATCAACGCAACCCAGTGGTCGGATGTCCTCCCCTGCTAGCGCAGTGCCCTCCGGTCAGCGCGCCTCCCTCGTGCAGCTTCTCTCGGTGCACAATAGGTTCTGTGGGCCGAGTCCCCTTCGAAAGCCCCTACTTTTCTCCGTCCGGCTTTTCGGCCACCCTCCTCTCACTCTGGTGATCTTTTGGCCATGTGACATCCCCCTCCGGCAGTTTTTTCTTCAAGTTTTAGGGCTTTTAGTTTCTCCCCAAACCTTGGATTTTAGGATTTTGATTTTTAGGGTTAGATACTTAATTTTTTGGTTCGATATTGATTTTTGAGGTATGTTCTTGTCTTCCTTGGGTGCGGTGATGGTGCGAAGGAGGTTTCGCTTTTAGTTTCCATAGGTTTCCCTAATTTTGAGGTAAGAACCCCATTGTTTATGCCTTTAACTTAGGTTTACTTTGATTTCTTGACTTTTTCACCCTCTTTATTTTCTAAATAGGCATTAGATATTTTTAGATGAATTTTAATGTAATAAATATCTTGATTTGTGGTGGTTTGGAATTGTTGAAAGGGGTTCTTACATTCCATATGTTTTGAAAATGGCTCGATTGGACCCTTTAAATTGGATAATGATTTATAGTGACATGGTTTGGATTTTATGAGCATGTTTGGTGATATTTAAAAATGTTGAATTGTGTTTTTAAAGGTATTTGGTCATAAAATTCTTAATAAAAAACCCTTTGGCCTTGAAAATGTGCTTTGTTTTGAGAATGGTGGTTTGGTTTATAAAAAAAGGGGTTGTGTGTTATGATTATGAAAACAATTGTTCTTATGAAAATGATGAAAGGCCCGTTTGGAATTTTAAGGTGGTTTCATTAGAAAACCCCTCTAGGAGGGATCCTTGCCTAGTTTTATGAGGTGGTGGTGGGGTTTTCCTCGGTATGGGACCCCACCCGTGTTATTATTGTTTTAAGGCATAAGCTTTCCTTTGAAGAGGTATGTGGGTGCTTCTTGTGGTGATGTGTGAGAGTATATATATCTGAGACTTATTTTTTTCTTTATTGGTAACACCCCCTTACGAACATAGCATGGGAACCTAGCATAGTAAAGAGTTTTACGGAGAACTATTGATGCACTATTTTATATTACTCACTTGCTAGTGGCCCATAGCAGGGGTATTTTTGTTTTATTATTATGGGATTGGGCCCCTTGACCAGGCTAGGTTGGGTGACGATTGGGAATTAGGGCGTTATGACGTCATTGGATAAGGCATGCCTTAGGGATGAGTCACATGTGTAGTATATTCTAGTCTTCCTCTGAGTTCCTAGGTATTCCCATGATGACCGACACTAGACTCGTTTTCCATTTCCCTCATTATGAGTCTATCTCCCTGGTCTTTGGTTTTAGAATTTTCTTGGTAAACTATAAAAATGTGTTTGGTTAAAAAAAGATGTTTCAAGAAAGTTTTTTTGAATAAATTTGCATAAAAATTTGACATTTCTCTTTTGGTTCCCTTTTTCCTTGTTTCCCTAAGAAACCATCTTAGTTTCCATGAATGAACCTCATTTTGGAAAGTGAGGGCAATGGATTGTGATTTTATTCTTTTTGAAATTTAAAGTATAAAAAACATATTTTTATAGTTGTAATTCAAACCTAAAAATCATTATTGCTTGATTTAAAGGATACGCTTTGGGTATAGAATTAGTCAGGCCTACCTATCGAGTTTTAATACTCATGCCTATAGTGTTTTCTTGTTTTTAGCTTCTATTGTAGGTTCCAGTGTTGGTTTAGTTGCCTCCGGTGATGGTTGGTATGTGTTTGGAGAGTGATCCTTGGGGTCACATGGAGGTTCTATTTGGTGTCAGGTTTATCTTGGAAATTTTGGGTTTTGGTTTGTTGTTCAGTTTTATTGTCTCTTTGTTTATAATTTTTAAATGTTGTCAAATTCAAAAATCAAATTTGAGTTTGGTTGGTTCTATGTTTTTTATATTGTCCTTGTTTATTTAAATTCTACAAATTCATTCCCAATAACTATATTGATTCCCTTGGTGCTTGTCGCTAGCCCGGGAGGATCGGGAATACCTCTCAGGCCTTTTCACACACTGGCTCAATTGACTGGTTCAAGGTTGACCGGGTTGGTTTGTGAGAAAATGGTATCAGAGGAGGTTGGATCTTGAGAGAACCTTTATTTTTAGAACACCCTTCATTATTTGAGGGTTTTTCAGAATAAGGAGTAGTATTTTTGGGCTCAAGGTTTAATAATGGGAAGGATTTCCTGAACCCTTTATCATTCTAAACCTCAGGTTACCATGGGAGGTTCGGTTATGTAGGTGTATTTTTTTTTTTGGATTGCTTGGTGTTTGTAAATGACAATGGAGTTGGGTAAGTGGTATCCTAAGCTCATAAGGTCTAGAAAGCCATGCAGGGACAGGGGAATTACCCTATAATTCTCCTTATGTAGATGGTGTGATTGACATATGGTCACCAACCATATGGCCAAGTCACCCCTAGACACTAATTTTCCTTATTTTATTGTTTAAGTCTTCCTTAACTCTGATAATCGTCTTGGGAAAATTATATTTTGGAATTGTGAAAGGTTGGTTTTTAAATGGAAATGGGTTTGTTTTGGCTACTAGAAAATGTATTTGTATAACCGATTTATTTGAATTATGGAAAAATGTTCTGGATTGGATGGATTGGCATTTGTAAATGGTTTTTAATGGGATGATGTGTTTTGAAAATAAAGGTGTGGCATTTGTAAATGGTTTTATTAGGGGATGTTAGTGAATTTTGAGAAGTTTTCTAAATCTTTTAAATTAAGTAAAAAACTTTTAGGAGGGATGTGTGAGGTTTTGGAATGGGTTTTAAATTTAATGGTTGAAATTATCTTTTTCCAAAAAAGTTTTGTGAGTTTTGAATTTGGTTTTGAAATGTTGTGGTTAGCAGTTTTTGAAAAGAGGGTTAGAGGGTTTGGAAAGTGGAGATGTGGGTTGAATGATTTTGTTTTGAAAAATATAAAGGCTTTTTTGGGACATTTGGTGTTCCCATGAGTGATCACATGCATGAGAATATGTGAGAATGTGGATGGGTTCTCAGTATAGAAAAAGGATATGCATGTGTGAGACTCTATGGAATGTCATCGGTGAGTGTGTAACCCACAAATCCTATTTTAATTCTAAAGTTTTTCCTTTTGAATAAGTGGTGTGGTTCATTTTCTTGAATTTTGAATATTTTGGTTGTGGAGTGTTTGATCTTGTGGTTTCTTTTTGGTCTTTTAGCATTTCTAGTTGGTGTTCTTGTTGGTGGTCTTTATTAAAATAATTCTGAGAAACCTTGGTGGTGGTTTCCTTTGTGTTTTAGTGTTGTTTAGTGGTATGATTTGGTTAATGGACCAATTGGGTTGGGTTCATATCTCCTTTTTATTAGCTAGAGTGTACCCCCCCCCCATGGGGTTTGGAATGTGGCTATGGTAGACATACCCATTGATAAATCCTCTAGTTGATCAAAGTAAAAGTTCTCTTTTTTGATTGAGATTCTTTTCCCTGTGATGTTCTTTACAGTTGTAAGGTACATGTTCGTTGATGTATGGAATATTTGTTCCCTCTCTTGGGTGAAAAGGTGGAAGTTGTAAGTTCATTTTGGGAGTTTTATTTTTAACAAAAGTGTAGCATTCCTTTGGGAATTCCGAACCTTTTAGTTTGGAATAATAATGTTTCCCTTGTGTCTTTCTAGTTTTTGTTCCTTGATTGAGGTGAAAGGGGTGATGTGGTGGCATCTTCTAATTCCTTGTCGCGTTAAAGTTCCATGCTAGGTGAAGTGGGTCTTGGGTTGTGTTGGGTTATGTTGGTTCAACCTGGAATGTGGTGTGGTTGCTTGTGGAACCATAAGTAGAAGTGTTGTTTAGGGGATCCTAAAGCCTAAATATGAGGCAGGAGGTGCTTCAGACATCAGATCTCCAACCATAGGACTCGGAGTGAATCTGGTTCATAGTTATGGACCTCCCCCCCCAAGGGTGTGATGGATCTTAGTCTAATATTTGTCTTGTGTTTGGTTTGGAATTTAGCTAATTAGGTCCCTTGTAGTGAGAGATTTAGTGTACAAGAAGACCCCAAGTTTTTTGTGTCGATTTGTGTTATCCAGTTAAGCTAGTCAGTTCTTATGGTGGGGAGACCCACAATGGGTCTCGCAGAGTTACCTCTGAAGTAATTTAGTGTTATACCAATCCTTATAGTGGGGAGTCTGTTCGTGCATCCCCGTGTTGGTATCAAAGTTTCATCCTTGTTATCAGTTCAATGGTGGTTGATCTTGTGTTAAACCACCTAATTCTATGTTTTCCCTTGAGTAAATGTTGAGATAAGAGTTTTCCAGTGGTTTTGATCAGAATAAGGTTATAAAGGTATTTTAGGGTTGGGGTTTGTATTCATTCTCTTGTTTTTATGGATTTTATGTGTTCCCCTTGGTGATTTCTAGGATGTTCATACTTTGAGGTAGGATCTAGTGTTGTGGAATTTCCATATATTTTGGTCTGATCAACTAGATGTGATTAAACTTTTGGGGGTAGACGTCACTTAGCGGGGAGTCTGTCTCGGTCTTCTGAGTTCTTTTGGTTAACCTTCCTCTTGTTTGTGGTGTTTTTTGACCTCTTCGTTTATCGTTCTTTGAGAATCTACTTGAACTATAAAGGGGTGTCAATTCCTGCTTTGGGGTTCGACCTTGTTTTGGCTTCCTGGGGGCGGAAAGCATTATGGTGGGGAGAGTTGTCACACCCAACTTTTTTAAACCCATTACTTTATTATTTTTTCAGCTTCGAATAACTTCATCGAGGTTTGGGTGTGTCCCTATTTAAATTTTTGTGTTTAGTTGAGAAAAATGTGTGTTTTTGGGGTTGGCAGTGTCTGGCACATGCGCAAAGCATGGTTGAGAGACCATGTGGCTTCACCTTGGTCATCGCACGGCCCGCTCGGTATGAAGGATAAATTAAAAGGTTAAATGAATGATAAAATGAAATTTAATGAAAATTAAAATTAAATAAGAAATAGTATAATAAAATTTAAATTGTTGTTTGAATAATAATAAGAATGATAATATTATTTCTATTACGGATAATAATATTATCATTATTAGAGAAATTGTTTAAAAACTGAAATGATAATTATTATTATGGTTATTAAAAAAATTTATTAATATTATTATTATTATGAATTAAATGAGCATTAAAAATAAGTTTAACATTTTTTTGTTGTTTTTTTTATTATTATAATTATTAAAATTGTTTATATCATGAGTATTACAAAAATTGTTATGAATATTATTTAAATTAAATGAATATTTTCATTATTATTATCATTATTAATGTTAAAAAAATGAAGTGTCTATTATTATTATTTTTATCATTGTATCATTATTATAATTATTATGTTTGTTAAAACTATTACCAATTTATTATTATTATTATTAAGTTAATATTATTAGTAGTTTTTTTATTAGGTTTTATTTTCTTTTCTTTTTTTGGTTTGTTTATGGTTTCACGCAGCACCCCCATCCCTTCCCTTTCTCTCACCAATCACCCCCCTCGTGAACTTGTCTGCGCATAGTGCCCGTGGAGCCCCTACCCCCCCCCATGTCGGTCCTCTCCTCCTTGTCGCCACAACCCGGTGGTTGGTCGTCCTCCCCCACTGGCGCAGCGCCCTCTGGCCAGCACGCCTCCCTCGTGCAGCTTCTCTCGGTGTGCAGTAGGTTATGTGGGTTGAGGCCCCATTTGGCATCCCCTCCTTTTCTTCAGCTGACCGTTTGGATGCCCTCCTCTCCCTCCAGCGGTCTTCTGGTCGTGTGACATCCCCCTCCAATAGTAGTTTCTTCAAGTTTTAGAGCTTTTAGTTTCTCCCCAAACTCTAGATTTTAGGTATTTTATTTTTAGGGTTATATCCTTAATTTTTTTTGTTCGATATTGATGTTTTAGGTTAGTTCTTGTCTTACTTGGGTGTAGCGATAATACGAAGGAGGTTTCTCTTCAAGTTTCTGGAGGTTTCCCCAATTTTGAGGTAGGAACCCCATTTCTTATTCCTTTAACTTAGGGTTACTTTGATTTCTTTACTTTTTCACCCTCTTTATTTTCTAAATATGCATTAGATATTGTTAGATTAATGTTAATGTAAGAAATATCTTGATTTGTGGTGGTTTGGAATTGTTGAAAGGGGTTTTTACATGCCATATGTTTTGAAAATGGCTTGGTTGGCCCCTTTAAATTGGCTAATGATTTATAGTGACATGGTTTGGATTTTATGAGCATGTTTGGTGATGTTTAAAAATGGTTAATTTTGTTTTTAAAGGGATTTGATCATAAAATTCTTAATAAAAAACCCCTTTGTCCTTACAAATTTTCTTTGTTTTGAGAATGGTTGTTTGGTTTATAAAAAAAATGTTTGTGTGTGATGTTTATGAAAAAAAATTGTTCTTATCAAAATGACGGAAGGCCCGTTTGGGATTTTAATGTGATTTCATTGGAAAACCCCTCTAGGAGGGAGCCTTGCCTAGTTTGATGAGAGGGTGGTGGGTTTGTCCTTGGTATGGGACCCCACCCATGTTATTCTTGTTTTAAGGAATATGATTCCCTTTGAAGAGGTCGTGGGGGTGATGCTTGTGGTGATGTGTGAGAGTATATATATATCTGAGACTTTTTGTTTTCTTTTTTAGTCACACCCCCTTATGAACATATCATGGGAACCTAACATAGAAAAGAGTTTTACTAAGAACAATTGATGCCCTAGTTTAGATTATGCACTGGCTACTGGCCCATAACAGGGGGTATTTTTGTTTTATTGATATGGGATTATGCCCCTTGACCAGGCCAAGTTGGGAGATGGTCAGGAATTAGGGCATTATGACATCATAGAATAGGGCATTCCTTATGGATGAGTCACATATATAGTATGTTCTAGTCTTACTCTGAGTTCCTAGGTATTCCTATGATGACTGACACTCGACTCATTTTTCATTGACCTCATTATGAGTCTATCTCCTTGGTCTTTGGTTTTGGAATTTTCTTGGTAAACTATGAAAATGTTTTTGGTTAAAAAAAGAGGTTTCAAGAAAGTTTTTTTTAATGAATTTGCATAAAAAAATAACATTTCTCTTCTAGTTCCCCTTTTCCTTATTTCCCTAGGAAACCATCTTAGTTTCCATGAATGAACCTCGTTTTGGAAAGTGAGGTAAATGGATTGTGATTTTCTTCTTGTTGAAATGTAAAGTATGAAAATCTATTTTTATAATTATAATTCAAACCTAAAAATAATTGTTGCTTGATTTAAAGGATATTCTTTGGGGATAGAATTAGTTGTGCCTACCTATTGAGTTTTAATACTCATGTATATATTGTTTTCTTGTTTTTAGCCTCTCTTGTAGGTTCCAGTGTTGGTTTAGTTTCCTCGTGCGATGGTTGGTGTGTGGTTGGAGAGTGATCCTTGGGGTCATGTGGAGGTGCTATTTGGTGTCAATTTTAGCTTATTAGTTTTGGGTTTTGGTTTTTTTTTTCAGTTTTATTGTCTCTTTGTTTTTAATTTTTAAATGTTGTGAAATTTGGAAATCAAATTTGAGTTTGGTTTGTTCTATTTTTTTTCTATAGTCCTTGTTTATTTAAATTGGGAGAATTCATTCTCACTGACTCTATTAATTCCTTTGGTGCTTATCGCCAACTAGGGAGGATTAGGAATACCTCTCGGGCCTTGTCGTGTATCAGCTCGGCTGACTAGTTCAAGTTTGACTAGGTTGGTTCGGGATAAAATGGTATCAGAGGAGGTTGGATCTTGAGAGGGCCTTTCTTTTTAGATCACCCTTTGTTATTTAAGGGTTTTTTGGTAGGATTAGGATTATTGGCCTCAAGGTGTAGGAATGGGAAGGATGTCATGAACTCTTTCTCATTCTGAACCTTGGGTTACCATGGGAGGTCTGAGTGTGTTGGTGTCTTTGGTTTTTTTTTGGATTGCCTGGTGTTGGGAAATGAAAAGGGAGTTGGGTAAGTGGTATCTTGAGCTCATAAGGTCTGGAAAGCCATGTGTGGCCAGGGGAATTACCCTAGAATGCTTCTTATGGTTATGGTTTGATTGACATATGGCCACCAACTATATGGCCAAGTCACCCCTCAATACTAATTTTCCTTTTTTTTTGTTTAAGTATTCCTTAACTCTGAAAATAATTTTGGGAAAATTCTATTTTGTAATTGTGAAAGGTTGATTTTGAAATGGAAATGGGTTTGTTTTGGCTACTAGAAAATGTATCTTTATAACTGATTTATTTAAATTGTGGAAAAATGTTTTGGATTGGATGGATTGGCATTTGGAAATGGTTTTGAATGGGATGATGTGTTTTGAAAATAAAGGTGTAGCATTTGGAAATGGTTTTGGTAGGGGCAGTTAGTGAATTTTGATAAGGTTTATAAATCTTTTAAATTGAGTAAAAATATTTTGGTAGGGATGTGTGAGGTTTTGGAATGGGTTTTAAATTGAATGGTTGACATTCTCTTTTTCCGAAAAAAGTTTTGTGAGTTTTGAATTTGGTTTTTAAATGTTGTGGTTAGCAATTTAGAAAAGAGGGTTGGTGGGTTTGGAAAGTGGATATGTGGGTTGAATGATTTCGTTTTGAAAAATGGAAAGGCTTTGTTGTGACCTTTGGTGTTCTCGTGAGTGATCACATATATGAGAATGTGTGAGAATGTGGATGGGTTCTTGGTATGGCATGAGGATATGCATGTGTGAGACTCTATGAAATGTCATTGATGAGTGTGTAACCCACAAATCCTATTTTAATTCTAAATTTTTTCCTTTTGGATAAGTGGTGTGATGCATTTTCTTGTATTTTGAAAATGTTGGTTGCGGGGCGTTTGAGCCTGCGGTTTCTTTCTGGTCTTTTAGCGTTGCTAGTTGGTGTTCTTGTTGGTGGTCTTTCTTAGAAGCATTCTAGGAAACCTCGGTTGTGGTTTCCTTTGTGTTTTGGTGTTGGTTAGTGGTATGATTTGGTTAATGGACCAATTTGTTTGGGTTCATGGTTCTTTTTTATTAGCTTGAGTGCACCCACCCTGTAACGACCCAAAGTTTTATCAATGGAATTCCCTTCTTATAATTATGCCTTATAGTATAATCCCATTTAGAAGAACAGTGACATAATATGATACTAAATACTATGTTATCATTAAACATAATTTTTCCACTTTTATGTTTTGAATTTTGAAAATCTAACATACACGGTTGTGATCAGTAAGATTTTTGGAGTCCAATAGGGAAAACTTAATTTTTGGTGAATAGTAACCTACCCTTATGAATATTAACCTACCCTTATGAATAGTAATATAACCCTTATGAATATTAAATCATGCAAAATAATAGTAACCTTACCCGTGAATAATTAAATAAAATTTAGGCATCTTATAAGTGACAATTTGACCATAGTAAAAGTATTGGTATTTTTGTAAGTCATAAATAATTAATTGTAATTAATTAATTAATTTAAAAGAAAATGTATTTTCTTAAAATGTGTTCATAAATTAAAAAATCTATGTCTTATAGTTTTAAGATAATTTTATAATACCTTACATGATTTTTGAAAGCATTATAAAATTAGTTTTAATTTTAAAAACTATATTTTTCAAGTAAATTATTATTTTAATGAAAATTTAAATTAATCATATTTAGAAAATTATTTTTGAAAAATTTACTTCATTTTTTTATTCTACACATTGAAAAAAATTTGGGGTAAATTTTTAGGATTTTTCTAAAATACTTGAATTTTTATGAATAGTGAAATACCATAATTTGAAAAATAAGCTAAATAATCTAATTATAGAGTCATGCGTGATGTTCTGCTGATGTAATATCAATTAGTTCAGATTCATATGATAGAATTACTATTCTAGGTCATGGAATAATCAATATTCCTTTTCTTTTTGGGAAATAATAAATTAATGAATATTATATTGAGAAATCCCCTCTCCCCTCCACTATAAATACCACCCTTCACACCCTCATTTCCTCACACCTCTCAAGCTTCAAGACTTGTATAAAATCTACCCAAGAATATTCCCTAGCCCCTCCCCCACTCCCAAGAGCTTCCGGTCTCATCAAAAGACCAAGACTAGCTTCTTTAAGGAGGATCTCAAGAGGAGGATTCAAGAGGTAATTCATCTCTCCCTCTTTTTCCTTTAAATTCCTTCCAATTTAAAGTTTATTTCTTAATCTCTCCCCGCCTATCTTCATCCACATGGTATAGTAACTTCATTATTATACATATAATGTAATTTTATGATACTAATGGGATATTATATCATCCAACCCCCTTCTCCTCTTCTTTTTATTTTATAAAAGAGAACGTTGTTTGTGAGGTGTTAATTTATCACCTTCAAGAACGACATGTTTTTAGTTTCCTTTACAGCTTTCAGATCTGGTCATGAAACCATTTTTTATGGTTTAACTGGATTATATTATATTTATTATGTCTTATTTCATGTTATGTAACTAACTTAGGTACATATTACTAAATTATTAAACAAAACAAGTTCGTTGTAGTCAAAAAACCGCCCAAATTAACCCAAACAATCATCATTTAATTCTTATCTAATGACTCATTCACATGGTATATAATATAATTCATTATAAGATAATTTAAAATTATATAATATCATTAACAACATTAAATATCATTTCTTTATTTTTACCCATGTTCTATACAAACTTCCATCTATGAATACATGTGAACTGTTCAAGAAAATCAAAAAAACGAACATTCCCGGACAATGTTTTTTTAAACTCTATAACTCATCAAAAGGCCCATAAAATAACTTAATGAAACCATAATTAACCATATTTATGTACACAAGGTTCTTTAATTATCAATTAATGAATCTAATGTAGTTATACATGACATTAAAGTGAAGAAAGTGTTCAGATACAAGGTAAGAGGAAAATCTTGAACCCAACTTGCTTTCTTCGGGTTCTCCCTCTTTCACTCCATTTTTGGTATGGTCACTCCTTAAAAATCATTTTTTCATCATTATATTAAATTTTATGGGATATAAATTTTTTCTACTGAAGTTTATGTCAAGCAAATTTTTTCCAAAAGAACTCTTCTTTCAAAACACACCTTTTACATCTCACTCAAGGTTGATGGTTATCATATCAAGTATGTTATTCCCACTTAATTTTGGGAAACTAATTTTTATGAATGTGTTATTATGAGATAAAAACCTTTACTTTCCATGGGTTATTTGTGTTAATTTTTGATATATGTTCATTTTGGAATGCATGATAAATGATAATGTTATGATGTGATGGGTGCGCCCGGAATTATATAGCGCAATATAAATGTTTCAATGTGACTGGTGTGCCTAGAATTATACAGCGCTCCAATGCATTGGGTAAAGTGATGAATCTCATTAGTTAATGTGAAATGATGTGTGAACAAGATTCTATCTTTGTTCACAAGTATGTGTGGTAGTTAACCACTAAGACATGATGTTTCATTTTTATGCATTGCCACATTTAAAGTCTCTTATTAATGCTTCCTCTCATGTTCAAGATCCTTTGCCTATGTTATGGTTATGCTCAACCATTGTTATATTGTTCTTATCTATCCTATTACTAGGCTTTTAGATCACCCCTTTTGATGTATATCCTTAGGTGACTACATGTACTAAGGAGAGTTCAAGTTCCAATAAGAAGCTATAGAAGAAGGAATTAAATAAATATTTATGTTTGATGTTGTAATTGTTATGTATGGTCCTAGTTTTCCCAAGACAATAAACCTTTGGATCCTATATGTGTAATAATATTATTATTTTTATCTTTAAAATTATGTAATAGTAATGTGAGAAAATTCTAGGTCGCTATAGTTGGTATCAGAGGCAAGGTTTAGTTAATTTGGGAATTGGGATTAGTGAACCCTAGAGAAAACCTCTAGCATGAGACTAAGTACAAATATTCACACAAGAATATTTACATATGGATCCCATATGTTATTATTTTAGTATAAATCTTACAAATGAATAAGTTATTCATGACTTTTTAACTTATGTTTTGTTCTAACCTTTTCTATTTTAGAAAATGGTGGGAACCAGGAGAAAGCATGCCAAAAACTCGTGCGAGGGCCAATGCAACGATTGCCCGAATGACATCCCCAATGATTTGGGATGTGGAGTTTAAAACATCATGGTGATGCTTACCCAACTATCCCAGGTTATGAATAATAACCATAATAATGGAGAACGTCCTCATTCACCAAAGAGGTAGAAAATGGATATCGAGTGTTTTATGTGGCAAGGACCACCAACGTTTAGAGGATCTTCTAATCCACTAGTTGTGGAGCAGTGTGTAAACTCCATGGAGAAGATCTTGGGATTTTATTAAGAACACCAAGTCAAGTGATAAAATTGAGTAGATGGAGTTGGAAGACTTTAAGATCATGTTTCTTAATAAGTATTTCCCACGAACTCTTCGTAATAAGATGGATATAGAATTCATAGAGCTCAAGAAAAAAGAAGGAGAATCTGTCACAATCTACGAAGTGAATTTCACAAGGCTTGCAAGGTATGCTTTGGGTTTTTTTATCAATAATGATATAAAAATTGATAGATTATTTATTGGATTAAGACCACAACTTCGAAAGGCTCTTACAATTTGAAACTTTGGGAGTTATGAAGAAGTTGTTCGATGTGATCTCAAAGTGGAGACGGAGTTTGGAGAATGGTCCCATGGCTATGGTGATAAGAAGTGAAAGATGGAGTTCCAAGCTGAAGGATCTAATGACAATGGTGGGAAGAAAACTCAACGACCCACATGCCAAAAATGTGGGAAGTTTCACCATGGGAATTTCCTCAAAGGGATAGGGAAGTTCTTCAAGTGTGGTAAAGAAGGACACCATGCACAAGAGTGTCGAAAAGTCATGAAAAAGAAGGAGAATGTGGTGGAATAAAGGAGAGAACCACCAATTGTTCAATGCTACAATTGTATGGAGAAAAGGAACTATGAAATCCAGTGCACTAAACCTCATGTTCTCGAGGGTAATCAGCATCAGCAGCCACCAAAGCCAAAGGAACAAGGGAAGGATTATTCCATCACTATTGCGGAAGTGGAGCAAGATAATGAATTCGTACAAGGTACAATTACTATTAAATTAAGAATTGAAAAGGTCTTATTTGATTCTAATTCTACGCATTCCTTTATATATTTCAAGTTTGATAGAACTATAAAATAGAAGCCCCAAAACCTTGAAGTATAGATATCTATAAAAACACCAAGTGGTGCAATCATTGCAACCCAAATGTTTGACTCTTCTCTTGTTAGCATATGTGGGAAGATTCTTCCAAAAAATCTTGTAATACTTCCCTTAGTGGAATTAGAGGCTATAATGAGAATGGATTGGATCTTGTTATATAGAGAATGTATCAAATTTAGGGAAAAGGAAATATCTTTTCATATTTCGAACCATCCCATGCTCCTCTACAAATGCAAGGAAGATCACGAATATCCTTTGAAAAATCCTTCAATGGTGTGGGTGTTAATTTCCTATGAAGAAGCATACATTACCCAAATGGTTGAGTCAAAGGATAGTACCAACCTTGCGGTAATGACCATTATGAGTGAATATGGTGATGTATTTTCTGAAATAGTTACCCTGAATTCCCCCAGATCGTGAGGTAAAGTTCTCAATAGAACTCATACTTATAGCTACTCCTATCTAAAATTTTCCCTATAGGATGGCTCTTATCGAACTGGAGGAGTTAAATAAGCAGCTACAAGAGCATATGGAAAAAGAGTTCATATACCCTAGTGCATCACCTTGGGGTGCATCAGTGCTCTTTGTAAAGAAGAAGGATGGAATAATACAGTTGTGTATTTATTATCAGGAACTCAACAAGATCACCATAAAGAAAAAGTATCTTCTTCCAAGGATTGACAACTTGTTTGATCAGTTAAGAGGGGCTCAATACTTCTAAAATGTGGATCTTCATTCTGGATATCATCAGCTAAAGGTGAAGAAAGAAGATATTCAGAAGACTGTCTTTTGTACAAGGTATGGGCACTATGATTTTATGGTGATTCCCTTCAGACTTACTAATTCCCCTACAATCTTCATGGATTTGATGAATAGAGATTTAGACATTACCTTGACAAATTTTTGGTAGTTTTTATTAATGATATTTTTATCTACTCCAAGATAAAGGAGGAACGTGAAGAATATCTAAGACTTGTGTTGGTGACATTTATAAAGGATAAGTTGTACGCCAAGTTCAGCAAGTGTTACTTTTGGATGAAGCAAGTCACGTTCTTGGGACATGTGATCACAAGTGAGAGAATTTCTGTAGACCCTTCAAAAACAAAGGCGATTGAGGAATGGCCCAGTCCCTCTAGTGTTATAGAAATCCATAGTTTTCTTGGATTATCTAAGTACTACTGATGTTTTGTGAGAAATTTCTCACGAATGTCAAGACCACTAACTAAGTTAACAAGGAAATGGGTAAAGTATGTATGGATGGAAGAATATGAGGGAAGCTTTAAGGAGATAAAGAGAAGGTTGATCACTGCACCTATACTTACACTAGCGAAAATTAAAGAAATTTTTGTGATATATAGTGATGCTTCAAAGAAAGGATTGGGTTGAATACTCATGAAAAATGATAATGTGATAGCCTACACCTCACGGTAGTTGAAGATACATGAGAAGAACTACCTGACGCATGATCTAGAGCTATCAGTCATGATTTTTTCCTTGAAAATATGGAGGCACTACCTTTATGGTGAGAAATGTGATATATACACTGACCATAAGAGCCTAAAGTATATATTCACACAAAATGAGCTCAAGATGCATCAAAAGAGATGGTTAGATCTAATCGAGGATTATGATTGCTCTATTCACTATCATCCTGGAAAGGCGAACAAGGTAGTTGATTCTCTAAGTAGAAAATAACCTACTACTCTATCCACGTTATGGATTGAGAAATACCTTATATTCTTGGATATGAAAAGGATGGATTTAGAAATCATAAGGGTAGGGGATACATCCTACCTTTCCCAAATTATTGTGTAACTATCTATCCAAGAGAAGATTAAGGAATCAAAAAAGGGATGATGTGGAGTTACAAAAGAGGGTGAATGAAGTAAAGGAAGGGAAGCTGCAAGAGTTCCATATCGATGATGATGGTGTGATTCAGTTTGGAATGTGGCTTTGTGTGCCTTCATCACCTAGGATAAAGATGGAGCTATTGGAAAATGCACATAACTCAACATTCTTTATCCATCCTGGGAGTACCATGATGTACCGTGATCTCCGAGAACACTTTTGGTGGGATAATATGAAGAAGGAGATTGCAGAATATATATCAAGGTGCTTGGTATGTCAGCAAGTTAAAGTAGAGCGACAAAAGTCCAAAGGGATGATGCAACCATTGCCTATACCCATGTGTAAATGAGATAATGTCACTATGGACTTTTTCATGGTTCTGCTAAAGTCAAAGGGAAATAATTCAATATGGGTTGTGGTTTACTGACTCACCAATACTATCCATTTTATCGCTATTCGGGAAGACCTCTTGCTTGAACAACTTGCAAAGATATATGTGAAGGAAGCGGTGAGACTTCATGGAGTTCTACTCTCGATTTTCTCTGATCGTGATCCAAGGTTCACATCTAAATTCTGGAGGAGTCTTCAACATGATTTGAGTACTGAATTAAATCTCAACACGACCTATCACCCCCAAACTAATAGCCAATCTGAAATGACTATTCAAATGCTTGAAGATATTCTAAGAACTTGCTCTCTAGAATTCAAAGGTGGGTGGGATAAGTATCTCTAATTGGTTGAGTTCTCATATAATAATAGCTTCCACTCAAGTATTCAGATGGATTCGTATGAAGATCTGTATGGAAAGCGATGTAGAACTCCAACCTGTTGGGATGAAGTTGGATAAAGAAAGCTACATGGACCTGATCTTGTGCAAGAGATTATAGATAAGGTTTAAGTCATCCAGAAACACATCAAAGCTGCTCAGAGTCAGCAAAACAGCTACATTGACAATCGTCAAAGGGACTTGGAGTTCGACATTAGATATAAAGTCTTCCTTCAAATATCACCATGGAAGAGAGTCATGCAGTTTGGAAAGAAAAGGAAGCTGAGCCCAAGGTACATTGTCCCCTTTGATATCCTTGACCGCATAGAAGTCTTGGCCTATCGGCTTACACTTCCACAAAATATGGATCAAGTTCATTATGTGTTTCACATGTCACTCTTGAGGAAGTACATACCAGATCCCACACATGTACTAAACTCAGAGGTGGTACAGTTGGAAGATGATCTCTCCTATGAGGAGCATCCAGTAGAGATTCTCATCTAGAGAGATAAGGTTCTATGAAAAAATACAACCCACCTTGTCAAAGTGTTATGGAGTAACCATAAGTTTGAAGAAGCAACTTGGGAACCGGAAGAGGCGGTGAAGGATAAGTACTCTCACCTGTTTTTGTAAAGTGAAATTTCAAGGGCGAAATTTCATAAGGGGGAAAGAATGTAACGACCCAAAGTTTTATCAATGGAATTCACTTCTTATAATTATGCCTTATAGTATAATCCCATTAGGAAGAACAATGACATATTATGATATTAAATACTATGTGATAATTAAACATAATTTTTCTACCTCTATGTCTTGAATTTCAAAAATCTAACAAACACGGTTGTGATCAGTAAGATTTTTGGAGTCCGATAGGAAAAACTTAATTTTTGGTGAATAGTAACCTACCCTTATGAATAGTAATATGACCCTTATGAATATTAAATCATTCAAAATAAGATTAACCTTACCCATGAATAATTAAATAAAAATTAGGCATCTTATAAGTGACAATTTGACCATAATAAAAGTATTGGTATTTTTGTAAGTCGTAAATAATTAATTAATTTAAAAGAAAATGTATTTTATTAAAATGTGTTCATAAATTAACAAATCTATGTCTTATAGTTTTAATATAAATTTATAAGACCTTAATCAATTTTTAAAATCATTATAAAATTAGTTTTAATTTTAAAAACTGTATTTTTCAAGTAAATTATGATTTTAATTAAAAATTAAATCAATCATATTTAGAAAATTATTTTTGAAAAATGGACTTCATTTTTTTATTCTACACATCGAAAAATGGTTGGGGTAAATTTTTTGGATTTTTCTGAAATACTTGAATTTTTTATGAATAGTGAAATACCATAATTTACAAAATAAGCTAAATAAGCTAATTATAGAGTCATGCATGATGTTTTGCTGATGTAATCTCAATTGGTTCAGATTCATATGATAGAATTACTATTCTTGGTCATGGAAGAATCGGTATTCGTTATCTTGTGTGGAAATAATAAATTAATGAATATTATATTGAGAAATCCCCTCTCCCCTCCACTATAAATACCACCCTTCACACCCTCATTTCCTCACACCTCTCAAGCTTCAAGACTTGTCTAAAATCTACCCAAGAATCTTTCCTGTCCCCTCACCCACACCCAAGAGCTTCTGGTCTCATCAAAAGACCAATCCTAGCTTCTTTAAGGAGGGTCTCAAAAGGAGGATTCAAGAGGTAATTCATCTCTCTCTCTCTTTTTCCTTTAAATTCCTTTCAATTTCAAGTTCATTTCTTAATCTATCCCCACCTATATTCATCCACATGGTATGGTAACTCTATTATTATACATATAATGTAATTTTATGATACTAATGGGATTTTATATCATCCAACCCCCTTCTCCTCTTCTTTTTATTTTATAAAAGAGAACGTTGTTCGTGAGGTGTTAATTTATCACCTTCAAGAATGACATGTTTTCAATTTCCTTTACAGCTTTCAAATCTGGTAATGAAACCATTTTTTATGGTTTAACCATATTATATTATATGTATTATATCCTATTTCACGTTCTTTAACTAACTTAGTTATATATTACTAAATGATTAAACAAAACAAGTTTGTTGTGGTCAACAGACCGCCCAAATTAACCCAAACAATCATCATTTAATTCTTATCTAATGACTCATCCACATGGTATATAATATAATTAATTATAATATCATTTAAAATTATATAATATCATTAAAAAAATGAAATGTTAGTTCTTTATGTTTACCCATTTTCTACACAAACTTCCATTTATGAATACATGTGAACTGTTCAAGAAAACCATAAAAACGAACATTCTCAAACAATGTTTTTTTAAACTCTATAACTCATCCAAAGGGC
The DNA here is from genome assembly GCA_963277665.1 of Viscum album. Taxonomy (NCBI): domain Eukaryota; kingdom Viridiplantae; phylum Streptophyta; class Magnoliopsida; order Santalales; family Viscaceae; genus Viscum; species Viscum album. The sequence continues at coordinate 441,916,799 of OY728160.1, forward strand.
CATAAAATAACTTAATGAAATCATAATGAATCATATTCATGTACACAAGGTTCTTTAATTGTCAATTAATGAATCTAATGTGGTTATACAGGACATTAAAGTGAAGAAAGTGTTCGGATGCAAGGTAAGGATAAAATCTTGAACCCAACTTTCTTTCTTCGATTTCTCCCTCTTTCTCTCCATTTTTTGGTATGTTCACTCCTTAAAAATCATTTTTTCATCGTTATCTTACCTTTTCTGGTATATACATTTTTTCTACTTAATTTTATTTCAAACAAATGTTTTCCAAAAGAACTCTTCTTTCAAAAACACACCTTTTACTTCTCACTCAAGGTTAATGGTTATCGTACCAAGTATGTTATTCCCACTTAATTTTGGGAACCCAATGTTTATGAATGTGGTATTATGAGATAAAACCATTTCCTTTCCATGGGTTATTTATGTTCATTTTTTATATATGTTCATTTTGGAATGCATGATAAATGATAATGTTATGATATGACAGGTGCGCCCGGAATTATATAGCGCAATATAAATGTTTCAATGTGACGGGTGTGCCCAGAATTATACAGTGCTCCAATTAATTGTTTAAAGTAATTAATCTCATGATTTAATGTGAAATTATATGTGAACAATATTCTATATTTGTTCACAAGTATGTGTGGTAGTTAACCACTAAGACATGATGTTTTAGTTTTATGCATTACCACATTTTAAGTCTCTTATTAATGCTTCCTCTCATGTTCATGATACTTTTCCTGTGTTATGGTTATTCTCACTCATTGTTATATTATTCTTATCTATCTTATTTCTGGGCTTTTAGATCACCCCTTTTGATATATATCCTCATGTGACTACATGTACTAAGGAGAGGTCAAGTGCCAATAAGAAGCTAGAGAAGAAGGAATTAAATAAATGCTTGTGTTTGATGTTGTAATTGTTATGTATGGTCCTAGTTTTCCCAAGACACTAAACATTTAGATCTTCTATGTGTAATACTATTATTTTGTTTTTCTTTAAAATTATTTAATAGTAATTTAAGAAAAGGTTGGGTCGTTATACCCCCCACAGGGTTCAGAATGTGGCCATGGGAGACATCCCCATTGATAAATCCTCCAGTTGATCAAAGTATGGGTTCTCTTTTTGGATTGATATTCTTTTCCATATGATGTTCTTTGTGGTTTTAAGGTCCATGTTCGGTGATGTTTGGCAGAGTTGTGCCCTCTCTTGGGCGCAATGGTGGAAGTTATAGGGTCATTTTGGGAGTTATGTTTTTACCAGAAGCATAACATTCCTTTGGAAATTACGGACCTTTCAGTTTCAAATAAGAATGTTTCCTTTGTGTCTTTTCGGTTTTTGTTCCTTATTTGAGGTGAAAGGGGTGATTCAGGGGAATATTTTAATTCACTATCGTGTTAAAGTTCCATGTTGAGGTGAAGTGGGTCTTGGTTTGTGTTGGGGTATGTTGGTTCGACCTGGAATGTGGTGTGGTTTCTTGTGTAACCAGAAGGAAAAGTGTCATTTGATGAATCCTAAATCCTGACTGTGAGGCAGGAGGTTCTTCAGGCATTAGAGATCCAACCATAGGACTCGAAGTGAATCTGGCGTGTAGTTAGGGACCCCCACCCCCCTAAAGGGTGTGATTGATCTTAGTCTAATGTTTGTATTATGGTTGGTTTGAAGTTTAGCTAATCGGGTCCCTTATAGTGGTGGATTTGGTTTATGAGAAGCCCCCAAGTTTTCTATGTTGGTTTGTGTTATCCAGTCAAGCCAGTCAATTCTTATGGTAGGGAGACCCACAATGGGTCTCAGTGAGTTACCTATGAAGTAATTTAGTGTTAGCCCAATCCTTATGGTGGGGAGTCCGTTCGGGCCTCCCCGTGTCAGTATCAAAGTTTCGTCCTTGGTATCAGTTCAATGGTGGTTGGTCTTATGTGAAACCAACTAATTATATGTTCTTCCTTAAGTACATGTAAAGATAAGAGTTTTCTAGTGGTTTTGATTAGAATAAGGTTATAAAGTTATTTATGGGTTGGGGTTTGTCTTTATTATCTTATTTGGATGGATTGTATGTATTCTCCTTAGTGATGTTTAGGATATTTATACTTTGAGGTAGGATCTAGTGTTTTGGAATTTCCATATCTTTTGGTCTGATCAATTGGAAGTGTTTAAACTTTTGGGGGTGGATGTCTCTTAGTGGGGAGTTTGTCTCGGTCTTCTTAGTTCTTCTGGTTAACCTTCCTATCATTGGTGGTGTTTTGTAACCTCTTCATTTATCGTTCTTTGAGAATCTACTTGAACTGTAAATGGGTTTTGGTTCTTGCTTTGGGGTTCAACCTTATTTTGGCTTCCCAGGGGCATAAAGCAATATGGTGGGGAGATTTGTCACACCCAACTTTTGTAAACCCATTACTTTATTATTTTTCCGGCTTTAGATAACTTCATCTAGGATCGAGTATGACCCTATTTAAATTTTTGTGTTTAGTTGAGAAAAATTCATTTTTTTGGGGGTTGCTGGCATCTGGCGCACGGGAAAAGCATGGTTAAGAGACCATACGGCTTCACCCTGGTCACTGCATGTCCCGCTCGGTATGCAGGATAAATTAAAAAGTTAAATGAATGATAAAATAAAATTTAATGAAATTTAAAATTAAATAATAAATAGTATAATAAAATTAAAAGTATTGTTTTAATAATAATAAGAATGATAGTATTATTTCTATTATAGATAATAATATTATCATTATTAGATAAATTGTTTAAAAACTAAAATGATAATTATTATTGTGGTTATTAAAAAAAGTTATTAATATTATTATTATTATGAATGAAACGAGTGTTAAAAATAAGTTTAAAATTTTTTTGTTGTTTTTGTTATTATTATAATTATTAAAATTGTTTATATCATGAGTATTACAAAAAAAATTATGACTATTATTTAAATGAAATGAATATTTTCGTTATTATTATCATTATTAATGTTAAAAAAATGAAGTGGCTATTATTATTATTTTTATCATTATATCATTATTATAATTATTATGTTTGTTAAAACTATTACCAATTTATTATTATTATTATTATTATTATTATTATTAATTTAATATTATTAGTAGTTTTTTATTAGGTTTTCTTTTCTTTTTTTGGTTTGTTTATAGTTTCATGCAGCAGCACCCATCCCTCTCCTTTCTCTCACCAATCACCCCCCTCTCTCAACCTTGTCTGTGTGCAGCCCCCATGGAGCCCCCCCCCCCCATGGAGGCTCTCTCCTCCTTGCCGTTGCAACCCGGTGGTCGGTCGTCCTCCCCCGTTGGTGCAATGACCTCTTGCTGGCACTCCTCCCTCACGTGGCTTCTCTCAGTGCACAGTAGGCTCCGCGGGCCGAGGCCCCCTTCGGCAGCCCCTCCTTTTCTCTGGCCGACTTTTCGGCCACCCTCTTCTCCCTCTGGCAGTCTTCTGGCTGCGTGACATCCCCCTCCAGTAGTTGTTTCTTCAAGTTTTAGGGTTTTTAGTTTCTCCCCAAACCCTAGATTTTAGAATTTTGTTTTTTAGGGTTATATCCTTAGTTTTTTTATTCGATCTTGATGTTTTAGGTCGGTTCTTGTCTCCCTTGGGTGTGGTGATGGTGCGAAAGAGGTTTTGCTTAGATTTTCTGGAGGTTTCCCCAATTTTTAGGTGGGAACCCCATTTTTTATGCCTTTAACTTAGGGTTACTTTGATTTCTTGACTTTTTCACCCTCTTTATTTTCTAAATAGGCATTAGATATTGTTAGATGAATTTTAATGTAAGAAATATCTTGATTTTTGGTGGTTTGGAATTGTTGAAAGGGGTTTTTACATGCCATATGTTTTGAAAATGGCCTGGTTGGCCCCCTTTAAATTGGATAATGATATATAGTGACATGGTTTAGATTTTATTAGCATGTTTTGTGATGTTTAAAAATGTTAAATTTTGTTTTTAAAGGGATTTGATCATAAAATGCTTAATAAAAAACCCCTTTGGCCTTGCAAATGTGCTTTGTTTTGGGAATGCTGGTTTGGTTTATAAAAAAAAGGTTGTGTGTGATGTTTATGAAAACAATTGTTCTTATGAAAATTATGAAAGGATTATTTGTAATTTTAAGGAGGTTTCATTGGAAAACCCCTCTAGGAGGGAGCCTTGCCTAGTTTGATGAGAGGGTGGTGGGGTTGTCCTCGGCATGGGACCCCAATCGTGTTATTCTTGTTTTAAGGCATAGGCTTCCCTTTGAAGAGGTCAGTGGGTGCTACTTGTGGTGATGTGTGAGAGTATATATATATCTAAGACTTCTTGTTTGCTTTGTTGGGCACACCCCCTTACGAACATAGCATGGGAACCTAGCATAGCAAAGAGGTTTATTGAGAATGATTATTGCACTAGTTTAGATTACACACTGGATAGTGGCCCATAGTCGGGGGTGTTTTTGTTTTATTTTTATGGGATTAGGCCCCTCGACCAGGCTAGGTTGGGTGATGGTCGGGTGTTAGGGTGTTATGATGTCATCGGATAGGGCATGAATTAGGGATGAGTCACGTGTATAGTATGTTTTGGTCTTCCTCTGAGTTCCTAGGTATTCCCGTGATGATCGACACTAGACTCATTATCCATGGACCTCATTATGAGTCTATCTCCCTGGTCTTTGTTTTTGGAATTTTCTTGGTAAACTATGAAACTGTGTTTGGTTAAAAAAATAGGTTTCAAGAAAGTTGTTTTGAATGAATTTTCATGAAAAATTGACATTTTTCTTCTGGTTCCCTTTTTCCTTGTTTCCCTAGGAAACCATCTTAGTTTCCATGAATGAACCTCGTTTTCGAAAGTGAGGGAAATGGATTGTGATTTGCTTCTTTTTGAAATGTAAAGTATGAAAAAACCATTTTTATAATTTTAATTCAAACCTGAAAATCATTGTTGCTTAATTTAAAGGATATGCTTTGGGGATATAATTAGTCAGGCCTATCTACTGAGTTTTAATACTCATGTATATAGTGTTTTCTTGTTTTTAGTTTCTCTTACAGGTTACAGTGTTGGTTTAGTTTCCTTGAGCATTGGTTGGTGTGTGGTTGGAGAGTGATCCTCAGGTTCACATGGAGGTGTTGTTTGGTGTCAGGTTTAGCTTGGTAGTTTTGGGTTTTGGTTTGTTCTTCTGTTATATTGTCTCTTTGTTTGTAATTTTTAAATGTTGTGAAATTTGGAAATCAAATTTGAGTTTGGTTTGTTCTATGTTTTTTCTATTTTCCTTATTTATTTAAATTGGGATAATTCATTCCTAATGACTCTATTGATGCCCTTAGTGCTTGTCGTTAGCCCGAGAGGATCGGGAATGCCTCTCGGGCCTTGTCGCGCACTGGCTCGGCTGACCGGTTCAAGGTTGTCTGGGTTGGTTCGTGACATAGCCGCCTAATTAAAGAAAACTTACATGCATATGAGTGTCAGTATTTGTAATAATTTTGAAGGATGTTCCCATATCTAGAAAAAATCTCATGAGGGATATCATCAACCGCATGAGAACCTATAACCATTTGAAGTTTTGAGTGATTAAGGACATTAGAAAAAGAAATACTACTGCACAGGGGCTTCAACGAACGAAGTGAAGGTCCTAGATCAAACCCACCTAAACCCTGAGTCGGACGATCCCTTGCCAACAGAGACCACACAGCGTCGCGTTCGCAAGGAGCAGAGGCATTTAGATCTGAAACTCCACGAATGCTAGGAGCAGAGGCATCATTCTGATCTGAAACTCCACGATATCCAGGACTTGTTCCCAGATCGTTGTGTAGGGGCTTCGACGGACTAAGCGATGGTCCTGGATCAGACCCACCCGAACCCTGAGCAAGACAATCAACCCCTACCGACACAAAATTGTCGGCATCTTGCAAGATTGATGGAGAAGCATTCAGATCTGAAACCCTCATAGAAAGATTGTCGCGATCACCAAGAGCTTCACTCCCCTCCTTGTCCATCCTTTCAAATATATATTTATTTATAATTATAACTATAAATAAATATTTATTTATTTATAATTATAAAAATATAATAAATATATTTACTATATTTATAATTTTATAAATATATATAATTAATACATTTATTATATATAATTATAAAATTATAAATATAATAAATATATTTATTTTAATTTCATAATTATTTAAATAAATATATATTTATTTATAATTATAACTATAAATAAATATTTATTTATTTAAATAGTTATAAAATTATAATCAATATATTTATCATATTTATAATTTTATAAATATATATAATTAATATATTTATTATAATTTTATAATTATTTAAATATATTTATATTTATTTAAAATTATAATTATAAATATATAAATAAATATTTGTATATATTTATATAATTAAATATAATTATAAAATTATAAATATATTTATAGTTATAATTATAAATAAATATTTATTTATTTATTATATAAATAATTTTATAAATATATATAATATTATAAATAAATTATTAAGATTTTACCAATACCAGTGTTTTTTTAACACTGATAAAGATTTCCCTTTATCAGCACTAAAATTCTAGCATTGATAAAGACTAGTTTTATCAACACTTTTTTAGCACTGATAAAAGTCTATCTTTATCAGCGCTTTTTGGATAATACTGATAAAAACGTTACTTGATTTTATAAATTAAAGAACCCTAACAAGAGGCATCTCTCTCGCACACCTTCAAGCTTTCGCAGAACCCTACTTTTGTCGCGCTACTGCTCTCGCTACCGCTCTCATCACCGCTCTCACCACTGCTCTCATCGTCGCTCTCATTGCCACCTCTCTCACTGTCGCCGCTCTGGCCACCTCTCTCGCCACTATCGCTCTCTCCACCCCTCTCTTCACCGCCTCTCTCATCACTGTAGTTTCCACCACCGTTCTCTCCACTGCCTGTCTCCAAATCTAAGGAATGTGATGAGAGAAATTACTTGTTTTTTGTGATTTTCTCGTGAGATTATTAATACATGGTTTTCTTGATGATGAATAACTTATCTGTAAAGCCTTGTTTGTTGTTTCATTGTTCTAATTTTTAATCCTTTACATGTTGGTCATTTATGATCATTGATCATAAAATATTAATTACTTATATATGTCTAATGAATCAATTGCTCATGTAAATCAAAAAATTTGTGAGAAAACCCATGAAATAATATAAATTTAGATTTAAATGAACTATATGGTATTTATACTATTTATAAAAGATGAATTATCTATTATTATTGTTCATGTGCTTGTTGAATTTCTTTATGTTTTGTGTGGGGAAATTATGGTGTGAATACCAAGATAATGGTGAAAAAATTAGATGTGGAATGTGTTGGTGGGAGAATCTATGTTTTTTGGCATGAGTTATGATTAGCACTGGTGCATGATGATTGAATTATAATGATTTTTGAGAGAGTGGCGGGTCATGGTCATGGGATCTGATGATTTACTTTATGATTTGGATGGGATTTTGAGTGGTGTGTTTTTTTGTAATTGTATGATAGTGATGGAATGAAGTTATAATGATGAAATTTAAAAGGAATGGGTTGAAAATTAAATGTGTGTGGGTTATAATTCACATATGTAAATTGATGCAATGGGTTGAATGGCTAAAAATATGAGACAAATATCTTAATAAGTGTGAGTTGGGTTATAATTATTAAATATAGGAATTGAAAAACGTGTAAATAAAAGGTATGTTATAAAATTTATATTTATTTTTTGTGTGTTATGATTACTCGGTGTTGTAAGAAGTTGATCTAACCAGTTTATGAGTCATTTATATGTCCTCGCTTACTAAGAATTTGATATCCCTCCTTTTGTTTCCCATTTCCATAGAAAATCATATATAAGATTATTTTTAGAATGAATACTTACAAAGAGACATCTTTGGGAGATATTATTATTTATTACATATTATTCATGATTTTGGTTTTAGTGAGGGTTGGATCCAAGATTAACTAATCTAATAATGGTTGTGATATACAATGAGGGGATTTTCCCAATAGGAAACAAAATGGAAAGATAGGTGGAGTGAAAATATAATGATAATACTTACTCAAAATTCTCAAGAAATGAGTAATAATATGAACCATTTAAAACTCCCAAACATGCTAAGGATAAAACAACTCACCATGGATTCATTCATGTGGCAATTCCCTCTAACCATTTAGATTCCTCTAATCAACTTGTTTTGAAGAAATGGATAGCCATTTAGAATTTACAAGGTGAAGCAGATAGATGGTGGGTGATGATTATGAATATGAGGAAAAATTAAGAGGTACATAGTATGAAATGGGAGGTGTTTAAATGAATATTCTTCCCCAAATATTATCCCTGAATTACACACAAAAAAATAGAGAGATATTTCTTTAAAATATATATTATTTTATAAATTATATATAATTTTATACTTTTATATACATCTATAATTTTATATACTAATATAAATATATATACATTTTTAATTTATACTTTTATACCTGTATACTTTTTCAATTTATCAATAGTTTAATATTTTTATACTTTCATAAATTCAATGTCAATCTTGAAAATATTTTAAAAAATATAATAAAACTATTGGAAAAATATCATATACCAATGGTTTGTAATTGTTGGTATAGGTCCCCAAACCGTTGGTATAGCCTATATCAACGGTTTGGAGGGCCGCCGGTATAGCCTGTACCAATGGTTTGGAGGGTCGTTAGTTTATTTTCCATCAGTTTAGACCTATACCAATGGTTTGGAAAACTGTTGGTATAGGTTTATCCCCATGGTTTGGAAACCATTGGGATAGGTAATGTAAAATAAAAGATGCAACCGATATTTGAACCCACGACCTCCCGCTTATATATCAAATACCTAACCACTATTCTATAATTATCTTTGTGAATATAATCTGATATATATATATATATATAATTTATATATTGATTTATTTGATGATATTTGACAAAATAATTCATAAAAAATATGGGTACCTATACCAACGGTTTTTAGAACTGTTGGTATAAGCACTCGTATTTTTGGGACCTATACCAATGGTTTTTCAAAACCGTTGGTATAGGGGCATACCTATACCAATGGTTTTGGAAAAACCATTGGTATAGGGTCTTTAATTATATGTTATACTAATGGTTTTTTCAAAACCGTTGGTATAGACATCACCTATACCAATGGTTTTTCCAAACTATTGGTATAGGTTCATTTTATGGTACCTATACCAACAGTTTTTCAAACTTTTAGTATAGAATCATTGGTATAGGTCCAACTTCTAGTAGTGTAATTTCTTTTTTTTATTTGTGAAACCATTATTATATTCAATAGCCATATTTTCTATTATGAAAAGGGTTTTCAATGGATTTTATTTTTTTTCTATTATTACATTCAATATTCGTATTTCATCGGTTTTTTATAATTTAAATGTGATTTTATACTTCATTTATACTCATATAAAAAGGGTTTCTTTCAAGAAATTGATGAAATTTATCTTCAATTAAACATATTTTATGTATTTATTTTGTTAAATATTAATATTATCAAATCAAATAGGATGGATATGAATAGAGAATGGATGGATGTCAATCGTATGATAAAAGAGTATGAAGATGGGGTGAAAGTGTTCATAAAGTTTTCAAAAGATCATGCATATGACCCTTCTCGAATCCTTTGTCCATGTTTACATCGTTGTTATTCAAGACTAATTAGTCTAGAGGAGTTAGAGGAGCACTTGATCTATCACGGAATTGATCAAAGTTATAAATGTTGGAATAAACATGGGGAAAAGGAAAATGTAGCTAGTAACTAGGATAGAACTGCATTTTATGGATCATCTGATATGATTACAAGTGTGGAAAATGAATAAGACTATATTGAGTATATGATTATAGGTGTGAATGATATTGAAGATTGTATTGATGAAATGATAATGACAGTTGAAGATGAACTTCATGATTGTCCAAAAGTTGTTTGTAAAGTTAAAGAGTAGTGAAAAGACATCATTATATGCTGGTTGCACTAAATATATAGAATTGTTAGTTGTAATGAAGCTATAAAATTTAAAATCTGTCAATGGATGGAGTGACACTAGTTGTATTTAACTACTTTCTCTCTTGAATGATATGATCACATAAGATAATGAGATCTCTAGCCGAACATATGATGTTAAACGAATGTTATGTTCGATGGGAATGATCTCTAAAGGAATACATATTTGTCCAAATGATTGTATACTATTTCGAAAGGACCATAAATAACTTAAATAATACCCAAAGTTTGGTGATTCTCGATACAAGAAAGATTAATCAGGTCTTACAAAAGTTATATGGTACTTTCCAATCATTCTAAGGTTTATGTGTCTATGTGGAAGTGAGAAGACTGCAAGGCAATTGACATGGAACACAGATACAATAAATAAAGATGAAAAAATTTGTCACCCAACAGACTCTCAGTGGGAGAGAATTGATCATGAGTATCCTGAATTTGGAAACGAGCTGAGAAATATCCATCTTGCGTTATCTACAGATGGAGTGAATCCTTTTGGTTTTCAAAGCATCACTCGCAGTACATGGTCAGTTATGTTGGTAAATTATAACTTACCACCACAGTTATGAATGAAATGAAAACACATTATGTTATCTATGCTTATATCAGGACTAAAACAATTGGGTAATGATATTGATGTTTATTTGGATCCATTGATTGAAGATTTAAAATTATTGCATAATTCAGGTGTAACATTGTATGATGCTTATAGAAATGAAGATTTCACATTGAGAGACATGTTGTACGAGATGATAAATGACTTTCTTAATTATGAAAATTTGTCAGGATATAGAATTAAAGGGACTCAAGGGTGTTTCATTTGTGAACAAGGTATATAGTCAATTAGGTTGAAACATTCATCAAAGACTGTGTTTATATGACATTGCAAATTTCTACCCTGACAACATAAGTATCAATATTAGATGACATCATTCGATGGAAGTTCATAAAAATGCACAACATTCTCTCCACTAATAGGTGATCAACTATTTGAGAAAGTAAAAGGTGTGGACACTGCTTTTGGTAAACCTTTTTTGAAAAACCTTATGAAAACTGGCTGAAAAAAGAGATCAGTTTTTTTTTGAATTGCCATATTGGAATTGTCTGTACGTTAGATATTTTCTTGATGTTATACATGTTGAAAAAAATATATGTGATAGTGAAATTGGTATGTTACTAAATGCACCCAACAAAATAAAGGATGAAATTAAGGCTAGGTTTGACATGGTCGATATGAGAATACGGGAAGAGTTGACGCCAGTGAAGGGTGAAAATTGAACCTTTCTTCCTCCAGCTGCTTATACTTTTTCCAGGTAGAAGAGATATCAGTTTTGCAACTTCTTAAATGATATAAAAGTTTCATAGGGTTATTCATCGAATATTAATAATATCATGTTAATGGATAATTTAAAGCTAAAGGCTCTAAAATCACATTATTATCATGTTTTGATGTAAGATATAATTCATGTAGCTTTACATTGAATTTTACCTAAGAATGTTCATCATACAATAATCAAGCACTATTTCTTTTTCAAAACTATATGCAAAAAAGTTATAGACCCGATGAAATTCACAACTATGGAAAAGGAAATTAGCATCATATTATGTGAATTAGAAATATTCTTCCTGATAGAATTCTTTGATATGATGGTTCACTTGATGGTAAACTTTGTGAGAGAGATTCGACTATGTGGTCATGCACATTATAGATGGATGTACCCCGTTGAATGGTATGTGAATATTTTGAAAGGGTGTGTCAAAAACTGAAGTCATCCAGAGGGTTGTATTTCAGAGTGATATATTATTGAGGAAACCATTGAATTTTGTACTGACTACATGTTCAGTGTGGAAAGTATTGATATACCAAAATCTCATCACATTGGGTGGCTTGTGGGTGAAGGAATTTCTAGAAGAGATGTTGTCACAATCAATATTACAGATCAGGATCATACCCACCTTTACTCTAATGGCCTTAAGGCCTTCTTTTTATTGTTTTTTGATAACCCCCCTTTCAAGGGATGAGGGGGAACCCTTACAAGGCTCATAGGCTTAGAGATTACATGAACCATAGGTCTTTGGGAAATATAAAGACAATAATTACATGAAACTACTCCTCCCCAGCTCCTTCATCGTGATGTTTAGCTCTCCACCTTCGCATGGATTATTCGGCTAGGATTCCCATGAATGAATAGGTTGGTCCTGATGGAAAATGTTATACCATATCTTTCTTAAAAATCTGCTTAGCTTCTGCTCTGGTGAATGCACCTGCTCTAAATCCCCATCTGGAGTCTATTCTTTATATAGTATGTTTGGTCATTAAGCACAATTTCAGGTAGACTAGAGGCATTGAGGTGGCCTGAAGGCTTTGAGGTGGCCCAAAATCCTTACTAGCTCGAAGGCCTTGGGTGGCCCGAAGGCCTTAAAAGACCTGAGACCTAAACCGGTGGCTCGAAAGCCCAAACGGATGAATAGTTTCAGCTACTACAGTATCGAACAGTGCCTACTACAGTACTTCTACAGTTCCTACTATAGTAATGCTGCAATAACCTGGAAATTATATCTCTACCCGGTTTTGAACTCGGGTCACTTGGATGCACCTACTGAGTCCTCACCAATTAGGTTGAGGCTCTTGTGCAGCAGACTCACCTTTACGTTTTTCATAATAGTTTAGAATTTCCCCCATATGTTGAAACCATAAAGAAAGTCTTAGGCATTTGAATCCATCAAGGGCTGAAATATGGATATCAAATACACATAATCAATAGTTTATATGATGGTTTTGAGACCATATTTTTAAGAAGTCATATGAAAATCAGGATTTAATTTTAGAATGACTTTGATGGCTAGCCAGAGGACCAAGTGTGTATGTATTATCTTAAAATGGTTATGTAATTAATGGTTATACATTCTATACAAATGAACATGATGAAAGTAGTACCATGAAAAATAGTGGAGTTACACTTATGGATGAAGGGATGCATGTTTCTGGTACTAAGGATAAAAATCCAATTTATGTGAATATGACATACTTTGTAATCATCAAACAAATATGGGAGTTGGATTATACAACATTCCAAGTGCCGGTTTTTTCATGAAAGTGGGTTGATAATAGAGTTCTATTAAAATAGATGAATTGGGATTTGTGAAAGTGGATTTAAGTGAGAAAGGGTAAAAAGACAAACCATTTATAATGGAATCATAGGCAGTATAGGTATTTTATGTTCCAGATCCCACAAATCAAAAGTGACTAATTATTCTGTTATCAACCAAAACCACTGAAGGGTCAGATGAAAATTCAATTGAGGATGACCCTTTCATTAGGACATTGCAATAATTTTTCAGTGGTCCCAATGTAGATGGGGTTTTGTATGTCAAATTATACCATAATAAAGGGATTTGGATACTTAGTAGAGAGGTCAATCTCTTCATCCTTTAAAAAAAAGATATTAATAATCAAGTTATATTTTTTGTTGTAATATACATTGTGTTACCTAATGTAATTATCTATTTGCTGCTACAATTATGTAATCTAAATTAAATGTTAAACTTCTTTTGTAGATAATGACTTTTGCACATTCTGGTGCTCTCAATCCTGAGGAACAATAGGTTTCTCAACCTTATACTGCTCCAAGTACAGAGGAACAACAACCTTTTTCACATACTGGTGCTCCCAATCCCGAATAACAATAGGTTTCTCAACCTGTTGATGATCCCAGTGAAAAGGTACAATGACCTTCTTCACATGCCAATGCTAACAATCTAGAGGAACAACATATTGATGATGTTAAATCTGAGAAAATGGTGGGCGATGAAGAACTGATGATGCAGAAAAAATAAGAGCAACATAGTGTGACGGTGTTAGAAAATATTATCAAGGTGAAAAGCAAAGGCATCAAATTTGAGGTCGGATGGAATGCATGGGGGCAGGCTGTTAACCCCAACAAGTCCATCTTCAATAGTTACATTGGGCTCATCACTCGGCAGTGTGTACCGATTGATGTAGATTCATGGAACCATGTTGTGCCCATGCTTAATACACTCATTTGGGAAGAGATTGTAGTAACATTATGATATCCTTTCTTTATTTTACTAAAAAATAAAATAATGAAACATTGACTTACTCTTTATCATCCCTTACAGAGTACACTTATAGTATATAACTCCCACAATAAATTTATATTAATTCTTGTTAGAAGGATTCATAGTGGATTTCACACAATTCTAATGATATTTCATCATAAATATACTAAAGGTAAAATAAACCTACACCGCCACTTATGTATTCACACCTGATAAGACAAGAAGCATGGGATGTGTTTACTGGCCTTCGTGCAGAGATGTATTTTCAAGTACATTGTGGTTGGTAATACATTGTTTGAAAATATGTGTATTCATCACTTTGATTGAAATTTTTTTATTTATAAAACAAAAAATGAGTGCTAAAAATAAGTAACGGGTAGAAAAACCAACGTACCATTATCGTAAAGCAAGTATGAGGTACGTTTCATTTGAAAAAAAATGGTATGTATTTTAAATCTACCATAATATTGTTATGTGACATGAAACAATAACATAATTACATTCCTCTGTTTATATGTAGATTAATGAATCTAAATCCAAATCCACTTCCATTCCACATCATGTGCTATGGAAGGAGGCAAGTTTAAATAAAGATGAGATACTAATATATGAAAACACACAAAAAGTGTGGGAAAAATGTGTAAGTATGACATAATATATATTTTTTGCTTTAAATTGATATTACATAATAATGATTACTTATTTTCCTGTATTTTATATTCGAATTAGACACATGAATCATCAACACCTGTACCGAATGAACACCTAATATCAGTGGTCTTGAAATGGCCAGAACAGTATGGTCATGTTAGATGTGTGGGTTTTGGGGTGACACTCTGAACATGTTTTGAGAAAAAACAATAGCAAGAGGATAAAGATAAAGAAGTGGGAGAGATGAAAGAAAGACTAGTTTCCCTTGAAGAAAAATCTCAATGGAAGACTGAGTTTCTAGAAACTATTATGGGGGGAAACAAAGAGAAGAAACAACTCAAGAACAACCAATGCATGAAGATCCTACCCCACCCCCACCAGTTTTAAGGTGAGTCATCCCCCTCAAATAGTTGTCTTAATCGAGGTAATTAATTTTCTAATAATTGTTTTTGTGAAATGTGAATCAAATAGACACTAATAACTTTTTTGTGCAGATATTATATAGGGTGAAAATGACTGTGATTTATATCTATCAACACTCACCCATCACCTTGTTGTGAGGGTTACCATGTTCAATATCCAAGACGACAGTCTGCACAATATACCACTTCCAACAGGTTATGTGAGAGCGTGGATTATCATAGCCCATGAGTCGAGCGCTGAGCTATCTTTTCCACTTGATGAAAAAGATATTCGTATGGTCGACCAAGATGTTGGAAAATTCGTAGCATTGCCGTAAAATCTTGTAAAAAACATGTTGACAAGGAGGTATACATTTTTAATTTATTTTTCATGCTAAACCTTTAACAATTAATGAAAAAATGGTCTAAACCGATGAATGTTATTACAGGAAAACAAAAGGAAGTGGGTGAAATGAAAGGTCGACTCAAAACTATCTAAAAGATCAACCAATCGATTGAAAATATCTTCTAAAAACACTTTTACCCTGCTTGTTCAATATCCGCATTTACTAACATTGAAGGTTCATGCAGATACAAAGTTATAAAATGGTAGTAGTCACGTAGTTGATTTTGAAGAACAAATGTACATAGAGGATGCTACAGACTACATTGCTCTTGAAAATGTAAATGAAATTGTCAACTATGAATAGCTAAGAGGCTCGATTGTAAATGTATACATGAGGTATGTTTTCATGATTTTTTTTCCAAAAGCTGATATACTATGTTAATTATGAATAAATACATTTCATATTTTTTTGTAGGCGTATATATCAATACCAATTGAAGGGATTATCCTATAAACATAAATTTGGACCCATTAGTCCTCATGTCACTTCTACAGAACAAAAATAAATAGATTCAAAAAAATGATGAAATAGTGACAAAATTAGCCAAATTATTTGAAAATAAACTTATAGATGACAAAATTTTATTAATACCAACGATACATGGGTAAAAATATACAATTTAATCATATCAAATAGATTTTCATTTTTTTCATTACTTATTCCTTTTTGTGTTTTTAGACAACATTGGATGCTCATTGCGGTCAATTTGTATACTTTAAATATTTATTTTCTAGATTCAGTGCATGGATACCCAACAAACCGACCACACATGATAGCATTTTTCAATTTGTAATACACTACATCCAATATTCTAGAATTAAACTTCAAGTTATATATTTTATATTATGTTTTAATGAGAATTGTGTTATGATGGGGCATTGTTTAAATATCATGAAATTCATGGCATGAGGATGGTCCATGCGCACAAGAAGCCCAATAAGTTCTATAAGTGGACAAGTATTATGGTATATATAATAAGAGTTCACTATCCAAACATGTATTAAAACAAATTACTTATTTTTCTCAATGTTTCTGTAGTGTCTGAAACAAACAAATGGAAAAAATTATGGTTATTATGTTTGTAAATTTATGCGAGAGACCACATTCCATCAACAAACTAGCATCCCCAGGGAAGAATTTTCAAAAATAACAATTATTTAATTAAAAATATTTATTAATCTTTTGTGTATTTATATTTTTCCAGTACTCAGATGACTATCGAAAATAATCATATTCACAAGATGATATAAATTTTCTTATAAACGAACGAGCAGCATACTTGATGGAAGAATGTACACAAATAACATGAAGATGTGACTTCGATATAAGTAATGGATTGTTTCATATTTATGTTTAGTTTATTTATTTTTAGTATTACTCACATAATAATTATTTTCTTATACAGGTGGATTCCTCTGTTCGAGTTGGTGTGGTGTGTTCGAAGATGCTCATGCTCGTGAGGGATTGGACTTCAAGGCCGCAACTGAGAGTTCAATGAGAAGGTTAAAATGTTTGTTAATATACTATGTTTTTCTTCATAATATTATTTGTTCTATACTACATTAACATAATCTAAATTAAATGTTTGACTACTCATGAAAACAATGTCTTCTACACATGATGATGTTATCGATCCCACGGAATAACAGACTATAGTAAAGGAAACTCTTTGGGAAGATGTAAATGTAATGTTACGATATACTTTCTCTATTTTACCGAAAAATTATATAATGACACATTGATTTAATTTTCACTATTCCTTTAAGATTTTGTTTATTTTAGAAGATTTTTGTCCATCTTTCATGTTTTTTTGCACCAAAACTTCCACAGATTTCTTCTTCCTCAAAACCTTTTCACCCCTGTAGTGTTGGCATTTATCATTTTCCTTCAAGTTCCCTTCACTACTCAATCAAAATGGTAATCTTAATGTTTTCACATTAAAATCATTGTCCATAGAATTAATATATTGTTTCATATTTATGTTTAATTTATTTCCTTTTAGTATTACTCGTATAATAATTATTTTCTTATACAGGTGGATTCTTTTGTTTGAGTTGGGGTGATTTGTTTGAAGTTGCTTATGTTCATGAGAGATTGGACTTCGATCCTGCAACTGAGATAATGGCAATAAGAAAATGCATCAAGAATGCATACAACCATCATGAAAAGGTGAATTCTTACTACTTATTTAATTAATTTTGTCATCATTTTATCTATTATTTATAAGTTAATTTCCTTATCATTTTTATCCAATATTAATTTAGTTTTTTGCACAGATCTTTTGGGAAGTCATATTTTTCTTTCAACTATCTGCAATAAGTCACAAAAGAGATAAAATGTTCTTTTATGCCAATGTTATCATGATTTTCATTGTCTTTCTTTGTTGAACTAAAACACTGCATATTGACTCAATATTTTTAGCCGAAAAATGTTTTTCGACTGAGAACATCAAGTCAATATGCAGTGTTGGAAGTTCAAGAAATAAATCCAATAGAAAGCATGGTAACATTGGTAGTTAAGATTGTTTTGAGACTTTAGGATGTATAGGAATTAACCACACCTCAATTCGACACACGGTGTGACCGGTATGACTTCAAATGCTTCTTTTTATTTAAAATAGACGTTAAATTTAGTATAAAAGACAACTGGCATACTCAAAATCGAGCAAACATATTCAGATTGTTTTGATACTTTAAGACAACTATTCATAAGTCATTTTTTATGTGTAGAAATTAACTGCATCTCAGTCTGATGCATGGTGTGACCAGTATAATTCTAAGTGTGTCTATTTATTTAAAATTGACATTAATTTTAGTAAAAATAACAAGTGATATAATGAAACCCATGTAAACACATTCAGATTGTTTTGATACTTTAGAAAAAAGATCCATGAGTCATTCGTGACGTGTAAGAATCAACCATGACTCAATATGATGCATGATGTCACCGGTATAACTCTAAGTGTGTTTTTTTATTTAAAATTGAGATTAATTTTATAAAAAGAATCAAGTGACATACTGAAAACTGAGAAAACACATTCAGTTTATTTTGATACTTTAGAAAAATGACTCATGAGTCATTTGTGATGTGTAGGGATCAATCACACCTCAATCTGACGGACGGTGTGACAAGTATAACTCGAAATGTGTCTTTTTATTTAAAATTGACATTAATTTGTAAAAAGAACAAGTGACATACTGAAAACCAAGAAAATGCATTTAGATTGTTTTGATACTTTATGAAAATGATACATAAGTCATTTGTGATGTGTAGGTTTCAGTCACACCTCAATCTGACGCACGGTATGGCCGGTATGATTTCAAGTGTGTCTATCTATTTAAAATTGACATTAATTTTAGTAAAAAGAACAAGTGACATACTGAAAACCAAACAAACACATTCAGATTGTTTTGATACTTTAAGACAACGATTCATAAGTCATTTCTAACGTGTAGGAATCAATTACACCTCAATCTAATGCACGGTGTGACCGGTATAACACGAAGTGTGTCTTTTATTTAAAATTGACATTAATTTTAGTAAAAAAACAAGTGACATACTGAAATCCGAGAAAACATATTCTGGTTATTTTGATACTTCATGACAATGATTCATAAGTCATTTATGACCTGTATGAATCACTCGCACCTCAATCCGATGCACGGTGTGATCAGCATGACTCAAAGTGTGTCTTTTATTTAAAATTAACATTCATTTTAGTAAAAGAAATAAGTAGCATGCTGAAAATCGAGCACACATTCGAATTGTTTTGATAGTTTAGAAAAATGACTCATGAGTCATTTATGACGTGTAGGAATCACTATTACCTCAATTTGATGCGCGATGTAACTGATATGACTCAAAGTGCCCATTATTATTTTAAAATTGACATTTTAGTTCAAAATGTGTGTCACTCACTGAAAACCAAGCGAACACGCTCCAATTGCCTTGATAATCTAGGAAAGCAATTTATAAGTTTATTGTGATGTGTAGAAAGCAGTCTCATGTCAAACGGTCAAATGATGTGATTGGTATGACTCAAAATGTGTGTTTCCAGTTTGAAATGTCATTTTAGTAAAAAACATAAGTAACACACTGAAAACCGATTAAACGCGTTCAAATTGTTTTGATACTTTAGGACAATGATCCATAAGTAATTTGTGACGTGTAGGAATCAGACACATCTCAATCTAACGCACGATGCGACCAGTATAACTCCAAATGTGTCTTTATTTAAAATTGACATTAATTTTAGTAAAAAGAACACGCAACAAACTGAAAAATGAGCAAACGCATTCAGCTTGTTTTGATATTTTAGGACAACGATCCATA
The DNA here is from genome assembly GCA_963277665.1 of Viscum album. Taxonomy (NCBI): domain Eukaryota; kingdom Viridiplantae; phylum Streptophyta; class Magnoliopsida; order Santalales; family Viscaceae; genus Viscum; species Viscum album. The sequence continues at coordinate 441,936,733 of OY728160.1, forward strand.
ACTTATTTGTGACATGTAGGAATCAATTTCACCTCAATACGACATACAGTGTGATCGATATAACTTCAAGTGTGTCTTTTTATTTAAAATTGACATTTTCTTAATGTATTTTTTCATATTGATGTTTAATTTGTTTCTTTATAGTATTACTAACATATGATTTGTTTTCTTATATAGGTGGATTTTTTTGCTCGGGTTGAGGTGATTTGTTTGGCAATTGATACCATGTGCGGACTATTTTGAGAGAGGATTGCCGACACTAAAAGATGAAATATTAATGATTTTAAATGTTTGTGGATAATTGTAAATGTAATTATACAAAACATTGTTTGAAATATATATAGTAGTGTTTTTTTATGATGTCAAGTCTATTTCAATTAAATTATATATTTTGCATACACAAATTACAGGTTTTTGCTGAGTGTGCTGTTATACAAATAGTACATTGCAGCAAACTGAACCTTTATCAATGTTTTTTTAGCACTGATAAAGGGGACCCCCTTTAACAGTGCCGAGGACAACAACATTTTTTTAGCACTGTTAAATAACATATCTGTAGCGGTGTCACACCAAACACATATCTGCAAAGTATTCGGATAAACTTGAATTTGAAACCTCCTTAAGACCTCTTAAGGAGGCGGCCAACCAAACTACGTCTAAAGGCAAAACGAGATATGATAATGATTGTACTTTTAATAATATTCTTGGATCCTAGCTATATTTTAGATAGGTTTGAGTTCAAAATAGAGTCATGGCATTATCTGGTTATGTGGGTCAAGTGGCATGGTGACTAAACAAATAGAGTTAATATTAAAAAAAATATAAAAAACAAAACAAAATGAAATAATAAAATATCACTTGACCACATCACACTTATCTTAAAAAAAACATAAGTGACATACTGAAAATCGATTAAACGCATTCAGATTGTTTTGATATTTTAGGGCAATGATCCGTAAGTAATTTGTGACGTGTATGAATCAGTCGCACATCAATCTGACGCATGATGCGACCGATATAACTCCAAATATGTATTTATTTAAAATTGACATTAATTTTAGTAAAAAGAAAAAGCAACATATTAAAAAACGAGCAAACGCATTCAGCTTGTTTTGATACTTTATGACAACGATTCATAACTTATTTATGACGTGTAAGAATCAACATCACCTCAATACGACGCACGGTGTGACCGATATAACTTCAAGTGTGTCTTTTTATTTAAAATTAACATTTTTTAATGTATTATTTCATATTAGTGTTTAATTTATTTCTTTATAATACTACTGACGTATGATTTGTTTTCTTATATAGGTGGATTTTTTTGCTCGAATTGAGGTGATTTGTTTGACAACTGATACTATGTGCGGACTATTTTGAGAGGGGATCGCATACGCCAAAAGGTGAAATATTAATGATTTTAAATGTTTGTGGATAATTGTCAAAGTAATTATACAAAACATTGTTTGAAATGTATATAGTAGTATTTTTTTTTTGTATTTATGATATCAAATCTATTTCAATTAAATTATATATTTTGCATACACAAGTTACAGGTTTTTGGTGAGTGTGCTGTTATACAAACAGTACACTGCAGTAGCCTAGATTTTTATCAGTACTTTTTTAGCGCTGATAAAGGGGACTCCCTTTAACAGCGCCGAGAACAATAACGTTTTTTTAACGCTGTTAAAGGATGTATCTGTTGTAGTGTCACACCAAACACATATATGCAAAGTATTCGAAGAAACTTGAATTCAAAACCTCCCTGAGACCTCTCAAGGATGCGGCCAACCCATATGCGTCTAGAGGAAGAACGAGATATGATAATGATTGTACTTTTAAAAATATTCTGGGATCCTAGCTCTATTTTAGATAGGTTTGAGTTCAAAATAGAGTCATGGCATGATGTGGTTATGTGGGTCAAGTGGCATGGTGACTAAATAAATAGAATTAATATTAAAAAATTCTAAAATACAAAATAAAATGAAATAATAAAGTATCACATGACCACATCACACTTATCTTTAAAAAAAAAAAAAGAATCGCCGGTATTCGACTTTCAAAGTAAAGATGTACGCGGTGCAATCCAAATGTAAATTTGACGCAAATATGTATTTAAAAAAAAATTAAATTATTTACATTTGCACAAGTTCATCTCCTCCGCCGCGACGTGAAGAGGATCTGGGTCTGTCGACATTACACAGTCCGCCGACGACATCGCTCAGATTACACAGTCCGCCGATTACATTGCCAGTACCCTCGTCGTGAGCGCCGATCTACTGTCTAACCCACGCGAGGTAAGCCCACTATTCCTTTGATACGGCGCTGGCAGACCCGTTTTTCATTTGATTGATTTCCCCACAATTTGTCGCTGGCCAGATGGATATCCCAACTGGAAACTAACAGGAGCACCTAACCCTAATTCAATACGGTCTATTTTTCTTGGTATTGACCCAATGTCAAGGTTTTAGATTCATCATCACTCTAATTAGTGCGGGCCCGCGAATCGACAGGGATGCAGTTCTTTGGAGGGTCAGAGATCAGCCCCTCGCCACCAGTGCCGACACCGTCTGGAAACAATGCCCACATGCTGTATTTGTTTAATAGGAACGGGGTGTGCCTGTTATACAGGGAGTGGAATCGCCCACTGAAAACTCTGAATCCTCCGCAAGATCACAAGCTCATGTTTGGCTTGCTTTTCTCTCTTAAATCCTTCACGTCCAAGATGGATCCAACGAAGTATGTCTTCCTCCTCTCAATCTTTGAATTATTTTGTTTTCTGGATATTTTCAGAGAAACACGTGCTAGGTAAGTTTACTCCATTCAGCGCAAGGCCAAAATACAATTGGACAATATGAAACTAAAACTGTGAATTTGTATTGTAAATGAGAAATCCAGAGCTTTCCTCACCGAAGGAATATACATCACGCATCTAACATCCCCCCTTGAGCACATCATCGATACCATTTTATGTTTTTAAGCTAAAAAACGATTATGGATCATCTTGTACAGATTAATGGATTCATACATGGGTAAGATACTAATTGTAAATCATTGATCATTGAACCTATAGAAACCTCAACAGGGCCAAAAATAACAGAGACATGACAGTTTTGAGGTGTTTCAAATTGGGAAATTGAAACTAACAGATGTTGAAAGCTCTCATCATTTATGGTTTGCAGTTTGAAACTAATAGATATCGAAAGCAATCATCTATGGTTTCAAATTGGGAAATTGAAACTAATAGATATTGAAAGCACTCTATTCAGGGTCTGTTTAGCACCGTTTATTTAAAATTGCTTACAGCACTCATCATTTATGGTTTGCAGTTTGAAAAAATAAGTGGCGTTTGTTTTGTTTATGAAAAAATGTCCATGAAAAAACACTTGCTCTTAAATTTTAGAAGAAAAACACTTAAATCAGTGTCATAAAAACACACTTTCAACATGCAATCTGGGAACACTTGTACAGAAACACTTATCATATGTGATAAGTGCTATTATCAGTGTTAAACCCTCTTTTTATTATTTTGGGTGTTTCCGAGTCCCACATCGGAATACTCCTTTGTATCTTTCGCCGTATCATTCTATAAAAGTAGGCCCCCACCTTACCTTGAGAGTAAGGGGGTTTCCTCATTCTACATGGTATCAGATGGTGATTAGTCCCGACCCTCCCTCACTGCGGATTCCCGGTTCTGTCCGGCCCCGCCTCTCCCCTTCTTCCCGGCTAGGGTTCTCCCCGGCGGGCCTCCTGCCTGGCGCGGCTCCCGGCTCCCGGCTCTCCGACGGCCCTCCTGCCTGGCGCGGCTCCCGGCTCCCCGACGTCCCGGCTCCCCGCGTCGCCCTCCCGTGTCGCCCTCCTGCCTGGCGCGGCTCCCCGGCGGCCCTCCTGCCTGGCGCGGCTCCCGGCTCCCCGGCGTCCAGGCTCCCCGCGTCGCCCTCCCGCGGCTCCCCGCCTCCCGCGGCTCCCCGCGCCCCGCCTCCCGCTGCTCCCGCGCCTTCGGCGCCTCCCGACCACCCTTGCCCGGCGCCTCCCGCTCCTCCCGCGCGCTCCCGCTGCTCTCGCCCTGCGGCTCCCCTCACCCAGCGGCCCTCTCTCTCGGCGTTATTTCCCTCCCGCAGCCCTCTGTCCAGGTGCGGTTCACCACTTCCCGACAGTGCGCCCTCGTACCCGGCACCCTAGTCCCGGCGCCCCCAGTTTCGCCCCGGCAGCGCGCCCTCGTCCTGGCAGCGCGCCCTCGTTCCGGCGGCCCTTCCTGCACGCGCACGTCCTGCGCAAGATCATCCCACCAGCCAGCTGCATCAGCTACCCGTCGCTTCCATGGCCGAATCCTCGGGACGTGGTCGTGCTTCAAGTCGTCCACGTCCCTTCTGTCAACATTGTGGCAAGTTTGGCCACCTGATCGCCCGATGTTGGGTCCTGCATGGACGGCCATCTCAGCACCCGCGGCGGGGACAGCCCGCGGTCCAGGTCGCGTCCTCGACTGTCGCCTCTCTTTCCCCGTCTCTGGCCCTTTCTATGGCCGACCTCCGGCGGCCTCACGGTCCTTCGGCCTCTGTCCGACCCGGTCCCTCCTCGGCTTCTCTGGCCCGTACTGTTCGCCCCACTGCCTTCGTCTATGTGGATGATATCGTCATCATCACCGACAGCGACTCTGTGGGTATCACCCATCTCAAGGCCCATCTTCACCAGCACTTCCACACTGAGGATCTTGGTCCTCTCACATACTTTCTCGACATCGAGGTTTCCTACTCCTCGGACACCGTCTTCCTCTGCCAACGGAAGTATGCATTGGATATATTGTAGGATGCTGGGCTGACTCAGGCCACTGCAGTCGATACTCCTCTCGAGCCTGGAGAACGGTCTCTTTATGCCTCCTCGGCACTTTACCCACATCCCGAGCGGTATCGTTGATTGGTGGGCAAACTCAATTATCCCACCATGACTCGACCCGACATTTCCTGTGTGGTAGCCAAAGTGAGTCAATTTATGGAGCATCTGACCACATCTCAGTGGGATGCTGTCATCCGCATCGCCAAGTACATCAAACGGGATCCTGCCCGTGGTCTTCACTACTCCCAGCATCCTCATCAGCATATTGAGGCCTTTTGCGATACTGATTATGCTGGCTGCCTTGCCACTCGGAAATCTACCTCTGGGTTTGCCATTTTCTTGGCCGACAACCTCATTTTTTGGCGCAGCAAGAAACAGACGGTTGTCTCTCGCTCCAGTGCCGAGTCTGAGTACCGTGCCATGGCCACCGTCACTACCGAGATCCTTTGGCTTCGGCAACTCCTCCAGGAGCTTGGCTTTCCTCAGCAGACTTCTGCTCACATATAGTGTGACAATCAGGCAGCCACTAAAATTGCTTCGAACCCCGTCTTCCATGAACGCACGAAGCATATTGAGGTGGACTGTCACTTTCTTCGCCACCACCTGGAGCACAAACATGTCAGCTTTAGCCACATTCCGACGGCAGACCAGCTTACTGACATCTTCACCAAAGGCCTCCCTGGTGCTCGCCTTGCCTCGCTCAGTTCCAAGCTGGGGATCCACCACATCTGCCACCCAGCTTGAGGGGGAGTATGTCTTGGTCTTGTGTGGTGTCATCTTATTCTTTTTTGTGGGACTCGTTGTCCAAGCTGGGCATGTCCAGCTTGAGGGGGAGTGTTAAACCCTCTTTTTATTATTTTGGGTATTTCCGAGTCCCACATCGGAATACTCCTTTTTATCTTTCACCGTATCATTCTATAAAAGTAGGCCCCCACCTTACCTTGAGAGTAAGGGGGTTTCCTCATTCTACAATCAGTTTTCAGTAAGTGCTTTCAAACGGACACTCAGAGTTGTTGCACAGTGTGGATGCACACAGAAGGATCATCCTAATTGTCACTGCGATATCTAATTTTTGTAGTTAATGTTCCCTATGAAACTTAGTTCAAATGGTCTAAATTACAATCAATTCATATCCAGTGCTTCACATTATATAATGTCTTAAGCTCTTTCGGCTTAAGTGTTCTTTTTTTTTTCCTTACGGGGTTATACATGTTCTTGTATTTACAGATTTCTACATTCTATGCAGTGCAGAGAAAGGGTACCTTGGAGCGCCCCAGTTACCAGGTCAGGGGTGTTCATTTCACAGTTTCTGTACCAACACGTACAAACTTAATTTCATGGAGAGTCCGTCCGGAATAAAGGTCTGTACTAACATTTAATATGTTAATGGCTATTTCAACTATCTCCAAATCATACATGCCACAGTACTATAAACCTTGCGGTAGCTTTATGTACTACAAGTAATGATTCCGATCACGCTGTATTGCCCATGAAAAATCTAGCTACCCGACACTTGATGTGTGAGGAGGGTCATTATACGTTAATTTTTTGGTTCGACTGTAATTTGAGTTAACTTGTGCTCATCTTATTTTGATATTTTCCAGGCAATGTGATTAGTTTTAACCACATTCGTATTATCAAAATTTTCAAGTAAATCCATACATGACTTTTATCCGGGTTTCATATAACTTTTTCATAATGCATATCATTTTATGCAGCTAATTTTGGTCACTAATCCCAAGAGCGGTGATCTGCGGGAATCTCTGAAGTATATTTACAATCTTTATGTCGAATATGTTGTCAAAAACCCACTCTATACCCCATCAACTCCAATAAGGTATATTTTCTTCCATTATTTCTAACTGATAAATTGTGAGTTCTTGATTGAATCTCACCCTGCGGATGCCAAAGGGTGTTTTTGGTACATAAAAACATTTCCCGCTTTCAGTTTTAAAAAATTCGTTAGAAAATGTTTCGGACAGTGAAGGAATTCAAAGTTAAAGGTGAGTTTCATCTCCAAGCATTGTCATTTTGTAGAAAAATCAAAACATTTTTTTTTCAAATATCTATTGTTTTTGTATTTTGGAGCGGAAATTTTGGCTACTGGTCACACATAACTGCAATATCCTCTTTTTTAGGTGTGAACCGTTAAACATGGCTCTCGACCAGTATGTCAAGGGGCTCAGATGAAGCCATCTCAAGTTAGTTCCCATCTCTGTGCTTAACTTCACTTGTTGAAAATGATAAGTGCTGTTTGAAAATAAATCTAATTTATTTCATATTTGAAAAAACAACCATAGTTAAAATTTTCAAGGAAATCACTTGTATATGTGGCAAAATAACATCTTTTTAATGATCAACCTTGGAACATTTTTTTTGAAAGCGCTTGTTATAAATATTAAGTGCCATTTGGCCGGGCTCATCAATTTCATGTTGATGTAGAAAATGTAAGTAGCTTAGGTCTGGGTTCTGCGATTTTATTTTCATTGATAATGCAAAGTTTGATGTATGAAATCTGGTTTTGTTTAGTTGATGAAAAATTACATTTTTGATTCTTCAAAAATATTTTAGAAAGCTGGTGGAATACAATGCAGTGTTTGATTTCATTTCTCTATGTTTTAAAGTTCAATTAATTTTCCGATTCTCATCTTCCCCCCCCCATAATTTTGTCATTTTTTCATGATTATTTTTTTTGGATTTGTATGATCAATGCTTCTGTCATAATTTTGTTTAGGTGTTGGATTTTGTGTTGTTATGTTTGAATTTTAATGTTATCATTTCGTTGTTTTGTCTAACATTATTAAGCGTTCTAATATATTTTTTGTTATTTTGTTATTTTATTGTTTGTTCATGCATTTATTGATTGTTTTTTGTTAAATTTTTTCTGGTTATATGGTGAAACAATGATATGATATATGTTTTGTCTCAAAGATTTCCAATATCAGTTTATAGATATTAGCACAAAACATTTGTTCCGTGTTGATGTTTGTGATATTTCTTATAAAGCATATGTTTTGTGATTTGATTATTGATTTTTTTCTGTTTCGTATCCGTGTTTTGATGGGACATGTGTTTTCATTTCTTTTGATTTTTTGTGTATTTTTAGCACCTACATCATGTTATCATTGTTACGTAAAAGATTCTATACAGCTAAACAGGGGGATGCAATGTATACTTTCAATCATGTATCTTCTATTGTGTTTACATTCTCTGTACAGTGGTGCTGTGTAAAGTTCTGTGTTACAAATGGAAGAGAGAAAGAGAGACAGAGAAATGTATCTCCGCTGCGGGAGCTGAGAGTGACCACCTCCTTCGCGCTTCATGACTCGAGTAGGTTCTCTAGAGTGTGACCATCCCTCCAGATACTGCAACCAGCAGGTCCACTTTCCAGGAAAAAATAACCAACCTTCCTCGACACTGCTTATTCTGCTATATAGAGGGACTGATATTAAAAGAGGGTTCCCTTATTCAAGACATGTCATCCACTACCTTCCCTTCTCCGGTAGGTATGAATAATAGAGGGGGCCTTTTACTAATACTACCAACACTGCCAAGACCAACCATCCCTGTTACTAACAATTTCCCCCTCAATAAAAACCTAGTCCTCAAGGTTAAGTAGGAAACAGGAGAGTAAATGACCACATCTTCCCAAGTGGATTCCTCAACTGGCAATCCTTTCCATTTGATAAGCCATTCAACCTGCGGACACCCCGGGACCACCTGCATCTGCAATAATTTAGCATGCAAAACAACAGGTTCCAAACTAGAGTCCTATAATTTAGGAAGTTTAGTCTGTCCATAAAAATCCCCAATTGTGCGTTTCAACGGTGAAACATGAAACACAATATGCAATCAGGATGCCTCCGGCAACAACAACTTATATGTTGTAGCCCCCAGTCGAGAAAGGATCTAAAACGGACCATAATAGCGTGGAGTTGGCTTTGGACACAATTTTTGTGTTTCGGAAGTCTGCACGTTGTGGCGAAGTTTAATGAACACAAACTGACCAACCTCAAATGTCTCATCTCGTAGTTGCCTATTAGCAAATTTGGACATCAATTGCTGTGCTCGGAGTAAATTTCGTCGGAGTTGAACTAACATTTTATCCCGCTCCACCAATGTTTGGGCAACAGAGTCCACTTGTGTTTCCCCTTGCACAAAACGTAAAATGGAAGGTGGCTTTCAACCATAAACAATTTCAAATGGCATAAGTTTAGTAGATGAATGAGTAGTTGTATTATAGCAATATTCTGCCCAAGAAATCCATCGAGACCACGAAAGTGGGTGTTCAGAGGCAAAATCCGTATGGGGATGATAAGACGAACTCATTTGAAGTGCGGTGCCCTCCAAACGAAATAGCTCGTTCCAAAAGTTGCTAACAAATAAGGGGTCCGTATCACCGAGAATCGTACGTGGGATGCCATGCAAGTGAACAATCTCCTTGACAAAGATTTCAGCTACTAATTTGGCCGTTTATGGATGCCCAAGTAACACAAAGTGTGTATACTTAGATAGTCTGTCCACAACCACCATTGATAGAGTACCGGGGGTACTTAAGACTTACTCTAGGAGAAATAAGTTGTCTAAGGAGGTTCAAGGGTAGTTTGGTAACTATCCAATGCTTGGACTATAAATAATGGACAGTTTGAAGAATAGTGCGGATTGGGAAAATCGGGAGGCAACTTGTGGAGTTGCAGAAGGACAAGTCCTTGGCTCTTGGCACATGTTCAGGAGAGAGTTTTCTTCTCTTCTCATTCTTTTACTGTCTGTTTTCTTTCATTTTGTAATTCTGCTGAATATACTGTTCGTGATTCCTGTTCAATATACTTGAAAAGAAATTAGAACTCTATTAATTTGGTGCCCTCGTTGAGTTTTCATTGGGAATCAACGACTCTGTTTTGGACTTCGAACCTTTGAATGCCGCCGAAAATGGAGACTCGCGTGGCTACACTTGAATCAATGTTCGAACGCCTGTTGGAAGCACAGGACCGTATGGAGTCACGGTTTACAGAGGTTTTGCGTCCCGTTGAGTTACAGCGCGATCAAGAAAACCGATTGGAAATGCTTCAGACGTTTATTACTGCCCTCACGCAACATGTACATGACCTTTCTCTTCAACGACCTGCTCTGGAACTGTCTACACATCAGCCTGCTACGTCGCCAGCTACGTCGCCAGCTACGTCGCCAGCTACAGTTGCCGTTAGTCAATCTCCAGCAAATGTTGGCCTGGAGCAGTTCGCATCAAATCCCGTGCAGACTGACAGCGTCAGAGCTGAACCGAGTTCCAGCTTGCTCGCGCGACCTATGGTTGTTCCAGTGCAAGGACCGCGGTCGACTTTGCTTTCTGAGCCCAAAACAGACGACGGCGATTTTTTTTATCTAACTTGCGCACCTTGGCCAGACGCGTCGAGATGCCTCCATTTTCTGGTGACGATCCTATTGCTTGGATCGCGCGAGCTGAAACATACTTCTTGATCCATAAGACTCGGAACAACCTCCATGTACCTATCGCTCAGTTGTGCATGGAGGGAATTGTCGAACACTGGATGTTGTCCTTGTTATCTCAACGACCGAGTCTACTTTGGGATGACTTGAAGGCTGAACTTCTAGGCCGATTTGGTACTGTGCATGAGAGTGATCCTTTAAAACTGTTGAAAGTGGTGAAATAGACCGGTTCAGTTGGCGACTATATTGATGAATTTGAGAAGATAGCCTTGCGTATTCCTGGTTTGCCAGATTCTTGGTATATTAGTTTTTTTAGGCGGGCTACGTCCGGAGAATGAAGGTAGCTCCACGCGCCTCGTTAAGTTTGTCTCATCCCCCACGCTGACTTGCTTCCTTCAACTTCTCGATCGTGATCGTCTGTTCTTCCAAATCACGAATCCGGAGTGTTGCACGTTCCTCTGTTGTAACCTAGAATGTGCAATCTGTTGGCAGTCAACTTGTCCACGTACTAGCTTGTCAATGCTGACTTGCATGTCTGACATCGCTTGATCCCGAGCCAGCTCCCTCTGTACCCGAGCTTGCTCCATCTCCTCACCGCTGTTGGCTCTCCGTAGATGTTTCAGCTGTTGCGATTCTACCTTCCATCCTGGTATGCATTCAAACAAAAGTAGTCGCTCCTGTCGTTTTACTTCTTTTAGTTCGACTACAACGCCGACGTTGATCGTGCACCACTGCAATACGATCTCCCTATCGCAATCGTCCTCTCAATTTCTCGAGCCACGGTGTTTGTCTCTTACCACAACACTAGAATCTTCCAGCTACGACGGGTGAACTCTCAGTGAAAGCACCAAGTTGTTACGGAAAAGATTCTATACAGCTAAACAGGGGGATACAATGTATACATTTAATTGTATATCTTCTATTGTGTTGACACTCTCTTTGTACAGTGGTGCTGTGTAAAATTCTATGTTACAAATGGACTAGAGAAGGAGAGACTGAGAAATGCATGTTGACCGCTGGAGCTGAGAGTGACCACCTCCTTCGCTCTTCCTGACTCGAGTAGGTTCTCTAGAGAGTGACCACCCCTCTAGAGTACTGCAACCAGCGGGTCCACTTTCCAGGAAAAAATAACCAACTGTCCCCGACACTCCTTATTCTGCTATATATAGGGACTGATATTAAAAGGCGGTTCCCTGATTCAAGACACATCATCCACTAGCTTTCCTTAGCTGGTAGGTATGAATAATAGGGGGGCTTTTACCAGCACTACTAACACTGCCAGGACCATTCTTTTTACTAACAATGTTAGTGTGTTTTGTATAAATGTAGTAAGTCATAATAGTAATATATATTATATTTGAATGTCTTATGTTGTTCTTTTGCATAAATTTTATGTTTGTATGTGTTTATTATTGTTTTTAACTTGTTCATGTGATATTTGTTTTTGATTATCGTTGTTCTGTCTAAATTAATTATAATGTACGTCAAACACTTAAATGCATAACTTTGAATGAATGTTGTCAATTGATTGAAAAATTGATGAAAGTTTGACCATTTAACTTAAGTTCTGATAATTTAATTACATGTTTCTTTTTTTTTCCTGCAGGTTTGATGGATGGTCCTTTACACCAACATATCAGTGTGGTTTTTAGATTGAAATCTTCTTGTAAGTATATGAATTTAATTAATTTTGCCGCTAGACTATGGTACAGACTTGCAGATCAAGATATATGTGTTTTTTATTATGTTGAAAAACATCAATTATTGATATTGGCAAAAACAAATTGAATGCCAACATTTGAATGTCAACTTGACACAAAACAAATGTTTTGTTGTGTTAACTAAGAGTTACATTTTGATGATTATTTAATATTGTTATGTAATTCAGTATATTATAGAGATCATAGTTATTTACGGCGCGCGGCGCACAACGGCGACAAGGTCCCCCGGCGCAAAAGTGCACGGCGCGGCGCACGACGCGTGACAATATTAACTTGCGGCGCATAGAAGAGATGCATACATATATCAACAATAGCAAATAATAAATTATACAACAATTACATAAATATAAAAGATTTGTGTCAATAATTCATCTTCCATGCATCAAAAAACAAATGAAGTCAACAATGACACAAAATATGAAATGCAAACAAAGATTCAAACATACAACATTTAAGGAGTGGGGGTTCTCTCATTATCATTCTCAGAATTGGCATGAGAGACTTCATCATCACCAGATGATTCTTCCCCACCACAAGGCATCTCTTGAACATCTTCATCTTCTTCACTTGTTTCATTCTCAATCTCTTCCTTTTGCACCTCTTCTTCTTGTTCTTGAATAGTATCCATAGATTTCTCTTGTAAACACTTGGTGTGAGAACTCGATGCTCTAGTAGTATGGGCCAATTCTTCAGCACCGGAAGCCAAAGCCACATCACCCCAAGTCAAATCATCATCATCAAAAACAAAGTCATCAGCTGCATCACGCTCCTCGTCCACGACACCAAACAACCACTCATTGCAATCATCAATTTCCTTCAAAGAGATAGGGTCAATGGAGTCTCGTTCATTGAATCTACGCATCAGGGCTCTATTATACTTGATAAAAACCAAGTCATTCAATTTTGCTTGAGCAAGCCTGTTTCTCCTTTTTGTGTGAAGATTTTCAAAAACACTTCAATTTCTTTCACAACCTGAAGCACTACATGTAAGACTGAGCACTTTTATCGCAAAATGTCTCAAGTGTGAAGCCGATGCACCATTAGTTGCCCACTAATCAGCAGGTGCCCTCAATTTCCTATTTCTTATTGCCAAATCAGTGTCAAGAGTGCCCAATGACTCTATATTTTTCAAGTCTTCAACAATCTTATTAACCATCACTATATCATGTGTCAATCTTTGAATGCATTTAATCAAACCCATATTTACCTCTTCATCAGCATCAATGTCAGGATGATCATAGAAGAACTCTAGATTCAAAAAGTATCCTACGACATGCAAAGGCCGATGAAGTTGAACTTTCATCTTTGATCAATTATTTTGAAAATCTCTTTATATTTTTCTTCTCTATTGTTGAAAACCTTTGCAATTGATTCTTTTGCTCGATCCATGGCTTCATATATGTATCCCATCAGAGGCTTTCTTTCCTCATCAACCAAACGAAGCACTTCAACAAGTGGAGCACCCACTTTGAGCGAATAATTGACATTGTTCCAAAAAGAGGCACTTTGCACAATCAAAACATCTTTCCCTTTTCGTTCCTTTGCCCATTTACTTTGATTCCATTCATCAGAAATGAACATCTTCCTCAAATTAGCTTGTTGGGTATACATGCTAGAAAGAGTGATCATGGCCGTGGCAAATCTAGTCTTTCCAGGTCTAAGGAACTCCCTTTCTTTGGTGAGTTGTCGCATCAAATTCAACACACCGGCATGGTTATAAATGAATCCACTAATTGCCACCGCCTTCTTCAAAGTTTTAGCAAGCATAGAAATTTTCCAAATATCTTCTAAGATCAGGTCAATGCAATGAGCGGCGCACGGGGTCCAATACAAATTAGAGTAAGTTGCCTCAAATAATCTCCCTATTAAAAAATAGAAAACAGAAAATACTCATATTAGTAATTAGTAAAGATCATTGAAAAAAAATAAAAGTTCAAGAAAATATCAACAGAAGTATTGAGAACAATGATATTTACCAGCAAAAACATTATTTGAAGCGCTGTCAGTGACAACTTGTATCACATTGGATGGTCCGACCTTCTTGACAAATTTATCCAACAACTCAAACATCTTTGTCCCGCTCTTTACATAAGAAGAAGCATAATAAATACCGATCCCTTTGGGCTATTAACCAAGAAATTTATCAACATTCTCCCCCTTCGATCTGTCCAACCATCTGCCATGACTGAGCATCCTTTTCTTGCCCACTCCTCCCTAAATTCCTTCAACAATAAATTTGTATGTTCCAATTCCTTTTTAAGCAAAGGAACTCTTACCTCATGGAAGCTTGGGGGTTTCATACCAGGTCCGCATTGTCCAACTGCCTCGACAAATGCCGAAAAACTATCATAATTGACAGCATTGAAAGGGATTCCAGCATCATACATCCACCTTGCAAACAATTGGCAAACATGATCTCTTTTCTCCTTCTTGTATGCATCCATGACGGTTGTTTGTCTAACATTAGACAATTTTCTTTGTTGTACAACTTCTTCTGGACTTGGAGTGAAAAATGCATCTATAACTCCCTTTGTCTTGGATACAGGATCATTATTGCTTCCTTTTTGAGAACCTGATCCTTGTGGCACACGACTATTGCTTGAGATAGCTTTCATTTTCTTTCCACCATCAAATATTGTACGTTCTAAACCTTGCACCTCTTCTATAAAATTATCGTCAATTGCATACATCCCGGTCCCGACTATATTCCTTTTCCCCTTCAAAGCCCTTCTATCTTCATCAATTTTTTTTATCTCTTCTCTCACACGTGGCGGACAATTTTGGCATGCAGTTGTGTTTCTATATCCACCGGCCAAATGTTGTTTGGCTCGTGTAATACCTCCCTTCGTTACTTTTCCACAAAATTTGCATATTACTGAATTTTTATCTTGAGGATCTGCTAACTTGCAATATTGCCAAGCAAGGTCTTGTTGCCTTGCTTTAGACATTTTGAAATAAATCACAATTCCTGAAATATTTTACACAAACAATTAAATATCTTAAACAATATATCTAAAAGAAACAATAAACAAAAAAAAAACGTAGCAATGTAGCATCAAAAAAAAGAAAGGGAAGTGCCCTCCCTCCAACTGTGGGGCAGACACCAATAACTGGGGAAAAAAAAACAGAAAACATAAGAATAAAAAAAAACGGTACTTGGGTTCGGTGGGGATTTGGGGTTCGCTGTGTGTGTGCGCCTGCCCTGGACGAGAAGGGGACGAGGAGGGCAGGGTCGTGGTCGGTCGGTCTCGGTCGGGAAGCCGGTGTCGAGGGAGATGACTCGCACGGTTGGACTTGGTCCAGCAGGGGCTGGGTCACGGTTGTCGTGGGGAGAAGTTAGGGCTGCGCAGTAGGGGAGGTCGCGCGCGAGGTACGTTTGAGGTGTTTTTAATCGGGATCGGGATATGATTCGGCAAACACAGGCTAAAAAATTGCCAAAAAAAAACACGCACAGTTTGGCGCAGTGGCGCGCGCTACGCCACTGAGCGCCATTGCGCACCATAGCGCGCGCCATTGTGCGCTTCGCCATGGCGCGATGGCTCGCCATGGCGCGCGCCATTAATAACTATGATAGAGATTAATGATAATTTTGTTCAAAACTCATGTTATGTGAGATCTTCAGTGATACATATTGAGAGAGTCACTGGGTGTTAATTTCTTAGCACTGTTTCAAAACAACAATGATAATATTGATAAAGCAAACTTGAAGGGCCCAAAAGAACACAAGCCTCACAACCTTGAGGGCACACGAGCCCACAACCACTCAACCCTATTGATCTACTATATAACTTTACTTGGCCACTACTTGCTGTAATAGTGGGTGCCCTAGACCAAACTTGAACAATACTTTTGATTACCATATCATGTATACAGTTAGATATACATGCCGTATTCTTATCGTTAGTGTTGATATTTTTGCGTCCACTATTTAATGGTAATGTCTATAGATTAATTTTCGTATCAAAAAAGTTATAGAAGATCCCAGACTGTAATATGAACCTTGAGATACTATGACATTAATCTTAAACAAATGTCCTATGGTGTAGATACATCTTACTGATTGGATACAATAGATGTTTGACTATCAGGTGTTGGTGGTTCATATGCATTGAGACTTCTTCTTATGAAGTTTGCACTTAGTGATCTCTAGTAGTGAGATCATGAGAATATACCCGCCATTAGGAACGCCACATGTTTTAGGTGTCATTGGTTGTTTCTATCTACGGAAATGTGTATTGGTTTCCCGACTTGAGATCATTATCAGTGTGTGTCATTTGATCGTGTACTTTGATGCAAGACAAAAACCATGATAATGAAATCGTGGCAGGTAGTTTTTGTTGGGTGCGTCATTGGTGGTATGCCATTGGTTGAATGGTCAAAAAAGAATTTGTCGCTTCCAAGTTAAGAAAGTAATATGTCTCAGGCCTGGTTGATCAGGATGATACTACCTTTATAAGTCTTTGGTCAAAATAGTCGAAAGGTAAATCCATCCGGTTAGATCAACAAATAATAAAGGGCGATGATACAAGTGTGCATCCTGCTTTATGAGATATTTAAAGACAGAGAGATTATAGTACACAGTGCGTGTTCGTAGGTTGGTTGTCGTTGTTATGACTTTATTTATCTCTTTAGGGGCCTTGATGGGTTGCTAGACTCCGCTATTGGTCTGTGGATTTTATTAACTGCTATCGAGATAAGGGTCTAGAGGGTCACACACAATAACGTATTTGATATAAAACAAGGGCAAACTACTTGTATAGTTGGAGGAAAGCAGAGTTACATGGAGGAAGAAGAAAGGATGAAAGAAGCAGAAGACACCCGAGAGTCCCCTAGGGAGCTCCTGTCCAAGCAATTGCCGAGTCCAAGCCCAACGCCGATTTTCCAAGAATATTCTCCCTCCCCTCTTCCCATGCTCCGTCCCTTTTATTTAACATCCCCCAGCTACCTCTCCATTTTCAAAAGAAGTTTGTTATTCTCCCCGATTCCCCTTAACAAACCAACACACACCCCCTCCCACAATTGACGCATGGACACCAATGCCCCCCCAAACGGACTTCCTTACTTCCTATGAACCTCCTCCTTTATTTTAGGTCTTCAACTCTATTAATATTCAAGAATCCGTCCTATTCAGTCGAATAGGTATATTGAACATGGTGAGCCCCACCACGAGGCCTGAGTGTTGTCCAAGTTATTGATCACTGATAAATAAATAAATTCATTATTATTCAAGTTATGAATAATTGGTATTGAATTTATTTATTAAATGTATTTACAAGTTAAGTAAATATGAGAAAATATTAATCGAATGAATATTATTTTAATATTCCAAATTCGTTTAATATTAAGTGGGAATTACAAGTCGAGTTAATGACTCGGGTTTATAGATATTACAAGGATGTATAAAATTATAAGTAATATTTATGGCGCAATTTAGTTCGTCATAATTATTATTTAGTAGATGTTATTTTTTCGGGGGCTGAGGAACCCTACTCGGTATCTTGAATGTCCACTATAAATAGAGAGACTCTTACACAGCAGTGACTATTCATTCATTTTTGAATGAGTCTCTTTCTCCTCCCGCTTTCTAGAGAGAGTCTCTCTCCGAGTGACGATCCAAGAACGCCTTCAAGCATCGAAGGCAGAGGATCACGGTGATTGTCAGAACGTCGAAGACATCATTGGATCGCCGCACTAGCACCTGGAATTCGACGATCGATACTCCTGCGGATTTTTGAAGTGCGTGTAGACGATCTAAAGGGATTCAGTTTCGGATCCTTCGTGCAACGATTACCGACGACAAACAGATGTCGACCGTAGGTTCAGATCTGAAAAAGTATGTTTTCGGTTTACATTTTTTTGTACTTTGTTTAATTTACGCGAGATCTTCAGACCGCACTGGAGCTCGGATCGTCGGAAGCAACAAGTCTCGTCGTCCCGACAGTGAAAATTTTAAAATCCTCAGCCCATCGGTTTCCGCTGCGACCCCAGTACCTTCACTACTGTGGTGATACCACCCTAGTGTAGAACCCCAACCAACGCCATGGATCGTTACCTCTAATTATACTAAAGCCAAACCTTTCATATCCAATGCTCAACTAGAAGATTCGATAACCTCACAAGGGTTACTCGATGAACCTTTTTGTAGGAATAAAACCTACTCCTTACCTCAATAAGTGGTGGAGGTCTTTATTTATAGATGAGGAAAAATAAATACATTTAATGTGAGACTCTAAAATACATTTAATTGGGTCCTACACATTCAATTTGGGTCCTACACATTCAATTTGGTCCAACACTGCCCCTCAAGCGTGAACATGTGTAACTTGAAATAGGAGTCCCACGAAAAAGAATCAAATGAAGAAAACTCCCCCTCAAGTTGGGTCGTAGATGTTGTGTATGCCCAACTTGATGCAAAGGAAGCTCAATCGGGCGCCAGACAAGCCTTTGGTGAAGAAATCGGCAAGTTGACGAACTGTGAAAATACAACCAAAGGTGATATGTTTTTGCTTCATGTGATGTTGAAGGAAGTGACAGTCAACTTCAATATCCTTTGTTTCTTGCTTAATGTCTTTGATGATGCGAAACAACATCCCACTAAGATTTTGTTGGATGATCCATGAACCGATTGACCTTGCTGACGGTGCAAACAATATCGTGACAAGTCATCGTGAGATAATTGAGTTTTCCAACAAAACGACGATACCGACCTGGAAGAGAATATGTGCCACTGTCGTCATGGAGGGACCTTTCCCCCGGTTTGAGGAGCGTCGACAACAGTTCTCTGAGACACGCCGGTATCCTGTAAGACATTCAAGGTGTATCTGCGTTGTGAAAGAAAGATTCCTTTGGAACACCGAGATACCCCAATGCCAAGAAAATATTTCAAGTGACCCAATTCTTTGGTATGAAATTGTTGTTGGAGGTAAGACTTGAGATGGGTGATGCCATGTGAGTTGCTTCCAGTGATAATGATATCATCAATATAGGATGCAGTTGGAGGACAATTGTTGATAAAAAATAGTGTGATCTTTCATACTCCGAGAATGTCCAAAAGTGGTGACCATAGTGCAAAATCTTCTGAACCAAACACGCAGGGACTGTTTAAGCCCATAAAGAGATCAATGAAATCGACATACATGAGATTCAGCCCTTGAAGCAATAAAGTTTGGTGGTTGTTGCAGATAAACTTTCTCGTGAAGAAACTATGCAAGAAAGCATTCTTGCCATCGATTTGATGAAAAGACCAATGTTAAGCAGGTGCAAGAGAGATGAATAATCATACAATGGTCATTTTTGCAATCGGGGGGAAAATGCCGAAATAATCGACAACATATGTCTGAGCATGGCCTTTGCGATAAGGTGGGCTTTAAGACGATGATGAGTACCATTAACATTTAGACGTACCGTATAAATCCATTTGATGCCAACAATCTGTTTACTTGTCAGAAGGGGAACAAGATCCGGGGTGTGATTGTCGAATAACGCTTGTAATTCATCCTGCATTGCTTGAAGCCAACTTGAGTGAGATTTAACTTCAACAACTGTACGAGGAACATATATCGTCTCTAGAGTCGAAACGAGAGTTTTCGTTGCCACAAATAAGCCTTTGTAGGAATTTATATATATAGGTTGAGATTAGAAAGAGCGAGTACCTTTCCATATATAGGCTGAGATTAGAACGAGCGAGTACCTTTACACAATGCAATAGGTAAGCCATCCGAGGTTGTGACAAGAGTGACAAACGAAGGTGGAGAAATGACATCCTCAGTCTGCGCAAGGGGCATGTTTGATGGACGATGAGAATAAACAAACCCAAAGCGATGATCGTTGTCCTGCACAGGGGGCAGTGGTGGGTGGAGGATGTGAGGGAGACCGTCATCGATGGGGTTATAAGAGGGGAGAGGGCGGAGAGGATGAGAACATAAAGTCCTCAATAAAGGAGACATCAACAGAGATGACATATCACCTAAGTTTGGAGAGAAACAACAGTATCCATGTTGGGTGCAAGAGTATCACAGAATAATGCAACCGAGGGCCCAAGAGTATCACATAATAATGCAACCGAGAGCCCGTGGTGAAAATTTGGAGAGATTGAGATGAGCGTCACAAACATAACAGACACCCAAACACACGAAGAGGAAGAAGGTGAGGAGGGTGAGAGAGAAGCAAAGTCTGAAATGGACCCCCCTTGTGAAATAATATGGCACGAGCTTTGGATGACATGACTTGGATTCTTTTCTTGCTTTGTCGGGTGGGCGGCTCGAAAGAGAGAAGTGTGTGCTGGCACCTTTCATGCGGCTCTCCTCCACTTCTGTTGGTTGGAGAGGTACTCTGCCATGTTGTGCTGCCAACATGGTGCAGCTTCTTGGCGGAGGGGGTGACACACTTTTTGATTGGTCTCATTGATATGCTGACTGGCAAGGGGGGTGATGAGTTTTTTTGGTCCTGCATGTTTGTTTGCTTCTTTTGGACTTGTTGGGTCATTTTGACATTTTAAGGCCTTTTTCCCTTCTTGTAATGTGTCATTGTGTCTGTAATGAATTTCCTCCTTTTCCATTCTTCATAAGAGGCTTTGCTTTTATATATTATTGGGGCTCCGCTCTCATCTTAAAAAAAAAAATATGGCACGAGTAGTTTCCAAAATATGACGATGTTTATGCTCGGCCACACCATTTTGCTAAAGGGCATCGAGACAAGATGTTTGATAAAAGACACCGTGATCTGTGAGAAATTACTGAAGATAAGAAGATAAATGTTCACGGTCATTGTTCGAGCGGTAGACATTTTAGTAGGCATGAAGAATTGAGTGTGAGTTTCATTGTAAAATGACTTGAAGATATTAAACATTTCAGAATGATCACAAAGGAGATAAAGCCAAGTCATTCGAGAAAAATCATCAATAAAGTATATATAATAACGATAGCCTAACTAACTTGGGACGACACAGAGACCCCCACACATCAGAATAGGCTAAATCAAAGGGTTTAGATGCACGCGAGTACAAGCGAGAAACATAAGTCGTTCGATGATATTTAGCTAATTAACAGGATTCACATTGAAAAGACAACAACACAATTCAAGTCCTTTGTGAGCTTACTAATGGATATGAGATTAAATGGACTTTGAGGAACATGAGCCACTGATGACAGTCGAATATAAGGATTCAAGGAGCAACTGTCAAATCCAACAATAGGAATGGTGGATCCATCGACAACAATGATTGTAGTGTCCCCAGTGTATGGACGATAGTAAACATACCTACATCTCTAGTGAGATGATCAATGGCACCAGAATCAAGCATCCATGCAGTTGGGTGACGAGAGACAGGCCGTAGGGCCATTTGTCTGAGCGATAGAGACTGAAGAGGAAGTAGGCATCGATACACCTCGATGACCTTGGAGAACCTGACAACGATCAACTAGATGCCCAGGCTTGCCACAATGCCGATAAAAAGGACGATTGTGGCTCCCACCACACCCATGACCACGAGTACATGAAAAACGACCACCATCACGGCCTGAGAAAGCAGTGTGTTCTATAACATCAACAGAGGAAAGGAGTCGATGAGCTTTACTGAGGCAATGGTAAACCAGTGGAATCTCAACACATTTAAATTGACGTGACACTTTCTGGTGTGCCTAGACATATTAGATTTCCCAACATTCATCATTTACATGTGAATGTTCTTTAAAATAGACATGACATGGGTCAGGTGGGCTCGATTGCTCCCAATCTCCAGTTTTACTGAGTTTGATGAAGATCCCTTAGAAACAACCAACAAATTCTCACTTCCGTAGGTAATCCACTGTCTAATAGAATTATGGTTCCTACCCATAGGACCCCCTAGTCTCCATGAGGTTTCTGAAACGCTTCGGTGAATATTAACCATTCATGACAACTATCGTAACATTAGCCGCTTGTTAAGACCGAAGACAATAAATGATAAAACTCCATCTAGCATTTAATCATGCATGTCAAGACACATCATCAAATGATGTGTTGGCCGAAATATGCAAGCTTAGGTGGAAGATTAAAATACACGCAGAGTACAAGTCATTATTATCATATAACTTTCTTTTGCCTTCACCTATTCCCAATAAAAATATGGTAATCATTGAATAAGATGGATTTAGTTTTGCGTCTCATATAATTTATTTGGACTTTTTTTTGGCGGAGTATTGATTGATTTGTTTTTAGCCTTTTTCGGGATGCCAATGTGCGGTTTTGATACTATAGTGGAGCCAAGGATGTACTGTGATGTTGCTATTTTGATGCTAAAGTGGCCTACCACCGTGATGTTATTGGGGTTATGACGTCCTCCATCATGAATTACTTCGGTCTTGTCTTGATTTATTTGCATTTCTTTCTGGACTTTTAATGTCCATTTTGCCTGAGGCTGCGTCTTCCATTTATTCTAGCCCTGGCCCTGCTGTTGCTGGTGGGGTCAGATTTTTTCCTGTTCATTTCTGTTTCAATTTTCCGTGCATACTAAACACAAAAAATGGAACTTAATTTCCATTTCCTTTTCCGTTTCCCCTTCTCATTATATTATAGAACTTTCATCCTACCAAACAGGCCTGAGTAGATTGAGCAAGATGAATGAATACATCTCATGTTACTTATCCAAGTAAATGATCACATCATATGTCACCTATCCAGGAACGACTTTACACTTTCTCAGTCTTTATCAATTGAAGACCCACATACAATTCCCTTTGGTTATGCAAAACCTATTACATGATCAACAATATATTCAACCATCCCTTGAATATCTCAATTTTTAGACTAACGTAAAACAAGGTATCAAAGTAAGAAAGTTCATATGTATGCTGCCTTGTTAACCTCAATGACTTGGTATTACTATAAAATATACATCTCAAGTATACCTATGTCATTATGCATAACATTCCATATGATATGCTAAAGCGAGTCGGTCTAGAAAACAAATCACATTTATGTTGCATGGGTGAACTATATTTTTTTCTGAGTTGTTAATGTTAATCTTAACATAACATCACAACTTGTGCATTTCCATGACAACGATTAGGGACAACTCATAGGTTTACCTCTAGGGGTTTGAAGGTTTATTTATCATGCAAGGCTCATGTTATAAATGCAACAAACATGAATGAATGATAATGTGGAAGTTGTCTTCAAATGTAAAATCACGATACACTTGTATATTCTGAAGGTTTTTCATTACATGAATAGATTCAAGGATACAAATAAAACCATGGACATAAGAATCAATCCCACCACATCATAATACAAAATAACTTTAAATGGCTCATGATTTTGCTCCATTAGTGGTCATGTTAAAGAACATGATACATCATCATGAAGCCACATGAAAAATCATCACATTAACTCCCACAATTTATTTTAATGAAATGACATATTTAAAAGATATATTTGAATTTGAGGGTTTTATCTTATATTAGTAATAACCCTATGTTCAATAATGAACTTCTAAATCCAGATAATTTCATTCACCTCCTTTAATGTTGTGATGTACTTTGCTTACATTGTAGAAACAATAATTGTCTAAAACTATTCCAACTCATTATTTCACCATACTAGAAAAACACAAACCCTTTATCTAGCATCGATTACATCAATCTATTCTTTACTTCAAGAACACATCCTCAATTCCTATACATTATTTGAGGGTATTTTTGATTGTGATGCAATGACTTTCACTTTGTTTTGATTGGCGTTTTGAGACTTGGTAACACTCTTAGAATACAAGAAAATCGTTATTTTTAGAGTTTTTCATGCCAAATTTCTTTTACACTTTTCAAATATATATTCATATTCGTAGTAAATATCCTTTACCCATTCTATCTCTATAGAACTTTATATCACATATACATGTCACCTTTCCATGGGACCAGATGAATTATCTATTTTTACGTTTCACTCACAAAGGCTTTAGTATGCTTCATCCAAATTAACATGAGTGTTTTTGGGGAGGAGTCTATAAAGACCCGACCCAAATTACCTGAACTAGAAACCAAGTTGAATCATCACATGACCTTATGTCTACCTTCCCATATGCCGAGGGCTTTTAACTAGGGGTTGAGTTTTTTTGCCAAATCATTTTTTAAATTTTCATAAAACCACTTTTAGGGCTAGAGTGGGAACCCACATACCATCAAATCACACATAATTCAGCGGGAAAATTCAAAATTCAAAATCCAACAAAAATTCAAAATCCAAATCGCTGGAAGATCACGTCAACGAAATCATCGAAAATCCCTTGAGCAGCCCGAGGATCCCTGCCATTGGGGAATTATGCCTTCAATAAAATTAATACTAGAGTATCAAAAGAAATAAATAAGTTTGTTACCAAGTGGAACCTCTGACATCTCCATCACCTGTCAAATACACTACACATGAAAAACAAGGATACACAATAATAAAAGATGTAATGTCATGCTATATACCATACAAATCACCCTTAAAGGGATGATCATAATGAAATGGATAGATAAATAATAAAAAGACCATTGACGATCCTTTGGGACAACGCTACATTGGTCCCACATACCCTTAATACTTCCATCATGTTTTAGGATACTTGGATACCTTTTAGATCCTGTGATAAAACCCATAAAAATTGCATATACATTGAGTTTCACATGCAGGGTGTAAGAATAAAACTTAGTAGGTACCACCATGATACCTTAAACATATACAGTGATGTCTACGTGTATGCATGTGATTGTGTCTTGGGTTTACATGCGATGAATGACTCAATGCTTCCCATGTAACTTGGCAACATACAACAACATGCAATAATATACCTGCCAATTCCCCATGTGTATATCGGGCCACCATGGTCCCCTAACAAACCCGCTTCGGCCAATGATGAAGTTTACTTGCTTTGGCCATGACTGAATGATCCTTGGGTATGATGATGTTTCCTTACCTCACAAACGTTACCCCTAATAGACGCCATGCTTTCTCATGGATGCTGTCGCATAATCATTGTTGCTTTGAATCGTGTATGCCATTGCAAATCCATGCCACTCTAAGTGCAGGTGGTACTGATGGGGGTCACAATATAACAATCGACCTGTGTGGTCGGTTGGAATTGCGGCGTAGCAATCGGCCTGTAAGTCAGCAGGATTCTCAATATAATAGTTGGCCCGTATGTTGGTAGAAACTACGACATACCCACCGACCTTTGGCGGGAAAACCACGACCTAACTATTGGCCCCTAGTAAAAAAAGTCTTGTCGTGCTGCCTCCCCACCTAGGTGAACATAATCCCCTCACACTGGCTCCACGCCCTAGAAAACCACACCTCTCATGCCGACTCTATGCCTTGGAAAATGGTCACTGTTGGTATGGATCACTTCCTTGGTGGCTCCCGTATCCCATTGTGTAGGCGCTTCAACCTAGTGAACTACAAGAGTCATATTAAGAAGACACCCCATGTCCACCCTGAATAGGTGACCTCCCACATCACTGGTCGAGTAGATACCCTATATAACATGACATGCTTACATGAGTCCCATTCATCGAGGCGATTTTCTCGATCTACTTTGGGCACTTACTTAGCTAGGTCAAGTGTCTTCTGTAATGATCGTGACCTAATTCCCTACTTGACATCAGACCAGGTCGTCACAACACCTCACGTGCATCTCTTGATCATCTGAGTTCAGCGTAAATGCTAAGGGATGAATGATGCTCAGGTGAGAGATTGTTTTCCCTCATTGAATTTTAATAATAACAATATAAGTCAAGAAAAAATAACATGTTCATGAATTTCCATACAACCCAAGTCCAAAACTTCTATAAAGTCTACAAAATAGGGGAAACTATACAAAAAATGTGATGCACATGATAGGCAAACCAAATGTGCCTTAATGTGATAGATTTTGTAGGAACATCTCATGTTTATAACAACGGAAGAAACCCAATTTAATGCTCGATCTATTATCATTGAATCAACATGTAAATGAAGAACATATAATAAATATGCTTTCCTTATGTCCAACAAGCTCTATCTTGATGGAGTTTGTTTGATGAAGATCACATAACAATAGCTAAAAGACTCTTGCCTACATAGGTAATACATTGACCACTGGAATCCTTGTACGCTACGAGAGGATCCCACAAAACCCTAAAGGTGTGCTAACACATTCTCCTCGAAGATAAATGGAGAACAAGCGAGAGCTTCAACTTCGACTTGTTAAATCGCACCGACCCACTTACAAACGGGATATGCCATACCCTTTTATAGAGTTCCCTCAATTAATGAAAGAGACCAAGCATCGACTGTCAACATTTGGCACCCGCTATATGTTGCATAACATATGTCCGTTTTTTTATATATGATCAGTTGAACACTTCAACTATAGCGACCCATACTTTTTATACATAAATATTACATTTTATTAGATGAATATTCAATACACATTACAATCCACGCCAGAATCGTATAAGTTTAGTGTCTTTGAAAACATGGATACATAAACAACTTATTCATAAGAGATCTACAAAATCTCCCACTAAGACCTTCACAACTAACACCTTTCTTAGACATATCACACTTAAAACTTTTCTTCATAACTCGGGGAAAAGAAAACATAAGATATGGTGAGCTCAGATGCTCAGTAAGGGTAAACAAGAGAGATATCAATGATCACTTAAGCATAACATGAACATAAGGGTATGAGGACATGATCTTAACATTTGAAAACCATACCCTGCATATCATAGATCAAAATCTAAAGTCATGACATAAAACATGTCAGTTCATAAGACACAAGTCATAAAGGAATCAAAGAATACAAACTATGAGAGCATAACATTGACATAAGACATAAGTTTGTGGCATACACATAAGCATAAAAATCATTTATTTAGTCAAATCTCATTACCAAGACTATTATAGTGGATTAGTTTTACTCCTCATTCCATCATATCCTTTGTTATGGTTCACTTCCAAGACTATCATAGTAGACAATCCCTTACTGAACCGAGTTCACTCCCCATTCTAGTCCTTATTATCTCATTAGATATCCATCCTTACCCAATGGATTGAAGAGTTATATAATTCCGAGATCACCCGTCACATAATAAAAATCATACATATGTGTGCCACATGATCATAAAACATTCATCATAACATAACCTGTGGAAAAGAAACAAGTTTCATAAAATCATCCTTACATCATCATCATCATAAGCCATCCAAAGAATAAAATTGGATGATATCATTGGATCATAACTCCAGTAAAACATAAGTAACATCAAAGGATGTTATCATAGATGAAAAATGCCTTTAAAAGACCACTTGAACATTTCTTGAGAAAAATACCATTTTCACTTTGAAACCACTTATTTAAAATCTAAAAATTTCTCAAATATCAAGGAAAACATTTCCTTTGAAAAGAATCCTGGAAACTTGTAATTGAAGCCTCAAAGCATTGAGCGGTCATGACGGCGAAAAATTCTGTTCATGTTGTGTACGTTAAAACAAAGATTCCTTTCACATTTTCAGTAAAAAGTTAAAAGTACCTCATTCGGAAAATGATAAGATTCCTTTTAAACCATTTTGTAAAAAATCAAATATGGGTAAAATGACTTTAAAAAATCATAGGAGAATAGTAAAAACATTCTTAAAAACATTTTTCAAAAACATGGACATGGAAGAAAAAAGATTTTTGATCGAAGAGAGAAATACAATTAGTTTTTCTTAAAAATATTCTTTCGATCTCTTGAGTACTTAAAGAGAGGAAAATGAAAGGAAAACATGTAATTTCCAGAAATAACCAGAGGAGAAAGAAAATTCACGAGTTTCTGGTGAGGTAGATCATAAAATTTTATCATTGAAAACTTATTCATAAACAACCTCGATAAACAATGTGATTGTAACAAAAATCCCTTACCTTGAGTTCGACTTGCTTCGAAAGCGCTTTAACCTCATGTATAATAAATTTAAATTTATTATACTTCTGTACCAGAGTCATGTGCATACTTATAATATCACATAATCTACTTATAACATTTATACATCCATTTATTAATAACTCACTATTAAAATCATCGTTTCTGGGTGTTAACTGTTTCATTTTTTCATTAGAATTTCAGTTCGATAGTTCCGGTCCTTAGATTTTGATCATGATTCTATCATCTTCCAAATGTTAATCATGATATAAATATCATACATATTTGTTATATATATATATATATATATATTTTCATCCATAAAAGGTAGAGACAAAAAATGAATTACACCATTCATGGAGACGGTATACCGTACATACGCATGAACACTGTCTTCACTTCTCAACAGATGAAATTAAAGAAAGGTAAATAACAATTCACATTTACAGAATAATTATTATATTATATTATATTATATATCATATATATTTATTAAATCTATCCTTATTACCATAAATATAAAGCAAAAACAAAAAACGAATCATATCTTTCTGTGGAGGTGGTAGTCCACATGTACGCACGAACGATGTTATCATTTCCTAACAGATAGAAAGGTAAGAAGGTAGATATGCTATTATAATTCCAAAAGAATTATTATATTATAAATATTATATATAAATTTTAAACCCATCATAATAACCATCCATGAAAGATAGTGATGAAAAATGAATTATATCACCACTTGGACGTGGTAGTCCACACGTACACACAAATAATACTTTCACTTCCCATTTGATGGAAAAGAGGTTGGATAATGATAATTCCATAATCATAATAACATTTTAGTATATTGAGGATACTAAAGTTGTTATTTTACAATGAATACCACAGATTTAGAGGAAGCATAAGAAGAAATAAATTGAAAGAGGTCAGGTAGGAAGACTACCTTTTATTTGATAGGCCTCCTTTAGACTCCTTCTTAAGGACCCTTAGAATGGTTTTTTAAGAAGACTAACACCTCTACTTCATGGCTAGGGAAGTTGAGAAGAGAATTGGACATAGGTTGGTCGAGTTAGATGACTCAAAGTGGTGTAAAGAAAAGAGAGAAGAGATGTTCTTTTATAAGGGAGGAAAAACACACTTGGAATTACTAAAAAGATTTAAATATAACTAATATCTTTCTCAAGTATAATGATTCCAAAATAGCCATGAATTTGAAGACAAAGAGGATATGGTCGAAATATCATCAACTAATGAAATTTAGGCAGGTTTTGGTGTTATTTTAAACTTTATCTTTTATTTTAACCCATTCGTTAACCGTTTTTAATCTTAACTGCGCTAACAATGTTTTCAATATTAAAAGGTTATAATTTTACTTATAAGGTAACAATTAGATCATAAATGACCAAATGATGACATTTTCGACCATTTATCATCTTACTTGTCCTCTTGCAATATTTTTATGTTTTTTAAATAATTTAATAAAATATTATCTAACATAAAATATCATTAATGCCATTTTTGACAATATTCATTTAATTTGACTTTAAAGACATGAAGACAAGTATGAAATTCAAATTTAACCTTTTTTATCATCAATTATACATTATTATTAACCATAAAATTCATGCTACATCATAAGTAATCCAAAAAATATTTCTTTTAATGTTTTTAAAATTATTTACTTTGATTTTTCTACTGCTTGCACAAACATCTTGTCAGTGTTGTGTAAATATTTAAGGTAATTATATCATCACGAAAAAATTAAAAATAAATTACCATGATAAAAACAATTAATTCATCTTTCAAATAAATATTTTAAATTGATTTTATCCTCTTTTTATCCTTATATAAAATTTTTATAGATATTAAAGTCGAGACTGGGATTTTGTTTTTTTTACTTAAAATAATATAAATGTCATTATCAAGAGAAAATGAAACTAAATTGACATATATTCGAATTTGGGATGACTATGGTCGAATTTATCCCATCCAATGAAATTAAGGCAAGTGTTGGGTTAATTTTGAGACCTCATCTCATTGTTTTAACACGATTTTACCTATTTTACCCTTGCCAATGTGACAAATATTTACCACATTTATTATTCATAATGATAAAAAATAAAAGAAAACTATTTACCAAATTTGAACCTAATGATTTCAAATAAGGTATCCATTTTTCAAGATTCAATTCACTGAAGTGACAGAATTTAATTTAAAATTAAACATGCAAAACGTGACGAAAAACAATTTTTCTAGAAAAAATGTTTTCTGAAGTATAAAAAGTTTTTATATTAAAATCCAACATAAAATCAATTCCAATGATATTAATTAGATTGTTCATAATATAGATGAACTAATGTTACTTTTAAAATCTTTTTGAAACAAACTGGATCTTTGTAGATGCTTGAAATGAAAATACAATTTTCAATAAAAATTAGCATTTTCACTATTCATTGAAAAAATCTATCTTTTCAGAAAATTCTCAAAAATTCAGTCTAAGCTAATTTTGACATGTTGATTTCAAAAATTAAGTTTCTTTTGTCAAATGCATTTTCAAAAAGTGGTAGAAATTAATTATATTATTTACTCACAAAAAGCAATAAAAAATATTTTGAGGAAAAATGCATTTTAAATCTTATAATGATTTTTCTTAAAAATCGAGTACTCATATATTTTCTTTATCTAAAACCTTTATACATTTTTTTAAAATGTGGTTATTTCTTTTCACTACGTCAATTTAACTGTGAGGTTTTAATGATATACTATATTATAGTTTATTTAGACTTGAGAATCTTATTTGAAGAGAAATATATCATAAAATTTTGGGGTGTTACATTCTACCCATCTTAAAATGAATTTATCTTTCAAAATTCTGCTACTTTGATGCAAAAAAATGACGATATCTATGTTTTATCACATCATCGGGTTCCCAAGTAGTTTTTCCAGTTTTTGATTCCACTAGAAAACTTTAACTAGATGAGTAGTCTTGTTCCGTAGTACTTTATCTCCACGATCCAAGATTTATATTGCCAGTTCTTCACATGAAAGATAATGTTCTAGTGGTACATCATCTGTGTTCAGTACATGTGATGGAACATGTATGTACTTCCTCAGGAGAGATACATGGAACACATCGTGAACTTAAGAGAGGTTCAGTGGAAGCGCTGAGCAATAAACTACCGTCCCTACTCAATCAAGAATATCGAAGGGGCTAATATACAAAAGGATTAACTTTCTCTTCTTTCTGAATCTCATAACCTTCTTGTATGAAAAAATTCACAGGAATACCTTGTCACCAACTTCAAATTCCAGATTTCACCGACGATTGTCAACATAACTTTTTTATCGACTTTAAGCTGCCTTAATGTGCTATCGAATAGTTCTGAATTTCTTTTCCATCTCCTCAGCTAGTTCATGTCCCAATAGATTTCTTTCTCCAACTTCATCTTAGCATGTTGGAGTTCTACACTTCTTTCTTAGAAAGCTTCATAAAGAAAGATCTGAATGCTCGAGTGAAAGCTATTGTTGTAAGAACTCGACTAGAGGAAGATATTTATCCCAAACACCTTTGAAATCTATAGAATAAGATCTCAACATATCTTTTAAGGTTTGAATGATTCTCTCAGACTTTCCATCTGTCTGATAATGATGTATCCAAGACTTGCTGAAGACTTCGTCAGAACTTTGAGGTAAACCTTGGATCCCGATCAGATACAATAGAATGTGGTACTCCATGCAACATTATCACTTCATTAATGCATATCCTGGTAAGATGATCAAGAGAGAAATATTCTTTGATAACAATGAAGTGTGATGAATTCATAATGTGCTTGACTACAACCCAAATAACATTATGACCTTTAGACATTTTGGGGAGTCCTATGAAAAAATCCATGGTGATGTTTTACTATTTCCATTCTAGTATGGTGTAATGATATGTGCCTTCCTAGTTCGTTACTTTTTTGAGTTTGGTCGTTGGAAGTGCTTGGAGGAGGCTGAGAGGGAGTTTGGAGAAGTTCGGTTGTTAAAAGCTAGATGTAGGGAGGTTACACGTCGTGTAAATTTATTTCACGTCGTGAAGTTTGGTTTCACAGCTTGTCCTGGAAAGCTTCACGACATGCATACTTTTACACGGCATGAAAGAGGGATTCACAACATGAGATACTTTAGGTTCAGAAAAATAAAATTAAAATCAAGAGGCAACACATTTTTCAACAGAAGTGGACCTCGAGGTATTACACGATGTGAAAGGAGATTACACGTCGTGTAATACCCCGATGTTGTAATGTTTTAAATCATTCCAACCACTCGATTTTTCACAAATCCTAAAACTATATAGAAATTTCTCTCGTTCTAGATGAACCCTAGGCGCCCCGATGAGTTCTTCGAACTATCTCCTTCCCTCTTTGATCCATTGATCTCGGTGATCATTCGTTGGCGACCTGTGGTGATCCAAGGTACGTTCTCCCTTCATTTTTTCTAGCAGTCTCCCTCGGTTTGGTCTTGTTCTCTTCCATATCTCATCGCCGTGTGATGCACCCAATTTGTGTATACATTTCTATATATATAATTGACGATAAAAACATGTTTTCAGCAAATATCTATTGTTTTATGAATATATTATTTGATTTTGGTGAATCTGTTTACTTTCAGGAGCTTTATGGCTAAATACACAAATCAAGGGAAGTCTGTGAAAATTTTGATACTACACGGCGTGTACTTTTATACACGCCATGTACATCCAGACATGGACACAGACCGAAGGAGGGAGTACACGCCCATGTCACCAGGCGGAAGATACATGCCGTGTATGGCGGCTTTACATGCCATGTACTACTTTCTAGAAGCGGTTATTGCCGAAGAAGAGTCCACACGCCCATGCGGCCGTTGAAGGAGACACAACGTGTTCCATTTTTACACGCCGTGTCTGCTATTCTAGAAGGGGATGGCAGCCAAACTTATGATACTACACGCCGTGTAGGGCGGCGCTACACACCGTGTACACTCAACCACTAGGCGACGCCGTGTTCAAAAGTCAAAGACGGCGTGTTAGGCCACCTGCCAGCGGAGAAATTGGCGCCAAAGTGCGTTGACGAAAAGTACACGCCGTGTACTTTATTTTTTCTATAAAAAGAGGCCTTGGCCTACAGATTTTACAGTTCAGAACCCATTGGAGGAGAGAGAAGCTCTGCTACCACCATTCCCGAAGCCACCAAGGTGCCGTCATTCCGCTATTCCGTCATTCCACCTTCCGACACCTTACCTCAATGCTTACATGATGAATCCATCAGGTATCACGTGTGTCGTTTCTCTCTTGTTTTCTATGTGTAACTAAACCCCTTGTGTTGGGGCTGTGGAAGATGAGATCATAATTTGTGTGTTGTTTTATATAGTTGTGTTTGCTCGTTGTAATTCATCTTACTCTTCTTAAACCACTGTCTAATATAACTGAGAATTCTGAGCCAGACCAAGGGAAGAATTCTCAGCGATACAAAAGAGAAGTAATGGTGAAAACATCCATGACCATTGGAAGGATTTCACCGATTCAAATAATGGACTGAACTTAATAAAGAATTAAGAACACTGACTACCGAACCAAGGAGTCAACTGCTTTAATTCCAAACAAGAGGAACCGGACCAAGGAAATCTTGTAGCAAAACGAAATCCAGAATGATTGAATTATTATGAACAACACAACCATTTAAACAACCTGCAAAAGAACTCCTTAATCACCATAGCCCGACACGCCTTTTCTTTCTATTTTAAACTCTTTAAATTTACCTGTTGTTTTATTTAAAACTATTAATCATTTCTTCAAAGTAAAAAAATTTAGTTTCAATCAAAAACCAAAATCAACTCAATCAACTCTAAATTCTGCATACTTCACCTAATTAATTATTAACTCAATTGAATTCACGCACGCCATAGTTCCCTATGGATCGACCCCAAACTTATGCTATACTAAAGTTCTAAGAACGGGTAATTAATTTGGGACGCATATAACTTCAATCAACGACAAGCGAGACCAAATTTTGGCGCCGTTGCGGAGGACGTCTTTGGTTTTAGTGCTAAGATTTAAATTGTGTTAATAATTGATTTAAGTGAAAATAAAAATAAAAAATTATCAAAAATCTATTTTCTAATCCCATTTCAAATTTTCTCTTTTCCCTTTTTACGACTGGTTTTCGTTTTTGTGTTGTGCAGAACCTAAAGTGTATGATCAGATGTCTTACACGATCCAGAAGCGCCGAGTCTTCGGAATTAGTTCCGCTTGACCCGGAGATCGAACAGACCCTGTTTCGACGTCGACGTACACTAACAATAACTCACAACCAGCAATCACAACCCATGGCGAAC
Organism: Viscum album; assembly: GCA_963277665.1. Lineage (NCBI taxonomy): Eukaryota > Viridiplantae > Streptophyta > Magnoliopsida > Santalales > Viscaceae > Viscum > Viscum album. Next base: position 441,970,991 of record OY728160.1, read on the forward strand.
AAGGAAGAAGGAGCACCAGCCGTGGATGCTACGGCTGAGCAGCAGTACCAGGATCAGCAGCCTCCCGCTGCTGGTCTACCGGAACAGGCTCCTGGAGAATTCATGGAATTCCTCATGAGGGATTACCAACGACCGCCGCAACAACTCTTCCAACGGCCTTATTTCTCCCCTCAGGAGCAGTAGTATCTGTAACCTCCACCCCCTTAGAAACTACCTCCAAGACGTACTCTTATGGAGTACGGGCTTCCTTCGATCCACGATGCTGATACGGGTATCGTCTGTCCTCTGATCCAAGCCCTGCACTTCGAGATCAAGCCTGCTATCATGCAGCTGATCCAGAACACTGTCCAATTTGGAGGCCTGCCCAGCGAGGACCCGAACGCCCATCTCTCCAACTTTTTGGAAGTCTGCGATACATTTCGGTACAATGGCATGTCCGAGGACGTCATCCGTCTTCACCTATTTTCCTTTTCCCTACGGGACAAGGTGAAAGACTAGATCAAGGGGCTGCCACGAAGATCCATCCTCACCTGGGAGGAACTAGCCCAAGCGTTCCTGTCCAAATACTTCCCACCATCAAAGACAGTGACACTAAGGAATGAGATTCATAACTTCCAACAGCACAACTCCGAGTCGTTGTACGAGTCCTGGGAACGCTTCAAGGATATGCTACGAAAGTGCCCCACCACAGACTCCCACTCTGGATGCAAGTCCATACCTTCTACGGAGGACTTACAACGACTACCAAGTCCGTGGTGGACGCTGCTGCTGGAGGTACGGTGATGCGAAAATCCCCCGAAGAGCTATTCGAACTATTGGAAGACATGTCAGCCAACAGCTTCCAGTGGCACTCTGAGCGGGGGACTCAAAAGTGAGGTATTCACAATATTGACGCTACCACTATGTTAGCTGCTCAGTTGGATGCTGTGTCCAAAAAAATCGACGCATTGAATCTCAAAGGAGCATATCAAGTTCATGCGGCGAACCATCCAGCATGCAGCGACTGTGGTAACAACCACAATCTGGGAGAATGCCCGGGACTTCCATCCAACCCATCGATAAGCGAGGTGAGCTTTGTCACTCAAAATCGAGGGTTGAATCAATACCAACAGTACCAAAACCCGGCGTGGTGAGATAATCAGAACCAAGGCTGGGGCCAACAACAACAAAATCCTCCACCCCAGCGACCGCCCAGCTACAATCAGCCTCAGTACCAGAATCAGTTTCCGAGACAGCAGTTCCAGCAAGGTTCCTATCAGCAGAAAGGGTACCAGAACCCTCGGCCGCAACAACAAAGGCAACAACCACCTCCACCACCTTCCCAGCCATCTCAGCAAGAGAACACATCAAGGTTAGAGGACTTGATGAGTAAATTTATATCAACTGCTGAAACAAAATTCCAGAACCAGAAGGCTTCCATCTGAAGCCTCGAGAATCAAATTGGCCAGATATCGAACCAGCTATCAGGGAGGCAGCCCAGTACACTACCGGGAAACACCGAGAAGAACCCGAGGGAGGAGGCCCATGCCATCATGCTCCGGAGTGGGAAAGAGTTCCAACAGAACCAACCGGCACAACCAGGTGCACCCACACCCCATGATGATGAAGAACGTACCAATACCGACCCCTCATCTTCCAAAATCCCACAGAAGGAAGTTTCACAGAATAAAGGGAAGGAGGTAGTCCAACCATTCAAGTCTGCCTTACCCTTTACGGAGAGGTTGAAGCAGATGAAGCTGGACTCCCAGTTCAGCAAATTCATGGAGGTGTTTCGGAAGCTCCACATCAACATACCATTTGCGGAGGCCCTGACACAAATGCCTACATACGCCAAATTCATGAAGGAAATCCTCTCTAATAAGAGGAAGATGGAAGATTTGGGCGTTATTTCACTAACAAAGGAGTGCTCCGCGGTGGTTCAACATTCCATTCCTCCCAAACTACAAGATCCAGGTAGTTTCACCATTCCTTGTACTATTGGATCCTGCGAGTTTGGGAAGACCCTCTGCGATTTAGGGGCCATCGTGAACCTCATGCCCCTCGGAGTTTTCAAGAAGTTGGGACTCAAAGAGCTCAAGCCTACCCGTGTTGCCCTTCAACTTGCTGATCGATCCATCAAACACCCGAAGGGACTACTGGAGGACGTACTGGTCAAGGTGGGTAGGCTGATCCTTCCCGCTGATTTCATCATCCTAGACATGGGGGATGACCAGGAAGCACCTCTTATACTTGGAAGACCTTTATTGGCAACTGAGAAGGTGCTGATCGATGTGCACCAAGGAGAGCTTATTTTTTAGGTAGGTTATGAAAGAGTTTCCTACAACATCCTCAAGGCCGTCAAACATGCTTCCTTGTCAGAGCATGAGGACTTTTATGCAGTGTCCACCATGGTTAATCATTTTAGCGAAAAAGGGGATGATCTGGTATGTTCTTTTACTTCGGATAATTTAACTATTCCAGATATTCTATTCGAAGAAGCGCTAGAAGACTTTCAATTCTTAGAAGGCCAGGGCATCCACTATTGGCAGCATGCGGTTGTTCCTGATAGTTTAGAATGAGACAAGGTGAAACCACTTGTGCCTTCGTTTATAGGTTTATTTATAATAGAATTTTTAGATTGATAGAGTTAATATTTTCATTATTATTTATATGTTTTTCAATGATTTAATCCCTCCCAATTATTCAATGTGAGTGTATTTGCATCATTTATGTGTTTTTAGTGTATTTTGGGCTTAAATGTGAAAATGGGGCAATTTTGTAAAATTTTCAGTTTTATAGAGCTTCTTTTTTTCGGGCATAACATTTATAATATGGGTCCAATTGAAGTGAATCTTTTTTTTAGGATTCCTATACTTGTGGGATTAAAATGTTCATTCTGGACCAAGACCCAATTCAAAACCCAATGGTGCAGAAAATTCAATCAAGTGGAGAAATCAGTTTGGAAGGCAGAATGGACCCTACTTCATTAAATATGCAATATCTCCTTCATCAGACCTTAGAATGATGTGATTCCAGCTGGTGTCGACAGAGGACTTCAAAAGTACGGCTCACATTAAATTTCATAAATTATTGAGCTCATTAATGCATCCTTTTGGCGCGTCCAAGTGGAGTGGGTGAAACATTGTTTGGCGTCCAGAAAAGTAATGGTCATTGATTCGGCCATATCTTTCTTTACACCTATCCAATGACTCTCAAATTTTGAGGGTCGATAGAAAACTTCATTTCCAACATTCTATAAGAAGGGACCTCAGTGAGTTTCGGCCGGCTGGTGGGCAGAACAGAGGCAAACTTCTGGAGAAAAGAATCTAGAGCACCAAATTTTCTGTTCTTTGTTTTCTCTCTTTTGTTCTTCTTAGTTTTGTAATGAATTATTCTTTCCCCTTAGTCACAATTAACCTTACCATGGTGGGGTAAAATTCTGTGTGATTGGGGAAGGGGAGGTTTTCCATATTGTATTTCATGAGTTCCTTCTATTAATGTTTTAAAATCCCCTTTTCTCTTCTGCGAATCTGTTTCAATTTCTTATAACAGTTTTTATTATCATGTACGATTGTATCTGATTTTAGATTCTGTTGTTCATTTATATTTGGTCAATGATCAATATCTCCCTCTACTAGGTTCTGGTTTATAAACAATGGAATAGACCGGGATTTAGTGGTGTAGTACTCGGTGATCACCGGTACGTGTGTGGGGAGTAGTGAATGTTCTTGATTACTTGGGATAAACAAGACCCGATTGGGAATTGCCTAAGATAATTGGGGGTATTTTCTACAACTCTATTACACATTGGAAGGAGAGTAGACCAACCTAAGATTTTATTAAGGTTTATTCTCACATTTTTAATTGACCAAGGGAGTGAGAAGAAACGATTGTGAATTCTCACTCTTAACGATTTAACAGAGGAGAATTGGGTAAAATGAACAATGATAGAATTACAATTGGAAAAATGACCCTAACCCGATCACCATTTCATATCACTGATTTAGATCACATCATTTTTCAATTTGTTTCAAAACTTTCACTTAATTACTTTACTTTATTTAGTTTCTTTCTTGTATTTTCTAAATCAAACAATTTCTAAAAACAATATCACTTCTTTCTATTTTAAGGTGACAACTTAATTGTTGTGCACTCCTCTCTGGAGACAACCTAGGTAATCCACTCTACTGCATTTTAACTTAGGTAATATTTGTTTTTGTCACACCCCACGACAGACACGTGTCAAAACTTGGCGCCGTTGCCGGGGAGGTAGTGCCAACATTTCTTTTCTTTTCTTTTCTCTCTTTTCATCTTTTCTCTTCAAAATTGCATGACTCGAACCTCAAAAACTGAACCTTTACCCATAGATCCTGAAATTGAAAGAACATTGTTGAATAGAATTAGAAACATTAATTTGGAATCTGAATTTGAGGAAGTTCCCCTTGCAGACTCAAGTGAAACTTCAAGTGTTCACTCTGAGCCTGTCATCATGGCTGGAAATCAAAACCAAACACTTAGAGACCTCTGTGCACCACAATTCCTTAATCAAAACAATCAACTTTCCATGCCAGCGTTACAAAATGATTTTGAAATGAAACCTAATATGATTCCTTTGCTTCCAAAGTTTCATGGTTTGACAGGTGAAGATCCAAACAAACACATTAAAGAGTTCACACATGTTTGCTCAACTTTCAGACCCCTTGGAATTACCGAGGAGCAGGTAAAGTGGAAGGCATTTCCATTTTCATTGGATGGAGCTGCTAAAGAATGGTTGTACGGCCTACAACCAGGATACGTACATGACTGGAATGACCTGGTAAGATGTTTTATGCAAAGATTCTTCCCCACCTCTAGAAGCACAGCCATTCGGAAGGAAATCTACGCCATACGACAATCATCTGGAGAAACCCTTTACGAGTACTGGGAGAGATTTAAGAAGCTATGTGCCAGCTGTCCACATCAAGCCATTGAGGAACACCACTTTCTTGTCTTCTTCTATCAAGGACTACTGGACAATGACAGAAACCTTCTTGATGCATCATCTGGAGGTGCCTTGATTGACAAGTCACCAGAAGAAGCCAAGGGCTTGATTGAGAAGATTTCCCAAAACTCGCAGCAATTTGGAACAAGAGGTATTGGAACAAGAGGAATTCATGAGGTACGCACTTCTCATCCATCACCCTTATTAGAAACTAAGATTGAAGAGCTTACTAGTTTGGTGAGGCAGATGGCCTTGAAGCAAGTTAGTGACCAACAGACACCAGCTAAGGTATGTGGTTTATGCTCATCACCTGATCATTTTACTGACCAATGTTCTGAAATACAGGGAATGGAAACATGTGCAGCATCCTTTCAGCCAAGGCAGTTCCAGCAAAATCAAGGATGGAGAGAGCCTAACCAAGTCCAATATGGATTTGGAAATCAACAGAATCAAGCTAGGCCCCCGTACCAAAATCAGTTTCAAAAACAACCCCCATTCCAGAATCAATTCCAGAACCCTCCACCATTTCAAAAAAAAACCATCTTATAACCAGCCTTCTTACCAAAAACCAACCAATCTCCAAAGACCCTATGAGCAACCATCCACCAGTTCACAACCTCCAATTCAAAACCAACAAAAATATGAGTTTGAAGGACTGAAAGACATTGTTAAAGAATTTTCATCATTTCTAACTTCATTCTCACCCATATTAGTTTTTCTTGTTTCAGGTTCAATGGTGGATGGTGGTTGGAGTTCTTTTCCACTTCTTGTAGTTATAATACTAACATTATCTTTTGGGTTTGGGATTGTTTGGGAAGGGAGTTTACTAGGATTTTTGGTCAGAAAGTCCATGAGACTTTCAAACTTATTGGACAAATCTTTAACAGTGTCTTTCAGTCCTTCAAACTCAAATTTTTGTTGGTTTTGAATTGGAGGTTGTGAACTGGTGGATGGTTTCTCATAGGGTCTTTGGAGATTGGTTGGTTTTTGGTAAGAAGGCTGGTTATAAGATGGTTTTTGTTGAAATGGTGGAGGGTTCTGGAATTGATTCTAGAATGGGGGTTGGTTTTGAAACTGATTTTGGTACGGGGGCCTAGCTTGATTCTGTTGATTTCCAAATCCATATTGGACTTGGTTAGGCTCTCTCCATCCTTGATTTTGCTGGAACTGCCTTGGCTGAAAGGCTTCTGCACATGTTTCCATTCCCTGTATTTCAGAACATTGGTCAGTAAAATGATCAGGTGATGAGCATAAACCACATACCTTAGCTGGTGCCTGTTGGTCACTAACTTGCTTCAAGGCCATCTGCCTCACCAAACTAGTAAGCTATTCAATCTTAGTTTCTAATAAGGGTGATGGATGAGAAGTGCGTACCTCATGAATTCCTCTTGTTCCAATACCTCTTGTTCCAAATTGCTGCGAGTTTTGGGAAATCTTCTCAATCAAGCCCTTGGCTTCTTCTGGTGACTTGTCAATCAAGGCACCTCCAGATGATGCATCAAGAAGGTTTTTGTCATTTTCCAGTAGTCCTTGATAGAAGAAGACAAGAAAGTGGTGTTCCTCAATGGCTTGATGTGGACAGCTGGCACATAGCTTCTTAAATCTCTCCCAGTACTCGTAAAGGGTTTCTCCAGATGATTGTCGCATGGCGTAGATTTCCTTCCGAATGGCTGTGCTTCTAGAGGTGGGGAAGAATCTTTGCATAAAACATCTTACCAGGTCATTCCAGTCATGTACGTCTCCTGGTTGTAGGTCGTACAACCATTCTTTAGCAGCTCCATCCAATGAAAACGGAAATGCCTTCCACTTTACCTACTCCTCGGTAATTCCACGGGGTCTGAAAGTTGAGAAAACATGTGTGAACTCTTTAATGTGTTTGTTTGGATCTTCACCTGTCAAACCATGAAACTTTGGAAGCAAAGGAATCATATTAGGTTTCATTTCAAAATCATTTTGTAACACTGTAATGGCAAGTTGATTGTTTTGATTAAGGAATTGTGGTGCACAGAGGTCTCTAAGTGTTTGGTTTTGATTTTCAGCCATGATGACAGGCTCAGAGTGAACACTTGAAGTTTCACTTGAGTCTGCAAGGGGAAATTCCTCAAATTCAGATTCCAAATTAATGTTTCTAAGTCTATTCAACAAGGTTCTTTCAATTTCAGGATCTATGGGTAAAGGTTCAGTTTTTGAGGTTCGAGTCATGCAATTTTGAAGAGAAAAGATGAAAAGAGAGAAAAGAAAAGAAAAGAAATGTTGGCACTACCTCCCGGTCTATTCCATTGTTTATAAACCAGAACCTAGTGGAGGGAGATATTGATCATTGACCAAATATAAATGAACAACATAATCTAAAATCAGATACAATCGTACATGATAATAAAAACTGTTATAAGAAATTGAAACAGATTCGCAGAAGAGAAAAGAGGATTTTAAAACATTAATAGAAGGAACTCATGAAATACAATATGGAAAACCTCCTCTTCCCCAATCACACAGAAGTTTACTCCACCATGGTAAGGGTAATTGTGACTAATGGGAAAGAATAATTCATTACAAAACTAAGAAGAACAAAAGAGAGAAAACAAAGAACAGAAAATTTGGTGCTCCAGATTCTTTTCTCCAGAAGTTTGCCTCTGTTCTGCCCACCATCCGGCCGAAACTCACTGAGGTCCCTTCTTATAGAATGTTAGAAATGAAGTTTTATATCGACCCTCAAAATTTGAGAGTCATTGGACAGGTGTAAAGAAAGATATGGCAGAATAAATGACCATTACTTTTATGGCCGCCAAACACTGTTTCACCCACTCCACTTGGACGCGCCAAAAGGATGCATTAATGAGCTCAATAATTTATGAAATTTAATGTGAGCCGTCCTTTTGAAGTACTCTATCGACACCAGCTGGAATCACATCATTCTAAGGTTGGATGAAGGAGATATTGCATATTTAATGAAGTGGGGTCCATTCTGCCTTCCAAACCGATTTCTCCACTTGATTGAATTTTCTGCACCATTGAGTTTCGAATTAGGTCTTGGTCCAGAATGAACATTTTAATCCCACAAGTATAGGAATCCTACAAAAAAAGATTCACTTCAATTGGACCCATATTATAAATGTTATGCCCGAAAAACAGAAGCTCTATAAAACTGAAAATTTTACAGAATTGCCCCATTTTCACATTTAAGCCCAAAATACACTAAAAACACATAAATGATGCAAATACACTCACATTGAATAATTGGGAGGGATTAAATCATTTAAAAACATATAAATAATAATGAAAATATTAACTCTATCATAGATATATATATATTTTATTTTACTTATTAATAATAATTATTATATAGTTTACTATAATAATTATATTTATTTATAATTACAAAAAAAAAAAAAAATACACGGCATGTAGGCAAAACATACATGCCATGTACCTCGCCTATATAAGCTGCGGTCCACCCGGCTTGAGGCTGTGTCGTGCGGCCTCCCCATTTCCTCCCCTCTTCCCGTTTTCTTCTCCCGAACGCCACCCGAACCCCCCTTTTCCAGATCCGTCGATTTGGGGTGTTTCAAGTTCTGATTCTTCTCACATTGTGATCCTCGATCCAGGTACACCATTCTACACCCTCTGTTTTAAGTTTTTAGAATCGTTTAGGGTGTTTTTCGGATCGGCCGACTGTTCGGCTTCCGGCAGTACACAACCACGAAATGAAGAACACACGCCGTGTACTTATGTACATGGCCACACACAATTTTTTTGAAATTTGAATATACATGGTGTGTATGTTCGGTACACACTGTGTCCTTTTCATCGTGCCCGAGTACACCTTTGCACACGGCCTCACACACCATTTTCATGTACACGGCGTGTGTGTTTGGTACACGCCGTGTAGACCATTTCTATTGGCCCCTCCGTGTGTGGCACCTAACACGGCCTGTCACCCCATGTTCCAAAACATGGCGTGTCTGTTCGGTACACGCTGTGTCCTTTTTATCTTTGGCCGGCCCGTGTCTCCCCTCTACACGGCCTCTCACCCCATGTTCCTATACACGACGTGTGTGTTTGGTACACGCCGCGTCTTTTAGATGTTTAGCCGGCCCGTGTCTCACCCTCTACACGACCATGTTCTTCGTGTGCAGTAGACGCCGTGTCCTGTACCTACACGACGTGTATTGTTTTCTTTGAACTGATAAAAATATGGCCGTGTCATTTGTACCACACGACCACCTACACTTTTACTGAACACGGCGTGTATGTTCGGTACACGCCGTGTACTTTTACATGGTCTATTTTTTCACCCTCGGTGTGTCTGTCCAGAGAACACAGGATACTCTACATTTTCGACTACACGCCGTGTACTCTGGAGTACACGCCGTGTACTTTTATTTTCCAGTTTTCTCACATTTTCTTTGTTTTGTTTTCTTTCCTTTTTCTTTTTCTTTTCTTTTGTTTCTTTCTATTTCAGGATATGGAAGATCACGATCCTTCTCGCGGGAAGCGGCCAGCCTCCGCCACTGAGGGCGAGGAGTCCAGTTTTCGTCAGATCCGACTCCGAACTCCTACGCAGCCGGACCCAGATGCTCCAGTCTTCGAGCTCCCTCTATTGGCCATTCTGTCGCCACTCACTCCCTCAACAGAGGCCGGTACTACTGCTGCTGCTCCAGCTGCCACTTTCCCTGTGCTATCTTCATCAGCAGCTGGTCCCTCTTCGAGCACACCTCCCACCGAGCCACCCTCTACTTCGGCCGATCCACTTACAGAGCCTACCGCTGCTGCTGCACCGGCACCTGGGCCGGTACCTGCAGGTGCTCCTTATCCTTGCACGGTATTCCCAGCCACCGACCTCGCATACGATAGGATCCGACACCTCTCTCGTCGGCCGATCCCATTGAGTGGCTGGTACCTTGACAGCAGCGTTCCGTAGCAGCTCAGTATTTGGGAGGAGTTAGAGGCACTTATCAGGCACACCTCGCTCCTCTATATTTTCCAGGTCAGCACCCCTGTGTTCCGTGATTTATTTTTGGAGTTTGCGGCCTCGTTTGAGTTTGATGGAGCGGAGTACCGGGAGACACCTGGCGATGCGGTACCTGTAGTTCGATTCCGGCTAGGCGGCTGGCGGTTTTCTCTTACCATGACAGAGTTTGGCCGAGGGTGCGGCTTTTACCCCCATCCTTTTCCCCCACCCCCTGTTTCTGCCTTGACTCGGCCCGAGCGCTTTGACCTCATTGCCGTGTGGCGGGAGATCGCTGGGCCTGACCACCGATACTCCCCCACTTCCTAGAAGAGAACTCTTATAGCCGACCCCGTCCTTCGCTTCGCCCACCGGTGCTTCAGCGCCATCCTTTTCCCCCCGCCATGAGGATATAGGGGTCGTGACCGGCCGTGACATGGAGCTTCTTACCTGTGTCATTCGGCACGACTACCCGGACCTCCCCTATCTCGCCGCCTCCTTTTTCCACTCCATGATTACCGGCCGTCAGGGCAACCTGACCAGCGGATTTTACACCACCCGTCTTGCCCACCACCTAGGGGTGTTCGATCCCTCTTTACCTCATGACTTGTTAGGTTCACCCCAGCGGATGGAATTTCTCATGCTCATTCGCATGAGATTGGTGCGGAAGCAGGGGATGCCTACATCCTTGCTCAGGCTCGAGCCCCACCACCTGCTGCCCCTCCTGCCTCAGCTGCTGACCCTGCTCCTCCTTCCCCACCCCCTCCAGCTTCTCCACATCACCCGCCACCTACTGACCCCACTTCTTCTGACCTTCCTTCTTATGTCCCATCACCCATCCCACCTTCCCCCGCACCCTCGGTCGATCTTTCCCTTTCCCACCACCTAGCTGCGATGGAGGAGGTCTTGGGTCGCTTGGACAACCGACAGGTTCAGATGGAGCAGCAGTTCATTCGTATCATCAGCCGCCAGGACACCATCGCACGCAATTTGATTCATCTGGACGGCCGCCAGGATCGGATGGAGCAGCCGTTGGCGCATATTGCTCAGCATCTTGGTGTTCCACTGCCTCCGCCACCAGCCTCTTTCTCCGCTCCTGGACCTTCTACTGCTGCTCCACCACCATCTCCTGGCCCTTCGCATGCTTTTTACAACCTTGATATTGATTGTAATGTTGTGATTGTACGAGCTGAACGCCCCACTAAAAATAGTGGCCATTGGTGGATTTGTTTGCGCACTAAATGGATTTCATGTTGTTTGGTTCATATTGAACACATATATATGGAAATTGTTAAACCACACACACTTGGCTAACAAACGGGTGCCCCAGGATTACCCAGTTTTTGTGATAATCCCTGAATTAACAAGTGAAATTAAATAAGGAATGACTTGCTAAATCTGAAATTGTGTTATGCTTTGGCGTGTGGTGCGATGTGTTGTGTGGGACTGATGAGAGGTGAAGTGGCTATGTTTTGACGTGCGAGTTTGCTCTGGTTTGTGCTGTGGTCTGGTTGTGAAGCACGAGTACGTGTTGTGGGTTGGTTCGGGTGGTGTTGTGGATGAACTTGTAGACGATACATCAACCTGGCTATGTAATGGAATTTCAGGTTGAGAAATTGATTGTTTTTGGAATGGATGAGCAGTGTTATGCAGCGGGCCTGCAATCAGGTTGTGCTATGTTGTGTTGCTGGATGTGGTTGAGAGTTGGGGACTTATTTGTTAGAACCGAGCGCACATCGGAAGCCACAAACAAGTGGGATTTTAAAATTTTTCTACCGACGGTCGACATGAACTTTTCGGCATCGGTGAACAGCTACGGTTAAGTCTGAGGATCTCACATGAAGGATTTTAAGAACAAAAATAAATTGTAAAATACCTATTTTAAAATCCAAAGCTGCACACGATGTCTGCTCGTCGTTATCAATCGCTGCTAGAAGAATCTAACATCAAACTCCTCTAGATCATCCACACACGCTTCAAGAAACTGCGAGAATGCCGTTCATCAAAGTCCGGGTGCTAGCACGGAATTCCGAAGAAGCTTTCAACGCTCCAATGATCACCGCATCGCTTCGCTAGCGATGCCTGAGAGAGAGCTCGATCTGAGCTCCTTGGATCCAGAGCCTCTCTCTCTAGATCATGGGAGATAGGATAGGAGAGAGAAGTGCCATGAATAGTATTTTAAAATCTCCTCTCTTATATTTATAGTGTCATGTAATTATCTAGAAATGCCAACCCAACCCCCAAATAATCAACGCACTACTAACAACATTTTATGACTATTAATCTGAGTCATAAATATTATTATCATTCACTTGTAATATATTAAAATATATTACGTGACAATAATTGAGTCATTAACTCGACTCGTCGCTCCCATAAATATTAATTGAACCTTGAATAATTTAATATTCGTCAATTAATATTTTTCATGTATTTACTTAAAAATTGTAAATACATTTAATAAATAAATTCAATACTCATTATTCTAAACTTGAATAATATGAATTTATTTATTGCATTGGTGATCGTTTAACCTTGGACAAATCTCGCACCCCAGTGGTGGGGCCCACCATGTCCAAATAACTTATTCAACTGAATAGAACAAATTTTTGAATACGCTATTGTGTGTGACCCTCTAGGCCATTATCTCGATAGTAGTGAATAATATTCATAGACTAAGAGCGGGATCTAGTAACCCATCATGGCCCCTGAAGAGATAAAGATTGTCATAGTAACGGCAACCAACCTATAAACACGTACTGTGTAATATAATCTCTTTGTCTGTAATATCTCATAAAGCAGGACGTACTTACGTGTCATCGCCCTTTTCTTGCTTTATTGTTTATTGATTTAACTGGATGGATTTACCCTCGACTGCCATGGTCATGGTCTTATAAAGGTACCGTCATCCTTATCAACATGACCTGAGATATATTACTTCCCTAATCCGGAAGCGACAAATCCTTTCCTAACCATTCAACTAATGTTATGCCACCAATGACGCACCCAACACAAACTACCTCACCATGACTTCATTTCCATGATTTTAATCTTACATCAAAGTACGCAATCAAATGACATACATCGGTAATGATCTCAAGTCAGGAGACCATTACACATGATTGTAGATAAGAACATCCAATGACACCTGAAACATGTGGTATTCATATTGGTGAGTCAGTCCTCATGATCTCACTACTAGAGACCACTAAGTGAGAACTTCATGAGAAGAAGTATCAATGCTTATGATCCCCCAACACCTGATATTCAAACATCTACTATGTCCAATTATTAAGATGTATCTAGACCATAGAACATATATTTAAGATTAATGTCATAGTATCTTGAGGTTCTCATTATAGTCTGGGATCTTCTATAACCTCTCGATAAGATAATTAATCTTTGGACATTACCATTTCAATAGTGGAGGCAGAAAAGTCTACACTATAATGGTAAGATGATATCATGTATAGTTAACTGTATACATGATATGATAATCAAAAGCACTGAATAGTTGGGTCTAGGGAACCAACTATTTCAACACTCCCACTTACACTAGAGCCAACTTTCTAACCAAACTTGTTATCTACTCACATGATTAACATCATGTTTCTGGTGAGTAATGGCTTTAGCTACTGGGCCTACCACGGTTCCATCACGTGGAAATTCTACTATTGCGACCTTATCTCATCGAGTAAAAACTTCTCAAGAGATGGTATCCTGAGTATATCCCACTTTTCCACTGTCATAACTTGATATCTTAGATAGTAAGAATATCATAATTATGATAATAATTTTCTCACTAGGTGCGATTCCAAGAACTGGAACAAATCATTGCATTTATCTACTTTTTAGCTGCCTTAGAAGCTGCAATGTACTTGGTCTTTGTAGGTATGGATACCACTAGCTGATATGATCTTGACTCGCTCATTGTCTTTATCCAAACTATGATAGTATATCACTTTGATCTATCAAAAAATTAGTTTGTATCCCCAAAAACTAGTATCCTTCTTCTCCATTTACCAGGTACATATCTTTTGTACTTGCCGAAGTACAATTAGATAGTTTTTACTGCATCCATTGTAGTCCTGGATATAACTGATATTTTCCTACTGTAAAATATACCTTGGCAATATCAGTTCTTGTACATATCATGGCATACATGATTGATCCATCACCTCGACGTATGGATTTCAACTCACCATGTTTATCTCTTCCCATGTCCCAGACATGTCAACCTGAAGAGATTATGCCCTATGACATAGACAAAAATTCATCTCTTGAATTGTTCCAACTTGTATTTTTTTAATACAATGTCACTATATGTACGATTGACTAGGACCAAACAACCTATAGATTTACCTCAATAGATCATGTTCCCTAGAACTTAGGTTTCCACTTTAAGTCAATCACTGGAGAATAAATTTCATTTTGGTCTTAACTAACTATAAGACCAATGCTTGTTTTCTATATGTTGTCGAACATACTTTGCTTGGAAAACTTTGACACTCCCACTAACCTCTCATAGACGCATGTCAATAATTTGTTGCAAATGTATATCCTATGATCATGTTGCTTACTTCAATCCTAAACCGGGTTTCAGTAACTTGCAACCTTTATTAGCATTCTGTGACATGACCATCCCTTTCTGGTTGCATCGTATAAACACCATCCACAATTGGTGGTCATGACATCCAATGCTAAATAATTTGATCATAGATATTAGCTATGATAAGTAAAAATTTTAACAGATTTTGGCATAATGGATTGGTTAAACCAATCGAGCCTTATTGGTACTACACTTGTACCATCCATGTATCAACTCACTTGAATACCCACCACAATATTCAAAATAATAAGCCCCTTTTCACTTTGATATATGGAATCCATTAATTGAATTTTAGTTGGTCTTATCAATTTTAGCTAATTTCCATACAATTATTACTTGTAGGAAATATTATTCACATTGAATAATAGATCACCGATCGCGGTGAATATAAAAACTATCACCATGGTTTTATCCTTCCTATATAGTATGTGTCTCTAGAACATACTCTGTTCCACATGCGCTTGTGGAACTAGTTCCTATGCCAACTATTTTTGCATCTTGAGCAATGACTAAACACAAGTCAATATAGATCCCACTATCTCTAATAGATATATGAACCCTCTTATAGAAATACAGTCTATAACTTGACTATATCTTTTCTATGATAGGGATTTATGTAACATCCTAAGAAACTGCTAGAATAATTTACAATAGATGCACATTGTGTTTGTACCTGATGCAAATTTGTTTATGTCCAAACCCTTTGCATCCAAACACATGTCCTTATGACATAATGGATTTACATCATACTATGACTCATATGATATCCATTTTTCATCATAGTTGACATATGGTTGTGAGATATCAATGTTATTTGCAAAGCATTTCATGAAATATAATGGAAGTTTCTGCTAGTTGCAACATTGATATTACTCACATCAATACTTTGATGTATAACATATGCGTTTAGGAATTTCTCCACGCTACATGTTTATTGATCAATGTTGATATGTAAGACTTCATCATCAATCCTCCTCATTAACATTAATGTCGTGATGTCGATAAGGTAATGTGCATTTAGGAATTACTCCACGCTACATGTTTGTTGATCAATGTTGATATATAAGACTTTATCATCAATCCTCCTCATTAACATCAATGTTGTGATGTCGATAAGGTAATGTGCGTTTAATAATTACTCCACGCTACATTATTATGATTGATGAATGCTTGGTCGATATATTCTTCAGTATCCCAACCTGAAGCAACTCATATCTCCTGACCGTGCATATACTTCACTTTATTATTCGTTAATTACTTAAAGGAATCTTATGAAGTATATATACCTCTATCTTATACTTGGAATAATTCATGCTCACTTGTTGAACTATTTTCAAAAGTTTTGTGACATACCTTTATTTCTAAAGGCTCCTTTGTCCAAACTAAAGACGTCGATAATACCAAAAGTATTTAGCTGTGCCGAGCCTAAATACCATACTTGGTATATTAATGATGTCCACTTTTAGTATTACTTGAAAAAAAATTATCTTGTCACAACTGGGTATAAGTCTTACATTTACATTCATCACTAATTGCCTATGATTCATGTATTACTGAACTAGTGATTGAGTTTACCAAAAACAACATTCATTCCAGAACCTGAAAGAATGTCTCCTTGCATCCAAGGACACATGAGATTAATGTTTGTAGTTATACTCAATAATAGTTCAACACGAATCTTTCACTTGAAAATTAAAGAAGTCGTGTACTTCTCACCACTGGCCTAGGTATCACCCTTTCACAACCACTTGGAGAATACACCTGGCTTCTAATGAGGTTTCTATACTTACTTGGTAACTGTATTTAAATACACATATGTAAAAAGCATATAGTATTAAATATCCAAGTAGTAAAAAAGAAACATTACATTGATGAACATGCCTGATGTAGAAGCGAAAACTTGTTTCTTTAAAAAAGTTTATTGCTTTTAAACTTCCATTGTTTTATTTTATAATATGAAATCCAAATAACCTTTGTTAATACCTCATTAATTGAAGGATGTTGCAAATACGCCATTGGAATTATTTTCCTTTTTTCCTTTTCACATTGTCTTTCAATTTATTTTTCATAAGAATTAAAGATGAAATTATCTTTGATATTCTTATTATCTTGGAGAACCTTACCTGAATTGGTAATGGAGCGTTTACTCAATACTTGTTCGTTTTGTAAATTAAAAAGAGAGTTGAGTAATGTGGTGAAAATGATATGAGAAAGGGATCCATATAAAGATCATGATCAATCTTTCAATTCACACATGTCGGTGTAACCATCGCCTTATTCATATCATTGCTTCGCTTTCTCCTTGAAAACATCTCAGAGATGTGACTTCATGTTTTATCATACATGTCTCGGTGTAGTGACCACAACTGACACCAGACTTTGATAAAAGCATAGTGATATAACCATCACATGATTTGTACATTAGTCTATTGTAAGCAGTTTCACCCTCGCTTCTTGTGGTAGTTTAACAGTGTTGGAGACACTAGCACCTTGAGTTTCCTATATTATAGTACTATGCGCACATGCCTATACTATTCATGGATACTCATGCTAAGGACATTTACTTTGTCCGATTTTTATTGCAGTTTTAATCTTGTGGTATAACTTGCCATTTTTCTACAAAAATGAATTTTAGCAGATTAGTTCTTTTATCATGATTACCGGTTAAGACATTTTGATTAATTACTTAAATCATTTTAATGTCTCCCATTATTTTATCAGATTCTAGGAACCCTCTGTGCTAGAATCGGAATACTCTGTCACTTGAGTATTCTAGTGGCAAGGATCCTAGAACCACCCATCGTAGTCTACAAGCTATGGCTACACCACTAGGAGGATTCAAGGTGTGCTTTTGGATGGTCGACCACTTTAACTTGCGGTTCCTTGATCTGTTGAGTGAAGTCCCAACTCTTAAAATCAGAACTTGATTTACTGAATGCTTGCCTCTAAAATTACAACAAGCTAGATATGACTATTTCTTTGCTGCAATTTTAGTTAAGTCAACCCATCACTCTTATAAGGACTCCCCATTAGTAAGAGGCACCCTCAGCTATGACGTGAGCGACACCTCAAATAGTCGGTTTTGTCCAAATTTGAATGACGAAAGGCTGTTATGACTTAATATATCTTTGAGAGTTTTATTATTTTTTAATGTGATGAAAGAAATCATTTTCTATTTTTATTAGCACGTACTAAGTGATCACACTCACAACTGACCGTGCAAGAAATAGAAATTTCATCGCGTCACGTGTTCATTTTATCTTGCATGCTTGTTTATTATTATTTTATGTGATCGTGCTCTAAGTACACATTCACAAAATAATAAACCATGAAGAAATAAAATGAAAAACCAAATCATGAGCTGGTACTGTTGGCTGATCCGTTGAGTGAATAACGAACAAACAGAAACCCTAGGGGTAAGTACCTTTAGTCGCATGGCTTGTAACTTGAATAGAAACGTCTGCTCATCCAATACATCCAGCTCATGTCTGGTGTGTCGCCGTCACTTGACGCGAAGTGTGTCATACCTCGTCTCGTCATTATACAACTATACTCGCACACAGGTGAGGGAGTTTCGAGGTATAAAATACAACTTTGAGAATGAGCACGTAGACCCTTATACATGTAATGACACTTGAGACGACACACAAATCGTCATTTTATTTAATTAAACTATTTATTACAAACAGGCATGAAATAATTAAATAAATAAATTAAACAAATAATTAAATAAAATGAACCAGACAAACATTGGTCGGTCTCAATCTCATGATCAGTATACGCAATAAACTCGCGTATGTAAACTAAATGCAGAATAAAAATTAAATTTGAATTAAAATAAATTATAAGGGCATAATTTATTGAATTAAAATTTCACTCTATTTTTAATTCAACAAATGTCGTCGTTCGGTCCTAATTAATTAATTTAATTTTAAAACTAAAAAATTAAATTAAATTAATTAAATTAATTAATCTCTCAATTAAATTAATTACACCGCATGTAAATTTTAATAACTAAAAATTAAAATTAATTTAATTTAATTATCAACTGTAATTAAATTAATTATTTTAATTAATTTTTGATTAAATTAAATCACTTGGGCCCATATAACTTCGGGTAGGGCCTGTGCGGGTCGAGGCAAACCTGCGTAGGCCCATTCCGGGTGGTACCGACCTCATGCAGGGGCATTCAGGGTCGGGATGGTCCGCCCAAGCCCGTTCCGGGTTGGGCCGACCCGACCAGACTTATTACGGGGCAGTGCAAGTTACTTGCTCGCTAAGAGGACCAGGCGACAATCGAAACAGGGTAGGTCCGTGGCGAAGCGAGCTAGCCGAGATCGGTCAGATTGGACGCTACGAAGAACCCGATGCAGTTGACGCCGCGCACATGAGGGTTCGAGTAGGAAGGCGCCTATGCAGTGTGCTTGGCTGGAGGAGACCATATCGGTGGCCATGCCAGGTTGCGGCGGTGGAGGGAGGAGGCCAGCTGGCGGCGTGGTGTGCCGCACGGGTTTCTGGCTGCTACACCTGCTATACGCCTGAGAGGGGTGGAGGCGGCCGAGACGGGGCAACCGGGAGGAGGCGGGAGGTCACCGACCGAGGGTGCGGAGGCATGCAGGGCAGCAGCTGGTGCACTGGCCTGGTCAAAGTGGCATGACTGGTGCCGCTGTGGGAAGAGGGAGGCTGAGGTGCAGGTGCGGGCGGCCAGTGAGGGAGGAGGTTGCCCTGCATGACAGGGGGCTGCGGTGCTGGCCGATCGCGGCAGGGAGGCAGAGTGCGGGAGGCGGCCTTGGGGAATCTCGGTGCGGTGGCCTGCGCTGCGCATTGCTGCTGAGTAGCAGAGAAGGGGGGCCACGAGGCCTGGCTGTGGCTGGCGGCGACCCTTATGGGCCTTGCCTCCGTGGGCTGCTGCGAATCGGCGTAGGGGAGGGACGACCTCGACAGGCGCTGAGAGGGAGGTGCGGTGAGCCGATCGGGCTGCTACAGGGTTGTGCTTCTGCACCTGGAGCAGAAGAGAGGTGGCCCTCGGGGCCACCACGCTTGGGAGACAGGGGGCCATTCGGCCCCCAAACAAAAAATGTTTTTTTGTGACCTGAAAATTCAGGTCTGACCCCCCCAATTTTTTTTTAAAAAGTCCACCATTCCTTAAAAAAAAGAAAAATCCACACCTTAAATCTTTTTTTACCAAGACCTTGCAAGGTCTTTTTTTTGTAGACTTGACCCACAAAGGTGGGTCATCTCCCCTCCTTTTGTTTTTCTAAAGTCTATCTACCAGGCTTGGAGAATTATATTATTATATTATTATAATAATAATATTATTATAATAAAGTAAATAATATTATTACAACAAGATATTATAACAATAATTATTATAATAAAACTATTTTATTATAAGAAAATAATAATAATAATAATAATAATTAAGATTCTTATGAAGAATCCGGTCCCAGAAAACACTATTCTGGTGACCGGAATTCCATCAGGGATGAGGAGCTCTTCCGATTTAAAACTTTCAGATGGCCATATATTGGCCATTCAATATTGAATTTAGATATAGTCTACGGAGTTGGTGTAATACCCCAAGATTTCATAGTACGTTATCTCATTAAAGTAATTCAATAGCTTGCGCTACACGCAACACCGAGTTCGAGTGCACCACAACTTACCACACTAACCGTTCAAAAAACGGTTATGAATAGTATTAACTGCATTTTGAATCTTATATACTCTATATAATTCTAACATTCATATTATGTGTTTCTTAGACATAATATAAGAACAAATTCATTTTTTCAGATAAAAGAAGTATTTTTCAAAAAATGCAATTTTACCGCCTTTTAATGGAGAAACTTTTTTAAAACCAATATTTGACACTTTTATATATTCAATTTAACGAAATTAAAATCTTCTTTAGAAGCGGGACATAAAAATTTAGTTTGGATAAATTTTTGGTACTTTTCCGATAACTTTCTCATTTTTGATGAATAGTGAAAAATACTATTTTTTTTTTGAAGGTTGGGGCCAAAGCCTCATTTTTATTATTGAAACAAAGCAAAGACCTCTTTAACTGGGTAGAGGGAGACCCATTACATAGCCCGAAGGTCCAGTGGGCATTTAGCCCATTACATAGCTTGTAGGCCCAATTTTTTGGCCCAAAGCCCATTCTGTGAATAGTACTGCTACAGTACCGCTCCGCTACAGTACCCCCTGCCGCCGCTACAGTGCCCCCTGCCGCCGCTACAGTGCCCCCTGCCGCCGCTACAGTGCCGCCGTTGCAACAGTATCTCGTCTGCTACAGTAGCGCAACAGTGCTGCTACAGTACCTGCGTCCAATGGGTTTTGAACCCCCATTTTCCATGTAGAATTATGGGGTGCTTAATCGAAATAATTTATAGTGTTAAATTATGCATTTGAATGGTTTTGAAGTATATTTAGGTTATATTTTTATCATTTAATACAATTTAGGTAATTATAAGTAATTTCACATTTAAATTCGACATAAACACATGTCAATCTTTTGATAGTTTTTACTTTTTTAAAAACCCACTTTTTGGTTTTGACAACGGGAATTAATTTTAAATTAATAAATGAAACTTATATATTTTGAATTTAGTAAAATAGACTTCATTTTTGAATTTGTAATATCAAAATTAGCTTAGGGTGATTTTTTGGAATTTTTCTGAAAACTTTTAATTTTTGATGAATAGTAAAAACACTACGTTATTATTTAAAATCGACTTTTTATTTAAATAATTATTTATTTTATTTAAATTTATTTTAAGTTAATATAGATATATAATAGCTATATAAGTTCAATGTAATTCATTGGAGTCATTTTATAATAAAATTAGATGTATAAAATTTTATTGAACTTTTTAACCTATTTTACCCACCTCATAAGAGCATCTGCAAATTTGCATAAAACTTAATTTTACCGCTTCTGTGAGTTGAATTTCAAAAATAATAAAGACACGGTTAATATCAATAAGTAAAATTTGGTTCAATAAGATGAAAATAATTTTTGGTGAATAATAACTATTGACTTTTATTTACCACGGTTAAAAGTAAATAGGGTAATTAAGGGTAAAAATGACATCATAATTAACCTAAAACATATCATAATTCTATTGGATAAGTATAATTCGACCAAAAAAAACCTTATAAATAAAAAATTATCCTCTTTGGTCCACTTGGATTAGATTAGGACATTTATTATTATTTTATTTAAAAAAGAGTTAAAAGAGTTAAATTCAAAGTTTAATAACTAAACCATTTTTAATATAGGGTTATACATAAAATAAATTCGACTATAAATATTAATTTGAAAAATAAAAAGATTTCCTACATAATGATATTTTATTTATAATTTTTAGACATTACAAAATTTAATTTATTTATGACACAATGATGACGTAGTAATTACCTTAATAATGAAATATTAAAATAATTGATATTATAAATATCAAAAAAAATGTAATTTGAGACTTTTGATGAATTCCAGTAATTTTTTAGGTTAATATGACATGTTGGGATTGAAAATATAAATTTAGTTCGAAGTAATAAAGTTGTTAGGAATTTAAAAAAATCATTTATTAAATAATGTCAAAATTGACATAATTGAGTTTTTAAAACAAATACTATATTATTGGTCGATACAATATTCCTAAAAATCTAAGGTTTGGCCAAAGGGACTTAATAATATTATATACATCATTAATGAACCTATTGGGGTTCTCTTGGAAGTTTAGTGTAAGTTTATTAACCATATAGTGTAAGAATACAAGAAGACACGGTAAGAGTTAAACTATTTAACTAAGAGTTAAATCTAAAAGATAAGGTTAAAATGATAACCTAAACTTGTCTAAAACATATTGGTTGAGATGTTTTCGACCCATACCCACCTTAATACTATAAATAAATTATTTTGGAGTAATTAAAAACTGAAAATGATTTTATTATAAAATAATATTTCAAGCTTTTCCTAAAGTGACCCTCACCTCTCTTATAAAAGAGCACTTCCCCTTCTCTTAATTTCACACCTACAAAGCCTTTTGTCTTGGCCAAACCCTTCCCAAATATCCTCCCAACTTTTCTCCCCTCATCCTAGATGCCTTCCTTTGGTCAGAAAGCCAACCTAAAGAGTCCTTTTGATCAAATCAAAAGGAAGAACCCGAAGAAGAGGTAAATATTTCATCACCTCTTTCAAGTTCTTTTCTTCTTCCACTTCCTCTTTCTTTGTTGTTTTCATTCTAAAATAATAAATCCAGTATCTTATATATACTGTGATGTTATTATAAAAATGGTACAACCATATTCATTATTCTATCCATCCTATAAATGACAATGTCACCATACATGCGTACGTATGGATTACCGTCTCCACGTCGTGGTGTGGTTTGTTATTCAAACACTTCATTATTTGGATGAGTATAATAATGAGTATAACTGATGTAAATAATAAATATAACATGTTAATGATTCTGTATATATGATATAACATCCAATTACAAACGATTTCTCCATCAATATAATGATATTGTCGCTCGTGCATACGTACAGATTACCGTCTCCACGACGCGGTGAGATTCATTTCCACGTTCACCATTCAACGATGATTATAAAATATATATCATTAATATGTATGTAATATATGACATAATAATGCTACTGGATATACACACACACACACACACACACACACACACACATATATATATATTTATTTACTTATATATATCTTATTCACTTAGTTCCGTTCAATACGATATGAAAACGAAAATAGCGTTTATGCATACGTACGACCTACCGTCTCCATAAACGGTGTTTTACATTTCATATATATATATATATATCTATTATATATATTTATATTCTAAATATATAAGATATATAAATCATGTTTTATATTCTATAAGTATTTAAATCATGATTCAAGTAATACAATCAAGAGTAACAAGTTAAAACACGTACGATAAGGAAGGTAATTATTACCCAAAATGTTAATTTAACTTGGAAATTATTATTAAATGGGTAGTATAAAGTCATAAATGAATCATGTATGATATCCTAAATATTAATATGGTTATGTTATAATTTAATAACATACTACAGTCTTTATACATGAGGTTAAACGTACCCTCGACTAAAGGAAAGTACAAGGTAAGAGTCAATTCCTCAATCTCATTATTATTCGAGATTGTTTATGTGTAAGTTTTTACTGGGACATATTTATTATCCATGTTCATGTTTAATAAAATAGTTTTCAAATAGATTCTTTTAAGGGAATATTTTACTAAAACACCATTTTAAATGTTTTAATGATTTATTATTCTAAACCTTTCTCATTAATGTCTATGTTTTCAAAATGATTTTAAGGATTTATTTATATGGACATGAATGTTTTTAAATGTTAATTCCTTTCAAAAGTTTCAAAGTGGTATGGGACACTTTGATTCAAAAATATATTTTAAATGACTTCCTTTATAAATTGTGTGACTTTTAAAATGATTTCATGAAAAAAGGATATTTCTCTCAAAGTTTTTAACTGATCATTTTCAACTATGTCAACTGGATATTATTCTTGATTGAGGTTGATTTATTATGATAAAAATCTTTCATATTGTATTAAAGGTTTTGTGATATGTTTGACCGTGGATGTGTTATTTTTATACCATTCATGGTTTATGGATAAAGTATTGACATTTCGTATGCTAGTTTTAATACGAATGTTTATGTTATGTTTAAACCTTTTCATATGAGGAATGCATTAGACTTAGTAAGTGATAGGTGGAGCCCGCTATAGCTCCTCGATGCTTCGGTAGGTCTAATGAGACAAACTAGTGTCTTGGCACAAGGCCTTGAAAAAATATTATTTGTAGTCTCGGCACAAGTCCTTGACTATGTGGTTATGAAGTCTGTCATTATGCATTTCATCATTATGAAAGTGGCTATTGATATTGCATGTGATTATTCAACTAGTAGAATATCCATGTGAATAAGTAAATGGAATTATTTGATTTCATCTTTGCGATATTATACTGAAGTTTAAGTTTAAAAGGCTTTTGTTTTAGTCTAATACATTGCCTTAAATGTTTATTCTTATTTATGAAAGTTTATGCTATATTGTTATCCTTAATGAGCATCTGAGCTCACCCCTTTCTAGGTTTTATTTTTCCCAGGATTTGAAGAAGTATTTTATGATTAATAAGCAGGGTTAAGCTAAGGGATTAATGGCATTCTCAAAGGATCATTTATGTTGTTTTTTATTTTTTAATGTGTAATGTAATGTTTATGTATGTAATCTATTTTCCAAGACTGCTAAACTGATCAGTATTTCAGGACTTGATTCCTTGTAATCATGCCAATGTATTAAAATAATGCACTGATTCCCATAACTAGGGTCAGGGTGTTACAATTGGTGTTAGAGGAAGTTTAAAAATAACATTGGAAACTAGATTTAGAAAAATTCTGATTAGAGAACACTACCCTAAGATAGACTTTGATGATTAGTATAGAAGAACTTTCTAGAATTTTGGTATTGTAGAGATTTTGAGAGTTTTCCAAGCAATACATCCCTGTATGGATACAAGTAGGTAGAGGCGGCTCTGGAACAAATGTACCTAGGGGTAAAACCCGAAAACACCGCTTTGAGCTAGACTGAAACGGGAACTGTTGCATGACAACGGGCCTTGCTGCACTCTTGGTTACAACACTCCTGGGGTATATGCTTAGGATAATTCTTGTTTTATTTACAAACCAATATGAAGGGTTTATGAGTATATACCTCCTCAAATAAAATATTTTTATTATTATGGATTATATCCATGAACTGTTCAATTTATGTTAACTGTTTTACAAGTTTGGAATTATGCATTACGATTCATAAACCAACCTAGTGTATGCCATTGTTTAGAAATGGCACCCAGTAGATGGAATGAGACCTCCAACAATACATATGATCCAAAGAGTAAGAAGGATTATATCTTTCATGGCGTTAATCCAACATTTATAAATGAAATAGTCTCCCACGTATTATCATCATATGAGGAAATAATATCATGTGTTGATATGATAAGTAAAGAATTTTCTAAGTCCTATGGCTTTGAAGGGAAGCCATAGAAGAAAAAGATAGGAGAGAGAAATATGTATAAAGAGAATAAGGGAAAGAAGGATTTTCCCATATGTGATAACTGTAGAAAGAATCACCTTGGTAAATGCTTAAAGGGAATGAAAGTTTGTTATAAGTGTGGATAAAAATAACACCAAGTACATGATTGCAAGGGTGAGGAAAAGGTTTCAAATATACAATGCTTCATCTGCAAGGAGTTGGGACACTACGCGAATCAATGTCCAAATCATCAGAGGATACCCCAAATGCTGCTATTGGATAATAATCAAGTTATGATACTACCAAAGATGACAATGAATGATTAAGAGTTCTTATGTTGTTATTAAAGTATTGTGTCATTTTAGTATTGTATTAATGACGTACATGTTATAATAATTATAGAGTATATAAGGATTGAACTGCAGTACTATTTCATTAAGGACTTGAGATTAGTAGAACCAAGAAAAGCGACTCAATGGCAAGTTAAAATTCTTGGAAAATACATGGTTGAAGGAAAGAAAAAACTTCAATATGGTCCTGATACTAAGGTATTGATTTTGGAATAAGATATGATTGATTTGGATAAATTATATTGGATATTATTGACATCCTTGGAACTGGTTAATGGTTTGTTTATTCCATCATTGTTCGAGTTTACAAAATTTTTGGATATAAGGAGTATATCCAGTATTCTATAAGGAATAAGGAAGCATGAATGTAATCAATACAATTATATGATAATTCAGGGTGTTATCATGTTTTAAAAGAATACATGATGAAGGTATTCACATGTTATTACGTGGCAAAAAGGGTCTTCATTGTGTTTACCATCCTTATAAATTTTGGACTGTGAGTTTGGACAAAAGTATTTTGGATAAGTCTAAAGGTTGAAATCGATTAAGTTTGACATTGGATACTATTGTTAAGGTTAAATCATTTCTTGAGATTATTTTTGGATTGTCATAAAAAGGACAACTCAGAGGTCGGACGACAACCTGTCGCGCCTGGCAAGGCCGTGAGACTTGAACCTGCAACTGAAGGGTGACAAGGGTGCATCACCTACCACTAGCCTATGTGATGTCCTGGTTTGTATAATTTAGTTTTTTTAAATAGTATGAAAAATGAATTATAAATTCATTATTTTTGGAACCCTATATGATTATGATAAATAGAATATTTTTGAATTCTATTATCTTTTGGAGTGAAAGATGAGCTGTAGGAATTAGTTAAAGCATGAAACTATACTTGTCAAGTATATTTTTTCCCTATTATTCTATGAATAAATTAATTCATAAAATTTAGGGAAGGGATATTAAAACAAAAAATGTGTTATTCTAATACCTTATGTTTTGTTGAACTGATGATATTTTAAATCATCATAGATTGACGACTTTGAGGCTCTCAATTGCACACTTGTTTGTGATTGATGACCTCAATCACTCCTTATAAATATTTACATTTTCCCTCCAATTACATGTCTCTAATTTCCACCAATGTTCTCCTAATCGAGATCATAATTTTGTGGTAAATTTTTCATTCCTTTTCCCTCTTATTAAGAATAAATTTTATTAACCCAATTTCTGATGTGAGTTTTCCACAAAGGTATTTCTCTATTTTTAACCATTTATTTTTGAAGAAAAATTTCAAATTTCAAGGAAGCAATTTATTAAAGGAGGGGAGAATGTAACACCCCAAGATTTCATAGTACATTATCCCATTAAAGTAATTCAATAGCTTGCGCTACACGCAACACCGAGTTCGAGCGCACCACAACTTACCACACTAACCGTTCAAAAAGCGGTTATAAATAGTATTAACTGAATTTTGAATATGATATACTCTATATAATTATAAAATTCATATTATGTGTTTCTTAGACATAATATAAGAACAAATTCATTTTTTCAGATAAAAGAAGTATTTTTCAAAAAATGCAATTTTACCGCCTTTTAATGGCGAACCTTTTTTAAAACCGATATTTGACACTTTTATATATTCAATTTAATTAAATTAAATTCTTCTTTAGAAGCGGGACATAAAAATTTAGTTTGGATAAATTTTTGGTACTTTTCTGATAACTTTCATATTTTGATGAATAGTAAAAAATACTATGTTTTAATTGAAAACAACTTTTTTAATTGAAATAATTTATAGTGTTAAATTATGAATTTGAATGGTTTTGAAGTATAATTAGGTTATATTTTTATCATTTAATACAATGTAGGTCATTATAAGTAATCTCATATTTAAATTTGACATAAACACATGTTAATCTTTTGATAGTTTTTACTTTTTTAAAAACCTGCTTTTTGGTTTTGACAATAAGAATTGATTTTAAATTAATAAATGCAACTTATATATTTTGAATTTAGTAAAATATAATTAATTTTTGAATTTGTAATATCAAAATTATCTTAGGGTTAATTTTTGGAATTTTTCTGAAAACGTTCAATTTTTGATGAATAGTGAAAAACACTACGTTATTATTTAAAACCGAATTTTTATTTAAACAATTAATTATTTTATTTAAATTTATTTTAAGTCAAAATAGATATATAATACCTATATAAGTTCAATTTAATTCATTGAAGTCATTTTATAATAAAATTAGATGTATAAAATTTTAAATTCGAAGTTTAATAATTAAACCATTTTTAATATAGGGTTATACATAATATAAATTAGACTATAAATATTAATTAGAAAGATAAAAATATTTCATATATAATTATATTTTATTTATAATTTTTATACATTACACAATTTAATTTATTTATGACACAATGATGACACAATAATTACCTTAATAATGAAATATTAAAATAATTGATATTATAAATATCCAAATAAATTTAATTTGAGACTTTTGATGAATTAAAATAATTTTCAAGGTTAATATGACATGTTATGATTGAACATATGAATTTATTTTGAAGTAATAAAGTTTTTAGGACTTTAAAAAAATCATTTATTAAATAATGTCAAAATTGACATAATTGAGTTTTTAAAACAAATACTATATTATTGGTTGATATAATATTCCTAAAAATCTAAGGTTCGGAAAAAGGGCCTTAATAATATTATATATGTCATTAATGAACCTATTGGGGTTCTCTTGGAAGTTTGGAGTAGGTTTATTAACCATATAGTGTAAGAATACAAGAAGACACGGTAAAAGTTAAACTATTTAATTAAGAGTTAAATCTAAAAGATAAGGTTATAATGGTAACCTAAACTTGTCTA
Source organism: Viscum album (assembly GCA_963277665.1). Classification (NCBI taxonomy): domain Eukaryota; kingdom Viridiplantae; phylum Streptophyta; class Magnoliopsida; order Santalales; family Viscaceae; genus Viscum; species Viscum album. The sequence continues at coordinate 441,999,858 of OY728160.1, forward strand.
AAACCTATTTGTTGAGAGGTTTTTGACCCATCAATACCTTAAGACTCTAAATAAATCATTTTGGATCTATTAGAAACCAAAAATGATTTTATTATTTCAAGCTTTTCCTAAAGTGACCCCCACCTCTCTTATAAAAGGGCACTTCCACTTCTCTTAATTTCACACCTCTAAAGCCTTTTGGATCGGCCAAATCCTACCCAAATATCCTCCCAACTTTCCTCCCTTTATCCTAGAGTCCTTCCTTTGGTAATAAAATCAACCTAAGGAGCCCTTTTGATCAAATCAAAAGGAAGAACCCTAAGAAAAGGTAAATATTTCATCACCTCTTTCAAGTTCTTTTCTTCTTCCACTTCCTCTTTCTTTGTTGTTTCCATTATAAAATAATAAATCTAGTATCTTCTTTATACTGTGATGTTATTATAAAAATGGTACAACCATATTCATCATTCTATCCATCCTATAAATGACAAATTCACCATACGTGCGTACGTACGGATTACCGTCTCCACGTCGTGGTGTGATTTGTTATTCAAACACTTCATTATTTGGATGAGTATAATAATGAGTATAACTGATATAAATAATAAATATAACATGTTAATTATTCTGTATATATGATATACCATCCAATCACAAATGATTTCACCATCAATATAATGATATTGTCGCTCATGCGTATGTACGGATTACCGTCTCCACGATACGATGAGATTCATTTCCACGTTCACCATTCAATGATGATTATAAAATATATATCATTAATAAGTATGTAATATATGACATAATAATTCTACTAGATATATATATATATATATTTATGTACTTACATATATCTTATTCACTTAGTTCCGTTCAATACGATATGAAAACAGAAATAGCGTTTATGCGTACGTACGACCTACCATCTCCATAAATAGTGTTTTCCATTTCATATATATGTCTATTATATATATTTATATTCTAAATATATATGATATATAAATCATGTTTTATATTCTGGAAGTATTTAAATCATGATCTAAGTGATACAATCAAGAGTAACAAGTTAAAACACGTACGATAAGGAAATCGATTATTACCTGAAATGTTAATTTAACATGGAAATTATTATTAAATGGGTAATATAAAGTAATAACTGAATCATGCATGATATTATAAATATTAATATGGTTCTGGTATAATTTAATAACATACTACGGTCTTTATACAGGAGGTTAAATGTACCCTCGACTAAAGGAAAGTACAAGGTAAGGGTTAATTACTCAATCTCATTATTATTCGAGATTGTTTATGTTTAAGTTTTTATCGGGACATATTTATTATCCATGTCCATATTTCATAAAAGAGTTTTCAAAAGGATTATTTTAAGGGACTCTTTGACTAAAACATCATTTTAAATGTTTTAATGATTTATTCTTCTAAACCTTTCTCATTAATGTCCATGTTTTCAAAATGATTTTAAGGATTTATTTATATGGACATGAATGTTTTTAAATGTTAATTCCTTTCAAAAGTTTCAAAGTGGTATGTGACACTTTGATTCAAAAATATATTTTAAATGAATTCCTTTATAAATTGTGTGACTTTTAAAATGATTTCATGAAAAAAGGATATTTCTCTTGAAGTGTTTAACTGATCATTTTCAACTATGTCAACTAGATATTATTCTTGATCAAGGTTGATTTATTATGATAAAAATATTACATATTGTATTAAAGGTTTTGTGATATGTTTGACTGTGGATGTGTTATTTTTATACCATTCATGATTTATGGATAAAGTATTGACATTTTGTATGCTAGTTTTAATACGAATGTTTATGTTATGTTTAAACCTTTTCATATGAGGAATGCATTGGACTTAGTAAGTGACGGGTGAGCCTTCTATTACTCCTTGATGCATCGATAGGTCTCATGAGACAAACTAGTGTCTTGGCACAAGGCCTTGACAAAATCTTATTTGCAGTCTTGGCACAAGACCTTGACTATGTGGTTATGAAGTCTAGTATTATGCATTCCATAATTATGAAAGTGGATATTGATGTTACATGTGATTATTCGACTAGTATAATATCCATGCGAATAAGTAAATGACATTATTTGATTTTATCTTTGCCATATTATGCCGAAGTTTAAGTTTGAAAGGATTTTGTTTTAGTCTAATATATTGCCTTAAATGTTTATTTTTATTAATAAAAGTTTCCATTATATTGTTATCCTTACTGAGCATCTGAGCTCACCACTTTCTATGTTTTATTTTTCCTAGGATGTGAAGAATTATTTTATGATTGATAAGCAGGGTTAAGCTAAGGGATTAATTACATTCTCAAAGGATCATTTATGTTGTGTTTTATTTTCTAATGTGTAATTTAATGTTCATGTATGTAATCTATTTTCCAAGACTACTAAACTGATTGGTCTTTTGGGACTTGATTCCTTGTAATCATGCCAATGTATTAAAATAATGCACCGACTCCCATAACTGGGGTTGGGGCATTAAAGTTGGAACCAGAACGACGCCCTCTACAAAACTTAATGCAAATTTAATTTTTCTTGGCTTAAAATTGACACGCGTCGCTCTAATACAACTTTTTGGAACTGGGCACGCAACGAAATCCCCAAACAGGTGATATTTTAAAATTTTCCCACCGACGGTCAGCGTGAACTTGTTGACATTGGCGAACAGCTGCCTGGTCAAGGCCGAGGATCTCGCGTGATGGGTTTTAAGCACAATATAAACTGTAAAACATCTGGTTTAGAATTAGAAGACGTACACGATGTCTGCTCGTCATTGGCGATCGCTGCTCGAAGAATACGACATCAAACTCCTCTTTATCATCCACACATGCTTCAAGAAACTGCAAGAATGCCGTTCATCGAAGTCTGGGTGCTAGTGCAAAATTCTGAATAAGTCTTCGACGCTCCATCGATCACCACATTGCTTCGCTGGCGATGCCTGAGAGGGAGCTCAATCTAATCTCTTTGGATCCAGAGCCTCTCTCTCTAGATCATGGGAGAGAGGAGAGGAGAGAGAATCACCATGAATAGTATTTAGCAATCTCCTCTCCTCTTATATTTATAGTCTCATGTAATTATCCGGAAATACCAACCCAACCCCCGAATAATCAATGCACTACTAAAAACATTTTATGACTATTAATTTGAGTCATAAATATTATTATCATTCACTTGTAATATATTAAAATATATTACGTGATAATAATTGAGTCATTAACTTGACTCGTAGCTCCCATAAATATTAATTGAACCTTGAATAATTTAATATTTGTTAGTTAATATTTTTCATGTATTTACTTAAAACTTGTAAATACATTTAATAAATAAATTCAATGATCATTATTATAAACTTGAATAATATGAATTTATTTATTGTATTAGTGATCGTTTAACCTTGGACAAATCCCGGACCCTAGTGGTGGGGCCCACCATGTCCAAATTTCCTATTCAACTAAATATGACAGATTCTTGAATACGATATTGTGTGTGACCCTATAGGCCCTTATCTCGACATCAGTGAATAGTATTTACAGACCAAAAGCGGGATCTTGCAACCCCTCTTGACCCCTGAAGAGATAAATATTTTCACAACAGTGACAACCAACTTACCAACACGCACTGTGTAATATAATCTTTTGTCTGTAATATCACATAAAGCAGGACACACTCATGTGTCATCGCCCTTTTCTTGGTTTATTTTTTATTGATTTAACTAGATGGATTTACCCTCAACTTCCATGACCATGGTCTTATAAAGGTATTTCCATCCTTATCAACATGGCTTGGGATATATTACTTCCATAACCTGGAAGAAAAAAAATCATTTCTTGACCATTCAACTAATGTTATGCCACTAATGACGCACCCAACACAAACTACCTTGACACAACTTCATTTCTATGGTTTTCGTCTTGAATCAAAGTACAAAATCAAATGACATACATTGGTAATGATCTCAAGTCGGGAGACCATTACACATTATCATAGATAGGAACATCCAATGACACCTGAAACACGTGGTGTTCCTATTGGCGGGTCAGTCCTCATGATCTCACTACTATAGATCACCAAGTGTGAACTTTATGAGAAGAAGTCTCAATGCTTATGATCCCCCATCACCTAATAGTCAATAATCTACTATTTCCAATCAGTAAGATATATCTAGAACCTAGAACACATATTTAAGATTAATGTCATAGTATCTTGAGGTTCTCATTATTGCTTGGGATCTTCTATAATCTCTCGATATGAAAATTAATATTTGGACATTACCATTTCAATAGTGGACATAGAAAAGTCTACACTATAATGGTAAGATGACATCATGTATAACTAACTGTATACACACTATGGTAATCAAAATCACTGAATAGTTGGGTTTAGGGCACCCACTATTTGAACATTATTTTGGTTGGTATGGGTAATTCGCCTAGAGTTTCTCCAAGTGTGACTTTTTATGTGTTGTTTGCCATGTGCTGTGCTTGGTAGTTGCCCATATAGTAATGGAAATAAATTGAATTTTTAAATAAAGAGTGGAATCAGTTAAATGAATTGGTTGGGAATATAGATTGGGTTTGTGTCTTGTTGTGTGGTGTTGTGCATTTAGAGGTAGCAGCAAGGTTGACAGTGTTGAGAGCTGGTTGTTTGTTTGAGAACCCATAGGATGGGCATGAGTAGTTGATATCATATATGTATGTACTTGTATTTTCCTTATGAGTTCTATACACACCCCACCCTAGTTGAGCACCACGTGTCGAACATCCCCATCTTCATGGGGGATGGTGTCTTTCCCAAACATCCCGATGGGAGGATGGATGACTGGCCGATCGCTCTTCCCTGATCCCTCTTCTAGATGGAGGTATCCCAAGATTCTTCGGATAGGTTTTGGTTTGTGATGCCCAGGTGTGTGCAGGTGAGTTGTGTTTTCCCTGATGTTTTCAGGATGAGGTGTATTGTGCTTTTCCAGGTGTATTCAGGATGAGGTGTGGTTTTTGGCCCAGGGGTGTTGGAGTTGGTGCCCTAGAACCAACTTTTTTTGTACTTTATGATAACTTATATTCATGGTTTTGAATATTAATAAATTCCTTATCACATCATGATTGTTCTTATGCATAACATTGAGTGTGATAATGTCCTAAGAGTAACTTTCACACTAAAAGGTCATAGAGGATCTCTGCTATGATGAGAACCTGAAAGTTCTATGACACTATTTTTGAATATATGTTCTATAGACAGATGATATCATTTTAGAGACACAAATGATACAGACTATCAGGGGTGGAGACTCATAGAACTTTGAGGCACCTTCTCATGGTGTACGCTTTCGGTAATATCTAGGAGGATATTATGAGAACAAAACCCGCCAGTAAGAAATCCACATTTATATATGTCATTCGATGTACCTATCTATGTATATGTGTATTGGTACTTAGACTTTAATATTATTATTAATGATTATTATGAGTCACACACTTAGATGTATTGACAAAAATCGTGACGACAGATGTTCACGGTGAGGTAAGATATGTTGGGTGCGTCATGAGTAATATTGAATTAATGAATAATATGAGAAAATATTTATCCCTTATGTTCTTTAACAAAAGATAATATCTCAGGCCCTTTGATGAAAATAATATAGCCTAAATAAATCCATGGCCATGACAATCAATAGGCAAGTTCTAATTCCAGAAAGTCAAAGAAAGAGATATCGAGCATATAGGTTGATGACACTGTCATGAAACCTGCTCGATTTGAGATATTGTGATAAAAATATTATATTAAATGGTAAACTTTTGTATGAGGTGACATGTCGTTGTGACATTAACTTATTTTTTTATGGGTGACTTGGCATGTTGTTAGACACTAAACTTGGACTTTAGGCTGCTCCGCCCAATGCCACTGAGAAATATGTCTAGAGAGTCACACATTAAGTGTATCTAGAATCTCAGTTAAATAATATATTATTTATTATTTAACAAGTTGAATAAAGATTATTCCCGGTTGTGGTTTAATAATTATTCATGGATGCCTGAACACATTTATTTTGACACTAGTTATTCGAGAGAATATATTGTGGGAGGAATATTTAATAAATATTTTTTGATGTTTGGTGAATATAATATTTATAAATTTATTGGCGAATAATTCAGTGATATTTATTTAATAAATAAATAGACATTATTCAAGTTCCAATAAATATGGTGGAGGATTGTCGGACCAAGTTCAAGGGTCCGATGAGAAATAATAATGTTGAATATTTTTTTATTAAATAACATTTAATTATAATTTGAAAGTTAGGTGTGTGCCAAAAAATAATAATAATAATACTATTATTATTTGACATGAGGTTTTTCTAGGATTAATAAAATAAATAAGGGCACTTGTAAAATTATGTTATTTTAACCCTAGCAATATAAATATCCGATTATCATTATTTTCTCATAACCCTATCCAAGCAAATCGTTGTGCATAATGAATTGGAGAAAAGCTCTCAAACCCAGAGAGTTCATCCCTCTCCAAGAATGCTCTCAAGAATGAGAGAGATGTTCCTCCACTAGATCATGGAGAACGCTTTGGAAGCGGTTTTCAAGGTGATTGATGACAGACATTGCAAGCGCAAGGATATTCTGCGCTAGCACCCAAAGACTCCTTCAACGACGTCTGGAGATTCGTGGAGCACATGTGAATCACAACTAGAGGAATCCTATTCTTGGATTCTACAATTCAATGGCAACGCACTGCATATCTGTGGTCTGACGCATCAATGAAGAAATAATTACCTTGGAGGTAATTCTTATTTAATTAAATTAATTATAAACAACACGTGTTGATATCCTCTCTTGGTTCCGGGTTAATAACCCTTGCTTGTTCTTTGATTCAAATCCATTGATCATGATGCTCATCGTCGCTTGATCTTAGATTAATCATTGATAATGGAAAAAATAAAAGTTGAGCACCATCCCTCCCGCGCTTCCACTACACCCAGAACCTACAAGTGGTATCAGAGTGGGCACTTCATTGTTTATAATTATTTAGTTTTGTTGATGATTTATGCATTCATAATTTAGTTTTTCAATTTGTGTTTAATCGTTCTTTAAATCTGAATTACGAGATCTATTTCTTCCTCCATTATTTCTCACAAATCTGACAGAAACAATTAATTTTATGATTAAAATAAAACCGAGAAACTCATCCGGAGGTGCCAATGATCCTGATCATACAACACTAGACTGTACGCCGTGTAATCAACATTATACGTCGTGTAGTCATGTTAAACACATTAAGATTGATTCGGAAATCAATTCGAGATTTTGTATTGATTAGGGAATTAATTACACCATTAATGAACCACATGTTGACCAGAATTAGCTGGTGCACAGTCAGTCGGACTACACACCATGTGGCCCATTGGACATAGTGTGTAGTCCATTTGGTTCAGGGTTGGGCCATGTATTCCATACACGAAACCTGACCGGTGACCATGTAACACAGAGTCAACATGGTGTGTGGTCCACTGGACACGCCATGTACTCCAAGATTTCCAAAGTATGCCTCACACGCTGAGTCCCTAGGCATGTACTTCAGATAGCCGGTGAAGGGTGTACACACTGTATACTTTTACCATATTTAAAATTTATTTATTTTACTATGTAAACCTTGAGACATGTACTTGCGTGTGGTCGTAAAGATAGGACACACAATGTGATAGGTTTTAATATACAAGAATATTTAAAAGTTTAATTAATATCTGCATAATGTTCAAGATCTACATGTCATGTATGAGTTGTATTACAATTATTATTCTACGTGCATTAAAGCCTGACACGTTACTGAAAAATCATGTAATTCGTGTAATCATTCGTGAAGTACACATCATGAAAGTACGTGATAAGTCATGCATTCTATATGTCACAAAGAATAAAGTGTATACAAGTATAATACATGTTGGTTAGATTTGGATAGGTATTCACCAGGTTACCTCTAAGGTACAAGTTATGTACACAGTTAATTTTAAAGGAATTTATTTAATTTGTTTAAAATTATAAAGGATGAGAATCTCAAGGAAATTCAGATAAGGATTAGGATAAAAGGATTGATTTATTAAAGATAATAATTAATTTATTTGAGCATGATTTATCTTAAATAAGAACGATTAAGAATTAAATGTTAGTTTTATTAAATACGTAATTCGTTGCATACTAGTGGATGATCATGAGATATACCGGACCTTTGTATGTCATTGGTTTCATTTTAAATTATTATTAAATTAAATTTTTGGCCTGCATGACTTCTCTCCTCATTAATATACAGGGATGGCATGCCTATAGTTTCTTTTATGTAAACCCCCCTTTACCCCTCACCCGCATGTGAGTAAAAACATATGTAATGGATGAATCTCCAAATCTAGTGGAGGCGGTTCAAGTTCAGAGTCGACGCGAAACCAATCCAAGGAGATACAAAGGTGGACAAGTGGAAAGCTGCAAACATGAACTTAATTGGTTCAAGGTGTTTCTCCCCCAGGACAGTGGTTAGTTTATCAACTGCTAGATAAATTAACCATTAGAACCTCATGATCATACCCTTTATTTTAATTATGTTAGTTGCATGGTTATTTCATTATGGATGTTTTGTTGCGATCACATAATTAATAAATTAACAAGCATGCAAGATAGAATTAAAATAAACTAACTTATGCGTAAATATTATCTAATACATGATTAATCACTTAATTAATCCCACTTAATATTAACAAGCATGTGATAAAGATAATAATTGGCAATTTACATATAAAGGATAAAATCCCTCAGTAAAATATTAAGTCGGTATAGTCTTCTATTGCTTCAGTTAGAATCGAACAATAGTTCAAAGTGTATGACCAACCAAAGTTGGGGTGATTTCAATTATCAGGAAATTCTAACAAGAATATTTGGGTTGACTTGACTTGTTTCACATCAAGGGTTGACTTCCAAAGAAGGACTTGGTGTAATTGAGAGGCAAAGGTTGAGGAAATCCAATTAAAATATTTAAGGATTGGGGAGTCTACTCAACGGATTAAGGAACTGTGAGTTAATGCAGTTGGTATTTGGAATACCTACCTAAAACCTTTCAAGTTTCTTGACAAACCAAAGTTGGAGTAATGATAAGGGCAATAAGATCCTTTCCACTAGAATGTCCAAGCAATAGGATATCCCGAAGACAATGGTGAGAGCTATTTAGTTTTGATAAAATAATGGTATACTAATAAATATTTATTTATTTATTTGTCTAAATTTATCAGATAAAGTACTAAATATCTACTTATTTTATTTTTAGAAACAACATTAAAAATGACATCAAACATATCACTGCGATCCATAATCGAGAAGAAAAACCTTCTCATCGGCACAAATTCTAGGAATGGAAGAGGCATTTACACATCATACTTTTCCATGAAAGAAAATTATATGTGTTGGAAGAACCTTTACCAGTTGCACCTGGAAATTAGGCAAAGTGATGAAGAGCTATCTCTCTATGATAAACACCTGAATGATGCTACAAATGTTTAGTGATTCATGCTATCATCCATGTCCAATGAGATTTTAAAGCAACATGAGGAAATGAATGCATATAGTATGATGTCTCACCTTTAGGATCTCTATCAAGAGAAGGCGAGATAAGAAAGATATGAGATCTCCAATGTTTTATTGACAACCAATCTTGGAGAGTCTGCGCCAGCTGAGCCTCATGTTGTCAAGCTTATTGGCTACATTGAATGTCTTGAAATTTTAGGGATTAAATTACCCGATGAGTTGCATACAAATCTCATACTTTCATCATTTCCCATGACCTTATCTAGTTTTATTATGAATTATAATATGATAAATAATGAGAAAAGTCTATCAAAACTTATAACCTTGATTCTCCAAGTGTATAAGGACATGGGGCGTGATAAACCCGCAATCCTTACAGAGAATAAGAAAAGGAAGAACAAGGAAAAATGACCCAAGATTAATAAACAGTCTAAAACTCTCGAGCACTGTCCTTCCAAGAAGGGGAAGATCCAGATGCAGGGCAAATAAAAAGAGATAGTATGTTTTTCATGTGGAAAGCCAGACCAATGGAAGAAGAACTACACCCAAAAGCATGGGGAAGCTAAAGGTACGTTCATTATCAAGTGAAATCTTTCCATATCTACACATTGGGTATTATATAAAACTTATGGTGCTCCCATCTATATCCAAATGTAGGAACTAAGTAAATTTTGGAAGATTTCTGGAGGAGAGGTGGATCTGTGAGCTGCCAATGGTGTGAGGTTGGCTGCTATTTCCATTTTTAACTACCACCTTTCATTACCAATAAGAATAATTTTGGTTTTACATGATTTTTATTATGTACCTATTGTTACCAAAAACATAATTTCTATATCAAGTTTATATATAGATGGGTTTATTTTCAAGTTCGAAAATAAAAGTTGTTTCTTTTATAAAGAAAACATATGTTATGGTATGACACATTTAAATAATGGCATGTATGTATTAAATTACAAAAACCAAGTTTTGATAATTGATAACGAATCAAGTTCACATGACTCATATAACAATTAGATTTGGCATCACCGTCTTTTTCATGTAAATGAGAAACATTTGACAAAGCTCTATCAAGATGATTATTTATACTCTTATGAGTTAAAACCACTTGATAGATGTCATGCTTGTTTACAAGGGAAAATGACCAAACCGACATTTGGTGGATAGGGTGAAAGGGACACAGAGCTTCTAGGATTGGTACACACTGATGTGTGTGGACCATTTATAGTAAAATCTAGAGGTGGATATTCTTACTTCATAACTTTTACTAATGAATTGAGTAGATATGGCTATATCTACTTAATGTGGTATAAGTCCAATTCCTTTGAGAAATTCAAGGAATTAAAGAATGAAATAGAGAATCATCTTGGTAAGAAGATAAAGAAGTTTCAATCAGATCGAGGTGGTGAATATCTTAACCAAGATTTAATCAAATTTCTATGGGAGTTTGGGATTCTGTCTCAACTCACTCCACCTTATATACCACAATGGAATAGTGTTATTGGAAGGAGGAAACATACCTTATTGGACATGGCATGGTCAATGAAAAGTCATGCAAACATTCCATTATTCTTTTGGGAATATGCATTACAAACTGTGACATACACATTAAACTGAGTACCAACTAAAGTGGCAAACACAATTCCCTTCGAGCTATGGAATGAAAAGAAACACATTTTGTCGTATACATGTGTATGGGGTTTTGAGGCATTTTTTAAGGATTTCTTAGGAAACAAACTAGAACCCCGGGGCATGATGTGCATCTTTATAGGATATCTCAAGCAAACAAAGAGATATTACCTATACAACCCCTCAGACAAGAAAGTGACTATCACTAGAAAACCCGTCTCTCTTGAGGGGAGAACATCCTCAAAAAGGATAGTGGGAGCAAGGTTGACTTTGATGAAGTTGATACTCAAGATGCACATGAGTTGGTACAAAAACAAGTTCAACTGGTCCTTGTGGAAGAAGTAATTTCTGAAACACAAGTACTGTGTATGAGTGTAAGAGAGTTAAGGGAACCAGAGAGATATGATTTTCTATTCACCAAGGATGGTGACTCATTATTGTTCGACAACAATAAACCTATCTCCTACAAGGAGACAGTAGATATCTCAGAAGATGCAAGATGTCTAGAAGCTATGAATTCTGAAATGGATTCCATGTATCAGAACCAAGTTTAGGTTCTGGTCAATGCGCCAATTGATGTAAATCCTGTTGGGTGTAAATGGGTATTCAAGAGAAAACTAGACATGGAAGGTAAAGTAAGTACCTATAAAGCAAGGCTAGTGGATAAAGGTTTTAAACAATGTTAAAGTATTAACTATGATGAAATCTTTTCTCCAGTTTCCATGTTTAAATCCATAATAATCATACTTACCATAGAAGCTTACCATGACTATTAAATTTGACGGATGAATGTCAAAACTGTATTCCTTAACAAGAACCTTCAAGAAGATGTCTATATGACATAACCAAAAGGGTTTGTGACACTAGTTGTTGCCAAAAGAGTTTTCAAGGTGCATAGATCCATTTATGGATTGAAGAAAGTATCAAGGTCTTGGAATATTCGATTCAATGAATCCATAAGAGAATTTGGTTTCATTAATAATGAATGTGATCCATGTGTTTACAAAATTTTAAATGGGAATGTGATAATTATCTTAGTAGTGTATCTTGATGACATGTTACTTTTTGGAAATGACATACCAGTCTTATAGTCAGTTAAGGACTGGTTGAACAAGTGTTTCTCCATGAAGGACTTAGGAGAAGTAGCCTACATTATAGTGATCAAGATCATTCATGATAGATCCAAGAGGCTGCTTGAACTAAGTCAAAGTACATATATTGACTAGCTACTAAAGATATTTAGTATGGAATAATCCAATAGGGGATTGGTTCTAGTGTCACATGGTTCACATCTTTATAAGAAAATATATCCCCAAACACAACAAGAGAAAGATAGAATGAGTAAAATTCCATACGCTTCAATGATAGGATCAATCATGTATGCCATGTTATGTACTAGACTTGATGTTGACTATGTATTGAGCATGATAGTCAGATATCAAGAAGATCCATGAGAATAACATTGGACTACCATTAAAACTAACCTCAAGTATCTGATAATAACTAAGGATATGTTCATGGTGTATGGAGGAGAGGAGGAGCTTGTCATCAGAGGGTATGGTGATGTTGGTTTTCAGATAGATCAAAATGATCTAAAGTCGTAATCAAGATATGTTTTCTATCACAATGAAGGAGCTGTGAGTTGGAAGAGTTCAAAGAAACCAGTTGTACCTGATTCCATAGTAGAATTCAAGTATATAGCGGCTTCTGATGAATCCAAGGAATCCGTATGGATTCGAAACTTTATCTAGGATCTTGATGTGGTGCCTAGCAATAAATACCCTATCACATTATATTGTGATAATATTGCAGCAGTGACTCTTGAAAAAGAGCCAAGGTCACATCAACGGACAAAGCACATACTCCAGAAGTATCACCTCTTGATGGATTTTTATCAGAGGGGTGGATTTGTAGTGAGCATAGTATCCACGGAAGAGAATTCGATGAACCCCTTGACTAAAATCCTATCTCATCAGAAGCATGAATATCATGTGAGAGATAGTGGACTGAAGGTTGTTAGGAGTTAGCTCTAGTGTAAGTGGGAGTATTTTGGAGTTGGTACCCTAGAACCAACTTCTTTTTTTACTTTATGATAACTTTTATTCATGGTTTTGAATATTAATAAATTCATTATCACATCAAAATTCTTCTTCTGTGTAACATTGACTGTTATAATGACCTAGGTGTAACTATTGCACTAAAAGGTCATAGAGGATCCCTACTATGATGAGAACTCGAAAGTGCTATGACACTATTCTTGAATATATGTTTTATATACGGATGATATCATTTGAGGGACACAAATGATACAAGCTATCAGAGGTGAAGACTCATAGGACTTTGAGGCACCTTTTCATGGTGTATGTCCTTGGTAATGTTCAGGAAGATATTATGAGAACAAGACCCATCAGTAAGAAATACACATTTATATATGTCATTGGATGTTTCTATCTGTGGATGTGTGTATTGGTACTCAAACTTTAAGATTATTATTAATGAGTATTATGAGTCGTACACTTAAATGTATTGATGAAAACCATGACAACAGATGTTTACGACGAGGTAGGATATGTTGGGTGCGTCATGAGTAATATTACATTAATGAATAATGCGAGAAATGATTTATCCCTTATGTTCTTTAACTGAAGATAATATCTCATGCTCTTTTATGGAAATGATATTGCCGAAATAAATCCATGGCCATGGTGATCAATAGGCAAGTTTTAATTCCAGAAATTCAAAGAAAGAGATATCGAGCATATGGGTTGATGACACTGACATACAACCTGCTCGATTTGAGATATTGTGATAAAGGTATTATATTACATGGTAAACATTTGTATGAGGCGACATGTCATTGCAACATTAACTTCTTTCTCTATGGCTGCCTTGGCGTGTTGCTAGACGCTAACCTTGGACTTCAGGCTACTCCGCCTAATGCCACCGAGAAAGAGACCTAGAGGGTCACACACTAAGTGTATATAGAATCTCAGTTAAATAATATATTATTTATTATTTAACAAGTTGAATAAATATTATTCCCATTTGTAGTTTAATAATTATTCATGGATGCCTGATCGCATTTATTTTGAAAATAATTATTTGAGAGAATATATTATGGGTGGAATATTTAATAAATATTTATTTTTTGTTTGGTGAATATAATATTTATATATTTATTGGTGAATAATGCACTGATATTTATTTAATAAATAAATATACATTATTCAAGGTCTAATAAATATGGTGGAGGATTGACAGACTAAGTTCAAGGGTCTGGTAAGAAATAATGATGTTGAATATTATTTTATTAAATAATATTTAATTATAATTCACAAGTTAGACACGTGTCAAGAAATAATAATAATAATACTATTATTATTTGACATGGGGTTTCACTAGGATTAATAAAATAAATAAGGTCACTTGTGCAATTATGTTATTTTAACCTTAGCGATATAAATACCCGATTATGATTATTTTCTCACAACCCTAGCCAAGAAAATTGTTGTGTACAACAAATTGGAGAAAAGATCTCAAGCCTAGAGAATTTATCCCTCTTCAAGAATTATATTAAGAACATGAGAGATTCTCTTCCACCGGATTAAGGATAATTCTTTGGAAGCGGTTCTCAAGGCGATCGAAGGCAGATATCACAAGCATAAGGATCATCTGCGCCAGTACCCGGAGACTCCTTCAGCAATGTATAAAGATTCGTGGAGCACATGTGGATCACCGCTAGAGGAATCCTATGCTTGGATTGTATAACGCAATGGTGGTGCACTTCAAATCTGTGGTTGGACACATCAATGAAAAAATAATAACCTTGGAGGTAATTCTTATTTAATCAAATTAATTATAAACAACATGTGTTGATCTCCTCTCTCTTGGTTCTGGGTTAATAACCCTTGCTTGTTCTTTGATTAAAATCCATTGATCACAACTTTCATCGTCTCTTGATCTCAGATTAATCATTGATAATGGAAAAAAGTAAATTTGGGCACCATCCCTTTTGCGCTTCCCATGCGCCCAGAACCTACAAGGGGTTTGCGGGTGGGATGCGATGTGGTTGTGGCCCAGGGGTCTGCGAGTGGGATGCGATGTGGTTGAGGCCCAGGTGTGTGCGAGCGAGATGTGATATACTTCATTTTACCAGGTGATGGGACTAGCTGTGAGGCCCAAATGTGTGTGAGTGGGATGTGATGTTCTTTGTTTTTCCATATAATATGACTAGCTATGAGGCCCAAGTGTGTGCGGGTGGGTTGTGGTGTGGTTGTTTCGAAAGGGGTGGGAGAACGAGGATGTTTTCTGTTAGGAAAGAGCGGCTAAACTAGTGGGAAGTGGTGCGGGGTACCCAAATCATCTACGTTCTTACTATGTTACTCTACTTGACTTGCGTTACTTGGTGATCATGCCTTGGTGAGGATGAGATGGCTAGTATACCTTGTTAGGTGCTGTTTGGTTCTACTGTTTTCTTACAGGGGAATTAATATGAATCTTTTCACATGTGAATGAGAGACTTAGGTTTTTCCTACTTAGTATACTTTTATGCTCACCCTACGTATGTAAAACTATATTCAGGTTTCCAGGAGGATTTCGCAGACCATGCTAAACTTTACTAGCTCAGATCTTGACAGCTGCTACATCACTTCCTAGCCTTACTTTTATTACTTACTTTGGAGCTTTATTGCGTTTGTAATAGTTTTATTTTAAACATGCATGTGAGATGAATTTTTTCTTTCTTTTATATATGTCTTGGATTTGTTTTGAGGATGATATCTCTTATCTCCCGATCTTGTTTCCTATAAAAAAGGGTAATGCCTCCCATTTTGTGAGATTTGTATACCCTTGGTGCTAGTTTCCACCTCGAGGCCTACTGGAGTCGGGACTCGGGGTTCATTATCTCCCTTTCTTCATTTCCATCCTAGGAGGGGTATATTTGGAGGGAGGGGGTATTGAAACAATGGTATCATGGGTGATGATTGAGAGATAAGATAGAGTTTAGAGTTAGATATAGTGAGGATTGTATGGGTTGGTAGGATAACAGTGTCATGCGATCTTGTTGTGTGACATAGGACAGGGAAGACCGACTAGGACATGGGAATTTAGGCCCCCCATGATCCGATGCAAGGAATCTGAGCCTACCTAATGACTAAGTGAGGCTACACCGTTTGCAGGGTAGAAACTCTAGGAAATATACATGCATAATAATGACTTGTGTTCTTATTTGAATTGGGTGTTTCAAGAAATTTGAAATGAACAATGAGTTAAATGAGTTAAAATGAATTTTATTAAAATTTTAAACTATTTGGGCTTAGGAATTCCTTGTTTACCTTTTATCTATGGCTCCCGGTCGTCATCCACATATGGATCAGACAATTGAGGCTCAACAGGCCGATTCAGTTGATCGATGAAGGGTTGATCCAATGGAGGAGTACGACCAGTGGCAGAGAATGTTACATGCTTTCCAGCGATAGACCTTGAGAAAGTATGAGGGTAGTGTTTCAGAAATGGAGACAGAGAGCTGGATCGAGGAGCTTGAGATCACCTTCAGTTTGATCTGGGCTTCGAAGGAGTACTGAGTTCCTTTGGCAGTGATTCAGATGCGGGGAGTTGTGTGTTAGTGGTGGACGTTGTACCTGGGGGATAGAAAGGAGGCAGATGTGTTATGGGCCAACTTTCTTAAGGAGTTCTAGGCAAAGTTCCTTTCATCGACTATGAAGGCTGATAAGAGGCAGAAGTTACTCTCCCTACAATAGGGGAGTATGTCGGTACGAGAGTTAGGGATTAAGTTTAAGGATCTTTTTCGCTTCGCCCTAGATCTATTTCTGGATTAGGAGTCTCATGTGAGATGCTTGGAGGAGGCGCTTCGTCCTTCTATCCAGTACACAGTTACTATCTTTACATTGCTGACGTACTTGGAGGTTCATAAGATGGTATAAGTGATTGAGAAGATGCACCTGTGAGGAGGTCTACTGCGAGAGGGGATCCATCATGGTTGTTTGAGACACAGAGTTACTAGTAGAAGGTCTCAAGTACCGGGGCCTTTGAGGTTTCAACCAGTGGGGAGTCGATCTCAGTAATTTCTATTTCGACCTTATAATCCTCATGCCTTTCCCATGAACTTGGGACTGAGGTGTTTCATATGTGGAGTCTGTGGCCATCTTCAGAACTAGTGCCCAGCAGCCATTCGAGCCTAGTATGGTGGAGGTGGACAGGTTCAACACCAGCCTCAATAGTATTTTCTAACTAGGCTGTTTCAGTAGCAGGGATAACAGACTCATGCTCCATTGAGGGGAGATGGAGCAGGTAGAGGCCGATCTCAGAATGTTCCTCAGGGACATCAGTTTGAGTGTGGTCATGGGGGCGGTCGTCAGTAGAGGAGAAAAGGAGCTGGGCGTGGTCAGTTGCACGTAGCAAAGGCAACAGTTCCAACAGATCCAAAGATCATTAGAGGTGCGATCAGTTTGTTTAGTACCCTTGCCTGTGCTTTATTTGATTCGAGAGCTTCAAACTCCTTTGTTGCCTTTTCTCTATCCCATGCTCTGGGACTAGACATAGAGAGACTTTCTGTGCCCCTAGTGTTGAGTACGCTAGTCGAAGGATAGACCAACCATGTTAATGGGTTTATGAACTTCGTCTTTTGTGAGTTCCTGGATCAGTTTGTCGTCGTATTAATCGATGACATCTTGATCTACTCAAAGTCAGAGAAGGAGAACACCAAGCATCTCAGGACCATATTACAGGTTATTCAACGCCACCAAATCTACGAAAATTTGTCTAAGTGTAAGTTTTATACACGAGAGGTGCATTTCCTTGAGCACGTGGTGTCTCAATTGGGTGTGACCATAGATCCATCGAAGGTTGAAGCAATTGTTTCTTGAGCAGGACCCAATAACGTGGCAGAGGTTTATAATTTTTTTTGTTTTGTAGGCTATTACTAGAGGTTTTTACCCAATTTCTCTCGATTTGCAGCTCTATTGACAGCTCTAACCAGAAAGGACCAAGATTTTGTGTGGAGCGATCAGTTCCAGACAATGTTTTATTATCTGGAGGGTAAATTGGTCAGTGCTCCAATGCTTCAGTTTCCAAAGGAATGGGTGATGTTCTAGGTGTTTTGTGATGCTTCCCGTTTGGTCTTGGGATGCGTTTTGATGAAACAATGGGCAGTGATCTCTTATGGGTCTAGGTAGTTACGTCCCCATGAACGTAACTATGTCACCCTTGATCTGGAGGTAACAGCTGTCATGTTTGCGCTGAAGTTGTGGCAGCATTACCTCATTAGGGAGAACTTTGTGGTCTTCAAAGATCACAAGAGTTTGAGGTATATTTTTTCCCAGTGAGATCTAAACTTGCGACAATGGAGGTGGATGAATTTTCTTCAAGACTATGATTTTGAGATCTTATGCACCTTAGGAAAGGGGAATGTCCTGGCTGATTATTTGAGTAGAAATTCATAGAATAAAGTTGTTTAGGAATCTGTGGACACTTGGGAAGTGATATAGGAGTTGGAATCCTTGCACTTATATGCAAAGATAGATGGCGGTAGAGGATGTTTGTTCTTGATAATAGTGAAATTTTCTCTAATGCAATAGGTGGAGGAGTCTCAGTGGGGAGACTCAGAGGTAGAGGTGATGTGCGATCACGTCGACCAAGGTGATGCTTTAGAATAACGGTGAGAACCAGATGTTGTTCTGGGGGAAGTTGTTTGTTTCAGTGGTGATGCACAAGGGAGTCCTTCATGAGTTCCATAACTCACCCTTGGCAGTACACTTAGAAATTTATAATATGTAACATGGATTGAAAATGCAGTTTTGGTGGCCTGAGATGAAGCATGAAGTAGCAGAGTTTGTGGTAAGATGCTTGGTCTTCTAGTAGTTAAAGGTCGAGCACCGTGTTCCTGGTAGTTTTTTATAACCCTTGGATGTTCCTGAGTGGAAGTGGGATGACATCTCAATTGATTTCATCATAGGGTTACCTAGAGCTCAGGGAGGCTATGATGCTATCTAGGTAGTAGTGGACCGACTGACGAAATTGACTCACTTCTTAGTGATCAAGGAGTTGGGTGCAATGGATGCCTTGGTAAAGAGGTATATTGATGAGGTGTTATAGTTTCATGGAGTTATGAGATCCATTGTCTCGGATTGGGATACACGTTTTACCTCGTGAGTCTGGAGGGGATTGTAGCATGATTTTAGAACCCGTTATGGCTCAACACTGCCTTCCACCCTCAGACTGATGACCATATAGAATGAACTATCCAGACATTGGAGGATATGCTACGAGCATGAATATTGGACTTTGGAAGATCTTGGGCGTGACACTTAACCTTGGTCGATTTTTATTATAATAACAACCATCACTCTTCTATTGGCATAAATCAATTTGAATCCTTGTACGAAAGACTGTTTCATTCACCTTTGTTCTAGACAAAGGTTGGGGAGACAACTGTTCTTTGTCCCGAGGTAGTACAGAGAATAAAAAAGAAGGTTCAGCTTTTCCGAGAGAGGATGAAAGCGGTGAAGGATCAAAAAAATTCTTATGCCGGTCGTACGAGGAGGCCCTTGGAGTTTGAGGTTGGGGACCATGTGTTCTTGAAGGTTTCCCCTAGACACGGGTAACAAAGGTTTGGAATAGAGAGCAAACTTTCTCCTAGGTTATTTGGACCCGTCGAGGTGTTGGGATAAGTTGGCGAAGTGGCATACCAGTTAGCGTTTCCACCACGATTGGAGAGGATCCATGACATATTCCATGTCTCTCAACTCCGTCGGTATCTTTACGATGACTCCTATGTCATTAAATGAGGAGAGTTGGATATTGAAGATGACGTGACGTACGTGGAATAACCAATAGAGATCCATGATCTCCGGGAGAAGGTGCTGCGTGGATAGACCATTCCTTTGGTTCTTGTGTTGTGGAGGCATGGTGGATTAGAGGAGAGTACTTGGGAGTGGGAAACATAGATGCGTGCCCAGTACCCAGAGTTGTTTTTTGAGTTTTTCCTTGTTATGTTTTTCTTTATGATGTAATTATTGAACCTTATTTTATATGAGATGAGTTGTTTTCCCTTGGTTTGAGATGTATGTGGTGTAATGTGTTATAAATTCCTGACATGTGAAAAGGGGAAGACTAGATTCCTAATTGAGACACATTAACTGCGATGCGATTAAACCCATGTGGGTGAGTCACTGCCACCCAGAGTGGATAATATCTTTACATGGAGGACTGAATTCCATGATTTGTGTGATTGAGACGGCATGGTTATTGATCTCGTGTGGTGTGTTTCGTGGTCGTTTGAGTTAGCAGGTGTCAGAGGAGGTGTTCTTATATGTGGATGTTTCCACCCCAGTTTTTGAACAAAACATGGTGGTTTATCATTGAATATTAATGTGTTTGGTTGTTAGTGATGTTTCAAGTGTAGCGAGATTCTTGAGATCTATCTCACGGGGTGGTCGTTAGGACCCCTCTTTCTTCTAGGCTTGGTTTTGGATTCTCGAGGGCGAGAATCGTTTGAGAGTTATCTAATATAACGGTCCGTTCCTTCCCGGTATGTTACTTTGTGATTTTGGTCATTGGAAGTGATTAGAGGAGGCTCAAAGGGAGTTTAGAGAAGTTAAGTTGTTAAAAGTTGGATGCAGGGAGGTTACACATCGTGTAACTTTATTTCACGGTGTGAATTTTGGTTTCGTAGATTGTCCTAAAAAGCTTCACAACGTGTAGACTTTTACATGGCGTGAAAGAGGGATTCATGGTGTGAAATACATCTGGTTCTGAAAAATAAAATTAAAATCGAGAGGCGACACATTTTTTGGTGGAAGTGGACCTCGAGGTGTTACACGACGTGAAAGGGGATTACATGTCGTGTAATACCATGATGCTATAATGTTTAAAAACATTCCATCCACTCATATTTTCACAAATCCTACAACTACAACAATCTCTCTCGTTTTAAATGAACCCTAGGCACCTTGAGGAGTTCTTTGAACTCTCTTCCTCCCTCTTCGATCCGTTGATCTCGGTGATTGTTCGTTGGCAATCCGTGGTGATCCTAAGTATATTCTCCCTTCATTCTTCTTGTAGACTCCCTCGGTTTGGTCTTGTTATCTTCCATATCTCCTTACCATGCTATAGCGTGTGCTTGTCCATGATTTATAATGGGGTCTCTCTCGGTTGTTGTTGGTGCGGTGGTGCCGTGGTGTCCTCGAATGGATGAAAATATTGCAGGATAGGTAACCAGAGGACCATTACGTGATCCGTTCTCGTGTGAAGAACATTGACACCCCTTCAAGGTAGGATTTTCCCATGTTTCTCTTTTTTATGCAACATGAAAGAGGGGGTTTTCTTTTGTCACCCTTGGATTATAGTTGTGCTGATTTAATCGAAAATAAAGAACTAAATAATTTAATTTGAAAGGGGCAATGGGTTTTGTTCGCATACTTTTTATATCATTGATATTGATTGTAATATTGTGATTATACGTGATGAACACCCCACTAAAAATGGTGGCTATTTGTGTTTATGTTTGTGCACTAAATGGATTTCATGTTGTTTGGTTTATGTTGAACACATATATATGGAAATTGGAAAACCATGTACACTTGGATAATAAACAGGTGCCCCAGGATTAGCCAGTTTTTGTGATAACCCATGAATTAATAAGTGAAATTAAATAAATAATGCCTTTCCAAATCCAAAATTGTGTTATTATTTGGTGTGTGGAGAAATGTGTTGTGTGGGATAGCCGTGGTTGTGTGTGTGGGACTGAGATAAGGTGAAGTGGCTATGTTGTGATGTGCGGGTTTGCTCTGGTTTGTGTCGTGGTCTGGTTGTGAATCACGAGTGCATGTTGTGGGTTGGTTCGGGTGGTGTTGTCGATGAACTTGTAAACAATACATAAAATTGGATATGTAATGGAATCTTAGGTCTAGAGATTAATTATTTGTAGAATGGATGAGCAGTGTTGTGCAGTGGGGTTGCGATCAGGTTGTGCTATGTTGTGTTGCTGGATGTGGTTGAGAGTTGGGGACTTGTTTTGGTTGGTATGGGTAATTCACCCAGAGTTTCTCCATGTGTGACTTTTGATGTGTTGTTTGTCATGTGTTGTGATTGGTAGTTTCCTGGATATTAATGGAAATAAAATGAATTGTTAAATAAAGAGTGGGATCTGTTAAATGAATTGGTTGAGAATATGGATTGGGTTTGTAGCTTGTTGTGTGGTGTTGCACATTTAGAGGTAGCAACAAGGTTGATAGTGTTGTGAGATGGTTATTTTTTTAAGAACCCATAGGATGGACTTGAGTGTTTGGTATCATATATGTATATAATTGTATTTTTCTTTTGGTTTCTATATGCACCCCACCTTAGTTGAGCACCATGTTCTGAATACCCCCATCGTCACGAGGGAGGGTATCTTTTCCAAACATCCTGGTGGGAGGATGGATGGATGGTCACCCACTCTTCCCTACCCCCTCTTCTAGGCGGAGATAGCCTAAGATTATTTGGGAATGTTGTGGTTTGTGAGCCCCAAGTGTGTGCAGGCGAGTTGTATTTTCCCAGGCGTTTTCAGGATGAGATGTGTTGTGTTTTCCTTGGTGTCTTCAGGATGAGTTGTGGTTTGTGGACCAGGGGTCTACGGGCAGGATGCGATGTGGTTGTGACCTAGGGGTCTGTGGTCATGATACAGTGTGGTTGAGGCCCAGGTGTGTGTGGGTGGGATGTGATATGCTTCGTTTTCCCAGGTGAAGAGACTAGTTGTGAGGCCCAGGTGTGTGCGGGCGAGATGTGATGTGATTTGTTTTTCTAGGTGACAAGACTAGTTGTGAGGCTCAGGTGTGTGCGGGAGGGTTGTGACATCGTTCTTTCAGAAGTGTTGGGAGAAAGAGAATGTTTTCCATTAGGAAAGAGCAGTTAAACTAGTGGGAAGTGGTTCGAGGTACCCAAATCATCGATGTGCTTACTATGTTTCTTTACTTGACTCACGTTACTTAGTGAGCATGTCTTGGTGAGGATGTGATGACTAGTATAATTTGTTAGGTGCTGTTTGGTTATGCTATTTTCTCACAGGGGAATTAGTATTCTTCCTTTCACGTGTGCATGAGAGACTTATGTTTTTTCTACTAAGTATAATTGTATGTTTACCCTATGTATATAAAACTATTTTCAGGTTTCCAATAGGATTTCATGGACTGTGATAGACTTTACTAGCTCGGATCTTGACAGCTGCTGTGTCGCTACCTAGCCTTACTTTTAGTACTTAATTTGGAGCTTTATTACATTTGTAACAGTTTTATTTTAAACATGCATGGGTGATAGATTTTTTTCTTTCTTTTATTTATGTCTTGGAGTTATTTTGAGATTGATACATCTTATCTCCCGATCTTTCTTCCTATAAAAAAGGGTAATGCCTCCTATTTTGTGAGATTTGTATACCCTTGGTGCTGGTCGTCACCCCAGGGCCTACTGGAGGAGGGACTCAAGGGTCATTATATCCTTTTCTTCATTTCCATCCCAAGAGGGGTATCTTTGGAGGGTGGGGGTCATGAAATATGAGTAATGGTGGTGACATCCTCTTAGACTTCTATCTCTCAGCCTTAATTTGCTTATATACTAAGCATCGAGATACATACTCTACAATATCTCTCTTCATGTTGTCCCATCAGAAATACATTTTCAGATCTTTATACATCTTCATACTTCTAGGATGAATAGAGAATGTTGAACTATGAGCTTCATCCAAAAAATCCCTTTTCAATCCTAGCATTGAAGAGAAACATACATGGTTCTTGAACCTTATCATTCCATTACAATCAAGGTTGAAATCAGAAAAATCTCTCACCTTCTTTTGCAGATCTGCATCTTTCTTCCATGCATTTCACATGGATAGATGGTTGAACATTAATATGAGAATTATAGGATCTTCCCCCTTTACTAAGGATTTCAAGTTTCATCTTCTAAAAATCCATAAGTATTGGATCTATTTCAATCATCATCATGAAAAAACTAGCATGGTCATTATGACTTAGAACATCCGCTAGATTGTTCACATTCTCAGGGTGGTAATGTATTGAGAAATCATAATCTTTAATCAACTCCAACCATATTCTCTAGTGCATATTCAACTCTTTCTAATTGAATATATGATTTTAAACTTTTATCATCAATATATATGTCACACATTTCTCTATAATGATAATTCTTCAATATCTTTAATACAAAAATTACCGTGGCTAACTAATCATGAGTTGGGTAAATTTTCTCATGAACCTTAAATTGGTGTGAGACATATGCTATCACTATATCATTCTACATGAGGATGCATCCCAATCCCCCTTTCAATGAATCACTATATCAATCCCTTCTCCACTGTAGGGTAATGTAAGCACAGATGTACTGACTGACCTTCTCTTCAGTTCCTTGAATTTTTTTTATATTCATCTATCTAAAGAAGCTTGGCTCCCTTCCAAGTTAACTTGGTGATTCAATTAGATAGTCATGAGAAATTCTCCACAAAGAATCGATAATATCTAGCCAATATAAGAAAACTATGGATCTCAGTCATAGTGGTTGTTCTGGGCTAATGTTCAATAACTTATGTCTTTTATGGATCCACCTATATACCATCAATTGTGATTATATGACCAAAAAATGAAACTTTTTGTATCCAAAATTCACACTAAGAAAATATTTCATATAACTTCTCCTTATTTATGGTTTTCAGTACAATCCTCAAGTGATCTTTATGCTCTTACTTACTCTTGGAATATATAAGGATGTTATCTATAAAGATTACCACAAAAAAATGAAAGTAATATCTAATGGATCTATTTATTAAATTCATGAAGATAACGAAGACATTAATAAGACCAAATGACATCACTGTAAATTCATAATGTCCATACCTCACACAGAAGACTATCTTGGGCATGTATTCACTTTTGACCTTTAATTGATAGTATCTAGATCAACGATCAATCTTGAAAAACTATTTCACTCCTCGTAATTGATTGAAAAAATCACTATTACAAGGAAGATGATACTTATTCTTGATCGTGATCTTGTTAAGTTCCCAATAATCAATACAGAGTCACATTGATCCATATTTATTCTTAACAGAAAGAACAGGTGAACCCCAAGGTAACACACTTGGCTGAATGGACCCCTTATCAAGATTCTCTTGGAGTTGATTCTTTAATTCCTATAACTCAATTAGGGCTATTCTATATTGAGTCTTTGAAATAGTAGGTATAATACCAGATATGAATTATATTGAAAACTCAACTTCATGATTTGGAGGAAGACTAGAAAATTCTTCTGAGAAAACTTAAAAAAACTCCTGTACAATAGATATATATTCTATGTTGAGTTTCCCTTCAACCATCTAAGATAAATACCATTTTTAATAGGAATTAAGACCCATACAATTGATTCAATTTCCATTAGGATTTCATATTTATCATCGCAATGATAGTTGATCATAGGTTGGTTTGGAATATCAAATGTGACTTCCCTTCCTCAAAAAATGATATAGTCTTTATGTAAAAAAATCCAATTCATGCCTAAGATAACATCAAATTCAACTAGAGGGAGAATACCAATATTTATAGGAATCACATTCCCAAAAAATTAAATCAGAGAAGAATCATAGACTTTAGATGCGATCATCGCACCATTAGTATTTTTCACTACTAATTCAACATCTAATTCTTGGGGGTGATATTGTGATGCCCTTAGAAAATTCTTTAGATATAGAAGAGTGAGTATATCCAAAATCAAATAAGACATTAACTATAAGGACCCAACCTTAAGAATTACATATTCTAGTTATTTTGAACTAGAATTTACTTTAAAATTCTGAGAATCTTTTTAGTTTAGAGTTTTAGAGAATTAGAAAAAACTCTTACAAAGTTATCCCATACATTACAAGTGGAAAATTATATCCAATATCCATTTTTCTCAAGAAAAAAACTTTTAAAAAATAAAAATCTGTTTATTTTCATAACAAATCTTCACATTTTTCATCTTGACCTCATCCTTGTCCATAATCTTCCTTAAACCCTATGATTTTTTTTAAAATATGTGATGAGAACAAAAATCTCAGTAAGGGACATAAAAAGAAAAAAATAAAGAAACCATTAGTCCATGATACTTAATTTTTTTTTCTTTTTTCAAATAAACTTTGGGCTCAAAATAAACATTTTCTTACTCAAGAAATCATCTTTTCTATCCAAAAGTTTCTATAAAATATTTTATAATAAATATTAAAGGAAAATTTAAACCCATAAATTTTTCTTTGAAAACATGATAAACTCATAAAAATATTTCCACAAAGTTCTACTTTTTACCCTTTAAAAGTAACATATACTTTCATTTGAACATAAAACCAATAACTTACCTTGTTAAAACATGAGATTTCGGTAAAAAATAGCAAGCATAAATAAATCATATAGGTAAATTGGGACATCCTTTTATTATCATAATTATTATGTAACCCTATCAATTACCATAAATTATCTCTCACAGTTATACTTTACATAACCCCCAAAATTATACTTGGACATAACCATCGCAGTTACACTTAGAATAACCATCACAGACAACTTCCAACATACCCAATGCATTGGAGGGATATCATGGACCCACTTGTATTTGATTTATAATGGAACCACTTTTCATCATAAACAATTCCAAAGAACTATAATATAATCATAAAGTATGAATGCTTTCATCATAAAAACATTTCTTAATGAAAATCACTTATTTTAAAAGAATATTGTGCACATACAAAGTATTTTTTTTAAAAAATAACCATATAATCTTGTAAAATAAGATTTAAAATATTAAGGCATTATGAAAGCGGAAAAAGTCTCTAATTCCGTATAAGTTAAAAAATATTCCTTTTGACTTTTTTAAAACGAAACATTAAAAGAATTTTTTTTAAAATAAAGTCCCTTACAAATATCATATCATTGAAGTGAGCGTTAATCAAAAAATAGATTATATGTGTCAGATATAAATCCACATTAAACAAGTGAAAATACAAAATAAGATCATAAAAATTCATTTCATAAATAATATTATCATGATATAATTAATAAAGTATAATTTTAACTCAAAGAAAGGAAATTGAGTTAAGAATTCCCTTACCTAGAGTCCGATTTGTCACATATGTCATTTATCTTCTTGAATAATAAACTTATGTTAATTATTTATTTACTTGAGAACCTTTTTAAAGTTTATTATTCCTTTTATATCACTTATTACCATTTTATAACAATTACATATTTATTTAAGTTCATGTCAGATGTTTTGATGATATTTGGTTGATATGTCCAAAATGACTCAGGTATGTGGACTATGGTTAAAGAGGTCATTATTCCACCATATCAAGAATAATAATAATAAAATAATTATCATTTTTATACATAAATTATACTTTTAAATCCATATATTAAATATTATTATAAAAAATGAAGTACGTTACAATCATGGAAACGGTAGGTCGTACATACGCATGAGTAATGTTTCCATTTTTCAACGACCATTATGGAAAGAAAATAAGTATTATCTTATCTTTCCATAATAATAAATTTTTCATGAATATCCCATATAATCATTAATTCCATCATTATATCAAGACATGAGAGGTGATAATGGAAAACGAATGATATTAGTTCGTAGGACGGTAGTCCTCCATACACACGAATGATGATTTCTTATCCCATTTGATGGAAAAAGAGATGGATTTAGGTAATGATATTATCATAATAACATCTTAGTATATGTAGGATATTTGATTTATTATTTCAGCATAGCTGAAGAATATTTGAAGGAGGTGGAAGAAGAAACAAAAGTAAACATGCAGATAAAAACTATACCTCTTGTTTGGAAATCATTCTTTCCTTAACACCTTAAGACTACTAAGGATGATATTCTACCTAAACCAAGACCTTCAGAATGTGGGGAGAGATTCTAGGAAAGAATTTAGATAGGTCTTTCTCAAACCAAATGAGTTTTGAAGTGTGTAGGATTGAGAATAAGAGGCTCCCTTTTATAAGAGAGGAGAAAGACACTCTTAAAATTGCTCAAAATATTAAAATATAATAAGGTTATTTTAGAGTAAAAAACATCAAAAAGGCCTAAAAATGAATAGGGGATGAAATTTTCAACGATATATTATCCTCTTTGGGATTATTATTTATTCCCTAAAAATTAAAAATAAATTATCATGATTTATATAAATCCTTTATATTTAAAAAGACTACTTATAGTTGAAGATATATTCTAGATAACCACATATTAAAAATGTTATACTTTTTACAAACAATGGTGTGACATCTTTGACTTTTCTTTAAATAAAATATTATCAAGGTTATAATCATATCCAAATGGTATCAAATGACTATATAAACAAGCCATGCATGATTGTGGATGAAAAATACTCATCCAATTAAATTGAGACAAGTGTTAGAGTCATTTTCTAGTCCTTATCATTTTTTTACCCTTAATTATCCGATTTACGCTTAACCGTAGTAACAAAAATTACCAATATTACTATTCATATTATCCAAAATTAAAAGGGACCTATTTAATAAATTTGGTCCCATTGATTTAAAATATGTAATTTATTTTTCAAAATTAAATACATAGAAGTTGAAGAATTTAATTTAAAATTAAACCGGTAAAATGCAATGAAAAACAATTTTTCAGAAAAAATCCATTTTTAAAAAATAAAATATTTTTATTAAAGTATAAAATCCATTTCCAAAACCATGATTGAATTATAATAAATCAAATTTAATTAATGAAAATTTAAAACAAATCCAAAACATAATTTGACCTTGTAAATACTTTAAAATAAAATGCAGTTTTAAATAAAAAATCGGTATTTTTCACTCAAAAATCAATATTTTCAGAAAATTATAAAAAATTCATCATAATATTATTTTAACATGATAAATTTAAATATGAAATTAATTTTTTAAAATTAAAATTATATACTTTTAAAATAAGAATTTTTTTTAATAATACTATTTCCTTTTTATTTTTAAGAATTACTTAACATATTTATAATGAATTTAACTATTTAATTATATAATACTAGTAGATATGAAAAAAATATTCTATTAGTGCCTGAATTATTACATTATCTATCACGACCCCCTCCCCATAGTGTACTCCTGTATCGACAATGTTAGAATAGAGATGATGACCCCAGGGTCCCACCTTCAGTAGGCCCTGGGTTAGCGACTAGCACTGAGGATATAACAAACACATAGATGAGAGGCATTACCCTCTAAGAGAACACATGCAAAAAATAGAGATAAGATAGACACCAAAAAAATCCTACTTAGACTATAATATAAAAGAAATCCAAAGTACACATATGAAATGTCAAACATAACTACTACAACTGAAAGGGAAAACTGTAAGTACCAAAAGAAAGTAAAATGACAGTGACCACAAAGCCCAAAAAACTCCTAAAAAACCCGCAAGCTAGTAGTAACCAGCCTAATCTCTAACCTATTAAAGTGACCTAAAAAATAGTTTATATAACATAGGGTGAGTATAACAGTATACTCAGTAGGATCCTCCCCAGAGCCTCTCGTGCAAAAGTAAAGAAAACATGCTAAAGTACAATTAACAACAAGTGAAACTAACTTGTTACCTAAAAAAGTATACTATGTTCACAGAATCACTACAACTACTCTCACCAAGTATCACATAAAAGAGTATATAATATAATAAATAATGTCAAGGGTACCCCGCTACCACTTCCCCACTAGTTTGCTGCTTTTCTCCAACGTTGCACGTCCTAAGCATCTCTCTTCAAAAGTCTTGCCCGTAGATACTTGAGCGAAGCATCACAACATGAACCTCATGCAACTCACCACCACAACCACACAACTAAAAGAAACCAGGTAGTTTTTGGGAGTCACCACAACTTGCATAGCGTGTATCATACATCTGGTATTATACCTCAATCCATTACAACCCATACACTGAGCAAGGATCCTCAATCCATCACAACCTATACACATTACACCTATAGTAGTCCATATGAAACTATATACAAAATATATGTGTGTGAAATAACCACAAGCCATTACATCCCTCTACACACATATATGGGGAAAACTAACCGTCGTGCATACCAGCATTTGTAACTACCAAGAGAAGAGAGTAGGGTCAAAGAGGGTATTCAGCCATCCATCCTCCCACCAGGATGTTTGGGAAAACACCCACTAGGGCTTAAAATCCCCGAGGTGTCAGTTTCCCTAACCAACAGGGTGAAGTAGTGTATAGAAACACAAAAAGTACAAAATATAACATAGCTCACAACCACACTATGGAAAAAAACTAGTCTCAAACTCAACTGCAACTAACGTATCTCGGACTCCCGAATTCCACTGCTAAGACTATATATCCTATAAGAACACCACCATTTAAATAGATTTATTAAATTACTTATTCTGTTTTATCAGTTGTTCTTTACGTTAATTAATTCTTTAAACATTAATTAACCATTATCAATTCCACATTACATTCCATTTGCATTCCAACCAAGTTCCATTCCCTTGAGGCATAACCAAATTGATTCCATGGTTTCTCAGAATCACAACCTCGTAATTTCACCCTATCAAGCTCCAACCCCATGGGTTAAACATTTAATCAATCATTTATCAACAACATTACCACTTTTGTATATTTCTAGAAATTCTAGAAAATCATTCTAAGCTACCAAACTCAAGGGGCTCAACACGGTTAGTAGGTGAAATTCCCATCGAGTCTTTTCCACCTATAGAAAGAGCATAGACCCATTAATCCTCGAGAATCTAAACACGAAAATCATGTGGAATACCTCATGTGTCTTCACCTCTTTTGGAAGGAGAGTAAGAAAAAATAGCTGCCTCAAGTAGTGGGGAAAGTAAAGCAAATAACAAAAAATAGATTCAATAACAACCACTTTCATATCAACAGTAAGCCTTGCTTCAACCCATTCCAACATCTCCAGTGTCCTCCCTGACACCCATACGCATAAACCAATGCATCTCACCATTCTAGGTGTCAACTGCTTCCACCACCACCACCAGGCCTCCCCGCCCCCATATACCACCATAGCCTTCCAAGCTCAAACATCCTAGGTTCACACCACAACACAACAAGCAGGAAACTAACAACATAGAAACTGTTCTCTTGCCCCTAAATATGGCATTCGACCTTCACACATAATAAGCACTCACAGTTCCAAGGCATAAGGTGATTATCCTTTTCAAGCAAGAGGGTAACTCAAAACCCTTAAAGGCATTATCTTTATCATACCGCCAGTTATTAATTCCATATTTAATTGAGCAATTCATTTAAGCATGCATAACTGCATCCATTATATTATCATTGAATTACAACAACAACAACCGAATTCATTAAAAAACCTCTTTATCTGTGGTCAATTAATTCAATATTAATTATGACTTTACGTTCTTTACCAATTTACATCAAGAACGAAATTATGAATAAGAAAAGCATAGATATCACACAATCTAACAAATATAGAGGCAATAACATGGCTAAAAAATTGTTACCATTTCTTTAATCTAGTTAAAATATTTATTATGTCAATTTCATTGTGTTCCAATGAGATAAACCATGATAGCTCTATGATTGCACATAAATAAAATGAGAAGTAATGAATACCCTACCTCAAAAGGTTTCCAACGTTCTTTTCACAAGAACAACCAATACAACAGATCACGATCACCTCTCCCGTAATGACTACAACCACCTGAGGATGCCACGACACAATCACATCAACCAACACCCAAGAAAGATCCATTAGAAACATGGTGATTACATTCCATCACATGGAAAGGAGAAATGGGAGGAAACAAATCAAGAAACATAGAATAATGGAGGTAGAACATACCTTATATCGAAGGCAGATCGACACTTCTTGGTTGTACCAAAATAGGGGGTACACACGTAGTAAGAAAAACTCAAAGGGGAAATAATCCAAGGATAGAACAATCATACAACTCCTTAGGATTAAAGGTTTGGGGTGCCTCACACCAATAGAAAGGAGAAGGAAGAACAAGGGTGGAAGGTATCTTGTCCCTTTTTAAAATCTAAATGGAGCAACGGTTTAGATATGATCTAGATTTTCCATTAAAAGAAGATCTATCAAGACTACATGGTTTGACCAAGTATAGGAACCTGAACACTTAGGAAAAAAATTAGATAGGAGTTATGGGCTTTGAATCTACCTTAAATCCATTAAAACAAGGATTTGAATGTGTTTTACGTTAAAGATAACATAAAATGAGCAAAACTGTAGGAAGTTGGAAACACTGTTCACCTACTGATCACTGTACACCTACTGATTACTATACACCTACCAATCACTGTACACCTACCGATTATTATATACCTACCGATAGATGACTCACCGATCACTATACACCTACCAATAGATGAATCACTGATCACTGTACACCTACCGATGAAACTTTTTACAGAACTAGAAACACTGTTCACAGAACTGGAAATTTTGTAAAGTGTTAGAAATAAGTCACCTTGACCTCCCAGAA
The DNA here is from genome assembly GCA_963277665.1 of Viscum album. NCBI lineage: Eukaryota > Viridiplantae > Streptophyta > Magnoliopsida > Santalales > Viscaceae > Viscum > Viscum album. The sequence goes on from OY728160.1 coordinate 442,032,651, forward strand.
CACCTCAAACACCAAATTTTCACAAAGGAATGGATTTGAGAGGTCTGGGACATTACATAAGATACCTATCAAACTATTCTCACCCTAGAGAATCCAAAACCAACCCAGGGAGGAAATAAAAAAAAGGTCTGAACAACCACCCTTCGAGATACCTCTCAAGGATCTCGCCACTAAAGGAGCTCAACCACTTCATAATAACAGCAACACAAAACCATGAAAAAAACTACAACCAGCTCATAACCACTCTCATAGGGGAGATACCTATCAAAAGAGAGTAATATGTAACAAGCAATAAGATAAATACATATTATAAACAGAAAGAGTCTACAACCACAAAACGAACAATGATACAAGAAGAGATAAACATCAAATAGATCGGGGTACTGAGAAAATATCTGTGACTCATGTTTCCAAGTACTCTCATCCATGCCACCGTTCCACCACAATACACGAACCAAGGGGATAGAAAACCCATAAAACACCTTTTCCTTGCAGTCCTGGATCTCTATAGGCTGCTCCTCGAAGGTTGCATCATCATCACATCGATCTCACCCCAATCAATGACGCGAGATTCATTATGAAGATAACGATGGAGCTATGACACATGAAAAACATTGTGTATCTAGATCATCTACGAGGGAAGTTCTACCAATATACCACAACTCCAACATGATCCAATACCTTGAAAGGACCAACAAATCATGGAGAAAGATTACTCCCACAACCAAACCTTCACTACCCATGATGGGGAGTCACCTTAAAAAACATGTGATACCCAACATCGAACTCCATATGTCTCCTCTTATGATTGGAATAGGATTTTTGATGATCTTGTGCTTCCTTCATCCTCTCACAAATCACCTTAACCATCTCTGTCATATTTTATACTAGTTTCAGCCTGGGAATTGATGACTCTCCGACCCCTATCCAGTACAATGAATAATGGAAAGGTTGTCCATACAAGGCTTCAAATGGCACTGTACTGACGGTGGAGTGGAAAATATTGTCATAAGTGAACTCTACCAAGGGTAAGTGCCTCATCCACAAACCTCCAAAATACAGGACACAAGAGTGAAACATGTCTTCCAGAGTCTGGATGGTCCACTCTATTTGAACGTCTGTCTACAGATGAAAAGAAGTGGTAAGGCATAACTGATAACCAAAAACATGTTGAAGACCTCTCCACACTCTGAAGGTAAAACAAGGATCTCGATCGGAAATAATCATCCTTAGGACTCCGTGGAGTCTCACTACTTCCTCCAGATACCGCCTCAACAAAAACTCCACTAAGTTGGACTCCTTGATCACTATATTTTGGGATGATTTAATCAAACGATCCACTAATACCTTTATAGTGTCATAGCCTCCCTGAGCTCGAGGAAAATAGGTAAAAAAGTCCACTGAGATATTCTCCCACTTCCAGTGAGAAACATCTAACGGTTGGAGAAACCCACCGGGAACACAGTGCTCGACCTTCACCTTTTGGCATACTAAATATCGAGACACAAACTCTGCAACTGCATGCTTTAAACCAGGACACCAAAACTGACTCCTCAAAGCTCCGTACATCTTTTTCATTCCAAGATATAACACTAAGGGAAAACTATGGAAATCTCTAAGAACCATCTCACACATCATAAAAGGAATGAAAAGCCTCCCTTGGAACAACAATCGGTGTTTTTCATCCTCGGACCATCCATTAAGGGCCTCACCACAAAAAACTCAATCTCTCTAGATCTCCACTTCAAGATCCCCCAACTGGGATTCCTCCACCTACCGCACCAGAGATGACTGCAACGTCATCTAAAAAAGTCAACCTATACACTCAACGTATCCCATATTGAGATGTAATGCTGAAATTTCTTCCATTACTCTCCAAGAATCACCTGATTCACGCACTGCATCACTACACGACTTCATACTCAATGAATCAACTACAACATTCCACTTACTAGGTGTATATGAGATTTTTAAGTTGTAATCCTGTAAGAACTCCATCAACCAACACTGTCGCAAGTTCAAGTCACGCTGAAAAAAAACATACCTCATGATTTTATAATCAGTGAAGACCACAAAGTGCTATTCCATGAGGTAATGCCTCCACAACTTTATGGAAAACACCACTACTGCCAACTCAAGATCGTGGGTGGAATAGTTACACTCATGGGGATGTAACTACCGAGACCCATAAGAAACAACCGATATCTAATAAATCAGAAACATCCTATCCCCAGACATGAAGCATCACAGAAAACCTAAAACTGAACTCCTTATAATGGTAGACAAAGAACTGGAGAACCGACTAACTTCTCCTTCAGATACTCGAAATCTTCCTGACACTGATTAGTCCACACGAATGCCTAATCCTTTCTGTTCAATGATGTCAAAGGAGTTGCAAATCGAGAGAAATCAGCAACGAACCTCCTGTAATAGCCTGCAAGACCAATGAAACTTCACACCTCTTCCACTGTCTTGGGGGATGCCCAAGACACAACTGCTTTTATCTTAAAAGGATCCACAACTACTCCCTACTGAGATACAAAATTCCCCAGGAAACGGACTTCTCGAGCCCAAAACTCACACTTTGAAAACTTCCAAAATAGCTTCTCATGACAAAGAACTCCTAAAATAGCATGAAGATGTCCTTCATACACCTCCTCAGATGCTGAGTACACAAGGATGTCTTCAATGAAAACTACCATGAACTTATCTAGGAACTCATGGAAAAAAACATTCACTAACCCCATGGACACAACTGGAGCATTTGTCACACCAAATGGCATCACAAAGAACTTGTAATTACCATAACGACAATGGAAAGCAGTATTCAGAATATCCTCATCATTCACTCACATCTGATGATATCCTGATTGCAAATCGATATTCGAGAACCAACTTGCACCCTTCAGTTGATAGAATAAATCGTCAATCCATGGAAGATGATAGCGATTCTTCATGGTCACTTGGTTCAAGCGACAATAATCGATACATAATTGAAAACTATCATCAACATTTTTCATGAAAAAAACTGGTGCACCCCATGGTGATACACTCGGCCAAACAAAACCACACTATAATAGACCATCGAGCTGTATACACAGCTCTCACAACTCAAAAGGGACTATCCTATATGGAAACATCGAGATAGGAGACACGCCTGACTGTAGCTCGATCTCGAACTTGATCTCTCATCGAGGGGGTAACGCTAAAACCTCTTCTAGAAAGGCATCAGGGTACTCTTCTATGACCTTGGAAACGCCAACTACTAAACCTCCAATGAACTCAACATCTGCTCAGCCATCAAGGATGACAAGGAAGGAACATGCCTCCGACCCATCCGATGATCTCGCTCACAAAAAAACACTGTTGGATCTCCATCAGCATCGAAAAACACCAACTGACTCCTGAAAAAATCCACGATAGCCTACACCAAATAAAACCAATCCATGCTGAGGATGAAATCATATGGTTGTATCCGTAAACATAGGAAATCTCCCCAAGAGCGGTGCTTCCCCAGCACTAGCTGAAAAATCTCTACATACTTCAAACAAGCCAGTTCGACCTCCAAATGGAGTAGTCAACGCCAAGGGAACAAGAAGACTCTCTAACTCATGTACCAAAGAATGGATTAGGGCTGGTGATATGAAGGAGTGCGTTGCTTCTGAATCAAACAAGGCATGCACCCAAGTAGAAAACAAGCAAAGGGTAGCTCGAATGACGTCTAACTCACCTGGTGCTGGCAATGTTAACGTGTGAAGCTGACCACGACCTGCTCCAAGACCTCCCTGACCCTGATGAAAACTACCTCCATGGCGGCGCTCTACTCTCTGAGGACAAGGATCATCCCAATACTATCCTATTCCTACCCCATATGTTCTCTGCTGATCCAAAACTGGTGAAACCTGTTGCTACTGCGTTGGTTGGAATTTCCTCAATGGAGAAACCTGAAGTGGAACACTTAATGTACGCTGAATTCTCAAAAAGGCCAGGCACTATCACTGCTGATGAACTCGACCTCCATAAGAAAAACAAATGTTTTATCCCTTGGTATAGGTCTGAGAGCCGCTACCCCCAGAGAAACGAGATACTAAGGGCTAAGACCTACACTCAGACGAACATAAATTATTCTTCCCTAAAAACCAGGATCCCCAAACCACAGATCTGATTTTCAAGGAATCCTGATGAATCCCCTCTCATTATTATCTAGTTTTGGATAACATCATCTCAATGACCTCTTCCCTCACCAACACCTCAAGATATGTCTTCAACATAAATGGGGTGACCTGATGCTGGATCTATGGATGAAAAACCTCTTCGAAATGCTTCTTTAGATGCAAAGCCTCCTCGAAATACCTTTCCCTAACCTCCTCATCTAGAAACAAGTCCGAATCATATCATAAAAGGTTCCTGAAATGTATTCCAAACTCTCACACATTGAAGCTCCTCTGTCAAAGGGTAAACTACTCCTGGAAACTGGCCGCCATCATGGCCGAAGAAAGAAACTCGACTCTAAACTGGTCTCAAAACTCCTCTCACGAGATTGCCAAATCCTCGTAATCCCTTAGGAATAAGAACCACCACTGCTTCACTGCCCCATGAAGGATCATCACAACCAATGACACCCAGTGCTCCTTCTGAGCAAGGATCGAACTGAAAGCTATCACAACCTCCTCTAACCAGTCTTCTATGACTGCATCTGAAATGAAACCCTCGTACTTCTTCAGACTCTGGTACTGAAACTCTCAGAGTGTCCTCCTCCAAGTGTCATCTTCGTCAACCTCTACTCTGCGGCGATCAGATGGAACATCCTGTTGAACATCTTATGCACAAAGCTGATGAGGGCGTCGACCTGGAGCTATACCTAAAAAAGAAAAAATAGTTAGAGATCCTAAACCTAGAATATGGAATACTTAACATTAATTAATTATTTTCTTTTATTCATTTTAGGTTAACCTATCCTAAGGTATACCCATTCAAACACAGGCACAAATAAGAATGATACATGATTCTTTCCTAGGTCTCTACCCTTAAATATATATCACCTCATTTAGTAGCCACTATAAACTTAAAGGTCTATGCATCAAATCACAGGGGGCCCTAAATACCGGTGTCTTATCTGGTCTCCTATGTTTACAATGCTTGTAAAATTAGCTGACACTGTTTCCCTACCAACCCATGCAACCTCACATGTGCCTAACTCCAAACTCTATCATATCCTTCAACCAGACCTTTGATACTACTCTGTCACGACCCCCTCCCCACAAAGTATACCCCTCCTCGGCCGCCAATGTGTTAAGAGAGATAATGACCCCTGAATCCTGCCTCTAGTATCCCTCAGGTTGGAGACTAGCACCGAGGGTATAACAAACACATAGATGAGAGACATTACTCTCTAAGAGAACATATGCAGAAAATAGAGATAAGATAGACACCAACCAACTCCTTTTCAGACTACAATATAAAATAAATCCCAAGTACACATATAGAATGTCATGTATAACTGCTACAACTGAAAGAGAAAACTGAAAGTACCAAAAGAAAGTAAAATGACAAAGACCACGAAGCACAAATAGCTCCGGTAAAACCCACAAGCTAGTAGTAACCAGATTGATCTCCAACCTACTCTAAGTGACATGAAAAATAGTTTATATAACATAGGGTGAGTATAATAGTATACTCAGTAGGATCCTCCCTGGAGCCTCTTGTGTAAAAGTAAAGAAAGCATACTAAAGAACAGTGAAAAATAAGTGAACCTAACTTGTAACATAAATAGGTATACTATGTTCCTATACTCACCATGGATGCTCTCACTAAGTATTTAATAAAAGAGTATATAATATAATAAATAATGTCAAGGGTACCCTTCTACCACTTACCTACTAGTTTTCTACTTTTCCCCAACATCGCATGTCCTAAGCATCTCTCTCCAAAAGGATTGTCCATAGGCACCTGGGTGAAGCACCACAACATGCACCACATAAAACTCACCACCAAAACCACACAACTAAAAGTAACCAAGTATTTTTCAGGATCCACCACAGCTCGTATTGCATGTATCATACATCATGTATTATACCTTAAGCCATTACAGCCCATACACTAAGTTAGGATCCTTAAGCCATCATAACCTATACACGTTACACCTATAGTAGTCCATAGGAAACTATATCTAGAAGACATGCGTGGGAAATAACCACAAGCCATTACAACTCTCTACACACATATATGGTGAAAACTAACCACCGTGCATACCAACACAAGTAACTACCAAGAGAAAAGAGCATGGCCAAAGGAGGTAGTTATCCATCTATCCTCTCACCAGGATATTAGGGAAAACACCCCTAGGGCTCAGAATACCCATGGTGTCAGTTTCCATAACCGACAGGGTAGAGTAGCATATAAAAAAACAAAAAGTATAGAATATAACATAGCTCACAACCACACTATGGGGAAAACCTAGTCTCAATCTCAACTACAACTAACGTCTCTTGTACTCTTGGATGCCACTGCTAATAATAGATACCCTATAAGAACACAACCATTTAAAGAGCTTTATTAAATTACTTATCCCTTTTTTATTAATTTCACTTTACATTAATTAATTCTTTAAAAATTAATTAACCATTATCAATTCCACATTACAGTCCATTTTCATTCCAACCAAGTTCCATGCCCTCCAGGTGTAACCAAACCGAGTCCATAGTTTTTTAAAATCATAACCTCAACATTGAAACCCAGAAAGATCCAACCCCATGGGTTAAACATTTATTCAATAATTTATTAACAACATTATCACTTTTTTATATTCCCAGGCATTCTATAAAATCATTCTAAGATACCAAACTCAAGGGGCTCAACACAGTGAGTAGGTGAACTACCTATTGAGTTTTTTCCACCTATAGTAAGAGCATAAATCCATCCATCCCCGAGAAGCTAAAGACAAAAATCATGTGTCATACCCCACACGTCTTCACCTCTTTTGGAAGAAGAGTATGCAAAACCATCTACCTCAAGAAGTGGGGAAATTAAAGAAGATAAAAAACAACAAATTCAATAACAACCACTTTCATATCACCAGTAATCCAGGCTTCAACCCGTTCTATCATCCCCAATGTCCTCCCCAACACCCATATGCATAAACCAATGCATATCGCCACTCTAGGATTCAACTACCACCACCACCATCAATGGACCTCCCTGCCCCCACATACCACCATAGCCTTCCAAGATCAACCATCCCAAGATCACACCACAACACAACTAGTAGGAAACTAACAATATAGCAACTAGGCTCTTGGCCCTAAACAAGGAATTCATCTTTCATACGCAACAAGCACTCACATATCCAAGGCATAAGGTGCTTGGATTTTTTAAGCAAGAGGGTAACTCAAAACCCTTCAAGGAATTATCTTTATCGCACCATTGGTTCTTTATTCCATATTTAATTAAGAGATTAATTTAAACATTCATAACTACATCCATTTGATTATCATCAAATTACAATAAAAACTGAATTCATTAAACACACCTCTTTATCTATGGCCAATTAATTCACGATTAATCCCGACTTTATGTTATTTACCAATTTCCATCAAGAATGAAATACTGAGAAAGAAAATTATAGACATCATACTATCTAGAAAATCAAGAGGAAATAATATCTCTAATCAATTGATACCAATTCTTTAATCCAGTTCAAATATTTATTATGTCAATTTCATTGTGATCCAATGAGCTAAACCATGATAACTCTACGATTGCACGTAAACAAAAGGAGAAGGAACAAATCCCCTACCTAAAAAGGTTTCCAACATTCTTTTCATGAGAACACCAACACAACAGATCATGGTCACCTCTCCTGTAATGACTGCATCCACCCGAGGATGACAAAAAACAACCACATCAACCAACACCCAAGGAAGCTTTATTAGAAACATGTTGATCACATGACATCACATAGAAAGGATAAACAAGAGGAAACAGATTGAGGAACCTAGAAGAATGGTGGTATAACATACCTTATAACGAAGACGGATCGACACTTCTTAGTTTCACCAAAATAGGGGGTGTACACATAGTAGGAAAAAATCTAAGGGGAAACGATCCAAGGATAGAACAATCACACAACTAATTAAGAAAAAAGGTTCAGGGTGCCTCACACCAAGATAAAAGAGAAGAAAGAATAAGGGCGGAAGATATCTCAACCCTTTTGAAAATCTAAACAGAGCAGCAATTTAGATATGATTTAGATTTTCCATTAAAAGCGGATCTGTCAAGACTACGTGGTTTGACCAAGTAAAGGAACCCGAACACTTAGGAAAAAAACTAGATAAGAGTTATGGGATTTTAATCAACCTCAAATCCATTAAAACAAGGCTTTGAATTCATTTTACATCAAAGATAACGTCAAATGGGTGAAACTGTAGGAAGTTGGAAACACTGTTCACATACCGATCACTGTACACCCATCGATCAGTGTACACCTACCGATCACTATACACCTACTGATAAATGACTCACCGATGACTGTACACCTACCAATAGATGAATCACCAATCACTATACACCTACCAATCAGTGTACACTTACTGATCACTGTACACCTACCGATAGACGACTCACCAATCACTGTACACCTACCAATCATTGTACACCTACTAATCACTGCACACATACCGATCACTATACACCTACCGATAAATGACTCACCGATCACTGTACACCTACCAATCACTTTACACCTACCGATCACTGTACACCTACCGATAGATGACTCACCGATCACCGCACACTTACCAATGGCACTATTCACAGAACTAAAAACACTATTTATAGAATTGGAAATTTTGAAAAAATTTTATAAATAAGTCACCTTGACCTCCCAGAACACCTCAAATACTAGATTTTCACAAAGGAATGAACCAAATATGTATGGACCATTACATTATACCCCTTTTCGAAATTATGTCCTCACAATTTTATTCACTTATTAGACAAGTGGAGATATATTTACCTCATAACATTTTTAGATTCCCATGTTACTTCTACAACCATGTGGTTTCTCCACAAAACTTTAAGTTGATGAATTAACTTATTCTGTAATAATTTCTCTTTACAGTCAAGAATCTGAACATGATGCTCCTCATAAGAATGGTTCTCTTCTAAATGAACTACTTCAGGGCTCAAAACATGAGATGAATCTAACACATATTTCCTTAAAATCAAAACATGAAATACATTGTGTACCTAAGATAAAATCAGAGGCAAGAACATTCGGTAGAAAAATGATCCAACTTACTATATGATTTCATATGGTTCAATGAAATATGGACTTAAAATTCCCTTTTTACCAAATTGCTGGAGTTCAACAGTGCTTTCCATATAATGTATGAGAAGGTACCATCTGTATGCTGGAATGAAAACTATTATTATAAGAAAACTCAACCAAAGAATGATGTTGATCTCAAGTTCCCCAGAAATCCATTGAATAAGAATGTAGAATGTATTCCATGGTTTAAATTGTTCGTTATGACTGTCCATCTAATTTAGAATGAAAAGCTGTCGAGAAATTTAATTCAGTACCCATTGACTTTTGAAGGCCTTTCCAAAAATTAGAAGTGAACTTGAGATCACAATCTGATACAATAGAGAGAGTAACTCCATGTAACTTGACTATCTATTTGAGGTACAATCGATAAAGTTGATATAAATACATAACATCTCAGATAGGAAGTAATTGTGAAGATTTAGTCAGTTGATCAATAGTAACCCAAATTGAATTATTACATTAAGAAGTATTTTGTAGTCACACAATGAAATCCATGGATATATTTTTCTATTTCCAATTTGGCACTGGTAAATACTGAAGCATCCCCTTCGATAATTTTCACTTTGATTTAATCTATTGACAAGTCAAACATTTCATAGTGAAGTCAGCAATATCTCTTTTTATTCCATCCCAACAGTAATACTTCCAAATATTTATGTACATTTTAGTACTGTCAGGATGAATGAAAAACGAAGAACTATGAGCTTCACATAACAATACCCTCTCTAGATAAGAATCACAAGACACACATAATCTCTTTCTAAATCTCAAAACAAATTCTTTATCAAAATTAAATTCGGGAAACTTACCCTTCTTAACCAATTCTAACTTTTTCTATAACTCACAGTCTTCCTTATGATCTTGCTTAATTATCTTGAACAGAGATGATTGTACTTACACCAGAAACAAAATAGAGGAATTTCCTACACCCATAACTTCCAGGTCAAAATTCATCAAATCATTAATCAAAGGGTCATGTTCCACATGTAACATGGTTAATGATGCATGATGTGTTAGAATCAGGGTATCTGTCACTTTGTTTGATTTTTTAGGATGATAATTGATCATACAATCATAATCCTTTATTAGTTCAATCCATCTTCTCTATCTTATGTTCAATTCCTTTTGAGTGAATATATACTTAAAAATTTTATTATCAGTATATATTTTACACTTTTCTCCATATAAATGATGACTCCAAATTTTTAAAGGAAAAACCACAAAAACCAAGTACAAATCATATGTAGGATAATTTAACTCATGAGGTTTCATTTTCCTTAAAGCACAAACAATTACCTAATCATTTTGCATCAAAGCGTAATCAAGTCCCTTCAAGGAAGCATCACTGTAGATGAAGTAATTACCATTTATTAAGGGTAGGGCCAAAACTGAAGAATTAACCAATATTCTTTTTAATTCTTGAAAAAAATCATAACATTATTTTTTCCAAATAAATTTAACCCATTTTTTCATTATCTTAGTTAGTGATCTAGATAACTGAGCAAATTTTTCAACAAACCGTCGGTAATAGTTTGCTAATCTAAGAAAATTTCAAAGCTCAGTAACATTTTTTGGTCATGGACATTTCTCAACAACTTTTGTTTTGGAGGGATCATCTATTATACCATATTTATTTACAATGTTCCCAAATAAAGAAATCTATTGTAACTAAAAATAAAATTTGCTAAATTTCCCATATAACTTATTTTATTTAATGGTTTGGAGAACAATCCTTAAATGTTTTTCATGACCCTCATAATTTTTTTGAATAAACTAGAATATCATCAATAAAAACAACCACAAAATTATCCAAATATTCATGAAATAATCTATTCATAAGATCCATAAATACAACAGGGGAATTTTTCAAACTAAAGGGCATAACTACACACTCATAATTCCCATATCTAGTCTAGAATGATTTTTTTCAGAATTTCATCCTCCTCCACCTTCAAATTATGGTAACCCAACCTGAGATCAATCTTTTAAAAGTACTGCACTCCTTGGAGATGATTAAACAAATCATCGATATGAGGAAAATGATACTTGTTCTTAATAGTGATGTTATTTAATGCTCTATAATCAATCAAAATCCTCATAGACCTATCTTTATTTATAACAAACAAAATAAGAGCACCCTAAGGTGAAGTAATAGGATAAATGAAACCTTTATCTATCAAATCCTGCAATTTCTTTTTTAGTTCTAAAATTTCCACTTCAGCCATTCGATAAGGCGGTTTTGAAATAGACTTAGCATCAAGAACCAAGTTAACAATAAACTCAACTTCCCATTTAGGAATTACACCAGGAAAATCATTAGGAAAAAAATCCATGTATTCATTCACTATTGAAACTTCATTAATATGAATAGTTCCCTTATTTTCAACAATATGTACAAGATAAATTTCATTTCCATCTTTTAATGGTTTCTCAGCTTCCTGATATGTTATCAATGTTATGAGTTCATTCATGTTACAAACTGAGACTATCTGAAAAAAATTTCTTTAGCTCTACAATCTATCTTAGCATGATAAACCGAAATCCAATCCATACCTAGAATAACATCAAAATTTATTAGGGAAAATACAATAAGGTTTTAGGTAAATTTCTTCCACAAACAATGAAAGGAAGATTCTTATAACTTTTTTTCCCTTAATATCCACTGGTGTTTTTACCATAAGTTTTGGTTCCATTTCTTAAGGTGGAATTTCCAGTTTACCAGAAAACTTCTTAGATATGAAATAATGTGCAGACCCCAAATCAAATAATACATTTTCATGACATGAATAAACAAACAATGTACATGATACCACTTTTTTTGATGAACCAACATCTATTGAAGTAGTTGAAAAGTATTTCACCACACCTTTATGCTTATAGTCTGGATGATTCCCATCATTCAGGTCTTTCTTTGGGAAAGTATGTGCATAATTCCCCATCTCACCACATTTAAAACACTTTATAGTTTTCTTATCAGAATTGAACTTACCACTACTAAAATATTTTCCATTTCAATAATGGGCCATATGTCTAGACTTACCACATTGGAATCACTTCCCAGATTTGATAAGGAATTCCCTAGGGTGATTTTTAGCACACTTTCCACAAACTGGAAACTGGATTTTCTTACCTTTAGATTTATTTGATTGGTGCTTACCCATTGCCTACTATCTTGACCTTTTCTTTTGCTTGTTTTTATAAATTACATGATCATAGAATATCATATACATGATTTCTTTTAAATTTATTTTTCATGTAATTTCTATTATTTCTTTGTTCTTGGGGGTTTACCAGGTATTTTTGGAGAAAAGGGTGGTTTCTTCAAGATTTGGGCCAAACCGTGAGTCCATTTCCATATTTAAAAACAATTTTTTATAACTCCTTCATTTTTCAACTTTTTTCACCCATTACACTTCCCACTTGGCCTAACCTGACCTATTAAAACCACTATATTCATTTTCCCCTTAGGAACTCATAATCATGGTGGATTTGGGTGATTTATTAAGGCATTGGGCCAACCCGTGATCCCATTTCCAGATTTAAGAAAATAATTTATTTCTTTTATATCTCATTCATTTTTAACATTTTCCAGTCATTCCACCTCTCACTCGAGCCCACAAACCCTAATAACACCCCCATGTTCCATTTTACCTCTTTGGAACTCATATTCATTGTGGATTATGGAGAATTTCCTCAAGGTTTCTTGAATCATCCAGATTTGCAAAGGGAATTTGTTTCTTTCATAAATCATTCATTTTTTACTCTTTCCCCCCCATTTTAGTCCCCACTCAACCTCCTCAGCCTTATTCAAACCTCTTTTTCAATTATTTCTGCTTGGAGATTCAACTATTAGTGTATTTGGGGTGATTTCTTCAAAGTTTATCAAGTAAGTGAATTCCTCTCTTGTTCATTCCATTTTCTTAGAATTTATCCCCTTCTTCTTGAAGTTACAAATGTACAGAAACTAGGGTTTCATACCTAGGGTTTAATTTTGAGTTTCTTTGTCCAATTTTGTTGTTTTAGGTTTGTTTTCACTCCCTTGTGGTGCAGCGGTGGTGCAGTTGAAGTTTCGCATAAGTATTCGAGGTTTTTGACATATATGGTAGGTGATTACATGTGTAATCATCCCTTAATGAGTTAGATTTTCTTGATTTATATTTTTATCATATTAATCTTCCATTTTTTTTGGGTGTGAAAACCGTTTTTGGTAGCATTGGTTAAGTGGTTGATTTTAAAGTGGCATTTTTGTGCAAAAATGAGTGTTTTTCTTATGTGTTCCATGTTATATCAATTGGGTTTGTTTTATGGTTCATGAAATGATTTTATTAAATAGTTTTAGGGCTGAAAATTTTGGTTTGGTGTGATTTTGGTATGTATTTGCTTTCAAAAGAGGGTTTTTAGATGGATTTTATGTGCAAATCATGGTTATACTTCTTGAAATTATTTTATGAAAATTCTAAAGGGTTTATTGAATTAAACAAAGGGTGAAAATCATGTTTAATTACTATTTTGAGTGTGTATGATCATAATTAGTGATTTATGTGAAAATGGAATTTGATAACATGTGGAACTTGTTTGAACACAAATAGGGAAACCCGAGTATCTAGGTGGGCGGACGTGCACTAGTACGCTAGTGATCCAGAGTAGTTTTGTCCCTATTTAACTTAGAAAATTTGATGTTGACAACACTAAAAAAACTATAATGGTGTTGATTGAGGACCACCAGGTTATGGGTATATTCTCTACTAGTGTCTCGTGCACAAGAACATATATTGATATGGTTACTTTCACACCGAGATATGAGGAACCTGAGGCTTACATCTAACTAGTGCCTAGGGGTGCTTTCATGTTTAGTGTTCATTGAATACTTGTTATTTTCCTTTGGACTATAGTGTGTTTGGATGAAAAATTTAGTATATTTCATGATTTATTTAACTGTGTTCATTCTTTAATGTTACCCCTTGAAAACTATTTTCATTTAAAGGTTACATTCTTTAGAAATCATTACTACAATTTTCTGTTATAAAAACTGGAAATATTTTTATGTTATGATGTTTATCACATGAAATATGTTTTGGTAGTTTCCTATTGGGTTTAGGCTCACACCCTACTTACACCTTTGGGTGTAAGTATACTTGATTATGTTTGATACAGGTAAGGGAAAGGCCTTTGGAGACGACAATTTAGGTTATTAGTTGCTTCCGTGGTGCGGTGTTATGGAGATGGCTCATGGGAGATGACCCATTATTGTGTGGTGGTCCTTGGGCTGTTTTTATGCTACTTTTTATAGTTTTGGACCTCTTGTGTCTTTTTTAAAACCTTATAATCAGTTCTAAATTTTAATTAAGGCTTGTTTGACATGAATTTTCATATTGGGTTTATTATTCATTATTGGCTGTTTTATGTATATTAACTCGGGTAAATCATTCCCAAACCATTGTTTATGATACCCGGGCACTTGTTCCAGCCCGTGGGGATAGGTCCTTTGAGTCTTGCCACAGGATGGGTTGGGTGCCGGTTTTGATGGCAGATAGATCTGGTTCATGACAAAATGGTATCAGAGTAGGTTAATCTTTTTGGGTTATATTATTATTTTGGGATGAGTCTAGTTAGACAAGATCTAGGACTGTCGGGATTCTGAGTTCTAGACGCGAGTAGGGTTCTTGTCCCTCACCTCTCATGACAGACCCTGAGTCACCGTGGGATGTTGGGATTGTTTTTTTAACTTTTTTTTCCAGGTGGGACGTGCGAGCTGCAGACTACACGTGGACATTGGGTGGGAGTGAAGTAGTTGTTTATTTTATTATTTAAATGAGTTTGATTCATTTATATTTGATACTATTGCTAAAATTTCTCATGATTTTCATACTAATATTATCTTTTGTGACTGTTTCTTTTTGTAGAAACATGCCTCCCAATAAATCTCCCATGCCATAGGAAGAATCTGGAGAGAGTTCTCCCTCACCATTTGATCATAGGTTCGTAGAAACTGTAGTTTGGGCTATCCAGGACCTAGGACAAGGAGTAAATATTACTCTTACTCTATCTAGAGAAGTTGATTCTGGTCTGAGGAAGGAAAAATCCCAGGAGTTTCTGAAAAAAATCCTCTCGCTTTCCAAGGTAGAACGTAACCCTAGAAAGCATAGGAGTGGATTGAGAAGATTGAGCACTTATTCAAGTTCCTTGATACACCTGAAGAGGTCAAGGTGAAACGTGAATCCTTACTATTAGAGGGTCCCAGCCACAGGTGGTGGTAATTAGTGATTCAAGCTGAAAAGCATGAGCAGATGAGCTGGAAGGACTTCATGGTCACTTTCAATGACCGGTACTGTCATGAAGTATTGGCTTATGCCAGGTCTCGAGAGTTTTTGGAACTTGTCCAGGGGGACTAGTCAATGATGAAGTATGCCAACCACTTTTATGAGATGGTTTGTTATGCACCTTAAATAGTCTCCAATGAGAAGATGAAGGCCTAAAAGTTTGAGAGGGGTTTGTGGCTAGAGATCTATTATTAGGTATTTCTATTCAAGATGAAAAACTATGCGAAAGTGGATGATTAGGTTTTTATGGTAGAGATTGACCACAAGGGGAAGTATGGTTTCTATGGGGCAATATCAATGATGGGAAGTGGTAGTTCATTGAATAAAAAAAAGGAAGTGATAGGAGCATGGGAAGAAAGGAGGTGGCAGTTCAGGGCACTCTTCCAGGAAGATTTCATATGTGGCTTCTAATGCAAGGTCCGTCATGCACCACCAGTGTAGAAGGATAGGGAATATATCATGAGCATGAACATATCCTACAAAGAACTATTATCAGTGTGGAGGTATGAGACACTTTTAGTTCTTTTGCAGGATGGTGCGTCCCATTCAGAGTGGGGCATGATTAGTGGCTTCCAGGGGAGTGCCATCTCAGTCAGAGCCATCGAGGATAGAGGGATCTCAGTTTGGTGTCTATGGCGGCATAGCCAAATCATCTTCTAGGCAAATCCAGTTCAGGGTAGAGCCATAGGAAAGAGGACATTCTCAGGCATAGACGAGGCATATTCATGTCGTGGAGCAGGCACCAACATGATCAGATGCAGGGCCATCGACTATCCGAGGTATCATTTTGATTGCATCTTCTATAGTTGCTTCTATTTTTTGATATTGGTGCTTTTGTTTCATTTATATCTTCCCATATTGTGAGAATTATTAATTTTCCAATCAATCTTTTGTCTTTCACGATGGAGTTGGTGACACCGTTAAGAAAGAAGAAGGAATAGAGTCTCAGGTGCCCATCATGTGCACTTTTTGTGTCAGGGATTGAGATGGAGTGGGACCTCCTGATCTTAAATATAAATCTATTTGACGTAATACTTGACATGGATTGAATTTTTTACTTCCAGGAACACATCTATTTCTATAGGTGGTGGGTGAGTTTCATGACACCTGATGGCAATCCTTAGGTTTTTGTGGGGAATGGGATCCTCGGTCAGGTCATGCGGGACCTCCACTCTTAGAGTTAGTAAATATTGTCTTCCAGTTTTCATCACTCGTGCTAGAGGATAATGATCATTATCATGAGGGTGGGTTACCCCATGTAGTGGAGGAGTTCCTGAAGGTATTTCCAGATGATTTTTCAGGCTTTCCCCCAGAGCAAGATGTTGGGTTCTCGATCGATTTGGCAGTAGGAACATACCCGATATCTCTTCCCTTGTATCGTATGGTCCCCACCAAGATAAGGTAATTAATGATACAACTAGATGATTTAGATTCCAAAGGATTCATTCACCCAAGAATCTCTCCTTGGGCCACTCTTATTCTGTTTGTAAAGAAGGATGATAGATCCCTCCGGTTGTGTCTTGATTACCAGAAGCTGAACAAGGTAACTATTAAGAATAAATATACTTTCCCCCGAATAGATGACTTGTTTGATCAGTTGAAGGTGGAAAATTGGTTTTTTAAAATAGACTTGTGTTTGGGTTACCACCAACTCAGGGTGAAAAAGGAAGATATCCCAAAACGGCCTTTCGAAGAAGGTATGTCCACTTTGAGTACTTGGTTATTACCTTCAGATTGACCAATGATCCAACGGTCTTTATGAAACTCATGAATAACATGTTCCACCAGTATCTAGACTCTTTTTTCATGGTATTTTTGGATTATGTCTTGGTTTACTCTGGATCTGAGGGGGATCATGAGAATCATTTTTGTATCATGTTGGGCACTTTGTAGGATCAACACCTTTATGAAAAGCTATCCCAGTGCACCTTCTGGATTAGGGAAGTGAAGTTTCTGGGGCATGTGATCTTGGAGCGGTGAGTTTTAGTGGATCCCGAGAAGATCAGTGTAGTGATGTCATGGGAGCAGCCGAAGAACGCTCTTGAGATTAGGAGTTTCCTCGGCTTGGCAGGATATTACATGAGTTTTGTTCAGGATTTCTGTTATCTTGCTTTGCCCATGATGTACTCACCCAGAAGGGGGTGAAGTTTTTTTGGGGCACAAAATGTTAGGTATCCTTCGAGGAGCTGAATTATCATTTGACTACCTCCCCCATATTGATATTTCTAGAATCTAGAAAGAGATATGTGGTGTATTGTGACTCTTTAGGTATGGGTCTCAGGTGCGTGCTTATGAAGGATGACCATGTGGTGGCGTATGGATCCCACCAACTCTGACCACATGAAAATAATTACCTGACCCATGACTTGGAGCTAGAAACTATGATTCATGCTTTCAAAACTTGGATTCACTACCTATTCAGGGAGAAGTTTGTGGTCTATTCTGATCACAAGAGCTTAGCCTACATCTTTTCATAGAAGGATCTTAACCTAAGTTAGTGACGTTGGATCAAGTAATTACAGGGGTTCTACTTTGATATCATCTACACCCCAAGGAAGGGTAACATGGTGGATTATGAGTTAAATTTGCTTGATTTATATTTTCATAATTTTACTCTTCCATTTTTTTGGTGAGAAAACCGTTTTTTGGTAGCATTGGTTAAGTGGTTGATTTTAAAGTGAAATTTTTGTGCAAAAATGAGTGTTTTTCTTGTGTGTTCTATGTTGTATCAATTGGGTTTGTTTTATGGTTCATGAAATGATTTTATTAAATGGTTTTAGGGCAGAAAATTCTATTTTGGTGTGATTTTGGTATGCATTTGGTTTCAAAATAGGGGTTTTAGATGGATTTTATGTGAAAAGCATGGTTGTACTTCTTGAAATTGTTTTATAAAAATTTTAAAGGGTTTATTGAATTACAAAAAGGGTGAAAAGAATTTTTATCTACTATTTTGAGTGTGTATGAACATAAATAGTTCTTTATGTGAAAATGTAATTTGATATCATGTAGAACTCGTTTGAGCACAAAGAGGGAAACCCAAGTGTCTAGGTGGGCGGACGTGTACTAGTATGCTAGTGATTCAGAGTGGTTTTGTCCCTGTTTCACTTAACAAGTTTGACATTGAAAACACTATAAAAACTATAATGGTGATTATTGGGGACCACTAGGTTATGGATATGTTCCCTACTAGTGGCTCATGTATGAGAACAAATATTGATATTGTTACTTTCACACTGAGATACATGGTACCTGGGGCTCACAAATAACTAGTGCCTATGGGTTTTCTCATGTTTAGTTCTCGTTGAATACTTGGTATTTCTATTTGGACTATGGTGTGTTTGGATGAAAAATATAGTAGCTTGAATGTTTTATTTAAAAGTGTTAATTCTTTAATGTTTCCCCTTGAAAACTGTTTTCATTTAAAGGTTACATTCTTTAGAAATCGTTGCTACCATTTCTTGTTATAAAAACTGGAAATATTTTTATCTTATGATATTTATCATATGGAATATGTTTGGGTGGTATCCTATTGGGATTAGGCTCACACCCTACTTACACCTTTGGTTGTAATTAGACTTGATTATGTTTGACACAGGTAAGGGAAAGGCCTTTTGGAGACGGTAGTTTGGGTTGTTAGTTGCTTCCGTGGTGCGGTGTTGTGGAGACGACTCATGGGTGATGATACCTTGTCGTGTGGCGGTCCTTGGGATACTTTTGCTACTAATTTTTTGTATTTTTGGACCTCTTGTGTCTTATTTAAAACCTTGTATTCAGTTTTGAATTTTAATTTAGGCTTGTTTGGTATGAATTTTCAGATTGGGTTTATTCTTTATTATTGGTTGTTTTATTTATCCTAACTCAGGTAAATCATTCCCAAACCATTATTTATGATACCTGGGTACTTGTGCTAGCCCTTGGGGATAGGTAACGCCCTTTGGGCCTCGACACAAGTTGGTTTGGGTACCAGTTTCGATGGAAACCAGATCTGGTTTGTGACATCGACAAACTCCATTTCTACCCTCTTAGCACATCAAACAAGTTTTTCATAATTTTTGAATTCAAGATAATCCATTTTCGTTCAATGTATTGGATTAAATCCTGAGTAAAAATGATTTATTTCACTATCAAGACCCTGGATAAAATTTGGAGCGTACCTTTCCAATCGAGTGAAGTTTTCTTCATACGTGGCCATTGAATCTTTCTCCCTTTGTTTTAATTCTTGAAATTGCTTTTCCATCCCTAGTCAGTCCACCTTAGTAAAATATTTCTCAAGGAAAATATTCTTAAATTCATCCCATTCCAAGGAATCAATTTCTTCTCTTCCCCTGATATTCTTGACCACTGACCACCAGTGGTTGGATTCACCTTCAAAATGAAAAATTGAAAGACTAACCTTTTGATGATCTGAACACCCCATGATATCAAAAATATTTTTTAAAGATTTAATCCACCCCTCAATTACCAATGGTTCAGAATATCCACTAAATCCAAGAGGGTGTTTCCTTATAAAATGTTCCACCATCATCATGTTCCTTTATGGTAATTCTGAATACTTTATAACATGGATACCACCATAATTTATAGCTTGTGTCAACTGAGCTATTACTGTGAAAAACTATTCTATTCTGATTCCAACTATCTCAGGATGCTGATTTAGAAGGATGTTTTCCTCTTGATTCCTTCCCACCACAACTTCCCTATTTCATCTATGGAAGAACATTCTGAACAAACATAGTTTAGATGAAGCAACATGGTAATATTAAAATGATATATCAACTTAAACATAAAGTAAAAACTTTTAAGGGTATTCTATTAAAATTATCATAACCTCTAAATCTATCTAAACCATCCTCTGATACCAACTGCAATGACCCAACCTTAATCATTACATATTTTAGTGTTTTTGAACTAAAATTCACTTTAAAATTATGAGGAAATTTTTAGTCTAGAGTTTTAGAGAATTATAACAAACTCTTAGAAAGTAAACCCATACATTATAAGTGGACACTTATACCTAGTATTTATTTTTCCTCACCAAACAAATCTTTTTAAAAATAAAACATGGTTTGTTTTCATGATAAATCTTCAAATTTTTTATATTGACCTCATCCTTGCCCCTAATCTTCCTTGAACCCTGTGAAAAATATTTTAAAACTTAGGATGAACACAAAAGCCTCAATAAATAAAATAAAAAGAAATAAATAAAGATACCGTTAGTCCATGATACTTATTTTTTTTTACCTTTTTCAAAATAAACTTTAGGCTCAAAATAAACATTTTCTTACTGAAGAAATCATATTTTTGCCCAAAAGTTTCCATAAAACATTTCATAAGAAAGATTAAAGGAAAAATAAAACCCATAAATTTTTATTTTAAAACATGATAAACTTATGAAAAAATTTCCACAAAGTTATACGTTTTACCCTTTAAAAGTAACATACACTTTCCTTTGAACATAAACCCAGTAACTTACCTTGTGAAAACATTAGACTTTTGTAAAACATAGCTAGCATAAATAAAACATATAATTAAATTGATACATAATTTTATTATCATAATTACTTATGATGTAAACCTCATGACTACCATAAAATAACCCTCATGGTTATACTTGACATAACCCTCACAATTATACTTGGATGTAACCATCGTAGTTACACTTGGAATAACCATCATGGTCAACTTCCAAATCCCCAATGCATTGAAGTTATATCATAGAAACACCCATATTTGGTTTATAATGGAACCATCCATCATCATAAACAATTCCCAAGAACCATATATCAATCATAAAACATGAATTCTTTCATTATAAAAACATTACTTTAGGAAAATCACTTATTTTAAAATAATACCACACACATACAAAGGAAAAATTTTCTTTGAAAATAAAAATGTAATCTTGTAAAGGAAGATTCAAAACATTAAATATTCATGAAAGCTAGAAAATATGCTCATTCCATGTAAGTTAAAAAACATTCCTTTTGACTTTTATAAAAAGAAATATTAAAAGTGGATTTTTAAAATAAATCCTCTTACAAATATCATATCATTAAAGAGAACATTAATCAAAAGAATTGATTACGAGTATAAGATGTAAATACACATAAAAAAAGTGAAAATAAAAAAAATAATATAATCAAAATTAATTTAAAAAATAATCTTATCATGATGTAATCAATGAAGTAGAAGTTTAACTCAAAGAAAATAAATTAAGTTAAGAATTTCCTTACCCTGAGTTTGATTTGTCATGTATGTCCTTTATATTCCTGAATAATAAACTTATGATAATTATTTAATTAATTTATAACATTTTTAAAGTTTATTATTCCTTTTATATCACTTTTTACAATTTTATAACAATTACGTAATTATTTAAGTTTACGTCGGATGTTTTGACGATATTCAGTTCATATGTCTAAAATGACTCAGGTATGTGGACTATGGTCAAAGAGTTCATTATTACAATATCTATATAATAATAATCATAATATAATTATCATTTTTATACATCAATTATACTTTTAAATATATATATTAAATATGGTTTTGAAAAATAAACTATGTTACAATCATGGAGATGGTAGGCTGTACGTACGTATGAGTAACGTTTCCATTTTTCAATGATCATCACAGAAAGAAAATAAGTATTATATTATCTTTACAAAATGATAAATATCTTATGAATATAATATATAAACATCAATTCCATTATTATATCAATCCATGAGAGGCGATAATGGAAAACAAATGACATCGATTCACGAGGTGGTAATCCGCCGTACACATGAATGCTGATTTATTTTCCATTTGATGGAAGAGGATATGGTGATGAAATTATCATAATAAAATCTTATTATATGTAGGATATAAAAGTTATTATTTAATCATGGTTGACTAAGTTTTTAATGAGGTGGAATAAGAAACAAAACTAAACATGCAGATAAAAACAATACCTCTTCTTTGGAAATCCTTCTTTCCACAACACCTTAAGACTACTAAGGATGATATTATGCCTAAATAAAGGTGTCAAAAATGCAGCGAGGGTTTATAGTAAATGATTTGGTTAGGGTTTTTCTGAACCAAATGTGTTTTGAAGTATGTAGGATTGAAAAGAAGAGGTTCCCTTTTATAAGAGAGGGGAGATGTACTATTGAAATTTCTCAAAATATTAAAATATAATAAGACTATTATAGAGAAAAAGAATTAAAAAGGCCTATAAATGAATAGGGGATGAAATTTTAGACCATATATTTTACCATTTGGTCTTATTTAATATTTTTATGATTTTTAAATAATTTAATAAAATATTAATCCCATAAAATATCATTATTGACAAATTTGATACTATTCATTAATTTGACTTTAAAATCATCAGGAAAATAATTCAAATTCAAGAAACCTATTTTATTATATATTAAATATGTCATGGTCATAAATAGAATTCCTAGATCATGTTAAATATCTCAAATTATATTTATTTTATTATTTTTAATATCATTTATTTGATTTTTTCATTAATTGAATAATTACCGTATTAGCGTTGCAAAAGAATTTAAGGTAATTATTTATTCTCTAAAAATTAAAAATAAATTATCATGATTAATATAAATTCTTTAGATTTAAAAAGACTATTTATAGTTGAAGATATCCTCTGGATAACCACATATTAAAAATTTTATACTTATTAAAAACAATAGTGTGGTATCTTTGACCTTTCTTTAAATAAAATATTATAAAGGTTATAATCATATTAAAATGAAATAAAATGGTAATATAATCAAACCATGAATTATTATGGATGAAAATTACTCATTAAATTAAATTGAGGCAAGTTTTAGGGTCATTTTTTAGTCCTTATCATTTTATTTTTCCCTTAATTACCTGATTTACCCTTAACCGTGGTAACAAAAACTACCAGGATGACTATTCATATTATTCAAAATTAAAAGAGAACTATTTAATAAATTTGGACCCACTGATTCCAAATATTAAATCTATTTTCAAAATTAAATACATAGAATTTTCATAATTTAATTTAAAATTAAATCCAAAAAATGCAATGAAAAACATTTTTTTTGGAAAAATTCCATTTTTAAATATAAAATATTTTTATTCAAGTATAAAATCCATTTCAGAAAACCATAATTGGATTTTAAAAAATTCAAATGGAACTAATAAAAATTTAAATTTAATCCAAAATATGATTTTAACTTTTAAATACTTTAAAATAAAATATGATTTTCAATAAAAAATCGATATTTTTCATTATTCATTGGAAAGTCAATATTTTCAAAAAATTATAAAAAATACATTTTAAGATTATTTTGACATGATAAATTAAAATATGAAATTAATTTTTTCAAATTAAATTTCTATAATTTGAAAATAAGAAATTAGTTTAATAAAACTATTTCCTTTTTTATTTTAAGAATTACTTAACATATTTATATTGAATTTAACTATTAAATTACAAAATACATATAAATATGAAAATAAATTATTCTATCAGTAACTGAGTTATTACATTAATACTTCTAGAGTGAATGGTTAATGCAACTTTTACCACTTCATTATCGTACTTGACATTGATAATAGTGATCGTATGAGATTTATCTTTTTCTTTGGTCTTAAGTGGTTACTGACGTCGATCACCATCATTAACCTTTATATTTGTGTACTAGTTAGCATAATGACCATACTATTTTCATTTGAAACACTAGAGTGTGGGTGGTGCATTTTGTGGTGCTTTATCCCCATCATTAACTAACTTCATTTTTTCATCACTTCGACATTCTATTGCCTGATGACCTTCCTTTCCACACTTAAAACATTTACTAGTTCTCTTAAGACAATTTACCCCATGTTTCCTTCTACAATTTGAAAAAAAAGGAATATCATCTTCTTCTCTCAATTATTTTTAGAGTTTCCTTTGAATTCCATCTTTCTTTTCTTATCAAAACCATGATATTGATGAGCAAATCCAATATCCATTTCTACCTTGACAGCACATAAAAAGATTTCTTCATAGCTATTGAAGTCTCTTATGGATAACCCCCTCTTGTCCTGACCCCTTCTGCAAAAGATACCATAATTAGGGGAGGGAGATAATGACTCCTGAGTCCCACCTCCAGTAGGCTCCAGGTTGGTGACTAGCACCGAGGGTATAAAAATATCATGAAATAGGAAGCATTTCCCTCTATAATAATATAAGATCGGGAGATAAGATGAATCACCCATAAGAAAATCTATGACATAATATAAAAAAGAAACCAAAACCATCCCATAAGGCATGTATAAATAAAACTGATACAGATAAAAGTCTCCAAAGTAAATACCCAAAAGAAAAGATAATGTAGATACATAATATCTATCCAAATATCTGAGATAGTAATATACAACACAGTCCACTTAAATCTTCTAGAAACCTGAAAATCAGTTTATATATGTAGGGTAAGAATATAGGTATACTCAATAGGAAAACTAAAATATCTCATGCACATGTGAAAAATCATACTAATGCACTCATGAGAAAACAACAAAATCACCAACACTTAAATAGGTCAACTATCCATCCCAAAAAAGGGTACCCCTCACTACTTTTCCACTGATTTGCCGCTCTCACACCCCAATTTCGTACATCCTAGCATAACCATCTCTTTCGAATAACATATACCACTACTGAAAGAATGGTCACATCACATCATGCCCACAGACACCTGGACCACTTCTCCATAAGCACCATCACATCACATCTCATTCGTAGAAACCTGATCCATCACATCACAACCACTGCCATAAAAAAAGTAATAGGGTATCATGAACATTAAGGAAATCAACCTTGTGACCTCCTCCAACCATGAATGACTGTCACAACCCCCTCCCACCAAAGATGCACCTCCTGAGCTGGCAATGGTGAAAGGGAGATAATGACCCCCGAGTCCCGCCTCCAGTAGGCCCCGGGGTGGCAACTAGCACCAAGGGTATGAGTTTTTCACAAATATGGGAGGCATTACCCTTTTTATTTTTTTAAATATCGGTAAATAGGACAATTCAACCTCCAAAAAGGAAAAGAGCAAGTGTATATAAATAAACCCAAACCAAGACCACATGCATGTTTAAAAAATTTTATAACAAGGTAAAAGTACAAGAAAGGTCAAAGTACAATACCAAAAGAAAACAAGAGTACAATAACTGCAACAACTCCAACTGTCCGAATAGTAGGGTCCCACACGACCCTGGTAGTCCTCATGGAAACCTAAAAGTAAACGTAGGGTGAGCATACAAGTATACTCAGTAGGGAAACCTAAAGCTCTCTTGCACAAGTGGGGATACATCCTAATGTCCCGTGAGAACAACAGAAGAAACCTAGTAAAGAAATTCTATCCACCCAACCTCACCAGCCACACTCACCAAACCCACAATCACAACAGGTAGTAGTAGTATATAAAAACAAGAGTATTGGGTACCCCGCACTATTTCCCTTTAATTAGCTACCCTTCCTAACGACGAACGTCCTGACGCTGCCACACTATCCTCGCCCGCACACACCTGAGCCTCACAACCACGTATCTCACCCTCACACACCTAGGCCTCACAACCACGTATCCCGCCCGCACACACCTGGGCCTCACAACCACGTATCCTGCCCGCACACAACTGGGCCTCACAACCACGTATCCTGACCGCACACACCTGGGCCTCATCTCAAAGATTCTTGGGAAATAGTAGAACCTGCCCGAAGAGTCTTGGGCTAAAACCACCCCAATCGAAACCTACCTGAAGAGTCTTAGGTGTAAGGTCGCCTCAAGCCATCACATCCTAAGGGAGAAGGAGCAGGAAGGATCTAGTAACTAAGGGAAAAACACCCTCTCCCATAAAATGGGAGTGTTCGGCACTAAGTACTCAACATGGGTGGGGTGCGATAAAACACAAAAGATACAGATATATATATGTATACCAAACACACAGCCCAACCTATGGCTTCTAAAAAGAGAAACTAAGCACATGCCTCAGCACTGCTACTACGAAGCATGCATATGACAAACAATCCTAACCCCATTTAGGTTTTCACATTTCAGCAGAAATAGTTTATTTAGTTCCTTAACTACTGGGAAACTATCCACAACCAACCACATCAATCGTTCGTAAACATATCCCTGCCATCCACAAATCAAGTTAGGAAAAACAAAAGTAACACAACCAAGCCCTTCTTATGAACTAACCAACCCCATTGATTATTAAACCCATTCTATTACCATGACCCACCATTTATTAACTCTTCCACTTTTTATTTAATATTCACAACCCATCCCTTTAATACCATTTATCGCAGCCCCGCTGCCCATTACCAACACAACATTCATACCAACCCACAACCAAGTCAACCGCAGCCCCACTGCTCACCCTATCCACAACAACCCACAAAATAATCCCTTCATATTCCACGTAACCAAGCCAACACCCGCATGTTCATTATTCCAGTTTTGTTTAACCGAGGTGATCACACAAGGGTTCTAGATTTTAAACAGCCAACTTTACGTGATTAACCAATTTCCACATTCCACAAAGTTTCCATCCATAAGAAAATCTAGAAGGAGAGGGAAACATTTAATTGCGCAAGAAAAGGCCCCCAACGACCATGATTTTCAGTAGGCAAAATCTCATTCAATTCATAACATAATATCACAGGATATAAAGTAACAACAATCACAACTTCCCATCCCCGTTATATAAGCCAGTTATTATCTTCATTAAACTGGTTCAAAAGTGTTTCACGTAAACAAGAGAACACCCACCCCGCATGATGCACAAATTAGAGAGACGAAGGTAAAATCCCTACCTCAATAGGTTCTGACCACAACGCTCCCCCGGATCAACTTTAGAAGACGTCCGTCGGCGTCCGTCACTTCTGTCGGGTCCCGGAAAAACCTCCTCGGGTGGAATTCGGAAAGGAAAAGCCGAAGGGAAGACAACAGATCCAAGCTCGGAAGTTCTGCCTCATCGTTACGATCCCATGGCCACTGACGGATCGTAAATCGGAGCTCGGACGAAGAAGTTATGGAAGAAAGAGCCTTCGAGTCTCTTGGGAGAGCTCTGCTCAGAGGAGAGGGGAGGAGAGGGGTGAGTTGAAAGGAGGAGGGGACCCCTCCTTTTATAGGAAAAAAAAGAAAAAGTACACATCATGTACTTTATGGTACACAGCGTGCACTTGGTTAATTTACACGGTCTCCACGCGGCTTCCAACACGGCTCCGCGGTCGTTGACTGGTCAACACACGGTTTGAGGGTAACGCATACGCGCGGAGGGACTACACGACGTGTAGTTTGGACACACGGCGTGTACCCATTTATTGCACATGGTAGGGACACGGCTCCAACACGACACACAACCGTTGACTGGTAACGCATACGCGGGGAAGGACTACATGGTGTTTAGTATTGGACACACGGCGTGCACCCATTATTCCACACAGGAAGGACACAATCTTCAACATGGGGTATACCCAAAAAGGGGGGGGGGGGGGTACACGACGTGTACTCAAACTACACGGCGTGTAGTTTCAAAATTCTGGAATGCATGGGAAAAGTCCATTTTACCCTCCAGAACACTTCAAGACCCTATTTTTGACAAAGGAATGGGCCGGAGAGGTCCGAGCCATTACATCAGATACCTCTTAAAACATTCTCGTCCCTGAGAATTCAAAAACCAACATAGAGGAAACCCAAAAAGATACCTCTTAGGGTTCTCATTATAACAGGAACCCAACCAACAACCCTAATCATATGTGTTAGGAATTCCTTCTCCTATGTCGAGATATTATCCGCTTTAGGCGGCACTGACTCGCTTGCATGGGTTCAATCTCATCCTCATTAATGCGTCTCGATTAAGAATTGGGTCTTTCCACTTTCATACATTAGGATTTTTTTTTCAACTCGTACTACCCCCAACACCACACAACCAACTCACTGCCCGGACACATGGTTCTTGGGAAATTCCTTCTCCTATGTCGAGATATTATGCGCTTTAGGCGACACTGACTCGTCCGCATGGGTTCAATCGCATCCGCATTAATTCATCTCGATTAAGGGTCAGGTGTTTCCCTTTCCCCACATATCTGGACATGTCACACATTACCAGGGAACAAGGAAACAAAAGGTCTCACAACTGACAATCCAAGCATTCCATATATCAAAGGTACATAGTACAACATCAACACAAAGCTCAAAAGAAGAAGGAAAAACACAAGTCAAAACAACTCCGGGTACTAAGCGTGCATCTGGGTCTCCCACTCCCAAGTGCTCTCCTCAAGGCCACCATGCCTCCACAACACATGAACCAACGGAATGGTTCGTCCACAGAGCACCTTCTCCTTACGATCCTCGATTCTAACTGGTCGTTCCTCGAAGGTCGCGTCGTCTCCCATATCTAGATCTCCCCATTCGATAACGTGAGAGTCATCGTGTAAGTACCGACGAAGCTGGGAGATGTGGAAGACGTCATGAACCTTCTCCAACTGAGGTGGCAGGGCCAGCTGATATGCCACCTCGCCAACTCTCCTCAACACCTCAAAAGGTCCGATGAACCTAGGTGAGAGCTTGCTCCCTTTCCCAAACCTCCGCTGCCCCCGTCGAGGGGAAACCTTCAAGAACACATGATCCCCCACCTCGAACTCTAAGGGCCTCCTCCGACGATCGGCATAAGACTTCTTTCGGTCCTGAGCCGCTTTCATCCTCTCACGTACAAGATGGACTTTCTCTGTGGTGCTCTGCACTACCTCTGGCCCAAGAGAACCTGTCTCACCAACCTCTGCCCAGAAAATGGGTGAATGACATGTCCTTCCATAAAAAGCCTCAAACAGTGCCATGCCAATAGTAGATTGGAAGCTGTTGTTGTAGGAGAACTCTACTAAAGGCAAGTGTCGTACCCATGATCCTCCAAAATCCAGAATGCATGCTCGCAGCATGTCCTCCAACATCTGGATAGTTCGCTCCATCTGCCCATCGGTCTGGGGGTGGAAAGTAGTGCTAAGGCGTAGCTGGGTGCCAAAAGAATGCTGTAACCCCCTCCAGACTCGTGAGGTAAAATTATTTTCCCGATCTGAGACGATAGTCTTTGGGACTCCATGCAACCGCACAACCTCGTCTGCGTACCTCTGTGCTAAGGTACTCACTGGGCCTATCTCCTTAATTGCTAAGAAGTGAGCTGATTTTGTCAGTCGATCCACCACTAACCAGATAGAATCATAACCACCTTGAGCTCTGGGTAGTACTATGACGAAGTCCATTGAGATGTCATACCACTTCCACTCGGGGACATCTAAAGGATGCAAAAAACCACTGGGAACACGACGTTCAACCTTCACTTGCTAACACACTAGGCATTTAGCCACAAACTCCGCCACTTCCCATTTCACCCTGGGCCACCAAAACTGTTCCCTCAGGCCTCAGTACATTTTTGAAACTCTTGGATATACCGCCAAGGCTGAGCTATGGAACTCATAGAGAACTCCCTCACGCATTGCCTCCAGAACAAACAACCTTCCATGGAAAAGTATCCGATGTAGGCTGTCCTCTGACCATCCTTCTAGAGCATTCCCCTGATCGACATGATCCCACATCACTTCCACCTCGTAGTCCCCCCACTGAGACTCTTCCACCTGCTGCAACAAGGAGGACTGCACCGTCATCTGAAACAAACAGCCTCTAACACCTTCTTCCCTTGCATCCAAGTTCAAGGCAGCCAACTCTCCCATCACTTTCCAAGCATCAGCGGATTCCCGAACCACTTCCTTATGCGACTTCATGCTCAGGGAATCAGCCACAACGTTTACCTTACCTTCAGTGTAAGAGATCTCAAAGTCATAGTCTTGGAGAAACTCGACCCATCTCCGCTACCGTAGGTTCAGGTCACGCTGGGAGAAGATATAACGCAGGCTCTTGTGATCTGAGAACACCACAAAGCGCTCCCCAAAGAGGTAATGTCGCCACAACTTTAGTGCGAACACTACTGCTGCAAGCTCTAGGTCATGGGTGGCATAGTTACGCTCGTGAGGGCGTAACTGCATAGACCCATAACAGATCACACCCTTCTCCTGCATCAGCACGCACCCCAGACCAAGGCCAAAAGCGTCACAAAACACCTCATACAACAACCCTTCCTCTGGAAACCTGAGTACGGGAGCACTGGCCAACTTTTCCTTTAGGTATTAGAAAGCCTTCTGGCACTGCTCGCTCCATAGGAAGACCTGGTTCTTCCTGGTCAAGGCTGTCAATGGAGCAGCAACTCGAGAGAAGTCCGAAACAAACCTCCGATAGTAACCTGCTAACCCCAGGAAACTATGAACTTCTGCCACGCTCTTGGGTGCTGCCCAAGAAACAACTGCCTCCACCTTCGATGAGTCCACTGACACTCCATGCTGAGACACCACGTGCCCAAGGAAGTGTAATTCTTGCGTCAAGAACTTACACTTTGACAATTTTCCATAAAGATGGTGGTGTCTAAGGACTTCCAAGACTGCCCTGAGATGCTCAACATGATCCTCCTCTGATCTTGAGTAGATCAGGATGTCATCGATAAACACAACGATGAACCGGTCCAGAAACTCTCGGAATACAAAGTTCACAAGTCCCATGAACACAGCTGGTGCATTCGTAACTCCAAACGGCATCACTAGAAACTCGAAGTGCCCATACCTGCACCTGAAAGCCGTCTTCGATATGTCACTATCCTTCACCCTCAGCTGATGATATCCTGATCCTAGATCAATCTTAGAAAACCAACCTGCTCCCCTCAGCTGGTCGAAGAGATCATCTATCCTTGGAAGGGGTAACGGTTCTTGACCGTTACCTGGTTCAACCTTCGGTAGTCTATGCATAGCCTGAGACCACCATCTGCCTTCTTCACGAACAAAAATGGAGCACCCCATGGCGACACACTGGGTCGAATAAAACCCTTCTCCATCAGATCGTCAATCTGAATCCGCAACTCCCACAACTCTGAAGGTGCCATCCGATAAAGGGCCATCGAAATCGGACAGGCACTAGGCTGTAAGTCTATCCCGAACTCAACGTCACGTAGAGGGGGTAGAGTCACAACCTCCTCAGGAAAAACATCGAGGAACTCCCCAACAACCTCTGGGACATCCATCATCTCTGTATCAGTTGGAACTACTGATAGCCCGCCTAACAAGGAAAGGAGAGGCTTCACATGCCGGCTTCCCACCTGATAGCTCCTCTCGCCAAAAAAAGATACGCGCTGCCCATCCACGTCGGAGAACACTACTCTTCTCTGGAAGCAGTCGATAATGGAACTAACAGAAAACAACCAGTAGATGCCTAAGATGACATCGTATGGCTGCATCTGTAACAGAAGAAGGTCCCCACTAGATCTATGTGGTCCCAACGTCAGCCCACATTCCTGGAAAACACAAGATACGCTGGTCTGGCCTCCAACTGGTGTACTCAGTACCAATGGTATGAAAAGTCTCTCTACGTCTAGTCCCAAACCATGGGCTAGACCAGGTGAAAAAAAGGAGTGCGAAGCTCCCAAATTGAACAAAGTAGAAACAAGAGTGCTGAATAAACAAATCATACCTCGTACCACCTCTGGTCTTGCTGGAGCTACCAACTCTGCTGCGTGCAACTGTCCACGCCAAACTCCTCTGCCTCTCGGATTTTGTCCACCTCCCTGACCACGCCCTGGTCGAGGTCCCTGAGGAGTACCCTGAGGTCAGCCTCCTCCCGCAAAGTCTGCCCTCGGAGGAGCATGGTCCTGCTGCTGCTGGAAGGGCCTCACCGGCAACTGGTGCTGCTGAGGTGGGCGCTGAACCTGCCCACCTCCACCGTACTGAGCTCGGGTCGGGCACCAACTCTGAACATGCCCAAAATCTCCACAAGAAAAACACCTCGGTCCTGGGCTCGTGGAAAAGGGACGAGGACCTGAAGATCTGAACTGGAACTGCTGGGGCCTGCTCCTCACTGGCCTGAACCTGGAAGGTCCCGTCGCAGGAGACCTGCTACTGATTGCCTTCCCCTTCGACGAACCTGGCTGAAACTCCTCACGTGGTGCACCTCCCAGTGAGTGCATCCTCTATACAACCTCTGCTTTCTTCTACACCACCAAGTACGTCGGAAGGGTGAAGGGGGTGACATAATACTGGAGCGAAGGACGAAGTGCCTCCTCCAAACGTCTTGCCCGAGACTCCTCATCTGGAAAGAGATCCGAAGCAAAGCGTAGGAGATCCTTGAACTTGATCCCCAGCTCTTGTACCGACATACTCCCCTACTGAAGGGAGAGTAACTCCTACCGCTTCTCCACCTTGATCATGGAAGAAAGGAATTCCTCTTAGAATTCCTTCTCAAAGTCAGCCCATGGAACCTCTGCCTCTATCCTCTCTCCAAGGTAGAGCGTCCACCACTGTCGCGCCGCAACTCTCAGCTGACTGACTGCTAGGGGAACCCAGTAATCCCTTGGAGCACGGATCAAGGTAAAAGAGATCCCTAGCTCCTCAAGCCACCCCTCCATCTCCGTATCCGAAGTACTACCCTCATACTTCTTGAGGGTCTTCCATTGGAAATAATAGAGAGTCTTCTGTCTCCGGCTATCTTCCTCCTCTCGGTAAATCCTCAACTGATCGACCGCCTGAATCTGCTAGGCCTCGGCCATCTGAGCCACCCGGGGACGACGTCCAGGTGCCATAGCTGTATGGTAAACAAGGATCATCTATGCCCAAGTAGTAAGAAAAAACTCAAGGTTTTATTTTATCATTTTATTCCAATTTCTTTCCATGAACACCCAAATCAAGTAAAACACAATCATGATGATGCATGTACCTTCCCTAGGGTCTCTACCCTGCAATCAATATAGCCTCACTTGGTCGTTTGGTAGGCTCAGAGTCCTTTCATCGGATCACGGGGGGCCTTAAAATCCCGTGTCCTAGCCGGTCTTCCCTGGCCTATGTCACGCACCAAGATTAACTAACATTGTCGCCCTACCATCCCATGAAATCCTCACTGTGCCTAACTCCAGACTCCATCCTATCTCTCAACCATCACCTCTGATACCATTCTGTCACGACCCCCTCCCACCAAAGATTCCCCTCCTGAGATGGCAATGGTGAAAGGGAGATAATGACCCCAAAGTCCCGCCTCCAGTAGGCCCCGGGGTGGCGACTAGCACCAAGGGTATGAGTTTTTCACAAATATGGGAGGCATTACCCTTTTTATTTTTTTAAAGATCTGGAAATAGGACAAGTAAACCTCCAAAAAGGAAAAGAGCAAGTATATAGAAGTAAACCCAAACCAAGCCCACATGCATGTTTAAACAATTTTATAACAAGGTACAAGTACAAGAAAGCTCAAAGTAAAATACCAAAAGAAAACAAGAGTACAACAATTGCAACAACTCCAACTGTCCGACTAGTAGGGTCCCGCATGACCCTAATAGTCCTCCTAGAAACCTGAAAGTAAAGGTAGGATGAGCATACAAGTATACTAAGTAGGGAAACCTAAAGATCTCATGCACAAGTGGGGAGACATCCTAATGTCCCGTGAGAACAACAGAAGAAACCTAGCAAGGAAATTCTATCCATCCAACCTAACCATCCACACTCACCAAAACCACAATCACAACAGGTAGTAGTAGTATATAAAAATAAGAGTATTGGGTACCCCGCACCATTTCCCTTTAATTAGCTGCCCTTCCTAACGACGAACGTCCTGACGCTGCCACACTCTCCCTGCCCGTACACACCTGGGCCTCACAACCACGTATCCTGCCCGCACACACCTGGGCCTCACAACCACGTATCCCACCCGCACACACCTGGGCCTCACAACCACGTATCCCGCCCGCACACACCTGGGCCTCACAACCACGTATCCCGCCCGCACACACCTGGGCCTCATCCCAAAGATTCTTGGGAAACAGTAGAACCTTCCCGAAGAGTATTGGGCTAAAACCACCCCAATCGAAACCTACCTAAAGAGTATTAGGTGTAAGGTCACCTCAAGCCATCACAACCTATGGGAGAAGGAGCAGGAAGGAGCTAGTAACTAAGGTAAAAACACCCTCTCCCATAAAATGGGAGTGTTCGGCACTAAGTACTCAACATGGGTGGGGTGCGATAAAACACAAAAGATACAGATATATATATATGTATACCAAACACACAACCCAACCTATGGCTTCTAAAAATAGAAACTTAGCACGTGCCTCGACACTGCTACTACGAAGCATGCATACAACAAAAAATCACAACCCTATTTAGGTTTTCACGTTTCAGCATAAATAGTTTATTTTGTTCCTTAACTACTGGGCAACTATCCACAACCAACCACATCAATCGTTCTTAAACATATCCCTACCATCCACAAATCAAGTTAGGAAAAACACAAGCAACACAACCAAGACCTTCTTATCAACCTACCAACCCCATTGATTATTAAACCCGTTCCATTACCATGACCCACCATTCATTAACTCTTCCACTTTTTATTTAATATTCACAACCCATACCTTTAATACCATTTATCGTAGCCCCGCTGCCCATTACCAACACAACATTCACACCAACCCACAACCAAGTCAACCGCAGCCCCACTGCTCACCCTATCCACAACAACCCACAAAACACTCCCTTCACATGCCACGTAACTAAGCCAACACCCACATGTTCATTATTCCAGTTTTGTTTAACCGGGGTGATCACACAAGGGTTCCAGATTTTAAACAGCCAACTTTACGTGATTAACCAATTTCCACATTCCACAAAGTTTCCATCCATAAGAAAATCTAGAAGGAGATGACAACATTTAATTGTGCAAGCAAAGGCCCCCAATGACCGTGATTTTCAGTAGGCAGAAGCTCATTCAATTCATAACATAATATCACAGGATATAAAGTAACAACAATCACAACTTCCCATCCCCGTTATATAATCCAGTTATTATCTTCATTAAACCAGTTCAAAAGTGTTTCACGTAAACAAGAGAACACACACCCCTCATGATGCAAAAATTAGAGAGACGAAGGTAAAATCCCTACCTCAACAGGTTCTGATCACACCGCTCTCCCGGATCAACTTTAGAAGACGTCCGTCGGCGTCTGTTACTTCTGTCGGGTCCCTGAAAAACCTCCTTGGGTGGAAGTCTAAAAGAAAAGGCTAAAGGGAAGAAAACAGATCCAATCTTGGAAGTTTCGCCTCGTCGTTACGATCCAGTGGCCGCTGACGGATCGTAAATCGGAGCTCGGACGAAGAAGTTATGGAAGAAAGAGCCTTCGAGTCTCTTGGGAGAGCTCTGCTCAGAGGAGAGGGGAGGAGAGGGGTGAGTTGAAAGGAGGAGGGGACCCCTCCTTTTATAGGCGGGAAAAGCAAAAGTACACGACGTGTACTTTATGGTACATGGCGTGTACTCGGTTAATTCACACGGCCTCCACGAGGCTTCCAACATGGCTCCGCGGCCGTTGAATGGTCAACACACAGTTTGAGGGTAACACATACACGGGGAGGGACTACACAACGTGTAGTTTGGACACACGACGTGTACCCATTTATTGCACACGTCAGGGACACGGCTCCAACATGGCACAAGACTGTTGACTGGTAACGCGTATGCGGGGAAGGACTACACGACATGTAGTATTGGACACACGGCGTGCACCCATTATTCCACACAGCAAGGACACGGTATTCAACACGGGGTATACCCAAAAGGGGGGGGGGGGGGGGGTACACGACGTGTACTCAAACTACAGGGCGTGTAGTTTCAAAATTCTGGAATGCATGGGAAAAGTCCATTTTACCCTCCAGAACACTTCAAGACCCTCTTTCTGACAAAGGAATGGGCCGGAGAGGTCTGGGCCATTACAATAACCCTCACCAAAAGCTTCCCCACAACATGGTAATATCACATATTACCCAAAAAAACTTGGGCCATTACCCCACAACATGATCACATCACATCTTGCCTGAAAATACTAGGGGAAACACCCTACAATACAGTCATATGAAATCTCACCTAAAAACACCTGGGGCACTAAAAGACCTCCATCCATCACAACCTGTACATATCTAATCATCTGAAAGAGAGAGCAGAGAAGAGCAGGTAGTCATCCATTTTTCCTCATTATCAAGATGTTGAAAAAAACACCCCCTTATGAATATATGGGAATTGATAAATAGTGCTTGAAATGTGTGAGGTGTGTATAGAAATCAAAAGGAATATACAAGTATATACATATATACACACACAAACCCAACCTATGGGTTCACAACTAAACACTAACCAACTCAAAACATCCCCACTTTCACTAACACCTCTAAATGCATAACACCATACAAACCACAAGCCACATTTCAAATTTCCAACCAATTCCCATTATCTGTCCCATTAATTTCATTATTAATCACCAACCACATTTAACCACACAACCCATCATTATTTGTTCATTTACAAATTTCCATCACATTAACCAAATCAAACCCTAACCATTTTAGTCATTATTCAACAATTATTTGTTCCATCACTACCTAAGAATATAGCATAAAGAACCACACAACACAAGAAGATCATCATCCCCATCATACCATTTCCTCACCACCCCCAAAGTATGTACAAACAACCGCCACTTCGTTGCCCCAAAATCTCGATCATATCTCACCCATCATCCCAATATCACATCACAATCACACATCGTTACCCTAGAAGAACTACCACATATCACAACTCATCAAGGACCCTTTTATAGATTTTTCAAAGGGGATTTTATCACATTTCACTTTATTTTATGGGTGTTATCACACAAGCCATAATCCAAGGGTAACCATTTTATTATCCAAATATAAATGGTTAACAAATTTTTATTTTAGGGTGATATCTCAGCAATCACAACAGAAACTACAGTCACCAAACACACTGTTTAGCACAAACCCCCCCCCCCCCCAATGACTATAATTTTTAGTGGGGCATCATGTCCGTACAATCCATCATATCACAATAATATAAAAGTTGTAAAATCATGCAGATCATTTCCCTTTCCCCCCTTCAATTTCAACTAGCCAATCATTTATCTATGATTAAACCAACACAACCATCTCCTATATATAAACAAAATAAAACCTCTCCTAAATGATGCATAATAAAGAGAAATGAGTTATTTCCTACCTCAAAGAAGCTTTTACAACTCACTGCACACCGTAGGATGAAGAAGAAATGACCGTAAACCAAAAATGCACCACGAGATCAAAAATCAACCTATAAATCATCCAATGATGATAAAAATAAATCCCAAATCATAACACAAACCAAGAAAGCATTTCTGAAATGAATTCCTAAGAAAATAATAATATAAAACCATGGGGAAAAGTGAAATCACTCACTACATATCATCAACCAACAACCACTAGAACCAATAGATCGAAGTGGGAGGAAGGGGTCTAGAAGATCCTACCAAGACACCTAGGGATCTTTCAAAATGATAGGGGAAGAGAGCGGATGAATGAAATGAAATTCATTTGGAAGGGTTATAAAATAAATTGTAATCCACTGATTTCACATCGTGTAAACATTACATGACCTATAATCCATGGGTTTCCTAAAATTTACACTTTATCTAAAAATTATATCGCATAAAATTTATTTAATTAAACTCTGTTAATTTAATTTTCCTGAAATGAATTTGTTTCATGGATCCCACTTACCTGATTTACATGCTGTGAACCGGCCGGCTACACAAGCTGTGAACCACTATTCATGTCGTGTAAACAATACATGATGTGTATTTACTATAGTAGCTTTTCCGCACCTCTAACCTCTATGGAACCTTCTCAAGACTCCTCAAAAACACCTATGACACCCAAAAATAGAAAAGTAATGGGCCGGGTAGGCAAATTTCGTTACATCAAATACCTCTCAAATGATTCTCACCCCTGAGAATCCAAGACCAAGCCCAGAAGGAAAGAGGTCCGAACAACCACCCCATGAGATACCTCTCAAGGATCTCTTCATACCTCAAACACTACCACCATCTAAACACACCAAACCAAACAGACACAAAAATATCACACAACCTCATCACCACATAGCCACTAACTACCTTCTATCACATAACCACATTGCCACACAACCATCTCAACCTCCACACAACCCAAATGAATAGCTGCAAAAACTAACTAACTTCACCATTTCGAATACATGAATTAGGGAATTACATCCTACATCTCAAGATATTATCCACTCTGGGTGGCACTGACTCACCCACACAGGTTTAATCCCATCGTAATATAATTCATATCAATTAGGATCATGTACTCCCCTTTTCGTATGTCAAAACTTTATCACAAATCATACATCAAAAAAAGGGGAAAAACTCATTAGATAAAACAATAAGGTCTCAAAATCACATCACAAGAAAAACAAAGCAAGGAAAAACTCAAATAATCTCTTGGTACTAGGAACACATATGTTTATCTCACTCCCAAGTACTCTCTTCAAGGACACCATGTATCCACAACACACAAACCAAAGGAATGATCCGTCCACAAAATAACTTATCTTGGTGATCCTGAATCTCTACTCACCGCTACACGAATGTCACATTTTCCTTGATATTGAAATATCCCCAATCAATGAAATTGGAGTCATTGTGAAGATACTAAAGAGGTTGAGAGACATGGAAGATGTTGTGGATCCTCTCCAGCCGTGGTGGAAATACCAACCAATAGGTTACCTCACTAACTCACCCCAACACCTTAAAGGGCCCAAAAAACTTGGGAGAAAGATTAATCCCTCCACCAAACCTGGCCACGTTGAGGGAAACCTTCAAGAACACATGGTCCTCAAACTTGAACTTCAAGGGCCTCATTCTATGATCGATATAAGAATTATTCCGATTCTATGTTTCTTTCATCATCTCATGAATAAGATGAACCTTCTATATTATGCTCTACACCACATCAGGTCCTATAATTGCAGCCTCCCCAAACTCTTTCCAACACAATGGAGAATGAAAAATTCTTCTATAAAAATCCTCAAACAGAACCTTACCAATAGAATAGTGATAGATGTTTTTGTATGAAAACTCGACCAAAGGTAGGTTTCCTACCCAAGATCCACCAAAGTCCAAGATGCAGACACACAACATGTCCTCCAGCGTTTGGGTGGTCCACTTTGTCTTCCTGTCTATTTGAGGGTGGAAAGCAGTGCTGAGGCATAATTGAGTGGAAAAATTATGTTGTAATCCCCTATAGAATCTCTATGTAAAATGTTCATACCAATCTAAGACATTGGACCTCAGAACTCCATGTAATCGTACTACCTCATTCACATACCTCTTAGCCAAAACATCCACTGCGCCTAACTCATTGATCGCTAAGAAGTGGGATGATTTCATCAACCGATCCATGATCACCCAGATAAAATAAAAACCTCTTAGAGATAAGGGTAACCATGTGATGAAATTCATTTATACATCATCCCATTTACACTTAGGAACATCC
Source organism: Viscum album (assembly GCA_963277665.1). Classification (NCBI taxonomy): domain Eukaryota; kingdom Viridiplantae; phylum Streptophyta; class Magnoliopsida; order Santalales; family Viscaceae; genus Viscum; species Viscum album. The sequence goes on from OY728160.1 coordinate 442,072,798, forward strand.
AATGGTTGTAAAAAACTGCTAACAACAAGATGCTTAGTCTTTACCTACTAGAAAACCAAACACTTCATCAAAAAATCCACCACCACCCATTTCATCCTGGGACACAAAAACTGTATCCTCAAACCATGGTACATCTTGGAAAATCTTGGTTATACTTCCAAAGGTGAGATATGAAACTCATGGAATCCCTTGCGCATCACTAATAGAACAAATAACCTCCCAAGAAATAAAATCTGGTTCTGATCATCCTTCGACCATCCCTCCAGAGCATCACCATGTCCAACAAGATTGTGCATCACCTCTAACTATGAGTCTCCCCACTAAGACTCCTCCACCCGCCGCATTAGAGACAACTGCCCCATCATCTGAAACAAACATACTCTACTATTATCCACCCTTACATCTAAGTGAAAGGTTTCCAAATCCTCTATCTACCTCCAAGCATTCCCAGACTCTAGAACAACATCCTTCCTTGAATTACTACTCAAAGAATCAGTAACAACATCCCCTTTTCCTGAGGTGTATGAGATCTCAAAATCATAATACTGAAGAAACTCAACCTACCTCCACCACTTAAAATTCAGATCACACTGAGAAAAGATATACCTCAAACTCTTCTGATCCGTGAAGATCACAAAGAACTCCACAAGGAGGTAATTATGCCAAAACTTTAGTGAAAACACAACCACTACTAGCTCTAAAACACAGGTGGCATAGTTATTCTCATGGAGACATAACTTGATAGAACCATAAGAGATCACCTCCCTCTATTTAATCAACATGCATCCCAAACCTAGATGGAAAATATCACAAAACACCTCAAACATCACACCCTCCTTAGGAAATTGAAGCACTGGAGCACTGACCAACTTCCCCTTCAAGTAACCAAACACTGCCTGAAACTGATCACTCCACAAAAAATACTGATCCTTCCTAGTCAACACTATCAACATGGATAAAAATTGAGATAAATCATTCACAAACTTCTGATAATAGCCTATGAGACCAAGGAAGATACAAAACTTTATTTGAGTACTGCCCAAGAAACAACTACCTTGACTTTTGACGAGTCTACTACCACACCCTATTGATACACCACATGCCTGAGGAAATACACCTATTTTATTCAAAAATTACACTTGGAAAACTTTCCATATATATGGTGGTGTTGAAGAACCTTCAAGACATATATAAGATGATCGACATGCTCCTCCTATGACTTTGAGCAGATCAAGATATCATTAATGAATATGATGATGAACTGATCCAGGAACTCAGGGAACATTGAGATCATAAGCCCTATGAACACGACTAGTGCATTCGTAACACCAAATGACATGATTGAAAACTCTAAGTTCCCATACCTACATTTGAAGGCACTCTTCGGGATATATCCCTCCTTCAACCTCAACTAGTGATATTTAGACTGCAAATCAATCTTATAAAATCAACTCGCCCCTCTTAACTGGTTGAAAAGATCATTTATCCTTAGAAGAGGGCAACCGTTCTTGACCGTCACTTGATTCAACCTCTGATAGTCTATACACAACCTCAGACTACCATCCACCTTCTTATAGAACACCAATAGACCACCCCATGATGGCACACTGGGTTGGGTAAAACCCTTAAACATTAGATCATCTATCTGAATGCTCAACTACCATAACTCATAAGGTTTCATCTGATAAGGATCCATCAAAATTAGAGAAGCACCAAACTGCAATTCTATCCTGATCTCAACATAACATCGAGGGGGTAGCATCACAACATCGTCATGGAAAAAATCCAAAAACTCTCCATTGAACCTAAGGACCACCACCCCAGCATCCAATGATTCCACTAACAACTCATCTAACACATAAATAAGGGTCTCCACACATTGAGTTCCCACCTAGAAACCCCATTATCTAATAAAACCACATGCTAGAAATCCACATATGAAAATATGGCTCTCCTCCAAAAGAATTTGATAAAATCATGTATGTAATACAACCATTAAATTCCTAGGATGTAATCCTATGACTTAATATGTAGTAAGAAAAGATCTCCACATGATTGATGTGGCCCCATCATCAATATACACCCCTATCTTACATAAAACAAGGAAGCCTTGCCTTTGAATAGTGTAGTCAACATTAGGGTCATGAGAAGTTTCTCTATGTCTATTTCTAGAGCATAGACTAGAGTGGGTGAAAAAAGGATTGAAAAGCTACCAAATCAAAAAAGGCATAAATAAGGGTACTAAACAAACCAATCATACATATGAAAATCTCCATCCCCTATGGAACTACCTCCTCCACTGTGTGAAACTGACTACACACAACTCCTCTATTTATTTTCTGATGACCACCTCCATGTCCAAACTCGGTTAGAGGTCCTTGTATGTGAGGAACATTCTAAGGTTGACCTCTACCCACTTCATCTCCCATTGGTGGAGCATAAACCTGCTTCCCTACTACTAAAATGGTCTCATTGGAAACTGCTGCTAAGGCAACTGCTGAACCTATACACCTCCACCAAACTAAACTTGAGGAACCACTGGGCACTATTTTTGGTAATGAACATGAACCCCAAAAAAGGAAAACATTGGATTGATATCTCTAGGAAAAGAATAGAAACCACTAGCCTCAAAAGGCTGAAAGTGAAACTATTGAGGTCGACTCCCTAATGGTCGAAAACTCAAAGTTCCTGGTGCTTGTGACCTACTACTAACAACCCCGCTCCTTGAGGAACCCTGTTGGTTCCCCTCTTGTGGTAAAACTCCCCGCGAGTGCATATTCTCGATCACATACACCTTTTTATGAACCTCCTAATACATTGGAAACGTAAAAGGAGTGACTGCATACTGGATAGAAGGATGGATTGAATCTTCAATACTTTTTACACAAGACTCCTCATATGGAAAAAGAATTAGGGAAAAATGAAAAAGGTCCTTGAACTTGATTCCCAACTCCCGCACTGACATACTCTTCCAGTGAAGAGAAAGAATCTCATTCCTCTTCATCGCCTTCATGGTCAATGAAAGGAACTCTACCTGAAACTCCTTATGAAAGTTGACACATGAAACATATTCCTCCTTTTTCTCTACCAAATATAGCATCCACCACTGAAGCGCAAATCCCCACATCTGACTGACTGCCAAAGAGACTGAGTATCCCACCAGGGCCCAGATCAAATTGAATTGATCTCAAGATTCTCCAACTAGCTCTTTGTTTCCAAATCTAAAACACTTCCCTCATACTTCCCCAAATCCTACCACTGAAAATCTCACAACACCATATTCCAAGCCTCACCCCTCTTCTATATCAACCCTATGACAATCAACCATATCAACATGATGGACCTCTACTACCTCAACCACATCCGGAAGACATCAAAGAGCCATAGTTGAAAGACAAACAAGATTTTCCTAATCCTATATAGTATTGAATTTTATTAAGATTTATTTAATTCACTTTATTCATTTTAAACTTCCCAAAACAACCCAACTCAAACAGAAACACAAGTCATCATGATGAATGTACCTCTCCTAGGTCTTTACCATGAAAATTGGTCCACCTCACTCGGTCATTCAATAAGATCATATTCCATGCACTGGATCATGATGGGAATTAAAATCCTGTATCCTAGATGATCTTCCTAGACTATGTCATTCACCAAGTTCAATTGAAACTATTTCCATACCAACAAATTCAATCCTCACTATACCTAACTCTAAACTACATCCTATCTCTAAACCTAACTCCCTATAATAACACTCTATCATGACCCCCTCGCACTAAAGATACTACAATGAGGGGAGAGAGATAATGACACCCGAGTCCTGCCTCCAGTAGGTCCCGGGTTAGAGACTAACACCGAGGGTATAAAAATCTCATGAAATGGGAGACATTACACTCTATAATAATATAATATTGGGAGATAAGATTAATTTTCCACAAGAAACTTAATGAAATAATATAAAAAGAAACCAAAACCATCACACAATGTATGTATAAATAAAAATAATATAGATAAAAGTCTCCAAAGTAAATACACAAAATCAAATCTAAATTAGTGACACAATAGTTAGCCAAATATTTAAGATAGTAATGTCCAAAATGTTCCATGTAATCCTTATGGAAACCTAAAAATTAGTTTATATACATAGGGTGAACATACAAGTATACTCATTAGGAAAACCAAATTCTATCATACACATGTGAAATAGGAATACTAATACACCCATGAGAAAACAGTAGAACCAACAACCCCTAAACAGGTCAACTATCCATCCAAACACCAAAAAGGCACACTCAACAAATAACAAAAGATAAGTATAGTAACATAATAAGAAGAATATTGATAAAGGGTACCCCACAACACTTTCCCACTGATTTTCCACTCTCACACCCCAACATCATACGTCATGAAGCTCCCATATCTTCCAAATAACATATATCACCACCCACATCACAGTCACATCACATCACACCCACAAACACCTAGACCACCAACCCAAAGGCACACTCACATCAGATCTCACCTGCAGACACTTGGGCTATCACATCACAACCACTTCCATAGATAGAGTAGTAGGGTATCACGAACATGAAGGAAATTAACATCGTGACCTACTCCTATCATGCACAACCCCCACAAAAAGCCACCTCATAGAACGACCATATCACATCTCACCTGAAAACACCTGGGCCACCTCCCCATAACATGGTCATATCACATCTTTTCTAAAAACACCTAGGCCACCACCGCAAAACACATTCATATCACATATCACATATCTCATAAAAACACATGGGCCATCACCTAGTACACTAAAATACCTTCGACCATCAAAGACAATGCATATCTACTTGCCTGGAAGATGTAGTGGGGAAGAGTGGGTAGCCATCCATCTATCCTCATCACCATGATTTTAGAAAAAACACCCCCGTGTGAATATACGGGTGTTAGCACATAGTGCTCGATGTAGGTGAGGTGCGTATAGAAATCATAAAGAATATACAAGTATATACATATAGCCACACACAATCCCAACCTATGGGTTCACAACCAAACACTAACCAACTCACAACATCACCACTTTCACTTCCACCTTTAAATGCATATCACCCGAGGAAGAGACCGTTATTTATAGAAGAATGGGCACTATGCCTATTGAGTGCATGTATTTTGTGATGAGGGATGATTTAGGGCTGCACTACTTTCGACCCCCTTGAATGATGGGGTTGTTTGTGTCCTTGTAAGTGTCTCTGGACATGGAATTTTTACACTTATAATAAAAAAAGCAATATTACTACTACTACATTTCAAATTTCAAACTAATTCCCATTATCCATCCCATTTTTTTTATTTTTAATTACCAAACTCATTTAACCACATAACCCATCATTATTTATTAATTTAAACATTTCCTTCCCATTAACCAAACCAAAAACCAACTATTTCAATCATTATTAAACAATTATTTATTCCATCACTACCACTGCATCTAGAATAGAGAAACCACACAACATAAGCAGCTCATCATCCCCATTGTACCACCGCCTCACCGCCCCAAAATAATGGCAAAAAAACCACCTCCTCACAATCCCAAAAGTACAACCAAACAACCAAACAAAAACCACCTCACCACCCCAAAAACACAGCCAAAAAACCACCACCTCATCACCCCAAAAGTACGATCACATCTCACCCATCATACCCACATCACATCACAATCACACATCGCTACCCCACAAGAACAACCACACATCAAAACATATCAGATACCCTTTTACAAATTTAACAAAGGGGATTTTGTCACATTTCACTTTATTTTAGGAGCTTTATCACACAATACATAATCTAGGGAAACCTTTTTATTATACAAATATAAGTGGTTAGAAAATTTCTATTTTAGGGTGATATCAAAACAATCACAATAGGCAGAGAAGTCACAACACATATTATATAGCATACATAAATCCCCTAATGGCCACAATGGTCAGTAGGGAATCAATCCTGTACAATCCATCATATCATAATAATATCAAAGCTGTAAAATCATGCAAATCATTCACCTTCCCCCCCTTTAATTTCAATTATTAATTTATTTATATTTGATTAATCCACCACAACCATCTACCATAGATAAACAAAATAAAAACCCTTCTGAATGATAAAAAACAAAGAAAATGAGGGATTCCCTACCTCAAAGAAGCCTTTCCAACTCACCTCACACCATATAGTGACGAAGAAATGCCCATAAACCATAACCACACCATGAGATCATGGATCAACCTACACTACATCCAAGGATCATAAAAATTCATCCCAAATCACACCAAAAAAAAATACAACATCACCACAGTGAATCCCCTAGAAAATAATAAGAGAAAACCATGGAGAAAATAGAAATCACTCATCACAGATCATCAACCAACAAATATCAGAACCAACAGATCAAAGTGGGAGGAAGGGGGATATAAGATCCTCCTAAGACACCCATGGATCATTCAGAACAAGAGGGAAATAGATAGGCTGAATGAAAGGAAATTTGTCCTAAAGGGTTATAAAATAACCCAGAATCTATTGATTTCACATCATGTAAACATTAAAAAAAATTTAATCCTTGGGTTTCCTAAAATTCCCACTTTCACTAAAAATCCTATTGCATCGACTTTATTTAATTACATGTCATGAATTGAATTTCCATGGCATGAATTTGTTTCATGTAACACCCTTATCTGATTTATAATCCATGAAACAGCTAACCACACAAGCCTTGAACCACCATTTCATTTTTTGTAAACAATACATGATGTGTATTTCCTACAGAAGCTCTAATTCTCCTCCAAACTTCATAAAATATCCTCAAGACTCCTCCGAAACACCTCCAACTCCCAAAAATGAAAAAGTAATGGATTGGGAAGGCACATTACATTACAACTCTGGAGAATTGGTTTGTATCCATTAAAGGATTGATCAATCTTAATTTTCAGGTTGGATGATAATACTGGAATCATACCTTGCAAGTCTTGTAAAATTTTCCTCATTGGTACTAATAGATTCATCATCCTTTCACTATAGGTTAAGAAATACATTCTTTATTTTTATACAAAAAAATATAAGGAAATTACTTATTGAAATATAATCTATTAAACTCATCCCATTCCATGAGTTCAATTTCTTATTGTTTCCTTATATTTTTGATAATATTCCACCATTTATTTGATTCTTTTTCTAGATGATAAATAAATAAAATAACTTTTTCATGTTCTGAACATTAGAGAATGAAAAATATTTTTTTAGTGGTACTAGTCCATTTCTCAACAACTAGTGGATCAACAAACCCACTAAAAGAATGTGGATATTTCATTATAAAGGACTAAATATAAAGTTGTTATCTCCTTTTATCATTTGGAAGCTTAGCATGATTCATGGATTGAGAAAGTTTTATAAACATAACAATGATATTTTTAATTGTAGCTCCTATAAAATTTGTTTTCTCAGGAATAAAACCATTGCATTGTACGTCACATTCAATATTATCATGACTCCTTTGGGTTCTATCCATTGATTGAAACAAAAAACCATAGTGTGAGAAAAAATAATCATAGTAGAAACCACATAATCTATATCTTACCAAAACTTTAGGATATTATCTTATACTTAAAATTATTCCTAGGGTTCCCACTAAAGTCTTCTCATTATAGTTCCCAAAGGTAACTAAACCTTGGTCTGATATCAACTATACAAACCCATAATTTTCTTACTTAAATATTACATATTATTAGATGAATATTCAATACATAACATTATAATCCACACCATAATCATATAAGTTTTGTGTCTTTGGAAACTTGGATACATAAACAGATTATTCATAAGATATCCATATCATCTCTTACTAAGATCTTCATAACTGAAACACTTCTTAGACATATCATACTTAAAACAATAATTCATAATATGGGGAAAAGAAAACATAATAAAGGGTGAACTCATATGCTTATTAAGGGTATAAAAGGGAGAAGGGAAAGATGAATTTTCCCACATGTGATAACTGTGGAAAGAATCACCCAGGGAAGGGCTTGAAAGGAATGAGAGTTTGTTATAAGTGTTGAGAAAAAGGAAACCAAGTACGTGATTGCATGGGAAAGAAAAATGTTTTAAATGTACAATGATTCATCTTCAAGGATTTGGGACACTACACTAATCAGTGACCCAATCATCAGAGTATACCCCAAATGATTCTATTGAATAATAATCAAGTTATGATACTACCGAAGATTAAGTGGACTGACAAGTGCTCTTATGTTTTTATTAAATAATTATTTCATTTGAGTGTTGTATCAATGATGTACAGGTTATATGAATTATGAAATAAATAAGGATTTTACTGCAGTACTATTTCATTGAGGACTTGATATTATATGGTACTAGGAAATGTGACTCAACAGCAAGTTTAACTTTTTGGAAAATATATGGTTAAAGGAAAGATAAACCTTAATATAGTCCTGATAATAAGGTAGTGATTTTGGAATAAGCTATGGTCGATTTGGATAAATTATATTGGATATTCTTGACTACCTTGGAACTGATTAATGGTTTGTTTATTCCATCATTGTTGGAGTTTTCAAATTTTTTTCATATAAGGAATATATCTAGTATTCTACAAGGAATAAGGGAGGAGAAATGTAATCAATAAGGTTTTATAGTAATTCAGGGTGTTACCATGTTTTAATAGAATAAATGATGAAGGTACTCACATGTTATTATGTGGAAAAAATAGATCTTCATTTTGTTATTTTAACCTTCCTTATAAATTTTTGGACTATGAGTTTAGACACAAGTATTTTGGATAAGTATAAAGTTTGGAATGAATTAAGTTGTACATTGGATACTATGGTTTAAGGTTAAAAAATTTCTTAATAATATTTTTGTATTGTTATAAAAAATGTCAACCTGGAGGTCTGGCGATAACCCATCACATCTTCTAAGGCCGCGAGACTTGAACCCGCAACCGAAGGGCGATAAGGGTACCTCACCTACCATTAGCCTATGTGATGTCATGATTTGTATAATGTAGTTTTTTAAATGGTATGACAGATGAATTATAAATTCTTTTTTTTGAAACCCTATATGATTAGGTTTAATAGAATATTTTTGAGTTCTATTATCTTTTGGAGAGAAAGATGAGTTTGTAGCAGAAATTAGTTAATGGAAGGAACTATACTTATCAAGTATTTTTTTTCTTATTATATAAATAAATTGATTCTTAAATATTAGGTAAAGTATCTCAAAACCAAAAATGTTTTATCCTAATACCTTATGTTTTATTGAACCTATGATATTTTAAATCATTATAGATTTATGACTTTGAGGCCCATAATTTTCCATTTATTGTTCACATGTTTATGATTGATGACCTCAATCACTCCCAATTAATATTTATGTTTTTACTCTAATTATATGTCTATAATTTCCACTAATGTTCTCTTATTAGAAGCCATAACTTGGTAGTGACTTTTTCATTTCCCTTTCCCTCTTATTGGAATGAAATTTTATTAACCCTATTTCTGATGTGGGTTTTCCACAAAGGTATTTTCTATTTTCAACCTTTTATTTTCAAAGAACAATTTCAAATTTTGAGGACAAAATTTATTGAAGTATGAGAGAATTTAACACCGCAATATTTCATAGTACGTTATCTCTTTAATGTAATTCAATAGCTTGTGCTACTCACAACATCAAATTTGAGTGCACGATGACTTACCAAACTAGCTGTTCAAAAATATGTTATGAATTGTATTAACTAAAATTTGAATTTTATACACTCAATATAATTTTAGAATCAATATTATGTGTTTCTTAGATATAATATAAAAACAAATTCATTTTTTCAGATAAAATAATTATTTTTCAAAAAAATGCAATTTTACATCCTTTTAATGGAGAACCCTTTTTTAAATCCAATATTTGACACTTTTATATATTTAATTTTACCAAGAAAACTTCTTATTTATAATAAGGACATAAAAATTTAGTTTGGATAAAATTTTGGTGTTTTTCCGATAATTTTCATATTTTGATGAATAGTGAAAAATACTAAATTTTAATTGAAAACAAATCTTTTAATAAAAATAATTTATATTGTTAAATTATACATTTTAATGGTTGAAGTATAATTAGATTATATTTTTATCATTTAATCTATTGTTAGAAATTGGAATTAATTTTACATTTAAATTAGACATAAACACATATCAATCTTTCAATAGTTTTTACTTCTCAAAAATGTGCTTTCTGGTTTTGACAATGGGAATTAATTTTAAATTAATTAATGCAACTTCTATGTTTTTAATTTTGAAAAATATACATCATTTTTGAATTTGTAATATTAAATTTATCTTAGGCTGAATATTTGGTATTTTTTTGAAAACTTTCAATTTTGGATGAATAGTGAAAAACAGTGTGTTATTGTTTAAAACTGACTTTTATTTAAATAATAATTATTTTTATTTAAATTTATTTTAAATTAAAATTAGATACATAATAACTATATTATCCCAATTTAATTCATTTAAGTAATTTTATAATTAGATTAGATATATAAAATTTTATTTCACTTTTTACCATCTTTTACCCACCTTCTAGATATAATTGCAAATTCGCATAAAATGTAATTTTACCGCTTATGTGAATTGAATTTAAAAAAATTGAGAGTCACAGTTGAAATTAGTATGTAAAATTTGGTTCAATAGGATGGAAATAGTTTTTGGTGAATAGTAAATTATGAATTTTATTTACCACGGTTAAAAGTAAATAGGGCAATTAAAGGTAAAAATGATATTATAATTACCCTAACACATGTAATAATTCTATTGGATAAGCGTATTTAGAAAAAAATAAGCCTTATTACAAAATTATGATGTTTTTTTATCCAATTTGAATATATTAAGACATTTATTATATTTTATTTAAAGAAGAGTTAAAAGTATTAAATTCAAATTTTAATAACTAATTTTTTTTTCATATAGGGTTATACATAAATAAATTATACTATAAATAATCGTTAGAAAGATAAAAATATTTCCTACATCATGGTATTTTATTTATAATTTTAAGACATTATATAATTAAATTTATTTATGATACAATGATGATGGAGTAATTACCTTATTAATGAAAGATTAAAATAATTGATATTATAAATATTAAAATAAATGTAAATTGAGACTTTTGATGCATTACACTAATTTTATAGGTTAATATGACATTTTAGGATTTATTTAATGTATTTTTTTGATGTAATAAAGTTGTTTCTACTTTCAAAAAAACCAAATACTAAATAATGTCAAAATTGATATAAATGGGTTTAAAACAAAATACTATATTGTTAAATGATTTAATATTCCTAAAAATATAATATTCTTCCAAAAGACTTATATAATGATAGATATGTCATTAGTAAAACACTTTTGGTTTTATTTTCATTTTATAGTAAGTTTATTAACCATGTAATATAAAAATACAAGAAGATATTGTAAAAGTTAAACAATTTAAATAAGAGTTAAATCTAAACGATAAAGTTAATATGGTGACCTAAAATTGTCTAAAACCAATTGGTTGAGAGGATTTAGACCCATACACACATTATCCTCAAAATAAATCTATTCAGAGCTATTATAAACCGAAAAATATTTTATAATAAAATAATATTTCAATCTTTTCCTAAAGTGACCTTCACCTCTCTTATAAAATGGTACTTCTCCTTCTCTTAATTTCAATCCTCCAAATCCATTTGGCTCGGCCAAACCATGATAAAATATCCTAAAAACTACCCTAAATTAAACCTAGAGACCTTAAATTTATCATAATCCAATCTAAGGGGCCTTTTTTTTAAATCCAAAGGAAGAACCTGAAGAAGAGATAATTACTTCATCAACTCTTTCAAAGTTCTTTTCTTATTCCACTTCCTCATTCTTTGTTGTTTCCATACTAAAATAATAAATCCAGTACCTTCTACATACTGAGATGTTATTATAAATATGGTATAACCATAATAATCATTCTATCCATCCTATGAATGACAAAGTCACCATACGTGCGTACGTACGGCTTACCGTCTCCACGTCATGGTGTAGTTTGTTATTCAACACTTCATTATTTGGATGAGTATAATAATGAGTATAATTGATGTAAATAATAAATATAACATGTTAATAATTCTTTATATATAATATACCATCCAAATACATACGATTTCACCATCAATAGAATGATATCATCGCTCGTGCGTACGTACGACTTACCGTCTCCACGACGCGTTGAGATTCATTTCCACATTAACCATTCAACAATGATTATAAATATATATTATTAATAAGTATGTAATATATGACATAATAATGCTACTGGATATCTATATATATATATACATATATATCTTTCACTTACTTTCGTTTAATACGGTATAAAAACAGAAACGGTGTTTATGCGTACGTACGACTTACCGTCTCCATGAACGGTGTTTTCCATTTCATATATCTATCTATTATACATAACTATATTATGAATATATATGATACATAAATAATTTTTTATATTCTGTAATCAATTAAATCATGATATTAGTTAAACTATCAAGAATAACAAGTTAAAACATGTATGATTAAGAAAGCGATTATTACCCAAAATGTTATTTTAAGATAGAAATTATTATTAAATGGGTAGTGTAATCCCATAAATGAATCAAGTATGATATCATAAATATGAATATAGTTATTTTATAATTTAATAACACTATATGGTCCTTATACAGAAGGTTAAATGTACCCTCGACCAAAGGAAAGTTCAAGGTAAATGTTAATTCCTCAATCTCATTATTATCGGAAATTGGTTATCTGTAAGTATTTACTGGAACATTTTTATCATCCATGTTTCATAAAAATGTTTTTAAAATTGATATTTTAAGGTTTTTTATAAGGGAATATTTATCAAGATCATCATTTTAAATGTTTTAATGATTTATTTTTCTAAATCTTTTAATTAATGTCCATGTTGTAAAAATTATTTTTAGGATTTATTTATATGGACATGATTGTTTAAAATGTTAATTACATTAAAATTTTTAAATGTGGTATGGGAAAATTTTATTTAAAAATATATTTTAAATCGCTTCCTTTATAAATGCGTTAATTTTAAATGATTTCACAAAAAAGAATATTTCTCTCAGACAGTTTTACTAATCATTTTCAACTATGTCAACATTCTTTACAGGATATTATTTTTGATTGAGTTTGATATATTATAATAAAATATTCCATATTATATTGAATTATTTATGATATTTTTGACTGTGTGTTGGATATTTTTATACCATTCATGGTTTATGGTTAAAGTATTGACATTTTGTATGCTAGTTTAAATATGAATTTTTATGTTATATTTCAACATTTTTATATAAGGAATGCATTGGACTTAGTAAGTGATGGGTGGAGCCCACTATAGCTCCTCGATGAATTGGTAGGTCTAATGAGACAAATTAGTTACTTGGAACAAGTCCTTGAAAAAATTCTTATTTGTATTCATGGAACAAGGCCTCGATTATGTGGTTATGATGTCCAGAATTATGCATTCCATCATTATGAAATTAGCTATTGATATTGCATGTGATTATTCGGAAAGTAGAATACCTATGTGAATAAGTAAATGGAATTATTTGATTTATCTTTTCCATATTATGATGAATTTTATGTTTAAAAAACTTGTGTTTTAGTCTTATATAATGCCTTAAATATTTATGCTTATTTATGATAGTTTTTGATGTATTGTTATCCTTACTGAGCATCTGAGCTCACCCCTTTCTTATGTTTTATTTTTTCCAAGATGAAAATTAGTGTATTATGGCTGATATGTAGGGTTAAGCTAGATGAATAATGGAGTTCTCACAAGATTATTCATGTTGTGTCTTATTTTATAAATTATAATGTTGCATTCATATATGAATTTATTTTACAAGATTGCTAAACTGATCGGTCCTTCTGGATATGATTCCTTAAAATCATGCCAATGTATTAAAATAATGCACTGACTCTCAGTAACTGGGTTCGGGGAATTACATCTAGTATCAAATAAGTTTATAAACAACCTTGAAAATAGATTTAGATAAACATTGATTTTGAAACATAACCCTAAGATAGACACTAAGGATTAGTATAGAAGAAATTCCTAAAATTTTGGTGATGTAGATATTTTTTGAATTTTCCAAGAAATACATCCTTGTCTGGATACGAGAAGGTAGAGACAGCTCTAGCACAAATTTATCTAGAGGTAAATCCCAAAAACACTACTTTGAGCTAGGATCGAACGAGAACTGGTGCACAACAACGGTCCTTACTGCACTCTTGGTTATGATACTTCTGAGGGATATTCTTAGGATAATCCACATTTTCTTTATAGATCATTATGAAGGATTTATGAGTAAATATGTTAGTAATGAAACCATTTTTATGATTATGATACTAGATATGTGAAAATATTCAATTAATGATGATAATTTTTCTAGTTTTTGGATTATAAATTATGATATGATCTAATATAGTGTATGTCACCATTTAGAATTGGATCCTAGTAGAATGAATGAGAACTATAGAAATACGTGTGATCCAAAGAGTATTAAGGGTCATATAATTCATGGTATTAAGACAAAATTTATAATGTAAATAGTCTCCCACATATTATCATCATATGAAGAAATAATATCATGTGTTAATAAGATAAGTAAAGAATTATATTAGTCCTGTGACTTTGAAGAGAAGGCAGAGAAGAAAATAATGGTAGGAAGTAAGATGGATAAAAGGAAAGAAGGGAAAGAAGGATTTTCCCATATGTGATAATTTCAGGAAGAATCACCCTGGGAAGTGCTTGAAAGGAATGAGAGTTTGATAAGTATGGAGAAAAATGACACCAATTACGTTATTGCAAGGGTAATAAAAAGGTTTAAAATATAAAATACTTCATCTGTAAGGAGTTGGGACACTACATGAATCAGTGTCCCAATCATCAGAGTATACCCCAAATAATGCTATTGGATAATATTCAAGTTATGATACTACCAAATATAAAGAGGAATGACTAGGGTTCTTATGTTGTTATTAAATAATTATGTCATTTGAGTGTTGTATTAACGATGTACTAGTTATATGAATTATAGAAATAAATAAGGATTGTACTGTAGTACTATTTCATTGAGGATTTGATATTATACGGTACTAAGAAAAGTGACTCAACAGCAAGTTAATTTTTTTTGGAAAATACATGGTTGAAGGGAAGATAAACCTTAATATAGTCCTGATACTGAGGTAGTGATTTTTGAATAATATATGGTTGATTTGGATAAATTATATTGGATATTCTTGATTACCTTGGAACTGATTAATGGGTTTTTATTCCATCATTGTTGGAGTATTCAAAATTTTTGGATATAAGGAATATATCTAGTATTATATAAGGAATAAGGGAGAATGAATGTAATCAATAAGTTTTTATGGTAATTCAGGGTGTTACCATGTTTTAAGAGAATGCATGATGAAGGTAATCACATGTTATTATGTGGAAAAAAGAGAGCTTCATTATGTTATTTTGACCTTCCTTATAAATTTTTGGACTATGAGTTTGTACTCAAGTATTTTGGATAAGTCTAAAGATTATAATGGATTAAGTTAGACATTGGATACTATGGTTTAAGGTTAAAAAATTTCTTAATAATATTTTTGGATTGTTATAAAAATGACAACCATGAGGTCAGGCGACAACCCATAGAATCTGGAAAGGCCACAAGACTTGAACCTGCAACCGAAGGGAGACAAGGGTATATCACTTGCCACTGGCCAAAGTGATTTCCTAGTTTGTATAATGTAGTTTTTTTAAATGGTATGATAGATTAATTATAAACTCATTTTTTTAAACCCTATACAATTTGGTTTAATAGAATATTTTTAAGTTTTATTATCATTTGGAGAAAAATATGAGTTTGTAGTAGAAATTAGTTAACAGATGAAACTCTACTTATCAATTATTCTTTTTTTCTTATTCTTTGAATAAATTAATTCTTAAAATTTTGGGAAAAGATGTCAAAACCAAAAATGTGTTATCCAAATACCTTATGTTTTGTTGAACCAATGATATTTTAAACCATCATGGAATTATGAATTTCAGGCCCTCAATTTTCCATTTATTGTTCACTTGTTTATGATTGATTACCTCAATCACTCCCTATTAATATATAAGTTTTTATTCCAATTAGGTGTCTATAATTTCCACCAATGTTATCCTATTAGAAACCCTAACTTGGAGGTGACTTTTTCATTTCACTTTCCCTCTTATTAAGACTAAATTTTATTAACCCTATTTCTGATGTGGGTTATACAAAAAGGTATTTTCAATTTTCAACCTTTTATTTTCGAAGAAGAATTTAAAATTTTTAGGACACAATTTATTGAATTAGGGGATAATTTAACACCCTAAGATTTGATAGTACGTTATCTCTTTAAATTACTTCACTAACTTGTGCTACACGCAACACCGAGTTCGAGCGCACCACGACTTACAAAACTAGCTGTTTAAAAAGCGGTTATGAATAGTATTAATTTAATTTTGAATTTTATACACTCCATATAATTTTAAAATTCATATTATGTGTTTTTTAGACATAATATAAGAACAAATTCATTTTTTTCAGATTAAAGAAGTATTTTTAAAAAAATTCATTTTTACCACCTTTTAATATCAAACCCTTTTTAAATTCAATATTTGAAAATTTTATATATTTAATTTTACAAATTAAACTTATACATTATAATCGGGACATAAAAATTTAGTTTGTATAAATTTTTGGTGTTTTTCTGATAACTTTCATATTTTGATGAATAGTGAAAAATACTAAATTTTAATTGAAAACAACTTTTTTAATCAAAATAATTTATATTGTTAAATTATACATTTGAATGGTTTTTAAGTATAATTAGATTATATTTTTTTCATTTAATCCAATGTTGGTCATTGAAAGTAATTTTACATTTAAATTAGACATAAAAACATATCAATCTTTTGATAGTGTTTACTTCTCAAAAACCTACTTTCTGGTTTTGACTATGGGAATTAATTTTAAATTAATTAATTAAACTTATATGTTATGAATTTTTAAAATTATTTGTCTTTTTTTGAATTTTTAATATCAAAAATAGCTTAGGGTGAATTTTTGGTATTTTTCTGAAAACTTTCAATTTTTGACAAATAGTGAAAAACACTGCATTATTGTTTAAAACCGAATTTTATTTAAATATTTTTTTATTTTTATTTAAATTTATATTAATGTTAAAATAGATACATAATAACTATATTATTCCAATGTAATTCATTGAATTAATTTTATAATAAGATTAGATATATAAAATTTGGTTGAACTTTTTACTGTCTTTTACCAACCTTCTAGGCACATTTGCACATTCGCATAAAACGTAATTTTATCACTTATGTGAATTGAATTTCAAAAATCCAAGAGAGAAGTTTGACATCAGTAAATAAATTTGGTTTAATAGGATGAAAATAATTCTTGGTGAATAGTAACTTTTGAATTTTATTTACCACGGTTAAAAGTAAATAGGGAAATTAAAGGTAAAAATGGTATTATAATTACCCTAACACATGTCCTAATTCTATTGGATAAATTTATTTCTACCAAAATCAACCTTAGGACAAAAAATGATCCTTTTTGATCAACTTGGAATATATTAAGACATTTATTATATTTTATTTAAAGAAGAGTTAAAAGTGTTAAATTCAAATTTTAATAACTAAAACATTTCTCATATAGGGTTATATATATGATAAATTCGACTATAAATAATCATTATAAAGCTAAAAATATTTTCTACATCAGGGTATTTTATTTATAATTTTTATACATTAAATAATTAAATTTATTTATGACACAATGATGCTAGAGTGTTTACCTTATTAATGAAAGATTAAAATAATTGATATTATAAATATTAAAATAAATCTAAATTGAGTCTTTTGATGCATTAAATTAATTTTCTTGGTTATTATTAATTTTTAGAGTTGATTTAATGTATTTTTTTCGAAGTAATAATTTTTTTTTACTTTCAAAAAAACCAAATACTAAATAGTGTCAAAATTGACATAAATGAGTTTTTAAAACAAACACTATATTATTAAATGATTTAATGTTTCTAAAAATATAAGGTTCTGAAAAAAAGACTTATATAATTATATATATGTCATTAATGAAACACTTGAGGTTTTCTTGGTTTTTTATAGTAAGTTTATTAACCATGTAATATAAAAATAAAAGAAGACATTGTAAATGTTAAACTATTTAACTTAGAGTTAAATCTAAACGATAAGGTTAATATGGTGACCTAAAATTGTCTAAAACCTATTGGTTGAGATGATTTAGACCCATAACCACCTTATCCTAAAAATAAATCAATTTGGAGCCATTATAAACATAAAATAATTTTATAATAGAATAATATTTCAAGCTTTTCCTAAAGTGGCGCTCACCTCTCTTATAAAAGGGTACTTCTCCTTCCCTTAATTTCAAACCCCCAAATCCATTTGTCTTGGCCAACCCTTGATCAAATATCCTCCCAAATACCCTTATTTCAACCTAGAGGCCTTACATTGACAGAATCTAACCGAAGGATCCCTTTTGATCAAATCAAAAGGAAGAACCTGAAGAAGAGGTAATTACTTCATCACCTCTTTCAAAGTTATTTTCTTCTTCCACTTCCTCCTTCTTGGTTGTTTCCATACTAAAATAATAATTATAGTACCATCTACATACTGAGATGTTATTATAAATATAGTACCATCATATTCATTATTCTATCCATCCTATGAATGAAAAATTCACCATAAGTGCGTATGTACGGCTTATTGTCTCCATGTCATGATGTAGTTTGTTATTCAACACATCATTATTTGGATGAGAATAATAATTAGAATAATTGATGTAAATAATAAATATAACATGTTAATGATTCTGTATATATAATATACCATCCAATTACATTTTATTTCACCATCAATAGAATGATATCATCGCTCTGGCGTAAGTACGACTTACCGTCTCCACGACGTGATGAGATTTATTTCCACATTCACCATTCAACGATGATTATAAATATATATATTATTAATAAGTATGTAATATGTGACATAATAATGCTACTTGAAATATATATATATATGTATGTATGTATGTATGTATGTATTTACATATATCTCACTCACTTACTTTCATTCAATATGGTATGAAAATAGAAACGAGGTTTATGCGTACATACGGCCTACCGTCTCCATGAACGGTGTTTTCCATTTCATATATATATCTATTATACATTCTTATATTCTGAATATATATGATACATAAATAATTTTTTATATTATTTAATCTATTATATCATGATATAAGTTATACGATCAAGAATAACAAGTTAAAACACGTATGATAAAGAAAGTGATTATTCCCCAAAATGTTATTTTAAGATTGAAAATATTATTAAATTTGTAGTATAAAGCCATAAATGAATCATGTTTGATATCATAAATATGAATATGGTTTTTTTATGATTTAATAAAATACTATGGTCATTATAAATGAGGTTAAACATACCCTCGACCAATGGAAAGTACAAGGTTAGGGTTAATTCCTCAATCTCATTATTATCTGAGATTGGTTATCTGTAAGTATTAACTGAGAAATTTTTATCATCCATGTCCATGTTTCATAAAAATGATTTCAAAATTAATATTTTAAGGTTTTGTGGAAGGGAATCTTTATCAAGATCAGAATTTTAATTGTATTAATGATTTATTTTTATACATCTTTTAATTAATGTCCATGTTTTAAAAATGATTTTAAGGATTTATTTATATGGACATGATTGTTTAAAATGTTAATTCCATTCAAAAGTTTCAAAGTGGTATGGGAAACATGGATTAAAAAATATATTTTAAATGACTTCCTTTATAAATGTGTGACTTTTAAATGATTTCACAAAAAGGGATATTTTTCTCAAAGAGTTTTACTGATCATTTTCAACTATGTCAACATCCTTTACTGTGTATTATTATTTACTGAGTTTGATCTATTATAATAAAATATTTTATATTGTACTGAATTTTTTATGATATGTTTGACCGTGGATATGCTATTTTTATACTATTCATGGTTTATGGTTATAGTATTGACATTTTTTATTTTAGTTTTAATATGAATGTTTATGTTATGTTTCAATATTTTCATATGAGGAATAAATTGGACTTAGTAAGTGAAGGGTGGAGGCCGCTATAGCTCCTCGATGCATCAGTAGGTCTCATGAGACAAATTAGTGTCTTGTCACAAGGCCTTGATAAATAAATTATTTGTAGTCTTTGCACGATGCATTGATTATGTGGTTATGATGTCCGAAATTATGCATTCCATCATTATAAAATTAACTATTGATATTACATGTGATTATTCGGCTGGTATAATATTAATGTGAATAATTAGATGGAATTATTTGATTTATCTTTTTCCATTCTATAGTGAATTTTATGTTTAAAAGGCTTGTGTTTATTCTTATACATTGAATTTAATGTTTATGCTTATTTATGATAGTTTCCACTATATTCTCATCCTTACTGAGCATCTGAGCTCACCACTTTCTTATGTTTTATTTTTTCCAGGATGCGAAGAAGTGTATTATGATTAATATGCATAATTAAGCTAGGGGAATAATGGAATTCTCAAACGATTATTTTATATTTTGTTTTATTTTAAAAATTATAATATAATGTTCATATATGTAATATATTTTACAAGACTACTTAAAAAATCAGTCCTTCAAGACTTGATTCCTTGAAATCATGTCAATGTATTAAAATAATGCGTTGACTCTGGGTAATTGGAGTCAGGGCGTTACATGGAGACCGTTGAATTTAGAGGGATACCATGTGTTCCTTTGGGTCTCACCCTAATGTTGTTTGTGGAGATTTGGTCTTGGTGGCAAGTTATCTCCAAGGTTCACCGGACCTTTCCATATCCTTAGAAAATTTGGCGAGGTGGCGTACCTCCTAGCTCTTCCCCCACAGATGCACCAGGTGCATGATGTTTTTCATGTGATGCAGTTCAGGAGGTGTTCGCATGATCCATCACACGTCATCGAAAAGGGTGAGATGGAAATTGACGATGGGAAAAAGTTTTTGGAGTTCTCGGTGGAGATAGAATATTGATATGATTGGGTCCTCTGCAGATGGTCGATTCCTTTGGTGTTCATTTGGTGTAAGCATGGGATTCTCTAAGAGAGAACATGGGAGTTGGACGCTCGGATTACTGCTCAGTACCCCCATTTTTTATTAGCCTTTGTTTTTCCTTTCAGGGATGTAAATCTCTAAGGTGGGGAAAATTCAATTTCCCATAATTTATGTATATATATTTTTTACAATTTTATGGAATTCTTTCGAGACCACACACTTTGGTGGCATGTGATTATGAGCCCTAGAGAGCCCAGAACAGAATTTTGAACTTTTTTTTAAAGTTTACCTAGAGAGGAATTAACTTCGACATGAAGGGGTCATATATAAAAGTTAATTTTCAGATTTTTTATAAAAAATATTTAAATAACATAATTCGTTATTTTATTTATTTTCTCACCATTGAGCAGTAGATGATGGAAATGTGTTTCTGCAATGAGGCACATTAAAGGAATCACCTTAATGGGTCGTTAATTTACATCATAACAATGATTTAAATGGAGTGTAACAGATACATCATTTCATAAATGAAACCTCCTAATGACGTGTCATCGTAGCGTAACAGAAACGTTGCGACATTTTTTCCCCTTATTAGTAAAATTCTTTGGAGAATTAAGTGTTAAATGGAGGAAAATTATCTGATGAACCACGTGAGAGTTTTCTCTCTAACAAATAATGAAGAACATCAGCTGAATGTTAACAACATTGATGCACATTGAAGAAAGAAGTCGAAAAGCAACAAACACCTTTGACTTCTTGAACCATCATGGGTGGAAATCTTCAATGTATAACTCTTTTGAGGCAGGGGTTTTTAATTGGTTTATGTTTTCCTCATTCTCATTCTAAATGAAAAATGTGGATCAACCAACGAACAAGTTGATCCGAGGATTTTCCATTCCCGTGGGAGGGTGATGATTCTTGGGATTTCAATTTGGGATTAATTTTATGATTGATAGAACTATAATCCCTGAACCTCCCCCAATTTTAAAATTATAATGTGCATGGCATAGGCTGAGATGAACAATTTCTGAGCCCCTCCACTTGTACATTCTTTATGAAGAAATTTCAAAGTGGGTGGTAAGGAGGAATCGAGGCCATCACATGGAAGATGGGATCCCCCAGAGATTGTAGTCGCATGAGGTGTGAATAATGGACAACCGGTGTGGACCTGATGGCCCGCAGAATACCCCACTGATGCACCGAAGAAGACCGCAGTAACAGTCTCGGGCCGTAGCGCAATAGGGAGAGCCTAATATTGGCGGCAGGTGGGCATGGAAACCTGGACACGTCGGTGTACCATATATGTGTAACTGCACCACGTCCCACATGGTGAAGCTGTGGTCAACTGACCACAGCTGGGAGATGGCCCTGTGGATGACCTGTGGGGAGTGGGGAGCCAGATGTGGCCACTAGCCACGTCCCAGCTGGGTGGAGAACCGGTCTGCCTCTGGTGGACCGAGCAACCCAACAGACCGGAACTAGTATGGGCTGGGTCCGGTTCGGGTCAGTGGACTCAAGTCTGGTTAGTTTCCCCCAGGCTGAGTCAGGTCGGTCCAGCCAGGTTTGACCGGACTCGAACCCAACCGTCACCTTTTTTGGGAAAAACATCAATATCTTGCAAACTGGGCTTCTGATTGACAAGATGTGTGCGTCATTGGATCCATTCTGACAAGGCAGATCTTTTGAAATATTCTATGGAGGATTTAATGGAATTTAGAATTTGATGAATGTCTTGGGGATCGGTTCTCTCGATATCAAGCGTGCTACATGAAAAAACCCTACCATTGGATGAGACCTAAAGACTACCGACGAGTGAACCTGTGTGGATTTGATACTATGGACTAGTAGGAAACTGCTTATGTGTGACCCAGCAGGCCCACGTTGGGGAGCAGATTCTGTGTGAACCGAAATACATACGGTACCCGATAGGAGGAGTACCTATGTATGTCCCTAGGTGGGAAGTGTCTTCTGTGTGACCCAGTGTGCCCATAGTGGGGAGTGACTTCTTTGTGACCCAGCATACCCATAGTAATCATCAGGTATACGTACCAGAGTAGTCAAACAGTTAGTGGTAAATGGCTTCTGTGTGACTTGGAAGCACACTGTACTAATTGAGGAGGAGTTCTCTTGCATCCCATAGTGTTTGATGATGTGACTAATGGTTCTACTTTCCAACCCTAGTACATACCTGGTGTGAGCTATCTTACTTCATGATCATGGTTGGTGATCATGATTTGTGATTTTTTTGTGGATTGATTTGTGGCCTTTACATGTTATTTTGGGTTCCCTACTAAGAATATTGTTACTCACCCCTGCACGGTCTTCGCCTGCACATGTTGTGTCTTATGCAGATGACTATCGCCTTGATGGAGGAAATAGTGGCCCAGGACCTGGTGGTTCCCAGTGAGACCATTAGATAGGATGTACTTCTACATCTTATAACTGCTACTATGTTCTTACCCATCAGGTGGGATTTCCAGAGGATGTCTTCGAGATTTTCTTTTGTACTTTATTATTTTCCAATTAGTCTTTTTTGGGCTTGTAATCTAGACCATTTGATGTTCAATTGTAATTGTACTCATTGGTTTTTTAGTGGAATGATTGTTTACTTTTAGATATTTTGTATGAGTTTGTGTGTGTGTGTGTACATATACTCAAGAAAATGCCTACCAATTGTAGGTTGATGCATTCGGCGCTAGTCGAAAACCCCTGGCCTTCAGGAGGTGGGCTCAGGGTATGTCACGACATGAGCCCTGGGGGACGGGTCATGACTGGAAACTTCTTCAGGTCTACAACTTTACTACATATAGCATAGAAAAAGAAGTAGAGTCTAGTTAACGTATGTCATACATTTTGATACAAAATTCAATATAAATAAACATGAATTAAATCTTCTATAAAAACATGAATTTCGTGTGATTTTAGTTCTTTTAACTTCAAATTATTTATGGACATGAAATTTTTGATATTTTTTGAATACTCCTGTGCAAATTTTACACTTGTAAGGAATATGAAAATTTGATATTTTTTCTTATTTTGGTACAGTGCAAGCTACTAGAGGAAGAAAATTCTACCTTTTACACTTCACCGGTGCCAACTCTTACCTTATCCCCATATCAATCAAGTCCAACCTAGCTATTATGCCCTCTTTCGTTTTTCCAAAAACATTTATTTATGTGTCAATAAAAATATCAAATATATTTTCTTATAAATTTATGACATCAATAAAATGTCTGACATACAAACAATTCTAGTACTATAATTCAAAAAATTGATCTCTTCTTCCAACATGATTTTGTATGGTTTTTTTAAAATAGTTTACTAAAAATAGTGTCAATCTTTTTTAGTTTTTTGTAGAGTTGATCTCCCATTGTTAGATATGGTGTTTTAAATTTTTTGATATTCTCATTGAATGATGTCCTCTAGGATTAGTATTTATTTCATTGAGGTTAAAAAATTTGATTTCCTAAAAATATAGTCTTATAGGAATGTTTCAACCAAACTAAGTATGTGTGTTTTTCACAAAAGGCACACCCCAACATGCCTTTAATGGTATAGCCTCATAAATTTCCACAAGCAAGGAAGTCATTTATCATTATATACAACAAGGCCCTTAATAAGAAATAATCACTTCTATGAGAATAACACATTGTAACATCTATATCCCAAATCAATTTCAGATCTTCGATCAATGGAGCCAAAATAGATATCAATATCATTACCAGGTTGCTTTGGTCTATATATAAACAGAGACAACATAATTTATTTGTGCTTCATGCCTAACCATGGTGAAAAGTTATAATTTACCAACATGAAAATCCATGTACTATGAGTACTACTCTGTACACCAAAAGGATTTATTTCATCTGTAGATAACACAAGCTGAAAGTTTCTCAGCTCATCTCCAAATTCAGGAAACTTGTAATCTATTTTCTTCTAATAAGGAGAATCTATTGGATAACATAGGTTCCCATATTTAATTCTTGTATATTCATTCCATGTTATTTGTCATTTGGTTTCTTAACATCTAAATAGTCTTCAAAACTGTTGAATGATAGGAACGTACAATAAATATTTTGAAGAAATTGATTAATATTTCTTGTATCGATCTGCGCCACACTTATAGTATTTCATGAGTGATTCATGGTCCTTGAGAAACAATATTCAATCATTTGTACAATCATATATATTTTTATAGATCATTACCATTTAATATAACATTAATTTAGTTTCATATGTTCGGCATGGTAGTTCATTTTCTTCTGGTAGCATATCTTTCAGAAGACCACGTAGTTCTGTAAAGATGGTGTCACTCCATCTGTTGTCGACATTCAAATTATATAAATTCAATACAACTGAAAATGTTGTGAATTTAGTACAACCGATATAAAATGGTTTCTTGGAACATCTATTTAACTCCTCGAACAAATTTATACAATAACGATGTTCATCTTCAATTTCCATTGTCAATTATTCCACGCAATCTCTATCGTCATTTATAAAGGTATTCATATGAAATGATTTATAAACCGTACTATTAACCCAATAAATATCCACATTCATTTTTTCCTTGTGTTTGGTCCTAAATTTATAGATTTGATCTATAACGTGAAAAATAAGATGTTCTTCCAACTCTTCCAAACTAATTAGTCTCGAATAACAACAATGTAAACACAAATAAACTATTTTAGAAAGGTCGTATGCATGCTCTCTTACAAACATAATGAAATATTTAACTCCATATTCATATTTTTTTGTCAAACGATTTGTGTGCATCAATTTTTAGTTCATATCCATACTATTAGGTTCATAAAAGATTAATTTTATACAACATATAAAAAAATTCAAATAATACATTCCTTATCAAAAGTGAAAGTTATAAACAATTCTAACAAGGGAAATATGGATCATCTCTTCAAGAATATTTAAGAACCTAGATATTCCAAATCCAATAATAAGGGCTATTGTAATTTGAAAAAATAGATAGAGATAAAGGTAGATAATACATGATATTATCACTAAACTTTATTAGTGTAAACTAGAAGATGGATTGTGTAATGACCCTAGCCTAAATTACCCAAAAAACACCAGGTCAGATCATCTTATAAACTCTAACACACCTCAAAGTCACTAAAGGTTGGTTTAAAATTTGGGTGTAAAACCCCATAAATAGGAGGTGGTCCCCCAAATAGAAACAATTAGTATCAGAGGTCAAACAAAATTCTAGCATGACCATTGGGGTCAATGAAAATGCAGACCCAAAATCATCATTACCTATTATAGGCATACTTGTTTGACAAAAAAATATGGAAATAAATGATAAAATATCTATATAGATACACATACATGTCACGCCAGTATAAAAACTAACTCACTTATAGTCTTTAAGAAATATAAAGTAGGTAAAAACCTAATATTCAAAAATAACATGAACTAATGGAACAATAATGATTCAAAAATTGAAGGCTTGACGTGATAAAACCTCATGTTCTTAACTGAGGATGGCCAATTTGAATCTTCTCCATAAGAAAACTAAGGACCATAGTGAATTCTAAAAGGAACTAGATCCTATGAAACATATAACCAATAGAGGAACATACATCACTCCACTAAATTGGTTTCTGAAAAATTGCATCTGAATTTGCATGTCCACTAAGGTGTCCATGAAAGGTTTCTGCATATATATAATCATTAGGGAACCACTAATGTTCCACAATCAGTAATCAATAAATAAGAATATACCTAAAATTTCTACCAATTTATATGCATATATGAAAAAAAATATTTAGTAATAATATATAAAACATATAAGTAAAACAACAATGAATAAATCCAAGGTTTAGTGTCAGATATAAACAAACAATCATACATTAGTAGTCAATACAAATAGTGGACCACACATCTTTATATAAACAATGAATCACAAACAATTTGTAAATAGTGGATCCTAAATAATGGATCATAAATAAATCATAGAAGAAGAAATAAAAATGGAACAAAAAATACATAATGAAAACCAAAAGCCCTACCTTACTAGGTTGAAAAAAATCTGAGACCCTCTTCAAATGTTGGATGAGATGTTCGGAGGTAGTGGAGTGGTGTGATTCAACCTTCAATTCACCGAGGAGGAGTTTTTGTAGTGGGTGGCTTCTCTGGAAAGCTTCTTTATCACGATGAGTTCACAAATTATTATGTTTTTTAAAATATATTGGGACACTTTTATCAATGCATAACAATAAGTGCTGATAAAGATTATTTTTATCAACACTTATTATATAAGTGTTGATAAATCATCAACATCATTAGCATGAAAAAAGAACTCGTAAAGATTATTTTATCATAGTTATTACTGAAGCACTGTTAAAGGATTTATAATTATAATTATAAATAAAAAATGAAAATATTTATAAATAGTTAATAAATATATATAAATGTAAACATAGTAAATTTATTCCTTTTAAAATATATTTATTATAATTTAATAATTATTTATTTATAATTATAGAAATATTTTAGAAAAATATTATATATATCATTATATATATTTATATAATTATACACAGACACACACATATATTTATATATTTAATAAATATATATAAATATAAATATAGTAAATATATTCATTATTTAAGTAAATTTATTATAAATTTAATAATTATTTAAATATACATAAAGGTTTATTTATAATTATATAATTATTTTTTAAAAAATATTTATCTATTTATAATTATAAATATATAATTTCATTAATATAGTGAATGTACATTTATAAATATTTTTATTTATAAATATTTTTTAACCATATTAATTAATATATAATTTTTGTGTACATGCATATATGTACAAACTGAGTGAAATTGAATAAACCAAGAATATAGCTACACATTAACAATATTGAAAAAAGGATAAGTTCTGTTTCTACATATATTGTATATAAAAATTCATTAATTATACATATATATGAAATTGATATAACACATATTTGATCTATATTAAATTGAAAAATCAATCAACATTCAATTATATGTTGAGTACTATGAAATTAGTCACTATTTTTAATTCATATTATTTTTTAATTATATACCATTATTCAATAAATATATAACAATTTAATGTAAAATCAATAAATATTTTTTAATATATCTCATATTTATATACATTAATATATATCTATATATTTAATATATACAACTTCATAACATTAA
Organism: Viscum album; assembly: GCA_963277665.1. Classification (NCBI taxonomy): domain Eukaryota; kingdom Viridiplantae; phylum Streptophyta; class Magnoliopsida; order Santalales; family Viscaceae; genus Viscum; species Viscum album. The sequence goes on from OY728160.1 coordinate 442,101,321, forward strand.
TTATCATAATTCTCTAATTAATAATTTTTTTATATTTAATAATGTATAATCAATCAATTCATTTTTATCAATAATTATTTAATTCATAAAATTTGTAATATTTTTTCTAATAAACACATTTTTATTTATTTAATTATTTCATTTTATCTTCATTAAAAATGCATTGATGAAAGAAATATTTATCAGTGCTAAACATTAACACAGATAAAGCATAGCCTTTATCAGCACTAAAAACACCGATAAAGCACACCCTTTATTTGTGCTAAATATAAAGCATTGATAAAGGATACCCTTTATTAGTGTTAAAATTAAAGCAATAATAAAGGTTTTCTTTATTAGCGCTAAAATAATAGTGTTGATAAAAGGTTAAATTTATCAGTACTTTCTTTAGTGTTGATAAATATTCCATTTATCAGCATTTTCTTCCAGATCTGATAAATAATAGCACTACTAAAGTCCAGTTTTGTAGTTGTTAAAGGGATTTAGAGGTGTTAATATATGATATGAGTGGTTTCCCTTTTAAAATTGAGGGAGAGTATCCTTTTCATTAATACCCAAAACAATTCAATAATGGGATGTCCCTATCACCCCATGTGCCTACAAATTTGATAAATAATTTATTTAATGAATTATGATGATGATAATAACTTCCACCAACAAAAAACATATTCTTAAGAGATTTTATTCCATATCCTATATGTTTACTTAATCTTACCAATTAATTTCTCACTATGATAACTTGTTTCTTTTTAATTACCTAGGTAATTTATCCTTTAATAATAAAATTAAAATGATCCTTATTACATAACTTATACCCGATAAATATATTTATGAAATTCAAATTATTTAATAAAAATTATACGTGTTTGGGAAGTCAATTTTAACATAAGCGCATGTAATGCGCAAAACCTCATTTTAACCTTTACCATGCTAGTTATTTTATTATTGTTTTTACTAATTAATATGAGAAAAAAATATGTTTTAATTATTACCAAATATTAATTATTATTATTATTATTCCAAATATTGAATCATGTATTTAAAATTATTCTCATAGAAGTAGAAATTTTTAATTTAAAATTAATCCCACAGACACAACTAAGGAATGGTTCTTCCAAAGAAAAAATTTCAAAAGATTTAATGTTTTTATATTATAATTCAACTTGAAATTGATTATAATGAACCAAATTAGATATATTTTAATATTATATCACTAATTTTAATTTAAAACCATCTAAAAATATAATATTTCATTTTGAATAATTTTAACAAAAAGGCGTTTTTCAATAAAAATTACTATTTATCACGATTCATCAAAAAATTATGATTTTTATAAAATTATAAAAAGTTCCCAAAATAATAATTGACAAATAAATATTTCAAAAATTATTATCATTTTATAAAATTAATTTTATAAAATTGGTATGAATAAATTTCAATTTATGTGAGAAAAGTGCAACGAAATCGCCTTTTTGAAAAATACATTTTCAAAAACATTTCATTTTCATTGAAATGATTATAATTTTGTTTATAATAAAAATATATCCATTATATTAATTTTATACATCATTAAACCATATATTTACTTTAATTTATGTATCCCTATTTATACCTACAAACATAACAGCTAGATTATAATGGTCATGTTAAAATAATAATATTTCAAAAGAGTATCACAATTCTTTTAAACCCAGTGTTATGTGCATCAAATGAAATAAAAGTTATTGAATTTATTTAAAAAGAAATATATCAGTAAGTATTGGGGTGTTAAATTATCTTCTATTCTAGTTTTTTCATGTCATATATTCCATCGAACATGATTTTCATCTTTTAAAAACTAGAGGCATTAAATTATACAACACGTAAATAAATTAGATCCTTTAATTAAATCTTGATCTCGGTAATCATGTGTATTACAATTGAAAATATTGTTTTTTGGAATCCCACATCATAAAAATAGTAAATAAAAAAATTATACTAATAAGATAGAAAGGTATGTAAAAATGTCATTTGGAATAACACATACAATGTTTCCATGTTGAAATTTTTTTGTGGAATGAGAAAATATAGGCATTGAAGAAAATTGTAAATAATCATGGAGGGTGATGGAGGTCATATATCACAAGAAATATAATGATATAAAAAATTTAATGAACATGAACCCATAAATCTATAATAAATGAAAGGACTATCAATTCCAAAAAAATTAAAGGTACAAGTATCACATTTTTATTTCATGATCCCTTTTATATAGTTGAGAAATTCATTGTAACACCCCGAGATTTTATGAAAAATATTCTTTTTAATTTCATTAATGTCTTGTGTTGTACGCTACACCAAAATAATCTTTTACAACACGCATCCTTGACTTTCCTTGCATTACACGCAATCGCAACCTTCCTCGATAGCGTGTGTAGTACGCAATACTGAGTTTCACTAAACAACGATATTCTATTAAAATATTATTAAAACTAGCAGTTATGAATAGTAATAACCACTTTTTGAAATTCTGTAAATCTTATTTTTCAAAATGAACTTCATTTTTGGATTCGGAATATCGAATTTAGCCTAAGGTGAAATTTTGGTACTTTTCGGATAACTTTCATATTCTGATGAATAGTGAAAATTACTAAATTATAATTAAAAACAACTTTTTTAATCGAAATAATTAATAGTGATAAATTATTAATTTGAGTGGTTTTAAAGTATATTTAGAATATATTTTTACAATTTAATATAATGTTGGTCATTGAATGTAATTTCACATTTAAACCAGACATAATCAAGTGTTAATCTTTTGATTGATATTGTTTCTTAAAAACACGCTATTTGTTTTAACAGCAGGATTTAATTATAAAATTAATTAATGCAACTTATATGTTATGAATTTGGTAAAATAGACTTCATTTTTGAATTCGGAATATGAAATATAGCTTAGGATGAAATTTTGACATTGTTCTGAAAAACATCAATTTTTGATGAATAGTGAAACTACTAAGTGGTAGTTAAAAAACTGAATTTTTCATAAAACTTAATTTTACCGCTTCTGTGAATGAAATTTCAAAAATCCGAGAGACACGGTTGATGTCAGTAAGTAAAATGTGGTTCAATGAGATGAAAATAATTTTTGGTGAATAGTAACTTTTTACTTTTATTTACCACGATTAAAAGTAAATAGGGTAATTAAGGGTAAGAATGATATAAATACTACCCTAACACATGTCCTAATTCTATTGGACAAGTGTATCTCGACCAAAAACAACCTTAAGTGTAAAATATTATCATTTAGGCCCACTTGGATTAGATTAGGACATTTATTATTATTTAATTCAAAGAAGAGTTAAAAGAGTTAAAATCAAAGTATATTTACTAAAACATTTTTAATATAGGGTTGTATATAAGATAAATTCGATTGTAAATATTAATTAGAAATCTAAAAAGATTTCCCACATGATGGTATTTTATTTGTAATTTTTAGACATCAAATAATTTAATTTATTTATGACACAAAGATGATGCAGTAATTATCTTATTAATGAAATAATGACATAATTGATGTTATAAACACCAAAATAAATGTAATTTGAGACTTTTTATGAATTCCACTAATTTTCTAGGTTACTATGATATATTAGTGTTGATTTAATAAAATTGGTTCTAACATATAATTCTGTTATGATTTTCACAAAAATCATATATCAAATAGTGTCAAAATTGACACAAAATAGTTTTTAAAGAAAATATTATATTATTAATTGTTATTTTATTCCTAAAAATCTGAGGTTCGGCCAAATGACTTAGATAAGGATATATATATTAATAATAAACAATTTGTGGTTCGTTTGGAATGTTATAGTAAGTTTATTAACCATATAGTGAAAGAAAACAAAAAGACACGGTAAAAGTTAAATTATTTAACTTAGAGTTAAATCTAATTGATAAGGTTAAAATAATAACCTAAACTTGTCTAAATCCTATTGGTTGATATTATTTCGACCCATCCCCACTTTAGCTTTTAAATAATACCCTTTGGAACCATTATAAACCGATTTTGACTTTAATATAAAATAATATTTTGAGATATTCCTAAGGTGCCCCTCTCCTCCCTTATAAAAGGGAACCTCCTCCCTCTCCTCATCACACCAATTTGAGCATTCAAGCTCGGCCAAACCCTGCCAAAATCTATTCTACACTTCCCTAGTATCATCCTAGAGGTCCTGGTCTTTTTAAAATACCAATTTTAGTTCCCTAAAAGGAGGTCTCAAAGAAGCACTTCAAAGAAGAGGTAATATCCATTACCGATCTTTTTAAATTTCTTTCATCTTCAACTTATTCTTCTTTAGTTGTTTCATGATAAAGTAATAACATCAGTATTTCTTATATACTGATATGTTATTATAAATATGAAACAACTCTAATTAACCTTCTATCCATTCTACGGAGAAAGGAAATCACCGCGCGTGCGTACGTACGGAATACCGTCTCCACGCCGTGGTGTAATCTATTTTCCACCACCACCTTAATTGGATGGGTATAAAGGTGTAATGAGTAACTATATATGATTATTATAAAGTTATATTGATACTGAAATAGTATACATACACTTCAACACAATTCCACGACCATGGGAACGATATCATCGCTCGTGCGTACGTACGGAATACCGTCTCCACGACGCGATGAGATTCATTCTCCATGTTAAACATTTAAGAATGATTAAAAAGTATATATAAGAAATAATAATGAAATATATGACATTATAAATCTACTATATTTATGTATGTATATGTATGTCATCTACTTACTTCCATTCAAGACAATAAGGAAAGGAAAACAACGTTCATGCGTACGTACGGACTACCGTCTCCATGAACGGTGTTTTTCATTTCATTTATCTATCTATTATATATATATATATACTGAATATATATGATATATAAATCATATTTTATATTCTGGAAGTAAGTAAATCATGATATAATTAATAATAATGTTAATAACAACAAGTCAAAACACCTACGATAAATGAAATGATTTTACCCAAAACGCTTCTTTAACATGGAATTTACAAAAGAACGGGTAATATAAAGTCATAAGTGAACCATATATGATATAATAACAATGAATATGATTCTGTAATAAGTCAATGACATTATTTAAATCATTATACAGGAGGTTCGGACACATGCGAAGCAAATCGGACCTAAGGTAAGGGAAATATCACAATCTCATTTTTATTCGAGATTGTTTATTCGTAAGTATTTACTGGGGTGTATTTTATCATCCACATCCATGTTCCCTCAATATTTAATATTGTTTCCATCCACTTAAAATAGTTTAAATCCAATTTTAACCTTCGGTGAGTTTTTAGTAAAGAATATGAAAGGAATCTTTTGTCGTTTTTTTTTCATACGAGGTACTTTTTGACTTTTCCGACAAAAGTACGAAGAATGTTTTTTTTAACTTATACAACATGAATGGATTTCTAAAACATTATTTCCAAGAAGTTTCCTTTACAAGTATTCAAGTTTATTTTTAATCAACTTCTTTTAGTTTAAAATTGTATGACATGTTAAGAAAGGAAAGTGTTTTTGAAGTAGAAAGGATATTTTCCTCAAGAATAGAGTTCAAGTATTTTATCAAAATTATTTTCCATATAAGATAATAAAAGGGTTCTGTTTTTATCCCTATTATTACATGGATTTGATTATGTTGTGATGGAAATATTTTTATGAATTCCTTTATCTTATATGAATTGTTTTATGATGTCATGTTGTTTAAGAATCCCATTTTTATTACATGGGTTACGCTATGATTTATGATTTATGATTATGTGGAACACATAAGAAAGGATTCATTATAAGATGGGTGGGACCTATATCTCCCTCCAATGCATTGGGTAAAGATTTTATATCTCATGAGATAGACATGGCTGGAATGGTAGGTTATACCGGTTCAGTGAAACAGGACTGAAACGAGGGTTACTCGATTCAGAAAGGGACTTTGTCCACTAAGATAGTCATGGCAATGAGTCTTGACTAACAAGAAATGATTCTCTATGATTATGTGTGAATGCCACAAAGTTTCATGTTTTAAGTTATGATTATTGTGATTACATTTCACTGCCATGATTTATCCCATGTTATGAAATTATGCTCTCTTTTGCAGGTTATGATTTCCAAAATGTTATGTTCTTATGAATATGATGTGATTGATTTTTCTTTTGCTTACCCTTACTGAGAATTTGAGATCACCCTTTTATGTTTTCTTTTCCTTAGGATATAAAGAAAGGTTTTAGGTAGGAAAAAAAGGGAAGATCTTTATGGGAGATATTGAAGATCTTTCACCACGATTAGAAGATTACGTTCCGTGTTTCCAAAGACACTAAACTATTACGATCCTTGTGTGTGTGTTTTTGTTATGTACTAAGTATTCCACAAAAGTAATGTAATGTCCATGTACGTCAGGCTTCGGGTCTTTACAGTTGGTATCATAGGAAAGGTTTAGTCAACCTTTGGAAACTAGGATGCGAGAACTTTAGTGATCCCTAGAGATATTTCTACGGTATGTCTAGGGATGTCCCTAAGGTTAAGTATACGTATAGGTTATAGTACTAGAACTACGCTAACGGTCATAGAATTAAACCTAAGATGTTAGATATTGAAGGTACTCCCCCTTTATTATGTTGTTTTCCCTAGCATGATTTTTGCCTCTCACACTATTCTTTTTGGGTTTTAGACGATGGCTGGAACCCGAAGGAACCGTGTTGATCAATGCAATGGACAATGCAATGATTGCCCTCCTAAACAAACAAATGTTATGGGAGATGGAGTGCAAAATCTTATTGCTATACTTACACAAGCTATGAATCATTCTGGACATCCAAATGAGCAGAGAAGGGAACAATATTCTATTGAGTCCTTCATGAGGAAACGTCCACCTTCTTTCAGTGGGACTTCCGATCCACTTGTTGCTGAACAATGGATCAGCACCACTGAAAAGATATTTTCAGTTCTTCAATGTTCCGAACATGATAAAGTCATCTTAGCAGTATATCGTTTGGAAGGTGAAGCTGATCAATGGTGGAATCTTATCAAGAATACGAGGCCAAGAGATGAAATTGAGTCCATGGAATGGGACGAGTTCTAGAACTTGTTTTTCAGTAATTACTTCCCTCGTATTCTTCGAACAAAGATGGAAAATGAGTTTCTTGAACTAAAGCAGAAGGATGATGAATCTGTTGGTATATACGAAGTGAATTTTACAAGACTTGCAAGGTATGCATCTGGCATTATCATCCAACCTGAAAGTAAAGTTGATCGATTTTTCAGTGTCTTAAAACCAAGTCTTCGAAGGGCATTAGCTATAAGAGACTTCAGTAGCTATGAAGAAATTGTGCATTGTGCTATCAAGGTAGAAATGGAAGTTGGTGTTACATATCCATCTCATGGTTTTGACAAGAAACGAAAGATGGAGTTCCAGGAGAAATCTCAGAATAATGGTGAAAAGAAGATGAATGTTTCCTTATGCACAAAGTGTGGAAAGAAGCATGGTGGAGATTGTCTTAAAGGGACTAGAAAATGTTTTAAGTGTGGAAAAGAAGGTCATCGAGCAGTTGAGTGTCGAAGTAATGGAAAAATGGATTCTAATGATGTGAATAAAGCAAACACTGCAGAGAACGCAGAACCAACACTTCAATGCTTCAAGTGCAAGGAAATGGGGCATTATGCTAATAAATGCCCTAATCCAAGGGTTAGTGATGATCGACATGAGCAACCGCTTAAGGCAAAGGAAAAAGGGAAGTCACATGCGATCACTATTGGCAATGTTGAATATGACAACGATGTGGTGGAATGATTAAGTGTTTATGTAATGGGATTCCAAAAATAATGTTGTATCATGGAATATTGGAATATTTATGTATTGGTTTAATGTGGTATTCAAAGTGATTGAGATATTATGCGCATAATGAAGGGAAAACGAGAAAATGAAACGTTTAACAGTATTCATGATCTCATGATTGATATAAGGACTAAGTGATATCATGGTTTGATTATAAAGAATTTTGAGGATTTTGGTATGTGGAAAGTGTTAACGTTTAACTGCATTCATGTTTTCACTAAGGTTCAATGGGTATTCAAGAGAATACATGATTAAGGACGTTGAATGTTTAGAATGTGACCAACAAGACATATCTTATGATATATGGGGATCAATGATGGTATTAAATCTCTGGTAATTGTTTTCACTATATTATGAGAGTGGACTGCAGTATTATGGGTAAGCCTAAAGATTGGAATGGAATATGTTGCACATAAGTTAGTATTGTTTAAGGATAGAAGTTTTTTTTCGATATTATTGATGGGATGTTATAGTAATATAGTTTTAGAAAAAGGACAACCTGCAAGACGGGCGACAACCCATCGCGTCGGACAAGGCTGTGGGAATCGAACCCACAACCGAAGTGCGACTGGCCTTTATCGCCTACCACTGGCCTACAGGAAGTCCCTGTTTAGTAGAAGCTAGTTTTATTATATTAAGCAGTATGATATATGAAGTATAAGTCCATTTTAGGAACCATATATGATTAATCTCACTATAGAATGACTTATGTATATTTAATAACTTTTGCTAACCTTTTGTTTGAGACAGATGGAATGACCCGTCATTTTATCACATGATCTGCTAACACTTCACGAATAACAAATTCAACTTCATTTATTTAAGAGATGAAGTGGAAATTTTTCAAGGCATGAACAACAGTGAGACTGTACCAAAATAAAGTAAGTATTTATTCTAATTCAAATTCTTCAACTTTAGGGAAATGATCTTGAAAACCAAAAATGTTGTCTTAGTGCTCTTATATCTGATTAATCAGATGGTACCTTAGATCGTCACAAATTTATGGATTTGTGATTGTTGACTTTTCCATAGCCATGTTCTCTACCACTCTCCATCAGAACATGATGGTTAGATTTTTCTTCCATATCCATATTTTCACCTATGTGGAAACCTAATGATTAGTTTATTTGGGTAATCGTTACATTTCATACTTTAGTTTTTAAAGCCATGTTTTGGTATTCCTTTTTACAATGTGGGTTTCTATCAAAGAAAATTTCGAATAGTAAACCATTTATAACCCCGACGAATTTTGAGGGCGAAATTCATTTTAAGGGGGGTAAAATGTAACACCCCGAGATTTTATGAAAAATATTCTTTTTAATTTCATTAATGTCTTGTGTTGTACGCTACACCAAAATAAGCTTTTACAACACGCATCCTTGACTTGCCTTGCATTACACGCAATCACAACCTTCCTCGATAGCGTGTGTAGTACGCAATACTGAGTTTCACTAAACAACGATATTCTATTAAAATATTATTAAAACTAGCCGTTATGAATAGTAATAACCACTTTTTGAAATTCTGTAAATCTTATTTTTCAAAATGAACTTCATTTTTGGATTCGGAATATCGAATTTAGCCTAAGGTGAAATTTTGGTACTTTTCGGATAACTTTCATATTCTGATGAATAGTGAAAATTACTAAATTATAATTAAAAACAACTTTTTTAATCGAAATAATTAATAGTGATAAATTATTAATTTGAGTGGTTTTAAAGTATATTTAGAATATATTTTTACAATTTAATATAATGTTAGTCATTGAATGTAATTTCACATTTAAACCAGACATAATCAAGTGTCAATCTTTTGATTGATATTGTTTCTTAAAAACACGCTATTTGTTTTAACAGCAGGATTTAATTATAAAATTAATTAATGCAACTTATATGTTATGAATTTGGTAAAATAGACTTCATTTTTGAATTCGGAATATGAAATATAGCTTAGGATGAAATTTTGGCATTGTTCTGAAAAACATCAATTTTTGATGAATAGTGAAACTACTAAGTGGTAGTTAAAAAACTGAATTTTTCATAAAACTTAATTTTACCGCTTATATGAATGGAATTTCAAAAATCCGAGAGACACGGTTGATGTCAGTAAGTAAAATGTGGTTCAATGAGATGAAAATAATTTTTGGTGAATAGTAACTTTTTTTTTATTTACCACGGTTAAAAGTAAATAGGGTAATTAAGGGTAAGAATGATATAAATACTACCCTAACACATGTCCTAATTCTATTGGACAAGTGTATCTCGACCAAAAATAACCTTAAGTGTAAACTATTATCATTTAGGCCCACTTGGATTAGATTAGGACATTTATTATTATTTAATTCAAAGAAGAGTTAAAAGAGTTAAAATAAAAATATATTTAATAAAACATTTTTAATATAGGTTTTTACATAAGATAAATTCGATTGTAATTATTCATTAGAAAGATAAAAAGATTTACCACATTATGGTATTTTATTTGTAATTTTTAGACATCAAATAATTTAATTTATTTATGAAACAAAGATGATACAGTAATTATCTTATTAATGAAATATTGACATAATTGATGTTATAAACACCAAAATAAATGTAATTTGAGACTTTTTATGAATTCCACTAATTTTATAGGTTACTATGATATATTAGTGTTGATTTAATAAACTTGGTTCGAACATATAATTCTGTTATGATTTTCAAAAAAATCATATATCAACTAGTGTCAAAATTGACACAAAATAGTTTTTAAAGAAAATATTATATTATTAATTGTTATTTTATTCCTAAAAATCTAAGGTTCGGCCAAATGACTTAGATAAGGATATATATATTAATAATAAACAATTTGGGGTTCGTTTGGCATGTTATATTAAGTGTATTAACCATATAGTGAAAGAAAAAAAAAGACACAGTAAAAGTTAAATTATTTAACTTAGAGTTAAATCTAATTGATAAGGTTAAAATAATAACCTAAACTTGTCTAAATCCTATTGGTTGATAGGATTTAGACCCATACCCACTTTAGCTTCTAAATAATACCCTTTGGAACCATTATAAACCGATTTTGACTTTAATATAAAATAATATTTTGAGATATTCCTAAGGTGCCCCTCTCCTCCCTTATAAAAGGGCACCTCCTCCCTCTCCTCCTCACACCAATTTGAGCATTCAAGCTCGGCCAACCCCTGCCAAAATCTATTCTCCACTTCCCTAGTATCATCCTAGAGGTCCTGGTATTCTTAAAAGACCAATTTTAGTTCCCTAAAAGGAGGTCTCAAAGAAGCACTTCAAAGAAGAGGTAATATCCATTACCGATCTTTTTCAATTTCTTTCATCTTCAACTTATTCTTCTTTAGTTGTTTCATGATAAATTAATAACATCAGTATTTCTTATATACTGATATGTTATTATAAATATGAAACAACTCTAATTAACCTTCTATCCTTCCTACGGAGAAAGGAAATCACCGCGTGTGCGTACTTACGGAATACCGTCTCCACGCCGTGGTGTAATCTATTTTCTGCCACCACCTTAATTGGATGGGTATAAAGGTGTAATGAGTAACTATATATGATTATTATAAAATATATTGATACTAAAATAGTATACATACACTTCAACACAATTCCACGACCATGGGAACGATATCATCGCTCGTGCGTACGTACGGAATACCGTCTCCACGACGCGATGAGATTCATTCTCCATGTTAAACATTTAAGAATGATTAAAAAGTATATATAAGAAATAATAATGAAATATATGACATTATAAAGCTACTGTATTTATTTATGTATATGTATGTCATCTACTTACTTCCATTCAAGACAATAAGGAAAGGAAAACAGCGTTCATGCGTACGTACGGACTACCGTCTCCATGAACGGTGTTTTTCATTTCATTTATCTATCTATTATATATATATATATACTGAATATATATGATATATAAATCATATTTTATATTCTGGAAGTAAGTAAATCATGATATAAGTAATAATAATGTCAAGAACAACAAGTCAAAACACCTACGATAAATGAAACGATTTTACCCAAAACGCTTCTTTAACATGGAATTTACCAAAGAACGGGTAATATAAAGTCATAAGTGAACCATATATGATATCATAACAATGAATATGATTCTGTAATAAGTCAATGACATTATTTAAATCATTATACAGGAGGTTCGGACACATACGAAGCAAATCAGACCTAAGGTAAGGGAAATATCACAATCTCATTTTTATCCGAGATTGTTTATTCGTAAGTATTTACTGGGGTGTATTTTATCATCCAAATCCATGTTCCCTCAATATGTAATATTGTTTCCATCCACTTACAATAGTTTAAATCCAATTTTACCCTTCGGTGAGTTTTTAGTAAAGAATATGAAAGGAATCTTTTGTCGTTTTTTTTCATACGAGGTACTTTTTGACTTTTCCGACAAAAGTACGAAGAATGTTTTTTTTAACTTATACGGCATGAATGGATTTCTAAAACATTATTTCCAATAAGTTTCCTTTAAAAGTATTCAAGTTTATTTTTAATCAACTTCTTTTAGTTTAAAATTTTATGACATGTTAAGAAAGGAAAGTGTTTTTGAAGTAGAAAGGATATTTTCCTCAAGAATAGAGTTCAAGTATTTTATCAAAATTATTTTCCATCTAAGATAATAAAAGGGTTCTGTTTTTATCCCTATTATTAAATGGATTTAATTATGTTGTGATGGAAATATTTTTATGAATTCCTTTATCTTATATGAATTGTTTTATGATGTCATGTTGTTTAAGAATCCCATTTTTATTACATGGGTTACGCTATGATTTATGATTTATGATTATGTGGCACACATAAGAAAGGATTCATTATAAGATGGGTGGGACCTATATCTCCCTCCAATGCATTGGGTAAAGATTTTATATCTCATGAGATAGACATGGCTAGAATGGTAGGTTATACCGGTTCAGTGAAACAGGACTGAAACGAGGGTTACTCGATTCAGAAAGGGACTTTGTCCACTAAGATAGTCATGGTAATGAGTCTTGACTAACAAGAAATGATTCTCTATGATTATGTGTGAATGCCACAAAGTTTCATGTTTTAAGTTATGATTATTGTGATTACATTTCACTGCCATGATTTATCCCATGTTATGAAATTATGCTCTCTTTTGCAGGTTATGATTTCCAAAATGTTATGTTCTTATGAATATGATGTGATTGATTTTTCTTTTGATTACCCTTACTGAGCATTTGAGCTCACCATTTTATGTTTTCTTTTCCCCAGGATATAAAGAAAAGTTTTAGGTAGGAAAAAAAGGGAAGATCTTTATGGGAGATTTTGAAGATCTTTCACCACGATTAGAAGATTACGTTCCGAGTTTCCAAAGACACTAAACTATTACGATCCTTGTGTGTGTGTTTTTGTTATGTACTAAGTATTCCGCAAAAGTAATGTAATGTCCATGTACGTCAGGCTTCGGGTCTTTACATTCATTTACCATATATACAAAAAATACGAAAATATACAAATATTAAAAGTATAATTTAATCCTTTTATTATACATTGATCACTTTTCATTTCATCTCTTACTCCTATAAATGAATATCTAAAAATTAATTTTAATTCATAAAGAACTAAAATTATCTTTTAATAGATCATAATATCCATAAAGGAAGGACAAGTCATTCCTAGTTTCTCTATATATCATCTAAGATAAAAATGGTAATCAGAATTTACCCAATAATACATTAATTTCTATTACTTCATTAGTAACTCCCAAATCTCAACATTAATCAATTTCATAAATATTTAACCATAAGACTCATCAAAAATATGTCTAACAAAATTAAAAGTCAAAAAAATTAAAACGAAGGTTACTAAATCAAAATTATATTACTGTGACAATATAATGTGCCTCTAAATGTAAAGATAAAAATATTTTAATACCTATATCACCATAAAACCATTATCAAAATATTCATTCTTGAAAAAATATAATGTTATTATGTATATTCTATAAATCCAAACACGATCAACAATCTGGAAAAGATAACATAATCCATAAAATAACTTAATCAATTTCAATGTCCTTCATTATATCCAATAAAAATACATTTATCATTAATATCTTAACATAAATGACATATTTTGTTTAATATTCCTTCAATAATGTTCTTCTAAAAACATAAACTTTCCAATGAATCAATTTTCTTAGTACAATTTAACATGTTTTATCAAATCAATTTTGAAAAACCAATATAGTATAATCATTATACATTTCATGATTATAATAATGAGAATATCATTGGTAAAATACTTCTACAAAAATAATTATTGAATCCAAATACAAGAAAATTAATCATTACACTTTTTTTGTATCAGTTTTATAAACTTGACCATGATACCATATATTCATTTATGTTATATTCCCTTGACGATTGGGATATTAATTTGTGTAGTTCCATATCTCATTAAAACTAAATCATTCAATATTGGAAACTTCTTTCTTGACCACAAAATCATGATAATGGAAGAATTTATCTCCACACTTGTATAAAAGTCTCACTCCCTTCAAGAAAGTACCAAAGTGTTTTTTTCAAAACTTATCTCATATAGGAAACATTTTCTTTCCCATCTTCCATGTATCTATCTTATGCTATGTTTTCATCATATTTTCAACCTCACTTTCAAATTCATAATACATACAGAATTCATTATCTATCTTAAAACCACATGATATTATGTCCTTATATGGTGAGAATTTTTTGGAGAATAGTTCCCTTAAAATAATTAGATTAATCTAATCAATGAAAATTTCAGTCCTTATCTTTAGATTTTATACATATTACATAACACGCCTTTCTATCCATTCAATTTTTTCTTTATACTTTAAAAATTTTAATCTTCCATTTGTCTTAGACATATGATTTTTCTCTCCATATCAAATAATTATTCAAAAAGAAAATACTTTTCCAATAATAGGACCTTAAAATACTTCCATTATATGTTTTCTATTTCTTCTTCATGATTTATATTTTGAATCAATGATAACCATTGATCCACATATCCTGATAGATGATAAAATTCCTTGAATTTTTTTAACTTTCATTACATCCCAAAGAGACAAATATCTTATCTAAAAAACATATCCATTTATCAACTACAAATGGATTTTTAGTCATATTAAATGGATAAGGCTAAGGATGCATAAATCAGTTTAACATTATTACACCATGGGTGGATCCTCAAGATGGTCTATATAAGAAATATTATTTCTCATAACCTAAGTCATATTCCATAATATGTTTATTATTTCATGAGTTCTATCTATAGTTCCATATCTTTCTTTAATATCATTCCTAAGAGGGAAATCCCTACATGGGATATATTAATAGATATGACTTCCATTCCTATCACTAGGATCCATTTCTAAACAATGGAATACATTGGATTAGTTAATAACATTGTGAAACATAATTTATAGTCCCAATACTAGGTAAACATTTACCATAAATTGAAAATTTAATTCACAAATAATCAAATAATCATAAACATGGTTTCATTTGGAATTTTTTAAAACTATAAAAATATTTCCAAATCCTTTATAATGGTTAGAAATGAAAATTTCAGTTAATCCAAGAATATAACCCTTGAGTGTCAAACTAGATGTATATATTGGACATTTTTCATGTACCAGGTGATAATTGAGTCAAATCCCAAAGATCTATTTTTGTATTTATTACCAATATTTACAACTAATCGAGAACCACATCCACTTTTAGTATCTATATATGGATGTATTGTTATAAATAACCACATAATATATTCATCTCCTATACATTATGATGTTCTATAATTATTATAGATGTCTTACATTGGTTTATGTTCCCTAATATATTTTTTCCTAAATATAGTTCCCATGTTTTCTACAAAACATGTTCTGATACTTACTATAAACACACTAACCCCAGTAGCATATAGCTGGTGGTAACATTACCAAACTAGAACTAGTCTGAAGTGAATGAATACCAAAGGACCAAAAAATGTATTAGTCTTGATAATCAAGGTAGATAATTGAATTTCAAATTTCAAATTATAAAATACATAATGTGTTTTCTTTAATAATTCCATTATTCCCCTTATCATATCCCTCCATATCAATCACAAAACACTTCATGGTATCTTTGGGAAAATAAATCATAAGAAAGGGGTGATCTTATATTCTCAGTAAGGGTATTCATACAACATAAAATATCATTAATAAATATGAATAGTTAATGTGGAAGGTAAATAACTATAACACATGACATTTAAATAATAAAATAAGAATAATATGTAAGGATTAAAGGATTATAAAATAATACCATATAAATAATCACATGACATTAAACTAATACATGGATATTATAACTAATTATGTAACCATAAGGTAATCAATAACTAATTTAATAATTAGAGAATGCATAATGTTATACATCAGAAGCATATTGTTAATAGATTCCACAAGGAAGTTCAAAACTATATATAAAAACCCATCTAATTTGTCCAACTGATTTGTCTCACGAGACAAGTTGATAAATCAATGAGATATATATTATTGGGCCCCACAAATCACATAATATGTCCACTATCTTCTTTATATGGAAGGTTTAAAACCAAATCACCATAAACATTCTTATTGAAAATATATCATATTAAATATTATTTCTTACCCCAATCAAATAAACATAATCATAAACCATCATGATTAATATGGTGAATGGTAATAAAATCATACATCTCCTTTAAAACTAATTATAAACCATTCAAAGATTGAATAAGAATGATATCAACACAACATATTCCTAGAGGATCATAAGTACAATATTTTTTTAATGTTATTTATGAATAGAAATGCTATAAAATGTCATTAAAACATTCTTATAGAACATAACCTATTCATTTTGAAAATATTTTAAAACAAAAATTCAAAGAAATGTTTTGAAAATAATTATCATTAAAAACAACCATTGAAACCTATAATGGAATATTTAAAACATTGAGGGTTCATGACTATGTAATATTCCATTCATGTTATACATGTTAAAATAAATATTCCTTTCACATTTTCAGTTAAATATAAATGGACCTTGTATGAAAAAAACAAGAATATTCTTATTAATACATTTTTTAAAATGTAAAAAATGTATAAAAAATTCATTAATAAATTATTTTTCTAATTTTAAAATAATTTTTAAAAAATATTTTGAGAAAATAAATTTTTATAGGAAAAAGTATTTTCGAATTAAGAGATAAATGGAGACATATTTTCTTAAATCAAATCTTTATATTTTTAAATATCAAAGAGATAAAAAAATTACTATTTCCTTAAAAATTTAATGAATAACCAAAGGATAAAAAATATATTTATTTTTTTATATAAATGTCAAATAATTACCCAATGGGGTGTTAAACATAGGTAATCCTGAATAACGATGAGATTGTAAAATAAACTCTTACAACATTGGCAGCTTCTAAATCAAAAGCACCATAAAATAAATAGAATCAAATGAAAAATTAAATAAAATGAATAGAAAAATATTCATTATATACCATATAATATGGGAATTATATAAACCAAAAAAATAAATAAGTGGAGAATATGGGATATTTCTCTTGGATATAAAAGTGAGACGAGAAACCCTTACCTCAAGTTTGACTTCCTTCATATGTGCATGAACCTCCTGTATAATAAACATGAGATTATTATAAATATATTATAGAACAATAATCATATATATCAATCCATATATGATACTCTTATAACTTATTACCATCCTTTTGTTAATAATATTCCATCATTTTCATTATTTTAGCTGTTAATTGCCTTGTTTTCTAATGCGTGTTTTGTCATGAAAGTTTCTATTAATGTAAATAGGATATTTCTACATCATATCCATATATATATTAATTATATATATATATATATCATTATATACATCCTTATAAACATTTATTAAAATTTTATATAGAAAATGAATCGCATCGCACTGTGGAAAATATAGGTCGTACGTGTGCATGAGCAATGATATTACCAACTTAATGAGATAATGGTTAAATAAGTAGTTTATGTATTAATTTTTATGAATTTATATTATTACATATATAAAACATTTATTAATTAAATTTATCTTTATAACATTCCATGTAAATAGTATGTTAAAAATGAATCATATCTCTTCACGAAGCTATAATATGTTTTACACATGACTGACGATATCATATTTTAAAAGGAATTAAAAGTGAGATGGAATATGTTATATTATAACTTCATATTTATAATTATATCATAAATATTATATATGTTTATTAAATTTGTAATTACATCGAACCATGATAAGTGTTTATGAAAAACGAGTTACATCGGTTCGTGAGGGGGTAGTGTACCGTACACACTATTAAAGATTTCATTTCCCATTTCATGGAAGTGGAGATGAATAAATATTATTTCATAAACATAATAAAATATATTTATATGTTATATACTAGTTTTTTTATATTTTAATTTTTAATACTTAATTTAATGTTATAAATGATTAAATAAAAAGAATGAGCTTAGTGAAGACAAATACCTTCTTCTAGAGAAACCACAATTGGGTCTATTTTTAAGGGTTATAGGGTTGTAATTTTTGGAAGAAAAGAATATATACAATGTAGAAAAGTGTTATAGGGTGGGATTTAGGGTGTGGGTTTGGTAATGCCAAAGTTCTTTAGTTTTTTGAAGAAGTGAGGGGAGGGAGTTCCCATTTATAATTAATGATGATTGTTATTTTTTTAAATACCCAAATCCATTCAAAAATGGGAAGTAACACTCACACCATGTCTCTCAAAAATTAATAAATAATAGAGTTTTGGGATAATATGGTTGATCAAAAATTATCCCACAAAAAAACACATGTTTCTAAAAGGTTATTCCATATCCTTTATGTTTGACTATTTTTACCATTTTATTTTTCACCCTGATAATTTGTATCTTTTTATTTACATACATAATTTTCATTTTAGGAGTGAAATTAAAATGATCCTTATTAGATAATTTTTACTCACTTATTCAAAATATGAAATAAAATTTATTAAATAAATAATCTATGTGTGCATAAAATCAATTTTAGCACAATCACATTTAATACATAAAATATCATTTTAACCTTAACTGTATTAATTAGTTTATTATTATATTTACATATTATTATAACACAAAATTAGATTTAATGTATTTCCTAAAATTAATTAATCTGATTCAAAATATGAAATCCATTTTATCAAATTCTACTCAAATACATGGAAATTCTTAATTTTAAATTAAACCCATATACATCATGGAAAATGAGTTTTCCAAAGAAAAACATTGAAAATGTTAAACAATTTATATCATAATCCAATATGGAATTGATTTTAATTACCTAAATTTGTTAAAAAATAATATAATCGGACTAATGATACTTTTAATACAATTTAAAATATAATTTATCTTTGTAAATAATTTAATGAACAGTTAGTTTTCATTAAAAATAAGTATTTTTCACTATTCATAGAAAAATAATCTTATCAAAAAATTATTAAAATTTCACCCAATAAAAATTTTTACATGCCTATTTCAAGAATGAATCTAATTTTGGATGAATTTTTTTTATATGTTGTATGAATTAATTTTAAATTTCGTTCACAAAGTGAAATGAAACTACCTTTTAGAAAAATACATCTTCACATAAAACATTTCATTTTATTTCAAATTGTTATTATTTTATTTCTAGTAAATATATATCCATTTATTTTTTATAAATTTTTAAACCATATAATTTTTGTAATTTAGTTAGTCTTATTCATACCCAACAACATAATTTTTTTTGTTATAATGGTCATGTTTAAATAATTTTATTCTAATAGAGTATCTTGTTTATTTTAAACTCAGTGTTGTGTTCTTTTCAATATATCAATGAGATTGAATTTATGTAAAATTAAATATATCATAAAGTCTTGGGGTGTTACCTCTTATTCTCAACATGGTGTTTTATGTCATATATGATATCAAACATGATGTTCCTTTTTTTAGAATGTCAGGGTTTTATGTAAATACTATCATACCATTCTTACCAAAATTCCCTCATATGAATAACCTAATATTAATTTCATTCCATTAATAACACATAGATAACATTTAATTAAATGTAAAAGTATGTCTTCTTCACTTACAAAAGTGTATCACTTCCACCCTTTCAATAATACACTAATATTTCAACATTTCATAGAAAACCTACCCAACTATTATATATATGGATTAATTTAAACTCTATAATTCTCCTAGTCACATTAAATTATTATATGTACCTAAAATCTAAGTCCTTCATCAAGAATAGGATTAAGGAAATGACATTGGTGTCACATCATTCTTAGAAGTTTTTATAATTCTTTCAAATATAACAAAAAATAACCAAAATAATAGGAATAATTCAATGTCATTAGTATATTTAGAATTTTTTATATTAATGGAATTACAATCTATTATTCATTTTCATCATGTTGTAAAAAAAAGAACATTGTTATCGGATTGTGTAGATTACTACCACCTTGAAGCAATGTATTCTTTTCATTACCGCCTTTCATGGATGTTTTTAATGATGTTAATAATGATTAAATATAATATATATAATATAATTATGTTCTTTAAATTTTATTTTAATATCAACCTTCACCACCTCTCACGTGTTGAAAAAATGGGGCATTAATTGTATGTAGGAGTAGATTACCTCCTACAAAATGAAACATGTTTCTTGTTTCATTAATATTTTCAGAAATTATCTAAAAGTTATACAATATGGTTTAAAATCATTAAAACATAAAAAATATATCATTATTCATCTATTATAATTATATTATGTTAAAATAAACACCTCATTCACCATACCCGATAACTGAGATAGAACTTATTCATGTTTGGGTGGGCATACCTACTTATGTGAAAAATTATTTCAAATATTATTATAAATGACTATATAAACATAAAAAATAAATTATTTTAGTATTTTTTTGAATAATAAATAATTATATGGTTCTAGAAATATTATATTATGAATTTTACTAATTAATAATGTAAAACAAATTCACTACAATTTCCAAAATAAGTTGTTATCAATTTAGTTCTAACATAACATAACACACACATAATGAATGAAATATGAAAAAAATATAACATTATAAGTAATAAATTTCATAATATTAAATGATATATCAATAATTAACATGGTATAATATGATGTGTAATTATAATAAAATTATAAGACATACAAAAAACAATTAAGTTATTAAGACTGAGTGGTTATTTTTTTAAATTGGTTGAGGTGAAATTACTCTTTATTAAAACATAAAATGAAATACCATTTGAATCTTAGTTGTGAGGGAACCTAATATATGGACCTTAGACCTATAGGCACATAGTCATTTGATAATCAAGGGTCAAATTATAACACATAATCAAATGGATCCAAATACCCATATGCTCAAAAACCCAAATAAATAAGGAAATGACTTGGAGGACAATGAGGAAGAAAGACTCATTCTAAGAAATAGTTAGAAATATCATTACCCCTAACATATCAACTAAATTTGTGCTTCTAGTTGAATATGTTTCATCTCCCCTACCAAACATTGTGTTGTTTTGGATAATCAACATGGAAATGTAATATTTTTTCCAATATTAATGTTTGGGGGTTGACCAGAAAATGTGATCCAACACACCCATGAATCTTTCTATCTACCCACCCAATGATGCATATGTTGACCATATTCCTACATTAACCTATTTATTCACACCATCTAACTGAAACACATTATAGAGATCCATTAATCTCAGTTCCCATTCATATATCAATAATTAGGGATGACTTCTAGGTGTTCACATGCCCATCCCACTATTTAGGTATCCCACTTGGGGACACTATTATGACTTGTTTTATTGCCAACCAATTACCGCAAGATATAAGTATGGTATCTCTATGTCACATGTATCACAAAAATATCCAATAGGCCTAGTGGTAACCTGATTTCCAAGTGAAAAATAATTTAAAATAATCAATGGCCCAATGAAAATGGTACCCAATACTGGATGCATAAATCCATAGTAGCATCTACTAGTCTTTATAGTTACATATTCCATAAAATACATCCTATAAAACCGTATCTATAAGGTCATGTACTTAAAATTTACAAAATATTTAGTGAAATCGAGAATTTTACTTTCTTTCACATTGATAATCCTTTCAAGTTTAAAGTTTTAGAGAAATATTCCATAACTTATACATAAAAAAACCATAAAAATACAATGTGGACACTTTTAAACAGTATCAATTTTTTAAATAATCTATAATTTTTAAAGTAATGCCTGAGCACTTTTAAGAAAACTCTTCACACCATTCTACATGAATTCTTCCAATCCATTAATCACCATTTTGTACAGAGGAAAACATTAAAAACATGCAATGAGTATAAAATTATTATTAAGGGATATAAAAATAAAGAAACCATTAGTCCATTGATAAAAATTATAACTCGTGAATTAACTTACTTGAAAACATAAAATTTTATACAAAGAGGGAAATATCATTGTTTAATAATTATTATTCAATTTAACTTTTGAAAAAAAATTTGATTTACATAAAAACTCACTAACAACATAGAAAATTCTTGTAGGTTCCTTAGGAAAAAAACATATTTAATGGTTACATAACCCTTATAAATTAGAATAACCATATGTCCATCTTCAAAAACAATTATATGGAGAATATAATCATTAACCAATGCAGTGGAGGCTATCTGGGAACACCCATCATTTAATATATAACCGCCTTACCCAATGCTATATAGGCACACCCATTATTTATAATTTCTAAGAATCACAACAAGAAATAAAACATTAAATCATTTGAAAAATATTTTAAACTCATATGAAAATCACTTTCAGATATTAAAATACCATTTTCTTTCAAAGATTCAATTTTTAGTAAAAAATAAACATTCATTTTGAAAAACTATTTTCAATATCAAAATACCAAAATAAAAAAATAAATGTTTTCATTTAATAAAATATGAAATCTTAAAATGGAAACCAAAAATAATAATGTCTATGCTGGTGGGAAAGTCCTTGTCCTAATGTACATGGAGAATAGAATATTCATTTTTTCATTTACCATAAAGGTTCCATATAAAACTGGTAAAATTATTCCCTTTTGAAGAAGTTTAAATGAAATTAAATATAGAAATAAAATTTCATCTATAACCCTTTTATATCCATTTAAATAAATATGAACGATAAAATTATGAATATTGAAAGGAAATGGTTAAATATTTAAGCATTCAAATCATTCCATGAAACTATGAACATTTTAATCATAAGAACAATGAAATAATAACATTTAAAAAAAATAAATAACCTGATAATAGATAATATTTGGACATATAATGTCAAAGTGTTTGTATATACACTTTATAAAATAAAAATGGTTTATATCATTAAGAAATGTCTCAATGAAAGGAAATTGAGACGAAATCCCTTAATTTGAATACGACTTGTCACATAGGTCTTTATCATCCTGAATAATAAATTTATGTTAATTATCTAATTGATTGAGAACCTTTTTCAGATTAATCATTACTTTTGTTTCACTTATTACAATTTTTTAACAACTACTTAAACAATTAAATTTACATGTGGTGTTTTGACCATATTCAATTTATGTGTCAAAAACGACTTTGGTAGGTCAAATATGGTTAAAGGGGTCATTATATAAAAATAAATATAATAATAATCATAAAATAATTATCATATTTAAACATTAGTAATATTTGTAACACTAATCATTAAATATTGTTACAAAACAACTTTATAATTATTGAGACTGTAGGTTGTACGTACACATGAGTAAGCTTCCCATTTTTCAATGATCATTATGGAATGAAGGTAATAAACAATTAATTTATTGAATAACAATAATTTCATAATTACTATATTATTTAATGATATATACTTACATATATAACTCTTTTTATGTGAAATTAATCACATCACACCAATGAGGCAGTAGTCCACACGTTCATGAAGGATGTCACTGTGTCAAAATGAGTTAAAGAAAATGATGTATTGTATTTACAAAAAGGTAATTATGCCAAAAATATCATATGGATGTTATTTATTTCACATATTTTTAATCAATCCCATCCTTAATACATTCCATGTAGTGTGTGAATGTATCACATCACTTTGAGGAGGCGGCAATCCACACTTCCACCAATGATGTTATCATCTTCCCACAAAATGGAAGTCATATAGCAATGTTTTATATAAAAAATACATAAGTAAATAAATTCATAATGTATATAATATATGTAATATATAAATATAGTTTCCATCATAATTACCAACCATTATAGTTGGTAATGTAAAAATGAATGACATCGTATTTCGATGTGGTAGTTCACCATACACATAAATGGTAAGTTCATTACCCATTAGATGGAAGTGAATGTAAGTGTAGGTAGAACCCTTATAATAAAAATATATTAGTACATTTAGTACAATTATGTTATTATATAGTAATGGGGTAAGAATAATTTAAGCGGTAGACAATTAAAATAAAACAAATGAGCTTGAGGAAGGATGTTACCTCTTGTTTGGGTAACTCTATTTGGTATTCACCAAATGGATTCCATGGATAAATTTATGTAAAAATGGAGGATTGTAGGATGAAGGGAGGGATTATGGGAGATTATTTGAGAAAATATTTTCCAAGAAAAAGGTCCTGATAGGTGTGAATAAATGGAGGGGTGATTTTCTTTTTATAGTGGTGGAGGAGTGACATTCTTGTAAATTTTTCAAAAGGGAATTACACCCATGTTTTTCCCATGTCATGTAGATCTAATAATGGACCAAGCTCAAGTAAATGGAGGCTATAAAATATATATTAATATTAAATGTATTTTTGAAATTTTTATAGGTCATTTTGACTCTAATGTTTAATGTTTAGTCCCTTTATAAGAAAATTTATCTCCCAATTGTTGTAATTAATTTTTATTACATTAACTAATAATTTATGTAAATAACTAGGTTTACCTTATAAGAAATTATAAATTATTATGAATAAAAATTTATAATCTATTTTTCCAAATTAGAATCACATAAGTGGCAGAAAATAATTTAAATTTAATCAGCCAGAGGGGATGACAAAGCAGGTTTTTAATGTAAAAATGCTCAAAGATTGCTAAGTATTTATATATAAATTCAATGAGAAATTGTTTGCATGGACCTAAATTAGTTTAAATGATATATAATTTATCTAATTATAATTTAAAACCAAATAAAAAAATAATTTTACTATAAAAGTAAATTAGCTAAAAAAGCAGTTTTGAATTAAAATTCAATGTTATTCACTATTCATAAAAATGTAAATGTTCTCAGAAAAATACCAAAAAAATAAAAGTAAATTTTGATATCACAATTTCAAAATTGTTGTTTATTATTTAATATAAAAATTATAAAAGTTTAAATAATTATTTTTAAATGGATTCTCAATTAAAAGGTAGTAAAATAACCTTTTTAAAATATAGACCTTTATATCCTTAAAATTGGATTTATTATTATTTTAATACCATCTTACATATTGGATGAAAATAAAACAAATTAATAAACATGTGTAAAAATAATATAGTTACTATGATTCATTATCACTGATTGATCATCTAGGTGATATCTACCACATAAAATAATAATATAAACAATGCATTATTTTTTTGGTATAACTCAGTCTTGCATGAAACGTAAGATTTCAGAGGAAATCCTTGTTGTTTGTTGGGTATGCTATCAGACATAGAATCCCCTTTAATTTAAAATTTCTATTTAGTTAAAAAATATTAAAAAATATGAAAAATAATTATTTTATCATTACTTGGGATGTTATATCATTCCCCCTTTTGGAAATTGCATCCTCACAATTTTATTCACTTAAAAAATAAGTTAGTGTATTTTTCCCTCATAGAATTTTACAATTAACATGTTTCCTCTTAAACCATAGGGTTTTCCATAAAACCTTAACTTGATCAATTAATTTATTCCAAAACACTTTCTCTCTATGATCAAGAACCTGAGCTGGTTTTTACTCAAAAGAAATATTCTCTTCCAACTGAACTACATTAGGGTTGAAAACATGAGATAAATCTGGTACATAATTCCTTAACATTGAAACATGAAATACATTTTTAACATAGGAAAACATCGAAGGTAAATCCAATTAGAAGGAATCTAATCCAAATTTCTCTATGATTTCATATGGTCTAATGAACCATTGACTTAGCTTCCCCTTATTTTCAAAATGTATAAATTTTTTCCATAGATTAACTTTTAAAATGACATGATCACCAAACTCGAAAGAAATATATTTCCTTCGGTTATCCTCATAACTCTTGTGCCTACACAAATATTCCCCAATGATTCACTAAATAAACTGATCATTCTCTTCCATTTCTAGGATAAAATCTAGTCCCATCAACTCCCTTTATCCTACAATATCCAAAAAATCCAGTGTCTAACACCATTTTCTTTATAATTCTTTAAATGTTTCCATCTATATAATGGAATGAAAAAATTTATCCTTGGAAAACTCAACAAATGAAATATGTCAATCCCAACTTCCATGGTAAAAAATTGAACAAGAACAAATCATATAATCCAAATTATCGATCAATTGCTTAGTATTTCTATCAAATATAGGATGAAAATTTGTAATGAAATTTAATTCAGTACCCAATGAATTCCAAATTCCATTCCAAAAAATTGAATGTTAGCCTGAGATCATGGTCTCATACAATGGAATGAGTCACTCCATGTAATATGATAATCTCTTTTAGATAAACTCTAGAAATATTCTCTAAATACATTGTATCTCGAATGGTAATAAAATGTACAGATTCAGTTAATCGGTCAACAATAATCCAAATCGCATTATTACTATGAGAATCATTTAGAAATCCTAACACAAAATCCATTAATAAATTCTCCCATTTCCACTATATTACTGGAAATAATTGAAGCATGCCCTTTAGTAATTATCCCTCCTCTTTAAACTGCTAAAAAGTTAAACAATTCACAATAAATTTAGAAATATCTCTTTTCATTCTATGCCATAATTAATACTCTTGAAGGTCTTTGCACATTTTAGTGTTGCCTCGATGAACGGAAAGCAGATAACTATGATCTTTAGTCAATAATTTTTTCCTCAACTATGAATAACATGAAATACATAATCTTTTTCCAGATCAGAAAAAATTTTATTCATCAATATTAAAATTAGGAAAGATATAATTATTAATAGATTATACCTTTTCATGCAAAGGTAGATTAATCTTCTGTGTCCTCTTATTTATTTTTGAAAAAGTAAACCACCCTAAAACTTAAAAAAAATAGATAATGTCCTCTCATCCCCAATATCTAATTAAAAATTCTTGAAAATATTAACCAAAGGGTCGGGTTTCAAATGTAACATGGTTAATGTAACATTACTTTTTCGACTCAAATCATCATCCACCTTGTTTTATTTTCTTATATGATAATGAATTGGGTAATAATAATAAATTATTAGTTCCATACATCTTCTATTTCTCATGTTCAATTCTTTTGGAGTGAATATATACTTCAAACTTTTTTGATCAGTATATATTGCACACTTTACCCCATAAAAATGATGCCACTATATTTTTATTGAAAAAACAATAGTAGTGAATTCCAAATCATGAATAGGGTAATTCAACTCAAGAGGTTTTTAATTAATTAAAGTATAAGAAATTACCTTATCAATTTTTATTAGGACACAACCTAGTCCTTTCAATAAATAATCATTATAGACGATGAATTAACTATTTTGAGAAGGAAAGGAAGAAAAGAGGATCATTCAAAAATATTCTTTTCATTTCCTGAAAAAAATAATCACATTATTTTCTCCAGATGAACTTAACTCATTTTTTAGTTAAAAAAGTCAGTGGTCTAGAAAAATGGGCAATGTTTTTAACAAAACACCAGTAGTAACCTGTTAATCCCAGAAAACTAAGAATCTCACTGATATTTTTGTGTCTTGGTTATTCTTTAACAACTTTAATTTTAGCAGGATCAATAGTTATCCCATATTTGGAAACAATATGTCAATGGAATGAAATTTTTTTCCACCAAAATTTTTTACTTTAAAATTTTTTCATATAGTTCCTGTTCTTTTATGTTTTTAAAAATAATCCTTATATTCCTTTCATGTTCCTCTTGGATTTTAGGAAATAATAAAATCTCATCAATAAACACAACCACAAACTTATCCAATAACTCATGAAAAGTTCTATTCATAACATCCATGAATACATTAGGTGCATTAGATAACCCAAAACTCATAACTATAAATTCATAGTTCCCTTATCTAGTTTGAATCACAGTCTTTAGAATGTCATCTTTCTTCACTTTTAACATATGGTTCCTTGACCTTAGGAAAACCTTTGAAAAATATTTTTATACCTGAATCTAACATAATAAATCATCGATATGAGGTAAAGGACAATTTCTCTTAATATTGATGTTATTCAATGATCTATAATAAATGTAAAGTATCATTGATCAATATTTCTTTTTATCAAAAAATACTGAAGCAACTCATGGTGAAGTTCTGGGTTAGAGGTATCATATATCTAATAACTCATGCAATTTATTTTTCAACTCTAAAATTTCCACTTCAAACATTCGATAAGGGGGTTTAGAAATAGTCTTAGCATCAGGTACTAAGTCCATAGTAAACTCAGCCTATCCATCATAAATAACAACATGGAAATAATCTAAAAACATATATGTATTCATTTACTACTAGAACGTTACTAATTTAAAAAGTTTATTTATTTTCAACAAAATTATCTAGGTAAACTTCATTTCGATATCTAAAACATTTATCAACTTATTGGTATGTTATCAAAGGATTGAAATCATTAAACACGACATTCATAGCACTATAATCTATCTTATCATGATAAACTGAAATCTAATCCATAATTTGACTAATATCAAACTCTAATATGTCCAATTCAACAAGATTTGTAGGAAATACCGTCCCAATGATAACAATAGGTTTATTCCTATAAATCATGGTTTCTTTGATACTTCCACCAAAAAAATTTACCAAAATTTTTATCTCACTTTCATGATGTGATATTCCTCATTTTCTAGAAAATTTCTCACAAATGAATGAATGTGAAGATACGGGGTAAAAATGGTATTGAAATTATTAAAAAACACATTTATCTTACCTTTCACCACTTCATTTGATGGCCCAACATCAACTATAGTGGTGGAAAATGAAATCGATACACATTTCCATTTCTAATCATGAATATTTTCATCTTCTCCAACTATCATTATACATGAATTTTCGTAATGACACATCTCATTAAAACTAAAGCATATTACTACTAGATGGTTATCAGTTACCACATTCTATGATTTCTAAAGATTCATTTCTTTATATTCACTGGACATGTGGCCAAACATTTCACATTGGTATTACTCTTCTGTCTTAATAAGACATTCTCCAGGGTGATTTTTACCACACTTACTACAAGATTGGAAATTAATTTTCATACATCCATATTTCTTTGTCACATGTTTCCCCATTACCTACCAACTTGAACAATTCTTACTTTCATCACCATGAGGAACATAAGTGTCAGAAAACACCATCTCGACATTTTCATCAAAGCTAAAAACTTTTTTATAGCTTTTAAATTCTATCAATTCAAAATTTATATATAGACCTAGTTTCAATCCTAAGTAAAACCAATTAATTTTTATATTAGTGTCCCAAATAGAATATAAAACATACTTTGATAATATTGTGATTTTCCATTTAAATATAGTTATAGAATATTTATATTTCTTCCTCAATTATAGGAATTTATTTCCATTCAGAGTCAAAAAACCATCAAGAAATATTTCTCAAGGAAAATTTCATCGAATGTTTCTCATTCCAGGGCATCATGATCAAATTTTTCTATAGTATTATTAACTGAAGGCCACCATCGATCAGTTTCACCATAAAAATGATAAATATCAAAGGTTACCTTTGGATATTCCAGACATCCCATGACATAAAATATCTTATCCAGAGCATTGATCCATACTTTAAATATCAATAGGTCAGATGATTCCCTAAATGATAGGGGATGTTTCCTCATGAAATTATAAAAAATATTCCTTTAGGGTAGATTGGTTTCCTCTATATCATGTATACCACCACCATTAATCTCTTGGTTCAACTAATCCATCACCGCAACAAACTATACTTTT
Source organism: Viscum album (assembly GCA_963277665.1). Lineage (NCBI taxonomy): Eukaryota > Viridiplantae > Streptophyta > Magnoliopsida > Santalales > Viscaceae > Viscum > Viscum album. The sequence goes on from OY728160.1 coordinate 442,131,618, forward strand.
CTGATTTTGACCATCTTAGAATGCTGATTTGTAAGGATATCCTCCTCTTAATTCCTTCCTTCTGTTGCTATCATATTTTATCTGTGAAAAAAATTATAAATAGAAATATTTTATAAGAAATAATTATGCTAATCTTAAAATTATATGACAATTTAACTTGAGCATAAGGTAAAATCTTATAAGGTCAAGTTATTAATATTACCCTAACCTCTAATGATATCAAAACCAGTCTATTATGCCAACAATAAGAACTCAACATTAAACATTACAAAATCTTGAGTTGAATGATGAATTTTACTTTTTTCCCATTGATTAACATTGCAGGTTTAGAGTTTTAGGGAATTAGGACATAACTTATATATAACAAAATTATAAATATACAAAGTGGACACTTACAAATAGTATCCATTTCTTATATAATCTAAAACATTTAAGATAATTATTTATTTATATTAATAAAACTCTTCATGAATTTCATCAAGAATTATTACAATCCCTTAATCACCCTCAATTCCCATGAAGAAACAATAAAAATTGTGGGATGAGCATAAAAATATCACCGAGGTATATGAAAATAAAGAGATACTTATTCCACTGATAAATATTAAAATTCATGAAAATACTTACTTGAAAACATTACATTTTACCAAATGGGGTAAATATTATTGTTTAATAAGTATCATTTACTTTAGATTTTGAGAAAAAATTACTTCCATGAAAACTCATTAGTAACATTGAAAATTTATGTAGTTACCTTGGTACATAATCACATTGAACCCTTACATATCCCTTAAAAAACCCATATATATTGGTATAATTATATGGATAACTTACAATATAATTATTTAAATATTGTAATCATTACCCAATGTATTGGCATGATATCTGTAGAGACCCGAAGCTTATCGTACATGGACATTACATTACTTTTGCGGAATACTTAGTACATAAAAAAAACACACACACAAGGACCGTAATAGTTTAGTGTCTTTGGAAACTCGGAACGTAATCTTCTAATCGTGGTGAAAGATCCTCAATATCTCCCATAAAGATCTTCCCTTCTTTTTTTTATACCTAAAACCATTCTTTATATCCTGGGGAAAAGAAAACATAAAAGGGTGAGCTCAAATGCTCAGTAAGGGTAAACAAAAGAAAATCAATCACATCATATTCATAAGAACATAACTTTTGGAAATCTTAACCTGCAAAAGAGATCATAATTTCATAACATGGAATAAATCATAGCAGTGAAATGAAATCCCAATAAGCATAACTTAAAACATGAAACTTTGTGGCATACACACAAAATCATAGAGAATCATTTCTTGTTAGTCATGACTCATTGCCAAGACTATCTTAGTGGACAAAGTCCCTTTCTGAATCGAGTCACCCTCGTTTCAGTCCTGTTTCACTGAACCGGTATAACCTACCATTCCAGCCATGTCTATCTCATGAGATATAAAATCTTTACCCAATGCATTGGAGGGAGATATAGGTCCCACCCATCTCATAATGATACCATTATTATGTGTGCCACAAAATCTTAAATCATACATCATTGCATAACCCATGTAATAAAAATGGGAATCTTAAACATCGTGACATCATAAAACAATTCATATAAGATAAAGGAATTCATAAAAATATTTCCATCACAACATAATCAAATCCATGTAATAATAGGGATAGAAACAGAACCCCTTATTATCTTAGATGGAAAATAATTTTGATAAAACACTTGAAATCCATTCTTGAGGAAAATATCCTTTCTACTTCCAAAACACTTTTCTTTTCTTAACATGTCATACATTTATAAACTAAAAGAAGTTGATTAAAAATAAACTTGAAAACTTGTAAAGGAATCTTCTTGGAAATAATGTTTTAAAAATCCATTCATGCCGTATAAGTTAAAAAAAACATTCTTCGTACTTTTGTCGGAAAAGTCAAAAAAGTATCTCGTATGAAAAATGACAAAAGATTCCTTTCATATATTTTACTAAAAACTCACCGAAGGGTAAAATTAGATTTAAACAATTTTAGGTGGATGGAAATAATATTACATATTGAGGAAACATGGATGTGGATGATAAAATACACCCCAGTAAATACCAAAGTATAAACAATCTCGGATAAAAATGAGATTGTGACATTTCCCTTACCTTAGGTCCGATTTGCTTCGTATGTGTCCGAACCTCCTGTATAATGATTTAAATAATGTCATTTACTTATTACAGAATCATATTCATTGTTATGATATCATATATGGTTCACTTATGACTTTATATTACCCGTTCTTTTGTAAATTCCATGTTAAAGAAGCGTTTTGGGTAAAATCGTTTCATTTATAGTAGGTGTTTTGACTTGTTGTTCTTGACATTATTATTACTTATATCATGATTTACATACTTCCAGAATATAAAATATGATTTATATATCATATATATTCAGTATATATATATATATATATAATAGATAGATAAATGAAATGAAAAACACCGTTCATGGAGACGGTAGTCCGTACGTACGCATGAACGCTGTTTTCCTTTCCTTATTGTCTTGAATGGAAGTAAGTAGATGACATACATATACATACATAAATACAGTAGCTTTATAATGTCATATATTTCATTATTATTTCTTATATATACTTTTTAATCATTCTTAAATGTTTAACATGGAGAATGAATCTCATCGCGTCGTGGAGACGGTATTCCGTACGTACGCACGAGCGATGATATCGTTCCCATGGTCGTAGAATTGTGTTGAAGTGTATGTATACTATTTCAGTATCAATATAACTTTATAATAATCATATATATTTACTCATTACACCTTTATACCCATCCAATTAAGGTGGTGGTGGAAAATAGATTACACCACGGCGTGGAGACGGTATTCCCTACGTACGCACGCGCGGTGATTTCCTTTCTCCGTAGGATGGATAGAAGGTTAATTAGAGTTGTTTAATATTTATAATAACATATCAGTATATAAGAAATACTGATGTTATTACTTTATCATGAAACAACTAAAGAAGAATAAGTTGAAGATGAAAGAAATTGAAAAAGATCGGTAATGGATATTACCTCTTCTTTGAAGTGCTTCTTTGAGACCTCCTTTTAGGGAACTAAAATTAGTCTTTTAAGAAGACCAGGACCTCTAGGATGATATTAGGGAAGTGTAGAATAGATTTTTTCAGGGGTTGGCCGAGCTTGAATGCTCAAATTGGTGTGAGGAGGAGAGGGAGGAGGTGCCCTTTTATAAGGGCGGAGAGGGGCACCTTAGGAATATCTCAAAATATTATTTTATATTAAAGTCAAAATCGGTTTATAATGGTTCCAAAGGGTCTTATTTCGAAGCTAAAGTGGGGATGGGTCTAAATACTATCAACCAATAGGATTTAGACAAGTTTATGGTATTATTTTAACCTTATCAATTAGATTTAACTCTAAGTTAAATAATTTAACTTTTACCATGTCTTTTTGTTTTCTTTCACTATATGGTTAATACACTTACCATAACATGCCAAACGAACCCCAAATTGTTTATTATTAATATATATATCCTTATATAAGTCATTTTGTAGAACCTTAGATTTTTAGGAATAAAATAACAATTAATAATATAATATTTTCTTTAAAAACTATTTTGTGTCAATTTTGACACTATTTGATATATGATTTTTGTGAAAATCATAACAGAATTATATGTTCGAACCAAGTTTATTAAATCAACACTAATATATCATAGTAACCTAGAAAATTAGTGGAATTCATAAAAAGTCTCAAATTACATTTATTTTGGTGTTTATAACATCAATTATGTCAATATTTCATTAATAAGATAATTACTGCATCATCTTTGTGTCATAAATAAATTAAATTATTTGATGTCTAAAAATTACAAATAAAATACCATCATGTGGGAAATCGTTTTGGCTTTCTAATTAATATTTACAATCTAATTTATCTTATGTAAAACCCTATATTAAAAATGTTTTAGTAAATATACTTTGATTTTAACTCTTTTAACTCTTCTTTGAATTAAATAATAATAAATGTCCTAATCTAATCCAAGTGGGCCTAAATGATAATATTTTACACTTAAGGTTATTTTTGGTCGAGATACACTTGTCCAATAGAATTAGGACATGTGTTAGGGTAATATCAATATCATTCTTACCCTTAATTACCCTATTTACTTTTAATCGTGGTAAATAAAAGTAAAAAGTTACTATTCACCAAAAATTATTTTCATCTCATTGAACCACATTTTACTTACAGACATCAACCATGTCTCTCGGATTTTTGAAATTCCATTCACAGAAGCGGTAAAATTAAGTTTTATGAAAAATTCAGTTTTTTAACTACCACTTAGTAGTTTCACTATTCATCAAAAATTGATGTTTTCCAGAACAATGCCAAAATTTCATCCTAAGCTATATTTCATATTCTGAATTCAAAAATGAAGTCTATTTTACCAAATTCATAACATAGAAGTTTCATTAATTAATTTTATAATTAAATCCCGCTGTTAAAACAAATAGCGTGTTTTTAAGAAACAATATCTATCAAAAGATTGACACTTGATTATGTCTGGTTTAAATGTGAAATTACATTCAATGACCAACATTGTATTAAATTGTAAAAATATATTCTAAATATACTTTAAAACCACTCAAATTAATAATTTATCACTATTAATTATTTCGATTAAAAAAGTTGTTTTTAATTATAATTTAGTAATTTTCACTATTCATCAGAATATGAAAGTTATCCGAAAAGTACCAAAATTTCACCTTAGGCTAAATTCGATATTCCGAATCCAAAAATGAAGTTCATTTTGAAAAATAAGATTTACAGAATTTCAAAAAGTGGTTATTACTATTCATAACAGCTAGTTTTAATAATATTTTAATAGCATATCGTTGTTTCGTGAAACTCAGTATTGCGTACTACACACGCTATCGAGGAAGGTTGCGATTGCGTGTAATGCAAGGAAAGTCAAGGATGCGTGTTGTGCAAGCTCCTTTTGGTTTAGCGTACAACACAAGACATTAATAAAATTAAAAAGAATATTTTTCATAAAATCTCGGGCTGTTACATTCTACCCCCCTTAAAATGAATTTTGCCCTCGAAATTCGTCAGGGTTATAAATGGTTTACTATTTGAAAGTTTCTTTAATAGAAACCCACATCGTAAAAAGGAATATCAAAACCAATCTTTAAAAAACAAATGTATGAAACGTAACGGTTACCCAAATAAACTAATCACTGGGTTTCCACATAGGTGAAAATATGGATATGGAAGAGAAATCTAACCATCATGTTCTGATGGAGAGTGGTAGAGAACATGGCTATGGAAAAGCCAGTATTCACAAAGCCATAAATTTGTGATGATCTAAGTTACCATCTGATTCATCAGATATAAGATCACTAGGACAACATTTTTGGTTTTCAAGATCGTTTCCCTAAAGTTAAAGAATTTGAATTAGAATAAATACTTACTTTATGTTGGTACAACCTCACTGTTGTTCGTGCCTTTAACAATTTCAACTTCATCTCTTAAATAAATGAAGTTGAATTTGTTATTCGTGAAGTGTTAGTAGATCATGTGATAGAATGATGGGTCATTCCATCTGTCTCAAAAAAAGGTTAGCAAAAATTATATACATAAGTCGATCTATAGTGAGATTAATCATATATGGTTCCTAAAATGGACTTTATACTTCATATATCATACTGCTTAATATAATAAAACTAGTTTCTAATAACCAGGGACTTCCTGTAGGCCAGTGGTAGGCGATAAAGGCCAGTCGCACTTCGGTTGTGGGTTCGATTCCCACAGCTTTGTCCGACGCGATGGGCTGTCGCCCGTCCTGCAGGTTGTCCTTTTTCTAAAAATATATTACTATAACATCCCATCAATAATATCAAAAATCTTCTATCCTTAAACAATACTAACTTATGTCCAACATAATCCATTCTAATCTTTAGGCTTATCCATAATACTGCAGTCCACTCTCATAATATAGTGACAACGATTACCAGAGATTTAATACTGTCGTTGATCCCCACATATAATAAGATATGTCTTGTTGGTCACATTCCAAACATTCAAAGGCCTTAATCATGTATTCTCTTGAATACCCATTGAACCATAGTGAAAACTTGAATGTAGTTAAAAGTTAACACCTTCCACATACCAAAATCCTCAAAATTCTATATACTCAAACCATGATATCACTTAGTCCTTATATTAATCATGAGCTCATGAATACTGTCAAACATTTCATTTTCTCCTTATCCCTTCATTATGCGCACATCATCTGCTTTCAAAAATATTTGAATCACTTTTCATGGTTACCGGTACCTTAAAATTATTGAAAACCACAATAGAATAATACAACAATAAAAGTACCTCAACAACATTATTCTTGAATACCAATACATAAAAAATTCAATCCATCCTCTTCAATTATTGTCCTGGAATAAGTCCTTCCTTGATTTAGAAGTAACTTTTTAGGTCAGGGCATTGAGTTGGGTAATGCCCATGTTCTCCACAAATAATGCATTGAACTCCATAACAGTCTGTCACTCTATGACCCTTTTCTCCACACAGATAACATCGGTTCCTCCATTTGAGGTATTCCTCAAGGTTCTTCTTCCCTTCTTTAGAAATCTCAATCTTCTTTTCTTTATGCTCCTCAACATGTGAACATGCATAATAGTTTATCTTCCTCTTCTTTGATGAATTAGGCATACCACTAAATTTCACCTTGTTAATCATATATCGCGATGACTGATTTGGCATAATCACAAGATCTTTCTCTATAGGAATTACACAATTTTGTTGCTCATAGTCACCAATTTGTCCATTGGATTCAATGTTAACCGAATTCCTTCTGGTTCCCTCCATTAACTAAAACACAAAAAGAATCTTGTGAGAGGCAAAAATCATGCTAGGGAAAACAACATAATAAAGGGGGAGTACCTTCAATATCTAACATCTTAGGTTTAATTCTATGATCGTTAGCGTAATTCTAGTACTATAACCTATACGTATACTTAACCTTAGGGACATCCCTAGACATACCTTAGAAATATCTCTAGGGATTTCACTAACTTTTTCGCATCCTAGTTTCCAAAGGTTGACTAAACCTTTCCTCTGATACCAACTGTAGAGACCCGAAGCCTGACGTACATGGACATTACATTACTTTTGCGGAATACTTAGTACATAACAAAAACACACACACAAGGACCGTAATAGTTTAGTGTCTTTGGAAACTCGGAACGTAATCTTCTAATCATGGTGAAAGATCCTCAATATCTCCCATAAAGATCTTCCCTTCTTTTTTTTTACCTAAAACCATTCTTTATATCCTGGGGAAAAGAAAACATAAAAGGGTGAGCTCAAATGCTCAGTAAGGGTAAACAAAAGAAAATCAATCACATCATATTCATAAGAACATAACTTTTGGAAATCTTAACCTGCAAAAGAGAGCATAATTTCATAACATGGAATAAATCATAGCAGTGAAATGAAATCCCAATAAGCATAACTTAAAACATGAAACTTTGTGGCATACACACATAATCATAGAGAATCATTTCTTGTTAGTCATGACTCATTGCCAAGACTATCTTAGTGGACAAAGTCCCTTTCTGAATCGAGTCACCCTCGTTTCAGTCCTGTTTCACTGAACCGGTATAACCTACCATCCAGCCATGTCTATCTCATGAGATATAAAATCTTTAACCAGTGCATTGGAGGGAGATATAGGTCCCACCCATCTCATAATGATACCATTCTTATGTGTGCCACAAAATCTTAAATCATACATCATTGCATAACCCATGTAATAAAAATGGGAATCTTAAACATCGTGACATCATAAAACAATTCATATAAGATAAAGGAATTCATAAAAATATTTCCATCACAACATAATCAAATCCATGTAATAATAGGGATAGAAACAGAACCCTTTATTATCTTAGATGGAAAATAATTTTGATAAAACACTTGAAATCCATTCTTGAGGAAAATATCCTTTCTACTTCAAAAACACTTTTCTTTTCTTAACATGTCATACATTTATAAACTAAAAGAAGTTGATTAAAAATAAACTTGAAAACTTGTAAAGGAAGCTTCTTGGAAATAATGTTTTAAAAATCCATTCATGCCGTATAAGTTAAAAAAAAACATTCTTCGTACTTTTGTCAGAAAAGTCAAAAAAGTATCTCGTATGAAAAATGACAAAAGATTCCTTTCATATCTTTTACTAAAAACTCACCGAAGGGTAAAATTGGATTTAAACAATTTTAGGTGGATGGAAATAATATTACATATTGAGGAAACATGGATGTGGATGATAAAATACACCCCAGTAAATACCAAAGTATAAACAATCTCAGATAAAAATGAGATTGTGACATTTCCCTTACCTTAGGTCCGATTTGCTTCGTATGTGTCCGAACCTCCTGTATAATGATTTAAATAATGTCATTGACTTATTACAGAATCATATTCATTGTTATGATATCATATATGGTTCACTTATGACTTTATATTACCCGTTCTTTTGTAAATTCCATGTTAAAGAAGCGTTTTGGGTAAAATCGTTTCATTTATCGTTGGTGTTTTGAATTGTTGTTCTTGACATTATTATTACTTATATCACGATTTACTTACTTCCATAATATAAAATATGATTTATATATCATATATATTCAATATATATATATATATAATAGATAGATAAATGAAATGAAAAACACCGTTCATGGAGACAGTAGTCCGTACGTACGCATGAACGCTGTTTTCCTTTCCTTATTGTCTTGAATGGAAGTAAGTAGATGACATACATATACATACATAAATAAAGTAGATTTATAATGTCATATATTTCATTATTATTTCTTATATATACTTTTTAATCATTCTTAAATGTTTAACATGGAGAATGAATCTCATCGCGTCGTGGAGACGGTATTCCGTACGTACGCCCGAGCGATGATATCGTTCCCATGGTCGTGGAATTGTGTTGAAATGTATGTATACTATTTCAGTATCAATATCACTTTATTATAATCATATATAGCTACTCATTACACATTTATACCCATCCAATTAAGGTGGTGGCGGAAAATAGATTACACCACGGCGTGGAGACGGTATTCCGTACGTACGCACGCGCGGTGATTTCCTTTCTCCGTAGGATGGATAGAAGGTTAATTAGAGTTGTTTCATATTTATAATAACATATAAGTATATAAGAAATACTGATGTTATTACTTTATCATGAAACAACTAAAGAAGAATAAGTTGAAGATGAAAGAAATTGAAAAAGATCGGTAATGGATATTACCTCTTCTTTGAAGTGCTTCTTTGAGACCTCCTTTTAGGGAACTAAAATTGGTCTTTTAAGAATACCAGGACCTCTAGGATGATACTAGGGAAGTGGAGAATAGATTTTTGCAGGGGTTGGCCGAGATTGAATGCTCAAATTGGTGTGAGGAGGAGAGGGAGGAGGTGCCCTTTTATAAGGGAGGAGAGGGGCACCTTAGGAATATCTCAAAATATTATTTTATATTAAAGTCAAAATCGGTTTATAATGGTTCCAAAGGGTCTTATTTCGAAGCTAAAGTGGGGATGGGTCGAAATCCTATCAACCAATAGGATTTAGACAAGTTTATGGTATTATTTTAACCTTATCAATTAGATTTAACTCTAAGTTAAATAATTTAACTTTTACCATGTCTTTTTGTTTTCTTTCACTATATGGTTAATACACTTACTATAACATGCCAAAAGAACCCCAAATTGTTTATTATTAATATATATATCCTTATCTAAGTCATTTGGCCGAACCTTAGATTTTAGGAATAAAATAACAATTAATAATATAATATTTTCTTTAAAAACTATTTTGTGTCAATTTTGACACTATTTGATATATGATTTTTGTGAAAATCATAACAGAATTATATGTTCAAACCAAGTTTATTAAATAAACACTAATATATCATAGTAACCTATAAAATTATTGGAATTTATAAAAAGTCTCAAATTACATTTATTTTGGTGTTTATAACATCAATTATGTCAATATTTCATTAATAAGATAACTACTGCATCATCTTTGTGTCATAAATAAATTAAATTATTTGATGTCTAAAAATTAAAAATAAAATACCATCATGTGGGAAATTTTTTTAGCTTTCTAATGAATATTTACAATCTAATTTATCTTATGTACAAGCCTATATTAAAAATGTTTTAGTAAATATACTTTGATTTTAACTCTTTTAACTCTTCTTTGAATTAAATAATAATAAATGTCCTAATCTAATCCAAGTGGGCCTAAATGATAGTATTTTACACTTAAGGTTATTTTTGGTCGAGATACACTTGTCCAATAGAATTAGTACATGTGTTAGGGTAATATCAATATCATTCTTACCCTTAATTACCCTATTTACTTTTAACCGTGGTAAATAAAAGTAAAAAGTTACTATTCACCAAAAATTATTTTCATCTCATTGAACCACATTTTACTTACAGACATCAACCGTGTCTCTCGGATTTTTGAAATTCCATTCACAGAAGCGGTAAAATTAAGTTTTATGAAAAATTTAGTTTTTTAATTACCACTTAGTAGTTTCACTATTCATCAAAAATTGATGTTTTTCAGAACAATGCCAAAATTTCATCCTAAGCTATATTTCATATTCTGAATTCAAAAATGAAGTCTATTTTACCAAATTCATAACATAGAAGTTGCATTAATTAATTTTATAATTAAATCCCGCTGTTAAAACAAATAGCGTGTTTTTAAGAAACAATATCTATCAAAAGATTGACACTTGATTATGTCTGGTTTAAATGTGAAATTACATTCAATGACCAACATTGTATTAAATTGTAAAAATATATTATAAATATACTTTAAAACCACTCAAATTAATAATTTATCACTATTAATTATTTCGATTAAAAAAGTTGTTTTTAATTATAATTTAGTAATTTTCACTATTCATCAGAATATGAAAGTTATCCGAAAAGTACCAAAATTTCACCTTAGGCTAAATTCGATACTCCAAATCCAAAAATGAAGTCCATTTTGAGAGCTAAAATTTCTAAAATTTAAAAAGTGGTTATTACTATTCATAACGGCTAGTTTTAATAATATTTTAATAGCATATCGTTGTTTCGTGAAACTCAGTATTGCGTACTACACACGCTATTGAGGAAGGTTGCGATTGCGTGTAATGCAAGGCAAGTCAAGGATGCGTGTTGTGCAAGCTCCTTTTGGTTTAGCGTACAACACAAGACATTAATAAAATTAAAAAGAATATTTTTCATAAAATCTCGGGCTGTTACAATATCTGGGCACACCCATAGTTTAACCTATAATGGGATGACCCGATGATTTCTAGGGGAACCCCTAATTTATAATTTCCAATAACCACAACATAAAATAAATCATTACATCATATGAAAATATATTTTAAACTCTTATAAAAATAACTTTTGGAAATTAAAATTCTATTTTCTTTCAAAATTCCAATTCTTAATACATAATACACCTTTTTTTAGAAAAAAATATTATCTAGGAAAAATACCCAAAAAAGAGAGAAGGTTTTTCATTTAATAAAACTTGACATATTTTGAATTAATTAGGAAATAAAATAATGGCCATGGCATTGAAAAAATCAATGTCATCGTGTATGTTAAGAATAGAACATTTATTTTATCATTTTTCAAAAATGTTTCGTAATAAACATGTAAAAATATTATTTTTTGAAAAAATTTAAATGGAATTAAAAATATACATAAAATTTAATTAATAACCCTTTTATATCTATATAAATAAATATGTTAAATAATATCAATAAAATTGTAGGGAGAGGATTAAATCTTCTAATATTCAAAGCATCCCATAACACTTTGAACATTTAAATCATAAAAAATATTAAAAAAAACATTTTAAAAAAACATTATAATAGATAAATATATGGATATTTAATGTAAAAAAGGTTTTATATACACCTTATAAAAGAATAAAGGTTCATATCATTAAGAAATTTCTTAATGAAATGTGATTGAGAAGAAATCCTTTACTTTGAGCCTGACTTGTCACGTGGGTCTTTATCTTTATGAATATTAAACATATTTTAATTTTATACTTCCTAAGAATATATTTTAATTTTATCATTACTTTTATTTTACTTATTACAATGTTGTAAACAACTACTTAAACAATTAATTTTACATCAGGTGTTTTGACTATATTTTGTTTATGTGTCAAAAACTACTTTGGCAGGTCAACTATGGTCAAAGGGGTTATTATATAAACATATACAATATAATAATAATAAAATAATTATAATATTTATAAATAAATACTATTTTTAAAACCAATCATGAATTATTATTTTTAACCAATGTTACAATCATATAGACGGTAGGTCGTACGTACGCATGTGTAACATTCCTATTTTTCAACAATTGTTATGGAAAGAAGGTAAGTAAAACATATCCTTAAAGAAATGTAATTATGTATTTAATATCACATTTATTTTATGTATGTTACATATATTTAATTTAACCTATCTTAATACATTCTATGAAGTGTTTGAACGTATCACATCGCTTTGAGGAGGCGATAGTCCACACTTCCAAATATGATGTTATCGTATACCCAAAAAATATAAAGCATAGAGGTATGTGTTATATGAAAATTAAATAAGAATAATTAAATAATAAATATCATATATAAATATTATTTTGATCCTAATACCCAACCATGAGAGTTGTTAAAAGAAAAATGAATGATATGGTTTTTTAAGGCAATAGTTCTCCATACACATGAACGGTGTTTTCGTTACCCATTAGATGGACGTTTTTGTATGTGTAGGTATAAAATATAGAATAAAAACATATTATTATATTGATTATATTTAGTTTATTATATAATCAAATAATAATAATAATTGAGGTGGTGGATAATGAATATAAAACAAAGGAGCTTGAGGAAGGATGTTACCTCTTCTTTGGGTAATGGCTTTTGGTTTCCCCCCAAGGAATTCCTTGGATGGATTTATTCCCAAAGGGAGGATAGTAGGATGAAGTGAGGGTCTATTTAATATTATTTGACCAGATTTTTGGTTATTCAAAGGTCTTGAGATGTGTGAATAAATGGGTAGGGTGAGTGCCTTTTTATAGTGGATGAGGAGTGGCATTCTTGTAAATTTTTGAAAAGGGAATTCCACCTACATTTTTTCAATCTAAAGTGGATCCCATATTGGTATAAATTAGATAAAATGGATGATATGGTCTGAATATTAATATAAAATTTAATTTTTATAATTTTCTAGGTCATTTTGGCTCTTGATTTTAAGGTTTAGTTCTTTGTTAAGCTAATTTTCCTCTTAATTTATGAAATTGATTTTGATTGCATTCACTAATATTTTTTGTCAAAACCTAAGTTGAAATTATTAGAAATTATAAATTATTCGGATTCCAAATATAGAATCCATTTTTCTAAATTCTAATCACATAATTGGTAGAAATTAATTTAAATTTTATCACACAGACGAGATGACAAAACGGTTTTTTAAAGTGAAAATGTTTAAACGTTTGTTAAGTTTTTATATCTAAATTGTTGTGTGAAATTTATTATAATTACCTAAATTATTTTAAATGATATAAATTTTTTCTAATTATAATTTAAAACCAAATAAAACATAGTTTAACTATATAAATAAATTATATGAAAAATAAGTTTTGAACTAATATTTAGTACTATTCACTATTCATCAAAATGTGAAAGTTCTCAAAAAAATACCAAAAATATACCCAAAGTATATATTGATAACCATAATTCAAAAATGAATTTTATTTTTTCATATAATAATTATAAAAGTTTCAAAAATTAGATTTAAAATGGGTTCTCCATTAAAAGGTTGTAAAACTACCTTTCAAAAATATATAGTTTTTTATCCTTAAAATTAGATTTATTCTAATTTTATGCATATCATACTTATTGGATTATTGTAAATAAATTATAAACATGTTTAAAAAATATATAGTTATTACTATTCATTCTCCCTTCCACAGTAGCAAGGTGATAACAACCACTTCACATAATTAACAATATATTATTTTTCGGTATCAATCAGTCTTGCATGAAACATAAGATTTTGGAGAAACTCATTATCGTGTTTTGGGTACACTATCATACATATCATCCCCTTTAAGGTAAAATTACTATTTAATTCATAGATATTAATAAATATGAAAAAGACTTATTCTATCATTACCTAAGATGTTATAGTTGCAGATCCATCGTCACTCTCCACAAAAACCGAAGCTAAAATAGACACCCTCCTTCAAATTTTTCAGCCCACCATCCCAAATAAAGAAAATTTATACCACTTATACCCCTAGAGATTCATCATTACTATTGATATATCACACCACCATCGTCATGCGAGGCAACCAGACCTCTACACAGTTGGTCTCTTGTCATCCATGGAAAAAAAGAAAATATTCCTCTATCCTTATCCAATGTAATTTCCACAACCATGGTGCATCCACCATGATAGAATACATGGCCAATAAAAAGAAAAAAACTATATCTTTAGTATATCTAAAACACATCTAAGTTGAAAATAATGCAGGTTGAAATTCGAATGTCGAGGAGGGAACCAAAACACTATTCTACATCTAATTAACTCATTCATGATAAATAATTATAATATAGATTATAAAAGTCTAATATTTATGATAAAGGTTATAAAATAGAGTATTATTTCATATATTTTTATTTTATAGGAGCTTAGAGGGTCATCAACTAAACCAGGTAACAAGGTAAGAACTTTTTCAAAAAATTTAATCCCTTGAGACATTTTAATTCTCTAAGATATATTTCATATTCAATGGTTTAAATACTTTAATATTATAAATTTTTACCATATCCCTCTTATATATCATTATATTAAATGTTTTATTAAATTTTTACCTACCAAGGGAAGTTTATTCAAAATTTACAAATGTTGTATGGGTTTTGTTTAAAAATTGCCTTCTTTGACACATGTTTTTTTTATTCTTATAACTTCTTTTAAATAGTGATTATATTTAATATTTAATATATAATATCAATTGATTATAACTAATCATGGGTATTTAATTTCAATAGTAAGATCTGTCTCTTTTAATGAGTTTTTACTAGAGTATTTCTTAAATAGTAAGTGCTTCTTTATCTCAAATTTGAATCCCTTGAGACATGTTTATGATAATAACCATGTTTATATATAGATGTTTTAAATAATTACAAATTTTTATTTTTTATCAATCCTATATTAACATTAATGATATTTAATATTCAATTTAATTTTTTAAATTTCATGGGTTTTTAATTCAGAAGTTCCATGTTCTATAAGGTATTATTGTTACTCAAATCCTTCCCTTAGGTCATAACAAATTCTCCTCATCTAATACCATTTCAAATTAAAATAAAATCTATCCTATGGCGTTATATTTTTAATTTAAACCATTTTTATGGGGAAATCTTGTTTCACACCAACTCTCTATTTTTTGATGAATATATAGTTTTTTAAAATAAAATTTTGTTTAGAATAATTCTCATATCTTTTGATGGATTTTTTCTGAACATCTTTGTTTTTAATTCCCATGAATTTTTTCAATTCTCTAGTATAAAATAATTTTTTTGTATCTCCAATGATCCTTATTATTTTATTTATATTAAAACTGGGGTTTTTAAAAAACTTTTAAAGATATCGGTTTTCAACAAAGTGATTTCCAAATATTTCAAAGTCATTTACTTTTAATAACCATATATTATTCCCTTATGCATCACATTTTGTCATATGATTAATTTATTTTCATGGTCCATTTATTATATATTTTTATCAATGAAATATTTTAAAACATATCCTCTTAATTTAAAAAGAATAGTTTTTTGGCATGTGACTCAAAAATCATGTGTTTTTACGATGATATTATGACATGATTTTAAGAATATTAATTTTATAATTTCTAATAATTTTTAATAGATTAATATCCAATAAATTAATTTTTATAAACCATATGATATATTATATTTTTTTTCATGTTTTCTCTATTAAATGATAATGTTTATTTTATTTTTTATACCATTTCAAAAAGGTCTAAACCATATTTTTCTTCTTGTAAATTATTTATAATAAGATGAATGATTTGATTTTTATATATCACTGATATGTAAGGATAGTAATAAATGAGGTCTTACATAGCCCTATAATGATTTGATTATAGTTTTATATCCATGAGATAATAATGTGGGGAAATAATTAAATCTTATTAAAAAACAAAAGGGTGGACAATCATTTATTCTTTTAACAAAATTAATGGGCAGACATACATAGATTTGTTTACAGTGTTTTTCTATGATTATTTTTGAGAATTAAATCTCTAAAATATATCTTATTTTAATACTGTGGGAAAAAAATTATTATATTCTATATTTTAATTAAATTCCTCCTTCTTATGTATTGTTTTCAAGTTTTTCTTATGTTTCTAAACAATGTTTTTAATGACCTTTCATTATTATTATTCTCATATTCCATTATACTTGATTCTCAATCATCTTTTATGATTACTATATATGATATTATGATATTTTTATCTAATGTTACTCCTTTCCCCATGAATTAATTCATGTTATGGTATGTTTTACCTTACTGAGCTTTGATCTCACACCTTTCTTATATATCCAATCCTCATGATTTAAAGTGGATTATGTCTTATGGAATTTTTATGAGTGGGTATACTTTATAGAAAAATGTTATCAGTAAATTAAATATGTGTTTTTATGTTTCTATTATTAATAATAGTAACCCTTTAGGTCCTTGGGTTTTTCAACACTTTTTTTATAATAATTAAACCATGTTATCAACATATTATTTAAGTATGTCTATCTCGGGTTTCAATAATTTGTATCAAAGTATGATTTTTTTTATAATTATTTAGTTACCATTGGTGTTGGGTTCAGATAATCCTAGAGAAAACCTATGAAACTAGTTTAATTATAGGATGATATTCTGAAATATTAGTAGAGTCATGAGTAGAAAGTTTTCCCAAGAAATAAACCTGAGTGTGGATATAAAAAGTGGAAATATTTTATGGCACAAATATTCTTAGGGGTAAAAACTATGAATAATTTTTATTATACGCTAACTTGATTGTCAAATGGAGAACAAAAAAGTGTCCTAACTAAAAACCTGGTATAATTCTCCCAAGAAATATACTTTAGTTTATTATATTAACTTTATGAACAACTATGAAGAATTCATTTCCTAGTTTAATTAAAGGATGTGTTTCTGGAGTGTATGATAACCACACATAAAGATACAAAAGTAAACTAGTACTTACAGAGGTTATACTAAAGGAATAATAGGATAATTTGATAATGTAAATGTATAATAATTTTATGGTTGAATTACTTTTTATAATTATAATAAAATACCTATATTAAAATGGTTTCATTAATAATGTTATCCTGTTATGTTTTAGTAATGGATGGAACTAGATGGAACCATGGGTGAGAGGGTTAATTTGAAGGTTTACTCAATGAAAACCCCATAGAAATTAGATATGTAATGATAAGCCTTATGATTATTAATGACTATATATCATGGGATATGATTAAAAATGTGAACTTAGTTGAAGTCCCAAACACACCAAAGATGATAATGATAGATTCTCAAGAAATATCATGGGATGAAGATGATGAAGTAAAAAATATTCAACTTATTATATATAAATAACAATTCAATAATAATAAAGGGATGTTACTTAATTAGACTAGAAGATTATTTACCTGAGGAGTATGGGGGTCATAAATATTAAATATATCATCAAAAAATGAATAGTTCGGTGAAAATAAATAAACATGATTAAACTCATTCAATATAACCAAAAAAAATTCAATATCTTATGTGAGGATAAACCAAGTATTATCCACGTAAAATTACAAAGACCAAGATTTCTATGAATGGTAGGAATCCACAATCTCCTATACCTTGGCAGAAAGGAATAAACTACAAAATTACTATCGATGAAGAGGATATTGGTAATTATGTTTCACCTAACCTCTACCCTAAAGTAGTGGATATATTATAATCCTATAAATGATGGTTTATGTAGGTTTTTTATGAACATTTCATCACTACCCTTAATGATTTTTATTTTAAGGATGAATTTTACTGGTATGATTATTAGGTTTCATGAAATAAACTTTGTTCCAATCATAATACCCTCCACATAAAAAATTGACTTTTTTCAAAATAGAATGAATATCTTCACATTGAATCTAAGTTAATTACTAGATTAGGGAAAATGAAACTCAAAATCTATTGTGACCATCTATTAGATCAAGGCCAACACAAAATTACTTATGAATAAAATTGAATCCTTCCCATTGGAATTAATTCCCTAATATGAGATATTTTTTTACAAAAGTTTCAGGATAAATAAGTGTTTTCAAGTGTCGTATATGATATTGATGATTATATATCATTAGAGATAATATATTCAGGAATTTAAATATTTTTTACTCATTAATATATTTCAATAAGTAAAAGGTAATTATATTATGAGGCCACAATTTATTTAAGACATATAGCATTTAATAAGGGGATATTTAACTATTTTTTCATTAAATAAATATTACATATGATGTCCTTCCATACAAAAAACACGAAATGAAACCAATATATAATGTCATAATATATACTTGGAATTATAAGTTATAAAATAGGGTAATATAATTATGAAATATATATATATATATATGTGTGTGTGTGTGTGTGTGTGTGTGTATTAACAAAATAAAATAATGTTTTCCTCAAACATCATAATGAATTAGTATATCTAAGAAAGTAGTAAAATTTATTATTTTTTATAAAATTTATTTTATAAAACAAATATTTTTCCATGTTGATACATTTATAAAAAAATAATTTTAGAAAAATAGTTAATATACAAAAAATGATTCTCTATAAAGAACAATTTTCAAGATATATTATGATTTTATATTAAAGTAAAATTATTTAATTTTATGATGTGAATTTGAAAAAATTAACATTATTTTTAGATTTATCAAGGTAATAATATATTCATATTTTCCTGGATTTCTTAAAAAATTATTGATTTTGAGGTGAGTAGTGAAGAAATACTATTTTTTTTGAAAACTATAACATATTCACTTTAACCGTATATGTTACAAGCCAAAAAGATTATAAAATCATTCAATTTATTAATATTTCATGTTATCGGTATAATTATGAAATCAAAAGTATTATTATAAACTTATATATTTTATTTTAAATATTTTAGGAATTAATAAACATTTTATTGGAATTTAAAAACTATTTTCATTATTTTATTTTAATGAAATATTTTCATTGTGAAATATAATTGTTTATTGACATTAAATAAAAATATGATTTATTTTTTTATAATAAATAAATTTATATAAAAAAATTAGCAAGCAACAAAAAATTAATTCATACATATGTTTAATGTTTGAAACAAATCATTTAATTAAAAACAATTTTTATCTGTAATGTGTGAGTAATATAAATTCATATTTTTTCATATTTATGAAATTAATTGGGGTTATTGAAGCAAAAATTATAAATCTTAATTCCAAAATTTGGTAATTACATGTTTACTTATATTATTTGAATAAAAATAATTGACACAATTAATATTCAATCAAAAGTAATATGTGTATAAATGAATAATCTGATAAAGCTAAAAAAATTAATTTATCATGAACATTAATAATATTATAAATCATTAGTTATTTTTTGTTCTTAGTAATATGTATTAAAATATTTCCCTCAATAACTCACATAACATTCATTCCATTAAATTCTTACCACTTATATAAAATTATTTTCAATGAAAATTTTCCTCTTCTTAACTTATAAAAGAGGAACCACTTACACCCTCTCAATAATCCACTATAATTTAGAAATATCCTTTGAATACTTCCCATATATAATATACTTGATGTAATTTATGCACCATAATTTCCATTATCACCAAAAATTATCCTAATACCATCAAATACAAGAACTTCATCAAGAATAAGATCTAAGTATCATCATAGGTATCACATTTTTTATAACATTGTTTTTTTAATTCCATTATAAAATAACCATAAAAATATAAATACAATGAATTCAATATATTTATAATACTATGATGTTTTTATATTTATGGTATAACCATTAGTTATTCATTTTCACCCCCTTATAAAAACAAAATAGCATTGTTAGTATGTTACGCGGGCTACCGCCTCCATGAAGCGTCGTAGTTGTTTTCATTAACTCATTTAATGGATGGTATTATTTGTGTAAATTAGGAGTAATTATTATATATCTCATAATTTTTATAATTATTAATTATTAATTTAATATCTACCTTCACCCCCTCTCATTTGTTGAGAAACATGAACACTAATCGTGCATATGTACGGTTTACCACCTCCATGATGATTTTTTTCATCAATATTTTCATAAATTATCAAAAAATAATCTAATATAGTTCACCATAGTAATAAAAGAAAAATTATACCATTATTGTTCTGTTATAAATATATTATTTCAAATTAAATACCTTTTTAACCCTACTCTAAAATTGAGTTAATGCTTGCTCCTGTTTGGGTTTGTTAAACCACATATGTGAATAATGATCTAAAATCTAATTATTGATGTCTATGGACACAAGAAAAAAATATTATTATAATATTTCAATAAAATAAATATTTTTATATGGTTATGGAAAAATTATATTATTTTTTTAAATTATTATTAAAGTAATAATTTCATTCTCTAAAATTACATTAATAAGCCCTTATCAATTCAGTTTTCACTTAAAATAACAAAATACATACCGAATTAAATAAGAAAATTTGAAATAAATAAAAGTATTATTTTAAGTATTATATAATTATATATCGGTAATAAATTGGAATTAATTAAGGCTAATGATATCAACATTATTAAACATGTGAGAAATAGTTACGTTATTAACACTTGATGGCCATAATACGTTATAACTAATTAATATAATCATGATAAATAATAATAATAATAGTTATAAGAGAGTGATATTTATGAGAAAATATGTGAAATAGGATGTAATATTAGTTAAATTTTTATAGTAGTTTACAGTGTCATCAGTTACACAGTGAAACAATATAAGGGTTTCCCTCTCTCAAATTTGAATCCCTTTAGATGTGTTTATGTTATACACCATGTTTCCTTTTCAATGGGGTAAATAAATAAATATTTTAATTTTGTATCATTATAATCTTATATTTAATTTTATTCAATGCTATATTTTATGATATACATCTCTTGGTGTTTTGATTAAAAATAAACAAAGGTTGTAAGGGTTTTAACTCAAAATTCCCTTTATTCGGATATATTTTCTATTATAGACCTAAAATCATTTAAATTTCATGTATACTACTAATTATATTTTTTATATCAATGTATTATCATTATTAATATTTTTAGAACTTCAATTTGAAGCCATATATTTATTAAATGGTTTTTATTAAATTATTTCTTTAATCATAAGGGTTTCTTTGTCTCAAATTTGAATCCCTTGAGACATGTTTATACTAAACATATTTTTTCCTTATAAATTGTGTAATTAATTCAAAATTTACATTTTTATCATGATTATATTATATTAAATGATATTAAAAAAATTAATGATCTACTACTCATGGGTATTCGATACAAAAGTTATAGAGGATATAATGGGGTTTGATGACTCAAATATTTCCTTGGATAATAATCAAATTGCTTTACCTAATTTTTTTTTTCAAGTTTGATAGTATCTATAAATTGAAAATTTTATGTTTTGTTTCCAATTTCATTTCTAGGGAAACCATGTTTCTTTCCAAGTAATTCTTTCTTTATGAATATATTGTTTTTTGGAAGTGAAATTTTGTTAGGAAAATTGAAATCTCTTTAAAAGTATTTTTTTCTCCATATCCATGTTTTTTCATCTCTTTAATATTATCCCTTCTCAAGTGGATACTAAAATCATTTTAATCTCCAATGATAATTATATTCCCATTAATATTAATACCATGGTTCTTGATTCCCCTTTAATGGTGTGGATTTTCAATAAATTTATTTTCAAATATTTCAAAGGATTTTCTTTTTAATGATAATATATCATTCCTATATTTATCAAATTTTCAATTATGAATTATTTATTTTAATGGTATATTTATTTTTATTTGTTTTCCAATATTTTTTTGGATATGTTTCTTATTCATTTAAAAAAAAATATTTTTTTAAATGTGACACACAAATCATTTCTATTCAGGATGATATTAAAAAAACTATTTATATAAAATCATTTTATGATTTTTTTATTTGAAAATAGGTAATCTATAATATTTAAATGGTTTATAAATGAAAAAATATATTCCCATTTGGGTTATCATGTACTTGGTATCAAATGATCAAGTTTTTTTCATTATGTGAAACAATTTAGAAATGATATGAAACCCAATTTTCTTCACAGGGGTTATTTATCACTAGTTGAGTGGTTTTATTTTAAATTTACCACCATATGTATGTATAATGATGTGTGGGATCATTTATTCTCCATCCAATTCATTTTTTATGGTCTTATATATCACGTGGTAATTATTTGTCGATATACATAGATTTTTTCAAAAATTAAATGGATCAAAATATATGCTTTTCATTACAAAATTAAAGGGTTGAAAAACTTGGATTTATTCATAATGTAGTCCTATGACTATATTTGTGAAAATACGTCCCTAAAATGTTTATATTTTAAAATATGAAAAATATTATGATAGTTTGTTTTCTAAATATATCATTCCATATTATGTATATATTTCATGTTCATTATATGTTTCTAAACCATGTTTTTGATTACCATTCATTGTTTATATGTTTGGATGTCATGATCCTTAATTCTCAATCACATTTTGTGATTACCACAAATGTTTTTAATGATATGTTTTCCCTTACATGGAATTTGAGATGTATCCTTTTTTATTGTTATAATTTTATGGTTTTGAAGATGATTATATCATGTCATATGTCTATTATAGGGTCTACAGAATCATGATTATGGATAAATATTTGTAAGTGAAATAAAATTATGTGTTTATGTTGGTAATTTCTAAGACACTGAATTTATCATTCCTTAGATGTGTGACTATTTTGATTTGTGTTATTTAAATTAAGAGATTAATATTTATATAAGCCATGTTTGGATTATGTCACAAGAAAAATAATCATTCTATACTTAACATTATAGAGATTTCAGTTTGTGTTTCTATAATTAGATGTTTTAATAGTATTATTCTATGAAAAAATATGTGGGTTAAATAAAATTTTAATGTTCAGAATCCTAGAGCCTATAAGGTGGGCCTCTTTCACTCATACTTATAGGGGAAATATAATTCTAGTCTCAAGAGGGATATCATTTCTTCATTATACATATCTATTATAAAATTTGGATTGCATAGGTACATTTCCTAAAGTATATATATGATTTATTTATTTCCATTATAAAGTAAAAATTCACGGTGGAAAGGAAAAATGGTTATCAGTTAAAGTACCTCAAATATAAAAATGGTATAGAGTAAAGGAAGAAAGGGATTAGGCTAGAGAAGGCTATACCTAGAAATAAAATATAATAATAAAATGAACGAGGAATAATTTTAATGATAAAGCATGATGATTTTGGATTTATTCAAGAATTTCTATTTAAATTTGGGAAGAAGAAATAGACACAACTATATACTTAGATAATTGATTTCCATCATCTATAATTGAAAAAAAATATACCATAAGGTATAAGGTCCAAAATGGTACTAGAATATTTTGGGTTTAATATATTTAGAAGTAAAGAATATGTTCATATTTATGTCATAGATATAGACACGCATGAGTATAGATCCAAGGTACTGTACCTTATTGCGTATTGATATGAAAATTATGGATTTTTTCTACTAGATAATGTCAAGAGACAAAAAATAAAGAGTAGATAAATTTTTTTCATTGAGAAGTACCTATGGAAGGATTAGAACAAGGATGAATCAAAAGTTAAGGGAAATGATCCTACCACTTAATTTCATATTGATTATCATGAAATCACTGAAAGGTAAAAAAATTGATGAGTTAAGATGTCAGAAAAAAATATTTTAGAATTTATACAAGTGTAATTTATGAAACAAATTTTCAATGATAGGTAAACATTGTAAGAAATATCTATATGTTGAGAAATAATTAGATGGTGTTCTAAAAGATAGTGTACCATAAATAGAAACATAAAAAATATTTGAATCCAAAAATTATTCAATAAGATTTTTTAATGTTCTTATACTAGTCTAATGGTTTGAATATGATTTTAATTTCCAACTTCTAGTAGATTTAGGAGAACTAAAATTCCTTAAAGATGAAATGAATCTTATTAACTAAGAATAATGTGAGTCTGTAATAATGGAAGAGATAACTTCTTCAAGGTTCAAAAGATATTTAGATCTAAGTAAATTAGCAAAAGGGAAATAAGTATATGGGAATAATTAGTTTATCTATTATATTGAATATTCTAATAGATTAAAAATATATAAGTCATGAATTGTAATGAATGTTTTATTACATAAATATAGAGTTGACTTCTCGAAAAATTTTTCATCCATTTTCAAACATGCCCCAATCTGAATTGTGTTGTGGTTTGATTCTTTTTATGACATACACTAGTAGAAAATGGATTTAAAAGTAACTTTCATCATAGGTACATGGAGGAGTATATTTAAAAAAATTAGACCAAGGGTTTGTATGATAAATAGAATGACATCTAAATTGGTAATTTTTAGTCATTCCATTATAGATTGAAATAATAACATTGATAGTGGAACCTTTTTTACTCATTAATGACTCAAAAAATATTTACATGAGGTGAATTTTATAATTTGTAATATCCAAAGATATGGAATGATTCAACATACATCATACTTATTATACATATGGAAATGTGCTTCTAGTTAGTCTGGAGGTTTTTCATATTCAAAAGGTAAAGTGAAGGTATTTTAGAATATTCTAGATGAAGGATCTTAGAGAAACAAATAATATATTTATAATGATAATAGAGAGAGGTATGAGTGTTTGAACATTGGTGGTATCCTATAATTTATATATCTTGAATCTCAATGAATATTTTGGTACACTCAGATGTAATCATTTCTAACCACCTTTTACATGACACATCATGTTATAATAGTGGAATGCGCAAATAATGGAAGATGAGATTTGATAAATGATTCCTATTCAATTTGAATTAGTATTTAGAATTTACATATATGTTATGATTTTTATATTACAAAAAATTTCCTTTTTGTGGTATTTGTATGTAATTTTATGTATAACTATAGAAGGGATAATTGGGAATCATGAAATGGGTCCTTTAATATCTCAAATAAAATAATTATTCTGATATTTTTTTTGGATAATATGATTATTAGTAAGGATTATTAGATAAATATATATAGATATTCAAAAACTAAGATGAGAATTTCTGGATTTTTTAAAATTTGGTGGAATTGTGGTAATTTAAATTTCATAGATTCACTGTGTGGTTACAATGTCTATAATAGAAGAAAAATACATAGTATTTATAGAATATAGGAAGGATTTTGTTTAGATAATTTTCTTGTTGAAGGAGATATAAAGGAGTCCTGATTAGAGGTTTGATATTCTGTAATAGTCATCGTGTAATTCAACTAGCTCAAAATCTAATGATTTTTTCTAGAATAGAACACACTGAAAATAATATCAATTTCACTCTGAATTAGTTAGAAGAGAATGTGTTAGATTTGTGGAAGACATTTTGGAATAAAAAATACTAAAAATATTTTGATGAATATTTTGATATATGATATTATTATAAATTATTGTGTCTATGTTAACCTACGTTAATTGAGGGAGTTACATAAAACATTTTATGCATGTGAAATAAAGATAATAATGATTTTTTTATTAGTGTTGCTGGGTTGGAAAATTTTTCCATGAAACATTATTTATGTCAAATATTTTCATGAAATGTGAAGAATGTTTTAGTTCTATTTAGATTAAAAGGATTGAGGGTTCTATAGTATATGAGTTAGATTTTATAGTTCATACACTAGTCACGAGAATCTCAAGTTAAAAGGGAAGTCTGACTAGAAGACTACAACTTCTATTGATTACATAGGGAGTTCAAATGCCAATTTAATGGTTGAGATTGTTATGGTAGAGGTAGATATATGGATTCATATGTTTATTTGTTAAAGTGGAGGTGATCTCAATGACATAAAATGGTAGGGGAACCTATTTAGTTGGATAAATACCTATATAATAGAGAACAATTACCATCTGATCGTGTTTGAATTTTAGGGGTAGATAAGTCATTTGTTTAATATTCAGATATTTATAATTAGTGATTGAGAATAATAATTCATATATTATTCTAGTAATAATTTTTTCCATTATTCTATCATAGATAAAGGACTTATAGTATAAACCACATAGTTTTTATTTTCCATCTTTACATTATAGTTAGTTTCTATTTATTTAATGCTTTTATGTTAGTTTTTTGGAAGTGTTTGAAATGTTGTACTTATTCATTTATGTGGGGTTTATTAACTTCCCATGTTCAAGTATAATAAGATCTCAGGATATTCTGATTGTTTGAATTCTACTTTTCAAAATCTTCTAATTTTTGTGATCTTATTGGGGAATAAATTTTCTGTTCTCAATAATGGTACTTCTATCCTTTACCAATAGAAAATCAACCATTTATGTCAATTTTCATGGAGAAAACCCACATAAACCATATGGGTTTCACCCTATAAGGTGCATCCACCATGTTCCAAACATTATCAGTGTATATAGATTCCATTTTTTGATTCCATTTTTTGATTCCATGGTTTTTAACAATATCTCAAAAATCAAAAATCTTTATGGACTCTTATTAGTTATTAAGTTCATTTCCTTCGAACATCATCATTTTATATGAACAAATACATGTTCATATTTACTCTAATGAAAACCTCATCATATGTTTTATTTCTCAAAAAATAAACAAGTTTATTCTGAAATTTTTTTAGTTGCATTACTATAATAAAATTCCTCAGATTCCTTGGGTGAATAAATAAATAAGCAGTTTGTAGAAATATCATAATTGTTTTAGAGCCCAATAATTGTATGAGTGATTTAAATCCCATAAACATCATTAAAACAAAAAACTAGATAATTAAACCCCGATATTTTATTTTTTTTATTTTCCTTTAGTTATATTCTATGTTTAATAACTTGAATCAATCTATAAAATTTATTTAAATGAATAATGATATATTTTAAAATTCACGATAAAAATTAACACATGGTGAAAATAAAATTTGAAATATCATTAAGAAAGATACCGGAGGTGTGAAACCTCAAGTAAGAAAAAATATGGTTACAAAGATTTCTTTTATTTTCTTACATGATATTATTATTATTTTAATTAAATGTTTATGTGTTATAATAAAAATTAATTGATGAAATTTAATAGTTATAATACTAATAATCAATGAGATTTGATTGAAATCATTTTGTTTTAAAAATTCCAATTATTCAATGAAAATATATTTTTCAATATATTTTGTATTTTTCCATGATAAATTAAATTCAACACATTTATAAGATTATTCTAATAAAATCATTCGCTCAAGGAAAAAAATAATATCACTCATTTAAATTATATATTTATTATAAATAAGAATATGCAATCTTAAATTATATAAATGTTATTTTGAAATAAGTATAGTTTTTCATTATATTGTATGTTTTCATTTAAATGTTAAATTCCAAAATATATTTTTCTGATAAATTTAATGTCCTTTTTTGAATCACCAATAATAATATATCATAGTGAAATAGTTTTGGATTAATATGAAAATGTTTATTTTTTATTTAATGGTAAAAATATAGTTTTTTTGAATACCAAAAAAAATTGACATCACCATGATGTTAGAATGGAATTAAAGTTCCCAAACTGTCTTCTAAACCAAAAAATATTAAATGAGTAAATTAATGAATTTAAATATATTAAATTTAATTTATAAACTTTTATTTCACATTTTCCTACCTAAATTATATTTTATTATGTTATAAAAAATTATTGGGTTATCACATAAAATTGAAATTTTCAATGGTTCAATTTTTGTTTTTTGTTCTAAATTTTATAATCATTGAATTATTTAATAAAAAACTAAAATTGAGGGTCATAATCATGATTTAAAATCCTTTAGTCTAAATGATAAAATAATACATATATTAACACTAAAAAAACCCTCTATTCTAGAAACCCAAGGTAATCATATA
Source organism: Viscum album (assembly GCA_963277665.1). Lineage (NCBI taxonomy): Eukaryota > Viridiplantae > Streptophyta > Magnoliopsida > Santalales > Viscaceae > Viscum > Viscum album. The sequence goes on from OY728160.1 coordinate 442,160,107, forward strand.
TAAATAATGCATTGATTTCTTGGTTTATTAAAAAAATCCACAAATAGTTTTACCAATGAAATAATAACAGGTTTACTAACTTGGAGACTAACTATATAGGCATCTTATTTTACATCATTTCTGATCATTTCTCTATAATCATTCTCTTTAAACCCTCATCTAGACATATCATATGACATAATAATCATCATATCCCTGTGAATAGAATCATAAGAAGGGGTGAGATCGAATGATCTGTAAGAGAAACCTATCAACTATTTATAACGGTTTGATATTAAATATGTTAGGAAACATGAGTAAATAAGTAATATGAAAAAATAGGTTATATGTGGTAATCATAAAATTTTATTGAATGTTATGAATCATGGAACATGAACTAATGAACAAAAAAAATGTCATCATAATCATGGATTAGAGACATATAACAAACATGAAATTAGTCTATAAGAAGGTGGAATATATTAATAACATGGAATATCATAAAAATTAGGTATAGTTCAAAAAAAGAAAACTTTATAGACTTTGTCTCATAAGAAAAAGAATAGTTTTCCATTTTGAACAAATATATGTTTTTCCACAATTTAATTTTGGGAACAAATCCCTGTGTGTAAACCCTTTAGTATTGTAAAAAAAACCTTATATGTCCACACATCATTATCTATTGAGATATAAAACCATTACCAATGAATTATAGTGTGATATAGGACCCCACCTATTATTATCAATACAAATTAGTGACAAATTAAAATAAAATCATTCATCTTACAATAAATAACCCCTGGGAAAGAAAAATAGATTCGTACCTTTTCCAAATGCTATAACTTAAAGAAAAAATGATCATTTGATATTAAAAACATGATCACCTAAAAATAATATTTAATAAGTGATTTATGGACCGTTAATTTTATTAGAAATGAATCCATTGAAAACAAATGAGAAATCACAAAAAGGATTTAGGTTTAAATTATTTTCCTAATACTATCTAAAATATATTTGACTTTCAATTCACATTCTAAATGAAATTTTTTTATGAAAATAAATAAGAATCAGCTAAAAAAATTTCTTTAAAAAAATTTCCAATAAAGATACCTATAAATGAAATAAATTTTAGGTGAAAATGTGATATATAAGATATTAATATATATTCATTGAAATAAAAATCCTATAAAATATTTGAAAACACCATTATTAAAAACCAGACATCCTTAAAAGGATATAAAACCCTTAGTATTAAAATAAATTCAAATATAAAGATTATTATAGATAAAATTAATTTTATTATCCACTAGGGAAAGGAGGGAACAAGCAAGAATAAAAAACATGGATATGTAGAAAACATTATCTTTAAATAAATGGAAATTATTATTTATAAAATTTCATTTCCAAAATAAAATATATTTATTAAGGAGTAAAAATTAGGATTAATACATGATTTTCCCCCCAAAAAGGTGGAAATAATACATAACAATATCATTGGATATTTACAATCATATTGGATAACAGTTTTAGATAAAGATATGTGATTATGAAAAATTGGAAGGATTTGAATCATGAAAACACCTAACAACCTTTGTAACTTTTGAATTAAATACACATGAGTGGTATAAAATTAAATATAATAGTTAATAGAATTAAATATAAGATAATAATGATAAAAAAATACAATAGGGAAGTTTTTTTTTCATTTATGAAGAAATATTATGTTCAGAATAAACATGTCTCAAGGGATTTTAACATTAGACAAAGAAACTCATACCTTGTTTCTTTTTTTAATTAATGACACTCTAACCTCCTATAAAATATAAATATATAAAATAATATCATATTTTAGAAACATTATCATAAATATTACCCTTTTATTATCCTTATTATAGTTATTAATCATTAGTAAATTTATTATTTATAACATATTCTCACTATTGGGTATTAATAAATTTAATTATTTTGTGCATGTTTACTAATTTTGATATCATTAACCATCATTTTATTCCATGTTTAATATTTATATATAATTTTATAATTTATAATATATATCTTATATTGATTTAAAATTTTTCTTATTCCATTCCAAACTTTATTTTCTTATTTTATACAAAAACATAATTGATAACCCTTTATTTTAGAACACTTAGCCACAAAAATGTTACTTTAATAGTAAATTAAATACATAATATAATATTTCTAGAACCATATATTAATAATTATTTGATTAATATATTATAAATATACTATTCTTTGTCTCTCAATAGTCAACCATAATTGTATTTGAAATCATTGTTCATGTAAGGGGTAGATCCACCCAAACTGGAACACCCTTCAACTCGATTGGCGAGTATGGTTAAGAAAATGAATCTTTCAAAATAATATCATTATAACTGAAATATAATAATGTTATTTTTATATTTTTATGATATTAAATCGTATTTAATTTTATTTTTTAAATAATTAAAAATTGGAAGACAAAAATTGATTCTGAATGGTTGTGATAGTCAATAAATACACACAAATGGTGTATCATTGTTTTTTAAAGTGGATAAAAAATAATAACTAATTATTTTACTATTAATATGAAAAAATTATAATAATGATATATAGGTCATCATATTATTATAGTTATAATATATTTTTAATAGAGTGATTAAGAATAAAAACTTAAGAATGACATAATAGTTAAATTGTAGAATTGATTATTTTCCTTGGAATCCCATTTGAAATTGGAGGACATAGGCTGAAAACATATGTCCCGATAATTATGTTTCTATTATATGGTTATAGGAAGATTAAAAATACATAATTTCAATTTATAATTCAAAATGTATAGAATGTATTTAAAGGGATGAAGTGATAACATTTTTAAAGAGGGAAGGGAACTTTTTGAAATATAAATCATTTTTTAAATAATGTCATGAAACTATTTAAGGACCCAAGGAAAAAAAGTGAACAAATAGGAGGGGTTCAGGATATATGAGGTCAAAAATCATATCATTATATAATTTTGGGACAAGTTAATATTTATTTAAGGATTATTTATTTTTATATTTTAACATTTTACACATATTAAATTATTTTTTAGTATGTAATTTTCAACCATAATAATTAACATTAATGAAAAAATTAGATTGGATCCTTCAACATAATTCCAATCTTTCAATTATAGATATTAAATCCAATTTATCAAAAATTATCTTACAAGTATGAAAAATTAATTTTTACACAAGTGCATGTAATATTCAAAAATCTGGTTTCCTGTAAATTTTTATTTTTAAGAAAAATGATTTATGACTAGTATTGAATTATTAATCCCAATGACTATAATGAATATTTTTAAAAAAACTTCCAATTGGAAGTGTATTTATTTAGAAATAAAATAATGAAATAACATCATTTCATCATGTTATAATTAATTAAACCATATAGTTGAAAAATAGTTTCCATTAAAATGACACCTTAATATTGAAAATATTGAGCATGAGTTTATAAATTAAAAATATAATTTTATAATTCTTTATTATACTTTATAATATATAATTTTATAATAAAAGGTTTCCAAAATGTTCAATAAATTAAAATAATGAAATAGTTCATTAAAGTGACAACAATGATAAATTTGGTATTTTCACTAATCACTTAAAAATTAATTATCTCTAAGAAATCCCAAAAAAACCATCTTATTCTAAAAACTATATGATAAATCCAAATATAATGTTATTTTTTTCAAAATAATACCCAATTTATTTAAAATTTTATTCATATAAAATGCAGTGAAAATCATTTTCCTCAAAAAAATGAATTTTGATTTATTAACTATTTTTTATTACTTAATAATCAACCAGGCATAAATTTATCTTATTATTAATCAATAAAAATATATATTTTAAATAAAATTCAATTTTTTTAAAAAAATTAATTTTATGTAATAAGTGAAGGTGTCAAAAAAAAATTCATTTTTAAGAGTATATAAATCCATGATATATCTATAGAAATATTTTGTTACATTTTGATATATTCCAAATTTTTATATACATAATATGTTATGAAATACAAGTAGTAGATATGTATTAGGTATGATCATGTTATATTTTTAGGATATGGTTCAGCTAGTATAGATGTTTTGGGAATCTATATATCCTTGAACTTATCCCTTATACTTTTTTAGTAAAACCATAATTTTTCTATTTTGGATTGGGATTGGTTAAGGGAAACCCCTTGTGAAGCTACTTACATTCTATATTCCAATAAATCATCATTATATAGAAGGCTTATTCTTATAGATGTTGCTTTTTTCTTACATCCATTATTTGTTTTGTGAAACAGTTACATTAATTGCTGCCTGCTAATTTAATGATGAAATATTAATGGTTATATCTATTATTAAGAATATAACAATGTTACTTTTTTTTTCCTTTAGTATGGTATTTTGTGTGAAACACGCTATTTAAAAAATTTATGGGTGATGAATTTTGAAATAACATGTCATTAAATTCTCTCATACTTAAATAAATTTCATCCTAGAAATTTTAATTATTAAATATAAACAATTTTTATGTTATATTACTACAGATGATGTAACACCCCAGGTAAATAAAGAATATGACATTTCATATTTATCCATATTTGTGAATAAAATATTAATATGACTTTAAAGGGGATGCTATGTCCGATGGCGTACCCAACACGCAACAACGAGTTTCTTGGGAATCTTACGTTGCACTCTAATAATAAAATAATATTATTTTAAATGGCTGTTAACATGTAGCCGTTGTATTGGCGGGAATGGATAGAAATAACTAAAATATGAAAATATATGTTTTTTTTAAATGTTTTTACATCTATCCAAAGGCTTAAAATACGGAAAGAATTCAATTTTAGGCTTTTATAACCTAATTTTCACTAAAGGTTCACTTATCGCCTTCTGATGACGAACTGTCATTAAATATAGTTTTGATCACTCTTATACATTCTTTTGGACCAAATAAAACTCTTCTTTAGAATCGGGACATCAAATTTTACTTTGTGTAAATTTTTGGTATTTTTCCGATAAAGTTCATTTTTTAATGAATAGTGTAAAATGTTGTATTTTAATTCAAAACTTCTATTTAATCTAATTTATTTATATGATTAGATAATATTTTGAATTGGTTTTAAAGTGAAATTAGAAAATATTTTTACCATTAAATCCAATAGTGGTCGTTGGAATTAATTTCACTTTGAAATCAGACTTAAACTAGTGTCAATCTTTTGATACTTATTGTTTTATAAAAACACGCTATTTGCTCTGACAGCGGGAATTAATTATTAAATTAATTAATGTGACTAATATGTTTTGAATTTTGTAAAACGGACTTCATTTTTGAATTCGGAATATCAAATATAGCTTAGGGTGAATTTTTGGGATTTTTCTGAAAAACTTCAATTTTTGATGAATAGTGAAACCACTAAGTGGTACTTATAAAAGCCGATTTTTTGTTTAAATGAAATTTTACCACTTATGTGTTTTGAATTTCAAAAATCCGACATACATGGTTGTCATTAATAAGTAAAATGTGGTTCAATGGGATAAAAATAATTTTTTGGTGAATAGTAACTTATTAAGTTCTTAATCGCGATTAGTGGTAATTAGGGTAGTTTAAGGTATAAATAATGCTTTAATAATATAAAATGACCTAGACACATGTCCCAACCTTATTTTTTGTGTCATGGCCGACCAAGACAAGCCATGGGTCAACTTGGGGACCCCATGGAGCCACTTTGGTTGGGAAATGACATAAATAACTTTTTATTTAATGTAAAAGTAAAAATGACACAAACATAATATGTTTTACGAAAACAATTTTTATATGGGGTTATAAAGATCAGATTTTTGATTATAAATAGTAATTGGAAAGATAAAAAGATTTCCTACATCATAGTAGTTTTTTTATAATTTTTAGACATTAAATAAATTAAATTATTTATGACATAATAATGATGCAGTGATGACATCATTATTTGACGATTTAAATAAAATGGAAAGATAATGTAAAATCTATGAACTACACGTGTCCAAAACTTATTGGATGGATGGATTTATAACCCTTAACACCTTATCCACGAATTATTTCAATGTGGGACCTTTTAAAACCGAAACACATTTTCAAATAAAGTAATATTTCTTTACCTTCCAAAAGTGCCCCTCCTCTCCTCTTATAAAAGGCCCCCACCTCTACCTCATTTCACACACTCCTCAAGCCTTTCGCTCGGCCAAAACCTGCCCATTTACTCCCTCCACATCCCTATACTCATCCTAGAGGATTCACTTTGGGAAGAATCCTTTCAAAGGAAGCCTTTAGGCTCAAATCAAAAGGAGTTACACTTTTAAAGGTAATTCATTCTCTCATGTTCATTTGTTTTATTTTGCTTCTCCAACCCCCTAAACTCTTTTTATTTATTTCTTTTGTAACAAAACCAGTATCTTCAATATACTAGGATGTTGTTATAAGATTTATTCTAGCTACACTCTCACACAACTACATAAAATGGTTAAAGAACATACGGTTTCCGTGGATGGCGAAATTGTGCCTCCCGAAACGATGATTGTTCAATACTCATTTAACACCTTCAAAGGTGGACATTATGATGTCACTATTTTTATATATGATATATAATATGTTTATGTTTTACTTATGCTTATTTATTTTTCATTTGTGTTATAACTTTATGGCTTCCATTATGGGTATACGCGATATCTTCATTTTAGGAAGTGCGGACTACCGCCCCCTCAAAGTGATGTGATTCGTTAATGCCATACGTGGGACGTATAAAGGATGGATTTAATGTTATTATATATTATGTTATACTGGAATTATTATTTACCTTTATATCATTATTATTTCTTTCCATTAAAGTATGAGATAGAAATGAAAGTAGCGTTCATGCGTACGTACGGCTTACCGTCTCCATGAACGGTGCATTTCATTTCTTATCCCCAAATGTAATGTACTATTATAAGTACATATATATAATGGATATATATGATGTATGATAAATCTAAATTATTAATATAATTCTGGAATTAAAATATACATACCTATCATATATTTTTAATTCCATTAATACGACATAGAAATGAAAGTAGCGTTCATGCGTACGTACGGCTTACCGTCTCCATGAACGGTGCATTTCATTTCTTTCCTCTAAATGATTATGTGATTTTATAAATACATGTATATGCTGGATATATATGATATATATGATATCCAAATCAGGAATTTCATTTTTGGATATGAAGAACCTTTGACCACACGAACAACATGTAATTGTAAGAAGTCCACTTTCGACTTAAGAACCAAATATCGACAAAACAAACATGATTAACTTAAATGATTAAATAATGTTTATAACATGGTAATAAGTGATATAAAAGGAATAATGAACTTTAAAAAGGTTCTTAAGGAAGTATAAATTAACTCAAGTTTATTATTCAGGAGATTAAAGAACGATCGAGTCAAGTCGGACCCGAGGTAAGGGATCCTACACCTCTCTTTCTTTTTAAGTACACTCTTTTATGACATTCCTTTTAAAGCTCATCTTTATTGTTATTGGGATGTTATTTTATATTAATATTACTGTAATTTTTATGTTCATGTGACGAGAGACCCTATTCTCTCTCATCAATCCATTTTGGAAGTTTTAAGTGGCGCCGTTAGGCTGCCGAGTTTTCGTAAGAGATTTTTCATCTCACTTTTATTCCCGATAGATTTATGATACATTTGAAACAATTTCCATTGAGTGGTTTATGTACTTCCCACTATTAAAATCCTATTGTAATATAATTCCATTTATGGGTATTTACATATTCATTGTATGACACTTCTTCAATGGGGTGTACTTTTCAAAAGTTACCCAAGTCGGTAAGGGAACCTTTCACCCTCCTTTTTTTAAAAGACTTCTTTTGTTGGGTATTTTAATTTACATATTGTTATGTTGGGATATGTTCTCATATATCCTTATTGATGTAAATTTTATGTCCAAGTGATGAGATACCCTTTTTTTTATCTCTCATCAACTCATTTTGATGTGACGCCGTTAGGCTGTCAAGGGAACTTCTTAACCCAATTTCGATTTCTTTGGGTTCAACATGTTGTTATTGAATATGTAATCCTTTGAATATGTGTGAATGACCTCTGATTATTTTACACTTAATATCCACTTTTATTTGGTGTATTCATTTGTCACACATAATTATGTAAATTGATTTATCCTTAAACCAAGGATACCGTCTTTGTAAGGGACTTCGTCTCAATCTCCTTTCATTGAGGCATACTTCGTTTTATACACAACTTTATTTTATACGGTGTATAAACCCCCTTTTACTTTTACTTTTATACAAAACAAATCTTTTTATACGAAGCATTTTACAAAACAACAAAAAGGAATGTTTCTTTTAACGTACGCGGCGACAAAAACCTTTTTCGCCAGCGCGAGTATTATTTGGTCTTTGGCTTCCTCAACAAGCCGTAATGTTTTTAAAATAAAATAAATACCATATACTCTTTTATGTATTTTGGTATTGAAAATGGTTTTGATAAAGGATTCTATTATGTCAATATATTTATGATATATTGTGATTGAAATGTGAAAATGTTATCTTTCCTTTATATTGGTTTTATGTTTTATGATTTTGTATTGGTACTTGGACATTTTAACGGGTGGTTACGTTATAAACCATATGACGGGTGGTGCCGTGAATACCAGGACGGGTGGTTACGTTATAACCTCCAATGCATTGGGTATGGAAGTCGGCCGTATGGCTATTCCATTAAGTATGTATGGAAATTGGCCGTATAGCTATTCCATTAAGTGATATGTGTGGAAGTCGACCGTATGGTTATTCCACTTAATTATGTTTATGTCCCAAGTTACCTTTATATATGTTATGTGTTCTTTATATGGGTTTTATGGTAATCCTTTGGTTACAAAAAGGTAAGTAATGATACTTTTTTTTTCAGTGAAAAGTTTTTACTACTTCATGAAGGTGAAAAGTATTACATTGATAAAGTATTCATGGTTTACTTGTTGTTTTGAAAAACTAACAGTTTTCATTCTTTGTGTATCCCTTACTGAGCTTCTTATGCTCATCCCAAGTTTTTGAAATGTTTTTCACAGGACATAGCGTGGAATAGGGTCAAGGATGGGATCAAGGGAACGTCATGCTACCTAAAACATGGAACTATACATATTTCTTTTAAAGAGTTTTTATTTTATGGAAATTTAGTAGAAGTGACTACTTTGTAATCTTTTGAGATGTAATAGTTATGTCCTAATTCTATAAAACTCTAAACCTGAAAAGATCCTCAATGTGAATTACTCATTTAATTCAATATTAAGTAAGGTTTAAGGCTGGGGCCTTATAGTTGGTATCAAAGGTCGGTTTAGATAACTTTAGAGGTTAGGGTATTCTCTAAGCACAAGTGACATTACCATAATGGTTAGGATTTCAGAAAGAGTCCTAGTTTTAGATAAAGTGAATGAGTAAGTATATCTTAGCGTTTATCTTACTCATTAGTACATGATGGTTATGTTGATATACTCACACTGACCTTTTTGGTTTTAGTAAATGGTTGGATCTAGCAGGAACCAAAGTGACAATGGGTTTGAAGGAAACTGTAGTGAGTTCTCTAATGCATCGTGTACGAGATGGCCAACTCGATGTGGAAATTCAGGTAATAATTATTGAGGTAACCATTAGGGTTTATATGATCCTTACTTTTGAGGTAATTATGGGTTATTATATGATATGATGGAAAATGAAGGGCATGAGATAAACTTGAGGTTAAAATATGTTATGATTATTCTTGAAGATTTTATCTCATTTTGGGGAATTTTTTAAGAATTATATAGTTTTGGAAAAAGGACAACACGTAGACCGTGTGACATCCCGTCGTGTCGGACAAAGCTGCGGGAATCGAACCCACAACCAATGTGCGACTGGTATTTATCACCTACCACTGGACTACGTGAAGTCCCTGGTTAGTTTGACTGATTCATTCTAGTTATATGATTTTATGAATTAAGAGTAAGTTGATTTTCGGTTATTTATGAAAATGATTAACCTATCATGGAGGATATGTGATTAGGTTAATTACTTTTCAAAACGGGACTTTAGGAGCAACTGATATTGTTTGGAGATAAATGTTACGATTTATCTTGGAAGACTATGCGATTAAATCCTTCAAATATTTGGGTTTCAATCTTATATTGGTTTACTTTGAATAATTTTATGGACAAATTTATTATAGAATGTTCCTCGTTGAACTTTGGGTTTTGTTGGACAAATTTTGGAGATTAAGAATAGATTTTCTTTTTATAAAGGGTTATCCTTTTCTGGATTATCTGATCTTGTACTAGCCTTTTTGGTTTTGGTTTTGGTTAAAGTCTAAAGACATGGGAAGTATATAGTTCTATTTTGTGGATTAGGTGATTCTCTAGAAGTTGATTATAGTACTCTTAATGTGAACAAGTCTTCCTAAATACTCGTCTTTTGGAGAAAATATGAGTTTGTGTAAGGAATCTAATAAAAGTTGAAAGTCAATATGATAAGTGATTATGTTTCCTTATGAATAAATTCCTCAATAAAAAGTAACTTAAAACAAAAATGTTGTCTATTAACTTTTCCTACTGGGGAATCGAATACCATTTAACCCATCACAAGTTTGTGATTTTCTCGTGGTTAAATTTCTCCTAAACATGTTTTCTATCACTCTCCATCAGAACATGACCCTTTGTTTTTTCCTCCATGTCCATATTTTCATACTTGGAATCCTAGTATGGGTTAACTCGGGTGACCTTTGTACTTATCTCTCTTTATTTTAAAGTGTTTGTTTTACCAACTTTTGTTCCGATGTGGGACTTTCAAGGATGTTTCCAAGCGCAATTTTAAAATTGCGAGGACGCAATTCCTAAAAGGGGGGAAGGATGTAACACCCCAGGTAAATAAAGAATATGACATTTCATATTTATCCATATTTGTGAATAAAATATTAATATGACTTTAAAGGGGATGCTATGTCCGATGGCGTACCCAACATGCAACAACGAGTTTCTTGGGAATCTTACGTTGCACTCTAATAATAAAATAATATTATTTTAAATGGAAGTTAACATGTAGCCGTTGTATTGGCGGGAATGGATAGAAATAACTAAAATATGAATATATATGTTTTTTTAAATGTTTTTACATCTATCCAAAGGCTTAAAATACGGAAAGAATTCAATTTTAGGCTTTTATAACCTAATTTTCACTAAAGGTTCACTTATCGCCTTCTGATGACGAACTGTCATTAAATATAGTTTTGATCACTCTTATACATTCTTTTGGACCAAATAAAACTCTTCTTTAGAATCGGGACATCAAATTTTACTTTGTGTAAATTTTTGGTATTTTTCCGATAAAGTTCATTTTTTAATGAATAGTCTAAAATGTTGTATTTTAATTCAAAACCTCTTTTTAATCTAATTTATTTATATGATTAGATAATATTTTGAATTGGTTTTAAAGTGAAATTAGAAAATATTTTTACCATTAAATCCAATAGTGGTCGTTGGAATTAATTTCACTTTGAAATCAGACTTAAACTAGTGTCAATCTTTTGATACTTATTGTTTTATAAAAACACGCTATTTGCTCTGACAACGGGAATTAATTATTAAATTAATTAATGTGACTAATATGTTTTGAATTTTGTAAAACGGACTTCATTTTTGAATTCGGAATATCAAATATAGCTTAGGGTGAATTTTTGGGATTTTTCTGAAAAACTTCAATTTTTGATGAATAGTGAAACCACTAAGTGGTACTTATAAAAGCTGATTTTTTGTTTAAATGAAATTTTACCACTTATGTGTTTTGAATTTAAAAAATCCGACATACATGATTGTCATTAAGAAGTAAAATGTGGTTCAATGGGATAAAAATAATTTTTGGTGAATAGTAACTTATTAAGTTCTTAATCGCGATTAGTGGTAATTAGGGTAGTTTAAGGTATAAATAATGATTTAATAATATAAAATGACCTAGACACATGTCCCAACCTTATTGGTTGTGTAATGGCCGACCAAGACAAGCCATGTGTCAACTTGGGGACCCCATGGAGCCACTTTGGTTGGGAAATGACATAAATAACTTTTTATTTAATGTAAAAGTAAAAATGACACAAATATAATATGTTTTACGAAAACAATTTTTATATGGGGTTATAAATATCATATTTTTGATTATAAATAGTAATTAGAAAGATAAAAATATTTCCTACATCATAGTAGTTTTTTTATAATTTTTAGACATTAAATAAATTAAATTATTTATGACATAATAATGATGCAGCGATGACATCATTATTTGACGATTTAAATAAAATGGAAAGATAATGTAAAATCTATGAACTAAACGTGTCCAAAACTTATTGGATGGATGGTTTTAGAACCCTTAACACCTTAGACACGAATTATTTCAATGTGGGACCTTTTAAAACCGAAACACATTTTCAAATAAAGTAATATTTCTTTACTTTCCAAAAGTGCCCCTCCTCTCCTCTTATAAAAGGCCCCCACCTCTACCTCATTTCACACACTCCTCAAGCCTTTGGCTCGGCCAAACCCTGACCATTTACTCCCTCCACATCCCTCTCCTCATCCTATAGGATTCCCTTTGGGCAGAATCCTTTCAAAGGAATCCTTTAGGCTCAAATCAAAAGGAGTTACACTTTTAAAGGTAATTCATTCTCTCATGTTCATTTGTTTTATTTTGCTTCTCCAACCCCCTAAACTCTTTTTATTTATTTATTTTTTAACAACAAAAGTATCTTCAATATACTAGGATGTTGTTATAAGATTTATTCGAGCTACACTCTCACACAACTACATCAAATGGTTAAAGAACATACGGTTTCCGTGGACGGCGAAATTGTGCCTCCCGAAACAATGATTGTTCAATACTCATTTAACACCTTCAAAGGTGGCCATTATGATGTCACTATTTTTATATATGATATATAATATGTTTATGTTTTACTTATGCTTATTTATTTTTCATTTGTGTCTTACCTTTATGGCTTCCATTATGGGTATACACGATATCTTCATTTTAGGAAGTGAGGACTACCGCCCCCTCAAAGTGATGTGATTCGTTAATGCCATACGTGGGACGTATAAAGGATGGATTTAATGTTATTATATATGATGTTATACTGGAATTATTATTTACCTCTATATCATTATTATTTCTTTCCATTAAAGTATGAGATAGAAATGAAATTAGCGTTCATGCGTACGTACGGCTTACCGTCTCCATGAACGGTGCATTTCATTTCTTATCCCCAAATGTAATGTACTATTATAAGTACATATATATAATGGATATATATGATGTATGATACATCTAAATGATTAATATAATTCTGGAATTAAAATATACATACCTATCATATAGTTTTAATTCCATTAATACGACATAGAAATGAAAGTAGCGTTCATGCGTACGTACGACTTACCGTCTCCATGAACGGTGCATTTCATTTCTTTCCTCTAAATGATTATGTGATTTTATAAATACATGTATATTCTGGAATATATGATATATATTATATCCAAATCAGGAATTTCATTTTTGGATATGAAGAATCTTTGACCACACGAACAACATGTAATTGTAAGAAGTCCACTTTTGACTTAAGAACCAAATATCGACAAAACAAACATGATTAACTTAAATGATTAAATAATGTTTATAACATTGTAATAAGTGATATAAAAGGAATAATGAACTTTAAAAAGGTTCTTAAGGAAGTATAAATTAACTCAAGTTTATTATTCAGGAGATTAAAGAACGATCGAGTCATGTCGGACCCGAGGTAAGGGATCCTACACCTCTCTTTCTTTTTAAGTACACTCTTTTATGTCATTCCTTTTAAAGCTCATCTTTATTGTTATTGGGATGTTATTTTATATTAATATTACTGTAATTTTTATGTTCATGTGACGAGATACCCTATTCTCTCTCATCAATCCATTTTGGAAGTTTTAAGTGGCGCCGTTAGGCTGCCGAGTTTTCGTAAGAGATTTTTCATCTCACTTTTATTCCCGAGAGATTTATGCTACATTTGCAACAATTTCCATTGAGTGGTTTATGTACTGCCCACTATTACAATCCTATTGTAATATAATTCCATTTATGGGTATTTACATATTCATTGTATGACACTTCTTCAATGGGGTGTACTTTTCAAAAGTTACCCAAGTCGGTAAGGGAACCTTTCACCCTCCTTTTTTTAAAAGACTTCTTTTGTTGGGTCTTTTAATTTACATATTGTTATGTTGGGATATGTTCTCATATATCCTTATTGATGTAAATTTTATGTCCAAGTGATGAGATACCCTTTTTTTATCTCTCATCAACTCATTTTGATGTGACGCCGTTAGGCTGTCAAGGGAACTTCTTAACCCAATTTCGATTTCTTTGGTTTCAACATGTTGTTATTGAATATGTAATCCTTTGAATATGTGTGAATGACCTCTGATTATTTTACACTTAATATCCACTTATATTTGGTGTATTCATTTGTGACACATAATTATGTAAATTGATTTATCCTTAAACCAAGGATACCGTCTTTGTAAGGGACTTCGTCTCAATCTCCTTTCATTGAGGCATACTTCGTTTTATACACAACTTTCTTTTATACGGTGTATAAACCCCCATTGACTTTTACTTTTATACAAAACAAATCTTTTTATACGAAGCATTTTACAAAACAACAAAAAGGAATGTTTCTTTTAACGTACGCGGTGACAAAAACATTTTTCGCCACCGCGAGTATTATTTGGTCTTTAGCTTCCTCAACAAGCCGTAATGTTTTTAAAATAAAATAAATACCATATACTCTTTTATGTATTTTGGTATTGAAAATGGTTTTGATAAAGGATTCTATTATGTCAATATATTTATGATATATTGTGATTGAAATGTGGAAATGTTATCTTTCCTTTATATTGGGTTTATGTTTTATGATTTTGTATTGGCACTTGGACATTTTAACGGGTGGTTACGTTATAAACCATATGACGGGTGGTGCCGTAAATACCAGGATGGGTGGTTACGTTATAACCTCCAATGCATTGGGTATGGAAGTCGGCCGTATGACTATTCCATTAAGTATGTATGGAAATTGACCGTATGGCTATTCCATTAAGTGATATGTGTGGAAGTCGACCGTATGGTTATTCCACTTAAGTATGTTTATGTCCCAAGTTACCTTTATATATGTTATGTGTTCTTTATATGGGTTTTATGGTAATCCTTTGGTTACAAAAAGGTAAGTAATGATACTTTTTTTTTCAGTGAAAAGTTTTTACTAATTCATGAAGGTGAAAAGTATTACATTGATAAAGTATTCATGGTTTACTTTTTGTTTTGAAAAACTAACAGTTTTCATTCTTTGTGTATCCCTTACTGAGCTTCTTATGCTCATCCCAAGTTTTTGAAATGTTTTTCACAGGACATAGCGTGAAATAGGGTCAAGGATGGGATCAAGGGAACGCCATGCTACCTAAAACATGGAACTATACATGTTTCTTTTAAAGAGTTTTTATTTTATGGAAATTTAGTAGAAGCGACTACTTTGTAATCTTTTGAGATGTAATAGTTATGTCCTAATTCTCTAAAACTCTAAACATGAAAAGATCCTCAATGTGAATTACTCATTTAATTCAATATTAAGTAAGGTTTAAGGCTGGGGCCTTATAGATGAAAATTTATATTGAGGTACCAATCATGTCTATGTTCCTATAATATGTATAATAACAAAAATTGTGTTTCTTTCTAAACATTTGAGTTATATTTTACTCATAATTTGGTGTTAAGAATTATTTTATTTTTCTTTTAGTTCATAGTTTAGACCTATAGTGAAAAAATATTATAATTTTCTTGATATAAAGAAATATGGTCCCCTAAATTATAATATATATACCCCGCCACACCCCACTCCCCTTACATTTCCCTTGGTTCCTTAATATGGTGGTTCTATAAAATTGTTGAGGTTAAACAATGGAGTTGAAAAATAATTATCTTTTCTCAAATATGGCTCATTGATATCGACATTCAAACCCCTCTTACACATTTCTGGTGTAGTCATCTCCAATACATTGGTTTGTTCCCTCTCTAACTTATCTCTTTCTTACATTTCTAGCTTCAATAGATATCCCCAAATCTCTTCTTCCACTTTTGTTTCAGTCATGAAATTTTCCACTCTATAAAACCTTCTTACCTTAAGGATGGAATGGAATGGAACCCTCATTACATATAATATGTGTGGCATTACATGTGTCCAAATAATAGCTTTGAATATGAAAGAAAAATTACAAACATCACACATGGGATCAAATTCCCTGGGGAATAAAACATCATTTTCATAGCTACCCCTAGCTTTAAGATCACTTGGTGACCTCCCCCTTTTTCAATTAACAACCATGTCATGTTTCACTATTCATATTTGAAGTGGGTTTTATTCTATATACACCATTATTGTAACACCCCTATATTAAAGTAATTAACCCTTATTTTATGTATATTAAGTATATAAAGTGTTGGGGTTTTGTTTGGGAGATTTTTAATAAATTTTAGTATGTTTTGGGTCTTTTCTACAGGTGGATGGTTTGGGAAAACTGAGAAACACCTATAGGAAATAATGCATAATAAAACAGGGGCTAAAGGGAAGGAACACGAGTTGTGCATGGTTTGTGAAAACCATAATGAAGGCTAGGAGGAGCCGTTCTTTGATAGAGAGTGGGATTTGGCACAGTTGTCACATGGTTTAGAAATTGTACAATCCAACCATGTGAGCTTCAACCCTCGAGGTGGTGGCTAATGCATAGTTAACGCATAGTTTTCTTAATCGTGCCAATAACCATGCATAGGTTAAAAGTGAGATCTTAAAATTTTGGATCTCACTCTTTTTACCCTCTAACTCCCACTTTTTTACTCCTATACATCCCTAACTCAATATTATCTCTTCCCAAAGGTTAAGGAATGTTCTCCCATTATTTAAGAGGTGATCTTAAGGCTTCCCTTGGTGGTTTGAATCTATATTCTTACTGTAAGGATTTATTCATGATTGTTATTGATGAGTATCTTATATATACATCACCCTCTCTCTCGTATTCTTATATCTACACCTATTGTGGGTAGATCTAAGGTACTGGATTCCAAATATGATTATATTTCTTCTACTTTATGATAGGGGAAGAGATATATGGTGGGTTCGTGGAGATTTAACCCGGTTTTTTGATGTTTTTCATGCCGATTATCTTTTTCAAAAAACTCAAGAGGTAGGTGGCTTTACTCTTGACTCCACTATTTAGACCATTAATTATTAGTTTAATTGGTTTAATTTATTGATTTTTATTGTGAAATTGTGGTGAAAATCATGTTATAAATTCTCTTTATTCACGGTTTATAGTTTTTGGTGAAATTTAGGAATCTTGGTAATTGGTTATGCAAAGTGATTAGGTTACTTGATATTAAAAAGTTTATTTTAAAATATGGATTTGATGATTTTTTTAAAATGGATTTTGGGAAAGGTTTTCAATAAAATATTTTTTTTTTGAAATTGAATGAAATGGTTTTGGAATACATGTTTTTTGTCTGAGTTCATGTTATCATGACCTTGAATAAGGGACGTGTACCAGTGGGGTATAAGGTATGAGACCCTAGATCTGGGGTATGTGTTAATGGGACAAAAAGAGATTGGACCAGAGACTGCTCATGAGTATGGAACTGTTAAATAATCCTTCATGTGTGGCTGTGTTATGAACCATGGAATGGGTATTTCAAAAGATAATGTTAAATTAATTAAATAATTGTTTATTCACTTTCCTTGGAAAAAAATTTAATGTAGATTTTTTTTAATATTTTGATAAAAAAATATTAGAAATTTTATTATATAAACTATTTCATATAAATGGGTTAACGTATTCTATCCTAGTGGCATGAGTAGGTAAGTCATTGTGGAAAACCTACCGAGTTTTAGTACTCACCACTTCTTTGGAACTTTAGTTCTTTTATAGATATTATCTATCAAGATACAGGAAAAGGTAAAGTATCGCACATCTTTAGTACTAATTCATGATACTTGGGCTATTTGCTGAAGTTATAGCATGAATCATGTGAAGATTTAGAGTCATGTGGCCATCTTTTATTTTTATTAGTTTGTCTTCCAGTGTTTACTTTGATGATATTTGTCTTCCATTGTGGTACTCTTTTGTTGGTTTTGATATAAATGAGATTTTTAGTTTTCTTTCATTTTTATCATGTGTCATGTAGTGTTTTATCTGGTTCTGGTTGTCGGTTGGTTTTTTATATTAAATGGTAAAATCATCCATCAAATTTTAAATGAATCTCTCAGCATTTATTTATAACCATTGGTGTTTTGGGGATGTCTCTTAAGGCCATGTAACCTCTCACCGTCCTCTCAAGACAAAGATAAGGGGCAGTACATTACAAGTGGTATTAGTTTGTTCAATCCAAAATCTGTTTAGGACAAGTGGAATCAGTTCGGTCCTTCCTTTTTGGAATAAGTGGTCATTGGTTTTCTTATTCAGGTAGTTGAAATTCAATCTATTTTATTCATTGGGTTGGGATCATAGAAATGACTATTATATTCAGGACTTGAAAAGTAGAGCATAAAAAGATTTAGCTGACCCTTTTATACAAAACTTCAAGTTACTAGGGAGTTTGGTACATAAGTGTTTTGGAGACACATTTAGGAATTGGAATCTCATTGTCATGGGTTTAGCCAATGAGATGACCATGACATGAATTGGAGGAATGAATTCCCACGAGGAGTGCATATTTAATTTTTAGTATTGATATATTATTTGATACAATGTAAAATAATTTTAAAAAAATGTTGAAATTGTTTTCAAATGAAATACTTTGAAAAGGGCATTATTGTGGTATTTTGAAAATGGTTTGATTTTCAAAACCAAGTTTAAATTTTTCAAAAATGGTTGAACATGGTAAAGAAGGATTTTGGAAATCATTGTTGTGATAACATGATGTGGTATAATTTTAAATGTTATGTCTTTAGTTGATAGAGATTGAGACTTATGGAATTTATCTCTATATAGAAAATGACACTCGGTAGGTGTCGTACAAACCAACCTAAATAATATGCAAAGAATGTGGTTGCACCTACTCCTAGGTAAACCAATAGTAGGTTTCAAGTATCATCAAGGCATTTCAGGCTATGGAAACAAAAACCCATAGGGATGATCCAATACAAGTGGATCATTCCTTTCGGTTCCAAAATCACAATCCATCCATCTTTCAGGTGATTTAGAACCACAAAGGCAGAGCTGTGTCTGAATAGTATGAATTGTATCCTCGATTTCATTGGCACACAGACAGAGATAAAAGTCAATCTAGTGACGTATATGCTAGATGATCTTTCATGTCAGTGGTTAGACATATATATATAGGCTAAAGTGGATCAAGGCCTTGGTTGGGAAGATTTTGAATAATTGTTCAACAATAAATTCTATCCTCACACATTCAAGATTCAATGAACAAAATAATTATTTAGATCGAAGTAGGAAAATATCTTTTTTCATAGAGTATATGGATAAATTCATGAATTTTGTGCACATTTCACCTGATTTTGTGGCTAGTGTATCCTTAAAGGAACACATCTTTGAATTGGGGTTGAGATAATAAATTCACGGGAAGATAGTTGTTCTTTTTATTAAGGACAATAGGGAGATAGTCAATAGAGTGAAAGTGGTCTAATGGTACATCTCAGTAGAAATGGGAGAATGAAGTATGTTTATACCCATGATAAAAGTGGTAACTCTTATACTAGGAGAAAGTGGAAGAGGGACACCTATTTTCAATGTGTGAGTATAAAATGAAATCATACTATTAGATCAATAAACCTTTATCCACAACCCAAGAGCATGTAATTATGTTTCCAATGTGGTTCACTTGACCACATAAAGAGTGAGTGTATGGTACAACCTAGATTATTCCACAACTTCATCGAGATGGGGCATCATCAGTGTTATTTTCATAGTGCTCCGAGGTCAGGTGTTGGGGACACTTATCGGGTATCGTAAGTGTCTTATGCTTTGATATTGAGAGGGAAGTAGAATCAATCCCATCAGTAGAATAAAGCTAGACATGGAGATTCTAAGAATACTATGAATCCTCAGGTAAGGCAATCTCAATAGGGAAATGTTGGACAAAAATCCCTCAAGGTAATAGTGCATCATTTTTGGGTTATTATGTTTTTTTACAAATTAGGTTTCCATGGTGAATTGTTGAGTTCTAGATATGTTGTTGAAAATCAATGTTGACAGAGAACCATGACAAAGGAATGGATTATCTGGAGGCGGTACAAAAAGAATAGATACAAGGTGGCATTGTTTCCTAGTGTTTGCCAAATTTTTGGGGTCCAAAATCTGGATTTTGGTGAGCATCGTGAAAATACGATTTCCTTGAAGATCTAATTTAAATATGGTAAAGGCATGAGTTTTGTGAAGATAGGCTTCATTGATTGGATTTCGTAAAGACCAGAAGAATTTTGACAGTGATGCTTCACGATTATGACGATCTTCGCGAATGGTAGAGTCTAAGAGCATTGTGGCGGTTAAGGGAATTACGAGTGGAGATTCGCATCGAAGGTGTGAATAAATTTACGAGATGATCCAAAATTACGACGAGCTCTGTGATCAGAAAATTTCCATGGTGCGTCATGATTTTGAGATAATTTCGACGGGAACTTCAGAGCTTCACGATTTGTGATGACGTGGCGTTGAATTCAAGTTTAAGGGTCAAGGGTTAGTGGAATTTGATATAAATAGACCTCTACCCCCTCTAGATAAGTAGAGAGTTTTTATAGAAAATATTTTTCTCTCGGTTCACGAAGGTAGTTCGCGAAGGCAGTGTGCTTCGCGAAAGAAGAGCTTCACGGCGGCTAATCTAGCTCCATGAAGGCTGCGAGCTCTGCTTTGGCTCAGTGAGATTCATGAGGGAAGTCACTCTATGAATACTTGAGCATCGCGAGAGTGTTTTTCAAGAGTGCTTCATAATAGTGCTTTGCGAAAAGGTAGGAGCTTTGCGAAGGCTTGTTTGAGCTTCACAAAATTGGGAGACTCGCGAAGTAGGGTGCTTTGCTAAGGTGTTTCCAAAGTGAGTTTCCCGGTGTTCAGGGGAAAAAAGGTATTCATCAATGGATGAACTTTGAAATTCAATAGAGCATCTACATACAGTGGAGGATGCATTAATTAGTGAAAATGTCGAGACCTACAAGTCTATAAACTGTGATTGGATCTTCTGAAGAAGCAGTGAGCTCACTTCAGTTGAGAGAGCAGTGAGTTCTCAAATTGTGAGTGGTTGTAAACCCAGAGGGATAGTGAGTCTGCTTCAAACTTGTAAAAAGAAGTGCGCTTGTAGTGTAATTGGTACATAGACACACTACTAGTTTATACTCCTTGTATATAGCCTAGTGAGGGTGAACGAAGTAAAAATCACTATATCATGTGCATGCTTTAAGGTTTGTTCATAATCTGCATTGGGAAGGAGAGAGAAGAGGGTTTTTTCTAACATCAAAACAAGATCAAAAGGGGCAGTCATTTTAATCTGTAATACCTTGATTCACCCCCTCTTAGGGTATCTAGCCTAGTGGACCTAACAATTGGTATCATAGGGAAAGTTTAATATCAGTGTTTTTCTCTCAAATGGAGGTCACTAATCAAAAAGAGATTCTGATCTTTGACGGGAACAATTTCCAGCTATGGAAGAATCAGATGCAACACTACTTCTGATCATTAGTAATGGATGTTTTCATAGCAACAATGCATGTCATAACAGCTGATATTAATAGTGGTGCATTATCATAAGCTGAGTGTATAGAGTTGGATGCTGATACAAAAGGAATTAATTACTTATGGGGAGCCTTATCCAATCCTATCTATATAAAGGTGATGTCTTGCAAAACTTCACATGCCATGTGGGAAAACCTATTGAATATATAGTAATGGGATACAAAGGTCAGAGAGGCAAAGCTGCAAGTGTTGTGTAACAAGTATGAAGATCTGAGAATGAACCTGAATGAGTCTATTGATGCATTCTTCGACAGTGTAAATTTTGTAGTGGAAGACATGAAAGGTCTTGGAGAAGTTATTGAATACAAAAATATTGTGAATCGCATCTTGAGGAAACTTCCACCTTGGTTTTATATGAAAGTTTCAGTTTTGGAAGATAAATAACCGAAAGAGCTGACATTGGATAACCTACATAGCACCCTTGTTGCATATGAAATGAGAAATGATGATAACGATGCTGTGGAAAAGGGGAAATCCAAAGAGGTGGCATTCAAGGCCATGAATAAGATCACCATTAAATACTCTCAGGAAGAAGAATAGATAGATCAGGTGATGTCATTCCTCCCCTCAAACCTTCAAAGAGGAAAATGAAAGTTTAAAGGGAAGATTCCACTTTCTTGTTTTCAATGTGGAAAGGTTGGACATATTGTGGTAAGGTTCCCTAAAAAGTTCTAAGAGGATGATGATGTCGATGAAATCGAAATTCCCAAGAAGAAGTCTACAGCCTATGGGAAAAGAAAGAAATAGTTCAAGAGAAATTTTTTAAGAAGAAGAACCTTCTTTCAAAAGAAAATGATAGTTCGGACGAGTTTGAGGTTGAGGAGGTTGAAGAGATAGAGAACTGCAGAGATCATGGAGAAAATGCTATGGTGATAGTTGTTGATAGTTCTTAGAATAAGAATGAAAATGAAGCTGATGAAGAAGAAGAAGAAGTTGAGGGAAGAGTTGATATGAAATCTAAGTTAGAGTATTCTCTTGAGGATATATATGTTTGGAGAGCCAAAACAATGAAATCCAACAAAGTTGTTCATGATGCCAAACTCTATATGTAGCAGCAGGAAGAAGAGAAGTCTGAGTTGATGGAAGAAATTGAGAAAATCAAGTCATCAACACCAGAGGACTCAGAATCTGTTATTGAGTATAACATAAAAATTGAAGAAGAAAAAATGGATATTGATAGCTTAAAAAACCCAAGGAAAGATCAAATCAAGAGTATTGAAGAACTTGAAGGATAAGTTTTCGGTTTGTGGAAAAAGGATAAATATTAAGAAAAAATCTTGACTCCTACTGGGTCATTAGGAAAGAAGATCACTCAGAAAACTGTGAAGCTGAAAGTTGAGTATAGTGGTTTAGCATAAAAGAAGCATCAACTATGTTCAGATGCTAAGATCGATGGGGGACTTGATCGAAAACAAAAATCTGTGAAAATTGAGGTCAGACCAAAAGCACCCACTCTGAGATTGAAGGTTGATTTGGGCATAAGGAAGAATTAGAATATTCAGAGATTCCAAGGGGGAACTCACAGTGTAGAAGTCACACAAAGGAATGCAACTCATATCAGGTATTATTGTTGTGGAAATATGGGACATTCACAATATGTGTGTTCCATAGCCAAGAGATATCGAAGGGTACAAGAACAAAGGTGGAATCCAAACAGAGAACGGTTCTCCAGAACATATGTTGAAGGAAACTATTTTTGGTGTGGAGAATTTGGGCACATGGAAAGGTATTGTAATTCGACCATACAGAGGAATGTGCCAAAGGAGAATCAAAATATTCGCAAGAAGTAGATCAATGAACCAACAGGTGAGTTGAAAATGAAAAACAGATTTGCAACTTTGCAAGATGAAGCTGGTCCATCATACTCTGAGAAATATCAGAAGTATCAATCCATGTGAATTATGAAGGCAAAAATATGGACCAAGAAGAAAAAGGATGAGAAGGTAGTGGTGGCAGAAATTTCCCTTAAAGCATCAGATCGCTCTAGTGTGTGGATCCTTGATAGCGGTTGCACATCTCACATGAAAGGTAATAGGGATCTTGTTACAGGCATAAAATATGACAAAGAATGAGTTTTCAAGTTTGGAAATGATTAAGGACTGAAGATAATTAGATCAGGAAAGGCCAAGTTTGGGGGCAAAGAGAGGAGACGTGCTGATGTCTTAGTAGTTGAACGCCTCAGTCACAATGTTCTCAGCGTCAGTCAACTATGTGACTCAGGAAATTCTATAAGGCTTACTAAGAAGGTGTGTATCATCAAATGAAGAGATGGGGCAGTGGTTCTATAAGGAAAAAGGATAAAGGGAAATATCTTCCTGGTAAGTGGAGAAGTGGATATGTGCTTTCTGTCCAAATAGGAAGAAAAAAAGTTGTGGCATAAATGACTTGGCCATCTATGCCAACCATCCCTAGAAGATCTAGAAAAGTGTGATGCAACAAGAGAGCTCCCTAATCTATCACGTGATCGTACTCACACGTGCGATGCATGACAAGGTAATCTCATCAGAAAGATGTATAAATCAAAGGAAAAGAAGTCAACAAGAGTGCTCGAATTGGTGCATGCTGATGTATGTGGGCCTATCACACTAAGAGAAATTGACAGAAAGAGGTACTATGTTCTTTTCATTGATGACTATAGCAAAATGTCATGGTTATTTGTTATTACCCATAAGTTTGATGTGTTCAGCTGCTTAAAACAGTACCTGGGGGAGAGTGAAAGGATGCTTGGACAGAAAATTCTGAACTTTCGTACTAATAATGGTACGGAATTCACAAATAGTCAGGTAGAAGACTATCTCTAGAAACACAGGATAAGGCATCAAGTTTCCTCAGTGAGAACTCCACAATACAATGGAGTGGTTGAAAGGAGAAATCGGATCATTAACAACATGGCCAGAATAATGCTCATAAAAAGAGTCCTCCCAGAGAAACTTTGGAAGGAAGCAGTTTTGACATCGGTATACATTTCTAACCGGGATTTGTTGTGTCCTAAGGAAGGAAAGTATCCGTATGAGATGTGTAATGGAAATAAGACAATAGTGAAATAATTTTTAATATTTGGAAGTAAGTGCTTCATCCTCAACAAGGAGAAACATATGAAATTTGAGTTGCGTGGAGATGATGGGATATTCCTTGGCTATTCAAGAAAAATAAAATCATACAAATTCTCTAACAAAAGGATAGGAAAATTAGTTGAGAGCAATGCTGTCACTATTCTAGATAATTAAGAGAGTATTCAACAGCATAGTGAACAATTTTTAGATGAAAGCGATGAGTAGTAAAGTAACACAGGAGGAGAAGAAGTGGATAATGCTGATTCAGAAGAAAATACGGATGATGAACATGAAGAAGAAAAATATGTATCTACACAGAAGCCAAGGAGTCGAGCTGAAGTTGATGGCCAAAATATCATTGGCGATCAATCAGATCTTGTTCAGGCAAGAAGAATTAAGTCACTGTAGCAAATATATTTCTTATCTTAGGTAGAGACTAAATGCTTTGCTGATGCAGCTATAGATGAAAACTGGGTTTAGGCCATGAATGAAGAGCTAGATCAGATTGAAAAGAACCAGATGTGGGATATTGTTTCGAGGATAGCAGATAAGAATGTCATTGGGACTAAATGGGTCTATCGCAACAAGATGAATGAATATGGCATAGTGATTCAGAACAAAGAACAACTAGTGTGTAAGGGATACTCCTAGATAGAAGGAATAGATTTTGATGAGACACTTTCACTGGTTGCGAGACTAGAGACAATCAGATTATTTCTAGCCATTGTAGTGTAACGAGAGTTCAATGTTTTCTAGATGAATTTCAAATCTAAATTTTTGAATGGGGTTCTAGAGGAAGAGGTGTATATTGAAAGCCAAATGGTTTTCTCATTCATGAGGATGAGAATAAGGTTTGCAGACTGAAGAAGGTGTTGTTTGAGCTAAAACAATCACCAAGAGCATGGTACTCATGGATTGATCAGTACTTGAAGAATCTTGGTTTCCAGCATGGAGGAGTTGATTACAATCTCCATTTCAACAACACCACTAATCAAAGGATGATGGTCTTAGTTTATGTTGACGACATAATATTTGTTAGATCAGACAAATCTCAGTGCAGACAGTTCTCCAAATTCATGAAAAGTGAGTTTGAAATGCCAATGATTAGAGAGCTAACATTTTTCCTTGGCCTATAGGTGACACAAGGAATGAAAAATTAATTTCTCAATCCAAATATGCCAAGGAGGTTTTTAGAAGACTTGGAATGGAAAATTACAAGGAGATGAAGACTCTGGTTGATACTCGAATGAAACTGTCCAAAGATGATAATGACAAGGCAATTAATATCACAAAATACAGGCAGATTATTGGGAGTTTACTGTACCTGACAGCGACGAGACCTTATATTGTTTTTTGCACATGCCAAACAGCATGATATGAAAGAAATCCCAAGTAAATCCAAATGATTTCAGTGAAAATAATACTTTGGTATATCAATGGAACGATGGACTTTAGCTTGATGTATAATAGAAAATATTAGACAGAGTTATTGGGATATACTGATGCAGATTGGGCCGATTCAGCAGATGATAGGAAATCAAGGTTAGAAGGTGCATTCTATCTTGGTGGACTATGTATTTCTTGGCTAAGCAAGAAACAAGATTTCATTTCATTAAGCATCGTATAAGATGAGTATATTTCATCCACTCAAGAATGCACACAGTTATTGTGGATGAATCAGCAGCTTGATGATATAGGAGTTGAAGTGATGTCTCCGATCGGAATCCAGTGTGATAACTCAAGTGATATCAATATCTTCAAAAATACAGTCCATCACTCAAGGACAAAGAACATTGAGATAAAGTGTCATTTTATCAAGGATAATGTTGATCAAGGAATCGTGAAGTTGGAGTATGTGCCTACATAACTATAGGTTGCAGACATTATGACGAAGGCCTTACCCAAGGAAGATTTTGAGAGGCATCTACTGTCTCTGGGAGTCAAGTCGACTCCCCGCACCTGAAAAAGTGTGGATGTGGGACCCCCTCTCCCCGAGGTATGATGTGTTTTCCCCTAAAGTCCTAATATGTGTTTTTACCCAGTTACAGACCGCAAAGGAGTGACCTTTGGGTTCATTGACAAAGGTGGAGAAAACAATGATTGTTTAAGGGGGAGACAATGTGGCAGTGTCGCTATTTGATAAATCCTCATGATTTATATGGGGAGAAGCTGACAAGTGGAGCAATGATATAGGGGGAGTAATATTTTTAAATATAACGATGATAGAAGTGATCGATCAAAGAGTAGATATCACGACAACTGAGGATCGTGATAAAAGCAGAATAATGATGTTGGAAAGGTGTGAGAAGGTTTCCAGCAATCAACAATTGGTATCAATTTGGAAATTGGTATCAATGTGGTGTCAACGTATGGTGTCTAAAATGAAGTGATTCATTAATTAACTTTTCATAATAATCTTGTTTCTCACACCGAGCATTGCTCATGTGGGCTTAGAGTATGTGGTGAGTGAATCATTGGTCACTATCTGAATTTCAAGAGGCAGAGGGTGGTCGATGATGGAAGGAGACCCAGTGATGTATCAATGTTGCGAAAATCATTCTGAGAAGAGTTGTCAATAAACCCAAAAGGATAGATTGTTGGAAAAAAATCCCTCAAGGTAACATTGCATAATTTTTGGGTTGATTGTGTTTGTTGACAAAGTAGGTTTCCATGGTGAATTTTCAAGTTCTAGATATGTTGTTGACAATCAATGTTGAAAAATAACCATGAAAAAGGAATGGATGATCTGGAGTCGGTACAAAAAAACAGATACAACGTGGTGTCATTTCCCAGTGTTTTCCAAATTTTTGGTGTCCAAAATTTGGAGTTTGGTGAGCATTGTGAAAATAGTGTTTCCTTGAAGATATAATTTAAATATGGAAAAGGCATGAGTTTCGTGAAGATAGACTTCTTGGATTGGATTTTTCAAAGACTAGAATAATGCTGACGGTGATGCTTCGTGATTACGACGAGTTTCGTGAACGACAGAGTCTAAGAGCATTGCGGAGGCGAAGGGAATTATGAGTGGAGCTTTGCGGAGAAGGCACGAATAAATTGACAGGATGCTATGTGATTATGATGAGATCCGTGATCAGAAAATTTCTATGGTTCTTCATGATTTTGATATAATTTTGGTGGGAACTTTAGAGCTTCGTGATTTGTGATGACGTGGTGTTGACTTTGCATGGAAGGGTCGAGGGTCAGTGGAATCAGCTATAAATAGACCTTGACCCCCTCTAGAGAAGTAGAGTGTTTTCAAAGAAAATATTTTTCTCTCAGTTCGTGAAGGTAGTTCGCGAAGGTAGTGTGCTTCGTGAAATAAGAGCTTCGCATCGGCTAATCTAGCTCTACAAAGGTTGCGAGCTACGCGTTGGTTCAGTGAGCTTCATGAGGGAAGTCACTCTGCAATGACTTGAGCATCACGAGAGTGCTTCACAAGAGTTCTTTGCAAGAGTGATTCACAAAAAGGTAGGAGCTTTGCGAAGGCTTGTTTGAGCTTCATGAAATTGGGAGCCTCGTGAAGTAGGGTGCTTTGTGAAGGTGTTTCCAAAGTGAGTTGCCCGATGTTTAGGGGAAAAGGGGTATTCATCAGTGGATGAACTTTGCACTTCAATAGGGTATCTACATACAGTGGTGGATGTATTCATTAGTGAAAATGAAGAGACCTACAAGTCTATAAACTGTGAGTGGATCTTCTGAAGAAGTAGTGAGCTCACTTCAGTTGAGAGAGCAGTGAGTTCTCAGATTGTGAGTGGTTGTAAACTAGGAGGGATAGTGAGTCTGCTTCGAACTTGTAAACAGTAGTGCGCTTATAGTGGAATTGGTACATCAACACACTACCGGTGTATGCTCATTAGACGTAGCCCAATGAGGGTGAACCAAGTAAAAATCAATGTGTCATGTGCATGGTTTATGGTTTGTTCATACTCTGCATCAGGAAGGAGAGAGAAGAGGGTTTTATCTAACAGAAAAACAATATCAAAAGGGGCAGTCGTTTTAATATGTCATACCCTGATTCACCCCACCTCTCAGGGTATCTAGCCTAGTGGACCTAACAAGAAACATGGAGAAGAATGCTGTGAATCAATTATACAAAGCTGATCAGGTTATGGTGGATGATCAGTATGGTCCATCTATAGTGTTGGGTATGATTTTTTTAATTCTACCCTTATGCAAGTGTTCTTTGATATTTGTGCATCTCATTCCTTTATTTCTTCTTAAAATTTTGATTTTATATGTTTAAAACGTGATATGATGCCTTTAATGATAAAGCTTTAAACTCTTATTGGTCATAGAGAATGTTCTATAATTGTTGATGGATATTAGATAGAATGTGATTTCTCTTTAATGGAGATGAATATCTATGATGTAATCCTATGTATGGATTGGTTGATAAAGTCCAATACTCATATTGACTATTATAGAAGAATAGTTATTTTCATGACTTAGGATGGAATTGAGAATCTCTTTAGAGGAGAAAGGAATGTAAAGGCAAGGGCAATAGTCTTGTAGGCACAAGCAGTTAAAATTATCTCTTTTCAGTTGGTGGTGTTGTCTTTAGAATTGATGGATGATGTCAAGAAGAACAGTTTTCTAGTAGTGGTGGATCAATTTCTAGTTGTGTTACCTAAAAATTTATCTAGGTTACCACCGCTATAGGAAGTAGAGTTTATGATTGATCGTCTACCTAGGACCAATACTATCATAGTTATGCCTTATCGAATGGCACTAATAGAATTAAGAAAATTGAAAGTGTAGTAGGAAGAGATGGAAATAAAAGGGTTTATTCGACCGATCATATCTTTGAAGGATACACCAATCTTATTTTTCAAGAAGTTATATGTAACTCTACGACTATATATGGATTATCATAATCTTTAAAAAGTTACGATAAATAATCAGTATCAACTTCCATGCATTGATTATCTATTAAATCAATTAAGAGGAGCTCATTCGTTCTCTAACTTTTGATTAAGATATCATAAATTGTGATTTTAGAAAGAGGATATTTCTAATATAGCTTTTAGAAGAAGATATAGGCATTATTAATATTTTTTAATGCCTTTCAATCATACGAATTCACCAACAGTCTTTATGGAATTGATGAATCAAATATTTCATAGATATCTATATTCTTTTGTGGTGGTTTTTTTGGATGACATATTAGTGTATTTAGGGACAAGGGTTGATCATGAGAAACACATTTAAATATTGATGATAATATTAAGAGATGATCAGTTGTATTCCAAACTATCAAAGTGTGATTTTTTTTATACAAGATGTACTCTTTATTGACCCTGAAATTTATGAAAGAGGTGTTTAAGTGTACTCAGAGAAGATAAAAGTTGTTAACTCTTGGAAACTACTGAAGAATGTCTTTGAGATATGGATTTTTATTGGTCTAGCTAGTTATTACGGATGCTTCGATCATGAATTATCATGACTAGCTTCTCCTATGAAAACTTTGACAAAGAAGAACATTCCATTCCAATTGTATTAGGAATAAAAAAAGTCTTCCTAGGAGCTAAAAGTATTTCTTATATCAACACCAATATTTATTTTTCTGGAATCAGGATAAGGGTATGTGGTGTATTTTGATGCTTAGAGACTTGGTTTGGGGTGTATTATCATGAAATGAGACCATGTTGTTGCCTATGGTTCGAAGAAGTTATGAGTTCATGAGAAGAACTACCCAAAAAAAATTTAGAGTTAGCTTCAGTCATCCATGCTTTGAAGACTTTGTGTCATTACCTCTATAGTAATTTTTTTACTATGTTTATGGATGATAAGAGCTTGAAACTTATTTTCTCACAAAGGGATTTGAATATAATACAAATAATATGGATAAAGTATCTCCAAATGTTCGACATTGACTTGATGTATACACTGGAAAAAGGAAATTTGGCGGTTGATTCATTAAGTATAAAATTGTTTGTTCAGTTTGAAAAAAGGATTTGGATGAGTGGAAGTTGATTCTGGTCCTAGACCACTTTAGTTTGGAATGTGAGGAATGAGGTAATGTTGTAGTTTTTTTCTATTTATTTTATTCTTGATTTGGTAAATATGGTTAAAGAGGAATAGACATCCGATTTAGAATCTATCTTAATGACTTCGAAACTCAATAGTGGGAAGACCATTGGCAAATGGAAACTATACGAGAGTTCAGTTTTTTTGTTTCTAAATTAGATGGATGTACCTATGTCTTTTCAAGAACAACTTCTTAATGCTTACCACTACTCAATATGGGTATTTCATATAAGAATACATAATATTTATAAAGAGTTAAAAGCATATTTTTGGTGGATCAGCATGAAATGGAAGGAGGGTGAGTTTTTTTCAAGGTGATTAACTCATCATCAAGTTAAGGTAGAGCATCAGTTACTAGAAGGTATGAAACAGTCTTTACCTATCCCTACTTGTAAATGGAAGTATATGGCTATGGATTTTTTAACAGTCCTCCCAATAATAGTTTGAAAACACTATTCTATAAGGGAGATAGTGGATCAGATCACGAAGTCAGATCATTTCTTTATTATTTTTGAATATCATACGGTGGAGTACATGTCAAAAATATATATTCAGGAAGTGGTAAATAGATATGGAATACCGGTTTCAATCATATCATATAAATATTTGAGTTTCATGTCTCATTTATGTAAATCCAAACAGAAATCCCTTGGGACTCAGTAGACCATGAGTATGATGTATCATCCTCAAATGGATGGTAAATCTAAAAGGATGATACAAACATTGGGATACATGTTATGGGATTGTGTTATGGATTTTGGTGGCTCATGGGAAGAGAACATTCCATTATTGGAGTTCTTGTATAGCAACAGTTATCATGCCTTGATACAAATAGCTTCGTTTGAAGCATTTTATGGGAATCATTTTCATTCTCTATATTATTTAGTGGAAACTTGTGTGACTTAACTGGTGGAGCCAAACCTTGTCCAAGAAACAATGGAGAATATTCAATTGGTTGGGAAATGGATGGAAATGGTGTAGAGTTGTTAGAAATTGTAATAATAACATCGTTTATGGCTATTGTCATTCATAGTGGGTGATCATGGGTTCTTGATGATCTCTCCATAGATTGTACATCGTCATTTTGGGAAATGATTCAAGTTATCTCCTCGATGAATATGCCCTTTTGAGATACTAGAATGGGTTTTTGAGGTGGAATATAATTTGGCGTTGCCACTATGGATCAATTTGGTGCATAATTTTTTCCATGTAACTCAGTAGAAAAAGTATCATCCTGATTCGGACCATGTGATAAAATGGGATCACATTGACCTAGAGTCGAATGCTTTATTGATGCACATGCTAGTGCATATTGTGGATAGTCAAGAGAAATTCATGCATGTAAAAACATCATTCTAGTGCGGGTTTTATGGCAATGTGTTCTGATCCAGGAAATGACTTGGGAACATGATAATGAAATAAAAGAGAAATTGTCATAACTCTTTCAGGGAAATGATGGTTTTCTACTTTATAGGGACAAAATGACCAATGGTGGGGAGAATGTATCGCCCCCAATTTGAGGTAATTAAAACATATTTTAGGTATTTTAAGTATATAATGTTTGGGATTAATTTTTGGAGATTTTGGAGATATTTCTGAGTGTTTTGGAGATTTTATCTAGGTGCACGTTTGGTGCACGGTTTCGGAAAACCATTAAACACCTATAATAAATCGTGCATGATTAAACATGGGATAAATGGAAGGTTCTCGGTTATCAGAAATCATATAAAACCCTAGGAGAAATGTTTCTCTGTTGGATAGTGGTTTTTTCCATGGCTATCGCATGATTTGAAAACCATGCGATCCAATCACGCACTGTTCAACCCTTGATGTAGGGGCTAATGCATAGTTTTTATAATCGTGTGATTAACTGTGCATGGGTTAAAAGTGAGATCCTAAAATTGTATATCTCACTATTTTTACCCTATAATTACATATTTTTCCTCTTATGTGGTCCAAAATCAATATTCACTCTTCCCAAAGTTTAAAAAAGGTTCTACCATTGTTTCAGAGGTGATCTAAAGGCTTACCTTAGTGGTTTGAAGTCGGATTCTTGTGGTAAGGCTTTGTTCTTGATTGTTCTTTTTGAGTTTCTTAGATCTACTTATTCCTCAGTCTTGTATTATTATATCTACACCCAATGTGGGTAGATATAAGGTATTGGATTCCAAATATGATTCTATTTTTTTATAGGTGAATAGATCTAAGGTGGGTTCATGGAGATTTATCCTAGTTTCGGGATGTTTTTCTTGTTGATTTACATTTTCACCAAAACTCTTGAGGTAGGTTTATTCACTCTCAAATCATATATTTAGAACTTGATGGATTATTTTAAAGTTGGATTAATTAATTGATTTTTATTGTGAAATTGTGGTGTAAATCATGTTATAAATCCTCTTTAGTGATGATTTTTGGTTTTTGTTTAAGTTGTGGAATCGTTGTAATTTGTTGTGAAAAGTGCTTTGGTTTCTTGATTTTAAATTATAAACATACTGTATTTTTTTGAAATGGTTTTTTGGAAAGTTTTTCAATAAAATTAAGGTTTATTGAAATGGTATGAAATGGTTTGGTTTATTTTTTTTTGGAAAACATGATTTTTGTGTGAGTTCATGTTCGATGGGCCCCTGAATAAGGTATGGGTACCAGTGGGGTACACGGTATGTAACCATAGACTAGGGGCATGTCTCAGTGGGACACAAGTTGATTAGATGAGAGACCACTCATGAGTATGGATCTTTCAAACAAGCATACATGTGTGGGTGTGTAGTTAACCATGGAATCAGTATTCTAAAAGAGAATGTTAAATGATTTAAATAATTTTTTATAAAATTTCCTTGGAAGACTATTTACTATGGATTTTTTTATATTTTTATGTAAATTGTTTTAGAAAATATCTTATATAAACTATTTTATACAAATGGGAAAACGTGATCTATCCTAATTGAATGAATAGGGAATTCATTAGGGAAAATCTACTGAGTTTTAATACTCACTCCTACTTTGGGACTTTGGTTATTTTACAAATATCGTCTATCAACATATAGAAAAAGGTAAAGTATCACACATCTTTAGTACAACTATACTATACTTGGGATTTTTGGTGGAGTTGGAGCTTAGATAATGTGCATATTCATATTCTTATGGTTGTCTTTGAGTTTCATTAGTTTTTATTCGGTTATTTACTTTGATGATAGTTTTCTTCTATTGTGGTACGCTTTGGTTGGTTTTGATATGAATGAAATGTTTGAGTTGTCTTTTATTTTTATCATGAATCATGTGGTGCTTGATCTGGTTATGGTTGTTGGTTGTTTATTTATCTTAAAATGAAAAATCATCCCCCAAATTATTAATGAATCCCCCAAAATTTATTTCCAGCCTTTGGCATCTTAGGGATGTCACTTAAGGCCAAGTAACGTCTCAACGCCCTCTCAAGCTAATGATAAGGGGTGGGACGTTACAATTATCATGGAACTACAAGTATCTATAGAACCATATGGTCCTACACATGGTTTTGATTCATTAATGGATGATGATTAATATGATATTTTAATATCATAGTATTTTATAGTGATATTAAGATATCTCATTAGTAGATTATTATTTTTTTCTCTACCACATCCATTTTTTCCAAAATATTGGATTATGTGGGAAACCTAACCATTATCCATTAATAGGGAGTATATGAATAAATAGTAAACCCATTACTATAAATCCATCTGAAAGATCATACTCCGATTTATATTCTCATAAATATATATTTTAGAAAGAAACCATCATCTATTTAGATATTTTATTAGATAAATAATCACCTAGGTGGTAAACATAGAAAAAAATCATAGAAACCCTAATTATATAGAATATAGATCCTATATCCATTTTTTAAATGTAGTAGAATTAGTTATCACAATACAACTTCTCATAAGTCATTGAATAGGCTCTACCTTATTCCTCCGATTATGGAGGTCATTTGATCCAGTAATTCTTATATTATATATATTTATCACACTATATTGGGTAATTTCATATCATTATACACATAAGGTATTGGAATATTATCAATTAATCTGGATTCATAATTTTTACATCCATATTACTAACTAACATCTTCATTTTTCAATGCTTGTTTGGTTCTTTATTACCTCCTCTTCCAAAAGTAATGTATCTTCTATTCACCATAATGTAATTACCTTGATGATTCTGTAGACATTTTTTAAAAATATGAAATTTAACATTTTTACCTTTGTAATCTTAATCACTTGATCAATCCTAAGACTAAAAATTTATATTCTATGGTGTATTCCACAAATTGACAATGCATATATTATTAATCATATTTTGTAGTAGCTGGTTTGGTATGATCACACAATTTATAATTCCAGCTCCCATTTTGGTGGGTTGTTCAATGAAGTAATATCTTCATTATCCTTCACACCTATTATTACATCAAGTTCTAGATATTAATATAACCAAGAGGGATAAAATGGGTGGTAAAAAAATTCTAGTAAGGTTACATTATCATAATCACAAAATTAACTCATCCAAAAAAATTATTCTTTAACATTATCACGTTGTCCTATGGTTCCATTAGTTAAATCTATATCTATTTTTGTTCATCTTATTTCAAATTAAGTTGGGTTTTCATATTATTCTTAACCAAAATCTTCAAATTAACTAGGAAATAAATCATTCACAGTGGATCATAAACCACATATGATAAACCATAGCATATCCCATGGGAGTGTCTAGCCAGTTGTATTGTATTTGACACACTCATATTAAAATAGGGTGGCGATCAATTCAATGATAAACCAACCCTTTTAAAGGTGATTATCCCTAGGTGAATCTATTTTATAGTCACATCCACTTTATAGTATCTAGATAGGGATATACTTCTAGGAAAATCACATAATATCACCATTACCAAGACATCTGGGTTTTATCCAATACATAGACTCCATTATATATTTCTCACTAAATCTATCTAAAATAATCCCCAAAATAAATAAAACAAACCTTTGATGAAGACTTTTTCTACCCAAGATAATCATACATAAATAATACATTGATTTAATTGTTTATATAATACATTCCAAAAAAAGTTACAGAAACCAAGGAACTATAGTTTTAGTTTCTTAAAGACTAGAAACATTGAAATATTATTTTAAAACAATAGTGAACATTTTTTCACATACATTCTCCTTTACACGATCTTCTAGATGTCTCAAATGTCATAATCATCTTCTATTTGGGGGAATGAAAATATAATAAGGGGTGACACCAAATCCCTAGTAAGGGAAAATGTCAACATGTGAAAATGGTTAAATCATAAATATGATGAAAAATATGTGTAAGGGAGTGATAGTAGAAAACAATATCATGATATCATTAATGTTTATCATAAAACATGATTGAACATTAATGATCAGGGAATTAGAACAAGACACGAATGAATCATCCTAAAAAACATGGCTACATAACATATAATGAACCTGATATCAAAAAAAAGAGGGAGTGGTATCATTAAAATTATGAATATCATAATCATTAGGAATAATTAGAAAATAAGTCACATTTTAGAGAATTAGTGGCATAAAGATAAGTATAGGAAAACATTGTTAAAATCAATGTATAATAAACCTTTAATTTTGTAAACAAATCTAAGTGTGTTTAACTTTTAGATTTTT
This sequence comes from Viscum album, assembly GCA_963277665.1. Lineage (NCBI taxonomy): Eukaryota > Viridiplantae > Streptophyta > Magnoliopsida > Santalales > Viscaceae > Viscum > Viscum album. The sequence goes on from OY728160.1 coordinate 442,196,783, forward strand.
TAAAAAAATACAACTATTTTAACACATCATTATATCATTAGATATAAAACCATAAAATTTAATTGGAGGTAGATATAGGACCCCACTCATCATCATCCATACACATGATGGCCACTTAAAAATAAAATCATTAATCATATCATAAAAAAATTGTAAATATAAATGGGTTTCATAAATTTTCCAAATGGTTTCATATAAAGAAAAATACATGAACATTTGATATAAAAAAAATCAACAAAAAACTGAATATATTGGATATTTTTTGAACCATTTAACTGTTGGAGTATAATCCTTTTAAAATGAAATACAAATCAAAATATGGTTTTTTATCAAAAGTATTTCTTAATATAATCATTAAAAAATTTGAATTTCATATCACATTAAAGAATTTTTTTTGGAAAATTAATTAGAATAATCATAAATTTTTTCATTGAAAACAAATTAAAATAAATATACTTCAAAACATATGTAAAAATTTGATACAGAAGGAAGTAATATATAGTCATTAAAAGGAAAATAATTTGAAATGATTGAAAATGGCATTATTGAAAACACAAATCATTAAATTGTTATGGAAACTATTTTAACCCTTTCTTAATTATCACCTGATCATGTTCCTTATGCTATTAATGAGTTTTATGTGTTATGGCATCATTTTTCAATCTAATACATATTGTAAATAATTTTGTTATGTTTGGGAAAGACTCACTCTTGCAGATGAGTCACTTCCTAACATAACTAACTATTGAGGTTTATTCACCACCAATAATGAATCCCTATTGAGGATGACTCACTTTCTAGGTGAAAATATTATTAATAATTGAAAATGTTCATCATCAACTCTGACTCATCATTAAACAAATATTTTTTTTCCAAATTATAGAAAATGCCTACAATCGAAGATAAATCATGGAAATTTGAATTTTTTTGGAAAATACCTACCATCTATAATGAGTCACCAGCAAAATAAAAAACTGGCTAAGTATGGGGATGGAATACAACCAAAGGATGACTCACCGTCAGACTTCACCTTCCATCAAAATGGAAATCTAGAAATGCATTGGAATGGACTACTACCGCAATGAATCTTCATTTACATGACTCACCACCAGCCCAAGTCACCATTATGATAACTCACCACTAGTGTTATGTCACCATTCAAAGTAGTCACCACCATTTTTTCTATTTATTATGAACTAAATATTTCTAAAGTATAATTTATCTAATTTAATGCTTAAGATATATTATAATTATTTTTCTTAAAATATTTAAGGAATGAATTAATTTGTGTGTTAGTCATCTAGTACAAGGAGTATAGGATCCAGATGATTCTAATAGTACACTATTGTTAAAATAAGTATCAGAATACCTCATGCATATACATGTAGAGATAACAAGAACATGTATATAAATAGATACATTCACAGAAACATGTTCCACTTTCCATGTTCTGACATGTTTTATATATTTTCCACACCTAACTATGAAAAAGTGGATCACTTCAAACATTCAGTTCTTTCCCATAGTCAGAACAAAAAGAGTTTACAAAACTCTGTTACACTGTGATTTTAAGAACCCCAACTTGATCTTCACTTAAATAGGCTTTTAAAAAGTCATGATATATAAAACCTATCATGCATAGTAATGTAATCTCTCTATATGTTTTTATTTTCTCATTTTTTCTATTATCTCTACATTATGAGCAGTGTGAGTTTAATATTTATTTTAAACTCACAAACTATATCCTATTACATAATTTGAAGATACTAGATATCTTATCAAACTTCTTATTTACACTTTTTTACCCATGGGGTTGTGGAAGAGTTCCTTGTGTGGTCTATGTTTATTTTATTCCCATGAGTATTATAGAAGAGGTCCTATATGGAATGGATAGATTTATTGTCGTACACCCGATCAAGGTTTTGTATCATAGATTATTTTATATATTATTCTTGGTACTTGGTGATTTCATCTTGTGACTAAACCTCTTGTATTTATTCCTATTTGTGTTTTTTTATTTCTAAACATTAAACTATATCTTTTTTAAACTATAATCTAAACCATTACTTTGATTGTTAGTCTTAATTAGTGTTTTTATAAGGTTTTGATTATGTAAATTCACTTCAAAGGTTAAAGTATTTTTTATAATTTTTTTAACTAATCCTTAATCAATCATTGAGAAATATTTTAAAAGATAAGAATACATATCTATTTTCTATTTTGATTAACTGGGATATTTTAATTAATAGGTGGATTTTATTTAAAATTGTTTTTTACAAAAAAATATTGGTAACTCAATTCATTTTCACCCCTCTTTGGATACAAACTCTGACCAATATTTGGAATCAGAGGTTTCAAAAATATTTTGAAATGTGATTGTAGTTGTTTTAAGGATTATAAATTTCATTAATATCTAAATTTCGTCCTTTTAATAGATTATAGAGAATAATTTTACACTACTAACAGAACTCCCTTTTAAATGGAAATAAATATGCTCAGGGAAAAATAAAAATGATAATGCATATAGAAAGCATGGGTTTTGAAATTTGGTCTTCTATAGAGGATAAGTATGAGTTAAGTAAGTTTTCTATAAGTACTTGGGATGATGCTACCAAAATTTCTGATAATAATAATTTCAAACCTATGAATTCCCTTTAATGTTATTTAAGAGATGAATAATTCAATAGGATATCTACTAGTAAAACTTTCAATGAAATTTTTTTTGCTTTAGTTATTTCACATAAAGGAACTACCAATGTTAAAGAATTGAGAGTGAATACTTACACAATTAAATATGATACTTTTAAGAAAAAACCTAATGATTTAATTTCTGATATGTATCTCAAGTTCAATGATTTATTCAATATAATGATCCCATTGGGAAATGCAGTGTCTAATAAGAACCAAATCATGATACTATTGAGTTTTATTCTAGATATATGGATAGGGACATCTGTGTTAATAAGGGAATCCTAGGAAATCTGTAAACTACCTATAAAAGAATTTATTGGGAAGTTTATGATGGATGAATAAGTTCTTAAATTAAATATTGAAGAATATGTGGAACCTAATAGAAAATATATAGCCTTTAATTATACTATATCAAAATATAGAGACAAGGAAAAGGAAAAATCTAAATATTCAAGTGAAGAAGAATCACCAAAAAAGAGTGACGAGGAAATGGACCATTTTTCTAAAAGGTTTAATAATATCATTAAGAAGAATAAATTATTTAGACAATCGATATCCAATGAAATTATGACAACAATGTAACATAAAAATCACTAGAAAAGAGATTAAAAATCTAATGAGATTACATGTTATGAATGTAATAGAAAAAGACATGTTAAGGATGACAATACAATTTTGAAATACAAGAAGAAGTATGAGTATAAGGATAGGAAGTATAATAAATCCATGAAATTCACATGGATTGCCTCTAAGTTGAGCTCCACTAACTCATATTCTACTAATGAAGAAAACTGGATAGAGAAAACATGTGCTTCATGAAAAACTTATTTGAGGTATATGATGTATCTATTGTAAATAATTTTGATCATTTTGAAGATGAAATGATGATGATATGTTTAATCAATGAATTTTGGAGTACTTATAAAGGCCCGTAAATTTCAAGGGAAATTTTTTCTTAATTTTCTTTGGGATTTTACGAGTACACAGTTTCTGACGGCACCTGATTCCGAGGCCCGGTGTGCTCGGAATCATTTTCTGAAGTTTAGCTCAGGTACATTCAGTGAACGAACGAGCGGGTTTTCCTAACTTTTGAACTGGTGCTCGGAATCGAAATCCGAGGGAACCGATGAAACCGAAGCACCGGTTTTTACCTAAGGATACTTTCACTGGAGTTGCGTTTGCTCAGGAGGTGATGTTAAATAAATGGAGTGGTTTAATTAAGGAGTGAAATAAAATACGTTCTGAAATTTTATTTCTACTCTGTGTAATTACAACCTACGTGTGGAATTTGAGGTGGGACCCACTAAATCCTAACACCTCTTGGTAGGATATTAGTGAGGTGAGGCCCACATGATCCCCACCCCTTCAAATCCCTTAAACCTCCCTCATGCATTTATTGTGTAACACACCCGCACCCCCCTTTTTAATGACATGTCAACTCTCGCAATTAATTGGTCTGTTAAAGGCTCTTCAATTAATTTAATTAATTGAATGAGATCTTTTGAATTTCAAATTAATGTTGGAATGTGTGTGTGTGAATAAAATAAGACAATGTCTTATTTTATTGTTGGTTGATTCATTGTGTGGAATAGAGGAGAGAACTCTCGTAGTTTTGAAGAACTTCATCTTCTTTGCAAAGAACGCCGAGTCTTCGACGAAGAACTCTGTCACCCCAAGGGGAGATCGCCGTGCCGTCTCCTCTCCTCTCCACAGCCGGTGAGAGATTCCTTTTTTGGAGAATGACGACACACCACATCCTTCATCGGGTGAACACCGACGACGCTTACAGAACCCCGTTCCGTGACTTCGTCTTCCGTGACGTCATTTCCCCGCAACGATCCTCGTTCGACAACTTCTTCGAAGTAGGGGTTTGATTTTGTTCGTGAATATTATTTTCCGTCCAACGTCAATTCTTTAGCCTCTTGATATCGAATTAACGGGAGGGGGCCGGACTGCACGAACATGGCCGACCCTCCTCTCCCTTTGTTGTTGTACTCGTTGCGGCTTGAACGAAGGCGGCGCGGTGCAACGAAACCGCGCGGGAATGAGGAGGAACGCGGAGAAGGAGCGTGGCATCGTCGCGCCACGCCGTTGAGGCCGAAAGAAGCTGCGGCCGGAGTCGGGTCGTGGTGGAGGGGTGCGGCGCCGTCACGCCGTGCCAGAGAACCACGAAGAGGTCGCGGCCGGAGCGGGGTCACGGAAGAGGGGCGCAGCACCGTCACGCCGCGCCGGTCGTACAAGGTCGTAGCTTAAGGCCGCGGTGGTGTAGGGAGCGGCGGCCGGAACCGCCGGCTTCCGGCGCATGGAAGGCGGGACCCGTGGGGAGTCCCGCGGCAGCATACCTGTCGGCCAACTCGGCCGACCGTTCAGAAATCCGGGGGTCGTAACCCCCGACTGGAAAAGAGGCTCCCCCCCCATGGGGGGCCGTTTCTTCAATCAAGGGGGGCAGCGCCCCCCCCCCCCCCCCTTTGCGCGTCCGCTCAGCCAACGCCGAGCTGCCCCGCTCAGCCAGCGCCGAACCGCCCAGTTCGCCTGCGCCGGGCCGGCCCGCGCCAGCTGGGCCGAGTCGCGCCGGCTGGACCGGGCCGCGCCCTAATGGGCCAGACCCGGACTTGGGTCGGGTCGACCCGGTTCGGGCCGACCCAGGGGGTTCTAGGCTGGGTCGGTCTGGGCCCAAACCCCCCTAAAATCGGACAGGTTCGTTCAAAGACCCATAACTTGGGCTACGGGCCTCCGATCGATGCATTTCTAGTTGAAATGCGATCCTTGGATCAAGACGGTCGTTTTGGTATACTATACTCAAGGTTTCGGGGAACCTTGGGTACGGCCGGGTTGGTTCGAACACGAAACCAACCGGGCCTTCGGAGCAGAAACGCTTATAACTTGAGCTCCGGATGTCCGATTGACGTGTCGTCGACTTTTTTGGTTTCCTCTTAGTGAGACGGTTCTTTTGGATTAATCCTCTAGAGGTTTGGAAGCAGTTGGAGTATGGTTGGGTTGGTTTTGCCTTAAAAACCAACCGGGCCCCTGGGACGAAAAAGCCAATAACTCTCAGACCGGGCGTCCGATTGACGCGCCATCTGTCGTGTTGAGTTCCTATCGACGAGATAGAAATTTGGGATACATCAACTCCAGACTACATGTCAGTTGATGTATCGACCCCTTGGCTCTTAGAGCAGACCCTCCCAGAAATGAGCATGCTGTGTGCGGAAACCCTAGAGCTGGTTGCGACTGCGACGGCGATGACGACTGTACAGGGATCCTCTGTGGGTTCGGCAGCGACAACGACCGTACTGAAATCCTCCGTGGGTTTGATGACGATGACTACTGTTCTTGTATCCTATGTGGGTCCAACAGTTCATGACTACTGTTCTTATATCCTATGTGGGTCCAACAGTATTTGACTCTGTACTTGTATCCTACGTGGGTCCGACAGAGTGGTTGGTCTTGTATCCTTTGTGGGTCCGACAACTTATTTGGTCTTGTATCCTACATGGGTCCCATCTTAGATGAATCAGTGGCTACATCTGATCATCTCTATCACCTTACGAAGAAGTATACCTGTGTGAGCTGAGTCTTTACTTTCAATCATTATCTTCGATATGATTGACTTGCTTTCCTATGTGGATTGGGTTGTGCTTTCCTGTGTGGACTGGGTTGTACTATCCCGTGTGGACTAGATTGAACTTGGGCTCGGATGATTGGAGCTGAATTGGAAATTGATGACTTAGGTATATGTATGGGCATATACCTAAGTAGAGTTGGTTGTTATTTCGTGATTGTATCATTCCTTTGTGGTTTATCCTTCGTGGATTCTGGGAGACCTTTGGGGGTCTCGGGGTCCCTACTGAGTAGCGTATACTCACCCCTGCATGGGCTATGCCCACACTACGTTGTGTTGGATGCAGACGATGGACATCGCTGATCGTGGTTGAGGCTTATGAAGCAAGTCGGTACCTGGAGGTAGACCACTGGACGGGACGTACACAGAGCGGACGGTTGGACCTGAGGAGCTGAGGAGACTATCTGTACCAACCCTTCAGGTGGGATTTCCAGTGGATGGATCAACGTTGCTGCTTTACTTTTCAGCTGTTGTACTTTCTTTCTAGTTGTACTTTACTTTCAGTTTGGGTTTGTATTCTGGCCCACTTACTTTTCTGCACTTACTATTGTACCCATTTTTACTTAGTGTTTACTTCTACTGGATTACTCTGTGGTGTTTGTTTACTTTATAAAGGCAATGACTTCCCTTTTTTGTCAGGATTTACGCCTTGGTGCTTGTCACCAGCCCCTGGCCTATAGAAGGCGGGCTTGGAGTAGTCACAACACGAGTCCCGAGGATGGGTCGTGACAATTGGTATCAGAGGAGTTCAGTTCTACCACAGAACTCAGAACTCTGATATTTCTTCTTTGTGAAGAAATAGTGTTAAGGTTATTGAGTGTGGTTATCAGTCTAGGGAATCCAGTGTTGGTGCGATGACCGACGTATCCATACACCAGGACCCTGACTTCTGATTTCCAACTCAGTGCACGAAAACATTTATTGCATGTGTGTTTCAAGGTTTTCTCTGTGATTACTTTGTGTCATCTCACCAGGTATACTATTTTGACCGTGGCACACCTGTTTCTTTTCAGGATGGCCCTATGACGGCAGCTAGCTAGGGTTTTGAGCTTTGCGCGAGACGACAACCCACCGAGCGACGAGGCCTCGGTGCAGGGCCCTTTTACAGCAGAGGCACCGGTAGTACCTCTACCCACCGAGCCACCGATGCCACCAGCCCCAGCCGCTGAGAGTGCACGTCACCTTAGTGCACTGTACGAGTTCCAGTGTTAGAGACTTCCCAGGTTCCGTGGGGAGATGGAGAATCAGGTAGTTGAGGATTGGCTGGAGGCTGAAGTTCGAGTTTTCAGTCTAGTGGGGACACCAGTTGACCTCATAGTGATCCTTGCAGCGAGCCTCCTGCACCCGGCAGTAGGCAGATGGTGGAGCCTGATGCTCCAAGTGCACGACGATGCATCTCTCCTCTGGACGGACTTTAAGAGCCTCTTCTGCTCAGAGTTCATCCCAGCCACCCTACATGCTGTGCGAATTTAGGAGCTACTACAACTGCGGCAGGGCAACATGACGGTAGCCCAGTACTCGGCGAGATTCACCAATCTCTTACGCTATTCGACGAGCATGGTATGTGACCCATTCTTCCGGGCCTGGACCTTCGAGCAGGGAATGAGGCATGAGATCAGAGCATCGATGATCTCCCTCAGCATTCCAATGCAGGCAGGAGTACTGGAGTGATCCCTCCTCATAGAGAGCTTTCTTGCTGAGCCTACACCAGTAGCGAGACCTACTGCAGGGCGGCACGTAGCAGAGTCTTCTGTAGCTGGCAGTTGACGGACATCATAAGGGTCTAGGAGGACCATACCAGCAGGTAGACGACCTCAGGACACTGGCTCAGAGGTGCGGGACACACGGCGCAGAGCCAGTCTTACAAGGAGCAGACAGTGATACGCATGCGGCGGGCAGGGCCACATGGCTCGTGACTGCCCGACCCTCCGTGCAGAGGAGCAGCAAACGGTTGAGGGGCCACCCAGGCATAGGCAGAGGGTCGACCGTGGAGGTCCACAGAGAGAAGGCGGGCGAGGTAGAGGAGATGGCCGAGCAGTAGGTGGTGGGATACACTTTGAGGCTTTACCACCACCACCACCAGAAGGTCCACCCCGACCACAGAGAGCTGGTGGGAAGATGCAGGATCAGCTTCAGGTAGCGGAGGCCTACGACCATGGCTCACCATATATGTTTCGAGGTACTATCTGTGTCTACTCCACCCTTGCTATAGTTATTATAAACATAGGAGCGAGTCATTATTTTATTTTCACTTCCCTTGTTCGGAGCTCGGAGATTCCGACGGAGCCGTTGACTCGATCCTTATGGCTAGAGACTTCTACAGGAGCAGACTCGAAGATTACGCACTAGTTCCAGTAGTGTGAGCTTACTCTAGGAGGCGAGAGCTTCTACTATGATCTTCTTGTAGCGGCATCGAGGGCTTACGACATCATCTTGGGCATGGATTGGTTATCTACAGTCCATGCTCAGATCGACTATATTAGGCGCAAGGTGCAGTGTGTTCGCACCGATGGGAGCAGGTTCACCTTCACCGGCGAGAAGGGAGCCTTAACAGCACAGGATGGACTCACGCAGATGAGAGGACATCCAATCACTCATCAGTTGGCTAGCCTCATCCTAGGAGTAGTTGACGTGCAGATTCCTAGTTTTCCGGTAGTGGTGGATCAGTATGCGGACGTTTTTCCTGATGACGTTCCAGGACTACCTCCTCGCAGAGAGGTAGAATTTTATATTGACCTATACCCCGGGACAACCCCGATATCCACTCCAGCATATCGGATAGCTCCCGATGAGCTTTGAGGGCTACGGGTATAGCTAGAGGACTTGTCGGGCAAGGGATTCATCTGACCCAGTGTTTCACCCTGGGCTTCCCTGATTTTGTTCGCCAATAAGGCGAACGGGAGCTTGCAACTGTGTGTCGATTATCGTCACCTGAACCAGGTGACCGTGAGAAACAAGTATCCTCTACCGAGGATTGAAGACCTCTTCAATTAGCTCAAGGGATCACGGTGGTTCTCGAAGATAGAAATCAGGTCAGGCTATCATCAGCTCAGAGTTCGGGACGAGGACGTGCAAAAGACGACCTTCAGATGTCAGTATGGCCACTATGAGTTCTTGGTTATTCCTTTCGGCATAACCAGTGTGCCAGCAGTGTTCATGAGCCTCATGAACAGGATCTTTCAGCCTTACCTCGATCGATTTGTCATGGTCTTCATCGACGACATATTGATATACTCAACTTCTGAGGAGGAGCACGCCTACCACTTGCGGGTTGTACTGGACACACTCCGAGAGCACTAGCTTTATGGTAAGCTCTTGAAGTGTCTGTTCTGGATACGTGAGTTCCACTTCTTAGGACACGTCATCTCTGAGGCTGGAGTTGCGGTGGATCCTGTGAAGATCGAGGCAGTGCTAACTTGGGAGCCACCCAAGAGCGTGACGGAGGTGCGGAGTTTCTTGGGTCTAGCTGGGTACTACCGGAGGTTTGTGCCAGACTTCTCTAGAGTTGTGGCACCACTTTCAGCTCTGATGAAGAAGGGTAAACCCTTCGCGTGGTTAGATAGATGTCAGCAGAGCTTCCAGGAGCTGAGACAGAGATTGACCATCACACCTATCTTGAGACTACCAGAGGAGGGATTTGGGTACGTAGTCTCCTGTGATGCATCAGGGACCAGACTCAGATGTGTCCTGATGCAGGAGCGGGTAGTTATCACCTATGGATCATGACAGTTGAGGCAGCATGAGTAGAACTATGCTACCCATGACCTGGAGTTAGCAACAGTGGTCTTCGCTCTGAAGATGTGGAGACACTATCTGATGGGCGAGCGCTTTACAGTCTACTCTGATCACCAGAGTCTCAAGTACATCTTCTCACAGAAGGACCTGAACCTAAGACAGTGGCGATGGCTCGAGTTCCTCCAAGACTATGACTTTGAGATAGTCTATACTCCTGGAAAGGGGAACGTAGTAGCTGAAGCTCTCAGCAGGAGGACGGGCATTCAGCTACTTGGGGAGGCGACAAAGCATCTAGACGCTTTACAGATATCCTTCATGGATAGAGATGGAGCAGACTTTCTTCAGTAACTCACAATCACTCCTCCACTACTACAGTGGGTCAGAGAGGCACAACGTGAGGACTTAGGCTGTGAGGTGCGGCATGCACAGATATCCTCAGAGCAGACACCTGATGGATTCTCTGTAGGAGGAAATCACGACGTCCTTTTCAGAGGACGTACCATGGTACTGGATTCTTTACAAGAGGAGGTGCTGAGGGAGCTTCACACTTCCCCTTTAACAGTACATCTAGGAGTGACGAAGATGTACCAGGATCTCAGACGATAACACTGGTGGTCGGGTATGAAGAAGGATGTAGTAGAGTTCGTTTCTCGATGGCTCACCTTCCAGCAGGTGAAGGCGGAACACCAGGTACCAGAAGGCTTGGTACAACCCTTGGAGGTCCCGGAGTGGAAGTGAGATAGGATATCTATGGATTTCGTGACTGGACTACCACGTACTTCCAGAGGTCACGACTCCATTTGGGTGATTGTTGACCGACTCACAAAGTCGGCCCACTTATTACCCATCAGAGATCAGGGCTCAGTGGAGAGCTTGGGACGCCTCTATGTTCATAAGATTATATGGCTTCATGGTGTTCCATCATCTATCGTCTCTGATCGAGATGCTTTCTTTACTTACCGGCTTTGGAAGGGGTTGTAGGAGGCATTCGGGACGCAGCTACGTATGAGCACCGCCTTTCACCCTCAGACGGATGGTCAGAAGGAGAGGACCATTCAGACTCTCGAGGACATGCTCCATGCACGTGTCCTCGATTTTGGTCATAGTTGGGAGGATCACCTACCCTTGGTGGAGTTTTCATACAATAACAGCTACCATTCCACCATCGGGATGACACCATACGAGGCATTGTACGGCCGACCTTGCAGGTCACCTCTGTGCTGGACAGACCCTGGGGAGTCAGCACTTGTGAGACCAGAGATGGTCCAGGCCATGATAGAGAAGGTCCAGGTCATCCAGGAGTGGTGAGGACAGCTCAGAGCCGACATAAGTCTTACGGTGACAGGAGGCAGAGACCACTTGATTTCGAGGATGGCGACCACGTTTTCTTGCGGGTCTCACCTCGACGTGGATTACAAAGATTTATCCAGGGCAGAAAGTTATCTCTACGCTTCATCAGACCATTCCAGGTTCTCATCAGGATAGGCGAGGTGGCTTATCGCCTGGATCTACCACCTCAGTTGCACTGGGTGCACGATGTCTTCCACGTATCTCAGCTGATGAGGTACGTTCACGATCCGAGGCATATCATCGACCATGGGGAGCTGGACATTGATGATGGGTCGAATTTTGCAGAGGTCCTAGTGGAGATCGAGGATCGACAGGAGTGGGTCCTACATGGGCGGTCAATTCCTCTAGTGCGCATCAGATGGCAGCACGGGAACCTCCAGAAGATCACTTGGGAGTGGGAGGCTCAGATGCGTGCTCAGTACCCTCATTTGTTCCCCTAGTTTGTGATGTATCTTTATAGAGACGTAAATCCCCTAGGTGGGAGTAATTTAAAGACCCATAAATTTCAAGGGAAATTTTTTCTTAATTTTATTTGGGATTTTACGAGTATGAAGTTTCTGACGGCACCTGATTCCGAGGGCCGGTGTGCCCGGAATCATTTTCTGAAATTTAGCTCAGGTACGTTCAGTGAACGAACGAGCGAGTTTTCCTAACTTTTGAACCGGTGCTCAGAATCGAAATTTGAGGGCACCGATGAAACCGTAGTGATGTTTTTTCCTTAAGGAGACTTTCACTGGAGTTGCGTTTTCTCGGGTGGTGATGTTAAATAAATGGAGTGGTTTAATTAAGGAGTGAAATAAAATACGTGCTGAAATTTTATTTCTACTCTGTGTAATTATAACCTATGTGTGGAAGTTGAGGTGGGACCCACTAAATCCTAACCCCTCTTGGTAGGATATTAGTGAGGTGGGGCCCACACGATCCCCACACCTTCAAATCCCTTAAACCTCCCTCATGCATTTATTGTGTAACACACCCGCACCCCCCTTTTTAATGACATGTCAACTCTCGCAATTAATTGGACTGTTAAAGGCCCTTCAATTAATTTAACTAATTGAATGAGATCTTTTGAATTTCAATTTAATGTTGGCATGTGTGTGTGTGAATAAAATAATACAATGTATTATTTTATTGTTTGTTGATTCGTTGTGTGGAATAGAGGAGAGAACTCTCGCGGTTTTGAATAACTTCATCTTCTTCGCGAAGAACGCCAAGTCTTAGATGAAGAACTCCGTCACCGCAAGGGGAGATCGCCGTGTCGTCTCCTCTCCTCTTCGTATCCGGTGAAAGAAAACTTTTTTGGAGAATGATGACACGCCGCATCCTTCATTGGGTGAACACCGACGACGCTTACAGAGCCTCGTTCCGCGACGCCATCTTCCGCGACGTCATTTCCCTGAGACGATCCTCGTTCGACAACTTCTTCGAGGTAGGGGTTTGATTTTGTTTGTGAATATTCTTTGCCGTCCAACATCAATTCTTTAGCCGCTTGATATCGAATTAACGAGAGGAGGCCAGACCGCACAAACACAGCCGAACCTCCTCCCCTTTTTTTGTTGTACTCGTTGTGGCTCAAACGAAGGCGGCATGGTGCAACGGCACCGCACAGGTACGAGGAGGAACGCGGCGCCGTCGTGCCGTGCCGTTGAGGCTGAAAGAAGCTGCGACCAGAGTCGGGCTGCGGCAGAGGGGTGTAGTGCCGTCGCGCCATGCCGGAGAACCATGAAGAGGCCACGATCGGAGCGGGGCCGCGACGGAGAAGCGGGGTGCCGTCGCGCCTCGCCGGTCGGACAAGGCCGCGGCGGCCGGAACCGCCGGACCCCGACGCATGGAAGGCGGGACCCGCGGGGGGTCCCGCGACGGCACACCGGCCGGCCAACTTGGTCGGCCGTTCAGAAATCCGGGTGCCGTAACCCCCGGCTGGCAAAGAGGCGGCCCCCCCCGTGGGGGGGCGTTTCTTCAATCAAGGGGGGCAGCGCCCCCCCCCCCTTTGCGCGTCCGCTCGGCCAGCGCTGAGCCGCCCAGGCCGGACCGGCCACGCCGGCTAGGACGGGTCGCGCCGGCTGGGTTGGTCCGTGCCCTAATGGGCCGGACCCAGAACCGAGTCGGGTCGACCCGGTTCGGGCCGACCTAGGGGGTTCTGGACCAGGTCAGTTCGGGCCCAAACCACCCAAAAATTAGACAGGTTTGTTCAAAGACCCATAACATGGGCTACGGGCCTCCGATCGATGCACTGTCAGTTGTGATGCGATCCTTAGATCGATAAGTTCGTTTCAGTATTCTACACTCAAGGTTTTTGAGAACCTTGGGTACGTCCGGGTTGGTTCGAACACGAAACCAGCCGGGCCTTCGGAGCGGAAACACTTATAACTTGAGTTTCGGACGTCCGATTGACGTGCCGTTGACTTTGTTGGTTTCCTATTAGTGAGAGGGTTATTTTGGATTACTCCACTCGAGGTTTGGATGCAGTTGGAGTATGGTCGGGTTGGTTTTGACTTAAAAACCATCCGGGACACTGGGACGAAAAAGTCAATAACTCTCAGACCGGGCGTCCGATTGATGCACCGTCTGTCGTGTCGAGTTCCTATTGAAGAGAAGGAACTTTGGGATACATCAACTCCGGACTACGTGTCAGTTGATGTATCGACCCCTTGGATCGTGGAGCAAACCCTCCTGGAAACGAGCATGCTGTGTGCGGGAACCCTAGAGCTGGCTGCGACTGCGACGACGATGACGACTGTACATGGATCCTCTGTGGGCTCGGCAGCGACGGCGACCGTACTTAAATCCTCCGTGGGTTCGACGACGATGACTACTGTTCTTGTATCTTATGTGGGTCCAGCAGTTCGTGACTACTGGTCTTGTATCCTACGTGGGTTCGACAGTATTTGACTCTATACTTGTATCCTACGTGGGTCTGACAGAGTGGCTGGTCTTGTATCCTTTGTGGGTCCAACAGCTTAGCTGGTCTTGTATCCTACGTGGGTCCCAGCTTATATGAATCAGTGGATACATCTGATCATATCTATCACCTTACGAAGAAGTATACCTGTGTGAGCTGAGTCTTGACTTTCAATCATTATCTTCGATATGATTGACTTGCTTTCCTATGTGGATTGGGTTGTGCTTTCCTGTGTGGATTGGGTTGTACTATCCTGTGTGGACTAGATCGAACTTGGGCTTGAATGATTGGAGCCAAACTGGAAATTGATGACTTAGGTATATGTATGGGCATATACCTAAGTAGAGTTGGTTTTTATTTCATGATTGTATCATTCCTTTGTGGTTTATCCTTCGTGGATTCTGGGAGACCTTCAGGGGTCTCAGGGTCCCTACTGAGTAGCGTATACTCACCCCTGCATAGGCTATGCCCGCACTAAGTTGTGTTGGATACAGACGACGGACAACACTGATCGTGTTTGAGGCTTGTGGAGAAAGTCGGTACCTGAAGGTGGACCACTGGGCAGGACGTACACAGAGCGGATGGTTGGACCTGAGGAGCTGAGGAGACCATCTGTACCCACCCTTCAGGTGGGATTTCCAGTGGAAGACTTGACGTTGATGATTTACTTTTCAGTTACTGTACTTTCTTTCCAGTTGTACTTTACTTTCAGTTTGGGTTTATATTCTGGCCCACTTACTTTTCCACACTTACTATTGTACCCAGTTTTACTTAGTGTTTACTTCTGCTGGATTACTCTGTGGTGTTTGTTTACTTTATAAAGGCAATGCATTCCCTTTTTGTCAGAATTTACGCCTTGGTTCTAGTCGCCAGCCCCTGGCCAATGGAAGGCGGGCTTGGGGTAGTCATGGCACAAGTCTCGAGGATGGGTCGTGACAGTACTGAATCATGTTTGATGATACTTTGAATGAAATCAATGATAGATAAAAATTATTAATTAATAACATGTTTTTTCTGTAAATGATAAATCTGATCTAACCTTAAAGAAAGATAATAATTCTCAATTGTTAAAGGAAAATAATGAACTCAAAATTTAAAATAAACAACTTAAAAAATACATGAAAATATTTATAAATGTAAGAGAAAATCTAACTCAAATATTATGAAAAAAATTGATCATAAATATGTTACAGGTAGAGGTTATCAACCTGGAAAGAGAAGATTAATTAAGATAACGTTTGTTCCTAAGTAATTTTTTTTGAAATTATATAGCTATTTATTTTTCAAATAGACCTAAAAAAGTTTTTATTTAAGAAATATTTCAATATGCTTATAGGAAACCCATTAATAAAATATGGGATCCTCAGGCCATAATCAGTAACATTTCTGGACCTAAGAAAATCTTGGTACCAAAATCATTTCTATTATAAACTTTGTTTTGTAAGGAACCTATTTGAAGAGATATAGTAGAAATCGGTGGTACTTGGATAACAGATGATCCAGGAATATGACAGAAGATTATTTTAGTTTCAAGAACCTTGTAAAGGTTGATGGTGGCTATTTCACCTTTAGTGACATCAATAAAAAAAAATCACTGTCCTTAGCCAAATCAGTAACACTAACTAAGTTTAAATTTCTATAATAATTTTTGTTTATGTTTTAAAATACAATTTTCTAAGAATATCACAATTATGTGATGGTTTTTTTTATGTAATGATTGAAAAAATGCTTGTAATGATTTAAATTACAATAATTATTTAGTATTTTATGCTTTGAGAAATGAGAATGTGTGTTTTGTAAATCTTGATTTTCTGATTTCTTAAAATTTTTCATTCTTGAGTTACATTTTTAGAAAATATTGGCTTTGGAATAAGAGGATATGCCACTTTAACATTCACTATCTTAGAATGATTACTAGGAAAGGGTTAGTCTGGGATCTAACCAAATATTAATTCCTAAATGAAAAGTCTATAACCCTTGTCAAAAAGGGAAATAATAAAACATTTATTTTAAATTAAAGAAAAAAGTTTCAACTTATCAACCTCTTGATTTGGTTCACAAGGAATTATTTGGACCATCCAAAGTTTCAATTTTAAATGGTAATCACTATGTCTATGTACTTGTAGATGAATTTTATAGGTATATATGGGTATTCATTTTATCAAAAAAAAGGTAATACCTTCCTTATTTTACTAATTATTCTAAATCTGTAGAAAACCTAAGTGTATATAGAATTAAGCCCTTAAAAATTGACCATGGTTGTGAGTTTTAAAATCAAGACTTTGAATCCTTTTTCTCATATAATGGATATAACCATAACTTTCTATTCTTAGGACCCTGTAGAATAATGGAATTCTAAAAATAATAAATAGAACACTTTAAGAAATAGTATGTACTATGATTAATGAATATGACTAACCTATCTACTTTGGGGTAGAGGTTGTGAACATAGTCTACTATATAATCAATATATTTTTTATTAGACCTATTTGAATGAAAATATCTTAAGAAATTTGGAATAATATAAATCCTAAGGTTAATTACTTTAGACTTTTTAGTTGTAAAGTCATTATTATTAATATTAAGGATAATATTGAAATGTTTTCCTCCAAAAGTAATGAAGGAATTATCATTGGATATTCAACCTCTAGAAAATCCTATAGGTTTTCTAACAAGATAACCAAGAATGTTTAAGATTATTTGCATATAAATTTTTAGGATACAAATCCACATGAACCTAAGTCCCCATTAGAAAATTGTGAGGTTGATTTATAAAATCTAAACATAAATTCCAAACCATATGGTTCTGTTGTAAATAAAGAAGAAAAATCATCCAGTTTTTAGGAACATCAAGAGCCTAAACCTAAACTAGTATAAGACCCTATGGTGACCAGTCATTTTTTTCTAGAGATGTTAGGAATCTTAAATACCATCCTTTAGATGCTATTTTTGGAGACGTGGATAATGGTACACAAACATTATATTATCCAATAATTGAGGTTTAAAAAATAAGAATTCATGTCACATATTTAATTTAAGAACATCAATGATGAAATTAAGGATGAATTCAGAGATAGGGATTTGTAAGAAAAAAATAATAAATTTCAATGAAATAAAGTTTTCAAACTTGTTGATAGACCCAAAGAAACCTTAAATATAGGATGAAAATTGGTGTTTAGAAACAAGGTTGATAAATACGACACTATAGTATGAAATAAGTTTTGACTAGTTGCACAAGGGTATTGTTAAAAAGAGTATAGACTATGAAGAGACCATTGTACCTATATTCCAACATGATTCCATTAGAGTATTGATTTCTTATATAGCACATATAGATTTCAAACTATATCAATTGGATTCAAAAGTGAATTATTAAATGGGTATATAGTTTAGGATTTTTCATTGTGTAACCACTTGGATTTTAAAATCCTTATTTTCCAAATCTTGTTTTAAAGTTAAAAAAATCTTTGTATGGTTTGAAATAATATTTTAATTATTAATATGATAGGGTCATCTCTTTTATTATTTCAAAAGGCTTTTAAAATGGTGTATCTAATCCTACTCTATTTATAAAAAAATTTCAAAACATTTTACATTTGTTCAAATTTATGTACATGATATTGTATTTGAATATTATAAAATTTTTTGATCCATTGAATTTTTAAAAAGGATGCCAAATGAATTTCAAATGAATTTAATGGGTGAACTAAAATTCATTCTTGGTTTTCTAATTTTTCAAAATAATGAAGGAACTATTTTAAAACCTAGTAAATATAGTAAGGACCTTTTAAAATGTTTTGGTTTGGATGGAACTAAGAATAGTGATACTCCTAGAAGAACCACTTGTAAGATAGATCTTGATGAAGTAGGGAAATTAATAGATCAAACAAGTTATAAAGGCATGATTGGAAGTCTTTTATACTTAACTACTAACAGACCAAATATTATGCTTAGTGTGTGTATGTGTGCTTGTTTTTAAGAAAACCCAAAAGAGGCACACATAGTTTCTATAAAAAATATTTTTAAATACCTCAATTATACTAACAATTTAGGAATATTCTATCCAAGAGGATAAGAATTTGATCTAGTTAGTTATTCTAATGTTTCTTTTTTGTGGTTGTATGCTAGATAGAAAAAACTTCTATGGAATATTTTACTATTTGGGGAAGTATCTACTTTCTTTTTCTAGTAAGAAAGAAAATTCTTTTTCACTGTCTACTATTGAAGGTGAATACATAGCAGTAGGCAGCTGTTGTGCACAAATTTATTAGATGAAACACACATTACTAGACTATGGATGTCAATTTTGACATGTCCCTATAAATTGTGACAACAAAAATTGTATAAAATTTATAAAAACCCTATGTCTCACTCTATAAAAAAATATATTGATGTAACACATCAAATTTAAAGACATAATTTTCAAAAAGCTGATAGATCTCTTGAATACATTGGTACAAAACATAAACTTGCTGATATTTTTACAAATCATTTGAATTATAATAGAATAAACTACATAAAACATGAATTAGGAATGAATACTTTTGGTTATTCTTAATATTATGTGATTCATTATTGTGTTTTACCCACCATTGAGTTTTACTGACCATTGATTTTTACCCACTGCTGAGTTTTACTCATCACGGGAATTAGTCACCATTATAATTACTCACCATTTGAATTAGACACCATTGGAATTAATCCTCATTGTAATTAATCTCCATTGGAAGTGAACACAGTTTTTTTAACTCACTGTTAGATTTACCTACCATTGGTATTTTCTTTCCTTTGCAATTTCTTGCCATTTTTAAGCCACTATTTATAATTTTGTTATACTAGTTATTTATTTATTTAATTTTTAATTCAATTCAAAAGATATTTTGATTTTGATTCTCTGAATCCCTAAAAAAACAAAATGTTATAAATTAGGTGTTTTTATAATTCCAATTATCTCTCCCTCATTCCTTTTCTCTCAATCCGTGTCGTGGCCCATTCTCTCTTGACCGTCTACCATCCCTCACCTTCACTTGAGCCTACCAAGTCGTTCACCATGGCTAGAGAGAAGAGAGCTTCTATTTATTCTCTGGATTATTTTTGTAATTAAAATAAGCAAAGAGGTGATACAAGTCATTTAATATCTTTTGATTTAGTGAATCCTGATCTTGAGAAGAGGGTTCAATACCCAAAAAATAATTTTAGGCTGAGTGGTTGCTATCAAGAAAGGTATTTGTGATGAAATCATTATCATGACAAGTATGGATAGAATGGTTCTCTAATAATAGGATACCATTCTATCCAAGGTTGGTACATCGATTTTATTAGTTTTTTAGTAAATTTTCAGGGAAAATTATGACTCAATGATAACTAGAATAAATATATGTAAAGTAGTTTTTTATTCAATCCAATGGGATAGTTCTTTGAGAGTTCCACATGAAAAAGTTGCAAAATACTATCAACAAACTATTCTCGATGATGGTGATAACTTTGTTTTTGAAGATTCTTTGGCTGAGTAAACTAGTGATTGGATTGTGAGAAGGCTAGTTTCTATAGAGATTTATGGTGAATATAGGATGGTTTTCAAGTTCATCTAGCATATAAATTGTCCAAGGAAAGGTGAATTTTCCATGATGAGGTAACATGATTTTTATATTATATGTATTATGAAGAGGGGAGAGAAGATCAAATTGTGTAGATATGTAAATAATCATAAATTTAGTGGAAATTTTTTTCTTAAATACATGGAAATTTTATGAGTCTGCGAAAATTTACGGCGCTTGATTCTGAGGCCCGGTGTGCCCGGAATCAATTTCTGAAGTTTTGTTCAGGTACGTTCAGTAAATGTACGATCGAGATTTTATAACCTTTGAAGTGGTTCTTGGAATTGAAATACAAGGGAATCATTGAACTCGCAGTGCCGATATTTGCTTAAGAAGAATTTCACTTCGACGGAAGTGAGTCGAGGATACAAGTTAGTTTTTGTGTTCTCTATAAAAAAATAATACAAAGTGAGCTACACTTTATTTTATTGAGCTTCCATGTGAGTGTTGGTTGTTAAAATATACTCATGGGAGTTGGAGGTGGGGCCACCACACCTTAACCTCCCATGAGAGGTTATGGTAGTGGGGCCCACCCGAACTCAACCTCCCATGTGAGGATAAATGAGGGGGGTACCACCTGGGCTCTTAACCCCTTAAACTCCCCATTAAAGTGGAGAAAACTCTTAAACTTCACATTAATTTATGGGAACCTCTTCACCTCCCCTAGCACTTAATTTTCCCAATCCTCCACAATTAAGGGGGAGAATACCTAATTAATTACTCCTTTTTGAATTGGTTACAACTCCCCAATTAATACGTTCCAACACACGTGAATTAACGAGGAGGATCATTTTAATTTTAATTCACCCTTTTGAATTTGTGCCAACGAAATAATAGATTAAGTAATCTATTATTTGGAACAACGAATTCACTTCAGTGATTGAAGGGAAAGCTCTCAATGAGGAACCTCATCCTCTAACGAAGAACTCTCACCAACGAAGAATGAAGAACGTCGACGATGATCCTTCTTTGAATTCTTCCCGCGACTTCAATGTCGACGCCCGACAAAACAAAGTTAGGGGGATTAAATTCTTTTGAGTACCTTGTTCTTCCCTCCTTTTTGGATAACGAAGGTTGTAGATCTTCATTATTATGAACCGTTTTCTATAACCATAAATGCGGAGGATACAGGCCAACCTAACATGGCCCAACATCCTACATCAATTTTTCCTTCTTGTAGCGTTATTCAGTATGGAAATGTAACGACGGAGGCAGTAATGACAAAGGAAGCACTACCCGCAGCCTCCACGAACCGTGCCACCACAACAGCGTACTGGTGCTCTCGTCCAAACACCGTCAGCCCACGCCGGCCCGAGCCGCACCGTACCGGCCTGCCCGGTGGCCGGCCCGCCTGCCCGCGGCCTGCCTGCACCCCGCGCGGCCTACCCGTCACCCCGCACAGCCTCCCTGCGCCCCGTGCGGCCTGCCCGGTGCCCTGTGCAGCCTTCCCACACCCCACTGGCCTGGCCGTAGCCTGCCAAACCCTACCTGGCCTTCCAATGGCCTCCTGCGTGCCCTGCACGACTACCACCGGCCTCCCGAGCCAGCTTGCAGCATCCCTCACGGCGTCGCTGGACGAACCGACTCAACCTTCCGGACCTATCCACCTGAGCCGCACCCCGTGCAAAGCTGGATGAACCAACCCCAGCCACCAGACTGAGCCACCTACGCGGAGACCTCTGGGCCGAACCGCCCCCGCAGTCCGCTGGGCCGGGCCTAGCGGACCGGGCTGAACCAAGCGGGCTGACTCGCCCAATGGGCCAGGTCAGACCCAGTGGGTCTGACCGGGTCAGCCTAGTCTGGGTTGGGCCGAGTCAGTCTGACTGGGTCAGACCTGACCTGGGACCACAACTGACCCTTTACTTCCTTTGGTCATATCTTTGGCACCAAATGACCATTTGATGAACCGTTAGAGGTGCTGGTATTCTTGGAGCATGATGGTTCCTTTGAGTATACCCCACTGATGTTCGGGGTAATGTTGAGATATGGTTAGGTTGGATCGTGCATGAATCCAACAGGGCCCCCAGGAAAAAAAGGCTAATAACTCACAGACCGGGCATCTGATTGACGCGCCATCTGTTGTGTTGAGACTCCTATGAAAAGGAATACCTTTGAGATACTTATTCATGGGACTTTGATATAGTTGGAGTTTCGAACTATAGCTCATGGAGCAGACCCTCCCGGAGACGAGCGAGTAGAGTACGGAGACCTAGTAGTTAGCTAAGACTTGACGACTGCTTGATTGATTCAACTCTGAGTGATTCGACTTGCCCAGTGGGGAGCACCAAGTTGCAGCGGCAGACCCACAACAAAGGAGCGCCTGGTAGTTGGCGGCAGACCTGCGGTACTCGATAGGAGGAGTACCTCTAGAGGCTATTAGGGGGAGCACCTGGTAGTTGGCGGCATACCCACAATGGGGAATGCATTTGTGTGAGAATGATAGACCCACAGTACTCGATAGGAGGAGTATCTAAATAGTCCAAGGTTAGTGGGAAGCACCTGGTTGTGGCGGCATGCCACTATACTTGACAAAGGAGGAGTTCTCCAGCATCCATGGTTTTGAAAATGTGAATAAAAATTCTGGTTGAGCTGAGTCAGTAACTTTTGGGTTTACCTTGTGATTGAGATGGATTAATTGCTAACTTAGGTATATGTATGGGCATATACCTAAGTGAGGTTATCTGTTTATTTCATACCTTTTGGTTTATCCTTGTTGGATTTTGTGAGACCTTGGGGGTCTCGGGGTCCCTACTGAGTATCATTATACTCACCCCTGCACGGGCTATGCCCACACCTCGTTGTGTTGGTTGCAGATGATGGATAGTGCTGACCGAGGCTGAGTGGACCAGGACTAAACAGTACCTGGAGGAGGACCACATGGTGTGACGGTACACGGAGGAGACAGACAGACGTGGAGTGCTGTGGAGGCTATCTATACCTACCCTTTAGGTAGGATCTGTGGTGGATGATCCAGGAGCTACTCTACACCTTTTAGCTATTTTTGTCCATTTTTAGTTGTACTTATACCATACAGTTGGGTTTGTATTTCTGGTCCCTTTACTTTTTATCACTCCTTTTGTAAACAGTTTTACTTAGTGTTTTTCTTTCAACATATACTCTGTTTTGTGTGTTTATAATTTATAAAGGCAATGCCTTCCCAGATTTATGGATTTACGCCTTTGGTGCTAGTCCCCAGCCCCTGGAATATGGAAGGTGGGCTTGGGGTAGTCACAACACAGGTCCCGAGAATAGGCCGTGACAAATTGGTATCAGAGGAGTCGGTTCTACTGCAGAACTTAGGACTTTGATCTTTCTTTTTTGTGAATAAATAATGTTAAGTTTACTAAGTGTGATTTTCAGTTCAGGGAGTCTAGTGTTGGTGCGGTGGCCGACGTATCCATACACCAGGACCCTGAATACTAATTTCCGACTCATTTCATGAAAACAATAATTGCGTGTGTGTTTTTAAATGTTTTCTTTAAGTCATCTCAACCAGGTCAGCTCACCAGGTATTAATCATTTGACCATGTCACATCTGTTTCTTTCAGGATTCCTCCCCATGAATGACCGTCTAGAGCCCCGAGAGTTGTACGCACAGATATCCCACCAAGCGATGAGGCCTCAGTGTAGGGACCTCTTATAGTAGAGGCAACAGTGGAGGTACCAGCGGTACCACTTCCCGTTGGTCCACCGATTCCACCACCCCTAGCAGAAGATGATGCACGTCGCTTGAGCACATTGCATGAGTTCCAATGCCAGAGGCCACCCAGGTTCAGGGGAGAGAAAAACCTGCAAGTAGCTGAGGATTGGCTAGAGGCTGTGGTGAGAATCTTCATACTGGTAGGGACACTAGCCGATTTCATGTTGATCCTTGCTACGAGTCTCCTTCAGGCAACAACAAAAAGATGGTGGAGTCTGATGCTCCAGGCGCATAATGAGATGACACTACTCTGGGATAACTTCGAGAGCCTATTTCCGGCAGAGTTTGTCCCATCCACCCTACGAGCAGTGAAGATACAGGAGCTACTGCATCTACAACAGGGTAGCATGATTGTAGCTTAGTACTCAGTGAGGTTCACAGACCTCTCGTGCTACACCACTGATATGGTACATGACCCATTCTTCAAGGACCAGACCTTCGAGCAGGGACTCAAGCAAGAGATCAGGGCTTCGATGATCTCCCTCAGTATCCCAACATAGGCAGGGGTGTTGGAGCGAGCCTTCTTAGTAGAGAGTTTCCATGCTGAGCAGTCTCCAGCAGCGTGACCCATCACTAGTCGACATGCAGCGAAGTCTTCTTCAGTTCGTATTAGATAGATGTCGTAGAGGTCCAAGAGGACCATACCTATAGGTGGACGACCACACGACTCATAATCAGTTTTGAAGGGCACCTAGAGTGGAGAAAGAGCTAGACATGCTAGGAGAAGACAATGTTACTCATGCGGTGGGCATGGTCACATGGATCGTGACTGTCTGACCTGCTGTTTGGATGATCAGCATATGGTCGAAGGACCACCCAGACAGAGACATATATTCGATCAAGGTGGTCCACAGGGAGCAGGCGGACGTGGTAGAGGATTCAGTCGTGCATCTGGTGGTGGACGACGATTTCAGGTGTTACCGCCACCACCACCAGGAGGTCCACCATGACTATAGGGAGCAGGTGGACATGGGTGAGCTCAGCTCCAGGCTACTGAGGCCTATGACCATGGTGGTCTGAAGATGATACGAGGTATGATATTTTTCTACTCAACCTTAGCTGCAATTATTATAGACATAGGTGTTAGTAACTCTTTCATTTCCACTACCCTTGTTTGGATCTCGGAGATTACAATGGAGCCGTTGGCTCGATCCTTACGGCTGGAGACTCATACGGGAGTAGACTCGACGATTACGCACTGATGCTGGCAGTGTGAGCTTACTCTAGGAGGTGAGAGCTTCAGCTGGGATCTCCTCGTAGCGGCGTCGAGGCCTTACAACGTCATCTTGGGTATGGAATTGTTATCTATAGTCCATGCTCAGATTGACTGTATTAGGCGCAATGTGAGGTGTGTCCACATGGATGGGACAAGGTTCACCTTAACCAGCGAGAAGGGTGCCTTTGCAGCGCAGGATGGACTTACTCCGAGGAGGGTGCAGCCGATCACTCATCAGTTGGCCTGCCTTACCCTCAGAGCAGTTGATGTGGAGAGTCTGAGCTATCCTGTTGTGGTGGACCAATAAGTGGATGTTTTCACTGATGATGTTCCAATACTACCTTCTCGTAGAGAGTTGGACTTCTATATTGACCTGTACCCCAGGACGACACCAATATCTACACCAACATATTGGATGGCTCCCACTGAGCTTCGTGAGCTGTGGGTACAACTAGAGGACTTTCAGGGGAAGGGATTCATCTGGCCCCATGTTTCTCCCCGGGCAGCCCCGATTCTATTCGCCAAGAAGGAGGATGGGAGTTTGAGGATTTTTGTTGACTACCGTCACCTAAACCAGGTGACCATGAAGAACACGTACCCACTCTCGAGGATTGACAACCTCTTTGATCAGTTGAACAGAGCACAGTGGTTCTCGAAGATAGACCTCAGATTAGGCTATCACCAACTCAGAGTTCAAGACGAGGATGTACAGAAGATGACCTTCAGATGTCGGTACATCCAATACGAGTTCTTGGTTATGCCTTCTTTCATAACCAATACTCCAATAATGTTCATGGGACTGATGAATAGGATCTTCCAGACATACCTCGATTGCTTTTTCATAGTCTTCATTGAAGACATTCTGATCTACTTGACTACTGAGAAGGAGCATTCTTACCATTTACAGGTAGTACTGGACACACTCTGAGAGCCCCATATTTATGGTAAAATCTCGAAGTGCCAGTTTTGGATCCGAGAGGTTCACTTTTTGGTACATGTCATCTCGGAGGCTGGAGTTGCAGTGAATCCAGTGAATATTGAGGCGGTACTTTCTTAGGAGCCACCCAGGAGTGTGATGGAGTTACTGAGTTTCCTAGGTTTGGCTGGGTACTACTGGAGATTCATCTCAGACTTCTCCAGAGTTGTAGAACCACCATCATCCTTGATGAAGAAGGGGAAACCCTTAGTGTGTCCAGAGAGATGCCAACAGAGCTTTCATGAGCTGAGGAAGAGGCTGACTAGTGCCCCCATATTGAGGCTTCCAGAGGAAGGCGTACGATACGTATTCTACTGCGACGCATCAGGGACCAGACTCGGTTGTGCCCTAATACAGGAGCGAGTAGTGATCGCGTATGGTTCTTGAAAGCTAAGGCAACATGAGAAGAACTATGCTACCCATAACCTGGAGTTAGCAGCAATGGTCTTTGCCTTGAAGATGTGGCAACACTATCTGATGGGCGAATGTTTTACCATGTACTCAAATCACAAGAGTTTTAGGTATATCTTCTCTCAGAAGGACCTGAACATGAGACAATGATGTTGGCTTGAGTTCCTCTAGGACTATGAATTCGAGATAGTCTATTTCTGGGAAGGGGAACATTGTTGCAGATGCACTTAGTAGGAGAACTGGTTTACAGCTTCTAGGCGAAGCGACGAAGCAGCTGGCCTCTTTGTAGATATCCTTTGTGGATAGAGATAGAGAAGCTTTCCTTAAGTCCCTTACAGTCAAACCCCCACTTCTTCAACGAGTAAGATAAACACAACTTGGGGATGCTGACTGCGAGGCACAGCGTGCTCAGATATCCACAGGGCAGGCACCTAATGGATTTTCTAAAGGTGGGTAGCATGTCATCCTCTTTAGAGGACGTACCATTGTACCAGTTTCACTTTAGGAGGAAGTGTGGTGGGAGTTCCACACATCTCCTCCAGCGGTACACCTAGAAGGGGAGAAGATGTACCAGGACCTTCAGCGACAGCACTGGTGGCCAGGTATGAAGAAGACAGTAGCGGAGTTTGTCTCTTGATGCCTCACTTGTCAGTAAGTGAAGGCGGAGTAACAGGTACCATCAGGTTTCTTCCAGACTTTAGATGTACCAAAGTGGAAGTGGGATGGGATATGCATGGACTTTGTGATGGGTCTTCCACGTACATCCAGGGGTCACGACTCGATTCGGGTGATCGTCGACCGACTCACCAAGTCGACCCACTTCCTACTGATTAGAGAGAAGGGTTCAGTAGAGATATTGGGACGCCTCTATGTGTAGCAGATTGTGCATTTTCATGGAGTACCTTCTTCTATTGTCTCTGATAGTGACGCACAATTTACTTCTCGGCTATGGAAGGGTTTGCAAGAGGCTTTTGGGATACAACTTCATCTAAGCACCGCCTTCCATCCTCAGACAGATGGTCATACCGAGCGGACCATTCAGACCCTTGAGGACATGCTACATGCTTGTGTCCTCGACTTTGTTCATAGCTGGGAGGATCAATTACATTTGGTGGATTTTGCATACAACAACATCTATCACTCCACCATCAGGATGACACCTTTTGAGGCCTTGTACGGGCGGCCTTGCAGATCACCCTTATGTTGTACTGACCCTGGGGAGTCAGCATTATTAGGACCATAGATGGTATGAGATACCACTGAGAAGGTGAAAATCATAAAGGAGAAGATGAAGACTAAACAGAGTAGGAAGAAGTCATATGCAGACAGGAGAAAGAGGCCTCTGATGTTTGAGGATGGCGACCACATATTCCTACAGGTCTCACCTCGATGAGGTCTATGGAGATTTGGATGAGGCGGCGAGTTATCTTTGAGATTCATTGAACCTTTTTAAGTTCTCAACAGAGTAAGGGAGGAGGCTTACCTCTTGGCTCTTCTACCTCAGTTGCACCGAGTGAACGAAGTCCTCCATGTATCCCAGCTGAGGAGATACATGTACGACCCTTCTCACATCATCGACCATGGATAGATGGATGTCGATGATGGTGTGACTTTCACAGAGGTTCCATTGGAGATTGAGGATCGACAAGAGTGGGACCTATTTGGATGGTCGATAGCTCTAATGCATGTACACTGGTAGCATAGGAACCTCCAGGAGAGCACATGGGAGCGGAAGGCTCAGATGCGTGATCAGTACCCCCACTTGTTCTCATAGTTTGAGTTGTATCTTATGGGGACGTAAAGCCCTGAGGTGGGGAGAATGTAAATACCCATAAATTCCTTGGATTTTTTTTCTTAGATATATGGGAATTTTATGAGTCCGTGAAAATTTACGGTGCTTGATTCCGAGGCCCGGTGTGCCCGGAATCAATTTATGAAGTTTTTTTCAGGTACGTTTAGTAAACGTATGAGTGAGATTTTATAAATTTTGAAGTGGTGCTCGGAATTGAAATCTGAGGGCACCGTTGAAATCACAGTGCCGGTATTCTCTTAAGAAGACTTTTACATCGACAGAAGTGAGTAGAGGATAGAAGTTAGTTTTTGGGTTTTCTTTAAAAAAAAATAATAAAATAAAGTGAGATACACTTTATTTTATTGAGCCACCATGTGAGTGTTGGTGGTTAAAATCTTCTCATGGGAGTTGGAGTTGGAGCCACCACACCTTAACCTCCCATGAGAGGTTATGGTGGTGGGGCCCACCCGAACTCAACCTCCCATGTGAGGATAAATGAGGTGGGGACCACCCGAGATCTTAACCCCATAAAATCCCCATTAAAGTGGAGAAAACTCTTAAGCTTCACATTAATTTAGGGGAACCTCTTCAACTTCCCTAGCATTTAATTTTTCCAATCCTCCACAGTTAAGGGGGGGCCTACCTAATTAATTACTCTTTTTTGAATTGGTGCCAACTCCCCAATTAATAGGTGCCAATACACGTGAATTAATGAGAAGGGTCCTTTTAATTTTAATTCACCCTTTTGAATTTGTGCCAACGAAATAATAGATTATGTAATCTATTATTTGGCACAATGAATTCACTTGGGTGATTGGAGGGAAAGATCTCAATGAGGAACCTCATCCCCCAACGAAGAACTCTCTCCAATGAAGAATGAAGAATACCGGTGACGATCCTTCTTCGACTTCTTCCAGTGACTTCAACGTCGATGCTCGGCAAAACAAAGGTAGGGGGATTAAATTCTTTTGAGTACCCTGTTCTTCCCGCCTTTTTGGATAATGAAGGTTTTTGAGCTTCGTTCTTATGAATCGTTTTCTATCTCTATAAACATGGAGGATACGGGCCAACCTAACATGGCCCAAAATCCTTCGTTGATTTTTCCTTCTTATGGCATTCTTCAGAATGGCGACGTAATGAAAAAGGTGGTGACAACAAAGGTTTCGCTACCCGCGGCCTCCGCGAACCGCGCTGCCCCCGCGGCGCGCCAGTGCTCCTGGCCGAACACCGTCAGCCTACACCATCTCGAGTGGCGCCGAACCGGCCTACCCGACGCCCCGCACAGCCTGCCCGCGCCCCGCGCCGCTTGGCCGGTCCCCCGCGTGACTTGACTGCGCCCCACTGACCTGCCCGCACCCTGCCGCGCCCTGCCCGACCTGCCTACGACCTTCCGCGTGCCCTAACTGGCTGCCGCCGACCTCCCGAGCCGGCCTACGGCGTCCCCCGCAGCATTGCTGGATGAAACGGCACAACCTTCCAGACAGAGCCACTCGAGCCATGCCCCGCACAGTGCTGGCCGAACCGACCCCGTCCACCGGACCGAGCAACCTACGTGGCGACCTTTGGGCCAAACCGCCCCCGCATTCCACTGGGCCGGGTCCAGCAGACCGGGCCGAACCTTTCAGGCTGACCGGTTCGACCCAGACCAGGTCGGCCCAGTCTGGTTTGGACTGAGTCGGTCCGACCGGGTTGTACTGGACTCAGGCCCACAACCGACCCTTTAATTCCTTTGGCCATATCTTTGGTACCGAATGACCGTTTGACAAACCGTCAGTGGCGCTGGTATTCTTGGAGCACGAAGGTCCCTTTGAGTATACCCCACTAGTGTTCGGGGTAATGTTGAGATACAGTTAGGTTGGATCATGCACGAATCCAACCGAGCCCCTAGGACAAAAAGGCTAATAACTCACAGACCGGGCGTCTGATTGACGTACCGTATGTTGTGTTGAGACCCCTATGACAAGGCAGAACTTTGAGATACTTTTTTGTGGGACTTCACGACAGTTGGAGTATTAACCTGTATCTCATGGAGCAGACCCTCCTGGAGACGAGTGAGAGGAGTACAGAGACCTAGTAGCTTGCTGAGACTTGACGACTTCTTGAACGATTTGACTCGGAGTGATTTGAATAGCCCAGTGGGGACCACCTAGTTGCGGTGGAATACCCACGGTAGAGGATCACATGGTAGTTGGCAGCAGACCCATGGTACTCGACAGGAGGAGTACCTCTGCAGGCTATTAGGGGGAGCGCCTAGTAGTTGGCAGCAGACCCACAATGGGGAGCACCTCTATGTGAGCATGGCAGACCCACAATACTTGATAGGAGGAGTACCTCAGCAGTCCAAGGTTAGTGGGAAGTGCCTGGTTGTGGCGGCAGACCCACTATACTCAACAGAGGAGGAGTTTGCCAATAGTCATGGTTTCGACAATGTGAATAAAAATCCTGGTTGAGCTGAGTCAGTAACTTTTGTGTTTACCTCATGATTGAGATGGATTACTTGATAACTTAGTTATATGTATGGACATATACCAAAGTGAGGTTATATGTTGATTTCATACCTTTTGGTTTATCCTTGTTATATTTTGTGAGACCTTGAGGGTCTCATGGTCCCTACTGAGTATCGTTATACTCACCCCTGCATTAGATATGCCTGCACCTCATTGTGTTGGCTGCAGATGACGAACAACGCTGACCGAGGCTAAATGGACCGGGACTGGATGGTACCCGGAGGTGGACCACACAACGT
Organism: Viscum album; assembly: GCA_963277665.1. Lineage (NCBI taxonomy): Eukaryota > Viridiplantae > Streptophyta > Magnoliopsida > Santalales > Viscaceae > Viscum > Viscum album. Next base: position 442,227,521 of record OY728160.1, read on the forward strand.
GACAGTACACAGAGGAGACGGACAGACGTAGAGTTCTGTGGAGGCTATCTGTACCTACCCTTCAGGTAGGATCCATGGTGGATGATCCAAGAGTTTCTCTACACATTTCAGCTATTTTTTACCTTTTTAGTTGTACTTTTACCTTACAGTTGGACTTGTATTTCCAGCCCCTTTACTTTTCAGTACTCCTTTTTTATACAGTTTTACTTAGTGTTTTTATTTCATATTATACTCTGTTTTGTGTGTTTATAATTTATAAAGACAATGCCTTCCCAGTTTTAGGGATTTATGCCTTTAGTGCTATTCGCCATCCCCGTGCCTATGGAAGGCTGGCTTGGGGTAGTCATGACACAGGTCCCGAGGACGGGTCCTGAGAAGATACCAAATTATTTACATGATAGAGATGTTCAAGACTTCATCAAGATCCAATTACTTAATCGATCCTACATTTGTTTCATCCATGTTAGAGGCAAAGTGATTAGTCAATGAAGTTAAAGAAACAGTAGTTAGCTATGGGGTATTTTTCATTATTAGGGTTATTTGTAAAAAGATGAAAATTAGCTAGAACCCTTATAGAAAATAGTTATCTAATGATAGTGACATTCTATATGATAAATTCAATCATATTGACCATCCTTTTAGAACAAATGACCTTGTTGATCATGGCACAGAACCAGATGAAATTGTTGAGTATTCTAATGAAGTGGAAGAGGAGTGTGTTTCCCCTATGATAAGGAAAAGTAATTTTATTTGGATGAAGGTAGTGAGCCCGATTTACCTCAAAGCTCCCCATATATATCCTATGGTGATTTTAGTCCCCCTAGATATATTTCTATTAGATATATTCTTCTAAAATAAGGAATTGAGGAAGAAAAAATAGAAATATTTTTTGAGGAATGATTTGAGAGTTCTTCCAAATACACTAAAGAGAATATAAATGATGAAAATGATGATGAGGATTAAAAATATGAATAATGAGAAAAATATGAGGTAGTTTAAGGTGATGAAAATAAAAATCTATATAGAAATGAATATTAAGAAGAATATGGAAGTGATGGAGGTTCTGATGGTGTATATGGATGCATTAGAGATGGGGATATTGAGATGCCTCAAACAATTATCTCTTATCAAAATTTATTTATCAATAGATATGAAGAGAGACAAAACCTTTTTGAATATTTTGATAGGTCATATAGATAATAGAAGGAATCGTTAATTGAGTGGAATAAATCCCTATGTCTAGACCGTCACCATGTTGTTGGTGATCTTGTTGTGCCTATAGATGATGTTAAGAATGATGATGTGTTGACTGTTGTGGATCAGTCAATTAGTGATCAGATGGAAGTTAAGATAGATGTTGTTGAGAAGAAAATGGTTTTATATATATCAATTAAAAATTTTAGTGGTGTTCCAACTATAGTTTTATCTATAGTTTTTGGTTCTCATGGTTTGAAATCCATTGGTGTGTATTTTTTCAAGTTGGATAGATACAATGTTTCTGTAATGGGATATGTTTTCTGATAAGGATGGTAGTCCACCAAAGAACGGTGGACCTAATATGGGAAATTCAATGGACCATGAAGGATCATTGGTTGATCATATTGATGATATTGGTGAATTGTAGAGGTTTGATTATGAGAGAGTTGTTGCACCTTATGTTCCTTCAGTACCGGTGGGTGTTGTCATAAGAGGTGAGTTAGATTATTTCATTGAAAATATTCTTTTTGATTTGGATTTTTTGTTGAAAAATCAACCATCTTTGGTTAACATTACCAGTGATAAATATGTGAGGAATTTGTTGGTACTTTTGATTCTTTACATTCTTCCCAAAATGATGCTCCATAATCGAGAATTATAAGTGTAAAACATAAGGTTATCAAGTGAGATGGAAGATAATCTATAGTGGAGGATATAAGGGCTTATTTCATATATTCCACAGATGATTTATTGGACAGGATATAAAATATTACATTCGTGGATTCTTATTCAAGTTAACCTCTTCGTCCTCCTCCTATTGATGTTTAAATGATCATATTTTTTGTGAGAGAAGAACTTTATACTGCTTGAAGTGATGTTCTTGACCTACCTCAAGAGGATTTGAGAAAAATCAGGCATAATAGTGACCACATTCATATAATGGTTAGGGATTATATGAAAGGCATAAAGGATGATAGAAATACTATAACCAAAACCATAAAGTTTTATCTTTCTAGGATATGTACCAAGAATGTGGTAAATGCTCATTTAAAGTTCCAAACTGAAAATATGAGAATGCCTCTAGTGAATCAAGAGTTTAAATATCAAGTAAATCAGTTAATAGACATCACCAATGTGCTTAATATGTTTATCGATGAAAAGAAATATTTCTTCAGTGCTATGGAGAGAGGTGGGAATGTCATTATTTATTTCTTAAATATGATGAAAACATTTATTCTTGTTTCTAGATCTACTATTGTGGCCTAGTATGCTATTCCAATTACTTCTCATCTGACGCCTCCTAATTTTAAACTAGAGTTCATCAAGCTCTGTGTAACCAGAGATCCTAATTCACCTTTTAATCTTGTTTTTAGTCTTCTGCTCTCTCTCCTATGGAATAATTTTGGATTCTCAATCCAATACTTATCAGAGAGACTCACTATCTAACTGATGTCCCTACTATTATCCCTCGTGGTACTTTAGATTCACCTATTGATCATTATACATTATAAAAAGGGATAGGAAAATCACCCCTAATTCCTTCAACACAACCTAGGAAGAATTTATTATTGTATTGTTTTTCATTGATGGGGATTGTTTTCTGTCTTGTTTTTTAAACTTTTGGGCAATAAATTCATTGGCTTTTTTAATGGGAATTATCTTAATCATATTATGTTCACTTGTATTTCCTATTTTGTTCTTTATTTTTGATAATCCAAAAAAGGGTGAGAATAATATATGAAATTTATTTATATAAGTGTATTCCATTTATCAAAAACTGATAGTCATTGTTTAATTTTCTTCTTTGATGCCATATTTTCTTTGATATTATTGCCTATCAAATTTTCATTTATACTTTGGGTATCTTATTTTTTGTTGATCTTTAACATTCATTCCATGGTATATAAAATGACATGATTTTTGAGCATAAAAAATTGGGATAATTTTGGAACCCTTGTTTTAATGATCACCAAATAATGTTCCTTATGATATTAATGAGTGTTATGTGTTATTTCAAAATTTTCTAATATAATACATATTAGAAAAAATTTGTTTCAGTATAGGAAAGTTTCACTGTTATATATGAGTCACCGCCAAACATAACTCTCCATTGAAGTTGACTCACCACAAGTAATGACTCACCGTTGGGGACAAATCATTATCAGGGTGAAAATATGGTTATGTATGGGAAATATTTACCTTCATCTATGACTCACTGTTGAACCAAGATTTTTTGGGAAATGTATGGAAACAAATCTACTATCAAATATGTCTTATAGAAATTTGACCAATTATAGAGAATACCTATCATCAGCAATGAGTCACTACCAATATACAAAATTGGAAAAGTATGGAGATTGAATAATACCAAAGGATGAATCACCATCAAACTTTACCTTCCATCAAAATGGAAATCTAGAAAATTGTTTGAATGTCCTACTGCTGAGATGAGTCGCTATTGGCATGAATCACTGCCATCCCAAGTCACCTTTTGGATGACTCACAACCAGTGTTGTGTCACCATTTAAAGGATTCACATCCAATTTTTTGGTTTATTTTTAATTAAATATTTATAACATCTATATTAAAAAGATTCATATGTAAGCATTATTTTAATGATTGTTCTTAAAATATTACATTAATGAATTAAAGTGTGTGAAAGTTATCTAGTGTGATGAGTAGAGGATCTAGATGGTTCTTATTGCATGTTGTTGTTAAAAGAATCCACAAACTCATTTGTGTATATACATGGAGAGATAACAGACACATGAATACAAAAAAATATATTCACAGATGTGTGAATAGTTCCACATACCGAGAGATTACACACTGTATTTTTTTTATACCCAGCTATGAGAAAGTGGAGCATTTGAAACATTAAATTCCTTTACATACTCAGAACAAAAAGAGTTCAAGACACTCTGTTTTTGTTTAATTTTAAGAAACCTGACTCAAGATAATTTTAATGATTTGCCAGCTACAAAACATATCAGAAAGAGAAATACAATCTCTATACATATTTTTATTATATCTTTCCATCTATTTTATTTATATTATGATCTATATGTTTTTACTCTATATTTTAAACACACACACTGTCTCTTACACCTTAACTGGAAGATACTATATATCTTCTAAAAATCCTTCTTTACACTTGTTTACACATGGTGTTGTGGAAGTGGTCATGTGTGTCATGTGTTTATTTTTTCCCACAGGTATTGTGGAAGAGGTCATGTGTGGCTTGGATAGCTTTTTTGTTATACACCAAGTCTAGGTTATGGAATATAGATTTTTTTATATATTCTACATGGCATTATAGGATTATAAAGTAGAGAGAATTAAGTCTCAAATTGAAACTGAATATCTTGTATTTATTTCACTCTGTGTTTTTTTTGTTTATACACTTTAAACTTTATATGTCTTAAAGTATAAACAAAACCACTAATTCAATAGTTAGTCTTAGTTAGTGTTTATATAAGTTTTTGTTAAAGTAAATTGATTTCAAAATATAAATTAGTTTTATAATTTTTTACCAGAGACTTAATAAATATTTTAGAAATATTTTAAAAAATTATAAGTTATATCTATCTTATATTTTTATTAACTAGGATGTTTTAATTAATTGGGGGATTTTATTTTAACATTTTTTTGAAATAAATTTTATTGTGTACTCAATTTACCCAAACTCTCTATAGATTCTCACTCAAACTGATAGAAACCATGGTTTAAAAAAAGAGGAATATAAGGACTGTTAGAGATAAAAAAATTGTTCTTTCAATTGGGAAATAAAAATATTATCTATAAATACAAACATGGATATAGATAAAATATCCCTTAAACGAGAAGGGAGTTATTATTAAAAAATAATTTCCAAACAAAATAGATTCATCAAGGTAGAATAAATTGAAGTGAAAGATGGTTTCCCAAGAAATAAAGGTGAAAATAAAAATTAACTTTATCATATGTTATATATAATCATACAAGAAATAAATAGATAATGATATGTGGTTATGATCCAATGGAAATATTTGAGTCATGAAAACCCCATAGATACTTTTCAAAATTTGAATCAAAAAACCATGATAGGATTAACATTAAATAGAAAATTGAATTAAATGAATTATAAAATAATAAAAAAAAATTCAAATGGGAAAAAAACTTATATCATTAAGAAAGAAACATGGTTTTTAATATAAACATGTATCTTGGAATTCAAATTTGAGACAAAGAAACTAATACCTTGTCCAATTTCTTAATTAAAGTCATTATAAAACCATAGAAAAAATATAGATAACCTAATATACTAGTTCATAACGTTTTAAAAAATATAACACTTTTATAACCCTTATTTAAATTATTTATCATGAGTAAATTAATTAGTTATACTGTATTATTTCCATCGGGTGATAATAACTTCAATTGTTTTTCACATGTTTTATAATTTTAAAATCATTAAAAATAATTTTATATCAATTCCATTGCCGATATATAACTTATGATTCTATAATATATAACATATATTGATTAAAAATGTTATTATTACATTCCATATATAGTTTGGTTATGTTATGTGAAAATTGAATTGATAACGGCTTATATTGGTAATTTTAGTCAATGAAAATGTTACTTTATAAATTATATATATAATTAATATAATATTTTTAAACCCATATAAAAATAATTATTTTGGGATTATATTATTATAATATTAGTTTTCAATTTTCCACATTCATCCATAATCATATTTTAAATCATTTTTCACGTATGTTATTAAATCAATCTATACATGAAAATGCTTTAACTCGATTGGAGAGTATGGTTAAGGCGGTTTTTTCTTTTGGTATAATATCATTATAACATTAAAATAATGATATTATCTTTAATTTTTAATATAATAAACTATATATTATAATGTTCTGAAAAATAATGTACAACTAGAATAAAAATGAAAAAACTATTCTTCACTCATGTAGTAGTTCGTGCACACACCAGGTTGACCTTCATTGGTTTTTTGAAGTGTGAGTTAATGATAAACTAATAGTCATACCATTAATATAAAAAATTCAGTATAATAAGGATGATAAAATTTTTATATTAATATTTTTATATAGTATTTAGATTTTTAAGATTAAGAAGAAAAACCTAAGATGGATAAAACACTTACTTTGGAGTCATGATTTCTTCCCTTAGAATCCACCTTGTAATTGAATGTACTAGGATAACTATGATTCACCTAGTGAATTGTTATTTGGATTATAGGTATATTACATGTTCATATTTTTATGGATAAATTCGAGGTTTATGTGGATCATTGAAGAGTGGAGGTGCTACCCTTTTATATGAGGAGAAAAGTGTGCTTTTGGAAACAAATATCATTTTTAACATTTATAAAACACTATTCAAGGATCAATGGCTCAAAATTTAAAAAATATGGGATGTGGGAAAATATATGTTTTAAAATCCTCTCATAAATTCATTTTAAGATATGGTAATTAATATTTTTTATTTTTTTTACATTTAACATTTTAGCCAATTTTACATTTACCTTAGTATTTAATTTTTTACCTAATAAATTAAAATTAATGAAAAAAATTATAATTCAATACTCTAACCTAATTTGAGAATTTTTTTTATAAATATTAAATCTAATTTATCAAAAAAATATCCTAAAAGTATAAAAATTAATTTTTATAGAAGTTAATTTAAGGAACAGAAATCAGTTTTTTGAAAAAGATTATTTTTATGAAAAAATATTTATCATTATGATGGAAATATAAATTACACTAAATCTAATAAATTTAAAATGATGATTATTATTTATATTATACTTATTTAATATAAAATTGTGTAAAAATTTCATTATATCATGTTATAATTATTTTAAAAAAATTGAAAAATACTTTTCAATACAATGCTACATATGTTTTAAAATTTTTAAGAATGGGTTTATATATTTGTAATAGTATTTTAGAATTATTTATTACACATTATAAAAAAACCGGATAATGCTTCAAAAAATTAAAATGATTAATATAATAAATAAATTTTCTAAAAGTTATAGGATTAATAAATTTATTATTTTAAACTTTTCTTATGAAACTTAATTATTTCTGAAATATCCCAAAAAATATTCATCTGTTAATTTGATTATGATAAATTCAAAATGTAATTTTAATTATTTCAAGTCACATCATAAAATTTATAAATTTTATAAACATAAAATTTAGAAAAAAAATTGAAAAAAATTACTTTTGGTTTTTTAACTATATTTTTATTAAGTAAGTAATTAAACTATTTTTAATATATTTTATTATTTTAAATTAAAAATAAAACTACTTTCTTGTAAAAAAATAATTTTTCTGAAAAATACATTTTGATTCATAAATTGAATTTAGGGGGAAATTTTTTTGAAGAGTACATAAATTCAGGATATATCCATATAAATATTCTATTACATTAGGATGTAATCATAATTTCTACTCAGATAACCCATTATGATATTTATATAAGACATAAGAATAAATTATTCTTGGGTTTTAGTATTCTATTGTGATTTAGCTATCATGGATCTTGTGGAAATCTCTATGATCTTAAACATCTCTCATATATAGTTTTTTGCAAACAAATATTTCCCAATTTTGGCATTAGATTGGTCATAGGAAAACCTAGGAGAATATACCTCTCATCCAAGTTTAGATAAATGGGTATCATAAGGAATACTTATGATTTTAGATTCATTTTATTATTATATTATTTATTATTATATTATTTATTATTTTTGTGATATTATTACATCAATTTATACCATATAATTTAATGGATAAGTCATAATATTCATGACTTTTTTTAAAAATATATCAGGTTTCACTTTTCACTTTAGTTTTTTTGAAACATGCTATGCACATAATATTTTTTATGGATGGTATATAGTAAAATCTTTAGTCATTACATCTCATCACATATAAACACTATCTCTCATTTCAACAAGAATATCGCATCCTATTCACTTATAAAATTAAAATATTTTCCCATTTACCCTCCCCAATGTATCTTTGTACCATTGTGTACTTTATATAGTTAAAAAAGAATAATCCTTCATGGATATAGGAAAATAATAAATCCTTAATGAAAAGGTATCACCGATTCTATTTTTGATGGTATTTATCTATTATTCATTATATTATCCCAATCAATTTACCTTTTCCTACCTTTCCATATTTTTTACTATGTAATTATATAACATATAAATATTATTATGACACATTCATATCTATTTTAATATATATATATATATATTTACATATTGTATATACACTCTCTCCCTCCATTTAAACACATCCTGTTAATGGATGATTTCTTCTTCCTATTAGGGAATTGCCAATGATTTAATTATTACCACCAAAATACATCGTTAATGTATGTTACTTAATAAAATTTTATTTTAATATTATATAAATAATATTAGGTTATAGTAATTGAAAATTAATATTAATCATCAAATTGAAACAAATTGGGATAATTAAAAAAGAAAAGATGACTTCAAATCATTCTTTCATGAAATGAAATCATAATAAATAAATTCCAATGACACAAAATAATAAATAGTGAAAATGGAATAAAAATCATGTAATAATTTATTATTTCATAAAAAAACTTTTATATAGTGTAGGGGAAATTAAATGAACTAAAAAATGATCTACATTAAGGTATTCTGGGCTACAAAATTAATTCCATGAAGAATTTTTCATATTGTAAACCCGTATTCCTTTTATAGAGGGGTTTTTATTCAGTACCACAATAACTTATTATAATATTTTTAAAATGTAATTCAAGTTTTTTTAAATAAAAAACATTTAATTTCATTCAATATATTTTGATTGAAGTGTTATAAATGTTGTAAGGGTTTCTCATCGCAAAATATCTTTATTTGATAAATGATTTATAATATAAACCTATTTTATTTTATATAATGTATATAATTCCTATTTTACATATTATATAATTATTATTTATTTATTCATGATATTTAATGTTTCACTTCATGTCTTCTCTCTATATGGAATTTATTTAAATGTACCAAAATTGTAAGGTCTTTATCGATTCATTTTTTTTCATTAGGGTGTGCACTATCCACCTTGACTATTCTCAGATAAATTTAATTTATTAATAAATTTATATATTATATTATGATATTTTATATTACACACTAGGTAAATTACAATTTTAAATCCAAAACATTATTATTTGAATGATTTTTTCTCTATAAAAATATGATTATTTTTTTAAAGAGATCCAATGATTTATAATGGAAATTTTATTCCATGTCCACATTATTTATATTATTTCAATAATGTTTAAATATATATTGAAATTATTTTTATGTTCATTTTATTATATATTTTAATTTGTAAATGATTTAATGTCAATCTTTGTGGTGTTTTATACATGGGTAATTTTTGGGCATTCTTTACAAAAGGGTGTAAAAATCCATTTTGTAAGATTTTTAGCATTTATTAATTTTTTTAAAAAATCATATTTATCATGCTTTGTTTTCATGTTTTTAGTGTTTTACAAATTAATTTCTATTCCATTTTTTTGAATTTTTCAATTAAAAAATAAAGGCCATTATTATTTATTAATAAATAAATGGATTTCATTTAAAATATATATATTTTAATTTCTTATACTCTAAATTTATTATAATTAAATACATTACTTTACAATGATTCAATATTATTAAAAATATTATAAAATATGGGATTTAATGTTTCTCGCTCTACCCTTGAAATATATATTTTAATTTTTTAAATATTTTTTAACTATATTACAATGATTTTATATAAATACTTTCAAAATAACAATAAATTTTCAAATAAAAACTAATTATATTACCCCTATGTTGTTATGTATCTTTTATTACTTCCTAAATTATCTAATTATTGTTCTCTTTTTTGATATTTAACTTTTATTGTCAAACTATCTAATTATTGATCTCTTATTATATAATATAATTATGAATTTTCAAGTAACTAAACTCATTATAAAAGTGTTTTCATCCATTTAAGCAACAAATAATTATTATTATAATTCACTAGGTATGTCCACTATTGATATGATATGTATACATTCTCTAGATTTCATATAATCTCTTACTATGTAAATCTTCATGAAATACATCCCTTCCATCAGTTATTTAGGTTTTGAGGAAATTATGAATTTTTTCTTATGTACTATAAATTTTTATATACATATTATAATGTTACTAGTGGCCCCATAAATTTATAGCTCTTATATGATTTGGATTATGTGTTAAATATGATGAAAAGTAATATAAGGTCTTAGGGGGTAAACCCAATCCACAATGATACTCTCTCCATTATGTTAGGTAATTACTATAGTGATCCTTGACATATACTTATTGTTTCATATTTTATGTTGTTTCAAGATTATTATGAAGCTAGAATCAAATAATATCTACATTATTATGTTAAATACCAATTTTTTACTCATTTGTTTTGATTTTGGTTTTATAGGTTTTGATTTCCTTATGATATGTTCAGGAAAATTGATTTTGTTATCAAACACACATATTTATCTTATGTAAACTTATGATCTATGATTTATATTACTTATATTCACTCTTACTCGGTGCTCAAGCTTTCCCTTATTTTATTTAAATTTCTGTAAGTTATGAATATAACAATTATAAATTATATGTTTATATTAGTATCATGTGAGGTTAATTTTAAGGGAGATGATGAATACATATGTTAAAATAATGAATCCTTAGATTAGATAAAAAAATTATCCATTTAATGATAAATATATTGTTTTATTTTGTTGAGGGTTTTCCCTAATTGTATAATATACCAAACCTACATGTACTTCAATATATAATTGAATAAATATTTTTTATCGATATTTTAATTTTTATTGGTTATGTTTGATTCACTTCAGCTAGTATCAAACCCAGCTTTTAAATTAGATGTTTTTATTACTTGATCGATGAGTATGGGCCAGGGGAATCTCAATGAGTATTGAAGAAAGTATTAGCTATTACTAGAGGTTTGGATGTTATTATATGATTATATTTTAATAATTATGGATACCATCATTGGTTTATTATTTGAAGGTAAATTGTAAATTTAAAGTCATAGATACCCCATTTTGTTGGGACTAAGATGAAAGAAGAATTTTTTTGGATGTTGAATGATGATTTTTAAAAGAATTCTCTTTTGTTGTAAAACAAAATAAATCATGTAAATTTTTTTTATTGGTGATCGTACGGACCATCATATTAAGAAATTCATACTAAAATTGATTAAGAAAGTCAATCTAATTGATGATATATTTTATTGAAGAATAGGTTAGTTAAACTCATCTAAAATATAGAATGAAAATAAAATCATTGTTAAAATATATTTGGAAGTTTGGTTGAATCTAGTGTAAATATGATAATGGTTTTCTATTTTAAATTCACAAATATCACAAGTCATCTTGAAAAATTATGATGCAATTATTATGAATGAAATTTTAGAACAAGTGCTTCTAATAATAATGAGGTTTTGTTTCAAAGAAAAAAGAATTCAAAAAGGATGGGGAGTTACAATAAATTCCATTATAAGTATAAGATTCTATGTTGATCTTAAAATTTATCAAAATCATATAAGAATAATGATTACAAGATAATTTCTAAAGAAGAATAATTTTTTTTTGTGAAGCCAAATATTTTTTGTCTATGTTCATCAGTTTGAGAACACTAGACACAGATTTTTTTGAAGGGTGGGAAGGTTGATCGAATCGTGATAAAATGAAGATGCTAGTTTTCAGTCAGACCTATAACCCATAAGAAACAAATATTTTTAGAAATAAGTTTATGTGTATTGTAATCATAAAAGGAAACAAGTTTCTAAAGTCTAAGCTGATGGAACTTGTCCATCAGATGCGATGTGACATTGATCGTCAGATTAAGGCTGATATAGCTCATCAGACAAAGATAGTTGAAAAAGGGAATAAGATTCATAAGTATTTGGGGGGGGTATGTTCTCCCAATTAATAAGAAAATAAGAAAATTGTTTTTGGGAACAATGGTAAGAAGAAACTCACAGATTAGTAGAACAAATTTTCAACCATTTTCATTAAGAAAACTTATTTGTTATTTTCAATTGAGTGAAGAAAAAAACCCTAAGTTGTTCTTAAATTTGGGACAAGAGGATAAGAAGATTTATTTTATTAAAAATTGGTTCAAGATTAATTATATTAGGTTGACACTAGTTATCAGAGTGAAGAAGGGACTGATTCAATAGATGCAATTTGACACTGATATCATCATTGGATGTTACACTGGTGAAAAATATGGATTTAATGTCAGTTTTTTTTCATTTTTGACGTTTCTTTTTAACCGATATATATAAAGGAAACTTAAAATATAATCTTATAGGTGTCAGTTTTCAAAAACGAATCCCAAAAATGATGTCGAGCTTAGTTTTCAGCATCAATTTTACAAATTAACTAACACCGAAAATCGAGCACAGCCCCGTTTTCCACATCAAATTCTTATAAACTGATGTGGAAAACCATTTTCATCATCAGTTTATTAGATAAAATGATACTGAAAATTGTTTATTTTTTTAAAAAATAGGTGTCAATTTTTTATAAAATTGACGATAAATGTAAAAAAAATATAAAATACCTTATATTACACTACCAAAATAATAAAAATTAATATAATAAAACACAGTATACATCAATCTAATAGTATTTATCATTGACTAAAAATCTATAAAATCTTACATGTTTTTATCAAGTTGATCAAAAATCTATCTATGCATTTTTATTATAAAGTACAATTAAAATACACATACCTAAAATTGACTACTTGATCATTATTGGTTATTGTTGAAGCATTAATTTGATATCATTATGTTCAAACACCTATTATAACAAAATAATTAGTTTTTTAACATATATTATTAATAAAATGTAATATTATTCAAAAACATTAGAATATACATACCTCAAATCGTAATCAGACTTAAAAAATAGTTCACAAATAAAGATTGAATTTGGGTAAGTTGAGTTTGGGTATAAGACTCATAATAATTGAATGTTTATAATAACATTGAATGATATGAGATTAAAAAATAGAATACTATGATATAAAATATATAAAAAAATAATATAACTAAACTTATCAAATTTAGTAGTTACCCCAGTTTCGATTATCCCATACATGAATCGTAGAACATAATAAATACATTTAACATGTCCTTATTGATGATGACATTGTGGTTTTAAAACATTAACTCAATAATAAAAACCAATATATATATATATATATATCATAAAATCAGAACAATATCTAATATAAAAAATAATTTCCTTTACTTTCACATAATTTATTGCATTTGGTTTCATTATCGATAAGTTTTATTTAAAAAAAATCCATGAATTGAATTTTTATATATATGAACTAACAATACATGTATAAAAAGTAATAATTAAGAATAATTATATAATGAAAAACAAAAAAACATACATGTCTAATAAGGTGGAAATTTTTTTACGAACACTCCCTGATAAAGTGAAAAACTAATATAAGGTCATTCACTTGGTAAAAATATGTCTAACATCCAATTCCCCCCACAATACAAAAAATCACAGTTAATTACATTATAATGATCATTAGTTCATAATTGTGTTTCTATTCTTACTTATCAAGAAATGGAAAAAATCAGCATCCAATATTTGTATGTGATAATTTATAACATATATATGCAACTCTATTAAGATTATTTACATGTTGCACTTCCATTGAAATGTATTCTGAATCTATAAAACCATAAATGGATGTATTGTCATTTAGTACAAGAATAATGTGTATATAGATAATTTAAAAAATAAAAATAGTTAGTCAATTTAAACCATCTTTTATAGAAAAAATTAAAATTCAAACATCAATTTACTTGCATAGAAAACAATTGCAACACATTTAGGTCAAGATATTCAAAATAAACTAGATGCATGATATATTATTTGAGTAATCTCCATATATAATCTCTTCCACATATATCGAACGTCATCCAAAACTCATAGATATTATTCAAGGAAGAATAAGTGTGATATAATCTTTGTATCACATAAGAAATATCATAAGTATTGATAGTTGATTGTTCCTAAATGTGTTGTTTCAATTGTGCAATTTATTTTTCTTTTAGATATTCCTATAAAAGTGAAATTTCAAAAAACATTATAAGTAATTTTCAATCACATGTAATTTAAATTTAAAAAAATTAATACCACATATGAAATATAACAAAGAAAAACAGTTGGTAAAACTAAAAAATGACCCATAAAATCCTCAAATATGGTAATCTCCTTAGTAGGAAATGTTAGTAGAGAATTATGATCAATAGTATCAAGTACTGATACTCTAACCTAACCTATCTTCATAGGATAGGGATGCGTAGAATCCTCTAAAAATGTAAAAGTCCAGACAAAACAATTTGTTTATGAGGATTTATAGAAAATAACTCATAGTATAAGGTTTGGTATGAGTGAGGAGGTGGAAGATCAATGTAGGAAGGTTGGTCTGGGTAGTCACACTGGAATGGAGGTGGAGGATGAAATTATGCAGGTTGGGTAGGCTAGGAAAGCTGTGAAGGCTTGGAAGGTTGTGCATATTGTGATTATCTTGTCAGGTGTTCTAACAAATTCGGCTTCATGACTGCTTGAATTTGATCTCCCATAGACTACTTCATCTCTTTCATCTTGGACTTTAAGGATTCTATTTCTAGGTCTTTTGATTGCTTACTCTAACAAAAAACTTTCTGAATACTAACACTCACCTAATATCCTCTAACATGGCAGGGGTGTTCTTTCTTTTCTTAAGAAGTGGCTAGGATGTCCATCCTACTATCAGTGATAAAAGAGTCCTATGTCTATTACTCCTGATGTTCATCTGAAAATGAAAAATGATAAATTTATATTAGTGTTTATAATTTATAAAATAGGAAAATTCATAAAAAATAAATAATATTTACGTAAAATTTTATCAGCTACTTACTTAGCTTCCTCTGTAATATACTTTTTATTTTCCTTCTTCTTGATAGTTTCCATTTTTCATGGAAATTGGGAGGAGATGGAGGACCAAACTATACCTCTCTTGAACCACTACTAGATCAAGATCATAATGAATTAAATATTTCTTTAGTCATATTCTACTCTAATAACTGATACCCTCCACGTGATAAATTATGAGGGTATACATTTTTCAATTAGATCTCTTGATGTGATCTCATAGAGGCCTGTTACATAAAAATAAACTAATAAGTAATTAGAATAATATATAATAAATTTTATAATATAAAATAATTATCATACCAGAAATTTTTCTTCATGACGGCTGTCAGAAAATTTCTTCCATGTATCTACATCAATATATGGATATTTAAGGGATAGGTTTTCAAACTTTTTTTCCAAAAGGATAATTTTTTTTGAGTTTTGTTTTAAAATATCTCCATAAAACTACTTCTAAAGATATATGTATTTTCTTAATTTCTTATTTTCCTTAAAATTAAATGTCATCTATAATTTAATAAATGAAATATGTCATTTAAAATATTTAATATTCAAAAAATGAGATAAAAGAAATCAATTGAGATATTTTATCATCACGACCTCCCAAAGATGTTGTTTCTCTATCTTATCCATAGAATTAAAATCAGGATATAAAATAATAATCCTTAAATGGATCTTTATAGATATATAACTGATAAATTGAACTAAATTTGAGCCACTTGAATTATTATTATCATCAAACAAATATGTTATCTATCATCTCCACTAAAAAGTGGCAGTTTTAGTAAACGTGTAATACCACGTTTACCAACATCAGAACTTGATTTATCTTTAGTAATAGGAGTAGTCACCTATGCTGAGGACGCATCAGTAGTACTACAAAAAAATATAAATTAAAAGTTTTCTTTCATTAAATAATTATTTTACTAAATATTTAAAAATATGAAAAAATAGATATACCTTGGTTATAGATCCTCTCTCTTTGTATCTAACATTGACAAAACCATTTGAAATGAAATTTTTTGTACCTTCATATCATTATAAAACTGAATATTTATAAACAAGGATGAAAAAATAGTAAAAAAAGAGGCACTCATTTTTATGTTTCAAAAAATGAAAAAAATATAAATAATTACCAGAAAAATAAGAGACTAATCTATTGTTTTCATTATGTACTACATGAACTATGTCTGCCTTGTAGTCATGGTAATTATCTAGAAATCACATAATAAATGAATAAGAGTCATGTAAATCAATGACATCATCAACAACGTCATCATCACCCAAATGGTATCTTTTTCCATGAAAAATGATGGAAAATTGATCATTCGATTAATCAATGATGTAAAATATATGCTTTTCATGTGTTGCCATGATAAATGATTTCTCATTGTAATTAAATCTATTCAAATCAACCAGTGTAAATCCACAATCATTATGTTTCACACCATTATTTCTATCAACCCAATTACACTTAAAAACAGTGACTCAAGATTTTGTATAATTAATTTCCCAGATATCCTCAAGAACTCCAAAATATTTTGACGAATCATAAATTGGTTTTTTATCTTTTTAGATTGAAAAATGCACTCCTTTAGCGATAACCATCACACCACTATTTTTAACGGTACTCTTGTCATCAATATTTTTTTTGTAAAATGTGTACCCATTAATATAAAAACCAGTCTGTGTTATCACATTAAGTGATGGTCCCACTGCCAACCATTTCAACATTTCTTATGAAGATATATCTATTTTCAATTTTTCTCTAAATAATGAAACAAATTTCTTTTTATGCTCAATCATAAACCACTTTTCATTTATTTTTGGATATTATCTCTTTAATTCAGAAATATTTGATGAGATATATGATTGAACATCATCTGTTTTGTTCAAAATATATAAATTTTCTTGCATCACTTCATCATGTGGAATGAACATTACCTTTCAACCTTGAATCCCTATGCCTTCACTATCAATCGTAAAATATCGAGATATAGGGAGACAAATATGCTCTACTTCATACATATAATTAGTATAAAACTCAATCAATTCTTCCAATACATATTTTTTGAATAATATATACCTCTGATTGATAAGTATTTTTAACATTTATGTTTAAAATTTTCATATACCTTTCAAAAGGATACATCCAACGTAAAGAAATAGGCTTGCATATTCTTATCTCATGTACCTAATGAATCACTAGATGAACCATTATATCAAAAAATATAGGTGTAAAATACATTTCTAGTTGACAAAGTATATGATAAACTTCATTATCTGACTCATCTAAAAAATTTGGATCAATAACATTAATACAAATGTATTTGAAAAAATTACATAACTTTATAGTAGTCTTTCGGAAAACTGGTAGCAATATACCATGCAGCACGACCAAAAGTAGTTGTTTCATCAATAGATGATAGTCATGAAATTTCATACCTATTAATTTGTAATCCTTCACTGACATGAAATTATTCAAATTTGAAGAATATCTACTAGGTACTTTTATACCATACTAACACTGAAAAAATATTCAACTTCTCACTATTGTTTAACGTGTGAAAAGTCGGAGGTAAATATGTTCTATTTCTTTTTATAGTGGGAGATGACTCTAAGCGTATTCTGATTACTATCGTGTCCAATCTAGAATTAAATATATATTTTTCCTTTACTTTTATTTATAATAAAGTTCCAATCAAAATATCACATATATTTTTCTCAACATGCATAACATCAATGTTATGTTTTATCTCTAAAAATATCCAGTAGGTAGTTCAAAAAAATAGAATGTTTCTTCCAGATATTTTTTGAAGACCTGAAATACATTTAATTCCTAATGTTGAATCAATATTTTTCACCCTATTGTAATATTATTCAACTTAAAATGGTTTTGGTGGAATATTGTATTCTTATAGACCGTTAAATTCCTTTTTCAATATAAGATAAGGATGTTCAATTCGCAAAAATCTTTGATGTCCCATATAAATTTTCTTTCTTCCATTCTGAAATTTATAATATAATGTCTCTTATTCACAAATTGGAAATGATTTAGGTCCCTTAACACTGTATCCAAATAAGTTTCCCTATACAGGAAATTCATTTATACTTAACATTATCATAGCACACAAAAGAAAATAATCTTTCTTTTATACATCAAAAATATTAACACCAGCCTCCCATAGAAGTTTCAAATAATCAATAAATAGTGAAATATACATCTCAATATAGTTTCCTAGCTGTTTTGGTACAGAAATCATCAAGATCATCATAACATATTTTTTCTTCATACATAATTTTGTGGATAAGTTGTAAACTACCAATAAAATAGGCCAAAAACAGTACTGGCTACTTAGGCTTTGATATGGATTCATTCTATCTATACACACTCTCATTCTCATATTTCTAACTTCACTTCCAAAATCAAGAAAAATTTTAGCAAATATTTTCCATTGTTATGAGTTGGTAAGGTGACGTAATTGACCATCATATATGTGTTCATCTGAATACCATATTAACCTTTTTTCATTAATTTAATTTGAAAATAGATGCTTCAAATGAGGAATTATTGGAAGGTACGAAATTTATTTATCATGATATTTGATTTTGGTACCTGAGAATGAATCATGGTTAATTTATTGAAATTATATGAAGGGATTATTTGTAGAAATTATTTTATTTAGCTTGAGGTTAGATTTCAGTACCTAATAATTAATCTGAATTGACTTTTGCATTCATCTTATAGCATGATGTTCCACATGTAGGACAGTTTGATAAAAAATCATATTCTATCCTATAAAACACAAAATCATTGGGGAACGAATGTATCTATTTATACCCTAATCCCATTGGGAATAATATTTTATTCGCCTCATAATTGGAATTTGGAAACTCATTGCCTTCTGAAAGTATCTCTTTTAAAATGCAAGTAATTTAGAAAAAAAATTAAACCATTACTTTCTTTTGATTTAACCAATCTCAAAACAGCTGATAACAATGTATATTTAATACATCTTGGGAATAATAGTTTTCCAGAATCTCCATACAATCATTCACCACTTGTTATTTTTTCAATGATTTTAACACCTAAATCATGAATTAAATCTTCAATGCCATCCTCTGTCACTTTATGAATATTTTCATCTATATTATCTATTGAATTTACAGTTCTTTCACCATTCCAGATCCAGCATGTATAATTATGGCTAAAACCATATCAAATGAGATGATCCTTTATTTCCCTAGAATTTAACTTTGTCATATTCAAACACTTTACAAGTGGACATAAAATCAAATATATATTTTGAAAATTTCATTTAGAAAATTCAATGAAATCATCAACTCCTTTTTCAAATTCATTAGTGGTTCATCATAAATTTATCCAATTAAAATCCATTCAGTAACTAAAATCATAATATAATAAGTTATATATTAAAACATATAAAAATTTAATATATATATAAATAGATAAATTTAAAACATAAAAACATACAATATACTAATAATACATTTATGTTAAATCAAGGTCATTTTTTACTATAATGTTATTTTACAAAACAAAGATGAAAAAGAGACATTGAATCAAAAATAATTTACCATTAAAACTCAGTTTTAGAATCACATATAACATAAATATTAATTTCATAATTTAATTTATTTAAATAACAATTAATTTATAAAAATCAGTGTTAGAATCAGACCTAACATGCATATTACTCAAATAAAATAATTCAAATAATTTTAAAGTATATGATTGATGCCGACGACCATTCAAACAATTAAAAATCTATGATAGGAGTGGTCATCAATTTAATCCTAAATTAATAAAAATAAATAATTTCATCAAACTAAAATGATAAGAATAAATTTGATAATAATATAATAACAAATCTTCAATAGTTGAGTAAAATAAATTTATTGGAATGAATTAAATAATAACTAATTTATTTCTAAAATTAAAAAAACAAACAATATTCTTTTTGAAGATGATAAATTTAGAAGAAACCTTAATTTCCACCTCCAATTCTTTGGAATAGCATACACTACAATATATAACAAAATAAGTTGTATATATGATAGATACTCATGAAAGAACAAAAAAAGTAAAACTCGTTTAGGTACGACCATGAAGATGATTTGGATCAAGAAATACCAGCATAAATAAAAAAACCAAAGATAAAGGATGAAAGAATGAGAACTCATGCTCGTGAAATAATGATTAAAATGATTGAAATCTACCAAAATGAGGTGTGGTTAGTGGTTCAAAAGTTGTAGGTTATTTTGTGAGTATGGAGAGATGAGAGAATTAAAGAGGTTTAGGGTTTTTGATGGCTAAGCTCATGTTTAAAAAATTTTAAAAGAGTTTTTGACAACGGTTTCTCTAGAAACCAACGTCGAAACTTTTTTTTATATTTTTTTGTCACTTCCTAAAAAAAATGACACCAAAACGATTTTTTTTATTTTTGGTGTCATTTTTTTGGACAATCAGCTCCAAAAACCTTATGGTTTTAGTTTTTGGCATCGTTTTTCATGAAAAAGAATGGCGAAAAAAATTTCTTCACTATTTTGCGTCAGTTTCTTAGAACCGATATAAAAAAACATAAAGTTATATCTATCATTTACAATAGTGTTATATCATCGATATGAGATTATTGAGAAAAGAATAATTTTTTTCTAGAAGTTACAAAATTGTTGACATGGTGAGCTCTAAGTCTAAGAACATGTTTTTCAATAAATATTGAAGTTAGTGATGAAGCATTTTCATATAAGTACAACCATCGTTAAAATTTTCTACTATATTTATGGAAGAATGGTTACAATGTATCATTTCTATCAAACTACTATATAGCAATGTAATAATAAATATCATGTATTCATTATAATGGGAAAATTTTAATAGTGATTATAATTGGACTGAAGATTTTGTAGAAACTCTGAAGTGAGATAATGTTAAGAGATGATTTAAGAAGGTATAAGAAGAATCAATAAGAGTTAAGAAACATTAATGAATTTAAAGATGAATTTTAAATTTAAGGGGAATTTAAGTTTCAAGAAATTTATTTGAGTGGGAAAAAAATTAGAATCTCGAACAATATATTTTTAACAAACTTATAAAAAGAGGAAGTACTTTATACTTTCTAACACTGATGTACTATTGAAGAGAAAATGAGTAGTTCTGAATGTTTTAAAGAGAAGGAGTATCCAGATTGTGATTTCAGGAGGAAATTTATTAGAAAGTATAAGAATAGGATATGAGAGAATATTGTTATTAGAGTTTATGAATCAGATTGAGGAATCAGACTCGATTTTACAGACTGGGAAAGAATTAGTTCACAATAATTTTAGTGGTATTCGATCAAATTCATATTATCAAACTGAGCAATAAAACTAGGAATATTGAAATTGGAAATTGGACTGAGTATCATTATAAATTCCAAGAATTTATTACCTTTTGTTGAGTAGTGAATGGAAGAATTTATTTGGAAGTTTGTATTTGTTAAAGTTGACAAGGAATCACAGTAACATGTTTATAATCATCAAGTTATAATTTATTAACTTGTTACACAAATTTTATTACATCATTTTTTGCTGCTTTAAGTAGATGTATTTTTGTATTGAACATATTGATACATGAGTGTAATGGAATATTCTACTCATTGTATCAACACAAAATGATTGTTTTCTAGTTGATTGTTTGGTGTTGGATTATTTCCATACCATATCAAGGATGTATCTACTCTTGTTGGGTAGTAAACCTTGTAAATTATTTCTTTCATATTGATGTGTGATTGATTTTGTTTTTATCATGGTAACAACTCATTAACATGAGGTGAAATCTATTTTAAAAGAAAATAAATATAAAATAAAAATATAACCCTCATTCACCCCTCACCCTCTGAGTGTTACACTGATGCTGCTGGGCATTCTCAGTTGGTATCTGATGAAGGTTCCCTTCGTTTTCTATTTGCTAAATTTTTTAGGAAGAATTTGTGATGGAAAATATGAATTGTGAGAACATTAAGGGGATTTTGGTCTTCAATTGAAATAAATATCATATCTGGAAAGATAGAATATTGATTTATCTTATTTATATTTGGTATGATGTTATTTATGCTAAAATATAGGGATTTTCTCACATTGATGATTAATTTACTCTTATATATGATAATAAGAAGAGTATTGAGAATGATGGAAGAGGTAATAATGTTTCAATCTCATCACTTTCTGAAAATGAGTTTCTAAGAGTAAATTTTTTACCACTGCTAAAGCTATCTAGGAAAATCAGAAGAAAAATTATGAAGGCTATATAAAATTAAATAAGGAAAAGTTACAAATCTGGAGATTGAAGGATGAAGATCTCAAGATGGATGAGTTTTAATTTTTTGGTGTCATCTTTATCAGGGTCAATGAAATTTCTAGAACTATTAAATATCATAGTGAAAAGTTATAAGATTCTACTATTGTAGAGAATATATTAAGGATTATTCGCAACAAGTTTCATACCAGAGTTTCTTCATTTGAAGATATAGATCTAGAAACATTATCTCTGGATTATTTTCATATTAATCTCATTACTTATAAAATGATAAGTGATAATGATGTAAAGGGAAAAAATAGTTGATCAAAAAATGTAATTAAATTATTCTAAGAAATAAAATATTAATAAGATTCATCAAGAATAATAAATTGATGATTTTGATTCTAAAAAATGAGGTATGTAAAAATATTGATGAATTTTTATCATTTTTTTTAAAAAATTTGAAAAGATATACTTGTAAATATGAAGGGAAACTTCTCTTAAATTATTTTTAATGTGGAGTCATTGGACACATTGCAACTAATTTTTCTTGAAGAAATAAAGGAGAGGATAATCATGAATATGACATAAGGAAGATAAGATCATAGAAGAAACAAGGTAATAAGTCTAAACCCTATTCCAAATGGAAGGATAAAAAATTCTACAAATCCAAAAGAATAATATTCTTATCTAATGATCACGATGAATAAGATAGTGAGGTTTAATCCAAAAATGTGTATTGCAAAAGGATGATAATTCTTTTATTTCTACTATTATAAATGAAGAATTTGGAAGCATCAGTTCTGAAGAAAAATAAGAAAATTGATTAGAATATCATATGAATAAATAATTTAAATAATTTTTTACAAATATTGGGAGTCTTGAGAAAAAAATTAAAAAGTTGAAAAATTAAAACAATTCAACAAATAATAAATAATATTTTCATGTTGATAAATTAAGGCTACCAGAAAATATTAATGAATTGAAGAAATATCTTAAGAAATAAAAGAATCATAATAAACATCTGGAAGTTATTCTGAAAGTGAAAGAAAAATAGATGGAACATTTCCAACAAAATATTTCTAAAGATTAAGAGATCTTTACAAGTTTCATTAATTCTATTTTAGAGGTTGGGGAAGGTTCTAGAAAGGATAAACTTGACAAGGATAAAACATTACCTTCAATGGTTGAAAATAAATCTAAAATTATTTCTAAGAAGAATAAAGTTTTGAAATTTATGTATGTTGGAAAGATGAAAAAATAAGATAAATCATAAGTTTCTAAAAAAATTAGTCCAAAAAAGTTTCAATTACATCTGGTTTCTATATGGATAAAAAGAAAACTGAGCTGAAAATGATGATTCTAGTATATTAAATAAAGATTGTTGATCAATAAAGTTCAGATAATAAGGGTGTTGAGAAACACGTTCACATCTCTATTTAATATGGAATTTTTAGAGGAAAATGTTCATTATTTGGATATTATTGGTATTTTGGTGGATTTGGACACATGGAAAATATGTGTTGGTTCAATCAAAAACATTACTACTATTCCAAAAAAATGAAGGCAATGTTTTAGGGGGAGTGAATCCTCCCAAAGGAAGAAGTCTGAGAATAATTTATTGAAGAAACCTGAGAAGGTTATTGTGAAAACTAAAAGTAGGCTCCAACCTTTGGAAACTATTTTTGAAATATTTGAACAACCTATACACCATAAAAAAGGATGTCTTTTTTTTATCTTTACAAATTTTTTTTTTTAACAATTCTTAGATACTGGAAGTTATGGATGATAAAGGTAAAGATAAAGATCTTGATGTGGAAACCATTATCAAAGTAAAAAAAGGATAATTACCTTGTGTTATGGATAGTGGGTGTTTATCTCATATGAAAGAAGATTTTAAATTGTATAAGAATTTAAAATATTTCGAATAAGGAACAATGATATTTGGTAATGATGAATCATTTAGAATCAAAGGTGTTGGATCAGCCATAGTTGGGGAAGAAAAGTTTAAATCTGAGAAATATTTGTTTGTTGATGGGATGAAACACAAACTACTAAGTGTTTCAATACATTAAGATAATGGTAATAATGTTTTTTAATAAAAATGGTTTTTTAAAGAGTGTAATATGTAAAGATAGTTACAATATGTGAACGTATAAAAGGAAACTTATTTCAAGTTGGTGAAGTTCAAAACCCATGTTAAATAATTATGGTGGAAGAGAATCAGTTGTGGCATAAACGGTTGGGACACATGTGTCAGAGGAACATGAGAAAGTTATCAAAGAGATATAGTGTATCAGGTATTCCTAATATTTCAAGAAGAATACATTCGTTTTGGAATATTTTTACAAAGGGAAAGATAACAAAATTTGTTCATAAGAAAGTTGGAATTTGTTCAAAACAACCCCTAGAACTTATTCATTCTCATATTTATTGTCCAATGATAAAAAATACACTCACAGAGATAAGAACTTCATTATTTTCATTAATGAATTTATTCTCATTACTTGTGTTATTTTTATGAATCAAAAGTTATATACTCTGAAAATGTTTAAAAGTTTTGAGAGGAAGGCCAATAAGGAATGTGAGTATTCAATAAAGAAGTTAAGAACTAACAATGGTGGTGAATAAAAAAATGATGAATTTTAAATTTATCTTGAGAATCATGAAATTAAGCTTGAGTTTAGTACACCATACACTCCTCTATAAAATGGTGTTTATAAATGGGAGAATATAAGTTTTATGGAAATGGGAAGAACTATGTTACATGAACATAGTCTCTCCCATTACATTTGTAGGTATTTCATGAGCACTGATGTGTATATTAAAAACTGAATTTTCTACATACCATTTTCTGATATGACTCCATATAAAAAATTTATTAAAAAACTTCAAGTTTGAAATAATTAATAGTTTTTTGGGAGTCTATGTATCATAAAGAGGAAAGGTGGAATCCTTGGAAAGTTTTAATAGAGAAATGAAGATGGATTTTTTCTTGGATATTCTCTAGAAAGAAGAGGTTATAGTTGTTTTAACAAAGATACAGGAATATTAGTTGATTATTTTATTTTGAAAGTTTTTAAAAAGGATGAGGAATATAAATAATGTCATATAGATAAGGAAAATGAACTTAAATAATTATTTTTTGATAAGGATTCTGATAAGAATGAAAAAAATTATAATCTTACAAAATAGGAAACATACACAAACGTTTCCATTAATGAGGAAGAATCTTGAATATCTTATCCTAGGATTAGGAAGCAAGTGTAATCTCAAATATTATTGGAGACCAACATTAAAAAGTTTAAACAATAATAAAATAAAAATTATTACACATACTTCATTGTATTCAAATGTTGAGATGAAATATGTTAATGAAGATTTTTAGAATCCATAATGGGCCTAGTCTATGAATGAAGAGTTGGATCAGATATAGGATAATGATACTTGGGAACATGTAACTAAAAAAAATATATGTACATAGTGGATTCCTAAAACAATATGAATGAAGAATATGAAGTGATAAGAAACAAAGAAATATTAGTGTTAAAAGGTTACTCAAAGATAGAGAGAATTAATTTTGGTGAATCTTTCTATCCAGTAGAAAGTTTAGAAAAATCATAATTTTTCTTACTATTGGCACACAACAAAGTTACAAAATATTTTAGATGGATGTGAAGACCATATTTCTAAATGAGGATCTTGATGAAGAATTACATATTGAACAACCATGTGGATTTTTTAGGGAGGATGAAAGATAAGTGTGAAAGATAAACAAATCCTTATATGGGATAAAACAAGATTTGATGACATGGTATTCCAAATTGGATACCTACTTAAGAAAGATTACATTTATGAAATGATGAGTAGATAGTAATTAGTACATCATATAAATTCAAGAGTTTTCCCTCATTTTAATTTTTTACATTGATGACATTATCTTTTCTATGAGTGATAAAAGCACTTGTGAAATATTTTATGAAAAGATGATAAATTTGTTTGAGATGTCTTTGTTGGATGAAATAATATACTTTATTTTGTTGAAAATATCAAAAATAAGAAAGATATGTTTTTTATCAAGAAAAGTATAATAAGGTACATATTAATAAGTTCGACATGGAAAATTTGAAACTAGTTTCCATGATTTCAATGGGAATCAAGTTGTCTGCAGATGTAGAAGGCAAGAATGTATACTCTAAAGAGTTATAGAAGATTATTGGAAGTTTTTTGTATTTAATCTCTTCAATACATGACATTGTTTTTGTTTTCTCCTTATGTGAAATATTTTAGTTTTCTACAAAAGAATCTTATTTTTTGGATGGAAAAAATAATTCTTAGATATACCAAAGTCACATAAACTTTTGGAATCAGGTAATACTACTAAAAAATTATTAACTTGTTTGGGTCTTAAGATTTTGATTGTTAATGAAACATTGGTGATTGAATATATTCATCAGGTGGAGTTTAGTTTTTAGGAAGAAGTTGTGTTAGTTGGTAGAAAAAGAAACATTATTATGTAACTTTTAACAAGGATGATGTTGAGTATGTTGCTACCACTCACACCACTACCCAACTTATGTGGATGAAGTCTCATTTGGAAGATTTACTTATTGAAAAGAAATTACACTTGATCTTGGTTTGTGATAATCTAAGTACAATAAACCTTATGATTAACCTAGTAAAATATTCTCATTAAAAATATATTGATATAAAATATTATTTCATCAAATATCATAGGGGGAAGAATGAATTTAATATGGAGTATGTTCCAACATTAGAACAAGTTGTTTATATTTTCATAAAAACTTTACCAAAGGAAATTTTTTTATAAATTAAGGTTGAACATGGGAATAGAACCTATTTATCATCAATGTTGAGGTATTTTTTTGTCATGTATCTCATATTTTATTTGAATAGTGTTGTAAAAGTGGTTTAATTGTTTCATAAATATATCCATTATTATGTGATAAACCTTTTAAGGAAGCTTTTCAATAGGGGGAGTTGTGGGTAACTTATGATTTCAGTGTTGTAAGTGTGAGAAATATTCTAACTATTTTTTAGAGTGGTTGTAGGAATAATTTTTTATAGTAAAGTGGAATAAGAAGAGAAATAAGTGAAGAAAGTTGTGAAGAAATGATGGGGAAGTTTCATGAGTCACTACTTTTGGACAACATGGTTTTGTTGTCACTGATTCTTATTTCCTACAACGAGCTAGCTCACGTGGGATTATAATTTTTGATAAGTAATCCATATATTTAGATTAAAAATTTTATTAATTTATGATCCTTGGTTCATAAAAAATCCAAAGGGGGTACATTGGGACCAAGTTAGCTGGAGGAGGTTTTTGGATGCTGAATGATGTTTTTTTGAGAGATTTATCTTTTGGTGTAAAATAAAATAAGTAACCTCGCTTTTATTTATTGGTTATCATAATTACCATAATATTTTGAACATAATACTCACATTGCTTAAGAAAGTACATTGGATTGAGGATAAGTTTTCTGGAAGAACATGTTAATTGGTCTCATCTCAAGTCTAGAATGATAAGAAGATCATAATGAGATGTTTTTTCAAAAACTTCTTAGCTCTGATATAAATATGATAATGATTTTATGTTTTCAGTTCAAAAATATCATAATTCATCTTGAAAACTTATTATGCAAGACTTATGAATGAAAGGTGAGAATAAGTAATTCCAATCAAATTGAGGTTTGATTGGAAAGAATGAATAAGATGAAAAGGATTTAAATTTACAACACTTTCCATTATAAGATAGATGATTCTATGCTTATCTTAAAATTACTCAAAATATTTAGGAAATCATGATTACAAGCTGAATTATACAGAAGAAGAAAGTTGGTGAAGCTGAAGATTTCTGGTCTCAGTTTATCTATATGAGAACATAGGATGTAGATTTGTTTGATGGATAACAAGGTTGATTGGATAATAAGAAAATGAAGGTTCTGGTTTTCAGTCACACGTATAATCCATAAGAAATAATGTTTTTGATAAAGAAGCTAATTTGTATCATAATTAGAAAAGGAAATTGGTTTCTAAAGTGTAATGTTATGAACTGGTCTATCGGACATGGTGTTCCACCGATCATTAGATTAATGTTGATACTAATCATTAGATAAAGATTTTTATAAAAGGGAATCAATGTAAGAAGTTTTTGTTATTGTAGATATTTGTACAAATGAATTAGAAAAAAAGAAAATTTTTTGGGTGCTGATGTGAATAATAAAATCAGAGATCATTCAACAATATAGTCAACCATTTTCATCAAAACAAATTCATGGATATTTTTTATTGAGTTAAGAAACAATTATATTATTCATTTTTCAATTTGGGTTAAGAGTAAAAAATGTTTTATTTCCATAAAAATTGGTCCAAGATTCATCTAATGGGAGTTGACATTAGTTATTAGAGTTAATAAGAGACTTATTCTTCATATAGGGCTAACATTGATAACATCATTAGATGCAGGATCCTCATACTAAGAAAAATAATAAAAGAAGAATTAATTCAAGAAGCTGAAAAAGTGGTGATAAGGTGATCTTGAAGTTTGAGATTTTGTTTTTCAAGGAAGTTTGAAGACAGTGCTGAAGTATTGCCTGACAAGTCCTGACATCTTTATAAGTTTCCACTTTTCTCATGGAATAATGGTAACAATGTCTCATTTTATCAAGATGGTGTATAAAAATATATTAAAGAATCTTTTTTCTTCATCATAATTAGAAAATTATATTGGAAATTGGAATCATATTTAAGATTTTGTAGAATGCATAAATAGAGATAAAGTTGTGAGAAGATTTAAAAATGTTTTAGAAGAATCAAGAAGGGTGGATAAGAATTGAACAAGTCAAATATGGATCCAAAATTCTATGGAAATTGATGTTTTGGGAAGTTTGGTTCAGCAGGAAAACATTTTAAAATCCCACCCAAACCATTTTTGGTGCACCTATAAAAGTATGAAGTACTTTTTACATTATAACACTAATATTCTGTTGAAGAGAGAAGGTGGATTTCTAAATGTTTTTGATATAAGGAATTTCTGAATTATTTTTTCTTGATGAAGTTTGTCTGATAGACAAATAAAATTAGAAGTGGGATGACCACAATAAGAGTTTCCATATCAAACTGACAAATCAGACTGGGTTTTCCACACATAAAAGAAGTGGTTTAGAATTTTTTGGGCAGTATTATGTCACAGTCATATTATCGAACCGATCAATCTGACTGAGAAGATCAAATTGGGAAAATGGAATTAGTATCATTATGAAGTCTATGAAGTTCTTACCTATTGTTGGGTAGGAAATTGAAGATCTTTTTGGAATATCATATTTGTGAAAGTGGATAAAGAATCATAGTGACATGTTTTGAAGCTTCTGGTGAAAGTTTATAAACTTTTTGAAAAAAATTATATTACATAACTTTTTTCTACATGAATCACATGAACAATTGTATTGAACATTGTTCTATATGAATGTAAGAGAATATCATAATTTTTTTATAAAAAAGTATTGTTTTGTAGTGTATTGTGTGGTACTGTATTATTTTCATTCAATACTAAGGATGTTGCTACTCTTGTTCAATAGTGAACCTTGTAAATTCTTGTGTTCATTTGATACCTGATTGGTTTTGTTTTCAGAATTTTATAAAATCTTTAATAGGTGGAAAATGTTGTTTCAAAATAATGTAAACATAAAAAAATGATATCACTTATTTACCTCCTCCCCCTCTCAGTGATACATTAATCTTGCTGGGAATTCTCACTTTTCAGGTCTTCTATGGTTGGGTTTTAAGTGGATTAATACTGTTTTAGATATTTTTATTGGGTTTATAAAATAATTCATGATCGAGTTATAGATATCCCTTTAGTTTGTTTTATAATTTGATGTAAGGAAATTTATGTTGTTTTAGGAAAATTTTAATAAATTTTCTAGAGTATATATAATTATGGTATATATTATTTGGTATGTGATTAATTTTTGTTAGGAATAATGGTTAAGTTTAATTCCAAGTGTATATTTTTTCATAAATATTAGGTTTGAAATGTAATAAGAAATATCTTAATTTATTTATTACTGAAAATTAGGGCTATGTTACGACCAATAGGGGCCTATATACCCTGAGAGGGGGGGGGGGGTGAATCAGGGTATGGATATTCTTTTTCTAAATTCTTCCCACCCCACTGAATCTTGACCACTTTATTACAAGGGTCACTTTGTTTTCACTTGTGTATTAATTATGATCACTTTTTTTCTTCTTAATCTGATGATAATGCTTAGAATGCAATGCAGAGAAGAAAACAGGAAGACACAAAGATTTTTACTTGGTTCACCATCACTGGGCTACGTCCAAGGAGCATACAATGTCAATGTGACGCTGTACCAAATCCACTAAAGCACATTTCTGCTTACAAGGTTCGGGCTAGATCACTTTTATGCCCAGGATCACTGCCTTTACAAGGTTTAGGGTCAGATCACTGCTTTCCCAAGGGTCACTCCCTGTTTCTCTCTCTCTGGCTCACTGCCGGTGGAGAGGATCACCTTCTTCCTCTTCCTTTTCTCACTGATCTGGAAAGGATTCACTCACAGTTTATAGACCTGTTGGTCTCTTCATTATCACTAATGAAATATGCATCCTTAACTGTTGATAGTTTCTCTGTTGATGTCCAACTTTCACCCGCAGATGAATCTCACTTTTCACCAAGTGAACCAGGCAACTGCAATTTTTTACGCGCAGCCCTTACTGCACCTTGGGTGTAATTACCTTGACTTGCATGAAATAAAATTTCCATGAAACACCTCTATTATGCGCATGCTCTTCTTTTTATGCGTATCCTGTAAACTGCCTTTCGCACAATTCTCTTCTTTTGCGTAAAATCCACTTTTCGCACAATACCACTTTACATGCAAACTTAAAGTTTATGCGCAAATCCCTTGTAAACTTCAATTTCGCGCACCAGAGATTGAGTATTTTCTATGTCTTGAACTCCTTGAATGAGGGGGTCACTTCATATTTGTAGGCATAATCGACCTCGGTGTGAAAAACCCATCTTCCGCACGCAATCCTCTTCAAGCGCGAAAAACGCATCTTCCGCGCCACACCGTATTTCACGCCCCGCTCCAATTTTTCACGCACCTCATGCCTTTTACAATTTTTGATCTTCTAATCTTGAAAAACCACTTGCGCAAAAAACTTCACCTCTCTATTATGTGCATCCCACATATATTTCACGCAGTGTGGAATTATTTCACTCATCCCGCTGATTTTTCACACCACACTTAATTTTTTGTGCACCCCTCCAATTTTGTGCACACCTCCTTTTTCCAAAAACACATCTCTCAATTATCCAATTTTCAGGCGCAAAAATTTGGCAAAAACTGGAAAACGGTGCCACCTTGTATCTTCTCTTTTCGTACCACCTCCAGATCATCCATTCCTTTGTTGACGTTCTTGAATCAAACATGGATCATTAACCACAACTCTTGAACTCGACATGCCACCATGAAATTACCTTTGTCAACAAATTTGTATGTCATGGTTTTATTTTTCAACAATCACAACACAGATGTCCCCTTTGTCAACAAACACAATCACCTAAAAAATGCTTCAATGATACCTTGAGGGATTTTTGCCCAACAATCTCCCCCTTTGGGTTTATTGACAATTCTTCCATTAAAAGATAAATCATTAATTCTTTAGCCACCATTCGCCTATTACGATTATGATATCGATCAAGGATTTACTCAACACATACTCTAAGACCACATGAGCAATGATCGACATGGGAAGCAAGAGTAAATGAAAAGTACATCAATGAATCACTTCAACTCTAGCACTCACTATTGACACCAAACTGATGCTAATTGTAGGAAATATTATTACCACATTCCAACACCACTCTTATGCTTTTATCACGATCCTTAGCTGTCGTGATATCTATTCTTTGATTAATCACTTCTAGCATCGTCAGATTTAATATGCTCCCATTTTCTCATTTCTCTCCCCCTATATCGCTGCTCCACCTGTCAGCTTCTCCCCATATCATTCAGGATTTGTCAAATAGACACATTGTCTCTCCCTTGAACAATCACTATTTTCTCCCCATTTGTCAACGAACCCAAAGGTCACTTTTTTGCAGTCTGTAACTGAGTAGAGAACACATATTAGCACATTAGGGAAAAACACATCATACCTCGGGGAGAGGGATTGATTCCACATCCACACTCTTTCAAGTGTGGGGAGTCGACTGAACTCTCAAAGCAAATCGATGTCTCTCAAAATCTTCCTTGGGTAAGGCCTTTGTCAGAATGTCTGCAACCTGTAGCTCTATAGGCACATACTCCAACTTCATGATTCCCTACTTAACTTTCTCTTTGATAAAATGATATTTGATCTCAATGTGCTTCATCCTTGAGTGATGAACTGGATTTTTTCTAAGATTAATAGAACTTGAGTTATCACATTGGATTCTGATCAGAGACTTCACTTCAAATCCCATATTTTCAAGCTTCTGCTTCATCCATAATAACTGTGTGCATGCTTGAGTGGCCGCAATATACTCAGATTCTGTGATTCTTAATGAAATGAAATCCTACTTCTTACTTAACCAAGAAATACATAGTCCACCAAGATAGAATGAACCTCCTGACATTAATTTTCTGTCATCTGCTGATCTGGCCCAATCAACATTAGTATATCCTAATAACTCTGTCTGAGATTTATCATTATATGTCAAGATTAAATCCACCATGCCCTTGATATACCAAAGTATTCTTTTCACTGCAAGCATGTGACTTTCCTTGGTATTACTTTGATATCTCACTACTTGGAATGTGGTGAATACAATTTCAGGCCCTGTCACAGTAAGGTATAATAGACTTCCAATGATTTGCTTGTATTTATGATATTAACTGCCTTTCCATCCTCATCTTTAGATAGTTTTGTCTGGGTAGCAACCACAATTTTTATTTCCTTGGAATTATCCATTCCAAACCTTCTCAGAACCTCCTTGGCATATTTGGATTGAGAAATGAAAGTGCCATTACTACATTGTTTTACCTGTAGACCTAGGAAAAATGTTAGCTCTCCAATCATTGACATTTCAAACTCATTTTTCATGAATTCGAAAAACCATCTGAACTAAGCATCATCTGATCCACCAAATATTATGTCATCAACATAAACCATCACCATCATCCTTTGATTACTATCGTTGCTAAAATAAAGATTGTAATCAACTCCCCCATGCTGAAAACCAAGATTCTTCAAGTACTGATCAAGCCTTGAGTACCATGCTCTTGGTGCTTGTTTCAGCCCATACAACGCCTTCTTCAGCCTGAAAACTTTTTTCTCATCCCCATGAATGATAAAACCACCTGTCTTCTCAATATACACCTCTTCTTACAGAACCCCATTTAGAAATGCAGATTTGACATCCATCTGGAACACTTTGAACTTTCTTTGCACTGCTATGGCTAAAAATAATCTGATTGTCTCCAGCCTTGCAACCAGTGCAAATGTCTCATCAACATATATTCGCTCTATCTGGGAGTATCCTTTGAACACTAGTCGTGATTTGTTTCGAACCACTACACCATCTTCATTCATCTTGTTGCGATAGACCCATTTAGTCCCGATGAAATTCTTATCGGCTAGTCTCGAAACAATCTCTAATGTATGATTCTTCTCAATCTGGTCTAATTCTTCATTCATAGCCTGAACCTAGTACTCATCTTTAGCTACATTAGCAAATAATTTTGGCTCAACCTGAGATAGAAAATATGTCTGCTGCTGTGATTTCATTCTCCTTGTCTAAACTGGAGCTGACTAATCACCAATGATATTCTGTCTCTCAATTTCAGCTCGACTCTTTTGCTTTTGTACAGATAAAGATTTTACATCCTCATACTCACTATCAATATCTTCTTCTAAATAAAATTCAACAAATTTTTCTCTCCCTGATTCTCTTACCACTTCATCAATTTTAACAGAATACTTATTACTGTTTCATTGTTCAATGACGTCATTTCTTTCAACTAATTTCTCAGATTTTGGTTGAAGCACCTTTGATTTTCTCTCGCAGTTTCTTGGTATCCTGAAGGAAGTCAGCTGATACCATATTATTAGAACGAAATATATAATCATGAAATGCATGGTTATTTCTGCTTCTCCAGCAATATTTCTTCCTTCGATAGAAAAAATCTGAGCTAAGTCATCCAATTATTGATTTCATGGATGTTTCATCTGATTTTTTTTATTGAATGATCTCCCAATGTTATGAAATAATTCCTAGGGTTAGGCCCACCTTTTAGACCTATAAACATTCTTCTTCACCATCATCATATATTCTCATCTTCCACTTGGAATTGAGCTATTAACAAAATCTCTAAGCCTACTGAGTTGGAACTCAGTGTAGGAAACAAGAGACAAAGTCAATAACACAATCACTTCCTATTGTGCTCTATTGCTACCTTTCTCCTTAAAATTTGGTACCTGATTTGAGACAATCAAAACTTGGAAGCATATTACTTCTTCACATTGCATCTTTATATTCCACTTCCCCTTTGATCGTATCCCCCTAAAACCTGAAACACTTGAATCATCAGTTAAAAAAATTTATATACTTACAGAGAGGGGTGTCTTCCAGACTCCTCAAGATGAGGATTGTGGTTGATCCTGATGGGTAAACCATTTGATTCTTTCTTGTAGTGAATCAAACTCCTTCCTGGCTTCTTTTAGATGCTTAGCCAACTTCAACTGCTCTAGCCATATGACTAAGCATTCATCACCTGCATGCTGAGTCTTTTTCTGATATGATGATTCTATAGGCCTGGCCTTTCTCACCATTTTGGGTTTAAACCCACTAGTACACATTTTCTTCTTTTATGTTCTGCCAAAATTCCATTTCCCTTGATTTATTCTCTAAGCAGGAATATCTCTTCTTGTCATCATCCCCGGATCCTTCCTACATTGTAGGGATCTTCCTCTTTCTTCCAGTTCTTGTTGTGGCACACGACTTGAAATTTTTTCAATGAATTCTTTGTTTATTTTTCTTTTATCATATTTCTGATTCACCACAGTATTTTGTGTTGGTGTTAGGTCCTCCACTGAACGTACATTCATCTTACTCACAACTAGAGCATTTCCTCCCTTTTTCTTCCATATTTTTTTTATGTTCTTTCTTAGAGGACAGTTGTGAGTGTGACTGATACAACTTTCATTTAGCTTCATGTGATTCCCCTGAGGCTCTAAGCCTATATTCCAATTTACCACTTTCTCTCCCAATGTATGATTTCTCATTATAAACCACTGGAGTCATGAATCTCTTTTCAAGTTCCTTTTCCTTTCCTGCTTTCTTCTTGCAGCAATATCTTGCCAAATGACCATAATCAGAACATCTAAAACATTTTACATCAAAGGCATACCTCATTTCATCATTTCTATGTCGATATGATGATACATTTTGTGTTCTTCCCTTGTCACTGATCTCTTGAGCTTCCTGACACATACTCATGGTGTGTCCCATTCTTCCACAGTAATAGCATCTAATAAATTCTTTCCTCTGAGAGACTCTTCTCTTTGATTTCTCATGATGTTTCTTCTTATTCTCATATTTAGTAAAGTTTCTATCTTCACAACATGAAATGAATTCATGAGCCTCTAAATAGAATCTTGATGTATGACCACGAATCCCACAAAAGTAGCACATGCTATCATTGCTTCCTATAAAATCCTTTTTAGGTCGATCCCCAGCACCTACAAAATTTTTCATATCCCTGGAGAATTTCACTGCTCTTTTCCTATCATGCATAGGAGTGGGATCATCATATCCAATTCCAGATTTTCCAAAAATGGAGGGCCTTTGGGATGATACAATCCTTTCATGCTTCTCATCTGAAGATGCATATTTGTATTTCATTTCATCATCACCTGCCGAAGGATAATCAAATAATAAGTTTAAGGCATCCTTCAGCTTGGGATTCTCTTTGGAATTATATTTCTCCAATTCTTTCTTGACTAACTATAGATCTTCCTCCAGTTGCAGAATCATCTTATCTCTTGATTCAATTTGGGAATTGAGTTCTCTTCTGAGATTCTTTCCACTACTCATCGCATATTCAAGTTCTTGTGTGATCTTATCTACCATATCAATTTGCTCCTTTACTTTCAATATTTCTTGGGAAACAGAATAAGAACAAAATGCATTCTCTTGTTGTAGCCTTTGATTCTTATGAACTAGTTCAGATAGCTGTGTAGCAAGATCATCATGTTTTGATTTCAAATTTTGAATCTCATCTGAGTTCAGATTCTTCCCCTTGACACCAGCTTTTAATTTTTCTACCTTTACGGATCTCTTTCGCAATTCTTCATCTTGAGAATCATTTTTCTCCTTCAGATCAGTAGCTACGTCAATAAGCCTTTGATTCAAACCTCTTATCTTGTTGATATCAGTTTCCAGTACTTGGATCCGAATATCTTTAGATTTAATTTCATCAGTGAATTTCTGATCCAATTCCTTCTCTTTGTGCACAATTTCCACTTTTCGACTTCTGGGAGTTTCTTCATCATCAGTAGTTCCAACATCACTTGGAATATCAGGTTCTTCAATGTACAATTTATCCAAATCAACATTTGGTTCACTACTAGATTCCTTTAATTGAATCACACAGTCTCCACAGACACTTTTGCACTAAGGTATTCCACCCGACTTCTGCTTCTTCTTTGATGTTCTACCCTTTTCCATGGTACTCCAAGATAAGGGTAGACTGAATTAATCACACAAATAGACTAACCCAAGTTAGATCAAAAAAGTCTGATAAAAGAAATCATCCCTATGATACCAATTTTGACAACCAATAGGGGCCTATATACCCTGAGAGGGGGGTGAATCAGGGTATGAATATTATTTTTCTAAATTATTCCTACCCCAATAGATCTTGACCACTTTATTACAAGGGTCACTTTTTTTTTTCACATTTGTGTTAATTATGATCACTTATTTTCTTCTTAATCTGATGATAATGCTTAGAATGCAATGCAGGGAAGCAAGCAGGCAGACACATAGATTTTTACTTGGTTCTCCCTTACTGGGCTACGTACAAGGAGCATACAACGACAATGTGCCGCTGTACCAAATCCACTAAATCACACTACTGCTTAAAAGGTTCGGGCTAGATCACTTCTATGCCTAGGATCACTGCCTTTACAAGGTTTAGGGTCAACTCACTACTTTCCCAAGGGTCACTCCCTGTTTCTCTATCTCTGGATCACTACTGGTGGAGAGGATCACCTTCTTCCTATTTCTTTGCTCACTACTCTGGAAAGGATCCACTCACAGTTTATAGACCTACTGGTCTCTTCATTATCACTAATGAAATCTGCATCCTTAACTGTAGATAGATGCTTTGTTGATGTCCAACTTTCACCCGCATATGAATCTCACTTTTCACCGGGTGCACCGGGCAACTGCAATTTTTCACGCACAACCCTTACTGCACCTTGCATGTAATTCCCTTGACTTGCATGAAATAAAATGTCCACGCAACACATCTCTTACGTGCAGCCTCTTCTTTTTACGTGCAACCTGTAAACTGCCTTGTGCGCAATTCTCTGCTTTTGCACGAAATCCACTTTTCCCGCAATACCACTTTACGTGCAAACTTAAAGTTTACACGTAACTCCCTTGAGAACTTCAATTTCGCGCACCAGAGCTCAGGTATTTTCTATGTCTTTAAATCATTGAATGAGGTGGGTCACTTCATATTTATAGGCATAATCGACCCCGGCGCGAAAAACCCTTATTCCGTGCGCAATTCTCTTCAAGCGCAAAAAACACATCTTCCGCGCCACACCGTATTTCGCGCCCCACTCCAATATTTCGTGCACCTCATTCCATTGCCAATTTTTGATCTTCTTATCTCTAAAAACCTCTTGCACTAAAAACTTCACCTCTCTATTATGCGCACCCCGCACATATTTCACGCAGCACAAAATTATTTCACGCATCCCGCTGATTTTTCACGCCACACTTAATTTTTCGCACACCCCTCCAATTTTGTGCACACCTCCCTTTGCCAAAAACACATCTCTCCATTTTCTGATTTTCAGGCCCAAAAATTTGTCAAACACTAGAAAACGGTGCCACCTCGTATCTTCTCTTTTCATATTGCCTCTAGATCATCCATTTCTTTGTCGATGTTCTTGAATCAAACATGGATCATTAACCACAGCTCTTGAACTCGACATGCCACCATAAAATCCCC
The DNA here is from genome assembly GCA_963277665.1 of Viscum album. Classification (NCBI taxonomy): domain Eukaryota; kingdom Viridiplantae; phylum Streptophyta; class Magnoliopsida; order Santalales; family Viscaceae; genus Viscum; species Viscum album. Next base: position 442,266,371 of record OY728160.1, read on the forward strand.
TTTGTAAACAAATTTTTTATGTCATGGTTTTCTTTTTCAACAATCACAACACAGATGTCCACTTTTTCAACAAACACAATCACCTTAAAAATGCTTCAATGATAACTTGAGGGATTTTTGCCCAACAGGCTAGGATACATTGGTGGTAAATATAATGAAAAATATAAATATTTGAAAACAAAAAAATGGGTAAAGTAATGAGTATTTGGTTATACAGAAATTATATCCCTTGTTGGATACAACAAGAGGTTTTAGGCTTTAAATATTCTTAACGAAGGGATAGTAATCCTACAAAAGGTTGTTTGCTTATTAACTCAATCTTCACTTGGCACACAATAAGAGTACATAACTATACAACTAGTTTGAAATTATTGAGGGACATGATTTATATGTTTCATATTCCATTTATAAACCATTATAAATGATTTATATACATGTATGTGTAATAATTCCTACCTATTTTATTGGTGTGAGAAGTTAACATTGTGAGAATAAAAATAATTTAATGGGGTAGAATGTAACACTTTATGATTTTAGTATCTATTTTCATTATATAAGTATTATTCTGAAATTTTTTTATGATATATAATACAAAACTAAAATAAACCATAAGATATTTTACAATGAATAATACACATTAATATATCATTGGAATAAAAAAGGAAATATCATTAAGAAAATTACAAAATGAGTAAAACCATAAGTAAATATAAGGATATTTATAAGATTTATATTAGTTCGTTACATATTATTATTATTTTTTTAAATATGAATTTGATATTTTCTAATATAAATGAAAGGAAATTACACGTCGTGTAATTTCTCGACTATGTTTTTTTAAAATGAGTCAGTGGCCACATAATTTTTAAAAAACATAACACCCACCCATATTTTACGCACAAGAGAAACTAAGAATGCCTAATGGTAGGATTTTCTCCCAGTTTCAGATCTGGAATCCATTTCATTCATCATCGATCTCATTAGAGCTTCACTAGTTAGATCTTGATTCCTTTCAGCCATTCCTAATTCTTCAGAATAGCAGTTACACTATTAGGGTTTAGACTCATATGCCATAATTTCTCATTCTTCATACTTTCTTCAGATTTCTCCTAAACGGAGCTGAATCGGGACTTGATACTGGATGAGAACTCTACTACCAAGATAAGGTAGGTGGTATATACTTTTATTTGGGATTTTGATAATTTATAGAGCTATAATATTTTTTTTCGTCCGCCATACTTTTTGGTGCGATCTCGGTTTTGAAATGTTAAACTAAAATAGATGCATTAGGACCTATTAGGGATGAACTTAGGTTCCTTGAGATAGGTTGGTGGTTATTTTCCCCAACCAGAGGCCACCCAAGGGGTGTTACATGACTTTGATTTGGATTTTACCTTTGAAAAACCACCCATGGTGTGTGTTTTCAATATTTACTAGTTCATGGAAGATCATATGTAATTTAATGAGGTTAGTTTACATGCTTAGGATATGTTCTTCTTACCTAACTTGTGTTAGCATAATATTCCATTCTTAACTTGATTAGATGTCTTGAATAATTTTTTTTAAATGAGTGGGTAAACTCATTGGTTTTTTTAGATTGCTTAAATGGCTTCTCGTGATTAATGTGTTGGTATAACCATGTGATGTGTTTAATGGATAATAGTGATAACTAGGTGGGTGTACCCATGTGGCTTGTTTTAAATGAAATGAATTATATGATTAGGTGGAATCATATTGATTTTAATCATTTTGTTAAATGTTATGAATGCATGATTGTTTATACAGAAGCCATGAATGATTATCCATGGATCTTGAATGTGGTAGTTGATGCCTTGGTTGAGTATGCACCTTGGTTCTTGATTCAGTGGGATGCCTCAAGCTTTGCTACCCCCTGGATTTGGCTTTCTTAGACTCACATATGACATGTCACTACACATGCTCCTAGTACACCAACTAGGTCATATACATAGTTTGCATTGAGATTATCATGGGACTCGATGAGGATATCTTTGTCTTACACACTTTGGATATGGACCTTCATGGTTTACACTTCATTATATGGAAAGGATGTGAAAATTGTGATACACTTCATTATATGGATTGAACATGGAATTTATGAATTGGGTTCTTCATAAAGGTTGTGGTTTTCTAATATGGACTCTTTATATGGCAAAGCCATGTGGATAGGATATGGATGGATGTATGGCAAGTCCATATTCTTTGTTTACATTTCTTTTAGCTACCTTGTTAGGATATAACACTTGTTGTAGGGAGTCTTTAAAGGATTTTTGGTATTGTTAGTTGCAGTAGACATATTCCATGGGAATAAAAACTTACATTACTACTTACTTACACTTGTTCAACATATTATATTGTGCTACTTAGAATTGTACAGATCATTTGGTGGAAGCCCACTGGGATGTTTATCTCACCCCATGTTTATGCCTCCTTTGGGACCCAAATAGATTATATGGTTGTAAATTATGGTAGGGGAAAGTGCCCTAGTATTGGTTGTTGATCGTTTCTTTGGATAAGGGGTATGTGGGACCAAGCTGAGGCTTCTGATGCCACAGTTACTTTTTGGTATTTTTATCATTTTGGATACTAGTATTGTATTATATTATCATGTAATTGTTTTGGATATTTTCTAGATATGTGAATCATCAGCATCATTGTATATGATCCACCTTTTGATATTGCATTATATTCTTGATATATATATGTTGTATGCTTGATTTACTACTTTTGTTATCAGTATATTGATGACGTCTGCACTAATATACTCTGGTAATGAGGGTATACTCTCCCCAATGACACACTTAGGCCCTAACTGCTAGTTGGTAGACACTGGAGTTTAGGTAGATTCACTAGTTTCCATGTAGATTCCAGGCCTGGGGGATTGTTGACTGGTATCCAGGTTTGGGATGTTACAAATTGGTATCGGAGGGGTTTATTTTTTGGTTTGATTTTTTTTGGATAAAATATACATGGATAGGAAAAAATGGAATTTGGTTATTAAATGTGATCGAGGGTAGCTAACAAGTGTATAGGGAAAAGCCAAATTTCCCCTAATGAAATTGCTAATTTCTTTTGGTTTTGACTATTATAGTTTATTTGATTTCACCATTGGGAGACCCACATTATTTCTTCTGTTACTATTGATATGATTGGGTTCTATTTCTATTACTATCTGATGAGATGACGATATTCCATCTCATGCATCAAATAGTCACTTGTTAGAAATCACATGTCATGCATTATGCCATGCCATTTAGGATGCATTATGTGGAACATGTTGCAATGATAGGTGATGTGATAGTTGTGCCTCCTGTTGTGTTATATATTGTGTAGTGGATAGAAAAGTGACATCATCGTTCAATTATTGATGTGTATGGTCCCTTATGGACTGGGAAATGATGCACCTTTTGAAATTAAATTGTTAAGTGAACTTGATATTTATGAATTATATGGGCATCAAATTTTAGTTCATAAGGTGTTATCATCCCTCATGGATGGGGACATGGTAAACCATGGGTTAAATCATTTGAAAAATTTAATGTTAAATGAAATTTAATAAAATAGAAAATAAATACTTAACCTAGACTATACTTCGAGTCGGAAAGAGGTAGAGTTTATAGTGGTTTGGTGATTTTTTTTGTACAGTCCTAGATTTAGAAGTGTGTTGTGCATTATGAATTGGTTTTAGGATATTTTTAACATGTCTAATGATTTTTAGATGTGACACCTTGATATCGTTCTTTTAAGAGGCTTGTGTTTGGAATTATAGAGACATGACACCATGATGTCCTCTAGGGTTATTCCCCAATGAAGGCGACGACCACACTCTGGAGGCTGTAGGCCATGGGATACCGATTGATCCTCATTTAGTGCCAGTTTCATAAACATGGGCTATTCTAGACACAGGTGCTGAGGCACAATTTCTTGAAAATTTCATTTAGTATATGAAGACCTTTCGGGGGAACTAAAACCTTACTTGTCTATGGATGAGCTGACATGGGTGTTCCAGCACCCAAATCCTCACCCATTTTTTGGGGATGTGGGTCCACAGGTTTCTGAGTTGTGGCTTGAGACAAAGTTAGCTATCTGCAGGCATCTGGAGATGCCTCCTGAGAGGATGTTCAATCTTATTAATTACATGCTATGTGGAGAAGTTAAGTGCTGGTGGGATATTTTGAACAAGGTAGAAAGGCTGTGAGATATGGGTTGGACTGATTTCCAGACCCGCTTCTATGGCTACTTTTACCCAGAGACTGTACAGGAAGAGCGGGCTAGTAATTTCATTTGTATGGAGCAGGGTGATATGATGGTTATGGAGTACTCAACACACTTTATAGAGTTTCATATTTATGCATCAATGTACCTTTTCAATGATCTATCTTGAGTGAGACACTTTGAGGAAGGTCTCTGACATGTTATCAAATCCCACGTCAACATGTTCAGGTTGAGCTCTATCACTAGAATTGTGAATTAGGTTCTAATCACAGAGAGGAACTTGAGGTGGGATGGGGGAGTATAGCATAGCATTGATGCTTCTCGACCTAGTGGATCTATGACTTCAGACAGGAAGCACTATTTTGAGGCTTCCCACTAGATGAGTGCCAATCATTATATGAGTACTGGAAGGTCATCATTTAGTCACTAGTGTGGCAAGCGATGCGACATGAAGAATCAGTGCGACTATGACCCAGTCAGGTGTTGATTTTGTGGTAGGATGGAGCACATTCAGTGGTTTTTCAGGACATTACCTATAGTTGTGAGTGGTATGGGGTCAGATATGACACTAGGTTCGAGAGCAGGTTCCTCAGATCTGTGTCAGGTAAGGATTTAGAGTAGTGCAGGCCAATCAGGCCAACAAAGTAATGGTCATGGAAGAGGTATCTAGACGCCAGTAACACCTAGACACCAGAGTGGACCTAATCCGGGGAGTGAGGTTGTGTCATGGGGTCATGTTATAAGCTAGTTCTACTCTATATATCCAACCATTGAGGAGTAGAGTTCTAGACCATTTATGGTGAGAGGTAGGATCTTAGTAGCCTCTACTATTGCATTCACTCGTTTTGATACAGGTTTGTCTCATAGTTTCATATCTACAATTGTGGTGAAAATATTTGGACTTATTGTTTGGTCTTCTGAGGGTGTTTTGATGCTCGAAACACCACTAGGAATCAGAGCGGATAATGTGCATCAGTAAGGGAGTTCCCCCTTAAGGTTGGTGGGTTTCACTTTATCTGAGATCATTATGTCCTCGAGATGATTGGGTTTGACATCATTGTCGAGATGGATTGGTTAGTAGCATATTGAGTTTACATTCACTTCTATCAGTATAGGGCTACTTTCATATCACCAGAGGGTGCATTGTTTACTCAAAAGGATTAATGGGATGTTCAGGTGATCATATATGGACTAGAGAATCACAAGACAGACATGATGATATTCAAAATTTCTAGTTTGTTTTTTGGATGATCAGGTAGTGAGTTAGGTGGAATTTCTTCCAGTGGTAGAGTGATTTAGGGATGTCTATCTTGATGTCTTTTTTGGGTTACCTCCTAAGATATGGGTGGATTTATCCATCAATCTAGTTACAAGAGCTACACCAATATTCACTCCTCATTACATGATAGCTAAGACAAAATTGTAGGATCTTAAGAGGTACCTAGAGGATTTGGAGCCAAAGGGTTTTATTCGACCTATTACTTCTCAGTGGGGTTCACCTATCCTTTTTGCAAAAAAGAAGGATGGTAACCTTAATCTATACATGGATTATCAGAAACTGAACTAGTTTGTGGTTAAAAACCGAAATCCATTTTCCTAGATAAAATATATATTTGATCAGCTTCGATGAGAATGAGTGTTCTCAAACATCTATTTTAGTTCCAGATACCATCAGATGCATGTTCGACTGGTAGAAATACCTTATATAGACTTTTGTAACATTTATAGACTATATGAGTATTTTTTCATGCCGTTCAGTCCCACAAATGCACCCAAAATTTTCATGGCCTTGATGAATCAAGTGTTTCATCCCCTCTTGGAATATTTAGTGGTGGTTTTCATGTATGATATCATGGTGTATCCTCACAATTGAAATGACCATTCCAGCCATCTTGAGATAATTTTGAATACACTGAGAGAGCATCATTTATATGCTAGGATAAAAAATATCCACTTTTGGATGGATCATATTTAATTCCTAGGTTACATCATCTCTGAGACAGGAGTATAATTCAACGAAGAGAAGGTGAGAGTTGTAGTTTCCTGGGAACAACCCAAGAAAATTTTTGACATATGGAGTTTCTTGGGTCTATATGGTTAATAAAGGAGTTTCATATAGGTCTTATCATGATTAGTATCATCGTTGATAGGTTTGACTAACAATGGTGTGAAATTTGTATGCTCAAATTCTTGTGAGACAGCCTTTCAAGGGATAAAAGGAATGATGAATTTAGCACCAGTCCTGATACATCTAGAGTAGGGAAGGAGTTACATTGTGTGTTGTGACACATCAGTTATCAGGCTGGGGGTATTTTTGATGCATGGGGATATATTCGTGGTGTATGGGTCTCAACAACTAAGGCCACAAGAGGGGAATTACCCAATGCACGATTTCAAGCTAGTGGAAGTTGTTCACACTTTTAGTTATTGGTGACATTATTTACCGAGAGATTTTTTTTGTGTATGATGCATGAATATCATGGGTAATGGACAAAACCAATTATATTTTTCCTAGTGCATCATATTTTCTGGCTTGGGTCATCTCTCTTGAGGAGGCTTTTCGATGTAGTTCACCTACTTCTTCTATATCACCAAGACTATCTCTTTATGTGGTTTTTGATTATTAAAAACAGTGAAATGTAAAATAGGGATTATAAATTTATATCAAGATGAAAGTCTAAATAAAATGAACTTAGGAAGAAAGTACTTGGTTTTGGGGTTTAGTTAGGTATTCAATCATTATTCTCATTTATATGTTTAATTCTAGTATGATAACTCAAACATGAAATCTCATCTTTGAATCACTATTACTTTTGAGAATAGAAATAGATTGAGTCGCATGTCATTGGGGTCCTTCACCCAATAAAGGAAATTTTCCAAGATCAAGAATACTACTCAAGTCTATCAAAAATATTGAATAAATTTTAAGGGAAATTCCAGAACAACTTTACCTCCCTTAGGGACAAGCCTCAGGGTTGATCTCTCATTTATGAGAGTAAGAGATCACAATAATGGATGGATTAGAGTGAGAGAGAGACAGAGAGGGGAGAGGGTTAGAAGAAAAATAAATAATTTATAATTATTGTTAAAATAATATTAATAATAATATTAATTAATATTATAATTATACTAATTAAGACAATAGTTTTTGAAAAATGAGAGGGAGAAAATAAAATAGCTTTAAAATTAGAATGTTATAATTATAATAATCATAATTATAATAATATTAATATTAATAATAATAATATTATTAATATTAATACTAATAATAATGATAATAATTATTATTATTAAAATAAGATAATTGAGAAAAATAATAGTGGGATGGATGGAGAAACACAAATGCATGGATTAATAAAACTAAAATTAAATTACAATTAAAAACTAAGTAAAAACTAAAATGAAAATAAAATAAAAATAAGAAATGAAAGGGAAATAGAGGAGAATCAGTGGCACCTAGATCTTGGTGGGATCCCTCCTTGGATGTGATATCTGAGATGATTATTTGGGAAGGAGGCAAGGGCCTCCTTTTATAGGAATAATTCTTCCTCTAAAACGTTTTTCATTTTTCAAATATTAAATGGATTATTAACGCATGTACCCCTTAAGTAATGTTGTTCATAAATATATTTTCCTTTAACCCTCCAAATTTCAACTCATTTTTCTAAAGAATGTATGAGTTTTTATTTTTTCATTAGTGGTTTCTTTTTTTTGGATGAAGGTTCCAGTAAGCTTTTTCCAAAATAATAACATCCAATGGAAAACATAATGACTTCCAAACTCCATAAAATTAATTTTAGAGATGCTCCTATGTATCCTTGTTCTATTAAATATTTAATCACATCCATTTAAGGTGTTTAGGCTGATATGTGGTTCGGTTACGGTTGTGTGGTCCACATTGTCCGGCAGGGAAAATCGTCAACTTGATTGATTTTTAAGGCCTTTAGATGCCTGAATCAACCCCTTAGTCCAGAAGACAGAGTTGAAGGAAATAAAATAAGTATTCAAATCACTAAATTTTGAATTTTATTTTTTAATAAATGAACAAAATACCCTTTATGTAAAAATATTTAAAAATCCAGAATTATGCACTTTTCAAAAATTTGACAATTTTCATTCTATAATTAAAAATACCCATTATTTTTATAAAACATTTAAATACATCAGGTTTATCATTTAAAAACATTAAAAAAATACTCATTTTTTTTAAAAAAATATGCACAAAAATTTACTCTATCAGATACCCCCACACTTAAACCATGCTGGTCCTCAAGCATAAAATCTCAACATGGAAATCAGAGGACACCAATATTACCAATATTCAAATTCCAGTGAAATAAAATAAAATAAGTTTAAATGTGAAATAAAACTTCTCAAATTATGCATAAAATATCAATTTAATTTCCTATTTTTTTGAAAAACAAATAATTCACATATTTTACTTTTCCCCTTTGAAAATTGATGGAATTATCCTTTAATTCATTCAAAATCCTTGATTCATTGTTATTAAACATTTCAAGTAATGATTTACCTCACTTTATATTATTTTCTCTAGTCACTCATGATATAATTCAAGTAGTGTTATACTCATATCATGATAACATGATCTCTATCTATTGACTTATAAATAAACTACTTTCTCCCTTTATAAAGACAAAAGACACATAAAATCACGAGGACTTGCAATAAAGGTTCGAATGAATCTGAGGCTTAAGACTAATAAGAGTTTATGATTTAAAAATTAAGGCTCAAGTATGAGGATTATCTCTTAAGTATAATGCATGATATCAGAAAGTGTAATGAAATTCTCCCCTTCAACATAAAAACACCCACTTCCCTAAAACTAAAAGTAAGGTCATGATCAAATTATGCATAATGAATGATTCGTGCACCCTATTGAATATTTTTTTTACCTTTTTACTTTTTTTTATGATTAGATAAATCCTAACATCTATAAACTAACCACATATGATCAGAATATTGTCAGTCTGGAAAATGGTGATTTTTTTCCTCCCAAATCACAACTCATTTTTCTCTTTTTTTTATCTTTTTTGCAATATTTCATATTTTTTAATTCACGAGGGGAAACAATAGAGTATAATTAATGGTTCCACATCCTTTTAAAATTCCCAAAATAATACCCCCACATGTCTTCCTTGCAATTTATATCATCTCATCCACCATGATTCCCTTTACCCCCACACTTTAGCTTTAAAATATCATGCAAATACTAAGAGGAGGGTAGGAATGGATAAAAATGTCTTGAAACAAGGATCATCCCTATAAAGTCCATTCATGGTCTTTATGGGATAAAGGAAGGATTTATGTAAAGGTGTTATTTTAAGGAAAAGTATCTTTTCAAAGGATACCTCAATCATTTTGAATGAGTTATTGCACAGTCATAGCTTTGAAAAACTTAAATATAAGTTATGGTTAGTTACATGTCCCAATATCACCCAAGAAATATGATCAAGAATAAATTGGAAGTAATTAGTATATAAATTCCCTATGAATGAGGCATATGACTTGGGACAATCACTCAAGACATGAATAAAAATAATAAACCAATTCACATGAATTTCAGAAATTCAAAGCATGAAATATAGTTAGGGAATTTTATTTATATGAATCGATTAATTTCTTTAAATCATGGGTCATAATTTCAATATCTATTCCTCATATTTAAAAATTCAATTCTCTATTTCAATCATTTCAAAATATCAACATTTAAATCTAAGACATGGCATTAATGGGTTTCTATGAAAATCATGTCTCCTATATTAGTTAGGTAAAGCATAATTCAAGTGAGGGCATTCAATATTTTATTTAAAGCTCCAAACATGTTGTGGAAAAAAATGTAGAGAGTTTAAAAGATAAAACACTAAAAGAAAACTCCCTTTTTCCAGGAAAATTAGTTCTTACCTTCACTATCTGGGGTTTCCTTCTACCATTATAAACCTATAAAAGAAAACAACTCAATTAAGAATAAGGATCATGTTATTTAAGCTCAAGAAAGATAGAGGGAGTGGGATGCATTCTATAGTACTTCTAAGAAAAGAAACTGACATCTAAATTCCTAGAATGAAATTAAAGATAAATCTTGGTATGATGCCCCAAGTGGGCCCTAAATTTTTTACTGCCTTTAGAGGGTAGTACTAGCTATTATCCAACCGCATGTGGATTTTCCCAGCTTGTGCTTCATCCTTCTGGATGAGTGATAATCCATGGATTGTGTACACTAGCTCCTACCCCTTCACAATGAGTTATAGCTTACATGGTAAGGGTAGGATGCAGTATTAATCATCATATTTCTTGGTTGCTACATGTTCAACCACTTCTTCTCAATATAATGGTTTCTCAAGGTATGATTCATCAAAAGAATAGTTAGAGGGAAAGTTATAGTGTAATTCTATTTGAATAAAATTAAAACATGAAGTATCAAGATCAAATTATTACCCATCAAAGTAAGAAGATTTTGGTATGGTTTCCTTAGGAAAATCCACTAGCATCTTCTCATGAACTTCCTTGAGAAAATATTCAACATGTTCAGGGAACTCCATACGTTTCTCAGGAGGTGTACATCTAGATTCATCTTCTTCCTCCAATGCATAGAAAATATTGTCTGAATATATAAAATCAAAACAATAGGTAGTGATGTATAATTCTATTTCAATAAAATTAGAAGAGATAGAGTATGAGAAGAGATCAACTCCTAGGCTTGGTTCAGATTCAATAAATGCCTCATTGGTAAGTACCTCTTAGAGTAGACTCTCTGAGGATCGAGGTAAGTAGTTGGGTTTCACTATCTTGACTTCAAATTCCACAACTTGGGTGTTTTCTTCCTTCTTAGATGTTGGATCTTCTTCTTTGTATTATATGGGGAGATCTGGCAGTTCCTCATATTTAATCAAGAATTCATCCAATCTTTATTTATCTCCCACTTGTAGCTCAGCAGTTAAGTCTTTCTCCCTTACCTCCTCAGGTTCTTTAATTTCAAAGATAAGTGGTGAAATTTCTTCCACCACTTTCTCAGGTTCTTACTCCAACTTAGGGTTGGGTTGCTCCATTAATGTATGAACATAATCAAACTCTCTTTAGGATTTTCTCGTCAGTTGTTCAATGGTTTCTCTAAGTTCTTGTACCTGATCTCCATTATACCCTTCATCATATTCTTCTTGTGGTTTCTATACCTATTAGTAATTTTTCCATGCATAATAATATGAATTTCAATACATCATGGATATGATTTTTTTAATAAATTAAATCTATATGATATGTGAAAATAGAAAAGGTAAATAGACTATTGATTTTATCCTTGGAAACGGTGCCAGTTTTGATGTGCGCCTGTCACGGGGCGTGGAAAAAATCAATTATATTTTTTATAGTGTAGCACAATGGCTAGCTAGGGTCATCTCTCTTGAGGATCTTTGTCGATGTAGTTCCCCTACTTCTTCTGTATCACTTGGACTATCTCTTTTTTTAGTTTTTTATTATTAAAAACAATGACATGTAAAATAGAAATTCTAAATTTATACTAAGATGAAGTCTAAACAAAATGAGGTTAGGAAGAAAGTACTTGGTTTTGGGGTTCAGTTAGGGATTCAGTCATTATTCTTCTTTGTATGTTTGATTCAAGTTTGATAACTCAAACATGAAATCTCATTTTTGAATCACTATTCTTTTCCAGAATAGAAATAGCTTGAGTCGCATGTCACTGGGGACCGTCACCCAATTGGGGATGTTCACCTCGCCTAATAATATTACTCATGTATATCACAAATTTTGAAGAAATTTTGAAGAAAATTCAAGAACACCTTGACCTCCCCCCAGGACAAGCCTTGGGGTCAGCCTCTCATTTCTGGGAGTAAGAGATCACAATGGTGGATGGATTGGAGTGAGAGAGATAGAGAGAAGATATAGAGAAAGAGAAAGAATAAATAATTTACAATTATTTTTAAAATAATAATAATAATATTATTAATTAATATTACTATTATTATAATTAAGAAAATAGTTTTTGAAAAAGGAAAGGGAGAAAATAAAATAACTTTAACATAATAATGTGATAATTATAATAATGAAAATAATAATAATAATAATAATATTATTATTATTATTGTTAATACGAATAATAATGATAATAATACATATTATTAAAATAAGATAATTTAGAAAAATAATTGAGGGATGGATGGAGAAACACAAATTCATGGATTAATAAAAGCAAATTTAAATTACAATTGAAAACTAAGACAAAAATAAAATGAAAATAAAATAAGAAAAGAAATGATATGGGAATAGAGGAGTAGTAGCGGAGCCCAAATCTTAGTGGGATCCCTCCTTGGCTGCGAGCTCCAAGTTGATGATTTGGGAACGAGGCAAGAGCCTCCTTTTATAGGGTGAATTATTCATCTAAAACATTTTTCGTTTTTTGGACTAATAAAAGGACTATTAACGCATGGATCCCTTCATAAAAGTTGTTTATAAATATGTATTTCGTTCACCCTCCAAATTACAGCTCATTTATAAATCTAATGTATGAGTTATAATTTTTTCATTAGCAGTTTCTTTTTTTGGATAAAGTTTCCTGAAATCTTCCTCCAAAAGTATAACATCCAATGGAAACCTTAATGACTTAAAAACTCTCTAAAATTAATTTTATAGACGTTTATATGGGGGATCATTATATTAAAAGTGGAATCACATCCCTTTAATATTTTTAGGCCGATATTTGGTTCTATTTCTATGGTGGGGTCCACATTATTCACCCGGAACAATATTCAACTTCATTGATTTTTTAAGTCCTTTAGATACCCGATTCAGCCCCTGCTCTAGAAGGAAATGTTTATGGAAATAAAATAAGGATTCTAAAAATAATAATCACTAAATTTGGAATTATATATTTTAATAAATGACCAAAATACCCATTATATAAAAATCTGTAAAAAATCCAGAATTATGCACTTTTTAAAATTTAAACCATTTTCATTATATAATTCAAAATACATATTATTTTAATAAAAAATTTAAATATATGATATTTATCATTGAAAAACATTAAAAAGTATTCATTATTGATTAAAAATATTCATATAAATTTACTCTGTCAAATATGCCCACACATTAACCATGTTTATCCTCAAGCATAAAATCACAACATGGAAATCAGATGACACCAATGTTACCAATATTCAAATTACAATGCAATAAAATCAAAAACATTTCAATGTAAAATCAATATTTAAAAAATTTTCATAAAATATCAATTTAATTTCCCATTTTTTAAAGAAGAAAACAATTCACATATTTTACTTTTACCCTTTAAAAATTGATGGAACTTATCCTTTCATTCATTCAAGAACCTTGATTCACTATTATTTAACATGAAAAGTCATCATTTACCTCAATTTTGAATCTTTTCTCTCATCACTCATGATACAATTAAATTAGAGTTATTCTTATGTCCTGAGAACATGTTTCTTATACCTAGGCTTGTAAATGAACTACTTTCTATTCTTTGTAAAGAAAAAAGACCCATAAAATCATAAGGGCATGCAATAAAGTTTCAAATGACTCTGAGGCTTAAGGTTGGTAGGATTTGATGATTTAAAAATTAAGGCTCAAGGTGGAGGTTAATCTCTTATGTACAATGCGTGATATCAAAAAGTGTAATGAAATTCTCTCCTTCAAAGTAGCAACACCCACTTCCCTAAAACTCAAAGTAAGGTTAGGATCAAATAATTCATAATGAATTATTTGTGCACCCTCTTGATTTTTTTTAATTTTGTAATTTTTTTATTTTTTTTAAAAGTTATTATTAGATAAAACCCCACATCCATCACCTAACCACATATGATTAGAAGATCGTCAGTCTGGAAAATGGTTATTTTTTTGTTCTCCCAAATCACAACCCATTTTCCTCTTTTTTTTTTGGTTTTTTTGTCATTTTTTCATTTTTTAATTCAATAGGGGAAACAATAGAGTATAATTAATGATTCCAAAACCTTTTAAAATTACCATAATAATACCCCCACACTTCTTCCTTACAATGTATATAATTTTATCCACCATGATTCCCATTACCCCTACACTTCAACTTTAAAATATCATGCAAATACTAAGAGGAGGGTAGGAATGGATAAAAATGGATTGCAACATGGCTCATACCTATAAAGGTCATTAATGGTCTCTAAGGGATAAAATAAGGATTGATGTAAAGGTGATATTTTAAGGAAAAGTAGGTTTTTAAAAGATTCCTAAATCATTTTAAATATGTTTTTTCATAGTCATAACTTTGAAAAGTTTCAGTAAAAGTTATAGTCGGTTACATGTCCCTATATCACTCCAAAAATATGCTCAAGAATAAGTAGGAAGTACTTGATCTAGAAATCCTCTTGGGAATCAGACATATGATTTGGGACAATCACTCAAGACATGATTAACAATAATAAATCAATTCATATTGTTAGGCAAAAATCCCTCAAGGTAACATTGCAGTATTTTTGGGTTGATTGTGTTTGTTGAAAAAGCAGGTTTCCATAAAGAAATTGTCGAGTTCCAAAGAAGTTGTTGACAATCCATGTTGACAAAAGAACGATGACAAAGGAAAGAATGATCTGGAGGCGGTACAAAAAGAGCAGTACAAGGCGGCGCCGTTTTCCAGTGTTTGCCAAATTTTTGGGGTCCAAAATTTGGAAGTTGGTGAGCATCGTGAAAATAGGATTTACATGAAGATCATATTTTTATATGGAAAATGCATGAGTTTCGTGAAGATGGGATGCATGGATTGGATTTCGCAAAGACCAGAAAAATGGAGGCGGTGATGCTTCGCGATTACGTCAAAGCTTCACGAACGGCAGAGTTGAAGCGCATCGCGGCAGTGAAGGGCTTTGCGAGGGAGGTTCGCGGCGAAGGCGCAAAGGAATGTTGACGGTAATGCTCCGTGATTACAACGAGCTCCGCGATCAAAAAATTTCCGTGGTGATTCCCGATTTAGAAAGAATTCCTGCAGAAACTTCGGAGCTTCGCGATTTGAGATGACGTGGCATTGACTTTGCGCAGAAAGTTCGAGGGTCGGTGGAATTGCCTATAAATAGAGGCCAACCCCCTCGAGATAAGTAGAGATAATTTTTAGAGAAAATCTTTTGCTCTCGTATTGCGAAGGTGGTTCGCGGAGCCAGTGTGCTTCGCGAAAGAGGAGATTCGTGGCGGCAATTGTAGTTTCGCGAAAGTTGTGACCTCCGCGTTTGCTTAGTGAGCTTCGCGAGGGAATTTGCTCTGCGACGGCTTAAGCTTTGAGAGAGTGCTTCTCGAAAGTGCTTCGCGAGAGTGCTTCGCGAAAAGGTAGGAGCTTCGTAAATGCTTGTTTGAGCTTCGCGAAATTGGGAGCCTAGCGATGTAGGGTGCTTTGCGAAGGTACTTTCCAAAGGTAGTTGCCCAGTGGTCAGAGGAAAAGTGGTATTCATCAGTGGATGAAAGTTGGACTTCAACAGAGCATCTATCAACAGTTGAAGATGCATTATTTAATGTAAATGAAGAGACCTACAGGTCTATAAACTGTGAGTGAATCCCTTCACAGAGAAGTGAGCTTAGGAAGAGGAAGAAGGTGATCCTCTCCACCGGAAGTGACCTAGAGAGAGAGAGAAACAGGGAGTGACCCTTGGGAAAGTAGTGAGATGACCCTAAACTTTGTAAAGGCAGTGAGCCTAGGAATAGAAGTGATCTAGCCCGAACATTGTAATCCACAACTAGTGAAGTTTAGTGGACTTGGTACGACCGGCAACCTATTGGCGTATGCTCCTTGGACGTAGCCCTTAGCAGTGAACCAAGTAAAATTGTTGTGTCCTATGCTTGCTTTACTTTCTGTTTATATTGTGCAACATGAAAGAGGGAGAAGAGTGTTTCTCTTAACAACGGAACAAGATCAGAACGAGCTTTATTTTTCACTTAGTCATACCCTGATTCACCCCCCTCTCAGGGTATTCAGCCTTGTGGACCTAACACATATGAAGTTCAGAAATTCAAATCATGAAATATGGATAGGGAATTTAATTTATATTAATCAATTATTTCCTTCAAGTCATGGGTCATCATTTCAATATCTATGATTCGTATTTAAAAATTCAATTCTATATTTCAATCATTTAATCATATCGACATGGAAATCTAAGACATGGTATCAGTGGGTTCATAATAAACTCATGTCTTTTAGATTAGTCAAGTAAAGCATAATTTAATTATGGGAATTCAATTTTATCTTTAAATATCAAAACATGCTATGGATAAAAATGTAGAGAGTTTAAAAGATAAAACACTAAAAGTGAACTCCCATTTTCCATCAAACATAGTCCTTCCCCTTCACTATCTGGGTATTTATTCTAACATTATGAACCTATAAAAGAAAAAAACTCAATTAATCATAAGGATCATGTCATTTAAGCTCAAAAAATATATATGGAGTGGCCTTCATGATACACTACTTCTTAGGAAAGAAATTGACATATAAATTCCTATAAAGCAAGTAAAGATAAATCTTGGTATGATCCCCCCAAGTGGGCCCTGAATTTTTTAATGCCTCTAGAGGGTAGTACCAGCTGTTATCCAATGTTAGATGGTGGATGAATATTATTTCATTAGAACCACCAAATGTGGATTTTCCCAACTTTTGCTTCATCCTTCTAGGTGAGTAATGATCCATGGATAGAGTAACCTAGCTCTTCCCCCTTCACAATGAGGTATAGATTGCATGGTGGAAATAGGATGAAGTATGAATCATCCACTTTCTTGGTTTATAATTGTTAAACCTCTTATTCTCTGTTCAATGGTTTCTCAAGGTATGCTGCATCAAAATAATAATCAGAGGGAAAGTTAGAGAGTAATTCTATTTGAATAAAATTAAAACATTAAGTATCAATAACAAATTCATCCCCATCAAAGTAAGTAGATTTTGGCATGGTTTCCTTATGAAAATACACTAACATATCTGTATGAACTTCATTGAGAAAATATTCATCTTGTCTAGGGAGCTCCATATGTTCCTCAGTAGGTGCACATATAGCTTCATCTTCTTCCTCTAATACATTGCAAAGATTGTCAAAATCTATAAAATAAAAACAACCAGGAGTGATGTATAATTATGTTTCAATAAAATTATAATAGATAGAGTATTATAAGTGATCAACTCCATGGATTGGTTCATATTCAATCAATGCCTTAGGGGTAAGTTCCTCTTGGAGTAGACTCTCTTAGGATGGAGGTAGGTAGTCAGGATCCTCTATCCTAACTTCAAATTCTACCACTTGGGTGGCTTCTTCCTTCTTAGATACTGGATATTCTTCTTTTTATTATATGGGAAGATCAAAAATTTCATCACATTTAATCTATAATTCATTTAATATTTTTTGATCTCTCACTTTTATCTCAGCAGGTAAGTCTTCCTCCCTTTCCTCTTCAGGTTCTTCAATTTCAAAGATAAGTAGTGAAATTTCTTTCACCACTTTCTCAGGTTCTTCCTCCGACTCAGGGTTGGGTTGCTCCATTAATGCACGAATATAATCCAACTCTCTTTAGGATTTTATCATCAGTTGTTAAATGATTTCTCTATGTTCTTGTACATGAGCTCTATTATAGTATTCATCTTCTTCTTATTGTTGTTGCACCTGTGAGTAATTTTTACATGCATAATAATCTGAATTTGAATACATCATGGAAATATTTTTTGTTTTTTTAAAGAAATTAAATCTATATAAGATGTGGAAATAGAAAATGTAAATGGAATATTTATTGGCTCTCTAGAAATAGAATTAGTTTTGACGCATTCATGTCATGGGGCATAGACAAAAGAAATTATATTTTTCCTAGTACAACACAGTGGCTGGCCAGGGCCGTCTCTCTTGAGGATCCTTCTCGATGTAGTTCACCTACTTCTTCTATGTCACTTAGATTATCTCTTATTGTGGGCTTTTATTATAAAAAAATGACATGTAAAATAGGAATTCTAAATTTATAATAAGATTCAAGTATAAATAAAATGAAGTTAGGAAGAAAGTACTTGGTTTTTGAGCTTCAGTCAGGGATTCAATCATTATTCTTCTTTATATGTTTGATTCTAGTGTGATAACTAAAACATGAAATCTTATATTTGAATCACTATTCTTATCCATGAATAGAAATAGCTTGAGTCGCATGACATTGGGGACCATCACCCAATTGGGTACATTTTCCTCACCCAAGAATACTACCCAAGTCTATCACAAATTTAGAATAAATTTTAAGGGAAATTCAATAACACCTTGACCTACCCCTGGGCCATGCCTTGGGGTCAGCCTCTCATTTCTGAGAGTAAAATATCTCAATGGTGGGTGGATTGGAAAGAGAGAGAGAGATGGGTGAGGGAGAGAGGAAGAAAAAATAATTTATAATAATTGTTAAAATAATAATAATATTATTATTAATTAATATTATTATTATTACAATTAAGAATGTATTTTTTGAAAAAGAAGAGGGAGAAAATTAAATAGCTTTAAAATAAGAATGTGATAATTATAATAACGATAATTATAATAATATTAATATCAATAATATTATTAATATTAATATTAATATTAATAATAATGATAATATTACTTATTATTAAAAAAATATAATTGAGAAAAAGTATTATGGGGTGGATGGAGAAACACTAATGCATGGATTAATAAAACTAAAATTTAAATTACAATTGAAAACTAAGACAAAAATTAACTAAAAATAAAATAATAAGATGGAATGAGAGTGGAAGAGAGGATTAGAAGTGGCTCCCATCTCTTGGTGGGATCCCTCACTGGCTGTGAGCTCCGAGATGATGATTTGGGATGGAGGCATGGGTCTCCTT
Source organism: Viscum album (assembly GCA_963277665.1). Classification (NCBI taxonomy): domain Eukaryota; kingdom Viridiplantae; phylum Streptophyta; class Magnoliopsida; order Santalales; family Viscaceae; genus Viscum; species Viscum album. The sequence continues at coordinate 442,285,476 of OY728160.1, forward strand.
TTATAGGCATAACTCTTCCTCTGAAAATATTCTCGTTTTTTGCCTAATAAATATACTATTCACGTGTGGAACTCTTCCTGAAAGTTGTTCATAACTGTGTTTTCCATTCACCTTCCAAATTTTAGCTCATTTTTCTCCTGGATGTATGAGTTACGGTTTTTTCATTGGTAGTTTCTTTTTTTTGATGAAAGTTCTAGGAAGCTTCCTCCAAAAGTATAACATCCAATGGATACATTAATGACTTTAAAAATACTTAGTAATAATTTTAGATACTCCCATATGTGTCATTGTTCTATTACAAGTGGAATAACATCTATTGAATGTGTGTAGTCCTAGATGTGGTTCTATTACAGTGGTGGGGTCCACTCTGTCCTTCCGGAAAAATCTTCAACTTTATTGTTTTTTAAGGCCTCTAGATGCCCGAATCAGCCCCAAGTTTAGAAGACAAAGTTGAAGGAAATAAAATAAGTATTATAAATAAATCACTATATTTTTAATTACATTTTCAAATAAATTACCAATATAAACTTGTTTTAAAAATCTTTCGAAAATACAGAATTATGCACTTTTCATTATTTAGACCATTTTCATTCTATAATTCAAAATACCCAATATTTTAATTAAAAATCTAAATACATGGGGTTTATCATGGGAAAAAATTAAAAAGAATTTAATTATTTGATTAAAAATATGCAAGTAAATTGACTTTATCAAATACCCCTACACTTAAACCATACTTGTCCTCAAGCATAAAATATCAACAAAGAAATCAGAGGACACAAATGTTACCAATATTCAAATTCCAATGCAATAAAATCAAACAATTTTCAATGTGAAATCAATATTTAAAAAATCTACATAAAATATCAATTTAATTTCCCATTTTCAAAGAAACAAATAATTTACATATTTTACTTTTCCCCTTTGAAAATTGATGGAACTTCTCCTTTCATTCATTAAAGCTCATTGATTCATTATTATTAAAAATGCCAAGTCATTACTTACCTCAATTTTGATTATTTTCTCTCATCACTCCTAATACAATTCAATTAGAGTTATTCTCATATCATGAGAACTTTCTCCTTATCCATATGCTTCTAAATGAACTACTTCCTCCACTTTTTAAAGACAAAAGACACATAAAATCTTTAGGATTTGAAATAAAGTTTCAAATGAATTTGACGTGTAAGGTTGGTAGGATTTTATGATTTAAATATTAAGGCTTAAGGAGGAGTTTTATCTCTCAAGTACAATGCATGATATCAAAAAGTTTAATGAAATTATCCTATTCAAAGTAGCAACACCCACTTACCCAAAAATCAAAGTAAGGTTATGATCAAATCACGCATAATGAATGATTTGTGCACCCTCTTGAATATTTTTTTTACTTTTTTACATTATTTTTATTTTTTCAAAAGTCATGATTAGATAAAACCTTACATCCATCATTGAACCACATACGATCAAAAGATCTTTGGTCAGGAAAATGGGGATTTTTTCATCCTCGCAAATAGCAACCCATTTTTCTTTTTTATGAATCTTTTTTTCATTTTTTAAATTTTTTTAATTCAAGAGGGACAAAAAATAAAGTATAATGAATTATTCCACAACCTTTTACAATTCCCGCAATAATACCCCAACAATTCTTCCTTATAATGTATATCATCCCATCCACAGTGATTCTTTTTACCCCCACACTTCAACTTTAAAATATTATGAAAATACTAAGAGGAGGGTAGGAATGGATAAAAATGGCTTGAAACATGGATCATCCCTATAAAGGTCATTCATGTCTCTATGGGATAAAAGAAGGGTTGATGTAAAGGTGGTATTTTAAGGAAAATTAGCTTTTCAAAGGATTCCTCAATCATTTTAAATGTGTTTTTGTACAATAATAGCTTTGACAAGTTTCAATAAAAGTTCTGGTTAGTTACATGTCCAAAGATCACTCAAGAAATATTCTCAAGAATAAATAGGAATTACTTGGTCTAAAAAACCTCTCAGGAATGAGACATATAATTTGGGACAATCACTCAAGATAGGACTTACATTAATAAATAAATTTTCATGAATTTCAGAAATTCAAAGCATGAAATATGGTTAGGTAATTTCATTTATATGAATCAATTAATTCCTTCAAATCTTGGGTCATTATTTAAATATTTATGCTTCATATTTAAAAATTAAATTCTCCATTTTAATCATTTAATAATATCAACATTGAAATCTATAGCATGGAATCACTAGGTTTATAAGAAACTCATGTCTCTTAAATTAGTCAAGTAAAGAGTAATTCATGTGTGGGCATACAATTTTATCTTTAAATCTCAAAACATGTTGTGGAAATAAATGTAGAGAGTTTAGAAGATAAAACACTAAAAGTGAACTCCCATTTTCCATGAAATATAGTCCTTCCCCTTCACTGTATGTGGATTACTTTTACCATTATGAACCTATAAAATAAAACAACTCAATTAAGCATAAGGATCATATCATTTTAGCTCAAAAAAGATAGATGGAGTGGGATACATGCTACACTACTTCTAAGAAAATAAATTGACATCTAAATTATTAGAAATCAAGTAAATATAAATCTTGGTATGATCCCCCAAGTGGGCCATGATTTTTTTTCTTCCTCTAGAGGGTAGTACCAGATGTTATCCAAATTCATATGGTGGATGAAACTTCTTTTATTTGAACCACCACGTGTAGTTTTTTCCAACATTTTCTTCATCCTTCTGGGTGAGTAATTGTTCATGGATAGAGTACACCAGCTCCTCTCCCTTCACAATGAGGTATAGCTTTCACATCATTGTAGGATGAAGTATGAATCACCCTTATTCTTAGTTTCTACTTGTGAAACCTCTTCTTCTCTATCTCATGGTTTTTCAAGGTATGATACATCAAAATAATAGTCAGAAGGAAAGTCAGTGTGTAATTATATTTGAATAAAATTAAAACATGAAGTATTAAGATAAAATTCTTCCCCATAAAAGTAATAAGCTTTTGGAATGGTTTAATTAGGAAAATCCACTAGAATATCCACATGAAAATCCTTGAGAAATTATTCAACATGTTCCAGGAGCTCCATATGTTCCTCAGTAGGTGCACATCTAGCTTCATCTTCTTCCTCAAATGCATAGCAAAGATTGTATGAATTTTTAAAATAAAAACAATAGGGAGTGATGTATAATTATGTTTCAATAAAATTAGAATATATATATTATGAGAAGGGATCAAATCCCTAGCTTGATTCAGATTCAATCAATGCCTTAGTGGTAATTGCCTTTTGGAGTAGACTCTCTGAGGATGGTGGTAGGTAGTCAGGCTCCTATATCTTGACTTAAAATTCCACCACCTGGGTTGTTTCTTCCTTCTCATATTCTATCTCTTCTTCTTTTTATTGTATGAAGAGATCATTTAGTTACTCACTTTTAATCAAGAATTCATCCAATAATTTTTGATCTCTCACTTGTAGCTCAGTAGGTAAGTCTTCCTCCCTTGCATGCTCAGGTCCTTTAATTTCAAAGATAAGTGGTGAAATTTCTTCCACCAATTTCTTAGGTTCTTCCTCCAACTCAGGGTTGGGTTTCTTCATTAATATAAGAACATAATCAAATGATATTTTGGCATTTATCATAATTTTTTCAATTATTTCTCTATGTTATTGTACCTAGTCTTTATTATACCATTTATCTTCTTTTTCTTGTTTTTGCTGCACCTGTGAATAATTTTTCCATGCATAATAATCTGAATTTGAATAAATCATGGAAATATTTTTTTAAAGAAATTATATATATATAATATGTGAAAATAGAAAAAGTAAATGGACTATCGATTGTCTCCCTGGAAACGGCACCAGTTTTGATTCATGTCTGCCGTGGGGTGTGGAAAAAAGTAATAATATTTTTCTAAGTTCAGCACAGTGGTTGTCCAGGGTCATCTCTCTTGAGTATCCTTCTCAATGTAGTTCACCTACTTCTTCTATATCACCTAGACTATCTATTTTTGTGGTTTTTTTTTTATAAAAAACAATTACATATAAAATAATAATTCTAAATTTATACTAATATGCAAGTCTAAATAAAATGAAGTTAGGAAGAAATTACTTGGTTTTGGGGTTTAGTCAGGGATTCAATCATTATTCTCCTTTATATGTTTGATTTTATTTTGATAACTCAAACATGAAATCTCATGTTTTAATCACTATTATTTTCCATAATATAAATAGATTGAGTCACATGTAATTGGGTACTATCACCGAATCAATGAAATTAACCTCACCCAATCATACTACTCAATTCTATCACAAATTTAGAATAAATTTTATGGGAAATTCATGAACACCTTGACCCCCCAGCCAAGCCTCGATGTCAGCCTCTAATTTATGAGAGTAAGAGATCACAATGGTTGATTGATTAGAGTGAGAGAGATAAATATAGGGGAGGGAGGGATAGAGAAATAATAAATAATTTATAATGATTTTTAAAATAATAATAATAATTATTATTATTATTACTAAGAAAATAATTTTTGAAAAAAGAGAGGGAGAAAATAAAATAGCTTTAAAATAAGAATTTTATAATTATAATAATACTAATATTATTATTAATAATATTATTATTAACATTAATACTAATAATAATGATAATAATAATAATTATTAAAATAAGATAATTGAGAAAAATAATTGTGGGATGGATGGGGAAACACAAAAGCATGGATTAATAAAACTAAAATTTAAATTACAATTGAAAACTAAGATAAAACTTAGATGAAATAAAAATAAATATAATAAATGAGAGGGGAAGAGAGTAGTAGTAGTGGTTCCCAGCTCTTGGTGGGATCCCTCCTTGGCTATGAGCTCTGAGCTGATGATTTGGGAAGGAGGTGAGGGCCTCCTTTTATTAGCAGAATTCTTCATCTGAATTTTTTTCATTTTTTTCCTATTAAATGGACGATTAACATGTGTACCCCTTCATTAAAGTTTTTCATAAATGTGTTTTCCATTCACCCTCCAAATTTTAACTCATTTGGAAACCAGATTTATGAGTTATTATTTTTCATTGGCGGTTTCTTTTTTTGGATGGAGGTTCCATGAAGCTTCCTCCAAAAATATAGCATCCAATGACAACCTTAATGACTTCAAAACTCCCTTAAATTAATTTTCAAGATTCTCCTGTGTGTTCTTGTTCTATTCCATGTATAATCACATCCATTTAATTTGTTTAAGCTAAGATGTGGTTCTGTTATGGTGGTGGGGTCCATACTATCTTCCTAGAACAATATTCAACTTCATTGATTTTTTAAGGCCTCTAGATGCCCAAATCAGCCCCTGGTATAGAAGAAAAAGTTGAAGAAAATAAAATAACGATTCTAAAAAAATAACCACTAAATTTGGAATTACTTTTTTTAAGAAATTACCAAAATATCTTTGATGTATAAATATACCAAAAATCCAAAATTATGAACTTTTCACAATTTAGACCATTTTTATTCTATAATTCAAAATACCCATTATTTTAATAAAATATTAAAATTTATGGGGGTTTTCATTGAAAAAAAATAAAAAAAATCATTATTATTTGATTAAAGATATTCACATAAATTTTCTCTATCAGTGTACACTAACCACAAAATCCTCAAGTATATTTTAACAAAATGTGATCTGAATTTGAGGAAGTTAAGGTGGGTGGAGTACCTATAGTCCTTTGAATTCGATCTTGCCTACATGCCTGATAAAGGTAATGCAATGGTCGATGCACTAAGTTGGAGTACTTAGATACATGTAGTTTAGTAGGCCAGTAGTGAGTAGAAGCTTATGGAATTGTTCTCTTATATGCATATGGAGGTTCACACTAGTCAATGATAGACTTTTCTATCATCCTTAATTAAGACCTTTACCCTACTTGAATGATATAGGATGAGGCATCTATCAGATTCAGAGGGACCAGTCCTATGGGAGTGTGTGGTAGGTGAGGATCCACATCCAGGTGGGACTGTAGGTGAGGATGATATCTTTAATATTTATGGACACCTTTGGGTTCTAGTTGGTATATGTGAGGCACTGATGCAGGAATTTCATGCATCATCTTGGGTAGTGCACCCCAGAGTCCCCAAGATGTATCATGAATTTAATCATCAGTACTAGTGGCCAAGTATGTAGGGAGTGGTAGTTATTTTTTGTTACGAGGTGTTACACCTATTAGTAGGTGAAGGCGGAACATCAGCGACTATCCGAACTTTTACAACACTTACATATTCTTGAGTAGAAATAGGATGATGTCATGATGGATTTCATGATTGTTTTACTGAGTTTTCCTTGAGGTAACGATTTTGTGTGGGTTATTATTGAGAAGTTCATGTAGGTTTTTTATTTCTTTAAAATTAAGGATACCTTCAGTGTTGATGATCTTGGATGGTTATACATCTGTGAGATAGTACAACTTCATGGGGTTCCTCTCATTATCATTTAGTATAAGGATGAATTTTTTATGTCATGTTTCTAGAATTTTTTTTAGAGGGCACTGGATACACTAGTTCATCTAAGTACAACATACCACCCTCAGACTGATGGAATGTTAGAGCATATGATACATATGCAAGAGGAAATTCTACGAGAATGCGTCCTAGATTTTGGGGGCTCTTGGGAGAGGCACATTCACCTGGTTGATTTATCCAACAATAACAGTAATCAAGATACAATACAGATGGAACATTATGAGGCATTATATGGTAGGCCATGTCGATCACACTTGTACTAACTAGAGACCAATGAGGCGACTTTACTTAGACCACATCTCATGAAAGAGACTTCTGAGTAGGTCCAGTGGATTCAGAAGCAGATGGCTACTACATAGTATCACAAGAAATCATTCATCGATCGTCGTAGAAGACCTCTAGATTTTGAGGTCAGAGATTGGGTTTTCTTTCATGTTTCACTGAGTTTGATATATAAATGGATTGGGAGATAGGGTTAACTTTCACAGAGATATGTTGGGTTTTTTGAGATTTTAGAGAGATTTGGGTTGGTAGCCTATCGGTTACAGTTACATTATAGGTACCAAGCCATGAATAATGTCTTCATTGTATCTTAGCTGCACCTCTATCATTCAGACTATTCTCATGATTTTTTTCTTGAGGAGGTTGAGCTATAGTTCGATGTATCATTTGAGGAGCATCTGATTCATATCATTTATTAGAGCATGAAGGTTCCCCGAGTCTTGTAAATTTATCTAGTATGGGTGTTATGAAAACACGGTCGTTTACATGATGAGACTTGGGAGTGGGAAGTTGACGTATGTGCTCAGTGTAAGGAGATTTTTCAGAAGAATCATGAACACCCTTAAGAGGGAAATTTGGGGATGAATTGTTATAAGGGGAAAATATTTTGAGATCCCGTGTTTTTCTTGAGGTACATATCTTTTCTTACAGGCTAAACGCTTGTAAAAATATATTTTTTCCATATATCCAAAGCTAAGCTGTGGGCCAGTTGGGTTTTTCTTGGTAAAGAAGAGTTTGGAAGGCTGTATAATGTATGAAATAAAACTACATGAGGTGTAATTGTATTACACTTTGTGTAATTCAATTACACGATGTGTAATGGTCTGGCCAAGAACTTTCACGATGTGTAATGATTTTCCCCTGAAAGGGAAACCTGAGCATTACACAACCTTAAAGGCAGTTACACGTCATGTAATTACCCAACTTAATTTTTTTAAAATTAGGCAGTGGCCTATTATTTTTAAAAAAATAGAACCCTCACCCCTCTTTTACACATAGGAGAAACAAAGGACTAAAGGTAGGATTTTCTCCCAATTGAAAATTCAGAATCTATTTATTTTATCATCAGTCTCATAGGAACCACACTGGTAATATCTTAATTTTTTTCTATTCCTAATTATTGGGAAAAATGGATTCACTATTTGGGTTTAGGCTCATATGAACTAATTTCTCATTCTTTGTCTGTTCTTTCGATTTCTCCTAAACCATGGAGTATTGGGACTTAATACTGGATGAGAACTCTAATACCAAGCTAAGGTAGGTGTTCTATACTTTTATTTTTATTTTTTTGCTTTATATAGATATCATCCTTTTTCCCCCACTGGACGTTTCAGAATGGTGTCAAGACCCGTCCCCCAGGGCTCGTGTTACGACTACCCCAATCCCACCTCCCAAAGGCCAGGGGTTGGCGACTAGCGCTGAAGGAATTATCCTGCAAGTGTGATGCATTTTCTGAGTACCTATACACACACACACACACACACTCACAACCCCATCCCACAATTCTAAAAAGGAAAACATGCATACCACTAATACAACCAATGAGAGTAGAGGTACAAGATATAAGTAAAATAGGCCACATTACAAACCCAACAAAAGATGATCTATAAAAAAGTGAGTATAAGGTATCTGATAATACATTTATAGAAAACCATACCTAAAGGGTGGGTGAAGAGTATCTTCCAGAAGTCATAGGAGTATGCCTCGCCAGTCCGATCTTGCTGAGCACCACTTGGTTCTGGACATCCAAGGTCTCTATCAAATCATCAGTCATCTGCACAAGATACAACACATGCGGGCAAAGCCCATGCTGGGGTGAGTTACATAATACTCTGTAGGGAACCCAAACCACAAATAACGACCACAAAGGAAAATTACACACTAATAATTGTCATCCCACATAGGTATAAACCTAAAGTATAGAAGGAAATATTATCCCTTGAAAAGCTAAACATCTTGTACTACTAATGGACTCACCCCCCATGAGTCACTGAGGTCTGTCGAGCAACTGAGGTCCGCTTGTCTATCAGGCCAATGAGGTTTTCTTGGATACTGGGCCATTGAGGTCTACTTGGATACCGGGCTACTGAGGTATGCTCATCTTCCAGGCCACTGAGGTCTTCTTGGATACCAAGACACTAAATTACACTCATTTTTTAGGCCACCATCGCGAAGCACCAATGGTGCGCGCCGCCCCTACACCGCCGTGGCTGGTGAGTCATGGCCTTATGTGCACCACATGCATCCTCCTTTGGTGGTCCTCCTCCAATGCCATAACAAAACTTTTATGTGTTCCACATTTTGTATAGTCATGGATATTGAGTCGCAGCCTCTGCGTACCACTGTGGTCTCCGCCTAGACCACATATAGCCATCGTCGTGATCTTAGGCTTCCTTATGGGTTGTTGCAGCTATGAAGTTCAAGGATTCATAAGAACGAGGGAGGTGGGAAACTCACATGAACAACTAAGGTGGAATAATGGGGACTTGTTTTTTGGACTTGATATGTCCATGTAAGAATTTAAGGGTGGATAAATGAAGAATTAAATCAAATCATAGGTTTGACATGGACCCACTTTCCTAATGAATATCCCATAAAATAAAAATCATCCTTTATTTGAAACACATGATTTATGAATCATTTCATTCATCGAATGATTCATGATCTTCATTGAGATTTAGAAATAGGGAAAGAAATTTAATTATACAAATATCCAACCTTGAGGTTGGATCATTCATTGGAGAAGATCGCACTGCTATGTTCGTTGTTCCTTGATCTATAGCCCACCATTTTCATTGGTGATCCTTCACTGGATGGAAGAATGGAGGGAGAAAGGACCTTATCATCACAGACAGTTCGTCGATATTTTCATTCTAATTTTGAATCATCATGTTCATATAAATACTCGATTGTTCCAATGATCCCTTATTCGATTAACCCATTAAATAGGGAAAATCTATTTCAGCATTTCAGTTACACTATATTACAGCTTCGTTAATCTGTTTCATTTATGAAACAACATTTCTGTTATGCTTGGGATGCAGTTTCATTACGCTGCAATGTAATTAGAAATTTAAATAAAATAAACTAAAAGTTTATTTTATTTTTCCTTAAGAAAATTCATTTATTAAATTTTATTAAAATTTGGAAATAAACTTTTTCCCTTGACCCACATCAATCAAGGTTAGGTCCTTATGTGATGTTGTATTTATAGACACAATGGTGCCATCAGATTTTTAATCCAAGCATCCATTTAGAAGATTCCAAAACTACTCATGTGTGTTATTTTAGATAAACTTAAAAAGGTTAAAACACTTATTATGGGATCATTGGGCCTTGGAATCAAGTGTCGTCTGAGTGCTTGGTCTTGAAATAATCCCATATAATTTAAGAAAATAACATGAAATTCTGGGACATTACATTACACCCACCTTTAGGGCTTTACATCCTCATAAGAGAAAACAAGGAAAATCAAATAGATGGGGCTACTGAGAACAGATATGAGCCTCCCATTCCCAACTTATCTCATATATATTCCCATGTTTTCACCTAATGTGTACCAAAGGAATTAACCATCCATGAAAGATATACTCTTTTCAATCCTTAGTATATATCGGAAACTCCGCAAACGTCGCCCCCTCATCAATATCCAACTCGACCCAGTCGATGACATGCAATAGATCATGCATGTACCTCCTAAACTATGATATGTGGAAGAAATTATGCACTCGATGAATCTGTGGGGGGGAGAGTGAGGTGTTATTCCACCTCACTAACTCTTCATAGAATCTAAAAAGGTCTGATGAACCTCAAATATAGCTTGTTTCCCCGACCTAACCTCTGCAATACCCATCGAGGTGTGACCCAAAAGAACACATGGTATCCCTCCTAAAACACCAAGGGCCTCTATCTCCTGTTATCATAATATTTCTACCTACTCTATGTAGTTCTCACCCACTCATGGATGACCTGCACCTTCTCAGTGGCAGCCCATAACATCTCTGGACCAACGAGTGCCGACTCCCTTGGTTCTTTCTAGCATAACTATGACCTGAATGGTCTCTCATATAGCACCTTGAATGGTTCCATACAAATGGTGTAGTGGTAGATATTTTTTACTTGATCTCCACCAGTGGTAGGTGATCCTACCAACTATGCATGAAGATCAAGATGCATGAATGAAATGTATCCTCTAAAACCAGGATAGTCCTCTTTGTTTGACCAATTTTCTAAGGGTGGAAAGATGTTCTCAAGTGAATCTGAGTCTTAAACACCTCCTACAATACCTTCCACAACTAGGATGTAAAGTGTGTTTCTCGATCCGAGACTATAGTCGATGGGACTTTGTGGAGTCGAACTATCTCCAGCACATAGAGGCTTCCCAATCTCTCTACAGAACCCTGCTCCCAAATGGGTAGGAAGTGGGCCAACATGGTGAGTCGGTCAAAAATCACCCAGATGGTATCATGCCCTTGGATTTGTGGGGTAAACCCATCATAAAGTCCATCGAGATACCATCCCACTTCCACTCGGGCACCTCAAGCGGCAGAGTCAAGCTTGTTGGAACCTGATGGTCTACCTTCACTTGCTGAAAAGTGAGGAACCATGAAATGAACCCCGCTACTACCTTCTTCATCCCCAACCACCAGTACTGATGTAAGAGGTCTTGTTACTTCTTTTTCACTCCTGGAAATACTGAAAAAGGGGGTGTGTCAAACTCCCTCATAACCTCCTCACATGATTCCAATGGCACAATGGTGCAGCCTCTGAAATGGATGACATGCACCCCACCTATCGAATATTCATCAAGAGTCTGTCTTGAGGATAACTGAGCACGTCTGGCCTTGATACCAACATCCACAAGCTATGTCTCCCTAAATCATTGTAATAGTGGTTAGTAACATCCATATGAGCTTCTCTATCTCCATCCACAAAGGATATTTTCATTGTGGAAAACCGCTCCGACACCTTACTCAGCAACTACAAACTGGATCTCCTGCTGAGTGTGTCTGCTACAATGTTCCCCTTCCCAGGAGTATAGATTATCTCGAAGTCATAGTCTTGGAGTAACTCTACCACCACCTATGCCTCAAGTGTAGGTCCATCTAGGGGAAGATATACCTAATAATTTTATGGTCAGAGTAGATGGTTAACTATTCACCGATCAAGTAGTGTCGCAACATCTTCAAATAAAATACCACCGCTACTAGCTCAAGGTCATGGTTCATGTAATTCTTCTCGTTCTCTCTCAAGTACCATGAATCTAAGGTGATAAATTACTATTACTACAATAGGACACAACCCAGTCTGGTCCTTGATGCATCGTATAATAATACATAACCAATGCCCTCCTCTGGTAGTCTCGAGATGGGGTCACTCGTCGGTCTCCGCCTCAGCTCCTGGAAACCCTTCTGGCACTTATCCGTCTATATGAAGGTTTTTCCCTTCCATGTAAAATATGATAATGGTGTTTACACCCTAAAGAAGATAGGAACTAAACTCTATTAGTATCCTTCTAGACCCAAGAAACTTCACACTTTAGTTACGCTCATGGGTGGCTCCCAAGCAAGCATTTTCTATATCTTTGTTGGATCCAATGAAACTCCTGCCTCTAAAATGACATGTTTTAGAATATGGAATTCCTGAATCCAAAACTTACAATTTTAGATCTTCCCATAAATATGGTGGTCTTTAAGTGTATCTTGTACTACATATAGGTGTGTAGTAGGCTCCTCCTCAGATAATGAGTACACCAGGATGTCATCAATGAAGATCACAATGAATCGGTCAAGGTAAGGTTGGAATATCCTATTCAAGAGTCCCATGAACACTACTGGGGAATTTTTCATTCTTAAAGGCATAACCAAGAACTCATAGTGTCCATACCGATATCTGATGGCTACCTTCAATGCATCCCCATCTCATACTCAAAGATGATGATATCGTGATTTTAGGTCTATATTTGAGAATCATCTCACTCCCGTAAGCTGATTGAAGTGGTCATCAATCCCTGGAAGTGGATATTTGTTCTTCACATTAACCTAATTCAGACACTAAAAGTCCACACACAACCTGAAACTCTTATCTTCCTTATTGGAAAACAATATTGGGGCTTCCCATAGTGAAACACTAGGACTCACAAAGCCTTTTCCTCTGCAATTCCTCCAATTATACCCTCAACTCACGAATCTCTGTGGGAGCCATATGATATACTGGTGTGGATATCAATGTCATCCTAGGATACATATCAATGCATAAGTCAACCTCACTGTGAGGTGGTAATCCTGTAACAACCTCAGGAAATATGTATTCATACTCATCTACCACTACAGGAAGGTGAGGAGTCTTCTCACCCACCACACCAAGGGTAAGGCTAGCCAACTGGTGAGTGATTGGATGCACACTCCTCTGAGAAAGTTTTTTCTATGCTCTAAGATCTCCCTTTTCGCTAATGAATTAAAACATGGTCCCATATTTACAGATACACCGCACTATGAACCTAAAATAGTCAATTTAAGAATGAATTGTGGATAACTAGTCCATACCCAAGATGGAATCATAAGGCCTTGACACCACTACTAAAATATCCCAGCCAAAGATATCACCTCCAAGAGTAATCTCACACTATCGGAACTAGTGTTTAATTGTCTAATCCCCCCCGTAGGAGTCTCTAATCATAAAGATTGAGCCAATATCTCTACAGGAATATCTGAGCTCTAAACAAGGTTGGTGGCAAGGAAAGAGTTATTGGAACCTGCGTCTATAATAAATACATATAAGGTGTATAAGGCACAAATCATAACTCTAATCATCTCTAGAGTGTCTTGGTCATAAGCCTCCATCAACTATAGCTAGCCTCACACCTGTCCACCAATTCCTAGAGCCCATGGTGGACCACCTAGGGGTGGTAGTGGTAGCACATCAAATCTGCTCCCACCGCCTAGTGCTATGTCATCTCCCCTTTCACATCTTCCACACTAGGGACCACCCTGCTCGAACCTCTACCTCTTCCTCGGTGGTCCATTGACTGTTTCTCGATCGTCTGCACGGTGATTCAGGAAATCATGAGCCATGTTCCCCTACCTACCATAGGAGTATCATAGCCTACCCCTCTAATGACTCCCTCCACCCTGGGGGTCTTGTACTACCGATTCTACATCCTAGGGTCATCCCCCAAAATTCCTGGCCCGATTGGGCCCCCATGCCTATTGCTTTCTACCCAAAGCTAAAGATTCTACCACCCATAGTCTACTGGTATCCCCCGCTACTGGAACATGCTCTGTTAGGAATCTCTCCATGAGTAGGGATTGCTTTAGGACCCTAACCTAAGTAGGGATGCTAAGAGACACCGTGGATGCCCTGATCTCTTGATGTAGTCCCTACTCAAAAGCTTGAGCCCTGAAGAATGGTTCTTGCACCATGTTCATGGAGTAGTGAGAATTCTCGGTGAATCTCACTGAGTACTATGCTACTGTCATGCCACCCTACTATAGATGCGGTAGCTCATGTATGTGCACTGATTGCAATGTCGCTGGAATGAAATCCTCTCTGAAGAGGTTCTTAAAGACTATCTAGGTAAGGGTTTCCTTGTCCTGTGTCTAGATCGTCAAACTCCACTATCTCCTCATTGATCCCTGAAGAAGTCTCCTGGGTAAGATCACCATCTAGTCAAGAGGTGTCCTTACCAAATGGAAGACGCAAATAATCGCCTTGAGCCAATCCTCAACCACCTAGGGACGAGTCTCACCCATGAACCTAGGAGGTATCTGCCTCTGGAACTCGTTTAAGGCATTGAGCCTACGTGTTTCCTCTACTAGTAGTGTCAATAAAAACAACTGACCAACAAGTGATGGAAATGATGGTTCACCTCTCGATGGGGCCATCTCCAGTACAGATCCCTGTACTATTTCCTCATCACTGGGCAAACCCTTATCATGGTCATGCATTATAATCCTCACTGGTTGTCTGCATGGTGGCATCTTGAAAAATATCAAGATAAACCATGGTCAATAGGTTATACCTGGTGAGATGACTCAAGAAGGACATGAGGAAACAATCAAAATAGTATATGATGCATGAAACTAGTGGTTTCATGTACCAAATCAAAAAGAAAAATTCAGTGTCCTGGTGTTTGGATATGTCAGTCGCCGCACCAACATTGGACTCCCTGATCATGAAAGTCAAACTTGAAACATTCAACATTGTTTCCCCAAAACAAAAACATAGACTCTCGGACTTTAAGGTAGAATTGACTACCTCTAAAACCAATTTTCATGACTTATCCATCGAGTAACATGTCGCGACTACCCCAAGTATGCACCCCAATAGCCAGAGTATGGTGACTAGCATAGAATGCATTATCCTACAAGAGGGAGGAATTTGTTCAGTACTTGTACATACACACACTCACAACCCAATCCCACAATTATGAAAAGGAAAACATGCATACCACTAAAACAACCAATGAGAGTAAATGTAAAATCTATAAGTAAAATGTGCTAGAATACAAACCCAATAAAAGACAAGAATTAAAAAAATGATTAAAAATTATTTGATAATTAGTTCGCAAGATACCCTACCCAAATGGTAGGTGAATACTAGCTTCCAGAAGCTGTAGGAGTATGCCTCGCCTATCGGATCTCACTCAGCACCGCCTGGTCCTAGACCTCCAAGATCTTTGTCAAAGAGTCAATATTCTGCACAAGACGCGACATGTGCGGGAAAATCCCATGCATGGGTGAGTAAAACAATACTCAGTAGGTACCCCAAACCACAAAGAAAGACCACAAAGTAAAAGTTCACAATAATAATTTTCAACTCACACAAGTATAACCTAAAGTATAGAAAGCAAGATTATCAGTCCTAAAGTTTAACATCATGTACTACTAAGGGACTCATCCCTGATGAGTCACTGAGGTATGTCGGGACACTAAGGTTTTCTTGTCTACCTGGCCACTGAGGTCTTCTTAGCTACCAGGCCATTAAGGTCTACTCGTCTGACAGGCCACTGAGGTCTGCTCAGCTACCGGTCCACTGAGGTCCACTCATATGTCAGACCACTGAGGTCTACTCAGTTATCATGCCACTTAGATCTGATCGTCTGCTGGCCCACTAAGGTCTGGTCGACTATCGGGCGACTAAGGTCTGCTCATCTTCTGGGCTAATGAGGTTAGCTCAGCTACCGGGCCACTGAGGTATTCTCATCTCTTCCTTCACATCACATCCAGTCATAGGATCCCTACTCACATTTCGCTTGACTCCGAATGAATCTACCCTTCAATCCATCGTTCATATCCCAACATCCAAAAGAACTCACTTAGATTATTTCAATAGGATTGTCTCATCACCAGGGTCCCAATTCCACAAACAGCTCGTCAATTGAATGCGCAGTTTGGAAATTATGGATGTGTTAGTAGAAAGTGGTCTATTGGGTTCGATTTCGGTCCAACCCAGTCGGACAGACCCGACCCGAATCTGACCCTATCCATTGGGCCCCACCCAGACCAGCTGGATCCAGCTAGGCCATGGGTTTGACCTACTGGGTAGGCTTGTCTGGTCTTCCCAGGATGTGGCGGGCACCAAGACCCTAGAGTTACATGACGCGAGGTGACTCATCGTGTATGATTACACCACTACCGGTTGTTTCTTGCAACCATGATCCCCTACATGCGGAAGATACCGCAGGCACCCTTCATACCTCACTGCCACTGTCTAATGCTAGCGGCCTTTGATCACTATCAGTGAGGGGTGCCACTGGCCGTCCCCTCTGCCATTGCGACTGTTGAGCCAAGGCCTTACATGCACCGCCTACAACCTCCTATCATGGGCCTCCTCTACCATTATAACATGCCATTTACATGCACCACCTTATGAACTACTGCAGCTATTGATCTGCGACCTCTTCTTGCCACTACAGTCTTTGCCTGGATCATAGATCGCCATCATTGCGATCTTAAGTTTACTTTGGGGTTGTTGCAGTTCTGATGTTTGAGGATTCATAAGAACGAGGGAGGTGGGAAACTCACATGGACACCCATGATGGACAGATCGAGCCATGCTCATTTCAACCTTGATCTGTCTATGTAAGATTTTAAGGGCATCTAAATGCAAAATTAAATCAGGTAAAAGGTTCGACATGGGTCCACTTTCCTGATGAATATCCCAAAAAATAAAACCCATCTGGGATTTAGTACACAAAATCCGTGAATTATTCCATTTGTCAAATGATTCACACTCGCCATGGAGATTTATAAACGGGGAAATAAATTTAATTAAATAGACACCTTACCTCAAGGTTGGATCATTTTTTGGAAAAGATATCACTGCTGCATTTGTCGTTCCTTGATCCGCAACCCACCATTTTCGTTGGTGGTCCTTCGAAGGATGGAAGAATGGAGGGAGAAAGGAACTCATCATCATAGGAAATTCATTGATTGTTTCATTCCAACACCAAATATCCATGTTCAGAACACTCCTTAATTATGACCACAATATCGTATTCGATTAACACATTAAATAGGGAAAACACATTTCAACATTTCTGTTATGTTGCATTGCAGCATCGTTATATTGTTTCATTTATGAAATCGTGTTTCTATTATGCTCAGGTTTTAGTGTCTTTACGCTATAAATAAATTTTAAATTCTAAATAAAATAGACTAAAAATTTATTTTATTTTTCCTTAAGGAAATTATTTTATTAAATTTTCTTAAAAGTCTAAAAATAAACTTTTTCCCTCGACCAGTGTTGGTCAAGGTTAGGTCATTAGGTAAAGTCTTCATTCTAGAAGCAATAGTACACTCAGATTTTTAATCTGGGCATCCATTTAGAAGTTTCCAAAACTACTCACGTGCACTAGTTTAAATAAACTTAAAAAAGGTCAAACACTTACTCTGGGATCACCAAGCCTAGGAATCAAGTGTCTTTTGAGCACCTGGTCTCAAAATAATCCCATATAAATTTAAAAAAATTACATGGAATTACAGTGAATTTAACAAAATCATGGTTTAGAAATGTTAAAGTGAGATAGATGTAGTAGGAAATGTTAGGGATTCCCTTAGGTTACTTCAGATATATTGGTTGTTTTTCCCCAACAGGAGGCTACCCAAAGGGTGCGCCATGGATTTTCTTTGGTTTTTAACTTTGAAAAACCACCCAGGAGTGTGTTTTCGAAATTTCCTAGTTTAAGGAAGCTCATTTGTAATTTAATGAGGTTGGTTTACATTCATAGGAGTTTTTCTGCCTCCTTTCCTTGTGTTACCATAATATTACATTATTAACTTGATTAGATGGATTGAATGTAATTTGATAAATGATTGGGTAGACCCATTGGTTTTTTTAGATTTATTAAATTTATTTTCATGATTAATGGGTGGGTATACCCATGTGATGTGTTTAATGGCTAATAGTGACAATTGGGTGGGTGTACCCATCTGGATTATTTTAAGTGAAATAGATTATATGACTCGGTAAACTCATATGGATTGGAATCATTTTGTTAATTGGTATAAATGAATGATATTATATATAGATGCCTTGGGTGGATCTATATGAATATGGAATGTGGTAGTGGAAACCTTAGTTGAGTATGCACATTGGGTCTTGATTATATGGGATGCCTTGGGCTTTGTGACCCCTTGGATCCGGCTAGCTTGAACTCATGTAGGACATGTCAGTACACATGATCCTAGGAATCTAACCAATGATTTTATCGAGTTTCCATCGAGATGTTCCTGGGTCTCAAAGAGGATGCATTGGTCTTCTACACCTTTTATTTGGCCTTTCATGGTCTACACTTAATTATATGACAAGGTCAGGGAAATTGTGATACAATTCATTATACTACAAGGCTGTGGAAATTGTGATACACTTCATTATATGGAATCACCATGGGATTTATGAATTTAATTTTATGGTAAGGATTTGGGTTTTTTATATTGATTCTTTGTATGGAAATACTGTGTGGAAAGTATATGGGTGGATGTATGGTAAGGAAGTTTTGTTTGTTTATATGGATTTTAGTTTCCTTGTTAAGAGCTAACACTTGTTTCAGGGAGCCTTGAAAGGTTGTCTGTTATTTTTAGTTGCAGTAGATATATTCCATGGGTATTCACACTTATGTTACCACTTAATTACAATTGTTTAAATTATTTCATTGTGCTACTTAAAACTGTATAGATAATTGGGTGGAAACCTACTAGTTTGTTTATCTCAAACCCTATTTGGACCTCCTTAGGGACCAAAACAGATTATACGGTTTTAGGTGATGGTAAGGGAAAGCACCCTAGTATTGGTTTTTGATTATTTATTTGGAGTAAGGGAGAAAGGGACCAAGCTGGGGCTTGTGATGCTATAATAAATTTTTGGAATTTTTTTCATTTTGGATTCTTGTATTGTATTATATTATAATGTAGTTGTATTGGTTGTTTTCTAGATATGTGTATCATCTACATAATTGTATATGAGCCATCTTTTGGGATTTTTATCTATTATTTCTATGTATATGTTGTGTCCTTGATTTACTATTTCCTCTATTGGTATGTTGTTGACTTCTGTTGTGATATAATTTGGTAATGAAGGTATAGTCTCCCCAATGACTCACCTAGGCCCTTACTAGTTGTCGATAAACTTTGGTGTTTGGGGAGATGTGCTTGAGGTCATGTAGCCAACTAGTCTTGGGGTAATATTGATATGAAATATGATTATTAATCATAAATAATTTTTAAATCATTTGAAAATAAACTTATTTATCAATATATTTTTAGTTCCAATTTAAACATTTCATTCAAAAATAAAATAAATTAAAATTTTAAAATAAATGTTATTTTTGGAATTATCAAATTTATTTTACCGTAGTGTTATATTTGGTGATTTTTTAAAAAATATAATTTTTAATGAATTGAAAAAAAATACATTTTTCACAGATATGAAAACATTTATGAAACCATCATAATGTAATAATTAATTAATAATTTAAGAAACATTTTTCATAAATATAAGTATCAATGGGGAGTAGAATAATTAATTTTGAAAAATTAAACTTATCGAACAACATATAAGATTACAGATAGATATCTAAGTGGGTGGCTGATCCGTGCTTTTTTTTTTGTTTTTTTGTATTTATTTTAAAAAAAGATATCCATGGGTTAATATGACTAATGTTTTTTTAACACCCTATGAAATTATTTAAAAAAAATACTATTCTTAATAACCCACTTCACACATTATATTGAGCTTTAAAAAAAATAAATTATACTATAAAAATATTATTTAAATGTGAATATTATAAACATGTTGTTAAATTGGATATATGAATAGAAATAACCACATTATGATAGATATATAATAATTTTTTATATAATTTAAATTTATTTATTATTTCATTATTAATATGTACTCATTTTTTGTAATGAAAATTTATGATTCAAAATTTTGTTTTCTTAAAATTACTTTTAATGTATTTTATGTGTACAAACAATAAATAAATTATATAATTTTTAGAATGTTTTTATAATTTAATAAATTTCATTTTAGAAATAATAATATCAATATTATCTTAGGCTAGATTTTTTTTTGTTTATAGATGATTCATTTTTCATTGAATAG
Organism: Viscum album; assembly: GCA_963277665.1. Lineage (NCBI taxonomy): Eukaryota > Viridiplantae > Streptophyta > Magnoliopsida > Santalales > Viscaceae > Viscum > Viscum album. Next base: position 442,305,864 of record OY728160.1, read on the forward strand.
TGAAAATTGTGAATTTTGTAAAATAATCATTATTTTTAATTTAATAATATAAATTAACTTTCTCATTATGAGTTTCATTTGATAATAAAGTGACATATATACCAAAAAATAATACATAATAGGATTAAATATATATTAATCCTCATCATACTTGATTTTGGTATATGTTTGTTTTTGTGTTTAAAAACATATTTTAAAAAATAGTTTTTTTTCGTGTTTTGAGAGTATGTATTAAAATATAAATATTATACTTATAGAAATATAATTTGATAAAATTTAATCCATAATTGGAATTATTATTTCAAAAAAAACTAATTAGTCCACTTTAACTTTTTTTATTATTAGTAATAACCAATATAAAGATTCAATACTGTGGTAAACATTGAAATTAACTAGTTATAGAGGGGTGGGGTGGCGAAACCAAAAAATTATAAAGATATAATTAAAAAAACCTGTCTAAATTTCATTTTATCATTTTATTTCAATCATATTCATTCCACCACTATAAAATATTTTAATTTTTATCCTTATGGATTGAGTAAGACATTAATATATATTAATATTTTCAAATATTCCTAGTGTGTCCTCTCGATCCCTTATAAATTGAAACCATGTATCAGCACTACCATAGATATCAATAGCCTTCTATATAAGAAAATACCTACCAAAATAAATTACTAACACCTATACCCAGGATCTAGAGATCTTGGTTTGATCAAAATAACAACCTTAGAGGGCTTAAGTTAAAGGCCAACGAAGGTTTTCCAAAGAAGAGCTATAACTCTTAACTGAGTGTTGTCATTTTATTTCTAATTATACATCCATAAATTATATGATAATCACTATCATATAATAAAATTATTGACTCCCATAAATTTATATGTTTTTATTTTCATTGTATAACCATTGTTCGTCTCATTCTCCATCAAATACGGAATGAAATCATCATTCATGTGTATCTGCAAACTACCCCCTCCTTAAATGATGTATTTTATTTTTCATCACCACCATAAATGGATGGTTATTAATATATATATAACTTTTATATACTATATTTATGAAATTATTATGATTCTTAAAATATAATTTTTCATCTACATTCTTACTCTTCTATGTTTTAAAAAAAGATAATATTTATCATGTGTAATTTTGGACAACCACCTGCATGAACTGATCTGATTCATATTTCAAGAACACATTTTAATAATGATTATAAATATATATAATGAATAAATATTATATTTAAATTATAATTAACAATGTTAGTTGAAATAACCTTGATAAATAAGTTTGGATCGAAATTACAGTACTGAAACTTACATGAAAAATGAAATAGTTAACTTTTGTGACGAATTTTTTAAAAATAAATTATTAATAAATAGTTGTTAAAATTTAATTAGTGGTTTATATATTTAATTATTAGTATTAAAAAAATTTCATTATTTAATTATAACATATTTTAAATTTTTATATGTGAGGTTAAAATGACTTATGAAACAAGGCAGACTGTAAGCAAGGGATTATTTCAAATTCTCATCTTTATTCATGATTGACTATTTTTATGTTTTCACTGGAGGAATTGTGTGATTTTTATATCATAAAACCCATTAATATTATTATCCATTGGTTATTTCTTTAAATATTTTTTTTATTAATTTTATACTCTCTATGTACTCAAAATTCATAATTTTTTTAGGGACAATAGAATTTGTTTTTCTATTACGCTAGGAATATTTTTATTAAATTTCAATATATTCATTAAAATGTTTCCATTGATTTTTTCACTACTATCCAATGATTTATTAAATTATTCTTTACATGTTATTTAGTTTCTATAAGATTTTGTAAATGTAAAATTATTTTTTTAACTAAAGGATGCACTTTTTACTAAATGTGTTTACAGAATCACCAATTTAATATATTCTACATGAACAGATTTTCCTTCCATCAAAAATAATATTTTCATCAATTATTTATTTATATACTTCCTTTATTAATTTCAAATAAAATATTTTTCATTATATTTTTTAAATTTTTGCATTTTAAATAAGTTATTTTAATATAGAAACTGAATTTTTCTCATGAAATCTTATAATGAATATTTTAAATTATTTTCATCTATGTAATTATCCATTAATGAATATTTTTATTTACCAAGGTTATAGTATAATTATTAAATGAACTATATTTTTATGGATTTCCTTTGATCATTTTGACTTAGGAATTTTTTTACATTCTTTATGCTAGTTATTACAGCATATATAGTTAATGTTTGTGAAGGCTTGTTGGTTATGTTGTGTTGTTTATTCACATGGTGAATGACCTTAGCCTATTAAGTGACTTGTGGGGGAAAAATTGTGTATCCTCTCTATTAAATAATATGACTCCTGAGAAAAATTGGTTTGGGTATCTGGAAAATTTATTACCCATTTAAGTATGATTTTTTGTCTTGAGGCCTTGATAGTTAGTTAAAGATGTGTGACATTATGCTTTCCATCATTGTGAAATCTGTTTTTGATATCCATGATATTATTTGAATAGTTATTTTATTAATGTATAATATTAAATATCATGTGATTATTTATATATAATTATTTTATTTTCATTTTTTCAAGCCATATTATTCATTACTTATTTATTATATGGTAGATTTTGGTGTACACATTCCCTTACTGAGAATATGGGTCACATTTTATTTTCTTTCCTTTCCCCAATATTTTAAAAAGTGTAATATGATTTATATAAAAGGATATTCTAAATTTAATAATAATGTTTCAAATAAAATAATATTTTTTATTTAATGTTTTAAAATGTAGAGTGATATTCAAGAATATTTTCAGTTTTCCTAAACATCCGAAATGATCATCTTGGGTGGGGAAACACATTATGTAACCACTGGGTGTTTATTACAAGGTTTGTGGTGTTACAGTTGATATCATGGAATGTTTAATATAATCCTTCAAAACTATATTTAATAAAATATATATTAGGTAACCTAATTCTATGATGGACACTAGGAATGTTTCACAAACCAAATCATAAGGTTTTCCTAGTTGGTGATGAGATGAGTGTGACAACAGTAAACCCACCTCCATTAGGCCATGGGTTGATGACCAACACTAAGTAGTAATATCCCATGAATTGGTGGAATTAACCTAACTAACGATACACACACATATCAAATATCATACAGTTTTGAAAATAGTGTGAAACTGATATCAGTGCATGCATCCATCTACAATCTCACAAATAGAGTATGATAAAAGTATTGAAAGTGATAATAGTGGAAAATTAAAATCCCCATAAAACTAAAATTAGTCCAAACCACATAGAAGTTGGGGGATACTGTCAAATTCCACACCAAAAACAACCACAGTTGGTTTAGTCTAATATAATTCTCCTCTTACTCTAAGTCCTCCCAAGATTATGTCAAAGGTTTGTTATCTATATAAGTCATGAAATGTGCTAGTAGAAACCATGCAGGTTTGGGTATAACAATACCCAGTAAGTCACCATGAACACAATAACCATAAATAATCAAGAGTAGTCAGATAAAAAATACAAAGGTGTGTCAATCAAGATGTTAGATATAATTATAATCATAAATAATGTCATATATATTTTCATCAAAGACAACCAATCTCAAGGGGTCTCAAATAATACTGCTAGACTTAGGATTACACTCAAGGGTACATGGAAATTCTCACCCTAGATAATCCAATCCTTGAGCTAATATGTCACTAATGGCGCTCATCGAATACATCATGCTCTCTGGTTATTTCCAAGGAAGCACTCACTGGAGCTTTGATGATATCAACATCAAAATGGGGGATCAAAACAAGGACTACTAGGGGACACTACGAACCCCATTGGATCAATATGATAGATAGTGGATCAACTCATTATATTTGGTGGTCATCAGGATACCATGAACCTCAACTAGGATGAATATATGATAGAGTATCAAACTCAAGGCCTCACTGAGGGATATCACGAACTCTATCCAAAATCAAACTAGTAGATTGGATCATAATCCTTTGTCAAGTTTGTAATGTTTCACTTTAGCCTAATATTTAAGGACTAAGGAGCCCTAGTCAACTGAAACTATTCTATAATAAAGATATGAAGGGTTCTAATCCATCTATAGGGAAATGCATAATATATATATAGTTTTCATGATGTGTGCCACTAAATCTATAAATACATGTGTCTAGAATGGTGTTCCTAGACACATTCCCTGGTACACCAGATTGTGCATGTGTAATGTGGTGGTTTCTATTTACCTGGCCATGTATGAGTACTGAGTAATTCAATTATACTCTATCCATGTTCTTGTTCCAGGACATGTTCATTCCCATGTATCCTTCTAGATATGCCTCAAGCTTCTAGAAAAGGATCACACATCATGTAATATTTTATTTCATGTGAAACCCTATAATCATAGCAAGGAACCCCACGCTGCTAGTGTTATTTGGTGTACACACTATGTATTGTGAGATTTTACTGAATCTCATAGTTCGTCCAATTCCACGACCACCACAAATCATGTGAGGATATTATGGATCTGGGTTTGATTGGCCTTTCCTTCACCACTCTCCAGATTCTAGATTTCTATTCACTTGAAAATTGACCACCACCGCATCATGCCATCACCTCATATCAAAACAATAAATAATAATAATAACCAATTAGATCCCATTCCATATCCAATCATTTCATCCATAATCACAACTATATCATAAACCAAACCCATAGTATTGAACTATTTTTCTAAATAATAGTTTCACAAAGATCAAATACCAAGTATTTTTTCAAACTACCAGCCAAGAAAATATAGCGAAGAACTATGAAAATAAATGGGGGGTAAATGAAAAAACACTAGAGAGGAATGAATCTCATCAATTAACTGAGTTACCCTAATTTTTTTTCACTATATTGATGACTGGATATCCAAAAAAAATAGTTCTCCAAATCCTAGGTAAAAATAACCCACACCTATGACATGATTGATCCATGAATTGATTTATGAGATGATTCAATTAAATTTCATTGTGGGATGATCAAATGGGAAAATAAATCATAGAATATAATTTACTACCTTAGGTTGGATCATTAATTTGTGTAGAATGAATTGGAATCATGATCGTTGGTGAGATCCTCAAATTACATTAGGAAAAACGATTCTCGATCCGCCACCATTATTTTCCAAGCCCTCATCCATCAATATCTCTCAATCCTCATGGTTATAAGTAATATCCTAGAAATTGGAAATAATATTGTATTTATATATATAAAATAGATATGGAATTTAATTAAAAAAATAAGAAATTAAACGAAATTTAATTAATTAATTTTTCATGATGTTGATCAAGAGAAAGACTCGACGCCAACCAAGTTAGTGTCTCACCTTGGGTAAAAAACATGTTTCAAAATCAATGGAAGTCTTATATTTCTCACCTGGGTCCCCATTAAAGAGTTATTATAGTATTTCATAAAATATATTCTCTTGTGATATTAATATATTTAATATTTAGATATTATCAATAAAGGGATCATTAAGCTTTGGATTCTCATGATATCTAAGTTCCTGCCTCAAAAAAATATTAGTAGATATATTAAAAATCCTTATATGAAAAAATGTATAAGTTAAATTCAGCCCAAAATAATTTTTTTCATCCTGAAAAAAGAAATTATTACTAAAAAATATATGGGTATCAAGCTCGTATCTCAGTCTCTCACTGCCAGGTGCTCTCCTAAATATTCCCATGCTACTACTAGACACACACTAATGGAATCAGTCACCAACAAAGGATAATATCCTTTAGATCCTTTATATCCACTGCGTACTCTATTAAGTTAGTCCACATAGAAATTATTAATCCTTTGGGTAGTATTAATGTACACCTATAAGATATGAACATACTATGTCATAGCTCACACCAACTTTGGGTACATGTGTGCTGATTCACCTAGATTAGTCCCACATAGTGGTGACCTAGAGGGTCACCATTAAAAATCCTCTAATGGTGGTACACTAATGGTGGAATGGTTTTTGTTTTTATATTAAAAATACAAATTAGGTTGGTGGTACTCTAAATGATTTCCAAAATCCAACATCCAAGCCCACAATAGGTCTTCCAGAACTTGAATGGTCTTCTTAGTATGGATTTAATCCTTAGGGTGAAACACTATAAACAAATGAAATTGATCCCAAAGGCCTCCTGAAATCCTATACATAATTAGGATGTGAAAAGTGCATCACATTCTAAAACAATCATCATGGGAACACCATGTTTCCAAAATATATATTTCATTTAAAGGTTTCCCAAATTCTTTACTAAACACTTCTATCATATGTCATGGAAGTGGTATGACTCAGTGATCCAATCTAAAATCACCCAAATTGAATCATTTACTCTAGAAATTCTTGGTAACCTCATCAAAAATTAGATAGATATAACATCCCACTTATAATATGGAACTTTATGGGGTAGAGAAAACTCCAATAGAACCCGGTTCTGAACCATTACTTGTTACAAATAGAGGAATCAATAGAAAAACTCTATTATGCAATTCTTCATCCACGTTCACCCAAACTGATGATGAATCTCCCATTACATCTTTTCCAAAAATTAATATAACTCTAATATGGGTGTATGAAACCAGATGAGAAGATATTCACACAACATTTATAGTACCATCATTTATCCTCTAAAAAGGATAACATGATCACCCCTTAATAAAATCCATCAGAAGCATTTCTAGTAGATATTTGAGTATGAATGGTCTCGCAATCATAATATCTATGATAAGCCTCATAAAAACACTATAAATATAGTGGTAAAACAATCGGCTATAGGTATGTCGAACTATCCTCATCTACTATAGAAAACTACAATGAGGATAACTTCTCTGAAGCCTCGGTCAATAACTATGAGAAATATCGCCTGCTGAGAGCATCTTCCACTATGATACCTTTACCAAGGTTATAAAATATCTCAAATTCACAATCCTATATAAACTCTATCAACCTCCATTATATCAAGTTAATATCCTTATGAGAGAAGATATACTTGAAACTCTTTTTTCAAGAATATAAGATTAATTATAATCCCATAAGGTAGTTTCACCATTTCTTTAGAGTTAAAGCTCTTACTTGTATGTCTAGATCATGTGTCATGTAGTTATAATAATGTGGTCTCTACATATATAACCCATGAGAGGTCACTGACTACCTATGCATTAGGAAACAACCAAGTCTAGTAAATAAGGCATTGAAAAATAGAACAAACATGAAACCCTCCACCAAAAATCTAAAAATTGTGGCACTCATCAATATATTCTGAAACTCATGAAATAAATTCTAGTATCTTTCTTTATACATGAATAGATACCCCTTTCTGGTCAAATAATTTAAAGTAAATATTATCCAAAGAAATATGGCTTGAATCTCATGTAATAGCCCACTAACCAAATATAGTTCCAAAACTCTTTCACGTTGTTTGGTGGATTTCAAACTGACACATACTTGAACATCATCATATCCATTAATACATCATTTGTCGGGATGGAATTTCCTAAAAAGTGTAACTTTTTAATCTAGAACCGACACTTCTTGAGCTTCCCATAAATATGGTTTTCTCATATTATATCTAAGACCAAACAAGAGTTTCTCAAATACTCCTCCACATATGCTGAGTATACTAGAATATCATCAACGAAGACCATGAAAAGTGATATATTAAAGGCTGAAAAATCATAAACATGAGTCCAATGAAAACTTATAGGGATTGTTTCACATAGAAATGCATTTCGTGGCACAGATAGTGACCATAGAAACATTTTAATTCCATCTTTGATATATCTCCATCTATTATTCAAAGTTGGTGATAGCTTGATATGAGGTATATATTTGAGAACCATCACAACCCTCTTAACTAATCAAATAGGCCATAGATCCTTAGTAATGGATACTTATTCTTCGTGGTCATATGGTTCGTGAGATGGTAATCCACATATAACCCCAAACTACCATACGCCTTCTTGGAAAATAACATCAGGGATACCCATGGGGAGACATTGGGTCTAATGAATACCTTATTCTATAATTATTATAACCACACCATCGATACACAATACTCTACAGGATCCATCCAATATGATTTTACTGATATACGGGTTTTCTATGGGTGTATGTCAATGTATTAGTCTATCTCTTGGAAGGGATGTAATCCCAACAGATCCTTAGGGTAGATGTCCCAGTACTCCACCACCACCATATGAAGGATAAATACCATATAATTCACATCTCTAAGGGAAATACTTTTCAACTTATGAGTAATCAACGTTGTCCTCATATGTATGAGCACATCCTACTCTACTTGATTTTATTTCTTGCCTATGAAGAAAGACAACAATATTTTAAAATGGATACATCGCATCCTCCTCTAAAAGTAGTTAAAATTAGAATTAACTATTGATAAATAGTCTATTATTAAGATGACATAATAAGGCCTCATTACTACTAAGAAAATATTCTATAAGAATATCTCACCTTCAAGTGTCAGATCACACTATCAGCGGAAGTTTGTGATCACTAATTCACCTAAAGTAGGAGTCTCCATGAATAAGGGTCGAGCCAATGGCTCCCCCGAAATATCTAACTATCTAACCATAGAATCGGTAGGAAAATATTAAATCACACACAAGTCTATCAATACTAAAAGTAATATATATATATATATATATAATACCTATATCATACCACTAATCATCAATGGATCCTCAGGGTCATAGGCCTCCACTTGATACACATTTCCTCATCACTGACCACTAGATCCTTGAGCCTAGTATGACCCACATATGGCATGTGGTGGAAATAGGTCAAACCACCTTCCAACACCTATTTATCTACTTACTCCTCCAAAACATCTTCCATTCTATAAAACTCCCTACTCTTGCAGTTTCCTCTTCCTAGGATGTCTATCGACCATCTCTCTATCAGATGTATAATTGTTTTGAAAATACCTAAAGATATGTCTCATACCATCACTAGAGAAACATTACATGTCTCTAGGATGACCTAAACATTCCTAAGATCCATAATTATAGACCCTCTATCCTGGTATTTAAAACTAAGCGTCTCACAAGACCGGATCCCAATAAATACCATCATCTACCTTCTTTTAAGGACTCGACTTCTATCTGCCCACTACCAACACCCAATATCGATGCCTTATCACCTAGAAATCACCCCAAAACTAATTCCCTACCAATAAATCCTTTTTATATGGGAATAAAAAGATATATCAATAAATCCCTAATATCTCAATGTAGGCCATGATCAAAAGAAATTATCTAAATAATGGATATTGAACCATATCTAATGAGTATAATGAGAGGTCAGTGAACATAGTTGAATACTCTACCATAGTCAAGATACCCTTATGAGAATGTAGAAGATATTGTATGTAAACTTATCACAATGTTGTTTATCATTACTACTCCATTAAGAGACACTTTAATTTTTACTAGGAGAGAGATGATTTGTCATGTTATCAAGTCACCAGACTCCTCCATCTTCTAGTGTATCCCTAACGAATACTTTTTGTTGGACTACTATCTAATATTTTTGGTGTCATCACAATACTAAAAACATGGGTGACTGACTCTAGTAAGTCCTCATCTATCTGGGGGTTTGGCTCACCTTGAAACCTGGGAGGTCTCTACCATTGAATCTCATGGAGTACGCTCATAATATAAACATACTATACTGGTAGTTTAGGTGCAAGATGCTACTCAATGGGTGTTGGAAAAACTGGAAAACTAGACAGAGGTACCTTCTCCTATACAAGCCCTTATACTAAATCCTCATCACATGGTGGATAATCCTTGTGATCTCACAACATAATACTATTTGGTTTAATTATAGAGGCATATTAAAATAGTAAAGATACACCATGATCAATGAGTATAACTAGGGATAATGCTCATGAAGTACATGGAAACAACCATCCTTTACTATATAATGCATGTACACATATTTCCCCTTTAACTAGTGTTTACATGTATCAATTCAACAAAAATGTTATTGGATCCCTAGTGAATATATACATTGGTCACTACATCTCCACTAGAGTCTCTGTTCTAAAATCAAAACTTGAAATACATTAACACCATTTCAATATGTCTCAAACCAAACCTCATAGATAAAAAAAACACCAAAATCCTATCCTAAGGTAGAAAAAACTCCTCTAATACCAATCTATCACAACCTGACTCACTAGGTACCACCTGTCCAATGACAAGCTAAGTGTGAAAACTCCAATAAGACCTCTAATAAGCCATGGGTTAGATAAAGAAGTTGAGTTATCATATCACATACATGGGAGGCATTATCTGATGTACCAATACACACACCCACATCTCTAATTGTATTCAATGATAAAAGTAAAGTATAATTTATATGAATTCATTTATAAATATATAATCCCAAAACTAGAATACAAAAAAATACAGGAAAGGATAAAAAGGATCCCAATACAAGACCAACAAAAACTAAAAAGTGTCCAACCTTCTAAGAAGTAGGGAACTGTTGTCAAATACAACACTAGAAATAATCTTGTTTGGTTAGGTCTAATACTATGCTTCACCTGATCCTGAACCTCCTAGGAATCGATAAAATGGTATGTCATCTTTATAATACATGTCATGTATAGGTATATCCCATATGGGGATGAGTATACCCATACCTATTAAGATACTCCCAAAAAATAATTCATCCAGAGTATTCAGCTTAACAATACACAGGTATGTCAATAAATATTTGAGACACAACTATAATCATAAATAATATCCCAGATATTCTCATAAAAGAAAATAGTTTTCAATGGGTCTGAAACAATATTATCATCCATAAAATTTTTCTTGAGGCTTCATTGAAATAATTTTATCATAGAATCCACTACCCTACCCATGTTGTAATTGAAGATGCTCATCTAAGAGGTCTTTATCATCAGGTCAATCCAAGTAAGTACTCACTAGAATTATGATAATGCAAACATCCAAATAGGGGGTCACACCCAGGACCATTTTGGAAAAAATACAAACCCTACTCGATCAATATTCTAGATAATAATTCAATTTCATGTGCATGGTGGTCATTTTGATACCACAAATCCCCACCTAGGATGAGGATATGATAGAGGATCCTTCCCTAGGTCTCACAGAGGGATAAAATGAACTTTATTCAAAATAGAAAATGGTAAGGATATTTTAATCCCATTAAGAATACATAATTTCACATTATACCCTTATAGTTTTTTAATACCAATCAACTAAACCTATTCTATAATAAATAGATGAACGGATCTAATCCATTTTTGGGAATGTACATAATTTATAAATAGGTTACATGGTGTTTACTGATAAGTGCAAACATACCCATGTCTATGACCATGTTCCTCTTCCCATGACCAAGTACACATGTCCATGGCCATGTATTGTGGTCATGCTCATGTACCTAGACATATCTGATGACTGGGTCATGCCTTTGTACTCATCTTGAGTCCTTATTTTTTTCATGTTCATGCTTGTGTATCATCTAGTATATGTAGTGTACCTCCAACACATGGTCACAAAACATGTGGTATGTGTTACATGGTGTTTGATATTTTATGTCATGTGAAACCATAGTGTCGCTACTAAAGAACCCACAATTCAAGTGTATTAAATGTAAATGTTGTATAATGTGCGATTTTCTAGAATCGTGGGCTTATTCTATGGATTCTTCCTATTTTCCACCTATTCTAAAAATAATTCTCAAATATTTTGGATCTAGGGTTGAACTTCCTTTTAGTCTCCACTCATAGGATTATAGATTCCGATTCAATTGAAAATCTACCACTACGGCATCGTTCCATCACCACACATCAAACTATGAATAATGGGAATGTTGTTATAATATTAATTCACCTTTGATCAACCTCCATTTTTAGGGAAACTCAATCATACCTTTTATCATGAACCAAACCCATGGTATCGATGTGTTTCACTAAATAAAATTTACACAATGATTCAATATGATGTATTTTTTAAACCTCTAAATAAAGAAATAGCAATGATGAACCATGTGACGTAATGAGGGAGAAATTCACAAATAAAAAGTGGGGAACGAACCTATTCCATTGTTTTGGTTAGCCTCACTTCATTTTAGTTAGAAATATGAACTGATATAATATAATGAAAAATAAATAATAATTACCAAAATCCTAGGTAAAAGAACTAGCACCCACAACACGATCCACCCTCGAATCGATATAACAATTGATTCAATTCACATTCACTATGGACAATAAATTAGGGAAATAAATCACAAAATACAATACCCTAAATTTGGTTGGATCGATCACTTATAAATAATGAATATGTATCATCTTCATTGGTGATATCCTCAAAATGTATTGGAAAAAATGATCCATGATCTTTCGGAGTTATTGGTCATGATCTCCTCCAATGCTCTCTCTCAATCCTTAGGGTTGTGTGGATAACCATGGGAGTTGGTGTAAAGTCCTGACTTCTCTGGATATACCTTGTACACATTTTAAGGTAATACTTTACATTTTTTCTTATATATTTGTGGGATTCTTATTTGGGGTTGTTTTGGATAAAATTGGAGATGTTTGGAAGCCAAAAGGGGTTATGCATGGTTGGAACACCATTATGGAAAATCGTTCAGCTGGACCCAGGAAACCTTGAATCATATTTTGGAGAGACAAAAGGTGGCACATGGTTAGCACATGGTTTGGACAAACCATTCACCCACCTTCCCATACTATGCACCCTAAAAAATTATGGGTTTTCAAGGTTAGTGAACATTTTTTCAAATTATGCACCACTTAAGAGAAACCATTAATCCCCTAAGAGTACGCACACCGTTAGGAAAACAATGCATCCATTCCAAGGAAACCATTCATAGAATATTGAATTCCTCTAAAAATATTATAAAAAATAAAAAATCCTCTAATTTTAACACCATATCACCCATATTCACCCATAATCACTTTAATTAAAATTTGGAAGCTCTTTGGAGGATTCTAGGGCTCCTCAATTCCCTTTCTGGATGAATCAAAGATCATATTGATGGATTGTATCCTCTAAAGTATGTTATTTCTTCCCCAGTTAATTTACTCTATATCTCTTATATCTTCCACGATAAATAGGGACAAGTATTACTCCATTTGTGAGGGTTTAGATCTAAGTTATGATTGATCTAAATCCTTCGGATCTTGAACTTAGGTGTTGGTTCTAGATCTTCAATGTCATTGTGATTTTTAACATTCCACTTCAATATGGGGATTTCTTTTAGGAGAACATCCATAAATGTCCTTGAGGTAGGTGATCTAATTATCTATTCCCATAGTCTAGATTATAATTTCTTGTATTTAATTTTTGAATTGCAATTTCATCAATGTAGATTGTTGCTCCAAATACCCACAGGGTGCCAAATTGCTTCTCTAGGCCCCTAATATTTGAATTTGAAATTGGAATTAAATTATTAATGAAAACCCATTAGTTTTAATGAAATTTCACATCCCTTATTAGATGGATTCGACTCTATCATGGTCCAAATATGGTTTTTTGGTTTGGGTGTCATCATGAACCTAGGTTTTTATGTGGTAATTTATATAATAATTTAAATATGAAAAAATTTACATTATTTATAATATTTTATTCTTTATAAAATTTATACACTGTTATAGACTGGCTATTGTTTTTGATGTTGTTGGTGGTTTCCTAATAAGTTGTACTCAGACCCTACTTGGGATTCCTGATTGGTTCACGAATAGATTTCATGTTTGTAGGACATGATAGGGGAAAGAGACCTATGTTAGATGTCTATATTGGATGGAGAATAGATGAGGGAACCAAACATAATGTCAGAACCTGATTGAGATATTTCATTATGTCTTTATTTTGGTTTTTCACTTGTAACTTGACACATATTTGGCATGGATTATTTAATTCTTTGGTTTGCGGTCTTTTGTACTTGTTTTCGTATTATCATGTGATGTTGGTCATTATGACAACCCTGCTTTTTATTACAAAATTAAACATAATTTATTACATAAACATCACTTGATAAAACATAGAAGATCGAGAGATCTAGTGTATTTTGGGCTTAGGATCATTACATAACAACATAAAACATGAAATAAAACATCATTATTGAAAAATTCCTTTAAATGACCACTACATTACCTCGTACTTAGCATTGTATGGGATAACCTGAGAACATGCATAAGAAAAGGATGAGCTATAAAGCCTAGTAAGGGAATAATAATGGAATAACATGAGGAATACAATACATGTTAGACAATAGGCATATCAATAGAGCACAATAAAAGCATAAACATAAAGGCATGATAAATCATGATAATCATAACATGGAAATGCAGCAACAATACTTTACATGGAATTAGCATGAGCCAAAGCTCATTGCACATGGAGCATGAGTAAACCCTCATTGTAAATGAAGCATGAGTAAACCCTCATTGCACTTGAATTATCTCGATTAAACACCCATTACACATGATGTATCATGATACTATACTTTACCCAATGCATTGGACCACTATCAGGGCACACCCTTCCTAAACATTTCATTTCATGCATAAGTGTACCACATGGATCATAAAACATTGAATCATTCAACATAATATTTTATTCCACGATAAAAGAATGTAGAATACATACAAGAAACTCTTTAAACAATAATTAAATGTGCATAAAGGTTAATACCCTTTATATATAAATGGTCATGGTATTCACTACATAATGACTTTGTCTTGGAAAAGTGCGGTGCAATTTCGGCAGCATAACGACGTAACATAAGAACACATAAAAATGGTTGATGAGAGAGAAATGGGTGTTTATTAATATTAAATGACATTGATAGTAAGGGGGTAATATAGATACATGTCCCAACAAATGTATTGTAATTTAGATTCATGATACACAATAATTGCATGAATGTAAATGAGGAGAGAGAAAGTCCTTTTGGGATTTCGGCATAGTAACTGGTGTACATGAGAGGCATTTAATGAGAGAGAAATGGGTATACCATCATTAAAATATAAATAGGGAATTATGGGTGAGGTTCTAAACCATACCCCAACATTTATAATTGAAATTAAAAGGGCATAACAATTTAAAGAATATTGGACAAAAATGAGAAAGGAAGAAAAACCCTTACTTGGAAGTGTGCTTCCAAAGGCTTGAGAGAGACTTATTGGGAGCTTGGGTAACCTTGGTAGGATTATAGATAGAGGAGGGAAGAGGTTGGATGAACTCCAAAGGCATTTAGTGAGGAGGAAGTGGGATCTTGGGTGGGTTTATATAGGAATGGTGAGGGAATTATTTATTATTTAGGTTTGGGACACTTCACATTAAACTAATCCAAACCACAAACCAGACCATGGTTTTTGGAAGTGGGAAGTGGAAAAAAATATTTTATAAGGCCAAGTTCCTAAATTCTTAAAATAATTGGGTTTCTTATGTGGAGTTGAGTCACACTCCCAAGGAAAACAATTTAAAAAGACAAAATGTTTAATAAGTCTAGAAGGGTCCACTAAAGCTTTTTAAAATAAATAAAACAAACCCAAAATCACATAATTTTAATGATAAAACAGATATTGGACGAACATACATTTTATAGGATTTTATTACATCACTATTGGGTCATTATTATTTCATAAAACACATTATATATTTAAACGGTATTTAATTTTTACCCAAAAATTTGACTGTCTCAGAAAATTATGAAAAATTCACCATTGGATAATTTTGACGTCTTGATTCAAGAAATAATATTAATTTTATCTAAATAATTTTTTAAATATGTTTATTTTCACTTTTAAAATAAAAACTGACATTTATCGAAAATTCATGGGTTTTGACAAAAATGGCTTTCAAACCTTAATAAAAATTACAATTGCATTCATAAAATTATATGATAATTTATATTTAATAAAAATTAATTTAATAATAATAATAATATTTTAATAAAATATTACTTAATACAAAGATCCATTAATTCATTAAAATAGATTTCTTAGTTGAAAATTAACTAAAAATACTATTTGTGCTTTAAAAACTATTTACAAGGTAACAATAATAAAATGAAAGTATATTCATTATTATATAAAAAAATAATGTACATAACCATAGTACTAGGGTATTTTTACATAACCTCTTATAACTCTCACATAAAACCGAAGAGTAAGGTGTGTGATAGTGACAGACTCTTGGGGTGGCTCGGATAACATTGCCTAGGTGGTAATCTCTATCAACTTCCACTTCTCTCGTAGGTGGTACCGCTCGAGATTAAAATATTCAAGCTCGGCATGGGAGTGGTCTAGAGAGAATCCCAAAGATAAAACATCCTTTCCGAGATCTGAAAAATGGGCATCGTATGGGGCACGTCTACTGGATGAGGCCATCACTTCCTTTGTCTGAGTAAATTGGATTTGTTAAAACCCTATATTTATACTAATCATGTGACCACTGTTCAATGTCTATATTAGCAACAGTCACAATTATTAATAGTATTTTAAAATCTAAAAACCTAAAACCAAATAAGTTGACATTTTTTATAAACATTTTACATAAAATGACATTTAATTAGATTAAGAGGGATTTCCATTAATGAAAGTTTGGGTCGTTACAATATTCCCCCCTTAAGAAATTTCTCCCTCAAAATTTCCTTTTCCCACAATAAAATAGATGTGGGTAACTCTGCTTCATCATTTCCTCTAATTCCCACATCACTTCTTCAAACTTGTGGTTTCACTACAACACCTTGACAAGGGGAATTTTCTTATTTCGTAGAACTTTTTCTCTACGATCTAAGATCTTCACTGGTTTCTCCTCATAAGAAAGATCATCCTCTAACTATACCACCTCTGAAGAGAGTACATGTGAAGGGTCCAGTATGTACTTCCTTAATAGGGATACATGAAAGGCATCATGTACTTTGGCCATGGTAGGTGGAAGTACTAGTCGATAGGCCACAACCCTGACATGATCAAGAATCTTTAAGGGGATGATGTACCTCGGAATTAACTTCCCTTTATTTCCAAACCTCATGAATTTATTCCATAGAGATATGCATAGGAATATCATGTCTCCAACTTTAAACTCAAGGTCTCTTCGATGATTATCTGCATAACTCTTCTTTCGACTCTGGGCTTCCCTGATATGTTGCTGAATGGTTTTCACCTTCTCCACCATTCCTTCAACCATTTCTGGTCCAAGCAGCTTACACTCACCGAACTCATCCCAACATGCCGATGTTCTACACCTTTTCCCATAAAGGGATTCATATGGTGCCATTTGGATAATCAAGTGGAAATTGTTATTATAAGAGAAATAAACCAGAGGAAGATGTTTATCTCATCCTCCTTTAAAGTCCATTGAGCACGCTCTCAACATGTCTCAAGTGTTTGGATAGTCCGCTAAGATTGGCCATCAGTTTGAGGATTATAGGCTGTACTGAATTTCAGTTCAGTATTCAGAGCATGTTGAAGACTCTTCGAAAACTTAGAGGTGAATCTTGAATCTCGATCGGACACAATAGATAGTGGTACTCCATGAAGCCTTACCACTTCCCTGTATATATATCTGTGCCAGTTGATCCAATGAGAAATCATCCTGAATATCAATGAAGTGTGAAGCCTTTTTAAGACGATCCATAACAACCCAGATTACATTGTTGCCTTTTTATGTCTTTGGAAGTCTGGTGACAAAGTCCATGGTGATGTTCTCCCATTTCCATTATGGTATGGGCAATGGTTACATCATCCCTTAGACTTTGGCCTCTCTGCCTTCACTTGCTAACACACCAGGCACTTTGATGTATATTCAGTGATCTCCTTCTTCATATTATCCCCCCAATAATGCTCTTGGAGATCTCGATAAATCTTTGTGTTTCTTGGGTGAAAAGAGAAATTTGAACTATGTGTATCATCCAAAAGTTCCTTCTTCAACTCCAGACTTGATGGAACATATAGTATTTTCCCAAATCTCACAATTCATGCTTCATTAACATTAAACTCTAAGGATTTACCTATTCTAATAGCTTTCACTTGTTCCTGAATTCCCACATCATGCTTTTGAGCATCCTTTAACCATTCCAAAAGTGACGGTTGAGTAATAATTTGTGAAAGGATTGATGATGTTACCTTATTTATGATTCCCATGTCCATATTCATCAAATATAATAAGATTGGATCCTTTTCAATTATCATCAATGATAGAATCGTTGGGTCCTTTCTACTTAGGGAATCCTCCACCTTGTTCGCTTTCCCAGGGTGGTAATGGATTGAGAAGTCATAGTCTTTGATCATATCTAACCATCTTTGTTGGCACATGTTGAACTCTTTCTGTGTGAATATATACTTGAGGATTTTTTGGTCTGTATATATTTCACACTTCTCCCCAAAGAGATAATGCTGCCAAATTTTCAAAGCAAAGATCATTGAAGCCAACTCGAGGTCATCTGTTGGATTGTTCTATTCATGAACATTCAATTTCCTTGAAGCATAGGCAATGACTTTGTCATTTTACATCAATAGACATCCTAGGACCTTCTTCAAAGCATCACTGAATACCACAAAAAGTTCTCCAATTATGGGTAAAGTGAGCACGGGCGCAATGATAAGCCTCATTTTCAACTACTTGATGCTTTCTTCACATTCATAACTCCAAGAAAACTTTACTCCCTTACGAATTAGCATTGTAAGAGGGTTGGAAAATCGTGAGAAATTTCCCATAAATTTTCGATAATATCCAGATAACCCCAAGAAGCTACGGATATCCGTTACTGATGTTGGCATCGGCTATCCCTCAATTGCAACTGTTTTGGAGGGATCCACATATATCCCATTTCTTGTGATGATATGGCCCAAGAATGAGACCTCCTTCAACTAGAACTCACACTTGCTATACTTTTCATAGAGTTTCTCCTTCCACAAGATCTCTAGTATAGTTCTTAGATGCTCCTCATGATCCTCATTGGTTTTGGAGTATATTAGAATATCATCTATAATGACTACCACAAATTTTTCAAGGTAATCTCTAAATACTCTATTAATCAAGTCCATGAAGATTGATGGAGAATTAGTGAGTCTGAAAGGCATTACTATTAATTCATAGTGCTCATATCTTGTACGAAAATCAATCTTGGGGATATCTTCCTTCTTTACCCTTACTTGATAATATTCGGAACGCAAATCCACCTTGGAGAAGTATTGTGCTCCAGGCAGCTAATCAAACAATCCATCAATTCATTGGAGAGGATACTTGTTATTTATCATGATTTTGTTAAGCTCACAATAATTTATGCAAAGGCGCTTTGACCCATCCCTCTTCTTGACGAAGAGGACTGGTGGACCCCATGGTGATGCACTTGGGCGTATAAACCCTTTATCCAGATTCTCCTGTAGTTGTTTCTTCAGCGCCTCAAAATTCACAACAACCATTCTATATGGAGTATTGGATACTAGAAAATCCCTAGGTATAAGATCAATTGATAATTCAAGATCTCTTCTGGGAGGAAGACCAGGCAATTCCTCGGGAAACACTTCAGTGAATTCCCTCACAATAGGCATGTCTTCTAGGATGGTTGCCTCCTTAGAATCAATCATCTGAGCTAGATATGTGTACTCATAGAGAAATAATATCCACACTTGAGATGATGGAGCTAAAGAAGGTTCATCTTCCTCCTTACACTTGTAAAGAATCGGGGGGGGGGTATATTCTCCACATGGAGAGTGATTTCCCTCTCACTGAAATTTATGTTGGCTCTATATAAGGAAAGTCAATCCATGCCAAGAATTGCATCAAATTCCACCATAGGGAGTATGACGATGTTATCCAGGAAGTTTAATCCATATATTATGATAGGGGAGGAGTTATATTAACGGGATGTTATGATTGCCCCATTTTCCGTACTCACCAACATATTCACTTACATGATTTGTGGTGGTGCTGGGATTGATCTATTAAACATTATAGAAATAAAAGAATGCATAGAACCAGAATAAAAAGGTATATTCACTATTCTTGAAAGAATAACTAGTCTACTTGTCACCACTTCATTTTCGGGGTTCACTTTGGTAGTAGTGATGGAAAAATCTCACCCTTGCTACATTGGAGGTTGTTGGATTCCTCCAAAAACCCTTGGCTTAGGGAATTGATTTGCTAGATTCCATGGTTATTTTAAGTTGTAGAAATGAACCACGCATTGAGGTTTGAACGGAGCGTTCCTCTCCTATGTCACAATTGTGGGTCTTTCTTGCCGATAGTTAATATCCAGGTTCCCTTCTCTTCCACACCTGAAGCATTTTTTCATCACCTTCAAGAAGTTTCTGGGGTGCTTCTTTCCGCACCTTTGGCAAGTGGGGTTCTAGATCTTATTAGCACTGTTGGATTTATCCATCGGACCACCACCAATGAAGTCCACCTTTCTCTTCTTATCCTCATGATACCCCTGAGATTCTCTGATCTCCATTTTGACCTTTAGGGCACATCAGATAATTTCTTCATAGCTGTCGAAGTCACAGATCGCTAGTGCTTTCCGTAGGCTAGGTTTCAGCCCACCAAAGAAGCGATCAACCTTTCATTTGGGGGTAATTACAAAAATGGAGGCATGGTGTTCAAGCCTTGTGATGTTTTCCTCATACGCTCTGACAGATTCATCATCTTTTTTCTTGAGGGCGAGGAAGTCCCTTTCCATCTTAAGCTGGAGGGTGTGCAGAAAATATTTATCGAAAAACATCTTTCAGAAATCCTTCCATTCCAACACCTCGATCTCCTCCTCAAGCTTCGTATTTTTTATCAACATCCACCATTGATCAGCTTCACCCTCCATAAGATAAGCATCCAGGAGAACCTTCTCTTTTTCAGAACATTGAAGGATAGAGAAGATCTTATCAATGGAGTTGATCCATTGTTTAGTGATTGAGGGATCGAATGATCCATTAAAAGTAGGAGGCCTTTGTCTCATGAAGCACTCGATATCCACTTGTTCTTTCTTAGGGGGGTTGAACGTTCCACTTGACCCATTTTTTTATTCAAATCTTGAGTTATCTGAGAGAGAAGTTTTATAAAGTTCGCAATTCCCACTCCCATTGGATTGGGAATATCATTAGTACAGTCACCACATTGATCTTCAAATTGGTTGTTAGCTAGATTCCTCTTATTACCGGCCACTGGCTGGAATAAAAGGAATGTTAGGGGTAACACATAAAGGGTAATCCAAGGAAAAAACTGATGACTTATAAATAAATTTTATTTCCTTAACATATAAATCTATTGTCTTTAGTCTATGTTATCAACGATCTACTTTCTAACATATATTCTTACGACATTTTTTGTCCCTTAATAATGGTTCATACTAAGCTTGTGAATTTACCAAAGAATATCCCCCGAGAGTGTCGTAAAAAGGAGCACAGCAAGACCTGTTGTCATGCACCAGTTCTCATTTGAGTCTAGCTCAAAGCGGTGTTTTTGGGTTCTACCCCTAAGATACATCTGTGCCAGAGCTGCCTTTACCTGCTTGTATCCATATAAGGATGTATTTTATTGATAAACCACTTACTCAGTAATCACCAAAACATAGGGATGTTTTTATTATACTTAGTCTTGTCTTTGAGGATTTATTAGGGTTTTCTAATCCTAATCCCAAAAATAACTAAACCTATCCTATGATACCAACTATGAAAACCCTACTTTTTATTACACAATTAAACATAATTTATTACATTAAATTCACTTGATACAACATAGAAGATCGAGTGGTCTAGTGTCTTTTGGTCTTAGGATCATTACATAACAACTTAAACAATTAAATATGACATCTTTATTGAAAACTTCTTTTACAAGACCACTACATTCCCTCGTACTTAGCATTGTATGGGATAACCTCAGGACATGCATAAGAAAAGGGTGAGTTATAAAGCCCAGTAAGGGAATAATCATGGAAGAACATGAAGAATACAATACATGTTAGAAAATAGACATATCAATAGAGCACAAGATAATCATATACATAAAGGAATGATAAAGCATGATAATCATAACATAGAAATGTGGCAACAACACTTAACATGGAATTAGCATGAGCTAAGGCTCATTGCACATGGAGCATGAGTAAACCCTCATTGCGCATGAATCACGAGTAAAAACTCATTGAACTTTAATTATAATGATTAAACACCCATTGCAAATGACTTATCATGATACTATACTTTACCCAATTCATTGGAACTCTATCAGGGCACACCCTTCTTAAACATTTCATTTCATGCATAAGTGTGCCACATGTATCATAAAACATTGAATAATTCAACAAAATCGTTTATTCCATGATAAAAAATGTGGAATACACACATGAAACTATTTAAAAAATAAGTAAATTTTCATAAAGGTGAATACCCTTGATAGATAAATGGGCATGGTATTCACTACACAATGACTTTGGCTTGGAAAAGCGCTCTGCAATTTCGGCAGCATAATGACGTGACATAAGAACTCATAAAAATGGTTGATGAGAGATAAAGGGGTGTATCATAATATTTACATGACATGGAAAGTAAGGGGTTCATATGTATACATGTCCCAACAAATTTAGTGGAATTTATATTCATGATACAAAATAATTTCTTGAATGTAAATGAGGAGAGAGAAATTCTTTTTGTAATTTTGGCATAGTAACGGGTGTACATGGGAGGCCTTAAATGAGAGAGAAAGGGGTATAAAATCATTAAAACATAAATAGGAAAGTATGAGGGAGGTTTTAAACCATACCCCAACATTTATAATTGAAATTAAAAGGTCATAACTATTTAATGAATATTGGACAAAAATGAGAAAGGAAGAAAAACCCTTACTTGGAAGTATGCTTCCAAAGGCTTGAGAGAGGCTTGGGAGAGGCTTATTGGGAGATTTGGCACCTTGGGAGGATTATAGAGAGAGTAGGGAAGATTTTTGACGAACTCAAAAAGGATTTGAGTGATGAGGAAGTGGGATATTGGGTGGGTTTATATAGGAAAGGTGAGGGAATTCTTTATTATTTAGGTTTGGGACACCTCACATTAAACTATTCCAAACCACAAACCATCCCATGGTTTTTACCCATGATTTTTGGAAAAGGTAAGTTTAAAAAAATATATTATAATTAAAAAGTCCTAAATTCTTAAAATAATGGGATTGCTTATGTGGAGGTGAGTCACACTCCCAAGGAAAACAATTTAAAAAGACAAAATGTTTAGTAAGTCTTGAAGGGTCTACTAATGCTTTGTAAAATAAAAAAAAACAAAATCACATTATTTTAATGGTAAAACATATATTGTCCAAAAATAAAGTTTATAGTATTTTATTACATAACTATTGGGTCATTATGATGTCATAAAACACATTATATATTTAAACGATATTTAATTTTTACCCAAAAATTTGACTATCTTGGAAAATTCTGAAAAATTCACCGTTGGATAATTTTTACATCCTAATTCCAGAAATAATATTCATTTTATATAAATATTTTTCTAAATATGTTAATTTTAACTTTTAAAATAAAAGCTTACATTTATCGAAAATTCATGGGTTTTGACAGAAATGGATTTCAAACCTTAATAAAAATTACAATTGTATTCATAAAATTATAGGATCATTTATATTTAATAAAAATTAATTTAATAATGATAATAATATTTTATTAAAGTATTATTTAATTCAAAAATATATTAATTCATTAAAATATATTTCTTAGTTGAACATTAATTAAAAATACTATTTGTGCTTTAAAAACTATTTACAAGGTAACAATAATAAAATGAATGTATATTCATTATTATATAAAAAAATAATGTACATAACCATAGTACTAGGTTATTGTTACATAACCCCTTATAACACCTGTATAATACTGAAGAGTAAGGTGTGTGATTGTGACAGGCTCTTGGGGTGGCTCGGATAACATTGCTCGGGTGGTAATCTCTATCAACTTCTACTTCTATCATAGGTGGTCCCGCTCGAGCTTAACATATTCAAGATCGGCTTGGGATTGGTCAAGAGAGAATCCCAAATATGTAACCTCATTTCTGAGCTCTAACAAATGGGCTTCATATGGGGAACGTCTACTAGATGAGGTCATCACTTCCTTTGTTTGAGTAAATTGGATTTGTTAAAGCCCTATATTTATAATAATAATGTGATCACTCTTCAACGACTATATTATCAACTATCATAATTATTAACAGTATTTTAAAATCCAAAAAAATAAAACCAAATAATTTGACATTTTATATAAAATTTTTACATAAAGATACATTTAATTAGATCAAGATGGATTTCCATTAATGAAAGTTTGGGTCGTTACAGTCATTATTGGTTATGGACTAGTTATGATTATTCTTCATTATCATCTAGATAATTTTTATTTATTTACAATATTTTGATTCTTTGATAAAGAGGGTATAGTCTCCCCACATTTTTTATTTGAAACTCACTTCTAGTCGAAAGCCTCTAGAATATAAGGAAGTGCTCCTAAGGTTATTTAATCAACAAGATCAGGGCACTGACATATGGTACTTGGGTCAGGACATTAAAAATTGGTATCCAAGGGGTTTTATTTTCCTTTTATTTTATCTTACTATTGGATAAATGTATATTAAAGACTAATATGAGTCAGGAATTGTTCATGATCTCATGTGTGGGACTATATAACCCATGTATAGTGGAAACCCCAAGTAACCAGAGTGGAATTATTATTATGGATGTTTTCTATTACAGTTGGATGTTATTTAACCTCTAGTGATACACTTGTTGTGTGATGTTATTTTTTTAGGTATTTATAGGGTGGAACAGTATAGAAGGAGAGTTGGGTATCCATGAATTATTCTAGTAACTCAAGATTCATTGTGACATGCCTCATTTTTCTTATGCGTCGAAAAATATGGTTTTGGGTATGTTGTTAAAATTAAATGGTTTTCTTTGTTTGAGTAACTTAAGATAAAAACACGGGTAATATGAAATTAAAATTTTTAAATGATTCATATGTGGTAATTTAAAATTGTTAAATGGAATCATAATTGTAAAATGATAATGTAAATGTTTACCATATGTTATCCATGAACTAGGTGAGGGATGTTTGAGGGTGGTGATAGTGCCTCTATTTTGACTGTATAACAGGGTATAGAGGATGACTTATTATGATATTATGTGAATCATTGTTATGTAAATGTGTTAATTTTGTTCTATGTGTCTTAATATGTGGGTTATTTAATACAGATATATGCCTTCATGATGAAATTTGTTTATAGGATTCCAGGAGGAAATGAATGGAAATGATTATCTAGTAGTTGAACTGAAGGATATGATAGTACTGAGTGAAGGAGTTGGAGATTTATTCTATTCGAAAATTTCTTGATTTATGTAGTTTATGGAAAGATAACCATGGTAGGTTGTGCAATGTATGTATGACTTTATATAGAAATTTTAGATGCAGTACCCTCCAACATTCACTAAAGAAAGTGGTCCTGGGGAAGCTGAGTCTTGTATTGAGCAGACCTAGATGATCCTTGATGATTTAAGGACTCCTGCTGAGAAAAGGGTTAATCTTTCAATTTATATATTATTTGTTCATGATAATCCTTGGAGAGATATTTAGTCTCAAAATGTGTAGCCGAAGAATATGGAGTGGAATGAATTTTAGGAAAAATTCATGGAACACTTCTACCCTGAGACACTGAGGAATGATAGGATGGTTGAGTTTATGCAGTTGACCCAAGGGAGTATCTCCATGATGGACTATGATGGAAGATTCACTAATATGTATTGATTTGTTCTAGTGTTGCTAGGTTATGGAGAAAATATGGAAAACATTTTCAAGGTGGTACTAAATGTGAAATTAACACTCAAATTAGCATATTTACATAGAAGAAATTTATTGAGGTGGTAAATTAGGTTCTCATTCCTAAGGGTAACCTGAAGGAGGATACTAGTCAAATGCATGTGGTTTTTGTTGGATGACTATAAGGTATTTCATCTAATATTACGATGTATCACCATGATAATGTCAACCATGGGGATAGAAAAAAGAGTGGCTATAGAGAATGATCAATTACTCAGATTCGTAACTAAGTATACTTACATTATTGTGGTTGGTTAGGTTACTATTGTAACCAGTTTCCATGACCACTAGTGGAGTTCCAACCTTATGGAAGGATGGTTCACATATAGAGGTATTGCAGAAATCCTCGACCAATGTGAAATGATAGAGGATCTATAAAGAGTCAGAGTACTAGAAGGGGGTATTCTACCTAATATCATTCAGGAAGTTAGATTTCTTCCAGTTTTAGCAGCCGAGGTGGTGTACATGGTACATCAAGTCAAGATCTCCCATATCAGTAGAGTGGTGAAGCTTAGGGGACTCAGACTATAGAATAGGGAAGAGGGGCAGTAAAATTTCATGTAGTTCAACCTACACTTTTGGATATCAAGGCTAGACCATCGAAGGTAAGAGGTATTTTTCTTGTAGCTTATATGGTTACCAATGCCTTATTTGATACATAAGACTCTCATTATTTTATATCTGCACAACTAGTGAATGATTTGAGTCTGGTAGTGGAGTTCATGGGTGGTGTTATGATGATCATCACATCATTGGGAGTGAGGTCATGGGACATTTTTCTATGAAAGGGGTGTTCTATCAAGGTTGGGGAGTATCAATTATATTATGATATTTATATAATTGACATGTTTTTCTTGGACATAATTCCAGGTATGGATTATTTAGTAGCATGCTCTTCCAACATTGATTGTTACTATATGAGATTGAACATTACATCTCATATGGGTAATAGTTATCTTCATTGTGGAAATTGGCATATCCAAGAAGGTCATACAGGGAAAAATCATTAGAAACTGGGGGATCTTCCACCCAAGTTTCAATTCTTTTTCTAGATGATGGGGGTGTCAAGAAGGATGTATTTGGGACCATAGAAGATTGGTTTCGAGACATGTTTCCCAAGGAAATATTCAGGCTCCTACCGGATAGGAGTGTTGAGTTTGCAATTGAGCTCATCTCAAGAGATAATATGGTTTCTATCCTACATTTTACAATGTACACAATATAGATTCATGATCTTTAGACTCAATTATAATAATTGTTTTATAATGTATTTATCTATCCCAGTACATCACATTGGCATTCACCAATCTTTTTTACTAAGAAGTCTGATGGGGCCTTCTATTTATGTGTTAAAAACTGGAAGTTGAACTAGATGATAGTGAATAATCTATACCATCTTACGTATATCAAGTATCTATTTGATCATTTGAGAGGATCAGGAATTTTATCCTTGATTGAATTGATATCGGGGCATCATCAGTTGACAGTTATTCTTTTTGATATACACCAAACATTTTTTAAAAGCAGATGTGGCCTATACGAGTTCATCATAATTCCATTTGGGATAACAATGATTCTTGTGTTTTTATGGCCTTGATGAAAAGAATATTCCACCCATACCTATATTGGTGTATTTTTGTTTTTGTGGATGAAATCTTGGTGTTCTCCATGACTCATAAAGACTATTCCCAATATCTTGACATCGTCCTGAGTACTCTGAGAGAGAATCAGATATACGTGAAGATATCTTACTATCAATTCTAGATTGATCGGGTACATTCCATTGTTTACATATTCTATAAGGAATGTGTGTACATAGACCCAAATAATTTTTAGGAATTGGTTTATTTGTGGTAGCCCAAGAATTGTTTTATAAATATGAAGATTTATGGAGTTAGCATTCTATTATCAATGGCTCATACAAGACTTTTCCTTGTTGGTAATACTGGTTTTAGGATTTAAAAAGATAGGGAAAAAGTTTTAATGGTTTGGGTCATGTGGTAATTCTTTCTAGGAGTTGAATAAGAGTTTTACCACCAAAAAAATTTTGATCCTACCTGAGTTGGGTGAAGAATATATTGAGTTTTTTCATGCATATTGGATAGTAATTAGAGAAGTATTGATGTAGGGGGATCGATTTGTGGTTCATGGGTCATAGAAGATGATTCCACATGAATAAAATTTCCCTATACCTTATCTCGAGGTAGTTGTAGTGTATTATCTTTTGAAGTGTTGGTGTCATTAATTATTGGTTGAAAAGTTTACTATGTATACCAACCACAATAGAATATATTATATTTTTTAGTGGGACATGAATCAATGATAATGAATATTGGTTGATTATATGTAGACTTTAGATTTTGAGATAACATATACTCCGAGGAAAGGAAAAAAAATTCATGATGCTTTAAGTAGGAAGACACAGACTAATGCAGTTTAGGAGTCTAGTTTTGAGTGGAAGATAATGAATTTCTTAGATGAGATGCATAATGTGGTTCTGGGGGGCCAAGAGAAGATAACCCTAATATTAGTATCAGTTAAGTCCTCACTTATAAAAAAACATATAATGAAATTATGAGGATTCAAAGTGTTTGGTGTTAACGGAAAGCCTTGATGGAGGTGAGTCACTTTCTGGTTGTACTATAGATGATGATGAGATTATAAATGTCTGGAACCACATTTTTTACATATGTGTATGTGATAGGAGTTGATCCATGAGATCCATGCATCAAAGAGGGTGGTTAATTATAGTTAGACAAATATATAGAGTGTCATATGTCTTCAGTATTGGTCGATGGGAATGAAATAGGAGAGTGCATGGTTAGTGACACAATGCTACACCTTTAAAAAGGTGAAGACCGAGCATCAATGACCTGGTGGTTTACTACAACCATTTATCATTCCAAAATGGAAGTGGGATAATGTTATAATGGATTTTATTGTAGGTATTTCTAGGAATCCTCATAATAAAAATTAAATTTGGGTAATTGTGTAGAAATTGAAGAATGTAGACTATTTTATACATATATGTCATAATTTACCAATGGATCAGTTGGGTGACATGTACATTTGAGAGATATTCTTTATGCATGGGTTCCATGAATACTAGTTTCATACCATGAATTCCATTTCACCTCATGCTTCTGATAGTGCTTACAATTTTTTTTGTACCCATGTGTTAATGAGTATCTATTTCCACCCACAAACATATGGAAAGACAAAACGTACTATACATGTATTGGAAGTTATGTTATGGGAATTTATCCTAGACTTTGGTGGGTATTAGGAAAAACACTTTTCACTTGTTTAATTTACCTATAACAACAGTTATCATGAGAAAATTCAAATGGAACTATATGATTCAATTTATGGTAGTCCATGAAGATCACCTTTATTCTTGATAGAGGTATGTGAGTTAGAGTTATTTGGACTGAGTCTTGTGTGAGATACATTAGATCAGGTTTATTTGATTTGAAAATGTATGTATATGGATTAGAGTAGACAAAATTTATATTCTGATTGATGTAGATCACCCCTTGATTTTATAGTGGGTGATAGTGTGTTCTTTCAGGTGTCACCTAGATTGGGTAACCATAGGATTCACAGACAGAGAAATTCGGTGCCTAGGATTGTTAGACCTTTTGAGGTTATAGAGAGAATCAGGCTTGTGGAATACCAATTGGATCTTCTAAAGATGTATAGTGATATAAATTTTGTTTTTCACATGTCACAATTTCATTAGTATCACCCTGAATATTATTATATGATTTGTAACATCCCAACTTGGCTGGCCACTAAGAGGGTGGCTGGACCGGTGGGTCACGTGGCCCTAAGTGTGCATCCTCATACGCCAGAGGCTGCCAAATAGTAGCAAGGGTCTCAGTAGGTGATAATGGGAATAATATACCTTCATATCAAAGTATCACAATGGTTTTTAAGATAATAAATAACATAAAATAGTGGAAGCAGTAATGAATGAAATAAAATGCATCAGAATAATAATATAATAGAATATAAAATGTGTCCAATGCCAGTATAAAACAACACATGCATGTTCATATGATGATACATAAATAAAAGAGTATCTATAAATAATGTAAAGATATGATACAGAACAATGTAAATAAAATAAATAAAAATTACCAAGGGTTATATCCCCTAGCATCCTGAGCTCCAGCCCAGTCCTATGATCCTAACTCCCATGTATAAATAAATCAGCCCAATCAAAAATCCACGATCCTCTAAATATAAGGTTTACTCAGGTACACTAATGTAATGGCTGCCTAAGAAGGGTAAGAGATATAATTCCAAGTATTTTACCATCCACAGTGTCTACAACATAATGAACTCTATGAATATAATGAAAATCATTATGAAGGTATAAAGAATAAAAAATAGAAATTAATAAATAAAAATAGCCTGTTCAGGTTCCTAAAGGAAACCTTGAACCACTATATACTTCAGCTCAAAGCTAGAAAGATATTATTAAACTATAACCATATGTATATATTAATAATATTTTCTTCGTATAGTTATATATCGCATACATCTATATGAACCAAGTACGTGCAGATGTTTGTGGCCATATACATAGAATACTAGGTACTGGATGGACCATGGAATAACTAAGTCATCCATAACCAGTCTGAAAATTCTATAAGATTCAAAAAAGGGTACATTCTATAACACACTAAGATTATGTGAAATATATTTTTTGAATTCATTTAATCTTTTTGATATTTTTCATTTTACACAACACTGAAAATAGTTAATTTATATATATATTAATGCATGATGTTTTCCTTGCATTATACGCAATGCCAAGTTAACTATGCAATAGATGCAATATAAAGGTTATATTTCTCTATAAATAACACTGAGGTAGGTTTATGTTTCATGCAATACAGAATTTTCTCGATGGCTTTCATAACACAGAAGAATGAGTGTTACCGAAAAATGATATATTATTAAAAAATAAAATAATATGTAACCTAGCCATTAAATTAGATTTTATGAATATTATTAACTAAATTAAGAAAATATATGTTTTTCAAAAAATATAAAATTAATTAATTAGTTAAAATTTATTTATAAATGAATATAAGAATCAATTGAATATAAAAGGATTATTTTTATAGAAAACTATTATTATGCTCACAAAGTTGTTTTAATCCTAATAAATTAAATTAATTACAATTAGTAAGTAATATTAATGTAATATATATGTTATATATCCAATGACTTATTTTTTATTCATCCAATATATTTTATAATCATAAGATAAGAATATAACAAGTTTAACACATAAAAACCAATATTTTTATTAAGGCATTTTTACCGCCTTTTAATGGAGAACTCATTTTAAATACATTTTTTGGAAATTTTATAGATATAATATTTCTAAATAAACTTCATATTTGAAATATAATAATAAAAATTAGGTTAGGGTGAATTTTTGTTATTTTTTTGGTAATGTTTTTTTTAATGAATAGTAAAACTTACTATATTTTAGTTCAAAACAATTTTTTCATCTAATTTATTTATAAGTTTAAATTACATTTTAAACTGGTTGAAAATTTTAATTATATAAATTTTTTATCAATTAATCCAATTTAGGACATTATAACAAACTTCACATTGAAATTTGATATAAAACTTATCAAACTTTTGATCATTTTCACATTACAAACCTACACTATTGGCTCGACCATGGGATTCAATTTAAATTAATTTCTTCCGCTTCTATGATTATAATTTGGTAAAATGGATTCCATATTTTTAATAAGCTTAATTAATAATTTTTAACAAGGTCAACTTTTTTTGACCAAAAATATTAGTGAAAGTGATTAAAATTAATTACAATAGTTGGGAGAAAATTAGGTTAATAAAGTAGTAAGCCTTAAATTTAAGACCCAAAACAACATATAAACTTGTAAAAATCCATTTTATGTACATTATTAGTCCATTTACCTTCCAATATTTATTTATTTTGTGTTTTTATGACTTTTTATGTAAAAACATGGATAAACATAACTTGTTTTGAAAAATGTCAAGTGTGTCTTTCTCTTCCCTATAAAAGGTAACCACCTCTCCCTCTTCTTCACACCTCTCAAAACACTTAGGATAGGACAATATATTCCCTATAAACTTTCCAAAATCCCTGCCTTACTTCAAAAATCCTCCCATTAGGAAGAAATCAATCCAAGGAAGCCTTTTGCCATAAACCAAAAGGAGTTACCTGATTAAGAGGTAACATCTTCTCTCAAGATCTTTTATTATATTTTATTTCTCCACCCCCTAAACTCTCTTTATTACATGATTTTTTAAAAATCAGTATATTAAATATAATATTATTTTTTATGCTAAGTTTTTGACTTACACTTACACACACCACCATCTAATGGGTAACAAACATATTATTTACGTGTATGGCGAACTACCGCCTCACGAAACAATGATTGTTCAGTTTTCTTCTAACACCTCTCATGGTGGAAATTGTGATGGATACTATATTTATATATATTATATATTATATTTATTATGTTTTTAATATTATTTAATTATTTTATAAAATGTGCCTTTATGATTTCCATTTTGTGTTAATATGATTATTTCTTTTGAGGAAGTGTGTACTACAGTCCCCTCAAAACGGTGTGGTTCGTTCATACACTACATGGAATGTATTAAGAATGGGTTTAGTGAATATATATGATATATATATATATGATATAATCAAGATAATTTAATAATAATATACATACATACATACATACATACATACATACATACATATACATATATATATATATATTTTACTTTTTTTTATTTTTACACAAAAATTAAACAGAAATAATGTTCATGCATATATACGGCTTACCATCTCCATGAACGGTGTATTATGTTTCATACTTATATATTATATGGATTATTATAATACATATATAGTGAATATAAATTATATTTAAATCATTTTTTACATTCTTTAAATCATGATATAAGTATAAGGACCAATAATATAACAAATTAAGACACATACAAAAAACAAAGAGTATATTACTTGAAGTAAAACCTTAACATAGGATTGTTAACAAATAGGTAATATAAAGAAATAATCCAGAAATATATGGTATTATAAGTAAGAATGTGTTTCTTTGATAAATTTATACTAAATTTATATTTACTATACAGAAGTTTTGAATCAGTACAATGAGAGTCAAGACACAAGGTAAGGGGATTTCATATCACTTTTTAGTTTCGTGAGATACATTCTTTATTCATCACCCATTCCTTTTGTGTGGTGTGTATACTACCTATGGATGTATTCAATGATTATTATACTTAAATTTATGGGTATTTACATATCCATTCTATTATCTTTATTTCATGGGGTTAATGTTTCAAAAGATACCAAATCGATAAGATAGTTTTTGTCTCAATTTACAATCTTTGAGACACATTCCATGTTATGAACCTATATTTTAATATGAGGTGTACATAATTCATTTTAAATTTTATAAAATTAATATAATTCATTTCATGATATTTTAAGCTTCATTTAATTTAATTTTATTAAATGTTTAGTATGGTTTAAATTTACCAAGTGGTAAGAGTTTAAGAAACAATATCATCTCTTGTCGAGATTGTTTAGGTTTATACTGCATTTTGACAAAAATTTATGATATATATTTTAATAAATCACATTAAGTTTATTATCCTATAGTTATTCATGATATATTCATGTATTAGTACCATTTTTTACTCTTTGGTACAAAATATAGTTAAGAAAATGTTTTTAGGAAAGCCTGACTTTACCCTCTCTTCGGTCAGAAATCTGTGTTCCTTCAAAACCGTATTTTCTAAAAAGGGTTACCAAGAATACTCTACTATTATCCTAAAATATTTAAAATAAATTTTTACCCTTTTTTCATTTACCAATTTCTTTAAAGGAATCTTGTTTCCTCTTTATGAACAAGTAATTTTTCTTGTCTTTTTACTGAGAAAAAGGAATATTCTTTTTACCTCGTACGATATGTTATGATTTACCTGTCATAATTTCTTTGAGGCTTCATTTTCATGTTTTAAAAGTTAATTTTAAAGAAATTTTTTTTAAAATAAATTTTCAATGAAATGGTTTTTAAATCATTTTCAAAATATATTTATATTTTTTCAAAATATTTTCAATGAAATGGTTTTCAAAACGTTTTCAAGCTTTATTTTAAAAGTAAATTCAAAGAAATGGATTTCAAAAATTTTCAAAAAATTTCAATGAAATGGTTTTCAAATATTTTTCAGGATTTATTTTCAAAGTACTTTCAAGGAAGTGGTTTTCAAAAAAAATTCAATAATTTTCAAATAAATGGTTTTCAAAATGTTTTCAATATTTATTTATTTTTTTTCAAAGTATTTTCAATTAAATTGTTTTAAAAATGTTTTCAAGATTATTTTTTTTGTTTTTAAGGAAAACAATTTCTAATTTTTTTTCAATATTTCTTTATAAGTTTTTATGTTTATTTTCAAGAAAATAGTTTTCAAAAGGTTTTATGTTTTAAAAATAATTTTCCAAATATGAAAGGAAATTTTCCTCAATTTTTTTTAAAAGGCATTTCAAATTTATTTTCTATATAAGATGACATCTTTTGTTGTTACTTGTGCCTTTCTAGGGAAAATATTAAATGATTTCATTCATATTTTTCCTATTAATGAACCATGTTTTGATGGAATTATGTTTATGAAACACATTTATCTTTCATGTGTTATATTATTTTGAAGGCCTCTTCTTTTCACAGGTTATGTTTATGATGAAATGATTATATAGCCTATCTTTTTCCACAAGTTATGATCTGAATAAATCTTTATAATACCCATTTAATTTCATGTGTTATGATATAATTATTTATGATATTATAAAATATGTGTGTTTGATTTCATTATGAGATGGGTGGGACCTATATCTCCCTCCAATGTATTGGGTAAAGATTTCTATCTCCTAAGATAGACTAAGATAATTATGGGAGTGAACCTTGACTACTAAGATGGCCATGGGAGTGAAGCGTGACTACTAAGATGGTATGAGGAGTGAAATCATGCTACTAAGATTCCCATGGGAGTGAACCATGACTACCAAGATGGTATGGGGATTGAACCCCTACTACTAACACTTCTACAAAAATGGCCTTTAACAGTGCTAAAAGTGGCCTTTATCATCAGTTGAAAAGAACTGATAACAAGAGTGATGTTAAAATCCTGGGACTTTTATCACCACTGAAAAATCACTGATAAAGGGGAAATTTATTAGTACTAGTATAAGCACTGATAAATTGTACCTTTATTAGTAATTTTAAAATATGTGATAAAGGTCTCATTTATCAATGCTTTTATTTAGCATCACTTAAGGAATCATTTATCAGCACTGATAAAGTATACCTTTATCACACCTTTTAGAAGCGTTGATAAATGTGTCCTTTATGAGCGCATTTAAACGTGTTGATAAATGTGTTCTTTATTAGCACCGATAATGGGTCATACTATAGTGTGTTGTAATAGCATACTGATGCACCAAAAACACACCAAATATCAATAAAACAATACCCAATATAGAATTTAAATGAAATGAATTTTACAACACAAATACTATAAAAAACACTATATTATAAACATTTCAAACAATGGTTTATAAAATTACACAAATATAAATTATTACATACATTCAAAAACAATCCTAACAGTCAATGTTACCCTGATTTCCATTTATTTATTTTTCGAACTACCAACACTGCATGAGCAGCTTCAAAAAACCAGACCAACTTAAAAAAAAGAATCCACTTGTATAAGAAAACAATTATTATGAGTAATATTAAAATTAAACAAATTAAACATAAATATTAAATAATTCATTTATTCTATGAACAATGATTTTAATATGAATATATCATGATTACCTTTATAATTGAGAAGAGGTAGAAATGTTTCTCTTCCAACAAAGTCAATTGCAAGAACTTGAAAGAAAGTGATAAGTGCAACATTGTAGGGGTGAAAAGTTTCTGAGGGAGAGGAAGCATGAAAGTTAGAAAGGGAACCCCAACTCAAACAAAATAATCCACCTATATAATAAAAAAATTATTACATGAGTAATACTAAAAAGAACTAAATTAAACATAAATATTAAACAATGCATTAATTTAATAGACAATGATATTATTGTGAAAAAAATCAAGATTAACTATGTGATTGAGTAGAGACATTGTCCTTTCTCTTCAAAAAAAGGCATGGCACATGGAAAGAAATATTCTAAAATAAAAAAACTCTACAAGGAAAAATGAAAATTAAACCAACATTTTATTATATAATTTTTTCGTAAAATAGAGAAATCATATCATAACATTATATTTACATATCTTAAAATCATATCTTTGGTCTAGGTATAAGATAATAAAAAAACTAAGGATTATATGTACACTTCACTATTTTTGGTTAACTACCACTTAGCACATTATCTAACCTGAACTCCTGCCCAACATCCTCATGATGTTCTCATTCCACACACGCTCCCCACCATCTCTATCACATCACTATTCCACATTCACTTTTACTTCTCTTATTGCACTCATTTACTACTTGTAAAGATGCATGATGCATGTAGATTAATGCATATAGTAAATGGGTGTAGGAAGAGAAGGAAAATTGAATATTTAATGGTGATATGATTAAGATGGTGGCGACCGTGTGTGTGATGAGAACATCACGGGGATGTTGGGTAGGAATTTCCGGTCAGATGTTATACTAAGCGGTAGTCAACCAATAGTAGTGAAGTGCACAAAGAATCCTTAGTTTTGTTTTAAATTTGTGAGTGATACACAACCAATACATGTTTTGGATTCATTGATAAATGGAGAAAAATAGACATCAATATTCTTCCAACACACTACATCAGTAGAAACAACATCAGAAATAATCAAAATACATAATATAAATGAACCCATACACAAGAAACAAAGAGAGGTTTCCACAAAAATAGATATCTCCAAACAAGAACGATAGAAATAAGGGAACTAATTCATGAAAGTCTAACCATTTAAAGGTTCACATTCAAAAAAATAAAACCATTTGAACTACAAAAATATAATTTCATCAGTCTTTTTATAATTAAATATGAACTTAAAACTAAAACAAAATAAAAACATAGAAAATCAAAACCTCTTCACCCCAACATGGGAGACAACAGATAAGATAATGTGTTTATACTTCTTTCACAACCACTCATCCAAAAATGCTTCCTCCACCAACTTCTAAAAATGGATATCCTTGGAGAAGAGGACTCTCTTCTTAATCTCTAGATGAAGACCGCTAATGAAAAGAGAAGATTTCAACAGATCATACGACACCACCTCTAGACAAAAGGACACTAGCGCTATGAAGTGTTCAACATAAGCCTTCACCATCAGCTGACCTTGATGGACACTCATGATCTCTTCCCTTTTCTTCATCTTCACCTAGTCATGTATAAACAAATGGACATTGAGGGACTTAAAATCTTACCATATCATCCCAAATTACATTTTTGGTATGGAAATCAACTCCCATTATTCCAAATATAGACCCCCTGTGTAGACCTAGAATAGAAAGAACTCTAACAAATTTGGGAGTTTTAAACACTCTGAAGACATTCTTGACTACCTCAAGCCACTTCAATGACTCTAAATAACTTTAATTGCCACATATGATGCCCCAAAACTAAGGAGAACCAGAAATAGGGAGAGAACCACTAGAAACATTGGGGACCTTTCTAGGAGGCATATTATTAATAACACAAAAATCATAAAACCAGGTTCATAATCAATCTAAAACACAACTAAAGGAACATCTTAGACCAAAAAAATTGTCTCACATACCAAATTTAATAACAAAATAAGAATTCACTCTTCAAAAACCACTATTTAATTTTCAATTTCAAACCACCTTCTTTTAAGGCCACTTTTTACAACATAATAACCCACATTTTTTTAAAAAAAGCCAATTTCAAAAATCATTTTTCCCCTTTCCAAAAACCATTTTAGAAAACCAAGCCAAGATGATCCACAAAATAGAGCATGAACATTGGCCACAATGGATGAGGAACGAGTCAAAACCTATACTAATTCAATATTTCTCTTGAAATAATTTTAATAGTGGTCATCAATCATATCTTGTAATGATTCAATGATGTTAAACTACAAAAATTCATCATAGAAGAAAGTTGTTAAACTGTATAGTGTCTCTCATCCTTTTTTCATGATGTTAAACTGAAAAAATTTATCCTAGAAGCAGGTCGTTAAATTTCACACATTATATCATCCTGGTAATAGGATGTTAAAATACGCAAATTCATTCTATAAGAAAGACTTTAAACATCACAATATATGTTATCTTAGTTGCATGACATTAAACAGCACAAATTCATCCTAATAATATGAAGTTAAAATGAACAGAGTCTCTCATCCTAGTTGCATGAAGTTAAACTACAGATATTCATCTTATCAACAAGACATTAAAATGCACAGAGGATTCACTCTAGCAACGATAAGGGGATGAGATGTAGGGTTATTCATGGTTAACAACAACACAAAAAACAACATGCAGAACCCAAAATATCAAAAAACGATATATGAAAAGTACAAAAAACATACATTGAATTCTATCCTCGATTCGTCTAATGGATCGTAGTAGTGTCGCACCGACATCAGAGGAGTTCTGTGAGAGATTCAAAATCACAATGAGTGAGTACCAGCTAGGGTTATTTTAAATAGACTATGAACACTTTTAACAGCACTTTAACAAAATTGCTGATAAAGATCACTTTTATGAGTGTTAAATTGATAAGCACTTATCAAAGAGATCTTTTTCAGTTCTAAAAAAAGAACTAATAAATCTCGATATTTATCAGTGCCCAAAAAGCATAGATAATGACCATCTTTATGAGTGCTAATATTTTAGCACTAATAAAAATTCTTTTTAACAATGCTTTTTAGCATTGATAAATATGAATCTTTATCAGTTCTAAAATTTTAGCGCTGATAAAGGATTTATTTAAATAAATTTATTATAATTTTATAATTATCAAATATATATAATTATTTATTAATAATTATATAAATACTTATTTAAAAATGATAATTATTTATTTATAATAATTATAAATTGATAAATTTATAAATATATTTTTAACATTATTAGTTGATATATAATCTTAAATACATGCATTTTAAAAATTAGTGAAATCGAATAATTCAAAATGAGTGAACGTTAAAAATATTGAAAAAATAGAAAAGTTTTATTAATTAAATATAAATTATTAAAAAAATATGGATATATATATATATATATATTAAAGTAAAGATGAAAACATATTTAAAATACTAAACATAGTAAATAAATATATATATATAAATAATAGAAAATTATCAAATTCAAAAATAAAAAAATTATTATAAATTGTTAAAAATAAATGCCCTAAATATAATAGTACTAAAAATATATAAATAAAATTGACCAATTAAAAACATAATATATTAAATGTATCATGCAAATAATGAAATTATAAAATATACTTAAATTTGAATAAATTACATAAATATTATGTGTATGAGTTTTTATATATTGGATAAATATATATATGTTTGATTTTGTATATAAACTGCATTAACTACATATATATATATATATACACGTGAAATCAGCATAACACACAATATTTGATATATGTTAAATTGAAAAATCAAACAATTTTAAAAATGAATAAGAAATGAATATGTTTTTAATTAAAATTTTATTCATTTAATATATA
The DNA here is from genome assembly GCA_963277665.1 of Viscum album. NCBI lineage: Eukaryota > Viridiplantae > Streptophyta > Magnoliopsida > Santalales > Viscaceae > Viscum > Viscum album. The sequence goes on from OY728160.1 coordinate 442,345,655, forward strand.
TATATATTTAATATATATTACATATTACTATTTATAATTAATATATATATATATATATATATTATACTTATTCATTTTTATTAATAATTGTTTCATTAATAATTTTTTTAATAATTTTGTAATTTATTCATTTTAAATTTTCTTGTTTAATTATATATTCATTTATATATCTACATTTAATATATTCTATTTATCAATATTTATAATCTATATATATATATATTAAATTTATTCATTTTTATAATAATTATTTAATTAATAAAATGTTTAATATTTTTATTAATTTACTCATTTTCAATTTTTTTGTTTAATTATTTAATTTTACTCAATTTACATATCTATATATTTAATATATACTATTTGTTAATTTTTAGAATTTATATATATGTTTGTTCATTTTTAATAATAATTATTTAATTGATGAAATTGTTAAAACAAATTAATTTCATTTTTTTGATCATTTATCAACACTGATGAAGGTTATGATTTATCAGCGCTAAAATAAAGCACTAATTAAGGTGACCTTTTATCAGCACTCAGCAAAAAGTACTGATAAAGATGCACTTTCTCAGCGCATTTTTCTAGTGCTGATAAATGTTGGTGCTGTTAAAGGCCATTTTTATTGTAGTGTAAGATGGTCTTAGAAGTGATGTATTGACTATTATGAAAATCATATTATATTCTTATGTGTCTTCTAGACTTCCATGTTTTGGTCCTATGTTATGCTTTCATGGCTTATGTTCTTTATTTCCTTATTATTCATGTCTTATAAACTGCCAAGCTTTATGCCATGATTCATGTATATGATCTTTGATATACAAGGTATGATATTCTATTTTCATGATCATGTTCTCATACCCTTATTCTCATGGTTATGCTTATATATGTCTCTTGTTTACCCTTACTTGGCATTTGATCTCACCCTTGTTTATGTTTCCTTCCCCCGGTTATGGATTTATGTATTATTTTTTATTTGAATAAGAAGGGTGTGATTCAAGAAGAACCTAGGGGAGATAATGTAGCTCATTTATGTACCTAGGATTATGTTTCCATGTTTTCAATGGCACTAGACTAATATAGTCTTTGGGGGTCTGTTTTTTGTAATGTTTTATGTATTCCACAAAAGTTATGTAATGTTAATGATTGAAAAGAAAGGTTCATTATAGTTGGTATCAGAGAAAAGTTTTAGTTAACCTTCAGAAAATAGGATTATAAAACCTTAGTGAGAACCCTAAGGACATGTTTAGGGATAAGTTTAAGGATAAGGAAAAGTATAGGAAAATGTCTTAGAATTTTGGTAATGAATAGAGTGAGTGGTTTCCTATAAATAAATCCCTTTCTGAATACTACAAGTGGATGTGGATCTACTACAGATGTAACTTGGGTAGCAACTCTAAAAATATGTCCCAGGCCTGACTCTGGGTGATCTGGTATATGACAACAGGCCTTGATGCACACTTGGTATGACACTCCTGGGGGATATGCTTTGGGAATTCAAAAAATATTCATGAACAATCATAAAGAATTTAAATATAAGTTAGGTATGAATAACCTAGGATGAACCTAGGGTTTCATTGACTAAGGAAGGTTTCATGATTTAGACATACTATAAGTAATTGTATTCATGACTGTGTTTCTTTCTGCTATGATAAGTAATGCTCACAATATGCTTCGGGTTTTATTCAATGGAAGGAACTGAAAGAAATTAGATTCATATTGAATGGAATTGAAAATTTTCTGAGGATAAGTCAAGTGGTATGATCACTGAATTAAAAGATTTTTTGATCATTCATAATCAGTTTTCATGGAACATGATTAACAATGTGTACCTTAACTAACTATCGAACTCACCAAGGAAAAGAAGTAAGGAGTTCACTGAGAGTTTGGGTAATAGAGACCATGGAGGAAAGAATATTTGGTTTCCTTTGCGTCAAGAATGTGTAAAAAATCACTTAAGTTAATGTCTTAGGGGAACAAGAATATGTTTTGACAACAGAAAATAAAAAAAGTAAGTGAATTCAAGGGGAAAATGAATTGTTCAGTTAATGAAATGGATGAGAATATTGGCCTCCCTATGGCATCATCAAAGTTTAAGTTTTTAAGTGTGGAATAAATGGTCATTATGTTAATCAATGTCCCAAGATGAAAGCTCTTAGATAGTATTAGCAAGGTGGTATGATTAACAGTTACATTACTGGTGATGAAGAGACTACAGATGAAATGTGAAATTAAATAGGTATTGTGTAATATGATGAGGTAGCCTTGCAAATATAATAAGGATGAAGTGTAATAATAAAAGATTTTATGTATTTGGATTCAATAATTATGTTAAAAGGCAATTCTTAGAAAAGGACAATGTGAAAAACAATAGAAACATTCATATTTCAACATAAATTTAGGTAAAAATACATATACCACCTACCATTTGATTTGGAAATTCCACTCATCCAATTACAAGGTCTGATTTGGTCCAGTTTGGAATAAAACTAAGAAAAAAAATCCACCCTAAAAATATGTAAAATGCGCTTTCACCTCAATTACTCAATAAAGAAGAGATTAAATTAAGAAAGGTTTAAAAGTAATTGAAAGCATACTGATTTGGATCCATAGAGTCTGATGATGCTGGAATCCAATGACGGACAGAAGAGCTACAGCAAAGCATGAAATATGCTTGTAGGAGAAACCCTCGGTGCCTAGAAGAAGCCTCACATGGGTGATGGAGGAGGAAATAAATAAGAAATGAGTTTTAAAACTCATTGAGGGGAAATGGTTATTTTCCCATAAAAATGGGGCCTCACGGTTTGGCTGTATAGTTTGGCCAAACTATGCACCAATCGTGTGACTCCAACTGCCTAAGGAACCCACCTTCTATGGTTTTCTTCACATGGTCACCCTACAATACACCAACATTGTAATGAATAGTTCTTAGGTATTGCCTATGTGGCACTAAACATGCAATATAGGGGCACAGTTTGGGTAAATCGTACACAACCCATGCACTTTGAATCTTCTCCTCTGAACAGGCTGCACAGTTTCCAGTTGGGGGATGCATCATTTTAGAAAAACTATGTGCCTTGTACATGCCTTCCAAACTTTTGATCTCTAAGGACCGACACTCCCGAAACTCAAATAGACCTTTTTGGGACCTCTCGGTCCTTTACCCATGTCCAAAAACAACATATTGAAGAGTTTAAACTCTCATAATTTGATTCTAAAGCCTGGTTCAAAGAACATGTCATCCACTAAACACTAAAAATTAAAATTCCTTTTTATTTTCATCCATTACAAAAACATCAAAAGATACATGATCGATCTTATTGATGTTGATATTGAGGTTTATGCATCCATTGAGGAGAATCTGATTCGTGTCAAAAAAATTTCTTTGGAATCCTAGAGATACTTGGGAGTATAGATTTAGGATGATCTATTATAATGTTGGTAGATTGTATGGTCCTAACATTTTTGGAAATACCACATACATTTTTTCGGGTACTCTCTTACCTTTTTTCATTACATCTTGGTGGGGTTTTTATTTTGGTGTTGTTTTGATTAAAATTATTGAATCTTATAAGAAAAAGGGGATAAGAATGGTTCTCTCATAGCCAGGGAAAACTTTTCATCTTTCCCTAGGAAACTGTAAATATTGTTTTAGTGAGACATGAGGTGGAACATGGTCGAATAACGGTTTGGACAAACCATACGACCACCATCCCAAACCATGCACTATGAAACAGTGGGGGTTTTCATGGTTAGTGCATAGTTTTTCAAATGGTGAAATGATTTTGAGAAACTATGCACCCTAAAATATGTGGCACATGGTTAAGGCGCACGGTTTATAAACCGTGATCCCCTTCCAAGAAAACCATACATTCGTGATTAAATTCCACCATTTTTTTACAATTTTAGAACCCACTTTTATTTAACCCATAATCACACCTATTCATCCATAATAAATTTCCTTCAAATTTGGAAGCTTCTGGGAGAATTATAATCTTCCTTGAACCCCTTTCTTTGTGAATATATGATTCAATTGATGGATAATCTCCTCTATGTGAGATGATTTCCTCCCCATTCAATTTCCTCACTCTCTCATCCATATTTCCCGATGAAGAGGGATAATTTTTCATCCATTGGAGATGGTTCATATCTAGTATTTTATGGATATTAATCCTTTATATATTTATATTAGGTGTTGATTCATGATATTCCATGGTGTTGTGGTTTTTAATGTTCTTCTTCAATTTGGGGATTTCAGTTTTGAAAATGTCTATCTACATCCTTGAAGTAGGTGTTGTAATTTTAAATTACCATAGTCTTGATTATAATTATCTGTATGTAATTGTGGAATAAAAATTTCCATGTTTTGAAATTTAATCTTGAATTAAATTATTTAATTGGTTAATTAATTCATGGGATTATAAAATTGGTGGAATAATATGATTATGAAATTGATAGAATAATGGGATTATGAAATTGGTGAATAATTTTATTTTGAAATTAATTGATTAATATATTAGGAATTTAATAGTGACCCATGGGGCGTGCCGATATGATTGAAATGATGAAATTATGAAATCATTTGATTAATGATTTTTGGAAATGATTGATAAATGGTTGGAAAAATGGAACCATATGTATTATATTTTTGAAAAAATTGCGGGACGGAGACTACTACTCCAAATACCCACAGGGTTCCATATTTATGTTCTATAACCCCAATATATATATATATTACATGTCATCACTGAGTTGTGGTACAAGGAATCTACTCTAAATACCAATGGGGTTCTAGACTGCTACTCTTGGCCCCCATTATTTTAATATGGAATTAGAATAAAATTATTAATGGAAACCCATTGGTTTGAATGAAATATGATATCCCTTGGTGGATGTTTCAGACATCATAATGGGATAAATAATACATTGTTAGTTTGGATATCATCGTGAAACTGGGGTTTTATGTGGTTAATTAAAGAATAATTTAAACGTGTAAAAATGTTAACTTTATTTATTGTATTTTAATCTTTATACAACTTCATACACTATTATATACTAAATATTGTTTTATATGTTTTTGGTGGTATCCTAATAAGTTTTACTCACATCCTACATGAGATACCTGATCGATACAAGAATAGACTTCAAGTTTTCAAGACATGATAATGGAAAGATCCCAACGTTAGATGGATGAGTTGGGATGGAGCATGGATGAGGGAACCAGACAAGATATTGGGACCCACATAGTAGATACCAATGTGTCTTTATTTTGGGTTTTCTTTATACACAAGACAAATATTTGGCATGCCATATTTTCTAATTTGGTATATGGTCTTTTATCCATATTTTCCGATTATCATGTGATGTTTGTATTTATTAGTTATGGAATTATTCTGGTTATTGTTCATTATCATTTTTTAATTATTTATTTATTTCCTCTATTGTGTTTCTTTGATTAGGAGGGTATAATCTTACCACGTTTTATATTATACCCTCAATACTAGTCAGCAACCTCTATCATATGGGGAGGCACACTTGAGGTCATGTAACCAAATGACACAAGGTACTGACATGTGGAACTTAGGTTGAGTTGTTACAATGGGTCACAAGTGTGTATTAATAATTTTTTCTTAGGTTTTTCCTCCAATTAAATAAATAAAAATTTGAATTTAGTTTTTAGAACTTTTTCTCTCATGATGGGTCTCAATCCAAACAACCAGTGATGGAAAGTGTTATATCGAGCCTTAGGTAAATCTTGCATTATAGGCTCAACACAGATCTTATATTTCTCATAAGATTCCTTGTGTCATGAACCAACCTAGGTCGACCCTGAACCAGTCACTCGAGCTGGTCCGCGACATGGCCCGAAGGGCGTTCCCGATCCTCCCGGGCTGGCGACAAGCGCCAGGGCATCAACAGAGGCTGTGGGAATGATTTCGCCCAATATAAATAAATAAAACAGAAAAAATATTACAGAGCAGCGCAGAATAGATAAACCAAATAAAGTGACTAAACCGGAATAGATGAAAAATAAAACTGACCAAACACGACGTCTTAACTAACTCCGTGCGGCCTCGCAGGTCGCTCTCCGACATAATGATCAAGCGTCGCCCTAGGCAAGCGCACTCAATCTATATCCTGCACAAACACTAAAACAAAAAATAACTATAGGTTTGAGTATTAAAACTCAGTAGGCTAGCCCAATATCTATTCCCAATGCACTGCCTTTAAAATAAAAGAAACATCATTTCAAGTTTGAACTACAATTTATAAAAGTATTTTTTTTCTATGTATTTTACTTAAAAACAAAGTACGAACTATTTCCCTTAACCATTTTAAAATTTGGGTTCATTTCATTAGTGTGAATGGATTTTTAAAAATGGAAAGTGATGTTGTTATTTTCAAATTTGTACAAAGATGATTAAACACATTCATTTGAAAACCATTTCTTAAAAACCTAATCAAAAGCAATTTACCACTCTCCAAGGAAAACAATACACCAGAAATGCACAAAGTAAAACACACAACAAGTGAAATGTAGGTATATATATGAGAATCATAATCACTACTGCAAGCAACAAAAGCCGAATAGACATGGGTAAACCTAGGAGATCGAGAATAAACCAGAAGACACCAATACATGATAAATCATCCTTATCGACATGTCACGATGAAATCAAAATGCACAATATGCTCGACCATCCTCTCTCGGGCAGGGCGAGGGAAAATCCCATAGTAATAAACGCAATATATCCACCTACTATGGGCCACTGGTCAGTACCATAACCTACCAGTACAACAATCATTCTTAGAATTTTCTCTCAATATTCCAGATTTCCATGTATCATGTGTTTAAAAAAGGGGGTGAGCCAACCGATGCCAACCGAGCATCCAATTATATATATATATATATATATATATATATATATATATAAGGCACAACAAGCATCACCCCAAGCCACTCCAAGGGAAAACCTCTTACCTTTAAACCACTCAAGTACCTGGGAGCCTCTAAGCACATCCTCCCAAACAAGCAAATGCAACCAAGGCAGGAGAGTTATCTTAGGAGGGTTTTTTATTAAAAAAATTTCATCATTTTCCATAAAGTTCCAAATGGTCATTGAACACATTTCACAATCACCACAAAAAAAGTACAACTTCTTTATAATACCAAAACTAGTTTGAAACCATTTAAGAAGCCCCAAGACACTACTTCGCAGGCTGCCAAATATTTTTATAAAAACAAAATAAACCATTTTATTTTTCCAAATAAACTGTAAGAGCCAACTGGGCAATTTCTCATGAGAACCAGAATACTTGTTCAGAAGAAATCATTTATCTCTCAAACCAGAACTACATTTAAAATTCAGTGAATTATGTTTAAAATCAAAACAAATATTCTTTCACTACTGGGTGTCCGCTCGTCAAGAAAATATTTCAAGCATCATGTATAAAATAAACGGCTCTTTTTACACCAAATAATCATTTAAAAATCAATTTCCTTATATTATCTCACATTTATTAAAATTAACAAAATATTCAATTTTAACAATTAGTGTTCACAAACAGTAAGAAATAATGTAACTTAAATTTTAAAAGCAGTGCAAAGGGAACCTACCTCAAGATCAAAGTGTGACGACAAAACAACCTTGGAACCAAGGTGTGATAACACAACGTGTGTCTGAAGCCACGTGATAAAGTCAAACACTCTGCATAATAAATATCAAGGACTCAGACACATACAAAAAAACTCACTAGAGCATGCGAAACCAAGTGGCAGGAGGAAACACTCACCTTGAAACTAAAGTGCGACGATGACGGAACTTCGGAAACAACGCGCGGCGATGGTGCTCACTCAAAAACGCCCCGCACGGGTCCTAAAAATCCTAAACCAACCAAAAAAAACTCACCATTAACTAAAACCCATAATTCAACAAGAGTAAGATAATAATAATAATAATAATAATAATAATATTAATAATGAAAATAAGAATGAGAATGAGAATAAGAATAACGATAACAACAAAAATAATAATATTAATAAAATAATAATAATAATAACAATAATGATATTAATTAAAATAATGATAACCTTAATGATAAAATAAAAATAATAAATCAATTCATATTATTTTAATAGTAATCAAATTAATGATTTTAGTTTTCATTTAAAATAAAAATATTAAAATCCTTAATAACCATAAAATTTTAAATGATACAATAAGTTAACATTTATTTATATATTTTAATTATTTAAAGACGAAAAGGCCATGCCATTTCCTAGGCGAAGCCACGCGGCGTCGTGCTCAACCCGTGCATCCAACGACGTCGAACCCAAGGTACAAACTTTTTATCAAAAACTCAAAAATTTAGTCTGGGACTCACCCCAGACCCCAGCGAAAATTATTTGAAGACAAATAATAATAAAATAAAATAAATGCATAGGTCGGGGTGTGACACCTTTTTCATGAGATATTACACTATTTAAGAAAAAAATCATGAATGATATTAATATATATAATATTTTATAATATCAATACCTGGCTCACTAGGCCTTAGAATCTCAAGTCGTTTTAGCTATTGGTTCTGAAAATATTAGTTGTTATATTATGAAAAATGTCATTAAAAAAAGAATTTTTAATAGAATTATTTCAATTATATTATAATTTTATATTTTTTGTAAATAAGATATTATTTAGTTTTTTATGAAAATAAATCCATTTCTGAATACTAGAAAGTCTCTATGAATCTAGAAAAGAAGCGCCAAGGGATAACAACTAAGAATGTGGTGGATTGGGTATTAACTTGATATTATCTAGTGTATGATGAGTGGTCCTAAGATATTACACCTTTCTATAAACTCCAATCGGATATGAATGAAATAATTTACATTTTAATTACAAACCATTATTGTGTGTTTACATAGATGACGACCACGAATGACCTTGGTTGAACCTATAGTGTATTTGATTTAAAAAGAAACTTTTCATGATTTGTACATCCTATAAATTATTTTTCATGATTATGTGATTATTAATTGTGATTTTTGTTTTACAAACTATGTTTCTTGTAATATATATGTTTTGGATGTAAGATAAGTTATGCTAACACTTAGTGTGATGGGTGATGTAAACATTTTCCTCCTGAGAAACCAAATGAAATGGAAAATGGAATGTAAAATATTGTGATTATTCCTAACTAGTAATAATAATATATGATTAAAAACCTTAACATAAGTGCGTTTTTGAATTAATTTTTTTTAGAGAAAGGTATTTTCTTAAAGACTCTAGAATAATAATGATTAAATAACCTACATGTCGACAATTAAGGAATATACACTTGAGGAAATATCTCAAAGGAACATGAATATGTTTTTTGTGGGAAAAATAATGACATAGATCATGCAATTTATGGTGAAAATTTAATATTTCAATGAAGTTAAATAAATTACATTCAACATTTCCATTTATGGTTTAATGGATTATGTGGTGGGTATTTGGAATTATCTTGGTCAATGTCATAATCTAATGGTTATCTCCATGACCATGGAATGAACTATTTTATGCTAATCACTAAAGTCGAATGATTTATGTGTTTATGTATTTGGATCCAAAAAATATTTTTTAGAAGTGATTTATCAATGATACTATATATTTAATAATTATTAAACTTCCATGGATTTTTCTGAAGTCGTTTTTCATTAAATATTTGCATGTCTATGTTAATTGGTATTGATTACAAATAATTGCTTTTTAGTTGTAAGGTGAAATTTTTAGAAAATAATTGATTGAGGGATAAATAACCCTTAATATTATCTTGATTTATAGATAGTAAAATTCATTTGGGATAAATAGAATAATAAATTTTTATTATTTAAATTCAATAGTATTGGGGTCTTTGAAATTGATTATTAATTTGATGAAAAGGTTATTTGTCTTATCATTGATAAAGTATGACGTAATTTTGAAATTATGAAATATATTTGATAGTACGCGAATTTATTTAATGAATAATTATAGATTTATTTTTTGTAATCTTATATGTTTTCAATGTGGTTTTATAGTTTTTTAGGTAATTAACATGTTTTAATCAAGTTATTCATATGTTTGGCATGTGAAATTAAGAGATATATTATGTTTATTATTCATTTATGTTATGTCCATTTTGGATATTTTGTGATAATTATTTAAAATTATATGGTTTCAAATATTGGTTATTAATTCTTTGAAGAATTTTAATTTACCTATTTTATTAATAATTCAGCATATATTTGGGTATTATAATTGAAATCATTTAGAATAATAATTTAGATGAAATTTTATTCATATTAATTATCCTAGAATGTACTAATCATACCATGTTTTAGAAACTAAATAGAGATAGGGGAACAAATTATCATAAATTTATATATTTTATTATATATTAAAATTTTATTTTAGTTCTTCATTCATGAAATATACATAATGTTCATTCGCAATTGGATTATTGGATGAAAAGTAGTGGAAACTAATTGAAACAATCAAACAAATAATGAAATTAATTTTATAGATTTTATAAAACCAAGTACATATATTTTTTCATATACCATGGTGAGATATTTCCAAAACTCTTTGAATAATATCTGTAAATTGAAAAACAAATCTTGTTAAAATCATTTTTGGTAAATTGACAGTCTTTTCACACATTACCGATTAAAATTATTGTGGTCCATAACTTTCTAATGATCATATTCTTATCACATGATATTATTATTAATAATTCATTTTCACCAAAATTTCCATGTTTTCACTTCCTAATAATGTTCTCGTTATATGGGAACTATATTTTTTTATGTAACCTTTATGTTTCCCACTTACCCTTCAGAAATCATGTCTTATTATCCCATTGAGAATTGTGGTTTTCAACAAAGGTATTTTAAAATATTGAACCCCTAATTACTAAAATAATATTATGACGAAACCACTTATTTATAGTGGAGGGGGGAGTATAATTTTAAACCTTGAAGATATATTTTTAAAGAACACTATTCTCAATAGATGACTTAGCATGAAATCTCAAGCTTTAAGAAAACTGTGATATGTTATAAAATATTATTTGAATGTGACCACTATAACTCACCCATTAAATTGGAGGTATGAATATGAATAAAAATGTTATAATATATATATATATATATATATATATTAATGATTTATTTTATTCAAATTTATTTATTGATTCATAATTAATATGTACTCAATTTTCAGTAATGATAATTTATACTTCAAAATATATTTTCATAAAAAAATCATTTTTATTGAATTTTGTGCATTGAAATTATAAATAATTTATATAGTTTTATGATATTAAATTTTTGGGAATCAATTTCATTTTTAAAATTATATTTTTAAAATTATCTTAGGGTGAATTTTTGGGATTTCTTAAAAAATATTTATTTTCCAGTGAATGGTGAAAAATACCTATTTTTATAAAACTATCTTTAATTTTAATTAAATAAATTAAATTTAAAATATAATTATGTTTTAATTTTATCATAAATTATCGTAATTATCCTTTAATTATAAATTAAATTATTAATTACATCATAATAGAACATTATACTTTATTTTTGTTTAAGTTCATTTTTTGGTTTAAAAAATCCATGTTTTCAATAAACCATTTTTTATCACATATATCATGTGTGTTTTTAAATTTAAATCTTCAAATTATATAAATTTATTTTTATGAAATTTTTTCCATAATTTTAATCATCAAGTTAAAATTTTACACTGGAAAAATTTCATTTTTGGTCGTTATGAATTCTAACCATGGTAAAAATTTAATACTACACTAATGGTTAAAATAGATTACAAGGAATGTTAAACTAAAAATATAAGGGTTAAAATTGAATAAAATGTTCCTTGATAGTATTTTATCATAATATTTCCATCCTATAACTTCATAAATTATAAAATATTCAAATTTTTATCCACATGGCTTGAGTAATACATTAATATACTTTAATCTTCTGGAAAATTCCATGTGTGTTCTCTCCCTGTCTTATAAAAGGACACTGTCTCTACCATATTAATCACACTTCATAAGACTTATATATCTTCTATTAACTACCAAAATTCATAACTATTATCCCTCTTTACAATTTATATTTTATATTTTCATTACAATACAAACCATATAAGGATAATGGTGTTAGATAAGGACGTTTCCCAAAGAAGAGTTATAACCCTTAACTAAGTGTTTTTATTATTATTATAATTACATAAACTATATTCAAGAAATGGTGAAATTATAAAATAATAATCTTCTATATACTTAGTTTTTATTATTTCAATTTTATAATCCTTATTCTTCTTCTTCTCCATCAGATGGGGACAAAATCCTCATTCGCGCGTTAAGTGCATATTACCGCCTCATCAGACGATGCAATTTATTTTCATCACCCCTATTCATTTATGGTTCTTATAATGGATATAATTATTATATATATATTATATTTTTGAAATAATAATGATTTTATAAATATTATATATCATGTATTTTCTTACCATTCCACCAATTAAAATTTTATAATGTTTCTCATGGGTAGGTGTGGACTACCACCTCTAGTAAGCGATGCGACTAATTTTCCATGTACAAATTTTAATAATTATTATAAATATATTTATTCTGAATATATATAATAGTCATAGGATGATATAAATTCTATATATTTTCAACCCATGAGAAATATTCATGGCCCAAAACTAAAAAACCAAAACATACATAAAAACTGAAAAAATTAACACTCAGAAATGATGGTTTCAATAAATAATTATATATAAATTGATTTAAAAATTATAAATTATGATCGAATATTTTATTAAAATTATGTATATTATTTTTAAATTTATGTATAAACATTAAATTTATTATAAATGAGGTTAATGCACTTATAAAGAAAGTCGAACCTGAGGTAAGTGTTTATTTCACAAAGTCATCCTTATTTGGTATTTTTTATGTTTATGATTACATTAGGATAATTATATGATCAGTAACATCAAATAATCTTCTAAATGATTAATAAATGGATTACAGATTATTTCTCTTTTATAAAACTAATAAGTTTTATTATTTTTGAAAAAATATCTTCTTTATTATATATAATGAAATATTAAATAATTATACTTTTATAAAAAATGTAGTTTTCATATGTTATAATTTTTTTAAATATATTAATAATTTAAAGAAATAAAATTTAAACCACTGATGTTTTTAAACATGGTATTATTTTATAATAAAGTTATTACAAATAATTAAAATACATGTTATATTAAAAGAAATTAAAATGTGTTTTAATAAACAAATTATTTTATTTAAAATGATTTTTATTAATGAGTGTCCAGTGTCATTTATAAGTTGACAAATAAATTCTATTAAATGATATTTTTTAATTAATATTTTTAAATTTAAATATTTTATTAATGAAAATAGATAAAAAAATTAAAGGTAAATTCATTTTTTTTGGAATTACAAATTATGAGTAGATTATTTTTATTCAATTATCAATTTTTATAAAACTATGAATTATGATAATATTTAAAAAAATAATTTTTTATTAAATAAATTAAATTATTAATAATAATGATATAATAATAGAAATGTAGAATCGTGTTGTGGGTAATAGGGTTCCATGAGGCTGACCCCCTTAGGGGAAATAAATCTAGGGTTTCAACTCGGGCGGAGATTAGAACTAAGTGAGGAGAGGTGAATCAACCCTATGAATGTTTTTTTCTGGAGATCTTGACTTTGGTCGAGGTACAAGACTGTATACTAGCAGGTGTAGACATAGATTTTTTGATGAGGTTCAATCATAGCTGTGATGGTCGAGCTCGGTGGAAGATCGGCTATCGGTCGAGGTTCAAACGTTGGTGAGGGAGTTCAAACAACACTTGATAGTGAGGGTCATGAAAGTATTAAGGGGACTAGATGTAAAGACCCGTAAAATTCAAGGGAAATTTTTTCTTAATTTTCTTTAGAATTTTACAAGAGCGCGGTTTCAGACGGCACCTGATTCCGAGGCCCGGAGTGCCCGGAATTAATTTCCGAAGTTTGGCTCGGGTACGTTCAGTGAACGAACGAGCGGGAATTCCTAACTTTTGATCCGGTGCTCGGAATTGAAATCCGAGGGCACCGATGAACTCGCAGCGCCGATTTTCTCTTGAAGAGACCTTTTCGGGAGTTGCGTTTGTTGCGGGTTGAAAGTTAATTTTTTTGGGGTTTTTAGTTGAGTTAAATAAAATTTGTGTAGAACAAATTTTATTATAACTTCTTAAAACCTATCAAAGGAGGTTGGAAGTGGGACCCACACCCACTTAACCTCCCTTGGGAGGATTAAGTGTGGTGGGGCCCACACGAACCCCTAATTCTTTTCAAATTCCCTAACCCCTCTAAACCCCCTCTTAATTATGTAACTCTTCCCTACTTTAATTCTTGCCAACCTATCTCTTCACTTAATTTTGTCATCTCTAGATTTAATTAATGTATTGATTTCAACTTTTGAATTTTGAAAGGTTGGCAAGGTGAAAATAAAATAAGGTGTAGCTTATTTTATTTTGGGTTATTTGTTTGTCTTCTTGAGAGGTGGAGAGCTCTTCTTCTTCTTCAAACTCAACGAAGAACGCGAAGAACGTCGTTCTTCAACGAAGAACTTCTCCGCCGAAGAACACGGTCCATCCGCGACGCCGTATCCGCGACGCGACGTACTTCTACCGCGTCATCTCTTCCGCGACGGTTTTCCGCGACGAACGCCATCGACAATGACTCTTCCTCCGACGTCAAAGGAATCGACACCGATATTCCACGACTACGTCAACGTGCGACTATCGAGGTAGAGGTTCTTGAGTTCGTTGTTTTCTTTATTATTTGACTTTCCTCAAGACTTGACGAGGAACGCTCAATTTCCGACGAAGAACGCCGCTCCGCTCTTCTTCGTTTACCGTGTCAACGAAAGGGGACGCCACTTCTTTCTCGGACAACCTTCGTCGGCGTACGAGGTTTCGCCAACGACGTGTCTCTTCGGGCGCATTCCTTCGTCATCGGATTTGATGAACGGCTACCGCGACGCCCGACCTCCGCGACGTCGTCTTCCGCAGAACGTTGACAATCTTCGAACCTTATACCAAGGTAGGGGTTGTTGTTTTATTCTTAATTTATTCCATTTCTTGCTCGTGGATCGCATGTCTACGTGAGGCTTTTGAATATTTTATATAAGAGTTGTTGTTAACGCGAGGGGGGGGGGGCGGACCGCACGAACACGGCCGAACCCCCCTCCATTGTTCTTGTTTAATCTTGCGGATGGAAGAAAGTGGCGTGGTGCCGTCGCACCACGCGGATGATCGTACTTTTTTTTTACGCGGCGCCGTCGCGCCACGCCGGGGTAGAATCTTCAAGAACGCGACGCCGTCGCGCCGCGTTGAAAGGAATCAAGGTACGGCGAAAGGGGCGCGGTGCCGTCGCACCGCGCCGGACGACGAACACCGCGGCCGGTTCCGGGCCGCGGCGGGACGAGGAGACCGCGGCCGGTTCCGGGCCGCGGCGGAAGAGAAGACCGGCGGCCGGGCCGCCGGCGTCGGAAGCCGAAGAGGGGACCGGAATTTCCGGTCCCGTTGGAGAAAACCCGCCGGCCAGCTGGCCGGCCGGATGCCGTTAAAACCGGGGGAATTAATCCCCCGGCCAACCCTCAAAACCCCCCTCTTTATGAGGGGGGCGGTTTTCTTTGAAGGGAGGGGGGCAGCCGGCCCCCCCGGTTCGCTCAAATCAGGCCCCCCACGTGGGGGGGGGGGTGTTTTAAAAGAAATGGGCGCGGCACAAAGGCTGCCGCCCCTCAAAACCGCGGGGGTTTGATCCCCCCCGCGCGGCCTCCTTGCGACGACAAGCCGCCCCCCGCGCGGCCTCCATGCAGCGCCAGCCGCCAAGCCACCGCGGCCCGCCGCGGCTCCCCGCGCCGCCGCGCCGCCGCCGGCCACCGCGCCGCCCAGGGGGGGGTCGGGCCGGGTCGGCCCGGACCCGGACCCCCCCGTTTCGAACCAGATTTGGTTTTTGGGCCATAACTTGAGCCTCGGACCTCCGAATGACGAACCGTCTGCGGCAACGCGATCCTTGGATCGAGATGGTCGTTTCGGTATATCGCACTCAAGATTTCGGTTTACTTTGAGTTCGGCCGGGTTGGTTCGTTCACGAAACCAACCGGGCCTTCGGAGCGGAAACGCTCATATCTTGAGCTACGGACGTCCGATTGACGTGCCGTCAGCTGTGTTGAGTCCCTCTTAGTGAGACGAATATTTTGGCATACTCCGCCCGAGGTTTGGACGCAGGTGGAGTACGGTCGGGTTGGTTTTTCCTTAAAAACCAACCGGGCCCCGAAGACGAAAATGCCAATAACTCTCAGACCGGGCGTCCGATCGACGCGCCGTCTGTTGCGTTGAGTTCCTGTTGACGATACGGAACTTTTGGATACATCAACTCTGGACCTTGTGACAGTTGATGTATCAGCCTCTCGGCTCGTGGAGCGGACCCTCTGAACGAGCTTGCTGTGTGCGGGAATCCTAGTGCTGGCTGCGACTGACTACTACTACTACTGCTACGACAGCTACTGTGACTGCGACGACGACAGTACAGAGATCCTGTGTGGATTCGACGACGACGACTACAGCACTCAGCGATCCTACGTGGAACAGTGCTACCGAACCTGTGTGAACTGAATCTTCTGTTTACCTTGGGCGGTGGAGCGCTTGGTTGTAGCGGCGGACCCGCGATACTCTACGGAGTGTGTGAGCTTGGTTGTAGCGACAGAACCGCGACGGTGGAGGCGTGCGTGCGGAGTTCGGAGACCGTGTAGATGACTGAGACCTGACGACTGCTTGACCGACTCGACTTGGAGTGAGTCGACTAGCCCAGTGGACGGAGCGCCCAGTAGTTGGCAGCAGACCCACGGCGGACGGAGCGCCTGGTAGTTGGCAGCAAACCCGCGGTACTCGACAGGAGGAGTACCTCAGTAGGCTATCTGGGTGAGCGCCCGGTATTTGGCAGCAGACCCTCAGCGGACGGAGCGCCCGGTAGTTGGCAGCAGACCCGCGGTACTCGACAGGAGGAGTACTTCAGCAGTCTTAGGTTAGTGAGAAGTACCTCGGAGTCGTGACAGGACCACTGTACACTTCAGAGATGGGGCTCTTCAACTTTTGCAGTTTCGATAATGAAAATCCTGGTTTGAGCTGAGTCAATGATCTTTGTGATTCCTCATGATTGAGATGGGTCGCTTGATAACTTAGGTATATGTATGGGCATATACCTGGGTAATGGTAATCCGTTGATTTCATAAACTTGTTATAACCTGTGTGGATTTACTGTTTACTCTTCTTTGTGGATTTGAGAGACCCTCAGGGGTCTCGGGGTCCCTACTGAGTAGCTTATACTCACCCCTGCACGGGCTTTGCCCGCACTACGTTGTGTTGGTTGCAGACGATGGACAGCGTTGACCTTAGCTGAGGCCTACAGAGCGGGACGGTACCCGGAGGTGGACCACTGGGCGGGACATGCACGGAGCAGACAGTTGGACCCGAGGAGTTGTGGAGCTATCTGTACCTACCCTTCAGGTAGGATCCGTGGTGGACGATCCAGGAGCTGAGCCATCTGTACCTACCCTTCAGGTAGGAATCGAGGAGGACGTCCCAGGAGTCGCTTGTACTTTCAGTTGCTGTTTTCCCTTTCGAGTTGTACTTTACTTTACAGTTGGGCTTGTATTTCCGGCCCCTTTTCTTCAGCACAGTTGTTCTAGTTTTGTGTACTGCTTTTCTTCCGCTTGTTACTCTGAGGTGCTTGTTACTTTATTAAGGCAATACCTTCCCTTTTTACTGGGATTTTACGCCTTGGTGCTAGTCGCCAGCCCCTGGCCTATGGAAGGCGGGCTTGGGGTAGTCAAGGCACGGGCCCCGAGGGCGGGTCGTGACAAATTGGTATCAGAGGAGTTCGGTTCTACCGCGAACTCTGATCTTTTCTATGTGAAGCAATAATGTTTAGCGTATTGAGTGTGGATATCAGTCCAGGGAGTCCAGTGTTGGTGCGGCGGCCGACGTATCCGTACACCAGGACCCTGACTTCTGATTTCCGACTTAATGCACGAAAACATTTATTGCATGTGTGTTTCAAAGTTTTCTTTGTGATTACTTATATCAGCTCACCAGGTATACTATTCTAACCGTGGCGCACCTGTTTCCTTTTCAGGATGGCCCCACGACGGCAGCCAGCTAGGGTTCCGAGAGTCGAGCGAGACGACAGCCCACCGAGCGACGAGGCCTCGGTGCATGGCCCTTTTCCAGTAGTGGCACCGGCGGTAGCTCTACCCGCCGAGCCCCCGATGCTTCCAGCAGCAGCCGCTGACGATGCACGTCGCCTCAGCGCACTGCATGAGTTTCAGCGCCAGCGACCACCCAGGTTTCGCGGGGAGACGGATCCCCAGGTAGCAGAGGACTGGCTGGAGGCAGTGGTTCGAGTGTTTAGGCTAGTGAGGACACCAGCAGACCTCATGGTGATCCTCGCTGCGAGCCTACTACACGCAGCAGCAGGACGATGGTGGAGCTTGATGCTCCAGGTGCACGATGAGGCATCTCTTCTTTGGACGGACTTTGAGAGCCTCTTCCGCTCGGAGTTCGTCCCAGCCACCCTTCGTGCGGTGCGTATCCAGGAGCTTCTACAGCTGCAGCAGGGCAGCATGATGGTCGCTCAGTACTCGGCGAGATTTACCGATCTCTCGCGCTACTCGACCGACATGGTACGGGACCCATTCTTCCGGGCCCGGACCTTCGAGCAGGGTTTGAGACACGAGATCAGGGCATCGCTGATCTCCCTCAGCATACCGACTCAGACAGGAGTACTGGAGCGGGCTCTTCTGATCGAGAGCTTCCTTGCTGAGTCTACACCAGCACAGAGACTCACCGCAGGGCGGCACGTGGCAGAGTCATCTGCAGCAAGTAGCCGACGGATGACTCAGGGTTCCAGGCAGACCAGACCTACCAGTGGCCGACTGCACGATTCAGGCTCAGTTGTGCGGGGAAGTCGGGGTGGATTCAGAGTCAGGCGTGCCGAGAGTGGGCAGTGTTACCCCTGTGGCGGGATAGGTCACATGGCTCGTGACTGTCCGACCCGCCATGCTGATGATCAGGAGTTAATTGAAGAACCTCCCAGGCAGAGGCAGAGGTTCGACCGTGGCGGTCCGCAGGGAGGAGGCGGACGAGGCAGAGGAGCTGGACGAGCAGACGGTGGTGGGCGACGCTTTGAGGCTCTGCCACCACCACCACCAGGAGGTCCACCCCGACCGCAGGGGAGAGCTCAGCTTCAGGCAGCCGAGGCCTTTGATCATGGAGCTCTGGGAGCCGACGGACAGGAACAGAACTAGTGGATACATCCTTTGTACTTCTGGTTCCTTGTTGCTTTTGTGTAGCGTCTTGTATTATGAGCTGCAATAATAAAAGATGCATACCTTTGTGATATTTTCGTTCCTGTCCTCTTTCGTGATGTTACTAAGAGGTTCCAGTTTTGGCTGTTGACTTGACCCTCACTTGTGAGACATCAACTGGAGGAGACCCAGTTACCACACACTGATGCCGACAGTGTGAATCCACCCGAGGCGAGAGTAACGGTTGAATCTCTTAGTAGTAGCGTCGAGGCCTTACGACGTCATCCTTGGTATGGATTAGTATCATCCATGTTAGGATTGACTGTTTTAGGCAAAGAATGTGGTTCATCCAGGGGATGAGACCAGTTTTCTCTTTTCGGCAATGAAGAAATCTTGCAGCTCTGGTGGGACCGGAGATGGTCCAGGCCACGACAGAGAAGGTCCAGGTCATCCAGGAGCGGATGAGGACAGCACAGAGCCGGCAGAAGTCATATGCTGATAGGAGGCGGAGGCCACTGGAGTTCGAGGATGGCGACCACGTCTTCTTGCGGGTCTCACCTCGACGTGGTATTCGGAGATTTGGCCGAGGCGGCAAGTTATCTCCGCGCTTCATCGGACCCTTCCAGGTCCTCAGCAAGGTTGGTGAGGTGGCTTATCGCCTGGCTCTACCACCTCAGTTGTACCGGGTGCACGACGTCTTCCACGTATCCCAGCTGAGGAGATACGTGCATGACCTGACACACATCATTGACCATGGGGAGCTTGACGTTGACGATGGGGCGACTTTTACGGAGGTCCCGGTGGAGATAGAGGATCGACAGGAGCGGGTCCTGCATGGGCGATCGATTCCTCTTGTGCGCATCAGATGGCAGCACGGGAATCTCCAGGAGAGCACATGGGAGCGGGAGGCTCAGATGCGTGCTCAGTACCCTCATTTGTTTCCCTAGTTTTTGTTGTATCTTTACGGGGACGTAAATCCCTGAGGTGGGAGTAATGTAAAGACCCGTAAAATTCAAGGGAAATTTTTTCTTAATTTTCTTTAGAATTTTACAAGAGCGCGGTTTCAGACGACACCTGATTCCGAGGCCCGGAGTGCCCGGAATTAATTTCCGAAGTTTGGCTCGGGTACGTTCAGTGAACGAACGAGCGGGAATTCCTAACTTTTGATCCGGTGCTCGGAATTGAAATCCGAGGGCACCGATGAACTCGCAGCGCCGATTTTCGCTTGAAGAGACCTTTTCGGGAGTTGCGTTTGTTGCGGGTTGAAAGTTAATTTTTTTGGGGTTTTTAGTTGAGTTAAATAAAATTTGTGTAGAACAAATTTTATTATAACTTCTTAAAACCTATCAAAGGAGGTTGGAAGTGGGACCCACACCCACTTAACCTCCCTTGGGAGGATTAAGTGTGGTGGGGCCCACACGAACCCCTAATTCTTTTCAAATTCCATAACCCCTCTAAACCCCCTCTTAATTATGTAACTCTTCCCTACTTTAATTCTTGCCAACCTATCTCTTCACTTAATTTTGTCATCTCTAGATTTAATTAATGTATTGATTTCAACTTTTGAATTTTGAAAGGTTGGCAAGGTGAAAATAAAATAAGGTGTAGCTTATTTTATTTTGGGTTATTTGTTTGTCTTCTTGAGAGGTGGAGAGCTCTTCTTCTTCTTCAAACTCAACGAAGAACGCGAAGAACGTCGTTCTTCAACGAAGAACTTCTCCGCCGAAGAACACGGTCCATCCGCGACGCCGTATCCGCGACGCGACGTACTTCTTCCGCGTCATCTCTTCCGCGACGGTTTTCCGCGACGAACGCCATCGACAACGACTCTTCCTCCGACGTCAAAGGAATCGACACCGATATTCCACGACTACATCAACGTGCGACTATCGAGGTAGAGGTTCTTGAGTTCGTTGTTTTCTTTATTATTTGACTTTCCTCAAGACTTGACGAGGAACGCTCAATTTCCGACGAAGAACGCCGCTCCGCTCTTCTTCGTTTACCGTGTCAACGAAAGGGGACGCC
The DNA here is from genome assembly GCA_963277665.1 of Viscum album. Classification (NCBI taxonomy): domain Eukaryota; kingdom Viridiplantae; phylum Streptophyta; class Magnoliopsida; order Santalales; family Viscaceae; genus Viscum; species Viscum album. The sequence goes on from OY728160.1 coordinate 442,367,106, forward strand.
ACTTCTTTCTCGGACAACCTTCGTCGGCGTACGAGGTTTCGCCAACGACGTGTCTCTTCGGGCGCATTCCTTCGTCATCGGATTTGACGAACGACTACCGCGACGCCCGACCTCCGCGACGTCGTCTTCCGCGGAACGTTGACAATCTTCGAACCTTATACCAAGGTAGGGGTTGTTGTTTTATTCTTAATTTATTCCATTTCTTGCTCGTGGATCGCATGTCTACGTGAGGCTTTTGAATATTTTATATAAGAGTTGTTGTTAACGCGAGGGGGGGGGGGGGGGGGGGGGCGGACCGCACGAACACGGCCGAACCCCCCTCCATCGTTCTTGTTTAATCTTGCGGATGGAAGCAAGTGGCGTGGTGCCGTCGCACCACGCGGATGATCATACTTTTTTTTTACGCGGCGCCGTCGCGCCACGCCGGGGTAGAATCTTCAAGAACGCGACGCCGTCGCGCCGCGTTGAAAGGAATCAAGGTACGGCGAAAGGGGCGCGGTGCCGTCGCACCGCGCCGGACGACGAACACCGCGGCCGGTTCCGGGCCGCGGCGGGAGGAGGAGACCGCGGCCGGTTCCGGGCCGCGGCGGAAGAGAATACCGGCGGCCGGGCCGCCGGCGTCGGAAGCCGAAGAGGGGACCGGAATTTCCGGTCCCGTTGGAGAAAACCGGCCGGCCAGCTGGCCGGCCGGATGCCGTTAAAACCGGGGGAATTAATCCCCCGGCCAACCCTCAAAACCCCCCTCTTTATGAGGGGGGCGGTTTTCTTTGAAGGGAGGGGGGAAGCCGGCCCCCCCGGTTCGCTCAAATCAGGCCCCCCACGTGGGGGGGGGGGGGGCGTTTTAAAAGAAATGGGCGCGGCACAAAGGCCGCGCCGCCCCTCAAAACCGCGGGGGTTTGATCCCCCCCGCGCGGCCTCCATGCGGCGCCATCCGCCAAGCCACCACGGCCCGCCGCGGCTCCCCGCGCCGCCGCGCCGCCGCCCGCCGCCGCCACCCGCCGCCGCCGGCCACCGCGCCGCCCAGGGGGGGGTCGGGCCGGGTCGGCCCGGACCCGGACCCCCCCGTTTCGAACCAGATTTGGTTTTTGGGCCATAACTTGAGCCTCGGACCTCCGAATGACGAACCGTCTACGGCAACGCGATCCTTGGATCGAGACGGTCGTTTCGGTATATCGCACTCAAGATTTCAGTTTACTTTGAGTTCAGCCGGGTGGGTTCGTTCACGAAACCAACCGGGCCTTCGGAGCGGAAACGCTCATATCTTGAGCTACGGACGTCCGATTGACGTGTCGTCAGCTGTGTTGAGTCCCTCTTAGTGAGACGAATCTTTTGGAATACTCCGCCCGAGGTTTGGACATAGGTGGAGTACAGTCGGGTTGGTTTTGCCTAAAAAACCAACCGGGCCCCGAAGACGAAAATGCCAATAACTCTCAGACCGGGCGTCCGATCGACGCGCCGTCTGTTGCGTTGAGTTCCTATTGACGATACAGAACTTTTGGATACATCAACTCTGGACCTTGTGACAGTTGATGTATCAGCCTCTCGGCTCGTGGAGCGGACCCTCTGAACGAGCTTGCTGTGTGCGGGAACCCTAGTGCTGGCAGCGACTGACTACTACTACTACTGCTACGACAGCTACTGTGACTGCGACGACGACAGTACAGAGATCCTGTGTGGATTCGACAACGACGACTACAGCACTCAGCGATCCTACGTGGAACAGTGCTACCGAACCTGTGTGAACTGAATCTTCTGTTTACCTTGGGCGGTGGAGCGCTTGGTTGTAGCGGCGGACCCGCGATACTCTACGGAGTGTGTGCGCTTGGTTGTAGCGACAGAACCGCGACGGTGGAGGCGTGCGCGCGGAGTTCGGAGACCGTGTAGATGACTGAGACCTGACGACTGCTTGACCGACTCGACTTGGAGTGAGTCGACTAGCCCAGTGGACGGAGCGCCCAGTAGTTGGCAGCAGACCCACGGCGGACGGAGCGCCTGGTAGTTGGCAGCAAACCCGCGGTACTCGACAGGAGGAGTACCTCAGTAGGCTATCTGGGTGAGCGCCCGGTATTTGGCAGCAGACCCTCAGCGGACGGAGCGCCCGGTAGTTGGCAGCAGACCCGCGGTACTCGACAGGAGGAGTACTTCAGCAGTCTTAGGTTAGTGAGCAGTACCTCGGAGTCGTGACAGGACCACTGTACACTTCAGAGATGAGGCTCTTCAACTTTTGCAGTTTCGATAATGAAAATCCTGGTTTGAGCTGAGTCAATGATCTTTGTGATTCCTCATGATTGAGATGGGTCGCTTGATAACTTAGGTATATGTATGGGCATATACCTGGGTAATGGTAATCCGTTGATTTCATAAACTTGTTATAACCTGTGTGGATTTACTGTTTACTCTTCTTTGTGGATTTGAGAGACCCTCAGGGGTCTCGGGGTCCCTACTGAGTAGCTTATACTCACCCCTGCACGGGCTTTGCCCGCACTACGTTGTGTTGGTTGCAGACGACGGACAGCGTTGACCTTAGGTGAGGCCTACAGAGCGGGACGGTACCCGGAGGTGGACCACTGGGCGGGACATGCACGGAGCGGACAGTTGGACCCGAGGAGTTGTGGAGCTATCTGTACCTACCCTTCAGGTAGGATCCGTGGTGGACGATCCAGGAGCTGAGCCATCTGTACCTACCCTTCAGGTAGGAATCGAGGAGGACGTCCCAGGAGTCGCTTGTACTTTCAGTTGCTGTTTTCCCTTTCGAGTTGTACTTTACTTTACAGTTGGGCTTGTATTTCCGGCCCCTTTTCTTCAGCACAGTTGTTCTAGTTTTGTGTACTGCTTTTCTTTCGCTTGTTACTCTGAGGTGCTTGTTACTTTATTAAGGCAATGCCTTCCCTTTTTACTGGGATTTTACGCCTTGGTGCTAGTCGCCAGCCCCTGGCCTATGGAAGGCGGGCTTGGGGTAGTCACGACACGGGCCCCGAGGGCGGGTCGTGACACTAGATGTGAGTGAGGATTTCGTTTTCACATGATTTTTTATCTTATTCAACCTAAGTAGGTAGGTTTATTATTTCCTTCAAGATTTTGACTTTTCTATATACCCAATGTCAAGGATCAATAGTGTTATTATTATTTATTTTCTTCATTTTTCTACCATGATTACATTCTCAATATCTTTCAAATTATCTATCAATATAATTTGTGTTAATTTTATACATTTTACATATTTATTTATTCATATTTTCTATTTTCTTTTTCATCTAATTCCCTATTATATTTTTTAAATAAATTCCTAGCGACGATTGTGCCTAAGTGGGCAGTGGTTTCCATTTAACTCTGTCATTCTCTGGAAGAATGATCTGATTGTCAATATGATGGAAAACAACCACTGAATAATGATCATTTTATATAATATTAAATATTTATTGTGAATTTAAATCATTAAATAAGGGTTTTTCATTTTTCTCTATCTAAGTATTTTTTTTATTTTTTCATCTTGCTGAGTGATAAACACATGATACTAAGGGTATTGCATACCGTTCTTGAGAATTTCACCACTTGTGGTATCTTCTATGCCCCTTTCTTGGTGTATCAAAGCCTCAGAAAGCGGTCTGAATCAACTAATGTAAGGGTGTATATTTAGTTTGTTAAAATTTTGTTTAAATTTAATTTATTCTAGTATAATGGATTTTATTTATCAAAAGTTATTTTTGAATTTGATTATACTGCAAGGTATATTTTTACTAAGTCTCACTATGAATTTATAATTATATTCTACTGGTAGAAAGATAATATTTCTATTTTTGTAAGGGGAGGTTACTTTTATAAATGAAAAATGTTATTTTGAAAATCATATTCCAATATAGTTTTAATACTACAAGGAATTAGCTTGTTTAATTATTTATTTTAAGGGAAAATGTTTACTATTAAAATTGATTTCGTGATAAATCTACTCTAAGGAATATTTCAAAATCTCGTTATGAATTTATAAACCCATTACATATTGTAGAAATTGATTGTTTTTTTATTTTTTAAGAGAAGCAATTATATTTTCTATGTTTACATATTTGAATTTCTAGAAGGCGATTTATATATATTTATAAGCAATGGAAATGTTTTTGAAATAATTACCCACTATACTTATATAATTTAAAATATTGTTTTATTTCTATCAATTTATGATTTAATTTATGGTTGTCTTCTTAAATAGTTTTTTCTCTTAAGGAATTTTTATATGCAAAAAAATAATTACATATGTATTATATTTAAAAATGGTATTTTACTTGTTTTTAAATTAATAATGGTAAGAGAATTATATTTATGTAAATATTATTTTCAAAAAAATTCAAACCAATCATTCAATCTTTCTAATTTAAGATTTTTATTCAGATAAGAGTATATATATACATTATATACACATATGTATGTAATCATGCATATATGTACTCTATGTTCTAAATATCAAGATTATACATTTATTTCCAAATTACAGGTTATTCGAGTATATATGTACATGTATTATATTCAAGATTATAACTGTTATTAAATAAATTATTTATTATTATACATGTGTTATTATATGTAATAATTAGAAGTCAAGAATAACATATTCTCATCAGGTCATATTCATGTCATAGAAAAATCATGAGTATGGCCACACATCATTGATTTTTCATGTCATTTCATACATTAACATATGTATAATTATATACATGTATATACACATATGCTTGTGCATTGAATAAACTTTTCATTTATCAGAACTACCTTCAAAAAAAAATTTATGAGATTATGAATGAAATTTTAAGTACATGGAAGTTAATTTTCAATGTAAATATGAAAAGTCTAATTATCAATAGATTTTGTTTTACCAAGCCTAACAAGTGATTTTAAATGAAGGTTTATATTTATACATTTATATATAAATATAATTTTTTGTGTATTTAATTCTTGTTTATGTTTTTAAAAATACTCTGTTGGAATATATATATATATATATAAGTAAGGAAAGAAAATAATATTTTTATAAGAGTCTTCACTTGGACATGGTAAACATGATATGGAGTAGAGAGTGAACCTATCTCTTAGGAAAGTGGGTAGGCTCGGACAACCTTCAATGTTTCAAGTGGACTCATGTGTTTTTTTTAGAAAATTGCTTAATATTTTCCAAATAATCACTGAAATATTCTTAAAACATTTCTAAAGTATAATTATTTTCATATATTTATAATATTATAAAAAAATTACAAATGTATTTTCCACTAGCCTTTTCAGAAACCCCTTACAGGGAAAATTAATTCTCACCCTATCTTTTAAATTTATTTTAACAGGTTGAGTATATTTTCTTTTTGAAGGCAGTGCACACAAAGTTTTTTTATTAAATTATTTTATTTTTTATAGTTTTGTTAAGTCATAATGAATGTATCTAATTCTCTAGAACCTAGAATGAAAATTTTCCTGATATGTATTAAATATTGTGTATTTTTTAGTTTCTTTAATTTTATTAAAAAATACACGACATTTAAATGTGTTGATTCAGGAAGAGAGAACTTAGGTATTTATAGTTGGTATCAGAGTGAAGGTCTAGATAAATTTGGAGATGAGACTTTATCATTTGAGGAAAGTCTAAGTGGTAGTGTATAGAGGTTTAGACATTCTAGTTTTAATTCTAAATATGGAAATACATAATTTTCTTAAGTCTGAAGAATGAATTGTGAGGGATCAATTATTTTTATGGGGGGGGGGAATGTAACACCATATAATCATCTATATGATTAATAAATTGGTTACAATTTATGTGACTTTTATAAAACTAATAAATTTTATTATTTTTGAAAAAATATCTTCTTTTTTAAATATGATGAAATATTAAGTTATTATGTTTTTTTGAAAAATAGAGTTTTATATGTTATAATATTTTTAAATATATTAAGAATTTCAAGAAATAAAATTTAAACAAATACTGTTTTTGAACATGGTATTATTTTATTATAATGTTATTACAAATAATTAAAATACATGTTATATAAAAAGTAATAAAATTGTGTTTTAATAAAAAATAATAATTTTATTTGAAATTTTTTTATTAATAATTATTGGAAATCATTTAAATGTTGACTCATAAATTTTATTAAATGATATTTTGTTGAATTAATAGTTTATAATATGAATATTGTTTTAATGGACACAGATAAAAACTATTAAAAGTAAATTCAACTTTTTTTTAATTAAAAATTATGATTATATTGTTTTTACACAATTATAAGTTTTTATAAAACTGTGAATTATTATAATATTTATAAAAATAAAGTTTTATTAAATAAATTAAATAAATTATAATAAGGATATAATAAAAAATAGAGAATTGGGTTATGGGTAATTGGGGTTGGGGAGGCTAACCCCCTTGGGGGAAATTGATCTAGGGTTCCAACTTGGGCAGATGTATGAGATGAGTGAGGAGTGGTGAATCAACCCCAAGCATGGATTCATCTGGAGGACTTGACCGTGATCGAGGTACAAGACAAACCACCAGTTTGTGTCGACTGAGATTTGTCGATAAGGTTCAATAACAGCTATGACGGTCCTGCTCAGTGAAAGATCAGTTGTCATTCGACATTCAAGCATTAGTGAGGGAGTCCAAACAACTCTCGACTGATGATGAGGGCCTATAATAGCCAAAAGTGACCAGATGTGAGTGAGGGTTTTGTTTCCAAGTGATATTCGATCTTCTTCAACCTAAGTAGGTTGGGTTTTTTTTCCCTCAAGATTTCAAATTTTCCTATAGACCTTATGTCAACGATTGACAGTGTTATTCTTGTTTTTTTTCTTCATTTTCTACCATGATTTCATTCTATGGATCTTTCAAATTATCTATCAATTTTATTTTTATTCATTGTTTACATCGGCCATATTTATTTATAAATATATTCTAAATTCTTTTTCATCTGAGTCCCTATTATATTATTTGTTAAATTTGTTTATGTCAATAAATGTTCGCAAGTGGAAAATGGTGTCTATTTAACCCTAGATTACTATAGAACCATGGTTTTTTGTCAATATGATGGAAAACATCCATTAAATAATGATTATTTCATATATTATTATATCTCTATAGTGAATTTAAGACTTTAAATATGGGGTTTTGGTTTTTCTCTATCTACTGGTTTATTTTTTGAGTTCTGCATCTTGTTGACTGCTATACTACTAGGGCTATTGCATACCCTTCTTGAGCATTACACCACCTGTGGTTTCTTTTACACCCCATGCTTGGTGTATCCAAGCCCTAGCAGAAGGTTTAGATCCACTAATGTAAGGGTGTATATTTAATTTGATAAAAAAATTCTTAAATTTTATTTATTCTATATAAGGGATTTTATTTATCAAAAATTAGGTTTCAATTTGATTCTACTACAAGGTATATTTTTACAAAATCTCGCTATGAATTTATAATTATCTTGTATTGGTAAAAACATAATGTTTTTATTTTTGTAAGTGGAGGTTACTTTTATGAACCAAAATTGTTATTGTGAAAATCATATTACAAAAGAGTTCTAATATTGAAAGGAATATATTTTCTTAAATATTTATTTTATGGGAAATATTTTATAATTTAATTTTATGTCATTCTAAATTTACTGTAAGGAATATTTCCAAATCTTTTTATAAATTTATGAACCTATTACATATGGTAGAAATAGATTTCTTTTATTTTGTAAGAGAAGAAATTATATTTTTGGTGTTTAAATATTTGAATTTACAGCAGGTGATTTGTATATATTTATAACCATTGGAATTTTTTTTCAAATAATTACTCACTATATTGATATAATGTTAGATATTGTTTTATTTCTATCAATTTATGATTTAATTTATGGTTTTCTACTTAAATTTTTTAGGTTCTTAAGAAATTTTAATACGCAAACAATTTTAGTACATATTTATTGTATTTAAAAATGGTATTTTAATTGTTTCTAAATTAATAATGGAAAGAGAGTTATATTTATGGAAACACTATTTTCCAAAAAATCAAACCATTCATTAAATATTTCTAATTTAAGATTTTTATTTAGGTAAGTGTATATATATACATTATAAACATATATAAATAATCATACATATATGTATTATATATTATAAATCTAAAGACTATAAATGTATTTTCAAATTACAGGTTATTCGAGTATATATATACATGTATTTTATTCAATATTATAACTATTCTTAAATAAATTATTTATGATTATCCATGTATTATTCTATATAACAATTAGAAGTCAAGAATACCATAATATCATCATGTCATATGAATGTCATACACAAATCATGATTATGGACACACATCATTTATTTTTCATGACATTTCAAACATTAAAATATGTATAATTATATAAATGTACACGAACATGTGCACGTGCATTGAATAAACTTTTCATTTATCATAACTACCTTCAAAAATGGATTTTTATGAGGTTCTAAATGAAATTTTAAGTACATGGATGTTAATTTTCCATGAAAATATTAATAGTATAAGTATCAAGATATTTAGTTGTACCAGTCCTATCAAGTTATTTTCCATGAAAGTTTATATTTATACATTTATATATAAATATAAATTTATGTGTATTTAATTCTTGTTTATGTTTTTAAAATAAAAAATCCAATGGAAAATGTACATATATAATTTAGGGAAGCGGAAAATGTTTTTATAAAATTCAGAACTTAAACATTGTAAACATGATAGGGAGTGGGGAGTGAACTCGTCCATTAGGAAAGTGGGTAGGCCCAGACATCCTTCTATGTTTCAAGTGGAATCATGTGTTTTGTTTTCAGAATCTTGCTTAATATTTTCAAAAAAATAACTAGAATATTTTTAAAGCATTTCCAAAGTATAATTATTTTCAAAGATTTATAATATTGTTTAAAAAAATATTTTACTAAGGTATTTTTCACTAGCCTTTTTAAAAACCCCTTATTGGGAAAATTAGTACTCACCCTATTATTTAAATTTATTTTCATAGGTTGACTATATTATCTTTGTGGAGGCAGCGCACACAGATTTTTTTTATTTAAATTATTTTATTTTTTACAGTTTTGTTAAGTTGTAAGTCATGTATCAAATTAAATGTTCCTGATCTGTATTAAATATTGTGATTTTTTTTAGTTTCATTAATTTTCTTTAAAAAATATACATTATTTATATGCGTAGATTCTGGAAGAGTGGGATCAGGCCTTTACATGATCATTCTATCTTAAACCCCATAAATTATTATAAACTCATGTTTTTTCAAGAAATTTCTTTTTTTTAATTTCATTTTCCTCTATCTATACTCAAAATACTAAAATAAATTTTCATGTAAAAGTGAATTTGTTTTGTTTATTAAATATGGAATGATTTTTTACCATGTCCTTATTTTCTATAAAGTATTTTCAAGAAATATTTTTATATTCTATATTAACTTCATTTTTCATAATTTTTATTTTTGGTATAATATTTTTAAGTTATAATTATTGTTTTTTTCTGAATGAGAATATTTTTAATGTAGGTGTGAAAATAATCATTATTTTAACTTACTCTGCATGAATGGGTTTTCCTAATTTCATAACTACTCTTAGAATCAAAGCATCCTTTTTCATTTTTCCTTGGTTATTTTAAAATAACATTTTTTCAAAAATATTTTTTTTTAAATTTTATATTTAAAATAACTTAATTCAAAATGAAAAGTGTATTTTATTTAATAAATATTCATGTTTTCTTCAAATTGTATTTTCATCAATGTCAACATCTATTGATGAACCTTATGATTTGATGAGGCTATAATCTTTTGATAACATGAAAATATATCTATGGATATATTATAATCCTTTTAACTAGGGAATGTATTAATATTCATCGTGAAATCTCATTGAGTACATCTTCTAATTCATTATCAATGTATGTTAATTTTTTTGTATTGAATATTCATAAGATGAATGCATGAAAATTATTATGTGTCTATTGAGTAATGTAATTACAAATCCCCTTGATTCAATGGAGGATTTAATGATACATAATAGCTTAGGTATATGAAATATTCCTTTCAAATTTATGTATGATTTCATTGACAAGGCCTCGTGGTAAGTTTAAGATGTCCAAAATTTTGAATTCCATCATTATGAATTTAGTTATTAATATCCATGTGATTATTCATATAGTTATCTTTTCAATGTATAATTTTTAATATCATGATATTATTTATATATTAGTATTTAACCATCATTTAATCCAACTCTATTATCCATGGATTATTTATTCTATGATAGATTTTTTTGAAATCATTCTTTACTAAACATCTGAACTCATCCTTATATTTTCTATTTATTCCATGGGATGCCAGGAAGTGTACAATGATTGATATAAAATGATATTATATATATAATAATAATGTTCCTAATTAAAATGTAACGTATTATTTTATGTTTTTGAATTTCATGTGAGATCTATGCATGTATGTATCTTTCCAATACCTCAAAACTTGTCGATTTTTTGTGGTTTAATCACTTGATTGTTTTTATAATATAATATGCAACCACTAAATATGGGTTATTAGAGTAGGGTTGTTAAAAAAATTTCTTAAAAAAATGAAAACACACACCAACACTAAGGGAATAATTATTTAAACTGTTTAACTCTCAATATGGGAAGGTTAGTACTTGATAATACATATATTACTTAGTGACCACACTACCCAATAGAATCAACATGTCAATAATAATGAGTAGGTTATATCCTTGAAACTCATGTTTTCATATCTCATGATAGTGCTTTTGTGTATCCTGCACACAACATCATCCCTCAAATTCTAATGAAATAAATTTCAGTAACAACAGATATTTCATCAACCAATAGAACACTAATATGTTTTTGGGTGTGTAGAGTTCTTATTCTTTTTTATTATTATTTCATAGTAGAAAGATACTGATTCAATTTTCATGAATATCATTGTATGAAAAAACAATTGTATACATCATCATCATGAAATTATTTCTTTATAATATATCTTCACAAAATTTCTTCTATATATATTTATTAAGTGAACTTTATGCTTGATTCACCTTTACCCCTTGAAATATTCTCAATAAGGATCTTTAGGATACACTCATTATTTTATACAATCACCTCTATGGTTTTTCTTATTTTAATATATATATATATTTATAACCATGTGAAAATATTTTTATTATTTTCTATTTATTTTAATATATTCCACTTATAATAATACAATTATAAAAATTTGAATTTAAATCCATGAAGACTTACTATTAAAAATATTTTTCTGCTCATATATATTAGCACTCATAACTATAAGCTGACATGTAGAAAATAATACAGACTTTATTCCATTGTGTATTTATCTTGATAAAAAATTAAAATAATCCACTTCATTAAATAATATCCATGTATGTATGAGATTCATGCATCTAATAAAATAGAATAAACTCTTGTAATATGGAATCCTTAAATATATTATATGAAAATTTGGTATGATATTTATATTGATAGAGAACAAATTACTTATAATATTCTAATTTCAATTATCAAATAGAATCATGATTCACTATATCTAGTTTCTATATTTATTTCCATGAATATATTCATATCATGTGTTACATAAATTTATTCTACATAATTAACATTATTAAAATCTATTATTTCATATCTTGCAAAAAAATTGAAATTTCTCTCTATGTTTTTTTTATTTCTATAAGTGAATGACTCGTGTATAGTCTACATATTACTCATATATATGTTACACATAGGCAGAGTTGGATGAACCAAATAGAAGACTAAATGGCTCATAGAAACTATTAAATGACTCATACACTAGATAAAATTACCCATAAATAGTATTGAATAACTCACACACATCTCTCCTTTCCCATGAATAACAAATATAAAAGCCTCTAATGACAAATAAAAAAAATGATATGGATCCATAACAACACTGAATCCACTAGGGCCCTGCATTGGCCGATAAAAAGTGAAGTGTTACACCCCAACCTCATGTATGATATTCAATGGGCTGGGGAGTAGAACTGATTAGTCATATAGAACATATGGGAGTCCATAGACTAATGTACAAGTACACACACACACACATGTGCGCACACATGTTATGACAACCCTGCTTTTATTACAACTTAAACATGATTTATTACATAAAACTTCACTTGATACAACAAAAAAGATCGAGAGGTTTAGTGTCTTTGGGGCTTAGGATCATTACATAAAAACTTGAAACATGAAATACAACATCTTTATTGAAAACTTCCTTTACATGACCACTACATTCCCTCATACTTAGCATTGCATGGGATAACCTGAGGACATGCATAAGAAAAAGGTGATCTATAAAGCCCAGTAAGGGAGTACACATGTAATAACATGAGGAGTACAATACATGTTAGGCAATAGGCATGTCAATAGAGCATAAGATAAACATGAACATAAAGGCATGATAAATCATGATAATCATAACATGGAAATGTGGCAACAACAATTAACATTGAATTAGCATGAGCCAAGTCTCATTGCACATGGAGCATGAGTAAACCATCATTGAACATGAAGCATGAGTAAACCCTCATTGAAATTTAATTAGCATGATTCAACACTCATTACACATGACGTATCATGATACTATACTTTACCCAATGCATTGGAGCGCTATAAGGGCACACCCTTCTTAAACATTTCATTTAATGCATAAGTGTGCCACATGGATCATAAAACATGGATTGATAAAACATAATCATTTATTCCATGATAAAGGAATGTGGAATTCATACATGAAACTTTACAATAAATAAGTAAATGTGCATAAATGTTAATACCCTTGATGGAGAAATGGGCATGGTATTCACTACACAATGACATTGGCTTATAAAATCGGCGCGATTTCGGCAGCGTAACGGCGTGACATAAGAATTCATAAAAAGGGTTGATGAGAGAGAAAGGGGTTACTCATCATATTTACATGTAATGGACAGTAATGTGGTCATATAGATACATGTACCAACAATTTTAATGGAATTTAGATTCATGATACAAAAGTATTTCTTGAATATAAAAGAGGAGAGAGAAGTTCCTTTCGGAATTTCAGCATAGTAATGGGTGTACATGGGAGGAATTTAATGAGAGAGAAAGGGGTCTCCCATCATTAAAACAATAAGAGGGAAGTATGGGGGAGGTTAGAAACCATACCCCAACATTCATAATTGAAATTAAAAGGGCAATACAACTTAAAGAAAATTGACAAAAATGAGAAAGGAAGAAAAAACTCTTACTTGGAAGTGTGCTTCCAAAGGCTAGAGAGAGGCTTGTGAGAGGATTTTTGGGAGCTTGGGGAAACTTGAGAGGATTATAGAGAGATTAGGGCAGAGGTTGGATGAACTCCAAGGGATTTTAGTGAGGAGGAAGTGGGATCTTGGGTGGGTTTATATAGGAAAGGTGAGGGAATTATTTATTATTTAGGTTTAGGTCCCCTTATATTAAATTAATCCAAACCACAAACCATCCCATGGTTTTTGCCCATGGTTTTTGGAAAAGGGAAGAGGAAAACAATATTTTATAAGGCCCAAGTCCGAAATTCTTAAAATAATAAGGTTTATTATGTGGAGGTGAGTCACACTCCCATGGAAATTAATTTAAAAAGGAAAAGTGTTGAATATGTCTTGAGGGGCCCATTAATGCTTTGAAAAGTAAATCAAACAAACCCAAAATCACATTATTTTAATGATAAAACATATATTGGCCGAACATAAGGATTATAGTATTTTATTACATCCCCATTGGGTCATTATGATGTCATAAAACACATTATATATTTAAACGGTATTTAATTTTTACCCAAAAATTTGACTGTCTCAGAAAATTATGAAAAAATCACCATTGGATAATTTCAACATCCTGATTCCATAAATGACATTTATTTTATCTAAAAATATTTCTAAATATGTTAATTTTCACTTTTAAAATAAAAACCAACATTTATCGAAAATTCACAGGTTTTGACAGAAATGGCTTTCAAACCTTAATATAAAATTTTAATTGCATTCATAAAATTATAAGATCATTTATATTTAATAAAAATTAATATAATAATATTATTATTATTTTATTAACATATTATTTAATTCAAAAATCACTTAATTTAATAAAATAGATTTCTTAATTAAATAATAACTAAAAACACCATTTGTACTTTAAAAACTATTTACAATGTATCAAAAATGACTAGAAATTATATTCATTATTATATAAAAAAATAATGTACATGAACATAGTACTACTTATTTGTTACATAACCCCTTAAAATAGCTACATAAGACCTAAGGGTAAGGTGTGCGATGGTGACAGACTCTTGGGGCGGCTCGGATAACATCGCTCGAGTGGTAATCTATATCAACTTCCACTTTTCCCATAGACGGTCACGTTCGAGCTTGACATAATGAAGCTCAGCTTGGGCTTGGTCAAGGGCGAAGCCCAAGGATGCCACCTCTTTTCCGAGCTCTGACAAATGGGCTTTGTATGGGGAAATTCTACTGGATGAGGCCATCGCTTCCTTTGTCTGAGTAAAATTGGGTTCGTTAAAGCCTTATATTTATACTAATAATGTGATCACTGTTCAACGGCTATAAAAGTAACGGTCACAAATCTTATCATAAAACCAAAGAATTTGACATCTTATAAAAACATTTTTTATAAAGAGACATTTAACTGGATCAAGAGGGATTTTCCATTAATGAAACTTTGGGTCGTTACAATATTCCCCCCTTAAGAAATTTCACCCTCGAAATTTTCCTTTTCCCACACTAAAAAAATGTGGGTTACTCAGCTTCATCATATCCTCCGACTCCCAAGTTGCTTCTTAAAACTTGTGGTTTCTCCACAACACCTTGACAAGGGGCATTTTCTTAATTCGTAGAACTTTTTCTCTATGATCTATGATCTTCAATGGTTGCTCCTCATAAGAAAGATCATCTTCCAATTGTACCACCTCGGAAGAGAGTACATGTGAAGGGTCCGGTATGTACTTATTTAAGAGGGATACATGAAAGACATCATGCACCTTGGCCATAGTAGGTGGAAGTGCTAGTCGATAGGCCACAGCCCTAACACGATCAAGAATCTCGAAGGGACCGATGTACCTTGGACTTAACTTCCCTTTATTTCCAAACCTCATGACCTTCTTCCACGGAGATATGCGTAAAAACACCATTTCTCCAACTTTAAACTCAAGGTCTCGTCGACGATTATCTGCATAACTCTTCTATCGACTCTGGGCTGCCTTGATATGCTGCTGAATGGTTTTCACCTTCTCTACCATTTCTTCAACCATTTCTGGTCCAAGCAGCTTACGTTCACCGACCTCATCCCAACATGCCGATGTTCTACACCTTTTCCCATAAAGGGCTTCATATGGTTCCATTTGGATGCTCGAGTGGAAACTGTTATTATAAGAGAACCCAACCAGAGGAATATGTTGATCCCATCCTCCTTTAAAGTCCATTGAGCACGCTCTCAACATATCCTCAAGTGTTTGGATAGTCCACTCGGATTGGCCATCAATTTGAGGATGATAGGCCGTAATGAAGTTCAGTTCAGTATTCAAAGAATGTTGAAGACTCTTCCAAAACTTAGAGGTGAATCTTGGATCTTGGTCAGACACAATAGATAGTGGTACTCCATGCAACCTTACCACTTCCCTGATATATATCTGTGCCAGTTGATCCAATGAGAAATCCTCCCGAATAGCAATGAAGTGTGCAGTCTTTGTAAAACGATCCACAACAACCCAGATTGCATTGTTTCCTTTGGATGTCCTTGGAAGTCTGATGACAAATTCCATGGTGATGTTTTCCCATTTCCATTATGGTATAGGAAATGGTTGCATCATCCCCTTAGACTTCTGCCACTCTGCCTTCACTTGCTGACACACCAGGCACTTTGATGTATATTCGACAATCTCCTTCTTCATATTATCCCACCAAAAGTTTTCTCGGAGATCTCGATACATCTTTGTGCTCCCTGGGTGAATAGAGAAATTTGAACTATGTGCATCATTTAAGAGTTCCTTATTCAGCTCCGGACTTGATGGAACACATAGTCTTTTCCCAAACCGCACAGTTCCTTCTTCATTAACATTAAACTCCAAGGATTTTACCTTTTTGATAGCTTCCACTTTTTCTTGAATTCCCACATCATCTTTTTGAGCATCCTTTAACCTTTCCAAAAGAGATGGTTGAGCAATCATTTGGGAAGGTATTGATGATGTTCCCTTATTTATGATTCCCATGTCCATCTTCATCAAGTCTAAGAAGATTGGATCCTTATCAATTCTCATCATTGATAGAATCGTTGGATCCTCTCTACTTAGGGCATCCGCCACCTAGTTCACTTTCTCTAGGTGGTAATGTATTAAACAGTCATAATCCTTGATGATCTCTATCTATCTTCTCTGGCGCATATTAAACTCTTTCTGTGTGAATATATATTTAAGACTCTTGTGGTCAGTATATATCTCACATTTCTCTCCATAGAGATAATGCCGCCATATTTTCAAAGCAAAGATCATCGCCGCCAACTCCAGATCATGCGTTGGATAGCTTCGCTCATGGATTTTGAACAGCCTTGAGGCATAGGATATCACTTTATCATTCTACATCAGCACACATCCTAAGACCCTCTTTGAAGCATCACTGAATACCATAAAAAGCTACCCACTTGTGGGTAAAGTGATCACGGGTGTAGTGATAAGCCTCCTTTTCAACTCCTTGAAGATTTCTTCGCATTCATCACTCCAAGAAAACTTTACTCCCTTTCGAGTTAGCTTGGTAAGAGGGTTGGAAAAGCATGATAAATTCCTCACAAATCATCGATAATATCCATCTAACCCCAAGAAGCTACGGATATCGGTTACCGATGTTGGCCTTGGCCATCCCTAAATTGCATCTGTTTTGGAGGGATCCACAGATATCCCATTGCTTGTGATGATATGGCCTAAGAATGAGACCTCCTTCAACCAGAAATCACACTTGATGTACTTTGCGTAGAGATTCTCCTTGTGCAAAGTCTCTAGTACAGTTCTTAAATGATCCTCATGATCCTCCTTGGTTTTGGAGTATATTAGAATATCATCTATAAAGACTACCACAAATTTGTCAAGGTAATCTCTAAAGACTCTATTCATCAAGTCCATGAATATTTCTGGAGCATTGGTGAGTCTGAAAGGCATTACTATGAATTCATAGTGCTCGTACCTTGTACAAAAAGCAGTCTTGCGGATATCTTCCTTCTTCACCCTTACTTGATAATATCCCAATTGCAAGTCCACCTTGGATAAGTATTGTGCTCCACGCAACTGATCGAACAATTCATCAATTCGTGGGAGAGGATACTTGTTCTTTATCATGATTTTTTTAAGTTCATGATAATTGATGCAAAGCCGCATTGACTCATCCTTCTTCTTGACGAAGAGGACTGGTGCACCCCATAGTTAAGCACTTGGGCGTATAAACCCTTTATCCAGATTCTCCTGTAGTTGTTTCTTCAGCTCTTAAAGCTCTACAACAACCATTCTATATCGAGTCTTGGATATTGGTAGCGCCCCTGGTATAAGTTCAATTGAGAACTCAATATCTCTTCTTGGAGGAAGACCAGGCAGTTCCTCGAGAAACACTTCAGCGAATTCCCTCACAATAGGAATTTCTTGAAGGATAGTTTCTTCCTTGGACTCAATCATCTATGATAGATATGTGTGCTCATAGGGTAGTAATATCCATGCTTGAGATGATGGAGCTAAAGGAGATTCATCTTCTTCCTGACACTTGTAAAGAATTGGGGGTCGATTCTCCATATGGAGTGTGATTTCCCTCTCTCAACAATTTATATTGGCTCTATATAAGGAAATCTAATCCATGCCAAGAATTGCATCAAATTCTACCAGAGGGAGTATGACAAGGTTCGCCGGGAAATTCAATCCACAGATTATAACATGGGAGGACTTATATTCATTGGATACAATGATTTCCCCATTTCTCATACTCACCGACATCTTTACTTCCATGATTTGTGGTGGTGATGGGATTGTTCTACTAAACTTTCATGATATAAAAGAATGCGTAGAACCTGAATCAAAAATTACGTTCACTATTCTTGAATGAATAACTAGCGTACCTATCACCACTTCGTTGTCGGGGTTCACTTCGGCAGAAGTGATGGAAAAAGCTCTTCCTTGCTGCCTTGGAGGTTGTTGGTTGCCTCCGAAAACCCTTGGATTAGGGCACTGATTTGCAAAATGACCCGGTTCTTTGCATTTATAGCATTGAACAACACGTTGAAGTTAGAACAGAGCATTCCTCTCCTCTATCACAGCCATGGGTCCTTCTTGCCAACAGTTAACATCTAGGTTCCCTTCTCTTCCACACCTAAAGCATTTTCTCGTCCCCTTAAGGTAATTTCCAGGGTGCTTCTTTCCGCACTTTTGACAAGTGGGGTGCTGGAACTTCTTAGCACCGTTGGATTTATCCATCGGCCCACCAGAATTGAAGTCCACCTTACTCTTCTTATCCCCATGATACCCCTGTGATTCTCCGATCTCCATTTCGACCTTGAGGGCACATCAGACAATTTCCTTATAGCTGTCGAAGTCACAGATTGCTAATTCTTTCCGCAAGCTAGTCTTCAACCCATCAAAGAAGCGGTCAACCTTGCATTCGGGGGTAACGACAAAGCCGGAAGTGCATCGTGCAAGCCTTGTGAAGTTTTCCTCGTACTCTCCAACAGATTCCTCATCTTTTTGCTTGAGGGAAAGGAAGTCCCTTTCCATCTTAAGCCGGAGGGTGCGCGGAAAATATTTATCGAAAAACATCTTCCGGAACTCCTTCCATTCCAAAGCCTTGATCTCCTCCTCAGGCTTCGTATTTTTGATCAACTTCCACCATTGATCAGCTTCACCCTCCATACGATAAGTAGCCAGAAGAACCTTCTCTTGTTCAGAACATTGGATGATGGAGAAGATCTTTTCAATGGAGTTGATCCATTGTTCAGCGATCATGGGATCAGATGATCCACTAAAAGTTGGAGGCCTTTGTCTCATGAAGCTCTCGATAGTGAATTGTTCTTTCTTAGGGGGGGTTGAACGTTCCTCTTGACCCATGTTTCTATTCAAAACTTGAGTTAGCTGAGATAGAAGCGTGACAAAGTTCGCGATTCCCGCTCCCATTGGATTTGGCATCTCATTAGTACAATCATCACACTGATCTTCACAACGGTTGTTAGCCCGAGTCCTCCTATTACCGGCCATTGGCTGGAATAAAAGGAAAGTTAGGGGTAACACATAAAGGGTAATCCAAAGACAAAAGTTGATGACTCAAAAATAAACTTTTATTTCTTTAACTCATGAGTCTATAGGATTCAATCTAGGCTTTTCATGATCTACTTTCTAACATATATTCTTAGGGGCAATTTCCCATAATAAGGGTTCATACTAAGATTGTGAATTTATCAAAACATATCCCCCGGGAGTGTCGTAACCAAGAGTGCAGCAAGGCCCGTTGTCGTGCACCAGTTCCCGTTCGAGTCTTGCTCAAAGCGGTTTTTTCGGGTTTTACCCCTAGGATACATCTGTGCCAGAGCTGCCTCTACCTGCTCGTATCCAGACAGGGATGTATTTATTTTATAAACCACTTACTTAGTATTTACCAAAACTTAGGGATGTTTTTATTATATTTAGTCTTGTATCTAAGGCTTTACTAGGGTTTCCTAATCCCAAAAATAACTAAACCTATCCTCTGATACCAACTATGACAACCCTGCTTTTATTACAACTTAAACATGATTTATTACATAAAACTTTACTTGATACAACAAAGAAGATCGAGAGGTTTAGTGTCTTTGGGGCTTAGTATCATTACATAAAAACTTGAAACATGAAATACAACATCTTTATTGAAAACTTCCTTTACATGACCACTACATTCCCTCGTACTTATCATTGCATGGGATAACCTGAGGACATGCATAAGAAAAGGGTGAGCTATAAAGACCGGTAAGGGAGTACACATGGAATAACATGAGGAGTACAATACATGTTAGGAAATAGGCATGTCAATAGAGCATAAGATAAACATGAACATAAAGGCATGATAAAGCATGATAATCAAAACATGGAAATGTGGCAAGAACACTTAACATTGAATTAGCATTAGCCAAGGCTTATTGCACATGGAGCATGAGTAAACCCTCATTGCACATGAAGCACGAGTAAACCCTCATTGTACTTGAATTAGCATGAGTCGACACTCATTGCACATGATGTATCATGATACTATACTTTACCCAATGCATTGGAGCGCTATAAGGGCGCACCCTTCTTAAACATTTCATTTCATGCATAAGTGTGCCACATGGATCATAAAACATGGATTCATAAAACATAATCATTTATTCCACGATAAAGGAATGTGGAATTCATACATGAAATTTATAATAAATAAGTAAATGTGCATAAAGGTGAATACCCTTGATGGAGAAATGGACATGGTATTCACTACACAATGACATTGGCTTAGAAAATCGGCGTGATTTCGGCAGCGTAACGGCGTGACATAAGAATTCATAAAAAGGGTTTATGAGAGAGAAAGGGGTTACTCATCATATTTAAATGTAATGGACAGTAAGGAGGTAATATATATACATTTCCCAACAATTTTAATGGAATTTAGATTCATGATACAAAAGTATTGCTTGAATATAAAAGAGGAGAGAGAAGTTCCTTTCGGAATTTCGGCATAGTAACGGGTGTACTTGGGAGGCATTAATGAGAGAGAAAGGGGTATACTATCATTCAAAAAATAATAGGGCAGTATGGGGGAGGTGTGAAACCATACCCCAACATTCATAATTGAAATTAAAAGGGCAATACAACTTAAAGAAAATTGACAAAAATGAGAAAGGAAGAAAAAAACCCTTACTTGGAAGTGTGCTTCCAAAGGTTAGAGAGAGGCTTGTGAGAGGCTTCTTGGGAGCTTGGGGCACCTTGGGAGGATTCTAAAGAGAGTAGGGAATAGGTTGGATGAACTCCAAGGGATTTTAGTGAGGAGGAAGTGGGAGCTTGGGTGGGTTTATATAGGAAAGGTGAGGGAATTATTTAGTATTTAGGTTTGGGTCCCCTTACATTAAATTAATCCAAACCACAAACCATCCCATGGTTTTTGCCCATGGTTTTTGGAAAAGGGAAGAGGAAAACAATATTTTATAAGGCCCAAGTCCTAAATTCTTAAAATAATAAGGTTTCTTATGTGGAGGTGAGTCACACTCCCATGGAAATTAATTTAAAAAGGCAAAGTGTTGAATATGTCTTGAGGGGTCCATTAAAGCTTTGAAAAGTAAGTAAAACAAACCCAAAATCACATTATTTTAATGATAAAACATATATTGTCCGAACATAAGGATTATGGTATTTTATTACATCACCATTGGGTCATTATGATGTCATAAAACACATTATATATTTAAACGGTATTTAATTTTTACCCAAAAATTTGACTGTCTCAGAAAATTATGAAAAATTCAATATTGGATAATTTTGACATCCTGATTCCATAAATGACATTTATTTTATCTAAAAAAAATTTCTAAATATGTTAATTTTCACTTTTAAAATAAAAACCAACATTTATCGAAAATTCACGGGTTTTGACAGAAATGGATTTCAAACCTTAATATATAATTTTAATTGCATTCATAAAATTATAAGATCATTTATATTTAATAAAAATTAATATAATAATAATATTATTATTTCATTAAAATATTAATTAATTCAAAAATACCTTAATTTTATAAAATAGATTTCTTAATTAAATAATAACTAAAAACACCATTTTTACTTTAAAAATTATTTACAATGTATCAAAAATGACTAGAAATTATATTCATTATTATATAAAAAATAATGTACATGAACATAGTACTACTTATTTGTTACATAACCCCTTAAAATAGCTGCATAAGACCTAAGGGTAAGGTGTGCGATGGTGACAGACTCTTGGGGCAGCTCGGATAACATCGCTCGAGTGGTATTCTCTATCAACTTCCACTTTTCCCGTAGACGGCCACGTTCAAGCTTGAAATAATGACGCTCATCTTGGGCTTGGTCAAGGGAGAATCCTAAGGATGCCACCTCTTTTCCGAGCTCTGATAAATGGGCTTCGTATGGGGCAATTCTACTGGATGAGGCCATCGCTTCCTTTTTCTGAGTAAAATTGGGTTCGTTAAAGCCTTATATGTATACTAATCATGTGATCACTATTCAACATCTATGAAAGTAATGATCACAACTCTTATCATAAAACCAAAGAAGTTTACATCTTATAAAAACATTTTTTATAAAGAGACATTTAACTGGATCAAGAGGGATTTTCCATTAATGAAACTTTGGATCGTTACACATGTCTCCTTACAAACAAGGTTAATATATAATAGTAATACCCATAGAAGTTAATGTATTCATAACCTTTATAAACCCAAAATAGTGTAAAAAGGTGCATAAGAAAAATAAATAGGGAGAAATAGAATCCCATAATTCAAGAAATAGATCCAAACAGGCAATCAGTCAATAGTTTCACCTAGAATTCAACCAAGAGAGTCTAACTATGGTCTAATTGAAACTTCCACCAAACACCACTAAAAACCTCCTAAACTTTTTCCACAAAGATCAATATCAAACTCTCTATAATCTTCGTATGAAATAACATGTGTCGGATGATCCCATGCTGGGTTGAGTATATATATACCTAGTACGATACTATAAAATCTCAATATAAGTAAAGAATCAAATGGAGAGACCACTCTAAACCACAATAAATAAAATAAAGTAAAAACTAAACCAATATATTATCATAGTAAGGATCTATGTTTTAGATAAGGATTCTAGTATTAATATCCCACTAAAGATGATATGATTCACATAACTCCATGAATTAGTGATTCCCTAAACAAAAGAATCTATCATTGCCTCTCAAGACCAAAATGGGGGTACCCACACATCACTCATTGAATTTTATAACCGAGGTTGGTATCAATCCCAATGGAGGACTCATTGCTCACTAGAGAAAATGGATATGGGGATACTAAATTTATAAATAGAGGAATAACACATCAGGTTCATAAATTGGGATGATCATATTTATACTAAAGAAGTGTAAGACCCATTCCATGACATAATTATTCTATCAAAGGGACACCAACCTTGATGTCTCTTAAGAGATCACATCCAAACAACTTTGTTAGTCAAATTATTGGGGAATGGATAAACCCACCCACACCATTATGTGATGCATATATTATGTGGAACCAAAATCCATTATAACATACCATGAAAATTTCTACACATATAAGAAAACACATATGCCCTTATTCAATCTTGGAGAAGGATACATGGATACTAGATAGTTATAAAAAAATTAAATGGTGTGTATTTACTGGTATATTACATGTCACCCTACATCAAAGCCATATCCATGTATTATCATACTAAACGGAATGTTAGTAGCTATATACACAACATGTGATATGAGTTTAATGATTCTTATGATCAGAATATAGAACAAGGTGTGAACCATATTTCCCATTACCCATTCTTAAAAAGACACATAGTGTTTTGTCTTGATATAGATTTTGTGTGAGGCCACTATGATTCCTCTACATATATAGGGAGTACATGTTGAGTTGGTTGAATAATGGTCACATGGAATTAGAGTTTGTGGGATGGTGTCTCATATTTACATTCATTTAAAACCTTAACTACCACATATTTCTAGATACACGATTTGTGTTCATCCAAAATACACTTAGTGTAGTAAGAATTGTTCTAGAAAATAAATCCCCCTATAGATATTAAATGAGAACCAAATATTCATCCATATTCACTAAAAATATCACCCTTTATGTTGACTATAGTTGGAAAACTCAATAAAGGTTCAATCCTTGCCACTACTCACCAAAAAATTATCATTGTAGCATCCATGAATCCCCTAGATACCCCATATAATGTTACTACCCTTCATCTATCTCCACCTGTATAATCCATCATCAATGAATATTATTTATGTTATAGACCCCATAATTTGAACACCAATTAATATCTATGGAAAACATAATAAATCATGAAATGAATCAGACTGTGAATTAGTCAAATCACTGAAAAAAATCAATGGTTGATGTTTAACATGTAAATACTATAGAAAAATAACCAAAAAACTATAGAAATAAATATTCTATAATATTTTTGGGTAATCATCCCAATAATCACAATATATATGATGAATAATAAAGGGGTTAAAAATAAATCCCCTAAAATAAATTGTCTTAACAAATAACATCTATATAAACTATAAATTGGTGGGAGCCATGACATAAATGAACATTTTTACACTTATAAAAAACAAATCATTGATAATAATAACATAAATGATGGGTGAATCCATAAATAACAGAATCCATACCTCAAGGATAAATCAACCATTAGAGATGGAATAATATAAATGAAAGTTGATAGCAATCAGTGATAAATTTAGAAATAATTGATAGATTTTCATTGATCTTCACACTATGAATTCCCATGTAGAAACTCCACTCAAGTACCTAGGTTATTTGGATAACCCTTCTTATTTTGATAAGATAGTATTGAATATATAATATTAGTTCAAAATAATAACAGAACTATTTAATAAATTATTTAATTAATATTCATCTAAATTCTCTAGTTATTACAACCATCGTAGAACCATAATTGAATAAAAATTTAATCATGAATAGGGTAAAATATGAAATATAGAATATACTTCATTATTAGTTTTTTAACTTGGGACCCCATTATAGATAAAATTAAAAAATATTTAATATATAAATGTGTGAGAAGGTAAAAATATATTACTTCTCGAAAACTAATATATGGGCTAAAACATGCTTGAATCTCTATGGTGTATTAATAATAAACATAAAAATATGTTTAATAAATTAAAGGGGTTCAATCATAGAGACTAGATACTATACATCCACCCCATCATAATGGGCTTACACCCTAAAAATCACAACCTATCTAAATAATGAGGGTACTAATCCAACATCGTTCTCTCACAATCCGATGACCTCTCATAGAATTTATTATGCAAGAAAAAAATTAATACTAGTGGAATAACACATACATGAAGGGTACCCTCCTTCCAATTCATTATTTTAACATGGTACTCTGAAAAATTGGCTCCATCCATGATATTCATATCACCATATTCAATTACATGAAACTGATCATGCATGTATCTCTTGAGTTACAACACATAGAATACAACTTGTAACTTTTCCAAATATAGGGGAAAGATCATGTGATATGAAACCTCTCCTTACTAGTGAATAATATGGAATTTTTTGATGAATATGAGTTAATAATTCCTCCCCTTTCAAACCTCCATAAACTATGTCAGGGTATGACCTTTGGGAACACATAGTCTCTCTCCTCAAACTCACAGGGTGTCTTTATATTATTAAAATCTGTCTTATGATAACACTGAGTGGTCTTAATATTCTATTGGATCATATATACCGTCTCTATCAATGCTATGACTATTTTGGTACCCATGAGCATTGACCTAGCCAACTCCATCCAACATAATTTTAACCTATAAGGTATTTAATACATGGTATGAAATGATTATATATAGATCTTGGTGTGGTGGATATTATTGAATGTAATTTAAGCCAAGGATAAATTGTCCTCACAACACCGACTTGAATTTATCACAATTTTTCTTAGGATGTACTCAAGAACCCGAATTTTCTACTCTTTTATGCTATTTTTCTGAGGAAAGAATGTTGTGCTCCTCTTAAATTGAGTCCCAAATTCAATCTATAAGCCTCCCCATATCTATTTTTTTAATAGAGTGTATTTATTAGATTAGTTTTCCGATAGTAATTTTTTAATATAGAAAATATCATATAATAAACAAGAGTCCTAAGAATTCCATTCAACTCTATACTCTATTAGAGTGTAAGGGGGATAACATTTTCAGTTTTTTGAAAACCACACAACTAGAATCATAAAATATAACTGATAACTAAATTAATATAATAAAATCCATCAATATACCATCCCATATATATTCATGAATAATTATTGGTTGGTCTATGTAATAGAATTAAATTCTAGAATAAGAATACTGTATTTGATAGTGCATATGACATGAATCACCGAGATTAAATAACCTAAAAATATATTTATTTAAATTTAGTCTCTTATATAGCTTGCAAAGGGTGAAACCTTAAGTCTAAATCAATCATAATATAGTATTCATTTATAAACTAGACATTAAATTAGAAGTTATGAATATTACTGAATAAATTATAAATATTATGGTTATAAATTGATTATAAATAAAATAGAAATCATTTAAATGAAAAAGAAATGCAATGTATACCTGTCGTAGGGAATGGAAAAAACATATTTTGATAGTGTCGCACAATGGTTGAATAGGGTCATCTCACTTGATGAGATTCTCAGTTTGATCAATCACTTATTCTAAATCACCTACATACTTTTTTAATTTTTAATTTTATGAAATAATTATAAATTTTGTTTTTATTTATTTTTTAAATAATTAAAACACATGAATAATGGAAATATAAACATGTTCTAATAAGTAATTCTAACAAAAATGTGGTTAAGAAGAAATAACATGGTCCTAGATTTGGTTTTTGGTTTCTATTATTATTCTTCTTTATTTGCAACATTATTTTGATTATATAACTATGAAATCTCATGCAGGAATTACTATCCTTTTATTTATTCTTTTTAAAAAATTGAATGCCTTAAAAAATATAAATTCCAACTCCTTCTTTAATCAAGGTTGATGAAACACCTCAGTAAAAGGTATGACATCATCCAGGAACCATCTAAATCAAATGGTCTTTCATCCATTCATTGGATCAACTCTATCATGTTGATAGCTACCCAATGAAGAGAGGGAAAAGAGTTTAATAAACATATTAGAAATATATTTCAGTTTAATTTAATAGGGGAAAATTTTCACACCCATTTATGCCATTCATATCTACCACAAACATAAAATAAACATTAGTAATGATTTCAAGAACATGTTACCCTCCCCCAGGCCAAGGCTCGGGTCATCCCCTCATTTTCAATGATAAGATATAACTTTGGTTGACAGAAAGTAAATAAGAAGAATAAGAATAAATAAAAAAGAAAATAATATAAGAGAGAGAAAAAAAATGGGAAATAATAAATAATAAAATATAATGAGATTATAAGAATAATAAAATAAAAAATAAAAAAGAAAATAAATATATATAATAATGTTAAAAGAAGAAGAAAATAAATGAATAAATGCATAATAATAAAAGAATAATAAGAATGGATGGTATTTGCAGAACACTTAAAATAAAAATACATGGAATAAATTATTTTATGAAACTAAAATTTAAATTAAATTAAAAATAAAAAACTAAAATGAGAATAAAATAAAAAAGAAAACAAAATAACATATTGGAATATTAGCACAATCCCTCCCCCTTCATCATGGCCTCATCCCAGGTGTGTTGAATCTTCCTTCTCGGTGTGGGATCTTCTTTTATAAGAAAAATATGGAGTGCCTCATCCTAGATCTCATCTTCAATAGAATATTTTAATAGATCTTTAAGGATTTTACACTTTTTAAAATGAAGATATGAATTTTTTTTGAATCTATGAATATCTCAGTATTTCCTGATATTCATTTTGGAACAGGATATTTAGTAGCATCCTTCTATTTTGCATGATACGCATATGGGATTACATGGGTTGCAGGATGTGGCAGCTGATGTGGTGGAATAACATTAGAGGTCACCTCTTCCCCACCATCAATTGAATTGGATGGAGGGAGATAAAAATTAGTTCATGGGGTTCGGTCTAGTTGTTGGAATAGATCCATGGAGATAGAAGGTGTCAGAAGTGGTGATCAAGATTTAGATCGAGCTCTCCCACAATAAAAATGGTGCTTCTAGAATATCATGGTGGTGAAGGGTCAGCTAAAAGGTGCAGAATGTGGTGGAGTATGGTGTAACCATGTGTCTTAGGGCTGGGAAATAAGAGTTGGGATGACATATGGTGTTTCTGTTATTATGAATAGTACGGATTAATGAGTCACCCACCTCAGAATAGTGAAGCATAGGGTGAGAACTTATAAAAAAAGTGTGAGACATGGAAGTAATGAAGTAAAATTTGGGATCATTGGACCATAAACACCGTCATGCACCACTTTGTGTTGGTAAGACTTTCCTCCCAGCGTTGTGTGGGTTTCACCACCATGGGTCGATACTCCCTAAGTATCATCCTCAAAATAATTTCCCACGGATTAATCCTTTTGGGCCATGCATGGGCTTGACCCCCCATGTGCAGCCTCCATTTAGGATGTCCCTCCTATTTCCCTACATGGTTGGGTTACCCTTGTGGGCCTTCTTCTATGTCTTACGACCCTTCAGTTAAGGGCTAGCCCAGTTGGCCATACTTTTTTAATGAACACCTGTAAAATTATTTAACCAACAATGTAATCATAAAATAATTATCAAATAAATACAAAACTTCAATTAATTTAAAAAAATATTCATTTTCATTCAACATTCATATTTTCCCATAATTTGATAAAAAAATAGAATACATAGGTATTTAGACAAAAAACCATTTAAAACCATTGAAAATTGTTTAAAAATATTCTTTGAAATTAACTATGTCAAATACCCCCAAGCTTAATCTATTATTTTCCTCAAGTATAAAATATCAAAAAATAATTTATAGGGCTCCAATGTTGTAAATATTCAAATTTAAATATAATGAAATAAAAGTTTTATCAATGAAAAATCAATTTTTAAAAAATTCACATCAAATATCAATTTAATTTCACAATTTTTCATAGAAATAATCATCTCAATTATTTTACTTTTTTACATTTGGATATGATGGTACTTTTCTTATAATTCCTTCAAGCTTCTCAATTAATTATTATTAAACATCCCAAGTCAAGATATACCTCAATTTGAATATTTCCACTCATCACTCATGAAAACAATTAAGTAGATTTAAGATCATGTCATGATAACATTCTCCTTATCCATAATCTTGTAAAGAAACAAATTTCTCTACTTTGTAAAGACAAAAGGCATATAAAATATGGAGGGATTTTAATTAAGGTTATAATGACTATGAGGCTTAAGTTTGGTTGGAATTTATATTGAAAAATTAATGCTCAAGGATGAGGTTTATCTCTTAAAGTATAAATCATGAAATCATAAGTAAAATAGTAATGAAATTCCCCCTTAAAATTTTAACAACTCCCACATTCCCTAAAATCAAAGTAAGGTTCATGATCAAAATAATGCATAATGAATGATTTATGCTCCCTCATGAATTTCACTATATTTTTAACTTTTTTTCTTTTTCAAAGTATTTTTTATTTTTTTCTTTTTCTAATCTTATTATTAGAATAAACCTCATATCCACCACCTAACCACATATGATAAAAACCATCAATATAGTAATGGAGATTTTTTATTCTTATAACTCCCAACCCATTCCATTTTTTTTCAAGAATTGAAAAATGTGAATTTTCAATTTAGGAATAAAAAAACCTTTCTCATTACCCAAAGTAATAGCCCCATACATTTTACATATAATTCATTTCATCCATTTTACCCTAAATTCCAAACCCCCACACATAAACTTTAAAATATCATGCAAATACTAAGGGGTAGGGATGGATAAAAATTTCTTGAAACATGGATATTTTTTTAACAAGGTATTTCATGGTCTTTATAGTATAACAAGGATTGATGAAAATGTGGTATTTATGGAAAATAAATTTTAAAAATATTCTCCATTACTTTTAAATGGGTTTTTTCATAATCATATCTTTGACAAGTTTTAATGAATTTTTTATTATGTGGCATGTCCCATTATCACTCAAGAAATATGATAAAGATAAAATATGATGTAATTGATCTATATATCCTCTCAAGAATCAAACATTTTATTTGAGAAAATTACTCATTTAATTACTAATAATAACAAATCAATTTATATGAATTTTAGAAATTCAAAGTGTGAAAAATGATTGGGATATTTTACATACATGAATCAATTGATTACCTCAAATTAAGAGTCTTCATTTTAATATCCATTATTCATTTTAATTATTAAATTCCCCATTTTACTCATTCAACCTCATTAAAACAGAAATTTAAAACACGGAATCAAAGTATTCCTAAGAAACTCATTTCACTGAGATAAGTAAGGAAGTAATTTCAAGTAAGATCATGAAATATACAGTTTAAATCTAAAAAAATGTTTTTATATAGAAATTTATGGGTTTGAAATATAAAAAATAAAAGTTAACACCATTTCCCATGAATCTTTAGATCTCTTTCCTTATTAAATTTTTTAGGGATGGATTGTGACATAATGTTCCTACAAAAAATGAATTACAAAATTAATTATAATGATCATGTATTTTAAGTTAAAAAATTATAAGGATAGTGGGCTGCATGTTGGAGTAATTCCTAAGACTAAAATTGAAAATACTATAAATAAAGTAAAGATAAGTCTTGGTATGAACCCCCTAGTGGGACATATCATTTTACTACCTCCAAATTGTAGTTTTCACAACCCCCTCCCCACAATGTGTACCCCTCTAGGGTCAAAAATGTGAGAAGAGAGATAGTGACCCCTCGAGTCCCACCTCCAGTAGGCCCCGGGTTGGATACTAGCGTCGAGGGTATGGTAAACACACAAATGGGAGGCATTACCCTCTAAGAGAACAAATATGAAAGAGATATAAGACTGACACTAACAAACTCCAACTTAGACTGCAATATAAAATAAGTCCCAAGTACACATATGTAATATAATGTAAGAACTACTACAACTGAAAGGGAAAGATTCAAGTACCAAAGGAAAGTTAAAATAGCAGCAACCAAAAATCCCGAACAGCTCCTACAACCCCAAGCTAGTTGTAACTAGCATGATCACCATCCTACTCTAAGTGACCAAAAAAATAGTTTATATATACGTAGGGTGAGTATAATAGTATACTCAACAGGATCCTCCCTAGATACTCTTGTACAAAAGTAAAGAAATCATGCTAAATCATAGTGAACAACAAGTGAAACTAACTCTTCACCTAAATAGGTATAATATGTTCCCAGCCTCACCATGGCTACTCTCACCAAGTATCGCATACAAGAGTATAAAATATAATAAAGAATATCAATGGTACCCCACTATTACTTCCCCACTATTTTTTCACTTTTCCCCAATGTCACACGTCCTAAGAATCTATCTCCAAAAAGGCTTTCCTACAAACTTCTGGGAGAAGCACCACAACATGCACCTCGTGCAACACAACCACCACATCCACACAACCAAAGTAACCAGGTAGTTTCTGGGAGCCACCACATCTCTCATAACGTGTATCATGCGTCAGGTATTAAACCAAAATCCATTATAACCCTTACACTGAGTAAGGATCCCCAAGACATCATAACCTATACATGTTACACCTATAGTAGTCCATAGGAAACTATGTCCAGAATATATGTGTGTGAATAACCACAAGCCATTATAACCATCTACACACATACATGGGGAAAACCAACCACTATTCATACCAGCACAAGTAAATACCAAGAGAAGAGAGAAAGGTCAAATGGGGTAGTTATCCATCCATCCTCCCACCAGAATGTTAGGGAAAACACCCCCCATGGATCAGAATTCCCGGAGTGTCAGTTACCCTAACTGATAGGGTGTAGTACCGTATAGAAACAAAAAAAGTACATAATATAATATATCTCATAACCAAACTATGGGAATAACCTAGTATTAGACTCAACTACAGCTAACGTCTCTCAGACTCCCGGCTGCCACTGCTAAAACTAGTTATCCTATAAACACGGAACCATTTAGAGATATTTTTAAATTACTTCATTCTCTTTTTATCATTTGTACTTTACATTAGTAAATTCATTAAAAATTTATTAACCATTATCAATTCCACATTACATTTCATTATCATTCCAACCAAGATCCACAATTCCTTTAAATTTTAACCTCAGCATTGCGTCCCAACAAGCTCTAACCCCATGGGTTAACATCATTTATTAATAGCATTATTACTTTCCCATATTCCCATGCATTCTAGAAAAACTTTCTAAGATACCAAGCACAAGGGTGTCAACATGGTGAGTAGGTGAACTACCCATTGAGTATTTTCCACCTATAGAAAGTGCATAGACCCATCCTCACTTGAGAAGCTAAACACGGAAAGCACACAGAATACCCTGCGCGTCTTCTCCCGTTTTTGGAAAAAGGGTAAGCAAGACCAGCTACCTTGAGAAGTGGGGAAAGTAAATAATATAAACAAACATAAAGATTTATAAATAATCCAATCATTCAAATCCAACCCATTTCATCATCATCGGTGTCATTCCTGACACCCACATGCATAAACTGATGTATCTCGCCACTCTAGGCATCAATTACTACCACAAACAATGGGCCTCCCTACCCCCACATATCATAACATCCTTCCAGGATCACATCACAAAAAAAGAAGAAAGAAAACAAAAATCATATCAACTGGGCTCTTGGACCTTAAACAAGGCATCTGGCCTTCATACATAATGAGAACTCATGGCTTCAAAGCACAAGGCACTCATCCTTACAAGTAAGAGGGTAACTCAGAACCCTACCAGGCAATATCTTTTTATCAAATAATCGGTTCTTTAATCCATATGGAATTAACCAATTTATTATATGTAGGATCTAACTATGGGAAACTTAAAAATCAAGCTATCATAGCTATTAAAAATCAATTAAACATTATTACTGGATCAATTTGATTATCATTAATTTATAATAGCAACAACCAGATTCATTAACATGCCTCTCTATCTTTGAAAAATATTTACAATTAATCCCAATTTATATCATTTACTAATTTCTTTCAAGAATTACATGATAAACCAGGCAATCATAGATATCACACTATCTAGAAGAATAATAAGCAATAACATACGATCAATTCCAATTGATTTATCTGGTTCAAATATTTATTATGTCAATTCTATTGTGGTCTAGTGGAAAAATCATGAAAAATATATGATTTAATGTAAAATAATAGAGAAGAAAATAATCCCTTACCTCAAAAAGTTCTTGATGTTGTTTATATGAGAAAGATCCGCACAATGAATTACGATCATCTCCCTCACGACAACTGAACCCACCCGAGGAATCCTAAGCACGAATACACCAACTGACACCCAAGAAAACTTCATTAGAAGCATAGAGATAACATTCCATAACATGGAAAGGAGAAAATAGGGTAATAAGGATCAATGAAAACAAAAGAACAGAGGTAGATCATACCTTCTATCAATGACAGATCAACACTTGCTTGTTGCACCGAAATTGGGGGTGTTCATGCAGCAGGAAGAAACTTCAAGGGGAAATGATTATAGGATTAAAGTTCAATCACACCAATCCTATAGGAAGAATAAAAGGTTCAAGCATCTCGCACCAGGGAAAAATAATGTAGAACAAGTGAGAAAGATATCTCATCCCTTTAGAAGATTTACAGAGCAGTGGTTCAATATATGCTGTATTTTCTATTAAAAGTGGATTGCATTAAAAAATGCAGTTTGACCAAGTAAAGGAATGATAAGCCTTAGGAAAATTGATACAGGAGTTATGGGATTTGAATCAGCCATAAATCCCTTAAAACAAGGCCATGGATGCGTTTTACTTCAAAGAAAACAACAAAGGGGGAAATTATAGGAAGCTGGAAACACTGTACACCTACAGATGCTGGAAACACTGTACACCTACCGATGCTGGAAACATTGCTCATAGAATGACTCACTGATATCGATGGAACTATTCACAAAATGACTAACCAATATTGATGGAACTGTTCACAAAATGACTCAATGATACTGATGGCACTGTTCACAAAATGTCTCACTGATATAGATAGAAATGTTCACAGAAAGACTCACTGATACCGATGGCACTGTTCACAAAATGACTCACCGATACTGATGGAACTGTTCATAAAATGAATCACTGATACCAATGGCATAGTTCACAGAATGACTCACTGATACCGATTTCACTGTTCACAAAATGAATCACTGATACCGATAGAACTATTCACAAAATGACTCACCAATACCAATGGCACTGTTCACAGAATGACTCACTGATATCGATGATAGTGTTCAAAAAATTAATCACTAATACTGATGGAATTGTTCAGAAAATGACTCACCGATACCAATGGTATTGTTCACATAATGACTCACTGATACTGATGGCACTACTCATAGAATGACTCACTGATACCAGTGGCACTGTTCACAGAATGACACACCAAGGACACTATTCACAAATGTGTCACCGATGACACTGTTCAAATCTGTCTCACCAATTACACTATTCATATCTGTCTCACCAATGAAACTATTCACATATGTCTCACTGATGACGGTGTTCACATCTGTCTCACTGATGACACTTTTCGCATCTGTCCCACTGATGACACAGTTCACAGAACATAAAATTTGAAAATTATTTGGGAAAAGTAACCTTGACCTCCCAGAACACCTCAGAAACCAAATTTCAGCAAAGGAATGGACTTGAGAGGTCCGAGAAATTACATCAGATACTTTTTAAAACATTATTGTCCCCGAGAATTCAAAACCAACCTAAAAGGAAATAGAAAAGTGGTATGAACAACCACCCATCATGATACCTCTCAAAAGAGAGTAATCTACAAGAAGCAACAAAATAAATCCATCTTATAAAAATGAAAGGTCTATAACCACAAATCAAACATCATTACATTAAAAGAGTTAAAAATCAAACAAATATGGGTATTGAGCACGTATATGCGATCACATTCCTAGGTACTCTCCTCTACATTTTTGTGTCGCCACAAGACATGAACCAAGGGTATAGAACACCCACGCAACACCTTCTCTTTGTGGTATTGGATCTCCATAGGCTGCTCCTCAAAGGTCTCATCATTATCAACATTGATCTCTCCCCAATCGATGATGTGAGATTCATCAGGAAGATTAAAACGGAGCTGTGACACATGAAAAACGTCATGTATTTGGATCATCTGCGGTGGAAGTGCTACTCGATATGCTACAGGTCCAACACAATCCAACACCTTGAAAGGCCCAAAACAATGGAGAGAAATCTTAATCCCATGACCAAACCTATGCTTCCCACGACAGGGAGTCATCTTCAGAAAAATGTGATCCCCAATATCAAACTCTAAATGTCTCCTCCTTTGATCGGCATATGATTTTTGATGATCCTGCACTGCCTTCATCCTCTCATGAATTTCTTAAACCATCTCTATCTTATTCTACACTAGTTTTTGTCCATGAATTGTTGAATCTCCAACCCTAGTCCATCACAATGGAGAATAACAAGGTTGGCCATACATGGATTCAAATGGCGCCATAATAATCATGGAGTGGAAACTATTGTTGTAAGATAACTCTACCAAGGGTAACTGCCTCATTCATGAACCTCCAAAATCAAAGACATATAAGTGCAACATGTATTCAAGATTCTGGATGGTCTTCTATGTCTGATCATCCATCTATGGATGAAAAGTAGTTCTAAGGCATAGCTAAAAACCAAAATCATGATGGAGACCTCTCCACACTCTAGGGGTAAAATGAGGATCTTGATCAGAAATGATCATCCTTGAGAATCTTTGGAGTCTCACCACATCCTCTAGATACTGCCGTAACAAAACCTCCCCTAAAATCAACTTATTCATTGCTATGAAGTGGTGTGATTTCATTAAACAATCCACTACCACCCAAATAGCATCATTTCCTCCCTGATCTTGAGTTAACCTATAACAAAGTCCATTGAGTTGTCCTCCCACTTTAACTAAGGAATATCTAATGGCTGGAGAAAATGATCAGGGACACAGTGTTCGGCCTTCACCTTCTGGAAGACCAAACATCGAGACACAAACTCCGCAACTACATGCATCAGCCCTGGCCACCAAAACTGACTCCTCAAGGATCGATACATCTTTGTTGCGCCAAGATGCACCACTAAAGGAGAACTATGAAAACCTTTTAGAACCTTCTCACACATATCCAAAGGAATTAAAATCCTTCCCTGATACAAAACTCGGTGTTGTTAGTCCACAGACCAACCATTAGGGGCCTCTCCATAAACAACTCATTCTCTCCAAACCTCCACCTATAGACCCCCCCAACTAGGACTCTTCCACATACTTCACCAGAGATGATTGCACTGTCATCTAAAAAAGACAACCTCTTCCCCCAACTTCTACCATATTGAGATGTAATGCTCAAAGTTCTTTCATCACTCTCTAGGAATCACTAGATTCACAGACTACATCACCATGTGACTTCATGCTTAGTGAATCAGCTATAACACTCCCCTTTCTAGGTGTATATGATATTTCAAAGTCATATTCCTATAATAACTCCATCCAC
Organism: Viscum album; assembly: GCA_963277665.1. NCBI lineage: Eukaryota > Viridiplantae > Streptophyta > Magnoliopsida > Santalales > Viscaceae > Viscum > Viscum album. Next base: position 442,403,734 of record OY728160.1, read on the forward strand.
CAATGTTGTCTCAAGTTCAAGTCATGTTGGGAGAAAAACATACCTCAAGATCTAATGATCGGTGAAAATCAAAAATCACTTTCCAATTAGGTAATGTCTCCAAAAATTCAAAGAAAACACTACAGATTCCAACTCAAGATCATGGGTGGCATAGTTACATTCATGGGTACACAACTGTCAAGACCCATAAGAAACAACTTATCTCTGCTACATTAGAACACATCCTAACACCAGATGAAAAGAATTGCAGAAAACATCAAACTAAACGCCCTCTATTGTATGACAAAGAATTATATCACTTACAAAATTCTTCTTAAGATACTCAAAATATTCCTCACACCGATCAGTCCACATGAATTCTTGATCCTTCTTGGTCAATGCTATCAGAGGATTCACAACTCGAGAGAAATCGGCTACGAACCTTCTATAGTATCCCTCAATACTAAGGAAACTTTACTCCTATACCACTATCCTGGGGGATGACCAAGATGTATCCACTTCTATCTTTAATGGATTCACTTCTAGTCCCTGCTGGGACACCACATTCCTCAAGAAACAAACTTATTGATCCCAAAACTCACACTTCGACAACTTCTCAAACAGTTACTGTCGACGAAGAACTACCAAAATGGAATACCGATGATCTACATGCTCCTCCTTAGACGTGGAGTACACAGGGATTTCATCGATGAAAACCACCATGAACTTATCCAAGAACTCATGGAATACAACGTTAATCAATACCATGAACACAACTGTAGTATTATTCAAACTAAATGGCGTTACAACGAACTCTAATGCACATGATGACAACTGAAAGCAGTCTTCAGGATATCCTCATCCTTCACACGCATCTGATTATATCCTGACTGCAAGTTAATATTTGAGAACCAACTTGAACCATTCATTTGATTGAATAAATCATTAATCCACAGAAGATGATAGTGATTCTTCACTGTCACTTTGTTTAAGCGACAATAATCGATACACAACCACAAACTTACATCATCCTTCTTCATGAAAAAAACCGGTGCACCCCATGGTGACCCACTCGTCTGAACAAAACTGCATTATAATAGGCCACCAATCTATATATGTAGCTCTTGTAACTCTGAAGGGGCTAACCTATATGGATACATAGAGACAGGAGACACTCTTGGCTATAGATCGATCCCAAACCCGATCTCTCATCGAGGGGGTAATGCTACAACCTATTCTAGAAAGACATCGGGGTATTATTTTATGACCCTAGGAAATTCCAACCGATGAACCTCTAAAGAACTCATCATCAGCTCAGCCATCAAGGATGACAAGGATGGAACATGCCTCTGACCCATCCAAGGGTATCGATCACCAACAAACACTATTATCACTCTATTAGCATCGAATAATTCCACCTATATCCTGAACTAATCCACTATAGCCTGCAAAAAATACAACAACTACATGAAAAGTATGAAATCATATGGTGGTATCCGTAAATAAAGGAAATATCCCCAATATTGATGCTTCCCCAGCACTAGATCACAATATCTATATACTTCAAACAATTCAGATCGACCTCCAACTGGTGTAGTCAACGCTAAGGGCACTAGAAGCCTCTATAACTCAAGTCCCAAAGCATGTACAAGGGTAGGTAATATGAAGGAGTGTGTTGATCCTGAATCAAGAATGGTATACACCCAAGTATAAAATAAGAAAATGGTACCTTGAATGATGTCTAAATCGCCTGGAGCTGGCAACGCTAAAGAATGAAACTAACCACGACCTCCACCACGGCATATCTGACCCTAATTAAGACCACCACCATGTTCATGCTCTACTCTATGAGGATGGAGAACTTCACGGGGATATCATATGCCTACACCATCTTCTCTCTATAGATCCAATGATGGTGCAACCTGCTGCTGCTGCCTCGGCTGGAACAACCTTAATGGAGGAACTTGGAGTGGTACACCCGGTCCAAGATGACTGCTCTGAAAGGTTGAGTACTCTCGCTACTTATGATCTCAAACTAGATAAGAAAAACAAGCACCTTATCCCTTGGTATAGGCTTGAGAGCCACCGCTCCCAAATAAATGAGATGCAGAGGGTTGGGACCTACCCCCGGCCAAACAAAAACTCTTCTACCCTAAAAACCAGGAACCTTGGACCAGAACTCTGATTTATGAGGAATCATGATGACTCCCCTCTCATGATGATCTAATTTTGTCAAATTTCCCCTCATTAACCTCAAATATCACCAGCACTTCAAGATATGTCTTCATCGTAAACGGGGTGACCTAGCGCTGGATCTATGGACACAAAGACTCTTCTGAATGCCTCACCCTAGCCTCCTCATCTAAAAATAGGTATGAATCATATCGTAAAAGGTTCCTGAAATGGATTAAAAACTCTCGCACATTGGATCTCCCCATTCGAAGGGTAACTATCTCTTGGAGACTGGATGCATTCACGGTCAAATAAAGAAACTTGACTCTGAACTTATCTTGAAACTCCCCCCATGATATCGCCAAATCCTCGCAATACCTGAGGAACAAGAACCACCACTGCCTCGCTGATCCACGCAACAGCGTCACAACCAAAGACACCCAGTGCTCCTTGTAAGCATGGATTGAACTGAAGTCTATCTCAACCTCCTCCAACCAATCTTCCATGACTACATCTGAAATAGAGCCCTCATACTTCTATATACTCTGGTACTTAAACTCATTGAGTGTCCTCCTCTAAGTGTCATCGTCATCAACCTCTACCCCGTGGCGATCTTCCGGCACAGCCCGTTGGACATATTTTATGCAGACCTAGAAGGACGTCGACCTAGAGCCATACTTAAAAAATAAAAAATAGCTAGAGCTCCTAAAACTAGGAATATGGAAGACTCAACATTAATTAATTAATTTTTCTCTTTTATTCATTTTAGGTTAACCTATCCCAAGGTCTACCCATTCAAACATAGGCACAAAGAGGAATGATGCATGATAATTTCCAAGGTCTTTACCATGACACTAGTATCACCTCATTTATTAGCCGCTGAAAACTTAAAGGTTCATGCATCCGATCACAGGGGTCCCTAAACACCTATGTCACAACCTATCTCTAGTGTTTACATCACTTATTAAACTAGATTGACATTGTTTCCCTATCGTCCCATGCAACCTCACCTATACCTAACACCAAACCCCATCATATCCTTCATCCAGACATCTGATACCACTCTATCATGACCCCCCCCCACAAGGTGTACCCCTCATAGGCCGGAAATATGAGAAGAGAGATAATAACCCCCGAGTCCTGCCTCGAGTAGGCCTCGGGTTGGAGACTAGCACCGAGGGCATGGTAAACACACAAATGGGAGGTATTACCATCAAAGATATCATATGTGAAATATGGATAAGACAGGAACCAAATAAATCCAACTTAAATTGCAATATAAATTAATTCCCAAGTACACACATGTAATGTCATGCAAGAACTACTACAACTAAAAGGGAAAACTGCAAGTACCAAAGGAAAGTAAAAAACAGCAACAACCACAAAGCCTAAATAGATCTTACAACCCCAAGCTAGTAGTAACCATCCTGATCTCCAAACTGCTCCAAGTGACTTGAAAAATAGTTTATATATATGTAGGGTGAGTATAATAGTATACTCAGTAGGATCCTCCCTAAAGCCTCTCCTTAAAAAGTAAATAAAGAATCCAAAAGCACAGTGAACAACAAGTGAAACTAACTTGTCACCTAAATAGGTATACTATGTTCCCAGCCTCACCATGGATACTCTCACCAAGTATTTCATAAAAGAGTATAAAATATAATAATGAATATCAATGGTACCTCGCTACTACTTCTCCACTGGTTTACCGCATTTCCCTAATGTCACACTTCCTAAGCATGTCTCTCCAAAAAGGATTGCCCATAAACACCTAGGTGAAGCACCACAACATTCACCTCATGCAAAAAAACCACCACATCCTTGTAACCAAAGTAACTAGGTAGTTTTTGGGATCCACCATAGCTTTAATAACATTTATCATACGTCAGGTATTAAATCTCAATCCATTATAGCCCATACACCGTGTAAGGATCCTCAAGCCATCATAGCCTATACACGTTACACGTATTATAGTCTATATGAAACATTATCCAAAATTTATGTGTGTGAATAACCACAAGCCATTATATCCCACTACACACATATATGGGGAAAACCTACCATTGTACCTACCAGCAAAAGTAACTACCAAGATAAGAGATAAAGGCCAAAGGGGGTAGTCATCCACCCATCCTCCCAGGGCTCAGAATATCTAGAGTGTTAATTTCCCAAACTGATGGGGTGGATTAGTTTATAGAAACACAAAAATTACAGAATATAATATATATCACAAACACACTATGGGAATAACCTAGTCTTAGACTCAACTGTATCTAGCATCTCACAAACTCCCAGCTACTACTGCTAAGACTTGGTATCCTATAAGCACACAACCATTTAATGAGTTTTATATATTACTTTATTACCTTTTATTTTTTTCACGTTACATTAATTAATTCTTTAAACATTAATTAACCATTATCAATTCCACATTACATTTCATTATAATTCCCACCAAGAGCCATAGTTCCTTTAAATTTCAACCTTAGTGTTGCATCCCATCAAGCTCCAACCCCATGGGTTAACATCATTTATTCAATAATTTATTAATAGAATTATTACTTTTCCATATTCCTAGTCATTCTAGAAAAACATTCTAAGCAACAACGTGCTAGGGGCTCAACACAGTGAGCATGTGAACTATCCATCGAGTATTTTCCACCTATAGAAAGAGCGTAGACCCATCCTACCTTGTGAAGCTAAACATGAAAAGCTTGTGGCATACCCCATGCATCTTCGCCCCTTTTTTGAAGGAGGGTAAGCAAGACTAGCTTCCTTGAGTAGTGGGGAAAGTAAAAAAAGATAAAAAACCATCAAGATTCATCAAGAATCCAATCATTCACATCCAACCCGTTTCATCATCTCTAGTGTCCTTCCCGATACCCACATGCATAAACTGATGAATCTTTCCACTCTAGGCGTCAAATACTACCACAACCAATGGGCCTTCCTACCCCCACATATCACAACAACCATCCAAGATCACATAACAACATAAGCAGTAGAAAAAAACATCATATCAATTGGGCTCTTTTCCCTTAAACAAGGCATCCAACCTTCATAAATAATGACCACTCATGGATCCAAAGCACAAGGAACTCATTCTTACAAGCAAGAGGGTAACTCAGAACCATACCAGACATTATATTTTTATCAATAAACTGATTCTTTAATCTATTCGGAATTAACCAAATAATTATTTGTAGTTTCCAAATATGGTGAACCTAAACATGAAGCTATCATAACTATCACAAATCAATTAAACATGCTTACTGAATCAATTTGATTATCATTAATTTACAACAGCAACAACTAGATTCATTTACATGCCTATTTATCTTTGAAAAATAATTACAATTAATCCTAGTTTAAGTTATTTACCAATTTCTATCAATAATGACATGATAAAAAAGGAAATAATAGATATCACACTATCTAGAAAAATAAGAGGCAATAACATACGATTAATTCCAGTTGATTTATCTAGTTCAAATATTTATTATTTCAATTACATTGTGGTCTAGTGTCTAAATCATGCTAACTCTATGATGGCACAAAAAATAATAGAGAAGCAAGGAATCCCCTACCTAAAAAGGTTCTTAACATTCTTCATACGAGAATGATCCACACAATGAATTGCGATATCCTCCCCTGTGACAACTGTATCCACTCGGGGATGTCGCGACACGACTGCACCAACTGAAACCCAAGAAAACTCTATTAGAATCATAGATATCACATTCCATAACATGGAAAGAAGAAAATGGGAGAATAAGGATCTAACAAAACCCAAGAACGAAGGTATTTCATACCTAATATCGAGGACGGATCGACACTTTTTTCATGCACCAAATAGGGGGTGTGTATGCATTAGGAAGAAACTTCAAGGGGAAACAATCCATGAATTAAGGTTCAATCACACCACTCTTATGGTAAGAAGGAAAGGTTAGAGCATGTCATGCTAGGGAACAAGAAGGTATAAAAATGGAGGAAGATAGCTCGTCCCTTTAAAATATTTATAGAGCAGTGGTTTAAGATATGATGGATTTTCCATTAAAAGAGGAACACATTAAACTATGTGGTTTGACTAAGTAAAGGAATCATGAGCCTTAGGAAAATTAATATAGGAGTTATGAGATTTGAATCAGACTTAAATCCCTTAAAACAAAGCCTTGAATGAGTTTGACGACAAAGAAAATGTCAAAGGGGTGAAACTGTAGGAAGCTGGAAACACTATACACTTATCGATGTTGGAAACACTGTACACCTACCGATGCTGGAAACACTATTCATAGAATGACTCACTAATACTGATGGAACTGTTCACAAAATGACTCACCGATACTGATGGCACTGTTCACAAAATGACTCACCAATACAGAAGGTAGTTTTCACAGAATGACTCACCGATACAGATGGCACTGTTCACAGAATGACTCACCGATACCGATGGAACTGTTCACAGAATGAATCACCGATACCGATGGCATTGTTCATAGAATGACTCACCAACACCGATGGTACTATTCACAAAATGACTCACTGATACTAATGGTACTGTTCACAAAATGACTCACTAATACCGATGGCACTGTTCACATGATGACTCACCCATACCTATGGCATTATTCACAGAATGACTCACTGATACTGATGGAACTGTTCACATAATGACTCACCGATGAAGTTGTTCAAATATATCTAACTAATGACATTGTTCACATTTGTCTCACCAATGACACTATTCACATCTGTCTCACTGATGACACTGTTCAAATTTGTCTCACTGATGGCACTGTTCACAGAACTAGAAACACTGTTCACAGAACTAGAAATTTGGAAAAGTGATGGGGATAAGTCACCTTGACCTCCTATAACACCTCAGACGCCTAATTTAAGTAAAGTAATTGACTGGAGAGGTCTGGACCATTTCAGTAGTACCAACTATTATATATAATCTTATGTTGGGTGGATCTTCTTGTACATTTACTAGTATAAGAACCCAGATCTTATCTTCAAGTATGGATCTTTTTTATGGTGTTTTTGAGAAAAATAGGAGTTTCTGGAAATTTAAGGAGTACACATCGTGTACTTAGGAGTACACGTCATGTACCTGGTTTCCGTGGGTGACCGTGTACTAGTTGTATAACGGTAGAGTACATGGCCATGTGGGGTGACCTAGAGACCACCTAAAGCAGGGCCCGATAAAGGCATATACACGTTGTTTACTTTTAAAAGACACACCATGTAATTTTCTTTTAATTTTTAAACCAGACCGGGGTCACGTCTAATTAGAAAAAAACGCTTTCTTCTCGACTTGTCCCATCCAGGAGCGACTGTAGGGTGTGATTCTTCTCTGAGCCCCAGATTGAAAGTCCGTTCTCAAAATCAACCACTGTCAATTGCATTAGAATCACCATAGTGAGTTATTCCTTCTTCTAGAGCTTCGTTCCTTGATTTATCCTCTTTTGTGAGATATCCTTGGTTGAAAATTTTAGACTTTTTTGTAAATCTATGTCATTCTAGGTCAATTCAAGGGCCAACACAAAAGTATATCAATCGTATAATGTCAAGGTACGTGTTTTTGTGCCTTTCCATAGTTATTATTTTAATATTATGTGAAAAAGTACCCAACACCCTAGATTGGGGTATTGCGTGATTATGGATTTTAACCTTGTTGATGCATGTTATGCTTGTTTTCTTAAGTTAAGGATATTTTTTTAAATAGGGTTATTTTTCTTTGCTATAGAGGTGTTTTCCCATGTTTGATTTGATCTTGACCATTTGGTTTAGCTTTTACTATTAGGATGCTTGTTTTCCATGCCTATTATTTTTAGGATGGAGGGATATTATTTGATGTTGTAATATGCCTTGTATCTATTTATCCAAGTAGTAGTTTTAGGTTTAATTTGTCTGATGAATATCGTTTTTTCATGAATGATTACACAGGGATGTGGGAACCTAGTGTAGAAAGTCCATAGGGGAAATTAACATTGACGTATTCCCCAGAGTGTCTGTTATATTTATCACACTATGAGACCATAGGGGGGGATTGACGTTGAGTTCTCTCTCAAAGTGTCTATAGTTACAGTTATGATACCAAAAAGGGAATTAACATTGAGTGTTTCCTCAGAGTGTCTATAGTTTATCGTTAAAAGAATATAGGGGGAATTGGTAGTGATTTCTTCCTCAGAGATTATTTGTTTTCATGAGACCAAAGGGGTTAGACCGTGTGAGCTACCTAAGAGATCGTTATATCCTTGTATATGTTGATCCAGAGGGGTTAGGCTTTGAGAACTTACCCAGAGGGTTACTTGAGATTGTTTGGTTGAACCAGAGGGGATAGGCTGTGAGAACTTCCTAGAGGGTTTCTTGTTTTTGCTTGGTTGAATAATTGACAAATGTAAATGAATGTAATTAAAACTGTAGGACTATTTACTTTTGATTACTTCCTTGTTTATTACTTAATTTTACTTATTGACTTCCATATATATTCACTGACTGTTAGGCATAAATATTTGGGTGGTTTCCTACTAGGATTTTTCTCACACCCTATTTGGGTCATGCTTTTGGGCCCAAATAGATTATATTGTTGCAGGTATAGATTGGGGTAATCACCCTTCTATGTCAGGTACTTGATTTCTCTGGAGCTGGAGAGCATGAGACCAAGCTGAGGCTTGCGATGCTATTGGAGTTTTTTACTTGTTTTTTCTTCGTAATTTGGTTTAGTACTGTATTCTAGCATTGTTACTTGTTTGGATTCTTTCCTAGACATATGTATCATGCATCATGAGCTCTAGTGTTTTATTTACTCCTTGTTTTCCACTGTTTACTATTGTATGTTATTATTAATACAATCACTACTGTTATCAGTTTATTCCACTACATTACTCTACCAGTGAGGGAATAGTTTCCCCACGATCACACCCAAGGACTTCACTAATAGTCAGCAGCCTTTGGTGTTTGGGGAAATGCGCTTGAGGCCATGTGACCAACCGGGTATGGGGCACCTTTGTGCGACACCTAGAACTGAGATGTTACAAAGTGGTATCAGAGGAATTCTTTTCTTCTTGACTTACTATTGGAGCCTATATCTAGGGATATGAAGGAATAGGTAGTTGGTAATAAGATATACCCAGGATTAGCTAACTCATGTATAGGGAAAAGATAATTTACCTCAAATATTGTAATTTTTTTGGTTTTGAAGTTATTATAGTTTATTTTATTTCACTATTGGGTGATTCACATGTTTTGTTGTTGTTATTGTTGGTATTATTGATGATATATTTCTCTTGAAACCTCATGAGATGAGGGTACGGCATCTCATTCATCATATAGGCACTTTCTAGAGATCACAAGTCATGCATTCTTATCATTCCATCTAGGGTGAATTATCGATTGTATGTTGTTGTGATATATGCTTCACTAGATATGCATGATTTTTTGATAGATGCTTTGATAGAATATCTGTTAATTGATAGAGTATTGGATTGTGTAAGGTTCTGTTTGAATGAGATCCAAACTTTGGTCCTTGAGGTGTTATGGGCCCTCATGGATCGAAATTTGGTGGATCATTGCACTGTTATACTTGTATATGACACGTATAAGATGCCAAAATTTGATCCGCGGTGAGTATGGACCCTCACGGATCAGAATTTGGCACTTTAATTCTTGTTTCAGTGATTTTTCTAGGTTCCGAAGAAGTTTATGGGCCTTACTGTCTGGAAAAAACAAGAATACACGATTTGTATTAATGAATACACACCATGTATCCTTCTGTTTGGGAAGGAACATTTTTTATTAAGTACACGTTGTGTACTATATGTACACGACGTGTAGTCTCTAACTGTGTCAATGTCTTTGTGGGTAGAGACACAGGGTTGGGAAATCCTTGGAGGAACACGCTGTGTATCAGATGTAAACACCGTGTTATAGGGACCGTGTGTCCACCAGTGTGACTAACAACACAGATTGATGAAACTTAGGTTATACACACCGTGTCAAGATTGAACATATTGTGTAGTGTAACCCATGTATCCAAACGTGTGAATAACAACATGGGTTGGTGAAATCCTTCGATTACACACTATGCCTCAAATGAACATTCCATGTATTCTTGTTCTAGGAGAACCATGTGGGTTAGACGTGTAAAAGAACTCGGGCAGGGGAAAATGATTCAATTACTCGTCATGTCTTGGGATAACACACCATGTGTATGGCATGTTACACGACCAGGGTTGGCAGGAGTACATGCCCATGTGAAGGCTTAAAGGAACATATTGTGTAGGGGTCATACATGCTGTGTATTCCTGTTTTGAAAAATGTGAATGTTATCCTTCTCTTGTTACTTTCTTGAACTTCTATGTTTTAGTCCTTGATATTCTTGAACTAAGTTGTGTTCTTTACCTTGTTGAGTCGTTCCACCAAGACGTCTTCCAGTTTTATGCCAGATACAAGGCAACGATCATACACCAGACATAGTAGATCATGGAATACCAGCAGACCCTCCCGCCTTTATTGTCTTGGAACCAACCATCATTCAGGATACAGGTGCCGATGAATAGTTCTGAGAAGGATTCATGAGGTTTATGCGGACCTTCAGGGGAGTATCTCATCCTACCCTGTCTACAGCTGAGTTGATGTGGGTTTTTCATCCACAACATCCTCCCACCTTCTCCGGGGATAGAGGACCTCAGGATGCAGATTCATGGTTAGAATCCATGTTTTCAATATTCGAGCATCTAGAGACACATCCAGAGAGGAGGGTGAATATCGCTACCTACATTCTTCAGGATTCTTCCAAGAGGTGGTGGTATGTGATCTCATAGTTGGAACGCTAGTAGGTTATGGTTTGAGATGAGTTCTAGCATACCATCTATGGTTACTTATACCCAGAGACTTGAGGGTCGATCAATCCCAAGAGATCATGAGTTTGGAGAAGGGTAATCTCTCAGTCAAGGAGTATTCTTCTCGCTCTACAGAGTTACAACATTTCACAACCATTCAAGTAGTGATGAGCTCCTCCTTGAAAGGAAGTTTGAGGATGGTATCAGGCGTGACATATGATCTCAGTTGAACATCTTCATGTTGACGACCATATCTTTCATAGTCAACCAGGTGATGATCACAGAGTGAAACCTGATGGGTTCTGGAGTAGTGGGCTTGGGCGGTTTAACATATAGAGTTTTTGCTTCTTGGTCTAATAGTAGGAAGCACTGCAGGGATTCTACATGTAAAGATTCGAGTAGGCGGGATACACTAGGTATCTAGGTGGTATGAAACTAGTGTGGGAAAGGTGGGCATACAAGGCCACATTGCCCGAGAGATATATTTGAGTGATGATCTTGCGACAAGATGGACCATCGTCAGCGGTTCAGTTAGTTTTTCTCACCAACAGCTGGTGGTGATAGGGATTCCTCTATGACTACTCGTTCATGAGTAGAACCACTAGTTTCTCATCAGTCTGTGAAATGGAGTTATTTTGTTTGTTCAGTACAAGGTAGAGGTCATAGCCATGGTAGCCAGTCAGCTGGCATTCAATGGAAACAGGGTGGATCAGCTCAAGGTGGTCAGGTAAGGTCATATGGTCGTGGTACGTGCCAGACTTTTGTATTAGAGAAAACCCAGCAATAGCAAGATCCCAGACCCTCTACAGTTCAAGGTACAATCCTAGTTGCCTCTTTTTTAGCTTATTCACTTTTCAATATGGGGTATTCTTATAGTTTCATATCTGTTTCTTTTGTAGAGGGTCTTGGGCCTTGTATCATTACCTCTACCAGTATCTTGACGTTGTACACTCCGTTGAGGACTGGAACGGATAATGTACGTCAGTTTATGGAGTTCCATCTTGAGGTTGGTGGGTGTCACTTATCATAGGACCTTTATGTCTTAGAGATGATGGGATATGACATCATTCTCATGATGGACTAGTTAGTTCTTTTCCGTGCTGTTATTGATTTCTATCATCATAGGGTGAGTTTTACGTCACTAGAGGGAGGATCATTTTTACATAAGTTTGAATGGGATGTTTAGAGGAGCAGAGTAGGACCCAGGCATCATGGGTTGGGGTGAGTTATAGACCATATTTCCGGTTTGTATCTGTATGACTAGGGGACTTCATAGTTGGACTTTCCACTAGTAGTCTATTGTTTCAGGGATGCCTTTCCAGAGTACTTTTCATGTTTTCCTCTAGAGCAAGAGGTTGAATTTTCTATTGAGCTTGTTCTAGGAGCAGCACCGGTGTTCATTCCTCTTTATAGGATGGCTACACCATATTTACAGGAGCTCAAGAAGAAATTAGAGGAGTTACAGGAAAAGGGATTCATCTAACCCAACACTTCTCCTTGGGGTTTTCCTATCCTGTTTGAAAAGAAGTTGGAACGTTCCCTCAAACTTTGTGTGGATTATTAGAAGCTGAACTAGTTGATGGTCAGGAACTGATATCCCTTATCAAGGATTGATGATATCTTTAGTCAGCATCTAGGAGCCCGAGTGTTCTCTAAGATTGAATTGAGATCCGGTTATTATCAATTGTGCATTATACCATCAGATATACCTTGTATAGCCTTTCGGAGCTGGTATGGTCTATAGAAGTATGTGGTTATTCCGTTCTGTCTCAAGAACGCACCTATAGTTTTCATGGCACTGATGAACTGAGTTTTACATCCATACTTGGATTTCATTGTGGTGGTTTTTGTGGACAATATCTTGGTGTACTCTCACACTTGACATGACCATGTCACACATCTTGAGATAGTTTTGAGTACACTGAGAGAGCATCAGTTATATGCTAAGCTCTGAAAATGCCACTTTTGGATGGACTAGATTCACTTCTTGGGTCATGTTATCTCATATACAGGGGTATCAGTAGACCCAGATAAAGTGAGAGTAGTAGTTTTCTAGGAGCATCCGAAGAACATCTTTGAGGTACGGAGTTTTATAGGGCTAGCTTGATACTACAAACTTTTATATAGGACTTTTCATGATTATCAGTTCCACTGATGGGCCTGACTAAGAAGGTTGTGATGTACATGTAGACAGATTCTTGTCATTCAAAATTTTCAGAGAATAAAGGGAGTTTGACTTCAGCATCGATACAAGTTTTTTCAGAGATGGTCAAGATCTATACTATTTACTGTGATGCATCTAGTATCTGGCTGGGAGCTATTCTTATGAAGGGGGAAGGAGTTGTTGCATACAGATCTCGGCAGTTGAGGCCACATGAGAGAAATTACCTAACACAATATCTCGAGATGGCTATAGTTGTTCATGATTTACACTGTTGAATACATTATATGTTGGGAGAGCATTTGTGGTTTTCACCACCACAAAAGACTCAAGTATATCTTCACTCAGCATGATCTGAACTTGAGACAACAAAGGTGGGTTTAATACCTTCAGTCCTTTGATTTTGAGATTTCCTACAAGCCTGGGAAAGGCAACGCAGTAGATGATGCATTGAGTAGGAGGACTCAAATTTGGACAATTTGGGAGACCAATAGTGAGTTGCAGCTTATGGCTCTATTCTCTAAGATGCATTTGGAGATGCACGATAGGAAGGGGCATACATTTCTTTCTTCTATAGCTATTACCTCTACTCTACTTGATCGAGTGAGAATGAGGCAACTATCAGATTTTGAAGGTCGAAATATATGGGAGAGTGTGTTAGGAGATGACCGTATTTCTGGATGGACCATATGTGAGGATGAGTTCTTGTGTATTCATGGGAGTGTATGGGTGTCATCAGATATACGTGAGGAGATGATGTGGGATTTTCATTCCTCAGTTTAGGAAGTTTATCCTGGTGTCACCAAGATGTATCGAGATCTACACCATCAGTATTGGTGGCCATGTGTGGAGAGAGATGTTGCTGGGGTTTTCATGAGGTGTTCCACCTATCAACAGGTGAAGGTGGTCCATCAGCGAACTACATGGATTTTTTAGCAGTTAACCATTCTCTAGTGGAAGTGGAATGATGTCACGATGGACTTCGTGATAGGATTACCAAGGTCTCCTTAAGGGAACGATGCAGTTTGGTTTGTTGTTGACAGACTCATGAAGTTTGCACACTTCTTGCCGATCAAGGAGACCTTTAGTGTAGATGAGATGGGAAGGTTGTATGTCCGAGAGATTGTACATTTACATGGAGTTACACCATCTATCATTTTATAAAAAGACGCTTGTTTTAATTCTCAGGTCTGATATAGATAACAGAGGGATTTGGGTACACAGGTACTTCTGAGTACAACTTACCACCCACAGACAGATGGTCAGTCGGAGTGTACGATTCAGGTGCTAGAGGGAATTCTTCAAGCATGATTCCTAGATTTTGGAGGTTCTTGGGAGAAGAACATACCTCTTGTGGATTTTTACTAAAATAATAGTTTTCAAGAAACTATTCAGATGGCATCTTATGAGGCTTTGGATGGTAGGCCATGCTGATTACCCCTATGTTGGCTGGAGGTAGGAGAGGAAGCTATGTTGGGACCTCGTCTTGTCTAGGAGACCACAAAGCAGGTGGAGCTGATTTGGAAGAGGATGGATAATGAAAAGTAAATACATAAATCTTATGTTGATTGATGGAGATGACCTCTGGAGTCTGAGGTAAGATATTAGTTTTTTCTATGTGTCACACCGAGGTTGGGACACATGAGGATTAGCAGATAGGGAAAGCTTTTGCTAAGATAAGTTGGAATGTTTGAGGTTTTACAGAGATTTGGGCCGGTGGCCTATCGATTGCAATTACCTCAGAGGTACTGATCTATGCCTGACATCTTTTACGTTTCTCAACTACGACATTACTTCTCAGAATCATCTCATGTTTTTAACCCGAGGAGGTTGAGATATAGGTGGATGCATCGTTCGAGGATCATCTTATCCGGATTGTTGATCGAAGCATGAAGGTTCTTTGTGGATGGTATGTTCCTTTGGTACGATTGATATGGCAGCATAGGAAAGTATAGGACGAGACTTGGGAGAGGGAGACTGATGTAATATCGTAGTGTCCAAAGCTGTTCAAGGATTATTATTCTTCACCACCTTCTTAGGGAAATTTGGGGAAAATTATCTTTAAGGGGGGAAGTTTGTAAGAACCTGGATCTTCTTTTTAGGTATGGATCTTGTTTTCTAGTGTTTTTGAGAAAAATAGGAGTTTTTGGAAAATTATGGAGTACACACCGTGTACTTAGGAGTACACATCTTGTACCCAGTTGTCGTGGGTGATCGTGTACTAGTCATGTAATGACCGAGTACATGGCCATGTGGGGTAACCTAGAGACCGCCAAAAGCGGGGCCCGGTAAAGGCATATACACGCCATGTACTTTCAAAATACACACTGTGTACTTTTATTTTTATTTGTTTAATCAGTTTGGGGGCGCGTCTAATTGGAAGAAACACCTTCTTCTCGACTCATCTCATCCAGGAGAAACTGTAGGGAACAATTATTCTCCAAGCCCCCAATCGAATATCCATTCTCTGAATCAACCATTGTTGACTACATTGGAATTTCCACAGTGAGTTCTTCCTTCTTCTAGAGATTTGTTCCTTGATTTTTCCGCTTTCGTGAGATATCCTTGGTTGAATGTTTTAGAAATTTTTGTAGATATATGTCATTCTATGCCAATTCAAGGGCCAATTCCAGTTTATATAAATCATACATCATCGAGATATGTAATTTGTGCCTTTCCATAGTTATTCATTGAATATTATGTGAAAAAGTTCCCAATACCCTAGATTAGGGTATTGTGTGTTTAGGGATTTTAACCCTGTAGATGCCTTCTATGATTGGTTTCTTGAGTAAGGGATCTTGTTTGTAAATAGGGTTATTTTTTCATGCTATGGAGGTGTTTTCCCATGTTTGATTTGATCTTGAATGTATGGTTTAGCTTTGTCTATTAGGATTCTTGTTTTCCATGCCTAGTATTGTTAGGATGGAGGGATATTGTTTGATTTTGTGGTATTCCTTATAGCTATTTAGCCAAGTAGTACTTTTAGGTTTACTTTGGCTGCTGAATATTGTTTCTAGATGAATGATTACACAGGGATATGGGAACCTGGTGTAGTAAGACCATAGGGGAAATTGACATTGAGGTCTTCCCGAGAGTGTCTATTATATTTATCATGCTGCGAAACCATAGGGGGGTTGACATTGAGTGCTCCATTAGAGTGTCTATAGTTACCGTTATGATACCACAAGGGGAATTGACATTGAGTTATTCCTTAGAGTGTCTATAGTTTATTGTTAAAAGACTATAGGGGGAATTGACAATGATTTCTTCCTTGGAGAGTCTTTGTTTTCATGAGAACAAAGGGGTTAGACAGTGTAAGCTACCTAGGAGATCGTTATATCCTTTTATAAGTTAAAACATAGGGATTAGGATGTGAAAACATACCCAGAGGGTTACTTTAGATTTTTTGGTTAAACCATAGGGGGTGGGATTTGGGAACTTCCTAGATGGTTGCTTTTTTCACTTGGTTGAATAATTGAAAAATTTAAATGAATGTAATTTAAACTGTAAGATTGTTTAATTTTGAGTACTTCCTTATTTATTGCTTCATTTCACTTATTGCCTGCCATATATATTCACTCACTATTGGGCATAGATATTTGGGTGGTTACATACTGCGATTTGTCTCACACCCTATTTGGGTCATTCTTTTGGGCCCAAACAAATTATATTGTTGCAGGTATAGATAAGGGAAAACACCCTTCTACTTCAGGTAATTGATTTCTATGGAGCTGGAGAGCATGGGACCAAGATGAGGCTTGTGATGTTGTTGGAGTTGTTTACTTGTTTTTCCTTTGTACTTTGGTTTAGTACTGTATTCCAGCACTGTGATTTGTTTGGATGCTTTCCTAGACATATGTATCATTCATCATGAGTTCCAGTGGTTTATTTACTCGTTGTTTTCTGTTGTTTACTATTGTATGGTATTATTACTACTTCTGTTATTCTTATCTTTTTATTCTGCTACATTACTCTACCAATGAGGGCATAGTTTCCCCACCATCACACCCAATTACCTCACTACTAGTTGGAATCCTCTGGAATTCGGGGAAATGTGCTTGAGGCCATGTGACTATTCGGATATGGGGCACCTTTGGGCCGCACTTGGAACTGGGAAGTTACAACCATCACATGTGGTTTTTTCCAACTTCTATTTCTTCCTTTTTAGTGAGGAATGATATATGGATAGAGTATACTAGATCTAACCCCTTAAAAATTAATTAAGATTTTAATAGTGGGGGTAGTATGATGTATGAATAATCCTCCTACTTGGTTGCTACTTTTGAAATGTCATATTTCCTTTTGAGTATAGGCTTAACATAGAATATATGAATTGAATGATAGAAGGGAATGTAATATGTTATTTTCACTTGAACAAAATTTAAAAAATAATTATTAATGATACATTTATCCCTTTAAATATGATCATCATCTATCATTATTTACTTATTTTAAATTACATGGAATTCCTTATGGTATTCCTCAAATTCATGTTCAATGGAATCAGGGAGCACCATGTGTTCCTCAACAGGTGCATGTTCTTTTTATCATATTCCCCTATAGTATATAAAATATTTTCCAAATATGAAAATTCAATGTAGTAGAAATTAATACTCAATTAATATTTAATAAAATCAAATTAACTAGAGTTTGAGATAAGATTAACTCCCTTAATTAGTTCAACATCAATATTTTCTTCAGTGTTGAGTGCCTCTTAGAGTTGGATCTTTGTGGATGGAGGCAGGTAGTTAGGATCCTCTATATTTTCTTCAAACTCCATCACATGTGTGGATTCTTCCTCCATGGATAGAAAAATATGGAAGGGTGATGGATTTTATACTTTTTAGGGACCATGTATATCATTTTGTACCTCATACACATTCTATAATTAATCCAGATCTTGTTGATCTCCCACACATACCTCAGCAAGAATTTATTCATCATCATGAATCCACTATATCTTATCATGGTCATTGTGCATATAATACTTCAAATGGTTTGGGTATGGATACTTCTTAAGCATGGCCTTAACTTCATGTATTTTATTCAAAAAAATTAGAAAAGACCAGTGGCTCATCTTCTAGTTTAGGTTTAGTTTTATCGATGGATACATTGAAGTTATCAGTTATCCAATAATTTTTACTTATATATATTACACCATCTCTTGTAGTTTTTTAATATAGTATTTTAGTTTTTTTTGTTTCTTTCTCCAACAAGTTTTCATATGAAATTTCCTCAAAACATTTGAGATAAAACAAGGAAAATTGTACTTGTTCCTTGACAAAATCTTGATAAAATTATGTAAATAATTCACAAAATTTAGTTAACTCTATGTCTAATATTTCAACCATAGCTTATTCAAGGGTCTAATTGAGATACTGAACAATGTCCTTTAATTCTTTCTTTTTTCAAATTTTTCTCTGGTCCCCCTTGATCTGTCTAGCCCATACAGAAACATTAACTTTCACAAACCAGGTTGATTGAACTATGGGTTCCTACACCTTTGAGTATTTAGTCCAAGAAAAATAATAATCATTTTAATACATCATGGAAAATTATTTTTTTATGATTTGTTAAGAAATGAAAATTATCTACTATGAGAAAAAATAAAACAAAAATAATATATTAATTGAACCCCCATAAATGGCATTGTTTTTTATGCATGCTTGTCATAGGGTGTGGAAAAATCAAATTATTTTCCTAGTGTACATAGTGGTTGACTAGGGTCATATCACTTGAGGATCTTATCATTGTTTTCACTAAATTATTCTAAATCACCAAAATGATTTCTTTCCGTTTTTATTATTCTATGAAAAAATGATTAATTTGGGTTTTGTTTATTTTAAAAATAACAAAAATAAAAGAAGAATTAAAATTTAATCTTATACTAACATGTAATTCTAAACATAATGCGTTTAGGAAGAAAACAATTGGTCATATAATTTTTCTCCTTTATTTGTTAAAATTTAGTTTGGTAATCCATATATAAAATATCATGCATGAATCGCTATCCTTTTACTTATTAATTGTGAAAACTTGAATGCCTTAAGAAATATAAATTTCAACTCCTCCTATAATCATGGTCAATGTAACACCTATGTAGAAGGTATGATATCTTCCAAGACCCTACTCAATCAAATTTCATTTCATCTATTGATTCAATCAACTCCATCATGTGAATATCTAACCAATAAACAGAGGGAGAAGAATTTAAACAAAATAAAAAAATATATATTTGAGTTACATTTCATGAGGGACAATTATCACACCCATGCATGCCACTCATATCTACTACAGACATAAAATAAACATTTATATAGAATTCAAGAACACCTTGACCTTCCCTAGGCCAAGCCTCGGGTCATCCCTTCATTTGTGAGGGTAAGATATCACTATGGTGGATAGAAAGAATAGAATAAGAATAAAAATAAAAATAAAAATACAACAATTTAAGAGACAGATAATGAAATGGTAAATGAATAAAATAAGAAAAAATAATGAGATTAGAATAAGAATAAAATATAAGATAGTAAATAAAATAAATATATATAATAATTCTAAAAGATGAATAAATTTAAATAATAGAAGAGGAAGAGGAAGAAGAATAAGAAGTAGAGGAATGGATGATGGAGGAGGAACCCATAAAATAAAAATTCATGGAATAAAAACTGAAATGAAAATAAAAGAAAAAGAAAAAAAATGGATAAAAAATGAGACCAACAGCCCGAATCCCCAATCTTCATCATGGAATCCTTCTTAGTGTGTCGACTCTTCCTTCAAATCATGAGTGTCTCTTCTATTATAAAAAAGGATATAGTGCCACATCCTGGATATCAAATTCGGTGGATTATTTGAATGGATCTTTAAGGATTTTCCATTATTGAAAATAAAAATATGAATATCATTAGTTTTTAATCTTTAAATATATCATAATTTCATAAGATGTAGTGTGAAATAGGATCATTGGTAGCATCCTTTTATTTTTCATGACATACACGGGGGCTTTCATGGCTTGAAGGATGTGGTTGTTGATGTGGTGGTATGACATGGGATATATCCTCTTTTCCTCTAGCCTTAAAAGTGGTCTTAGGGAGACCAATGGGGTTTGAACGAGTTATAGGATGTTATCTATGGTGGTGTAAGGTGTCTTAAATGGTGATTGGTCTTAAGCCCAAGTTGTCCCACACTGAAAATGGTTCTTCCATTATGTTTTATAAGTAGTATGTGAGGTAAAATTTTCAGCAAATAATAGAGGATGGTGAAGGATTATTTTTGATGTTTGGGTGAGAAAATCTAGGTGAATATGAAGATGTTTATTTTATTATGACCAGTACAACATAAAGATTTTTTCCAAATCAGAACAGTGAAGATGAGGGTGAGTTCTTATAAAGAATGGTACGGGATAAGGTAACAATGGAGTTGTACTGGGGGTTAGAGGACCACTGATGCTTCCAAGCACTACCATGTGTTGGAAAGACTTTCCTCCTATCACTTTGTGGGTTTTACCAACATGGTCTAGTGCTCCCTGGGCATCGACCTAGCTATAGACACCCATAGATTGATCCCATTGAGCCCTACATGGGCCTAACACCCCTTTTCTAGCCTCTGACTGGTTTGGTCCTCCTCTAGAGTTGCATGAATGGGTGACCCTTTTTGTCCTACTAATGTGGATTTCATCCTTTTAGTTGATGGATGACCTAGTTGGACAAATTTTTTAATAAATACCTGAATTTTTTTCAACCAACTAAGTAATCTTAAAATAATAATCAAAGAAATACCAAACTTCAATCACTTAAAAAATTATTTATTTCCATTCATCTTAATTCAACATTCATATTTTCCCATAATTTGATAAAATAATTGAATAAATGGGTATTTATATAAAAAATTGTTTAAACCAATTTAAAGTTGTTTAAAGATATACTTGAAAATTGAGTGTGTCAAAATGTTTTCTGAAAAAACTATATTTATTTAAAAGATGAATTACTCGCACATAATTCAAATTTAATTTTTACCACATTTTAAAATTTTATATGATTGAATAAACTTAATTTTTTTAATTATAATATCTAATTTATCTTACATTTAATTTTTGGAATTTTTCTAAAATATTTTTATTCAATAAATAGTGAAAAATACTGAATTTTAATCTAAAAATTCTTTTGAATTTAAACTAATAATGAAATTAAATTTTAAATTGAATTGGTTTAAAAGTAAAATAAGTTAAATTATATATCAATTAACCTATTTTATGTTATTTTAATCATTTTTATAATTAAATTTTATATAAAAACATTGTGAACTTTTGAACATTTTATATTTGAAAACCCCCTTTATTGTCATGTATTTGTGATTAATTTTAAATCAACTCCTAAAAATTCTATTAATGGAATTTTGAAAATTGATTAAATATATATAATCAAAATTAAATACATTATCTAATATGGTCAAATTATTTTTTTTACCAAAATGAGTAGTGAAAATAGTAAAAATTATTTACCGTAGTTAAGGTAATAATGGATAGTTATTAAACTAAAAAGATAAGGAAACAATAACCTAAAAACATGTATAAAATATATTTTTAGGAAATATTTTGACCCTATCATATCTGAGTCTTGATAACACAATATTTTGGATCCTTATGGAATCTAAAAAATGTGGGTACACCTTTTTATTTTCAAAAACTACATGTGTGCCACTAACCTCACTTATAAAAGGACACCCCCTATCCTCTACTCTTCACACCATCAAACCCTTTTTGGTTCAATAAATAAATTCAAAAATCACATATAAACATAACACCTCTCATCCTAGAATCCATATTTTGGTCATAAATACAACCTAGTAAGGCTTTTGGTGGATACCTAATGAGTCTACCTGGAGAAGAGGTAATGTTCTTCAATGAGAATTTTATTATTTCTTCCTTCACCTCTTAGAATTCATACTACACCATGATGATATCATCAACTCAATATAATATAGATAGTAAAATGTTTTTATATTAAGGGAATGGCCTAAAAACATCCCCACATCCATAAAATGAGTTGTGAAATCATCATTCATGTGTATGGAGGATTACCTCCCCACGAACCAATGTCATTCATTTTTCCATCACCACCTCTCATGGTTGGGTATGATAATAGATATTGTAAGATCCCATATTTTTATGAGGTATATAAAAAAGTTAAACTGTACTTAATTATTTAATTTTGGCCTAATGTGGATGCCTAGTGAGACTATGGAGAATTTAGGGGTGTTTAAGGCTTGTTTGGATCCCAAAGCCCA
Source organism: Viscum album (assembly GCA_963277665.1). Taxonomy (NCBI): domain Eukaryota; kingdom Viridiplantae; phylum Streptophyta; class Magnoliopsida; order Santalales; family Viscaceae; genus Viscum; species Viscum album. The sequence goes on from OY728160.1 coordinate 442,426,177, forward strand.
TGCTTTTGGAAAAGTTAGTTGGGCCAAACGATTAGTAGAAATTGTGCCTCCCCAACTACTCAATTTGAGTAAACCATGAGGGTATTCCAAACGTCTATTATGTTTTTAATGTATTGAGGAAACCAAGCAACTTGGGTCGCATGCTCATGTGGGGGTCTGTAATTTTTAGTAGAGGAATAATGCATGGTCAGTGCACAGTTGTGTGTCGGTAAGGTCTCCATTAATATTCAACCATTCAATGTTTTTCTGGTTATTAGTGAAGTTATGTTGGTTTAGGATCTAATGCCTTATTTTTAGGTTGTTTTCCTATTCATCTACTTTATTCTGATCTGGAACAAATCAGAGGAGGATACTAGATGATTGTTCCTCTACCAAGCTACGGTATGTGGTCTTGTGCTTTTCCCTTAATGTTAAGTTGTTTATATATTATTCCACTATAATGAATTTTGGTTTTTATGGGTGATTCTTATAAATTTAATTGGATTTTAAATTAATTTATTGGACATGTTATAGATGACCCATGAGACCCATTGAGGTGTAATTATAAGTAAAGGACCTTGAACTCAAACCACCCCATGGGAGTGTTTTTAAATGATTTTAAACAACCATAGGTGGAATCTATATTTAATTCATTGTGAATTAAGGCCCTTTTACCCTTTTATTATTGATTTCTTATAAATTGAGTAAATTTTAAATTGAATTTAATGAAGGTATGAGGGAATGAGAGTCATTGTTCCTAAGAATTTGGCTATTTATTTTGCTCGCTTGTTATTGAGACATCATTTATAATTAAAATGGATGATTAACATAAATGGAAAGATTATTTTGATTCAAGGCCTTATAATATTATGCATTATTTAAACAACATTAGGTGGTTATTTTATTGAATATAATTGGGATGGAAATTTGAATTAAAGTGTAAGATTACATGGTATTGTCACACAATGAACACATGATCATTATTCTTAACATATCGAGAGTGAGAGGTGGGTTCCAATTTAGGATCTTCATAAATAGACACTTATGGAATGAATAATTAAATATATATAATGAATTATTATTATATTCATTTCGTGAAACATGTTTTCTACAGTGAATTCCATAGATGGACTAATTTGGCATCTAACTTACATATACTTGAGTGATACTTAGACTTTATCATGGAATTCAAAGGATGAAATCATAGGGTAGGAAATTACTAATTCCAAGTGATAATTTGAATCATTTATAGATATCCAAGGATAGAATATAATGTATGATTATATTATATTCCAAGATTTTCACTTAAGTTCACTTCATGGACCACTAAAGATGAACTTTGTGAATAGTGAATTTATATCACACCTAGAGTTATAATCGTATTCCTTGAGGAATACATCATACAGGAATGTATGGTTTTTTTTAAATGTAATATTGGAGAGATACCTAGGTTCCAACTTAGGAATTCCAAGGATGGGATCAGGTTACATTGAATTAAATAATTATTAAATGATTCTGACAACATGTATTCTAAACCAAATCACAATCTTGGAGTTGGATGGAGCTTTAATTTTGATTTATAGACTTATTATACATATGATATAGGGTATCATATATATTGGATGCTTGGTATATGATCTCGGTCACGAGACATTATTATTAATTAAATCATGGTATAATTAATTACTCAGATACAGTCTGGCTTAGGCTGAAGTAGGTAGTAGAGGATGGGTGTTACATAGAAGCTCAAACCAATGTGGGTTATTACTGTACTTTACATACATATTTATTATTCCTTGAACAATATATATAATATATATATTCCCTGACTGGATTTCATTAGACGCCATTTTTATGGCCTACTGATTTTATCTCATACCGTGATCAGGCTGCCTTTATGGTACCCTAACAGACTTCATGGATGCATCTAAGGATAGTGGAAAGATCCCTCTTATTGATGGTTGAATTATTATTTCATAATAGTAGGGTAATAATAGGACTGGGATATTTCTTTTGATTTTATCTAGAGATAGTTCCTTTTGGCCATTTATATTTTGATACATGTTTTATAATGGATGATTATACTTTCATTTCATATTTATTTAACATGATTATGCTATTGATTTCTATGATGATACCATAGTCCTATACTCTGATCATAAGGGTATAGGCTCCCCATTGGTCCACCATGTACCCTCGTTATTAGTCGATAGCCTCTGTCATACAGATAGGGGCATTTGAGTCTATGTGGACACTCATTCATGGTTTATTTTGATTGCATTGGGGGTGGTATGTAAAAAATATGTATTAGAGGAGTATTTTTTCTTTATTTTTTGGAATATTAGATAGGATATTATGAATTTTTTGGGATTTGGTAATGATCAGTTCTTGGGACTATCTTTCCCATATACATAAAAAGGAAAAAATTCCTAGTATGGGATCTGATATCGTAGTTTATTCCTATTATAGTTTATTTTAATTCACCATTAGGTGACTTACTTTCTATTTTATGTTCCTTCTAATTGAATATTTTAACCTTGTATTGATATGTAATGGAAATATTATTTCATGAATCATCATAGGCACCTCAAAATTTATATGTCTTGAATTATTCAATGCCATGTGTATATTACTATGCACATTCCCTGAAACATGCCTTGGTGACTTATTACTATATCCACATAATTGTACTGAAATTTCATTCAGGGACTTTTAAAATGGCTAGTCTAGATTAAATATATATCATACATCAATTTATAAGTTACATGGGATGTTATAAATTGGAAGTGGTGATCTATATAGTTTAATCTTTTAAAAGATAAATTATAAATGAACGACAATGAAATTTAAAGGAAATTGAGACATAAAATTAAATGGACTCCCTTAAAAAGGGATTCCAATTGATATTTTAATTGTTTTATCCTATATATGATTCTATTTAAACTCTATATCCCAAGAAATATGCTTTATTTTCACGAACATGACCCTGAATAGACCTCTATAGTAGGAATTAGGTAGTTTATCTAATTTATCTTATGATTCTTATATCACCCATACCTAGATCTTGGAGAAAGAAATGGTATGTGATATTTATATAAGAAGTATTATACCTAAATTTTTCTTATATATGTGGTCTTAGTGGTTGTTAAATCATGTTTTGAGGCATGTGTTTTTATTTCTTGGAGACATACCTCTATGAAATCCTTGAGTCATGTTTCAGGAGGGTGGCGAAAACTATGCCTTGGAGATGGAGGGAATTAGGTCACCAATAAAACCTCGCATATTGACTCTTTTTTCACTTACAATTATACCTGAAATGGGTTCTGCTGCATCATTTCAAGATGGATTTCTATTCTTTATATATATTTTTCAAGGAGCATGGTGACCAACCCTGACTATGGAAGAATTGATGGGTGAGTTTCAGCATTAGAGTCTACCCATGTTTTTGAGATATGGTGAACCTCATTATGTACAATAATGTATACAAGAAAAGTTGTCTATTCTTTAGTATCTTGAGAAAAATCCTGAGAGGAGAGTGAATCTCTCTAGATATATTCTTGGGGATTCCCCCAGGATATGATGGTAGGTGATTAATCAAATGGATCATCCTCATGATATAGATTCCAAGAATTTCTATATTCCCTTTTATGATTATTTCTATTTTGAGATGTTAAGGGATGATAATGAAAAATATTTTATACATTTTTTATAGGGATACTTATTAGTCATGAACTATTCTTAACATTTTATGGAGCTTTATCATTTCAAACCTATTCTTTTAGGTTACAAGTTTTCTAAAGTTAGGAAATTTGAGGATGGTATCTGGTATGTTATTTGATCACTAGTGAATGTATTTAGGATTACTAATGTATTATAAATAGTGAATCAGGCCATTATCACAAAGAATAACCTAAGAGAGGATGGGGGTGTGATCCAGGGAGGTTCAGTATCTAACTCTAGTACAATATCAATCAACAGTAGGAATCAATGCTTAGAGCTTCCACATGGTGATATTAGTATCTAGAGTCAATACTTGGGTTTCTAGGTGAGGGGCCACCAGTTCGGTATAAGTGACCTCAGTGTATGAGGAACATAACTAGTTATAATATTATTGTAATATTGGTTATATACAACATTTTTTCAGAGAATTTCCTCTAGTATCTAGTGAGAGAGGGTCTGCACCAACACTATGTTCAAGAGTAGGGTCATTGGATCCTCATCCAGTAGGTAGATGTAGTATAGTTATCTGATCTAGCAGAGTAGTTGTTCATAGATAAGGTATCCAGTCACAAGACATACAAAGCTAGAAGATCATACCTTCTCATTGTAGATAGTAAATTTCATAGGTCCTTGGATCGGGCACAATATATAAAGTTCAACCAATATGCGAGGACTAGAGTTTCGAACCTTCTATACTAATAGGTGTTATCCTGGTCTCTTCTATTATAATATTTTCTATTTTTAAAAAAGGTGATTCTCAAAATTTTGTATCAATTACTATTATGGTGAAACATGGCCTTGATGTTTAGTCTTCCAGTGGAATTATGACACTTCATACTCCATAGGGGATAAGATCAAAGAGTGTAAACCTATGAAGGGAGTCCCCCTTGAGATTAGTGGGTGTTTCTTTATATGTAAACTCTTTAACCTAAAGATGAAAGTGTTAGATATCTATCTCAGGATGGACTATCTAGTTCTCTGTCATGCATTGATTGATTTTTATTGTTATAGGGTGACATTTACATCACCATAGGATAATTTTTTTATTCACAAGGGTGAATGAGATGTCCAGACGAGTCAAGTGGGACCTGAGAATTGTGGGATGAGAGGGATGATATCCTAGATTGTTATCTTATATATGTATGATCATGGAACTCAGCGGGAATATTTTCTTCCACTTTTATATCATCTTAGGGACATTTTCCCAAATGAATTTTTTGGAATACCTACCAAGAAAGAGGTTTAGTTTTCTATTGAGATAGTTTATAGAGATACACCATTATTTATTCATCCTTACAAGTTGATTATTATTGATTTGTAAAAGGTGAGGAGGATGATATAGTATTTAGAAGCTCAGGGGTTTATATGACCTAGTTACTCACTTTGGGGTTCACCAGTCATTTTTTCTAAGAAGTAAGATTATACACTCAATATTTTCAGTAATTACCATCAATTAAACCTTATTATGGTAAAGAACATGTATAAATTTCCACATATTGAAGATTAATTCAACTAGCTCTTTGGATAAATGGTTTTCTCTAAAATTGATATAAGATACAGATATCATAAGCAATGTGTTTAGCATTTATAAATACCTCATATAGCTTTTCATAGTGGGTATGTTCTATATTTTTATTTGCTGATGTCTTTCAGTCTCACAAACAATCAATTTGTTCTCATGTTACTGATGAACTGGGTGTTCCATCCATATATGTATGTGTTTTTAGTGGTATTCGTTGGTGATATCATGGTGTATTCACACACTCAACATGACCATACAAAACATATTGAGATTTTTAAGATATGTTGAGAGAGTATCAATTATATGATATTCTCAAAATGTTCCACTTATGTATAGATAAGATTCAATTCACCAGTCAAATTATCTTAAAGATAGTAGTATCAGTTGACCTAGAAAAGGTGAGAGCTATAGTTTCTTAGAATAATCCCAAGAAGGTGTTTGATATATAGAGTTTCTTGGTGGATGGATGGATATTATAGGCGATTCATAAAGGACTTATCTTTCTTATAAGAACATTTTATGGAATTGACTAAAAGGGTTTTGAAGTCCTCGTGGTCAAATTCATATGATACATCCATTATGGAGGTGAAAGAGAGACTGACTTCAGTGCCAAAAATGATTCTTATAGATCTGGTAAAGTTCTATATAATATATTTTTATGCATTAGGTGTTGGGATAAGAGAAATTACGATGCATGAGGATAGAGTCATGGAATATAGGTCTCTTCAGTTGAGGCCACATGAGAGGAACTGCCCAAATCATGATCTAAAGTTAGCAGCTTGTTCTCAAGTCTTGTGCAGTTGAAGGAATTACATAATGGGAGAGAATTTTATGGTGTACATGGAACAAAAAAACATCATATACATCTTTTGAAATCTTGATTTAAATATAAGGTAATGAATTTTGGTAGAGTACCTTTAGTCCTTCAACTTTGATCTTTCCAACATGCCCAAAAATGGAAATGAAGTTGACGATGCACTGAGAAGGATGACTTAGATGCAAGAGTTACAGGAGGTCAGTTTCAAGTGAAACCTTATGACCTTGAATTTAGATATGAATTTTTTGGTTCAGGAAAGTGATGGGAAAACTAACCTTTATTATTTGAAAGTAACTTCCACTATTTTGGATAGGGTGAGGATGAGATAGCTGTCAAATTCTATGGGTTTGGTCATACGACAGAGCGTTTCAAGTGATGACTCACCTTCTGGTTGGATCATTAGTGAGGATAAAATCACTCACTTCCATATACATGTATAAGTTCAATAAGACATATAGGAGGAGTTTGGTTGAGAGTTACATGCCACTATATGGGCTATACATATCTGTATTTCCAAGATGTATCAATACTTGTGCCGTCAATAATGTTGGTTGGGGATTAAGTGGTAGATATATTGGTTTGTTTCACGGTGTTAAACATGTCACAAGGGGAGTTGGAGAACCCATAAATAGTGGGACTTCAATATCTATTACCTATTCTTGAGTGTAAATGGGACAACTTCACCATGGATTTCATGAAAGGACTACCTAGATAACTGCATGGTAGTGACGTCGTATGGGTGATCGCAGACAGCTTGATAAAGTTATCTCATTTTTTCCTATTAAGGATACTTTTTCTGTGGATGATCTTGTAAGGATCTATATTTTTGAGAATATACATCTCTATGGGGATCCACGTTCTATTATGTCATAAAGAGATGCTCATTTCGCATCATGGTTCTAGAAAGGGTTGCAGAGGGCACTTGGTTCATAGGTATTGAGGAGTATAACTTATCACCCATGAAATGGTAGTTATTCCATGTGTATGATACATGTTTTAGAGTACATTATCTAAAAATGTTTCCTTGAGTTTTGATTTTCTTGGGTGAATCACTTAACTATCTTTGATTTCGCTTACAATAACATCTTCCAGGTGACCATACAAATGGCTCATAATGAGGCCATATATAGTAGGCCATGTCGTTCCTCCATTTTCTAGTTAGAGGCATGATATGTAGAAATAATTGGTCCTCATATTGTTTAGGAGACTTCATAGAACGTTCATCTTGTATATAATAGGATGTCTATAGCACATTCTAGGAAAAAAATCATATACAAATCATTTCCATCGACCACTAGAGTTTGACGTGGGGAGTCATGTTTTCTTATAATTTTCTCCTAGACTATGGCATATATAGACTTTGAAACAAGGGAAATGATCACTACATTGCATTGGGCCCTTTGAAATTATACAGAGAGTCAGGCCGATAGCTTATCCATTGTAGTTACCTTAGATGTATCGGTCCATCCATGACACCTTCCACGTATAGTTTCTTTGACGATATCATTATGATCCATTTTATATTATTCATCCTGATGAGGTTGATTTGGACATAGATACATCCCATAAATAGCATCTTATCTATATTTTTTATCTTATAATAAAGGTTCTATTAGGCCCCTCATTTCCTCTAGTACGGGTGATATAGAATCATATAAATGTATAGGAAAAGACTTGGGAGAGGGAGGCTGACGTACATGATCAGTGGATAGAGTTATTCTCAAGTAATACTTCAACACCCTTGGAAAAGAAATTTAGGGATGAATTTATTTAAATAGGGATGATTTTATGAAACTAGATTTTCAATAAAGCGTTAAAAATTTTAATTTCTATTTAATTCATTAATATCGGTCTAATTTGAATGCCTAATGGGAATATGTATGAAACAGAGGTGTATGGTGATTTATCAAAGCCTAGAGCTAGATTTTTTTATAGAACTAAGTTAGCACACATGGTTAGTAGAAATTGTGCTACCTAGGATACATGTTTTGAGTAAAATATACGGGGTTTTATGACCCTCTATCAGGTGATGGATGGTTTGAGAAAAAAAAATCCAACTGGGGCCACACACCCTTACAGGGGCTTTGTAATTTTTCGCAGAGGAGAAATACACCGTTATTAGATGGGTTGACTAAATGTATTTCCTGACCATGAGAGGGGGTTTTAGAGATAAATAAGGGATCATGGTTGGTGCATAGTTTGTAAAAATATTTGATCAAACCATACGACATACTTTTTAGAGGATAAATTATCATTTTCATTTTATTTATTTTATGTTTTAACCATCTATTTCTTCTCCATATTTCCTCTATTAGTGGAAACCTTTTTCTACCATCGTGACTTTGTTGAATCTAAATCCTAGGCTTTTCCATAACTCCATGACCCAGACTTAAAAAAACTCACTTTCGGTTTTGTTGAATGTGTGAGGGTGAGTTATCCATTCATATTTCACCTTTTTTTGTTTTACTTATCAGTAGAGATGCAATTTTTATGTAGGATCTTATGCCATATTTTTAGGGTGTTCATATGTTCATATATTTTATTATAATCTTGGTCAAATCAGAGGCTGAGACTGGATGAGTGTTCCTCTATCATGCTAAGTTATGTGGTCTCATGTTTTTTCCTTAATGTCGAGGTGTTTATATATTAATAATTTGGGCCACATGAAGGTTCTTTTGGGAGACACTTATAATTTAATTAACTTTTAAATTCATTTAATGGGCATGTTATAGATGGCCCATGAGACCCATTGATTTGTAATTATAATTAATAGACCTTGAACTCAAACTAAACCATGGGTATATTGTAAAATTAGATTAAACCACCATGAGTGGACCATGTATTTAACTCACCATGAGGTGAGGCCCTTTAACCATTTCCTTATGGATTTCATATAAATTGATTAAATCATAAATTGATTTGAATGAAGTTAGAAGGGAATTAAATTCCATGTTCCTAGGACTTAAACCATTTCTTTTTCTTACTTGTTCTTGAGACATCATTTATAATTGAAATGGATAATTTAAAATGAATGGAATGATTCGTGTGATGTTATGACTTCTAATACTATTTTTTATTTAAAATATATTATGAGGTGAGTTGATTGAATATAATTATGAGGATAAATTGAATTAATGTGTGATATTACATGGTATGGTTAGACTATGGACCCATGTCCATTATTATTGACATGTCGAGAGTGATAGATGGGTTCTAATTTAATATTTTCATAGACAACATATTCTTTAATGAATAATTAAATGAATATAATGAATGATTATTATGTGATTTTATCAATACATGGGTTTTACTGAGAATTAAATAGACAGAATCAGTAGGAATCTAGGTTATATATATTTGAGTGATACATGGACTCCTTTGTAAATGGGAAAGGACATACTAAGAGGGAAGACTATTATTATGCATGAGTGATACTTAGAATCCTTTATAGATAGTAAAGTATAGACACTAAGGGGTGATTATATTATACTCCATGAGTGACACTAGGGTTCCTTTCATAAAACACCAAGGATATATACTATAAGTGGTGAATTTATACCACACCTTCAATGATACCAGTATTCCATGTGGAATGCCTTGGGAGGGCTTGTAGGATTTTTAGTTCATGTTATATTAGGAATGATGCCTAGGTTCCAACTTAGGAATACCAAGGATAATCTCATGTTAAATGCAATTGAAAAAATATTAAATTATTTTTTACAACTCATCTTCTAAGATAATGAACAATCTTGGATTCGTTTGGAGACTTAATTTTTACTATTGGACTTATTATACACATCAGATTAGATATGACAATGAGGGGTTAATTGGGCTGTAAACCATGTCCCAAGACTTCATTATTAATTAAATGATGGTTTTATTAATTACTAAGAGATAAAATTAGGTAGAAAAGTATGGGTGTTCCATGGTATCATCGACCTATATAGGTTATTATTGCACTATGCTTACAACCTTATTATTACCTGCTTGATTTTTATTATATATATTCACCAAATAGATAGAATTAGACACTGTTAATAGTGGCCCATTGATTTTATCTCCCACCCTAATTAGGGTTCAATTATGTTTCCTAGATAGAATTCATGGATGCATGTAGGAATATGGTAAATTACCTACATGTTGTTGGTTGATTGGATGTTTAGTAGTAACTGGAGAATCACAAGACCAGGATGTGGCTCAAAATGCTATCTAGAGATAGTTCCTTTTTCATATTATTTATTTTCATACATGAATTTTCCTGGATGTATATTTCTATGTTTACATGTCATTTATATAGTATTTTGTGATCATTATTTGTATACGACACTATTGGATATGATTAGCTTGTTATTTATATGATGGATGTTTATTCCTCTATTTCATAGTTATTTCACATGATTCCATTATTTTTTTCAATGATAATACCATTGTTATACACACTAGTCATTAGGTTATAGTCTCCCCATTATTCCACCGTGGACCCTATCTAGTATTTTTCATCATCTCGCATATAGGGATGTGTACTTGAGGACATGTGGCCAATATGGTTTGGTTACATTTGAGTGAACCGAGTCTGGGACTTCACAAATAAAAATTACATGTAAAATATTTATAATATAATTGTACCTATAAATTCATTATATAAAATATATCTTTTTTCTACATTCTATTCTATAAGGAATTGGATAATATCTCTCATATATACAGTAGACTACTGCCTCGTGAAGCGATGTGATTCATCTTTCATTAACACTTAAATGGGGTGTAATAAATAGAAAGTTAATAAATATATGTTATATAAATGAAATAATTATAATTTTAAGGAAATTTTTCTTTATTAAAAGATAATATATCATTTTCTTTATTACATAGAAATTTGATAACATCATTCATGTATGTATGGACTACCATCTTCATAAAGGGATGTGAAAATATTTTCATCACAAAACCACATGGATAATATGTATAAGTATATTTATAGTAATAATATGGTATATATGATGTTATGATAATTCTATAATGATAATTTATTTTTTATTTCTTTCTATACTGATCGTTGGAAAATGGAAATGTTGCTCATGCAGACATATGGCCTACCATCTCCATGATCGTAATGTATTCAATTTTTCATAACCATCTTTCATGATTTGTTTTAAAATTAAAATTCATTTAAAAATATTATAATTATATAATTATTACTATTTTAGAGAATATAGAATAGTATAATATGTTCACGAATGATATCTTTAATCACAAAGAATGTATGGTAAAACAAGATAATTAACACCCAAAACAATGAAAATAACCAATGACTATTAATGAACAGGTGATAATATGTTATAAAATGATAAAAATAATATTATAAATATTAATATGGTTATTTTATATATTAATAAAAATTTTGAACCCATTATAATGTATTCTTAATCAAATTCATCTAAAGGGAAGTGTGATGTAATAGATTTCGTCTCAATTTCATTTCATTAAAGTGTATTGTAATGTTTTTGAACCTAATTTCTTTGATATGGTGTATAATATGGTTATTCATGATATTTTTAGGTAATAATATCATTTTCAACTCTTTTCTTATTAAAATAATTTTAAAAACAATTTTAGAAAATTTTACATCATTTCTCTCTTCAATCAGAAATCTATTTTCTATAAAAACCGTAATTTCAAAAAAATTCAAACACATTTTAAATCTCTTAAAATTATTTTTATATAAAATTTTAACCATTTTTACCTTTAAAAAAATATTTTCTGAAATTAATGTTAATGTTGTTTTCAAAAAAAAATTCTCTTTTTCTTTTAGTGAAAAATGAAAGGAATATTTGTTTTAACATGTATTCCATAAATAGAATTTATATCCTTTATTACCACTCAAAATATTAAAATATTAATTTATAAAATTTTAAAAAAAAATTCAATGAAAATTATATTCAATTTTTTATCTTTTATAGTTAAAAAGTAAATTTTAAAATGAAAATATATTTTCCTGAAAAATGTTTTTAATGATATTTTATGGTATTATTATTCATCAACGACAAAAACAATTATTATACTTATTATCCACTTGGTATTTTATGTATTGACAGAATAATTATTCATTTTAGGGATGGTTTGTGATCATTTGAACAAGGAAAGTATTTAAATTCACGTTCTGAATTCAATTTTGTAGTCATTAACATTCCCTTGAAATATTCACATTCCTGTGATAATCAAACATTAAATGTCACCTAAATATCTATATTATTTATCATAGATATTATTTTTTTCTTAAGTAATATCTCATTTATAAATATGGTGTTTATCATGGAATGTTATTGGATTTACTAAAGAAATTTTGATAATCAGTATTATTTCTTCAATGCAAATATTTAATTGTAAGGAATATTTATTCATGAATTAAATTGACTATTCAATATATGGGTAATGTTTGTAACATTAGTGATGGGTGGGGCCTGCTATTATATAGCCCCATGATTCATGGATATGTCATAGAAGAAAAATCAATATGATGACATTAAACATGTTTTTACCTTTTTATTAAACTTTCTTGTGAAATGTCTTAATGGTAGAGATGTCCTGATGTCTGAGATCTTAGAGTGAAATAATTAATAATTTCTTTCATAATTAATTTTGTTATTATTATCCATAAGATTTTCATAATGATATTATTTATGGATGAATTTCATTCTTAGTTATTGATTCAATGGATTCTGTTTCTAGTTATTTTCCAGTCCATATTTATTATGACTTATCAATTTATGATATCCATGTTATTTATTAAATGGAATGTATTTTCATATATTTACCTGGACATATTAATTTTTATCCATGAGATTTTTAAATTTATGTTATCTATTGATACACTTAATTCTCAATTAATTACTTACATGGGAAGTGTGTTTAGTAATTTACCTTTATATATTGATTATGATTAATAATTCATGATAGATTCTGATGTACTTAAACCTTACTGAGCATTTTCTCTCACCCATATTTTTTATTTTTTACATAAAATCCAAGAATTTTACTATTATTGATATGAATGGATATTCTAGAGGGAATAATGTTATTATCAAAAAAAATTATTTTTTAATTTGTTTTTTCAAATGTAATGTAAGACTCAAGTGTGTATCTCGTTTCTTTAAGACTACTAAACTATTCAGTCCTTCGGGATGATAATCCTTGTATTCTATTCCAATGTAATAAAGTATAAAAAAAATTTATTACTGTGGTTGTTTTATCTATAGTTTTTATCATATGATGTTTAGTAGAAACCATGGTAACTAGATTTATTAAGGTATAGTTATGGGATCATAAATCTATGATAAAAATTGAGGATAAGTATAGATGAATATCCTAATGTTTTGTTATAGTATATATTATGTGGTGTTTCCTAGAAAATATCCATATCTAGATAATATAAGATGATTTAATTTTGGAATAGATCTACCGAGATTTAATAACTCCCAAAAGGGTGCATTGGTCTTGACCCGATCAACACATGGTGCCCAAAAACTAGCCTTACTATACACTTGGCTTGACAATATAGGTAGATATTCATAGGATAATTCACATTTTCTTCAAAAAAATTTATAAAGGATTTGATTTTATAATAACATTGAATGGACATGGTTAAAACTAAAGTGTCTTATGATTAAAATAAGTTGTCTCAATGGAACATGAAAATGTATTATGTGTAAAAAATATTGTAATTAATCATATAATTTCTAAGGTAAAATAAAGAGTACAATGTTAGGAAATAAATTTCATCCATGTAATTAATTTTTTCCTTAATTTTGGGAACCTAGTAATTATCTCAGTTGGTTCCCTCTTCCAAATGATGACTCCTAGACAAAGGAAGGGACTATGTTAAAATAAAATGGTTGAGTAGTTATTTTAGATTCTATAATTATATTATATAATTATTTTATTACCAATGGTATTTTGGATATAAGAATCATGAATAATATAAGTATTTTGTTAAATTTTAGAAGCATGTATGTCTTTATTTACTTAAAAGTAATGGATACAAAAATGGGATTATGATTTTAACATTGATTATAAGTCTAAAGTCTTAAACATCTATTTTTAAAATTTATGTGATTGAAGTCTACCAAGATTATGGATATTTTGGGATAAATTTATAGAAATAAACCCATTGGTTTACTATGTGATTTAGTGAAAATTTTATTTGAGGAATAATGAATTTAAAATTTATAGACATAAGTTTATATGTATTGATAACCATTATGGTTAATATGATAATTAATGTCACTGTAATAATAGTAAAATATAATTATTTGACTTTTGTATAAAAGTATGTATAGAAAAATATAGTAAAAAATTACTTTAAAGATTAATTTTACTTCATGTATTTCCATCATATATATTTTTTGTAACATTATTGGAATTAAAGTAATATAGTTTATAAAAAGGACAACTCACATGTTGGGTGAAAACAGGTCACATCCAGTAAAGAATCAGGGCTTGAACCCCTAACCGAAGGATGATAAGAGTTTAACACCTACCAATGTCATACATGATATCCTGGTTAATATTTCCTAAGTTAAATGATTTGAAAAATAAATATTAATGATGAATCAGTGGTGTTACTACTGGGGTTTGTAGAATAATATACTATATTAGGTAACCTGTGCTAACCATATTGGTTATGGAAGATAGTTTGAGATAGAGATAAATACTTTCACAATTATGGGGATCTTACAATATATTAAAAGAGTATTTTAGTGCTTTAGGAATAAAAACATTATTTTCATTTTTTAGATTAATTAATGAATCATAAATTGATTGAGGCACAACTAATGGTTGAGATTTTTCTTATGGAATGGAATAGAATCAAGTAAGTATATATTCTCATAAAATTTCCTCACCATTAGGATAAAGGAGATTAGAGTAAACTATTATTTGATTACAATAATTTCTGATTACATAAATAACCAATTTCACACCTATTTATTTTCTGGTTTTTGAACTTTAACTTTTTATGGATCACCCACATTCCTGTGATCAATGATCTCAATCACTCTCTTAATCCATGTGAATTAGTAATATATTTTATGTCCATGTTTTAATTACCCAAAAATTTTATCTTATAAAGAAACCTAATTATCTATTATTACATATGACCTTATTACATCCCTTTCTCTCTTATTTAGAGGATATTTTTTAAAACTAGTTATGACGAAGTTTTTTCAATAATTATATTTCTAAAAACCAATCTTTTGAATACAGAGATCATGTTTAAATTGTGAAGGAATTTTTTTTAATGTTGATAGAATGAAAAATATTGAAATCAAAAAATATAAAGATTTTATTTTATTTCATATAAAATATGAAACATTGATATTAAACAATTGGTGAAATATATTTCTTCAAATTTAATCTCTACCATAGCTTGTAGAACATACAAATCTGAGTCAAAATGAATTGTAACATAGTATACCATTATAAAATAGAATTTAAATTAATGTATATGAATAGTATTAGCTAAATTATCAATATTATGGTTATCTATTTATTATAAATAAAATAAGAATCATTTAAAATAAAAATAAAAATTTCTGAAAAATAGTATTTTTCTAAAAGATGGATTAGTCACCCTTTTGCGGACATTATCTAAAATTAATTTTTACCAGTGTTAGAAAATTTATTTTAAAAATACAAATAAATTTATTAAAAATTAATATCAAATTTATCTTAGGGTAATTTTTCTATTTGTTTCCAAAAGTATTTCATTTTTTTATGAATAGTGAAAAATATTGAATTATATTTGAAAACTTCATTTTCATTCAAATTAATAATTAAGTTAAATTATATTTTTAATTTTTTTAATGTAAAATTAGTTAAATTTTATATAAATTAATCCAACTTAGGTCATTTTAATAATTTTTATATTTAATTTTGATATAAAAAATTATAATCTTGTAAACATTTTCTCACTAAAAACCCACTTTCTCATCACATCTAGAGGAATAATGTTTTGTTAAATTTTGTCTCTATATGAAATTAAAATTAAAAAATGGATCTAATAAAAGTAATAATAATAATTTATATTATAAAATAATGTCAAATTAATGTTTTACCAATATGAATAATAAAAATAGTAAAATTTATTTACCGTCATTAAGGTAAAAATAGATTTACTGGGAGGTTAAACTAAAAATATAAGGGTCAAAATGATCAGAAAATATTACAAAATATAATTTATATAAATATTTAAGAACTATAACAAATAATTTCTATTATTACTCAAATTTTTACCCTTCAGGTATGCGAAAAACATGGGCACATGTTTTTATTTTCAAAAATTACAATTATGTCACTCACCTCACTTATAAAAGGCCACCCACTCTCCACTCTTATTCACAACATCAAACCATATTTTATCTAATACCTACCCAAATAACTCCAAAAAAATTTTCCTATAATAATAGAAACCTTATTTTGGGCATAAATCTATCCTAGTAAGGATTTTTTTTCAATACTAATGTGTTTACCTAAAAAAGAGGTAATGTGCTTCGACGAGTGTTTTTATTTACTTATTCCTCTATAACCTTAAGTAATTATTAAAAAAATATGATATAATAACATAAATTTATTACATATAATTTATTTTTTTTATGTTAATTGTATTACCAAAAACCATTCCCACTTCCATCAAATGGGTTTGGAAATCATCATTCATTAGTACGATGAACTACCACCTCATGAACTGATGTCATTCATTTTTCCATTACCACTACTAATGGTTTGGTATGATGATGGGTATAAAGTATATTTGTGATATTTATAAAATAATTATACCTATTGAGTTATTATATACTATATATATTTTTACATTCCATTTTTTAAGGGATGCGATAATGTCACTCATGTGTATGGCGGACTACTGCCTCGTAAAGTGATATGATTCATATTTCACTACCACTTTAAATGGAATGAAATAATGATTAATATAATAAATATTTTCTATATATATGACATAATTATGATATTAATGATATATTTAACATTATTAAAAGATAATATATCATTTTCTTGCTAACATTGAATGATGATAAAATCGTTCATGTATGTGTGGACTACCTCCTTCATGAAGTGATGTGACTCTCTTTTCATCATCACCCCACATGGATAATATATATAAGTATATTTAATGTAAAAATATGGTATATATAATATTATTATAATTATATAAAGTTAGTATTTTAATTATGTTACTTCCATAATGATCATTGGAAAATGGAAATGATACTTATGCATATGTATTGCCTACCAACTCCATGATCGCAACGTACTTAATTTTTCATAACCATCATTCATGATTGGTTTTAAAAGTAAAATTTATATGAAAATATGATAATTATTTCATGATTATTATTTCGGTGATTATTTATCTATATAATATGTGAAATAAAAATATCTTTCATGATAAAACATGCATGAGAAAATAAAGGAATTAACACCCGAAACAATGAAAATAATGACTGATCATCAAATAAAAGTAGAAAAGATGTTATAAAATGATTATGTATTATATAAATAATATTAATATGTTTATTTTTTAAGTTAATTTATTTTTTAAATGATTATATATGAGTTTGAATCATGTTAAACCAAAAGTAATCGTAAGGTAAAATATTTATTCTCTGTTTCATTTCAATGAGGCATATTGTAATGTTATGAATCTAATTTATTTTATATGGAGTATATACATCCCAATTTACATGTAATATCATTATTACATATTAATTAATGGTTTTAATTATTTAATCCAAGGGTATTTTACTTAACAGTTCCCAAGTGGTAAGTAATACAATAACTTAATTTCTTTTCATTGGGTTATATTACATCTATATCATCTTTGATATTATTTGATTAACCATGAAATAAATTTTAATTTAATTATTATGTAATTCCACTTATTTTATTTGGATTTATAGTTTTTAAATATATTCTATTAATTTATTATTTCACACATTAATGTTATGATCATTTTATAGATTGATTTCACAATCCCATTCTAATCAAAATTGTTTATTCAATAATTTCAATTGATAGAAATTATTTGATCATTTTATAATAAGACCATATAATTTTCTTCTCCTATGTGTGTTCGGTATATTTTGAAATTATATTATAATTTTACTAATCATCGGTGCTTAAATTAATTGAGAAAATGTTTTTAAGAAAATCTTAATCTATTTCTATCTTTGTTTGGAAATATGTTTTCTTCCAAAATGATGTTTTCAAAAAAAGGTTTTCAAAAATGTTGTGAACCTTTCTAATGGGATTTATAAAATAAATTTTTAAGATTTTTTTCCTTCAAAAAAATATTTTTTAAAATAAATCTTCATGTCATTTTTAAAATAATTTTTTATGGATTTTTATGAAAGTTAATTTAATATTTGTTTTAATGTGTAGAACATAAACTAAAATTTTAACCATCATGAACATTAAAATATTCTAATGTTTTCTTTATAAGATTTGAAGATTATTTTGAATGATATTTTTTAAAAAAAAATTAAACATTTAGTTTTAATATTGATTTTTTAAATGAAAAATATTTTTTCTTGAAGAGTGTTTCTGATGATAATTTTATGGGATTTCTATTCATAAACTAAAAAACCCCTTATTGTATTTATACTACACTAGTGATATGTTGTATTAATACATTCCCTATTAATTATATGGATATTTAATGATTATTTAACAAATTTAAGTATCTGAATTCACTTTATTGATTCATTTGTGTAGTCATTAACTTTCCCTTGAAATATTCAGTTTCATGTGATCATTAAACATTAATTTTTTTCCCTAAATATCCATATTAATTATCATGGATATTATTATTACTTAAAACTATCTCATTTCTATATATAGTGTTTCTCTTTGAATGTTAATGGATTTACTGAGGAAATATTGATAATCTATATTCTTTCTTCAATACAGATATCCAATGGTAAGGAATATCAATTTATGAATTAAATAGATCATTCAATGTGTGAATAATATTTCCTAACTATAGTGATGGGTAGATAATGGTATTATATAGCCCCTTGATGCATATATAGGTCTCACAAGACAAATAAGTATGCTATAATTAAATAGGTTTATACTAATTGTTTTTAACTGAATTGGGAAATTTCTTTATGATAGAGGTATTGTGATTCCTAAGATCATGGAATCCAATAATTAATAATTTCTTTCATTATAAATTTGGTTATTATTATCTATGTAAATTTCATAATGATATTATTTAGGGATTCATTTCATTCTTAATTATTGATTAAATGGAATGTGTATTCAATTATTTATTGTTACATATTTATTATGACTTATCCAGTTATGATAATCATGTTATTAATTAAATGGAATGTGTTTTTAGTTATTTACCTTTCCATATTGATTATTATAAATGAGATTTTCACATTGATTTTATCTTTGGATGCACATCATTCTCAGTTTATTGATTACATGTATTGTTTATTTAGTAATTTTCCATTCCATATTGATTGTTCTTATTGATTCGTGATATATTTCAATGTACTTACCCCATAATGATCATTTGATCTTTCCATTATTTTTTTCCTTTCCCTGGAATCCATGAAGTTTACTATGATTGATATGCAAGCATATACTAGTGGGAATAATGTTATTCTTGAAATAAAGTATGTTTTGATATTTTTCTCAAATTTAATGAATGACTCAAGTATATATATTTTTTACCTACACTAATAGAATAATCTATTATTTGGGGTTTGATTCCTTATATCTTATTCTAATGTAATAAATAAAACACCTACTCTAGGTTACTGGGTTCGGGTCACTATAGTCTAAATATATGGGAACCTGATTCTTCGTCTTCACCTACTTTCAAATAGGGCTGGTTGAAATATATTAAATAAAGAACCTCTTTATTCTTTTTTTATTAAGACTACTTATAATTATCCTAGTATATCATTTCTACTCTCGGATATACCACTAATGAAGATATATAAAACTCCCTAAGCACAATAACACATTTTATGAATGGAAAATCCTTCCATCCTCATATGAGGATGGATTTCTCCTCGCCTTCATAGTATACATTAGAAGAATGACTTATCAATATCTAGTCATATAATACCTCACAATCAATTTCTCCTAACTATTCTACCCCAGTGAATTGAAGAATCCAAGAGGTCATGACCATTGATCATAGATAAACTGATCCCCCTTATCTACTAATATCAACTTTAGTGAGGCCAACTGGCCTACTTCCTTTCCTAACATCTATGAAATAATTTTCATATGAGTGTTTCTATAAACATAGTATCATTCCCCATAGTATTGATTATATTAATTTCATAGGCCTATAAAAAATATATCCATTTCATCTTCCTCATGATGATATCTCTTGGGATGGTGATATTGAGGAGGCTCTTATGGTCAGAAAATAAAACCAAACCACACTATAAGAATGTAGTGTATCAAATTATTTGATGTGAATATCACCAATACCAAATCCACATCACGATCCATGTAATTCATGTCATGGGGTCACAACTATTGATATCCATAAGAAAACACATTATTTTATGTAATTAAAACACATTTAATTTCTAAAATGATGGAATCATAGAACAACACTTACTTAACAACCTATTTTGGTTGTCTTTGAATGAGATAACTTTCCAGTCTCTTATGTAATGCTTCAAATTCATTCTTAGATTTCTCCCACTGAACAAATTGTTTTCTCTTCCATGTAAAGGATGTTAAGGGAGAAACAAATTTAGAGAATCCTACTACAAAACTCTAGCAATATTTGGCCTTCCCAAAGTAACTCAATACCTCCATCATAGACTTTGATATTGTAGGAGTCCCATACCCACACTTCTGGTTCTAGTGAGAAAAACAAATACTTTTAAAAATTAAAAATTCTACCCAATGATATGATCCAAGATAAACATTACTAAATTTCAAATTATTATGATATTTTAAAATAATATCGCACAACTCAGAGTCACTTTTATTTTAGTTCCATTAAGGACTACTTACATAGTAAATCTTATTTTAAAAAACCTAGGAACATTTTTCCAAAATATATTTTTACTAAAATCCCTTCTAAACCTCACATTGGTTTCACACATCTTTATAACCTAGGGAAATAAAAATTAGAAATATTTGAGGTCAAATACACATTAATGGTAATTATTAGTGATAAAAATAAAATAATATAAGTGAGAAAAAGTAGAGAATATGTGTAAAATTTAGATTCAAAAGAATGATACACCCAATAAAGAAAATATCATCAATCTTGGAATAATGAAAAGGTAATGAAACAAAATAATTTGGAAATAATAGTCAATAAAAATGATCCATGAATTCATTTCATTTCCATAACAATAATTTTAATAAAGTGGAATAAACATTACCAATGGGAAACAGTGTGTTCGTTAATCATACACTTCCACAAATTCTAGAATTTATTAAATTGTGCATACATATAAATGTTTCATAAGATATACACTTTAAACCAATTTATTGGAGGGACATATAATACCCTTCCAATAATTCATCCATAATAACATGTGCCACTTATAATAAATTGTTCATCATAACATAATAATACTATAGAAATATCATCCATTTTATAACATTGATAAATAGAATAACATATATAATTAAATATCAATTCTATAAAATATCATGACATTATTAACTCATTGAAAATAAATGGGTATCCAAATATATTTAATAACATTTTCGGAAAATAAAATTCAATAAAAATAAAAAAATCATATGATATTTACACCATATAGATAAATTTTATAATTTTAGTCAACATTTCCCCCAATCAGGTGATGAATGAAATCTAGTTGAAAACCTATTAATCAGTGGAATAAGAAATATGGTTCATAAATAGGAATGAATTTGGATGAAAAATTAGGGTTATACACCAAATATTATTATTCATGAAAAGGAATAGACTGATCATTTATCTTTTGGATATTAAAATTTTATTATCCATGAAAACATATGTAAAGTATCAATTGGTAGGTGAAGAATAAATTAGAGATGATCATATAACTTTTCTTTCAAATGAACGATTAAAATGAAAAAATTTCAATGAAACCAATTTTTATTTAAAAACTAATCTATTTATAGAAACATTATTTACTTTATAAAAACATAATGAATGGGAAGTAAGTTTCAAAATGGAGTGAAATTTATTCCAATAGAAACATTTCAAAATGATTTTTATTTTGATATTTTTATAATGATTTTCTAAGCTACAATGTCACCATTTTCTTATGAAAAATCATTTTTTAAATGGTTTGAAATAAAAAAAAATTGGAATATATTAAAACATTAATTTAAATGAAATATATAATAATGAAGTCTATAAAATTTCATAAAGGATTTAAAATTAAAATTTGTAGTGTAAGATAAGTTAGATATCCATGATACCTAAAACATTTTAATATATTGAAATTACCTATAATGAAAACCCACATCATAAATAGAAAAATAAAATTAATATTTCAATAATGTTGATGAGAAGTAGGAGGATCACATTAATTAATCCATATTTGGGTACCCAAAAATAGATGAAAAAATTGTTGGTGTGGAAAATATGAAAATAAAGGAGAATGATCCATTAGAAATAATGGGAGTTATACTTAGAAACATCTAATATTTATTTGAGAGGTTATTTCATAAAGTAAATTGATACTAATGAAATTAAGTAAATTTATCTCATAAAAATATAATCAAACATTTGAAAAAGTAAATCTAAGGGTGAAAGTTTTCATACAAGATTATTACAATGTAGATAACTTATGACTCATGGTAAAGGAATTTGGGTCAGGAAATCTATTATGCCTCAAGTAACATTTAAATCAAATCCCCTTAAATGATAGAGATACAGAGAGCTTTAATATGTAAAAAATACCATGAATGAAATAGATTTCATGTAATTATAAGAAAAATATTTATGATATGTTCCATATAAATAAAATTAGGTTCATAATCTAAGCACATCTCAAAGGAATGAGTTTTTGATGAAAACAACCTTAGAAATTGGGTAGTTACTAGATTAAAACATTGTAAAAGAAAAAATTTTAAATAAGAATATCACAGACATGAATAAGGATTATTTATTTGAAATGGTTTAATTGAAATTATTTATACCTTTTCAATTAACATTATGTGAGAAACATGATCACATGCCTCCATGAAATGTAATTGAGAAAGAAAACCCTTAAAATTAACATAATCATTAAACTAAAAAAATTATAATTAGAATATAATGTATAATTTTATAACCATAGAAAATAGGGTGTAAATAATATACAAAGAATTAATTATATAGAATAATTTAATATAAAATAAATAGAGTTAAAAAAATATTGTTTGTATCTAAATGAAAGAAAAATTAGATTTCCCAAACCCTTACAATTATGGAACAAACGATTCAAAATACCTTGAAGAATTTTATTTCAAATGAGAAATTAAATATTGTGAATTATTATAGGATCATGGTTAAAAATATTAATGGTGTAGAAGATGCACTATTAAAAATAATTCTTGGTGTACAATTCAAATTATGTATCGAGGGATTGTAAATTGAGGTAAGAAACCCTTAATGTGGTTTGGATTCATTCAACACAAATGACTATTATCCAGAATAATGAAATTTATATAGTTAAATACCTTCATTTGAACATTATTTATCAATACTTCATTTAATGAGGACCATTTATTATAATTTTATATTTATTTTTTATATGGTTTTTAATCTTTACATGAAAATGGAATCAATGTTATCTCAATTTGGTAATTTTATCTATTTAATATGATGTTTTAATCTTAAGATAAATATATAAGATAATAATTTCAGAATCATAAACCAATAATTATTTTTCTATTGTATTATTAGAACACTACTATTTATTTTTCTATAGTCATCCATGATGGGGTTCTATAGAATCTTTCATGTGGGTTGTTAAACTGACCCAAACATGATCATACAAGAATTAATGAATTATTATAATTACGAAAGTAGTATAATTTGTAATAATACATTTTTATATAATAATAATTTTATTTCTTTAGTGTTACTTTATTGTTAATTTAGATATATATATATATATTTATTTATTTATTTAATAAATAAGAATGAAATTTGAATAAAAATGAGATATGTACCTTCATAGAGGTGGTAGTCAGCACGATACATGATTTTAGTTTTCACATCCCAAAAAATGAGAAGGAATGAATTTGGATTATAATTTATCTCAAAATCATCATAATTAAATTATTAATGTCAATTTTTTTGAATTATTTCTTTAAACTACTGGTGATAGGCTGTGGTGGAAAATGGATGGTTTCCCGTATTGAAAGTGGAAGTCTTCCCAA
Source organism: Viscum album (assembly GCA_963277665.1). NCBI lineage: Eukaryota > Viridiplantae > Streptophyta > Magnoliopsida > Santalales > Viscaceae > Viscum > Viscum album. Next base: position 442,450,647 of record OY728160.1, read on the forward strand.
CAAATGATCAACATTATTTTACTTTTATATGTGGAAGAGAAGGATTAAATATAGGTTATACCATTAATATAACATTAAATAGGTATAATAATGATACTGAGGTCATTATATTACAACGGTAATGGTATTTTAGGAATATAATGTTTATAAAATAAAGTTAAGGAGTAAGTAATAAAAAGTTCAAGACCCTGAACATACAATTTGTGAATTAGATAGAATTTAGGAATTAGGGAAACTTATAGTGATCAGGTAATTTAGGATAACTAATGATCTTGTAAGCGAGGTAAATTGGGTAGGGGTTCACCTTTATTTCCATGGGATTGTGGGGGATTAAAAGGGTGTATGTGATCCTCTTTTATAAGTAAATAAGGAGAGATTTTTTAATACAATTTACTTTTTAGTGATATCCTTACACTGCTCAATGGTCAAAAACTAAAAATGTTGGAAATAATAGATTTTTGTGTGATTTGGGTTATATAAATATTCAAACATATATTTCCACATGAGTTTTATACATGTTATAATTAATTTCATTTTACATTTTTTACTTTTATTTTTTCTCTTTATACTGGGGTAACTAGAATTCACCTAGATAAATTATATTTTTCTAAAAACATAAAATAAACCCCCTTATAGAATTTGGGTCTTCTAAAACTAAATTTTATCACTATTTAAATGAATTAAATTATATATAATAAAATATTATCTTTTAAATTAATACATTTTCTATATAGAAAAAATGGTTTTTAAAGAAAAATGTTGATTTAACCACTCTATGTTTTTAATATTATTTAGCATCGACTTCCACTTAAATGTGTGTTAATATATTGATACATGTATTTAAAACAAAATTGAGTTATTATTTAAAGTATATGAATTTTATTTATTATATTAAAATTAAAATTCATTAATAAAATAATTATTTTAAAATAACCCCTTCACCAATATCATGGTAATTAAATTTAATCATTGTAATCTCAGTTTTATGATTAAAAATTAAATCGAAATTATCAAGTAATATGATAATTTTGATCTCAAATATAAAATCCATTTTTTATATTTATTTTTAAAAAGTGAAAGTATCTAATTTTTTATCCAAGTGCATAAAAATCATTTTTAATGTGAAATATTTCTTGATATTCCAAAATATTAAACTAGAATTATGTAAATTAAAAATATTAGTTTTAAATAAATTATATTTCATATTATATATTTTTATTTAAAAATATTCATAAAATTTTAAATCATTCAGTTTTTATGATAATGTTATAAATGTGACATTTTTTATGCAAATTGATATTTTTACTATTCACATAAAAATAATTTATTATAGAAAATTTTCAAAAAAATCACCTTAAGTAAAATATCACATTTTTAATTTAAAAATGAAATTAATTTTATTAAATTATAATTAAAATATTTATGAATTTATCTTTTAAATTAAAATAAAATATAAAAATAAAAATAATATTTGTTGAAATTAAATATTTTAAACAATAGGTATTATAAATCCTATTTTTTATGAATTTAAATGTTATTAATTTTTTTAACTATAATAGGTTATATTGATGTTATTATTTTCTCATATAATATGTCTTGTATTGTTTTTTTTCAAGACTATGTTTGGAATACTATGTCAACATAATATTTATTTAAAGGGAAAAATTATATAATAAAATCATTGGTCATTACATTTTACCACCATTAAATAAATTGTGTCCTCAAAATTTTATTTTTTAATTACTGATGAAATTCGGTTAGTATATTCTTAACAAATTTTTCAATCAATATATAACAACTTATATGAAATCTATCATACTATCATAGGCTATATCATGTGACTCATGTTTCCTAAAATAACATTAGATATTTTTATAATCATATAAACAAGTGTGTATATACCATAATCATAAATTCTCTCAAATATACCTCTCCTAAAACCATTTAAATCCCCAAGATATTAAACCATAGTGAAATTATATATTAAACCAAAATTTAACTATATATCTAACGCTCAAATGTATTAACTGGTAATTCAAAAATTCACACTATAGTTAATATATATCATTATCAAAAAATTGAGATGAGATTCACCAAAAATATCATGTATAAATTTTTAATTAAATAAATTATCAATTTTATGGATATTAGTTCTATATAACTCACTTTTATCAAAATTAATCTACCCTCTTTTACCACATCATCACTCATATATTAATCCTTATATTTATCCATCACTAAATCATGTGTTCTATAATTATTATCCTCAAAAATATAATATTTTCATAAAATCACTTTTCAATGTTATTGATATGATTTAATAAATGATTCTAAACCATGAAAGAAAACCTATTAAAAAAATCCAAATATATTCTCAATATTCCTCATAACTTGTATAATATACCAGAATATCATCAATAAATATCACTCCCTAATAAAAATATATATGAGTTTCAAGATATCTTTTTGGTTAATATATCAACCTCACTACCTTAGGTATGACTAGGATACTCACCTTTTCTATAAATATATAAATATACTGATATTCTCAACTATTAATGTTTGCTTCTTATTTGGTTATAATACGTAGTGGTTTCTAGTTACATTGCTTTGTCAGCTTCATGATCCTATTTAAAATATATACTAAAACAAAAAAACATTATGATAATGTCAAATACAGGTTTATAAAAACATCAATATTAAGATGTATCCCCATATTAAAACATTATTTTTAATATATGATACTTTCAGTTTAATCTATGAATTTATTTTTTCTATCCTTGGTTATCCATGTCCATTTTCCAATCAGGATATCTAACCTAAATTGTTAACATTATACATAAATCCTCCATAATGGTTCATTTCAAAAAATAAGAATTAACCATAATATATACCCCTATACTTTCAAAATCATCCTATAGTTAGGTAACTTGTCATGCACTAGGTGATGACTGGGTTAATACTAAATATATGTTTTTCAGGGGTTTTAACGCTCGGTACATCTATACTAAAATTATTATTCACTTTTGGTATCTAGAGAGGGATGTAATTTCTAGGAAAACATTATAATGAAAACATCACCAAAATTCCAAGTTTTTTTTATATAATTTAACTTATCCTTTAGACTTATACATATATTTTTTAATAGTTTTATCTTTTCTGAATAAAAAATATCCAAACTACTATATAAAAACAATTAAACACTACTTTGACACCAACTGAGGCACCCTAGACTCACACTCTTGGTTATGGTTCTAAAATAAAATATATTTAAAAATTAACATTGAAACTATATGATATGATCTAAGATAAACATGTTAACAATTTCACATTAGTATTACATCTCATTATAATCTCACAAAATGTTAAAATCCTTTTGGTTTGGCATCATTGAGGACCAGTAACATAGGAAACATAATTTTAAAAACATATAAAACTTTATCCATAATCTATCCATACATGAATATAATATATACATCACATATTTTATATTCATATTCATGACTTTATGAAATAAATATTAATAAATGGGTGAGCTTAGATGCTCAATATGGGTAATCATATGTGATAATAATCAAATATCATAAGTGAGCACAAGATGATCATATGTGTATAATAAGGACTGTAAAACCATGAGTTTTTATAAAAATAATTAAAATAAATTAAATTGATCTGATAGTTTACATTAAAAGCAACACCATATTAATATTTCTCTATAGGAAATAATGTGTTAGATTGCATCACACACGACACAGATTTTTAACAAAACCATGATATATTATTAATATAGTAATTTATATGAGAATTTTGTAACCTAGCTACTAAACATAGTGAAATGAATAGTACTTAATAATTTTTTAAATATTAATTATAATGGTTATATACAAAGGAATCATATTGATAATTAGTACTTTATTTTCAGAAAATCCGGTATATGTTTTTAGAATACTATTTTCTCAAAAAAATGATTTTTATTTATTTTTGTGAAAATTAATAAAATTAAATTCTCACACTTTTATAAAATTATTTTTATAAAATAAACTTCAGTTTTGAAATCATAATTTCCAAATTATCATAGGGTAGTTTTTTGGGATTTTTCTGAAAATTATTATTTTTTGATGAATAATAAAAATATTGAATTTTATTTTCATTTAATTTATTTATAAAGTTAAATTATATTATAAATTTGTTTTAAAGTACTATTAGTTCAATAAAACATCAAATAATCCAATTTGTGTCATTAGAATAAATTTAATATTAATTTTTAATGTACAAACTAGGTAAACTTTTGACCATTTTCTCTTTAAAAAATTGTTTTCCCATCACATCTATGGAATTAATTTTAAATTAAAATATTCCCATTATATGAATTAAATTTAAAAAAAATGGATTCCATCTTTTATATCAAAATAATTTTTGTTATATAACAATTTCATCTTAATTTATGGCCAAAATTAATATTAAAAACTTTAAAAATTACGTATCACAGTTAAGGTAAAAAATAGTGTAATAGGTGGAGGTTAAACTAAAAAATAAGAGTTAAAAATAACCAAAAATAAAATAACAATTTTTTTGGAAATATTTCAAACTTATATCTTCTAGTAACAATATTTTTCTATTTTTTAACCATTTGGAATGATAAAAATGTGGGTACATCTTTTTTTTTCAAAAAATTACACGTGTTCCACTCACCTCACTTATAAAAGGTAACCCCCTATCCTCTCTTATTTATTCCTTAAAAAACTTTTTCATCCAATAACTATCTAAATAACATCCAAACTTCCCTCCTATCATCTTTTAATCCTTATTTTTGATATAATTATAACCTTGTAAAGATATTGGAGCAAACCTATAGAGGATACCTGAAGAACAGGTAAAATTCATCAGAGAGAATTTTTTATTTATTTCTTCTTATACCTCATTAAATTATTATTATAACATTATGGTATAATAAATTTAATATATACCATGTTTCTATATGTTTTTATTATAATTTCAGGAACTAAAAACATCTCCACATCCATCAAATGGGTTACAAAATCTTCATTCGTGTGTGCGGGGGACAACCGCCTCACAAACTGATGACATTCATTTTACCATTTAAACCTCTAAAGTATAAAAATAATTATGGATTTATTAGTAATACATTACATATATTATATTATTATACTTATAGAGAACTTATATCATTAATACCTTCATACTGATCATTTTATGGGAATATGATAATGTCGCTCATGTGTATGATGGACTATCGCCTCGCGAAGTGATGTTATTCGTTCACACATTCCATGTTAAGTAATAAAAATTGTTTTAACAATAATATCTGATATATATGATATTAAAATTATTCTTTAAAGATAATATATCATTTTTATTTCTTTATTTATATCCTAAATTAAAATATATTCAATGTTCATGCATACATATGACCTACCATCTCCATGAATGGTGTATTTCATTTTCTATGACTAAATTTATGAGATTAATCTAAATACATATATACTAAACTTATATTATATTTATATCATAGTTAAAATTATTGATATAATGAAATAATTATCAATTTATGAAGACAAAAAATGAAAAATCAAAACATATATGAAGAAAAAATATGTTATTACCCAAAATGTAACTTAAAATTGGATTGTTAATAAACAAATAATAAAATTTCATAAGAAAATACTATAGGTTATGATATATATAATATTTTTAATTTAATATATGTTTAATAAATTTAAATTTTTTATACAAGATGTTTTAATGTGTATAATGGAAGTCAATATATAAGGTAATTGATTTTTTTTTCTCAATTTTCCTTCTTTGAGACCTATGTTATGTTATGAACCTATATTCTTTCACAAGGTGTATATACAACCCCATTTACATTTAATACCATGAATTTATTTTTCCTCCTTATATTTTATGTTCCATTTTATATTATTCATTTATGTGTATTATAATTCAATGTTACTAAAGTGGTAATAATTTTTTGTTACAATCTCATCGTTTATTGGGATTGATTATGATTATGTTTTGATGATAAAAACTTATAATAAATATCTCAAGATACACATGAATTTTATTTTAATCTATATATTCATTATATTTTCATATAATAGAACCATGTTTTCACTCTTTTTTAATTAAAATATCTGAAAACTATTTTTATGAAAAATTGACTTTATGTCTATCTTTATTTGGAAATCCGTTTTCTTTTAAACCAATGTTTTCTTAAAAAAATATAAAATGTTTTATTATTATTATATGTTTTTAAATGATATTTTTAACCATTTTTAAATTAAAAAATAATAATTTTAAATTAATCTTTATTTATTTTTTCAAAACAATGAATGTTTGGGTTTTACTGAAAATATTAAAGGAATCATTGTTTTAACATATACTACAAGAGTAAAACAACCCATAGTCATGGATATTATATTTTAAGAATAATTTATTAGTTTTAGAAGTTATTTTCTAATTAAATTAATTTCAATATGTTTTAGGTTTTTATGAAATATGATTTTCAAATTGGAAAGTAAATTTTCTTGAAGAAATGTTTTAAATGATTGTTTAAAATCATTTTTCATCTAAGATGACATCATTTATGTTACTTATTCCTTACAAGTGATATGATCCAAGGTTAATATTCATATTCATTCTATAAATGGTTTATTTTTATGATGGAGTAATGTTTATGAAACTCATTTATCTTCCATAGGTTATACAATGATAAAATTCTTATAAAACCTGCTTCTTTTTTCCATGGGTTATACTATTATAAAATGATGAACTGATTATGAAACAAATTTCATTTCATGGGTAATGGTATGATGAACTTTTTATGATACTTTTTTCAAAAATATGTATAATTTTTATTATTTGATTGATGGGACCTATATATCTTACCATTTATTTGGGTAATGATTTATATCTCATGATATAGACAAGACTGGAATAAGGAGTGAACCCAGATTAGTAAGGGACTTTTCCCACTATGATAGCCTTGAGAGTAAACCATCAATATTATTATGGTTTGGGGAGTAAACCCATTCCAATATGATAACCTTTGTAGTGATCATTTATTTCAATGGAAATTATATTCTATTAATTTTATTCTCTCTTAGATCATGTCATTTTATTCCCTTAAGATTCTTGTTTTATAAACTGGAAATATTTATTCCTTTACTTATTTTCCTGATCATTAAAATGTATTTCATGGTTTTCAAATGTTATGATCATGTTATAATACAATTATGTTCATTTCATTCTTACATATATCATTTTTTCCCTTAATGAGCATCTAATATCACCCTTTCATTAAAGGAGATGATGTAGTTTACCTATGAATCAATTGTGTAGGTTTCGAAAGTGTCCAAAGTCACCAAACTATTATGGACCATATACATATGCTTGGAAAATGTAATGAATATTTAAAAAAAATGAGGCAATATCTATTCATGATAAGAAGATTTTTTTATAGTTGGTATTACAGGATAAGGTTAGTTAAAATTTCAAATTTATGATGTGAAAACCTTGGTGAGATACATAAGAGAATTTTTAAGGTTAACTCTAAGGATAATTCAAAGTATTGTAAATTTTAATGGAATTTTGGTATAGGATTTAATGATTGGTTTCCCAGAAATTACATCCATGTATGGATACTAGAAGTGGATGTTTCTCTATCACATAGGTGTCGAGGGGTAATAACTTCAAATAGAGTGCATTAGGCTAGACTCAATCTTCACATGGTGCACAAAAACAGGCCTTGTGACACTCCTTATTTTACACTCGTAGGGGGATATTCATTTCGAATTCACAATCTATCTTCTAACCATAATTAATGAGTTAAATAAATGATGACTATTAATTATCTCAGATAAACCTAAGTTTTCATATATTAAAGAATGTGTCATAATATAGACATCATATAAATATTTTTTCATGATTATGTGGTTCCCAATTATGATTATAGTTTATTACACCATGAATTTTGGTTTTAGTCAATTGATTGAACCCAATGGATCCTTGTTAATATTGAGTGTGCTGTAAAATGGAATTATTTTCCTTCTAATAATCCAAACATTATAGGATCCTGAAAACAAAATCTCATTGTGATTGTCACACAAGTTTCTCACGATATGAATTATTCTTTAATTCCAACCAAAAAAGAGGAAACTACATTTTTTTGAGTCCTTCATGAGGAAATTTTTACCTTCTATCAGTGGGTCCTCTGATCCACGGGTTGTTGAAAAATGGATCAGTACCACTGAAAATATATTTTTGGTCCTCTATTGTTCAGAACATGAAAAAAATATTTTGGGTACTACCATTTGTATGGTAAAGTGGTTCAATTGTGGAATCTTATTATGAATATGAGAAAAAATTATGAAAATTAATCCATGTATTGGGATGAGTTCAAGAACATATTTTTAATAAGCAGTTTCATAGTATTCTTTATATGAAGATGGATAAGGAGTTCATTGAGATGAAAAAAGGATGATGAATCTAATAGCACCTATGAGACAAGGATGATTGATACAAGGATGGTTGATAGTTTAGTGTATTATAACTAATTATATAGAGGGTGATATCCCAATGGTACATTTGTATTTATGAGGATATTGTTTGATGTGTTATCAAGGTGTAAATAGCAGTAAGAAATACATATCAATATCATGGTTTTGATAAGAATAGAAAAATCGAATTCAAAGGAAAATCTAAGAACCATGGAGGTAAGAATATGAGTTTACCTTTTTGCTCAAAGTGTGGGAAGAATCATGGGGGAAATTTTATTAATTGTACTAGGGGATGTTTTATGTTTTTAAGGGAAGGTCATTGAGAAATTGATTTCAAGACTGACGGGAAGATGTTAGCTAATTATGTGAATAGGGAGAAAGCTGCACACAATGCACCACCCACACTCCAGTGTTTCAAATGAAATGAGTGCTAGAAATATTCTAACCAATTAACAAACCTAAAAGTTAATAATGATGATTGATTCTAACAATATCTTAATCAAAGATACAAAGGTAAATCTCATACGGTCACTATTTTGGACAAGGGGTTTGGTAATGGCATGGTGATAGATACACAAACTATCCACTCTAGAACTGGTAATGTATTATTTTACTCTATATATACCCATTCATTCATATATGATTAATTTTATAAGGGAATAATGATTCCATAAATGTGATTATATATAGAATTAAAAGTTGAAATTCCTGATTGTACGATGATCACATCTCATGACTATAATTCCTCTCTGGTTGAAATTGGTGGTAATGTTCTTCCTTCAAATAATTTCATTAATATTCTAGTTGAATTTGATGTTATATTATGCATGGATTGGATTTACATACCTAAATCAGACATCAAATTTCTAGAAATGGAAGATAAAATTTATATTTTAAACCAGCATATGATCATTTATTAATGTGATGATAAGTATGAACTTATGATGGAGATAACATTAATTGTATTAGTATAAATTCCCATTCAGAAAGGATGTTTATCTCAATTGGTTGAGAAGATACATGACATAAATTAAATACCTATTTTTGATGAATTTTTTGATGTCTTTCTAGAGAATTTTTCCTAGCCTTCAACTAAAATGTGATGTTGAGTTCTCAAAGAAACTCATACCCAGTTCTATAGTAATTTAAAAGTCTCCCTTTATAATATATCACATTGAGTTTTATTAATTGAAGAAGAAAGTATAGAAAAACATTGAAAATTGATTAATTTGGCCATGTCTGTCACCTTGGGGTTCACATGTCATTTTTTAAAAATAAATATTGATTATTGAGATTATAAATTGATTATAGGGACTTGAAAAATGTCACAATTAAGGACATGTATCCTCCTCTCTATATTTAAGACTTTCTTGGTCAACTGTAGTGAGTTTAATAGTTTTCCAAGATTGAACTTCATTATTGATATCATCAATTGAGGTTCAATAATGAGGATATACCCAATACAACATTCCATACAAAGTATAGAAACTACGAATATACAGTTACTCAATTCACTCTTAATAATGTCACCTCTATCTTCATAGATTTAATTAATATAGTATTTAGAGATTATCATTATCAGTTTTTGGTAGTATTTATAGATGATATTCTTATCTATTAAAAAAAGAAAAAGATTTATGAACACTTGATAATTATACTAAATACATTAATTAAGGAGAAACTATATGAAACCCCTAAAAGTGTGAATTTTGCCTCTAGAAGGTTTTATTTTGTGTAATATAATCTAAATAGATGCTATATAGATAGATCCATTAAAGACAAGGGATATTGGATATTGGCCCAAACTAGCAATTTGGCTAATATCTATAGTTTTCTTAGTTTAGAGAGATATTATTAATGGTTTATAGATATTTTTTCTTGACTATATAATCATATTTTAATGTTAACACAAAAGGGGTAAAAGATCCTCTAGAAATATGAATGTGATGAAAATTGCATGGAACATACGAGAAGAATATTCAACGCACCTATGGTTACATTAAAATATTGTAGATATGGGTTTGTAATATATATTGATGCATCCAAGAAGGTATTAGGATGTAGAATTTTAAATAATGAAAATGTTATAGCATACGTCTCATGATAATTTAAGTTTCATGGGAAAAATTACCCAACACAATATTTGGAGATAGCTGTGGTAATTTTTTCATTAAAGATATTGAGGTAATATAATTATAGTGAATAGTGTTACATATACAATGATCATAAAAGTTTAAAATATATATTAACACATATGGAGTTGAATATGTCACAAAGAAGATGGTTAAAGATGATTAATTATTATGACTTCTAAATCCATTACAGAACTAGGAAACAGAATAAGGTGGATAATGCTTTGAGTGTAAAGCATAATGTTAGCTTATCCTTGATGAGGGCTGAAAAAGATCCAATATTTTTTGATTTAAAAAGTATGAATCTGAAAATCCTTAAGGAATGGGTAAAATATTATCTTGATCAATATAATATTAAACCGTCTATTACAATTGAATATTAAAGAGGATAATAAGTAATATATAGAGATACAAAATAAGGTTAGAAATTTTTATGCGTTTAACCATAATAGTGATGGAATGATAAGGTTCCAGAACCATGTATGTGTTCCTTCCACACTAGATTTTAAGAATGAGTTTTTAGGGGAAGGTTATAGTTCTTCATTCTCTATTCATATGAATATTATAATAATTATAGATATTTGGAAGAGTATTTTTTTGTGGGATTACATGAAGAGATATATCATAGATTTTTTATCCTATTTATTAGAAGAAATCATGTTATGGATGAAAGACAACATTATAAGGGGATGTTAAATACATTACCCTTAATAATATAGAAATGGTAAAACATTACCATGTATTTTTTCATTGGACACCCTGAAACATATAAAGGGATTAATGATATATGGTTTGTTTTTCATCTTCTTACTAAGTCATCATACATCATCCCTATTAGAGAAGACATATATTTGGATCATATTTTTAAGATATACATTAAGGAAGTGGTAGGATTCATAGAGTACCACGTCCCATTATGTTTTATTAGGATCTTTGGTTTACCAATGATCTGGTCAAGTATTCAATAAGTTTATAATTAATAGTTGAGTTTTAATATTTCATATCATATATAGAAAGATGGTAAGTATAAGAGAATAATTCAAATACTAGAGGATATGTTGATATATTTTTATATGGATTTCAATAATGGTTGGAATAAACACCTTTAGTTTATTTTTTCATACAAAAATATATTTCATTCAATCATTCAGATGGATCCTTATGAAGTTTTATATTTATAGAAATGTAGAGCTCCAACATGATGGAATGCAGTTTGATAAATAGAGCTATTGAGACCTTATATAGTTTATGAAATGTTAGATAAGGTTACAAACATTAAGAAACACATTAAGGAAGCTTAAAGTCAATAGAAAAGTTATACTGATAATCACCCGCATGATCTATAATTTGAATTTTGTGACACAGTGTTTCTAATAATTTATCCATTGGGTAAGTTCATGAGATTCATAAAGATACGGAATCTGAGAACTAGGTAAATTGGTCCCTTTTTAAATTATTGATTGTATTGGGACTATAGGTTATCTCTTGGATCTTATACAAAACCATTATCAATTTCACAATGTGTTCCATGTATCTCTTTTAACTATATACCTAGCCCTTAACATGTACTGATCTCATAGGTTATACCTCTGGAGAAATATATTTATTAAGGGGGAAAACCAATGTAGATTCTTGATAAAACAAGGAAAGTTCTATGAAACAATACCACTCAACTGGTAAATGTTTTTTAGCAAAAAAAATTAGGAAGCTATGTGGGAACTTGAGGATATGATGTGGTAGAAGTATTATAAAAAAATTTTGGAGTGAAAAATCTTGAACAAAAAAATATTTTAAGGGTGGAAGAATGTAACAATCCATTTTTTATGAATTTTTCAAATAAATTTACTTCCTTGAAAGATTTTTTTACATTCAACAACATTTTAAGCATTCACTACATGCAACACTATGTTATCTTGAGTTACAAAGGACATTGAGTTGTAACAAAACCATGATATATTATTTATATAGTTATTAAACATGACCATTATAAACTATATATTAAACATAGTTATATTAATAGTAATAAATAAATTTTAAATATAATAACTATAATGGTTTTTTATAAACAAAACATACTAATAAAAAATGATTATTTTTCAGTAAAGTATTTGTATGTTTTGAAAATACTATTTTCTCAAAAAATGTTATTTATTTATTTTTGTGGAAGTTAATAAAACTAAAATATCAAAATTTTATAAAATTAGTTTTTCAAAATAAACATAAATTTTTAAATAAACATGTAAAAATTAGCTATGGGTGAATTTTTTGATTTTTCTGAAAGGTTTTATTTTTTCATTAATAGTGAAAAATACTAAATATTAATTGAAAACTACCTTTTTGATTAATTTATTTATAAATTTAATTATATTTTAAATTGGTTTTAAAGATACATAAGTTCAATTATTCAATATTTATTCTAATTTAGAAAATTTTAATCAATTTCACATTTAATTTTGATATAAAAATTGTAAAATTTTAAACATTTTCTCTTTAAAAGTACGTCTTCTCATTGCATATGTGGGATTGACTGTAAAATAAAATTTTCCAAATAAATGAATTTAATTTGGAAAAATGGATTCCACATTTTTAATTATCATAATTTATATTATCTAAAATGGTTAACTTAATTTTTTTACCAAAATTATTTGTAATGATATTAAAAATTATTTACCACAGTTAAGGTAAAAATGGGTTTACCGAGGAGATAAACTAAATAGATCATGGTTATAAATAACCCAAAACACATAAAAAAATAAATTTTATAGATTTATTTAGACATTATATCCTCTATTATATATAAATTTCCATTTTATAACCATTTTTATGACAAAATTGTGGACATACCTTTTAATTTTCTGAAAATTACAAGTGTGACACTCGCCTAACTTAAAAAAGGCCACAAATACTCCTCTATTACACACACCATAAAAAACATTTTTATTGTAAATTAACTCTATAAATAACTTCCCAAAATCAATCCTATAATACTATAATCTTTATTTTGTTTATAATGTCATCCTAGGAAGGATTTGGTGCAAACCTATGGAGGATACCCAAAGAAGAGGTAACATTCATCAAAGAGTATTTTTTTAATTCATCTTCCACATCATTGAATTTTTATTATATAATTATGATATAACAACCAAAATATATACCATATACCTAAATGTGTTTTTGGTAGGGTAATAACCTACAACCATCTCCACTTCTTTCAAATGGGTTACAAATTCATTATTTATGTGTATGGCGGACTGCCGCCTCATAAACTGATTTTGTTCATTGATCTATTACCACAAAAAAAGACTATAAATAATGATGTATTTATTAATTATATATTATATTTATGATATTATTATATTTATGTTATTTTTATATCACACATGCCTTCATAATCTCTATTTTTGGGGAATATGATAATGTTGCTCGTGTGTATGGTGGACTACCACCTCGTGCAGAAATATGATTTACTCATGCTTTACATGAAAGTTAATAAGGATGGTTTTAATAATAATATGTGATATATATGAAATAAAAAATATTTTTAATTATAATATACCATTTACATTTATTTATTTCAAACTGATAAAAAAATGGAAACATCGTTCATGCGTATGTATGGACTACCATCTCCATGAACATTGTATTTCATTTTCTATCTCTAAATTTTTGGATTAATGTAAATACATATATAATTAAAATATATTAAATTTATTTCATCATTAAAATTATATATATTATGAGATCATGATCAAATTATGAGGATCAAAAATAAATAATCAATAAATATACCAAATAAATAAAGCTATTATTACCGAAATTGTAACTTTAACATGGAATTTTTAATAAATTGGTAATAAATGATCATAAAAAAATAATATATGGTATGATATATATAATTATTTTTATATAATATATTTATCATAAACTTATATTTATTTTATTGGAGGTTTGAACGTGTACGGTGGAAGTCAATACTTATGGTAAAGGATTTTTGTCTCAATTTTCCATCTTTAAGATGTGCGTTGTGTTCTAATCATATATTCTTCCAAGATGTGTATATATATCCCCATTGACATGTAATATCATGAATTTATTTATCATAATGATATTTTATATTCCATGTTATGTTTGTCCTTTATGGGGATTATGATTTAGAGTTACCAATGTGGTATTAATTTAATGTTACAATCTCATCATTTATCAGGATTGATTTTGATTATGTTTTTGATGACAGAATATTATGAATCATATCTCAAGAAACACATTAATTTTATTATAATATAGTTATTCATGATATTTTATAGTAATAGTACCATTTTTACACACTTTTTGGTGCTTAACATAATTGGAATTTTTTAAGAAAATGTGAATTTATTAATCTCTACGGTAGGAAATATTTTTTATTCAAAACCAATGTTTTCTAGAAATGTATTCAAAAAAGATTTATTAGTCTCATATGATTTTTAAAATTTAATTTTAACCATTTATTACTTTTAAAAAAAATTAAATTAATCTTCACATACTTTTCCAAATAATTCTCATTTGGTTATTACTGAAAATGTTGAAGGAATCATTATTTTAAGGTGTACGACATGAATGGAACTTCCCATAACCATGAACATTATTATATTTGAATATTAAATTATAATTTTTCAAGATTACTTTCAAATAAAATTATTTTCAAAAATATATATGTTTTAAGGAACTTTTTTCATAGAAAAAATGAAACTTTACTCAATAAATATTTTTAATTATTACTCAAAATCACTTTCCATCTAAGAGGAGATCCATTGATATCGCTTATGTCTTACTGGGGATATGATAAAATTTTTCCATTCTAATTCATTTCTTTAATGTTTTATTTTTATGATGGAATGATTTTTATGAAACCCATTTCTCCTCCATGGGTTATACCATGAAAAAATTCATATAAAACCCACTTCGTTTTCCACAGGTTATACATCGATGACATAGTGAAATGATTATGAAACCCATTTCATTTCATGGGTTATCATATAAAGAATGTTTTATGATATTTTGGAACATATATGTTTTATTTTTATTATGTGATGGTTCTGACCTATATCTCCCTCTAATGCATTGGGTAAACATTTATATCTCATGAGATAGATGGGATTGAAAAGGAGAGTGAACCCAATTTATTAAGGGACATTGTCTCATATGATGGTGTTGGGAGTGATCCTTGATTACTATGATGGTATGGGGAGTGAACCCATTCTACTATGATATCCTTGGAAGTGAGCCTTACTACTATGGAAATTATTTTCTTTGCTTATTTTTTATGCCAAAAATCTATGTCTTATTCCAATATAATGATATCAGGACTCATGTTATTTTAATATCTTATGATTCATGTATTATTAACTACCAATATTTTTATTGAATCATGATTTTGATCTTTGATATTTAGTGTATGGTTTTCAAATATTATTATCATATTATCATACCTTTTTTCATTTTATGTTTATGTATCTCCCTTGTTTACCCTTAAAAAGCATTTGATATTTCCTATTATTATCCTCTCTTTCACAAGTTTACAAAGAAATTTTTTACATGCGATATGTCTAATAATGGTTCTAGTTATTATAATCATAGTGGGATATGATATAGTTAACCTATAGACTGATTGTTTATGTTTCCAATTTTCCAAAGACACTAAACTATTATAGTCCTTAGGTGTGTGTTTGTGTAATGTAATGAATATTTATCAAAAATAATGCAATATCTTTGTACAATAAGAATGAATTTATATAATTCTTCATAATAATGTTATACACAATAATGCATACAACATAAAACATAGAATAAGACCAATGTCATGAATTTAAATACTATGGAAAAATATTCAATAAACATGTATCATGGGAGCATAACATATCCATAATAATACACATATCAATGTGGAACAAACATTAGCATAGGGAAACATCACTTTTATTAGTCACACACATGCACCCACACTTTTGAGAAACTAAAATATGCCTACATATACAAATATAATGAGATATAAACATTTAACCAATGTACTAGAGGGAAACATAGGACCCCAACCACTATTTATCCATGTATACATGTTCCACATGAAATCAATCAATCATCATATCATATATAATCAATTGATTTAAAATGGCCTTCACAACCTCTTTGGATGTAATTACATAAATAAATCATTCATAATTCCATCAATAACCATAGTATGATAAACCCCATGAAAATAAATGGGTATCCAAAGAATTTTTTTAACTTTACCACAAAAACCTTCAATCTAGATAATAAAGAATATGATATTTACACAATATATTTGACAGGTATAAGTTTTAGTCAAAATTTTCCCAATCAATCAGCAAATGGAATCTAGGTTAATAAAATTCAATTAAATGAATCAAAAATTGGGTATATATAGAGGAATGTAATTGGAGGAAAAATTATTATTATAAACTAAAGATTATTAGTTAATAAAAAATTAGTTATGGATCATTTTTATAAGATAGATTCAATGTTTCTCATTTTTTGAAACATAGTTAAATAATCAAGGGTTATCTAAAGAATTATTTTAGAAGAATTTTAAACTTTTACCTTGAAAGGAACGATGATAATTACCCTTTTCTAGGAAAAACATTATACTAAATAAAAGTCAAAGAATAATTTAAAGTGATCTACTTTTTAATTCCTTTAATCATGGTAAATTAGTTCCAAAATTATGGGAATCCATTTTACATATAACATTTTAAATATATGTTTCTTTTCTTATTTTTATAAATAATTTCTATGGGGTAGGTTTACCAGTTTCTTTTTTGATTCTATTTTCAAAAAAGTTAGAAAAAATTATTTTGAGATATTTTAAAACAATACATTATAAGATATCTCCAATAATTGATTATTTATAATTAAATAATGTTTTATGGTTAAATCATGGAGGTATTATTAAGAATATGTACATGATGTTCCAAACCTTTTAATTTTTTTTTAAAAATAATGATAACCCACTTTATAAACTGGAAAATAAAATATGTTTTTGAATAGTGGTTATGATGTGTAATAAGATCAAATGAATTAATCAATATTTTATGTCCCAAAAATTGAGTAATACATTGACGACATGGAATATATAGACTATAAGGGGAAATATCTGCTAGAAATAATGAGAATTGTTTTTACAAACTCTAATACATTATTTGAGAAGGTATTTCATAAAATAAGTTCATACTAATGAAACAAAGTAAATTCCATAGAGAAAAAGTGAAATTTAAATTTGAAAAGGTAAATATATGGATAAAATGGGTCATTAATGGTCGTAACTATGTAGTGAATTTATGACTCAAGGAGAAAGAATTTGAGCCAAGAAATCTATTATATATTGAGTAAAATTTAAATTAAACCCCTTTGAATAATAGGAAGATATCATGAATTTTATCTCATAAAACATGAGTGAATGATATTTTATGAAATAAAAAATGAAATTTTTATCATATATTCCATATAATTATTATTAGTTTCATAATAAAAATGCCTCCTGAAAAAAATATTTTGATATAAAAACCCCAAACAACTTTAGTAGAGACTATATTTAAAGAATTTATAGGAGACAATGTGAAATAATATTTTAAAACACATAAAAATATTGTTTTTTATGAAAAAAATTCATGTAAAATGGTTACACCATGGAAAAATATTATTATGTGAAAATAATGATAACATGCCTCAATAAAAGCGACGTGAGAAAATAAACCCTTACAAGTAACATAATATTTTGACTACAAATGTTTTGATAATGGGTTTACAAGGAAAAAAATTTAACCCTATAAAATAAAGAGGAAAAAGATATAGATTATTCATTTTTGATAATATATAAATCATGGAACAACAGTGTTCAATAATAATCCGTGTAACTCAATGGAATAAAATTAAGTTAACACAAACCCTTATGATATAATTAACTTTCAAATCAAACCCCCGTAAAGGATATGATTTAAAATTAAATACTAAAAAACAAAATTAATGTGTGGATAATGAAACATAACATTAAATGGTATGTATAAAAACCCTTCTATTAAATACTATGTGTGTAATAAAAAGTATGTCTCCTATGATAGAAAAATTAGGCAAGAAACTGTGACTGTGGTACTGATTCATTTTTCACAAACACCTAACATCCTAAATAGTAACATTACTTTTATTATATGACTTTATAAGAACCTTATTTATATATATTTAATTTAATAAGGACCATTAATCATATTTTTTTACTTATTTACAATATATTTATTTCTTATGTTCAAATAAAAATTGAAACAATGTTGTCTAATTTTGATTATTTTAGTAATTAAGGTAGATATTTTAATACTAGGTTTAATAATTTATAAAAAATTACGTAACCATTAAAAAATACTCTTTATATTATTAAATTATAATAATATTATTATTTATTTTCCCATAGTAATCCATTATAGGATTTTATATCACTGTTCAATTAGGTGGTTAGACTAACTAAAAAATGAACACATTTTAATTAATATATGATTTTGACTATGATCATGGTTTTTTGGAATAATATCATTATTAAAGATATATAATGATATTATTTTGATATTTTTATGGTGATTATTCAAATTTTTAGAGTTTTTAATAAATATTAATAAAACTAGTTTAAAATTTTGATATGATACTTTCTGTAAATGGTAGTCTGCACAATACATGGTTAACGATTTACATTCCCAATTAATGAGATGGAATGAAGGTGGATTATAATTTTTATTTTAATAATCATATTTATTTTATAAATTTTATATTTATTCTTTAGTTACATCCTTATATGTAGTGAAGAGGACGGTGGTGAAAACAGAAGATGTCTATTTGGAGAGGCATTAGTTCGCACAATGGACAATCACCACTATTTGGTTTTCCAAAGATAATGGGAATGAATAAATATGGTTTTATCCATTATTATAATCACAATTAAGAATAATAATTATACTGAGGCCATTATATTAATATTTTTGTAGAAATTTTGGGAAGGGAGTGTATATGAAGAAAATGTAATGATTAATAAATGCTTATGTCAAGACCTTGAACTTCCTTTTGATGAACTAAAAAGAATACAATGTATTAGGAAATATTATATTTCCCCATGGATTTAGTAAATTAAATATAAATGTATTACATTAATATTGTTTAGGGGTTAAATTATATCTTTATGGTATATTGGTTTATTGAAAGGGTGGAAGTGGTATCCTTTTATATGTGATGAAAAGGATACTATTCAAATGCCCTTTAATTTTAAATTCTATCATTACACCATTCAGGGGTCAAAGAATAAAAATGTTTGAAATAATGTAGTGTGGGGTGAGCTTTGGATGATCATGAATTAACTATGTATTACCACAAAATTTCTCAACAAGTGTGATCCATTTAATCTTATATTTTAACGTTTATATATTTTTTACGGTGGTAACTATATTTTCTTCAAGTACCACTTGTAAAACTATTCATATAAAATAAAACATGTTACAACATTTTTGTGTTAGAAAAATATATTTAATCTCAAATTAATATATTTAAAATTCTATATAACATTAAATTAACTTTTAAATTAGAATATTCTTTTTAAAAATGGTTTTTATAGAAAAAATGATGTTTTAAAGAATGTGTATCCTTAAAATTAATTAAAATTGATTACCAATTAAATGTGTGTTAATATAATTATATATTTTTTTAAATATTATATTATATTAATAATTTAAAATATATGAATTTAATTTATTATATAAATTTTACACAACATTAAGAAAATAATTCTTTGAAAATAACCCTATCAGCATTATCGTGGTCACTAATCATAATCTTGATAATCTCATTTTTATTTTTTTAAAATTAAATTGTCACTTTAAAATAATATTGAAATGCTGATATCAAATATAAAATCCATTTTTCTATATGTAATTTCTAATCATTATAAAATCTATTTTTTATGAATGCATATAAAAATATCTTTTTGTGTGAAATATTATTCAGGTTTCCCATATGATAAACAAGTGTTTTATAAATTCAATAAAGAATTTTAAAATTATTTATATTAAATATTAAATGTAAAAATATTTTTACAGATAAAATTATTCAATAAAAATTTATGTAATTATTTTTTTATGTTATGGTTATAAAAGTGAAAGGTTTTATAAAAATAAATATTTTTATAATTCACCTAAAAAAATTAAAAATATAAAAAATAACTATAAGTTAATATTTAGACATTTAATTCAAAAAATACATTTCTTTTAAAAATTTAGAATTTATAAATTTGAAAATTTATCCTTTAAAAACATTATATATAAAGAAAATTTTCTTTTGTAAAAAATTACATTATAAAACATTAAGTATTGTTAATCCAATTTTGTATACATTTATAATTTATTAGAGTATTTTTATATACTATAGTTTATATTATTGTTATTATTTTATTATTTAATATATTGTGTATTATTTTCAAATCATTTTCCTTGTGAAAAAATCTATCAATATGGTTATTATTTAAAGGAAAAAATAATATAAATTAAAATAATGGGGTATTACAATGGCTCATAAGTTTGCATTTCCTAGATATTAATTGAGTCTAAAGCATCTATATCCTCCTCGATAGAAATTACCATAAATTTTATATCTATAATAGAGGGTTGTAACATAGGTAGTCTCCCATATATATAGTTCTCTTTAAGTACATCTAGAACCATCCTCAAATACTTTTCATGTCAGGCCTCTGATGTAGTGTAAATAAATATGTTATCGGTGAAGGCCACTACAATGTAGTCTATGAAAGGTTTTAATATCAAATAAATAAGTCTCATAAATACCTAATTTGTGTATATATATCTATATGGAATCCCTAGAAACTCATAATGAATATTTTAACATCGTAATGACACCTTTGGTATATCCTCCACACGTACATATAGCTGGTGATAGCCAAACATGAGGTTAAAATTAAAGAAAAATTTCACCCCAATAGATGATAAAATATATAATTGATTATTATTAAGGATTATTTATTCTTTAATTTGAAATTTTTAATAAATAATAGTGATCATAGAACATCTATATCACATATGATTTCTTGGAAAATATTATAGGGGATACCCTTGGGGACACACTAATCTAAACAAATACCTTCCTCTAATTTTCCTAAAACTATACCCTTAGATATAATAGATCAGTAGTTCTCATATGATATGATTTAGAATATATCATAATGTTATTGATGATTAATTAAATATAAAAAACAATCTCTTGATGATGAGGAAGTCTAGATACATCCTTAGGGAAAACGTTCAAGAACTCCTCCACCACTATAGGAATCCGAATGTTTTTTGAGTGTATTACATCAAATTCCAGGCTATAAAAATGATAAGAAACTATATATAATAACATTTAGGTGAGACCTGATGATCTAAAAATGATATCCCACTCATTAATAATAAAAAATAATGACCTATCAACCCTAATTCATATTATTATTTAACATAAATGAACATTCCTTTCTTGGGAAGTTGATATCCATTCCATAAAAATGACACCATATGAATCCATTAATGACAAAAAGATATCCCATATTGAAATAATTCATCCAATATCTATATATCATAACCTTTATATGAATATAATCTAATAATAAACTCTAGGATTATCTAGATGTATCGATTCACTTAGTGGATCTTATAGAATATAAGGAATAAGAAAAAGGTATTTTTGCACTATGTGTCTACAAAAATTATTTTTAAGGTGGATAATACACGGATCATAACACAAATAATTTTAAAATTTGTCATTTAATATTCTTCCATATATTATAGATGTATGTTCCCCTATCTTCAATCCATCTATTCCTAGAGTATGCCACCTAGAATGGGCCAATTTTAGGTGGTGGTGGTGGAATCTAGACATAGAATACACCACCTCCCACAGCTCTTATGGGGGATCCTCTAACACCATGTAATATCCACCACTATAGGGGTCTCTTTATCCATAATATGGACATCCCTAATATAAATATTTTCTCTACCTATGGGTCCCACATATTATATGTTGATCTACTATCATACGTAAAGTTAGTAAATTGTGTCTTAGTTTATTTTGGAATTCAAAAAAATATCATTAACCCTCTGTTGTCTAACTAGATCCATGATGGTGCCCCTTCTCTAAAAAACCCTATGTCATGAACTAACCCAGGTCGACCCTAAATTGGTTACCCAAGTAGATCAGTGGAAATTTCCGAAGGTCGTTCCTGATCCACTTGGTCTAGAAACTAGTTCTAGGCATCATCAAAGTACACAAGAGAATGATTTCAACCAATAAATAAACCAAAACCAACAGCAGAAAGAAACCAAACATCCCACTATATATAAATAAACTAAACAAATTTTATACAAAATCTGAAAATTTTCAACAACTTCACAACAAACCCAACTAGACAAAATTAAAACACTATATCCATGTTACTACAGTAGTCACTCTCCAACACAATGATCACTCACCACCCAAGGTGATTGAAATCAAGTTGGAACTTGAACAAGGGATAAAAATATAGAATAACTATAAGTGTGAGTATTAAAACATAGTAGGCTAGCCCGATAATCTATTCATAATTCACTTCCTTTAAAATAAAAGAAACATCAATTTCATGTTTTAACATTAATATATAAAAGTATGATCTTCTAAACATTTTACTTAAAAACAAAGTACAATGTGAATAGGGACATGAGGATGGCGCTGCAAACTAGGGCTCGGGTCAGCCTCCCCCATGGTGATTCAATCTAGGGTTCCACTCCACAATGGCTTTCTCCGGGAATCCTCTCGTGTCAGGATCCTCGGCTGGAATCAGGGCTGAACAGCGTAAGGTCCTAGATGTTGCGGTTATTTCGTCTCAGCATACCTCTCTCATGGAGGATTCTCAGTGAATGGAGGTTGAGGATGGGAGATGAATGGTCTCAGAAACAACTTTTCGGGATGCATCCGAGAGACCTGGATCTCGGCATGATGGCGAGCGGAGTTCAAATGTTGAAAATGCAGGTCGAGCTGCAAGGATTTTGAGCTCCTCGGTTGAGATATGTGCGGAGCAGTATGAGGTCTCAGCGACAGTAGCTACTCTATCCGAACCTGTGAAGAGTGATTCTCAGCGAGCAGTAGTTGGGGATGAGATGAAAATGGCTTCGGTTACTTTTGATGTGCCTGAGGGATCTGGACCCCAATGTGAAGGTGGGAAGAGTCTCTCTGCTGAGATTGTAGGTCGAACTGCAATGGCTCCTTCTGATGTGCCTACAAGACCTACAAGACCTAGTTTACAGCGTGAGGATGGGCGGAGTTACTCAATTGAAGTCGCGGATACTTCAACAAAGGCTGATGGGGCTGAGGCGCCTCCTGAAATTTCTCAACCAATCCGCACCCATGGTGTTCTGGATAAAGGTTTTTCAATTAAGCGTTCTTTTACAAGCTTCAAAGGAGTGATTGATACTTCCATTAGAAGAAAAGGGAGTATTGCGCACATTAAAGCTGATCCCGCCGCAGTATCTGAGCGACTCAAAATGGTTGAGTTCTCAATTATTGCTCACTTATTTCTGCCTAAAGGCTATCAACCTATCAAAATGGATAATCTCAAGGAATGAATTTCATCAATTTGTGGTTTTTCATCCGGGAAGTGTGTATCGCTAGGAAGATGATATTTCCATATGCTCTTCCCTTCAGAAGAATTGAAAGTCCGAGACTGGGGCTTCGGTTCAATAGCGCTCAAACTTGGGATTATTCATTTTCATGAATGGGATAAAAAATTCAATCCCTTTGAGGTCGGTAACTCCACTACTCAAATATGGGTACGAGTTTATGGTTTTAATTGGATTCTCTGGCACCCTAAAATCTTGTATGACATTGTCCTATCTATCGGTATCCTGATCAAAATTGACAAGGAAACTGAAGTTGCTTGTTTTGGCCACTTTTCCAGATTCTTGGTTGAGGTTGAACTGGGGTCCACTCTTTTTGACAAGGTGATGCTTGCAACTGATGATGATATTATAGAGCTGGAGATTGTTTATGAAAAAATTCCAAAATTCTGTCAGGAATGCAATGTTATTGGTCATGACCCATCTACCTGTAGGCTCTCTATAGTTTGCAGCTTCTGTGCTTTGTGTGGCCATGACATAAGCAAGTGTCTCAAAAAGGGAAAAACTCTCACTCAAAAAACTGATGTTCTTCCTCAGCTACAACGTCCTTGTAATAGTGATGACAGAATGGGAGATGAGCACACGACAGATGGGCAGGGTGTTGTTCCTGAAAAGGGAGACCACCCAAATGACTCCACCTCTAAAAACAAGATGAAAACTTGGGCTGCAATCTTTTCTGAAGAGGCGAATGTTCGCATCGCAGATACTTGTAAAACAAGAAAAGTGAATGAATAAGTCCTATTAGAGGTGGATCAACAGCTCTCACAGGAAAGGTTGAATGCTTTAGCTAATAAAAAAGGTAATCACATTGTTGAATCTATTTCGCTAGTCCTTTCTAAACCTTCAAAGCCTATTGTGGATAGTGAAGGATTTCAGATGGTTTCCTACAAGAAGGAAAAACCCCCAGTTTCCACTTCAGGGGTGGTTGAAAATTTGATTACAGGTAACACTGAATCTTTATCTAAACAGATTACAGGTGACAATGAGAATCAGGATTCAACTCTGACATATCCTAATGAGAAAAACCACCAGGAGATTGTGGATCCAATTGATGTAATGACCATTGAAGAAAAGGTAATACCTGTGGAAAAAGTCACCTCCCCTGACAAATATGAGGAATGACAAGAGGAAAACTCTGATTCAGAAAGCATAAATTCAGAGACACTTTACAATAGGCTTCAAGCTTTTACTTCAAGTAGTGGATGATCGAGAGGCCGGGGGCGAGGTCGTGGAAGAGTTGACTGGCATGCGCTTCGGGAAGAAGAAAAGTGGCTAGGTGAACGACTGTTGAAAAAGATTGGTAAGTAGTTACTAATTTGGGTTTTGCCTTGTTTTCCTAAACTCTTTTCAACTACTTTATTTTTTTACTTTCTTTTTATAAAAGAGGTATTTTCTTCCAAAAAAAGTACAATGAATTTCCCTTACTCATTTCCAAAACTAGATTCATTTTATTAGTGTGTTATTAGCATTTTAAAAGGGAAAGTGATGTCTATATTTTTCATCTTGCACAAATAGGGTAAAACACTTTACTTGAAAAAAAAATTCATAAACCATACTATAATCAACCCATCACTTTCCTAGAAAAACAATACACAAGAAGGAACTATAGTAATCACCCAGTAAGGGCAGTGTAAATAGACATATAAGTGTCGCATTCATCATTAAAAGAAACTAAAATCCAATATACATGGGTGAACCTAGGAGATCAAGAATAATTCAGAAGGCACCATTACCTGGGACAACATCTACGGTAGCATTCCACACATGATGAAATCAAAATGCTCAATATGCTCATCTATCCTTTCTCAGGGCAGGCCAAGGGAAAATCCGATAGCAATAAAACCAATATATCCACCTACTATGGACAACTAGTTAGTACCATGACCTACCTGTTCAGGTTTCATTATTAGAAAATTCTATCAACATTCCTTGTTTCTATGTCTCAAGAATTAATGGGGTTGAGTCAACTGATTCTATCTGAGCATCCAATTATAACATATATATATATAATAATAATAATTTACAATAGTAATCACCCCGAGTCACTCTGAGGATCGATCTCATGACACATGATAAACGGAATATAAAGTTTCCAACATGAGGAACTCTAATAATGGATCACAAGGATTCCACAATGAGGACATCTAATCTATTATTTACACATACTAGGCATGATAACATCTAAAGGGGGTTTTCATAATAAACACTTTCACCATTTTTAAAAAGTTTTCAAATGTTACATTAAGCATTTCACATAACTGGAATTTATCAATGGTACAAAATACAATTTTTATAATTAGGTTAAAAAAAACCATTGGTAGCATCTAAAAATTTACGTAAACCACCTAAAACATTCAGGTTACACACTCAAGATAGAACCATTTTTATAAAAATTCCAAATAGGCCATTCATCGGAAACACATGCCAAAATATTCTAAAAAATAATACCAATTTGTTCATAATATTAAAACCAATTTTCACAACCATAAAAGGATCCCAAAATATCATTTCTAACTCTTTAAATACTTTAATTAATTCAAAAAATCATTTTATAACACACTTATCACATAAAAGACAACATAGAACTTTACCAAAAACAAGTCATGAAATATTTAATAAAAAAATTCTTATTTAACAGTCAAAAAGGTGTAAAGAACATATTTTCTTTCCATAAATTTATTAAAGAAACTGAAACATGTTTTAGATATCACAAACAAGGTTTAAAAGCTAACGAATAATGTTATCAAATACTTAGAGTGCACATTTTAACCAAAATAATACTAAGTTTCACAAAACAAGGCATAAACCACAATTTGCACATAAAAAAATTAAACCAATGGTTTCACAACAACACATAAAATATATAAAAGTTTTGAAATGTAATAAATATGAGTAAGTTAAATGATAAAGGAAAGTTCATTTGATATCCTACCTCAAATCCATGGAGGAATGGGAACGTGCACCCAAAAACAACTATTGCAGGTTCCAACACCCTAGATCTATAAATACCAGCACTAAAATAAAAAAGTACCTAATAAAAATCATGGGTAAAATATAACCCTAGGTTTATCATGACTAGGTAAGAAGATAAAACTAAGAAAAATTGGAATAAGAAGGAATAGGTAGGGGATAAGAGAAGGGAACTCACCTTGGAAAGTAGCTAACCCTTTATCTTCCTTCAGATCTACACCATTAGAGGAGGGGGAAATGTTTGGGAAGAAATGGAGAGGCTCTCTAGGTCATGATAAAACATGAAAAATATTTTTGGTCAAATTTGGGTTTAGAAACCCAAGGGGGAAAAGTTGTAAAATTAAAAAATTTATTTTGGGAAGACTTGCATGGTTAGGCCACACAGTTCATTAAACTATGCACTAAACCGTGTGGCGTACATAGGAGCGACTGCACTGTCACTCCTAAGAGACCACATGGCCATGTTCCAACTATGTGGTAGGTTTTATAACTACCACATGGTTACCTAGGTTCAGCCACACGGTTTATCAAACAGTGCACCAACCATGCCCAATCCCTTTTTAAGCGAAAAAACCATGTTTTCTCCAAAAAATCCCAAACAACCCTCAGACCAGCCATAAGGTAAATATTAGATGAATAAAACATTTCAACACTCAACACTCGTCACACCCAAAATCTAAGAAAAATACCAAGATCTCAAATGATCTGGATCAAAACTCAAACTTGAAAAACCGATTGTGATAATTCTGCACACCATTAAAGCTTTCCACGCCCGGAAAGCCATAACACATTATAGAATATTGATCAATGCCTAAGGATTCCATATCAAAATGATCCAACATATTAATACAAGGAAATGTCATCCACCATTAACAGAACTCAATCCTCTTACCTCAAAAAAAACAAAAACTCACAACCAATTCCCAAGAATCAACAGAATGATCAAGTGTCACACCCCGACCACAGACGCCTATGTTTTTATTCTTTTCTCAATACCATGACTTTGGGTAGAGTAGGGCTTGGGTTCGGGTTTGATTTTTTTTTTGAAGATTTGATGTTTTCGGTGGGTCTCGGGCTAGTGCACAGTCACCACACTGCTAGTAGCGACCGTGCGTTCGGTCCTGGAGACTACGCAGTTGACCGATTATTATTATTATTATTATTATTATTATTGTTGTTGTTGTTTTTGTTGTTGTTATTATTATTATTATTGTTTTTTTTTTGTTTTTTTTATTATTATTATTGTTATTATTATTATTATTATTCTTATTATTATTGTTGTTATTATTATTATTATTGTTATTATTATTATTATTAGTGTTATTATTATTAACAGGTTTTCTTTTATTTATTTAATTTTTACTATTATTTTATTTTATTCTTTTTTTCCCCTTTCTTCTTTCTTCTCCTCCTTTTTTATTTTTTCTTATTTTTCTCCTAGTTCCACACGAATTCTCCCCCAACCTCTTCTTCT
Organism: Viscum album; assembly: GCA_963277665.1. Classification (NCBI taxonomy): domain Eukaryota; kingdom Viridiplantae; phylum Streptophyta; class Magnoliopsida; order Santalales; family Viscaceae; genus Viscum; species Viscum album. The sequence continues at coordinate 442,479,463 of OY728160.1, forward strand.
CCCATGCGACCCGGCGCCCTCTCATGCTCCCACACACAGTAGCCCCTCCGGCCGCCACACTACACACCCGCTCGGCCCTCCTACCTCTCGCCCTCCCCAGCCGGCACACCACCCTTCTGCTACCCCGGTCTGGCCTCATCCCAGCCACCCCCCTCCTCCGGGTTGGCTGCCTCTATCACGTGCCCCGCCCAGCCGCCCTGTCGTGCGCCCTCCACAGCCCCCTGTTGTGATCCATCCAAAGAGGCCAGGCCTCCCATACGCTCCCCTCCTTCCTTATCTGCATCACCTGCATCCAGACCTCCATCCGGCCTCCACCAGCCCTCTGTCGGCCCTCCGCCGACTTTGGCTCACCCTTGACTGCGCACCCAGCTCCTGGCCTCTGCCTAGCACGGCCTTCTCCTCCCCCCTTCTGACTCCCTACTGCACAGTGCCTCGCACCCCTGCTTCGCCTTCAGCCTACCGCACTGCTCTACCTCCCTTGTAGTGGTACCCCCTTCTCACTCTAGTTTCTCCATGTCCGTAATTCCCCACAGCGCTACACGCACTCGACCTCCCACTCCGCCACCCTCGGCCTGCATGCTTCTGAATCTCCCGCACGACCTGCCCTGTTTAGCCTGCACAACCTACAGCAGGCCTCCAGACTTTCTCCCTGCTTTAGCGCACCATCCTCACCGCCATTTCCTCATGCCCTCAATGCATTGCACGCCCCCAGTTCCTCCCACATGGCATGCCCCCCTAGCCATCCACTACTCCTGCCTCCAGCACCAACCTCCAACCATCTCTCCCGATATGACCTCTCTGCCTCCTCATAGCAGCCCTGCCAGTTCCTGGCACCCCGAATCCCCTCCGGCCCCTCCACCTCTTACCTGCAGGACCTCTTCTGCCCCGGTACAGCAGCTTTGATCTCTCCTGATCCTTGCATCACACCAGTACCCCAGCTCCTCCTACTTCCAGCGGTGAAGCCCCCTAAGTCCTTCCCTGTCCCGACCTCCCTCTTTTGGCCACCCCAGCAGGCACCACCCCTATATGGATCCCCCTATCTCAATTCACCTGACCAACGCGGCCCATGACTCTCTCGGCGTCGGCCACCTGCACCGACTGCTACAGCCAGCTATGATGCCCAGTTCCATCAGATCCCATTCCTTGCTTCACCTCCAACACCCAGTCATTGGCCTCCCGCACTGCTCTTACGATGTACTATCCGAGCTCCTGCCCTGAACTATGCCATTGTGCCCTCTCTACTGACCATCCCCTGGCCTCTCCTGTCTGGTGCTCCGCATTTATTTTGGTTGGTGTGAATCCCTCCAGTGCAGTCTCCTTTGGGTCGTCATGAAACCCTCTTTTCTGGTCACCACATGCTTTTCCTACCCGACGTGACCCCTTGCCGAGTCACTGGCATCAACCCTCAACATTGTCGCGTACAGCCCCTTGTCAGTGTGTGCCTCCCCTTTTCGACTGTTGTGCGCCCCCACTGGTCGAGCATGTATCTGTGTTGAGGTGGGTTACACACTTTCCTTTTTTTAAATTATTTTTAGTTGGTGTTTCTGTGTTTTAGTCTTTTTGCAGTTACTACAATGGGTTGGCAGGTTTTTTCGTGAAATTGCGGTCATCAGCTTGCATGTGATTGCACGCTCTGCTCAAGGCGTGTCACATCATCGTTCTTGGATTGCGAGTCGAGGTAGGTCCCCCACTTCACTCTCCTTTAAATTTAGAATTTATTAAATGCATTATATTTTATTAATTATAATAAATGAGAAATAGTATTAGAAAATTAATTTTGAAATGATTATTTGGTTTAAAAAGATCCGTTTATTTTATACACGACACTTGAAATACTTTCTTGATGAACAGACACCAGGTAGTGAAAGAATGCTCATTTGGCCTTTAAACATAATTCACGAAATTTCAAATCTTGTTTTGGTTTAAATGGTAAATGATTTCTTCTGAAACGTGAACGAGTGTTTTGGGTTTTCTTAAAAAATGAGTTTTTTCTTAAAAATTGGTGAAGGTCCATTTTTCACTTTAGTAAAAATAAATTATTTTGGAAAACACTCTTTGGGGTGACTCAGGGGTGATATTTGGTGTACGTTGATTGCGTGAGTTGTGTGTGATATCTGTGTTACTTGATTGACTTTGCTAACTCACCCCTTTCCTTTTTATTATGCGTGTTGACATGGGAACCTGTCATAGTGAGTGAATCTTCTGAGAACGATTGTTGAACTAGTTTAGATTGTGCACTGGCTAGTGGCCACATAGCTGGGGAATACTGAGTTATTACTGCTATGGGGATTGGGCCCCTCGGTTAGGCCATGAAGGGTTATACCGAGCATTAGGTCGTTATGAAATCATCAAGTTAGAGTATGCCTTCATGATGAGTCACATGTATAGTACGTTCTGGATTGTTCATGAGCTCCTAGGTTTGACCCATATTTCCTTTAGTGTTTATTTGTGTGTGCAGATAATTGAGAGGTCTTTTTCGGTTGCTAGCCCCTGTGTGCCACTTTTTCCATTGCCCTTGGTGTGTGTTGTGTGTTATGTGTGGTTTTCCTTTTGGTTAATAAATGAAGTTTGGATTTATAAATTGTTCGTAGGAAGTGTTTTAAAATGATATATACATATTCCTTTCAAACATTAAACTTGTTTTTAAATTAAAAAGGGAAATGGACTGATACTTGTTCTAGAAATGAAAGTGTGTGTGGAAACTAATATTTTATATAATTTAGTTCAAACCTAAAATTGGTAAATTCTTTATTTTAAGTTAGTGCATTGGGAATAGATATCGAGCTATCCTACTGAGTTTTAATTCTCATGCCTATAGTTCTTTCCTATTTTTAGTGTTTGTGCATGCTACAACTTGAGTGTGCTTGCCTTGGGCGATGCTTGATCATTGAGTTGAAGAGTGACTCGCAGGGTCACATGGAGTTGGTTCAAACCTCGAGTTTGGTTAGTTTCGTATTCTTTTGTTCTTGTTCAGTTACTTTATTTGGTTTATTTATCATATACTACTTTTTATTATTTCTGTTGTTTTATTTATTTATATTGGGAGAAATCATTCCCACAGCCTCTGTTGATGCCCTGGCGCTTCTCGCCAGCCCGAGAGGATCAGGAACGCCTCTCAGGTCATGTCGCAGACTAGCTTGGGTGATCGGTTCAGGGTCGACCCAGTTTGGTTCATGAAAAAATGGTATCAGAGGAGGCCCTTGTTATTTGGGATGTCTAGTAGAAGAATATTAGGACTATCAGGGCTCAGGAGGTAGGTTACGGGTCGGTGCCTGGTCACCACTGCTTGCAATGAACCCTGAGTTACCAGGGTTAGTACGAGGTTTGAGTCTCTTATCTTTGGTTTCATTGGATTGAGGGATGACAATGGAGGCGAATCGGTTCACTTTGCAGCCTCACATGGGGTGGTGACCCATGTGGAGTCCAAGTTCCCGGTTTAAGGTCCTCTTAGTGTTATGCCTAACTTGGGGAATAGATAACCACCCTGTTGTTGGGTCAGACATATGCACTAGTTCCTCATCCTATTTTATTATTATTGCTTGTGTTTTGTTTTATTCTCAGTTTATTTGAGTGTGCGTTAAAAGAGAAATTAGTTTTGAAATGGAAAAGTGTTTCTTCCAAATTGTTTTTGAAATTACTAAATTGGGTTTCTAAAGATAAGGTGTATTGGTTTGAAAAAAAATTTGGTATGTGTTTAGATTGGGTAAGGAAAAGAAGTGTTTGAACCTCATCACTCCTTATGGAGGGTCACACGTGCATGGGTATTAACGGAGAGTGCTTGGGGGAACTTGTTCATAGATTATGTGAGCAGGATTGAATAAACACACATGTGACAGTTCATAAGGTTCCATAGGTGAGTTTTTAAAATTTTAAAGAAATAACGGTTTTGGAAAAGTGAATTATGTGTGTGTTGTATATGTTTGGATTATGGGCTGGTTTCCCTTGACTTGTGTTGTTTCTTTGATTGATTTTTGGCTTGATGCCAGTTTCAATGGTGTTTTCATGATGATATGATTATACCGCCCAGAAAGCCTCCAAAAGTTGTTAATGAGTTATGCCCGTCCCTAGTTCTTTTTGTGTGTTTCTTGGTTATCAAGGTAATATAAGTCCATTAGAGGTAGTTTCATGGTTCGGAAAGATAGTGTGTCTTCGGGTTGTTGGGAACTCCCAGGGTTGTTAAGGTTCGTATTTTCCTAGATTTATTTGAGGGTTCAGTTCTAGACTAGTAAAGATGAGATGTCTAATCGTCGTTATAGTTTTGGATGTGATTAATGGTGGTCGACTTCCGCAAAGGTTCCCCCTCTAGTTAAGAGTGTGGGACAGTGGAACCTGTCTCCAAGAAACCACCCTCTTCGGTACCGGCTCCTAGTTCGTCAGACCGCTCTCTTGTGTGCCACTAGTATGGCATGTCTGGAAATTCTAAGGCATCATGTTGAATTACATTGAAAATGTATGACCATCGTGATTGTTTGAATCATCAAATGGAAGGAGTTAGAGACCGGAAGATGAAAATGTTTGACTGTGAGGTAGGAGATGCTTCAGCCATCAGGGCCCCAGCCACAGGTCTCGGGGTGAAGCTCACACGTAGTTAGGAGTTGCCAAGGATGCATGGAACCTTGGTCCAGATAATGTTTTCATCTTTGTTATGGAAACATCCAAAATACACTTGTTCTATTCTCGTCGATGTCTTAAGATCATCCTTGTTGCGGTGGTGTGATGAGCTCATTCCCCCACAATCCAAGTGGTCTTATCTGGTCTCAGTGTGGTTTTTAAGTCATTCAGTCTCTTTGAGTGGTGTGGGCCCATGAATAGACGAACCTGATCTGATTTTGGGTTGGTCTCAGCTGTGTTCGTTAGAGGGATGCTCATTTCATGAAATTTAGGAGAAGTTTTGAGTTAATTTCTCATCCTCAAGTTGATGGATTGTTCCGTAGCAAGATTTTCGTCAAGTCTCAGGTGTGTTGTTCGATACATTTGGGGAAAATGAATGAGTTTTGTTTGGGAGTTCTCGTGTAGCCCCCCCCCCTGGGGGGTGGTTTGATCGGTTTTCAAGGTTTTTTGTATTAGTAAATTCTTGTGGTGTGGATAAACCTCTCATGTTCTCCCCTCAATCTCGGGCAGTGGTTTTCCTTGAATTGGTCGGGTGTGACGTTTGTTGGAAATGGTCACCCCAAAACTCTCAGTTCTCTATGATTTTGTCTGAGAATGAAGTAAAGTTGCATCAACTGTTGGCTTGGTGACTTTTTGGGGGAAGAAAGTGTATGTGGTGGGGATAATTGTCACACCACAACCACGAACACCTATGTTTTTATTCTTTTCTCGATCTCGTGACTTTAGGTAGAGTCAGGTTTGGGTCCAGGTTTGAATTTTTTTTGAAGCTTTGATGTTTTCGGTGGGTCTCGGGCTAGTGCGCAGTCACCGCACTGCTAGCGGTCACCGCACATTCTGTCCGGGTGGGTACGTGGCCACCACACTGCTAGTAGCGACTGTGTGTTTGGTCTAGGAGACTACGCGGTTGATCGATTATTATTATTGTTGTTGTTGTTGTTGTTGTTGTTGTTGTTTTTGTTAATATTATTATTATTATTATAATTATTATTATTATTGTTATTATTATTATTATTATTATTATTATCATTATTATTAACAGGTTTTCTTTTATTTATTTAATTTTTGCTATTATTTTATTTTATTCTTTTTTTCCCTTTCTTCTTTCTTCTCCTCCTTTTTTCTTTTTTCTTCTTTTATTCCTGGTTCCACGTGGATGCTCCCCCTGCCTCTTCTTCTCCCGTGCGACCCGATGCCCTCTCATGTTCCCGCATACAGTATCCCCTCCGGCCGCCACACTGCACCCCCGCTCGGCCCTCCTACCTCTCCCCTTACCCAACTGGCGCGCCACCCTCCTGCTACCCCGATCCGGCCTCATCCCAGCTGCCCCCTCCTCCGGGTCAGCTGCCTCTGTCGCGTGCCCCGCCCTGTCCCGCGCCCTCCGCAGCCCCCTTCTGTGATCTAGCCCGAGCAGCCAGGCCTCCCATATGCTACCCTCCTACCTTCTATGCATCACTTGTTGCCAGACCTTTGCCAGGCCTCCACCAGCCCTTCGCTAGCCTCTGCCAGCCCTCCACCGGCTCTGGCTCGCCCTCGAAGGCGCACCCGGCTCCCGGCCTCCACCTAGCATGGCCTTCTCCTCCCCCTACCGACTCCCTACTGCATGGTTCCTCACACCCCTTCTCTACCTTCAGCCAGTTGCACTGATCCACCTCCCTTGTAGCAGCACCCCCTGCCTGCTCCAGTTTCTCCCTGTCCATAGCGCCTCGCAGTGCCACATGCACTTGACCTCCCACTCTGCCACCCTCGACCTGCCTGCTTTCGGATCTCACACATGACTTGCCCTGTCCAGCTCGCACAACCTCCAGCAGGCCACCCGACTTTCTCCCTGCTATAGTGCACCATCCTCACCATCATGACCTCCTACCCTCAACGCACTGCACTCCCCCGGCTCCTCCCACATGGTGTTCCCCCCTTGGCTAGCCACTACTCCTACCTCTTACACCAACCTCCAACCAGCTCTCTCGCTCCAACCTCTCTGCCTCCTCACAGCAGCCATGCCGCTGTCTGGCACCCCGACTCCCCTCCGGCCCCCTTCACCTATTACCCACAGGACCTCTTCTACCCCGATCCAGCAGCTCTGATTCCTCCTGTTCCTTGTAGAGTTCTAGTACCCCAGCCTCTCCTACTTTTGGCAGTGAATCCCCCTCGATCATTCCCTATCCCGACCTCCCTCTTTTTGCCACCCCATCAGGCACCACCCCTAGATGGATCCCCCTGTCTCAGTCCACCTGACTAGAGTTTCCCGCACCTCTCTCATCGTCGGCCTCCTATACCGACCATGATAGCCATCCGTGATTCCCAGTTCCCTCAGATCCCCTTCCTTTCTTCACCTCCAACACCCAACTTCGGGCCTCCCACACTGCTCTTGCGGTGTGTTTTCCGAGCTCCTTCCCTGCACCGTGCCATCGTGCCCTCCCTACTATCCAGCCTTTGTCCTCTCCGGTCCGGAGCTGCCCATTTCTTTTGGCCGATGTGAATCCCTCTGTTGCGGTCTCCTTTGGGCCATCGTGAAACCCTCATTTCTGGTCTCTGTGTGCTTTTCCTACCCGACGCGCCACCTTGTCAAGTCATTGTCATCGACCCTCAATGTTGATGCGTCCATCCCCTTACTGGAGCGTGCTACCCCTTTCTGACTATCGCTCACCCTCGCTGGTCGAGCACATCTCTATGTTGAGGTGGGTTACGCACTGTCCTTCTATTTAAATTATTTTCTGTTGGTGTTTCTTTGTTTTAGTCATTTTGCAGTTATTGCAATGGGTTGGCAGTTTTTTCTGTGAAATTGTGATCATCAGCTTGCACGTGCTTGCGTGCCCCGCTCGAGGCGTGTCGCGTCTTTGTGCTTGGATTGGGAGTTGAGGTAGGTCCCCACTTCACTTGCCCTTAAATTTCAAATTTATTAATTGCTTGATATTTTATTAATTTTAATAAATGATAAATAGTATTTGAAAATTAATTCTGAAATGATTATTTGGTGTAAAAAGATCTGTTTGTTTTATACACGACACTTGAAATACTTTCTTGATAAACGGACACCCAGTAGTGAAAGAATGCTCATTTGGACTTTTAACATAATTCACGTAATTTCAAATGTAGTTTTGGTTTAAATGATAAATGATTTCTTCTGAAGCATGAATGAGTGTTTTGGGTTTTCTTGAGAAATGAAGTTTTTCCTTAAAATTGGTAAAGGCCCGTTTGGAACTTTAGTAAAAAAAATTGTTTTTGGAAAACTCTCTTTGGGGTGACTCAGGGGTGATCTTTGGTGTACGTTGATTTCATGATTTTTGTGTGATATTTATGATACTTGATTGACTTTGCTGACTCACCTCTTTCCCTTTTATTATGTATGTTGACATGGGAACCTGTCATAGTGAGTGAATCTTCTGAGAATGATTACTGCACTAATTTAGATTACGCACTGGCTAGTGGCCCCATAGTAGGGGAATACTGAGTTATTGCTACTATGGGGATTGGCCCCCTTGGTTAGGCCATGAAGGGATATACCGAGCGTTAGGATATTATGACTTCATCGAGTTAGAGCATGACTTCGTGATGAGTCACATGTGTAGTATGTTCTGGAATGTTCACGAGCTCCTAGGTTCGACCCATGTTTTATTTAGTGTTTATTTGTGTGTGCAGACGATTGACAGGTCTAGTTCAGTTGCTGACCCATGTGTGCCACTTTTAAATTTCCCTTGGTGTGTGTTGTGGGTTATGTGTGGTTTTCCTTTTGGTTAATAACTGAAGTTTGGATTTCTAAATTGTTCGTAGAAAATGTTTTAAAACGAGTTGCACCTATTCCTTTCAAACATTAAACTTGTTTTTAAATTAAAAAGGGAAATGGACTGATACTTGTTTTAGAAATGAAATTGTTTGCGAAAACTAATATTTTATATAATTTAGTTCAAACCTGAAATTGGTAAATTCTTTATTTAAAGGTAGTGCATTGGGAATAGATATCGGGCTAGCCTACTGAGTTTTAATACTCACGCCTATAGTTCTTTTCTATTTTTAGTGTTTGTGCAGGCTACAGTTTGAGTGCGCTCGCCTTGGGAAACACTTGATCATCGAGTCAGAGAGTGACCCACGGGGTCACACAGAGTTGGTTCGAACCTTGAGTTTGGTTAGTTTTGTTTTATTTTGTTCTTGTTTAGTTACTTTATTTGGTTTATTTATCCTATGCTGCTCTGTATTATTTCTACTGATTTATTTATTTATATTGGGTGAAATCATTCTCATAGACTCCGTTGATGCCTTGGCACTACTCACCAGCCTGGGAGGATCAGGAACTCCTCTCGGGTTATGTCGCGGACCGGCTCAGGTGACCGGTTAAGGGTCGACCCAGGTTGGTTCATGACATCAAGCCACTACATCCACAACCAAGACAGGAACTAGGTTGTTGGGCCTTATCCCAATGAAACCAATGATCACCAAAACCAAAGAACACCCATGAAAGCCAATGATTTTAAGGGAGGCCTAAATGGACTCTCCACCATTAAAAAACAACTAACATTCGACAAATCCTTAAAAACGAAGCTCCAAGAGACCCGCGGTGGGAATTCCCACCATTAAGGATCAACTAGAAATAACCAAACAATAATCCACTATGAGAAAAAATTAGGCCTTCCCACACAGGCCAAACAAATTTTCTTTATAATGGCCTATCATCCCAGGACAAGAAGAACACAACAAGAACTTTTAAACTGCCCACTCCTAAATGGAGGGGTTAAATATGATCCAAAACTCCCTACACAGACCAGAAATACCCACCACATAGGGATGGGAAGGAGGGGGACCAATGATTAGACCATTGAAACCCCAACCGAAAACCAGGTGCAAATCTCTACAACATGATAGGAAAATCACAACATTCAGAAACCCCAATAAAACACTAGAATTTCTTCACTACCAAAATAAAGGTAAAAACTTAGGAAAATCCCTTAAACCTTTGGGATTCCTGACTATGTTACAGCTTCACTCTAAGACCTATGAATGGATCTCTGATGGATGAATAATCTACTTTATCATAGTCAAGAATCTATAATCCCAAACTAAAACATTCATCACATGATTAGATAAAAGAGGAAGATTAGAAAACTCTGGAATAGAAACCACACTTCCATTGAAAACAGGAGTTCACAAAAGACCCACATCATCCCTTAAATCACAAAAACTAAAACACCAATGGAACAACCACCACAACAAAAGATCTCTTACACTAGAAGAAATCTTACAAAAATAAACTTTAAACAACTTTCCAACATCACATCACTTCTGAGAGTTTCTTCCATGATGATTTCTAGAAACTCCTCGAAAAAATTATTGCAAGTGACCCAAGCGTCAACAAGAATGACAGGGATGAAGAGTACTTGGAAATGATGGCCTCTTGTGACCTAGATTTCCACACTGATAGCATAGATAAACATCCTTCCCAAAAAACGTTTATGAAATATCTCTGTGTCTTTTGATTCCATGACTCACTCCATCAACTTTCAACCGCTTCCTCATCTCCTTACCAGAATCTTCACCACTGATCCTAGGGATTGAAGGTGGGAGGACCACTTTGAGTTCTCCCATCATCATGACTTTGACATGAAAATCTTGCCTCACCACATCAGCAAAATAAGTTGGATTCATCTCTAACACCTTCGACTGCAAATTGGGACATAGACCCACCTCGAAATTCCAAGCCTTCATAGTTTCATTTGTAGAAAACCTTTAATCATAATGGGATAGATCCACAAATCATTGTAAATACTCTAACATTGAACCATCACCCTACTAAAAACATTCCATCTTCATCCCCTTTCTCATCATTTCTCTTTTATAGAATTATTGATGAATGAACAAAGCCTTGAAGAACTCACAAGTAAGATCTTCACAAGGATTTTTCTTTGATACCGACTTCCACCACTTCCATAGTGAACCTTCAAGCATTAAAATTGAAAACTTAACCTTCAATAACTTGGATAAATTGATGAGGATAAAGTTCCTTAAAATCATTCCCATCCACTATTTTGATTTGAGAGGATTCACTAGTCCATGAAAGAGAGGTGGATCTAGCTTTCAAAACTCAAGAATGAAATCCCTAGGTTGATCAACTAGAAGTCCCACCGACAAGGAATTGCTTGTAGCTGCACTATAATCACCCATTGAAGCTCCATGGGGAAAACCGTTGGATAAATAAAATCCAAAAACTAAATCAAATCTAGATCAATAATAAAAATTATCAATAACAAACATTGCATAGGTGATAATATTTTTAACATAAGAAAACAAGTCACTATAATATCAAAACATTATTTTTGAAAAAAATATTTAAATTTAAACAAACATGGGGGTTGATTAATTTCTATTATAATTCCATATAGTCTTTCTCACATGCATGTTTTCATGCCACTCTGAGTACCCATCTTCCATTCTATACTGAGCATCCATTCACATTCCCATAAACCACTATGCATGTAAGAACCCATAAAAACACCAAGCCTAAAATAAAACATTCTCATTTTTCAAAAAAATCATTCAACCCATTTCAAAAATTGTGAACCTTCCTAAGGAACACTGACCAAAAATTCAAAACCATTTTCATATTCACACAATAAACCATTTTATTAAAAACTCACTCGTTTTCTATTTAAAACAACTTCCAAAACCACTATCTCTTCCCATAAACTGCAAAAGTTTATTTTATAAAAACTCATTTTCTAAGGTCTTCCACAAATTAGATTCTGAAAATAATTTCCCCCACTTTCTAAAATCCAAATATTACCATTAAAATAACACTTTCCACAAATCCAACATAAGGGTTTTTCAAGATAATTTTTCAAAATTCATAGAAAACCCAAATCAACTCACAAAATGGAACTAGTGTCAATGGGTGACTTGAATATATGGATGGATTCCCTATGTCAAACACAAAACTAACACTGAGAGCCTTCTAAAACCATTCCCTGTATCTATATTCATTTCTAGGCCCTACGAGCTTACAGGACCATTATTCTAACTCCCCTTGTTGTATCCCAATCACCAAACAAAACCTAAAGACCAAGAAACTAAAAACACTTGTCTTCCCAGGGAAAATTGAGGATCAGAATGAGAAAGAGTTCACGATTCACTTCCCACGCCTACCCATCTAGTCCTAAAAATCCTAATTTGTCTACCAATATATCCCCAAATAAAAAAGGGAACTCTAAAAAGTAAGGTCCGCTAAGAGCCTATAAACTAACCTCGGTTGACCCTGAACTAGTTAGCTAAGTTGATATGTGGCAAGACCTGAAGGGCATTCCCGATCCCCATGGGCTGAAAACTAGTGTTGGGAATCATCAAAGTACACAAGGGAACAATTTTTCCCAATAAATAAACCATAACCAATAGCTGAAAGAAACCAAACATCACACTATATATAAAAAACTGAACAAATTTTATACACAATCTAAAAATTTACAACAACTACACATAATATTCTACCAGAAAAAATGACAACACTATCTCTATATGAACTCATTGGTAACTCTCCAACTCAATGATCACTCACTTCCCAAGGTGACTAAACTCAAGCTAACAACTGCACAGGGGTTAAAAATAGAGAATAATTATAGGTGTGGGTATTAAAACTTGGTTGGCTAGCCCAATAATCTATTCCCAATGCACTCCATTTAAAATAAAAGAATCATCAATTTCAAGTTTTAACTAAAATATATAGAAGTATGATTTTCTAAAAAAATTACTTAAAAAAGTACAACTCATTGCCATTATTCATTTCTAAAACTAGATTCGTTTCATTAGGGTGTTGTTAGCATTTTAAAGGGGAAAGTGATGTCTATATTTTTCATTTTGAACAAAGAGGGTAAAACACTTTACTTGAAAGTAATTTTTTTTCATAAAACTTATTATAATCAACCCATCACTTTCCAAGAAAAACAATATACAAGAAGACGCTATAATAATCACACAGAAAGGGAAATGCAAATAGACATACAAGTGTCACATTAATCACTAAAAGCAACTAAAATCCAATAAACATGGGTGAACCTAGGAGATCAAGAATAATACAGAAGGAACCAATACCTAAGACCCCATCTATGGTAGAATGTCACACACAATGAAATAAAAACACTAATATTCTTGTCCATCCTTTCTCAGGGTAGGTCAAGGGTAAATCCCATAGCAATAAACCCAATATATCCACATACTATGTGTCATTGGTCAGTACTATAACCTACTAGTGAAGTAATCATTCTTAGAAAATTATCTCAATATGTCAGGTTACCATGTCTCAAGTATTAATGGGGGTGAACCAAATGATGTCAGTCGAGCATCCAATCACAACATATATATAATAATAATAATAATTTATAATAGACATCACCCTGAGTCACTCTAAGGACCGATCTCATGCCACATGATAAACAGAACATAAAGTGTCCAACATGAGGCACTCTAATAATGGATCGTAAGGATTCCACAGTCATTGAATCATATCCATTATATACACATACTAAGAATGATAACATCCAAAGGAGGTTTTCATAATAAAAACTTTCACTATTTTCATAAATTTTCCAAACGGGCCTTTAAGCATTTCACAAAACTGGTATTTATCAATGGTACAAAATCAACTTTTCATAAAGAGGTTTAAACACACCATTGGAAGCATCTAAACATTTACATAAACCCATTAAAACTTTTAGGTTAAACACTCAAGACACAACCATTTTTATAAATGTTCCGAATAGGCCATTCATTGGAAACACATACAAAAACATGTTAAAAACCAACACCCATTTGTTCATAAAATCAATACCAATTTAAAAATCCATAAAAGGAACCAAAAATATAATTTTTCATTCTTATAATACTTTAATGAATTCAAAAAAATCATTTTATAACACACTTATCACATAAAATCCAACTGGGCACTTTACTGAAAACAAGGCATGCAATATTTAACAAAATAATTATTATTTAACACTCAATAGGGTGAAAAGCACAATGTTTCATGTCATAATTTCATTTAAACTAGTGAATCATATTTTAAATATCAAAAAATAAGTGCAAAATCTTACAAAACATTTTATCAAATACTTGGAGTGCACATTTTGACCAAAACAATACTAAGTTTCACAAAACAAGTCATAAACCACCATTTTCGCATAAAACAATTAAACCAAGGGTTGAAAAACAACACATAGAATATATAAAAGGTTCTAAAAATAATAAATAGATTAAATTTAAATGATAAAGTCAATTTCATCGGATATCCTACCTCAAATCCATGGCGGAATGGGAACGCAAAGCTGAAAACACACATCATGGGTTCCAACACCCTAGATCTATGAAGACCAGCCCTAAAAGAACAAAACCCCCATCAAAATCATGGGTGAAATAGAACCCTAGGTTGATCATTACTAGGGGAGAATATAAAACCAATAAAAATTTGAAGAAGAAAGAATAGAGAGGGGAGAAGAGAAGGATACTCACCTTAGAAACTATCCAACCCTCCATATTCCATTAGATCTACACCATTAGAGGAGGGGAAATTTCTTGGGAAGAAATGGAGAGGACCTCTAGGTCAGGAAGAACTGGGGGGAAATATTTGGTCGAATTCGGGTCTAAAAATATTGAGGGGGTAAAGTTGGAAAAATAAAATGCTTACTTCTAGGCAAACTCGCACAGTTAGGCCTCATGGTTTATTAAACCACGTGCCAAACCATGCGGTAGACACAAGAGAGACCACATGGTCACTTTTAATAAGTCACACGACCATGTAACAACCATTCGGTAGGTTTTATACCTTCTGTATAGTTACTTAGGTTCAGCTGCATAGTTTATCAAACTATATGCCAACCGTGCGTAGGTCCTTTTCAATCCAAAAACCCCTTTTTTCTCCAAAAAAACTCCCAAAAAACCTACGTACTATCCTTGAGGGAAATATTATATGAATAAAATATTTCAAAATTCAACAACTGTTACACCTGGAACTTGAGAAAAATACCAGGATCCCAAATGAACCAGATCAAAACCCAAACTTGAAAAACCGTGTGTGACACCTCGTGTATAATTTCATCATTGATATTAATTTAGTAATAGCTTTAGTTAAATCCACATACTCATCATTACTATCTCTTAGGGTTAAAAAATTATACTTCTTAGTGTTCTAACTAAAAGAACACTCATTGGGTAGGAAAAATCCACTATAAGTTGAAATACATTCATAAAAAACATGCCCAATATATATTTATATATCAATATAGAATAAGTGATTATTATTTTATGTATATATACCCAAAAACAAGTATACCTAAAAAATTACATTCAATAATCTTTACAAAAAAATAAAATTCTTTTAGTGATCTTAAGTACATAGAATAGAGGGTTAAAAATACCCAAAATCTGGTTTGGAACATGTCTTGTATATTATACATCTAATAATCCTCTATAACTCTCCAAGATATACATTATTTAACTATTCAACATTGGATAGTATTATTCCCAATGAAATTGGTGTGGAAATTTTCTTTAAATAGTCCAATCAGAACTTTTTAAATTGTTTCCAATCACATTTCATATGAGAATTAAAAATGTGATTTTTCTCTTGATAAATATGTAGGTGAAAAAATTACCTATATCATCAATCATGTGAATCCCAAAACTTTTATCATATCCATGGAAAACTTCTCAAAAACATTTTCATAATTTCCCTCAATTAAACTGTCATAATTTTTAAAATAACAACTTGAGATACCTCTTTATTATCTTTTATGTATATATTTCTTTCCACTCTCCCAATTTTCAAATTCATCATCTTTAATAAGACATGCCTAAATTAATACCAAGGTATTAGGGTTTTTCATCCCATATAAATCCGTATTTAATGTATAAACATAATAAATATCTTTTTAATAAAAGATACCTCTAGGTTTCCAACATATACTATCTATTCAAAATAACTAATATGGATGGATGACATGAAATCAATTTTAAAAAATTCAAATATTTTCTTTGATATGAAATAATAAGAAATATTTTATGGTCTTATTTCTTATAACCAGTGTAAATATCTAATCAAATCAGTATACTTCAACCTATAAATGACATTTATACACTAATATTTATTTATTTCTCATAACTTTACATTTTTCATTGAATTGGGTTGAGAATAAGAAATTTTTTTATCTGAAATTATTCTCATTGAAATGAAATACCATGTCCCAAGAAAAAATATTATCTATTTAGAAAAATTATACATTTATATCATGAACCACCTCTTAATACATCAATTATTCTTCAACATCAGTAATTTTTACATGAGAGAAAAATGTAGTATGAATTGTTATCCTCAATGTTCTCCTTATTTATACCCATTATCTATAATTCCTAATGGTATTTTAGACCTAAAAATACATTATCATCCATATATTATATGAATTATATGTTTACACATCACATGAATTTTTTTAATACTATTATTCAACCTATAAATTATAGAAACTTCCCGCTCTATCTAAAATTTAGTCCAACTATTTGAAAAAAAGTACATCATCACCACTTCAATAACATGATTCATCATGTGTAATTTCATTCATACATTGTTCCATTACTATCCCATTTGTAGTATCCAAAATAATTCCACTATATTTATTTTATTAATGGTAACCTCTTCCATTATGAGGTTATCTTAGGAAGATATCATTAACTCGTGTCTTTCAATCATCAAAAAAATTTCACCATTTTCCTTGATAACACAATTTTTAAGAAAACACACACAATGTTTCTTTAAAACTTGATACTTTTTTTAATTCATATCAAAATTGTACATATTTCTATTTAGTCAATGTAAAAAATAGTTATCTAACTAAATTGTTACATAAATATATCACCTAAAAAAATCTGAGGAGTATCAACCTTGACCAACATTGTGTGATACATTACCAAACACCATATGTTTTTATATTCATCCTAGTCTCACCCAAATTTACCCAAGTTTTTAGGGTTAAGCGGTCAAATATAGAGTATCTTGGGTTGTCGATTCCATAGATACCTAAGAGGAAACCTATAGACATGCACATTCTATGGACTAATTTTGGCTATTAAGTGGCCAACTTTGGGTTTATTTTAGATAGGTTTAACTGAACACTACATGACTTAAGTGAAATTTAATTATGATAAGGGTTGATCCTAGGTTATTACAAGGGGTGGATTGGATGAAATTATTTTTTAATGATTTCAATTTCTTATATTCAAGATGGGTTTATTCAAGAAGATCAAACAACTTCATCACTTACTGGTTCTATACCAACACACCATAATACTAATCACTTATACACTTGTAGGATCAAATTTATGATCACTTCAAGGTAATGGTTCGTATTAGCACTTGAAATATGTGGCCTTAAAATTCAACAAGGACAAAGAAGTTTTAAAATCATCAAATAAAAATCACAATTAAAATATGTGATTAGACATTAATGGGGTGATAAATAACATCCATTACATCCCCTTGTTAATCCATTGGATCTACCCATAAGTGGGTTATCCCTTCATTGATTATATGGTTTCAATGGAAGCAGGAAGTAGACTCATGAGGGAGGAATTAAATAAGTAAAAAAAATAAAAAGAAAACAATCACTCTGCATTTGTGTGAATAATTTCACAAGGTTTAGTATGAATAAATTCACACCATAAATAAATGGTATCAATGTGATAATAATAAGAAAACAATAAGAGAAGTGAGGAATTTTTATTGAAAACTAAGGTGATTCGAACAACTTACAAATGAAGAAGAACATTACAAAGTAAAAGTGGCAGCATAACACTACAATGAAAGAAGGCATCCAAGATCATTACATCCTCCAACACATCTACCTTAAATAGGAATTTTCGGATCCTTGGGTCTAGAATCCAATATTGAAAGTCATCTCACTTGAGTATGGTAGGATTAGGGTGGTGGAAAGCTTGTGGAACTTAGACTTTTCCCCTCTTGAACCGAGGTGGAAGGCATATTGCATCCACCAAAAAGATGCATCGAAATGAAATTCTATATGGCTGAATTATAGTGGGGAACAGGAGAAGAAAATAGATCTCCGGATGTATCCTAATTGCCTGTAAAATTTCAGCTCAAATAGAATTTTTGTTTGTGAGATATTATCGAAATGGTGGGATGTTTTTCTGGGCCTCAGAATCTGAATTAGAATTTTATCTCCAAATTGAGCTGCTTGGAACTCCATTAAAACAACCAAATTATCTCTTTTCACTATTGTATTAAATGTTATCCATGATTTCATATATCTTAAATTAAATTTTTAGAATCATTGCGCTTGTATCTTGTTCTCTACAGTCTCTTTATTGGGTTTTTGTCCACTTTACATTGCCCAGAATGTTGTTGGTTCAGGGACAACTTTGGTGCTATTATAATATAAATATTTTAGTGCTCCAAAAACATGAATTGTTCCTTATATCATGTGATAACTAAAAATAAAATAGTAAAATAAAATCAAGACCATTTTGTATTTTAGGATGTGTTCAAATATGTACCAAGTGATAGTGCACTTTAACAAAGAATTACAATCATAATGTGAAATAATGTTTGAAGTGTAAAATGTACTAAAATAGTGTTTATGAATAATTAATCTCATGAATATTATAAATATTAACCAATAATATTATCCTATTACAATGGATAATCACACCCCCAACTTGAGTTTTTCTATTCCTGAGAAAAATGTATCTCAAAAATATGAAATTTGAATTTCCTTTTCTAAAAACATTTTAATACACAATGCTTACCAAAAGACCTCATACCGAAAAATTATGAAACCCATTAAAATAATTTAAAACAAGATATTTCCATAAGCATATCCCAACCCCAATATCATTTCTTTGTTCAAATGCATCGCCACATTTCATCCAATTTCAATAAAGTATGATGATGTGTTGTGGGTCACAAAAGACATGAGGGTTTATTTTTATTCAAGGGTAAAATGATGGAAGTGCTAGGTGGAATCATATTTCAATATTAAGATGAGTATTCAAAAAAAATCATATATTTTTTTATTTTTATTTTATTTGAAATTTTTCCATAGTAATTTAAATTGCACTCAATAGAGTCAACTCATGTGGAGATACTTTGCCAATGACTCTCAGGCTCAAAGACCATAGGGCACCAAGTGAATCTCACATAATCGGGCATCATCATGAGTTAACTCAGTTGAAAATAAAGTCAAGTTACCTCAAATAGAGATAAAATTACTAACTCTAGGCCAAAAAACTATGGAGTCATGATCCCCAAGTGCTAAAAGCCACATATTAGGTCGTTTCATTGCTCTAGGTGCAAATTTATTTATTTCTTTGTTTTTTATTGAATACTCATATTAAAAATAAAATGATAACCAAACATGTGCTATTTATTTGGGGTACCCCATGAACTCAAAATAATACCCCTCTATCCAAAGAATGTGCGTTGTGATCTTTTTTAAATTTGGATGAAAATATAAATGATGAAATTTCACATTAGACAGCCACACTTTCCAAAATCTATGCTCATTAAATTATACATGGATTAAAATTAAAATCAGGGCCTAGTAAATTATTTGATATTCAATTTCAAAGTGTTCAATTTGTATTATCATGTTCAAGGTTAAATAAATTTTTCCTTCCTCACATTTTTTACACACAAATGTAATTTTTTTTCTTTCTTTTCACCCTCCCAACTTATAATAACACTATCCCCAGTGTTTAAAGAAAATAAAATTTATAAGGGGGTAGTGGTAGAGGATAGGAGTTCTAAATGGAATTTGAAATAATAAACATGGAACAAAGTCACCTGGTGGTTGAAGTTGAAGTTCTTGCTTATTCAATTTAGTCCTTTGATATTCATGTCACTTGTAGAGTTCCATAGTGGAAAAAGGAAAAAAACAAACAAACAAACAAACAAAACAAAACAATATATATATATATATTCATATAATAAAAAAATAAAATATAATTATATATACAAAAATTATAGAATAAGGGAGAATTATAAGTTGTATATCAGTGGTAAGCACACTCCCCTATCACCCTTCGGTCTTGGGTTCGAGTCCCCACAGCTTTTCTGGCTATGACGGGGTTTGACCAATGACCTATGATGTGTCCTTTAATATTTTTTTTAAATATTTTTTTCGTATTTTTATTTTAACCAAAAAACACATAAAAATAAATTAAATTAAATTAAATTGATGATAAATTGTATTCTTTTTAAATTTTTGGGTAAGTTATTACTCAAGGATCACACCACGTGACATAGATACATATGGCACTCACCTTTCATACCCATCCATACTCATAATATAAGATCAGGTCAACAGTCTAATTGTTTTTTAAATATCAAAATGATTCATTAATCCTATTTTCAAAAAAATGATTCACAATGATTGGAAACATGAAGACCATGGGTTGCCTCTCATGCAACGCTTTTTTTTAATGCCATTATCCTAACATGGATCCTAAATCTATCATTTTTTTTCCAGTTCATAGGTTTGATCAGTTAACTCAGCCTTTGTTTCCTATTTATTGAATGATTCAATGAATAGTTTTAACCTATGACCATTGACCTTAAAAATGTGACCACTTGTGGGATCCTAAATCTCTACTGGCCCATGGGGGTACACATGATGCACTATGAATGGACCTGACCATCTAGACCTTAACTTTCTTGGGTGTAAATGAAGTTTTTAACTATACAAGAGCACAAATTTTACCGGTTCAAATTTTTTAACCATTAAATTCATAGATTGGTAGGCTTGAACTCTAGATTTATTTATCCTTTAATTTTCATAAGCCTCCATCATAAGTTCTTCAAGTTCATTAAGATCTAATTTACTCTTTGCTTCAGCAAAAGAAATGTCAAAATTATTTTTTTTGATTTCCCAAAACACCTTATGCTCAATTTCAACAGGTAAATGGAATGATTTTCTATAAACCAACCTATATGGTGACATTCCTAGGATGATTTTTAATGTTTTACGATATACCCAAAGATCATCCAAGAGTTTCTTGGAGTAATCTTTCCTATAGGAATTCATAGTTTTTTCAAAAAAAATCTTAATCTCCATATTCGCTAACTTAGCTTGACCATTTGTTTGAGGATAGTATGCAGTGGAAACTTTATGAGAGATCACATACTGAGACATGAGTGAAGATAATGTATGGTTGTAGAAATGGGTTCCTTGATCACTAATTATAGACCTAGGGATTCCAAATTGATAAAATATGTGCTCTTTCAGAAATCGGATCACAATATGATGGTCATTGGACTTGGTGGGAATGGATTCAACCCATTTTTAGACATAATCAACAGCTAAGAGGATATAGAGTTATCCCCTAGAGTTTGGGAAGGGTCCCATGAAATCAATTCCCCAACAATCAAAGATTTCAATGACTAGAATGGGAATGAGGGGCATTTTATTCCTTTTGTTAATATATCCTAATTGTTGACACTGATGGAAACTTTTGGAGAATTATAAGGAATAATTAGTGAGGTTAGGTTAGTAGAAACCACTTTGAAGGACCTTTTAGTGGTTTTATTTTTGAAAAAGTGTCCTCCACATGCCTCTCCATGACAAAATTTTAGAATTGACTCTTTCTTAGACTTGGGAACACATCTCCTAATGATTTTATCAGGATGTAACTTGAAGGAGGAAGGATAATCAAACACATATTTTTTGACATCAGAAATTAATTTATTCTTAGCTTGGTTCCTGAGGAATTTTGGAATGTCACTCATAACCAAATGGTTTTCTATGTCATCATAACATGGTCAATCACTCACAGAATAGAGGTGCTCATCGAGAAATGAATCAGACGCAAAAAGGTGATGTGAGTTCTCTTTGAATTCTATCTTAGAGAGGTGATCAGCTACAACATTTTCAACACCCTTTTTATACTTAATGGTTAAATCAAACTCTTGAAGAATAAGGTCCCACCTAATAAATATAGCCTTGGCATCTTGTTTCTGAAAAATGTATTTCAGGGATGAATGGTCAGTGAATACAATAATGGGTGATCCTAAGATATGAGACCTGAATTTCTCTAAGTAAAACACAACAACAACCAACTCTTTCTCAGTGGTGGTGTAGTTGATTTGTGCATCATTTAAATATGTGATTTCATAAGCAATGAAACATGGATTTTTCTCACAATGTTTTCCTAATACTGCTCCTACAGTGAAGTCACTAGCATCACACATGAGCTTAAAAGTAAGTTTCCAATTTAGAGATTTCATTATAGGTGGAGAGATAAGAGATGACTAGAGTGTAGAGAATGATTCCTCGCAGAATTCTATCCATGAAAATAGAGCATCTATCACCAATAGAGCACAAAGTGGTCGATAAATCGAGCTGAAATTCCTAATGAACCTTCTATAGAAACCGGTATGTCCTAATAATGACCTCTCTTCCTTAACATTTTTTGGATAAGGAAGGTGAAAAATGATTTCAACCTTATCTTTATCAACATCAATCCCTCTACCAGAGACCAGACGGCCTAGAATAAGTACTTAATTTACCATGAAATGGAATTTTTCCCAATTTAGTATGAGATTCTTATCCTCACATCTTGAAAAAACCCTTTCAACATTCAAAAGACATCCCTCAAAAGTATCCCCAAAGATTGAGAATTCATCCATGAAGACCTCTAAACAATCCCCCACCATGTCCAAGAAGATTCCTATCATGCACCGTTGTAAGGTACCTGGGGAATTACATAACCCAAAGGGTTTGCGATTGAAGGAAAAAGTTATGAATGGACAAGTGAAGGTTGTTTTCCCTTGATCCTCAAAGGAGAACTTGATTTGATTATACCCTGATAATCCATCTAGGAAGCAATAGAATTGATGACCCGCCACTCACTCGAGGACTTGATCAATAAAGGGAAAGGGGAAATGGTCTTTCTTGGTAAAAGAGTTGAGATTTCTATAATCAATATAGACTCTCCATCCACTACTGACCCTTTTGGGGAGAATGTCACTATCCTCATTGGTGATCACAGTGATTCCATCTTTCTTTTGGACAACTTGAATTGGTCTTACCCACTCACTCTCGGTAATGGGGTAGATGATACCTACTTTCAACAACATAAGAAGTTATTTCCTTACCATATCCATAATATTTAGATTGAGTCTCCACTGAGGTTTAATACATGGTTTGGATTCAGATTCAAGAGAAATCCTATGAGTTCCAATGAGTGGGCTAATCCCTGGAATATCAGAAAGGGTATATCCAATTGCTTTCTTATGATTTCTTAGGAAATCCATAAGTATCATCTACTGATTGGATTCAAGATAGGAAGAAATGAAAATAGGAAAGGCTTGATTATCCCCTAAGAATGCATACTTGAGTGATGAAGGTAGGACCTTAAATTTGAGATCTAATCGGTTATCACATTCTAATAAGTCTGGGACTTTGTATTGAACTCAGTTTCTTTGTTCAGATTTCTTGACAAAATTGGTTCCTTGTGAACTTAATTTTCATCCACTAAATTAGCCATATAAGTTTCATGAATGGGTATGGCCTCAATGTTATTTATTTCACCCATGGTATCATTGATTAGTAATTCTAGAAAATCATAAATAGAGCTATCTAAAAGAGATTCAATCCAAGGATAAAATTTCCCTCTTGTGAAAAAAGAAAATCAATCTCTTCTTGACTTAAACATCCTTAAGTAATCCCTTGATGGTCCTTGAGTTCACTATCATCACTACCAATCCAATTAATCTCATGTATCTCTTCACCATCCCCAATTTGAGAGTTTTCATTATAGATTTTCAATTCTAGACTCATGTTTCCAAATTTGATGGCCATGTTCCCATTTTGGACTCAGATAACAGAGTTAATTGTTGCAAGGAAGGGATGTCAAAGGATGATTAGGGTTTTCTCTCTAGGACCAAAGTATGGTTGATTGTAAAGAACAATTAAGTCAGCTGGGTAAATAAAATTTTCAACGTTCACCAAAACATCCTTTAATATTCCCTTATGAACTCGAACACTACGATCAGTAAGTTGAGGAGTGACAGATGTGGTTTGGAGTTCTTCAAGCCCTAACTGACTATACATGGCATAAATAATGAGGTTCACACTGTCTCCTAGATCACAAAGGGATTTGAAAACTTTGTTCTATCTTATCTCAACATTGATGTATGGACATCCTGGATCTTTCAGCTTTTTAGGAATGGTCCCTTGAATGGTGGTACTCACATTAGCAACCAAAAAAACTGGTTTTTTAAGTGAAAATTTCCTTTTAAAAGTTCACAAGTCCTTAAGGTACTTTGAGTAGGCCGGAATGGTTTGTATTGAATCAAGAAGGGGTATGTTCAACTTAACCTGAGAGAAGATTTCCCTCAAAGTATCATTCAGTTATGTTTTAGTTTTCCCTCTCATGCATTGAGGTAAAGGAGTAGGTTGTTTTATTTTTTGGTGTGGTTATAGTTTCTTAACTTTATCATTGGGTTTTTCAGAATCTATGGGTGGTTCTTCATCAATTTCATGAGTTGTTGAAGCTTTTAATGGTTCCGGAATGGCTTGTTCAGTTTTATCAATGGATTTCACACTTCTTAAAATAGTTACTACTTTGAGTTTTTCATGAGGGTTCTGTGTGTAACTGGATTCTCCCATTAAATTTGAGGATGGTACCTCCTGAGTAG
Source organism: Viscum album (assembly GCA_963277665.1). Classification (NCBI taxonomy): domain Eukaryota; kingdom Viridiplantae; phylum Streptophyta; class Magnoliopsida; order Santalales; family Viscaceae; genus Viscum; species Viscum album. The sequence goes on from OY728160.1 coordinate 442,503,749, forward strand.
GCATGGGTGCCTTCTTCGTTTTAATGGTTTTTAGTTCATGTTTAAGGGATGAGGCTTTTGAGTTCATTTTCTCCATTTGTTTACACAACTTCTCAAGGATTGGAAGAGGGGAAAATTGAGTAGGGGCTTGTGCTGGTTGGTTTATCCTAGGAGGATATTGGTATTAGGCTAGTTGTGGTTGGAATTGGTTGTGGTTTTAGAAATTTTTTGAAGGGTAGGGGTTTGGTCCTTGTGGTTGGAAAGGTTGTTGGTTATCTTTTCAGTGAAATCCTGGGTGGTCATTATACCTTGGGTTGAATGTGTTTTGGTATTGGGGATTTTAGAAGATTAAGGCATTGAATTTAGTAGGTGTTCCTCCTAGAAGAAAATCCTTAATGGATGGAATGGTTGGGAAGTTGTTTGTTTAGTGGCAATGTTTGTCACAAATTGTGAAAACAAGGTCTACAGTTTGGACTTCATGGATTTTCCTAAGGTCTATCTCTTCAACCTTCCTAGTGAGTGATGCGAGTTTGGACCTAAGGATTTCCTCTTCTCTAAGTGTATGAAATCTAGAATTTTCTTGTGTATTTTCAGAATAAGATGGTGTTCCACGTGTTTTATTTTGTTCATTAAGGCTTTCTAGATACTTGTAAGCATCATTTGGGGCTTTGTTTTTAAATTTCCCAATGCACATCATGTCAATGAATTGTTTATTCCTTGGACACAACCCTTCATAGAAAATTCTCACTTTTTTAGGAATAGAAATACCATGGTGTGGAACCATGTTTATAGTGTCTTTTAACCTCTCCCATGTTTCGTACAATTACACTCCCTCTTTTTCAAAAAAGTTTTGGATTCTCTTTTTAAGTGTAATTGTTTTATGGTGGGGAAAGTATTTTTTATAGAATTCTCTTTGTAATTAGTCTCAATAGTTGATGGATAATGGTATAAATTTTTTTAACCAGTTTTTAGCTCAATACTTTAAAGAAAAAGGAAATATCCTCATATTATCTTATTCTAGTAGATGTGGGGGACACATGGTTTCTACAATGTCATTGAACTCCTTAACATGAAGGTAGGGCATCTCGGACTCCATTCCATGGAATGTGGGAAAGTGGTTTAGGACATGGGGTTTAAATATATTGTTGGCATCTCCTAATGAATTGTGTCTAATGAATTAGTGGGCATTGTTCTAGGTAGGTGTGAGGTATACATTCATGGTTTGATCGACTCCATTCCCCAAGTTTGGGGTTGCCTCATTTGGGTTTCCATTTTAGTTCCCACCCGGGTTTATGTGTTGGTTTCTTTGAAGACCTTCCATTGAAATGGGATCAATTTTTTACTCTGTAGTATTAGGAAGATTATGATCTAATTGAAAGGGTTCCCTTGGTGTACTTGACTCCCTAACCCCGAGACTATCCACCCTAACTAAACGGTTTGATTGGTCACGAGTGTAAGCGGACATGCGCTAAAAGAAAAAAAAAACAAGAAAGGGAAAATATAAGCGAATTTGGATGAGAAAATAAGAAATGGGTGAGAATAAAATGGGTGTTGAGATTACTTACTTGGTTCCATGGAAAAGGCTCCAAAATTTGGTCTTACTCAAGTTTTTAGGGTTAATCGGTCAAATGTAGAGTAGCTTGGGTTGTCGATTCCTCAGAGACCTTAGAAGAAACCTATAGACACTCACATTATATGGAATAATTTTGGCTATTAAGTGTAAAACTTTGGGTTGATTTTAGATAGATTTAATATAAAACTACTTGAATTAAGTGAAATCAAATTATGATAAGGGTTTATCCTAGGTTATTACAAGGGGTGGATAGAATGAAATTCTTTTTTAACGATTTCAATTTCTTATATTTGAGATGGGTTTAATCATGAAGATCAAAAAAATCATCACTTAATTTTTTTATACCAAAAAACTATAATACTAATCACCTATACACTTGAAGGATCAAATTTATGAGCATTACAAGGTAAAGGTTTGTATTATCACTTCAAGTATGTGGCTTTAAAATTCAACAAGGATGAAGAAGTTTTAAAATCATCAAATAAAAATATCAATTAAAATAAGTGATTATAAATTAATGGGGTGATAAATAACATACAATACATCCCATTTATACTCCCTTGGATCAACCCATAAGCGGGTTATCCCTCCATTGATTCTATGGTTTCAATGGAAGCGGTAAGTAGACTCATGAGGGGGGAATTGAAGAAGTAAAAAAACAATAAAAAGAAAACAATCACTCCATTGTTGTGTGAATAATTTCACAAGGTTTGGTATAAATAAATTCACACCATAAAGAAATGGTATAAATTTGATAATAAGAATAACACAATAAGAGAAGATGAATAATTTTTATTGAAAACTAAGGTGATTCAAAAAACTTACAAATGAAGAAGAACATTACAAAAGAAAAAGTGGCAGCATAACACTACAATGAAAGAAAGCATCCAAGATCATTAAATCCTAAAAAAATATCTTGAATAAGAATTTTTGGAGCTTTGGGTCGAGCTTCCAATAGTTAAAGTCATCCCACTTGAGTATGGTAGGCTTAGGGTGGTGGAAATCTTGTGAAACTTATACTTTTCCACTCTTGACCCGAGGTGGAAGGCAGCTTGCATCCACTAAATAGACACGTCTAAATGACATTCTAGATGGCCTAATTATAGTGGTACATGCAAGAATAAAATTGATATTATGAGGTCCCCTAACCGCCTGTAAAATTTCACCTCAAATAGACTTTTTTTTGTGAGATATTATCGAAATGGTGGACTGTTTTTCTAGGCCTCAGAATCTGGCTCAGAATTGTATCTCTAAATTGGGCCACCTGTAACTCCATTAAAACATCAAAATTAGCTATTTTCACTATTGGATGGAATGTTCTCCATGATTTTTTATATCTTCAGTTAAATTTTGGGAATCATTGGGCTTTTATCTTGGCCGCTACAGCCTCTTTATTGGTATGTTGTCCAGTTTACTTTTCCTAGAATGTTGTTGGTTCAAGGACAACTTTGGTGGTCTTCTATTGTGAATCTTCTAGTGCTCCAAAAATATGAATTGTTCCTTATATCATGGGAGACATGAAAATAAAATATTAAAATAAAATCAAGATCATTTTTTATTTTAGTATGTGTTCAAATATGCACCGAGTAATAGTGCACTTTAACAAATTATTACAATCATAATGTGAAATAATGTTCCAAGTGTAAAATGCACTAAAATAGTGTTTATGAATAATTAATATCATGAATATTATAAATATTAACAACAAATATTAGCCTATTTCAGTGGCTAATCACATCCATACCATTTTTTATTGTTTTATATGTTGAAAATTGTTCATATAGGATTCTATGCATCTTCAAATAATATTTAGTAATAAATTTTTTTAATTTAGACCCATAATTTGTTAAGATATATTTAGAGATAAATTATACACTCCTTTTTTACATATTATAAAATGTATGAATGTTGTTATGTACCTAAAATTGTGATTCATAAATATGAAAAATATATTTGAATGAAGTCATCAATGAGTGTAGTAAGGAACATAACTCTCTCGATTGAATTAATTATCTTATGTTAGTACACATCTAAATAAATGAGAAAAAAAATTGGGCTGATTTAATCTCCACCTTATTGTGTGATCCGATAATAATATTATCTTTTTATAATGTTAAGATAATCCCATTTATTTATATGATCATTACAGGAAAAGAAATAACATTGTCTCCTTAAGTGATATTATTCATGTTCACTTTTCTATTATGTATGATACATCCATAACAAAATTCTTTCAGTTAATTAACTCTTAGATAACATGAATTTTTAGCATCACCTATATGAAACCAATTCTATTTAGTCTATTTTTCTCTTATTACAACTATCTTATCTTAATGATTTTTGAAAAATAACCCATAATTCCTCGAAACCACTTCACTTTATTCATACTAATCACCTAATAATGTATGTTTCGATCTATCAACCTATATTTTGTTTGAATTTCATCATTTAATTATAAATAGTAGTTGAACAGACTCATTTAATCACAACAAAAACATAATTTAAAATGGTAATTGAATCTTATTTTAATTTTTAATCATATTTTAGGATTTTTAATTATTTTTTCATTTCATAATAACATATGTGTTCTAGAATCCATTGGTAAACTAATTTTAATGTTGTAAATGATACTTCTATAAGTAATTATTTCTCATTTATTTTTCTATTATTCATCTAAGTATGTAGTGTATTTAAAATCATATATTTTTTGTATTTTATAAGGATGATACATTAATTTTCATATAAACATGGTTGGTCACACCATAAACACACTTCATTATAATCATTGAATATTTTTTGAAAATTTATTTCCAGAATTCATAACCTGTTTCTGGTCTTCCTTATTTTGATAGGGTTGAACCCCCATGAAAACATTTTTCAAATGTCTCTTTGGAATGTTTAATTTTTTTAGTTAAACCAAAACATATGTATCATATCTATAAAGCCTACAAAATACACACAATATCTATAGAAATCATACATTAATTTATGTACAGCAAGTTATCTAAAATATGGTACTTAAATTTTTTCAAACAGTGAGTGACCATTAATTTTAAATTTTTGATAAAAAATTTATTATGAACATATAAAATATTTTTATTCATATTAGTATTATTTTCATCTTTTTTGGAGTCACCAAATATATAATTTTTTAACTTCTTTTTGGTATTCTCATATTTTCGTATTTTTTGAGTATCACATGATTTTTTTTATAAATATAGACTTCATGATTTGATTCATCTTATTTGAATATTAACTAATTTTAAAAAAATCTCTCTATGTTTAAGGTATATTTGTTATTCCTCTCAATACTCAAACATCATTGAACATTATAAAACTTTTTAAATAGAAGTATAATATTTTGATTTCAATTTTTTCATCTCTTCTTCAGTTTTGACTAACATATATTGGATTTTTTTCAAACTACAACACTTATTCATTCAATATTTTTTACATATTAATGTTAAGAGATATATATTATTAGGAATCTTCTATAAATAATTATTCTCACCCTAGAAGTATTTATTTTTCTTTATGAGGAAAGATTCTATTTTTTAATAGATTGATCACATTTATTCAAATTTTTCATAATTTTACATTTTTTGGAGAAAAATGAATTATAATCCATACCTTGTATATGGGTCAGAGCAGATTGTGTCCAGTTAGCAGAATGAGTCCTAAACTATATGTTTTTTTTAAACAAAAATAATTTTTAAATTCAATTTAATTACTTTATTATATAATTATTTTTTCTTATATAAAAGGACTTCAGGAAAACACACCAAGAGACACATTTCAAGAATTTATACCCTCATTCATTATCATGTATATGGTATCCTTTATTATAGGGGAAAATGTTTGTTGAAAAAATCAATAAATTAATATACAAGATAATTAGTGGTTCCAAATAGATTATATTTTAGCTTTCATCTCCTACCACTCATCATGAAAAATAGAAAATGTTTAGAATAAAAAAATGTGATGTATATTTCCAATCTAGCAAAGGAATTAGATGATGATATTATATGTGGTTAACTTTTAATTTTATCCAATATTATTATTTTGTAAGTTGGACTCACAAATATAACATTTTAAAATATTATTTTAGGATTACCTTCTGAAGAAAAAGTCATGGGGGCCATTATATCTGATGTTATGATAGAGAATATCACATATTATTTGGGAAATACAAAACACCCAAGCCAAGTGAGAGGGTATTTTTTGTAATTTTTTCTTCCATTCCCCATGTGCAGCATCGATTGGGGTAGAATACAAAGGAAAATATCATCTATAAAGGTTGAACTATAACTATTAAATGAGTTTATAGAAGATTAAATTAAATTATATATAATTTTTATGCTTACAAAAGCAATGGGATAGACATAGAATTCATAGCATACCTACCCAAATCTTGTACATCCCAATTCAAATCTGACTGTGAATAGTGTGGTGTATATTGGGGACCCCCATGTATATATTTTAGCATATATAATTTTATATAATTTTAAATATTATAAACATAATTTGGTTATGATGTAGGGTTATGTAATAGTAGTTTTAAATGATTTTACTAACACAACTACTCATGAATTGTTGCCTATTAGGGTGGTGTCCATATTTGGTGTCACGAACCATCCTTGGGGCCTGTGTCGTGACTACCCCAAGCCCGCCTTCCATAGGCCAGGGGCTGGCGACTAGCACCAAAGGCGTAAATCCCGATAACTGGGAAGGAATTGCCTTTATAAAAGTAACAAAACACTACAGAGTACAAGAGGAAGTAAAACACTAAGTATAAAGAAAGTGCTGAAAAGTAAATGGTCCAGAATACAAACCCAACTGGAAATACAGCTACAACTGAACAAAATTACAACAGAAAAAGACAACAGTTGGAAGAAAGCAAGCAGCTCCTGGGTCGTCCTCCTCAGATCCTACCTGATAGGTAGGTACAGATAGGGAAGCTCCTCAATGCCCTCACCCGTCAACCCCCTTCGGGTGTCGTCTCGCCGTGAAGTCCACCTCCGGATACTTACTCATCGGGTGGTCCACCTCCGGGTACCGTCCAGTCCTCGAACACTCGGCCTCCGTCAGCACTGCCCGTCATCTGCAACCAACACAACGAGGTGCAGGCATAGCCTGTGCAGGGGTGAGTATAACGATACTCAGTAGGGACCCAGAGACCCTCAAGGTATCACTAAAACCAACAAGGATAACCACAAAGAAGATCTCAACAGATAACCTCTACTTAGCTATATGCCCATACATATACCTAAGTTATCAAGTAACCCATCTCAATCATGAGGAAACACAAGATTATGAAATCATCGGATAACCACTACCCAGGTATATTCCCATACATATACCTAAGTTATCAAGTGACCCTTCTCAAACATGAGGTAAACACAAAGGTCAAAGATTCAGCTCAAACCAGGATTTTCATTATCAAAACCGTAACTGCTGATGAGTCCGTCTCTGGAGTGTACAGTGATCCTGTCACAACTCTGAGGTACTTCTCACTAACCTAAGACTGCTGAGGTACTCCTCCTGTCGAGTACCGCGGGTCTGCCACCTCACACAGTAGTGCTCCTCTGCCATGGGTCTGCCACCTCACACAGTAGTGCTCCTCCTCATAGCCTACAGAGGTACTCCTCCTATCGAGTACCGAGGGTCTTCCACCTCACACAGTAGTGCTCCTCCGCCATGGTTCTTCCACCTCACAAAGTAGTGCTCCCCACTGGGCTATGCTAGTCACTCTGAATCGAATCGGACAAGCAGTCTTCGGTCACAGCCAGCTACACGGTCTCCGTACTCTGTATGCTCATCTCCGGGAGGTTCTGCTCCATGAGCTACAGGTCGATACTCCAAGTATCACAAGTCCCACGAAGAAGTGTCCCAAAGTACCGCCACGTCATAGGGGTCTCAACGTAATAGACGGCGCGACAATCGGACGCCAGGTCTGTGAGTTATTAGCCTTTTCGTCCTAGGGGCCCGGTTGGTTTCGTGTGCGAACCAACCCGGCCGTATCTCAACTATACCCCTAACTCTCATAGGTTATACTCATAGGGACCATTTCTCAACGAGATCACCAACGTCGTTGACGGTTCGTCAACGGACGTCCGGTCTGAAAGATATCAGGTTTTCCATTCCAGGGGCCCGGTTGGATTTCGGGTACAATCCAACTCAGTCATACTCCAACTGTATCCAAACCTCAGGCGAAGTATGCCAAAATATGAGTCCCCTCAAGAGGAATCCAACAAAGTTGACGGCACGTCAATCGGATGTCCGGAGCTCAAGATATAAGTGTTTCTGTTCCGAGGGCCCGGTTGGTTTCGTATCCGAACCAACCTGGACGAATCCAAAGTTCTTTGAAACCTTGAGTGTAATATACTGAAACAACCGACTCGATCCAAGGATTGCTATGCAACTGACAACGCGTCGATCATAGGTCTTTACCCCAAGTTATGGGCAAAAGACCAAAGAGGTCCGAAAATGGGGGGTCTGGGCCCAGACCGACCCGGCCCACCCCCCCTGGGTCGGCCCGAACCGGGTCGACCCGACCCGGGTCCGGGTCCGACCTAGCTGGGCGCGGCCCGGCCTGGCGGTCCGGCCGGGCGGTGCGGCCTGGAGGGTTGGCTCGCTGGCGCTGGCCAAGCGGCCGCGCAAGGGGGGACCGCCCCCTGGATGAAACCGCGACCCCCGTGCGGGGGCCGCTCCCTGTCAACAGACGCGGCGCGATGTCGCGTCCCTCTGGTCCCGCGCGGCTGCGGGACCAGCCGCCCGCCACCGCGGCTTCAGCCGCGGGGGCCCCTTCTCGGCAGCGTGCTGGGCACCGCCGCCTCATGGCGGTCGGCCGGTGCAGCCCACCGCCTCCGGCGCCGTCGTGCCGACGTGGCGCGCTGACGGAGTCTTCCGCAGACCACCGGACGCGCTCCGGTGGTCCGTTTTTCTCACCGATTTTGCCAACGGTCCTCCCGGGACCCGAACTTTACTACGGCGGCTTCAAAATGCCTTCGCGGACCACCTCACCATCGTCCATCGATCTACACTTCGGCAACCAACTGCAGGGTCTTCAAATTGCCTCTGCGGCCCCGACTTCGCCCGCGGTTTTGTTCGGCCTCAACGGCGCGGCACGACGGCGTCGCGCTTCTTCACCGCATTCTTTCTCGTTTCCGCGTGGTGAAACTGCACCGCACTGCCTTTCTCATGCCGCAAAAAATTCAAACAAACAAGGGGGGGAAGGAGGGTCGATCATGTTTGTGCGGTCCAACCTCCTCCCGTTAGTATGATAACAGGCGGACCAAAATGAAACCAAGAAAGGCGACAGATGAGATCACGATCAACAATAAAAATAAGCCCCCACAACTTCCCGCAACAAAATATTCCCAAACCTCAAGAAACACCTTCGCGGATCAACTAGATAATAATTTGATCAGTGTTCTTTGTTTTCTTTAGAATGAAAGAACCAAGGGAATAAAATTATTCTCAAACATAATTCCCTACCTCAACGTTGTCATCGAACGAGAGTTCGTCGCGGAATTAACCGTCGCGGAAGAGAGGATCGTCGCGGAAGAGAAGGATCATCGTGGAAGAAACGTCGCGGAAGGAGCGTCGTTGATTTCCAAGAATTTGGCGTTCTTCGTTGGAGATCAGTGCATTCTTCACGTTCTTCGCGTTCTTCGTCGAAGAAGAACGCTTTCCTCCAAATCCCCTCCATGCCACAAGTTCCAACAGAAATAAAATAAGAGTTGTCTTATTTTATTAATGCACATGACATATTTGAATTTCAAAAGAAACGAAATAAACAATTAATTCAATGAATTAATTGTAACGATTTAACCGCCCAATTTAATGAGGCGTTTCTTAACCAGAAAAAAACGCACGGTTTGACTTCATTAAAAAGGGGGGTGTGGGTGCATTACTTAGAGGGAAAGAAATGGTGGGGCTCATGCGGACCCCACCTCACAAATATCCTACCAAGTGGGTAGGATATTGTGGGTACCATATTATCCGCTTAACTTAGGTTAAGCCGCCTTAAGCAAAATAAAATAAATTTTCACACCACCTTTATTTTATTTCTTAACTTAACTCCAAAAATTAAAAACCACACCCGAGCAAACGCAACTCCGAAAAAGGTGTTCCTAAGCAATTACTGGTGCTGTGAGTTCATCGGTGTCTTTGGATTTCGATTATGAGCACCGGTTCAAAAGTTAGAAAAACTCGCTCACTCATTCACTGAACGTACCCGAGCTAAACTTCAGAAAATGATTACGGGCACACCAGGCCTCGGAATCGAGCGTCGTCAGCAACTGTGTTCTTGTAAAATCCCAAATAAAATTTAGAAAAAAAAATTCCCATTGAATTTTACAGTCTTTACATTACTCTCACCTCAGGGCTTTATGTCCTCGTAAAGCTTTAACACAAACTAGGGTTACAAAAATGGTACTGAGCATGCATTTAAGCCTTCTACTCCCATGTGCTTACTTGGAGGTTCCCGTACTGCCAAAGAAAGTGCACCCGAGGAATCGACCGTCCTCAAAGGATCTGCTCCTGTCGATCCTCGATCCCTACTGGAACCTCTGTGAAAGTCACCCCATCGCCATCGTCCAACTCCCCATGGTCGATGGTATGCGAAGGGTCGAGCACGTATCTCCTTAGTTGAGATACGTGGAAATCGTCATGCACCAGGTGCAACTGAGGTGGATGGGTCAAGCGGCAAACCACCACGCTTACCCAGCTGAGGACCTAAGAAGGTCCGCTGAACCTCGGAGATAACTTTCCTCCTTGGCCACATCTCCGTAAACCTCGTTGAGGTGAGACTCGTATAAGGACATGATCGTCATCCTCAAACTCTAGAGGTCTCCAATTCCTCTTAGAACTGAAACTCAAAACAACTCCTGCCACAAGGGTAAGGTTGACCGACTCAAGAGTGATCAGTCACACCCTCCTTTGCATGAGTTTATCCTATGCTGCCTGGGGTTTCCTTTTCGCCGACCAAGGAAAACCCATCCCGACGTCGTAGTTAAACCACAACCTTTTTGCCTAATACCGTCAATTTGTGTATGAATTGTGATTGCCCAGTCCATACTCAAACCAACGTCGTAAGGCCTCGACGCTGCCACCAAGAGATTCCAACCGAAACTCTCGCCTCGAGGGTCTGACCACACTGTCGGTGTAAGTGTGATTATCGAGTCTTCTCCCAAGGTATCTCCAGACGCGAGGGTCAAGTCTACGGCTTATCGGAAACTCTAGGTCTGGGACAAGATTCATGGAAGGAAGGAATGATTCGTATCAACGTCTGTTACTATGGTAGCTAGTAGTGGACACAGACTGTCCTCGAATCATTCTTAGAGCCATCAGGTCACTCTCCCTGACCGCACGCAGCTACCCTCTTCCCCTACCCTCCAGCTCCCTGAGCCTGGCAGGGACAACTAAGGCGGGTGGTTGTAGCATGTTAAAACGTACACCACCTCATGCTTCTCCCCTATCTCTACCTCCACGTCTTCTGCTTCGCAGACTCATCTCTCCTTAAAGCTTCCACTTCTTGAAACATTTAACATGCCCGAGTCTCTAAGACTGGTGCACGTTTCCTGTTTCTTACTGCACTATACAGTCTTCATCCAATCCTGGATGATCTGCACCTTCTTTGCCTATGATCTGAAAGAGCTGCTAAAATTTCTCCTTTTCCGAAAAGGGAAACTCGGTCTCATCCCCTGGATGAACCACGTTCATTTCCTAATACAGTCAATCCGGACATGAATGATGTATTCATGCCATGGACGACGTCGTAAGGCCTCGACGTTACTACCAAGAGATTCAACCGTCACTCTCGCCTCTAAGGGTCAAGTCACACTGTTGGCATCAGCGTGAGACCACTAGGTATCTTCCAGTAGGAATCTCGAAAGTGAGGGTCAAGTCAACAGTTTAAACCGGAACCTCTTAGTACTCAAAAAGGAAGGAAGAAAATGTCACAAAGGTAAGTTTCTTTATATTATTGCAGCTCACGGTACAAAGACACAAATGTAACAACAACAACATGGAACTAGATACACACTACTAGTTCCGCTCCTGTCCACTCGCTTCTGGAGCTCCGTAGTCGTAAGCTTCTGTTGCCTGAAGCTGAGCTCTACCATTTCCACATGTTCCCTGCAGTCGGGGTGGACCTCCTGGTGGTGGTGGTGGCAACACCTCGAAGCATCGTTCACCTCCAACTGCACGGCCGACTCCCCTCCCTCGGCCTTAAGCTCCTATCAGTATTCCTTGATCGAACCTCTGCCTCTGTCTGGGAGGTTCTTCATTTAACTATTGGTCATCTGCATGGCAGGTCAGACAATCACGTGCCATGTGACCAATCCCGCTGCAGGAGTAACACCGCATGGTAGGTCTGGCTCTGTCATTCCCCTTGGTGCCTCGCACTACCGACCCTGAGTCACGCGGTCGACCACCTGTAGGTCTGGTCCTCTTGGACCTCTCCATCATCTGTCTACTGCCTGCTACAGAAGACTGTGTCGCATGCCGGATAGTGGTGGGTCCTGCTGCTGGAGACTGTTCAACAAGGAAACTCTCTACTAAGAGGGCTCGCTCCAACACCCCTGTCTGTGTCAGAATGCTGTGAGAAACAACAGAAGCTCTAATCTCTCGCCTGAGCCCCTGCTCGAAGGTTCGGGCCCTGAAGAATGGGTCATGTACCATATCTGTGGAGTAGCGTGAGAGGTCTGTGAACCTAGCTGAATACTGTGACACTGTCATGCTGCCCTGTCGCAGCTGAAGTAGCTCATGTATATGCACCGCTCGAAATATGGATGGTACAAACTCTGCCCGGAACAGGCTCTCGAAGTTTTCCCATAGAAGTGTCGCCTCGTTATGCATCTAGAGCATTAGGCTCCACCATCTTCCTACTACTGCCTGAAGAAGGTTGGCAGCAAGGATCACCATGAAGTCTTCTAGTATCCCCACTATCCTGAAGACTCTCACCACAGCCTCCATCCAATCCTCAACCACCTGCGGGTCCATCTCTCCCCTGAACCTGGGTGGCCTCTGGCGCTGGAACTCGTGCAGTGCGCTCAAGTGACGTGCACCCTCTGCTTCTGGGGCTAGTGGAATCGGTGGCCAAATGGGTAGTAGTACCGCTGGTGCCTCCGCTGGTGCCTCAACTAGAATAGGGCCCTGTACTGAGGCCACGTCGCTCGGTGGGTTGTCAGTACGAACAACTCTCGGGGATCTAGATGGTCGTCCGTGGGGAGGCATCCTGAAAGAAACAAACATGAAACGATCAAACAATTTATACCTGGTGAGCTAACCTAGTTTGATCTGACTTTTAAAAACTTCTAGAAACACACACGCAATCAGTGTTTTCGTGCACAAAGTCGGAAATCAGTTGTCAGGGTCCTGGTGTATGGATACGTCAACCACCCACACCAACACTGGACTCCCTGAACAAAAAACCACACTCGGTACTCTTAACATTGTCACTTTAAAGAAAGAAAATATCAGAGTTATTAGTTTTGCGGTAGAACCAACTCCTCAGATACCAATTTTTCACGACCCGTCCTCGGGGCCCGTGCCGTGACTACCCCAAGCCCTCCTTCCATAGGCCAGGGGCTGGCGACTAGCACCAAAGGCGTATATCCTGATAAATGGGAAGTCATTGCCTTTATAAAAGTAACAAAACACCACAGAGTACAAGCGGAAGTAAAACACTAAGTACAAAGAAAGTGCTGAAAAGTAAATGGGCCAGAATACAAACCCAACAGGAAATACAGCTACAACTGAACAAAAGTACAACAGAAAAAAGACAACAGCTGGAAGAAAGGAAGTAGCTCCTGGGTCATCATCATCGGATCCTACCTGAAGGGAAGGTACAGATAGCGCAGCTCCTCAATGCTCTCGCCCGTCAACCCCCTCCAGGTGTCGTCTCGCCGTGAAGTCCACCTCCGGATACTTACTCGTCGGGTGGTCCACCTCCGGGTACCGTCGAGTCCTCGAACACCTGACCTCCGTCAGCACTGCCCGTCATCTGCAACCAACACAACGAGGTGCGGGCATAGCCCGTGTAGGGTTGAGTATAACGATACTCATTAGGGACCCCAAGACCCTCAAGGTCTCACTAAAACCAACAAGGATAACCACAAAAAAGATCTCAACAGATAACCTCTACTTAGGTACATTCCCATACATATACCTATGTTATCAAGTAACCCATCTCAATCATGAGGAAACACAAGATTATGAAATCATCGGATAACCACTACCCAGGTATATGACCATACATATACCTAAGTTATCATGTGACCCTTCTCAAACATGAGGTAAACACAAAGGTCAAAGATTCAGCTCAAATTAGGATTTTCATTATCAAACCGTAACTGCTGATAAGTCCGTCTCTGGAGTGTACAGTGATCCTGTCACAACTCCGAGGTACTACTCACTAACCTAATACTGCTGAGGTACTCCTCCTATCGAGTACCACAGGTCTACCACCTCACACAGTAGTGCTCCCCCGCCATGGGTCTGCCACCTCACACAGTAGTGATCCCCCTCATAGCCTACAGAGGTACTCCTCCTGTCGAGTACTGCGGGTCTACCACCTCACACAGTAGTGCTCCTCTTCCATGGGTCTACCACCTCACAAAGTAGTGCTCCCACTGGGCTATACTAGTCACTCCAAATCGAATCGGACAAGCAGTCTTCGGTCACAGCCAGCTACACGGTCTCTGTAGTCTGTATGCTCGTCTCCGGGAGGGTCTGCTCCACGAGCTATAGGTCGATACTCCAAGTATCACAAGTCCCACGATTAAGTATCCTAAAGGACCGCCTCGTCATAGGGGTCTCAACACAACAGACGGCGCGACAATCGGACGCCAGGTCTGTGAGTTATTAGCCTTTTCGTCCCAGGGGTCCGGTTGGTTTTGTGTGCGAACCAACCCGGCCGTATCTCAACTATACCCCAAACTCTCATAGGGTATACTCATAGGGACCATTTCTCAACGAGATCACTAACGTCACTGACGGTTCGTCAATGGACGTCCGGTCTAAAAGATATCAGCTTTTCCGTTCCAGGGGCCCGGTTGGATTTTGGGTACAATCCAACTCGGCCATACTCCAACTGCATCCAAACCTCAGTCAAAGTATGCCAAAAGTTCCGCCTCCTCAAGAGGAATCCAACAAAGTCGACGGCACGTCAATCGGACATCCGGAGCTCAAGATATAAGCATTTACGTTTCGAGGGCCCGGTTGGTTTCGTAACCGAACCAACCCGGCCGAACCCAAAATTCTCTGAAACCTTGAGTATAATATACCGAAATGACCGCCTCGATCTAAGGATTGCTACGCAACTGACAGCATGTCGATCAGAGGTATGTACCCCAAGTTATGGACAAAAGACCGAAGTGGTCTGAAAACGAGGGGTCTGGGCCCGGACCGACCTGGCCCAACCCCCCTGGTTAGCCCGAACCGGGTCGACCCGACCCGGGTCCGGGTCTGACCCGGAGGGGTGCGGCCCGGCCCGGCTGGCGCGGCCTGGCCAGGCATTCCGGTCGGGCGGCTCGGCCCGGCGCGCTGGCTCGCTGGCGCTGGCCAAGCGACCGCGCAAGGGGGGACCACCCCCTTGGATGAAACTGCGGCCCCCGCACGGGGGCCGCTCCCTGTCAACAGACGCGGCGCAATGCCGCGTCCCTCTGGTCCCGTGCAGCCGCGTGACCAGCCGCCCGCCGTCGCGGCTTCAGCCGCAGCGGCCCCTTCCCGGAGGCGCGTCGGGCGCCGCCGCCTCCGAGCGGTCGGCCGGTGCCGCCCGCCGCCTCCGGCCGCCGGTGCCGCTGGGCCGGCGTGGCGCGCCGACAGAGTCTTCCGCGGACCACCAGACGCGCTCCGGTGGTCCGTTTTGCTCACCGCTTTAGCCAACGGTCCTCCCGGGACCCAACCTTTACTGTGATGGCTTCAAAACACCTTCGCGGACCGCCTCACCATCGTCCGTCGATCTGCACTTCCACAACAAACTGTGGGGTCTTCGAATCGCCTCTGCGGCCCCGACTCTTCCCGCGGTTTCGTTCGGCCTCAACGGTGCGGCGCGACGGTGCTGCACTTCTTCACCATGTTCTTTCTCATTTCCACGCGGTGCAACTGCACCACGCTGCCTTTCTCATGCCGCAACAAATTCAAACAAACAAGGGGGGGAAGGAGGGTCGGTCGTGTTCGTGCGGTCCAACCTCCTCCCATTAGTATGATAACAGGCGGCCCAAAATGAAACCAAGAAAGGTGACAGATGAGATCATGATCAACAATAAAAATAAGCCCCCACAACTTCCCACAACAAAATATTCCCAACCCGCAAGGAAAATGTTCGTAGATCAACTAGATAATAAGTTGATCTGTGTTCTTTGTTTTCTTTAGAATGAAAGAACCACGGGAATAATATTATTCTCAAACATAATTCCCTACCTCAACGTTGTCGTCGAATGAGATTTCGTCGCGGAATTAACCGTTGCGAAAGAAGAGGATCGTTGCGGAAGGGAAGGATCGTCGCGGAAGAAACGTCGCGAAAGGAGCGTCTTTGATTTCCGAGGATTTTGCGTTCTTCGTTGGAGATTGGTGCGTTCTTCACGTTCTTCGTCGAAGAAGAATGCTTTCCTCCAAATCCCCTCCACACCACAAGTTCCAACAGAAATAAAATAAGAGTTGTCTTATTTTATTAATGCACATTACACGTTTGAATTCCAAAAGAAACGAAATGAACAATTAATTCAATGGATTAATTGTAACGATTTAACTGCCCAATTCAATGAGGCGTTTCTTAACTAGAAAAAAAACGCACGGTTTGACTTCATTAAAAAGGGGGGTGTGAGTGCGTTACTTAGAGGGAAAGAAACGGTGGGGCTTGTGTGGGACCCACTTCACAAATATCCTACCAAGTGGGTAGGATATTGTGGGTCCCATCTTATCCGCTTAACTTCGGTTAAGCCGCCTTAAGCAAAATAAAATAAATTGACGCACCACCTTTATTTTATTTCTTAACTTAACCCCAAAAATTAAAAGCCACACCCGAGCAAACGCAACTCCAAAAAAGGTGTTCCTAAGAAATTACTGGCGCTGCGAGTTCATCGGTGCCTTTGGATTTTGATTCTGAGCACCGGTTCAAAAGTTAGAAAAACCCGCTCGCTCGTTCACTGAATGTACCCGAGCTAAACTTTGGAAAATGATTCCGGGCACACCGGGCCTCGGAATCAGACGCCGTCAGAAACTGCGTTCTTGTAAAATCCCAAAGAAAATTTAGAAAACAAAATTACCTTGAATTTTCCAGTATTTACATTACTCCCACCTCAGGGCTTTACGTCCTTGTAAAGCTTTAACACAAACTAGGGTTACAAAAACGGTACTGAGCACGCATCTGAGGCTTCCGCTCCCATGTGCTTACCTAGAGGTTCCCGTACTGCCAAAGAAAGTGCACCTGAGGAATCGGCCATCCTCAAAGGATTTGCTCCTATCGATCCTCGATCCCTACTGTAACCTCAGTGAAAGTCACCCCATCGCCATCGTCCAGCTCCCCATGGTCGATGGTATGCGAAGGTTCGAGCACGTATCTCCTCAGTTGAGATACGTGGAAATCATCATGCACCAGGTGCAACTGAGGTAGATGGGTCAAGCGGCAAACCACCACGCCTACCCAGCTGAGGACCTAAGAAGGTCCGTTGAACCTCGAAGATAACTTGCCTCATTGGCCACATCTCCGTAAACCTCGTCGAGGTGAGACCCATATAAGGACGTGATCGTCATCCTCGAACTCTAGAGTTCTCCAATTCCTGCTAGAACTGAAACTCAAAACGACTCCTTCCACAAGGGTAAGGTTGACCGACTCAAGAGTGATCGGTCACACCCTCCTATGCATGAGTTTATCCTGTGCTGCCTGAGGCTTCCTTTTTGTGGACCAAGGAAAACCCATCCCGATTTCGTAGTTAAACCACAACCTTTTTTCCTAATACCGTCAATTTGTGTATGAACTGTGACTGCCCAATCCATACTCAAACCAACGTTGTAAGGCCTCGACGCTGCCACCAATATATTTCAACCGAAACTCTCGCCTAGAGGGTCTGACCACACTATCGGCGTAAGTGTGATTGTAGAGTCTTATCCCAAGGTATCTCCAGACGCAAGGGTCAAGTCTACGGCTTACAGGAAACCTTAGGTCTAGGACAAGATTCATGGAAGGAAGGAATGATTCGTATCAACATCTATTACTATGGCAGCTAGTAGTGGACATAGACTGTCCTCGAATCATTCTTATATCCATCGGTCACTCTCCCTGACCGCACCCAGCTACCCTCTTCCCCTGCCCTCCAACTCCCTGAGCCTGGCGGGGACAACTAAGGCGGGTGGTTGTAGCATGTTAAAACGTACACCACCTCATGCTGCTCCCCTAGCTCTGCCTCCACGTCTGCTGCTTCGCAGACTCATCTCTCCTTAAAGCTTCCACTTCCTGAAACATTTAACATGTCTCAGTTTCCTGTTTCTTACTACACTGTGCAGTCTTCATCCGCTCCTGGATGATCTGCACCTTCTTTGCCTATGATCTGAAAGATCTGCTAAAATTTCTCCTTTTCCGAAAATAGAAACTCGATCTCATCCCCTGGATGAACCACGTTCATTGCCTAATAACGTCAATCCGGACATGAATGATGTATTCATGCTATGGACGACGTCGTAAGGCCTCGACGTTACTACCAAGAGATCCAACTGTCACTCTCGCCTCTAAGGGTCGAGTCACACTGTCGGCATCAGCGTGAGACCACTGGGTCTCTTCCAGTAGGAATCTCGAAAGTGAGGGCCAAGTCAATAGTTTAAACCAGAACCTCTTAGTACTCAAAAAGGAAGGAAGCAAATTTCACAAAGGTAAGTTTCATTATATTATTGCAGCTCATGGTACAAAGACACAAATGTAACAACAACAACATGGAACTAGATACACACCAATAGTTCTGCTCCTGTCCACTCACTTCTGGAGCTCCATAGTTGTAAGCTTCTACTGCCTGAAGTTGAGCTCTCCCATGTCCACCTGTTCCCTGCAGTCGGGGTGGACCTCCTGGTGGTGGTGGTGGAAACACCTCAAAGCATCGTCCACCTCCAGATGCACGACCAACTCCCCTCCCTTGGCCTTCAACTCCTAGTGGTATGCCTTGATCTAACCTCTGCCTCTACCTGGGAGGTTCTTCATTTAACTGCTTGTCATCTGCTTGGCGGGTCGGATAGTCATGTGCCATGTGACCAATCCCGCCGCAGGAGTAACACTGCATGGAAGGTCTGGCTCTGTCATTCCCCTTGGTTCCTCGCACTACCAACCTTGAGTCACGCGGTCGACCACCTATAGGTCTGGTCCTCTTGGACCTCTCCATCATCTGTCTACTGCCTACTACAGAAGACTCGGCCGCATGCTGGCTAGTGGTGGGTCCTGCTCCTGGAGACTGCTCAGCAAGGAAACTCTCCACTAAGAGGGCTCACTCCAACACACCTGTCTACGCCGGAATGCTGTGAGAAACAACAGAAGCTCTAATCTCTCTCCTGAGCCCCTCCTTGAAGGTTCGGGCCCTGAAGAACGGGTCCCGTACCATATCTGTGGAGTAGCGCGAGAGGTCTATGAACCTCGTTGAATACTGTTCCACTGTCATGCTGATCTGTCGTAGCTGAAGTAGCTCCTGTATACACACCGCTCGAAAGGTGGATGGTACAAACTCTACCCAGAACAGGATCTAGAAGTCTTCCCATAGAAGTGTCACCTCGTCATGCATCTGGAGCATCAGGCTCCACCATCTTCCTGCTGCTTCCTGAATAAGGCTGGCAGCAAGGATCACCATGAAGTATGCTGGCGTCCCCACTAGCCTGAATACTCTCACTATATCCCCCAGCCAATCCTCAGCCGCCTGCGGGTCCGTATCTACCCTGAACCTGGGTGGCCTCTAGTGCTGGAACTCGTGTAGTGCGCTCAAGCGACGTGCACCCTCTACTGCTAGGGCTGGTGGCATCGGTGGCCCAATGGGTAGTAGTACCGCTGGTGCCTCCGTTGGTGCCTCAACTGGGATAGGGCCCTGTACTGAGACCACGTCGCTCGGCGGGCTGTCAGTACAAACAACTCTCGGGGCTCTAGCTGGTCATCTGCGGGGAGGCATCCTGAAAGAAACAAACATGACACAGTCAAATGATTTATACCTGGTGATTTGACCTGGTTTGAGCTGGCTTTTAAAAACTTCTGGAAACACACACGCAATCGTTTTTTTCGTGCACAAAGTCAGAAATTAGTTGTCAGGGTCCTGGTGTATGGATACGTCGGTCGCCCGCACCAACACTGGACTCCCTGAACTAAAAACCACACTCGGTACTCTTAACATTGTCTCTTTACAGAAATAAAATATCAAAGTTATTAGTTCTACAGTAGAACCGACTCCTCTGATACCAATTTTTCATGACCCTTCCTCGGGGCCCGTGCCGTGACTACCCCAAGCCCACCTTCCATAGACCAGGGGCTAGCGACTAGCACCAAAGGCGTAAATCCCGATAACTGGGAAGGAATTGCCTTTATAAAAGTAACAAAACACAACATAGTACAATCGAAATTAAAACACTAAGTACAAAGAAAGTGATGAAAAGTAAATGGGCCAGAATAAAAACCCAACTGGAAATACTGCTACAACTGAACAAAAGTACAACAGAAAAAGACAACAGCTGGAAGAAAGGAAGCAGCACCTGGGTCATCCTCCTCAGATCCTACCTCAAGGGTAGGTACAGATAGCGCAGCTCCTCAATTCTCTCGCCCGTCAACACCCTCCGGGTGTCGTCTTGCCGTGAAGTCCACCTCCGGATACTTACTCGTCGAGTGGTCCACCTCCGGGTACCGTCCAGTCCTCGAACACTCGGCCTCCGTCAGCACTGCCCGTCATCTGCAACCAACACAACGAGGTGCGGGCATAGCCCGTGCAGGGGTGAGTATAATGATACTCAGTAGGGACCCCGATACCCTCAAGGTCTCACTAAAACCAACAAGGATAACCACAAAGAAGATCTCAACAAATAACCTCTACTTAGGTATATGCCCATACATATACCAAAGTTATCAAGTAACCCATCTCAATCATGAGGAAACACAAGATTATGAAATCATCGGATAACCACTACCCATGTATATTCCCATACATATACCTAAGTTATCAAGTGACCCTTCTCAAAAATGAGGTAAACACAAAGGTCAAAGATTCAGCTCAAACCATGATTTTCATTATGAAAACTGTAATTGCTGATGAGTCCATCTCTGGAGTGAACAGTGATCCTGTCACAACACCGAGGTACTGCTCACTAACCTAAGACTGCTGAGGTACTCCTCCTGTCGAGTACCGTGGGTCTGCCACCTCACACAGTAGTGCTCCTCCGCCATGGGTCTGCCACCTCACATAGTAGTGCTCCCCCTCATAGCCTACAGAGGTACTCCTCCTGTCAAGTACCGCGGGTCTGCCACCTCACACAGTAGTGAACCTCCTCCATGGGTCTACCACCTCACAAATTAGCGCTCCCCACTGGGCTATTCTAGTCACTCCGAATCGAATCGGACAAGCAGTCTTCGGTCACAGCCAGCTACATGGTCTCTGTACTCTGTATGCTCGTCTCCGGGAGGGTCCGCTCCACGAGCTACAGGTCGATACTCCAAGCATCACAAGTCCCATGAAGAAGTATCCTAAAGGACCGCCTCGTCATAGGGGTCTCAACGCAACAGACGGCCCGACAATCGGACGCCAGGTCTGTGAGTTATTAACCTTTTCATCCCAGGGGCCCGATTGGTTTCGTGTGCGAACCAACCTGGCCGTATCTCAACTGTACCCCGAAATCTCATAGGGTATACTCATAGGGACCATTTCTCAATGAGATCACCAACGCCGCTGACGGTTCATCAACGGACGTCCGGTCTGAAAGATATTAGCTTTTCCGTTCTAGGGGCCCTGTTGGATTTCGGGTACAATCCAACTCAGCTATACTCCAACTGCATCCAAACCTCGGGCGAAGTATGCCAAAAGTTCTGTCTCCTCAAGAGGAATCCAACAAAGTTGACGGCACATCAATCAGACGTCCGAAGCTCAAGATATAAGTGTTTCTGCTCTGAGGGCCCGGTTGGTTTCGTATCCAAACCAACCTGACCGAACCCAAATTTCTCCGAAACATTGAGTGTAATATACCTAAACGACCGTCTCGATCCAAGGATTGCTATGCAACTGACGGCGCGTCGATCGGAGGTCTGTACCCCAAGTTATGGGAAAAATACCGAAGAGATCCGAAAACATGGGGTCTGGGCCCGGACCGACCCGGCCCAACCCCCCCTGGGTCGGCCCGAACCGGGTCGACCCGACCCGGGTCCGGGTCCGACCCGACTGGGCGCGGCCCGGCCCGGCCTGGGCACCGCCCGGCCTTGCGGTCCGGCCGGGCGGCTCGGCCTGGCGCGCTGGCTCGCTAGCGCTAGCCAAGCGGCCGCGCAAGGGGGGACCGCCCCCCTGGACGAAACCGCGGCCCCCGCGTGGGGGCCGCTCCCTGTCAACAGACGTGGCGCGATGCCACGTCCCTCTGGTCCCACGCGGCCGTGGCTTCAGCCGCGGCGGCCCCTTCCCGGCGGCGCGTCGGGCGCCGCCGCCTCCTGGCGACCGGCCGGTGCCACCCGCCGCCTCCGGTCGGTTGAGTCTTCCGCGGACCACCGGACGCACTCCGTTAGTCCGTTTTGCTCGCCGCTTTCGCCAACGGTCCTCCCAGGACCCAACCTTTACTGCAGCGGATAAAAAATGGCTTTACGTACCGCCTCACCATCGTCCGTCAATCTGCACTTCGACAACAAACTGCGGGGTCTTCGAATAGCCTCCGCGGCCTCGACTTCGCCCGCGGTTTCGTTTGGCCTCAACGGTGTCGCGCGACAGCGCCGCGCTTCTTCGCCGCGTTCTTTCTCCTTTCCGCGCTGTGCAACGACACCGCGCTGCCTTTCTCATGCCGCAACAAATTCAAACAAACAGGGGGGGAAGGAGGGTCGGCCGTGTTCATGCGGTCCAACCTCCTCCCGTTAGTATGATAATAGGCGGCCCAAAATGAAACCAAGAAAGGCGAAAGATGAGATCGCGGTCAACAATAAAAATAAGCCCCCACAACTTCTCGCAACAAAATATTCCCAACCTGCAAGGAAAACGTTCCCGGATCAACTAGATAATAAGTTGATCCGTGTTCTTTTTTCTTTAGAATGAAATAACTAAGGGAATAAAATTATTCTCAAACATAATTCCCTACCTCAATTTTGTCGTCGAACGAGAGTTCATCGCGGAATTAACCGTCGCGGATAAAGAGGATCGTCGCGGAAGAGAAGGATCGTCGCGGAAGAAACATCACGGAAGGAGCGTCGTTGATTTCCGAGGATTTGGCGTTCTTCGTCGGAGATCGGTGCGTTCTTCGTGTTCTTCGTGTTCTTCGTGTTCTTCGTCGAAGAAGAATGCTTTTCTCTAAATCCACTCCACGCCACAAGTTCCAACAGAAATAAAATAAGAGTTGTCTTATTTTATTAATACACATGACAAGTTTGAATTTCAAAAGAAACGAAACGAATAATTAATTCAACGAATTAATTGTAACGATTTAACCGCCCAATTTAATGAGGCGTTTCTTAACCAGAAAAGAAGGCACGGTTTGACTTCATTAAAAAGGGGGTGTGGGTGCGTTACTTAGAGGGAAAGAAATGGTGGGGCTCGTGCGGGCCCCACCTCACAAATATCCTACCAAGTGGGTAGGATATTGTGGCTCCCATCTTATCCGCTTAACTTCGGTTAATCCGCCTTAAGCAAAATAAAATAAATTGTTGTACCACCTTTATTTTATTTCTTAACTTAACCCCAAAAATTAAAAACCACACCCGAGCAAACGCAACTCCGGAAAAGGTGTTCCTAAGCAATTACCGGCACTGCGAGTTCATCGGTGCCTTCATATTTTGATTATGAGCACCGGTTTAAAAGTTAGAAAAACCCGCTCGCTCGTTCACTGAACGTACCTGAGCTAAACTTCAGAAAATGATTCCGGGCACACCGAGCCTCGGAATCAGGCGCCGTCAGAAACTGCGTTCTTGTAAAATCCCAAAGAAAATTTAGAAAAAAAAATTCCCTTGAATTTTATGGTCTTTACATTTGGATAGTGTGTCGGTAATTTTCTCATTTTCTTGTTAATCCTTGTCATCAGATAACATATAAGGTATGAATTGTTTTTTTATTTATCATTTGATACAAAATTATTTATATTCTTTCTTATATTTACCTTATATAAGATTATTTTAAATTAAATGAATCATTTTAGAGGAACGGAAATTCTTAAGAACTAGCGCCATCAGATAATATTCTGGTTGTTGATGGTGTAATAGTGACAATGAAAGTGTTTACTATATTAAATTATTATTATGATTTCTTGATGAATGATAATATTAAGGGAATATATTATAAATTACATATATTTAAAACAAAAATCAGGTATTTTAAAGGGGTGAGGATCTCATTATACCCATGTTGTAGTTGTTTTTCATGGAAGTAATTTTTTATATTAAATATAATTTCATGAAGTATAAAAAAATTTATATTGTATTAATTTATTATATTTATAATCATTTATCTCCACGCCCTATATTTAATTTTTTGGATTAATGGATTAATAATACATTTAAATAGTTGTACAATATGTTAACTAAGAATCTATAATTCAACATATATATATATATATTATTAAAAAACACATAGATTAAGTGGTAATTTTTCCCATACATTGACGGGTAATAAAAAATATATAATTTTGATATGTTATTCAACATATTATTATTTATTCATAAAATTTTATATTTTAGTATACATTAGATGTTATGAATGTTTTTTCCAAATGAATGTAATGAATATTAGTGATTCTATTCAATTCATGAGGATTGAAAAAAAAAATATCATGATGCTAACAAAGTAAGTATTATTTTATTCATTTCATTATTTAATATTAATAATTTCATTTTCAATATGATTTAATAATTGACAATTGAAATTACAACAGGTCATGTATTTTTTTCAACAAGGTTCACTTTTCAACAGTCAAACTAGAAAAAAAATTATATGTTAAAATACATATTTTTTCATTCATATCTAGTGATTCTATATTTAAAATAGTTTTTCATAAATTCAATGTCATCATCAATGGGGAATCTTTTAATTCAAATAATATTTTTTACAATTCATTTATGATATAATAATGACCATAAAAATGATATATTTTTAAAATTTTAGATTCATTATTCATGTATAATTTTAAGAAAATTGTTTTATTTATAAGTTCATGACACATTATGTTGTAGATTTTTATTAATGTTTCACTGTATATGAAAAACAAAAAGAAACACATTCAAAATTTATATGGAGGATATTTTATTTCTTTTTCTAATTTCTAGATATAAACTCATTTAGATGTATATTTATAAAAAATGTCGTAAATTTTTTTAAGGACTTTTATTGCTACATTTTTTTGTTTATTTCTTATTTTTTGGTGAAACACTTTGTGTTTATATTTATGAATATATGTATTTTACAATATTTTCTTAAAATATTAATAATATTAAATGTAGTATTTATGATTAAGCAATTTTGAAAGGTCGTCCCCCATTTTTAATAATTAAAACCAAGATGGAAATCTAACTATAAGGGATTTTAATAGCAGTTTTATAAAAAACTCTCAATGAAAGACTTTTATATGTCATCTTTTAAAATATAATTCTACATTAGTTTATTAAAACCAATATTGAACATCCAACTTTTTATTCCATTTATATTAATATCTCATTTAATCTAATATTGAATGGCCAAAAAACTATTGTTTTGGGTGTTTTCCCTCGTACTATTTTTTCAAAATGTTTAAATGGACCCTTTTTGACCATCTCCACATAGGTCATTTTGGGACTTTATATACAAAAGTGTGAGAACAATATATTTTGGGTATTTTCTAAATGAACACATTTTTATCCATTAGGTTCGTTCTTCATTATCAAGATTCAATTCCATGTTATCATTTGTCTTTAAATTAATTTTTATTCCCAATACTTTTTAATTATTTCATTTCAAAATTAACAGTTAGAATTTAAAAAAAAATTAATTATTTTATTCCATTTATGTATATTTTTATCTTCTGATCCAAATTTAATATATTTAACTTAATTTCATTTAAATATTTCAATATTTGAAATAATTTTAAAATTATGGTTTTCAATGTACTTTTTTCACCTCTTTGAAATATATTTTTGAAGTTACTTATATTGTTTTACAGTCTTGTTAAAATAGATTTTTTAATGTTATTTAATAATTTTATCTCCACTTTCCTCTAAAACTATAAAAAATATATATCTTTTTTTGATATGTTTCATGTATTATACTCTAAATTCTATTATAATGATTTTATTTTAGAATATTTATCTTACAGTATCAATCGATTCAATGTTTGATATCTTATAATGTGATAAAATTCAAAAAATTTAAGTAAATCTTCTTCTAATACAAGTGTTTTTCATATATATAAATATTCTATAATTATTAATATGATTCCCTTGGAATATTCTCTATTGACAAAATATTTATTTATTCTACGGATGACATATTATCATGTATTGTGGAAATATTCCTTAGACCCATTTCATTCTTAGTTTAATTTTGATTTGATGGAATTGTGAATGTTTTATTACGTGGGTCACATTTTCATGTATATATTATTATGTGATGGATGGGGATAGAATTATATATTTATCTAATGCATTTTTTAATGATTTATATCTAATGAGATGATATTTATAGGAATAGGAATTAAAACCAACTCATTATGGGACATTATCCATTATATTATGTTATCTAAATATTGAGTCATGACATATGAAAATAATTTTTTGTTTTGTATTATTCCAACATTCTTATGATTCTAGGATCATATGATATCTAATAAATTTTATTGGATAACTTATGTTATAGACTATGAATTAGGATCTACTTTTTATTATGAATTATTTCCATGTAATTTTTATATGAAACTTGGTTATATTCTCATAGACACATGTTTTTTTATTCCATATTATGATATTCTATTATTTCTCTTCTATCTTCACTTACAGATCATTTGATAGAACCTATCTTATGATTCTATGTATTTAGTTCATGAATATCAGTAATAAATTTTATATTTTTAATAAAGTAACATATAGGGATAATTTTTTCTGATATGTTAGATAATTATGGTAAAATAAAAGAATCCATGCTTTAGTAAGAAAAATTAATTTTTTTGAAAAAATATGGGTTTTATCAATTAATAGTTTTTCATAATTCTTTAAAACTATAAACATAGAATGTCTCATATATAAAAATAAGTTAGTATTTTTTTTTGATATAATAATTATGTATGGTATTTTTTGAGTTTCTTCATTTATTATCAGACTATAGATAAATAATATATATTTTAACAAAATTTAAGAGAATGGGTTTGCTGAGTGTAAACCGTGAAATGATAAAAGAAGATCATTTTGTATAGAACCTAGATTTCAGTTAATTAATCCTTTATTTATAGATGTTATTTATATAAAGTAATTGGGTTATATTTGGGAAGTATCGGAGGAGTTTTGATAGGTTTGGGGGTTTTATGGAGGTTCACTGTTGTAAAATGGTAAGTAGACACCATGAAATGCCACCAAGAAATCCTGCCATGTGAAATAGTGGGATATAGGTAAGAATATAGTTCGGAACATGATCTGGCCATACCACGTGGCCACTGAATAGTAACCTTAAAAAGTGTAACAAATGTTTTTTTCATGATTGGTGTGTGTTTTGTCTAACCATGTAATCCAACTGTGCGAGGGGTGTGTGGAGGTAGAGTTTGTCACATGGTTTACCTAATTGTGATCCCCAAACATACACAGTAAAAAAATCTTAAAATTATGGATTTAATTATTATTTTCCCCTTAATGGAATTTTCTTATGGTAAATATACCCTATTATTATTTCCTCTCTTCCTAATGACTGTAGAGACCCTTCCATTTGATCTGGGTGAAATATTTTGGTGATTCATTGTGCGTTGGATTCCCAAATTCATTAGTAAGTTTTTATTATTGGTTTTTTTCCATAGATTTCATCTTCTCCCCTCTCTAGGATTCATAGATCTAATCCACTGTCAATATATCTTTGTTTTTTGATGAAAATCATGATGATATATGATTGTTGGGAAAATAGGGAACAAGATATAGGGTGAGTTTTGGAGGATCTAATCCATGTTTTGGATTTTTTGTGTCATTATTCATTTTCACCTATGTTTTTGATATAGGTTAATTCACTATAAACTTCTATTATTATAACATAAAGGATTGGATTCAAATTATTTGAATTTATTTAAATTTATTTTTAAATTTATGTGAAAAGGTTTATAGAGACCCTCTTTAGATATGGTTTGTGAAATTATGGAAATTGGTTGTTGTGAAAAGTAATTTGTTTATAGTTTTAAAATGATTATTTAAAAATATGGTTTTTTTATTCATAGAAATGTTTTGATAGAAATTTTTAATTTAAATGGATTGGAATGGTTGGTTTGGCATGGTTTTGTCATAAACGGTTTGGGTGTGTTCATTTTCATTGACATGACCCTGTGAAATGGGTGTGTTCCATTGGGGAACTTAGTAATTGATTACATTATGATGAATTATTATATAAAAAATAGACCAATAATGAGTATGGAACTATCACCTGGTCATGTATGTGAGGATGTGTAGAAATTAATGGGTTTTTTCAAATGGATTTGTAAATTTTTTTTAAAGGATTTTCTAGGTTGTTTTCCAAGGAAAATGGTTTTGATTTGGAAAATTATTTTACTTAGAAATATCTATGGTTTGAGATGAAATGTTTTAATGTTTTATATAAATTGATTTATATAAATGTGTTAACATGTTTAATCATAGTGGTGTGAGTAGGAAAGTCATTTTGGGGAATCCTACTAAGTTGTATACACACCCATTACTTGGGAAATTTTTTATGTTTGAAGATTTTGTTAATTGGGACACAAGTAAAGAAAAGGTATCTCAATATTTAGTGATGTTTCATTATACCTTGGGAATGGTTTTGGAGTTAGAGCTTGGAACAATTTGGGATTTTCTACTAGATGTTCTGGGTTGTCTTGAAGTTTTGTTGGTTTTAGTTTTGACTTTGAACTCTAATAAATTTTATGGTTTTAGTTTTTTATTTCGGTCTTTTTGTATTATATTTATTTGTATTAAATTGTTATCATGCATCATATAGTGTTCATTTTGTTATGGAATTCTTTGTTTGGTTGTTTTATTTTCAAATTGAAAATGTCCCCCCATTAGTTTTTTAATCCCTTGGTATTTATTTACAACCTTTGGTGTCTTGGGGATGTTACTTAAGGCCAGTAACACCCCTCTACCTATTACCAAGCCAATGGGTGAGGGTTGGGATGAAAAAAATGGCATTGTTCTTTTTCATTATATCATTCATTTTGGTAAAAATAATATTGGTATGTCATTCTTGGAGTTATAAAATCATTCTTTATTATTCCTTGATTAGGATAGTGTCATGGAGTAGGATCATCAGAAGTTGAAATATAGAGAACAAAAATTCATAGATAACCTATTTATAATGAACTTCATGTTACCAAAGAGTTGGTTACATTACTATTTTGAGACACTTCTAGGAGTTTTTATCTCATTTTCATGATTTTGGCCGATGAGAAGACCATGAAATTCATTGTAGAAATGGAATCCCACTAGGATGTCATATTTCAATTTTGAGTAATGATTTGTGATTTGGTGAAAAGAGTTGATTTTTAAAAAATTTTGAAATTGTTTTCCAAA
Organism: Viscum album; assembly: GCA_963277665.1. Lineage (NCBI taxonomy): Eukaryota > Viridiplantae > Streptophyta > Magnoliopsida > Santalales > Viscaceae > Viscum > Viscum album. The sequence continues at coordinate 442,533,196 of OY728160.1, forward strand.
TGTGTGAATTTTAAAAGGCATGATAATGTTTTTTGAACATGGTTAGATTTTGAAAATCAAGGTGGAAATTACAAAAATGGTTTTCCAGTGTATAAGTTTCAAATTTTGGAAAAAAATGTTATGATATGTGAGATGTGATAAATTTTAAATTATTGAGACTTCAGTTTCAAGATAGTGAGAATTTATAGAATTTTATTTTTGTTATATAAAATAGAGCCTGATAGGCATAGAAGAATCCAATTTAAAGAAATTGATGAGAATGTTGTTTCACCTGAGCCATAGGTGAACCAATAGCTAGTTCAGAGTTTTGTTCAGGATTTTCAAGTCATGAATAGAGGTAACATAAGGGATGAACTAAGGAAATTATATTATTCCATTTAGTTCCAGAAGAATAATCCATCTATATTTTGGGGTGATTCATAAGGATAAAAAAAAGAGGTGTTTCTGAATAGGATGAATAAAATATTTTATTTTCTAGGCACACCATCTAAGATAAAAGTTAAGTTGGAAATATTCATGTCATAGGATCTCGCATGTAAGTGGTGGGATTTAACAGTTTAGGATAAATTAATCCAAGGAATTTCATGGGAGTACATTGATGAATTTTTCAACAAAAAATTTTATTCTCATACATTTAGGATTTCTAGAAATAAATACCATTTTACCTTGAATAAATAGAACCTTTTAATGATAGATTATGTGACTAAATTCATGAATTTAGTCTACTTTTTAGTGGAATTTCTTGTAAGTGTGTCCTTGAAGGAAAAAAAATTAATTAGGGTTGAGGTCCAAGATTCACTCAAATATTTACATACATTTTATAACATATTATACTAAGATATTCAATAGAGAAATGGTGTAAGAAAGGGAAATCTTAGAAACTATGGGTGGAGGAACCATGTTGATACTTATGGGAAACTATGGAAATTCTGATCTTTAGAATAATTGGAAGAGGGACACTTATTTCCAATGTAGTGGTATGACTCAGAATCATACATATGAATCAGTGAATCTTCCTCCAAATCCCATGAGTAAGTTGAGATTTCTTCAGTGTGGTTATTTTGATCACATCAAGAGAGATTTTACAGAACCACCTAGAGCATACCATAATTGAAACTAGATGGGACATCTTTAGTGCTATTTTTACAGTGATCCATGCCTGGGTGTTTGGGATACAACTCATGTTTTATAGACATTGTATGATTCGATGGGATATGGGTGGAATAGTACCTATTATCAATAAAACCAATCTATACGTGGTGATTCAAGGAATACCATGACTCTTTAACAAAGTAAATCTCAAATAAATAAATAAATTTTAAAGTGTAGTGAGTAAGAAATTGTATGGAGGTGAGAAAGTGATTGTGGATGATCAATCTGGACCATTGATGGTGTTTGGTATGATTTATTTGAGCTATACCCTTATGAAAGATTTTTTGGATATGGGTGCATCCCATTCATTTATTTATTCTCATAATGTTGATCTTATGGGTTTTCATGTTGAGATGATGCCTTCTATTTTGACACTTCAAACTCCTCTTGGTTATATAGAATGTTGATCTTTTATGTTAAAATAATGTTCTATAACTATAGATGGGGCCATATTTAGTTTTTATTTCTCTAAGATTGATATGGATGTATATTAATTAATCCTTTGTATGGACTGGTTGAATATGTTCAAATATCACATCGACAGTTATACCCCGAACAATTAATTTTAAAATGGATGATGGAATCAAGAATCTCTTTAGAGGAGATAAGAATGTAAATTTAGGTGTAGCGGGCATATTATCACCAGAAATTGGAATAATCTCATACTAGTTAGTAGTGTCGAATTTGGAATTGGCGAATGATATTGGGGATAGAAATTTTATAGTAATTGATAATCAGTTTCCGGGTTTTTTAACTGACAAATTCTTATGGTTTCTACCCATAAGAGAAATTGAAATTATGATTGATCTATTATAAATTACCAATTCTATATTACATTGGATGGAACTGATATAGTTAAGGGAACTGAAATTCTATCTAGAATATTTTGAAATAAAATGGTTCAATTATCTTAGAACTTCTTTGTGGACAGCACCAATTCTTTTCTTTGAAAAAGTTGGATAGAACCCTAAGGGATTTTTTAGATTATTTTAAACTTAACCATTTTATATTAAATAATAATTATATACTTCCACACATTTATGATCTTCTTGATCAATTTAGAATAGCTCTGTGGTTCTCTAAAATTTACCTATGTTCAAGGTATCACCAATTACGGGTTTGGAAGGAGGATATTCCAAAGACCACTTTCAAGAGTATATATGACCATTACAAGTATGTGGTTATCTATTTTGGTCATATAAATACTCCAAATATATTTATGGAATTGATGAATTGGATATTTCAAAGGTATATATATTAATTTTTGGTGGTGTTTATGGATAACATATTGGTGTATTCAAGGAAAAGGGATGAACATGAATAAAACATGAAAACAATGATGGGTATCTTGTGAAGTCATAGTTTGTATTCAAAATTATCAAAGTGTGATTTTTGGATCCAATAAGTACATTTCATTGGAAATTTAATCTCTACAAAAGGTCTTTCTATGGATCCAGAAAAGATATATACTTTAATCTGTGGGAAACCACTAATGAATCTCATTGAGATATGTAATGTCCTTAGTATGGCTAGTTATTATCGACATTTTTTTTGTGATGTTTTATGAATATAAACACCAATGATATATTTTATAATGAAATGTGTTATATTTAAATGGGATGATGAATGTCAGAATTCTTTTTATGAGATTAATTTTCACCTTACATCATTACTGATCTTGATATGAGGTATATTTTGATTCTTCATGATTTGGGATGGTACGTGATCTCACTAAGGCATATAATGTTGTTTCTTATACCTAAAATTAGTTATAGTTTCATGAGAAGAACTAACCAATACACAATTTTGATTTATCTACTGTAGTCCATTCTTGGAAGACTTAGCAAGATTATCTCTTCAGTAAGAAATTTATAGTGTTTACAGACCATAAGAACTTGAAACACATTTTCTCACAAAGGTGTTTAAACCTGATACAAAGAAAATGGATGGGTTATCTCCAAAGGTTCTACTTTGAATTGATGTACACAATAGGTAAAGGAAATTGAGTGGTGTAAGAATTAAGTAGAAAGTAAAACATTCATTCATAAAAAGAGGAATCATATCAATGGAAGTTGATGTCAGTGATAGCTAGAATTTACTTCAATTTTGAAGAATGAGTTAGTGTTGTGGTTTTGTTTCAGGTTTAATTTGATCTTGATTTGGTGGAGAAGAATAAATAGGCATAGAAATCCAATTTAGAATGTGTTGTGACAAGTTAAAAATCCAATGGTGGGGAGACCATTGAGGGATGGAAGCTAGATGAGAGTTTAGTTTTTTGGTTTGGAGATCGGATGGTCATGCCTATGGATTTTCAGTAACAATTTCTTCATGCTTACCATCATTCGACATGGGATGTTCAACCTAGAATATAGGATATATATAAGGCAATGAAATTAGTTTTTTGTTGGGTTGGAATGAAAATAATAGTGGTTGAAGTTGTAAAGATATGCCTAACCTATCAGCAAGAAAGGGAAGAGCACCATTGGCTAGGGCTTATGTTGAAGTCATTACCTAATTCTATTCAGAAATAGGATCAGATAGATATGGATTTTTTGAAAGGTTTCCCAATGAAGGTTCTGAAACATGATTCTATATTGTTGATACTGGATCAGCTTGTAAACTTAGCACATCAAATCCTTATTTGTGAATCTCAAATATTTTTAAGGACTTGTCAAAAATATATATCTGAGAGGTTGTAAAGAGGCATGGTGTACTATGTTTTATAGTATTAGACATATAATTGAGGTTTAAAACTCATTTATTATATAAGTATTCAGCCTTATACATTACATAATCTTTATTTTTAGTTAAGAAATTAATTTCTTTCACATTGAGGATCTTTTTAGGTATAGAGTTTTAGATAATTAGGCCATAACTAATATATAATTAAACCATAAAATAAAAATTAGACACTTCCGATCAGTATCCATTTTTCCACCATATAAAAACTTTTAAAAATAAACCATGAAATATTTTATGATAACTCTTTATGAAATAAAATTTTACCTCTTCTAATCCCTTTATCATAATTAAATCTTGTAAAAAATATTTAAAAACATGGTATGAGCATAAAAATATCTATAATAGATATAAAAGGAAGGAAACTATTAGTCCATTGATAAACATTAAAACTCATGTAAGTACATTTCTAGAAATCATAAAATTTTACTCAAAAAGTTTAATATCATTAATTAATAAATATGATTTATTTTAACTTTTTAAAAACAAATAATTTCAGGTAAAATCATTAGAAAACATAAAAAATTCACTTAGGTGCCTTGGTATATCATCACATTAAACCCTTATAGAACCCTTATATATTAAAATAACCATACAGACAATTTATAATATAATTATTAAGAAAATATAATAATTATTCAATGAATTGGAGATCTATAATGGGGATTACCCTTCATATAAGCTATATTGGGCTCACTCATGCCCTATAATGGGGATCAACCCTTCATATAATCTATACCAGGCTCAATAATGAGATATAATGGGGCTCAACTAATCGTATAAGCTATATCGAGATCTCTCATTTCATATAATGCTCATGTACCACCTCAAGAGTAAAAAAACTCTCAACATAACACCTATTAAAACTCTTTTTAAATCCATATGAAAACACATTGAGATAAAAATACCCTTTTCTTTTGAGAACCCATTTTCAATACACAAACACCATTTTCATTGAAAACCCATTTTCAATAAAAAATAACCATGTAAAAGGAAGTTGGGTTTTTCATTTAAGAAAACATGAAATCTTTAAATCAAATCCAAAAATAAAATAATGGTCATAGTGGTGAAAAATTCATTTTCATCATGTATGTTAATAAAAGAACATTTATTTTTTAGTTTATCAAAACATCCCATATAAAACATGTAAAAATATTCATTTTTGAAAACATTTGAATAAAATTAAAAATAGATATAATATTTTATTTATAGCCCTTTTATATCAATATAAATAAATATTTAAAATAATATCATGAATATTGACATGAATAAATGATTTGAAAATTAAATCTTTAAACACTCAAAGTGTCCCATACCAGTTTAAACATTTAAATCATAATTCATATGAATGAGTAATATTTAAAAAATATTAAATAAAATTAGAATAGATAAAATATGGATATTTAATTTCAAAGGGATTGTATATACATATTATAAAATAATAAAGGTATATATCCTTAAGAAATGCCTCAATGAAAGGAGATTGAGATGAAATCACTTACATTGAGTCTAACTTGTCACGTGTGTATTTCATTTCCTGAATAATTAACTTATGTAAATTATTTACTTTCTTCCCAGCCTTTTTACAGTTTATAATTACTTTTATTTCACTTATTACAATGTTTTAAACAACTACTTAAATAATTAAGTTTGTGTTGGGTGTTTAGACCATATTCGGTTTATGTGTCAAAAATGACTTTAATAAGTCAACTATGGTCAAAGGGGTCATTATATAAACACCTCCAGAAAAATAATCATAAAATAATTATCATATTTATATATTAATTATAATTTTAAAACTAATCATGAAATATGGTAATGAAAAATGGACCAATGTTACAATAATGGAAATGGTGGGTCGTACATACATATGAGTAACATTCTCATTTTTCAACGATCATTACAGAAAGAAGGTTAGTAACATTTAAATTTCTAGAATGATCATTATATAATTTATAAAATATTATTTAATCATATATAATTATATATATAATTCTTTTAATGTAAAAGAAATAACATCATGTCGAGGAGGTGGTAGTCCACACGTCTACAAACGACGTTATCACTTTTTCATTGTGTGAAAATGTGTTAAAGAAAATGATATATTGTATTTAAATAAATTTAATTATGTCAAAAATATTATATTTATTTTATTTATGTCCAATATTATTAATTAAACCCATCATTAATACATTAGTTTTAGTGTGTGAACGTATCACATCTCTTTGAGGAGGTGGTATTCCACACATCCGCAAACGATGTTATCGTATTTACACAAAATGGAAAGAATGAAGGTATCTGTAAATATAAATTCTATTATAATGGATACATAAAAAATATCATATATATATATATATAACATAAAAATATTGTTTTTATCATAATTCCCAATCATGATAGGTGGTAAATTAAGAAACAAATGACATCATTACGTGAGGTGACAATTCACCGTACATGAACGGTAATTTTGTTACCCATTGGATGGAAGTGTGCATAGGTGTAGGTATAACCCATAACATAACAATATATAAATATATTTAGGATAATTATTTAATTACATATTCGTTTAATAATAATAAAACAAGGAAGTGCATAAGGTAACAAAGTAAAAAATGCATGTTGATGAATGTTAACTCTTTTTCAAGTAACTCATTTTGGTTTGAACTAAAGGGTTTCTTGGTAGGATTTATGACCAATGTGAGGCCACTAGGGTGAAGGTAGGTATGTTGGTAGCTTATTTTTTATGTTTTATGATTATCAAAATTGTATTGAGATGTGTAAATAAATGGGAAGGGTGAATTCCTTTTTATAGTGGAGGAGGAGTGGCATTCTAGTAAATTTTTGAAAAGGGTATTCCATCCACGTTTTTACCCTGTCACATGACTCCATTATTGGTAACAATTCAATAAAATGTAGTATAGGGTCAAAATATGAATATAAAATTGATTTTGGACAAGTTTATAGGTCATTTTGGCTCTTATGTTTAAGGTTTAGTCACTTATTAAAGTAATTTTCCTATTAACCTCTATAATTAGTTTTAATTACTTTCCCTGATATTTTTGGTAAAAAACTAAGTTGACCTTATTATAAAATATAAATTATTTTTATTCCAATTATCGAATAAATTTTTCAAAATTAAAATCATATAAGTGACAAAAATTAATTTAAATATAAACTTATAGATGGGAAAACAAAGTGGGATTTTAAAATAAAAATGTTCAAAAGTTTGCTTAGTTTTTTATCTAAATTCAATTTTAAATTGATTAAAGTAAACTAAATGGGTTTAAATTATATAAAAATTATCTAATTATACTTTGAAACAAATTTAAAACATAATTTATCTATATAATTAAATTGGATGAAAAATGCATTATGAACTAAAATTCAGTATTATTCATTATTCATCAAAATATGATAGTTCTCAAAAAATACCAAAAAAATACCAAAATAAATTTTCTCATTTCTATTTAAAAAATTAATTTTATTTTTTCATATAAAATTAAAATCTCTTAAAAATTTATATTTAAAATGGGTTCTCCATTAAAAGGCGGTAAAACTATATTTTAAAAAATATAGTTTTTATGCTTAAAATTGGATATATTATAATTTTAATCCTATAAAATTTATTAGATGAATGTGAAAACATTTAATAAACATGTATAAACATAATATAGTTATTTATATACACACACTCAAATAAAATTCTTACGTGATACCTACCACTTAAAATAATAATATTAATAGTATTATTATTGTTCGGTATAACTTAGTCTTTCCTGCATTGAAAGATTTCAGAAAAACTCATTGTTTTGTATTGTTCATGCTATCATAAATAGATTACCTTTTAAGGTAAAATTTATATCTAATTCATAAGTATTAATAAATACGAAAAACACTTATTCTATCATTACCTAGGATGTTACATCTAGAAATCCTTACAGCAAGCAGTTGGGACTCAGTTGACTATGAGCATGACGTATCAATATCTAAAGGATAGAAAATATGAAAGGATTATATAACCATCATAAGACATTATTCAATATTGTGTAATGTATTTTGGTCTCTCATTGGAGGATCAAACACCATTAGTGGATTTCATATATAATAATAGTTATTAGTACTCAATATATATGTATCCTTTTGAAGCATTGTATGGGTGTCTTTGTATTTATCCACATTGTTGGGTGGAAACATGTGAGATGTAACTTTTTGGACTAAACCTTATTCAAGAGATAATAGAGAAAATTCAGTTGATCAGGAAGATGATGGATATGGATCAAATTCATCAGAAATCATATGTGGATCGTCGTCGATGGTCATTGTCATTCGATGTGAGTGATCATACATTCTTAAGAAACTCTCTAAGGATTGGGAATAATAATTTTGGGAATAAGGGAAAGTATCTACTTGATACATAGGACCTTTTTAGATAATTGAACAAGATGGTGAGGTCGAATATTGGTTGGATTTTCCACCAAGGTTCAGTTATGTGCATAATGTGTAATGTGTATCTTAGTGGAAAAAGTATCATCTTGGTCCTGACCATGTGATTGTATGATAAAAAATTAACCTATATTTGAATGTTATGTTGGTTCATATGATAGTGTAGATTGTGGATATGAAAGATAAAGTATTGTATGGAAGGGGCAATGGTCTGGTGTGAGTTTTATGGCAGTATAGTCATATTTAGGAAGAGACATGGGAATGGGAAAAATAAAATTTTGATCAATGGTCTGAGCTCTTTCAGAACAATGATGGTTTTTAACATTTTGGGGATGAAAAACTAATGGTTCGGAGAATATAGAAACCCCATTTCTAGGTAATTAACAATTTATTTATGTATTTTAATTATATAGAGTAATTTGGTTATGTTTTGGAAGTTTTGTAATATTTTTGATAGGTTTTTGGATATTTTCTGGAGGTAAACAATTTGATAACAATTAGTAGAAACTATGCAACACCTCCAAGAAAGTGTTCTAAGTGAAATAGTGGGATCTAAATAGGTGTACTATTAGTTACGTGGTTTGGAAAAACTACATGGGAACCTAAGAGTAACCATGAAAATTGAAATAATGGGGATTTAACTATTAGATCATGGTTTTTATATCCATTTATTACAACCATGTAAGTGGTGTTCGGAGGAAGTGATTGGTGCACAGTGTGTGCATGGTTTTCCCAACTGCGCACCATTAAAATCAATATCTGAAAATATTAGATCTAATTCATATTTTACCCTTAATGGATTTTTTACTAAATATACCCTATTATGATTTCCTCTCCTCCAAAATTATGTGGAGACCCTTCCCCTTGATCCAAGAGGAATATGTTGGTGCTTCTTTATGTGATGGAGGTGCAGATTCCTTGGTAAGTATCCATTATTGGTTGTTTTCTTTAGATATCATCTTTTTTCCTCTATTTTATTCATATATATAATCCATTATGTATTATTCTATGTTGGTAGTTGTAAATAATTATGAGATATGATTTTTTTGGATGATATGAAACAAGATCTTACCTGGGTTTCGGAGGATCTAATCTAGGTTTTTGTAGTTTTTGTGTCATTCTTAATTTTTGACTAAGTTACTGAGTTAAGTAGATTAACTCTCTACTCATCTTATTATAACTTTAATTCCTTATTTCAAATTGTTTTAATTTCTTGAAATTAATTAAGAAATTTATTTTCAATTCTTGGTGGAGATCCACTATAGTGATGGTTTATGAAATTATCAAAATTGGTTGTTATATAAAGTTCTTTGTTCAAAGTTTTATAATGATAATGTTAAAATATAGATTTATTTTGATTCATGGAAATGGTTTCATATAAATGTTATAAAAATAAATGGTTTATTGAGAATGATTTTAATGGTTTTATTTTCATTTTTTTGGCATAAACGGTTAGTGTGTACTCATTTGTATTGACATAACCCTGTGGATGGGGAGTGTTATATTTGGGAACTTAGTATATGGTTACCTTGTTATAACTCGGTAGATCAATGATAAGCCTCTAATGAGTATATAACTTTCAACTAGGCATATATGTGTGGATGTGAGGAAATTAATTCGTTATGCCAAATGGATTTATAAAATGGTTTGAAGTATTTTCTTGGTTACTTTTCTATGGAAAATGGTTTTAGTTTGGAAAACTTATTTACTTAGAAATTAATTTTTTTTAGATGAAATGGTTTAAATTGTTTTATATAAATTGTTTTATATAATTTTTCTAACATGTTCTATCTTAGTGGCATGAGTATGGAAGTAATTTGGGGAAATCCTATTGAGTTTTATACTCAACCCCTATTTGGAAACTTTTGTGAATTTTTAGATATTGTTCATCAGAACATAGGTAAAGGAAAGTTATCTCATTTATTTGAATATGCTCCATGATAACTTGGTAATAGATCTTACAGTTTGAGCTTGAAGGATTTTGGGAGTTTCGGGTGGATGTGTAGGGTTGTTGTGGAGTTTTTTTTGTTTTAGTTTCCACTTTGAACTATGATACAGTTTATAGTTGTAGTTTCATGTTGTTTACTTTTTGTATTGCTTTTAGTTGAATTAAATTTTTATCATGAATTATATAGTTTTTTTGTTATGGTATTCTTGTTTTTTTTTTGTTTTTTTTAATATAAAATCATCCCCCAATAGTTTATGAAGCCCTTGGAATTTGTTACCATCCATAGGTGTCTTGGGGATGTTACCTAAGGCCAGTAACACCCATACGCCTCTTCCCAAGCTAATGGGTGAGGGTCACAATGTTACATTATGTTTGATATCATATGTGAGACACATAATAGAGCTTAAATGATCCATTAAATGTATTTCTTTAAATTTAATCTCTCGATATCTTATAGTACACACATCCTCGAGTCTAAATGAATCATAATACAATATATTGTTTTAACTTAGCTGTTAAATTGGTGTGTATGAATTGAAATAGATAAGTTATAAAAATTATATGGTTTTAAAATTTATAAATTAAATTGAATGGTAATATATTTATTAGAAATAAAATAAGAATATTTTAGAAGAAAATGAAATGTTTTCTAAAAAAATATATTTTAAAAAAAGGCGTGTTCGTCGCTCTTTGTATACAAACATTAATTTTAATTTTTACCAATTTGATAAAATTTATTTAAAAAATGAACATAATTTTTTAAATAATCATATCAAAATGATCTTAGAGGGAATTTTTTAGAATATTTTTAAAAGATTAATTTTTTAATGCATATTGAAAAATAATGCTCTTTATTGAAAAATTACATTATATTGAAAGTATTTAAAGGCTTAATTTTGATTTAAAATTTTTTAAAAAGTTAAATTTGTTAAATTATATTATAATAAATAAAATTAATTCCATTTAAATCAATTTAATTTTTAATTTTTATATTAAAACTTTATATACTTATGAGAATTTTCTATTTGGAAATCTTTTTTTATCATGTCTACAGCTTTAATTTTAAACTAATTTTTTTCCCATCCATGAATGTAATTTGAAAAAATTGATTAAATATTTTGAATAAAAATAATTAATATTATATTATAAGTTTAACTTAATTTTTTGTCTTAATGAAAAGGAAATATTGTAAAAATTAATGAACATGGTTAAGGTTAAAACGAGTTTACCGTGGGGTTTAACTAAAAAGGAAAGTGTTAAATATGTCCTAAAACCTATATAATTACTATTTTATGGACATATTTTGACCCTTATCACCATACTCTCTATTTTTAAGATTTTTTAAAAAAATTCCCCTGTAAATGATCTATATAATTATTTAAGTAATGAAAAAGAACAAATATTACCCTCTTACATTAAAATTTTAATTATGTTTTCACATAGGAAAATATAATGCTATCAAAGAATATTAATGGTTATTTTGATCATAATGAAATTATTTTATGGGATTTATTTATTTATAATTTTTAATAAATAAATAATTATCCTTAATACTTATGAAATGCTGACAAAATAATTATTTAAATAATAGAAAAAATAAATAAATGAATTTAAAATTTTAAAATTGATTTAAATTGGATAAATTATTATGTTACATGAATTTTTAAATATATATATATATATCATTTTATAATGTTTTGAAAATAATATATTTAAATTACATCATTTGATTATTGTTTTTAAAGTCAAATTAAATGATTATTGTTAAAGTTTACATTAATGTTATTTTATAAAAAAACTATTTTATTAAATGATTTAAAATTACTAAAAAAACTATATCCATACATTTGATGTATTAAATTATTAAAAATATCAAATATGGTCAATTATTTGAAAAATTATTTTTTATAGTAACTATATTTACCCCTAAAGAGTAAAAACTTTATTACTATTGTTAAAGTTAAAATAGAGTTTTGAACATTGGGTGCGCTTGTGTATAAATTAATTCTCAACACAAATTTTATTTTTTATTTGATAAATTGGGTTTCATTTATATAACTAGTAGGTAAAAATTTCATAATAAGAATAATTTTATTTTTAATCATAAATTATAAATTACCATTAAAACTAATTACGGAGGTGAAAACTAAAATGTTAAAAGTGAGTAAACTTATAGACTAAGGAATAACTTGTTTTGAATGTGATTTTTTTGTATTGGTAGTTTTTATTAACCATACCATCCCTCCAATGAATTATTTATAAATTTTAGAGTCACTTGGGAAGAGAGTGACTTCCCAATATTGATTTTTTTACCTAATAACTGTAAATCCTCCACAATTATAAAAGAGTGATTCCTCCCCTCAATTATTCACACCTCATAATCTATTTTAATTTAACGAACCCTACAAAACTAAATACCCAAAATCCTCTTACAAATTATATATTAGATTTTATACCTAAAATACCAATCTAAAGGTTCATAATAAGAGATACAATGGAGGATTCTCTAAGTGAAGGTAATTATCTTCACTAATCTATTTATTTTTTCTTTATCTCATAACACCTTAATTAATGTCCTAATAATAAAAATATAATAAAATTAATATCTTACATATAATAATATTTTATTAATTTATGGAATAACCCATATCCATATCATCTTCTCTCAAGTGGGGAACCGGACCGTCGAATGTGTATATGGCGGACTACTGCCTCACGAACTGATGTAATTCATTTTCTATCATCACCCCTCATGAAATTGATATAATATAATATTTAACATGTTAATATGATTTTTAAAACATTTATATATAATATCACATGTACCTTCTTACCATACAATCTATTGTAAAATAATAATGTTGCTCGCTCATATTTGTGGTCTACCGCTTCCATGAAGCGATGTGAAATTTTTTTCATTTTATTTTGATATGGATGGTAATAATGATTGATTTAATAAATATATATGATATACATGATATAATAATTAATATTAAAAGGTTAAATAATATTTACCTATCCTTCTTTCTTTCGATTTAAAATTGGTAACAGCGTTCATCCATAAGTATGAACCACCGTCTCTAGGAACAATGTAATTAATATTTCAATCTATAACATTTATAGATTAATATAAATACATATATAATAAATATTTTTTATTTTTACTTCATGGAGAAAATTTTGGAGATTATGGAACCATGATAAATTTTAAAGGACTAAAATTAACTAGCTAAAGAAAACATAATAATTGAAGTAATTATCACACAAAGAAGTGGTTTTAACAAAGAATTGTTAATAAAAGGGTGGAAAATACTATGAGTAAATCACATACGGTATGAAATATGGGAATATAGTTCTATAATTGATGTATAATAAACCTGTATTTATTACAAATTTGGTTGAAACTTGTATTTAGGAAATTATACCTGAGGTAAGGGTTTCTCATCTCACTTTTACTTTCGTGACATATATGAAATATTCACCACTTATTTCTTTTCTATGGTGTATATAATACCAATTTCATATGTAATACAATGATTATATTTATATTCATGGTATTTAATGTTTCATTTTATTTCATTTATTTCATGGATATTATGATTCAGAAGTTACTAAATTGGTAAGGGTTTTACGATTATAATTTCATCATTTATCGGGATTATTTATGATTATGTTTTTTATGATGAAATATTATGATCTATCTCTAAATAATTTAATTACATTTATTCTCCTATTATTATTCATGAGATTTTCAAATAATATTCCCAATTTCCTCTCTTTGGTATGTAAATTTATTGAGAAATTTTTTTAAATAAAATATGACTTTGTTTCTCTCTTTAGTAGAAAATCATTTTCTTCAAAATATATGTTTTATAAAAAAATCCAATTTTTTTTTAATTTTTTGCTATTATAGTTTAAATTAATTTATAACCATTAATATATTTTTACAAAAAAAAATATGTGTAATATTATGTTTTTCCCATATAATTTACTTTTTTACTTTTATTTAAAAAATGTGAAAGAAATCATTGTTTTAACATAATCTACATAAACAGAAAATTAAAACTAGGCTTTCAGCTCATTAAATTGAAGCTTCTTTTACATTTTTACATGTTTATTTTCAAATAAATTATTTTTCCTAATATTATGAAATTTTTTAATTTTTAAAAATGATTTTCAAATTAAAAAGTGAACTCTCCTTGAGATAGTTTTTAATGATCTTTCTATGGTATTTAATTTCATCAATGACAATATACCTTTATTTAACTTATAATCTACTGGTAATATGTCTTATTGATAACACCATTATTATCTCTCTAGATGTTTAATGGTCAATTTGGCTAGCGATGTAGTATTTTGACACCATTATCCATATTACTCTGAGTGGTTTATGATTATGTTTATTGATTATGAAAAGTATTAACATTTTATATGCTAGATTTTAAATATTTTTTTTATTGATTATATTTATTAAATGGGGAAAGTATTAACATTTTATATAATAGTTTTTAATATGAATTTTTATGATGATTTTGGTTTTTCCCATTCATATGATCAAGGAATTGGACATAGTATGTGATGGTAGGGGACTGTTATATCCCTTTGATGCACCAATGGGTCTCATGAGACCATGTAAATTGTGTTTTAGACTAGGCCTTACCCATTTACATAAATTTTTTGGTAGAAGTACATGATAGTATTTCATAATTCATGTCACAGGTATTCAATGATGTTTTTTAGATGTAAGAAATTGTGCATTCCATCATTATGAACTCATTTATTGATGACTAGGTGATTATTCAAATTGTTATGATATCCATGGACGATTTTTTAGTACATAATATTATTTATATTGAATTAATTGATCATAATTTATATCTACCATGTTATTCTTTATATTCAAGTAATTTATTAAAGGGAATGTGTTTCAGTTATTTTTCTATCCATATGGATAATTTCTTATGTATTCAATATAGCATCTATTATACGCATACCCATACAGAGCATTAGATCTCACACCGTTCTTATGTTTCCATTCCCTATGATGCCAAGAAATATTTTATTATTTATTTATAGGGACATGTTAGAGGGAATGAAGATGATATCAAAGAAAAAAATTATTTATTATTTTTTCAAATATATGTGAAATTCATGTATGTATCTACTTCATTAAGACTTATAAACTACTTGGTCCTTTGGGATGAGATCACCTGTATCTAGTTCCAATGTAATAAAGTTACCATTAATACTAGGTTACTTGGGTTGTGGTCTTTATAGTTGGTATCAGATTAATTTTAGTTGAAACATTGGAAACTGGATTTAGTAAAACATTGATTAGATAATATAAGCCTATTATGGAATTTGAGGATAAGAATGGAAGAAAATACAACTATTTTGGTGAGGAAGACATTATATGGGTTTTTAATAAAATAAATTGATGTTTGAATACTAAAAGTGGGCCTAGTTATGGAATAGATGTACCAAGGGGTGATAACTCTAAGAAGATGCATTTTGATTGATATGATCATTACCTAGGGCCCGAAAATGGGAACTATCACACACCTGTTTTGAAAGACTTGAGGGATATGCTTAGGTTAGATCGTATTGTCTTTATAAACTATCATGATAAACCAAGTGGGATGATAAATGGAGTGGATGATATTGTGATTATTCCTAATCATTTATCATGATATATTATTAACAACATGCACCTTAACTAATAATCAAACACCATAGTGAAGAGAATGATAGAGTTCACTGAGAGATCGGGTGGTGGGGACCATAGAGGAAATATGATTGAGTCTCTTATATATAATAAATGTGTAAGTATAAGGGAATTGGTTAAGAACTTACTTAAGGAAAATTAAAAGATCATTTAATATAATGGATGGGAATATTAGTCTCCCTAAAGTATTATCAATGGATGAATGTTTTAAATATGGGAAGTGTGTGAATTATTAAAATATATCTCCTAGAGAAAATTCTTAATAGGAGGATCAGAAAGGTTGTATGAGTAATGGTTTTTCTAATGATATTTAAGAGACTATGAGTGAAATATTAATTAAAAGAAGTGTTAAATAATAATACACCAAATCCGAGTTAGTGGTGTATCAAGTAAGTTGAATGACTGGGGTGTTTATGTATTGGTATTAAAATAATTATGTTTATGATGTATTTTATCAATGATGTTATCATTATAAGAATCATTAAACATATAATTATTTTACTGTAGTAGTATTTATTTAAGGATTTGAAATCATATGTTGAATCATACCAAGAAAAGTGATTTAGTTGTAAGTTCATCATTTGGGAAAACACATTATTAAGGGAAGATAACCCTTAATATGTTCTCAATTTTGAGATAATACTTATAAAGATAATTTTATGGGATAATACATGTGAACTTTAAATTGGTGAGTGGTATAATGGTATAAGTTATCTTTTCTAGAGTTTAATACATTTTTGGATTTATGCAATATATTCAATAATTTGATATTTTATTTTTGGAATCATTCATGTTTTCATTGATTTTTTATTATGATAAATGTATTGAAATATTTGGTATGTTGAATTAAGAGATACATTATGTTGATTAGGGAATCTAATGTTAAGTTTTTTTTTGTAAATTTAGTGACCTTCCTTCTAATGTTTTGTACATTGAATTTGGTCAGTCATATTTTAGATGAGTCTTCAGGTATACTATTTATTAAATGGATTAAGTTGAACAATGTGGATATTATTGAGTTTTAGTGATTAATGTATTATATTGGATACCTAATGATAACTATTATAGATTTGGAAAGTATTTAAATACATACATATGGAATTATCACCCATTTATGGATATAATGATCCATTAAAAGTTAATATTTCTGCTTTAGGAACAAAAAAATCATCTTGTATATTAATTTATTATAGTATTAATTAAAGTGTATATTGATCAAAGAACAAAAATGGATGAAATTTTACTTAAATGATATCTTGTAAGTATATTTTCTAGTTTTATCTATCATGATAGAAAAACAATACTTCAACTCTAGGAAAATGTATCTTGAAACAAAAACATTATCCTATTACCTACAGATCCAATATATTAAATTTTCATTTAAAAAATTAAAAAATTATGGGTTTTTGTAAATTGACTTTCTCTTGATCATTCACTTTCTTATGATTAATGATATATATCACTCTCCATAATTATTTATACTTTTAATACATGTAAATATTTTTATTTCTCACAAATGTTCTTATACAAGGAAACCTAGTTATGTGTTATTCCATATGATCTTCATATTTAAATTTTCACCCTTTTAAGGGGGATTTTTTAACCCTTTCTATGATTGGGGTTTTCAAAAAAGGTATTTTCATATGACAAACCAAATATTTTTTAGAGCAAGTTCAAACTTAGAGGAGAAAATTTATTAAAGTTAAAGAGAATATAGAAACCCCAAGCTCTAAAACAATAACCTTTTTTGATATCATATTAGACCCTTGACATTAATCTTAAATGACCTAAAAAATATTAATCACTTCAATAACATATATTTTATGAAAGCCTAAGTATAAATGAACTGTAATATAGTATACCATTATAAACAAGCAGTTAAATTAGAGGGTATATATAAGAATAAATAAATTATTATTATTATATGGTTTAAAAATTTAAAAAATAAATTCAATGGTTATCTATTTATTATAAATTAAATAAAAATCATTTGAAATAAATAGAAATGTTTTTTGAAAAGCTATTTTTTCTAATATTTTTTTTATCATACTTTATGAACATACCATGAAATTAATTATTACCACATTGGGAAAATGAATTTTAAAAAATGAACTTATTTATTAAAATTATCATGTAAAAATTATCTTAGAATTAATTTTATAGAATTTTCTAAAAATATTATTTTTTCGATTAATAGTGAAAAATATTTAGTTTATTGAAAACTTCATTTTAGATTAAATTATTTAAAAGAAAAATTTGACTTAAACATGTTTTTAATGTATAATTAGTTCATATGTGTTTTTTTATAAAATTTAGGTCATTAGAATCAATTCCATAAAGAAATTGTATACTAAAAAATCATATACATATGAGAATTTCCTCTTTGGAAGACTTCTTTTCTATCACGTCTATGGGTTTAATACTAAATTAAATTTATTCTACTTATAGGAATTGAATTTGAAAAAATGGATTCTGTAAGGCCCCATCCTTAAACAGTATGTGATCTTTAATTAAGTTAATAATTCACATTGAGGGTCTTTTCAAGTTTATAGATTTAGAGAATTATGCCATAACTTATACATAACAACTTGAATATTAAAAGTAAACACTTCTAATCACTATCCATTATTTTTTATTAAACAAAAACTATTTAAAATGAAACATGAAATTGTTTCATGTTTTAACAGCATAAGTTTTCCTTGATCTCATCCATGACTCTATTCTTCCTTATGTCCTGTGAAAAACATTTCAAAAACTTGGGATGAGCATAAAAAAGCCCAATAAGGGATACATAAAGAAAGAAAACTGTTAGTTTTTTAAAACAACATGTAAACCATGAATACTTTATCATAAAGTAATACTTTTTACCTTAAAGAAGTAGCAAAAAACAATTCTCTGAAAATAAGCTCATTTCTTACCCTTTATGTAACCAACATATTACATAAAGCCCATATAAAACAATTCATAGAATATAAAGGTAACATGGGACATAAAAATACTTAAATGGAATAACCATACGGTCGACTTCCACTCATATCACTAAATAGAATAGCCATACAATCGAATTTTTTACCCAATGCATTGGAGGTTATAATATAACCACCAATACTTGGTTTATAACAGAATCACCCATCATTTGGTTTATCACGTAACCACCCTTTGAATTTCTAAGTACCATTATATACTCATAATACATAAAATATTGTAAATATCAACATTTCAATAATAATATTTCATTTGCAGTCACAAGAAATCATTTCAAGATTTTTAAATACTCAATCCATTTAAAACTCCATTTTCAATACCAAAAAACAAAAAAATTTAATAAGATATTTATTTTCCTTTTAAAAAAACATTACGACTTATAGAGAAATCAAAATAACAATTTTAGCAGCGGAGATGTCATTGTTGCTGCAAATGTTAAAAACATTTCTTTTGTTGTTTAGTAAAAAAATTCATAGATAAAATATTTCCTTTGAATGAAATTAAAATTCAATGGGTTTTATTATACATCATGTAAAATAAAGAGGTGTATATTATCATAATATACCTCAATGAAAGGAGATTGAGATGAAGTCCCTTACGAAAATTCGACAGCCTAACGTCATCACTTTAAATTTTAGAAAATAATTTAATGGGAGAGAAAAGGGCCTCTCATAAATTTTACATAAAATTTAAAATAATAAGTATGTATAATAACATATCATAACATAAGAAAATGGAAATTAAAATACATAACATAAAATAAGACTTTGACTAAAAGAGGAGGGTGAAAGGGTCCCTTACCTCGAGTCCAACTTGTCTTATACGTTCCTTGTTCTTCCTGAATAATAAACATAAGTTAATTTATAATTTCTTCAGAACATTTTTCAGGTTTATTATTCCTTTTATATCACTTATTACAATGCTATAACAATTAGTTAATTATTTGAGTTCATATCAGACATTTTGTGGATGTTCAGAACTTGAGTCAAAAATGAACTTGTTATAATTACAAATTGTCCATGTAGTCAAAAGTACATTATCTCCATATTTTTATTATTTATTTAAATATCATATATATACATTATATATTTATTTATAATAGTCAATAACATTTGGATATAAGAAAATTAAATGCATTGTTCCTAGAGACGGTAAGTCTTACATACGCATGAATGCTAATTTCATTTTTTTCATATTTAAAGGAATGAAAACTAAATGATACATAGGTATATTATAATTATAGTATAATATCTATTCTATATATGTTACATAATTTCATTAATTCCATCCTTTATATGTTCCATGTATAGCATGAAGGAGTCATATCACTTTAAGGGGGCGGTAGACCGCACTTCCTCACATGAAATTATCATATATATACAACATAAAAAGTATAAAGGTATATTCTAAATGAGAATTAAAGAAGCATATAGATAAAATAAATATCATATATATCATATATAATTACAATTCCATTATAATGGAAACCGTGAGATGTGGTAGGATAATATTGAACAATCATCGTTTTGTGAGGCAGTAGTTCACCGTCCACAGAAACATTATGTTATATACCCATTAGACGGAGGTGTGTGTAAGTGTAGTTCGAATAATTATCATAAAAAAACCTAGTATATTTATGATAATTGTTTTTTTATGTAAAAAAATAATAATAAGATCATAGGGAGTGGATAAGGAAAATAAAAGAAAAGAACTTGAGAGAAGACGTTACCTTTAAATTGGGTAACTCTCTTTTGATTTGAGCCAAAGGGATCTCTTGAATTGCCTTCTACCTAGGGGAAGGATTATAGGAGTAATATAAAGATGTTGGGATCTTATTTGTGTAGAGTTTTGATGATCCAAGGGTCTTAGACAGTGTGATTAATGGGTTAGAGGTGGTGGCCTTTGATAAAAGGGAGGAGGGACACTTTAGGAAAGTTTGAAAGTATTATTTTATTATAAACTGAATTTCTATTTTAAAAGGTCCACAAATAATTTAATTAGAATATAAGGTGATTATTTCTTGAAATAGTCTCAAAAAATATGTTTTAGACATGTTTTTTTTAATTTAATCTTATCATTTAGCTTTAACCCTTAGTTAACTAATTTAACTCTTGCCATGTCTTCTTGTATATTCATAATATATGGTTAATATAGTTACCATAAAATGCCAATAGAACCTCAAGTGATTCATTAATGACATTTACAACATTATATATGTCATTTTTATGAATCTTATATTATTAAGACTATTATATCATTTAATAAAATAGTATTTTTTTTAAACTCATTTATGTCAATTTTTATACTATTCATATCATGACTTTTTAAAAATCTATAAAAAAATAATTATTTCAAAATAAAATCATAAATTAAAATATAAAAAGTCATAACCATCCATAAAATTAGTTTATGGCATAAAAAGTTTCAAAATAAATTTATTTTAATATTTATAATCTCATTTATTTAAATCTTTCATTAATAAGGTAATAACTACATCATCATTGTGTCATAAATATATTTATTAATAAAAATTATAAATAAAATACCATTATATAGAAAATATTATTATATTTATAATGACTATTTATAGTCTAAAATATAACTTATATAACCGCATTAAAATTTTTTTTTTCTAAAATATATATGTTTATGTTACATTTTTTTAACTTTAAATTAATTTTTATAAAATGTCATTTTTACTTACAAGTGGCTCCATGGGGTACCAAAATCGACCCAAGGATGATCATTGTCAGACATGTATCAGCTAATAGGGTTAGTACATGTGTTAGGGTAATTTAATATTACTATAATATTATTTTTTAATCCTTATTTACTATATTTATCCTTTAACCATGGTAAATAAAATATGTATTGAAGTTACTATTCATAATGTCTAAAAATAAAAGTTACCTATTTACACAATTTTTACCTCCTGATTCCAAATATGGAATCTATTTTTATAAATTAAAAACACATAATTAATATAAATTAATTTGAAATTAATTTCTCTTGTTAAAACCAAAAAAGCACGTTTTTTAGAAGTAAAAACAACCAACATATTGACATGTGTTTATGTCCAATTTCAAAGTGAAATTACTTTAAATGACCAACATTGGATTAAATGATAAAAATATAATCTAATTAAATTTTAAAATCAATTAAAAGGACAGTATAATGATATAAATAAATTTTATTAAAAGGCATTTTTGAATTAAAAATGCAGTATTTTTCACTATTCATCAAAAAATGAACTTTATCGGAAAAATACCAAAATTTTACTCAAAGTAAATTTTTATGTCCCTATTATAAATAATAAGTTTATTTTGTCAATTAGAACATATAAAAGTTACAAAAACTATATTTAAAATGGTTTCGCCATCAAAAGGCGGTAAATCGACCTTTTAAAGAATATTAGAGTATTTCATGCTTAAAATCATATTCATTCTTATTTTAATCCTCTAAAATTTATTGGATAAAAGAAAAAATATTTAAAAAACATTTATAATCATATTTTAGTTAGTTCTGTTCATTCCCTCCAGTACAACGGCTAGGCATTAACTACCATTTAAAATAATAATAATATATTATTATTTTTTAGTATGACTTAGCATTGTGTGTAACATAAGATTTCAGAGGAACCCATTGTTGCGTGTCAGGTACACCATAAAACATAGAATCCCATTTAAATTAAAATTAATATTTTATTCATTAATATTAATAAATATGAAAATGGCATATTCTTAATTTACATGGGATGTTACATCCTTCCCCCCTTTTGGAAATTGCATCCTCGCAATTTTAAAATTGATCTTGGAAACTTCATTGAAAGTCCAACATTGGAAAAAGAGTCAATAAAACTATCACTTTAAAATAAATATAAGTACAAAGGTCACCCAAGATAACACATACTAGTATCCATGAAAACATGGATATTGAAGAGAAAAATAATTGTCACGTTATGATAGAGAGTGATAGAAAACAAGATCAGGAGAATGTTAACCGCCAAAAAAAACACAAACTTTTGATGGGTTAAACTTTCTTTGATTACCCAGTAATAAGAGTAAACAAATTTTTTTTTAAGTTCCATTTCATAATTTTGAGGAATTTATTTATGATATTGACTAAAAACATAAGGAAACATTCGTACTTGTCATATATACTTTTATCTTTTACTAAATTTCTACCAAAAACTCGTCTTTTATTCCAAACGATGAGTATTCAAGATGACTTGGTCACATCTGAAGTGCTAGAATAAACTTCTAGAGAATCACATAATCCAAAAAAATAACTATATATTTTCCCTATCTTTAGACATTAACCAAAACCAAAATGGTTAGTATAAGATTAGATAATCCACAAAAAGGATAATCCTTTATAAAAAGCAATACTACTCTAAATATCCAAAATTCATAAAATAATACCCAAAGTTCAACAAAGACCATTCAATACACAATTGTCCTTAAAAATATGCAATATAATCCCAAATAATATTGAAACCCAAAACTCAGAAGAATTTGATCACATAGTCTTCCATGATAAATCTTAATATTTATCACCAAATAACATTGGGTACTCTTAAAGTATCATACTTAAAAGTAATTAACCTAATCACATATTCTCAAAGATAGTTTAATCATATCCATTACTATTCCAAATCTTTATATTTCCACAATAAAAACATAGATTCTTCCAAAATAAAATTCAACCATTACTCCTCAAATGAAATCTCACAGTATTGTATTTTCCTTAGGTATATAGTTTCCAAAAAAAGAAAATGTCTTCCAAAATAAAATTTATCACTTAATAACCAAGTTTTAGGTGGTCAATCATGACTTCATATAGTTGGTTGAGAATAAACACAAGAGTTTTCATTGCAACTCCCATTTAATTCGGTTGCTTATTCAAAAAACCATCACAGTTATCTTCACATCCATTGTTACTTTGGTGCTTGCAACTAAAACCAAAAAGGTCAGTGTGATTATATCAGTAAAATCATCATATAATATCTTATAAGGAGGGAAAATACTAATATATAATTATTCATGTTATCTTAAACTCATTAAATTTATCTAACATAATTATAACTCTTTCTAATATTCTAACCATTATGGTTATGTCACTTATGCTTAAATAACACCCTAACCTCTAAAGTTATCTAAACTGTCCATTGATACCAACTGTAAGGCCCCATCCTTAAACATTATGTAATCTTGAATTAAGTTAATAATTCACATTGTGTATCTTTTCAGTTTTAGATATTTATATAATTAGTCCATAACATATACATAACAACTTGAATATTATAAGTAAACACTTATACTCACTATCCATTTTTTTGTAAAACAAAAAATCTTTAAAATGAAACATGAAATAGTTTCATGTTTTAACAGCATAATTTTACTTGATCTCATCCTTGACTCTATTCTTCCTTATGTCCTGTGAAAAACATTTCAAAAACTTGGGATGAGCATAAAAAACTCATTAAGGGATTCATAATGAAGGAAAATTGTTCTTTTTTCAAAACAACATGTAAACCATCAATACTTTATCATAAAGTAAAAAATTTCACCTTAAAGAAGTATAAAAAGACACTTCACTAAAAATAAGCTCATTTCTTACCCTTTTGTAACCAAAATATTACCATAAATCCCATAGAAAACAATGTATATCATATAAAGGTAACATGGGACATAAAAATACTTAAATGGAATAACTATACGGTCGACTTCCACACATATCACTAAATGGAATATCCTTATGGACGACTTCCATACCCAATACATTGGAGGTTATAACGTAACCACCCATCCTTGGTTTATCACAGAACCACCCATCATTTGTTTTATCACGTAACCACTCATCTAATGTCCAAGTACCATTATATAATAATAACACATAAAATATTACATATATCAACATTCAATGAATAAAATTTCATTTTAAATCACAAGAAATCATTTCATAATATTGAAATACTCAATCCATTTTAAAATCCATTTTCAATACCAAAACACCCAAAAATGGAATAAGAGATTTCTTTTCCTTTAAAAAAATATTAAGTCTAATAGAGGAAACCGAATAACAATTTTGGTGGTGGAGAAGTCATTGTAACCACAAATGCTAAAAACAATAATTTTGTTGTTTAGTAAAATGATTCATAGATAAAATATTCAATTCTAATGAAATTAAAATTAAATGGGGTCTATTATACACCATTTAAAATAAGGATGTTTATATTATCATAATATGCCTCAATGAAAGGATATTTAGACGAATTCCCTTATGAAAATTTGATAGCCTAACGGCGTCACTTTAAAATTCAAAAAATGAGTTGATGGGAGAAAAAAGGGTATCTCATCACTTGGACATAAAATGTAAAACAATAAGGGTATATAAGAACAAATCCTAACATAGAAAATTTAAATTAAAAGACATAACATAAAATAAGTCTTTGACTAAAAGAGGAGGGTGAAAGGGTCCCTTACCTCAAGTCTGACTTGTCTCGTATGTTCCTTGTTATTCCTGAATAATAAACTCAAGTTAATTTATACTTGATTCAGAACGTTTTTCAATTTTATTATTCATTTTATATCAGTTATTACCTTGATATAACAATTAGTTAATTATTTGAGTTCATATCGGACATTTTGTGGATGTTCGGAACTTGAGTCAAAAATGAACTTGTTATAATTGGAAATTGTCCATGTGGTCAAAATTCCATTATCTACATATTTGTATTAATTATTTAAATATCATATATATCCATTATATATGTATTTAGAATAGTCTATAAAATTTGGATATATGAAAATGAAATGCACCGTTCATGGAGACGGTAAGCCATATGTACGCATGAACGCTACTTTTATTTCATTTTTTCATTTTTAAAGGAATGAAAACTAAATGATACATAGGTATATTATAATTAAATTATAATATATATGTTATATATTTTAAATAAGTTCATTAATTCCATCCTTTATATGTTCCATGTATAGTGTGAACAAGTCATATCACTTTGAGGGGGCAGTAGTCCGCACTTCCTCAAATGCAATTATCGTATATATACAAAATTAAAAGCATAAAGTTATGTTATAAATGATAATTATATAATAATAGAGGTAATATATATACCATATATACCATATATAATTATAGTTCCATCATAATGGCCACCATGAGAGGTGGTAAGAGAAGATTGAACAATCATCGTTTCGTGAGGCAGCAGTTCACCGTCCACAGAAACAATATGTTTTATACTCATTAGACGGAGGTGTGTGTAAGTGTAGTTCGAATAATTCTCATAAAAACAACCTAGTATATTTAGTATAATGTTTTTTTATGTAAATAAGGAATAATAATAGCATAGGTAGTGGATAAGAAAAATAAAAGAAAAGAACTTCATATAAGACGTTACCTTTAAATCGAGTAACTCCCTTTTTATTTAAGCCAAAGGGATCTCTTGAATTTCCTTCTTCATAGGGGAAGGCTTCTAGGAGGAATATATGGATGTTGGGATCTTATTTGGTCAGATTTTGGATGATCTAATTGGGTTTATAGGTGTGAGTAATGGGTTAGAGCTGGTGGTCTTTTATAAGAGGGAGGAGGGGCACTTTAGGAAAGTTTGAAAGTATTATTTTATTATAAATTGAATTTCAATTTGAAAAGGTACCCAAGTAATTTAATTAGAATATAAGGAAATTAATATTCGAAATCATCTCAAACAATAGCTTTTAGACATGTTTTTTTTAATTTAACCTCATCATTTAGCTTTAACCCTTAGTTAACTAATTTAACTCTTACCATGTCTTCTTGTATATTCATACTATATGGTTAATATAGTTGCCATAAAATTAAAATAGAACCTAAATTGGTTCATTAATGACATTTAAAACATTATTTATGTCATTTGGATAGATATTTTATTTTTAGTACTATTATATAATTTAATAAAATAGTATTTGTTATAAACACTCATTTATGTTAATTTTTATACTATTCATATCATGACTTTTTAAAAATCCATAAAAACAATATTATTTCGAAAAAACTTCATAAATTGTGATATAAAAAGTCATACACATTAATAAAATTCGTGTATGGAATAAAAAGTTTTAAAATAAATTTATTTTAATATTTATAATCTCATTTATTTAAATCTTTCATTAATATGGTAATAACTACATGACCATTGTGTCATAAATATATTTATTTATTTGATGCATAAAAATTATAAATAAAATACCATGATTTAGGAAATATTATTAGATTTATAATGACTATTTATAGTTGAAAATATAACTTATATAACCTCATATAAAAATTTTTGTACTAAAAGATATATATTTATGTTAAATTTTCCTTAACATTAAATTAATTTTTATAAAATGTTATTTTCACTTACAAGTGGCTCCATGTGATCCCAAAATCGACCCAAGGATGTCCATGGTCGTATATGTATTAGGAAATATGGTTGGGACATGTGTTAGTTTAATTTAATATTATTATAATATTATTGTTTTACCCTTATTTACCAGATTTACCCTTTAACCATGGTAAATAAAATATTTACTAGAGTTACTATTCATAATATCTAAAAATAAAAGTTAATTATTTACATAATTTGGACCTCATGATTCCAAATATAGATCAATTTTTCCAAATTCAAAACACATAAGTTTCATAAATTAATTTAAAATTAATTCCTATTGTCAAAAACAAAAAACTTGTTTTTAAGAAGTAAACTACCAAAAGATTAACATGTGTTTATGTCCATTTTCATAGTAAAATTACTTTCAACAAAAAAATTGAATTAAATGATAAAAATATAATCTAATTACACTTTAAAATCAATAAAAAGTATAATCTAATCATATAAATAAATTAGATTAAAAGGCAGTTTTGAATTAAAATGCAGTATTTTTCACTATTCATCAAAAATGAACTTTATCAGAAAAATACCAAAATTTTACCCAAAGTAAATTTTGATGTAATGATTATAAAGAATAAGTTTATTTTGTCAAATGGAACATATAAAAGTTAAAAATAACTATATATAAAAAGGGTTCTCTATCAAAAGGCGGTAAATCGACCTTTTAAAGAATATTAGAGTATTTCATGCTTAAAATCATATTCATTCTTATTTTAAGCCTTTAAAATTTATTGGATAAAAGTAAAAACATTTAACAAACATGTATAATCATATTTTAGTTAGTTTTATTCATTCTCTCTAATACATCTTCAAGGCATTAACTACTATTTAAAATAATAATATTATATTATTATTTTTTTAGTATGACTCAGCATTGTGTGCAACATAAGATTTCGGAGAAACTCATTGTTGTGTGTCAGGTACTCTGTCGAACATAGATTCCCCTTTAAAGTAAAATTAATATTTAATTCACAAATATTAATAAATATGAAAATGTCATATTCTTTATTTACAAGGGATGTTACCGATTTTTTATTTGGAATCATAATTATCAATATTTTATAATAATTTCAATATAAATTTTATATTTAATGAATAGTAAAAACATACAAAATTAATTACCTCAGTTAAGGTTAAACTGAGTTTATTATGGGATTAAAAAAAGTATAAGTCTTAAAAATTAACTAAAACTGGTCTAATTACAATTAGAAGGAAATATTTAGACACTTATATCCATTTTCTAAATTTTTATGAGTTTTTGGGATATATTTCTCAAAATATGACCTATAAAATAATTTTAGTCAAGAAAGAAACAAAATTTCATAATCTTTATTTTAAATTTCAATTATGTGATCACCCATATTCAAATGAAAGTTGTAAATGAATATTGATGATTATTTTGAGAATAATGAAATTATTTTCATTATTGTAATTTATTTATAATTTTTAATAATTATATTATTACCATAAATTATTATGTAATGACAACAGAGTAATTAATTAATTAATTTAAAAAAAATACATGATTTCAATAATATTAAAATGAACATAAATTGATAGAATTATTTTATTTCATGAAATTTTTAGATAAATAAAAAAAAAATTAAAGACCTAGAATTTCCATGTAAATTTTTTTTAATTAAATGGGAATTTTACATGTCCGCAAAAATTGACGGCACATGATTCTGATTCCAGGTGTGCCCGGAATCAATTTCTGAAGTTTTTTTCGGATACGTTTAGTAAACATACAAGTGGGTTTTTATAACTTTTGAACTGGTGCTCGGAATTGAAATCTAAGGGGACTTTTGAACTCGCAGTGCTGGTATTTGCTTAAGAAGACTTTCACCTCGATGACAGTTGGTCGAGGGTAAAATTTAGTGTTTGGGTTTTTCATGGAAATAATAAAATAAAATAAATGCATGTTTTATTTTATTTTATCTATTATAACCACCCATGTGGAAGTTAGATATGGGGACCACCACACCTTAACCTCCCATGAGAGGTTATGGTGGTGGGGCCCACCCGAACCTAACCTCCCACGAGATGTTACGATGTGGAGACCACCTGGGACTAAACCCCCTAATAATGGTGGAAGAGGAAAACCCCTCAACACCCTCATAAATGAGGGAGAGCCTCTTGACCTTCTCCACATTTATTGTGCCAACGCACATGCCAATAAATGTTCCAACTCCTCTAACTTTTAATTAAGACAACTTAACCATTTTGAAATTTGTGTCAACAATTAAATAATAGATAACTTAATCTATTATTTTGGCTTGGAATTTTCATTTTGGTGGAACTTGGGAGAGGAGAGAGCTTGGGAGAAATAAAGTTCTCCAACGAAGAACGCTCTTGTGACGAAGAACGCTCCACCGATGAAGAACGACCTCAACTTCGACTTTCTTCCTCAGAACCTCCTTTGACGTAGGACGTGTTCTTCTACAACGAATCAACATCCGTCTTCTCGTGCCAACATAGATGAACAATGAACAATGTAGGGTTTTATTATAGAATTTCGGAATTTTTCTATTATTATCCTCGTTCTTGGTTCACGATTAATGTAGAGTCTCTTACTACCACTCTAAATGCAGAGGGTGCGGGACAAACTAACATGGCCTAAACCCTCCGCCGATCTCCTTTGGTGTTCTTCGCGATGGAGAAGGATGGGAACCTACCTTGAGGAGCACAAGAATGGCGGTCGGCACCACCGTTGTCCGCGAAAAAGGCAACGGCGCACGACACCACTCTGCGGCAACGCCGCCCCGCCGCGTCCTCACGGCAGCCCCTGCCGAGCCACCCACACCCTTGCGGCACCCGCTGGCCAAGCCCACTTACGGCCTACGCCCGCCCCCACGTGCCCCGCAGCTCCACCGTCCACACGACCCGCGGATCCACCATCCGCGCACCCCACGCCGCCGTTGGCCGAACTGTCCTGTCGGCCTTTTGAGCCGCCCCGGCCGCGCCGGCCCCTCGCGGCACCCCGGCCTCCGGGCCGAGTTTCCTCGAGCAACACCCCCTTGTAGCGCCCTCCAGGCTGAACCACCCTCGCGGCACCCTCTAGGTCGAACCTCCCTCATAGTGCCCTCTGTGCCGAGTCGCCCCCTCGTGGTGCCCTTCGGGCTGAACTTCCCTTATGTTGACCTGTGGTCGGTCTACGCCCTCGCGACCGATCCGCGCCCTCACAGCCAGTAGGGCCAGGCCCAGTGGGCCGGGCCGAATCTAACAGGATGTCCCGCCCAAAAATCTGGGATAGAACCAACGGGTTAGGCCGGGTCGACCCGAACTAGGTCAGTCTGACCGGGTCGGACCGGACCAGAGCCCACTACGGCCCATTACTTTCTTTTGGCCATATCTTTGGCACCAGACGTCTGTTTGATGAAACTTCTATAGTGATATTTATATTGGAGTATGACGGTCCGTTTGAGTATACCCCAATGGACTTTGAGGTAGAGTTGAGATACGGTCAGGTCAGATCATGCACGAATCCAACCGGGCCCCCGATACTAAAAGGCTAATAACTCACAGACCGGGCGTCCGATTGACGCGTCGTCTATTGCATTGAGACCCCTATGACATGGAGGACCTTTGGGATACTTCTTGGTGGGACTTCGTGATAGTGGAGAATCGACCAGTAGCTTGTGGAGCAGATCTTCCAACGACGAGTGATCTTTTGTGTGGGAACCTAGTAGCTGGCTGAGATTTGATGGTTGCTGACCGTTTCACTCAGAGTGACTTGACTGGCCCAGTGGGGAGCGCCTGGTTGTGGCGGTAGACCCACGATGGAGGAGCGCGCTGGGTGACATGACAGACCCACAATACTTGACAGGAGGAGTACCTCTGCAGGCTATGAGGGGGAGCACCTGGGTGTGGCGGCAGAGCCACGGTGGGGAGCGCCTTTGTGTGATGCAGCAGACCCACGGTACTCGAAAGGAGGAGTACCTCAGTAGTCCAAGGTCAGTGGGAAGCGCCTTGTGTGGCGTGGTAGGCCCACTGTACTCGATTGAGCATGAGTTCTCCAGCAACCGAGGTTTCGATAATTTGAATAAAATCCTGGATGTGCTGGGTCAGTTTTTCTATGTTTTCCTCATGATTGAGATGGATCACTTGATAACTTAGGTATATGTATGGGGATATACCTAAGTAAGTTTATCTGATGATTTCTTTATGGTTTATTTTTGTTGGATTTTGTGAGACCTGGAGGGTCTTGGGGTCCCTGATGAGTATCATTATACTCACCCTTGCACGGGATATGCCTGCACCTCGTTGTGTTGGATGCAGATGACAGACAGAGCTGATCAAGACTGAGTGTACCAAGACTGTAAGGTACCCGAAGGTGGACCATACGGTTTTTTGGTACATGGAGGAGACGAACGGATGAGGAGTTCTGAGGAGGTAATATGTACCTACCCTTCAGGTAGGAATCAGAGGATGACCCAGTAGTTGTTTTCCTTTTTCCTTAGTTGTACTTATTTTTCAGTTGTAATTGTACTTTCCAGTTGGGCTTTTATTCGGTCCCCATTTTACTTACTGAACTCACTAATTGGTTATATAGTTTACTCGTTTTCGTATCTTGTTGTGTGTGTTTACAGGTTATAAAGGCATAGCCTTCCTAGTTTTAGGTAAATACGCCTTTGGTGCTAGTAACCAGCCCCTGGCCTAAGAAAGGTGGGCTTGGGGTAGTCACGACACAGGCCCCGGGGAACAGGTCATGACAAATTGGTATCAGAGGAGTTGTTTCTACTGTATAACTTAGGACTCTAATATTTTCTGTAAATCAATAGTGTTAAGTGTAGTGAGTGCAGTTTTTAGTTCAGGGAGTCCAGTATTGGTGTGGTGGCCAACGTATCCATACACCAGGACCCTGACTTCTGATTTCCGACTGAGTGCATGAAAAAAATGATTTCTTGTGTGTTTTCTTTGTGATTTATTAAGTCATCTCACCAGGTATAATCTATTTAACCGTAGTGCATCTGTTTCTTTTCAGGATGCCTCCACACAGACAGCCTGCTAGAGTTACGAGATTTGTATGCACTGATAGCCCACCGAGTGATGAGGCCTCGGTGCAGGGCCCTTTTCCAGTGGAGGCACCAGCAGTAAAACTCCCTGTTGGTCCACCAATGCCACCAGCCCCAGCAGTAGACGATGCATGCTACATGAGTGTGTTGCACAAGTTCCAGTGCTAGAGGCCACCCAGGTTCAAGGGAGAGATGGACCCACAGGTAGTTGGGGATTGGCTAGAGGCTGTGGTGAGAGTCTTCCGACTGTTAGGGACACCAGCCGACCTCATGGTGATACTTACTGCTAGCCTTCTATGGATAGTAGTTGGCAGATGGTGGATCTTGATGCTCCAGGTTCATGACGAGATGACGCTTCTCTGGGAAGACTTAGAGAGCCTGTTTCGGGCAGAGTTTGTCCCAGTGACTCTTCGTGAAGTGCATATACAGGAGCTACTTCATCTGCAGCGGGGTAGCATGACTGTAGCTCAGTACTCAGCGAGGTTCACAGACCTCTCACGCTACTCCCCCGATATGGTGCGGGACCCATTCTTCAGGGCTCGTACCCTCAAGCTGGGACTTAGGCGAGAGATCAGGGCTTCGGTGATCTCACTTAGCATCCCAACGCAGGCGGGGGTGTCAGAGAGAGCCCTCCTAGTGGAGAGTTTCCATGCTGAGAAGTCTCTAGTAGCAAGATCCACCACCAGTCGACACGTAGCATAGTCTTCTGCAGCTGGCAGAAGACAGATGTCTAAGAGTTCCAAGAGAACCAGATCTATAGGTGGACGACTGCATGACTCAGGATCGGTTGTGCGGGTCACCCGAAGTGGAGATAGACATGTCAGGAGCGGGAAGTGTTACGCATGCGGCGGATAGGGTCACATGGAT
This sequence comes from Viscum album, assembly GCA_963277665.1. Classification (NCBI taxonomy): domain Eukaryota; kingdom Viridiplantae; phylum Streptophyta; class Magnoliopsida; order Santalales; family Viscaceae; genus Viscum; species Viscum album. The sequence goes on from OY728160.1 coordinate 442,566,501, forward strand.
CATGACTGTCTGACCAGCCGTTCGGATGATCAACAGACAGTCGAAGGACCGCCCAGGCAGAGGCAGAGATTCGATCGAGGCGATACGCAGGGCGTAGGTGGATGTGGCAGAGGAGCTGGTCGTGTAGCTGGCGGTGGGTGTCAATTCAAGGTGTTACCACCACCACCACTAGGAGGTCCACCCCGACCACAGGGAGCAGGTGTATAGGGGAGATCTCAGCTCTAGGAAGATGCGGCTTACGATCACGGTCCTCCAGATATGATACGAGGTACGATCTATGTCTACTCCACCTTAGATGTAGTACTTATAGACATAGATGGTAGTCATTATTTTATTGCCACTACCCTTGTTCAGAGCTTGGAGATTCCGATGGAGTTTTTGGCTCAATACTTATGGCTAGAGACTTCTACAGGATCAGATTCAATGATTATGCACTAGTGACGGTAGTGCGAGCTTACTCTAGGAGGTGAGAGCTTCGGCTGAGATCTCTTAGTAGTAGCATCGAGGCCTTACGATGTCATCTTGGGTATGGACTGGTTATCTATAGTCCATGCTCAGATTAACTATATTAGGCACAAAGTGCAGTGTGTCCACACATATGGGACCAGTTTTACCTTCACCAGTGAGAAGGGAGCTTTTTCAATGTAGGATGGACTTACTCGGAGGAGATTGCATCCGATCACTCATCAGTTGGCTTGCCTTACCCTCGGAGCTATTGATGTGGATAGTCCAACTTATCCTGTATTGGTGGACTAGTATGTGGATGTTTTCCCTGATGATACTTCGGGTCTACCTCCTCCCATAGAGGTATACATTTACATTGACTTGTACCCCGAGACGGCACCGATATCTAGACCAGCGTATCGGATGGCTCTCACGGAGCTTCGCGAGCTGTGGGTACAACTAGAGGACTTATAGGGGAAAGGATTCATTTGGCCTAGTGTTTCTCCCTGGGCAACCTCGATTCTATTCACCAAAAGTTGAATGGGAGCTTGAGGCTTTGTGTTGACTATCGGCGCCTGAACTAGGTGACTGTGAAGAACAAGTACCCACTCCTGAGGATTGACGACCTCTTTGATCAGTTGAAGGGAGCATGGTGGTTCTCGAAGATAGACCTTATTTTAGGTTATCACTGGCTCAGATTTCGAGATGAGGATGTGCAGAAGATGGCTTTCAGATGTCGGTACGACCACTATGAGTTCTTGGTTATGCCATTCGGTGTAACCAATGCTCCAACAGTGTTCATGGGACTCATGAATAGGATCTTTCATCCATACCTCAATCTCTTTGTCGTAGTCTTCATCAATTACATTCTGATCTACTCGACTACTGGAAAAGATCATGCCTATCATTTGTAAGTAGTACAGGACACACTCTGAGAGGAAGGCTGACTAGTGCCCCCATATTGAGGCTTCCAAAGGAAGGCGTAGGGTACGTAGTCTACTGTAAAGCATCAGGGACCGGACTCGGATGTGTCCTGATGCAGGAGCGAGCAGTGATCACTTATGATTCTTAGCAGCTGAGACAACATGAGTAGAACTACGCTACCCATGACCTGGAGTTAGTAGAAGTGGTATTTTCCTTGAAGATGTGGAAACACTATCTGATGGGTGATCATTTACCATGTACTATGATCACAAGAGTCTCAGGTATATCTTCTCCTAGAAGGACCTGGACTTGAGACAGCGATGTTGACTTGATTTCCTCCAGGACTATGACTTCGAGATATTCTATACTTCTGGAAAGGGGAATGTTGTTACCGATGCACTTAGCAGGATATCTGGTATACAGCTGCTAGGCGAGGCGACAGAGCAGCTGGCTGCTTTACATATATACTTTGTGGATAGAGATGAATCAGCCTTCCTTCAGTCTCTTACATTCACTCCTCCACTTCTTCAATGAGTCAGGTAGGTGCAGCATGGGGACACTGACTGCAAGACACAACGTGCTCAAATATCCCCAGGGCAGGCACCTGATGGATCTTCTGAATTTGGGGAGCACGTCATCCTCTTCAGAGGACGTACCATGGTACCTGTGTAACTTCAGGAGGAAGTGTTGAGGGAGTTTCACACATCCCCTCTAGAGGTACATCCAGGAGTGGCAAAGATGTATCAGGACCTCCGAAGACAACACTAGTGGCTGGGAATGAAGAAAGCAGTTGTAGATTTTGTCTCTCGATGCCTCACTTTTCATCAAGTGAAGGTGGAGCATCAGGTAACTGTAGGCTTGGTTCAGCCTTTAGAGGTCACAGAGTAGAAGTGGGATGGGATATCCATGGACTTCGTGATGGGTCTTCTACGTACATCCAGGGGGCATGACTCGATTTGGGTGATTGTTGACCGACTCACCAAGTTATACCACTTCCTACCGATCAGAGAGCAGGGTTCAGTAGGGATCTTGGGATGCCTCTATGTGCAGGATATTGTACAGGTACATGGATTACCTTATACAATTGTCTCCAATCATGACACACGTTTTACTTCCCAGCTATGGAAGGGGTTGCATGAGGCTTTCGGGACGCATCTTCGTTTGAGCATTGCCTTCTATCCTCAGATGGATGGCCAGACTAAGTAGACCATTCATACCCTCGAGGACATGATCTGTTCATGTGTCCTCAACTTTGGTCATAGCTGGGAGGATCACTTACCTTTGGTGGAGTTTTCATACAACAACAGCTATCACTCCACCATTGGGATGACACCTTTTGAGGCATTATACAGGTGACCTTACAGATTACCTTTATGCTAGACTGAACTTGGAGAGTCAGCACTAGTGGGACCATAGATGGTATGGGCTACCACATAGAAGGTGCAGATCATCCAGGAGCGGATGAAGACTGCACAGAGCAGGCAGAAATCATATACCGACCGGAGACAAATACCTCTCGAGTTCGAGGATAGTGACTGCGTCTTTCTATGGGTCTCACCTCGATGAGGTCTACGGAGATTTGGTCGAGGCTTAAATTTATCTCTAAGATTCATCAGACCTTTTCAGGTCTCAGTAGAGTTAGTGAGGTGGCATACCTCTTAGATCTTCCACCTCAGTTTCACCAGGTGCACGAATTCTTCCACGTATCCCAGCTGAGGAGATATGTGCATGGCCCTTCTCATATCATCGACCATGGAGAGCTAGACGTCGACGATGGGGTGACTTTTATGGAGGTTCCAGTAGAGATTGAGGATCAAAATGAGTGATTCCTTCATGGATGGTCGATACCTCTAGTGCGCGTTCGCTGGTAGCATGAGAACCTCCAGGAGAGCACATGGGACCGGGAGGCTCAGATTCATGCTCAGTTCCCCCCACTTATTCCCTTAGTTGAGTTGTGGATTACGGGGATGTAGAGCCCTTAGGTTGGGAGAATTTAAAGACCCGTAATTTCCATGTAATTTTTTTTAATTAAATGTACATTTTACGAGTCTGTAAAAATTGATGGCAGGTGATTCCGAGGCCCGGTGTGCCCGGAATCAATTTCTGATGTTTTGTTTGGATAAGTTCAGTAAAAGTATGAGTGAGTCTTTCTAACTTTTTAACTGGTGCTTGGAATTGAAATCTGAGGGCACTGTTGAACTCGCAGTGCCGGTATTCGCTTAAGAAGACTTTCACCTCGACGGCAGTTGGTCGAGGGTGAAATTTAGTTTTTGGGTTTTTCATAGAAATAATAAAATAAAATAAATGCATGTTTTATTATATTTTATCAATTATAACCACCCATGTGGAATTTGGAGGTGGGTACCACCACTCATTAACCTCCCATGAGAGGTTATGGTGGAGGGGCCCACCTGAACCAAACCCCCCACGAGAGGTTACGGTGTGGGGACCGCTCGGGACTAAACCCCCCTAATAATGGTGGGAGAGGAAAACATCTCAACTCCCTCATAAATGAGGGAGAGCCTCTTGACCTCCTCCACCTTTATTATGCCAACGCACATGCCAATAAATGTGCCAATTCCTCTAACTTTTAATTAAGCCAACTTAACCATTTTGAAATTTGTGTCAATAATTAAATAATAGATAACTTGATCTATTATTTTGGCTTGGAATTTTCATTTTGGTTGAACTTGAGAGAGGAGAGAGCTTGGGAGAAACAAATTTCTTCAATGAAGAATGCTCTCCTAATGAAGAACGCTCCACCGATGAAGAATGACCTCGACTTCGACTTTCTTCCTCAGAACCTCCATCGACGTAGGACGTGTTCGTCTACAATGAATCGACGTCCGCCTTCTCGCGCCAACATAGGCGAACAACGAACAAGGTAGGGGGTTATTATCAAATTCTTGAATCTCTTCGATTGTTATCCTCATTCTTGGTTCATGATTAAAGTAGAGTCGCTTGATACCACTCTAAACGGAGAGGGTGTGGGCCAAACTAACTTGGCCTGACCCCTCCGCCAATCTCCTTTGGTGTTCTTTGTGATGGAGAAGGATGGAAACCTACATGGAGGAGCACAAGAACAGTGGTTGGCACCACCATCGGCAACGACAAAGGCAACGGCACAAGGCACTGCTTCGCGGCACCACCGCCCCGCCGCGCCCTCGCAGAAGCCCCGGTCGTGCCGCCCGCACCCTCACAGCCCCCCCCCCCAGCCAAGCCCCCCGCGGCCTTCGTGTGCCCCGCGCACCCCACACGCCTCGCGGCTCCACAGTCTGCGTTCCCCATGCACCCTGTGGCTGCGCACGCCCCGCGCACCCCGCGGATCTATCGTCTGTGCGCCCCGTGCACCCTGCGGCTCCGCGCACCCCGCGTACCCCACGACTCCACCGTTTGCACGCCCTGCGCTGCCGCTGGCCTAACCGGCCTCCCGAGCCGCCCCGACCGCACTGGCCCGCCAGCACCTCGCAGCGCCCCGACCGAATCGGTCCCGGCCTCCAGGCCGAGCCACGGCCCCTCGCAGCACCCTCTGGGTTGAACCACCCCCACGGTGCCCTCCGGGCCGAGTCTCCCCCTCGTGGTGCCCTTCGGTCTGAACCTCCCTTGCACCAACCCGCGGTCGGTCCATACCCTTGTGACTGGTCCGCACCCTCGCGGCCCTCCGCTACCCCTCGCGGCCGCCTGGGCGAGGCCCAGCGGGCCTGTCCGAACTTAATGGGCTGGCCCACCCAACAAGTCGGGCTAGACCCAATAGGTTAGGTCAGGTCTACCCGAGCCGGTCGGACCAGACCCGGGCCCACGACAACCCTTTACCTTCTTTTGGCCATATCTTTGGCACCAGACGTCCGTTTGATAAACCATCTGTAGCACTGGTAATCTTGGAGTATGATGGTCCTTTTGAGTATACCCCACTGGAGTTTGGGGTATAGTTGAGATACGGTCAGGTCGGATCGTGCACGAATCAAATCGGTCCCCCAGGACTAAAAGGCTAATAACTCACAGACCGGGTGTCTGATTGACATGTCGTCTGTTGCATTGAGACCCCTATGACGTGGAAGACATTTGGGATACTTCTTGGTGGCACTTTGTGAGAGTGGAGCATAAACCAATAGCTTGTGGAGAGGATCTTCCAGAGATGAGTGATATTTTGTGCTGGAACCTAGTAACTAGATGAGAATTGACGAATACAGACCGTTTGACTCAAAGTGACTCGATTGGCTCAGTGGGGAGTTCCTGGTTGTGTCTGAAGACCCACGGTGGAGGATCATGCTTGGTGACGTGGCAGACCCACATTACTCGACAGGAGGAGTACCTTTGCAGGCTATGAGGGGGGAGCGCCTGGGTGTGGTGGTAGACCCACGGTGGGGAGTGACTCTGTGTGACGCAGCAGACCCATGGTACTCGATAAGAGTACCTCCACAGTCCAAGGTTAGTGGGAAGTGCATCTGTGTGATGCGGAATTCCCACTGTACTCGATTGAGCCGGAGTTCTCTAGCATCCGAGGTTTCGATAATTTGAATAAAATCCTGGTTGAGATGAGTCTGTTTTTCTGTGTTTTCCTCATGATTGAGATGGATCACTTGATAACTTAGGTATATGTATGGTCATATACCTAAGTAAGGTTATCTGTTGATTTATTTATGGTTTATCCTTGTTGGATTTTGTGAGAACTGGAGGGTCTTGGGGTCCCTACTGAGTATCATTATACTCACCCCTGCACGAGCTATGTCTGCACCTCGTTGTGTTGGATGCAGACGACAGACAGTGATAATCGAGGTTGAGAGTATCAGGACTGGACAATACCTAGAGGTGGACCATACGGCGTGTCGGTACATGGAAGAGACGGACATATGAGAAGTGCTGAGGAGGCGATTTGTACCTACCCTTCAGGTAGGAACCTGGAGGATGACCTAGTAGTTGTTTTTTCTATTTTCCTCAGTTGTACTTGTTTTTCATTTGTACTTGTGCTTTCCAGTTGGGCATGTATTCTGGCCCCTTTTTACTTAGGGTACTCACTATTTGGTAATACAGTTTAATCATTTTCGTATCTTTTTGTGTGTGTTTACAGGTTATAAAGGAAATGTCTTCCCAGTTTTAGGAAAATACACCTTTGGTGCTAGTCGCCAACCCCTGGCCTATGGAAGGCTGGCTTGGGGTAGTCACAGCACAGGCCCCGGGGAACAGGTCGTGAAAATTGTATTCTATTGTTAAAATAATGTATTCAAATTAAATCATTTTCCTTAAATTTTTAAAGACAAAGTATATGAATAGTGTCAAAATTTTCATTAATATTATTCTATAATAAATTATATTTTATCAAATTATGTAAAATTAAAAAAAAAATCCAATCATCTTCCATGTGATTTTTAAATATTTAATATTATAAACTATTGTCCATACTTGTACCAATTTTTTATACTGAATACATTTACCTCTAAAGAGTTAAAACTGTGTTTCTTTAGTTAAGGTCAAAACAGGGGTTTTTCATGGTATGTCCACTTGTGTTAAAATTAATTATCAAAAAACATTTTATTTTTATTTGATAAATTAGATTTAATATTTAGAATAAGTGGGTACAAATTATCTAATAATACTAATTTTATTTTTATCCTTCAAGGATAAATTACCAAGGTAAAGAAACTAATTACCATGGTGAAAAATAAAATGGTAAAATTGAGTAAACCTAAAGGATAAGGAATGACAGGTTTAAAACATGACTTTTTATGTAGTGTTAGTTATTATTTTATATATATTACATAAAAGTTATTTATATTTTTTTAGGAACTCGGGGTAAGAGTGACTTTCCATTATTTAATAGTTTTAGGTATTTTTAAAAATGGCACACCACCTCAATTATGAATGGGGACTTCCTCCCATAACTTCTTACCACCTCATAATCCATTTTTCATGACCAAAAACTACCTAAATAACTCTCCAAAATTATTATCCACATTATATAACTACTTTTATTCCTAATAAACCAACCCTATGGTCCTTAATATGTGATCCAATAGAGGTTTCCCTAAGAGAATGAAAATATTTCCACAATACCATTTTTTTTATTCTTCTCTTACAACCATAATTAATGTCATTATAATTACAATATAGTAAAAATTATCTACCATTTAGTAATATTTTATTATATTTATGGAATAAACCATATCCATCTCTGCATCCATCAAATGGGAAACAAAATTGTTGATCGTGTGTACGGTGAACTACAGCCTCACAAATCGATGTATTTTTTTTCCATCACCACCTATCATGGATGGGTATAATAAGGTATTTAATATATTTATATGATATTTATAACATTTATATACTTATTTAATTATAATATCACATATAACTTCTTACCATAATATATTCTGGAGAATAATAACGTCACTCATGCATACAAGTGGACTACCCCTCCACATAGTGATGTAAAAGGTTTTTCATTTCAGTTTTATATGGATGGAAATAATTATACATTTAATGAATATATATGATATATAATTTATATTAATTAATATATAAAGGTGAAATTTTATTTACCTTTACTTAGGTCCATCCTTTTAAAAATAAAAATAGTATTCATGGGTACGTACGACCTATCATCTCCTCGAATGGTGTAATTAATTTTTCTATCTCTATCTTTTATATATTAATATAAATAAATATATAATGAATAAATATTATATTTATATCATTGATAGAGTTATGTATATTGTGTAACCATGATCAAAGTAAAGGGAATAAAATTACTAATCCAAAAAACATGAAAAATGAGGCAATTATCACATGAACCACTGATTTGAAAAAAGAATTATCAATAAATAAGTGATAAAATACTATTAGTAAATAATATATGATATGATATATATTTTTATGGTTTTTAAGTATATTTATAATAAACCAATATATATTATATAGGATGTTTGAACTTGTACTAAGAAAATCAGACCTCAGGTAAGGGTTTCTCTTATCACTTTTACTTTAATGAGACATATTCCATATTATCCGCTTATTTCATTTGTGTGGTTCATATACTACCCCATTTAAATTAAATATCATGAAAAAAATTATCTTCATGGTATTTAATATTTCATTTTATGTCACTCCATTCATGGGGATTATGATTCAAAGGTGATCAAAGTGTTAAGGGTTTTACAATTACAATCTCATCTCTTATCGAGATTGTTTCTGATTTTGTTTTTGATGTTGAAACATTATAATATGAATCTTAATAAACTCATAAAATTTATTCTCCTTGGATTATTCATGAAATATTCACATAATATTATAATTTCCACTCTTTTTTACTTAAATTATTAAGGAATTTTTTTTTAAGAAAATATTACTATGATTTTATCTTCGGACAAAAATAAATTTCTTTAAAATCATTGTTTTATAAAAAAATAATGAATGATTTGTAATATTATAATATGATTGTTTAAAGTCATTTTTAACCATTATTGACTTTTATAAAATATTTTATGAATAATTTTCTCATTTTTTCCAAAAAAGGTACTTTTTGAGTTTTCTTACCAATATTTGAAAGGAATTTGTTTATTTAATTGGAATGAATTGAACTTTACCACCATTATGACCACTCATTGCCTTTGTTTTTTGGTTTTGTGGATTTTGAAGAAGGTGGGATGTTTTTTTTTCTGTGAGCTGATTACATGATGTGTAAAGGTATTGCATGTTGTGTAATGTATCCCGAGAAGATACTGTGAAAATGGTGTATAAAGTGAAATTATTACACACTGTATATAGTTTAAATGATGTGAAAAGATTAAAAAGTAGATTTTAATAAAAAGGAGTTACCTTTTCATCATAAGAGACATTCATGGATTACTCGGTGTGAACCAGGGTTAAGCATTGTATAATTATTGAGGTAGAAAATTTTAAATAGGGAATTATATTGATTATTATTTTGTTCCATATAAAACCCTTTCCCTCAAAACCCAAGGTTGTTTTTGGAAATTTTCAGAAACTCTGCTCAATCCAGATCATGCATTCGGTGATTGATCATTTTTCTTATTGTTGATTGTCCTTTCGAGTAAGATAATATCATATCATTTGGTTTCTCTCTTTCTATCCTCCTTGTATTTTGATGGATAATTGCATATTGTATGGATACAATATCTATTTAATTGAATCTTGATTCTATTTTTTATTTCATGATCTCTAATTCCTTCATTGTTTGTTAGTGTTCCCCGTTATGGGAATGTGTTTTGTGATTGTTTTAATAAAGGTGGGTGGTTCCGTTGGAGATTTAAAATATAATTAGAATCATGATTTGAATGGATTGTTTTAAAAAAATTCAATTGATTATTGAAAACCCAATTTGATATGATTTGGGATTACAATTTAAAATGGAAAAGATTTTGGGAAGAACCTCAATTCCAATGGAATTGGAATTTGGGTCGTATTATAAAATTTATGGAATTGATTAAATTATTTTAGAATTTATTTGATAAAAGTGGATTAAATTGAAATTTTGAAAACCTATGATTGGGTTTTTATTGAAAATTAATAAAATAAGGAAAATCCCATGTTTTGGTTTTGAAATTGAATTGGCATACTGAAATTGAAAATTGGGAAATTGAATTGTAAATGATGATTAATTTGAAATCATATTATTAGCCCATTATTGATTGATTGATTGAGAACATGCAATCTTGGGTATTTAGTGGGACATTTGGGATAATAACACTAGGATGTTAATTCCCTAGAAATGTATTAATGATGAAAACTCAAACACAAACCTAGTTCAATAGATATTATACTAGATGGTATGTTGATTAGTCTTATTCGGCCTGAGCCTAAGGGACACATGCACACATATTTAGTCGTGATAACTAATATAAGAAGCCTAGGGATCCTATAGACATGAAAAATCATACTTTAGAGGAAGGTGACCGTGGATCTTGATGTGATTGTTTTGATATTATATTTCATTGATTATAGAACCTTTTTCTTCATGCCATTTGATTTATATAAAATATTTTATATAGAATGTCCATTTAATATATGTATGAAATGATTTCCATAAATTTTAAATGAAAGCATGTTTTGTTATAAATATGAAAATGTATTACCATAAAATATTTTATTTAAATTTAAGCAATTAATTGATTTATTATCATGGAATCTGGTATGGAACACTTTGTGAGACCCAACTGGAATTTATAGCTCACACCCTACCTTTTCCTTTGGGCATTTCTAGATTTCTTTCTGTGAGGTCTGAATAAAGGGAAATCCCCACATGGATGTGGTGGATATTTATGATCCTTTGGTCATGGAGTGTTGTTTTATTTTGTATTTTTTTCATTATATTGTGTAATTTCATGATGTTCTATTTTGTGTATTATTACAACTTTTTGGTTTCAGGTACTTACTCTTTTTAGAGTGCTGATCATACCGACTTGTATATTTTTTGGCCATTATTTTGTGGTAAATTTGTTCTGTATTTTATCTTATATAATTCTAGGATATAGTCACTAACCCATGGTGGTTATGAGCACCATTCAGGTGATGTCAGTGTCATCTTGGGTATCAGGGTACTAGGTTATTTGGGTTGGTTTGTGAAAAAGTGGTATCAAAGGTGTATGTTAAGAATCTTTCTTTGATTTTAGTATACAATTTGGAATAACTTGTTATGACATAGGATGTATTTGAGAGTGATTTCATGGAAAGTTATCATCATAATAAGCCTTAAGTAACCATGGGTAGTTTGTAAATGCAGTCTTAATGAATAATTTGATCTAATTCTAGTATTTTACCTAAATTTTATTTTGACAGGTTGAAATTCAAATATTGTTTTCTTATGTTATGGGATAAAATTCCCAGTTTCACCTGTTTTATTAGCTTATTTAAGTAACATTATATATTATTTAATATAGTTTGATGATGTTTTTTAGTATCATTCCTTTGAGAATACATGTGAATAGGATCCAGGAGGAAGTTGCGGGTAAGAAACAGTAAGAAAATCCTCCTATGGACAAGAATCAAATTGATATTATTGTGCGTATTGTCCATGTTTTGGGATAGGAACCTACACCTATTCCTATTCAATATCAAGTTGTGGTACTTTAGAGGTATTATTATTAGAATCATGCATCGTAGTTCCTTCAATAGAACCCACCAGTGTTCTAAGGCTCAAATGATCCTCAAGAGGATGAGGACTGGTTGGAGAAGATAGATATTCTGTTTGAATTCTTGGAAATATCTACTTTAATTAAAGTGAAATGTGACACCTTCAAGCTATAGGGGCTAGTAGGTCATAGTGTTACTTGATGGTTATAGTGAATAACCATGAGGGATTATATTGGAATAAATTTTTGTTTTTTTTCAAAGGTCAGTTTTATCTAGAGTCTATGGTCCTAGGTATGCCTATGGAGTTTTTTAAACTCAAGATGGTTGATAAGACCATGATGGAGTATGGAAAATAGTTTTCTGATATGGTGAAGTTTTCACCAGATATTGAATATAATGAGAAGATGAAGACTCAATGGTTTGATATGGGCCTTATATCTAATACTTATTATTAGGTTTTCATATTGAATCTCTCTTCTTATGATGATGTGTTGGATAGGATGTTGATGGTTGAGTTTGATGTGTCTGGTAAGTTAGAGTTTTTGAGAGTTCATTTTTATCCCTATAGAAGTTATTTGATTTCGCTAAAAGGAAAGAGGAAGTGTGATGATTAGTGTATTTTATCTTGATAGAAATATTCTTCCATACCCCATGCAATGCTTGGAAGAGGCCCTTTGACTTGCTTCTAGTGTGGTAATCCTTGGTATTTAAAACAGGTCTCCCCTAAGGCGGCTAATATTTTCAGGTCCTATGGATGCTCAGGGAACTTGAAAAAATTTTGTTATATTTTTTCTTCCCTATATAGTTTCATGGTCACATCATCACCTAAATGTTCAAAATTAAAATTATATTATTGTTGTTCAATGGTTTTTCATCAATAGCCATATGGAAATAAGCTTCTTTAAGTAGTGGAAGAGCCTCCTGAGGAATCATATATAGGTCCAGAGAACTTGATAGGAACCATCACTATATCTTCATCATTAGTAACTACTTTTTGGGATAATGTGGAATCTTATTCATTTATATAAACACATATTATGTAATTTATAAATCTTTCTATGGAGATTTTATCTTATGTGATGGATAATACAACACCCCTTAGAATAAAGAGAGAGAAAGGTATCCATTGTCTTACTTGTATCTTCTCTTTATTAGAGATCAATCTTACTTGAGATTTCTATTTCTCTACATGAATCCTCTTGATTTAATTTTTGGATGGATTAGAATATTTCTAATAAGGATATAATTAATTGTTATATTCGATGGGTCTTCTTTACTGTACTCAATGTGGTGCGCTATTTTATTTATGGAGAATGAGACCTGAGGTCGAGCAAAAACAGGCCTTATTATCTAGATTTTGGGGATGTAATATTAGTTTTTTCTTTTGACTTAGAGCATGAATATTTGAGATATAATCTCCCTTTAGTTGTATTCATGTTTCATAAAGTATTTACTTCTAATTTATATGGTTTTCCATTAGTAATAGAAGTATATTTTTCTATTAATTTAGTTTCTGGTAATTATCATGTATCTATACCTTCTTACCATATGGAACCAACTAAAATGAATTAGTTGGAGGCCCATTTGGATGACTTTCTTGATAATGGATTTATACACTTGATTGTGCCACCTTGGGAAGTGCCTATTCTTTTTCCAAATAAATATGATGGAACACATTTCTTATGTGTTAATTACAAAAAACTCAACCAAGTTATGAAAAATAATTAGTATCTATTTCCATGGATTGATGATCTATTTGAAAAATTGAAAGGATTTTAGTGGTTCTAGAAGAATTATCATAGATCTGTTTGTCACTAGTTAATAATAAAAGAATATAAAATTAAGAAAACTACATTTAAGAGAAGGTATAGACATTATCAGTATCTTTTCATTCCATTTTTCTAACAAATACTCATTCATTATTTATGTATTGTATGAAAAAGATCACCCATGAGTATATTAATATGTTCATGGTGGTATTTTTTGATGATATATTTGTTTAGTCTCAATTTGAGGAGGATCATTTGTGTTATCTAAGAGACGTTCTACAATTGTTGACAAATCGCTGACTTTATTCCAAGATATCAGAATGTGATTTCAAGATTCATGAGGTGAGTTTTCAGGTCATGTGGTCTTGGAATATGGTATCTTAGTTTATCTTGAAAAGATTAAAGTAGTTATGACATGGGAGCAACCACAAAATGTTTTTGAGATTTAGATATTATTGGGTTTATAGGGGTAAAATGGATGGTTTGTAAAAGATTTCTTTAAGTTGTATTCTATGATAACCTCTCACAATTGAGAAGGAGTGAAATTTATTAGGAATTATAAATGTAAAAATTCTATTGTTGAGCTGAAATGCCTTTTGAATTTTGTATTGGTGTTAACTCCTTCATGGCCTAATCGGGTCTATGTGGTCTTATATAAAACATCAGCTTTAGGTTTGTGTGGTGTTCTTATGTTGGGTGATCTTTTCATTTCCTATGATTCTCCAAATCATAGGCCACAAGAGAAGAATTATCTGGCCCATGAATTTGAACTTTTATTTGTGATGCATGAGATTAGTAGTAGGATACATTACATTTTCATAGATAGTATAACCATGTATTCCGACCACAAGTGATTTAGTTATATCTTCTCTAAAAAATATTTGAATCTCCACCAAATTTTTTGGTTGGAATACTTGTACCCTTTTGATTTCGACATTTCCTATGCCTTTGGGAAAGGGGATATCATTGCTAATGATTTGAGTAGGAAATATCCAACCCATAACAAAAAAATCATCAGAAGAGTGGAACATGATGGATCTCTTTTTACAGTTTTATATAAAATTATAGAAAATATGGGCCAAGGTTTTCTTAGATAGTGTTTAGATGACCTCCACTCATATTATGATGATTCTTCTGGGATAGAAGATTCATGATGTATTCCATATACTTAATAACTCTATTTATGGTGGGGAGATCATTTGTGAGTGGTTTTTCTCCACATAGGGTATCAAATGTTTTTGGAAATGGTACATGGTGCCTTTATCGGTGTGGAAGGATGTGATAGGGGATTTCCACAATTCCCATTAGGTTGTACACATAGGAACTACAAAGATGTTCTATGATATGTGATGGTGATTCTAGTGGTGAGTTATCAAATATGACATTGGAAATTTTTTCTCTCATTATTATACTTACCAATAGGTCAAGGCCAAGAACCAAAGACCATCTAGTTTTCTTCAACCACTTCCAATACTGACCTGGAATTATGATGAGATTTTCATGGATTCTATGGTAGGGTTTCCATGTACCTCTCTAAAGAATAATGTGATATGGGTTGTGATCGATAAGCTGGCCAAATTATCTCACATTATACCCATTATCTATAAAACCAAATTTTAGGCGTTTGGAAACCTCTATGTGAAGGATATTGTTCACTTTCATGGAGTTATATAATCTATAGTATCTGATTGTGATCCTTATTTTACCAATATTTTTGTGAGAGGCCTTCAAGAGGCGATGGGATCTCAGGTTTGTTTGAGTACGGAAAAAAATATAAAAACAGATGGCTTGAAAAAGAGGGATATACATATTCTTGAGGACATGATTCATACATGAATTCATGAATTTTGTAGAGATTTGGATGACCATTTGGGACTGGTTGAGTTTTATTATAAAAATAGTTACTATTCCATCATTATAATGGATCATTTTGATCCCTAGTATATCGGATCGTGTAAATATCTATTATGTCGGTTGGAGATTGGAGAATATTCCTTTTCTAGGATGATTCTGGTCCAAGATAAAACATAAATAATTCAGTTTATTCTTCATAGAATTTTGATTTAATAGATCTGGAATAAATCCTTTACTGATCATCATCAAAGACCATTAGAGTTTCTAATTAGTGACTTGGTGTTTTTGAGAGTTTCATGTCGTTTAGTTCAGTGACATTCTGATAGGAAAGGGAAGCTTTATTCTCATTTTTTGGTTTCTTTTAAGGTTCTTTAGAAAGTGGGTAAGGTGGATTACAATTTATAAATTCCACCACAGTTTATGTCTATACATAATGTGTTCTATGTATCGCAGTTTCAAAAGTATCTTTCTTTACCATATCATGTATTGAGATGGAAGGGTGTTGATGTTGATCCTAGTTTATTTGTGATTGAACATTCATTCAAGATTTTTCATTTTTAGAAGAATGTACTTCATGGGAGTATGATAACTTTGGTCTGTGTGTTATGGATGAAATGTTCTAATTCTTATTAGATGTGGTAGAATGAGGCATTGATGAGATAAAAGTGACCTCATCTATTTTATATAGAAACATCATGATAGAATTATTGGGGATACGTAGTTTTTATGGTGGGAGATTGTGACATCTGGTTACACTTTTCAAGTATGCCTTGTATTTGTTTTTTGGTTTCAGGTTTTTCACTAAAAATGGGCTATTGACTATCTATTGGATGATTATATATAGGGTAATGGTATCACACATTGTGTAATGTTCTTCAGGAAGATACCATGAAACTGGTGTAGAGCATGAAATTATTACATGTTGTGTACAATATAAATGACATGAAATGATTGAAAATTGTATTTTAATTAGAAGGATGTACCTTTTTTGGTGTAAGTGATATTCATGGATTAAACGACACGATCTAGGGTTACACACAGTGTAATTATTATGGAAGGATTTTTAATGTAGGTGTATGACTAGTTCTTGTTACATTAAATCTGGATCCCTTCCCCTCGAACCCTTAGGTTATTTTGGGCTATCATAAGAAAATTTTATTACTCCGAATCATTTACTCAGTGATTGATCATCATGCTTGATGTGGATTGTCCTTTTGGGTAAGTGAATCTCCTCTCATGTGGTTTATCTCTTTCTATCCTCCTTGGAGTTTTATGGATCAACAAATATTAGATGGATCTAATATACATTTAATTGAATATTTATTCTAGGTTTTATTTATTGATCTCTGATGCCTTCATTATTCATTGGTGTTCCCCATTTTGGATGTTGTGCATTGTGATTCTTTGATTGATGGTAGGTTGTTTTGTTTGAGATTTTCCTTATAATTGAAAAAATTATTTTCTTGAATTTTTGAAATATATTTATATTTATTTGATAAACCCCAATTTGATATGATTTGGGATTAGAATTTGAAATTGAATGGATTTTTGTAAAAACTCCCCATTCTAATGGAAATAGAATTTTGGGAATATTTTGAAACTGAAGGAATTGATGAAATGATTTGATAATTTATTCGATAAAAGTGGATTAAACTAAAATAATTAAAACCTCTGATTGGTTATTTATTAAAAAGACATGAAATCATAAAAAAACATGTTCTAGTTTTGAAATTGAATTGACATATTAAAACTGAAAATTGGTAAATTTAATTGTAAATTATGATTAATTTTAAATGATATGATTTTCTCATTGTTTATTAATTGATTGAGAACATTTGATCCTTGGTAGTTAGTGGTTTATTTGTAACAATCATTCTAGGTTGTTAATTCTATAGAAGTTTATTGACGATGAAAACTATAACAGAAACCTATTTTGGCATAACAGATCCTTGATGGCATGTTTTTTGTGTCACATATTTTTAAAGGATGCTATATTCGGAAAATATCTTAATTCAGAGAATATTACTATGGTATTTGTTTTTATTTTTTTATATTATATTTCATTTATTATAAAACAATTTTCTTCATGAAATTTTCTTTATATAAACTATTTTATATAAAAAGTTTATTGAAGCCTTGTTTTAAATGTTTTCTATAAATTTTAAGTGAGTTAATCTATTGTTTTAAATATAAAATTGTATTTCTATGCCCTATTTTATTTAATTTTATTGAATGACTTGGTTTATTACCATATAATCTATTATGGAACAATTGGTGAGACCCTAATAGGATTTATAGCTCACACCCTCCCATCCCTTCGAGAGTTTGTATATTTTCTTCTCCTAAGTCCAAGAAAAGGAAAAGTACCACTTAGAGGTAGTAGATGTTTGTTATCCTATGGTCTTGGAGTGATGTTACCTTTAGGATGTTTTTATTTCTTCTGACTATACTGATGATTTACTTTTTGGGGTTTTTTACTTCTCTACGGTTTCAGATACTTTCTCCTTTTAGAGCATTGAGCATACTGTCATGTATATTTTTCTTCCACTATTTTGTGGAAAATATTTCCCTCTTTTATCTCGTATTATTCCAATTGTTAGTTACCCACCCATGGGGATTTGGAACACCCTTTGGGAAATGTCAGTTTTGACTTAGAAATTAGGGTACCAGGGTATCTGGGATGGTTTGTGACAACCCCCTCGATGCATTAGTATGTCTCGTGAGAGAGACTTGATTTGGTTCTTTCTATTGCCTTTCCCATTTAAATAGATGTCTTGGAACAAGGTATAAATGGTATTCTAGAAGCATTTGAAAATTCCCTCTATAGTATGCTTCATATATCAGAAATTCCCCATTCTCTCATTATGAATTCATTAATGGATTTCCATGTGATCATTTTATTTTTTATGATATCTGTGGATGAGTTTCTAGCTCATTAGATTATTTTTATGGAATTAATGGATCATAATTTATTCTTACCATATTATTATTCATGTTCACTTTATTTATTAAATTAAATTTGTTTCAGTTATTTACATTAACATATTGATTATTTATTATGTATTCATGATAGCTTCCACTATACACATACAATTACTATGCATTAGAGCCAGCCCCTTTATTATGTTTCCTTTTCCTAGGACGCTAGGAAATGATTGTTATTGATATATAGGGACATTCTAGATATATTAAAGATGATATTATATAAATTATTTTATTTTATTTTATTTTTTCTAAAGTATTGGAAATTAAATTCAGTATCTATTTTACAAAGGCGACTAAATTATTCGGTCCATTGGGATGTGATCACTTTTATCTAGTGAAAATGTAATAAGTAACCATAGACTTTGGGATACTAGGGTATGGGTATTTATTGGTAGTGTTAGGGAAATTTTATATACTATACCATATATGGGGTATTTATGAATTCTTTAGATGGAATGTGGAAATATTGGAATGCATTAGTCTCGCTACAATATGCACAGATTGGAATAAGTTTTTCACACAAACTTATTATTAGTATAACCACAAATATTAAGGTATGTTTCCTCCACTCAGATATACCATTCTGTTGTGGTGTTATATTAGTATTAATATATTGAAAAATTCCTCAATCTATCAAGTAAATAATCATTTCCTAGATCAAGTATTCACCACCCCAATCTAATCAAATAATCTTAAGACTTTTTCCAAATGGGATTTATACTTCATAATGAATCTGGTTAAAAATTTATAAGTTTCATACTTATATCTCATCAAAAATATATAATTGTAGTAACAAATGTCATCATTATAAATAATAAAGTACCTAAACACAAAAAATGATTTATTGTTCATCAGACCATATACATCACTATGTATGATATAAAATAGTCCATTAACACTTCTATATTTTCTACTAAAATTAGATTTATCCATCTATAATAATACATAAGATTCACATGTTTCAAATTATTCATAATGGAATGAGTCCACTAATCTATCTTTGTATATTCTTTGGATTTGTTTCTCATTTACATGACCTAGGTGAAAATTCCATTGATTAGTGGGATTAAAATCAACCCTAAAATTCTTGTTCAAATTGAAAAAATGGGATTATCTATATCTATAAAATATAAACTATTAACTATATTCCCAGTGACATAAAAAATCATTCTTATATATAGAAAAAATATGGTTGTTACTAATATATTAAAATATCTTTTTGATCAATTAATATTCTGAAATAAAAAAAATTATTAATTACTAAAATATTATAATTTTTCTATAATAATAAAACTAATCCACTGAGTATACAAAGATAATAAGTTCTAACTTCTAATATAGGAACTCTGGATCAATCTATGACTTGAATCCCTACTCCACCCTAAATCAATTACCCCATATCCATGAGGGTTTATTTATCATCATCACTATATGAAGCACACCTAATACCAAATACCCTTGAGTTAAAGTGTGATAAATTGAACTCTATAAAATTCACATTCAAATTATCAAAATGTTTCTCTTTGTTACAACTTCTAAAAAATTTATACCAATTATGAAATTTTTTATAGGTTATAACGATAAGAGATCGTAAATTTATCAACATAAATCATGCCACAATCCACAATAAAGACATATCATTGGGTGGGTATCATTTTTTATATCATTTATTCAAGGAGTTTTCATTAATTTAATCCAACTAAAAGTTATGACCCCATAAATCATATCAAAATAGTGATCCAAGGACTATATTTTGTCAAGACCTAAACTTTATGTCACATAAATAAGACACGACTATATATAGTATAAAATTGTTTTTAATAATATCTAATATGATTCATAGATAGATAATTAGATACCAAATTATCAAAATTCAATATATAGATTCACTCAAGTATATTCTTATAGGATTATAATAGTTAGGGTTTCCTAGGTAAGTGTTACCCAAATAAGACACAATAAACGAGGGACCTAATGGTTAGGGTATCCTTATTAAATGCCTTCCTTACACAAGATAATATATGGTCACCTAATGGTTAGTATAACTAATACTAAATGATCAAGGAATTTAAATTTTCTAGTTTAGATAGAATCTAACACATAATATTTGATGGAATTTATTCTAAATGACTTTCCCACAAAATAAACATCATATGTATATTTAATTTTTGGCTAGTACATCATATAAAATCTTTATTATATCATTTTTTTATTCCTTTGTGTATAAATTATTCCAATCATATTGTTTTATAATTCCTATTACATCCCCAAAATCAATGTGTTTAGAAAACAATAATTTGTAATTATTTACACAACTCATAGTCGGATTTACTTACCCAAAAATTAAATCAAAACATGTTCATACATTTCCAGAGTCAACATATGTATAAAGTATGTAACCCTTCCAATAAAGTATTATAATTTTAAGATACTAAAAATCTATACCATATTAAGGTTAGAGTAATTGAGAGAAAACCCACATCATTTAGGAACAAGGAATATGCCTCATAGATAGTGGGAAGTCTATCAAAGAGTCTGTCTCCTAAGGGTTACATTATTAATGATAGAATCTAATACATAATAACTCTAAATACTAATATGAAAAAATTATCTTTAACAAAAAAATCATGCTAATAACATTAATTAAAATTTGAGGTGAAGTTATATGAAAACTAAATATTATGTTTTCATACATAGAATGTAATTCAAGGAATAAAAATTCACAAGAAGAAGTTTATTACATAAGTTTAGAATATATAGTATTTATAATTCATAAAAATTTTATAAATATGAATATTTTATAGGAATAAATAAATATAAAAATCTTAATTTATTTTTCAAAACATGAGATACAAATATAAATTATTCAAATTTAATTGAAACACAAAAAATGTCAAATTATAATGTTAAACACTTGTAATATATAAAAAAAATTTAGAAATAATAAAATATGCCAAAATATTATAATTTTAATATTTTTACCTATATAATATTTTATGATTGATAATAGAAATCACCAATCATATAGTATGATTTATATATAATATAAAAAATTTATATCATTCATATTTTATGATATATAAACAATCATAATCTATGATTGAAATCTCAACATACAACTAACAATATTGTATGACTCAAATTTTATTTTATGATATCTTAACATCATAAATATTTAATTATTATCTATTTTTGTGAAATTTGGGATTAAATTATAACTTAAAATATTATATATCATATCCTATAGAATTTTTTAAATCCATAAGTTTGATGCATATCATACCATTCTATATGGGACAATTTTACAATATGATTAACAAAAACATTAGAGTGGTATCATATAATATATTTGGATATTCTTCCAAATTATTTATGATAGATATGTTATCCAATGATTAGTTAAAAAAACATGTTTTTTAATAAAAAACTAAGGATCAGATACCATTAATGGGGTTATTATTGTTAATTGAATAAACATGGTAACAGAGTAATCCTATGAAGTTAAAATTCTATCTCTAACTAGATCAACGTGAATGAATACTATGAAAAAATAACATATATGTATAGAAGAAGGGTGTTTCTTCTACTCTTTGATTTATTCTTGATGGGTATCACGTAAGTGGTATCCAAAATCCTACAGCCTCATTATGTGGTATAATGGTTTTTGAATCCTCCATCATATTGAGATGATTCTCGATCATAGAAGGGATGCTACAACCTCCTCCATAGAGACAAACAGTGATCAATGGATGATAGGAGTTTTATATTTGGATTATAAGATCTTGTATAACACCAATAGATGGACCATATGAGATTATAATAAGTCTTAATAATAGTGTTTATTAATTAAAGATATATAATTTCATATGATAGTTATATCGGGTACCATCTAATGGATCACGTATGTTACTACCCATTAGTGACTCATTGATTGAACAATTCAATAAATGTTTTATATCGTTTAAGAATCCATATATTATTTATAACTAATCCAAACCACATAGAAGTGTTAAATTCAAATGCATCCCATGAAACCCATAATATTAGGAATATTCTATTCTTTGATATATTCAAAAAAAATTAATCCTTATTCCCAATATGATATATTTATATAATAAACTATGAAATGAATCATATTTAAATCATTGTATATGACTTGGATATATCTTAAAATATTATATACCCTTGTTTTAGTGCTTATCGTACAAGGTTTTAACACCCCATCCTTTTTAAGTTAGTAATTTGAATTAATTTTCATGTAACCTCATATATGTTTATTTTTTTCAATTGATAGAGGTATTGGTGGTTGATAAAGGGTTAGTTTTTTTTTTGAGTAATCTATGGAACTAGGTTTATATTCTATTATAGATGGCTTATCTTGTCGTATTTGGGGGGGGGTTAACAATGAAAAGGCTATATTAATGGATGTAATGATGTGACATTATAGGTTATTCCATTATGGCTTAATCAAATAGGTAGATTACAATTAAATGGAGATGTTTGTGTCGTGTGGTCCTTTATCACACAATAATGAGTTGGTCATGACTATTAAGTGAAATATTGGTTAAGGATGTTTCGCCATAAAGTGGTTCGTTGTGTCATGAAGACACCTAAGGTTAGGGTTTAGGTTGTACATTGGATTAGGTTGTTTTTTTCTGACCATGTGTTTTAAACTACAATGTGAACCTATTGAGAGAATTACACAATGACATGTATGGGTACACTATAATGCATGTTACATGCTATTTTTTATGTTTAAATTGAAAAGTTAAAAGTTTTTAAATTAATAATTTGGGAATCTATTCATTTTCTATATATATATTTCAAACACCTTCTATACAAGTTTTTTCCTTCTTTAAAATTATAGTTTCCTTTATTTGTGGTTGTATTTTAGAGTTATTCATCTTGCGGTACAGCCTTGAGTAATTCTAGAATTCCTCTCACATATAATATTTATTTCTATTTTTTATCTACATATTTTATAAATTATGTTGTAATTTATGTATTTTTTCATATTTTGAGGAATTAATCTACTAAAGTTGAATCATATTGTGGTATCAATTGAGTAATCTCATGAAAGACCCAATTTAGGTCCTCCCATAATTCCCATTTACTATTTAATTATTTTTAATGGGTTTTATAAAGTACGGGAAGTTTAATTTTTTCATAATAATATAAATTGATTTATATTGGATTCTTAACATTAAATCCTAATAGTTGATCTTTTTGAACCCATAAAATTTCCCATAAGTGGTTTTCATTAACACCATAGTTGTTGATGAAATTTTAATATGTGATTAGGAATGTGAAACTATATCCTTAGAACTATGATAGGTAATTATTCTTGATTCATGCCTTTAGGATCCTCATGTATTGAGGAATTTACTAATAAAACTAAAGGATAAGGTCGATTATTAGAGGTGCAAGACTTTATGTGGGTTAATAACTAGGAATTATGAAAAATATTTTGTTAACTAATTCATAATACTATATGACACTTTTAAATGATAAAATTGTTGTGTAATATGAATGTTCGATATGTAAGTTTAATCTCATACACCGTGTGAGATGTTTTTGTTGCACCACATCCATCCTAGGTTTCTTGGTTTCATCTCATCTACTTGGATCAAGTTAATGATCCATTATTCACCAGGAAGTTGATATATTGTTGGTACCATATCTACCTAGATCTAGTTTGTAGTGTTACATCATCTAACCTTGATTTATGGGCAATTTATCATCCACCTAAAGAATGGTATTGGTTTTTCTTCATCAAAATAAAAGACATTACTCATTGGTTCATCATTTAAATGAATAATTATATTTTTGGCACCACATCCATATAGAAATTATTTATGGTGCTACACCGTTCAAATGGGAGAGTGTTCTGGTGGTGCATCTTTCACTTGGGAGAGTTCTCTCTGTATAGTATTGTCCACCTAGACACAAGTATTTATGGTATATCATCCACCCATGAAAGATGTCACTAAAAAATTATCCACCTGGGTGGGTTATCTAGTGTTGTATCATCCACATAAATATATTTTTTGGTGGTATAACATCAAATTTGGTTTAGTGATACCTCATTAACAAAGAAATTCCTTATTAACCCATTAAATTGGATTGGATTTTGATTCTTTAACTTGATGAGTTGTGATGTTGATTCATCCTTCACCTTATTTAATTTCATGGTGAATGATCATTCATATTGATTACAATACTAGAAGTGATACATTATTCGTCAGTGATATACATTCAGACTAAGAGTATATTGTTCCATTTTAGTACTTTCAAAACTAGGTATGGTCACATGTTGTTTGTAAGTTTAGTACTTACAATGAGGAAATTTTATTTAAAAATTTACACTATTATAAATCCATATTGGGAATGACATAAATTTTTTAATTTGGTACGGATACTATTTATAGTGGCTTTCTAAGTTGTACTCAAACTCTAAATGGTTGGACCCAAACACTAGTAGACATCATGATTCATAACCAAGGTATTTAAAATTTTCTTTCCAATTAATATATTTGTGTTAGGATATAGAGATTTTGTTATGACATAAGACTACTCCAAGACATGGGAAAATTTATATTGATGTATCATTTAATTTTGATTACATTTGGAGATAGTTGTATAGGATCTTCCCATTAAATATGTTATATATGTTTTATGACTCATATGAAATTAATTTTTTATTTATATTTACATTTTTATCTCATATTATTATGAAATATTTTATTATATAATTGTTATATTGGGATTAATACTTCTTGATATTGATTATAAAATTTTTTATGGTTATTTATTCTTATGTGTATTTTATCCCAAAATCTTTCATGATGACACTTATGATTCATCTATAACCTATGATGTACAATGACACACACATAAAATGATCTACATAGTGACCCATTTTTTTCTTGGTAGAGGAGAACTGGATTTGGAATGGTTGGGTGGAATGAGCATGGATAGTGGTAGAATTTTTTTTATTATGAATGAAGATTGGTTTAGAATGGGGGTTAGTACCTATAAAATGAATATTATTATTTTAATTATCATAGTGGGGTAATATTTGATAGTTTATCAGATATCATTAAGCTTATTATCTCCATGAATGCCCATTTTTTCATTTTTGTATGATCATGTTTTTCAGTGTTTGTTAATAAAAGAGAGGTTTATTCCTATTCTATTATTTAGTTCAGAATATAAAATTAGTTTGGGAAAATTTTATATGTTGTATTGTCACAACCCGTCCCCTAGGGCTTGTGTTGTGACTAACTCAAGTCTACCTTCTATAGGCCAGGGGCTGGCGACTAGCACCGAGTAGGAATATCCCAAAAAGGGAAGTAATTTTCCTTTAAACCTGCACACATGCACAAATCTCAAACTGTGGAAAGTAAACACAAATTAAACCACAACTATCACTGATATAACTTTTGAGAGTACAGTACAAATTGAAAGTATAAAGGGGCCAGAATACAAGCCCAAAACCCTAGAGGAAAGTACAACAGTCATGGTTTCTCCACTCGAGACCCTACTTGAAGGGTAGGTGAAGGGTAACTGCCTATAGTCAAAGAAGTATGTCTGTCTGTCCCATTGCACTGAGCACCACTAGGTTCCGGACCACAAAGGTCTCCGTCAAATTTTTGATCACCTAAACAAGACACAACATGTTCGGGCGAAGCCCGTGTACGGGTGAGTAACAAAATACTCAATAGGGACCCCAAACCACTAAGGAAAGACCACAAAGCAAGACCACACAATAAGACCACAAAGTAAATACATCTCACACCAAGTATAAATCAAAGTATAAAAAGTAATATTATCAGTCGTAAAGCTAAATCATCTTGTACTGTTGAGGGACTCATCCCTGATGAGTCACTGAGGTTCTCTTGGCTGTTAAAAAACTGAGGTCTGCTCAACTACTAGACCATTGTGGTCTCCTAGGATACTGGATCATTAAGGTTCACTTGACTATTGGACCACTAAGGTCTTCTCAGATACTTGACCACTAAGGTCCACTCAGATATTGGACCATTGAGATCCACTCAACTACTGGACCACTGAGATCTGATTGGCTACTGGACCACTGAGGTCTGCTCGGCTACTAGACCACTAAGCAATGCTTGGCTACTAGACCACTGAGGTCTGATCAGCTAATGGACCACTGAGGTCTGCTTGGATACTATACCACTGAGGTCCGCTCGGCCACTGGACCATTTTTGTCCCAATCATCATATCCTTCGTGTCATAGCTAGTCGTAGGATTCCCACTCTCCAGTGTGCTTTATTCCGAGAGAATCTACTCCTCAAGGCATCATTCATTTCTCGACTACCATGAAGACTCACTTATAATATATACAAAGGACCATCTCGTCACAAGGGTCCTAATGCCGCAGATAGCACATCAATCGGGCGAACATACAGAAATATATTAGTGTTTTAGTAAATAGGGGGCGGTTATGTCTGGGCCCAGTCCGACTTGGTCTGACCGACCCGACCAACACCGCTCGGGGGTCCCGCATGATCCCACCTAGTTCGGCCAACCTGACCTGATCAAGTCAGTTCTAGGTTGACCCAATCTGGTCTAGCAATGTCCAGGCCAATTGGGCCTTGCTGGACCTGACTCAGTTCGGTCATGGGTCTAGCCCACCGAGTATCCCAACAACTCGGTCTGCATTCTCCTACCCGGTCCGACTTAGTGGGACCAGTTCCTTTCTAGTTGGGCCCCAAAACATCTCGATTGCATCTCTATCCTGGCATGCATTGTCGAGCCTGCTTAGGTCTAACCCATATGATGCGATGGCGTCCGGTTTACATAGCCACATGGTCAACTAAGGTCGTCCGCCTCTCTCTACATGCAGTCCAGTGTAGACCGCGTTGCAAACCCGCCGCGGCCCCTGCTAGCCACAGCCTTCATATCCAGGGTGCGCCGCCTCCCACACCATCATGGCCTGATATCCACAGCCTCCTCCACCTGACACGACGCACCTCCGTCCTTCGATCCAGCAACCCCATATCACTACAGATGTTTCATTATTTTGTTGTCGCACCACTCGGATGTCTTCATGGGGTTGGATCTTCGATCTTGGGTCGTTTTTTCATATATCTAAGGCTCAATAATCGATCCTTCATAAGCCAAAAATATGTGAATAAATAGTAGGGGTGAATAATGCACAATGAATTCATGAAGGACGGATCATAGTTGTTGTTTTCTTGGCATGGATTCTTCCTTGTTAGATGGTTTGATGAGGAAGAACAAATCACATAAATCCCACTCCCTTAAATTCCTGCAAGTCAAAACCCATCCCATAAGAACAGACGACCCATGGATCAACCTGTTAGTGGGTTGATCTGTGTTTGTTGTTTAGAAAGATTAATAGGGAAACAAATTCAACGAGAACAAACCCCTACCTAGAAAAAGGATCGATTTTCATCAGGGTTTGATCATTGTTGGTGATCTGTTAAGAGACATCACGATCTATCATCTCATCAACCTTCTATTTTTACTCCATCGTTGTTGGTAATTCATATTTCTTCTTCCTTCATTTCTCACCAATGGAATTCCTCCAGATCCTCAGAGTAATCTCCCAGGTCATCCCATGATCTCATATCTTAGTTAATCAATTTAATGGATGAAATGTGTTTTAGAATTTCTTTTTTGATGAGTCACCACATCATTACATTGTTTCATTTATGAAATGAAATATTTGCCTTGTCACTGTGTTGCTGTGAAATATTTTTGAATAAAATAAACCTTTTAAGCTTATTTTATTTTTTCTTAAAATGCATGAAAATTAACCTTCTCCCTTGACCCGCGCCAGTCGATGTTAGGACCCACCTAAGGAAGGTGCGCCCTCATGGGATCAACAGTACTCTCGGATTTCCAATCCGAGTTACCCTTTATGAGTTATCGGAAATAAAATAATCTTTATTTAATTGTTTTATTTATGGTTGTGTCTAAAAAACTACTTTCTACAGTTGGCACGCGCTGGCCAATGTTAAGCTCCGCCTAAAGAAAACACACCCTTAAAAGCTCAATGGTTGTCTCAAATTTTCAATATGAGACACCGTTTGTGAGTTATAATAATTTAAAAAATAAAATAATTATTTTAATTATTTTTTTTACAGTTATTCCATTTTCAGGTTTTCTCACCAGAGACCTGCGCTAACTAATGTTAAGTTGCACGTAGGGTAAACCCACTACTATGAACGCAACGGTTCCCTTGTATTTCTGATCTGGGAACCTGTTTAAGAGTTATTCTACTTTTTTAGGAAAACTACTCATGATTTCTATTTAAAACTTAACATTTTTTTATGGATCATTATGGGCACTCCAGGCCTCAGAATCACACGTCGTCTCAGCACCTAGTCTCGAAATAATCCCATATAATTTAGAAAAAAAATCCACAGAATTCTAGGACATTCTATTATCCTCACATTTAGGGATTTACATCCTTATAATCCAAAACAAGGTATAAACAAACAAATGGGGGTACTGATCTCAGATCTGAGCCTCCCACTCCCAAGTGATCTCTTGGATATTCTTTTTCTACCACCAAATATGCACCAGAGAAATCAACCATTCATGAAGGATCTTCTCCTGTTGATCCTCAATATCTACTAGAAACTCCAAAAAAGTCACCCCATTGCCAACATCCAGCTTTTCCTACCCAAAACTCTAACACATAGAGGCATCTCGAGCCCTCTACTAAACTCTTCTCCTAGGTAGTTGAGAATTGGGTCAACTCGGTGAATCAGTCAATGATCATCTAGATGGTATCATGTCTCCTAGACGTATGAGGTAAACCTATCATGAAGTCCATCGATGTCCCTTATCACTTCCTTCCCATAACCCCTAAAAAGAGAAATAACAACCCATGAAACTGATTCATACAAGAGTTCATCTTTTTATCTCAATAGGTAATCCCAACTTCAACCTATTTCATCATCCTCGGTGTCTGCCTTGACACCCACACACATACCCTGATGCATCTTGCCACTCTATGAATCACTTCTAAAACTACGCATCTTATGAAAAGAACAACATGCTCCCAACCTTTTGAATGTTAATCAGGGGTATTCCCTATGGACAACTAAGAACGTAAAGACTTACAGTAGATTTCACTGATTTGTGTATCCCTGACTAATTTAAGAGTGGATGGGTAACAACCAATGACTGGTGATAAACTGCTTCATCCCCATCCACGAAAGACATTTATAATGAGGCCAACTATTCTGTTTCCTCATTCAGCAACTATGAACTGGATCTATTACTAAGATCATTGGCTACCATGTTCCCCTTTCCAGGAGTATAGACTAATTTGGATTCATATTCCTGGAGGAACTCCAACCATCATTTTTTTCTCAAGTCCAAATCCTTATAGATAAAATATACTTGGGACGCTTGTGGTTAGAGTAGATGGTAAATCGTTCTCCCATGGAGGTAGTGTCTCCACATCATCATTTCGAAACTACCGCTACCAACTCAAGGTCATGAGTTGGATAGTTTTACTCATGTGGTCTCAATTTCCATGAGTCATAAGCAGTCACTTCTTTCCCTTGCATCAGGACACAACTAAGCCTAGTTCCTAATGCTTCACAGAACACCACGTAGTCGATGCCCTCCACTAGCATCCTCAAGATTGGAGCACTCATCAAGCTCTTCCTAGAATCTTTTTGTCCACACAAAGGGTTTTCCCTTCTTCGTAAACTCCATAATGGGTGTTTCCACTCTGGAGAAGTCGAGTACAAACATTTTATAGTACCCAACCAACCTAAGGAAACTCCACACCTTGGTAACTCTCTTAAGTGGATCCCAAGAAAGAACCGCCTCAATCTTCATTGGATCCACCGTAACTCCATCCTCTGAGATGACATGTCCTAGGAAGTGGACCTTTCATATCCACAACTCACACTTTGATATCTTTCCATAAAGATGGTGCTCTCGGAGTGTGACTAGAACAATCCTTAGGTGCATTGCATGATCCTCCTCGGACGTTGAATACACTAAGATTTCATCAAAGAATACCACTACAAACTAGTATAAGTACGACTGGAAGATCCTATTCATGAGTCCCATGAACGTTGTTAGGTTGTTCGTCATGCCAAATGGAATCACTATGCACTCATAGTGGTCGTAGAGACATCTGAAAGTTGTATTTGAGATGTCCTCACTGCGTACTCGAAGCTGGTGATAGCATGATTTTAGGTTTATCTTTGAGAACCATCTCACTCCCTTCAACTGATCAAAGAGTTCATCAATCCTTGGTAGAGGATACTTGTTTTTCACGTTCACCAGGTTCAGGTGTAGGAATTCCATGCATAACCTCAATTTTCCATCTACCTTCTTGTAAAATAATACAAGGTCTTCCCATGGTGAAACATTGGGCCTTATGAACCCCTTCCTCTACAAGTCCTCCAACTATACCCTCATCTCCCAGAGCTCTGTAGGAGACATCTGATATGAAGATGTAGGTATCAACATCATCTAGGGGTACAAATCAATGTAAAAGTCTACCTTTCTATGAGGACATAATCCTAGAACATCCTCTGGAAAGACGTTATCATACTCGTCCACCACTGTAGGAAACTAAAAACTCAAAACATCCACCACCATGTGGGTAATTTTGGCCGACTCAAGCGTGATCAGATGCATCCTCATATGCATGAGTTTATCGCATGCTACCTGGGTTTCATTTTTTTTCAACCAAGGGAAAACCCCATTCCAATGTTGTGTACCTACCACATCCTTTCTCCTAAAATAATCAATCTGAGCATGAGTTTTGTATGACTAGTATATACCCAAACTAACGTTGTAAGGCCTCAACACTGCCACCAAGAGGTTTTGAATGAAACTCTCACCTCAAGGGTTAGATCACACTATTAGCATAAGTTTTATTATAGAGTCTCTTCCAATAGGTATCTCCAGATGTAAGGGTAAATTCAATACTTTAACTGGAAACTCTATGTATTGAACAAGATTTGTGGAAAGAAGGAATGATTAGCACCTGTGTGTATTAATACAGAAGCTAAGATTACACACAGACTATACCTCAAATCATTCTTGGAGCCCTAGGGTAACAATCCTTGGCCAGATGCAGCTACCCAATTCTCTTATCCTCCATCTCCTTGATCCTGGTGTGGACCACACTGGGGTTGTGGTTGTAACATATCGAAATGTATACCACCTTCTACTGCTCTCCCAGCTTCTCTTCTATGTATTCCACCCTAATGATTAATCAATTATTATCACGATCTCTTCTCAAGTGGGCCATCAACCATTTAACTATCATCACGACAGGATGGACAATCTCTAACGAGTTGTACCCTACATCTTTTGAAAATAATTACCTCTTTCTAGGCAGACTGGACTCACCATTTAAGCCTTGAGCTATAGATCCCCTATCTTGGGACCTCTTCTCTGAACATCTCACCCATCCATGTCTCTAAGACTGACGTCAGCTTCATAATTTCCCACTGCTGACATCCACTGGTTGTATCTGCTTAGCCAAAGGACTTTCAACCACAAAGGTTCTCTCTAGACCCCTATAATAAGTAGGAATGCATAGAGAAATATTATTAGCTTGAATTTCCATAAAAACATATTTCTCGAAGGTTCGATCCCTAAATCACTGGTCATATCATATTCATCGAGTACCTGGAAAGTTCAGTACACCTAGAGAAATACTCAGCTACCGACATGTCATCCGACCAAAGCTATAGAATCTCTTGGGCACGCATAGCCCTTATATTTTAGGGAAAGAGGCCCTCATATAAGAAAGTTTCTCAAGATCTGTCCATGGAAAAGTCACCTCATCATAAGATTGAGTAATCTAAAGCTTATCGTCACCCTTTTGAGCCATGTAGAAGGCTCATTTCCAGGACTGCCATTTGATCTAATGGTACCCTGACTAAACGAAAAACTCAGTCACCACCTCAAGCTAGTCCTTAACTTCCTGTGAGTCAGGCTCGCCTCAGAACTTGAGGGGTCTATATCTCTGAACTCATGAAGTGTCCTTAGCCCGTACATCTCATCCACTGGTACTACAAGTACTGTGTGCTACTCCACGGGTGGTGGTATATCTAGTACACCACCCTGGTGGTTCTATCTTTGGTACAAACCTTTGTACCCATCTTGTCACCCCTTAGATCATCCACGTAATCACATGGTGGAATCTTGACTGGCTGTCTAGGTAGAAGCACCTTGAAACAAAACAATATGTACAACGATCAATAGATTATACCTAGTGAGATGAATCTCACTCAGAAATATCATAAGAAACATTCAAAGACACATGAAACAAGTTTTTTAATGTACCGATTTAGAAATCATAATTTAGGCTCCTAGTGTATGGATACGTCGGCTGCCACACCAACATTGGACTCCCTATCCTGAAAGTCAAAATTAAAACACTTAACATTGTTTCCCCATAAAAATTTATAGACTCTTAGTTCTTATAGTAGAAGAGACCACCCTTTGATACCACTTTTTCACAAACCATCCCCCATAGCCCATGTTGTGACTACCCCAACCATGCCTTCCATAGGCCAGGGGCTAGAGATTAGCACCAAGTAGGAATATCCCAAAAAAGGTAAGGCATTTTACTTTAAACCTATACAAATTCACAAAGCTCAAACTATGGAAAGTAAACACAAAGTAAAATAAAATTGTCATTGAGACAAATATTGAGAGTATAGTACAAAATGAAAGTAAAATGGGGACAGAATACAAGCCCAAAACCCCAAAGGAAATTACAGATTCCATGGTCTATCTACTCAAGATCCTACCTAAAGGGTAAGTGATGGGTAGCTTCCTGTAGTCATAGAAGCATGCCCGTCTATCCCGTCTCACTGAGCAACACCAGGTCCCAGACCACCAAGGCCTCCATTAAAGCATCGATCACCTGCACGAGACAAGACACATGCAGTCGAAGCTAGTGTAGGGGCGAGTAACACAATACTCAGTAGGGACCCCAAACCACAAAGTAAAGACCACAAAGAAAGACCAAAAATCAAGACCACAAAGCAAATATAGCTCACACCAACTATAACTCAAAGTATAGAAAGTAATATTATCAGTCATTAATTTGAATCATCTTGTACTACTGAGGGACTCATCCCTGATGAGTCATTGAGGTACACTTGGCTACTGGACCACTAAGTTCTAATTCACTACTAGACCACTGAGGTCCACTGGGCTACTATACCAATGAGGCCCTCTCAGCTACTAGACCACTGAGTTCCGCTCAGCTAATAGACCACTGAGGTCTGCTCCGCTAAAAGACCAATGAGGTTTACTTGGATATTGGACCACTGAGGTATTCTCGGCTACTTGAACATTAAGGTTTGCTCTGATATCGGGCCATAGAGGTATTCCTATCTACTAGACCACTGAGTTATGCTCAGCTACTAGACCACCGAGGTCTCGTTCATCATATCCTTCATGTCACAACCAGCCGAAGGATTTCTGATCGTCAGTGCGCTTGATTCTGGGAGAATCTACTCCTCAATCCATTGGTCATATCTTGACATCCATAATGACTCACTTAGAGTATACCCAAAGGACTATTTTATCACAAGGGTCCCAATTCCGTAGATGGCGCGTCAATTGGACGTTCGGTCTGAAAGATATTGGCGTTTTAGTAAACACTGGTAGGTTGTGTCCAGGCCTGGCCTGACTTGGTTAGACCGACCAGACCAACCCAGATCGGGGGGTCCCACATGACCTGGCCTAGTTTGGTCAACCTGAAATGACCCAATTGGGTCTAGGTCAACCTGGTTCGGCCTGGCCCAGTGTCCAGGACAATTGGGCCTTGGTAGACCTGGCCCGGTTTGGTCGTGGGTCACGCCCACCAGGTTGCCCAGTGACCAGGTCCACACTCTTCATCCTGGTCTGACTTAGTCAGACCAGTTCCTTTCTAGCTGGACTGCATAGTAGCATGAGTTTTTATTCGGCCTAACCCACATGGAGGCCCATTTCTCCTTCAGCCTGGGCCACCAAGCAGCAAAGTTCTTTCCATTGGAACGACCCCATCGGTGGGTTGGCTTGGGTTGAGCCCGGACACTGCACTGGCATCCGGTTCGCACGGCCAGCTGAGGTTAGCCTCCTCCCTCCACACACGATCTAGCATCTGTATGCCAACGCATGCCATCACTCGCCTCACGGGCTTCTTCA
Source organism: Viscum album (assembly GCA_963277665.1). Taxonomy (NCBI): domain Eukaryota; kingdom Viridiplantae; phylum Streptophyta; class Magnoliopsida; order Santalales; family Viscaceae; genus Viscum; species Viscum album. Next base: position 442,600,745 of record OY728160.1, read on the forward strand.
CCTGATGTGGCGCCTCGATCGGTGCTGCCACCCTGCAACGCTGCGGTCCCTTCTGGTCGTGGCCTCCGCCACCTCAGTGCTCCATCAAGGCATTCTGCCTCTCGCACTACCGCAGCCTACTGGAGGTAGCCTTTTACGCCCGACATGGCACCCTATTGGCACCAGGATTACATACCGTTGTGGCCCACTGGTCGCAGCTTCCTCCACTGTGATGCACTGTCGGCACAAGCCGCCTTCCACATGTGGTTGTTGTCGCATGTCATCGTTGGCCTTCAATATGGTAGCCCCATATCACTGAGGATGTTTGATTCCTTCATCGTTGCACCACCCCGATGTTTTAATGGGGTCGGATCTTTGGTCCCATGTCATTGCACCATGGATCGAAGGCGCAACGAACACTCATTCATAATCCACAAATACGTGAAGAAATAGTGGGGGTAAAGAATGCACAAGGAAATAATAAAGGACAAATCATAACCATTGTTTTTGTTAGTATGGATACGTCCTTGTTAGATGGTTTCACGAGGAAGAAAAAATCGCATGAATCCCACTCCTTTAAATTTTCACAAGTCAAAACTTATCCTACAAGAACAGATGACCCATGGATCAACCTTTTTGTGGGTTGATCTGCATTCGTTATTTCGAAAGAAAAATAGGGAAACAAATTCAACAAGAACAAAACCCTATATGGAAAAAGAATCGGTCAGCGTTGGGGTTCGATCATCATTGGCGATCATTTAAGAGACATCATGATCTTTCATCTCATCAACCTTTGATCTATGATCCATCATCATTTTCCATTCATCATTCGTCGTCATTCGTTGCTCGCCAATAGAATTCCTCCAGAGCCTCAGAGCAATCTTTTGGGTCGTACCCAAATCATGTATCACTATTAATAAACTTAATAGAGGAAATTCATTTCAGTGTTTTTGTTATGCTGAGTCACCATGTCATTATTCTATTTCATTTATGAAATGAAACAGCTTCCTCGTCAATGTGTTGTAGTGAAACATTTTCGAATAAAATAATATTTTTAAGTTTATTTTATTTTTCCTTGAAATTCCCAAAAATTAACTTTCACCCTCGACCTGCGTCGGTCGAGGTTAGCCCCCACCTAAGGAAAACGCACCCTCACGAGATCAATGGTACTCTCGGATTTCAATCCGAGTTACCTTTTATGAGTTATTGGAAATAAAATAATCTTTATTTAATTATTTTATTTATGGTCACGTCTAAAAACTACTTTCCACAGTTGGCCCACACCGTCCAATGTTAGGATCCACCTAAGGAAAGAACGCCCTTACGAGATCAATAGTGGTCTTGGATTTTCAATCCAAGACACCGTTTTTGAGTTATAAGGATTTAAAAAATAAAATAATTTTATTTACGGTTATGCCATTTTCAGGTTTTCTCATTGGAGACCCACACCAACTAATGTTAAGTCGTGCCTAGGGTAAATCCACTACTCTAAACACAATGGTGTCCTCAAATTTCTGATTCAGGCACCTGTTTAATATTAATTCCATTTTTTCATGAAAATTTCTCACACGCGCTATTTAAAACTTAACATTTTTTCGATAGATCATTCCGAGCACTCCGAGACTCGGAATTTTACATCGTCACAGAATCTGGTCTCGAAATAATCCCATATAATTTAAAAAATATATATGTAATTGTGGTACATTGAATTTATCCTTTTTTCTATGAATGTTTTTTTGATATATTACATGATCAATGGTTTGTATGTGAGATCATGTGTGTTTTTGTTAGACTAATAGTAGGATAAAGGGAACTTTTATTATACTGACAATTTTTTATTAATTATTATATTATTATTATAACTATAATTTTTTTATCATCACAATTATATTAAGGGTATGGTCAAGTGTTACTCACAACATAAACCCTCACATGTATCCATATTTATCATAATCATGGGAGTTGAGGATTGAGGGGAAATCATCCTTATCCATTGATATATATACCCAGTTAGTGAATATGATATAGTTTATTCTAATGTATGTTATGAGTCTATTTATGATTCATGTGTTGATTTTGACTCATCCATAGAGGTTATATATCTTTATGGGTTGTAGTTTGGGTGTTGAGGATTGAAAGGATGTGTATACTGGGTCAGAGGCCATTTATTTCACATTGGTCTTATGTCGACCATGTGGGCTTGATAACTTGTTTAATATTGTGTCACTATTACATGTATTTTAACAAAAACATGAAATATATCGTGATTTGTTATTTATTTTATATGATGTTATTTTTTGATGTTACAGGATTTATTGGGGAACCATATGTTTCATAATATCTAAGTTTTATTTATTATAATTCTCATTATATGATATGTTAGGATGTATATTATTACATAATATGGTACAGATATATTATTTTTGTGGACATAATGGGTATAGTCTCACTAAGGTAATGGTAATGTACTCACCACTATTTAGTAGACTCTTGTATACTGGGAGGTGTATTTGTTATTGGGAATATCATTTCCTCGTGATTGATCACATCTAAGATAAGGTTATTAAAAATTATATCAAATAATTTAAAGGTTTTAGAGAAACTTTACATTGAGATATAGATATAATATCATATCATGGAATGTATATTATATGTGGGAAAATAATCACATCTAGGATAATTACAAAATATGAAGGGGTTTAGGATAAAATTTAAATTGAGTTGTAGATATAACATCATATCACAGAATGTATATTATATGTTTGAAATTGATCATATCTAGGATAGTTACAAAAGTTGATCATATAATATTGTGTTAGAGAGAATTAAATTTATTGATCTATTTAAATTCAAATTTTGGAAAATTTCTATATTATGGTTAGTAGGGTAATGTGGCTTGGATATATTGGGAGATATATTAAATATAGTGGAAATTTTCCTAATCCATGGATTCAAAGGTATATTTATTTATTATGAGGGATAGGTTGTAATTTGTTTATAAAAACATGTGATGTGGGAGATCTAGCTTCAACAAGAAGTAGTGATGGATTTTTTATAATTTTTTTCCTTTAGATTTGGGTACTTATCATCATTGGCAGGATTCCCCTAATGGAATTTAAATATATAAAATGATCCTATAATCGATTTCCACTCTATATATTTGTGTACTATTCAATATTTATTTGTCTCAGAACAATAATTATAAGTATTCCTTTGGAAAAGAAAGGATTTTGGGTTTTCTAGAGTAAGAAATACATGGAATAAAATATATTTACTAGTGTAGTATTGTTATTGAGAATACACACTTTATAATGAAAGAGATATTTGTATAGAAAGATTATGAATGTGTTTGGAAAGGACTTGAATTTTAATCATAGGTCTCTAGACTCAACCAAGTTGTGTATTTTGTTCATCCATGCTTTAATTGTATTTTTATTTGAGATTAATTGATCATTTTTGTTTTCTTTTATTTATTTTTTTTGAATTATGTAATGGTTTAATTTTATACTATTTATAGAAATTATTAAAATTTATTTGAAATAATATAGAATTATTCAATGAAATTTGGATTTATGTATAAACCAACTTTCTTGAAATGGTAAAATTACATTAAAATGAATATAAAAACTAAAACATTTTATTTTTAGAGAATTATTGTTTAAAATATAAATGGAAAATTTTAGATATAATTTAGTTACATTGGAAAGTTGGTATAAATTATTTTTTAAATATATTTTTGAAAATTATAGGATATTGTAACCATGGAAAATGTTTTTTTTTATATTTTAAAATGAAAAATATTTATTTCAAATAGTGATATTTAAAATTATTGTTTTTTTGTTTGAATAATTTATAAAAATGGATTTAGATTTAAAAAAACATTGAGATGCAAATATGTTTCTTAAAAATAATGATTTATTATTTTAAGGTTGTATGAAATATAATGGGAATGGTTTTAAATTTTCAGATTGGAAGATATTAAATTATAATCTGTTGGTTTTAAATCATAAGATACTATGGAAACATTGTATTTAATTAGAACACCCATAATTTTTAGATTATATGAATAACACAGCATTCTGAGTGCCCAAATCCTAAGAATCGAGCTACAGTGCTACAAGGCCTCCTTTGGATCCACCGATTACTAGCGGATACAAAAAGCAATGAGGTATAAAATAAAACCATTTTCATAAATATTTTATATCAATTAAATAAACAATAAAATGCAAAAAATGGTAACTCTCTTTGAAATAAACTATTTAGAATAAACATTAGTAGTGAAAATAGTTTTTCTTTTAAAAATCAACCATTAAATAATTCGATTTAGGAACATGTTGATATTCAGAAATAAAAGTTTATAGCATGGTGAACCTTCTCCATCATCATAACTCCTACATGGAATTATGGCTTAACATTAATGAAGAATTATTCATTCCTGTTACTTGCATCAGGGCCAATATTTCTTACATATAAAATAGATAGCACATGTAGGGGTGAGGATAAGAAGATAATGATTTTAATATCAAATCAGTATCAATCAGTGTGATATATTTCAATATCCAATCAGTATCAATAGTTATGAATATAAAAATATTTTATGAAAATATATTTTAATTATTTAATTATTTTCATAAACCAAACATTATTCAAAACAAATTATATTATTTTTTACAAATAATTAAATTAACCAAAAAATCACAATAATATAAAAGACTATGATTTCTCATAAAACACTCAAGTCATAAAAAACCTAATTTTTAAAAATTCATAAAAATACCCCCTTTTTCAAAAATTAATGGAAATACTCATAACGCATATTCCAAAAATTCCACATTTTTTTAAAAATAACAAGGAAACTCTCCATTTCCAAAAAAAACTAATTCTTCATGATTAGGCATCCCTAAGAATAATCAAATATAAAAACACATATTTCTTTATTTATATCCCCAGACAGCTTAAATGGTATGAATCCTTGGTCACATATCCGAAATTTTCACTATAATGGGATTCTCCATTCATCACAAATTATCCAAAAAAAAATTATCATATTAATATATTCTCTCTAACCCTACCGTCCCGATGGGTGAAACATATTGGTTTAAAAAATTCCACATTTGAAACCATTTTTAATTTTTGAATACACCCTTTTTCAAAAATCTCAATATCTATAAGATTATTTTTCTACACCAAATTAAAAAAAATATCCAAAATATATCATCATTATAATTTTTATCCATTAAAATTAACATTTTTAATTCCAAACCCAGTATTTTATTTTCTATTAAAAAATATTTTCAAATGAATTGTAAATTAAATACACATTATTTAAATTATCTATATTCAAATTCATATTTTATTCTAAAATAAAAATGGTTTTAAAATAAAATAATTTTCCCTAAAAATTAAATTATGAAAAAATACATGTTTTTATATAAATATAAAATTCCAAAATATTCAATAAAATTTATTCCTCAATAAACATTAATTATTTTGTAACACATAATAAGCTAGGAAATTTATAGAAGAGAAAATAAAAAAAATACCTAGAGGTATCATTTATATAAATTGCTTGTATTTATAGTCCAAAATCACATTATTGACAAGAATATGACTATTCAAGACCGTAATTAATGAAATAATGTAATCTATATCTAAATATCTATTTATAAGACATTAATAAATCCAAATCTAAGCTGGAGAAAATGAGAAATCAAGAAAGAGAACATGATCTATGTATTATCTAGAAATACAATATCTTTAAGATAATATATGCTCATGATTAATTGAAGAGAGCATGGGAGATCTCCAAAGTCACAAAAATATCTTATAGATTCACTCAAAGTAGTTTGTGAGGATGAATATGGATAATTAGTGGTTTTAAGGGTGTGAAATGATCAAATTTATTTATTTATCACATATTAATGATTTTCATGCATATTCCCAATAACTATACTGGGGATTTTTCATATCTCAAGGGTAGGTATTCACCAAAATATAGTTCTCAAAAGGTGTGTGGAACAGATAAGAGGAGGTTTCCTTTTATAAGTGAGTGGAAGGGAACTCTTAGAGTTATATTAGGTATTAGATTAATATAAATTAATTGTAATGAAAATAATATATCCAAATTGATATAATTTGAATATAAGAATTTTATGAGTAAATATAATCTCATATAATAAAATTTTGACAAGTTTATTTGATTGTTTCATGACTACCTTTTTGTTTATACACCTATTTAACCTTTTTGACAATTTCTATGATATCAATGTTTTTTACTCGTTATGGGTCAATAATGTTACCATAAAATGAAAATTTCTCATAAATAAACCATGGTTGAAATTATAAACCATATCCCATTCACTTTTCCAATGAAAATATTTTTAATCATTACAAATCATTTAAAAATTATTGATATTATACAAAATATTTAATGTCATTTTTGGAAATATTAATTTATGTAGACACTAATGGAATTAATATAGTAATATAATTTAAAAATAAACCCTTAATATATCTCTAATATTTCATATTAACCTCTAAATTTTGTGTGATAATAAAAATCACCCAAAAATACTAGTTTATTAATTTTTAAAATTATTTACTTGATTTTTCTTATGCATGCACAATAAATGTATCAATGTTGTGTAAGAATTTAATGTATTTATTTCAACACTAAAAATTAGAAATAAATTAACATGATAGAAATAATATAATTATTCTCAAAATAACCATTTTGATTAATCCAAAACATATTTTTATCCTTATGTGAACATATAATAGAAATTTAAATTAAGAGGGTGACATTTTTTATTTTTCATTACATAAAATATTATAAAGGACAAAATAAAAGATAAATGGAAACAAAAGGTGATATTTATAATGGTTTGATGATTATGTAAGATATATACACATATAAAGAAATATGTACACCTATTTGAATTATTTTTATGCCTTATTACATTATTTTTATCCCTAAACATCTTATTTTACCATTATTGAGGCAACACAAAATTACTCGTGATAATAATCATATTGAAAAAAAATAAAAGTGACATATTTACCAAATTTATACCTCATAATTGAAAATATGTAATATATTTTTAAATATTTAATTTATATATGTGGTATAAATTAACTTATCATTATAATGGAAAATGAAACAAATTATATTTTTTTAGAATAACGCATTGTTAATCCCAAAAATGAACATATAACAAAATCTAGAATAAATGGTGATTTTTATGTAATTAATTAGATTAATTATAATTTAAAGTTAATTATGTGACTTTAATATCCAATGGGACTTTTTAATTAAATTATTTAATAAAAATTGATAGTTTTAAAAAAAATTGAACGTTTTCATTATTTATTGAATAATCAACCTTCTCGTAGAAATAAAAAAAATTAAACCTAATATAATTTTGATAAGTTGTATTTAAAAATAAATTTCATTTTTTAAATTTAAAATTCTAAATTTTAGAAACAAATATATAAAATAAAACCATATAATAAAATAAAAATATTTCAATAATAATAAAATTGTTTCATTTTTTATTGAAAACTTACCTAAAATTATTATTATTAGAAAATAAAATCTAATTCATGAATATTGATAAGGTAAAAATTTTATTTTTTATTAAATTTACTTTGTTTTTTATTGAGAAAATATTACAACAAGAGATGAATTATCTGATTTGGTAGAGTATGGGATCTTTGTATCAAAATTCATATTACTTAATTCACATCATATGATTTGGATGCACGGTTTTCCAACCCATGTTCCAACCATCCACCATATCTAGGATATCTGGAAAGCCATAATGTTTGGATATATGGTTTCAAAAACTATGGAAAACCCATGAAAAATTCTTATATCCAGATTTTCATGATTTGATGGCATGAATCAACAGTTTAGACTTACTGTCCACATAACTGTGGTCCCTACTTTTTGAATCCAACTCATGGTGAAAATATTTATAGGAAGACCATAATAGTTTTCCTAACTATTTTCCAACAATTCATAATCCAATAATCATCTAAAAACATCAAAAAGTCACAAAAAAAATTCTTGAGAAAATATCCCGATAAAATATAGTCAAATAAATTGAGTGTAAGTACCTAAAGTTGAGTGTTGGTATGTTACACATTCCCTGTTTACACACCTTTGAGTTCATCCCATTTGAAACCCAAAACCCACTAATTAATTTAACCAATCAAGTAATGGTAATCACCCAAAACATTTATTTCCAAAAATAAAATAGAAATTAGGAAATACTCAAAATTTATTCTATGAAAAAACACAACCATTTAACTTTAATTACAAAAACCATTTATATTGTTGGTATATATAGAGTGAGAGATAATATACCTTCCATAAAAAATATTTTTCAGAAGAAACTCATCACAAACATGTAAATTCAAGATCTTCAAACCCTCCTATGAAAGATTATAATGAAATAATCATAAAAAAATCCCTAAAACCAATATCCAGGAATGGAATTTCTGGATTAGGTTTTTTTCCAAGAAAAAAATAGAAGAGATAGTTTAAGGAGAGAAAAGAGCCTTACCTTTGATCCCATGGATAAACACTTCATGATTCGATAAAGTGGAGCTCTGAGGTGAAGGAAACAACAGAATTATTATGGAGCCCCTAATGTCTAATATCCCTATAGAGGTGTGACGAAATTAGTGTATCGGGGGAAATTTTGGGTTGAAAATTAATTTTCAAGTATTTATTATATATCTTATGGTTTGGATACATGGTTTGGGAAATAATAAAGGTGATATTATAAGAAATTAAGTGTTGGATATTTTGACAACACATTTTGTTAAATCATATGCTAACCATGTGAGATCTATTACTAAAAAATTTCAATTGATACACAGTTTTCATGCATAGTTTAACCAAACCATGCACAAACTATCCACTTACCCAAACACCCACATTTCACCTTACATGGTTACCATGGGATTTCATATTGATTCCTCTAAATCTGAACATACCATGTACCCACAAAAAACTCTCTAAATAATATCAATATCCTCGGTTAATTTCCTTAAATAAACTCATCATTTTAATGATATAAAATAAAAAAATTGAACAAGTAAATAATCAATATTGGGGTGTTAAATTATTGACACCATTAAGTTTTATATCTTTTAAAATCTATAGGATGTTAGTATATATTTTGTTTATTTACTATCATTAATGTTGGTGAAAAAAACCTATCTGAATTATTTAGATGTGAACCATGTATCTGTGCTCATTTTCGATGGATGTGGGATCTTGGATATAGTTTTGGTGTGCACCTTTGTGTTATACCATGTTTAGAAGTAGTTTTCCTTTTTGAATATCATTTTATTTTAGGGTTATTTGGGATAATGTAAATTTATGTGGATCATATTATTATTAGGTTATGTACTAGAGTTATTCTAGTTTTATCAATGAAATATTTATATTTTTAAAATTAGAGTTATTGTTTTATAGGATGTGTCATACACAATGGTAAATCATCCCATAATGATATTATAAAACCTTAGGTATTTATAGAAAACCATTTTTTGGAGGATGCATCTATTATCAGTGAAATTGATATATTATCTAGTTAAATGGGTTGTGTTGGGGAAGTTAAACCATATATGACTAAATACCAAACAATTGACATTGATTATAACAATTTATTTATTCCCATTTTGATAGACATAAAAAATAACTTAGAGTATATACTTTCTTCTAGTTAAATGGTATGAAACCATGGGAATACATCCTTATATGGAATCCTATATACATTACATAATAATGATACAACATTCCAAATCAATTATTCCATGATTTAGTGTGATAATAACTAAAACCATAGCTCAAGATGCACTAAATATCTTAAAAGGGGTTTTAGAATAATAAAGGGGGTATAATGAATATATCTTACCATAATCATTGAATGACCATATCAAAAACATTTTTGTATTGATTTAATAAATGGAGGATAGATAAGGAGTATAAGTAAAAACCTCCTCTCCATTTTTTACTAGTTAAACATTAAATCCAATTAGGTTATCAACGAACACATTCCCAACATAATAAAATAGAATATGGTACATTGTGGAGTGACACATTTTTTCCAAATTCAATTCCCCAACCTATTGGACTATGGAAAATACATAAGTTTATATTGTATCATGAAGTCATGCAAAAAAATATATCATCCCATCACTAGAAATCATAGATTAAAATACCATGATAATCATTATGCTATGCCCTTATGACCCACCTTTCAATAACTTATTCTAGGTAAAAATGAAAAATCCATGGAATTCTCTTCTAAAAATCAAATTGTGGCATGAACGTCTTCACCAAGACAAAAATAACCCTTCTATATAATAAATATTAAATCATAACCTCCCACTACGATGTGGAAATGTTATTCCTAATGCATCCACATTAACTAAATAGGGACATTATAAATCAATTCTCAAGTTTTGGGATGAACAAAAAGATATAGTAAAATTTTATTCATACATATAGACTATCCATTAAACAATCCCTCCTCTCACTATATGAGAATACACTTATTGAAAATTTAATGCTTAAACCCAGGAAAAAACACCAAATACTAACCCTAGCCTCCTCCAACACATATAAAAGAATAAACCCATTAAAAACCTGTGGTTTCAAAAATAATATGTAATTATTATTTCAACATATTTTTTCTATCACAAACTCCCCACTAGAATACTTCATGTCCCAGAGATATCCCCACATGCATATCTTATAATCCATATCAATCAGTCACATCAAATGAATTTATTAACTCTGTATATCCCACTTGACATGACTATGTCAATACCCATACTAAACTAGTGAAAAAACAAAATCCTAGATGCCTCATACTCTAACCCATCATAAATGTTGTTTATCAGATGAACAATGTGTGTTGATCCATATCTGTTTCATTATTCTCAATAAAACATGAAATATTCTAGTTGATACCCTACTACACTAAAAGCCTCTAAAAAACTAATGGTCAACACATCATGGAACCAAAAAATTTCACAAACACCACAATTATTCTCTACTCATGGCAGTATTCAAGAATTATAAATATTACAATTTCATACACCATTGGTTGACATCAATGGTCTAAATTAGAATATATCTATCCCTAAAATAAACATGAGTTCATCTATAAAATTTAGGAAACAAACATATAGTCTCATTCACCAGTTTCAACATATATCATGACTAATAACTTCAATAAACAAGTCAACATAGTTCACCAGATGAACCAACATTACTTAGACCTAGTCACCATACTAGTTTATTTTCCCAAAATTCATGTGTGGTATTTCCACCATTACATAACTTTCAATATCAAACAATTAGTGACTAAGTAATATTGATCATACATGGTCCATAAATATTACCGTGTTTTGGATTTCCTTTTATACTGAACATAAATTGGTAAATTGGATCCCAGCACTAAATCAAAACCAACACCTACCCCAAGTTTTTTATACCATCACACCAACCCAAAAAATCACTAAAAACCTTTTTAAAATAGTATTTAATACTCATAACACTTATGGTGTTCTCCCTCCTTTGTTCTTCCCTTATTCTCAATCAATGAGTATGATCTTTTCCAACATGGACTACTATCTAAAAAATGACACCCATGAGCCCCACACATTATATACAAATAGACCCACTGTATGAGACATGCACTAGTGTCTATGATAGTATGGTACATCACACTGCCTCTTACTAAATAAATTGATGCTATTATTTGACAAAACTCATTCTCATCCAACTCACCATCATAAAACACTCATGTTCAAACATGAAATAGTCCACACACCAAGCCTTATTTCAATTCACCATATCATCTATACCCAAATTATTATAGTATGACTGTGTATTCATTCCTTATCAATCTTAATGAGCTACAGGACCCTCAAAATTTCTCAAGTCCTAATGTTAATCATATCATATTTCAAATTCCACACAACCTCATAGTGTATATTCTATACGATCTTATCATTCAATTTAGATCATAATTATAGTACCACCTTGTTTATCTCAACATTTATCTATAGAGAACTCATATCACACACCAATATTATTATAATGTGCATGTTTTAATTGGTTAAAAACACTTAAAAAACTCAATAACAACCCTTTATCATACCAATTCATGATAGAACATAAAGGGGTAATACCCATACTCATACTTATTTCCAAGACAAGGTGACTCACACATTTATACACTCTCGTCATACTTTACAACAACCTAGATGTGATTATTTATATAATTCCATCAAGACCCCTTAACTTAGCTTTGTATAGTCCAAATAATTAAATAATCCTAGAACCCATAATTATATATGGATAAATCATAGAGGACACTTCCCATATATATATCAAAGGACTAAACATGCATCACTTCATAGGCTAACCCACATATTGGGAAGGTTTCAAATGTTGTCCTCATGCATTGATGTCATCACCATTATATAACCCCAAGAGTCATGAGAACTCCAAAACACAACCTGCATATCTAAGAGATTTTATAATATCCACCCATTAATATGTCCCCATTTCATTCTAGGATGGTTACACCTAATGAAATAATGAAGCTCATCATCTCATTTAATCTTATTCCATAGAATCTCGCATGCCCTGTTTTATTGGGATAATTCTCACTCTATCATTCATGTGATAGTATAATCTCCAACACACCACTCACAATAGTGAAAATTTAACTCTATTTTCAAAATAATTAATATCATGGAATATATTCACACTAGTTCTACCTCGATAAAAAAAACTTGACTCATGAAACTTTGGGTCATATATAATTAATTTTAGGATCACATGAATAATCAAATAGTTAATTATTCCTCCCTTGTATAATAGATTCATTCCTCACATGCAGCAACATTAATTCCTTTTTTTATAATAAATATCTAAGGAACCCCTCACATTCATATAATATATACTCAATCACACCTCATGTGCATCAATATTAAAATATGAAGTATCTTCCCTAGCTTCTAGTCACTAAATTCATCCTCTTAATATGGTTGAACCCTCCCTCTCTTTGGATACCATTAAATAACATAACTCATCCAAATAAATAAAATGTAAAGTACCTTGTTATTTTTCAAACACTTTTGACACACAATCACCATGGGTTTTATATCATCAAAACTATGTCCTACCACCTAATCTACAGAACATACCCCTATAGTATAGAACTCACAAATAACCCCTTATTCTTCTGTATCATATACTATAAGGAAACTCATAGTCTGTCACCCCATGTCAGAGACCCTATCTATATCAGGAACCCTTGTTCCCATAATACCCACTCTAGTGTTATCAACACATATATAAGAACCTAAACAATGTTATCCTCATGAAACACATATCATTTGGTTATTATAATAAGAAATATGTAGTAATAATCAATAAACCACATTATTCTATAAACACTCCATGACATGAGGGTCTCATGCCACTCATGTATGACCCTGGTACATTATACCAACTCTAGTGATAGATATAAAATAAACAAATTCTCACATAAATAGTCATAGTATATGAAAAATAAACTAGAAACCATTGTCATTCGGATTATAATTTTTCCAAGAAGTTATATGAGACAACACTATATATGTTTTTATTGATAATTTAATCAACTAACATAACACATTAATCATATTTTCAATTAAATAAATGCATATAGATCACTTATGAATCTTATGTTCCAAATATGAACATAAATTCAAACCTATTTCAAACTAACACCTATAATAAATTTAAAAAAAATAAAAACATCATAGAAAGAACAATCAAACCACTAAAATTTAACAAAAAAAATGAATATAAATCCCACCTCCCAAGAAACGTAGAATTTTTATGATTTAGGTAATCTATAGCCATATACATAGTGTACTCAACAAGTTTTAACATGTATTATAAACACCAAATATATCCCAAACTGTAATACCATTAAAAATGTCTATATTAACACTATTTAAGTTCCCAAACTAGACTACCCAAATAGTACCAGATTGGTTGTTTCACATAACCTCAGATGCTTCTCTTTGTATTATAGATATTGATTAATTATGGTGAGGGTTTGATGAATCATGTTAGGAGACAATAACCTCTAGTATCATTACATAAAATAAGATCTAAAATCAAAAACATCTGTAATATGTGTCACATAAATGTGATATATATGATGTTATATTTGAACTAAAACAATATAAATAACATAAGATTAATATAATTGTATTTATATGATTTTCATATGGTCCTAAAATAGATACCATACCACCAAATGGTTGGTCACATAATGTAATTGAAAAATGAAAATAATAATATAAGGGATACTCAATTGATATCCTCTCCATCAACTTAAATGAGTCTCCATAACACCATTAAACACTGCTAGCAAATTCACTTATACTAATTCCATCACCTAGACCTACGTGATAATAATGATATCTTCATGTCCACCAAGGTTACCATGTATGGTGTGATCATAAAACTCAATAGGTTACCAAAAATTCTGTCCCTTATCAATAATAGAAAATTTAATAACCCAAACATTTATCCATGTAATTTCACCCTTATTATAATAATATCATATAGTATAAATCACAAAAAATCACATAGATAACACAATACAAACATTATAAATTAAGAATGAATGAAATAAGAGGTATTTTTAGAAATTAAGGAACCTATACTGATGGAATATTAACTTGACCTTTGGAATAGTAACATGACCCTTATAAATAGTAATTCATCCAATAGAATAGTAAATTAACCATTTAAAGTAAAAATTAATTTAGGTATCTTATGAATGAAAATATGATATATTTATCTCATGGAATAATTAAATAAATGTTTTAAAAATGATAAATTAGGTGTTGGTATTTTTATAAGTCATAAATATTTAATTAAATTTTTTTAATTAATTTACTAATTTAAAAGAAAATATATTCTCATAAAATGTATTAATAAATTAATATTTTGTTTTATTATGATTATAAGATAATTTTATGAGATATTAATTAATTTTTCAAAATGTTAAAAAACAGTTTTAATTTTAAAATATGTATTTTTCAAGTAAATTATGATTTTAATTAAAAATTAAATTTATCATATTTAGAAAATTATTTCAATAAAATTGAGTTAATTTTTTAATTATGCACATCAAAAAATGGTTAGGGTGAATTTTTGGGATTTTTTCTGAAATACTTGAATTTTGTGAGTAGTAAAATACGGTAATTTACAGTATATATACATTATAAGTTAAATACAATATTACTTGAGTAATTGATGATTTAATCACCATAATATATAATTATTATTCTCTATTTACTATATTTATTCATGGAATCATCACTATTTCTTGTATTGTGTCAAAATAATAAACTAATGAATAAAATAATGAGAAAACACCCCTCTCCTCCACTATAAATATCACCCCATAGAACCTCTTTTCATCACACCTATCAAGATTTGATCCTTGTAAAAATTATAATAAATTATATTCCCAATCCCATCCCCTAATTTTAAGATCCATTGGTCTCATATAAAGACCAAAACCTTTTCCCTGAGGAGGTTCTCTAGGAGGAGATATTTAAGAGGTAAAATCCTCTTCCTTTTTATTTTAATTTCTTTTAATTTATTTTTATTTATTATTCTATCCACAAATAATATATCCAAGTATTAATGATAACTCTATTATCTTTTATAAACTGTAATGATATCATGTTAATGGAAGATCCATCATCAAACTTCTTTCTCTCTCTCTTTTATTCTAAAAATGAAATCATCATCCCTGATGTGTCAACTTACCAATATTGTGAACGATGCTTCTTAATTTTCCTTTAACACCTTAAATTATGTTCATAAAACCACTATAATGGTTGTTAAATACTGTAAAATATATTTTATTACCCTTTTATGTTCTAGAACTAAAATATTTACATAATACTAAATGATAAAACAAATCGAGTTTATTGTGATCAAAAACTGCCAAAAATAACCCAAACGATTATCATTAACTATTTATCAAATGATTAATCCTAATTATATTTAACCAAATGATATAAATAACCATTTAAACTGATTTATGTGAAATAATAACATATATTTTCAATTCTGGAGAATTATACTCATTCTACATAAACTTCAATACTCATATTCAAGTAAATCAATTATGAAAACCAAGAAAACGGACACTCTGGAATAATGAAAATAAACTATATAAATCATCAAAAATCACATAAATTAATGTAATAAAACTATAATGAATCAAATATATATATAAAAGGTTATTGATTTTTTAATTATATAATTTAATTTTATTATCCATTATATTAAATAGAAGAGAGTGTTCGGACATAAGGTAAAGGGGATTCTCAAAGCCAACTCTCTTCCTTTGGGTTTTCCCTCTTTCACTAAATTTTTATTATAAATGTTCCATTAATGTTATTTAAATATAATTTATTTATCCTGACCTTTTATTTTGTGGATATACATGCTTCCAAGTTGATTTTATGACAAAATAAAATATTTTTCCAAAAGAACTCTTCCTTCAAAAAACACATGTTTTAATTCTCTGGATTTTGTTTCTTCTTCACTCAAGATGGTCGATTCTTATACCAAGTATGTTATTCCATTTTTATTTTGGGAACCCCAATGTTTATACATGAAAGTATGCTTTATGAAACCCATTTCCTTTCAATGGGTTATTTTATGTCCGATATTTATATATGTTCTATGTGGAATGCATGACAATGTAAATATTATGGTGTGACAGGTGAACCTAGAATTATATAGCACTCTAATTCATTGAGAAATGTTAATAATATAATGATATAAAGTGAATTATGTATGAAAATGTTGTTATCTTTGTTCACAAATATGTTTTTTAGTTGACCACTAAGACATGATGTTTCATTTTTATGCATTACCACATTTGATGCCTTTATCTAATGATTCCTCAAATGATTATTATGATTTTTTTACAATGATGATTATTCTCACCCCATTTTATATTGATTCATGTTCTTATTTATCCTATTACTAGGTTTTTATCTCACCCCTTTCTTTGATTTATATCCTCAGGTGATTACTCGTACTGAGGAGAACACAAGGGCCAATAAGAAGCTAGAGAAGAAGGAAATAAATAAATTTTTATGTTTTATTTTGTAAATTTCATGTATGGTAATAATTTTCCCAATACACTAAACCTTTGGATCCTGGTTGTGTAATGATTTTATATTGTTTGTCTTTAAAATGATGTAATAAGTTATATAAGAAAAGTAAGGTTTCTATATTTCGTATCAGATCGTGGTTTAGTTAATTTGGGAATTATGATTAGAGAAACATAGTTTCAACCCTTAATATGAGACTAAGTAAGTGTAATAAACCAAGAATCTTTTTTTTAGAAAAAATTTAAACCTAGAGATCCCACAATACGTGCCTTTAGAGTTAATTTCACAAAGGAATAAATTATTTATTAATGAAATTTTTTAATTATGTTCTAACTTTTTATATTTTAGAAAATGTTGGAAACTAGGAGAAAACAACCCAACAACCCATGCGAGGGACAATGCATGATTTCTTGAATGACATCACCAATGCCTTGGAAGGTGGAGTTAGAAATTTCATGGATATTCTTACCCAACTATCTCAATCTATGAACAATAACCTGAACAATATGGAACATCCTCCTTCGCCTAAGATGGGGAAACTGGAAATTTATTCCTTTATGTGGTAACAAACACTGAAATTTAGTGGATCTTATGATCCATTAGTCACAGAATAGTGGGTCAACTCAATTGAGAAGATCTTTTCTGTGATTCTCTATTATTAGATTAATAATGTTACTCTTTCCTTTTTTCATATATATGGATAGGCCAACTAATGGTGGGAATTGATTAAGAACACTAATCCAAAGGATGAAATTGAAGAGAAGGAGTGGGAATATTTCAAGAAAAAAATTCTTAACAAGTATTTACCACAAACTATTCATACAAAGATAGAGAGATAATTCATATATATAAATTAAAAGGAAGGTGAATATTTCAAGTAATATGAAAAAAAATTCACAAGGCTTCCAAGGTACACTTCAGGTTTTGTTATCAACAATGATAGCAAAATTGATAGATTATTTAGCAGGTTTAAAACCACACCTTAAAAAGGACCTATAAATTTGAGACTTTTGGAGTTATTAATATTTTGTTTGATGTTATCTCAAAGTGGATATGGAGTTTTTAGAATGGACTCATGGTTGTGGTGATAAGAAACAAAATATGGAGTTTCAAGATGGAGGATCTCATGAAAAAGGTGGGAAGAAATCTCAACCACTCGCATGTTAAAAATATGGGAAGAATCATTATGGTAACTACCTCAAAGGGATAGGGAAATGTTATAAGTTTGGGAGATAAGGCCACCAATATCATTAATGTTAAAGAGACATAAAGAAGGTAGGTGATAAAATATATGAAAGAAGATCACCACCCATGGTCCAATGCTACAACTGTAGGGAACAAGGGCACTATGCAATCTAGTGCACTAAACCTCGAGTCCTTGAGGGTAATCAGCATCATCAACCACCAAATATAAAGGAATAAGGGAAGGATTATGTCATCACTACTTTTGAGGTAGAGTAATAAAATGAATTTTTACAAGGTACACTTCCTATTAACTCAATAATGGAAAAAATATTCTTTGATTTTGGTTCTACGCATTACTTTATATCTTGAAAGTTTTCTATAACTATTGAATAAAATCCCCAAAACCTTGAAGTAGAGATATCCGTAAAAACACCTAGTGGTGTGATCATTGTAACCCAAGTGTTGAACTCTTCTTCTATTGGTGTATGTGGTAATACTCTCCCAAAAAATCTCATGATACTTACCTTGGTGGAATTAAACTCTATACTAGGGATGGATTGGCTCTTATTATATAGATCACACATCAATTGTTAGGAATAGGAAATGTATTTTCATATTCCAAACCATCCCATGCTCCTCTACAAATGTAAGGAATATCATGAATGTCCTTTGTAAAATCCTCAAGTGGTGTGGGTATTGATTCCATATGAATAATCATACCTCACAAAAATGGTTGATTCAATTTAAGGTATCAACCTAGGGGAAATTCCCATTGTGAGGGAATATAGTGATGTATTTACCAAAGAGTTACTCAAACTTCCCCTAGATTGTGAGGTAGAGTTCTAAATAGAACTCATACCTAGATCTACTGCTATCTCAAAATTCCCCTACAAGATGGCCCCAATAGAACTGAAGGAGTTAAAGAAGCAGTTGTAAGAGAATTTGGACAAAGGGTTCATATTCCCTAGTGCATATCCTTGGGGTTCACTGGTACTATTTGTTAAGAAAAAGGATGGATTAATGTGGTTTTGTATCGACTACTGGGAGCTCAATAGGATCACCATAAAGAACGAGTATCCTATTCCAAGGATTGATGTCTTGTTCGATCAGCTACTAAGATATCAGTACTTATCAAAGGTGTATCTTCGTTATGGATATCATCAGCTAAAGGTGAAGAAATAAGATATTCAGAAGACTTCCTTTCATACAAGGTATAAGCACTATAAGTTTCTTGTGATGCCCTTCATAATTACAAATCCCCTAAAATCTTAATGGATTTGATGAATATAATCTTTATACATTACCTCAAAAAAATGTGGTAGTGTTTACTTATGATTGTCATGACCCCCTCCCCACAAAGTGTACCCCTCCTAGGCTGGTATTGGGGGAAGAGAGATAGTGACCCCCAAGTCCTTCCTTCAGTAGGCCCTGGGTTGGTGACTAGCACTGAGGGTATAATAAACATGCAGATGGGAGGTATTACCCTCTAAGAGAAACACATGCAGAAGAGAGAGATAAGATAGACACCAACTAACTTTTACTCAGAATACAATATAAAATACACCTAAGTTCACAAATATAATATCATGCAAGAACTACTACAACTGAAAGGAAAAATATATAGTACCAAAAAGAAAAGTAAATACAGCAATGACCATGAAGCCCAAATAGATCCTGCAACCCACAAGCTAGTAGTAACCAGCCGGATCTCTAACATACTCCAACTGACCAGAAAAATAGTTTATATATACATAGGGTGAGTATAATAGTATACTCAGTAGAATCCTCCCTGGAGCCTCTTGGGAAAAAGTAAAGAAAGCGTGTTAAAGCAAAGTGAACAACAAGTGAAACTAAATCATCACCTAAACAATAATATTAAGTTTATGGCCTCACCATGGATACTCTCACCAAGTATCATATACAAGATCATATATTATAATAAAGAATATTAAGGTTACTCTACTACCACTTCCCCACTAGTTTTCTTCTTTTCCCCAACATCGCACGTGCTAAGCATGTCTCTCTAAAAAGGCTAGCCCATAGACTCCTGGGTGAAGCACCACAACACACACCTCATGTGTCAACATGCACCTCATGCATCAAACCAACACATCCATGTAACCAAATTAACCACGTTATTTTCGAGAGCTACCACAACCCTTATAACGTGTATTATATATCAGGTATTATACCTCAAGACATTACAGCCCATACATCGAGTAAGGATTTTCAAGATGTCACAGCCCATACACATTATACCTATAGTAGTCCTTAGAAAACTATAACCAGAATATATGTGTGTGAAATTACCATAATCTATTATAGCCCTCTGCACGCATATATGGGGAAAAATAACCACCGTGCATACTATCAAAAGTAACTGCCAAGAGAAGAGAGTGAGGCCAAAGGGAGTATTCATCCATCCATCCTCCCACCAAGATGTTGGGAAACCCCCCCCCCCCCCAGGGCTCAGAATCCCTGGGGTGTCAGTTTCCCTAATCGATAGGGTAGAGTAGCGTGTAGAAACACAACAAATTATAGGATAATAATATATCTCTCAATCACACTATGGGAATAACCTAGTCTTATACTCAACTTCTTTTAACGTCTCTCGGACTCCCAGATGCCACTACTAAGATTAGATATCCAATAATCATACAACCATTTAAAGAGCTACATTAAATTATTTTATACCTTTTTATTAGTTTCAATTTACGTTAATTAATTCTTTAACCATTAATTAACCATTATCATTTTCCACATTACATTTCATTAGCATCACAACAAAGTTTCATGCCCTCCAGGAATAAGAAAACTGAGTCCACATCTTTCCAGAATTATAACCTCAGTATTGCATCCCAACAAGCTCCAACCCCATGGGTTAAACATTTATTCATTTCTTTAACATCATTACCACTTTCCAAATTTATAGGTATTCTAGGAAAACATTCTAATCTACCAAATTCAAGGGGCTCAACATGGTGAGTAAATTAACTACCCATTGAGTCTTTTCCACCTATAGTAGGATCATAGAACCATCCATCATTGAGATGTTAAACACATAAAGTATGTGGAATACCTCATGTGTCTTCACCTCTTCTTGAAGGAGGGTAAGAAATACCAACTTCCTCAAGAAGTGGGGAAGGTAAAGTAGATAAAAATAGATTTAACAAGAATCCAACTTTCACATCTATAGGTAATCCTAGCTTCAATCTATTCCATCATCTCTAGTGTCCTCCCCAACACCACATGCATAAACTGGTGCATATCGCCACTCTAGGCATCAACTATTACCACAAAAACCAGACCTTCCTACCCCACATACTATAAAAACCCTCTAGGATCATCCATCCTAGGCTCATGCCACATCTGGGCCTCCCCACCCCACATCACAATAGTCATTCCAAGATCATCTATCCTAGGATCACATCACAAGAAGTAGGAAACAGAAAAAGAAATTGGGCTCTTGGCCTTAAAACAAGGCATTCATCCTTCATACACAATGAGATATCCTAGCTCCAAAGCACTAGAAACTTGGCCTTTACAAGCAAGTGGTAAACTCACACCTTAAAAGGTATTATCTTTATCACACAACCAGTTCTTTATTACATCTTGAATTAACTAATTCATTATTCATAGGTTCTAACTACGGGCAACCTAAGTAACAAGTTATCACAAGCTAATTAAACAATAAATTTAACATGAATTTAAATCTTTTATCAACAAGAATCAACATGATTTAGGTTTATTAACTAATTAAATTAATCATTAATACTCACATCAATTTTATTAACATAAAATTATAATAACAATCGAACTTATTAAACATTCCTCTTTAACCAATTAGCCAATTAATTATCAATTAATTATGGATTTACATTATTTACCAATTTACATCAACAAAAACATGATAAACCAAGCAAGTCAAAGATATCACACTATCTAGAAAATTAATAGGCAACTGTTATCATGGTATAAAGCAACAACATTGTTACACGATCGATACCAATTCTTTAATCTGGTTCAAGTATTTAATTAGGTCAATTTCATTGTGATCCAAGGGATAAATCATGATAACTCTACGATTTAACATAAATAAATATAGAATCATTGAATCCCCTACCTCAAAAGGTTGTTGAAGTTCTTATCATGAGAATAAATCAAGGCAATGGATCAAGTAAATGGATCACAATCATCTCTCCCATAATAAATGCATCCACCTAAGGACATCATAGCACAACCACACCAACCAACCATCAAGAAAAACTCCATTAGAGTCATGGAGGTCACATGCCATCACACGAAAAAAAGAAATGGGAAGAAATATATCAAAAAAAACATAAGAAATTAGTTATATTATACCTTATATCTAATATGGGTCACTACGTATCAAAGTAGGAATCTAGGGATCATTCCTTGACGAAGGAATCCCCAAAACGCTGAAGAGGGGGTCGTCGAGTCACCTGGGGTCAAGAGAGAGCTGATGCAACCATAGGTTTGTGAAAACATAAGTGGCTAAATTGTTTTAAAAACATACAGTAGTGGGGAATTGCATGATGTGTAATCCCCTTTCACATCATGTAATTCCTCGGGGTCAGTATCTGATGAAAAACCCGTCACCTCAATATTTGATTTTATTTTTCAAACCCTAAAACTTACATGTCATGAAACCCTATTTCACATTGTGAAACAACCCATGAAATAGGATTTCACATCATGTAATTTAGTTACATGATGTGTAATCCCCCCTTTCTATTTTTTACTTAACCGAACTTATCCAAACTTCTTTAGATCCTCCTCCGAGCACTTTGTTCTTTCAAAAAATGAAAAGGGTTGATCCATGTAGATATGTTCCCTTAAATCAAATACCTCTCAAAATATTCTCATCTTCAAGAATACAAAACCAACCTAGAGTAACAAAAAGGGTTCATCCGAACAGCCACCCTGCGAGATACCTCTCAAAGTTTCAACTGACATAGGATCTCACCACCTCACTAAAGGAACAAGAACAAAACCACGTAACAACCACAACTATATCCTAAACACTCTCTCGGGGGATATACCTCTAAAAATAGAGCGATCCACAACAAGAAATAACATAAAGATATCTCATAAACAAAAAGGGTCTACAACCACCAAACTAACAATGTTACAAGAGAAGAGAAAAACATAAAATAGTTCAGGGTACTAAGCACGTATCTACGATTCATGTTCCCAGGTACTCTCCCCCATGCCACTATTCCACCACAAGACAAAAACCAATGGGATATAATGCTTGCGCAACACCTTCTCCCGGCGGTCCAAAATCTCAATAGGCCACTCCTTGAAGGTCGCATCATCTTTAACATCGATCTTGCCCCAATAAATGATGTTAGAGCCATCATGAAGATAGAGACGGATTTTTCACGCATGAAAAACATCATGTATCCAAATCATATGTGGGATAAGTGCTACCCGATATGCCATGACTCCAACGTGATCTAACACCTTGAAAGGCCCAACAAACTGGGGATAAAGATTACCCCCATGACCAAACCTCTGCTTCCTTGATGGGAGTCACCTTTTGGAACACATGATCTCCAACATAAAACTCCAAAGGTATCCTCCTATGATCATCATAGGATTTATGATGATCCTAAACTTCCTTCATCCTATCATGAATCACCTGAACCATCTCTATCATATTTTGTACCAGTTTTGGCCTCAGAATTGCTGACTCTCGGACCCTAGCCCAGCACAATAAAGAACAGCATGGTCAGCCATAAAAGACTTTGAATGGTCAATAAAGATAGTGGAATGAAAATTATTATTTTAATATAAATATACAAAGGGAATGTGTCTCATCCATGAACCTCCAAAATTTAGGACAAAAGAGTACAACATGTCTTCAAGAGTTTGGATGGTTCTCTCTACCTGATCATCCATCTACGAATGAAAAGTGGTGATAAGTAATAACTAAGAACCAAAATCATGATGTAGACCTCTCCACACCCTGGAGGTAAAACTAAGATCTCATCCAGGAATGATCATACTTGGGACTCCATGGAGTCTCTCCACCTCCTTCAGATCTTACCTCGACAAAACCTCTACTGATCTCGACTCCTTAATCTCTATAAAGTGGGATGATTTTTTCAAACCATCCACTACCACCCATATAGCATCATAGAATCCTTGAGATCAAGGTAAACCAGTAAAAAATTCCATCTAGATGTCCTCCCACTTCCACTAAGGAACATATAATGTCTGGAGAAAACCACTGGGAACACAGTTCTCAACATTCACCTTTCAGAAGACCAAACATCATGACACAAACTCTGCAACTGCAAACTTCAAACCAGGCCACCAAAACTGACCTCTCAAGGCTCAGTATATCTTTGTCATGCCAGGATGTAATACTAAGGGTGAACTATGGAACTCTCTAAGAACCACCTCACACATCTCCAAAGGAATGAAAATCCTTCCCTAAAACAACACTCGGTGTTGTTCATTTTTAAACCAACCATCAGGGTCCTCACCACAAACAACTCGGTCTCTCTAGACCACTACCTCAAGATCCCCCAACTAGGATTCCTTCACTTTATACACCAAAGATGACTAAAACTTCATATTAAAAAGACAACCTATTCCCCCAACTTCTCCCATATCTAGATGTAATGCTGAAAGTTCCTCCATTACTCTCCAGAAATCACTAGATTCACGTACTACATCACTGCATGACTTCATTATCAGCACATCAGCTACAACATTACCCTTTCCAGCTATATATGAAATTTCAAAGTCATAATCTTGTAAGAACTACATCCACCGACACTGACACAAGTTCAAGTCATGTTGGGAGAAAAACATACCTTGGGATTTTATGATTAGTGAAGACTACAAAATGCTTGCTGATGAGGTAATGTCTCCAAAAAATAAGGGAAAACACCAAAACTGACAAATAGAGATCGTGGATGGCATAGTTATGCTCATGGGGACTCAAATTTTGAGATCTATAAGAAATGACCAATCTCTATTGCATTAGAACATAGCCAAACCCAAGATGCAAAGCATTATAGAAAACCTCAAACTGAACTCTTTATATTGGTAGACAATGAACTGGGTAACTGACCGACTTCTCCTTCAGACACTTAAATCCACCTGACACTAATCAATCCACAAGAATGCCTGATCCTTTCTGTTTAATGTTGTCAAAGGATTCGTAACTGGAGAGAAATCGGTTACAAACCTCATATAATAGTTTGCAAGACCAAGAAAACTTCACACCTATGCCACTGACTTGGGGGATAACCAAGACACAACTACTACTAACTTTGATGGATCCACAGATACTCCCTATTGGGATACAACATTCCCTAATAATTGGACATCTTAAGACCAAAAATCACACTTCGAAAACTTCCCAAACAGCTGCTGACAACAAAGAACTCCCAAAATAGCATGCAGATGTTATGCATGATCCTCCTAAGATATGGATTACATAAGGATGTCATCAATGAAATCCACCATGAACTTATCCAGGAAATCATATAAAATAGCATTCATCAACCCCATGAACACATATGTAGAATTTTCCACACCGAACAACATCATAATGAACTCATAATGCCCATGATGACAATGGAAAGTAGTCTTCAAGATATCCTCATCCTTCACACTCATCTAATGATATCCTTACCACAAATTGATCTTTGAGAACAAACTTGAACCCTTCAGTTGATCGAATAAATCATCAATATATGGAATAGGATTGCGGTTCTTCACTGTCACTTGGTTCAAGTAATGATAATCGATACACAATCGCAAACTATCATCAGTATTCTTTATGAACAAAACTGGTGAACCTCATAGTGACACACTTGGCCAAAAAAATCACACTGTAATAGAACATCAATCTATATATTCAGATCTTTCAACTCATAAGAAACCATCCTATATGGAGACATCGAGATATGAGACGTGTCTGGTTGTAGCTCGATCCTGAACTCAATCTCTTATTTAGGGGGTAGTGCTAAAAAATCTTTTGGAATGACATTAGGATACTCTTCCATGACCCTAGGAAACACCGACTGATGAACCTCTGACAACCACAAAATTATCTTATCCATCAAGGATGATAAGTAAGGAACACTCCTTTGACCCATCTGAGGGTCTCTCTCACCAACGAACACTATTGGCTCTCCATCTGCATCGAAGAACATAACTTTCCACCTAAATCAATCCACGATAGCCTATAGTGAATACAACAAATCCATGCCAAGGATGAAATCATATGGTTAAATCTACAAATATAGGAAATATCCCTAAGAGCAGTGTTTCCCCGTCACTAGAATGCAGTCTCTATATACTTCAAGCAAGTCATCTTGACCTCCAACTGGCATAGTCAATGTTAAGGGAACTGGAAGCCTCTCTACCTCAAGTCCCAAAGCATGGAAAAGGAAAATTTATATGAAAGAGTGTGTCTATACTGAATCAAACAAGGCATGTACCCAAGTATAAAACAAGCAAAGGGTACCTCGAACAATTTTTGGCTCGCCTGGCGCTGGAGAGGCTAAAGCATGAAGTTGACCATGACCTACTCCACGGCCTCTCTGACCCTGCTAATGACCACCTCCATGGCCACACTCTACTCTCTAAGGATGGGGAGTTTCCTGGGGATGTCTTCCGCCTGCCCTATCTGCTATCTGCTGATCCCAAATTGGAGCAACCTACTACTACTTCCTCTGCTGGAACTGCCTCAATGGAGAAACTTGGAGAAGAACACCTAGTGCATGTTGACTGCTCAAGAAGGTCGAGCACTATCATCACTGATGACCTTGGCCTCTATAAGAAAAAATGTTTCTAATACATTGGAATAGGCCTAAGAGTTGTTGCCCCTGGAGAAACTAGATGATGAGGGATGGGACCTACCACCGGTTGACCAAAATCTCTTCTGCCCTAAAAACTAGGAACCTCATACCACAGTTCTACTTCATGAGAAATCATGGGGACTTCCCTCTTGTGACGATATGGTTTTGCATAATGTCATATCGATGACCTTTTCTCTCACCAACACCATAAGATATGTCTTCAGCAAAAACGGGGTGACCTTGCGCTGGATCTCTGGATGTAAAGCCTCTTCTAAATGCCTCTCTCTAGCCTCCTCATCTAGAAATAGGTCCAAAGAATATCGTAGAATGTTCCTGGAATGGATTTCAAAATCTCATACATTGGGTATCCCCTACTGAAGGGTAAGTAGTTCCTGGTAAATAGACGCCTTCACAATCAAAGAAAGAAACTAAGCTCTAAACTGGTTTCGGAACTCCTCCCACGAGATGGGAGACTCCTCACAATATCTGAGGAACAATAACCACCACTACCTCACTTTCCCACACAACATCGCCACAACCAACAATACCCATTTATTATTCCAAGTACGGATCAAACTAAAGGTTGTCTCAACCTCCTACAACTAGTATTTTGTGACTGTATCTGAAACGGATCCCTCATACTTCTACAAACTCTAGCACTAAAACTCTTGGAGTGTCCTCCTCCAAGTGCCATCATCATCAAACTCTACTCTGTATTGATCTATCGACGCAACCTATTGAACATCTTCCATGTGAACCTGACGAGGAGGTTGACATAGATCCATTCTTAT
This sequence comes from Viscum album, assembly GCA_963277665.1. Classification (NCBI taxonomy): domain Eukaryota; kingdom Viridiplantae; phylum Streptophyta; class Magnoliopsida; order Santalales; family Viscaceae; genus Viscum; species Viscum album. Next base: position 442,628,784 of record OY728160.1, read on the forward strand.
AGAAGAACAAATAATTAGACCTCCTAAAATTGGATTATGGAATACTTTAACATTAATTAAATTTTTTTGTTTATTCATTTTAGGATAACTTATACCAAGGTATACCCATTAAAACATAGGTGAAAAGAATAATGATACATGATCCTTTCTTAGGTCTCTACCCTACAACTAGTATCACCTTTCTTAGTAGCCACTATAAGCTTAAAGATCCAGGCATCAGATCACAGGGGGGCCTAAATACTTGTGTCTCAACCGATATCAGGTGTTTACAACGCTTTCTAAACTTAGATGACATTGTTTCCATACCAACCCATGCAACCTCACCTATGCCTAACTCCAAACTACACCCTATCCCTCAACCAGACCTTTGATACCACTTTTTCATGATCCCCTCCCCACAAATTGTACCCCTCCTGGGCCAGCAGTGGGATAAGAGAGATAGTAACCCCATATTCCTACCTCTAGTAGGCCTCGGGTTGGAAACTAGCATCGAGGGTATAATAAACATGCAGATGGGAGGCACTACCCTCTAATAGAAACACATGAGTAAGAGAAAGATAAGATAGACACCAACCAATTTGTGCTCATACTACAATATAAAAGAAACCCGAGTACACAAATTTAATTCCATGCAAGAAATACTACAAATGAAATGAAAAACTACAATACCAAAAAGAAAATTAAAGATGGTAGTGACCATGAAGCCCAAACAACTCCTGCAACCCACAAGCTAGTAGTAACCAGCATGATCTCAAACCTAATCCAACTAACCTAAAACAGCTTATATATATATATAGGGTGAGTATAATAGTATACTCAGTAGTATCCTCCCCAGAGCCTCTCATAAAAAAGTGAATAAAGCCTACTAAATCATAGTGAACAACAAGTGAAACTAAATCATCACCAAAATAGGTATACTAATTTCCTAGCCTCACCATGGATATTCCCACCAAGTATCACATACAAGAGAATATATTATAATAAAGAATATCAAGGGTACCCTGCTACCACTTCCCCACTAGTTTACCTCTTTTCCTCAACGTCACAGGTCCTAAGCATCTCTCTCCAAAAAGACTAGCCCACAGACTCCTAAGTGAAGCACCACAACACGCACGTCATGTGTCAATGTGCACCTCATGAATCACACCATCACGTACATGTAACCAAAGTAACCAGATAATTTTTGAAGCCACCACAACCCACATAATGTGTATCATACATCAGGTACTATACCTCAATCCATTACAGCCCATACATTGAGTAAGGATCCTCAATCCATCACATCCCATACATGTTATACCTATAGTAGTCTTTAGGAAACTATAACCTGAATATATGTCTGTGAAATAACCATAAAAAATTGCATCCCTCTGCACACATATATGGGGAAAACTAACTGACATGCATACCAGCACAAGTAACTACCAAGAGAAGTGAGTGGGGCCGAAGGGGGTAGTCATCCATCCATCCTCCCACTGGGATGTAGGGGAAAACACCCCCCCCCCCACCCCCAAGTCTCGAAATCCCTAGGGTGTTAGATTCCCTAACCAATATAGTGGATTAGTGTATAGAAACAAAAAACATACAAGATAATAATATAGCTCATAACCACACTATGGGAATAACCTATTCTTATACTCAACTAAATCTAACATCTCTCAAACTCCCGGCTTCCACTGCTAAGACTAGATATCCTATAAGAACACAACCATTTAAATAACTACATTAAATTAATTTATCCCTTTTTATTAGTTTCGCTTTACGTTAATTAATTATTTAACCATTAATTAAATATTATCATTTTCCATGTTACATTTCATTATCATCACAACAAATTTACATTCCCTCTGGGGATATGCAAACCGAGTCCACAACTTCTTAGAATTATAACCTCAGCATTGTATCTCAGCAAACTCTAACCCCATGGGTTAAAAAAAATTTATTTCTTTAACAACATTACCACTTTCTATATTTCCATATTTCTATGTATTCTAAGAAAACATTCTAAGATACCAAATACAAGGGACCCAACATGGTGAGTAGATAAAATACCCATCGATTCTTTTCCACCTATAGCAGGAGCGTATACCCATCCATCATCGAGAATCTAAACACAGAAATCGCATGGAATACCCCATGCATCTTCGCCTCTTTTGGAAGGAGGGTAAGAAATACCAACTACATCAAGAAGTGGGGAAGGTAAAGTAAATAAAGAAAAAAAAAATTAATAAGAATCAAACTTTCGCATCAATAGGTAATCTCGGCTTCAATCCATTCCATCATCTCTAATGTCCTCTCTGAAACCACATGCATAAAGTGAGGCATCTCACTACTCTAGGAATCAACTGCTGCCACAACAACCAGACCTCCCTACCCCAGATACCACAACATCCCTCCAGGCCCATGCCACATCTGAGCCTCCCCACCTCACATCACAAAATTCATCCTGTAATGACCCGGACCCGGCCGGCCACCCGAACAGTGCCAAACGGGTCGGGTGTTACTACCTTAGGCGCACCTCCCCTGAAGGCCAAAGGTTGCCGACTAGAAACGAGGGTCTGTTAGGTATAGTGGGGAGGCTATAACCTCTCGGAGGATCATAATAAGGGTACTGGTCCAAGTATAATGTCTATAAGCAGCATAAAATAAATGACTCAGCAGGCTCGAACCAGAACCACAGAGCGGAAACATATTAAATATCAAATAAATACCGAAAGCAGTATAGAAACTGTAGCAGCAGAAAGTAAACATAAAAACGTGTTGAATATCACAATAAACTACTAATGCAAACAAAAAACTTGTATATAGAGCATGTCATACACATCTATATATAACAGTGCCAATGGCTAACCAACAGTACTACATATTAGGGTAATCATTTTGGTACAAAAAGAACCAAAAAAGTAACTTTAGTAAGGTACGACCTCGAGGTCCATACTAGTCTCCATGCTAACAGCACTAAGGTCCAGCTCCTGAGGCTAACCCTCCACCTGCACGCAATTTCATAAAGTCTACATGCATCCCAAAGGGCCCATGTAGGGTGTGAGACGAGTCTCAGTAGGATACCACCAAGATGGTGCGTACCTAATATAAGTGTTTCGGCAGATTTTCTTATATAAGAAAATCAATAAACAGTACAATTCCCAAAAGTAAATGTTGGAATCACCTATTTTGATAATCCCAAATCATGTTTAAATACTGATCATGATATATTAAGTAATTTTCTAATCATTTTTAATCTATATTTATATTATTTATCCTGAAAAATTTATATTTTTATTCTCATGACTTTGTTACATCAGCTTACAGTTTACATTTATCTAGGTATAAGTTCACTGTTAAAGGCTACAGGTAAGAGCCTTCTATTCAAGACTTCTGTTCAAGGTCACCGTTACAGATCACTGTCATTCTAGATCATTGTTGCTAAAAGGTCACCATTGAAGATCTAATGTCACTATTATAAGATACTGGTACAAGGTCACTGTCACAAGTCTACTGTTACACTGCTTATCAAAGCTTACAGACAGAGTCACCATTACAAGGTCACCGGTGTGACAAGTCTTCTGTTAGAAGTCCACTGTCACACTCCTTTTTCAAGTCTTATGATAAGAGCTTTATAGTTAAAGTCTATTTTTGGACATGTATACCATTAGTAGAAGGCTACTGCTAGACAACTCCTTCTATCGATATAGTTTACAGTTGTTTAGAGTCTGTTGTTAGTATAAGTCTGTTGATAGACAAACTCCACCATTGATGAAATTACCTGTTGAGATAGTCTACCATTGGAAAGGTCATTTTTAAAGTAGTCTGATGTTACAAATCTACCGTTAGAAGCTTACTGTGGAATTATACCGCTGATCAAGCTTAATGACTGAAGCCTATAGTTAAAGGTCTACTATGAGTCTACCGATGAAGTCCACAGTTGAAGAACACCCTACCATTGAAGTCTACCGTGTGACATGCATCTTCCACCAGTCTAATGATAACCTATTCTTTACTTTACCAATTTTATTAATACCATCATAATGGTCATTTCTGGACAAATTAATGCACCTGACATTATTTAATGATATTTGCAGACATATCAGGAGACAGTACGAGGTACGAGGAATACCACACGTGGTTGAAACATTTCTCTTGTCGGCCCCTACTGGACCAAATGAGAAAAAACTGAGCTGGAAAAGTTTATATGAGTAGAGACAGACATCATATTAATTATTATGGAGTATATTGAATATAAATACAAAAGAGAGACACATACATCACCTGAAATACAGATATAAGAAGAATAATTGAGCACTCATTCTAAAAATATATAGAGAGAGAGCTTCACAAATATCTATTGGGATAATTTTTTCAAGCTTTGGTGGGGTGCTGCAAATAGATTCATACCCAAGAATCTGATCATCTCTACATTTGGAAGTCAGAACCTGGAATTTACGACACTCTGTTTTGGAGGAAACTTGCATAGAAGGACTAAAACTTCATTTCCTTCATTTCAAGGAGTCCAAAGCTGATCTGCCAACACACAGAGCATTCTAAACTTATTCCTAATATATTTAGGTCTACTGTGTTTGAGTATTTTACATTTGTGAGCAGTGTGTATGTCATACACACACTGAATTATGTGTTGGAACTGAGGGATACTAAAAATCCCCATATCAAACTATATTTTCATTTTTTTCCCACGCATAACTGTGGAAGAAGCCTAGTGTGTCTTGGTAGTTTATTTTCCCACTTATAACTATGGTAGAGGTTGTCAAACCTGGATAGTTTGAAAATTGTTATAAAGCCCGATATAGGCTGTGTATCATTCTTTAAATACAACTACTTGGTGGCAGGTGATCACCAATTGGAGAGGATTAGGTCTTGGATTAAGATTGAACCTCTTGTTTAAATTGTTGGGTTCAACTTTAAATTGCTCTATTTTACATTTATCTATTGCTTATATTTTCGAAGACAAAAATCTGTTTTTACATTCACTCTGATAGTTAGTTCTGGTTAGTGTGTATATGTGATTCGTTTAGTAAACTTGTTTCAAAAGTTGAATTAGTACTCATACTGATTCAACTAAGGATTAATCAACCTTTGAGAAACCTATTTAACAATAAGTCACTTATATCTCTACTACCTTAATTAACTGGGCTGTTTTTATTTGGGGGTTTTTAATCCTAAAATTTTTTAACAGAAATTTTAATTGGAACTCAATTCGCCCCCCTCTTGAGTATCCACTCCGACCAACATTTGGTATCAGAGGTTTTCTTTATTTATAATATCAAACTATATTTTCAAGCCTCTCAATTTCATTTCATATGTTATTTTAGTTGTATCTTAAAGATCTCAAAAATTCTGTTATATCTAAATTTTCAGTTCTTTAAACTCCTAATTTTCTATGGATAACCGAGTTGAGGGTGCTACTACTAACAAACCACCTTTATTTAATGGTAATAATTAGGGTCAGTGGAAATTGAAAATGAAAATGTATCTTGAAAGCTTAGGACCTAAAATCTGGGACACAATTGAAGAACAACATGTATTACCTACTACTGCTAGGGACACATGGTCGCAAGTAACTAAAACTACTTATAATAATAATTGTAAAGTAATGAATTCCTTATACTATGCTTTGGGTGATGAAGAATTCAATATAATATCTACCTGTAAGACTGCTTATGAAATTTGGGATACTTTGGTTGTTTCTCGTGAAGGAACAACCAATGTTAAAGAAATGAGATTAAATACCTATAGTATTAAATATTATAACTTTAAAATAAAGCCTGATAAATCTATCTCTGAAATGTATCTCAGGTTCAATGAGATAGTAAACACCATGAATATGCCTGGGAAACCAGTGGACAACAAAGACCAAATCATGAGGCTGCTTAGATGCCTACCTAACAGATGGAGAGTCACTTCTGTATCAATCCGAGAATCATGTGACATCAGCAAGCTACCTGTAAAGGAGCTAATTAGAAAACTGATGATGTATGAAGAAGAGATTAAGGTGAATCAATAAATAGAAGAAGAACCAAAAAGGAAGTCAGTAGCATTCAAGACTTCGGCCTCAAAAGGCAAAGACAAAGAAAAAGTTCAAGTACTTTTAGATAGTTCCACAAGTGAAGATTCAAACTCAGATAGTGATGAGGAGATGGCACAACTTGCCAAAAGATTCAAAAGATTCTACCGAAAGAATAAATTATTTAGGAAGTCAAACTTCAAATGAAAATATGATCATAAAGGACAATGGAAGAAAGATAGGAAGTGGAATGAGAACATAAGTGAAATAGTATTCTATGAATGTAAACGAAAAGGTCATGTGAAAGAAGACTGCCCCAAGTTGAAATTCAAGAGAAAATATGATGATAAGGGAAAAAGTTATAAAAAGGCTATGAAAGAAACCTAGAGTGCTTCAGAAGATAGTTCAAGTGAATCTGATGCTTCAGACTCAGAACAGAACAAACATGCCAATCTATGTTTTATGACAGAGACATCTGAGGTAACAATTAATTCCCCTGTGTATAATACTTATTATAACAGTGACTCTCATAATGATGAAGATATGACTAAGGAAGAATTATTTGAGTACTATGAAATGATTGAGGATTCTTTTAATTAACTCAAGGACAAATACAAGTCATTAAAAAGACAGCATGCCTTAAATGCAAATTACAAGTCCAATCTGGATATAGAAAATGAAAAATTTGCTAAACTGCTAAAGGAAAATACCGAGTTAAAATTATATAATGAAAAATTAAGAAAGGATATTGAGAAGTTCACTACTGGTAGGGATACCTTGACATAGTTTCTTGGAAAACATATTTCTCCTAAATATACAACTGGTCTAGGATATCAGCCTGGACAGAGACAAATTAGAAAAACCAAATTTGTTCTAAAATTTGGATAGTTCACTGCTAGTTCCGAACCATATTTTGAGAAACAATTTTATAAAGGAACTAACAAAGTATTTATGTATCAAAATATGTTTGTTGATTTTAGAAAACCTATAAAGAAAATATGGGTTTCCAAAGTTTTACTGGATAACCTTTCTGGACCCAAGAAGATCTGGGTACCAAAATTACCCCATGTTTAATCTATTTTGCAGGGAAGTTGTTTAAAGAGTTCCTGTAATAATATATGGTACTTGGATAGTGGATTTTCAAGACATATGACAAGAGACTATTCTTTCTTCAAAATTATAATTAATGTTGATGGTGGGCATGTCACCTTTTGTGACAATGCAAAAGGAAAAATCGTCGGTTTAGGCCAGATTGGTAACCCTGATACAATATTAATTTCTAAAGTACTTTTTATTGATGGATTAAAGTACAATATACTTAGCATATCTCAGTGATGTGATGATGGATTTAATGTTAAATTTGAAAATGATTCATGCAATGTTTTTAATTCAAAAAATGATTTAGTATTCACTGCATGTAGACAAGAGAATGTATATGTTGTTGATCTAAATTACTTATCCAAACAAAATGTTTCATGCTTAAATGCTTTTCAAAAAGAGTCTTGGTTATGGCACAGAAGGTTAGGACACTGCAATGTGCACTCACTTAGGAATCTATCTAAGAAATGTTTAGTTAGAGACTTACCTAAATTAGAATTCCCACTTGATAAAGTGTGTAATCCCTGACAAAAGGGAAAACAACACAAAGTTTCTTTCAAACCAAAGAAAGAAGTTTCAACTTCTCAGCCACTTGAGTTGGTTCAAATGGATTTGTTTGGACCATCAAGAGTTTCAAGTTTAAATGGGAAGCACTATGTTTATGTTCTTGTAGATGACTTTTCGAGGTATACTTGGGTATACTTTATAGCTCACAAAAGTGAATCTTGTTCCTATTTTTTCAAATATTCCAAGTCTGTAGAAAATCATAGTGGACTTAGAATTATGACCCTGAGAAGTGATCATGGCTATGAGTTTGAGAATCATGAGTTTGAGTCTTACTGCACACACAATGGCTATAGTCGCAACTTTTCTGCCCCTAGGACACCTCAACAAAATGGAGTTGTAGAAAGAAGAAATAGGACTCTTCAAGAAATTGCAAGGACTATGCTTAATGAGTATGACTTACCTGTTTATTTTTGGGCTGAAGTTATAAATATATCTTGTTATATTATCAATATAGTTTTAATTAGACCTGTTCTAAAAAATACCCCTTATGAGATTTGGAATAATAGGAATCCTAAGGTTAATTACTTTAGAGTTTTTGGTTGTAAAGTATTTATTCTTAATACTAAAGAAAATATTGACAAATTTTCTCCCAAAAGTGATGAAGGAATTTTCTTGGGTTATTCCATCTCAAGTAAAGCCTATAGAGTGTTCAATAAGAAAACCAAATGTGTGGAAGAATCAGTTCATGTCAAATTCGATGAGACTGATCCACATGAGGCTAAAACCTCTCTTGAAAATCTTGAAGAAGATTTGTCAATTCTGAACCTTAATGATAAAGATAGTGAATCCCCTATAAAAGTATCCAGTTCTGGAAATTTTCTAGAATCTGCACCTACCAATTCTGAACCAACAGAAAACTATGAAGAATCTAGTTCAACCCTTCCTAGAGGTATTAGGACTCTTAAGAATCATCTTTTAGATGTTGTTATAGGCGATTTAAATAGAGTAACACAAACTAGAGATTATCTAAGAAACCAGGTTGAACATCAATATTTTCTTTCACAGCTTGAACCCAATAATATTAATGATTCTATCAATGATGAATTTTGGGTAATGGATATTCAAGAAGAATTAAATCAGTTCGAAAGAAACAAAGTCTGGAAATTAGTGGAAAGACCTAAGGACACTTTGACAATAGGCACTAAATGGGTGTTTAGGAAAAAAGTTGATGAGTCTGGGAATATAGTTAGAAATAAGTCTAGGTTATTTGCACAAGGATATAGTCAAGAGGAAGGAATAGACTATGAGGAGACCTTTGCACCTGTAGCTAGATTAGAAGCCATTAAGATACTACTTGCATATTCAGCTCATCTAAATTTTAAACTCTATCAAATGGACGTTTAAAGTGATTTTCTAAATGGTTATATAGTTGAGGATGTGTTTGTTGAACAACCCCCTAGTTTTACAAATCCCCATTTTTTAAATCATTTTTTAAACTCTCTAAAGCTTTATATGGCTTAAAACAGGCTCCAAGAGCATGGTATGATAGGCCCAGCTCTTTTCTTATTTCAAAAGGTTTTACCAAAGCAATAGTTTATCCTACTCTTTTTATAAAAAGGATTTCCAAAGATGTTTTAATAGTACAAATTTATATTGATGATATTATTTTTGGATCTTCTAAAAATTCTTTATGTGTTGATTTTTCAAAAATGATTTAAAATGAGTTTGAAATGAGTTTAATTGGAGAACTCAAATTTTTCCTTGGATTCCAGATCTTTCAAAATAAAAATGGCATTGTTTTGAATCAATGTAAATATATTAAGGATATTTTAAAACACATTGCTTTGGATGGTAGTGAAGGTAGTGACACACCTATGAGTACCACTTGTAAGTTGGATACTGATGAAGCTGGAGAACTAGTGGATCAAACCAACTACATAGGTATGATAGGGAGTTTACTATATCTTATAGCTAGGAGACCTAACATCATGTTTAGTGTATGTATGTGTGCTCTCTTTCAATTCAATCCAAAAGAGTCTCATTTAACTGCTGTAAAAAGGATATTTAAATATCTCAGACATACTCCCAACTTAGGATTATTTTATCCAAAAGGAAAATCATTTGATTTGTTGAGTTATTATGATGCTAATTTTACCGGTTGCAAGTTAGATAGAAAAATCACCTCTGGGACATGTCACATTTTAGGCAAGTCACTAGTATCTTGGTGTAGTAAGAAGCAGAATTCTGTTGCATTATCCACTGCCGAAGCTGAATACATAGCTGCTGGTAGTTGTTGTGCTCAAATTATATGGATGAAACACACTTTACTAGACTATGTATATCAATTCAAACATGTCTCTATAAAATGTGACAATACAAGTGCTATTAACATTTCCAAAAATCCGGTATCTCATGATAGAACAAAGCATATAGATGTGAGACATCACTTTTTGAGGGATCATTATCAAAAGGGTGATATCACTCTTGAATTCATTAGCACTAAACATCAATTGGCTGATATATTCACAAATCCTTTGAACTCTGAGAGGTTAAATTACATCAAACATAAGTTAGTTATGATTAACTTTAGTATAGGAAACCTCGCTGATTAGACCTCACTGATTAGACCTCACTGTTAGACCTCACTATTAAACCTCACTATTAGACCTCACTGTTACACCTCACCATTGGACCTCACTGATACACCTCACCATTGGACCTCACTGATACACCTCACTGTTGGACCTCACTGATACACCTCACCGTTGGACCTCACTGATACACCTCACCATTGAACCTCACTGTTAAGAACCTCGCTGTTGGATACCTCACTATTTTATTTTATTTTAGTGGGAATCCAAACCATTTTTATCCCAATTCATTATCTTGGTTTTATTTTGTTTTAATCCCTAAATGATAAAACTAAAGGCTACGAACATATCTCAATCCACCTTCCTCTCTCAATCTCGAACCCTGCTCTTGAAATACCTAAACCCTAACTCTTCATTTAAACCCTCGAAACTCCTTCGATCTCCATGGATAGAACCAAGCGACCCTCAACTGTTAATGAGGATGTGCCAAGGCCAAAGAGAACTCGAGTCGAGTCCAGTGGTACCAGTAATACCCCTACGGGACCAGTCAACCCGCATCTAACCAAGAGAGAAATCTTTGCTGAGAAGAAGCTGAGTGAAGAATAGATGTTGTCAAGAAAATCATTAGTGATGGAAGCACTAGATTCCCAAGGATAGACCAAATGTTTTTGCCAACAACAATTATCCATACTACTCGAAGCTTGTGAAGGAATTATATGAATACCTAAAGTTCGAAGAGGAAGATGATGTGCATAGACTGGTATCTAGAGTCAATGGCAATGAAGTCAGTTTTTCGTCTGCCGAGTGGGATGCCTGTTTGAGAATTCCCCATGAAGGAGTGTATGCATACTATTCTGGAGTGGCTCCTCCAGACAGTGAAATTTTTGAGTATGAAAAAGCTCTGGAAGAGCTAACAGGGAATGGAAAATCAAGGAAGATCATTGCAGTTGAGATGAATGGAGAAGACAGGCTATTGTTTAAGTTCATTCAGCATGTGATTAGTCTAAGGAGAGGGCATTTGGTGGTGATGAAGTACCAGGACATATTCCTGATGTACTTACTGAAGCATGGAAATAAGATCAACCTATGTAGGTTACTGATGGCACAATTGAAGGATATGACTAAGGCAAGCTCAATGTCCAATTCCCTATTCCATTCCAAGATAATTTCAGTAATGCTAAAGGTAAAGGGTGTGGCTAGAAATAAAGAAGAGATTATAGTGGCTACTCACCCATCTAGGCCAAAAGACAAGAGAGATCCAGGTCTGAATCCTGATGAGCCAGAACTGGATTATTCAGATGATGAGGAGGAAGTTGAAGGAGATGTGGAACCTGAAAGAGAGAACACCCCCATTGATGATGGGAGTGACCCTGATTTTCCTAATAGTCCTGTAAGGACAGTAACTTTCGGAGCAGCTATCCCTCCAAAAGAACTTCCAAGAAGAGAGACTATTCTAAAGGACAGTGATACTGAGACCACTGAAGAAGAAGAAGTATCTCAGAATATAGTGAGAGACACCTCTGAAGAGGATGAGGCTACTGAGTCAGATCATTCTGCTCATGAAGTAAAGGAGTATAGTGATAAAGATGAAGGAAAGGAGACTATTGTTGTTGAAGCTGATGATGAGAACAGTGAAGGAGAGGAGCTCAGTTTGAGTCCTCTGATAGGTGATACAGACAAGACAGTGTCTGTCTAAGAAGAAGGAGTGGGACCTACTGCCATTGAAATAGAAGTCGTTGATGACTCAGTGGAGGCTGTGACTCACCCCACTGGTGAACCAACAGAGCAGACAGTTGTTGAATCTGCTAGAGTTTAAGAGGAGGTTGTGGAGTTACCTAGAGCAGAACAAGTAATGGAGAATACTCAGGAGAGAGCTCCAAGTGAGGGGGATTATTTTGGTTATGTGTCTGTTCTTTAGGACATTGAAGAATGGTCAGAAGACCCTGGATATTTGGTACTTGGGCTGGATTATGATGATTCAGATTGTGATTTGTCAAGAAAAAGACATCTTTTACCTGATGTTTTAGAACCTGTCGTAGTACATCCAGTGGTTCCCCTTCCTGAGAACCTTTCCACTAAGTATGATCTAGAAAAACTGAAAACAAATCTGTACTAGATGTTTGATAACAGGGCCTCTGAAATGGAAAAGGCAATGGGATTAATTCAAGAGATGACTGTCTCTGAGAAGGCTAAAGTTCAATCTTCCATTCAAGAGAGTTTATCCCAAGATATATCTCAATGCCAGAATCAACTCAATGATGTGTCTCAGTATGTGGAACTTCTAAGACAGTCAGTGGTAAGCCTGACTGCTCTTATGGCTTCTAAGGGACAAACAGACAAAGACATTCACTACATCAAAAGTGTGGTGCAACAGATGGTTGCAGTGTTTGAAACTTGTAAGGAATCCATGAAAGATCATGTGCAGGGTCAGGATGAAGATGTGAAGAAGATCATCAGTGGTTGACCAAGTCTTTTAAGGAAATTGTTGCCTTATCTATCAAACCTTTGACTACCTCTACCTCTGCTTCAACCTCAAGTGCACCACCTATGGACTTGTCATCTTTTAGGATAGTGGTCACTGAAGAGTTAGAAAAGTTTTCTGGTGTCAGTGAACCTGATCCTCAATCTGTGACTCAGATTCTCTCCACTACTAAAGAAGTTCAGAAGGTAGTAAGTGACTTCATGAGAGAGGTTTCCCAGGACCAGAAGAGTATAAAAGAACAGATTAATTTATATTATAAAATGATTTACTCCAAGCATCAGATGGATTCTCATTTCAAACTTCTGTTGGAAAACCTCAAGATTCCACCAGTCACCAGAGCCTTCAAGGAACAAGTCACTCAGTTGGGCTAGTTGACTCCAGCCTTAGAGAAATTTATAGAAAACAAGGATGATTTCATATCGGCCATGGAAAGAGGAGGAAGCATTATTATGGACTTCAGAAACCTTCTTCTACCCTTTCTCCATGTGGATTGTACCCCTGTCATCATACATCCTGCCTTACCAGCATCTCAACCCAGTAGTTCTTCTATGATGTCTCATGTTGAGGCCATCAAAAGTCTTACTCCACTGATACCTTAGCAAGATACCCACTATAGACCCACAGGATCTTCTGTTTCTGCCCCTCTAGTCATTCCTACAGCAGTTCCTAAACCTGCTGATCCACCAGCTCATCCTCCATCTTCTTCTTCCAGAGGGAAAGACCACTTACCTATGGATGATGTGGATTGAGTCTATTTATGAATTTTGATAGGGACTATGTATTTTTTTGGGTCATGTAATGTCCTTTCATTAATACAATCTTTCTTTATTCTCTTTATTTGTGTTTCTTTTTGCTAATCGCAAAGGGGGAGAAATGGAAATGATACCAATGTTGTGAGTTTATTACCCTCTAATGGACCTTTTATAATTTTAAACTCTTATTAATATTTGATACTTGAGATATTAAAACTGAACTAAGGTGCCTTTTTTATCTCTGTTTAGTAACTGTATTATATGTGTTTATTTGTGATACTTATAACTAATATATACTGGCATAATTTTTTATTATCGAAAAGGGGGAGATTGTTGGACTCACCTATTTTGATAATCTTAAATCATGTTTAAATACTGATCATGATATATTAAGTCATTTGATAATCCTTTTTAATCTATATTTATATTATTTATCCTGAAAAATTATATTTTTAGTCTCATGACTTTGTTGCATCAGCTTACAGTTTACATTTATCTAAGTATAAGTTCACTGTTAAAGGATACTGGTAAGAGCCTTCTATTCAAGACTTTTGTTCAAGGTCACCATTACAGCTCACTGTCATTCTAGATCACTATTGCTAAAAGGTTGGTTCACGCCCAAATTTACCCAAGAGAAGAAGGGTAGAACGGTCCTTGTAGTGTAGCTTGGGTTGTCGATTCCACAGAGACCTAAGAAGATACCTAAGATACAAAACCTAAGGGATGGATTTTTGGCTATGAAGTGGCCAACTTGGATTGATTTTGGATGGGTTTTAATGATATCTAAAAGATTTAAGTGGATTCAATTTAAAAGAATGAGTTGATCCTAGGTTATCACTCGGGGTGGATTGGATGTATTTTCTTTTTAATGATTTCAATTTCTTAAATTTGAGATGGGTTCATTTAAGGAGATAAAACAATATCATCACTTACTGGTTTAATGCCTACACCCTCTAATACTAATCACCTATACACTTGAAGGATCAAAGTTTTGAGCACTTCAAGGTAAAGGATCGTATTAGTACTTGAAGTGTGTGGCCTTAAATTCAACAAGGACGATGGAGTTTAAAAATCATCAAATAAAAATCCCAATTAAAGAAGTGATTATACATTAATTAGGTGATAAATAACATCCAATCCAGCCCCTTGCTACTCCCTTGGATCAACCCATAAGTGGGTTAGCCCTCCATTGATCCCATGGTTTCAATGGAAGCGGAAAGTAGACTCATAAGGGAGGAATGAAGAAGTAAAGAAAACAACAAAAATAAAATGATCACTCCACCGTTGTGTGAATAATTTCACAAGGGTTGGTGTGAATAAATTCACACCTTAATCCAACGGTATCAAAGTGATATTAAGAACAACAGAATAAGAGTAGAAGAAGAACTTTTATTAAGAAACTAAAGTGAATTGAACAACTTACATGTGAAAGACAAAATTGAGGCAACAAAAATGCAGCATAACATTACAAGTAAACAAAGCATCCAAGATCTTCAACTCCTTCACCACCACTGCCTTAAATAGGCATTTTGGGAGCCTTGGGTCGAGCCTTCAACAGTACAAGTCATCCCACTTGAGTATGGTAGGCCTAGGGTGGTGGAAAGTTTGTGGAATTTGGAATTTTCCACATTTGACCCGAGGTGGCAGCCAGATTTCATCCACCGAACAGACGCGTTTGGATGACCTTCTAGATGGACGAATCAGGGTGGGCCATAGAAGAAGAAAATGGAGCTCCGGATGTCTTCTAACCGCCTGTAAAATTTGGGCCCATTTGGAGTTGTGTATTCCGAGATATGATCAAAATGGTGGACTGTTTTTCTGGACCGCAGAATCTGGCCCAGAATTTTATCTCTAACTTGGGCCGCCTAAATGACCAACATGGAGGCCGAATTAGCATTAACTCCTGAAGAGTGATTTGTTTCTGTACATGTCTTCTATCATCCCACGAAATTTGGGATTAATTGGGCCTGTATGTTGGGCCCCAAAGTCTCATCAGTGGGCTGGTGTCCAATCTGCCTTCTCCAGAATTGCTTCCTTTCATTGCCAAATATCTCCATCATCCTCCATAAATTCTCCATTGATCCCTGAATCAAACATGTTCATATTTAAGTGTAGATCAATTTCCAAAAATATCAAATTAAAATATGTAAAATTCAATTCCTTACAATCAGATGAATCATTGGGTACTTTAAATGATGTTCAAAAATGTACCACATAGTAGTGCATTTTAAGAAGGTATTACAAACATAATGTGAAATGATGTTCAAAGTGTAAAATGCACTAAAATGGTGTTTATGAATAACAAAGAACATGAAAATTATGTATATTAACAATGAATATTAGCCTCATTTAGTGGCTAATCACACCCCCCAACTTGAGTTTTGCTAGTCCCGAGCAAAATATATCTCATCAAAAATGAAATTCAAATTCCCTTTTCTAAAAACATTTTAATACAAAATGATCACCAAAAAACCTTATACCAAACAATCATGAAACCCATCAAAATATTTTAATACGAGATAGTTTCATAAGCAGATCCCAATCCCAAGCCCATTCCTTTGATCAAATCCATCATCATACTTCATCCAACTCAATTAGGTGTAATGATGTGTTGTGAATCACAATAGATATGGGGTTCATTTTCATTCAAGGGGGAAATCATGGAAGCGCTAGGTGGAATCACATTTAATCCTAATATGAGCATTCTTCATCCCTATTTTTTTTTGATTTTTTTTGCAATATTGCTATAGTAATTGAGATTGCAATTAATCAAATTAACCCATGTAGCAAGACTTTGCCGATGACTCCCAGACTCAAAAGGCCTTAGGGCACCAAGTGAAGCCCACATACTCGGGCATCGTCTCGAGTTAACTTAATCAAAAACAAAGTCATATTACCATAAATAGAGATAGATTGAAAAACTCAGGGCTAGACAACTCTGGAGTCACGATCCCCAAGTGCCGAAAGCCTCGCATTTTATCAATCCATTGCTCTACACGCAAATTTTTATTTTTATTTTTTATTTTTTATTTTTTAATAATTTTTTTTTTAATAATTTTTTTTTGAGTACTCATATTATTCATAAAAATAAAACCATCCTATGCTATTTATTATGGGACCCCAAAAATTCAAATTAGTACCCCACAGTCTAGAGGACGTGCATTGTGGCATTTTTTTTATTTGGATGAAAATATAAATGATGACATATCACATTGGACAGCCACACTTTCCAAAATCTATGCTCATGAAATTATACAAGGATTAAAATCAGAATCAGGGCATGCTAAATTATTTGATATTCAGTTTCAAAGTGTGCAATGTGTATTACCATGTTCGAAGTTAAAGGAATTTTTCCTTCCATTTACTTTTTTTTTCAAATCATTCAATTTTTGTTTTTGACACAAAAGCATTTTTTTTTATTTTATCTCCCCCCCAACTTAAAACAACACTGTCCCCAGTGTTTAAAGAAAAGAAAATTTATAAGGGGGTAGAGGTAGAGAATTAAAGTTCAAAAATGAAATTGAAAATGAGGGTTATGGAATGAAGTCACCTGGTGGTTGAAGTTGGAAGTTCTTGCAGCTTGAATTTGTTCCTTTGATATCCATGTCTCTTGCAAAGTTCCCTAGTGGAAAAAGGAAAAAAAAACAAAACAAACAAAACAAACAATATATATATATATATATTTATATAATAAAGGAAGTAAAATATAAGAATATATATAAAAATTATAGAATAAGGTAGCACAAGAAGCCGCAGGTCAGTGGTAAGCGCGCGCCCCTGTCTCCCTTCGGTCCCGGGTTCGAGTCCCCGCGGCTTCGCCGGCTGTGACGGGGTTTGCCCCACGGCCTATGGCGTGGACTTTTTTTTTTGTATTATTATATATTTTTTTTTAACCCATTGAATAATAAAAACAAAATAAACTGATGATACATTGTCTTCTTTTTAAATTTCTGGGTAAGGTATTACTCAAGGATCACACCACGTGACACGGATGAATATGGTGCTCCTCTTTCGTACCCATCCATACTCATAATAGAAGAACAGGTCAAAAGTCTATTTTTTTTTTATTTTAAATATAAACATGATTAAGTAATCTTATTTGAAAAATAAAGATGATTCAGAAATATTAGAAACATAAAAACCACGGGTTGCCTCCCGTGCAGCGCTTTGTTTAACGTCGTTAGCTCGACTTAAACCCCTTATTGATTAATTGTTGTTTTTTTTTCAAAGGTAGGTTCACTCAGGTCTTCATCAACTTCATGTTTTTGGAATGGTTCTATGAATGGTTTGACTCTATGACCATTAACTTTAAATATTTGACCATTGGTGGGATCTTGAATTTCAACAGCCCCATGGGGGTACACCTTATGCACTATGTATGGACCGGACCATCTAGACCTCAACTTTCCCGGGTGCAAATGAAGTTTAGAACTATACAAAAGCACAGGTTTCCCTGGTTCAATGTGTTTAGTTTTAAGATTCCTAGACTGGTAGGCTTGAACTCTAGCTTTATTGATCCTTGAATTTTCATAAGCCTCCATCCTAAGTTCCTCAAGCTCGTTTAGATCCAATTTCCTCTTTATTCCGGCCAAAGAAATGTCAAAGTTCATTTTTTTGATTGCCCAAAAGGCCTTATGCTCAATCTCCACTGGCAAATGGCATGCTTTACCATAAACCAACCTATATGGGGACATTCCTAGGATAGTTTTAAATGCTGTTCGATATGCCCAAAGAGCATCTAAGAGTTTGCTCGACCAATCTTTCCTAGATGGATTGACAGTTTTCTCAAGAATTTGTTTGATTTCTCGATTGGCTAACTCAGCTTGACCATTGGTTTGTGGGTGGTAAGCGGTGGACACTTTGTGAGAAATTCCATACTTCTCCATGAGCGATGAGAATGGGCGATTGCAGAAATGAGTTCCACGATCACTAATGATTGCCCTAGGAATCCCAAATCTAGAGAAGATGTTTTCTTTAAGGAATCTAATCACAGTTTGATGGTCATTGGATTTTGTAGGAATGGCCTCAACCCATTTTGAGACATAATCGACAGCCAAGAGAATGTAAAGATATCCCCTAGAGTTTGGGAAGGGACCCATGAAATCAATTCCCCAACAGTCAAAGATTTCAACCACTAATATTGGAGTGAGAGGCATTTGATTCCTTTTTGTGATGGACCCTACTTGTTGACACCTAGGACAGCTTTGACAAAATGTGTAGGAGTCCCTTGAGAGGGTGGGCCAAAAGAGACCACATTGAAGAACCTTTGCAGAAGTTTTCTTAGAGGAAAAGTGACCTCCACATGCCTCATTGTGACAGAATTTAAGGATGGACTCTTGTTCGGATTCTGGCACACACCTCCTAATGACTAGGTCAGGACAGAACTTATATAGGTATGGATCATCAAACACATAATGCTTGACATCAGAAAGAAATTTTCTTCTAGCTTGGGTCCCTAAGAATTTTGGAATGACCCCTGAAACTAAGAAGTTGGCTATGTCAGCATACCAAGGGCAGTCACTCACAGAATAGAGGTTCTCATCGGGAAATGAATCAGACACAGAAAGGTGATGTGATTTGTCCTTGAATTCCAACCTAGAGAGGTGATCAGCTACAACATTCTCGACACCTTTTTTATCCTTAATGGTTAAATCGAACTCTTGAAGAAGAAGGACCCACCTAATCAATCTAGCCTTTGCATCTTGTTTTTGGAAGAGATATTTTAGAGCTGAATGGTCGGTGAATACAATGATGGGTGATCCTAAGAGGTAGGACCTGAATTTCTCTAAGGCAAACACAATAGCAAGTAACTCCTTTTCAGTGGTGGTGTAATTGATTTGGGCATCATTTAAGGATTTGCTTGCATAAGAAATGACATATGGAGTTTTATCACACCGTTGTCCTAACACAGCTCCTACAGCAAAGTCACTGGAATCACACATGAGTTCGAAAGGAAGGTCCCAGTTTGGAGATTTCATAATGGGAGGAGAGGTGAGAGCGGATTTAAGGGTTGAAAATGAACCCTCACAGCTTTCTGTCCAAACAAATGGAGCATCCTTTACTAGGAGAGCACAAAGAGGGCGAGAGATTGAACTAAAGTCCTTAATGAATCTTCTATAGAAACCAGCATGTCCTAAGAAGGACCTCACTTCCTTAACAGTTCTGGGTGATGGAAGGTGACGAATGATGTCAACCTTTGCTTTATCAACTTCAATCCCCCTACTCGAGACCAGATGGCCTAGAACAAGTCCCTCTTTAACCATGAAATGGCATTTTTCCCAGTTTAGGACCAGATTTTTTTCTTCACATCTTGACAAGACTCTATCCACATTCTGCAGACATCCCTCAAAGGTATCCCCAAACACAGAGAAGTCATCCATGAAGACCTCAAGAAAATCCCCTACCATGTCTGAGAAGATTCCCATCATGCACCGCTGGAAGGTTCCAGGGGCATTGCATAACCCGAACGGCATGCGTTTAAAGGCAAAGGTACCGAAAGGACATGTGAATGTAGTCTTCCCTTGATCCTCTAGGGAGACCTCAATTTGATTGTAACCTGAGTACCCATCTAGGAAGCAATAGAATTGATGACCCGCCACTCGCTCGAGGACTTGATCAATAAAGGGCAAGTGAAAATGGTCCTTCTTGGTACAAGAGTTGAGCTTCCTATAGTCAATACAGACTCTCCAGCCACTACTCACCCTAGTTGGAAGAATTTCCCCATCCTTATTAGTGATCACAGTGATTCCAGCTTTCTTTGGGACAACTTGAATTGGGCTTACCCACTCACTCTCAGCTATGGGGTAGATGATACCAGCTTTCAACAACTTAAGAAGTTCTTTCCTTACCACATCCATAAGATTTGGATTGAGTCTCCTCTGAGGTTGACGACATGGTTTGGATTCAGATTCAAGAGTAATCCTATGAGTTCCAATAAGTGGGCTAATCCCAGGAATATCAGACAGGGTCCAACCAATGGCTTTCTTGTGTTTCCTAAGGACATCTAGAAGCATCCCCTCCTGATTGGCTTCAAGAGAAGAAGATATGACTATAGGATGTGTTTGATTTTCCCCTAGGAAGGCATACTTGAGGGAGGTAGGAAGTTCCTTCAATTCAAGATCTGGTTGGTTCAGAATTTCAGCAGAATATTGGGGCATTGGATCAAGATCAAATTTGTTTCCTAGATTTTCAGATTGAATTGATTCCCCATGTGTAGAGGTTTCAGCCACAAGATTGTATTGACCTGGGTTAGGGAAGGGAGTTTGAGTCGTCTCCATGAATGTGGTTTCCTGAAAGGTTTCACTGATTGTTGGTCCTAAGACATCATTATAGGAGCAATTTGAAAATGATTCGAGCCAAGGAGATAAACTTCCTTCATGTGAACAAAGGAAATCAATCTCATTCTGACTTAAACATCCATCAAATATTCCTTGATGTTCCATGGATTCATTATCAATACTTCCTATCATGTTTACTTCATGAATGTCCTCGTCATCTCCTATTTGTGAGCTTGCGTTATAGATGTTCAAGTCTAGACTCATGTTCCCAAAGGTGATGGTCATGTTCCCATTTCGGACTCGGATAACAGAGTTGATTGTTGCAAGGAAAGGACGACCAAGGATGATTGGGGTTTGTTCTTTATTTCCTAAATTTGGATGGTTGTCAAGGACAATGAAATCAGCAGGGTAGATGAAGTTTTCAACCTTTACCAGAACGTCCTTTAAAATCCCCTTTGGAACCCTAATGCTACGATCAGCAAGCTGAAGTGTGACAGATGTGGGTTGGAGCTCTTCTAGGCCTAACTGGCAGTACACAGCATATGGGATGAGATTGACACTAGCACCTAGGTCACACAAGGCCTTGACAACTTTGCTTTCTCCTAGTTCAACATTGATGTAAGGGCAACCTGGGTCTTTCAACTTAGGAGGAATGGTCCCTTGAATGGTGGTACTCACATTAGCAGCCAAAAGGACTTGGTTTTTATGTGAAAATTTTCTTTTAAAAGTGCACAAGTCCTTAAGGTACTTTGAGTAGGAAGGTATGGTTTGGATTGCATCGAGAAGAGGAATGTTCAACTTGACTTGTGAGAAGATTTCCCTCAATGTTTCACTCAGTTCAGGCTTGGATTTCCCCCTCATGCGTTGGGGAAATGGTGCAGGTTGTGGGGTTGTTTGTTGAAGAGTTGTTTCTTTCACATTGTTATCAGTTTCCTCAGTTTGATCTTGTGGTTCACTTGAATTCTCATCCAAGTTTGAATCTTCAGGTGGGTTCTGAATTAGTTGTTCAGGTTTCTCAATTGATTTCCCACTTCTTAAAACAGTCACAGCCTTTAGTTGTTCATGAGTTGTTTGAGCACAACTTGACTCTCCCCTTGAAGTTGAGGACGGCACCGCCTGAGTAGGCATGGGTGCCTTTCCAGTTTTGATGGTTTGAAGTTCTTGTTTTAGGGAAGAGACTTCTGAGTTCATCCTCTCCATTTGTTTGCACAATTGTTCTAGTAGGCTTTGTGGAACAGTTTGGGTTGGTGCTTGAGTAGGTTGGTTTATCCCAGGGGGATATTTTGGAGGTGGGATGGTTTGTTGAAAATGGACCGGTGGTTGTTGGTATTGGATAGGTTGGGTTTGGAACTGGTTATGGTTTTGGTAGTTCTGATGGGGGTAAGGATTTTGTCCCTGTGGTTGGCTAGGTTGTTGGTTATCCTTCCATCGGAAGCCAGGGTGGTCATTGTACCTTGGATTGAAGGTGTTTTGGTATTGAGGCTTTTGAAAGTTTAGGGCATTGACTTCCGCTGGGGGTCCTCCTAGAAGAACATCCTTGATGGATGGAATGGTTGGGCAGTTGTCTGTTTTATGGTCATGTTTGTCACAAATTGTGCAAACAAGGTCTACATTTTGGATTTCATGGACTTTCCTAAGGTCTATCTCTTCAACCTTCCTAGAGAGTGCTGCGAGTTTGGCCCTAAGGCTTTCCTCTTCTCTAAGTGTATGAATTCCTGTGGTTCTTTGTGGCTTTTCAGAATAGGGTGAAGTTCCCCAAGTTTGGTTTTGTTCAGCCAGACTTTCCAGATACTCGTAAGCATCATTTGGGGCTTTGTTTTTAAAGGTTCCATTACACATCATGTCAATGAACTGTTTGTTCCCCGGACCCAACCCTTCATAGAAAATTCTCACTTGTTCAGGTATGGAAAACCCATGGTGTGGAACCATGTTTAGGGTGTCTTTGAACCTCTCCCATGTTTCATAAAATGACTCTCCCTCTTTTTCAAAAAAGTTTTGGATGCTCTTTTTAAGTGCAATTGTTTTGTGATGAGGGAAGTATTTTTTGTAGAATTCTCTTTGCAGTTGGTCCCAAGAGTGGATTGATGCAGGTCTCAAGTTGTTTAGCCAATTTTTAGCTCGATCCTTTAATGAAAAAGGAAATAGCCTCATCTTAGCAGATTCTAGTTGATGTGGGGGACACATGGTTTCAACAATGTCGTTGAACTCTTTGACATGAAGGTATGGCATTTCTGACTCCATCCCATGAAAGGTTGGAAGGTGGTTTAGGACATGGGGTTTGAATATGTAGTTGGTGTCTCCTATGGAATTGTGTCTAATGCATGAGGGGGCATTGGTCCAAGCTGGAGTGAGGTAGTCGTTCATGGTTTGATCAACTACATTCCCTAAGTTTGGAGCTTCTTGGTTTTGGTTTCCCATTTGATTCCCCCCAGGGTTTACAATTTGATTTTGTGGATGACCCTCCATTGGACTTGTTTCAAGTTCTGACTTTGGGGTTTCAAGAATATTTGAATCTGATTTAAACAATCCCTTAGGTTCACTTGACTCCCCTATCCTAGAACTTTCCACCCTAACTAGTCTGTTTGAGAAATCGCGGGTGTAGGCGGACATGCGCCCAAAAAAAAAACGAGAAAGGGACAAGATAAGAGATCTTGGGTGAGAGTAGAAGAATGGAGGTGAGGAAAGAAGGTTTTTTTTTTTTTTTTTTGGATCTAAGGTACTTACTTGGTCCCCGGCAACGGCGCCAAAATTTGGTTCACGCCCAAATTTACCCAAGAGAAGAAGGGTAGAACGGTCCTTGTAGTGTAGCTTGGGTTGTCGATTCCACAGAGACCTAAGAAGATACCTAAGATACAAAACCTAAGGGATGGATTTTTGGCTATGAAGTGGCCAACTTGGATTGATTTTGGATGGGTTTTAATGATATCTAAAAGATTTAAGTGGATTCAATTTAAAAGAATGAGTTGATCCTAGGTTATCACTCGGGGTGGATTGGATGTATTTTCTTTTTAATGATTTCAATTTCTTAAATTTGAGATGGGTTCATTTAAGGAGATAAAACAATATCATCACTTACTGGTTTAATGCCTACACCCTCTAATACTAATCACCTATACACTTGAAGGATCAAAGTTTTGAGCACTTCAAGGTAAAGGATCGTATTAGTACTTGAAGTGTGTGGCCTTAAATTCAACAAGGACGATGGAGTTTAAAAATCATCAAATAAAAATCCCAATTAAAGAAGTGATTATACATTAATTAGGTGATAAATAACATCCAATCCAGCCCCTTGCTACTCCCTTGGATCAACCCATAAGTGGGTTAGCCCTCCATTGATCCCATGGTTTCAATGGAAGCGGAAAGTAGACTCATAAGGGAGGAATGAAGAAGTAAAGAAAACAACAAAAATAAAATGATCACTCCACCGTTGTGTGAATAATTTCACAAGGGTTGGTGTGAATAAATTCACACCTTAATCCAACGGTATCAAAGTGATATTAAGAACAACAGAATAAGAGTAGAAGAAGAACTTTTATTAAGAAACTAAAGTGAATTGAACAACTTACATGTGAAAGACAAAATTGAGGCAACAAAAATGCAGCATAACATTACAAGTAAACAAAGCATCCAAGATCTTCAACTCCTTCACCACCACTGCCTTAAATAGGCATTTTGGGAGCCTTGGGTCGAGCCTTCAACAGTACAAGTCATCCCACTTGAGTATGGTAGGCCTAGGGTGGTGGAAAGTTTGTGGAATTTGGAATTTTCCACATTTGACCCGAGGTGGCAGCCAGATTTCATCCACCGAACAGACGCGTTTGGATGACCTTCTAGATGGCCGAATCAGGGTGGGCCATAGAAGAAGAAAATGGAGCTCCGGATGTCTTCTAACTGCCTGTAAAATTTGGGCCCATTTGGAGTTGTGTATTCCGAGATATGATCAAAATGGTGGACTGTTTTTCTGGACCGCAGAATCTGGCCCAGAATTTTATCTCTAACTTGGGCCGCCTAAATGACCAACATGGAGGCCGAATTAGCATTAACTCCTGAAGAGTGATTTGTTTCTGTACATGTCTTCTATCATCCCACGAAATTTGGGATTAATTGGGCCTGTATGTTGGGCCCCAAAGTCTCATCAGTGGGCTGGTGTCCAATCTGCCTTCTCCAGAATTGCTTCCTTTCATTGCCAAATATCTCCATCATCCTCCATAAATTCTCCATTGATCCCTGAATCAAACATGTTCATATTTAAGTGTAGATCAATTTCCAAAAATATCAAATTAAAATATGTAAAATTCAATTCCTTACAATCAGATGAATCATTGGGTACTTTAAATGATGTTCAAAAATGTACCACATAGTAGTGCATTTTAAGAAGGTATTACAAACATAATGTGAAATGATGTTCAAAGTGTAAAATGCACTAAAATGGTGTTTATGAATAACAAAGAACATGAAAATTATGTATATTAACAATGAATATTAGCCTCATTTAGTGGCTAATCAAAGGTCACCGTTGAAGATCTATTGTCACTGTTATAAGCTACTGGTACAAGGTCACTATCATAATTCTACTGTTGCACTTCTTATCAAAGCTTACAGATAGAGTCACCATTACAAGGTCACTGGTGTGATAAGGCTTCTGTTAGAAGTCAACTGTCAGACTCCTTTTTCAAGTCTTCTGATAAGAGCTTCAAAGTTCAATTCTACCATTGGACATGTCTACCATTAGTATAATACTACCACTAGACAAATCCTACTATCAATATAGTCTACTATTGTTCAGATTATACTGTTAGTAGAAGTCTGCTGATAGACAAACTCCACCATTGATGAAATTACCTGTTGAGATATTCTACCATTGGAAAGGTCACTGTTGAAGTAGTCTGATGTTACAAAGCTACTGTTAAAATCTTACTGTTGAATTCTACCACTGATCAAGCTTACTGACTGAAGCCTATAGTTAAAGGTCTACTGTGAGTCTACTGATGAAGTCCACAGTTGAAGAACACCCTACCGTTGAAGTCTACCGTGTGACATGCATCTGTCACCAGTCTAATGATAACCTATTCTTTACTTTAAAAATTTTATTAATACCATCATAACGGTCATGTCTAGAAAAATTAATGCACCTTACATTATTTAATGATATTTGCAGACATATCAGGAGACAGTACGAGGTACGAGGAAGACCACCCGTGGTTGAAACATTCTATTATCAGCCCCTACTGGATCAAATGAGAAAAAGCTGAGCTGGAAAAGTGTATATGAGTAGATATAGACATCATATTAATTATTATGGAGTATATTTAATATACATACATAATAGAGACACATACATCACCTGAAATATAGATATAATAAGAATACTCGAGCACTCATTCTAAAATATATATAGAGAGAGAGCTTCAGAAAGATCTATTGGAAGAATTTTTTCAAGTTGTGGTGGTGTGCTACAAAGTGCTTCAGACCCAAGAAGCTGATCATCTCTACATTTGGAAGTCAGAACCTGGAATTTGCGACACTCTATTTTGGAGGAAACTTGTAGAGAAGGACTAAAACTTCATTTCCTTCATTTCAAGGAGTCCAGAGTTGATCTGCCAACACACAGAGCATTCTAAACTTATTCCTAATATCTTTAGCTCTACTGTGTTTGAGTATTTTACATTTGTGAGAAGTGTGTATGTCATACACACACTGACTTTTGTGCTGGAACTAAGGGATACTAAAAATCCCCATATCAAACTATCTTTTCATTTTTTTTCACGCATAACTGTGGAAGAAGCCTAGTGTGGCTTGGAAGTTTATTTTCCCACATATAACTGTGGTAGAGGTTGTCAAACCTAGACAGTTTGAAAACTGTTGTAAAGCCCGATACAGGATATGTATCATTCTTTAAATACAACTGCTTGGTGGCAGGTGATCACCAAGTGGAGAGGATTAGGTCTTGGCTTAAGACATAACCTCTTGTTTAAATTGTTGGGTTCAACTTTAAATTAATTTGTTTTACATTTATCTGTTTCTTATATTTTCAAAGATAGAAATCTGTTTTTACATTCACTCTGATAATTAGTTCTGGTTAGTGTGTATATGTGATTCGTTTAGTAAACTTGTTTCAAAAGTTGAATTAGTACTCATACTGATTTAACTGAGGATTAATCAACTTTTGAGAAACTTGTTGAACAATAAGTCACTTATATCTCTACTGCCTTAATTAACTGGGCTGTTTTTATTTGGGGGTTTTTAATCCTAAAAGTTTTTAACAAAAATTTTAATTGGAACTCAATTCACCCCCCTCTTGAGTATCCACTCCGACCAACAGTAAACATAAACTTCACTGGTGCTCAGCAGCCACCAGGAAGTGTCACCTGCTTCGGCCAACGCCGGAATCCCTGGTCTGTAACCTGGAAACACGTGCCACCTGACACCATGTGTCTCAAGTACTGACGTCCTGAAGGCACACCCAATAATCTTAACCAAGCTCGAAAGCTCAACCTTCCCATGGCACAATATCCGGGGGAACAACAATACCTGTCCTAAAATAACACCCGGAGGGACAGCGATGTCTGCCCTCAAATAATACCCGGAGGAACAGTGATATCTACCCTCAAATCAGGACGAGCCTCTTCCCCCCAACCTGACAGCCTCAATGCTATCTCTTGAAGGCTCCTCACCTCCCACGTGGCATCCTATGGAAAGCACCCCAAAACCAATAACACCTAACCGCTTCTATCGGGGGCATCTACCCAGCGAGTGGTCGTACCACCTCATCACGGAGTCTATCTGTGTGCACACTACTCAAAAGTACCTGGTGAGCGGTAATCACATCAAGAAGTTCCCAAGCCACAACACCTCTTACACCTCGTGTCCCTACGAACCTGTCGCTCAAGTCAGATGGTCTCTCCATCCAAGTAACCCAGGCCAAGCCCAACCTGACAGTCCAACTGCCTCAACTGACGTCCATGACGCCCAATCCCATGGTAGAAACCACCTAAGTAACCCGGGCAAAGCCCCAACCTGTGATCCACATCACCCACAATATATCCGGGCCACGCCCAACACAACTAAGCAGTTCAACACAGAAAAATCACACATTGCATATATATACATACTTGAAGGCACCATTTTAAATAGGTAATTACTAAACAGTCAAATTGCACTAACTTGTGTTGTCCAATACCATAACAGAACTCATTCATAATTTAACAATTAACCCAATAGTTTAACTCAATAAAATTAAGTAATAAGTCTAAACACAGCAGTTTAAACAATGGTCCAATTCATATGCATTTCAGCACCCCCAGCCGAATTGCCCCAAATGAGCAACGACCCCTAACCTGACCTTGCTCAATCACAACAGGGTCAGGGAATACCCAAAGGCATCCCACAATGCAGATAATTAATTAAAAACAATTAAACAGGGTTTCTCTCAATACCCAACATCGCGCCCAAAGGTCACAACCCCCAAAAGTCTACGAAAACACAAAAGAAGGTTTGTACCACCCACCTCTAACTCATATGATGCTACTCCTCTGATTTCAGCCTCTAAATCGGTCTAAATCGTGGTAAATCTACATTTCTGTCAAATTCTAGAAATTCCGCTCGGATGGAAACTGTAGAGAAATAGGCAAGGAATCAAGGACGAAGAAGGGTGCGTGGTGTTAGCCTTTCCGATGCGGTCCCACAGCCACTGAAGGATCTAATAATGGACAACAGATGAAAATCCAGGATATATTGTGTTCTTGGGTGTTCTTTGGATGAATTGTTCGTCGATTGGGAGAGAAGAAGACGTTTTCAGAAATAAGACGTGACGGCCTCCCGCTCGCAAAAATAAAAAAAAGTACACGATGTGTATTTCAAGACTACACACCGTGTAGATTGCCTTTCTGTACTCCGACTTAAGCAGAGTCCAGTGCACGGCTTGGACTATGTACACGGCCATTACACGGCTAGGGACTCGTCCATTTAACGGAACGAAAAGTACATGGCGTGTTAAGGAAGACTACACACTGTGTAGATGGAAATTTAAATAGGGGCACCACACGGCATGTACTTGGTCTCAGATGGGTTGTCACATACCTAGATGATACATGGTGTGTACTTGGGAGTACATGGCGTGTAGTCTGGAAATTTCCAGAAATTTCCCATATTTTCTAGACTTCTCAAAAATCAGCCAAAATTTTATAGAAAAGCAGAAAATTCAAACAAGGTCGGAAAGATTTAACCCTTTCTAAAAAAATCCGGGTTCTTAAAAACTCCCTACCTTAACGTAGCTCATCCCCAAGCTACCGAATGAAACCTGGAGATGGCACCGAACATACCAACCCGCTCAAAGTAACCCGGACTTCCCCGGTCTCAAGATCCTAGCTAAAATTCTCAAGGGTCTCACCACCTTAGGAATTTCCTACTTGGTCTGAACCCGAAACAAATCTCAACGCAACCAAAATAAAAAATAAAGGCCCAACGACCTATTTCCCCAGACCCATGGTCCTCCCATGACACATCGTCACCCCTGCACCTCCTCAGTGCTCACGTGTCACTTCCAACGCCCAACATAACCCTCACCGCATCGGTGTCCGCCTCCAAGAGGTCCTGCATCTCATAGATGCTTCAATCAAAACCTAGTGCCTTTCACCTCAAGTAACCCGCATCCACGATGCCCCGATGCTCACGGCACCTCAAGTAACCTGCATCCTTGATGCTCCCGATGCTACGCATCTCAAATATATATAACGCATCTGATATGATGCCAATCCCACTAACTAGCATCTAGTTCATCCACAAGTATCATGTACAACTCGTGCAGTTAACCGGACATGCCTAAAGAGACCATGCCAAAAGAAAGCAAAGAAAAAATCACAGCCACACCCGCAATGTACCTGCCACCGTCGTCGGCTCACCATCCTGATCAGTCCCTGGTAGCTCCAAAGCGTGTACCTAGCCTGAAGTACGGCTGCCTAATGCCTGACCTCCCTGCGGTTCTACTCCAGTCACCGGCCACTAACCCCTCATCTGGGTCCCACCGTCTCTGTCACTTCCTCCGCGCATAGATGAACCTCGACTACCCTCTCCTGGTACCGAACCTGAACCAACACCTGATGCCACATCCTGTCATGTTCCCTACCTGTCGGCTGTCTGAGAAGGCTGCCTGCAAAATTTCTCCAGATGCCTAACCTGTCCACATGCCCATCACTCCTTCATAGGCCTATCGCACTGACCCCAAACATGTCCCGGTTGTCCACACTAAAAGAAAACCACAGCTGAACTAACACGATGTGGTCTAGCTGAATCCTTGGTCTGCCTACCCTGCTGGAACTCATCTCTACCTCGCTTCCTGCTATCTGAACCATCACCCAGAGCTATCGCCCAGCCAATATGGGGCCTATCCCTCTGGTTTCCCTCTGCTATAAGTGCCTGGTTCACTTCCTCGAAGAAGGAACCCAGCCTGAAGATGTTCACCTAGACCCAAATGGCATGTGTAAGCCATCCTCGAAGTGCCTCACCCTAGCTGCGTCATCTCTTACCATACCAGGTGCAAATAGAGACAACTCTGTGAAGGTAGTTGCGTAGTCCATGACAGACATATCTCCCTGCTGAAGACTCAAAAACTCCCGAGCTCTCTCTGCCCTCAGTGACTCTGGATAGAAGTGCTCAAATAACCTATCCTCGAAGTCCTTCCAAGCCAGTCCCTCGTGCCTATGAGCATGTACCTGTACATCCCACCAATGCTTCACCGGTCCTCTCAGCATGTACGTCGCCAGCTTGACCCTCTGCCCTGGAGGCGTCTCCAGCTACTCAAAGATCATCTGCATACTCTCTATCCAGTTCTCTGCAACCTGTGGACCACCCTCACCCTGAAAAAGCGGCAGGTGCTGCGACTAGAACTCCCGCGTCAGGTATGACATGGATGGATATGTACCCTATGTGCCTCTGTCGATCCCCTGCAAGACACGCACTAGGCTAGCTCGGAGCTGCTCATCGAGCCATGGCCCGAACGATGCCAAACCCGGCTGTTGTCCTGCCTGCACCGGATCCTGAACCTAATCCTGTCCCTGAACTTGTATCTGCGGCTCGTGCTCTGCCTGTACTGAATCATAAACCTGATCCTGCACCCGCGACACTGTATCCTCATTTTCCTGACGCTCCATCGAGATGTTTAAGAGGAACCTTCTGAATACCATAAATGTTCAGACATCCCATATATATATATATAACAATATATATTCTACGCAGATAAGGAAAGTAGTAAAGGGGCAGTGTACAACAACTACCCTTACTCTCCTCTATCGCAACCCATTCCCTCGGCATCCCAAACTCATATCCTCCTTACCCTCCCTCAATAGAGCCAAGTATTAATAGTACCTCGGTCCATGCCCATCCTGACAACTCACGTTGCCTCAAACCGATGACCAAGTCACACAATCCTGACAGTTACACTGCCTCATCCATAGTTCATGCCTGCTCTCATAAGATCTAGACCCAAATATCCTTCAACATACAATTCTACAAATATATAAAGCACGGCACATCACATTGCAAAAACAAACAATTTTATCAGGAATTTCACCTATTCACATTTCAGAACATATAAAGCATGGAAATTGATTTTTTTTTCTTCATATGGTATTATCACTTCACAAAGAATACGTGCAATTATGAAATTGAAATACCCTAAAATGTGCCTATCAAAATCCAAACAAACAAGCCTTTCCATATCGGGCTAAGGTCCAATTCTCCCTTAGCACACCAGGTCAAGGGTCACATATCACAATCAATAACATCACACATCAAGTGATCCACCGAGGTGGAAATCGTATAAACTGTAATCTGAGAAAAAACAAATAGCAATTCCCACCCATGGAAACTCAATCTGTCCCTCGTACATGGGGCTGCAGGCACCCAAGCACGAGTTCAAAATCCAGTTCCAAAAATAACCTATCTCCAGTCTACCATATCCCAAATAGTAAAACCAGTATAAAAATAAAAAGAGAAGTCTCAAACTCATTAGTTGTCAGCGAGGCACTGCTACTAAATCTCTATCAAGAACTCCTCTGATACCACTTTGTAACGACCCGAACATGGCCGGCCACCCGAACAGTGCCAAACGGGTCAGGTGTTACTACCTTAGGCGCACCTCCCCTGAATGCCAAAGGCTACCGACTAGCAATGAGGGTCTGTTAGGTATAGTGGGGAGGCTATACCCTCTCGGAGGATCATAATAAGGGTACTGGTCCAAGTATAATGTCTATAAGCAGTAGAAAATAAATGACTCAGCAGACTCAAACTAGACCCACAGAGTGGAAACATATCAAATATCAAATAAACAGTGGAAAAATTATAGAAACAGTAGCAGTGAGAAGTAAACAAAACAACATGTTGAATATCACAAGCAATTACTACTGCAAACAACAAACATGCATACAGAGCAAGTCATACACATCTATATATAATGGTTCCAATGGATAACCAACAGTACTACATAAGGGGAAGCATGTTGTTACAAAAAGAACCTAAAAAAAGTAACTCCAGTAAGGTACGAACTCGAGGTCCATACCAATCTCCATGCCAACAGCACTAAGGTCCAGCTCCTAAGGCTGACCCTCCACCTGCACGCAATTTCATAAAGTCTACACGCATCCTGAAGGGTACTGGCCCAAGTATAATGTCTATAAGCAGTAGAAAATAAATGACTCAGCAGACTCAAACTAGACCCACAGAGTGGAAACATATCAAATATCAAATAAACAGTGGAAACATTATAGAAACTGTAGCAGTGAAAAGTAAACAAAACAACATGTTGAATATCACAAGAAATTACTACTGCAAACAACAAACATGCATACAGAGCAAGTCATGCACATCTATATATAATGGTGCCAATGGATAACCAACAGTACTACATAAGGGGAAGCATGTTGTTACAAAAAGAACCTAAAAAAATTAACTCCAGTAAGGTACGAACTCGAGGTCCATACCAATATCCATGCCAACAGCACTAAGGTCCAGCTCCTGAGGCTGACCCTCCACCTGCACGCAATTTCATAAAGTCTACACGCATCCTGAAGGGCCCGTGTAGGGTGTGAGACGAGTCTCAGTAGGATACCACCCATATGGTACGTACCTAATATAATTGTTTCGGCTGACATGCTTATATAAGAAAAGAAATAAACAGTACAATGACCAAAAGTAAACATAAACTTCACTGGTGCTCAGCAGCCACCAAGAAGTGTCACCTGCTTCGGCCAATGTCGGAATCACTGGTCTGTAACTTGGCACCATGTGCCACCTGACACTATGTGTCTCAAGTACCGACGTCCCAAAGGCATGCCCAATAATCTTAACCCAGCTTGAAATCTCAACCTTCCCATGGAACAATATCCGGAGTTATAGCGATACCTGTCCTCAAATGATACCCGGAGGGACAGCAATGTCTGCCCTCAAATAATACCCAGAGGAACAACGATATCTTCCCTCAAATCATGGCAAGCCTCTGCCCCCAACCTGACAGCCTCAATGTTATCTCCTGAAGGCTCCTCACTTCCCGCGTGGCTTCCTATGGCAAGCACCCCCAAACCAATAACACCTAACCGCTTTTATCGAGGGCCTCTACCCAGCGCGTGGCCATACCACCTCATCACGGAGTCTATCTATGTGAACACTACTCAAAAGTACCCGGTGATCGGTAATCACCTCAAGAAGTTCCCAAGCTACAACACCTTAGACACCTCATGTCCCTGCAAACCTGTCGCTCAAGTCAGATGGTCTCTCCATCCAAGTAACTCGGGCCATTCCCAACCTGACAGTCCAACTGCCTCTACCAATGTCCATGACACCCAATCCCGTGGTAGAAACCACCCAAGTAACCTGGGAAAAGCCCCAACATGTGATCCACATCACCCACAATATATACGGGCCACTCCTAACACAACTAAGTAGTTCGACATAGAAAAATCACACATTGCATATATATATACATACTCGAAGGCACCATTTTAAACATGCAATTACTAAATAGTCAAATTGCACTAA
Source organism: Viscum album (assembly GCA_963277665.1). Taxonomy (NCBI): domain Eukaryota; kingdom Viridiplantae; phylum Streptophyta; class Magnoliopsida; order Santalales; family Viscaceae; genus Viscum; species Viscum album. The sequence goes on from OY728160.1 coordinate 442,662,536, forward strand.
CTTGTGTTTTCCCATACTAGCACCTAACTCATTCATAATTTAATAATTAACCCAACAGTTTAACTCAAGAAAATTCAGTAAGAAGTATAAACACAGTAGTTTAAACAATGGTCCAATTCATATGAATTTCAGAACCCCCAACCAAATTGCCCCAAATAAGCAATGGCCCCCAACCCAACCTCGCTCAATCACAACAGGGTCAAGGAATACCCAAAGGCATCCCACAATGCAGATAATTAATTAAAAATAATTAAACAGGGTTTCTATCAATACCCAATGTCACGCCCGAAGGTCGCAACCCCCAAAAGTCTATGAAAACACAAAAGACGGTATGCACCACCCACCTCTAACTCGTATGATGCTACTCCTCTGATGTCAGTCTCTGAATCGGTCTAAATCACGATAGATCTACATTTCCGTCAAATTCTGGAAATTCCACTCGGGTGGAAACTGCGGAGAAATAGGCAAGGAACCAAGGATGAAGAAGGGTGCGCGGGGTTAGAATTTCTGATGCAGTCCCGCAGCCACCGACGGATCGAATAACGGACAACGGATGAAGATCCGGAAGATATTGTGTTATTGGGTGTTCTTCAGACAAACTGTTCATCGATTGGGAGAGAAGAATATGTTTTCGAAAATAAGACGTGACGGACTCCCGCTCGCACAAGTAAAAAAAGTACACGGCGTGTATTTCAAGACTACATGCCGTGTAGATGTCCTTTCCATACTCTGACTTAAGCGGAGTCCAGTGCACAGCTTGGACTGTGTACACAGACAACACACGGCCAGGGACTCGGCCATTGCATGGAATGAAAAGTACACAGCGTGTCAAGGAAGACTACACACCGTGTAGATGGAAATTTACACAGGGGCACCACACGGCATTTACTTGGTCTCATACAGGTTTTCACATGCCTAGCTGATACACGGCGTGTACTAGGGATTACACAGCGTGTAGTCTAGAAATTTCCGGAAATTTCCCAGATTTTCTAGACTTCTCAAAAATCAGCCAAAATTTTATAGAAAAGAAGAAAATTCAAACAGGGTTGGAAAAATGTAACCCCTTCTAAAAAAAACGGGTTCTTACACATCTCGTGCTCATCCATCCCAAGCTCACGTCACAAGTAGTAGGAAACAAACAAAGGAATCAGGATCTTATCCTTAAAATAATGCATTTATCCTTCACACACAAAAATCTCTCACAGATCCAAATCACTAGCCACATGTCCTTTACAAGCAAATGGCCAACTCAGGACCAACAAGGAATTATCCTTATCACACAACCAGTCCTTTATTCCATCTTGAATTAACCAATTCATTATTCACTAGTTTCAACTACAGGAAACCTAAGAAACAAGCTATCAAAATCTTATTAAACAATTAATTTAACATGACTTTAACTCTTTTATCAATAATAATCAACATGATTCAGGTTCATTAACCAATTCAATTAATCATTCATATCTTCCTCAATTTGATTAACATCAAATTATAAAAACAACTGGATTCATTAAATATGCCTCTTTAACCAATTAGCCAATTAATTATCAATTAATTCTGGCTTTACATTATTTACCAATTTCCATCAAGAACAAAATTTTAAACCAAGAAAGGCATATATATCACACTATCTAAAAAATCAAGTGGCAAAATTTTATCATGGTATAAAGCAACAACAACATTACGCGATCGATACCAATTCTTTAATCTAGTTCAAGTATTTAATTACATTGATTTCATTATGATCCAAGGGATAAGTCACGATATCTATATTATTTCATGTAAATAAATAGATAATCATAAAATACCCTACCTCAAAAGGTCTTTGATGTTCTTTTCATGAGAATGAATTAAGGCAACGGATCCCGATCACCTCTCCTGCAACAACTGCATGCACCCGAGGACGTCGCAGTACAACTGCATCAACCAACCATCAATAAAAACTATATTAGAACCATGGAGGTTATAAATAATCACATGGAAAAGATAAATGAGATGAAACATATCAAAGAAACCAAAAGAACAAAGGTAAATCATACCTAATATAGAATATGGATCGCTACGGATCGAAGGAGGCAGCTAGGGATCATTCATTGGTGAAGGAATCCCCAAAATGGTGAAGAGAGGGTCGTTGGGTTGCTTGGGGTCAAGGTAGAGCCTCTACAACTGTTGGTTTTTGAAAACCCGGGTGGCTGAAATGTTTTAAAAATATAAAAAAGTTGGAAATTACACGATGTGTAATCCCCTTTCATGTCGTGTAATGCCTCAGGGTCGATCTCTACTAAAAAATGCACCACCTCAACACTTTATTTTATTTTTCAAACCCTAAAAACTTACACATCATAAAACCCTATTTCACGTCATAAAAAAACCCATGAAACAGGATTTCACATCATGTAATTTATTTACATGACGTGTAATCCCCCCTTTCCAGTTTTTACTTAACCAAACTTCTCCAAACTTCTTCTGAGCCTCCTTCGAGCACTTTGATCTTTGAAAACATGCAAAGGGTTGATCCATGTGGATCCGAGCCCTTAAAATAATATTATCATCTACTCAAAGAGAAATGAGGAACATGAAGAACATATAAGTATTGTGTTAGCAGCATTAAGAAAAGATAAGTTATATTCCAAGTTCAGAAAGTGTGACTTTTGGATGCAGCAAGTCACATTCTTGGGACATGTGATCATAAGTAAGGGAATTTCTATGGACCCATCAAAAACAAAGGCAATTAAAGAATGTATCAGACCCTCTAGTGTCATAGAAATCTATAAATTTCTTGGATTAGTAGGGTACTATCGACATTTTTTGAGAAATTTATCATGAGTTTCTAGCCTGCTAACTAAGTTAACAAGGAAAGGGGTAAAGTATGTATGGATGGAATAATGTGAGGAAAGCTTCATGGAGATAAAGAGAAGGCTTATCACTGCACCTATACTCACATGACTTAAAAGTGGAGAAATTTTTGTGATATAAAGTGATGTTTTAAAGAAATTATTGGGTTATGTGCTCATAAAAATGATAAAGTGATAGCCTACGCCTCACAAAAGTTGAATATCCATGAGAAGAACTACTCAATTCATGATCTGGATCTAAGAGTTGTGATTTTTTTCTTGAAAATCTGTAGGTACTACCTCTATGGTGATAAGTGTGACATATATACTGATCAAAATTGCCTAAAGTATATATTCACACAAAAGAAACTCAAAATGTGTCAAAGGATATGGTTAGATCTAATAAAAGACTAATATTTCTCTATTCACAATCATCCTAGGAAGGAAAATAAGGTAGTTGATTCTCTAGGAAGAAAAGAATCTGATACTCTCTCCACAATGCAAATTGATAAAGACCCTATCTTCTTGAATATTCAAAAGGATAGATTTGAAAATAATAATGGTAGGGGATACATTCTACCTTAACCAAATGATTTCCTAACCATCTATCCAAGATATGTTCAATGAGGCACAAAGGTGTGATCTGAAGCTTCAAAATAATGTGATACGGTAAAGTAAGGGAAGCTGTAAGAGTTCAATATCAATGATGATTGTGTGATTCGTTTTGGAACAAGGATTTGTGTGTCTTCATCACCTGATGTAAAGAAGGATCTATTAGATAATGCACATAGATCAACTTTCTATATCTATCTTTTTAGCACAAAGATGTACCGTGATCATCAAGAAAAATTCTAGTGGGAAAACATGAAGAAGGTGATTGTGGAATATATCTCAAGGTGATTGATATGTCAGGAAGTTAAAGTACAGTGACATAAGTCCAAAGGGATGATGCAACCATCGCCTATACCCATGTGGAAATGGGAGAATGTTATTATGGACTTTGTTATTGGTCTCCTTAATACATCCAAAGGAAACAATGTGATATGGGTTTTGGTGGACCAACTCACCAAGACTGCCTACTTTATCACTATTCAAGAAGATCTCTTGCTTGAACACCTTGCTAAGATATATGTGAAGTAAGTTGTGAGAATGAACGGGGTTCCACTCTTGATTATATCTTATCATGATCCAATGTTCATATCTAAATTCTGGAGAAGTCTTCAACATGCTTTCAGTATTGAATCAAATTTCAGCATGGCCTATCACCCCTAAACTGAAGACCAATCTGAAAAGACCATTCAGACACTCAAGGACATGCTAAGAGACTTATCATTGGTTGGTTGAGTTCTCATACAACAACATCTTCTACTAAAGTGTTCATATGGCTCCATATGAAGCTCTATATGGAAAGCAATGTAGAAATCCAACTTGTTGGGCTGGAGTTGGTGAATGAAAGCTACTTTGACCTAATCTTATTCAAGAGATAATAGATAAGGTTCTAGTTATCCAGCAACATATCAAATCTATTTAGATTTGGAAAAATAGATATGCTAATAACCATCGAAGGGAATCAGTGTTCGATGTCAAATATAAAGTCTTCCTTCAAATATCACCATGGAAGAGATTCATGTGGTTTAGAAAGAAAGGGAATCTTTCCCAAGGTACATTGGTCCCTTTGAGATCATTGATCGTATAAGAGCAGTGGCCTATCGGCTTTCACTTCCACAAATTATGGATTAAATTAATGACGTGTTCCATGTATCTCTCCTAAGAAAGTATATACTATATCCCTCACATGTACTAAACTAAGAGGTGGTACAGTTGGAAGATGATCTCTCTTGTGAGGAGTAGTCGGTAAAGATTCTGGACCAAAGAGATAAGGTTATACACAACAAGACAATCCACATTGTAAAAGTGTTTTTGAGGAACCATAAGTATAAATAAGTGACTTGGGAACCATAGGAGGTGATGAAGGAGAAGTACCTCACCTGTTTATGTAAAATGAAATTTTGAGGGAGAAATTTCAAAAGGGGGGGGAGAATGTAACAATCCAAACCTTATTCAACGGAATTTCACAGTTCTTATAATAATTTCATATAGTATAAATCACATATAGAACACAATAAAAATTTATAAATGAATAATGAATGAAATAATAGGTATTTCTAGAAATTAAGGAACTAATACCGATAGAGTAGTAACTTAACCTTTAGAATAGTAACATAACCTTTAGGAATAGTATTCTGTCCAATAGAATGGTAACTTAACCTTTGAAAGTAAAAAATAAAATTTATGTATCTTATGAATGAAAATATGATATATTTATTTCATGGCATAAGTAAATAAATGTTTTTAAAATGATAAATTAAGTGTTGTTATTTTTGTAAGTCATAAATATTTAATTACAATTTTATAATTAATTTAATAATTAAAAAGAAAATATATCTTCATAAAATGTATTCATAAATTAATATATTTTTTTCTTATGATTATAATATAATTTTATCACACCTCAATTAATTTTTCAAAGGGTTATAAAACTATTTTTAATTTTAAAATCGGTATTTTTTTAGTAAATGATGATTTTAAATAAAAAATAAATTTATCATATTTAGAAAAAAAATCATAAAATTGTGTTCATTTTTTAATTATATACTTCTAAAAATGGTTAGGGTGAATTTTTGGGATTTTTCAGAAATACTTGAATTTTTTGTGAATAGTAAAATACAGTAATTTACGGTATATATACATTATAATTAAGTAAAATATTACTTGAGTAATGGATGATGTAAGCACTATATTTTAGAATTATACTTCACTATTTAATATATTTATTCATGTTATCATCACAATTTCTTGTCTTGTGGCAAAATAATAAACTAATGAATAAAATAATGAGAAAACACCCCCTCTCCTCCATTATAAATACCTCCCCTGACCACCTATTTTTATCACACCTCTCAAGCTCTGAACCTTGTCAAAATTATGCTAAATTATATTCCCAAGCCCCTCAAATATGGTTTTGATCCCTTGATATCATAAAAATACCAAAACATTTTCCCTGAGGAGTTTTTCAAGGAGGAGAGATTTAAGAGGTAAAATCCTCTTCCTTTTTCTTTTGATTTCTTTTAATTTCTTTTTCTTTTATTTTTCTCTACTCACCTACTATATCAAAATGTTCATGATAACTCCATTATATTTTATATACTTTAATTCTATCATTTTAATGGAATATCCATCATCAAAATCCTTTCTCTCTCTCTCTCTCTTTTATTCTAAAAATGAAATAATCGCCCGTGATGTGTCAACTTACCGACATCGTGGATCATGTGTTTTCATTTTCCTTTAACACCTTAAATTTTATTCATAAAACCACTATAATTTTTGGTAAATATTTTAAAATATATTTTATAACTTTTTTTATTTTCTTAAACTAAAATATTTACATAATACTAAATGATAAAACAAATCGATTTTGTTGTGATCAAAAACCGCCAAAATTAACCCAAACAATTATCATTAACTATTTATCTAATGATTCAACCACATGCCATTTAACCAAATGATATATATAACTATTTAAACATATGTATTTTAATTAATAAGATATTTTTTCAATTATTGATAATTATACCAATTCTATATAAACTTTCATACTCATATTCAAGTAAATCGGTCATAAAAACCAAGAAAATGAACACTCTCAAATGATGAAATTAAACAATAAAACTCATAAAAAATCCCAAAAATGAACTTAATAAAAATATAATGAATCAAATGAATTTATAAAATGTTATTTATTTTTTAGTTAATGAATTTGATTTTATTATCCATGATATTAAAGATAAGAGAGTGTTTGAACATAAGGTTAGGGGAATTCTCGAACCCAACTCGATTCCTTTGGGTTTTCCCTCTTTCACTCCATTTTCAATATGTATGTTCCATTAATGTTACCTAAATATCATTTATTTTTCCTTCCCTTTTTTGGATATACATACTTCCATTCTGATTTTATGAAAAAAAGAGAATATTTTTCTAAAATAATTATTCCTTTTAAAAACACATGTTTTACTTCGCTTGATTTTGTTTCTTCTTCACTCAAGATGGGTGATTATTATACCAAGTATGTTATCCGCTTTTTATTTTTTGAACCCCAATGTTTATCCATGAAAGTATTCTTTATTAAACCCATTTCCTTTCAATGGGTTATTTTATGTCCAAGATTGATATACATTCTATGTGGCATGCATGATAATGTAAATGTTATGATGTGACAGATGCACCCAGAATTATATAGTTCAATGAAAATGTTATGATGTGATGGGTGCTCCCAGAATTATATATCACTCCAATTCATTGGTTAATATGAATAATCTCATGTGATAAAGTTAATTATGCATGAACATGATGGTATTATTGTTCACAACTATGTGTGGTAGTTGACCACTAAGACATGATGTTTCATTTTTATGAATTTCCACGCTCCATGCCTTTATATAATGCTTTCTCTCAAAATTATTATAATGATGTTATAATGATTATTATTCCCACCCCTTGTTATATTGATTCATATTCTTACTATCCTCTTACTGGGATTTTATCTCACCCCTTTCTTTGATGTATATTCTCTAGTGATTACTTATACTAAGGAGAACACAAGGGCTAATAAAAAGCTGGAGAAGAAGGAATTAAATAAACTTTTATGTTATATGTTTTAAATGTTATGTATGGTCCTAATTTTTTCAAGAAACTAAACCTTTGGATCCTGGTTGTGTAATTATTTTATGTTGTTTGTCTTTAAAATGATGTAATAAGTTATGTAAGAAAATAAGGTTTACTGTAATAAATATGTTCAATAATTTACTAAATAAAATGTATGTTATAACATCACCTTCCTACACTATTAAACTTTTTGGGTTCTCAATGAATCACCTTAATAATTAGGATGAACATGATTTAGTTAGTTTCAAAATGGTATGGTTCTATTATATTCTAGACACACCAGTAGTGTCAATAGTCTATCACCACTAATTATACTTATCATGGTTAACGATATATCACCACATCAAAAATAAAGTGAGAGCGATGCATCACCAACAAACCTGTCATGGTGAAAGGTATATTAAATATTCATATTCAAGTTTAATGATATATCACTATTCATATCAATTAATTTAGATGATGCACCACTAATATAAACATGGAGAACAATTTATCACTTAGTGAATGGTGTGTCACTATAGAAAGATTTATCAAATAATGTATCATCAAGTGTACAATATATCACTATACAATAATGGTAAAAATTACATATCACCAATTTAATGATATATAACAATAAAAATTTTAGGGAAATGATTTTTTTCTAGGTGAACAATGTATTACCTATAAAAATGATGGTACATAATAAATTTTTGGTTAAAGAAGGCGTCTCCCATGAACATTGGTGGTCAACAAGGCTTTATTAGGTGAATGAGGCATCAATCATAAAAAAATATTCAAGGTGAATTGTATATCTCCAAGAATATCAAAGGAAAATGATTTATAACCAAATAATATTTCTCATAGTGGAAGATATATCATTGAAAGAACAAAAAATTTTAATGATCCATCACCATAAAAACATCAATTTATTGAATGAATGGTCACTATAAACACAAGAATATCCAAACATGTCAAATCCATAATGAACATTTTATTAACCTAGGAATCAGTCCCACATGGTTGATTTCTCCCCAGACTACACATTACCATGATATTATATTCCTAAAACACATGCATGAATCATCACATTCCATGGATCATATTTAGATTTTTTATAACTAACCATCTCAAAAGTTTCATTCCATATTAGCACATGTCAGACCATAGTCTCATCATAATGGCTTTCTCAATACCAAGACTGACTAGATTATGATTTTCTTTCCCATGGAACACTCAGGTATATTTTACATGTATCGAATCATATCATGGTGTCTAGGTAAACCCCACATGATTCCCTTTCCTATGAATCATTCAAATTTCTATGGTGTCATGTACATCGGTTGTCCCATGGTTCATACAGAAGGCTCTATAGACCCACCATAAACTAGTTATCCTAATTTATTTTCAATAGTAAATGTAACCATATATGTTTCCAACTAAGGGTATTATCACACACAAACCCAAGAACAAATCTCATATGGATAATATAATAACAGTCGAATATAATCACCCATAGATACTACACTATGTGAGAACCATGTATAACTACACAACCCTCATAGGTCTTGAGAGTCTTAAATTAAGGTATTGAAACCCCTTATGATTCCATCCCCCACTCTAAACAATCCCAACATGTATTCCAAATATCCATCATCGACTAATTTATAAATTCAAAATCCTTGAGGACTTTCCAAAAGTCCAAAAAAACTCTATAGCCCCTTCTTACTAAGAACCACTCAAAGTTCATATTTAGTTCACTCATAAGCACTTATATGGTCATACATTCCATAAAATATATGCATCCCCATGTAAAAGGTAATATTAGGTAAAAAACCTCAAAATTGAATCATCCCCTTAAGAAGTGTTACTTTATCCTTGGCCAAACAATAATTGAAAACTATAATAAACAATGAGAACCTAACTCATCAAACAAGCTAGAAGTTAATTATAAACTTATAATTAATGTATCCAATTAATTTTAGAAATTTTTTCAAAAATAAATTTTAAATTGATTTCATCCAAATTTCACCAAAATAAATATGATTTTGGAAATTAACTTACCTCTAGGTAAATGATAAAAAAATGTGTATTCATCATTATAGGTCCTCATATGGACAATCCATTGTAAATCCACATTATTTTAAATTTATATCTCTATGATCCAATGGAATTCACATCAAAAACCTATCCCAAGATGAACCTAATAAAAGGATAGGGTAAGAGTAACATGTGGATTTATAATGGTATGATATATAACTTTAATCATTAAATTAATATATCACATAAAATCATAGTTCAAAGGAATTTATGGATACGAAAGAGGGAGAATGATCGATGTACTCTACTATCACAACTAGAGGAACCCTAAATTCTAATGGATTCTAAATTTAATCCACCATCACTAAAAATATAATATGTTTCATTTCATTACTAACCCTTATGTCATAGAACAATTTCCTTACCCTGGGGATATCGACAATGACCCATTAGTGTATTATGGTATAAACTCAAGCATTAATGTGTGATTCACCATTACCAGAAAACTCAAAAAAACATAGTCTAAATAATTTTGGGGTTCCCATATTTTACATAGACTAATGCACATGTCCAATTAAGAACTAGAAAACCAAATCCAACCTTGAACAAGGTCATGTGGTGGCATGACCCTCATCAAAACATTACAGCACCACATTCTATGATGTAGTAAGAAATCAAATCCACCCATCATGGTGACACTTGGAGCTTCTAGGGATAGATCAATCACCTTGAGCATGTCATTATAGTGTAACATCTTGGTTACAGAGTATCAAAATTCCCACTAAAATTTTTAATCTTGTGTATCCCCTGACCAAGTAGAAACACCGCATATTGTAGTGTGACTATCTACCATCAATAATATTTTTTTCATCACCAAGATATATCTCTTGAAAATAATGACCCTTTCCACCTCTAAGTCCCCAAATAACTTAAAACCATAAAAACACTTATTTCAATAAACATTTAAATAATATATACTTCATAATATGTGAGGTTTTTTATATAGAATAGTCATTTTCAAAATTAATGATTTATTTTCCAGGATTGCATCCTAGTTCAATCTCTAAGAAATAAAACATTAACTTCTCCATAATCATTGGTTATTTCAAAATCTATGAATAATTTTTTCTCATATTCCAATGACATAGTTTACTATTATCCATGATTTAGTGGTTCTCTAAGAAAAATACTCTTCAAAATTACTTATCCCATAACCTTATTCTATTAAATATTTAATATAGTGAAAACCCAATATTTAAAAGGGTATAATACATGGAATGGATTCAATCATACTCCACATTTAACTTAATTTCAATATTTCTATGTAACCAAAATTTCATGGTCCTTAACAAAATAAATTTTAACCAACCTATATTGATTTTTAGATTTTATCATAAAATAACTTCAGTAACACATATTATGGGCATCATGAATCTTATAAGAATTTTATAACTGAAAACCCAATATTCTATGTTTTTTAGAGATTTTTATAAATTTCTCATCCTTAATTCCTTTAATGACCATAAAAACTTAAAGTGTGTATAATAATATATTGTTTCAATATTTTATTGTGTCCTACCCCATTACATAAACCTGTAAATTCATATAAGAAAGTGATTTCATTAAGTCACAATAAACTACAGAATTCTACGTTTACATTCATACTTAGAATGGACTTGACATATATGATATAGTGTATTATAAAATTCCCATGGTGGGGATACTCATCACTAAACATGTTCTCTATAAATATGAGTAACTTTATACTTTATTTATCACCTTCAAACAATGAAATTATTCATAATGGATATAATTTTTACCATAAAACAACCTTCCAAATGATTTGAATCTTATAAATTTTATTATATTAAAATACATCTCAATCATCATTCATAATTCTAACAATATCCACATTTATATTTTCTATCAATACCTAAAAACATTCTAGTTTAAACTTTCTTATCAATTGTTATACCCTTATTTATGTCATGTTCTCTTCTTATTAGTTTCTTAAAAAACAAAAAAAAATCTTCTTTACCTTATAAACAAAAAAGACAATGGTTTTTAAAATAGTGGTGGTATTACTCATCTCAAATCCATGGGTTATAAATTATTAAATAAAATTTCTACATGATCAAAATCTATATAGGAAAAAAGATAAATTAAATCAACAATATATATTCTCTATCAAACCAATTTTGAAAGAATAATATTGTAGATCTTCATGAAAAATCATCAAGATGTTTCCAATACTCATCTCAATAAACAACTTAATAAAATTTATTCATAAGTTAGTTTTTAACCTTGTATCTTTTAGCATATCCTTTATAAAAAACATGGAAAAAAGTGGTGATAAGTCTATGAAACTCACCTATGTTGATAAATCCTAAGACATTTACACCATAATTCTTTGTTAAAAAATTATTTACATACTAAATTTGATAGAAATAGATGCGAACCTATTTTAAGGATCTATAATTAAAAAATAAATATCCATAAATGATTAACTTACATACCAAATACCTTTTAAACATAGATTTTTAGCGAACTTGGGAAAACCAACTATGTAACAAAACACAATGAATTTATTATTAAATTGGTATTTTTCCCACTATATGTAAACTTTTTTTACATTATAATATTTCAAAATACGGTATGAAATTCCCTATACATGATTCCATTCTAGACATATCTTATATAGTATAATTGATTATAACCTATGGAAATGGAATTATATTAATGGGTGAGGATATATGATTAGTAGTGGTAAATATGGTAGATATCAATTGATTATCTAATGTGAGAATAAGATAAGCATAAGGGTATGCCACTATTATCATAATACTATGAGCTCATAACCTATAATTTATAAACCATAAAACATGAGTAATGGAATAAGGATTTATGATAATAAAATTCATGATTCATAAGAGTGAAAGTCATAAATAATCTATCATGGTGTAACAAACCATCCCATGTCAACTAGACAAGACACCTAAACAGGTTCGTCATGTAATAATGGTAAAACATGATAATAGAAACTAGTCTTTAATATAAACAAAATATGAGATTCAACCATAGTATAGATAATTAATAAATGATATTCCACAAATACATACAATTTAATCATAACTAGGCTAATCCAAAAAGTATGTCAAATCCCCATGTAACCAACAGTCACCTCCAAACTAACCTGAACCGAAAGCATTAGCAACAAGATAAGATATCATGCTATGAGATTCTTTTCTATTTACCTTAATACTACAATAAAACATTTAAAATTATAAAAGTCACAATTAGGGTGTGAGCCAAATCCCTATAGGATACCACCATGGTTTCTATATAATGTATAATATCAATTATAGAGTAAATCTTGATTTTAAAATAGAACAATTTTACAAATAATTTTCATAAATTAAATCTAGTTATAAATCATTTTTCATTTTGTTTTTATAAAATAATTTCATAATATGAAACCATAAATATGAAAAATAAAAGTTATTTAATATGAATTAATATCCACACATGAATAGGTAAATTGGTAAACACATATCCATGAAACAACCCGTCATGGGAAGTAATGTAATACAAACTCATATAAAAAAAATTGTGAGAAAAAATCCATGATAAAATAAATCATTTGAAAAATGACCATAAATGGAAATTAACCTCATATATTGGAGTCTATACTATGGTAGAATGAATAATAGACACTAAAAAACTTAAATAAGCATAAATTTGGATTCAACCGATATTAAGTTTTTTCAGTCGATATCACAAAAGGTTACCTCCTAATGGTGTCATACACACACTAAGGATACCCATGTCTCCTTCTAGACACACCCAAGGTTCCCAATGTGAAATTTTCAAAATTAATTTCCAAATTATTCTCATATATTCATAATGAATTTTCCAATCGAAGTTGATCTTTTTAATAGTTTGATAATCCATTTCCAAATCAATAAAATTAATTTTCAAAGAAAACCCCATTTTTAAAAATATTTTACTTTCCAACATATCCATTAAAATAAAATATCACCTCCAATCAATGAAAACCCCAAAGATTTTATCAAGAAAAAAATAAAATTCATCAAATTAACCAATTTTATTTAAAACTCTAACTCAATATAGTAGAAACCAATCTTCCTTTGAAATAGGTGACCAAAAACCATGAAAATGACCGTTGAAAGAAAAAACACACTAATAAACTAAAAATGTTCAATAGAAAACACTATCTAATCAAAAATAAAAAAAACATATATGAAACCATAAATGTAACTATGTACAATAAAAATTAGAAGTATTCCGTACCCATGGATAAGAAATACAACCACAAGTTAATCAATCATTGAACAAAGAAACCTTGAAGGGAGTGTGTAACCCTCTGAAATTATGTATCTAGTTCATGGATTCTTCCTAGTGGACATTAAATAGCATGTACTCCCATGACATGGTGTGTAATTTCCCAGCGACTAGTAAAAACTATAGTTTTAAGCTGAAACATTACAAAAAAACCATGACTTCACCATTATAGGTATCCTTCTAATTTATTTTTCAGCAAAATTCATCCAATGAGAAAAAATAACCCAAAATAAAATGTTAAATCATAACTAATAGAAAGGTAATAGGGTGTTATATTCTCCCTACCATAAATTCTTTAGGCCCCCAGAAATACCTCGTGATTCTGGATCCGCAAAAAGAGAAGGCCACTAATTCCTCATCAACGACTCCTGGTCCCACACCTCATGGATATCCTATATGTACTTCCACATTACCCGAAATAGGGGAATAATTTTATAGTGTAGTACAAGATCCTGGAGATATATAATATAAATTGGATGCTCAACCAAAGTTTTATTAGGATCAAGATTGAAATCCTCCCATCTGATCACATGTGAAGGATTTGGTAAATACCTCCTCAACTAGGAAACATGAAACATTTCATGGATATATATTAATCTATATGTCAAGTCCAACTGATATTCCACCCTCCTTATTCATCCAACGATCTCATAGGGTACTACAATACTCGGTTCCAACTTACCCTACTTACCCAACTGATGATGTCCCAAGTGAGGTGAAACTATGATAAATTCATGATCACCATCTTCAAACTCCAATGGATAATGATGAATTTTTTCATAATATTTCGGATGAATCTATTCTTTGATCATTCTACTATGGAACAATTCCATTATATTAATCACCTCATGAAAAACACTTAGCCCAACCAAGGACTACTCTCCAAACTCTACCTAGAATAAGGGAGATCTATATGGCTTCCCATACAAAGGGTCAAAGGAATATATTTATATCAAATCCTAAAAATATTTTTATATGAAAATTCAACCAAAGGAAAATTCTTTTCCCAAAAGCCTCCAAAATCGAGCACACAATCCCATAGAATATACTCTAGACCCTAGATTTTCCTCTCTGTATGTCCATCTGTATGTGGATGATATATTATATTCCATATAATCTGGGAACCCATCACCTCCTAAAAACAATTCCAAAACCTATATGTTAACCCTGAGTCCCTATCAAAAACCACTCTAGAGGGAACCCTATTAAGTCTCAAAATCACTTGGATATACTAGTCCCCATGTTTTTTCACATTCTTCATCTCCTGGATATATAAAAAAGGCACAGATCACATGAGTCGAACAATGATCACCCAAATCAAATTCTTCCCTCTAGGATTCCTTGTAAAAATAATGATTAGATCCATGAAAAATTCATCCCACTTTCATATGCAAAGGTTAATGTCTCCAAAAACCCCACGGGTTTCTAGTGTTCTGCCCTAATTATTTGAAAAGTAAGGCACCACAATAAAAAATCTACAATCGACCATCTCATACCATGACACCAACACCGACGTCTCAAATCATGATACATAATGGTAGTATTAGGGTGTAAGGACCAAAAATAATTGTCTCCACTATCTAAAAACTCATTACTCAAGGAAAACGGAATAACCAACCTAATAATGAAGCAAAAATATCCACTAGGAGAGCAATACCACTCTCCCAAGGTATCCCCACCATAATAACTTTTACCCAAGTATTGGAACTCAGTGTCTGTCACTTACTCGAGTTGAAATCACTCATAAAATGATGAGTAATATTTAATCAAAGAAAAAAACACCTATCCACCAACCTATTTCACTTCGAAGCTCATATCAGTAAAAAAACACATCAGAGACCAATCCTCAACTGATTCCTTTATGTCTTGTGTCGGTAATTTTTTTCTTCAATGCATCAGAAACCATATTCCCTTTTATAGTGGTATAAGTAATATCAAAATAAAATGTCTGAAGATACTCTAACTAGTTTCTCTTTCACAAATTCAAATCTATCTGAGTAAAAATAAATTTTTTGCTCTTATTATCAGAATATATCGTAAACCTCTCCCCAAATAGATAGTGATGCCACATTTTTATATCATTCATAACCAATATAAATTCAAGATCATTGGAAGGGTAGTTCTTCTCAGGTGTGAATAACTAGTGATAAGCATAAGCCACCTCATATTTCCCCTGTATCTAGTTATATCCCAAACCAATACTAGAAGAATTATAGAAAACACCATAACCCAATCTCGATTCTAGAAGAATAAAAACTATTTTTGAAGTAAACCTCACCTTCATATCCTAAAAATATCTCAGACTCATGTCATTCAATTAAAAATGTGCACCCTTGTAGGTTAAATCTGTCATCAAATATGAGAGGTTAGAGAATCCTAATCAAATGATCTATAGTAACTAGCCAGACCCAAGAAGTGCCAAATCTAAAAAACATTCATGGGATACTCTTGAGACATAAAATCCTATACATTTTTAGTATCTAATACTATTCATCTCTTAGATATCATTCTCCCCTGAAACGTCACATCCCATATCCAAAACTCACATTTAGAAACCTTAACATACTAATGATGTTCTTTCAATGTTTGAAGAAAGATATTCAAATGGTCTATGTTCTCCCATTTTGACTTAGCATATACTAAAATATCATAGGTGAATATAATAATAAAATAGTCCAAGAATCAATGAAACATATGGTTTATAAAATCCATAATCACCATTTGAGATTTAGTGTGACCTAATGGAATAACTAGAAACTTTAAATGTCCTTATCAACTCATAAATTATGTCTTAGTTATATCCACTTCTTGGACTCTTAACTGGTGATACCCTGATCATAGGTAAATATTATAAAACCAATGAGAACCTATAATATAATCAAAGACATCATAAATTATTATAAAGGGATATTTATTCTTAATAGTCACCTAATTTGACATTCAATAAACAACACAATGTGTGATTCTACCATCTTCCTTCTTATTAAATAGGACAGTTGAATCCCATGGTGACATGCTAGGATAAATAAATCATTTAGCCTCTAGGTCCTCAAGTTGATCCTTAACATCCCCCTACTCAAAACGTTTCATATGGTAGGATGATGTAGAAATGGGTATCATACCAAGGAGTAGGACTATATTAAACTTGACCTCCCTCTAGGGTGATAAACCAAAAAAATAATATGTAACAGTATTGGGGTATTCACGCACTACTACAAGAAGTTGACCACCCAAACAAGGTTTAACTGCATCTAGAAACATCTCTGGAAACCGGCATGATATTACCCCATTATAAGGAAAAACAGACCTTACCCTTCCCTATCTAGAGTCCCACTCACCCAAGAAAACATGAGTGACCCCATTGGTATAAAAGAGTTTAACCAGATGGTGATAATAGTATATTTTGTCCTTAACACTGGTCATCTAATCCATGCTAATAAACAAGTTGAATATTTCAAGATTAAGAACTAAAAATACCTACTCCACCTCATTGTCAATAATCATCACCCAATATGTAGTACACCTAAAACCTAGTTTATACATCTTTCCCAATGGCATGGAAAGAACCAAAAAGAATTACATTTGTTCCAAATTCAAACCAAACACGTAAACTAAATTTTATGATATAGAGGAATGAGTATAACCTATATCAAACAAATCTAGTACTATAGAATACAATATAAACATTGTACCTCTAATAGTAGTTAGCCCTTCTTCAAATTCTTATATTGCATGCTCTACTGCATAAATTATTTTAGTCATAGCCACATGAACATCAACCTTAGAATTAGGATTAGACCCTCCAATTGTGGAAGTATTTTCACAAACCTTCCAACCCTTGGTGAGAGTGGATCTTTCCATACTTCCATGATATATATTTTCAAAAAAATTGTTTAGATTTCCAAATCGTCCACAAATATAAAAAGTCTTGGGTGACTCCACACTATTACGCTTGGTATAACCATATCTTTCACATAGTTAGTAGAAAACCTTCTTCTACCCTATCGAATCCCCTAAAACTGGTCCTGAGGAAAATTGACAACTCTTTCTCTTCTTTTTCTAGCTATAAGATACACTCTAGATAACAATTACACCTACTAATGCTCCAAACAAACATGTCTTCCTAGCTATGTCTGCCTCATCCAAATATTCCTTGTCAAATACCTCTAAAAAGGTTATAAGGAATATGTTTATCGAAATTTTCTGAATATCAGGCCTCGGTCCACACTAAAACCCTTGATCCATTAGGTACTCATTAGTTAAAATCTCCTATTTCAAATACACTAAATCAGTAAAATAGTTAGAATACTCTAAAAATTAATGCTCCCCCTTATCTAACATCAAAAACTCCCAAGTATTCCCCACATGAAAAGTCTCATATTATAATTTCTTGTTAAAAACTTTTTTGAAGGAATCATAGGTGATATCCACATGCAACATAGCCTGAAAAAATAGAGTCCTTCCATATTATTCCTGAAACCTTGAGAATATTAATTTCAAAAACCACCTTAGTGTCTTAAAGGGTCATTAAGAAGTTAAATATCCCATATATCCACTCAAGAAACTCCTCATATTACTAGGGTCCATTTTCACTATGAAATAAGGTTAGATGATGTTTAATAAATTCAGATCCATCATCCACCATGAATCATGGGTTCCCGACACCGACTTGACCCAGAGAATGAACTTTTCAGATAGTTTCTTTTACCATAAGTAGGTTTCATTAGAGGGTTTACCCATGTAATCTATATTTTATCTTCTTATCTCAAATTTAGAAAGGTCTCTTCTCAGATTCATTGTCTAAAAAAGAAAAAAAAACAATCAATCTCAATAAATTTTCAAAATCATAAGACCAACTTCAGGTATGTAACAAGGAATTAAAACATTAAGAATTTAATGCATCCATGAAATGACTTAAATAAAAAATGAATAGGTCAATTTAAATAAACATCTAATATATTTCATTCAAAATATTTCAAACTCCATGTATCACACCTCGTAAAAGTCCCTAACCACCCATGGTAACTTGATTTTAATCACAAAAGTGAGCTGGTGAGGCCCCTTTTCTACACTTACTATCTAAATTTTGATGGTCCTAACTCTTGTCTACCCATTAAATATAACCAAACTCAAGAAGTGTTAGAAAAATTCAGGATGATAACCCCTTTGATACCAAATTATAACAAACCAACCTAGGTCAACTAGACAATCCACCAAAACTATCATGTCACGTAATAAAGGTAATACATGATAATAAAAACTAGTCTCGAATATAAAAAACAATACATAAAACCACTGTATAGAGTGTAAAATAAATAGATACCACAAATACATATAATCCATGGATATAAAGGCTAAACCAGAATGTATGTCAAATCCCCCTGTGACCAATAGTCAACTCTAGGACAGTGCGAATCAAAATCAGAAGCAATAAGAGAATTCAACATGCTACAATATGTTCTTCTATTTACCTGAATCTAGCAATACAACATCTAAAAATGACCAAAGGAACTAGTAGGGTTTGATCCAAATCCCAGAATTGTAACATCCCAAGTAAATAAAGAATAATACATTTGAATGTTTATTAATATTTGTGAATTAAATATTAATTTTAATTTAAAGGGGATTCTATGTTCGATAGCGTACCCAATACATAACACCGGGTTTCTTTAAAATCTTACATTGCACACTAATAATATAATCTCATTATTTTAAATGGTAGATAACGCCTATCCATTGTATCAGCGGGAATGAATAGAACTAACTACAATATGATTATACATGTTTGTAAAATATTTTTACATTTATCTAATAAAATTTAGAGGCTTAAAATGTGAATGAATATAAGCATAAATACTCTAATATTCTTTAAAAGGTCGATTTACCGCCTTTTGATGGAGAACACTCTTAAAATCTAGTTTTTGTCAGTTCTATATGTTCTATTTGACAAAATAAAATTCTTCTTTAGATTCGGGACATCAAAATTTACTTTCGGTAAATTTTTGGTATTTTTCTGATAAAGTTCATTTTTTAATGAATAGTGAAAAATACTGTATTTTAATTCAAAAGTGCCTTTTAATATAATTTATTTATATGGTTATATAATGTTTTTAATTAGTTATAAAGTTTAATTAGAATATATTTTTACAATTTAATCCAATTTTGGACATTGGAATTAATTTCAATTTGAAATTGGACATAAACAAGTGTCAATCTTTTGATAGTTATTATTTCTTAAAAATGCACTTTTTGTTTTGACAACGGGAACTAATTTTAAATTAATTTATACCACTTTTGTGTTTTGAATTTAGAAAAATGGATTCCATATTTTGAATCATTAGGTCCAAATTGTGTAAATAGGTAACTTTTATTTTTATACATTTTAAATATTTACTTCAGATTATATTTTATTTACCATGATTAAAAGGTAAATATAGTAAATAAGGGTAAATTATAATATTATAATAATCTTAAATTACCCTAACATGTGTCCTAATCCTATTGGATGATACATAACTGACCATGGTCATCCTTGGGTTTACTTTGTGACCCCATGGAGCCACATGGGAGTAATAATGACACTTCATATTAATTATTTTAAAGTAAAGACAAAAATGACATAAACAAATATCTTTTAGAAAATAAATTTTTACATGGGGTTATATAAGTTATATTTTAGATTTTAAATATTATTTTTAAATATAAAAATATTTCCTACAATATGGTATTTTTTTATAATTTTTTGACATCAAATAAATTAAATTATTTATGACACAATAATGATGCAATATTTATCTCATTAACAAATGATTTGAATAAATAAGATTATAAATATTAAAACAATATCCAAAACCTATTAAATTATTATTGTATGATTTTATTTCAACCATTATTCATCTTAAATTTGACTTTAATGATTATTTGACCTTTTGAAACCCAATATGAGCTTATAATAAAATAATTGTTTCAAACTTTCTTAAAGAGCCCCTCCTCTCCCTTATAAAAAGACCTCACTTCTAACCCATTTCTCACACTTCTCAAGCATTTGGATCATGAAACCTCTGCTCCAATAAGCTCACAAGATCCCTCTATTTATCCTAGAAGCATTACCTTAGGCATAAAACACTTCAAGAAACCCTTTTGGTTCAAACCAAAGGGAGTTACCCGATTTAAAGGTAACGTCTTCTCTTAAGTTATTTTGTTTTATTTTACTTCTACAACCCCATAAACTCTTCTTATTCATTTATTTTATAACAAAACTAGTATCCAAAATATACTAGTATGTTTTTATGAGAATTATTCTAACTACACTTACACACACCTCCATCTAATGGGTAAAGAACATACTGTTTCTGTGGATGGAAAACTAACGCCTCACAAAACGATGATTGTTCAATTATCTCCTACCGCCTCTCATGGTGGACATTATGATGGAACTATATGTATATATGATATATATTATGTTTATGTTTTCTTTATTCTTCTGTATTTTTCATTTATATTATACCTTTATAGTTTCCATTATGGGTAAACGTGATAATTTCATTTGAGGAAGTGCGGACTACCGCCCCCTCAAAGTGATATGACTTGTTAATGCCATATGTGGGACATATAAAGGATGGAGTTAATGATATTATATATAATATTGTACTGTAATTATAATATACCTATGTATAATTATGTTTTAATTTCATTAAAGTATGAAATATAAATGAAAGTAACTTTCATGCGTACGTACGGCTTACCGTCTCCATGAACGGTGCATTTCATTTCTTATCTCCAAATGTTATGTACTGTTATAAATACATATATATACTGGATATATATGATGTATATGATATCTAAATCATGAATATAATTCTGGAGATAATGGATTGTTTATGACATGGACAACTGGTAATTATAAGGTGTTCATTTTTACTCAAGTACCAAATATCGACGAAACAACCGTTAATAACTTAAATGATTACATAATGTTTATAACATGGTAATAAGTGATATAAAAGGAATAATAAACTTGAAAAAGGTTCTTAAGCAAGTATAAATTAACTTTAGTTTATTATTCAGGAGATTAAAGGACAAACGGGTCAAGTTAGACACGAGGTAAGGGACTTCGTCTCAATCTCCTTTCATTGAGGCATATTTTGTTTTAATACTCGATTTTATTTTATATATTTTATAAAAACCTTTGAATTTTCATTTCATTAAAATGGAATCTTTTCCTATGAATCATTTTACTAAATGAAAAAAAAATGTTTCTTTTTAACATACGTGGTGACAATGACATTTCCGTCGCCGCGAGTATTATTTGATATTTGGCTTCCTTAACAAACCGTAATATTTTTAAAAGGAAAATGAATACCATATACTCTTTTACATATTTTGGTATTGAAAATGGTTTTGATAATGGATTTTTTATGTCAATATATTTAAATGATATATTGTGATTAGAATGTGAAAATTTTATCTTTCCTTTATGTTTATTTTATGTGTTATGAATATGTTATGGTTCTTGGGAATTGTTTACGTATACGGGTGGTTCCATGACAAACCTTGGGTGGGTGAGCCCGAGATAGCTCTCTAATGCATTGGGTAACGTGATAGAGGTAAACGTGAATGTTTCTCCTAAGATATTTAGGGAATATACTATGATGGGTATTCCAAATGTAACTCCCTACATAGTTGTGATAGCTACAATGTAAGTATGATATGGATGCCACAAGTTACCTTTATGATTTATGTTTTATATGTGTTATTCATAAATCTTATGATTTCATGAGGTATTTTAAATAGTTTATGTTTTGTATGTATTGATGGAATAATGATTTTTTTCTTTATTTTATAACCCTTTCTGAGCTTTTTATGCTCATCCCATGTTTTGAAATGTTTTTCACAGGACTTAAAAATGAATAGGGTCAATTATTGGATCAAGGAAAAGTCTTGTTTTCTAAAACATGGAACTAGACATGACTTTTTTTCAAGAGTTTTTATTTTATGATAAAAAATAGATACTGAGTAGAATTGTCTACATGTAATATTCATGTTTTTATGTAAATGTTTTGACCTAATTATCTAAAACTCTAAACCTGAAAAGATCCTCAATGTGAATTATCCATTTAATTCAAGATTATGTAATGTTTAAAGACTGGTCCTTATAGTTAGTATCAGAGGTTGGTTTAGATAACTTTAGGAGTTAGGGTATTGTTAAATTAATATCCATAAATTAAATTGTGTTAATATTGAAATGATATAGAATTTAAAGATTACCATGTTGCTTTGCCTAAGATATTTCTGTGTTCAGAATGGTTTTCCATAGACGAAATAGGGTAGCTATGTTGGGATGACATTAGGAGGAAGACAGCCTTCCAAATCAGGAACCTAAGATGTTTAGAATCGGAACTGAACATTTCGTTGCAGTGATGGAATAGTTGACTCAGGCTATAAATGGTGGTGGTATCCATGCATGAGATCAGCCTGATCAACCACAGAGGAACATGTCAGTAGTAAAGAATTTCATGAGGCAACATCCCCCATCATTCAGAGTATCATATGATGATGTTCTAGCAGAAGGGTGGATTAAAGAATTGGATAAAATTTTTGATGTCATGGGGTGTTCATAACACCAAAAGGTTAGTCTTGTTGTTTACCGTTTTGAAGTTGAAGTTGATCAGTGGTGGTCGATGGTGAAAAATATCAGGGATAGTGAGGAGATTGATGCTCTTTATTGGGATGAATTCAAAGGTATGTTCCTTGAGAAATATTTTCCTAAGGTTCTTCGACTTAGGATGGAAAAATAATTCCTAGAATTGAGGCAGGAGGATGATTCAGTGGCTGCTTGTGAAGCAAAATTCACTCAACTCGCAAGGTATGCTCTGAATTGCATATGAGATATTGATAGTAAAATCAACTGTTTTTACTTTGGATTAAAGCCAAAGTATTGAAGGGCTTTAGCTTATCATGATTTCAAAATTTATGAAAAACTTGTTCGTTGTGCAGAGAAGATGGAAATAGAGTTTGCTGATAATCAAGTGTTCTTTGACAAACAACGGAATAAGAGGTCGAGGTGGAAGGCGAAAGGAAATAACTCTTCAAAAAAGGTTGATGGTAAGAAACTTAAGTTTACAGTTTGTGAAAATTGTGGTAAAAATCATGCTGGGTAATGTCTTTTAAATTCTGGTAAGTGCTATCGATGTGGTAAAATGGGACATAAGGCTCGTAATTGCATTGAAAAAGATCAAGGTAATGGTAATACAAAATATGATTTACAGTCAGTAAAATATTTTAAGTGCAATGAAATGTGTAATTATGAAAATGAGTATCCAAAGAAGAAATCAACTAAGGGAAAGCAGCCAGACTACAAGCAGAAAGGGGTGGTGAAATCCTTTGTAACTACTTCAGTAGATTTTGGGCCATCAAATGAAGTAGTATCAGGTACACTGTTTGTTTGTTCATATTATTCCAATGTGTTGTTTGATTCAGGGTCTACACACTCTTTCATTTCTGAGAAGTTTTCTAATAAATTGGTAATTCCATATCAATATATGAATATGGAACTTATGGTAAAAACACCTAGATGAAATATTGATACAAAAATAAAACATAAGAACCTTCCTGTCCTTGTGTGTGGAAAGAATCTACTTGAAAACATTATTGTTTTGCCTCTAATAGAGTTTGATGTTATTTTGGGTATGGATTGGATTTATGTTTATCATGATAAGATTTACTACAGAGCTAAAGAGGTTTCTTTTCAGAAATATTTTCTGTTTGTGTACAAGAATTAACCCTTAATTTTGATAACATATCATGAAGCTGAGAAACTAGTAAAAGATGGAAATGAATGTTACCTTGCACATATTTTTTAAAATAAAGGAAGTGTTGATATTAATTATGTGTCAGTGGTAAATGAGTACCTTGATGTTTTTACTGATGAGTTTCCTGGTATTATACCTGATTGGGAAGTTGAATTTACTATTGACTTATTGCCTGATGCTAAACCAATTTCAGAACCCCCTTATCGAATGGATCAAATTGAACTTTTAGAGTTAAAGAATCAATTGAAGGAGTTATTAAATAAAGGATTCATTCGACCTATCACATCACCATGAGTTGATCCTATCTTATTTGTTAAAAAAAGATGGTTCAATAAGACTTTTCATTGATTATAGAGCATTGAATAACATCACTATTATGAAAAAGTATCCTTTGCCTCTTATTGATGATTTTTTTATCAGATCTAGGGAGCTCAGTATTTTTCAATGATTGATCTGAGGTCGGGGTACCATTAGTTGAAAGTAAAGGAAGCATACATTCTGAAGACCGCATTTTGTACTAGATATGGTCATTATGAATTTTTAGTTATTCCTTTTGGGTTAACCAATGCACCTTCTGTATTCATGGATCTTATGGATAGAATTTTCTGTAAGTTCTTGGATAAGTTTGTGGTTGTGTTCATTGATGATATTTTGGTTTTTTCTAAAAGTAAATAGGAGCATGAAAGTCATTTAAGGGTTTTCTTGAAACCCTTAAAATAAAAGAAACTGTATGGTAAATTCAGAAAATGTGAGTTTTGGTTACAAAAAATTTCATTCCTGGGCCACATTATTTCAAAAAATGGCATAACTATTGATCCTGTTAAAACAAAAGTTGTTGAGGAATGAACAAGACCCACAAATATAACCAAGATTCGTAGTTTTCTTAGTTTGACAGGTTATTACCGAAGTTTTATAAGAAATATTCAAGGTTATCTAGTCCAATGACTAAGTTAACTCGAAAAGGTGTTAAGTTCATCTGGACAAAAGAATGTGATGATTATTAGCAAGAATTGAAAAGAAGATTGGTGAATGCTCCAGTTTTGGCACTGCCTTCTAGAAATGGTTATTTTGTTATCTATAGTGATGATTCATTGAATGGTCTTGGTTGTTTCCTTATGCAGAATGATCAGGTAATTGATTATGCTTCACATCAGTTGAAACCTCATGAGTTAAATTACCCTACACATGATTTGGAATTATCTTCTGTTGTTTTTTATTTAAAAATTTGGAGGCATCATTTGTATGGAGTGAAATTTGAAATATATACTAACCACAAAAGTTTGAAGTATATATTCACTCAAAAACAATTGAACATGAGATGGAGGAGATGGTTGGAATTAATCAAGGATTATGATTGCACGATCCATTACCATCTAGTAAAGGCAAATAAAGTGGATGATGATTTGAGTTGAAAAAGTAATGCTTCATTAACTATGGTACGTTTGGAATGAGATCCTTTGATTTTTGATTTTATAAACTTTGGCATAGAAGTTTTTGGTGTAGGAAATTATTCTATTTTGTTTCAGGTGTCAGTGGAATCATCTCTGTCAGATAGAATTAAGTGAGCACAGAAAGAAGACAATGAGTTACAGAAAAAGGTAGAGTTGGTTCAGAAGGGTAAGTTGCTTGAATTTAACATTGATAATGATTGTGTTTTTAGGTTTGGGAAAATATTATGCATGCCTTGTGATTCACAGTTGAAGAATGAGTTGTTATGTGAAGCTTATATTTCCCCATTTTCAGTTCAACCTAGCAGTACTAAGATGTATAGAGATCTTCAAGAGTATTACTGGTGCGATTGAATGAAAAGAGATATTACTGAATTTACTGTGAAGTGTTTGACTAGTCAGTAGGTTAAACCAGAGTGACAGTTACCGAAAGGGATGCTTCAGTCTTTTCCAGTTCTAGAGTGGAAATGAGAAAATATATCCATGGACTTCATTGTGGGATTATCAAAGACATCTAGAGGTAAAAATGAAATCTGGGTTATTGTTGATCGATTGACTAAATCTGGTCATTTCCATCCTATCTGAGATACTTTGTCTCTAGATCAACTTTCTTAGTTGTATGTTAAAGAGATAGTCAGGTTTCAGGGTGTTCCCCTCTCCATTTTATCTGATCATGATCCCAGGTTTACTTCTAACTTTTGGAAAGGCCTTCAGAATTCGTTAGGTAATGAATTAAATTTTACTACATCTTTTCATCCTCAATCAGATGGGCAGTCAGAACGAACAATTCAGACCTTGGAGGATATGCTATGAGCTTGTTCACTGGATTACCAAGGAAGTTGGGACCAACATATTTCTTTGGTTGAATTTTCATATAATAATAGTTTTCATTCCAGTATATAGATGGATCCATTTGAAGCATTATATGGAAAGTGTTATTGAACTCCATCTTTTTGGGATGAAGTAGGTGAAAGAAAGCCGATGGGACCAAAATTGGTAGAAGGGATGGTAGAAAAGGTTCAGTTGATTCAGAAGAACATGAGAACAGCTCAGAGCAGGCATAAAATCTATTCGGATAACCGGAGGAAGGATCTATCTTTCAAGGTATGTGACCATGTCTTTCTCAAAGTTTCTCCATGGAAAAGTTTGATGTGTTTTGGTAAGAAGGGAAAGTTTAGTCCGGGGTTCATTGGACCTTATAAAATTCTGGAGAAAGTTAGAGTAGTTGCGTACAAAGTAGCTTTATCCCCAAGTTTATCTCAGGTACACAATGTTTTTCATGTTTCAATTTTGAGAAAGTATATGCCAGATCCATCTCATGTTTTAAGCCTAGAGGTAGTTCAGTTGGAAGAGAATCTCTCCTATGAGGATCAACTAGTCCAGATTCTTGACCATAGAGAGAAAGTGTTGCAGAATAAGGTAATTTTTTAGGTAAATATTTTTTTGGAAAACCCATATGGTTGAAGAGGCAATGCGGGAATCTGAAAATGTTATGCGGGATAAATACCCCCACTTATTTGATAAGTGAATAAAAATTGTGAGGACGCAATTCCCAAAAAGGGGGAAGGATGTAACATCCCAAGTAAATAAAGAATAATACATTTGAATGTTTATTAATATTTTTGAATTAAATATTAATTTTACTTTAAAGGGGATGCTATGTTCGATAGCGTACCCAATACGTAACAGTGGGTTTCTTTGAAATCTTATGTTGCACACTAATAATATAATATTATTATTTTAAATGGTAGTTAACGCCTATCCATTGTATCGGCGAGAATGAATATAACTAACTAAAATATGATTATACATGTTTTTAAAATGTTTTTACATTTATCTAATAAATTTTAGAGGCGTAAAATGTGAATGAATCTAAACATAAATACTCTAATATTATTTAAAAGGTCGATTTACTGCCTTTTGATGGTGAGCCATCTTTAAATCTAGTTTTGGCCAATTTTTTATGTTCTATTTGACAAAATAAAATTATTATTTAGATTAGGGACATCAAAATTTACTTTGGGTAAATTTTTGGTATTTTTTTGATAAAGTTCATTTTTTTAATTAATAGTGAAAATACTGTATTTTAATTCAAAAGTGCATTTTAATCTAATTTATTTATACGATTATATTATCTTTTTAATTGGTTATAAAGTCTAATTAGAATTTATTTTTACTATTTAATCCAATTTTGGACATTGGAATTAATTTCACTTTGAAATTGGACATAAACAAGTGTCAATCTTTTGATAGTTATTATTTCTTAAAAATACACTTTTTGTTTTAACAGCGGGAATTAATTTCGAATTAATTTATGACACTTATTTGTTTTGAATTTAGAAAAATGGATTCCATATTTGGAATCAGTATGTCCAAATTATTTAAATAGGTAACTTTTATTTTTAGACATTTTAAATATTTACTTCAGTAAATATTTTATTTACCATGATTAAAAGGTAAATATAGTAAATAAGGGTAAAATATAATATTATAATAATATTAAATTACCATAACATGTCTCCTAATCCTATTGGATGAAACATAGCCGGCCATGGGAATCCTTTTATCAAATTTGGGACCCCATGAAGCCACATGGGAGTAATAATGACACTTTATATTAATTAATTTAAAGTAAAGACAAAAAATGACATAAACAAATATCTTTTAGTAAATAAATTTTTAAATGGGGTTATATAAGTTATATTTTCAAATAAAAATATTATTTGGAAATATAAAAATATTTCCTACATCATGGTATTTTTTTTATAAATTTTGGACATCAAATAAATTAAATTATTTATGACACAATAATGATGAAATATTTATCTCATTAATAAATGATTTAAATAAATAAGATTATAAATATTAAAACAATATACAAACCTGTCCAGTTATTATAGGATGATTTTATTTCAACCTTGAGTCATCTTAACTTTGAATTTAATGATTATTTGACCTTTTGAAACCGAAGATGAGGTTATAATAAAATAATTGTTTCAAATTTTCCTAAAGAGCCTCTCCTCTCCCTTATAAAAACCCCTCACTTCTAACTCATTTCTCACACTTTTCAAGCCTTTTTCTCATGCAAACTTTGCTCCAATAATCTCCCAATATCCCTCTCTTCATCCTAGAAGCCTTACCTTAGTCAAAAAACACTTCAAGAAACCCTTTTGGTCCAAACCAAAGGGAGTTACTCGATTTAAAGGTAACGTATTCTCTTAAGTTCTTTTATTTTATTTTACTTCTCCAACCCCCTAAACTCTTTTTATTCATTTATTTTATAACAAAAATAGTATCCTAAATATAATAGGATGTTTTTATGAGAATTATTCTAACTACACTTACACACACCTCCATCTAATGGGTGAAGAACATATTGTTTCTGTGGATGGAAAACTAACGCCTCAGGAAATCATGATTCTTAGATTATCTCCTACCACCTCTCATGGTGGCCATTATGATGGAACTATATTTATATATGATATATATTATGCTTATGTTTTCTTTATGCTTCTATATTTTTCATTTATATCATACCTTTATAGTTTCTATTATGGGTAAACACGATAATTTCATTTGAGGAAGTGTGGACTACCGCCCCCTCAAAGAGATATGACTCATTAATGCCATATATGGGATGTATAAAGGATGGATTTAATGATATTATATATAATATTATATTGGAAGTATAATATACCTATGTATTATATTGTTTTAATTCCATTAAAGTATGAAATAGAAATGAAAGTATCGTTCATGCGTACGTACGGCTTACCGTCTCCATGAACGGTGCATTTCATTTCTTATCTCCAAATATTATGTATTGTTATAAATAAATATATATACTCGATATATATGATGTATATGATATTTAAATCATGAATATCATTCTGGAGATAATGCATTGTTGATGACATGGACAAATTGTAATTATAAGGTGTTCATTTTTACTCAAGTACCAAATATCGACGAAACAACCCTTAATAACTTAAATGATTACATAATGTTTATAACATGGTAATAAGTGATATAAAAGGAATAAAAAACTTGAAAAGGGTTCTTAAGCAAGTAGAAATTAACTTTAGTTTATTATTCAGGAGATTAAAGGACAAACGGGTCAAGTCGGACATGAGGTAAGGGACTTCGTCTCAATCTCCTTTCATTGAGGCATATTTTATTTTAATACCTAATTTTCTTTTATACGCTTTATAAACACCTTTAAATTTTCATTTCATTCAAAGGGAATCTTTTTCTACGAAGCGTTTTACTAAACGACAAAAAATGAATGTTTCTTTTTAACGTATGCGGTGACAATGACCTTTCCACCGCCACAAGTATTATTTGATATTTGGCTTCCTTAACAAGTCATAATGTTTTTAAAAGGAAAATGAATACCATATACTCTTTTATATATTTTGGTATTGAAAATGGTATTGATAATGTATTTTTTATATCAATATATTTAAATGATATATTGTGATTAGAATGTGGAAATGTTATCTTTTCTTTATGTTTATTTTATGTGTTATGAATATGTTATGGTTCTTGGGAATTGTTTATGTATACGGGTAGTTCTATGATAAAACTAGGGTAGGTGAGCCTGATATATCTCTCCAATGCATTGGGTAACATGACGGGGGTAAACATGAATGTTTCTCCTAAGAGATTTTGGGAATATACTGTGATGGGTATTCCAAATGTAACTCCCTACATAGCTGTGATAGCTACAATGTAAGTATGATATGGATTCCAAAAGTTACCTATATGATTTGTGTTTTCTATATGTTATTCATAAATCTTAAAATTTCATGAGGTATTTTAAAGAGTTTATATTTTTTATGTATTGATGGACTAATGATTTCTTTCTTTATTTTATAACCCTTACTAATCTTTTTATGCTCATCCCAAGTTTTGAAATGTTTTTTACAGGACTTGAAGATGAATAGGGTCAAGGATGGGATCAAGGAAAAGTATTTCTGTCTAAAACATGGAACTATACATGAATTTTTTTTCAAGAGTTTTTATTTTATGAAAAAAATGGATACTGAGTAGAATTTTCTACATGTAATATTCATGTTGTTATGTAAATGTTATAACCTAATTCTTTAAAACTCTAAACCTGAAAATATCCTCAATTTTAATTATCCATTTAATTCAAGATTATGTAATTTTTAAGGTCAGGTCCTTATAAGTATGATACAACAACCATTTATATAAAATATTTAATATCAAGAATGAATAAATTCTATAATTTCAAACAAAAAAATTGTAAAATACATTCTATGAAATTAAATCCAGTTGTAAATCATTTTAACTTATTTAAAAAATATAAATTTATATTCTCACACTAGAAATATGAAAATAATAAGTGATAAACTATGAAATTATATCCATACATCAAGTGGTAAACAAGTAAACACATATCTATGAAACAACACGTCATGTGAAGCTATGTGATACAACCTCATATAAAAAAACATGTGAGAAATAATTTATGGAAAAAAATGATGTGATAAATAACCATAAATGTAAAAGAACATCACATGTTCGGATCAAGCCTATGGAAAACTATATACTAGACACTAAACATATGAAATCGGTATAACATTAGATCCAACCTATATCGATACCACCTAGTCTCTATTTAAAAAGGTTTCATCCTTGTAGTACCATACACACACTAAGGATACCCTTTTCTATTTCCCAATGTACCGAAGGTTCCTAATGTGTAATTGAAAAAATTCATTTCAAAACCATGCTCAAATTTTCTTAAAACATTTTCCAAGCCATGCTGATCCTCTTTGGAGTTTGAAACCCATTTCCAAGTCAATAAAATTGATTTTCAAAGAAAAATATCTTTTCAAAAATATTTTCCTTTCTTATAAATCCATTAAAACCACATATCAGTTCTAATAAATGAATAAACTAAAGTAATTTATCAAGAACAACATTCAATTCATCAAATTAACACATTTTATAGAAACACATACCTCAACATAGTAGAACCCCAGCTATCTTGGACAAAAATGACCAAAAACCATGAGAACGTCCTTTAAAATACACTCAATGGAATGAAACTAAAAAGGATCCATAGAAAGAATTATGATATCACAAATCAGAAAAAATCCATATCAAAAACCACAGTTTTAACCAAATTCAAATAAAACCCAAAAGGATTTCATACCTAGAGAGAACCAATCCAACCACAATGGTGATCAATCACTAAACGAAGTGACCTAAATGAGATGGAATCACCCAAAAATTTCCTAGGGTGGTCTTTTATGTTGAGACCAAGGAATATTATAATGAATGAAATATGAAAACACTCATTTAGGACCCTAAAATACTAGTTTGATACTATTACACAGTGTGTAATTCCCTTACATGTCGTGTAATCCACAAATATCATATACACTGAAAAATACTTCTCCTTTTTATCAAATCCTAGATATTTTCCATTACACATTCTAAACCTTTACAATGTCTGTAAACCTATCACATTGTGTATCCATTTCATGGATTCTTCTTGGTGGTCATTACATTGTGTGTACTCCCATTACACAACATGTAATCTCCCAATGGCCAGCAAAAACTATATGTTTAAGCTAAAAATTATAAAACATCCATGACCTCACCATTATAGGTATCCTTTCAATTTATTTTTCAGAAACATTTATCCAACAAAAATAAGAAACAAAAATCAAATTTTAAATCATACCTGATAGAAAGGTAGTGTGGTGTTACATATGGTCCATGATAGAACACCTTAAACATTATACATAAGTTTTGGCATAAATAAAGGAATAGAAATTCATATCCTTAGTCAAGGATAACTTTTGAGAGTATATTAGTTAGTATATTCCCATATATTATTGGTTTCACTCCCTATTCCCATTATTTCTTTATTCCATTCTCAATTTCAATACTCTCACAGTTGAAATAGTTCATTACATGATTAGGTTCACTCCCAATTCTAGTTCAAATTATCTAATGAGACATAAATATCTACCCAATTAATTATATGTCTATATAATTATAATCCAACCCATCACATAATGAAAACCATACACAAGATCATAAAAACATTTCTCATTTCATCATATAATAATTTACCACTGGGAAAGAAATGAAATTCATGAAATCATCCTAAAAAATTCATTATCATGAGACATATTGATAAATAATGTGGTTGGTATTATATGATAAAATTAATATTTAATCATAACCATCCTTAAATAATTTTATTATAGGTGAAATATCCCTTTTATAATAGAATTAAAAATAGTCTTTGAAAATCAAGATATAACATCACTTATCTATTAGTAACTTTTAATAAACTAAATTTTAATGAGTAGTGAGAATAAGATATTATTTATAAAAACATTTAAATTTTTAAAAAAATATTCATTGATAAGTATAGAATGATTTAATGAAAATCCATTTATTCTGTATACATTAAAATGGAACATTCTTTTCATAATTTTGTAGAATTTTAAAAGTGATCGCTATGAAAAAACTTTTAAAAAATTCATTTTAATTTTTAAATAAGTAAAAAATTAATAAAAATGAAAGGTTTATTACAATTTATTATAAGGAAAATAAACCAAAAATCAATTTTAATAACATGGATATGGAGGATAATGATTCCATACTCAAATAGAAGAAATAATGTGAGCCTTTCTAAAAAACATTTCTCAATCATTTTAGGTACCAATGAGAGGAAAATTAAAGGAAAATGAAAGGAAAACTTGGAAACAATAGAAATAAATATATGAGAATATATTATATTTTTTTAGATAAAAATTTTATATAATTCCTCTAAAGGAGACTCATGAATTATCAATTGTGATTAAAAATGAGATTGAAACCTAATCCCATAACACTTGGGTAAATGTTGAATCCTAAACCACAAAAAATAATAACATAAAATGGAACTAAATACCATGAATGATATGAAATTAAAGATATTATATGATAATTTGGTCTTATACGCACTATATAAACACAAATTGGTTCATAACATGAAACATATCTCAATAAAATAATGTTGAGATGAAGAACACTTACCTCATTTCCTTACATGCATCGTACATGCTATTTACCTCTTATATAATAAATTTATATTTATTATAAATTTATATGAGAACCATATTCATTCTTATAATATAATATATTATTAAATTATAACATATCATCACCCATTTATAAATATTTTTCAATTAAAATTGTTATTCCTTATATAAATTGTTCTATTTTTCATATATGTTTTGGTAATGTTATTCAAGTAATTTCACCATTTTAATGGTTTCATAATATATATATATATATATATAATACTAATCATATCATATGTATCATATTTATTCATTATATACACATTTATAACTATTAAAATATGTTAGTGATTAAAAATGAATTACATCACATTGTACAGGTGGTTGTCTGCATGTACGCACCGGTGATGTTTTAATATTTTGATTGGTGTAATGAAGGATGGGTAAATAATAATCCTTCCTTATATAATAATAATAATATCATATAAATCATATAAATTAATCACATATATACTTATGAGCATGAAAATAAAGTGTAAATGGAAAAGGAATCGCATCGCTTCATAGAGGTGGTAGTCTACACTTACTCAAAAGTTACATTATCATTTTACAATAGATGGGAGGGTAAGAAGTTATATATTAATTTACATTAAAATAATTATTATTATTTAAAAATAATTATTTTTATATCCATTAATTATATCTTTTTTACCATTTGTGATAAGAGGTGATGAAAAATAAAATACATCACTTTATGGAGATGGTTGTCTTTACACACGCATGAGTGATGTTTTAATATTAAGTAGATGGGAAGGAGGTAGAAAATGGTTGATCTATTGAAATAAAATTATTTTCATATAATAATTATACTAATTTATTAATTTTATTGTGGTTATATAATATTTTGAGGAGGATAAAGAATAAATAAAGTTAAAATATATTTTTAAATAAAATTTCCTCATCTTTAGTTATCATCCTTTTTCATACAACTTATACCTTATTGAGTTTATTTTGTGAGAAAAATACTTCTTGGTCATGGTGTGTGGGTGGTGTAATGATTTAAGGAAAATCGGAAGATTATTATTCAATCAAATAAGATTAATTTGTGTGGAAATGTGAGAAGATAAGTTGTATTTTTTATCGAGGTGGGTGAAAAAAAATGTAAATATTTAAAACATTATTGTATAATATATTTATTAATCAAGTGATGTGGCTCAAAATTTTCATAGTTTACAAAATAATATATTTTATATTCTAAATAAAATAAACATAATATTTAGGAAACGGTTTTGTGTTATTTTAAAACTTATCTCTTAGATTAACCATTCTTCTACACCTTTTGACACTTATGTCGGTAATATGATACACAACCTTTAATGGTATATAATTTAATTATAAAACATAAATTGGATAATAATTGTAAAAAAAATTTATTCACTACCTTTTCTCATTCAATTGGAAAAATAAAACAATTTTTTATTTTTTATATCAATTACTTAAATAAAAAAATATCTTCAAAGTAAATTTTGAGAAAATTTACATAACTCATCTTAGAAGGCATCATTATAAGAATTAAAATTGAATATAAACACGATAACTAGTATTTATACAATATAATTATCCATAAAATTATTTTACTTCATTAATACATTGAAAAATACAAATTTTAGTTTTTTTTAATTACTAGATTTCACTACTATTTGAAAAAAACGCTGTATTTTTATTTCGTAACTATTCAAGATAATTATAGAATCCATAAATATTAAAAAATAAAATACCATAATAATTTTTTTATTAATATTAAAAATAAATATTTATAATGATTCATAACTTCTTTTAATACTTATAGAAAAATATTCGAGATATTAAAAATGAGTGTTACATTTTGTAATTATATTATATGTATAATAATATAAATGTCACTGTCCAAGTAAAGTCACTTAAAATTCTAATATTTTTAAATAAAGGATGAGGTTGGATAAAATAATCATTAAAAACTAAATATGGTGATTTTTTTTGTTATTTTTGGAGATTATCCTATAGTTTTAACCCCTATTAACTCATTTTACCCTTTACCGAGGCGATAATTTTTTTTTCATATTTTCTATTCATTATTAATAAAAAAAATTGGCCTCATAACTGAATTATAATATCCTAATCTAAAATATAAAATTGATTTTCTAATATTCTATTTTTATAAGTGGTTAAAATTAATTTTAGTATGTGTTCACAAAACATAGTGAGAATAAATTTATATAAAAATGTATATTTTGGGAATAAAAATTATATTACACCAATGTCAAGTAGAATATTCATTACCATTGAATTAATTTTTTTTTAAATAAAAATTATAATTTTTTGACTCAAAAAACTAAAAGGTTCCTTGTGAACATTTGATTAAAAGAAAAGTTCCATGATTAATTTTTATTTGAATAAAATCATTTCCTATATTACAAAAATGAAAAACATATATTTCTAAGTTAAACATTATAGTTTCAAAACTCATTATATTACATCATAGATACATATTTAGTGTATCAAAAAGGTTTTATTAACTTTTAAGTCATTATTATATCATAATAATTTAATTAAAGAGATGGTATTTGTAAAACCATTATTTCTAAATATTCACTCAAAAATAAACACTTTCATAAAAATAAAAAAAAATACACCCAAAGAAAATTTTTATATGGTAAAATAAAATAAAAAATAATATTTATCAAATTTAATTTCTAAAATTTATATATTTTTATATTAAATTAATATTTATAATAAACAATAAAAACACAATTATTTTAAAATGAACCTTTTAAATTTTAAATTTTTTTACCCTATATGATTTAAATCATATAATTCAAAATTGAGTAGTTATTTCCATAAATATAATAAATAAATGTCGCTATGGGAACATTTCCAACATATATTTCATAATGTAATTAATCGTATTCGTAGCCTCCAAACCAATGTCTATATTATAACATTTATATTTAAATAATACATTTTTCTAGTATATCATGATTCATTTTAGATTGGTGTTTCATGCATCACATGATCTAAAACACATCAAAAAAATTATAGATTAAATATCTTAAAATATTTATGTGTTACATTCTATCCCCATAAATAAATTGTATCATCATAATTTTTACCTTGTATCTAAATGTATAGGGTTTAAATAATTTTCAAAATCAATTACATTCAGTGTAAAATATACATATTTGAAATAAATACCTTTCAAATAAAATTAATTATATTTACTTATGAAATGAGAGTTAATGTCTATGTTAAATATATGAAAGTCATAATTTCCTAAATATTTCATAAATGGTGTATGTATTTTAAAACTAATATATGTGAATAGGATTCTGTAATCACACCTTGATAACTAAGAGATATTCTCCATATAGGATGTGATAGATTTATCTACATCTTTCTTGATATTGACGAATTATTTTACCATTTAGATAGATAATTTAAAAAAAAATCATACAGGATTAGATTCCATTTTAAAAATAAAATTTCTTTATTTGATTGTTCTTAATATAGTAATACATCTTTTCATAATATCACATTCTAAATGATAAATAACCATGGATAAATTTTCTTCCATCAAGCTCAAAAATTAAGTTTCCACATATCAAAATATCCACAAAAATATGATAAGATATTCCTCTTTTCTCTATATATTTACCAAAACTAAAATTGTTATAATAAGGTTAGTTAATACATAATATGAATAAACCATCCGAGAAATAATTAAAAAATTAATTTTAAAAACCTCATTAATAACTTCCAAATATAAAATTAAATTATTCCATAAATAAAAACTATAAAACATTTCAAACCAAATTTGAAACTCTAAAATCAAAATGATTTGATCATATATTTTACAAAATATCACTGAACATTTACCCCAAATAATATTATTCACTCATAAATTCATCTAAAAAAATTATATACATTAATCATATATTATTAAAAATATATTTATCATTTAAAAAAATAATCTGATTCCATGTAAGGAAAAAAAACATATATTTATCATCAAGTTAACTCATTATTTATTCCTCAAATAAAATTCCATACTATAAAATAATTTTTTTAACATAATCATATAATTTTCCCAATATATAGACCTTATTTAAAAATACCATTATTAAATTATTCACCAAAATAATTTTCTATTTGATGGACATCTTAACTTAAATTTCAAAATTATGATAACCCCATTACTACCAATAATTATAGTTAAATTTTCCAATGGATGAAATATTTCTCTTAAATTTTTCTTGTTTCATTTACATTGTGTTACTAATAAAATTACTCCTTGATAAAATCACATTAAATCAAATTTCTAAATTTAGGGCTTCATATATCTCTCTGAACTTTTAAAAAACAATAATCATCTCCCATAATATCATTTGACACCATAAAATCCCATATTAATACCCTAAAATTTATATCTATTCCTTTGAACAAATGATCATCCTTAATCATATAAAAATTCATAATGGTATCCTCAACTCTTAAATTATTCTGATTAGATAGGTTCATAAACTATAATCTTATTTAAACCTTATTCTAATACAAACTCAGAAAGCTTGAGACCTGTACAACTGGATATGGTGATAAAAACATATTCCTTACATACATGAATTGATACCAACTAATGTAACCTAATTTTAATCATCCATAATTACAATATCAAAAGATAATAATAATTCACTTACATACCGAACACCATTTAGTCATAGTGATTCATAAAATTATAAAAAAATACTCAATACATAACAAAACCCATGTTATTCCCATAAAATAGTTATTTTTCCAATTATAACTAGATTTTATTTTTCCAAAATAAGATATCAACATATCCCACAAGAATCGCAATGCATGATACCCTTGTATACATATCTTATATATTATCATTCAGTGTGAATTAGGGAAATGGAAACATTACAAATTGTGAGGAAAAATGCTCAGTAAGGGTAAACATGATAGATATCAATCAATTAGTAAAAGTGAGCATGAGATAATATTAAGGGTGTGATTACATTATCATAACTTATTAGTTTATAACTATAAATTCATAAACCATAAAACTTGAGTTATAGAAAAATGATTTATCATAACAAAAAAATAAGTTATAATAGTGTGGAATTATCAATAATCCATCATGATCCCTGAGATTATATCATAAAAATAAGACATGTATTTCTAGTATACACATAAGGAAAGAAAATAATTTCCTTAGTAAAGAGTTAATACAAATACTATAATTTTTTCCATAGTCCTTTAGTTTAATGGGTTTACTCCTTATTCCCATCATTTCCTTTATCAAGGATCATTGCTAAAACTATAATAGTGGAATGATTCTCATACTAAACTTGATTCACTCCCCATTAAAGTTCACATTATATCATGATAAATAAATAATTACATAATTATTTTGAGGTTTATAAAATTCAGGTCCAAACATTCATATAATAAAATCCATACAAAATAGTGCCATAAGATCATAAAAACAATCATCTTCGGTTTATAACATATTTTTTCAAATGTAAAGAAAAAGGTTTCAAGAATTCATCCTCAAAACATCATCATAATAATAAATATATATAAATAACGTTGATGTTATCTTATAATAATATCCCCATTTAAGAATAAGGATCCTTAAATGATGATTTTATATTTAAAAAAGATCTCTTTTATAAAATAATATAAATTACACTTTTAAAATCTAGTGAAAACAACACTTTTAATTCTGTAACAGTTGAAAAACAAAAATTTTAAAAATAGGGAATACAGATTTTCATTTTATAACCTTTGAAAATTTTATAGGAATCTTCATGAAGAATATATGACATGATTCTGGGAAATTTTTTTCATTTTTTATATCATAAAGTATATCATTCTCTCTATACATTAGCTAAATTTCAAAAATGAGTTGTATGAAAATCCATTAAAAATATTACATTAAATCATTTTGAAATAAATTAAAATGTAGTGAAAATTAAAATTATATAATATTTATGTATAGGTTAAAAAAATATAATATAATATAAAAAAACATGGATATGTTAGAGAATTATTCCATAACCCAAAGAGAAGAAATAATTTCATCTTTTCATAAAAACAGTCAGACAATAATTTTATGTACCAAATAGTGGAAAATGTTAGGAAAATAGGAACACATAATAAATAAGAATTTAAAAATAAAATATATTGTATTTATGAGATAATGATCTTATAATTCGTCTAATGGATATTCAATAAAAAATAATCCTGTTTTAAAATGAGATTGAGACAAAAATATCTTACCACTTTAGTAACTTTTTAATCAAAAAACTCATGATTGAAATAAATTCATATAGAAAAATAAATAAAATGAATATTAATAAATTAATAATATAATAGAATAAAGGGTTTTTATGAACATCATATAAACAGAAATAGGTGTAAAGTAGTAAACATGTCTCATCAAAATAATATTATGGTGATTAACCCTTATATTAACTCCTGACATGCTTCATACATGATATTCACATCCATTATAATTAATTTTGATTTATTATAATTCAATAATAGAACCATATTCATACTTTTAAAACAAAATATGAATCACTTATAAAATATTATAACTGTATTATTAATAGTTCTTCATTAAAATCATTAGTCATTATGTTAACTATTCCATTTTTCACACATATTTAGGTTCATTGGTTCTTACCCTTTATTCCTTTTCATGGTTTCATAATAAATTGAGTAATAATCTAGTTATAATTATCATATTTATTCATAACATAAAAATTTATCACCATTCATATAATTTGGTGGTGAAAAATAAATTACATAACTACATGGTGGCGGTAATTTGCACATACACAAGAGTGATGTTTTCAATTTTTGATGGATAGAAAAAAATCAATAATAAATCACCATTATAGAATGATAATATATATATATATATAATATTCATTAAATCTAACCTTATGACTATCAAAAAAATGTGGAAATAGAAAATTAATCACAGCACTCTGTGGTGGTGGTGGTCCATATTTATACAGAAGTGACATTATCATTTACAAATAGATTGGTGGGTAAGTATGTTGATATTAATTTATATTTAAATAATCATAATTATTTCTAAAAAATATATCAATAAATTCCATCTATATAACCAAGAATAATAGGTGGTGATGAAAAATAATATGCATCCCTTCATGTAGATGATAGTATGTACTTATGCATGTGTGATATTGTAAGTTTTAATTAGATGGGATGGAGATATAAACTTTTTAAATAATTACAACAAAAAATTTACTTATTGTAATTATACTTATTTCATATTTTTAATATGATTATAGAATATATGTATGATGTTAATGAAAAATGAAACTCAAAATTGATTGGAAAATATAGTTTCATTTTCTTCAAGTATTATTATTCATCTCACAACATTAGTCTTAAAGAGATGGGATTTAGTGAGAAATATACTTCTTAGTCAGGGTGTGGAAGGTTGTAATGTGATTTGGGTAGATCATGTTTGATCCAAGAGTCTCATGTTGTGTGTATAAGTGATAATTGGACATTCCCTTTTGTTAGTGTGGTGGGTGGAAAACATGTAAATACTTAAGACTATATTATTTAATATATGTATTACTAAAGTCAAGTTTATCCAAATTATTATATATTAGAATATATGAAATAAGGGTATAAATAAAATAAAACAATGGTAGTTTAGAGTGTATTTTGTGTTACTTTAAACCTTATCTCTTAGGTAAACCCCATTATTACTTCTTTTAACTCTTATAGTGGTAAAAAAATACATACTTTTTAAGGGTCAATAATATAATTTAAAATGGTAATGTTGATAATAAGTGGATTATGGTTGATATTATAAACCATTTCTTATTAAATAGACACAACAAAAGATTTTTATGATTTTTGAATTAATTTATTTAATATAAAATATACATAAGGATAGTTTCAGGACTATTAAAATATTTTGACATTAAAGGCATCATGATAACAATGTAATTACTATATAAAAACATAAAAAAATCAAATATACATTATAAGGGTTCATTAAATACAAGGAATACAATAATTCATTAAAAAATTGTACATTAAATTTTTTAAATAATTTACATGAGTTTTCTACTATTTTCACAAGAGTTGTATCGACATTGTGTAAGTGTTCAAGATAATTATAGCTTCACTAAAATTTCAAAAAAAAATTACTATCATAGAAAATATTTAATAATATAAAAAATAATTTATAACTAGTCATAACTTATATTTATCCCATTTATGTAATATTAAATATATTTAAATAAATAGAGTGAAACTTTTTTATTATCTTTTACTTAAAATAATATAATAGTCATTATCAAAGAAAAATGGAACCAAATTGAACTATTTTCAAATATTTTATGATTCTGGTAGAAATAAATTAATAAAATATTATCATTGAAATAATTTTAGAGAATTATATAACTTATCCACATAGTTTTTACATTAATTGAACCATTTTATACATTACCAAGGTGATAAACTTTTACGATGGATATTATTCATTATAACTAAAATGGAATGGAACTTCTTACCAAATAATAATGTAGTGATCCCAAATGTTGGATAAATTTTCTATGATTCAATTTCAATAATTACTAAGAATAAATTGTAATAAACATTATCAAAAATAAATAAATAATATTTTTATAAAAATAAATTTTCTATATATAAAAATTAATTTATACCAAAATCAAGTATAGTATTGATTTCCATTGAATTAATTGGATTATTTTTAATAAAATGATAATTAATTGACTTTAAAAACAAAAAAACAAAAAAATAAACCTTTTAAATACTTGGTTAAAATATAACTAAATAAAGTTTTATATGTTTGAATAAAAACATTACAGTGATTTAAAAAATGGAAAGTGTATATTTGTAAGGGGTAACTCATGTGATCATTAATTATAGTTCTTTAATTCCCTTTTGACTCGGTTGTTCACTATATTAATTGATTATTCCTTCTTTTCTTGTCAGATCCAAAAATCTATTCAGTTTTTGGATGGACCTAGGGTAAAACTATATATGATATTTACTCTCTGGCCATCATCATAGGTTTATCCCTTCATTTAAGTTATTATTCTTGTTGACCTTATGGGGATCTAAGCCTCGTCATCTATTATCACCATTTCTTGGAGCAACGGGTTATCTTCCTTCGACTGGACCTATATCTACCATTATAGATGGTTGTCATTGGGTAAGTGATATGGTTCTACTAAAATTTATTGATTCCTTTTAGGAATATAATTATATAACCCTTATCACGTGATAGTGGAATTTTTTATAGCTACATTGAGTGTGTGAGTGCGATCTTTTTGGTGTGAGATTATGGTTTTAGAATCAACACTTTGAAAATATTGATGTCGGTATCGGTGCGTTTAAGGTAGAAAGTTATATTACATATAAGTCCCATCTATATGTTTTTTGGTATGATATTATAGTATGTTATTAGGTTAATTTAGATCCATGATTGATCTCAATCACACGTGTGTGTATGTGTATCTCATAAGACTCATGTATGAGTTTGATCACATATGTGTGTGTCACATGAGGACCATGATCAATCTTGTTCACATGTGT
Organism: Viscum album; assembly: GCA_963277665.1. NCBI lineage: Eukaryota > Viridiplantae > Streptophyta > Magnoliopsida > Santalales > Viscaceae > Viscum > Viscum album. Next base: position 442,706,443 of record OY728160.1, read on the forward strand.
GTGTGTGGTCTTGTGTACTAATACTCATTATTGATAAGTTATATTATTTATATATGTATTATTCCATGTGGTGTATGATGTATAGAATTTTTAGGATTTCCTTCTTCTAGTAAATGATAGGTGAATCGATAGAGTTTATTTATCCCTCAGAGGAGAAGAATGTGTGAATGTGATAATGAAGACAATGGACAGAGACAGAGGATAAGGGCATGATTTATTTTTGGTTGACATGAGGTAATTATGTGGTATGATGACCTTATGGCCTTACCCTATGTATAGTCAGGATATGAAAACCATATGTCCTGACCCATGTTAAAGACGGGGATAAATGGAATTGTATCATGAACCCATTCTCATTGGACTTATGTGTTCTTATATATATGTGTGGTGTAATTATGTTCAAACCATGATAAAAACTTCTATTATTAATGTTATTCTAGTATAGAGCCAATGTAGGTATATCCAGGGTTCATGGATTCTTGGTTAGTGCACAACTGCAAAACACATTCATGATTATTATTTGATTTCACAATTATCTATTTTCATGGAATACACCTCTTAAGAAATTTCACTTATGTTAATGATTCATTTTTTTTTCCTACTGAGTTAATTCCCACATACTTTTTGGGAATCTCAATGTGTGTGTAGACTTCAAAATAAAGGATTTAAGATACGTAAAGGGTCTAGCAGTAGGGAGATAAGGATATAGAGAATTGTGTTTGCATGTGCTACAACAAAAAACATTAAAGTGTTATCACATTTTCTTTATTTACATTCCTATTATTAATGTTTCTCTTTTTTAAAATATTATTTTTTAGAACATTGATTTTTTATTTCCACAGATTGATATATCATCCATGACATCAGTTACATAATTCATATTATACAAATCCATTATTAAAATTCTTATGTTATAATTACTTGATTGATATATTTATGATGTATGATGTTTGATAATAAGGGAACAGTCTTCCCACTGACAACATTTGGACCCTTTATACTATGCAGTAACCACTTTCATATTGGGAAGTGTGCGTGAGGCAATGTGTAACTCTGACTAGGACCCAGTCATTCATGTGTGGGAATTTAAAAGTGGTATCAAAATGGATTTTCCTTTTTTTTCATCTTGTCTATATTAGGGAAAGGTAGAAAGGAGTTAGGAATTTTTTAAATCAAGAAGGGGAGTCTTTTTTATTTTAAACCTGCTATTATATGATAGACCATTGAGTTAAAAATTATGGAACTATAGTTATGGTTCTATTTTTATAATTTTATGTTGATCCTGAGTATGTTGTACTATTAGAGTTTATGGGATTTGGGTACGTTGATGTATCATGACTAGGCATGTAGGATTATATGCTATTTATATTTATACATGTTTCCTTCTATACATGGTAGTCAATCCATTTTTTTATTTTATAAAGACCACTTTTTAGATAAATGGGAAACTTAAAAAAACCACTGACACACAAGACACCACAAAAACTAGTTCAAATTTCAAATTTCAAATATCAAAAGTCATAATTCAAACTATAGATAACAACATAAAATCACCAGTCATTATACCAGATCGCTGGCGAGGAAGACCACCAGATTCCATTATCATCATTGTAAAAACACCATCACCATCCTCAAGAAAACTACCAAAACCATTCACACCAATAGCCAGTGAGATCTACCTAACAGAGTCCAATGACAGCCAAAAATACACCAAGTAGAACCCCACAAAATGAAGCAGAAAACAACTTACGAAACTAGAATTCCAGGAAACATAAACATTATCAAACATTGTCATGAGTCGAACTGAATCCATCCATCGTGAGAACACCACCATCTCCAGAGAGGAATCTACTTCAACCCTACCACCATCACCATCCCAAATAAACCTAAAAATAATTCATGTTTGACAAAAAATGGGGTCTTCCATGATGGGTAAGGCAATAAGGGCATAGAAGGAGTGTTGATGAGACCATATCTAAAACCCAATAAAAGAAGGAATCGCCCAGATAAAACCACCATCACCATCCCAAACCACTGTGAGCACCAACTCGAAAGACCAATATTGGGGTTCGATGAGTTAGGACCAGCAAGAAGAGTATATGTGAGATCGAGTGGGACCAAGAAGAGGAATCCAAGTCGAGGCTGAGAAGAGAGGAGAAACGATGAGGCCGAATGATGTGAAGGATCCTTCACCACTGGGAAATCAAACAGGAAACCCTAAAAGGGAAGTAGGGGACACGAGAGCATTGAGGAATTGGGAGAACAACCAGTGAAGCATCAGGGGTCATCAGGTCTAAGATATAGACTGGTGCCACATTGAGACAGACGAGCCACCATCGAGATTGAGGCTGATGCTGAAGACAAAAAGAGACAGGAGAGGACAAGCCTTGAGAGAAAAACAAGGGGAAAATCTCAGAGAGAAGTCGAGCTATCAAAAGAGGAGGAAGAAAATTAGGGGATGAAAGGAAGAAAGAATAGAAATGTCTCTCATCTTTTCCTTTGACCCCCATGGTGAATGGTTTCAGGTGGAAACCTTAGGCAGATCTGAGGGCGAGAGAGGGAGAGTTAGGGATTTTTTTTAATTAGTGTTCTTGTTCTATTCTCTTTTATACTATTTTATATTATGTTTAAATTTTTATTATATGAACGTTATCATTATTTTTTATATTTATATGAATGTGAATAACATAAAATCATGGATAACTTGGCTTGATACATGGGTATTTCTAAGACTATGATTCCTAAATTTTTTTGGTAGTTTCCTAGGATAAGTTATATATATAAATAAATTATATATAACTATAAACTACATAGTTTCTTATCTTATGTAATATATTATAGATTTTATATTAATTCATTTGGAATTATAGATAATTCCACCTAAAATATGTCAAATGGGTATGCCGATAAAATCATGTCAGAATTCTCCCCTAATAGAGAAATCACCTATTCCCCAATAAAAATTTCAATGGGATAAAACTAAGAATTATCCTATACCTACTCTACTAGTTTAGATGGAATACCTTATAAATCTTGGAGTCATCCTCATAGTTCATGTTCAAGAAATATCAATTCCTAGAATGATGGTGGAATATGTTCTGAAATTAGAGATCTTATATCCTCCATCCTTACATGGCACTAGAGGTCCTCATTATGTTAGGGACTGTATTGAAATTTTCAAGATGATCATTTATTTAGTGGATACTGAAAAGGAATGATAGGTATATTTTTATTCCTTCATGATTTATGGACACTTGAGGAGGTGGTGTGGTGTTATAAAATAGGTGATAATATGTGATATACTTCAGTGGAAAACCTTTAAAGACCTCTTCTTCATGGAGTTATTTCTAGGAACACTAATAATGGACCATGCTCAATATTTTATGGATCATTATTCAAGACTGAGTTTTGTTTCTTCTTACTATTTTTCTTTCAGGGAGATTCTTCTATTATCTCCTATTATGGTTGGTTATGGGGCATAGAAGGCATGAAATATTGAGTTTATCCTCCGACTATAATTGAGGAATTAATTTAGAAGATTTAACATTATTACATATCTATAGGTTAATCAAAATGTCTTGATGGTTGAGAAGGTTTTTGTGGAAGAAAAAGCTATATTTTTTCCTTTATCTATCACTAAAATAATGAGTGGGTAATCTAGTGATCTAGTGGGTTCCTATTTTGTTAGAAAGAATAGGAGGGTCGATAGGTTTTAAAAAGATAGTGGTAGGTGATCAGAGTAGAGTAGTGTTTCTTCATCCCATTATTTGGAAGGTTCAGGTCCCCAGTTATTCAACTCTAGATAGTGTGGGGGTGTTATAATAATTTTTTCATAAGTCATAATAATTAGTTTCATCAATGTATAATGATAGGGAATCATTAATATCTCAATTTGATAGAATTTAAGATAGGATCCCACATGGGTATATGGAAGATATTGACTATTTACAAGCAATATAGTTAGGGTACTCAGTATATGTCTCTGGCCTAACAAACATTGGTATCCCATGCGAGTTATACACCTCAGTGGTGGTCCTAAGGAGGTGAGTCAAGAAGAATGTATGCAGTGGTCTAGGTTCTAGTTTGGAATGATGAGGGACTATTGAATTTTCATGTTACAATACTGGTCAAATATATGTTATCATAATCCTTGTTTTATATTGGATGTCCCCATTAATTTATATCTTCTGAATTTTTTTTGTACTTTGTTTTATGTTTAATATTTCTTTCGATCTTATTTCTTCAAATACACCCTTGGGGAAAAATTGAATCATCTCAAGAGATGTTTAAAATGACCTATAGTGGTTCTTAGATATAGAAATTTATGGGACATTATGATCATAGTGATAATTAAATCCAATGTGATCTTATGTATGGACTGGAAGACTTGATATTAGGCACATATGAACTATTATAGTTGATGTGTATCATTTATTATAACCAAGGAGAATATGATTGTATTGACCGGGGAATAGGATTTTAGATAAAGAATAATGGGGCCAGAACTATGCCATATTATAGATATTACGAAAGAGGTTGCTAAAATGGAATCTCTAGAAGATATAGAAATAACTTCATTATCTTTTCCATATATAGTGGAGATATATCAAGATATCATCTAAGAAGATTTTTTAGAATTTCTTCCTAATAGAGGAACAAACATTTCAGTTGACCTTTTTTGAAGATTATAACCTATATTGAAAGCTCTATATCTTATAACATTAGTTGAGCAGAAGGAAATCATGTTATAGTTTATATATTTGTCGGTGAAGGGTTTTACCATACTGATAACATCTCCATAGGGTGATTTGGTGTTTTTCATAATGAAGGTTGATGGTAGTCTTCAGTTACATGTGCACTATATTAATCTAAACTAGTTTACTATGAATAATTGATAACTATTATGATAGATTGGTGACTTGTTTGATCTTTTTTGGGGATCCCTGTGGTTCTCCAAGACTGGAATAGAATAAGGATACCACTAGATTTGTATCATAGAGAGTGATATTCCTAATATAGTGTCCAAGAGTATATATAGGCTATATAATTATCTTTAGATTCCCTTTGGTATAAAAAAATATATTGCGATTCTCATGGGTCTTATGAAAATGATCTTCTACCTATATCTATACTCAATTATTGTGATGTTTGTGGATGATATCCTTATATAATCATGAACCTATAAGATTCATTCCAGATGCCTAGAAATTTAGTTAAGTACATTTCTAGTAAATCATCTTTATTTTATGACCATAAAGTTTTACTTCAAGATCCATGATTTATTCTTTATTGGGAATTTGATATCTGAGGTGGGTATTTATGTTGAACAGGAGAAGGATGAGGATGTGAGTTCTTGAAAAACCCCAAAAATGTGTTTCAAACCAGCAGTTTTCTTGGGTTCTTCAGATACTATAGACAATTCATAAATATTTCTCCCATTTTAAAGTACCTATTATTGGTCTTACCATATAGGAACTGATTTTTTAATATACTGAAATGTTTGAATATGAATTCACAAAATAAAATGTATGATTGTTATTAGCTCAATTTTTTACCTTATCTAAGACATGAATCATATATGTATTCTATATTTTTGCTTGAGGGGATTGGTTTGTGATGATTTGAGGTGGCGGGATCAAGTAATAACTTATGAGTCTCACCGGCTATGATAGCCTGAGTAGACCTAAAATACACATGACTTGTATTTTTAATCTATGGTACACTATTTGAAATGTTCACACTATTATCTCTTCATTGAGATATTTTTTGTATACATAGACCACATGATCTTGTGTCATATCTTCTACTAGTGAGACATAAATCTCCAAAAGAGGTAGTTAAATGTGTATCTATAGATAAAACACATTGTGATGGATAATTATCAGGGTAGAGTTAATGTTTTTTAGAAAATCTAGATTGGAAAACATAGGGTCTTGGAGAGAAACCATTATAGGGTGAATATTAATAAATAATCTTATTGTCAGAATGGTTAGTGGATGTATCTATGGATATAGGGTTGATGACATGTACTCTGTTAGTTATCACATAGATTTTGGTGGAATCTTTAAATAAAATCCAATAATGAGATCCATTATTCTAAGTGATATAGAAATTGTTGGTAGGAAGTGAACAAGTTCTAGGATTGTCGATGAAAAGTAATAAAGTGGTCTTTTTTCATTAGAGAGTAGTGGTTTGTACTTCTATGATGGGGGAAATGATGATGGAATCCCATTACAGTCAATGGGAATAATACCATAGTTTGATAAAGATATATCAAGGTATTAGGTGTAACATCCCAATATTTTAATAAAGAAACATTGTATTCGATAGCGTACATGATACGCCACATCGAGCTAAACGAACAAATAAATATTATTATTTAAATGTTATAATTATAACCTATTTTTTAGAATGGAAGGTATTAATGGTATTAACTGAATTATGAAAATAAGGATTACACATGTATATATAATTAATTCTCTGACCAATTAATTATAAATGATAATAAAACCCTTTTTAAAATGAAATGTTTATTTGAAAAACTATTTAAATGTGAAAAAGTGTGTATTATACCAATAAATAAAAAAAGTTACCATTGATTAATTATATTAATGAAATATATATATAATATATTCAATATAATTTTTAAAATTTATCTTATGTGTTTTCTAGACAAGATGTAAGAATAAATCTCATTTTATGCATAAAAGAAGTATTTTTCTAAAAAGATGGTTTTTGCACCTTTGGATGACGTACTTGTTTTAAATCCAGTTATTGAAACTTTTATAAATTATATATGAAAAAATAAAATTCTTCATTAAAATAAGAATATAAAAATTTACATTGGTTTAATTTTTGGTATTTTTCGGATAAGTTTCATGTTTTGATAAATAGTGAAAATATATTTCATTTTAATTGAAAATAGAATTTTGACCAAAATAATTTATAGTGATAAATTATATTTTTAATTTGTTTTAAATTATAATTAGATAATTATTATCAGATGATCCAATTTAGGTCATTGTGATCAATTTCACATTGAATTTGGATATAAAAACATTTCAATCTTTTGAACATTTTCACTTTGAAATCCTATTTTATTATTCTGTCAACAAGATTAATTTTAAATTAATTTTATCCAATTTTATGTTTTGAATTTTAAAAAAATTGATTCCATATTTGGAATAATAATATCCATATTTATTATATGTGTACCTTTTATTTTTAGAAAATATTAATAGTAACATTAGTAATTTTTTATTACCATGGTTAAGGGTAAATTTGATAATTAAGAGTAAAATAATATTATAAAATTACCCTAAAACTTGTCCAAATTTTATTATATGAGTTATTGTTAACCAAATTCATCTTTGGGCTGGTTTTATGAGCTCTTGGAACTAATTGGGTGACTTTAAGCCATTTATAGTATTTTTATTCAATGAAAAGTCAACCTTATCATACTTTTGTTTTTAACAAGTGAAATATTTTTGATATGAAGTTATATAGGGGATATGTCTGAATATAAATATAAATTTTAAATATAAGGTATTTATATTCATCATGATAATTTATTTTTAATTTTTATGAAAAAAATAATTAAATTAAAGGTTTGGGCAATGATGAAGCAGTAATTTTTTAATTAATATAAATATCAAATAAATTTCAATAAAAATATTAAAATAAATATAATTTGATGAAATTAATTTCATCTATGAATTTTATGGATGAATTTGACATTTTATTTTTGTTTTATAAGAATTTTTTAAGATATAATTTTTAATGATATTTGTAAAAATTCAAGTAATGAATAGAGTCAAAATTGAATTAATGATATTTTTAAACAAATAATATTTTATTAAATGATATAAAATTCATAAAATTATAAAATTTGGCCAAATAAATTTTATAAGGTGTAAAATACCATAAATGGTCCATTTATGGTTCTTTTGGAATTTTAGAGTAACTATATTAACTTTTAAAGAGTAAAAACACTTATTGTCATGGTAAGAATTAAAGAGGTTAAATAAGGGTTAAAAAAAAGATAAGTATTAAAAAATAGTCAAAATTGTCTAATTTCATTGGATGAATTTATTTCAACCCAAAATCATCCAAAATTTAAAAAAAAATTGTTCCATTTTTAATATAAAATTAATTTATATTAATTTAATATTTTGAATAATTCCAAGAGTGCCCCTCCCCTCTCTTATAAAAGGGAACATCTTATTCTATTTTCTTCACACCTTATAACTTACTTGGTTCATCCAATATCTCCCCAAATCCCTTCATAGATTCCCTCCCCACATTCTAGAGCTATTTTTTTAGTCAAAACACCATCCATAGTTGTCTTCAGGTGTTAAGAAATGGAGGTGGTCTGAGGAGGATGATGATAAAGCTGGTACATGAAGAGCTAGACTCATGGTAAGGGGCTTCATCTCAATATCCTTTATTTAAGGAATATTTTTATTTTACACTCCCAAATTCTTTTATGAGGTGTATATACACCACAATTTGACATATCATGTCATTAATTTATTTATTATCATGTTATTTAATGTTTTGTAAAATATTATTCTTTCATGGGGTTTACAATTTATATGCTCAAAGTGGTATGGGAAAACTTGAATTTTTATATATTTAACTATTAAATATTTTTCTCCATGTTAATATTGTTGATATTATTTTAAATATTTATATGTATATAAAATGATTATAAAGGAAATTTTATGTCTATTTTTAATTTCATTCAAATGTGTTCAAAAGTAATATTTTTTCATGTTTTATATGGAATTATTTAACAAACTACAAAAAGAATGTTTTGTTCTTAATGTGCATGGAGAAAAAAAAAATTACTACCATAACTATTATTTAATTTCTATATTCCATTCCTAGAAAAAAAAATTTCTTAAATGAATAACCCTATTTTATTTTGTTTTTTTTTTGGTATTTAAAATGGGTTTTTAAAAGAAAATTGTATTTTTATATAAAAGTGTTTTTTATATTGAATTAAAATATTTTTTAAAAGTTTTTATGATGAAAGTGTTTTATTCATGAAATTTTACTTGAGAATTATATGAAATGAGTGAGCCTAAAATATCTCATATAAAGGGTTGATCCCCATTATAGCTCACGGGTGAGCTCAATGTTGCTTACATAAAGGGTTGAGCCCCATTATAGCTCATGAGAAACAGGTGATCCCAATATATCTTATACTAAGGGTTGAGCCCAATTTTAGCTCATGTTTCATCTTGATATAGATTATATTAAGGGTGATCCCCATTATAGACCTCCAATGCATTTGGTAATAATAATATTGGATATCGGCCATATGGTTATTCTAATTGAAAGGGATTTGAAAGGGTTTTATTTATAAGATTCTCTAGGTCACCTAAAAGAGTTTTAATTAATTAAAATTGATTTTAATGATTTTATTTGATCAAAATTTATGTGTTTTATTCATGTGAAATTATTTTTTTCCATTCTCTCAAAGAAAATTAAATGGGTTTTCATGTTTTTCACTATACTAATGGTTTTATTTCTTTTTATGTCTCTTACTGAGATTTTTTTGCTCATCCCAGTTTTTAAAATGGTTTTCAAAGGGTTAAAGGATGAGTAGGGATAAGGATGATTACAATATGAAAATTGTGATGTTATATCATGGAAAGAAACCATGTTTTAATTTAGAATGTTTTGTTTGGTGAAAAAAATGGATACTCAGTAAATGTGTCCACTTGGAATGAATAGGTTTAATTTATAAGAGTTTTCCTATTTTTATAAAACTCTAAACTGAAAATATCATTAAATGTGAATTATAGATAATAAAAAATGAATATATAATATTTAAGTTTGGGTCCTTACAGTTGGTATAAAATTATGGCTTAGAAAACTTTAGAGGTTAGGATAGTGTTAATAGCATTACCTTATAATATTTTACTTTATAGATAAGTTTAAATGATGTATCATTTTAATATTACCACATGGATTCATCTAAATTATATCAATTCAGAATGGTTTTCCACACAGAAAATAGAAAATTTGTAATTTAAAGACATCAAGAGAAAAACATCCTTCCAAATCATCAACTTGAGATGGTTGGAATTGGAATAGAATATATTTTTACAATGATGGATCAGTTGACACGCGCTATAAATGGTGGTGGTATCCATGCTAGAGAGGAACTTGATCTACCATGATGGAATGTCTATATAGTAAAGAATTTCATGAGGCAACATCCCCCATCATTCAATGGATCATCGAACTTAGTGGTAGCTGAAGGATCGATTGATGTCTTGGAGAATATATTTGAAGTCATGGGATATTTGGAATGTAAAAAACGTAACTCTTTCTATTTATCATTTGTGTAATTTCCTTATCCTAGGAGCCACTAAACCAGTTCCCTGAGCTAGGTCTCCACATGACCTCAATCACACCTCCTCATACACTAGAGTTTTCCGGCTAGTAGTGATGATCTAAAAGGCCATATGGGGAGACTATACCCTCTTTACCACAATAATTCATAGTAGAAAATAAATAAAATAGTATAAAAAATATATAATAACCAATGAAAATTCATAATTAAATATCTCCCAAATATGGGTACAAAATATAGCCAATAGTAAATATGTTATGAAATTCTAAACAGTTCTAAGTGAACAAAACAAAAAATAAAGGCAAACATAGAAATCCCCAAAACAGTCATGACTCCAAGTCTGAAACCTCATCCATGTACAACCCAATCCCAACTCAACTCCCAAGAATAGTTCATTTTCCCTTATCCTGAACTATGAGTATGAAGTCTGCTTGAGTACCCAATGGCGGCTCGATTAGGGTGTGAGTACAACTCAGTAGGCCACCACCAAAGGTGTCTACAAAATATACAATCTAGATAAATAGTGCACGCAAGTGATAATATATGACAAGTAAATAAAATACAGTTTGGGTGACATTCATTAACTAGATTCACATAATTCATTCTTATTGTTATTCACAATTTCATTACTTATACCATCTTTAATACTTAATTCACTTTCATCATATGTTCAATGGAATAGGCATATTCATCAATCTTAATGCATAAGGGGAGTTAAATCAAGTTCCCTATATCATAAGAGATAACACGTCATCATATATACAACACACTCACTTTGAATCCTCGGTTCAGGTGGTCTCATAGAATGCACCCATTATGGGAATAAAACTTTGTCCCCTTCCCTAATCTATGCATTTTGGGGGTGGATTTTAAAGCCTCAATCTAACTCGACCCATGGGCATAGAACCTCATGTCAATATCCCACTCTATAAATCCATGTGCACATTATTATATAAATCCAATCACCACACACATACCACATCACAACCAACTATAACTAATACTAATAGAAATATCACAAACCATGACAACTATAATGGGAATTAATATTTTTCCACAATCCATTAACATTTTTACCATTATTATCACATATTCATTGATCCCAATTCGTATTTATTATGCCTAAATCACTAATCATATTCACTAGTTCCCTGAAACTAACACATTTGGCACATAAAACCATTCCCTTGTGTTAATTCACTTAACACATTCTTCATTTCCCATGTTTAGTCCACTTATTCATTTCAAGTACAAGACACAATTCATTTGAAAAATTTCCATTAATCCTATTTAACTCATTTACATACCAATCCAAACAATCCCTTATCCATTATCCACATATAGACATAATTATACAGTTTCCCCTTCTTTAATAATTACATTAACCAATTTACATGTTAGACATGGGATCTAATTATTTACAAGTCAATTTCGCCCCTAAACATTTTGTTAACCATGTTTAGGAGGGTATCTGCACCCCATAGGTGGACCTAAATTGATCAAGTCATCCTCTATATGTCCCATGGGTATCTATAGGGTTTCAAATCCTCATTTAGGTGTTAATTTTACAAAATCTCGCTAAAAGTATTCAATACACAATAATAGGTACCCAAGAACTCAACCAAATATTCACAAATCAACACAGCTTTGGAATATAACTTATAGACCACCTACCTCGAATCTGTTAATGAACGCACTCTTAATTGTTTCCTTAGATCCTGATATAAACCCCATTTTAAACTTATCCTAGATTCCATTATAAAAAAAGAGTGTTTTAGGGATTTGGAAGAAGATTATACAAGATACAAACCCTAATCGAGAAAAGAGAATAAAGAATAGGATTAGACATACCTGAAGCTTCAATTTGAAACCGACGGCACTCAAAAAGGCTTAGAGATGAATGGGAATCACCCTTGGGAAGTCTTGGTCACTAGTGTTAATCACTATATCTTAAAGAGAGGAAATGGAGAAGAAAAATGAGTGGGAACTTAAAATCCTGTAGTGGTATTTTTGTAAATTTTTCAGCTTTACTAGGTCGTACGGTTTACCCACACAGTTTTCCAAATGGTGCAAAAACCGTGGATAAGACACTATCCAATAGGATTTGGGTCTCATGGTTACCTAGGGAGTTCTTCATGGTTTAAATAATCATGTTCCAACCATGTGGTATGCCACTGTCCAAGTTTGCATGGTTTTCTTGGGTAGGCCACATAGTTTGCTTAACCGTGAGCCAACTGTGCATCTTGAACAGATTGGATCAGTTTTCCCTAATTTCATGACCTGAACATCCAGAACACCTCTAGGATTTCTCATACTCCCAGGAAGATTTTCATTAACCAAAAACAAGATTGAAACTGTAATTTAAACAAGGGCATACCTCCGCAAAATCTGGGATCTTACAACTTCCCCACCTTATAACGGATCATCTTGGAGTCGCTCTTCCCGAGCATCACTGAGCTCCTAAGGTGAAAATATTGGGCCAATGAGCCCATATATCTAACTCCATTTCCCAAGTTTCTTCTTGAACTCTTCAATGTTTCCATAAGACTCAAACTAGGGGCACATTCTTTCCTCACAATACTTTATCACTATGATCCATGATACGAACTGAGTGCTCCTCAAAGGACGTGTCAGACTAAATCTCTAAATCATCTACATTGATCACATGAGATGGGTCGGGGTGATAATTTTGAAGCTATGAAACATGAAAAACATCATTAATTTCACTATACCTTTGTGGAAGAGTCAATTGGTAAGCCACCAGTCTGATCCTCTCCACAATCTCAAATGGCCCCACATACTTGGGTGCTAAATTACCCTATTTCCAAATCCAAAGCTGACCCAACCTTGGGACACCCAAATAAACACACTATCACCCACAATAAACTCAAAATTCTATGGTGAAAATATTTATATGACTTAATTATAATCTGATCCATTTTCATATGTTTATGAATCAATTGAACCGTTTCTGATGTCTCATGCACAAGACTCAGTACCAACAACTCAGACTCCCCATCTTCTAACCAACAAAATGGAGATCCATACGGTCTTCAGTAGAGTGCCTCAAAAGGTTCTATCTAAATTGTAGCCTAAAAAGTATTGTTATAGGAAATATAAACAAGTGATAATTTTTTCTCCCATGAAACACTGAAATCTAGGACATAGGCCCTCAAAATATCCTCTAGGACCTTAATTGTATGCTCTGACTGTCCGTCCGTCTATGTGTGATAAGTCATACTCATAAAAACTTGGGTATCGAGTGCTTTATATAATCTCTTACATAAGAATGATGTGAAACATAGATCACAATCTGAAACTATAGTTCTCGACACACCATTCAACCGCACTATATCTGAAACATATAACTCACCCAACTGAACAATATTGAAAGTCTCATGAATCGGCAAGAAATGGTCCACCTTAGTCAATCTATCCACAACTACCCAAAATTCATCATTCTTATAAGGAATCCTTGGAAGACCCACTACTAAGTCCATTGTTATTTAATCCAAATTTCACTCCATAATGGGTAATGGCTGTAACAAACCACATAGGAACTGATTCTCGGTATTCACCTACTGACAGGTAAGGCATCACACCACAAAACCCACAACCACTTTCTTCATTATTGGCCACCAATACTACCTACGAAGATCACGATACATCTTAGTAAAACTAGGATACACTACCCACATTGATGCATGGAACTCACGCATTAACTCTTCCCACATACACACTGGCACAACCACATGGTCACAAACACAAACAATCCCATCAACATCAACAGCCCAACTAGAAGTTGACTCCCCACCTTTAAGATTTTCCTTCAATTCTAAACACTCTAGATATTCAAGATGAATCTCCTTAACCCAGCTCAAAAACATGGACTCAGTTGTTATAGATTCAAGGGTCATATTCCCTTTCCCATATTGTACTTCCAAATTAATTTTAGCAAACAGCGTCATCATCTTCCACTCATAGCTGGATTTTTGAACCGCCTAATTCTGAGTCTTTCAACTCAGGGCATCTGTAACACTATTTCCTTTTCCTGGAGTGTAAACCAAATCAAAGTCAAAAAATGGTCTTCTACAAAAGTGTTCAGTAAGGAATTTGGAGTCTAATAAGATCAACTTAATTTTTGATGAATAGTAAATTATGAATAGTGATTTTACGCTTAGGATTAGTAATGTGACCAAATTGATTAGTAATTTCACTCAAAGAAAGTTCTAATATAATTTAGACACCTAGATTAATTAATGTGGTTCAATAAAATGGGTAAATAACGGTTTCATAAATGATTAATCAAGTATTAGTCTTTTCGGGTGAATAGTGTTTTTTAATTAAAAATTTAATTAAAAATAATTAGATAATTATTTTTATAAAAAGGACTTTATTTTTGAACTCAGAGCATCGATATTATGTTAAGGTAATTTTTGGGGATTTTTCTGAAAAAAATGAATTTTCGATGAATAGTGTTTTTATTTAAAAATTAAATTAAAATTATTTAGAAAATTATTTTTATAAAATGGATTTCATTTTTGAAATCAGAGCATTGATATTTGGTTAAGGTGAAATTTTGGGATTATTCTGAGAAAGTTGAATTTTCGATGAATAGTGAAAATATAGTTTTTAAGTTACGGGTGTTTAATGACATCATTAAATGATGTATTAAGTATATATTCAATATGGTCAAATTATGAATAGTAAGATAAGGTATGAGGTGTCCCAAGTGGCCAATACCATGGGCAAATACCATGGGCAAGCCCATGGTTTTGCCAAAACCACTAATGAGGTGTCCCTTGGCCATTAATGCCTTGTCCCTCACTTTCCCTATAAATACCCACCCTTTCCTCCTTTAGTTTTCACTCCCAACTCTCCCCCAACGAATTTCTGGTCTCCTTACCTCCCAAGGAGTCCTCCCAAGGTGCCCCCAAGCCCTCAAGGTCCAAAACTTTGAGTTTCAAGAGTCACGTTTTAAGGTAAGGGATCCGACCTCTCTCTTTCTTTTCTTGTAATCCTCTTTATGTCATTCCTTTTATGCTCCATGTTCTTATGTGAGAGGATGTTCTTTTAGATTCCTCTTACTGCCCTTTTCATGTTTATATGATGAGATATCCCCTCTTACTCTCATCATTTCGTTTTATGAATGTTTAAGTGACGCCGTTAGGTTGCCGAATTTTTAAGGGATTCTTTCACCCTTCTCATTTTTCAAGTTCGATTTTCATGTAAAGTCTTTCAAGTTCCTTTTTATTATGTTGGGGTATGATCTCTATATATATCATACTGATCTCTTATGATCATATGATGAGGAACCCTATTTGATCTTGTCAAATCTTTTTTTTATTGAAGTTAAGTGACGCCGTTAGGCTGCCGAATTTTCATAAGAGAAATCTTGTTTTGTCTCACTTCCATGTTTTTCATTTCATATGGTATATCTTTAAAATTTCATTACCATGTTCTTAAATCCTTTATATTCTGTCCCCCTAATGTTTTATGGATCATTTATGAGTGGGTGACCCATGTCCCCTCTCTTTTCAATGTTTTCTAAAACCATGTAACATAGTCGTTATGCTGCAGAATTTTCGTCTCAAAATGCCTCTCTCTTTTCTCAAAATCATTTTATGTTATAAAGTGAATACTAAAAGCTCTTATTTCTACAAGGGTATTCACATATATATCAAAATGTTCTATTTTAAATTCTGGTATTTACATACATGAGACCCACTTTCCCTTTCCGTGGGTTTAAAGTGACGTAAAGATCATGTCTTTAAAGCAGTTTTTAAAATGTTATGATTATGAAATGAAACCCATTTATTTTATGCTATATGGGTTATTTATGAAATGTTTGATGATGATATATGTGGCTCACATGATAATAAAGGCAAATTTAAGGGTGCGCCCTGATAGCGCTCCAATGCATTGGGTAATGATGTAACCACTAGAGATTACAATTTTCACGATACCTTGGTGAATAACCTTGGTAATTTTCAAATGACACCTTGGGGATGGACCTTGGTGATATGTTCATGATTTTCTATGTTAAATGATGTAGCCACATATTCAAGTTATGAAAAATGTTATTTTTATTATGAAATTCCTCATGATTTCTTTCTCATGCCTTAAAGTTCTTTTCATGTCCTTATTGACGTATATCAAGTTCACATGTAAAATGTTCCTCTTGTTTCCCTTACTGGGCCTTCTGCTCACCCTTTCTTGTGATGTATGTCCCCAAGTTATGAGATGCGGTAATGAACCTAGGATGAACTTAAGGAGAAGACTTTAAAGTGTTTAAGAATAATGCTTTATGTTGTTTTCATGTATTATGTTCCTGGTTTCCAAGACACTAGACCTTAAAGATCCTCAGTTATGTGTAATTTAATGAAAGTTTATGTTATAAAAAGTCGGGATTCCATAGTTGGTATCAAAGGATGGTTTAGTTATTTGTGGAAATTATGATATAAAAACTTTAGGAAGAACCCTATAGAAAAGTGTAAATATAGGAAAACTTCCTGGTATTTTGGTAAGTATTGAGTAAGTGGTTTATCAAACAAATACATCCCTGTCTGGATACGAGCAGGTAGAGGCGGCTCTGGAACAGATGTACATAGGGGTAAAACCCAAAAACACCACTTTGAGCTAGACTCAAACAGGAACTGGTGCACGATAACGGGCTTTGCTGCACTCTTAGTTACGACACTCCCGGGGGATATGTTTGGTTAATCACAAGCTTTTTATGAATCATTATGAAGGAATTATAGAAAAGTGTAATTGTCTAAGCATGAAGTCTTAGTTAAAAGATTCATAGATGAAATAAGTTTCTCACTAAGGTTTTATTCTTTTAGAAAATGGCGGGCAATAGGAGGAACCGTGCCGATGGTGACCGCAATACGCCATGTGTCGACGGCCCTCCAATGGAAGCCGGAATGGAAACATTCATGCGAATGATGAACCAACTGACTCAAGTTATGAGTAATAACTTGAATCAAGCTGAGAGGCCGATCTCACCATGAAGGGAACAACTTTCTGTTGAGTCCTTCATGCGTCAATGACCACCAATATTCAGTGGATCTACTGACCCTTTGGTTGCAGAACAATGGATAAGCTCTATTGAAAAGATCTTTTCTGTACTTCATTGTTCGGAACAAGAAAAAGTCACCCTTACTATTTACCGCCTATAGGGAGAAGCTGATCAGTGGTGGTCACTGATCAAGAACACGAAGCCACGAGGAGAGATGGAAGATATGGAGTGGGAAGAGTTCCGGGGAATATTCTTTAATAAGTATTTCCCTCGTTCGATGAGAACGAGAATGGAGAAAGAATTTCTCGAGTTGAAGCAAAAGGAGAATGAATCAGTTGGAACCTACGAGATGAACTTCATAAGGCTTTCCCGTTATACCTCAAGATTTGTCATGGACCCTAATGGGAAGGTTGATAGATTCTTTGGTGGACTACGACCTCATCTACGGAAGAATCTAGCCAACAGGGACTATGATAGCTATGAAGAAATTTTTCTAAGTGCTATGAAAGTTGAACTAGAGTTTGGGGAGACACAGTGGTCTCACAAATCTAATGAGAAGAAGAGAACTCTAGAACCAAGCCTGGGAAGAAGTTTTGATCAGGAAAGAGGTGTAAAGCATATGCAACATGCCACATGCAATAAATGTGGGAAGAAGCATTCGGGGAAATTCTTGATCGGAAGTGGTAAGTGCTATAGGTGTGGAAAAGAAAGCCATATTTCTCGGAATTGTCGTAGTGATGTGAAGCCTCAACTTCCCAACACTAACGACAGAGGAAAGATGGTTCTGGTCATACCCAAAGTCACATGCTTCAATTGTGGACAGCTTGGGCACTTTTCTAATCAATGTCCAAATCCGAGGGCGGTGGAGGGGAATCACCATCAACCTCAGCAGAGGCCAAGGGAGCAAGGTCGTGCTTTCGCTATCACAACAACTGAAGTTGAAGTTCCGAACGATGTGGTAGCAGGTACTCTTGTCGTCCTCTCAAAACTAGCAAGTACTTTATTTGATTCTGGTTCTACGCATTCCTTTATTTCTTCCAAGTTTGCAAAGAATATAGAATCAATCCCCGAATTTCTTGAGGTAGAGTTGTCAGTCAAGACTCCAAGTGGGATTATCCATGCATCAACAGTGTTTAGAGACTCTAGTGTTTACCTTAGTGAGCACAATCTTATCGCAAATCTAGTAGTCATTCTCTTGTTGGAATTCGACGTTATACTAGGGATGGACTGGCTCTCAAAGTATAATGCTAAGATCAAATGCAGAAGTAAGGAAATCTCAGTAGTCTTGAATGGACGACCTACAGTTATCTTATGAGGAGAGATATCCCGAACTGATCTCTATCTAGAATCACCTCCTATAGCTTTCTTTATGGAGTTAATCGGTGATGATGAAGAAGGAAAAGGGAGCATACAAATAGAAGATGTTCCGATTGTTCAGGAATACATGGATGTATTTCCTAAGGAGTTACCTGGACCTCCCCCAAAAAGAGAGGTAGAGTTCTCCATTGAACTCGTACCTGGGTCTCAACCGATATCAAAGACTCTGTATAGAATGGAAAATGTGGAGCTAGAAGAGTTAAAGAAACAACTCCAAGACTTGTTGGAGAAGGGTTTTATCTGACCGAGTGTGTCTCCTTGGGGAGCACCAGTTCTCTTTGTGAAGAAGAAGGATGGATCAATGCGGCTATGCATTGATTATAGAGAATTGAATGGGGTCACAGTGAAGAACGGATATCCTCTTCCAAGAATTGATGATTTATTTGACCAACTTCGCGGGGCTCAATTCTTCTCTAAGATTGACCTTCGATCTGGTTATCATCAACTGAGGGTGAAGAAGGAAGATATTCCAAATACTGTCTTCCGATCAAGATATGGGCATTATGAGTTTACTGTTATGCCTTTCGTCTTGACTAATTCTCCTGTTATTTTCATGGATTTGATGAATAGAGTCTTTAAGGACTACCTTGATAACTTTGAGGTAGTTTTTATTGATGATATTTTGATATATTCAAAAAGTCATGAGGAGCATGAAGATCATCTGAGGGTTATTTTGAAAACTCTACGGAAGGAGAGGCTCTTTGGGAAGTTCAGAAAGTGTGAGTTTTGGTTACAACAAGTGGCTTTCTTGGGGCACATCGTAACCAATGAAGGAATCTCAGTTGACCCTGCAAAGACAATGGTTTTGGAGGAGTGGCCTCAACCCACAACAGTAACTGAGATTCGTAGTTTCCTTGGTTTAGCGGGATATTATAGGAGGTTTGTGAAAAACTTTTCACGGCTTTCTAATCCACTAACCAAGTTGACTCGAAAAGGGGTTAAGTTCATCTGGACAAAGGAATGTGAGGAAAGTTTCCAAGAGCTGAAGAAGAGATTGGTTACTGCACCTGTGTTAACACTACCCTCTATCGGAGAAGGATTCGTTATTTTTAGCGATGCATCTCTGAAAGGGCTTGGGTGCATCCTCATGCAAAATGACAAGGTAATTGCTTATACATCTCGACAGTTTAAGATTCATGAGCAAAATTATCCTACGCATGATCTAGAGCTGGCGGCAGTTGTTTTTGCTCTAAAGATATGGAGGCACTATCTTTATGGGGAGAAATGTGATATATACACTGACCACCAAAGTCTAAAGTATATTTTCACACAGAAAGAATTGAACATGAGACAAAGGAGATGGTTGGAGCTTATTAAAGACTATGATTGTTCAATACATTATCACCTTGGAAGAGCAAACAAAGTCGCGGATGCGTTAAGCAGGAAAGATCCTGTTGTTCTGGCAACAATGAGGATCTTAGGTGATCCCTTGATTAAAGATCTAGTAAAACTGGACATGGGAATTATAAGGAAAGGGACATCATCAACCCTATCCCAAATGATTTCTCAACCTTCATTACTAGAGAAGATCAAGAAGGCTCAAAAAGAAGATCCTTTGCTACAGGAGAAGTTCGAGGCTGTAAAGGATGGGAAGTTCCCTGATTTCAATATTGATCAAGAAGGTGTATTGAAATTTCGTACAAGACTATGTGTTCCATCTATTCCGGAGATAAAGAAAGAACTGATGGATGAAGCTCATAGCTCTACTTTCTCTATACATCCGGGAAGAACTAAGATGTATAGAGACCTTCGTGATCATTATTGGTGGGATAACATGAAGAGGGAGATTGCTGATTACACTACAAGGTGCCTGGTGTGTCAGCAAGTAAAGGAAGAACGACAACTTCCTAAGGGGGTATTACAACCGCTACCCATACCAGTATGGAAGTGGGATAATATCACTATGGACTTTGTAACTGGTCTCCCGAAAACATCCAAAGGAAACAATGCGATATGGGTTATTATGGACCATCTCACCAAGACAGCCCATTTTATCTCTATTCGGGAAGATTTCTCTCTGGATCAGCTTGCCAAGATATACGTGAAGGAAGTGGTAAGGCTGCATGGGGTACCACTATCCATCGTATCTGATCGCGACCCAAGATTCACATCAAAATTCTGGAGAAGTCTTCAACATGCTCTGAATACTGAATTGAATTTTAGTACGGCCTATCATCCTCAAACTGATGGCCAATCTGAAAGGACTATTCAGACACTCGAAGACATGCTGAGATTATGCTCAATGGAATTTAAAGGTGGATGGGATCAACACCTCCCATTAGTTGAGTTCTCATACAACAACAGCTTCCATTCGAGTATTCAGATGGCACCCTATAAAGCTCTGTATGGAAAGCGATGTAGAACTTCTACTTGTTGGGATGAAACTGGTGAGAGAAAGCTTCTTGGGCCTGATCTTGTGCAAGAAATGACAGAACAAGTTCATTCCATCCAACAACACATAAAGGCTGCTCAGAGTCGGCAGAAGATCTATGCTGACAATCGTCGAAGGGACTTAGAGTTTGGTGTTGGTGACAAAGTCTTCCTTCGAATTTCTCCATGGAAGAGAGTCATGCGGTTTGGGAAGAAAGGGAAGCTCAGCCCTAGGTACATTGGCCCCTATGAAATCCTTGATCGCATAGGAGCAGTGGCCTATCGTCTAGCACTTCCACCGAACCTAGCTCAAGTTCATGATGTCTTCCATGTATCTCTCTTGAGGAAGTACATACCCGACCCTTCGCATGTACTGAACCCAGAGGTGGTACAACTGGAAAATGACCTCTCTTATGAGGAGCAGCCAGTGGAGATCTTGGACCGTAGAGACAAGGTCCTACGAAACAAGACTACCCACCTTGTGAAAGTGTTGTGGAGGAATCATAAATATGAAGAAGCGACTTGGGAGCCTGAGGAAACAATGAAGCAAAAGTACCCTCACCTTTTCGACTAGGCCTCAAGTATAAATTTCGGGGACGAAATTTCTTAAGGGGGGAAGAATGTAATGACCCAATCTTTTTGAGTAGTATATTAACTTACTCTTAATGATTTAATAAGATGTTAATGGTTAATGCAGAAAGAGGAGTTGATGGCTTCATCCAGTAGACTCGACCCTTATGAAGCCCACTTATCAGAGCTTGGGAAGGAGGTAGCATCTGTGGGCTTCGCTTTGGACCAAGCCCAAGCCGAACTCCAGCATGTCAAGCTTGAACGGAAACGCCTACGGGAGAAGTTCAAGTTAGTAGAGATTACTACTAGGGCAATGTTATCTGAGCCTCCCTCAGATTCTCTCACCATAGCACACCTTACACTTAGGTCTTATGCCGGTGTTATAAGGGGCTATGTGACAAGACCCTAGCTTCCTTGTGTAATCCTTTCAGGTGAATAAATTGACATCTCTTCCTTTAGTGATGTTTGTGGAATTTCTTTTGTCCGGATAATTTTAGGATGTATTTTATTGATGAATTTTGGAAAAAATGATATTTTAAAATATTTATGAAAACCCTAAATAACTAATGATGTGTAATGATTTTCAAAAAATGGCCTTCTAAAAAAGTGTTCAGTAAGGAATTTGGAGTCTAATAAGATCAACTTAATTTTTGATGAATAGTAAATTATGAATAGTGATTTTACGCTTAGGATTAGTAATGTGACCAAATGGATTAGTAATTTCACTCAAAGAAAGTTCTAATATAATTTAGACACCTAGATTAAGTAATGTGGTTCAATAAAATGGGTAAATAACGGTTTCATAAATGATTAATCAAGTATTAGTTTTTTCGGGTGAATAGTGTTTTTTAATTAAAAATTTAATTAAAAATAATTAGATATTATTTTTATAAAAAGGGCTTTATTTTTTAACTCAGAGCATCGATATTATGTTAAGGTAATTTTTGGGGATTTTTCTGAAAAAAATGAATTTTCAATGAATAGTGTTTTTATTTAAAAATTAAATTAAAAATATTTAGAAAATTATTTTTATAAAATGGATTTCATTTTTGAAATCAGAGCATTGATATTTGGTTAAGGTGAAATTTTGGGATTATTCTGAGAAAGTTGAATTTTCAATGAATAGTGAAAATATAGTTTTTAAGTTATGGGTGTTTAATGACATCATTAAATGATGTATTAAGTATATATTCAATATGGTCGAATTATTAATAGTAAGATAAGTTATGAGGTGTCCCAATTGGCCAATACCATGGGCAAATACCATGGGTAAGCCCATGGTTTTGCCAAAACCACTAATGAGGTGTCCCTTGGCCATTAATGCCTTGTCCCCTCACTTTCCCTATAAATACCCACCCTTTCCTCCTTTATTTTTCACTCACAACTCTCCCCCAACAAATTTCTGGTCTCCTTACCTCCCAAGGAGTCCTCCCATGGTTCCCCCAAGCCCTCAAGGTCCAAAACTTTGAGTTTCAAGAGTCACGTTTTAAGGTAAGGGATCCGACCTCTCTCTTTCTTTTCATGTAATCCTCTTTATGTCATTCCTTTTATGCTCCATGTTCTTATGTGAGAGGATGTTCTTTTATATTCCTCTTACCACCCTTTTCATGTTTATATGATGAGAGATCCCCTCTTACTCTCATCATTTCGTTTTATGAATGTTTAAGTGACGCCGTTAGGCTGCCGAATTTTTAAGGGATTCTTTCACCCTTCTCATTTTTCAAGTTTGATTTTCATGTAAAGTCTTTCAAGTTCCTTTTTATTATGTTGGGGTATGATCTCTATATCTATCATACTGATCTCTTATGATCATATGATGAGGGACCCTATTTTATCTTGTCAAATCTTTTTTTTGTTGAAGTTAAGTGACACTGTTAGGCTGCCGAATTTTCATAAGAGAAATCTTGTTTTGTCTCACTTCCATGTTTTTCATTTCATATGGTATATCTTTCAAATTTCATTACCATGTTCTTAAATCCCTTATATTATGTCCCCCTACTGTTTTATGGATCATTTATGATTGGGTGACCCATGTCCCCTCTCTTTTCAATGTTTTCTAAAACCTTGTAACATAGCCGTTATGCTGCAGAATTTTCGTCTCAAAATGCCTCTCTCTTTTCTCAAAATTATTTTATGTTATAAAGTGAATACTCGAAGCTCTTATTTCTAAAAGGGTATTCACATATATATCAAAATGTTCTATTTTAAATTCTGGGATTTACATACATGAGACCCACTTTCCCTTTCCGTGGGTTTAAAGTGACGTAAAGATCATGTCTTTAAAGCAGTTTTTAAAACGTTATGATTATAAAATGAAACTGATTTATTTTATGCTATATGGGTTATTTATGAAATGTTTGATGATGATATATGTGGCTCACATGATAATAAAGTCAAATTTAAGGGTGCGCCCTGATAGCGCTCCAATGCATTGGGTAATGATGTAACCACTAGAGATTACAATTTTCACGATACCTTGGTGAATAACCTTGGTAATTTTCAAATGACACCTTGGGGATAGACCTTGGTAATATGTTCATGATTGTATATGTTAAATGATGTAGCCACATCTTCAAGTTATGAAAAATGTTATTTTTATTATGAAATTCCTCATGATTTCTTTCTCATGCCTTAAAGTTCTTTTCATGTCCTTATTGACGTATATCAAGTTCACATGTAAAATGTTCCTCTTGTTTCCCTTACTGGGTCTTCTGCTCACCCTTTCTTGTGATGTATGTCCCCAGGTTATGAGATGCGGTAATGAACCTAGGATGAACTTAAGGATAAGACTTTCAAGTTTTTAAGAAGAATGCTTTATGTTGTTTTCATGTATTATGTTCCTGGTTTCCAAGACACTAGACCTTAAAGATCCTCAGTTATGTGTAATGTAATGAAAGTTTATGTTATAAAAAGGCGGGATGCCATAGAAACTCAATCATAAAATCAACATCCCTCTTTCATAGAAAACCCGAGAAATCCTCAGGAAACACATCCAGAAACTGATCCACCATAGGAGGAAATACATGCTTCTCAACTCCTCCATTGTCCAGCATGAGACAACCACTTGGGTTGTGATTTCTACCAACTTTTGAAAACATATCCCCACATGGCTCACTCAAACATTCCACTCACGAATAAGGACATAAGTGTCTTCATCGAGATACATAAATGTTACCTGATGGTGGTAATAAACAATATGGGCCTGGTATAACACCAACCAATCCATATCCAGTATCATATCAAAAACTAACATCTCATGGATGAAAAATTCCCACAAAAACTAGTACCCACCAACCTCCAGAGCACAACCTTTAAATCTCATGATACCCTCAGCTCGCACCCCAATAGAGTATCAATCGACACAACCCTACACATGCATTCCACTGGTAGTCACAACACTTTAACAAGTTGAGCATAGATAAAAGAGTGGGTAGCATCTATATCAACTAAAGAACTAGAAAGCATGGAATCTGCAAGAATTGTACTTCGAATTATAGACAGTCCATCCTCACCACCTCTAGGTGTAGAATTAACCGCATGAAGATGGCATACCCCTCTACTTTGGGCCCTGGTCTGAGTACCCATCATTGTACTACCCTGATGGTATGGTCGCTCTCTCCCTAGAGTTCCATGTCCCCCACCCCAATTAGTACAACATGTGGAACTCCAACTACCTACTTGATATGGGGTAACTGAACCCTACCTACACTTGGAATCTTACTCTGACCTCTATTTGTGTCCATTTGTTGAGGGTTCCTATAGAACCTCTGTATGTGCCACATTCTGCCATATGATTGGCACTAAACTAGTGGTTGGGAACACTAACCACACATGTGAATCAGCCTTCCACATTGTTAATAGAACACCTGATCTCCACCCTAAGATGTTAACCCTCTCTTCTGATTGATTTGTGCACTTATACCTTGGTGGAAACTCCCAAAGCAATGCTTTTTGCCTTCAAAATACACACCAATTTTCTACCCAGTTGGTACCATAAGTCCACTACCTAAATCTCCCTTCAGGTTCCCTTCTGAGATAATTTTCTGATCCACTACCTCTACAAACCTTTTCAAATGGAAAATATTCACCTAGGAATTGATCTCATGCCTAAGTCCATCCTAGAAATTTTTTTCCACATTTTCCTCATCTCTTAAAAATGCTGGAATGAAGCATCGCCAATTGATGAAACAGTTAGCATAATATATCACCGACATAGCCCCTTGGGTCAAACTCATAAAATATGTAGCCTTATCCTGCCTCAAGGTCTCTGGATATAAATTCTCTAGAAACTTTTCCTAGAAATACTTCCATATCATTTCTTCAGCCTATTCGGTCTGCACCATGATGTCCCACCAATGCTTTTCCTGACCTCACAACATATAGGCTTCTAACTTTACTCACTTCTCAAAAAGTGTCTCCAAATGGTCAAGAATTTTCTAGATAGACTATCCAGAACTCAATTTCCTCTAGAACCCCCTCTTCGGTAAAGGTTGAAGGGTGTTGCAGTAGAAACTCTATGTTCAGATCAAACATGCTCGGCACAACCCGCCCTAGGTCTCATTCCATCATTTGTATGAAGTGATAGAGGTTTTAAATAAACTAATATTCTCTATTATCCTATATCACCACATTCTCTTTATCTACTACTAGAGGAGCATTTTCAGCAACATCCACTTGTTTCCCTGCCATCACACGTCTTCATGGTGTCATTTATCTATAATTCCAAATATGAGATTTACAACACATAACATAAAGCTTCTACAGTTCATATAAAATAAGGATCCCTATTGGTGATAGAAAATCCATTGAATACACTATCCTAAGAGTCATATTCACATCATAAACATTGCCCTTGACCATCCCTATCAAGGGCCATGGCTAACATGGGTAAACCAACTTAAACAGTTCCAAATCTTACAATGGACACCATTTAAAAATATTTCCATACTTACCAGGAAAATATTTCCCCATATGAACATTTCACATTTTGAAACTTGTTACAACTACCATATTGACCCATATATAACTTCCTTTAAGCATAATTCCTTAACCATCATTAACATTTTATTTTCCCTTTTTACCCATTTGCATCATTTCAATAGACACCATTTTCATCAATTTCAATAAAATAAAATTCATTCTACCCTTTATGTTCTACACACCCATCACATGTGTGTGTCTACCATGATGCATGTCACTTATTTACTTAGGTTCTTAGTATGATTCATGAATGCACAACCCCATGCCATTCTAGCCACAAGAAAAATATCATAAAACTGTCACATCACACAACAAGTGCATCACCCGATGGTGAAATATCATCAAATGTGACAACACACATCAATAACAACAATTCCCACCCTGGATGACTTGGGTTTTTCTCCCATAAATGGATTAGATACTCCAAAGTAAAATCTCATTACTAAGGCCTGACACCTTCCTAACCTTCTATCTATCATCCCCAAGTAGTAATTCACAGAAAAGACCTTCTCAGATACCACTTTGTAACATCCCCATCCTGGGAGACACTAAACTAGTACCCCAATCCGGGTCACCACATGACCTCAAGCGCACATCCTCATACACCAGAGGTTGCTGACTAGCAGTGAGTGTCACGACCCCCCCCACAAAGTGTACCCCTCCTGGGTCGGCAATGTGATAAGGGAGATAATGACCCCCGAGTCCCACCTCTAGTAGGCCTCGGGTTGGAGACTAGCACCGAGGGTATAGTAACCACACAAATGGGAGGAATTACCCTCTAAGAGAACACATACAGAAGAGAGAGATAAGATAGACACCAACCAACTCCAACTCAAAACTAAAATATAAAAGAAACCCAAGTGAACATATGTAATGCCATGAAAAATTTCTACAACTCGAAGGGGAAAAACTGTAAGTACCCAAAAGAAAGTAAAACAACAACAACCACAATCCTGAAAAGCTCCTGCAACCACAAGCTAGTAGTAACCAGCCTGATCTCCAACCTTCTCCAAGTGACCTAAAAAACAATTTATATATACATAGGGTGAGTATAACAGTATACTCAGTAGGATCCTCCCTGAATCCTCTTGTGAAAAATTAAAGAAAGCATTCTAAAGCACAGTGAACAACAAGTGAAACTAACTCATCACCTAAATAGGTATACTAAGTTCCCAAACTCACCATGGCTACTCTCACCAAGTAATACATACAAGAATATATCATATGATAAATAATATCAAGGGTACCCCAATACTACTTCCCCACTAGTTTTCCGCTTTTCCCCAACGTCACACGTCCTGAGCATCTCTCTCCAAAAAGGCTTGCCCACGGACACCTAGGCGAAGCACCACAACGTGCACCTCATGCAACAAAACCACCACGTCCACATAACCAAAGTAACCAGGTAGTTTATGGGATACACCACAACTCGCATAATGTGTATCATACATCATGTATTACACCTCAATCCATTACAGCCAATACACTGTGTAAGGATCCTCAATCCATCATAGCCTATACATGTTACACCTATAGTAGTTCATAGGATGCTATATTTAGAATATATGTGCATGAATAAACACAAGCCATTACACCCCTCTACACACATATATGGGGAAAACTAACCACTGTGCCTACCAGCACAAGTATCTACCAAGAGAAGAGAGCGGGGCCAAAGGGGGTAGTCAGCCATCTATCCTCCCACCAGAATGTTGAGGAAAACACCCCCCCCCCCCCAGGGATCAGAATCCTTGGGGTGTCAGTTTCCCTTACATACAGGGTGGAGTAGCGTATAGAAACACAAAAATTATAGAATATACTATATCTCACAACCAAACTATGGGCATAACCTAGTCTTAGACTCAACTCCAGCTAACATCTCTCGGACTCTGGGATTCCACTTCTAAGACTAGGTATCTTATAAGCATACAATCATTTAAAGAGATTTAATATATTATTTCATTCCCTTTTTACCAGTTTCACTTTACGTTAATTAATTATTTAAACATTAATTAACCATGAACAATTCCACATTAGCATCACACCGAAAGTCTATTGTCCCTTTAAAATTACAACCTCATCATTATGTTACAAAAAACTCCAACCCCGGGTTTTAACACCATTTATTCAAATATTCAATACAAAATTACTTTCCCACATTCCTAGGAATTCTAGAAAAAACATTCTATGCTACTAAACACAAGGGGGATCAATACGGTGAGTAGATGTACTACCCATCGAGTATTTACCACCTATAGAAAGATCATAGACCCATCCTCCCTTAAGAAGCTAAACACGGAAAGCATGTGTCATACCCCATGTGTATTCGCCTCTTTTGGAATAAGGGTAAGCAAGACCAGCTGCCTTGAGCAGTGGGGAAAAGTAAAGCAGATAACCAACCAATAAGAATCATCAAGCATCAAACAATCACATCCATCCCATTCCATCATCCCGGGTGTCCTCCCCGACACCTATATGCATAAACCAATGCATCTCGCTACCCTAGGTGTCATCTGCTGCCACAACCAAAAGTCTCCATGCCCCCACATATCACAATAGACATCCAGGCTCACATCACAGCACAAGTAGCAGGAAAAAAATCACATCAATTGGGTTATTGGACCTTTAACAATCAATAGGGTAACTTAGAACCCTTGAAAGAATTATCAAACAATCAGTTCTTTATAAATTTTCATCAAGAACGAACGCAACCATGGATATCACACTATCTAGAAAACAAGGGGAAATAACAGACGACCGATATCAATTTATTTATCCGGTTTAAATATTTATTATGTCAATTACATTATGGTCCAGTGGGATAAAACATGCTAACAATATAGTTGCACATAAAAGAAAAGAGAAGCAACGAATCCCTTACCTAAAACAGTTCTTGACATTCTTTATCCACCCAATGGGTCACGATCCTCCTCTCGCGTCAACTGCATCCACCCGAGGATTCCATGGTACGACCGCACCAACCGAAACCCAAGAAAACCCACATTAGAAGCATGGAGATTACATGCTATAATAATGGAAAGGAGAAACAGGAGAATATGAACCCCAAAAGAACGACGATAAAACATACCTTATATCGACGATTGATCGATACAGCTTGGTGGCATCAAGACAGAGCAGAACCAATATGAGGAGGAAAGTTTGATTATGCAACTTCTACAGGAAGGATTGAAAGGATCTAGCATCTCATAGCCAAGAACAAAGAGGAAGAACAAGGGAGGAATATATCTTGTCCCTTTTGAAGATTTAACGGAGCGAAGGTTTAAGATACGCTTAATTTCCCATTAAAAGTGGATTGAATTAAACCACGTGGTTTGACCAAGTAAAAACATCCCAGTCCTTAGGAATAATTAATGTAGGAAGCTGGAAACACTGTTCACATACTCAAAATTTGGAAAAGGAAAGAAGAGGTGATAGTTAGAAGGTCACTATTCTGGAAACATTGTTCACAAACTCGAAATTTGGAAAAGGAAAGAAGAGGTGACAGTTAGAAGGTCACCATTCTGGAAAAACAGTTCAAAAACTCAAAATTTGGGAAAGGAAAGAAGAGGTGACAGTTATAAGGTCACCGTTCTGGAAACATTGTTCACAAACTTGAAATTTGGCAAAGTAAATAGAGGCTGCCACTACCAGAAAAAATGGCTTCTGCGCCTGCCGAAACGGGTGACCGCCATTAGCGGTCGCTATAGAGAGTATTAGCGACCGCCATTGGCGGCCGCTAATGTCAAAATAAACTGGGCGGGAATTTTCCCGCCCCCTGCCTTCCTTTATCGCTGCATTTTCCCGCCCCCCACCTTCCCCTGCCGCTGCAACGCCCCGAACGCCATGAGACCTCCCCCGCCGCCGCCCTGCCGCCCTTGGTCACCCCCATAACAACCGTGCATCACCTCCCATAGCCTTCCCTTACACGCCGTGAGAACTCCCCCACCGCCGCCCTGCCACCCAATCCCTCACCGACGCACCTACCTCTCACTCCGGCCACCGTAGATCCACCATGGCCGGCGACCCGAGCTCGCATCCACCTGTCATCCCTGCGGGTTCATCACGTTGCACCCACCTACTGTCCCGCAAGTATGAAATCTGGATTTTTTAAAAGGACCAAGAGCGACCGCCATTGGCGGTCACTATTGGTCTTTACCGACGAAGCAACAGCGACCTCCAAAAGTGGTCGCAAGGCGGCCGCTACAGCCCTTTAGTGACCGCTTTTGGCGGTCGCTAAAGGTCTTTATTCTAGTAGTGTGCTGTTAGAACCTCGCTATCTGGAAACACTGTTCTTGAACTAGAAATTTGGAAAAGTAAATAGAGGCTGCTATCAGAACCTCACTGTCTAGAAACACTGTTCAAGAACTCAAAATTTGGCAAAGGAAATAGAGGCTGCTGTTAGAACCTCACTGTCTGTAAACACTGTTCATGAACTCAGAATTTGGAAAAGGAAATAGAGGTTGCAGTTAGAACCTCGCTGTCTGGAAACACTGTTCATGAACTCGAAATTTGGAAAAGGAAATAGAGGCTGCTGTTAGAACCTCACTATCTAGAAACACTGTTCATGAACTCAAAATTTTTCAAAGGAAATAGAGGCTGCTGTTAGAACCTCACTGTCTAGAAACACTATTCATGAACTTGAAATTTGGCAAAGGAAATAGAGGATGCTGTTAGAACCTCACTGTTCACAGAACTCAAAATTTGGAAAAGGAAATAGAGGTTACTATTATAGGTTATTGATAGAACTGTTCACCGATGGAACTATTCACAGAATTGGAAATTTAGCAAAGGAAAGAGAGGTTACCATTAGAGGTTACTGATAGAATTGTTCACCGATGGAACTATTCACAAAATTGGAAATTTGGAAAAGGAAAGAGAGGTTACCGTTAGAGGTTACTGATAGAACTGTTCACTGATGGAACTGTTCACAGAATTGGAAATTTGGAAAAGGAAAGATAGGTTACCATTAGAGGTTACTGATAGAACTGTTCACCGATGGAACTGTTCAC
The DNA here is from genome assembly GCA_963277665.1 of Viscum album. Classification (NCBI taxonomy): domain Eukaryota; kingdom Viridiplantae; phylum Streptophyta; class Magnoliopsida; order Santalales; family Viscaceae; genus Viscum; species Viscum album. Next base: position 442,738,136 of record OY728160.1, read on the forward strand.
AGAATTGGAAACTTTAAAAAGGAAAGAGAGGTTACTGTTAGAGGTTACTGATAGAACTATTCACTAATGGAACTTTTTATAGAAGTTTACCGATGACATTGTTCACCTAAGGTCACTGATGCACTGTTCACAGAAGGTTATCGTTGCACTGTTCACAACTGTCTACCGTTGGAACTGTTCACTGAACCGTAAAATTGAAAAAGTGTTGGGGATAAGTCACCTTGACCTCTAGAAACACCTCAAACACCATATTTTCACAAAGTAATGGACGGAAGAGTTCTGGGCCATTACATCAGATACCTGTCAAAACATTCTCATTCCTGAGAATTCAAAACCCACCAAAAGTAAAAATGAAACAGGGTCTTAACAACCACCCTTCGAGATACCTCTCAAAAGAGATCAAGCCACAAAAACAACAAAGTGAGACATCTTATAAGCATGAAAGGTTCATAACCACATAAGCTACATCGATACATGAAAACAGTTAAACATCAAACAACTCTGGGTACTGAGCACTTATCTGTGACTCACGTTCCTAGGTACTCTCCTCAATGCCATTGTGTCGCCACAAGACACAAACTAAGGGGATAGAACACCCGTGCAAAACCTTATCCTTGCAGTCTTGGATCTCCACAGGTCGCTCCTCAAAGGTTTCATCATCATCAATATAGATCTATCCCCAATCGATGATGTGAGAGTCATCATGAAGATAACGACGAATCTGTGATACATGGAAAACATCATGTATCTGACTCATCTGTGGGGGAAGGTCTACTCGATATGCCACATCTCCAACATGAGATAACACCTCAAAATTCCCAACAAATCGGGGAGAAAGCTTGCTCCCACGACCAAACCTTCGCTGCCCACGACGGGGAGTCACCTTTAGAAACACATGATCCACAACATTAAACTCTAAGGGTCTCCTTCTTTGATCAGCATATTATTTTTGATGATCTTGTGTTGTCTTCATCCTCTCACAAATCACCTGAACCATATATGTTGTATTCTACACTAGTTTCGGTCTGAGAATTTCTAACTCTCTGACCCCAGTCCAGCACAACTGAGAATGGCATGGTCAACCATACAAGGCTTTAAAAGGTGTCATACTGATGGTGGAGTGAAAACTATTATTTTAAGAGATCTCCACCAAGGGAAAGTGCTTCATCCACAAACCTCCAAAATCAAGAACACAAGAGCATAACATGTCTTCAAGAGTTTGGATAGTTCGCTCTGTCTGACCATCTGTTTGAGGATAAAAAGTAGTGTTAAGGCATAGCTGAGAACTGAAAGCATGTTGGAGACCTCTCCACACCCTAGAGGTAAAACGAGGATCTCAATCAAAAATGATCATCTTAGGGACTCCATGAAGTCTCACCACATTCTCTAGATATTTCCTCAACAAAACTTCAACTGATCTGGACTCCTTGATCACTATGAAGTGGGTCTATTTTGTTAAACGATCCACTACCACCCAAATAGCATCATGTGATCCCTAAGCTCGAGGTAAACCAGTAACAAAGACCATTGATATTTCCTCCAACTTCCACTAAGGAATCTCTAATGGATGGAGAAGACCACCAGGAACATGGTGTTCGGACGTCACCTTCTAGAAGACCAAACATCGAGACACAAACTCTGCAACCGTATGCTTTAGCCCGGGCCACCAAAACTGGCTCCTCAAGGCTCGATACATCTTTTTCACGCCAGGATGCAATGCTAAAGGAGAACTATGGAACTCTCTGAGAACCATACCGTGCATCATCAAAGGAACAAAAATCCTTCCGTGATACAACACTCAGTGTTGTTCATCCTCAGTCTAACCATCAGGGGTCTCGCCACAAACAACTCGGTCTCTCCAGACCTCCACCTCAAGATCCCCCAACTGGGACTCTTCCACCTTCTGCATCAGGTATGACTGTACCATCATCTGAACAAGACAACATCTACCCCCAACTTCTCCCATACCAAGATGTAATGCTGACAGATCTTCCATTACTCTCTAGGAATCACCAGATTCACGCACAGCATCACTACGTGACTTTTGACTCAGCGCATCAGCTACAACATTCCCCTTCCCAGGTGTATATGATATCTCGAAGTCATATTCTTGTAATAACTCCATCCACCGATGTTGTTTTAAGTTCATGTCACACTGGGAGAAAAAATACCTCAAACTCTTATGATCGGTGAAAACCACAAAGCGCTCACCAATGGGGTAATCTCTCCACAAATTCATAGCAAACACCACGGATGTCAACTCAATATCATGGGTGGCATAGTTATGTTCATGGGGATGAAACTACCAAGACCCATAAGAAATAACTGACCTCTACTGCATGAGAACACAACCTAACCCCAGATGCGAAGCGTCACAAAAAACATCAAACTGAACTCCCTCAGCTGGAAGATATAGAACTGGAGCACTTACTAACTTCTCCTTTAGATACTCAAAATATACCTAACAATGATCAGTCCATATGAATGCATGATCCTTCCTGGTCAAAGCTGTCAGAGGAGTCGCAACTCATAAGAAATTTTCTACAAACCTCCTATAGTAGCCTGTGAGAACAAGGAAACTTCACACCTCTGACACTGTCTTGGGGGCTTACCAAGACACAGCTGCTTATATCTTCAATGGATCCACAGCTACTCCATGTTGGGAAAAAACATGCCCCAATAAACAGACTTCTCGATCCCAAAACTCACACTTCAAAATCTTCCCAAATAGCTGATGTTGATGAAGAACTCCCAAAATGGCTTGTAGATGCTCTGCATGCTCCTCCTTAGATGTGGAGTACACAAGGATGTTGTCGATGAAAACTACAACGAACTTGTCCAGAAACTCATAGAACACAACATTCATTAATCCCATGAATACAGCTAGATCATTCATCGTGCCAAATGGAATTACAATGAAATCATAATGCCCATGACGACAATGGAAAGCAGTCTTCAGGATATCCTCATCCTTCACATGTATCTGATGATATCTTGACCGAAAGTCGATCTTTGAGAACCAACTTGCACCCTTCAGTTGATCGAATAAATCATCAATCCATGGAAGAGGATAGTGATTCTTTATTTTCACTTTATTTAAGCGACGATAATCGACACACAACCGCAAACTTCTGTCAACCTTCTTCACGAACAAAACTGGTGCACCCCACGGTGACACACTTGGATGAAAAAAACCACATTGTAACAGACCATCAAGCTATATATGTAGCTATCATAACTTATAAGGGGTCATCCTATATGGAGACATATAGATAGGAGATGCTCCTGGTTTTAGCTCAATCCCAAACTCGATCGCTCGTCGAGGGGGTAATGTTGCAACCTCTTCTGGAAAGACATCAGGGTACTCTTCTACGACCCTTGGAAATTCCAACTTCTGAACCTCTAAAGAACTCAACATCATCTCATCCATCATGGATGATAAGGATGAAACGCGCCTATGACCCATTTGAGGATCTCGCTCACCAAAAAACACCACTGGCTCTCCATCCAAACCAATGAAAACGACCTTCTTCTTGAAGCAATCCATGATATCCTACACCGAATACAACCAATCCATGCCAAGGATGACATCATATGGTTGTATTCGTAAACATAGAAAATATCCCCAAGAGTGTTGTTGCCCCAACACTAGCTCACAGTCTCTACATATTTCAAACAAGTCAGCTCGACCTCCAACTGGCGTAGTCAACGCCAAGGGTACTGAAAGCCTCTCTACCTCAAGTCCCAAAGAATGGACAAGGGTAGCTGATATGAAGAAGTGTGTCACTCCTAAATCAAACAAGTCATACACCAAGGTAGAAAACAAGAAAAGGGTACCTCGAACAATGTATGGATCGCCTGGAGCTAGAAACTCTAGAGCATGAAGCTGACCAAGACCTCCTCCAACCAATCTTTCATGACTGAATCTAAAATGGAGCCCTCATACTTCTGCAGACTCTGGCGCTGAAACTCTTGGAGTGTCTTCCTCCAAGTGTCATCGTCATCAACCTCTACCCTGCGGCGATCTTCTGGAATAGCCTGCTGGACATTTTCTGTGAAAACCTGACGAGGACGTCGACCTGGATCCATACCTGTAAAATAACAAACCGTTAGATCTTCTAATCCTAGAATATGGAAGACTCAACATTAATTAATTAATTTTTTTCTTTCATTGATTTTAGGTTAACCTATCCCAAGCTCTACCCATTCAAACATAGGAACAAAGAAGAATGATGCATGATCCTTTCCTAGGTCTCTACCCTGTAACTAGTATCATGTTGTTCAGTAGCCATTGTAAACTTAAAGGTCCATACATCATATCATAGGGGGCCCTAAACACCTATGTCTCAGTCAGTCTCCAGTGTTTACCTCACTTGCTAAACATGAATGACATTGTTTCCCTACCAACCCATGCAACCTCACATGTGCCTAACTCCAAACTCTATCTCATCCCTCAACCACCTTTTGATACCACTCTGTCACGACCCCCTCCCCACAAATTGTACCCCTCCTGTATCGGCAATGTGAGAAGGGAGATAATGACCCCCGAGTCCCACCTCCAGTAGGCCTCGGGTTGGCGACTAGAACTGAGGGTATAGTAACCACACAAATGGGAGGCATTACCCTCTAAGAGAACACATGTGGAAGATAGAGATAAGATAAACACCAACCAACTCCAACTCAGAACTAAAATATAAAATAAACCAAAGTGCACATATATAATTCCATGAAAAAGTACTACAACTGGAAGGGGAAAAACTTCAAGTACCCAAAAGAAAGTAAAACAACAGAAACCACAAGCCCGAACAGCTCCTACAACCACAAGCTAGTAGTAACCAGCCTGATCTCTAACCTGCTCTAAGTGACATGAAAAACAGTTTATATATATATAGGGTGAGTATAACATTATACTCAGTAGGATCCTCCCCGAAGCCTCTTGTGCAAAAGTAAAGAAAGCATGCTAAAGCACAGTGAACAAAAAGTGAAACTAACTCATCACCTAAATAGGTATACTAAGTTCCCAACCTCACCATGGCAACTCTCACCAAGTAACTCATACAAGAATATATCATATAATAAAGAATATCAAGGGTACCCCTCTACTACTTCCCCACTGGTTTTCCGCTTTGCCCCAACGTCGCACATCCTGAGCATATCTCTCCAAAAAGGCTTGCCCGCAGACACCTGGGTGAAGCACCATAATGTGAACCTCATGCAACAAAACCACCACGTCTACATAACCAAAGTAACCAGGTAGTTTTTGGGAGCCATCATAGCTCGCATAACGTGTATCATACATCAGGTATTACACCTCAATCCATTAAAGCCCATACACTGTGTAAGGATCCTCAAGCCATCACAGCCTATACACGTTACACCTATAGTAGTCCATAGGATACTATATCCAGAATATATGTGTGTGAATAACCACAAGACATTACATCCCTCTACACACATATATGGGGAAAACTAACCATTGTGCCTACCAGCACAAGTATCTATGAAGAGAAGAGAGTGAGGCCAAAGGGGGTAGTCAGCCATCCATCTTCCCACCAGAATGTTTGGGAAAACACCCCCCCCCCCAGCACTCAGAATCCTCAGGGTGTCATTTTCCCTTACTGACATGGTAGATTAGCATATAGAAACACAAAAATTACAGAATATACTATATCTCACAACCACACAATGGGAATAACCTAGTCTTATACTCAACTACAGCTAACATCTCTTGGACTCTGGGCTACCACTTCTAAGACTAGGTATCCTATAAGCATAAAACCATTTAAAGAGCTTTAATACATTATTTCATTCCCTTTTTACCAGTTGCACTTTACGTTAATTAATTATTTAAACATTAATTAACCATGAACAATTTCATAATAGCATCACACCCAAATTCCACTATCCCTTTAAAATTACAACCTCATCATTATGTTCCAGCAAACTCAAACCCCAGGTTTTAACACCATTTATTCAAATATTCATTACAAAATTACTTTCCCACATTCCCATAAATTCTATAAAAAACATTCTATGCTACTAAACACAAGTGGGATCAACATGGGGAGTATATGTACTACCCGTCGAGTCTTTTCCGCCTATAGCAAGAGCGTAGACCCATCCTCCCTTGAGAAGCTAAACGCGGAAAATGTGTGGCATACCCCACGCGTCTTCACCTCTTTCAGAAGAAGGGTCAGCAAGACCAGCTGCCTTGAGTAGTGGGGAAAAGTAAAGCAGATAAACAACCAATAAGAATCATCAAGCATATAACAATCACATCCATCCCATTCCATCATCCCTGGTGTCCTCCCCAACACCCACATGCATAAACTTATGCATATCACCACCCTAGGAATCATCTACTGCCACAACCAAAATTCTCCATGCCCCCACATATCACAACATCCATCCAGGCTCACATCACAGCACAAGAAGCAAGAAAAAAAACATCACCTAAATTGGGCTATTGGCCCTTTAACAATCAAGAGGGTGACTTAGAACCCTTCAAGGAATTATCAAACAATCAGTTCTTTACAAATTTTCATCAAGAACGAATGCAAGCATGGATATCACACTATCTAGAAAACAAGGGGCAATAACATACAACCGATATCAATTTATTTATCAGGTTCAAATATTTAGTATGTCAATTTCATTGTGGTTTAGTGGGATAAAACATGCTAACAATATAGTTGCATGTAAAAGAAAATAGAAGCAATGAATCCCCTACCTCAAACAGTTCTTGACGTTCTTTATCCACCCAATGGGTCATGATCCTCCTCTCGCATCAACTACATCCACCCAAGGATGCCATGGTATGACCGCACCAACCAAAACCCAAGAAGAATCCCATTATAAGCATGGATATTACATGCTATAATAATGTAAAGGATAAAAAATAGAAGATGAACCCCAAAAGAACAACGATAAAACATACCTTATATCAAAGATTGATCGATACAGCTTGGTGGAATCAAGACAGATCAGAACCAATCCGAGGAGGAAATTTTGATTATTCAACTCCTACAGGAAGTATTGAAAGGCTCTAGCATCTCATAGCCGAGAAAAAAGAGGAAGAACAAGGGAGGAAGATATCTTGTCCCTTTTGAAGATTTAATGGAGCGATGGTTTAAGATTCGCTTAATTTCCCATTAAAATCAGATCGCATTAAATCACGTGGTTTGACCAAGTAAAAACATCCCATGCCTTAGGAATAATTAATATAGGATTTATATCCTTTGAATCATCCTTAGAGTCCTTAAAATATGGCTTTAAATGTATTTTAAGTCAAATGAAACGTCAAAGGGGTGAAACTGTAGGAAGCTGGAAACACTGTTCACATACTCAAAATTTGGAAAAGGAAAGAAGAGGTGACAGTTATAAGGTCACCGTTCTATAAACACTGTTCACAAACTAAAAATTTGGAAAAGGAAAGAAGAGGTGATAGTTAGAAGGACATCGTTCTGGAAACACTATTCACAAACTCGAAATTTGGAAAAGGAAAGAAGAGGTGACAGTTAGAAGGTCACTGTTCTGGAAACACTGTTCACAAACTCGAAATTTGGAAAAAGAAATAGAGGTTGTTGTTAGAACCTCACTGTCTGGAAGCACTATTCATGAACTTGAAATTTGGAAAAGGAAATAGAGGCTGTTGTTAGAACCTCACTATATGGAAACATTGTTCATGAACTCGAAATTTGGCAAAGGAAATAGAGGCTGATGTTAGACCCTCACTGTTTGGAAACACTGTTCATGAACTCGAAATTTGGCAAAGGAAATAGAGGCTGATGTTAGAACCTCACTGTTTGGAAACACTATTCATGAACTCGAAATTTGGCAAAGGAAATAGAGGCTGCTATTAGAACCTCACTGTCTGGAAACACTATTCATGAACTCGAAATTTGGAAAAGGATATAGAGGCTGCTGTTAGAACCTCACTGTTCTGGAAATAATATTCACAGAACTCAAAATTTGGCAAAGGAAATAGAGGTTACTGTTATAGGTTACCGATAGACTGTTCACTGATGGAAATGTTCACATAATTGGAAATTTGGAAAAGTAAAGAGAGGTTATCATTAGAGGTTACCGATAGACTGTTCACTGATGGAACTGTTCACAGAATTGGAAATTTGGAAAAGGAAAGAGAGGTTACCGTTAGAGGTTACTGATAGAACTGTTCACCGATGGAACTGTTCACAGAATTGGAAATTTGGAAAAGGAAATAGAGGTTACTGTTAGAGGTTACTGATAGAACTGTTCACCGATGGAACTATTCACAGAATTGGAAATTTGGAAAAGGAAAGCGAGGTTACTGTTTGAGGTTACTGATAGAACTATTCACTGATGGAACTGTTCATAGAAGGTTACCGATGACACTATTCACCTAAGGTCACCAAAGCACTATTCATAGAAGGTTATCGTTGCACTATTCAAAACTGTCTATCATTGGAACTGTTCACTGAACCATAAAATTGGCAAAGTGTTGGGGATAAGTCACATTGACCTCCTGGAACACCTCAAACACTTTATTTTCATAAAGGAATGGATGGAAGAGGTCTGGGCCATTACAGTGAGGGTCTAGAAGGTCATGTGGGTAGACTATACTCTCTTTACAAGAGAATGATACAGCATAAAATAAATAAAATAGTAGAACAAATATATAATAACCAATGAAAATTCATAAAAAAGCATCACCTGAAGCTGGGTAAAAAACATATCCAATAGTAAATATGTCATGACATGATAAACAGTTCCAACTGAACAAAACCCAGAATAAAGACAAACATCAAAATCCCCAAAATGGTCATGACTCCAAGTCTAGAACCTCATCCATGTACATCCCAATCTTGACTCAACTCCCAAGCATATGGCCTTTTCCCTATTCCTAACCTGCAAGTATGAAGTTTTCTTGGGTACCCAATGGCATCCTGATCAGGGTGTGAGTACAAATCAGTAGGCCACCACCAATAGTGACTACAAAATATCCAGTCTAGATAAATATTGCCTGCAAGTTCAAATATATGATAAGTAAATAAAAGGAATTGGACATTAGCTAACCAGGTTCACTTAAGTCATTCCTAGTGTTATTCCCAATTTCATTACTTATACCATCTTTAATACTTAATTTTCCTTCATCATGTGTTCAATGGATTAGGCATATTCATTAATATCAATTCATAAGGAGAGTTAAATCAAGTTCCCTGCCTTACAAGGGATAACACGCCATCATATATACAACAGACTCACCTTGAAGCCTCAATCTAGGTGGTCTCATCAAATACAACCTTTAGGGGAATAGAACTATGTACCCTTCACTAATCCATGCATTTTGGTGGTGGATTTTAGAGCCTCAGTCTAACTCGACCCATGGGCATAGAACCTCATGTCAATAACCCACTCTACGAATCCATGTGCACATGATTATATAAATCCAATCACTACACACATACCACATTACAACCAACCATAATCAATACCAATAGAAATATCACAATCCATGACTACCATAATGGGAATTAGTATATTTCCATAATCCATTAACACATTTACCATTATTATCATATAGTTATTTATCCCAATTCTCATTTCCTATTTGTGAATCACTAATTATATTCCCTAGTTCCAGAAAACTAACCCATTTTTCACATAAAACCATTCCCCTATATTAATTCACTTAATACATTCTTTATTTCCCATTCTTATTCCACTTATTCATTTCAAGTACAAGACACGATTCATTTGATACATTCCCATTAATCCCATTTAACCCACTTATATGTCGAGCCAAAAAATCCCTTATCCATTATCCAAATCTAGACATTATTATCCATTTTTACCTTATTTAATCACCACATTAACCAATTTACATTTTTGACATGGTATCGGCCTATTTATAAGTCCATTTCACCCCTAATGTTTTTTTAACCATGTTTGGGAGGGTCAGGGCACCCCATGGGTGGCCCTAAATCAGTCTAGTCATCCTCTAAGCATCCCACAGGGATCGAGGGGTGTTCAAATCCTCATTTAGGTGTTCATTTTACCAAATATCACTAAAATAATTAAAATCACAATGAGAGGTGCCCAAGAACTCAACCAAACATGCACAAATCAACTCAACGACTTTGGGGTATAACTTGTAGACCACCTACCTCGAATCCATTGATGAACATACTCTTAATCACTGCCTTAGATCCCTATCAAGACCTAATTTGAAGATTTAACCTATATTCCATAGGAAAAATAGGGTTTTAGGGCTTCATAAGAATATTTCTCAAGATACAAACTCTAATTCATAAAAGATAAAAAATGAGAGGATCAAACTTACCTGGAGCTTCAATCTACAACTAATGGCACTCCAAATGGTCTAGAGATAAAGGAGAATTTCCATTGTAAAGTATTGGTTTCTAGGTATCATCACTATAGATGAAATGGAGGAAATGGAGAAGAAAAATGAGTGGAAACTTAAAATCAAATAGTGGAAATTTTAAAAAAAATCAACTTTAATGGGCTGCATGGTTTACCAACATAGTTTTCCAAACCATGCACAAATCATGCGCAAGACACTATCCAAGGGGATTTGGATTTCACAGTTACCTAGGGAGTTCCCCACTATTTGACTAACCATGCACCAACCATGTGATATGACACTATCCAAGGTTTCATGGTTTTCATGGGTAGTTCGCATGGTTTTCTTAACCATGCACCAACTATACACCTTGCATAGATTGGCCCAGTTTTCCATCATTTCATGTCTCAAACCTATGGAACACCCCTGGGATTCCTCATAATCCCAGTAATTTTTTAATTAACCAAAACAAGAGAATGAAACCAAAATTTAAACAAGTACATATCTCCATGAAATCTAAGATCTTACAATTTTGAAGGACAATATGACTGACGATAGTCTTGGGTTAAGAATACTAGATAAAAGGATGATATTGATTTCATGGAATGGGAAACATTTAAGAATATATTCCTTGAGAAACATTTTTCTAAGGTTGTTTAAATTAGTATGGAAAAACAACTCTTTAATTGAATCAAAATGATGATGATTCAGTGACCACCTATGAAGAAAACCTCACAAGATTGGTAAGGTATGTTACGAATTTTATTCAGGACATTGATAATAAAATTAATAGATTTTACTCAGTATTGAAACCAATTCTACCAATATATTTGACCTAAAAAGAATTTAAAAGTTATGATAAATTGGTTTTTTGTATTGAAAAGGTTGAGATGGAGTTTAATGACACTTATATTCTATAATATGACAATAGTAAGAAATGGTCAAGGTGGTAGGAAATGGAGAAGCATCCAACTAATAAATCTGAAGGTAAGCTTAAAACTTGTTCTAAGTGTGGTAAAATAAATTTTGTGGAATATATATATGGATCTATAAATTTTTACTAGTGTGGTAATTATGGTCACAAGGTTATTTACTATAAGAAAAAGAGTTGTGAATTATCCAATAATGAGATAATAGATAGCTAGTCAACAATAAGATGCTTTACCTTCAATGAGTTGGGGAATTATTCTAATATGTTACTCAGGGTAGAAACCATTATGATAAAAAAATTGGGAAAATATTTTTCCACTACTTCAGTTGATGTTGAGACATCTAGTGAAGTTATAGAAGAATTAGGGAGCTCGGTTTATTTCAAAGGTTAACCATAAGTTCAAGGTTTTAGTTACTTATTCTGAGGTTTTAATTGATGTGATCATAAGTGATTAGGGAAATTTTTGGAAGACGTTTTTCTGGATCTTATACTATAAAGGAATTCCTCTAAGAAATTTATTTTGAACAAAAAATGTTATTCATTTAATTTTCTAACTACGAAATAAATTACCTTTTAACTCATCAAAGATTTATGGTTTTTTTTACTCTTAACTTTTCCGTCACCATGTTATATATCACTCTCCATAAAAATTTGATAGTTATTTTTATCTTCCATATCCATGTTTTCCTATATGGAACCCTAGTATGTGTTATCTTAGGTGACCTTCATACTTCCCTTTCTTTCTTTTTAAGTGGAAGTTTTATTAATATTTTTTCTAATGTGGGATTTCAACAGAGGTAATATGAATAGTCGACCACTTTTTACCATGCTCATGTTCAAATTGTGAGGACACAATTTATTAATGGGGTGATAATGTAACATCCCATGATTTTAAGAAAGAAACACTATGTTCGATAGCATACATGATACGTCACATCAAACTTAAATGAATAACTAAATAATATTATTTAAATTTTGTTGTTATAAACTAGACATTAGAATGGGGGGTATGAATAGGATTAAATGAATTATGAAAATATAGATTTCAAATGTATATATAATTAAATTTTTATGAATTATTTATAAATGAAAATAAACTTCTTTTTAAAAGGAAATGTTTTTATGAAAAACTATTTAAATGTGCACAAGTGTGTTTTATACCAATAAATAAATAAAAATCACTCTTTTTTGGATTATATTAATGAAATATATATATATATAATATAATATAATATTCAATATAATTTTTAAAATTCACCTTATTTGTTTTCTATACATGATGTAAGAACAAATCCAATTTTATGCATAAAAGAAGTATTTTTCTAAAAAGGAAGTTTTATCACCTTTTGATGGTGAAATTGTTTTAAATATATTTTTTGAAACATTTATAATTCTATTTTAAAAAATAAAATTTTTATTTTACTACATAATATCAAAATTTACTTTTTTTGAATTTTTTTTATTTTTCTGATAAGTTTAATGTTTTGATAAATAGTGAAAAAATATTGCATTTTAATTGAAATCCGATTTTTCGTCAAAATAATATATATTGATAAATTATATTTTTAATTGGTTTTAAAGTATAATTAGATCAATTTATTATTAGTTAATCTAATTTAAGTCATTATAATAAATTTCATATTGAATTTGGATATAAAAACATTTCAATCTTTTAAACATTTTTACTTTAAAAACTCATTCTCTTGTTACGTCAACGTGGTTTATTTTAAATTAATTTTATCCAATTATATGTTTTGAATTCTGAAAAATGGATTTCATATAAGGAATAAAAATCTACAAATTTTTTAATAGGTCCCTTTTATTTTTGGATAATATAAATAGTAACTTTAGTAATTTTTTAGTAGCATGGTTAAGGGTAAATCAGGTAATTAAGGGTAAAAAAATATAATAAATATAATAAAATAACCCTAAAAATTATCCTAGTTTTATTGTATGAGTTAATTTAGAAAAAATTAATCTTTGGCTATATTTTATGAGATCTTAGAACAACTTGGATGAATTCAATCCATTTATAGTATTTGTATTCAAAGGAAAGTCAACCTTGTCATACTTTTGTTTTTAAAAAGTGAAATATTTTTCATATGGGGTTATATAGGGGATATGATTGACTATAAATAGATTTTTGAAATATATATTATATATATTGATCATGAAAATTTAATTTTAATTTTTATGGAATAAATAATTAAATTAAAGGCTCACACAATGATGAAACAATAATTGTTTGATTAATAAAAATATCAAATAAATGTCGTTAAAAATATTAAAATAAATATAATTTGATATAATTAATGTCACCCACTAATTTTTTGGAAGACTTTGAAATGTTAGTGTTGTTTTAGAATAATATTTTTTAAGATATCATGTTATTTTATTTTTAAAAAGTCATGTAATGAATAGTGTCAAAATTGACATTAATGATATTTTAAAATAGAAAATATTTTATTAAATGATATAAAATTTATAAAATTATAAAATTTTGAAAAATGATTGGGATAAGTTAGGAAATTTCATCGATAATATATTTATAGTTATTTTGTAATTTTATAGTAACTGTGTTAACTTTCAATGAGTAAGAACACATGTTGTCACGATAAGATTTAAAGAGGTTAAATAAGGGTTAAAACAAAAATATGAGGATAAAAATAGTCAAAAATTGTATATTTTTTATTATATTAATTGATTTAGAACCAAAATAATCCTATATTGGAAATAAATTAGTTTGGATCCACTTGGAATAGAAAATTAATTTATATTAATTTATTATTTTGAATAATTACAAGACTCACTCACCCCTCTCTTATAAAAGAACACATCTTATTATCTTTATTCACACCTCAAAACCTATTTGGTTCAGTAAATATCTTCCCAAATCTCTTATTATAATTTCTCTCCATATTCTAGAGCTCATGTTTTATTTATAACACCATCTTTATTGGTCTTAAGGTGTTAAGGAAAGTAGGTGGTTCGCTGAAGAGGAAGATAAAGATTATATGTGACGAATCAAAATCAAGGTAAGGGACATCATCACAATATCCTATCATTAAGACATATTTTGATGTTATACATCCACCTTATTTTATGAGGTGTATATACAGCTCCATTTGATATATCATATCTTTAATTTATTTATTATAATGTTATTTAATGTTTTTTTAAATTTCATTCTTTCAAAGGGCTTATGATTTAAATGTTCAAAGTGGTATGGGAAACCTTTAATGTTTAAAGATTTAATTATCAAATATTTTTTTTTCATGCCAATATTATTGATGTTATTTTACATATTTATATAGATATAAAATGATTATTAAGGAAATTTTTTGTCTATTTTTAATTTCATTCAAATATTTTCAAAAGGAATATTTTTATGTGGTTTATATGGAATGTTTTTACAAATGAAAAAATCAATGTTTTATTTTTAACATACATGTGAACAATGAATTTTCCACTACCATAACTATTATTAAATTTCTATCTTCCTTTTCAATCTTACATTTTTTCTGAAATTACTAACCCTCTTTCATTCTTTTTGGGTTTTTGGTATTGAAAATGGTTTTTTAAAAGAAAATTTTATTTTTTGTGAAAGCGTTTTTTATATGGGATTAAAATAGTTTTTAAAAGGGTTTTATGATGAATGTTTTTTATTCATGAAATTTTACTTGAGAATTATATGAAACAAGTTATCCCGATACAACTTATATGAAGGGTTGAGCCCCATTATTTCTCATGAGTGAGCCCAATACAGCTTATATGAAGGTTTGATCCCCATTGTAGCTCATGAGAAATGGGTGAACCCGGTGTAGATTATACAAAGGGTTCATCCCCATTGTATCTCATGGGTGAGCCCGATATAGCTTATACAAAGGTTTATCCCTGTTATAGATCTCTAATGCAATGAGTAATAATAATATTTTAAGTTGGTCATATGGTTATTCCAATTGAAAGGGTTTTGAAAGGGTTTTATGTATATGATGATCTAAGTCACCTAAAGGAATTTTAATTGATTATTATTGGTTTTAATGATTTTATTTGAGTAAAATGTATGTGTGTTATTCATGTGAAAATGTTTTATTTAATTATCTCAAAGAAAATTAAATGGGTTTTCTTGTTTTTCACTAGATCAATGGTTTTCTTCCTTATTATGTCCCTTACTGATAATTTTTTAATCATCCCAAGTTTTAAAATATTTTTCATAGGGTTAAAGTATGTTTAGGTATAAGGATTAGGAGAAGATAAAAATTTTGATGTTATGTCATAGAATGAAAGCATGGTTTACTATATAATGTTTTGTTTGTTGAAAAAAATGGATACTGAGTAAAAGTTTCCACTTGTAATGTATAGATTTACTTTGTAAGGGTTTTTCATATATCTCTAAAAATCTAAAATGAAAATATCTTCAAATGTGAATTTTAGATAAAAACACTAAAATACATAATGTTTAAGTATGAGACCTTTCATTAGGATACACTTCTAGTGGACATGAATATTGAGATACATCACAGACTTTATTTCTCATTGATTAGCCTATCATAGAATCAAGTAGAATCACCATTAATCATAAGGGATACTCCAAAAACTTAAAATTCATATATAGAAGTGGTATAAGAATATAATATACTTCACGATGGGGTTTCCCAAGACTTTGATAGGTTGACGTGTTATTTGTGTGATAGTTGATTTGTTAAAAAAAGTAAACCACTTCTTGAAGATTCTATAAAATAACTATGTTGATGAGTTGGGAATGATTTATGTCTAGGATATTGTAAGGATATATGTAGTTCCTTATATTATAATATTGGAATGTGATGAATATTTTTCATCATGGTTATGGAATGGGTTAGATAAGGATTTTTGGACTCACCAAACACTATATACAATATACCATCAACATAGCGATGGAATGACAGAGAGGAAAATGTAAATATTAGATGTTATTATTTGGAAATGCATCCTATAAATTATATAAGTGTCGTATGATTATCTAGAATTTGTTAATTTTTTAAATAAAATATCCAAGATTTAATTTATATTACACTATTTGAGTATCTTCATAGTCAGTCGTGTCTTTCACCAATTTTTTAGAATAAGTAAGGTGATGTAGTTCCTAATGGGATATGTATGGTATAAGAGACATCTGAGGGACTGTAGTTGATAAGGAAATGGTTTTTTACTAGTAGGAGTAGAAAAAATAATATGCTGACTATAAAATGGGACCCTTGTAGTTTTTTGTGGGTGGTTGTGTTTTCTTGCGAGAGGCACATCGATTGGGGCATCATCATCAATAGAAGTATAAGAAGCTAAAATCATAGTTTGACAGACCTTTTGAGATCACTGAGTATATTGGAGTATTACCATACCATTTATACATGCTCTATGATATTAAGGTATGAAAAACATGTTCTATGTTTCTTATATTCAAAGGTGTGATCTAGATCTCAAGTAATTGACAGACTATTGGGACATTGGTTTAGATCCTGATGCATCATTTATGGGGGTCATAGTTTGCATTATAGACCAAATTAAATAGGTGTTAGGGGGAATGTGGTCCCACTTGTTAACATTTTTTAATATCAAGGTAGGATCTATCAAGTTATGTGGGATTTGGAACCTGATGTTTGACATTAGTTTCATGAGTTGTTTGTATAGAACCAATATAGTAACTTATCATGTAAGAGATGTATTTATATGGGGAGATTTTTAATATCCCCTATTTAAAAGGAATATAATTTTTCATCCTCATGATGGTTAAATTTGATTTAATTTTTTTTCTCCATGGATAAGTAAGTATTTTTGTTGTTTTTGGATACACCATGGGTAGGACCATTTCATGGTATCAACTGTTATATTCTTGGAAGCTCCCTATGTGAAAAAAGTATGACCAACATGCCTAGGATGGGTGTGGTCTTGGGTGTGGAATACATGGAGTCTTCCTATGGGTCACATATAGAGCTTCCTCGCCACTCTATGGTGGTAGACATGGTGAGTTTAAAACTACCTGGAATTTTCCCCTACATTGTGGTGGAATTCCATGTCATCCTCATAGTAATTCCATTAATGATGAAACCACGTGCATGGGGGGGGAATATACATCATGGTGTATAAAATTTTTGAAATTTGAAATGGCATATTCAACTAAAAAGCTTCAAGGGATTCATATGTTGCAAATGGGAAACACATGTGATATTCAAGAAGGATGTTCAAGACATTTTTTACTTTTTTCCATATATTAATCCTTTCATCCTCCTCCTCTTGTGAGTTACTCAGATACAGGAGTTTTCCAAATGAACCTATAGTGAATGTTTGGATGATCAAATTTCTAGGAGTAGCAACCTAGGTTGATCCCATCCTTAATTATATTTTTATTAGTTATTTAGATTCATGGATATCTAAACCTATTCATCTCTAGTCATAGTTTTAGAGAGCAACAACTTATCTACCATGAACTAAAACTAGATCTACTATTGATGATGGTCGTCATTGGTTATGTGATATGGTCCTACACTCTTTTCTGGATTCACCTTTGTAATATCATTCTTGAACCTCTATTCTATTGGATTTAAACCATCTCTAGGGATTGTTGGAATGTGAGTGTGATCCATTTCATGCATGAGCATGTATTACGAATCAACAGTGGGAAAATCAAGATGTTGGTGTCATCATGTCTATGGTAAGAATATCTTTATCATTTTGAACACATGTATATGGTTATTGGAGTGAAATGATCATATGTACTTGTGTACATTGAGACCATATCTTGAGTTTGATTTCATGTGTGTTCTTGTGTACACCATGAGAGCCATGCTTGATTTTGATCATATGTATGGATATGTGTATCTCTTGAGAGGAATGTTTGATATTGATGACATGTCTGTGTGTGTGGTTTCAGATACCCATCCTCATTATGATATGTTGTCCTTATATATTTCATTCCTTGTTTTGTGTGATGTATATCCTTTGGTGGGTTTTCATATAGTATAAAATTACATGGGGATATTTATGGCTTCTTTATCCCTTAGAGGGGGATCATGTACAACATGTGATAATGATGGAAATAGACTGATATTGAATAAAGAAATATGATTTCATTGTATCTTGACCTAAGGTATTGCTTATATATAATTGGCATTTTCCCTAAAATAAGTAATAACCATGATACAACATCCATGTGGCCGAACCCATGATAGAGATTGGGCTTTAATACCTTATAAAAAGACTTGAGACTCATTTTCAATGTGGATACTTGGTGATATGTTTGGTGGCCTTGTGATCAACCCATAGTCACGAAATATTTTATGACTATTAAATCAATATATATGTAAGGTATGTACCTTTAGGGTTTGTGGGAAAAAAATTAGTGCACAACCATTCAACACGTGATTTATTATTGTTTTCTTTTACATTTATATATTATCATTGCATACACAACTAATCCATGTGAAATTATGTTGTAGATGAATTAGTGTATTCCTACTAGATTAATATTATTAAAATTGAGGATAAACATGTCTCTAATTTATAAACTTTAAATTATTTAAAAATTAAATTTCATAAATCATAATATCCCTGGGACTAATTTGATTAGTTTCATTACAGACTAGCTACATAATAAGATTATTTTATTAAAAATGCAATCATTTATCCATAAGGGACTCATTATATAATGTCTTCTAGACTTATCATTAGAAATAATATTCACTATAATACTATGAATGGAAGCATAAGAATTTGGTGAGCCCAAATTATTATAAGGTGGTGAGCAAACATATCAGTTTAGATTTCTTATGAATAATTGAAAACATAATCATAAGAGAAATATCATAACCTAATGATTGATAACCATTAAACATAAATTGGCATCAATGTACATGGGATAAAAACATAAATCCAAAAAAGTATCAGCATAAAAACTTAATAAATATAAAAATTCTAAGAATAATTTAATAAAAAACATGAATCGTTAAGGAAAATGTTCCTAATGAATAAATCCCTTAACTGCAACCCAAATATTAGAATAGGGAATCAATACTTTCCTAAGACACTCAATTAGTTTATAGGATTATGAAAAAGTATATTTTACTTGAGAATACCTATATCATGAGATATAAATTACAAAATAATTAATTATAGAGAGATATAGGAAAACACCTATCATTAATCCATACTTACTTGGGCCACTTATAAATCATTCACTTTTCACATATTAAAGGAACCATGGAAAAAAATGTGTTTCACAAAAAAAATGGGAATCATTCTATCTTCACAATGATCTGATGAAAATAAAATTCGTATGAAATAAAATAATGGATTAAATTATGTGATACAAAAAACCTAATAACATAAAATAGTATTATAAAAAAATATCAGGTGCAACATGAAACATAGATCTATTGGAGATAGGTCAACTTAAGTTAATTAAAATTAAATCATGAATTTTTTTTAACAATTTTTTCTAATCATTGTAAATGTTTTAATTGTGAGTCTATTTTCAAAAACCCTCTCTTTTTTTATTAAAAATAAATAAAAATATAACATTCCATTAAAATATATTTTGATGAAAAACTTTATATCCATATAAAAAAATGGTAATAGAATTTTAAATAGAATTTTTTAGAATATATGGGAATGAAATCAAGAAGAAAGTGTATAACAAAAATGAAGAAGTTTGAGTTACCATCTTCCTAAATTTACTCAATATTTATATATATTTTATTTAACATCCTATATCATGAATATAAATAACTTATTTACCTATTTTATAACCATATTCACATATATTTATATTTATAATCTTGATGAATAATTATTCTCTTCTTCTATTATCCAGTTAAAATCATTTTTCAACATGTGGTGTTATCAATATTGACCTTTTTAGACTTTTCTCCAAAATAGAATATTTTAAAAACCATTAGTTTTACTATAATTGATTTTTTTACAAATACATAGCATGTTTTGATTCTGTTACATTGGTGTTTTAGTTTAATTTCATGGTTTTGAAATAATTGATGAATTGGAATCTATTTATTTACTGATGTGGATAGATTACCTAATAAAAATTTCTATTTTTTATACATATAGAATCATATTCATAATATATAATACATATAAATAACGTCAATATTCATCAAATGAATCACTATTGGAAAACTAGGCTATAGCCATAGACCTATAGCCACATTTTTTCAAAACCGTGGCTATAGGTATTTATACCAAGGCTATATCAACGCTTTATGTGGGCTATAGCCATATTTTTCCACCATGGCAATAGACCCTATATCCACAGTTTAAATTGTGTCTATAGACCTATGGCCATGGTAGAAAACCATGTGATCTATTGCCACAGTTTCCAAAATTGTGGCTATAGCCTCTTAAAACCATGGATATATGTATATTTTTTGAGGGATATAGCCACGTTTTTCTTAAACCATAGATATAGAGTTTTTCTTATTTTCTATAGCCATGGTTCATCAAAACCATGGCTATAGGTCTCTGGACCTTGTACAGAAGGAAAAATAACCCACAAAAAATGGAGGGAAGGTCTATAGCCATAGTTTACATGCTATAGCCACGATTATTAATAATATATATATATATACACACACACATACACACAAAGGCTTTTGTGGTGCAGTGTTAAGGTGACAGGTTCTGATAGCGGAGGTAAGAAGATCGAATCCGGTTGGGCGCTATTTATTTTAAATCTATATCCATGGTTTACATGGACTAGATACATGGTTTTCCACCGTGGTAATAGACCATATAGCCATGATTTAAACTATGGCTATAGACCTATAGCCATAGTGGACAATCGTGTGAGCTATTTCCATGGTTTCCAAAATCATGGAAATATACTCTATAGCCACGATGAAAATATGGTTTTTTTAAATAATCATTTCATAGTTATAAATTTGAGATAAACATTAATATAATTCATCAAAGACATCATTGTTACTCTCTATGATAGGTTGTGATGAAAAATGAACAACATATATTTACGGAGGTGGTAGTCAAAAAAGTACACATGATTGATCACATTAAACTTATAATAAATTTAAAATGATTAGAAGAAATAATACCTCATTTTGATATCATTTTTTGATGATTTTTTTGATCTCCTAAATCCATTTTTATCCATCCATAATTGCTCATATAGTATATAAGTTAATAATCCCAATATTGGTGATCCATACATTCTCCAATGATCTTCGAACAATGTTGATCGATTACTGGGTTATAGCATGGGTAATATATAATATTTTTTTGTTTTTATTGATCCAAAAGATTATTATTTTTTGGTATAATATTCATCTATTTACTCTCATTTTTGAGATGATATAGGAGAAAGGAGAATATATAGATCATTATTTGTTCTTGAGGAGAGTTCTAGATCTTATTATTTACAATGATTCTATATTATGATCAAACTATACAGAAAAAACATAGGCATCTATTTACAGAATTTGGGTTAGGGTTAAAATATTATTTAATTGAAAAACATCTCCTAAATAATATATTAAAACTTCTATGATCCCGTATTATTTAATAATAAGAATAATATTATTATTTTTTCTTGATTTGCGCTAACTAGTGCAATGATAAAAACTATTTTACCAGATTTCACATTAATATTTACTATAAAGCACAATCATGGTCAGCTAGTCCTCCTTAGAATATATATGATTCATTAATAAATATTTATTGATTCATCAAATCAATAATATATATGTGAATAATTAAATAATTACCTTGAGAATAAATATTTTTTCAATTTATGGGATCAATAAATCCAGAGTAAATATTATTCCTTGAACATGAGAATAATATTTATTCTATTAATTAAATTCAGATATAATTTAATTTAGATTAATGAAAACACCTAGTGTGTGACACTCTAGGATTCATTATCATTGGTATTAGTAGGGATTCCTTAAATATTAATATCGATTTCTGGTATTGGGTCAAGGAACATAAGAGAAAGAAGTTAACATCTCAATGTTGATAACCACATATGAGTGCTCACTATGTAATATAATAATTTTTTCAAAATATATCATTGATAATTTTTCACACTTGTGTCATCAACCTATACACTTGATATATATTTTTTTATATATCTGAAATATACACATAATTACACCACAACCCTGTAATTTAATGTGATAGATCTATTTCATTCAAAGGTCTATGATATCAACTTCCATATCTATGGATATAAAAAAATAATTCCCTAACAAATTCATTAATAACATGTTCTTATTGACACACAAAACATTCCCAATTTCACCATGAATAGTTTCATCATCGTTTATGTCAATATAAATAATTGTGTGAATCATGATATGAATTAATAATAATCATGATTTCAATGGATATTACGTATACTTATAGAAAATATTAACCAATTACACATAAACATGTTCAATTACTACTAGTCAATCTGTTCTCATAATCCCCATCTTAGAGGATACCATGTGAAAACATCATGATATAAATTATCATCTACTTACTAGAACTCAAACTTGATGGCCAACATACTATGTTCCCCATAATAGAATGTAATATCATCATAGAACAAGGTTTAATAATATAATCATGATATTTTAAGGTTCTTATCATTTAGGGGAACCAATATTACCTCTTCAATTCAACAAATACTCTTGGAAATTTTAACATTAAAGTCACACAGAAATATGAAAGATATATAAAAAGTTATTTTAATTAATATTTACTTCTTTGAATATACATACAACCAAATGTACACATGGTTGTTTTTAGGACACAAAATCCAACAGTATTTCACATGGACTATAGGAAAAATCCAAAAACATTCAATCCATCAGATCTCACTTGATAACCATGTTTCTATTATTTTAAGGTTTTTGTAAAGGGGGCCACCATGTTGTCATCCATGGAGACTCTTCGCACTGGGATTTTACGTATCTAAGAAAATCCTTCAAGAGGGGATATTTTATATATGTGATTTATCTACTGATATTATCTAGGATAATTTTGATGATATACATTTATTTTATAATCACAATATATTTTTATATGGTCTTTATTACCAGAAATAATGTCAATATCATTGATGAAGTTTAACATTCACACAAATTAATTAACTTCATCAGAAGAAGAAATATACTTTGATGTTTCAGAAGAATCAATTAACACATCTTTCTTTGAGATCTTTTATCTCAAAACACCTCTATTGATAGTGAATATGTATATTTACTGTGATTTTATAATTTTACTAGTCTATTTGGGAATTATAATTTTCATATATATAATGAATTTCATCATCACACATGGGGATTCCACAAAAAATTTATCATTTCATTAGGATTTATTAATTTTTGTCCATTAATTCTTTGTTTAGAGATATATTTTTTTGTGGAAGATTACTTGAGTTTTCCAACCATTAAATTTTTTTTTTTTTGAGATATTGCTTATATTGGTTAAGTTTTAAGATGTTTTCGAGTGTATTTTGTAGTTTTAGGATCCTTTTAGGGGTTCATGGCTAGGAATAATGGTTTTTTTAAGTTTGAAAACTTTCCCAGGTAACCTTGTGGACTATTTATGGTTAGGAATCATGGTTTTATTATGTTTGTAGCCTTTCCATATAACCATGCGATAGGTACATAGTTAGGATACATGGTTTTTTAAGTGTACAACCTTCCCATGTAACCATGCAGTCTATTCATGGTTAGGTCGTGTGGTTTTTTTATGTGTTAAGATTTTTCTAGAAAACCATAAAACTTGAGTTAGAGGCACTTACGTGATTGGAGAATGGTTTGAAATAACCTATGGCCAAAACATGCATGCATGAATTTAATGATCTCAATCCCTCCTTTAAGGCCTGAAACCCCTATATTTTCTCTCATTATTCTTACTATACCTATGGCTCTTGAACTCTTTTTCACCAAAGGATTTACTATGAAAATACCACCGCTTCTTTATTCAATTTTAAAATATCTAGAGTGGTCATGCCATGGGATTCCAAGAATGTGCTCATTTATCCCGTCATTCTCTATTTTATTATCAGAGGGTCACCTCTTTCTTTCATTAAAGCCTTTGAAAAAGGAATATATCATCATATATGATGATATATCCTCAGATTAATGACAATTGTATTCATTTACATTATCTTGGAGTTTCTCCATTTATTTATTTTTTTATAGATTTAGAACTAATGGAGGATCTTGTGAGGAGTCATTGGAGTGATCATGCATGTCTGAGGATGTGCTTGGATTTGATAGTGTATATTGATGATTAGTGTAGTATTTCATAGGATAAATGAACATATTTTCTTTATTTGGGGTATTTTAAGCCTTTAGTACTCAATATATATTTCATGGGTGAATAGAAATGCTTGAATACCACTTATTTTAGTATTATTTCATATTTCTTGGTTTTCATCGCATTGATTCCTTTTTTATTTCTTATGTGTGACTTCTCGTTTTCATGAGTTTAGTTGGTATGGATATAGACCTAGATAACTTTATAAAAATAATTCAGGTTACCATGGGGATTTATACCAATTATTAATGCACTTGTTCATGTGAGGAGTGTTAAAATTGTTAAAAAACTAGGTCTTAATAAGGAAACAATGATTTTTTTCTATAATAGATACCATAGTTGGTATGATCCTTTTGTATTGATACCCTTTGCATAGTTTTCACTTTCTGGGGCTAAGAAATTTGGATAATATATCTTGTGGTGTTCCTTACTATAATTATTCCTCTATGACATGGTGTCGAGGATGAAAAGAAGAAACACCATGTTTTATTAAGATTTCTCCCTTGGAATATGGGTGGGTTAACCAAACATCGGTTGATGATTACAATCATTGATTAGGTAATTCAAAGAGATGGCATGATATCATAAGGATATTACAGATGATCATTAATTGGTCTTCCTTGAAGAAATGGGATGATACCATAATGTAGGTATTGATATTTTGATTGGAACATTTCCTGAGAAACAAAGTGGGTCTTGGTTGTAAATTGACTCATCCTGAGGGATGTCAAGTTTCGAAATGAGCCATTGGATTATATAATCACTATAGTGTGGTGTTTGATGTTTTTATTGAAGAGTGTGTAATTAGGTTTATTATTAATCCCTGGTATCTTTATTTTTGGTGGAATGTATGATTCTACATCATGAGTCATTATTAGGGGACTATATTGGGTTATATGAGTAGAGGACATGTGTGTCGAGTTTTGACCATGTTACGTGACATTATCCTAGTGATGGGTGTGGTGTTACATTGTAGCCACAAGGAATTTCTTTATACATTTGGTGGATATGACACACATCATTATGAGTGTTCTTTCAAAGTGAACATTTTTGTTGTGTTATGCAAAGGGGTGTATGTGTGTGCAACAAGGAGATCCTAGGTTTAATATTTTTTGTTTGGTGTGTGTGTTTGGACTACCAAACCTATTTTTGTTTTGTTAAGCATATGGGCGAGTGAGTGACCCTTGAGACCCATATTTGATATGTGATTATATGATTTATGTATAAAATATTGAGAAATGTTTATGATATGAATTATTATTCTTTGTTATGATATGTATTTA
The DNA here is from genome assembly GCA_963277665.1 of Viscum album. Lineage (NCBI taxonomy): Eukaryota > Viridiplantae > Streptophyta > Magnoliopsida > Santalales > Viscaceae > Viscum > Viscum album. Next base: position 442,764,009 of record OY728160.1, read on the forward strand.
TTAGGGAACTGCATAACCCTTGGAACCTTTCTTTAGGTATCAGGATGAACAACTGTATCAATTTAGGTTAGACGTCTCCTTAGAGGGAAAGCAAGATGAAATGATGATGGATATATAATATGGCTAATTTGATGGTATGGGTCAGATTATAAACATATCTATTGACATTGGTTTATACCATTCATGATAAATTTGAATTGGTTTGCTATAGGCCGAATTGGGGAAATACCTTGTGTGGATAATGTTTGTATACAATTAAATCAATCATGCCCTGTGGGACATACCATCTGTTGACCTCACCTATTTTGATAATCCCAATCATGCTTTAATATGTTTTGATAATCTCGATATGTGATTATAATCCTATATATATATATGATACATATCAAAATAATCATTAGAATATTTTAATCCATGTTTATCTATGTTTTTTTATACTTTGAATTAACTCTAACTCAATCTGGATGTGTTTTTCATAGAACATATAAGAATTTAAGTGTTGGGTCATCGTTATAGACCTACCGGTACTTAGTCTACCGTTAGAAAAAGGTTACCTATATAATGAATAGACAGAGCCACTGAAATAGAACAGATCTACCGGTATGTATAAGCCCACTGATAAGAAAATGCTACTGATATGAAGTCTACCGATATGAGATACCGTTACACCAGAGCTTCCATTAGAGTAAGTCTACTGGTATGCAATTCCACCAGTATATGAAAGTCTACCGCTATGAAGTACACTGATAAAGAGCTGCTGATACAAAGTCTACTGATATAAGCTACTGATACATACAGACAGACACAGCTACCATTATAAAGACCTACCAATACAACCATACAGAAAGCTACCGATAAAAGGAGCTACTGGTACAAGAACTGAGAGCTACCGATAGGAAGCTCACCGCTATACAAAGTCTACCAATACAAGCTACCGATACATACAGACAGACACAGATACCATTATAAAGACCTACCGATACAACTAGACAGACAGCTACCGATAAAAGGAGCTACTGGTATAAGAACTGAGAGCTACCGATAGGAACCTCACCGCTATACAAAGTCCACCATTACAAGTCTACCGACAGAGAGCTACTGATAAAATGACTGTTAACCAGTCAATGCTACTTAAACTCTATTTCTATTTATTTATTAAGCAATGGTCATATTTGATGATTTTAATGAAATTAATGTTATTTAATGATAGTTGTTGGCATGTCAGGGAACCGTACCTTGTACCTGTAAAAAGGTAATCATTCCTATTGACTGGATTCTAAGGTATAAAAGGAAGATTGAGCTATAGAGAGGATACACTGAGATAGAGGTGCATATACACAAAAAGATATGCGACATCCATACACCTGCATACTTGAAGATCACTGGACATACACGAAGTCATTTATACAAGAATAGAACATAATCTGAATCTTAGTCAAGGAGTGAAGAACTACAATGAGCTCTTCATGTATTCAAGCTGATCAAGATGAACCTAAAAGTCAAGAAAGAAAACAACACTCTGTTTTTTAGATAAAAACCAGAGGACTCAAAAGCATTTTTGTTCAATCAAAAGGAGTCCAAAGCTGCACTTCAAATCACTAAAGCATTCTAAACTCATATATATTCTCTTAGTGATTCTTTTAATTAATTTTGAGCAGTGTGTGTACTCTGTACATTTCATACACATACTATCTCATGTACTAAATTAGAGGATTTCTAAATCCTCACACAAACCTTCTCTAACTCCTTTGTATCCCACTGTGGATAGTGGTAGAGGTCAAGTAGGACCTGGACGGCCAGTGTGTTTTTGTTTTGTTTTCCCACGTAGAACTGTGGTAGAGGTATTAGTACCTAGACAGTCTGTGTACTGTTGTTTACCCCGATCTAGGGTGTGGATAAAAATTTATATAAATTGTTTGAGAGGACTAAGTCTCATCTTATGACTGAATATCTTGTTTTAAAACTGCTATGTTTATTTTGGTTTTAACCTATACTGAATATTTAGCTGCTAATTACTTTTAAATATAAAATTTTTTTGATAGTTAATCTAGCAAGTGTTTGTAACTATTGTAAATCAGTAGGTTATTTTCACAAGCTAATTTAATCTTCTGATTAAATTAACTGAGACCTAATCAATATTTTGAGAACCTAATCGAACCCTTACAGTTTTACAAATTCACTACAGTTTAACTTAGTTTTTAATTGGGGGATTTTAATAGAAATATTTTTAACAGAAATTTTTAATTGGAACTCAATTCACCCCCCTATTGAGTATCCACTCCAACTAACATTTGGTATCAGAGTTTTGTTTGTTATTTATAAAGGATTTCTAAATACTCTTTTTTTCAACTGTGATTTTAGTTATATCTTAAAGATCTTAAAATTATGTTAGTTCTAAATTTTATCTCTTTAAATATATTTTCTAAAATCTGATTATGGATAATAGACTAGAAGGTGCTGCTACCAACAGGCCACCATTCTTTAATGGTACAAATTATTCCCAGTGGAAACATGAAATGAAAATTCATTTGCAGAGTATGGGATTTGACATCTGGACTGCTATAGAAACTCAGTATAAGATTCCAGAAACTGAAATAACTACTTGGGATGAACCTACAAAAACTGCATACAATAATAACTATAAAGCAATGAATGCTCTGTACTGCGCTTTAGGTGATGAAGAATTTAATCGCATATCTGCTTGTAAAACTTATTATGAAATCTGGGACACTTTTTCTATTTCCCATGAAGAAACAACCAATTTTAAGGAAATGATATTGAATACCTATACTATTAAGTATGATAATTTTAAAATGAAGCCTGATGAACCTATTTTTGACATGTATCTCAGGTTCAATGAGATTGTCAACACTATGATCTCACTTGGAAAAGTTGTTCCTGTAAAGGAACAGATCATGAGGATATCAAGATGTTTACCAGAAAAATGGAGAGGCACATCTATTTCAATTAGAGAATCCTGTGATATTGGTGCTTTTCCTATTAAGGAATTAATTGTTAAGCTTATGATGTATGAATAATAACTTAAAGTAAACAAGGAAGAAGATGATAAACCAAGGAAGAAGTCAGTAGCCTTCAAGACATCTGCTTCAAAGAGCAAGGACAAGGAGAAAGTTCACATACCAACTGAAATCTCAAGTAGTGATGAGAGTACATCTGACAGTGGTTCTAAGATGGCTCAAATAGCCAGGAGATTTAAGAAGTTTTGCAGAAAGAATGAATTCTTCAGAAAATCAAATTATAGAGGAAAATATGACAATAAAGCTCATTGGAATACGGATTGGAAAAATCCTAATAAAAGTGATGACATCGTCTACTATGAGTGAAAAAGGAAAGGACATGTAAAAGCAGACTGTCCAAAATTAAAGTTCAAGAAGAAATATGACTACAAGGACAGAAAATATAATAAATCCATGAAAGAAACCTGGAGTGCTTCAGAAGACAGCACAAGTGAGTCTGAAGTTTCTGATTCTAAAAAGAATCGTGCTAACATGTGTTTTATGACAAACACATCTGAGGTAACATTAGATACTCCTGCTTTAAATTCATATTATTTTGGAGTTTATTTTGATTCTGAATCTGAAAATATGTCTAGTGAAGAACTATTTGAATATTTTAATATGCTAGAAGAAACCTGCAATGAATTAAAGGACAAGTATAAGACCTTGAAGAAACAGCATGCTTTGACCAGCTCTGTTAAATCTGCACTTGATATAGAAAAGGAAAAGAATGCTCAATTACTTAAGGAAAATACTGAACTTAAATTGTCCAATGAGAAATTATGGAGGACTTAGAGGCATTCAAAAATGGAAAGGATACACTTACACAAATTTTAGGAAAACAAGTGGCACCAAAATATACTACTGGTATAGGCTATCATCCTGGAAAGAGATAGTTTACTAAAACTAGATTTATTCCTAAATCTGGACAGAATGCTGCTAGTTCTAGTTCTGGAAATTCATATGATTCAACTAGTTATTCATGTGGTTATAGATTAAATAAAGTTTATCTTTCAAAATATATTGATTCTGTAAATTATTTGAGACCCATTAGACAAATTTGGGTACCTAAAGCTTTGCTTTCTAACCTATCTGGACCCAAGAAAATCTGGGTACCAAAATCATTTTCTATTTAAATATGTTTTGTAGGAAACTTTCTTGAAGAGTTCTCATAAGAAGGTATGGTACTTGGACAGTGGATGTTCAAGGAATATGTCTAGAGATTACTCATGCTTCAAGAGTTTAATCAAAGTTGATGGAGGCCATGTCACCTTTGATGATAACTCTAAAGGAAAAATCATCGGCCTAGGCCAGATTGGTAACACTGATTCAGTTTTAATTTCCAAAGTTTTATTTGTTGATGGACTTAAGTATAACCTGTTAATTATTTCTCAGTTGTGTGACGATGGTTTCAATGTTAAATTTGAAAATGATTCTTGTAATGTTTTTAATTCTAAAAATACTTTAGTATTTTCTTCTTTGAGAAATGAAAATGTTTATGTTGTTGATTTGAACTCTTTAGCTAAATAGAACATTCCTTGCTTAAATGATTTTCATAAAGAGTCTAGGATATGGCACAGAATATTAGGATACTGCAACATTAATTCACTTAGAAAACTAACTAGGAAAAACTTAGTTAGATACCTACCTAAACTCGAATTCCCAACAGACAAAGTTTGTAATCCCTGTCAAAATGGAAAGCAACATAAAGTTTCTTTTAAATCAAAGAAATAGGTTTCAACTTCTCAACCTCTTGAGTTGGTTCACATGGATTTGTTAGGACCCTCTAGAGTTTCTAGTTTAAATGGGAAGCACTATGTCTATGTCTTAGTAGATGAATTTTCTAGGTGCACTTGGGTATACTTCTTAGCTCACAAAAGTGAAGCTTATCCTTACTTTATTAAATATTTCAAGTCTGTAGAGAACCTTAGTGGGATTAAGATTAAGACCCTAAGAAGTGATCATGGTCGTGAGTTTGAAAATCATGAGTTTGAATCTTACTACACACACAATGGCTATAGTCACAATTTTTCTGCCCCTAGAGAATCTCAGCAGAATGGTGTAGTAGAAAGAAGAAACAGGTTCCTTCAAGAGATTGCAAGAACTATGCTTAATGAGTATGACCTTCCAATTTACTTTTGGGCTGAAGTTGTAAACATAGCTTGTTATATTATAAATAGAGTCCTGATTAGACCTTTTCTCAAGAAGAACCCTTATGAATTGTGGAATAATAGGAAACCTAAGGTTAATTACTTCATAGTTTTTGGTTGAAACATCTTTATTCTCAATACAAAAGATAACCTTGACAAGTTTGCATCCAAGAGTGATGAAGGAATTTTTCTTGGTTATTATTTAACTAGACAATCCTATAGAGTCTTTAACAAAAGAACCAAATGTGTGGAAGAATTTGTTCACATCACGTTTGATGAAACTTATCCACATGAACCTAAATCTTCGATTGAAAATCTTGAATAAGATTTTCCTTTTTTGAACCTTAATGATAAAATCAATGAACCTATTGTAAAGACATCCAGTTCTAGAAACCTTCCAAAACCTGTTTCTGTAGAGCCTGAATCTAGAGAAGAACCTGAAATTTCTAGTCCTACTTTTACTAAGTCAACTAGGATTCTAAATAATCATCCTTTAGATGTTTTTGTTGGTAATCTTGATAGAGGGACACAGACTAGATCTTCTCTAAGAAACCAGGTTGAACATCAAGCTTTTATTTCACAGTTAGAACCTAAAAATATCAATGATGCAATCAATGATGAATTTTGGGTAATGGATATGCAAGAATAATTAAATCAATTTGAAAGAAACAAATTCTGGGAATTAGTTGACAGACCTAAGGACACTTTGACCATAGGCACTAAATGGTTTTTTAGAAATAAAGTTGATGAATCTGGAAATATAGTTAGAAACAAAGAAAGGCTAGTTGCACAAGTGTATAGTCAAGAGGAAGGAATAGACTATGAGGAAACCTTTTCCCCTGTAGCTAGATTAGAAACCATTAGGATTCTACTTGCCTATGCTGCTCATCTGAATTTCAAGTTATATCAAATGGATATTAAAAGTGCTTTTCTAAATGGTTTTATAATTGAAGATGTTTTTGTTGAACAACCACCTGGATTTACTAATCCTCATTTTCCAAATCGAGTTTTTAGGCTATCTAAATCTTTATATGGTTTGAAACAAGATCCACAAGCTTGGTATGATAGACTTAGCAACTTTCTTATTTCAAAAGGTTTTACAAAAGGGATTGCTGATCCAACTCTCTCTATTAAAAGAATTTCTAAAGATGTTTTGATAGTACAAATCTATGTTGATGATATTATTTTTGGATCTTCTAAAAATACTTTGTGTATTGATTTTTCAAAGAGTATGAAAATTGAATTTGAAATGAGTTTAATGGGAGAACTTAAATATTTTCTTAGATTTCAAGTTTTTCAAAATGAAAATGGTATTATTTTAAATCAAAGTAAATACACAAAGTATCTTTTAAAACGTTTTGGTTTAGATAGTATTAAGGAAAGTGATACACCCATCAGTACCACCTGTAAGTTGGACATTGATGAATCTGGGAAACCAGTTGATCAAACAAATTACAGAGGAATGATTGGAAGTCTACTTTACCTTATTGATAGTCGACCAGATATTATGTTTAGTGTGTGTATGTGTGCAAGATTTCAAGATAATCCTAAATAATCTCATTTTCTTACTGTTAAAAGAATTTTCAAATATCTTAAACATACTGCAAATTTAGGTTTGTTTTATCCAAAATAACAATATTTTGATTTAATAAGTTATTTGGATGCTAACTTTGTTGGTTGCAAGTTAGATAGAAAGAGCACATCTAGAACATGTAATTTATTGGGAAAGTCCTTAGTATCATGGTGTAGTAAGAAACAGAATTCAGTTGCTTTGTCTACTGCTAAAGCAGAGTATATAGCGGCTGGTAGTTTTTGTGCACAAATTCTGTGGATGAAACACACTCTTTTGGACTATGGATATGATTTTAGACATGTGTCTATTAACTGTGATAACATGAGTGCAATTAACATTTCAAAAAACCATGTATCTCACTCTAGGACCAAACACATTGATATAAGGCACCATTTTTTGAGAGATCATTACCAAAAAGGTGATATTACTCTTGAATTTATAGGTACTTAACATCAATTAGCTGACATTTTTACCAAGCCTTTAAGTTCGGATAGGTTGAGGTACATTAGACATGAGTTAGGAATGATTAACCTTGACTGGTATAAACCTCACCGTTATACCTCACTGGTATGAAACCTCACTGTTATACCTCACCGGTATGAACCTCACTGATATACCTCACTGTTAGTGGACCTCACCGTTAGGAATTCTCACCGGTATACCCTATCGATAGTATGCGCTATTTTAAACTTATGTCTGCTGAAATCTATATCGTCATTATACATATTATGTTTTATTTATTTATTTTATGATTCCTAAATGATAAAACTAAGTCTTAGTTACTTCTCAATCCACCGAAATCTCCTCTCTCAAACCCGACTCCTTGAATCCCCAAATCTTGTGAAAACCCTAAGTTCCTCAAACCAGAGATGGAAAAAACCAAACTCCCTACTATCAGAGATGACATTGATGAGCCAAATGCGAAGAACCAGAAGGCAGGGCCTGAAGCAAGTAGCAGTTTTAGTAGAATAAGATCTGGGAGGTGTCCAGTGAATCCGCATTTACAAAATAGAGATATTGTAATTGAGAAAGATTTATGCGTGCAATGGCTGATGTCTAGTAAATCGTTAGTTCTAGAGGTGCTGGAAGATCAGAAATGGGTAGAATTCTTCTCGAATAACAATGGCCCCTACTATCTGAATCTAGTAAAACAGTTCTATGAGTTTGTGAGTTTTGAGAAATCCGATGAGGAAAATAGAATGGATTCATGGGTAAATGGAAAGGAAATAGCCTTTTCATCTATTAAGTGGGTTGAGTACCTGATAGTACCATATGAAGGAGTTTTTGGAATTCATCGAAGATAGTACCACCTACAAGTGACATATTTGATTATGAGACTGCCTTAGAGGAGCTCACTGGTAGTGGAAATCAAAGAAAGGTGGTGGCTGTCGAAATGGATGGAGAAAATATATTGATGTTTAAATTTGTGTAACATGTGCTAAATCCAAGAAGATGGGACTTTTCAAATTTGAGATATCAAGATATCTATCTGTTACATCTCTTGAGACATGGTGTGAAGGTGAATCTGTGCAGGCTGCTAATGATTCAAATGGAGGATATGACCAGACCCAAATCAAAGACCAATGCTTTATTCTTTTCCAAGTTGATTTCAGTTATGATTAAAGTAAAGGGAGTAGCTGAGTCTCTGGATGAGACAGTGGTGGTAAGAAACAACTTTTGTATCACAAGCATAGTGTGTAAGTACATGAAGATAAGCTTGAACCCATGGAGAGGGGAGTGGGTTACTAATGATAAGAAGATATATGATAAGTTTAATCTTGTGGATAATCCTTCTAGGCCTAAGGATTTGAGGTATACAGGTCTAGGACCTGATGAGGAGGAGCCACAGTATAGTGATGATTCAGAAGAGGAGGATTCCTCTACAACAGATGGAGGAGATCTGAACTTGCCTCCTAGACCAACTCCTGAAGTTGTATCACAAGAAAAGGGAAGTGCTTCTTTGAACCTACCTAGTACAGAAACTATTTTGGGTGTAAGAAATGAAGAGGAACCTATGGATGAGGAAGACCAGCAGAGATCAGATCAGGAAGAGGCTGCCCCAGAGAATGAGGAAGAAGAAAGAGGATCTGAAACTGAAGCATCTGCTTCTAACACCTTGAGCTTAAGTCCTCTGATTAGAAGTTCTGATGTGCCTTTAGAGGTTGTTCTTGTTGAAGTTGATAGACCTGCTCCTAGTCCTGATGAGCCTTTTGTTGTTGAATAAATGGAGATAGTTGTGAAAGATTCTTCTGATGAGGAAGACCGAGCAGCTGAGGGTGCTATTATTGTATAGGATAATGCACCAGTTGAGGGGGAGCATCCAACCAGATTTGGAAGTGTTTCAGTGGCTGTTGAAATTTAAGACTGGGTAGAGGACCTAGGGTTTGTAGTTTGTGGATTGTATTACCCAGATTCTGATAATGAGACATCCCTCAGTCGACCAGAAGTTAGTTATGATATTCAGTCTGAGATATTACTTGAGAATGTGGTAAGAAAAACTGATCTGGATCAGTTGAAGTCTGATCTTAAGACATATTTTTTGGAAGAGATAAGAAAAATGGAAGCATCCTTAGTTTCATACATTCAATCAGTTATGAATGACTCAGTGGCCAGTATTGTTTCTGAAAGAGCACATGTTGTTGTGCTTGCTAATATAGTCACTAGGGATGACTTAGAATCTCTGAAGGCTGAGATGAAAGAGTTTTTGAGTGCTTCTGTTGCCAAGTTAAAGAGTCGCTTTGTTGAAGAGATGAGCAATATAGAAAAGTCTTTTGAACTCTCTCTTGGTTGTAATGTGTCAACCTTTGTGGTAGAGATAGTGGATGAAATCACAGCTTTCCAGAATCAGGTTTCTAGCTTGGAAGAGGATGTTGAAGTTCTAAAGAGATCAATTGTCTCTCTGGAATCCTATATGAGTTCTAAATCTCAAGCAGACAAGGATTTGGCTTATGTGAATAGTGTAGTCAACCAAATGGTCTCGGTTTTTTAGGAGTTTAAGCATTCCATAACTAAGAATGTTAGCACCCAAGATTTTGTAGTGAAAAATCTTATTAGTGGGTTAACTAAAAGTTTCAAGGAAACTGTGACTTTTTCTATTGGTTCTATTACTCTAAAACCTTCAATATAATTAGATCAAATTAGGGATTTGATGAAGGAGGATCTTGGTTTAACTTCAACCAGTAGCTTTGTGGACTCATCTTCCATGACCCAAGTGGTGTCTACCACTAGAGATATAATGAAGATTGTCCAAGATTATATGAGAAAAGATTTTGCTTCTCAGAAATAAGTGAAAGACAAGGTAGATTACTATTTCCAAAGGGTATACACCACACATAATCTCAACAAACATTTCAATCTTATGTAGAAAACATGAAGCTACCTCCTATCAATCAAGCCTTCAGAGAACAAGTCAGCATGCTCAGGGAGTTGACTCCATCTTTGGACAAATTTATGGAAAATAGGGATGATTTCATTTCTTACATAGAATGAGGAGGAGGAATTATTATGGATTTCAAAAATATCTTATTTCCCTTCGTGCATGTTGATGATCGACTGGTGATTGTACCTCCAACTTTACCCGCATCTGCCTCTACTACTTCTCCTGCTCAGATGACTCCAGTCTAAGCCATTCGGAGCCTTACTCCTATGATCACTCAGAGAGATCCATAGTACAGGCTAGGAACAGTTTCAGTAGCTCGGCCCCCTCTGATCATTTTTGGTATTCCTAATCCTTCACCTGCATCAACCTCGCCTGAATCCTCTTCTGATCCCAAGGGAAAATCTCATGCTGAGGATGTGGATTGATTAGTGGCTAGGATCTTTGATAGGAATCATCTGTATTTCTTTGTGTTTCATTTTTTTTTTGTATTTCTTTGTATCTTCTTGCACCATGAAATACAAATGATCTTATTCCATTTTCACTTTGTTACTTCTCTTTTCCTATCTTTCTTTTTTGTCCCACTTTTTGCTAATCACAAAGGGGGAGAAATAATATCTAAGGGAAACATATCTGGGGAGAAATAATATCTAAAGGGAGAACAGGGAAAACTGATATGAAATATCATTATATTTTATGAGCATAATTCATTTCCCTCTAGTACATTTGTTTTATATCTTACCTCTGATACATGTGTTTTATAATATATTTCTTTCTCTGATACAATTACATATAGATACCATATCCTCTTATACTTTTAAAAATCTCACATTTGAAAATTTCATCACTTACACTGAGAACTAAGATCCATTGTATTTTATACTGATACTTTACTGATTATTTTGGATTATAATACAATGAGTTGTGATTATCAAAAAGGGGGAGATTATTGACCTCACCTGTTTTGATAATACAAATCATGCTTTAATATGTTTTGATAATATCAATATGTGCTTATAATCCTATATATATATGATACATATCAAAATAATCATTAGAATATGTTAATCCATGTTTATCTATGTTTTTTTATACTTTGAATTAACTCTAACTCAATCTGGATGTGTTTTGTATAGAACATATAAGTATTTAAGTGTAGGGTCACCGTTACAGACCTACCGGTACTTAGTCTACCATTAGAAAAAGGCTACCGATAGAATGAATAGACAAAGTCACTGAAACAGAACAGAGTTACCGGTATGTATAAGTCCACTAATAAGAAAATGCTACTGATATGAAGTATACCGATACGAGCTACAATTACACCAGAGCTTCCATTAGAGTAAGTCTACTGGTATGCAAGTCCACCAGTATATGCAAGTCTACCGCTATGAATTCCACCGATAAAGAGCTGCTGATACAGAGTCTACCGATACAAGCTACCAATACAGACAGACAGACACAGCTACCGTTATAAAGACCTACCAATACAACCAGATAGATATCTACCGATACAAGGAGATACTGGTACAAAAACTGAGAGCTACCGATAGGAATCTCACCACTATACAAAGTCCACCGTTACAAGTCTACCGACAGAGAGCTACTGATAAAATGAATATTAACCAGTCAATGATACTTAAACTCTATTTCTATTTATTTATTAAGAAACGGTCATATTTGATGATTTTAATGAAATTAATGTTATTTAATGATAGTTGTTGGCATGTCAGGGAACCGTACCTCATACCTGTAAAAAGGTAATAATTCCTATTGACCAGAGTCTAAGGTATAAAAGGAAGCTTGAGCTACAGAGAGGATACACTGAGATAGAGGTGCATATACACAAAAAGATAGGCGACATCCATACACCTACATACTTGAAGATCACTGGACATACACGAAGTCATTTATACAAGAAGAGAACATGAGCTGAATCTTAGTCAAGGAGTGAAGAACTACAATGAGCTCTTCATGCACGCAAGCTGATCAAGCTGAACCTGAAAGTCAAGAAAGAAAATGACACTCTGTTTTTTAGACAAAAACCAGAGAAGGAATCAGAATCATTTCTGTTCAATCAAAAGGAGTCCAGAAATGCACTTCAAATCACTAGAGCATTCTAAACACATATATATTCTCTTAGTGATTCTTTTAAGTACTTTTGATCAGTGTGTGTACCTTGTACATTTCATGCACATAATGTCTCCTGTACTAAACTGGAGGATTTATAAATCCTCACACAAACCTTCTCTAACTCTTTTGTATCCCACTGTGGATAGTGGTAGAGGTCAAGTAGGACCTGGATGGCCAGTGTGCTGTTGTTTTGTTTTCCCACGTAGAACTGTGGTAGAGGTCTTAGTACCTGGATAGTCTCTGTACTATTTTTTACCCTGATCCAGGGTTTGGATCAAAATTTATATAAACTGTTTGAGAGGACTAAGTCTCGGCTTGAGACTGAACCTCTTGTTTTAAAACTGTTGTGTTTATTTTGGTTTTAACCTATATTGAATATTTCGCTGCTAATTACTTTGAAATATAAAATTATTTTAAGGTTACTTTGATAGTTAATCTAGCAAGTGTTTGTAACTATTGTAAATCAGTAGGTTAGTTTCAAAAGATAATTTAATCTTATGATTAAATTAACTGAGACCTAATCAATCTTTTGAGAACCTAATTGAACCCTTACAGTTTTACAAATTCACTACAGTTTAACTTAGTTTTTATTTGGGGGATTTTAATAGAAATATTTTGAACAGAAATTTTTAATTGAAACTCAATTTACCCCCCTCTTGAGTATCCACTCCGAACAACACCATCATACAAGGATACTGATCAGCATTGGTGTGGGGAATGAAATTTTCTTATTAATTTCCACCATTAGGGTGGTGCATACAACATTCCTAATAATAAAAACTATTATGGTGGGGTGTGTGGAATTCATGAGTGGATGAATATAGATACTGAACAGATAGTAATAGGGTTCTAAATAAAACTAGTTCTTGTATCATTTCATGTAATGTGTGGTGAAAATCATTAATTGTTTTCCAATATGGAGCTAAACTAGGTATCATCAGGGTTCATAGAATCTTGGTTAATATACAGATGATTTATATGTTTGTCTATTTTTTGTGAAATTACTTTCATTACATTCACACAAATATTAATGAATTTATTAGGGGTTCATGGAGATAAACTACTGAGTTTATATCATTACACCCTTCTTGGGAACCTCAGTGGATATGAATACCTTGAATCTATTTTTCGAGTTGATCATAAGGACATGCAGTGGTTCTTGTTGAGGTTTCCCAATGTGTATGTGGTTGTTTCCATCCGTCGTTGAAGTCAGTCAAAGTTTAATTATTTATATTCCTACTAACTATCATATATGTGGAAAGCAGGGTCGAACCCATAGAGAAGGAAATTATGACCATTAATCTTCTAAAAACCTTCAAAAAGACCCCACTGTTTTCAGTAGTGGGGTAGATTTTCTATTTTTTAATTTTTTTATTTTGTTAATTATAAGGCTCAAATGAAACACCACAATAATTTTTAGTTTTGTTTGTTCTAAACTGTAATGAAACAAGAAACAGGCTAAAAATAGTAAGTAACAGAGATATAAGATGTTGATAAATGAACAATCAAGAGAATAGGCCTGGGGAAAATTTTAATTCTACTCGCTTTAAAAGGATTCCTAATCACTTAAAAGTTTTTGCAATGAACCACTAAAAGAAAAGATGACTCACTTCCCTCTCCATGAGTTAAGTCATGCAGTCGATCAATCTTGGAGTTTTCCATTCCGAGATAAATCAACTTTAAAAATTGCGATTTAAAAAAAACTACAGAACTAAGTTGTCATAAGTTCTAAAGTTTTCTGAATTTATTACTTTTGAAAGATGTATCCATAATCAATCTCTTCGAATGATTGTGGAATTAGAAATAAAGTGCTAGTGGTATGATTTAGTTGAATGTATTCATAACTAATCTCACCGATCAATTTTGGATACATTGAATTGATAAAATGAAAAGGAAGTAAAGATACCAGTATAATTTTTGTAATTCCCCAAACTCAAAGGTTTATTCAAATATCTTTGTTGGTCGGAGTGGTTTACTCAAGAGGTGGGTGAATTGAGTACCAATTAAAATTTCTGTATTTAAAAACAATGTCTTAAAGACCCCCAAATAAAATAATAAATTAAACTGTAGTGAATTTATATTAAAGTAGAGGTTCTGTCAGATTCTCAAGGGATTGATTAATTCCCAGTTAATCAACACAGGAGTGTGTGATTATCTTTTGAAACTAACTTACTAATCTACACTTAACATAAACACTTGCTAGTTTAATTATCAAAGTAGCTTTAAAAACAGTATTGGTTTTAAAGTGATTAGCAGCGGAATAAAACTTTGAAAGAGATGGCACAACAAATGTAACCAAGAGGTTCAGTCTCAAGCCGAGACTTAGTCCTCGCAAAAGTTTATATAAAAGTGATCCACACCCTGGATCGGGGTTCAACAGTTTACAACTGTCCAGGTCCAAGACCTCTACCACTGTTATTTGTGGGAAAGAAAGAATGAAAGAGTTTGGTAAGGATTTACAAATCCTCCAGTTTAAGTATAGGAGACAGTGTATGTGTTAGATACAGCAGATAACACACACTGCTCGAAAAGTATAATAATAAATCACAGAACAAGAGATGTAGAGTTTAGAAATGGTTCTGGTGATTTCAGTGTAGCTCTGGACTCCTTTGGATTCGATCAGAAGTGAGTCTGAGTCCTCTTCTCGTTTCTGTTTGAGAAACAGAGTGTCGTATGCTCCAGGTTCACAGACAGTGAGATGTAGTTGATGAAGTTCTTCAGTGTTCTTCTTATATGCACAGAACACTCCTCGAGTATGCTTGATTGTCTATGAGCTTCTCTGTGTTCTTGATGGAACTGGTTTTTCTCTTCTTGTGTTTCTGGTATATTTCATCCACCACACTCTTCTTGTTTCTGTTATTGTCGTTGTCTCTTGGGCAGTGTAGTCTTCTCGTCTTTATCTCACGGGCAACAGGGGACAGAAAAGATTTCCTTTCTGCATGTACGAGGTACGGGTTCCTGACATCCGACAACCTTTATCAGATATTTGAAAAATCATTAAAATGTACATGATATGACCATTAGATAGATTAAATATAGGAAATAAAGAAATTCAAACAGTGAGTCGAGTGATCGGTAGGTAATCAGCATCGGTAGCTTGGACATCGGTAGCTTGAACATCGGTAGCTCAATTTCATTAGTTGCTTTGACTCTATCGGTGGCTCTATGCGTCGGTTGGTATATGCTTGTATCGGTGACTTTGTTTATCGGTAGCTCCATGCATCGGTAGCTGCATGCGTCGGTAGCTCCATGCGTCGGTAGCTCCATGCGTCGGTAGCTCCATGCGTCGGTAGCTTCATGCGTCGGTAGCTCCATGCGTCGGTAGCTTCATGCGTCGGTATCGGTAGCTGTGAGTCTGTCAATAGCTTCGTCCATCGGTGACTCTTATTCCATCGGTAGCTATTTATACTTACACCGGTAGCTCTATGTTTGTATCGGTAGCTGTCTGTAAGTCAGTAGCTTACACTTATAAGTACATCGGTAGCTGTGTGTTAAGTATATCGGTAGCTCTGTGTTAAGTATATCGGTAGACTGGGTACCGGTAGCTCTTTATCAGTAGCTATAGGCAGATTACTTATCTGTTTTATGCAGAACACATCCGATTGTGTTAGAATTAATTTATAACTTGTATGAACATGGATAAATGAGGATTAACATATTCCAAAGACTATTTTAAAAATTATTATTGGTTTGATCACAGATTTGAAAGAATTAAAGTATAGATCAATGATACTTAAAAATATCATAGAGAATGAAAACATAATTGGGATTTTCAACACATATGAATACATGATTGAGATTATCAAAACAGGTGAGCTCAACAATCTCCCCCTTTTTGATAATCACAATTTATGATATGGGCATTTAACATAGTGAAAATATAATAGTAAAGAGTATAATATTGAATTCAATTTTCTCAGAGAAAACAGCATTAGAGATAATAGAAATAGTATGATATAGACATAAGTTATCAGAGGTAACAATCATAAGGTACCGAAGGTAAAAAGAAACATAATAATATCAGAGATAAAATTGAAAAGAAGGTTATTTTTCTCCATTGAAAATATTTTTCATTCTCTCATTTTGTTCTCCCCCTTATTATTGTTCTCCCCCTTATTATTCTCCCCCTTTGTGATAATCAAAAAGTGGGAAAGCATATATAGGAGACAAATAAAACATGAGAAGTAAAAGGAGTTCTGCTGTATTAGAGTAGTCAAAAAGTACAGAAACAGAATACAAATGAATTCCTATCAAAAATCCTAGCCACTGGATCAATCCACATCTTCCACGTGAGATTTTCCTTTGGGATCAGAAGAAGGTTCGGATGGTGAGGATGCAGGTGAAGGTTTTGGAATGCCAGAAAAGATCAAAGGAGGTTGGGCCACTGACACAGAGTCAGGCCTGTAGGTTGAAGATCTTTGGGTAATCATTGGTGTGAGGCTTCGAATAGCTTGAGCAGGAGTCAGTTGGACTGTGGAAGCAGCTGAGGCAGAAGCAGGCAAAGCAGGAGGTATGATGACTGGTCTGGCATCAACATGCAAGAAGGGCAGCAACAGATTTCTAAAATCCATAATAATTCCTCCTCCTCTTTCCATAGCAGAGATGAAATCATCTTTGTTCTCCATGAATTTCTCCAAGGCAGGAGTCAATTGTCTTAGTTTGCTCACTTGTTCTCTAAAATCTTGAGTTACTGGAGGTAGCTTCATGTTTTCCAACATCAGCTTGAAGTGGTGTTCGAGTTGATGCTTGGTGAAAATTTTGGTGAAGTAGTAGTCCACTTTGCTCTTCATGGCTTCCTGAGAGGCAGAGGCTTCTCTCATATAATCTTGAACAATCTTCATTATTTCCCTAGTAGAATCTCTTGTAGAAAGCACCACTCGGCTCAACTCTGATGATTCCACAGAGCCACTGGTTTAAATAGAACCAATCTCCTCCTTCAACATTGCTCGAACTTGATTCAGGTCAACTAAAAGTTTGGATGTGAGAGGGCCAAGAGAGAAGGAAACAGTTTCTTTGAAACTCTTAGACAAACCACTGATTAGGCTTTGAACTTGAGAGTCTTGTAATTGAACGTGATCCTTCACTGAGGTTTTGAAACTTTCAAACACCGAGACCAACTGGCTAACTACACTCTTCACATAAGCTAGGTCCTTGTCAGCTTGAGACTTGGAGCTCATATAAGAGTCTAAAGCAACAACTGTTGTCTTGAGAGCTTCAAGATCTGCTTCGATTCTAGAAGACTGAGTCTGGCACTCTTTCAATTCTTCCATAAGCTCAGACATAAAAGAAGATAAATTACAAGCCAGAGATAGCTCGAAGGATCTCTCTAACATTTTCATTTCTTCATTAAAGCTTTGCTTCATCTCAGCAACTGATACACTGAATGATTCTTTCAGCTCATTCTTCATGGATTCAAGATCAGATTTAGAGACAAAATCATTTGAGACAACTGCAGCAGATCCCTTTACTGAGGCCAAACTGACTACAGAATCAGTCATTATTGAATTAATTGATGATGAAAGGGAGGTTTCCATTAACTTCACTTCTTCAACAAAACTGGTTTTGAGGTCCTCTTTCAGCTTATTTAGATCATGAAATCTGACCACATCATCTGGCAAAAACTCAGAAGCAAGATCATAATTGTTCTTCGGTCTATTCACAGACATCTCATCATCTGAATCCGGATAATCCAATCCACAGACTATAAACCCTGGGTCTTCTACCCAGTCTCCAAGCTCAACAGCTACTGTAACATTTCCAAGAACAGATTGATGCTCCCCCTCAATGGGTACATTCTCATGTATCACAACAGCATTCAGTGCTGGATTCTCTTCATCAGAATCTTCTACTACAAGTTCCATCGGTGCAGCAACTAGAAGATCTTCTGATACAGGTACAGCTTCTTCTGTATCTCTTTCTACTTCAGCAGCAGGCATAGCTGAGTTTCCAATCAAAGGACTCATACTTAAACTACCAGAAGCAGGCGATTCAGATACATTCTCCTTTTCCTCTTCTTCTTGGTGAGGTACAGACTGGTCTTCCTCATAAGTAGACAAAATTTCCTCTACCTTTCCTTTCCTAGAATAAACCAATTCTGCAACAGGACTTGGGGGAAAGTTTGGATCTCCTCCAACATCCATGGGAGTTTCTTATTCTTCTTCTTCCGTTTCATCGCTATAAACAGGTTTCTCTTCATCAGGTCTCAGACTTGGATCTCTCATATCCTTTGGTCTTGAGGGATGATCCACAGGATTAAACCTATCATAAATCTTTTGATCATCACTGACCCATTCTCCCTTCCATGGGTTCCAGTTAATTTTCATGTACTTACAAACAGTCGAGGTGATGCAGAAATTATTCTTGACTACAACTTTCTCATCCTGAGACTCAGCTATTCCTTTCACTTTTATCATTACTGAAATCAGCTTGGCAAAGAACAAAGCATTAGTCTTTGACTTTGGTCTAATCATGTCTTCCATTTGAAGCATTAACAATCTGCACAGATTGATTTTTACACCATGTCTCAGCAAATGAAGAAGATAGATATCTTGATATCTCAGATTTGCAAAATATCCTTGCCTCGGTATCAACACATGCTGAACAAACTTGAAGAGCAGTCGATTCTCTCCATCCATTTCAGCAGCAACCACTTGCCTTTGATTTCCATTACCGGTCAGCTCTTGTAAGGCGGTTTCATAATCAAAGATGTCACTGCTAGGTGGCATTGCTCTTGATACATACCCAGAGACACCTTCATGTGGTACTTTTAAACACTCAACCCACTCTATTGAAGAAAAAGACATCTCTTTTCCATTTAAAAAAGAGCTTACCCTATTCTCATTTTCAGACTTCTCGAAGGTTACAAACTCGTAGAACTGTTTTACCAACTTCGGGTAGTATGGACCATTGTTATTCGAGAAACAATCCACCCATTTCTGGTCCTCCAAAATCTCAAGTACTAACGATTTGCTAGGCAGTATCCATTCCACGCACAGTTCCTTCTCGATTACTATGTCTCTATTCTGCAAGTGAGGATTCACTGGTCGCCTTCCCGATCTAGTTCTGACTTCACTAGCACTGGCTTTATGCTGTGTCTTCTGCTTCTTAGCTTTTGGTTCTACACTTTCATCTCTGACGATAGGAAGCTTAGTTTTTGCCATCGCGGGTTTAGGGTTCTTGGTCGATTTGGGAGCAAAGGTTCGAAGGTGAGAGATTTTGAGCTCGGTGAGGTAAGAAGTGGCTTAGAATTAGTTTTATCATTTAGGAATTCCAAATAAACGACTAAAATAGAGTAAGATAAAATAAAATAAAACGATTCGAATTCTTGGCGGCAGACAGAAGTTTTAAAATATTGCATTAGTGTGAGTTAATCATCGGTGAGAAAAACAAATCGGTGAGAATTGTACATCAGTGAGAATTTCACATCGGTGAGAATTTCACATCGGTGAGAATTTTCACATCGGTGAAAATTTTCACATCGGTGAGGATTTTCACATCGGTGAGAATTTCACATCGGTGAGAATTTCACATCGGTGAGAATTTTACATCGGTGAGAATTTCACATCGGTGAGAATTTTACATCAGTGAGGATTTTCACACCGGTTGTGATTAAACATTCCCAATTCGTGTCTTATGTAACTTAGCCTATCCGAACTTAAAGGTTTAGTGAAAATATCAGCCAATTGATGTTCAGTGCCAATAAATTCAAGAGAAATATCACCTTTTTGATAGTGATCTCTTAGGAAATGGTGTCTTACATCTATGTGTTTGGTTCTAGAGTGAGATACAGGATTCTTAGAGATGTTTATTGCACTGGTGTTATCACACTTGATTGAAACATGTTTAAAAACATATCCATAGTCTAAAAGAGTGTGTTTCATCCACAGAATTTGTGCACAGCAACTACCAGCAGCTATATATTCTGCTTCGGCAGTAGATAATGCAACTGAGTTCTGTTTCTTACTACACCAAGAAACTAAGGATTTTCCAAGCAAATGACATGTTCCTGATGTGCTTTTTCTATCTAACTTACAACCAGCAAAGTCAGCATCTGAATAACTCATTAACTCAAAGGATTGTCCTTTTGGGTAAAACAAACCTAAGTTAACCGTGTGTTTGAGATATTTAAAAATTATTTTAACAGCAAGCAAATGAGATTCTTTTGAATTAGATTGAAATCTAGCACACATACACACACTAAACATAATATCAGGTCGACTAGCAGTAAGATAAATTAAAATACCAATCATACCTCTGTAATTTGTTTGATCAACTGGTTTCCCAGTTTCATCTGCATCCAATTTACAAGTAGTACTCATAGGAGTTTCACTTTCCTTGATACTATCCAGACCAAAACGTTTTAAAAGATCCTTTGTATATTTACTTTGATTCAAAATAATACCATCTTCATTTTGAAATACTTGAAATCCAAAAAAAGTACTTAAGTTCTCCCATTAAGATCATTTCAAATTCATTTTGCATACTTTTTGAAAAATCAGTACATAAAGAGTGTTTAGAAGATCCAAAAATAATATCATCAACATATATCTGTACAACTAAAACATCTTTAGAAATTATTTTAATGAAAAGAGTTGGATCAGCAATCCCTTTAGTAAAACCATTTGAGATAAGGAAATTGCTGAGTCTATCATACCAAGCTCTTGGAGCTTGTTTTAAACCATACAAAGCTTTAGAAAGTTTAAAAACTTGATTTGGAAAATGGGGATTAGTAAATCCAGGTGGTTGTTCTACAAAAACATCTTCAATTATAAAACCATTTAGAAATTCACTTTTTACATCCATTTGATATAACTTGAAATCCAGATGTGCAGCATATGCAAGTAAGATCCTAATGGCTTCTAGTCTAGCTACAGGTGCAAAAGTTTCCTCATAGTCTATACCTTCTTCTTGACTATATCCTTGTGCAACTAGTCTAGCTTTGTTTCTAACTATATTTCCAGATTCATCTACTTTATTTCTAAAAACCCATTTTGTGCCTATTGTCAAAGTGTCCTTAGGTCTGTCAACTAATTCCCAGACTTTGTTTCTTTCAAACTAATTTAATTCTTCCTGCATAGCCATTACCCAGAATTCATCATTGATAGCATCATCGATATTTTTGGGTTCTAGCTGTGAAAGAAAAGCTTTATGTTCAACCTGGTTTCTTAGAGAAGCTCTAGTTTGTGTTCCTCTATCAAGATTACCAACAACAGCTTCTAAAGGATGATTCTTTAGAATCCTCGTTGATCTGGTAAAGGTTGGACTAGAAATTTCAGGTTCATCTATAGGTTCGGGTTCAACAGAAGAAGATTCTGGAAAAAGTCCAGAACTGGATACTTTTATAACAGGTTCTTTAGATTTATCATTAAGGTACAGAATAGACAAATCTTCTTCAAGATTCTCAAGAGAGGTTTTAGGCTCATGTGGATCAGTTTCATCAAACTTGATGTGAACAGATTCTTCCACACATTTGGTTTTCTTATTGAATACTCTATAGGCTTTACTTGAATTAGAGTAACCCAGAAAAATTCCTTCATCACTTTTGGGAGCAAACTTATCCAGATTATCTTTAGTATTCAAAATAAATACTTTGCAACCAAAAACTTTAAAGTAATTAACCTTAGGCTTTCTATTGTTCCACAATTCATAAGGGGTTTTCTTAAGAACAGGTCTAATTAAGACTCTATTAATGACATAGCAAGCTGTATTAACAGCTTCAGCCCAAAAATAAATAGGCAGATCATATTCATTGAGCATGGTTCTAGAAATTTCTTGAAGGGTTCGGTTTCTTCTTTCTACTACACCATTCTGTTGGGGTGTTCTAGGGGCAGAAAAGTTATGAGTATAGCCATTGTGTGAGCAATAAGATTCAAAATCTTGATTTTCAAACTCACGACCATGATCACTCCTCAAAGTTTTAATCTTAAGTCCACTAAGGTTCTCTACAGATTTAGAGTATTTAACAAAAGAAGAACAAGCTTCACTTTTGTGAGCTAGAAAATATACCCAAGTATATCTAGAAAAATCATCTACAAGAACATAAACATAGTGATTCCCATTTAAACTAGAAACTCTTGATGGTCCAAACAAATCCATGTGAACCAATTCAAGTGGTTGAGAAGTCGAAACTTCTTTCTTTGATTTAAAAGAAACTTTGTGTTGTTTTCCCTTTTGACAGGGGTTACACACTCTATCATTTGGGAATTCTAATTTAGGTAGGTCTCTAACTAGATTTTTTCTAGAGAGTTTTCTAAGTGAGTGAATGTTGCAATGTCCCAATCTTCTGTGCCATAGCCAAGATTCTTTATGAAAAGCATTCAAACAAGTAATATTCTGCTTAGCTAAAGAATTCAGATTAACAGTATAAACATTTTCATTTCTTAAGGCAGAAAATACCAAAACATTCTTAGAATTAAAAATTTTCCAAGAATCATTTTCAAATTTAACATGAAAACCATCATCACATAACTGAGAAATACTTAATAAATTGTATTTAAGGCCATCAACAAATAAAACTTTAGAAATCAAAATTGAATCAGTGTTACCAATCTGGCCTAGGCCGATGATTTTTCCTCTTGAATTATCACCAAAGGTGACAAAGCCTCCATCAACTTTTATTAAACTCTTAAAACAAGAGAAGTCTCCTGACATATGTCTTGAACATCCACTGTCCAAATACCAGGTCTCTTTACAGGAGCTCTTTAAGCAAGTTCCCTACAAAACAGATTCAGATGGGAGATGATTTTGGTACCCAGATTTTCTTGGGTCCAGACAGGTTAGCCAATAACACTTTAGGTACCCATATTTGTCTAATGGGTCTCATATAATTTGTAGAATTGACATTCTTTGAAAGATAAACTTTATTAGATCCATAGCTATGTATATAACTGGTTGAAGCATACGAAGTTCCAGAATTACCTTCATTCTGTCCAGATTTAGAAATGAATCTAGTTTTGGCAATTTTCCTTTGTCCAGGTTGGTATCCTATACCAGTAGTATATTTAGGTGCTATTTGATTTCCTAGCATCTGTGTTAGTGTATTTTTTCCATTGGTGGACTTCTCTAAGTCTTTCTTGAGTTGCTCATTAGATAGTTTCAGTTCAGTGTTTTCTTTTAACAGTTGAGCATTTTTCTCTTTTTCAATAGTGAGTTCGGTTTTAACTGTAGTGGTGAGAGCATGCTGTTTCTTTAATGACTTGTATTTATCCTTAAGTTCATTACATGTCTCTTCCAGCATATCACAGTACTCAAACAATTCAGTTTTAGACATTGTTCCAGAATCAGAATCAGATTCTGCATTATCTCCAGAGTAATAATTTAAAGCAGGAGTTTCAGCAGTTACCTCAGAAGTGTTTGTCATAAAGCACATGTTTGCCTTATTTTTGTGTTCAGTTTCAGAGCTTTCAGACTCAGTAGAGCTATCCTCAGAAGCACTCCAAGTAGCCTTCATGGCTTTCTTAAACTTATTGTCCTTATATTCATATTTCTTTTTATACTTCAGCTTTGGACAGTCGGCTTTAATGTGTCCTTTTCTCTTGCACTCATAGCAGACAACATCATCTGATTTGTCATTCTTCTTCCAATCCTTTTTCCATTTACCTTGGTGATCATACTTACCCTTGTAATTTGGTTTCCTAAAGAATTTCTTTTTCCTATAAAATTTCTTAAATCTTCTAGCAATGTGAGCCATCTCAGCATCACTGTCAGAATCACTTTCACTGTCTTCACAGCTTGAACTTTCAACTACAGCTTGAATCTTTTCTTTGTCCTTATTCTTTGAAGTTGAAGATTTGAAAGCGACAGACTTTCTTGGAGGTTCATTTTCTTCCTCTTTATTCACTTTAAGCTCTTCTTCATACATCATCAGCTTGCCAATTAGTTCCTTGACAGGTAGAACAGCAATGTCACATGATTCTATGATTGAGACAGATGTGCCTCTCCATCTATCAGGTAGACATCTCAAAATTCTCAAAATTTGTTCCTTCGATGAGACATCCTTTCCCAGTGAGATCATTGTATTGACAATTTCATTGAACCTGAGATACATGTCAGAAATGGGTTCGTCAGGCTTCATTTTAAAATTATCATACTTGATAGTATAAGTGTTCAATATCATTTCTTTAACATTCGTTGTTCCTTCATGAGAAACAGCTAAGGTATCCCAAATTTCATATGCAGTTTTACATGCAGAAATTTTATTAAACTCTTCATCTCCTAGAGAACAGTACAAGGCATTCATAGCTTTACAGTTGTTATTGTAAGCAGTCTTTATAGGTTCATCCCAAGTAGATCTAGCAGTAGTAGGAATTTTGTATTCTGATTCAATAGCAGTCCAGATATGAAAACCTATGCTTTCTAGATGAATTTTCATTTTCAGTTTCCACTGAGCATAATTAGTTCCATTGAAGAAAGGTGGCCGGTTAGTAGCAGCACCCTCAAGTCTATTGTCCATGATGAGAAAATTTTAAAGAGATAAAAATTTAGATATAACAGAAATTTTAAGAACTTTAAAATACAACTAAAATCACAGTTCAAAAGCAGAGTACTTTTAGAAAGTATTTTCAATCCTCTGATACCAAGTGTTGGTCGGAGTGGTTTACTCAAGAGGGGGGTGAATTGAGTACCAATTAAAATTTCTGTATTTAAAAACAATGTCTTAAAGACCCCCAAATAAAATAATAAATTAACCTGTAGTGAATTTATATTAAAGTAGAGGTTCTGTCAGATTCTCAAGGGATTGATTAATTCCCAGTTAATCAACACAGGAGTGTGTGATTATCTTTTGAAACTAACTTACTAATCTACACTTAACATAAACACTTGCTAGTTTAATTATCAAAGTATCTTTAAAAACAGTATTGGTTTTAAAGTGATTAGCAGCGGAATAAAACTTTGAAAGAGATGGCACAACAAATGTAACCAAGAGGTTCAGTCTCAAGACGAGACTTAGTCCTCTCAAAAGTTTATATAAAAGTAATCCACACCCTGGATCGGGGTTCAACAGTTTACAACTGTCCAGGTCCAAGACCTCTACCACTGTTATTCGTGGGAAACAGTACAACAGCAACCAGCTGTCCAGGTCACACACGACCTCTACCACTGTTATTCGTGGGAAAGAAAGAATGAAAGAGTTTGGTAAGGATTTACAAATCCTCCAGTTTAAGTACAGGAGGCAGTGTATGTGTTAGATACAGCAGATAACACACACTGCTCGAAAAGTATAATAATAAATCACAGAACAATAGATGTAGAGTTTAGAGATGGTTCTGGTGATTTCAGTGTAGCTCTGGACTCCTTTGGATTCGATCCTAAGTGAGTCTGAGTCCTCTTCTCATTTTTGTTTGAGAAACAGAGTGTCGTATGATCCAGGTTCACAGACAGTGAGATGTAGTCGATGAAGTTCTTCAGTGTTCTTCTTATATGCACAGAACACTCCTCGAGTATGCTTGATTGTCTATGAGATTCTCTGTGTTCTTGATGGAACTGGTTTTTCTCTTCTTGTGTTTCTGGTATATTTCATCCACCACACTCTTCTTGTTTCTGTTATTTTCGTTGTCTCTTGGGCAGTGTAGTCTTCTCGTCTTTATCTCATGGGCAACAGGGGACAGAAAAGATTTCCTTTCTGCAGGTACGAGGTACGGGTTCCTGACATCCGACAACCTTTATCAGATATTTGACAAATCATTAAAATGTACATGATATTACCGTTAGATAGATTAAATATAGGAAATAAAGAAATTCAAACAGTGAGTCGAGTGATCGGTAGGTAATCAGCATCGGTAGCTTGGACATCGGTAGCTTGAACATCGGTAGCTCAATTTCATTAGTTGCTTTGACTCTATCGGTGGCTCTATGCGTCGGTTGGTATATGCTTGTATCGGTGACTTTGTTTATCGGTAGCTCCATGCATCGGTAGCTGCATGCGTCGGTAGCTCCATGCGTCGGTAGCTCCATGCGTCGGTAGCTCCATGCGTCGGTAGCTCCATGCGTCGATAGCTTCATGCGTCGATATCGGTAGCTGTGAGTCTGTCAGTAGCTTCGTCCATCGGTGACTCTTATTCCATCGGTAGCTATTTATACTTACACCGGTAGCTCTATGTTTGTATCGGTAGCTGTCTGTAAGTCAGTAGCTTACACTTATAAGTACATCGGTAGCTGTGTGTTAAGTATATCGGTAGCTCTGTGTTAAGTATATCGGTAGACTGGGTACCGGTAGCTCTTTATCAGTAGCTATAGGCAGATGACTTATCTGTTTTATGCAGAACACATCCGATTGTGTTAGAATTAATTTATAACTTGTATGAACATGGATAAATGAGGATTAACATATTCCAAAGACTATTTTAAAAATTATTATTGGTTTGATCACAGATTTGAAAGAATTAAAGTATAGATCAATGATACTTAAAAATATCATAGAGAATGAAAACATAATTGGGATTTTCAACACATATGAATACATGATTGAGATTATCAAAACAGGTGAGGTCAACAATCTTGTTCATTATCAATACAGAAAATGGAAACATGCTAGAACAAAGTACAAAATATTCATAAATGAGGAAATGAAAACTCCCCAATGATGTGCTCTGCTCTCTGGCTCCGCAAATTCCAGGGTTGTCCACCAGATCTCTCTTCTCTAATGAAAGAGAAGTTGTTGTCCATGTATGTCTCCCACCTAACTCTACTGCTTGCTCTGTTTTAAGTACCCATTGTCTTCTGTTGCTCGTCACCTCCACTCTTCTCTGAATTAAACTTGTCTTTTACTGTTACACCGCACACGTGTGTGTTTTTGTGACTGACACGTCGTGCTAGTTTTGCTCTTGTAACTAACTTCTGATGAGTTAGTTGGAAGCACTTGGATGTGTTTTTGACTCTTGAATGAACCTACGTAAGAAAAACAAACAACCCAATTAAAAAAAAGAAGGAAATAATTAAATAAAAATTTAAAATTTAAGGCAATATCTTTAAAAAATATATTTTAAAAGAATTAATAAACTTTTAGATAATGTAATTAAATAAATTATTTAATTAGTATTATTAATAAATAATAATTAAATTATAATTAATTATGATGAAAAAAAATTATTATTAAAATAGTTTTTAGTTAATTATTAAAGTTGAATTATAATAGTTTACATATTATAAGTTGATTGAACAAAGTTATTATTATTATTAAAGTATAAAAAGTTTTATTAATAATTAATTTTAATGTTAAATTGTTATTAAGTTATTAATTGTTACTAATTAACATTATTAAAGTAAATTATAAACATTAAGTTTATTATTAATTTGAAAGTTAAAATTATTTATAATTATAAATTTATTTATTAATTTATTTATAATAAATTAATAAATTAATTATTAAAATTTTACTAAATATATTTTATTATTAAATATTTAATATAAAACATTTAAATTAAAAATTTATTTAAATTTAATTTAGAAGTAATTATTATTAATTTATTTAGTTTAATTAATGTTTTATTAAAGTTAATTAAATTAAAATTTCTCTTTTATAAATATTAAATATTTTATATTTATGATATATTAATAATTATTAAAATTTAGTATTTTGATATTTTAGCTTAATTATTATTATTTAATTATGTTTTTATTTTATTTTATTTTATTTACTTTTGTTCTTTTTTTTAAATAACTCCCCCCCCCCCCCAATTCGGCGCATAGCAACCCTAGGGGGGGTCTTCTTTGGTCTCCTTCGGCACTGCATGCAAAGGCCAGCGGCAGATCCCTCTTCTCCCTCCGGCAGCACAGCTCCTCCTCGGTCTCTAGTCTGAAGGCCTGGGCAAGGCGGCTTCCTCCTCATAGTGGTTTCGACAAGGCTCGGAGTAGTGAGTTTCAAATATGTTCTACAGAGGCTCCAAGTTGGTGTGGCGGGTTCAGCTGGCTTGGCTCCTCCTCTTCGCTTCAGGTTTCATCAATAGTTGTGCACAACCACAACTCCAGCGGCGGCAACATTATCTTCCAGTTCACCATTGGCGATGAGGTTTCCTCCACAGCCCGGTGACTACTCCCTGCATCGGTCACAGGCAGATCGACTCAGTAGCTTCAAGTTCTCCAGATCTGTAGAGTTTTAGTTCTGTGGGTTGATCTGTTGTTGGTAGATGGGGAAGATATTAGCGAAGGTGTGTCAGGGCTTTAGTAGGGTAGCCGTAGTAGAAGGTTTGTTGTGGCACTGGTTTGTAAAGGAAGATGAGAAACGATGGAACCGGTGTGTGAAGATGTGAGAGTTGCAGTAGGTGGATGAGGCGGTGGAGGATGAAGGAAGAGAGGCGATATGGAGAGTGAGATGCAGGGGAAGCAAAGGTGTGATAAAAGGTCATCGATGCTAAAATTAAGGTTACCAGTGCTAAAGATTAAAAGGTCACCACTGTGAAAGCATGAGGTTATTGATAGGTATAAAAAAATATAAGGTTATTGATAGTTAAAAAAACAAAGGTCATTGTTGCCAAAAAAAAGGTCACCGTCATAGAAAAACAAAAAAGTCACCGAGAGAAAAAAAATAAAAGGTTACCGATGCACTGCATCGGTAGCCTTGAGGGTAGAGTTACTAGTACTTAATGGATCACCGATGCAGATAAATCAGAAGGTCACCGTTGCAATTAAATTAAAGGTCACTGATGCAGAAAATCAGAAGGTCACTGTTGCAATTAAATCATCTGCAACGGTAACAAACAGAAAATAAAACTAATGGTAGAAAGATAAAATAATTGGACTAACGGTGAGACAAAAATTAAAATTACATAAATTAAACTTATAATTAAAACTTAAGTTAATTAAATGATTTAATAAACTAATAAAAAAATTATCTAAATTAGAATTTAAAAACTAAAAGTAAATCAATTAAATGGTTTTTAGCTGGGTTATTATTTATATTTCATATACTAAATTAAAATATAAAAGTTTTAAATAACTAAGTTAATTAATTAAATAACAATATGAACACTTAAAAATAAAAACACATCAGATTATTGAATTAAAAACTTATGTTAATAACTTTAATTAAAAACCAACCAAATAATTAAACATAAAAATTAATAAACTTAATTTATTTTAATGAGTCTAAATTAAAGGATAAAATATTATAATAAAGGCTATGTTAGATAAATAGGAATACGAAGATTAAATAATTGTTTAATAAAAATGTTAATTTATTAAAAAGTCAAGCAGATTTTACTTAAAAAACTAATTAATAAATAATTAAATTAGAAGAGTAAAGTAAGATTAAAATAATAAATTTAAAGAGTAAAAATACTTAATTAATTATAAAAATTGATTGATTAACAAATTTAATTATAAAAATACAAAAGTAAAATAATTTAGTAAAAAGTACCTAAATAATTAATTAAATCATTAAAAAGTAAGTAAAAAGATGTGGAAAAACTATATAAAAATAAAGCCACATAAAATTCCCCCACACTTAAGCATTGTTTGTCCTAAAACAATTTCTTGCTTTATTATCTTTGAAAAATAGATTATAGATTCATGATTCATCTCAAACTGTAACATGTCCAACACTTAAAAACAGAGGACAGAAACTGTCAACTGGATCTTTGAAAAATATGTTTCAAATGATGTCTTGCCTAGAACAAATACTCAAAGAGTAATCTAGAAAGCTATGAATCATCAAGAAATGAAGATGTCATGCCTCATAAGTGATAAAAATTAATGACTCATTTAAATCTAAGCTCAAGTTCTAAGTCCAAAAGTGATAAGAGGTAAAGTATCAGTGAAATCAAAAACTTAACAAAGGAACCTTGTACTTTGACTCATCACCTAGGTTCCAACTATAAATATATTTTTTTGAATCACCTTATTGATACAACCTAAATGACTCCCATATAAACTAATTGACCTCTTCTTCATTTGTCGTTCATCATTCCCCTCACCTTAATGAATTCATTTTTGACTCTAGACACTTTATTTATTTATTCCAAGCCATGTATCATGTGATAAGCACTGTGCAATGCACTTATTCAAGGTGTACAGAGGGATTATAGTAAACAGAAATGCACCTAGCATATAAGGTCTCAGAGATTCACTGTGAGATCCTAGATGCCCAAACTACTCCATTTCCAAAATATTTATATCAAAAATCATTTATATTGGATCATTGAGTTGATTACTTAAATAATTAAAAGAAAAGAAGAAGAATGAATCCCCTAAAGTATAGTCAAACTTCCAGTTTCAACAGCTATGATCATAAATCTACAAACATATAACCCAAAACGATTTAAAATATAGTCCCTAAACCAAAATCTCCATTAAATCACTAAGTAAATATCACTTAGCAGTCATCCAATATCATTAATTCCATACTCAAAGCAGTTCTCAACTACCAAAGAAATACTTTCCATAGGCAAGACCCATTTGAGAAACAGTGTAAAGCCTAAAATTATGAAAGAATTTTGAAAACAAAATTAGCCATTTTTTACAAAAGAATTGAAATTGTAGTGGGAATTGATAGGCTTTCAATTAATTACAGTTTAGCATAGTCAATAATTTACCCCCTCCCCCACACTTAAAACCCAACTTTTTCCCCAAAGTTGACTTCAAAGGTAGAGAAAAAAAATTTGACAGTTATAGTTCAAAATAGATTTTCAATAGAGCAGATTTATGACATGTTAAAAGGGTCTCTTTAAAGTTCAAAAATATTGTTTTCCACAAAGAAAAAACATAGTAGGTTCATTAGAAATTACATGCATTAACATTTATGTCCAGTGACAAAAAATTTCAAGAAATTCCAAACAGTATCATGAATCTTGTAGGTGTACAGTGGGTAGGGTATAAGCATGTTCAGAAACTATGATTCAGTTGGATGTTAAATACAGTAGAAAAATTTCATGCTAAACATCCAAAAGATACAAGAAGATTCAACACAAAATTTCTCAGCCTGCATGTACCCCCCCACACTTAATTTCATGTAATGAAAGGTTTTAATAGAAATGAAATTCAGTTTTCAGCAGTGATGTACATGCAGAATTTTTATTTACACAGTGAAATACACCAGACTTTCATTCCAATACACCCAGAATTTTAAACATATACAAAATTTCTTATTTGAGTAGCAAGACATGAAGCAGAATTTTTAGTAAACATGTAGTAGAATTTTCTAAAACAGACAGAATTTTTCGGGCAAGTAAGACAAGTAGCAGGTTTTTTATAGTAAAAACAGAATTTTTTTAAAAGAAAATAGAAGCAGAAATAAGTGCAAAAGTAAGTGAAAGAACTTCCCTGTATATGTTTTTGAATTACTCTTCAGTATAGGAATTACACTCCATTAATGACACAACAGCAGCTTCTTGATAACTCTAAAACAAAACAACCAAACCAAGAACAACCAGTAACAGGAATTTCACAAAAAAAACATAGAAGCATCACTTTATTCAATGTTAAAATGAAACAAGAAAAGGACAGAAATAACCATGGGTTGCCTCCCATGCAGTGCTAAGTTTTAAAGTCTTCATCCAGACTTTATTCAAAAAGAGTGCTCAAGATCAGTGAAGGCAGCCAAGCCCTTCGGTTGTCCCTCAAAATACAACTTCACCCTCTGCCCATTAACCAACATGGGTTTTTTTTCTTCACCTATAATTTCAACAGCTCCATTCTTAAGCACTCTCACTATAGTAAATGGTCTAGACCACTTGGACTGAAGTTTTCCAAGAAAGAGTTTAAGTCTAGAGTTAAAGAGAAGGACCTTATGTCTAGGTTTGAATTCTTTGGCTTGAATGATAGAATCATGAAAGATTTTAGTCCTTTCTTTATAAATTTGTGAATTATCATAACTATCCCTCCCAATCTCATCCGTCTCACTCAGCTCAAGTAATCTTCTCTCACCAGAACTCTTAAAATCAAAGTTCAAAGCCTTAACTAACCAATAAGACTTATGTTGCAACTCCACAGGTAAATGACAATATTTCTCAAACAATAGCCTATAAGGATACATTCCTATTGGGGTCTTGAAAGCAGTTCTATATGACCATAAAGCTTCATCCAATTTAAGAGACCAGTCTTTCCTAGTGGTTGAAACAGTTTTCTCAAGTATCTTTTTCAGTTCCCTATTTGAAATTTACACCTGTCCACTAGACTGTGGATGATAAGGAGTGCCAATTTTATGAATACAACCATATTTTTTCATCAAAGCTTTAAATTTTTAGTTCTTAAAATGTGTTCCATTATCACTGATAAAGGATTTTGGGACTCCAAATCTAGAAAAGATATTCTTTTTAACAAATTTAATTACAGAATTGGCTTGATTGTTGGGCAGTGCAGCTGCCTCAACCCACTTCGACACATAATTAATAGCAACAAGTATGTACTCATTCCCATGAGATGATTGAAATGGAACCATGAAATCTAAACCCCAAACATCAAAAATCTCAACTTCTAGAATTCCTTTTTGGGGCAACTCCTGCTTCCTGCCCACATTTCCTAGCCTCTGATATCTATCACAGCCAACCACAAAGCTTCTAGCATCCTTAAAAAGAGTGGGCCAAAAAACCAAATTTTATAACTTTCTTAGAAGTCCTTTAACCACCATGGTGACCTCCCCAAGGTGAGGAGTGAAAACTCTCTAAGACAGGAAATATATCTTCCTCAGGCACACATCTCCTAAGGATACCATCAGCACATATCCTAAACAATAGAGGATCATCTCAAAGGTAGTATTTAATCTCATAAATGAATTTCTTTATTTGGTTATTTGACAGATTTCAGGGAATGAAACCTACTGCCAAGAATTTGGAAAAATCTGCAAACCATACAGATTGCTTAATATAAATAGTGAGAATATTTTCATCAGGAAAGGAAGAGTTTATTTCCCTAGGATCTTCATATTGAGTATGAGGAATCCTAGATAGGTGGTCAGCAACTAAATTTTCAGCTCCCTGCTTATCCCTAATCTCTAAATCAAACTCTTATAGCAAAAAAATACATCTAATCAGCCTGGGTTTAGTTTCCTTCTTAGATAGTAAGTACTTTAAAGCAGAATGATCAGTGAAAATGATGACTTTTGAGCCTAACAAATACTGTCTAAACTTATCTAGAGAAAACAAAACAGTTAGCAATTATTTTTGAGTGGTGGTATAATTATTCTGGGCTTCATCGAGTAGTCTACTAGCATAATACACTACATGCAGTTTCCTATCTTTCCTCTGTCCAAGGACAACACCTACAGCCATGTCACTAGTATCACACATAAGTTCAAAAGTTAGTTTCCAGCCAAGTGTAGTGATAATGGGTGATGTAGTGAGTTTCTCTTTTAACAGGTTAAATTATTTCAAACAGTTTTCATCAAAATTGAAAGGTTCGTCCTTGACCAACAAAGAACACAAGGGCTTAGTTATTTTGGAAAAGTCTTTTATGAATCTCTGGTAGAAACTAGCATGCCCTAAGAAACTTATAATACCTTTAACATTTTCAGGAGGTGGCAGTTTTTGAATAACATCAATCTTAGCAGTATCAACTTCCAAACCACTCTTGGATACCTTATGACCAAGCACTATACCTTCTATGACCATGAATTGAAACTTCTTCCAATTAAACACAAGGTTGGTTTAAATGCATCTCTCCAAAACTAATTCAAGATTTATAAGACAAGAGTCTAAAGTATTTCCCACAATGGAAAAGTCATCCATGAAAAATTTAATGATTCTTTCAATCATATCCGAAAAAAATAGTCATCATACACCTTTGAAAGGTGGTTGGAGCTCCACACAATCCAAAGGGCATTCACCTATAGAAAAATGTCCCAAATGGTCATGTGAAAGTGGTCTTTTCCTGGTCCTCTAGAGAAAAAAATATCTGGTTGTAACCAAAATACCCATCCAGGAAACAGAAAAATTTATTTCCAGCAAGCCTCTTAAGAATTTGATCAAGGAAGGGCATTGGAAAATGTTCCTTCTCGGTGGCTGCATTAAGCTTCCTATAATCAATATAAACTCTCCATTTTGTGTCTTTCCTAACTTAGAATTCTTCATTATTTTAATATTTTACTATAGTGAAGCCTCTCTTCTTGGGAACAACCTAGACAGGGCTGACCTAAGCACTATCATAAATGGGATATATCATTCCAGTGTCTAGCAACTTGATCACTTCCTCTCTCACTACTTATTTCATGTTTGGGTTCAATCTTCTTTGACATTCTACCCTAGGCTTATGGTCAGGGTCCATAGGAATTTTATGCATGCAAAATGAGGGACTAATACCCTTGATATCAGCTATTGTCCAACCTATGAAAAATTTAAACTTTTTCAACACACTCAATAATCTTTCCTCTTGATTTTCATTCAGTTCAGAAGAAATTATGATAGGCAAAGTGGAATTCTCACCCAGAAATGAATATTTCAAATTAGTAGGGATTGGTTTCAATTTAAGAATGGGTGTTTCAACACTAGAATGAAGACTCTTAGGCCTGGGAGGTCCAATATCTTAAACATATATCTTGTAAGAAGTATTGAAAGATGAAATATTTTCAATTTCAAGCTCAGTTTCAGAAATAACAGTGTTTCTGTCCAAATTGGACAGCACACTGTCCAGATTTTCCAGATCAGAATTCAACAAGTTAATCAAATAAGAATCATCAAGTTGTCTTATAATTTCTCCCTCAATATCATCAAAGTATTCAACAAGGTTGATATTAACAGAAACACCCTCAAATTCACTCAAAAATTTCCTAAGTTTAGAAACATAGGACTCTTCTACAGCAAAAGATGAACAGTTGTCCAGTTCTAGAAATTTTTCACGATTCAGTATTTGAGCATAATTTTGAACTTCTAAGACAAATTCAATAGGATTTTTTAACTTATAAATTATTTTCTTTAGTATAGGATCGATTTTCAGATTCTTCATAGTTTCCAATTGAGTTATCATCTTCTAAAGACTCTACTATTGAACAGTTTTTAGAAAAATTTGGTTCTTTAACATTTTTAAACACATTGAACTCTTTTTGTTGTTATCAAATTTTAAAAATAAGATGACCCTTAGAGACATCAATAACAGCACCACCTATGTCCAAGAAGGGCCTACTCAAGATGATGGGAACCTCTTGATCACACTCCATGTCTAAGACTAAAAAGTCTTCAAGTAGAAACAGCTTCTCTACCCCAACTAGAAAGTCATCTATCCTACCCAAAGGATGAGTGAAAGATCTATCAGCCAACTGCAATATGACTGTGGTGGGTTGAAGATCACCCAACCTCAAATACTGAAATAGTGAGTATGGGAGAATATTAATTCTAGCACCTAAATCACACAACCAGTTGAGCTGATCATAATTTACTAAGGTACAGGGAATGACAAAGCTACCTGGGTCTTTTAGTTTAGGTGGGATTTTCTTTTAGAGTACAGCACTGCACTCTTCAGTGAGGTTGTAAGTAGAAAATTCTTTGAGGGTCTTTTTGTTTGAAATAATTTTTTTAAGAGAATTAATGTAAGATTAGATTTAAATTAAGGATTAAATGAAAGGAATGTTTACTTGAAGTTTGTAAAGGAGACCAAGGAACTGAAGAAGTTTATCCCTGGTGTTACTTTGAGGTTTCAGCTTCTCAGGGAAAGGGATGGGTGGGGAAAAATTAAGGAAAGTGGGTATATCCATCACCTCTTCATCAAATTTTTATTTTCATTTATTCTTTTGATTTTTAGATGAGTTTTCAGCTTGTGATTCAGGTGAAAAATTCAAATTTTGATCATTTTTATGTCTTTTTTGTGAATTTCCAGCATGTGAATAAAGCATATTTTTATTACCAAATTCAAACAGATTTTCATTTTAGGAATTTTCAAGGTCTTTTTCAACAACAGTTTGAGTATTCGGCCCACTTCTAGTTACTACCACCATGGAATTCTATCTAGGGTTAAGCTCAGTGGTACTATGAAGTCTACCTTTTCCCTAGATGAAAAATCTCTAGTAAGTTGTTCAAGTTGTGTTTCTATGTTCTGCATTCTCACATCAGTTTTCATTTTATCTGACTCATATTGATTTTGATGTTTGGATAGATAAATCATGTATATTTTCTCTTGAGGGTTAATTTTGTTCAATATTAGATCAAGTTTAGAAGATATTTGATTATCATTGTTTCTTTGTGCATTTGAAGACTCACCCCTTTGTTGATTTTGAAGGTTTTGTCTTGGTTGGTTTTGATAGTTAGGGGTAGTAGATTGTTTAATTAGGCCCTGATCTTTCCATCATAAATTTGTATGGTTCCTATATACTTTATTATAATTTTTTGAAAATGGATCTTCTTTAGAAGGCATTCTAGGACCATAGTTAACAAAGTTTGAGTTCTCTTGTTGTTGGGCCGACATATCAAAATTAGGACAGAAGTTTTCAGTATTCCCAAACATACCACACTGGACACACTATTCCCTTAAAGATTGATTGGTGTTTTGACAGCCAAGTTGATTAATAGTTTTCTTAGAGTTTTGTTTCATTAAAGATTTCAATTGTTTGGTGATTTCAGCAAGTTGGGCTTGAGTTTCATTCATTGAACTAGTGTTTGAATTAACATTTATATTGACTCTTTTTCTTCTTGAATTCTTATGTTGAGAGTTCAGGGGAATATTATTAAAAATTTGTCTATGTTCTTCATCTGTCTTGTCAATTTAATTACCCCCAGCAGCCTGATCAACTAGATTCTGTCTAGAGGATGATAGCCCTTCATAGAAGGTGTCCATGAGAAGGTGAGATGGGAGTTGATGATGGGGACACTGCCTAAGAATATCCCTAAATCTATCATAAGCTTCATGAAAAGCTTCTTCATCCTCTTGATAAAAACTAGTTATCTTAGTTCTAAGTTCTCCTTTAAGTCTTTGGGGATAAAATTTCATTATGAAAGAATTGTACACTTGATCCCAGTTTTCAAAAATATTCTCATCTAGACTCAGAAACCAATTCCTAGCATTCCCTTTAAGTCAAAAGGAAAAGACTCTCATTCTTAGCTCATTTTCTGTGAGTCCTAGAATAGGTAGTTTTTGCATGGTATTATAGAAGTCTCTAATGAAGGCAAGAGAGTCTTCATTAGAGAGTCCATTAAAAGTAGGAAAAAGTGAGATGTGTGACTATTTTAGCTCATATTTTCAGGCTCTGGAAGATAACCTAATGGAAGAAGGATTTCTTGAAACTTTAGGGAGTTGGAACCCCCTCATCCTAGGCCTTTCATTTTCATCTAAGATTTCTAGATGATTTTGGAAGTTTTTAGGTGCAGGAACTCTCTCATCTTGATTTTCCATTTCAAATTTGTTTTTCTTTCTTAGATAAGTTAAATGTTTATCTAATTCAGGGTTCAGAGGCTCTAATATAACACCAAAAGTTCTTGTTCTCATGTAAACAATAGTAGATAGTACTCAGCAGTAAGAAAACAGTAACAATTTAGCAAGAAAAGGAACAAATTTTTTTTTACAGTTTTCAAATTTTCCTTTTTTTTAGGTTTCTTTTTAAGGATTTTTTTAGTTTTTTTAGAAGTAATGGCTCATGCCTTCCCTGTAAATGGTGCTAAAAACTTGTTGTCGTCCGTCGTTGAAGTCAATCAAAGTTTAATTATTTATATTCTTACTAACTACCTCATATGTGGCAAGAAGGTTTGAACCCACAGAGAAGGAAATTATGACCACTAATCTTCTAAAAACCTTCAAAACGATCCCACTGTTGTCAGCAGTGGGGTAGATTTTCTATTTTTTACTTTTTTATTTTGTTAATTATAAGGCTCAAATGAAACACCACAATCCTTTTAAGTTTTTTTGTTCTAAACTATAATGAAACAAGAAACGCGCTAAAAACAGTAATTAACAGAGATATAAGATGCTGATAAATGAACAGTCAAGAGAATGAGCCCGGGGAAAAATTTAATTCTATTGGCTTTAAAATGATTTCTATTCACTTTAAAGTTGCTGCAATGCACCACTAAAATAAAATATGACTCACTTCCCTAGCCAAAAGTTGAGTCATACAGTTGATCAATCTTGGAGTTCGCCACTCCCAAATAAATCAACTGCAAAAAATTGTGATTCAAAAAAAAACTACAGAACTAACCCGTCGTAAGTTCTGAAGTTTTATAAATTTATTAATTTTGAAATATGTATCCACAATCAATCTCTCTGAATGATTGTGGAATTAGAAATAAAGTGCTAGTGGTATGATGCAGTTGAATGTATTCAGAACTGATCTCACCGATCAATTCTGGATACATTGAATTGATAAAATGAAAAGGAAGTAAAGATACCAGTAGAATTTTTTGAAATTCCCCGAACTTGAAGGTTTAGCCAACTATCTTGTTCATTTTCAATATATCAAATGGAAACATGCTAGAACAAAGTACAAAATATTCAGAAATGAGGAAAGGAAAACTCCCCAATGATGTGCTCTGCTCTCAGGCTTCGTCAATTCTAGGGTTATCCACCGAATCTCTCTGCTCCAATGAAAGAGAAGTTGTTGTCCGTGTACGTCTCCCCCCTGACTCTACTGATTGCTCTGTTTTAAGTACCCACTATCTTCTGCTACTCATCACTGCCACTCTTCTCCGACTTAAACTTGTCTTTTACTGTTGCACCGCACACGTGTGTGTTTTCATGACTGGCATGTCGCGCTAGTTTTGCCCTTATAACTAACTTCCGATGAGTTAGTTGGAAGCACTTGGATGTTTTTTCGACTCTTGAATAAACCAGTGCAAGAAAAACAAACAACACAATTAAAAACAAGAAGGAAATAATTAAATAAAATTTTAAAATTTAAGACAATATCTTAAAAAAATATTTTAAAAGAATTAATAAACTTTTAGATAATGTAATTAAATAAATAATTTCATTAGTATTATTAATAACTAATAATTAAATTATAATTAATTATGATGATATAAATTTTATTATTAAAATAGTTATTAGTTAATTATAAAAGTTGAATTATAATAGTCTACACATTATAAGTTTATCGAACAAAGTTATTATTATTATTAAAGTATAAAAAGTTTTATTAATAATTAATTTTAATGTTAAATTATTATTATGTTATTAATTTTTACTAATTAACATTATTAAAGTAAATTATAAACATTATGTTTATTATTAATTTGAAAGTTAAAATTATTTACAATTCTAAATTAATTGATTAATTTATTTAGAATAAATTAATAAATTTATTATTAAAATTTTACTTAATATATTTTATTGTTAAATATTTAATATAAAACATTTAAATTAACAATTTATTTAAATTTAATTTAGAAGTAATTATTATTAATTGATTTAGTTTAATTAATGTTTTATTAAATTTAATTAAATTAACAATTCTCTTTTATAAATATTAAATATTTTATATTTATGATATATTAATAATTATTAAAATTTAGTATTTTGATATTTT
Organism: Viscum album; assembly: GCA_963277665.1. NCBI lineage: Eukaryota > Viridiplantae > Streptophyta > Magnoliopsida > Santalales > Viscaceae > Viscum > Viscum album. The sequence continues at coordinate 442,803,628 of OY728160.1, forward strand.
AGTTTAATTATATTTTTATTTTATTTTATTTTAATTTAGTTTTGTTCTTTTTTTTTAAAGAACTCATTCCCCCCCCAAATTTGGCACACAGCAACCCTAGGGGGGTCTTCTTCGGTCTCCTTTGGCGCTGCACGTAGAGGCCAGCAGCGGATCCCTCTTCTCCCTCCGGCGGCACAGCTCCTCCTTGGTCACCAGTCTAAAGGCCTGGGCAAGGCGGCTTCCTCCTCGTAGCAACTTCAATAAGGCTTGGAGTAGTGAGTTTCAGATCTGTTCTACAGAGGCTCCACGTTGGTGCGGCGGGTTTGACCGGCTCAGCTCCTCCTCTTCGCTTTGTGTTTCATCAACAGTGGTGCACAACCACAGCTCCAGTGGTGGCAACATCAGCTCTCGATTTACTATCGACAATGAGGTTTCCTTCATAGCCCGGTGACTACTCCCTGCATCGGTCATAGGCAGTTCGGCTCAGCGGCTTCAAGTTCTCTAGATCTGCAGAGCTCTAGTTCTGTGGGTTGATCTGTTGTTGGTGAGATGGGGAAGATATTGGCGAAGGTGTGTCGGGGCTTCAGCAGGGTAGCCGTAGTAGGAAGTTTGTTGTGGCACCGGTTTGTGAAGGAAGATGAGAAACAATGGAATTGGTGTGTGAAGATGTGAGAGTTGCAATAGGTGGATGAGGCGGTGGAGGATGAAGGTAGAGATACGAGATGGAGAGTGAGATGTAGGGGAAGCAAAGGTGTGATAAAAGGTCACTGATGCTAAAATGAAGGTTACCGGTGCTGAAGATTAAAATGCCACCATTGAGAAAGCATGAGGTTACCGATAGGTATAAAAAATATAAGGTTACTGGTAGTTTAAAAAAAACAAAGTTCACCGTCTCTAAAAAAAGTTCACCATCATAGAGAAACAAAAAAGTTACCGATAGAAAAAAAAGGTTACTGACGCACTGCATCGGTAGCCTTGAGGGTAGAGTTACTGGTACTTAATGGGTTAGTGATGCAGATAAATCAGAGGGTCATCGTTGTAATTAAATTAAAGGTCACCAATGCGCAAAATCAAAAGGTCACCGTTACAATTAAATCAACTGCAACGGTAACAAACAGAAAATAAAACTAACAGTAGCAAGATAAAATAATTAGACTAACAGTGAGAAAAAAATTAAAACTGCGCTAATTAAACTTATAATTTAAACTTAAGTTAATTAAATAATTTATTAAACTAATAAACAAAAATTATTTAAATTAGAATTTAAAAACTAAAAGTAAATCAATTACATGATTTGCAGTTGGGTTATTATTTATACCGCACATACTAAATTAAAATATAAAAGTTTTAAATAGCTAAGTTAATTAATTAAATAACAAGATGAACACTTAAAAATAAAAGCACATCATATTATTGAATTAAAAACTTAAGTTAATAACTTTAATTAAAAACTAACCCAAATAATTAAACATTAAAATTAATAAAGTTAATTTATTTTAATGAGTCTAAATTAAAGGATAAAATATTATAATAAATGCTATGTTTGATAAATAGGAATACAAATATTAAATAATTGTTTAATAAAAATGTTAATTTATTAAAAAGTCAAGCAGATTTTACTTAACAAAACTAATTAAGAAATAATTAAATTAGAAGAGTAAATTAAGATTAAAATAATATATTTAAAGACTAAAAATACTTAATTAATTATAAAATTTGATTAATTAACAAATTTAATTATAAAAATACAGAAGTGCAATTATTTAGTAAAAAGTGCTTAAATAATTAATTAAATCATTAAAAATTAAGTAAAAAGATGTGGCAAAACTATGTAAAATTAGAGCCACATCAGTGGTGATCAGGACTGTTTGGACTCCTATTTGTTATTGACATGTCTTTATATTTTCCTTCAATTATATCTTTTGTATATATATATTTGATCGGCCCATTAGATGATCAGTGGTATTTCTAGTTTGAAAGAATCCTTTGATATACCATTATTTTTATTGTTATTTTGGTTATTAATATAGTTATTCACATTTACAAGATTTGATTATTTATGAAATGATTTAATTAGTTTGGAGGGTATAGTCTCCCCATGAATTACTATAGACAATTGATTCTAGTCAGCAACCTCTGGTGTATAGAGAGACGTGCTAGAGGCATTGTAATACTCTATCACGAACTTAGTGATTTGGGTCAGGGTGTTACAAAATGGTATCATAGGGTTCATATTTTTCTATTTTGGTAATTTGGTATATAGGCAGTCTAGGAATTTGTCAGATCTTAGGATAGACCATGGACTATTGACTCACAGGGCCGGCCCTAGGGAAAGCCCAGAGAGCCCCCTCGGGCTAGGGCAACAAGCAAGCAAAGAAAAAAAAAGAAAGCAAGGGTAAAAAATTCAACATTTCACTGTAGCTCTTAATACATTTTAGGGCAAATTTTCATAGGCAGTCTTGGGCAACAGAATTTACGGGGCCGCTCCTGTTGACTCATGAACACATTTCTAATAGGAAGTCATGGATAATTGGTTCTAAGATTTCTTTTCATTCTATGTGTTATTATTTGTGAGATTATTCCAAAAAATGACGGGTTGTCGAAGTTTTGATTTGTTTGGTTTGGTTTCAGACCCATTTATATGAGACATGTGATCGTGAATAATACTAGACACGTCAGACTGACATGAATTATACTTTATTTTTTGTTTTTTTCCTTAAGAACTTTTTTGAAAGAAGGTCATGTGGATCCTATAGTGATAGATCACTCCAATGGTGATAATGATCCCTTCATCATGGTACATGCATGTGAACCCTCTTTTATCAACTTATGCACATGAAAATCTATTTAGAACTCGATGGGGGAAGGAATTCATGAGAGGTAAACTTTGGATGATTATAGATTCCCCTATGCTCAAGGAAACCCTTAAAAGGGAGCAATAGAATAATTTTTTTTCCTTGATATTTTTCTATAATGTATGACCTGTCATTGGGTATCAATTTTGGGAGAGTTAATAGGATCAAAAAAAATCCATGCCCTATTTTTTCTCATTTGGATTCAGTGTCTTTGGCATGAATAAGTTTCTCTTTGACCAAACTTTTATTTTAAGATGATTCCAACATCCTTATGGATCTTGGTCTATAGTTTAAAAGGCTAAACCTTAAACTTAGTGAGGCGTGTCTCTTGGGAGATTTATTTGGTTTCGTGTGATTTTATGACTTTTAGGCTCATGTGAGACTGAGTTATTTTTTTGGGCATGATAAATGGTAACAAGTTCTCAAGGGAGCACTCTATCTTGAGTGAAAGAGTGGTGTCACAATGACATTCTGGGAACTCCTTAGGGACTGAATTCTTATACATACAAGCTTTTCATGTGTTAGATGGTTAATGGACTGCTGAGCTTAGAGTGGTGATATATCATTATATAATGGTTAGATTATTTAAGATGAATCTAGATGTTGTAGTGACGGTATAGAACAAGTGTTTTTGGGTTCAAGATAAACCTTATGTAAAATAATTGCACATTAAATGAAATACTAGGGGAATAAGAATGTTTTGAGGGAGTGATGTGACATCGGTATATTTTGGAGTTACATTGTGTTTTTTCCAAGGTGTAAACCATGATAGAAGAGTTAAAAGATGATTGGGAGGAAGACCATGGCCTGTGTGAGTAGTTTATGAGTGGTGCTTTATCAGTTGGGTTTTGATATTATGGATAAGAATTTTAAGAGATCTATTAAATGGAGAACAATATTGTGGGTGGATGGAGTAATCTACATCACTCGTGATTCCTGAGAATCTGGAATTCTATTCTTACCAAACAATGCATACCATGGAATACTTCATGGCCCCATAAAATTATTATAATAAAAAGAGAGTTAAACAAGAAAGAACGAGAGCAACGGGGTCAATGTGGCAAAACAGGCCACCAAACCAAGAAAAGATACACAACATTCAACCTCTAGTTCTACCCCTCCCCCGACAGCCACCGCGTCCTCTTGGATGCTTTCCCCTCCTCCATTGCTTCAGGATCTTCTAGTCAGTATCTTGATCAATAGAATCCTTGCCCACGTCATGAACACTAGCTGGGACATCTGTTATCGAAGCGGTACCATCTATATTGTCCCTCTGAACTGTCAACTCCCCACTTGAGGATTTCCCATTCAACAGGTCCTGTTTGGAATCATGATCCAAAGCAGAAGGATTAGAAACAGGAGATATCAAGGGATTCTTACCTTTTCGGTCTCAACTCTCCATGTAGAGGGCATCAAAATATGGAGAGTTAATTGACTCTAACATGGAGAAAAAATTGGACTTCCCAAAAGTATGAGCTTGAGGAACAACCTGAGTCTTCTCAGCCAAACCTGCATGAGCAGGCAGTGGCAAGCAAACAGCCCGCTCAGATTCAGTACCAGGCACTATGGCCTCCAAGAGTCTAGCGGGAACATCAACAGCCTGCCCAGATTCAGTACCAGGCACTACAGGGTAAGAAGGATGGGAATCTGCATTAACCCATGCAACAGCAGCCATCGTAGTACCTAGAGTGGGTTCAAAATCAGTATTCGAACCTGCATGAGAAGGTAGTGGAAAGCAATCAGCCTGACCAGATCCATTACCAGGTATAGCCTCCACAAGACCAGTAGGTACATTAACATCCAAAGAATCATTAACAATAGTCACAGTCGAAGCCAAAGAAGTTTTATTCTCTACAATAGTAGTAACATGTGTAAAACCTGAACTCAGCTTCCCTTTCAAGAGGAACTGATCAGCCAACAAAGTCACACGATCAGTCTCATCATCACTGGAGGGTTCATCATTGGACACATCTCCATATTTCATGAGGGAAGCATCCCCTAGATGTAAAACAACTTTAGACATTGGGGAAGCCCCTGAAGAAACTGGTGGAACACCCACATTAATACACTTAGGAGGAGAATGCCCAGATTTCCCAACCACAACCTCAGCAAAGGAGGCAGCCCCCCCCCCCCCCCCCCTGCCAGACCCATTCAAAGGCCTAATATCATCTTGAACAGCAAAAAAGGCAGCATTCTTACCATCAGAAGTCATTTTGAATTTACATTTTTCAACCAAGTGTCCATATCGTCTACAATTATAACATTTCATTCCCCGATGACAATTATCCTTAGTATGTCCAATGGATGAACAGTTGAAGCAAAAGTCAGGGACATATTCAAACTCTATGTCCAGTTCAAATTTAAAGTCACCATCAATTAAGTAAACGGTCTCAACAAGAGGCAAAGAGAGATCAAATTCGATCAGCAGGCAGGAAAAATGACCATACCTAATTGATCCAGTCTTCTTATCAATCTTAATTGGAGTGCCAACAACCATGGAAACATCCCAAAGGATATTGGGATGCCAGAAGACCGAATTCAACCCTTTAATACGGATCTAGGATTGCACAGTAGTATTCTTGGAGTGAGAGGGTTCAAACCAGGGATCCCAGTTCTGAAACTGAAGGATCCCTGGTTTGAGATTAATAAATCCCCTGCACCACGCCCTTAATTTCGACTCATTCGACAAAAAGGTAATATGAAAGAAGTTCATCCCAAGAGAAACAAAATATCAATCACTAAAACCCCAAATTTGGACAAGAAGTAACCTTAAATATTCAAGCTTCCAGGATCCAGATGCTTGCGAGCTGAGCTAGGCTATGATCAAATGTTTTCACGCTTCAATTCTTTCTTCAAAGATCCCAGGGTTCGATTCAACGACTGCAAGGGCACCATTTCTCGAAATCCAATTGTGAGCAGAGATTTCACCATCCTGAGAGCCAGAAAATAATCTATCAACGCTATTGAGCCGTAAATGAACCCCACCACCAACAGGACCACCCGAAACATATGGCTTTGTCAGATCCACAGCAGGAGTCACATCCCAAATAGGGCCATACACAATGCCAGCCATCTTCAAAGGACCAACAAAAACATCAACAGGATTGAATAACTCATCAAGACTCAACCTCATCGCGGAAAGAAGACCTAGGCACCTCTTCATAGAGAGAGACTCTCTTCTTGAAATGCCATTATTTTGGTCTAGGATTTAGCCTTGGGATAATTTATGTTCATTTAGCACTTGATTATCCTCTATTTAAGAGGATAATAGAGGTTCTTAAGTCAGGCACTGGTTAGTTTTTGTTTCTTCATGATGTTGTTGTTTTGGTGGAACCAAGTGGATATGATTCCACCATGAATACCATATTTATGATTTAGATCTATAATTAATCAGTATTCAAATGTTAATAATAGACTCAATATATTGTAGTGTGGTTTCAATTTCTAGGGAATTTGGAAATTCTCCAATATTAGATTAATAGATCATATGTTGGTGTTGGTGGTTGGTTATCCATCTAGCAAATCTAAGTAGTAGCTAGGATGGGGATTTAGTGTTAGTGTTGGATGAGTGTTAGGAAACATGAACTAGTAATTTGGTTGAATATGGTATTTTAATATGAGTACTATTAGAAAGTATAGTTTGGTAGGGATGGGTTTTTGATTTTCACTATTTATGCATGATGGTAATTCAATTTGCAGTGCAACATTATAAGTTCAAGGATTATCCATGAATTGGAGGATGATAATAGAGTCTTCTTGAGGATAATAAATTTTATAGTGGGGATAATGTAATGAAACAAAGTATAAAACATGGGAATTCCGTGGAAATTTGTTCATTTATTTAGGATCTATTAATTTATGTCACATAAATAATTTTTTGGAGCCTTGGTTTGTGTGGAAGATGTTTCACTAGTGCAGAAAACGTTATTTACGTCACCATTTTTTACGTCGGTTATATATAACCGACGTGAGAATCTGTGAAACGTGGTTTTTTACGTCGATTATTTTATAACAGACGTAACAAATGCATTGAGTAGCTTTTTAATGTCGGTTATTTTAATAACCGACGTTACAAATCGCGCGTGTTCGGTTTTTACGTTGGTTATAAATTAACCGACGTTAAAAATCAAAGCGCGTGGGTTTTTTACGTCGTTTATTTGATAACCGACGTAAAAAACGAGTTATCTACGGGTTTTTTACGTCGGTTATTTTATAACCGACGTAAAAAACCAAAGCGCGGGGGGTTTGTTACGTCGGTTATTTTATAACCGACGTAAAAAACCAAATCGCGGGGGGTTTGTTACGTCGGTTATTTTATAACCGACATAAAAAACGAGATATCTACGAGTTTTTTACGTCGGTTATAAAATAACCGACGTAAAAAACCAAAGCGCGGGGGGTTTTTTATGTCGGTTATAAAATACCCGACGTAAAAAACCAAAGCGTGGAGGGTTTTTTACGTCGGTTTTAAAATAACCGACGTTATAAATTTAAAAAATAGTTTATAACGTCGGTTATTAAATAACCGATGTTATAAAACATTTAAAAAATTAAAGCCCCGTGGACTGTCATTTACGATTTTTCGATCGACAGTCCGCCGACTCGTCTCTCTCGCGCGGTAAACCCTAATCGGCTCGTCGATCGACCTGCGTTAAACTCATTTTGGCTTCATCGTTTATCATCTTTACTCTCCTCGGATCTATCATCTCAACTCGCAACACTCAAGTAAGCCTTCCACGAATTTATTTCGTTCGTTTTTTTTTTCGGATAGTCTATATTTATGTTTTGCGATTTTTTTGTTTAAACTAGGTTAGATTCTTCCATTTCGAACCCTATTACATCTTTTTGAATATCGTTGGCACCAGACATTCATTTTTATCTTGAGTGTCTTGTTTTTCTATTTCTTTATAAAACAAATTTTGATATATTACCTTGCATTTAATGACTTAAAATCCTCCTATGTTGGAAACATATTTGGGGTTATTTATTGAAGGACTATGGCGCGATTAAAGAAAGATTTGGAATATTTTCTGATTTGACCGGTTTGAATTTCATTATCAAAAAGAAATTTGAGGTATGGTTGATTCATCCATTCCTTTTATCCTATATTTCATTTAACGCTCAGGTTCATCTAACAATTTTGTAGTTGGATAACCAATAATGTTTATGTGATTAGAGAATTAAAAGAAATTATCATCATATATAGTGAATCATCCTTGTTGAGTGTCTTATCATAGAATAGGAATCAATCATCCATATTGAAGATGTCATTTTTTTAGAAAACAAAAACCATTAATGCAAACCATTTATCATTCATTAATTGAACTAAAATAAATATTTACACATGAGTTATAATGGAACATAATAAAATAAATATTTATCATTCACCCTCATAGAGTCTTATAAATCTATGATAAACCATTTGTTTTCTTTAATGGAAACAAATTCACTTTTACCCACTTTGTATTTTTAGAAGACACTAAACTCCCTTATAATTTCACCCTTCTGGGAAGTATTAAACATCATTATATCCCTTTAAAAAATCTAAATGTCACAGAAATATTGTGTATCCATTTTGTCTTATAGGACTCTACTATAGATAAGTATACCATTTTTTATATTATTAGTTATGATAAACTCTATCATAACATCATTAATATATGTTTATAAAAATGGGAATATCACAATTATCATGATTTTAGTTGAGAATAATGATAATGTTTTTTATTAATGATAATATAGACATGGGTAATTTTACAAAAAGAATGTAAACTTGAATAATGAATGTTACTTATATATATTTCACAAGATTTTTTGATTTTATGTCACAAAACTAATTGATGATCGAATACAACAAATAATTGCACCACCAACCAAAGTGAAACCAGTGTATTGTTCTATTTTAGAAATTCAGGATTCAATCAATGAGATTGTGATTTATTTATTTTTTAGAGTTTCTGAATCAAGATACTAGATTCTATTTCAAATGGGTATTTGTTTGTTTTTTTTTTGATGTTTCACGATTTTATTTGATGTAGATTTTTCTTTTTCATGGATTACTTCATAAAGTGGTCTCAGTTCATTTGATTTTGTGTTTCCTTTGACACCATCCCCCCTCAATGACTATGATCTCTCATTGCCAGTTTTTCTCTAATTGTTCTCTCATACACCTTTTGGATTTGATGGTTGATTACAAACATATTTATTCAAATATTTAAGCTGTATTATATGCATTTTTTAGGATTATATTGCTGTTTTATGCCACTTTATTTATTATTCTATCCAATACTAAGACCCTTTCTAGTAAGAAAAATTTCATAAGAAATACGATTGGACTCTTCATCATATTTCATGAAACGTTTTTAATAATGTCACGTTTTTAAAAAAAATATGTTATATCAAAGATGTGGAAACGGGTGGTGTCCGGGGGGGTGTCCAAGGGGGTGGGTGGGTGTTAGTGGCTGTCCACGGGGGTGGGGGCCTATCTAGAAGGTTTTGGGGGTTGTCTGGGGGGGTGCAGGGCTATTCAGAGGGTTGGGGGTGTCCAGGGGGTGTTCAAGGGGTAGGGGTGGGGGTGGTGTCCAGGAGGGGTGGGGGTGTTGTCTAGAGGGGTGGGGGCTGTCCAGAGGGTTGGGGGTGTCCAGGGGTGGTCCAAGGGGGTGGGTGGGTGTGGGGGGCTGTCCAAGGGGGTGGGGGCCTGTCCAGAGGGTTTTGGGGGTTGTCCGGGGGGTGGGGGTGATTCTCAGGTTTACTCCATTTTCTCCAATTTTCTATCAACTATGTAGGCGGCATGGTTTTCTTTGATTCAATGAAATTTAAAACTGTTATATCTAACTATATTTTGTTTTAAAAATAATATTCAAGCATATTTTCTTAAATACCCATAGATTTGTTTTATATTTTAAATTGTTTTACTTTCAAATTATGATTTTTTTCATATAAACATATATTTGTCTTATCTTAAAAATATATATTTTTTGTTGATATTTGTTATAGGTAATAATGAGTCGAAGTTGGATTACGACACATCGAACGAGAAATGAATTTGAGGAAGGTGTTGATGCCTTTTTGGAATTTGCAAAACAAAATGTTCCAAGTAGTGACATTTTTTTCTGTCCATGCCTGAAATGTTTGAATATGAAGAAGTTGAAAAGTAGAGAGATAAAAGATCATCTGATTTTTCATGGTTTTAATCCGAGTTACAGACCTTGGATTTGGCATGGTGAAACTGGACGGAATGTCACTGATGATGATGATTCGCAAGATGGTAACTCCGATGGAATTGAAGAAATGATTCGTGATATTGTAGCAAAACAAATTGAGATAGAACCGACAGTTTCACGTCTATATGGTGATGCTGAAAAACCATTATATCCTAGTTGTACAGATTTTACGGTTTTTTCGGCGGTGTTAAGATTGATTAACCTGAAGACGAAACATGGATAGAGTGACAGAAGTTTTACAGAGCTGCTACAATTGATGAAAGACATTCTTCCAAAAGATAACGATCTTCCAGATTCACATTACAAAGCCAAGAAAATATTATGCCCGATGGGATTGGGATACAAAAAAATACATGCCTGTCCGAATGACTGCATTATATATAGGAAGGAATATGAATTTCTGTCAGAGTGTCCTAAATGTGGGACATCACGGTATAAGGTGAAAGAAAAATCACAGGCTGGTGTAGAGATTACAAAGCTCCCTTCAAAGGTATTTTGGTATCTTCCTATAATTAATCGTTTCAAACGTTTATTTGCTAATTCACATGATGCAAAAAGGTTAAGATGACATGCTGAAGAGCGGGTATGTGATGGAAAAATACGTCATCCAGCTGATTGTCCACAATAGAAGAAAATTGATGCGCAGTATTCTACATTTGGAAATGAAATTAGAAATCTCAGACTAGGGTTGTGCACAGATGGAATGAATCCAAACCGAACCCTCAGTAGCACACATAGTTCATGGCCTGTTTTATTGGTAATTTACAACCTCTCTCCTAAAGTTTGTATGAAGCACAAATATGTCATGTTGAGTATAATGATCTCTGGTCCAAAGCAACCCGGTAATGATATTGATGTTTACTTGTCACCGTTGATTGATGATTTGAAACTGTTATGGGCTGATGGTATTAGGGTGTATGATTCTTATAAAATGGAATATTTTCAACTGCATGCAGTGCTTCTGTTCACTATAAATGACTTCCCAGCGTATGGAAATTTGTCTGGATACAGTGTTAAAGGGCATAAAGCATGTCCAATTTGCGAACAACAGATGTCATATTGTCAATTGCATCATGGGAGGAAAACAGTGTACATGGGTCATCGAAAGTTTTTGCCTATGGAACACCCTTATAGAAGACTAAAAAATGCATTCAATGGCTCACAAGAATTTGATACTTCTCCAAAACCTTTATCCCCTGATCTGTATTTTGAGAGGGTGAAAACCCTTTATGTGACATTGGGAAAGACACAGAAATCTGGTAATGATAGAAATATTTGGAAGAAAAGGTCAATTTTTTTGAGCTACCATATTGGAGGTATCATGAAGTTAAACATAATATTGATGTCATGCGCATGGAGAAGAATATCTGTGATTCTTTGATTGGAACATTGTTAGATATTAAAGGAAAGACTAAAGATGGGTTGAATGCAAGATTAGACTTACTATCAATGGGAATACGTTTGGAGTTAGCTCCCACTCCTAAAGAAAGATGAACATTTCTTCCCCCGGCTTGTCATATATTATCAAAGAGGGAGAAAATTAGCTTCTGTCAGTGTCTTCATGATACCAAAGTGCCTCAAGGTTATTCTTCTAATGTAAAAAATTTTGTCTCATTGAAGGACTTGAAGTTGATAGGTATGAAATCACATGATTGTCACGTCATGATGCAACAAATTCTACCAGTTGCATTGCGTGGAATATTTCCCATTCATGTCAGAAAGACTATAATGAAGTTGTGTTATTTTTTCAATTCAATTTGTAACAAGGAGATTGATGTGAATGCTTTGAACATTTTGGAAAAGGATTCAATTTTTATACTTTGTCAATTGAAAATGTATTTTCCTCCAACTTTTTTTGATATAATGGTGCATTTAATGATTCATCTGGTTCGAGAAATAAAGCTTTGTGGACCTGTATATCTTCGTTGGATGTATCCTTTTGAAAGGTATATGAAAATATTAAAGGGGTATGTTAAAAATCTATATCGACCTGAAGCCTCCATTATTGAAAAGTATATTTCTGAGGAGGTAGCAGAGTTTTGTATGAGCTACTTGGTTGCGGCGCAACACATAGGTTTGCCTCCATCTCGCCATGAACGAGTTAATAATGAGGGAAAGGGGATTCGTGGCTTGAAAGTCAAATCATTGTTAGCTGAACAGATGAAGAAGTTAGAATCATGCATCATGAATAACATAGCTGATGCTCAACCGTATATCACATTGCATATTAATGAGTTGAAACAATGTCATCCAAAGAAGAAAGAAATGTGGATTTTGAATGAGCACAACAATTTTTTTTGTCATGGATTAAAAATACTTTTCTTGGTAGATCAGATGTATCAGAGACATTAAAATGGATAGTGGGTGGTCCATGTTTAAATGTGATAACATGGTCCAGTTATGACATTAATGGTTATACATTTCATATGAAAGCTCAGGACAACAGAAGTGCAGTTCAGAATAGTGGTGTATTGGTGTTTGCAGAAGCAATGCATTTTTTGAGTGCTAAGGAAAAAAATCCAATTTCTACATCAAGTGCATATTATGGAGTGATTGAAGACATATGGGAGGTTGATTACTTTAAAATTAAAGTTCTTGTTTTTAACTGTAAATGGTTTAACGGTAACAACAGTGTCAGACATGATGAATTTGGAATGAAACTTGTTAATCTGAATAGATTGGAAGACACAGATGATTCTTTTATAATGGCAACACATGAAAAACAAATTTTCTATATAGTAGATCAATCAGATATGCAGTGGGCTGTTGTTTTACAAGGGAAAAACAATATGTTAGTGAGGATGAAATTGATGAATATGCTGATTTATGTGAGATCCCTACTTCCATGGAAAGATTAACAGAACATAATGATGATCATGTTGAAGACATAGTTTGTGCCATAAGGAACGATCACGACGAAGGAATTTGGGAAAAAAATCCATTTGTACATTCCTAAAATTACAGGTAACATATGTTTATTTCTTTTTTACATTTATTTTTTCCATAAATGTTAGATATTGTAAGTTTTTTATTTATTAAAACATGTTTTAAAACAAAATAAGTATATGTTTTTGTTTGTTTTAAGTTTTTTTAGTTTACTTTATCATGTTTATAACCATTACATGAATTATATATCTATTATTTTTGTTCACTGACAATTACTTTACCATGTTTACCATGTTTACCAGGTTTACCAGGTTTACCATTTTTACCATGTTTACCATCTTGACCATCTTTACCATCTTTACCATCTTTACCATTATTTAACATGCTTACCATATTACCAATGTTTACTATTATGTAACTTAGTACACTTTTCTATTTTCTTATTACAGTAGTATTAAAATATTTGAATTTTTATATTTGTGAACTGACGTTTGTTTTTTTGATTTGAATGATAATGACAGATCGTTCAGATGATCAACCACATGATTCTAGAGAGGAGCATATTGCTGGTCATACCTCTGGGGATGAACATTCACATGCTCCTATTACGACAAAGAGTTCAAAGGTTGGTAAACGTGGGTGCACACGTTTACCAAAATTATCACTTGCCCGTACGCAGGATCAGAGGATATTCGTTGAGTTTGATGATGATGATATTACTAGAGGTCCGAATGCAAAAGATTTTAAGAGTTTTGTAGAAACTCAAGCTAAGAGAAAAGAAAGCATTCTGTATGATGATTGGAGAAGTGTGGATAAAGCGATTATCTCTCAGTTGTGGGAGACGATTTTGGTAAGATCTTTTTTCATTGTTTGACTATGCTTTTAATGTTTCTAGTATATATAATATGTTTAACATCTTCTTTATCAGATGACATTTGATATTCCTGAAACTGGAGGAGTCAGGAAGAAATGTTTATCGTTGGCTACCAGGAGATGGGGGGATTTCAAATCAACCCTCTCATCTGATTTCATTTATGGTCATAGGAGTCATGACAATCCATGTCGTATATATCCTTTTATAGATGAAGACACATGGAGACAGTTTTTTGAAAGCAGAAGAAAAGAGTCATTTCTGGTAAGGGCAATGTAAACTTTCATAAACTTTCTTATATAAATGATTTTATTAATGTTTTGTTAATGATTTCTTATTCTTAAATTACAGCAAACAATGAAAGCTCATCAGGAGATCCAATCTAAAAATGTATACCCTCATAGTTTATCTCAGGGAGGGTATGCATTATTGGAAGAACAAATGATACCAGAAAAATTTCAACTACTAAGAGATGAGTCTTCAAGCTCTGGAGAGGTGGCCCCTCCATCCCCTCCATCTAGACATGAAAAATGGAAGAGAGCTCGGAAGGGAAAAAAAGGGAAATATCTTTCAGAATAATCGAGAATTGTAGCTGAGAGGATTGTAAGATATCTATTTTATTTATTTAAGTTAACTATTTTCTTTATATAATTTCAATCATTACAGAAATGTTCAATTAATTAATACATGACTCTCTTGAGGAGCAGAGTTCAGAGGGGACATTTACAGCTACTGGGAGGGAAGATATTTTATTTGCAGCATTGGGAAGGCCCGAACATCCTAGTCGTGTAAGAGGATATCCGACAGGTGTATCGGTAAGAAAAGTGTTGCCACATTCTTCAACTTCTAACATTGAGGGGGTTTATAAAAAATAGAATCCTTAGAGGCTGAAGTTCATAATATTAATGTGACGATGGAGGAAAAGATTAGAGAGTTGGTGCAGTCTATGTTTGCAGAAATGCAAAGACAATTTCAGACTGCAGCTCCCACTTCTCCACCTCCCCCTGCAGACCCCATTATTTATCCTCCACCTCCGCCAGTAGCTCCCACTCCCCCACCTCAGCCTGCGGACCCCATTTTTTATCCTACGCCTCCGCCGCAGCTTCCTACTTATTGCGAGTTGTATGTTGATGATTCTCAACATCATATAGTAGCATATGGGTTGGTATATTGTATAGGAGATACAGTTCATCATCAAAAATTAGAGGTATAGAATCAGAGGGTCACTGTAGATCAGCTAGGGTACCAATACCTACAGATGAGGTGGCGACAGTTGGACAGAGTATCGGCCATTTTTTAATTTGGCCATCCAGACTTCTTCGACTCATTACTATAGAGGTATGAATGTTATATCTTTTATTTTATTTTTTTTTATTAAAGTTGTTTTATCATTTGAAAACTAATATATTTTTTAATTTTTTTTTACAGGAATAATTTAAAGGTAAAGAAGTACTGTATAGAAAACAAAAAAGACAAATGTCTATGACATCAGATACAAATTCAAATGGTCTTGACAGATTGTCAAGATATTCACATTTGTTGTTGGTTTATTATGAGTTTCCAATGGAAGCTCATGTTTGTGGATGTGAAATAAGAGTGGGGATTATAAAAACTGATATCATGGAGCTTGTTACTGGAGATAAGTTGGGCATCAACGTGGTGCAAATTTTTTCCATGTAAGTCTTAACACCTTTTCGATGCGTTATATTTATTAAAAATGTATACTTATGTATGTTTTGTATTAGGTATCTTTATAAAATTTGTGAGAGGAATGAGCTGACAGAAGTATATGGATTCATGGACCAGCAATTGATTTCCCCTGAAGCATGTGCATTGAATGAGGAACAAAGAATGGTTTATATTGCTGAAAGATTTGAAAAGAATATAATCACACAATGTTGGATGATGCCTTTTTGTGAGAGGTATGAAACACATTTCTCTCAAAGAGTTAATTATATTTTAACATAAAAAACCACTAACGTCAAATTTCCTTTTATCAGTGATCATTGGATGTTAGGGGTTTTTTACCCAAGGGAGAAAGACCTTTATTGGATATGCTCTTTCCATGGTGATGTGCGGGAAAGTTTTAAGAATATATTGGAAAAGTATGTTACAATTTCTAAATAGTTTTATATATTATAATTAATTTTAAATTTACCCCATTCGTATTATTTTCTAACAGTGCATGGGCCTACTTTCGAAAAAACACAAAGAAAAGAAGTGCAAAGATCAAATATGTAAATGTGAAGGTAAATATCCATTTATAATTTGTACTTTTTGATTTATTACATAAAAATAATATATTGAATTTACACTCATTCAAACAGAATTGTCATGAACAACAAGGCCTCATTGAATGCGGATATTATATGTTAAGATTTATGTATGAAATAATAACAACTGGGACAGTTGTGAATTTTGACCTGGTACGATTTCCTCTTAAACTTTGCCATAATATTTCAATTTGATTTATTCATTATACACATTAACTACTTTCTTTTTCATTTTTATCTTTTTGATGACCCTAAACCCTATACTGCTAAAGACATCAAACACTTACAAGTGGAGTGGTAAAATTATTTTACAGGTTTGATTGAATTTTAGTTGTTTGTAATGTAAAATGTAATTTTGAATATTGTCGTTGTAATTGTGTATTTGGTAGTTGTTTAGGTTGGATTTAGTTTTTTTTGAAGTTGACAGTGTAAGTTTTGAATGTCATATAAGTGAATGTTTAATTTTTCTTTGCTTCTTGTTTTGGTTTACTTATGATGGTTTTTTTGGTATGGATTCGGGTCTGTGGGGAAGGGGTTCCAAGGGTGTCGGGGTGTGTTCAGTGGGGTTGGGGGGTGTCCAGTGGTTTGGGAGGGATGTCCGGTGGGGTGGGGGGACAGTCCAGGGGGGTGGAAGGGTTGTCCAGGGGTGTGGGAAGGCGGTCCAGGGGTGTGGGAGTGTTTTCCAGGGGTGGGGGGGTATACATGAGGGTGGGGGGGTTGTCCAGGGGTGTTTGGGGCTGTCCAGGGGTGTGGTGGGGGCTGTCAAGTGGGGTAAGGGGGTGAGGGGGTGCTGTTCAGGCGGGTGGGGGGTTGTCGAGGGGTGTTTGGGGCTGTCCGGGGTCGGGGGGCAGTCCAGGAGTGTGGTGGGGGCTCCAATGGGGTGGGGGAGGGCTGTCCAAGGGGTATACATGAGGGTGGGAGCTCCAATGGGGTGGGGGAGGGCTGTCCAGGGGGTATACATGAGGGTGAGGGCTCCAATGGGGTGGGGGAGGGCTGTCCATGGGGTATACATGAGGGTGGGGGCTGTCTAGGGGGTAAGTTTTATATGTTATCAATGTAAATGCTTAATTTTGATCTACTTCTGTTTTTGTGGTATGATTTCTTGATTTTTTTTCTGGTTGATTCTGGTGGAGAGCAGATGACTGCATTAAATTTTTTAAGAAAAATTGGGTTTGTCACGTCGGTTATTTAATAACCGACGTGATAAACCCCCTCCCCCCGGTTTATCACGGCGGTTATATAATAACCGACGTGATAAACCACCCTCACCCCGGTTTATCACGGCGGTTATATAATAACCGACGTGATAAACCCCCTCCCCCCAGTTTATCACGTCGGTTATTAAAAAACCGACGTGATAAAACCCCGCCCCCCCGGTTTATCACGTCGGTTGTTTAATAACTGACGTGATAAACCCCCCCCCCCCCCGGTTTATCACGGTGGTTCTATAATAACCGACGTGATAAACCCCCCCGACCCCCAGTTTATCACGTCGGTTATTTAATAACCGACGTGATAGACCATTTCCCCGTCCTTTTATCACATCGTTTTTTTAATAACCGACGTGATAAACCATTTTTCAGGCCTTTTATCACGTCGGTTGTTAAAGAACCGACGTGATAAACCCTTCCCATTTTATTTATCACGTCGGTTCTAAAATAACCGACGTCATAAACATCACAATTTTATGTTTTTGACGTCGAATTTTAAATAACCGATGTCAAAAACGTTATTTATAATGTCGCCCGTATTAACGTCGGCTAGAAACCGACATAAAAAATGAAAAATAACTGACATAAAAAACGTTTTCTGCACTAGTGTTTTGAGTTTTTATCACATTAAATCATGCATTTTGAGCTATGATTTTTTCACTAAAGTTATAGGATCTTTTCCAATGAATTTGTGGGTTTTTTGGGACCTTTTTTGGTGTGCATGGTTAGGGACAACGAATTTTTTAAGTGTGAATATTTTATAATGTAGCCATTTTTCCTATTCATGGTAAGGATATATAGTTTGTTTTTTGTGCAACCATTATAGGTAACCGTGTATGATTTTTATGGCTAAAACTTATGGTTTGTTTATGTGTAAAACCATTACTAGGTAACCATGAGACCTTTCTATGGTTAGGTGGAACTGTTTTTCTAAGTGTGTAACTTTTTTCAAGAAACCATTTGACTAGAGTTATAGGAAATTTCACATTTGGATCGCGGTTTGACAAAATGTGAAACCCAACCATGTACACATGAATTTAATGATCCAAATCCCTAATTTAAGTCTCAAAACCACGCTATTTTCCCTCATTCTTATTCCTACACCTAGGGATCTCAAACCATTGGTCTTAAATGGTTTTTTGATGTGAATCCCACATATTCTTTATATTATTTTGATAAATATATAGTTATTAGATCATCGGATTCCATGGATGTGCTCATTTATCCTTTCGTTCTCCATGTTATTTTGAGATCCTCTCTTCTTCCTTGGATTAGAGCCTTAGACTCAAGTTGTGATCATCAGATCTTGTGAGATATCCTCAAATTATTAATAATCAACTTCATTAAAAAAATTTGGATGTTGTCCCATTTATCATTTCTAAGATATTTCATTAATAGAGTATCTCAGGAGGAGTCATTAGAGTGATCAGTCTTGGATAAGGATGTGCATATATTGGATGATGCATATCGATGATTAGCGAAGGCTTATGAAACTAGTGATCATGGTTTCCTTATTTGAGATTGGTTTCCCCTTTGATGCACAATCTATATTGTATGTGGGAGTGGAAAAGTTTGAATGCCTCTTATTATAGTATGATATCTTATTGCATGGTTTCCATCAAATTTCTTTTATTCCTCCTACATTTATTGTGTCTGTCTTCTCATTTTCATACTTTTGAGTGGTACAGATATAGACTGAGAGACCGCTAGAATATGAATTTAGGTGACCTTGAGTCTTTATATTGTTGATGACTACACTTTTGAAGACAAAGAGTGTTGGAAATTTTCATCATCTAGAATTCTAGGAGGTGATGAGGTTTTTTTTCCAAATGAGAGACCTTATTAGGATAGAGCATTGCATCTAAATACCATGTACCTCATTTTATTTGATTGGGATAAGGAACATGGTATTATTTAGCATGGAATGTTCCTTAAAGGAATTAGTTTTCTAGGAAATAGTTCCTAGGAAGAAGAGGAGTAACCCCTTTTTTCATTGTATGGTCTCCCTCAAGATATTTTCAAGGTATCCAACCATGGATTAATTCTTATAGTTTAATTTCTATAGTTTTTAAGCTATATTGATTATGTTTCACCAGATTTTTGAATGTTATTCATTGAATGCATGGGATGAGACCTTGGCATAGGTATTAATATTTTCCTTAAAACTTTTCCATGGGAAAAAAGTGGGTCTTGGTTGGGAATTGAATATTACTCTTGGGAACCAAGGGTTGGGATGAACCTTCGAGATATAGAATCATCATGTGGGGGTGTCGGGTATTAGTTCCTGTGATTGTGGACTAATTTTGATTAGGTGTCCTTTTTATTTTTTCATTGGGAGGTATGTATGATAATATGACTAGAGTCATTAGCAGTAGACTGGAATGAGTTTTGTGAGTGGAATTCCAATGTGTCGAGTTATGACCATGTTACGTGATGTCCTACTAGTGACTAATGAAATATATAATTTTGATCAGAGGACCTTTATTTAGACCTTTTTTGGGTATGATATGAATGGGTATGCATGTGTTTCCCATGTGTCCTTCATTGTTGTGTTATGAATAGGGGTGTATGTGTTTGTAGATGAGAGAGATTTAGTATGATATGGTATACTTGATGTACTTGTATTTACTAAGAAACACATGTTTTCTATGCTAATAATATAGGTGAGTGAGTGTCCCTTGAGACCCACATTTGATACGTGATCCTATGATTTATGTGTAGCCTATTGAGAACTATTCTTAACATGCATTATTATTCCTTTTTATGGTTTTTATTTCTTATGTAATTGATTATATTTTGTAATATTGATTCAGTTATTATGATGAATAGTTGGCTTAGTTTTGGTTAGATAACTCCTTGTATGGGAATTGTGATGACATTGTGATTTCCATGAACTATAGCATGTTTTATTATATTGGTTGTAACATGGACCTGTCTACTAGTGTGAGATTAGAACATTCATGGGATATGAGAATCTATCGTCTATAGGATAAATCAAGGGAATTCCTTTATCATGAGATGTTATAATCTAATGAAATCAAACATGTCAAGTGGGAATTACCCAAATATGAGCATAATGAATACCTTCATGGTGGGGATTAAAATGTCCCCAAAAATGACCACTAATATGGTAGGGAGTAAAGTGTTCCTGATAACGCCCACCATCTAGTTTTTGTGTGTGTAATTACTTAAAGGAGTAACATAGAGATAGGGAATGTAGGTGTCGTGTGATAATAAATGCTAGTACATGTGGCACGTCTTGTAATGTTTGATGAAAAACAATGAATTTATTCTAACATGGAGGTCAAAAAGGTATGATGGGGGTTTGGTGCATCATGGTTAGAGAAACAAATCCCTATTTCTTTGTTTTTTTATTTACTTTATGTAAATTACCACATATATGACTATATTGAATAGGAGTTCTCATGGGACTACATTGAGTTTATATTCTCAAATATTGTAGGAAAAACCTAGTTCACGTACAGACCTTACATCTTCCTTTTTATTTTGATCGTAGAAACATGCAATGGTTCTAGTTAAGGTCACCTTTTGTGTGTATGGAAATAATGTCCTTTTGGAAATAGATTTTTCATTGAGTCTCCTATATGTTTTATGTTAAAATATATCTTATGTATATATATGTCTTATCAACCCATTAGATGTTCAATGGTATGTCCTGTTTGACAAAAAAATTATATAACATTATTTTTATTGTTATTATAGCTATCTATATGGATATTATTATATAAAATGGATTGACTATTTCTAAAATGATTTAATCTTCTCAAATATTATACTCTTAACATGAATTACTATAGACCATATAAACTAGTCAAAAACCTCTACTGTATGGGTAGGTGTGACTTAGGGTATGTAACACTTTTTTAGAGACCATGTGATTTGGTTCAGGGTATTAAAATATCATATGATGAGTAGATCCTAATCTACTTCATAGACAAGTAATATATCCTTAGTTTTACAAAGATAATTAAAGATAGTCTTGACTTCCATTCAATGTTGGACACCAATTCCATCTTCATATATTCCTATATTATTTGAGTATTATGAGGAACATATCCTTATCTATAACATAATATACATGACTTACCCAATCACTAATTCCTATGGAATCCATTCCATCCACTTTCATTTTTCATGTGCTAAAGGACACATTTTCATGGAATGATAAATTCCATGTGACCCTAGAAATAATCCCATCATGGATTGTTCAAAACTGAACCACATCAATATCTTTAAAATGTATCTACTTTGATTTTTTCCAAAATTCCTCTTGAAGTTATCCTAAACGTTATTGATGCCAAAACATTTGTTGGTCCACCTAATTTAGTGATGTAGAAGCATACATTAAACCAAGTTTTTTTGGATTATAACCCTGTTATTTCATTTCCAATAAGCAGTATTATATAGATATAAAAATTTAAGAAAACAAGAACACTCCCACTAAAACACATATAGATAAAAGCCTCACATTAATTCTTTATGCAATAAATTTCTGTTATGGATTCAACAAATGAAATGTTCTATGACCTGGATTCTTGAATTAATCCATAAATATATCTCTAAAACATTTACACATTTTTATCATCCTTATATGTCACAAAACCATTAGTTTCTTTCATATACACATATTTTAAGGGTTACTGTTAAGGAATGATATTTTTACATCCATCTTCCATATCCCATAGTCATGGTAAACTACTATAGCAATTAGAATTCTTACTGATTTTATCATAGAAAATGGTGAAAATGATTCATCATATTTTATTCCATGGTGTTATTTGAACCCTTTTGATATGATTCATGACTTATAGGTATTGACTATAACATCCAAGTCTATTTTCTTTTTGAATTCCAATTTAAAACTAATTTGATTTACATCCAATGGATTGTCTACAAAAAATGACACATGGTTCTAATACATGGAATCCATATAAAATTTCATAGATTCATTCCATTTAGAATATTCTAAGACACTTACTGATTCCTTGTAGGTTACATGATCATTATTAACAACTAATAATGGGTCATTATCCTCAGTGACTAGAAAACCATGTCATTCAGGTTCTCTAACCTCTCTTGTACTTTGATATGGTACATATCTCTATAAAATGCCTTATTCTATGGTTCCTTGTCGATTTTGTTCATATGAAAACTCTTACGTATCATGAGGCTTGACTTCATCAAAGTTTTTCTTTCTACTAATATAACATTTATAGAAATTATCTCTCACACTGAATATGGGACAAATTTTATCCAAAAACTACTTATTTGAGGGGTTAAATAGGTATTATCCCCTTGTTTCCCAAGGATATCTAATAATGATGTGCTAAGTTCCTTGATGTGATAGTTTCATGCCATAAATATCCTTAATAGTTGGTTCAAGGCCCCACACTCATACATTCGACAACATGAGTTTATTTATATACTAATGTTCATGTAAAATACAATTTTATCTTTTTGGAGGAACTTGGATTAGAATGTTCATTTCAGTTTGTAAATAATAAGAACAAAATGATAATGGGAGACTCATATGAATAATCATTTATATCACCATTTCAAATAAGTTGTGATTACTCCATTCACATTCACCATTCCATTTTGGTTTATAAGGAGTAAGTTAGGATATAAATTCAGACTCCTGTAAATAATAATGAATTCTTGATTAAGACTTTCTCCACCATGTTCTGACCAGAGTTTCTTAAATAACATTACAATATGGTTCTCATATTCATTCATAAATTTCTTAAATTTTTTAAAAGAATATAAATTATACCTTATCATATAGAAATATCCATATCTACTTAAGTCATCAATAAATGTTGTGATCTATGAGTACCCACTACTGAGTTCAATGGGAAATGGTCCACACACATTGGTATGAACAAACTAAATAATCCTAGTGGCCCTTTAACATTTTTCACAAAATGAAGCTTTGGTCATATTTCATTGAAATGATTCATGAAATATAACAAGTGGTTTTAGTTTAAAATAATCCAAATATACATCTTGGGGTAATATATTCAAATTTTTTTCATTTACATGACCTAGTCAGTGACACCATAGTTGGGTGTGGTATGAATCATGTAATGTATATTCATTATCAATTTCCATTACATTTTTTGTGTAAGTAAGCACATAATGAACTTTATATAAATATTAATTAAAACATAAAATGATTTATTTATAAAATAAGCAACAGTTATTTCAAAACATGAAAATAAACAAATCTTTATCATGTATTGACATATAAAAAATGTGTTTGGTGATTGAAGGAAAAAAATTTATATCTTCTAGAAACAAGATCATTCCTATAGGAAACCTGACATGGTAGTCCCCAATAGCCACAAAATTATGCCTATATTTTTTGGATTCTCATATATCTACCTCCCCACAGGAAATCATCTAGAATATACATTGTTCATTTTTTTTAAAATAAAAATGTATGGACCAAAAATGGTATCTAATACTCAATTTTATAGAAATATATAGACTGCACTCAATTAAATAAATGAATGAGGAATCCCCTTGATTATTTATTTGTGTTTAGTTTTTCTCCTAGTGTCCATTCTTACCACATGAAAATCATATATTTTTTTCTCCCTTGAAATTCCCGTGATCCATCACTTCTTGGAAGGGATTTCTGAATAAGCATTAGAAATGAAATTAGTATTGGAGCTATTTTCCTAGATATTCCTTTATTTAACCATATAGACATTAGGAATTTCTTGCTTCATATTTTTTTCAATATATTGAAGTATATAGATAATATATAGGAGAGACTTCCCTATGTTGTTCATATTGAAAACCACGACAAACCTAGAGAATCATAGAGGGAGTGATTAGAGAATAAGAGTGGTGTGATTTTTTTCAAGATGTTTAAATACTAGATATAATTATATTTGAATATAGATAATCAGTGTGACTACATGAGGCCCAAATATTATACCATCAACAATTTTTCTTATAAAGAGAACCATTAAAATATTATACCCTTCTTGTTATTATCTCTTCTGATAATGATCATGGAGATGTTGGAGCATGCTATAGGTATAAATGTTTTCATGTGAGTTAATGAGTTCAATAGAAATATTTTAAATCATTAAAAACTAAATTCCAATCACATTATTCATGTATTTATCATATACAACAAACTCCCCATTACTCTCCTCCTTTGATGGATTATCTTGAATTGAGGATTCTAGCACGTAAGACCTCATTACATGGAGAAATAATATCCATAGGCATATAAACCATTCTTGAAAATTACTATGAGTTAGGATATTTTCTTCCTCATGAATTGATCACAGTTATATTGTGGTTTATGAACATTCCATTACACTACAATAATGGATATTATTTTTAATACATTTTATGATTAAAAATTTTGTGATAAAAAATATTTATTATTTCATTAAGCCTCATACTATTTTATTATGTCTCAACAGACCTCACTATTGAACCCATAATTCCCTACTATGTGGTCGTTCTAGTTTAATGGATCCAAATAACCCGTATTATAATCTATACATAAGCCAATAAAATTAAATTAAAATATTTAGGTATATGACCTTGCTAAATTAAAACTAGTATCTCTATGAACTTTTTAGTGGACACCCCAATCCATAAATCCTTACTCATATTTCCTCAACACATTACCTTGATTTTCTATTGGATAGACGGAGGGCACTGCACCCAATATAGATTCGGTAAAGTTGATCCACTATATTGGTTAATAATTATAGGTAATTTTATTTCCCCCTGATAGAGGATAAATAGAAACTATCACATAGTGTTCATCTTAATTTAGACAATGTAAGGCTTAAGAAATTAATATTTACTTGAGGTAATTTTTTATTATATATATGTTTTCATATTTTAGATTTGAATTTTCATGTTAATAACAAATATATTTCATATAATGGATTAACTGCATTCAAAAAACATTTTCACATAAACCATTTATCCCCCCCCCCCAATTTCATATTAGTCCATTTAAAAATGTGATTGCAGTGTTGGATATGAAAATTAAATCATTTATCATAATGAAATAAAATAAATAATTAAATGACCCAATATTGAGCATATCTAATGGTTTATTTATTGAGTAAAAAACCAATGACCCTGGGGGGTAAATTCCTTCTTCCTGTATTAGGATGAGTTACAACCTTCCACATGTACAACAATATATCACCATGGTCAGTTTCATCCAAGTTTTATCCAGAACAGCCTTCATGAACCTTAGGATACTCCTTTTATTACAAATGTTTTTTAATCACATGTAGGTGATGTAAATAGTTTGGTTAATGGGAATTACAAAAATAAACATGGATATGAAAGTCCAGTATAACAAAGGAGGGAGGGATGACTCACTGACCATTATATATAACATAATAATAAATAATTTCCATCTCATGAAATTAAATTAAATTAAAAAATAAACAAAAATGTACATATGACTAGTAAAATATTAGGATTGATCATACAAATGTGAGGACAATTCATTTAAAACAACTAGCTATCATTAAATTAAATTCCATCTTCAATAATATAAAGCATGCTCGAATAATCCAATTAATTTTTTAATTATTTAGTTTATTAATTTCAACTTATTCATTCCAATAATCCTAAAATTTCCCATGCATGGTGATTTTAATTAAAATAAATTATTTTATTTTATTTAAAATTAATCAAATTAGTACACATCATTGTGATTTGAAGAAAAAAATATGTACCTATTGGAACTACTATGTATGGTTCCTATTATATATAATGCACTCATATGAAATATTATGTAGATCGAATGTATCATAATTTCATAGCCTCTACTATCAAATTAAGTACACATGGATCAATTGAATATTATGTTGCATGTACAATTAAATATATTGAGTATTTATTATGTAATTGTTATAAATGATTCATTATTTATAATATTATGTGGAATTAATTAACCATTTAATATAATATAAATCACAACAACAGGTGTGTAATATCAAATTAATGAAACATTGAACTCTAGTCAACGTGTTTTATTGATGTAATTAATTATATTTAGTATTTCGATGTAAACAAGTAATATACATGATTTGTGCAGGATGTTCACACAGTGTGTACATCACTTCACTAGATATATTTAGTACAATACTTGGTACTTGACATGTACATCCTATATAAATTTATGAAGAAAATGACATGCACAATGAATACATAACGTGTACTTCAAGTTACATGGATACTATCCTATATGTGTTGTGTATTAGATACAGATGGTGTATTAATTACACAACAAATCCTAAACCAAAGTTTTCTAACATAAAAAATTCATAGAATACATGGTTGGTAGGAAAGATACAAGGGGTATAGTATGACAAAGACATGTGCTAACCTATCTCGTCTATATGTGGTACATTTAATACAATATGTGTGTATTCATTACATAAGGACACAAAGTCCATGCAGGTGTCATCATGTAATGAAGAAGGATACATGATGTGTGAGAAAGGAGTACATTTCATGAAACCATATCTTTTCAGACATAGATCATAAATCTTCTGGATGGGTTCTTCATTTTAATTATTCATTAATTATTAACTGATCTTGGTCATGAAAGTGAGAAACAAAAGATGGGGAGGAATATATTTCAACGTCAAATAAATATTGAATTTAAATATAAAATGAAATTTAACTTATAAATGTGTAATGATCAACAAGAAAAAAAATATGCTTTTGAATGTGATTGATCTAATAATAATTTATGCTTTTACACACAATAAAAATTCTTATAGTGACTAATCTTGGAATAGTAATAATCAGATTCTATGGATCATTAAAAAAATTAATGTAGAAAATTTCATGAAAAATGGAAATTTTTCATATGAATATTAATATAAAAGGTCACTAGATCCAAGAAAATATATTTTTCATGTTAAATTTATATTTATATTAAACTTATCAAAAGAAATAATACATCATCTTGTGATCTTTATTTAAAGAATCAATTGATCATCTTAAACCTTTTTTAATTTACCATCATTGATCCTTCAGTATCCAAGTGTAGAATCTCACTAGTGGTAATCAGTATGTGCTTCTATGCTCTTTGAATAATAGTGATGGATTATTGGGTTCTAGTACAACAAATCAATCAACTTGATCGCTATTATTATTCATTTGGGCATTATGAATCTTCATTTACAGCTCATTATTTATATAATGTAGAAGAAATAAGAATCTTCAGATAATTCTTCCATCTTGAGAGAGATATATGGATCCTATTGTGTGCAATGATTCTCTATTTCAATATAACTCTACACAAAAGACATGTCTATCTATTTATAGAGTTAGGTTTAGGGTTAAAATTTTATTTAATTGAACATTGGCCCTTAGATAATATATTCATGTTTATATGAACCCTTACCATGTAATATTAATAATATTATTATTTTCTCATTGTGTGTACTAACTGGAGAAATGATAAATACTATTTCACATACTTATAAATTAATATTTATCATCAAACAACATATTTTTCCACTATTCCTATGTATTATTTATCAAATAAATAAATATTTATTTATTAATTCAATAAATAAATATGATATCTCTATGTAATTAAAAAAATATACTGAGAAAAAATATTTATTATTTTTTTTCAATTAATAAATCTTGAATAAATAGTATTCATTATACTTGAGGATAATATTTTTTCAAATAAATAAATTCAAATAGAATTTTATTGAGGTCTATTGAAACTTTAGTGTGTGACCCTCTAGACTTCATTATCATTTTAATTATGTGGGATTTCCTAATATTTGAAATTACTATCTAGAAACAAATCATGGGACCCATGATAAAGAAGTAAATTTCATAACATTGACTACCACATACAAGTTCTCTTTATTTAATAGAATCCATTTATCATGATATGTCATCAATTATGTTGAACACTTAGATCGTCAACCTATATACATGATAAATTTTTCATCATCTATCTAAAATAAAATCATTGTTACACCATGGCCATGTAATTTAACGTAACTATTTTATTTTAATCAAAGGGAAAAAATATCAACATCATTAAATATGGAAGGGACAAATCCTTATTTGAATCACTCATTATTATAATGTCATTCTTTAATCATACAACACACTCAACTACACCATGAACTATTTTCGTCAAGGTTTACAAAAATAAATCTAACTGTGTGAATCATTATATATATATTAACAATAATCTTAATGTATAAGGATCATTATAGACACATGTTGAAAATAATATCTAATGAAAATTAAATATATGGAATTCCTACCAGAGGTTATGTTCTCATAATTTGAAATAATGGAGACTACCAAGTGAAAAAAAATCATGAGATAAAGTGTAAACTACTTATGATTACTCACACTTGAAGTTCAAGATAATATGTCCCCCATAATATAATTTTATCCAACTATAGAATAAGGTTTAATAATTTTTTCATATAATTTTAATGTACTCATCATATTAGAGAACTTGTATTCCCTTTTCAATGTGAAATATACTCTGGGACATTATTATATTAATGTCATGTAGAACTGTGAATTATATATAATAAGATATATTAATTAATATTCACTTATAAGATTATAAATTCAATCAAAATTACACACAGTTGCCTCTATGATACCAAATTCAATAGGATGTAGTGTGTAACAAAATTTATCAAACATAACATCAGTTTTAAAAGATTAATAATTTTTTGTTTTTATATTCTACTTCCCTTAAAATAATTTCCACCTTGAAATTTTATTTAATGGAAGGAATCATGTGAGGGTAATTTTGTTTCATTGCATTCTTAAGTTCCCATGTATATTCCTCAATAATATTATTCCATCAAAGTACATTGAAAAAATGATTGGTATTTTTTTGTAGAATGTTATCTTAATGATTTAGGTTCTCCACTATTTGTTCCATATGTGTGATATCATAGTCCAATTACATGGTTTTTGAGCATAGCACATGTGAAGGGTTTAGAAATTACTTTCTAAAAAGTAATACATGGGACACATACTGTACTTTGGATTGGTTTGGAAGGAGTTATAAGTGATAAGATACAACCCCAACATGAACAAGGATCACGAAGAGACTGATATACTTAGGGGTCTATTCCCCATTATCCCAAAATCTCATAATTCACTTCTATAGAGATATGTAGAGTAAAACCTTATCTAAAATGAACCAATCACTACATACATATATATTAAGTATTATTAGATGAATAATCATTACATATTATTATCAACTACACTATAACTATAAAGGATTTAGTTATTTGGAAACTTGTATACATAAACATATGATTCACTAAAGATCTACATCATCTCTCAATTAGTTCTTCACATGTAGAAATATTCTTATATATATCATACTTAAAACATTTCTTCATATCTTGGGAAAATGAAAACAAATGAAAGGGTGAACTAAGAATCTCAATAAGTGTAAAAAATAGAGATATAAATCAATTATCATATGTAAGAATATCATGAAAGTAAGGATATGATAACAAGATATCAATAATTGAAATTTATATACAAAAATTCATAAAATCATGATTTATGGACTAAATCTTGGTATTCCATAAGTTTTGAATCATAAATGAATCAATGAACAAGTTTCATGAGAGTATAACATTAGCATAAGATCATGTCATAAAATTTTGGAATAAAGAGTGGTATAATCATAATCATAAAAATATTTTTAAATGTCTAACAACAATGACATTCATCACATGCTAGGATTGCGCTAACCACCCATATAACTGCTTTAGTTTAGGGATAACCCCCATATACCCTCTTTTGGGATAGGTAAAACCCTTTGTGTACCATATTTTTGTCTTTGTATAACCTCCCATGTACCCTTTTAACTCCTAAAACAATAATATTTTCTAATTAATTAAAGGGATATAACAGCCCCACCCATTATATAATCATATTCTAATCATATAAATTCCTCAAGATCATAAATGAATTTTTCATTACATCAATGTTTAACCAATGGAAAAAAAAGGTTTTCATAAAAAAATTATTTGAAAATGACCTTATAAAATTTTAATGGATACATCAATTCTAAGAGAATTCATGACAATAGGAAAATTCGTTCAAGTGGTGTATGTTAAAACAAAACTTCCCACAACATTTTTGGTAAAAATTCAAACGAACATCATTTGAAAAATTATAGGAAGATTAAATTTCATAATATTTATTAAAATTATAATATAGTTTAAAATGAAAATATTAAATCATTATCAACTGGTAAAAACATTATTGAAAACATTTGAAAAAATATACAGATATGGAATAAAATGTTTCCCGATTGAAGAGATAAATAAATTCAATTCTCCTTTAAAATATTATTTTAGTATATGGATTCTATAAAGAGATGAAAATGAAAGGAAAAAATTTAATATAAAAAAATATAGTATAGTAAAATAAATAATTTTTTCTAGAGATATATTATATAATTTCATCATCTAAATATGAGTATAAATAATCTCAGTAAAAAGATACATTGTAATGTAAAAACCCCTAATACATTGGTAACATTGGATTCATAATTCCCATGAAAGGAATAAAATAAAATAAAACATTAAATACCATGGAAAAAATAATATTCATGATACAACACATAAAATAGGTATAAGATACACCTTATAAAAGTGGGTATGTGTATAATAAAATATATGTCCTCAAGAAGAAAATTTGGGGTGGTAAACCCTAACCATCATGGTAACTCTCAAATCAAATACCCTTTGAAAAAATAATTTGGATTTTAACTTTAAATACCAAGAATTATATTGGTTACAATAAAATAAGTTCTAGATTATATTTTCATACCCCTCATAAGAAAAAATAGGTGCACAACATCAAAAATTTCTCAATGAAACTAAATTAAGATGAAGAACCATTACGAATTATAATACATTATAATATAAACCCCTTGAATGAAAAAAATAATAATTTTAGAGTTAAAATACATTTAACATAGTTATTTAATTATATTATATATCTAATTGTAATTATAAACACCATTTGTGTGAAATTAGGTGTATAAAATAATATGTGTCTCAAAGAAGGAAATTTTGAGACGAATCCCTTACCAAAAATACATTTTACATAAAAAATGCTCTAAAATCCTATATAATAAATTTAAATTCTAATATAAATATATAAAATAACCATATTAATACCTATAATTCCATTTATGGTTCACTTATGACATTTCATCACTCATTTATATGTAATTATTTATTTAAATCATCATTTCTAAGAGTTAATTTTTTCATTTTTCATATATATTTCTGTTCAGAATATTTAGTACTTGAAATGTTATCATGGTTATATCATCTATGTAATTTTAATCTTATAAAAAATTATCATATTTAATCATCGTATAAAATTTTAAAGCCTTTCACATAAATTGGTGATGAAAAATTATTTACATCACTTCGTGGAGATGGTAGTGTGTGCGTAAGCATGAGGGATATTTCCATTTTTCAATAGATGGAATGAAACAAAGGTAAATGGAGGTTATCCTTTAACAAGTCATTATTATATCATAAATATAAAAAATATATACATTAATTCCAAAATAATGAAAAAAAAATTAAATACGGTGATGGAAAATGAATTATATCACTGTTTATAGGCGCCAGTCCACATGTATGCACAAATGATACTTACTTTTCTCGTTTTATATATAAGAGGTGGGAAATGGTCATTAAATCATAATAATACATTCATATAATATTTATTATACTTTATTGATCATGTTTTGATGGATAAAATAGGTTTTTAGAAGGTGAAATAAGAAATAAAATTGAAAGATCCTCATTAAGATTTATAACAATTCATTAAGTGACCTACTTTAGCTTACACCTTATGCCTTGGAGGATTGGTCAGAGGAGAATAACATGGGTCCTAGGATTAGGTGAGGGAATATTTAAAGGTTTTTGAGTATGGTTTTCCCAATAATTAAGGCTCAAATTTTATGTGTAATAGAGGAGAAGACGTTTCCTTTTATAAATAATGGGAGGGACACACATGGAATTAAATAAATAATTTCAATAATATAAGTTCATAATCTGGTACAAGTTTCTCCAAATGGAAATTTCATAAATTATATAATTATATAATGTTTAAATATCATCATATTAAAAACAATTGGACATGTTTAGGTATAATTTCTACAATTATATCTTATTTTAACCCCTAGTTAACTCATTTTAACTATACATGTGGTAACAAAATTTAACTGTTTATACTAAAAAAATCATGAATAATAATTAAGTTGACCCTATTAAATTATATTAATTATTTTTATTCCAAATTTTTAATCCATTTTATAAGATTATTTTTCTATAATATGGAGAATTTAATTTTAAATAAGTGCATAAAATGCATCAAATACATGTTTTTTTAGAAAATTGCATTTTTAATCATACAACTTAATTTAATTCAAATACGAGCCTTATCAAAAACATAAAATTATTGTTAAAATAAATTATTTTATATATATTACACAATATTCATGAAAAATATTAATCAACTAGGATTATTTAATTTATTAAAATGCAAACACATTGTGTGCATTAAAATAGTTTTTTAAATGTGTTTGTAATCCCAAAAATGATCTTACACCAAAATCAAGTATACCATTGAATCATATATAATTAATTATATAATTTATAATTAAATTATTATTATTATATTTTAAAATCAAATTAATATCATAATGATACTTTTAAATTACATTATATAATGATAATAAATGATTATTTAAAAATAATATTATTTTTCACTATTCACTAAAAAATAAATCATTTTATAAAAATGAAAAAAATAACCATATACTAATATTGAAATTATGATGTCAAAATATTTATTCATTTCCTCATATAAAATTTCTAATAATTGTATAAATTTATTATATTTTCTGTGCACAAAATGAAATAAAAACCATTTTTTAAGAGAAAATATTTCTGAAGGGTAAAATGATGTTATTTAAAATTGGGTAATAATTTTTTAATGGGATAAAAAAACTAGAAAAAATCTCTATATCCATGGTTTTTCCAACAACCATGGCTATAGGCCACACCTATAGTCTTGGTTTTCCAAAAAACCATAGATATAGACACCCCTATATCCATGGTTTTTGAAGGTCGTAGAAATAGGTATTTATTCAGAGGATATAACCACGATTATCTACAACTTTTGTTATAGGTTTACCATGATAACATGGGGAAAATCCCATAGGAAGGGCATAAGAAAACAAAATTTAATGGTTTCAGGGAAATTTAATCCATTTATATATATATATATATATATAATATATATATATAAACCAATAATGGTATGTAGAGAAGTGATTAAGTGGATGGTTTCAGAAAGTGGAGGTCTTAGGATCAAATATGACTGGTCAAATTTTTTTGGAAGCCTATAAACATAGTTTAGTAGGGATATATCCATGGTTTTCCACTATGTAAATGGGTATATTTCCATAGTTTACAATCTATATGGCTATTTTCACGGTCTATAAATAATGGAAATAGGTCCATTTCCACAGTAGACAACTATGGATATATCCTTATTTCCATGATTCCAAAAATATGGAAACATGTATATTTCCGTGGTGGGAAACCATTGATATATCCATTAAAAATGTGGCTATATCTTGGACTTATTTCCACACCAATACGATCTATGACCAACTACCCTATGGCTATAAGCTATCGCCATCATTTTTACCTTTATAGTTATAGTTTTTGAACGTGGCTATATATTAATTTTCTAGTTGTGTAGGTTTGAAGAACCTTTTTATTAAGGAAAGGAAGGACTCTTATATCATTTTTTAGAGTTAACCCATACATGAATCAAATACCTAGTGGATCCTTAAATGACTTGAATTCTTAGTGATCCATAGGCCTTACAATATTTTAAATCCCATTGGACTAATATAATAGTGTCCTGAAAGCCATTAGGTAGCATGAATTGTGCCATAGAACTAGTCAAATGCTAGACCACCCCTTACCAGAGATATTCCACCTACACTACTAGTCATGTATAAATATATCAAGGTTTATTTAGACACAAGGTTACATGTAAATTATTCTATCAAATACCACAAGATAATTTAAAATTAAATACATATAAAATATTGGGGTGTTACATTCTACACCACATAAAATAAATTTTTTTCTTGAATTTTCATAACTATAATACAAACAAATGAGTATAATTATACTTCATTGCATCCTTGGGTTCCTGTATTATATCAATGATTTTCTGGTTCCCCCAAATAACTTTAAATTAGTGAGTAATATTATTCTATATAACATTATCTCTACGATACATGATTTCTACAATATGTTCTTCATAGGAAAGATCATTCTCTGAAGGTAAAAAGATTGACTTCAATACATGTAAAGTATCATTTATGTTATTTCTAAAAATATTAACATATAACACATCATGAACGAGTGAGTGGTTGTGTAATCATCAAGCGATAAGCTATAGTCCCTACTCGATCAAAAATATAGAAGTGACTAATATAAATAGGACATAACATTCCCAATTTTTTAATTTCGTAACCTTTTTCCATATAAAATTCATAAGAATATCTCCTCACTAAATTTTAATTCTAGAACATTTCAATGATTATTATCATTACTCTTCTTTAAAATTTATATAGCCTTGATGTTCTATTGAATAGATCTAACCTTGTTTACCATTTCCTCACCAAAATTAGGTATCAATAAACTTATTTATCCAATATAATCCAAATAGGTTAGAGTTCTTCACTCCCCTATATTAGAAGGATACATAAGGATCCAAATAAGAAAACATGACTAGAGTAATGTGTTGATACCAAACACATTTTAAATCCAAAGAAAATTATCCCAAAATATTCTAAAGGGTTTGAATGGTCCTCTCAGACTGACCATCTGTCTGAGGAAGATTAGAGTTACTAAAACACAATTTTGTATCCAAAACTTACTGAAGGATTCACATGAACATCAATGGAAATAATGGATATTGATCAGATATATTAGAATATGGTGCTATATGAAACCTTACCACTTCCCTAATATATATCCTATAAATATTACCAAGAGATAAATCTTGTCTGATAGCATTGAAATGTGGTGAATTTATAGGGTGATTGAATAAGATTGAAATTTCATTATGTCCATTAAATTTTTTGGGGATTCTGGTGATGAAATCCATG
This sequence comes from Viscum album, assembly GCA_963277665.1. NCBI lineage: Eukaryota > Viridiplantae > Streptophyta > Magnoliopsida > Santalales > Viscaceae > Viscum > Viscum album. Next base: position 442,839,203 of record OY728160.1, read on the forward strand.
TTGATTTTTCCCACTTGTATTTTGGTATGGGTATTGGTAAAAAAATCCCCTTAGTCTTATGTCTCTCAACTATAACAAGATGATATACCATGCACTGTAACACCCCAAGGATTTAAATATAAAATTAAGATATAATGCATGAAACATTGAGTCTCTGTGAAACAAAAACTTTGTTATTTATAGTAGTTATAACCTAACAGTTAGACATAATTTTACTACTTATATATTTTGAATTTTGAAAAATTGACATACACGGTTGCGATCAGTAAGATATTTAGAGTATAGTAGGATCAACTTACATTTTTTGTGAATAGTAACTTAACCCTTATGAATAATAATGTACCTTTATGAATATTAATATGACCCTTATGAATAGTAACCTCACCCATATAAGTATAAATAAAATTTAGGCACCTTATAAATGAGAGTGGATATTTTAAAAATTAATAATTAAGTGTTGGTATTTTTGTGAGTAATAAATATTTAATTACAATTTAAAATTAATAAATTGATTAAAAATAAAGTTCATTTTCAGAAAATGTATTCATAAATAAATATTTTGTTTTACTATGATTTTAATATAATTTTATGAGACCTCAGTTAATTTTTCAAATTATTATAAAATCATTTTTAAATTCAAAATCTGTATTTTTCAAGTAAATAATGATTTTATTTAAAAATTAAATTTCACATATTTAGAAAATTATTTTGATAAAATGGAGTCCATTTTTAAATTCTATATATCTAAAAATGGTTATGGTGAATTTTTGGGATTTTTCTAAAATACTTGAATTTTTAGTGAATGGTAAAATACGATAATTAACGATAAATGCTAAATACATGATTTATTGAGTCACAGGTGATGTATGGCTGATATAAACACACTTTTTTTGAACTCACATGAACTTATTACTATTTTTTGTCACAATAATCAATAATTTTTCTTGTCTTAAGAAAAATAATAAAATAATGAATAAGATATTCAAAAATCACCCCTCTCCTCCACTATAAAAAACCACCCCTCACTCCCTCTTCTCCTCACACCTATAAGCCTTGAATATTTTCAAAGTTCTTCCAAAATACTCTTAACTTGTCTTTTACCACTTCTAGTACCTCTTGTTCTTACTAAAATAGAAAAACCCTTTCCCTTAAGGAGGTTCTCAAGGATGATATTTCAAGAGGTAAACCCTCTTTGTTTTTCTTTTAATTTCATTTTCAATTTATTTTATTTTCTTATATTCTCCCCAAATACTATGTTAAAATGATAATTATAACTCCAGTATCATATATATACTATAATTATATCATGTTAATGTAATATCCTTCCTCAAACTACTATCTCTCTCTCTTTTATTTTAAAAATGAAATCATCATCTGGAAGGTGCCAATGTACAACCTTCATGGACGATGAACCTTCACTCTTAAATTTATTCTTTAAGGATGGTAATGAAACCATTTTTATGGTTGAAAAAAATTTATAAAATATGTATTATATATTATTTAATGATTTTGTAACCATTATATATACATAATACTAATTCATACGACAAAACTAGTTCGTTATGATCGAAATATAGTCGTAATAATCTAAATGATTATCACTAATGTTTTATCTAATAACTCATCCTCATACCATATAAATAAATGAATTATATAACCATTTAATATTATTTATGTTCATTAGTATCATATAAATTCAATTATGTAAAATTATATCTGTTCCACATTAACTTCCATACTTATATACGATTATAATGATCGTGAAAACTAAGGAAACAAGTGATGTCGAGATATAATCTTGTATCTTATAACTCATAAAAAAGGCCATAAATGAACTTAATAAAATTATAATAAATAAAATAAATATATATAAGGTTCTTAAATAATTAATTTATTGATTTAATTTGATTATCTAGGATATTAAGGTCAAGTGCAGAACACGTTCGAACATAAGGTAAGGGTTTTCTACCAGAACCTCTATTTTCTTCCAGGTTACTCTTATTTTATACTTACCTCAATGAAATTATTAATTATTATTATTTAATCCTCATAAATTATTTTTTAATTTTATATATATGTGTACAAAACATAATCCTTCTTTCCTTTATGGGGAGTTACATTTTTTAAAAGGATCTTTCAAAAAATTATTTCGGATAAACAAGCCTGATTCAAGGGAACTTCTCAAATTATTACCAATTTTCATGTGCACTCTATAATATGATTTAATACACCATTATTTTTATAAATTAACTCATTTTATTATTAAAAAACTATATTAATTATCTTCTGGTTTTATATAAATATTTTTCCAAAACAACTCTTCTTTTCTAAGTAAAAGAGTATTTCTCCTAAGAATTACTTGGTGATTTTATAAGAGTATTTTCATCTATTTCATAAATCTTGTTGATTGTTATGTTTAATTGGTATTAATATTTTATTATATTACATACCATATTTTATTTAATGGTTTATGATTAGTTTTACTATGGATGTACTATCTTGATACCATTCGCCTTATTACTCTAAACGATTAGTGTTTATGTTTAATGATTGAGGAAAGTTATTTACATTTCATATGTTAGTTTCAATATAAATGTATATATTTTTTATGTTTATATGTCACACCCCGACCGCGGACATCAGTAATTTTTTCTCCTCTCTTGGTCCCGATTTAAATTTTTCGAAGATTAATTGTGATTGATGGTTTCGCACCGGTGCGCGGTCATCGCGTCGCTAGCGGTGATCGTGCGTTCGGCCCGGGTGACGATGTGTCCACCCGACGTTTTAAATATTAAAGTTTTTACGTTGACTTTTTATTATTTTTACTATTTGAGTTGCGTTATTATTATTATTAACTAACTTTTATTTACTTTAATTATTTTATTGTTATGATTATTATTATAAAGGATTATCAATATTATTATGAAGGTTTGTTATTATTATTATAAAGCAATTATTATTATCATAACATTTTATTATTATTATTATTATAAGTTTATTATTGTTATATAAGTTTAATTTTTATTATATAAGTTTTATTTTTATTATATAAGATTTTTTTTTTATTATATAATTTTTATTGTTATTAATATTATCTGTTTTATTATCATTATTATAATTATAATTATTATTTTTATCACATGTATATATATATATATTTTAAACCTACCCTAGACCTAACCCTACCCCTACCCCGCAGCCGCCACTTTCCTCTCCTGCTCCAGGCCGCCTCCGCCCTCATCCCCCTTCACCGCCTCGCTCCCTTCCCCTCCTCCTTGCCCCGATCGCGCACTCCGCACACCCGACCTCCTGCTCGCCCTCCACGTTCGCTCACCCTCGCCGCCCTCCCACTCCCCAGCTCCAGCCTCCTCTCGCGCGACCACCTCCTCGCCGCCAGCTCCCTCCGCTGCTCTGCACACTCCGGCCTGCCGCACCCTTCCCTCCTGCGCGCTCCGCCTCCTCCCGGCGTTCCGCCCGGCCTCCGGCCCTCCCCCTCCAGTCCTCCTCCTGCCTCGTTCCGCCGCGGCGACACCCCCACGCCTGTCCCGGCCTCCTCCGCCTCGCCGGCTCCCGCTCACCCCCAGCTCTGCACATTTCACCGCCGCCGCCCGCCCTGCTCGCCGTCCAGACTCGCCCGGCCCTAGCGCCGCGCCGCCGTCACGCTTCACCCGCGACCCCGCCGCGCCTGCTGGCCTCTCTGCCGCTCCACGTCAAGCGCACCACGCCCGGCCACCCTCTCCCCCGCGGCCGCGCCCCCCCTTCGCGCACAGCCTCTCGCAGTGCCCCCCTGCTACCCACGCAACCTCGCTACCTCCCACGACCTGGACTCACACCAGCTCTCCCGTCCGACCACGCCTCCGGCCGCGACCCGCCGCATGCCGCGCCTCCGCGCTGAAAACCCCCACGGCCTGCCCTCTTGCCAGAGGCGCACCTGCCCTGTCGCCCTCCCTGCTTCGGCGGCCTGACCACCCCCCCTGCCGGTATGGTTTTCTTTTATTTTTATTTTATTTTATTTTTCTTTTCTTTCTTCATTTGATTATTGATTCTTTTAATTATTTGTTAATTAGTTATTTATTTATTTGTTCATTTATTTATTTTGTTTATTTATTTATTTATGTAAGTATTATTTTATTCATTTATTCCATTTATTTATTCATTTTGTTATTTATTTGTTCATTTAAGTATTTGTTAATTAGTTAATTAATTATTTATTTATTCATTTAAGTGTTTGTTAATTAGTTATTTATTTAGTTATACATTTAACTATTTGTTAATTAATTTATTAATTAATTAATTATTTATTTATTTTTCCGTCGCGGCATCTTGGTGTTTATGTTTAATATAGATTAATCCTTTTTCTGTCGCGGGTTGAGTGACGTGCACTTCTTCCGCTGTTCAGCGTGCGCAGTTTGTCCGCGAGGGTTCGTTCTACTTTCTGCTGGATTTCGGTCACGTCCGCTCCTTGTTTGAGGTAGGCGAATTCACCTGTTTCCTTTTCAAAGCACTCTGCTGGTACTTGAATTATTTTAAATTAATTTTATTCCTTGATTTGCATGTTATTATATCCTTGCGTGACTTATTTTGGTGTTTTAGAATTGGTAGTTTTTGTTCGAAACTATGTTTTGAAGCAATTATATTTTTCGCCTATGTAGTCGTACACTAGATGTTGTTTCGCACATTTTATTGTTTATATAGTGACCTGCGGTAGTGTTTTCGTGCTGAAAGATTTGATTAAAAATAAACTCTAGGATGCCCCTCTGTTTGTGCACCTGTTTATGCTTTGCCAGCTTGGTTGGAACTAAATGCCTATATTTTTCTAATGCGATCATTGGTTGTTTTAAGTGGTGTTCTTTTTGTAAAAATCACTCTTGGATCTTATTATCCTGTGCTGGTTGGTTTTATGAAATTTAGTATCAATTGGAAGTGTTGTCGTGCCCCTTTGCGGGTTTGACGCACCATTGGATGTTGACACATCCATGGGTGCACCAGGTGCACACATGGATGTGCCCTCAAATGAAGATGGTGTTTGAAATTGTTACCATTTATGTCCATTTATTTTTATTTTCTCGAGATCTTGACTTTTCTAAATGTATCTTGGTTACAAAATGTTTTCGCCTCTTTTTGAGACACATCGAACTTGTTTTAAAAGAAATATACGAAGATATGCCCGTTTGGCCCTTAATACAAAAAACAGTGTTTTGAGTTATTTAAAATGGCACGGTGAAATATTCGTGTAAAACCGTTTGTTTTTGAAAAACCAAGTGCTCGCTTGACAACTCCAGGTATTTTTATAAAGTTGTTTTGATAATCAAATGACGTGAAGGCCCGGTTGGCACTTTATTGAATGTGAAGTGATTATACATATGGATATATACATATACGTACTTGTGAGGGCATCTCTACAGGGGGACTTCCCTTTGAGGGTTGTCGTGTAGCGATGTCCGTGTAAGGGGTTGGCAAGTGCGGTGAGATGAGTCACGCGTGCGTGGGCCTCCCACTTACACAGTGTTACAAAAACCACCATGGGTTCCTGGGCGTCTTGTAGATTATCGAGTGACGGTTGCTTGCTAACCCTGATTAGACGGGTTGGTACCCTCTGGAGTTGTGGACAGGCCAGGTGGGATGTGCCACTGGTTGGCTATTAGGGCGGCCAGTTGGTTATTGACTGTAGAGTACCATGCCGGAAGGTAGTCTGAACCCGAGTACGTCCAGGGGTTTTCTAGGGATGTTTAGGATCACCCATGGTTACTTGTTCACCTTGATTGTTTACTTTCAGTTATTCTTTACAGCTTATAGTGTTACTTGTGCCCTTTTGTACTTCTATCCTCTTGCATCACTTGGTTACTTTCTGTTTCACTGATTTACTTTCAGCCTGTACTGTTTACATGTTCCTTTTTAGCACAGTCGTAGTATCATCTGTATTAGGTTTTGATTATAAAAACATGAAATGGTTTTCAAAGTGATTTATAGTGTGCGTTGGGTTTTCAAATGGGGAAAACATGTTGTTTATTTTTAAATGTGAAAAATCTATTTTTATAATTGTATTTTTCAAACCCGTGTCAACGGATTGCTTGGGAAAGGAAACTTTTGGATTCAGTGGTTTACTTTGGCTTACCTACTGGGCATTTTTAATGCTCACGCCTATATTATCATTTCAGTTGCAGGTCTTCCCTTGCTCAAGTTTTCTGTTTTGAGTCGCTCAGTGTTGGAGCGAGGTTGCTCTCTAGTTGGGCGGTGACCTGAGAGGTCACATGGAGGTACGTGGTCGTGTGGATTTTATTTCTTTTCCGTTGTTAGTGTTTATTTGTTCTGTTCTATTTACTTTTGTTTGGGCTCAAATCGTTCCCACCTGCTTAATTTTGATGCCCGGCACTTGTTGCCAGCCCGTGGGGATCGGGAACGCCCCTCGGGCCATGCCGCGGGCCGGCTCGGGTGACCGGTTCAGGGTCTACCCGGGCTGGTTCGTGACAAAATGGTATCAGAGGTGGTCTTGTTATTTGGGTTGTCCGGTAGAAGGAGATTAGGACTGTCGGAACTCGAGGGGTAGGTGCGGGAAGAGCGTCGCGAACTCTTGCTCGCACTGATCCTCGAGTTACCAGGGGTAGTTCGGGAATTGTGTCCTTGTCTTTCCTGGTTTGTCTTGGATTGAGAGATGATAATGGAGGCAAGCCGACGTCACATCGTAATTTCACATGGAGTAGTGACCCATGTGGAGTTCGAGTACGTGGTTTGAATTCCTCCTAGTGGTCGACGCTGACTTGGGACATGACCCACTACCATGTCGCCAGGTTGAGTGTGACTACTAGTCCCTCATTTTAGTGGTTGATGCAAATTTGGTTGCTGCTTATGTTTTGGTCTGTGTAAGTACGTTGTTGGAAATGAAAAAGGTTTTTGAAAGATTGGACTGGTTCCTTTTAAAGGACTTTAAATATATGAAATGGGTTTTAAAACTGAAATCTCTTGTTTTGGAAATCTGTTACTTTCTTGGAATTGGATAAGAATGATTTGGATTGAAACCTCGGTTCCTCTTTATGAACGTCTGCACATGTGTGAGAATGCATGGAAAGTGTGTGTTGATGCACGTATGAATAGAATGTGGATAAAGACATGTGCAACGGTTCATGAGATTACCTGGGTGTGTATTTGAAATTAAGGGCTTGACCTTGTTTTCTAAATTGGTTTTAAAGAGGAAATGGTTTTGGAAAGTTTTTGGTTTGGAAGTGGATTGGTTTTTGGAAAGTGATCTTGAAAAAAAAAAGGGTGGTTTTGAAATCAAAAATGAAAAGGGAATTTTAAAGAGGAGATTTTATTTTGGGTTGTGTTGTATTTGATTTGTCCTTGTGCTGACTGTTTTTGATGAAGGCGCTTTATTGATGTTGCTTCGGTTTGATGTTGGTTTTGGCCTTGTGTTTTATATGTCGCTCAGGAAATGCCGCCCAGAAAGGTCTCTAAGGATTCGGATATGTCATGCCCAGTTTTTAGTCCTCCTCAGACTTTGCCTATTCTCCATGGTGATCAGGGTCCGTTAGAGGCAGTGGAATGGCTCGAGGAAGTGGAGCGCGTCTTTAGAATGTTGGGAACTCCCGATAATGTTAAGGTTCGTGTAATTATGGAGTTGTTCGAGGGTCCAGCTCTGGACCAGTGGAAGGTGGTTACCCCACCGTCAACGCAAGGTGAAATGACGTGGGATGTCTTCAGAATCATTTTCATCCAATGGTTTGTACCTGAGGAAGTGAAGTTGGGGAAAAAGAGAGAGCTTGTGCATATTCAACAAGGTCAACGGACGGTGAAGGCATATGTTGACCATTTCAAGGAACTGATTCCCTTTTCTCCAGAGGTAGTATCGCATGAGCTCATGAAAGCCTCTCTTTTCACTGGGGGTCTTCATTCCGAGATCAAGGAGCGAGTCCTCCCTTCTGAAGACCTTTGTTTCGAGAAGCTGGAAGAGAAAGCTTTCTTGGCTGAGTTGCTTTCCGGTGTGCGGGTGGCTAATACTTCAGCATCCCCTGTTGTTCGTAAGAGTTCCCCCTCTGGTGAGGAAAAGGCGCGAGAGATACCTGTCCCCAATGAGTTATCCCCTTTGGTCTCAGCTTCCAGTTCATCAGATCGTTCGATGGTATGCTTTCAGTGTGGTCGTTTCGGGCATCTAAAGCCGTCTTGTCGCAACCCTCCGAAGACATGTCATCGCTGTGGTTGTCTGGGTCACCTGGAGAAGTTTTGAAAGAAGCGTTGCTTGAAGAGGAAGCTGCGATGGGAGAATGTCAGTACCTGACTGTGAGGCAGAAGATGCTTCAGCCATCAGAGCCCCAGCCACAAGTCTCGGGGTGAAGCTCGCGCACAGTCAGGAGTCCCCAGGGGTGTGAAGCCTTGGTCCAGGTTTTGTGTTCTATGTTAGCAGTGGAACAATCAAGACCTTCTAGTACTTGTTTTTCTGCTGTTAAGTCTTGACATTGTTGTACGTTCATTGTTTTACCATGGGGTTATCATGGACTTGTTCTATTATAATCCAAGTAGTCCGGTTTATGTAAATGTGTTGTTTTTCAAAAAAATGGCAATGGACTTGTTCTATGATAAATCTAAGCGGACTTGTCGTGAGAATGTAATATTCCGAATCGTGTATCCTTCTTAAAAGTGGGTTTGACTCTCGTGTGGGGTTGACCTCGTTCTAGTAATGTTGTCGATGTGGTTATGTTTTGTGGAATTCGGTGGATCATGTCTCCAGTTTGATGTTGGTTAAATGTTTTTCTGTGGTTTTTCCCTGGTGTTGAAGGTTGTTGACTCTGGTCGAGGATTTAATGTCTAGACGGAGGTGTGGTTTTAATTGTTTTGTAAGAGTTGGTTTAAATTGGTTGGGAGTTCCCGCGTCGACCCCCTTTTCTAGGGTCTTCCTTTGAGATGGTCAACTTTTCTGCACAAGTTGAGCTCTTGTGGTGGGGAGAACCCCTTCGTGTTCTCCCCTCAATCTCGGACCCCAGTTTCCACTTGAATCGGTCGGATGTGACCTGTGTAGAGTAAGGTCATCCCCGAGAACCTCAGTTTTCTTCGGTTCCTTTATTTATGTTTGGGCATAGACTTGGTTTTTGGTTGACTTTTGGCCTGGTGACTTTCTGGGGGCAGAAAGTGTCTGTGGTGGGGAGAATTGTCACACCCCGACCGCGGACATCAGTAATTTTTTCTCCTCTCTTGGTCCCGATTTAAATTTTTCGAAGATTAATTGTGATTGATGGTTTCGCACCGGTGCGCGGTCATCGCGTCGCTAGCGGTGATCGTGCGTTCGGCCCGGGTGACGATGTGTCCACCCGACGTTTTAAATATTAAAGTTTTTACGTTGACTTTTTATTATTTTTACTATTTGAGTTGCGTTATTATTATTATTAACTAACTTTTATTTACTTTAATTATTTTATTGTTATGATTATTATTATAAAGGATTATCAATATTATTATGAAGGTTTGTTATTATTATTATAAAGCAATTATTATTATCATAACATTTTATTATTATTATTATTATAAGTTTATTATTGTTATATAAGTTTAATTTTTATTATATAAGTTTTATTTTTATTATATAAGATTTTTTTTTTATATAATTTTTATTGTTATTAATATTATCTGTTTTATTATCATTATTATAATTATAATTATTATTTTTATCACATGTATATATATATATTTTAAACCTACCCTAGACCTAACCCTACCCCTACCCCGCAGCCGCCACTTTCCTCTCCTGCTCCAGGCCGCCTCCGCCCTCATCCCCCTTCACCGCCTCGCTCCCTTCCCCTCCTCCTTGCCCCGATCGCGCCCTCCGCACACCCGACCTCCTGCTCGCCCTCCACGTTCGCTCACCCTCGCCGCCCTCCCACTCCCCAGCTCCAGCCTCCTCTCGCGCGACCACCTCCTCGCCGCCAGCTCCCTCCGCTGCTCTGCACACTCCGGCCTGCCGCACCCTTCCCTCCTGCGCGCTCCGCCTCCTCCCGGCGTTCCGCCCAGCCTCCGGCCCTCCCCCTCCAGTCCTCCTCCTGCCTCGTTCCGCCGCGGCGACACCCCCACGCCTGTCCCGGCCTCCTCCGCCTCGCCGGCTCCCGCTCACCCCCAGCTCTGCACATTTCACCGCCGCCGCCCGCCCTGCTCGCCATCCAGACTCGCCCGGCCCTAGCGCCGCGCCGCCGTCACGCTTCACCCGCGACCCCGCCGCGCCTGCTGGCCTCTCTGCCGCTCCACGTCAAGCGCACCACGCCCGGCCACCCTCTCCCCCGCGGCCGCGCCCCCCCTTCGCGCACAGCCTCTCGCAGTGCCCCCCTGCTACCCACGCAACCCCGCTACCTCCCACGGCCTGGACTCACACCAGCTCTCTCGTCCGACCACGCCTCCGGCCGCGACCCGCCGCATGCCGCGCCTCCGCGCTGAAAACCCCCACGGCCTGCCCTCTTGCCAGAGGCGCACCTGCCCTGTCGCCCTCCCTGCTTCGGCGGCCTGACCACCCCCCCTGCCGGTATGGTTTTCTTTTATTTTTATTTTATTTTATTTTTCTTTTCTTTCTTCATTTGATTATTGATTCTTTTAATTATTTGTTAATTAGTTATTTATTTATTTGTTCATTTATTTATTTTGTTTATTTATTTATTTATGTAAGTATTATTTTATTCATTTATTCCATTTATTTATTCATTTTGTTATTTATTTGTTCATTTAAGTATTTGTTAATTAGTTAATTGATTATTTATTTATTCATTTAAGTGTTTGTTAATTAGTTATTTATTTAGTTATACATTTAACTATTTGTTAATTAATTTATTAATTAATTAATTATTTATTTATTTTTCCATCGCGGCATCTTGGTGTTTATGTTTAATATAGATTAATCCTTTTTCTGTCGCGGGTTGAGTGACGTGCACTTCTTCCGCTGTTCAGCGTGCGCAGTTTGTCCGCGAGGGTTCGTTCTACTTTCTGCTGGATTTCGGTCACGTCCGCTCCTTGTTTGAGGTAGGCGAATTCACCTGTTTCCTTTTCAAAGCACTCTGCTGGTACTTGAATTATTTTAAATTAATTTTATTCCTTGATTCGCATGTTATTATATCCTTGCGTGACTTATTTTGGTGTTTTAGAATTGGTAGTTTTTGTTCGAAACTATGTTTTGAAGCAATTATATTTTTCACCTATGTAGTCGTACACTAGATGTTGTTTCGCACATTTTATTGTTTATATAGTGACCTGCGGTAGTGTTTTCGTGCTGAAAGATTTGATTAAAAATAAACTCTAGGATGCCCCTCTGTTTGTGCACCTGTTTATGCTTTGCCAGCTTGGTTGGAACTAAATGCCTATATTTTTCTAATGCGATCATTGGTTGTTTTAAGTGGTGTTCTTTTTGTAAAAATCACTCTTGGATCTTATTATCCTGTGCTGGTTGGTTTTATGAAATTTAGTATCAATTGGAAGTTTTGTCGTGCCCCTTTGCGGGTTTGACGCACCATTGGATGTTGACACATCCATGGGTGCACCAGGTGCACACATGGATGTGCCCTCAAATGAAGATGGTGTTTGAAATTGTTACCATTTATGTCCATTTATTTTTATTTTCTCGAGATCTTGACTTTTATAAATGGTTCTTGGTTACAAAATGTTTTCGCCTCTTTTTGAGACACATCGAACTTGTTTTAAAAGAAATATACGAAGATATGCCCGTTTGGCCCTTAATACAAAAAACAGTGTTTTGAGTTATTTAAAATGGCACGGTGAAATATTCGTGTAAAACCGTTTGTTTTTGAAAAACCAAGTGCTCGCTTGACAACTCCAGGTATTTTTATAAAGTTGTTTTGATAATCAAATGACGTGAAGGCCCGGTTGGCACTTTATTGAATGTGAAGTGATTATACATATGGATATATACATATACGTACTTGTGAGGGCATCTCTACAGGGGGACTTCCCTTCGAGGGTTGTCGTGTAGCGATGTCCGTGTAAGGGGTTGGCAAGTGCGGTGAGATGAGTCACGCGTGCGTGGGCCTCCCACTTACACAGTGTTACAAAAACCACCATGGGTTCCTGGGCGTCTTGTAGATTATCGAGTGACGGTTGCTTGCTAACCCTGATTAGACGGGTTGGTACCCTCTGGAGTTGTGGACAGGCCAGGTGGGATGTGCCACTGGTTGGCTATTAGGGCGGCCAGTTGGTTATTGACTGTAGAGTACCATGCCGGCAGGTAGTCTGAACCCGAGTACGTCCAGGGGTTTTCTAGGGATGTTTAGGATCACCCATGGTTACTTGTTCACCTTGATTGTTTACTTTCAGTTATTCTTTACAGCTTATAGTGTTACTTGTGTCCTTTTGTACTTCTATCCTCTTGCATCACTTGGTTACTTTCTGTTTCACTGATTTACTTTCAGACTGTACTGTTTACATGTTCCTTTTTAGCACAGTCGTAGTATCATCTGTATTAGGTTTTGATTATAAAAACATGAAATGGTTTTGAAAGTGATTTATAGTGTGCGTTGGGTTTTCAAATGGGGAAAACATGTTGTTTATTTTTAAATGTGAAAAATCTATTTTTATAATTGTATTTTTCAAACCTGTGTCAACGGATTGCTTGGGAAAGGAAAATTTTGGATTCAGTGGTTTACTTTGGCTTACCTACTGGGCATTTTTAATGCTCACGCCTATATTATCATTTCAGTTGCAGGTCTTCCCTTGCTCAAGTTTTCTGTTTTGAGTCGCTCAGTGTTGGAGCGAGGTTGCTCTCTAGTTGGGCGGTGACCTGAGAGGTCACATGGAGGTACGTGGTCGTGTGGCTTTTATTTCTTTTCCGTTGTTAGTGTTTATTTGTTCTGTTCTATTTACTTTTGTTTGGGCTCAAATCGTTCCCACCTGCTTAATTTTGATGCCCGGCACTTGTTGCCAGCCCGTGGGGATCGGGAACGCCCCTCGGGCCATGCCGCGGGCCGGCTCGGGTGACCGGTTCAGGGTCGACCCGGGCTGGTTCGTGACATTATACCTATTAATATGAGTAATTAATTTTACTTATTAATTGTTGGGTGGTTCCCTCTGTATCCCCTTGATGCATCAGTAGGTCTCATGAGACAAACTAGTCTGGGTTTTTACCCATTATGTATGGTGTCTTGGTCGAGGCCTTGACGGTATGATTATGATGTCTGAAATTATGCATTCCCTAATTATGAAACTAGTAATTGATATTCCATGTGATTATTTTACTATTATAATATCCATGGTTATTTTTTATGTCATTATTTATTCATCTTTCATTTCTACCATATTATACTCAAGTGTATTTTAAAGTCATGTGTTTTTAGTTGCTCATCATGCCTAGTGTTTATGTTTATGATTACTTACATTGTATTATTTACCCTTACTGAGAATATTATATCAACCATTTCTTATGTTTTATATTTATATGGTATGCAAATAAGTATACTATGAATGACTTGTAGGGATAATCTAAAAGTTATGGATGTTTACAATGGAATTTACATATTGTTTTTCCTTTCAAGTTGTAATGTTGAACTTATGTATATATATTTTTTTCAAAATATACCAAACTATTAGGTCATTTGGGATGAGATTCCTTGTAATCATACCAATTTAATGAAGTAAGGCACCATCTCTGAGAAACTTGGTTCGGGGTCTTTACATGCACCAAGATATATACTCTGAATTATCTCCCTTGTTGTTATCCTGCCAGAAATGATCCTTATAGTGTATTTCATTGTTATGGTTATAAGAATAATATATAATGATGAACTATGAGATTATATTAATATATACTTATTAAATTCTTGTATTTATGAAAGACATAATTAGTTCATTAACATTATCATTCCATCACATGAAGGGTTGAAATCAAGAACATTTCTCAACTTGTATTATAGTATTTTATCCTCATTTTATGTGTATTTAATATTCACATGGATACATGTCTAAACACATTTATTAAAGATAATATTTCACCCATTCCTTGAAATATTTTTGGGTATATCCTTTAAAAATTTATAAATGTTGGATCTTTTTTTATCCTCCTCGTATATAAGATAGCATGATCATTTCGACATAAAGCATAATCCAACATGTTCTCAATCCCTGTTTGGTAATTTATTAAGATATAATATTCTTTAATAAACTCAAAACATATTATATGTAACATATTCAATTCTTTCTGGGTGAATATATATTTTAAACTTTTTTATCGGTATATATGTCAAACCATTTTATATATAGATAATGCCTCCATATCCTTAATATAAAGATTACTGCTTCTAACTCCAAATCATTAGTATATTAATTTTTCTTATTAACATTTAATTATAATGATGCATAAACAATAAATCTATAATTTTGATATAATAATACATCCCAACCCATTATTTGATTCACCAATGTAAACCAAAAATCCTTCTCTCTAGTATAGTAGTGTGTGCATAGATGCACTAACCAACATTCCCTTTACATAATTAAAATTTTATTCACATTCATTAGTTCAAACGAACTTTAATACCTTATGATTTAACATGGTGAGTGTATTATATATCCATGAGAAATTATTCATAAATCATCAATAATATCCATCCAATCCATGAAAACTACGGATCTCTTTCCGTAGGGTTGGTATGGGCTGATGTTCAATAATTATTGTCTTCAGTGGAATCCTCAAGTGATCTTCATATTCTTCATTTATCTTGGGATTTATAATAATATCATCTATAAATACTACCATAAATTGATATAGGTAATCTCTAAATACTATAATAATTAGACCCATGAAGATAGTAGGGTAATCATTATGACCAAATGGTATCACTATAAGTTTATTATGTTCATACCATGAACAGAATTCTCTATGGGTATGTCTTAAATTTTTATCATCAAATGATAGTATCTATATAGAAGAAAAATATTGTAAAAATATTTATTTACTCATAAATTAACAAAAAATAATCAATATGGGGAAAATAATACTTATTCTTCATTGTGATCTTGTTACATTCCTGATAATTAATGCTTATTCAAATTTATCCATCATTATTATTAATAAAAATAATATGTGCACCCCGTGGTGATGCACTTCGCTGAATGAATACCTTATCAAGAATTTCCTATAGTTTTGTTATCAATTATTTCAACTCAATAAGTATTATTCAATATGGATTCATTATAATAAGTGTAGCAATGGGTATGATTTCCATTGCAATATCAAATTCATGATTTATAGGAAGACTGTGAATCTCTTCAGAAAATATTACAAGAAACTCCCATATAATAGAAATATATTCGATGCTAACTTATTCCCTAACCATATGATATAAACACATCATTGAATTTTAATAAAGACCCATTGAATCGACATAATTCCCATTGGATTTTCATATTTATCCTCAAACTAATAGAAAAGAATAGGTTGGATAAGAATAAAAATCATGAATTCCCTTCCATGGAAATTGAATTGGATTTTATATAATGAAATCCAATATATTTCAAAAATATTATCAAATCCAACTAAAGGGATAATAAAAAGTTTTTAGGAAACACATTCCCAAAAAAACAATTGTAGATGAATCGTATAAATGAGATACAATCATCATACCATTAGGATTTTTAAGTAATAATTCAACATAAAATCATTGAGGTGGTAATTCGATACCATTGTAAAATTATTCATATATAAAAGAATTAGTAGAAATAGAATCAAATAATACATTAGTAGTTATAGAGTGTATGGTAAATTTACCTTTAAACACTTTATTTATATTACCCCATATTAGAAATAGTGATCACATGATATTTACCTTTTTTCTAGTCTTTATAGGTTTCTCATGTTAACCATCATCATTAACCTTAATATTAAATAATGGGTTAAAATAATTCCCATAATCTATGAATATGATAAAATACAGTGTGTGTGGTTCATTATGTGTATATTTTTCTCCATTCTCATCCATAAGATCCCATATTTTTTCAGGTATATTCTAGTTTTATTTTTTGTTAAATCTTCTTAGGTTCAGTTAGTTTTGGTTAAACCTTGGTAGTCAAGACCTTGTGCCAGTTTGGTTGGAACTTTAGATGAAAAAATAGGGATTAGATGATGTCTGTCTACATGAACTAATTCACCAAATTAATTTTTATTTCATGAAATGAATTTTACTGGGAATAACCCACAAAATTCATGTATGGAAATAATTATCCTGGGTAAACATTGTGAAATTAATGCAAGGCATTATATGTACTTCATGTAGTGAAATTGTTTTTCTTGATATTAAAGATGAAGAGATAGGTTTTTCATCAAATATGGAAATATGAGGATTCATGACGTTAATCCTAAATTCACATTGTGGATAGGGCATGTAATGTAGGTTATTTTAATACTCACTAAATATATTTCAATGATCACTCACTCTCCCTTTTCTCTTATTTTCAAGACCTACCATAGGTGATTTTTGGGAATTATATTCAATCAAAAAAATAGTTTCTATTGGATAATGGTTTTTTGTTACTAGTTTTTTAAGGTATTCCTCTCAGTTATTATTCTCCATATTGATCCATTAGTTTTCCCTTAGGGAGAACCATAGTCTGGGGTAGCCAAACTCAAATGTAAATTTGATGTATTTTTCTAATAGAGTTTCTTGGTTTTCATTGTATATAATGGAAGAGGAACCAAATTATACTTTTCCATTGAGGTTTTTCTTCGTCATCATTTCTTTTGGGTTTGGAGGTCTAGGTAAACTCTATAAGGCTTATTTTTTAGAATGTGTAACACATGCAACCATGTCATAAAATTTTTTGTGCAACCTATACTAAATATTAACCTGATATTTTTGATGAATTCATATTTCTAGACCTTATATGAATCTTGTTTGGTCTTTTGGCATTGATACTGGACTTTTGGGAACCCAATAGGTGTGCCTAACTTTGATGTTGTGATAAATTGGTATTTATTAATATGGGTTTTGTCTTACCTTGGAAATAGAATAACATAGTAACTTGGTAAATCATTTGAATGAGAAGCACATGACATGAAATAATGAATTGACATACTTGTGGAATAGGCATGTTAAAATGGTTCATCATGTAGATAATAACATGAGAACGATTAATGGATTAAGTTGACACTTGATAATTAATTGAAATAATTATGATTAAAATTTGTAACTTAGATCATTGGAAAAATTATTACTGTTTAGTAATGTATATTTAAATATTATGGATTGTGATTTCACTTTTGATATGCATGGTGCTTAGTCATGTGATTTTTCTACTTGGCATCTTTCCTTTTTTCTTGATATAACTCTTAGTTATGAAGTAATGTTTATATGGATTGTTCTCGGTTATTCTATAATTCTTATAAGTATTGTGATCGAATATGTTGAAATGCTTATAGGTATTATGGACAGTTATGTTGAAATGCATTTAGGTCTTGTGTAAATTTATTCTATAATTTTTGTAGATATTTTTATAGGTTATTCTGTAGTTATAATAAATATTATGCCCAGTTATATTGAAATTCATATAGGGATTGTGCTCAAATATGACACTCCCTATTGGGAGTTTTTTTATACTTTGAGGATTCCCATATGTGGATTCTAATTTATGGGTATTTTTATGGTCAGAATATTATCTTGAGATTATTAGAGACACTATGAAATTGAGATAAATCATGTTTGGATAACTTTATCATAACCCTGGAGCTCATGGGGTTGAAGATTAATCTGATACCCACCTTTAAATTATTAATTATTGTTTTGTTAGTTGTTTTGTTTCATGCACTGATTTTTCAAGATGGATATGATTATACACCATGGGTGTTATACTAATGAGTTGTACTCACACCCTATATTGGTATCGATGGTGTTCAAAAAAATTCATGGATATAGGTCTAGAAATGGTAATGGGCATTACATTGAGGGAATGCTTGCTAGATGAGTTTGTGCTTTGAGACGAGACTGACATGGATTTTAGGATTGGGGATTTTGAAGTCTTTTTATTAAGCCTATTAATACATTCACTTTTATGATTTATACACATAATTTATTTATGTTGAACCATTCATTACATGGTATCTATTATTATTTTGATTTCATGGTCATTCCTATCATTTTATGAGTTTTTATGTTTTATTATTTATATTGTTTCTGCTATTTTTTCACTCAGTTCCTATGGGTATAGTCTCCCCTCTATATTCCTTAATCCATCACAGCTCTTTGGTATCCATTGGTATATGGGGAGGCAAACATGTGGTTGAGTAGCGAATCAGATTAGTCACATGAGGGAATAATAGATTGGGGATAAGAAAAAATGGTATCAGAGGTAATTTTCTCTATTTAATTAATATTTTGGAAAGGTAGACCAATGACTAATATTTTTTAGGGCTTGGTAATGAGATCATTCTTGAGAATAACTAACCCATGCATGGGGGAAACCTGAGTTCAAAGTGATTTTCTTTTTTCATAATTTTTGTGTTATAGTTTTGATGTTATTTCAGATTTTGTGATTCACTTGTTTTATGATTCTACTATAAATTGATATTTTACTCATGGGTTGATAATTCATGAGATGAGAATTACTACATCATTATAGTAATATAGGGATATATTTTTACATGCATTGTTAATTCTAGGGACATATTTACTACATGTGATAAATATTCTTACCATTTTTTTTGAAATATGATTCCTTGTGATTTATTGGATAAAAGAGAGTAACTGGAAATATTATGACATGAAAATTTAGTTGTTAATACATGTATAGAGTAATCATGACTTGGTGGTTATATGTTTTTGTTTCCACCTTTTGTTTTGATCATAATGTGTATCATATGATCTAAAGAGTTTGTTGATCTTTGAATAGAAAACGACTCCATGTTTTCTTCAAGTTAAGAATCAGTAGAGCGGTAATTGGAACACTCCTACCATAGTTGATCCAAAACATCTTGTTACTTTGGGATACTAGATAAATGATCACCTTTGTGATAGATTCATGTGGTTCATATTTTCTATAAAGAGTTGGACTGCTCACATTGTATATTTGATGTATGTCCTGATGAGAGATAATCATCTATAAAACATGCCTATGTTTATAGTGGAGGGAGGCCCCCATGTAGTTTTGGATTGAGTTAGTCCAGATTTTCTTTAAGAAACATGAGACACCCAAAAACTGAAGGGTGAATATTACTAGATATATAGTATGAGTAACATCCAATCCCGGGTTATAAATCCTAGGGTAGGCTAGGAAGTAAGAGGATATAACCATAGTAGTAATTTAAGTTAATTTACTAAGAAACTTTTATCCATTGATAATAATGTATGATAGGGCCTGACAGTTCATACACCTAACACAAGGGAGTATTTTAGTGATGGACTACTCTAGACACTTCACTAACATGAATTGTTCTTCTCCATCCTTAGAATTTGATGAGGAAATGGGTGAATAATTACCTAGTTCATATTTTCTAAAAGATAAAATCACAAGTGAATTTATTTCACCTGAGCAACTTCATATATGTGATAAATATGGATCTTATCGCGGAATGGAACTAGAGGGATGCCTTTAGTGGAGGTAAATATGCCATGGTAGGGTGATCAGGTAGATATTCTTCAAGTGTAAGGAAGATCCTCTATGACAATTACCTCTAGCTTAGTGGAAGACATCATAGATAAGGTAGTGGGGAGCCATCATAGGATCATGGTCTAGTATAGTACTTTTAGTGTGGAATGGCTGATAATAAGAGCCCAACATGTCCCAACCATTTTTTGGATGGTATTTCTTATATATGGATAGTCCATATGAATAGTTTTTGTATGGGAACATATTAATAGAGTAGTGTTATGGGATCAATACCGGTTTGAGAGTCTTAGAAGGACTCAACTACCCCTCAATTGACTGGTAATTGGAGTGACACTGAACACTCTTGTTGAGATAGGGGATCTGGTACCCTAACATAGGATCATCCACACTAGTATGTGGGAGTATCAAAGGTGAGTCTAGCTAGAGCCCAAGTTAGAGGAGTGAGTCAGCTGCATTCCATACAACCAACTCTAACAAGTCTAGATGCAAGATCTTATACCGTCAAAGGTATGAATGTATTTTCATATACCATTTCCTTTGTTTTTTATATAGTAGAATCAAATTACTTTAAATCTTCTCAATTTTCCAATAAATTAGTGGTTTTTGGAGATATTTTATAGAATTATAACTATCAACATACCATTAGGATTGAAATCAAATGGTATCAAACATTACAAGGATTTTTCTCTTATAGTGGTTGTCTTCCATTTCCTTTAAGATCTGTTTGGGCTAAAAATGGAATGCATATATTTGATTCTAAGTATGGATTTTATGGTTCTATACATGGATAATATCAAATATTATTTTTTTATAGTTACCATTCTATCTCTATTAGGATGAAATTATATCCATCTTGGGGAGTTGGATCATCATATTGGTCATGTAGGAACAATTAAGTGCAGATTGGATTGTCTCATGGCCTGGTTGGTGAGCCTTATTATGGATGATGGATAGTTTAATCAATTATATTTTCTTGAAGTAGTTTATATTTTTCAATATCTATTTAATGAATAGTTTTTTTATTTACCATTAGAGTGGGAGATCATGCTCACAATCTAGTTAGTGTATGGAGATAGGCCATTTTCAATCGCATCGTACATGAGGAAACCCATAGAGCATCATGAGTTGAAATTTAATTTGGGATATTTGGATTCAAAGGGTTTTATATGGTCTAGTACCACCCCATAAAGTTATTATTTACATTTTTTACAAGAAATATTATGGTATTTTGTGATTCTGTGTGTATTATCGAAGACTAAATTAGATGATAGTCAAGAACCAATATCCCCTTTTGTGCATCGATTATATCTTAAATTAGCTTTGAGGTTCCAAAAGTCTATTTAATATTTAATTGAGGTCATAGTACCATAAATTTTGGATGTTATGGTTATACATACCTTGAAATGATTTTAAGAGAATATATGTCTTGTATGAGTTTGTGGTGATGTTGTTCATTCTGATGAACTCACTAGTGGTTTTCATAGACTTGATGAATCTGATATTTCTTCTATTACTGGATCGGTTTGTGGTGGTCTTGATTGATGAAATATTGGTATACTCATATTCTATATATGATCATGACAAACTTTGTGACATTGTTCTGAGTAAACTGGGAGAGCATCAACTTCACTCCTAGCTATCAACACATGGTTTCTCGATTTATACAATACACTTATTAGGTCATTTAATATTGGAGGTTATAGTGATTTGGAATAAGATAAGGTTTTATCCTTAATATCACAGGAGAGGATAAAGAATGTCTTCAAGATTCAAGGATTTATGTATCCTATAGACTATTATCTATGTTTCATCTATGACATCTTTTATCTGGAATTATCAATGTTTGGGTTGACCTAGAATGTGGTGATGTTCTTATAGTCATATGCTTATGTGAGGAAATTCTATGAACTAAAAATAAGGATGGACTTATCACCAATCCTTACTTTACCTATGTTGGGTATCGAATATGATGTGTTTTTTAATGCATTTAGAGTAAGGTAGGGAGGAGTTACGATGTAAGATAATTGAGTGGTTAATTATGGGTGTAGGTAGTTGAGACCACCTAAAAGGAATTATCCCACTCAAATTCAAGAGTTTTATGTGGCGGTACATACCCTTATTTTTTGTGGTAATATCTCTTGAGTGATGGGTTTATTGTATATAGTGATAAAAAAATACTCAAATTCATCTATTCTCAGTGGGACCCAACCATTTGGCAGAGGAGGTGGGTCAGGTGTCTATAATCCTTCAATATTGAGCTACCATACACTTTAGGAAATGGAAAAGTTCTTGCTAATTCCTTAAGATAGAATACATAGACAAAGTTATTATGGGAGTCTTGTGATGATTTCCATCTAATTACACTATTTTAAGATATGAATTGGGATGTTCAAGAATCTAAAGGGTGAATGACTCCAATATCGAAATCGATTATTTACTTGCTTATGCACTAAATCACGATGGATAAAATATCTAATCTGGAGGGTCTAGATCTAAGGGGAATCATATAGTGTGGGGATCCACCATCAAGATAGTAAACTAGTTATAGATATGTTCTTCTTATTCATGTTCATTTACAAGTTCTTGTGGTATTGTGAATTAGTTCTAATGTATTTATTTCATGGGTTTAAACGGGTGGTGCATTTGGTCTGAAAATGGTGTATCGTGGTCTCAGTTTTCATTACTAGTATCATAGTATGTAGAGGGGGTATCAATAATTGTGGAAAGTTGTTTCACCTCACAAATAGTGAAGACATATAATCATAGGCCAACTAAATTTTTGAAGCCACTACCCATTCTAGAATGAAATTTGAATGATATCATAATGTGTTTCATAATAGGATTAACTTGGACACCTTTCAAGAATGATATAATATGGGTGATTTTTGACCAACTAACAAAATTTTGACCACTTCTTTACAATCTATGATAGATTAACCATATATTATATGGGTAGTATTTATATTTGTGAGATAGTTAGATTACATGGTGTTCCAAGTAGTATTGTTTCTGATCAATATTCTCATCTCATATCCTAGTTTTTGAAGATCCTTAAGACGGAACTATGGTTATAGGTCCTTATGAGTAAATCCTATCATTTTCAGACTAACGTACAATCTAAATGGGTGATATAAATTCTGTACAATATTTTTTGATCATATATTTTTTATTTTGATGGTTATTGGGTGAAATATCAGGCACTCCTAGAGTTTTCTTATAATAATATCTTCTAGGACTTGATTGAAAAAGGATCTTTTCAAGGAATTATATGGAAGGTGGTTTCATTATTTTATTTTTTGGCTATAGGTGGGTGATTCAACACTCATTGGTTCTAGTCACTTGAAGTATACTTCTAAGAAGGATCATTTGATTAGGAATCATATGATAACCATATATTACTAGTATAAATTTTATTTTGATTATCAGTGATGACCACTGGAGTTCAAGGTTAGTTATCAGTTTTTTCTTTAATTGTTCCCTGGGATGGGGAAACATCATATTAAGAATAATTGGAAGCTAGATGCTAGGATTTTTAGTACATTAAAAATATTTTTAAGGGTTGTTCTAGTGGATTACCTTTTATCCCTTCCACAATTTAATATTTCCATCAATGATGTGTTTTATGTATCATATCTCATGAGATATCATCCTGACCCCTATCATGTGAAAGACATTGATGACATCAAGTTGGATGTTGATGTATCTTTGAAGGAGAATATAATCTATATCGCATACCATAGTGTAAGAATATCTAAGGTATTATCATGTCTCTAGTGTGATTGTAGTGGGAAAATGGGAGTGTGCAAGAGGAGACTATAGAGAGAGAGTCTGATATGTGAACATAGTATCCAAACTTCTTTTTCGATACCCCATAGTAATTATTTGGATCATATATCAATGAAAAGCTATTATATGGTGGGGAGGATGTATGAACTTTTTTTTTCAAGGTATTTTTAACTTTTAGTTTTTATTAATAACCCATGGGTTTGGATAGTTTTTATCAGACCATGTTATTTGATCCCATGTGCAAGTAAAGTTAGATCATCAGATGGGAAAAAGGAGGGGATATGATTTATAGCTATAAAAAATAATTCACACTATGAATTATGATTTCAAGATGTGAATTGTCATTGGATTACACCATGAAATTCATGTTAGTTGTGAATAGTATTGAGTTGACCCCATGAAATTCATATAATGTGTGAGATGTACTTCATGATGTGAAGTTGTTTTTCTAGTTCACAATACTGAAGCGATGTTTGTTTTGGCATATATGGAAGGCCAAGTATTTACAAAATGAATTCTAAATTTATTTATTTTTTAAATGAGACTTTTCAAATAAATTATTTCAACCCTTGCACTTTGTTTTTCTCAGATCACTCACTCTCTATTTTCAACCATTTTTCAACAATCCCATAAGTTTTTTTGTATTTCTCTTCAATAAAAAAGAATTTTCCATTGAATCATGGTGTTTTAAACCTAGAGTTAAATGGTAATAATCTTGGTTCTTGTTCCCAATTTTATATGTTAGTTTTTTATTAGGGGAACCCTAGTTTGGGATTTTCAAACTCGAATCAAGATTTGATGTCTTATTCTTAAAGAGTTTTTTGTGTTGTATAGAAGGAGGGAGGAACCCAATTCAACTTTGGTCATTAAGGGTTTTCCCTATATTATATATATTTGATTTAGATGGTCTAATTCATCTCCTTGTGTCTTGTTTGATTTTTATAGTATGTACAACACATGAAACTATGTCAGAAAACTATTTCGGTGACATAAGCTATATAGTACCCCACTTTTTAGATAATTTCATAATCCTAGACTATCCACAAATCTTGTTTTGTATGTTGGAATTGAAACAAGACTTTTGGAAACTCAATAGTTGTTCTTACCATTGAACACGTGATTAATTGGTATTTTTAATGTGCATTTTGTCTTACCATGGAATTGGATTAACATGGTAACTTGGTAATTGGGATGAATGAGAAAGGAATGATATGAAATAATTAATTGGAATCCTTTTATCTTATTCATGATAATATAGTTCATCATGGATATAATAGAATGAGAAATATTAATGGATTTAGATGATACATGACAATGAATTAGAACATTTGTGATGAATATTTGTAACCAAAAATCAATAGAATAAATCATTTTTATTTTTAATGGATATTTAATCATTGTGGAATGTAATGGAATGTTTGATATGGTTGGTTCTTGGTCATGTGATTTTTATTTTTGGAATATTTCCTTTTATCTTGATATAACTCTCCGTTATTTTGTAATACTTATAGGGCTTGTTCTTAGTAATTTTGTAATGCTTATAGGTATTTTTCCAAGTTATGCTATAATACTTATAGGGATTGTTCCTAGATATGCAGGAATGATTATAGATATTATGCCTGGTTATGTTGTGATGGTTATAGGGATTATTACCAGTTATTCTATAATGATTATATGGATTAGGCCCTATTGTGTTGAAATTATCAGTGTGCTTATACCCAAATGTGACACTCCACATTAGAATTTTCGTGATACTTTAGGGCTTCCTCAAGGAGGTTCCTAGGTTATGGGAAAGGTTGTGTTTGGATGGTTTTTATGATATACTCTGAGACAATCTAACATCAAGTCGGAGTAGATTTAGTTAACCCATGCATCACCCTGGAGCTTGAGTGTTTGATGATTTATATGATACTTAACATTAATATATTAATTAATTTTATTTTTGTTGTTTTGTTGCATCAAATGATTAATTCATGAATATGATTAGACACTATGGGAGTCCACCTAATGAGTTATAATCACACCATGATTTGGCACTATTGGTATATAGAAGGTTTCATGTATATAGGTCTAGAGAAGGGAAAGGATACTAACATTGATTGAATTCTTGCTGGATGGGTTTGATCTAGTAGAAAAGATCAACATCTATTTATAGACCATTGATTTTAAAGTCTTTTTATTGAGTCTGTTTAGTCATTAATTTGTATGAATTTCTTCATGTCATTTAGTTACATTCATCCTGTCATTATATAGTATCTAGTATTATTTTTATTTCTCAGTCTTTTCTTTCATTCTTCTTGGTTTGCATGTTTGATTATTTATATTATTTATGCTATTTTCATTATTATATTCTTAAAGGTATATTATCCCCACTATATTCTATGAAACCTCACTGCTAGTCAAAAGGCTATATTATATGGGGAGGCACTCATGAAATACTTATAGATTTTAAATTAAGTATGTTATATTCGATAATATATACAATACGCAACACTGGGTTTAAATTAACTATGGAATATTATTATTTAAAAATGACTCTTATGACCTACATGTTAATTTGATTGGTATAAATAGAATAAAATATTTTATAAAATATATATAAATATCTTACTCAATATGTAATACCCCGACCCCAGTTACCCAGAGTTGGTGCATTATTACATAACATTGGCATGATCACAAAAGATCAAGTCTCAAAAGACTGATTAGTTTAGTAGCCTTGGAATCACTAGATACATTCATAAAGTTTACATTACATCATAAAGTGAAAAACTACAACAACATATTGTCTCCATAGACCACACTCATATCCCCTCATACTATCCCTGCAGGTCATTCATAAAATACTTCTTCACATCCTGGGAAAAATAAAACATAGAAAGGGGTGAGCTCAAATGCCCAGTAAGGATAACAATATAGTGGAAATTTTCACAAATAAGCATAAACATTTAAGGCAATGTATAACTAAAACAAAAGCCTTTTAAACTTGAACTTCAGCATAATATGGCAGAAATAAAATGAAATAATTCCATTTATTTATTCACATGGATATTCTACTAATCGAATAATCACATGCAATATCAATAACCACTTTCAAAATGATGGAATGCATAATGCCAGACTATCATAACCACATAGTCAAGGCCTTGTGCCAAGACTAAAAATAAGATTTTTTCAAGGCCTTGTGCCAAGACACTAATTTGTCTCATGAGACCTACCGATGCATTGAGAAGCTATATCAGGCTCCATCCATCACTTATTAAGTCCAATGCATTCCTCATATTAACAGGTTTAAACATAACATAAACATTCGTATTAAAACTAGCATACGAAATGTCAATACTTTCTCTATAAACCATGAATGGTATAAAAATAATACATCCACAGTTAAACATATCACAAAATCTTCAATACAATATGGAAGTTTTGTATCATAATAAATCAACTTCAAATAAGCTTAAAATCCATCAAAGGATGTTGACATAGATGAAAACAAAACTATTTGAGAGAAATATCTCTTTTTTTTAAATCATTTAAAAGTCACATAATTATAAAAGGAAACATTTACATTGAAAATATTCTTATAATCTTGTAAGGGAAGCTTTGACAATTTTTTAACGGTGGAAAATAGCCGCACCTGCCGTATAAGTTAAAAAAAGACATTCTTACCTTAATTTTGTCGAAAAGGTTAAAAAGGACCTTGTTTGGAAAACGACGGAAATATTCCTTTATAAAAATCTTATAAAAAGTCAAAAAAGGGTATAAATTAATTTAACTCGTAGTCTGTAAAATAGTAATAATTATTTGAAATACATTTTTAAGAAACATGGATGTGGATGATAACGAGGTCCCAGTAGATAATTACGTATAAACAACCTCGGATAATGAAGAGATTGTAGAATTAACCCTTACCTTGTACTTTTCCTTGGTCAAGGGTAGGTTAACCTAATATATAATGGTGAAATAATTGTTATTAAATTATACAATAATCATATACATTAATATTATATCATATATGATCTTTTAACATTCCTTTGTTAATAATATCTTAGAATTATCGTCATTTCGAGTGTTAACAGATTCATTTTACTTTATATTCTTTATTATGTGAGTCATATTTGTTATGGATGGGATGCATATTATTCATATTCAGAATGATATCAAGTCCTTAAACATTATTTTTAATCATCAAATGAAAAATAGTCCTGAATTGATACGATGGGGAATGAATCTCATCGCGTTCATGGAGATGGTAGTCCGTACGTACGCACGAGTGACAATATTATTCATTTGATATTAAAATAATATATAATTGGATGTTATATCATATATAAATAATAATTATCATGTTATATTTATTATTTACATCAATTACACATCATTATCATACCCATCCAAATAATAATGTTTTGAATAACAATTACACAACGACGTGGAGACGGTAAGCTGTATGTACGCACGTATGGTGAAATGTCATTAAAAGGATGTATAGAATACTGAATATGGTTGTACCATATTTATAATAACATCAAAGTATATAGAAGATACTGGATTTATTATTTTATAATGTAAATAACAAAGAAATAAGAATTGGAAGAAGAAATGAACTTAAAAGGGGGTGGTGAAATCATTACCTCTTCTTCGGGTTATTCCTTTTGATTTTATCAAAAGGGCTCCTTAAGTTGGATTTCTGACTAAAGGAAGGACTCTAGGATGAATTGAGGACAGTTGGGAGGATATTTGGGCATAGGTTGGCCGATCCAAAAGGCTTTGAAGGTGTAAATTAGAGAGAAGGGGGAGTGCCCTTTTATAAGAGGGGTGAGGGGCACCTTAGGAAAAACTAGAAATATTATTTTATAATAAATTAATATTCGGTTTATAATGGATCCAAAGTGACTTATTTAAATTATAAGGTTGTTGTAGGTCTAAAACCACTCAAAAAATAGGTTTTATACAGGTTTGGGTCACTTTATTAACCTTATCTTTTAGTTTTAACTCTTAGTTAATTAGTTTGACATTTACCATGTCTCTTTGTATTTTTATATTATATAATTAATAAACTTACTATATACTTCCAAGAGAACCCCAAATGGTTCATTAATGAAACACCTATCATTATATAAGTCTCTTGGACAAACCTTATATTTTTAGAAATATAATATCAATTTATAATATAATATTTTTTTTAAAAACTCCTTTATGTCAATTTTGACACTATTTAATAATTGGTTTTTTTAAAGTCTTAACAACTTTATTAATTAAAAAAATAATTTAAGTAATACTAACATGTAACATTAACCAATAAAATTTGTGTATGTCATCAAAAATTTCAAATTATATTTATTTTAACATTTATAATACCAATTATTTGATTCTTTCATTAATAAGGAAAATACTGCATCATTATTGTGTCATAAATAAATTTAATTATTAAATGTCTAAAAATTATAAATAAAATTCCATTATGTAGTAAATATTTTTATATTTCTAATGAATATTTATAGTTGAAAATATAACATATACAACCCTATGTAAAAATTGTTTTTCTAAAAGATATATGCTTATGTCATTTTTGTATTTACTTTAACTTAATTAATATAAAGTGTCATTATCACTTACAAGTGGCTCCATGGGGTCCCAAAATAGACCCAAGTATGCCCATGGTCGGAAATTAATCATCCAATAGGGTTAGGGTACGTGTTAGGATAATTTAATATTATTATAATATTATTTTTTACCCTTATTTACCGGATTTACCCTTTAATCATGCTAAATAAAATATTTACCGAAGTAATTATTCAAAATGTTTAAAAATAAAAGTTACCTATTTAAAAAAATTTCACCTCCTGATTCTAAATATGAAATCCATTTTTATAAATTCAAAACACATAAGTGACATAAATTAATTTAAAATTAATTCCTGTTGTTAAAATAAAAAGTGTGTTTTTAAGAAATAATAACTATCAAAAGATTGACACTTGTTTATGTCTAGTTTAAATGTGAAATTACATCCAATGACCAACATTGGATTAAATGGTGAAAATATAATCTAATTATACTTTAAAATCACTCAAATTCATAATTTATCACTATTAATTATTTCGATTAAAAAAGTTGTTTTTAATTAAAATTTAGTAAATTTCACTATTCAACAAAATATGAAAGTCATCAGAAAAGTACCAAAAATTCACCCTAAGCTAATTTTGATATTCCAAATCTAAAAATGAAGTACATTTTGAAAAATAAAATTTAAAAAAGTTGATATTACTATTCATAACGGCTAGTTGGTTGTGGTGTGTTAGAACTCAAAGTTGCGTACAACACATGCTACTGTATTATTCAAATAGAAGCATATCGTGGAAGCTTGGGGTGTTACATTCTCCCCTCCTTCAAATAATTTCATCCTGGAAATTTCTAGAATATTACTGCATAAAAAGACTCAGGTAGTTCTTCATCATAAGTTCCTCGGGTTCCCACGTTTCCTCTTCCATCTTGTGGATTCTTCATAAAACTTTTACCAGACGAGTCGTCCAGTTTCTCAGCACTTGTTCTCTAGTATCAAGAATCTTGACAGGATCTTTGCAATAAGATAGATCGGGTTCCAGTTCTAATTCCTCATAAGTGATTACATGCATTGGTTCAGGCATGTATTTTCTCAACAGTGATACGTGGAACACATTATGAAATTTGGAGAGACTTGGCGGCATTGCCAAAGGTAAGCTACATCCCCAATTCATTCTAGAATTTCGAAAGGTCCTATGTACCTGGGACTCAATTTACATTTCTTACCGAAACATATAACACCCTTCCTTGGAGATACCTTCAAGAAAAAATGATCTCCTATATGAAATTCCAAATCCTTCCTTCAGTTATCAACATATCTCTTCTGCCTACTTTGAGCTGTTTTGATGTGGGTTTGGATTACCTTCACCTTTTACATCGTTTACCCCACTAGTTCTGGACCTACAAGTTTTATTTCACCAACATCATCCCAACAGGTTGGTGTGAGACATCTCTTTCCGTATAATGCTTCATATGGTGCCATCTGAATACTCGAATGGGAGCTATTGTTATAGGAAAATTCCACCATAAGTAAATATTGATCTCACATACCTTGAAAGTCAAGTGAGCAAGATCTCAACATATATTCTAAGGTTTGAACAGTCTGTTCTGATTGTCCATCTGTTTGAGGGTGGTAGGAAGTGCTCAAATGAAGTTCAATATCCAAGGATTTCTGAAGACTTTTCTAGAATCTTAACGTAAAATGTGGATCATG
Source organism: Viscum album (assembly GCA_963277665.1). Taxonomy (NCBI): domain Eukaryota; kingdom Viridiplantae; phylum Streptophyta; class Magnoliopsida; order Santalales; family Viscaceae; genus Viscum; species Viscum album. The sequence goes on from OY728160.1 coordinate 442,869,834, forward strand.
ATCAGAAACAATCGATAGTGGTACTTCATGAAGTCTAATAACTTCATTAATATATAGTCTTTCCAATCTTTCAAGTGGTAGATCTTCTCTTATTGTAAGAAAATGTGTTGAATTGGTAAGATGATCAACAATGACCCATATTGCATCGTTCCTTCTAGGAGTCTTTGGTAGTCCCATGACAAAGTCCATCGTGATATTATCCCATTTCTACTCCGGTATGGGAAGAGGTTGCATGACTCCTCCAGGCTATTTCCTTCCAGCTTTCACTTGTTGAAAAACCATACATCTTGACACAAAATCAGCAATCTCCCTCTACATGTTGTCCCACCAAAAATGTTCCTTCAAATATCTATACATTTTGGTGCTCCCTTGGTGTATAGATAAATTGGAACTATGATAATCGTCCAACAATTCCCTTTTTAGATCAGGTTTATCGGTAACACAAAGTCTCTTCCCAAATTTTAGAATTCCTTCTTCATACACAAATTCACTCAATCTCCCATCATTCACAGCTTTAATATTCTTTTGAAATTCTTCTTCATCAGTCTGAGAACTCTTAATCCTTTCTAGTAAAGAAGTTTTGACAACCATTTGAAAAATTATCGATGTTTCACCTTCCATGGTTATTCCCATATCCAACTTTACTAGATCCATGAAAATTGGATCCCTTTCAACACTCATTTTGTTCAAAACTTCATGATCCTTTCTTCTCAAAGCATCTGGCACCTTATTTTCCTTCCTCAGGTGGTAGTGTATCGTGTAATAATAATCCTTGAGTAATTCAAGCCATCTCCTTTGCCACATGTTGAGTTCTTTCTGTGATAAAATATACTTCAACCTCTTGTGATCAGTATAAATCTCACATTTTTCACCATAGAGATAGTGTCTCCAAATATTCAAAGCAAGGATTACAGCAACTAACTCAATATCATGAGTAGGATAGTTCTTCTCATGAATTTTTAGTTGTCGTGATGCATAGTCAATAACCCTATCATTCTTCATAAGGACACAACCAAGTCCTTTCTTTGAAGTATCACTATAAATAACAAACCCATCATTCCCTGATGGTAGAGTCAATATAGGAGCATTGACTAATCTTCTCTTCAATTCTTCAAAACATTCTTCACACTATTTTGTCCAAATAAATTTAACCCCTTTACGTGTGAGATTAGTTAATGGGTTATCCAATCAGGAAAAATTCTGGACAAAATGCCAATAATAACCTACTAAACCAATAAAACTACGTACCTCAGTTATACTCGTCGGTGCTATCCATTCTTGGATTGCCTTGGTATTATCAATAGAGATTCCATCCTTAGAGACAAATATGGCCAAGAAAAGAAATCTCTTGAAGCCAGAATTCGCACTTGCTAAACTTCTCATATAATTCATTTCTTCTCAGAGTCTTCAGGATAATGCGCAAGTGATTTTCATGATCTTCATAGCTTTTGGAGTATACCAAGATATCATCAATAAATACCACTACAAAATCATCTAGATATTCTTTGAAAACTTTGTTCATTAGATCCATGAATACAGAGGGTGCATTAGTCAATCCAAAAGGCATTATTGTAAACTCGTAATGCCCGTACCTGGTTCGAAATGCTGTCTTTAGAATGACTTCCTTCTTCACACACAACTGATGGTATCCAGATCGAAGTTAAATCTTTGAAAAGTATTGAGCTCCATGAAGTTGGTCAAATAAATCATCAATGCGAGGTAGGGGATACTTGTTCTTTATTGTAATAGCATTGATTTCCCTATAGTCGATACATAACCACATAAATCCATATTTATTCTTAACAAAAAGGATAGGGGATCCCCGTGGAGAAACACTTGGGCGAATAAATACCTTATTACTCAATTCCTCTAGTTGTTTCTTTAATTCCACTAATTCCACATTTTCCATTCTATAAGGGGTCTTCGATATAGGCCTTGATCCAGGAATTAAATCAATGGAAAACTCAATTTCTCATTCTAGAGGATGTCCAGGTAAATCTTCCAGAAACACATCTACATATTCTTTAACAATAGTTACATCCTCTATTTGAACATTCCTTTCCTCACCCATAATCATTTCATTCTCTTACTCCCCAATAATTGAATTTAGTTGAGCTACTGGGGGTGGATCTAGATAATAATTAGGCGGTGGTGATTCTTCTTTAAAGATAAGGTGTTCTTTATCATCATCAACAAAAATAGTAACCTCCTTCTTCTTACAATAAATTTTTTCATCATGGTCTGAAATCCAATCCATACCAAGGATTATATCAAATTCAATCATGGGTATGACGATGAGATCAGCAGATAAAAAACATTTATGTTCTCTAATGGGGACTGATTCACAAAACTTTGTTGCAATGATACTTCCCTTAGAAGTTTTAATTGAAAACTCCCTTGTTAAATCAAATTGAAAATATCTAATTTTCTTAGAAAACTAGGAAGATATAAAATAATGCGATGATCCAGAATCAAATAAAGCATTGGCTAAACTTGAGGAAACCATTAAATTACCTTCCACCATTTCTTTCGGAGCTTCAACCTTAGTAGTAGTTATAGAATAGGCTTGGTCTTGATCCCTTGGCCTTTTATGAGGTAAGTTCCCCTGACACTTAATACATTCATTTTCATAATGTCCCATCTCCCTATAATTATAGCATTGAATATCGGTAGCTTCTTTCTTCCCCTTTCAATCATGAGCTTGGTGGCCTTTTTCACCACACTTGTAACAGACTCTCATTCCCTTCAAGAAAGTATCAATGTGTTTCTTCCCATATTTACTACAGGATGGATATTCGACTTTTCCCTTCTTCCCCTTATTTTCATTACCAGAGTGATCAGAAGATCTCTTCTTCTCTTGCTTTTCTTAAAATTCATAAGACTTAGAGAATTCCTTTTCTATCTTGATAGCACATGAGACAATATCTTCATACGATGATAAGGATTGTGAGACTAATTCTCAATGGAGAAATGGTTTTAACTGTTGGGAAAAAATCCCTCAAGGTAACATTGAAGTATTTTTTGGTTGATTGTGTTTGTTGACAAAGCAGGTTTCCATGGAGAATTGTCGAGTTCCTAAGAATTTGTTGACAATCCTTGTTGACAAAGAACGATGACAAAGGAAAGGACGATCTGGATGCGGTACAAAAGAGCAGTACAAGGTGGCGCCGTTTCCCAGTGTTTACCAAATTTTTGGGGTCCAAAATTTGGAGTTTGGTGAGCATCATGAAAATAGGATTTCCATGAAGATCATAATTTAATATGGAAAAGGCATGAATTTCGCGAAGATAGGATGCATGGTTTGGAAATCGTGAAGACCAGAAGAATGGAGGCGGTGAGTCTTCGCGATTACGACAAGCTTTGCGAACGGCAGAGGCTGAAGCGCATCGCGGTGGTGAAGGGATTTTCAAGGGAGCTTCGCGGCGATAAAGGGAATTGCGAGGGAGCTTAGCGGCGAAGGCATGAAGGAATTGATGGAATGATTCGTGATTACGAAGAGCTCTACGATTGGAAAATTTCCGTGGTGCTTCACGATTTGGACAGAATTCTGACGGAAACTTCGGAGCTTCGTGATTTGAGATGACGTGGCTTTGACTTCGCGTGGAAAGTTCGAGGTTCGGTGGAATCGCCTATAAATAGTGGTCGACCCCCTCGAGAGAAGTAGAGAGAATTTTTAGAGAAAATACTTTTCTCTCGGTTCGCGAAGGTGGTTCATGGATCCAGTGTGCTTCGCGAAAGAGGAGATTCATGGCGTCTATTGTAGCTTCGCGAAAGTTGTGAGCTCTGCTTGGCTCAGTGAGCTTCGTGAGGGAAGTTTCTCTACAACGGCTTGAGCTTCTCGGGAGTGCTTCGCGAGAGTGATTCGCGAGAGAGCTTCGTGAAAAGGTACGAGCTTCGTGAAGGCTTGTTTGAGCTTTGCGAAATTGGAAGCCTCGCGAAGTATGGTACTTTGCGAAGGTACTTTCCAAAGGTAGTTTCCCAGTGGTCAGAGGCAAAGTGGTATTCATCAGTGGATAAAAGTTGGACTTCAACAGAGCATCTATCAACAGTTGAAGATGCATTATTTCATGCAAGTGAAGAGACCTACAGGTCTATAAACTGTGAGTGGATTCCCTTCTAGAGCAGTGAGCTTAGGAAGAGGAAGAAGGTGATCCTCTCCACCGGCAGTGATCCAGAGAGAGAGAAATAGGGAGTGACCCTTGGGAAAGAAGTGAGCTGGCCCTAAACCTTGCAAAGGCAGTGATCCTGGGACAGAGTGACTGTACCCAAACATTATAATCCATAGCTAGTGAAGTATAATGGAATTTGGTATGACCGGAAACTTGTCGGCGTATACTCCTTGGACGTAATCCTTAGCGGTGAACCAAGTTAAATTTTTGTGTCCTGTGATTTCTTTACATTCTGTTTATATTGTGCAACAAGAAAGAGAGAGAAGAGTGTTTTGCTTAACAGCGAAACAAGATCAGAACAGGCATTCATTTTAAATTAGTCATACCCTGATTCACCCCGCCTCTCAGGGTATTCAGCCTTGTGGACCTAACATTAACCCATTAAATAAACAATAAATCTTACTCCTTGGGTTACGTATATAATTTGTTTCATGCCTCGCTAACCTTGTAAAGTTAGCCTCATACTTCGTGACATTCTCATCCTCCTTTTGTCTCAGACTCAGAAATTGACTTTCCATATCTGCTCGATGGTCACGAGGAAATTATTTTTCTAAGAAAATATCTTTGAACTCCCTTCATTCCATATTTGATACTTCATCATCCTCCTTTGTGTTTTAAATCAGTGACCACCATTGGTCAGCATCTCCAGTGAGGCGGTAAACTATCATGATAACTTTTTCCCTTTCACTAATCTCCAAGGCATGGAATATTTTCTCTAAGGAATTTATCTATTTCTCAGATACTAATGGATTTGTACTCCCATTTAATTTTGGTGGTTGTTGCCTCATGAAGCGATCTAACATTGATTCTCCACACTATGGATTTGGGTGCTCCATACAAGTAAGGTTATTATTCATAACCTGAGTGAGTTGTCCCAGTATGGTGATTAGCTGATCAGCACCAGTTGCATCACCAACTCCACTATAATTATCTTGAGTAGGATAGAAATACCTACATGGAGTGTGTGCATTGATACAGTTTCCATTTCTTCAACTAGGCACCATTTCTAAACAATGACATACACTAGATTAGTTTATGAATCGCAATACATAAATCCAAACTTGTAAAACATTTAACATGAATTGAACAGTTTATAGATATAATCCATAATCATAAAAATGTTTTCTTTGAGGAAGTATATACTCATAAACCCTTCATAATGGTTTGTAAAAAAATGAGAATTATCCTAAGCATATCCCCCGTGAGTGTCGTAACCAAGAGTGCAGCAAGGCCCATTGTCGCGCACCAGTTCCCATTCGGTTCTAGCTCAAAGCGGCGTTTTCGGGTTTTACCCCTAGGTACATCTGTGCCAGAGCCGCCTCTACCTGATCATATCTAGACAGGGATGTATTTCTTGGAAAACTCACAAAATCTCTACAATACCAAAATTCTAGGAAGTTTTTCTACACTAATCCTCAAAGTCTATCTTAGGGCTATGTGCTCTAATCAGTGTTTATCTAAATCTAGCTTCCAAGGTTTGTACTAAACTTCCTCTGATACCAACTGTAATGCCCCAACCCCAGTTACCTAGAGTCGGTGCATTATTACATAACATTGGAATTATCACAAAATATTAAGTCTCGAAAGACCGATTAGTTTAGTAGCCTTGGAATCACTAGAAACATTCATAAAGTTTACATTACATCATAAAGTGAAAAACTACAACAACATCTTGCCTCTATAGACCACACTCATATCCCCTCATACTATCCCTACAGGTCATTCATAAAATACTTCTTCACATCCTAGGAAAAATAAAACATAGAAAGGGGTGAGTTCAGATGCCCAGTAAGGATAACAATATAGCGGAAACCTTCATAAATAAGTATAAACATTTAAGGCAATGTATAACTAAAACAAAATCTTTTTAAACTTAAAATTCAGCATAATATGGAAAAAATAAAATGAAATAATTCCATTTACTTATTCACATGGATATTCTACTAATAAAATAATCACATGCAATATCAATAACCACTTTCATAATAATGGAATGAATAATGCCATACTATCATAACCACATAGTCAAGGCCTTATGCCAAGACTACAAATAAGATTTTGTCAAGGCCCTATGCCAAGACACTAGTTTGTCTCATGAGACCTACCAATGCATTTAGGAGCTATAGCGGGCTCCACCCGTCACTTATTAAGTCCAATATATTCTTCATATGAATAGGTTTAAACATAACATAAACATTCGTATTAAAACTAGCATACGAAATTTCAATACTTTCTCCATAAACCATGAATGATATAAAAATAACACATCCATAGTCAAACATATCACAAAATCTTCAATAAAATATGGAAGTTTTGTATTATAATAAATCAACTTCAAAAAAGCTTAAAATCCATCAAAGGATGTTGACATAGATGAAAACAAAACTATTTGAGAGAAATATCTATTTTTTTAATCATTTAAAAGTCACATAATTATAAAAGGAAAAATTTACTTTGAAAATATAATTATAATCTTTTAAGGGAAGCTTTGACAATTTTTTAATAGTGGAAAATATCTGCACCCGCCGTATAAGTTAAAAAAAGACATTCTTGCCTTAATTTTGTCGAAAAGGTTAAAAAGGACCTTGTTTGGAAAACGACGGAAGGATTACTTTATAAAAATATTATAAAAAGTAAAAAAAGGGTATAAATTAATTTAAGCCATATTCTATAAAATAGTAATAACTATTTGAAATACATTTTTAAGAAACATGGATGTGGATGATAAAGAGGTCCCAATAGATAATTACGTATAAATAACCTCGGATAATGAAGAGATTGTAGAATTAACCCTTACCTTGTAATTTTCCTTGGTCGAGGGTAGGTTAACCTTCTGTATAATGGTGAAATAATTTTTCTTAAATTATACAAGAATCATATACATTAATATGATATCATATATGATCTTTTAATATTTCTTTGTTAATAATATCTTATAATTATCGTTGTTTCGAGTGTTAACGGATTCATTTTCCTTTATATTCTTTGTTATGTGAGTCATATTTGTTATGGATGGGATGTATATTATTCATATACAGAATGATATCAAGTACTTAAACATTATTTTTAATCATCAAATGAAAATTAGTCTTGAATTGATACGATGGGGAATGAATCTCATCGCGTTCATGGAGACGGTAGTCCGTACGTACGCACGAGTGACAATATCATTCTTTTGATATTAAAATAATATATAATTGGATGGTATATCATATATACAGAATCATTATCATGTTATATTTATTATTTACATCAATTACACATCATTATTATACCCATCCAAATAATAATGTTTTGAACAACAATTACACCACGATGTGGAGACAGTAAGTCGTACGTACGCACGTATGGTGACATGTCATTAAAAGGATGTATAGAATACTGAATATGGTTGTACCATATTTATAATAACATCACAATATATAGAATATACTGAAGTTATTATTTTATAATGGAAATAACAAATAAATAAGAAGTGTAAGAATAAAGGAACTTGGAAGAGGGTGGTGAAATCATTACCTCTTCTTCGGGTTCTTCCTTTTGATTTTATCAAAAGGGCTCCTTAAGTTGGATTTCTGAATAAAGGAAGGCCTGTAGAATGAAGGGAGGACATTTGGGAGGATATTTTTCCATATTTGGCCGAGCCAAAAGGCTTTGAAGGTGTGAATTAGAGAGAAGGGGAAGTTCCCTTTTATAAGAGGGGTGAGGGGCACCTTAGGAAAAACTAGAAATATTATTTTATAATAAATTCATATTCGGTTTCTAATGGATCAAAAGTGACTTATTTAAAGTATAAGGTGGGTATAGGTCTAAAACAACTAAACCAATAGGTTTTAGATAGGTTTGGTTCACTTTATTAACCTTATCTTTTAGTTTTAACTCTTAGTTAATTAGTTTGACATTTACCATGTCTCTTTGTATTTTTATATTATATAATTAATAAACTTACTATATACTTCCAATAGAACCCCAAATGGTTAATTAATAATACACCTATCATTATATAAGTCTCTTGGCCAATCCTTAGATTTTTAGGAATAGAATATCAATTTATAATATAATATTTGTTTTAAAAACTCCTTTAGGTCAATTTTGACACTATTTAATAATTGATTTTTGTTAAAGTCTTAAAAACTTTATTAATTCAAAAAAAATTCATTTAAGTAATACTAACATGTAATATTAACCAATAAATTTTTTGTATGTCATCAAATATTTCAAATTATATTTATTTTAACATTTATAATACTAATTATTTGATTCTTTCATTTATAAAGAAAATACTGCATCATTATTGTGTCATAAATAAATTCACTTATTCAATGTCTAAAAATTATAAATAAAATCCCATTATCTAGCAAATATTTTTATCTTTATAATTAATATTTATAGTCGAAAATATAACATATAAAACCCTATGTAAAAATTTTTTTTCTAAAAGATATATGCTTATGTCATTTTTGTATTTACTTTAACTTAATTAATATAAAGTGTCATTATCACTTACAAGTGGCTCCATGGGGTCCCAAAATCGACCCAAGGATGTCCATGGTCGGAAATTAATCATCCAATATGGTTAGGTCATGTGTTAGGGTAATCTAATATTATTATAATATTATTTTTTACCCTTATTTACCGAATTTACCCTTTAATCGTGCTAAATAAAATATTTACCGAAGTAATTATTCAAAATGTCTAAAAATAAAAGTTACCGATTTACAAAATTTGGACCTCATGATTCTAAATATTAAATCCATTTTTATAAATTCAAAACACAGAAGTGGCAGAAATTAATTTAAAATTAATTCCCGTTGTTAAAACAAAAAACATGTTTTTAAGAAATAATAACTATCAAAAGATTGACACTTGTTTATGTCTAGTTTAAATATGAAATTACATCCAATGACCAAAATTGGATTAAATGGTAAAAATATAATCTAATTATACTTTAAAATCACTCAAATTTATAATTTATCACTATTAATTATTTTGATTAAAAAAGTTATTTTTAATTAAAATTTAGTAATTTTCACTATTCATCAAAATATGAAAGTCATCAGAAAAGTACCAAAAATTAACCCAAATTGAATTTCTATATTAAGAATCCAAAAATTAAGTACATTTTGAAAGATAAAATTTATAAAATTTCCAAAAGTGGGTATTACTATTCACAACGGCTAGTTTGATTGGTTGGGGTGTGTTAGAACTCGAAGTTGCGTACAACACACACTACTGTATTATTCAAAGAAAAGCATACTATGGAAGCTTGAGGTGTTACACAATATAAATATATAGAAAATTTCTTAGGAAATATACATTGTGTTTTTAATAAAGACATTTACGTTTTCCAAACATACGTTTTCTTTAAAAATGTTTTCTATTGCTTTTTATGAGAAAATATTATAATTAATTTCATTAAATATTATAAAATTTATATTATAAAATAAAATTCATTTTTCAAACATCATATCAAAATTAACTTAGGGTGAAATTTTTGTAATTTTTCTGAAATTATTGATTTATCAGTGAATAGTGAAATTTTTTGATTTTTCAAATAATGTCATTAATTTTAATTCATTAAATTAATTTAAAATAATGGTTATATTTTTTATTTATTCTCAAAGTTAAATATTCACCATATTATTTATAATAATCTAATTAATTTCAAATTAAACATAAATTCTCAAGATTCAGGTATAAGTTTAAGTTTATGCTTCAAACGCGGTGTCTAAATAATATTTTTATTTGTATAATGTTTACCCATTTTAATTAAATAAAATAACCTATAATATAAAAATAATTAAATTAAATTCATATATTATATATCTATTTATTTTAATTAAAATTCATATAATGATTATTACTTGACATAAAGTTATTATAAGATCATATATTTCTTAAAAGGCATATTTCTAAAAAACCATTTTCATCATGTTTTTTTTTGGATTATTCATAAATTAAAATTTTCCACTTATAAAAAAACCTTTTGAATCATATTAAATGGATTAATTATTTGGAATTAGGAGGTACAAATTTCATAAATAGACTGATTTTATTTTTGGTCATTATTAATAATAACCATAGGAAATATTTGTTACCGTGATAATATTAAAATGGGTTAATTATGGGTAAATGTAATTTGATATAGACTAAAAATTTACTTTAACACTTGATTAATTATCATTTTATGATTCTATTTCACCCATAATCATCCAAAAATTGGAAATATAACCTTTTTTCTATATAGCCATGATTTATAATACTTTATGTAAAGAAAAGAAAAAATAATGTGATTATATTTATTTTAATAACTATAATATTTTGTGACAGGGATAAAAATAAATTATACTTTGTTCTAAATTTTCATTTGAAAGATAAATAAATACTTTTATATTGGTAATTTATTTCTAATTTTTAGTAATTAAATAATTACCTTAAATCCTTATGCAATGTCGACACAATAATTATTTAATTAAAAAGAAAATAAAAATGTATATATTTTAAAAATATGAAAAGTAATAAAATTCAAATTATTTTTTGGATTTAATTTTTTTTACGAAAATAAAACTCGTTAAGGAAGTGTAAAAGGTATATATTTGAATTTGATTTTTGTATTGATTTATTTTAAGTCAAATTAAATAAATAGTGTCGAAATTATCATTAATGATATTTTATCATAAATACTATTTTATTAAATGATTTAAAATTATTAAAAATATTACCTTCTACCAATTAAATTTTATATGGTTGATAATATCAACTGTTGTCCTTTTATGGGCCGTTTATCCTTATTAAAACATCCCTGATCCTTAACGAGTAAAAAAAAATTCTAATTTTGAAGTTATACTTGATTCATTTCATGATAAATTTGCCTATGAATAACAACATGATTTTACATTATTCTCCCATAAAATTAGGTTTCATAGGTGTAAAATCATTACATCATCCACTATATTAAGTGTTAACATGTATCCTTCTAATTCCAACTATCTAAAAAACATATAAGAATAGTATGAGCAATAATAATCATAGTAGACTATCATATAATCATGAAAATCATTTATAGGATGTATAACTCCTAAAAAATTATTTTCAATATATTAATCCTTTATTTTAAACTAGTTTATCCTTGGTTATTATATATTTAAATAGTTCATAATTTAACATAAATAAAATTTTAATTTACACATGAATTTCCATCAGGATTTTCTAGTGAGGTGTGAAGTCTTAGGCCCACACATCATGCACAAGTGAAAATCAGGATAATACCCAATCCACCCCTTTTAGATTTGTTACCTAGTGAGTCTATGAAAAACCCCATCCATATTCTGATATCCAGAGTGGTTTATATTATCTAGGTAAACCACACTCATTTGATTGCCATTGCGTAGGATTTTCTCATATACATTGGAATGTCTTAAGGGTTCTTTGTAATGTTTTTTCAACCTAGTTTCCAAAGAAAATAAATACTTTCTATAATACCATTTATAATGACACAAATGTTTCATACATAAATATTATATCTTATTATATGAATACTCATTACATATTATTACGGTCTACTCTAAAACCATAATGGTTTTGTGTCTTTGAATCCCAGATACATAAACATATAGTATATAAAAGATATATTTCATATCCCACTTATTTCTATACAACTTGCACCATTATTAGACATATCTTACATAAAACCTTTTTATAATATCCTAGGAAAATTGAAACATAAGAATGGGTGAGATCAGATTTTAAGTTAGGGAAAACAAGTGAGATATAAATCAATTATCATATGTATGAAAATCATTAGCACAAGGGTATGAGAACATGATATAACAATTTTAAATTCATAACCAAAAATTAATATAATAATGAGTGATGTCATAAATAATTGAAATTAATAAGACAATAATTATAAAGGAATCATATAACATAATCCATGAGATTATAAAATTTTCATAAGATAATGTATTATTAGATTAGAATAATACATGGAATAATAATAATCATATAAATCTTATGTAAAGTCTATATAAAAAATACATTCATCACGTGTTAGGATTTGGATATCAACCCATGTACCTACTTCAAGATTATGATAACCTCTATGTACCCTCTTTTGGGATTGGGATAACCTCTCATGTTCCGTGTATTAGGATTGAGATATCCTCATGTTTAACCATTTTGATTATGAACACTAATAAATAACAAATTAATTAGAGGCATATAAAATATCCACCCATAACATAATCATAATCTATTTATATGTATTCCATAGGATCATGAATACATAAATCATTATATAAATGCTTAAACTATGGAGAACAAAACTAGTTTCAAAAAAAATCATAATATTAATAATAAAGAATAATTATGATGAATAATTATGTTAACATTGGATGATATCAAAATTAAATAATAAGATACATCTTTGTAATGTGTCATAGATCAAAATATCTTTAATATAGAACTAGAACATTTCTTATGGAAAATACATTTTTCATTATAAAATAACATATTAAAAATATAATAATATCCAAAATATTAAGGGATTTTTTTCATTTAAAATAACCATGTAAATTTTTAAGGTAAACTATAATTAAAAAAATAGTAATGATAGTATGGAAAACTGTTCATGCATTGTATGTGGAAACAAAATTTCATTTTTATTTTATATGAAAATCAAAAGTATCTTGTTTAATAAACAACAAGAAGATTTAATTTTAAAAAACATATATTATTTAAATCATGGGAAAAAATAATTTTTTACAATCATTAGGGAATAGTAATAAAATTATTTCGAACATTGAAATAAAATATGTATATAGAAGAAAAATATTTCTGAATAAAGATAGAAATAATTGCAGTTTTCTTTAAAAACAATCATTCAGTGTCTAGAGTACTTAAAGAGAGGAAAATTAAATGAAAAAAATTAATCTTAAAAAATATAAATAGGATAAGAAAATAAATATTATTTGGTAGAGATATATCATATAATTTCATCATCAAAAATTTAACCATAAAAAATCTTCATAAAAATGGAGATTATAACATAAATCCTTTGTTGCTTTGGTGACAATAGTGTCATAATTACCCTAAAATGAATAACATAAAAATGAAGCTTCAAATACCATTTACACAAGAATATTCGTTATTTAAATTATAAAATGGTTGATAGATACAACTCATAAAATAAATAGGTTTATAACATATCATATATCCCAAAGAAGACAATTTGTGATGGTAAACACTTCCCACTTTGCTAACATTAAAATCAAATTCCCTTGGAAGAAATAAATTAAATTGAAAGATTAAATATGAATAATTAATAATTATTTATTCTATAAATTTTAAAAGTATTGGTTTATATTTTTCATAAGAAAAAATTGGTGCATTACATCAAACATGTCTCAACGATACAAAATTGACATGAAGAGAGCTTACAGCTTAAGATACATTCTGATAAATAACCCTTAAAATAGAGAAATATTTTGCTCATAGTTAAAATTTCATGAATATATATTCCTAATGAAATTATATATCTAATTATTTTTATAAACTATATATATATATATATAATTAGATACAGAACTGATAATGTGTCCAAAAGAAGGAAACTTTGAGATGAGACCCTTACCCAAAGAACATCTTACTTCACAAGTGATCTAACCTCAAATATAATAAATTTAAATTTTATTATATATCAATAATAGAACCATATTTATACCTATAATACTATATATAGATCACTAATAAATTTCCATACCCCATTAATTAATAATTCTTTACTAAAAGTGTCATTTCTCAGTGTTAACTATTTCTTTTTTAGGTATGTTTCCATTCAACAAATATGATCCTTTAACATTGATCATGGTTCTATACTCTAAAAAATGTTAATAATATAAATATTATCATATTTATTTATTATATACACTTTTATAACCAATCATATAATGAGGTGTTGAAAAATTAATTAGATTAATTCAATGGGATGGTAGTCCGTATATATGCACAAATGACGTTTCCACTTTTTGATGGGTGAAACAAAACAATGGTAAATAATAATTCACTTTTATAGTATCATTATTATATCATAAATATAAAATATATGTATATATATATAATAAATCTATTTTAATAACGAACCATGAATGATTATGGGGAGAAATGAATCACAACACTATGTGGAGGCGATAGTCCACACGTGCATACAAGTGATACTTTCATTTCTAATTTGTTTGGTAATATGTGGGAAAAAATCTTACATCATCATAATAATATCTTAGAATATTATTTATACTATATTAGTCATTTTTAAGGATAAAATTGGTTTTTTTATGGTGGAATAAGAAATAAAATTGAATGATCTTGGTTAATATTTATTCCTCCTCATTGAGAGACCTCTTTGGGTTATACCATAAACCCTGAAATATTTACATTAGGAGAATAAAAGGAGGTATACAATGAAGGTAAGGAATATAGTAATTATTTGGAGTAGATAATTTCCATTATGTAAGGATAAATTTTTGTGAATAAGAGAATAGAAGCGGTTCCATTTTATAAGTGAGAGGAGGGACCCATTATGAATTATTTAAAATATTTCAATAATATAAGGTCATTATCAAGTGAAAGTGAAACCAAAGGTAAAATAAGTAAAATTTAAGATAATATGAGGTTATAATATAATCAAACAAAATAAATTATACATGGTTATGTGGAATTCCTACCCTTATCTCTTAGTTTACCCTTATAAAACATGTTTTAACCTTAACCTTGGTAACAAAATTTTACTATTATTACTATTCATGATTGTAAAAAATTAAGTTCACCCTATTAAATTATATTTTATATGATGAATAAAATTATGTAATATATTTTAAATTAATCAATTGAAATAATTACAATTGTATAATTTTAATTATGCACGCAAAACACAATGAAACCCCATTTTAAGAAAAATGATTTTTAAATAATTAAACCCAATTTACATCTATTAATTGACATGTAAAAAAAATAAAATGATTATTAAAATATATGAATAATATAATATATATATTATTATTAAAATCATTAATCAATAGATATTAATTTAATTTAGGAAGATAAAACACATTATTGCATAAAAATATTCTTTAGGAAAATGTGTTTAAAGCCCAAAAAATAACTTATACCAAAATCAAGTCTACTATTTATTCCTATATAATTATTTAGTTTAATTTAAATGAAATTATTAATATTTTAAAATATAATAAAATTCAACAATCAGTGGGAATTTTAAATTAATTTATTTAATGATAAGAATGGAAAATTTCTAAAAACATATTATTTATCACTATTCGCTAAAAAATAAATATTTTTAGAAAATCCAAAAAAAATCACACTAAGATAATATTTACATGATGATTAAAAAAATGATATTAATTTACCAAAATAAAATTAATAAATAAGGTATAAATTATTTATAATGTCCCCGCTCAAAATGCATTGAAAGCGATTTTTGAAGAAAACATATTTTTAGAGATTAAAATCACATTACTAAAAATTGAGAAATTATTAATTATACATTAATAAATAAATTTTAAATATTTAATACCATTTTAAATAATTTTCATAATTTTTTTATTAAAATTCATACCTATGAATTTAATGGCTAGGTTAAAAAGTTCAATATATCACTGTTCATTTAGACTTGGGGTTTCGTGTAAAAGAAGGTTTCAAATAACATGTGTTTATTTTATAAGAAATATATATAAAATCATGTGGTGTTATATTTTCAACATATTTAAATATGTTATCTCATCTATGGTCCCCTCATACATACCATCTGTCTGAGGATGATAAATAGTATTAAATCTCAATATTCTCTCTAATGCATTCTGAAGACTTCTATACAACCTTGATATAGTCCTTAGATCCTAATTAGATATAATATAGAATGATTAAATATCCAAACTTAATCCCCTATATTTATATATTGTAAATTTTTCAAGGAATAAATCTTATTTGAGGGTAATAAAATACACTTACATCATAAAGTGATTGACTACAACCCAAATATCATTATGGACATTATAATTTTTGGGGATTCCAATGATGAAATCCATGGTAATGTTTTTCTATTCCCTTAATCGTATGGGAAAGGTCATCAACATACCCTTAGACTTCTATAATTATACCTTAACATACCACCATACTAAGCAACGAGATCTGTATTCTACAACTTTTATCTTTATATTATCCAAAAATATGTACTTATTTAGATCTATAAACAACTTTAAGAATTTGATATAAATGTCAGTTTCATTCAATAATCCCCACTTTAGTTATGGTATTGATAGGACACATATCTGGGTAACAAACCTTATTACATGGTTTTTAAAAACCTAAAATCTTGAATATTATCTACCTTTTATAGATTTGTATCATCTACCATGGATTCTTTGATCCTTTTTGTGAATGGATGGTTAGGGTAGTCCATTTGGAAGGATTTAATTTTTAACATTCCTTTTAGACCTTATGATTAATTCTTCACAAATCCATGAATATTGGGTCTCTTATAGCACACGTTATAGAAAATATATAATAATCATTCCTTATTATAAAAGAAACCACCTTGTATTCCTTCCCCATTTGGTAGTGTATTGAGCAGTCATATTATTTGATCATTTACAAAAATCTCCTATAATACACATTTAATTCCTCCTATGTGAATATAAAAATTTCAAACTATTGTGGTCGGTCTTAATATCATACTTTAAACTATGGAGATAATGATGCAAAATTTTTAATGTAATGACCACCTTCACATACTCCAAATCATGTGTCGGGTAATTTTATCATTAGTTTTTTATTATCATGAGGCATAAGAAATTACCTTTTCATTTCTCAAAAGGAATCATCCTAAGGACTCAATTTATGTATCCATATATACTAAAATCCCTTCCATAATGAATGGTAATGTAAGTATATTTGTTGTGGCCAATCTCTTCATTAGTTCCATAAAACATTCTTCACAGTATTCCCTCTAATGAAACATAACTTCCATCCATGATAACATGTTAATATGATTTTATAGTCATGAGAAATTTATCACAAAGTGCTAGTATCATCCAGCTAACCCTATAAAACTATAGATATTAGTTATTGTGGATGGTTTGGTCCATTGTTCAATAACTAATATTTTTTATGTATTTATAGATATGCCCTTTATTATGATTAGATTAACCATAGATGATTCCTTTTTCATCTATAATTCACATGGGATAAATTTTAAATAAAATTATCATTTCTTAAGGTCACTAACACAATATTAAAAAGATCATCATTATCTTCCTTGATCATTGGATATATAAGAATATCATCTATAAATATGACCAAAAACATATATAGGTAGTCACTAAGGATGTTATTCATATGATATATTGATATGGTAGGGTTATTAGTCAATCCAAATGGAATCACTATAAATTTATTGTGTTCATACCTCATTATGAGAGTTATCGTTAATATATCTTCACTTTTGACCCTTAAGTGATGATACTCATATCATAGGTCAATGTTTGATAAGTAATAATCTCCCCTGATTTGGTTGAATTGGTCATTTATATAGGGTAATGGATATTTATTCTTGATTGTGATATTGTTAAGATCATGATAGTCAATTAGAAGTTGCATTTATATATCTTTCATCTTTTTAATGTTGAATGGTTCTTCTCATGGTGAATAACTAGGGTAAAAAAACCATTGTTTGTATTTTCCATTAGATTCATCATTAATTACTATAATTAAATGTTATACATTATATATATACAACTTGATATGAGAATAGATCTAGGTATATTTTCAATTGATAACCTGGCCTCATTCTTTAGGTGAAGACCAGGTAGTTCTTCTAGGAATACATTAGTATATTCCTAAACCATGGGAATGTCGTCTGTAACAACCTGAATCCAGATCCCCTCCACTGGTGCCCCATACTCGGTTTGCCACATGACCTCAAGCGTGTTTCCCCAAATGACAGAGGCTGCCGACTAGCAGCGAGGGCCTTGGTGAGTCGGTGGGGAAACTATGCCCTCATTCGGTAAAGTATACAGCGGAAGAACAACGAGTCACAATAGCGGAAACAATAACAGCATACAACAACTGAACTGAACAGCGGAAGCAATGTATAAAATAATAATTATGCAACATGGTACATGTGTCTATGGAAAGTAGTAAACAAACCAACATGCTGAAATACAACTGAACACAAGTACTAAAGCAATAGCAAAAGAAAACCAGAAAAGCAACTCCTCAGCATCACAAGCCTCGGCTCGGTCCCATGCTCTCCAGCTCCAGCAAGTCAGGTACCTGAAGTAGAAGGGCACTTTCCCTTATCTATTCCTGCAACAAAAAAGTTTGCTTGGGCCCAAAATCATGGCCCAAATAGGGTGTGAGATACAATCCCAATAGGCAATCACCCAAAGATCTGTGCCTAACAGTCAATGAATACAAGGCAAATAAAAGTGCAGGAAGTAGTAAACAGAAAACCACACAACAACTACAATCCATAATTCTATCATATAAAGTACACAAGTAACAACGACAACAAGAAGAAAAAAGGTAACCCTCTGGGTAGCTCTCACATCCTAACCCCTATGGTTCAACCTATAAGTACTAAAAACCCTTTAGGAGGCACACACAATCTCACCCCTCTGGTTCAACTAAGAATAGACTCTCTGAGGAAGCACTCACTGTCAATTTCCCCTATAGTCTTGTATCGTGCTAAATGATCTCTAGGGAAGCACTCAACGTCTCATTCCCCCTGTGGCCCGCGTCGAGGAACTACAGACTCTCTGAGGAAGCACTCATCGTCAATTCTCTATGTGGTCTCGCATCATATTAAAAGACACTCTGGAGAAGCCCTTACGTCTATTCTCCCTGTGGTCTACTACACTAGGTTATCACAGTCCTATGTGAAATAAACATGCTCAGTGCGCGTGCAATGTCCAAGTGGACCTCAATAACTACTTGGCTATCAATCTAAGGCTCAATAGAATAACACAGCAATAGTTCCACTATCCTACAACTAGGCATGGAAATTGGAAAACGCCAAAAGGTAAAACAAGCATGGAAAAGAAACCTAATCACAATATAGTTTACTCTACTCACAAGCATAAACCTCTACTATAACAATCAAGCAAAGAAGGAAAACAGCAAGGGAAAAACAGGAAACCCACAATTCCCCGCCCAAGGGAATTTGTGGAATTTGCACCAAATACTCATCGACTTTCAACATAAAGGCACAAACCACCTACCTTGATGCTAGGGAAATGATATACTTGAACCACGACAACTGATTCTCCCTAGAACGTCGTAGATCTGAGAAAACACACAAAACGCTCAACCCACGACAACTTGAAAACGATAAGGAACCATGGAACAAGGATAAATAAGAAGAAAGAGCTCACTGAGGCGATCCCAACGCAATTGACGGCAGCTGGAATGGAGATCGGATGGAGGCACGACAGCTTAGAGAAGATTTGTGGCCCTCGACGCTATAGAACGAACGAAATCTGAAGAAGAAGTCGTTTCTGTGCGTCAGGCGTGACCCCGGTCCATTTAGTGAAAAAAAAAAGAAAAATTACATGGTGTGTATTTTTAAAGTACACGACGTGTAGTGGGTTTTTTAGTACTCCTCCAAAATCAGCCTCCACGTCACCCCTACACACCGTGTGTATGGCCCGGACACGGCCAGCACACGGCTTCCAGCGGGAAAAGAATACACGGCGTGTACTCAGAAAGTACACGGAATGTACTTCTAAATTTTCCAGAAACTCCATTTTTCTTAAAAACTCCAGAAAAAGGAAAAGCGTACCTGAACGAAGATCTGGGTTCTTACAAACTTCCCCCTTAAAGAAATTTTTCCTCAAATTTCCCTAGCGAGGCGCAGAAGAAGAAACCCCGAACAGCTCTGGCCACTGCGATCGTACATCGACCTCCCTTTCTCAGGTCTCATATTGTAATCACCCATGCTTCCATAGCACCCGTACAAGAGGGAGAGACCACCCACGGAGAACCTTCGTACTGCGATTGAAAATCCGGATAGGATGCTCCTCAAATGATGAATCCGCTTCGAGCTCAACCTCATTGGGATGAAAGACATGAGACAGGTCTGAAAAGTAACATTGAAGCTGAGAGATGTGGAAGACATCATGCATGGCCCGGTACCTCTGGGGTAGCTGCAATCGATAGGTGACCAACCCAACTCTCTCCAAAACCTCAAACAGCCCGACGTACCATGGTGAAAGCTTACCCTACCTCTGAATCCTCTTGTGTCCCAACCTCGGTGCGACACGCAGGAAAACCGGATCCCTGACCTCGAACTCCAAAGGTCATCTACGCTGATCAGTATAAGACTTCTGTCGAGACTGTGTTGTATCCATCCTCTTCCGAATCATCTCTATCTTCTCTGAAGTATCCTGAACAAGATGAGGTCCCAGCAAAGCTGCCTCTCCTGCCTCTAGCTAGCATAAGGGTGATTGGCATGGCCTACCGTACAAAGCCTCATAAGGTGCCATATGAATAGTCGCTTGAAAACTGTTGTTGTAGGAAAACTCCACCAGAGGGATATGCTTCTCCCAAGAACCGCCAAAGTCCAGGATGCAAGCTCTGAGCATATCCTCTAGCACCTAGATCGTACGCTCGGACTGGCCATCTGTTTGGGGATAGTATGTTGTACTCAAAAGTACTTGTGTACCCAACGCCTTCTGAAGTCCCTGCCAGAACCGAGAGGTGAAACGCACATCCTTGTCTGAAATAATGGAGTGTGGAACTCTATGAAGACTAATGATCTCTCTGATGTAAATTCGTCTCAGATCATCGACACTGAAGGTCTCCTTGATTGGTAAGAAGTGAGCAACCTTTGTGAGTCTGCCGACGACAACCCAAACAACATCATTCCCTTGAGGAGACCTCGGAAACCCGGTTAAGAAGTCCATTGCAACATCGTTCCACTTCCACTCTGGAATGGGTAACTGCTGTAAAAGGCCTATTGGTCGTTGGTGCTCTGCCTTCACCTTCTGACAAGTAGAGCATCTCATGACAAAACTAGAAACATATTTCTTCATACCTGGACACCAGTACTGGAAATGAAGATCCCGATACATCTTGGTGACACCAGGATGAACTGCCCAAACTGAGGAATGAAAGTCCCGCATCAGCTCCTCACGTATGTCTGTTGGCACCCATATGCGTCCTTGGAAACACAAGATCTCATCCTCGCCATTGTCCATCCAGGAAGAGGGTCCTCTCCTGACACACTCTCCCACAGGAATAAGCCTTCTGAGCCTGATAGCTGCCTCATTCGTACCCGATCAAGTAGTGTCGAGGTAGTAGCTACAGAAGATAGGAAAGTCTGTCCCTGTCTGTCGTGCACCTCCAGATGCATCTCAGAGAACATAGCCATAAGTTTCCACTCACTACTAGCCTCCTGAACTGCCTGAATCTGAGTTCTCCTGCTCAACGCATATGCCACTACGTTGTCCTTTCCCGGGGTATAGGCAATCTTGAAATCAAAAGACTGAAGATACTCAACCCACCTGTGCTGCCTCAGATTCAGATCATGCTATGTAAAGATATACTTGAGACTCTTGTGGTCGGTGAAGACCACAAAGTGCTCTCCCAGAAGATAATGTCTCCAACAGCGTAAGGCATGAACAACAGCTGCCAACTCCAGATCATGCGTAGGGTAGTTCCTCTCATGTGTCCTCAACTTCTGAGACCTGTACGCAACGACTCCATATCCCTGCATAAGCACAGCTCCCAGCCCGATACCTAAACCATCACAGTAAATAGTGTATCTCTTGCCTGGCTCAGGAAAGACTAGTATCGGTGCTGACGTCAATCTTCCCTTCAGCTCCTGAAAGGATGACTCACAAGAATATGACCGTAAGAACTTTTCCCCCTTCTTGGTCAAACCTGTCAAAGGTTATTCTAGACAAGAAAAGTCCTGAATGAAGCGTTTGTAGTATCCAGTCATCCCTAGGAAACTCCTTACCTCAAAAATGTTCTTCGGCTGCTCCCAGGAAACTACATCTCTCACTTTCTCTGGGTCCACAGATACTCCTGCCTCTGAGATGACATGACCCAATAAGTGAATCTGATCCATCCAAAAGTGGCACTTAGAGAGTTTAGCATAAATCTGATGCTCTCTCAGTGTACTCAGAATGATCTCAAGATGTGTGGCATGGTCGTGTTGAGTGTGAGAGTACACCAAGATATCATCCACGAAGACCACGGAAAAGGAGTCCAAGTAAGGATGGAACACTCGGTTCATCAGTGCCATGAAAACTACAGGCGCGTTCGTGAGACCAAACGACATGACTGTATACTCGTATAGACCATACCTGCTTCTGAAGGCTGTCAGAGGTATATCTGATGGTCTAACGTGCAACTGATGATAACCGGACCTCAAGTCGATCTTTGAGAACACCCGGGATCCTCGAAGCGGATCAAAGAGGTCATCGATCCTCAGCAAGGGATATCGGTTCTTGACCATCAACTGGTTCAACTTCCGATAATCCACACAAACCCGAAAGGTACCATATGTCTTCTTCGCAAACAAGACAGGAGAACCCCAATAAGAAGTACTGGGTTGGATGAAACCCTTTGCCTGCAACTCCTCCAACTGCTTCTTGAGCTCCTGCAGCTCAGGTGTGGTCATCCTATAAGGAGGAATGGACATCGGTGCTACTCCTGGAATGAGCTCAATAGAAAAGTCTACCTCATGCTCTGGAGGCAAACCAGAAAATTCCTCAGGGAATACATCCCTGAAACGATCCACCACTGGAGGAAAGTCCAACTGCGAAGTTCCCTGATCATCCAGAGAAAGACTAGCAATATGGGTTGTCACCCTTCCTAGCCCATAATGCTCGATTCCTGCTCGACTCGCTTGAACATCCCATTCACCTCTATGAAGAAAAGATTCACCCTCTGGTGAAACAAAACTCACTCTGCGGCGATAACAGTCGACGACTGCCTGGAAGGGAACCAACCAGTCCATCCCGAGAATGACATCATAGCCTGTCATCTCTAGGACATAGATATCCCATAATAAATGATACCCTGCAACCTCGAGTGGGAACTCTCTACACTGGCGTACACTAGATTTCCTCGTCCCCAAAGGTGTGTCTAGTGTCAATGAGTCGGCAGAAGAAAAGACACAGAGCCCAACGCTCTCCACCGTAGCAACAGAGATAAAACTATGCATAGAACCAGTATCGAAAAGAGATGAAGATAAAACTGAGGCCACTAAAATCATACCTCGAACTGTAGAAGGGCTGAAATCCTGATCCTGATAGGTCTGATCCACGGTGAAAGATTGGCTTGCACCGCGGCCCTGCGCCCCTGGTTGACCACTCTGAGCTGATCCACCTTGCTGGTGCTAAGGGAATGGTGGCTGACCGCCACGACCTCGACCTCCACCTCGGCCCGAACAACCGAAAGAACTCAAGTTCCCTGACTGGTGAGAAACCAGTGGGGCTTCTCCTGAATGAGGAGTCATGGAAGAACACCGGTCACCAGCTACTAGTGAGAATATCTGGCATAAATGCTGAAGGTGACCCATATTGCTGCAAGATCGGCACTCCACAGGGTCTCTCTGGCACTACGGCCTCATGTGCCCTGACCGGCCACACTGGTAGAATACCACCTGGCTACCTGACAATGCATCTCACTTCCTCAGATCACTGCACGTAGACTCCCTATGATGCTTCTTGTTGTCATCTGAAGGAAAACTAGCTCTAGAAGCAAAACCACCCTGGCTCGCAACTCCAGAGTCTCTCAGATTGTGTTCCGTAATCAGTGCCTGGTTGACGATGGAAGTGATGGAAGTAAACTGGAAGATGTTCACCTACGAGCGGATCTCCCACTTGAGACCATCCTCGAACTTCCTTGCCAAGAACACCCCCACTCCCATCCCGGAGGGGTGTGAAACGCTGAAGCTCGGTGAAACGAGAGGAATACTCCATGACAGAAAGAGTACCCTGCTCTAAGCTCATGAACTCCCGGGCTCGGTCGGCCCTCAGGGTCTCCGGGTAGAATTAGTCATAAAAGACGCGCTAAAACTCCTCCCAATCCATAACCTGCTGGTGACCTGCCTGTGAGATCACGTCCCGCCACCACTTGGCGGAGTCTCGGAGCATGTAGGTAGTGAGCTTAACCCGCCTCTCTGGAGGCATCTTCAGATGCTCGAAGATAGTCATCATGGCTTCCAGCCATGACTCTGCAGCCTGAGGTTCTCCTTCCCCCGAGAACATAGGAGGATGCTGCTACTGAAAAACCTGTGTCAAGTATTCCATAGTCGTGGTAGGAGGCGGTGCTCCTTGGAAGGTCTGTATCATCCACAGAAAACCTTCCCTGAACTACGCATCAGCGCCTGCAACTGGTATGACATCCGGTGCCAAGGCTGTCCCGACTGGAGGATCGGTAGGAAGTCCCTGATCAGCCGTATCCGGCGTCTGATCACTGCCTGATGACAGACGTACAATCGGAGGACGTCTCGGAGGTATAGCTATGAAAGATCAAAAGTACACCTTAGATCAAAAAAACAAGGATAGAGAACACAAGAGTACAAAATGGGAACAGGGGAAGGAAAACACACGAGTTTAAAAAACATGACTACACGGCGTGTATAAAAACTACACGACGTGTCTTTTTAAACCACTGACATGGGCGTGTACCTTTGACCTACAGGTCATGTAACACCTCAAACTACACGGTGTGTTGACCCAACACACAACATGTACTTGAAAACTATTCCCCTGCCCGAGTCTCCTTACACGACTAACCCACATGGTCTGACTTAACCTGAGACTACACGGAATGTTTCGAACAAACACGGCGTGTACTAGACAAGGATTTGGTAGCCCATGTTGTTAAACACACGGACATCTACACGGCTGAACCTTACACAGCGTGTTCCGAACAAACACGGCGTGTATAGGCGAAGATGACACCGTCCCGTATTGTTCATGACACAATCGGGTACCTGAACAAGACTACACGACGTGTTCCGAAAATGACACGGCGTGTGGAAAAGAAGGTAGAGTCGACCCATGTTGTTCGTGACACGGCCGGGTACCTAGACAAGACTACACAGCGTGTTCCCTGTGGACATTGTGTGTTCTACCTGAGCTTCCCTGACCCATGTTGTTAGTGACATGGCCGGGTACACAGCTCCAAACTTACACGGCATGTACCTACCATACATAGCGTGTTTCCGAAGTTACTTTCATGACACCGTGTTCTGCTCACATGATCAGTGACACGGCCTGAAAACTACACGGCGTGTATCCAAAAATTACACGCCGTGTATTCTGGGTTTTTCTGGGCGGTAACTCAGAAACTGCACAGAATCCCAGAAACACTAAAAACAAGGCAAAGAGGTGCCAAATTCCTATCCTTGAGGGCCTACACTCCCCATGAATCAAAGCTTGGCATCCCCCAGAGTCATATACAAGAGAAAACAGGATCATGATCCACCAAATTACGATTAATGAGGGCCCATAACACCTCAAGAACCAAAATTTAGCATTCATTTTAAGCAACACACAAAAAAAACAGTCCCTTGACATATCAGCAGAGAATCTATCAAGCATCTATCACAACAACATGCATAATCTACACAAAGTCTATCACAATAGCATGCAATCGCTAATGCACCCTAGATGGCATGTCAAGAATGCATGGCATGTGATTTCTACAAGTGCCTATATGATGCATGAGATGGCATACCCTCATCTCATCAGGTTGCGATAGAAATAAAACCGCAATTGTCAAGAAAATAACAACACAAAGCATGTGAATCACTCTAGGTGAAATCATATCAACCGTAAAATCTCAAAACCAACAAACTGCAATTAATGAGGTAGTGTGGATTTTCCCTGTACATGGGTTAGCTACTCCTGAGCATAGCTTAATACCAAGTACCAAATCCGTCCTATCCCTAGCTAAAGGATCCAAATAGTAAATCAAGAGAAAAGAAACTCCTTTGATACCACTTTGTAATGACCCGAATCTGGAACCCCTCCACTGGTGCCCCGTACCCGGTTCTCCACATGACCTCAAGTGCGTTTCCCCAAATGCCAGAGGCTTCCGACTAGCATCGATGACCTTGGTGAGTCGGTGGGTAAACTATTCCCTCATTCGGTAAAGTATATAGCAGAAGAACAACGAGTCACAATAGTGGAAACAATAACAGCATACAACAACTGAACTGAACAGCGGAAGCAATGTATAAAATAATAATGATGCAACATGGTACATATGTATATGGAAAGTAGTAAACAAACCAACGTGCTGAAATACAACTGAACACAAGTACTAAAGCAACAGAAAAAGAAAAACAGAAGAGCAACTCCTCATCATCGCAAGCCTCAGCTCAGTCCCATGCTCTCCAGCTCCAGCAAGTCAGGTACCTGAAGTATAAGGGTGATTTACCTTATCTATTCCTGCAATAACAAAGTCTGCTTGGGCCCAAAATCATGGCCCAAATAGGGTGTGAGATAAAATCCCAGTAGGAAATCACCCAAAGATCTGTGCCTAACAGTCAATGAATACAAGGAAAATAAAAGTGCAAGAAGCAGTAAACAGAAAACCACACAGCAACTACAATCCATAATTCTAGCAGATAAAGTACACAAGTAACAACGGCAACAAGAAGAAAACAGGCAACCCTCTAGGTATCTCTCACAACCTAACTCCTATGGTTTAACCTACAAGTACTATCAACCCTTTAGGAGGAACACACAGTCTCACCCCTCTGTTTCAGCTAAGAATATACTCTCTGAGGAAGCACCCACCGCCAATTCCCCCTATAGTATCATATCGTGCTAAAGGATCTTTAGGGAAGAACTCAATGTATTATTCCCCCTGTGGCCCATGTCGAGGAACTACAGACTCTCTGAGGAAGCACTCATCGTCAATTCCCCCTATGGTCTCGCATCGTATTAAAAGACACTCTAGAGAATCCCTTACGTCTATTCTCCCTATGGTCTAATACACTAGGTTCTCATAGTCCTATGTGAAATAAACATGCTCAGAATGCATGCAACGTCCAAGTGGACCTCAAGAACTAATTGGCTATCAATCTAAGGCTCAACGGTATAACACAGCAACAGTTCCAATATCCTACAAATAGGCATGGCAATTGGAAAACGCCAAAAGGTAAAATAAGCATGGAAAAGCAACCTGAGCATAAGACAATTTACTCTACTCACAAGTATAAACCTCTACTACAGAAATCAAGCAAAGCAGGCAAATAGCAGGGCCAAAATAGGAAACCCGCAATTCCCCGCCCAAGGGAATTTGTAGAATTTGCACCAAATAGTCATCAACTTTCAACAAAAAGGCACAAACCACTTACCTTGATGCTAGGGAAATGATATACTTGAACCATGATGACTGATTCTCCCTAGAACATCATAGATCTGAGAAAATGCACAAAACACTCAACCCACGAAAACTTGAAAACGAGAAGGAACCATGGAACAAGGATAAAGCAGAAGAAAGAGCTCACCTAGGCGATCCCAACACAATCGACGGCAACTGGAATAGAGATCAGATGGAGGCATGGCGGCTTGGAGAAGATTTTCGGCCCTCGGCGCTCTCGGACGAACAAAATCTGAAGAAGAAGTCGTTTCTGTGCGTCAGGCGCGACCCCAGTCCGTTTAGTGAAAAAAAAGAAAAGTACACAGTGTGTATTTTTAAAGTACATGGCATGTAGTGGGTTTTTCCGTACTCCGCCAAAATCAGCCTCCACGTCACCCCTACACACCATGTGTGTGGCCCGTACACGGCCAGCACACGGCTTTAAGCGGGAAAAGAGTACACGGCGTGTACTCATAAAGTACACGGCGTGTACTTCTAAATTTTCCAGAAACTCCATTTTTATTAAAAACTTCAGAAAAAGGAAAAGCGTACCTGAACAAAGATCTGGGTTCTTACATCGTTAATACTGATTTTCTCCCTTATCATTTGATCTATAATTTTCAAAAAGTATCTAGGAATTTGTTTCATAAAAATGGATTATATAGGGTATGAGATCAATGAAATAATATTCACTAAGAGTGTCTAACCATGTGTTCATCTAGGCCTCTTTATCATGCACCAGGTCACTATTGAGTTAACACCCAACACACCCTCTTATGGTTTTTTACCCATAGGTATAATTGTTCTAAAGCCTGCATCCACATGGAAGTATAAACAATGTGATGAATTTTCTAGGAAAACCACACAACCTCAACTTGACAAAAACATCATGATATTATTCAATACATAGACATATACCTTAGAATTATCCCTAGGGTTTTTATAATGTTCTCTAAACTAATATCCAAAAATAATAAATTTTTCCTATGATACCAATAATAGTGACCCAAGCTAAACATTCCATTATTTTATATCCTTTACCTGATTTATAACATCAAATTTCATGAATTTTAATACCCTGAAGACTAATTCATTTAGTTTATATAGAGACTAGGTACATAATATGATTGTTTTATAAAACTCATGATCATTTCACCACAAATCCACCATAATAAAAAATATTAGAAACATTTCCTTACTAAGAAACATACTCATAACATATATAATAAAAACATATGAAACAATGAGTTTTAGAACTCAATAATGGGTTTATAAAAATATCATCAAGGTTGAATTCTTAATAATATGAAAAAATAGGAGTATAAGAGAAAAATCATAACCTCACATGTGATAACTATAAAATGTAAGTACTATTCAAAGTACAAGGCATATGAGAATAAATAAACAAAATATCTACATGAAAACATATTATCTATAACATGGTTTAGAATAATTTAACAAAAAAATTGAATCATAGAGAATAATTTCATAATGAATAATATCCCATAATTGTTGGGTAAAGATTAGTATAGAGAAACATTACATTAATGAGCCACATCGTCAGTTCCCATACTTATAAGAAACTAAAATATACTCATCAAAATCTATCTCATGTGATATAAATTATTTATCAATGAATTATAGGGTGATATAAGACCCCAAATATCATGCATATATACTTTAATATGCCACATAAAAACTATTCATTTTTCACATCATAAAGAACCAATGAAAATAAAAGGGGTTTCATAATTCATATAAATGTAAATCATTTAATATTCATAATAAAACAAATGAATAAAAATATTCTTCATAAAACATAAAAATGTAAATAATTCACTTTTTTAAAGAACCCGTGAAAATAAAAAAATGTTTCATAAAAAATTAAAATGATATAATATAACATAAAAAATTAAATCCCTTGATTCATAAAACATGATCATCCAAAATAATCACATAATAAAATAATGTATAGTGTAAAAATGAAACATAAAATTATTGGAGATATATATTTTGGTTATAATTAAAACCAAATCATGAAAATTTATTTTTGAAATCATTTCTATATTCGTGATTATAAAATTCATAGTTAAAAGTATATATTCAAAAATTATCCTCTATTTTTTAAAAATATGTTAAAAGAAAGTCTTTCATGGATTTGAATTTTGATAAAAAAAACATTTTCCACATAAATAAAAAAGAAAACAACATTTAAAATGGAAGATGTAGTGAACATAGTGGAATGGAAATCAAGAAGAATGTGTATCACTCAAAGAAAGATGTTTGAGTTAACTTGTACCTTACCTTTACCCATGATTTCAATAGAAGTTATTTATCCTAAAATATTATGAAAATTAACATCATAATTACCTATTTTAAGTTCTTATTCAAATAAATTTCCATTTTTTACTTTTCCTTAATTACAATTCTATTAATATGTAGGTTTTTTATAATCTTTTTTTTCAAAATCGGGCATTAATAAATTTGAACATGTTGAACATGGTTTGTAAAATTAGTATTGATCATACTTATTCTATAAAGAAAATGATTTAAAAAGAATTAATGGATCTAGAATATATGTACCAATAATACCTATAATGTTATATTTCTATTACATGGTAGTTTTAGTTGTGTTTCATGAAGATAACAACAATGATGAACTACTTTGTAGTTATTTACTGATATTTATTGATTACCATATAACAATCATTATATTTTTTTTCTATAAATAAATATAGTCATGAAATATATTACGTATATATATCATAAATACACATAAAATATAAATAATAAACAACTATGAAAGTGGTAGTGAAAAATGGAATGCAACATTCCATGGAGGTGGGAGTCCGCACATACAAACGATTAAAGATCCCAATTATTAATGAATGAATAAAGATGTTTTCTATGGTAAACTATAATTTCATAGTTATAAATATGACATAAAAATTATAATTCTTAAAATCTATATTTTTTACATCCATGATTGGAACTGATGAAAAATAAACAACATCACTTTGTCGAAATGGTAATTCACATGTGCACATGATCATTGATATTATGTTTTATTATTATATGGGAATGATTGAATAATTTTTATTCAATTAACTTAATGAAAATTAAGAAAAATAATTATACTTATTTATTTAGGTTAATAAGGTTTTATATTATATAGTAAGGAGTATAGTACAAGAAAATTCTAATTGAATATAATACTCATGTTGGAAGCTTGGGTTTTATATTGGAAAACTACTTGAAAATGAGGGACTTAAGCATAAATAAGGTTATAAAAATATTATTTAACTTGGATACAGTTATAGGAGGTGAAATATGGTAGTTTTAACTATTAATTTCGATGTATAGGTGACTCTTGAGGTGGTATAATTTTTTCATTTTTATAATTAAATAGAAGATAATTTTATGAAGTAAATATTACATTTTTTATAATGTAAAGTTTCTATTTAAGGTTTAATGGAAATAATGGAAAAATATGAGAGGAATGTTATTTTGGTTAGAAACTCACCTTAATAACTAATTTAGGAGATAATCATGACTGTTTAATGGATTTTTCTTTTAACTTTAAAACATTTACTATAATTTAATTTTACCAAGTATTTAATTTTTAACCTTAGTAATTAAAATTAATGAAACAAATTAATATTATAACAATTAAATAATTTGAACCTTATGAATTTAAATTTTGAAACAATTTTAATCAATAAATAATTAAAGGTTATAAATGTTTATGTTAAAATAAACATACATAATGAGTGATAATAGTTTTTAGAAAATGTGTGTTTTTATGTTTTTTTGAAAAATGTATGATTATAAAATATTCTATTTTTTTAGAAAAAAATTGTTTATTATAAAATAAAATGAAATGTAAGCTTATTTCAAATCAATCTGAAGCTAAATTTCACCATCAAAACACTTAATTAGAATAAAAGATCGTACAAAGTTTCTTATTAATGTGATATTTTAATTTATTTATAAAATGATAGCCATATGATTTATAATCTCAAATAAAATATTAAAATATATAAATTTATTCTACATATTCATATACTATTTCCTAAAATGTTTTTTAATATTCTGGTGTATGCTTATATAATGATAAAATCATAAAAAATTTAATTTTATCAAAAAAAATAATTTTAAACTATAAATAAAGATTTTTAGAAAGAACTCAAAAAAATAATATGTAAATTTTTATTTGAAGAATTAAAAAAATGAATTTTATTTTATCAATTTTATATTCTAAAATTTTTAGATTAATTTATTTAAATAGAATACATTATATAAATAAAACTGCTTTTATTGGAAATAAATATTTTGAATATTAACTCATAATAATTATTTATCTTCTAATGGTGATAATTTTTAAGGATTTACAATATTAGTGTCTATTTTAGAATTATCAATAATGTAGGTATAATTTTTCTTGGTTCATTTATATTTGGTGTAGCATGTGACAGAAGATATTGAACATAATATCATTTTTACAAGGTTAATAATTCCATGTCATTACAAATACTCACACCCTACATTGGCATCTCGATGTTCATGTGGACTCCATGATCATGGATTTAAGAAAGGGAATGAGCCAAATGATTGGGAGTTTAGGAGGTATATATTGGTTTTTATATTATATATTGGGATGGATTTAAAAGTGTTTCAATAGTGAATTTATTTAATTTTTTATTATTAACATTACTCTAACAGTACTTACCACTTTTGGGATTGTTTGTAGAGACATGACCCCTGAAATCCTAGAGTCAGTGCCCGGTACTATTGCATTGGCATAATGTACAAGGAAACGAATCCCGAATGACCGAATAGTTTAGTACTCTTAGTAAACTAGATACATACATGAGTCTTATATTACATTTGAATACACAAATCACTACATAATTTTTTTCTTTTAGGAATAATATTATTCAGTTTAGAATATCTCTGTATTTTAGTCATTTTAAACATCATGGAATCCTATGTAAAAGAAACAAAATAACGGTGATCATAAATTATTACTAAGGGTTATGTACAGTGGAATAAATCTTGGATCAATAAGCATAATCAATATGGGAAGATAAATAACTAAACACACAATCCATTTAAATAACCTGAATGCATGAATATATTTGAATGAATAAATGTGGAAAAGTAAATAACGGAAAGAATATTCTATTTATTTAATAAATAGAGAACAAATTTCATTCGTAGATTATATAATAGTGAAAATATCATTAATAACAACAACTAAATTCAGAATGAAGGAAATTTTATTATTGGACATCATGTTTCCCAGGAACACGATACCTTTTCCATCACAATATATCCTCAAGATGGTTTAAAACATGCTAGGTAAAAACCCATCTGATTTGTGTTAAGACCTTTCACAAGACACTACTATCAAGTTAGGTGATGGGAGATAAAGGATTGGTTAAATTGGGATTACATAAATATCCTTGGACATGTGGGTACTTCATAATAATGGAGGGAGGGATGACTCACAGACCATCATATTTAATTTAATAATAAATAATTAAAAACTCATGAAATAAATTAAATAAAATAAATGCCAACACATACACTAGCCTTGGTCTACCTCATGAATGGTCATACATGAAACATATGCGCAAAATTAAATTACTAACATTTATTTCTTTATCCTTTATTTATTATTAAGATAAACACACTTTCATTAATTAATTAATTAATTATCTTTCATCTTAATAACCATCTGAATTCATTTAGAGGTACCCATAATAAAGGAATTAGTGGAAAATAAACAGTAAAACCAATAGTTGTAGATTTATTACAATAAATTAATTGATTATTTAAAATTATCTAAATACCTTATTAAATTTTCAAACACTAAAAGTGTTAATCAAAGTGGTATCAGAGTGGACATGTTTAAATTTATAATTATTTATTTGATTTTTGATTCATACGCAATCGTAATTGAATTTTTATTTCATATTATTCATTCTTTAATCGATTTTTAATTAAAATTTTATCAATATATTAATCATGTTCGTTCAGATTTTCATTTTATTAAAGTTCTAAGAACAGATGTAGAACAACCAGGGATGCCATCGAGAACTGCTAATTTTTTTAGTAAGACAGGGTTACACGGTGTGTAGTCAGAGTACGTGTCATGTACCCTAGTATGTTGCACCTAGTCATGTCACATGATACATGATATTCCATGAAATTATTACACATGGTGTACGCTACATGTTTACCGGTAAGCTTGGAACACAATTTTCATATTATACGGTGTGTATACGATGTACACGCTATGTAGTCTATACGATCAAAGTACAAAAAGTTGGTCCTAGTACACCAACTCCAATAAAATCCCACTTATATTAGAGCCAAGTACCTTTGAATTTCAATCTTCTAAACATCACTTCGATACCACTTATTGGTTCTGAGTGCAATAGAGACGTGCGATGGTGGAATATATATTAAAAATTATTTTAATATTGAGTTGTATGAACCCTTGAGCATGGATCTTACACATCACATTTATAATTAATTTACTTAATATCAGAAGAAACAAATACCTTATCTTGGTATCTTTCTTCAATGTGGATGGTGATCGTCTAAAAAGACCATTTCATATTGCTTTTGTTTTGTTGTGATAACCCAAGGATAGAATTCCTCTAACGGTGATCCACACGTGCTCCTTTGATCTCCAAGCAATGCCAATCAATCTTTGGGTGCTAGCGTAGTAAATCAATTGTCTTTAGTTGTTTGTGTTGATCACTCATCCTTAGATATTGAAAGAATCTCTATTTTAGTTCTCATTCTTTAGAGGGAGATGGGAAGAGGATTCAAGAGAGAATTTGTTGTGCGCAACAATTCTCTATTTTCTATTTTTGAATGCAATACACAATAGACATAACTATCATTTTATAGAGATAGGGTTTAGGTTTAAATATTATTTAATCACATATCAACCCTTAAATAAAATTATAATCTATAATAAACTTCATGCCACATGATAATAATAATAATAATATTATTATTATTATTATTATTATTATTATTATTATTATTATTTGGTGTGTTTCAACTTGTGTAATAACAAATATTTTTTAACTGGCTTGTTAATTAATATTTGTCATCAAACACGGTCTTTGTCCATTCAAACCCCTCTGGTATTTATTGAACAACCAAATAAATATTTAAATATTTCATTAATCAATAAATATTTTTCATCAATAAAATATGAATAAAAATTATCCCTTGGTATTGAGAATAATATTTATTTAGTTAATTAAATTCAAATATAATTTAATCAAGGTCATCAGAAACATTTAGTGTGTGACCCTTTAAGATTCTTTCTCATTGGCATTAGACGATCTTTCCAAAAGTCTAAGATTACTATATAGAAATAGGTCAAGGTTCCCAAGAGAAATAACTTAATTTCGTAATGAAGACAACTACATATGAACACTCAATGAGTACTATAATCTATTTGTCACAATATCTCATCAAGCAGGTTGCACATCTGTGTCACCAACCTATATGCTTGATACGTCTTTCTTTAACTATCTAAAATAAACACATCATTACACCATGGACATGGAATTTAGGGTGATGGTTTTATTCCAATCAAATGGTTGAGATATCAACTTCCATAAAGATTTAAGGTACAAATCCTTCCTTGACTTATCCATTAATGACATGTCAATCTTGATGCACCCAGCATACCCTACCTCACCACGAACATATGGAATCATGGTTTTCATCAAAAAAACTAAGTGTGAAAGTCATAACATGAATTAATGATAATATTAAAGTCTAAGTTCCATTACATACATCCACATATAGGAATATTCAATTACACCAAAACATGTGGAATCCCTACTTGTGGGAATGTTCTCATAATCTCTCATCTTGGAGATTAACAAGCATGAACTTTGTGAGAAGAAGCATAATCCTCTTATGAGTACTCGCACTTGACATTCTATGTACTATGTGTCTCATCATAGTACGTTATCTGACTATAGAACTATATTTAAGAACATCATCACAACACTTCAAGTTATCATAATATCAGGAAACTGCTATGACCTTATCAATGTGACGTGTACTCTAGGATATTATTACATTAGAATCATGCAGAAAAATGAACAATATGCAATAATAAGTTTTATTAATATTCAATTCATTGAATATTCATGTAATTAAAGTACAAAATGTTGGTCCTAGGATTCCAAATCCAATACACTAATTTCAACTTTTCCCTTATCCCCATGTCAATCATGTCAAACCTAGCCTTGATGTCATATTTTGTTTTGTCAGGAACATTTATTAACATGCCAATAACATTATCAATTATATTTTTCCACATGCATTACATTAATAAAATTTCTGACATAAAAACAATTCCATTACAATAATTCAAAGAAAATTGATCTCTTTTTCCAACCTGATTTCGTAAGGTTTTTTAAAAGGGATTACTAAAGATATTTTCAATATATTTTATTTTCTCAAATAGTTGAGAACCCATTAGTAGAGGTTTTTATATACCTCATTCTGTATTCCCATTGAATTTTGTCATCTAGGATTGATATTTATGTCATTAAGGTAAAATTTTATGATGTCCTAAAATCACTATATTTGAGGAATGTTTGAACCGAACTGAGTGTGTGAATTCTTTGCAAATGGGACACCTCGGTATTATTTTAATGTTATATCCTAAAAAATTTCCATAAGTAGGGAAGTCATTTATTATCCCATAAAAAATGTATATCAATGTGAATTATTTACTTCTTTTAGAATCATACAATGTAACACCTTTATCACACATCAATTTCATATATTTGATCAATGGATCCAGATAGACATCAATATCATTATTGGGTTGTTTTAGTCCAAATATACGAAGATAAAACATAATGTATTTATGCTTCATTCATAACCATGGTACCAAGTTATAATTTACCGACATAATTGGCCATGTACCATGAGTACTGCTCTATAAACCAAAAGGATTTATTCCATTTTTAGATAACGTAAGATGAAGGTTTCTTATATCATTTCTAAAATTAGTACACTCATAATCAATTTTCTTCCACTAAAGAGAGTCTGTTGGATGATGTAGTTTCTCATGTTCAATTATTATATCTGCATTCCATGTCAATTATATTATGGTTTCCTAACATCCATATAGCCGTATAAATATTATAATGATAGGAAATTACCATACACATTTCAAAGGACTTGATTTATCTTTCTTATATCAATTTGTACCACACTCAGGGCATTTTTTTAGTAATCCATGGTCCTTTAAAAATATTATGCAATCATTTAAACAAGAATTTATTCTTTAGAGATCATTCCCATTGCACATAGCATTCATTTAGCATCATATGTTCAACAAGGAAGTTCATTTTCTTTGGGTAGAATATAATTTAGGATGCCAAGTAGTTATATAAAACTGGTGTCAATTCATCTACTATCAGCTTTCAAATTATATATATTCAATACAGTTGATAATGTTTTAAATTTAGTACAACTGATATACAATGTTCTATTAAAAAACCATTTAATTTCTCAAACAATTTTGGAAAAATTACTAAGGTCATATTAAATTTCAATTATCATTTATTCCATACGATCTCTATTATCATTTACATTGGTATTCATATCGAATGATCCATAAAATGCAGTATCATATCAATCAGTGTGTACATTCAGATTCTCCCCAGGTTTAGTCTAACATTTATATCTCTGGTATATTTTGGGACAAATAAAATGTTCTTCCAACTCTTACGGGCCAATTTTTATTGAATAATAACAATGTAATCATGAATAAAAGATTTGAGGAGGGTTATATGCATGATCCATTGTAAACTTGATGAACTCTTTAACTCCATCTTCATAGATTTTTTATTATGTGGCTAGAATGCATCCATTTTTTATTCATATCCATCTTACTAGGTTTATAAAATATTCATTTTGCAGAAAAAAAATAAATAAATACACATAATATATTCATAACAAAATGAGAAGGTTATAGACAATTCTAATAAGGGGTACCCAACATTTGAATATTATTGGTGATGATTCCTGATAAGTTATCAGTTTACACAAGGGTGGTATAAAAAGAAACAAACTGGGGTAAACATGTGGTCATTGTTCCAGGTTCTTGATTTGATGTTGTGTGAGAAAAAAAAAGTAGTAATTATAGGATGGTTTCTATAGCCTTTCTATTTGAGAGTCCAATAAGAGAGAGGAGTTAATGTTTATTCATTTCTTCACTTGGTATAAGGTGGGTCAGGTGGTGTTTCATTGATAGGGTTCTTAGGAACCAAATTTGATGATCTTTTATCACATGATGAAACAATCAACTTCAATACAAGTTAAATAAGTATCCCAATGGGATCAGTAGAAAGCCTCGTCTCAAAATAATGATTGGAGTATAATCCCAACTACCTAGGATTTCCTGAAAACAAAAATCAACCTCAGTGGAACCAACAGAGAGAGAAAACTCTATAAAAATGTCAGAGTGGAAACTGGGAGTGAGGTTTAAACAAGATAGAAGCGGATATGGATGTTTTGAATGATGGTCATGATACCAATTTAAAGAGTAAATGGTAGTCTGAGTGGAGATTTAAATAGATTTTTAGGGGGGTGTAATTGGGACCAAGGTTTAAATAAAATTGTTGGTATATCTCATTGGTATG
The DNA here is from genome assembly GCA_963277665.1 of Viscum album. NCBI lineage: Eukaryota > Viridiplantae > Streptophyta > Magnoliopsida > Santalales > Viscaceae > Viscum > Viscum album. Next base: position 442,908,109 of record OY728160.1, read on the forward strand.
GTCCAATAAAGTGAACTAAAAAAAGATCAAAATATTGATGACTTAAAGAAATAAAATGGTGTTCTAAATGAATGCAAGTGGGTAAAAGAGTAACAATGCACTGAAAAGAAATTACTAATTAGAGCTGAGGTTGAAATGAATACATACATTCTAATTTTATAAATATTTTCCTCGTATAACTATATATAGTAGATATAATAATTAATGATCGTGTTTTTGAATTAAAATATTTCATTATTTTTATTATAGGTCATAAATATAATGTAATGCATTTTATAAAATTTTAATAGTGATTTGAAATTTTAAACAAATAATCACTATAAAACTTTTATTTTAGGGACAATGATAATCCTAAATATATTTAATGAATCCAAATTAAAATCATTCATTCAATGGGTGGCCATGCTCTAAATATATCCTTGATCCCATATTTTCATTATTTACCTTCCCTGAATACATATCTATATTATCATTAATACAATGTATGATTTTTATCTTGAGATTTTTTTATTCCAATCACTATATCAGTTTCTTGGATCATCTATAAACTTATCCCATAAAATTTATTCCACTAAAAAATATATGAATATTTCTACTATGTTCATAGCTACTATGAAAAAATGGGGTAAAATGAAAGAATTATTATCAAGTAGTCATTTAAAAAATTCCTTATCATAATTTTATTTGTTAATGAATTCAGTGAATATGAAAATTAAAACCAATCTATGTGAAACCCATTATGATATCATAAATAACTTCTATAATTTTTTTAAAAAAACCTATAGTTTTTCCTCAAGAAAATTATTCACATTGACATATCTAAAATTAAAGTAATGAATTTCATGGTTTTAGCAAAGAATATAGATGCATTCTGAGAGAATCATTTTAAATGTTAAATTTAACATGTATTAAAAAATATTCTATAAATATTGTGTAGAATTAGGGAAGATATTCTTATATGTACTTATATAAAAAAATTAAGTAAATGTAAAAGCATAATTATCCCAATTAAAATATAGTTTTTTTAAAGTTATTATAAGCATTCAATGTTTTATTAAAGGGAGACACTAATACATTGAAAATAAATGATATACATATATTAGGCATCCATATTGGACTAATTAATTATTGAAACCATCTCAAGGTATTGATGTTGAGTGCTGTGTTATTTTAAAATTATTTTATAAAAAAATTATATATATTTGGTGTAGTTTATGTTTTATTTATGTTATGGAAATTGATAAGGGAAGGAGAAAAAATAGCACCATATTGAAAATTAAACATTTTAATAGGGAAAATATATTTCAATCCCTCCAAATCATCTCATTTCCCCTAGAATCATCCCTATCAAATGATTTATAAAAAAGGGATAGTGTAGGTGGCAGCGTGCGGTGGTGCCAAGTATGCATGTAGGAGGTGATGCATATCAAGGACAATATAGAAACATTGATAAATGAGAGATAAGTAGAAAAAATGACATACCTTAGGTTTTGATAAGCTTGATCTGTTTGAGAAGGTCGAGGGGGTGATGGTAGAGGTAGACTTTCGCAAGATCTTAAACGGTAGAACAGAACTAAGTTCGGTTAGGGCTAAATTTATAAGATCGAAAAGGGTTTTATCATCGATTTTAAAAATGCGTTGATAAAGAGGGGTTTTATCAGCACTAAAATAATAAGTGCTGATAAAACCCCTCTTTATCTGAGCTTTTTTAGCACTAATAAAGTCTAATTTTTATCAGTACTAGAATATTAGCACTCATAAAGATAAATTTTATCAGTGTTTCATATTATAGCACTGATAAAAACCTATATAATTAATATTTAATAATATAATTAAAAAATCAATGTATATAATTATAAATATTTTTAAAGAATTATAAATATGTATTTATAATTATAAATAAATATAATTATATATAATTATAAATAAATATATTTATAAATATTTGTATATAATTATAAATATATTTATATAATTATATATATATTTATTAAAATATAAATATATATAATTATAAATATAATAAATATATTTATTTATAATTATAAAAATACTTTTAAAAAATATATTTATTTATTTATAATTATAATTTTATAATTTTATAATTATAGTAAATATGAATTTATAAATATATTAATATATAAATATAAATATATTTATTTATAAATATGTCATTACATGACCCGAGATGGGGATTAAGCCGCAACTACCCTAAACCCACATCCATAGGCTAGGGGTGGTGACCAGCGCTAAAGGCATAACTAACTCAGGGATGCCTTTTCCTAAGTACTTGTATGCACACACACAGTTGTCTTGATGCGAAAGTGCAGAGGGAAAGAGTAAAAGATGCAACACTGCTAAAAATTAAACCAAGAATTCATGAACCTCTAGACAGTACAGAAGTACAGCAGTATAAATTGAAAAGTAAAGGGGGGAAATACATGACCAAATAGAAATATGTCCCAACCTGATAGAAAACTGTAAAAGTAAACAACTGAGAGAGCCCATATCCTGAATCCCAAGCTACGACTACCATATGCATTCCAAGAACTCAGTATCCCTAAGCTCCTCTTAAGTCATGATCGACATGTTCATCATCTATATAAGACATGACACATGTGGTCAAATCCCATGTAGGGGTGAGTATATATATACCTAGTAGGACACCTCGAAAACTGAAGGGGTAGTAAGAGATACAATAGGAAGATAAAGATAGTAGATAGCACAATGTACATTGAAAAAGTATATCTCAACCCAACCAAGAGTGTGAAAGTAAGATCGTCCAAACACAAGGGGTTAAACACAGTGAGTATATGAACTACCCATCGAGACTTCGCCACCTATAGTAGGAGAGTAGATTCATCCAACCATGAGAATCTAAACATGAAAAGAATGTGGAAAAACCTACGCATCTTCACCTTTTCTAGAAAGAGATTATAAAAATATAAGGTGTGGATATAGAATAATGATGTATATATATACTCAGTCAAAGAATCTCAAATGAGAGAGTAATGGGATCTACATATCACAGCTTAATCTAAGAAGAAGATTTTCCAATGGTTCCAAAAGTACAACAATGATGCCCAACATCTCACATGTTTTCCTAGAAGTTCCATCCAAGTCCATCCATGTCTCGTCACTATGTTGTATAGTATAGGGAAGTACAAACTTGAAGTAGAGTACTTGTTCCCTAGTGAATCAGGGGGGTTCCACTTTGTAAGTATCCATAAAGGACTTATTCCCATGCCAATGGGGTGTTCCACTCTAATGGTTGAGGACCCACGCCCTGGTACAATAGGGGGTACCACTATGATGGTGTCAAGGACCCACTGCCCAACTCTAATAGAGGGTACCACTCAAAAGACGTTGACCCAAACCCTAGTACGATAGGGGGTACCACTATGATGGTGTTGAGGACACACTGCCTGGCTCTACTGAAGGGTACCACTCAGAAGATGTCAAGGACCCACTACCCAACTCTACTAGAGTGTACCACATAGAAGTTGAGGACTCATGCCCTGGTATGACAGGGGGTACCATTCTAATGGAATCTAGGACACACTTCCTAGCTCCACTCGAGGGTACCACTTGGAAGACGTTGAGGACCCACTGCCCAGCTCTACTGGAGGGTACCACTCAGAAGGTCTTTGGTGATCTTGTGTGATCACTGTCATCGTTGGTCATTGCCTTAGTAAGCACCATGCCTTGCCCAGTACATTTCACATAATATCTCCAAATCCACAATTAAGAGAACCATTACATTCTAAAAAATCACTTAGGATAGGCTACTCACGGTCCAAAATCAAAGTTCAAATGAAGAATATATGGAGGGTTGATGTTTCCTCAAAAACAAACTAGGGGTACACAGTGTGTGAGGGGAACCACATGGAATATGGTCCCACTCCATAGTCTGGACATGTCTCAGGCTGGTACACAGCTCCTAACCATGTAGGAGTACACACTATGTAGGTGTACTACACAGCATGTCCAAGCTACCCAGGGATCGGGTTGTGTGTTTTCGATCGTGTCCATGTACCAGACACTGTGTCCATGTACCATACCCCATTTCTGTGTATTGTACCCTATGTGTGTGTACTCAAGTACACGTCCATGTACCTGTTCAAGTACTTTTACATGGTTTCCTGACCGTGTGACCCATCATATGAATTGTTCAACCGGGAAGGGATACACGGCGTGTGAGAGAGCTTACACATCATGTCATCCTTAAGTTTTCCAAAATCCTATCCACCACTATAGAGGGGGATACATGTCATGTTCCCATCATTAAACATGGTGTATAGTCTGGTTTTTCTCTGGATTTCTAGATCTAATCTTATTCCTTGAATCTTCTCGATCAGTATTTGATTCCACCTTGAATCGTCTCGAAAATGATGGATCTAGACAGAAATCATGAATCTCAGTCATCGCTCATTAGAAATTGAATTTCTTCATCATCGAGGGTTTCTACATTCTTTATTCATGTACCTATGACATCTACCATGGATTTATTGATCTTTAATCACCAAAATGAGCATCCTTTCCTCACAACGATCCCAGATATATGCTCAGTTCATCAATATGATATTTCTTTACGAAACCGCTATGAATCTAGGGGGTTCGATCTAGGTCGGTACCACCCAGCAATTCTCAAACTAGGACCTCAGGGTTCAAATGATGATTATCATGAAGAAACTATGGCATACTGCCTTTTTATTACATAACTTTTCATTTATATGGTACAAACATGGGATCTTTTAAAGTTTAGTTTCTTGGAAAAAAGGTACATAATACATGAAAAATTAAAACATTATTATAAACAAAGAGAAAGTATTTTTTATTGGTTTATCCTAAGTAATTTTACTGCATCTCATAACCTAGGGACATACATCAAAGGAAAGGTTGAGAATAAGTCCCAATAAGGGAAAACAAGAGAAATAGTTTACATGTGATCTTAAGGAAAATTCAATAAGAACATGAGGAATATCATAAAGGCATAAGAAAAAAAGGGGGAATATAATAATAAAAATAACTTGAATCATAACATGTAAATGTGGCTAAAACATTTAAATGGAACATTCATAAGCATATCACTAAGGTTTTTCGCTGTGGTGTTATAAAAGTTACTAAGGTTATTCATCAAGGTATCGTAAAACATGTCATCTCTAGAGATTAATTTCTTTATCCAATGAATTGGAGAACTATCATGGTGAACACTTCATATGTCTTAATTATTATTATCCACATAGATAATAATAAAATATTTCATAAAAACCCATGGATAGTAGAAGATATGGGTTTCTTATAAAAATCATGATGTTTTAAAAATTGTTTAGAGATGAGATATTTATGTCATTTTTAATCCATGAAAAGAAAATGAGGGTTTTATGTATTTCAATTACAGAATCAAATAAATTATTTTTACATATTTTTTAATACCCCTATAAAATAAAGAGTATTGGTTATTCATATAAAGAAAATAAAAGGGAATTTCTTGAGGAGAAGAGATAAATTTTGAGAAGTAAAATCGGCAACATAACGGGTATAAAACATGGTTTTAGAAAAGGGTAAAAATAGAGGGTACAAGGGTATAAAATTCATAAAATAATATTAATACAATAAATGGATAAAATAAATTGTATATAAGAACTTAGTTTGGAAATTTTAAATACATACCACATAAACTAGGAACTTGAATGTAAAAGAGGAGTAGAGATTTCCCTTACCTTGAAGAGTAGTTCATAAAACTTGAGGATCAAGACCTTGGGGGATTGAGTACACCTTGGGAGGACTCATTTAGAGGTAAAAATATCATAGATTCATGTAGGATGAAATGGTAGTGAAATGAAATGAAGAAATGGGTTTGTATCTATAGCAAAAGTGATGGATTTGTTTATTAATTTCTAAATAAAGGTTTTGGACACCTAGGTAGTGGTAAATGAAAACCCATGGGTTTTCCCATGGTATTTTCCCATGTTATTAAACAATTGGGACACCTATTATGTTATTTTAATCCAAAATATTCAACCATCATTTTATATTAATTATTTTGGTAAGGAAAATTAATATTTTCACAAAATAACATTTTTAAAGATAAAGTTTCCATTTTAGAATTTGGAAAGTAAGTTATATATTTGGAAATTGATTAAAATATATTAAAATACTTGATATTAATAAAATAAAATATTTTAAGTCTTGTATTTTATTTAATTAGTTATTATATCATTATGAAATAATTATGATATCATTAACATACTCAAAAACCCAAATTGTATTTTTACTATTCATGAAAAATAATGTATTTTAGAAAATTATCATAAATTCACCCTAACATAATTTTGATGTGATGATTTCAAAAATTATATTTATTTTATCATATTAATTCTATAAATATGAGAATTATAACTTTTAAATATAAAAAATTATATTTATTAAAAATAATAGCGGATTGAAAATGCATAGTAAAATTTCTGAAACTTGAAAAAAAATATCACTTATATTTAAATAAGAGTGTTTTAGTCACACTATTTTATTAAAATAAGTATTATTCATAATATCTTAGTTTATTAAAATTATTTATATATTTTCTGTAAAGTACAATTTCTGCCTAAAAAATCAATTTATCAAATTCTACCTCAATTTTATTAAGCAAAACTATTCTTAAAATGGAAATGATGGAATAAAAAAATTATTTAAAAAAGTAATTACACACTAAGGTCAGGAAATGTAACTTCTTAGTACACCCATGTATTCCCTAAGAGTAAGGTGTGTGATGGTGGTAATTTTTTGAGGTACCTCAGCTAACATCAACTGAGTGGTAATCTCCACTAACTTGAACTTCTACTGTATGCAATTTTGTTCAAGATTCACTTCTTGAAGCTTGACTTAGGCTTGGTCAAGGGTAAACCCCAATAATGAAACCACCCTCCCAATATCTAAAAAATGGTCTTCAAACAACATGAATCTATTGGTTGATTCCATAAACTCTTCTTTATCTTTCAATTATCCTTTGTCAAGATTTTAGCTATAAACTATAATGATAATGTTAAAATTATTATAAAGAGTAAAGTTCCAAATAGCCATATTGTCCAATAGTCATAATTGACCAAAAATCATATAAATTTTGAATTTAGATGGTCACATTTCCCTTTATATTAACTTTATAAAAAACATGGTTTGTTGTGAATAATATAACACATAATTACAATAAACAATTATCATTCAAAAAGTTCAGTTCGTTACATTCTTCCCCCCTTAAGAAATTTCTTACTTGAAATTTCAACTCATTCCCTCAGTTAAGAAAAGGTGTGGGTACTTCTACCTCATTGTATCCTCTATTTCCCATGTCGCTTCTTCATATATATGGTTCCTCCACAACACTTTGATGAGGTGGGTAGTCTTGTTGTGTAGAAGCTTGTCTCTATAGTATAATATCTCCACTAGGTGCTCCTTATAAGAGAGGTTGTGTTCCAATTGTACCACTTTAGGATTCATTATATGTGAAGGGTCAAGCATGTACTTCCACAAGAGAGATACGTGGAATACATCATGAAATTGATCTATATTTGGAAGAAGTTCAAGCCAATAGGACACAACTCTTATGCGATCAAGGATTTCATAGGGGCCAATGTACTGGGGTTAAGCTTCCTTTTCTTACTAAACACCATGAATCTATTCCATGGTGATATTCAAAGGAACACTTTGTTGTCAGCACCAAAATCCAAGCCCCTTCGATAGTTTTCATCATAGCTCTTTTGTTGACTCTAAGTAGCTTTAATGTATTGTTGTATGGCATGAACCTTTTCTATCATCACTTTCACAAGATATAGCCCAAGTATATTTCTCTCACCAACTTCATCCCAACAAGAAGGAGTTCCACATTGCTTCCCATATAGTGCTTCATAGGGTTCTATTTGAATACTCAAATGGAAACTATTGTTGTATGAGAACTCAACTAATGGGAGATGTTGATCCCATCCACCTTTAAATTATATTGATCATGTTATTAGCATGTCTGTGAGTGTTTGAATATTCCTTTTATATTTTCCATTAGTTTGGGGGTGATAGTACATAATTCAATTAGGTACTCATATCATATTGAATAATTCACCAGAATTTTAATGTGAACCTTGGATCATGATCAGAAACTATAAAAAGTGGCATTCCATGAAACCTCGCCACTTCCTTTACATAAATCTTGGAAAGTTGATCAAGAGATAAGTCTTCCTAGATATAGATAAAATGGGCAGTCTTGGTGACATGGTCCACTATAACCCATATCGCATTGTTTCTTTTGGATGTTCTCAGGAGACCAGTTATAAAATCCATAGTGATATTGTCCCACTTCCATGTTGGTATGGGTAGTGGTTGTAATACCCCTTTAGAAATTTTTCGTTCTTCCTTTACTTGTTGACACACCATGCACCTTGTAGTGTATTCAACAATCTCATTTTTCATGTTATCCCACTAATAATGATCACGAAGGTACCTATAAATTTTAGTGCTTCCATAATGTATAGAGAATTTAGAGTTGTGTGCTTCATCCATCATCACCTTCTTTATTTCTTGAATAGATGGAACACATAGCCTTGTATGAAATTTCAGTACACCTTCTTGATCAATATTGAACTCAGGAAATTTCTCATTCTTCACATCCTCTATCTTCTTCTTTAACAAATGATATTCTCTTTGATATTTCTTAATATTATCTAATAATTATGGTTGAGAAATCATTTGGTATAGGTTTGATGATGTCCCTTCCCTCATGATTCCCATTTCCAACATTACTAGGTCCTTGATCAAAGGATCTCCTTAAATCTACATCATTTCCATCACAAAAGGGTCTTTCCCACTTAATGCATCAGCAACTTTGTTTTCTCTTTGAGGGTGATAATATATTGAACAATCATAATCTTTAAGAAGTTCCAACCATCTCCTATGTCTCATGTTCAATTCCTTTTGCATGAAAATATACTTCAAACTTTAGTGGTCTATGTATATATCACATTTTTCACCAATTAAGATAGTTACTCTATATATTCAGAGAGAAAAAAACACATCCAACTCAAGGTCATGTGTGGGATAATTCTTCTCATGAGGATTCAAATGTCGGGATGCATAAGCAATCATATTTTCATTTTTCATGAGGATGCACCCAATACCTTTCAGAGATGAATCGCTAAAAATAATGAATCTTACTTTGATAGAGGGTAGAGTTAACACGAGTGCAGTAACAAATCTCTTCTTCAGCTCTTGGAAACTTTCTTTACACTCCTTTGTCTGCATGAATTTTTCCCCTTTTCGAGTTAACTTGGTTAGTGGATTAAAAATTACTAAAAAAATTAACAAACCTCCTATAATATCCTACTAAATCAAGGAAACTACAAATCTCAGTTATTGTTATAGGATGAGTTCACTCCTCCACAACCTTTGTATTTTTTGGGTTAATTGATATTCCTTCATTGGTTATAATATTCCCCAAGAAAACAACTTTTTGTAACTAAAATTCACATTTGGTGAACTTTAAAAATAGACACTTCTTCCTCAGAGTTTGTAATATAACCCTTATATGATCCTTATGCTCCTCACGATTTTTATAATATATTAGAATATCATTAATAAAAACTACCAAAAATTTATCAAGGTAGTCCTTAAAGACTCTATTCATCAAATCCATAAATATAGCAGGATCATTAATCAAGCTGAAGGTCGTAACAATAAACTCATAATGCCCATATCTTGATCAGAAGGCAGTCTTTGGAATATCTTATTTCTTCACCCTCAATTTATGATAACCATATCAAAGATCAATCTTGGAGAATAATTGATCCCCACAAATATATTCAAATAAATCATAAATACTTATAAGAGGGTATTTTTTCTTAATTGTGATCTCATTAAGTTCTCTATAATCAATGCATAGCCACAATGATACATCCTTATTCTTTACAAAGAGAACAGGTTCTCCCCAAGGATACACACTTGGTTGGATAAACCCCTTCTCCAAAAGATCATGGAGTTTTTTCTTTAATTCCTACAGCTCTACATCTGTCATTCTATACGGGGTCTTTTATATTGACTTGGATCCAGGCATGAGTTCAATGGAGAACTCTGCCTCTCTTTCTGGTGGAGGTCCAAGTAACTCCTTAAGAAATACATCAATATATTTCTAAATGATGGGGACATTTTCTATTCATATAATTTCATTTCCTTATTCATAGTCACTAATCATCTTCATAAAGAAGGCTATGGGAGGTGCTTCTAGGTAAAGTTCAGGCCGAGATATCTCTCCCTTGAAAACAATTGTAGGTTTTCCATTCAAGACTACTGAGATTTCCTTGATTCAACATTTGATCTTAGTATTATATTTTGATAGCAAGTTTATCCCTAGTATAGTGTCAAATTCCAACATGGGAATGGATACTATATCAATGATGAGATTGTGCTCACCAAAGTGAATACTAGAGTATCTATACATTATTGATACTTGGATAATTCCTCCAAGAGTCTTGACTAATAAATCTAATTCCAAAAGTTCAGGGATTGATTCTATATTCTTTATAAACTTGGAGGAGATAAAGGAATGAGTATAACCATAATCAAACAAATTACTTGATATCTTTGAGATAACAACAAGAGTATATTCCACCACATCATTTTGAGCTTCAACTTCATCTGTCGTGATAGAAAAAGATCGAACTTTATCCCTTGGCCTATGTTGAGGTTGATGGTGATTCCCCTCCATTAACTTCGGATTTGGATGGTGATTGGAAAAGTTCTCAAGCTATCCACACTTGAATCATTGGACTTCAGGTTAGGCCTACACCATCTCCCCTTTTTCATTAGTTTTGAGAATTTGAGGCTTCACCTCACTATGATAGTTCCAAGCAATATGGAAATCTATTCCACACTTGTAACATTTTCCACTCTCAAGAAATTAGTTCCCCAAATACTTCTTCCTGCATTTGTTACATGTAGGAAGTTTCACTTGATTTCCTCCTCTTTCATGATCAAAGTTCCTCCCCAATTTTGGCTCCAAATATCTCTTATTTTCATTAGATCTATGGGGCTAATGTGTCTCTTTAAACTCCATCTCAACCTTCATAGCACTTTTCACTATATACTTATAACTTTCATAGTATTTATTGGTTAGATTATTCTATATATGGGGTCTTAGTCCTCCAAATAATCTATCAACCTTTCCATCAGGATCAATAAAAAAATAGAGTTATAGCAAGAAATCCTTGTAAAGTTCATCTCAAAGCTTCCCACATATCCATTTTCCTTCTACTTCATCTCTAGTAATTCCTTGTCCATTTTTGTTATCATTGAACAGGGGGATATTTATTGAAAAAATGATCTTCTGAACTCTTCTGACACCATATCATCAATCACCCTTCTTGGATTAATATTTTTAACCAATTTCCACCACTGATCAGCTTCTCCCTCTAAGTGGTACACAGCCAGGGTGAATTTCTCTTGCTCCGAACAACAGAGTACAAAAAAGATATTTTTTATAGATCTTATCCATTTTTAAAAAATCAATGGGCCGGTAGATTCACTAAAATAAGTTGGTTGTTGATGCATAAATTAATCAATTGAAATTTTTTCCCTTTAAGGTGAATATGGTCTCTCATACTGGTTCAAGTTATTTCTCATAACTCGATTCAGTTTATTCATCATTCTCATGAAGTTTTCCATTCTGGCTTATATCATAAGGTCATCATCACCTGGTCTATTGTGCTCACCATTTACGTGGTTCCTTCTATTTCCTTTAATTTTATAAAATAAGAAAACTTAGTGAGAAACATATTTCTTTTAATAATATTATAACTCTAAGGGAATTTTATGTCTTAAAACATCATGCTTAATTATTTTAATCTTTAACAATAATTACATTTTCTATTAATCTTTCATAATAGTTCATAAAAAGATTTTGATTAACCAAACATACCCCCCGGGAGTGTCAAACCAAGAGTACAATAAGGCTCATTATTGTGCACCAGTTCACATTCGAGTCTAGTTAAAAGCATTGTTTTTCAGTTTTAACCCTATATGCATTTGTGTCGAAGCCATATCCACTTTTTTGTATCCAAACAAAGATTTATTTGCTCAGAAACCACTTACTTAATACTTTACCAAAATACTAGTATGTTTTCCTATATTTTAACTTGTCTTTAAGGTTATTCATAATATTTTCAAATCCTAATTTCCATAAATTACTAAAATTTCCTTTGATACCAACTATGGTATCCCACCTTTTTATTACATAACTTTTCATTTACATGGTACCAACAGAGGATATTTTAAAGTTTAATTTCTTGGAAAAAATATACATAATACATGAAAACTTATAACATTATTCTAAAAAATGTGAAAGGATTATTAATTGTTTCATCCTATTTACTTTTACTACATCTCATAACTTGGGTGCATACATCAAAGTAAAGGGTTAGCATAAGACCCGGTAAGGGAAAACAAGAGAAACAATTTACATATGATATTGATTAAAAATCAATAAGAACATGATAAATATCATAAAGGCATGATAAAAGGAAAAAAGGGGTATATTATAATAAAAATAACTTGAATAATAACATGGAAATGTGGCAACAACATTTAAATAGGACATTTATATGGATATCACTAGGGTTTTTCACTGAGGTTCCATAAAAATTATCAAGATTATTCACCAAGGTATCATAAAACATGTCATCTATAGAGATTAATTTCTTTACCCAATGCATTGGATCACTATCAGGGTGCATCCTTCATATTTATTAATTCATGTGATCCACATAGATCATAATAAAACATTTCATAAATAACCTATGGAGAATAAAAGAAATGGGTTTCATATAAAAATCATGGTGTTTTAAAAAGTGCTTAAAGAAACGATCTTTATGTCATTTATAACCCACAGAAAGAGAATGAGGATTTTATGTATGTCAAATCCAGAATAAAATAAATCATTTTTATATATTTTTGAATAACCCTATAAAATAAATAGGTTTGGGTATTCACATAAATAAAATAAAAGGGAATTTCTTGAGTAGAAGAGATAAATTTTAAGAAGTAAAATCAGCAACATAACGAGTATAAAATGTGGTTTTAGAAAAGGGTAAAAATAGAGGGGAAAGGGTATCCCATTCATAAAATAATATTAATATATTAAAAGGATAAAATCAATTAGACATAAGAACTTAGTTTCAAAATTTTAAAGACATACTACATAAAGAGGGAACTTGAATGGAAAAGAGAAATAGATATTTCCCTTACCATGAAGAGTAGTTTCTAAAACTTGAGAATCAAGACTGTCACGACCCATCCCAAAGGGTCTCATGTCGTGACTACCCCAAGTATGCCTCTAATATTATAGGGCTGGTGACTAGTGCTGAGTAGGCATATCCCACAAATGAGAGGCATTAGCCTAAGTACTTGTACACACGCACATGTCTCTAAGCCACAAATGCTGAAATGTAAAAACACAAAGTAAAAAAATGCATGCATACCACTAAGATTACACATAGAGTAAAATAGGGAAGTAAAGTACAACAAGGTAAACTGGTCTAGAATAAAAACACATTGAAAAAGGAAATTGTAACACAAGTCTAACCTATAAAGAAAAGGGGTACTAGGACTGTCGTCTGAAAATCCACTGGAACACACCCCGATCTGTTTGACCCTCTATAAAAAACACCTAGTCCTAAGCCATCCTAGACTCCATTAAATGTTCTCTCATCTTCACAAGACACGACACGTGCATGAAAATCCTGTGTAGGGGTGAGTAAAACAATACTCAGTAAGACACCCTAAAAAACAAAAAGTAATACCACTAAGAAATAGATGAAGTATACCACAAAGAAACACAAAAAGTACAATAAGTTCCACACAGATATATTTATAAAGCACATATATCATGAACTCCTAGATATAATCATCTCAGAAACCTATAATAATAAGGTTACAATCTCATATCTAGCAATAGGATTCTCATTGTAGGCTCGAATCGAAAAATAGAAACCAAGAGAACACACTCCAGGAGATCAGCCATCTCTGATGGCACCCATCCGAGAGATACACTCCATAGGGGAAACTTTAACATTCTAAATGGTACGTCTAAGAGGGATTTATCCATTAGAAACATCCTACCAGGTCCATCTCTAATTCCCAGTACCATAGGTCAAGTCACCAATATCTTGTTCCCAACACAAGCTAAGTAAAACTCAAGTGAAGAGGCATTCCCCTCGCCACTATGCACAGATAAGAGAGCACTGCTCTAGGCCATACACTGCGTTCATCCTCTATAACAAGAGAGAATGAAGGGACCCTCACCTTACCACTGCCCCGTAGTCGAGGTAGTACTGCTATTAAAGTAACTCGTGAAACCGTTATCGCTCCTGTAAGGAGTGAAACGTACCTCAGTCCATAGAGGGAGCACTAGATACTATCTAATTATCTTTTACATCAATTGGATGGGCTTAGTCCTTGTAACTATTGAAACAATCTATGTTTCAAATCAAACTAAAAAGCGGAGGTTTTTGAACTTTTTCAATTACTGAATGGGTTGTTTTTAAAACCGAGGCTCAGAAAGGAATTATAAGAGTTGAGTCACTTAAAAGTGATGTTTTTGGACTTGGTTAAAGACCTGTTAAGTTTCCCAAGTGGATTAAAGAGTTTCGGGAGCACCAAACCTAGAAAATAGGTTTATTGGAAAACTGAAGAGGGCGCACGGTTTTTCTGAAACTGTTCGGGCCACTATAGGTAACTGTGTGGCCTTATTTAAGGGGGAACAAGCATTTCTCAAGATATTTTCACGGTTTATCAAACCATGCACCTAGACCATGTGAAGGGAGTCTCTTGGACATGGGGTTCCACATGGTTTGTGCATGTTTTGGAAAACCATGTGGGTCAAACCGTGTGGTTGGGTCTATTTTAAGAAATTAAAATAAATTAAAAATAAAATATAATTAAAATAAAAACACAACACCCTCACTTATCCTCCCATCTCATTCATGAAACACCTCCATTACAGGATCCCTAGGCATGAAGCACCCCTCTCCTTCGACTCCTCCTTCGACCATCAATTCTGACCATTTCTCTTGCGATTTCTTCCCAAAACTTTGAGGTAAGCCTCTCTCTCTCTTCTTCCCCTCCTTCACCTCAATTGATTTTGGCCATTCCATTACCCAGCTCATTTCAAAAAACACCCTCGGTTAGGGTTTGATTTGTTTTTTTTTTTTGTTTTCTTCTAGTTCTAGGTTGTGCGGAAGCTTCCTCGGGTCATGTTATTGTGTGTTTTGGGTTGGGGACCGGTAAAAGTAAGCCCTCCGGGTTGGGGTCTGGTTACAGTATACCCTCCGGGTTGGAGTCCGATTACAGAGGCTCTCCAGGATGGAGTTTGGTTATAGAGGATCTCTGGGTTGGGTTCCAGTTACAGTTATCCCCTAGGTCTTGGCTGAGGCCTTAACACAAAAATTAAAGTCTGACATTATGCATTCCCTCATTATGTGTATGATAATTAATTAACCAAATGGATATTCGACTAGTAGAATATACATGGTTAATATCCATTACTTATAAGTATCATAAAATTAAATGCTTATGGCATGAAACATGTTTAGAACTCAGTGATTTAGTACTCGGTGTATGAAATTGAAGTTATTGCCTTTATGCACAACTCTTATTATTCATTACTCTTAGCTGTTTAATTTTTTCTTACATGTTCTTACGACATACATGTTTAGATTTTCTTTTATTCATTACTCCTATAAATCATGCCTATTTTTGAATCGTGTATCCTTGTAATTCTGTTAGCATGTTTTTACTTGAGAACTCTTATAGGTGCTAACTTGACCTTCCATGTTCAGTTTTATCTTGAATACTCATTTGCATCCAACAGGCTTTACATCAACTGGCTCATCGACCAGAACTCAAACTTGGTTCTAATACATAGAATCCATCTCAGAATTCATAGCTTATAGCCATCTTGTAGCTTCTAATATTTTTACTAGTTCCTTATAGGAGTGAGGTTCATAATTATCCAACAATAATGATTCACCATACTCAGTGACTAGGAAACCAGATCTCTCTAGCTCTCTTACCTCTCTCGAGTTCATACGTAGTACTTGTGTTTCTGGAACCTCTTCCATGGAGACCTGTGGAACGTGTTCCTGTACCAACTCCTATATATCTTGAGCATCAACTTCATAGAAGTAAATCTTGCTCCCACTATCCTTTTTTAGGATGTGCTCCCTCTCAAGAAAGACGGATTGTCTGGAGATAGTCACTTTCTTGTCTGAATGGTTATATAGGTAATATCCTTTCATTTCCTTAGGATATCCTATAAAGATACACATCATGCCCTGGGGTGCTAGTTTGTTGTCTGAGAAGGCCTTAACAAATGCCTCACATCCCCATACATGTGCATGCGATAAAATGGGTTTTTTTATTCCATAACTCAGAGGGAATTCCATTTTCTGCCTTAGTTGGTACTCATTTTAATGTGTATGCTGCATTTTGTAATGCATATCCCCAAAAGGATAATTGAAGAATGTCATGACTCATCATCGACCTCACCATGTCCAACAAGGTGTGGTTCCTCCTTTCACTAACACCATTCCATTGTGGTATATAAGGAGGAGTGAGATGAGATAGAATCCCAGACTCCCATAGAATATCGATGAAATCTTGGTTCAAATATTCTCCACCTCAATCTGATCGAAGCTTCTTTATCTTCTTACCAAGACGATTCTCTACTTCATTATTGAATTCCTTAAATTTAAGGTTTTTGACTTGTACCTCATTAATTAGATATAGCCATGTCTACTCAAATCGTCAATAAAAGTAATTAATTAAGAATATCCACCTCAATATTCTACTGGAAATGGTCCACACACATTTGTGTACACTAATCCTAGAAATTATGTGGCCCTTTCACCTTGTCCACTGAAAGGTGGCTTGGTCATTTTACCTTGTAAACAAGTGTGACATCAATCACGTGGTTTTAGCTTAGTAGATTCTAAATAACCATCATGGCAGAGCTTTGTCAAGCACTTCTCATTTACATGACCAAGACAGTGATGCCACAACTGGGTGTTGTATGAGTCATGTGAATTTGTTTCATTATCAATTTCCAACACTTGGTTTTCATAATTTAATACATACAAACTGTTATTTAAATGTGTCATACCATAACATATGTTGTTCTTATAAAAGAAATAACCCTTATTTAAAAATTTGAAAATAAATTCATCTATATCCAAACAAGATACATAAATTATGTTCTTGGTAACACTAGGCACATAATAACAGTTACATAAAACCAAAAGCATTATAGTTGGAAATGAGCGATGGTAATCGCCAATGGCCAATGCAAACAGCCTCACGCTATTGGTAGATCGAAGATCCACCTATCCTTTGGAAATATTTATAAATCTACTTGGTTCCTATATTTGAATATAGATGTGAGCCTCACAAGCTGTATCCAATACCCAATGTGTAGAAATGGAAATATTACACTTGATAACGAACGCACCTTTAGCATCCCCATGCTTCTGGGTGCAGTTCCTCTTCTAGTGGCTAGGTTTGCCACATGAAAAACATACCACCTCATGTTATTTTACCTACCTCTGGATCTTCCTCTTCTTGGAGGGACAGTGCTCAGGGGCTTCAGAACATTTATGAATCCTTGACCCATTTGCCTTGTCCTTCCTTTTCTTATTCACCATAAGGAATGTGAGTTTGTCATGCCTCATGTCCTTATCTACCTAGAGAATTAAGGTCAGAAGTTCTTATAGACTCTTCTCATTGTTTCTCATGTTGTAGTTGACAATAAAGCTAGGGAAGGTCTTGGTAAGTGATGATAGGATGATATCTGTACACAACTCATCTGGTAACTTAATCCCTAAGATTTCCAGGCATCCAATGTAGCTAATAAGCTTGACTACATGAGGCCTAGATGGTACAAACTATCCAATATTAGTTGTAAACAAAGCGTTGGATATCTCATATCTCTCATGTCTCACCTTCTCTTAATAGAGATCCTTAAGGTGAGACATCATGTTATGCGTGTCCATGTTTTCATGTTGCTTCAAGAGCTCATTAGACATGACCAATAGCATGAAACATTGGACATTTGTGGCATCATACATATGTTTCATATAGAGAGATAGTTCCTTATCACTGGCCTCTTTTCTAGGTGCAATTGGAATAGTATCATCCAGCACGTACAATTTCTTCTCATAGTGAAGAATGACGTGTAAACGCCTCTGCCATTCCTGGAAATTGGTGTCTGTGAGAAGGTTTTCTTTCTTGAGTATGGTTCACAATGATATGTTTGGAGTCATTTTTTTTCCATTTCTTCAAATTAAGATGATCAAAGGTTTAGTACTTTATCATGATAAAACTAATACAAATAAATAAATTAATACTTATTAGTCTCTCACTATTTTACCGAAATCCAATAGCCCTCACCATTGACTTCAGAATATTTTGTTGCCTAAATATTCTAGCAGAAAAGATCCATATTTCCCTTTGCATTACCCCAACTATGGTTGGTCAAGAAACTTGAAGGGTTTTAGGTAGGAATTCCAAATGCCAACTGCATTAACTCATAGTTCCTTGATCCGCTGAGTGGACTCCCCAATCCTAAAACCCTTTTATTTTGGATTTTCTCAATCTTTGCCTCTTGGTCACATCAAGGCTTACTGTGGAAGTCAACCCTTGATGTGAACAAATTCAATTCAACCCAAAACCTTGAATTATAATTCCTCGATAATTGAAATCACCCCAACTAGGTTTGGTCAAGCACTTTGAACTATGGTTCGATTCTAACCAAGATTATGGAAGGCTATACTGATTTAATATTTATTTGATAGATTTTATCCTTATATGTAAATTTCCATTTTATTATATTTGATTACATTCCTATTAATATTAAGTGGGATATACTTAAGTGATTAACCATGTCTAAGATAATATTTACACATAAGCTGGTCTTATTTTAGTTCCATCTTGCATGCTTGTTTAATTCATTAATTTTGTGATCGTGACAACACACCCACAATAAATAAACCATTAAACTGAAAGAACTAAAATAAATGGTATGATCATGATCTTGTTCTATTTTTTAGTTTATCTAGTGGTTGATAAACTAACCCAAGACCTAGGGAAGAAACACCTTGAACCTTTTGGTTTCGTGTTTACGACTTTCCACTTGTCCACCATTGTATCTCCTTGGAATGGTTTCACCTTGGATCCTAACTTGAGCCACCTCCATAGTCTTGGGAGCTTCATTCATTACATATGATTTTATCTCACTCATAGGTGAGGGGTAAAATGGGGTTTTATATAAAAGAAACATTGGGAACGTAGGCCCTACATATTAATGAGGAGAAGGCTCACAGGCCAACAAATTTAATTTAAATAAATAAATTAAAAGAAACCATTCACATACAAAGATCTTGATCTAGCTCATGATCATCCATACATGCAATGATATTTACGCATAAATAAAACTAGTATTCAATTATTTAATTGTTCTTGTTTAAGATAAATCACACTCGAATAAATTAATTATATTTAATTGATCAATCCATTTATCTTAAATCCTTTTTCTGAATTTCCTTAAGAATCTCATCCATCATAATTTTAAACAAATAAATTCATTTAAAATCATCTTTTTACGTAACTTGTACCTTAGATAAAACCTGGTGAATTCTCATTCATAACTACCCAATGAGTAGAAATGAACATTACGCAAATGTTAAATTAAACACATATATATAAAACACCTATCATGTGTTGTGTCTCAGCTTTACGCCTGCACTATGGTACACGTCTCAAGGGTTTGTATAATATAATAATAAATTTTAATAAATTTGCATAATTTGGATGAGTACACGGTGTGTAGTTCCGACTACACGACATGTACTATCATTCATCTTCCATCTGAAGTACACGCCCGGGGACATGGCATGTAGATGTACTTCAGAAATCTTCATAGTACACGGCATGTTCAGCGGGCCACACTGTAACGACCCAAAATTCATTAATGAAAATTTATCTCGGTCTATTTAAATGTCTTCTTATGGTTATCTAAAATTTATACAATTATTTAGTTTTATGTTTTAGATTTTAAAATACCATTAAGAATTGTGACCGTTGCTAATATAGTTGTTGAACAGTGATCACATGATTAGTATAAATATAGGGCTTTAACAAATCCAATTTACTCAGATAAAGGAAGCGATAGCCTCATCCAGTAGACTTGCCCCATAAGAAGCCCATTTTTTGGAGCTCAAAAAGGAGGTGGCATAATTGGGCTTTACTCTTGACCAATCCCAAGCTGAGCTTGAACACGTTAAGCTTGAGCGGAACCGACTACGGGATAAGTGGAAGTTAATAAAGATTACCACCCGAGCGATGTTATCTGAGCCACCCCAAGAGTCTGTCACCATTGCACGCCTTACCCTTCGATCTTATACGGGTGTTATAAGGGTTTATGTAACGAGACCCTAGAACTATGACTATGTACATTATTCTTGTATAGAGAATATACATTCTTTATATTTTTACTTTGTAAATAGTTTTTAAATCACAAATAGTATTTTTAGTTAATATTCTACTAAGAAATATATTTTGATAAATTAATGGATTTTTTAATTAAATAATATTTTAATAAAATTTTATTATTATTATTAAATTACTTTTTATTAAATATAAAATATCTTATAATTTTATGAATGCAATTGTAATTTTTATTAAGGTTTGAAAGCTGTTTTTGTCAACACCCATGAATTTTCGATAAATGTTGGTTTTTATTTTAAAAATAAAAATTCACATATTTAGAAAATTATTTAGATAAAATGAATATTATTTTTCGGAATCAGGATGTCGAAATTATCCAACGGTGAATTTTTCATAATTTTCTGAGACAATTGAATTTTTGGGTAAAAATTAAATATCGTTTAAATATATAATGTGTTTTATGAAATAATAATGACCCAATAGTGATGTAATAAAATACTATAAACATTATTTTCAGACAATATATGTTTTAGAATTAAAATAATGTGATTTTAGATTTGTTTGATTTATTTTACAAAGCTTTAGTGGACCCTCCAAGACTTATAAAACATTTTGTCTTTTTAAATTATTTTCCTTGAGAGTGTGACTCACCTCCACATAAGCAACCCTATTATTTTAAGAAGTTAGGCCATTGGACTCATAAAATGTTTTTTTACACTCCACTTTGGAAAAAACCATGGGCAAAAATCATGGGTTGGTTTGTGGTTTTGATAAGTTTAATGTGTGGTGTCCCAAACCTAAATAATAAATAATTCCCTCTCCTTTCCTATATAAACTCACCCAAGCTCCCACTTCTTATTCACTAAAAGAATTTGGATTTAGTACAACATATTATCTCTTATCTCTAAAATCATCCCAAGGTGCCCCAATCTCCCAAGAAGTCTCTCTCAAGCCTCTCTCAAGCTTTTGGGATCGCACTTCCAAGTAAGGGATTTCTTCCTTTCTCATTTTTGTCCAATTTTCTTTAAGTTGTTCTGACATTTTGTTTTAAATTAAAAATATTGGGGTATGATTTAGCACCTCCCCCATACTACCCTCTTTATGTTTGGATGATGGTAGACCCCTTTATCTCTCATTAATTCCTCCCATGTACACTCGTTACCATGCCAAAATTCTATGAGGGATTTCTCTCTCCTCTTTTACATCTAAGTAATTCTTTTCTATTATGCATCTAAATTTCATTATGTTTTTTGGTAAATGTATCAATATGACCCCATTAATTTCTATTTCATTTACATTAATTTCTATTTCATTTACATATGATGAGACACCCATTTATCTCTCATCAACCATTTTTTATGAATTCTTATGTCATGTCGTTATGTTGCCAAAATTGCAATGCGTTTTCCCAAGTCAAGGTCATTATATAGTGAATATCATACCCATTTATTTATCAAGGGTATTCACCTTTATGAACATTTACTTATTGATTATAGAGTTTCATGTATGAATTCCACATTCCTTTATCATGGAATAAATAATGATGTTTAATGAATCATTGTTCTATGATCCATGTGGAACACTTATGCATGAAATGAAATGTTTAAGAAGGGTATGCCCTAATATCACTTCAATGCATTGGGTAAAGTATAGTATCATGATACGTCATGTGAAATGGGTGTTGACTCATGCTAATTCAAGTTTAATAAGTGTTTACTTGTGCTTCGTGTGCAATGAGGGTTTACTCATGCTCCATTTGCAATGAGTCTTGGCTCATGTTAATTCCATGTTAAGTGTTGTTGCCACATTTCCATGTTATGATTATCATAATTTATCATGACTTTATGTTCATGTTTCTCTTGTGCTTCATTGATATTCCTATTGTCTAACATGTATTGTATTTCTCATGTTATCCCATGTTTATTCTCTTATTGGGCTTCATAGCTCACCCTTTTCTTATGCATGTCCTCAGGTTATCCCATGCAATGCTAAGTACAAGGTAATGTAGTGGTCATGTAAAGAAATTTTTCAATAAATATGTTGTATTTAATGTTTTAAGTTGTTATGTAATGATCCTAATCTACAAATACACTATACCTCTCTATCTTCTATGTTGTATCAAGTGAAGATTATGTAATAAATCATGTTTTAGTGTGTAATAAAGATCAAGGTTGTTATAGTTGGTATCTGAGGATAGATTTAGTTATTTTTTGTATTAGGATTATAAAACCCTAGTGAAAGCCTTAGGGATAAGACTAAGTATAATAAAAACATCCCTACTTTTTAGTTAGTATTGAGTAAGTGGTTTATCAAGAAAATACATCTCTATCTGGATACGAGCAGGTAGAGGCAGCTCTGGCACAGATGTACCTAGGGGTGAAAACCCCGACAAGGAGTTTTGGGCTTGACCCAGGGTAACTTGGTACATGACAACGGGCCTTGCTGCAGTCTTGGTTGCGACACTCCCAGGGGATATGCATCGGTAAATTCAAAAGCTTAGTATGAACCATTATTAAGGGAATTAAAAAAAATCCCTTAAGAATATATGATAGAAAGTAGATTCATGGATAACATATATTGAAGCCTATAGATTCATAAGTTAAGGAAATAAAATATATTTATAAGTCATCCATTTTGTCTTTGGATTAGCCTTTATGTGTTCCCCCTAACTTTTCTTTTATTCTAGCCAATGGCTGGTAATAGGAGGACTCGGGCTAATAACTGATGTGAAGATCAATGTGATGATTGTGCTAATGAGATTCCAAATCCTATGGGAGCGGGAATCATGAACTTTCTCATGATTATCTCTTAGTTAACTCAAGATTTGAATAGAAACATGGGTCAAGAGGAACGTTCAACCCCCCCTAAGAAAGAACAAGTCGCTATCGAGAGCTTCATGAGACAAAGGCCTCCTACTTTTAATGGATCATTTTATCCCTCAATCACCAAAAAATGGATTAACTCCATTGAAAAGATATTCTCCATCCTTCAATGTTCCAAAAAAAAGAAGGTTCTTTTGGATGCTTATTGTATGGAGGGTGAAGCTGATCAATGGTGGACATTGATCAAAAATACGAAGCCTGAGGAGGAGATCGAGGCATTGGAATAGAAGGATTTTCAGAAGATGTTTTTTGATAAATATTTTCCACGCACCTTCCGACTTAAGATGGAAAGGTACTTCCTTTCCCTCAAGCAAAAAGATGACGAATCTATTGGAGCGTACGATGGAAACTTCACAAGGCTTGCACAATACACTTCTGGCTTTGTCATTACCCTAGAATGCAAGGTTGACCACTTCTTTGGTGGGATGAAAACTAGCTTGTGGAAATCCATGGTGATCCGCGACTTCGACGGTTATGAGGAAATTGTATGATGTGCCCTCAAGGTTGAAATGGAGATTGGCGAACCTTAGGGGTATCATGGGGATAAGAAGAGTAAGGTGGACTTCAATTCTGGTGGTCCGATGGATAAATCCAACAGTGATAAGAAAATTGAGTACCCCACTTTCCAAAGGTGTGGAAAGAATCACCCTGGAAATTTCCTGAAAGGGGTGAGGAAATGCTTTAGGTGTGGAAGAGAAGGGAACCTAGCCATTAACTGCAGACAAGAAAAACCCATGGTTGTGATAGAGGAGAGGAACACTCCGTTTGACTCTCAACGCGTTGTTCATTGCTTCAACTGCAAAGAACCAAGGCATCTTGCAAATCAGTTCCCTAATCCAAGGGTTTTTGGAGGCAGCTAACAACCTCCAAGGTGGAAAGGGTGAGATTTTTCCATCATTAATGCTGAAGTGAACCCCGATAACAAATTGGTGATAGGTACGCTAGTTATTCATTCAATAATAGTGAATGTACTTTTTGATTCAGGTTATACATGTTATTTTATATCTCGAAAGTTTATTAGAACAATCTCAACATCAACACAAATCATGGAAGTAAAGATTTCGGTGAGTACGGAAAATGGGGCAATCATTGCATCCCATGAATATAACCCCTCCCCTATCTTAATCGGTGGATTGAACTTCCCGTCTAACCTCATCATACTCCCTCTAGTGGAATTTGATTCAATTCTTTGCATGGATTGGATTTCCTTATATAAATACAACATAAATTTTCATGAGAGGGAAATCACTCTCAATGTGGAGAATCGACCCCTGATTCTGTACAAGTGCATGGAGGACGATGAATCTTCGTTAGATCCATCATCTCAAGTGTGGATATTACTGCCCTATGAGCACACGTATCTGGCTCGAATGATTGAGTCTAAGGAGGTAACCATCCTTGAAGACATTCTTATTGTGAGGGAATTCATTGAAGTGTTTCCCGAGGAATTGTCTGGTCTTCCTCCTAGAAGAGATGTTGAATTCTCAATTGATCTTATACTTGGGGAATTGCCAATATCCAAGACTCCATATAGGATGGCTGTTTTGGAGCTTGATGAGCTAAAGAAACAACTAAAGGATAATCTGGATAACGGGTTTATACACCCAAGTGCTTCACCATGGGGTGCACCAGTCCTCTTCATCAAGAAGAAGGATGGGTCAATGCTCCTTTGCATTGATTATCATGAGCATAACAAAATCATGATAAAGAACAAGTATCCTCTATCATGAATTGATGACTTGTTCAATCAGATGTGTGGAGAACAATACTTCTCAAAAGTAGATTTGCGGTTATGATATTATCAAGTAAGGGTGAAGAAGAAAGATATCCCCAAGACTGCTTTTCGTACAAGGTACGGGCCCTATGAATTCATAGTAATGCCTTTCAGACTCACTAATGCTCCAGCAATCTTCATGGATTTGATGAATAGAGTCTTTAGAGATTACCTCGACAAATTTGTAGTAGTCTTTATAGATGATATTCTAATATACTCCAAAACCAAGGAGGATCATGAGGAACATCTAATAACTGCACTAGAGACCTTGCGAAAGGAGAAGATCTATGAAAAGTACATCAAGTGTGAGTTCTAGTTGAAGGAGGTCTCATTCTTGGTCCACATCATCACAAGCAATGGGATATCTGTGGATCCTTCTAAGACAAATACAATGGAGGGATGTCTAAGGCCAACATCGGTAATGGATATTCGTAGCTTCTTGGGGTTAGCTGGATATTATCAAAGATTTGTGAGAAATTTATCATGATTGTCCAACCCTCTTACCAAGATAACTCGAAAGTGAGTAAAGTTTTCTTAGAGTGATGAATGTGAATAAAGCTTCAAGGAGTTGAAAAGGAGGCTTATCACTGCGAACGTGCTCACTTTACTCACAAGTGGAGAAATTTTTGTGGTATTTAGTGATGCTTCGAAGAAGGTCCTGGGTTGTGTGTTGATGCAAAATAACAAATTCATTGCCTATGCTTCGAGGCAATTGAAAGTTTATGAGCATAATTATTCAACACATGATCTGGAGTTAGCTGCGGTGATCTTCGCTTTAAAAATTTGGCGGCATTATCTCTTTGGGGAGAAGTGTGAAATATATACAGACCACAAAAGTTGCAAGTATATATTCACACAAAAAGAGTTGAACATGCGCCAAAGAAGATGGTTAGAACCGATCAAAGACTATGATTACTCAATCCATTACCACCTTGGGAAAGCGAACAAGGTGGCAGATTCTCTAAGTAGAAAGGACCCGGCAATTCTATCATTTATGAGAATTGAGAAGGATCCAATATTCTTAGATTTGATGAAGATGGACATGGGAATCATAAAGAAGGTAACATCATCAATCCTTTCACAAATGATTGTTCAACCATCTCTTTTGTAAATGCTAAAGGATGCTTAAAAGGATGGTGTGGGAATTCAGAAGAAATTAGAAGCTATCAGAAAAGGTAAATCCTCAGAGTTCAATGTTAATAAAGAAGAAATTGTGAGATTTGGAAAAATACTATGTGTTCCATCAAGTCTGAAGCTAAAGAAGGAACTTTTGGATGATGCACATAGTTCAAATTTCTCTATTCACCTAGGAAATGAAAAGATGTATCGAGATATATGAGAGCATTATTGGTGGGATAATATGAAGAAGGAGATCTCTGAGTATACATCAAAGTGCCTGGTGTGTCAGAAAGTGAAGGTAGAGAGGAATAAGTCTAAGGGGATGATGCAACCATTGCCCATACCAGCATGGAAATGGGAGAACATCACCACGGAATTTTTCACCGGACTTCCGAAGACATCCAAATGCAACAATGCAATCTAGGTTGTTGTGGATCGTCTTACAAAGTCTGCACACTTTATTACAATTCGAGAGGATTTCTTATTGGATCAACTGGCACGGATATATATTAGGTAAGTGGTAAGGCTGCATGGATTACCACTATCTATTGTATCCGATCGAGATCCAAGATTCACCTCTAAGTTTTGGAAGAGTTTTCAATATACTCTGGATACTAAACTGAACTTCAGTACGGTCTATCATCCTCAAACTAGTGGTCAATCTAAGTGAACTATTCAGACACTGGATGATATGTTAAGATCATGTTCAATGGAATTTAAAGGAGGTTGGGATCAGCATCTTCCTCTGGTTGAATTCTCCTATAATAACAGTTTCCACTCGAGCATCTGAATGGCACCTTATGAAGCTCTGTATGGGAAGAGGTGCAGAACACCAGAATGCTGGGATGAAGTCAGTGAGTGTAAGCTACTATGACCAGAAATGGTAAAAGAAATGGTGGGGAAGGTGAAATCATTCAGCAGCATATCAAGGCAGCCCAGAGTCGACAGAAGAGTTATGCAGATAACCGTCGATGAGACCTTGAGTTTAAAGTTGGAGACATGGTATTTCTATGCATATCTCCATGGAATAAGGTCATTATTTTTGGAAAGAAAGGGAAGTTAAGTCCTAGGTACATCAGCCCCTTCGAGATTATTGATTGTGTCGGGCCTATGACCTATCGACTAGCACTTCCACCTACCATGGCCAAAGTACATGATGTATTTAATCTATCCCTCTTAAGGAAGTACATACTAGACCCTTTACATGTACTCTCTTCATAGTTATTATAGCTAGAGGATGATCTTTCTTACGAGGAGCAACCAGTGAAGATCTTAGATCGTAGAGAAAAAGTTCTACGAAATAAGACAATTTCCCTCATCAATGTGTTGTGGAAAAACCACAAGTTTGAAAAAGCGACATGGGAATTGGAGGAAGTGATGAAGCAGAGATTCCCGCATTTGTTTTAGAGTGTGAAAAAAAAAATTCAAGGGTGAAATTTCTTAAGGGGGGAAGATTGTAATGACCCAAAATTCATTAATTAAAATTTCTCTTGGTCTATTTAAATGTCTTCTTATGGTTATATAAAACATATGCACTTATTTGGTTTTATGTTTTGGATTTTAAAATACCATTAAGAATTGTGACCATTTCTAATATAGTCTTTGAACAGTAATCACATGATTAGTATAAATATAGGGCTTTAACAAATCCAATTTACACAGACAAAGGAAGTGATGGCCTCATCTAGTAGACTTTCCACGTACGAAGCCCATTTGTTAGAGCTCGGAAAGGAGGTGGTGTCATTGGGCTTCGCTCTTGATCAAGCCCAAGCCGAGATTCAACACGTTAAGTTTGAGCGGAACCGACTACGGGAGAAGTGAAGGTTAATAGAGATTACCACCCGAGCGATGTTATCTGAGCCAACCTAAGAGTCTATCACCATCGCACACCTTACCCTTCGGTCTTATGTGAGTGTTATAAGGGGTTATGTAACGAAACACTAGCACTATGACTATGTACATTATTCTTGTATAGATAATATACATTCTTTTTATTGTTACTTTTTAAATAGTTTTTAAAGCACAAATAATATTTTTAGTTAATATTCTACTAAGAAATATATTTTGATAAATTAATGGATTTTTGAATTAAATAATATTTTAATAAATTATTATTATTATTATTAAATTACTTTTTATTAAATATAAATTATCATATAATTTTATGAATGAAATTGTATTTTTTATTAAGGTTTGAAAGTTGTTTTTGTCAAAACCCATTAATTTTCAATAAATGTCAGTTTTTATTTTAAAAGTAAAAATTCACATATTTAGAAAATTATTTAGATAAAATTAATATTATTTTTGGAATCAGGATGTTGAAATTATCCAATGGTGAATTTTTCATAATTTTCTGAGACAGTAGATTTTTTGTGTAAAAAATAAATACTGTTTAAATATATAATATATTTTATGACATCATAATGACCCAACAGTGATGTAATAAAATATTATAAACATTATGTTCGGCCAATATATGTTTTAGAATTAAAATAATTTTATTTTATATTTGTTTGATTTATTTTACAAAACTTCAGTGGACCCTCCAAGACGTATAAAACATTTTGTCTTTTTAAATCGTTTTCCTTAAGAGTGTGACTCACCTCCACATAAGAAACCCTATTATTTTAATAATTTCATCTATTGGCCTCATAAAATATTTTTTTCTACTCCCCTTTTACAAAAAACATGGGCAAAAACCATGGGCTGGTTTGTGGTTTTGATTAGTTTAATGTGTGGTGTCCCAAACCTAAATAATAAATAATTCCCTCTCCTTTCCTATATAAACTCACCCAAGCTCCCACTTCCTCTTCACTCAAATCCTTTGGAGTTCATCCAAACTATTCCCTCCTCTCTCTATAATCCTTACAAGGTGCCCCAAGCTTCCAAGAAGCCTCTCCCAAGCTTTTGGGATCACACTTCCAAGTAAGGGATTTCTTCCTTTCTCATTTTTGTTCAATTTTCTTTAAGTTGTTATGCCCTTTTATTTTTAATTAAAAATGTTGGGGTATTATTTTGAACCTCCCCCATACTTCCCTCTTTATTTTTTTATGATGGGAGACCCATTTCTCTCTCATTAATTCCTCCCATGTACACTTGTTACCATGCTTAAATTCTGTGAGGGATTTCTCTCTCCTCTTTTACATCCAAGTAATTCTTTTGTATTATGCATCTAAATTCCATTACATTTGTTGGGACATATATATATATGACCCCCTTACTTTTCATTTCATGTACATATTATGATACACTCATTTCTCTCTCATCAACCATTTTTATGAATTCTTATGTCATGCCATTATGCTGCCGAAATTGCACCACATTTTTTCAAGCCAAAGTCATTGTGTAGTGAATACCATGCTCATTTCTCTATAAAGGGTATTCAACTTTATGCACATTTACTTATTAATTATAGAGTTTCATGTATAAATTCCTTATTCCTTTATTTTGGAATAAATGGTTATGTTTAATGAATCCATGTTCTATGATCCATGTGGCACACTTATGCATGAAATGAAATGTTTAAGAAGGGTGTGCCCTAATAGAACTCCAATGCATTGGGTAAAGTATAGTATCATGATACATCATGTGAAATGGGTGTTGACTCGTGCTAATTCAAGTGCAACGAGGGTTTACTCATGCTTAATGTGCAATGAGGGTTTACTCATGCTCCATGTGCAATGAGCCTTGGCTCATGCTAATTCCATGTTAAGTGTTGTTGTCACATTTCTATGTTATGATTATCATGCTTTATCATGCCTTTATATTCATGTTTCTCTTGTGCTCCATTGATATGTCTATTTTCTAATATGTATTGTATTCCTCATGTTATCCCATAATTATTCCCTTACTGGGCTTCATAGCTCACCCTTTTCTTATGTATTTCCTCAGGTTATCTCATGCAATGCTAAGTATGAGGGAATGTAGTGGTCATGTAAAGGAAGTTTTCAATAAAGATGTTGTATTTCATGTTTTAAGTTGTTATGTAATGATCCTAATCCCCAAATACACTATACCTCTCGATCTTCTATGTTTTATCAAGTGAATCTTATGTAACAAATCATGTTTTAGTGTGTAATAAAGAGCAGAGTTGTTATACACACACGTCGTGTAGTATCTGCGTTACACAGTTTCCAGTCAGGCAAACCGTGTATGGGGTACACGGTCCAACCCTAACCCGAAGGGACTACACGTCATGTCCAGTGGGTCACATGGCGTGTAATCTGGAAACCGTGTGCCACCTGTTCTTGGTCAACACACGGAGTCATTAAGACTTAGACAAACTCTAATGACACGGCTTGGTTTGGCGGACCAGACCTGGTGCATTAAACCTTGGCTACACGGCGTGTACTACCGAATACACATCGTGTGTTCTTGTGTTGTACGTCCAGGAAATTTTGGCACCTCTGGATGAGATCATCTATTTTATTTTAATCAAAATTAAAAGAAAATATTGTTTCTATAAGGTGAATGAGAAACGAAAGAGGAGAAACAGATCTCAAGATTCAGATTTGCAGAACGATTAACTTGAATTGAAAAAACTAAATTATTAAATGCATAAATCATCAATGATATATTTTAACAATTATAAACTATGATGTAACCCCTCTGATACCACTTTAAGGTTTCGGGTGCAGCGGAAGCGCGGTTGTGCCAGAACCCAACTTTAATTTTTACCATGATCAATGATTATTTTGGGATCAATACGACGATGAACCCCAGTCTCCACAAAATGGAATCAAAGATTTAGATAAAGAAGGAAGAGACCCAAAACCTTTAGAAAGGATCTTGCACATCATGTTTATAATTAATTTAATTAATTTTATAAATAAAAAAATACCTAGATCTTCGGTATTTTCTACATTGATGATGTTGATCATTTGGAATGTCCCTTTCAGATTATCTCATTGCGCTTGCGATGATCCAAACTAGAATATATCTAGCGGTGATCCACACATGCTCTGATAGCCTCTGATCGACACCACTCGTTCTCTAGGTGCTAGCGCGGCGAAGCGAGTGTCTTGTGTCGGTCATTCTTGATCGCTTGTTCTTTGGCCTTGAAGAATGTCTCTCGTTCTTAAGAGGGGGGGAAGAGGATTCGAGAGAGAAATTGTTTAGCTTAACAATTCTCAATTCACCAAGCGTGTGGTGTGTTCACTATAGAACAATAGACGTACTTGTCTATTTATATGCATGGAACTTCAGTTACAATATTTAATTGCAAATAATAATACCGCGTCATTATTTATGGTGCGCCAACTTGCGCAAAATGGAATTATGAATAAAATTTTGCGTCGCAAAAATAATAGAAGCATCATTATTATTTTAACTTGTGCCTACTAATAATTATTTTCCATCTTTCAAATAATTATTTTACTATCGGACCGACCTTGGTCTTCTCGAACTCCACTTTCATTTATTGAATTCCTGATTAAATAAATAAATAATTTATTCTCTTAAATAAATATTTTATTTACTAACTAGTAAATAAATATTTATTAAATGTTCAATAAAATAAATAAATATATTTTATTTAATTTATGCAATCATCTTAACTTGAATAAAATTAATCTACGGTCTTGAGAATAATATTTATTTCATTAATTAAATTCAATTAGAATTTAACTCAGACCACCAAAAACACTTAGTGTGTGACCCACTAGGATTATTTCTCATTGAAATTAGGCGGGCTTGCCTAAAGTCCAAGAGTACTGTTTAACAACGGGTCAAGGCACCCAAGAGAAAGAACATAAATTTGCAACAACGACATCTACATACGAACGCTCACTGTGCAATATAATCCCTTTGTCTTAGTATCTCATCAAGCAGGTTTCGTGATAGTGTCATCAACCTTTATACTTGATACGTCGTTCTTTGACTACCTGAAATAAACTTGTTGTTACACCATGGCCATGGAATTTTACGTGACGATTCTATTTCAATCAAAGGGCTGAGATATCAACTTCCATAAATGGAAGGGAAAAATCATTCCTTGACTTATCCATTAATATCATGTCACTCGTGACGCACCCAACGTACCCTACTTCCCTCAAATTGTCTGCGTGACGGGTTTTATCAATAAATCAAAGTGCGTGAGTCGTGACACGTATTAATGATAATCTTAAAGTCTAAGGATCATTACACACGCTCGCAGATAGAAATATCTGATAACACAAAAACATGCAGAATTCTTACTGGCGGGTCTGTTCTCATAATCTATTATCTTGAAGATTACCAAGTGAGAGCTTCATGAGAGGAAGTCTCATCTGCTTACAAGTACTCGCACTTGACGATCTACATGCTATGTGTCCCTTCATAGTATTTCATTCAACTGTAGAACTATATTTAAGAATATTGTTATAGAATATCAAGGTTCTCATCATGGAGGGGAACTGCCATGACTTTATCAATGCAACAAATACTCTAGGACATTATTACATCATAGTCATGCAGAACAATGAAAAATATGTAATAATATGGTTAATATTTAAATACATTAAATATTCATGTAATCAAAGTACAACAAGTTGATTCTAGGACACCAAATTTTGCAACAACGTGTGGTCCCGCTCCATAACCTAGCCATGTCTCTGGCCGGCACATGACTCCCGACCATGTAGGATTACACACCGTGTAGGTGGACTGCATGGTGTGTCCAAGCTACCGAGGGACCGGGCCGCGTGTCGTAAGTCGTGTCTGTGTACTAGACCCCGTGTCTGTGTACTCGAGTACACGGTCGTGTACTTTTACACAGTTTCTCGCCTGTGTGACCCATCACATGGGTTGTTCAACCGGGAAGGGATGCACGACGTGTGAGAGAGCTTGCATGTCATGTCATCCTTAAGTTTTCTAAAACCATAGTCACTGCCATTGAGGGGGCTACACGCCACGTGTTCATCCTTAAACATAGTGTGTAGTCGGGTTTTTCACCAGATTTCCAGATTCAATATTATACCATGAATCTGCTCAATCTGTCGCTGATTCCGCCTTGAATCGGCCCGAAAATGATGGATCTAGACAAAAATCGTGGATCTCGGTCATCGATCGCCAAAAATCAACTTTGTTCATTATCGGGGGTTTCGTCGTTCGTTCTGCACGCACCCACAACCTTTACCATGGATTTCTTGATCTTTAATCACCAAAACGAGCATTATTTATTCACAACGATCCCAAATCTATGGTCGGTTTATCAATCTGATCTTTTTTAATGAAATCGTTGTGAATCTGGGGGGTCTGATCGGGCTCGGTATCACCCGACAATTGTCAAACTGGGACCTCGAGGTCAAACCAGTGACGATCACAAAGAAACAAGGGGGAAAAGCACCATAACAATTGTTTAAACATCGTTGGTCAAGTGTTATTGACCAATGATCAAGAACAGGGATCCCAAGGTTAGATAACAATTGAAATTAATTGAATTCCAGCACTCAGGAACACGCAAAGGCGACAAACAAGGGCGCAAACCGGAGAACGACAATCAATCTACTCGACTATTTAATCAAAGGGCATAAAAACACCAAATGACGAGCCCTACCTCGATTACAGATTGATCATTGATAAAGAGCATGTTCGCCAATGATTTGAGAGATGTCGTTGCATTCGTTGCATCTTAGTATGCTCTAATCTGGAGTTTAGTCGTCGTCCAACGTGATCCGTTAGTGGAGGGGGTAGGAAGAACTCTGAATTTTCTCCTCGAGCTTATGCGGCTAACCCTAGAGAAATCTGTCCGGTGATACTCTTATAGAGTAATCCATTTGCGCTTAAAATGAATTAATTAACTAATTTATTAATTCATTAATTCAATTAACATACCGCCAACGAGCGAGGGGTACAGACGTCTCGCACCGACTCATTTTATGTCGCTTCTAGGGTAAACATTGTGTTCCAGACTCAATTGTGGTTTTAGATTTTTGATACGATTTTTCGTTTAAGAGTTATCTCATTTCATTTAAAAATTTGTGCGCGTGTAATATAAAATATATTTAATATTTTTATAAAATTAATTTCAGGAAAACTGGGCCTCAGAATCACACGATGTCTCAGAACCTTACTCTGAAAATATATTTAAAAATATTTTAAAGTCCTACAAGTCAAAAAACGGGTCTCTACAAAATATTTATTTACAAATATTTTTTTATAAATAAATTTTTAACATTATTAATGAATATATAATCTTAAATACATGAATGTTAAAAATGAGTGTGATTGAATAATTAAAAATGAATAGACTTTATAAATATTAAAAAAATGGATAAGTTTTATTAATTATACAAATCATTTAAAAAAATATGGATATGTATTGAAATGAAGATGAATTTATATTGAAAATATTAAACCATAGTAAATAAATATGTATAAATAAATATTATAAAATGATTAAAATCCAAAAAATAATAAATAATAAATAATAAAAATGAATAAACAACATTGATTGAAATAATATTAAAAATGAATAAATAAAATTTATCAATTAAAAACATGATATATTAAATATATTATGTTACTAAATGAAATTCTAAAATGGATATTAAAATATGAATAAATTATATTAATGTTATGTGTGTGGGTTTCTATATATGATTGCATTCATTACATAAATGTGTGTGTGAAATTAATGTGTGTATATGTATGTACACACAACACAAGTTTGATATATGTTAAATTAAACAATAGCATTATATAATATGCAGCGTCTATTAATGAAATAAATAATAATAAGAATGAATAAATTTAAAAAATAAATAAGAGTTATTAACTATATAGATTGTTAAAAAAATAAAAATAAAAATTTATAAATACATTAGTTAAAATGAAGATAAATACATATTAATTATATAGATTATAACTATATTAAAAACATTAAATGTTAATGAATAAACATGTATAAATAAATATTTAAAATGGTTAAAATTATAAAAAAATAAAAATTGAAAAATTGAAAATGAATAAAACACGAAAATATTAATAGAACACTTAAGATTATTATTGAATAAATAATATTGAAAATGAATAAATTCAAAAAAAATATTAAAAAGTAATAAATAGTATATATTGAATAAAAATATAAAAAATGAATAAAATTTCCCGATTATAAACATAATATATATTAAATATATTATGTTGATGAATATAATTCTAAAATGAATATTAAAAATTGAATAAATTACTGAAATATTATGTGTGTGTGTGTTCGATATAAAAATGTATTAATTATGTACATATATGTGTGAAATTAATGTAACACGCGTTTGATATATGTTAAATTATAAAAACAAATGAAATTTAATTAAATGTCCATTACTCGACGCGGTCAGTCAATATTTTTAATTAATATTAATTTTTAATTATAAACCATTTTCACTAAATATATGACTTATTTAATGTAAAAATACATATTTTGTATCATATAAATCATATTTAAGGAAATATTATATATATTGATGTGTGTGTGTGTGAATATATATTTATATTACAAATATTAAATATATTAATGAATAATTAAGTATAAAAACATTAAAAATGAATAAATTGCAAAAATATTAAGCGGATAAATATTTAAAATCTTTAAACTATAAAAACAGTAAACAAACACTTAACATTATCAATGAATAAATAATATTAAATAAATGCATGTTA
Organism: Viscum album; assembly: GCA_963277665.1. NCBI lineage: Eukaryota > Viridiplantae > Streptophyta > Magnoliopsida > Santalales > Viscaceae > Viscum > Viscum album. The sequence continues at coordinate 442,944,046 of OY728160.1, forward strand.
AAAATGAGTGAAATTTAATTAAAAGATTAATATATTGAAAAAATATTTAAAAAATGAATAGGAGATTAATATGTTTTTAATTGTTACAGTTTATTCATTTTCTATATTTATATTTAATATATACTATTTGTTAGTATTTATAATTAAAATATATATATATTAAATTTATTCATTTTTATTAATAATTGTTTCATTAATAAATTTTTTAATATTTTTTCAATCTATTCTTTTTCGAATTTTTTTAATTATTACATTTTATTCATTTTATATATTTGTATTTAATATATACTATTTACTATTATTTATAATTTTTTTATATATTAAATTTATTCATTTTTATTAATAATTTTTTTCATTAATATATATATTTTTAATATTTTTGTAATTTATTCATTTTTAATCTTGATTTGTTTGATTATTTCAATTTTTTTAATTTTTTTACAATTTATATTTTTATTTGTTTTTTTATTGGAGTGTATAGAAAAAATGGGGTGGTTGTGCCGATTGGGAAGGTGTGGTGTGTATAGGTTCGTAGGAAAAAGGGCACGTGTGAGCCCACATGTAAATGGGTCAGGTATGCTGGATGGGCAGGTAGACCAGTGCGTGGAGGCGTCTGCCCGTGTGGCCCGTGTTTGTGAAGGTATATTTGGGTGTCAATCCTTCGCAATTAGAGCACGTTGTGATACCATAACACCCGGACTTATAAAGTGCGACCCAGACAAACGAAAAGTTCGATGTGGGATGAAGGTGCACGGGAAAACCCTTTCTCAACACTAAATAAAAGCGTTGATAAATGATGGATTTTATCAGCGCTTTTTTTAAACGCTGATAAAGACAACTCTTTAACAAAAAAAAATTAACATTGATAAATGATACTTTTATCAGCACTTTTGTAGTAGTGAGATGCATGACCAGTGGTCACGGTTCCTCTGTTTTGTTAAACGCATGTAAAAAAAATGTTCATTAAACCTTTGCTTGGCGGATTGAATGAAATGACATTATAGAATCAAATAATGGTCATAGTTTGGTTGCTGTGTATATTGGATTATGACAACCATGCCATTATTTATTCTGAAAAATAAAAGTATTTTTAGGTTCTTGCGTTGGTATGGTTTTATGAAAGTCAATTTCATAGTTATTATATAATAATTACAATTACTATATTATATGTAATCAATTTAATAAATGTAATATAAAGTATTACCAGTAGATATTGTAATAATATCACATAGTTTTTCATTTAAAAAGTAATTTATAAATATATACTAATTGTCAATATTTTTATTATCAACAGATAAATATGTCATATGAATCTGTTGCTAAACATTTTGACCAACATATATAATATCTAATGGTATTATTGTAATTGTAACATAATTATTTTATCTGTTGCAGTAACATCTAGCGACGAAGTTTTTACCAACAATTTAATGATAGAGACATATACGTTGGTAAAAGACTTTGACGACATAAAATGTACTTTTACCAGCATATATGCCCCTATTGAAAAAAACTAGATATTTTATAGTGCTCGATGTGGACATAAACTCGTAAGAGAAGAGAGACCTACAATTGGTTGGAGATGTGGCATTCGAAGTCGTTTTTATGGGCATGAACATTGGTTGTTTTATGTGGAACATTAAGATTATGTATATTCCTTGTATTAATATAAAAGTTATTTTTGGTCCAGTGTTTTTTTTTTCTATAAGCCCTAAATGCATGGAAATAATTTTTTATGATAAATTTCGAAATATTTCATGAAATATAACAACAAAATGCCTTTAAAATTAAATATAAAATCTAATATCATTTTAAAAATATTTAAAAAAAGAAGTATCCTATACTAAAAATGTAAAACAATTATTAATATAAATATAAAATATAAAAAACCAAACAAGCACATTGCATGATATAAAAAATATTTAGATAAAATAAGTATGGATGAAATGAAAAAAATAATATATTCTTAAAAATAACCTCTCATGCTTACTGACACATTATAATTTTTCTTAATAATTAATACATCGAGACTTCCTAAATGCAGAAAAACTGATATTTGATTGATGATTTGACTTTAGAGTTTGATGGTTAGGCAATGGCTCCCATTGATATGTTTGATTTCATTTCTATTTATTCAGTTGATTACTAAATGATAAATTTTAATTTCTTTAGTTATTCTCCTCCAATCCTTTGATATTGTGAAGTTTATGTTAGAGACATGTCCTGGTGTGCCAACAACTGCATCTTTTTCCATTGAATATGCGACGAAGGTTCGTGTTGCATGAGTTTGGAATCTAAAAAGTGGCAGAAGACAGAGCAAAGGTATGTTGATTCTCATCTCTTCTTCTTTCACTATTTGTGTAACTTGATTGTAATGTTGGAAGTTTTACTGAAATATAGTTTTCAAATCTTCTTTCACTTTATTACTTTTTTTGAATTTTTTATTATAGCAATCACATTATTCTTGAATAGATTAAAATTTATTCAACTGAATGACCTAACCCTTTTACAGAGAATTTTTTTTTGAAACTCATTTTAAGAGTTTGTTCCAACCATCAAATGGTGTTTTTCAGCACCTCGTTTTCTTTCTAAATATACTACATTTAAATATCTAAAATGCAATTTTGTCTCTACATTATGATTTTAGTCAATTATTTAGATATGAATGATGTTTAACAAGATGTTTCGAGATGTATTATAACTTGTTTTATGTAAAATGTTTGACATAATGTATTAGATTGCATAATGCCTACATAATGTATTCAATTGCAGGTGGTAACTTTATAAAATGGTACTTATTTCATATGATCTTGACAAACTGGTATGAACTCCATTTCATTTTTCTCAGTCTTTGTTATACATTAAAAATCAATGTAGATGCGATGGTTGCCACGTACTGATTACATTATGTGTCGTGTACTAATCACATAACGTGTCACATACTTTTTGACACAATATTCTTTGGATTGTTTTTTGCATGTGGACTGTATTCTTTACTAAAATGCACATCAAATGCTCTTTGTATTATTTTTAATTCTCATTTTGCATTCTATTTATACCACTATGAATTCTTTTTGTTTTCAGATGGAAAAAGTAAATTTAGAATGTTGGTGGCTGGTTTCCACCAAGGAATGATATCTAGAGCATAATAATAGAAAATGAAAATTCGTTTAAGAATATACTCCTACTTCTCAGCTCTCATTGAAGTATTCACTGTACTTTTTTACATTTTAACATGTGCCCATGTATGTCTTTTTCCCAGGTTGTTGTAACATACCTTTCAGACACCCTATGTTTCATCATTAAACAAATGTTAATGAAATGGTAGATGATGCACAATAACAGGTAAGTTATTAAGCAGTTTTACATGCGACATAGTTCGATTAGTTGTCTAAAAACATATGCTTTAATTCACAGTAGTTTATTGATGTATTTTCGCTATTGTGTCCAAATTTTGGTATAGTAACACTGTTTACTGTAAAATCACAACTGCTGTAATTTGTGCATTATACATTACAACTTTAGGTATTAGTGAATTTAATAAACACCGTCGAGTAATAGAAAAAACGCCATTAATTTATGTTTTTTTTGGCAAAATGCTTATCAAAGTAAAAAAAACTATTAGTCACTTTCTAAATGATCCACAAAGATACTCAATGAATTATATTCAAATCACGGCAGTAGAAAATTAAAATTCGTTTAAGAATATAGTCACTTTTAAGCTTTCATTGAAGCGTTCACCATACCTTTTTACATTTTAACATGTGACAATGTTTGCCTTTTTCCCAGGTTGTTATAACATACCTTACCCTATGATTCATCATTAAATAAATGTTAATGAAATGGTTGATGGTGCGCAATACCAGATAAGTTATTGAGCAGTTTTACATGCTACATAGTTTGATTAGTTGTCTAAAAATATATGCTTTAATTCATAGTAGTATATTGATATATTTCAACTATTGTGTCCAGATTTTGGTATAGTAGCACTGTTTACCATAAAATCATGCAAATGTGAAAACATAAATTGAAACAGTGAAAAAATGAATGAGATTTCATGATGCAATTGCAAGGTAATTGAAAGACATGCATGATTCTGTTATTTTTAAATTAGCTTTTAATTTTTTATCTCCGCTATAAGCTATACTATTATTAGAGTTTATAAATATTCTGAACACGTTTTTTTCATATTTTTTTAAAAAGAAAATGATGTTCTTTTCAACGCATTCTTTTCACGTTTTTTGGGTTTCTAATGACTACCCCCTACACACTTAACGACTTTCCTTAGTTTCTTTTTCCTCACCTATATTAACTGCTGCAAGGATCGACATCAATGTAAACCGAATATCCATGATAGGGGATCTACTGTACCAACGACTCACACCACTACCAACATACTTTTACCAACAAGAACGTCCATGAAAACAATCTATCCAAAGGACACACCAGATAATGTTGTAAAGATTAGCTATTGTTACATAACTCACCTTTTTTTCAAAAAGAAACCCTTACGTGTAAATTTTTTGTTATGCTTCCTTAGTTTTGAATTATATATCTCTTTAATGTTGAGAGTCAAAATTTCAATTCTAAAATTTCAATATTCATGACTATATTTTCTTATTTGAAATGTAGGTTACTTCATGTATACAATTTCTCCATGATCAAAATATTTTTTCATTCATTTACATATATGATTTATGTTTTCTCCTATAATGATGATGTCTCATAAATTTTTACGACCCTTCCAATATTATTTATCACTAACATGTAATTTGAATATATTTTTCGTTATTTTTCATTATTAACTTTTCCAAATACCATTAGCTTTGGAAAAAAAGAGTTGACTTTATGGTGCTCACAACGGTGTTAGCTGCGTGTTAGACCATCTCCAACCCAACCGCAAAAACATCATTTTGAAGTAAAAATGCCCTCCAACTATCGAAATGTTACTTACCAACCCCATATTTGGCGATGCCTCTGTTTTCTTCTAGTTATATTTATTTTATTAATATAAAAATGTTATATATATATATATTTTTTGGGTCGGCAGCGAAGGGACTGTCGTTCGCCGTTGCCGATGGCGTCCGCTATCCAGGGTGCCGTATACCTAGACGGCAGGAACAGCGCCCCCATTCAGATTTTTAAGAACCGCAGCTCAATTGCATGCCCCAATTCCACTGCACGGCCCATCATTCGGAAAGCGTCGCCGCTGCTCCTGGCAACTCCGGCAGCCACCGCTGCCACGGTTAGGGCGCGCTTTCCTTCTCTTTCCTTTATTTTTTTCCGTGATTGATCGATGCTAGTTACTATCAACCGGACCATCCCAATGTCCTGTTAGAAATTTGTTTGGTTAAACTTTTGCATCGTGTTTTCCGGTGTTTCTTTTCAGGTGGAGGACGGGATTTTGTGTGAAGTTGAGAGCAGAAAGCACGATCTATTAAGGGCGACACAGGACACTCAGCGCGGCCTCGTTGCGACATCCGATCAACGCGCTTCCATAGAGGCAGCTCTCGTCAGTCTATGCTTACATTAGCTGAATCCTTCTGTTCCGCCTAGCTTCATCATCTCGACACTTGTTTAGCATCGGTTTATTATCTCTCATCTTTCATTGTTCTCATCATTAGTTTTATCTTGAATTTGATGGTGGGTGGTTGACAGGTAGTTTTGGAAGGGCACTGCGCTGGCACCAGAATTGATCTGGCCGCGCTGGACGGGACATGGCGCCTGCAGTATACTTCTGCATCTGATGTTCTGGTTCTATTGGACTCGGCCGCGAGGCTCCCCTTCTTTCAGGTTTTTTCAGTGAAAAGCAATCATTTGCTTTATTATTCACCAAGGAGCTCCATTTGTTCGCTTACTCTCACCTTCTCCCCTCGTTTCCTGCATAAAAATAGGTCGGGCAAATCTTTCAGAAGTTTGAATGCAGGGATCATTCAGACGAGGGCGTTGTCCGGAATGTTGTCCGGTGGAGCGTCCCAGGCTTGCTAGAGGTGTACTTTGCCCTCCTGCCTCCTAACTGTGGGCGTAACGTTCTTCACACCCTTTATCAATCTAAACAAGTCCCTGCACGCTCAAGACAATGGTCAATGGTAATGCAGGAAGAAGATGGTGCTACTTTGCTCGTCTCTGCCAAGTTTTCTGTCATTTCTTCACGTAACATCTTTCTTCTCTTTGATGAGGTGAGTTTCTTTAGTATTTTTTATGGGGAAAATTTATTACAAACAATGTTAATGAAGGATGATGTTATCCCAAAGTGGAGTTTTGATGAAATTCACCCTGCCCTGCGATTCTCAGATCACTAAAAGAGAATGAATATATGTGTGTATATATATATATGTGTGTGTATATATATGTATATATATATATGTGTGTGTATATATATATATTTCTTCACGAATAAAGCTTTATAAAAAACTTCTCTCTACCTCACTCTTTCTCTCTTACATAGCTCTCAAGCCCTATTTATATTCTTAGGATCTTTCTAGATCTGGTTTTGATGCTACATCACATACAAGAACTCACCAAAACCTACCTAGAACTCTCCTATACCATGACTCATTCCATGATTGCTGAAGGAACAATTTCTACACATGTAGAATGTCACTCATGGTTGAAAGCAACCATGGTTGGGTGGTGCAAATTTTGAAGCATGGTTGAAGTTGGACTTTTCTTCTTCTTTTGGTTATTGCTTCAATTGCTTGCAATAATAGATCATGTCTTTCTTTTTTAAATCACAATGCCACTTTACCATTGTTGGGGAAAATAATCATAGTCATTTCATTCACTTAGATTTATCATGCAACAATTATTTGCTTGGAAAAGTAGTGGTTTTTGATTCCAATCTTGACTGTTTGTGGATATCATGACAATGGTCATAGACTAACAACAACAAACAACAACCCCAAACAAGCCTTAAACCCAATCAAATGAGGTCGGGTGCATGGATCAAACGTCGCCAATTAGCTTTATTGAAGACCATATTTTCATTAAAACTATTTAGAACAAGATCATCTTAAATGGTTTGTTTTAGGTCGACCTCTACCTATTTTAATAAGTGAATTTGCCACTAAGTTTACCCTATTAACAGGTGCATCTATAGGCCTTCTTCTAAGATGTTCAAACCATCTTAATTTAGTCTGAGTCATCTTCTCGTCAATTGGAGCCACTCCATTTCCCTTTCAAACACATTGATTTATAATCTTATTAGTATGTACACATGTCTATCTTAACATTTTCATTTCCACTATTATTTTTTTGTTCAAGATGCCCCGTCAAAGGCCAAAACTTCATATCATATCGAATAGGTGGTCTAATAACAGTCCTATAAAATTTACCCTTCAATTTCAAAGAAAATTTATGATCAAAAAACACCCTAGAAGCATATAAGTGAATCAATAACGTGGTTGATTTCTTGGGCTATGATTAGTTGAGAGTCAATCTTCCAAAGCTAAAATTTTCATTCTTATGAGTTGTGTTAATATACACACGTGAAGTGAGTGATGGGCTCTTAGTCATCCCGACTATTCCTTAATTTTAAGAGTACCGGGTCATTGCATGGAACCATAAGAAGTTTTTTTTTTCAATCCATTTGTGGAAAACATTGTTAGGTTCAAGGTCCCATTAGAAATGGATCACCCTGAGGGGCTGGAGTGAATTCGGATGATCATCAATTATAGTTTTTCACTTCAGTTAATTACATTCCCCCTTTCATGAATCTTGTTTCTAGATTAATAGAAACATTTTGATCTGTCTTGACAAATGATAGAGACCTGGCTACTGGGGAGTAGGGGTAAAAGTGTCATAGAGGTAAGGGAGGTTTTTTTGGTGTGGGGGGGGGGGACCATTTGGGCCCATGTGTAAAGCAAAGGGAGGGGATGTTGTTATTTATGTTAGGGAGAAGATTCCGAACCCACTCATAGGGCGGGGGATCCCTTATATAAGCAGGGGATGAGTAAGGGGGTAAGGGGGAAGGAAACCATGCTCTTTGGGGCTGTTTACTCAGTTCGGCCATAGGCTTGGAATTCGGCCGCAAGGCTTGGGTGAGGAGCAGGAGTGCTCTCTCGAACTTTCTTCATCTTCCTGCTTGTATTTTTTGCTCCTACTATTCTATATACAAAGTAGCCGGTCCTTTGTTTTCTATCATTTGGTCTGACCAGCCTCTTGTGCGTGTACCGTCGAATTCACTGTGACGGTGCGCACTGCTCGCTTCGTCTCAGCAACGCTAGGCACGACCAGATTCCTCTCTCTCGATGACAACGCACACTGCGGTTTCATCGTTCGACGAAGGTGCTTTCAGCTGGCTTCGCATTCAAGAGGCCGCACACCATCGGCTTGCACCCGACGCTCGCGCATAGACTTACTTTTGCTCCACGGATGTCTGCACCACTAGTGTACGTCAACAACACTGCGAACAGTAGGCGTGCTACTAGCTTACACCTGCAGGTGTCTTTCAAATTTCTCCATTTGCACGACAAGCTTCAATCTTGATCGGCCAAGGCGGGCACTGCCAGACCTTCGTTCGGAGGGGATGCGCCTTGTTGGCTCGCGATTAGAGGTGCGTGCTCGTCATGAAGGCCTGTCATCAGCCTCGACTTGTTACCTTGGACCAACGCTTGGGCAGCCTTGATGCATCCGTGTCCAATTTGGCATCGACGATAAATTCATTTACAAAGGACAAAGCCGAATTCTGGGGGAGCCTCACTTGAGAAAATGCCCCCACACGAGGGGGCACAATCGTTGCTTTCAGATGCGATGCGCTCTACTGGTTTACCTTCAGCCTCGACACGCACTGTTGGAGCCTCACTTCCGGCAGGCGGAACGATGGTGCAGGGGTGGATTACTAATGGTGGCCTACAACAATTTTTGCGGCCACAAGTGACAGAGACTACACTACAGTAGGAGCCTTCAAGAAATGATATCACTTTTGACGCACAACCATCGGTGATCAGTAAGGACACTTCCTCGAAAGCCATGCCACCATTCGAGACCAACGCTCAAGAAAAGCCGAAACAACTGGAGGTGGAACAAACCCTTTTGCAAAAATGCCATGCTCTTCAAGACACCACAAGAGCAGGTTCAGTTACAAACATCCTGCGTAACCTGGCTGTGTCGTATCATGATGAGGAGCGACCTTCAATTTTGCCGACGATTACTGCAGCAAAACAGGAGTTGTATGTTGTTGACGACAATAATCCACGTGACTTGGCGGCGGTGCAACACCACAATGAGGAGAGGACTTTGTTCACGACGGCGGGGATGGACGCTCAGACAGAGAAGGACAGCGCATAGCCTCAGTCATGGAGAAGCTGGCCATGCATAGCAATGGTATGCTGCTGGATTTAACTATACGACCCAACAACCCAATTCCAGGCGACATGCTTGACCAGACAGATGACAGGACGGGGGGCCATACAATTTTTATAAGCAAAATGCATGGTTATGGCAACCACACTACACCTCCATCTATCCAAAGCTGATCCATGGAGGAGGATGAAGTATTCGGGTGATCGCCTGCTCTTCAATCAACAACGCACATTATACAAGCCATCAGCATCACGGTCTTCACTCAGCTGTGCTGCTCAGAGCACTAAAGTACAAAGGATTATCTGGGAGATCCCTTGGCTCTCCTGCGTCAACTGGATGCTTTTTGTAGTCTTGAAGATAATATTAAATTTCAAGGTGGTGCGAGTGATAGAGACCTGGCTATAGGAGAGCAGGGGTTAGAGTGTCATTGAGGTAAGGAAGTTTGTTTTGGGGGGGTGGGGGGCATTTGGGTCCACACGTAATAAAGGGAGGGGATGTTGTTATCATGTTAGGTAGAAGATTCCGGACCCACTTATAGCAGGAGAGTGAGTCGGGGGGGGGGGGGGGGGTGATTCTGTTTGGGGTTGTTTTACTCAGTGCGGCCATAGGCTTGGAATTATGGGGAGGAGCAGCAGTGCTCTCCTTCTATTCTATATACAACGTAGCTGGTCCTCTTTTCTATCAACAAATAAACAGTGGTAACAGAAAATAATCCGTCAGACGCTCATATTGAAGCTTTTATTCCAAAACACTTTTTTAAGTGCCGGCAGATGCTGCCTCAATCATCTTTGATTATAATCTCTCATCCTATCTTCAATTAGATGTAAGTTTAGCTGATTGGAATTTTGTCAGGTTACCGTTCATAATTTGAACATCAGTGAAGCCATGCAGGCTCTGATTGCTCCTGCCATACTGCCCAGATCAGTTTTAAGTCTGCAGGTAATCAACTGCCAAATAAATTTTTTCTTCATTTTCTAAAATATAATATATGTCTTTTTTTTTTTTATAAAAGTACTGTTAAATAATCTGAATATACCTCGAAATGGATGATGATAATGCATACAGATGTTGCAGTTCATTCGCACTTTCAGTGCTAGATTTCCAGTGCTGAGCATCAGGGGGTACGTACCTGGATCCTATTAATCATAATCGGCAATGTCCAATGTCTCCATGAGCTCGTGGATTGAACTGCAGGGGATCATCAGTGGGGGGTCTTTATTACCTGTCATACCTCGATAACAACATGCTCTTAGGGCGTGCTCTCGCGGGAGGGGGGGTCTTTCTTTTTACTAAAGCCCAGCCCCTTGAGTAACAGGTACCAATTTTTATTGCAGTAAATATAGCAGAACACTGTATTATTTAAAAATAAAATTACAGCCTTTTAGGATCATTTTTAGGATTGTTATTAATTTAAAATTAATATTAAACATGAATTGACTAATTAGTATCGTGTAATAGACATTTAACATCAATTTGGTGATAAAAATAAATAAATAAATCAATTAACATTGTACGATAAGTTGAAAACATGACTTAAACTTTAAACAATTACAACTTTTGATCCGAATGCCTGTTTGAACTCTACAAGATGTCAAATCGAAGCCTGCAAAGAGATCTGCGTTGTGTTGATCCGGGGAACCCCGATCACTGTTCTTTGAGGTAAAAAAAGGTCCAAAAGACCTCCAAAATGAAGTTTTTAGTTGGGATACTCTAATTTTTGAATATTTGATGTAATTCCAACTTTATTTAAGAGGGTCTTATTGTTATTTTTCAATGAAAGCTGAATTTATTCTTCATTCATATAGATATTATGGTTTTGAAATTTTATCGTTTTTCACTATTTATGATTAAATATATACATATATATACATATTTGTATTTATTTACATATAGAAATTTAATTGTATAAATAAATATTTAAACATATTTACATGTAAAACATATTTTTAAATATCTAAACCATATGAAAATAATTATTATCCCTTTTATTTAAAATAAAACTGTATGGATATGTATATACATATAGAAATGTATATATAATGTTTATATATAAATATATGTATGCGTGACTATATTAACACACACATATATTTATGTATGCAATCTAATAATATGTAAATAAATATTAATAAATATTATATTTAAAAAATTATAAAAAAATATATATATACACATACATTTTTTATAAATGTAATTAAAAATAATTATATAAATATATATAAATATATATAAATATATGAATAAATATATGAATAAAAAAGGTGTATCTAAATATATATAAATAGTGATATATCATAAAATATAGATGAAATCAACATGGTTCGGTGGTAAGGGCTTAAGTGTGGGTACGTGGAGGCCTAATGTTCGAATTCAAGTAGAGGCATGTGCGAGTGGCTGAGCAGGGTGTGGGGTGTGCGCTAATAAAGGTAGAGCGAGCGGGTCGAGCATTGATAAAGGCCAGTTGGGTGCTGTGAGTGAGTAATGGCAGAGTACGAGCGCTGATAAAAGGTGGTCTGGATGGGCCCTTTGAAAAAATATTTATTTAGTGCTGATAAAAGGCGTTTTATCAGCGTTTTTTTAGCGCTCATAAAAGGCGTCTTTATCATTGTTTTTTCTAGTGTTGATAGAAGAGACTGACTTTTTAGGGCGCTTACAACGTCGTTGCGTTTTTAGCACCGGTAATAACGATTGTTAGCGTTGATAATTACCGAATCTGTAGTAGTGGATGACCCATAGTTTTGTAAGGAGCAAGGAGCAACAATCAATCTTACGATAGATACCAAAGATCCAAAGTCCATTACAGTCTTGCAAGAGCCTCTCAGAAGAGGTCTCATCAGTGGTTCTAGGAATGAGCTTATCACATTATCTCGAAGGATTTGGTTAGAGCTTTGGATGTGTTGGGGTAGTGGAGCTTGGTTATTTTGATGTAGTTGGACAATTAGCTTGAGGCCCATGCACAATACCAACCTGCCATTTTCATGGATTGACTTCTAGTCAGATGGGGGTAGCTCCCCCTTGTTCTAGGGTCCAAGGCCTGGAGGGTCTTAACTAAATCTTCCCGGAATAGTAATAATGGTGGTCATTGTAGTAGAGTTGACCACCAATGCACCCACACGGGCGTTGTAGCAACATGGACTATTGTGTGGAGTTGTGCACTGTAACAACTCGGTTTGCATTACTTAGCTCAGTTTTGAGCTAGGGTTTTAATGTTATAATTGTGTGCTCCTTGAGATAATGAATTTTTGTTTGCACTCCGTGGACGTATGAGCTTCCCGAATCATCTGAATTTACTTGTTCCATTTTTTTCATATGTTTTCTCTTGCACGATCTGTTATTGGTTCTTCCTTCTCATTTGTCGGACCATCTTGATGTTAGGACGTTCATGATACAAGTAGGGCCGGCCCGGGCATAACGATTGCCCAAGCCCAATGATCAAAATGTCGCCCTTTTACTAAAAAACTAAAAATACTGTGAATAAAAAACAATGAATAAAAATAAGAAATTCAGTGGATCAAAAACAATATCTTCACAAATCTAATTGCAATAAATTTGTAGAATAAAATTGCACGAGGATGAAGTTGGGATTGATTTACCGAGTCTGAAGGGTTTCAGGGAGATGAACAAAGCAAGACCGACCTTGCTGGTGATGCAAAAGAGACTTTGGCGGAGATGGCATAACAAATTCAAACACCAGTAGGAAAATATACTTTTGACGAAGCCCAAAATCGATTGGTTACAAAACCAAAACGAAAATTTGCCCCAAAATTTCTTTCGCCCACACAAGAGGCGGTGACTCGATTCTCCTTCAATCGATGAGCGAGGTGGATGGATGGATCTCCATCGCCGTGCAAGGGAGTTGACTTATGCTGAGATTTGTTCAGTGGCAGTGCTCGGTTTTCCGGTCATTCGCGCGATGCAATCACGCTTCAACAACTCAACGAGCTTGAGCTTCTTCTATGGTGGACGTTGGCAGTCGAGATCTGGCGAGCTTGGGTAGTTTGCGTTGGTACTCATAGCGGTAGTGAGCTCTGGGTACAAATTCATCAACACACATCGTCAATCGAAGTTCGTGCGTGCAAATTAGGTATGGGAGAGGGCAACGGTAGAGGCAGAGCGAGACATAGGAGATGAAGAATTTAATGAGTTGGGAGGAGGTGTAGTGGGACGAGGCGAGGAAGGGAGGCAGGGGGGGTGTTGCCTCATTATTTGTTGCCCTAGCCCGAGGGCTTGCTGGGCTCGCCCTCGAGCCGGGCCTGAATACAAGGACACCATGAGATAGGTGTGATATATCTGTCATCCAAATTGCTTGCCAAACTTGTGTTATGAGCAAGAGAAACTAAGATGAAACCTGATGCATGTTGGATCTTTCAGACTAATAAAGAGGCGGGAGGTGGCAGAACATATGTGAATCGAGCTGTGTTCCTCTTATCTCATAAGTTCTAACAAGGCTAAATTTGATGACCTCACACCTTCTTGAAGTCAATACTATGCGTAAACCAACCCTCTTTACCCATGTTGTCGGAACATACCGAGTGGTATTAGAAGGCACCATACTTTGATGGTCACCTTATAGGATCAAAGGACATGCCTCAAGAGGACAAGGGAAAATTGGGCGTCCTACATCATTAGAGGGGTGCCTCATATAACACTCATAATTAGTGAAAAACACACCTTTTATGGCAAGCCATAAGAAGGTACAAATATGTTGAGTGTTTGACCATTTCTATGTTAGTGTAAGAGATATGCTTTAAAACCTTACTATGATGAAGAGTGCATCAAGGCGTGGTAGTCGTTTCTACGACAATGTGGGATGACGTGGAATACATGATACTCCATAATCATAATCAATCAAACTATTGCTAGAAGTTATCATTTACACATTATATGATGATGACATTTGGAAAGCCAAATGTTTAAGAGTCCATCAAAACTCGATGAATTAATGGTCATATGTTACATGTAGCATTCTCAATCAATGCTATAAAATGAACACTGAGCCACATTGTTAGGAGTGTAGATGTGTGGCTGTCAGTTGCGAGGCTGTCCTTGTGTGGGTGTTGCTGGTGGGATGTCCATTTGTGGGTGTGGGTTATAATAACTGCCAATGGTAGTATTGTCTTTTAATTTATTAGTTATTGGCAGGGTTGGTAATAACAGGTAGGGGTGGATGGTTGTCGGGGTATTAAGTAAGGGGTATGGCCAGTGGGGGAGGGTTACGAATGAATTAGCATCTTCAGTTGGTTGTTGTAGGAGCCAGTCCTTGGGAGGTCTCAGCAGGCCCTTCGAGATGCCTAAATATCCCGTGTGTCCCTAAAGACACACCAGGATCAAAATGGGGCGTATAAGATATGTCTGTGGTAGGGGCATAATCCAATCGGGTACGACCAGTGGATCATCTAACTCTCTCACCACAAGCCCTCATACCACCGGCCTTAGTACCGGGACCTCCAGATGGTCGTCTAACTCTGACACCACCCCCCCTCCTACCACCAACCTCTGTACTGGGAGCAATATCAGGCTCCTCGTCGAATATCTCTCGTCTAGGGGGTGGATCCTGAAAAAAAGTTTTAACACAAAAGTAAACACATGATATTATAAGTTATTGAAATATATATATTTGAAATAAAATACTCACAACAGGGATGAGTGGAGGAATTCCCATATGTGTCATGCGACGATTATTTTCTGTCATCTTTTTCCGCCGCCTCTCTTCAATGGGTGTCATTTCCTGCAATGAAAACAAATATGGAAGTAATTAGAAACAGATAACTAATGTGTAACCCAAAAAACAAAATATAGAAAAACCATTCTGAAAAAAAAACATAAAGAAACAAAAGATCTATGGTGGTTTGAAGGTAATTACTAGGATACACACTCTGAATGATGTAGGTGAAACATGTAGGTGAGAACACGACTGTATGATTCTATATATTTCCCACCACAACTTTGGGTTCACAATCAATTCTGACAATTGAGCTATTGGAGTCATCATAAGTAATAAACAGATTGCTTCCAATTGCAGTAGGGATAATGTCAACTTCATCATCACCATCATCAAAAACATTTCTGGGATTTACTTCAATAATTACACCGAATTTAGGATGATGATGATCTTTGACATAAAAAACTTGTTTCACCATTGATGCCAATACATATGGTTCACCGGTGGCAAGAGTGCGAGGTGTCCACGAGGTGGGGGGGCTGTCTAGGGGGTCAGGGTGTCCAGGTGGGTGGGCTGTCCACGGGGGTGGTCAGGCTGTCCAGGGGGGTAGGGGGAGTCCAGGGGGGTGGGCGGGCTGTCCAAGGAGGTGAGCGGGGTGTCCAGGGGGTGGGTGGGGCTGTCCGGGGGGGGGGGGTGGGTGGGTGGGCTGCCCATGGGGGTGGCGGGGCTGTCCAGGGGGTCTGGGGTGTCCAGGGGGTGGGCGGGCTGTCCAGGGGGTGGGCTAGGGGGTCGGGGTGTCCAGGTGGGTGGGCTGTCCACGAGGGTAGGTGGAGTCCAGGGGGGTGGGCGGGCTGTCCAAGGAGGTGAGCGGGGTGTCCAGGGGGTGGGTGGGGCTGTCCGGGGGGGGGGGGGGCTGCCCATGGGGGTGGCGGGGCTGTCCAGGGGGTCTGGGGTGTCCAGGGGGTGGGCGGGCTGTCCAGGGGGGTGGGCGGGTTGTCCACGGGGGGTGGTCGGGCTGTCACGGGGGTGGCGGCGTTGTCCAGTGGGGTCAGGGGTGTCAAGGGGCTGGGGGGGGGGCTTTCCAGGGGGTGGGGGCGTCTGGGGTGGTGGGTGGGTGTCTGGGGGTGGGGGGTGGGGTGGGCGGGCTGCCCATGGGGGTGGCAGGGCTGTCCAGGGGGTCTGGGGTGTCCAGGGGGGTGGGCGGGCTATCCAGGGGGTGGGCGGGCTGTCCAGGGGGGTGGGCGGGCTGTCCACGGGGGTGGCAGCGTTGTCCAGGGGGGTTGGGGGTGTCAAGGGGGTGGGGGGGGGGGGGCTTTCCAGGGGGTGGGGGCGTCTGGGGGGATGGGGGGCGTCCGAGGGGTGGTGGGCGGGTGTCTGGGGGTGGGGTGGGCGGGCTGTCAACAAGGGTGGGGGGGGGGCTGTCCAGGGGGGCGGGCGGGCGGGCAGTCCACGGGGGTGGCGGGGCTGTCCACGGGGGTCGGGGTTGTCCAGTGGGTGAGGGTTGTCCAGGGGGTACGAGGTGTCCAGGGGGTGGGCGGGGTGTCTAGGGGGGTGGCGGGGGTGGCGGGGCTGTCCAGGGGGGTACAGGGTGTCCAGAGGGGTGGGTGGGTTGCCCCTAGGGGTGGGGGGTAGTCCACGGGGGGAGGGGGTGTCCAGGGGGTGGACGGGGCTGTCCAGGGGGTACTATAACTAGTTCCAAATCATGCATTGGACAATACAAAAAAATTGACTGATAGCAACTACTTTTTCTTTTTGAGTTTGCGGTAGTTTAAATCGCTTCTATATGGTTCTACGACGGTTTCCAAAAATCACTGCTAAAATTGGCATCAACATCCAACTCATGTTAGTTCTATAAATTTAGCGGCAGCTTCGGAGAATCGTCACAGAATGTTTTTTAGTGGCATTTTTGGTTTTAGTGACGGTTTCACCTGCCAAAAAATGGAAAGGATATTGTAGTGGTTTGAACCGCCATTATATCCTCGCTATTTTTTGTCATGGAAAACAACTGCTGAAACAAAAAACGGTAAACAAATATTGACCTTAAATAGTGGTGGTTTAAGCCATTACTAAACAACCATTAGACATATATAACAGGGGTTTAAAACGTTGCTATATATCGCTTAAAAAAAAACCCAACTGCAGAATTTGCAACTCTGGAAGATAAAAACAAAATTCAATACATATGTTTAAAATTATATCCATATTCACCACACCCACCTATGAGATCATATAATCATGAAGGTTATCAACATGGTTTACTAGAATGTAAAAATCAATTGACTATTCCAGGAATACATTACATTATTTAAGCAAGGAAAAACATTCAAGTGACTATTAGATTTCTAAGACATCCTTGGAAGACATTAATGAAGGAAAAAGTGAACTCATTAAAAAATCTAATGAGATGTACACAATCTAAAAATGGTATTAAGCTATGGGATATTAGTAGTAATGCTTAAACATGGATCCAAACTTATAAAGATTCACTAAGTATAAATATTTTTAATGAGATTTTAGAATACAATAAAAATGAGATCTGTCTTTGTACAGTTCCAAATAAACCACTTAGAAAACATTTTACCTATTTTATAAACATATATTTAAAAACCACTCATTTATATCATTAAAATATAAATAGGTTTCATTATTAAAAAAATCGAACGTTGACATCATAAAAACATAACCAAATAGTCACTCAGTGAGTCGACACCACCTACAAAAAAATTAGGCACACTTTATGAATACAATGATCTCTAAGAACTTAAGAATAACTCACCTGAAATTCATGACCAAAGGAACCCAATACATAATCACTATAAATCCATAAGAAAATAAAATACATTAAAAACCAATACTACAAACTCTATAGAACAAAAGAAGAGGAAGCCCCATGATCCTAGGAAAATTCCACCATTCTTAGGTGGAATCACCATGTTAGTGGTCGTATGTCGTATGTTTGGTTACAAATGATATATGAAACCAAAGTCAACCCTAGTCATATACATCTACCAATCATGTATTAGTCATTGATTCAATATCAAATAGTGTGAATCATAAAATTTTCCAAAATCCCTAAAATAGGAAAAAATGACGTGATATTGCTAGAGGAAGAATTTAGTGACTCTGACAGGATGAAGTAGAAAGTTTGATGTTCTTGTCTTTGTTTTCTAGAAAGGTCAAAAAAGCACAAAGAAGTATAAAGGCAAGTTCCGTTGAAGTGCTTTAACTGTGGAGCCTTTGGACATTTCGTAGAAAACTGTAAGGCTAAAGGAAGATGAAGATAGCGACGAAGAAGGTGGAAAGTCAAGAAGATCTTTGAAGTAGATGACAGACAAATCAAAGTCCCATTCGAAAGGAAAATATAAGATTTTCTCTAAATATAAGAGAATTTTTTATCCAAATGTGAGAAAGACGATGACAATGAAGTGGAAGATGAAAATTCCAGTGATGATGGTGCTGAGAAGCTGCTTAAGAAGATGAAACTCCGATGAAATTTATGCTTAAAAGAGAACTGAAAAAACGCCTTTAAAAAATTGTTTAACTTGAGAAAGAGAACATGAAGTTGAAGAAAGAAGATCTATCAGTAATCAATCAGGAATAACTCTTGAAGAAAAATCCAAGTTGTTAAAAGTGATCGACGATCTGAAGAATTTGATGAAGAGAAAAACCTCGACATCAATTTTGAAGAAAAGATAAAGGCGAAGGAGAAAGAATTTGACCTTGTACAACAAAAGTTGGTTGAAGCTGAATAAGGAATATCAAACTTCCAAAACTCGATTTCAGAAGTATGTGAAAGTTCTAAGAAGTGTAAAACTCAGAAGGATCAACAAGATCATCCTCAGAGGTTAACAATAAGGTTGAAAATGTTTAGAAGAAGTCAAGAGGACGGTGTATGTAGATAAAGCAAGTGAAGTAAAAAATTCTAAAATCTTTGAGGAATCAAAGTTTGAAGCACAAACCGCTACAATTGGAGACTTTGTTAAGGCTGGGAGGAAGTCTAAGTTGAAGAAGATGTTGGGAGTCTACCAAAATTTTAGTTCACAACAAGGAGCCAAGGTTGATGGTCAGAATGTTGATGGAAAACAGATACACAGTTCTGAACAACATGCAGGTTATAGAGGAAAATATGCTTTCTATGGATATCGTTGGCACTGTGGAAGCTTTGAGCACACAACGAAAATGTGCTTGGTTCAGTCATCAACACCACAATTAATCTAAGAGGTATTGAAGGCAGAGTTTGAGGGGGGAGTCAACCCACTCAAAGAAGACAACCTGAAAAATTCAGTTTGAAAATTGAAAATAAATTTTAACATCTACAAACTATTTGTGAAATATGTGATTGTAATGACCCGAATTTCCCTGGACCTTTCCTTTGTGAAAAATCAGTGTTTAGGGTATTTCGGGAATCAACAGTAGCTCATTCTGAGAGTTTGCCAAAATCCATCCTTGAACCGTCGACGTCGGCATGTCAGTGCGTCAGCACGTCAGTGCGTTGGTGAGTCAAAGACGCCGACATCAGTGAGTCGAGGGCGTCAATGTCTGTGAGTTGAGGGCGTCGGTGTCGGCGAGTTGGGGCATCGGTAGGTCAGGACGTCGGTAGCTCAGCGTCAATGGCTAAGCGTCGGTAGGTCGTTGCGTCGGTAGCTCAGCGTCGGTGACTCAACGTCGGTAGGTCGGCGTCGATAGGCCTCGTTGGTAGCTCACCTGTCGGTGGCTCCGCGTCGGCGATTCATCTTCAGTTTTCCCAGTTTTTCCCTAGTTTTCCAGTTTCGCCCCTCTTACGTCTTATTTGACGTAAACCGAGTTTAAAGCCTTCTTCGAGCGTTTTTAAGGGCGTTTCAAAGGGTATTAATTATATCTTTAAATATCCTAACGTCCCGGGCGATTTGAGATACCCAAACTGCGTGATCTTGACCACGATCCCACGATTAATGACTTTTGGAAATCGTTCTTCCTTTAAAATATGACCTGACTCTTCAAAGCCGAGATCTTCCCTTGTGTGTTTTCTGTTTCCCCTTGGTGCGCCTAGAGCCTTCCTCCCTAGACGAGTCGTGTGCCTGTGCTAGAGCCTCTCCTGCTCAGTTTTCTTGGAGTTCTTCCCTACTGCTCGTGTGATCCCCTGTTCTTGGTACAAGGAGGAACTTCGATCCTTTGATCATCCATGTAGGGATTTCTTATGTCTCTTAAATTGTGCATCATGCGGGGTGAGTGTATTAACGATCCTTTGTAAAGAACAGATGATTACTTTTCTTAAAACAAGAAATAAATAAGAAGGGAATATGATGATGACGTGGTAATGAAATAACGGGTGCGAGTAGATTTATGTTTGATCGCCTGTTTTATTTCTGTTATCTTTGTTTCCCTATGGATTGATTGTGGCCGCATGTCTTCTGAAAATCATGCCCGTTGGTGGTCTTTTATTGCACACTGGTGGTGTCCCGTTTGTTTTGTTATGATGTTTGATAATCTGCCATAACATAAAAATTGCTTAAAACACGTACACTTTTAATCGAAACAAATGCCCTAGGATGAAAACCCTTGTATGATCACCCATGTTTATCAAGTGGATTAAAGAACGGTGTTTACCAAAATCTGAATTTATATACATATATACACATCATGTTGATAGGTGTGGCCGAGTGTTGTGTTCTATTGAGTTTTGGGGACTCTGTGTGAGTTGTGTGGTGTTGCTGTTGGGAGCATGATTATGGTTACATGGGTGGGCAAGAGAGTTGGTTCTGTGAGAAGGGTGTGGTATGTGCAGCGGGGCTGTGGTTAAAATGGTAATTACTGTGAGCTTTGTGCTGGGGGTGTTTCAAGTGGTGTTGGTATCTCAGTTTGAGAGATTGATTGATTGTGGAATGGATGGACTTGTAGGCAGCTGAACTGCCTTTGTTTGTGTTGTGGCCGTAAAGCGACGTTGTGCAGCGGGACTGCAAATCTAGTTTTGGTTGTTGTTTTGAGATGGTTGTGGTTGGTAGTTGCCCGACAGTGTTGGAATAACTTAAAGTGAATCCCTTAATTTAATAAATGGAAAGTGGTTAAAATGGTAAAAATGGGTTGGGTTCAGCTTTGGTAGTGACTGTTGTGTGGTTGTGCATATAGGGGTACCATCAACTATGGTTCGGTATGAGTTGGTTGTCTGTTGTGGGGATCTATAGGCTGGGGCTGAGTGTTTGCTTACCTATATATATATATATATATAAATTATAGTTTCTTGTGATTTCTATATGCACCCCACCTTTGTTGAGCACTATGTGCCGAACACCTCCATCCCATGGGGGAGTGTGTCTTTCCCAACATCTCACTGGGAGGATGGATGACTGGTTACTGACTTTCTTTCTCGCACTCTTTTCCGGGTTCTTACTGTTCGAGCGTATTCGGGCAGACTGTAATGGATTGATGCTTACCATAGTCCAAGATCCTTCAGTCGAGGGTTTGTTGTAGATGAGAGGCCTAGGTGTTTGCAGGCCAAAGTTGTTTTCCCAAGTGTCCCCGGGACGAGGCTCAGATGTCTTCGGGCGAGAGGCGTGGTTGTTGTGGCCCATGTGTCTGTAGACGGGTTGGGGCAGTGAGACTGCGTATGGAAAGAGTGGCAGCGTCAAGATGTTAGCCGTTAGGGATGAGCAATAAACCAGTGGAAAAGTGGTGCGGGGTACCCAAATATCAATGTGCTTATACTACTACTTTAGTTGACTTGCGTTGTTTGGTGAGTGTGCCTTGGTGAGGCTGAGCTGGTTAGTATTCCTTGGTAGGTGCTTTGAGGTTCCACTGTTTTCTCACAGGGATGTTAGTATGTTCCCTCACTTGAGCATGAGTGGCTTTAGTTTTTCTACTGGGTATACTTGTATACTCACCCTATATATATAAAATGTTTTCAGGTTTCGAGGACTTTAGAACTGTGCTTGACTTTACTAGATCAGGCTTCGAGATTAGTTGCTGTTGCTGCTCAGTCTCTTTTCTTTTGGTACTTTATTTTGGGGTTTTGTTGTACCTTGTATCAACTTTACTTTTGAACATCCATGTGGGAAATGGATCCTGGCTTTACCTTTACTTTTAGTTTTTAGAGTTGCTTGGGATTTACCATTTGATCTCCCGATCTTGTTCTATTAAAAGGGCAATGCCTTCCATATTGTGTGAGATTCTATACCCTTGGTGCTAGTCGTCGCTCCAAGGCATATTGAAGGCGGGACTCGTGAGTCATTATCTTTTCTTCATCTTGATGAAGGATGTGACACTTTGCTGCTCCTTCCCTCATCTTGAAGAAGGTGGGAGTTTTTGGAGTTGCTTGGGATTTACCGTCTGATCTCCTGATCTTGTTCTATCAAAAGGGTAATGCCTTCCATATTGTGTGAGATTCTATACCTTTGGTGCTAGTCGCTGCTCCGAGACCTATTGAAGGCGGGACTCATGGGTTATTATCTTTCCTTCATCTTGATGAAGGAAGGACGTGACACTTTGCTGCCCCTTCCCTCATCTTGAAGAAGGCTGGCCGTGACAAAATGGTATCAGAGACGAGGTTTTGAGAGTTGAGGAATAAGATGGAGTTCAGAGTTTGGCACAGTGAAAATTACATTGGATGGTAAGGCAACAACGTTAGGTGACCTTGGTGCGTGAAATAGGCCAGAGAAGACCGGTTAGGACACGAGATTTCAGAGCCCCCCGTGATCCGATGTAAGGCAACAACGTTAGGTGACCTTGGTGCGTGAAATAGGCCAGAGAAGACCGGTTAGGACACGAGATTTCAGAGCCCCCCGTGATCCGATGCAAGGACTCTGGGCCTACTGAACGACTAAGTGAAGTTACACTGATTGCAGGGTAGAGACCCTAGGAAAGGTACATGCATCATAATGACTTGTGTTCTTGTGTGCCTTGGATGTTTTGAGAATTTAAAATAAATGAAGAGTTAAAACGAATTTAAAAGAAAATTTCCACACCACCCGAGCTTAGAAATTCCTTGTTTACTTTTCAGCTATGACACCCGGACGTCGTCCACGTGTGGTATGAGCAGTTGAGGCCTGACATGTTGGCTTAGTTGATCAGCGAAGGGCCGATTGAGAGGAGGGAGATGACCAGTGGCAGAAGACGCTTCGTGCCTTTTAGCGGCATAATCTGGGGAAGTACGATGATAGCGTCTCAGACATGAAGACAGAGAGTTGGCTCGAGGAGCTGAGATCGCTTTCAGCTTGATTCGAGCTCCGACAGAGTACTGGGTTCCTCTTGCAGTGAGCCAAGATGTGAGGAGCATCACGTCAGTGGTTGACGCTTTACGTCGGGGAGAGGAAGGAAATTGGGGTTTCTTGGGCTGACTTTGAGAAGGAATTTCGGGTAGAATTCCTTTCTTTCACGATGAAGGCTGAGAAGAGGTAGAAGCTACTCTCCCTCCAACAGGGGAGTATGTCGGTGAGGGAACTGAGGATCAAGTTTAATGATCTCTTACACTTCGCACCAGATCTCTTCCCGGATGAGGAGTCCCGAGCGAGACGCTTAGAGGAGGCCGACCTCAGGACGCTCCTCAGGGACCTCGACCAGGGCGTGGTCAGGGATGCGGTCGACCGTAGAGATTTAGAGGAGCTGGACGTGGGCAGTTGCACGCCGCAGAGGCAGCAGTTCCAGAAGGGCTAGAGGTTGTTCGAGATACGATCAGTCTGTTTAGTACTCTTGCGTGTGCTTTGTTTGATTCAGGAGCCTCACACTTCTTTGTTGCACCCGATTTAGTTCATGCTCTGGGACTAGATGTAGAGAGACTTCCCATGCCCCTGGTGTTGAGTACGCCAGTTGGAGGTCAGACTGGTTTGCTTGATGTGTGCCGGGGATGTAGACTAATGTTGGGGCCACATCAGTCTAGTGGGGATCTTCTTCTGCTACAGATGCACCCATACGATGTCATCCTGGGCATCGACTGGTTGTTTTTTGTGCACGCCATTATCGACTGCTTCTGGAGAAGGGTCGTGTTATCAGATATGGATGACCAATGTGTAGCTTTCGTTGGCGAGTGAAGTTGTTAGGTGGGCAACCGGCGTGTAGAGCCTCTTCTTTCCTTGTTAGCTGAGCTGTCAGTAGAATCAACAGATGCAAAGGTGATGGAGGTTCCAGGAGTTGTCAGAGAGTTTCCAGACGTATTTTCAGAGGAGGTTGTGACTCTATCCCCTCGACGTGACGTTGAGTTTGGGATAGACTTGCAATCTGGTGCCCTTCCGATTTCGATGACTCCCTATCAGATGACGCCTTCTGAGTTGCGGGAGTTGCATATTCAGGTTGACGACCTGATGAAGACGGATTTTATCCGGCCAAGTGTGTCATCGTGGGGTGCTCCAGTCTCGTTCGCGAAGAAAGCGGACGGTGGCCTAAGACTGTGCATAGACTATCGGAGACTGAATTAAGTGACAGTCAAGAACCGTTACCCCCTTCTGAGGATCGACGACCTTTTCGATCAGTTGAAGGGAGCATGTTGGTTCTCTAAGATCGATTTATAGTCTAGATATCACAAGTTGAGGGTGAAAGAGGGTGACATCCTGAAAACTGCTTTCAGATGCAGGTATGGGCACTTTGAGTTCGTGGTCATGCCGTTCAGCATTACGAACGCGCCAGCTGCGTTCTTGGGGCTCATGGATTCTGTTTTCTGTGAGTACCTGGATCGGTTCGTCGTCGTATTCATCGACAACATCCTGTTCTACTCAAGGTCAGAAGATGAGCACGCTAGACATCTGAGGACTATCTTGGAGGTCTTCTGACACCACCAGCTGTACGAAAAGTTGTCCAAGTGCAAGTTCTGAACACGAGAAGTGCATTTCCTTGGACACGTGGTGTCTCAGCAAGGGATAACAATGGATCTGTCAAAGGTCGAAGCGGTTGTTTCTTGGGCAGCACCCAAGAATGTGGCGGAGGTTCGTAGCTTCCTGGGTCTGGCAGGCTATTATTGTAACGACCCAATCTTTTTGAGTAGTATATTAACTTACTCTTATTGATTTAATAAGATGTTAATGGTTAATGCAGAAAGAGGAGTCAATGGCTTCATCCAGTAGACTCAACCCTTATGAAGCCCACTTATCAGAGCTTGGGAAGGAGGTAGCATCTGTGGGCTTCGCTTTGGACCAAGCCCAAGCCGAGCTCCAGCGTGTCAAGCTTGAACGAAAGCGCTTGCAGGAGAAGTTCAAGTTAGTGGAGATTGCTACTAGGGCAATGTTATCTGAGCCTCCCTCAGATTCTCTCACCATAGCACACCTTACACTTAGGTCTTATGCCAGTGTTATAAGGGGCTATGTGACGAGACCCTAGCTTCCTTGTGTAATCCTTTCGGGTGAATAAATTGAGATTTCTTCCTTTAGTGATGTTTGTGAAATTTCAAATGTCCAGATAATTTTAGGATATATTTTATTGATGAATTTTGAAAAAGGGATATTTTGAAATATTTATGTAAACCCTAAATAACTAATGATGTGTAATGATTTTCAAAAAATGGTCTTCTACAAAAGTGTTCATTAAGGAATTTGGAGTCTAATAAGATCAACTTAATTTTTGATGAATAGTAAATTATGAATAGTGATTTTACGCTTAGGATTAGTAATGTGACCAAATGGATTAGTAATTTTCACTCAAAGAAAGTTTTAATATAATTTAGACACCTTGATTAAGTAATGTGATTCAATAAAATGGTCAAATAACGGTTTCATAAATTATTATTCAAGTATTAGTTTTTTCGGATCAATAGTGTTTTTTAATTAAAAATTTAATTAAAAATAATTAGAAAATTATTTTTATAAAAATGACTTTATTTTTGAACTCAGAGCATCGATATTATGTTATGGTAAATTTTGGGGATTTTTCTAAAAAAATGAATTTTCGGTGAATAGTGTTTTTATTTAAAAATAAAATTAAAAATATTTAGAAAATTATTTTTATAAAATGGAGTTCATTTTTGAAATCATAGCATTGATATTTGGTTAATGTGCAATTTTGGGATTTTTCTGAGAAAGTTGAATTTTCAGTGAATAGTAAAAATACAGTTTTAGGGTTTCGGTATGTTTAATGACATCATAACGATGTCATGATGATGTCATGAAATCTTTTGAGGGTTGGCCGGCCAAGGGTGATGAATTATTGTTTTGGGGGCCCCATGTGACCTAACTCCATGATAAATGCCAAGGGAGAGCACATGGGTTTGAGAAAAGCACATGTGAGGTGTCCCTTGGCCATTAATGCTTTGTCCCCTCACTTTCCCTATACATACCCACCCTTTCCTCCTTTAGTTTTCACTCCCAACTCTCCCCCAACGAAGTTCTGGTCTTCTTACCTTCCAAAGAGTCCTCCCAAGGTGCCCCTAAGCCCTCAAGGTCCAATCCTTTGAGTTTCAAGAGTCACGTTTTAAGGTAAGGGATCCGACCTCTCTCTTTCTTTTCATGTAATCCTTTTTATGTCATTCCTTTTATGCACCATATTCTATTGTGAGAGGATGTTCTTTTATATTCCTCTTACTGCCCTTTTCATGTTTATATGATGAGATATCCCCTCTTACTCTCATCATTTCATTTTATGAATGTTTAAGTGACGCCGTTAGGCTGCCGAATTTTTAAGGGATTCTTTCACCCTTCTCATTTTTCAAGTTCGATTTTCATGTCAAGTATTTCAAGTTCCTTTTTATTATGTTGGGGTATGATCTCTATATATATCATACTGATCTCTTATGATCATATGATGAGAGACCCTATTTGATCTTGTCAAATCATTTTCTTTTGAAGTTAAGTGACGCCGTAAGGCTGCCGAATTTTCATAAGAGAAATCTAATCTTTTTCCTTCCACGTTTTTCATTTCAAATGGTATGTCCCTAAAATTTCATTACCATGTCCATATGTCCTTATTCTTTCACCCTACTGTTTTATGGATCATTTATGAGTGGGTGACCCATGTCCCCTCTCATTTCAATGTTTTCTAAAACCCCGAAACTTAGCCGTTATGCTGCAGAATTTTCCCCTCAAAATGCCTCTCTCTTTTCTCAAAAATTATTTTATGTTATAAAGTGAATACTCAAAGCTCTTATTTCTACAAGGGTATTCACATATATATCAAAATGTTCCATTTTAAATTCTGGGATTTACATACAAGAGACCTGCTTTCCCTTCCGTGGGTTTAAAGTGCCGTAAAGATCATGTCTTTAAAGCAGTTTTTAAAACGTTATGATTATGAAATGAAACCCATATATTTTATGCTATATGGGTTATTTATGAAATGTTTGATGATGATATATGTGGCTCACATGATAATAAAGGCAAATTTAAGGGTGCGCCCTGATAGCGCTCCAATGCATTGGGTAATGATGTAACCACTAGAGATTACAATTTTCACGATACCTTGGTGAATAACCTTGGTAATTTTCAAATGACACCTTGGGGATGGACCTTGGTGATATGTTCATGATTGTCTATGTTAAATGATGTAGCCACATCTTCAAGTTATGAAAAATGTTATTTTTATTATGAAATGCCTCATGATTTCTTTCTCATGCCTTAAAGTTCTTTTCATGTCCTTATTGAAGTATCTCAAGTTCACATGTAAAATGTTTCTCTTGTTTCCCTTACTGGGCCTTCTGCTCACCCTTTCTTTTGATGTATGTCCCCAGGTTATGAGATGCAGTAATGAACCTAGAATGAACTTAAGGAGACGCCTTTCAAGTGTTTAAGAAGAATGTTTTATGTTGTTTTCATGTATTATGTTCCTGGTTTCCAAAACACTAGACCTTAAAGATCCTCAGTTTTGTGTAATGTAATGAAAGTTTATGTTATAAAATGGCGGGATGCCATAGTTGGTATCAAAGGATGGTTTAGTTATTTGTGGAAATTAGGATATAA
This sequence comes from Viscum album, assembly GCA_963277665.1. Taxonomy (NCBI): domain Eukaryota; kingdom Viridiplantae; phylum Streptophyta; class Magnoliopsida; order Santalales; family Viscaceae; genus Viscum; species Viscum album. Next base: position 442,971,856 of record OY728160.1, read on the forward strand.
AAACTTTAGGAAGAACCCTATAGAAAAGTTTAAATATAGGAAAACTTCCTGGTATTTTGGTAAGTATTGAGTAAGTGGTTTATCAACAAATACATCCCTGTCTGGATACGAGTAGGTAGAGGCGGCTCTGGCACAGATGTACATAGGGGTAAAACCCGAAAACACCGCTTTGAGCTAGACTCGAACGGGAACTGGTGCACGATAACGGGCCTTGCTGCACTCTTGGTTACGACACTTCCGGGGGATATGTTTGGTTAATCACAAGCTTTTTATGAATCATTATGAAGGAATTATAGAAAAGTGTAATTGTATAAGCATGAAGTCTTAGTTAAAAGATCCATAAATGAAATAAGTTTCTCACTAAGGTTTTATTCTTTTAGAAAATGGCGGGCAATAGGAGGAACCGTGCCGATGGTGACCGCAATGCACCATGTGCTGACGACCCTCCGATGGAAGCCGGAATGGAAACATTCATGCGAATGATGAACCAACTGACTGAAGTTATGAGTAATAACTTGAATCAAGCTGAGAGGCCGACCTCACCACGAAGGGAACAACTTTATGTTGAGTCCTTCATGCGTCAACGACCGCCAACATTCAGTGGATCTACTGACCCATTGGTTGCGGAACAATGGATAAGCTCCATTGAAAAGATCTTTTCTGTACTCCATTGTTCGGAACAAGAAAAAGTCACCCTTGCTGTTTACCGCCTAGAGGGAGAAGCTGATCAGTGGCGGTCACTGATCAAAAACACGAAGCCACGAGGAGAGATGAAAGCTATGGAGTGGGAAGAATTTCGGGGGATTTTCTTTAACAAGTATTTCCCTCATTCCATGAGAACGAAAATGGAGAAAGAGTTTCTCGAGCTGAAGCAGAAGGAGAACGAATCTGTCGGAAGCTATGAGATGAACTTCACAAGGCTTTCCCGTTATACCTCAAGCTTTGTCATGGACCCTAATGGGAAGGTTGATAGATTCTTTGGCGGACTACGACCACATCTGCGGAAGAATCTAGCCAACAGGGACTACGATAGCTATGAAGAAATAGTTCGAAGTGCTATGAAAGTTGAACTAGAGTTTGGGGAGACACAATGGTCTCACAAATCTAATGAGAATAAGAGAACTCTAGAACCAAGCCTGGGAAGAAGTTTTGATCAGGAAAAAGGTGGAAAGCATATGCAACATGCCACATGCAATAAATGTGGGAAGAAGCATCCGGAGAACTGCTTGATCGGAAGTGGTAAGTGCTATAGGTGTGGAAAAGAAGACCATATTTCTCGGAATTGTCGTAGTGATGTGAAGCCTCAACTTCCCAACACTAACGACAGAGGAAAGATGGTTCTGGCCCTACCCGAAGTCACATGCTTCAAGTGTGGACAGCTTGGGCACTTTGCTAATCAATGTCCAAATCCGAGGGCGGTGGAGGGGAATCACCATCAACCTCAGCAGAGGCCAAGGGAGCAAGGTCGTGCTTTCGCTATCACAACAACTGAAGTTGAAGTTCCGAACGATGTGGTAGCAGGTACTCTTGTTGTCCTCTCAAAACTAGCAAGTGCTTTATTTGATTCTGGTTCTACGCATTCCTTTATTTCTTCCAAGTTTGCAAAGAATATAGAATCAATCCCCGAATTGCTTGAGGTAGAGTTGTCAGTCAAGACTCCAAGTGGGATTATCCATGCATCAACAGTGTTTAGAGACTCTAGTGTTTACTTTGGTGAGCTCAATCTTATCGCAAATCTAGTAGTCATTCCCATGATGGAATTCAACATTATACTAGGGATGGACTGGCTCTCAAAGTATAATGCTAAGATCAAATGCAGAAGTAAGGAAATCTCAGTAGTCTTGAATGAACGACCTACAGTTATCTTCCAAGGAGAGATATCCCGAACTGATCCCTATCTAGAAGCACCTCCTATAGCTTTCTTTATGGAGTTAATCGGTGATGAGGAAGAAGGGAAAGGGAGCATACAAATTGAAGATGTTCCGATTGTTCAGGAATACATGGATGTATTTCCTGAGGAGTTACCTGGACCTCCCCCAGAAAGAGAGGTAGAGTTCTCCATTGAACTCGTACCTGGGTCTCAACCGATATCAAAGACTCCGTATAGAATGGCAAATTGGAGCTAGAGGAGCTAAAGAAACAACTCCAAGACTTGTTGGAGAAGGGGTTTATCCGACCGAGTGTGTCTCCTTGGGGAGCACCAGTTCTCTTTGTGAAGAAGAAGGATGAATCAATGCGGCTATGCATTGATTATAGAGAACTGAACGGGATCACAGTGAAGAACAGATACCCTCTTCCAAGAATTGATGATTTATTTGACCAACTTCGTGGGGCTCAATTCTTCTCTAAGATTGACCTTCGATCTGGTTATCATCAACTGAGGGTGAAGAAGGAAGATATTCCAAAGACTGCCTTCCGATCAAGATATGGGCATTATGAGTTTACTGTTATGCCCTTCGGCTTGACTAATGCTCCTGCTATTTTCATGGATTTGATGAATAGAGTCTTTAAGGACTACCTTGATAACTTTGTGATAGTTTTTATTGATGATATTTTGATATATTCAAAAAGTCGTGAGGAGCATGAAGATCATCTGAGGGTTATTTTGAAAACTCTACGGAAGGAGAGGCTCTTTGGGAAGTTCAGCAAGTGTGAGTTTTGGTTACAACAAGTGGCTTTCTTGGGGCACATCGTAACCAATGAAGGAATCTCGGTTGACCCTGTAAAGACAATGGTTGTGGAGGAGTGGCCTCAACCCACAACAGTAACTGAGATTCGTAGTTTCCTTGGTTTAGCGGGATATTATAGGAGGTTTGTGAAAAACTTTTCACGGCTTTCTAATCCACTAACCAAGTTGACTCGAAAGGGGGTTAAGTTCATCTGGACAAAGGAATGCGAGGAAAGTTTCCAAGAGCTGAAGAAGAGATTGGTTACTGCACCTGTGTTAACACTACCCTCTATCGGAGAAGGATTCGTTATTTTTAGCGATGCATCTCTGAAAGGGCTTGGGTGCGTCCTCATGCAAAATGACAAAGTAATTGCTTATGCATCTCGACAGTTGAAGATTCATGAGCAGAATTATCCTACGCATGATCTAGAGCTGGCGGCAGTTGTTTTTGCTCTAAAGATATGGAGGCACTATCTTGATGGGGAGAAATGTGATATATACACTGACCACCAAAGTCTAAATTATATTTTCACTCAGAAAGAATTGAACATGAGACAAAGGAGATGGTTGGAGCTTATTAAAGACTATGATTGTTCAATTCATTATCACCCTGGAAGAGCAAACAAAGTCGCGGATGCGTTAAGCAGGAAAGATCATGTTGTTCTGGCAACAATGAGGATCCTGGGAGATCCCTTGATTAAAGATCTAGTAAAACTGGACATGGGAATTATAAGGAAAGGGACATCATCAACCCTATACCAAATGATTTCTCAACCTTCATTACTAGAGAAGATCAAGAAGGCTCAAAAAGAAGATCCTTTGCTGCAGGAGAAGTTCGAGGCTGTAAAGGATGGGAAGTTCCCTGATTTCAATATTGATCAAGAAGGTGTATTGAAATTTCGTACAAGACTATGTGTTCCATCTATTCCGGAGATAAAGAAAGAACTGATGGATGAAGCTCATAGCTCTACTTTCTCTATACATCCGGGAAGCACTAAGATGTATAGAGACCTTCGTGATCATTATTGGTGGGATAACATGAAGAAGGAGATTGCTGATTACACTACAAGGTGCCTGGTGTGTCAGCAAGTAAAGGCAGAAAGACAACTTCCTAAGGGGATATTACAACCGCTACCCATACCAGTATGGAAGTGGGATAATATCACCATGGACTTTGTAACTGGTCTCCCGAAAACATCCAAAGGAAACAATGCGATATGGGTTATTGTGGACCGTCTCACCAAGACAGCCCATTTTATCTCTATTCGGGAAGATTTCTCTCTGGATCAGCTTGCCAAGATATACGTGAAGGAAGTGGTAAGGCTGCATGGGGTACCACTATCCATCGTATCTGATCGTGACCCAAGATTCACATCAAAATTCTGGAGAAGTCTTCAACATGCCCTGAATACTGCATTAAATTTTAGTACGACCTATCATCCTCAAACTGATGGCCAATCTGAAAGGACTATTCAGACACTCGAAGACATGTTGAGATTATGCTCAATGGAATTTAAAGGTGGATGAGATCAACACCTCCCATTAGTGGAGTTCTCCTATAACAATAGCTTCCATTCGAGTATTCAGATGGCACCCTATGAAGCTCTGTATGGAAAGCGGTGTAGAACTCCTACTTGTTGGGATGAAACTGGTGAGAGGAAGCTTCTTGGGCCTGATCTTGTGCAAGAAATGACAGAACAAGTTCATGTCATCCAACAACACATAAAAGCTGCTCAGAGTCGGCAGAAGAGCTATGCTGACAATCGACGAAGAGACTTGGAGTTTGGTGTTGGTGACAAAGTCTTCCTTCGAATCTCTCCATGGAAGAGAGTCATGCGGTTTGGGAAGAAAGGGAAGCTCAGCCCCAGGTACATTGGCCCCTATGAAATCCTTGATCGCATAGGAGCAGTGACCTATCGTCTAGCACTTCCACCGAACCTAGCTCAAGTTCACAATGTCTTCCATGTATCTCTCTTGAGGAAGTACATACCCGACCCTTCGCATGTACTGAACCCAGAGGTGGTACAACTGGAACATGACCTCTCTTATGAGGAGCAGCCAGTGGAGATCTTGGACCGTATAGACAAGGTCCTACGAAACAAGACTACCCACCTTGTGAAAGTGTTGTGGAGGAATCATAAATATGAAGAAGCGACTTGGGAGCCTGAGGAAACGATGAAGCAAAAGTACCCTCACCTTTTCGACTAGGCCTCAAGTATAAATTTCGGGGACGAAATTTCTTAAGGGGGGAAGAATGTAACGACCCAATCTTTTTGAGTAGTATATTAACTTACTCTTATTGATTTAATAAGATGTTAATGGTTAATGCAGAAAGAGGAGTCGATGGCTTCATCCAGTAGACTCAACCCTTATGAAGCCCACTTATCAGAGCTTGGGAAGGAGGTAGCATCTGTGGGCTTCGCTTTGGACCAAGCCCAAGCCGAGCTCCAGCGTGTCAAGCTTGAACGAAAGCGCTTGCAGGAGAAGTTCAAGTTAGTGGAAATTGCTACTAGGGCAATGTTATCTGAGCCTCCCTCAGATTCTCTCACCATAGCACACCTTACACTTAGGTCTTATGCCAGTGTTATAAGGGGCTATGTGACGAGACCCTAGCTTCCTTGTGTAATCCTTTCGGGTGAATAAATTGAGATTTCTTCCTTTAGTGATGTTTGTGAAATTTCAAATGTCCAGATAATTTTAGGATATATTTTATTGATGAATTTTGAAAAAGGGATATTTTGAAATATTTATGTAAACCCTAAATAACTAATGATGTGTAATGATTTTCAAAAAATGGTTTTCTACAAAAGTGTTCATTAAGGAATTTGGAGTCTAATAAGATCAACTTAATTTTTGATGAATAATAAATTATGAATAGTGATTTTACGCTTAGGATTAGTAATGTGACCAAATGGATTAGTAATTTTCACTCAAAGAAAGTTTTAATATAATTTAGACACCTTGATTAAGTAATGTGATTCAATAAAATGGTTAAATAACGGTTTCAAAAATTATTATTCAAGTATTAGTTTTTTCGGATGAATAGTGTTTTTTAATTAAAAATTTAATTAAAAATAATTAGAAAATTATTTTTATAAAAATGACTTTATTTTTGAACTCAGAGCATCGATATTATGTTATGGTAAATTTTGGGGATTTTTCTAAAAAAATGAATTTTCGGTGAATAGTGTTTTTATTTAAAAATAAAATTAAAAATATTTAGAAAATTATTTTTATAAAATGGAGTTCATTTTTGAAATCATAGCATTGATATTTGGTTAATGTGCAATTTTGGGATTTTTCTGAGAAAGTTGAATTTTCAGTGAATAGTAAAAATACAGTTTTAGGGTTTCGGTATGTTTAATGACATCATAACGGTGTCATGATGATATCATGAAATCTTTTGAGGGTTGGCCGGCCAAGGGTGATGAATTATTGTTTTGGGGGCCCCATGTGGCCTAACTCCATGATAAATGCCAAGGGAGAGCACATGAGTTTGAGAAAAGCACATGTGAGGTGTCCCTTGGCCATTAATGTTTTGTCCCCTCACTTTCCCTATAAATATCCACCATTTCCTCCTTTAGTTTTCACTCCCAACTCTCCCCCAACGAAGTTCTGGTCTTCTTACCTTCCAAAGAGTCCTTCCAAGGTGCCCCCAAGCCCTCAAGGTCCAATCCTTTGAGTTTCAAGAGTCACGTTTTAAGGTAAGAGATCTGACCTCTCTCTTTCTTTTAATGTAATCCTTTTTATGTCATTCCTTTTATGCACCATGTTCTATTGTGAGAGGATGTTCTTTTATATTCCTTTTACTGCCCTTTTCATGTTTATATGATGAGATATCCCCTCTTAATCTCATCATTTCATTTTATGAATGTTTAAGTGACGCCGTTAGGCTGCCGAATTTTTAAGGGATTCTTTCACCCTTCTCATTTTTCAAGTTCGATTTTCATGTCAAGTATTTCAAGTTCCTTTTTATTATGTTGGGGTATGATCTCTATATATATCATACTGATCTCTTATGATCATATGATGAGAGACCCTATTTGATCTTGTCAAATCATTTTCTTTTGAAGTTAAGTGACGCCGTAAGGCTGCCGAATTTTCATAAGAGAAATCTAATTTTTTTCCTTCCATGTTTTTCATTTCAAATGGTATGTCCCTAAAATTTCATTATCATGTCCATATGTCCTTCTTATTCTTTCACCTTACTGTTTTATGGATCATTTATGAGTGGGTGACCCATGTCCCCTCTCATTTCAATGTTTTCTAAAACCCCGAAACTTAGCCGTTATGCTGCAGAATTTTCCCCTCAAAATGCCTCTCTCTTTTCTCAAAAATTATTTTATGTTATAAAGTGAATACTCAAAGCTCTTATTTCTACAAGGGTATTCACATATATATCAAAATGTTCCATTTTAAATTCTGGGATTTACATACAAGAGACCCGCTTTCCCTTCCGTGGGTTTAAAGTGCCGTAAAGATCATGTCTTTAAAGCAGTTTTTAAAACGTTATGATTATGAAATGAAACTCATATATTTTATGCTATATGGGTTATTTATGAAATGTTTGATGATGATATATGTGGCTCACATGATAATAAAGGCAAATTTAAGGGTACGCCCTGATAGCGCTCCAATGCATTGAGTAATGATGTAACCACTAGAGATTACAATTTTCACGATACCTTGGTGAATAACCTTGGTAATTTTCAAATGACACCTTGGGGATGAACCTTGGTGATATGTTCATGATTGTCTATGTTAAATGATGTAGCCACATCTTCAAGTTATGAAAAATGTTATTTTTATTATGAAATGCCTCATGATTTCTTTCTCATGCCTTAAAGTTCTTTTCATGTCCTTATTGAAGTATCTCAAGTTCACATGTAAAATGTTCCTCTTGTTTCCCTTACTGGGCCTTCTGCTCACCCTTTCTTTTGATGTATGTCCCCAGGTTATAAGATGCAGTAATGAACCTAGAATGAACTTAAGGAGACGCCTTTCAAGTGTTTAAGAAGAATGTTTTATGTTGTTTTCATGTATTATGTTCCTGGTTTCCAAGACACTAGACCTTAAAGATCTTCAGTTTTGTGTAATGTAATGAAAGTTTATGTTATAAAATGGCGGGATGTCATAATTATCAGAGGTTCGTACTCAACTTCTCTCGAGTTGCAGCTCCATTGACGTCTTTGACCAGAAAAGACCAGGCCTTCGTGTGGAGTGAGCAGTGTCAGGCATCATTCAGTTATCTGAAAGGGAAGCTGGTCAGTGCCTCAGTGCTTAGATTGCCGGAGGAAGGGGTGATGTTTGAGGTGTTCTGTGACGCTTTTGGCTTAGGCTTGAGATGTGTACTGATGCAGCAGTGAGGAGTAATCTCATATGGATCTAGGCAGTTACGTCCTCACGAATGTAACTATGCCACCCATGATCTAGAACTTGCCGCAGTCGTGTTTGCGCTGAAGTTGTGGCGGCATTACCTCATCGGGGAGCGCTTTGTGGTCTTCACGGATCACAAGAGCTTGAGGTATATCTTTTCCCAACGAGACCTGAACTTGCGGCAGTGAAGGTGGATGAAGTTCCTTCAGGATTACGACTTCGAAATCTCTTACACCCCAGGGAAGGGGAACGTGGTGGCCGATGTCTTGAGCATGAAGTTGTAGAAGGTGGTAGTTCGGGGAGCGCTTTGTGGTCTTCACGGATCACAAGAGCTTGAGGTATATCTTTTCCCAATGAGACCTGAACTTGCGGCAGTGAAGGTGGATGAAGTTCCTTCATGATTACGACTTCGAAATCTCTTACACCCCAGGGAAGGGGAACGTGGTGGCCGATGTCTTGAGCATGAAGTTGTAGAAGGTGGTAGTTCGGGAATCCACGAATGCTTGAAAGACATTGGAGGAGTTGACCGCTTTGCGTTTGGATGTTGGGGAGGACATCGACAGAGGCTACCTGTTTCAGATGACAGTGCAATCTTCCATAATGCGACAGGTGGAGGAGTCTCAGTGGGGAGACTCGGTGACTGAAGTGATACGTGATCGCGCAACCTAGGGTAATGTTCCAGAGGGATGGTCAGAGGATAATTAGAATCAAATACTGTTTCGTGGGAAGCTGTTTGTTCTAGTGGCAATGCGCGAGAGACTTCTCCGTGAGTTCCATAGCTCACCCCTGACGGTACACCCAGAAGTTTCCCAGATGTACTGAGGCTTGAGGGAACAATTTTGGTGGCCCAAGATAAAGTGGGTAGTGGCATAGTTTGTGACAAAGTGCCTAGTGTGTCAGCAGGTGAAGCCTGAACACCGTGTTCCCGACGGTCTGTTGCAGCCCTTAGATGTTCCCGAATGGAAGTGAGATGACATCTCAATGGATTTCGTCACATGATTACCCAGGGCTCGGGGAGGATGCAATGTTCTTTGGGTAGTGGTGGACCGATTGGTGAAATTGGCTCACTTCTTAACAATCAAGGAGCTGAGCACAGTGGACGCCTTAACACGGAGGTATGTGGATGAGGTGGTGCAACTGCATGGAGTTTCAATATCCATTGTTTCAGATCGGGATACACGTTTTACGTCGCGAGTCTGGAGGGGATTGCAACATGCCTTTGGCACCCAGTTACGCCTTAGCACTGTTTTCCACCCTTAGACGGATGGATAGACAGAGAGGACCATCCAAACGTTGGAAGATATGCTGCGAGCGTGTGTTCTGGATTTTAAAAGATTGTGGGTACGACACTTGCCCCTGTTAGAGTTTGCGTCCAACACTCTACCATTGACATGACATCGTTCGGAGCCTTATACGGAAGACCATGTTGCTCACTCGTATGCTGGACAGAGGTAGGGGAGGCAACCCTTCTTGGACCAAAGGTAGTGCAGAGCACAACAGAGAAGGTTCAATTTGTGCATAAGAGGATGGAGGCGACCCAAGATCGACAAAAGTCGTATGACGATCACAGAAGGAGGCCCTTGGAGTTCGAGGATGGACATGTTCTTAAATGTCTCCCCTCGACGCGGACATAAGATGTTTGACAGAGGAAGCAAGCTTTCTCTCAGGTTCATCAGACCTTTCGAGGTGTTGGGATGAGTTGGTGAGGTCACATATCAGCTGGCGTTGCCACCACGGTTGGAGAGAATCCATAGCGTCTTTCATGTCTCTCAGCTGCGTCAGTATTTACACGATGACTCCCATGTCCTAGACTGAGGAGGGTTGAATGTCGAGGACGACGCGACGTTCGTGTAGAGACCGATAAGAATCGATGATTGTGAGGAGAAGGTGCTGCGTGGGCGGACCATTCCTTTGGTTCATGTGTTATGGAGGCATAGTGGCCTCGAGGAAAGTACTTGGGAGCGGGAGGCACAGATGCGTACCCAATACCCAGAGCTGTTCTGAGTTTTGCTCTTGTGTTTTTCTTTGTGTCTTGCTTATGATGTAATGTTGACCTTGTTTGCTGTATGGTAAGATGTTTCCCTGTTCTCTGAGTTTGTGTGAAAAGTCATGACTATGGGGAGGGGAGAACCTAATCCCTAATCAAGACGCATTAATGTGGATGCGATTAAACCCGTGCGAGCGAGACAGTGACACCCAAAGCGGATAGTATCTTGACTTGGAGGAAAAAGCTCCCTAATTCATGTGTCTGGACGGTGTGACCTTTGGTGTTTGCGTGGTTGTTTGGGGTAGTGTGGGGCCTTAGTGTTTGCACAGTTGTTCAGGAGATAGATGACAAGGAGGTGTTCTGGGGTGTTGAGGTTTTCACTTCAGCTTTAGAATAACACAAGGTGGTTTGCTCCTGAGAGGTATCTTAAGGGTTGGTTGTTTGGAGTTCCTTTTCTTCTGGGTCAGTTTTGAATTCTTGAGGACGAGAATAGTTTGAGAGGTATCTGATGTAATGACCCGGATTTCCCCAGACATTTCCTTTGTGAAAACCAGTGTTTAGGGTATTCCGAGAATCAACGGTAGCTCATTCTGAGAGTTTGCCAAAATTCAGCTTTGAACCGTCGGCGTCGACATGTTAGTGCGTCGGCATGACAATGCGTCGGCATGACAGTGCGTCGACATGACAGTGCGTCGGCATGACAGTGCGTCGGCATGACAGTGCGTCGGCACGTCAGTGCGTCAGTGAGTCAAAGGCGTCGACATCGGGGAGTCAAGGGTGTCAGTGTCGGTGAGTCGAGGGCGTCGGTGTCGGCGAGTCATGGCGTCGGTAGGTCAGGACGTTGGTAGGTCGTTGCGTCGGTAGCTCAGTGTAGGTGGCTCATCGTCGGTAGGTCGTTGTGTCGGTAGCTCAGCGTCGGTGGCCCAACGTCGGTAGGTCGCGTCGGTAGCTCACTCGTCGGTGGCTCCGCGCCGGTGACTCACCCATCGACGACTCATCTTCAGTTTTCCCAACCCCCCCCCCCCCACTTTTCCAGTTTCACCCCTTACGTCTTATTTGACGTAAACTGAGTTTAAAGCCTTCTTCTGGCGTTTTTAAGGGTGTTTCAAAAGGTATTAATTATATCTTTAAATATCCTAACGTCCCGGGCAATTTGTGATACCCAAACCGCGTGATCTTGACCATGATCCCTCGATTAATGACTTTTGGAAACCGTTTTAAAAAAAAATATGATATGGCTCTTCAAAGCCGGGATCTTCCCTTATGTGTTTTCCATTTCCCCTTGGTGCGCCCAGAGCTTTCCTCCTTAGACGAGTCGTGCGCTTGTGCTAGAGCCCCTCCTGCATAGTTTTCTTGGAGTTCTTCCCTACTGCTCGTGCGATCCCCTGTTCTTGGCACATGGAGGAACTTCAATCCTTTGATCATCCAGGTAGGGATTTCTTCTGTCTCTCTTACATTGTGCATCATGCGGGGTGGGTGTACTAATGATCCTTTGTGAAGAAGTGATGAATAATTTTCTTAAAACATGAAATAAATAAGAAGGGAATATTATTAAAAGATGACGAGGTAATGAAATAACGAATGAGAGTTGATTTATGTTTGATCGCCTGTTTTATTTCTGTTATCTTTGTTTCCCTATGGATTGATTGTGGCCGTATGCCTTTTGAAAATCATGGTCGTTGGTGGTCTTTGCTTGCACACTGGTGGCGTCCCGTTTGTTTTGTTACGATGTTTGATAATCTGCCATAACATGAAAACTGCTTAAAACACGTACACTTGGTTAATTGAAACAAATGCCCCAGGATGAAAACCCTTGTATGATCACCCCTGTTTATCAAGTGGATTAAAGAACGATGTTTATGAAAATCTGAATTTATATACATATATACACATCCTGCTGATACGTGTGGCTGAGTGTTGTGTTCTGTTGAGTTTTGGGGACTCTGTGTGAGTTGTGTGGTGTTGCTGTTGGGAGCACGATTATGGGTACAAGGGTGGGCAAGGGAGTTGGTTCTGTGAGAAGGGTGTGGTATGTGCAACGGTGCTGTGGTTAAAATGGTAATTAATGTGAGCTTTGTGCGTGGGGGTGTTACAGGTGGTGTTGGCATCCCAGTCTGAGAGATTGATTGATTGTGTGGAATGGTGAACTTGTAGGCAGCTGAACTGCCTTTGTTTGTGTTGTGGCTGCGGAGCGACGTTGGGTAGTGAGACTGCAAATCTAGTTTTGGTTGTTGTTTTGAGATGGTTGTGGTTGGTAGTTATCCGACAGTGTTGGAATAAATTAAAGTGAATCCCTTAATTTAATAAATGACAAGTGGTTAAAATGGTAAAAAGGGGTTGGGTTAAGCTTTGACTGTGGCTGTTGTGTGGTTGTGCATATAGGGGTAGCAACAACTATGGTTCGATATGAGTTGGTTTTCTGTTGTGGGGATCCATAGGTTGGGACCGAGTGTTTGCTTACCTATATATATATATATATACATATACATATATAAATTGTAGTTTCTTGTGATTTCTATATGCACCCCACCCTTGTTGAGCACTATGTGCCGAACACCTCTATCTCATGGGGGAAATGATAGCCAATGGTGTTTTCTTTGATCTCGGGTGATCAAATGACGAGATCCACAACGGAAAGGCCAAATTTGGAAAACGCGTGAAGGGAAGACGAGATCTGGATAATTCTTGACTACCCGACATTTATCTCAGTATAACATACGATGTGTAGCCCCTAACTTTGGCGATAGGGTTTTGAGTGGAGTTAAGGATCACACGCCGTGTTGCCGGGCCCACACGTCGTGTGACCCTACCCGGGAAGCCATGCTGTGTGCCAGCTGCACATGCCCATGACCCCATGTGGCACGACATGCTGTGTACTTCGAGAGTACACGTGTCACGAACCAGCCCGGGTACCCTGGTAACCCGATAACCGAGCCGACCTTGACATAGCCCGAAGGGCTTTCCTGATCCCCATGGGTCGACGACTAGCACCTGACATCATATAACATACAAGTGAGAACGATTTTGTCACAAGAATGCGGAAGCAAAAGAAAACAAGGCAGTATGCATAACAAAAGAAACTCCACTGGGAGTGATGTACCAGAATACAACATGACATAAAAAGCCCAAAGTACTACAACCCAAGTACTAAAAAGGAAAAAAACAACTCCAAGGTCCCTAAGGACAGAACTCACCGAGACCAAAACTCAACAGCTGGATCCACCTCCAAGAGACCCCTTCCCTTTGGTCGAACTTGAAAGAAGAAAGTCTACAAACACTTGAAGGCAAAAGTAGGGTGTGAGTCTAAACCCAATATTATACTACCAAAGATTCCATAATAGATGCCAAATAAAGATTATCCAAATAAAAGCTTTCAATTTTAAAGTAAACAGGTTTGGCAATTCAAAAGCATATATAGACAAAACCTGCCATATATTTTCAAATGATGGAAATAAATATTTTAAGCAATGATTTTATAAATGATGGAATATTTCTAAAACAATGGCTTATTTAAAACATTTATATAAAACGGTTTATATAAATTTAGCAGGCATGTAAGCAGTCCAAACAAACATTGACATACATTTATATTTCAAATATAAATAAACAAGCGAGCAATATGGTCATTTGCCAAAAGATATGACAGTATTAACCTGCTATAGGATTCCGCACTCTCTAGGTGAACTCAGCAAAATGTGTATACACACGTCCCTATGACACTGGCCAAAGGAGACTCGTCACCAACCCGTCAGGGATGTGACCCGCTGCAAGTATGTTTTAGAACGTTGTCGTAGCGTAGAGTGTATCCAAATAACTCACTAACTACCTAAGCCTTGCATGTGCTCTTACATGATGAGTGAACTATTTTAAGACTGCTTAAAATACGATCAATCCCATTCTTCCATTTCAAAAGTGTCAATTTCTTTCCATTTAAAATCAAACAAGTTTTATTAAAAAACATGCATTTTTCACAAGATAAAACCACTGGGTTTCTATCAAATAATTTTAAGCCATTTTCACCAGTTTGAAATCCATTCAAAACCAATTCCATCATTACACAATTTATTTCCACAATTAAATTCAACAATTTAATTGAAATCGTTTCCATCAAATCCACAATTTAAATTAAACAATTTTAATCGTCCAATTTCCATAAACTCACCCAATTCAATGGAATTGGGATTTTCCAAATTTCCATGCCAAAACCATTTCAAATATCTCGATTTATTGGAATCGAGTTTTTATCAATTTAATTGAAAGCAAATTTGAACAATTGAATTTAAATCAACAATTGAAATAAATCAAGTAAATACAATGATAATCAATTTGGCAAGTCGGGACGGAACCACCTACCTCAAGGTCGTCGATGCCAACAGCAAGGATGAACCACCCTATGTGGTTCAATACGCCTCTTCATGACCTTATTATCATAATCGTCATCTCACAAAAGCTCAACATTCATTAAGGGTTTCTAAATCCAAAACCCACCATTTTATTTCAAAAGAAAATAAAATACCACATGCGATGATAGTTTCTCTCCTGAATAATTTTCCAATTATGGATTAAAATATTATATGTGATAATATTATTTTATCCCTCATGGATAATTTCAAATTATCGAATAAAATATTACATGCGATTACATTTTATCTCTCCTGGATAATCTCTGGATCAATGTTTTAAATTATCACATGCGATGATAATTTATCTCACCAGGATAAGTTTCAAAATATAAATATATTATCACATGTGATAATATTTATCTTTCATGGAAAATTTTTCAGTTTTATCGCTATATCAACGCACGCGCTTGTGATTATTCATTAGAATAATTATTTTTGATAAACTCACAATTATCGTTTTAATAAGACTTTGCATTTATCTAGTGATAAATTCTTCAACAACTATCCTTTGACAATTTCAAGTAATTATCCTTTACAATCATTTTAACAATTATCTCAATAATTACATGAAATTATTCTTTGATAGTTCTTTGATTATATTTTGATAATCTAAATAAAATATCATTTGTTAATTTTATAAATTAACCCTTCATAATTTGCTGCAACTAAAAAAAATGATAATTCAAAGTGATTAAAAAAAATTTTGTATAACCCAATGAAATTACCATTTTGTAACTGAAAATAATTGTATTTCATAACTGCGCGCAAAAGGATAATGATGATTACCTTATAATAATTTATAAATTATTATTTGATAATTATATGTCATTGTCTTCCGTTAATCTCACTCAATATTTATCTGCTAATAATTCTTTATAAATATCACCTGATAGTTTCTAATATATTGTCAACGAAAAAAATGTGAAATCATCCCTTTGATAATTGGTGCAAATTATCATTCAATAATTCATTTATAAATTATCCTTTTATCATAATTCGCGTAAATTCCATTTGATAATATTAAGATCTTCAGGGATTCTAATTTAGGTTTTACATTTTATATTAAATTCCCCAGTTTTTCATTAAATTATTATAGATGAAAAGAAATTGAAAAAAAAAACTAGATAAAAAAAATAGGCCAAACCATTATGCGCACCATGCAAGTGAAGGAGATTGCAACGCCTGAAGAAAAAATTATCGCCTGATTCACCGATCACGCAAATAGAAGTTCTACAATCGGCCGGACTCGGGAAGATCAACCAAAGGAAAAACTATGGTGTTCGGGGATTTAAGAACCCCAAAATCAGATCTTATAAACCCTCAATTCCAAACACCCGATTTAATCATCCATTCAACCAAAAATTTATTACGGAGTCATTGATTTCACCTAATCAATGAATTGCAAGTGAAACAGATTAAAACGGTGAAGAAACGATGTTTTTAGAATTCAACCGGCGTCATCAATGGTGGTGCGGGTTTGGGGAAGAAGAACCGTTGAATTGTTATTATTATTTTTAAATAAATTAATTATTTAGTATAAAAATTAAATAATAACAAACGTTAATTGCACATAAAAGTAATACCCCGTCTAGGGTAAACACCCTGTTCCGGAACCAACAGTGGTCTCAGATTTGTCAAACGATGAGCGGTTTGGGAGATATTATTGATTTATTAATTAAAACTTTGAACAATTAATTAATTAATATAAAAAGGTTATTTTTGCAGGCGAGACGTCCAAATGCCCGATGCGAACAAATGTTATACATTGTCTAGGGTAAACCCTCCATTCCAGACCTATCGGTGGTCTCAGATTTCCCATACGTCGCACCGTTTGGAAGATATTTAATTATTTTTAATAAATAATATATTAAATATTATTTAATAAATTTATCTCACGAGCGAGACATCTAAATGTCCACGCCTTCGAATGTTATACCTCTCCTAGGGTAAGCACTATATTTTGGACATAACCGTGGTCTCAAATTTCTCATACGACAGACCGTTTTAGAGTTATTCAATTATTTTGAATAAATTGCTCATGCTTAAAATAATAAATTTAATTTTTTTATTTCGTCCTCTTATAGACTTTGCAAACCTCAAAACCCATATTTATTCAGTGTTTAACATAAAAAATTTTTAATTGAATATTCAGGAGCATTAATTGGGCGTTTTACCATTCTGCGCCGTTTTTTAAGAAAAACACAATTTTTTACTGATAAACAATTTTTCCCAATTAACATAATAATAATTTAACATAAAAAGGGTTTAGGAATACCTGAAATAGTAACGTGATGTTACAACACGAGCACGAGCTGACACTCGGGCACGACTAGGTACACGACCACAACCCTAATTACACAAGCACAACCTAGAGCACACGAACAAGCCCCGAGCGACTGTGGCATGCCGTGTACCACATGTACACGTCATGTACAATGACATGACTTCCAATTCGTGTTCAGAGGAGAACATGACCAGACAACGAAGCGGGGTCACATGCCTTGTGGACCCCATGCACATTGTGTATTCCCTCCTATAACCTCTTCCTCTCGTATCTCCTTTGTTCAGACTCGGATTTTGGCCCACGAGTGACCTTTCCTGAGTAAATTTCCATGTAGAATGCAATGGTGGTCTTCGTTGTGGATTACAAAATACGACACAAGATGTTCCAAGTGTGATGTTTCTTTAGGAGACACTTAACGATGGAAGTCATCAGGGCAAGTTCATTAGAGAGATGCTGGGGTCAGAACTCCCCTATTGCACTAGGGTGCGGGTCCCCCCATATTCTATATACAGATAGCAGACCCCCGCCCACTGACAGATAACAGGCCCCCACCTCTTGCTGGCTCAGATAACACGTGGCATGAACTGTCCCCTGCCTGGCGAGGATTTAAAAAGAAACTCAATCATGCTAATTTGAAAATAAGACATTAAAATAACGTTTTCCTTCTTTTCGAAATCAAGTCACAAGTTTAGATTTTTAAGGAAAGCGTTTCTATTCTACTACAATTTCAAAATAGTTCCCAAGCCTGCATTAACATCTCTAAATGAAAAGAAAGCAGTTTAGATTAAAATGCGGTTTTTCACAAATGAGACATCAAGTATGAAACAACTGAAATGAAATTCACATCACAAGCATCATGTCGCAAGTGGACACCATGAGCAATCCCTATAGGTAACTAGCACAAGTGGGACCTTAGAGACCTCGTACCTCAGTGAAACGTGGAATAGTAACCACACTGAATGTCGTTATCGTGCACGCACCCCTAATAGGAAACACACCCATAACCTAGTGGTCTCCAACATCATAATGTTTAGTTAGTGTTGTAATCGTCAATCCTATTAGACGAAACCAGGACGAACCACTTCCCTATCATCTAGCGTACTAGTCGTAGTCCGCCCACCTAGATACACCGAACTTCCCATGTGCTCTATTTCAAGTGGTGGCGAGTTTTCATAAAACTAACATACATGAACATATCATTTTCTAAAACAAGGGGGCATGTCTCAAGAGGGGTTTTCCTTTTTCACAAACTATTCTAAAAGTGCCAAACGACTTAATTATTTACAAGAAATGTTTTCATTTTAGAAACATAATCACCCAACATTATTAAGTTTTCCAAAACAGTTTGAAAGCTTAACTACACAACCAAGGTGCTACATATTTACTGCAAGCTTAAAACCACACTTAAGAATGAAACAATCCTTTTAAGAAAATCAACTATCCTTTAACCTTGAATTCACACCAAAACCCATTTTTGGAAATCACTTTGGAACTTTTTTGGAAAACAAACATGCCATTTCACTTTTACAACAAAACCGATCAAAAGACCACACATCTTTGGAAATACCCGCTTTACGTTCAAAACATCAAAGAAATCACTTTTCAAGAACCAAAACCATTTACACACACATATTGTATATGCATTTCATGTAGAAGTAGAAAATGCATTTTTAATAGAACACCAAGCAATTATGGAAATTCTAATTAAAGGACAGGGCACAGGAAACGTACCTCAAGGTGGAACCAAGCCGTCCACTTCGGCTCTTGGCGCTTTCTAACTAAAAGTTGTTGCTCCCCCACTAAGCATATGCGCCTTCACATACATGCAAGGACACCTAGCCCCTATGCATACATTCGCATGACCCATGAACATGTGCAAGGGGATCCTTACATGTATGTTTATACGCATATACCAGTCCCCACTCACCTGCGTATGCATTTTTATATATACACATAGGCACACCTAGCCCCAAACATGCACATTCAATGCCATGGATGAAGATACACGTAACGGGGGAACCTACGTGTATATATTTACTTACCTATGCACATGCAGACGAGTCGCCTTAGACCCGGTGACTCGAAACCACAAAGAAGTGACTGCGCACTACACAAATAATTTAACAAATAAATCAAACACTTAATAAAACATTTTCAAGATGCCTAACAAGGCTTTACCCCCAAAACACACTCAAATTATTCTCTTTAAAATTATACACATGCCAAGACCATTTTAAAACTTGATTCGTATCACATGCGTAATTTAATAAATCACTTAAACCATTTATAAAACATTTCTAAATAGCAGCTCAAGGGCTTGCACCAATAACACCCTCAGTTTCACACAAAAATGTCATTTTAAAACTAAACGCACACCAACGCCACATTAAAACACAATTTAAACCACCGATGAATAAAATAATTGCACAGATCATAAGACACTAAAATGACACATGATGGGTTTTCATAAAAAACACACCCTTTTTTATATAAACATGTTACAAAATATCAAACGCGTACAAAACCCTCTTAAAAACCAATTTCGCACCAAACCAATTAATCATAGAACACACCAGATTAATCAAGCAAGTAAAATAATTCATCAAATAATCATCAACCATGGATTCACCTTCCATTTATGAAGAAATTGCCAGGAAATGTTGCGAAACAACAACCCCACTTCACCCGCACCTTCGAGAGGCCAAATCGAACCCTAATCAAGGAAACCGGACTAGCAAGGTCAAGATTAAACCCCTAAAACAACATCCTACCTGTTGTAGAAACCAAAAACTCAATTAACACGATCCAAAATCTCAGGAAAGGAGGAATAGGGGCTTACCGGGGGAAGTTGCATGCGTCGGAGGAGAGGGGGAAGAACAAGGCGCGAAGGGGGTTTGCGATCGTTGGAAGGGACATCCGCACCAGCAAGGGGTCTGACCAAGGGAGACCAGCGCACACAGGGGAGGCAGGGCGGTGTGAGGTCGCCGGGGCCGGAGCGAAGCTTCGCTGGGAGGAAGGAAAGGGTGTCGGCTAGGAAATCGCCGGAGTCGGGTCGCGCTGGCCGGAGCAAAGGAGGGGGAAAGGGGGTCGAAGTTGGCCTGGTGAGCCGCTGGTGGGAGGCGCGACGAGGAGGGCAGCCGGTGCAGGGCGGAGCGTTGGTCCGGTTGGGGCTGCGTCACACAAGAGACCGGGGGGAGGCTTGGGGGGGGGTGGCCGGAGTACAACCTCAAGGGGGGGGGGGGGGCGTTGGGAACAATAATAATAATTCCATGCATTTGATTTTAAATAATAAATTTTTTAATAATAATAATATCATTACCTACATAATAATAATAATAATATTATTATGTTTCAAACATTTACCAAATTTTATTTTCATAAAATTTTATTTGTTTCAAACATTGACAACCACACGATTTATGCTGGCCATTGCATAGGCCATCCTCGCACAGCTACCTGCAAGCAGTCGTGCAGTTGAACAACTGTGCTCTGACTGTGCCGAAAGGCACTAAAGAAAATAGTACTAATTAAAATAATTAAATTCTAGAGATTGAGGTGTGACAATTCTCTCCACCACACACTTTATGCCCCCAAAAAGTCATCAAGCCGACCGTTAATAAAACCTCGAGTCCATGCCCAACACACCACCCCCCCGGGGGGGGGGGGACGCGGGAACTCCCAATCCGATTTCACCCAACTCCCTCACATCAACCAACAACGACCTTACCACAACCAGAAACTAAGGAGTTCCTAATCCCAAACAGAACCAACTCCCTTAGCACGAGCGGAACTATCCTACTGTAAGGGCTCAAACTGAAAACACACAATGAAGCAACCCAGTATACCGGGGCACTGGGACGAAGGATCTCCCTACCAGAACTGAAACCCTCCGAACAAGGGTGAACAACAAAACTGCCGACATCAATAATTCCACCCCCACTAGGGGAAACCCACGAAAGAAAACTCAACCCAAACCGGAAACACCATTCGTTACCTCCACAAAACTCAAGCACTTTTATCACCAAATGAATTCTTCCAAAAGCCACATTTAGAACAGACAAAGCTGCTTAGATTGTGGCAGAACAAGTCCATCATACTATTGTAATGGAATGATGAACTTTCCCTGCTAAAATGAACAAAGGTAAGAAAACCTCAGATGTTTCCATCCCGATACAAAAAACATGAACCAGGCCGAGGTTTCATACACCTCCGGCAACTCCTGACTGTGCGCGAGCTTCACCCCGAGACCTGAGGCTGAGACTCTGATGGTTGAAGCATCTTATGCCTCACAGTCAGACACTAGCATCCCCCGACCAAAACTCATTTCTCGAACGATGCTTCTTTTAGAACTTTCCCCCGGTGACCCGAATGGTCGCACGACAACAAGACTTCGGAAGGAAGCGATAAGGTGACTTAGAATGCCCGAACCTGCCATACCAATGGCACTTAGGAGAACGGTCCGACAAACTAGGAGCCGACACCGACGAATGAGATTCTTCAGAAACAGGTTCCTCTGGTACACCCTGCTTGCCAGATGGGGAACCTTTGCAAAAGCCAACCATTACCAACTACAACCCAACTCTAACGACAAAGAGACATTCAACCTCCACTGATCTAAAACTGGACAGACCAAAACGACACTAACTTTAACAAACTCGGGAGTTCTCAACAACCTGAAGACACACTCTACTACCACAACCACACAACTATCCTAACAAACGTCAATTACCACAATAAACTAGCATCACTTAAAAAGAACCGAAATTGGACATGACTCACTGGCTATATTAGCGATCTTCTTGGGCGACATTTTCTGAACAACATGTAAACCACAAAGCCAAAACTAATATCAAGCAGTAGCAGCATCAATAAAGGTAACCTCATCCAGAAACAACCAAACAAATATAAACATATCCAAACCATTACTTTTAAATTTCAAAACTGTCTTATTCCAAAGTCACTTTCCAAATACCAAAACCAAGTTTTCAAGAAAAACCAAGTCCCGAAATCACCTTTTCATTCAAGTCCATTTTAGAAAAATCAAGCCAAGCCTTAAATTCCAAAACCCCACCCATGACATCCTATGAACCGCCGCATAAGTATTCATCCCCTTCCACTCAAATCACCCGTACATATGTGTCAACATGCACTTCACGTGCCTACCCACACGTATACGGGCGATCCTAAGGAATACCAAGGGTCACACTTTCCATTCCGTTACCAAATCCAATCATAAGCCAATTTTTTCAAACCAAAATACTTCCTCATTTAAAAACTCATTTCACGAATTTCCAAAATAATTTGAAAGAAAACCCTTTTTACCAGTTTTAAAATCATTAGAAAAAGAGCCCTTTCATTTCAAAAAATCACCTTCATTTCCTAAAACACTCTAACACCAACCAAAATCAAGACAAAGCACAACCAACAAAAAACAATCGGAATGAGGAACTAGTGTTTATGCCCAACCCGACGACATGGTAGTGAGCCACACCCCAAGTAAGACATAACACCAAGAGGACCTTGAACTGGGCACCTAAGCTCCACATGAGTCACTACTCCATGTGGGGTTACATCGTGACACCGAGTCACCTCTATTGTCATCCCTCAATCCAAAATTAAGACAAAAGACTCAAAATTCAGACTACCCCTGGTAACTCAGTTCTCGTCACGGACGATGGTGATTAGACACCGACCTGTAACCTACCTCCTGAGCCCTGAAAATCCTAATCTCCATTTACCAGACACTCCAAATAGCAAGAGCCTCCTCTGATACCATTTTGTCATGAACCAACCCAGGTCAACCCTGGACCGGTTACCCGAGCCGATCCAGGGTTGACCCGGGTTGGTTCGTGACACGGGTCGTAGTTGGAGTTGGGCCCATGGTGAGGATTGGTTTATGAACTTAGGGTAATGGTGTCAGAGTGCCTCGAGTGTGACTTTTAGGTCAGGGAACCTAGTTGGTGTGACGTCCGACATATCCATTTACGAAGGCTCTGACTACCTGCTTGTCGACTCGGCATACCGAGACATCGGTTGTAGAGAACTTGATATACATATCATATATGATTGAGTCTTTTGACTGTCCTTTTCGAGTCAACTCCCCATATATATATATGCTCATCTAATCGTGATATATCTTGAGCACTTTTAAGATGCATCCGTGAAGATAACCATCCAGGTTATCAATTCAGGATTGTGATAATGATCTAATGAGTGATGAGACCTTGGTTTAGGGTTCATCTCACAGGATGTTTCCTCCAGGTGAGCTGAGAGCAGCACCCCCGTCTGTCGAGCAACAGATAGTACCGGCAGTTCAGGCTGGCGATATGTGCAGGCTTAGCGCACTCCGCGAGTTCCAGCGTTACAGACCGCTGAGCTTCCACGGTGAGCCAGATCCTCAGGTAGCGGGGGATTGGCTTGAGTCGGTGATCCGAGTCTTCAGGATCGTTTGGACCTCGACAGATCATATGGTTGCACTGAAAACCAATGTTTTCTATGGAGCAGTTGGGTGTTGGTGAAACCTGGTTATGCAGAACCATGCTGAGACGATGCTCTCATGGTTTGGCTTCCAACAACTGTTTTGTGAGGAGTATTACCCTTCATGCTTGTGCTCAGTTCAGATCTCAGAGCTACTTGAGCTGCAGTAGGGTGATATAAAAGTTGCAGAGTATGCCGTGAGGTTTACTAACCTTATGCGATACTCCCTTGATATGGCACGAGATGACTACTTCAGGGTGAGGAAGTTCGAGTAGGGTCTCCGCAGATACATTTGATTCAGTGTGGTCTCCTTATGCCTGTTCACTTATATTGGAGTGCTATAGTAGACTTTGGTGACCGAGAGCTTCCTAGCAGAGGGACGCCGAGCGGTTGGAGCTGGCAGTGGGAATCATGTGGCTGAGTCTTCTACAACAGGTAGTAGGAGTCAGACATCGAGGTCTCGACAGAGGAGACATTCTCATTCTCGGATGTAGACACGTGGATCTATGGATTAAGGATTGCACATAGGATCTAGTCAGGCATGAGAGGGGTGATGTTATGATTGCGATTGGCGAGGTCACTTGGCTTGTGATTGCCCGACCCGTTGTGCTGAGCACGACAGACAGACAATGGATGTACCCCCACGGTAGAGGCAACGTCGTGATCTGGGATCTCCCAAATGTGTCTAGGGCAGACCTCAGGGAGGCAGTGCTGGAAGAGGAGTATGAGTCGCTCCAGAGGGAGGAGCAGTTGGTGGAGGATGGTGCTATGAGCTCCTACCACCACCACCACCACCAAGTGGCCCACGTCAGGCTTAGGGTGTTGGCGATTGGGGCCGTGGACAATTGTAGGCCATGTAGGGCTATGACCAGACTGCACATGAGATGATCCAAGGTACAATATATATTTATTCTACCCTTTCCCCAGTACTAGTACACACAAGTGTGAGTCATTCATTCATCTCCTTATTCCTGATACGAGAGCTGAAACTTCTAGTTGAGACTTTAGTCCATCAGCTACGACCAGAGGTTCTTACTGGGTGCAATTCTTCGATATCGCATATCTTCCGACAGTGCGAGCTGGTGCTTGGTAGAGGGAGTTTCACATGGGATACCTTGGTTGTCACAATGTGACCTTATGACGTCATCTTGAGTATGGATTAATTGTTTATGGTTCGATCCTATATCGACTGTCATCGCAGACAAGTTAGATTCATTCAGACATATGTGACAAGATTATCCTTTGTGGGCGAGAGAGATCTCATGGCGGAACGAGTGGGTCTTGCAAGTAGGAAGCTGCAACCCATCACCCATCAATTAACGATTTTGGCCCTAGATACAACGAGATCTTCAGGTATCTGGATTCCTTCGGTAGTAGAGGAATTTATGAATGTATTCCCCGAGGATGTTTCGAGACTATCTCCACGACGAGAGATAGAATTCTACATCAACTTGCACCCCGAGACCACATCGATATCTTCAACAACATATCAAACGACCCCTATAGAGCTCCAAGAGATGAGGGTGCAGTTGTAGAACCTTTGAGAGAAGAGATTTATCAGACACAACGTGGTCCCCTGGGAAGCTCCAATTTTGTTCATGAAAAAGGAGGACGAGACCTTGAGGCTTTGTGTTGATTATCGTTGCCTGAATCAGGTAATAATAAAGAATAAGTACCCCTTGATGAGGATTAAAGACCTCTTTGACCAGTTGTGCGATGCAAGTTGGTTCTTGAAGATCGATATCAGGTCCAGCTATCACCAGTTGAGGGTTCGTGAGACTAATATTTCGAAGATGACATTTCGATGTCGTTATAGACACTGAGTTCCTGGTGATGTATTTCGATGTGACGAATGCCCCTGATGTGTTTTTGTCTTTGATGAACCGAATCTTACAGGCATACTTGGACTGATTTGTGGTTGTCTTTATTGATGGCACACTCATATACTCTGCGAGGAGGAGCACACAGAGAACTTGGGAATGGTCCTGAACTTACTCAGGGATCACAAACTTTATGGTAAGCTCTTGAAGTCCCAATTTTGGATCCGTGAAGTTCACTTTTTAGGGCATGTCATTTCTGAGCATTATTTAGCTGTGGACTCATGAAGATTGATGCATTGCTTTCTTGGGAGTTACCCAAGAGTGTGACAGAGGTACAAAGCTTTCTTGGCTTAATAGAGTACTATAAGAGGTTTATGCACGACTTTTCCAGAGTAGCAACCCCTTTGACCACCCTGACGTGGAAAGAGCAACCATTTATCTAGACTGAGCAGTGTTAGGGAGTCTTCGAGCAGTTGAGCCCGAGGTTGATCGG
Organism: Viscum album; assembly: GCA_963277665.1. NCBI lineage: Eukaryota > Viridiplantae > Streptophyta > Magnoliopsida > Santalales > Viscaceae > Viscum > Viscum album. The sequence goes on from OY728160.1 coordinate 442,997,364, forward strand.
TGCTCCTATGTTGAGGCTACCAGAGGAGGGCATTGAGTATATAGTGTTTTGCGATGCCTTTGGAGATGAGATCAGTTGCGTTTTGATGTAGATGCTTGCAGTAATTACATATGGGTCGAGACAGTTGAGACCACACGAGTACAACTACACGATTCATGACCTGAAGTTGGCAGTGACAGTCTTTGCTCTGAAGATATAAAGACACTATCTTTTGGGAGAGCGCTTTATTATATACTCATACCACTAGAGTCTCAGGTACATATTCACTTAGAGAGATCTTAACCTGAGACAGATGATCTAGTTGGAGTTCTTGCAAGACTATGACTTCAAGATAGTTTATACTCCCGAGAAGGGCCACGTGGCGGTAGATGCCCTTAGCAGGAAGTCCCGTTCTTGCTTAGTGGATGAGGCGTATGAGCAGTTGACTTTTTTGTAGCTGACCCTGGTAGAGGTGAGGGGTGCAACTTTTCTTCAATTGATGGTGTTGACTTCTCCATTCTTTTAGTATGCGAGGGAGACTCAGTCGGGAGACATCGATTGTGAGGTTCTACGTGACCAGATATCCTAAGGGATACACTTGATGGATTCTTTGAAGGATGGGAGCACATCATCCATTTCTAGGGATGAACAATAGTTCCAGTCGCGGTGCGAGATGAGGTGATGAGGGAGTTTCACACTTCCCCCTTGGATGTACATTCTAGCATGGAAAAGATGTAAAAATGACCTTCAGCAGCAGTTTTGGCGGGCTAACATGAAGGTGAGTATTGCCAAGTTTGTCTCTTAGTGTCTCATATGTCAGCAAGTGAAGGATGAGCACCATGTTTCAAAAGGTTTGATGCAACCTCTTGAGATCCTGGAGTGGAAATGAGACGACATATCCATGAGTTTTGTGACAGATATTTCACATACAATGAGAGTCCATGATGCCATCTGGGTGATTGTTGATTGGCTTACTAAGTCGGACCACTTGCTATCAGAGAGCAGTGTTTGGTGGAGAGTTTGAGGCAGTTTTACATGTGGGAGATCATATGACTCCATGGGGGTAACCTCGATGATTGTCTCCGACAATGATGCATGGTTTACATAATGGCTGTGGAGAGACTTGCAGGAGGCATTTAAGACCCAATTAAGGATGAGTACAACGTTTCATCCCCAGATGGATGAGAAGACTAAGCAGACTATCCAGGTGTTGGAGGATATGCTGAGCGCTTATGTGTTAGACTTCAGACGAAGATGAGAGGTTCACTTGCAATTGATAGAGTTTAATTATAATAACATCTATCACTCTATGGTCGACATGACACCTTTCGATCCCTTGTATGGGAGACCCTGTCGATCACCCTTATACTGTGCTGATATTGGTGAGACATCTCTTGTTGGGTTAGAGAGGGTGCATGTGACAATGTAGAAGGTTTAGGTGATCCGAGAGCGTATGAGGACAACCCAGAGCTGATATAAATCTTATGTAGATCAATATTGTAGACCCTTGGAGTTTGACTAGGGAGACCATGCTTTCCTGAGTCTCCTTACGATGAGGATTGCAGAGATTTGGTCGGGGTGATAAGCTATTTTCAAGGTTCATCGAGAGATTCGAGGTCCTACGGAGGGTTGGCGAGGTTTCTTACTGCCTAGCCTTGCCCCCATAGTTGTGGATGGAGAGCCACCTCCACGGAGTGCATAGTGGCGATCGAGGATAGACATGAGAGGATCCTACGAGGATAGACCATTCCCTTGGTTCGTGTGCTATGGTAGCACAAGAGCGTGCAAGAGAGCTCCTGGGAGCGAGAAAGCCTGATGCGGGCTCAATATTCCCACCTTTTTGTTTAGCTTGTTCTTTTTGGGTGAAGATCCTTGAAGGTGGAGAGAATGTAGTGACTCTGGTTTTCTTGTAAGACTTTTAAATATATTAAGAAATATTTTTAGAAGCTAGGTGTTGATGCAGTGCGAGATTTCGAGGCCCGATATTGATATTATAAAGATATTAAATATATCAATATCATGCACATTTAGTTTTCCTGAAATAGTGGAATAACTCCCAAATGGAGTCTTGGATCAGAAATATGAGACCACGGTTGATTCTGGGATGCAGAGTTTATTCTAAGAACGAATTAAGGTTGGTCGGCGCCGGACATCCGGTTGAAGCAGTCGTTGGTGGTGTGTTTAATTAAAATAAATAATTAAATTTATTTATTTTATTTTAGATGTCCACGACCTATTATCCTCTATATAATTTATACTATAGAAATTCTCCAGGGTTAACCGCATAACCCTGAGAGCATTGAGAGGAAGCTCTGAGTGTTCTTCGTTAGCGAATCACATCAAAGGACGACAATTGATCAGATTGAGGTGGATCGAGAAGCAGCGTACACAGCGGGACTTCTCCTTTGTTGGAGAACACATTCTTCACCAACGATCAATCAAAATCGAGGCGAGACATGTTAATTGTGGTTTCCACCCTCTTGATTAAATTGATAAAACATGGATTTGATCTGTGATTATTCGATCTTCGCATGTGCCCGGTATCCGAATTAAATTATTTAATTTAATTTATTATTGTTATGCCATTTTATCACCCTGGATATCCCATTTAAATGATCGTTGGTTGAGATTGCTTGGCCAATGATAGTTACAACTTTGTTCTTATGCTTATCCTTCATCAGTTCTTCACGTTCTTCATCATTGGACCACAAGGTCACGATTTAACATTGCCAGGGTGGGTTTTGAGCGTGATCGAACCCCAAGATTCATGGTGGCTGTGTGCATGACAAATGGATCGGTATTTTGTGGACGTATCAGGATGGATTGTTGGTGATGCTTTGTGGATCTGAGATCTGGAGTTGCGACAGGTGACATAACATGCACGAGATGAACTACGGGCTTCGAGAGGATGATCAAATTTCATTTTCCGACCATCGGAGGCTGGGAAACGATGACCATAAGTGTTTTCCTTCGATAAGTGGTTAAACGACAAGATCTGCGGCGGCAATGCCAGATATGGAAAATGCGTGAAGGGAAATCAGGATCTAAAAAATTCCTGACTACAACGTGTATCTCGGAAGAACACACAATGTGTAGCCCCCCTTGGTTGCGGTGCTAGGGTTTCAGATGGAGTTAAGGATTACACACCATTTGGATAGGCCCACACACTGTGTGACCCTACTCGGGCAGCTAGGTCGTGTGCGAGTTGCACACACCCAGGACCCCATGCGTCACGACACACCGTGCACTCCAGAAGTACATGGGCATGAGCCGACACCTAGGCACGACCAGGCACACAGACATGACCCGAAGTACACAGGCATGGCCTGGAGCACACGGGCAGACCCTGAGCGGCTGAGGCACGACATGCACCACCTGTACACGCAAATGTCACATGGATTCCAAGTCGTGTCCAGAGGAGAACATGGATAGACAACGAGGCAGGGTTACACATTGTGTAGACCCCCATACACACCATGCATTCCCTTCTACAACTTCTTCCTCTTGTATCTCCTTTGTTTAGACTCGGATTTTGGCCCGCGAGTAGCATATCCTTAGTAATTTTTTAAATAGAGAGCGATGATGACCTTCATTGTGGAATACAAGATACGATGCGAGGTGTTTTGAGCGTGACACTTCTTTAGACGATGTTTGACGATGACAGTGATCAGGGCATGATCAACGGATAGATGCCGGGGTTGGAACTCCCCTGTCGCACCAGGGCGTGGGTCCCCTATACTCTATACAGATAGAGATGGTACTCCCCTACACTGAGCGTAGGTCCTCTATTTACAGAGTGATACTCCCCAGTATTCGAGCTCTGACGGTGTGCAGATCCTCCATGTGAGTTGGGATCTCTCGGATGTGGAGCGCAGTAGTGAGGGGAGACCTCCTCCGTACATACTTTGCCGAGGATGCGTTTGATGTCGGACATCGATGATGGACTTTTGGAGCTGCAGGTAGACTCATCGACTTTGGCTAGACTGTGAGATGGCGATCCTCTTTCTCTATCGTCTGGATTTCTTTATGAGCATATTTATATGTATTGGGTTTCGTTTCCCTCTCGCTTTAGGTTGAGATAACCTTTTGTTGTATCTCTCCATCGCTCCCTTTATAGTTTTCGGCGCGTCCTACTGGGTATGTATATACTCACCACTGCATGTGCTTTACCCACACGTGTCATGTATTATGAAGACGACAGTCAGATCGATGGTGAATTTGGTGGAGCTTAGAGATACTTGGGTGCATTGACCACATATGGCAGTCGAGACTTAGAGATCAGGAGTTAGACTCATTTTTCATCTATATTCTAGTTGTTGTGAACTTGAGACTTCAGTTCTGGTTGGGCGTGTATTTTTCCCCTTTTGCTTTGGTTTATACTGTCACACTTTGTTGTATTTTCCTAGAGGTTATTGCATGCATGTTTACACTCTAGTTATTGCCGTCTTTTATATTCTTTTGAACTTTTGCATTGAGATAGATGAGTGTGCGCGTACAAGTGCATTAGACAAAGATCTCCCATTTCATTTATGTCTTCTTGACACATGTTGCCAACCCCTAGCCTATTGGAGGTGAGCTTGAGGTTGTGGCGACCAATCTCCCACTGTCCAGGCGGGTCCAGTGGGTCGGGTTGTTACAAAAATTCATTTTGTAATAATCCCACAAAGCACGACGAAAATCAATTTTTTTTTTGTAAAAATACATTTTCAAGTAATAGATGATCTTATATTAACTCTGTGACTAGCAATCATCACCATATGAGTTTCAGTTCATATAAATTGATATATAATCTATAAATTTCATTTAAAAACAGTTTTCAGAAAATTGCATTTTAAAAATAAAAACAAGCTTATACCAAAATCATGAAAATTGCTGATTCAAATGAAATTAATTAGATTATTCTAAATCCAATGGTTCATATACCAATTTAAGATCAAATCCAAAATATAATGAGACTTTTAAATTACTTGATTTAATGAAAAGAATGATAATAATTTGAAAAATCGTTAATTTTCATTGTTCACTGAAAAATCAATCATTTTAGAAAATTCTCAAAATTTCATCCTAAGTTAATTTTGATATGATGATTTCAAAAATGAAGTCCATTTTGTCAAATACATTATATGAAAGTTTCATAAATTAATTATAATATTTGCTCATAAAAATCAATAAAAATCATTTCTAAAGAAAACATTTTTTTGGGAAAGAAAATGTCTATTAAAAATTGAGTGATTATTTCTTAAGCATTTATCAATATTTTTATATTGAGTAAGATCTTTATATATATTTCACAAAGAAGTTAATCCTATTCACACCCTTCAATTTAACAGTTAGGTTATAACGATCATATTTAAATAATAATATTTCATGGTTCGTTTATGATCGGTGTTTCATGTTGTATACGCTATCTAACATATTTTTTTAAAATCTAGAGGTGTTACATATCCCATTCTAACCATGGAATTCCTCGGCAGAAATGTCGAGAACACCAAGCTATTAGAAGCTTCTTCGACACCACTGTTGGAAGCAGATTCCTAACCCTAGAATCTCCTTGTCAAGCTGTTGGAAACAACCTACTTCCTACCCTCAAAATCCCCTCGATCAACATGATCGAAAAAACCACGCTTCCACACATTGGGATCTCCTTGACACAGTAATAATAAGATCAACAATTACAATAAGAGAATTTAGAGAATTTACAATAAGATCCTCACAAACATACAATCTAATCATAAATTCACAGAAAGAAAAACCACGATAATCGAAAGCGCACTCAGCAAAAAGTCGTTGCAAGATTGAAAATAAAAATAGTTTGTTCAGAGGAATCTTGTATCTTAACATTCCTATGATCTATGAAGCAACAAATCTATTTATAGACTATGATTTGATGACCAAATTTTGAAATATTCGGGTTCAATTATAATGTCATTAAGAGCAACAACCTCCATCTTCCGATGGATTCAACAATGCTTTGCATCTTCCGATGACATTAGTCTGTGTCCCTGCAACGCTTCATCATCAAGTAAAATAAATCCGACAAAAAACATCATATCACTAGATTTTCACACACTACAACTTAAATTCATCGGATAAGTTCATCATATCTTCATCCTCCACACCAAAAACTAAAACAAACTTTAACTCTTGGATTTATTTTGTGATTAATAGTTTAACTTTTAAACTATTGAGTTAAGTGTTAAACTCTTCAGATCATCACATGATGATCAAAATGATTATTTTAGAATATGATAAGAGAGGGAGGTCGATCCACACATCATAGAATAACATGTAAAACTGCTATGCACGTCACTACAACATGGTGATACTCACTATGTCATGGTGTGTCCGAAGGCAGACCATGGTGTGATCTAAACCACCATGCCATGGTGGTACCTTTAATGCATTATTCCAATTGTTGTGTCATGTGGTGAGTGTTTTTCCATTTATGTTGATTTTTCGATTTTGATGTGGATTGTTCAGTTTATTAATTTATGAGTCTTTTGATGAGATTAATGCTTGTTTTTCACGAACCAACCCAGATACCCTGGTAACTTGATAACTGAGTCGGTCTTGACATAGCTTGAAGGACGTTCCTGATCCCCATAGGTTGAAGACTAACACATGACATCATACAATATGAAAGTGGGAACATATCTACCTTAAACACAACAAAATAAAGATAAACAAGTTAGTATGCATACAGGAAAAACTCAACAAGTGTACCAGAAGTCAAACAGACCCAAACAACCCAAAGTGCAACAAAAAACTACTAGAAAACAGAATAAAAATCCAAGTCCTGACAGATACAACTCTCCAAACCCAAGGATCAACAACTAGAACCACCTCCAATTGGCGCTTTATCCTTTCTCGAATCTAGAAGGGGATAATCTACAAGCACAGGAAGACACAGGTAGGGTGTAAGATAAAATCCCAGTATGGTCTCACCAAGAATTCTATAATAAGATGCCACATTTAATTAACCAAATAAAACTTTCAATTTTAAATAAATATGCATGACATTTCAAAAGCATATTTAAAACAAATCATGCTTTACATTTCAAAAGCACATTTAAAACAAATCTTGCTTTACATTTCAAATGATGGAAATATTTTAAACAAATGAATCAACAAACATTTTATATAAAACAATTTATATAAATTCATAAGGCATGTGTAAAATAGTTTACAAACAATGACATATATTTTAAATATAAACGAGCAACATGGTCATCTGTCAAGAGGTACGATAATTTCTAGCTACGGGATCCCCACACACTCGAAGGTGAATCACGAAAATATGTGTATACATACATCCCTCAGACACCGATCAAAGAGGACTGATCACCATCCCATCGGGGATGTGACATGTTGTACTAGGTTTTGTTTCAGTTGTAAAGCGTCAAAAGAGTATTATCCCAATAACAAACAAACTACCTAGGCTTGCATGCGCTCTAACAACATTCAATAATGAACAATTTATTTCAAAACTGTTCCAAATTCAATTCAACCCATTCACTATTTCATTATTTCAATTTCCATTTAAAAACCAAAACATTGGTTGTTAATCAAATCACGACTTTTTTAAGATAAAATCACTCAGTTTATATCAAAATCATTTTAAGCCATTTTCTCAAATATCAATTTGAAATCAATTTGACAAAAATAAATTTCACAATTCAAATTCCACAGTTAAATTCCATAATTAAATTCCACAATTTAATTTAAACAATTTCCATTCAATTTCTCAACACACCCCAATTGAAAGTAATTTAATTGAAATCAAGCAATTGAATTTAAATTAAACAATTGAATTTAAATCAAGCAATTCAAGGTTAATCAAATTGGCCATAAAAAATGGAACCACATACCTCGAGATCATGGGATCCCGAAACACAAAGCCCTAATTGGGAAACTCCAATGAAGAACGTCGACAACGAGAATTCGAGAATCAAACCTAGATTCAAGATCCGAAACAACGAGCATTAGATCCTCCAACAACACAAAGATCTATAAAACCCTAGGGAGGAAAGAGGAGAGAATGCGAGAAAGAGAATGAGAAAAAGAAACTTAACGGGAAGAGATTGAACGCTATTCTTCTTGCTTCTATTCGCTCCTGGAAGGGCGCAGAAGGACCAAAATTGCCTCTTGGGAGCCTCCAAGGAAGAAGAAAATGCAATAGGATCGTACAGGCCCGTCAGACACCTAAAAAGAGGATTTTGGGAATTTAAAACTAATTTTTGAATTAATTATTTCCCGTACACACGACTAGCTGGGCATAGTCGCACGGTTAGACAAAACGTGCACCCTAACCATGTGCCCCTTTTTGCCAAGGTGCAGGGTTTCTGCTAGGTGGGCGCACCGTTTTTCAAACCATGCGCTAGCTGTGCAAGTTCCCACTGTTTGGGTTTGCATGACTTCCATTGAGAGGACACACAGTTTGGGCAAACCATGCGCCCACCGCGCACAACCCAGAAACTTTCAAAATTTCCCAATTTTTCACATGAAACAACTCTAAACGAAACCCAACCAAAGCATGATAGAAAAGGGGTTTAAGGATACCTAAAAACAGTAATAGGATGTTACAACCTCCCCACCATAGAAACTTTCTGTCCTTAGAAAGCTTGTTAAGAAGCTTCTATGTCAAAAAGACGAGGCTGCTACTCTCTTATCAGTGCCTTCCTCTCTCATGTCTCATGAGAATCAGAATCATGCTGCCATAACACTCGAACCAAAGATATCTTCCTCCCATTAAGTACCTTGATTTTAGAATCAACTATCTTGACTAGATGCTCAGTCACATATAAATTAGGTTTAACCTCAAGATCACTCCAGCACAGAATATGAGATGAATCAGATAGATACTTCTGTAGCTTGAGATACATGAAACACGTTATGTATCGACGTTAGCTGTTATTGAAGTGTTAAACGGTAAGCAACTTTCCCCATTTGCTCAACAACCTTAAAAGATCCCACAAAACAATGATCAAGTTTCCTCTTCCTCCCAAGCTGTCGATGACCCAAACAGGGTGAAGCTTTCAATAACACTTGGTCACCAACTGAAAATTCCAATGGTCTGCTTTGACGATCAACATAAGACTTATACTGGTTCTGTGCCATCAACATTTTTTGACGAATAAACTTAATATTTAATGCCGTCTCTTGAACCAAACTCGGTCCAACCAAGAAAATTTCACTAATCTACGACCAACACAACATAGATCTACAAGGTCGACCGTACAAAACCTCAAAAGGCGCCATTCTGATCGCAGACTAGTAACTGTTGTTATAAGAAAACTGAACCAGCCCCAGATGGTCATCCCAAGCTCCCCCAAAGTCAAGAACGCAGATGCATAGCATATCCTCAAGAGTCTTTATAGCTCTTTCTGTCTGTCCATCTGACTGTAGATGATATGCCATACTCAAACGGATATGAGATCTCAGTGCCTCCTGAATGCCTCTCCAAAAACGAGAAGTAAACCAAGGATCCCGATCAGAGACTATAGTAGATAGAACTCCGTGTAGACGAACAATCTCTTTCACATAGAGATTTCCCAATTCTTTAACTTTGGTTGTATCACGAATGAGTTTAAAGCAAGACGATTTGGTCAGCCTATTGATCGCAATCCATATCACATTTTTCTTTCTTTGGGTATGCAGAAATCCAACCACAAAGTCCATAGAGATCTCATCCCACTTCCAAGTAGGCACTGGAAGTGGCTAAAACAAACCTGAAGGTTTATGGTGCTCGACCTTGACCTATTGGCACGTATAACAACGAGAGACAAAATCAGAAATTCCCCGTCTCATATATGGCCACCAGAATCTACGTCATATGTCATAAAACATCTTTGTGGTTCTTGGGTGCACTACCCACTGGGAGTTATGGAAATCCCCCATCACAAATTTCTTTACCGCTAATGGCACAACAAAGCGATTCTGCTATCCTAGAATGCCCTCAGTGGAGAATGAACAATCATGCATGGTCTCCCCACCATAAAGAGAGTCTCTAATTCTACAAAACTCATCATCAAACTGCTGTTCCCTAAGAATCAATTCGAGAAGGGTGGATGTCAACTGAACACTAGCCAAGGAAACCTCAACCCCTGATTTCCAGACTCCAATATGCAACTGTGCAAAAAGAGCCATCAACTTTCAATCTTCCAATGGTTCTTTCATGTCCTGGGTCGGAAGTTTCCTTCTTAAGGTATCCGCGATGACATTCCCCTTCCCTGAGGTATAAGCAATGCCAAAGTCAAAAGATTGAAGGTATTCCACCCAATGCCTCTGGTGAAGATTCAAATCTTTTTGAAAGAAGATATAATTCAAGCTTGTGTGTTCAGAATACATGGTAAACATTTCTCTGAAAAGGAAATGCCGCCAACTCGTAAGTAACGTGCATCACAACTGCAAGTTCAAGGTCATGGGTCGGATAATTCTTCTCGTGTGACCTAAGCTAATGAGAGTCATAAGAAACAACATGATCACTTTTCATAAGAACACAACTCGAACCAGAACCTAATGCATCACAGAAGACCACATAGCCCTACCCAACTTCTGGAAGAGTCAACAACTACGTAGTAGTCAAAAGTCGTTTCAACTCAACAAAAGAATTTTGACATTTCTCATACCAAGAAAACATTACTCCCTTCTGAGTTAGAGCAGTCATCAGAGAATCCAACTTTGAGAAGTCCTTAATGAACTGACGATAATACCCAGCTGAGCCCAAGAAACTCCGAATCTCGAAAACACTTCGTTGTTGTTCCCATATCAAAATAGCCTTCATTTTTTAGGATCAACTGAAATACCATGTTTTGACACCATGTGTCCCCTGAACTTCAGTTCCCGAATCCATAAATCACATTTCAAAAGCTTGGCATAAAGTCGGTGAATTCTCAACAATTATAGAACTGCTCTCAATTGATGCACATGATCCTCCTCGGAATTAGAGTATACAAGGATTTCATCCACAAAGACCACAAAAAAAGTATCAAGGTACTTATGGAAAATCCTATTCATTAAACCCATTAAGATTGTAGGAGCATTGGTTAGACCAAATGACATGACAAGGTACTCATAATGGTCGTACCTGCTCTGAAAGGAAGTTTTTTGAATTTCAGATTCTTTTATTCTTAATTGATGGCAACCAGTTCGAAGATCAATCTTCAAGAACCACTTTTGCCCCTTTTAACTGATCAAACATGTCATCGATTCACGAAAACCAATATTTTTTATTTTTCACGACTTTATTGAGTTTTCGGTAATCAACGTAGAGACAAAGTGACCCCCATCATCTTTCTTAACAAAGAGATTCGACATCATCCAAGGCGACACACTCGGGAATATAAAGCCTTTCTCTAACATATCATCTAGCCGAGTCTTCAACTCTTTCATTTCAGCTAGTGCCACGTGGTACGGAATAGATACTAGTTGAGTACTAGACACTAAATTGATAAAAAACTCTACCTCTCTTACCAATGGAAAACCAGAGAAGTCAAAAGGAAAAATGTTGGGAAACTCGAAGACAACTAGAGGGAGATCACTGCTCAAAGATTCCCGCTCCAGATCAAAAGCAAACACTAATATTACTTTTCCCAAATCTGGATAAGAAGGTCCGACTCTACTCAACCTCAAGTCTCATTCTTCTTGAAAGGTATGTCAAACCCCATCGGGTGAGGTAAAGGAGACCCGTCGAAGATAAAAATCAATCCGTGATTTATTGGCAATGATCTAATCCACCTCGAATATGACGTCAAGAGGTTTCATGTCGAGAACCTGAAAGTCCCAAGCAAGCTCGATGTCTAGTAAAGAGAAAACACAAGCGGGACTATGAAGACCCCACTCTCTCTTCGTTCTGAGGGGTGTAGTAAAATCCATCACATAAGATAACAGATCCGTAGGAAGATTAAACAAATTCAAAATATAGGTTGAAATAAATGAATGAGATGCACCACTATTGAATAAAATAGTCACTAATGACGAAGCTATAGTGATGGTACCTCTCACGGTCATTGGACCCATATCCGCTTCCTCTGGAGACTCTTCCACTGCGTGAAGAAGCTTCGTTCCAGATGCCTATGGCTGGAATCCCTTTGTTCGTGAAACGTATGATTGCACCGTAGTCTTAGTAGGTGTCGATGATCCCGTACCACTACGCGGAGTAGAAAAGACATGACACAACTTCTGCAAATGGCTTGATCATCTATAGGAACCACATATCTTGGGTGCCTCAGTGCAGACCTACTTAGAATGTCCGTGCTTGCCACATTGATAGCAAATCAAAGTGCCTCTACCAGGCATTTCAGGAGGTTTAGGAAAACCCTACTGCTGAGAACCACCATGAGAATCATTACACTTCCTCTTTCCTTTAGAGGAATTTGCAGAACTGTTACTGGGAGAAAAAGAAATTCCCGTCAACCCTGACTTGTTAGCCAGATCCATTTCAACCATCAATGATCTATCCAGTACATTAATATAAGAAGACAACTTCAACAAGAAAACCTGAGAAAGAATATCAGATTGAAGTCCCATCTCGAACTGTCAAGTCTTCATCTTCTCATTTGATACAATCTAAGGTGCAAACCACACAAGCTCAACAAAATGATTTGTATATTCTGTCACGGTCCTGTCAGTTTGCTTGAGTTTGAAAAACTCAATAGCCTTGGTCAACACCATTGAATCTGGATAGAACTCGTCGGTGAAAAGAGCTTTAAAGTCTTTTCACTCTAATCTCTCATGCTTCTTTGCTGTCACCATCGTGTCCCACCATCTCCTTCTTGGTCCCTCCAGCACAAAAGTGACACACTTCACCTTGATTTCATCAGGTGTCTCCAAGAACTCAAAAAAACGCTCAATCCTTCTCAACCGTTCCTCACCCTTTTGTGGATCATTGGATCCTTTGAATGTTGGAGGATTCTGGTGAAAGAACTCATGAGCACGATTCCAGAAAACATCACTCTGAGGTTCCACAGCTGGAGTCTGAACGAGAACTGGTGGTGGTGCCTATCCCAGAGCTTGGACAGTATGTACAATCACCTCAACCAGACTTGGGTCCATGAGAGGATTTGCTCGCTGTGGTTCATCAGCAATTTCCTCTTGGATCCAATTCACATGTCTTCTCAGAGGCATGATGCTACAAAATATCTAAGACATTAAATTAACACTCAAATAAAGCAACAAGGGGAATTAATCCCAACAGATAGACAAACAAGATTTGAATTTCATCCTATCCAAATCAAAAATAGGGAAAAGACAAGAACTAATCCTCAAAACGTCTTTCCCGAACCACCCCTGGTGACTTAAGGCCCATTGTGGCGAGAGCTGACTAGACACTCAATCTCAACTACCTCCTAAGTCCTGACAAGATTACCCAACTGCATACTAACATCAAAGAAAGATGCAAAACCTACACCTTTGATACCGCTTTATCATGAACCATCTCAGATACCCTGGTAACCTGATTGATAACCGAGACGATCCTGACATAGCTCAGAGAGCGTTCCTGATCCCCACGGGTTGACGAACAACACATCACATCATACAATATGAAAGTGGGAACAAATTTACCACACACAACAAAATCAAGATAAACAAGTTAACATACATACAAGAAAAACTTCACAGGGATAAGTATACTAGAAGTAAAATAGGCACAAACAACCCAAAGTGCAACCACAAAGTACTAGAAACCAGAATAAAAACCCAAGTCCCAACAAACACAACTCTCCAAGCCCAAAGATCAACAACTAGAACCACCTCCAAGTGACGCTTTACCCTTGCTCAAACCTGGAAGGATATAGTTTACAAACACTTGAAGGCACATGTAGTGTGTGAGCTAAAATCCCAGCAGGGTCTCACCAAGGATTCCATAATAGGATGTCACATTTAATTAACCAAATAAAGATTTCAATTTTAAATAAACAAGCATGACATTTCAAAAGCATATTTAAAACAAATCATGCTTTACATTTCAAATGATGAAAATACTTTAAACAAATGGGTTAACAAACATTTTATATAAAACAATTTATATAAATTCATAAGGCATGTGTAAAACAATTTACAAACAATAACATATATTTCAAATACAAGCAAAGAGCAACATGGTCATGTACTAAGAGGTATGATAGTTCCAGGCTATGAGATCCCCACACACTCGAAGGTAAATCACAACAATATGTGTATACATATGTCCCTCAAACACTGGTCAAAGAGGACTCATCACCATCCCATCAGGGATGCGACTTGCTGCACTAGGTTTTGTTTCCGTTGTAAAGCATCAAAAGAGCTCTATCCCAATAACTCATTAACTACCTAAGCTTGCATGTGCTCTAACAATATTCGATAATGGACAATTTATTTCAAAACTGTTCAAAATAAAATTCAACCTATTGACCATTTCAATATGCCGATTTTCATTTAAAAACCAAAACACGAGTTTTTAATCAAATCGTGTCTTTTACAAGATAAAACCACTTGGTTTCCATTAAAACCATTTAAAGCCATTTTCTCAAATACCAAATTGAAATCAATTTCATCAAATCAATTTCAAAATTCAAATTCCACAATTAAATTCCACAATTTAATTTAAACAATCTCAATCCAATTTCACAACACATCCCAATTCAATGGAATTGAGTTTTCACCAATTTCATGCCAAATCAAACACAAATCCCAAATTCATTAGGATTGAGTTTTTAATAAACTAATTGAAAGAAATTTAATTGGAATCAAACAATTGAATTTAAATCAAGAAATTTAGGGTTAATCAAATTGGCCATAAAAAATGGAACCACCTACCTCGGGATCACGAGATCACGAAACATGAAGCCCTAATCGGGAAACTCCAATGAAGAACGTCAACAATGGGGATTCAAGAATAAAACCTAGATTCAAGATTTGAAACAACATGTGTTAGATCCTCCAACAACATAGAGATATATAAAACCCTAGGGAGGAAAGAGGAGTGAACGAGAGAAAGATAACGGGAAGAGGAAACTTATAGTGAAGATATCGAACGTCGTTTTCCTAGCTTTGATTTTCTTCTAGAAGTGAGTAGAGGGACCAAAATCACCTCTTAGGAGCCTTTAAGGAAGAAGAAAAAACAATAGGGTCGTACAAGTCCGTCAAGCACTTAAAAAGAGGGTTTTGGGATTTTAAAACTAATTTTTGGATTAATTATTTTTCGTACGCACAGTTAGTTGGGCAGAGTCGCACAGTTTGACAAACTGTGTGCTCTAACCGTGCTGTTGTGGAAACGTCGGGAGTTGCAGCGACAGAAATGACGAAACACAAAAGAGTAAAAGGTAAAAAGAAAGAACAATAACACAAAGATTTACGTTGTTCGAAAATAATCTCTACGTCCACGAAGAGGCAGAATATTCACTATAATCGGGAGCACAAATACAGAGTTTTTTCAGTAAGTAACCCTAGCCTGAAATGAGCTACAAATGGAGAAGATGATCCACTGTTCCACCAACCGCAAATGAGGTCCGCATCGCTACAGTGAAAGGCGGCCACCCAAGTCAAAAGTGCTATAGTGGCTGTGGACTGGAAGTCCAAAAGGCTACAGTAAAGTTGACTGCAAAGTCCGCACTGCTAAAGTGCTCTGTCGGTGTCAGTCGGTCAGATTTGCTACGGTGTCAGAAATGCTGTAGTGCCCGAAAAATTTGGGTCGGGGGCTTTTAGCCCACAGACCCCCGGAGCAAGGGCGTGTTGCCCCCAGCAGCCCCCAACGAACTCACTACGGAGCTCGACCCGCGAAAGTTGTGGGCCACAAGCATTCGAACCAACTGGATCGGGCTACACCAATCCATAAATCTCCCACTTGGAGCCCGATCCACTATGTTGCTATACTTTGATGTCACTGATTAAGACAACTTACTTAATCTGAGATCTTCATCTTCTTCACTTACCATTGGCGTGCTTTCCATTCACAACTTCAATTTCAACCTGACGATTCATGAAATACAAGTTGTTTTCCTCATGTGCTCCCATCATGTCCTCCCTTATTCTGCCTCTCATCCTCCGTTCATCAGTGAAGACTAACAGAGGCACAATAGTGCCTCAACTTTTGTATCACCATGGGTTTTGTCAACATGTATGCCAGATTGTTGGTTCCACAAATCTTCAACAACATCAGCAACTCATCCTGTATCAAACCTTTGATGAAAATGGTACTTCAACTGAATGTGCTTCGTTCGAGCATGAAACTCCGCGTTCTTTGCAAGATTTATAACACTCTGACTGCCACAATCCAATACATTCTCCTCTCACCTTCTTCCCAATTCATCCATTAAGTTCTTCAGCCAAACCATCTCTTTTCCAGCTTCTGTTACAACAATGTATTATGCCTCTGTGGTGGATAAAGCCACCACCTTCTGCAATTGTGATATCCAACTTACCGCAGTTCCTCCATAGGTAAATACATAACCCGTGGTATTCCTCCTGCTGTCGACATCACCTCTAAGCTCAGGATCCACATACCCCTACAATGAATTTCCTTTGCCAAAACACAGAGATGCCTCCTTGCTGCCCTTTAAATACCTCAGTATCCACGTCACTGCTTCCCAATGTTGCTTTCCAGGGTTAGCCATATACCTGCTCATAACTCCCACTGCATGAGCGATGTCAGGCCGAGTGCAAACCATGTCATACATCAGGCTTCCAACAGCTGATGCGTATGAAACTTTTTCCATGTATTCAACCTCTTCCACCGTCTTCAGTGATTGCTCCTTTGAGAGTTTGAAATAGCCCGCCAGGGGAATAGAGACCGCCTTTGCTTCCAACATGTTGAATTTTCTTAGAACCTTCCTAATGTAGTCAACCTATGATAACATCAAGGTTCCACCTGCATGATCTCTCTTGATCTTCATCCCCAAAATCTTGCTAGCTTCTCTAAGATCATTCATTTCGAACTCCTCAACCAACTATGCTTTCAACTCATCAATCCTCTGCATACATGATCATGTAATGAGCATGTCATCCACATTCAGAAGCAATATAATGTATTCATCACCAAAGGACTTGATGTAGCAACATTAATCCATGCCACATCGTTTATATTCATTTTTAGACATAAATGAATCAAACTTTTTGTTCCACTGCCTGAGTGCCTGCTTCAATTCATATAAGCTCTTCTGGAGTTTGCACATCAGGTCTTCCTTCCCACACTCTATATATCCTTATGGCTGCTGCATGTAGATGTCTTCCTCCAGGTCTCCATGAAGGAAAGAAGTCTTGACATCAAGCTGCTCAAGATGCAAGTCTTCTGATGCCACAATGCTGAGAAACACCCGGATGGTGGTAAGCTTCACTACTGGTGAGAATATTTCAGTGAAATCCACTCCCTCCTATTGAAAGCATTTCACCATCAGCCTTGCCTTGAACCTTCTCTTGCCACCATGTTCTTCCTTGACCCGGTATACCCACTACGGGAAAAACCGTTATTTGCGACGGGAATAAATCCCGTCGCAAATAGTCCGTCGAAGAGGTTATTTGCGACGGGAATAGGCGCCCCGTCGCAAAAAGTTACACGCGGATTGGCGCGGTTTGCGCGCCAAACCGCGTGAAAGGGTATTTGCGACGGGTTGACACCGCCCGTCGCAAATGCCGGGAGGCGGTAAGACCTAGTTGCGACGGGTGTCGCAACTAGTTCGACCCCCGAAGGATATTTGCAATGGGACCCGTCGCAAATAACCGGCGGTGGTAAAAACCTATTTGCGACGAGATGTTGTCCCATCGCAAAAAGTGTGTCGGCAGGTCACTTTTTGCGATGAGGCCCGTCGCAAATAACCTTTTAACCACCGGCGGTAATTAATGCAACCGAAGGTATTTGCGACAGGTCCCGTCGAAAAAAGTACTATTAGCGACGAGAATTCCGTCGCTAATAGTACCGTCACAACTAATCTAACCTATATATACCCCCTCCGTTTTTTCTTCTTTCTGCCTGAATTTCTTGTTCCTCTGCTTCTGTGAACTATAATTTTAGAGTGAAATTTTTTGAGAGTTAGCTATTTTTTTACGAAGGAGTTGTGAAACCGCCTACAAATAAGAGATCATGTTTAAAGGTATTTATGTTTTATTTAATTTAGTATTTATATCTTTTCTTTATATTAATTTTAATTATTGTTGATTAGTTGTAATTAAGATAGATTTAAATTGTTTTGTCATCAGTATTTATTTGTAATAATAAAATTAAATTAGTAGTACTAATTCTTAGTAATTAGTAATAATTAATAATTATTAACAATAATTAGTAATTTATATAAATAATTAGCGGTAATTAGTAATTAGTAGCTATATTTTGCAGTAATTAATAGTAATTAACACTAATTAGTAATAATTAGAAATAAATAGTAATAATTAGAAAAAACATTAAAAAATATTAACAATTAGTAATAAATAGTATTACTTAGTAATAAATACTAATAAATAATAATAAATACTAATAAATACTAATAAATACTAATAAATAGTAATAAATAGTAATAAATACTAATAATTAGTAATAAATACTAATTAATAGTAATAAATACTAATAAATAGCAATAAATACTAATAAATAGCAATAAATACTAATAAATAGTAATAATTAGTAATAAATATTTATAATGTGTAATAATTACTAATAAATATTAATAAATACTAATAAATAGTAATAATTACTAATAATTACTAATAAATAGTAATAAATAGTAATAAATACTAACAAATAAAAATAAATAGTAATAAATAGAAATAAATAGAAATAAATAGTAATAAATAGAAATAAATACTAATAAATTGAAATAAATACTAATAAATAGTAATAAATACTAATAAATACTAATAAATAGTAATAAATACTAATAAATAGTAATAAATAGTAATAAATACTAATAAATACTAATAAATAACAATAAATACTAATAAATTGTAATAAATAACAATAATTAGTAATAAATAGTAATAAATAGAAATAAATACTAATAAATAGAAATAAATACTAATAAATAGTAATAAATACTAATAACTAGTAATAAATACTAATAAGTAGTAATAAATACTAATAAATACTAATAAATACTAATAAATACTAATAAATACTAATAAATAGTAAGAAATAGTAACAATTAGTAATAATTAATAATAAATAGTAATAAATAGTAATAAATAGTAATAAATAGTAATAAATAGTAATAAATACTAGTAAATAGTAATAATTAGTAATAATTAGTAATAATTAGTAATAATAAGCAATCAATTGCAATAAATAGCAATAAATTACAATAAATTGCAATAAATAGCAATAAATTGCAATAATTAGTAATAAATATAAATAAATAGAAATAAATAGTAATAAATAGAAATAAATAGTAATAAATAGAAATAAATACTAATAAATAGAAATAAATACTAATAAATAGTAATAAATAGTAATAAATACTAATAAATACTAATAAATATTAATAAATACTATTAAATAGTAATAAATAGTAATAAATAGTTATAAATACTAATAAATACTAATAAATAGTAATAATTAGTAATAATTAGTAATAATTAGTAATAATTAGTAATAATTAGTAATAAATAGTAATAAATAGTAATAAATACTAATAAATAGTGATAAATACTAATAAATAGTAATAAATACTAATAAATAGTAATAATTAGCAATAAATAGGAATAATAAGCAATAAATTGCAATAATAAGCAATAAATTGCAATAATTAGCAATAAATTGCAATAATTAGAAATAAATTGCAATAATTAGCAATAAATAGCAATAATTAGCAATAAATAGCAATAATTAGCAATAATTAGCAATAATTAGCAATAAATTGTAATAATTAGTAATAAATTTCAATAATTAGGAATAATTAGCAATAATTAGCAATAATTAGCAACAATTAGCAATAATTAGCAACAACTAGCAATAAATAACAATAATTAGCAATAATTAGCCATAAAATCAATTTTAATAAATTGTAATAAATTGTAATAACTTGGCACAATTTTCAGTGGATTGAGGACACTCTTTTTTCTCGATTACTCTTCTCCTTTCAACTCTCACCGACTCAAAACATTATGAAAAGTATGCTTCTACGTATGCATATCCAATCTCGTATGCACGAGTTTGAATATGCATTTGTAGGACCACTTTTTTTTATAATGTTTTCAGGCAGTGATAGTTGCAAGAAGAAGATTCATCGATGAAAAGTGGACTCTTTTGTCCGATGTCTCATTTACTTGCATCTTTGTCACACTGAAATCACAACGAAGAATCTTCTCGGAGGTACGCTTATTCATTCTCGTATGCACGAGAATGAATAAGCGTACCTCCGAGCAGATTCTTCGTTGTGATTTTAGTGTGAGAAAGTTGCAAGTAAATGAGCCGTCAATCCACTGGAAATTGTGTCGCCCGTAATTAATGGTAATTATTAAGAAGCAGTTTTAATTATTTATCTTCTTTTTTTGGATAGTGTTTTTCTAATTTCAAATTATTCAAAAATAGTAATGATTTTATATTTTGTAGAAAAATATAGAACAAGGAAGTCGACAACAATCATTATTAGATGATCGCGATTGGATAAATCAGCGCAGAAATCTAAACGGTTTTGGTTTAAATCCTGTATATATTGAGAGTGTTTAAACTTTATTATCATTTGCATTTTCAAAATCAGAATTTGTTTCAGAATGCACAATTAAGTGTCCTTGTAAAAAATGTACTCTGAGAACGTTTGACACATTTGAAAAGGTTGTGGGACATCTCTTGCGGTTTGGTTTTCAACCAGATTATGTTTTTTGTTATCAACACAGTGAATGCAGTTCCAGAGAAGATACTAATAACTTGATTCTGGATCCATCACGGTTTCAAAATTCAGTACATGATGTTACAAGTCCATCTGTTCAACAAACTGAAACTCAGGATGCTATTGATTTAACTCCTGAGTTGGCACCATCCGAATTTTATGAGTTGTTGAGGTCTGCTGAGGATGCATTATATCCTGGTTGCAAAATAAGAAAATTAGAAGCGGTTGAAAAATTTATGGCTATTAAATCAGATAATGCAATGTCAAACAACTGTTTTGATCAGATACTTTCTTTGGTTAAAACACTGTTACCTGAAAGAAATGTATTTCCTATAAATTACTATGAGAGCAAGAGGCTGGTTCGTAATTTGGACCTTAGTTATCGGAAGATTCATGCATGTGAAAATGATTGTATCTCATATTCTGGTGAAAATGAGTAATTGGATAGTTGTCCCACATGTGGACAATCGAGGTATAAAGAAACTCAACTGGGGAAGTCTAGATCGATTCCTATCAAACAGTTGAGATATTTCCCCCTTACACCTAGGTTGCGGTGTTTGTTTATGTCTCAGAACACAACGTCAATGATGTCATGACACAAAATTAAGATTTCAATCAATAAAATCTTGAATCATCCATCTGATGGTGATTCATGGAAACATTTTGACCGACTGCATCCGTCTTTTGCTTTAGACGCCCGAAACATGTGATTGTGTCTTTTTACCAACGGTTTCTGCCCATTTAGTTCTTATGGTAGTCAATATTCATGTTGGTCTGCCTTTATAACTCCGTACAATTTACCTCTATGGATGTTGATGAAGCAACCCTATATCTTTTTGAAATTATTAATCACAGGACATCCAAAAAAGAATATTGATGTTTATTTGAAACTATTGATTGATGAGTTAAATTCATTGTGGAGTAATGGTGATGATGAAATGGACAATCAATTATCAGTTTTTAATCAACCAGAAATTGACTTCGGTGAAGTTCATGAATGATGACTTTCAGATGATGAACATCACAGAGCTCATACATATGTTCTGCTCAACTGTGAAGAAATGACATCATTTGTATTGTGAGTGTTTCTATCACTTATTCTATAATTTATGTTACAGTAAGTAAACTTATTTTATTTTTAGGTTATATGATAATCATATCAAGAAACAACTTCCACAAATTATAGCAGTTGCTCTTGAAGAACGCCGACAGAAAATTTTTTCTCAATGGTTTCAAAAATTGGTAATATAAATTATTGATGGTTTAACATATCAATTCAGTTTATTATTTATTATATTGATAATTGTTTTACAAATTTTCAGGTGTCTCAACATGCTGATAAAATTGATATGCGACTGTGTATATTGAGTAACCCACTATCCAAAATGGTTAAATCCTACAATGCATATGTAGTGAATGGTTTTCGATTTCATACACGTGCATATGGAGAATCAAAAAAAAAAAACAATGAACAATGGAGTTTTCTTGAGAGGATCGCATCATAGAGAAACTGAAGTTGACTTTTACGGCATGCTGGATGAAATTATTGAACTGTGTTATCTTGGGAAAAATTACATAACAATGTTTAAATGTCGGTGGTTAGATACTGAGAGAGGCTTGCTTGTTCATCCGATTCATGGAATTGTCGATATTAAATATAAAAGTCTTCTTGCAGTAAATGAACCATTTTTACTGGATCAACAGACACATCAAATATATTACGCAAAGTATTGTGCTACTTCAAGAGATCTGAGTGATTGGTGGAACATAATAAAAATGAAATCTCAGGAAAATCAGTTTACTCAACCTGAATGTGGTTCCGATGAAGTACAAGGAATTGAAATTTTTTAAGTGACTACTCAAAATCCATCCTTTTCACAAAGAGACATGAATATCGATGATGACACCCCACAATTAAGGGTCGATGGTGACGATGATGTTAATGATGTTACAAATAAATTTGAAATGGCAAGAGATGATGAAACTGAAACTCATATGGATATTGATGACGCCAATGATGAATATGAAGACATTGATATCGTCAGATATGAAGATGATGATGAAGGTGAATATCGACATAGTTAAATGCTGGTTATAATCATAACTAATATATATCTATATGTAATAGTTATTTTCAACTATTTGTTAACAACAATCATTTGGTGTTCCAGATGGACCCTGATCTACTTCGTGAGTTGGAGGAGGCTGAGCTACCTTTGGTTGAGGAGGATTTGGGATCATCTGACCCTTAGACTACTGGCTGTTCAGGGGGTACGCAGAGGGGGGTGTGGTCTTGCGCGACTTATGATTTCTGACCCTATCCCCGAGTGGCGTCCACATCTTAATTTCGATCCACGCACGCGGAGGTATGATAACCTGTGTATTTTAGTTAGCTTTCATTAATTTATTTATATACTAATTGTTTGATTATTTGTTTTTTTCACAGTTTTGTGCATGTAGCTGTTGTATAGGGGAGCACTATCTTGCGCAATTATTTTTCTCAGCCATGGATCACATGAGAACAAATTCCTGTTGATGTGCAGCTTGGAATGTTCAATCATTGACTGGTACGTAAATAAATAATATTTATTTAGAAATTTATTTCATTAATAACTTGATATTATAAATTATTTGTAGGGTTTATGGTATCTCAACGATGATAGCACACGTGACGCTATCCACAAGGTATGAGAGGTGTCTATGCGTGAGCGTTTTTGTCAGTTTTTGCACAATTTGAGAAGGACAACCATTAAGAAAGCATGAGTGACAGTTTTTGATGAGTCATGTAGAGCCCACCGACCAGATTACATTATCTCACGTTTGTGATGAATTATGTTCACACTGGTTGAGTGGTGGATTTCAGAGGAGATCTTCATTGGGCCGGCAGAACCGGGGGGAGACAGGAGTTGACACAGCGAGTTAGGAGCCGTACATTCAGTACGCATAGAGATAATCTGGTAAGTATCTTTTTTAAATATTTTATATAACATTACATATAAGCAGTTTATTTTATATTTATATAGGCAGTCGAGCATCCCGATTTTACGAAGTACGATGTTTATCGGAGGATGTACAGTGATCCAACCATTGGAGAGATTAGAGGTGATCGCCAGCATCAGATTGTGGTCAATATTATTTCCTTTTCAGTTTGAAAATTAACTGCATATAATATTTTCACTATTTTAATTTCAAATTGAAACTGAAGGAGTCATATGAGGCCGTGACCTCTCAGACACGGGTTGAGAGTCAGGTCGAGACGGCTGATCAGACTAGTGCTTACCATTTCGATGTGGCGGCATAGATGCAGGCGGCCCAGTATGTCTTCGAGAAGGGATGAGTAGTTGGTATTGACTCTCATTTGACTCTTGGGACTTATTATGGTACTGCTGTGATGTCGGCGTCCAACTCGAGAGTAGCTCGTGAAGAGGCATCATCTTCTGACTCATAGTATCAGGAGCAGTTGCAAGCTCAAAGTGAGCTTATAGAGAGTTTGTAGAAGCAGTAGGAAGAGATGCGTTAGCAACAACAACCCGAGGAGGACATGTGTCGATGACAGCAGCAGCAGCAGCATGAGGAGGACAAGCGTCGATGGCAGCAACAGCAGCAGCATCACGAGGAGGACATGCGTCGATGGCAGCAGCAGCAACACGATCATATGGAGTACATGCGTCGTCTGACTCGTAGTTTAAGGATGAAGTTTCCTTCACCATCTCCTCTAGCTCCTTCAGAAGACTACCTGCTCAGTGATTTTTTTTTGTTCTGTTAAAAACATTTGAATTGAACATTTGTTGTAATATGAACTATTTACAGTTTTTGTCTTCTATATTGATGCGAATATTGCATATTTTTTTAATATTTTAATATTTATTATTAGTATTATATTTTTTAATGTTTGTTTATTTTAATAATAATAATAATAATATTTTATGATTTTTTACATTTTTTTTTCTGAATATTGAGAATTTTAATATTTTTTATTTTAATAATATTAATAATATTTTTTTATTTTATTATGTATTTGCGATGGAGCCTTTTGCGACAGGGGGCCCGTCACAAATAGATTATATATATATTTTTGAATTTTTTTGCAATGGGTTGCTTTACCGTTGCAATAACTTTGTTGCGACGGGCCCGTCGCAAAAGGTTTATAACATATAATCTATTTGCGACGGGCTCATCGCTAAAGGTTCTTGTATTTATAATGTATTTAATCGGACATCTATTTGCGATGCCGTTTTTTGCAACAAACTATTTGGGACGGGCTCCCGTCGCAAAAGAGTTTTTGTGACGGGATCCCTTCGCCAATAGCCCACCGCAAATAGCTGAATTTCCAGTAGTGAACCATTTGTTCTGTAGTGCTCTTTTTTCCTTGTGGTAGAGGTGTCAGCTCCCAAGTGTTATTATCATGCATTGAGGAAATCTCATCCTTCATAGCCAACTCCCACTTGCTCGACTCCTTCAGCTGCATTACCTCTTTAAAACATTATATTTCTCCACCATCAGTCAATAACAGATAATGCAAGGATGGTGAATACCTTTGCACATGCCTTCTCACCCTTGTTGATCTCCTCAACTCCACTGGAGTAGTAGGTTCCACCGGTTCTGATGTCTCATGATCATGTACACCTTCAAGCTCTACTTACTCTTTGCACTCAGATTCAATTTTTCCATTTTCATCTTCAACTGTATGACGATCCTTGTACGTGACACCTTCATTGAATACCAGGTTCTGGCTCCTGATGACCATCTTCTTGAGATCATCCCAAAAGTGGTAGCCAAATTGCTCAACACCATAGCCAATAAAGAAACATGTCTTGACTTAGCATCAAGCTTGTCCCTTGAGTTAGCATCAATGTGTACATAATCCAAACTGCCAAAGACTCATAAATGTGAGATTATTACCTCCTTACCAGACCAGAGCTCCTCGGGTAGACATTCTCCCATTGGCACAGATGGACTCCTGTTGATCAGATATGCTTCCATATTCACTGCATCAGCCTAGAAGGTCTTGGGTAACCCCGAGTGTAACCTCATACTTCTGGAACATTCATTCAACGTCCTATTCATCCTTTCAGCTACACCATTCTGTTTTGGTGTTCCTGGGATAGTCTTCTCCCACTAAATTCCATTATCAGAACAGAATTCTATGAACTCCTGACTGTCATACTCTCCACCGTTGTCAGAACTCAAGCATTTCAGCTTAGCTCCTAACTCATTCTCCACCATGACCTTCCACTTCTGAAACATATTAAACACATCAGATTTACTTTTCAAAAAGAAAACACATACCTTCCTTGTTGAGTCGTCGATGAATGTCACATAGTATTGTGACCCTCCAAGGGAATGTACCGGTGCAGGCCCCCAAATATCTATGTGCACCAGGTCCAACTTCCCAGCCTTCGATGTTCTGCCTCCTTTGGCAAAAGACACATTCTTCTGCTTTCCAAAGATATAATCTTCACATAGACCAACATCCACTGACTTTAACTCTAGTAGCAACCTTTTTGCTGCCAGCATCTTCATCCCCTTCTCACTTATGTGGCCTAGTCTGTAGTGCCACAATTGTGAATCTCCGATATCTTTTAGTGATGCAGCCATGTCTATGCAAGTTTCTGTCATGTTTTATAGGGTACCCATTCTTTTCTCCCCGAGCTATGACCATAGATCCTTTGCTGATCTTCCATGCACCACCAGTGAATGTGGTACTCAACCCTGCATCATCAAGTTGTCTAACAGAAATAAGATTTCTTCTCAAGTCAGGGATATACCTCACATTTTCCAAAACCAACAAACTCCCACTGTTGGTCTTGATCCGTGCATCCCCTTTCCCCACAATCTGCAAGGGCTCATCATCAACAAGATGTACATTGCTGAAATTTCCAAAAATGTATTTTTTCAGAAATCCCTTCTCCGATGTAGAATTGAAAGACGACCCAGAGTCTAAAATCCAAGACTCCATCGGGCTATCCACACTCAACGACAACACATCATCAGTTCCTTCAGCCGCCGTGTTTGCTCCATTGGTTTCAAGTCCCTTCGGTTTTTCTCTGTACTCCTTCTTGACATTTCCTTTCTTCCCGTAAGTCCAGCAGGTAGGACCATCCCCTTTTCCTTGTCTTAGATTTTCCCTCTTGATCTTGATCACCCTCTACGATTGTCTCTCTGTGGGTACCTTCCTCTTCCTTCAACGTTCAGAGCAGAACCAGAGAATTTTCCCGATTCTCTTCTTCATATATCCTCACTAAGGATCGGGTCTCATACATCTTTTAGAACCAGTTTGGTATTCCATGAAGTACTTCTCACATCTGTTACAGTTGCTTCCCAACTGTCAGGTAAAGAAGATTGTAATACCAGCACACATACCTCATCACCAAGACCAATTTTCATCGATGTCAGCTGACTTATGATGGTGTTGAATTTGTTGATGTGGTCTGCAACAATTATCTCTTCAACCATTTTCTGGTTGAACAATCACCGCACCAAATGCATCTTGTTTACCACAGAAGTCTTCTCATACATATTTGTGAGAGATTTTATCAGTTCCGTCATTGTATTCTCCTCTCTAATGTTGAATTCCACATTTTTTTCCAACGTAAGGTGCACAACATCCAGAACCTATCAATCCAGCAGCTCCCACTCCGACTGCTCCATGTCCGTTGGCTTCAGACACAGAAGCACCAAATGGATCTTTTTTTGATAAAGATAATCCTCGATTTTCATTCTACAAAAACTGGAGTCAGTTCCATCAAAGCGATCGATCTTTACCTTGCCTTCTTCCATAGCCATCATTGGAGAAACCCGAACTCAACCTTTGATACCAGTTTTTGCGGAAATGTCGGGAGTTGCAACGATAGAAAAAAAGAAACAAAGAAACACAGAAGAGTAAAAGGGAAAAATAAAGCACAAGAACACAAAGATTTACATTGTTTGAGAATAATCCCTTCGTCCACAAAGAGGTAGAATATTCACTATAATCGGGAGCACAAATACAAAGTTTTTTTCAGTAAGTAACCCTAGCCTGAAATGGGCTACAAATGAAGAAGACGACCCATTGTTACACCAACTGCACAGGAGGTCCGCATTGCTACAGTGAAAGGCAGCCACCCAAGTTAAAAGCGCTACAGTGGCTATCGACTGGAAGTTCAAAAGGCTACAGTAAAGCTGACTGCAAAGTCCGCACTGCTACAGTGCTCTATCGGTCAACATTGCTATAGTGTCAAAGATGCTACAGTGTTTGAAAGATTTGGGCCAGGGCCATTGGCCCCCGGAGAAAGGGCACGTTATCCCCTGCAGCCTCCAACGAGCTCACCGTGGAGCTCGACCCATGAAAGTTGCGGGCCACAAGCATTCGGCCCAACTGGATCGGGCTACACCAATCCAACACGTGCACCCCTTTGCCAAGGTTTATGGTTTCTACTAGGTGGGCGTATCATTTTTTAAACCGTGCGCTAGTCATGAAAACCCCCACCGTTTGGGTTTTCACGATTTCCACTGACAGGGCATACAGTTTGGGAAAACCATGTGCTAACCGTGCACAGCCCAAAAAATTTCAAAATTTCCCAATTTTTCACTCAAAAAAACCCTAAACAAAACAAAACCAAAGAATGATCAAAAGAGGGGTTTAAGAATATCTGAAAATAGTAACAGGATGTTACATTTTTGGATTTGACGATGACCGATATGAATTTGGATAATTAATTGAATAGTGATACAGGGTAGATGACCATTATTCCTTGATAATCTTGATCCGCTTGGCTTGGATGGAATTGCTTGTGGGTTATTTTATGTTCGTGTGATTATTATTATTATATTTGGCATAATTGTGTGATTATCATTATATTTGGCATAATTGTGTTACATGATATCCCTATATAAATGAGATAGATTCACATCGACCTAATAGTCATCAAAGGACCACCTAACTTGCTAAACAGTTAGTTTGGTGGTGAATTGGTTGAATGATTGTCGGTGACTCGTCTTATTACTTGCATGGTGATATGAGTTGATTCTTGAATTAGTTTTCTAAAAGAGAATGATTCGACTTTTAAAATGTGAATTTAGAGGATATTGTTTAAAAAAGAGATTTCTATGGAAAAAGGTTATTTAAAAGAAATGTTTTGAAATGATATTTCAAAACAAAGGCAATGGTTTTCTAGAAAGTATTTCAATGGTTTTGGCCAAGGGACTAATGGGAAAATCCGACACATGTTTCTTTTTAATGGTTGTTGAAAAAGGTATTTAACTGGTGCTTTTAAAATGATGAGAGGCAGTTTGAGGAATGGTTTGGTCTGGTTGAACTTTTATAGGTAATCCCCTATTTTCAAAGCATGCACGATTGTATGTGTCCTCATGATTGATGGATGTCTAGTATGACTTCTTTGGCTAGATGATGGTGTATGATGTTATGTGATGAATGTACATAAATCTTCCCTTTGCTGATGGGTTGGTTAGACTAGACTGGGATGTCTAATAGGCGTCCTTAGACCTGTAGACTCATGCGACCTCAAGGGGTATTCTGGGTAGTGATAGTGTTTGAGATTCTTTGCCACCCTAACTTCTTGGAGTTGAGATGTGGGTGTGTTATGATCCTTTTAAGGGCAATCGTGCATAAAGGTGAGAATATGGGCCAGACCCATTGGCATGTAAAAAATCATGGGTTGAGATTTATAATTTATATTCCAAATAAAAATGGGCTTACATGAATCGGGCTCGTTAAGCTTGTACCCATATGGGCTAGACCATGCGGTCCACAATCCATCCCTCTTTTTAATATTCATTTTAAAAAATAAGAAATAAAAATACCATATTAAGTAAATTATTAACTATTTATATTAAATTGTTAAAAATAAACCAAAAAACCAAATGAGTGGATGTAAAATAAACCATCACTGCAATAGTATTCTAAGACTTCTCTTGCTTCCCAAGTTGGGAGTCCCAGTACGTTGCTTCACATGGCTCCCAAGCATATTTTTGTGATTTAAACACTAGAATTTGACACCATCCTCTTAAAAGGGCACCCAAGTAATATCATGCCCCCATTTTTCAGTGGGTAACCATCGAGAAAAGTTTCGAACACGTTGATCCAAGATGCCATGTTTGGCGGAGGAGACAAGATCACCCTAATGACATCGTCACTGAGTCCTGCTGATGCGAGGCTGTCACGTGCCTTATAAGAAAAAAATATTTGTAACTCCTGGAATGCATCCAGGGAAGATGACTAGGGTCATATCGTGAAGAGTTGAGCTGATACACTACAATCCAAAGCACTTATATTTGTTTTTGTTGTTTTCTAACATTAATGCAGAACAAGTAGGGGGAGGTTGTGTGTGAAGAATCAAAATTGAAAAGAAACATGCAAATAAAAAATCTAGAATTGAATGTAAGAAAAGAGACACCCTTGGATTCAAATTGAATGATCCTTCATTGTCTCACTATCTTGGTTCCCTAGTTTACTTATCGTGTACTTCTAATTTGTTACACACACCCTCACTGTATCAATTGTGTGAATGGACATTGCACCTTGGAAACCTCCTAAGTGCTCTGCCCATCATTGTCTCAGTGGATCAAAATCGTGAGTCCTCATACCACTCAAACTACTGATCCCATCATACATCAACAATTCAAGTAGTGGGGGGGATAGATTTTAGAAATGTGAAAGGAAATGAGGGAAGGAGAAGTAAGAAGTACTATCACTCACCTCTTCTCTACAATCACCCAAGACCTCAAAGTAAAAAAGGGAATTCCATGGCTAGGTTTGTGAACTTTTGAATCATCTGATTTCATCCAGGCGGTGATCCTTGGGTTATCCTCTTACTATTGGCAAGAGTTAGAAAAATCACTGTTACAAAAAATTAAAATGATTGGGGAGAAAGATCACTAAAAAATGATCAGAATGCATATTAATTATAAAATGCATAAATTCGGTATAGAAAACCTATATATATCAAGCCATGGCCGAAGGACAAGGTATTGAATCCTTTTACAAGTATGCAGGGGAGAAATATTTATAGGTGTTGAGGGTCGACTCCTTTATCCTTCCAAAAGTTAGCGCCGAGCTCCCTTATCTTTGGATCACTTCCTCATGTACTGCCCAAGGGTGGGGATTCTTCCATGTATGAACTCTTTGTGAATATTCCATGGCACGTGATTCCTTCACAATCACCCATAATCACTACTTTCTTCAAAATGTTGAATGGATGCCGCATGGACCTTTAGTTGATGATTACCCAATTTGAGAAGGAATGGGAATGAGGGATTTTACAATCTCGTCGATCCATAACCCTTTTTGGTATATTCTAGTTTAATCCCACACAACATCAAAATCTAGGTTGTATGATCTCTTCTCTCATGGAAAAGTCATTCATTACATATCACTATATCCACTAGTAACTCTTATGCATCAACTAAGGACTCTCATTTATGAGACATATCTCCAGCAGTATCCATGAGGTATCTCTTATTTATCTAGTGCATCTGTGAGGTAAACCTTATATATCATAACTGAGAACTCTTATGTATCAGCCGACCCACACGTAAGGGTTTCCCCTTTGAATTAAATCCCATGCAGCCTAGCAAAGGTTACTTCCAATCTCATACAGCTTATACATTTCTGCCTGAAACATAAATAAACTCCTAGAAATCAATGTAGGATTTGTTCTAACAATTCCTAAAAAAAATAAATCACTTAAAAATAAACAATTCAAGACTTCAACAATTTAATTCCAGATTCAACCAAAGTATTAGAAATGTATAAATTTCCCAGGTTTAATAAAAATATGGGGTTAATTAAATTTGAAAAATAAAAAAAATTAATGTTAAAATTAGCTCCCATCACTCCCCTATGCTAAAACCATTGCACTCATGGGTAATGTATAGAATTCATGCAAAACCAGCATCCAGCCTAGCTTAAATGCTCAAACCAGAAAAGAAGAAAAGCACTAATTATCCATTATTGAAAATATCATGTTTTCTTTATAAGGTAAGACCACCGCCCACTTCATCTTACTCAAGTTTTCAACCTTTAACTTCTACCTAGCCGCTAGACTTACCTTTCATGGAAAATTTTCCTCTAATCATGAGACCATTTATGTGGATTTATGCCCATCCCCAAGTGCATGTGATCTACTATTTCTTGCCACAATCCTATGTTCTCTATCGAAAAATTCGAGTATGCTACTCAAGAGGACTTTCAAAATTTTATTCTAGGGTTAGGGGTTGGTAGAATTAAATGTGAAAAATGTTGAGGCAAAAGAGTAGGTTTGAATATCTATGCACAATGCATGTTGAGGTTCTCATGTCTGGTGAGATCACTGAGAGGGGGAGTGGGTGAATCAGTAATCCCTTTTTCTTTTTTATGAATTCATTATTTTCTTCAACCTTTGTAGTTGGTTAATGACTTGATCAATCTACTCTTCTTGTGACTCAAAATCTAACTTGAATAATAAAGCATGTAGGACATAGAACACAAGGATTTACAAGGATTGACCTTGAAATCGTACTCCTTTCCAAGTTTATGTCAATTTTTGAGACCTAGTTTCTCCATTATAAACCAGTTTGAGTACATATACCAACTATATCCCAAAAAGTCTGTCAAGAAATATCTTAAAGTGTTTGGTCCCAAGTGATCAAGTGGCCGTCTCCTGAAAGATTGTTTGTTCTGACTCCTTCTAGTTGAAGCTATCTTTTGAAAAGCTTCAGGCCACATCCCCATGGGATCTTTATACTGCATTTTGATAGTTCTTCTAGGGTCCTCCTTAACTCCTCTAAATAGGTCTTCAAACTCTCGTATTCTGGTGTAGTGTGCGTGAAACCTTATTCTTCTTAAAGTCATCATGTTAAGATATTAGTAGGATCGCTTGGTCTTGCTCATCCGTTCTGACGATGTAATATCACAAGTAGTAGGAAGAAATTCCCACTTCTCACTTTCTCCTCACCTTCAACTCTGCAACAACAATGTTGTGTTCCTTCTTCTTCTTCTTCGACACACAAGTGATACTTAACACAATCAGGTTCTTCTTCTAGAGAACTTCAAGTTCTCTCAGCTTTTCAGTTCTTTCCATTTCAATTCCAACTCTCTTCAGAGTTGTATATTATTCAGGATAACACACATATTTTTCTCAAGATCCTTGCTCACCTAGGTTGTACTGGCGACACCTATAACAACCCAAGGTTTTGGAATATATTTTTCTCTAAATTAATACTATATTCGATAACTTGTTTCACATGAAACATCAAACTAAAGAGTTGTGAAATATTAAATGAAAATTATTAATAAATTATACGATGAATAAAACCTCTAGTAAATAAAAATATAGTACTCAGTTATAATTTCTTATGTTTAGAGTATAAATAATTAATATGATTTAATATTAAAAAAAATTTCATTTCTTGAATAACTGTTTATGGTGTTAATAAATTAAATCGACAACTTTTAAATGATTATTATGATAATATATGATATTAAAATATATTAAATAATATATTAATATTCTTTAAATTAGAAATTGATATAAAATAATATTAAGAACACATAATGTTTAGAAAATCTATTTTTCAATAAAAAATTTTCCTCTATATTTTGAATTTTCATTTAAATTAATAACTATATAAATTTTATAAATTTAATTTTACAAAATTAAATTCATTTTTGAATTTATAAAGTCAAAATTAGCTTAGGGTTGTTTTTTGATATTTTTTTGAAATAATTGATTTTAGGTAAATTGTGAAAAATATAGTTTTTACTAAAATCGTAGAGTTTATAAATATATCAAGAAGTGTTACTTAAAAACATGATTTTTTCATAGTAATATATGTATGGAGTAAAACTATTCATTCTGAAATACTATTATGAATTTAGAAAACCCATTTTAACAACTTAAGTAATATTTTTTATTAAAAGAAACATTTTTTTGTCTTATTTTAATTAAATATTATTTTTATAAAATTTGGTTTTGGAGTGATTTGAAAGACACATAATTTGTTTTTGTTTTATAATAAAAAAAATTATATCATGAAAATAAAAAACATTGATAATTTTATCGCACATAAATTTTAATTTTAAAAATACACTTTTTTCGAAAAACAGGTTTTTACGCATTATATGCGTTAATGTTTAAATTGATTTTTATTATACATAGAAATTTTGTTTGATAAAATGGATCTCATATTTGTAGGTCTAAATTATATAATAAGGACTATATTATTTTTAGGCATTAAAATTAAATTACTTAGGTAAGAATTAGTTGCCACGGTAACACTATAAATGGTAAAAGTGAAAATTATAAGATTGAAAGACTTGAAAACATGTTTAAAACATGTTTCAAAATGAATTATTGAGATATTCTAGACCTTATCTCACCCCACTCCATTATTATTCATTTTTGGATATACTTGACATGTTTAACATGTGATCTATTTATATTAATTGATTATAATTACAAAAATGTTATTCTCACCACTTATAAAAGGGGTCTTTCACCACACCTTCAAGAACACTCAAATAATTCAGTTTCCTCTTGATATTATACCATTTTTTATTCCCCCAGAATCATATTATTTTTTTCCTGATCCTCTAGTCATAAGAAATTGTCTTAATACCTCCATTTCCAAGGAATCCTCCAAGGAAAATACCAAGATTTCAACATGAGTACTCATTTTTCCCAACTTCTTTTCCTTTATTACTTTTTCAATTCTAATTTTCTCATAATTATATAATGACATCAGTATTAATTTTATACTGAATTTTATAATGCTAAGGGAATAAAAATTAACCACCTTTCCTCTTTTCTATTAATAAAAACAAAAACATTATCCGTGCATTGTGCAGACTATCGCCTCCACGAAGCGACGATTTTTGTTTTTTCACCACCACATCTTTTCATTGATTATAAGTGAAATTGAGGAATAAATGTGACATATATAATATAATTATGATTATAAAGATACAAATTATAATCCACCTTCTTTCCCTCTCATTATTTGAGAAATGAAAATGTTATCCTTGCATTGTGCGGACTACAACATCTATGAAGTAACATATCTTGTTTTTGATCTAGTTTCTTTCTTATTTATTAAACCCTATTAAAATATGATTCACCACCTTAAAAGTATCTTAATAATATAATTATGCTTCTGTAATAATGATATTATGCAAAAATAAACCACTTTCATAATCATAACCATCAATTAATTATGGTATGTTTATGTATGGGTCGCTCTAACCACCTACTTGAAAAAGGCTATAAAATAATATCATGGATGACTATGAAAACTTAATTATTGATGATATATGATATAAATAAGTAAATAACTATTTTATTTTGGTTCTAGAACAATAACATTAATATTAAACTCATTAATTAATATACCATCATTCATTTGTTAAAGATTACCGAAACATGCTTGTCACCAATTTCATCTATAAGAACCGTGACTAAAAATCTCATCGAATGAAATTATAACTTTATGGACTATCATGAAACATCAATTTTAGTACCTTGTATGATCTGTGAATGATTAAATTTGGGAGAAAAATAAAGAACACCGATATTATGAAACTAGTTCAAAACGATCAATATTACTCACACCCAATATTGAACATAGATAATAACTAACTAATATGAATATAGAAAATAATTATAAATACAGTTTATATAAGTTTGTAGATATGAATAAGGTTCTGAAATAGTTGATTAAGATAATTTTTTTTATACAAGTGATTTAAGCGCTTCAGTGGATGTTAGAAATTAAGGTAAGAGTTTCTTTTTCTCATTTTCAAATCCATGAGACATGTTTGATATTGTACATTATCATTTATTTTATATGGTGTGATTGATGTCTAATGAATGTCTTTTACCATATTCATGTAATTAATGGGTTTGAAGAGCCATATCCCGTTTTTTCTTTAAATGACATTTGATTCAAAAGATACCAAAGTTGAAAATGTTTTTGTTAACTCAACCCTCTTCATTGAGTTATAACGCTTCTTATTGAACTTTCTTAAAAGATTGATTTCTTCCACCTTAAGATTTTATTTCATGATACTTTCTCTTTCTCTTCAGGGAAAATGAAAATTTTTATTCAAATCTTCCTCCTTGATGAATTTCTTCCCTATAAAATTATGACATTATTAAGAATAATTCACATTCTCTTTAACGACGATTTTTCTTCCTTGTCCATATTTTCCTTTTTCGCTAATGTTCTCTTTTATATTTGGAAACCCAATTATGTATTATCTTATGTGAATTTCATATATCCTTTCAAAATTAAGTGTTTTCCAAAGCTTTCACTTCACATTTTGAAACCTTTATGTCTTTTCAAGACTTCTTTATTGAAGATTCTTTTTCAAAATTAAAAGTTTTCAAAATGTTTTCATTTTACCTTTTTGAAACCATTATGTCTTATGAAAGGCTTCATTATTGAGATTCATTTCCAAATATTAATTTTTAAAACACCTTTTTTTTTGTTTTCTCAAAAGAAACCTTTCTGAAAATAACTTTTCAAAGTGATTGTAACTTCATCTTTTATGCCAATGATAAAAGTGTTTTTTAAAAGCTCTTACGATTTCACTACCACTTCCTCTATCTTTAAAGGTCTTCCATCCTTCGAAGTTATTTTTCATGAACCATACTCTAAATGTTATTATGAAATACTCTTTTGGAGTGATTGAATTTTGGGTATCAACCGTTTACATTCTTGATGTCAATTTTGGTGGTACCATCTGGAAATGTTGTGAAACAAATTTTTCTTTATATGAATTCTTTATGATGTGATGAATGAAACTCATTTTATTCTATGAGTTTTCATGATATGTTTAATGATTGATATCTTATGGAACACATTTTTCATTAAGTGATGGTTGATCCCTATATAGACCCCCAATGTATTGGGTAAAACTTTATATCTCATGAGATAATGTGAAACGAGTTGCGATGACTTGATCCACCAAGGGAAAAAGGTGAGTGAAGCCCGATCCACCAAGGGAAATAAGCGAGTGAGTTTGATCCACTAAGGGAAATAGGTTGTGATACTTGACCACTATATTGTGATTCTTATGCTCATGTTTGTGCCTGGTTCTTAAGTTTTGAAACGTACTTATGTTATAATTGCTCTTGTATTGTGATCGATGTTTTATATGAGTATGTTTTTCCTAATGTTATGTTCACAGATCATGATTATGCTCTCATACCCATATACAAATATTTTTCTCACTTATAATTATTATTGGTTATCTCTTATGTTTCCCTTATTGAGCATATGATCTCACCCATTTCTTATGTTTTCTTTCCCCAGGATACGAATATGAGTATTACATGTGATGTGTTTAGAAGGGGGCTTAGAGTTCTGCAGTTATGAAGAAATGTTAAAAAGTGTAGTTAAATAAGTTTTTTATATAAATAATCTGCCAAGACACTAAACCTTTGTTTCTCCAGTATGTGAGACTATTTGTGAGATAAAATGATTACACATGTAAAATAATGAAATAAATGTGTTTATTTGGATTGGGTTGCTATAGTTGATATCAAAGGAGAGTTTACTTATTTTGGGGATTGGTTTAGATAACTCAAGTTAAACCCTAGGGATAAGTCTAATGGATAAGTCAAAGTATAGGATAACATCTTAAATAGAGATTATATGATTCTTCTAGTAATTAGACTTATATATAGATACTTAAAGTGGATGTAGGTTTTAACACATATGTACCTATGGGAAATAACCCTGAAAAAGGAGGATTGATTGTTAAATCGATCGTCACCAGGTTCTTGACAAAGAGGCCCAACTATACACCTGGTTTGACACCCCTGATTGATATGTTATAGTTAATTCACATTCTATCTAATGAAACTTTATGAAGGATTTTAGTATGATGTTAACTAATTAGGTTAGATAACCTAATAATAAAATAGCCATGGACAACCATGGATTGAACAAAGAGTCATAGTGTAACGTCCATGCTTGGGTGCCACCTAACGGTGCCCCGAACCGGTTCACCACATGACCTCAGGAGCACCTCTTCATATGCTAGAGGCTTCTGACTAGCAGCGGAGGTCTAATTTCAATCATGGGGAGACTATACCCTATTTTATCTGAGTAATACACCATCGGAAATAAATAAAAAAATACGGAAGCATATATAAACACGAATAATACCAATGTTACAAGATAACCAAAATAGGAAATATAGTACTTAACTAAAAGGGGAAACATGTTATGCTAATGTACGTGTCAAGTGTCTAAAATGAAAAACCCAAAAGGACACTGACGATTCCCAAGCGGGTCCTGAACCACGTCCGGTTCCCTCACCCATGCTCCATCCCAAATAAGATATCCAACACATGGACTTTTCCCTTAACCTGTCTAGAAAACACAAGGTCTATTCAGGTACCGATTAGACAGCCTGAGTAGGGTGTGAGTACAGCTCAGTAGGCCACCACCAACGACCTCTAAAACAAATCCAGTCAGACAATGTATACAGTTGTATAAAGAAATAAGTACAATGCATAAATAAACAGTTATCACATAATCATTTATTCTTTATTTAACTACATTAACTCCAGGGTTCCTGAGAACACCCGTAACTTAATACTAACTTCGACTCATGTTGGAGCCTAAATAATTCTCTAG
Source organism: Viscum album (assembly GCA_963277665.1). Taxonomy (NCBI): domain Eukaryota; kingdom Viridiplantae; phylum Streptophyta; class Magnoliopsida; order Santalales; family Viscaceae; genus Viscum; species Viscum album. The sequence continues at coordinate 443,035,757 of OY728160.1, forward strand.
GTAATATCATATCTTAATACCTATTTCGACTCGTGCCAGAGCTCAAAGTATTTGAAGGTGATATGATATCTCAGCACCTGATTCGACTCATGTTGGAGTTCGAATTATTCTCATGTGAGGCCATATCTTAGAGTAACTTCATTACCATTCTTATTTTACAATGAATGACCATGTTACCATTCATTAAATCACACAATTTGGATGACCATATTGTCATCCTTATTACACAATGAATGACCATGTTACCATTCATTAAACCAGACAATTTGAATGACTATGTTATCATTCTTAATAGTTGGTTGAATGAGCATGTTACCATTCACCATTTAATAATACATAATTGAATGAGTATGTTACCATTCATAATAGTTGGCCGAATGAGCATGTTACTATTCACCATTTAATAATATATAATTGAATGAGCATGTTACCATTCATAATAGTTGGCTGAATGAGCATGTTACCATTCACTATTTAATAATACATAATTGGGTGAGCATGTTACCATTCATAATAGTTGACCGAATGAGCATGTTACCATTTATTATTTCACACATATCACATGTATCTCATTTATCAAGGTTAATCAACATTAACCACATTATCACATATAACACTTTATCACATCAAGTAGGATTAATCAACATTAAACCTCTTACACCAATATCACATTAATTAATTTATCAATTAATTAATCAGCTCATCCTTGTTACCAATTCAATAATTATTCTTCACATGAAACCCCTTAATTAATTCCATAATTAATTAAACACATCAATCTCTTTAATTAACCCAACCTTTAATTAATCACTTATTTTCTCTAGTTAATTCATCAATTAACTAATCATATTAATTACTCCAGTGAATTCAACAATTAACTAATCACATCAAATCCTATAGTTAATTCAATAATTAACTAATAACATCAATAATATTAATTAATTTGAAAATTAATTAATCACATCAAAAAAATAAATAAATTCAATAATTAATTAATTACTTCAATTCTATTAGACAATTCAATAATTAACTAAACACATCAATATATCAATAATTCAACAATCAGTTTATCATATAAATCCCTTTAATTAATTTCCCCAATTAATTAAGCATGAAAATCCCATTAATTAATTCATCAAATAATTAATCAATATCCACAAACTCAAACTCCTATAATTAATTCAACAGTTAATTATTTAAATCAACAATCTCAATATCTCATAATTAATTCATAAATTAATTATGCAATTCATAAATATAAATACCTCATAATTAATTCATCAAGTAATTATATATCAATTATGACAACCCAACAATTCCCATTAATTAATTTGGTAATTAATTAATATATCTCATTCAATTGCTTCAACACAACAATATCTATTAATTAATTTTCTAATTAATTAATCTTGTCAATCCTATTATTTAATTCATCAATTAAATAATCACATAACTTCCATTAATTAATTCGTTAATTAATTAATCTGTTTATTTAATTCAACAATTAAATATCACATTGTTCACATTAATTAATTCACAAATTAATTAATCTCATTATTTAATTCAATAATTAAATCATCTCATTATTCAGATTAATTAATTTGTCAATTAATGAATCCCTTTATTTAATCCATCAATTAAATAATCACATTGGTCACATTAATTAATTCGCCAATTAATTAATCCCATTATTTAATTCAATAATTAAATAATCACATTGGTCACATTAATTAATTTTCCAATTAATTAATCCCATTATTTAATTTAAGAATTAAATAATCACATTGCTCACATTAATTAACTCGTCAATTAATTAATCTCTTTATTTAATTCAACAATTAAATAATCACATTATTTACATTAATTAATTCTCCAACTAATTAATCCCATTATTTAATTAAACAATTTAATAATCACATTTTTCACATTAATTAATTCCCCTTATTTCATTCAATAATTAAATAATCACATTATTCACATTAATTAATTCTCCAATTAATTAATTCCATTATTTAATTCAAAAATTAAATAATCACATTTATCAAATTAATTAATTTTCTAATTAATTAATTCTCCTTATTTAATTCAATAATTAAATAATCACATTGTTCACATTAATTAATTCTCCAATTAATTAATTTCATTATTTAATTCAACAATTAAATAATCACATTGTTCATATTAATTAATTCTCTAATTAATTAATCCCATTATTTAATTGAACAATTAAATAATCACATTGCTCACATAAATTAATTCACTAATTAATTAATTCCCCTTATTTAATTCAACAATTAAATAATCACATTGTTTACATTAATTAATTCTTCAATTAATTAATCCCATTATTTAATTTATTAATTAAATAATCACATTAATCGCATTAATTAATTCGCCAATTAATTAATTACACTTATATAATTCAATAATTAAATAATCACAACACACCCATTAATTAATTCATTAATTAATTAATTCCATCTCAAACAATTTAATATCACCAATTAATTCATCGATTAATTATTTTATCTCCATTAATTTAACCACCCTAATTAATTCCTCAATGAGATGTTCATTTACAATCAATTTAATAATCATAAAAATCTCCAATAATTAATCCTACAATTAATTATCACTACTCAACAACTTCAACATGACAATAATTAATTCGTCAATTAATTATTCAATCTGAACAATCTTTATCTGACTATAATTAATTTAACAATTAATTATCTCAAATCAAAATTTCATAACCCCAACCATTCACATTAATTAATTCTACAATTAATTAACCAAGTTCAACAATCTTGATAACTCCATAATTAATTTAATAATTAATTATTCTAGATCTAAAATCCCAATATCTCAATTTCACATTTCCTTTTATTAATTAAGTCACCAAATTAATTAATTTAATCAAGAAACCAATTTCTATAAATCTAATATCAATTATATAATTAAATACACATAATTGTAACTAAGACTATGAGATTTGAATTTTAGACCACCAACCTAAAAAATGACGACGAAGAACGCTCGCTAACAGAAAACCCCAATTTTAAGCAGATAAACCGAGAACGCAATGATGAACGTGGTCTAGATCCAAAACCTAAATCCACAGTTAAAAGAAACAAGATCTCTTAAATCTAGATCTAAATCCAATAAACCTAGATCTACATTCAAAAAATCTAGATCTAGATCCAACAATGGATAAAAATCTTTCTTTTATCTGGGAAGAGTAGAAGAAGAGAAAGATAGGTCTAAAACTAGAAGAACAACCATACTCACGAGGTGCGCAGATGGTCTTCGGTCGAAGACAGTGGTGCTCGGAGGGGTTTTGGTCTAAGGCGGAAGCTCTGCAGAGGCGCGCTGAGAAGTTTTGGTCTAAGGCAGAGGTGCACCGATGAGTTTTGGTCCATGGGAGAGGTGTGTGGAGGATTCACATTGAAGAGGGAGGTCCACAGATGCTCTATTACGGAGAAGAGGGGTGTCCGTAAGGTTATGCGACACTAGAGGTGTTATTTTAATAAGCTGCGTGTGATAATTACATGATGTGAATCCTCATTTCACGTCATGTAAATTTTTTTACGTTTTTCCATTGAAATATTGTCAAACCCTTAAAAAAAATAATTACATATTACATGTGGTGAAATCCAATTACACATAGTGAAATCTTATACGTGGTGAAATTTAATTTCACGTGGTGAAATATTACTTGGTGAAATCCCATTTCTTGTGGTTAAATATAATTACACGTGGTGAAATCTTATTTCATGACATGTTGACATGTGGAAAAAACTAATTACAGGGGGTGAAAATTTTAAAAGTTCTGAATTAATTCAAGTCTCAAATTAAATTCAAAACAATCCATCTTGACTAAAAATTTAAAAAGATTCATACCTGGAAAAAGACGGGATCTTACAATCTCCCCACGTTATAACATCCCATCCTCGAGCTGTACTCCCAAGAATCTATACGAAAAGTTGGGTTCTTACAATCTCTCCACCTTATAACAGCTCGTCCTCGAGCTGTACTCTCAAGCACCTCTAAGATTCTGAGTCAAAGAAAATTGGGCCACTTTTCCCACTTATTTGTTTCTCTCTCCTAGGTTTCCTCCTTAAATCATCCATGTTTCCACAAAATACAAACTATAAGCACAGTCTTTTCCTGCAATACCTTCCTACAATGATCCAACACACGTATCAGATGATCCTCAAAGGAAACATCAGTCTCAAGATCAACTTCTAGAAAATACCCAAAATGTTTACCAACTTACTGCTCCCAACAACCGCAAGAACACAATACAACATTGACACTTAGTCTTTCCATCAAAAACCTCTTGGAAAGGACATACATGCCCAACCTCCAAGGCACAATTGGCCTTTCCCCAAGGAATTTAAACATGTACCTTACGGGTTCCTCATTGGATTTCTGATGCCACCACTTAAAAACCAATGGTGTTACTTCATGTACCTTCTACTGACACATAGATCCCCACCGTAGGAGCATTGTTAACACTGCTTGTCAAGAAACTCAACCACCATGACCCATGACCCACAATATTTATTAACCTTCAGTACCTATTGAGAACCTTATACATAAAATGTCGACGGAGTACCTCGCACCATATATCTCCACATATATATCGCTTCATAAGAACAACCTCTAAGGGGCCCCATATCTAACCAAAGCACAATTAGGTAGCTAGGTGTAAAGCCATAGATTTCTTAGTGTACATAGGATGATGTCACAGTAGGGGACATAATCATAATTAATTAAAAGTACATTAAGAATTTATAGAAGAATACCACCACCAATCCTTAATTACCCATGTTTCCTCCCAATTTTGAAAGACATTAACCTTTCGAAAGTATCAGGCTTCCCTTCCCACCAACATCTTACCACACTGATCCAATACCAGACGGTCTCTCACAAAACCCACAACCGAGTTGTCAAACTTGGTCATTCTCACTACCCAAACTACTCACATCAAGTGCTAGTTAAACAAAACAAATTCTTTTTTTATTTCACAACATTTAGCATAGTTAACAAGATGGATTTACACCAAACCATATTAAGTCTTTACCACTTTATACTGCCACATGGTCAAAATCGAGGCACTATCACCACCCTTAACCATCCTACACCTGGGTCCTGGTTAATAAAGGTAAACACATTATTCAATTTTTTTTCATTTAGACACCAATTTATTCTCATATTGCATCATTTTAAAATATTTCTCAATTTCATGTTAGCCACTATTTCCTATTCAATTTCATAAGCAAGGAAAGAAGTTCAAGTTCAACACCTTATCCAAAACCTATTTTTCTATGTCTGCCTACAATAATGCATGTAAGAAAATAATCCAGAGTGCCTAGAATGATACATACTGACTCAAATTTCATTCCATTCAGGGCCACAAGTCAAAAATCAAAAAATCTCAACAATAATCACAATACATAACTAGTGTGTCACCTAAGGTGAAATATCATTCAACTGTAATAAAAAATAGCAATAAAAACAATCCCACCCTGGGTACTTGGGTTCTCCCCTATACATGTGGTAACTACTACCATGAACGTTCTCATAACCAAGCCCCGACTCATCATATTCTCCATTATACCTTTCCCAAATAGTAATAAAAAAGAAGAAGAAAGTAAACTCCTTTGATACCACTTTGTAACATTCTAGACTGGGTGCCACTGAACGGTGCCCTGAACCAGTTCACCACATCATCTCAAGCGCGCCTCCCTGTATGCCAGTGGCTATTGAATAGAAGAGAGGGTCTAATATCAATCATGGGGAGATCATACCCTCTTTTATTAGAGTAATACACCAGCAGAAATAAATAAACAAACGTGGAAGCATATATAAACATGAACAATACCAATGTTACAAGATAACCAAAATAGGAAATAAAATACTTAACTGAAAGGGGAAACATGCTATGCTAATGTACCTGTCAAGTTTCTAAAATGAAAAACCCAAAATAAGCACACTTATGACTCCCAAGAGGTTCCTGAACCACAAACGGTTCCCTCATCAATGCTCAATCCCAAATAAGCTATCCAACACAGGGCATTTTCCCTTAACCTATCCAGAAAACACAAGGTCTATTCGGGTATTGATCAGGCAGCCTTAGTAGGGTGTGAGTACAACTCAGTAGTCCACCACCATTGACATCTAAAACAAATCCTACCAGACAGTGTATTCATTTGTATAATGAAATAAATACAATGCATAAATAAAATGATATCACACAATCATTTATTCTTTATTTAACTACATTAACTTCAGGGTTCCCGAGGACACCTGTACCTCAATACTAACTTCATCTCATGATGGAGCCTGAATCATTTCATAGGTAATATCATATCTTAATACCTGCTTCAACTCGTGTCAGATCTCAAAGTATTCAAAGGTGATATGATATCTCAACACCCGATTCAACTCATGTCGGAGTTTGAATTATTCTCATGTGAGGCCATATATCAGAGCACCTTTATTACCATTCTTATTTTATAATGAATGTCCATGTTTCCATTCATTAAATCACAAAATTTGGATGACCATGTTACCATCCTTATTACACAATGAATGAGCATGTTACCATTCATTAATTCATACAATTTGAATGACCATGTTACCATTCTTAATAGTTATCCAAATGAGCATGTTACCATTAATAATAGTTGGACGAATGAGCATGTTACCATTCAGAATTTAATACTACATAACTGAATGAGCATGTTATCATTCATAATAGTTGTCCGAATGATCATGTTACAATTCACCATTTAATAATATATAATTGAATGAGCACATTACCATTCATAATAGTTGGATGAATGAGCATGTTCCCATTCACCATTTCACACATCAAATGCATCTCATTTATCAATGTTAATCAACATTAACCACATTATCACATATAGAACATCATCACATCAAGCATGATTAATCAACATTAAAACTCTTACCCCAATATCACATTCATTAATTTATCAATTAATTAATCACCTCATCCTTGTTGAAAATTCAATAATTAGTCTTCACATAAAACTCTTTAATTAATTACCTAATTAATTAAGCACATCAATCTCTTTAATTAACCCAACCATCAATTAATAACTTAATTTATATAGTTAATTAATCAATTAACTAATCAAATTAATTACTCTAATTAATTAAAAAAATTAACTAATCACATTAAATCCTCTAGTTAATTCAATAATTAACTAATCACATCAATAATATTAATTAATTCAAAAATTAATTTATCACACCACTAATTCAATAATTAGTTTATCACATAAACCCATTTAATTAATTTTCCCATTTAATTAAGCATGAAAATCCCATTAATTAATTCATCAATTAATTAATCAATATCCACTAACTCAAACTCCTATAATTAATTCAATAGTTAATTATTTAAATCAACAATCTCAATATCTCATAATTAATTCAACAAGTAATTATGAAATTCATAAATACCAATACCTCATAATTAATTCATCAAGTAATTATCTATCAATTGTTATAACAGAACGGTTCCCATTAGTTAATTCAATAATTAATTAATTTAACTCATTCAATTGCTTCAACACAACAATATCCATTAAGTAATTCGCCAATTATTAAATCTTGTCAATCTCATTATTTAATTCGTTAATTAAATAATCACATAACTTCTATTAATTGATTCATCGATTAATTAATGTATTTATTTAATTCAACAATTAAATAATCACATTGGTCACATTAATTAATTTACTAATTAATTAATCCTATTATTTAATTCAATAATAAAATAATCTCATTACTCACATTAATTAATTTTTTAATTAATTAATCCCTTTATTTAATTCAACAATTAAATAATCACATTAGTCATATTAATTAATTCAATAATTTATTAATCCCATTTTTTAATTCAATAATTAAATGACCACATTTCTCACATTAATTAATTCACCTATTAATTAATCCCCTTATTTAATTCAACAATTAAATAATCACATTTTTCACATTAATTAATTATACTATTAATTAATCCCATTATTTAATTAAACAATTAAATAATCACATTTCTCACATTAATTAATTTGCTAATTCATTAATCCTCTTATTTAATTCTAAAATTAAATAATCACATTATCCACATTAATTAATTATCCAATTAATTAATCACATTTTTTTAATTAAATAATTAAACAATCACATTTCTCACATTAATTAATTCACTAATTAATCAATTCCACTTATTTAATTCAACAATTAAATAATCACACTGTTCACATTAATTAATTTTACAATTAATTAATCCTATTATTTAATTCAACAATTAAATAATTGCATTGTTCACATTAACTAATTCTCTAATTAATGAATCCCATTATTTAATTCAAAAATTAGATAATCACATTGCTTACATAAATTAATTATCCAATTAATTAATTCCCATTATTTAATTCAATAATTAAATAATCACATTGTTCACATTAATTAATTCTTTAATCAATTAATCCTATTATTTAATTCAACAATTAAATAATCACATTGCTCACATAAATTAATTCCCCAATTAATTAATTCCACTTATATAATTAAATAATTAAATAATCATAATACTCCTATTAATTAATTCATCAATTAATTAATTCTTTCTCAAACAATTCAATATCACCAATTAATTCATCAATTAATTATTTTATCTCCATTAATTCACCCACCCCAATTAATTCCTCAATTAATTGTTCCTTTACAATCAATCTAATAATCATAACAATCTCCAATAATTAATTCTAAAATTAATTATCCCTATTCAACAAATTCAATATAATAATAATTAATTCATCAATTAATTATTCAATCTCAAAAATCTTTATCTCACCATAATTAATTCAAGAATTAATTATCTCAAATCACAATTTCATAACCCCAACCATTCATATTAATTAATTCTACAATTAATTAACCAAGTTTAAAAATGTCGATAGCTCCATAATTAATTTAACAATTAACTATTCAAGATCTAAAATCCCAAAATCCCAATTTCACATTTCCTTTAATTAATTAATTCATAAAATTGGTTAATTTAATAAAAAATGAAATTTATACATATATTATAGAAATTATACAATTACATACACATAATTGTAACTAAGACTATGGGATTTGAATTTTAGACCACTTACCTCAAGAATGGTGATGAAGAGTGCTTGACAATAGAAAACCCCAATTTGAAGAAGATCAACTGAGAACGCAACAATGAATGTGGTCGAGATCCGAAACCTAAATCCACAACTAAAAGAAACAAGATCTCTTAAATCTAGATCTAAATCCAAAAATCCTAGATCTAGATTCAACAAATCTAGATCTATATCAAACAGTAAATAAATATCTTTCTTTTATCTGGGAAGAGGAGAAGAAGAGAAAGATAGGTCTAAAATTAGTAGAATACCCATACCTGGGAGGTGAACAGATGGTCTTCAGTTAAGATGGTGGTGCCGGAAGGGGTTTTAGTCTAAGACAGAAGCTCTCTGGAGGTGTTTTGGGGAGTTTCTATCCAAGGTGGAGGTTCACCGATGAGTTTAGGTCCATGTAGGAAGTGTGTGGAGGCTCCACATCGAAGAGGGAGGTCCACATGTGCTCTATTGTGAAGAATATGAGTGTTTGTAATGTTACACAAAACTGAAGGTGTTATTTTAATAAGCTGCGTGTGATAATTACACCACGTGAATCCTCATTTCACATCTTGTAACATTTGTTACGTTTTTCCATTGAAATCCTGTCAAACCCTTAAAAAACATTAATTATAGATTACACATGGTGAAATCCAATTACACATAGTTAAATCTTAAATGTGGTGAAATCTTACACGTGGTGAAATCCCATTTCATGTGGTGAAATATTACACATGGTGAAATATAATTACACATGGTGAAATATTATTTCACGACATGTTGACACATGGAAAAAAATACTTATAGGGGGTGTAAATTTTTAAAGTTGTGAATTAATTCAAGACATGAATTAAATTCAAAACAACCCATTTTGACTAAAAATTTAAAAAGATTCATACCTAGAAAAAGATGGAATCTTACAATCTCCCCACTTTATAATAGCTCATCCTCAAGCTATACTCCCAAGAATCTCTATGAAAAGTCTGGTTCTTAAAATATCCCCACCTTATAACACCTCATCCTCGTGCTGTACTCTCAATCACCTCTAAGATTCCAAGTCAAAGAAATTTGGGCCACTCTTCCCTCTTATCCGCTTCTCTTTCCCAAGTTTCCTCATTAACTCATCCACGTTTCCACAGAATACGAACTATCATCACAATATTTTCCTGCAACACATTTATACAGTGATTCAACATATGCATCAGATGCTTCTCAAAGGAAAAATCACTCTCAAGATCAAATTATAAAAAATACCCAATGTGTTTCCCAACCTACTGTTCCCAACAACTGTAAGAACATAATCCAACATTGGTACTTAGCCTTTCCATCAAAATGCTCTTGGAAAGGACGTACATCCACCACCTCCAAGGTTCACTCGACCTTTCATATAGGAATTTAAACATGTACCTTACAGGTTCCTCATTGTCATTCTGATTCCACCACTTAAAACCAATGGTCTTACTCCATGCACCATCTACTAACACATCTCTCCCCACATTAGGAGCATTGTTAACATCACTTGTTAAGTAACTCAACCACCACAACCTATGGCCCACAATATTTATCGACCTCTAATCCCTCTTGAAAAACTTATACATAAACCATCAATGGAGTAACTCACACCATCTAGAACAACATATATACCACTTCATAAAAGCAACCTCCAAGGGGACCCATATCTAACCAAAGCACAATTAGGCATCTAAGCGTAAAGTCAGAGATTTATTAGTGTACCTGGGATGATGTCAAGGTAGGGGACATGATCATAACTAATTACAAGTACACTAAGAATTCATCGAAGAATACAACCACCAATCATTCATTACCTATGTTTCCTCCCACTATGGAAACACCTCAACCTCTCAAAAGTCTCGGGCTTCCCTACCCGCTAACATCTTACCACACTAATCCAAAACCAGATGGTCTCTTACAAAACCCACAACCGAGTTGTCAAACTTGGGCATTATCACTACCAAAAATAACCACATCAAGGGATAATTAAACAAAATGAAGGATTTTTATTTCACAACATTTATGATAGTTAACAAGAGGGATTTGCACCAAACCATATCAAGTCTTACACACTTTATCTTTCCACACAGTCAAAACTGAGGCACTATCACCACCCTTAACCATCCTACACCGAGGTACTGGTTAACAAGGGTAAACACATTATTCAATTTTTATCATTTATACAACCATTTATTCTCATACTACATCATTTTACAATCTTTCTCAATTTCATGTTAGGCAGTATTTTCTGTTCAATCTCATAAGAAAGGAAAAATAGTTCAAGTTCAACAGCTTACCCAAAACCCATTTTTCTGTGTGTGTCTATAATTATGCTTGTCACAAAATAATCTTGAGTGCATATAATGATGCATGTAGACTAAACACTTGTTTGATTTAGGGCCATGAGTCAAAACTCTGAAAATCTCAACAATAATCACATCACACAATAAGTGTGTCACTCAAGGTGAAATAACATTCAACTGTAGCAACAGATAGCAATAAAAACAATCCCACCTTGGGTTCTCCCCCATACATGGGGTATCTACTTCCATGAATGAGCTCATAACCAAGCCCCGAATCATCATATTATCCTGTATATCTTTCCCAAATAGTAATACAAAAGAAAAAGAAAAGAAACTCATTTGATACCACTTTGTAACATCCCATCCCTTGTGCCACCCAATGGTGCCCCGAACCAGTTCGCCACATGACCTCAGGCATGCTTCCCTATATGCCAGAGGCTTCCTACTAGTAGTGAGAGTATAATATAGATCACAGGGAGACTATATCCTCTTTTATGAGATTAATACACCTATAAAAATAAATAAATGCAAAAGAATATATAAACATGAACAATACCAATGTTACAAGACAACCAAAATAGGAAATACAATACTTAACTGAAAGGGGAAACATTCTATGATAATGTATGTTTCAAGTTTCTAAAATAAAAAACCCAAAATAAGGACACTAAAAACTCCCAAGTGGGTCCTAAACCACGTCTGATTCCCACATTCCTACTCCATCCCAAATAAGCTATCCAACATAGGGAATTTTCCCTTAACCTGTCCAAAAAATACAAGGTCTATTCGGGTACTGATCAGGTAGCCTGAGTAGGGTGTGAGTATAACTTAGTAGGCCACCACCAACAGTGTCTAAAACAAATCCATTCAGATAGTGTATGCAGTTGTATAAAGAAATAATTACAATGCATAAAAAATAGTTATCACATAATCATTTATTCTTTATTTAACTACATTAACTCCAGGGTTCCTGAGGACAACCATACCTCAATACTAACTTCAGCTCATGCTGGAGCCCAAAGTGTTCCCTAGGTAATATCATATCTTAATACCTGATTTGAATTATGCTGGAGCTCAAAGTATTCAAAGGTGATATGATATCTCAGCACCTGATTCAACTAATGTTGGAGTTCTAATTATTCTAATGTGAGGCCATATATTGGAGTACCTTTATTATCATTATTATTTTATAATGAATGACCATGTTACCATTCATTAAATCACACAATTTGGATGACCGTGTTACCATACTTATTACACAATGAGTGACCATGTTACCATTCATTAAATCACAAAATTTGAATGACCATGTTACCATTCTTAATAGTTGACTGAATGAACATGTTACCATTCACCATTTAATAATACATAATTGATTATGCATGTTACCATTCATAATAGTTGTCCAAATGAGCATGTTACCATTCTTAATAGTTGGTTGGATGATCATGTTACCATTCACCATTTAATAATACATAATTGGATGATCATGTTACCATTCATAATAGTTGGCCGAATGAGAATGTTACCATTCACCATTTAATAATACATAATTGAATGAGCATGTTACCATTCATAATAGTTGGATTAATGATCATGTTACCATTAAACATTTTAGACATATCACATGTATCTCATTTATCAAGGTTAATCAATATTAACCACATTATCACATATAACACATCATCACATCAAGCATGATTAATTAACATTAAACCTCTTACCCCAATATCACATTAATTAATTTACCATTTAATTAATCAGTTCATCCTTGTTACTAATTCAACAATTAGTCATCACATGAAACCCCTTAATTAATTACTCAATTAATTAAGCACATCAATATCTTTAATTAACCCAACCATTAATTAATCACTTACTTTATCTAGTCAATTCATCAATTAACTAATCACATTAATTAATATAGTTAATTCAACAATTAACTAATCAAATTGAATCTTATAGTTAATTCAAAAATTAACTAATCATATCAATAATATTAATTAATTCAAAAATTAATTAATCACATGAAATACATCAATTAATTCAATAATTAATTAATTACTTAAATTCTATTATTCAATTCAACAATTAACTAAACACATCAATTACATCACTAATTCAATAATTAGTTTATCACATAAATCTCTTTAATTAATTTCCCTAATAATTAATCATGGAAATCCCATTAATTAATTCATCAATTAATTAATCAATATCCACAAACTCAAACTCCTATAATAAATTCAACAATTAATTACTCAAATGAAAAGTCTCAATATCTAATAATTAATTCAACAATTAATTATAAAATTCACAAATATCAATACCTCACAATTAATTCATCAAGTAATTATCTATCAATTGTGAAAACACAACAGTCCCCATTAATTAATCAATCAATTAATTAATTTAACTCATTCAATTTTTTAAACACAATAATATCTATTAATTAATTCTCCAATACCATTATTTAATTCATCAATTAAATAATCACACAAATCCCATTAATTAATTCCTCAATTAATTAATCCTTTTATTTAATTCATTAATTAAATAATCACATTGTTCATATTAATTAATTCTCCAATTAATTAATCCCATTATTTAATTAAATAACTAAATAATCTCATTACTCACATTAATTAATTTTAAATTAATTAATACCTTTATTTAATTAAATAATTAAATAATCACATTGGTCACATTAATTAATTCACCAATTAATTAATCACATTATTTAATCTAACGATTAAATAATCACATTTCTCACATTAATTAATTCACTAATTAATTAACCCCCTATTTAATTCAACAATTAAATAGTCACATTGTTCACATTAATTAATTCTTCAATTAATGAATCCCATTATTTAATTCAATAATTAAATAATCACATTTATCACATTAATTAATTAATTACCCTTATTTAATTCAATAATTAAATAATCACATTGTTCACATTAATTAATTCTCCAATTAATTAATCTCATTATTTAATTCAATAATTAAATAATCACATTTATCTCATTAATTAATTTTCTAATTAATTAATTCCCCTTATTTAATTCAAAAATTAAATAATCACATTGTTCACATTAATTAATTCTCCAATTAATTAATCCCATTATTTGATTCAACAATTAAATAATCACATTGTTCACATTAATTAATTCTTCAATTAATTAGTCCCATTATTTAATTCAAAAATTAAATAATCACATTGATCACATAAATTAATTCTCCAATTAATTAAGTCCCCTTATTTAATTCAATAATTAAATAATCACTTTGTTCACATTAATTAATTAATCATATTATTTACTTCAAAAATTAAATAATAACATTGCTCACAGTAATTAATTATTCAATTAATTAATTCCCTTTATACAATTCAAAAATTAAATAATCACAATACACCCATTAATTAATTCATCAATTAATTAATTATATCTCAAACAATTCAATATCACTAATTAATTCATGAATTAATTGTTCTATCACCATCAATTTAACCACCCTAATTAATTCATAAATCAATTGTTCCTTCACAATCAATCTAATAATCATAACAATCTCCAATAATTAATTCTACAATTAATTATCCCTATTCAAGAACTTTAATATAACAATAATTAGTTCATAAATTAATTATTCAATATCAACAATATTTATCTCAGCATAATTAATTCAACAATTAATTGCCTCAAATCACAATTTCATAACCCCAAATATTCACATTAATTAATTATACAATTAATTAACCAAGTTCAACAATCTCGATAGCTCCATAATTAATTTAACAATTAATTATTCAAGATCTAAAATCCCAATATCCCAACATCACATTTCCTTTAATTAATTAATTCACCAAATTAATTAATTTAATCAAGAATTCAATTACTACACATGTAACATCCCAGTTTAAAAAAAATAAAATAAATTGAAATGCACAAAACTTTGTTTTAATTAGATATTTATAACTTGACTTTAAAAATAATTTTTCCACTTCTATGTTTTGAATTTTGAAAAATGGTCATCAACAATTATGTTTAGTATGTTATTTGGAGTCTGATGAAACCAAATTGTTTTTTAGTGAATAATAACAAACCCTTATGAATAGTAATATGACCCTAATTAATATTAAATTTTATTATTATTATTATTTTATTAAATCTTTAAGATAATGACATCCCGGTTAATTTTTCAAAGTGATATAAAAGTAGTTATAGAATTAAAATTGTTAATTTTTGAATTAAGTATTATTTTATTTAAAAATTAAATTAATAATACTTAGAAAATTATTTTCCAAAAATGGAGTTCATTTTTTAATTCTACACATCAAAAAATGGTAAGGGCGTATTTTTGGGATTTTTCTGAAATTCTTGAATTTTCGATGAATAATGAAATACAGTAAAATACCATATATTCAAAGTATCAGTAAAATACACTATTTATGATATCATATGTGGTGTAAGGACACTTGGTTCGAACTCACATGCCATTATAACTATTTGGGGTCACATTAATTAAGACTATTCATAGTCTTGAGAAAAAATATTATAATAACGATTAAAATAATGAAAAATACCCCCTTTGCCTATACTATAAATACCACCATCATTTCCCCTCTTCCTCCCACACCTCTAAATCATTGATCCTTACCTAAGTTATGACCAATAATCCTCCCAAGTCTCCTCCCCACGTCCTAGAGCTTCTGGTCTCACCAAAAGGCCAAAACCAAAGGTCTTAAGAAGGATCTCAAGGAGAAGAGATCAAGAGGTAAACATCCTCTTTTGTTTTCTTTATTTTCTTTAATTTTATGTTATTATTTTTAATTTCCTCTGTATTATGTTGGGATATTTCATTCAATATCCCCCCTTACTACCCATATTATGTAATAATGATGAGATACCCCTTTTCTCTTGTCAAAATATTTTATGAAATTCTAAGCCGCGCCATTAGGCTGCCGAAATTTCATAAGGGATTTCTCAACTCTTCTTTTATTTTGAGTTCATTTATTTTCTTCTTATTTACTCACCTAATATTATAAAAGAGGCATAAAAGCTCCAAAATATTTTATATTATTTATGTTATGATGTTCAATCAAAATTACTCATCAATATTCTTATCCTCTCCCACTTATTCAAGGAATTAAAACATCGTCCGTGATGTGTCGATTTACCGACATCGTGGACGATGTGATTTAAATTTCCTTTAATTCCTTCAAGGCTTGTCATGAAACCATATTTATGGTTTAAAAAGGTTATAATATATGTATTATTTTTCATCCATGCTTCTGGAATTCTTTTTTACCCATGGTTTTAATTATAAAACAAAATGAGGTTGTTATTATCAAAGAACCACTAAAATGATCTAAACAGACATCATTAATGTTTTAACTTATGAATAATCTTCATTTTAGAATTCAAATCGATAAATGGTATAATTTATGAATTTTTGAAATATGTAAATAACACTCCATTTCAATTCTAGAGTTTCACTTCCAATTGACAAGAACAACCATCATGAACCAATCATAGAAATCATGTAAATAACTCCTCCAAAAAATAGTGCAAGGAACAAAATACTAACAATTAAAGGGTGAAATGATGTAATGAAATAATTATGTAAGGTATTATAAATATGGATATGTTTCTTTAAGATATTAATAACACTCTTTTAACCATTATACAGGAGGTTTAAACAAGTTTGAAGTAAGATAAGCCCGAGGTAAGAGAATTCTTAACCCAATTTCCATTCTTTGGGTTAACCTTCTTATTTATTCATTATGTGGTATTAATATTATTGGTGTGATGTTTCTTTTTTTTAATATTATGTTGCACTATGTGTATTTATAGTGTATACACATATCCATTCCATTATATTAATTCTCACTCCAATTATATTTTAACACCTCAACCCTAACTCATTGGCTTGAGGAGGTGGTGAGGGTTACTTGGCCTTAAGCGACATTCCCAAGACACCAAAGGCTGGCAATAAATGACGAGGGATTCAAGATCAAATTGGGGAACGATTTTCCCTTAAGAAAAAACCAACCAAACCATCCATTAACCACCACTATATGATGCATGTCAATAAAACATTCCAACTTGAATTCCCAAAAGACAACCAAATGTTCCACAATACATCCCAAAACCAAAACAAACAACGCAATATCAGAGTACTACACGGAAGACCAAACAACAAAGCACCACATGCCATGATACCACCACAAATCTACACCAAGCTCCAAGATCCAAGATCCACCCAGACATCACGATACAACACTAAAGGAGGGTGATTCCTTAAATTTTTATAGCATCTTGCCTTTTTATAACATAACTTTTCATTACATTTTATAAAACTGAGGATCTTTATGGTTTAGTGTCTTGGAAACCAGGAACTTAAAACATGAAAACATAAAACATTCTTCTTAAATGCTTGAAAGGATTCTCCTTATGTTCATCCTAGGTTCATTACTACATCTCATAACCTGGGGACATACATCAAAAGAAATGGGTGATCAGAAGGCCCAGTAAGGGAAACAAGGGGAAACATTTAACATGTGAACTTGAGATACATCAATAAAGTCATGAAAAAAGAACTTTAAGGCATGAGAAAGAAATCATGAGGCATATCATAATAAAAATAACGTATTTCATAACTTGAAGATGTGTCTACAACATTTAACATAGACAATAATTTCCGTTTTACCAAGGTCCATCCCCAAGGTGTCATTAAAAATTATCAAGGTTATTCACCAAGGCATCGTTAAAAATGGTCATCTCTAGATATTAAGTCTTTACCCAATGAATTGGAGAACTATCAGGGCGCACCCTTAAATTTTCCTTTATTATCATGTGATCCACATATACAGTCATCAAAAATTTCATAGATAACCCATATATCATAAAAGAAATGAGTTTCCTTTCATAATCATAACGTTTTAAAAACTGCTTTAAAGACATGATCTTTATGTCACTTTAAACCCACGAAAAAAGGAAAGCGGGTTTCATGTATGTAAATACCAGAATTTAAAATAGAACATTTTTATATATATTCTGAATAACTCTGTAGAAGAAAGAGATTTGAGTATTCACTTAATAAAATAAAAGAATTTGAGAAAAAGAGAGAGGCATTTTGAGACAAAAATTCTGCAGCATAACGACTATGTTACAGTGTTTTAGAAAATATTGATAAGAGAGGGGACATGGGTCAACCACTCATAAATGATCCATAAAACAGTATAGGGATAGAATATAATAGATATAAGAACATGGTAATGAAATTTTAAAGATATACCATATGGATTGAAAAACATTGAAGGAAGAAGAAAAATAAGATTTCTCTTATGAAAATTCGGCATCCTAACGACATCACTTAAAACTTCAAAAAAAAAAAAATGAATTGACAAGATAAAATAGGGTCTCTCATCACATGAACATAAAATATCAGTATGATAGATATATAGATCATACCCCAACATAATAAAAATAAACTTGAAATACTTGACATGAAAATAGATCTTGAAAACAAGAAGGGTGAAAGAATCCCTTAAAAATTTGGCAGCCTGATGGCGCCAATTAAACATTATTAAAATGAATTGATGAGAAAAAGAGGGGGTCTATCATCATATGAAAATGAAAAGGAAAGTAGGAATAATATAAAATAACATCTTCCAACATAAGAACATGGAGCATAAAAGATATGACATAAAAGAGAGTACTCAGAAAGAAAGAGAGAGGTAGGATCCCTTACCTTAAAGTGTAACTCTTAAAACTCAAAGGTTGGGACCTTGAGGGCTTGGGGGAACCTTGGGAGGACTACTTTGGAGGTAAGGAGACCAGAAATTCGTTTAGGATGATTTTGGAGTTGAAAGGATGAGAGAATGGCTTGGTATTTATAGGGAAAGTGAGGGGACAAGGCATTAATGGCCAAGGGACACCTTATTGGTGGTATTGGCAAAACCATGGGCTTGCCCACAGTATTTTCCCATGGTATTGGCCACTTGGGACACCTCATAACTTATATTAATATTCATAAGTAGAACATATTGATTACATTCTTAATACATCATTTAATGATGTCATTAAACACCCGTAACTTAAAAACTGTATTTTCACTATTCATCAAAAATTCAACTTTCTCAGAAAAATCCCAAAATTTCACCTTAACCAAATATCGATGCTCTGATTTTAAAAATGAACTCCATTTTATAAAAATAATTTTCTAAATATTTTTAATTTAATTTTTAAATAAATACACTATTCACCAAAAATTCATTTTTTTCAGAAAAATCCCCAAAAATTACCTTAACATAATATCGATGATCTAAGTTCAAAAATAAAGTCCATTTTATAAAAATAATTTTCTAAATATTTTTAATTTAATTTTTAATTAAAAAAACACTATTCACCTGAAAAACCTAATACTTGACTAATAATTTTTGAAACAGTTATTTACCTATTTTATTGAATCACATTACTTAATCAAGGTGCCTATATTATATTAATACTTTCTTTAAGTGAGATTACTAATCCATTTGGTCGCATTACTAATCCTAAGTGTAAAATCACTATTCATAAATTACTATTCATCAAAAAAATAAGTTTATCTTATTAGACTTTAAATTTCGTACTGAACATGACTGTAGAAGACCATTTTTTTGAAAATCATTACACATTTTTAATTATTTAAGGTTTACATAAATATTTTAAAATATCCTTTTTCCAAAAATTCATCAATAATATGCATACTATATTTATCCGGACATTTGAAAATTCACAAACTTCACCATAAGAAAAAATCACAATTTTTATTTAAATCAAAGGATTACACAAGGCAGTTACAGTCTCATTACATAACCCCTTATAACACCAGCATAAGACCTAAGAGTAAGGTGTGCTAGGGTGATAGAATCTTGGGGAGGCTTGGCCAACATTGCCCGAGTAGTGATTTCTATCAGCTTGAACTTCTCGCGAAGGCGATTCCGTTCCAGCTTCACACGTTGAAGTTCGGCTTTGGTTTGGTCCAGAGAAAAGCCCAGTGGTGCTACCTCCTTCCCAAGTTCTGTTAGATGGGCTTCGATTGGCCCGAGACTACTGGATGAGGCCATTGAATCTTTTTTCTATATTAATTAACCCAGATCACTTGTATTTAGAGACAATAATTGCAACATTTAGTTTCCAACGGTCATATTGACTAATGGTCATATAAAAGTCAAAACCCAACGGTCTTATTTTAATTATACTAATGTTATCAAATGAAATAGTTTTGTTGAGTATAAAAAATAAAATAACACACAAAATTAGGAAACAAGATTTATTCAAAATTTCGAGTCGTTACACTTTGGCCACATCACGGTACACAACATCTACAAAGACACCAACATTCCAAAGCAGGGGGTGAGTACTAAAGTTCAGTAGGTTTTCCCCAAATGAATTCCTTACACACGCCACTAGGATAAAACCATTAGAACATTTATATAAAACAATTTATATAAAATAATCACAAGTACAACCATTTCCACAAGACAAACATGCCCTTACCAATCCATCACACCCAAACCAAGCAACCAAAGTAAATCCAACCAAACATGCTAGAAGCCATTTCATCATTCATACACTAGCACAACAATTTCCAACTTGTAAAGAAATGCACAAAAAACATCCAAAACAACTAAACGGTGGAGCTTCCGTCCAACCCGTTCACCCATTCACACCTAGTGGTACTTCCCGACCACAACCAAACAGTGGAGCTTCTGTCCAACCCATTAACCCATTCAAAACTAGTGGCTCTTCCCTTCCACTTATCCTTTGATGGTGGCCCTTCCGTCCACTATCCATCCCCTTTTTATAGTGGTACTTCTTTTCAATTCCACACAATATTCCCATCAAGATATAAACAAGCATATTACCCACCAAGGTCACAACAACATGCAATCAACCAATTCCATCACATACCAATCCACTTCAATAAATCGTCCATTTATTGAAAACCATTTTCCATACCAAACCACATTTCAATAAAAACAACATCTTTATTGAAAATCATTTTCCATCAACCATTTTCCCAAATCAATCTCAACAAACCATTTTAAAATCTATATTTTAAAATCCACAACAATATCATTTCACCATAAAACCCCATTTTCCCCAAAAACCCCCAAAACATCACCAAAGGTATTTCCAACCAATTTGGCACAACAATCACAATTAATTTCAAGCACAAAAAATTAATTGTAATCAAACACCACTAGTTATAACCAAGTGGAGTCGATAGAGAAGCCACCTAACTTTAGGGTTCTTGAGAAATTGACTCACAAGCACCCGCACCTCAAATCCGGCGAACACACCAATGAAACCTATCTAGATCCCCTTCCCTAAACATCACAAGCCTTAAAATCATCATCCAAGGCAACCACAACCCTAGATCTACATACAACAAGTGTATATCTAGAAAACCAAGAAAGAGGGAGATGTGGATCTAGAGGAACCCACAAGAAAACCAAGAGGAGAGACTTACCTGAGAGAAACTGCCTTCAAACTACCATGAAAACCCTTTGAATCGCTTCAAGAATTAGTGTAAGATCACCTTCAACACCTGAGGACCCAAAATCCTGAGAGAGGCTCGAGTGGGAGAGGATTTGGAGAGGAATGAGGCAATCCTGAGTGAACTCGGGTTTTAAAACCCTATTTTAAGTGGCCGCATGGTTAGCCCGCACGGTTTGGAAAACCATGCGCTAACCGTGCACATGCTACTACCTCGAGAGCAAGGGTCCGTACGGTTACCTCGCATAGTTTGGAAAACCGTGCGCAGTCCATGAGAAGCCTACTATCTCCCCCTGCATGGTTTCCTGGAGCATCCGCACGGTTTCTCCTAACCGTGCTCAAACCGTGCTCCCTATTTAAAGACTCCAAACTCATTCAAAACCATTAAAAAATCTTCTAACCTCTTCCCAACTCATCCCATGCACTTTAAAAACATAAAAAAAACATAACCAATGGCCACATACCTCAAACCGGGGGTACTACATTCTCCCCACCATTGGAATTTCCGTCCTCGAAAAGTAGTGAACCCGCCCTTTGCCAAAAGAGCTCGGGCCACTGCTTGACCATCTCTTTCTCCCGCTCCCAAGTCTCCTATTGAATCTGACCATGCTGCCACAAACACGAACTAAACTGATTCTTTTACCACACAAGACTTTCTCTTACCTATCCACAACCTGCACTGGCACATGCATTAACGAAGCATCCGGTTCTAGTTCAACATGATCCCATCGAATCACATGGTCACGATCTAGCTGATACTTTTTCAACTGCGACACATGAAACACATTGTGCACCGCACTGAACCTAGGTGGAAAAGCCAAACGATAAGCCACCTCACCAACCCGCTCAAGAATCTCAAAAGGTCCAATATACCTCAGAGATAAATTTTTCTGCTTCCCAAACCGATGATGTCCCAACCAAGGATAGATCCTCAAGAAAATTTAATCACTCACCTTGAACAACAACGACCATCAATGATAATCCACATACAATTTCTGACAACTTTGAGTCATCTACATTCTCTTCCTGATCAACTTGATCTTCTCCGTAGTCTCTTGGACAAGGCTCGGTCCAACCATCGAGGACTCACCAATTTCCACCCAACATAGTGGAGAACGACATGACCGCCCATACAACACTTCAAACAGAGCCATATGTATGGATGCCTGATAAGTGTTATTGTACAAGAACTCAACCAATGACAAGTGATCCTCTCACGAGCCTCCAAAATCCATGACAAAAGCCCACAACATATCCTCCAGAGTTTGTATCATCCTCTCAAATTGACCATCCGTCTGAGGGTGATATTCCATACTCATAGTCAACTTAGTTCCAGGGGCTTGTTGTAAGGATTTCCAGAAACAATATGTAAACCTCAGATATCTATCGGATACAATAGAAACTGGAACACCATGCCTCTTTACCACCTTCTTGATATAGATTTTGGACAGATCCTCCACCGTATGAGATGCATGAATTGGAATGAAATGGTATGACTTCGTTAGCCAATCCACTATCACCCAAATGGCATTGTGCTTTCTGACCATTCTTGGGAGACTTGTGACAAAATCCATCTCTATTTTCTCCCACTTCCAAACAGGGATCAGTAAAGACTGCAACATTCCTACTGGCCTCTGATACTATTCCTTGACCTGCAGACAAGTCAAGCATCTCGAAACAAACTCAGCCACTCTTCTTTTCATACCAGCCCACCAGAACTGCACTTTCAACGCTTTATAAATTTTTTGAATTCTAGGATGAACATCCCACCTGTAATGATGATACGCCCTAAGAAGATCCTCCTGACAAGAAACTGGTACAATCATCCGATTCTGAAAACACAAAACAGAATCTCCATTCAGTTGCCAACCCTCAATGGTATCCCCACCATTGAGTCTTGACCCCAAGGTCACACACTCAGAATCAGATATCTATGCCTCTTTAACCAAGCCAACCAAGTCAGGAATCACAAAACCGGAAAGAAGAACGCTCTATCGCCCTGTTCCTCCCATTACAACTGCATATCGGCTATAACCGACATCAACTACCATTGGTCCGATGCCTGTTTCACCATATGAGCATATGATTTTCTACTTAATGCATCTGTCATCAAATTTTCCTTACCTGGTGTGTACATTAAGTCAAAATCAAACATCTGGATATATTCCATCCATCTCCTTTGTGTCAAGTTCAAATCCATTTGTGAGAAAATGTGCTTCAAGCTCTTATGATCTATATATACCATGAATTTCTCACTGAAGAGATAATGACGCCATAATTTCAAAGCATGCACCCCTGCTGCCAATTCCAAATCATGAGTTGGGTAGTTCTTCTCATGCACTATCAACTACCATGAGCCATATGCAACCACATGATTCCCTTACATGAGAACTCACCCCAACCCTAATCCCGATGCATCACAATACACCACGCACCCTTTTCCTAGTTCTAGTAAAACCAAGATTGGTGCTGATGTAATGCGACCCTTTATCTCTTTGAAACACTGCTGACATTGTTCATTCCAATAGAATGGAACATTATTTCTTGTCACAACTATCATCGGCGAAGCCAAACGTGAAAAATCACAAAAAAAACTCCAATAATACCCAGATAGACCAAGGAAACTCCGTATGTCAAACAAATTCTTTGGCGGTTGCCATGATATAACAGCCTCTATCCTTTCTATGTCCACTGAAACACCCCTTTCAGAAATCACATGGACAAGAAAACGAACTTGCTGTATCCAAAAGTCACACTTTGATAATTTGGCATGCAACTGATGATCCCTCAAGATCCCTAGCACCATCTCCAAGTGCTGATCATGCTCCGCCCTTGTCTTTGAATACACTAGAATATCATCTATAAACACCACCACAAATGAATCCAGATATCTCTGAAATATCCGATTCATCAATGCTATAAAAACCACTGGCGCATTCATTAGACCAAAGGGAATAACCACATATTCATAATGGCTATGTCTACTTATAAAAGTTGTTTTAGGAATACTGTACTTCCTCACCCGGAATTGATGATATCCCGACCCCAGGTCAATCTTGGAGAACCACTGGGCTCCCCTCAACTGGTCAAAAAAATCACCAATTCATGGAAGTGGATATCTGTTCTTTATCGTAACCTGGTTAAGTATAAGATAATCAACACAGAGCCTCAAAGTTCCATCCGCATTTTTCACAAACAAAACTGGCGCTGCCCATGGGGACATGCTAGGCTAGATAAACCCTTTGTTTTCTAACTCTTCAAACTGAACTTCCAATTCCAGCAATTCAGTAGGGGCCATCCGATAAGACGGAAGTGAGGTAGGACTGGTCCCTGGAAGGAGATCAATCGTAAACTCCACTTATCTTATGGGAGGTAACCCAGAGAATTATTCAGGAAAAATATCCATGAAATGATCCACCACTTCTGGAAGAACACTCTGCTCAACACCCATTACTGATTCCAACAACAACACTACTAACTGATAAGATAACGCGCCTACTGCTGGTGCCAACAAACCCATTGCACCTTGCCTTTCATGACTCTCTTCTCTAAAGAGATGTCTAAAACCATCATGTGTCGTAAAATCCACTGTTCACTCATCACATTCGATGTGGGCCTTATGATCCACCAACCAATCCATTCCCAGGATTACATCATACCCATCCATCTCAAGCATTGAGAAATTCCACATTAGCTCAACCTCACCCAAAATGATACAACATGCTCTACACAAGAAGGCTTGACAATCTCTTTGACCCAGAGGAGTTTGAAGTTTTAAAACCAAGGGCATCATTTATACCCTTAAACCCAGAAAATCAACCACACGTGCAGAAATAAAAGAGTGTGAAGCACCCGTATCAAACAACACTTGCATCAAGGTAGAATTTTAAAGAATAGTACCTCGCATCGTGGATGGTCCTGACTGATTATCCACCACAAACTGATCAACTCCGAACACATGTTTGCTTTCCACACTCTACTCTTTATTGCCCTACTGAGGCATCATAGTATTCCGAGAATCACCATGACCCACTTTACTCTGCTGAAGAGGGGTGTACTGCTGTCCCCATCCCATCGAAGCATACAACGTGTGCGATCCCTGAGAAGTATCACACACACCCGACCTTGGATAATTCCAAAAATAACGCTGAAGATTCCCCATCTTCTTATAATTATGACATGCTCGAGGTTGTGCTGTATAATCTCACTTGATGTGGCTCGTCGAACCACACAGAAAACATCCTGGTTTGCTCTGGGGCTTCGGAGGAAGATTCACCGATCCTGCCATCGGATTATATTCCATACTCCCACCATGGGAATAAGTGTCCCTCCTCCGCTTGAACCCAGCATTAGATTTCCCACTATTCCCCATGGGTACCACCATGCTTCCACTGCCTGGAGCGCCCAACAGATCCCGCTCAGCCACCGAGGCTCTATTCACCATCTCTGTGTAATCATCTATATACAGTACTTCTATCTTTGAAAGGATTTATTTCCTTAACCCCACTTCAAAGATCCTTGCCTTCAATGACGTGATACCTGCCACCTCAGGTGAAAACCTAACTAAGTTTATAAACTTAGCTGTATACTCCATCACAGACATAAGCTCTTGCTTCAAACTGAAGAAATCAGTCGTACACTGAATTCTGAACGTATGTGGGTATAATTTTTTATTAGACAATTCCTCAAAGCCTTCCCACATCACACCCTAGTCCATCCCCACTTGGACTACCAACTCCCACCACTGAAGGGAAATATCTTCCAACATATACGTGACCAAATTCTCTTTTAACTCTACTGGTATTCCCAAGAACTCAAAAATCTTGTTCATTATATTCAACCATGCTTCTGCCCTCTTCGGCTCTAAATCACCCCTGAAGATGGTTGGATTATTCTTTTGAAACTGAACCGCATGATCCATATTCCTTGGTTAATCCATCTTATTTCCACTTTCCACAGCTTGGAAATCCTGCACTATGCTTTGCACTAGCTGCTGGTTCACCTGAGGCTCAGGTGCTACCACATTCTCAGCTGCCTCCTCCAGTTGGTGTCTACGATGCCTACCCAGTGCCATTTATATCAACAAAAAAAAAACAACCACGAGTCTCAATTCTGTAGACATCAATAATTTCCATTTCTAATCACATTACACAACACTATCGCATAAGGCTTTCCACAAGTTCACATTTTCCTTGTTTTACCATTTTGAAAACAAAACCATTTTTAAAAATACCAATTTATTCACATTACAATTTCACACATTCATATCACACCATAAATCATTATACCCCAATGAAATATGAATCCTATAGGGAATTAATTTCTACCTTATATTCCATGCACATCTCATTGGCTACACCCACGACAATGAGATTTCCAATTCCTATAAGTGTCTCCAAAACACTTATGTACCCAACTCCCTGGTAACTTGAATTTCATCATAAGAGGGTTAGCTACATCCTTTTATGCTATACATTCAAAGTTCCGAAATTCCTACGCCTTGCTACCATCCCAACTCAAGGAATATACCAAAACGAAAGTCAACTCTAAAACCAAGGTGCCAAAGTGACCGAACAACTGCTCTCACTTGAAAGCTAAGGACCGAACAAACTGATACCACTTGTAACACCCCGCCACTACCTCATTGTCTTGAGGAGGAAGTGAGGGATACTTGGACTTAAGCGACATTCCCAAGATGCAAAAGGCTGGAAATAAATGCTGAGGGCTTCAAGATCAAATTGGGGAATGATTTTCCCTTAAGACAAAACCAACCAAACCATCCATTAACCACCACTATATGATGAGTCTCAATAAAAAATTCCAACATGAATTCCCAAAAGACAACAAAATGTTCCAAAATACATCCCAAAACCAAAACAAACAATACAATATCAGAGTACTACGTGGAAGACGAAACAACAAAGCACCACGTGCCATGATACCACCATAGCTCTACACCAAGCTCCAAGCTCCAAGCTCCACCCAGACATCATGATGCACCACTAAAGGAGGGTGATGCCTTACCTTTTCCCACATCATGGTACACAACATCTGAAAAGACACCAACGTGCCAAAGCAGGGGGTGAGTACCAAAGCTCAGTAGGTTTTCCCCAAATGACTTACCTACACATGCCACTAGGATAAAACCGTTAACACATTTATATAAAACAATTTATATAAAATAATCACAAGCACAACCATTTCCATAATCCAAACATGCCCTTACCAAGCCATCACACCCAAACCAAGCAACTAAGGGAAAGACAACCAAACATGCCATAAGCCATTTCATCATTCACACACTAGCACAATAATTTCCAACTTGCAAAGCAATGCACAACAAACAACCAAAACAACCAAACGGTGGAGCTTACATCCAACCCGTTCACCCATTCACACCTAGTGGTACTTCCCGACCACAACCAAATGGTGGATCTTTCATTAAACCCGTTCACCCTTTCACAACTAGTGGCTCTTCCCGTCTATTTATCCTTTGATGGTGGCCCTTCCATACACTATCCATCCCCTTTTCTATAGTGGTAATTCTCTCCACTTCCACACAACATTAACATCAATCTATAAACAAGAATATGACCCACCAAGGTCACAACAACATGCAATCAACCAATTCCATAGCATACCAATCCAATTCAATAAATTGTCCATTTATTGAAAACCATTTTCCATGCCAAACCACATTTCAATAAAAACAACATCTTTATTGAAAACCGTTTTCCATCAACCATTTTCTGAAATCAATCTCAACCACCCATTTTAAAATCTATATTTTAAAATCCACAACAATAGAATTTCACCATAAAACCCCCCTTTTCCCCAAAAATCCCCAAAACATCACCAAAGGGATTTCCAACCAATTTAGAACAACAATCACAATTAATTTCAAGCACAACAAATTAATTTTAATCAAACACCACTAGTTATAACCAAGTGGAGTCAAGAGAGAAGACACCTACCTTTAGGGTTCCCGAGAAATCGACTCACAAGCACCTGCACGTCAAATCTGGCGAACGCACCACCGAAACCTCTCTAGATCCCCTTACCTAACCATCACAAGCCTTAAAATCATCATCCAAGACAACCAAAACCCTAGATCTACACACAACAAGTGTAGATCTAGAAAACCAAGAAAGAGGGAGATGTGGATCTAGAGGAACCCATAAGAAAACCAAGAGAAGATACTTACTCAAGAGAAAATGCCTTCAAACCACCACAAAACCACTTTTAATCACTTCAAGAATTAGTGGAAGATCACCTTCAACCCCTGAGGACCCAAAATCCCGAGTGAGACTCGAGTGGGAGAGTAATTGGAGAGGAATGAGGAAATCTCGAGTGAAATCGGGTTTTAAAACCCTATTTTAAGTTTCCGCACGGTTAGCCCGCATAGTTTGGAAAACCGTGCGCTAACCGTGCACATGATACTGCCTCAAGAGAAAGGGTCTGCACGGTTGCCTCGCACGGTTTGGAAAACCATGCACAGGCCGTGCGAAGCCTACTATCTCCCCCTGCACGGTTTCCTAGAGCATCTGCATGGTTTCCCCTAACCGTTCTCAAACTGTGCTCCCTATGCAAAGACTCCAAACTCATTCAAAACCATTCTAAACTCTCCCAACCTCTTCCTAACTCATCCCATGCACTTTAAACACATAAAAAAACATAATAAAAGGCCACATACCTCAAACCGAGGGTACTACATATATTTTAAGAAACTTTATTTTTAAAATCATTTTAAAACTCTCTTTAATAAATTTCAAATGGATTGTTTTTATGGCATGAGTGGTTTCTTCTGATTTGAAGATAATTTATTCCCATGATATTTTCCTTGGACATTATTTATGTTGGTTTGATCCCATTATATCTCAAGATATGCTGGGTTGAGCCCATTATAGCTCAAGTTATGTTGGGTTGAGCCCATTATTGCTCAAGATATGTTGGGTTGAGACCATTATAGATCAAGATATGACGGGTGGGCCCAATTATAGCTCTCCAATGAATTGAGTATGTGTAATTTGGAGGTAGGCCGTATGGTTACTCCATGTGTAACTGCGATGGTTACAAAAATTATAAGGTAGCCGTGAGGGTTAAAATTATAAGGTAGCTATGAGGGTTACAATATTATGTAAGTAATTCCCCAAGATACCATTATGGTTATATTTATGTTATTATGTTTTATGTGGATCTTGTGGAAATCTCATGTTTCACAAAGTAAGTTTACATGGGTGACAAGTATGTATTTTGAAAATGATTTCACATGTTACAAGTATTTATGGACTAATGTCTTCTTCCCATATTTTTTTATCCCTTACTAAGATTTTTGTGCTCATCCCATGTTTTTAAATGATTTTCATAGGTTATAAGGATGTGTAAAAAAAAAGAAGGAAGCCAAGTTAAATATTTGAAATTTTTTAAAAGAAATCATGTTTTAAGCATTAATGTTATATATTTTTAAGAAATGGAAACTGTTTTTAGTAGTATCCTTTTGTTTGAATGTGGTATGTTATGTATGAAAGGTATCCTAATTCTCTAAAACTCTAAACCTGAAAAGATCCTCAATGTGTAATAATGCATTTTCTTGACTAAAGTTCAAGATTAAGTAACGTTTTAAGGCCAATTCCTTATAGTTGGTATCAGAGGAAAGGTTTAGAAAAATTTAGGGATTAAGAGTTTTCATTAAACATATGGTTAGTATTTATGTCTATTATTTAAGATAAATCCTTGTTTTATAACTTTTCAGATCAAGGAAAGTCAGTTACAAATGGAAGGAGGAGGATCTAAAATGACATTCCTATCTCTTCCTGATGACTTGATTGCAATAATTATTACAAAGTCATGTCCAAACGACTTTGAAACATTTTATAACATACAAATCACTTGCAAGAAATATCAAACACCTCTACTATACTTAGATACTTTTTTGGATCATGGGTTGTATTTAATCAAATCCTATTTTATCAAAATTAACATATTTTCAATAAAGGTAAATATTATCAAAGAATTTTCAAATATTTTACCTTATCACAAGATTTTGAAGCATATTATGATTTTGAAAATGGTGTTGAAGAAGGATACCCTTGAGTAACCTATTTATATTTTCTTTTACAATGTACCCTTTGAGCACATACTTATGGTATTTTAAAAGGACCATTTATTGAAAGTTTCAACTCAAACTTGGTCCAACTATTTTATAAAAATCAAGTTTTATCAGATGTTTGGAAATTATATGTCATACATGATTATTTTCTGAAACTATTTTTCTGTGAACACCCATATTACCCAAGTTTTACAAGGTGTATTTGGATAAAGGAAGAAAATGATTTTTAAGGATATCTTATAACACCCCAAACATTTTATGGTATGTTTCTCTTAAATACATTCTATTCATCACTGTGTTACTTTGAAGCAACACTAGGTTATTTAATAGATAGTCAAAACTTAGCCATTAAATATAAATTTTCCACTTCAATGTATTGAATTTTAAAAAATGGTCATCTAGAGTTGTGATCAGTAAGTCATTTGGAGTCTGATAGAACAAACTTGATTTTTGGTGAATAGTAACATACCATTATGAATAGTAATATGAATAGTAATATGACACTTATGAATAGTAAATAATGATATTATTTTATTTTCTTAAGGAAATAAGGTAATGAGATCTTAATTAGTTTTTCAATGAGAAATAAAACTAATTGTACCTTTAAGATTGTTATTTTTCAAATTAACTATGAATTTATTTAAAAATTAAATTAATAATATTTAGAAAATTAATTTTTAAAAATGGGTTTCATTTTTTAATTCTAAACATTGAAAAATGGTTAGGGTAAATTTTTGGGATTTTTCTGAAATTCTAGAATTTTTTATGAATAGTGAAATACGATAAAATACCGTATATACAAATTATCAGTTAAAATAAACTATTTATGACATCATAAGTGATGTAAGGCCACTTGGTTTGAAATAAAATGCAATTATTACTATTAGTGGTGACATGAAACAACACTATTGGTTGTCTTGAGGGAAATAATAAAATAATGAATTAAATATTCAGAATTTACCCCTCTCCTCCACTATAAAAACCCCTCACCACTCCCTCTTCTCTTAACTCCTCTAAGCCTTGAAGCTCCTAAAATTTCTGCCCAAATACCCTTACCTAGTCACTCCCCACGACCAATAAGCTCTTGGTCTTTCCAAAATACCAAAATCCCTTCCCTTAAGGAGGTTCTCGAGGAAGTTATTTCAAGAGGTAAAACACCTTTCTTTTTCTTTTAGTTTCATTTGAATTTATCTTCATTTGTTATCCTATCCTCACCTCCTCTGTCCAAATGATCATGATAACTCTATTATAATATATATACTGGATTTATATAATGTGAATGGAAGAACCATCATCAATATTCTTACTCTTTCCCTTTTATTTTTATAAACGAAATCAAAGTCCATGAGGTTCAAATTTATAACCTTTGTGGACGACGAAGTTTTGTTCTTCAATAGTTCCTTCATTAATGGTCATGAAACCATATTTATGATTGAACCAGGTCATAATATATTTATTTTATCTTGATTAATTTTTTGTAATCTTTACACGTACATAATATGGAATAATAACACAAAACAAGTTTATTGAGCAAAAAACTGCCAAGCCAAATTCAAGCATTTATTTTTAACTCATCGAATGAGTCATCCTCATGGTATATAACCAGAATCATTATAAGATCATTTATATATCTTTAATGTCACTAATAATGTTTATTAACAATTCTGGATGTTTAACCATATTTTAAACCAACTTCCATTCATGAATACAAGTAAACAAATCATGAAACCAAGTAAGAAAATGCTTCTAAAACAATAAGATTGAATCTCTTAAACCCATAAAAAAGGCCATTAATGAACTTAATAAGGTTATATAATATCAATTAAATGTTTATTATGTTCTGTAATTATTAATTAATAAATCTAAATTTTATTATTCAGGTCATTAAGAACAGTCAGGAACACACTAGAGAAAAAGGTAAGGGGTTTCTCATCTCACTTTCATTTCTGTTAGATTTTCATTATTCACCACTTATTTATTGTATGTGGTATATGTGTACTTCCATTTGTTATATAATAACATTATTATCTTTATAGTAATGTTATTTGATGATTCATTTGAGGTTTATTAAGTTCTGGTCATATGATTTGACCGATTACATTGTGGTAAGAGACTTTGTCTCAACTACTATTTTGTTGTGACTAAATTTGTATGGTGCACCTAATAATCCTCATGTGATGTACCTACTGCCCATTTGAGATCACTTTTCATTTGAGATTATATTTACATAAAATATCCATAAATCTCATATCACGGATATGTTAGTTGTCTAAACCGTATACCATTTTACATACGGTGTTTATTTGAAAAGTTATTTTAATTATGAAAATATTGATTAATCTGTATAATCTACTCTATACGGATATTGAAAAGGAATATTTATCTTTTATTGAATCAATGTACAAATAATTCTTTGGAAATGCAGTGGTGGTTGGGGCCCGCTATAGCCCCTTGATGCATCGGTAGGTCTCATGAGACAAATCAGTTGGCAACAAACCCTTTGAGTTTGTTTCCAAAAAATGAGACAAGTTTCTACCCATAGAACTAAACCGTTTTTATGGTATTATGGTTTCATGCTCCAGATACATGACATCCAATTAATAATAATTCTCTTTATTCATTATTAGTTATTATTATTATCCATGAGGTTTTCACTATGAAAAAAATCTATGGATGCAGTTTCATTCTCAGTTTATTAATGACATTAGTTATTCATTTATTCACTATGCCATATTGATTATATCATATTTATTGTGATTCTATTATTATTGTACTCATGCTTCCGCTATTTGTATTCCTTACTGAGCATTTGAGCTCACCCTTTTCATTGTTTACTTTCAACAGGTGACAAAGAGGAGATCGTTTATTGAGTTCTTGTGGATGCAGTTTTTAGTTTTGTTATGTATTGTATCTTGTAACATTTTTCAATGTAATTTGTGTTACATATATGTATCTAGTTTCTTCAAGACTAATAAACTGTTTGTTCCTTCAGGATTTTCATTCCTTCTAACAATTCCAATATCACAAGTAATGCACCGGCTCCGGTCTAGAGGGGTCAGGGTGTTACAGTTGGTATCAAAGGAAGTTTAGTTGGAAACTTGGAAACTAGAGTAGGAAATTTATAGTAGTAAACAAATACCTAAGGTATTATTTGAGGATAAACATACAAGAACGTCCTGTTATTTTGGTAAGGAATAGATTATGTGGAACTTTTTAAGCAATACGTCGCTGTCTGGATACGAGCAGGTAGAGGCGGCTCTGGCACAGATGTATCTAGGGGTAAAACCCGAAAAAACCGCTTTAAGCTAGACTTGAATAGGAACTGGTGCATGATAACGGGCCTTACTGCACTATTAGTTACAACACTCCTGGATGATATGCTTAGGATAATTCAAATTTTCCTTACAAGCCTTATGAAGGAGCTTAATGTAAATTTTTCCTTAGAGGAACCATGTTTTTAAGATTATCTATGCATATAATTTCAATATATATTGAGTACTTTTATATTTGAGATTCATAAAATAATCTAGTGTATCCCATTATTTAGAAATGGCGTCTAAGGGAAGAAGTGGAATCATTACTCGTGGGATAGTTAGGGATCTCCCTACTGAGCAAGTCAACACAGTCAACGTTGGAGCAGATCAGATCATGAATATATTGGAAAAAATTACTCAAGTTGTAACAAATAACCTTTCCACACCTATGTTGGATAGTTTCATGTGGCAGTAGACCCCATCTTTTAGCGGGACTACTAATCTAGTGGTTTATGAGCAATGGATCAAGTCCCTTGAAAAGATATTCATGGCGTTAAGATGAAATGAAAATAAAAAGGTAATACTGGCAGTATATTGTCTCAAGGGTGACGCTGATCAATGGTGGTCCCTAATTCAAAATACCACGGAGGAAGAAGAGATAGATGATATGGAATGGAGGAATTTTAAGGAAATATTCTTCAAAAAATATTTCCCTCGTGAGCAACAAACTGAAATGAGGAGGAAATTCCTTGGCTTGAAACAAAGGGAAGAAGACAGTGTTGTAGAGTATGAGGATACCTTCAAACGGCTAGCTAGGTATATTGTGGATTACATCTGTGACTCGGCGGACAATATTGTTCATTTATTTGAAGGTCTTAAGCCAAATATTTGAAGGGCACTGGCTTCTCAATCATTTTCATCATATGATGAAATTGTATCAAGTTCCATCAAAACAAATAAGGAATTTTCTATATCAATTTTTTCAAAGGAAACCAAGATAAGAAGAAGTACTCTGATAATAAAAGAAAATGAGAAGCACAAAAAAAGAGAAAGGGAATGAATAGTTTCCCATTATGCGAGAACTATGGAAGGAATCATCTCGGAAAATGCTTGAAAGGCATGAGAGTATGCTATAACTATGGAGAAAAGGGTCATCGATCTGGTGAATGAAAGGGGAAGAAACAATTCAATGATATTCAATGCTAAAATTGAAAATATATGAGACACTATGCAAATTAGTGCCCTAATCACCAAGAAAACATGCCTTAGAAAAAGCCACGAGAGTAAGGGAGAGCCTATGCGATTACAACCGCGGAGGTTGAAGTTCCTAGTGACGTGGTGGCAGGTACTTTAATTATTTCCTCAAACTTAACCAACACTTTATTTGATTCTGGATCATCGCATTCATTTATATCCTCTCAGTTTTCCAAGAAAATTAGATATGTTCAATTTGATTTAATAAAGGAGTTTCCAATCAAAACTTCCAGGGGATGTATCATTACAACGAAGGCATGTCGACTAGTCCCCCTCCAGAAACCAAAACATGCTCTAGTTTCTAACCTTATCAATATACTAATGACTGAATTTGATATAATTCTCGGTATGAATTGGCTATCAAATTATGATGCAAAGATTTATTATAAGAATAAGGAAGTTACAATTTTTGAAAATGGTGTAGAATTCCTTGTCTTTAGGGAAGAAACTTCACCACTTGATTCTTATCTAGAACCACCCCCAGTAGCTCTAATGAATTCAATACTTGGAGAATAAGATAAACTAATATCTATGGGTGAGGAAATAAATCTTCAAATTAAATATGTGCACATAGTGAAAGAGTACATTGATGTATTTCCAGAGGATTTACTTGGACATCCTCTAGAGCGGGAAGTTGAGTTCTCTATTGATTTAATTCCTGATGCAAGACCTATATCAAAGACTCCCTATAGAATGACCACTATGGAATTAGTAGAGCTAAAGAAACAACTAGAGGATTTGAGTAAAAAAGGATTTATTTGACCTAGTGTTTCTTCATGGGGAGCCCCTATCCTCTTTGTCAAGAAGAAAGATGGATACATGAGGATTTGAATTGATTACAGGGAAATCAATGCTATTACAATAAAGAATAAGTATCCTCTGCCCTGGATTGATGATTTATTTGATCAACTTCATGGAGCTCAATACTTTTCTAAGATTGAACTTCGATCCAGATATCATCATCTGTGTGTGAGGAAGGAAGATATTTCAAAGACAACATTTCAAACAAGTTATGGGCATTACGAGTTTACAGTGATGCCTTTTGGACTGAAAAATGCACCCTCTATTTTCATGGATTTAAGGAATAGAGTTTTCAAGGAATATCTTGATAACTTTGTTTTGGTGTTCATTGATGATATCCTGGTATACTCAAAAATCTATGAAGACCATGAGAATCACTTATGGATTATTTTGAGAACTCTTAGAAGCAATAAATTATATGGGAAGTTTAGCAAGTGTGAATTCTGGCTTCAATCAGTTTCTTTTCTGGGCCATATTTTCTATAAGGATGGAATCCTCGCTGATCTTACAAAGATGAAGGAAATCCAAGAATGGTCCACACCAAAAAACATAACTTAGGTACGTATTTTTATTGGATTATCAGGTTACTATCGGCGTTTTGTTCATAAGTTCACCCAATTGGCTAACCCACTAACCAATATCACATGTAAAGGAGTTAAGTTTGTGTGGAAAAAAGAGTGTACATAATGATTTGAAGAATTAAAAAGAAGATTGGTCAATGCTCCAATTTTGACTCTTCCATCTGGAAGTGATGGATTTGTGATATATAGTGATGCATCAAAGAATGGACTAGGTTTCTTCCTTATGAAAAATGATAATGTTATTAATTATGTATCAAGACAGTTGAAGACTCATGAGAAAAATTATCCAAATCATGATCTTGAGTTAGAATCCATAATCTTTGCTCTGAAAATATGGAGGCATTTTCTCTACGGAGAGAGATGTGATATTTATACGGACCACAAGAGTTTGAAATATATATTCACACAAAAAGAACTCAACATGGGTCAAAGAAGATGGCTCGAGTTACTCAAATATTATGATTGTTCAATACACTACCACCCAAGAAAGGCGAATAAGGTGGCAGATGCATTAAGCTGGAAAGATCATGGCCTTCTGACTCAAATGAGGATTGAAAGAGATCCTATTTTCATGGATATACTGAAGATGGATATGGGAATTGTTAAGGAAGGGGAAACATCACTCCTCTTTCAAATGATTGCTAAACCATCTTTACTAGAGAAGATAAAAATTTCTCAATCTGATGATGAGAATATGCACAAGAAAATTAATTCAGTTAAGGATGGGAGACTAGCTGACTTCGTGTATGAAGAAGGTGTTCTGAAGTTTGGGAAGAGGTTATTTGTTCCATCAGTACCTGAGATAAAAAGGGAACTATTAGATGATGCTCATAGATCAAATTTTTCTATACACTCAGGTAGCACCAAGATGTATAGAGATCTGAAAGAATATTTTTGGTGGGATAATATGAAGCGAGAAATTGCTAACTACGTGTCAAGGTGTCTAGTTTGTCAACAAGTAAAGGTGGAGAGACAACATCCCAAAGGAGTGCTGCAACCTCTACCTATTCCTATGTGGAAGTGGGACAACATTACGATGGATTTTGTCACCAGACTACCGAGGAAACCTAGAAGGAATGATGCAATATGGGTAATTATTGATCGTCTCACTAAAACAGCACATTTCCTTCCAATAAGAGAGGATTTATCACTTGAGTGCCTGGAAAGACTTTATATTAATGAAGTTGTGAGAATTTATGGTGCACCTCTATCAATTGCTGACCGAGATCCCCGATTTAAATCAAAATTTTGGAAAATTCTCCAGAAGGATTTGAATACTGAGCTTCATATGAGTACCACATATCACCCCCAAACTGACAGACAATCTGAAAGAACTATTCAAACTCTAGAAGATATGATGAGGTAATGTTCTCTTGACTTTCAAGGTATGTGGGATCAATACTTGAATTTTTTAGAATTTTTCTACAATAACAGTTTCAATTCTAGTATTCAAATGGGTCCATATGAAGCATTATATGGAAAGATATGTCGAACTCCAACTTGTTGGGATGAAGTTGGTGAGAGGAAAATTATAGGCCCAGAACTTATTGAAGAGACCACTGCAAAGGTGAAGAGAATACAAGCCCA
Source organism: Viscum album (assembly GCA_963277665.1). NCBI lineage: Eukaryota > Viridiplantae > Streptophyta > Magnoliopsida > Santalales > Viscaceae > Viscum > Viscum album. The sequence continues at coordinate 443,074,399 of OY728160.1, forward strand.
TATTAAAGCAGCCCAAAGTAGGCAGAAGAGTTATGCTAACAACCGGAGAAATGACTTGGAATTCCAAGTGGGAGATCATGTATTTCTAAAAGTATCTCCATGGAAGGGTGTCTTGAGGTTCGGTAAGAAAGGGAAACTGAGCCCCAGATACATCAGACCATTTGAAATTCTGCAAAGAATCAGAGCTGTAGCTTATCATTTAGAGATTCCTCCAAATCTCTCTAGAGTTCATGATGTGTTCCACGTATCATTGTTAAAGAAATACATGCCAGACCCAACGCATGTACTCACATATGAAGAAATAGAACTGGAACCAAATTTGTCATACTGTGAAAAGCCTATCAGGATTCTTGACAGAAGGGAGCAGGTATTGAGAAATAGAACAACTCTTCTAGTAAAGGTTCTTTAGAGAAACCAGAATATGGAGGAAGCAACATGGGAACCCGAGGATTTCATGAAGAAGAACCACCCACATCTTTTTGGTGGGCTTTATACATAAAATTTCAAGGATGAAATTTCCGAAGGAGGGAATAATATAACACCCCAAACATTTTATGGTATGTTTCTCTTAAATACATTCTATTCATCACTGTGTTCCTTTGAAACAACACTAGGTTATTTAGGAGATCTTCAAAACCTAGCCATTAAATATAAATTTTCCACTTCAATGTTTTGAATTTCGAAAAATGTTCATCTAGATTTGTGATCAGTAAGTCATTTGGAGTCTGATAGAACAAACTTGATTTTTCGTGAATAGTAACATACCCTTATGAATAGTAATATGAATAGTAATATGAACCTTATGAATAGTAAATAATAATATTATTTTATTTTTTAATGAAATAAGATAATGAGATCTTAATTAGTTTTTCAATGAGAAATAAAACTAATTGCACCTTTAAGATTGTTATTTTTCGAATTAACTATGACTTTATTTAAAAATTAAATTAATAATATTTAGAAAATTAATTTTGAAAAATGGAGTTCGTTTTTTAATTCTACACATTGAAAAATGGTTAGGGTAAATTTTTGGGATTTTTCTGAAATTCTAGAATTTTTGATGAATAGTGAAATACGATAAAATACCATATATACAAATTATCAGTTAAAATACACTATTTATGACATCATAAGTGATGTAAGGCCACTTGGTTCGAACTCACACGCACTTATTACTATTAAGGGTCACATGAAACAACACTATTGGTTATCTTGAGGGAAATAATAAAATAATGAATTAAATATTCAAAATTTACCCCTCTCATCCACTATAAAAACCCCTCACCACTCCCTCTTCTCTTAACTCCTATAAGCCTTGAAGCTCCTCAAATTTCTGCCAAATACCCTTCCCTAGTCACTCCCCATTACCAGTAAGCTCTTGGACTTTCCAAAAGACCAAAATCCCTTCCCTTAAGGAGGTTCTCGAGGAAGTTATTTCAAGAGGTAAAACACCTTTCTTTTTCTTTTAGTTTCATTTGAATTTATCTTCATTTGTTATCCTATACTCACCTCCTCTGTCCAAATGATCATGATAACTAAATTATAATATATATACTTTATTTATATCATGTGAATGGAAGAACCATCATCAATATTCTTACTCCCTCCCTTTTATTTTTATAAACGAAATCAACATCCATGAGGTTCCAATTTATAACCTTCATGGACGACAAAGTTTACTTATTAAATCGTTCATTCATTAATGGTCATGAAACCATATTTATGGTTGAACCAGGTCATAATATATTTATTTTATCTTGTTTAATGTTCTGTAATATTTACACGTACATAATATGGAATAATAATACAAAACAAGTTTATTGAGCACAAAACTGCCAAGCCAAATTCAAGTGTTTATTTTTAACTCATCGAATGAGTCATCCTCATGGTATATAACCAGAATCATTATAAGATCATTTATATCTCTTTAATGTCACTAATAATTTTTTTTAACAATTATGTATGTTTAACCATATTTCAAACCAACTTCCATTCATGAATACAAGTAAACAAATCATGAAACCAAGTAAGAAAATGCTTCCAAAACAATAAGATTGAATCTCTTAAACCGATCAAAAAGGCCATTAATGAACTTAATAAGGTTATATAATATCAATTAAATGTATATTAGGTTCTGGAATTATTAATTAATGAATCTAAATTTGATTATTCAAGTTGTTAAGAACAATCAAGAACACACTAGAGCAAAAGGTAAGGGGTTTCTCATCTCACTTTCATTTCTGTGAGATTTTCATTGTTCACCACTTATTTCTTGTATGTGGTATATGTGTACTGCAATTTGTTATATAACATCATGATTATCTTTATATTCATGTTATTTTATGATTAATTTGAGGTTTATTAAGTTCTGGTCATATGATTTGACTGATTACATTGTGGTAAGAGACTTTGTCTCAACTACTATTTTGTTGTGACTAACTTTGTATGGTGCACCTAATAATCCTTATGTGGTGTACCTACTGCACATTTGAGATCAATTTTCATTTGAGAATATATTTACATTAAATATACATAAATCTTATATCATGTATATGTCAGTTTTCTAAACCGTATACCATTTTACATACGGTGTTTATTTGAAAAGTTATTTTAATTATGAAAATATTGATTAATCTGTATACTCTACTCTATATGGATATTGAAAAGGAATATTGCTATTATATTGAATCAATGTATAAAGAATGGTTTGGACATGCAGTGGAATGTGGGTCCCACCATAGCCCCTTGATTAATCAGTAGGTCTCATGAGACAAATCAGTTGGCGACAAACCCTTTGAGTTTGTTTCCAAAAAATCAGACGGGTTTCTACCCATATAACTAAACCATTTTTATGGTATTATGGTTTCATGTTCCAGATACATGACATCCAATTAATAAGCATTATCTTTATTCATTATCAGTTATTATTATTATCCATGAGTTTTTCACTATGAAAAAATCTATGGATGCAGTTTCATTCTCAGTTTATTAATGGCATTAGTTATTCATTTATTCACTATGCCATATTGATTATGTTAGATTGATTGTGATTATCTTATTATTGTACTCATTCTTCCACTATTTTTAACCCTTACTGAGCATATGATATCACCCATTTTGTTGTTTACTTTCAACAGGTGACAAAGATGAGATCGTTTATTGAGTTCTTGTGGATGCAGTTTTTAGTTTCGTTATGAATTTTATCTTGTAAACTTTTTCAATGTAATTTGTGATACATCTATGTATCTAGTTTCTTCAAGACTACTAAACTGTTCGTTCCTTTGGGATTTTCATTCCTTCTAACCATGCCAATATCACAAGTAATTCACCAGCTCCGGTCTAGAGGGGTCGGGGTGTTACATATCTAAATCATTGTTGCAATTCATGGACCTTCTATTTACATGATCAAAATGATGATTAATCCTGGTGGACACCATGATCAAGGTACCCTCACTTGTTTAATAAGTAAATAAAATTGTGAGGATGCAATTTCTGAAAGGTGGGAAAAAAATAACTTCCCATTTTTTTAAAAAAAAATTGAAATTCATGAAACTTTGTTTTAATTATATATTTATAACTAGCCTTTAAATTAATTTTTCCACTTCTATGTTTTGAATTTTAAAAAACGACCATCTACAATTGTGTTCAGTATATTATTTAGAGTCTGATAAAATGAACATATTCTTTTGGTGAATAGTAACATACCCTTATGAATAGTAATATGAATAGTAATATGAACCTAATGAATAGTAATTTTTTTTCTTAAGGATTTAAGATAATGAAATCTTGGTTAAATTTTTAATGTGATATAAAAGGAGTTAAAGAATTAAAATTGTTAATTTTTGAATTAAGTATGATTTTATTTAAAAATTAAATTAATAATATTTAGAAAATTATTTTCAAAAAATGTAGTTCATTTTTGAATTATACACGTTGAAAAATGGTAAGGGTAAATTTTTGGGATTTTTCTGAAATTCTTGAATTTTTGATGAATAGTGAAATGCAGTAAAATACAGTACATTCAAAGTATCAGTAAAATAAACTATTTATGACATCATAAGTGATTTAAGGCCACTTGGTTCGAACTCACATGCCATTATAACTATTTGGGGTCACATGAATTAAGAATATTCATAGTCTTGAGCAAAAATATTATAATAATGATTAAAATAATGAAAAATACCCCCTCTTCCTACCACACATCTCAAGCCTTGAGAATTATCTAAGTTCTACCCAATACTCCTCCCAAGGCTAATCCCCACATGCTAGAGCTTCTGGTCTCACCAAAAGGTCAAAACCAAAGGTCTTAAGAAGGATCTCAAGGAGAAGAGATCAAGATGTAAACATGCTCTTTCATTTTCTTTTTCTTCTTTCATTTTTTGTTATTATTTTAAATTTACTTTGGCTTATGTTGGGATATTTCATTCAATATCCCCCTTACTACCCATATTATGTAATAATAATGAGAGACCCATTTTCTCTCATTGAAATATTTTATGAAATTTTAAGCGACACCGTTAGGCTGCCGAAATTTCATAAGGAATTTCTCAAATATTCTTTTATTTTGAGTTCCTTTTTTTCTTCTTCTTTACTCATCTCATATTATCCAAGAGGAATAAAAGATCTAGAATCTTGTATATTCTATATGTTATCATTTTCATGGAAAATTACTCATCAACATTCTTCTCCTCTCCCACTTATTCAAGGAATTAAAACACCGTCCGTGATGTGTCGATTTACCGACATCATGGATGATGTGATTTCAATTTTATTTAATTAATTCAAAGCTGGTCATGAAATAATATTTATGGTTTAAACATGTTATAATATATGTATTATGTCCCATCCATGGTTCTGAAATTCTTTTTTACACATAGTTTTAATTTATAAAACAAAATGAGGCCGTTATTATCAAATAACCACTAAAATGATCTAAACAAACATCATTAATGTTTTAACTTATGAATCATCTTTATTTAAGAATTAAAATTGATAAATGGTATAATTTATGGATTATAGAAATATTTAAATACCACTCCATTCCAATTCTAGAGTTTCACTTCCAATTGACAAGAACAACCATCATGAACCAATCATGGAAATCATGTAAAGAACTCACCCAAAAACAGTGCAAGGAAAAAAATACTAACAATTAAAGGGTGAAATGATGTAATGAAATAATCATATAAGGTATTATAAATATGGATATGTTTCTGTATGATTTTAATAACACTCTTTTAAGAATTATACATGAGGTTTAAACAAGTTTGAAGTAAGACAAGCCCGAGGTAAGGGAATTCTTAACCCAATTTCCATTCTTTGGGTTAACCTTCTTTTTTATTCATTACACGGTATTAATATTATTAGTGTGATGCTTCTTTTATTTATATTACTTTGAACTATGTGTATTTATAATGTATACACATTTCCATTCCATTCTATTAATTCTCACTCTAATTATATTTTAAGGGACTTTCTTTTTAACATCCTTTTAAAACTCTCTTTAATAAATTTCAAAAGGATTGTTTTTATAGAATGAGTGGTTTCTTCTGCTTTCAAGATACTTTATTACCATGATATGTTCCTTGGAAATTATTTATGTTGGTTTGATCAAATTATAGCTCAATATATGTTGGTTTGAGCCCATTATAGCTCAAGATATGTTGGGTTGAGCCCATTATAGCTCAATATATGATGGGTGAGCCCCATTATAGCTCTCCAATTCATTGAGTATGTGTAAGTTGGAGGTCAGACATATGGTTACTCCATGTGTAACTGTGATGGTTACACAAATTTTAAGGTATCTGTGAGGGTTACAAATTATAAGGTAGCTGTGAGGGTTACAATATTATGAAGTAATTCCCCAAGATACCATTATGGTTATATTTATGTTATTATGTTTTGTGTGGATCTTGTAGAAATATCATGTTTCACAAAGTAATTTTACATGGGTGATAAGTATTTCTTTTGAAAATTATTTCACACATTACAAGTATTCATGGACTAATGTGTTCTTTCCATCTTTTTATATTCCTTACTGAGCTTTTTGTGCTCATTGCATGTTTTTAAATGATTTTCACAGGTTATAAGGATGTGTAAAAAAAGAAGTAATCCTAGTTAAATGTTTGGATATTTTTCAAAGAAATCACGTTTTAAGCATTAATGTTTTATATTTTGAAAAAAATTGAAATGGTATTTAGTAGTATCCACTTGTATGAATGTGGTATGTTATGTATGAAAGGTATCCTAATTCTCTAAAACTCTAAACCCAAAATGTTCCTCAATGTGTAATAATGTATGTTCTTAAATAAATTTCAATATTAACTAATGTTTTAAGGCCAGGTCCTTATAGTTGGTATCAGAGGAAAGGTTTAGACAACTTTAGGGATTAGGAGTTTTCGTTAAACATTTGGTTAGTCTGTATGTATATTCTTTAAGATAAATCCTTGTTTTATAACTTTTCAGATCAAGGAAAGTTAGTTACAAATGGAAGGAGGAGGATCTTAAATAACATTCATATCTCTTCCTGATGACTTGCTTGCAATAATTACTGCAAAGTCATGTCCAGACGATTCTGAAACATTTTTTAACATACAACTCACTTGAAAGCAATTGTTTGAGATATCAAACACCTCTACTATACCTCGATACCATCATGGATCATGGGTTATATTTAATCAAATCTAATTTTCTCAATATTCTCATATTTTCAAGAAAGGTAAATATTATCAAAGAATTTTCAAATATTTTACCTTATCACAAGATTTTGAAGCATATTATGATTTTGAAAAAGGTGCCGAAGAAGGATAATTTTGAGCAACCTATTTATATTTTATTTTAAAATAAAAACTTTCAGAACATACTTATGGTATTTTAAAAGGAACATTTATTGAAAGTTTCAACTCAAACTCAGTCTGACTATTTTATAAAAATCAAGTTTTATCAGATGTTTTTAAATTCTATGTCATACATGATTATTTTTTGAAACTATTTTTCTGTGAACACCCATATGACCCAAGTTGTATTAGGTGTATTTAGATAAAGGAAGAAAATGGTTTTGAAGGATCTCTAAATCATTGTTTCAATGCATGGGACTTAAATTTACATGAGCAAGATGATGATGAATCATGGTGGACACCATGATCAAGGTACCCACACTTGTTTAATAAGTAAATAAAATTGTGAGGATACAATTTCTGAAAGGTGATGATAATGTAACATCCCAGTTAAAAAAAAAAATAAATTGAAATGAATGAAACTTTGTTTTAAGTAGATATTTATAACTATCCTTTAAAAATAATTTTGCCACTTCTATGTTTTGAATTTTAAAAAATGGTCATCTACAATTGTGTTCAGTATGTTATTTAGTGTCTGATGAAATCAACTTATTTTTTGGTGAATAGTAACATACCCTTATGAATAGTAATATGAATAGTAATATGAACCTAATGAATAGTAAATTGTATTATTATTTTATTTTCTTAAGGCTTTAAGATAATGAAATCATGGTTAATTTTTCAATGTGATATAAAAGGAGTTAAAGAATTAAAATTGTTAATTTTTGAATTAAGTATGATTTTATTTAAAAATTAAATTAATAATATTTATAAAATTATTTTCAAAAAATGGATTTCATTTTTGAGTTATACACGTCGAAAAATGGTAAGGGTAAATTTTTGGTATTTTTATGAAATTCCTGAATTTTTGATGAATAGTGAAATACAGTAAAATACAGTACATTCAAAGTATCAATAAAATAAACTATTTATGACATCATAAGTGATTTAAGGCCACTTGGTTCAAACTCACATGCCATTATAACTATTTTAGGTCACATTAATTATGACTATTAATAGTCTTGAGCAAAAATATTATAATAATGATTAAAATAATGAAAAATACCACCTCTCTTCCACTATAAATACCACCCTCATTTACCCTCTTCCTATCACACCTCTAAAGCCTTGAGCCTTACCTAAGTTCTAACCAATAATCCTCCCAAGGCTCTTCCCCACATAATAGAGCTGATGGTCTAACCAAAAGTTCAAAACCAAAGGTCTTAAGAAGGATCTCAAGGAGAAGAGATCAAGAGGTAAAGATCCTCTTTTGTTTTCTTTCTTTTCTTTCATTTTATGTTATTATTTTTAATTTCCTTTGGCTTATGTTGGGATATTTCATTCCATATCCCCCCTTACTTCCAATATTATGTAATAATTATGAGATACCCTTTTTCTCTCATCAAAATATTTTATGAAATTTTAAGTGACGCCGTTAGGCTGCCAAAATTTCACAAGGGGTTTCTCAACTCTTCTTTTATTTTGAGTTCCTTTATTTTCTTCTTCTTTAATATCCTCATCTTATCCAAGAGGCAAGAAAGATCCAGAATATTTTATATTTTGGATGCTATCATGTTCATGTAAAATTACTCATCAATATTATTCTCCTCTCCCACTTATTCAAGGAATTAAAACACCATCCATGATGTGTCAATTTACCAACATCGTGGACGATGTGATTTCAATTTACTTTAATTCCTTAAAGTCTGGTCATGAAACCATATTTATTGTTGAAATAGGTTATAATATATGTATTATGTCTCATCCATGGTTCTGGAATTATTTTTCACATGTGGTTTTAATTTATAAAACAAAATGTGGTCATTATTATCAAAGAACCACTAAAATGATCTAAACGAACATCATTAGTGTTTTAACTTATGAATCATCTTCATTTCAGAATTAAAATAAAAAATGGTATAATTTATGGATTCTATAAATATTTAAATACCACTCCATTCCAATTCTGGAGTTTCACTTCCAATTTACAAGAACAACCATCATGAACCAATCATGGAAATCATGTAAAGAACTCACCCAAAAACAGTGCAAGGAACAAAATACTAACAATTAAAGGGTGAAATGATGTAATGAAATAATAATATAAGGTATTATAGATATGTATATGTTTCTTTAAGATATTAATAAAACTCTTTTAACCATTATACTGGAGGTTTAAACAAGTTTGAGTAAGACAAGCCCGAGGTAAGGGAATTCTTAACCCAATTTCCATTCTTTGGGTTAAACTTCTTCTTTATTCATTATGCAATATTAAGATTATTAGTGTGATGTTTCTTTAGTTTATATTATGTTTGAATATGTGTATTTATAGTGTATACACATATCTATTACATTCTATTAATTCTCACTCCAATTATATTTTAAGGGACTTTCTTTTTAAAATCCTTTTAAAACTCTCTTTAATAAATTTAAAAAGGATTATTTTTATATCATGAGTGGTTTCTTCTGATTTCAAGATAATTTATTACCATGATATGTTTCTTGGACATTATTTATGTTGGGTTAATCCCATTATAGATCAAGATATTTTTGGTTGATCCCATTATAGCTCCTGATATGTTGGGTTGAGCCCATTATAACTCAAGATATGACGGGTGAGCCCCATTATAACTCTCCAATGCATTTGGTATGTGTAAGTTAGAGGTCGACTGTATGGTTAATCCATGTGTAACTGCAATGGTTATAGAAATTTCAAGGTAGCTGCGAGGGTTACAAATTATAAGGTAGTTTTGAGGGTTACAATATTATGTAAGTAATTCCCCAAGATACCATTATGGTTATATTTACGTTATTATGTTTTGTGTGGATCTTGTGGAAATATCATGTTTGAAACAGTTTACATGGGTGAAAAGTTTTTCTTTTGAAAATGATTTCACATGTTACAAGTATTCATGAACTAATGTGTTCTTTACATCTTTTTATATCCATTATTGAGGTTTTTTTTTCTCATCCCATGCTTTTAAATGATTTTCATAGGTTATAAGGATGTTTAAGACAAAGAAGGAAGCCAAGTTAAATGTTTGAATATTTTTCAAAGAAATCATGTTTTAAGCATTAATGTTTTATATTTTTGAAAAAAATGGAAACTATTTTTAGTATTATCCTCTTGTATGAATGTGGTATGTTATGTATGAAAGGTATCCTAATTATCTAAAACTCTAAACCTAAAAAGATCCTCAATAAGTAATAATGTATGTTCTTAACTAAAGTTCAAGATTAAGTAATGTTTTAAGGCCGAGTACTTATAAAAAATCTAATAGAAATTATATAATTACATACACATAATTGTAACTAAGACTATGAGATTTGAATTTTAGACCACCTACCTCAAGAATGGTGATGAAGAATGATCACCAATGGAAAACCCCAATTTGAAGCAGATCAACCAAGAATGCAACGATGAATGCAGTCTAGATCCAAAACCTAAATTCACAGTTAAAAGAAAAAATATCTCTTAAATCTAGATTTAAATCCAATAATCCTAGATGTAGATTTATAAAATCTTGGTCTAGATCCAACAATAGATAAAAATCTTTCTTTTATTCGGGAAGAGGAGCGGAAGAGAAAGATAGGTCTAAAACGAGAAGAAAACGCATACATGGGAGGTGCACAGATGGTCTTCCGTAAAAGTTGGTGGTGCGCATAGAGGTTTTGGTCTAAGGAGGAAGATTTTTAGAGGTGTGCCAAGGAGTTTCGGTCTAATGTGAAGGTGCGCCGATGAGTTTCGGTCCATGGAGGAGGTGTGTGGAGGCTTTGTATTGAAGGGGAGGTCTACAAATGCTCTATTGTAGAGAAGAGGGGTGTTCATAATGCTACATGACACTAGAGGTGTTATTTTAAAAATATGCACATGATAATTACATGATGTGAATTATTATTTCACATTGTGTAACATTTGTTATGTTTTTTTGTTGAAATCTCGTCAAACCCTTAAAAAACATTAATTATAGATTACATGTGGTGACATCCAATTACAGATCATGCAATCTAACATGTGGTGAAATCTTACATGTGGTGAAATATTACATGTGGTGAAATACAAATACAAGTGGTGAAATATTATTTCATGACATGTTGACACACATAGAAAACTAATTATAGGGGGTGTAAATTTTCAAAGTTTTGAATTAATTCAATCCATGAATTAAATTCAAAACAAATCATCTTGATTAAAAAATTAAAAATATTTATATCTAAAAAAATTTGTGATCTTACAATGTACCCACCTTATAACATCTCATCCTCAAGCTGTAATCCCAAGTATCTCTATGAAATTTCGGGTTCTTACACATAGGTTGAACCAAAAGTATCATATATTAAAAAAAGGTGTCATAGAGGAAGTCATCTCCAAATTGATGTTTTCATATTCATATTCTGGATATTATCATATCAATTTTGGTTTTAGTATTTGGTTGAAACAAGATCATGAAAATGAATATGGGAAAAATATGTATATAGAAACCACTATGTATTATAACCGAATAAATGAGCATACTTAAATGGTTGGGAATCTTAGTATATGACTGTTATGATGGAAAAAAGTGAGTTTCCTAATCTTACCCAAGGTAGTGAGGTTTATATCTTAATAGAAATTAAATCTTGATACTCTTAGTTATATTCCTTAGTGAGTGATATTTGTTAATGGTATTTTGGTATATTTTAAAATTCAGGAGGATTATGTGAAACATCTTTGTATTTTTCTTCAATAGTTTTGATTTAAAGGTTTTGAAACTTATATTAAATAGTATCAATAACCTTGAAAAGTTATTTTATGATAATGTTATTTTTTGGAGATAACTATTGTAGAATACATGATTTAGGTATGAATAACTCTTATGTTTAATATATGCTTGATGTTGAGGTAATAAAGGGTTGATTGGTTTTGAGAAAATTAAGTAAGATTGTATTGATAACCTTGGAATTGATTATTGATTTAATAAAAAAGTGATCCATGATATTTTTGGTGAATTTCATTGTATTTTTGGTATTGTGTCATATATTGGATGATGTGTATGACCAAATGATTAATACCATTTGAGGGTTAAATATCATGTTAATTTTTGGAAGAATATATGGTTTCACTGTGGTTAATGAATTATAGATTCAGTTGGTTTTAAGAAATGTATATTTTGGACAATGTATGATTAGGGTATATACATACTTGAGCATATGATTTTATGAAATATTATTGTTGTTTGAGGAAAGATAAGTAACTTAATAAAGCCTAAGAGAGAAAGGTAGATGTAATATTATAAGTTATATCCCAAATTATTAATATGTTACGAATACCCACACCTAATTTCATCAGTGAGTAATAATTAAAATTTTGGGGACATAATTTATTTAAGGGGGATAGAATATAATGAATCAAGATTTTGGAATATGTTTTTCTCTAAATTAATACTATCTTTGATAACTTGTTACACACACAACACCAAATTAAAACACTCTTCAACATATTAAATGAATATTATTAATAAGTTATAAAATAAATAAAACCTTTAGTAAATAAAAATATAGTAATCAATTAATATTTCTTACATTTAGAGGATAAATAATCAATATTAATTAATATTAAAAAATTATTCTTTCCCAAATAACTTTTTATTATGTTAATAAATTAAATTTATCACTTTTAAATGATTATTATGATAATATATTATATTATAATATATAAACTGATATATTAATATCGTTAAATTATAAATTGATATGAAATAATGTTAAGAACACTTAATGTTTTAAAAGTCATTTTCAATAAAAAGAGTTTTCTTTAATATTTTGAATTTTCATTAAAATTACTAAATATATAAATTTTATAACATTAATTTTACAAAATTAAATTAATTTTTGAATTTATAATGTCAAAATTATCTTAGGTTTTATTTTTGAGATTTTTTTTAAAATAATTTATTTTTAGGTGAATAATAATAAATACAGTTTTCACTAAAATCATAGAGTTTATGGATATATCAGGAAGAAAGTGTAACTTAAAAACATAAAAACATTTTTCAAAATCAAATATTTATTAAGGATTAAAACTTTATTGATATAATATTATGATTTAGAAAACCCATGTTTAATAACTTAAGTAATATTTTTTAATAAATGTAATTGTTTTTGTCTTTTCTTTTAATTTAATATTTTTTTTAAAAAATTTGGTTTTATATTGGTTTTAAATTCAATTAATTTTTTTTATAATAATAAAATTTATATCATGAAAATAAAATATATTTATAATTTTATCATGCACATAAATTTTAATCTTAAAAATGTACTTTTTCTAAAAAACGAGTTTTTACACATTACATACGCTAATATTAAAATTGTTTTTTATTACATATATAAATTTTATATGATAAAATGGGTATCATATTTTTAATCACTAGGTATAAATTAATTAATAATATACATTTCATTTTTAGGCATTAAAAATAAATTTCTTAGATAAAAATTATTTACCATGATAAAACCAAAAATGAAGTGAAAATTTTAAGAATAAAGGACTTAAAAACATGTTTAAAAAATGTGTGAAAATAAATTTTTGGGGTATGATCAACCTTATCTGATCCCCACTCCATTATTGTTTACTTTTGGATCCACTTATTTAACATGTTCTTCCTTTATATTAAGTGATTATAATTATAAAAATACCATTCCCACCACTTATAAAAGGGGACTCTCACCACCCTTTCAAGACCATTAAAAAAATTGGTTTCATATTCTCTGTTTTTTCCTTACCTTATAATCCTATTATTTTTAATTGAGCCTCTATTCACAATAAATTAGATTAAGGCCTCATTTTTTGAGGAATCCTAAGAAAACATAAGGATTTCAATGTGAGTACCCATTTTTCCTAACTTCTTTTCCTTTCCATATTAATTTTTTAATTTTAATAATATAATTACTATATAATTAAATCATTATTGATTTTATACTTAATTTTATTATTAAAAGGGAATAAATATTAACCACCTTTCCCATTTTCTATTAAAAAAATGAAAAATTATTTCGTACAATGTGCAGGCTATCGCTTCCACGAAGCGACAACTTCTGTTTTTTCACCACCACCTCTATTCGCTGATTATAAAAGATAAATTTAGGAATAAATATAAATAATATAATATAATTATTATTATGAAGTTATAAATTATAATCCACCTTATTCCACTCTCATTCTTTGAGAAATGAAAACATTAACCTCACGTTGGGAATACTACCTCCTCCATAAAGTAACATATCTCATTTTTCATCTCATTTCTTATTTATTAAAACTTCTTAAAGTCTGATCCACAAAATTAAAATTATCTAAATAATATCATTATTATTTTATAATAATGATATTTTTCCAACATAAACCACTTTAATAATCATAACCATCCATTAATTATGGCATGTTCCTGTTTGAGTTGGTCTAACCATCTACTTGAACAATGATATAAAATAATATCATGTATGACCCTGTGAAATTAATTACTGAAGATATATGATATAAATAAATAAATAATTATTTAATTTTGGTTTAGAATGGTAACATTAATATTACACTCATTTATTAAGATACCATCGCTCGTTTGTTAAAGATCACTAAAACATGCTTGTCGCCAATTTTTCCTACAAGTACCATGATGAAAAATATCATTTAATGAAATTATAACTTTATAAAATATCATGAAACATCAATTATAATACCTTTTATTTTATTTGAATGATTAAATTTTTGAGAAAAATTAAAAATACCGCTATTATGAAACTTGTTCAAAACAATCAAGATTACTCCCACCCAATATTGAAAATAGATAATAACTAACTAATATACATATAGATAATAATTATAAATAAATTTATAAAAGGTTATATACACAAATAAGGTTCTAAAATAGGTTATTAAGATATTTTTTTTATTATATAGGATATTCAAGGGCTTTATTAGAAGTCAATAATTAAGGTAAGAGTTTCTTTATCTCATTTTCAAATCCATGAGACATGTTTTATATTGACACCATCTTTTCTTTTATATGGCATGATTGCTAACTAATGAATTTTATTTTCTATATTCATGTGATTCATGGGTTTTAATATCTATATATTTTTCTTTCTTTAAATGGACTTCAATTCAAAAGATATCCAAGTTGTAATAGTTTTTGTTAACTTAACCCCCTTCATTTTGATATTATTCTTCTTCCTGAACTTATTTACTCTAAGATTGGTTTTTACACCCTATGATTTTATTTCATAGTATTTTATATTTTTATTTAGGTAAAATGAAACTTTTTTAAAATCTTCTTCCTTGATGAATTTCTTCCCTATAAAAGTATGACATTGTTAAAAATAATTCACATTCTATTTAACGATACTTTTTATTCCTTGTCCACATTTTCTTTCTCTATCAATGTTCTCCTTTATATTTGGAAACTAAATCATGTGTTATATCATGTGACATTTATATTTACATTCTCATCTTTTAAAAATGAAGTCTTGTTACTCCTTTTATAATATGAGTTTCTAATAAAGATATTTCAAAATATTAAAAAGGTTTCCATATTTTCAAAAATAAAATGTTTTATCTTCAAATCCATATTTATTTTGATAACATTTATTTCATTTAATGGGTATATTATTGATGTTTATTTTTCAAAATTAATATTTTTCCAAATATTTCACTTCCCATTTTGAAACCTTTTTTCCTTTTTCAAAACTTCATTAGTTAGGATTATTTTTTAAATATAAAAGTTTTCAAAAATGTTTTTAATTTACCTTTTTGAAAACTTTATGAATTTTAAAAGTGTTCATTATGATATTTGTTTCCAAATATTAATGTTTAGGATGAATTTTCAATTTATCAAAACTAAACTTTCTAAAAAAGACTTTTTAAATTGATTGTAACTTCATTTTTTCTACCAAATATTAAAGCGTTTAAAAAAAATATTTTATGATTTTCATACCATTTATTATTTATATATAAAGACTTTCTATCCATGGAAGTTATTTTACATGAACCACGCTCTAAATTTTATTATGAAATAATCTTTTGGGGTGATTGATTTTTTGGTGTCACTATTTACATTCTTGAGGTCAATTTTGGTGATACCATGTGTAAATGTTGTGAAATACATTTTTCTATCCATGAGTTCTTTATGATGTGATGAATGAAACCAATTTTATCCTCTGGTTTTAATTTTAGGTTGAATAATTGATATCTTATGACATACATATGTATGATTTTTCTTTAAGTGATGGTTAATACCTATATAGTCCTCTAATGTATCGGGTAAAGATTTATATCTAATGAGATAATGAGAAATGAGTTTTGCTGACTAAATACACTAAATAAAAAAGGTAAGTGAAGCCTAATCCACTAAGAAAAATAGTCAACTAAATCCTAATACATTTAGGTAAACCAGTGAGTGAAGCCTAATCCACCAATTGAAACAAGTGAGTGAAGCTCTATCCACTAAGTTATACAAGTTGTGATACATAATCCACTATATTATGATTTATATTGTCATGTTTGTGCCATGTTATTATGTTTTGAAATGTATTTATGTTATTATTTCTCATGCATTATGAGCTATGTTTTATCTAGGTATGTTTTTCCTAAATCTATGTTCATATATCTTTATTATTCTCTCATACCCATATACTTATCATTTTTACACTTATTATCATCATTGGTTATTACTTCTGTTTCCCTTACTAAGTATCTGAGCTCACCCCTTTCGTATATTTTCTTTCCCTAAGATAAAAATATAGGTATTAAATGTGAGATATTTAGAAGGGGGTTTATAGTTGAGTGGTTATGAAGAATTGTGGATGAGTGCTGTTAAATAAGTTGTTCATATAATTAATGTTCCAATATAGTAAACCTTTGGTTCTCCAGTCTGTGTGACTATTTATGAGATAAAATGATTATTCATGTAAAATAATGAAATAAATCTGTTTATTTAGCTTGGGTTGCTATAAAAATATTTATTTTTATAGAATATTCTCATAGTTCTATAAATGGAAATATTTCAGGGAATGAGTGAAAATAACTAAGTCACATGCACAGGCTACACAATATCCCCCATGATCTCATATCTTTTATTTATCAACTTTTGTATCCATAAAAAAGACAACACTTGACCATACTTATTTTATATTCATTTTAAACTTCTTTATAGGCCAAATATTTCTTCTTTATCTTCACTAGTCCGGAGTTTTAACTTCTCAAAATAAAATCATAGCAATATACAAATATGATATATTCTTAAAAATTTCATGTAAATCATGAAATAGTTGTCAGTTGTGCCATGGATATTAGCTTGTTTCATGAAGGATTCCTTCATAGCGTGACACTCTTCCATTCTCGTCTTGACCTTATTCTTTACAATGAAAAGATATTTTCATTAATAAAAAAAATTGAATCATAAATCAATCTTGGATCATGTAAAATATTAACATCACGATATTTGAACTTGATTCTAAGCTTCAACATCTTCAAATGTAATTTTCATCAGAATAATTAAACTCTAGAAAATCAATTTCAAAATTTAAAAAAGGATCTCAAATTATTCTTCCTAATTTTATCTTCTTCTCCAAGTCTTATGGATTAATTATCATAATTTTATATCTTAAATAACACACCCATTTGAGTGTTTGTGATGTTAATAATATTAAAGAATAGTTTTTGGCATTACCAATATTAGATTTATTCTTCAGATTATTAAATAGTTAAACTCCATCTTTTAGTTGGGTGAAATTCAAAATTTTACTAATTCTTGATGGTTACGTAGTCCGAAATCATCTTTACACGGACCCAAATAATGTTTATGTAGATATATATTGATGGTTACACATTCCTGGATGATTTTTACAAAAAGTAGACTTTATGATTACGCAACACAAGATGATTCTTGCACAATAAAAAATACAACCAAACACCTTTGGGTACTTCAATATCCCCCTTTTTATTTGTTTTCAAAATAAATTAATTTTTTTAACAGAAAACCCACCCCCATTACATGTCTCAAGTTTCCAATTGTATAAATCTATCCCTCTGAAAAGTTCATCAAGCCCCTAGGCTCACCCTTTTCCATGCTTGAAGAAGTGGGTAAAACTACCACTCCCATGACACCCTGGACTATCATCGGGATAAATAACAAGGTGGTTAACTTACCTAGGACAAAGCCTATAACCTATAGGATTCAAACCATTGATACTATGCACTGAACCCCCAACCCTTTCCACTATAACACTCCTTAAGGGAATAGGGAAATGATCTTACTCAACTCATCTTCTTTCTCCTTTAAAGATATTTTTTACTCTCTAAATTTTATGCATAATCACAACTTTCTCCACTTGTTGAGAGAATGATGACACCACATACTCCTTAAAAATTATCCTTTATCTAGTCAACTCTTAGTCTATGTGGGAAATCCTGATATAGAAAATAATAGTGATTTCACTAAGACATCAAGACTTCCCATTTGTAATTCTAGCATGTGAAATCACTTCTAAATTTTAAATTTAAGGGATGTATAATAGATTTATCCAGAATATATGTATCCTAAACTCATATCAAAAAACACATAAACAAATTCTATTATAATACAAATTACCCCCTTTCTCTTAGTTTTTTCATCAACTAACACTTCCCCATTATAATTTTTTTGATAAAATAAGGATTAATGGTGTTGTGGGCATACCTCAACTTCCAGTTTTAAAGTGGTGTCCAAAAATTCTATATTTCATGAATTTATACACCTTTTGGTATCCCAAATTCATGTTTTCTCCCCCTTAATATATGAAATCAATTTATTATCATCATGGATGATTTTTATTCCACAGTACTCCATGATAGACACTTTTTTATTGTTGTACACAATGATTACAACACTCTTCCAATTCCCATTTATTTATATCCTTCAATTCCCTACATGTGAGTATTAATAAATATATAAGAGGGAATAAGGAGTGGGTTTATTTTTTCTTAATGATAAAAAAGGTTTAGAGTTTTCTCTAAACCAAGTTCCTCTATGTTTCTCAATTTTAGCTATTAAAGAGCTCTTCATGAATCCTCTTTTGAATTTTCTATCATGATTATTTTTAGGAAGCATATTGTTCTCTTTTTTCTCAATTTTCTCCTTGTATGGGTAGTAATTTTTTTAATTCATAAAGGCACACTA
This sequence comes from Viscum album, assembly GCA_963277665.1. NCBI lineage: Eukaryota > Viridiplantae > Streptophyta > Magnoliopsida > Santalales > Viscaceae > Viscum > Viscum album. The sequence continues at coordinate 443,093,423 of OY728160.1, forward strand.
AACTTCATATGCTTGATTATTCTTCTTCTTTGGATTCTCATTCTAAAATAGAAGCACTATTGAATTACTTCATGATTTCTATTCATCTTGCTCAAAATTACCACAAAATATCTCATGTGATTCCTATTTATCAGTTTATATAACCTTTTAGATTCTTATGATCCTTTATATCTATCTTTAGCACATGAATTTCCTTATTCCCTTTTTACCTTCATATTCTGACAAGATTTACATTGACCATCATGAAAGGATTACTATTCACTCCAATAACCTTTAATTACTATATTGGAAGAACGATCATGTAATATTCAGCATTGTGACCTTGTTGGTCACATATTTGACACATCTCCTCTAGACATTCATATTTATTTTGTATAGATTAACCTATAACTTTTATAGATTCAAACTTTTCTCTTATAAGAGGGTTTCTTATTCTAATATATCTTCTATTATTTTTAGGTCTTATCCCCCTTGAATCATTACATATCCATAGGAATAACATATTTTATCCATAATTATACGCTTTGTTCCCAAATTCCCCACAACACCAACATTAACCTTTAAAGCTTATTTTTTCAAAATATTAGAGAGCTTGTCTATTACAAACTGCTAGTTATTTAAGTGTAATACGACCTTGATTTTTTCTTATTGGGGATTATTTATTCATTTCCTCAACTCCAATGTTCCTTGATTTTGGAATGACTTTATTACATCTTCCCTCATCTAAAAAAACTCTAATTTTGTCTTTAGTATCTATACTACTTAAGAAAACAAAACCAATGTCACATAAAATATTAGAATTAGTTTATACCTTTCTCTTGGGACAAGTATTCCCCACAGCCTTAGATGATTCAACCTTAATTTCCATTTCTTTTTTTATAATATTATCTCATGGTCTTCAATGTGTTTTCAGATTTAAGTCATCTAGATTGTACCTTATGAATCTCTTCTTCCTTGGTAGCCAATTTTTCATCAAACTCTTCTAGAATCTTATCGTGTTCTGTAATTTCCATATTTGAATTTTTTATCTCTTTTATGAGATCACTCTCATTATCATATTCACTTATATAATTTTTTCTATAAACTTTACTCTCTTCTTCAACATGGGATTTTACTTTAGGATTCTAGTTAATTGCTCAACATATACTTAGTATAACTTTCCTGTTCCCCCTCATCACCACCTGATGAGTCTATGCCTTTTAACATAAGCTATGGAGGTTTTTTGGTTATGAGAGGTACCTCCCTCTTCAAATTAAATCGATGATGATGAGTCATCATATTCTTCCATGATCAATATATTTATTCTTTACTTTGTTGAGAACTTATTATTCTACCATTTTTCTTCCTTTTTAGTTTTATAGACTTTATTTTAGAGAGGTATTCCTATTACACCTCACTTTAGGTCTCATTAAATTTATTCTTTGGGAAGTCAACTAAAAAATTATCTATATATCTAAAATTGAATCATTTTAATGTAAGCATAAATTTTTTACTTGTGTATTCCTGTTTTGATGTTCTTGGAGATAATAGACCCGACTTTCCTTTTCCCATCACCTCTTTCTCCTTCACTTTTTTCATCCTCTTGTGAATTTGATAATGGATCATCTTTACTCACTTTAAATTTTATAATTTTTATTGATTTAAATACCAACTACTCATTTTACTTCTTCTTGAATACTATGAATTTACTCATCTCATAATTGGGAAGCATCTTATGTAGCTCATCAAGAGATAGATCTCCAATATCTTCTAGGGATAATATATTTGGTTTAAATATGTTAGAAAAATTCCTCATAAACTTCTTGACAATGGTTGAATATTTCAATGTATCACATAATCCATTGAAATGGATTACAATTTCATTTACCCAAGTAAATTAGTCATCTATACTCTCATCATCTTACATACAAATGTATTCAAAATTTTCTATCAAAATTTGAAGTTTTGATTCCTTAACCTTCAAATTACATTCGCATATATATATATTATTTATCTCCCCCACATCTCCTTGGAGTTTTTAAGTCCCATTATCTTGGTGTAGACTTTATATTATATATATGATAGTATGAAATTCCTAGATTTACCATCTACATCAAGATTCCTCTTGTTATTATAGTCATAAAGGCATATTTTTATAGTGGAGTAAATCCCATTGTTACAACATCACCCACATAAAGAACTTGTGAAAAAAATGGAAACATTTAGTTATTTCAACTATGAAAGTTCATACCATAAAAAATAGGTACTTCTTTGTTGTTGATAGAATCAAGATCCTTTATGATTCTACTTGGATATTTCAGAGGAAACCTGAAATTTCTCTGATACTAATTGAAGTGTCTAGGTCTGGTGATATCACTAAGAGGGTGATGTAGTGAATTAGTGATCCCCTTTTCTTTTTACTAACTCCTTATTTACTTTAACCCCTAAGGGTAGTTAAAGCCTCAATATGATCTTCTTGTGACTCACAACCTCACTCAAATAATGTAGTAATTAAAAGGCACAAAACAAAAGAATTTACAATGTTAGGCTTTGAAAGAATACTCATTTTCATGTTTAGGTTGAGTTTTGTGATCTGGTTTCTCCACTATAAACTAGTTTGAGTACAAATGTAAACTATCACCCAAAAAGTCTATCAGGTAATCTCCCAAAGTTCCTACTCTTGATCTATTGAGTGTTTGTCTCTCGAAGGGTTCTTTATATTAGATCCCACATGTTGAATATATCTCCAGAAACTTTAGGCTACCTCCCAGTGAGATATTTATACTTCCTTTTGATAGTTCTTCAAGGGTACTCCCAACACTCCTCCTTCGAACAGGTCTTTAAACGCTCTTGTCTTCTAGTGGAGTGTGTGTGTGAACTTATTATTCTTCAAGAACTCATGTCTATATATTAGTAGGATCATATGGGATTTATCATTTTGTATCTAGATAATTTAATATCATAGGTAGCAATAAGGTATTCCCGCTTCCCACTTTTTCCATATCTTCAACTCTCTAGATTAAACATTGGGTAACTTCTTCTTATTTGATGTACAAGAGATCGTTAATGCAGCCAGTTTCTACTTATTCTTCTTCAAGAGAACTTTATGTTCTTCTATATTCTCAGTTATCTCCACTTCACTTCCATATATCTTCAGAGTTATATATTATTTAGGACAACACACACATTTTTATCGAGATCCTCGCCCTCCTAGATTGTACATGCAACACCATTTATTTTTTGTGGAGTCTTCTCACATTTCCATAAATGGAAATATTTTAGGGAATGTGTGTAATAAGTTAGGGGATTAATATAAGGCACCATCCTTAAATATTACATATTGTATTTATAAGGCCCTAGCCTTAAACATTACTTAATCTTGAGTTATTACAAGAATACACATTGAGGATATTTTCAGGTTTAGAGTTTTAGATAATTAGATCATAAATCATGCATTACATTCCACATTTCAACAAGGTGGTTACATAAAAGATAGTATTAATTTTTCCCATAAAAGGAGACATATTTAAAATAAAACATGAATTCTTTCTTGACACTTCCTCGAAACTATCATCACATCATGTACTTTTCCCTTAACGTGTGAAAAACATTTCAAAAAATTGGGATGAGCATAAAGATCTCAGTAAGGGATATAAAAGTACGGAATGAAAACATTAGTCCATGTATTCATACGAATCAATGAAAGAATTCTTTACTCATAAAACATAAGCACTTTAACATACCTCATGAAATCATAAGATTTATGAATAACTCAAAGAAATCATAAGACATAAAGGTAACTTGAGGCATTCATAACATTCTTACACAGGGAGTAACCCTCATGGTTACGTTTGGAATACCAATCACAATATATTCCCTAAATATCTTTGGAGAAACCTTAGAATTTAACTACTTTGTATTACCCAATGCATTGGAGAGCTATCATAGGCTCACCCGCCCTTAGTTTATCACAGAACCACCTGTCTTCATAAAAAATTCCCAAGAACCATAACATAATCGTATCACATAAAACATGCATAAAAGAAACATAACATTTCCACATTTCAATCACAAGATATCAATACAACACATTAATATAATCAAAACATTATCAAAACCATTTTCAATACCATAATAAAAGAAAATTAAAACATGGTATTTATTTTTTATTTAAAAAAAAGTTATGGCCTGTAGAGGAAGCCGAAACTTAAATAATGGTCACGGCGACAGAGAAGTCATTGTCGCCGCAAACATATGACAAAAACATTCTCTTTTTCCATTTAGTAAAATGATTCGTATAAAAAAGATTTATTTTGAATAAAAGTAAAAGTCAAAGGGGTTTATACACTATATAAAAGAAAGTTGTGTATAAAACAAAATATGCCTCAATGAAAGGAGATTGAGATGAAGTCCCATACCTCGTGTCTGACTTGACTCGATCGTTCTTTAATATCCTAAATAATAAACTAGAGTTAATTTTTACTTGCTTAATAACCTTTTTAAATTTAATTATTCCTTTTATATCACTTATTACCATGTTATGAACATTATGTAATTATTTAAGTTAAAACGGCCATTTTGTTGATCTTTGGTATTTGAGCCAAAAATAAACTTCTTATAATTACAAGTTGTTCATGTGGTAAAATATCCATTATATACAGAATTATATTCATGATTTAGATATCATATATATCATATATATCTAGTATATACATGAATTTATAATATTACATAACATTTAGAGGTAAGAAATGAAATGCACCGTTCATGGAGATGGTAAGCCGTACGTACGCATGAACGCTACTTTCATTTCTATTTCATATTTAATGGAGTGAAATAATAATGATATAAAGGTATATTATAATTACTTTATAATATAATATATAATATCATTAACTCAATCCTTTATATGTCCCACATATGGCATTAACGAATCAAATCACTTTGAGGGGGCGGTAGTCCGCACTTCCTAAAATGAAGATATCGCGTTTACCAATAATGAAAACCATAAGGTATGCCATAAATGAAAAATACAGAATCATAAGGAAAACATAGACATAATATATCTCATATATAAATATAGTGACATATTAATGTCCACCATGAAATGTGTTAAAAGAAGATTGAACAATCATCGTTTCTTGAGGCAGAAATTCGCCATCCGCAGAAACAATATGTTCTTTAACCATTAGAAGGAGGTGTGTGTTAGTATAGCTCAAATACTTCTCATAAAAAACATCCTAGTATATTTAAGATACTGTTGTTGTTACAAAAGAAGGTAATAAAAAGAGTTTAGGGGGTTGGAGAAGTAAAATAAAACAAATGAACATTAGAGAATACATTACCTTTAAATCGGGTAACTCCCCTTGGTTTGAATCAAAAGGGTTTCTTGAAGAGATTTCTACCTAAGGTAAGGATTCTATGATGAAGAGAGGGATGTGGAGAGATAAAATGAGTAGATCTTGGATGACCCAATTTCTTGAGAGGTGTGGGTAATGTGGTAGAGGTGGGGGCCTTTTATAAGAGGGAGGAGGGGCACTCTTGGAAAGTCAAGAAATGTTACTTTATTATATAATGAGTTTCGGATTTTAAAGGTCCCAAAATTATAAATTTATAGGATAAGGTGATAAGGGTTATAAATCCACCCATACAATAGGTTTTTGACAAGTTTAAGTCTTAGATTTTACATTATATTTTTATTTAAATCGTTAATTAATGAGGTAATCGCTGCATCATCATGGTGTCATAAATAAATTAATTTATTTAATGTATAAAAATTATAAAAAAAATACCATGATGTAGGAAATATTTTTAGATTTCCAATTAATATTTATAGTCTAATAGATCATTTACACAGACAAAACTAATTTTTTTTACTTGGGTGATACATACTTTGTTATATTTAACTTTCTTTAAAAATAAAAAGATAAAATGTCACTATCACACAAAAGTGATTCCATGGGGTCCCAAAGTTGGAAAAAGGCATCCCATGGAAGGCCATGACATAAACAGTAGCATTAGGACACATGTTGGGGTAATTTTATATTATTATGATATTATTTTATTACCCTTAACTACCTGATTACTAATTAATCACGATAATTCAAGATAATTACCGTCGTTACTATTCATAATGTCCAAAAACAAAAGATTATTAATTAAATAATTTGGAACTTTTTATTCCAAATATGGAGTACATTTTAACAAATTCCAAACATAGAAATTGTAGTAATTAGTTTAAAAATAATTCCCATTGTTAAAACAAATAGCGGGTTTTTTTGAAACGATATCTATCAAAAGTTTGACACTTGTTTATGCCCAATTCCAAAGTGAAATTAATCAAAATGACCAAAATTGGATTAAATAGTAAAAATATATTATAATTAAACTTTAAAACCAATTAAAAAGATAATCTAACTATATAATTAAATTATATGAAAAAACAGTTTTGAAGTCAAAAGCATTATTTTTCACTATTCATTAAAAAATGAACATTGTCAGAAAAATTCCAAAAATTTATCCAAAGTAAATTTTAATGTCCCAATACTACAGAATAAGTTTATTTTGACAAATAGATCTTATAAAATTGTCAAAAGATAGATTTAAAAATGGTTCTTCATCAAAAGGCGGTAAAAAATTCTTTTAAAAATATTAGAGAATTCAATGCTTAAGATTGGATTTATTCTCATTTTAAGCCTTTAAAACACTATATAATTCATAAATAGACATAGATATGAAAATCCATAATTTTTTACTTACTTGGGATGTTACATCCTTCCCCCTTTATAAAATTGTGTCCTCGCAATTTATTTACTCATCAAATAAGTGGGGGTATTTATCCCTTATTGCATTTTCAGATTCCCATGTTTCCTCTTCAATCATGTGGTTTTTCCAAAAAACCTTTACTTGATGAATCACCTTATTCCACAAAACTTGCTTCCTGTGGTCAAGAATTTGGACCGGTTGTTCCTCATAAGATAGGTTCTATTCCATCTGAACTACCTTTGGACTCAAAAAATGAGATGGATCTGGCATGTACTTCCTTAACATTGAAACATGAAAAACATTGTGTACCTGAGAAAAACTCGGAGGTAAAGCCACTCGGTAAGCAATTGATCCAAATCTCTCCATAATTTCCTATGGTCCAATGAACCTTGGAATTAGCTTTCCTTTCTTACCAAATCGCATCACACTTTTCCATGGTGAAACTTTGAGGAAGACATGATCACCTACCTCAAAAGAGAGATCCTTCCTCCTGTTGTCTGCATAACTTTTCTGCCTACTCTGAGCTATTATCATGTGTTTCTGTATCAGATAAACTTTTTCTACCAACTATTCTACCAATTCTGGTCCCATCAACTTCCTTTCACCTACTTCATCCCAAAAAGCCGGATTTCGACATCGCTTCCCATATAATGCCTCAAATAGCGCCATCTGTATAATGAAATAAAAACTGTTATTATAAGAAAAGTCAACCAAAGAAATATGTTGGTCCCAACTTCCCTGATAATACATCAAACAAGAACGTAGCATATCCTCCAAAGTCTGAATTGTTCGTTCTGACTGCCCATCTGATTGAGGATGAAAAGATGTAATAAAATTTAATTCAGTACCCAACAACTTCTGAAGGCCTTTCCAAACGTTATAAGTAAACCTAAAATCACAATCAGATACAATGGAGAGGGAAACTCCATGTAACCTGACTATATCTTTAAGATACAAATGAGAAAGTTGATCTAGGTAAAAGGTATCTCGTATAGCAAGGAAATGAGAAGATTTAGTCAAGCGATCAACAATAACCCAGATTGCATTATTACCTCGAGGTGTCTTCGGTAATCCCACAATGAAGTCCATGGATATATTATCCCATTTCCACTCTGGCACTGGTAAAGGATGAAGAATCTCTTTCAGTAACTGCCGCTCTTCTTTAACCTGTTGACAAGTCAAATACTTCACAGTAAAATCAGCAATATCTCTTTTCATTCCATCCCACTAGTAATACTCCCTAAGATCTCTATACATCTTAGTACTACTAGGATGAACTGAAAATGGAGAACTATGAGATTCACACAACAACTCTCTCTTCAACTGTGAATCACAAGGCACACACAATCTCTTCCCAAATCTCAAAACACAATCATTATCAATGTTTAATTCAGGAAACTTACCCTTCTGAACCAGCTCTAATTTTTTCTGCAACTCACTGTCTTGCTTCTGTGCTTGCTTAATTTCTGTCTGATAGAGATGATCTCACTGACACATGAAACAAAACATGAGAACTTCCTGAACCAACAACTTCTATTCGAAGGTTCATCAAATCCTTAACTAAAGGATCACGTTCTAAACATAACATGGTTAATGAAGCATTACTTTTTCGACTAAAAGCATCAGCCACTTTATTTTCTTTTCCCAGATGGTAATGAATTGTACAATCATAATCCTTGATTAATTCTAGCCATCTCCTCTATCTCATGTTCAATTCTTTTTGAGTAAATATATACTTTAAACTTTTGTGATCAGTATATATTTTACACTTTACACTATACAAATGATGCCTCCAAATTTTTAAAGAAAAAACAACAGCAGCTAATTCCAAATCATGTGTAGGGTAATTTACCTCATGAGTTTTCAACTGATGTGAAGCATAAGAAATTACCTGATCATTCTGCATTAGGACACAACCAAGTCCTTTCAATGAAGCATCACTGTAGATAACAAACTCACCAATCCTGGAAGGTAGTGCCAAAACTAAATCATTCACTAATCTTCTTTTCAATTCCTGAAAACAATCATCACATTCTTTTGTACAGACAAACTTAACACCCTTCCAAGTTAGCTTAGTCATTGGAATAGATAACCGTGAAAAATTTATAACAAACCTTCGGTAATAGCCTGCCAAAATAAGAAAACTGCGAATCTCAGTTACATTTGTGGGTCTTGGACATTCTTCAACAACCTTTGTTTTTGCAGGATCAATAGTTATTCCATATTTAGAAACAATGTGACCAAGGAAAGAAATTTGTTGCAAACAAAACTCACACTTGATGAATTTCCCATACAATTTATTTTCTTTTAAGGTTTGAAAAATAAACCTTAAATGACTTTCATGCTCCTCTTTAATTTTAAAAAACACCAAAATATCATCAATGAAAACAACCAAAAACTTATCCAATAACTCATGGAAAATTCTATTCATAAGGTCCATGAATATAGAAGGTTCATTGGTCAACCCAAAAGGCATTACTACAAATTCATAATGGCCATATCTTGTACGAAACATGATCTTAGAAACATCTGCTTCCTTTACCTTCAACTGATGGTACCCCGATCTTAGGTCAATCTTTGAAAAATACCGAGCTCCCTGGATCTAATCAAACAAATCATCGATATGAGGAAAAGGATATTTGTTCTTAACAATGATTTTATTCAAGGCTCTATAATCAATGAAAAGTCTCATAGAAACATCTTTCTTTTTAACAAATAAGACATGAGCACCCCATGGTGATATTCTAGGTCGAATGAAACCTTTCTCTAATAAATCTTGCAATTGATCGTTCAACTCTAAAAGTTCAATTTGATCCATTCGATAAGGGGGTTTTGAAATTGGCTTAGCATCAGGAACTAAGTCAACAGTAAATTCAACTTCCCGATCTGGTATTATTCTAGGCAACTCATCAGGAAAAACATCAGGATACTCATTTACCACTGGCACATCATTAATCTAAATGGTTCCTTTTTTTTTTCAACAATACATTAAAGGTAACATTCATTTCCATCTCTTACAAGTTTCTTAGCCTCTTGATATGTTATCAACAGTAAGGGTTCATTCTTGTACACACACTAAAAGCAATTCTGAAAAGAAACTTCTTTAGCTCTACTATCAATCTTATCATGGTAAACAGAGAGCCAATCCATACCCAGGATAACATCAAACTCTACTAGAGGTAAAACAATAAGGTTTTCAAGTAGGTTCTTTACACGGATAAGGATATAAAGATTTTTATAAATTATTTTTGCCTCAACATTTCCCCCATGTGTTTTTACCAAAAGTTCAGGAGTTATTTCTTGAGATGAAATTCCCAATTTACTAGAAAATTTTTTAGAGATGAAAGAATGTGTAGACCCTGAATCAAACAACACACTAGTATAATCTGTAAAAACAAACAAAGTACCTGATACCACTTCATTTGATGGACCAAAATCTACTGAAGTAGTTGCAAAGGATTTCACCACACCTTTTTACTTTTAGTCTGAATGCTTCCCATCATTTGAGCTCTTTGTCGAATACTCGTTTGCATAATGACCCATCTCATTGCACTTGAAACATTTCACTAACTGTAAATCAAATTTGGTCTTACCATAACCCTGATCTTTTTTAGTGCAATCACAATCCTTATGTCCCCTCTTACCACATCGGTAGCACTTTCCATAATTCAAAAGACATTCCCCATCATGATTTTTACCACATTTATTACAAACTAAAAACTTAGTTTTCTTACCATCAGAACTTTTTGAAGGATTATTCCCTTTCTCCTGCCACCTCGGTGTCTTTTTCTGTTGGTTGTTATAGAACACTTGATCATTTCCAAACTCCATTTCCACATTCTCAGCACATCGAACAAGCTTTTCATAACTTTTGAACTCATGAGAAGCTAATGCCCTTCGATATTTTGGATTTAATCCTGAGTAAAAACGATTGATTTTACTATCAAGGTCTCGGATAAAATTTGGAGCATACCTTGCCAATAGAGTGAACCTTTCTTCATAAGCAGCCACTGAGTCGTCCTCTTACCTCAATTCCAAGAATTGTTTTTCCATCCTAAGTCAAAAATACTTAGGAAAATATTTCTCAAGAAACATACCTTTGAATTCATCCCAGTCAAGAGCATCAATCTCATCAGCGTCCCTGATATTTTTAACCATCGACCACCACTGACCTGCTTCACCCTCCAAACGATAAAATACAAGACTAACCTTTTGATTGTCTGAACACCCCATGACATAGAAAATCTTATCTAGTGCTTTAATCCACCCTTCAGCTAGCACAGGGTCAGATTATCCTCTGAATTATGGGGGATGTTTCCTCATAAAATGTTCCACCACTGACATGTTCCTATGTGGTTGATCTGGATGATCTCGTGCATGGATACCACCAGCATTTATCGCTTGAGTCAACTATGCCATTACTGCAACAAACTGTTCAGTTCCAATCCTGACCATCTCAGGATACTGATTTGGAAGGCCATTTCCTTCCGTATTCCTTCATAGAACTAGTTCCTTGCTTCCTCTGCAGAAAACCATTCTAAACAAACATATCTTAGATGAAGCAACATGGTAATCTTAAAATGCTATATCATTTCAATTTGACCATAAAAAAATATTTTTGGATAGTCATTTAATAGAATTCTAAATCCTAAAGTTATCTAAACCTCCATCTGATACCAACTATAAGGCCCCATCCTTAAACATTACTTAATCTCGAGTTATTACAAGAATAAACATTGAGGATCTTTTCAGGTTTAGAGTTTTAGAGAATTAGATCATAAATCATGCATTACATTCTACATTTCAACAAGGTGGTTACATAAAAGATAGTATTCGTTTTTCCCATCAAAGGAGACATATTTAAAATAAAACATGGATTATTTCTTGACACTTCCTCAACACTATAATCACATCATGTACTTTTCCCTTGACCTGTGAAAAATATTTCAAAAACTTGGGATGAGCATAAAAAGCTTAGTAAGGGATATAAAAGTACGGAATGAAAACATTAGTCCATGTATTCATACGAATCAATGAAATCATACTTTACTCATAAAACATAAGAACTTTAACATACCTCATGAAATCATAAGATTTATGAATAACTCATAGAAATCATAAGACATAAAGGTAACTTGAGGCATTCATAACATTCTTATGTAGGGAGTAACCCTCATGGTTACGTTTGGAATACCCATCACAGTATATTACCTAAATATCTTTAGAGAAACCTTAGAGTTTAACTCCTTCGTGTTACCCAATAAATTGGAGAGCTATCACGGGCTCACCCGCCCTTAGTTTATCACGAAACCACCCGTCTTCATAAACCATGCCCAAGAACCATAACATAATCGTATCACATAAAACATGCATAAAGGAGACATAAAATTTCCACATTTCAATCACAAGATATCAATACAACACATTGATATAATCAAAACATTATCAAAACCATTTTCAATACCAAAATAAAAGAAAATTAAAACATGGTATTTATTTTTCATTTAAAAAAAAGTTATGGCTTGTAGAGGAAGCCGAAACTCAAATAATGGTCACGGTGGCAGAGAAGTCGTTGTCACCGCATACGTACGGAAAAAACATTACATTTTTTCATTTTGTAAAACACTTCATATAAAAAATATTACTTTTGAATAAAAGTAAAAGTTAAAGGGGTTTGTACACCGTATAAAAGAAAGTTGTGTATAAAACAAAATATGCCTCAATGAAAGGAGATTGAGATGAAGTCCCATACCTCGTGTCCGAGTTGACTCGATCGTTCTTTAATATCATGAATATTAAACTAGAGTTAATTTCTACTTTCTTAAGAACCTTTTTCAAGTTCATTATTCCTTTTATATCACTTATTACCATGTTATGAACATTATGTAATTATTTAAGTTAAAATGGTTATTTTGTCGATCTTTGGTACTCGAGCCTAAAATAAACTTCTTATAATTACAAGTTGTTCATGTGGTAAAATATCCATTATATACAGAATTATATTCATGATGTATATATCATATATATCATATATATCCAGTATATACATGCATTTATAATATTACATAACATTTAGAGGTAAGAAATGAAATGCACCGTTCATGGAGATGGTAAGCTGTACGTACGCATGAACGCTACTTTCATTTCTATTTTGTATTTAATGGATTGAAATCATAATGATATAAAGGTATATTATAATTCCATTATAATATCATATATAATATCATTAACTCCATCCTTTATACGTCCCACATATGGAATTAACGAATCAAATCACTTTGAGGGGGTGGTAGTCCGCACTTCCTAAAATGAAGATATCGCTTTTACCCATAATGGAAACCATAAGGTATGCCATAAATGAAAAATACAGAATCATAAGGAAAAAATAGACATAATATATATAATATATAAATAGAGTGACATATTAATGTCCACCATGAAAGGTATTAAAAGAAGATTGAACAATCATCATTTCGTGAGGCAGAAATTCGCCATCCACAGAAACAGTATGTTCCTTAACCATTAGACAAAGGTGTGTGTAAGTGTAGCTCTAATCCTTCTAATAAAAAAATCCTAGTATATTTAAGAAACTGTTTTTGTTACAAAATAAGGGAATAAAAAGATTTTAGGGGGTTGGAGAAGCAAAATTAAACAAATGAACATTAGAGAAGACATTACCTTTAAATCTGGTAACTCCCCTTGGTTTGAACCAAAGGGTTTCTTGAAGAGATTTCTACCTAAGGTAAGGATTCTATGATGAATAGAGGGATGTGGAGGGATAAAATGAGAAGATTTTGGCTGAGCCAATGGCTTGAGAGGTGTGGGTAATGTGGTAGAGGTGGGGGCCTTTTATAAGAGGGAGGAGGGATACTCTTGGAAAGTCAAGAAATGTTACTTTATTATATAATGAGTTTCGGATTTTTAAGGTCCCACAATTATATATTTCGAGGATAAGGCGATAATGGTTCGAAATCCACCCATACAATAGATTTTTGACAATTGTAAGTCTTAGATTTTACATTATCTTTTCATTTTATTTAAATTGTTAATTAATGAGGTAATCACTACATTATCATGGTGTCATAAATAAATTAATTTATTTAATGTCTAAAAATTATAAAAAAATACCATGATGTAGGAAATATTTTTAGATTTAAAATGAATATTTATATTCTAAGATATCATTTACATAGAAAAAAATAATTTTTTTTTACTTGGGTGATACATAGTTTGTTATATTTAACTTTCCTTAAAAATAAAAAGATAAAATGTCACTATCACATAAAAGTGATTCCATGGGGTCCCAAAGTTGGCCAAGGAATCCCATGGTCTTCCATGACACAAAAAATAGCATTAGGACACATTTTGGGGTTATTTTATATTATTATGATATTATTTAATTCCCCTTAACTACCCGATTACTAATTAATCATGATAATTCAAGATAATTACCGTCGGTACTATTCGTAATGTCCAAAAAACAAAAGAGTATTAATTACAAAATTTGGACCTTCTGATTCCAAATATGGAATCCATTTTACCAAATTCCAAAAACATAAATTGTATTAATTAATTTAAAAATAATCCCGTTATCAAAACAAATAGCGGGTTTTTTTAAAACGATATCTGTAAAAAGTTTGACACTTGTTTATGCCCAATTCCAAAGTGAAATTAATCACAATGAACAAATTTGGATTAAATGGTAAACATATATTATAATTACACTTTAAAACTAATTAAAAATATAATCTAACCATGTAATTAAATTAGATGAAAAAGTAGTTTTGAAGTAAAAAGCAATATTTTTCACTATTCAATAAAAAATGAACATTGTCAGAAAAATACCAAAAATTTATCCAAAGTAAATTTAAATGTCCCAATACTAAAGAATAAGTTTATTTTGACAAATAGTGATTATAAAATTGTCAAAATATATATTTAAAAATGGTTATCCATCAAAAGGTGGTAAAACAATCTTTTAAAAATATTAGAGAATTCAATGCTTAAGATTTAATTTATTCTCATTTTAAGCCTTTGAAACACTATCTAATTCATAAATAGACCTAGATATGAAAATCTATAATTCTTTACATACTTGGGATGTTACATTAGTGACTTTAAACTAGAATTCGTTTTCTTACACTCACAAATATCTTTTAGGTTTAGAGTTTTGGAGACTTAGGTCATAACTCTTTTATAAAAATCCCATGCATTACAAAGTGAACACTTCTACTTAGTATCAATTTTTCCCACCAAACAAAATTTTAAAAATAAACATGTTTTCTTTTTATGAAATATCTTCACAAATTTTATCTTGACCTTATCCTTGTACCTACTCATTCTAAACTTGGTGTAAAACATTTTAAAATATGGGATGAGTAAAAAATCTTAGTAAAGGATATAAAAAGAAAGAAAGAAGCTATTAGTCCATGAATACTTATAAAAATTTTCCTTTTTCAAAATAATTTTCAAGATCAAAATAAATATATTTTTACCCAAGATATCACCTTATATACCCAAATATTTTCATAAAACATATCATAATAAATCTTAAAGGAAAAAAATCATAAAGGCTTATTTGAAATCATGAAAAAACAATAATAATTTTTTCACAAAGTTATATCTTATAACCATAAAATGTAGAATATAATTTACTTTACCTTTTGAAATCATAATATTTCCATAAAAACACATAGAAAACTTTTATAAATCATGTAGGTAACTTTAGGAATCATTTTCATATCATTCTTACTTAAACACAGAATAACCATCACAATTATACATGGAGTAACCATCATAGTTACACTCGAAGTAACCATTATGGTTATAATTGGAATAATAATCATAGTATGTTCACATAATATCTTAGTATAATCCTAATCTATTAACTCTGTACCTTTACCCAATACATTGAAGAGCTCTAATGGGCTCACCCACCCTCAGTTTATAATATAACCACCCATCTTCATAAATAATTCTCAAGAACCATAAAATAAATAAACTACATAGAGATTTTATTTTATCATAAAACATAAGTGAAATCAAAGTTTATTGTCTTTAATGAATAGAAATACCATTAAATACCATTAAAATGTTCTTGAGAAAAATAACCTTTTCATTTGAAATCACTTATTAAAGAAAACTACACACATGTAAAGGACAAAATTTTCTTTGAAAGGAACCATGTAAAATTATAAAGGAAGATTCAAAGAAAAAATTATTCATGATTTTGGGAAAATATGTTCATTCCATATCATTTAAAAAAACATTCCTTCCATATTTTTGTTGGAAAAGTCACAAAGTACCTCATTTGGAAAATGACAAAAAGATTCATTTCAAACCATTTTTAAAAAAGTTAAACATGGGTAAAAATAAATTTAAATAATCAGATAAGAAAAGTAAAAACATTATTTAAATCATTTTTTTAAAATAATCATATGAATATGGAATAAAAAAAGAGTTTTAAGGGAAACTTTAAAGAAGGTTTTAAAAATAAAGTCCCTTACACCGAGTTTGACTCATCATGTGTGTTCTTTATCTTTCTGAATAATAAACTTAGGTTAATTTATAATTTCTTAATAAAATATTAAAGTTTATTATTCCTTTTATTTTATCTCTCACCTTTCTACATTTATTTACTCAATCAATTAAATTCACATAAGATGTTTTGATGATATTGGGTTCATAAGTCCAAAATAACTTAGGTATGTTGACTATGGTCAAAGTGGAAATTAATCCATTATCTCTAGAATAATAATCATGAAATAATAATCATTTTTATATATAAATTTTAATTTTAAAACCAATCATGAAATATAGTTATGAAAAATGAACTATGTTATAATCATAGAGATGGTAGACCGTACGTACACATGAGTAACATTTCCATTTTTTAATGATCACTATGGAAAGATGGTAAGTATTATTTTATATTAAAAGAATGATAATAAGATCATAAATATGATATAATTTATTTAATTATACTTATATATATCATCCATGTGATGCGGTGATGAAAAATTAATCACATCGCTTCATGGAGGTGGTAGTCTACACATACACACAAATAACGTTATTATTTTATAGTGTATGAAAATGTAAGAAAATATGTATTATATTATATTTGTATAATGAATTTTTTTTCATTCATATAATATATAAAATTTAAATCTATCATTATAACCAGTCATTAGAGACAATTATGGAAAACGAATTATATTGGTTCATGAGGCGGTAGTCCATCGTACACACGAGCGATGAATTCCTTTCCGATTTGATGGATGTTGGAGATTGATATAGGTTATTATATTAAAATAATAATATATAAATATATTAATTATACTAGTGTTATTATTTTATCATGGTTTAATAATATTTTATGGAGGTGGAATAATAAATAAAACAAAAACATGTGGTTAAAAACTATACCTCTTCTTTGGAAAATCTCTTTTTCTTAACACCTTAAGCTCTATAAGGATGGTATTTTTATTCTAAACAAGAAAACTATAATTAGGGGGAATATTATATGAATGTATTTGGGTAGGTATTTACATAACCAAAAGTGTTTTGAAGTGTTAAGTAAAGGGGATGGGAGCTCTTGGAATTCCTCAAAATATAAAATTAATATAAATTAATTTATAATTCAAAATGGATCCAAAATGATTGATTAATAACATAATATGATTATGGGTCTAAATATTATCATAAAAAAAATTATACATGTTTTGATCACATTTTTATCCTTATTATTTTGTTTTAACCTCTTATTAACCCCTTTTAGAGCCTCCACGACAATACAGATTTTTACTCTTTAATGGTCACTATAGTTAACATAAATTAAAAAAGGACCATAAATAGACCATGGTTGATATTATAAACCATATAATATTAAAAATTATAAATATAATATTTATTTTAATTTTATATCATTTAATAAAATATTATTTATTATAATATATCATTAATTTCTCTTTTTAGAACTATTCATTATTTTTGATTTTAATAACATCAATACAGTAAGTAAAACTTGAACTAAATATTTTATTACATACCTAATATATCTTTTTAATCTATAAAATTCATTTATCACATTAATCATCTCAAATTATATTAATTTTACTATTTTAATGTCATTTATTTTATTTTTCCATTAGTTGAATAATTACTATGTTAACATTGTATAAATATTTAAGTTAATTATTTGTTCACTAAAAATTAATAATAAATTACTATGAAGAATATAAATAATTTTTATTTCAATACAATATTTATAACCAAATATATCCTCTGGTGAACCTTATGTAAAAAATCTTATACTTATTAAAAATAAGAGTGTAAGATTTTTGACTTTTTTAAATAAAATATTATAAATGTTATAATTACATACAAATGAGAAAAAGAAATATAATTGAATATTTTATGATATATATGAAATTAAATAATAAAATAAAATTAATAAAAGTTTTAGGGTCATTTTATAATCTTTATCATTTTATTTTTAACTTTAATTACCCGATTTATCCTCTACCATGACAATAAAAATTACTAAAGTTATTATTCATATTGATCACAAATAAAAGGGAAATATTTACCAAATTTTGACCTCCTAAATCCAAATATGTAATATATTTTTAAAAATTAAAAACACATAATTTGAATAATTTAATTTAAAAATAAACTGAAAAAATACAAATGAATTTTTTTTTTCAAAAAAATATCATTTTTATGCATAAAATGTTTTTATACTAAATTAAACTATAAAATTAACTTCAAAAACCATGATTGTGTTATTTTAAATCAAAAAGAACTAATAAAATTTTAAAACTTAATCAAAATATAATTTTATTTTATAAATACTTTAGAGGAAAATACATTTTTCAGTAAAAAAGTAGTATTTATTCACTATTCATTTAGAAATAAATCTTTTCAAAAAATTATCAAAAATAAATCCTAAGATATATTTTACATTTTGAATTCAAAAATAAAATTATTTTTTTAAATTCATTTTCTAAAATTTCTAAAAATTAATTATAATATTCACTCATAAAAAGTAAGAAAACCTATTTTTGAATAAAATGTATTTTTGAAGAATAAAATGACTACTAAAAATAAATTGATTATTTAAAAAAAAATTAATTCATACATTAGAAATTATTATGAAAATTAAATATTTCATAATGCAGTTAATAGTATTCATTCCTTCCAATTTAATGGTTAAGTTATAATGGTTGCATTTAAATAATATTAATTCATTATTTCTTTAAGATCGATATTGTTTATCTTGTACACTATCAAAAATAGTATTTATTTTTAAAATTTTTAGATATTACATTATCCCCCATTTAATAAATTTCATCCTCATAATTTTAACTCAGGTTTGGTAATCGGGTTTTAACTTTTCAAAATACCTTGTTGAAAACCCACTTCATAAAACGACCAATAAAAATTCCTATTGAAATGTGTGAAAGGGAAGTACAAAGGTCATTTGGAATAATGGATAATATGTTTCCAAGTAGTAGATCATAATTGGGAGGTGAAAACATAGATATGGAAGAAAAAAATAACTCCCAAGAAGTGATATAAAGTGATAGAGAACATGGTCATGAGAAAGTTAACCATCACAAAACCATAAATTTGTGATGGGTTAAAAGGATATTGATTTATCAGTAACAAAATTAAATGGATAATGTTTTTATTTCAAGATTATTTTCATAGAGTTAAGTAATTTCTTTATCATATATACTAAAATTTTAACGAAATTTACTTATCAAGAAAGATTTAATCTTTTAATCTATTTACACCACAAACTCATATTTTTGCTCCAAACAATGAGTATTCAAGATAATTTTTTTATGCCTAAAGAACTAAAATAAAATTCTAATGGATCACATAATCCAAAAAAGGTTAACAAGATATTCCTCCTATATTTATACATTAACCAAAATCAAAATGGTTTGGGAAATATAAGATAATTCATAAAATGAATAAACATTCATACGAAGAAAAACTACTTTAATTCCAAAATTCAACTGTAATACCAAAAGTTAAACTCAGATAATTCAATAAATAACTATCCTTAAAAAACCTCAAAATATTCCATAATAATATTTAAACAAAAAAATGAGAAGAATTTGATCACATTGTCTTCCAAGATTAATTTAAAATTTATCTTCAAACAACATCAAGACTCTTAATATCTCATTCAAAAAATTATATTCCCAAATCATATAATATCCAAGATATTCTAAAAATTTCTATTAATAATATAAATCACCATAAAACCAAATTAAAATAATATATTATTACAAAAGATAATATAAACTTTATTCCTAAAATAAAATCCCATAGTATTATGTTTACCTTAATCCTATAATGCTCTCAAAAATTATAATGATCTTATTTCAAAATAACATTAATCACTTAATCAACAAATTAATTTTCAATCCCATGGTTATCTATACAATGAGACATATGTTCCCAAAATAATATTAACCATTTTCTATCAGATTTTTTAAATAAATGAAAATAATTTCATACTAACTAGGGAATCACACAGGCTAGTGGTAGGCGATACACCCTCGCTACCTTTCAGTTGTGGGTTCAAACCTCACGGCCTTTCTGGATGCGTTGTGTTGTTATCTGACCTATGTGTTTTTATTTGTTTAAAAAAATAATATGTATAAAATTATCTAAAATGTGATAAGAATACTAAAAAACAACCTTAATATATTTAATATTAAATAATGTTTTAACATTAAAGGTTATTTCATACCTTTCATATTGCATCCCAAAAAATGTAATAACCCATAATTACCTCAAAAAGAAAGATCATATAAACCTTAAAGGTTATCCATACCTTTAAAATTATGTCTAAAAAATTAAAATATCTTTCTTCCTCCAATAAATTTATCACATGATAAGTATAAAGGTTACATATACCTCAAACATCTATCAAAACCCAATACAAGTCTCCCAAATTACTCCCATCATAAAAAGAGTATTAATTATTTTATTTTTATGATCATTCATAAATCTACCACTAAATCAAAACTCTTTAATCCCTTATAT
Organism: Viscum album; assembly: GCA_963277665.1. Classification (NCBI taxonomy): domain Eukaryota; kingdom Viridiplantae; phylum Streptophyta; class Magnoliopsida; order Santalales; family Viscaceae; genus Viscum; species Viscum album. The sequence goes on from OY728160.1 coordinate 443,114,234, forward strand.
ATCTACATCTTAATCATTTAATGTTTTTCATAATCCATTATCCATTTTTTTCATTTTTTCCTTAATACTTCCTAAAAAAATAACAATAATCATGTCCTAAGATTTAACAATGTCAAAACTTAAGAAAATAAATAATCCATACCTTTCATATGTCATTTGAAGTTTCCTCATATTCAACTATAATGAAATTAGGTACTTCTAAACAGATATCTATATTATCCTAATGATTATATTCATGAGCCTTTCACCTAGGAAATCAATTTTAATAATGACCATACTCCCCACATTTAAAAAATTCAATTTCTACCTTAGGAAGAAATTATTTTCCCTTTATGGAGTTAACTAAATGCTTTTTTTTTACTTGGAATATCATTTATTTATGAAATCCTTTACCATATATAAAACATATTCTTATTCTTTTAATACATTTTCTTGGGTTCTTTTTTCCACTTTCATGACACATAAGTCATTGAATATTTTTACTTTTATGATCTTTATAACCTTAAATTACAAGGATATTTACTTCTATATTATTTTATGAGTTGAGAAACTCACCTAGGTTCAAGTTTTTAATCATAACTTTTGATAGTTAGTTAAGAATAACCAAAAGTTTTCTCACTATATCTCTCATTTTGTTTGGTTTTTTGTTCATAAAACCACTGTATTTTCCTTTACATGCATTGTTACTTTGGTTCCTACTGGATCTATCCATTTACTAAAACAAAAAAGGTTAGTGTGAGAATATTAATAAAATAACAAAAAACTATATTATAAGGATGATAAACACTAATATATCCTTAACTATGGTATAAAAAATAACTATAATCATCCCTAACATATTATAATTTTTGGTTATAGAGTACTTTTATCTTATTTTAAAATAAAATCCTAACCTATAAAGTTATCTAAACTGTGATCTAATACCAAATATATGGACCCATCCTTAAAAAATGTATATTATAATGACTTTAAACTAGAATTAACTTTATTAAATTCCTGAAAATATTTTAGTTTTATAGTTTAAGATATTTAGGTCATAACTCTTACAAAAAATCCCATATATTACAAAGTGGAAAATTCTACTCAATATCCATTTTTTCCACCAAACTAAACTTCTAAAAAGAAACATTTTTTCTTTTCATGAAATATCATCACAAATTTGATCTTGACCTCATCCTTGTCTCTACTCATCCTTAAAACCTATGATTTTTTTCTAAAATATGGGATGAGCACAAAAGCTTAGTAAGAGACATAAAAAGAAATAAAGAAGCCATTAGTCCATGAATAATTATAAAAATCTGTCTTTTTCAAAATAAAATTTGGGCTGAAAATAAATATTTTCTTACCCAAGATATCACATTATTTTCCTGAATATTTTCGTAAAACATATTATAATAAATATTAAAGGAAAAATAAAACTCATAATTTTTTATTGGAAATCATGAAAATATCATAATAATTTTTTTATAAAGTTATATGATTCAACCTTAATAAGTAGAATATACTTTCCCTTTTCCTTGTGAAATCAGAATATTTCTATAAAGACACATAGAAAGCATAGATAAATCATATAGATAACTTGAGGTATCATTTTCATGTAATTCTTACTTACACATATAATGAAAATCACAATTATAATTGGAGTAAACATAATAGTTACACTTAAAATAGCCATCATGATTATAATTGGAATAAAAATCATGGTATATTCCCATTATATCTTATGTGAAACCTAATCGGTTAACTCCATACCTTTACCTAATCCATTGGAGAGTTATAACGGGATCACCTACCCATGGTTTATAACAGAACTACCCATCCACATAAACAATTCCCAAGATCCATAACATAAATAAATTATATAGAGCTTGAATTTAATCATAAAAAATATTCAAAACCAAGGGTTTTTATCTTTGATGAATAAAATACCATTAAATATCATTAAAACATTCTTGAGGAAAATAACTTTTCCATTTGAAATCACTTATTTAAAAATGAAAATGAACATATATAAAGGAAATAATTTTCTTTGAGAATAACCATGTAAAATTAAAAAGTAATATTAAAATAAACAATTATTCATGATAGTGGAAAAATCCATTCATGGTGCCTAAGTTAAAAAAACTTTACTTCCATATTTTTTCCCATAAAATTCATAAAGTACCTCGTTTGGAAAACAAAAAAAAAGTTCATTTCAAATCATTTTGTAAAAACTAAAAAATGGGTAACAATGATTTTAAAAAATCATAAAAGAATAGTAAAAACCTTCTTTAAATCATTTTTAGAAAACAATCATATGGTTATGGAATAAAAAAATAGTTTTTAGGGAAACTTTAAAGAATATTTTAAAAAGAAAGTCCCTTACATTGAGTCTGACTCATCACATAAATTATTTATCTTCCTAAATATTAAAATTAGGTTAATTTATAAATTTTTAAGAAAATTTTTAAAGTTTATTATTCATTTTTTATCTCTTACCATTATATATTTATTTACTTAATCAATTAAATTCACGTCAGATGTTTTGATGATATTCGGTTCATACGTCCAAAATGAATTAGGTATGTTGACTATGGTCAAAGTGGTCACTAATCCATCTTCTCTACAATAATAATAATTTAATAATAATGAATTTTATATATAAATTATAATTTTAAAACTAATCATGAAATATAGTTATGAAAAATGAACTATATTACAATCATGGATATGGTAGGCTGTAACACACATGAGCAACGTTTCTATTTTTCAACAGTCATTATGGAAAGAGGGTAAGTATTATTTTATATTTAAAAAATGATCATAATATCATAAATAAGATATAATTTCTTTAGTTATATATTTTTATATCATCGATGTGATGTTTTGATGAAAAATGAATCTCATTGCTTCGTGGATGTGATAGTTAACATGTATGCACAAACGATGTTATCATTTTATAGTTGGAATATAAGAAAATATATGTTATATTATATTTATAGAATTATAAATATTAAATAAATATCATATATACAACTTAAATTTATCATTACAATCAGTCTTGATAAAAAATGATGGAAAACGAATTACATCGGTTCATAAGGCGGTAGTCCCCCATACACACGAATGATGAATTCCTTTCCCATTTAATGGATATTAGAGATGGAAATAGATTATTATATTAACATAATAATATCTCATTATATGGAGGATACTATTTTTATTATTTTAGTATGGTTTAGAAATATTTGAAGGAGGTGGAGGAATAAGTAAATAAAAAATATGTGGTTAAAAACTATATGTCTTATTTGGAAAATATCCTTTTCATAATACCTTAATCCCTCTAAGGTTGGTATTATACCAAAAAAAGACCTCTAGAAAGAGGGGAGGTATTCTAGGAATGTATTTAGGTATTTATTATCTGAAAAAAAGGGTTTTGAAGTGTGAATTAAAGGGGAGAAGATTTTTTTATAAGAGAGGGGAGGGGCACTCTTAGAATTCCTCAAAATATTAAATTAATATAAATTAATTTTTAATTGAAAATAGATCTAAAATAATTTATTTATAATATATGATGAGTATGGGTAAAAATAATATCATAAAATAAAAATTATACATGTTTTTATCATATTTTTACCCTTATATTTTTGTTTTAACTCCTCGTTAACCCCTTTCACACTTATCGTGACAACATGGTTTTTTACACTTTTAAGGTCACTACAGTTACTATAAATGAATAAAAGGCCCATAAATTTGAAAATGATTGATATTATAAATCATATAATAATAAATTGGATAAATCTAATATTTTTATGAATTTTATATCATTTTATAAAATATTTTTTATTATAATATATCTTTAATGTCAATTTTAGGACCATTCATTACTTTGATTTTAATAACATCAAGAAAACAAGTAAAATTAGAAATATATATTTAAATAAATCTATAAAATGTCATTTTAATCTATAAGATTCTTCGATCAGATTAATTATCCCAAATTTTATTAATTTTAATATTTTTAATATCATTTATTTGATTTTTTTTCATTAATTGAATAATTACCGTGTTAGCGTTGTGTGAATATTTAAGGTAATTATTTCTTCACTAAAAATTAAAAATAAATTACCATGATTAAGATAAATAATTTATATTTTAAAATAATATTTATAACTGAACATATACTTTGGTTAATCTTATATTAAAAATATTATAGTTATTAAAAACAAGAGTGTTGCATTTTTGGATTTCCTTAAATAAAATATTATAAATGTTATAATCACATAAAAATGGAAAAAAGTACATATAACTAAATATTTTATGATTATGGAAAAAATAGAACCATCAAATAAAATAAAGGTAAGTTTTAGTGTCATTTTATAGTCCTCAAGATTTTATTTTTAACTTTAAATACCTAATTTATCCTTTACCGTGACAACAAAAATTAATAAGGTTACTATTCATATTGACTAAAATAAAAGGGAACTATTTACCAAATTTGTACCTCCTGATTCAAAATATGGAATCCATTTTTCAAAATTAAAAATAAAAAATTGGTAGAATTTAATTTAGAATTAAATCAGTAAAATGCAATGGAAAACAATTTTTTCAGAAAAATACCATTTTCAAGTATAAAATATTTTTATACTAAATTAAAGTATAAAATTCATTTAAAAAACCCTAATAGGATTATTTGAAATAAAAAGTAACTAATTAAATTTGAGAACTAAATAAAAATATAATTTTAATTTAAAATACTTTAGGAGAAAATACTATTTTCAATAAAAATAAATATTTTTTAACTATTCATTAAAAAAATCAAAAATTTAAAAAATTCTCAAAAATTTATCCTAAGATAATTTTTACACGATGAATTAAAAAATAGAATTCATTTTTTCAAATAAATTTTCTAAAATTTCCAAAAAATAATTATAGTATTCACACATAAAAATTAAGAATACCCATTTTTGAAGAAAATATATTTTTGAAGAATAAAACAACTTTACTAAAAAACAAGTGATTATTTAAAAATAAATAAACAAATAATTAGAAATGATTAGGAAAATTATATATTTTATAATGAATTTAATATTATTTATTACCACTAGTTTAATGGCTAGGTTATAATGGTCACATTTAAATAATAATATTTCATTGTTCATTTAAGCTTGATGTTTCGTATATTATACACTATCATACATAGTCTATATTTTTAAAATCTCACTATATTACACTTAATCAAGTTTTAAAATATCCACATAATCCTACATGAAACCCATGTTCAAAACTGGGTGAGAATGAATTTTTGAGGTACTGTAGTAGTATAGTGCATGTACTATAGTAGGTATTCTAGTAGTGATAATATTCACCCAAATTGTGATTTCATGCCATGTATTGAGCCTATGGGTCACTAGGTCTATGATACATCAATGTAGGGTAGTGTGAATATAGTAGATTAGTCTCATGATGATGAATTAGAGAGGTAACATTCACCAAATGGAGCTAATAAAACACAAGAAAGTGGAGGGACAAAACAAACACGCCATTGGGTTTAGGCCCCTCACAACTCTTCATGGGGAAAGAAAAGATGACCACATCATTAGGTGGTGTTCTAGATTCAATAATTGAATAATTAATAGTTAGAAGTTGTTTTAACATAGTTGAATGAAATATGAAAACACCTTTGTGACTTTGGGCCTTCGAGCCATGTATTACGGGTCTCCAGGTTATGTAAGGGTTCTATATTAACCAAGTTAAAAAGAGGGATTATATGAAAAATAAAAATATGGAATTATTAAGTAATGGAATGCATAAAAGAAACTAAGTTGGATGTTCATGCTTCAAAATCTACCCAATGATCTCATATCATTTATTTTTTAACTATTGTCTCCAGTAAAAATAAAATACAACCCCTCACTTGTTTTATTCTCATATTAATCTTCATTATTAGTCATATATGCATCTATCTTATGTAAGATCAGGTTTTAATTTCATATAAAAATAAACTCATAGTAGTATCTTCATATGATTCAATCTTCTAAATTTTAGGTAAATTATACAATAGTTTTTATTTGCGATGTTGAACTCCACTTATGGCATGAAGGTTCCCTTCACAATGTAGAACTATTCCATTCTCAACTTGAGCATCTTATTTATAGTTTAAAGAACATTTAATTAATATAAAACTTGAATAAAAACTCAAGCTTATATCATGTCTAGTTTTAGCATCATGATGTTTGAACTTGAATCTCTACTTCACCATCTTCAAATGTCATTTTCATTAGAATAATTAAATTATTGAAACTCAATTTCATACCTTAAGAATGTATTTAAATTTTTTCTCATTTATTTGATATTCTTCTCCAATGATTGAATATTAGATATCATAATTTTATAGCTTAATTAACACACCCATTTGAGAGTTTGTGATGTTTAGAACATTGAGTAACAACTTTGGTATCATCACATTTAGATTTCTTTTTCAGATTCTTAAATTTGGAAACTTTATCTTTTAGTATATAGAAATCCAAAATTTCACTAACTCTTGATGGTTAGACACACAAAAACCATCCTTATGTAGACCTAAATCATGTTTATGAAAAGATAAATTTATTTTTACATATACCTGTATGATATTTACACAGACCAGACTTTATGCATACACAATACTGGATGATGCTTATACAATAACAAGATGATTCTTACGAAGCCAATACTTTTCCATTTTTCAAAAATCACCAAGATTAATTGATTTTTATACAGGACATATATTATCCTTACATAGTACATTATGCATCACAACTTTATAAATTTTTATCTCCAAATAAACCTCATCCTTTAAACTCAAAAACTTCAGGCTTTATCCAATTAATGCTTGAGATTTATATTTTACATCCTTCATATGTGATACACCTTGAATAGTTTCTACTAATTAATCATAGATTCATGTAGTATTTATTTCTCAATATTATATCTTTAATCTCCCCATTGGATAGTTTCCCTGAAATCATTCACCAACTATTGTAGATAGTGCTCCATATCCTTATTACTTCTCTTGACTTGATGATCAACTCTCCGATCATCTGATGTAATATCCATTTCCATGCATTCACTATGGAAATAAATCTATTCTCTATTTAATTCATTGAGTGGATACTCAATCCATCAACCAACTCCATAACATACATATTGAAACTTATTGAAAATAAATACAACTAAACACCTTTGGGTAATTCACATGTTTTGTTTCAGTCGATAAAATAAAATGAATATACTCACTAAATCCCCTCACAAAATGCATCACTCTCAAATATCATTTCCCCCTTATTATTTTTGTGGGTTACGACCATGAAATGTATAATTTTGGGTGAATTATCCCATATCTCCAATTTTGAGTTTATTTTTTATTCTATTTTTTATGTACAAAATATTTTTTATATAAATTATTTTTATTGGAGATAAAGGGAAACATGTATGAAAATGATGAATATAGGATGATATCACACTACCCAAAAATATATGTAATAATATCTCTATTATAACCCAAAATCATGAAATTATTACATATAATTTAACAATAATATACCTCCCACAATCAGTTGAAAGTATAACATTAAATTTAAAAAAGTGATGGTTAGTAGGAGATTAAATGGATTGTAATAGAGCTTACATAATAGGTAGTTTATGAATTTTATGGATAAAAGGGGGTCAAATGTGAAAGTGGCCAGAAAAGTGAATTTTAAAATGGATTTTTCAATCGAATAATGATCTGTATCATGAATAGAACACTCAATCAACTTTAAAAAAGAATCAAGTAAAGTTCTAGTTTCACTACATGATTTGGGACTCTCAAAAAATAGATTACAAGGACGAATACAAAAAATTGAGCTCAGAATGTCTCTTGGGGTGAGGAATAAAAATAACTGGATAGTTAATTCATGGCTTAGAAATTCATTTCCAACTTTATAAAATAAGTTCAATTCCATGAAATAAATAAATAAACTCACTTCATTAATGATTTAAACTCAAACTTTTTAAAACTAGTGAAATCATCAAAAATTAATAAAGTGTTTTCAAAAGAAAAGAGGAAATTAAAGCTGAATTTTTCTTTCAAAACACTCAAAAAATAAAAAATATAAAGAGAAAAAATAGCAAACATAAAACACCTAAAATATCCTAAAAATAGGTTGATACCCCCAGACTTACCTAATATATCCTCATTTATGTCTAGCATGTATGTAAAAGATATACACTAATTAAACAGTATAAAAAAGAAGAAAATGAAATGGTTTATTCTCTTAATAGAAGTCCTAAGTTAGGCTCCTAAATGATTTACACCACTACTTCCTATAAAAAAGAAGAATTAAACATGATAAATTTATTGAAAAAAAATTAATATGTGAAAATAGAAGGGTAACTAATCTTGGAACATTTCCCAAGTTGTTGTGGTCTTTTTACCTACTTGTAAGTAGAAAATTATAGTAGATCGACCTTAATTTGAAGGTGGGTTGAGTTTATTTAATTGAGACAACCACATGTAATTTTTTCTAATGTATATAAGTGTCCATTGGTCTTAGAGTACCCCATGAATAGAGTATATCAACCCAAAACCTAAATGACTTGAAAAGAAAATAAAGGGTAGAGTACCCAAAATTGTTTAAGTATATAACATACCAACCTTTTAGAGAGGTAAAGATACTTAATTTACTATGAACAATCTCTTGTTTTATGCTATTAATGTTCTTATGAATCTAAGAAGTGGTTAAAGAGTTTTTGGTTCTTTTTTGAAGCCCAAAGCTCCGAATTTTGGAAAGAAAAACCGATCCTTATGGTTAGCACATAGTGGACACTAACTGTGAGACTCAACCATGTAGGTTATACAACAAACTTCAAAGTGGTGCATGGTTAGTTATAACCATGAACCTCAGAATTCACAACCATGCATGGATTTCTAGTGGGTAGGAAGGGGCCATATAAATTTCCCAAACAATGCAACCAAGGCAGTACCCTTAGAGCCACTTAAGTAGTGGTGGTGCATGGTTTAGGAACACAGTTTGAAAAAAAGTGAAGTCAAACCTTTCACCTCTTAAAAACATGTTAAATGACCATTTTCCCCTACCTTTATTTAAGTTTTCTCCACTCTTTTTTCTCCTTACTTGCGTGTAGCACCACTCTAAGGAATGGAAGCCTTCCACCTTCTTACATCCTAGGCTATGCACTGGGATCTCAATCCAAGATCCGATTCCATCTACATCAGTTGCATTGGATGAATATCGGTAAGATATTCATTCCTTTTCTTTAATTTATTTGTTTATTCCACCATATTTAGGTCTATTTTGGTGCGAGCTAATATGAACCATTTTCAGAGAATTTTTATATTTTTTTAATATATTCTGTTCTAGCTCAAATTAAAGGACAATAATGGATGAGGGGTTTTCTACCACCATAAGGTTGGTGGTATAGTACTTTTTCAAAAAATTTGAGTCATTTTATAACATGCACCATCATGCTGCAAGATAGAATTTCCCCACCTCAGCTTAAATTTGTAATTTTCCTTTATCTAAATTGTTACCCATGTTTGAAATTTCCTATGTACTTCTATTTACAGTCAAAGGACCCCACCTAGACAAGTTCCACCACTTAGGGTGTTATTATGTGATTCTATTCAATTATTAAATGTTTAAATGGTCAAACCACCTTTCAAGTGGGCTTGACTTGACGCCTAAGTGAAGAGACTACCTAAATTAAATGGGAATGAATGGCATGAACACTTCATGTTACTTCTATTTGAATAGGAATATTCCCCTTATAAAATGGAATTTTAAATGAATTTTAAATCAACCTTGGCATGTAATTAAAGTAATATTTACCTTAATTAATTAAATGTGATAACTAGAAACAACATCCCTTATGTTTGTGATACTTGGGAAAGGCCTCCCACCTATTTATGATACTTGGTCAAGGCATCCCACCTATTTGTGATAATTGGGTTTGGTGTCCCAAATGTAATGTGACATATAGGCATGGAGTCCTAATTTAAAAGATATATACGAGCATGGAATCCCAAATGAAATATAATTTATGGGCATGTCATCCCCTGTGAATGTGATAACTGAGCATGGTGTCCCTAATGACATGTGATGTACGAGCATGAAATCCCATGTGAATGCGATATACTAGAATGGAGTCCCAAATTAAATATGATAACTATGCATTGCATCCCACATGGTGATATACAAGAATGGATACCCATAAGGTTTATGACACATGGGCATGGTATCCTTTGATATCCTATGAGATTCATACTACTATCCATGGATGCCTGAGTTATTCCTTGGGTACTAGCTAGTAGTAGTATATATATATATGGATATAAATGTCACTATATATATAGAATATATATATATATGGTCACTTTTTCAGAGATCCCCTGTCTTAGGCTGGAATATGTAGTGTCAGCTTGGTATCCTTTTGGAACTAGAGCTAACCCATTTATAATTTATATTTTTGTTTACATTGTTATATATTCACATTGATCATTTTATATGAACTATATGGATTTTACTAGACACAATTGGTGGTGGTCTACTAATTATATCTCAAACCCTATTTGAGCTACTAATTATTACCTGAATAGATCTTATGGATATAGGCAGGGAGAAAGAGAAGCATCCAACTGTAAATGCTTAATTGTTTTTTTAGGATGGAGTACTAGAGCATAGGACTAATCTTATGCTCATGATTCTAGTGGATATAGTTACTTGACTTTTTTTTTATTTTTGTATAGAATTATGTAATTTCTTGTACCCCTATTACCCTTTTGTATATCACATGACATGAGCATTATTTTGGTATTTGATATTGATTCTGTTCCAGCCTTTTTATTTTATCTAGATGATTTATTATTCCATTTCTAGTTATTTATTACTAATTCCACTATTTATCATTGTTGTATACCACTATGATACACTCTAAACTGGGGTTATAGTCTCCCAACTGAAACACCCTCATAAATCTCTGCTAATTGGTAGCCTTTGGCATATGGGGAGGCATTCTTGAGTCCATATGGCCATCCGAGTTTAGTTAATTATGAATAAACTAAGTACGAGATACTACAAAGTGGTATTATATCTTTATTTTATTTTTTTATTACTATTTAGGATGCCTAGTAAATTATGGGTGCATGTATTGACCAGTTAGTGTTGGGGGGGGGGGGTTAACCTGAGGAACATTGTAGCCTTTATGCATAGCCTCTAAGCCAAACTTGCATGGGAGGTCATCAAGGGAAAGTCACTTTGGTGAAGTTTCATTGTTAATAAATATGGGAATGATTTATTTCATCCAAAGAGTAATATATCTAGATTTTATAAAATGGTTTGTTTACATATTCCCACACTTCTCGACCACTCTCGTTGGATCATCAGGTGAGGTGAAATTAATTTTTGGACTCACAACTGGGTTGGAACAAATCTTGGATTCCCTGGGTGCACGAATCTAGGGATCTCCTTTGTGAAGCCTACAAATAATCTTGGTTTTATTATTTCCATATTGGACCATCATCAAAAAACCTTTTTAAGAGTATCATGTTAACTAATAATCATGATAGATACATTTTCACTGGTTGTTCATTAGGTGTGTTTTCAGCTAATAACTACCATCATGCAATTCAGTCTTTATAGAGAGGGAGTGATTATTGGGGGGGGGGGGTCTCATTGGTTCAATTATATACCATAAAATTTCAATTTTATGGTGTGGAACTTATGGAACCATGCCCTACCCAAATACGAGGAGATCCAACATAAATATATTAACCTTGTTTCTAAATGATACTACTATTTGAATCCCATGTGTGAGTTGATATTGCATATTTTATTCAAAGGTGAATTGAAATAAGATGTTTTTAATTCAATTTTATAGTTCATAGGTATTACCACTCATAATATTATGATCAATAACTTCATCCCATAGTTGTTACATGGAGTGGGTGCCAGTAATCATGAGAGAAAAGTAAGATGCATCCTCATGGTAGTAGGATATTTGTGTATTTAGACCACTAAGAATAGAGAAATGCATAAGGGTTTCTCTATCTTGATAGTGGAGGTGGTGGTTATAGAAAGAAAAAAGGTGGTGGAGTTGTATTCCCTGAAGAAGTAATGGGATTTGGATTCATCTTCAAGGTCGATAATGGATGGTCGGGTCTCCTCCTCATCTGTTTAAACCCTCTCTCCATTCAGTCGATGGGTGTGTTGTATTCCATCATCCATGTGAATCTAACTTAATGCTGATGGATCATGCAACTGAGGGATCATGATGGGGGTGGGGGTGGGGGTGGGGGTGGGGGTGTCATTTTTAACCTAGGTGGTGTGGTTATTTTGGCGTTCAATGCATCCTACAATAATGGAAACCCCCTCACTGCAGAATCCAAGACTATGCTCACCAGGTTGGAATTGTGACACTTCAAAGGTATTATCCAATACTTAGTTGAAACCAAATCCTCCACCATTTACAATTCACTCATGGATTACTCTTAAACTCCTTGGTCGATCATTCACTATATCCTCAAATGAAAAAAGCTGAGGGATAATCAGACTCTTCTTCTCCATACTTGGCATGAAGGGAACAAGGACACTGAATTCTTAGCATCTCAAGTCTCTTATGAACTCTCTATTATTTCCTTCACTAGTACTATGTACCTCTCTCAATAGTGTTTGGATATTTTTAGGGATGAAAATATTAGTTTTCACTATTTTAGGCCCCCATGAGCTATTGTGTATCTTGTTTCCTTCTCCATAATAATAAAAAGATTTACTGTTTTGCAATTGTATTTTATGAATAATTCACTTATATAAACTGGGAATGGTAATTTTTTAATAAAATCATTATATATGACCTGTTTCATCATGAAACTAGATGTAAGGGTTAGGTTGCAGTTACATGATGTGCCAATTGCAATTTATAAAGAGTATGGGCCTTTATAAATTGGGAACGGTGATACATTTAACTGGACTATGATATATATATATATATACATATAATTGAGTATAAACTTAAATGAATTTAAACTCTTAAAGGAAATGGTTACCATTAAATGTATATGCCTATTGTAAAGTAAAGGGAGTTTTCCAATATACCTTTAAATTGACACACCATATACATAGACCTTTTCTATGTGATGTGAGACCTTGACCCTGACCTGACCATAGTAGTGGGAAATAGGCTGTGTATCTTATGATCCATTGTGATCTTCCTTACCACCTAGACCTAGAATTTGGAGTAGAAAGAGAGGTGTGACTCATTTATAAGAAGTCTATGTACCTATCCTTTTTTGTTATCATTGATCCTATATATTTTTGAATCTTTTTAGAGTCATACATTTAACAATTTTAGAACTATGACACCAAGACATCCTTGAGTCATGTTCCAAGAAGTTGTATACGATCATGATCCAAAGGTGGTGAGACCCAAGACACCATAATTAAATTCAGTTGTGACACTTTAAGAAACTCATGTTATTCCTAATCTTGGTGTCGATGATTAGTTTCATGAGATCTTCCTATGAGCTATGCAGTCTATGCAAGGATCTCTGTAACCTTCCCCTACTATTGTAGAGTTTATATGATAATTTCAGTATCCACCTACCTTCTCAGGGGATGGTGGCCTCTGGGATGTTGAGTCATGGTTAGAGGCCTTGTTATCCATCTTCAAATAATTGGAGACCCATCCAGAGAGGAGGGTTAAGATCACAACTCATCTTCTTCAAAAATATTATAAGAATTGGTGGGATGTTATTACCTAGGATAGTCAACATCAGGGTATGATTTGGGTAGAATTCCATATAGACTTTTATGATTACCTATTCCCTCAAATACTGAGATCGAACCATGTTAAGGAGTTTAGTCATCTATAGTAGGGTTCTATGTTTGTTATGGAATATTTGGATCATTTTATCAAAATTTTCACTTCATAGAAACACTTACCAGTGAAGAATTGATGACAACATGGTGAATGTATTTTATTTAACCACCATTTATAAGATAATTAATCAAGCCCTTATCATCGAGCAGAACCTAATGGAAGCTGATATTGTGGGAAAGGGCGGTTCCATGTTGAGATAGGTAAGTGGTTCTTTGATTTGAAGGAAGTGTCTCCTTGAGTCAACATGAAAGGGTAGAATTAGTCAGATGACACCTACTAATAGTTACATAGTGTTCTAACAGTGTGAAAATCTGGGTCATAAGAGGACCAGTGTCCCAAAGACCCTATTTAATTCCAAGGTTGCGGTTGGTTGGGAAATATTCAATGGTTTTACAGGACCTTCCCATTTATGCTTACTGGGAGTGGATCCGTATCAACCCCGCCTTCAGAAAAAGGATCAGTAGTACCTTTCCAGATAGGTAGCTAGAGTTTTAATATCTTTTTAGGTTAAGGAGGTGGTCTTGGTTGAGGTATCCATGTTCTAGACATTCAAAACTAGTAGATCGGGCCTACCCAGGGTATCCAGGTTGTATCTCAAGGCTAAAGATCTAGAAACATCTATACAGGGCATCCTACTCATAAGGAGTAGAGTGACAAGACCTCTACAATTAGAGGTATTATTCTAGTATCCTCTACTTTATTTTCTTCCTTATTCAATATAGATGCATAAAATTCCTTTATATCTATGAAAATTATGGAAATTATAGGATTATAAGTAGAGTAAATCTGTGGAATAATAAATCTTGACACACCTTTAGGGTTTTGATCGTAGAGAATACTCTAGTGCAAGGGGTTCCCCCTTGAGATAGGTGGGTACCGATTCTTACATAACCTCTTTTTCCTTGAGATGAAAGGTTTCAATGTCATACTCAGGAATGGATCAGTTAGTTACGTATCATGCTCACATTGATTTTTTATTTCTAAAGGGTGTCTTTCACATCACATGAAGACAATATCTATGTTCATAAGGGATAATGGGATGTCCAAACAAGTTGACCTAGATTGGAGCATTGTGAGTTTTGTGGAGTGATGGCCCAAATGGACAGTATTTTATGAATGACTAGGGAACATGATGTATGGAATTACCTCATATTGTGGATCATTTTAGGTACGTCTCCCCTGAAGATTTTTTTGGGTTAACTCCTATGAGAGAGGTGGAGTTCACCACAGACCTAGTACCAGGAGCAGAATTAGTGTCCATTCCTCCTTATAGGATGGAACCTACTGAACTATAGGAACTCAAGAGGACGTAAGATGATTTTAACTAAGGGTTTCATATAACCCAGTAATTTATTTTTGGGTTTACCTATGCTATTAATTAAGAAGGCAGATGAGATCCTCAGACTTTGTGTCGATTATCTCCATTTGAAACATATTACAGTTAAGAACCAGTATCCACTACAATGAATAGATGAACTCTTTGACAAGCTCTAAGGAGTGATGGTTTTCTCCAAAATTAATTTGAGTTTGGGCCACCATCAGGTGTGTGTGGGACCTTAAAACATACCATTTATGAAATTCCATTATAGATATAGCCTGTATGAGTATTTGGTTATGCCATTTAGTCTCATGAAAACACCCTTAATATTTATATATTTAATTAATCATGTTTTCTACTCATACCTTGATTCATTTGTGGTAATCTCCATAAATGACATCATGGTGTATTTTATTACTCAAAAAAACCATGATAAAAACTTATATATTGTGAAAAAAACACAGGGAGAGAACCATATGTATGATAAGCTAACTAAATTACACGTTTGGATCAATAATGTTAACTTCTCGGGTCACATAATCTTAGTGGCAGGAGTGTATATTGGCACAGAGATGGCACTCGCTGTAGTTTCCTGGGAGAAACCTACGAATTTCTTTAATATACATAGTTTCTTGGGGTTGAATGGCTATTACAGGATTTTCATTCCGAACTTATCATGCCTATAAGCACCTCTCATGGGATTGAATAAGAAGGGTGTGAAGTTCTTATGGTATGAATCCTCTGAGGTAGCCTTTAAGAATATGAAAGAGAGGTTGACTTCTATGCCAATCCTAATTCCATAATATCTAGGTAGAATCTATACATTTTATTTTGATGCATCAAGAATCAGTCTAAGAGTAGTTTTGATGTAAGGAGACTATGTTGTGAAATATGGGTCTCGCCAGATGAGACCTCACAAGTGGAATTACCCTAAATATGAACTATATCTATAATCTATGGTTCATATATTATCTTATTAGAGGAATTATATATTAGGGGTGAGGTTCATTGTTTACATAAACCAAAAAAGTATCAAATACATTTACATACAACATAATTTTAATATCATGTAGTGAAGGTGGGTAGAATACCTGAATTCATTCAAATTTGAGATCACTTGTACACTAGGGAAGGTAAATGAAGTAGTTGACACCCTAATCCAAAATACTTAGACATAGTACATCTAAGAGGTTAGTAGTGAGTGGTAGTTGGTGGACCTATTTTTTGAGATGCTCCTAGAGGTTCAGGAATATAACGGGAATCCTATTTTAGCATCTTTGGTAGTAAGATACTCCCTTATGGAATGGGTAAGGATGAGACATATTTCATATCATGAGGTCCCAATATTGAGGGAGAGTGTCTCAGGTGAGAACCCACTGACTGGTTAGGTTATCAATGAGGATGAGATTCTATACATTCATGGCTGTGTCTGGGTGCCTGCAAATGTACCAGAAGAATTGATTTGGGAATCAAATCCCTATATTTAGGAAGTGAACCTTGGGATTAACAAGATGTTCAAGACATACAACATTAATATTAGTGGCTAGGTATGAAGAGGCATATTGTAGATTTTATTACACAGTGTTCCACCTGTCAGCAACTGAAGGTGAATCATCAGTGGCCTATTGGACTTCTACAACCTCTATTCACTCTTAAGTGGAAATAGGATGAAATCACCATGGATTTCATAAATATCTTTTTAAGATCCCCTTGAGTCAGTGATATAACATGGGTGATCATTGACATGTTGACTGTAACTACCCAAACTATTATAAATAAAATTACCCTTTTGATTCAATTAAATATCTTATTATATAATATGGTTATAGATATCACATGAAATTATTTTTTTATCAAATTGGATTTAAATAACTATTAAGTATCATTATCATTGATAAAATATTCATTAAATAGTGATCACATGACTATTATAAATATAGGGTTTTAACAAATCCATTTGACACAGACAATAGAAGAGATGGCCTCAACCAGTAGGATCGTACCCTATGAAGCCTATTTATCAGATATTTTAAGGGTGATATAATTTATAGGATTTTCTCTAGATCAATACCAATTTGATATTCAACAACTTAAACATGTTCTAAACTGTTTACAGGATAAGTTCAAGCTCATCAAGATCACGACCAAAACCATGTTCACTGAACACCCTATGAAAGCCCCACCACCGCACACCTTAATCTTAGAGTGTATAATGGTGTATTAAAGGGATATGTATCAAGAACATAACATTAGAAATATTTACATTAGTTTTTATAAAATAATGAATATATTTTCATCCAATTATAGTTACTTTGTAAATGATTTTTAAAGCACAAATACTATTTTGGTTAATATTCAAATTAAATTAAGAAATCTATTTTGATCAATTAATTTATTTTTGAAATCAAAAATATTTTAATAAAATATTATTATTAAGTAACTTTTATTAAATACAAATGATTATATAGTTTTATGAATTCAAATGTAATTTTTATAAGGGTTCAAAAAATGATATTTTAAAAAATCCATCATTTTCAATAAATGTCAGTATTTATTTTAAAAGTAAAAATTAAAATATTTAAAAGATTATTTAGATAAAATAAATATTATTTTTGGAATCATTATGTAGAAAGTATCTAATGGTGATTTTTTCATAATTTTACGAGATAGTCAATTTTTTGGGTAAAAATTAAATATCGTATAAATATATATTGTGTTTTATGACATCATAATGGCCCAATAGTGATGTAATAAATACTATAAAAGTTATCCTCAACCAAATATATGTTTTAATTTAAGATAATTTAATTTAATTTTTATTTTTATTTATTTTATAAATCCTTAATGAATCCTCCAAGACTTATAACATATTTTAAGATTTTAAAATCATTTCTTTGAGAGTGTGGCTCACCTCTACATAAGAAAGATAATTATTTTATTATATTCAGACCTTTTACTTATAAAATAATGTAAAAATCTCCCCTTTGGAAGAAACCATGGAAAAAACCATGAGATGATTTGTGGTTTTGAATATTTTATTATGTAGTGTCTAAAACCAAAATAATAAATAAAACCCCCCTATTTTCCTATATAAACCCACCCAGACTCTCATTTCTATTCCCTAAAAGTACTCGGAGCACGATATATACTCCATAGAGTTCTCCTGTGGCACCCCTGAGCTTTCAAGAAGCTCCTCCCAAGTCTTTGGAGTCACACACTCAAGTAAGAGATCCTCTCTTTCTCACTTTTATTAGAGAATATCCACTATGTTATGACATTTTATTTTTAATTCCTAATGATGGGGTATGTTTTAACACCCCCATAATTTCATTATGATTTATAAATTATTATATACACATTTATCTCTCATTAATCCCTCCAAATTACACCCATTACCTTGTTGAAATTTCGTAAGGGATCTTCCACCCTCCTATTTTATCAAGCACTCCTTTTATGTTATGTCTTTTAATTTCATTTTTCCTATGTTGTGATATATTCTTAAATATAAAACTTACTATAAATTTTATTTATAAATGATTATACCCCTTTCAATCTCATTTATACCTCCTATGAACCATTATGTACACCCGTTACCATGCCGAAATTTTGTAAGGGTTCTTTCCATTATCCTATTTCTTCAAAGTTTCTTTATTGTGTTATGATTTATATTTGAAATTACTTATGTTGGGGAATGTATTTACATTTAACTATTAGTTTATATATAATTTATAAATTATGAGATGACCCTCTCTCTCTTATCAAACAATTTTATGAATTTCTATATGATGCCGTTATGCTGTTGAAATTGCACCGTGATTTTCCATGCCAAAATAATTGTGTAATGAATACCATAACCATTTTTCTATCAAGGGTAATCACCTTTATACACATATAATTATTGATAGAATACTTACATATATTTATTCCACATTCCTTGATCATGTAATAAATTATGAAGTTGAATGAATCCATGTTATATGTTATATGTGGAACACTTAATCATGAAAATGAAATGATTATGAAGTGTGCACCCTGATAGAAATACAATGAATTGGTTAATGGTTAGTTTCATGATACATAAAATTTGGATAGGGGGTTTACATAATTTATTTATGAGACTTTTTCCACCATGAAGTGTTGGTGGGTTTGTCCTTTACCTATGTTTATGATGCAGTGTTTTAAGTTGTTGTCACATTTCCCATGTTAGGATTATCATGCTATAATATTACTTATTATTTATGTTCCTTTTATTATCAATTGATATTAATATTTTATAACATGTATTTTATTCTTCATGTTATTCCTTGTTTATTCCATTACTAGGTTTTATGGATCACCCATTTCTTATATATTTCCCCCGGTTATCTAATGCAGTTTTAAGCTTAAGCATGTTAAAGAAGTTTTCAATAAAAATGTTGTAATTAATGTTTAAAGTTGTAATGAAATGTAACTAATTCTAAAATAAACTAGACTTATAGATATTTAAAGTAGTATTAAGTGTAATTTTATATAATTAAATCATGTATTAATGTGTAATAAAGAGAAGGGTTGTTATAGTTGGCATTAGAGAATAAGTTTAGTTATATTTAGGATTAAGATTAAAAAACTCTAGAGAATTCCTTAGGGATAAGGTTAAGTATAAGAAAAAACCACTAAATTTTGGTAATTATATAGTAAGTGGTTTATTAAGAAAATATACCTCTGTCTGGATACTACAAGTAGACGTGGTTCTGGAATAGATGTACCTAGGGGTAACAACTCTGACAAGATGTTATGGGCCTGACTTAGAGTAATCTGGTACACGATAATGGGCCTTAATGAACACCTATTTTGACACTCCTGGGGGATATTATTTAGTAAATTCACAAGATCATTATGAAAAATTATTAATGGAATAATAAAAATAATTCCCATAAGAAGATATGTTAGGAAATAGATCATTGATAACAAAGGTTGAAGCCTAGAAAACCATAAGTTAAGAAATAAATGTAGTTTATAAGTTATCAATTTAATGTCATTGGATTCATGTTTATCTATTTAAAAGTTAAAAAAATATCTTCCCTAAGTCTATTTTTAATGAAGTAAATAAGTATAACTAGCCTCAAATAGTTAAAGGTAGGGTTATCTTTCATAGTTCTACGCATTCCCTCATATCATGAAAGTTTAGTAGAACTATTCAAACACTATAAAAAAGCAATGGAAGTGGAGTTATTGGTAAAGAGGGAAAGTGGGGAAATTATTGTATCCTAAGTATATAAAACCTACCTTGTTAATGTTTGTGGGATGAACTTCTAGAAAAACATTTTCATACTCCCTTTGGTGGAATTTTATGCAATTATAGTCATGGACTGGCTTTCCCTATATAGAGCCAACATAAATTTCCATGAGAAGAAAATCACCTTCCATATGAAGAATCAACCCCTGATTCTATAAAAGTGAAAGTATGAGGATAAATATTCTTTAGAACTATTATATAAAGAATGGATATTATTACCATATGAACAAGTGTATATAGCTCAAATGATTGAATCTAAGGAATGAATCATCATTTAAGACATACCTATTATGAGGGAATATGCTAATGTATTTCCCAAGGAATTTCTTGTTCTTCCCCCTATCCGAGAGGTTTAATTTACAATTGATCTTATACCTGCGGCATTTATAATATCCAAGACTCCAAATAGGATGGCTATTTTGGAACAAGAGGAACTAAAGAAACAACTATGGGAGAATCTAGATAAAGGATTCATACACCCAAGTGATTCACCATGGGGTGTACTAGTCCTCTTCGTTAATAAGAAGGATGGGCCAATGTGCCTTTGCATTGATTATTTTGAGCTCAAAAATATCAAGATAAAGAACAAGTATCCTTTTCCATGGATTGATTATATCATCCCACCTTTTTATAACATAAATTTTCATTACATTTTACAAAACCGAGGATCTTTAAGGTTTAGTGTCTTCAAAACCAGGAACTTATTACATGAGAAAAAAACATTCTTCTTAAACACTTGAAAGTATTATTCATTTGTTCATCCTAAGTTCATTACAACATCTCATAACCTGGGAGCATACATCAAAGGAAAGGGTGAGCAAAAGGCCTAGTAATGGAAACAAGGGAATCATTTAACATGTGAACATGAGATACATCAATAAAGTCATGAAAAAGAACTTTAAGGCATGAGAAAGAAATCCTGAGGCATATCAAAATAAAAATAACATATTTCATAACTTGAAGATGTGGCTACAACATTTTAAAAAGACAATAATTTCCATTTCACCAAGGTCCATCCCCAAGGTGTCAATAAAAATTACCAAGGTTATTCACCAAGGTATCAGTCTAAATGGTCATCTCTAGAGATTAAGTCTTTACCCAATGCATTGGAGAGCTATCAGGTCGCACCCTTGACATGTCTTTATTATCATGTGAGCCACATATATCATAATAAATCATTTAATAAACAACCCATATAGCATAAAAGGAATGATTTTCATTTCATAATCATAATGTTTTAAAAACTTCTTTAAAGACACGATCTTTATGTCACTTTAAACCCACGGAAAGGGAAATCGGGTCTCATGTATATAAAACCCAGAATTTAAAATAGAACATTTTGGAATATATGTGAATAACCCTTTATAAGAAAGAGATTTGAGTATTCACTTAATAAAATAAATGAATTTGAGAATAAGAGAGACATTTTGAGACAGAAATTCTGCAGCATAACGACTATGTTTCGGGGTTTTAGAAAACATTGAAAAGAGAGGGGACATGGTTCACCCACTCATAAATGATCCATAAAACAGTATGGGGCTAGAATATAAAGGATTTAAGAACATGGTAATGAGATTTGAAAGATATACCATATGAAATGAAAAACATGAAAGGAAGAAAAAAATAATATTTCTCTTATGAAAATTCTACAGCCTAACGACGTCACTTTAACTTCAACAAAATGAATTGACGAGATCAAATAGGGTATCTAATCATATGAACATAAAAGATCAGTATGATAGATATAGATATAATACCCTAACATAATAAAAAGGAACTTTAAATACTTGACATGAAAGTTGAACTTTGAAAAAAATGAGAAAGGTGAAAGAATCCCTTAAAAATCCGGCAGCCTAACGGCGCCACTTAAACTTCAACAAAAATGAATTGAAGAGATCAAATAGGGACTCTCATCATATGAAAATAAAATATCAGTATTATATATATAGATACCATACCCCAACATAATAAAAAGGAACTTGAAATACTTTACACGAAATTAGAACTTTGAAAAAGGAGAAAGGTGAAAGAATCCCTTAAAAATTCGGCAGCCTAACGACGCCACTTAAACTTCAACAAAAATGAATTGACGAGATCAAATAGGGTCTCTCATAATATTAACATAAAATATCAGTATGATATATATAGATATCATACCCCAAAATAATAAAAAGCAACTTGAAATACTTGACAAGAAAATAGAACTTGAAAATGAGAAGGGTGAAAGAATTTGTTACAAAAATTTCGGCAGCCTAACGACACCACTTAAACATTCATAAAATGAAATGATGAGAGTAAGATGGGATCTCCCATCAAATTAACATGAAAAGTTCAGTAAGAGGAATATAAAATAACATCCTCCAATATAAGAACATGGATCATAAAATAAATGACTTGAAAGAGAGTATTTGAAAAGAAAGAGAGAGTTTGGATCCCTTACCTTAAAACGTAACTCTTAAAACAAAAAGGTTTGGACCTTGAGGGATTGGGGGCACCTTTGGAGGACTCCTTGGGAGGTAATGAGACTAGAGATTCATTGGGGGAGAGTTGGGAGTTGAATGGATGAGAGGATGGCTTGGTATTTATAGGGAAAGTGAGGGGAAAAGACATTAATGGCCAAGGGACACCTCATTGGTGGGTTTGGCAAAACCATGAGCTTGACCATGGTATTTCCCCATGGTATTAGCCACTTGTGACACATAAAACATTATATTACTATTCATAAGTCGACCATATTGATTAGATACTTAATACATCATTTAATGATGTCATTAAACACCCGTAACTTAAAAACTTTATTTTCACTATTCATAAAAAATTCAACTTTCTCAGAAAAAACCCAAAATTTCACCTTAACCAAATATCTATGCTCTGATTTTAAAAATAAACTCCATTTTATAAAAATGATTTTCTAAATATTTTTAATTTAATTTTTAAATAAATACACTATTCACTGAAAATTCATTTTTTTTTCAGAAAAATCCCCAAAAATTACCTTAACATAATATCGATGCTCTGAGTTCAAAAATGACATCCATTTTACAAAAATAATTTTATAAATATTTTTAATTTAATTTTTAATTGAAAACACTATTCACCTGAAAAAACTAATACTTGACTAACAATTTATGAAACCGTTATTTACCCATTTTATTGAATCACATTACTTAATCAAGGTGTCTAAATTATATTAAAACTTTCTTTAAGTGAGATTACTAATCAATTTGGTCACATTACTAATCCTAAGCGTAAAATCACTATTCATAATTTACTATTCATCAAAATTTAAGTTGATCTTATTAGACTCCAAATTTCGTACTGAACATAATTGTAGAAGACCATTTTTTGAAAATCATTACACATTTTTAATTATTTAAGGTTTACATAAACATTTTTAAAATATACTTTTTCTAAAATTCATCAAAAATATGCATACTATATTTATCCGGTCATTTGAAAATTCATAAACTTCATCATAAGAAGAAATCCCAATTTTTATTTAAAACAAAGGATTACACAAGGCAATTACAGTCTCCTTACATAGCCCCTTATAACCCCAGCATAGGATCTAAGTGTAAGGTGTGCTAAGGTGAGAGAATATGAGGGCGGCTCGGCCAACATCGCACGTGTAGTAATTTCTATCAGTTTGAACTTATCGCGAAGGCGATTCCGTTCTAGCTTCACACGATGAAGTTCGGCTTGGATTTGGTCCAGAGCAAAGCCCAGTGGTGCTACCTCCTTCCCAAGTTCTGTTAGATGGGCTTCGATCGGTCCAAGACTATTGGGTGAGGCCATTGAATCTTCTTTCTATATTAATTAACCAAGATCACTTGTATTTAGAGACAATAATCGAAACGTTTAGTTTCCAGTGGTCATATTGACCAATGGTCATATAATAGTCAAAACCCAACGGTCTCATTTTAATTATACTCATGTTATCAAATGAAACAGTTTTTTTGAGTATAAAAATAAAATAACACACAAAATTAGGAAACAAGATTTATTCCAAATTTCAGGTCGTTACAATCTTCCCCCCCTCAAGAAATTGCGTACTCACAATTTTTAAAATTGGGTTTTGAAATTTCATCAAAAGTCCCACATCGGAAAAGGAGTCAGTAAAACTATTACTTTAAAAGAAAGAAAGGGAAGTACAAAGGTCACCCGAGTTAACCCACACTGGGATTCCATGTAGGAAAACATGGACACGGAGGAGAAAAAAAAGGGTCAAGTTCTGAGGGAGAGTGATATAAAACATGATTAGGAGAAAGTTAACCACAAGAAAATCCCAAACTTATGATGTGTGTAAACGGTATTTGATTACCTAGTAGGAAACGTAAACCAACAACGTTTTTGTTTTGCATTCCTTTTCATAATTTTGAGGAATTAATTTACTACATTGAATAAAAACATAGGGAAATATACCTACCTTCAAGTATAGTTTCATCCTTTAATAAGTTTCTTCCAAAACTAATCTTTTATCCAAACGATGAGCATTCAAAAACACTTGGTCTCATCAAAACACAAGAATAATCTTCTTGAGAGTGATGTAATCCACAAAAGATTAACTATAAATTTCTTCTATCTTTAAACATTATCCCAAAAACAGAAAGGGTAAGATAAAACAACTCTTCAAAAAGAAAGAATCCCATAGGAAGGGAAACTACTTTTAAATATTCAAAGTTCCAGGGTACTACCAAAAGTTCATCATAGACCCTTCCATAAATAACTGTCCTTAAAATTCCTCAAAATAAACCAAACTAAGATTGAAACCCAATTATAAGAATGATATCATAACATAGTCTTCCAAGATAGAATTTATCGTTCATCTCCAAACAACATCAACCACTCTTATCATCTTATAACAAAAGTAACTAACCTAATCACATTTTCCCCAGGATAGGTTAATCATTTCCATATGTAACCTAAATTACTATAAGTTTTCCTGAAATTCATCGATTCTTCAAAATATAAGTCAACCTTTACCCCTCATAGAAAATACCATAGTAATCTATTTACCTCGATCAAATAGGGTTCCCAAAATAGTGAACATCTTCAAAAATGATAATAGACTTTTAATCCCCTAATCACTCTTTTTTTAAGAAGAACAACTTCACTATATCAACATGTGGTACATAACAATAGATGTTTTCCTTAATGATATAAAACTATCTTAGGTAGTTACTCGATGTTCTTAGAAAAAATTAAAGATATGCTCATGGAGAATGAACTAAAATACAACATGACATAGACAATTATTGCGAAGAAGTTACATGTACTTCAGTCATCATGATCCATCTCAGCACATAAATTGCATTGTTCCCTTGTCCTCGAATATTGTTGATGCTCATCATGCTTCTCACCCATTCCAAGAGAGCATTTTCTTGGATAATGTCTAACTTCTCCACATTTATGACATCGAAATGTATAAGGTACATTAGATCAAACCTTATCTCCATTCATCACATTATCCATTTTTTTAAATCAATTGGATACTTTATGCCCTATCTTCCCACACTTAAAACATCTCCCGGTTCCTTTGTGACATTCTCCTTGGGGCCCCTTTCCACACTTTTCGCACAAATGAAATTGGGTCTTCTTTCCCTTATCAACTTTATCAGATGAACCTCCCTGAGACTTCATCTTCTTCTTTCTTGATGAATTTGGGCATTCAACTAGGTACCAATTATTAATTGTGATTTTTGATAGGTGGTTTGGCATAATCAAAATATGTTCAAATTGATCTCTCATCATCTCTATCATATCAATAAGGAAATCATCACATTTCCTATCACATTGGTTTTTGGGACATGTTCTTCCATTTTCCACCATTAACTAAGAAAAGAAAGTATAATTAGGGGCTTGAATACTTAGCCAATAATCATTAAAAGGAAACTTTAAGTATATAAGGATAAACTTGTAGAAGGAAATTATACCCTAACTTGTGATCCCCTAGGTTCCAATCTAGGTTATCCATGATCATATATTCTTATGTGAATCTTTATTTTATTTTATCTTTGTTCCTTTAATAATGGTTCATACTAAGCTTATGAATTTACCAAAGCATATCCCTCGGAAGTGTCGTAACCAAGAGTGCAACAAGGCCCGTTGTCTTGTACCAGTTCCCCCTCAAGTCTATATCAAAGCGGTGTTTTCGGGTTTTACCCCTATGTACATCTGTGCCAGAGCCACCTCTACCTGCTCGTATCCAGACAAGGATGTATTTTCTTGGCAACCCCTTACTCAATACTCACCACCAGGAAGATTTAATATATTTAAACATTTATATAGGGTTCTTCCTAAAGTTTTCATATCCTAATTTCCAAAAATAACTAAACCATCCTTTGATACCAACTATAGCATCCCGACTTTTTATAATATAACTTTTCATTACATTTTACAAAACCGAGGATCTTTAAGGTTTAGTGTCTTGGAAACCAGGAACTTATTACATGAGAAAAAAAACATTCTTCTTAAACACTTGAAAGGATTATTAATTTGTTCATCCTAAGTTCATTACAGCATCTCATAACCTGGGAGCATACATCAAAGGAAAGGGTGAGCAAAAGGCCCAGTAAGGGAAACAAGGGAAACATTTAACATGTGAACATGAGATACATCAATAAAGTCATGAAAAATAACTTTAAGGCATGAGAAAGAAATCATGAGGCATATCATAATAAAAATAAAGTATTTCATAACTTGAAGATGTGGCTACAACATTTTACAAAGACAATCATTTTCGTTTCACCAAGGTCCATCCCCAAGGTGTCAATAAAAATTACCAAGGTTATTCACCAAGGTATCAGTCTAAATGGTCATCTCTAGAGATTAAGTCTTTACCCAATGCATTGGAGCGCTATCTGGGCGCAACCTTGACATGTATTTTTTATCATGTGAGCCACATATATCATCATAAATCATTTCATAAACAACCCATATAGCATAAAAGGAATGGGTTTCATTTCATAATCATAACGTTTTAAAAAATGCTTTAAAGACATGATCTTTATGTCACTTTAAAACCACAGAAAGGGAAAGTGGGTCTCATGTATATAAAACCCAGAATTTAAAATAGAAAATTCTGGTATATATGTGAATACACCGTTAGAAGAAATATCTTTGAGTATTCACTTAATAAAATAAATGAATTTGAGAATAAGAAAGACATTTTGAGACGAAAATTCTGCAGCATAACGACTATGTTTCGGGGTTTTAGAAAACATTGAAAAGAGAGGGGACATGGTTCACCCACTAATAAATGATCCATAAAACAGTAGGGGTCCAGAATATAAAGGATTTAAGAACATGGTAATGAAATTTGAAAGATATACCATATGAAATGAAGAACATGAACAGAAGACAAAAATAAGATTTCGCTTGTGAAAATTCGGCAGCCTAACGACGTCACTTTAACTTCAACAAAATGAATTGACGAGATCAAATAGGTTATCTCATCATATGAAAATAAAAGATCAGTATGATAGATGTAGAGATCATACCACAACATAATAAAAAGGAACTTTAAAGTCTTGACATGAAATTAGAACTTTGAAAAAAATGAGAAAGGTGAAAGAATCCCTTAAAAATTCAGCAGCCTAACGGCGCCACTTAAACTTCAACAAAAATGATTCGACGAGATCAAATAGGGTCTCTCATCATATTAACATAAAAGATCAGTATGATAGATATAGAGATCATACCCCAACATAATAAAAAGGAACTTGAAATACTTGACATGAAAGTAGAACTTTGAAAAAGGAGAAAGGTGAAAGAATCCCTTAAAAATTCGGCAGCCTAACCACGCCACTTAAACTTCAACAAAAATGAATTGACGAGATCAAATAGGGTATCTCATAATATGAAAATAAAAGATCAGAATGATAGATATAGAGATCATACCCCAACACAATAAAAAAGAACTTGAAATACTTGACAAGAAAATAGAACTTGAAAATGAGAAGGGTGAAAGAATCCGTTACAAAAATTTCGGCAGCCTAACAGTGCCACTTAAACATTCATAAAATGAAATGATGAGAGTAAGAGGGGATCTCTCATAATATGAAAATTAAAAGTTCAGTAAGAGTAATATAAAATAACATCCTCCAACATAAGAAAATGGAGCATAAAAGAAATTACTTGAAAGAGAGTATTTGAAAAGAAAGAGAGAGTTTGGATCCCTTACCTTAAAACGTAACTCTTAAAACTCAAAGGTTTGGACCTTGAGGGATTTAGGGAACCTTGGGAGGACTCCTTGGGAGGTAATGAGACCATAGCTTCGTTGGAGGAGAGTTGTGAGTCGAATGGTTGAGAGGATGGCTTGGTATTTATAGGGAAAGTGAGGGGACAAGGCATTAATGGCCAAGGGACACCTCATTGGTGGTTTTTGAAAAACCATGGGATTTCCCATGGTATTTTACCATGGTATTGGCCACTTGGGACACCTCATACCTTATCATACTATTCATAAGTCGACCATATTGATTACATACTTAATACATCATTTAATGATGTCATTAAACACCCGTAACTTAAAAACTATATTTTCACTATTCATTGAAAATTCAACTTTCTCAAAAAAAACCCAAAATTCCACCTTAACCAAATATCGATGCCCTGATTTCAAAAATTAACTCTATTTTATAAATATAATTTTCTAAATATTTTTAATTTAATTTTTAAATAAATACACTATTCACTGAAAATTCATTTTTTTTCAGAAAAATCCCCAAAAATTACCTTAACATAATATCAATGTTCTGAGTTCAAAAATGAAATCCATTTTATAAAAATAATTTTCTAAATATTTTGAATTTAATTTTTAATTAAAAACACTATTCACCTGAAAAAACTAATACTTGATTAAAAATTTATGAAACTGTTATTTACCCATTTTATCGAATCACATTACTTAATCAAGGTGTCTAAATTATATTATAACTTTATTTAAGTGAGATTACTAATCCTAAGTGTAAAATCACTATTCATAATTTACTATTCATCAAAATTTAAGTTGATCATATTAGACTCCAAATTTCGTACTGAACATAATTGTAGAAGACCATTTTTTGAAAATAGTTACACATTTTTAATTATTTAAGGTTTACGTAAACATTTTTAAAATATCCTTTATCTAAAATTAATCAAAAATATGCATACTATATTTATCCCGTCATTTGAAAATTCATAAACATCAACATAAGAAGAAATCAAAATTTTTATTTAAAACAAAGGATTACACAAGATAATTACGATCTCCTTACATAGCCCCTTATAACCCTAGCATAGGACCTAAGTGTAAGGTGTGCTAAGGTGAGAGAATCTGAGGGCGGCTCGACCAACATCGCACGAGTAGTAATTTCTATCAGTTTGAACTTCTAGCGAAGGCGATTCTGTTCTAGCTTCACACGATGAAGTTTGGCTTGGGTTTGATCCAGAGCAAAGCCTAGTGGTGCTACCTCCTTCCCAAGTTCTGTTATATGGGCTTCGATCGGTCAAAGACTACTGGTTGAGGCCATCAAATCTTCTTTCTATATTAATTAACCAGGATCACTTGTATTTAGAGACAATAATCGAAACGTTTAGTTTCCAGCGGTCATATTGACCAATGGTCATATAACAGTCCAAACCCAACGGTCTCATTTTAATTATTCTCATTTTATCAAATGAAACAGTTTTGTTGAGTATAAAAATAAAATAACACACAAAATTATGAGACAAGATTTATTCCAAATTTCGGGTCGTTACAATCTTCCCCCCCTTAAGAAATTAAGTACTCGCAATTTTTAAAATTGGGTTTTGAAATTTCATCAAAAGTCCCACATCGGAAAAGGAGTCAGTAAAACTATTACTTTAAAATAAAGAAAGGGAAGTACAAAGGTCACCCGAGTTAACCCACACTAGGATTCCATGTAGGAAAACATCGACATGGAGGAGAAAACAAAGGGTCAAGTTCTGAGGGAGAGTGATAGAAAACATGATTAGGAGAAAGTTAACCACAAGAAAATCCCAAACTTATGATGTGTGTAAACGGTATTTGATTACCTAGTAGGAAACCTAAACCAACAACGTTTTTGTTTTACGTTCCTTTTCATAATTTTGAGGAATTAATTTAATACATAGAATAAAAACATAGGGAAATATACCTACCTTCAAGTATATTGTCATCCTTTAATAAGTTTCTTCCAAAACTAATCTTTTATCCAAACGATGAGCATTCAAAAACACTTGGTCTCATCAAAACACAAAAATAATATTCTTGAGAGTGACGTAATACACAAAAGATTAACTATAAATTTCTTCTATCTTTAAACATTATTCCAAAAACAGAAAAGGTAAGATAAAACAACTCTTCAAAAAGAAAGAATCCCATAGGAAGGGAAACTACTTTTAAATATTCAAAGTTCCAGGGTACTACCCAAAGTTCATCATAGACCATTCCATAAATAACTGTCCTTAAAATTCTTCAAAATAAACCAAACTAAGATTGAAACCCAATTATAAGAATGATCTCATAACATAGTATTCCAAGATAGAATTTATCATTCATCTCCAAACAACATCAACCACTCTTATCATCTTATAACAAAAGTAACTAACCTAATCACATTTTCCCCAAGATAGGTTAATCATTTCCATATGTAACCTAAATTACTATAAGTTTTCCTTAAATTCATCGATTCTTCAAAATATAAGTCAACCTTTACTCCTCAGAGAAAATACCATAGTAATCTATTTACCTCGATCAAATAGGGTTCCCAAAATAGTGAACATCTTCAAAAATAATAATAGTCTTTTAATCCCCTAATCACCCTTTTTTTAAGAAGAACAACTTCACTATATCAACATGTGGTACATAACAATAGATGTTTTCCTTAATGATATAAAACCATCTTAGGTAGTGACTCGATGTTCTTAGAAAACATTAAAGATATGCTCATGGAGCATGAACTAAAATACAACATGACATAGAAAATTATTGCGAAGAAGTTAAATGTACTTCAGTCATCATGATCCATCTCAGCCCAGGACTTGCATTGTTCCCTTGTCCTCAAAGATTGTTGATGCTCATCATGCTTCTCACCCATTACAAGAGAGCATTGCCTTGGATAATGTCTAACTTCTCCACATTTACGACATCAAAATGTATAAGGTACATTAGATCAAACCTTATCTCCATTCATCACATTATCCATTTTTAAAGCAATTGGATACTTTATGCCCTATCTTCCCACACTTAAAACATCTCCCGGTTCCTTTGTGACATTATCCTTGGGGACCCTTTCCACACTTTTTGCACAAAGGAAATTGGGTCTTCTTTCCCTTATCAACTTTATCAGATGTACCTCCCTGAGACTTCATCTTCTTCTTTCTTGACGAATTTGGGCATTCAACTAGGTACCAATTATTAATTGTGATTTTTTATAGGTGGTTTGGCATAATCACAATATGTTAAACTTGATCTCTCGTCATCTCTGTCATATCAATAGGTAAATAATCACATTTCCTATCACATTGGTTGTTGGGACATGTTCTTCCATTTCCCACCATTAACTAAGAAAAGAAAGTATAATTAGGGGCTTGAATACTTAGCCAATAATCATTAAAAGGAAACTTTAAGCATAGAAGGATAAACTTGTAGAAGGAAAGTATACCCTAACTTGTGATCCCCTAGGTTCCAATCTAGGTTATCCATGATCATATATTCTTATGTGAATCTTAATTTTATTTTATCTTTGTTCCTTTAATAATGGTTCATACTAAGATTATGAATTTACCAAAGCATATCCCCCGGGAGTGTCGTAACCAAGAGTGAAACAAGGCCCATTGTCGTGTACCAGTTCCCGTTCGAGTCTAGCTCAAAGCGGTTTTTTCGGGTTTTACCCCTATGTACATCTGTGCCAGAGCCACCTCTACCTGATCGTATCCAGAAAAGGATGTCTTTTCTTGGGAACCCCTTACTCAATACTCACCAAAATACCAGGAATATTTCCTATATTTAAACTTTTCTATAGGGTTCTTCCTAAAGTTTTCATATCCTAATTTCCACAAATAACTAAACCATCCTTTTATACGAACTATAGAATCCTGCCTTTTTATAACATGACTTTTTATTACATTTTACAAAACCAAGGATCTTTAAGGTTTAGTGTCTTGGAAACCAGGAACTTATTACATGAGAAAAAAAACATTCTTCTTAAACACTTGAAAGGCTTCTTCATTTTTTCATCCTAAGTTCATTAAACCATCTCATAAAATAGGAGAATACATCAAAGGAAAGGGTGTGAAAAAGGCACAGTAAGGGAAACAAGGGAAACATTTAACATGTGAACATGAGATACATCAATAAAGTCATGAAAAAGAACTTTAAGGCATGAGAAAGAAATCATGATGCATATCATAATAAAAATAACGTATTTCATAACTTGAAGATGTGGCTACAAAATTTTACAAAGACAATAATTTCCGTTTCACCAAGGTTCATCCCTAAGGTGTCAATAAAAATTACCAGGGTTATTCACCAAGGTATCAGTCTAAATGGCCATCTCTAGAGATTAAGTCTTTACCCAATGCATTGGAGCGCTATCCAGGCACACCATTGACATGTATTTATTATCATGTGAGCCACATATATCATCATCAATCATTTCATAAACAACCCATATAGCATAAAAGGAATGGGTTTCATTTCATAATCATAACGTTTTAAAAACTACTTTAAAGACATGATCTTTATGTCAATTTAAAACCACAGAAAGGGAAAGTGGGTATCATGTATATAAAACCCAGAATTTAAAATATAATATTATTGTATATATGTTAATAAACCTTTATAAGAAAGAGCTTTGAGTATCCACTTAATAAAATAAATGAATTTGAGAATAAGAGAGACATTTTGAGACAGAAATTCTGCAGCATAATGACTATGTTTCGGGGTTATAGAAAACATTGAAAAGAGAGGGTACACGGTTCACCCACTCATAAATGATCCATAAAACAGTAGGGGGACAGAATATAAAGAATTTAAGAACATGTTAATGAAATTTCAAATATATACCATATGAAATGAAGAACATGAGAGGAAGATAAAAATAAGATTTCTCTTATGAAAATTCGGCAGCCTAACGACGTCACTTTAACTTCAACAAAATGAATTGACGAGATAAAATAGGGTCTCTCATCATATGAACATAAAATATAACTATTATAGATATATATATCATACCCCAAAACAATAAAAAGGAACTTGAAAGACTTTACATGAAAGTACAACTTTGAAAAAAATGAGAAAGGTGAAAGAATCCCTTAAAAATTCAGCAGCCTAACAGCGCCACTTAAACTTCAACAAAAATGAATTGATGAGATCAAATAGGGTATCTCATCATATGAACATAAAATATCAGTATTATAGATATAGAGATCATACCCCAACATAATAAAAAGGAACTTGAAAGAATTGACATGAAAGTAGAACTTTGAAAAAGGAGAAAGGTCAAAGAATCCCTTGAAAATTCGGCAGCCTAACGGGGTCACTTAAACTTCAACAAAAATGAATTGATGAGATCAAATAGGGTATCTAATCATATGAATGTAAAATATCAGTATGATAGATATAGATATCATACCCCAACATAATAAAAAGGAACTTGAAAGACTTGACAAGAAAATAGAACTTGAAAATGAGAAGGGTGAAAGAATCTGTTACAAAAATTTCGGCAGCCTAACGGTGCCACTTAAACATTCATAAAATGAAATGATGAGAGTAAGAGGGGATCTCACATCATATGAAAATGAAAAGTTCAGTAAGAGGAATATAAAATAACATCCTCCAACAAAAGAACATGGAGCATAAAAGAGATGACATGAAAGAGAGTATTTGAAAAGAAAGAGAGAGTTTGGATCCCTTACCTTAAAACGTAACTCTTAAAACTCAATGGTTTGGACCTTGAGGGCTTGTTGGAACCTTGGGAGGACTCCTTGGGAGGTAATGAGACCAGAGCTTCATTGGGGGAGAGTTGGGATTCGAATGGATGAGAGGATGACTTGGTATTTATAGGGAAAGTGAGGGGACAAGGCATTAATGGCCAAGGGACACCTCATTGGTGGTTTTGGCAAAACCATGGGCTTGCCCTTGGTATTTGCCCATGGTATTGTCCACTTGGGACACATCAAACCTTATCTTACTATTCATAAGTCGACCATATTGATTAAATACTTAATACATCATTTAATGATGTCATTAAACACCCGTAACTTAAAAACTGTATTTTCACTATTCATCGAAAATTCAAATTTCTCAGAAAAAACCGAAAATTTCACCTTAACCAAATATCAAAGCTCTGATTTCAAAAATGAACTCTATTTTATGAAAATAATTTTTGAAATATTTTTAATTTAATTTTTAAATAAATACACTATTCACTGAAAATTCATTTTTTTTCAAAAAAATACCCAAAAATTACCTTAACATAATATCGATGCTCTAAGTTCAAAAATGAAATCCATTTTATAAAAATAATTTTCTAAATATTTTTAATTTAATTTTTAATTAAAAACACTATTCACCTGAAAAAACTAATACTTGACTAATAATTTATGAAATTGTTATTTACCCATTTTATTGAATCACATTACTTAATCAAGGTGTCTAAATTATATTAAAA
This sequence comes from Viscum album, assembly GCA_963277665.1. Lineage (NCBI taxonomy): Eukaryota > Viridiplantae > Streptophyta > Magnoliopsida > Santalales > Viscaceae > Viscum > Viscum album. Next base: position 443,149,380 of record OY728160.1, read on the forward strand.
CTTTCTTTAAGTGAGATTACTAATCCATTTGGTCACATTACTAATCCTAAGCGTAAAATCACTATTCATAATTTAATATTCATCAAAATTTAAGTTGATCTTATTAGACTCCAAATTTCGTGATGAACATAATTGTAGAAGACCATTTTTTGAAAATCATTACACATTTTTAATTATTTAAGGTTTACTTAAACATTTTTAAAATATCCTTTTTCTAAAATTCATCAAAAATATGCATACTATATTTATCCGGTCATTTGAAAATTCATAAACTTCATCATAAGAATAAATCCCAATTTTTATTTAAAAAAAGGATTACACAAGATAGTTACGGTCTCCTTACATAGCCCCTTATAACCCCAACATAGGACCTAAGTGTAAGGTGTGCTCAGGTGAGAGAATCTGAGGGCGGCTCGGCCAACATCGCACGAGTAGTAATTTCTATCAGTTTGAACTTCTCGCGAAGGCGATTCCGTTATAGCTTCACATGATGAAGTTCAGATTGGGTTTGGTCCAGAGCAAAGCCCAGTGGTTCTACCTCCTTCCCAAGTTCTGTTAGATAGGCTTCGATTGGTCCAAGACTACTGGGTGATGCCATCAAATCTTCTTTCTTTATTAATTAACCAAGATCACTTGTATTTGGAGACAATAATCGAAATGTTTGGTTTCCAGTGGTCGTATTGAAAAATGGTCATATAATAGTCAAAACCCAATGGTCTCAGTTTAATTATACTCATGTTATCAAATGAAACAGTTTTGTTGAGTATAAAAATAAAATAACACACAAAATTAGGAAACAAGATTTATTCCAAATTTTGGGTCGTTACATTGATGACTTGTTCAATCAGCTATGTGGAGTACAGTACTTCTATAAGGTGGATCTATGGTTGGGTTATTACCAAGTTAGGGTAAAGAAGTAGGATATCCCCAAGAATGATTTTTGTATGAGGTATGGGAACTATAAGTTCATAGCAATTCCATTAGGACTCACTAATGCTCCAACAATATTCATAGACTTAATGGATAGATTCTTTAGAGACAATCTTGAAAAATTCATGGTAGTATTCATATATGATATTCTAATATATTCCAAAACCAAGGAGGACTATGAGGAGCATATGAGAACTATGCTAAAGACCTTGCAAAAGGAGAATATCTGTGAAAAGTACAACAAGTATGAATTTTGGTTAAATGAATTATCATTCTTGGGGAATATCATCACAAGAAATGAGATATATGTGGACCCTTAAATGAAAAAAGCAATTAAAGGATGTCTGAGGCCAACATCTGTGATATATATCCATAGTTTCCTTGGATTAGCTGGATATTATCATTGATTTGTGAGATATTTCTCATGATTGTTAGACCCTATTACCAAGATAAGTTATAAGAGAATAAAATTTTATTGGAATGATGAATGTGAAGAAAGATTCATGGAGTTGAAAAGGAGGCTTATCACTATTCTTATTCTCACACTACCCACAAGTGGAGAGATTTTCATGGTATTAATGGATGATTCGAAGAAGGTTCTGGCCTGTGTGTTAATGAAAAATGTAAAAGTCATTGCCTATTCTTCAAGTTTGTTGAAATTTTATAAACATAACTACCCAACACATGATCTAGATTTGGGTAAAATGATTTTCACTTTAAATTTTTTGTGAAGTTATCTCTTTGGGGAGAAGTTTGAAATATATATATATCACAAAAGTCTCAAGTATATATTCACATAGAAAGAGATGAATATGCGCTAACTAAGATGGTTAGAGCTGATCAAGGACTAAAACTTATCAATTCACCACTATCCTGGGAAAGCGAATAAAGTAACAGATGCTCTAATTAGAAAGGATCCATCAATTCTATCATTGATGAGAATTGAGAAGGATATGATCTTCTTTGACTTAAAGAGGATGCAAATATGAATCATAAAGAAAGGAATATCATCAATCATTTAAAAAATGATTACTCAACCATCTCTTCTGGAGAGGATAAAGGATGATCAAATGGATGATGTGGGAATTTAGAAGAAAGTGGAAACTATAAGAAAAGGTAAATCCTTATATTTAAATGTTAATGAATATATTTTTGTAAGATTTTGTCCAAGAATACATGTACCAAAAAATAATATATTAAAGAAGGAGATTTTAGATGATGCAAATATCTCAAACTTATTTATCTATCCTGGAAGAAAAAAGATGTATCGAGATCTCCAAGAACACTATTTATGGGACAATATGAAGAATGAGATCACAAAATATACATCAAGATGTCATGTATGTTATCAAGCGAAGGTGGTAAGTAAAAAATCTAATGGGATGATAAAACCATCACCCATACCTACATGGAAATGAGAAAACATCACCATAGAATTTATCCCTGGGATTATTAAGACATCTAAAGGAAAAAATTGTATCTAGGTTATGGTATATCTTATTACAAATACTGCACACTTCATTTTGATTTGATATGATTTCTCATTGGATCAACTTACACAGATATACACCATAGAAGTGGTGAGGCTGCATGGTGTACCACTATCGATTGTATATAATCGAGATCAAAAATTCACCTCTAAGTTCTATAAGAGTCTCCATCATGACCTGGATACTGATTTGAACTTCATTATGACCTATCACCCTCAAACTGATGGCCAATCTGAGTAGACTATCCAAAAACTTGAGGACATGTTGGGATTATGATCAATGGACTTCAAAGGAGGATGGGATCAACATTTTTCTATGATAGAGTTACCTTACAAAAATAGTTTCCACTCAAGAATCCAAATGGATCCATATGAAGCCCTTTATAGGAAGAGGTGCAGAACACCTATACGCTGGGATGAAGTTTGGGAATGAAAACTGCTAGGACCTGAAATGGTAGAGAAAATGGTAGAGAAGGTTAAGACTATTCAGAAACACATCAAGGCTACTCAGAGTCGACAGAAGAGATACACTGATAATCATTGATGATACTGATAGTTTGATGTTGGAGACATGTTTTTCCCTCATACATCTCTATGGAATAATGTGATGAGATTTTGGAAGAAGGTAAATATTAGTCCAAGGTACATAGACCCTTTTGAGATCCTTGATCGAATCAGAGTAGTGGCCTATCGAATATAACTCCCACCGAACCTATCTCAAGTACTTGATGTATTATATGTATCCCTCTTTAGGAAGTACATACCAGACCCCTCACATATACAAAATATAGATATGGTACCATTGGATAATTATCTTTCTTATGAGAAGTATCCAATGAAGATATTAGATCATAGAGAAAAAGTTCAATGAAATAAGATAATTCCCCTTGTCAAAGTGTTTTGGAGAAACCTAAAGTTTGAAGAAGAAATGTAGGAACTGGAGTAGGTGATAAAGTAGAGTAACCCTAATCTATTTTAGGATAGGAAAGTAAAATTTCAAGGGTTAAATTTATTAATGTAAAAATATTGTAAGGACCTGAATAGTTATAAATAAAATTACCCTTTTGATTCAATTAAATGTATTATTATATAAAATGGTTATAAAAAACATATGAAATTATTTTTTTATCCAATTGGATTTAAATAACCATTAAGTATCATTAAAATTGATAATATATCTGTTGAATAATGATAACATGAGTAGTATAAATATATGGTTTTAACAAATCCATTTGACACAGACAAAGGAAGAGATGACCACAACCAATAAAATCATACCCTATGAATCCCATTTATCAGAGCTTATGAGGGAGATATCATTTATAGTCTTTTATCTAGACCAAAACCAAGCTGAGATCCAATAACTTAAGTATGAGCTAAACTGTTTATGATAAAAGTTCAATCTTATCGAGATTACGACCTAAACCATGTTCACCGAACACCCCATGAAAGCCCCAACATTGGACACCTTAATCTTAGGGAGTATGTTGGTGTATTAAAGGTATATGTATCAAGATCCTATCATTAAGAATATGTAAATTAATCTAAATAAAATAATGAATATATTTTTATCCTCTTATTATTACTTTGTAAATGATTTTTAAAGCACAAATAATATTTTTGGTTAATATTAAAAATCAATTAAGAAATTTATTTTGACGAATTAATGGATTTTTGAAATAAATAATTTTTAAATAAAATATTATTATTAAATAAATTTTATTAAATATAAATGATCACATAATTTTTATTAAGTCAAATGTAATTTTTTTACAGGGGTTCAAAAAAATGTTATTGTCAAAAACTCATTATTTTCAATAAATGTATGTTTTTATTTTAAAATTGAAAATTGACATATTTATAAAATAATTTAGATAAAAAAATATTATTTTTGGAATCAGGATATTGAAATCATCTAACACTGATTTTTTCATAATTTTCCGAGACAGTCAAATTTTTGGGTAAAAATTAAATACTATATAAATATACAGTATGTTTTATGATATCATAATGATGCAATCCTGATGTAATAAATAATATAAATGGTATAATTAGAAAAATATATGTTTTAAATTTAAAATAATGTAATTTTATGTTTATTTGATTTATTTTATAAATCCTTCATGAATCCTACAAGACTTATAATATATTTTAAAAATTTAAAATCATTTCTTTGAGAGTTTGACGCACCACCACATAAGAAAGTAAATTATTTTAATATATTTGGACATTAGACTTATAAAATAACATAAAAAAATCCCCTTTGGTAGAAACCATGGGAAAAACCAAGGGATGGTTTGTAGTTTTGAATATTATATTATGTAGTGTCCAAAACAAAAATAATAAAGAAATCCCCCCTATTTTCTTATATAAACCCACAAAGATCCCATTTATATTCATTAAATATCCTAATATCATGACAAAAATCTTCCCTGTACTCTATATAGTCCTCTCAAGGCACCCCCAAGCTTTCAAGAAGCTCCTCCCAAGCCTTTGGAGTCACACAGTCATGTAAGGAATCCTCTCTTTCACACTTTTATTCAAGAATCTCCTCTATGTTATGCCCTTTTATTTTTAATTCCTAATAATGGGTTATGTTTTCACACCTCCCACATACTTCCCTTATGATTTATAAATTATGATATACAACTTTCTCTCTAATTAATCCCTCCCAAGCACACTCGTTACCATGTCAAAATTTCGTAAGGGATCATTCACCCTCCTCTTTTATCAAGCACTCATTTTTATGTTATGCCATTTAATTTAATTTTTCCTATGTTGGTATATGTTATTAAATATCCCCTTACATTAAATTTATTTATAAATTATTATATCCCCTTTCAATCTCATTTATCCCTCTTATGAACCATTATATACACTCGTTACCATGCTGAAATTTTGTAAGGGTTCTTTCCTTTCTCCATTTTCTTCAAAGTTTCTTTATTATGTTATAATTTTTATTTCCAATTACTTATATTGGGGAATGTATTTACATGTCCCTATTATTATATATTTCATGTCTAAATTATTAGTGACCCCTCTCTTTATCATCAACCCATTTTATGATTTTCTATATGATGCTGCTATGCTGCCAAAATTGCACCGTGATTTTCCATGCCAAAATAATTGTCTAATGAATACCATACCAATTTTTCTATAAAGGGTATTCACATTTATGCACATATACTTATTTATTGGAGACTTACATATATATATATATATATATATTACACATTCCTTGTTCATCGAATAAATTATGATGTTAAATGAATCCATGTTATATGATCTATGTGGCGCACTAAAGTATAAGAATAAAAGGATTATGAAGGGTGTGCCCTGATAGTGCTCCAATGAATCGGGTAATGGTTAATATCATGATACATCATGTTGGGACATGGGGTTAACCAAATTACTTTATGGGACTTTTTTCACCATGATGTCTTGGCTGGTTTATCCTTGACCTATGTTCATTTTTTAGTGTTTTAAATTGTTTCCACATTTCCCATGTTATGATTATAATGCTATATCTTGATTTATTATTCATGTTACTTTTATTCTCCATTGAAATACCTATTGTATAACATGTATTTTATTCCTCATTTTATGCCCTATTTATTCTCTTACTGAGCTTTATGAATCACCCTTTCTTATGTATTTGTCCATATTATCCAATACAGTTTTAAGCTCAAGCATGTTAAAGAAGTTTTCAATAAAGATGTTGTAATTCATGTTTAAAGTTGTAATGAAATGTACCTAATTCCCAAATACAATATACTTCTAGATATTTCAGGTTTTATTGAGTGCAATTTTATGTAATTAAATCATGTATTAATATGTAATAAAGAGAAGGGTTGTTATATTGACCTAGGTCACACACTTTCTATCAATTAAGGAGACCTTTTTAGTAGATGATATTTAGAGGATTTACATTCAGGATATTTTACTCCTTCACAATGTTCCCTATTCTATCATATTAGAAAGATATTATCAGTTTACATCATAGTTCTGGAAGGGGTTACAGAAGGCACTAGGTTTACAATGATTCTGTGTACAATATACCACCCTCAGACCGATGGTCAGTCCGATCTTATGATACATGTGTTATAGTACATGCTCTATACATGCATATAACACCCTAATATTTTGTGAAATATATTTTTTTAATTAATTTAATATTTTTTATGTTTTTCATTTCACGCAACACTAAATATAGCTTGTGTTATATGCAATAACCAAGTTATTCTTACTTTGTAAAAAACAAAAAGTTGATATCATGTTACATGAAACACTTAGATTAGATTTAAGTACATAAAACACTATGTTTATATTGTGGTACACACATTTACAAGTACTTCTGATAACTTGCGTTACACATGAGATCAAGTTTTACTGAATTACAATATACTATTAGAATTATTATTAAAATATTATTATAGTTATCACCTAGATGTTGTAATGGAAGTTAGGAATAAGATTAAATGAATTGTGAAAATTTAGTTTACACATGTATGTAAAATGAATTTTTTGGTTATCAATTATCTAGAAATGTAAGTAATAATTATTATAAAATAAATAAATTCTTTTTCTAAGAAAACTATTTTTCTATGTACAAACATGTTTTATCTAAATAAATTAAACAAACCAATTTTGATGAATGATTTTAATAAATTTTATATATTATAGATTCAATAAAATGTTTTAACATTAATCCAATAAGTATTATAGATATAAAATAAGAACAAATCCATTTTAGGCATAAAAGCTGTATTATTCTAAAAGACAGTTTTACCTCCTTTTAATGGAGGGGTTGTTTTAATTTTTTTACACTTTTATAATTTTTATTTGATAAAATAAACTTAATTTTTTAATTTTGAATATAAAAATTTACTTTGGGTGATCATTTGGTATTTTTCTAAGAAGTTTTATTTTTTGATGAATAGTGAAAAACACTGAATTTTAAATTAAAACATCATTTTCATCTAATTTACTTATATATTTAAATTATATTTTAATTTTGTTTTAAAGTATATTTAGATAAATTATTTATATATTAATATAATTTATTTCATTTTAATCAATTTCACATTTCAGTTGGATATAAAAACATTTCAAACATTTGAACATTTTCACTTCAAAAACCCATTGTTTCATCCCGTCTATGGGATTAATTTGAAATAAAATTCTCACAATTATGTGATTGAAATTTCAAAAAATGTATTACATATTTTTAATAATCTTAATTTATAATGTCTAATATTTTAAACTTAGGTTTTGACAAAAAATATTAGTGAAAGTAATTAAAATTAATTACAACGATTAAGGGAAAAATGAGTTTAATTAGTGGTTAAACTTTAATATTAAGTGACCAAATGACCTATAAACTTATAAAAAATCCATTTTATGGAAATATTTAGAAAATTTAACCAATTTTATATAAAATTTATCATTATTTTAGTAACATTATGTGATTGATACCTCTCTATAGTGTTTGCATTTTTGTATTTACAAAAATGACACTCCTCCTCTATAAAAGGGAACTCAACCACCTCACCTATTAAAACCTCTAAATACCTGTAATGGCCCGGACCTCTCTGGTCCATTCCTTTGTAAAAGTCAGATGTGGTCAACACGGCGCGCGTAATAATGATAATTATTAATGATAAAAACAAAGAAGAATTTATAAAAATTAAAAGATGATTTGTCAATTTATTATATTAAATAATAAAGACGGTAATATAAAGTGTGTGATTAATTAAATTAAAAGGGGTTTTAATTTTAAATAAGAATTTAATAAAATAAGGTGGGCAGTTTAAAATTAATTGAGTAATTGTTGGAATTAAATTAGAATAATAATAATAGGTGTTGTGTTATTAATATTATTCATAATAATAATGAGAAATTAATAAAATGAGTTATGATATTAATTGCAAACAAATAAATGAAGATGTGCTGTGGAAGCATGGTGATGTGTTAATAAAATTAAAGGTGAGTTAGTTATTATTATTATGTTAAATAATAATAATAATGGTGGCGTAAAAATATGTTGGGTTTATTGAATTGAATGGTTTTAATTTAATAAAAGTGGTTTCAATTTAATTAGTGTGAAATAAAAATAAATAGAATTGAATAATTAAATTGGCATATGTTACGCGACATTGACGTGGCATGGTCAGATTCAGATATCCAACGGGGTGGTTTAACATGGTCAACGCGACGAACATCAATAATAATAATAATTATTAATAATAATTGGTGACAAGTTAATAAATTTTAATTGGAGATTTGTTATTATTATTATAATAAATAATAATAATGGTGACACAAATATGTGTGTGATTGGTAAATGAAATTAAATGTATTCAAAAAGGGGTGTGAGCATGGATTTTAAGGAGAGTTGGACTTTATTAATGGTTATTAATTTATGATAATTAATAAAATAATTAAATAAAATAAATTAACCATGAGGCGCATGAGGGTCATGGTGAGGTGCATTTTTGTGTATGTTTTTAAGAGGGGAGATCCCAACGCCTCCTTTTCTCTTATTATAAATAATATATATAATTGTTGGAAAGGAATTAAGGAGGTGGGGGTGCTACACGTTTAGCATGAAACCCCTTGTTTTGATGTCTTATTTTCTATTATTTATATTAATAAATAAATAAACAAAATAATCAAAATCCCATGTGAGGCACATGGGAAGTGAATGTGTTGGGCGTGAGTGAATTGAAAATTGTGATGGGAGAGAGACTTATATCCTCTCCTTTTTTAAATAAATATAATAATATTATTATTAATTGGTTAAACAAATCTTAATTTGATGATAACTCCCTCATACGATATTCGTTTGATGAACCGTCAGCGACTTTATAACCCTAAAATTAAGACAGTCATTTTAAAACCAATGATGAATATATTTTTATGACTTTTGTCTCAGGTCAAAGAAATGCCTAATATTAATTTATTATTAACATTATCATTAAACGCATGGAAACCGCGTGACATGTTGTGTGTTGACCAGTCAAACAATGTAATAGTCGTACGGTCACATCGTGTATTCATTAATACATGATGAATACCATTTTACCTTTTCATTGCCCATATAAGAGAGGAGCACGTGTTATTTACAGACCTCTCTTCTTCTCCGCACGACGACGCTCCCAGATGACCTAGAAGCCTTCCTCCTAACTTCTTCATCCAGACTCCGATCGTTGATCCGTCAGTGACTGCAGGATCGTGTCAGTGAGGAGAACATCGTACAACCTGTTTCTTTACCTCTTCTTCGAACTCCCCTCCACAGTTTCCAACCGAGGAGACTCCTGATAATTGAAGGGAACGACAGTCTTTGACGAACGACTCTAAAAAGGTATGTTAAACCACTGTTCTTGTATTCTCTTTTCGATCCTACTTCTCCCGTTTTCTTCCATGATATGGAATGTGATCTCCATGTTGAGGGAGTTTCTTGTGTTGTTGATTCGGTGGTGCCGCGATGTCCTTGGTGGGTGTAGTCGTTCTGGGAGAAGCCTTGTGATCATGGTGGTCATGTTCGTAGAAGGACATCGGAACCTGTTGAGGTGGGGATCTTACTTTCATCTCTCTAAATTGTGCATCATGTGGGGTGGGTGTCCTCTTGTTTACGTGAAATTTTTTTGAACCGATTTAAAAAAGATAATAACTGTCTTATATAATGGGAATGGGAATTTTGTGAATACAGTTACATTATTTATATCCTGTGATATTATGTTGTTAATTTAATGAGCTTCTGCCTACTGAAAATCATGGTCATTGGGGGCCTTTGCTTACGCAATTAAATGTTGCCCTCTCCTTCTGGATTTTCTTATGGATGAAAATTTTATTAAATGTGGAAATTGGTTAATCACGTAAAGTTGGATGATTAAATACTCGGAACCCTTGTGTGATCACCCCGGTTCAACAAAACAGAATAATGAACATGTTGGTGTTGGGTTGGTTTTGTTATGGGATGTGTGAAGTGGTAATTTCTGGGTTGTTGTGTGATATGATGTTTGGCAGTGGGGCTGCAATGATGGGTGGTGAATATTATTAAAGTGGTTAGTAGTGGATTATATACAAGGGGAAAGTAATGGAAATGTGGAATGTGGAAAATGAATTTTTATGTGGAACTTTGGAATAAATGAATGGTGGGGTATTGTGATGTAAATGAATTAAAGATGGATATGATAATAAAATTGTTAAGGATTTGGTATGCGATTTCTTGTGTTTTCCCTAACTTTCGTTGTGGTTGGCATCGGGGCTGCGATAAATGGTATCAAAGGGATGATGATGTATGAGTTTAGGTGTGTTTGTGGTTATGGTGGTTGGCAGTGGGGCTGCAGAGATGGGTTTGAGTGTGAACGAACTATGGGTTGTGAATAATAATTAAAATGTGTAAGAGTTAATGAATAGTGGGGCTTGGTAATGGAACGAGATTAATAATCAATGGGGTTGGTTGGTTAATAAGAAGGGACTTGTTTGTGTTTCTTGTGTTTTCCTAACTTTATTTGTGGATGGAAGGGATATGTTTTATGAATGCTTGATCCAGTTTGGTTGTTGATAGTTTCCTAGTAGTTAAGAAACTGATAACTAAAGCTGTTGAAACATGAAAACATTAAATGGGGTTTTGGGATTGCTTTTTCTGTGCATACTCTCGAGGTAGAAGTGCTAAGGAATGTTTTCAGATCTTTTGTGTAGAAGCCTTAGGATGGGCTGAGTGGTTGATATAATTATATAAATCTGTATCATTATATGTTTCTTTACGCACGCCACCCGCGTTGAGCACTACGTGCCGAACACCCGTGGGATGGGGGTGTTATTCCCAACATCCAAAGGACATTGTGGATGGCTGGTTACTGTTATTCTCTATACTCCCTCTTCCAGGTTCTATAGCCCAATATCGTTTGGCAGGTTACGACAGATGCTTCCCAAGAATCTTTGGGATGAGATGTGATGTGGTTCCTAGGTGTTTTTGGGATGAGATGTGGTGATGGCCGAGGATTGTGTGCCGGCTGGTTACTATGAGTTTCGTATGGCCAGGTTGCGACACTATCTTGAGCTTCGTATGGACAAGTTATGGCACTAGCTCAGGGAGAGGGGGAAGAATCAGAGTGTTAGGCGTGAGGGCTTGAGAAGTATCCAGTGGGAAGGTGGTGTGGGGTACCCATACTTTGATAACATTACTACTATACTCTATTGACTTGGGTTACTTGGTGAGTGTGATTGGTGAGGCTGGGTGGATAGATTCCTTGCTAGGTTTTGGTTCTTCTGTTTTCTGACGGGGCATTAGGATGTCTCCCCACTTGTGCATGAGAGATTTATGTTTCCCTACTGAGTATACATGTATGCTCACCCTACGTTTACTTTCAGGTTTCCAGGAGGACTACCAGGGCCGTGCGGGACCCTACTAGTCAGGACAGTTGGAGTTGTTGCAGTTTGATGTACTCTTGTTTCTTTTGGTATTGTACTTTTTGAGCTTTCTTGTACTTGTACCTTGTTTCAGAACTATTTAAACATGCATGTGGGATTAGTTTGAGTTTATTTCTATACACTTGTTCTTTTCCTTTTTGGTGATTGACTTGTCCTATTTTCCTATCTTAAATAATAAAAGGGTAATGCCTCCCGTATTTGTGAAAACTCATACCCTTGGTGCTAGTCGCCACTCCGGGGCCTACTGGAGGCGGGACTCGGGGGTCATTATCTACCTTCCACCATTGCCAGCTCAAGAGGGGAATCTTTGGTGGGAGGGGGTCGTGACCGAATGATATCAGAGGCTAATGGATGAGAGATAGGATGGAGTCTGGAGTTAGGCACAGTGAGGATTGCATGGGATGGTAGGGCAACCGTGTTGGTTAATCTTGGTGCGTAACATAGGCCAGGGAAGACCGGATAGGACACGGGATTTTAGGCCCCCCCGTGATACGATGCAAGGACTCTGATCCTATCGAACGACCAAGTGAGACTACATTGATTGCAGGGAAGAGACCCTTGGGAAGGTACATGCATCATCATGTTTGTGTTTTACTTGATTTGGGTGTTCTGGGAAAGAAATTGAAATAAAGTGATAAAATGAAACCTTGAGGAAATTTCCTTGCTACTTGGGCTTAGGCGTTCTTTGTTCTGAGTACGGTTATGGCACCTAGACATTGTCCTCCGGTGACTCGATCATTTGAGGACCAGTAGGCGAACATGGTCTATCAGCGGAGGATCGATCAAGAGGAGCTGGGCGCAGATAGTTGCATGCAGCAGAGACAACATCTCTAGAAGGACCAGGGATCGATAGAGATGTGTATGGGTTTTCTTGAATGCTCTCATTTATGTTTTGTTTTATAGAATTACACTCCATTGTTGGAACTCTATTTTTCTCATTATTTGGGTCTGGACCTTGTTTTTGTGAGTTTTTAATGCTATGTTGTTTCCCTCTTTTCTTTAAATGTACGTGAAGATCCCTATCATGTGGGGAGGGGGAGACCTAATCCCTAATCGAGACGCATGAATGTGGATGCGATTAAACCCGTGAAGGTGAGTCAGTGATGCCTAAAACGGATAATATCTCGACATGGGAGAAGGAATTTCCCAAGTCATGTGTTCGGGCAGCGGGTTGGTTGTTTTTTGCAGTGTTGGGGGTAGTGTAAGTGAAAAATCCTAATATATGAAAGTGGTAAGACTTAATCCTGAATTGAGACGCATTAATGTGGATGCGATTAAACCAGTGCAGGCGAGTCAGTGCCGCCTAAAGAGGATAATATCTCGACATGGGAAAATGGATTCCTAACTCATATGATTAGGGTTATTGGTTTGTTTCCTGTTATAACGAGATCCCTGAGAGGTATCTCGTGGGGTGGTTGTTCGGACCCCTTCTTTCTTTTGGTTTGGTTTTTAATTCTCAAGGATGAGAATGTTTTGAGAGGTATCTAATGTAATGGCACAAACCTCTCCAGTCCATTCCTTTGTAAAAGTCGGATGTGGTCAACACGGAGCGTGTAATAATGATAATTATTAATGATAAAAACGAAGAAGAATTTATAAAAATTAAAAGATGATTTGTCAATTTATTATATTAAATAATAAAGAAGGTAATATAAAGTGTGTGATTAATTAAATTAAAAGGGGTTTTAATTTTAAATAAGAATTTAATAAAATAAGGTGGGAAGTTTAAAATTAATTGAGTAATTATTGGAATTAAATTAGAATAATAATAATAGGTGTTGTGTTATTAATATTATTCATAATATTAATGAGAAATTAATAAAATGAGTTATGATATTAATTGAAAACAAATAAATGAAGATGTAAAGTGGAAGAATGGTGGTGTGTTAATAAAAATAAAGGTGAGTTCGTTATTATTATTATGTTAAATAATAATAATAATGGTGGTGTAAAAATATGTTGGGTTTATTGAATTAAATGGTTTTAATTTAATAAAAGTGGTTTCAATTTAATCAGTGTGAAATAAAAATAAATAAAATTGAATAATTAAATTGACGTATGTTACGCGGCATTGACGTGACATGGTCAGATTCAGATATCCAACGGGGTGGTTTAACATGGTCAACGCAGCGAATGTCAATAATAATAATAATTATTATTAATAATTGGTGACAAGTTAATAAATTTTAATTGGAGATTTGTTATTATTATTATTATACTAAATAATAATAATGGTGACACAAATATGTGTGTGATTGGTAAATGAAATTAAATGTATTCAAAAAGGGGTGTGAGCATGGATTTGATGGAGAGTTGGACTTTATTAATGGTTATTAATTTATGATAATTAATAAAATAATTAAATAAAATAAATTAACCATGAGGTGCATGAGGGTCATGGTGAGGCGCATTGTTGTGTATGTTTTTTAGGAGGGGAGAGCCCAAAGCCTCCTTTTCTCTTATTATCAATAATATATATAATTGTTGTAAAGGAATTAAAGAGGTGGGGGCACTACACGTTCAGCATGGAACCCCTTGTTTTGAGGTCTTATTTGCTCTTATTTATATTAATAAATAAATAAACAAAATAATCAAAATCCCATGTGAGGCGCATGGGAAGTGAATGTGTTGGGCGTGAGTGAATTGAAAATTGTGATTGGAGAGAGACTTATATCCTCTATTTTTTTAAATAAATATAATAATAATATTATTAATTTGTTTAAACAAATCTTAATTTGATGATAACTACCTCATACGATATCTGTTTGACAAACTGTCAGCGACTGTGTAACCCTAAAATTAAGACGGTCATTTTAAAACCAATGATGAATATATTTTTATGACTTTTGTCTCGGGTCAAAGAAACGACTAATATTAATTTATTATTAACATTATCATTAAACGCATGGAAACCGCATGACGTGTCATGTGTTGACCAGTCAAACAGTGTAATAGTCGTACGGTCACATCGTGTATTCATTAATACACACTGCGTACCATTTTACCTTTTCATTGCCTATATAAGAGAGGAGCACGTGTTATTTACAGACCTCTATTCTTCTCCGCACGACGACGCTCCCGGATGACCTAGAAGCCTTCCTCCTAACTTCTTCATCCGGACTCCGATCGTCGATCCGTCAGTGACTGCGGGATCGTGTCAGCGAGGAGAACATCGTACACCCTGTTTCGTTCCCTCTTCTTCGAACTCCCCTCCACAGTTTCCAACCGAGGAGACTGCTAATAATTGAAGGGAACGACGGTCTTTGACAAACGACTCTAAAAAGGTATGTTAAACCTCTGTTCTTTTATTCTATTTCTGATCCTACTTCTCCCATTTTCTTCCATGCTATGGAATGTGATCTCCATGTTGAGGGAGTTTCTTGTTTTGTTGATTCGGTGGTGCCGCGACGTCCTTGGTGGGTGTAGTCTTTCTGGGAGAAGCCTTGTGATCGTGGTGGTCATGTTCATAGAAGGACATCAGAACCTGTTGAGGTAGGGATATTACCTTCGTCTCTCTAAATTGTGCATCACGTGGGGTGGGTGTCCTCTTGTTTACGTGAAATTTTTTTGAACCTATTTAAAAAATATAATAACTGGATTATATAATGGGGATGGGAATTTTGTGAATGCAGTTACATTATTTATATCCTGTGATATTATGTTTTGAATTGAATGAGCTTCTGCCTACTGAAAATCATGGTCGTTGGGGGCCTTTTCTTACGCAATTAAATGTTTCCCTCTCCTTATGGATTTTCTTATGGATGAAAATTTTATTAAATGTGGAAATTGGTTAAACATGTAAAGTTGGCTAATTAAATACTTGGAAACCTTTTGTGATCACCCCGATTCAACAAAACGGATTAATGAACATGTTGGTGTTGGGTTGGTTTTGTTATCGGATGTGTGAAGTGGTAATTTTTGGGTTGTTGTGTGATATGATGTTTGGAAGTGGGGCTACAATTATGGGTGGTGAATATTATTAAAGTGGTTAGTAGTGGATTATATACAGGGGGAAAGTAAAGGAAATGTGGAATGTGGAAAATTAATTTATATGTGGAACTTGGGAATAAATGAACGGTGGGGTATTGTGATGGAAATAAATTAAAGATGGATATGATAATCAAATTATTAAGGAGTTGGTATGCGATTGCTTGTGCTTTCCCTAACTTTTTTTGTGGTTGGTAGTGGGGCTGCGATAAATGGTATCAAAGGGATGATGATGTATGAGTATCGGTGTGTTTGTGGTTATGGTGGTTGGCAGCGGGGCTGCAGGGATGGGTTTGAGTGTGAAAGAACTATGGGTTGTGAATAATAATTAAAATGTGGAAGAGTTAATGAATGGTGGGGCTTGGTAATTGAACAAGAATAATAATCAATGGGGTTGGTTGGTTAATAAGAAGGGACTTGTTTGTGTTGCTTGTGTTTTCCTAACTTGATTTGTGGATGGCAGGGATATGTTTTATGAATGCTTGATCTGGTTTGGTTGTTGATAGTTTCCCAGTAGTTAAGAAACTGATAACTAAAGCTGTTGAAACATGAAAACATTAAATGGTGTTTTGGGATTGCTTGTTGTGTGCATACTCTCGAGGTTGCAGTGATAAGGCATGTGCTCATATCTTTTGTGTAGAATCATTAGGATGGTCTGAGTGGTTGATATAAATATATAAATCTGTATCTTTCTATGTTTCTTTACGCACCCCACCCGCGTTGAGCACTACGTGCCGAACACCCGTGGGACGGGGGGTGTTATTCCCAACTTCCAAAGGACATTGTGGATGGCTAGTTACTGTTCTTCCCTATGCTCCCTCTTCTAGGTTCTATAGCCCAAGATCCTTCGGGCAGGTTACGACAGATGTTTCCCAAGAATCTTCGGGATGAGATGTGATGTGGTTCCCAGGTGTTTTTGGGATGAGATGCGGTGATGGACGAGGATTGTGTGTCGGAAGGTTACTATGAGCTTCGTATGGCCAGGTTGCGACACTAGCTTGAGCTTCGTATGGCCAAGTTGCGGCACTAGCTCAGGAAGAGGGGGAAGCATCAAAGCATTAGGTGTGAGGGCTTGAGCAGTATCCAGTGGGAAGGTGGTGCGGGGTACCCATACTTTGATAACATTACTACTATACTCTATTAACTTGTGTTACTTGGTGAGTGTGACTGGTGAGGCTGGGTGGATAGATTCCTTGCTAGGTTTTGGTTCTTTTGTTTTCTCACGGGGCATTAGGATGTCTTCCCACTTGTGCACGAGAGCTTTAGGTTTCCCTACTGAGTATACATGTATGCTCACCCTACGTTTACTTTCAGGTTTCCAGGAGGACTACCGGGGCCGTGTGGGACCCTACTAGTCGGGACAGTTGGAGTTGTTTTAGTTTGATGTACTCTTGTTTCTTTTGGTATTGTACTTTTTGAGCTTTCTTGTACTTGTACCTTATTTCAGAACTATTTAAACATGCATGTGGGATTGGTTTGAGTTTATTTCTATACACTTGTTATTTTCCTTTTTGGTGGTTGAATTGCCCTATTTCCCGATCTTAAATAATAAAAAGGGTAATTCCTCCCATATTTGTGAAAACTCATACCCTTGGTGCTAGTCGCCACTCCGGGGCCTACTGGAGGTGGGACTCGGGGGTCATTATCTCCCTTCCACCATTGCCAGCTCAGGAGGGGAATCTTTGGTGGGAGGGGTTCATGACAATACCTTTGGATTATAAAAACCATGCTCAAATAAGATCCAAAAATCCACACTATCAATCTATAATCCTCACTTTTAGCAAAAATCTAACCAAGGAATCCCTTTGTTGCAAACCAAAAGGAGTTACCCGAAGAAGAGGTAACATTACTCAATTTTAATTTTAATTTTGTTTCCTTCTACAACCAATTGAATTATTATTATATAAACATTATGTAATAAACTCTATATCATTAATATACTAAGATTTTTTTATGTTAAGTGTTTAATCTACACCTTTACACGCTTTCATCGAATGGTATATGCAATCATCGTTTGTGTGTATGACGGACTACCACCTCACGAACCGATGTCATTTATTCTTCTATTAACACATATCAAGGTTGGTAATAATGATGTAATTAATATTTTTATATTATATATATGATATTTATAATTTATTTATGATTATTTAATTATTATATAACACATACCTTCATGATTTCCATTTTGTGGGAATACGATAACTTTGTTTGTGGACGTGTGGACAACCACTTCCTCAAAGTGATGTGATTCGTTCAAAATTTACATAGAATTTATTAAGGATGAGTTTAATAAAAATATATTATTTATATTAAATAATAATTACACTAAAAATTATATATATATACATATCTTTTACTTTTTTTCTTTAGAGATACGACCAGAAAACGGAAACAACGTTAATGTATACGTATGACCTACTATCTCTATGAATGATGTATTTCATATTTCTACCTTTCATAGATTATTATAAATACATATATAATGAATATATATGATATTTATACCATTTTTATATTATTTAAATAATTAAATCATAATATAATTAAGAATATCAATAATAAAAAGTCAAAACATATATGAAAAACAAAGCAGTTATTACCTGAAACATAACTTTAACATGGAATTGTTAACAAAATGGAAATATAATTTCATAATAAAATCATATATTGTATGATATATAAGAATATTTTTATGTTTTATATGTATAATAAAATTATATTTATCATATAGAAGGTTTGAACATGTACAAAAAGTCAAGACTTAAGGTAAGGTTTTTCTCATCTCACTTTTATTTCTGTAATATATATGCTATATTCACCACTTATTCTTATTTTGTGGTATATATACTGACCTATGAATGTATTATATGATTATTATCCTTAAATATATGCATACTTAAATATCCATATTTTGAAATCTCTTTCATGGGGATTGTGATTCAATATTACCAAATTCGTAAGAGTTTATTTCTACAATCTCATCGTTTATCGGGATTGTTTTTGATTATGCTTCCATTGATGAAATATTATGATCTATCTCTTAATAATTCTCATTATTTTTATTCTACACTAGTTATTCATGATATCTTCAAGTAATTTTACCATTTTACACTCTTTGGTACATAATTTTTTTTGAGAAAGTGATTTTTAAGAAAATATGATTTTATTTCTCTTTCCGGTTATAAATATATTTTCATTAAAAAACTATATTTTCTAAAAAAGCTTTCAAAAATGTTTTTAAATGAAAATTTAATCACAATTTCAATGATTTTTTTTAATTTTTTTATGTTTTTAATTTTTTTTTAAAGTGGTTTTCAAATATTCTTTTATATGTTTTCAAGGTTAAAGGTTTTAAAAATGATTTAATTTTTAAAAAGAATTTTTGAAAGTAGAAAGGATGTTTTCCTCAAGAAATGTTTTAAATGATCCCTTAAAAATTATTTTCCATCTAAGGTTACATAATTTGGGGTTGACTATGCCTTATGGTGGATATGATTGAAGTATACCATTCATATTTTTTGTCCAAATGGTTTATGTTTTGATGGTATGATATTTATGAAACCCATTTCTTTTCCACGGGTCAATCATGTTTCAAATAGATTGAAATGAAACCCATTTATTTTCCATGGGTTAATTAGGTTATGAAAGAATAATTTTTAATACATTTTTATGATGATATGAAATATCTTTGTACATTATTCATGTTGTGGTTCATGGGCATAACTTATATGATGGGGTGGACCAGATAACACCGAGTAATCCAATTATCATTTATATGATGGGATGAACTAGATATCTCAAGGTAATACTGTTACAGTTTATACAATGGGGTGGCCTAGATAGTATTGGGTAAGCCCATTACAACTTATATGATGGGGTGACCTAGATAGCACCTGGTAATCCCATTACAGCTTATATGATGGGGTAGACCATATAGTGTCGGGTAATGCCATTAAAACTTATATGATGAGGTGGCCCAGACAGTAATGGGTGAGCCCATTATAGCTTAAATAATGGGTGGGACCTATATCTCTCTCTAATACATTGTGTGAAGATTTATATCTCATAAGATAATGACAGGAACTAGTCAACAATATTGATCTAATATGGGAAGAAGGTATAACCTGACCCAATATAAGGAAAGGGTTGTGACTATGGATGGTAGTGTGTCCTACCAGTCGGTGTAGCCCCTATGAAGTGACCTGTTAAATTTTGGAAACAAACCTTGACTTATAGGTAACGATTTTACATGATTATGTGTTTTCCAAAATTTCATATCTTATACCTATGTTATGCAGTCATGACTTATGATCTTTGATTTCCTTAATATTCATGTCTTATGAACTGCCAATATTTATTCCATGATTCATGATTACGATCATTAATATTCATGGTATGATATTATAATGTTATGATCATATTCTCATACCCTTATGTTCATGTTATTCTTATTTATCTCTTCTACTTATCTTTACTGAGCATCTGAGATCACCCTTTCTTATGTTTCCTTTCCCTAGGTAATGAAGAAAGGTTTTTAAGTAGGATTACTAAAGGGAAAGATATTTATAGGAAATGTTGAAGATATTTCACCAAGTTAGAATATTGTGTTTCCCAGTTTCCAAAGACACTAAACTATTACAGTCCTTGAGCATGTAATTTTGTAATGTGATGAATATTTATCTAAAATTATGTAATATCCATGTATGTTAAGCTTGGGTCACTATATTTGGTATAAAATGGAATTTTTAGTCAACCTTTGTAAACTAGGATGAGAAAACTTCAGTGAGATCCCTATGGATATTTATAAGGATATGTCTAGGGATGTCTCAAAGGATAAATCTAAAGATGAGTCAAAGTTTAACAAAATGTCCATGAATTTTGGTAAAGGATTGATAGATTGGTTTACAAGAAATTACATCCCTATCTAGATAATAAAAGTGGATGTACAAGGAGAATAAAAAGATGTTTTGAGTGTGGAAAATAAGGACACAAAGCAAGTAACTGTAAAGGGAAAATGAAAAGTTCAGTTAACACAATGGATGAGAATAATGGCCTCCATAAGGTATCTTCAACTATAAAATGATTTAAATATGGAAACTATGTCCATTATGTAAATCATTGTCTTAGGGGAAATCACTTGAGGGAAATCAAGAAGGTTATAAGAGTAATGGTTTTTTTATTGATGATGAAGAAACCAAGAACAAAACATGAAAGGTATGTGCTGTTCTAATAGTATTGTTTATAAACATGATTAAATTGTGTTTGATAAATTTTAAAAAATTATTCATATTTTATATTTTAATAAGGAGTATTAAATAATAATATAAATCCTAGCTAATGTTTTGATAAAGAAGTGGGACGATTTAAGTGAACATGTATTGGAATTAAAGAATTTTGTTATATGAATCATGAAGTATATGTTTTCATTAATGATTTTAACCAATATATTGAATGATGATAATGAATTAGAAATGTTATTTATGGGAAATGTGATATTTTTATTGAGGTAAGGTAACCCTTAACATGTTATAGATTTTGATAAAATTATTTTTATCTTGGATAAAGAGATGATTGATATGGATAATGTAAATTGGATAGTATTGATGACCTCAGAAATGATAAAGGATTTGTTGAAAAAGTTTTTTATGCTATCATGGATGGAGTTTAAGAAATTTTTGGATTTTAGGAATATATCCAATAATATTTTGAATAAGAAATAATGCATGTTTTCAATAAGGATTTTTGGTAATTCAGGTTATTACCATGTTTTAAGAGAATACATGATGAAGGTATTCATATGTCTGGTATGTGACAACCAAGATCTACTTTATGATATATGGGGGATCAATGTTAAGTTGATTTTGAAAAATTTAGAGACATTATTTATAATTTTTTGTATTTTCATCTTTCAGAAGGGTTATAAGGTTATCCATTTATGGAATGGATTAAGTTAAACTTTAGATGAGGTTTTAGAGATTAAAGTATTATATCACCATATGAGGATTTGTGTATATTGGATAACCAGTGATAAACATTTTGTTGTGATAGTAACTAAGGATATATGAAATGACCTATCTCCTATTTATGGATCTTCTAATTTATTAGTAATTTAGGCATAATAAATCCACCATTATTTCTTAGAGCAAGAGATGAAGTGAAAATTGGTCAAGGAACAACCCAAGGGTGATATTGTGCTTATGAAATGGAATGAAATCAAGTAATTACAATTTATATTGAAAATTATGAAATTTTAGGAAAAAGGTATTGAAATAAAATGGTTTCCTATAATCATCATTTTTGATGATATCAATGACCTCTTTCACACCTCTTTGGTAGTTTTTTTTGTGATTACTAACTTTCTCTAGATCACCCACTTTCTTATGATTAGTGATCTTTATCACTCTCTATAATTATTAATACTTTTATTTCATGTCTAACTCTTCACATATGTTCTCCTATGTGGAAAACTAGTTATTTGTTACTTTGAGTAAACATTATGATTCCAACTTTTATTTTTAAAGGAAGTTTTAGTATTCATTTTTATGATATGGGTTACTATGAAAGGAACTTTAAAGTATTAGACCTTTGATGACCCAAAAAAAATTAGAGGGTGAAATTAATTTTAAGGGGAGTATAATGTTATACCCTGAGATTTTGTGAAATATATATTTTTTAGTTAATTTAATCGTTTCAATATTTTTCGTTTCACACAACACTGAATATATCTTCTATTATATGAAAGCACCAAGTTATTCTTAATTTTTATGAAAAACCAAGCCAATATTGTGATAAAAAACACTTAGATTATTTTGAGATACATGAAACACTTTGTTTGGATTTTGTTATACAAAAATCCGAGTTCTTTCAATAACTTGCGTTACACATAAGACGAAGTTTTACTGAACTACAATATACTATTAGCATTATTATTAAAATATTATTATAGTTATCACATATCCTTTGTAATGGAATTTACAAATAAGATTAAATAAAATTTGAAAATATGTTTTAAAAAAGTATATAAAATTAATCTTTTGGTCATCGATTATCTAGAAATGAAAGTACGAACTATTTGAAAATAAATAAATTACTTTCTTAAGAAAAGTATTTTTCTTTGTAAAAACATGTTTTATCTTAATAAATTAAACAAAAAACTTTTTATGAATGATTATATTAAAATTTATATATTATAAATTCAACCAATTTTTTTGACATTAATCCATTAAGTTTGATAGGAATAAAATAAGAATAAATCCAGTTTTAGGCATAAAAAGCTATATTATTCTAAAAGGCAGTTTTTCCATCTTTTAATGATAGAATTGTTTTAAAACTATTTTTTGATACTTTTATAATTTTTATTTGAAAAAATAACTTCATTTTTTAAAGGTTAATATAAAAATTTACCTTGGGTGAATTTTTTGGTATTTTTATTAGAAGTTTCTTTTTTTGATGAATAGTGGAAAACACTGAATTTTAATTGAAAACTTTATATTCAAATAATTTATTTATATAGTTAAATTATATTTTAATTTAGTTTTAAAGTGTTATTAGATAAATTATATATATATAAATACAATTTAGGTCATTTTAATTAATTTAACATTGAAATTGGATATAAAAACATTTCAAACTTTTGAACATTTTCACTTTAAAAACCCATTGTCTCATCCTGCCTGAGGGATTAATTTTAAATAAATTTCTACCACTTTTATGATTATAATTTGTAAAAATGTATTAAATATTTTGAACCAGAATAATTTATAATGTATATAATGGTAAATTTAGTTTTTGACTAAAAATATTTTTGAAATTAATTAAAATTAATTACATTGATTAAGGTGAAAATGAGTTTACTTAGTGGTTAAACTTTAATCTTAAGGGAAAAAATGACCTAGAAACTTTTCCAAAACCTATTTCATGGAAATATTTAGATCATTTCCCATATTTTATGGAAAATTTACCATTATTGGAGTCACATTATGTAAGGGAAACCTCTTAATAGTGTTTTCTTTTTTGTATTTACAAGAATTACACTCCTCTTACACTATAAAAGGGAACTCACCATCCTCACTTATTCACACCTCAAAAGACGTTTAGATAATAAAAAATACCAAAATAACCTCAAAAAATCCCTTCTCTAAACATATAATACTCACTTTGGGTATAAAATCAACCAAGGAAGTCCTTTGGGGAAAACCAAAAGGTGTTACCCAAAGAAGAGGTAATGTTCATCAACATTCATTTTTTTCCTTGTCCAATACATTAAATTACTATTATATTGATATTATATAATTAAATAAGTATCATAAATATAATTATATGTTGTTATGTTAAGTTTATGACCTAAACCTTTACACACTTCCATTAAATGGGATACACAATCATCGTTCGTTTGTACGGAGGACTACCGTCTCGTAAACTGATGTCGTTCATTATTTCATTACCACCTATCAAGGTTGTGAATAATGATGGAATTAATATTTTTAAATTATATATGTTATATTTATTATGTATTTATACTTTTTGAATTATTACACAACACATACCTTCTTGATTTCCATTTTTTGGGAATACGATAACTTCATTTGTGGATGTGTGGACTACTGCCTCTTCAAAGCGATGTGATTCGTTCACACTTTACATGTAATATATTAAGGATGGGTTTAATAAAAATATGTGACATATATTAAATAATAATTATACTATAAATATAATATATATATATATATTAATTTTATTTCTTAAAAAATATGACAAGAAAATCGAAACAACGTTCATGTGTACGTATGACCTATTGTCTCAATGAACTATGTATTTCACACACAAATATATATATTTTATAGATTATTATAAATAAATATATAATAAATATATATAATATTTATTCCATTTTTTCATTATGAAAATATGAAAATCTTGATCTAAGTAAGAGGATTAATAATAACAAGTCAAAACATATATGAAAAACAAAGCGGTTATTGCCCAAAATGTAACTTTAACATGGTATTGATAAATGGATAATATAAAGTCATAATATAATCATATATGGTATGATATATAATAATATGGTTCTATTTAAGATTTATAATAAACTTATATTTATCATACAGGAGGTCTTAACATGTACGAAGAGATTCAATACTTAAGGTAAAGGTTTTCTCGTCTCACATTTATTTCCATGCGATATATGATATATTTACCACTTATTATTGTTGTGTGGTGTATATTATTAGAAATGAATGTATTATATTATTATTATAATTAAATTTATGGTTATTTACATATTCATTTTATGATCACTCTTTCATGGGGATCATGATTCAATGCTACCAAAGTGGTAAGAGTTTATTTCTATATTATCATCATTTATCAGGATTGTTTTTTATTATGATTCCATTGATGAAATATTATGATACATCTCTAAATAATTCTCATGAATTTTATTCTCCTATGTATATTCATGATATATTCAAGTAATTTTACCATTTTCCCACTCTTCAATACTTAAATTGTTTGATAAAGTGTTTTTTAAGAAAATTTGAATTTATTTCTCTTTTCGGTCAGATATTTATTTTCATTCAAAAATCATGTTTTCTAAAAATGATTTAAAAAATGTTTTTAAATAAAATTTTAATAAAAATTTAAAGGAAATTTATTTTTTTAAATTTTTTATGCTTAAAAAGTGTATAGAATAGTTTTAAAATCTTCCTTTATAAGTTTTCATGGTTAAAGGTTTTCAAAAAAAATTATGTTTAAAAATCATTTTTCAAATTAGAAAGGATACTTTACTCAAGAAATGTTTTAAAAAATCCCTTAAAAATTATTTTACATCTAATATTACATATGTTGGGGTTACCTATTACTTATGGTGGATATGATCCAAGGATACCATACACATTCTTTATCTAAATGGTTTTTGTTTTGATGGTATGATATTTATGGAACCCATTTTTTTGCATGTTTAAATCATGTTTCAAATATATTAACATGAAACTCATTTATTTTTTCAATGGGTTAATAAAGTTATGAAAGAATAATTGTTTTTATGAGTTTTTATAATGATATTAAAGTTATTTTTACATTATTCATGTTGTGGTTCATGAATATAGCTTATACAATGGGGTGGTCTAGATAACATTGAGTAAGCCTATTACAACATATATGATGGGGTGACCCAAATAGTTCTAGGTAAACCCATTATAGTTTATATGATTGGGTGGCCCAAATAGCACTGAGTAATCCCATTACAGTTTATATGATGGGGTGGCCTAAATAGAACTAGGTAAGCTCATTACATATTATACAATGGGGTGGCCTAGATAGCATAGAGTAAGCCTATTGCAACTTATATGATAGGGTAGCCCAGATAGTGCCAGGTAAGGCCGTTACAACTTATATGGTGGGGTGGACTAGATAGCACTACATGATATCATTATAGATTATATGACATTTAAGACCCATATCTCCCTTAAATTCATTGGGTAAAGATTTATATCTCATAATATAATGATGGGAAGTAGTCGATGGGCTTGATCCACTATGGGAAGAAGGTATGAATTGAATCACTATAAGGAAAGGTCTATGATTAGGGATTGTGGTGTATCCTTCCTAGTAGGTGTATCCCCAATGAAGTTAACTATTATGTTTTGGAAATGATAACTGGATTATAGGGAATGATTTTACTTTCTTATGTGTTTCCCATAATTACATATCTTATGCCTATGTTATGAAATCATGAATTATACTCCTTGATTTATTTAAAATTCATGTCTTATGAACTGCTAATCTTTATTCCATGATTTATGTTTATGATCTTTGATAAGTTGTTTATGATCTTATAATGTTATGATCATGTTATCATACCCTTATGTTCATGTTATTCTTATGCATCTCCTCTGATTTTCCTTATTGAGAATATAAGCTCACCCTTTCTTATGTTTCAATTTACAAGGTTATGAAGAAAAGATTTTAAGTTGGAGTACTAAAGGGGAAGATCTTTATTGGATATGTTAAAGATATTTCACCAATTTAGAAGATTGTATTTTCGAGTTTCCAAAGACAATAAACTATTATGGTCCTCGAGCATGTAATTTTTTAATGTGCGGAATATTCATCCAAAATGATTTAATATCTATGTATGCTAAGACTGAGTCACTATAATTCACACTTTATTTTGGAGGTTCCTGGAAAAATCACCTACCAATCATTGATTTTTCCTTCAATAATATCTTTCAATAAATTGTTTGGATGGATATCTATGAGTCTCTATATGGTAGGCCATTCCATTTACCCGTATTCTTGTTAGAGACAAGTAAGGAAATGATACTTGGACCTCATCTTGTTCATGAGGCTTTAGAACATGTGAATCTTATTCAGAAGAGGATTACTATAGCTTATTCTAAGAAGAAGTATCATACTGATCATCATCGATGACCTCTAGATTTCAAATTGGGACATCGGGGCATTTGATGAGTTTTTTCTAGATTGAGTTATTGATGGATTCATAGATAGGGAAAGCTATCAAATCATTACGTCAGGCCTTTCAAGATATTGGAGAGAGTCAGGCTGATAGCCTATCAGTTGGATTTAACATAGAGGCACTGGTCCATGCATGAAATATTCCATGTATCACAACTTCACCATATTTACTCCAACCCATACCATTCATTTTACCCTAAGGATATTGAGTTAGAGGTAGATGCATCCTTTGAGGAGAATCCTATACGTATATTTGATTAGAGAACAAAGGATTATTGATATATGTTATTTACTCTAGTATGGGGGCTATAGAATCATGAATATGTATAGGACGAGACCTAGGAGAGAGAGGCTGACATATGTGCCTAGTGGCTGAAACTTTTCTTAGATGATGTTTTCCACACTCTGAAGGGAAAATCGGGGACCCGTTGTTTTAATAGGGGAGTTTGTAACATATTAGAAATTTCAAATTTTTAAAAATACTTAATTTACTATGAAAAGCCTATATTTTTTATTATAGTAATGTGATTAAGAGGCTAAAGAGTGGTTCAGGAGCATCAAAGGCATGTTTAGAGCCTGATGGTCAAAAATTTTGAAATACAGACTAAGTTGCTTGACTAGTGCATGGTTAATGTTAACTATGTGACTCAAATGTATGGGTGCTACAAGAAAATATAGAGGGGTTAAAAGTTAGTTCTAACCATGTAGCTTAGGCGTCATGGATATATGAGGCTTTTCAATGGGCTAGAAGGGGCCACACAATTTTCCCAAACCACACGCCCAAGGCTGTACCCTTAGTGCTACTTAACCAGTGGTGCTGCATGGTTTATCAATACGTATAGCCAAACCACGTGCCTCTTAAAAAATGTCAAAGGAACATTTTCCACTACCTTAATTTATGCTTTCTCCCCTATTTTCCTCCCCACTCACATGCAGAACCTATCCTAGGTGTGTGATCCTTCCAACTTCTTCCGAATTAAGATTTGATCTAGGATATCCACCGAGCTCCAATTCTATCACCGTCATTTGCATTGGATGTGTATCAGTAATATATTCATTCATCTTCCTCCCTTTCTTAGTTTATTATGCCATCTTCAGTGAAATTTTGGCATAAGTTAATATTACCTATTGTATATAATTTGTCTAATTTTCCAATTTCTTCTATTCTATCTTGATTTAAAGAAGAAAAATGGACAAGTGGTCATATACTTCAATAAGGAAGGTGGTCTAGTATTTTTTACCAAAATACAAGTCATTTTACAACATGGAACGTTGTGTCACATGCTAAACTTTCCGCGCATCACCTTAAATTTGTATTTTTCCTTTATCTAAATTTTTACCCATGTTAGAAATGACCCATGAACCCTTGTTTATGATTTGAGGTCTCCCACATCGATAAGTTCCACCCCTTAGGGTGTGATTCTGTGATTACCTACAATTATTAAATGTTTAAATATAAAACCACCTTATAAGTGGTCTTAGATTTATGCCTAAGTGAAGTGACTACCTAAATTAAACGGGAATGATTAGTACGACCACTTCACATGAATCCCATATGAAAAAGTAATAATCCCCTTAGATAATTGGAATATTAAATAAATTTTAAATAAACCTTGCTTGTAATTGAATAATTGCCAACCGTAATTAATTAAATATGATAACTGATAATGAAATCCCTTATATTTGTGATACTAGAGAAAGGCCTCCCACCTATTTATGATACTCAAGAAAGGTGTCCCACCTATTTTTGATAACCGATCATTGAATCCTAAATGGAATGTGATATATGAGTATGGTTTCTAAATTGAAATGAGATATAAAGGCATGGTGTCCCAAATTAAATGTAATGTATGGGAATGATGTCCCATGTGAAAGTGATAACCAAGCATGTCACCCCTAATGAAATGTGATGTATGGGAATGACACCCCATATGAATGTGATATATATGCATGAAATCCCAAATTAATTGTGATAACTGGGCATGGCATCCCACATAGCGATATATGAGCATACTAATATCCATATGGTGATCCATATGAACCATATGATGATCCATATGGTTCATGACACTCGAGCGGGCAAGGCGTCCCTTAATATTCCATGAGATTCATACTAATATCCATGGATACCTAAGTTACACCTTGGGTCCTATCTAGTAGAAGTATATATATGGATATAAATAACACTAAATATATAGACCATATATATACATACGCACACACATGGTCACTTGTTTAGAGATCTCATAGCATAGGTTGAAGAAGGTAATGTCAACTTGGTGTCCTTTAGAAACTAGATCCAACCTTTTTACTGTTTATATTTTTATTTACATTATTATAATTTTACACTGATCATTTTAAACACACCGACTAGATTTTACTAGACACAATTGGTGGTGACCTACTGAGTATATCTCACACCCAGTTCGGGCAACCAGTTGGTACCCGAATAGATCTTATGGATGTAGGCAGGGACAAAGGGAAGTGTCCAACTATGGATGCTTGATTGTTTTCTTAATATGGAGTACCAAGAATCGAGATTATTATTATGATTCTAGTGGAGATAATTGTTGAATTTTTGTATTTTTGTATTGCATGATGTAATTTCTTGTACCCCTATTCACCTTTTGTATATAACATGACATGTGCATCATTTTGGTATTTGATATTGATTCTGTTCTAGATTTTTTATTTTATCTAGATGATTTATTATTCTGTTTAGGGTTATTTATTACTTCCTCTACTATTTATCATTTTTGTATAACACTGTGATACACTCTGACATGAGGGTATAATTTCACCACTGACACACCCTAGGCCCTCATTGATATTTGAAAACCTTTAGTGCATGGGGAGGCCCACTTTTGGAAATGTGGCCAATTGGGTTTAGTTTCTTATGATTGAATTGGGTTCAGGATGATACAGGATGTTTCTCCTTCCAATAGGTATTCAGATTGATGTTAAGGGAGTAGCTACTTTACCACACATTCTAGATTTTATTCTTCCTCTTATTTTTCCACCTCTCAAGTGGCCCTTTTCTCCCCATCCAAGGCTAGTTTAAAAGTTCATATAGACAAAATATCAAAATTTAAGGAAATATACAACTATATTTGAATAAAATTGAAGTAATACGAGTTCATATTTTATTATTATCCCCTAAAATAGTTAGTTGGAGATACTGTTTCTTCATAGACAACCATTGACACTTGTTTTTTCATTTAATTTCAGCAATATTTTTTCTTCAATGGAGGATTATTCTATATTATTATCACTTTAATAGGTAGTTTATAACTCTTCCATACATGAAAAATTTAAAATAGAGGGAGTTAAAATGCGATTATAATAAAGGAAAATTAAAATAAAGTGAATCTAATAAAATTTTTACTCACTTGAGTGGTTCTATTTTGAGATATTTCTCTCTAATGCATAAATTTTGAAGGATTTATTTAGGATAGGGCATTAGGTACACCATCCTTTCTTTAAATCCCAACATATCCTTTTTTTAATCTTCATTTAAGGCATACTCCAAATGTGATGAATCTTCATTGTCAAAAAATAGGGTTATTTTTCAAATAAATTTCATAGAAGATACAAAAATAAAATTAAGAGCTTGATTATTTCTCTTTATTGTTTCTTATACTATACTTTTATCTCCATATAATTACTCTGGAAGGATCTTGAAATGTGTGGGAGTAAAAAATATTTCAAGTGCTTCTTCCACCTTCTCTATGTATTCTTTTTTAAAGAAAATAATTTTTTTTTTCTTTTTTTATTCTTGGTTTTCTTTTTCTATATTGGTTTTGAGATTAGTGGCCATCATAACCACCATTTACTTCAGTTATCCCATCTAAATTTTTTGATCCTTGAGTTATTAGTCCAACAAAAAAGAGCTAGTAACTCTTTAATATCCTGTAGTGTTGCTTCTTCTTCATTATGATGTCATGAGACATATGAATTTACTATTTAATAGATTTATTTTGGTATTAGAATCCATTATTGCACCCCTTGGTATACTTTTGTGGTTTCTCCTACCATGTTCTAAGAATTGGTACCTCAGGATTCTATAGTAATAGATATTGGTTAGTTTGAAATTGTTTATCTATTTGACAATCCATGACCTCAATAGTGATTTGATAAATCTCTATAAACTGAGCATGAATTTTAGCGACTTGAGGTTTTCTAATTTGAGACTTATCTTGATTTTTAGTTTGAGTCCCAGGACCTTCCCTAGGGGAAAAAAGTAAATTTAACCTAGTAGAAAACCTCAGAAAAATCTTTCGATGTTTTTGTTGATTATGGGGAGTGTTTTTTAGCCTTAAAATGAAACAATGTGGAATCTTGAGCATAGAAGAGCTCCAAAAATAATATATTATTTTTAGTGCATGCACACATATTTATGATTAATTTCTTATGTATATTTAATGAAGATTCAAATGGGAAAACTAACAATACATTTGTGTCCAAAACATGGGTTTTAACTTAGGGGTGGTCTGACTTTTATTTTCATCTAGGATTCTAGGGATTAAGAGATATTGAATGATTAAATAATTAAAAAGGAAAAATTCTTAATTTAATTAATTAAGTCTTAATGGGGAAATAAAACTCTAGAACCCATATACTTAATCCATACTATGTTTCCACTCTAGGGTCAACAATTTTTTATTGGAAAGAACCCTAGGGATAGGAATAAGATGAGGATACTAGATCTCAAGGTATAATGACATTGGATTGAAGAATAGATCATCTCCATTTACAATGATTACCGACATTGATGTGATCATTATCAATGATCGATCCAACCCTAAGGTTGGGATTGTTTTTTTATCATTTACCCTTCATGGATTTTATGTTTGATTTTATGATATTATATTCTATACTCTTTTTATTTTAGTTTGTTATGTGTGGAATGATGGTTGAAATTTATCTTCTTCCCATATCCCCATTCTAAAATTCTATAAATATTATACCATGGAATTTTTAGGGTAATATTTATTTCCTCTAATTTTTTCTTTATTTTTGGTGATGGTTGATAATTAATTGATAAAGAATGAGAACCTAAATTATTCTCTCTCTATATATCTACCTATCTTCCCCCTTATTACATATTTTCAAAGGTATTTTTGACCCTAAAAATGGATAATTGAAGTGATGAGTGGTAGCAGCGACCATGTGGTGGCCCAGGAGGTGTGTTATAATAGTTTTTGATGTAAAAATGGTGACAATAGAGGCACTCAATAGAGAGAGATTACAATGAATATGTTCATTGAGAGAAGAGTGGAGGACACAACTTGGTGTAATCTGACTTCAATGGTTAATGAAATCATGAGAGGTGATGAACTTTATGGGCACCATGATTCTGGGAGAGATGAGTTGGGGTTTTGGGGGTGGGGTGCAGCCTAGCCAACCTGGCCACCATGTTGGATGGGGATTTCATGTGCACTATAGTCCTTACATTACCATGCACATGAACAACCACATAACCCATGTCACCATATGCATGGAACTCCATATTCCTAGTAGGTACTCCCTTCCCCCCAGTGCACCATGTGACATTCCTAGGGGTCACCATGTGGTCTGCTTCCCATTTGTGCAGGGTATTTTTAGGAAAAATTCACCAGGTGTCTGTTTCAAAAAAATAAATAGCCTTTCCTAAGTATTTTTACATATATATCACAATGGCATGATATGTTTGGGTATACAAGGTTGTATGTGAGGTGAGATAGGTACATATTAAATTTAGCTCCATTGGTCTGACGAATGGGTTCTGCCATGATGATCTAAGTGTTATTAGGGTTCAAAAATTCCCATGATGGAAAAGTTGTGTTTGGGTGTAGGTTTGTCCACCATCCTCATACATGGTTGATAATCCCACCCATTTTCTATGTGCTTCTAAAGGTTCTTGATCCTCTATATTAGGATTAGACAGGGTTGGTATATCCTCCACTTATTCAGGGAATGATATCTACCATATGTGGTGTAATGCCTTTAATTTACCTGATTCCTTTGTGATTTGGGGTGATTGGAGGTTTCTGGTGAAAAATAGATGATAATAAGTATGGTTTAAGATTGAATTTCAGATGGAGTAGAAGGTTGATGTGTGTCCTAGTAGGTTGCGATATAGAGTAGTCTCGAAGGGTTTGTAAAATTTTCAAGAATAGCCATTTTGAGGCATATCCATGGTCCCTATAACATGGATTTTGGTGTATAGGTTTTGGTGTGTCCAAATATATGGGGGATGGGGTGTGATATAGTGTTTAGGTTGTTTCATGGAACCCTAGGGATCAGGTTTTGTATTCACTTACAATGGGAACTATTATGAGGAGGATGAGCTACACTATAAAGTCCTAGAGGTTGGGACACTTGGTTATACTGATATGGGGAGCCCTACAGTGTGGTGTATTATCTATGACATGGGTTTAACCTGAGTTTATAGGATTAGTTTTGAACAAATTTTGGAAAGAGGGAGACACATGAAGATTTACAACATAAATACCGAAGGCTTTCTTGACCGGGGACCATTATAGTGTAGTATACTGTATTGCACCGTAGTTTAGGTGAAGTACCAAACCACTAAAATGTGGTTGTGGATGTTTTACTGTGGTCTTATTAAAATATATCTAGTATAAATTCCAATGTACACTCAATTTTCTCTTATTTCCCCCCTTCTCCTTAAAACCTTAGGTGAACCAATAACCCCTTTTAGATACCTTTGATCCCTGTTTCTTGACTTCATCCCTTAACTTCTTAGATATTGTTTGATTTGCGATTCAAGGCGAGTTTTAATCTTCTCTATTGTATTTTTTCTCTACCTTTCTCTCTTTCTATGATATGGTTTTTTCCCTTCATTTTCATGGGGTTTTTTTGATGATTAATAGTGAATTCTTTATGAGAATGATATCTATAGGGATCATGAGTTCCTTGAGGAAGAGGTGATTGAAGATCTACGCTTGTTATTCTATTATAAAGAACATTTAATGTTAAATCTAATGGTAGGGGATTTGGGAATTATTCTTATTTTATGTGAAAATTTGGTATTAACATGATTTAAATTCTTTAGGAAGCAGTTCAATTTAATTAAATGAATATAATTACTAGAAATAAGAATGAATATAAAGTGTGATATGATTTCATGTAATTTTTATATGTTTTTTTATGCCTCATGATATTATATAGATAATTTTCTATCTATTTTCTATGATCATTCCTATTTCATGGTATGATTTATATGCTTGAAATTGGTTAAACAACATAAATATGGTAAAATAAGGTGAATAATGAAAGATACATGTAAATTTAATCACTGTCCTTCCTTGAAAATATTTTAATATGAATGTATTTCTCAAATCATGTTTATGGTTCATTCTTATTCATTGTTAACTTTCGATGATAGGTTTGTTACCGAAACACATGCATAATGAATCAATAAATTCAAGATGGTAATGAAAAAAATTGTTTGTTGGAAATAAATTTCTGAGGCTATTGAGAGCCTATCCTTGTTTTTTATAGTCTTGTATACCCTGGTGTTATGGGATTGGTTTCCCCTTAAATGTGATATTCTAAAAATATGATTGTTTCAATGTATGCAATTTATCCTTTTGACCCCTTTTTGTTATTATAGAATAAGTAAATTTGGAAAATTATGTAACAACCCAGGTAATTATAAAATATATATTTTTTAATTCAAGAATTAAATAGTTAAATTCATTATAAATTTATAATGAAATAAGTGGAATTTATAGAAATTAAGGAATTTATACTGATGGAATAGTAACTTGACCTTTGGAATAGTAACATGACCATTAAGAATAGTAATCTGGACAATAGAATAATAACCTAACCTATGATATTATAAATAAAATTCATGTATATTTTAAGTGTAATCATGATATATTTATACCATGGAATAAGTAAATAAATATTTTTAGAAATGATAAATTAACTGTTGATATTTTTGTAAGCCATAAATATTTAATTACAATTTTCTAATTAATTTAATGATTAAAAAGAAAATATACTTTCATAAAATAGATTCATAAATTATATTTTTTTATTATGATTATAAGATAATTTTATGAGACTTTAATTAAAATTTTAAAGTGTTATAAAATTAATTATAGTTTTAAAAAGGGTATTTTTTGAATAAATTATGATTTTAATTAAAAATTAAATTTATCATATTTATAAAATTATTTTCAAAAAATGGAGTGCATTTTTTAATTCTACATGTTGAAAAATGGCTAGGGTGAATTTTTTTGGATTTTTCTGAAATACTTGAATTTTTGGTGAATAATGAAATGCAATAATTTACGATATAAGATAAATACATGATTTATTGAGTCATAAAAGATGTAAGGATAATTTAATCGAAAAATATAAAACTTTAATTCATTATTTTAATATATTTGATGATAATTCTCAGACTATTCATAATATTGAGGCAAATTAATAAACTAATGAATATAGTAATGAGAAGACAACCCTCTCCTCCACTATAAATATCACTCACCACCACCTATTCTCCTCATAAATCAAATCCTTTTTTATTGTTTAATTTCTTCCAAAATCCTTTCCCAATCCTCTCCCCCAAGTCGGGAACCTTCTGGTCTCAACAAAAGACCATAACCAAGATCCTTAAGGAGGTTCTCAAGGAATAGAATTCAAGAGGAAAAAATCCACTTTCTTTTACTGTTATTTTATCTTCAATTATTTTTATTTTCTTATAATATCTTCCCATACCCTTATACAAGAGGATTAAAAACTATAGTATCTTATATATACTATAATTTTATCATTTTTATTGAAAATTCATCATCATACTTATACTATTCTCCCTTTTATTCAAAAAATAAACACTATCGGTGATGTGTCGATTTACCGACATCATGGATGATGTGTTTTTAATTTCCATTACTACCTTCAAGTCTGGTCATAAAACCCTTAATACAGTTAAATAATATTTTATTATACATATTATACATTTTATTATGTTTTATAACCATTTTTTGTACATAATATTAATTACTAAAACAAAAGTGGTTCGTAATGATCCAAATTCACCAAAATAAATTTATGTTCATCACTAATGTTTTATCTAACGATTCGTACTTATAACAGATAAAATAATGATATATAATACCATTTAATATTATTTAATTTCCTTAATAATATTTAATCTCAAATCTATATCTTTTCTCCCTTCTTTCAAGAAAATTCATAATAAGCCAACAATGGAAACTATTAAATAAATGTACCCAAAATAATGAAAATAACAAAATATTATTAATAAATGGGTTGAAAGATGCTTTGAGAATATCATATAAGTAATTATTAATATGAATATTGTTCTTTAATATATTAATATTACTATTAAATCATTATACATGAGGTTTGGACATGTTTTAAGTAAGGCGAACATGAGGTAAGGGAATTATTAACCCAATTTCCATTATTTGGGTTAGCCTTCTACTTCATTGATTATGTGGTACTAAGATTATTTGTGTAATGAATTTTTTATATATTATGTTTTATTATTTAGATTTACAGTGTATACACATATTATTTTCAATCTATTAATTCTCACATCAATTATATGATATTTTTAAGGGATTTTTCTTTTAAAATCCTCTTTTAAACTTCTATTTTTACAAAATTAAAAAGGGATGTTTTTATGAAATTATTATTATTTTATGATTATGTTATGGTTATTGGGATTTTTTTATGATTAAGGGTGGGAAATATATCTACCTCTAATTCATTGGGTATGTTTCTATTAGAGGTCGACCATAAGGTTACTCCAAGTGTAACTATGATGGTTACACCATAAGTTAGCATTGAGGGTTACATTTTAAGGTAGCCGTGAGGGTTACATTGTAAGGTAGCCATGAGGGTTACAAATCATATGGTGGACACAAGGGTTACAATATTAAGTAATTAATTTTCTAATTTAACATTATGGTATTATTTATGTTTTCTATTTTTTATGGAAATCTCATGTTTCACAAAGTAACTATATGATACTTATTGTGTGAGAAGTATGTCTTTATGAAAATGATTTCATATGTTTATAAGTATTCATGTATAAACGGTTTCTATACTTATTTTTATATACCATAATAATATTTTTGTGCTCATACCAAGTTTTAAAATGTTTTCACTAGGTTTAAGGATGGATAAGAGAAAATGAGATGCCAAGATGAATGTTGTGAAGACTTTTATTGAAAAGATTTCATGTTTTTATTAAAAACTTTGTATTATGAAAAACATGGATATTTTTTTAGTTGTACCTAATTTTTATGATTATGGGTTTATATTTATGAATTATTTCCTAATTTTTTGAAACCTTAAACCAAAAATATCTTTGGGAGTTTAAAGAAGTGAATTCCAAATGAGTTTACTAGATTATGTAATGTTTAAGTCCAGGTCCTTATAGTTGGTATTAGAGTACGATTTAGATAACTTTATGGGTTAGGATGATGCTAATACCAAAAATTATTTTTACCAAATGTTTATTTAGAAATTATATATAATTTAAATATTACCATGTTGCTTCATCTAAGATATGTCTATTCAAAATGGTTTTTTATAGAAGAAACTGGGAAGCTGAAATAGGAAGGAACCGAGTGGATGATATCTTTCCAAATCCACAATATGGAATGGTGGGAATTGGAACTGAACAATTTGTGATAGTAATTGATAAATTTATGTAGGATATAAATGGTGGTAGAATCCATGAAATATAATAACTAGAGTTACCACAAATTAACATGATGATATTAGAACATTTTATAAGGCAACATCCTCCTACTTTCAGTGGATCTTCAGACCCAATAGAGGCTGAAGGATGGATTAAATCCCTTGGAAATATATTTTATGTTATGGGGTATTCATATAATCAAAATTTTAGTATTTATATTTATCATTCTGAAGGTGAACCTGACCAATGGTTCTCAATGGTAAAGAATATCAGGGATATCGGGGAGATTTATGACTTGGAATAGGATGAATATAAGAATTTGTTACTTGAAAAATATTTTCCTATGGTTGTTCGACTTAGGATGGAAAATAAATTCTTTTAATTGAAGTATAAATTGGAATATTTAGTGTAATTTTATGAAGAAAACTTCACCGTACTGAAAAGTTATGCCCCAAATATTATTTGGGATCTTGATAGAAAAATCAATCATTTTTACTCAGGATTGAAGCCAAGATATCAAAGGGAATTGTCCTACCATGAATTAAAAAGTTATGAGAAGATTGTTTGATGTGATGAGAGGTTAGAAATGGAATTTTTTGATGATCATGTGTACTTTGAGAACAATAACAAGAAGAGGTCCAGATGGCAAGAGATGGGTAAGAATCAATCAAATAAATTTGCAGGTAAGAAATTACAGTTTCTAGTTTTTGAAAAGTGTTGTAAAAAGCCCCTTGGGGAATTTATTAACAAAATTAAGAAGTGTTTTCGATGTGGTAAGTTTGGAAATATAGCCCAAGATTTTAATGAAAATGATATTAAGTCTAATTCTGATAATAAAACTATAAAGTGTTTTAAATGTGGTGAGATGGGTTATTATGTAAATACCTACCCAAAGAAAGATCAAAATGATAGAAAATATCTAAATTATAAGTAGAAAGGTGTAGTGAGATATTTTTTGACTACGTTAGTAGATGTTAAGCCATATTATAAAGTGGTATCAGGTACTTTATTTTTTTACTCATATTTTTCTAATTTCTTGTTTGATATGGGGTCTACACATTCCTTTATTTCTGAGATTTGTTTTGGTAAATTAGAAATTTAACCTCAATAAATGAGACCAAATATTATGGTTAAAACAATAGGGGAAATACTATATCAAAAAGGAATTATAATAATCTTCATGTTTTTGTCTACAGAAAGACATTTCCTACAAACCTTGTTATATTTCTCTTAGTATAGTTTTATGTTTTTATGGGTATGGATTGAATTTTTGTTTACCATCCTAAGATTGATTGTAGAGATAAATAAGTTGTTTTTCAAAAAGAGTTTTAATTTTTATACAATAATTAACCCATACCATTTATAACATATTAGGAAAATAAGAAACTATTAAAATATGGAAATGAAAGTTATCTTTCTCATATTTTTGAAAACAAGGGAACTATTTAGATTAATGATGTACCAGTGGTAAATGAATACCTGAATGTTTTTCCTGATGAGTTTCCTAGTGTTAAACCTGATTGGTAAGATGAATTTACCATGGAATTGGTTCATGATGCTAAGAAATTTTCAAAACCCCCTTATCTAATGGATCAAGTGGGAATTCTTGAATTGAAAAATCAGTTGTAGGAGTTTCTTGATAAAGGCTTCATTCATCCTAGTATTTCATGATGGGGTGATACTATATTTTGATAAAAAGAAAAATGGTCCCATGATACTTTTCATTGATTATATAGCTTTGAATAAAATTATTATTAAGAATAATTATCCATTTCCTCATATAAATGACTTTTTTGATCAGCTCTATGGAGTTTAATATTTTTCCAAAATTGACATGAGATCCAGGCACCATCAACTGAAGGTTAAAGAGGATTACCTCCCAAAAATAGCTTTTCGTACTAGATATATTCATTATGATTTTGTTGTTATGACCATTAGTTTGAAAAAATGACCCTAATGTATCCATGGATCTTATGAATAGAATATTCCATGAGTAATTGGATAAGTTTTTTGTTGTTTTTATTGATTATATTTTTTTTTATTTTCAAAAATTTCTGAGGATCATGAAAAAAATTTAATAATTTTCTTGAAAACTCTAAAAGAAAATAAGTTATATGAAAAATTTATAAAATTTTATTTTTGGTTGCAACAAATTTATTTTCTTGGGAATATTGTAAATAAGGATGGAATAAAATTTGATCCTATTAAAAAAAGTGCATGATGAATGTCCAAGAACTAAAAATGATACAGATATTCATATTTGTCTTAGATTAGGAGGTTATTATCGAAATTTTTTTAAAAACTTTGCACGATTATGTAGGCCGCTAACTAAATTAACACAAAAAGGGGTTAAATTTATTTGGACAAAAGAATTTGATGTTTTTTTAGGAACTGAAGAAGAGATTGGTGAATGATCTAGTTTTGGCCTCATATTCCAAAAATGGTGATTGTTTCTTCTACAATGATGCTTCATTAAAGGGTATTTGTTGTGTTCTAATGTAAAATGATTAGGTAATTACTTATACTTCATGAAAACTGATATCTCATGAGTTAAATTATCCCACACATGATTTTGAATTAGAAACGACTGTTTTCTCTTTAAAAATTTGGAGGAATCATATATACGAAGCTAAATGTAAAATATATACTGACTATAAAAGTTTAAAGTATATATTTACTCAAAATAAATTGAACATGAGGTAGAGAAGATGGCTCGAACTGATAAACGATTATGATTACAAGATCAATTACCATAATGGAAAAGAAAACAAAGTGGAATATGACTTGAGTCAAAAATATAATGAATCATTAACCATGTTACATTTAGAATAAGACCCCTTGATTAATTATTTGATAAATTTTGACTTGGAAGTTGTTTTTGTAGGAAATTAATCTGTTTTGTTTCAGGTTTTAGTGCAGTCTCCTTTGTTATAAATAATTAAGAAAGCACATAAGGAAGACGATGAGTTATAGAAAAGTTAGAATTGGTGAAAAAGGGTAAGTTTCCATAATTTAATGTTGATAAATATGGTTTTTTAGATTTAAGAAGAGATTATGTGTGCCTTGTGATTCACAGTTGAAGAAAGAGTTGTTAATTGAAGCTCATGGTTCTTTGTTTTCAGTTCATCAAGGCAGCACAAAGATGTATAGAGACCTTCAGTAGTATTATTGGTGGGATGGAATGAAAAGAGATATTACAAATTTTACCATAAAATGTTTGAATTGTCAACAAGTTAAAGAAGAGTGAAAATTACCAAAGGGTATGCTTCTGAATTTTCCAGTTCCAGAGTTGAAATGGGAAAATATGTCCATGGACTTCGTTGTGGGACTATGGTTCACGCCCAAATTTACCCAAGAGAAGAAGGGTAGAACAGTCCTTGTAGTGTAGCTTGGGTTGTCGATTCCACAGAGACCTAAGAAGATACCTAAGATACACAACCTAAGGGATGGATTTTTGGCTATGAAGTGGCCAACTTGGATTGATTTTGTATGGGTTTTAAAGATATCTAAAAGATTTAAGTGGATTCAATTTGAAAGAATGAGTTGATCCTAGGTTATCACTCGGGGTGGATTGGACGTATTTTCTTTTTAATGATTTCAATTTCTTAAATTTGAGATGGGTTCATTTAAGGAGATAAAACAACATCATCACTTACTGGTTTAATTCCTACACCCTCTAATACTAATCACCTATACACTTGAAGGATCAAATTTTTGAGCACTTCAAGGTAAAGGATCGTTTTAGTACTTGAAGTGTGTGGCCTTAAATTCAACAAGGACGATGGAGTTTAAAAATCATCAAATAAAAATCCCAATTAAAGAAGTGATTATACATTAATTAGGTGATAAATAACATCCAATCCAGCCCCTTGCTACTCCCTTGTATCAACCCATAAGTGGGTTAGCCCTCCATTGATCCCATGGTTTCAATGGAAGCGGAAAGTAGACTCATAAGGGAGGAAATAGAGAAGTAAAGAAAACAACAAAAATAAAATGATCACTCCACCGTTGTGTGAATAATTTCACAAGGGTTGGTGTGAATAAATTCACACATTTATCAAACGGTATCAAAGTGATATTAAGAACAACAGAATAAGAGTAGAAGAAGAACTTTTATTAATAAACTAAAGTGAATTGAACAACTTACATGTGAAAGACAAAATTGAGGCAACAAAAATGCAGCATAACATTACAATTGAACAAAGCATCCAATATATTCAACTCCTTCACCACCACTGCCTTAAATAGGCATTTTGGGAGCCTTGGGTCGAGCATTCAACAGTACAAGTCATCCCACTTGAGTATGGTAGGCCTAGGGTGGTGGAAAGTTTGTGGAATTTGGAATTTTCCACATTTGACCCGAGGTGGCAGCCAGCTTTACTTCACCGAACAGACGCGTCTGGAAGACCTTCTAGACGGCCGAATCAGGGTGGTCCATATAAGAAGAAAATGGATATCCGGATGTCTTATAACCGTCTGAAAAATTTGGGCCCATTTGGAGTTGTGTATTCCGAGATATGATCAAAGTGGTGGACTGTTTTTCTGGGCCGCAGAATCTGGCCCAGAATTTTATCTCTAACTTGGGCCGACTAAATGACCAACATGGAAGCCTAATTATCATTAACTTCTGAATAGTGATTTGTTCCTATACATGTCTTATAGCATCCCATGAAATTTGGGATTAATTGGGCCTGTATGTTGGGCCCCACAGTCTCATCAGTGGGAAGGTGTCCAATCTGCCTTCTCCAGAATTGCTTCCTTTCATTGCCAAATATCTCCATC
This sequence comes from Viscum album, assembly GCA_963277665.1. Taxonomy (NCBI): domain Eukaryota; kingdom Viridiplantae; phylum Streptophyta; class Magnoliopsida; order Santalales; family Viscaceae; genus Viscum; species Viscum album. Next base: position 443,192,180 of record OY728160.1, read on the forward strand.
ATCCTCCATGAATTCTCCACTGATCCCTGAATCAAACATGTTAATATTTAAGTGTAGATCAATTTCAAAAAATATAAAATTAAAATATGTAAAATTCAATTCCTTACAATCAGATGAATCATTGGGTACTTTAAATGATGTTCAAAAATGTACCACATAATAGTGCATTTTAAGAAGGTATTACAAACATAATGTGAAATGATGTTCAAAGTGTAAAATGCACTAAAATGGTGTTTATGAATAACAAAGAAAATGAAAATTATGTATATTAACAATGAATATTAGCCTCATTTAGTGGCTAATCACACCCCCCAACTTGAGTTTTGCTAGTCCCGAGCAAAATATATCTCATCAAAAATGAAATTCGAATTCCCTTTTCCAAAAACATTTTAATACACAATGATCACCAAAAAAACCTTATACCAAACAATCATGAAACCCATCAAAATATTTTAATACAAGATATTTTCATAAGCAGATCCCAATCCCAAGCCCATTCCTTTGATCAAATCCATCATCATACTTCATCCAACTCAATTACGTGTAATGATGTGTTGTGAATCACAATAGATATGGGGGTTCATTTTCATTCAAGGGGGAAATCATGGAAGCGCTAGGTGGAATCACATTTAATCCTAATATGAGTATTCTTCATCCCTCTTTTTTTTTGATTTTTTTTTGCAATATTGCTATAGTAATTGAGATTGCAATTAATCAAATTAACCCATGTAGCAAGACTTTGCCGATGACTCCCAGACTCAAAGGCCTTAGGGCACCAAGTGAAACCCACATACTCGGGCATCGTCTCGAGTTAACTTAATCAAAAACAAAGTAATATTACCATAAATAGAGATAGATTGAAAAACTCAGGGCTAGACAACTCTGGAGTCACGATCCCCAAGTGCCGAAAGCCTCGCATTTTATCAATCCATTGCTCTACACGCAAATTTTTATTTTTATTTTTTATTTTTTATTTTTTAATAATTTTTTATTTTTTTAATTTTTTTTTGGAATACTCATATTATTCATAAAAATAAAACCATCCTATGCTATTTATTATGGGACCCCAAAAATTCAAATTAGTACCCCACAGTCTAGAGGACGTGCATTGTGGCATTTTTTTTTATTTGGATGAAAATATAAACGATGAAATATCACATTGGACAGCCACACTTTCCAAAATCTATGCTCATGAAATTATACAAGGATTAAAATCAGAATCAGGGCATGCTAAATTATTTGATATTCAGTTTCAAAGTGTTCAATGTGTATTACCATGTTCAAAGTTAAAGGAATTTTTCCTTCCATTTACTTTTTTTTTAAATCATTCAATTTTTGTTTTTGACACAAAAGCATTTTTTTTATTTTATCTCCCCCCCAACTTAAAACAACACTGTCCCCAGTGTTTGAATAAATGAAAAATTAGAAGGAGTAGAGGTAGGGAATAAAAATTTAAAAAGGAAATTGAAAATGAGGATTATGGAATGAAGTCACCTGGTGGTTGAAGTTTGAAGTTCTTGCCGCTCGAATTTATTCCTTTGATATCCATGTCGCTTGCAAAGTTCCCTAGTGGAAAAAGGAAAAAACAAAACAAACAAAACAAACAATATATATATATATATTTATATAATAAAGGAAGTAAAATATAAGAATATATATAAAAATTATAGAATAAGGTAGCACAAGAAGCCGCAGGTCAGTGGTAAGCGCGCGCCCCTGTCTCCCTTCGGTCCCGGGTTCGAGTCCCCGCGGCTTCGCCAGTTGTGACGGGGTTTTCCCCACGGCCTATGGCGTGGACTTTTTTTTTTGTATTATTATATTTTTTTTTCTTAACCCATTGAATAATAAAAACAAAATAAACTGATGATACATTGTCTTCTTTTTAAATTTCTGGGTAAGGTATTACTCAAGGATCACACCACGTGACACAGATGAATATGGTGCTCCTCTTTCGTACCCATCTATACTCATAATAGAAGAACATGTCAAAAGTCTATTTTTTTATTTTTAAATATAAAAATGATTAAGTAATATTATTTGAAAAATAAAGATGATTCAGAAATATTAGAAACATAAAAACCACGGGTTGCCTCCCGTGCAGCGCTTTTTTTAACGTCGTTAGCCCGACATAGATCCCAAATTTATCAATTTTTTTCCTGGTTCATAGATTGGATCAATTAACTCAACATCTATTTCCTGTTTATTGAATGATTCAACGAATGTTTTTAACCTTTGACCATTGACCTTGAAAATGTGACCACTTGTGGGATCTTGAATCTCTACTGCCCCATGGGGGAATACATGATGCACTATGAAAGGTCCTGACCATCTAGACCTTAACTTTCCCGGATGTAAATGAAGTTTTGAACTATACAAGAGCACAAGTTTTCCCGGTTCAAAATGTTTGACCTTGATATTCCTAGATTGGTAGGCTTGAACTCTAGCTTTATTGATCCTTGAATTTTCATAAGCCTCCATCCTTAGTTCCTCCAGTTCATTGAGATCTAATTTCCTTCTTGTTACGGCCAATGAGAGGTCATAATCCATTTTCTTAATTGCGCAAAAGGCCTTATGTTCAATCTCCACTGGCAAATGGCATGCTTTTCCATAAACCAACCTATATGGGGACATTCCTAAAATGGTTTTATATGCAGTTCTATAGGCCCAAAGCGCATCTAAGAGTTTCTCAGACCAATCTTTCCTAGAGGGGTTGACAGTTTTTTCAAGAATTTGCTTAATTTCACGATTGGCTAACTCAGCTTGACCATTGGTCTGTGGGTGGTAAGCAGTGGACACTTTGTGAGAAATTCCATATTTTTACATGAGTGATGAGAATGGACGATTGAAAAAATGAGTTCCACGATCACTTATGATAGCCCTAGGAATTCCAAATCTAGAGAATATGTTTTCTTTTAGGAATCTAATCACAGTTTGATGATCATTGGATTTTGTGGGAATGGCCTCAACCCATTTTGAGACAGAATCAACAGCTAAGAGTATGTAGAGGTATCCCCAAGAGTTTGGGAAGGGACCCATGAAATCAATTCCCCAACAGTCAAATATTTCAACCACTAAGATGGGAGTGAGTGGCATTTGATTCCTTTTTGTGATGGACCCTACTTGTTGACACCTAGGACAGCTTTGACAATATGTGTAGGAGTCCCTTGAAAGGGTGGGCCAGAAAAGACCACATTGAAGAATCTTAGCAGATGTTTTCTTAGAGGAAAAGTGACCTCCACATGCCTCACTGTGACAGAATTTAAGGATGGACTCTTGTTCAGATTCTGGAACACACCTCCTAATGACTTGGTCAGGGCAGAACTTATAGAGGTAAGGATCATCAAACACATAGTGTCTAACATTAGAAAGAAATTTCCTTCGAGCTTGAGTCCCTAAGAATTTTGGAATGACTCCTGTCACTAAGAAATTTGCTATGTCAGCATACCAAGGGCAGTCACTCACAGAGTATAGGTGTTCATCAGGAAACGAATCAGACACAGAGAGGTGATTTGAGTTGTCTTTGAATTCCATCCTAGAGAGGTGATCAGCTACAACATTTTCAACTCCCTTTTTATCCTTGATTGTGAGGTCAAATTCTTGTAAGAGAAGGACCCACCTAATCAGTCTAGCCTTAGCATCTTGTTTTTGGAATAGGTATTTTAGTGCAGAATGGTCAGTGAACACAGTGATGGGTGATCCTAAGAGGTAGGAGCTAAACTTCTCTAAGGCAAACACAATAGAAAGTAACTCCTTTTCAGTGATGGTGTAGTTGATTTGGGCATCATTTAAGGATTTGATTGCATAATAAATGACATAAGGAGTTTTATCACAACGTTGTCCTAACACAGCTCCAACAGCAAAGTCACTGGCATCACAGATAAGTTCAAAAGGAAGGTTCCAATTTGGAGATTTCATAATGGGAGGAGAGGTGAGAGAGGATTTGAGGGTTGAGAATGAACCCTCACAGCTTTCTGTCCAAACAAATGGAGCATCCTTTACTAAGAGAGCACAAAGGGGACGGGATATTGAACTAAAGTCCTTGATGAATCTTCTATAGAAACCAGCATGTCCTAAGAAAGACCTCACTTCCTTGACAGTTTTGGGTGATGGAAGGTGACGAATGATGTCAACCTTTGCTTTATCAACTTCAATCCCCCTACTCGAGACCAGATGGCCTAGAACAAGTCCCTCTTTAACCATGAAATGGCATTTTTCCCAGTTTAGGACCAGATTTTTTTCTTCACATCTTGACAAGACTCTCTCCACATTCTGCAGACATCCCTCAAAAGTATCCCCAAACACAGAGAAGTCATCTATGAAGACCTCAAGAAAATACCCTACCATGTCTGAGAAGATTCCCATCATGCACCGCTGGAAGGTTCCAGGGGCATTGCATAACCCGAAGGGCATGCGTTTGAAGGCAAAGATACCAAAAGGACATGTGAATGTAGTCTTCCCTTGATCCTCTAGGGAGACCTCAATTTGATTGTACCCCGAGTACCCATCTAAGAAACAGTAGAAGGCATGACCTGCCACTCTCTCAAGGACTTGGTCAATGAATGGTAAGGGGAAATGGTCCTTCTTGGTGAATGAGTTTAGTTTCCTATAGTCAATGCAGACCCTCCATCCACTACTCACCCTTGTTGGAAAAATCTCTCCATCCTCATTGGTTATCACTGTGATTCCAGCCTTTTTTGGAACCACTTGGATTGGGCTCACCCATTCACTCTCAGCTATGGGATATATGATGCCAGCTTTCAACAATTTCAGAAGTTCCTTCCTTACTACCTCCATGAGATTAGGATTGAGTCGCCGTTGAGGTTGACGACATGGCTTTGAATCAGATTCCAGAACAATCCTATGAGTCCTGATAAGTGGGCTAATCCCAGGAATATCAGAAAGGGTCCAACCAATGGCTTTCTTATGCTTCCTAAGGACATCTAGAAGCATCCTCTCATGATTGGCTTCAAGAGAAGAAGAAATGACAATAGGATGTGTTTGATTTTCCCCTAGGAAGGCATACTTTAGTGCAGCAGGAAGTTCCTTCAATTCAAGATCAGGTTGGTTCACAATTTCAGCAGAAGATTGGGACATTGGATCAAGATCAATTTCTTTTTTTAGAGGTTCAGATAGGATTGATTCCTCACATGTAGAGGTTTCAGCTACTAAATTGGTTTGATCAGATTTAGGGAAGGAATTTAGAGGGGTCTCTATGAAATTGGTTTCTTGAAAGGTTTCACTGATTGTTGGACCTAAGACTTCATCATAAGAGCAATTTGAAAATGATTCAAGCCAAGGAGATAAACTTCCTTCATATGAACAAAGGAAATCAATCTCATTCTGACTTAAACATTCATCAAATATTCCTTGATGTTCCATGGATTCATTATCAATGCTTCCTATCATGTTTACTTCATGAATATCCTCGTCATCCCCTATTTGTGAGCTTGCATTATAGATGTTCAGGTCTAGACTCATGTTCCCAAAGGTGATGGTCATGTTCCCATTTCGGACTCGAATAACAGAGTTGATTGTTGCAAGGAAAGGATGACCAAGGATTATTGGGGTTTGTTCCTTATTTCCTAAGTTTGGATGGTTGTCATGGACAATGAAATCAGCAGGGTAGATGAAGTTTTCAACCTTTACCAGAACATCCTTTAAAATACCCTTTGGAACCCTAATTCTACGATCAGCAAGTTGAAGTGTGACAGATGTGGGTTGGAGTTCTTCTAGGCCTAACTGGCAGTACACAGCATATGGGATGAGATTGACACTAGCACCTAGGTCACAAAAGGCTTTGACAACTTTGCTTTCTCCTAGTTCAACATTGATGTAAGGGCAACCTGGGTCTTTCAACTTAGGAGGAATTGTACCTTGAATGGTGGTACTCACATTAGCAGCCAAAAGGACTTGGTTTTTATGTGAAAATTTTCTTTTAAAAGTGCACAAGTCCTTAAGGTACTTTGAGTAGGCAGGTATGGTTTGGATTGCATCGAGAAGGGGTATGTTCAACTTGACTTGTGAAAATATTTCCCTCAACATTTCACTCAATTCAGGTTTGGTTTTCCCCCTCATGCGTTGAGGAAATGGTGCAGGTTGTGGGGTTGTTTGTTGAAGAGTTGTTTCTTTCACATTGTTATCAGTTTCTTCAGTTTGATCTTGTGGTTCATTTAAATTTTCATCCAAGTTTGAATCTTCAGGTGGGTTCTGAATTAGTTGTTCAGGTTTCTCAATTGATTTCCCACTTCTTAAAACAGTCACAGCCTTTAGTTGTTCATGAGTTGTTTGAGCACAACTTGACTCTCCCCTTGAAGTTGAGGACGGCACCGCCTGAGTAGGCATGGGTGCCTTTCCTGTTTTGATGGTTTGAAGTTCTTGTTTTAGGGAAGATACCTCCGAGTTCATCCTCTCCATTTTTTTGCACAGTTGTTCTAGTAGGCTTTGTGGAACAGTTTGGGTTGGTTCTTGAGTAGGTTGGTTTATCCCAGTGGGATATTTTGGAGGTGGGATGGTTTGTTGAAAATGGACCGGTGGTTGTTGGTATTGGATAGGTTGGGTTTGGAACTGGTTATGGTTTTGGTAGTTCTGATGGGGGTAAGGATTTTGTCCCTGTGGTTGGCTAGGTTGTTGGTTATCTTTCCAGCGGAAGCCTGGGTGGTCATTGTACCTTGGATTGAAGGTGTTTTGGTATTGGGGCTTTTGAAAGTTTAGGGCATTGACTTCCGCTGGGGGTCCTCCTAGAAGAACATCCTTGATGGATGGAATGGTTGGGCAGTTGTCTGTTTTATGGTCATGTTTGTCACAAATTGTGCAAACAAGGTCTACATTTTGGATTTCATGGACTTTCCTAAGGTCTATCTCTTCAACCTTCCTAGAGAGTGCTGAGAGTTTAGCCCTAAGGCTTTCCTCTTCTCTAAGTGTATGAATTCCAGTGGTTCTTTGTGGCTTTTCAGAATAAGGTGAAGTTCCCCAAGTTTGGTTTTGTTCAGCCAGACTTTCGAGATACTCATAAGCATCATTTGGGGCCTTGTTTTTAAAGGTTCCATTACACATCATGTCAATGAATTGTTTATTACCCGGACCCAACCCTTCATAGAAAATTCTCACTTGTTCAGGTATAGAAAACCCATGGTGTGGAACCATGTTTAGGGTGTCTTTGAACCTCTCCCATGTTTCATAGAATGACTCTCCCTCTTTTTCAAAAAAGTTTTGGATGCTCTTTTTAAGTGCAATTGTTTTGTGATGAGGGAAGTATTTTTTGTAGAATTCTCTTTGCAGTTGGTCCCAAGAGTGGATTGATGCAGGTCTCAAGTTGTTTAGCCAATTTTTAGCTCAATCCTTTAATGAAAAAGGAAATAGCCTCATCTTAGCGGATTCTAGTTGATGTGGGGGACACATGGTTTCAACAATGTCGTTGAACTCTTTGACATGAAGGTATGGCATTTCTGACTCCATCCCATGAAAGGTTGGAAGGTGGTTTAGGACATGGGGTTTGAATATGTAGTTGGTGTCTCCTATGGAATTGTGTCTAATTCATGAGGGGGTATTGGTCCAAGCTGGAGTGAGGTAGTCGTTCATGGTTTGATCAACTACATTCCCTAAGTTTGGAGCTTCTTGGTTTTGGATTCCCATTTGATTCCCCCCAGGGTTTACAATTTGATTTTGTGGATGACCCTCCATTGGACTTGTTTCAAGTTCTGACTTCGGGGTTTCAAGAATATTTGAATCTGATTTAAACAATCCCTTAGGTGCACTTGACTCCCCTATCCTAGGACTTTCCACCCTAACTAGTCTGTTTGAGAAATCGCGGGTGTAGGCGGACATGCGCCAAAAAAAAGCGAGAAAGGGACAAGATAAGAGATCTTGGGTGAGAGAAGAAGAATGGAGGTGAGGAAAGAAGGTTTTTTTTTGGATCTAAGGTACTTACTTGGTCCCCGGAAACGGCGCCAAAATTTGGTTCACGCCCAAATTTACCCAAGAGAAGAAGGGTAGAACGGTCCTTGTAGTGTAGCTTGGGTTGTCGATTCCACAGAGACCTAAGAAGATACCTAAGATACACAACCTAAGGGATGGATTTTTGGCTATGAAGTGGCCAACTTGGATTGATTTTGTATGGGTTTTAAATATATCTAAAAGATTTAAGTGGATTCAATTTGAAAGAATGAGTTGATCCTAGGTTATCACTCGGGGTGGATTGGACGTATTTTCTTTTTAATGATTTCAATTTCTTAAATTTGAGATGGGTTCATTTAAGGAGATAAAACAACATCATCACTTACTGGTTTAATTCCTACACCCTCTAATACTAATCACCTATACACTTTAAGGATAAAATTTTTGAGCACTTCAAGGTAAAGGATCGTATTAGTACTTGAAGTGTGTGACCTTAAATTCAACAAGGATGATGGAGTTTAAAAATCATCAAATAAAAATCCCAATTAAAGAAGTGATTATACATTAATTAGGTGATAAATAACATCAAATCCAGCCCCTTGCTACTCCCTTGGATCAACCCATAAGTGGGTTAGCCCTCCATTGATCCCATGGTTTCAATGGAAGCGGAAAGTAGACTCATAAGGGAGGAAATAGAGAAGTAAAGAAAACAACAAAAATAAAATGATCACTCCACCGTTGTGTGAATAATTTCACAAGGGTTGGTGTGAATAAATTCACACCTTTATCAAACGGTATCAAAGTGATATTAAGAACAACAGAATAAGAGTATAAGAAGAACTTTTATTAATAAACTAAAGTGAATTGAACAACTTACATGTGAAAGACAAAATTGAGGCAACAAAAATGCAGCATAACATTACAATTGAACAAAGCATCCAAGATCTTCAACTCCTTCACCACCACTGCCTTAAATAGGCATTTTGGGAGCCTTGGGTCGATCATTCAACAGTACAAGTCATCCCACTTGAGTATGGTAGGCCTAGGGTGGTGGAAAGTTTGTGGAATTTGGAATTTTCCACATTTGACCCGAGGTGGCAGCCATCTTTAATTCACCGAACAGACGCGTCTAGAAGACATTATAGACGGCCGAATCAGGGTGGGCCATAGAAGACGCAAATGGATCTCCGGATGTCTTCTAACCGTCTGAAAAATTTGGGCCCATTTGGAGTTGTGGATTCCGAGATATGATCAAAGTGGTGGACTGTTTTTCTGGGCCGCAGAATATGGCCCAGAATTTTATCTCTAACTTGGGCCGACTAAATGACCAACATGGAGGCCGAATTAGCATTAACACCTGAAGAGTTATTTGTTCCTATACATATCTTATAGAATCCCATGAAATTTAGGATTAATTGGGACTGTATGTTGGGCCCCACAGTTTCATCAGTGGGAAGGTGTCCAATCTGCCTTCTCCAGAATTGCTTCCTTTCATTGCCAAATATCTCCATCATCCTCCATGAATTCTCCACTGATCCCTGAATCAAACATGTTCATATTTAAGTGTAGATCAATTTCCAAAAATATCAAATTAAAATATGTAAAATTCAATTCCTTACAATCAGATGAATCATTGGGTACTTTAAATGATGTTCAAAAATGTACCACATAATAGTGCATTTTAAGAAGGTATTACAAACATAATGTGAAATGATGTTCAAAGTGTAAAATGCACTAAAATAGTGTTTATTAATAACAAAGAACATGAAAATTATGTATATTAACAATGAATATTAGCCTCATTTAGTGGCTAATCAGACTACCAAATACTTCTCGAGGTAACAATGCGATTTGATTTATTATTAACCGACTAAATAAATCTGTACATTTCCTTTATATTTGAGATACTATGTATTTGGATCATCTTTATCAACTGTACCTCAAAGTTATTTTCATTTTACATAGAGTTCCTCTTTCCATTGTTTCTAATTGTGATCCTTAGTTCATTTCCAACTTTTGGAAAGGTTTTTAGAAGTCTTTAAGAACAAAATTAAATTTCAACACTGATTTTTATCCTCAATCTGATGGACAGACCGAGCGAGAAATTAAGACATTGGAGGATATTCTTAGCGCTTGTTCAATGGACTACCAGGGAGGTTGGGATAAACATCTTTCTTTAGTTGAGTTTTATTATAATAAAATCTTTCATTCCGTTATATATATGGAACCATTTGAGGCGTTATATGGAAAGTGGTGATGAACTCCAGCATTTTGGGATGAATTTGGGGAATGGAAATCGATGGGACCAGAGTTAGTAGAGGAAGTGGATAATAAAGTGAATATGATATATCAACACATGGGGACAACTTAGAGTAGGCAGAAAAGTTATGAATATAACAGGAGTAAAGACTTTTATTTCAAGGTAGGTGATCATTTTTTTCATAGAATATCACCATGGAAAAGTGTTATGCATTTTGGTAAGAAAAGAAATCTAATCCCATGGTTCATTGGACCTTATAAAATCTTGGAGAAAGTTGGACTAGTCGTCTAATGAGTATCTTTTCCTCTGATTTTATCTTAGGTAAAAAATTCTCTTCATGTTTTTGATTTTGAGAAATTATGTGCCAGATTCATCTCATGTTTTGAGCCTAGATGTATTTCAACTGAAAGAGAACCTTTCCAAGGAAGAAAAAACTATTTATATTCTTGATTGTAGAGAGCAAGTATTGCAGAATAAAGTAATTCAGTAAGTTAAGGTTTTGTGAAGAAACTACATGGTTAAAGAAGTAACATGGTAATCTGAAAATTTTATAAGGGAAATGTATCCTAAATTGTTTAATAAGTAAAAAAAAATTTCAAGGACATAATTTATAGAATGTGGGGAGAATGTAACAACCCAAGTACTTATAAAATAATTTCTTTTCATTTAGGAATTAAATAGTTTAATTCATTATAAATGTATAATGAAATAAGTGGCATTTATAGAAATTAATGAATTTATGCTGATGGAATGGTAACTTGAACTTAGGAATAGTAAAATGACCATTAGGAATAATAATCTAGCCAATAGAATAGTAACCTCACCTATGAGAGTATAAATATAATTTATGTATCTTATAAGTGTAATCATGATATATTTACATCATGGAATAAGTAAATATATTTTTTGGAAATGATAAATTAAGTGTTGGTATTTTTTTAAATAATAAATATTTAATTACAATTTTATAATTAATTTAATGAATGAAAAAAATATATTTTCATAAAATAGATTCATAAATTATTTTTTTGTATTATGATTATAAGATAAATTTATGAGACTTTAATTAATTTTTTAAAGTGTTATAAAATTAGTTATAGTTTTAAAACTGGTATTTTTTGAATAAATCATGATTTTAATTAAAAATTAAATTTATCATATTTATAAAATTATTTTAATAAAATGGAGTTCATTTTCAAATTCTATACATTGAAAAATGGTTAGGGTTAATTTCTGGGATTTTTCTGAAATACTTGAATTTTTAGTAAATAGTGAAATACGGTAATTTACGATATAAGCTAATGAATATAAGAATGATAAAAAACCCGTCACAACTATAAATACCACCACTCACCACATATAAATAACACCCCTTATAGATGATGTAATTGATCCAAATTAATAAACTAATGAATATAATAATGAGAAAACACCCCTCTCCACTATAAATACCACCCCTCACCATATATTATCCTTAAAACTCAAATCCTTGTATCTTATTAAATTTATACCCAAATACCTTACCAAGCCTCTTCCTCACGTACAAGACCTACATTTCTCACCAAAAGGTCAAAAATGGGGGCCTTAAGGAGGTTCTCCAGGAAGAGAACTCAAGAGGTAAAAACCATCTTTCTTTTTTATTTTATTTTATTTTTAATTCTTTTTATTTTCTTATACTCTATTCACCTTACCTTATACAAGACGAATGAAAACTATATTATTTTATATATACTGTAATTTTATCATGTTTATGGAAAATTCATCATCATACTTCTTCTCGTCTCCCTTTTATTTTCAATTTACATTAATGCCTTCAAGGCTGGTCATAAAAAAATTATTATGGTTAAATAATATTTTATTATAAATATTATATGTTATATTGTTTTGTGTAACCAGTGTTTATACCCAATATTAATTAATAAAACAAAAGTGGTTCATAATGATCAAAATTCACCAAAATAAACTAACGTTCATCACTAATGTTTTATCAAAAAAATCATACACATACTATATAAAAAAATGATATATAAGACAATTTAATATTATTTAAGTTAATTAATAATATTTAATCTCAATTATATAGTTTTTCTCCCTTCCAACAAGAAAATCCATAATAAACCAACCATGAAAACCATGAAATAAATGCACCTGAAACAATGAAAATAACAAAATATTATTAATAAATAGGTAGAAAGATGATATAAGAATATCATATAAGTACTTATAAATATAAATATTTTTCTTTAATATATTTAGAACACTATTTAAACCATTATATAGTAGTTTTTAACATGTTTTAACTAATATGAACACAAGGTAAGAGAATTCTTAACCCAATTTCCATTCTTTGGGTTAACCTTTTACTTCCTTGATTATGTTGTACTAAGATTATCAATTTAATAAATTTTGTTTATATTATGATGTATTATGTGATTTTATAGTGTATACACATATTATATTCATTATATTAATTCTCACTTCAATTATATGATATTTGTAAGGGAATTTTCTTATAAAACACTCTTTTAAACTTCTATTTTTACAAAATTAAAAAGGTATGTTTTTATGCAAGTATTATTATTTTATGATAATGTTACTGTTCTTGGAAATTTTTTATGATGAAGGGTGGGACCTATATATCTATACAATTCATTGGGTATGTTTTTTTGAAGGTTTACCGTATGGTTTCTCAAAGCGTAACTGAGATGGTTACACCATAAGGTAGCCATGAGGGTTATATTATAAGATAGCTAAGAGGGTTAAATTGTAGTGTAGCCACAAGGGTTACATTGTAAGGTATCTATAAGGGTAAAAAATCATATGGTATTTTTGAGGGTTACAATATTAAGTAAGTAATTATCCAAGTTACCTTTATGGTATTATTTATGTTTTCTTTGTTTTATGGAAATATCATGTTTTACAAAGTAACTATATGACACTTATTTGGTGAAAAGTATGTCTTTGTGGAAACAATTTCATATATTTATAAGTATTCATGTACTAATGGTTTATCTCCTTCTTTTAATATCCCTTACTATGATTTTTGTGTTAATCCCAAGTTTTAATTTTTTTTTCATAGGGTTTAAGGATGGGTAAGAGAAAAGGAGAAGCCAAGATGAATGTTGTGAAGACTTTTCATGAAAATATTTCATGTTTTTATTAAAAACATTGTATTATGAAAAAAGGATATTGTTTTAGTTGTTCCCTCTTTGTATGTTTGTGGGTTTATATGTATGAATCATGTCCTAATTTTTTAAAAATCTAAACCTAAAATATATTTGGGAATGTAAAAAGTGAATTATAAAGGAATTTACTAGATTATGTAATGTTTAAGGCTGAGTACTTATAAATTTGGTGAGGTATGGATGACACAAGTTGACAGATAGTTTTTCTTGTTGCTTATTTTTTGAATGGATATTGTTTTTGGGATGGATTTCAAAATTTGAGAGTAGATATTTCCTATTTCTAGAGTTATCATTTTTGTTTATTGATTGGTTGATTGGTATGAGTTAAGAGCTGGGCTTTCCTGTCTTCCTTGTTTTTTGAGGTTTGGTGGATTGTTTTATTGTTGGTTTTTTGTTGTGATTTCTAACTTCTCATTATAGTTGGATTATTCACCACAAGCACATATTCCTTATGCTATTTTAGGTCAAGTCCTAGAATAACCAGATTATGGAATAGTAAATGAATTATAAATGAACTCATGGGATTGAGTTTTTTTGTTGGCGGTAATTATTTATAAATTAAATAAGATCCATGGTATGGTTGGATTAATTCTATAAGATCATGGAATGGATTCTGGAAATTGAAATATGAATTATAAAATCCTATTGGATTATGATGAAATAAAATGATTAAACTAGATTTTGTAATGGGATTAATGGATGGTTGGTAATTTCTAATTACTAAATCAAAATTATTAATGGTGTTGAATCTTGATGATTGTGTGATTATATGAAACAAGGTTTTGTAGACTTTAGCGGTGGAAACTTGGTGTCATGTGGGATAATAACTACAGTTGATTCTAATACTTGGTAGTTTTTATTAGTTAGTTTTGTGATGTTTTATTCATTACATTTTCTAATTTTATATACTCCACCACCTGAGTCAAGCGGGAAGTTGACACCCAAATATTTTGAGTTCTAGGTGTTTTCCCTAACATTCAGGTTGGTGGGGGAACAAATGACTGATTACTCTTTATTCCCCAATTTCCCTTTATATGTAACATAATGTGTAAGAATATCTAGGATGTAATTGATTTAGGTTTAGGGTACATGTCTACATAGGCTATAATGAGTCTTAGTTTTACTAACATGTGTGAGCAGGCTATAGTGTCTTGTGGTGATAACACGAACATGTTTTCCAGCAATAGTGAATGTGGTTACCATAGATGTATTTTCATGATCTATGATGTCTTGAGGTATATTTTATGATACATGACCTATGATGGCTTTTATACCTATTACTCGGTTTTGGATATGGTAAGATGTGGTTGAGATATACGTTCATGAGTTTTAATATGGCTTATAGAAGGTATTGTAGCATAATACATTTGGTATTAGGTCATGAGAGAGACAAACTAGCGAGGAACTAGAAGTTGGGTTCTTTTCTTATGCATATGTTTTTGATATAGATATTCTTACTTTTATGCACTACTTGGTGAGTGATCCTTAGTGAGGATGATATGTAGTTTTACCTGATTTACGTAATGATTTGGTTTCATTTATTTATTCACTGGGATTTAGTATACTTATTTCACATTTTCATGACATGTTTCAAGGAAAATCCCAATGATTATATCTGTATTCTCACCCCATATATATATAAATAAATTTTACAGTCTGTAGGAGCTAGTCAGTGACTGAGCTAGACATTACTATCTCAAACTATTTTTTCAGGAGATATTAGAGTTTTTGGTATCTTAATATGTTTTTTATTGTTATTTTTATTTGTTGTTTTTATTTTGTATGACATTACATTTATGTATTGATATTAGTTATTTATCACCATGATGGTTTTTATTGGTGGATATTTTATATTATCCTTAAATTCACATATTGTGTGTAATTTCACCCATTTGTATATATTATATACCTTCAGTGATTTTTTTTTCAACTCGTGGTCTATAAGAGACTAGTTTTGAGGGTTATCTCCATCTTAATACCAATAAAGGAGGGGTAATAATGGAGGGGGGAAGGATTATGACATGCAAAGTCAGTATACCTTCTATATAATGAGTTCATATGGGGAGTGGGATCCTCCACTAGAGTCAGTATCCCCTACCTTCTAGGGGCACTTGATCCTCCATTATAATTTCTAAGAGGATGTGTGAGATGATATATTTGGGTAGTTTAGATTATTGGAGTGGAAAATTTATTTACTCCTATGGCTAGGATGCACAGAGTTGAAATCTTTCCTATATTCCCAATTCTCTGTTTTACAATGAAACTAGGTGGTTATAATAGTAAGGGGTAGTACCCCCTTGATCAGGATATATTATTGGTAGAATTTTAGGTTCCACATTGATCTTATAGAATATCAACATGATATTGGTAATGGTGGGAAGTAAGTTGTGTGGTGCTCCCTCGAATAATGCATGTACTTTAGTGAGAAGCATATTCCACCTTTATAATCTCTATTAGTGGTATGGAAGTTAGATAGGTTTATCATATTAGAATCTCTAAGACTTGTGACTCCATAGGCACCCTAAGTTTTACTTTTATATGTGATATACAACTTGGCTATCGACTTCAGACTGTGTGGGTCTTTTGGTATTCCAAGAATCTATATCTACTCATGAGATACAAAGATTTTTGGGTTAGAGTTGAGATGATAGAGACTCATATGAGTCCCTAAAGAATATAGTGGTTGATCATATCGAAGTCATTTCTCGTCTTCCTTTTGATTTCTTTATCATACCATGGGTTTGAGATAATGGTTTTCTTTGGGTTTTTCCTTTGTGGGTTTGGGTCATCCTAATGAATATATTTATACTCACCCCTTCATGGGACTTGTACCCATATGTGTTGTGTTTATAAAGATAACTAATAAGGTTAGAAACGTTACTATCTGATGTGAATTTAGTGTGGCATGTTTAGAGATCACACTCAGTGATGCTTGGAAGTGTTTTATGAAGTATAATGAGTCATGATAGTGGTAGTGACCATTGAGACTAGAGATAGTTTCAAGGGTATACACAGTGAGGAGGAGATTTCCATTTTCTTGTATCTGATATATTTAGAGGCTTTTTGGATGTAATATTCCTTTTTATTTGTCTATGTGGTGATATATTTGTACCTAACATCTCATGAATGCATTATAATCAATATAGTATAGTTTAGTTGATTATATAAACATCCTACTACTAGATGATCCCATGCCCCAAGTAATTGGGGGAATATCGACCCTATCTGAACCCTAGTTAGAGGATCCCACACCTTGAGAAACACAAAAAAAATTGATGGGGGGATTACTGACCCTACTTGATGATAGTGAGGGAACCCTCACCCTGATATAATCATGCTACTAGGGAGGGTTTCCAACCCCAAGAACACTCTAATCGTCATGCCCAAACCTAGTCATCGACCCTTGAAATATAAATTCAATATATATTTATATAACCTTGTAAACAACCTCAGATTCCCTAAAATATTGAACCGTTGATATTGATGTATAAAAATACATAGGATAATCTATTTATTTTTCTAAAATGGAAACCAATGATTTTTTCATGAAAATACCCCACTCAGATGGAAAGAAAGCCATATAGCAGCCCCTGAGAATGCTTGGAGAGAGGAAGAGAATTCCGCCAAAGAGAGTGGTGGTCCATGATCATGAAACACTAGGGTAAGGGATTCCCAAATGGTCTATGGCATGCCCAACTCACCCTAGATTGGGTTTGGCAGACCCGACCTAACTTGGTGCTTGCCCGACCAAGTGGATGACCTGGATCGACATGACACAAACCAACCTGGGTTTTCCTTAAACCGACCACTTGAGACAGTCTATAACAACACATGAGGTGTGTTCCTAATCACCCTGGGTTGGAAACTAGTTATAGAGAATCATTTATGAACTCATTGGAATGATTTCACCTAATAAATATAAAAACATCACGACAAAATTTTTACTAAAATTTCAGTATAACCAATCTATACGAAACAGGTCCATACACCAATATAAAATAAACTTTATAAACAAAGTGGAACCAAATGGAACATAATAAATACAATAAATAAGACAACCAAGTCAAAAATAAATGTACAACTATTGACAATATCCAATTCAAAAGGGGGTCAATTAGGTCAATACAAAAAACCCCCAAGATACCCAATTCTATCTCCATGTGACCCAAGGTTACCACCCATCTTCAAAACACCATTGTAAGATCCCATCCATTTCCAGATACATTTCTTTATTAGTTTTTTTTGTTTGAGCCTTGGTGGTTGAGTATTGTTCGGCTATAGAGAGCATTTATTGGGGAAAATGACCTAATGTTTTTCCGATGTAGTATTGTTTATATTAATGGAGTATGGTTATAAATGGGACTAAGTGTTAATATGGGGTTTTGGTAAGTTTAGAAGCTTTAAATGGGTTTCAAGTTGTTTAAAAGGAAAATGGGCTGAAAAATCAACTGAAAAAAATGTACACACCATGTAAAATAATTACACATCATGTATTTTTTCATGGGTTTTAATAAAATAAATATAAGATGATGAGTTTTTCAGAGAATACCATTAAAAATATTTACATGAAGTGAAACTATATTACACACCATTTAAATTCCCAAACTTCTATTTTAAAGATTCTTTGCATCTGAAATTTGTTCTATTTCACTACAGATCCTCTCCTCTCGACCCTAGGGAATTATCCAAGAAATTTTGGGGTTCCAACTTCCCTTAAAGATGTACCATTTGTGTGAGAAATCCCTGGTAAGTTATTTTGGTTGGGTTTCTTCCTTATCTTTTTCTTCTACAATATGCTGGTTGAAATACTTTGGCCGATTATGTTGTTGGTTTTGATCTTGATCAGTTTTGATCTTATAACCTCTTTTTAATCATCTACACCTTATTCCACATGGGCATTTGATACTGGAATCTTTGTTGGATCTATAGTTATAGGTAGGGTATCTAAATATCAACCCTATGGTTTGATTATTATCAAGTTTATGCAATTTCATGATCAAACCAATGAAGCGTGAACCCAAAATTAAATGAATAACAAACGATATTATTATTTGAATTCTCTTATTTTTAGTTAGCATCTAAACTATCTTATTTCTATCAATTGGGAAGGAAAACATTTGAATGTAAATGATTTGGATAATGTATTAAAGTATGTTTTATCATGACATGTGACCTAGGATGATTTCTTGTTATAGAATCCCTAAATTATGGCTTATTCCTTATTGATATAATTATTAATCAATTATGAATTGAATTGAAATGCAGTATATGAATGAATGATGGTAATTCTCATAATTAACCATTGAAATATGATGTAATATTGTGATATCCAGGCTATATGATAGGAATTGTGTTCTATGATAATATTATTATATAACTGTCTAGGCCCAAGAACTTCCACATGAATATACGGTAATGCTGATAGTGAGGAATCTTGAACTAGCCTAATGTTGTAATTATTATAGATAAATAACTTGGAAAAGATGTAATTGTTATATATCTTTGACCCAAATTGGTTGTTGTGACTATACCTTGGTTATATGGTTATGGTTGGCATGGTTGTAAGACATGCTCATAGATATTCTGGCATGGTGTTGAAGCAGGTTGTTTACCTTGGTTATATGGTTGTGGTTGGAATGGCTGTAAGACATTCTCAAAGATATTTTTGCGTGGAGACAAAGTAGGTTTTTTTATTTATTTAATTATTGAATTAATCAATACACCTATTTATCACCTTATTGCATACACTTATTATCAGACTAGTTTTTTTTTGACAAAGTGGTGTTGACCTACTGATTTATACTCACATCCTATTTAGGCCTCCGTTTGGAATCTAAGCAGACTTTGTGGATGCAGGTTTGGAAAAGGGAAAAGGACCTTTCTATTGATTACATGTTTTATTTTTGTGTTGAAGTTTGGAGATGGGACTGGTCTGGGGTCCAGGACTCGAGAAATTGAGTCTTTTATTGAGTTTTTAGTCTTTTTCTTATATTATTCTAGGATTAAAGTTATCTACATTCCAGCACATCATTACATTATTCATTTATTATTATTGGATTATTCAGTTGGAATTTATTTTTAGTTTCCTCTATATATTTACTTTGATTATTATTTCTATTTTATTATGTTTTTTTCTACTAGTATGACACTTCATACCAGGGGGTATAGTCTCCCCACTATACACTTACACCCTAGTTGCTAGTTGGTAGATTTGGAATATGAGGAGGCTCTCTTAAGGTCTCATAACCAACCATTTTTTCCACTTGAGAGTGCTTTATTGGGGGAAGTTATAAATTGGTATCAAAGGAGAATGCTTCCTATTATTTTAGATTAAAGTTTGGGAAAGGTAGAAAAGAGACTAGGATGTGTCGATACATGGTAACAAGATTGTGCATGGGATTATTTAACCCATGTATGGGGTAAATTTTGAGTACCTATGGATGGATTGATGTTTGTGTTGTGTTCTTGTTACAATTGATGTTATTTCATCTTGGGTGATTCACATGTTGTGTGAGGATTATTGTTTTATGATTTTATTGTTTCTTTATTTTTGTACTCATGGCCTAGTATGGTGCGAGATAAAAATACATGCATCATAATAGGAACATAGGGATATTTTTACATGTATTATTCATGATAGGGACATATCTATTTTTTCATGTAATATATATGTTTGTCTGTAGAACTATGAAATGAGAAATCTATTTCACAGGATAAATAAAACGTGTTGTCGTGTCATGCTAAAATACTTGTAATCCATGTCTAGATAGACCAAGAGTTAGTGGTTCTATGTTTTAGTCACCTATCAGGTTGACCTTGTTACTAGACAGTACTCTAAGGTGTCCATTATCTTGTAGAGAAAATGCCTCCACGTCATATTCAACTTGAGCATCAAGAGAGTGGAAATCATCATGCTCATAATATAACTAAACCAGATCTTACTATATTTCCTGAAGAATAGATGGATGTTCAAATCCTTGACATCTTCCTAAGGGTCATGCAATCCATGGAAAGGGATATTATTCATACAACTCCTTCGATGTTTGAGATAATAAGAGAGTTTCAGATTTAACATCCGCTTGTGTTTACTAGGGAAGGGGGACCCCAGGCAGTCTAGTTCTGGATTGAGTCAGTCCAAACAATCTTCAAGAATCTTGAGACACCCATAGATAGGAGGGTAAAGCTTGTTGTGTATATGATTCTTGGACCGTCTAAGAGTTGGTGGGATATTTTGGATGAATCTGGGAAGCTGGATGGGCTATCTTGGAAGGAATTCAGTATGAAGTTATTGAGACATTTATATCTCAAAACCTTGAGGGATGAAAAAGCTTGAGAGTTCATACATCTGATGTAGGAGGGTTTTTCAATACTGGACTATGCTAGATGTTTTACCAACCAATAGATCTTTGTTCCATCTTTGGTAGTTGATGAGATATATAGGGTGAGATGTTTCCAGGATGTTATTCTCTATGAGATCAGGTCGAAGGTAAACATTTTTTTATGTAGCTTTAGAGATGTGATGAACTGGGCTCTCCTCATAGAGGGGTATCTGAGAGAGCCTCTGAGTAGTAGACATACTTTTTTAGTAAGGAAATTTGGGAGTTCTTCTTTGAGTGGAAAGAATATCCATTATGATAATTTCTTCTAAAGAAGTAATAGGAAGAGTAGTCAAGGCAGAGGACTACCATCTCGAGATTATGTTCTATTCCAGTGCTATCAATGTGGAAATTTTGGTCACAAGCACCTGCAGTGTCCTTACCCTATAGTCGAATGTCGCATCTGTGGTATACTCGGTCATCTTTAGAGGTTTTATTCAAACTTTCCATAGAAGAATAGTGGAAGAGGATTTTGAAAAGCACTGAAATTAGGAAGGTGCTCTGCTACACCTCCGTAGCCTAGTAGTTGGAGTTCCATAGGATTTTCAGGATGAGGTAGGGAATGTGGTACCCCAATTCATGAGAAACTATACCAAGAAAGGTAAATAGATCAGGTTAGTCAGACTAAATCCCATGGTATAGGGACAAGTCAGTTGCACGTTATGCAGAATAATCTGGCTACCATAGATATAGGACCATTTACCATCAGAGGTACACTTCTTATATCATCTACCTTATATTGTGTTTTTTTTGATCCTGAAGCATCACATTATTTTCTATCTACTCGTTTTGACAATGTTTTGGTATTAGATATGGAAATATTGGATGGTGTTTTAACCATTGACACACCATTGGGGGTTCAGTCTAAAAATATCAAATGTTGCAAGGAGTATTCTCTAGAGATTGGTGGTTATCATTTCTTTTGGGAAACATTCATGCATGAAATGATAGGATTTGACTTTATTCTTGGTATGTACTAGTTAGTTCTATAACATGCTCATATCAATTGTTATAGGAGGACAGTTACCTTCCCATCTCCAAAAGGAAGCAACTATTCTCACCAGGGTGATTGGGATCTTTAGGCTAGTCATGCGAGACCAATTTAGTGAATATTATATTGTTTCATAGCTTAAATCATCAGTATTTCTCTAGATAATGGTGTAATGTAGTAGGATTATTTTCCTATAGCGTTTGAACATTTTTTCTATGTTTTCCCTGAAGAGTTCTATATCCCACCACTCAAGTGAGAGGTCGAGTTCATGATTGAGTTGGTGTTGGGAGTAAAGAAAATTTCTATCCTACCTTACCAAATGGTACCAGTAGAGCTTCAAGAGTTGAATTTTAGTTGAAATATATAGAATCAAAAGGATTCACATGACTGAGTATATCTCCTTGGGGTTCTCCAGTTATCTTCTCTAAAAAATCTGATGGTTCTTTGCGCTTATGTGTGGACTATCAGAGGTTGAACTAGATGAAAATCATGAACTGATATCCTCTTCCATTCATTGATGATCTTTTTTACTAGTTTAGAGGTGATAAGATATTCTCCAAAATTTACTTGTGATCATGATATCATTATTTAAGGGTGAGACTATTATAAATACCTAAGAATTATTTTAGGAGTAGGTATATATTGTATGAATTCATAGTGATTCCATTTGTGTTGACTAATGCACCTATGGTATTCATGGCCTCAATGAACATGATCTTTCATCCTTTTTTAGATCAGTTTGTGGTGGTTTTTGTTAACAATATCTTAGTGTACTTCTAGTTAATATATGATCATGCCAAAAATATTAACATTGTCTTGAGTACATTGAGAGAGAATCTACTTTATATAAATCTAACCAAATATAGTTTCTGGATAAATAAAGTGCACTTCTTGGGCCATGTCATCTTAGAGGCAGGAGTGTCAATGGACCCGGAGAAATTTGAAGTCATGATATCTTCAGAAAAAACCAAGAACGACTTCAAAATACAAGGATTTTGGGGTTTATTTAGTTATTACCAACATTTTATCAAATATTTCTCCTATTTAGAAGCACCAATGTATAGTCTGACCAAGAAAGGAGTGAAGTTTTTTTTGATCTAATGCTTGTGAAAGAGCTTTCCATGAGTTGGAAGGAAATCCAACCTCAACACCTATCCTCATTTTACTTGTTCTTAGTAAAGAATATACCATGTACTGTGACACATATTGAGTTTGGATCAGAGCAGTTCTAATGCAAGAGGACCATGTGGTTGCTTATGGACCTAGGTTGATGAGACCATATGCGAGTAATTACCATACTCATGATCTGGGGTTAGCAGAAATGGTACAAGACCTGAGATTTTAAAGACATTATCTCATGGGTGAGAGGTTTTTACTATACAAAAATAAAAAAAGACTCAGGTACATATTTTCTTAGCAAGACCTTACCCTTATCCAGAGGAGGTGGGATGAGTATTTTAATTCCTTTGAATTTTAATTAGTTTATACACCAGGAAAGGGAAAAATTATTTTTGATGCTTTGAGTTGAAAGACACAGACAAAGGTAGTACAAGAGTCTTGTGATGAGTGGTGGATAATATCCCTCTTTTCACACATGCATCTGGATGTTCATAAATCTTAGGGGTGAGTAGCTCTAACTTTGACATCAGTTATACCCATGCTTTGGGACCAAATTAAGACCAAGAAATTTTCTAATCTGGAGGGCTTAGTTCTAATAGAAAAATTATATGGTGGGGAGATTACATGAAGATGATATCTTGACAGTGTAAATTCTTTTCTTTTCCATGGTCGAGTATGGGTTCTTATGAGCTTGTGTGATGAGCTGATGAGGGGGTTTCATGATTCTAGATGGGAAGTACATCTTGGTTTAACTAATACATATCATGTTTTTTATAGACAATACTGGTGGTTAGGAATGAAGAAGGAGGTGGCAAGCTTCATTGTTATATGCTTCACTTATCAGTATGTGAAAGTTGACCAACAAAGGTTAGCTGTATTTTTACATCCTTTACCCATTCTTGAGTAGAAATGGGATGATTTCATGATGGATTTTGTGACAAGACTACCCAGGATGACCCATAAGAATGATACTGTATGGATTATTGGGGATCTACTGACTAATGTAGCCCCCTTCTTTCCTATTAGGAAAACCTTCAAAGTTGATGATATGGGAAATATTTATGTGCATGAGGTTTTTCGATTGCATGGTGTTATGAGAAGTATCATTTCACATAGAGATCATCATTTCACATTGTGTTTTTGGATGGGTATTTAGAAATACCCGGGATCAAAATTTCTTTTAATCACAGCCTATCATCCATAGACTGCTGGTCAATAAGATCAGACTATTCAAGTTCTAGAAGATGTTATTCAAGCTTTTGTTTTAGATTTTGGTGGTTCATGGAAGAAAAATTTATCACTCAAGGAGTTTTTGTATAATAATAACTTCCAGGAATTGATAAAAATGGAATCTTTTGAGGATCTGTATGGAAGGTCATGTCGTTCACCTCTTTTTTTGGCTGGAGGTAGATGAGTCAATACTTATTGGGCCTAGTCTCGTGCAAGATACATCTGAAAAATTTCAGTTGATCAGATATTGATTGGTGACCACACAACATATGTAGAAAGCATATGCTAAACATTGGAGATGAACTCTATAATTCGAGTTTTTTTATTATGTTTTCCTTCAGGTGTCACCTAGGTTGGGGAAAATCCATATTAGAAAACAGGGAAAGCTAGCACCCAGGTTTGTTGGGATATTTAAAATAGTGGCAAGGGTCAGTCCAGTGGAATATCGCTTAGAACTTCTAAAATGCTATAGTTCCATTAACGATGTGTTACACATATCAAAAATAAAAAGATATCATCTAGAACCTTCACATGTGATAGATGTAGTAGACGAAGAGATTTATGTTGATCCTTCCATTGAGGATCATCCGATAGTGGTTGTGTATCGTAGTGAGAAATATCTTCGGGGTCAGACTATACCATTTGTTCGAGTGTAGTGTAATGATGGGAAAGTTCAGGATGAGACATGGGAAAGGGAGTCTGATATTTGAGAATAGTGTCCATACTTGTTCACTGAGTCCTCATAGTGATTCTTGGAGAAGATCGGGGATGATATTTTATAAAGTGGGTATGTTTTAAGATCCCATTTTTTCTAGGAACATTTCTCTATGAGTTTTTCATTTGAGCCTTGGGGGATGAGTCTTGTTCGAATATAGAGAGACTTTGTTGGGGAAACTAACCGAAAGTTCAGGTATGTATGCTTTTTGAAATTAATGGAATCTGGATATAAATGGGACTAAGTGTTAATATGGGTTCTTGGTAACTTGAGAATCTTTAAAGGGATTTTGAGTTGTTTAAAAGGTAAATGTGATGAAAAATCAACTTTAGAACATTTACACGTCATGTAATTATTTTTGGGTTTTAATAAAATAAATTCGAGATGACATGTTTTTCAGCGAATAACATTAAAAAAATTTACACGATGTGAAACCATATTACACACCGTGTAAATGCCTAACCTACTATTTTAAACATGTTGTGCAGCTAAAATTTGTTATATTTCACTAATGATCATCACTTCTCAACCCTAAGGAATTATCTAGGTGATTTTGAGGTGTAAATTCTCATTCAGACACCCCGTTTATGTGATAAATCCTTGGTAAGTTATTTTGGTTGGGTTTCTTCCTTATCTTCTTTATTCTCCAACCCATTGTGGTGAAATCCTTTGGGTGATTTCATTGTTGGTTTTGATATTGATCAGTTTTGATCTAGTAACATCTTTAAAGTCATCCACACCTTCTTCCTCATGGGTGTTATCTATTGGGATCATTTTTGGATTGTCAGTTAATGGTAGGGGGTCTATATCTCAACCATGGGGTTTTATTATTGTCAAGTTTATACAATATTGTGATCATTACAATAAATAATGCACCAAAAATTAAATGAATAACATATGGTATTATTATTTGAATTAAATTATTCTTAATTAGCTTTTGACCTAGCTTATTTCTACCTATTAGATAGAAAAAACTTTTAATATAAATGATTTAGATAATGGAATAAATTATGTTTTATCATGACATGTGACCTAGGGTGATTTCTTGTTATAGAATCCCTAAATCATGGATTATTTATTATTAATATAATTTTTAATCAATGATGAATTGAATTGAAATGTGGCATATTAAAGAATGGTGGTAATTCACATAATTAACCATTGAGATATGATGTGATATTGTGTATCCACTCTGTATGATAGGAATCATGTTCTATGATGAGATTATTATATATCGGGCTAGGCCTAGAAACTTGAACACAAATATGTTGTAATACTGATAGTGAGTGGGCTTGGCCCAATCTAATGCTGTAATTCTTATAGGTATTTAGCATATAAATGCTATAATGCTTATAGATCTTTGACCCAGATTAGTTGTTGTGACTATACCATGGTTATATGATTATGGTTGTCATGGTTTTAAGAAATGGTCAGAGATATTCCATCATGGAGATGAAGAAAGTTTTTTACATTGGTTACATGATTTTGGTTGGAATGGTCATAAGACATGTTCAGAGATATTTTGGCATGGAGCTGAAGCAGGTTGTTGTATTTATTTAATTATTTAATTAATTAATACACTAATTTATCACCTTATTTTATACACTTTTTATCAGACTATTTTTTAGACATAGTGGTGCCGAATTAATGAGTTATACTCACACCCTAACTGGCCTCTATTTAGCACCTGATAAAACTTCATGGATGTAGGTTTTGATAAAGGAAAATGACCTTGCTATTGATTACTTATTTTCTATTGGGATGGAGTTTAGAGATGGGATCGGTGTGGGGATGTAGACTTGGAACTTAGAGTATTTTATTAAGTATACTAGTCTTTTTCTTGTATTGTTCTTGCATGAAATTTAGTTACATTCTAGCATGTAATTTCATTATTCCTTTATTATTATTGGATTATTTATTTGGATTTATTATTAGATTCTACTCTTTATTTACTTTTAATATTATTTCCATTTTATCATGTTTTGTTATACTGATATGACACATCATACCAGGAGGTATAGTCTTCCCACTATACACTTTAGACTCCCATTGCTAGTCAAAATCCTCTGATGTACGGTGAGGTTCACTTGCAGTCTCATAACCGACCCTTTACATCCACGTGAGAGAGTTCCAGATTGTGGGACATTACAACCATTTCCCCTCGAGCAACCAAAATATGAACCTAAACATGAAACTAAAATATATAAACAGGCACGATCACAAAGATAAATAGGTATGAAAAACAAAATCACACCCCATTTATTACCTTTAAATAAATAAACCATTCCAAAATAGTTTAAAATAAAAATAAAAGTAATAGATTTTTCACTTTTATATTTAAAAAAACCAATAATAGTCTGTTTCAAATATTGTACCCCAAACCATGGGGGTGTATCACGCCATAACGGTAAATTTATCATACCCTACATCATGTTAAACATCAACCTATATAGATCTAGGACCCACACCCTATCTCATGGGGGGGTACTGATTCCACTATGGTATGAGGGACCCACAACTCATTAGGATCGAGGGTATAATGATCTCATTTTTGGAAAGAATGTGCATCAGGTAAAGATAAATCGCCCCCTTCTATGGGGGACCCAATCCCTGCCCGATTGGGGGATACCAACTCACATAGAGAAAATAAACACATCCCTTCACATTACAACCACTAGCCTCTGTATATGGAGAATCCATGCCCTGCCTGAGAGGGGGTACCGACCCCTCTTTGTAGAATAGGGGACCCACACATCATCAGAATTGAGGGGGTACCAACCCCATTCCCAAATAGAGGACCCATGACCCGAAAATGGTATACCTCAACCCTATATCTATTAGGGGATACTGAACTTCACACTATGATATTATGGGACCACACCTTTTCTATTAACACCTGATAGATGAGGGGATACCGAAACCAACTGATGATCCATGTCCCATCTGAGCTCTTTAGACATGTGGAATACTGACTCTATAGATAGAGGATTTCATGCCCCATGTTCAATTGGGAGGGTGAAACACTGAACCTATCTAAATATGGTTCTAGCCATCATAAAACTGAGAGATATCCATGCAAAAATCCAATATGTTTATGAGTATTCCCATGTGTCTAATTATCTACAAGAGCTCCACTTCACACCTATATAAAAAACATTTCCATGAGGGGAATCAACATCCTCATTTAATATAACCAACATCATAATAGGTTTTCAAACCATGAAATTAACAAATGGATAAACCACTACATGATTCATATACCTACAGAATTGTACCCTATAATAAATGCTATAAGCTCTTCAGTTAATAATCCAAATTATCAGAGTCCTTTAATAGAAATGCATCGACTACTTCACCCTATATGATTTCCATGGTATAAAAACTAATATTAATAACCTTAACTATTGTCTCCCCACATATCCCAATATAAACTAATGAGACACCTATATCTATACTTTATCCTTAGGAAGGACCGGTTTTGATACCACTCTATCATGACCCGACCTACTGGGACCCCACTTGGACTAGCGGTAAGTTGAGTGTGACACCCAAGCCTACATTCCATAGGTCAAGAGATAGATACTTGCACCAAAAAGAAATAAAAATCACATGGTATTCATTATCATAAATATATTTTAGGAGATACAAACCACTAATCTAAAAATAAAGAGCACAAATGCATAAGACATACATAACCAGCTAAAAATAAAAACATGCATGAATATACCTGCTAACCATGTAGTGATATAAAAAGAAAAAATTGGTACATGGGAAAGAATATAAGGCCTAATAAACCATGGTACAAACTACCAAAACCACCAAGTGAAGTGGAAATCACAATGACACACCATCCTTTTCTCTGTGAATCATCCACAATGAACCCCATCAGACACATGCACTCTGGATCCACTAGCTCCACTCTCTCCACTAACTCCACAACCTCAGAAGACATTTCCAACCTGTATGTCATCTTTATAGACACAAAAAGTGTGGGGAATATATCCCATGAATGGTTGAGTATAAAAATACATAGTATGATGCACCAAACAAATTGGAAACATGGTCGAGAATCAACACACAAGCTAGTATAAACCAAACAACCTCCCAACATAACCCAAGGGGAAATTTGATAGGGAGGAAGACATCAACCAACTCCCACACATGGTCCCCACCCTATCTGGTAGGGGAAAACCAGGGAAAACACAACTACTCAATCATATGCACTATGGGGACACCTAAACAGGTCCCACACTTCAAGGGAAGACACCACACCACTCCACATTTACTACATAAGACTAACTCCTTCAGTATAGTAAAAGAGATATATAGATCAATTCCATAAACACACCTAGGGTAACTTTAATAGTTTCCCAATTAATGTAGGCACACTAAACCATTTTCAATAAGGTTATAACTCAAACCATAATCTATACCTAGAGTGTGTGATTGAAACTATCATCATTCCATTATTCCTTAAATGAGGCCCCATGTTTCACTAAGCTCACCATAACATGCTACCAAAAATTCCCAATGCTCATGGAACATTTAAGGGAAATACCACTACTCAGACCATCCTTAGGGAAAGGCATGCATCATTAATGTGACACACAATATAGAAACCCAATATCCTAGATACTCTCAAGGGTTAAAATAGAAAAAAAATTATATGAGTAGACACTACTAGAATTCGTTCCTCTTTAGAAATAAAACCATGAGGGAAATAACTAAAACACCATACACTCTATAAGACTCTATTTTCATAACCCATATGACATAGGACCCTAGGTTGTTATCTAGTATCTAGGGAAATTAATTATTTATAACCCTACTTAAAACTAGTTTAGTGATGTTAAGGGGATGATAAATAGAGAACGACTCACATATATGTGTTTTTGTGTGACCAAGATAATAAGGAAAATAATTAAAGATGTAATGAAATTGGGTTTTGTGATGAAACAATAATGATATTAATGAAATTTTGTGAGTGTCAGTGTCATGATAAAGAAATCCAACATAAGAAGAGGAAAAAAGAAACTAGAAAGGATAATCAGTTGATAAAATAGGGGATATAGATTGGATGGGTTTTATAAATATTTTACTTCATTCATTTATTTAAAATAAACCTCTTGGAAATTATTAAAATAGGCTAACAAGATTTTTTATTAGGTTAACCTATGAATGAATGATTCCTACATATTTTTAATTATAGATGTCACTTGATCACTGAATAAAAAACCAATTATTACTAAGTTCAATTTGTAAGTTGAAATAAATGTTACAATCTCTAAAGATTGATATTTTTTTACAAAAATCCCTTGATAATAAAATAGTTTGAAATTAAGTTCGATCCAGATCAATTTTTACTAATCTCTATGTTTTCTAAAAAGTACTATCTCAACAGAACTTGGGAGTAGCATCCAATTAGATCCATGCATGAATGAAGAAAAAAATGATTAAACAACACAAACTATTTCATCAATATATATTTATATTAAGATAATTATTTCACTAAGAATATTCCAAAGATTCAATAAAAATGAATTCATGTAGACAAGGAATAAGAAAAAGAGAAAAAGAGAGATGAATCTTCTCCATCCCATATATCCATCTCAATTCCCCTGGTGATCTCCAGGTCCTGATAATATATCTCCCTTTCTATTCTGTGTACTTCTCTAATATATGTCCTCATATCAATGTATCTCTCCAATTATCACCCTTATTATAGACTCTTATTATTCTGTTAATAACCTAGTTTTGTGAAAATCTCTACCCCAATCTCACAGTCACCATTCTATGGGAAACTCTCTGACTTCCATGTGGCATGTTTTTCACTATACATCATCCTCAATGGTGACCAAAGTTGATATCACAACCTAATGAGATATTTATAAATGGTTCTTATCACTTAAAAACTAGAACCTATTTCTCAAAAAATTCTTCCAAAAATCTTTGTACAATTACAGTTAGCCTCATAGATTCGACTCCATGTGAAAAACACGATTGAGATCTTCAGATCTTTGAATTATTCAATAAAAAATTTAGGGAACCAAATTTAAATTTGACCATCACATGATGTGAACCTAATAAGTTTTCTTCCTATGACTTTGATAAACATTTAATTTTATAGATTGACCTTTAATTCTCCAGTATTTACTAGTGCTCAAGGACTATACAAGTTTTATTCTTAGCCTCTTTCAACAATTATGGCCATCAAATCCTCCTAAAAAAATTGTACCATTGCAGTCCCAATCTCATTGAAAAATTTATTTGATGATTTGTTTGTATTTAAAAAATATATATAAACCCCAACCTCATCCTAAGACTCATTGTAAAAGACATGGATCATGAAAATCCCAAGGTAGTCTTATTCTCTATTCCAAACTATGGGCATTCAAAGTACCGACTTATTCTACCTTAACTAGGTTTTGAAATATCAATTAATTGACATCAAATGGTTTCATTAGGAATTTTAGTTTCATTGAGACATTTAACTAAGAACCTAGAGTGTTATTTTATTTAGATATGAATCCATAACATTGGGGTGTAATGAGGCTAACAACCATCTTTTATACTACACAAAGTAAATACCAGAAAAAAATTCAACCAATTTTTTCAATAAGATTCAACATTTAAAAATAATGAATTCATTAATTTCCATCTATAACATATTTATTTTAAAGAGGATAAGAATTTGGTGACTTAGATGAATCTCATACATCTCCTTAGTTTGCATAATCGAGCACACACTCCTTCAATGTTTGATGATTTTCATCAGCAAGCTTGACCAAGCTTCATTCCAAATATTACAGGTTTGGAATTATTCAGTGTCAACATCCACCAATTTGATATTCTAGTGACTAGGTTAATATCTCATGGAAATAAAATCCTATTAATGATATTATTACTTAAATTGGGAATATTTTACTACAATATCATTGCTATTGTAGAGAATCAGTGACAGTTGTAGATATGTGATGTTAGGTCCCCAATTATTTAGGTGTGGGTGGTCTTATTCAGATTTGACCTTAGATGGTGGTCAACAGTATTAGAGTTTTGGTGGTTTTTGTGTCTTTATTAACCTATTAGGATAGATTAATTTTTCATGGGTCCATCATGGTGACTCCTACATGGAGGTGGTTTCATCATCCTTTGGTGGTGCATTTGACTTCGGGATCTCTGATGATGAACAGGTACTACTCAACCTTTTTTTTGTTAGGACTGGGGATTTTGGGTGTCCTTAAGGGGTACTAGGGTTTTCTTATTAATATATAGTTGAGATCAGGGGATTATTCAATAATCCTCTGCTCAAAATAAAGTTCTTTAGTGGGTCTATATTATTCAATTCATGGTTGGTTCAGTTTATAGGTGTGGTGGATTTCAGTTGTTTGTGCGGTCACTTGAGTGACTTCACATGCTCTTTTCAATAAGTAGCTTTCATTCATGATTAGTTACAATGTTAGTCTTAGAATATAGGCATAGTCAGTTGAAAATGGATTATGAAATCACTTGGTAGATTCATGAAAGGTTCATGTATGACCACTTAAAATTTACATCTTGTGATCACTTGTAGTCATGCAGTGACTTGGAAATTTAATATGAAGTCACTTATAGAATTTTTTCATTTTGGGAATGGTAACTAAAAATTAGAATCTTCATGGTTTTTATACTGACCATGAGAGTGTCTCATGGTCATTTGAATTTTTTTTCATGTAGTCAGTTAAGTGACTGCACACCCTTCATGTGGTAGGTTGAGTGACCATAGCCTCACGATTAGTTAGAGGCACAATAGGTTCTTACTTCCAATAAAGTGACCATGAGAATGATATGTAGTCATTATCATGGCAGGTCACCTTTGAATTTTTTGGGTGAACCCTATAAGAACACAAACTTCATGTTTTCATTAAAAATAATCAAATTAAAAATTCAAAAAAAATCAAGGAATAATATCACTATTTAAATACCATGAATGAAAATAGAGAATTAATTACAAAAAAAATGTTTAAAAATAAATTCATGAAATTTGATGAAATAATTGATTTTAAAATTCAGAAGAACATAAAAATAATTTGAAAAATATATTTTTAATGAAACACACCAAAACATTTTCCATAATGTTTTTGGAAAATAGTGTAATGAAAATATGTTTATTTAATGCCCCAAAACCCAAATTTCATTAATATATTTAGAGAATGTAAATTACAAATAAAAAATCATCAAATATCAAAATATTACCTAATTAGAGCTCATATCCATATCAAGTTCTTAGTTATTCTAGAAAAAAAGGATATAGAAAAGTTTATAAACATAGTCCACATCACCATCCATGTAAGTCAACCATTTTCATCACCAAGACAAGAAATCTAAACCCATTATGGGAGACACATGAATTACTTTTACACACCACCACGATGAGGGGGTATCAGCAATAGACACTGATCAATCTCTAAAGAACAAGTGTTTCTAACACTGAGTTAACACTGTAACGGTGTTGGGGATCCCTCTCTACGCTAAGGGAGAGATTTTCTATGAAGAGCTATGTCACCATCCATTAAAGGAAAACACATGACTTATGAAAGCGGGATATGAGAAACACACTCTAGTATGGATAAACCATTTCCTAGTCAATAGGGGATAACAACTCCACCACTTCTAATAACATATCACTCCCAAAACCAACATATATTCCCATATAAAAAAAATATAAAAATAGATACCACACCGTAGCTGCTACATAGGCATCAAATATGATGGTATGATGAAAGGGATTGTTAAGAATGTTACTCAAACACTAATATATCTTCTTAAATCATGAATCAATATACAACACAAGGGAGAGATAGAATATTTCTTTTTTTAATAAATACTAGCCATGGATTTCATCTCGACTAAAGAGAGAAAACTAAAATCCTCCATCCATTAAATCCAATCCAAATGCACCAACACCAAATTTGGGGTGTATGAGGAGAAGGGGTATTCCTCAATGGACCCTGAATCTAACTAAGACCCACTAAAATAATATGATGTGAATAGGATAGCACTCATGTTTGGCTGAACAATGGAATCTTTAACCCGCCATCCTCTAAGGTAACACATTCACCAACAACCCTCAGAGTGTATTGATCTCTAAAATAAGAGAGTATCATACCTAATGTCTAGTCACACCATGGGAAGAGACTCTAGACCTTACACCTGCACTTATATATTATTTGGATCCTATTTATGTCATCATCGAGGGATTAAGCTCCACAACCAATACTAAATCATCTCACCAATGACCTATAATAGTGTAGAGGACCCAACCATTGCACTCCATGAAAATAGATACTCATAATAGACTAATAATTTGGAAAAAACTAGCTCTAGGGTGATTATATACCCAAAACATAATAAATAGGATAGTATACAACATGTTCTAGGAGCACACGACATGTCTACCCAAAGCCTTACTTTGTGCATGTCCTTGGACCAACCCGACATGTACTTCTCTAGTACACATGGTGTCGCCAACCTACATAGTCTGTCAAGGTACACAAGTACCTGGATATTTACCCTAACCAAATCCATGTCATTTCACATGACATGGAATGTATAGGTACATACCCATGTTCCAGACATGGGTGTTTGGCCATACATGGCTTGACCCTGAGTCGTATGCTCTAAAAATTTACTTGACATATACATTTGACTTACACATCATGAGAAACCTATATATAACCAAAGATGAAAAAATATGATACATGATGTGTGTTCTTAATACCACATGCCATGTAGTCGGTAATTTTAGATGCCTATTTCCTATAATCAAAAAAATTCCACCAAAATTATCTGGAATCAATTTGAAACTAAAATAAAGATAAACCACTAAAAAAATATAACTTAAAACACAAGGCACGATTAATTTACGAATGAACAAACATGAAATAGTCATTAATGATCCCTAACTCATGAAATATTGACATATATTTATAATTTCATTCCAATGATCACTAATACATGATCATTGCATCCAGATCTATGCTTTGATCATCCTCAGATGAAGGTTCATCCCTCGATCGACTCCTCTCAGCTCCACATCATCAAAAGGGATGGGGGAGACAATCCTTGGGTGTGAAATAGAGGGTGTGAGTAAGGAATAGGGTTTTCTTATTAAGAATAATTAATTTAAAATAATACCTATTAAATGGGCCCGAATCAATCTGGGAACTCGAAAAAGGATTATACCCCACCTAGGTAAACCCTCCATTTCAGACTCAACCATGAATTCAGAACTCCAATATGGAGATCCATTTAGAAGATATCATCATTAAAACCCACAAAAATAAATAATACTTATTTAATAAATGTTAAATACTCTAAATAAATCACCTGATACAGAAACCAAATTCTTTCCCTAGGGTAAATTCCATGTTCTAGGACCAATGGAAACATAAAAAAATTCCAAGGTTTTTCTCTGAGGGAAAATGAAAATTTTACCTATCGAAATGAATTAGATATTTGAAACTCCAAAACGAGACATGTATTATACTCCGAAAAACACTGATCATTACAAAAATGCTGTATTATCATATTGTGAAACTCATTAAGGATGAATCTTTATCTCTCTCTCTCTAAATCCAATGTCTTTGTAAACTCCGAGGAAGAGAGAATCCTTCCCATGTATTTAAAGATTCAAAAATCCTATAGATAATATAGGAGGAAGGATTCCATTGTTTTATTATTAGTGATCATTATCAATATCATGTCAAGGATTTTGGAAATATCAGATCAACAAAAAAAATTCATGCATTCTTCATTTGTTTTTATTTTTTTCCAAATGACTGGAAATATCTTGTTAAATTATTGGTTTTGGTTGATCATTTATTCTATTTTTGGACATAATTTGTCCACTTTTAAACCTAATAGTTGTATTAAATCCACTTCCATTTCATTTTGATTGAAATTATAGATAGATGATAAAATTAGAAGAGTGAGTTTTTCTAGAATCATGACATGCTTTTCCTAAAAAATTCACGGTTCTTGAATTTTTCCAAACCATGACTTGTTTTATGATGAAAATTACTATAGTGTTATAAATATTATGAAACCACATTATGGTTTGTAAAAAACCATCATGGAACAATTTCATGAAAATCAAATTATTGTAAATACAATAATATTATTTTGTAGTTTACTTGTAAAATAATCATGGTCATTTCCATCTTTATGGACAAGGTTGACCTCTACCACATTATATTGTTATAAACCATGATCATTTTAGTCTTATACACTAACTCAAATTAGAAACCACTACAACATAAACCATGATCATTTTAGTCTTATACACTAACTCAAATTAGAAACCACTATGACATATCTCTATTTAGTCTCATTGTCTTCCCAAATATTATATAGAATCTATGTGACATATTGTTCTCCAGAACATGCTGTTTCACACTATGAAACCCAAAATGAGAATTTCAACCTTCCCTGTGATAAAAATATATATCACCAAAGACTATGACCACCAAAATATCCATCTCTATGCTGAAAATGAACACTATACCATAATCCTCCCCCAAAAAATCCACAACTAACCTAAACTTCTAAACCTAGAAAAACAACCAACCGCCACAACCACATTTAGTACACAACCAACTCCCACCACTCACTATGAAATAATGAAGACTAGAATATTCCATGGTGCCCATCATGAATCCAAACCTCGTATCTTATCTTATGAACCTCCTCTATACTTTTTTTCCACTTTAAATAAGGATTATAAAAATTTATACCTATATATTAGATATCAATCAATTGATTCTTATCCTTGAGAATAAAAACCAGAGCCCATGAAAAGAAAAAATCGACCTCAAAACCAAACAAATTTTGAGGTACCTTTCAAAAAGTAATATCACTATAATAAAATCACAACACAACATAAGAGATAGAATTCAAATATATCAACATAAGATCAATCTTAAAATATCAACAAGAATCAAAATGTCAAAACAACCCATGGTATTGAGCACATATCAGTGAATCATACTCACATGTATATTAATCAAAGCCAAAATACCTCCCCAATACATAAAATAAAGGAATGAAATTAGAACTCAACACATTCTCTCAAAAATCATGAATCTCAATAGGTAACTCCATGAATGTTGCATCATCCTTAAAATCAAAATTTCCCTTATGAATGACAAGAGATTCATGATGAAGATATATTCTGAGCCATGACACATGAAAAATGTCATGAATATGATTCTTGGTTAACTAGATGCCACATATCTAAAATGATCCAACACCATGAATGGTCTGATAAATCAAGAATAAATCTTACTTCCTCTACCAAAAAATTTCTTCACACAATGAGGAAAAACCTTCAGAGTCGTATGATCAAAAACCTAAAACTATAAAGATATCCTTTCCCAATTCACATATGAACTCTAATGGTCCTAACTAGACATCATCATGAATTGCGTGAACCATCTCTATCATGATCTGCACTTACTTTGTTCCATGAATTAATCACTCTCCAACCTCAGTCCAATATAATATAGTTCTATAAGTATACCCATAAAGCACATTTAATATAGGCATACCAATGTAATAATGATAATTATTATTATAAGAGCTGTCAATTAAATGTAAATTCTTTGTCCAGGAGCCTCTAAAACTAAGAACACACGAAAAAATATGTCCTCTAACATTTGGATCGTATGTTATATCTAACCATCCATATGTGGATGTAAATAAATCTATGGAACAAATAAGAGTTAAAATAACATTGAAAACTCTTACACACTTGCGAGATAAAATTAAAATCAAAATCAAAGAATATATTCCTAAAAATATCACGAAATCACACTAATTTCTCTAAATATTGATCTCGAATGGGTTCACATACACTAGAGAAGACAACCTACTTCTATTTTCATCAGTATTTCATGAAAGATAATGATAATCACATCAGAAATAAAACCAACCTCATCAAAATTCTTGACACCACACCACTACACTATGGGTGGTACCATCTACCACAATCTGAACCAGATAGTCCCATATGTTTAGATGACCCTGATTTATCATCTACAGGACCCAATATGGAACCCAAAAAAACTCAAGGGAATAATAAACACAACCTCTAGAGAAAAACTCCCCATAAACCACACAGAAAAAGTTTCCATGTGATGGGAAAACCCACAAATATTCACTGGATATAACACAATAAGGGATGAACTTCACTAGGGCAGTCTCCCCTTTATACATTCATCCATATATTTTAATACGAATACCAATAAAAAACTACTACTCACTTTAGTATGTGATTTATGTTCTCACCATATTTCATAAAAACCTTTTAGGAACATCGCTTGAGAATATTCAGAAACACAAGAATGCTAAGTCGACATCTCCACCATGGGTATCTATTATATAAGGGAAGATTATGGGTCCACCATCATCGATTGAAGGTGATAAAAAAAATCTCTCCATATCTCTTGAAAGAGTAAACTAATATAAATAAATATTCTCATGTTTCGCCTCTATTATCCAAACAAAAATTCCTTTCCCTAACGAATCATAAACCACAACACTATTGTGGTACTAAGATCCCATCAACTACCATAGTTTTTACATCATATAGAACAAACACTAATATTATGATTATGAAACTCATTATATGAGAGGTTAATGTACATATGATAATTTCATAATTAGAAAAATGCATTTTTTGAGTGATAAAAAACCCCCTCCTCTTAACACTAGAAAGGATTTAGTCCACATGTATTATAAACTCTACAGGGTCATTCAAAATTCCACCCAGTAACACTTGAATTCCATATCTTGAATTAAAGATGATGAATGTGTCGATATCCAATCAAGTGATAACCATGGGTCACCCTTAATAAGAATTAATACATTCATCCACATTTATAGAAAGGGAATTCTCATCAATGCATATAACACATAAATACATGCATACCGTATAATTGGTAGTTGTCTAAAACTCCTTGAGGGTGAGATATTATTTCCACACCTTAGGGGATATCAATCATAGTTGGGGGTGGATCTCAGATTATTTACTCAACTACACATCCACACAAAATACTAGTATTATCACCCACTCTATTCTAAGGAAGAAACTAGTAGATCTCATCAACACCATGAAGGAATCCATTTTAAATATTTCTTTCTCCACTAGGGATGAACTAATGTTATCATAAGGGGTGAGTGAAATATGAGAAACATTAATAAAAAATCTTTAGATGACACGGGGGATAAGGGTTCCAGTGAAATATTCAACTCCCAAACATATAGTTTATAATGAATAACTTGTTCCTATACCATCCAATATGAGGGCCCATGAAGTGGGGACACAAATATACTTCAAACTTCACCCATTGACACTTGACCAAATCTATCCATTGAACACATATTACTATATATCTAATTCTCAACACTCCACACCTGATGTCAACTAACCTAAGGTGGTGATGATAGGAGAGGATCAAAGAATCATACAAATATATCAACTCCTACACCACCAGCTTCCTAAAATAACTTCCAATGTAAAAGTTTATCTATAAAAACGCTCTATATATCTTCATGTAAAATAAAAATCTAATCCAAAAACTAGGATGTATCCTATATAAGAATACTCAAATATTAATGGTCTCTCAGTGGATTCCAGTATAGGTGGTTCTGCATGAAAACACAACTAAGAATTAAAATCACTTCTTCTGGTGCCTCCACCCTAACCACTGATCTCAAATAATTCCACTGAAAAACCTTTCCAACAAAGAGCCCATGAGTTTTTTGATCCTCATCATGCACATATACCTAATTGAATTTACCTATGGAGGGTCCAACATACTTAGATAATAATATATTATTAACATGTCTTGAAAATCCAACCACGGTGGAGAAATCTCGTCATGTGTTCAAGAAAATCATCATACACCTATGGTTCACTATGCCATATAGGGCACTCTATGCAAGAAATATCATATATTTAGAAAGATTATAAGCTAAATGAATGTATGTTGTGATTCCTCACACCCTCACTCTTAGATCCATTTCTATAAACACATACTTTACATACTCACATTGATTCTATTATATAAAATCATGGATATAACTATCCTTAATTACAAAATCAATAACAATTATTTCGCATGTTACATCCCAAGGCTATTTTTAGGTTTAGATATTTAGATAATTAAGAAAAAACATAAAATAATAAATCCCACATTATCTTTATCAAATAGATTTTTTTTCATTATATACCTAAATACTTAATCCATAATGAGTCTTCAACATATCCTATAAAATCTTTCGCACATGTGATCCTTATAAAAAATTCATGTATACTAACTTTATTCATAACTTTGGGAATGAAAACATAATAAAGTGGTGAGTTCAAATGCTGAGTAAGGGAAAGCATAAAACCTAGGAAAAAAAGGAATAAACATGAAATAAATATTATGGTAGGAATAAGTAAAAAACATGAAGCCATAATCAACTTGAAACTGAGAGCATTATATATCCATGAAAATAAACGAAAACAAGGATATAAATATTATTGATATTATACTGATGGAATTAATAATTCCATACATAAAAAATATACTTTTAAGGACTTATGAAAAGACCCTATCCTATCATGGGAAGAGTTAAACACAAAAACCCAGCATTTTATATCTCATGAGACCTGTTGATGCATCGAGGGCTATATAATTTTGGGCCCCAACCACCACCTAATTAAGTATAATTAATTCACTATAAGTGTCAAAAATATTTTTCTTACCATTCCATAAGGAACCTCTTACTGAATAAAACATTTTTATTCATATAATGAAAGATATAGAATGTTAATACATAATCAAACTATCTTAGAAGTAAATAATCATCAAGAATTTCAATAATTTTTCCTATATTAATAAAAGGGATAACATGATCATTACCCATCTAGATAAAGGTGGATGATCAAAAAATACATATTCAAATCACCAATAATAATAAATATTGCAATAATAACATATTTAATTCCTATAAATTTCCCTATGTTTATAGAATAACATAATTTTTAGGTGAACGTTATCCAATTTAAATTATGTAAAACATGATGTTCACACCATATAGAGAAATGAGTATATACCTAATTCAATACCAAAATAAGATGATCATAATATAATTAAAGAAAGAAGGTAGACAGTTTCAAGAGAATATAACTCTAGTGAAACAAGGAAACATAGAAGGGTTGACATAAATGAAAAACCCCCTCGAAAAAGAATGTATTGAATGGTATCATAAGAATATAATATTTTTCTACTGTGAGTTCAATCTCTAAAATTATTATATATATATATATATATATCATAAAACATAAACCCCATTAAGATAAATCCTTTTTAAAATGATAAGGGAAATGGAATTAAAAACTTAAAAGGGTTTTTAGAAAACATTTTTATCATTGATTTAAAATACAAATTTACATGTCTCTTTCAAAGTTAACTTTTGAAAAGGTGACATGAAATCCTTTTAAAACATTTAATTTTAAAAATAATATCTAATAATTGAGACTTGAGAAGATATAATTTTTATCTTAGAGAAATTATGATATGAATACAAAACATATGAAAGTGAAATGAAAAACCCTTTTTATTATTTTCAAAATACCTTTGTTTAAAACTCACATTGTAAGAAGAGTACAAAAAAATAATTTATTTTAAAACTTCATTTCTTCAAATAGGATTATAAAGTACCATATAATAAAATATTATGTTGGTTAAACCCATGTCATAGCCTACCCTTTTAAAATATTTAATTTTATTATTTCTTAGCTTTTGATATTATCATTGAGGTTCAGGTTGAGTGATGTTTTAAATTTTTTTATGTTTGATAACTTTGGTGTGTTTCAGGCCAGTGCATGGGAACCCCATGATTATAAATAACTGTACGATCATCCCAAGTGACCGTACGGTATCCCAATATTTAAAATAAATAATATTTTATGAAAATAGAATTTAAATAATTTTTTAATAATAATAATAATAATGATAATAATAATAATAATATTATTATTATTTTTATCATTAAGTTATTATTATTATTATTATGTTATTATTATTATAATTATTATTAGTATTATTACAATTTTATTTTATTTAAGTTTTATTTTTTTATTTATTCTAAACATAGGCCTCTCTTCCCCTTCCCCTATCATTTCACAATGCCACCCCCTCTATTCCCCCTTCCCTGCGCGACCCGCCTCCTACGTGCTCCCATTTCCCCAGTCGGACCTCCTCCCCAACGGCGCTTTCTGATAATGCCCACCTCCCCGTGATACATCTCCCTTTATCTCCCCCTGTGCAGTGTTGCCCCCTTCTCCCTTTCCTGCTCTCATGACATCGTCGAAGACCTCCCCTCTAGCACGTGACCCTCCTCTAGCCAACCTTCTCTTCGGCATGCCACCTCTTCTAACGTGCCAACTTCCTTCAGAGGTGGAAACTCATGTTTTTGATGTTTTTTCTTTAAATTTTAGGTTTTTCTTCGCTTTGGCCGAACCCTAGATGTTAGGGTTAATGTTTGGTCCAATTTTCTTTGGATCTAGGGTTTGTAGTTTGTTTGTAGAGGCCTATTCATCCTCCTTCGGGAGTTTCAACGTAATCACATCCCTTTAAGGTAGGTGATCCCATGTTTTTCTCCTTTATGAAGAAATATTTTAATTCTTCAATAGATTCAATTAATTTTTCACATGTTTTAACCCCCATAATACCCTTGGTTAGAATAATATGGTGTTTTCAAATTGGTAGAATTTGTTAAAAATAGTTTTTTATGTGACTCCATGATTAAACATTGTCAATGAAAATATTATACTTTATTATGCATTTTTATCATGTTTTATAATTATGTGCACGATTAGAAAGTGGTTTTTGAAAATATTAGATAATCATTTGGCTTAAACTTGGGTTTTTATTCATGAAATTGGGTGTACCCCTTATGCAAAGTCTTGTTTTTCTCCTTGGAGTTTTTTTATAAATTTTTTAATTGGTTTATTAAACTATATGTGTGGTGTGAATGTAGATTATAAAAAGGTTTTTCATTAATTTGGTTTTAAGATGGATTTTCATGAGGCATTGGGTGTGATTTATGTGAAAATTCTAGATGAGTCATTTGATAGCATTTTATAAATTGTCAAAGTGGTTTATGAAATTGTCTATGAGATGTGAAACTTATTTTGGAAGGGCCTTGGTGTGAGGTTGATTTTGAAAGAGGATTTCAGGTGTATGTTTGGTGGGAATCCTTGTTGTACTACTTAGAAGTGTTTTATAAGTTGTTTAAATCATTTATTAAATTATGTAAGTGATTGAAAACCATTTTATGAAATGGTTTTGGTATGAGTTTGATTAAGAGGGCTTTGGGTGTTTCTTGGGAACTTATAAGGTTTTATTGGATGTAGGCACATCCAAGGGTGCACAAAGTGCACACATAGATGTTCCCCTAAATGAATATGGAACTTTAAATGATGTTTGTCCAAAAAACATGGTTCTTTAAATGGGTTTTGGATTCTAAATAATGTTGTTTCCCTTGTGTGATTTCCCAAAGTGGTTTTAAATGAGATCTTAAGAGGTTTGGTCCAGTTTACCTTAAATCATGTCTTAGTGAATGCTAGTGAAAAAAAGACCATTTGTAATTGAAAATATAAGGGTAGTGTTTAAGTTTTGTTTGGAAAGAGTTCGAAAATATTTTTGGTAAAATATTTTGGTCTCA
This sequence comes from Viscum album, assembly GCA_963277665.1. Classification (NCBI taxonomy): domain Eukaryota; kingdom Viridiplantae; phylum Streptophyta; class Magnoliopsida; order Santalales; family Viscaceae; genus Viscum; species Viscum album. Next base: position 443,235,705 of record OY728160.1, read on the forward strand.
TAAAGTAAACTCCCATTTGGCATTGTTTACTTAGAAATGATGTTTTGGGTTGATTTTTGGATATTACGTGGTTTGAAAAATGAAAAATCCCAGTTTTCATCTTTGAACGTTTTGAGGTATGTTTTAGAATCAAAGTGATGTGATAACCTAGTTGGAACCTTTGATGGTTTGATATATATATATATATATAGTGGGAAATGCTATCTAGGATTTCCCTCTATGAGTTATCATATAGGTGATGTCTGTGTTTGGGGTAGGCAAGTGCAGTGGTGGAAGGTAAGGTGAATCACGTGTGTGAGGGATTCCCACTTACACATTTTACTATTACCATGGATTCTTGGGAGTCTTTTAGGGGATTGAGCGATAGTTGTTAACTAACACTGATTATACGAGTTTGTACCCCCAGGATTGCAGATAGGATAGGTGGGATGTGACACTGGATTTTTCAGTTTAGGGAAGCCAATGGTTATTAACTTAGGGGCTTCACCATATGATGGCAGGTGGTTCCGAACTGAGTGCATCCATGGGTCTTCTAGGGATGTCTAGGATCACCCATGGTTACTTTTATATATTCTTGTTTACTTTCCATTGCCTTTAGTTTCATCATGCATTATTTACTTACTTATTTATTTATTTATTTTCAGAATAATCATGTATTGTTTTGATTAGGTGTTTGGTTTAGTTTTTTGTATCAAAAGGTTAGTCTATTTTGAAAATAGCTTGTGGAATTTGTTGGTTTTTATAATAGGAAAGCTGTGTTTGTTTAATGAAATGTGAAAAACTAATATTTATAAATATATTTCAAACTATTGTAAATGGAATGTTTTCAGAAAAAGGAAATTCATGAAATTCTGTGGTCCATCTCTAGATTTCCTATTGAAAATTTTGGTGCTCACACCTACTTTATATTATCAGTTGTAGGTTTCGTTTTTCTTAGGTTATCCTTGTTTAGTTGCTCATTGTGGGAGTAGAGTTGGTCATGTGGTTTAAGGTGACCAAGTTTTCACATGTATATTGTGATAGCATTGTCGAGTTTCAGTTTTTGTTCCCAGTTTTGTTTTTATTTTCAGTCTACTTAGTTGTATTTTGTTACTAAATCATTTCATTTATTTATTTAGGATTCATTTTTAGGTCATATCTTCTTGTTTAGTTTTTATTTTGTTGATCCTGATTATTTATTTTTGTCTTAAATCGTCCCCAGTTGTATTATTTGATGTCCAGTACTATTTTCCAGCCCGTGGGGATCAGAAACGCCATTCGGGCCATGCCGCAGACCGTCTTGGGTGACCGGTTCAGGTTCAACCCGAGTTGGTTCATGAAAAAATTGTATCAGAGGAGACCCTTGTTATTTTGGGTGTTTTGTAGTGGGATATTAGGACTATCAAGACTTAGGATGTAGGTATGGGAAGGGAATCATTAATCCTTATTCATTCCGAACATCGAGTTTCCAGGGGTAGTTTGGGATTTGAGTTTTCTATTCTTGTTTTGGATTTAGGGATGAAAATGGAAGAAATATGGTGTTACATCATGATTTAAAATGGATTAGGGACCCATGTGCAGTATAAGTACATGGTTCAAGATACTTCTAGTTATCTATTCTTACTTGGAGCATGGCCCACTACCATGTCGTCAAGTTAAGCATGACTACTAGTCCCTCACTCTGGTAGTTTGATACAATTTGAGTGTCATCTTAGTTTTGGTTGGTGTAAGGGTGATTTTGAAAATGAAAATTGTTTTGAAATGAAATTTTTTTCTTTTAAATGGATGTAAATTAGTAAAGTGGGTTTTGAAATTGAAATCATTTGGGCTTGAAATTTTGGTTCTTATTTAGACTTTCTAAGAGGATTCCACGGGTGTTGATTTGAAACTAAAAGCTTGGCTTTGTTTTTCTGAAGGTAGTTTTGAAATTTAAATGAAAATTGTGGATTTTAAAATAAATGTTTTTGGTTTTTGAGCCAATTATTTTGGATCAGGATATTGCTTTTTATTGTGCTTCGATTTGATGTCGGTTTTGGTTTGTGTTTTCTGTGCTATTTAGAAAATACCACCCAGGAAGGTTTCCAAGATTACTAAGGAGTCACACCTAGTTTTTGGTTATTATAAAATGTTGCTTGTACTTCATGCTGATCGAGGTCATTTAGAGGCTATGGAGTGGCTTAAAGAGGTCAAGTGTGTCTTCAGGGTATTGGGAACTCTAGAATATGTTAGAGTGCATGTCGTTTTGGGTTTGTTCGAAGGTCTAGCTCTAGATGAATGAGAGTTGTTCGCCCCACCATAAATGAAAGTTGGGATGATGTGAGAAGTTTTTAATTCCATATTCGTCTATTGGTTCATACCTAAGGGGGTGAAGAAGAAAAAAAGGGAAGATCATGTGTGTATTCAACAAATCTATCGATCAGTGGAGGCCTACGTTGACCACTTTAAGGAACTGGTTTCCTTTTCTCTGGAGTTTACATCATAGGATTTCATGAAGACTTATCTCTTCATTGGGGGTATTAATCCAGAGATAAAGGAGAGGGTCCTCTATTTTAAGGACCATCGTTTCAATAAGCTTGTAAATAAAGCGTTCCTAGCTGATTTGGTCTTCGGAGTGCGGGCGATTGGCAATCTGGTGCCTCTTACTGCTCATGAAGGTTGTCCATATGGAAAGAATTATAAGCTGTAGGAACCTTCTTCTAAGAAGTATCCTTCAATGGTTAAGGTTTCTAGTTCTGTGGATAATCCTTGTATGTACCACTAGTGTAACCGTTTTAGAAACTCGAAGCCGTCATGTTTTATCCCTCCAAAGACATTCCATCATTGCAGCTATCTGGGTCATCTAGATAAGTTTTGCAGAAATCATTTCCTAAAGAAGACGTTATTACCAAGGGATTCTTGTACTTGACTATGAGGTAGAAGATGCTTAAGCCATCAGATCCCCAATCACAGGTCTCAGGGTAAAGATCATGCACAGTCAGGGTTTCCAGGGATATGTGAGACCTTTTCCTATTTCTTTATCTTCCGTTTTGGAATAGAGATATTTAGGGTTTATTTATTCTTTCTTTCCTACTGTTGCAAGTTTATATCTTGTTGTAAGAGTGTGATAAAGTCACTCTATTGAAACCCAAGTGGCTGTATCTATTATAAATATGGTTTTATAGATATTTATTTTTCTTAATGTGTGTCTGGACCTTGTTTGGGATGGTTTCGGTTTAGTGGTGCTTGTTTTGAGATGTTTAGGTTTTGTGAGATATGTGAATGGTGTTTCCGGTCTATTGTTTAGTTGAAGTTTCTTTTTGTGAGTTTTCCTTAGTATTGGGAATCTGGTTGGTACATTTAATGATTCTAGTTCTAGTGGTGGAGTTGTTTCATTCGTGCTATAGAAGTTGTTTTGGATTGTTTTGAAATTCCCGCATTGGCCCCCTCCCCATGGTGGTATGTTTGGGTTTTAATTTTTGTGCTAGTGGAATCCTTGTGGTCGGGAGAACCCTCTCGTGTTCTCACCTTGTTTTGGGTTGTGGTTTCATCTAGATCAGTTGGGTGTGACTTGGGGAATAAATAGTCACCCCATAATTCCTTATTTCTTCTGATTGTGTTCGGCCATGGACTCAATTTTTGATTAACTTTCGTCTTGGAGGTTTTCTGATGGTATAAAGTTTTTATGGTGGGGATAATTGTTACCCTCGGACCTTTAAAATCATTTTATTTTATTATTTATTGTATTTGGATATTTTCATTGAGGTTTGGGTTGAGAGATGGTTTAAATTTTATGATGTTTGATAATTTTGGTGGGTTTTGGGCCAGTGCACGAGCACCGCACAATTAGCGGTAAGCGTTTGGTTAGCCCAGTTGACCGTACGGTTGCCGAAAATTTAAAATGAATTAAATTTTCTGAAAATAAAATTTAAATAATGTTTTAATAATAATAATAATGATAATATTAATTTTATTATTATCATTAAGTTATTATTATTATTTATTATTATTTTTATAATTATTATTTGTATTATTATTATTATTATTTTATTTAAGTTTTATTTTATTTATTTTTTCTAAACCTAGGTCTCTCTTACCCTCCCCCTACCATTTCAGGGCACCACCCCCCTTGATTCCACCTTCCCTATGTGACCCGCCTCCTATGAGCTCCCCTTTCTCCGGCCATGCCTCCTCCCCAGCAACAATTTTCGATAATGCCTATCCTCCCCGTGCCGCATATCTTTCCAGCTCCCCACTATGTGGTGCCACCCCCTTATCCCTTGCTTGCTTGTGTGATGCCACCAATAACCTCCCCTCTGGCACGCGATCCTCATCTATTCGACCTCCTCTTCATCACACCACCTTCTTCAGCATTCCACCCTCCTCTGATGGTGGAGACTCCTCTCTCTGATGTGTTTTTTTTTCATTTTTTGGGTTTTCTTTACTTATTCTAAACCCTAAATGTTAGGGATAATGTTTGGTGTGGTTTTATTTGGATCTAGGGTTTTCAGTTTTTTCGTAGAGGCATATTCATCCTCATTTGGGAGTTTCATCGCAATTTCACCCCTTTGAGGTTGGCTATTCTATGTTTTCTCCTTTATGAAGCAATATTTTAATGCTTGAATAGTTAAAATTAATTTTTTCACATGCTTTCCACACCCATAATAACCTTGGTTAGCATAATATGGAATTTTCAAATCAGTATAATTTTTTAAAAATAGTGTTTTTGGTGACTTCGTACATAAATATTGTTGATGAAAATATTATACCTGCTTATGCATTTTTGGAATATTTTATAAATTATGTGCATGATGGAAAAGTGGTTTTTGAAAAGATAGGATAATAATTTGGATTAAAATTGGTTTGTTCTTAATGAAATTGGGTGTATCTCTTATGTAAAGTCTTGTTGTGCTCCTTGGAGTTGTTTTATAAATTGTTTAATTAGTTTATTAAACTATACGTGTGGTTTAAATGTATATTATGAAAGGGTTTGTCATGAATTTGGTTTTAAGATGGATTTTCCATGAGGAATTGGGTGTAATTTATGTTCAAACCCTGGTTGATTCATTTGATAGAATTTTATAAAATTTTCAAGTGGCTTATTAAATTTTGTATAAGATGTGAAACTTATTTTGGAAGGGCCTTTGTGTGTGTTTGATTTCAAAAGAGTATTTCAAGTGTGTTTTTAGTGGGAATCCTTTTTGTGCTACTTAGAAGTGTTTTATAATTTTTTTAAATGATTCATTAAATTATGTAAGTGATTGAAAATCATGTTTTGAAATGGTTTTGGTGTGTTTTTTATTTTTAAAGAGGGTTTTGGGTGTTTCTTGGGAGCTTAGAAGGTGTTATTAGATGTAGGAACATCCAAGGGTGGAAGAAGTGCACACATGGATGTGCCCTGAAATAAAGATGTAACTTTAAATGATGTTTATCCATAAATATTGGTTCTTTAAATAGTTTTTGGTTTCTAAATAATACTGGTTCCCTTGTGTGATTTCCGAAATTGGTTTTTAAATAAGATCTTAAGAGGTTTGGCCTAGTTGGCCTCAAAGCATGTCTTGGTGATATTTGGTGAAAAAATACCTATTTGGCATTGAAAATATAAGGGTAGTGTTTGAGGTTGATTTGGAAAGAGTTTGCAAATATTTTTGGTAAAATATTTTGGTATCGGAAAGTAATGGACCATTTGGAATTGTGTACTTAGAAATAATTTTTTGGGATGATTTTTAGAAATTATGTGGTTTTAAAAATATAAAAGTTGAGTTAGCATATTTGAAAGTTTTGAGGTATGTTTTAAAAAAAATGTGATGTGAAAGACCGGGTAGAACCTTTAATGATTTGATATATATATATATATATGTATGTATGTATGTATGTATATATGTATATGTATATAGTGGTCACCTCTATTTAGGATTTCTGTTTATAGATTATTGTATATGCGATGTCCATGTTTGGGGTAGGCCAATGCGGTGGCGATAGGTAAAGTGAGTCATGTGTGCGAGGGCCTCCCACTTACACAATTTAATATTACCATGGGTTTCTAGGCATCTTTTAAGGGACCGAGTGATAGTTTCTGACCAACCCTGATTAAACAGGTTGGTACCCCCAAGATCATAGATAGGTGAGGTGGGATGTGCCACTAGATTGGTAAGTTTAGGGTGGCCAATGGTTATTTACTTAGGGGATTCACCATACATTGGTAGGTGGTTACGAACCAAGTGCGTTTAGGGGTCTTTTAGGGATGTCTAGGATCACCCATCATTACTTTTATATCTACTTGTTTACTTTCCATGGCCTTTAGTTTCAGTATGCACTATTTAATTATTAATTTGTTTATTTTTAGTAAAACCTTGTATTGTTTTGATTTGGTGTTTGGTCTTGCTTTTGGTATCAAAAATAAAATGTGGTGTGTGTTGGTTTTTATAATGGGAAAGATATTTTCTAATGAAATGTGAAAAACTTATTTTTATAAATATATTTAAAACTAGTGTTAATGGAATGTTTTTGGGAAAGGAAAATTCATGGAATTCAGGAGTTCATCTCTAGATTTTATAATGAGTGTTTTAGTGCGCATGCCTACTTTATCTTTTCAGTTGCAACTTTCATTTTTCTCAGGTTCTCCTGGTTCATTTGATTGTTGTTGGAGCAGAGTTGCTCATATGGTTGGAGGTGACCAAGTGGTCACATGGAGATTGTGGTAGACTGTCCTAGTTTTAGTTTTTTTTCTCTATTTTATTTTTAGTTTTAGTATACTTAGTTGTGTTTTGTAACTGAATCATTTAATTTATTTATTTAAGATTCAGTTTTGGGTTATATCAGCTTATTCAGTTTTTTTTCGATCCTGATTATTTGTTTTGGGCTTAAATCATTCCCACTTGTATGTTTTGATGCCTGATAGTAGTTTCCAACCTGTGGGTCTTAGGAATTCCCTTTGAGCCATGCTGTAGACTGGCTTGGGTGACTGGTTCAGGGTCGACCCGGGTTGGTTCATGACAACCCAAGCATGGAGAAAAAAAGTTCAATATGAAACATTATATCTCAAAGAAATCAAATTTGATTTATCAATATCATTTTTTGGGAAACATACTTCATGAATCATGAAATATTTTAAAAGTGGTTTATATTGTAAAATATATTCAATTAGATATTACCACATAATATAACCAAAGTTTATAATTCACACAACTTATATTAAATAAGTTCAAGTGAATGATCATAACTCAATGAATGAAAATTAAGTTACCAAAAACACTTACGACTGGGGTAACAGTTGATTCAAAAGAAATTTGAGAAAAATAACTTGATTTAGATTAGTTTACTCCATGAATTAAAATTAAATATTGTATAAAAAATTCATGGCATAGTAAATAAATATAACACCCTACAAAGGAAACATGGTTCATAACATGTAACATGTCTCAAAGAATCAGAAGTGATACCAAGAAAACACTTATGACTTGAGTAACACTTTAATAAATACCCATTAAAATAGAGGGCTTGTAATTTAACTTTACATAACATGATTAAATTTAAATTCATGATATTATATTTAATATATGTATTAAATACATTGTATAAATGAAATTAGGTGAATAAAATCCAACATATCTCAAAGAGAGGGATTTGAGATGAAAACCCTTAACTCGCTCCTAATTCATTAGGAAATTTCACCAAATGTACTAAAATATTAAATTAATTTCATTAAATACATACCCAATAACATTATTCATAACTATACACATTTATAATCCTCATTTATAATCATTATATATATATATTCCAGTTTTTACCTATTTTCAACACCAGGTATAAATAATCTGTATCTCTTTGAACTAATTTTCATAAAATTCATGTTGGTATATATTATTTTCCAAATTACAAAACTATTAAATCATATAAGGTGATAGAATAGATGTTACAAGATATTTTTTGAATATATATTTTCATTTCCTGTTAGTTTTTGTTATGAACCTTGAATATGAAATTAGCGATGATCATGTTTCAGTGATTATTAATGAATAATTTTTTTCTTAATTAATGAGTTAAATGTTGATATAACCATACCAAAACCTTAAAAAAATTATTTACATATTTATATCATATTATACAAGTAAACAAATTCTCATAGTCATCCATGATATAAATTCATAGTATTGTTCAAGTAGGTGGTTAAACTATCCCAAACATGAACCTACCTTGATTAATAGATGACTAGGAGGTGGTTTAGTTTTAATATCATTATCACATAAACCTAATGTTGTTATTTAGTGTTTATTAGTGTGATATGTTTAAATTTTAATGAATTATAATAATAATTAATTAATATGAAAATATTACGTAGTATTAAAAAAACATTTTCTTCTTAGTATGCTTGTTTAAGATGGTTAATGTTACAATGATCACTTATTTATAATATTATTTATATAATTACTAATTTATATTTAAATAATATAAATCATGACATAAATAACATATCTACTCACTAAAACTATTTCTAGAACCATACTTTAAAGTTAGTGATGATAAATGAAACATTTCATTCATGGAGGCGGTAGTCCGCATACGCGCATGAGCATCATTTGCATTTTTTTATTGAATGGGAGGGGAATAAATAATGGTTATACCATAAATATAATAACATTTTAGTGTATTATTTATAATTATGTAATTATATACATATTTTTAGAACGTGTTTAGTAGAGGGTGGATGAGATGGATAAAGAATAAAAGTAAAATAGTAAGTAATAATTTTGTTCATCATCCAAAGTAACTTTTTTATTTAAAAAAAAAATTTAAGGTAAAAGTGAGAAACCACCCAGTTCAAGCATCATAAGAAATTACAGAACCATGTAAAATAAATTTTATCCTACTAGAATCATTATCCCTAAAAATATTCCAAGAGATAGATGATACCCGCATGTCTGGTACATCCTCTAATAGGCATTCAAAATAATATTCCATATTGTACCAAGTTTGCATGTACTCCTCTTAATTAATATTCCATTCATTGTATCCCCTTATCAGTATAAGATCTTGCTTGTCAATCTATGTGCTCTGCTCTTCATTGGTTTCCACTTTTCACACCCTTCCAATCATCTTGTTAGCTTCTTCATCAGGGGAATTAATCACCAAAATAATTTACATAATCTCTTAATAAGAATGTAAAATCATATCTAAGGATTGTTTATGGGCCGCACCTGAATCCCACTACTTAAGGGATACAACACCATGAACCGCAGGCTTGGCATGGATTCTAGAATCTTTAGAATCACCTGCAATCATCATGTCCTTCAAATTTTTGGCATACCTTGTTTCCTTTGCAATAGGTAAGTATAAATAGTCCTTTCACCCTTTCCACTTCATGATTTTACTCCTCCTTGGGCTGAGAGGACCTCTATCATGAAGGTCATCAACATTATCACTTGGTGAGAACTCAGCAGACTCATCACTAGATACCCCATGTTCATTAGTTTCAGCTGCATCAATGTCCTGAACCAGATCTTCATTCACCAGCCCTTCAAAGAGGTTGCCTAGATTAATAGCTGGAACCTCACTCCTTTGACTAGAATGAATCAGTAGACCACCCTATATGTCCTTATCTTATCCCATGACACCTAATAACTCTCCCTCTCTTCTAATCAGTTGAGATCTAACTCTTTCACTCAAACCACTTCTTGCGCGCACTACATCTACATAAGAAGAAGTCAAGGGAGTCCTATAACCTACATAAACTATCGTTACTATCTTGACATCCAGAAAATTTTCACTGTCACATTGCACAACCACTCCTTCATGCCCTGCCAGTATCACATAAAATCCCTCCTTCTTCGAAGTATCATACACAATAACCTTAGGAATCAGGTCCTTGTACAAGCATTGGAATACCTCATCCACCAATGGGTTTCCACCCTGTGACCCACTTTGTGCCACCTTAACACCAATTAGAACAACTAATTGACTCTAAACAGACACAGCCTCACCGCAACCCAACCCCTTGCCACTGTCCCCTGAATTTTCATCCTTTTGAGGAGAAAGTTCCTTCCTCCCACATCTGCAGGCTTCTACCGGATGTCCCAATTTTTTTACATAAGGAGCAGAAGTCGAACCATGACTCATAAACAACAGGTTTCTTATGATGGAACTCTTCCTCCACTATAATCCACAAAAAATTGGGAGGAATTTTGGAGACATCGATTTCCACACATATCCAAGGATAAACCGAGTGACAAAGAGATTTAGTTCTAGAATTAGCACACAGAAATATACCGACAATGTTTCCTAAAATTATCAAAATCGTGGGATTTTGAAATGGTAAGAGAATCTCTAGGAAACTAACCCAAATCACAACTGTAGAGGTTTCATGATTCATGTGGAAATCATACGACCATCAGAAGAGGTAGAATCGAAATCCATTACAGCTATGTGGAGAACTGGACCAAGACTTCACCAGATCATCCTTCAATGCGTATCAAATCAGAATGTGTCTGGAATCTAGAAAACCCACCGTTTCTCTATCCTATAATCCACATGACCCAAAGATGCATCTATAGAATTTATACATAGAAGGAATCCTCTGCTTGAAACACACAATTAGTTAAATATTCAGAAGGTCTGAAGCTTCATTGAACTTAGAGGCCGAAAGTGAAAGGTTCAAAAATCCATTAAGCAGATTCAGTACTTTATGGAAAAGAGGAATCTGGGGAAAAGGGGGATGAAAGTTAGGGTTTGAGAAAGGTGAAAAGGATTAAGGTTCTCCTGTGAAGGATGTCGAAGGTCCCTCCCCCGACGGGAGAGGAGGGGGCGACTTAGATGCCATCGCCATCACTGAAGGGGGAGAACCTTCACGACCTCCATTGTCCTAAGTAATGCTTATGTTGAGAATTTGGATCTTATATTCAGATATCCCTTTGAAATTAAGGACTCAAAGAAATTTATTGAGGCTAGGGGATGTCAAAAAGTTTTATGGGGTCTAGAAGAATTAAATTGGGGTGATTTTCCTGGGAATTTCAAACTATAGGTGTGTCTTGAAGTGGGAGGAATTGAACTCCTCTTATAGGTAACAAATAGAGACAAATCACTGGAAAAGAATGTTAGGTAAGGTATAAAAATATAATTTTATTAGATTTGGGTGATTTAGGTGGATAAATGGTAGGTTAGACATGTGGGTATGAATTTCATACCTAACAAGGATTTCTAGAGGTGTATGCGACATTTTAATTATTAAAAATATGAGATACCTTATTTACTCATTTTACCCTTATTAATCTTGATTAAAATTTAACTATGGTAATTATTTAGGATCCATTTAAATTAATTCAATTTCTAAATATGAAAAAATTAACTTTTAATTTAAAACATAAGATATAGGAAAAATTATTTTTATAAAAAAAGGTCTTTATATATATTAATAATTTTATACTTATTTCTTATTAATTATTAATTGAATGAGTTTTTATATATTTTTTATGTTCTCAAACATCATATTATAGTCATATTTTTAAGTATGTTAATCTAATTTATTTTCGATAAAAATTATATAACTTTTACAAAATTAATTCTTTGAAAACAACAATCTTACTTTTATTGTGGTAATTAATATTTATCCTAAGTAATTTATTTTCAATGACTAATAATAATATTGACATAGTTACACAATTTTTACCCATTGATTCTAAATATAAATTCAATTTTATCAATTAATATGTGTAGGGAAAATTAATTTTAACATTTACACACATAAAAACCATTTAAAAAAATACCAAAAATCCATCATAAGAAAATATTATTACAATTAATCTAAAAATAAAATTTATTTTTTCAAAATAATTTTCTAAAGTTTAATAATTAATGATTTAAATAAAATCCAATAATATAGTGGATAACTGTTCATACTGGAAAATAACTTTTTAAAATTTTAACTATTATTTATTCTTATTTTATATTAATTAATATGTAATTTATTAGTAATATATTTTATTATTATCTAATCATAATATACTCAGTTTCTTGAAAAAATAAATAATTTTAGAAAGTTATTTTTTTAAGCATAAAATTATTTTCTTAGTTGTTTTAGCTACACTAATTGAATGTTATTCATATTAAAACAGGACATTATATCCTTTTTTAAACATTTCATAAAGTGATTGCTCTTATTCATCCATGATAATTCAATGACTAGGATTTAATAGTCTAAACATATCATCATTTTATTTAAGTTTAATGTTTATTTTGGTAAAAGATATCGAACACATTGAGTTATTTAAAGGAAGTCATACATTAAAATATTGAGGTGTTACATTCTCCCCTAAATAAATTGAATCCTCACAATTTTAATTATTACCCAGTGTAGAAATTAGGTGAGGGAATTTTTAACAAATTTGTTATTTTATATATAACTTGAAATCTGAAATTTGTGTTACACTCTTAGGCTATATGAAATTACTTATCTTTCTTAAAATAACTTTATCCATTCATACAATCACATACCCAAGTATGCATATACCATAATAATATATTCTCCAAAATATATTTTTACAAAAACTATATGAATATCCAAGACATTAAACCAAAATGAGATAATATACAACTTAAAAAAATAAACTCTTATCTTCAACCACTAGTTCATACAATTACACACTAGTATATATAACATAATCCCAAAATTAGATATATATATAACAAAAAATATCATGAGTTACTTCTTGTTCAAGTCAATAATAAATTCTAAGGATATCAACACTATCTAACTCACTTTTCACAAAATCAATCAACCCTTTATTACCTCATTATGAAGCTTTTTTTATACCCAATATTTGTCCATAAAATAATCACATGTTCTCAAATAGTCATCCAAAAAATATAATATTGTCATAAATCAATTTTCAAGGTTATTGATACACTTTAATATAAGTTTCCATACATTTAATGGAAAAATATTAAAAAATATTCTTATATGTTTCACAAATTCTCATAACTTTTATAATATAATAGAATATATTCAATTAATATCACTCATTAATGAAAATATCTAACAATGTAAATAATTAACTTCTATTATAATATCAACCTTACTACCTTATTTAATCCAATAAAACTCACATTTTCCATCATAACAAACATATAATATGTTTCTCAACCATTTAAGTATGCTTCCTAATTTGATGATAAGATACACTGGTTTCTAGAAACATACCTTTCTCAGCTTCATTTTAGTGATCTTGTTTCAACCAAATACTAAAACCAAAATGTATATGATAAAATAAAAAATATGAATATGAAATCATAAATCTGAAGACGACTTCCCCTATGAAACCTTCATTTTTTTATCACATGATACTTTTAGTTCAACCTATGCACTCTTTATTCAATCCTTGGTTATCCATAGTTATTTTTCTCTTAGGGTTTCTAACCTAATTAGTTAAAATCATACTCATATCATTCATAATTATTTATTAGATATAATGTGACTAAACATAGCATATCCCCCAAGAGTGTCTATATAGTTGTGTAGTCATAGGCCCATTCACCATGCACCAGAGTGAAGACTGAGTCAATGATCAATCAACCTTTTTCTGGGTGATTACCCCTAAGTGAATCTGTTCCATAGATGCATCCACTTGATAATAACAATACATGGATATATTGCTCATAAAAATATCATAATATCTATTTTACCAAAACACCATAATGTTATCCTATAATTAGAATTATTTATTAGACTTATCCCTAAGTTATTCACTAAAGTTATCTTATCCTAATCCCAAAACAAAAAGAGTATTATTAACTTACCGTTGAATCATATACTATCCCAAAGGGTTATCTATACCTTTGAAATTGTGATCAACCTTAAATTATGAACCATTAAATCATCCTAAATAAATACCCTTATTTATAAATATATCCAAACCTTTACTTTGATACCAAACGTGATGCCTCAGACCCACACTCATGGATCCAGTACTCATAAACACATAATTTACATACTCGATTTGATACCAAGTTATAAAATCATGGATATAACTGTCCTTAATTACTAAATCAATAACAATTATGTCATGTCTTACATAAAAAGGATAATTTCAGGCTTATATATTGTAAATAATTAAGAAAAAACATTATCTAACAAATCCCATGTTTTTTATATCAAATAGAGATTTTTTCATTATATACGAGACTACATAATCAATAATGAGTCTTCAACATCTCTCATAAATTATTTCACACATTACATCCTTCTAAAAATTTCATATGTACTAACTTTATTTGTAACCTAAGGAGTATAAACATAAGAAATGGGTAAACTCAAATACTCATTAAGGGAAAACATACAACTAAGGAAATCATGGAATAAACATGGAATAAATATTATGGCATGAATAAATAAAAAACATGAGTCCATAATCAACTTGAAACTAAGATAATACTATATATTGGAAAATAAATGAAACATGGATATCAATAATACCAATATCATATTAATGGAACTTATAACGGAAGACATAAAAAACAAGTCATCAAGGCCTTGTGCCAAGATAACATCCTTGTCATGGGAGGAGGTATACACCAAAACATATTTTTTCCCACGAGTCTTATCAATGTATTGAGGGGATATATAATTCTTGTCCCCACTCATAACTTGATTAATTTCAATTAATTCACTATAATATTTAATAATACTTTTCTTACCATTCCCTAAGGAACCTCTTTTTTAATAAAACATAACTATCTATATAATGAAAGATATGAAATGACAATAAATAATAAACATGCATTAATAGTCAATACTCATAAAAAATTTCAATAATTTTTACCATTTCAATAAAAGAGATACCATGATAATAACCCATCTATATAAAGAAGGTAGATGGTCAAATAACACATAATCAACTTACCGATAATCATCTATATTGGAATAACAATATATAGAATGCCAATAATTTTGTCACGACCCGTCCTCGGGGCCCGTGCCGTGACAACCCCAAGCCTACCTCCCATAGGCCAGGGGATGTCGACTAGCACTAAAGGCGTAAATCCAACAAAGGGGAATGCATTTCCTTTATAAAGTAAAAAAACACCACAGAGTAAGCCAACAAAAGTAAACACTAAGTAAAACTGGGTACAAAAGTAAGTGCAGAAAGTAAATGGGCCAGAATACAAACCCAAACTGAAAGTAAAGTACAACTGAAAAGAAAGTACAACAATTGAAAGTAAAGCAGCAACTTCGAGCCATCCACTGGAAGTCCCACCTGAAGGGTGGGTACAGATATCCTCCTCAGCTCCTTGGGTCCAGCCGTCCACTCCGTGTACGTCCCGCCCAGTGGTCCACCTCCAGGTACCAACCTACTCCACAAGCCTCAAACACGATCAGCGCTGTCCATCATCTGCATCCAACACAACGTAGTGCGGGCATAGCCCATGCAGGGGTGAGTATACGATACTCAGTAGGGACCCCGAGACCCCTGAAGGTCTCCCAGAATCCACAAAGGATAATCCACAAAGGAAAGATACAATCACGAGGTAACATCCAACACTACTTAGGTATATTCCCATACATATACCTAAGTCATCAATTCCAGTTCGGCTCCAACATCCGAGCCCAAGTTCGATCACGTACACACATGATAGTATAACCCAATCCACACAGGAAATCACAACACAATTCACATAGGAAAGTAAGTAAATCATATCGAAGATAATGATTGAAAGTCAAGACACAACTCACACAGGTAAACTTTTTCGTAAGATAATAGAGATGATCAGAAGTAGCCACTGATTCATCTAAGCTGGGACCCACGTAGGATACTAAACCAGCTAAGCTGTCGGACCTACATAGGATACAGACCAGCTACTCTGCCAGAACCACGTAGGATACAAGAAAAGAGTCAAACACTGTCAGACCCATGTAAGATACAAGAACAATAGTACTGCCAGACCCACATAGGATATAAGAACAATAGTCATCGCCGTCGAACCCACGAAGGATTTCAGTATGGTCTTCATTTCTGCTGAACCCATAGAGGATTACAGTGTAGTCTTCATCACTGCTGAACCCAAGGAGGATTTCAGTGCAGTCATCGTCGCTACCGAACCCACGGAGGATTTCAGTGCAGTCATCATCGTCGTCGCAGTCGCAGCCATCTCTAGGGTTCCCGCACACAACATGCTCGTTTTAAGGAGGGTCCGCTCCACGAGCCAAAGGGTCGATACATCAGATGACACATAGTCTGGAGTTGATGTATCCCAAAGTTCTGTCTCGACAAAGGGAACTCAACGTGACGAACAACGCGTCAATTGGATGCTCGGTCTGAGAGTTATTGGCTTTTTCGTTCCAGGGGCACAGTTGGTTTTTAAGTCAAAACTAACCTTACCATACACCATCTGCATCCAAACCTCGAGTGGAGTAATCCAAAAGGTCCGTCTCACTAAGAGGAAACCAACGAAGTCGACGACACGTCAATCGGACGTCCGGAGCTCAAGTTATAAGCATTTCCGCTCCGAGGGCCCAGTTGGTTTCGTGCTTGAACCAACCCGTCCATACCCAAAGTTCTCCGAAACCTTGAGTGTAATATACCGAAACGACTGTCTTGATCCAAGAATCTCATCAAAACTGATAGTGCATCGATCGGAGGTCTGTAGTCCATGATACGAGCGTTTGAATGGAACTGTTCGAAGATAGGGGGTTTTCGGCCCGGACCGACCCGGCCCAAGACCCCCTGGGTCGGCCCGAACCAGGTCGACCCAAACCATGTCCGGGTCTGGCACATTAGGGCGCGGCCCAGTCCGGTGGGCACGGCCCGACCCGGTGCGGCCGGTCCGGCCTGGGCGGCCGGTTGGCCTGGCGCGGCCGCGACCTGATGTGGCCAGCTTGACGTTGGCCGAGCCGAGCAGAAGGGGGGGGGGGGGGGGGGGGCTGCCCCCCCTTGATTGAAACCGCGGCCCCATGTGGGGCCGCTCCTTTTCCAGCCGGGGGTTATAACCTCCGGTCTTCCTTCCAAAACGGCCGGCCCGGTCAGGCCGGCCGGTGCTGCCGCCGCGGGACCCCGCGGTCCCGCCTCTCCGAGGTGCTGGCGGCCGGCGGTTCCGGCCGCCCCGCCTTGCACCGACATGGCTTTGAGCCGCGGCCTTGTTTGACTGATACGGAGCGACGGCGCCGCGCTCCTCTGCCGCGGCCCCGCTCCGGCCGCGGCCTCTTCATGGTTCTCCAGCGCGGCGTGACGGTGCCGCGACTTTTTCGGCCTCAACGGCTTGGCGCGACGGCGCCGCACTTCTTCGCCCGTTCTTCTTTGTTTCCACGTGGTGCCATTGCACCACGCTACCTTTGTTCGTGCCGCGTGAAACACATCATGAAAGGGGGAGGAGGGTTGGCCGTGTTCGTGCGTTCTGACCCCCTCCCGTTAATCCGATATCAACCGGCTAAGAAATTGGTGTTTAGACGGTCAAAGAATATTAATGAACGAAAATCAAACCGCTACCTCGATGAAGTCATCCAACGAGGTTTGTCACGGGAAAGGGACGTTGCGGAAGACGGCATCGCGGAAGGAGGATCGTCGGCATCGCGGTACACGGTGTCGCGGTACATGGCGTCACGGAGAAGGGGACCGTCGGCGTCGCGGTACACGGAGTTGTGTCGTCGATCTTTGAGGAATCAGCATTATTGGTCGTCCTTTGTCGGAGTCCGGTGTTCTTCGTTAGTGACGGTGCGTTCTTCGCGTTCTTCAAGGAGGAAGATGAAGATTTCAAGGCTTGAGCAATTCCTCTCCAACCTTCTCACACGACGAATTAATCCTTAAAGAAATAAGACCTTGTCTTATTTAATTAACACACACAAGCCAAAATTTAATTCGAAATTCAAAATGAATTCAAGAATTGATTACATTGAATAACTTAATTTAATTCATTAATTAATAGAGTTGACTTGGCATTTAAAAGGGGGGTTGCGGGTGAGTTACAAAATTAAAATGAACGTGGGAGGTTAAAAGGAAATAAAGGGGGCGGGGCTCGTGTGGGCCCCACATCACTAATATCCTACCTAGTGGAGTTAGGATATTAGTGGGTCCCACTCCAACCACCATGCCTAGGTTATCACTACTTAGAATAGAAATAAAATTTGTAGCAGAATAATTTATTTTATTCTTTAGTTAACCCATTTAATTAATAACCTCACCCAAGCCAACGCTACTCCGGAAAAGGTGTTCTTAAGAAATTACTGGCGTTGCAGTTTCATCGGTGTCCTCAGATTTTGATTCTGAGCACCGGTTCAAAAGTTAGGAAAACCCGCTCATTCGTTCACTAAACGTACCCGAGCTAAACTTCGGAACATGATTCCGGGCACACCGGGCCTCGGAATCAGGTGCCGTCAGAAACTGCGTACTCGTAAAGTCCCAAAGAAAATTTAGAAAAAATTTCCCTTGAAATTTACAGGTCTTTACATTACTCCCACCTCAGGGATTTACATCCCCGTAAAGATACATCACAAACTAGGGGAATAAATGAGGGTACTAAGCACACATCTGAGCCTCCCGCTCCCAAGTGCTCTCCTGGAGGTTCTCGTGCTGCCATATGATGCGCACTAGAGGAATCGATTGCCCACATAGGACCCACTCCTGTCGATCCTCGATCTCCAATGGGACCTCCGCAAAGGTCGCCCCATCATCAAAGTCTAGCTCCCCACGGTCGATGATATGCGTCGGGTCGTGCACGTATCTCCTCAGCTGAGATACGTGGAAGATGTTGTGCACCTGGTGAAACTGAGGTAGTAGAGGCAGGCAGTAAGCCACCTCGCCTACCCTACTGAGGACCTGGAATGGTCTAATGAAACATGGAGATAACTTGCTACCCCGGACAAATCTCTGTAATCCACGTCGAGGTGAGACCCGCAAGAAAACGTGGTTGTAATAATCGAACTCTAGTGGCCCCCGCCTCCTGTCAGCATAAGACTTCTGCCAGCTCTGAGTTTTCCTCATTCGCTCCTGGATGACCTGGACCTTCTCTGTCGTGGCCTGGACCATCTCTAGTCCCACAAGTGCTGACTCCCCAGGGTCTGTCCAGCACAGAGGTGATCTGTATGGACGGTCGTACAATGCCTCATATGGTTCCATCCCGATGGTGGAGTGGTAGATATTGTTGTACGCGAACTCGACCAAGGGTAGGTGGTCCTCCCAGTTGCGACCAAAGTCGAGGACACATGCATGGATCATGTCCTCGAGAGTCTGAATGGTCCTCTCTGTCTGACCATCCGTCTGAGAGTGAAAGGCGGTGCTCAGATGTATCTATGTCCCGAATGCCTCCTGCAACCCCTTCCAAAGCCGGGAAGTAAAGCGAACATCTCGATCGGAGACGATAGATTATGGAACACCATGAAGCCATACGATCTCCTAAACGTAGAGGCGTCCCAAGCTCTCCACTGAGCCCTGCTCTCTAATGGGTAAGAAGTGGGCCGACTTGGTGAGTCGGTCGACAATCACCCAAATGGAGTCGTGACCTCTGGAAGTGCGTGGAAGTGCAGTCACGAAATCCATATATATCCCATCCCACTTCTAATCCGGGACCTCCAAGGGATATACCAAGCCTGCTGGTACCTGGTGCTCCGACTTCACCTACTGACAGGTGAGGCATCGAGAAACGAACTCAGCTACATCCTTCTTCATACCCAGCCACCAGTTCTATCGTCTGAGATCCTGGTACATCTTCGCCACTCCTGGATGTAACGCTAAAGGGGAAGTGTGAAACTCCCTCAACACCTCTTTCTGTAAAGAAGCTGGTACCATGGTACGTCCTCTGAAAAGTACGTCGTACTCTCCTCCTATAGAGAATCCATCAGGTGCATGTCATGAGGATATCTGTGCACGTCGCGTGTCACAGTCATCGTCCCCAAACTATGCCTCTCTGACCCGCTGCAGTAGTGGAGGAGTGACTGTGAGTGACTGAAGAAAGGTTTCTCCATCTCTATCCATGAAGGATATCTGAAAAGCGGATAGCTGCTCCGTTGCCTCCCCGAGTAGCTGAATGCCTGTCCTCCTGCTGAGAGCATCGGCTACTACGTTCCCCATTACAAGAGTATAGACTATATCAAATTCATAGTCCTGAAGGAACTCGAGCCATCGCCACTGTCTCAGATTCAGGTCCTTCTGCGAGAAGATGTACTTGAGACTCTGGTGGTCAGAGTAGAATGTAAAGAGCTCACCCATCAGATAGTGTCGCCACATCTATAGAGAGAAGACCACTGCTACTAACTCCAGGTCATGGGTAGCGTAGTTATGCTCATACTTCCTCAACTGACATGATCCATAGGAGATCACTTCCCGCTCCTGCATCAGGACACATCCGAGTCTGGTCCCTGATGCATCACATTAGACTACGTACCCTACTCCCTCCTCCGGTAGCCTCAAGATAGGTGCACTGGTCAATCTTTGTCTCAGTTTCTGGAAGCTCTGCTGACATCTATCTGACCACACGAAGGGTTTACCCTTCCTCGTCAAAGCTGAGAGTGGTGCCGCAACTCTAGATAATTCTGGCACAAACCTCTGGTAGTACCCATCTTGACCCAAGAAACTCCGCACCTCCGTCACGCTCCTGGGTGGCTCCCAAGCTAGCACTGCCTCGATCTTCACAGGATCCACCACAACTCCCGCCTCAGAGATGATGTGTCCCAAGAAGTGGACCTCACGTATCCAAAAATGACACTTCGAGAGCTTTCCATAAAGATGGTGCTCTCAGAGTGTGTCCAGTATAACCCGAAAGTGGTAGGCATGCTCCTCCTCTGTGGTCGAGTATATCAATATGTCGTTGATGAAGACCACGAAAAATCGATCAAGGTATGGATGAAAGATCCTGTTCATGAGACTCATGAACAATGCTGGAGCGTTGGTTATGCCAAAAGGCATAACCAAGAACTCATAGTGGCCATACCGATATCTGAAGGTCGTCTTCTGCACATCTTCATCTCGAACTCTGAGCTGATGATAGCCTGATCTAAGGTCTATCTTCAAGAACCACCGTGCTCCCTTGAGAAGATCGAAGAGGTCGTTAATCCTCGGTAGCGGATACTTGTTCCTCACGGTCACCTGGTTTAGGTTACGATAATTGATACACAATCACAAGATCCCGTCCACCTTCTTGGCGAACAATATCAGGGAAGCCCAGGGTGAAACACTGGGTCAGATGAATCCCTTGCTCTGCAAGTACTCCAGCTATACCTGTAGCTCTCGAAGCTCATCGGGAGCCATCCGATATGATGGAGTGGATATCGGGGCTGTCCTGGGGTACAAGTCAATATAAAAGTCTACCTCTCTGTGAAGAGGTAGTCCTGGAACGTCGTCGGGGAAAACGTCCGCATACTGATCCACCACTACAGGAAAACTCAGACTCCGCACGTCAACTGCTCCTAGGATGAGGCTAGACAACTAATGAGTGATGGGTTGTCCTCTCCTCTGCGTGAGTCCATCCTGCACTTCAAAGGCTTCCTTCTCGCCAATGAAGTTGAACCTACTCCCATCGGTGCGAACACACTACACCTTGCGCCTAATATAGTCGATATGAGCATGGACTGTGGATAACCAATCCATGCCCAAGATGACGTCATAAGGCCTCGATGCCACTACAAGAAGATCCCATTTGAAGCTATCGCCTCCTAGAGTAAGCTCACACTGCTGGAACCAGTGCATAATCGTCGAGTCTGCTCCCGTAGGAGTCTCTATCCGTAAGGATTGAGCCAACAGCTCCGTCAGAATCTCCGAGCTCCGAACAAGGGAAACGACAATAAAAGAATGACTCACTCTTGTGTCTATAAGAACTACAGCAAGGGCGGAGTAGACACAGATAGTACCTTGAATCATCTCTAGCGCACCGTGGTTGTAGGCCTCCGCTGCCTGAAGCTGAGCCTGCCTCTTCCCGCCAGCTCCCTGTGGTCGGGGTGGACCTCCTGGTGGTGGTGGTGGTAAAGCCTCAAAGCGTCTCCCACCACCTGCTGATCGGCCATCTCCCCTGCCTCGTCTGCCTGCTCTCGGAAGACCGCCATGGTCGACCCTTTGCCTCTACCTGGGTAGCCCCTCAACCGTCTGCTACTCCTCTGCACGGCGGGTCCGACAGTCACAAGCTATGTGGCCCTACCCACCGCATGCGTAGAAATGTATGCTCCTCAGAAGGCTGGCTCTGCGCCGTGTTCCCCGCACCTCGGAGCCAGTGTCCTGAGGTCATCCGCCTGATGTTCTGGTCCGGCTGGACCCCTGTGACATCCGTCGACTGCCAGCTGCAGACGAATCTGCTACATGCCACCCTACGGTAGGTCTCGCTGCTGGTGTAGGCTCAGCAAGAAAGCTCTCTATGAGAAGAGCTCGCTCCAGTACTCCTTCATGTGTCGGAATGCTGAGGGAGATCATCGATGCCCTGATCTCATGTATCAGTCCCTGCTCGAAGGTCCAGGCTCGGAAGAATGGGTCCCATACTATGTCCATCGAATAGCGCAAGAGATCGGTAAATCTTGCCTAGTACGGGGCGACCGTCATGCTACCCTGCCGCAGCTGTAGTAGCTCCTGGATGTGCACCGCACGATGGGTGGCTGGGAAGAACTCTGAGCGGAAGAGGCTCTCAAAGTCCGTCTAGAGGAGTGATGCCACGTCGTGCACCTGGAGCATCAAGCTCCACCATCTGCTTGATGCCGCGTGCAGGAGGCTCGCTGCAAGGATCACCATGAGGCCAGCTGGTGTCCCCACTAACCTGAAAACTTGAACCACAGCCTCCAGCCAATCCTCAGCTACCTGAGGGTCCCTCTCCCCGTGGAACCTGGGCGGTCTCTGATGCTAAAACTCATGCAGTGCACTAAGGCGACGTGCACTCTCAGCGGCTGAGGCTGGTAGCATCGGTGGCCCGGAGGGTAGAGATACCGCCAGTGCCTCCGCTGAAAAAGGGCCCTGCACCAAGGCCTCATCACTCGGTGGGCTGTCGTCTCGCACAAAGCTTGAAACCCTAGCTGGCTGCCATCGTGGGTCCATCCTGAAAAGAAACAGGTGTGCCATGATCAAAACAACATACCTGGTGAGCTGACACAAAGTAATCACAAAGAAAACTTTTTAAACGCACATGCAATCAATGTTTTCATGCATTGAGTCGAAAATCAGAAGTCAGGGTTCTGGTTTACGGATACGTCGACCATCGAACCAACA
Source organism: Viscum album (assembly GCA_963277665.1). Lineage (NCBI taxonomy): Eukaryota > Viridiplantae > Streptophyta > Magnoliopsida > Santalales > Viscaceae > Viscum > Viscum album. The sequence goes on from OY728160.1 coordinate 443,258,822, forward strand.
CTGGACTCCCTGGACTGATAACCACACTCAATACCCTTAACACTATTTCTTCACATAGAAGGAAGATCAGAGTCCTGAGTTCTGCGGTAGAACTGAACTCTTCTGATACCAATTTTTCACGACCCGTCCTTGGGGCCCATGCCGTGACTACCCCAAGCCTGCCTCACATAGGCCAGGAGCTGGTGACTGGCACCAAAGGCGTAAATCTGAAAAAGGTGAAGACATTGCCTTTATAAAGTAAACAAACACCAAAGAGTAAGCTAGAAGAAGTAAACACTAAGTAAAATTGGGTACAAAAGTAAGTGTGGAAAGTAAATGGGCCAGAATAAAAACCCAAACTGAAAGTAAAGTACAACTGGAAAGAAAGTAAAACAACTGAAAGTAAAGAAACAACATCGAGCCATCCACTGGAAGTCCCACCTGAAGGGTGGGTACAGATAGCCTCCTCAGCTCCTCGGGTCCAGCCATCCGCTCTGTGTACGTCCCGCCCAGTGGTCCACCTCCAGATACCGACCTTCTCCACAAGACTCAACCACGATCAGCACTGTCCGTCATCTGCATCCAACACAACGTAGTGCAGGCATAGCCCGTGCAGGGGTGAGTATAAGCTACTCAATCGTGACCCTGAGACCCACAAAGGTCTCCCAGAATCCACAAAGGATAATCCACAAAGGAAAGATACAATCATGAGGTAACATCCAACACTACTTAGGTATATGCCCATATATATACCTAAGTCATCAATTCTAGTTCGGATCCAACATGCAAGCCCAAGTTCGATCACGTCCACACAGGATAGTACAACCCAATCCACACAGGAAATAACAACACAATCCACATAGGAAAGCAAGTCAATCATATCGAAGATAATGATTGAAATTCAAGACTCATCTTACACAGGTATACTTCTTCATAAGATAATAGAGATGATCAGATGTAACCACTAATTCATCTAAGCTGGGACCCATGTAGGATACTAAACCAGCTAAGTTGTCGGACCTACATAGGATACAGACCAACTACTCCGCCAAAACCACGTAGGATACAAGAACAGAGTTAAACACTGTCGGACCCATGTAGGATACAATAATAGTAGTACTGTCGGACCCACGTAGGATACAAGAAAAGTAGTCATCGACGTCGAACCCACAGAGGATTTAAGTACGGTCTTCATTGATGCCGAACCCATGGAGGATTACAGTGCAGTCTTCATCACTGCCGAACCCACAGAGGATTTCAGTGCAATTGTCGTCGCTGCCGAACCCATGGAGGATTTCAGTGCAGTCATCATCGTCGTCGCAGTTGCAGCCAGCTCTAGGGTTCCCGCACACAACATACTCGTTTCAGGGAGGGTCCGCTCCATGAGATAAGGGGTCGATACATCAAATGACACGTAGTCCAGAGTTTATGTATCCGAAAGTTTCATCTCGACAAAGGGAACTCAACGCGACAGACGACATGTCAATCGGACGCCCGGTCTGAGAGTTATTGACTTTTTCGTTCCAGGGGCCCTGTTGGTTTCTAAGTCAAAAACAACACGACCGTACTCCATCTGCGTCCAAACCTTGAGCAGAGTAAGCCAAAAGGTCTGTCTCACTAAGAGGAAACCAACAAAGTCGATGGCACGTCAATCGGACGTCTGGAGCTCAAGTTATAAGCGTTTCCGCTCTGAGGGCCCGGTTGGTTTCGGGCTTGAAGCAACCCGGCCGTACCCAAAGTTCTCCGAAACCTTGAGTGTAATATACTGAAACGACCGTCTCAATCCAAGGATCGCATCGCATTAGACGGTGCATCGATCAGAGGTCCTTAGCCCAAGATACAGGCGTTTGAACAAAACTGTCCGAAGATAGGGGGTTTTGGGCACAGACCGACCCGACCCAAGACCCCCTGGGTCGGGCCGAACTGGGTCGACCCGAACTGGGTCCGGGTCCAGCCCATTAGGGCGTGGCCTGGTTCGGTGGGTGCGGCCCGGCCTGGCCTGGGCGGCTGGTTGGCCTGGCGCTAGCACGACCCGGTGTAGCCAGCTCGGCGCTGGCCGAGCCAAGCGGAAGGGGGGGGGGGGGGGGGGTGGCTGCCCCCCCTTGATTGAAACTGCGGCCCCACGTGGGGCTGTTCCTTTTCCAGCTGGGGGTTACCACCCCTGGTCTTCCTTCCGAAACGGCTGGCATGGTCCGGCCGACCGGTGCTGCTGCCGCGGGACCCCACGGTCCCGCCCCTCCGAGGTGCCGGCGGCCGGCGGTTCCGCCCGCCCCGCCTTGCACCGCCACGGCTTTGAGCCGCGGCCTTGTCCGACCGGTGCGGCGCAACGTCACTGCGCCCCTCCGCCGTGACCCCACTCCAGCCGCGGCCTGTTCATGGTTCTCCGGCGCGGTGCGACGGCGCTGCGGCTTTGTTCGGCCTCAACGGTGCGGCGTGACGGCGCCGTGCTTCTTCGCCCGTTCTTCTTTGTTTCCGCGTGGTGCCGTTGCACCGCACTACCTTTGTTCGTGCCGCGACAAACACATCATCAAAGGGGGAGGAGGTTCGGCCGTGTTCATGCGGTCCGACCCCCTCCCATTAATCCGATATCAAGTGGCTAAGAAATTGATGTTTGTACGGTCAATGAATATTCATGAACCAAAATCAAACCCCTACCTCTATGAAGTCGTCGAATGAGGTTTGTCGCGGGAAAGGGACGTCGCGGAAGACGGCGTCACAGAAGGACGATCGTCGGGGTCGCGGTACATGTCATCGTGGAGAAGAGGACCATCGGCGTTGTGGTACACGGCGTTGCATCGTCAATCTCTGAGGAATCAGCGTTATTCATCATCCTTCGTCGGAGGCCGGCGTTCTTCATCAGTGACGGTGCCTTCTTCGTGTTCTTCAAGGAGGAAGATGAAGATTCCAAGGCTTGAGAAATTCCTCTCCAACCTTCTCACACGAAGAAATAATCCTTAAAGAAATAAGACTTTGTCTTATTTAATTAACACACACAAACCAACATTCAATTCGAAATTCAAAATTAATTCAAGAATTGATTACATTGAATAACTTAATTCAATTCATTAATTAAGAGAGTTGACTTGGCATTTAAAAGGGGGGTTGCGGGTGAGTTACAAAATTAAAATGCACATGGGAGGTTAAAAGGAAATAAAGGGGATGGGGCTCGTGTGGGCCCCACCTCACTAATATCCTACCTAGTAGAGTTAAGATATTAGTGGGTCCCAATCTAACCACCATGCCTAGGTTATCCCTACTTAGAATAGAAATAAAATTTGTAGCACAATATTTTATTTTATTCTTCAATTAACCCATTTAATTAATAACCTCACCCAAGCCAACGCAACTCCGGAAAAGGTGTTCTTAAGCAATTACCGGTGCTGCAGTTTCATCAGTGTCCTCATATTTCGATTCCGAGCACCGGTTCAAAAGTTAGGAAAACCTGCTCGTTCGTTCACTGAACGTACCCAAGCTATACTTCGGAACATGATTCCGAGCACACCAGGACTTGGAATCAGGTGCCGTCAGAAACTGCATACTCGTAAAATCCCAAAGAACATTTAGAAATAAATTTCCTTGAAATTTACGGGTCTTTACAAATTTTTCCCATGTCAAAAAAGAGAAAACATGATCACAAAACATTTAAAAAAAGAAGGTGGATGATTAAACAATACATAGTTAAATTTATAATAATCATCCGTATTGAAATAAAACCATACTAAACACCAAACATTTCCCCATGTCAATAGAGTAACATACTTTCTAGGTGAACATCATCTAATTTGGATTATATAAATGTGATGTTCACACTGTATAGAGAAATTAGTATATGGCCAAGTAAATACTATAATAATGTGATCATAATCCATCCCTAGAAATAATTTTGATAGTTTTAAGACAAAAAAACCCCAGTTCAATAGTGAAACATAAACGACCATTGACATAAATGAAAAGCACCCTCATAAAAGAACGCTTCGGATGATATCATAAGAATAAAATTATTTTATACTGCGATTTCAATCCCTAAAATGAATATATATATATATATATATATCATGAAACATAAACACCATTATGGTAAATACTTTTGAAAAATTTAAGTGAAATGAAAGAAAAAACTTAAAATAGTTTTTAGAAAACTATTTTATCATTAACGTAAAATACAAGTTTACATGTCACTTTCAAAGATAAATTTTGAAAAAGTAACATGAAATCCTTTAAAAATATTTAATTTTAATAATAATATCAAATAATTGAGCCTTGAAAATACATAAATTTCATCTTGGAGAAATTATGAGTGTAATAAAAAACATGTGAAAGTGAAAGGAAAAACCAATTTTTACTATTTTCAAAATACCTTTATTTAAAACTCACATCGTAAAAAGTGTAAAAAAACATTAAATTAATTAAAATTATATTTTCACAAATAGTTTTATAAAATACCATATAATAAAATATTAGGTTGGGAGAACCCAATAATTGAGAAACAAAGTTCAAGATGAGACATTATAACTCAAAGAAAGAAGATTTGAGTTATCAATATCCCTCACGGACAACACACCTCATGAGGCATGAAACATTTTTAAATTGTGTTTATGTGATAAAAATGTATGAAATTAGAAAATACCACATAATACAATAAAATTTCATAATATACCTATCTTGTATGAAATAATTTTAATTGAATGATCATAACTCAATAAACTAAAATTAAGTTACCAAAAACTCTTTTGACTGGGGAAACACTTGATTCAAAAAGAATTTGAAGAAATGAAATTAATTTGGATTAGTTTTACCCATGAACTAAAAGTAAATAAATTATATAAAATTCATGGGATATTAAATCAATATATCACCATACAAAGGAAACAAAGTGCATAACATGAAACATATCTCAAGGCCTCATAATTGAGGCCAAGAAAACCCTTGCGGCTTGAGTAACACTTTAATACAAACCCATTGAAATAGAGGGGTTGTAATTGAACATAAAATACCATGATTAAAATATAATTCATGATATTATATCTTAAATATGAATTATATACACCACATAAGTTAAATTAGGTGAATAAAACCAAACATGTCTTAAAGATTGTAATTTGAGGTGAAAACCCTTACCTTGGTCCTAATTCATTTTTCACTTTCACCAAATGCCATGAATAATTAAATGAATTTATTAAATTCATATACAATAACATTATTCATAATTATAAACATTTAAACTCTTCATTTATAATAATTATATATATATATATTATCTAGTTTTTACCTATTTTCAACACCAGATGTAAGTAATCTTTATCATTTTGAACTATTTTTCATAAAAGTTGTGTTCGTATATATTATTTTTCCAAATGAAATAAATATTAGATCATATAAGGTACTGGAATATATTTTTCAAGATATTTTATAAATCTATAATTTCATTTCATGTCATTTTTTATTACAAAACATGAAGATGAAATCAACGATAATCATGTTTCGGTGATTCTTAACAAATAAAAGGTTTTTTTCTTAATTAATGAGTTAAATATTGATATAAACTAAAAAAAACAAAAAAAAACATTATTTAAATATTTATATGATCTTTTAATAGTAAATAATTTCTATTAGTCACTCATTATAAAAATTCACAATATTGTTCAAGTATGTTGCTAAACAAACCCAAACATGAACGTACCATGATTAATGGATGATTATGAGGTGGTTTCATTGTAATATAATTATATCAAAATCATAATGATCTTATTTATAATTTATTAGTGTGATATGTTAAAATTATAAGGATTTATGAGACAAATTAATGAATATTAAACTATTAAGTTGTATGAATAAAAATATTTTCCTTTTAGTATGCTTGTTTAGGATGGTTAATGTTACAATGATAAATTATTTATAATATTAATTATAGAATGCATAATTTTTATTTCAAGAATATAAATACTGATATAAATATCATATCTATTCACTGAATCCATTGATATAATCATACTTGTAAGGTGGTAATGAAGAAAGAAATGTGTCCTTCATGGATGTGACATTCTGCAAACGTGCATGAGAAACATTTTCATTTTTTTGATTGAATGAGAGGGGAATAAATAATGTTTATACAGTTAATATAATAATTTTTTTTCACTTTATTTATAATAATTTCATTATATAAATATAGTTAAAACGTTTATGTAGGAGGGTGGATGAGAATAATAAAGAATAAAAGTAACATTGTAAGTAATCCTTATGTTGATAATTTGGATATTCTATTGAAGTATCCTTTGGAAATGATGGATTTGATGCGAGTTTTTGAGGATAAGGGATTCAAAAAGTGTAGAAGTTATATATAAGAAGTAAATTATGTATATGTTCATTGTATTTATAACTATAGGTGTGGCTTGAAAAGAGATAAGTGAGATTCTTTTATAGGTGAAAATAGGGATAAATCTTTGGAAAAGAATGCTAAGTAAGGGGTGAGAATGAAATTTCATGAGAGTTAAGTGAGTTAGGAAGAGAAATGATAGGTGATACATGTGGGTATGAATTTAATGCCTATAAATTATTTCTTGAAGGTGTATGATCCTATTAATTATTAAGAATTCAATATACCCCATTCACATATTTTACCTTAATTAATCTTGATAAAAAATTAACCGTTGTAATTATTTTATTACTAAAAATATAAGTTCAATCTTCTCACAAAATTTCAATGAAACGAATATGAATTTTAGATCAATTTAACTTAATTGAATGTATAAATATGAGAAAATTAAATTTTAAATTAAAACATAAGACATAGGAAATATTGTTTTTATAGAATAATGTCTTTTTATATATTAATCACTTTTTTATCATTATTTCCAATTAATTATTAATTTAATGAACATGTATATATTTTTTATGTGTTTAAATATCATACTAAAGTCATATTTAAAGTATATTAATATAAAATTTTTATATAAAGAATATTTTACACTTATAAAATTAAATCTTTGAAAATAAACATTCCACTTTTCCTATGGTAATCAATCTTTATCCTGAGTAATTTAGTTTAATTGAATAAAAATAAGATCGATATAGTTACATAATTTGGACCTAATGATTCTAAATATAAATTCCATTTAATCAATTAATATATATAGGGAAAATTAAATTTTACATTTGTTCTTATAAAACCCATGTTTTTAGAAAAATCACAAAAATTCATCTTAAGAAAGTAGTATTTTTCTTAATAAAAAATGATTTTCTTTTTGTAAAATTAATTTTATAAAAATTTATAATTAAATATTTAAATAAAATCCTAAAATAAAATGGAGAAATATTCATATGTAAAATACATTTTTTAAAATATTAACTATTTTTATTCTTATTTTATATCAATTAATAATTAATTTATTGTTAATATATTTTATTTTTATCTAATAATAATATACTTAGTTTCTTGAAATAAAAAAAATTATAAAATTATATATTTTAAGAATAAAATTATTTTCTTTGTTTTTTATCCATACTAATTTAATTTCATTCACATTAAAAGCATCTATTATTTTCTCTCTATAAATATTTTATAAAGCATTTAATCTTATTAATTAAATACAATTTAGTGGTTAGGTTTTAATGGTCTAAATATTTCATAGTTTTTTTAAGTTCAATATTATGTGTGGTGTAAGCTATTGAACACATTGAATTATTTAACGTGAGTTATATATTAAAATATCAGGGTGTTACACACAAGTCTCAAACTTTAGTCAAATCTCTGTTGGCCATTGATTAAAATCTCATTATAAACCCATGAGACATCTTTCATCAGATCACATGCTACATACCTATCCTATAGGTATTTTATTCCAAATCAATGGGAAATACCACCCTCTTTATAAAGAAGATCTTCATTATGAATGAAGCAGAGAGAAACTTCCTTATATAACAGGGAAATTATATCTCTCAATTGAGTCTTAGAAAATAATTCCCCATCACTCACTAATTATCCATGAGAGGCTTAACTATAGGCATGGTCTCTTCATAACCCTATCTTTACACAAAATCTATATATCATTGGAGAACACCCATCGTTTGATATGATGAACCCACATGGATTAAGGCGTATTCAAATGTGATGCGTAACATCCTAACTCTAGTAACCTATATTCGATGGTTATTTTAATAAATTAGAACAAGATATAAGGTATCACATCCCAAAGCATCAAATAGTTTTATAGTCTTATGATACTAGATACATACATGATTCTAAAATTACACTTGAAAACATAAAATACAACTTAAAATTATTATGATAACTTTATTATTTATTCTGATTTATCTCTGAAATCATTCATTGATCCATTATTAGCATCTTGGGGAAAGGAGAAAATAATAATGGGTGAGATTAGATGCCCAGTAGGGGAAATATCATGTCAAAAGAAATTATAAAATCAATAAATCATGAATAATATAGTATATATAAAAAATAATCAAATATTAAATATAACTAATATCATAAAAGGTTAATATAACCATAGATAGTATAAAAATACAAATAATCACATGGATAATAAGAATTAGTTTCATAATGATAGAATTCATAATATAGGACATCATGATATTATCACCAATGCCTCATTCCAAGACATATTATATAAATGGATAAGGCATATGCTAAATTCCCAAACTAGTTTGTCATATGAGACCTAATGATTCATCGAGGGGTTATAATTTTCCCCAACCATCACTTACTAAGTCAAATTCATTCATCATATGAAATAAATGAATAATAATTCAATACATAATCAACATAAACATACATATTGAAAAAATAATATACAAAATATTAAAACCAATCACTAGAGAAACATGATCCTAATATATCCAATGCAATATGGTAGATGGTATCATTAGAGTATATCCACAGTAAATAATAACATTCATCAACGGATATTAAAATATATGAAAACCATTTTAAATGATCACTGGAACATTTCTGGAATAAAATACCCTTTTCATTTTAAAATAACTTATTTTAAATATAAATTTTTTCAGAATATTAGGGAATTTTTTTTGAAAATAAATATGATTTTTTTTAAATTAATATTCAAGGAAAATAATTTTCATGGTGGTGAGAAATTATATTCGTGTAGTAAAATTTAAAACACAGATTCCATTAACACATTTGGTAAAAAGTAAATCATTTAGAAATTGAAAAGAATATTGATTTTAATTTTTTTTAGAAATTCAAAAATTATTAAAAAAATAATAATTTAATAAAAAATTGGAGAGTAGTAAAAAAAAATCATGAAAATATTTTAAAGAAAATATAGACATCAAATAAAAATAATACCAATTGAATAGAAAAGAAAAGTCAGTTTTTTAAAAACATTATTTTGGAATTTTGAGTACTTAGATAGAGTAAGATGATAGGAAAACATGAAAAATACATATATATGATCATAGGATAAGAATATAGATGTGGTTTATGATAGAAACATCATATAATTCCCCCAATATAATCTTAAACATAAATAATCCCTAATAAGGATGAGATTATGAAATAAACTATTACTACAGGTCCAAATTACTTCGTAAGTGATTTTAACCTACTGTATAATAAATATAAATTAATTATAATTATATACCAGAAACATATATATACTTATAATAAAATATATTACCCTCTTATAACATTTCAACACTTTTTATTAATAATTCTTCATTAAAATCATTGCTTATGAGTGTTAACTGTTTTGTTTTTTATGTAATTTTTTTGGTTTGGTAGATTTGGTTCTTAAATATTGATTATGGTTCCATCATATAAAAAAACCTTAATCATGTCATAATTTTTATATTTAATCATTATATTCACTTTTATAACCCTTTAAATAAACTAGTGAGGAAAAATTAATTACATCTCTTCATGGAGATAGTAGTCTGTACGTATGCATGAGTGATGTTTCTACTTTTCAATGAAATAAAATAAAGGTAAATAATAATTCACATTTTAAGAATTTTTATTATATCATAAATATAATATATATTAAATAAATCCATCTTTATTACCATCCATGTAAATAATAAATGAAAAACGAATGACATCGCTTCGTGGAGGTGGTAGTCCACACATACACACGAGCGATGTTATCATTTCCAAAAATATGAGAAGGTAAGAATATAGATAAGATATTATAATTAGGGAATAATAATTATGTCATAAATATATTATATAAAAAATAAATACTTCATAATAACCAACCATGAAAGATGTTGATGGAAAATGAATCTTATCACTACTTGTAGGTGATTTTCCACACTTATGCACGAGCGACACATTCATTTCCCATTCGATGGAAATGAGGTAGAAAATGGTCTTCCCATAATAACAATAAGATTTAATTATATTGATAGAAATATATTAATTATTTTAGGATAAATGAAATATATTTATAGTAAGTATAAGAAGAAATAAAATTTTAAAGAGTCAGTAAAGATGATTAAAACTTCTTTGAGAGACCTCATTTGAATTAAAACTTAAGACTTATTAGAATGGTCTTAGGTAAAGAAAATAATATCAATAATTAAGGTAAATAATCTGAGAATGTTTTTGGATATGTATTTTATGAGATATATAGCTCAATGTATTGTAATAGGGGAGGAGAAGAGGTAGTCATTTATAAGTGAGGGGAGAGGCACACATGGAATTACTTAAAATATTTAAATAATATAAAGTAATTTTTTTGTTAAAGTGTCACAAAATGGACAATAATTTTAAGGTTAGATAATATAATATTGAAATATCTTAAAAAATAAGTTTTAGATAATTTTAACTTGCTTTGTTTATGATTATATTTTATTTTAATCCCTAGTAAACATTTTTTAACCTTTATCGAAGTGATAAATTTTTACCAAGGTTTCTATTCATAATGACTAAAAATTAGGTTGACCTTACTTCCTAATATTAATTTTTATTATTAAAAATATTCAATATATTTTATAATATTAAATTTTTATAAGTGTAAGAAATTAATTTCAATATAAGGGAGTAAAACATAATGAAAACTGTTTTAGAAAAATGTTTGTCTTAAGCATAAAAATAATTTTACCAAAAAATAAAGTATAATGGTGATTAAAATGGAATTAATTAGATAATTTTAAATCAAGGGATACTTATTTTTCTTTAAAATTAAACCATAATCAAAATTAACTTTTTATATACATGATTAATAGAGAAGAACTAAAAAAGTTTTTATTTTAAACAAACATTACTTAGATTTCCAAAATGTTATTCAAATATTTATAAGTTTAACATTATATTTTTATATAAATTATATTAATTATTAAATAAATATTTGGTATATAATTTTTTTATTAATATTTAAAGTTATTATTATATCATTATAATGTCACAAAAGTGATAGTTTTTGTAAAATTAGTATTTTTCACTATTCAAGAAAAAATCAATTATTTTGAAAAAACACAAAAATTAAACCTAATATAATTTTGAAATGGTGGATTAAAAATGAAATTAATTTCATAAAATTAAATTTATAAATTTAATGAATTTATGTTTATATCACATCTTGAATAAATCCATGTGCATTATGAAATTGTTTCTCTATAAATAAATGCTTACTATAATTGAATCTCGAGTTTTACATTCTCACCCCTTAAAAAATTTAATGTGATGGCCCAAACTAGGTTCCACATGCTGGTTCCCCAATTCATTTTTCCACATGGACTCAGGTGCACCTACCCGCATGCCAGAGGCTGCCATATAGTAGCGAGGGTCTAATATGTAATGTGGGGAGACTATACCCTCTTTGGTAAAACAATATAATAGAATAAATCAATAAATAATAGAAAAATGATAATAAATAGAAACCAAGGTAACAACATAATCAATAACCTTAAAACATCACATGATGAATCAAAAATAGTAGATATGTCATGCCAAATAAGTGTCAAGTGTCAAATGGAAACCCAAAATAAATACACAAAGACAAATCCCAGGATGTCTCGACATCTTATTTAGTTCCCTTATCAAAGATCCATCCTAAATCGCAACTCAACCATATAACATAAGGATCTTAACCTTATCCTATCATATAAACATGAAGTCTACTCGGGTACAAATCAGGAAGCCAGAGTAGGGTGCGAGTACAACTCAATTTTCCACTACCAATGACACTTAAAAAATAATATATTATATAATAGTGTATGAAGTTATATAAAGAATAATGTAAAAATGATAAATTAAAATAGGCATCACATTTAGTGATTCATTAATTAACCACATAGGACCCCAGGTTCATGGTGAAAAACTAATCATAACTAATTTGGCTCGTGACAGAGTATAAAACATTCAATAAAGGAATATCACAATTCATTATTTCATGATACTTAGCAATCCATTTAAATTCAATTTCACCTTTATATATTAGGGGCTTAGAGAACATTCTGGAACCTCGTTTGTATTTATAATAGTAGTCCTTGTCCCAAAACTCATTGATCACATGAAAATAAATATATATAACTTGGGGGAATTTAGCAGTAGTAGAGAACCCCATGGGTATTTATAGTACTAGTCCCTATCCAAATTCATCTGAAAAAAACCCCAAAGTAAAACCCAATTAAGATATACTCAAAACAAAGTTAAAAGAATACCTAAAAATGTGCATGAGGAATCTACAGAAAGGTATAGATATTAAAATATTACCACCTTATAATATCTCATATTTTATCTATACTATTAATAATCTATAATTTTTCATTGAAAAAAATTGAGGCCATTGAGCCTGCATATCTTCTTCCCTCTCTCATGTTTCCTAATAAACACGGTCATACTTCCACTATAACAATACTGATCTTTATTAAACATTAATACGTGTTTTATTATAATAAAATTAAACTTAATTCAACTCATAATATAAATATTTATAGATTATTTTTTATATCAGGTACATTAAAAAATAACTTAAAACATGAAAAGTAACATTTTTATTGAAAACTTCTTTAACATGACCAAAATGTTCCTTCATACTTAACACTGCATGGGATAACCTGAGGATATATATAATAAAGGGGTGAGATATAAAGACCAATAAGGGAATAAACAAGTAATAACATGAATAATAAAATACATGTTATAAAATAGAAATATAAATAGAACATAAAAGGAACATGAATAATAAGGCATGATATATCATGATAATCATAACATGGGAAATGTGTCAAAAAATTAAAACACTACATCATAAAAATAGGTCAAGAATAAACCCAAAAGTACATAATGGTAGAAAAATTACCATAAAGGAATCAGGTAAATGCCTTTTCCCAACATAACATATCATGATACTAACCATTACCCAATGCATTGGATCTCTATCAAGGCACACCCTTCATAATCATTTCATTCTCATGCTTAAGTGCGCCACATAGATCATATAACATGGATTCATTCAACATTATAATTTATTACATGATCAAGGAATGTGTAATAAATACTTATAAATCTTAGATAAATAAATATATGTGCATAAATGTGAATACCCTTGATAGAAAAATGGATATGGTATTCACTACATAATTATTTTGGCATGTAAAATCACGGTGCAATTTTGGCATCATAATAACGTTATATAAAAATTCATAAAATGGGTTTATGAGATAGATAAGGGCATATCATAATTTAAAAATGAAATGTAAAGTAATAGGGACATGTAAACACATTACCAAACATAAGTAATTGGAAATATAAAGCGTAACATAATAAAGAAACTTTGAAGAAAGAGGTGAAAGGAAAGTACCCTTATAAAATTTCGGCATGGTAACAGGTGTACATAATGATTCATAGGAGGGATAAATGAGAGTGAAAGGGGACATCATAATTTATAAATAAAATTTAAAGTAAGTGGGATATTTAATAACATATCCCAACACAGGAAAAAGTAAATTAAAATATATAACATAAAAGGAGTGCTTTATAAAAGAGGAGAATGAAAGATGCCTTACGAAATTTTGGCATAGTAACAACTTAGGTAAAGGGAAAATGAGAGAGGATAAATGATATATAATTAAAATAGCAACATTTTGACAGTAAAATAATTTTTATAAATAAAATTTATTATTAATAATCTCAATTAATAAAAAAAATCCAAAGAAGGTGCTTGAATTTGAAAGGAGAGGAAGGTGATGATCCATTACTTGAGTGTGAGACTCCAAAGGATTGGGAGGGGCTTATTAAAAGATTTGGGGATACTTGGGAGGAATATTTGGAGTAGATATAAGATTATGGTCATGATACAAGGATTTTTAGTGAAGAAAAATTGGATCTTGGGTGGGTTTATATAGGAAAAGAGGGGGATTTCTTTATTATTTTGGTTTTGGACACTACATATTAAAATATTCAAAACCACCAACAATCTCATGGTTTTTGCCTATAGTTTATGATAAATGGGAGTGGTTTAAATTATTTTATAAGTCGAAGGTATTAAGATAATAAAATAATTCCCTTGCTTATGTGGAGGTGAGTCACACTCTCAAAGAAATGATTTTGAAATATTAAAATATATTATAAGTCTTGGAGGATTCATTAAGGATTTATAAAATAAATAAACTAAACATAAAATTAAATTATTTTAAATTGAAAACATATATTTTGATGGGAATAAATTTTATAGTATTTATTATATCACTATTGGGTCATTATGATGTCATAAAACACACCGTATATTTGTACGATATTTATTTTTTACCCAAAAATTAAACTCTCTTGGAAAATTATGAAAAATTAAACATTATATAATTTAGACATTCTGATTAAAAAAATAATATTAATTTTATATAAATAATTTTTTAAACATTTGAATTTTTACTTTTAAAATAAAACTGACATTTATTGAAAATTATGTGTTTTTTACACTAACATTTTTTTGAACCCTTATAAAAATTACATTTGACTTCATAAAAATTATATGATCATTTATATTTAATAAATATTCTTTAATAATTTTATTAAAATATTATTTATTTCAAAAATACATTAATTCATCAAAATATATTTCTTAATTGAATTTGAATAATAACTAAAAATACTATTTGTGCTTTAAAAATCATTTAAAAAGTTACAATAATAGGATGAAAATATATTCATTATTTTATAAAAAATGTAAATATTACTCATTCTAGGGTCTTGATACATATCTCTTCAATACACCAACAAATTTCCTAAGAGTAAGATGCGTGATCATGGGGCTTCCACGGGGCCATTCGGTGAACATGGTTTGTGCTGTGATCTCGATGAGCTTGAACTTATCTCATAAATGGTTTCGATAATGATTAAGTTGTTGGATATCATCTTGGTATTGGTCTATAACAAATCCTAGAAATGATATCTCCCTTGGAAGCTCTAATAAATAGGCTTCATAGGGTACGATATCACCAGTTGAGACCATCAATTCCTTTTTCTATTCCATAAGGATGTGTTAAAACCCTATATTTATACTAGTCATGTGATCAATATTCAATGAATATATTATCATCAGTAAAGATACTTAATGGTCATTTAAAACAAATTGGATATAATAAAACAAAATAAGTGCATGTGTTTTCAATAACCATAAGACATTTAATTAATTCAAAAAGTGTATTTTTATTCATAATATTTAGAGTCGTTACAATATTCCTGCATTTAGAATTTTTTCCCTCGAATTTTTTCCCACACTATAACTGATAATGGTAACTTTGGTTCATCACCTACTCCATTTCCCAAATTGCTTCTTCAAACTTGCGGTTTCACCACAACACTTTGATGAGGGGAATTGTCTTATTTTATAGAACTTTTTCTCTATGATCTAAGATATTTACCAGATACTCCTCATAAGAAAGGTCATTATCAAATGGTACCACCTTTGGATTTAGTACATGTGAGGAATCTAGTAGGTACTTTATCAATAGGGATACATTGAATAAATCATGTACTTGAGACTGGTTCGGTGGGAGTGCTAGTTGATAGGACACTTCTCTGATGCAATCAAGGATCTCAAAAGGACCTATGTACCTTGGAAGAAGATTTAAATTCTTCCAAAATATCATAACTTTATACCATGGAGATATGTGGAGTATTACCATGTGTCCAACATCAAACTCTAGGTCATGTCTATGATTGTCAGCATTACTCTGCTATCGACTCTGAGCCACTTTAATGTACTGTTGAATGGTCTTAACCTTCTCCACCATTTACTTAACCATTTCAAGACCTAGAAGTTTTTGTTCCCCAACTTTATCCCAACATGTCAGTGTTATATACCTCTTCCCATAAAGGGATTCATAGGGATCTATTTGGATGCTCGAGTGAAAACTATTGTTGTATGAGAACTCGACCAGAGGTAGATGTTGAATCTATCCTCCTTTAAAGTTCATAGAACATGCTCACAAGATGTCTTCTAGTTTCTGGATAGTATGCTCAGATTGGACATCATTTTTAGGGTGATAGGTCATACTAAAGTTTAGATTAGTGTTTAGAGCATGTTGAATACATTTCCATAACTTGGATGTGAACCTTGGGTCTCAATCATATATAATCAATAGTGGTAATACATTCAGCCTTACCACTTCTTTGATTTATATTCATGCCAATTGATCAAGGATAAATCCTCTCTAATTTCAATAAAGTGTTCAGTCTTTGTAAGATGATACACAATAACCCAGATAGAATTGTTTCCTTTGGATTTCTTCATAAGCCTGGTGACAAAGTCCATGGTGATGTTTTCCAATTTCCATGATAGTATTGGTAATGGTTTCATCATCCCCTTAGACTTATTACTTTCATCCTTCACTAGCTGACATACCAAGCACTTTTATGTGTAATTAGAGATATCCTTCTTCATGTTATCCCACCAATAGTTCTCTATGAGATCTCGATGCATCTTTGTGTTTCTTGGGTGAATGAATAAAGTAGAACTATGTGAATCATCCAATAGTTACCTCTTTAACTTAGGATTTTATGGAACACATATTCTTGAACCAAATATCACAATTTCTTCTTTATTAACATTGAACTTCAAGTATTTCCATTTTATTATAGTTTTAAGTTTATTATGAATTCCCACATAATATTTTTGATCATCCTTTAACCTTTTAAGAAGATATGGTTGAGAAATCATTTGTTAAAGGATTTATTATGTTCCTACCTTTATGATTCCCATTTCTATCCACTTTAAATATAATAAGACAAGATGCTTCTAAATTCTCATTGATGACAAAACTGATGGATCCTCTATAATTATATCATATGACACTTTGTTCACTTTTCCAGAATGGTAGTGGATTGAGATTTTGTAATCCTTGATGAGATCTAACCATATTCATTACTGCATATTAATCTCTTTCTGTGTGAATATATATTTAAGACTTTTGTGATCCGTATATATTTCACACTTCTCCCCAAATAGATAATGCTAAAAAAATTTAAAGTGAAGATCACAGCTTCCAACTCCAGATCATGTGTGTGATAGTTTTTCTCATGAATTGTCAACTACCTTGAAGCATATGCTATGAATTTTTCATTTTACATCAATACACAAGTAAATAACTTCTTCAAATAATTACTAAAAATTATAAAAAGTTCCCCACTTGTGGGTAGTATGAGCATGGGGTCTGTGATAAGACTCCTCTTCAACTTCATGAAGCTTTCTTGACATTCACTATTCCAAGAAATCTTGACTCCCTTATGAGTTATCTTGGTAAGAGGGTTTGAAAATCATGATAAATTTATAAAAAATCGGCGATAATATCTAGCCAACCCAAGGAAACTATAGATATTTGTCACAAATATCGGTCTTTTCTATCATTAAATTACTTTTTTCTTTTAATAATCCATATTTTTCTCATTTATTTTGATTATATTACCCAATAATGATAATTCCTTTAACCATAACTCACATTTACTGTAATTAACACAAATATTCTCCTTGCATAAGGTATTTGGAACAATGTTCAAATGATCCTCATGATTCTCCTTGATTTTGGATTATATTATAATATCATCTATAAATACTACCAAAAATTTGTTGAGGTAATATCTAAAGACTCTATTAATAATGTCCATGAAGATTTCTGGAGCATTAGTGACTCTAAATGGCATCACTATGAACTCATAGTGCCTGTAACTTGTATGGAAAGTAGTCTTGGGGATATCCTTCTTCTTTACCCTAACTTGGTAATATCCTGACTACAGATCCAATTTGGTGAAGTATTATGCTCCATCTAGTGGATCAAACAAGTCACCAATCCGTGGTGAAGGATACTTGTTCTTTATCATGATCTTGTTGAGTTCACGAAAATTAATGCAAAGGAGTGTGAATCCTTTACAAAAATTATCATGTAGCTGTTTCTTTAGTTCCTCAAGGTCCACAACAACCATCCTATATTGAGTATTGGATATTTAAAATTCCCCAGGTATAATATCGATTGAAAATTTAACCTCCCGGCTAGAGGGAAGACCAGACAATTCCTTAGGAAACACATCAACGTATTCCCTCACAATAGGCATGTATTCGAGGATGATTATTTCCTTAGACTCAATCATTTGTGCTAGATACACTTTATCGTAGGGAAATAATATTTTTGTTTGAGATAATGGTGTTAATAAGATTAATCCTCTTCCTTGTACTTGTATAGAATCGAGGGTCGATTCTCCATACGGAGAGTGATTTGATTCTCATAAAAATTTATGTTGGATCTATATAGGGAAATCCAATCCATGCCTATAATTCCATCAAATTCCACCAAAGTGGGTATACAAAGGTTTAACAGGAAGTTCAAACCTCAAACATTTAGAGGGGAGGAGTTATATACTTGGGATGCAATAATTTCCCCATTTTCCATTTTCACTAACATCTCTACTTAAATGCTTTGTGGTGGTGTTTGAATAGTTATACTAAACTTTCATGATATGAAGGAATACATAGAACTATAGAAGACAACCCTACCTTTCACTATTTGATTATGGTTCTACTCATTTACTTCATTCAAAATATACTTAGGGAATATATTTTTTTAAACTATTAAATAGATAAAAATGAATCCAATGATATTAAAGAGATAACTTATAAACTACATTTATTTCTTAACTTATGGATTTATAGTCTTAGACTATTGTTATCCATGATCTAATTCCTAGCATATATTCTTATGGGATTTTTTTTATTTTTCCCTTAATAATGGTTCATAACGATCTTATGAATTTACCAAAGAATGTCCCCTAGGAGTGTCAAACTAGGTGCGTAGTAATGACCATTTTCATGTACAATATTGCCCCGAGTGAAGACCAAAGCATCTTGTCAGAGTTATTACTCCTAGGTACATCTGTGCCAGAACCACATCCACTTATAGTATCTAGACATGGATGTATTTTCTTGATAAAAAAATTACTCCATAATTACCAAATTTTAGGGATGTTTTCTTAATCTTAGTCTTATACCGAAATCATTCTCTTGAGTCCTCTAATCCTAATGCTTTTTCTAGAGTTTTCTAATACTAACCCCCAAAATAACTAAAAATATCCTCTGATACCAACTATAACAACCCTTCTCTTTATTACACATTAATAAATGTTTTATTACAATAAAATTACACTTAATACAACTCATAAGATCTAGAGGTCTAGTGTCTTTGGGATATTAGATATATTACATAAAAACTTAAAAAATTAAAATCAATATCTGTATTGAAATCTTTTTAACATAACCAAAACGTTTTTTCGTACTTAACACTGCATTGGATAACCTGAGGACATATATAAGAAAGGGGTGATATATAAAGATCAATAAGATAATAAACAAGGTATAAAATGAAGAATACAATACATTTTAGACAATAGGTATATCAACAGATCATAAAAGGAAAATGAATTATAAGGCATGATATAACATGATAATCATAACATGGGAAATGCGGAAACAACTTAAAACACAAAATCATAAAAACATGTCAAGTATAAAGCCAACAATACATAACAATGAACAAATATCCATAAAATAATCAGGTAAACCCTCTATCCCAACATGACGTATCATGATACTAACCATTACATAATGAATTTGAGCGCTATTAGGGAACACCATTCATAATCATTTCATTCTGATTCTTAAGTGTTCAACATATATCATATAACATGGATTTATTAAAAATGATAATTTATTCCATGATCAAGTAATGTGTAATAAATATATGTAAGAATCCAATAAATAAGTATATGTGCATAAAGTTGAATAACCTTGATAGAAAAATTGGTATGGTACTCACTACACAATTATTTTTTCATAGAAAATCGTAGTGCAATTTTGATAACATAACAATGTCATATAGAAATTAATAAAATGGGTTGATGAGAGAGAGGAGGATATATCATAATTTAGACATTAAATGGATAGTAAGAGGTACATGGAAAGATATTCCCCAACATTAGGAATTGGAAATATAAAGTGTAACATAATAAATAAACTTTAAAGAAAGAGAAAGGAAATAACCCTTAAAAAATTTCGACATGGTAACAGGTGTACATAATGGTTCATAGGAGGGATAAATGAGAGTGAAATGGGATATCATATTTTATAAATAAAATGGTCAGAAAGGGGAATATTTAATAACATATCCCAATATAGGAAAAAAGAAATTAAAATACATAACATAAAAGGGGTGCTTGATAAAAGAGAAGGGTAGAAGATCCCTTATGAAATTTCGGCATAGTAATGACTTAGGTAAAGGTAAAAATGAGAGATGGTAAATTATATATCATTAAAAACATAATTTTTAAAGTAAAATAATGTTTATAAATATAATATATTATAAAAAATTGAAATTAAGAAAAAAAATTCTAAAGAAGGTGGTTGAATTTGAAAGGAGAGGAAGGTGGGGATCCCTTACTTGAGTGTGTGACTCTAAAGGCTTGGGAGGGGATTCTTGAAAGATTGGGGGTGAATTTTTAGGACTCTTGGGAGTAGAGGTAAGAGTGTGGTCATGCTTCAAGGAGTTTTAGTGATGATAAATGAGATCTTGGGTGGGTTTATATAGGGAAAGAGTGGGATTTCTTTATTATTTTGGTTTTGGACTCTACATAATAAATTATTCAAAACCACAAACCAACCCATTTTTTTTACCCATGGTTTCTAAAAAAGGGGATTATTTTATATTATTTTATAAAGACAATGGACGAAGATAATAAAATAATTCCCTTTCTTATGTGGAGGTGAGTCACACTCTCAAAGAAATGATTTTAAAATATTAAAATATATTATAAGTCTTAGAGGATTCATTAAGGATTTATAAAATAAATAAAATAAACATAAAATTAGAATATTTTAAAGGGAAAAAATATATTTGGACGAATATAACTTTTATAGTATTTATTACATCACTATTGTGACATTATGATGTCATAAAACACACCGTATATTTTTACGTTATTTATTTTTTACCCAAAAATTCGATTGTCTCAGAAAATTATGAAAAATTCACTGTTAGATAATTTTGTTGTCTTGATTCAAAAAATAACATTCATTTTATCTAAATAATTTTATAAATATGTGAATTTTCTCTTTTAAAATAAAAACAAACATTTATTGAAAATTATGAGTTTTTAACAATAACATTTTTTTAACCCTTATAAAAATTACATTTGAATTCATAAAATTTATATGATCATTTATATTTAATAAAATTTATATTATAATTTTATTGAAATATTATTTATTTCAAATATCTATTAATTCATCAAAATAGTTTTCTTAATTGAATTTGAATATTAACCAAAAATACTATTTGTGCTTTAAAAATAATTTACAAAGTAACAATAATAGGATGAAAATATATTCATTATTTAATACAAAATAATGTAAATTTTCCTCATTCTAGGGTCTTGATACATATCACTTAAATACAAAAGCATAAACCCAAAGATTAAGGTGCACGATGGTGGGGCTTTCATGGGGCTGTTTGGTGAACCTGGTTTACACCATGATCTCGATGAGATTGAACTTCTCCCATAAACAGTTTCACTCATTCTTAAGTTATTTGATATCATATTGGGATTGGTATAGGGAAAATCCCATAAATGATATCTCCACTAGAAATTATAATAAATGGGATTTATAGGGTATGATCCTACTTGTTGAGGATATCACTTCCTTTGTCTATGCCATAAGGATTTGTTAAAACCCTATATTTATACTAGTCATCTGATCATTGTTCAACGACTATATTATCAATGGTAAATATACTTAACGGTCATTTAAATGTAATTGGATATAATAAAACAAAATAAGTTCATGTGTTATCTATAACTATAAGAAATTTAATTAAATAAAAAAGGGAATTTTATTCACAATAGTCTGGGTCGTTACATCCACAACACTCAGATTGTCGACACAATCTTTCCCTACAACACTTTCTCACTACAATCCCCAACATGAATTAGATGCTGCTCAATGGATGTATCAACCTCAAGCTCAACATCATCAACATCGATCACATGATAAGGGTCGGGGTGATACTATAGAAGTAATGTGACATGAAAGACATCATGCATATCACTGTACATCAGTAGAAGAGACAATTGGTACACCACCGGTCTGATCCTCTCCACAATCTCAAGAGACCCAACAATTTTGGGTTCCAACTTGCCTATATTTCAAATCCTTTGGTGACCCAATCTCGATGACACCCAAAGGAATAAACAATCACCAACTGAAAACTCAGGAGGCCATCAATGTTGATAAGAATACAACCTCTTATTACACTGAGCTATTTCCATAAATTTATGAATCAACTGAACCTACTCTGATGTCTCCTACATGAGACTCAATCGCAAATACTCAGTCTCTCTTGCCTTTATCCAACAAAAATGTGATATGCATGGCCTACCATAAAGTTCCTCATATATTTCTATCTAAATAGTTTCCTAATAACTATTATTATAAATGAACTCAATGAGTGATAAGTTCTTCTCCCAAGACCCACAAAAGTTTTGTAAATACGACTGCAACATTCCCTCTAGAACTTAAATAGTACGTTCCAACTGTTCGTCTTTCTGTGGGTGGAAATACGTACTCAGAAACACATAGGTAACCAATGTTTTTGTAAGCTCTATCAGAAGTGTTAATTAAAGTGTGAATCAGGGTATGAAACTATGCTGTATGAAATCCCATGTAAACATACGATCTACCACACATACATCTCACCCAACTAGTCCATGGTAAAAGTCTCTTGTATAGGTATGAAATGGGATAAATTTTTAAATTAGTTCATAATTTCTCAAATAACATCATTATTATAAGGGCTCCTTAGAAGATCCACTATAAATTACATGGTAACTTATTTTCCAATTCCAATTCATAATGAGAAAAGACTGTATCAAACCACCCGGTTATTGATGCTCAACCTTCACCTGCTGATAGGTGTAGCATCATGTTACAAAACCTACAATCTTCTTTTTCATGTCCGACCACCAATACTTTTGAAATATGTCATGGTACATTTTGTTCAAACTAGGATACACCACCCACTTAAAGGAACAAAACTCATGAATCAGATCCTCATGCATATATGTAGGAACAAAAACATGGTTCTATACATAGATGATATCATTCTCATCTATAGTCCAATCGAAAGGTGACTCCCCACCTTCAAGGATTTACCTCAAGAAAAAACACTCTATATTTTAATACAAACACTCCCTATTCCAGATCATATGTTTGGAATCAACTGATAAGGATACAAGGGTTATCTTATTAGGGCCCTCTTGAACCTCAATATGCATCACAATTAGAAAGGTTATCATTTTCCACTTAGAAATAGACTTCTGAACTGTTTGAGTCTATTTAATATTTCTCAAAGTGTCAACATCACTGTTTACCTTACTCAATTTATAGCCTAGCTCAAAATCAAAAAATTTCATATACTCAAACCATATATATTGTTGGAGGTTCAAATATCACTATAATAAGATGTACTTTAAGCCTTTTTGGTCAGTATACATGATAAAATTTTCACCCAATAAGTGATGGAACCAATAACTTAAGTCATAAACTACCAAAGATAACTCGAGATCATGTGTAGGGTAATTCCATACATGTGGCCTCAACTACCATGACCTATATGCCACAAATTGATCTACCTACATCAATACTACTATAAGTTGATCTCATATGCATAAAAAAACATGGTATACTCCTCACTTGGATCAATTAGGATCAAGATCAATATTGTAGTAAAAATATTCTTCAACTCCTATAAAGAATTATCACATGATCCATAAAATTAAAACCTAATTCCCTTATTGGTAAAGCTGAAAAGTGGTGCTTACAAATGGAAAAAGTCTTGGATAAACCTCTGATAATAAACCACTCATCCTAAAAATCTATGAATATAAAAAAAATTATTAGGATTCTCCTAAGAAAACACTTCCAAAAATTTACCTAAGTATACTGACACACCATCCTCTAAGATGATGAAACCCAAGAAATGTACCACGTAAATCTAGAATTGAAACTCAAATAGATTGGAATATTTCAAATGCTATCTCAGTGCATTCAGGACAATGTAAATATGTTGAGAATGATCATTATGATTCTTAGAGTACACCAATATTTAATTCACAAAAATAACCAAAAATCAATCCAGGTATGGGTGAAAGATTCAGTACATCAAGTCCATAAAAACATCTGGAGCATTAGTTAGCCCATAAGACATCATGAAGAACTCATATAGGTTACAATTTCTTTTGAAATAAATCTATGGAATATTAGAAGGTATAAATCTCAACTAATGATACCCCCATATAAAGTAAATATTGAATAACACACAAGATCCTCTCAACTAGATAAAGAGATCGTAAATATTTGGGGGAGGATACTAGTTATTCACTATCATACGGTTCATGTTTTGGTAATAAACACATAAGAACAATGTCCCATCATCCTTCTTAGTAAAAAGAAACTGGATAATCCCAATGATATATAATTGGATGGATAAATATCTTACACATTAAATATTCCTACTGAGTCATAAGTTCCCAAATCTCTATTGGTGCCATTATATAAGATGAAATAAGAACTATATTAGCTCTAGGAATGAGCTTAACTATAAAATAAACATCCCTATCAGGTGGTATCCCTAAAAATTCCCCAGGAAATATTTACCAAAATCATTCTACTATAGGTGGAAAGACATCATGCATCACTCCACCATCATCTAGAAAAAGACTTGCAGCTTGGGTGGTGAGATTCCCTAGTTTCTGATGATCTAGCCCTACATGGCCTGTCTGGATATCCCACTCTCCACAATGAACATAATTATTAGTCTTAGGTGAGATAAATTTTACTCTCTTATGGTAACAATCGACGTGGTATCAGTATGATACCATATAGTCCATACCCAAGATCAATTAAAAACATAACATATCAAGTATGTAAATATCTCAAAAAAAACCCCAACCTCAAGAGAACAACCTATTCATATATAGATGTCCCTCAACTGTACTCTTAATGGCGTGATGATCATTATAACCCCACTCAAAAACTCCTCCATTAGACTGAAACTGTAAACAAGTTGTGTAGATATAAAATAATAAACTAGAATGTATAGAAGCTACAAGAATAATACCTTTGAATTTAGATGGCTCAACCTCGCTATCCACAAGTTCAGTCTGAACTGCATGTAACTATCATACCCCTATTCTCTAGGCTGAATTCTGAGTCCCTCTAGTGGAATCACTCTACTGATAAGGGTTATTTTTCCTTGAAGTAACACATCCACTAACTCAACCTCTATGGCCAGAAGAACTCCAACTTCCAGATTGATATGGGGTAAAATACCCCATTCCAGTACTATAATTTTTCCACTCTCCTCTATCACTACCCACCAGTCGAGGGTTTATGAAATACCTCTATAAGTGACCTATCCTTACATAGGATCAACACTCCAATAGTAGTCATGGACACTGGATACAAATGTGACCCAAACTACCAAACTGGTTGTTGTATACTCGATTAACACTTTGAGTAACCGATCCTTCTTCTTGTCCATTTTGTTTTCTATATCCCTGGTAGGTATTCTCATAGAGATGATTACTACTCTCGAAATATATACCTACTCATCATCTAGTAGAAACCAACTTCATTTCACTATAATACTCCTTTAGTCCCCCCTTAGACATGAGATCCCAACTCACCTCCTTAGAAAAAATCTTCAACTGAAATATGTTAACCTAGGATTTAATCTCATATTTAAGACCATACTGAAAATGTTTCAATGCAGTTGCCTCATAACCTTCCAAAAATGGGAAAAAGTTCTGAAAATCAGTGAATCCAATATCATATTCTATCAAAAACATACTCCCCTAAGTCAACCACATAAACTTTTCTAATTTATCCCACTTGAGATTTTCTAGGTAAAAGTGTTCCAAGAACTTCTCCGGAAAATATTTCCACACCATGTTCTACAACTGCTTATCTCAAGTCTGAATATCCCACTGGCGTTTCTCTAATCTGTACAATATATAAGAATCCAATTTGACTATCCTCTATATAAGAGTCTATAAATTGTTAAGGATCATATGGATGTACTCAATCTAGAACTTAGCTACCTCATGGACACCCTCTCCGATTATGGTCATAGGGTGATGAAACTATAACTCCCATGTCTGGTCATATTATTCTGCAAAACCTGCCCTAGGTATTTATCCATGAACTATATAAAGTGATTAAATTTCTTATGAAACTAATCTCCATATTCTTCACTAAAAACTATTGGATCCTCTGGTCCCACAACTGGAGGCACATTTCCATCCATACCCTCCTGTCATCCTATCAATAAACATCATCTTGGAGTCATGAATCTAAAATGAAAAACATACATCTTAGGAAACATATCAAATAATTATCACATTTTATTAAGAGGTATTCACATAAATATATAACAATTCATCCTCCATACTCTTCCACACGGTCAAAATAGAGGCACTATCACTACCCTCAACTATACCTCACCTGTGTTACGGATAACATAGGGTAAAAAACTTTCATATTTCATGATTTCCCATTAGAAACCCATTTATATATTTTAATTTAACACAATTAGAATCATTTATAATTATCAATTTCTTATTAGGAACCATTTCATTATAAAAAAAATACTCAAATAAGGAAAATCATTTTCATTACAACCACTTACCCAAAACCATCTCTTCCATGCATGCCTAAAATGATGCATGTCACATTAAATTTTGAGTTCTTATAATGATGCATGTGTTCTAAAATTCCATTCCATACCAATCCACGAGTAAAATATCATAAAAAAATAATATTACATAACAAGTGCATCACCCAAGGTGAAATAACATCCAATTGTAACATCAAACATCTTTAACAAAAATCCTACCCTGGGTACTTGGGTTTTCCCCTATACATGGGTGAGATACTCCCATGCACGAGATTATGACCAAGGCCCGAATCATCCTAGTCTCCTTTCATCCTTTACAAAATATAAAGTCAATAGAAAAGAAAAGAAAACAACTTTGATACCACTTTGTGATGTCTCGACCCATGTTCCACATGTCGATGCCTCAATCTGGTTTTCCACATGACCCCAAGAGTGCCTCCTCATTTACTACTGGATTCTAACTAACATAAAGGGTCTAATATGTAACATGAGGAAACTATATTCTATTTATAAAATCATAAAAAAATAGAAGAAATCAATAAAAAATATCCAAATTATAATAAACAAAAACCATGATATACCATAATCAATAACCTTACAACATCAAGGATGATTCCAAACCAGAAAAATATGACCATAAACCAAAGCAGTAGATATGTCATGCCAAATAAGTATTAAGTATCACATGAAAACCCAAAAAATACACAATTAAAACTCTTAGGTTGGTCCCAACATCATGTTTGGTTCCCTCATCCATGATACACCTTGAATCCCAAATCATCCATCTATTATAGGGCTATTACCCTTAACTTGTCCTGCAAATATGAAGTCTATTCAGCTACTGACTAGGTAGTCTGAGTATGGTGTGAATAAAACTCAATAGGCCACCACCAATAACATCTAAAATAATATCTAGCCTATAAAAGTGTATATAGTTGTATAAATAATAAATTAAAAATTATAAAGTAAAATATGCTTTATAATTAGTTGTTTTTTAATTTACCACATAGGTCCCTGGGTCCATGGTGACACCTGAACCAATCATATCTGCTTCGATTCATGTCGGAGTCTGAACCATTCATTAAAGAAATATAACAATTCATTATTTTATGGGATTTATTTATCCATTTAAATCCAATTTCACATTTATAAATTGGGTGCCTAGAGAATTTGTCTAGAACCCCATGATTATTTGGAGAAGAAGTCCTTATCCCATAACTCAATGATCACATTCAAATAAATATGTATAAATTGGGGGCCTAGAGTAGTAGTTTGGCACTCCATGGGTATTTGGATCACTAGTCCCTATCCCACAACTCGGTGTTCAAATCATTCACAAATATCACATATCATGGTTCCACATTAATAACTTATTTATCAACCATTTCCATAATACATAATTCAACCAAATTCATAATCCCATTATTTTACCAAATTCATAATCCAATTATTAAACCATTTTCATAATCCCATGATTCAACCAAATTTATAATCACATGGGAAAATTAATTTATTCAATTTAAAATGCAATTACCCAATGGGGAAATTGAAATTTCACAGTTACATACACCTAATTATAATCAAGACCATTTTAATTAACAATCATACAACCTACCTCAAGATAGTTGATGAACACACTCCAAATCATAATGCTCAATTTTATGCAGAACAATTGAAATCACAACAATGTGGAATATCTAGGATCAATAACTAGGAAGAAGATACAATGAAAAAAACCATTAAAACCTAAATCTAAAACAATTTCCAATAGAGGAAAAATCATCCCTCTTCATTGGAAAAGAGTGATGAGAGATATAGGAAACCAAATGTGGAAGAGATCACTCACAAAAGTAGAGTTGATACTTCAAATGGATCTTTGATTCACCAATAAAGGGGTTTGAGGATCCTTGTAAACCATCAAGGAGGCTCCAAAATCATAGGAAATCAAGTTAGGCTGAAATAGAATGTTTAGGGTTAATAATTGGGTTCATGAATTTTAAAATAAACATTGAAGGCTTTAATTTCCCAAGAACATGGTTTCCTAGGAAGGGCACATGGTTCATCAAATCGTGTGCCTTAACTATGCACCCTTATTTAGGGGGTTCATGGTTACTTCTAAGTGGTCACATAGTTTTCAAAATTGTGTGCCAATCATGAAAACTCCTCCTATTTGAGGGTTCATGGTTTTGGGAGAGAAGCCTCATGGTTTGGTCAAACTATGTGCCACCTTCTATAGATCTAAAACATAGAGCATAGTTTCCTGGTGTAAACTACATTGTTTTCCTTAACCACTCACCAACCGTGCACATCCCCATGGGCTTCCAAATTTCTCCAAATTCACTAGAAACAATCCCAAAGTAAAACCCATCTAAGATATAATCAAATTAAGGTTTAAAGAATAACCAAAAATATAAAATAGGCATCTCTAGAAAGGTCAGGATCTTACATTTTATCCTAAAAAAATACATTATATCACCCAATGAATTGATGTGGGTCATTATTTATCATAACTTCTTTAGGTTCCCACATCACCTCATTATCCTATGATTTTTCCAAAGTACCTTTACTATCCGAGTCATTTGATTCCTCAACACTTATTCTCTAGTGTTAAGAATCTGGACAAAATCTTCATAGAAAGATAAATCAAGTTCTAATTATATTTCCTAAATGGTGAACATATTCATTGGTTTTGGTATGTACTTTGTAAATGAAGAGATATGGAACACATCATGAACTTTAGAGAGGCTATTTGGCATTAATAAAAAGTAAGGCACAAATTTGATTATTCTGAGAATTTAAAAAGTCCCAATGTACCTAGGGATTAGTTTCCCTTTATTTCAAAACCTCATAACACTTTCCTAATGTACCTAAAATTTAATGCATCATATATTACACAAAAAATATTCCTTCGAATCCTAATATATTTTGGTTCTTATATATTGTATAGATAAATTTGAGATATGAGCTTTATCTTATAATTCTATTTCTATCTTTTAGGAATAAATGAAACATATAATCTCTTTAAAAATTTCAAAATACCATCTTCATATATGATGTATAAAAACATCCCATCATTCAATAATTTTATTTTATTTTTAATATTCTTATCATCAATCTAGGAACTTTTTATTTTATCCAAAAAGTATGGTTTGGATATCATTTGGAATAGATGTGATGTTTCTACTTCCTTAATTATTACCATATCAAACTTTACTAAATACAAGAATAAATGATCTTTGTTAATCATAATTTTAGGAAAAACTCCACAATCTTTTCTACTCAATGAACCAGCCACCTTATTTTTCTTCCCAAGATGGTATTGTATTGAGAAATAATAATCCTGGAGTATTTTTGGCCATCACATTTTCCTCATGTTAAGTTCTTTCTATGAGAATATGTATTTAAAATTTTTTTGTTATATATTTATTTCACATCCTTCACCATAAAGTTAATTTCTTCATATATTCAATGAAAATATAACTGCTACCAAATCAATATCATGGGTTGAATAATTTTTTTATGAATATTTAATTGCCTTAATGTATAGGTAACCAATATATCATTCTGTATAAGTACACATCTAGGTTGTTTCTTTGATGCATAGCCATATATGAAAAATCCATCCCTTCCCGATGGTAAATTCAATATTGGTGAATTGACCAATATCATTTTTAATTCTTCAAAATCATCCTTACATTCTTATGACCATATAAACTTGACCCATTTATGTGTCAACTTGGCTAATGAGTTAGCTAATTGAGGAAAAGTTTAAACAAATCATCGATAGTAACCTTCTAATACATGGAAAATACATACCTAATTTATATTATTTAGTGATAGACATAATATCACTACCTTTTTCTTTGAAGGATAAAATCATATTATATCCTTAGAGATAATATAGATAAGAAAAGAAATTTCACGAAGACTAAATTCAAATTTTCTAAATTTTCCATATAACTCCTTTTTTTACGAGTCTTAAGAATGATTCAAAAATCAGTCTTATACTCATCATAGCTTTTATACTATATCAATACATCATCAATAAATACTATAATAAAATTATCTAGATAATCATTGAATAATTTTTTTATTAAATCCCTAAAAATAGAGGGTTTATTAGTCAATCCAAAGGTAATTACTGTAAATTCATAATATCCATAACTCATATGAAATGTTATCTTTAGAATTTGTTTCTTATTTAATTGTAGTAAATGATACCTAGAATTATGATAAATATTTGAAAAACATTTTTCTCCTTGAATTTGAACAAAAAATTCAATAATATGGGTAGATGATACTTTTTATTTATAGTAATGGAATTTATTTCCCTTTAATTAATACACAATAAAAAATTCTCATCTTTTTTAACAAAAAGTATAGGGGATCCCCATGGTGAAACACTAGGGTGTATATACCCCCTATCACAAAACTCATATAGTCATTTCTTAAATTAAACTAATTCCACTATGGAAATCCTATAGAGAGTTTCGATATAGGATTTTGATTAGGTATTAGAAACAATGGAAAACTCAACCTTACTCTTAGGTGGATGTCCATGTAGTTATTCAGGAAACACATCAATGTATTCCTGCACAATTGGTATATCCTCTATTATAAGTATACCTTTCCATAATTATTAAAAGTTATAAATTACACCCTTCGGTTTTTCCTTTTTTTGTATTTGTTTTTCTAAAGTGCTCAGCCACCTGATTATTTTATTGTTTTCCTTAGAAAATATAATGCTTGTAGAATTGTAGCTGGGGTGTAACCTAAGTGGTAAAACCCATAATCCTACATCTAATAGACTAGGGTTCAAATACAATAAATCCCCTCAGGTGATTTACATAGAAGTTTATGATGCAGGAATGTCGTGGGAAGGTAGTGACATAGGCATGATGCAAGTAGATGGTGACATAGGCATGACGTAGGCCTGGTGATGCAGGAAGGATGATGCAGGTATGACATTACACTGGGACTTCGATCTAGGTTCATGGGACACTTGGACTAAGGACTATGACCTATTTAATGTGTCTACCTCTCCTCAGATAGAAATAGATCTTTGATTTCATAATAAAAATAGGCTAAGACCCCAAATTTATTAAAAAAATAATAATTTTAGAATTATTTATCTATCTTGATGGAACTTGATACTATATCCTTATATATTTAAAATTTATGAGAGAATAATTCCATTATAAGTTTAGGATTTATCCCATAAATGAAATGATTAATATTACACCTTGGATTATGTATATAATCCACAACATGAGTTGCTAACATTGTAAAGTTATCTTCATATTTGATAACACTTTCTCCTTTATTTTTATTTAGATTGAGAAATTTCCGCTCTATATCATCTCGTTGCTCATGAGGAAAGTATTTTTCAAAGAATATATCCTTAAAAGTATTTCACTCTATAATATTTATTTCTTCTAACTCCTTAGTATTATGTTTCAATGACCACCATTGATCAATTTCCCCCTTAAGATGATAAACTGTCATAATAACTTTCTCTCTTTCACTACTTCTAAAAGAAAGAAATATATTCTTTGAGGAATTAATCCATTTTGTGACTACTAATGGATTATTAGTCCCATTTAATTATAGATGTTTCTATCCAATGAATAATTCCAACATTATTTGACTTTGTTGTGGTTTAACAAGATGCTCTATATAGGTAAGGTTATTGGTCAAAACTTGATTCAGCTTCTCCATTATAGTTATAATTTGTTAAGCTCTAGATCCAACTTCATTTTCTTTCCCAAGATATAAATACCTAAATATATTACATTCATCAATAAGGTTTATATTACTTCCACTGATATCCATTTCTAAATAATGAAATATACTAAAGTGGATTATAACATTATGAATCTTAAATCATATTATACAATTCAAAATTTGGTGTAACACTTCTTATAAATTGAAAATTTATTCATAGATAATCTCATAATCGTAAACTTAGTATCCTTTGGAATATCCTCAAATCATAAAAAATATATTCATTTATTTAATAATATTTCATAAACTTATTATCTTTTAGAATATCCTCAAATCATAAAAAATATATTCAAATAATTCATAATGGTTCATAAAGATCATGTGAATCAATGTAAGAATATCCCTCAAGAGTATCTATCCAGGTGTGTAGTGTTCGAACCACTCATCATGTATTATTGAGGATTGAGTTAATACCCATTCCACCCCTTTCATAATTGTTACCCTTAGGTGCATCTGCACAACAACTGCATCCACTTTCCAGTATTTAGACATGAATTAATTTTATAGTAAAACAACAAAATCTGTAATTTACCAAAAATGTATAATATTACCCTATAATTAGACTTATACTAAGAGTCTATCATAGGTTTATATTTTATAAAATATGTTTTTTTCATTTACTAACATGGTTTACTCTATAAACTATAACCAAACTAGTAGGTGACAAGGACTCAAGCATGCCTCCCCGCATGATAGAGTATAGCGACCCATACTTTTCATACAGAGATATTAAATCTTAATAAGTGAATATTAATTACATAACATAATGATCCATGACATAATCATATAGGTCTATTATATTTGGATACTTGGACATATAAGAAACTAGTTCATAAGAGTATCTCATTAAGTTCTTCATAAATATCACTCTTCTTAGACTTATCATTCCTATAACCTTTCTTCATAACATAGGGAAAGGAAATATAAGCAAATGTGACATCAGATGATCAGTAAGGGTAAATAAGGGAGATATCGATGATCACACAAGAATAACACGAGCATAAGGGTATAAGAATCATGAGCTTAATACTTGGAAACCATACACTTCATATCAATGATCATAATATTGAGTCATAGTATAAATATTGACAGATCATAAGACATAAATCATAAAGGAAACAAAATGAGAGCTTTAAATTATCATAATACATGAGTTTTTGGAATAAACATAATATTATTACATTTTGAACATGTATAAATAGAAACAGTTTCACACATTATGTAAAGGACATGAAATCAAGCCCTCAAATAAAATTATGGACATGAAATTAGGTCCACATATAATATTATGGAAATGAATGCTAGGTCCATTAATAAACTTATGGACATGAAATATTGGTCCACACATACACATATGTATATGAAATATAGGACCATGAATAAATTTATGAACATTAAATATAGTTCCATGCATAAAATTATTGACATGAAATCCAGGTCCATGTATAAAACTGTGTACATAAAATTAGGTTTGTGCATAACATATTTACCTAATGAGTTATCTATATTTACACAATGAATTGGAGGGAGATATAGGTCCCACCCATCACATAATGAAAATAATACATATGCCTACCATAATATCTTTAAGTATTCATCATATCAGAACCCATGAAAAGAAATGGGTTTCATAATAATTTCAACATAGTATAACCAATAGAAAAAAAATGGGTTTCTGTCACAACCCATCCCACGGGGCTCATGCCGTAACTACCCCAAGCCCGCCTTCCATAGGCTAGGGGCTGGTGACTAGAACTGAATGCGTATTCCCTAAAACTTGGAAGGGAATGACTTTATAACCTGTAAGCACACGCAACTGAGCACACAACAAGATAAAAACTCAAGTAAACTGAATAGTAAACAGAGTGAGTAAATTAAGTAAAAGGGGCCAGAATACAAGCCCAACTAGAAAGTACAAGGAAAACTAGAAAGTACAAGATGGATGATAGGTGAAAATTAGCTCTTATATTGTCCACCATGAATCCTACCAGAAGGGTAGGTACAGCTCATGAACAACCATCTTTGTTGTTCGTCTCATCTAACATCCACCTCCAAGCTACCGCCAGTCCGGGTACTCTCGTCCTCAGTCAGCACTGTCTGTCGTCTGCACGAAACACAACAAGGTTCAGGCATAGCCTGTGTAGGGGTGAGTATAATGATACTCAATAGGAAACCCAATACCCTCAAGGTCTCACAAAATCCACAATGGTTAAACCACAAAGCATGAAGTCAACTCTCAACCCTACTTAGGTATATTCCCATACGTATACCTATGTTATCAAGTATACCCATCTCAATCATGAGGAAACATAGGGTCCAACCCAAAATCCCAAAGATCAACCATTACACAAAGGAAGGAATACCAAGAAGGTAATTACCACATAGGTACACCACACAGAAGAATACCACTAAGGTATTACCATGAAGGAAAGGACCACAAGGTACAGACTCAGCTCACATGTGGTATAACTTAAGTACAACAGAAAATATGATTAGATGTAACTACTAATATTCTTACTCTATTAAGAGGATCTTTTGATGACCCACACATGATCGCTCAGTACTGACCCACACAGGATCGATCGGTGCTGACCCACACAGGATCGCTAGGTGCTGATCCACACAGGATCACAATTCATTCTTCACGTCACATCCAGCAACTGGGTTCCCACACTAGGCATGATCGTCTATGGAAGGGTCTGCTCCTAAATCCACTGGTTGATACTCCAACTTCCACGAAGTCCCACGAATAAGTATCTCAAAGGACCGCCATGTCATATGGGTCTCAACGCAACAGATGGTGCGTCAATCGGACACCTAATCTGTAAGTTATTAGCCTTTTTGTCCCGAGGGCCCGGTTGGATTCGTTCTCGATCCAACCTGACCATACTCCAACATTAACCAAATCTCTAGTGGGGTATACTCAAGGGACCGTCTCGCTCCAAGGTTTCCAGTGCCACTGACGGTTCGTCAAATGGACGTCTGGGGAAAAAGTTATGACCAAAAGAGCATAAATGGGCGTAGTGGGTTTGGGTCCGGTCTGACCCAGTCAGACCGACTTAGCCAGACTCAGCCTAGGAAGACCCTGTTTTGGTTGACCTGACTTGACCCTTTGGGTCCTGCCCGGCCCGCGCTGGGCCGCCCGACCCGCTGGGCGGTCCGACCCATTGGGTCCGGCCAGGCCCGCGCTGGGCGGCCCGACCTGTTGGGCGGTCCGACCCACGCTGGGTGGCCCGACCTGGCAGACCGACCAAGCAGCCTGGCCTGGTGGCATGGGGTGGCACGGAGGTTGTGGGGCCACGAGGGTGATGAGACTGTGGGGTGGCGCGGTGGGGGCGTGGAAGGCGCGAGGCTGCGGGGCGGCGCAGCAGGGCCGCAGGGAGCGCGGTGGGGCGGTGGAGCAGCAAGGCGGTGCAGCGAGGTCACGGGTGGCATAGTGGAGGCCGTAGGGTGAGGGAGGCCGTGGGGAGGCGGAGGCCATGGGGAGGCGGAGGTTGCGGGGCGGCGGAGGCAGCGGGGCGGCAGTCCGCTGAGGCTGGTCGTGCGGCACGATTGTGCACTGTGCCTTCTGCGGTGGCCGGTTTGGCCGACCTTCCATCCTTCACCTCTACGACAACAAGCCACAGTTCTCTTCCGTCGGGCGACACGATCACACCATATCCTTTATCACGAAGAACGCATCGAATAATCACCAGAAAATTCGGAGAGTTCGGGTCATGTTTGTTTGGCCTACACTGTTCACATTAGGGCGGTAGCAAGTGGTTCACAAAATTTTAATCATGGACATGAATGGAAGATAATTAAATCATAAAACCCCACAACCCCCATTAATCACTATTCCCATCCCGCAAAAGAAAACATCTACAGATCAACTAGTTAGAGGGAGTTGATCTGTGTTCTTTGTTTAGAAGGGAAGAACATGGGAAATATTAATCACGAAGAATTACACCCCTACCTTGTTGTTTCGGTTCAATATTGTCTTCGGTTGAGACGAATTGGTGTTTGTCAATCCCGAAACAAGTCTCTTCCAATGACGTTGGTGAGGAGAGAAAAAAATATGAAGTCAGTGATGATGGTGTTTCCTCGATCGTTGTTTCGTTCGTTGTTGGATATCCTTTGACAAAGTTTGGAGAAATATTCGTCGAAGGAGAAGAGTTCTTCATTGGTGTTCTTTTTTGGAGAAGCTCTCCCACAAGTTCTCCCCTGTCCTTTTCCAGCCCAAAAATCCTCTCTCCAAGGATGAGGTGCCAACATAAAATATGATTTAACATTTTAATTGTTTTCACCATCAATTTGGCATCATTTAATTGGCATAATTAATCAGAGGGTGTGGCACAATTAAAGTGGGGGAAGTTCAGAAGACTTCCCCACATTAGTGAGAGGTTCTAGGGTTGGGTGTTCCCCACCTTTGAATTCAAATTTGGTGGTTTTAGGCTCAAGTGGTCCCCACCATCGAGAATTAAAGTTAGGAGGTTTTAACCCCCCATGGTCCCAACCTCCATATCCTTCACATGGGAGGTTTATTAGAAATAAAATAAAAGTTTATTTTATTTTGTTTTTCATTCCCCAAAAAACCCCCAAAAATTGTATTTCACCCTCGACCTTCTGCAGTCGAGGTGAAGGTCTCCTTAAGTAAATATCAGTGATGCAAGTTCAACATTGTCCTCAGATTTCAATTCTGAGCACCGGTTAAAAAGTTACAACAACCCGCTCGTATGTTAACTGAACGTACCCGAAAAAAGGTTCAGAAATTCATTCCTGGAACACTGGGCCTCAGAATCATGTGCCGTCAGTTTTCATAGACTCGTAAAATTACCATATATATTAAAAAAAATCATAGAATTTATGGGTCTTTAAATTCTCCCCATCTCAGGGATTTATGTCCCCGTAAGACACATCACAAAACTAGGAAAGCAAGTGGGGGTACTGAGCATGAATCTGATCCTCCCACTCTAATGTGCTCTCCTAGAGGCTCCCGTGCTACTAGCTAATGCGTACTAGAGGTATCGAACACCCATGAAGGACCCAATCCTATCGATACTCAATCTCCACTAGAACCTCCGTAAATGTTTCCCCATTATCGATGTCCAGCTCACCGTGGTCGATGATGTGATAAGGTTCGTGCACGTATCTCCTCACCTGGGATACGTGGAAGATGTCATGCACCCGATGAAACTGAGGGGGAAGTGCTATGTGGTAAGCCACCTCTCCAACTCTACTGAGGACCTGGAAGGGTCTAATGAACCTTGGAGATAACTTGCCACCTCAGCCAAATCTCTGCAAACCTCATCGGGGTGAGACCCGTAGAAAGACGTGGTCACCATCCTTGAACTCCAGAGGTTTTTGTCTCTTATCAGCATATGAATTCTTCCTACACTGTGTAGTCTTCATCTACTCCTAGATGATCTGCACCTTCTCTGTGGTATCCCGTACCATCTCTGATCCCACTAGTTCTAACTCCCCTGGGTTAGTACAGTACAAAGGTTATCTGCAAGGTCACCCGTAAAACGCCTCAAAAGGTTCCATCCCAATGGTGGAGTGACAGCTGTTGTTGTATGAAAACTCCACCAAAGGAAAGTGATCCTCCTATCTACGACTGAAGTCGAGGATGCAAGCATGTAGCATGTCCTCGAGGGTTTGAATGGTCCACTCAGTCTGTCCATATGTCTGCGGATGGTAGGTAGTGCTCAAATGAAACTACTTCCTGAAAGCCTCCTACAACCCCTTCCATAGTCAAGAAGTAAAACTTGCATCAAGATCAGAGACAATCGTCGAGGGTACTCCATTTAGCCATACAATCTTCTTTACATAGAGGCGTCCAAAGCTCTCTACTGAACCCTGCTCTCTGATCGATAGGAAGTGGGCCGACTTGGTGAGTCGGTCGACGATCACCCTGATAGAATCATGGCCTCTGGATGTACATAGACGTCCTGTCATGAAGTCCATGGATATACAATCCCACTTCCACTCTAGGACCTCTAGAGGCTGAACCAAGCCTGCTGGTACCTGATACTCCACCTTCACTTGCTGAGAAGTGAGGCACAAAAAGACAAACTATGCTACTGATTTCTTCATTCCTAGCTACCAGTGCTGTCTTCAGAGATCCTGGTACATCTTCTCTACTACTGGATGTACTGCTAGAGGGGATGTGTGGAAATCTCTCAACACTTCTTCATGAAGTGACACTGGTACCATGTTATGTCCTCTAAAGAGGATGACGTGCTCCCCACCTTCAAAAAATCCATCAGGTGCCTATCATATGGATATCTGAGCATGTCGAGCCTCGCAGTCAATGCCCCCACACTGCGCCTCCCTGACTCGCTGAAGAAGTGGGGGAGTGACTATAAGAGACTGAAGGAAAGCTGCTCCATCTTGATCCAAAAAGGATATCTGAAAAGCGACCAGCTGCTCTGTCGCCTCACCTAGAAACTGTATACCATATCTCTTGGTGAGTACATCTGCTACAACGTTCCCCTTACCAGAAGTATAGACTATCTCGAAGTCATAGTCTTGGAGGAACTCAAGCCAACGTCGTTGTCTCAAGTTCAGGTCCTTTTGAGGGAAGATATACCTGACACTATTGTGATCAGAGTACACTATAAAATGATCACCCATCAAGTAATGTCACCACATCTTCAAGGTGTATACCACTACTGCTAACTAAAGTTCATGGGTATCGTAGTTATGCTCATGTTGTCTCAGCTTTCGAGAACCATATGTGATCACTACTCACTCTTGCATCAGGACACATCCAAGCCCGGTCCCTGATGTGTATTAGTAGACTACGTACCCTACGCCCTCCTATGGAAGCCTCAAGATGGAGGCACTAGTCAGCCTCTACCTCAGCTCCTGAAAACTCTGCTATCATCTCTTCGACCACACAAAGGGTTGCCCCTTATTTGTCAATGCTGATAGAGGTGCTACAAATCTGGAGAAATCTGTCACAAATCTCCGATAGTATCCAGCTAAACCCAAGAAACTATGTACCTCTGTTATACTCTTAGGTGGATCCCAAGAAAGTACCGTCTCAATCTTCGCTGGATCCACTACAACTCCAGCCTTCGATATGACATATCCCAAAAAGTGAACCTCTCAGATCCAAAACTGGAACTTAGAGAGCTTACCATAATGTTGGTGCTCTTGAAGTGTGTCCAGTACTACCCAAAAATGATAAGCATGATACTCCTCAGTAGTCGAGTAGATCAGAATGTCTTCAATGAAGAATACTACAAAGCAATCAAGTTATGGATAAAAGATCCTGTTCATGGGTCCCATGAACACTGCTGAAGTGTTGGTCATGCCGAATGGCATAAATAAGAACTTGTAATGGTTATAATAACATTTGAAAGATGTATTTTTCACATCCTCATCTCGTACTCTGAGCTGGTGATAGCCTGATCTGAGGTCTATCGTCGAGAACCACCGTCCTCCTTTCAGCTGATCAAAGAGGTCGTCAATCCTCAAAAGTGGTTACTTTTTCTTCACGGTCACCTGGTTCAGGTGCCGATATTCAACACAAAGCCTTAATCTCCCATCCAACTTCTTGGAGAATATAATCGGAGATGACCAAGGAGAAACACTGGGCCGAATGAATCCCTTCCCCTACAGGTCCTCTAGCTGTACCCGCAACTCATGAAGCTCCGTGGGATCCATCCAATACACTGGTGTAGATATCGGTGACATCCTGGGTTACAAGTCAATGTAAAATTCCACCTCTCTACGATGAAGTAGACCCAAAACATCATAAGGGAAGACATCAGTGTACTGGTCCACCACTATAGGATAACTCAGACTCTCCACATAAACCACTCTGAGGGTAAGGCTAGCCAACTGATGAGTGATTGGATGCACTCTCCTCCAGGTAAGTCCATCCTATGCTGTAAAGGCTTCTACTTCTGGAAAATAGGTCTATATCCATGGTTTTTCAAAAAACCGTGGGTATAGGGTACGCCTATGCCCACGGTTTTCCAAAAACCGTGGGTATAGGGATAGTATGTGAACCTATACCCATGGTTGTGCCAAAAACCGTGGGTATTTTTTTCTTATAAGACCTATACCCACGGTTTTGGAGACAACCGTGGGTATAGGGTATTTTCTGAAGACTTATACCGACGGTTCTTCAAAACCGTAGGTATTGCAATTTTTTTTGAAGACTTATACCCACGGTTATCTTGAACCGTGGGTATAGCTTTCCCACATCATGGCGGGGGAAAAAAATTAGGCGGGATGCGAAAAAAATTTGGCGGTAAATCATTTTTTCACGGATCATATTAATATATAGATGAATGTATATATAAAAAATAAAAATGTTATCTCGATTGGTATATTACTGAAAAGCGGTGTTGTGGCTCATTTTGAGACCACTGTTCGAATCTCCACAGTCGCGTTTTTTTAATTTAAATACCTTTTATATTAATATATATACAAAGATGTAGGAATATATAATAGATTAAATTAGTAGCTCAGTTGGTGCTTCG
The DNA here is from genome assembly GCA_963277665.1 of Viscum album. Taxonomy (NCBI): domain Eukaryota; kingdom Viridiplantae; phylum Streptophyta; class Magnoliopsida; order Santalales; family Viscaceae; genus Viscum; species Viscum album. Next base: position 443,300,257 of record OY728160.1, read on the forward strand.
TGAGGGGTTAGCGCGTCACGTTGCTGGAAGCGCGAGTTCGAAACCATGAGGCAACATTTTTTTAATACGCGACGTGGAAATATATTGATATAAATACGCTGATATATGTATTAATAAAATATAAAATCTCAGCTCGGTTGGTGCAGTCGCTCGCTGTTAGGCGTAGAGTTCAGCGTTCAAACCTTGTTGTACCTGATTTTTAAAAATAGATTGGATATATTCCCCACGGTTTCAAACCGTGGGGTAAGTGCCCTTCCAGGATGTACATTGTGGTATTGGTGTGTGACACACCTATACCCACGGTTTGGTAACCGTGGGTATAGGTCAACACCCCTATACCGACGCCCTTCCAGCCCACAGTTCCCAAAACCGTGGGTATAGCCTATACCCACAGTTTTGGGGGCTATCCCCACGGTTTTGAACCGTGGGTATAGACCCTTTTCCAGTAGTGTTCCTTATCACCAGTGAAGGTAAACTTGGTCCCATCCATGTGGACACACCACACTTTGTGCCTAATACAGTCAATCTGAGCATGGATTGTAGATAAATAGTCTATACCCAAGATGACATCATAAGGCCTCGACACTGCTACTAGGAGATCCCAGCTGAAGCTCTCGCATCCTAGAGTAAGCTCACACTACCGACACCAGTTCATAATCATCAAATCATATCCTGTAGGAATCTCTGGCCATAATGATCTAGCCAACGGATCCATCGGATTCTCCGAGCTCCAAACGAGGGTAGTGGAAATAAAAGAATGACTGACACCAGTGTCTATAAGTACTACAGATAAGGTGGAGTAGACAAAGATTGTACATCGTATCATCTCTGGAGAGCCATGGTCATAAGCCTCAGCTTCCTAGAGCTATGTTCACCCCTATCCTCCTTATCCCTGTGGTTGGGGTGGACCACCTGGTGGTGGTGGCGGTAACATCTTGAATCGTCACCCACCATCAACTACACAACCAGATCCTCTACCACGTTCGCTTTCCCCTTGTGGACCACATCGATCAAACCTCTGTCTCTGCCTGGGCAGTCCTTTGACCATCTACTAATCATCCATACAGTGGGTCAGACAGCTAAAAGCCATGTGACCCTACCCGCCACATGCGTAACACTGCCCACTCCTGGCATGACTGGCTCTGCCTCGGGTGCCCCGCACAACCAACCCTAAATCCTGCAGTTGTCTACCTGTAGGTTTGGTCCTCTTGGACCTCTGTGACAACTATCTACTGCCAACTATAGAATAATCTACTACCTGATGACTGATGGTGGGTCTCGCTGCTGGTGACTTCTCAGCAAGGAAACTCTCCACTAAGAGGGATCTCTCTAACACCCCCGCCTGCGTCAGGATGCTAAGAGAAATCATTGAAGCCTTGATCTCCCATCTGAGTACCTGGTCAAAGTTCCGAGTCCTGAAGAATGGGTCTCTAACCATATCAGTGGAGTAGCATGAGACGTTAGTGAACCTAACTGAGTATTAAGCCACAATCATGCTTCCCTACTACAGATGAAGTATCTCCTGAATGCGCACTGTGCGAAGAGTCGCTGGAACAAACTCTGCCTGGAATAGGCTCTTGAAGTCTGCCTAGAGAAGAATCACCTCTTCGTGAACCCAGAGCATCAAGCTCCACCATCTTCCTACTTTTTCTTGTAGAAGGATAGAAACAAGGATCACCATGAGATCGACTAGTGTACCTACTAGTCGGAAGACTCTCACCACGGCATCCAACCAATCCTCAGGCGCCTTTGGGTCTGTATCTCCCCTGAACCTGGGTGGCCTCTAGAACTGGAACTCGTGAAACATGATCTAGCAGTGTGCACCGTCTTCTGATGAGGCTAGTGGCATCAGTGGCCCAATTGGTAATGGTACCCCCGGCGCCTCTACTGGAAGAGGGCCCTACACCGAGGCCTTGTCACTCGGTGGGCTATCAGTGTATACTATATCTGGAACCCTAGCTAGATGTTTGTGTGGATTCATCTTGAAAAGAAATAGGTGCGCCACAGTAAAAAAGTTAAACCTGGTGAGCTAACTGAAAGAGATCACAAATAAAACTCTTAAAAACACACACACAATCTGTGTTTTCGGGCACTGAGTCAGAAATCAGAATTCACGGTCCTGGTGTATGGATACGTCGACCGTCGCACCAACATTGGATTACCTAAACTGATAACCACGCTCAATACACTTAACAATATTTCCATTAAAAAGAAAGATCATAGTCCTATGTTCTACGGTAGAACTGAATCCACTGATACCAATTTGTCACGACCTTTCCCCCAGGGCCTGTGTCGTGACTACCCTAAGCCCGCCTTCCATAGCCTAGGGGATGGTGACTAGCACCGAAGGTGTATTCCCTAAAACTGGGAAGGCATTTCCTTTATAACCTGTAAGCACACTCAACCAAGCACACAACAAGATACAAACTCAAGTAAACTGAATAGTAAACAGAGTGAGTGTTGTAAATAAAAGGGGCTTGAATACAAGCCCAATTGGAAAGTACACGGAAAAATGGAAAGTACAAGACAATTGATAGCTTAAAAAAACTCCTGGATCATCCACCACAAATCTAACTTGAAGGGTAGGTACAACTCACGAACGACCATATCTGCGGTTCGCCTCATCTAACGTCCACCTCCGAGCTACCCCCAGTCCTGGTACTCTTGTCCTCAGTCAAAATTGTCTGTCGTATTCACCAAACACAACAGGGTGTGGGCATATCCCGTTAATGGGTGAGTATAATGATACTCAGTAGGGACCCCGAGACCCTCAAGGTCTCAGAAAATCCACAAAGGTTAAACCACAAAGCATGAAGTCAACTTTCAACCCTACTTTGGTATATGCCCATACATAAACCTAAGTTATCAAGTATACCCATATGAATCATTTGGAAACACAGGGTCTAACCCAAAATCCCAAAGCTCAACCATTCCACAAAGTAAGGAATACAACGAAGGTAAGTACCACATAGGTACGCCACACATAAGAATACCACCAAGGTATTACCATGAAGGAAAGTACCACAAGGTACAGACTTAGAGTAGAGATGATTAAATGTAACTACTAATAATCTTACTCTATTAAGAGGCTCTACTGATGACCCACATAGGATCACTCGATGCTGACCCACATAGGATCACTAGGTGCTGACCCACACATGATCGCTCGGTGCTGACCCACACAGGATCGCTTGGTGCTGACCCACAAAGGATCATTCGGTGCTGATCCACACAGGATCGATATGTGCTTACCCACACATGATCGCAATTCATTCTTCATGTCACAGCCAGCTACTGCGTTCCCGCACTAGGCTTGCTCGTCTCCGGGAGGGTCCGCTCCTCAAGCCACTGTTCGATACTCCAACTTCCATGAAGTCCCACGAATAGGTATCTCAAAGGACCTCCACATCATAAGGGTATCAACGCAACAGACGACGCGTCAATCGGACACCCAGTCTGTAAGTTATTAGCCTTTTTGTCCCAAGGGCTCGGTTGGATTCGTACTTGATCGCACCTGACCATATTCCAACTTTACCCAAATCTCAAGTGGGATATACTCAATGGACCATATCACTCCAAGGTTTCCAACGCCACTAATAGTTCATCAAACGGATGTACGGTACCAAAGTTATGGCCAAAAGAGAGTAAATGGGCCATAGTGGGTCTGGGTCCGGTCTGACTCGGTTGGGCCGACCCGGACTGGGCCGACCCGGCCTGGGCCGACCCGGTTTAGGTCGACCCGGCCTGCTGGGAGATCTGTCTCGTGCTGGGTGGCCCGACCTGGCAGCACGGGGCGGCGTGGAGGTCACGGGATGGTGCTGCAGAGCTTCAGACAGTGCGAGGCCACAGACGGTGTGAGGCCACGGGGCGGCGCAGTGAGGCGGCACGGTGGTGGAGCCATGGGGAGGGGGAGCCGTGTGGCAGGGGAGCCATGGGGCGGAAGTCCATCGTGCCTATCCATGCAGCGCGGTCGCACGCCGTGCCTTTGCTGGCGGCCAGTTTGGCCGGCTGTCTATCCTTCACTGCTGCGACAACAAGCCACCGTTCTCTTCCATCGGGCGACACGATCGTGTTGTCACCTTCTTCACGTAGAACGCAACAAATAATCCCCAGAAAATGCAGATAGGTCAGGCCATGTTTTTTTCCCCGCACTCTCTGCATTAGAGTGGTAGCAAGTGGTTCACAAATTTTGAATCAATAAGGTGAATGGAAGATAATTTAAATATCAAACCCCACAACCTCTATCAATCACTATTCCCAACCCACAAAAGAAAATATACATGGATCAAATAGTTAGAGGGAGTTGATCTGCGTTCTTTGTTTAGAAGGGAAGAACATGGGAAATATTAATCACAGAAAATTAAACCCCTACCTCATTGGTTTGGTTGAATATTGTCTGCGGTTGAGACAGATTGGTGTTTGTCGATCCCGAAACAAGTCTCCTCCTATGAAGTTGGTGAGGAGAGGAAAAATATGAAGTTGGTGACGATGGAATTTCCTCGATTTTTGGTTCGTTCGTCATTAGAGATCCTTCAACAGAGTTTGGAGAATGATTCATTGAAGGAGAAAAGTTCTTCATTGGCATTTTTCGTTAGAGAAGTTCTCCCACAAGTTCTCCCCTCTTCTTTGCCAACCCAAAAATCCTCTCTCCAAGGATGAGGTGACAACATAAAATATGATTTAACATTTTAATTGTTGGCACCATCAAGTTGGCATCATTTAATTATAATAATTAATCAGAGGGTGTGGGACAATTAATGTGGGGGAAGTTCAAGAGACTTACCCACATTTAAGTGAGAGGTTCAAGGGTTGGGTGGTCCCCGCCTTTGAATTCAAATTTGGGGATTTTAGTCTCAGGTGGTCCCCACCACTGAGAATTCTAGTTGGGAGGTTTTAACCCCTCATGGTCCCCACCTCGAAATCCTTCTCATGGGAGGTTAATTAGAAATAAAATAAAAGTATATTTTATTTAATTTTTCATTCCCACGAAAAACCCCAAAAACTATCATTCACCCTCCACCTACTACGGTCGAGGTGAAGGTCTCCTTAAGGTAATACCGGTGTTGCGAGTTCAACGATGTCTTCAGATTTCAATTCCGATCACCAGTTCAAAAGTTACAAAAACCCGCTCATACGTTAACTGAATGTACCCAAAAAAAAGTTCAGAAATTCATCCTGAGTACCCTAGGCCTCAGAATCACGCGCTGTTAGTTTTTGTGGACTCGTAAAATTACCATATATATTAAAATAATTACATGGAATTTTTGGGTCATTACAGTTTTATAACCATTGTGTCATCATATTCATAGACCATATATAGAAATAATAAGGATGGTATCCCTGGATCATATACCCAGTAAATCATAAGTGAAATCATCAGTAATTGTCTTTGATAAATAGAAATACCATTAAAATATCATTAAAACATTCTTGAGAAAAATAAACTTTCCATTTTGAAATAAATTATTTTTTTAAAAATTGTTGAATTATAAAGGAAAAAAATTTATTTGAAAAGAAAATTTTTAAAATGTAAACAAATACTCAAAGAAAAATTTAGTCATGACAATGAGAAAGTCCATTCATGCTGTATAATTTTAAAAAATAACAATCTTTCCATAAACATCACAAAGTACCTCATTTGAAAATTGAAAAACATATTCCTTTAAAACCATTTTTTAAAATGTAAAACATGGGTACAAATAAATTTAAAAAATAATAGGATAATATTAAAATCTTTCTTTAATTTTTTTTAAAACATGTATTTGTAAGAAAAATGTTTTTTCAACTGAAGGGAGAAATGAATTCGATTTTCCTTAAAAACATATTTTCAGTAGATTGAGTACTTAAGATGAGGAAAATGAAAGGAAAAAAATTATTTTAATGACATAACCATATGATAATAAATCTATTTATTTTCTTGCGATACATATTTTATGAATTCATTATTGTAAATATAATCATAAATAATCCCAATAAATAATGACATTGTAACATTAAACTCTTACCCCGAGTTATCCTTTATTTGAAAGCACTCTATAATCGAATATAATAAATTTAAATTTATTATAATTATATATAAGATTCATTTTAATACTTATAATAAAATATATTATCCCTTTATAACATTTTAACATCCCCTTTTATCAATAATTCCTTATTAAAATTGTTATTTTGGGTGTTAACTATTTTGTTTATCATGAATATTTCTTTTTAGTAGTTCCAGTACTTATACTTTTATCTTGGTTATATCGGCTATAAAATATAAATAATTATATAAATATAATATATATTCATTATATAAATATTTAGAGTCATACCAATGTTATAGATAGAAAAATTAATTATACCATTCATGGGGATGGTAGGTCGTACGTACGGATAAACACTATTTTCATTTTCAACTATTAGAAAGAAAGAATGGTAAATATTAATTCACCATTAAAATATATTTATTATATAATATATATAATATATATTCAAAAAATTTATCCTCATTTCTATCCAATTCAATTAAAAATGAAAAACAAATCACATCGCTTCGTGGAGGTGCTAGTTCACATGTACGCACGAACGACGTTATTGTTTCCCAAAGGATTGGATGATAAATAGGTAAATGTGATATTATAATTATAGAAGTATAAATATGTAATAAATATTTTATATAAACACCAAACCCATAATAATACCCATTCATAAAATATGGTTATGAAAAATGAGTTTCATCGCTATGTGTAGACGGTAAGTCGTACGTACACACGAGCAATACTTTCACTTCTATTTTGATGGGAAATGGGGTGTATAATGGTGTTTTAATAATAATAATGAAATTTAAGAATATTTAGGATTATAAATTTATTATTTTATGACACATACCATATATTTTTATGAAGTAAATAATAGTATAAATGAAAGTGATCGGGTAAGGCAATTACCTCTTCTTTGAAACGAATCCTCTAGATATCTTCTAAAAGATTATAGGGTTGGTATTTTAGAAAGAATAAAACATATATAATTTGTACATGGAAGTTTATAATAGAAATTGGAATATTTTTTTCCACATATAAGGCTTAATTTTATGAAAATAAGTGAGGTTGGAGGTTCTATTTTATAATTCAGGTGAGAGGAACTTTCAGAATTTCTCAAAAGATTAAATTATCATAAATTTATTCTCAATTAATATGCCTCAAAATAGAGTTTTATTACAATATAAGTTAATATAGGGTTTTAATACAATCAACCAATAAAATTTAGGCAATTTTTGGTGTAATTTTAAATGATATCATTTTGATTAACCCTTAGTTAACTTATTTTAATTTTAACTACAGTAACACATTTTTTCAATATTAAAGGATTGTAATTTTTACTTATAAGGTTATAGTTGGGCCATAAATGGTAAATTTATAAATTTTAGACTATATAATATCCAATTTTTATTATTTTAATATTTTAATGTTTTTTAAAAAATTTAACATAATATTATTTTGATAAAATATCATTATTTTAAATTTTAACACAATTAAATTAATTTAACATGAAATACATCAAGAAAAAGGGGGAATTAGAATTTAATGTTTTAAAACCAACCTAATATGTCATATAGATCTATAAAATTCCTTTAACACATTAAATCATTCAAATTATGTCAATTTTATTATTTTTAAAATTATTTATTATATTTTTTATTAAATGGAGAAATACTGCATCAGTACTGCATAAGTAATTAATTTCATTATATAATTTCTAAAAATTAAAAATAAATTTATATCATAAAAATAATTTAATTAATATAAAAATATACACTTATATTCGTTCATAACTTATTTTTTCTCTATCTAGACACATAATAGATATTAAAAACAAAGAGATTGACATTTTGTAAATTTTGTTGATTTAAATAATATATAAATCATTTTCATGTAAAAGTGTCCATTTAACAACTAAATTTTGATCCTAATTAATTAAGTGTAAAATTAAATTCATTAAATAATAATCACGATAAATAATTATGTATTTATCATTTATTTTTAATCTATATTAACCAGATTTATCCTTTACCGAGGTGATAAATTGTTTCACAATTACTATTCATATTGGAAAAAAATAAAAGGGGTCTATTTAATAAATTTTAACCTCATAATTATAATAATTTAATTATTTTTATCTAATTAAATAAATATAAATATAAGAAATTAATTTTAAATTAAGTTCACAAAATGTGACAAAACATATTTTTATAAAAAAAATACATTTTTAAGAATATAACTAGATTTATTCTTACCATGTGATTATAAAAATATTTATTGAATGTTTAAAAAATTTGATCAAGTATATAATATATAAGTTTACTGAAAATAATTTACCAATTTCGATTAATTTAATTTATAAAAAAATAAATTTTGCGTATAAAAACATTTTTTTTAGGAAAAACATAACTTTTATTTCAAATATTTTTTATTTTTAATTAGGATAATTTGATAACTAATGAATTCATTTTATAAAATTGTAGACTATATTTTTTTCATAATTTATTTATTACTTTTCATACCCACAAATCCAATGGATTAGAGATAAAATACATATAATATTTTAATAATGTTATGTGATTCATCTAAACTCATTGTTGTGTGTGAAGCCTATCAAAGAAATTAAATTTATTTGATTTTTTTTCATAAAATCTCAGGGTGTTACATTCTCGCCCCTTAAATAAATTACACCCTCAAAATTTTTCTTGGTCATTAACTATTTAATATTAGAAAATTCTATTATTAAAACCCATATCATACAAAGGAATACTGAAACTTTTTCTAATGTTTATCTTGACATTTGTATCCTTTTGGACTCCCAACACCATTTCCCATAGGGTAATTTTATTTTAAGTCATTTTTACCTCTGTGATTGTAATGGGTTTCTTATTTTTCCATTTTTCAAAAGAGTAATTATTTTTTATGTTCAATAAATAGGGTTAGTCTCTCAAATTTTTTAAAAAATAATAAAACTTCCCTTAAAAAGTGAAAGTTAAAAACATATATTTTAATTGAAATAACATAAAATTGGGTTCATGGATAAGGAAAACATTGGTGGGAAGTAAAAATATGGACTTAGAAGAGAAACATAACTCGTATGGAATGATATAGAGTGATATAGATCATAGTTAGGATATGGTTAATGAAAAACAAACCAAAAATTAATGAGGAGATAAAAGACCATCAATTCATCTGCATTAAAGAATATAGGACAATTGTTTCCCCTTAATATCCTTTTCCTAGAGTTTATTAATTCTGTTACCATATTAACTAATAAAATAAGGATATATACTTACTTGAAAAGTATAATTTCATCCTTTAATTAATTCCTACTATAGTCTAATTTGTTTCTCTAAATTATTTGCATGAGAGATGATTTATTTTCATGCCTGAAGAAAAAATATCAACTTCTAACAGATCAAAAAAGTATATCAAGACATTCATCCTGTCTTTAATAATTAACCAAAAAGAATAAATGTCACCATGAGATAATTCTAAAAATTAATAAACCTTTAAATGAAGAAATAAAACATTAATCTCTATCCTTAATTACCTTAATAACATCCACATTAAAGAATGTTTAACCTCAAAGGATACATCCTTTAACTTACATCTTTAAAATTTTAATTGTATTATTCAAAAATATTATTTAATGTTAAATCACATGTTGAACCTAAGGGTTAAATTTACCTAAATCCATTTAATTACCATGAAAAATCACTATATAATCTTGTAATGTAATGAAATTCACCAAAATATTCTAAATAAAATTTAGATACTAACCTGAAAGGTAATAATTATCTCAAGCATAAATATCTCTAAAAATATCAACTTATCAACAAATATCTTTTAAATAATAAAATTATCTATAGTACACTATCTATTAGTCTATAATTAACTTAACATAAAATCATATAGAAAACCCAAAGGGTATTTAAACCTCAACATAGTATTCTTCCTAAAACATAATAAACTTTTAACATCAAAAATACCATCACATAAAATATTAAAAAGAGTTTTTTTATTCCTTTAAAATTATGATCATCCATAAACTTATAAACCCCTGAAAATATCCATAACTTTTCAGATAAACTTACATGAAAACATATTTTCTTCCAAAATAAAATTCATTATTAATTCCTTAAGTGATATCCTATCTTAACAAAAAACTTTTCCATTGGAAACATGGGTTTATATTTTAACCATTATATGATCATAAGATGATTGATAAAATCAAATGTGACTTCTTTATTACCAAATCTATGCAGAGAGAGGTAATCAATGCTCAGAATCATTTCAAATTTTACTAAAGAATGAACAATTATATTTTTATATGGTTCATTCATACAAACTTAAACATGAAATCCCTAATCTTAGAGTGGAGTTTAATTATGGCTTGATTATCATGATTCACTTCAAATATTGTGATTGCATAAGATTTCAATTTATCATTTGAATTAAAAGGTTATTGTTTATTATTATCCTCATTATACCTTGGAATAGTGAGTTTATATGGATAATGCCCAAAATAATTGCATTTATATAACTAGAGTGTGATTGGTGTATTCTGTTGAGATCTCTATCCACTCATTTCATTGACTGGACTCTTTACGTCACTTTGACATTCTTTTTCTTGATTTCTAGGCTTCTCACACTTGAAACATTTTATTATTACTTTTAGCATTCAACTGAGTGATTCTTCCCTCATTTTTGGAAATTAGAAGTTTGAAACTTTCTTTCCTCCACGTGACAAACAACTAGAGATTCCATGAAGCTCCATATTCTTCTTTATTATCACCAAAACCTTTAGTTTTTCCAGTTTTCATTTCCACTTTCAGTGAACATAGAACAATTGCATCATATCTTACAAGGTCCCTTATGTCTAATGCCTCTCAAATACATTGCTTTAAACCACTAAATAATCAATCAATTTTTCTTTTAGGGTTGATGATTAAACCTAAATCATACTTTGCAAGTCTTATAATATTTTCCTCATTGGCAGTGATGGATTCATCATCCTTATTTTTATACTCATGGAATTACTTATATATATTTTTTTTCTTTTTAATATGAGGGAATTACTTACTAAAAAACTATTCCCTTAAACTAATCCCATTCCATGGAGTCAAATCACTCCTCTTTCCTCACATTCATAATAAGATTCCACCATTAATCTGCTTCACCTTCAAAATAATAAATAATAATAACAAATTTTTCATGGTCTGAGCAATGAAGAATGTAAAATATCTTTTTCATCACCTTGATCCATTTCTTAGCAACCAATCGATCAGAATACCCATACAAGGATGATGTAAATTGTTATATAAAAGATTCAATAACATTATGCTATCTCCTTAGTGTATTTATAAGTTCAACATGATCTATGTTACCACAAATAACTTGAGAGTGTTGACTGATAATTGTCACAATATATTGAATCCCAACCCTTAATCCATTTAGTTTCTCACAAGTAAGATCATTTAATTGGAAATAAAATTCATTATTCAAATGATTCATTTGGGTTCCATCCATTGACTAAAACCAAAAAGGATATTATGAGAAATGATAATCATAGTAGAAAACCACATTATCCTGAAAGATCATTATTTGATGTTTAAATAAAGACACATCCTTTTTAATCTATGAAACCATAGGTTTAGACTAGTAATCCATGATCATTAATGAAATGTTAGGATGTTATCCTATACTTATAAATATCCCATGGGTGCTCACTGCGGATTTCTCATCTTAGTTTCCAAATATTATCTAAACCATTCTCTGATACCAACTATATAAACCCATACATTTCATATATAGATATTACATCTTAATAAAATAATATTCATCACATAACATAATGATCCACACCAAAATAATATTGGTCCAGTATCTTTAAATACTTGGACAAATAAAAAACTAGTCTATAAGAGTCTCCCATTAAGTTCTACATAACTAGATCCCTTCTTAGACCCATCATTAATAAAATAGTTCTTTATAACATGGGGAAAGGAAATATAAGAAAAGGTGATCTCAGATTCTTAGTAAGGGTAAAAAGGGGACATATAAATTATAAAATAATCATAACATGACTATAAGGTTATAAGAATCATGATCATAAAACTTGAAAACCATACCCTTCATACTAGAGATCATAACTTGAGTTAAGGTATAAATATTGATAGTTCATATGACATGAATCAAAAAAGAAAATCAAAGAAAATGAGCCATAAAATCATAAAATTACCACAAGACATGAGTTTATGAAATATACATAAGCTCATAAAATTATGAACATGTATGAATATAAACATGTTTACTCATTAATTAAAGGACATGAAATCAGGACCTCATATAAAACTATTGACATGAAATCAGGTCCATGCATAATAATATAGATAAGAAAGCCAATTCTATGCATAAACTTATGGATATTCAAGATATATCTATACATAAACTTATAGACATGAAATATTAGTCAATGAATAAAGTGATGGAAATGAAATCCAGTTCCATGAAAAATGTTGTAGCCATGAAAGATAGATCTACACATAAAATTGTGAAAATAAAATCAGGTTCACACATAACAAATTTACCCCACGAGTTATCCATATTTACCCAATACATTGGAGGAGCATATAGGTCCCACCCATCATATAATTAAAATCATAAATTTGGGTTCCACAAGATCATTAATAATTTATTTTATCAAAACCCATTAATATAAATGGGTTTCAAAATCCTTTCATCATAACATAACCCATGAAAAAGAAATGGGTTTTATAAACACCATTTAACCATATTCACAAACCATACAGATAAATAATAAGGATGGTATCTGACACACGCTTATCATGAGGTGTGGAAGAAACAATTAAATCCCCCTAATGGTGTAGTATGAATGGTAACTAGAATTTTGTTCTCCAAGGAGAAATGTTTTAATCTTGGTGTCACTTTAAAAATAAAAAGTTTGAATGATTTAAGAAAGAATGGGGGTTTCTTAAGAAGGGTTGTGAATTTAATATGATATAAAAGTGATTGGATTTAGTTTGGGTTTTCCCATTTGTTATGCCATCATATTTTTTAAGAAAATATTAATCCTTTGGTTTTAGAAAAAATAATTAAATGAATTGAATAACAATTGTTTCCTCGTTTCACCTTTGATTTAATTATTTATCAAAGTGTAGAAATCTTAATGGACTAATATTAATTACTCAGGAAATACCAAATCTGGTATTTATTTTTCATAAATAATTAAATTAATCCATATTAATTTATCCACATGATTTAGAAATCACCAAATTACTCCCTTTGTTGATTTTCTTCACAGATTAACCAATCGGTGTAAAAATGAATAGATCAATCAAGGGTAGAATAATATTTAAATCAAAGAAATTTAATATTTAAGAATAAATAAAAATACAATAATATTTAATTTAAATTAAAAAGTAAATTAAATTTAAAACTGTTCATTTAAAAGTAAAGAATTCCTTTTAATAAAACTTCAGAAACTTAAACATCACAAAATTGGGTCCCCCTTCCCTTCACCCAATAACAAAGAATTCTACCCCTCCATGCAGGGTGGGGTCATAGAATTCAAATAAAAAGTAAACATGGAAGAAATAATTATGAATGAAGAAAAAGTAGGAGTAAGTTCTCGTCCTCTTGGATGCTTTCCATTGGATGGATTGGTATGTGAAGGAATGCCTTGAGAGGTAGGAGCTCCTCTCCTTTTATAGGCAGAATTATCCTTCAAAAGTTGATTCATTTTATACCCCATAAATGACTGATTTTCGCATTTACTCCTTCATAAAATATGTTCATAAATGTTTTTTATGTCTCCCCTCAAAATTTAATCCCATTTAGCCTCCAAATATAGGATTTATGGATTTTTCATTGGCTGTTTCATTTTCTGGATGAAATTTCCAGGAAGATTCCTTCAAATGTATAACGATCAGTAACCACCTTAATAGATTAAAACCTCTATGAACGTTAATGGGTGAACATTTGTATGATTCCTCTTTCATATACATTTATAATCACTTAAATATAATTTATGGAGACTGAGTTGTACATCCATTACTGTGGTGGGGTCCACGCTCTCTGCCCCGAAAAGTTTTAAACTTCAATGATTTTTTTGGACTAATAGATCTTCGAATCAGCTCTAGGTATTGAAGAGAAAGTTAGATTAAATAAAATAAGGATTATAAAAAAAGAATCACTAAATTTGAATTATATTTTTTATTAAATGACAAAAATACCCTTTTGGTCAAAATCTGTCCGAAACCCAGATTTATGAATTTTCCACAATTTTTCTCATTTTCATTCTAAAATTCAAATTTCCCATTATTATAATAAAACATTTAAATAAATGGGGATTATCATTTAAAAATAGTAAAAAATACTCATTATTTGATTAAAAATATGCACATAATTTTTTTGTCAGTATCCTTTATTGATACCCCTAACACATAAGTGAAATAAAGGGTTTTTGTCTTTGATTAATAGAAATATCATTAAAATATCATTAAAAAATTCTTTAAGAAAATAAAATTTCCATTTTGAAATTATATATTTTTTTAAAAAATTGAAAAATTATAATGGGAAATTTTTTATTTGAAAATAAATTTTTAAACTTGTAAATGAATCTTTAAAGTGAAATTTATCCACGATGACACGAAAATCTGTTCCTGCTGTATAAGTTTTAAAAACATTATTTGAATACTTTTGTAAAAATTTTTACAAGTACCTCATTTAGAAAATAAAAAAAAATCTTTTAAAACCATTTTGTTAAAAGTAAAACATGGGTATAAATCACTTAAAAAAATCACAGGATAATACTAAAAACTTTCTTAAGATCATTTTTAGAAAACAAAGATATGGAAGAAAAAAGTTTTTTTCCACCGAAGAGAGAAATGAAGTCAATTTTCCTTAAAAATATATTATCGGTCTCTTTTTTACATAATATGAGAAATATTAAAAGAAAATATTTATTTTAAATAAATAATAAGAGTATAAGAAAATTAATGAGTTTCTTGAGAGATATATCTTAATATTTCATCATTGGAAACATTATCATAAACAATCATGATAAACAATGAGATGGTAGCATAAAACCCTTAGACTGAGTTTTCCTTGCTTTAAAATCCCTCTATACCCATTTAAAATAAATTTAAATTTATTATATTTATATATTAGAGTCATTTTAATATTTATAATACCATATATTATCCCTTTATAACATTTAAACACCCCCGTTTTTCAATAATTCTTTATTAAAATTATTATTTCTAGGTGTTAATTGTCTTGTTTATCATGAGTATTTCAGTTAAATAATTATGGTCCTTGGGTTCCATCACCTACATTATATGAAGAATTTTGTAATTTATATATTTATTATATACATATTTATATTCATACAAAATTTTGATATAGAAAAATGAATTACACCATTTATGGAGATGGTAGTTCATACATAATTATGAACACTATTTTCATTTTTTAATGGATGGAATAAAAAAAAGTAAATATTAATTCAAATTTAAAATATAATTAATATATCATATATATACTATATATTCAGAAAATTCATAATCATTACCTTCTATGTAAAATATAAATGAAAAAAAAATCACATCGTTTCATGGAGGTGGTAGTCCACATATACATACCAGTGATGTAATTATTTCCCAAAGGACTGGATGATAAGTATGTAGATGTGATATTATAATTATAGATGTAAAAATGTGATATACATATCATATATAAACAATAAAATCATCATAATACCTATACATAAAATATGGAAATTAAAAATGTATTGTCTCGCTATGTGGTGACGGTAAGTCGTATATACCCATGAGTGATACTTTCACTTATCATTTGATGGTAAAGAGGTTGTATAATGGTTTTTTAATAATCATAATAAAATTTAAGAATATTGAGAATACTAAATTTATTATTTTATGATACATATCATATCTTCAGAGGAGGTAATGAATAGTGGAAATGAAAGTGATCGGGTAAGGTGATTACATCTTCTTTGAAACGAATCGTTTAGATATACTCTAAAGAGTTCTAGGGTTGGTCTTTTTAGAAGAATAGAAACTAGACAATGTGTATTGGGAATTTTATAAGATAAATTTTTAGATTTTTGTTGATCTAGAAGGCTCAATTTGGTTTAAATAAGTGAGGGAGGAGGTTCTATTTTATAATTGAGGTGAGGGTGACTTTTGAAATCTATCAAAAGATTAAATTATAATAAATTAATTCTCAATAAATATGAATAAAAATTTACGTGAATTAGAAAATAAGTTAGTTTAGGGTTGTAGTCCCATAAAACAATATAATTTAGACAAGTTTTGGTGTAATTTTACACAATATCATTTTGATTAACCCTTAGTTAACTAATTCTAATTTTAACCATGGAAACAAATTTTTCAATATTAAAGGGTTTTAATTTTAACTTAAAATGTCAAAATTGGACCATAAAAGATCCATTTATAAACTTTCAGACCATATAATATTATATTTGTCTTATATTAATATTTTCATGTTTTTTAAATATTTAACAAAATATTATTTTGATAAAATATCAATATTATTAATTTTGACACTATTCATTTAACTTAACTTGAAATATGTCAAGACAAAAGTGGAATTCAAATATAATTCTTTAAAACCACTATAAAATGTAATATATATCTAAAATATTCATTTAACACATTAAATCATTCAAAATATATCACTTTGAAGCACTCAATTTTTGTATACATTTTCACATACATTATTGAAAATAAGAACAATTTTCAGCAATTACCTACTGATTAGTGGAAAAATACTTTGATTTTAGTGACCATGTTCATTTTTAAGAGATTTATGGCCAAATACACAAACCGGGGGAGAGCGGAGTGTAACATCCCGGTTCCCAAAGGCACCCAAAGGCACCCCATACCCGGTTGGTCACATGGCCTCAAGCGCATTTCCCCAAATGCCAGAGGCTGCCGACTAGCAGCGAGGGCCTTGGGTGTGATAGTGGGGAAACTATGCCCTCATTGGCAGAGTACACAACGGAAATAGATAAACATGTAATAGAGGAAGCAGTAATAACCAACAATATAACCAGTGGAAGACTAAATCAACAAACTGGAGCACATATATATATGAAATGATGCATGATACATATCTAAGAAAACAACCAAACAAGTCACAATGATGGAAAACACCATAGTACCAAAACAAGTACAAAAGAAAGTAAAACAGCTCCCCAACATCGCAAGAAAAAGCTTGGTTCCATGATCTCCTGCTCCAAGCAATCAAGTACCAGAAGTCGAAGGGCGCTTTCCCTTGTCTATACCTGTAACAACATAGTCTGCTTGGGCCCAAAAGCATGGACCAAATAGGGTGTGAGATAAAATCCCAGTAGGAAACCACTGGAAGATCTGTGCCTAACAGTCAGTGAGTATATGGCAGGTAATAGTACAGTAAGCAGCAAACATTAGCAGTAAACAATAGGTAATAAACAGTAAGTAGTAATAGGGTGACATACAACAGTATTCAAACCACAACACAACAAAAAGCAGAGAAGCAAAAAGCTAACCACAAATGGAAACCCCCTGGGAAGTACTCGCATCCATCTCCTCTGGTCCTATCCATGAAGTACCACAACCGTCTGGGCAGTGCACTCAGCCTAACCCCTCTGGTTTGGTCATATGAATTTATGAGACTCTCTGGGGAAGCTCACTTGGTCAATTCCTCTTATAGTCTAGGGTTGTCAGGGACTCTCTGAGGAAGATCACGTGGTCTAACCCTCTTATTCCCAAGGTCTAGAGACTCTATGAGGAAGATATCTTGGTCAATTCCTCATATAGCCTTAGGTATACCGCAGACTCTCTGATGAAGCTCACTCGGTCAATTCCTCCTCTAGCCTGGGAAGGTTCTTAAAGAGAAATCAAACAAGGTAAGACTCTCTAAGGAAGCTCACTCGATCTACCCTCCTGTAGTCTATAAAATCTGAAGGCACTCTGGGAAGCTTGCTCGGTCTATCCCTTGTGTCATATACTATCTAAGACTCACTGAGGAAGCTCACTCGGTCTAACCTCCTGTAGTCTATAATGTCAAGGAATCTATGGGAAGCTCACTCGGTCTATCCGTTATAGTCTATAACACTAGGTTCTCACAGCCCCGTGCCAGTCAGTGCATGATAATGCTGTAAGGACAAATTGAACCTATAGAGCTACTTGGATATCATTCTACAGTACAACAAGCATGTTATACAAAACACTCTATCCTATAGACACAAGGCATGGAAACAGTCATAACGGCCAAAGGCTAACAAGACCCAATGTTCGTAAACAGAGAAAAGCATGGGAAAAACATCCAAGAACAAAAAATTATCCTCTAACATGATTAATTTACCTCTACACAAGCATACAAGAAAGGCAGGAGAACAAAAAGGGGAAAAAGGTAAACACGCAATACACCGTTCATGGGTATTGGTGGAATTTGCACATAAAACTCAAATACTTTGAACGGTAAGTCACAAATAACCTACCTCGATCCTAGGAGATCGATATACTTTAACCACAACGACTGATTCTCCCTTGAACATCATAGATCTAAGAAAACATACAAAACTCTCAAACCACGATAACTTGAGAAAGAAGAAGAATCAAGGAATGAAACTCAAGAAGAAGGAAGAACTCACCGCTGCGGTTCCAACACAATCGACGACGGTCGAATCGGCCAACAGATGGAGGCTCAGGAATCCAGAGATGTTTTGCGGCCATACGACATCTCTCAGTCGAACCAGGACTAGAAGAAGATGTTTATGGTGATCGGGCGCGACCCTGGTCCGTTTAATGAAAAAAATAAAGTACACGACGTGTACTTTTAGAGCACACAACATGTACTAGGTCTTTCTGTACTCCGCCAAAATCAGCCTCCACGTCCCCCCCTACACACCATGTGTGTGGCCTGGACACAACCAGTACATGACTTCGAGTGGAAAAAGAGAACACAACGTGTACTCAGAAAGTACACGATGTGCACTTCAAATTTTTTCAGAAACTTCATTTTTCTCAAAAACTCCAAAAAAATGAAAGACATACCTGAAACGAAGATCCGGGTTCTTACAAACTTCCCCCAATAAAGAAATTCATCCCTGAATTTCCCTAGGGAGGCATAGAAGAAGAAACCTCAAACAGCTCCGGCCACTGCGATCGTACATCGACCTCCCTCTCCCAAGTCTCATCCTGTACTCGTCCATGCTTCCAAAGCACCTGTACTAAAGCAATAGACAACCCACGGAGAACCTTCGTACTGCGATCGACAATCCGGATGGGATGCTCCTCAAACGATGCATCCGCTTTGAGCTCAACCTCCTCAGGCTGAAAGACATGTGATGGGTCCAAAAAGTAACATTGAAGCTAAGAGACGTCAAAGACTTCGTACATAGCCCGATACCTTTGAAGTAACTGCAACCGATAGGCAACCGACCCAACCCTCTCCAATACCTCAAACGGCCCGAAGTACCATGGTGAAATCTTACCCTATCTTCGAATCCTCTTGTGTCCCATCCTCGGTGCGACATGTAGGAAAACCTGATCCCCAACCTCGAACTCCAGAGGTTGTCTCTGCTGATCATCATAAGACTTCTTTTGAGACTGTGATATAGACATCCTCTTCCGAATCAACTCTATCTGCTCTGAGGTCTCCTGAACAAGACGAGGTCCCAGCAAAGCTGCCTCTCCTTCCTCTAGCCAGCATAAGGGTGATCGACATGGCCTACCGTACAAAGCCTCATAAGGTTCCATCTGAATGGTCACCTGAAAACTATTGTTGTAGGTGAACTCCACAAGAGGTATATTCTTCTCCCAAGAACCTCTGAAGTCTATAATGAAAGATCGGAGTATATCCTCATGCACCTGGATCGTGCGCTCGAACTGGCCATCTGTCTGGAGATGGTATGCTGTAATCAAAAGTTCCTGTGTTCCCAAAGCCTTCTAAAGTCCCTGCCAGAACCGAGAGGTAAAATGTGCATCCCTGTCTGAAAAAATGGAGTGTGGAACTCCAGGTAGATGTATAATCTCTCGGATGTACAACCATCCCAGATCATCAACACTGAAGGTATCCTTGATTGGAAAGAAGTGTGCAACCTTTGTAAGCCTGTCGATGACAACCCAAACAACATCATTTCCCCGAGGCGACCTTGGAAACCCGGTCACGAAGTCCATCGAGACATCATTCCACTTCCACTCGGGAATGGGTAAATTCTGTAAAATCCCTGATGGTCGCTAATGTTCTGCTTTCACCTGCTGACAAGTAGAACATATCATAACAAAACCATCAACATCTTTCTTCATACCTGGCCGCCAGTAATAGAGGTGTAGATCACGATACATCTTGGGGACGCCAAGATAAACTTCCCAAATTGAGGAATGAAAATTACACATCATCTCCTTGCGTATGTCTACTGGCACCCATATGCGTCCCTGGAATCGCAATATTTCATCCTCACCCACTATCCATCCAGGAAGAGGGTCCCCTCTTGACGCACTCTCCCGCAGGACTAAGGACTCCGAATTTGATATTTTCCTCATCCGTACCTGATCAAGAAGTGTAGAGGTAACAACTAAAGAAGATAGGATAGTTTGTCCCTTCCAATTGTACACCTCCAGATGCATCTCAGAGAATAGAGACATAAGATTCCACTCACTGCTGGCCTCCTGAACTTCCTGAATTTGAGTTCTCCTACTCAAAGAATCAGCCACTGCATTACCCTTTCCCGGCGTATAGGCAAGTTCGAAGTCAAAGGACTGAAGATACTCAACCCACCTACACTGTCTCAGATTCATATCACGCTGATTGAAGATATACTTGAGACTCTTGTGGTCGGTGAAAACCATAAAGTGCTATCCCAGAAGGTAATGTCTCCAACAGCGCAATGCATGAACAACTGCTGCCAACTCCAGATCATGCATAGGGTAATTCCTCTCGTGTGGCCTCAACTATTGAGACCCATACACAATGACTACATCTCCCTACATAAGCACAACTCCCAGCCTGATACCTGAAGCATCACAGTAAACAGTGTAGCCCTTGCTCGGCTCTGGAAAGACTAGTATCGGTGCTGACGTCAACCTCCCCTTCATCTCCTGAAAGGCTGACTCACAAGAATCTGACCATAAAAACTTTTCCCCCTTCTTGGCCAGACCTTTAAACGGTGCTGTTAGGCACGACAAGTCTTGAATTAAGCGTCTGTAGTATCCATCCAGCCCTAGGAAACTCCGCACATCAAAAATGTTCTTCGACTACTCCCAAGAAACTATATCCATCACTTTATCTGGGTCCACAGATACTCCAGCCTCTGAGATGACGTGACCCAAGAGGTAAATCTAATCCATCCAAAAGTGGCACTTTGAGAGTTTAGCATACAACCGATGCTCTCTCAATTTACTCAGAATGATATTAAGATGTGTGGCATGGTCGTGTTGAGTGTGAGAGTACACAAAGATATCTTCCATGAAGACCACGATGAAGGAGGACAAGTATGGATGGAACACTCGGTTCATCAGTGCCATGAAACCTGCAGACGCATTCATGAGACCAAATGGCATGACTGTATACTCATATAAACCATACCTGCTCCTGAAGGATGTAAGAGGTATATCTGATGGTCTAATGTGAAACTGAAGATAACCAGAACTCAAATTGATCTTTGAGAACACTCGGGCTCCTCGAAGCTAATAAAAGATGTCATCTATCCTTGATAAGGGATATCGGTTCTTGACCATCAGCTGGTTCAGTTTCCGATAATCCACACAAAGCCGAAGGGTACCATTTTCCTTCTTCGCAAACAGGACAGGAGAACCCCAAGGAGAAGTACTGGGTCGGATGAAACACTTTTCCTGAAACTCTTCCAGCTGCTTCTTGAGCTCCTGCAACTCAGGTGTAGCCATCCTATAAAGAGAAATGGACATTGGTGCCACTCCTGGTACGAGCTTAATTGAGAATTCTACCTCACGCTCTGGAGAAAAACCTGAAAAGACCTCTAGAAAAACATCCCTGAAATGATCCACCACTGGGGGAAAGTCTAACTGTGAAGTTCCCTAGTCATCTAGATAAATATTGGAAATATGGGCTATAACTTCCCCTATCCCAAGATGCTCTAGTCCAACTCTACCCGCCTGAACATCCCACTCGCCTCTATGAAGGAAAGATCCGCCCTCTAGTGATATGAAACTCACCCTACGGTGATAGCAATCAACGACTGTCTGGAAGGGAACCAACCAATTCATCCTGAGAATGATGTCATATCCTGTCATCTCTAGGAAGTAGAGGTCCTATAAGAAATGACACCCCACAAACTCAAGAGGGAACTCTCTGCACTGACGTACTCTAGATTTCCTCGTTCCCAACGGTGTGTCAAGAGTCAACAAGTCGGCAGACGAAAAGATACAGATCCCAAGGCTCTCCACAACAACAATAGAGATAAAGCTATGCAAAGAACCAGTATCGAAAAGAGATGAAGATAAAAATGAGGCTACTAAGATCGTACCTCACAATGTAGAAGGGCTGGGATCCTGCTCTTGATAGGTCTGATCTACGGTGAAAGACTGGCCTGCACCGCGACCCTATGCCCCTGGCTGACCGCTCTGAGCTGATCCACTCTATTTTCACTGATGACCTAGTGACTGACCACCATGACTACGACCTCCACCTCGGCCCAAACGACTGGAAGAACTCCAGTTCCCAGACTGGTGGGAAACTGGCGAAGCATCTCCAGAATGCGGGGTCATAGAGGAACCCCTACCACCAGCTGAAGGTGAGAAGATGTGACAGAAGCGCTGAAGATAGCCCATCTTGCTGCAAGATCAGCACTCCATCGGATCTCTCTAGCACTGAGGCCTGGTATGCCCACTCCTACCGCACTGGTATCATACAACCTGGCTGCCAGAAGATGCATCCCGCGAACCCCGATCTCCTCTAGAATACTCTCTGCAATGCTTCCTACTATCCGTAGGAGGAACACCGACTCTGGATGTCGAACCTCCCTAGCCCACTGCTCCATAATCCCTTAGATTGCACTCAGTAATAAACACTTGGTTGATGATGGAGGATATAGAAGTAAAATGGAAGATATTCACCTGGGAGCAGATCTCTTGCCTGAGACCATCCTCAAACTTCCTAGCAAGAAACAAATCATCACCTGCTGGGATCGGTGTGAAACGCTACAGCTCAGTGAAGCGAGATGAGTACTCCATAACAAAAAGAGTACCCGACTGCAGACTCATAAAATCCCAGGCTTGATCGGCCCTCAGGTTCTCCGTATAGAAGTATTCATAAAAGGTGCGTCGAAACTCATCCCAAGACATACCCTGCTGATGACCTGATTGTGAGATCACCTCCCACCACCTCTTGGCGGTGTCTCGGAGCATATAGGTGGCCAGCTTTACCCTTTTCTATGGTGGTATCTCCATATGCTTGAAGATAGTTAGGGTGTCCTCGAACCACGACTCTGCAGCCTAGGGTCCTCCATCCCCTGAGAAAGTAGGAGGATGCTGCTGCTGAAAGAACCGCGTCAACTCAGCCATCGACGGGGCAGGAGGCGATGCTCCCTGAAAAGTCCGCATCATCCTCAGGAAATCCTCCCTGAACTGCGCATCGGCACCTACGACGAGTATAACTGTTGGTGCCAAGGCTGTCACAACAGGAGGATCAACAGGAGGTCCCTGATCGGCCATATCCGGTGTCTGGTCACCGTTTGGCAACTGACGTACGACCGGAGGACGTCTCGGAGGCATAGCTCTGAAAGATCCAAAGCACACCCTAGATCAGGATTAACAAAGACTGAAAACACAGGAGTAGAAAACGAGAATAGGGGAAAGAAACTATCAAGTTTTACAAAACACAACTACACGATGTGTATAAAAACTACACGACATGTCTGTTAAATCCATTAACATGGGTGTATACTCCTGCCACTACTGGTCGTGTAACACCCCAAACTACACGGCGTGTTGTTCCCACACACGGAGTGTACTTGAACTCTAAACCCCTACCCAAGTCTCCTTACATGGATAACCCACACAGTCCAAACTAACCACAGACTACATGGCGTGTTCCCTAGGGACACGGCGTGTACTAGAAACGATCTCGGTGGCCCGTGTTGTTAGTTACACGACCGTCTACATGGATTCCCTTACACAACGTGTTCTGAATAAACACGACATGTATAAGATAAGGTAACACCGACCCGTGTTGTTCGTGACATGTCCGGGTACCTGAAACAAAACTACACGGCGCGTTCTTTACCAAAATGGTGTGTTATACTCGAGCTTCCCCAGCCCGTGTAATTAGTGACACGGTCGGGTGCACGAATCTAAACTACACGGCGTGCACCAACCGTACACGACATGTTCTAGAAGTTATTTTCATGACACCGTGTTTCTGCTCACATGGTCAGTGACACGGCCTGAAAACTAAACGGCATGTATCCAGAAAGTACATGCCGTTAATTTTGGTTTTTTCTAGGCAGTAGCTCAGAAATTGCACAGAAGCCCAGAAATACCGAAAACAAGGCAAAGAGGTGCAAAATTCCGATCCGTGAGGGCCCATACTCCACACGAATCAAAGCTTTGCATCTCCTACAGTCATGTACAAGAGAAAAAAGAATCATGATCCACCAACTTCCGATTCAAGAGGGCCCATAACACCTCAAGAATCAAAATTCGGCGTTCATTTAAGCAAAGTACAACACAATAAATTTATCTGTTACAACAGTAGGGATTCTATCAAGCATCTATCACAACAGCATACATAATCTACACAGAGTCTGTCACAACAACATGCAATCGCTAATGCAACCTAGATGGCATGGCAAGAATGCATGGCATGTGATTTCTAAAAAGTTCCTATATGATGCATGAGATGGCATGCCCTCATCTCATCCGGTTGCGACAGAAATAGAACCGTAATATCAAAACAATAACAACACGAAGCATGTGAATCACTCTAGATGAAATCATATCAACCGTAAAATCTCAAAACCAGAAAACTAAAATAAATGAGGTAGTATGGCTTTTCCCTATACATGGGTTAGCTACTCCCGGGCACAACTTATTACCAAGTACCGAATCCATCCTATCCCTGGATAAAGTCTCCAAACAGTAAATCAAGAGAAAATAATTGCTATGATACCACTTTGTAAAGTGACGGTTCCAGAAGCCACCCAAAGGTGCCCCGTAACCGGTTGGTCACATAGACTCAAGTGTATTTCCCCAAACGCCAGAGGCTGCTGACTAGAAGCAAGGGCCTTGGGTGTGATAGTGGGGAAACTATGCCCTCATTGGTAGAGTACACAACGGAAATAGATAAACATGCAATTGCGGAAGCAGTAATAACCAACAATATAACCAACAGAAGACTAAATAAACAAACTAGAGCACATATGTATATATGAAATGATTCATGATACATATCTAGGAAAGTAGCCAAACAAGCCACAATGCTGGAAAACACCACAGTACCAAAACAAGTACAAAAAGAAAGTAAAACAGCTCCTCAGCATTGTAAGCCAAAGCTTGGTCCCATGCTCTCCTGCTCCAAGCAATCAAGTACCGGAAGTCGAAGGGCTCTTTCCATTGTCTATACCTACAACAACATAGTATTTTTGGGCCCAAAAGCATGGCCCAAACAGGGTGTGAGATAAAATCATAGTAGGCAACCACCCGAAGATATGTACCTAACAGTCAGTGAGTATATGATAGGTAATAGTACAGTAAGCAGCAAACAGTAGCAGTAAACAATAGGTAATAAACAGTAAGCAGTAATAGGGTGACGTACAATAGTAGTCAAACCACTACACAACAAGAAGTAGAGAAGAAAATAGAAAACCACAAACAGAACCCCCTGGGAAGTACTCGCAGCCATCCCCTCTGGTCCTATCCAAGAAGTACCACAACCCTCTGGGCAGTGCACTCAACCTAAACCCTCTGGTTTGGTCATAAGAATTTATGAGACTCTCTGGGGAAGGTCACTCGTTCAATTCCCCTTATAGTCTAGGGTAGTTATGGACTCTCTGAGGAAGATCACGTGGTCTAACCCTCTTAGCCCCAAGGTCTAGAGACTCTCTAAGGAAGCTATCTCAGTCAATTCCTCCTATAGCCTCAGGTATACCACAAACTCTTTGAGGAAGATTACTTGGTCAATTCCTTCTATAGCCTAGGAAGGTTCTTAAAGATAAATCAAACAAGTTAAGACTCTCTAAGGAAGATCACTCGGTCTACCCTCCATTAGTCTATAAAATCTGAAGGCACTATGGGAAGCTCGCTCGGTCTATCCCCTGTGGCCTATACTGTCTAAGACTCACTGAGGAATCTCACTCGGTCTAACCTCCTGTAGTCTATAATGTCAAAGACTCTCTGTGAATCT
Organism: Viscum album; assembly: GCA_963277665.1. Lineage (NCBI taxonomy): Eukaryota > Viridiplantae > Streptophyta > Magnoliopsida > Santalales > Viscaceae > Viscum > Viscum album. The sequence continues at coordinate 443,326,710 of OY728160.1, forward strand.
CACTCAGTCTATCTCTTATAGTCTATAGCACCAGGTTCTCACAGCCCCATGACAGTCAGTGCATGATAATTCTATAAGGCCAAAGTACACATATAGAGCTACTTGGATAACATTCTACAGGACAACAAGCATGTTATACAAAACACTCCATCTTATAGACACAAGGCATGACAATAGTCATAACGTCCAAAGGCTAACAAGACCCAAAGGTCGTAAACAAAGAAAATCATGGGAAAAACATCCAATCACAAAAAATTATCCTCTAACATGATTAATTTACCTCTACAAAAGAATACAAGCAAGTTAGGAAAACAACAAGGGGAAAAAGGTAAACACGCAATACCCCGTTCACGGGTATTGGTGGAATTTTCACATAAAACTCAAAGACTTTGAATGGTAAGGCACAAACCACCTACCTCGATCCTAGAAGATCGATATACTTGAACTAAAATGAATGATTCTCCCATGAACGTCGTAGATCTAAGAAAACTCCCAAAACACTCAAACCACAATAACTTTAGAAAGAGGAAGAATCAAGGAATGAAACTCAAGAAGAAGGAAGAACTCACCGCTACGGTTCGAAAGCAATCTCCAGTAGTTGAATCGGCCAATAGATGGAGGTTCGAGAATCTGGAGATGTTTTGTGGCCGTACGACGTCTCTCGGTCGAACCAGGCCTAGAAGAAGACATTTTTGGCGATCAGGCGTGACCCCAGTCTGTTTAATGAAAAAAAGAATGTACACGGCGTGTACTTTTAGAGTAAATGGGGTGTACTAGGTCTTTCTATACTCCGCCAAAATCGGCCTCCGCATCACCCCTACACACTGTGTGTGTGGCTCGGACATGACTAGTACACGACTTCGAGTGGAAAAAGAGTACACGACGTGTAATTCAAAAATTTCCAGAAATGTCATTTTTCTCAAAAACTCTAGAAAAAGGAAAGACATAACTGAAACGAAGATCCGGGTTCTTACACTGAGAAAAAATTTAAAACTATAGGGCGTGTATTTATATACACGCTCTGTACATTCAAGCTCTGACACGGGTTGACCAAGGCAAGTACATGCCCAAGTAACCAGAAGCCAGAAAACACCATGTTCAATCTATACACGTCGTGTAAACCCTTCAAGAAGTAGTTGGTGGATGAGAAAATTCGACATTCCCATGTGGCCGGCTGAATGGGACACGTCGTGTTCAACCTATAAATGCCGTGTATACCTTTCTAGAAGCATTTGGTGGCTGAAAAATGAGAACTACACACCGTGAATAGCGGCGCTACACGCTGTGTATTTCTACCAACCGGGTGACGCCATGTTCCAAATCAAAGACGACATGTTAGGACGCCAAACAATATAGAAAAAAATAACAAAATCATGTTGACAATAGTAAACTCAATGTACTTTTTCTATATGCCATGTAGTTGTATTTTCTATAAAAGGAGGAATTGGACTCTAGTTCAAGGGTGTGGTGTGTGGAGAGAAAGTGTGGAGAAAAGGTTAAAGGTCTGAAGAAAAGAAGATTTGCCACCATACTACCACCATTTTACCATCTACTGAAGAATCATTCCCTCCTCTAAGTTTCAAAGCATGATCACATTAGGTATCAAGTGATTTGTTCTTATCTTTTTCTTTATATGTAACTAAATACCTAGTGTGTTGGAGTTGTGGGAGAAGATGAGTTGTAATTTAAATTAGTTGCTATGAATGTGTTTGTTCTTTTAAGTTATTCTTATTCTTATTAAATCACTTCATCATTATCAATGAAAATTCTGAACCAGACCAAGGAAAAAAAATTTAGGGATTCAAAAGAAGAATAACAATGAATATTTTCATGATCATTGGAAGTATTCGTTGACTTAAAAATGGAATAATAAAAATAAAGAACTATTAAACACTAAATACCGGAGTAAGGAGATAGTTTCTTCCACTCTAAATATTATTTTACCGGACCAAGGAAACCTTATTACAAATTGAAACCCTGAGTGTTAGGTTATTATGAACAAAAAAACCTCATAGGTAATTTGATTTAATAATCAACCTCTCATAAATCCACAACACCAACACATTTCTCTCTTTATCTGTATCAAAACCAATTTTCCTGTATTTTCTTCTATTCATTAAAAAATTTATTTAAGAAACTTAAAAACAATTATTCTTTTTATTCACCACATCAAAAATCGACTTTAAATTCAAAAAAATGCATTAAGGAAAAAAATATAAACTAAGCTAAATAATAAAAAAATAACTTCATTTCCCCTATGGATCGACCTATTACTGGTGCTATACTTTTTAGGGTAAAAATAATTTGGGACACTGACAACATAACTTCAGTTAAATCACTCAAATTTTTTTTGGCACCGTTACTGGGGATAGAGAACAATTAATTTTTCTTGTTTTAATTACGTTTGTATCAAATTTTAGTGAAAATAAAAATAAAAAATTCACAAAAATATCTTTTCTAAACTTATTTATATTTACATTTATTTTTCGTCATTTATTCTTGGTGTGTTTTGTATTGTGCTAGTATTTTGGTGTATGAGAGGCTACCTCACACGTTCTAAGAAGGCTGAGTCATCTGGGGTTTTCCCAACTGACCCAGAGATCAAACGAACACTTTTGAGGTGCCAATGAGCACTCATGACTAAGAAAAATCACAAAAATTCCATAACACAGAATGAGGAAGGTAATACAACTATTGTCCAAGGAGTTGGAAAACCACTTGGACTAGATGACAACTGGAACCAGCAAGCTCCACTTGCTCCAGGTTATGGCCCACAACAGCTTCAACAATTCCAACCGGAGCAGATTCCATTTTTACACCCAGGTCAGGGGCTATACTAAGCCCCTCAGGACAAAAAATACATGCCAGCTCCCCTTCTTTAGCAGTCACCTCCATGCCATACTCTCATTGAGTACGGCCTAATATATGTCCACAGAGATGACACATGCGTCATTCGTCCAACAGTGCTGGCCCAACACTTTGAGATCAATCCCGATATCATGCAACTGATCCAGAACACCATTCAATTCAGCAACCTGCCCAATGGGGATCCTAATGCCCATCTCTCCAATTTTTTGGAGGTCTGTGACATGTTTTGCTACCACAGAGTATCCAAATACGCCATCTATATTTACCTCTTCCCCTTCTCTATAAGGGATAAGAAGAAATACTAGATCAAAGGATTTCCACAATGATCCATCCTCACCTGGGTGGAGCTACCCCAGACATTACTATATAAATACTTCCCACCCTCGAAGATGGTGACTCTGCGGAATGAAATCCACAACTTCTAGCAGCACGACTTAGAGTCATTGTACAAATCCTAGGAGCGCTTCAAGGAGATGTTGCGCAAATGACCACACCACAGACTCCCACTTTGGATGTAGGTCCAAATCTTCTACGGAGGACTGAAAATGAATACAAAGTCCATAGTGGATACTGCTGCTGGAGGTACAGTAATAAGGAAATCCCCCGAATAACTTTTTGAACTACTGAAAGACATGTCTACCAATAGCTTCCAGAGGTATTCTGAGAGGGGTACACAGAAACGAGGTATACATAACATTGATGCTACTACTACTCTTGCTGCCCAATTGGACGCTATGTCCAAAAAGATCGACGTACTCAATCTGAAGGGTGCATCCCAAGCACATGAGGCAAACCATCTAGCATGTAGCAAATGTGATGATAACCACATCATGGGAGAATGATCAGGTTCTACTAGAGGCCCTTCAACAAGCGAGTTGAGTTTTGTTGCCCAAAACTAAGGTCCAAACTAGTACCAGCAGTACCAGAACTTGGCTTGGCATGATCAACAGAACATCGGTTGGGGCCAACAATAGAAAAATACTCCAACCCAATGACCGCCCGGCTACAACCATACTCTTTATCAGAACCAATACCAGAGGAAGAAATAGACCCTACATGGCTCTTATCAGCAACAACGGTATCCAAACCCTTTCCCACAACATTCGTGGCAGCCACCACCTTCACCATCTCAACAGACACCTCAGCAAGAGAACACCTCAAGGTTAGAGGACCTCATGACCAAATTTATATCTACAACTGAAACTAGATTTCAGAATCACGAGGCTTCTATTCGAGTCCTGTAGAACCAAATTGGCCAGTTGGAAAACAAACTCTTGAGAAGGGAACCCGGTACACTACCGGGTAACACTAAGAAGAACCCGAGGGAGGAAGCCCATACCATTGCGCTATGAAGTAGAAAGGAGCTACCACAGTAGCAACTAGCACATTCAGGTGCACCCACACCCCCTATTGATGAAGAAGGTACTAATTTAGACTCTTCCTCATCCAACAACCCATAGAAGGTGACTTCACAGAATAAAGGGAAGGAGGTTGTCGAACCCTTTGAGCCTTCCTTACCCTTCCCAGAGAGATTGAAGCAGAGAAAGCTGGACCACCAGTTTAGAAAATTCATGGACGTGTTTAAGAAGATACACAGAAATATACCTTTTGTAGAGACACTAACCTAGATTCCCAAATATTCCAAATTCATGAAGGAAATCCTCTCAAATAGAAGAAAGATGGAGGATCTAGGCACCATTGCCTTAACCAAGGAGTGTTCTCCAGTGGTCCAGCACTCAATTCCTACCAAACTCTAGGATCCATGTAGCTTCACTATTCCATGTACTATTGGAACATGTGAGTTTGGGAAGGCCCTATATGACTTAGGGGTCAGTGTCAACCTGATGACCCTTGGAGTTTTCATGAATCTATGGCTCAATGATTTGAAGCCTACTCGAGTAGCCCTTCAACTTGCTGACCGTTTCATCAAATATTAAAATGGGCTACCAGAGGACGTGCTAGTAAAGGTGGGTAGGCTGATCCTTCCCACATATTTCATCATCCTTGACATGGAAGATGACCAGGAGGCACCTCACATCTTGGGAAGGCCCTTCTTGGAAACTGGGAAGGTACTGATCAACTTGAAACAAGGGGAGCTAATTTTATAGGTAGAAGATGAGAGAGTCTCCTACAATGTTTTCAAGGCCATCAGGCATGCATCATTGTATAAGCATGAGGGATGTTATGTGGTAACCACCATGGATGATCGCTTGAACGAAGGGGATGATCTGTTATGTTCTTTTACTTCAGATAACTTTATCATTCCAGATATTCTAGTTGACAAAGAGCCAGAGGACCTACAATTCTTATAAGTCTAGGGCAGCCACTACTGGAAACGTGTAGTTGTTCCTGATAGTCTAGAATGGTAAAAGGTGTTACTACTTGTACCTTTGATTCTGAAGGCTCCTGAACTAGAACCGAAGACTTTCCCATATTATCTAAAATATGGGTATTTGGGAGACCATCAAAAATTTCCTATAATACTTAGTGTAGATCTATCACTGGAGTAGGAAGATGAACTTCTACAAGTTTTGAAATAGTAAAAGCACGCCAATGGGTGGACAGTTGCAAATTTGAAGGGCACTAGCCCTACCATTTTCACCCACAAGGTGCTACTTGAAGAAGGTGAAAAGAAATCTCAGCAACCACAGTGATGCCTGAATCCCCCCATGAAGAAAATTGTAAAAAAAAAGAGGTGATTAAATTGTTGGATGCATGCATCATCTATCCCATCTCGGATAGTCCCTGGGTGAGTCCCCTATAAGTGGTAACCAAAAAGAGAGGTATCACTGTGATTTCAAATGATAAGAATGATCTCATCCCCAATCGAACTGTCACAGGCTGGCGAGTCTGTGTCGACTACAAGAAGCTAAATGACGCCATGAGGAAGATCCTTTCCACCTGCCCTTCATGGATCAGATTCTAGAGATACTAGAGGTGAAAAACTTCAATTTCTTCTTCAATGGCTATTCCGGCTACAACCAAATTTCCATTGCTCTAGAGGATCAGGAGAAGAGCACATTTACTTTCCCCTATGGTACATTTTCTTACCAAAGGATGTCTTTTGGCATGTGAAATTACCTTACCACTTTCTAGCACTGTATGCTGGATATCTTCCATGACATGGTGGAACATATCCTAGAGGTATTCAGGGATGATTTTTCCATTAACAAAAAATAATTCACCACTTGTTTGCAGCACCTGGAGCTAGTTTGGAAAGATGTGAAAACACTAACCTGGTTTTGAACTGGTTAAAGTGTCATTTCATGGTGCAAAGTGGAATCTTCCTTAGCCACATAATCTTAGAAAATGGGGTAGAGGTGGACCCAAAAAATATAGAAGTCATTTCATGACTGCCTATTCTGACTCCCATCAGAGCCATCCGTAGCTTCCTAGGGCATGCATGTTTTTATAGGCGGTTTGTCTATGACTTTTCAAAAATATCATAGCCTCTCACCAATATTCTAACCAAGGATTACATTTTTGAGTTTGACGAGACATGTACCATAGATTTTGAGCACTTGAAGTAGCACCTGGTGGAAGATCCAGTGATGATTTCTCCCAACTGGGAGGAACAATTTAAAGTGATGTGCGATGTTAGCGACTACGCAGTGGGAGAAGTCCTGGGCCAGTGGCTTTACCAGATTTTCTGAACTATATATTATGCCAATAGGATGTAGAATGAGGCATAGATCAACTATACCACCACAGAAAAGGATATTTTGGCAGTGGTTTTTGCGTTTGATAGGTTCCGTTCTTACTTAGTGCTGTCTAAAGTTATTGTTTATACTGACCATGCAGCACTAAAGTACCTACTAAAAAAGAAAGATGTGAATACATGATTGATCCATTGGGTAATACTCTTACAAGAATTTGATCTAGAGATCCGAGATAAGAAACGGAGTGAGAACGTTGTTGCTAATCATCTCTCTCGACTGAAGTTACCTAGTTTGGAGAAGGTGGAATATCGAGAGATTAGGAAGGATTTCCCTGATGAGCACCTATTTTCAATCAATGAAACACCTAGACCTTGGTATGCTGATATTTCTAATTGTTTGTTTACAGGTGTCATTCACCCCGACCTCTCCTTCCAGTAAAGAAAGAGATTCTTCTCTGATGTGAAGAGGTACTTTTGGGAAGATCCTCTGCTATTTCAATCATGTGGAGACGGGGTGATCCACCGTTGCATCCCAGAAAATGAATTTCACAATGTCCTAGAATTTTTTCACACCTCACCAGTTGAGGGACATCATGGCCCTAACCGTACGATAACAAAGATCCTAAAATCTGGGTTTTTCTGGCCCACCATGAATAAAGATGCCCGAGCCTTTGTTTCCTATTGTGATTGATTCCCTAAGACCGGTAATGTGGGATGTATAGCTGAGATTCCCCAGCACCCCATCCTAGAGGTCGAGATTTTTGATGTCTGGGGCATATATTTCATGGGTCCCATTCCCTATCTTTCGGGAACACTTACATCCTAGTCTGCCTCAACTACATCTCCAAGTGGGTAGAAGCTACTGCAACAACTCACTATATAACCAAAGTAGTCATGATCTTTTTAAAGAAACCCATTTTTAGCAGGTTTAGAGTTCACAGTGTATTGATCAGCGATATAGGGACCCACTTCGACAACACACTGATGAGAGGAATATTGTAAAAGTATGGAGTAAAGCATCACATGGGGACACCCTATCATCCCCAGTCCAGTGGACAAGTGGAGCTCTCCAATCGTGAGCTCAAGCAGATCTTGGAGAAAACATTGAACAATTCTAGGAAAGACTGGTCCAAGAAGTTAGAGGATGATTTATGGGCATATCAGTCTGCTTTCAAAACACCATTGGGAATGTGCCCATTCCACATCAACTATGAAAAACCTTTCCATCTGCTAGTAGAATTGGAGAATAAAGCATATTGGGCTGTCAAGGCCCTGAATTTTGACCTGAAGGTAGCTGTAGAGAAGAGAAAGTTCCAACGGTCAGAACTTGATGAAATTATATTAGAGGCGCATGAAAACGCCAAGCTATACAAGGAGAAGATGAGGTCAATTCACAACCGGATGATTTTAGAAACATATTTATAACCTGGTGATCAGGTAGTCATATTTAACTATCATCTTCAATTATTCCTAGGGAAGTTGAAGTCATGATGGTCTGGACCATTCCACATTATATGCGTATTCCATCATGGAGCGGTGGAACTTTTTGGAGAGGATGATCAACCATTCAAGGTGAACGAGAAGTGGTTGGAAGATTATCATAACATGGACGAAACATAGGGAATGTTGTCCGCCATACAACTCAGGTAAGATGAGGTAAGTAGGTCGATCCAATGACCTAAAAGAAAGAATCTTTCTAGGAGGCAACCCAGCAGACACACACCGTGTACCACCTATATTCATGGTGTGTACTTATTCCTTTTCATTTATTTTCTAATTATTATAAATTTATTGCTTAACAAAGTAATATATAGGGATAATTTCGGTGCTGATAGTAAGGTCACTAGAGTTTATCCGAGCCATCACTGATTCAAATCTCTCCCAACCTACCTTCGGCATGGGTTTCCTCCTTTTTATCCACGTATTTTCTTACATGGTGTGTGTAGTATTTTTCAATTATATATATATTTATGATATCTTGTGCCTGTGTATGTTTTGTATGCTTGCATTGTTCTCTCTCCACCTCCATCATAGGTACTATGTCACATTTTGGGTTGCACTATTCCACCACCTCTTGTCTTTGTTCACCTAAACTTGAGGGGAGTATTGTTTTTCCATGTTTTCCATTTTTTATTTCTTTTCTTGATTTACTTCTTTCCTTACTTCCCCTCGTTCTGGTCCACTTTTGTGTCCCTAACTTACCTTGTTTATCTTTCTAGGCACTTGGTGGACCACATACGATATTAAGTATGGGGGGAATCTCTCGACCACTTTAGTCTTTTTCCCTTATCATCATTCTAGGAGACATCGTTATTAGAAGATATATTTTAAAATATGAAGACATTGTTCTTAATCATATTTCTAATTAATAAAGTTAAAAGTGGGAGATTTTTAAAAGTGGAATGCTTATTTTGGTTCTTACGTGTTTTAAAATGATTGCTGATATAGTTTAAATTACAACTTATAATCCTTAGATAATTACATCGATTAGAATAATAAATTTTATGCAAGTCACGACCTGATTGTCTCTTTATTTGTCTTCCCACTCCTGAGAGGTATTCTAAACCCTTTGTTATATTCTTCCTAATACTCTATTTCTTGATAGATTATTAGGATATACATAACTACTAGAATTTGAAAGTTTTCTTTTCAAAACATGATGAATTTTTGAATTAAATTGAAATAATTGAGGCATTAGATTGTTTTAACACCTTAATCTTGAGACCTACCCTACATCTTATCTTCGTGAAGCCCCTAGAAAATATGAATATCCTTTATGGGAAGCCATATTATAAGACTATTTTACTTCCTAACCTAATTATTTTATGATTTGGCATGATTATTCACTTGATCTTAAAAGAAGGGATTGGAAACATATGGCATACTATTGTGAATTGTCTTGAAAATAAGTATGGCGGAGAGCCTCTTGATTATTTGGGGCAGAAAGGGTTCCAAACCTCTATTCGTGGAAATTCTAAAAGGTCCCCTGTTCTTAAAAAAACACAGTATAGACAAAGGGACCTTATACCCACTTGTTGTTTTGTAAACCCTACCTACCCAACTAAAGGAGATGGTGGTGATGAGATCATTTGATAGAGTTTGTTGAGAAATATTTTTACATTGAGCTTAACTTCGAATATCATGCGCTATTATTTAATAATTTATATTCCTTTTACAATCCTCAGAGTTACTTTTCACATCTTTACCTACCAACCTTTAGCCACAGAGACATCCGATCCTTATTGAAAATCCCTCATTATTTTTGTAAGTCAAATTTTCTAAAGTAGAGAACTAGATTCCTTGTAAACCTATAGATAGAGTGTATATATCTTTGATTAAGCATAACATTAAATTTAAAACATATTGAGTGTTGGTTATATAACTGGTGAGGTAAATCATCAAGTGGCTTGTTTATTTTTGAAAGGATGAAACATGTGTTTAAAAGAGGATGACAAAAGTTAATTGAATTATATATGAGGCATGATTAGAATATCTCCTAAATTTAAACTATTTTGTATCTTTTTATAATTTTCTCCGGTGAATTATTATTTACATTTATGATTTATTGAATTATTTACTTTTAAAATATAGACTCTTTTAATTAGATGTTGAGATTTTCTTGAGGGCAAGAAAATGACTAAGTATGGTGGATTTTGATGCACCAGATTTGTGTATACATTTTCACATGCTTTATTGAAAATAAGAACAAATTTTCAGAAATTATCTACTGCTTAGTGGAAAAATAATTTGATTTTGGTGACCTTGATCATTTTCAGGAGATTTATGGACAAATACACAAACCAGGGGAGAACTGAGCAAATATTTAAAACTACACAGGATGTGCTTACATACATGTAGTGTACATTCACTCTCCGATATTGGTCATCCAAGACAAGTACATGCCCAAGTAATCAGAAGCCAGGAAATTCCATGTTCAACCTATACATGACATGTAAACCCTTCTAGAAGTAGTTGGTGGATGAGAAAAGTCGACACACCCATGTGGACGGCTAAAGGGGACACACTGTGTTCAACCTATACAGGCCGTGTATACATTTCTAGAAGTGGTTGGTGGCTGAAAAATGAGAACTACATGGTGTGTATGGTGGTGCTACACATTGTGTATATATACCCACCAGGTGGCGCCATGTTCCAAGTCAAAGACAGCGTGTTAGGCTGCCTACTAGTAGAGAAAACAATGACAAAAGAGCATTGACAAAAGTACACACCGTGTACTTTATCCACTTGTCGTGTAGTTATATTTTCTATAAGAGGAGGCCTTGACCTTCGGTATAAGGTTGTGGTGTGTGGAGAGAAAGTGTAGAGAAAATGTTGAAGGTCTGAAGAAAAGAAGCTCTTCCTCCATACTAATTCCATTCTACTATCTACCAAAGAATCATTCCCTCCTCGAAGTTTCAAAGCATGATCACATCAGGTATCAAGGGATTTGTGCTTATCTTTTTCTTTATGTGTAACTAATTACCCAGTGTGTTGGGGTTGTAGGAGATGATGAGTTGTAATTTAAATTAGTTTCTATGAATATGTTTGTTCTTTTAACTTCTTCTTATTCTTCTTAAATCACTTCATCATTATCATTGAAAATTCTGAACTAGACCAAGGGAATAATTTTCAGGGATTCCAAAGAAGAATAACAGTGAATATTTTCATGATCATTGGAAGTATTCGTTGACTTAAAAATGGACTAAGACAAATAAATAACTATCAAACACTGACTACCAGACCAAGGAGTTATTTTATTCAGCTCTAAATATAAGTTTATCGGACCGAGGAAACTTTATTACAAATTGAAACCTAGAGTGTTGGGTTATTATGAACAACACAACCTCATAAGAAATTTGATTTAATAATCAACCTCTCATAAATCCACAACCCCAATACATTTCTCTATTTATATGTTTCAAAACAAAATTTCCCATATTTTCTTTTATTCATTAAGTAAATTAATTAAGAAACTTAAAACCAATTATTCTTTTTACTCACCACATCAAAAATCAACTTTAAATTCAGAAAACATCATTAAGATAAGAATACAAACTATGTTGAACAAGACAAAAATAACTTCTTTTTCCCCGTGGATCGACCCCTTAACAATGCTTTACTTTTTAGGGTAAAAATAATTTGGGACACCGATAACATACCTTTGGTGAAATGACTCGACCACAATTTTAATAATTTTATAATAATTTATTATATTTTTTTTATTAAATGTAGAAATGCTATATCCATGTTTCTTAAGCAATTAAGTTCATTGTATAATTAATAAAAATTAAAAATAAATTTCTATCATAAAAATAATATTTTTAAACTCAAAATAGACACTTATATTCATTCATAACATACCTTTTCCCCTTATGTAGAAACATAAAAGATCTTAAAAAAAAGAGAGTGACTTTTTGTAAATTTTATTGATTTAAATAATATATAAGTCATGTTTATGGACTAGTGTCCATTAAACAACTAAAATTATATAAAATAATTTTAATGGTTGAATTAAATTTATAAAATATATATTAATATATATAATTATGGATTTATCATTTATTTTTTAATCTAGATTAATCTGATTTATCCTTTACCAAGGTGAATATTTTTAACATGGTTACTATTCATATTTAATAAAAATAAAAGTGGTCTATTGAATAAATTTGAGAATATTAATTATAAATATGTAAATATTTTTTCCTAATTAAATACATATAAATTATGGTAATTAATTTTAAATTATGTGTGAAAAATGTGACAAAACAAATTTTTATAAAAAAATACATTTTTAAGAATAAACCTTAATTTATTCTTATCCTATACTCAAAAAAAATATTTGTTGAATGTTTAAAACATTTTATAAAGTAAATAATATATAAATTTTATTAAAATCATTCATAAATAGTGTTTAATTTAATTTATAAAAAAATAAATTGTGCTCATAAAAACATTTATTTCAGAAAAAAATTACTTTTATTTTCATTTTTTTTTATTTTCAAATATAATATTTTGATAACTAATGAATTAATTTTATAAATGTGTAGACCATGTATTTTTAAAAATTTATTTCTTACTATTAATACCCACCAATATAATGACTATATGATAACAAACAAAAAATATTTTAATAATGTCATGCGGTTCATCTAAACTCGTTGTTGCGCGTAACACATCCGATCAAAGAAATTAAATTTATTTGAAATTTTTTCAATAAAATATCAGCGTGTTATATAGAGGTTTCTGACTAGAAGCGATGGTATAAAGGTGGTATAGTGGGGAGACTGTACTCTCTAGATCCACAAAGAACATAACATAAGATAATAATAACTAAAAATTAATAATAAAAGATGACCCAACTGGTTCCAATAAAACCAACCATGCATGAACTTACTAAGACATAAATAAAAAGAGGTAAATATATAGAAGGTAATAAATACAATAAGATGAACTAAAAAGGAATTAATAAACAAAATAACCAACTCTTATATGAATCTTGAGTACATGATCTCCCCCCAAATCCATGTCAAGTCCTAGTTCAAAGTAAAGAAGAAACAAATAAGCACAAGAAAAGTAATAACCTAAAGTTAGGAGATCTATCTAAGTACTAATGACAACCTAAACAGGGTGTGAGTACAACTCAGTAGTCCTCCATCGATGGTGTCTAATACAAATCCAGTCTATGAATATAAAATAAATCAATGTGTAAGTATATCAAAAATAAATCAATGATGCAAATATAAACCATGTCGATCTTAGGTTCCTCAAAGGACACCTTGCTAACCATACCAGATTTAGCCTAAGTCAGAATGTATCTGAACATGAGAGTAGTAAAGTAGAAATACAACCTATTGCTATAAGCCTAGGAATCCATGTGTAATACTTGACACTTGGGATCCATAGAGAAACCAAGGAATCCAAATAAAATGATGATAATAAGGTTACACATTTAAATATGGGGCATCAATCATATAATTAAAATAAATATATAGGATTTTCATGTCAAATAACTCCAGTAAAAAAATAAGGAACATCATGTTCAAAAATTTCATTGAATAAATAAGGAATTCCATGTCTGAAAATTTAAATAATTTAATAATTAATTCCATGTCCGTAAATTTCAGTGAATAAATAAGGAACGTCATGTATGAAAATTTAAATAATTAAATAAGGAACGACATGTCTTAAAATTTCTATAAATAATAAGGAATTTCCTATCCAATAGTTTCAATAAATAAATAAGTAATGTCATATCCAATATCTCCTATCATTTTTAAATCATTAAAACATAAAATAATTCTCATATTATATGTTACCATCCAAGCAATTTTGTCTTGAAACCCAAGGATAACTCATGGCATACTATAACTATAGGAAAATTGTATTTTATAATTAAACACAAGCCATAGAAAAAACCATGAAAATTTATAGCCATCATAATTTAATACATTACTCTAATTAAAATTATATTCAATTAATTCTATCAACCCATTCATTTATAATGACAAGGGAAAGTAAGTCTCCATGCCTATTATAAAATAATCCATTTTATTAATCATCTCTCTCACAAGTGACACATTACCAAGTAATTATACACACCCTATTATAATTCAATTAAGTCATTAATTATAATTTAATCAATTAACTTCTTAGGAGTCAACCCAAACACACCTAAGTTGTGCTTTGTTCAATTTAAAGAAATTTTCAATGAGGGAAAACGATAGGACACACACAAATGGGTTGTACATGTTGAGGTTACAACCCTCCAAAAATGTCAAGGAGACTAACGAACATAAAGATTATTCTATAGGAATTTAATTTAATGCATTTAAAATTTTAGGATCAACCCATATAAAGTCTGACATTTAGCACAATAATAATAATTTATAAATGATGAATATTTAAGAGAAAAAACTAAAACACCTAGCTAATTTTTAAGAAGATTCACTCATGCATTATAAGAATTTGATTTAGTATGAATTTAGATAAATTAGAAGAATAAAAAACTCCTTGAAAATAAGGAATATGAGCTCTAATGGAAATATCAACCAATATAGTGAAAGAAAATGAGATAATAAGGAAGTAGAATTGTATAATAACCGAGGGTGATCCAAGAAACTAACAATGATCGATTCTAAACTCACTCAAGGTAGATCTATCAATACTTAGGAGGAAACTGAATGGGGATATCAAGAAAGTTTATATTCTTGAGGAATGAGGGGAGAAAGAGAGAAATAAGGTTTAAAGGAGAGGAGTTCAAAATGGTAAATTCACACCTTTTAAAGGGGAACACAGTTGGGTTGCATGGTTTTCTAAACCGTATGCCAACAATGCATCTCACACTTTCCATGGTACATACCTCACATGGTTCATGCACATGGTTAAGGAAACCATGTGCCGCCATTCTTTTTTCAATATCTCACCCACACCCTATAAGGTTAGGTGCATGGTTAAACAAACCATGAACAATCCATGTGATTCAACTATGTAATTTACTCTAGAATACTCGAAAAACTGTTTGGAATTAGGTTCATGGTTTTAAAAATCACATGTCACCCCTATTGGGCCTCATGGTTGAGGGGAATGATTTTCACTAACCATGCGCTAATTGTGAACCTCACTCTGCTCTTATAAAAACTAGTCCATCAAAACTTGATACCCTTGAAACTCATCTACGATTTCTGGAAACCTATTGGGAACTTAAACATTATCTAAAAAAAACTTTTAAAGTGTTCTTACTCTCATAATTATAATTCTAATATCAGTTTATGATTCATCCCATCCACCAAATGAAAAAAATAAAATTCTTTTTTAAATTTTTAGCTGGTTCAAAACATAGGATCTTACAACCACTCTACATTAGATATTATTATACCTGAGAAGGTCCAGTGAATATCAAAAAAAACTACCCAACCTACTTGGGTTTGGAATTTCTATTCAATGGTTGCATTTCATTTCTAAATTTCCAAAGTGTCTCCAAACGTCATTTTAATCTTATGTTACTTAGAATGCTAAAATTCTAGCCTATGCTGTTGTAATAATGGGTGCTCTAGACCTAACTATTCAGTACTTTTGATTACCATATCATGTATATAGTTATCTATGCATTATGTATTCTTACCATTGTAGTGTATAATTTTCTACATCCACTATTTAAATGGTAATTTCCATATATTATTCATTGTATCAAAAGGTTATAATAGATCATAATCTATAATGAGAACCTTGAGATACTATGAAATTAATCTTAAATATATGTCCTATATTCTAGGTATATATTACTAACTAGACATAGTATATTCATGAATATTAGGTGTTGTGGGATAATAAGCATTGATACTTATCCTCATGAAGTTCATACTTGGTAATATCTACTAGAGATACCATGAGGATAGACCCTCCAATAGGAACACCACATATTTTGGGTGTTATTAGATGTTCCTGTCTACAGACATGTGTAATGGTCTCCTGACTTGAGATCATTTCCAATGTATTCCATTTGATCATGTACTTTGATGCAAGATGAAAACCATTATAATTCAATTGTGGAGAGGTAGTTTGTGTTGGGTGCATCATTGGTGGTATGACATTGGTTGAATGGTCAAGAAAGGATTATTCTCTTCTCAGTTAAGGAAGTTATATATCTCAGGACATGTTGATTAGGATGTTAGTACCTTCATAGGACCATGGACATGGAATTCAAGGGGAAATCCATTCAGTTATATCAATAAATAAACAAATAATAAAAGGAAGATGACACGGGTGTGCATCCTACTTTATGAGATATTAAGGACAAAGAGATTACATTACAAAATGCATGTTCATGGGTTTGTTGACACTACTATGACAATCCTTATCTATTTAGGGGTCATGATGGGTTACAAGATCCCAATCTTGGTCTGTGAATAATATTCACTACTATCAATATTTGAGTCTAGAGGGTCACACATAATAGTGTGTTTAAGAGTCTGCCTTATTCTATTGAATATGAATATTGGATAGGATGGATCCCACCACTAGGGTCTGGGTTTTGTCCAAGGAAATAATATCACCAAAGAAAAATTTAAATTCATATTATTCAAGTTAATAATAATTGGCATTAAATTTATTTATTAAATTTATTTACAAGTTTTAAGTAAATACAACAAAATATTAATTGAACAAATATTAGTTTAATATATTAAAGGTTCATTTAATATTTTCGGTAATGATGAGTTAACTTAATGACTCAATTGTTATCACGTAATATATTAATTATATCACAGTAAAGTGATAATAATATTTATGACTCATTATAGTAGTCGTAATATTTTGTTTATAGAGTGTTAATTATTTTGGGGTTGGGTAGATATTTCTGGGTATTTTCTACACACCCTATAAATAGAGGAGGTTAGAAATTTTACAATTATTATTCATTGAATCTCTCTCTATCTTATTCTCTTTCCTACTTCCTAAAGTGATAGGCTCTATATCTAGGAGTTTGGATTGAGATCCATATCATGCATCTTAAGAAATGTGATGTAGTGATTGTCAGAGCATCGTAGATGTCGTCAGAATTCCGTACTGGCACCCGATTTTCAACATTCGATGGTCCCACAGATTTCTAAAGCATGTGTGGATGATCTTGGGGAATTAACTTTAGAATTTTTTAGTAGAAATCAATTATAATGAAAATACATTAAGCATGCCTTCGGATCTAACAAGGTATTTTATGGTTTTAATTTTGTTCTTAATATTCTTTAAATGGGATCCTCATCTTAATCTGGGAACCAATTCATCAATGTCAATAAAGTTATGTCGATCGTCAGTGGAAAATTTTAAAATCCCATTTTTGGGGATTTTTCTAAATGCCCAGTACCTTCAATTGGTATCAGAGGAAGGTTTTAAGATTTTAATCCAAACAAAAATTAAATTTTCATTAAATATTGTAAAAGGAATCGTTATTATTCCAATGCCATAGATGATGCTTCAATTTGACATCATATGGACAAGTTATGACCATGTGAAGTTTTTAATACAAATTGAATCATTTTGTGAGCATGTGTTAAAAACAAAAACATGAGAAAATATATGAATGTTTTAATCCCAATGCAGTTGAAACTTGCATATTCATTTACCTTGATATTCTGGATAGATTTTAGTATGAATCCGATGCCCAGAATTGGTTTCTCCAGCATAAATTATATCAACCAAATTATGGATTTTAAAAAATTAATTTTCTTAGTTAATTTTATAAATAAAATAATTAATTTTATATTAAGTTTAATTTACTTGGCCTTTGAATTTGTTTACATAAAACAAATGTGGAAAAAAATTTGGGTTGGAGGAATTGACTTAGAGAAGAAACAAAAAATATAATATAATAAAGAAGACCCACTTTTGGGTATTCTTGGGTGGCAGACCCCATGTACACCATCTCCATCCTGGGTCTACAGCCTCCTCCACCACAAGAAGCAAATTCAAACTTCAGGGCATCCCCTCACCTATGGATTGACTACACACCCAGGCACCCTACTAGGCTCCTCTCCCTCTCCGTGCCACCTTTTCTAGTGAGGACCACTGACCACGACTGACCCCCCCCCACTGACGCAGTACCCCAACGACCTACACCCTGCTCACCCATGAAATATGTAGGCCCACTCCGCCTTACTGTTGTGTCCAACTGCACCTCCCAAGCATCACACTCCTCCTCTGTCGTGCTAAATACGGACTCCACCTCACCGCGATCCTTCTGCGGACCACTGTGACCCTGATTTAAAGTTACCTTCTTCAAACCCAACAAAGTGCCACTCAGCGTCGCCCCAAGCTCCTCCAGCACTGGCTGCTCTCTGTTGCTCCAAAACAGCGTACACCACTATATTGACCGGGTTTCACCTTCTTCATGTGCAGCGAGACCCCACTGGGCCACCCATGTATCACTGGAATCCCCCTAGATCTGGTTATATTCTTTATAGGAACCCGCAACTACTGCCTCCGCTTCCGTGTAGTTCTCACTGCGGCCAGATCTAGCGACCACGCCTACCCAATGAGCCCCGTCAGTCTGGCCACCATGTGCACCTGTTGGAAATGTCTGACCGTTCGACACGAAAACACAAGCGAGAATGGAAAGATGGTTGAAGGAAAAAAACTTGAACACAAATGATGTTTTGTGAACCACCAATTGGGATGCTTTTCTGGAGAGGTTTTCATTTCATTATATAGGAAAAAAACAAGACATATTTACAATGTAATTAGAACCACGCAGCAGCCTTAATGAGGTCAAACCGCGTTGACTCATCAATGAGGGGGAGAAAAAAAAACCGGTTAAATAAATTCCAAATAAAAAATAGTCAACACTCACCCCCCTAATTTTTATTGTGTTCTCTAGATCTCAACAATGCTGATCTTCGCACGCAACTTCTGAAACTGGTGTGCCCAAGTGACTTCGTGAGAATGTCTGCAGGCTGCTATTCCTCCCTCGAAACCTTCTCCTTGCTCGCCGCCGGCTTCTCTGCAATGAATGTGGCATGCAGGTGGGCGGGCTTGGCTCGTTGGCCGTAATGAAGTGTAACTCACCAGGGTCGAGCTTGCGTTCTGCAAACCCAGGAGGTGTTGTCGGACCGATAATGTTGCCGATGGTGCGAAATCGAAGCGGGGCATCGTTGTGATCAACGTCCAGTGCTTCTGCCATATTGGATGGCGGTGAAGAAAACTCCACTGTGGTTGATGCCATGGGTATCACCTTAACCACATCTGGTGTTGCATCTTCTACTGAGTTCGCACTAATGGGTTTGAGTGATGAGCTCTGGTCTCCAACAGTGTTGTCGGTGAATATTGTACTAACCGTGGCGTACAACGACAACTCAAGGTTCCCTTTTCACAACAGTAGGATGAGTTTATTGAACAACACAACCAAACTGTGGTGTCTATGGATCAAAGCATGCTTAAGGCTAAGGGTATTCCCGGGATGTTCTGGGGTGAGGCTGTCTCCACTGCCATCTTCATCCTTAACCGAGCGTCGACTCAGAGCCTTGACTGAATAACACCGTATGAGGTCTGGCATGGAAAACGACCAGCGGTGCACTTTCTTCGCACCTTTGGCTGCATCGTTCATGTTAAGAACGTGAAGCCTCACCTGAAGAAGCTGGATGACCGGAGTACGCCAATGATCTTCGTCGGGTACGAGTTCGGGTCCAAGGCATATCGCGTGTATGACCCTGTCAGCAAGCGCGTGCATGTAATGCGCGATGTCACCTTCGAAGAGGCAAAACAGTGTGAATGGATCCTCACTACTCAACATAGCTTGTTCACCATGAGCACTCCAATCCCACTATTTTTCCTCGTCGAAGGTGACATCGCGCGTTACATGCACGCGCTTGCTGACAGGGTCATACACGCGATATGCCTTGGACCCGAACTCGTACCCGACGAAGATCATCGACGTACTCCGGTCATCCAGCTTTTTCAGGTGAGGCTTCACGTTCTTAAAATGAGCGATGCATCCAAAGGTGCGAAGAAAGTGCACCGCTGGTCGTTTTCCATGCCAGGCCTCATACGGTGTCATTCCATCAAGGCACTGAGTCGACGCTCGGTTAAGGATGAAGATGGCGGTGGAGATAGCCTCACCCCAGAACATCCCGGGAAGACCCTTAGCCTTCAGCATTCTTTGATCCATAGACACCATGGTTTGGTTGTGTTGTTCAATGACCTCATCCTGCTGTTGTGAAAAGGGAACCTTGAGTTGTCGTTGTACGCCACGGTCAGTACAGTATTCATCGAATTCTACTGAAGTAAAATCGTCACCGCGATTAGTGCAGAGAACCTTCAGCTTGCGCTCTATCTCCACCTCCACTGTGACTTGAAAGTGTCTGATTGCTGCTGGAGCCTGGTCTTTGCTTGCAAGAAGTTTGACCCACATGTAGCAGCTCATGTCATCCACGAGTAGCAGAAATTAGCGGTTCCCGCTTGGCGTTGTTGGCGTGATCGTCCCACAAAGATCACCATGGACAAGGTCGAGGACTTGTTCTGCACGATGC
The DNA here is from genome assembly GCA_963277665.1 of Viscum album. Taxonomy (NCBI): domain Eukaryota; kingdom Viridiplantae; phylum Streptophyta; class Magnoliopsida; order Santalales; family Viscaceae; genus Viscum; species Viscum album. The sequence continues at coordinate 443,347,251 of OY728160.1, forward strand.
TTCAATTTCTTGGGGAAAGACGCTTGTTGCTGCTTCCCAGTGAGGCAGTTATCGCAGACATGATCTATTTGATCAATCCGCGGAAGCCCTCGCACCATATCGTCTTGAGCGCTCTTGGGCAGAGAATGGGAGTTCAGGTGGCCGTACCTTTCATGCCATCGCCATGCCACCTATGACCCCTTGTTGACAAGCATGTAATTTGTGCAATGCTGAGTCTTAGCTTGTACAACCGGTCGGGGAAGCGCTGCGCCCTAGCCAGCAAGCATCGTTGCTTGTCCCGAATCTTCATGATGCCTCCCTCGATCAATACCTGACAACCATTCTCATCGAGTTGTCCGATGCTGATGATGTTGGAGGTGAGGCTCAGGATGAAGTATACCCTCGTGAGTGCGTAGTGATCACCGGTTTTACAAGTGAATAAGATTGTCCCGCACCCCTCGATATTGACGACAGATCCATCACCAAACTTCATGGTGTCGCGGATCCCAGAGTCAAGCTCAGAGAAGGCAGTGCGGGAACCAGTCATGTGGTTTGTGGCACCAGTGACGAGGTACCACAGGTCGTCGTCGCACGACTCCCTTTGAGAATGTTGTGAAAAGACATTCCCCTCGACTACTCGGAGAGGACTGAAATGTGGAAGTGAGGAATTCGAAGTGGCAGATTGTGGTGGTGGTGTATCGGGCATCACAGTACACACCCTTACCATAAGGAGTGTCAGCTCGTCGTCGTCACCATGGGTTAGAAGAGACTTAGCATGTCTCATCCTGCTGTGACAATCTTTGGCCCAATGACCCATTTTTCCGTAGTAGAGACATTGGTCTCTTGAGGCGTCATGACCGTCATTGTCACGACCCGTCCTCGGGGCCCGTGCCGTGACTACCCCAAGCCCGCCTTCCATAGGCCAGGGGCTGGCGACTATCACCAAGGCGTAAATCCCGGAAAAAGGGAAGGCATTGCCTTTGAAAAGTAAACAAGCACCACAGAGTAAGCAAGCAGAAAAGTAAACACTATGTAAAAACTGTAACAAGCTGTGCTGAAAGTAAGAGGGGCCGGAAATACAAGCCCAACTGTAAAGTACAACTGAAAGGGAAAAACAACAACTGAAAAGGAAAGCCGCAGCGTCGAGCCGTCCTCTGAAGGTCCCACCTGAAGGGTGGGTACAGATAGCCTCCACAGCTCCTCGGTCCAGCCGTCCACTCCGAGTACATCCCGCCCAGTGGTCCACCTCCAGGTACCGTCCTGCTCCGCAAGCCTCCACCACGATCAGTGCTGTCCGTCGTCTGCAACCAACACAACGAAGTGCGGGCATAGCCCGTGCAGGGGTGAGTATAAGCAACTCAGTAGGGACCCCGAGACCCCTAAAGGTCTCACAGAATCCACGAAGGATAATCCACAAAGGAAAGATACAATCACGAAGTAACATCCGACACGGCTTAGGGATATGCCCATACATATACCTAAGTCATCCATTCCCGTTCGGCTCCAACATCCAAGCCTAAGCACAACCTAGACCACACAGGAAAGAAAAACGTATACCCACACAGGATAGGAAAACACAATCCACGAAGGAGAGTAAATAGTAAATCCACATAGGATAGTTCAACACAGTCCACAAAGGAGAGTAAACAGTAAATCCACACAGGATAGTTCAACACAATCCATAAAGGAGAGTAAACAGTAAATCCACACAGGATAGTTCAACACAATCCACAAAGGAGAGTAGCACAAGATTCAGCTCACACAGGTATACTTATTCGGATGACGATAAAGATGATCACTGATCCATCTAAGTTGTCAGACCCACAAAGGATCGATAGGTACTAACCCCCGCAAAGACCCACATAGGATCGGGCCCACACAGGACCTGTAGGCGCTGGCTCACACAGAACCGCTGAGCGCTGACCCACATAGGATCGGACCCACACAGGATCGGGCCCACACATGACCTGTAGCACTGACCCTCAAGGGATCGCTGAGTGCTATAGTCATCGCAGTCCACTGAGGATCTCTGCACAGTCGTCGCTGCAGTCCACTGAGGATCTCTGCACAGTCGTCGCTGTCGAAGTAGCAGTCGCAGCCAGCACTAGGGTTATCGCACACAACAAGCTCGTTCGGAGGGTCCGCTCCATGAGCCGAGAGGCTGATACATCAACTAACACAAAGTTCGAGGTTGATGTATCCAAAAGTTCCGTATCGTCAACAGGAACTCAACGTCGCAGACAGCGCGTCAATCGGACGCCCGGTCTGAGAGTTATTGGCTTTTTTGTCCCAGGGCCCCGGTTAATTTTTAAGGCAAAACCAACTCGACCATACTCCACCTACGTCCAAACCTTGGGCGGAGTGAGCCAAAAGATCCTTCTCAATTAGAGGAATCCACCAAAGCTGACGGCACGTCAATCAGACGTCCGTAGCTCAAGATATGAGCGTTCCCGCTCCGAGGGCCCGGTTGGTTTCATGTACGAACCAAACTGGACAAACCCAAAGTATTCCTAAACCTTGAGTGCGATATACCAAAACGACCATCTCGATCCAAGGATCGCGTTGCCGCTGACGGTGCGTCGTTCGGAGGCCCGTAGCTCAAGTTACGAGCAAAAGACCGAAAATGGTCCGAAGACGGGGGGTCCGGGCCCGGGCCGACCCGGCCCGACCCCCCCTGGGTCGGCCGAACTGGGTCGATCGGACCCGTTCCAACCCGGCCGGACCCGGTCCGGTCCGGCCCGGTCGCGACCCGGCCGGTCGGACCGACCTGGCTCGGCTCGGCCGAGCGGCCGAGCAGCTCGGGTGCCGCGGGGCGCTGCCCCCGCGGTTTGGAGGTGCCGCGGCCCTCGAAGGGCCGCGCTGTCAAGCGGAGGCGGCTTCTGCCGCGTCCCGTGCCGACGAGCTGGACCCGCGCGGCCGCGGGTCCGCTGGCCGCCGCCGCCTTCGGCCGCTGGCAGCTTCCGCGGGCCACCAGAGTTGCTCCGGTGGTCCGTTTTCCTTCCCGTCTGTGCCGTTGTTCCTCCCGGGTTCCATTCTTCACCGCGGGATCATCAAAACGCCCTTGCGTCACGTTTTTCTGCCACCCGCCAAATCCGAACAACCATGAAGAACGGCGGAGGGTTGTCGGGCCGTGTTCGTTTGGACCGCACCCTCCGTGTTAGATAAAAACAATGGGAGAAATTATTCAACACATGAACCAACAATTTTATTAAAGTAAAATTGTTCATATGAATCTGGTTCTTTAATTTTTAAGAAACGTTCACGGGAATATAAAATATTCACAACAACCCCTACCTCGCCAAATCGTCGCCCGCGGGTTCTTCGCGGATTTGAGGATCGTCGCGTCGTCACGGTATCCGGCGTCGTGTCGTCGCATCGACGAACTCAAGTAGTTGGTGATCGGAGATCGGGGCGGGGAAGAACGTCTCGGATGAAGCATCGCCAAACTCCGAGGGTGACGGCGTTCTTCGCGTTCTTCGTGTTCTTTGCATTCTTCGCGAAGGAGGATGAAGGCTCAAGAATTCTGTCAAGGCCTCTCAACGTGTAATCCTCCAAATGTCGTGTTGGTCTTATTTTATTATTACGCCAACAAAAGAAAAAGAGGTAAGTAATGACCCATTAATTCGTAGAATTAATTCAACGAAAGAAACTGCCCATTTAATTCACGAATAAAACCACCCAATTAAATGGTGCGTTAAGAATTTAAGAAAACGCGGCAGTTGACTTTCATAATGATGGGTTTTCACGGGTGCGTTACTTAGCGGAAAAGAAACGGCGGGGCTCATGCGGGTCCCACCTCACAAATATCCTACCAAGAGGGTAGGATATTTTTGGATAGCATCCTATCTGGATCAACTCAGTTTAAGCCGCTTTTAAGTGACTTCAAGTGGCTTACAAGTGGCTTAAGTGAAATAAAATAAATTTTTTCATACAATTATTTTATTTCTTAACTTTAAGCCAGAAAATTAAAAACCACAACCGAGAAAACGCAACTCTGGAAGAGGCGTTTCTAAGAAAATATCGGCACTGCGATTTCATCGGTGCCCTCAGAATTCGATTCCGGGCACCGGTTCAAAAGTTAGAAAAACCCGCTCGTCCGTTCACTGAACGTACCCGATCCAAACTTTGGAAAATGATTCCGGGCACACCGGGCCTCGGAATCAGGTGCCGTCAGAAACTGCGTTCTTGTAAAATTCCAAAGGAAATTAAGAAAAAAAATTCCTTGAAATTTACAGGTCTTTACATTACTCCCACCTCAGGGCTTTATGTCCCCGTAAAGATATATCATAAACTAGGGAAACAAATGTGGGTACTGAGCACGCATCTGAGCCTCCCACTCCCATGTGATCTCCTGGAGGTTCCCGTGCTGCCATCTGATGCGCACAAGAGGAATCGATCGCCCACGTAGGACCCGCTCTTGTCGATCCTCTATCTCCACCGGGACCTCCGTAAAAGTCGCCCCATCATCCACGTCTAGATCCCCATGGTCAATGATGTGTGTTGGGTCGTGCATGTATCTCCTCAGCTGGGATACGTGGAAGACGTCATGCACCCGGTGCAACTGAGGTGGCAGAGCTAGGTGATAAGCCACCTCGCCAATCCTGCTGAGGACCTGGAAAGGCCCGATGAAGCGTGGAGACAACTTTCCGCCTCGGCCAAATCTCTGTAATCCACGTCGAGGTGAGATACGCAAGAAGACGTGGTCGCCATCCTCGAACTCTAATGGCCTCTGCCTCCTGTCAGCATAAGACTTCTGCCAGCTCTGAGCTGTCCTTATCCTCTCCTGGATGACCTGGACCTTCTCTATCGTGGCCCAGACCATCTCTGGTCCCACAAGTGCTGACTCCCCAGGGTCTGTCCAGCACAAAGGAGATCTACAAGGTTTGCCGTACAATGCCTCGTATGGTGCCATCCCGTTGGTGGAGTGGTAGCTGTTGTTGTACGAAAACTACACCAAGGGTAGATGGTCCTCCCAGTTGTGACCAAAGTCAAGGACACATGCACAGAGTATGTCCTCGAGAGTCTGAATGGTTCTCTCCGTCTGACCATCCGTCTGAGGGTGAAAGGCGGTGCTTTGACGTAGCCGCCTCCTGAACACCTCCTGCAACCCCTTCCAAAGCCGGGAAGTAAAACGAGCGTCCCGATTGGAGACGATAGATGATGGCACACCGTGAAGCCGTACAATCTCTTGTACGTAGAGACGCCCCAAGCTCTCCACTCAGCCATGCTCTCGAATGGGTAAGAAGTGTGCCGACTTGGTGAGTCGGTCAACAATCACCCAAATGGAGTCGTGACCTCTGGAAGTGAGTGAAAGTCCAGTCATGAAGTCCATAGATATTCCGTCCCACTTTTACTCCGGTACCTCCAAGGGATGTACCAAGCTTGCTGGTACCTGATGCTCTGCCTTCACCTGCTGGCAGGTGAGGCACCGTGAAACGAACTCTACCACAACCTTCTTCATGCCCGGCCACCAGTGCTGTCGTCTGAGGTCCTGGTAAATCTTCGCCACTCCAGGATGTACCACTAGAGGAGAAGTGTGAAACTCTCTCAGCACCTCCTCTCGCAAAGCGACTGGTACCAAGGTACGTCCTCTGAAAAGGACGTCGTGCTCTGATCCAAGGGAGAAACCATCAGGTTCCTGTCCCGAGGATATCTGCGCACGCCGCGTCTCACAGTCGGCGTCCCCACGCTGTGCCTCTCTGACCCGATGTAGAAGTGGAGGAGAGACTATGAGAGACTGAAGGAAGGCTACTCCGTCTCTATCTATGAAGGATATCTGTAAGGCGGCTAGCTTCTCTGTCGCCTCCTCAAGTAGCTGGATGCCCGTCCTCCTGCTGAGGGCATCAGCTACCACGTTCCCCTTCCCAGGAGTATAGAATATCTCAAAGTCATAGTCCTGGAGGAACTCGAGCCATCACCACTATCTCAGGTTCAGTTCCTTCTGAGAGAATATGTACCTGAGACTCTGGTGGTCAGAAAAGACTGTAAAGCGCTCTTCCATCAGATAGTGCCGCCATGTCTTCAGAGCGAAGACCACTGATGCTAACTCCAGGTCATGGGTAGCGTAGTTCTGCTCATGCGGCCTCAACTGACGTGATCCATAGGAAATCATGGCCCACTCCTGCATCAGGACACATCCGAGTCCGGTCCCTGATGCATCACAGTAGACTACGTATCCAACTCCCTCCTCAGGCAACCTCATGATAGGTGCGCTGGTCAATCTCTGTCTCAGCTCTTGAAAGCTCTGCTGACATCTGTCTGACCACACAAAGGGTTTCCCCTTCTTCTTCAAAGCTGAGATTGGTTCCGAAACTCTGGAGAAGTTCTACACAAATCTCTGATAGTATCCGGCTAGACCCAAGAAACTCTGCACCTCCGTTACGCTCCTGGGTGGCTCCCAAGTTAGCACTGCCTCGATCTTCGTGAGATCCACTGCCACTCCCGCCTCAGAAATGACGTGCCCCAAGAAGTGGACCTCACGTAACCAAAACTGGCACTTCGAGAGCTTTCCATAAAGCTGGTTTTCTCGGAGTGTGTCTAGTACAACCCGCAAGTGGTAGGCGTGCTCCTCCTCCGTGGTCGAGTACACCAAAATGTCGTCAATGAAGACCACAACAAAACGATCGAGGTATGGCTGGAAGATCCTGTTCATGAGGCTCATGAACACTGCTGGAGCATTGGTTACGCTGAAAGGCATAACCAAGAACTCATAGTGGCCATACCGACACCTGAAGGCCGTCTTCTGCACGTCCTCGGCTCGAACTCTGAGCTGATGATAGCCTGACCTGAGGTCTATCTTCGAGAACCACCGTGCTCCTTTGAGCTGATCGAAGAGGTCATCAATCCTCGGTAGCGGATACTTGTTCCTCACTGTCACCTGGTTCAGGCGACGATAGTCGACACACAGTCGCAAGCTCCCGTCCGTCTTCTTGGCGAACAATATCGGGGAAGCCCAGGGTGAAACACTGGGTTGGATGAACCCCTTGCCCTGCAAGTCCTCCAACTGTACCCGTATCTCTCGAAGCTCGGAGGGGGACATCCGATATGCTGGAGTGGATATTGGGGCTGTCCCGGGGTACAGATCAATATAAAAGTCTACCTCTCTGCGAGGAGGTAGCCCTGGAACGTCTTCAGGGAAGACACATACTAATCCACCACTGCAGGAAAACTAGGACTCCGCACGTCAACTGCTCCAAGGATGAGGCTATCCAACTGATGAGTGATGGGTTGTCCCCTCCTCTGTGAGAGTCCCTCCTATGCTGAAAAGGCTCCCTTATCGGCGGTGAAGGTGAACCTGCTCCCATCGGTGCGTACACATCGCACCTTGCGCCTAAAACAGTCAATCTGAGCATGGACTGTAGATAACCAATCCATTCCCAAGATGACGTCGTAAGGCCTTGACGCCGCTACAAGAAGATCCCAGCCGAATCTCTCACCTCCTAGAGTAATCTCACACTGCCAGAACCAGTGCGTAATCGTCGAGTCTGCTCCCGTAGGGGTCTCTAGCTGTAAGGATCGAGCCAACGGCTCTGTCAGAATCTCCGAGCTCCGAACAAGGGCAGTGGCTATGAAAGAGTGACTCGCTCCTGTGTCTATAAGAACTACAGAAAGGGTGGAATAGACACAGATCGTACCTCGAATCATCTCTGGAGCGTCGTGGTCGTAGGCCTCCGCTGCCTGGAGCTGTGCCTGTCTCTGCCCGCCAGCTCCCTGTGGCCGGGGCGGGCCTCCTGGTGGTGGTGGTGGCAAAGCCTCAAAGCGTCGCCCACCACCTACTGCTCGGCCAGCTCCCCTTCCTCGTCCGCCTCCTCCCTGCGGACCGCCACGGTCGACCCTCTGCCTCTGCCTAGTTGGCCCCTCCACCGTCTGCTGCTCCTTGGTACATCGGGTCGGGCAGTCACGAGCCATGTGGCCCTGCCCGCCGCACACGTAGCACTGCCTGCCTCTCGAAAGACTGGCTCCGCGTTGTGTGCCCCGAACTGTTGAGCCAATGTCCTGAGGTCGTCTACGAGAGGGTCTGGTCTGTCTGGAACCCTGAGTCATCTGTCGGCTACCTACTGCCGAAGACTCCGCTACCTGCCGCCCTGCGGTAGGTCTCGCTGTGGACTCAGCCAGAAAGCTCTCGATCAGAAGGGCTCGCTCCAGTACTCCTGCCTGGGTCGGGATGCTGAGGGAGATCAGCGATGCCCTGATCTCGTGTCTCAATCTCTACTCGAAGGTTCAGGCCTGGAAGATGGGGTCCCGTACCATGTCGGTCGAGTAGCGAGAAATATCGGTGAACCTCACCGCGTACTGGGTGACCGTCAAGCTACCCTGCCGTAGCTGAAGAAGCTCCTGAATGCGCACCGCACGGAGGGTGGCCGGGATGAACTCTGAGCAGAAGAGGCTCTCGAAGTCCGTCCAGATGAGAGAGGCCTCATCGTGAACCTGGAGCATCAAGCTCCACCATCGTCATGCTGCTGCGTGCAGTAGGCTCGCCGCAAGGATCACCATTAGGTCTGCTGGTGTCCTCACAAGCCTGAAAACTCGAACGACCACCTCCAGCTAGTCCTCGGCTGCCTGGGGGTCCGTCTCCCCATGAAACCTGGGTGGTCGCTGGCGCTGGAACTCATGAAGATCTCCGAGGCGACGTGCATCGTCAGCGGTCGGTGCTAGAAGCATCGGGGGCTCGGCGGGTAAAGGTATCGCCGGTGCCTCTGCTGTCAACGGGCCCTGTACCGAGGCCTCATCGCTCAGCGGGCTGTCGTCGCGCTCTACTCTCTGAACCCTAGCTGGATACCATCGTGGGGCCATCCTGAAAAGGAAACAAGTGTGCCTCGGTCAGAACAGTATACCTGGTGAGCTGACACAAGTAATCACAAAGAAAACTTGAAACACACATGCAATCAATGTTTTTGTGCATTAAGTCAGAAATCAGAAGTCAGGGTCCTGGTGTACGGATACGTCAGCCGCCGCACCAACACTGGACTCCCTGGACTGATAACCACACTCAATACGCAAAACACTATTGCTTCACATAGAAGAAAGATCAGAGTCTGCGGTAGAACCGACCACCTCTGATACCAATTTGTCATGACCCGTCCTCGGGGCCCGTGCCGTGACTACCCCAAGCCCGCCTTCCATAGGCCAGGGGCTAGCGACTAGCACCAAGGGGTAAATCCCGGAAAAAGGGAAGACATTGCCTTTGAAAAGTAAACAAGCACCACAGAGTAAGCAAGCGGAAAAGTAAGCACTAGGTAAAAACTGTAACAAGATGTGCTGAAAGTAAGAGGGGCCGGAAATACAAGCCCAACTGTAAAGTACAACTGAAAGGAAAAAACAGTAACTGAAAAGGAAAGCCGCAGCGTCGAGCCATCCTCTGAAGGTCCCACCTGAAGGGTGGGTACAGATAGCCTCCACAGCTCCTCGGTCCAGCCGTCCGCTCCGAGTACGTCCCGCCCAGTGGTCCACCTTCAGGTACCGTCCTACTCCGCAAGCCTCCACCACGATCAGTGCTGTCCGTCGTCTGCAACCAACACAACGAAGTGCGGGCATAGCCCGTGCAGGGGTGAGTATAAGCTACTCAGTAGGGACCCCGAGACCCCCGAAGGTCTATCATAATCCACAAAGGATAATCCACAAAGGAAAGATACAATCACGAAGTAACATCCGACACGGCTTAGGTATATGCCCATAAATATACCTAAGTCATCCATTCCCGTTCGGCTCCAACATCCGAGCCCAAGCACAACCCAGTCCACACAGGAAAGAAAAACGTATACCCACACAGGATAGGACAACACAATCCACGAAGGAGAGTAAACAGTAAATCCACACAGGATAGTTCAACACAATCCACAAAGGAGAGTAAACAGTAAATCCACACAGGATAGTTCAACACAATCCACAAAGGAGAGTAAACAGTAAATCCACACATGATAGTTCAACACAATCCACAAAGGAGAGTAGCACAAGATTCTACTCACACAGGTATACTTCTTCGGATGACGATAAAGATGATCACTGATCCATCTAAGTCATCGGACCCACAAAGGATCGATAGGCACTAACCCCCGCAAAGACCCACACAGGATCGGGCCCACACAGGACCTCTAGGCGCTAGCTCACATAGAACCGCTGAGCGCTGACCCACACAGGATCAGACCCACACAGGATCAGGCCCACACATGACCTGTAGCACTGACCCTCAAGGGATCACTGAGTGCTGTAGTCGTCGCAGTCCACTGAGGATCTCTGCACATTCGTCGCTGTAGTCCACTGAGGATCTCTGCATAGTCGTCGCTGTCGAAGTAGCAGTCGCAGCCAGCACTAGGGTTCCCGCACACAGCAAGCTCGTTCAGAGGGTCCGCTCCACGAGCTGAGAGGCTGATACATCAACTGACACAAAGTCCGAGGTTGATGTATCCAAAAGTTCCGTATCGTCAATAGGAACTCAACGTCGCAGACGACGCGTCAATCAGACGCCCGGTCTGAGAGTTATTGGCTTTTTTATCACAGGGGCCCGGTTGGTTTTTAAGAAAAAACCAACCCGACCATACTCCACCTACATCCAAACCTCGGGAGGAGTGAGCCAAAAGATCCGTCTCACTTAGAGGAATCCACCAAAGCTGACGACACGTCAATCGGACGTCCGTAGCTCAAGATATGAGCGTTCCCGCTCTGAGGGCCCGGTTGGTTTCGTGTACGAACCAACCCGGCCGAACCCAAAGTATTCCGAAACGTTGAGTGCGATATACCGAAATGACCGTCTCGATCCAAGGATCGTGTTTCCACTAACGGCATGTCGTTTGGAGGCCCGTATCTCATGTTACGGGCAAAAGACCGAAAATGGTCCGAAGACGGGGGGTCCGGGCCCGGGCCGACCCGGCCCGACCCCCCTGGGTCGGCCGAACCGGGTCGAACCGACCCGGTCCAACCCAGCCGGACCCGGTCTGGTCTGGCCTGGGCACAGCCCGGCCGGTCGAACCGGCCTGGCTCGGCTCGGCCGAGCGGCCGAGCAGCTCGGGTGCCGTGGGGCGCTGCCCCCGCTGTTTGGAGGTGCCGCGACCCTCAAAGGGCCGCGCTGTCAAGCGGACGCGGCTTCTGCCGCGTCCTGTGCGGGCGAGCTGGACCCGTATGGCCGCGGGTCTGTTGGTCTCCGCCGCTGCGGCTTCATCCGCGGCTTCAGCCGCGACGGCCTTGTCCGGCGGCTTGCCGGGGCGCCGTCGCCTCCGGCCGCCGGCAGCTTTCGCGGGCCACCGGAGTTGCTCTGGTGGTCCATTTTCCTTCCTGTCTGCGCCGTTGTTCCTCCCAGGTTCCGTTCTTCACCGCGGGATCATCAAAACACCCATGCGTCACGTTTTTCCGCCGCCCGCCAAATCCGCACAACCACGAAGAACGTAAGAGGGTTGTCGGGCCGTGTTCGTTTGGCCCGCACCCTCCGCGTTAGATAAAAACAATGGGAGAAATTATTCAACACATGAACCAACAATTTTAATAAAATAAAATTGTTCATATGAATCTGGTTATTTAATTTTTAAGAAATGTTCACGGGAATATAAAATATTCACAACAACCCCTACCTCGCCAAATCGTCGCCCGCGGGTTCTTCGCAGATTTGAGGATCGTCACGTCGTCGCGGTATCCGGCGTCGCGTCGTCGCGTCGACGAACTCAAGTAGTTGGTGATCAGAGATCGGGGCGGGGAAGAACGTCTTGGATGAAGCGTCACCAAACTCCGAGGGTGACGGCGTTCTTCACGTTCTTCGCGTTCTTCGCGTTCTTCGCGTTCTTCGCGAAGGAGGATGAAGGCTCAAGAATTCTGTCAAGGCCTCTCAACGTGTAATCCTCCAAATTTCGTGTTGGTCTTATTTTATTATTACGCCAACAAACGAAAAAGAGGTAAGTAACGACCCATTAATTCGTAGAATTAATTCAACAAAAGAAACTGCCCATTTAATTCACGAATAAAATCACCCAATTAAATAGTGCGTTAAGAATTTAAGAAAACGTGTCAGTTGACTTTCATAATGATGGGTTTTCGCGGGTGCGTTACTTAACGGAAAAGAAACGGCGGGGCTCGTGTGGGTCCCACCTCACAAATATCCTACCCTGAGGGTAGGATATTTCTGGATAGCATCCTATCCGGATCAACTCAGCTTAAGCCGCTTTTAAGTGGCTTCAAGTGGCTTAAGTGAAATAAAATAAAGTTTGTCGTACAATTATTTTATTTCTTAACTTTAAGCCCGAAAATTAAAAACCATAACCAAGAAAACACAACTCTGGAAGAGGCGTTTCTAAGCAAATACCGGCGCTGAGATTTCATCGGTGCCCTCAGAATTTGATTCCGGGTACCGGTTCAAAAGTTAGAAAAACCCGCTCGTCCGTTCACTGAACGTACCCGAGCCAAACTTCGGAAAATGATTCCGGGCACACCGGGCCTCGGAATCAGGTGCCGTCAGAAACTGCGTTCTTGTAAAATTCCAAAGAAAATTAAGAAAAAAATTTCATTGAAATTTACGGGTCTTTACAGTCATTGGATCCCCTATCATCCCTTCGTGGTTGTCGGCGACGCCAGTAGCCAGTCTTGGAGTCATTGAGGGGTCCATCCCTTGCTTTCTGCTCCTTCATCCGTGCATCCCACTCCTCCTCAGTGAGGATCAAATTCCCTCCATAGTCGATGGTGGGTGCCGGGTCAAAACGGTCTTCTGCCGCTTTGAGTCTCCCTGTTACCTCCTCCACAAAGAGCGTAGAGATATCGAGAAGCGTCTCAATTGAAAGGGAAATTTGGGAGAACCTGGAGGGGACGCCACGCAAATAATTCTCAACGACCTTGTCTTGAGGATCCGGATCGCCGAGGATCGTGAGTTGGTTGACCATCCCGGTGAGCCGCATTGCGAAGTCGTCCACCGATTCGTCGTTGTGAAAAACAATGCCTTCGTACTCCTTGCGGATCTTTTGAGCATTGGCCTTGTGAACGTGATCAATGCCGATGCGCATGGTCTTCACGGTGTCCCAATCTTCCTTGGCAGTTGCCTTGATGGCGAGTATGGAGATCATCTCCGGCGGGACAACGTGGAGGATGGCCTCCAGCGCCATCCGATCTTCCTAGAGTTCTGCACCGCCAGTGTCGACGACATCCCAAAGACCGCATTCTTGAAGCATGACCTTCATCATCAAGGACCATTCGCTGTAGTTTGTCTTCGTGAGGATCAGATACGTCGCCGATCCCCCGATCTCCTTCACCACTCGATGTACCACCAGAGGGCCGCTACCGCTGTCAATGGGGGGTCTAGGACATGCCGATGACGTTTGGGAGAGTCAGGGCGATGAGGGCTTGGAGTTCGGCATTGTGGATGAAGCCATCCTCGCTCTGATACCAAATGTTGGAAATGCCTGACCGTTCGACACAAAAACACAAGCGAGAATGGAAGGATGATTGAAGGAAAAAAACTTGAACACAGATGATGTTTTGTGCACCGCCAATTGGGATGATTTTCTGGAGAGGTTTTCATTTCATTATATAGGAAAAAAACAAGACGTATTTACAATGTAATTAAAACCACGCAGCAGCCTTAATGAGGTCAAACCGCGTTGACTCATCAATGAGGGGGAGACAAAAAAACCGGTGAAATAAATTCCAAATAAAAAATAGTCAACAGCACCGCTTGTTGGTTCATCCAGCACTACTTCCCCATTTTTGGGCTTCAACGATTGATCATGAACCCCTATGGTGTAGAGACCCCTAGCATAGCCCTGCAGATCTGGATTCTAAGCGGCCTTGACCTGAGGTATTCCCCTACACAGTCTAATCTCTCTTTAAATAGGTTGTGTCTAGTTGGCCCAACCTAAAATGGGTTTGGGTGGGCATACCCAATCTAGATCACCCCTGCACAAGGTCTGCATAGCCTAAAATGATCCTATGTGAGGTAATCCCAATCTGTACAGGCCCTGCCCGGGGTTTTCAATGCCCGATTAATTTGTATACAATCAAAAATTAATTTAATTTTTGTTGTAAATTAAATTATTTCAATATTATTTTTTGGTTTAAACATTAATTTTATTAATTAAGGATTAAATTAATTTAATTTTAGTGATAAATTAAATTAAATTAATTAATTTAATTTTGCGTTATAAAATTAAATTAATTATCGAGACTGAATGATAAAAAATATTGAATTAAAAATAGGAGTGAGTTTTTTATTAAAAAAATCTCCCTCAATAATATGTTTTAATTCAAGTTTATTTTATTTTTTACATTTATTGTAATAAAAAAGTTTATACATATTAGAATAATCATGATCCCAGGGACCTACCAGTGCATGTTTGGTGTGTTTTCTTATATATTTTTTAAATTATTGCATGGTTTGGAATAAGTAGTTTAATTTAATGGCGATCTATGATTCATCTAAGTCATTATATGTATAAGGGCATGTGTTTCCAACTACAAAGTCGTATTTTATACTCCCCAGTTCCCCTCACCTACAAGTGAGTAATGTTTTATAATGAAAAAGATGATTTGTGATGCACTTCACACTAAGTTTTGGCGACACAACAGACAAATGTTAGATGCATTGGATGGTTATGCATTGCAATTTGAGATGCAAGCGATGCTACTCAAGGTATTACCCCTTGGGTCTAGGTTGATCAGTTATTCAATCAATGTATCAACCTTTAGTATTGGCTCAAGATCACGTTGTCATTTTATTTTTTCATGGTTTATTATTTTGTGAATGTGTAGTTTATGTGTGCTTACATAGAATAATAAAAAAGAATTCAAGATAAAATGACAATGAGACATGATGAATATTTTTTATTTATTTCATAGTCAATTGTGAGTGTGATCACATGGCACATGATAATAAGATAGAAAAATGATTTATTTCATCACATAAAGATATAAAAAACCCTAAAATAAATATTAATTCATAACTACCTTCTATCATTCGAATTTGAACCAAATCGGGTGTTTTGAGTGCTCGTCATGCCAAAGCTGAGGGTATCTCTTACTACTGGGGAGTTGTTATGAGAGTGGTGGGTTAACTTAACTAAAATGGTAGTAAGTATTATCCAAATCTAACTTGATATCATTTTGGAAGAAATAATTGAGTAAATAAAGTTATGATTTTAGAAGTCAAGACTTTACTCAACAGATCAAGGAACCATGAGTTAATGTGGTTGGATAGTCAATCTCCTACCTTGAACCCTCTATGTAGTGGCATAACCAATTCTTGTAGAATACGAGGGGAGGTTCAGGGATCTTTTCCACTAAAATAATAAAGCGATAGAGTATTCCAATTCTAGTATAGAGGGTTCCTAGAATTCGATAAAACAATGGGAGACATTTAATGATTTAATTAATTAATCATAATATCTAAAATTGATAATTAAGATTAAAATTACTATTTTGATAGAATTTTATTTTGTAGAAAATCAAATAAATACCACAATAAAAACACTACGACAAATAAATGTCCAAAGTAAATTTTCACATAAGTATTAATTTCTAAGTTTAGTACATACACTTTCACACAATACTACTATATGAGAAATTCAATGTGATAGTGTCCCCAGTACCAGTTAAGTTACCTCAAGAATCAAGGGTGAGAAATATGCTTATAGGAGGCTCATGTGTTAAGAATATAATGGTTATGTCATAATTCTATCACCAACATCTGATTCTTTTTGTGTTCACTACATAAGGACATGATGATATAACATGTAGTCTCATCTCTGAGAATTTTGTGAGGAGAAAATGAAGTAATATAAGAATGAGATGATTACACTGGTTATGTGTAAATTGAAAGGAATATTTTGATCTTTCATTTCATCCCATTCCTATGATGGTTTACTCAAGTCTCATTTTAGGTATAAAAACAAAAAAATTGGAGTAAACGCTTCGTTACTCAAAAAAATAATGAGAATATAAAAGATAGATTAATATTTAATTCATATGGAGAAAAAATTGAAAGAAAAGGATAAAAGGACAATGGAAAGTCGATCCAAAATAACATTCACACCATCCTTCAGTTAAATAGGTATTAACATGAGATTATTTTCAATTCATATTATGAAATAAAATTATGGAAGTTAAAGGCAATAAATTCATTTAAATAAGAAAATACCCACTTTTATTTAGGAATATTCATCAACATAAATGTTTTGGAAATAATTATTGGGTATTAAATAAATTATTCCTTTCACATATGTGTATTTAAATAAAGTAACCAAGTAAGTATAGAAACTTTATTATAATTCTAGTGTATTCTACAAGCGATCGAGAAAGGGTGATTCCTAAGTTAGCAGTGAGTAGTACATGACTTATCTATTTCTAAGTGAATTGTTCTTGTAAAAACATTATTGAGTATAACCAAAAAATTTATCTCACATTCTTTTTTTACGCAAGGATACATTATTCTAAGTTCCAAAATGAATGTTGTTTTTGGTATCTAATACTCAACCAATAGTTTAGTAATACTTTAATCACAAGAAATATTTGATGAATATAAAATGTAAGACTTATATACCAAGAGGTGGAAAGATAATTCTTTGTCAAGTAAAAATGAAAGTGGAAGTCAAGTATATAACCAGTTTAGTATTTAGGTTTTGTAAATCTAAGTATACCATTCATGTTTTATAGATAAATTATTTATATTTTGTATGCTAGTTTTAATATGAATGTTTATGATATGTTTAAACCCTTTTATATGAGGAATGAATAAGACTTAGTAAGTGACGGGTGGATCCTGCTATAGCTCATCAATGCATCGGTAGGTCTAATGAGAAAAAATAGTGCCTTGGCACAAGGCCTTGAAAAAAATATTATTTGTAGTCTTGCCACAAGGCCTTGACTATGTGGTTATAAAAGCCTGACATTATGCATTCCATCATTATGAAAGTGGCTACTGATATTGAATGTGATTATTCGACTAGTAGAATATCCATGTGAATAAGTAAATGGAATTATTTTATTTTATATTTTCCATATTATGCTGAAGTTCAAGTTTAAAAGGCTTTTGTTTTAGTCTTATACATTGTCTTAAATGTTTATGCTTATTTATGAAAGATTCTGCTATATTGTTATCCTTACTGAGCATATGAGCTCACCCCTTTCTATGTTTTATTTTTCCCAGGATGTGAAGAAGTATATTATTACTGACCTGTAGGGATAGTTTATGGGATCTCAGTGTTGTCTATGGAAACAATGTTGTTTTTGTTTTCCATTTTATGATGTAATGTAAACCTTATTAATGTATCTAGTACTTCCAAGGCTACTAAACTAATCGGTCTTTTGAGACTTGATCTTTGGTGATCATGACAATGATACATAATAATTAACCGACTCTGGGCTTCTAGGGTCGGGGCGTAATAGTTGGTATCAGAGGAAGTTTAATACAAACCTTGGAAACTAGATTTAGATAAACTCTGATTAGAGCACATTACCCTAAGATAGAAATTGAGGATTAGTATAGAAGAACTTACTAGAATTTTGGTATTGTAGAGATTTTTTTGTATTATACAAGAAATACATCCCTGTTTGGATATGAGCAGGTAGAGGTGGATCTAGAATAGATGTACCTAGGGGTAAAACCCAAATGCACCACTTTGAGCTAGACTCAAACGAGAATTGGTGCATGACAACGGGCCTTGCTGCACCCTTGGTTACGACACTACTGGGGGATATGCTTAAGATAATTCTAATTTTCTTTACAAACCATTAGGAAGGGTTTATGAGTATATACATACTCACAGAAAACATTTTTATGATTATGGATTATATCTATAAACTGTTCAATTTATGTTAACTATTTTACAAGTTTGGAATTATGAATTGCAATTCATAAATTGACCTAGTGTATACCATTGTTTAGAAATTACGCCCGATATAAGGAATGAGAACTCCAAAAATACGTATGTTCCAAAGAGTAAGAAGGATCATATCTTTCATAGTATTATGCCAAAATTTTTAAGGGAAAGAGTATCCCATGTATTCTCAACATATGAAGAAATAATATGATGTGTTAATAAGATAAGTAAAGAGTTCTCTGAGTCTTATGGCTTTGAAGGGAAACCAGAGAAGAAAAGGATGGTAGAGAGAAAGATAGATAAAGGTAAGAAGGTAAAGAATGATTTTCTCACATGTGATTATTGTGGAAAGAATCACCTTGGTAAATTCTTAAAGGGAATGAGAGTTTATATGAGTGTGGAGAAAAAGGACACCAAATATGTGATTGAAAGGATAAGAAAAAGGTTTCATGTGTACAATTATTCATCTGCAAGGATTTGGGTCACTACTCAAATCAATTTCCAAATCATCCGAGTATACCTCAAATGATGATATTGGATAATAATGAAGTTATGATACTACCACAGATGAAGAGAATGACTAGTATTCATATGTTGTTGTTAAAATATTATGTCATTTCAGTGTTGTATCAATGATATACCAGTTATATGAATTATGGAAATAAATAAGTATTGTACTATAGTACTATTTCATTGAGGATTTGAGATTATATGGTTTTATGAAGAGAAACTCAACAAAAAGTTAATTTTTTTTGGAAAATACATGGTTGGAGGAAAGATAAACCTCAATATGGTCCTGATACTGAGGTAGTAATTTTGGAATAAGAGATGGTTGGTTTGGATAAATTATATTGGATATTCTTGACTATCTAGGAATTGATTAATGGTTTGTTTATTTCATCATTGTTGGAATATTAATTTTTTTTGGATATAAGGAATATATCTAGTATAATATAAAGGATGAGGGAGCATGAATGTAATTAATAAGGTTTTGTGGTAATTATGGGTGTTACCAAATTTTAAAATAATACATGATGAAGGTGTTCACATGTTATTACATAGCAAAAAGGATCTTCAATGTGTTTTTGTTCCTTATAAATTTTGGACTGTGAGTTTGGATAGAAGTATTTTGGATAAGTCTAAAGGTTAAAATGGATTACGTTTGAAATTGGACATTATTGTTAAAGTTATTTTTGGATTTTTATAAAAAGGACAACATGTAGACCATGTGATAATCTGTCGTGTCAGACAAAGATGCGGGAATTGAACCCACAACCATAGTGCGATTGGGATTTATCACCTATCACTGGACTACATGAAGTCCCTGGATTGTATAATCTAGTTTTTTAGGGTCTTCTAGGTGAATTATAAATTCATTATTTTTGGAAACCTATAAGATTAGGATAAATAAAATATTTTTTTCGAAATCTTTTGGAGTGAAAGATGAGTTTGTGGTAGGAATTAGTTGAAGGATGAAACTCTACTTGTCAAGTATATATATATATATATATATATATATATAATTTTTCCCTCTTATTATATGGGTAAATTAATTCTTAAACTTTAGGGAAGGGATCTTAAAACCAAAAATGTTGTATCCTAATACCTTATTTTTTTTGAACCGATTGTATTTCAAATCACCATAGATTGATGGATTTAAGGCCCTCAATTTTACACTAGTTTGTGATTGATGACCTCAATCACTCCTTATAAATATTTATGTTTTTCTTCTAATTATGTGTCTCAAATTAGCACCAATGTTATCCTAATCAAGATCATAATTTGGTAGCGACCCTTTCATTTCCTTTTTCCTCTTATTAAGACTAAATTTTATTAACCCAATTTCCAATATGAGTTTTCAAACAAATGTATTTTCTTATTTTCAACCTTTTATTTTCGAAAAACAATTTTAAATTACAAGGACACAATTTATTAAAGGAGGGAATAATGTAACACCCCAAGATTTGATAGTACGTTATTTCTTCAAAGTAATCTAATAAATTGCACTACACGCAACACTGAGTTCTACCACACCATAACTTACCAAACAAGACGTTCAAAAGCGGTTATTAATAGTATTAACTGAATTTTAAACTTTATATAATCCTTATAATTTTATAATCCATATTATGAGTTTCTCAGACATAATTTAATAACAAATTCATTTTTTTCAGATAAAAGTTGTATTTTTCAAAAAATGCTATTTTACCTCCTTTTAATGGAAAACCATTTTCAAATCCAATATTTTAAACTTTTATATATTCAATTTGACAAAATAAACTTCTTCTTTAGAATCAAGACATAAGTGTTTAGTTTTAATAAATTTTTGGTGTTTTTCTGATAACTTTCATATTTGGGTGAATAGTGAAAAATACTATATTTTAACTGAAAACAACTTTTTTAATCAAAATAATTTATAGTGTTAAATTATAAATTTTAATGGTTTTTAAGTATAAATAGATTATATTTTTACCATTTAATCCAATTCTAGTCATTTTAAGTAAGTTCACTTTGAAATTGGACATAAATAAGTGTCAATCATTTGATAGTTATTATTTCTTAAAAATATGCTTTTTGGTTTTGACAATGGGAATTAATTTTAAATTAATAAATTCAATTTCTATGTTTTTAATTTGGTAAAATAGAATCCATTTTTGAATTCTTAATATCAAAATTATGTTCGGGTGAATTTTTGGTATGTTTCTGAAAACTTTCAATTTTTGATGAATAGTGAAAACACTGCGTTATTGATTAAAACCGACTTTTCATTTTAATCATTATTTATATCATTTAAATTTATTTTAGGTCAAAATAGATAAATAATAAATATATAATTTTAATGTAATTCATTGGAGTCATTTTATAATAAGTTTAGATATATAAAAATTTTATTGAAATTCTACCGTCTTTTACCCACCTCCTAGGAGCATTTGCAAATTTGCATAAAACATAATTTTACCGCTTCTGTGAATTGAATTTTAAAATTTTGAGATACATGGTTGATATCAATAAGTAAAATGTGGTTCAATAGGATAAACATGATTTTTTGTGAATAGTAACTTTTGACTTTTATTTACCACGGTTAAAAGTAAATAGACTAATTAATGGTAAAAATGATATTATTATTACCCTAACACATGTCCCAATTCTATTGGATATGTGTAATTCGACCAAAACAAACCTTATGAATATAATATGATCCTTTAGTTCCACTTGGATTAGATTAGGAGATTTATTATTATTTAATTCAAGGAAGAGTTAAAAGTGTTAAATTCAATGTTTAATAACTAACCCATTTTAATATAGGGTTATACATAAGATAAATTCGACTATAAAAATTAATTATAAATCTAAAAATATTTCCTACATAATTTTATTTTATTTATAATCTTTAGAAAATAAGTAATTAAATTTATTTATGACACAATGATGATGCAGTAATTACCTAATTAATGATATATTAAAATAATTGATATTATAAATATCTAAATAAATTTAATTTGAGACTTTTTATGAATTCCAATAATTTTATAAGTTCATATTACTTGTTAGGGTTTTTTAGATGAATTTTTTTCTAAGTAATTATGCTATTATGAATTTATCAAAAACAAAATACCAAATATTGTCAAAATTGACATAAAAGAGTTTTTAAAACAAATATTATATTATTAATTGATATTCTATTCTTGGAAATAATAAGGTTCATCAAAAATAGTTATATAATGATATATTTATCATTAATTACTGACTTGGGGTTGGCTTGGAAGTATATAGTATGTTTATTAACCATATAATATAAAAATAAAAAGAGATATGGTAAATGTCAAACTATTTAACTAAGAGTTAAATATAAATGATTAAGTTAATATAGAGACCCAAACCTATCTAAAACCTATTGGTTGAGTTGTTTTCGACTCATACCCACCTTAGCATTTAAATAATTTATTTTTGAGGCATTGGAAATGGAAAATTATTTTATTATAAAATAATATTTCTAGATTTTCCAAAGGTGCCCCTCACCCCTCTTATAAAAGGGAACTCCCCCTTATCTCTAATTCACACCATCAATGCCATTTGGATCGGACAACCCCATACCAAATACCCTCTCAACTGTACTCCCTTAATTCTAGAGATCTTCTTTTAGTCAAAAATCTAATACAAGGATCCCTTTTTATCAAATCAAATGGAAGAACCTAAAGAAGAGGTAAATATTTCATCACGTCTTTCAAGTTCCTTTCTTTTTCCACTTCCTCTTTATTTGTTTTTTCCATTATAAAATAATAACTATAGTATCTTATATTTTCATTTATGTTATTATAAATATGGTAAAACCATATTCATTATTCTATCCATCCTTTGAATGACATGTCACCATACGTGCATACGTACGACTTACCGTCTCCACGTCGTGGTGTAATTGTTATTCAATACATTATTATTTGGATGGGTATAATAATGATGTGTAATTTATGTAAATAATAAATATAACATGATAATTATTATGTATATATTATATAAAATCCAATTAGATTTTATTTTAATATCAAAATAATGATATTGTCGCTCGTACGTATGTACGGATTACCGTCTCCACGAACGTGATGAGATTCATTCCCCATAATATCCATTCAAGAATAATTTTCATCAGATGATTAAAAATAATGTTTAAAGACTTAATATCATTCTGAATATGAATAATATATATCCTATCCATAACAAAAATTACTTACATAACAAATCATATAAAGGAAAAAAAATCAGTTAACACCCGAAACGATGATAATACTAAGATATTATTAACAAAGAAATTTTAAATGATCATATATGATATCATATTAATGTAAATAATTCTTTTATAATTTAGTAAAAATTATTTCAACATTATACAGGAGGTTAACCTACCCTCGACCAAGGAAAATTACAAGGTTAGGGTTAATTTCATAGTCTCTTTATTATCGAGGTTGTTTTTACGTAAGTATCTACTAAGACATCTTTATCATCCACATCCATATTTCCTAAAAATGTATTTCAAAACATTTTTAATATTTAATAGACCATGTGTTAAATTCATTTATACCATTTTTTGAATTTTTATAAATTTTTTTGAAAGAAATATTTTTGTCGTTTTCCAAACATGGTACTTTATGACCTTTTTGACAAAATTAAGGTAAGAATGTTTTTTAACTTATACAGCAGGTGTAGCTATTTTCTACTATTATAAAAACAACAAAGATTCCCTTACAAGCTTATAAGAATATTTTGAAAATAAATGTTTTATATTATAATTATATTACTTTTAAATGATTTCAAAATAGTAAGATATATTTATTTAAAAAAAGGTTTTGATTTCATCTATATCAACATCCTTTGAGGGATTTTAAGATTATTTGAAATTGATTTATTATGATACAAAACATCCATATTTTATTGAAGGTTTTTTGATATGTTTGATTTTGGATGTGTTATTTTTATACCACTCATGGTTTATGGATAAAATATTGACATTTCATATGCTAGTTTTAATACGATTTTTTATGATATGTTTAAAACTTTTCATATGAAGAATGCATTGGAATTAGTAAGCGACGGGTGGTTCCCACTATAGATCCTCGATTCATAAGTAGGTCTCATGAGACAAACTAGTGTATTGGAACAAGGCCTTGACAAAAATCTTATTTCTAGTCTTGGAACAAGGCCTTGACTATGTGGTTATGAAAGTCTCGCATTATGCATTCCATCATTATGAAAGTGGCTATTGATAGTGAATGTGATTATTCGACTAGTAGAATATCCATGTGAATAAGTAAATGAAATTATTTTATTTTATCTTATCCATATTATTCTTAAGTTCAAGTTTAAAAGGCTTTTGTTTTAGTCTTATACATTTCCTTAAATGTCTATGCTTTTTTATGAAAGTTTCTGCTATATTGTTATCTTTACTGAGCATCTGAGCTCACCCCATTCTATCTTTTATTTTTCCCAGGATGTGAAGAAGTATATTATGACTGACCTATATGGATAGTATATCAGATCTTAGTGTTGTATATAGAAACAATTTTGTTGTAGTTTTCTATTTTATGATGTAAGGTAAACCTTATGAACGTATCTAGTACTTCCAAGGATACTAAACTAATCATTCTTTTGAGACTTGATCTTTTGTGATCATGACAAAGATACATAATAATGCACCGACTCTAGGTTTCTGGGGTTGGGGAGTTACATGTCCCATCAGTATGATGTATCTATACTATCAGACATTTGTTTAATATTACCATCATAGTATCATGAGGTTCTCATTATAGTTTGAAACTGCTATAACTATTTGATATGACACATAATAAAAGGAAATTATGATATAAATAGTGGATATAGTAATATAAATACTATTATGGTAAGAATAAAACATATATATTAAACATTATATATGTAATAGTAATTAAATTAAAAAAAGAGTTGGGTCTAGGGAACCCACTCACAACACTCCCACTTACACCAACACTAACTGATAATAATTATTAACTTATTATCTATTATATGAGTTTAATTACTCTACTAATATATTGATTTATCAAAGGGTTCTACCAAATTATCCTTTTTGGATACACTACTAACCATGAATTCAAATCTCTAAGTAAAATCCCACAAGATTCCCTACTAGGTGTAAATAAAATCTCTGAAACAATGATTCATATACAAAATACTTCCTTAGATTCATTATAAGCCAATATATAATGATATTATACTATATAATTAGTAACCATAGACTTATTTGAGCCCCTACATCTCACTACACAACCATTCAGGGAAACTTCATAGCCTGACTATGATATTAGATCATCATGATCTATCTAGAAGCTAGTGTCAAAATATAACCTCAGGACTAACTCCTCATCTCTTCCACCCACAAGGAATATAAACTTTTTATGTATCAAGTACTCTAGGATAGTTTTTATACCCAATTAATGCAGTTCTCTTGGATTGGATGGATACCTACCCACCATGCTTAACGAAATGGAAAAAAAACCTAGTACATAGTATGAAATACATTATAGATCCACCTTTTAAAGAATACGAGATTATTCTTATTATTTGAATCACCTCCACTATATGTGGACACATTTTCTTGGAGTTATTAATTCCATGTGACATTAGAGATAATCATCTCTTATATTATTCCATATTATACCTTTTGAGTACCTTGTAAATATAATCAATTGGACTTATCCTAAGAATCCTCTGATATCTATCTTAATAGACATTGATCTCTAAAATACGTGCTTCTTAAAATATGTCTTTCATATAGAAGCATTCATTTAACCATGTATCCCATAATTGTAAGACTTTCACACTGTTTACAATTAAAAACATGTCATCAAAATGTAATACTAGAAAAATGATGGCACTGTCACTAACCTTCTTATAGGAACATGGATCTATTTCGTTCTTAATGAAACCAAATTCTCTTATGGCCTCATCAAAATGAACATTCCATGATCATGATGCATGCTTCAATCCATAAATGAATCTCTATAGCTTCAATACTATATTGGAACACTTTGATATAATAAACCCTTATGGTTGGGTCATATATACATATTCAACTAACTTTCCATTTAGAAAAGTTTTTTTGAAATCCATTTTTCAAATTTTATTAAAATGGTAGGCTTTCATTGCAAGTAATATTCTGATATATCTTAACATATTGCCTAATGAAAAGGTTTCATCATAGTCGATGCCTTGATTTTTCTTAAAACCTTTCACTAAAATCCATGACTTATTGATTCTTAATTGACCATCTATATCCATAATTTTATTGAATACCCATTTCCATATAAAAGGTTTTACATCACCTGGTGGATCTACCAGAATCCAAAAATAATTTTGGTATATGGACTCCATTTCTGAATGGAAGGATTATTTCCATTTATCAACATACTTACCATATAATTTTTACTTGTTGAATATAGGGTTATCATTATCTAGAAGTAAAGTTTCACCAGACTAAGTGAGAATAAAAACACATCTCTTTGGTTATATAAACTCTATAGAAGACCTAAACAGTTCTTGTATCATAACAATATTTTCTCTCTGACCATTTATTATAAATATTGTTCATTTACCAACTCTTATGCTTTTGTAACATCTACTTCATCGAATTGAATCTTTATTACACTATTTATATTGAAAATATGCCCTATTTCTAGAAATTATTCATTTATTTCTATAATAACATTTCTATTTGAGGGATTATATAGTTAGTATCCTTTAGTCTCATTCGAATAACCTATAATTACACACTTAGTGCTACAAGACACTAATTTTTCAATAAGTATATTCTTGAAGAAAGTATTTCATCCCCATACATATATGTATGAAAAAATGATCTTTTTTCTATATAACATATTTTATGTAATCACATATGAATATTTAGTTGGTAATCAGTTTGGTGTATATATTTCATTCCTCTGTGAATATCCTCTAAAGGATAATGGTAGAATTTATTGAATCATCATTAATCAGACCATGTTAAGAAGGGTTTGATTCCTCCTTTCACTAGCACCATTGCACAATAATTTATAAGGAGGAGGGAGTTGAGAAAAAACCCCACACACCATTAAATGATCAATGAATTCTTGGTTGAGATATTCTCAACCATGGACTGAGTGAATTTTCTTAATCTTCTTACCAAGTTGATTCTCTACTTAATTTTTGTACTCTTTAAACATGATAATAGAATCTAACTAATAACTCATTAATATATATATCTATATCTACTATATTAATCAATAAAATTAATAAAGTAATAAAAACCACCCCTTTCCTTTACTGGAAATGGACCACATACAACAATATGAACCAATTCCAATGGTTCTTTATCTCTTTCTCCTTTCCCACTAAAAGGTTCTTTGTTTATTTTGACTTGTAAACAACTCTGGAATACATCCAAGAGTTTTTTAATGGAGTCTAAATACCCTTTTTTATGTAATTTTCCAAAACATTTCTCATTTACATGACCTGTCCAAAAGTTTCATAGGTGGATAGGGTATGAGTCATTCTCACTAGATTTTTCATTGATCTCAATAATTAGATTTTCCAATTAAAGTATATACAACCCATTTTTAAGATGTTCCATACTACAATATATTTTATCCTTATATATAAGACACAATTTATTTCTAAACTTGAAATAAAATAACATATTATCTAAACTCAACAACGAGATTATGTTTCTGGTAATAGATGGTACATAATAACAATTATTTAGTAGAAGAACCATTCCACTAGGAAAAGTAAGATGATTATATCTCACTAATAATGTTTTTAGTATCAAAAAAATTACTAATACGATGTCTATTTAAAAATTTTCAATCTATTTGAATCTACTTGGTTCTTGTATTTGAATAAAAATGTTTGAGACAAATTTAGAATCCAATACCTAACTTTTTAAAATATATAGATTTCGTCCAATTCCAAATATACCTGAAGTGAAAGAATTTAATTTCTTATTCTCTCTATCTATGAGTTTCTTCTTCTAGTAGACTCCCTATATACAAACAAATAAGATTATCTTCTTCTCATTACACTCCCATAATATATTTGGATTCTTGAAAGGGTGGTGAATCTATTTTTTGATTGGGACGTATCCTTTGACACATTTTTCTTGCCTTTCTTCTTCTTGTTCACCATAAGGATAGAAGAGTTAGAATTATTTATATCATTATCTTCGTGGTGAACTAAGTCCAAAAAATATAAGATTGTATTATTCATGTTATTAATTTTATAAATGAAAATTAAAGTTGAGAAGCTATGCAGTAAAGAGGAAAGAATCAAATCAATTTATAGTTCTGGGATCAGTTTGAATACAGGGGTCTCTAGTCACTAAATATACCTAATAATCTTGAGTACATAAGGTTCTGATTTATTACCATATTCTACCCTATATTTATAAAAATAAGTTGATATCTCATATATTTCTTGTTGATATCTCTCCAGGTATAAATCTTAGAGATGAGACAACATTTGGAAGGCATCTTTGGGCTCATACACTTTCTTCAACTCACATGACATAAATGAAAACACAAAGCACTAAAAATATATTACATCATCAATATGATTCTTATATTTATATTTATCCATTTTTACTCCTTTAGGTTTAACAATAGCATGTGGGTATTCTATAACAAGAAGCATCCTCTCTTGGCGCAATACTATGAATAAGAACCTATACCACTTCTAGAAGTTATGGATGGTCTGAATATTCTCTTTACTAAAAATTTATCGTAGTGATATTTAATTGGGGGTGGTTTACATTTGATCTACAAAAAATAAAATTAGAATATTAATACTTTATCTTGATTACCAGTATGCATTAATTCTAAATGTCTCCCATTATCTTATCAAATCCTAATAACCCTTAATTACAAGATTCAGAACTCTCAGTCAATTGAATATTATAGAAGAAAGGATTCTTAGACCTCTATTCATAGATGGAGATATAAAATCGATAGTACTCCAAGAGACTAAGTTAGGATTTTTATTGTCCAACAACAATAACTCATGACACCTTGATCTGTTGAGTGGAGTCCCATCTCCTACAAATAATTACATTGCCTTAAACAATGATTTACCTCTAAAGTTGCAACAGGCTAGCTATAACTACCCCATTGCTGAGAAATTTTTTAATTCAAACCACAAATCTCATAAGAACTAACCAATAGTAATAGGAAACCTAAAATAGGGATGGTGATCACTTTTAACAATCAGTTTTTTTTCAAATTCAAGTGAGGGAAGACATTTAATGGCTTAATATTTTCTTTAAGAGATATTGTAAATTAATCTCAGTGAATAAAATAATTTTCTATTTAACATACTTTTTCTGTGTGATTGCACTCAAAAATCAACCATTATTTTAAATATAATAACTTAATTGTGTATATTTATTTTATCTATGCATTCCTATTTATTATTATACTATGTGATCACATTTATAAAATAAACATTCACAAAATAATAAACCATGAACATTATAAAATAAATAATTATGTGATATTTTAACAATTAGTTAATACATTGAGTGAATAATGGATTAATGGAGACCCTGAGGGAATTATTTAAGTCAATACTTTACTTGAATTGAAGTTCTCACAAATCGCATGCACTTATCTTGTTTGGTTTACATCGGTTGTCAACTCAAACCATGTTTCCAAAAACTCCTATGATATTTACAATATATAATCACATATAGGTGAGGAAAATAAGGGTGTGAAAATAAATTTTATGACTTAAATATAGATACAAATACCCTTATACAAAATAGAGGTTGATGAATGATGCACATACCCTCAAAATAAAATAATTATTACACTTTAAAACTTACACAATATAATTAAATTAAATAAATAATAAACCAAAAAAGAATTGGTTGGTCTTAGCTCAGGATCAGTCAACATGAAATTATATTACAAAAGAAAAGTTAAATTTTCAATAATTCAACTATAGGGTGTTTTTTTAAAACATTAAATTAAATTAAAATAATTTTAATTAATTATTAATACCTCCCATAGATCCCGAATTAATTTTATTAAATTCAAGACCATTAAATTTAATTTCTGGAATTGTTTCATAATTTTTATTGTCCTTATTGACCTAAAAAAGATCCCAGAATATTAATTTAGGGCTTCTGAAAGGATTTAGGAGTTAGGTTGGTCAAACCCAGACTATACTGAACAACCCCAAGTCTAATCTAGGGGATCCTTTTAAGGGTATATATAAAAACCCAATTTTTTTTTAAAGATTGGGGCCAAAGACTCATTTTTCTATTAAAGCCAAGAAAAGACCTCTTTTAACTAGGTAGAGGGACAACCATTATATAGCCCAAAGACCCAGTGGGCATGCAACACATTAAATAGCCCATAGGCCCAAATTATTGGCCCAAGGCCCATTCTTTGAATTGTACTACTATAGTACCTCCAAATACAGTACCAGTAGAGTACCCACAACTGCTACAGTGCCCTGCCGTCGCTACAGTGTCCTGCCACTACTACAATACAACTGTAGTAACCTGCTCCCAATGAGTTTTGAACCCCCATTTTTTATATTGGATTACGGGGTACTTACCACAAATCCAAAACCCAACTACAAAAAACCATATATATATATATAATAAAATAATATTATAATATATAATATATATAAATTGAAACACATAACCCTCCCTATAAATGGGAGGGGATAAGCTGTACACATACATTTAATGGATGTGGACATGTATGTTGTCTTTTTCGTTTATTTATTAAAACTTATCCTTCCACTTGGAAGGATAAGATTACACTTTTTTTTTGATTTTTGGATAATAATTCAAGATTGTACTACAAGTATTATTTCTAGAGGACAAACCCAATTATATTTTTGTGTCTTCAGGTAACACACAACATGATCTCATCATGATTCAACTAAAAATTCATCACATCAGTATCCATTAAAAGGCAAAAAAATTAAATCTTAAACATTAATCACAATTTATACTCAAGACCGATAAATATTCGATTGGCCATTTCATAGTGATAAGAAGTCAAATAATTTCAATGTCAGTTAAATTAGGACTATATAAAAACCATATATCTGAATAACAACAAATTTAATTTAAATTATTTTTTTTTGATTTAAATAATGACACATTTTCTCTGATACCAATTAAAGGAACATGAGATGGAAGAAAATCATGAAAAATATTCAATTTAATTTTTTTGGTTTGGATTCTTGGTAGAAAAATGAAATAAATAAAACCCAATGTCCATATTTCACAAAATATATTGTGTAATTAAATTTAAGGATGAAAAATAAAATCAAACGAAACTATAAATGGTACCTTGTTCGTTTGAAATAAATGATCTGATTCACTCACCATCGGCATGTCATAGATAAAATATTGAAAGATAAGGGTCCTCTAGATCATCCAAATGTGAACAATAGATATAGGATCATCAATATATGATTCTATGATGCTATTATAGTAAATATAAAAGCTTTAAAACATCCCTTCAACCACATAAAGAATGAAAACTTCACTGAGAAATCAAGATTGATATGACCATGTTCTTTCTTTTTTTATTCTCTATATAAGTGATTGATATGAGACGAGAAGAGATATTTTATCACAAAATTATTCCAAATAGTGGATATATCTATTCAATAGTCTAAAATTAGCTTTTATACCTAGGTTATATTTTCCAAAATTTCACTTTTCTCCTTAGAAAATAATAACCTTGATTTTAGACACTTGTGCACACTTATAACTTAATTAAACTTTTCATAAATTTAAAGATTATTTTATCTCTCAATTTTAACACATTAAAGTGTTGCATGGTAAAATATGAATCCTTATTTTGGACTGTAATATTATAAAATAATTTAACAAACCTTGAACATGTTATGTTTGTTTGAAAAATTATTTTTTCTCATATTCACTTTTATGATCAAAAAAATTGTTAATACCTTGAGAAATAAATTCAATCATAATTATTATAAAATTGAATAATATAATTGAATTATTTTACTTGTGATATGTCACACTCATACTTTCATTGTCCCTTACATGTGGGGCCCAGTTGGTCCTAAAAATCTATTTATTTGAATAGGTGTAAATTGCAGATACACTTAGTGTGTAACCATATAGGTCCATATATAAATAATAGTGAGTCTGAATCACATACCGATAGTAGAATCTAGAAAACCATCATGTCCCTTAAGGTGATAAAGAATGCCATAATTATGTTGACCTTCCATGAACATGTAATGTGTAATATAATCTCTTTATCTCACAATATCTCATAAAGAAAGATGCACACTTGTGTCATCATCCTTTTTTGTGCTATATATATTTCATGAACATACTAGATATAACTACATTCTTGTACCATGATAATAGATTTAATTAAGGTTCTACCATCCTGGTTAACTTGGGCCTATGAGATATCTCTTCCTCAACTAGGAAGAAATAAATTCGATCTTTATCATTAAACCAATATCATTCCACCAAAGACACACCCAACACAAGATACCTCACCATGAATAAAATGTCATGATTTACTACTTACATCAC
This sequence comes from Viscum album, assembly GCA_963277665.1. Classification (NCBI taxonomy): domain Eukaryota; kingdom Viridiplantae; phylum Streptophyta; class Magnoliopsida; order Santalales; family Viscaceae; genus Viscum; species Viscum album. The sequence goes on from OY728160.1 coordinate 443,379,114, forward strand.
ATTATATGATCAAATGGTATACATTGATACTGATATCTATTCAATATACCAATAAAAATGATCATAGATAGGAATAACCAATATCACATGAAATATGTGGTATTATTATTAGTGATCCAGTCCTACTGATCTCATCTACTCAAGATCACCATTTTCAAACATCGTGATAATAAATATAAATTCTTTTGAACCCCTATCATCTAATATCCAAATATCATATCTATCCCATGAGTATGATTTTTAGGCCATATGATGTATGTTTAATATTATTATTATAGTATATTGAGGTTCTCATTATATATGGGAACTGATAAAAGACTTTGATATGAAAAATAATCTAAGAAAATTACCATGATAATAGTGGATATATAAATATAAACAATATTATGGTAATAATAAACACATGTATGTATTAAACTGTATACATGTAATGGTAATCAAGGAACGTAAACAAGATTGGACTAGGGAACCAACTCACAAAAGGAAAGTGGTATGTCATTACTTTTAAATCATAAGTATAATAGGAGGAATGTAAAAAAACACATTCCAATATGAATAATTATAAATAAAATAGAATAATACAAAGAAAGTTCTTGAATAAAGAGGATAAGGAGATAATACCCTTACCTTGAGATGGAACTTATATAATTTTGAGAGGATTTTTGTAAAGTCATTACAAAACCTTGTGAAGGATTTAGAGAGGGGATAAGATATTAAATTCATGATCAATTGGTTTTGAGTGAAGATGAGTGGGATGTTTGGTGTGTATTTTTAGAAAAGGAGAGGAGATTTATTTATGTGTTTTTAAAATTATGTTTTGGACTTTATATAAAATGATCCAAACCACAAAACGTTCCATGGTTTCCCCATGGTTTCTACCAAAGAGGAGTGATTTTAAATATTTTATAATTCTAAGAGAAAAACATATTAATATAATACCATTGGTAATATGGAAGTGAGTCATGTTCATAAAGAATTTATTTCAAAACCATAAAATATAATATAGGTTTTGGAGGATTCATTAAAATATTATAAAACAAATTAAATAACTTGAAGAACATATTATTTTAAATAGTAAACCAATATTTGGTTGTGTATGAATTTTATAGAATATATTAAATCAATTTTAGAATACTATGCTGTCGTAATATAGACTTTATATTTGTAACAAATTTAATTTTTACCCAAAAATTCAAATGTCTCAGAAAAGTATGAAAAATTAACCATTAGATAATTTTAACACGATGATTTCAAAAATAATATTTATTTTATCAAAATAATTTTCTAAATATGATAATTTTCACTTTAAAATAAAAATAATTATTTACTGAAAAATACTATCATTTACAAAACTAACATCTTTCTTTTAGTAATTATTATTTAATAACATTATTTTATTAAAATAAAATTTATTTTTATAATTTTTGGATTATCAAAATAGTGTATTAATTGAGAATATATATTTTAGAAAAATACAATTTTTATTTCTTCATATCAAAATATAATTTTTATAAAGATCCTGATATTTTAATTTATAAAGTAATAATTTAAAGGTATAAATATAATCATTATTTAATTAAAAATAAAATATATAAATTTATATTACTATAGTTTAGATACACAACCACTTATTATATTAGTTTTGTAGAGACCCAATCTTGACGTACATGGACATTACATTTCTTTTCCGGAATACTTAATACATGGCACAAACAGACTCCCAAAGACCATATTAGTTTAGTTTCTTTGAAACTCAGAACATAATATTATAATCATGGTGAAAGATCCTCAACATCTCGTATAAAGATATTCCCCTTTTTTTTTCCTACCTAAAACCTTTCTTTATATCTTGGGGAAAATAAAACATAAAAATGGCGAGTTCAAATGCTCAATAAGGGTAAACATGGAGAAAATAAAACAAACCATATAAAGTTTTATGTAAAAACATGAACATAATGTTTAAACCTCAGATTCATGAGTCATGAAATAAATCTTGGTAGTACGTAAGGCATAGATCATAAATGAACATTAGTCATGATAAAATAGCATCAGAATAAAACATGAAATTATGGAAAACAATTAAGAATATAATATTATTTCCATAGTATCCAAGGTATTTCTTCGAAGACCATCAGAGTGGAAAATTTACATTACTGAACTGGGTTTACTTTCCATTACATCCTTGTATTACTAAACCAGATTTACCTTATGTTCCATCCCTGTATTATTGAACCAGATTTACCAGCCGTTCCAGCCATGTCTATATCATGAGATATAAATCATTACCCAAAGCATTGGAGGGAGATATAGGTCCGACCCATCTCATAAAAAAAACATTATTACATGTTACACAAAAATATAAATCATTCATTATAGTATAACTCATGAAATAAAATGGTATTTTTAAAAATCATGCCATCATAACATAATCCATATAAGATAAATGGACTTCATAAATATAATTCCATCATAAACGTAATCAAAAAAAAATTAATAACAGGGATATAAACATAACCCTATGTCCTCTTATATGGAAAATAATTTTGATAAAACACTTGAACATAATTATTGAGGAAAATATCCTTTCCTCATTAAAAAAAATTTATTTTCTCAAAATACCACAAAATTTTAAAAGAAATGAATTTAGTTAAAAATAAACATGAAGTAGTGTAGAAGAAGATTTATGGAAATAAAGTTTTAAGAAGACCTAAATATCTATTCATAATGTATAAGTTATAAAGAAATTCTCGTCATACTTTTACCAGAAAAGTAAAAAAGTACCTCGTATAGTAAACAAAAGAAAGACTCCTTCCATACCATGTAGTAAAAGTCAACAATGGGTAAAAATAAATTTAAACACAAATATATGAATATTAAACATTTTATGAAAACATTTTTATAAAACATGGACCTAGATAATGAATATATCCCCATAAAAAACTTACGAATAGACAATATTGGATAAAAATGAAATTGGAAAAGTTATCCTTTACCTTAGGTCTGATTTCTTCAGTATGTTTCTAAAACTCCTATATAGTGGGTTTAAACATATTATTATGTTTTCATAAATCCATAATAATATTTATGATATCATATATGATTCACTTACAACTTTATATTACCTGGTAATTTGTCAATTCCACGTTAAAGCAGCGTTTTGGGTAATAATTGTTTCATTTATCGTACATGTTTGGACTTGTTATTCTTTATATGATTAATTATATCATGATTTACTTACTTCTATATTGTAAAACATGTTTTATATATATCTTATATATTCAATATATAAATAAATAAATACATATATATAATTGATAGATAATTGAAATGAAATACACCATTCATGGAGACCATAGGTCATACGTATACATGAACACTGTTTTCCTTTACTTATTGAATTGGATGAAAGTAAGTAAATGACAGATATATATATATATATATATATATATATATATATATAGACACACACACGCAAAAATATAGTAGAATTATTATGTCATATATTTATTAATTATTTATTATATATACTTTATAATCATTCTTGAATGGTTAACATGGAAAATGAATCTCATCGCGTCGTGGAGACGGTAAGCCGTACGTACGCACGAGCGACGATATCATTCCCATAATTGTTGAATGATATTGAATTGGATAGTGTATAGTATCTCATATTTAGTATCATGTTATTATAATCCTATATAGTTATTATTTATACCATTATACCCATCCAAGTAAGGTGGTTGTAAAAAAAAGATTACACCACGACGTGGAGACGATAAACCGTACATACGCACGTGCGATGATTTCTTTTTTTTTGTAGGATGGATAGACTGTGAAATAGGGTTGTTTCATATTTATAATAACATATCAATATATTATTGATAATTATGTTATTACTTTATAATTAAAAAATAATGTATAGGAATTATAATAAGAAACAAATTTGAAAGAATTGGTAGAAGAGATTACCTCTTCCTTAACGTGCCTCTTTTAAATTTCCTCTTAGGGCACTAAAGTTGGTCTTTTGAGAAGAAAAAAACCTATATAATATAACTAGTAAAGTTTATAAGATAAATGGGTAGGGTTTGGACGAGAATGAAGTCTTAAAATGGAGTGAAGAGAAGAGGAAGGTGGTGCCCTTTTATAATTGAGGCGAGGGACACTTTTGGAAACCTAAAAAATATTAATTTATAATAAAATAAAAACCTACCCAAAAACCACAAAAGTGTCTCAAATTAAAATATGATATTCTATAGGTTTGTAATATCATCAACCAATAAATTTTGGACAACTTTCTTTGTCAATGTAAACCTTATATTTTTAATTGATACTTAGTTATTCTATTAAATATTAATTTTGGTAATAACATTCTAAATGTTCAGTGGTTATAAATATTTACATATATGGTGTTAATTGACCATAAATAGGTAGTTAATGAAATTTTAGATCTTATATATATAACAATGTAATTTTTACTTTTTTTTTATGATTTTTACATTATTTAAAAAAATGGTATTTTATAAAATATCAATAGTGTCAATTTTGACACTATTAAATTATTTGACTTTAAATAAAATCATCAAAAAAGATAAATTAGAAAAAAAATATGTTATAAACTCATAAAATGTCATATTCACCTATAAAATTTGTGTATCACTTCAATTAGTTCATATGATATTTCTTATAATATTTTTAAAATCACTTATTTGATATTTATATTAATAAAATTATTTTTACATCAATATTGTGTCATAATTAATGATAATTAATTAATCTCTAAAAATTATAAACAAATACAAATGATGTAGAAAATTTAATTATATTTCTATTTTATATTTATTTTTGATGTTTTATAAAGTTTATGACTAAATTAAAATTACCACACTTATAAGATATAAGGGAGTGACATGTTGTCACTTTCTTTTGTTTTAATAATAATTACATCATTTTCATGGAAAAAAGTCCTTAAAATTAATCTATTCCAACCCTTAGGTGATATGGGTCTAATTATATTCATAAAATAGAATTTTTTTTCAGGTTTTAGGGTAATTTTATAATATTATTTTTACCCTTAATTACACGATTTACCATTAACTATGGTAATAAAAATAAATACCAAAATTACGATTCATAATGCCCAAAAAATCAAAGTATCCTATTAATATAATTTTGAAATATTGATTCAAAATATGGAATAAAAATTTCAAAATTCAAAACATGGAATTTGATGTAATTAATTTATAATTAATCCTGTAGTTTAGAAAAGGAGTTATAAAAGTTAAAACATTACAAAAGATTGAACTATTTTTACCTATGAATTTAATGTAAAATTAATTCTAATGAAATAAATTATATTAAATGGTAAAAATATATTCTATTTATAATTTAAAATAATTCAATATTATAATTTAACCATATAAATTATCTTAATGAAAAAAGTTGCTTTTAATTAAAATTTAGCATATTTTTACTATTCATCAAAATATAATAGTTATCAGCAAAATATCAAAAAATTATCCAAAGTAAACTTTTATGTCCCACTTCCAAAGAATAAGTTTATTTTGTAAAATTTTTCTTATAAAAGTGTCAAAAATTATATTTAAAATGGATGTGCCATCAAAAGGCGGTAAAACTGCATTTTATTGAAAAATACTTCTTTTATATGAAAAGTTGATTTTATTCTCATATCATGTTCTAAAATTTATAAGATGAATGATAATAAAATTAAAAATTCGGTTAATAGTAGTTATAATATATAATTTATATAATATTTTAATAATATATCGTTTGTTAGTGAAGCTCGGAATTGCATACAACACAAACTATTAAGGAAGGTCATTTTTGTGAGTAACACAAGCCATGTCAATGCTACATGTAGTGTAAGATTCCTTTGACGTTTCATATCACATAATCCTAACCTAATTCATTTATACATTGAAAAAAATATATACTCAGTGTTACGTGAAATTAATTCTATCAAAATAACTTGAAATTATGTGCAAGACAATCCAAGAATAGTGAGGCGTATACTACAAGCTAATAAGATGTTATATATAGCATAATCTAATCATGGTATAGTGTAAAAAACACGACATAAAATAAATTAAAAATAATATATCTCCTAAATTATTATGATGTTACATTTTACCCCCCTTAAAATGAATTTTTCCCTCGAAATTCGGCAGGGTTATAAATGGTTTACTACTTGAAAGTTTCTTTCATAGAAACCCACATTGTAAAAAAGAATAAAAAACATAATTTCAAAAAATAATGTTAGAAAAATAAAGGTTACCCAAATTAACAATTCACTAGGTTTCCACATAAGAGAATATAGGTAGGAAATGAAAACATGGATATGGAAGAGAAATATAACCATCAAGTTCTGATGGATAATGATAGAGAATAAGGTTTTGAGAAGGTTAACTACCAGAAATCCATAAAAATGTGATGATTTGAGGGACCATTTGATTAATCAGATAAGAATGTACTAGGATAAATTTTTTTTCCAGATCTGTTTCCTAAAGTTGAATAATTTTTCATGAGAATAAATACTTACTTTATTTTGGTATAATCTCACTATTTTTCGTGCCTTGGACAATTTTCACTTCATCTCTTAAATAAATGAAGTTGAATCTGTCATTCATGAAGTGTTAGCAGATCATGCGATAGAATGATATGTCATTCCATATGTCTCAACAAAAAAGTTAGAATAGGTTATCAAATAATCATAAGTCCACCTATAGTGAGATAATAAATTAATCTAACAAACCTAAAACCGAAAATAACTTATACCATCCATAAATGGATAACATTACAATCCATAAAAATAATAAAATTATAAAACATTAGAAGGTGGTTAACTAAATCTACTTAACATTTTTTCCCATATCTCATAAGGTAGTTCTTGGTTTTCACATTCCAAACAGGTGAATTCCTTAATCATATATTCTATTCTAACACGAATTACCATAGAACCTTAGTGAAAAAATGAATTCTGTCAAACATTAACTCTTTCCACATACCAAAATCCCATAAATTATATATATACTCAAACCATGATATCACTTTGTCCTTATATCAATCATGAGCTCATTAATACTATCAAACATCTCATTATCTTTTTATCCCTTCATAATACGCATATCATGTGATTTCTAAAAATATCTGAGTAAACTTTTCATGGTTACTAGAACCATTTAACATAAACTTTCAAATATTTAAGGAAAAACAACAGTGTAACAATCCTTATATGTTTCTTTATTCCACAGTATCATTAAATTACTTATACAACACTACTCTTGATAAACATGCAATCATTCTACTACCTTCTTAAACTACTAACCGAGCTTCATCATTTTATTCCATAACACTTCTTTCATCTCACATATAATTTCTTGTATATTCATCATCATCAACATTAATACTACCCATACGACCATGATGATTCTCCTCATGAGATTTACCCTTATTGAATTGATTTGCATAATTCCTATACATTCCATATTTAAAACATTTTACAGTAGTTGAGTCTTAACGATACCATTATCCTTGTCCATTGTGTTAACTGAACATTTTCCTTTGTAACTACTGGATTTGTGTCCTTATTTTCCACACCCAAATAATCTTCCATTTTCTTTGAAACATTCTCCTTGATTCCTCTTCCCAGAATATTTACATGAGGAAAATTGAACTTTCTTTCCTCTATTATCATCATGAAACTCAATATTTTTTTTATTAGCTGGGTCATGAAACTTAACAGAGTTGAGATTAGTGATCAAATTACGATATTTCTAATTAGGCATAATAATGATGTTTTTCCTTCCAAATACCATTTTATTTGGTTTCTCATGAAGAATATCATTCCATTTTCCATCATTTCTCCATTAACATGAATCCTCTTATTTCCATCCATTTTCTAAAACCCAAAAAGAATAGTGTGAGAGGGAAAAATCATACTAGGTAAACAAAATAATCAAGGGAGAGTAATTTCAATCTATAAAAGCTTAGGTTTAATCCTAAGTTATTCATGATTATTATCATAATTCTAGGAATATAGCCTATACTTATACTTAACCATAAGGACATCCATAGACATACTTTATAAATATCTCAAGGGATTTCATTAAAGTTTTCACATCCAAGTTTCCAAAGGTTGACAAAACCTTGTCTCTGATACCAAATGTAGAAACCCAAGCTTGACGTACATGGAATTTACATTTCTTTTGAGAAATACATAATACATGACATAAAAAGATGCCCAAATACCATATTAGTTTATTTTCTTTGGAAACATGGAACATAATCTTCTAATCATGGTGAAACATCTTCAACATCTCCCATAAAGATCTTACCCTTTTGTTTTTCTACCTAAAAGATTTCTTTATATCCTAGGGAAAATAAAATATAAAAAGGGTGAGCTCAAATTATTAGTAAGGGTAAAAATGGATAAAATAGACCAAACCATATATATTTTAACATAAAAACATGAACATAAAGTTTAAATATCAAAATCTTGAGTTAAGAAATAAATCTTGGTAGTACTTAAAGAATAGACCATAAAGGAACATTAATCATGATAAAATAATGTTGGAATAAAACATATAAGTGTTTCAAACCATTAAGAATATAATATTATTTCCATAATAACCAAGGTATTCCTACCAAGACCATCATAGTGGACGACGTCCATTACTGATCTGGGTTTACTTGTTGTTCCATCCCTGTATTACTGAACCAGATTTACGTGCCATTCCAGCCCTGTATTACTAAACCATATTTACATGTCATTCCATACATGTATATCTCATGAGATATAAATATTTACCCAATGTATTGGAGAGAAATATAGGTCCCACCCATCTCATAATGAAATCATTCATACATGTGCCACAAAAATATAGATTATTCATAATAGCATAACCTGTGAAATAAAATGGAATTCTTAAACATCATGCCATCATAACTTAAACCATATAAAATAAATAGACTTCATAAAAATAATTGCATCATAAATATAATCAAATAAAATTAATAATAGGGATATAAATATAACACTATGTTATATTATATTGAAAATAATTTTGATAAAACACTTGAACTTAATTCTTGAGGAAAATATCATTTCTTCTAAAAAACATTTTCTTTTCTCAAAATCCCACACAATTTTAAAATAAAATAATTTAATTGAAAATAATCATGAAATAGTGTAGAGGAATCTTCATATAAATAAGGTGTTAAGAAGACATAAAAATCCATTCATTCCGTATAAGTTAAAAACCATTCTCCTTATACTTTTACTGGAAAAGTCAAAAAGTATCTCGTATGGTAAACAAAAGAAATATTCCTTCCATACTATGTTGTAAAAGTAAAATATGGGTAAAAATGAATTTAAACATACAAATAAGAATATTAAACATTTTATGAAAACATTTTTATAAAACAAGGACATGGATAATGAATATATCCCTAGAAAATACTTATAAATAAACAATCTTAGATAAAAATGAGATTGAAAAATTTATCCCTTACCTTAGGTCCAATTTCTTCAGTATGTGTCCAAAAATCTTGTATAGTGGGTTTAAACATATTATTAACTTGTAACAGAACCATAAAATTATTTATGATAACATATATGATTCCCTTAGAACTTTATATTACCCGTTAGTTAGTCAATTCCATGCTAAAGGAACATTTTGGGTAATAATCGTTTCATTTATCATACGTCTTAGGACTTAGTATTATTCATATGATTAATTAGATAATGATTTAATTACTTCCAAAATGTAAAAAATGATATATATATATATCTTATATATTCATTATATATATATATATAATAGATAGACAAATAAAATGGAATACACCGTTCATGGAGACGGTAGACCATATGTACGAATGAATGTTATTTTTGTTTTCTTATTGAATTGGATGGAAGTAAATGACATATATATATATATCTAGTATAATTATTATTTAATATATTTCTTGATTATTTGTTATATATAATTTATAACCATTATTGAATGGTTAACATGGAAAATGAATCTCATCGCATTTTGAAGACGGTATGTCGTATATATGCACGAGCGATGATATCATTCCCATAATTATTGAATAGTATTGAAGTGGATGGTGTATAGTATATATGATTTAGTATAATGTTATAATAATCATATATAGTTATTATTTCTACCATTATACCCATCCAAGTAAGGAGGTGGTGAAAAACATATTACACCATGACGTGGAGACAGTAAATCGTACGTACGTACGCGTAGTGATTTCATTTTTTGTAGGATGGATAGATGATGAAATAGGGTTGTTCAATATTTATAATTACAGATCAATATATTATTTTTATTTATGTTATTACTTTATAATGAAACAAATGAATAAGAGGAAGTAGAAGAATAATTTTTTTTGAATGAATCGGTAGAAGAGATTACCTCTTCCTTAACGCGCCTCCTTTAAATTTACTCTTAGGGAACTAGAGTTGGTCATTTGAGAAGAACAAAAACTATATAATGTAACAAGGGAAGTTTTTAAGAGAAATGGGTAGTGGTTGGACGAGCTTGAAGGCTTAAAATGGAGTGTAGAGAAGAGGAATGAGTTTCCCTTTTATAATTTAGGTGATGGGCACTTTTGAAAACTTCAAAAATATTAATTTATAGTAAAATAAAACCATTCCAAAAAACCTCAAAACTAGCTCAATTTTGAATATGAGACGACATAGGGTTGTAATATCATCAAAAAATAAATTTTGGACAACTTAATTTTTCACATTAAAAATTATCTTTTTGATTGATACTTAGTTATTCTATTAAATTTTAATTTTGGTAATAACATTCTAAATGTTCAATGGTTATAAATATTTACATATATTATGTTAATCAACCATAAATAAGTATTTAATGAAATTTTAGATTTTATAATTATAAATTTTTAATTTTTAAATATTTTTTATGATTTTTAAATAATTTAATAAAATGTTATTTTTATAAAATATCAATAGTGTCAATTTTGACACTATTATATTATTTGACTTTAAAGAAAATACTGACAAATTATGAATTCAAACAAAAAAATTTAATACACTCTTAAAATGTCATATTCACCTAGAAAATTCATGGAGAACTTCAATTATTTCATATGATATTTCTTTTAATATTTTTAAAACAATTTATTTGATATTCCTATTAATAAAATAAATTTTACATCACTATTATGTCATCATTAATGATAATTAATTAATCTCAAAAAATTATAAATAAATTTAAATTATGTATATAATTTAATTATTTTTCTATTTACAATTTAGTTTTGAAGTTTTATGAAGTTTATGAATAAATTAATATTATTACACTTATAATATATAAGAGAGTAACATGTTGTCATATTCATTTGATTTAATAATAATTACATCATTTTCGTGGAAAAAGTCCATGAAATGAATATATTCAGACCCTTAGGTGATATGGGTCGACTTGTATTCATCCAATATTATTTTGATGGTGTTAGGGTAATTTTATAATATTATTTTAACCCTTAATTACCCAATTTACCTTTAACTATGGTAATAAATATAATTACCAAAGGTACTATTCATAATGACCAAAAAATAAAAGTATCCTATTAAAATATTTTGGACCTACTGATTTTAAATATGGAATAAAGTTTTCAAAATTAAAAACATATAAGTTGAATTAATTAATTTAAAATTAATCTCGTTGTTGAGAAAACGGGTTATAGAAGTTAAACATTGCAAAAGATTGAAATGTTTTTACATATGAATTTAATGTAAAATTAATTATAATGACATAAATTATATTAAATAAAAAATATATATCATATTTATACTTTAAAAACACTAAATATTATAATTTAACTATATAAATTATCCCTTTGAAAAAACTTATTTTTAATAAAAATTTATTGTATTTTTATTATTTATTAAAATATGAAAGTTATCAAAAAAAATCAAAAATTTATCCAAAGTAAATTTTTATGTCCCTATTCCAAATAATAAGTTAATTTTACAAAATTTAACTTACAAAAGTGTCAAAAACTATATTTAAAATGGGTGCACCATCAAAAGGTGGTAAAAGTGCATTTTTTTGAAAAATACTTCTTTTATCTCAAAAATTGATTTTATTCTCTTATCATTTCTAAAATGTGTTATATTAATGATAATAAAATAAAAAATGTGGTTAATAATATTCATAATAGCTATATTATAAAATATTTTAATAATATATCGTTGTTTAGTGAAGCTCGATATTGCGTACAATGCAAGCTGTCGAGGAAGGTCACTATTACGTGTAACGCGAGCCATGTCATTGTTGCGTGTAATGAAAGATTAATTTGGTGTTTTTTATAATATAATCCAAACATAATTAATTTATACATTGAAAAAAATATATACACAGTATTGCGTGAAATGAATTCTATCAAAATAACATGAAATTGTGTTCAACACAAGCCAAGAATAGTGTTGCATATACTGAAAGCTAATACGGTGTTTCATATAGTGCAAGCTAATCATGGTGTAGTATTCAATACAAGACATCAATGAAATTAAAAACAATATATCTCATAAATTCTTAGGGTGTTACAAGTGTACACCCTTTGGGTAAGGTGTGCAATGGTGGTTCTTTCTTGAGGTGGTTTAGTGCACATTTTTTGGGCCTTGATCTCAATATTCTTGAACATTTCCTATAAATGGGTTTTCTTGAGATTCAGTTATAAATACCAAATTTAGTTTTGTTAAGGTAAAATCCCAATGATTCCAAATCCCTTGAAAGATATGATAAATGGGCTTCATAGGTTATGTTTCTACTAGCTGATACCATTGCTTCTTTCGTCTGTGTTAATTGGATTTTATCATAACTTTTAATGTATAATAATTTTTACAATCATTGTACAATGACTATATTATCAATTATAAATATTATTAATTTTATTTTAAACATGAAAGGATATATTTTATAATTGGTCCAAAAATAACCCATTTAATGCTTGTTTTTTCTATAACTATATTACTTAATAAAGAATTTATACATTCAAAATGAAATTTTAATTATAAAAGTTTGGGTCATTACAAGGTGTGTCTAAAAATTGTTTTTATTTTGAGTGGTTTTGATTACATGACTTTATGGATGTATCAAGGGATATATAGCTTGATCATAAATATTTTTTATAATAATTATCATTATCTAGATGTTCAACAAGACCCAATGGCTCAAAATTAAGTGAGAGTAGTTGAGTTGGTTGAATGAAGTTATAGGTTAGAATTTAAATATGAAAATTAGAATTGGATAATATATTATTTGTTAATTGTTTTTGTTCAAAGTGGTAGTGATGTGTGGATGAATTTTATAGAGTGTAGTATAATAAGTATAGATATAATGAAAAATTAAATATGTGGAAGAAGAAAAGACTAAAAAAATGAGAACATGGTCAAGAGATCATACATGAGTTGCTATAGGTTGAATAAGAAGAGGAATATAAGTACTACATTAAAAAATTAAGGCCATATCTGGAATGTTTTATTATTTCTTATACCAGGTTATTTGTAATTTTAATAGTGTGACAAGTACATTCATAGTTGTGAAACTTTTTGTAACACATGCACAAGGATAAACCCTACTTGTTGAACCTATATGTTGAAACTATGGGGGTAATATGGTCTCTGTGTAATCCAGATCATTCCAAGAACTATACCTCTACTTTTGAGAAGTGAAACTTGTAAATATACTTTTACCTTTGTTTGTGTGTTTTGGAAAGCTATCAAGATTCACTTTAAATGTAAATGAGTGTTGTTTCACCATAATATCCTTAAAAATAATTAAATAAATGATTCAATTCCTCTCATTTATTATTCATTGGTCTATGAGGTTTCTTTTCAAATGGTATCAAAGTAAATTATCCCCTTATTATTGATTTTATATTTGAAGTTTTTAAATATGTTTCTTTCTATTTGAAGTGTTTTCACAGAATTTATTATGTATGAAATGAACAATAATAATTAGGTTAATATTAATGAGATTCATACCTTTGATTAAAAAAATTATCATATATGTAATGATAGGATGTTGAATTATATTTTTATATTATTTTTAACGTTCTTCAGGATACTATTAATTTATTTCCACATCGTGTTAATAATATTTATTTAAAAAAATAGAATGAATATTGAGAATGATGTTCTTACCAAGAATGATTTACTATAATCATTTTCTAAAAAGGAATCTCAAAAATTTAGGGGTATAAATATGACCAAATACATTTGGGATAAACATTAAAATACTTATGTGGGTAATAAGAAGGTGATGTAGGATAATCTATATATTTTAAGTTTTAAATATGAAGATATGAAAATGGAATAAGATGAAAATATTGATGAATTATCCATAAATGAAGTGATTTTGTTATTACAGTTAGAATCTATGTTGATAAATTATATGATACTATAGTGGTTAAGAAATAAATATTATCTTAAAAGATAGGTTTTATGATAAAGTTTATACTATTGAATATATAAATCTAGAAACAATTCTTCTAGATTATTTACATAGAATTATAATTTCCTACTGGATGAGGAAAGGATGTGTTGTCAAGAATAAGTGTATGTATGAAAACTAAATTTCATTGAATGACCTAAAGAAAGAGAAGTATAAGAATAAGTTTGGTGAAGAATATGGTGATTATTCTAATTATGATTCTAATTTGGAGTTTAAGTTAGATAATATGATGTCTCAAATTTATAGAAATAAGGTAAGAGAAAATAAAAGTTTTAATGGTAATATTCCACTAAAATTATTTGGGAGTGGAGTAGTGGATTTTTTTACAGATTCTCCTATGTTAAAAGAATTTATATTTAGTGATAAAGAATAAGAATCACCATGAATATTATTTAATAATATATATTCGATGTTTGGGAAACCTATGGTTCTTCTAAAGGTAAGATAAACAATTTATCAAAAAAATCAAGAAGGGGGTTTTATCTAAGTGTGAAAGAAGTGATAACAGTGATTAATAAGAGGAAATGGATTTGACAAGTGATATTGATGAAAAAATTATGATTAAAAAGGTGAATAATTAATAATTAACTGACTAAAAATATAGTAAACTTGAGGAAAATGATGAAACTAATATGAAAATATTGTTGAAAATAGAACTCATGGAGTGTATCTTAAAGATATATAGATTGGAAAAAGAGATAAAAATTTTGAAGAAGGAAAATCAATATTCAAGAAGAAATGAATCAGTTTATTTTAAAGAGAAATAAATGTTTTAGAAGGAATTTTATGAACTCAATAAAATATTTTTTAATAGAATAATTCAATAGTGAAGTTAGGGGAGTGAAAGTTAAAGAAAATGATTTCATGATTTTACAAAAAAAATTTTTGAGTATGGGAAAAGAACTTAAAAAATTTATGTTGAATTTTTAGAACTCTATTCATGAAGTTGGGGAAAACTAAATTAATGATGTGGTACATGAAAATCAGAAATGATTAGTCCCAAATTAAGGTAAATAGATTAAAAAAACTATTTTGGGTTTGTGAAAAATAATCAAATCGAGAAGAACAAGTTTATAAAAAAATCATGATATTTTATAGATTTTATAAATTCTTAGTACATCTAAATTATTGAAAAATATACAAATAGTGGAAAAAATATGTTTAAAAATTAGTTGGATGTGAAGAAGGAGTCCAGAGTTCACCTAAATTCTAGTTTTCTAAAAGGATTCAATAATATTGGTTGTAGAAATGTTAAATGATAGTTTCATAGTTCTAGACAACATGATGGTTTTAAATAAAATACGAATTTTATGGTTATATTTAGAATAATAAAGGTTTTTGGAACATAAAGAGGGTGTGTTAGTTTAATTACCAATACAATGATGAGTATAGGTGGTTTGGAAGATATAATTTTAAAGGGAGTCACCCCATTCAAAGGATAATAAGTAAGAGACGACTTATGAAATCTAGATTTAAATTTGAAAATTGATTCCAACCATTTAGAATATGTTTTTGAATGATATAAGAAACCTAGTCATCTGAAAAAAGTAATTTTGTTCTACCAGCCCAAATCTGATCAAGAGATAGTGATGAGAAGTCTTATAAGATTAATGAGAAAGGAAAACAGAAATATCTAGCTTATGAAGTTTCCAACAAAATTTACAGAGGAGAATATCTATAGATATTGTATTGTAGTTATTCCTCACATTTGAAATGATATCTAAATATCTTCTAGGATGTTGAAAAATGTAAATAAGGCTATGCTACCAATGGAAATGATGGGTTACTAAAAATCAAATGTCATGGATAAACATTTATTGTTAAAGATCAATTGAAACCCAATATCACATTGTACGTTGAAGGAGTCTAGCTCAATCTTCTTAGCATGTCTCTGTTATGTGATAGATGAAATGAAGTGGCCTTTTATAATTATGGGTTTTTTGTGAATTGATTTAAAGATGGATGTATCTTGAAAATAGAAAAAATGAATAATATGGAATTTGTTTCAGATTTCTTATTCTAGAAATTATTACTATTTGATCATGAAATAAGAAAATAAACTATGGAATAAAAGACTTGGTCATCCTTCCCAATATAATAATGTGTAATATTATTTTTTGACAATTTTTTATGTTCATAATATTAAGATAGAATGGAACTATATTTTCTCTAATTGTCTAAAGCGAAAGACTTTTAATACTCTACACATTATAGTTGAAATATAATATACTAATCCTTTGGAGTTAATTCACTCTAAAATTTACAGGACAATGAGGAAGAAATCAACAAATGAAGAAAATTATTTTATATGATTTATTGATGAATTTACTAGTATTACTTGTATTATTGTTATCAAGAATAAATCAAAGGATCCAAAAAGTTTCAAGAATTTCAGGAGAAGTGTATAGAAAGAGTTTGGTAAATCCTTGAAGAAAATTCAAACAAATGATAGTGCTGAGTATACCAGTGGAAGATTTCAATATTATATTGAAAAAAAAGTACCCATCATGAACTTATTGCACCATACACACCTAAAAAATGATGTTTCCTAATGATATAATAGAAGTCTTGAGTAGATAGATCAAACTATGTTGTTAGAGCATGAAATATCTCATTATTTATAGAGACATGTTGTTGGAGAAATAATTCATATTAAAAATATCTGTATTTATAGGAAATTTATGACATGTAATCATATGAGATGTATTATAATAAATATATACATTTTAAGAATCTAAGAGTGTTTGGAATCTCTTTCATTATCAATGTTAAAGGTGAAAATTTTCTAAAATTTTAAAGAAGAGGTTTTGATGGAATCTTCATATGTTATCCACTAAATAAAAATGATATTGTTATCACATCAAATATATAGATAATATTATTGTTTTTCATGTGTAAGTGATGTAATACACAAATAAAGTCAACTCACATGAAGAAATAAGTTTCAGAAGTGATGATGATGAATCTATTTTCATGAAACAAAAATGTGATGTTCTAGAAAATGATGATAATTTTCTAGAAGTTAGAGTTGAATAAGTTTATTTAATAAATTCAAGTGATTAAGAAGAAACATTTTCACATCATCCATATTTTATAAGTCATGTTTATGTCCAAAATATCTTTGTAAATCATGGAAAATAGTCTGAAACTAGAGAAAAATTGAGGGTAACCTCTAATATTTTATTATTCCATAAATTTTAACCGAGAGATTCAAAACATGAAATGGAAAACCAAGAGTTTATTGATGTAATTAATGAAGATATATATCAAATAGAAAAGAATTAGTCTTGGTAGTTAGTACCCAATCCCAAAGAGATGATGTTTATCAAAACAAAGTGGGTGTTCCAAAACATGATGAATAAAAAAGGAAAATTGGTGAGAAGAAACAATATTGGTGTGTAAATGATATTAATTAGTTTAAGGTGTTGACTTTTTTGGGACCCTTTCAATATTTTAAAGACATGAATCCAAAAGAATTTTTCTTACATGTGTAGAATAAAGGAAATTCATGATCTTTCATATGGAGGAAAAAACATCCTTCTTGAATGTTGAATTAAAAGATTGGGTTTATATTGAATAACCATGTGGTTTATTTCTTGGTGAAGATGATAACTGTATTTATAGGTTAAACATGATTTATATGGGATAAATAATGACGAATGTTCTTGGTATTCAAATCTTAACACCTTCTTGTAGAACGTGAAATTTATAAAATGAAGAGTTTATATATATATATATATATATTAAATATGATAAGGAGGTATTTCTAATGGTTATTATTTATGTATATGATATTACTTTTTATAGAAATGATGAATTAGTTTTTGAATAATATTTTAAAAAATTCTATTCTTGGTGAGTTGAGTTACTTTATTAAATTACAAATATCTAAGTGAAAAGATTATATTTTTCTATCTTAAGAGAAATATGATAATGAAATGTTGAATCGGTTTGTTATGGAGGGTTCTAATACTATTTATATATAAAATTATATAGGAACAATGTTAACCAAATATGATTAGGGAAAGGATGTTGATATAATATAATTTTGGAAGCTGGTTGGAAGTTTTCTCTAATTGAGATTTTTAAGACCAGATATAGTGTATGTTATAACACTTTGTGCTAGAAATAATAGTGCACCAAAAGTATCTCATTTAATAAATAGAAATATGATACTTTTATACATCAAAACCACATTGAAATATAGATTGAAATATGACAACAAAAGTAATCTTGATATTTTTGGCTATTTAAATACGGTTTGGCCAGGGTGTGTTGATGATAGGAGGTCTAAATTTGTTGGATATATATATCTTATATAAATATGTATTTATTGGAATTAAAATAAAAAATTTAGTCACTTTGAGTGCTGCCAATTCTGAATATGTGGCTTTTACCCATGCCTCAACACAACTTATGTGAATTAATACCCAATTATAATATTTAAAAGTTGATGTGAATTTTTCATTACTATTAGGATGTGATAATAAAAGTGATATTAATATATAAAAGAATCTAGTTTATCATTAAATATCCAAGAAAAATTATATTAAATATTACTTCAATTGAGATCTAGTGAAGAAGAATGAGTTACAGTTGGAATTTTTTCTTATAAAAGAGCATATTACAAATGTGTTCACTAAGAGATAGTCAAAAGAAACATTTTAAGAATATGAGGATAAAGTTAGGTGTTCAACTGCATTCATTATAGGGATAAGGTATGCTCTTTTTACCCTATATAATATTGTTTTTGACTATTATTTTTAATATGGGAGAAAAATGACAACATAAATCCTTCTTTTATCTCTGTCTTCCTATTTTTTGTCAAAGGGGGAGTGTATAATTTAGGGGAAGTTCATTCATATGTGTTAAATTTCTCTTAAAATGTGTTATATTTTAAAATAATTTTTATTAAATGGTAAATCTATGATTTTAAATTTATAAAGTATTATAACAGTTTATTGTAAGTAGTTAAAAACATTTTTTGGGTTTGAAATTTTGATGATGTAATGATAAAGTTTTTATTGAATATTTTTAGGTTCATGTTAAGAAAGGAGTATATAAATCACTATATTATGGGAAAAATGGAATTATTTGTTCAATTTTATTGTTTTATACACTAATTTCACCCATAATGGATTAAAATTATTATATGGTGATCCATTTTTATGTTTATAGGGTTTTATAGATATTTATGTTCTATTGTTCACAAAAAAATATAAAGGGAGAGATTGTTTGAGACTAGGTGGTGTGAAGATGGTTTCTTTGATATGTAAGGTTTAAGAATTTGTGTAGCATACATTATTGAGTGTAATGGATTTTATTTTCAATAAATAAATCATATTTAGAGTTAATTTAAAAGATTCCATGTAAAATGATCTTTAATAATATAAACATCATGATTGGTTCACCATGATTTATATATTTCATGAAGTCTTAGAGGATATTGAGAGAAATAAAGACCACTCTAGGAATTCCCCACCCATGGTGGATGGAATGTTGGAAAATACAATTAAGGCCATGCCCAAGGTAGAAGTAATGTTGAAAACTCCATACCCAAAATGGGAAATTAGAAAAGGACCTCACCCCTGGTGGTCCCTATAATGATTTTCTATTATACCAATGTGAAACAAGAAAGCCACTATGCCAATGGTGGTGCTTAAAGAAAGTCATGGTTGATAGGTGGATCTACATTATAGAATGATAAAAAGAAGGGAGAACACTTTTGGTTAAAGAAGTCATGGTCAACAGGTAGAGTAGTAGGCCAAAATGATTAGAGGTGGAAAACCACACCCTTAGTGCTTGGTGTTGTAAAGTCCAAACTGGAAAGTATTTTTCACTAATCCATGCTGCAAGATATCTTTGGGGGATTTATTTTGTTTCTAGTAGACATTATGATGTGGGTTCATTTATAACTCAATGGATCTATAACTTGATCTCCAATGTAATTTTTAAAAGAATTAATTAAATATATAAAATAAAAAACATCCACTAGATCAAAATGATGTGGGGGTAAATGAGTTTGTTGAAGGAAGTTATAGGTTTTAATTTGAAATATATCACACATTGTTTTTTAGTTACTACTAAAAAACGTGTGATTCAAGTTTGTAATAATTTTGGTATAGGGTAGGATAATAATTATAGAGAGAAAGATGAAAAAATAAGAGAAACAATAAGCTGTTGTGTAAATTGGAAGAGAGTGAAGAGATCCTACCAAAGTTTATACATGTTAAAGATGTAGAGGAAGAGAATCATTGTATTAAAAAATATATTCTATAACTAGAATGATTTTTCCTTTTTAGTAATAATTTTTTAATCCATGTAACAATGTGTGAAACACTATCATAGTCTAGATACTTGTGGTAACCCGAGTATATGGATCAAACCTTCTTATTGTACATTTAGGTTGACACTAGTGGGTAGTTTGGTATCAGTGGAATATTTATCATTATAATGAGTATCATTCTCATTTTGAGTGGTGAATATTGTATATATTATTTAAACATTGTGTGTGTGTGTTGGAAAGCGATCAAGATTCACTTTAACCGCAGATGAGGGTTGTTTTACCAAGGAAACATAAAAAGGAATTGAATCACCAATTGACCACCTATCAGTGATTATTATATAATCATGGAGGTTCCTTTTCAAATGGAAACATTTAATGGAATATTCAATGTAAAGAATAGTCATGAAAATGGGAAAATATTCTAGTGTGCTAAACTTTATAATAAGGAATCCATTCACACTGTTGGATAAAAGTACCTCATTTAGAAAATGACAAGAAGAATACTTATAAATGTTTTATAGAAATTGAAAAATGATTAATAAAATTACATTAATCAATCACTAGATAATATTAAATTCATTCTTTAAAACATTTTAAAGAAAATATGGACATCAGAGAAAAATATTATGGATTGAATAGAAAAAAATCAATTTTCCTTAAAATAATATTTCATACATTTGAGTACTTAGAGAGATTAAAATTAAAGGAAAAAATATAAAATATATAAATAACTAGAGTATAATAATATATTTGTGGTTTAGTATAGAATTATCCTATAATTATTATATTATAAGTTTAAACATAAAAAATCTCAAATAAGGATGAAATTGTGAAATAAAACCATACCTCAGGTCTAACTTGCTTCATAAGTTCTTTTAGCCTCATATGTACTAAATTTATATTTATAATAATTATATAAAAAAAATCATTCACATACTTAGAATATCATATATGATCCAATTATAACATCTCAACACCCTTTTATTAGAAACTCTTTATTAAAATTATTATTTTTGAGTGTTATTTTTTTCATTTTTCATGTAAGTTCCTGTTCATTAGTTTTGATCCTTGCATATTGATCATGATTAAATAATATAAATAACCTTAATAATTTATTATGAATCATATTTAATAATTAAATAAAATTTTATAACCATTCATATAATGAAAATTTGAAAAATAAATTACAACACATTGCAAAGGCGACAGTCTGTACACACACACATGAGTGATATTTCCAATTTTCGATGGATGAAACAAAATAAATTAAAATAATAATTCAAATTTATAGATTCATTGTTATATCATATATTACATATAAATTTATTAAATATATCCTTATTATAATCTATTAAAGTGAAACTAAAAAATGAATCACATCACTTCATAGAGGTAGTTGTGCACATCTACACACGTGTGACATTATCATTTCCCAAAAGTTGGGAAGGTAAGATGGTAGATAACATATTATAATTATAGAATCATAATTACATCATAAATATCATATATAAATATTAAATTCATCATGATAATAACCCATGTAAGATAGTGACAGAATATGAATCATATCGCTACGTGGAGGCAGTAGTCAACACATACACACAAGTGATACATTAATTTCCCATTTAATGAAAAGGGGTGGAAAATAGTTTTAACATAATAATAATAACATATAATTATTTTAAAAATAATGTATTAATTATTTTATGATTCATACAATTGATTTATATGAGGCAGAAGGAAAAATAAACATTAAAATAATCGATAAATATGATTACCTCCTCTTTGAGAAACTTCATTTTGGCTTGCAACAAAATCATTATTAGGATGGTATTAGGAGAAGAATAGAAGATAAATAATTAATTTAAGTAATTTAAGATTTTTTTTGGAAATTTATCGGCTGATCAAGAGAGATTAAAGTTTGTGAATAACAATAGAGAATATGTGCCCTTCTATAAGTGTGGGGCATGATACACATGTAATTACATAAAATATTTAAATAATATAAAGTCAATTTTTTTTGATATTGGAACCATATATCACATAATTAAAAGGTATTATAATATAAGGCTTAAATATATTTATCCAATAATATTTATACAAGTTTAAGTGTCATTTTTACCCTTATCACTTAGTTTAAACTCTCACTAAACCCATTTTAACATTTACGAAAGTGATAATTTTTTGGAGGGTTAATATTTATAATGGAAATTTTTTTTGGTTAAATTATTAAATAATAATAATGATGATTCCAAATATGTAATTAATTTTACAATATTAAATTTTTTATAAGTGGTAGGAATTAATTTTAATATAAGTGTGCAAAATGAAATGAAAACCATTTTTAGAAAAATGTTTATTTAATAATAAAAATTATTTTATTGAAAAATAAAGTATAATAATGATTAAAAATAAATTAAATGGATTATTTGAAATAAATTTAGACTAATTTTTTATTTAAATTCAAATAGAAGACTAATGTAAAGTTTTATATACTTGATTAATAGAGAATAATGAAATACAATTTTTATTTAAACAAAATAATTACATAGATTTTCAAAATTCTAAGAATATATTTTTAAGTTCAAAATTATATTTTTATGTTAATTATATTTTAAAAGAACTTTTTAGAAAATAATGGGAAACTCGATACAAGAAATAACGCAGATCAAGACTACATGGAATTTCCCCTCCCCAGCAACTACAACATTATGTTAAGCCTCCACCCCACATGATCACTTAGTAAGCTATCCTATGTAGGGTTTCATGTGATTGGAATTGATGGAAAATCCATACCCTCTCATTCAGCCAAATATGAATGGTTATGCACATATGGAAGCTTCTTGCTCTGTAACCTCATCTGATACTGATCACTTTAGAGTGACGATAGCTTCCTCCAACAAAATTCAGAATAAAACCAAATACAAAAAACTGCCTCATATACCGCTAATTTTATATTTCAACAAACCACCATTGAGAAAAAACCAAAAACCAAATACAAAACGTACCAAAAATCCATAGAACCGATCATCACCACATATTTTCCTAAAACAATTGCTTGAACTCACATTCTAAAGGACCAAGAAAACCACCACACTACTCCGCCACAGAAAGAATAGATAAATATTGGAACCAGAGAAGAGAACCAAGAAAATAGAGGTATGATGAAACGCCCATGATATGATTTACCGAATGCCAAACAACTCAGCCAAAACTAGATTTGCGAACTGAAGGAGGCCTCAAAGACTAGAAAACATAAATATGAAAGAAAGACCACCACTGATTGAAATTGAGGTCAGTTTGGCTATCATCACAGAACCATAACCCTCACAACAAAAAAAATCCATCACCAGATCCATATCAAAACAAACTAGAACCAAATAAAATAGAACTAGATCTGAACCAACCATGAGGATAAATAAGTTATAATATCTAAAACTCAATGCAATACCAAAATGGATATACAATAAATTCCTCTAGAATCAGAAAACATATATAAACCAAGTAAAACACAGTGAAAAAAGGATTGATTTATACGATCCTCCAGCTTGTTATGCCCAAAAATGTTAAGATTCTCTTATGAAGCATTGGATGTGGGACCCTCTGTGTTTCATCTTAGATTCTAAAAAACTTCCTCAATAGGAATAATGTCTAAATCAATAGCATCAGTCAATATGGCTTCACCCCAATCTTCTAAGCCAAAACCTCCTCCCATGCCACTTCTGAAGCCCAGACGTTGATAACCCATCGCCGCCTTTGTTGAAAACCTATAGTTGATCCGAGAAACCCCCATACCACCACTGATTGACATCATCTCCTGAAGTCTCGATCCACAAAGCCTTCGTGCATAAAAGAGAACCAAAACTGAAGAACAAAGCCACCAAAGTCCGAACCCGGAGATGGCGCCTCTTTGGACCCACCACGATCGGATAAATAGACCACTGTTGATAAATTCTGGATCTCTAAATTCGACCATCGTATGACGAAGCTTCCTTACTAAGACCTTGTTCCGTCCCCACCTGTAGTCTGCACCAGAGGCAGAACCCTAGGGTGCTCTTGAGAGTAAAGCTCCTAAGAGTTCTCCCCCTTTATGTTAATTATATGAC
This sequence comes from Viscum album, assembly GCA_963277665.1. Taxonomy (NCBI): domain Eukaryota; kingdom Viridiplantae; phylum Streptophyta; class Magnoliopsida; order Santalales; family Viscaceae; genus Viscum; species Viscum album. Next base: position 443,404,025 of record OY728160.1, read on the forward strand.
TTAAAAAATATGTATTTTCTCTATAAAAGAGTTTTCATAATCTATTAGTTTATTCTTATACAATTATAATGCTATAAAATTGATAATTTTGGTAAAATCATTATTTTTCACTATTCACCCAAAAAATCAATTATTTTTGAAAAATATTAAAAATTCATCCTTATATAATCTTGACATGATTAAGTAAAACATGAAATTAATTTTATCAAATCCAAATTTTTAATTTGAATAATTTTGGTTTAAATCACATTCATTAATAAAGCTATGTGCATTGTGTTATTGTTTCTCAATAAATAAATGATTACAATAATTGAAGCTTGAGAATTAAAATATGAAATAGGAATGGAATAAAAGATCATAACTAAAAACTATATGATTTTTACACCAAATTTATTATAATATGAAATGAATTTATTAGAGCTATGGGTCAACTAATAGGTTATTAGGGTCCTGATGAAATGATGTGTCATTTTCCGAACCTATGTCGTTCTCTCTAGTTTCATAACAGAACTAAATACCCCTGACATTACAACCATAAATTCCCAAACAAGACCACAATTGATTTATAAATATAAAATTTTCCCCCAAGGACATGACCACTTTGATACTACTCTATCATAATGTAACCCACTGAGGGACCACCCAGGTAGGTAAAAGTTGAGTGTGCCACCCAAAGCCGACCTCTAATAGGTAAGGGGATGGTTACTATCATCGAGTAGAAATATCACATAGTATGGGAGGACTTAGGATATACAAACCTATATTAAAACCATATATATAATAAATAAAATAACAAAAACACAAGAAATATGAATATATAAATAGATGAACTGTATATAATGCATGCATAAGACTTCAAATACAAGGGAATCACCAAATCAGAAAATAAAAAAGGAATTATACATCTGATAAGATTCTAAATATCACAATCCCAATATACTTGAAAGATCATCCTCAATGCATGTACTCTTGGATCATTATATTTCCACACCAGTCACCACCACCATTTTTAACAACCATGATTCACAAAGCATCACTATGCATCAAATTCGAACAAGCAACACCATCTCCACATCCTCAAAGACCACCACCTCAAATACATGCATCATATTAACCAATGAAAAACATGTGTGAATAATTCTTGTGTATATGGGAGTATAAACATAATCAATAGGATACCGTAGAACAATAAAGGAAATATTGAGCAACCAATCATCTCATAACTCCTACTACTAGAGGGATACCAATAGAAAGAAAAAGAAAGATCTAAATATGATCAATCTATAGAATTATCTATGACACAAAAAGTCAAAGTTATTATAACCCTACTCTACTAAAGTTTTAACTCATGAGAAATTAGGTATGATCAATGTACTAAAATACCACAAAGTTTGAATTTTATAGTCTAATTGTAAATAACTTATAAAAGGAAACCGAGGGAGGTGGGATGACTGAGGAATTAAGAGTCTCAAAGATAATGATCTATTCAACCCCTCTAGCTTCCAAATTCCCATTAGAAACCAAAATGGATGAATCAATCCATGATTAATCCAGTGTGACAGTCGAGTGTGTACCACACCTCACTGTCTACCATTAACATGTCACTATTATAGAAACCTATAAGTGAATCCACACCTCAACCAAGGATCAATGTTGAATAAGGGAGCACTAACCCCCAATATCATACCACCTAGGAATGAGATGAAACCATGCCAGCTCACAAAAAATTAATGGAGAACCAATGCCATGTTATGTAGCGCACATTATATGGGGAAACAAACAATAGATGAGAGAGTACCCAACTCCATAGATAGAGGACCCACACACTGAGTATCACACATTAGGAACATAATAAATGGTGGATTAATGAACCGTATCAGTAGTATGGGGGGTATCCTCATTTTATCATGTAGTATACAATAGACAATGGAGAACATGACCCAATGAATTCTCTAATTTCCATTCCCAATCGTCATCATTATCCCTATTGATCAAAGGAGATTGAAATCCTCTCATAAACTAATGTACCAACTTTGATGCTAAATAAAAGCACACCATCACACTCTATGTGAAAAAATACTCAATATAGACTATTTATGTATCCAAATCAGAGTCTTAATAAGAGAGATATGAAAATCCACTAAGGAGGGAAAAATCACACGACATGTACATGAGGGATACAATTCATATATCCACTCTAGGGATTCCTCATTGTAAAAAAACAATTTGGGTCAACCTAACATGTTATCTTGGTCATCTTACTATAGGACCCAAGGAAATTTCCCTATCACCTTGGATTGGTGACAAGCACCGAGGTATCAAAATTGAACTTGTGGAAATAATTTCACCCTTAATAAAAATAGGATCAATAATAGGTTCCAATTGAGAACCCAATATAAGATTTATATGCATTGATAAACCATAGAAAAGTAAAAAAGAAGTTCTAAAATAAAAACATCAAAACATGGAATAATATAATTAAATGATACCAAAATAATTTTTCAATACGTATTTGTCACATAAAAGAATCCATTTTTATACAATGCTTGTACAAGTCAAAGGGTAATTAAGTCAAACAAAGCCAAAGGATAGAGAGGCTGATACACAACATGATCCAACTAGTCAAAAAATCACATGAGACAAACCCCATAGGTAATTTATTACTCTTAGGTCACCACCCTGAACCCAACAACAACCACTTCTTAATAAATAATGGTGAAAACTAATCTGGAATTAATAACCTAGGTGCCTGTAGAAAATATGAAGACTAAATAACCACCACCGTGGGCATGTAAGGTGTGTGAAAAAGGCTATTAGGATATCACAGTAATTATATTACATTTTTTTATAAAGAAACAATATTCAATAGGTTGAAATTAATAGAAAAATAAGTTTTTCATTTCATTTTCCAAAAAATAGAAATAAATAAACAATTCCTTTGATCCTTTTCTTAAAACACGCCGTTAATAATAAATTCCTCAAATAGGTTTTATGAAGATAATTTTATTTGAAAAACATAAATTACCTTTTAAAAAAAATTCCATTTTAAATATCCTAGTTACATCAACCATTTTCATATAAAACACTACTATTGAAAATAAACTATCACATGATTTAAAATAAATATCATAAGAATTATTTTACAATGGATTTAACTTGTAAAAAAAAACCACATTTCCCTTTAAAATCTAAATACACAAACTCTTAAATTTAGAGTTAATAAAAAATGTAAAATTATAATAAAATAATATCAATTCAGATTCATAAACAAATAAAAATAATAACACAACACAAGCCATATAATAATAATTCTAAATAAAAAAGTAATAAATACATCAAAGTAGAATGAAAATGAGAGATAAAAAACTCACATTAAATTACATAAAAAATTAATAATATAAGATAAATATCATAATGAAACACTATTGGATATCATGGTAGAGTTACTAGATGTGAAAAAGTGGAACCAACTACAGACAAGTTTATGATTTCACAAATCATCATCCAAATAATTTTCATAAGTTGTATTGGGGATACCCCTAGAAATATAATAACATTTAACATGGGGATACTTTTTTGTGTGAAAATCTCAACTAGTATAGCTAACATCTCATGAATCTCCCCTTAGTATCCTAGGTTTCTTCATTTCATTGTTAATAGAGGGGGGTTACTATTAAACCAATGCCAATCACTTGAAAATCACATAACCCAAGTTAAATAAAACAAAATAATAAAATAATTTCCATTTACTAGTAATTTATTAAATATATACTAAAATAGGGGGGGGGGGTTGAATTATATTTTCTAGTAAAAATTACAATTTTTCAACACATCATGTTTTTAGGTTAATTTGAATAATGTTTTTTGAGAAACTCAATAGTAACAGAGTATATAATATGTAAATATAGTAGAATATATTGATGTTATCAAAATAATTTTGTTTCATTTCACTTAATAAAACCAATGTAAACTCAAGATGACCCAAAAAAATGTAAATATAATTTATAATTAAAAGTGGATTGAAAAAAAAACAGTTTTATTTACTAAAGTGATAAATCATGAGAAAACATAAAAAAATATTTTCATAAAAGGATATAATAAAAACATAAGACATGTCTACTAAGGGAGGTCTTGTATTTCACCCAAAGTGATAAGTACGTATTTAAAACTGAGTTTAGAAATCCCCAATTATAAAACTATCAGTAGTTCTCTCTTCCAAAAACCTATAAGCCCTTTATTAACCTAATCAGTATAATATATGTCTTCCTTTCAATAAACCTGGATCAAACCTGATTAGAACAAATTCTATATCCCTATCACTGGATCCTTTTATCAACATGAACATAATAAAAATTAAAAAGAGAAAAACTTATATTATTTACAACTAAATCCTCTCATAGGTATACTTCGAGTAAATATCTTTAATGAAAATAAAAACAAAAGTTCTCTCAACAACAAGGTAATGGAAATCTTCAAAACATCTATAATATTTTGACCAATTTATAATATAATTATTTACCTTGATCTCACAGTACTATTTATAGATGAAAATTTTAATATATCCAATGTTTGAATTCCGTGTTACTTTGGTTTATTTTCAGCTTTATTTGCTGACATCATCCATATTTATAATAGATATACTCTTCTTATGATTCTAAAAAAATCATGTAAAGTTCCACTATAACTCTCCTTCCATTAAACAAAAACAAACACTTCTTCTAGAAAATTTTAATAAAGGGAAAATTATGAATAATTTATTACATCTTACTTCCAATAAAATTTATGTAAAGGAAAAATTTTAAAGACTTAAATATTACTTTTGATAAATTTATTCTCAACATGTTTCTTCTTATTAAGTTAATGAAAGTAAAAACGAATATTTAATAAACCTCAAAAAATCATGTTAAATAAAGTTTAATATGAAGTAAAGATAACATGGATAAAAAAGATAACAAAGATAGTAAAGGTGTTTATTGTGTTTTTCAAAATAATTATATGAAGAATAATTTTGACCCAACAATATCCCCATTTTTAAAAAACTACAAGACACAAGGAAAAAAGAAAACACATAATCTTTAAAACATTAAATATACAAATTTACAAAAATACCCCTTTATAAAAATATTTTTTTTATCTAATTTTCTCCCTATTTTTGGTTTTCAATATGAAAATAATAGGAAAAGGATATAAAATTGAGAACACTTTATAAAAATTTCACAAAACTATTAAAGAAGAAAAAAAGTAAAAAAGTAAAGGCATAAAAAAATTGTTAGATAGAAGCATCCATTTTTATGTAAAGAACCACTTAAAAGTTTTACATGTTTTAAATTTAAAAAATTTAATCCATTTTAGATAGTATATTAAACCCATACTTTAGCTTCTTGGGTTCCATCTCAAAATTTACCTTCTTATCATATTTTCCCTTCTTCTTGTTCTTAGGTATTTTATTTCTTCATTATATTTCATCTCAATGGTTTAACGGTCTTAAAGAGATCTTTAATTCTCTCAAAATTCCTTATTTATGGTTTTAGTTTCCTTGAAAAAAAATTTATAGGTCATTTTTAATCTATTTACTTGTTCTTATAAGAACTTCAATTCTTTTTTTTCAATCATTTACCCACATTATCACACCTTTTAACTTCTTTGAGTATACTGATAAATTTTATTTAAGGGTCATCAAACCATCCTTGGTTTCTACAATGGAGTAAATAATATTTATATTCCATTTATAATATTTAACTTGAATAATCCATTATTGAATCAAATTGCATCCAGATTGAAATTTTTAAATAATATCCAACATTCTCTCTAATTTCGTGATAAAATTATTAAAATAATTGAGCTTCATCTCCATATCTTTGATGTATCGCGAGGTGTACTGGTAGAGGAGTCAATAACGTATGGTAGAGGATACTTTAAAATCCTTAATAATTAATAGTATCCTCATATTTTAAATTTATATGGAAATATATATGCTATATCCATATCAATATCTTTTTCTCCTTGGAATTATTCCTCTTGCCAAATTTCAGCGTTTTTCAACCATTATTACTCTCAAATATCTTTGTCTTGTTACAATTTATCATTTGACGAGAGTGATATTGTTGATAAGAAATTGTGAAAGGAATATTCTATTGAAGAAGGATTTATCTAAGTAGTGTTTCCACAAAAAATAACAACTTCATTCTATTTATAATGAGTAGACTTATAAATATTTTTCTGTTCAACTTATTTAGAAACTTTGAATCCTTACCAAGAAATTATTTTTTAAAAAGATTTTTTTGAGAAATAATAACTGGTTATATATAATATTATATTTTTATTCATTTTAGAAAATATTGAGTAATTTTCAATTTATTTTCATTTTCAACTTGATTCTTTTTCATATCTTACTCTTTCAAACTTTTATGATATTACTCTTTAAGATCTAAAGACTCGATTTTTTTAATCCAAACTAGGGGTTGAATTTTTGTTTTCAATAAAACATTAAAATTTTAAACAACTCATGATTTTAGGCGAATCAAAATAATTTTGTTTCAGTAAAATTTATAGTTATGTTGTATGTAGTATCTAAATGAAATGAAATATATTGAAGTTATCATAATATATTATTTAAGATGAGATTAATAATGTATGAGTAAACTAAAAATGGCCCAAAAAATGTAAATATAATTTAGAATTCATATTGAAATGAAAAAAAGTATTTTTTTCTAAAGAGTTAAAGAATAAACGTGCATACAACTAAATTTTAATAAAATTATATAAAAAAATCACAACACCTCCAATATGTTTAGTCTTCACATTCACATAAATTAAGGATGTTTTAATCCTAACTTTAGGTATCTCAGATTATAATTTTATTGATATGTCTATCATCCAAAAAACATAAAATCCCTTAATCAACCTAATTGATATATTCTCTATCTCCATTTCAAAAGACCTTGATCAAACCGGATCAGAGAAACTTCTATCTTCCTATCCCAAGAGCCCTCGATCAACATGATTAGAATAGAAATTACAATATTATAAAATCAATGTATTTACAAGTACATCCAATCACATGTATACTCTAAGAAAAACTATTTAAAAAAATTACAAATGGAAGCACTCTCAATAACAAGCTATTATAAAGCTTCAAAATTTCTGAAAGATTTAGATAACTTTATAATCTTTTTATTCACCTTGATATTAAAATGATATTTATATAAGAATATTGTAATAACTATAATTTTTGAATTCTGTATTTCTTGGGTTTAGTTTTAACTATATCATCATCATCATCTATTCTTCAGTTGGATGTACTCTATCTTTACATCTACTGTTAAATATTGTCCAACACTGCAATAATGATCCTTCTAAAAAAACAAAAACAAATAATAAATTCATTTTTGAATATTTATTTAAAGAATAAAATTTTAATGACTTTATTACATATTCCTTATGATAACATTTTTGTAATGGAAAAATTTTAAAAAATTAATTAAATCTTATTTCTAATAACCTTACTCTCGGTAATATTCTTCTTATTATGGAAATGAAAATAGGAATGATTTTTTTTAAACATAAAAACATAAACATGAAAAAATTTATAAGTTGAATTAAATATAACAAGGGAAACAAATATAGTAAAGGTAATAGAGGTGCGTATTTTTTCAAAAGAATTACAGGAATAATCCTTTCAACCCAACCCTTTCCACATATAAAAATCCCCTTTAATAATTATACCTAAACTCAAACTACATAACATAAATTACAATTAGTTCAACAATTAAGAAATGCATTAAAGTATAAACAAAGGATATGAATGGGATAAACCAGGGTGTAATCATAAAACAATCAAGTGACATTAAACAAGGTTCCAACTAGGCCACATCCTTGCACACAACAATTATAATATTTGGAAATACATTTTAAAAATAATTTAGAATCAAAATAAAACCTATGGGAAATCAAACATAACTCCAAAACATTATAAAAGTAACAACTCTAGGAATACATATTCAAAATTTCCATTAAAAACAATGTACATTCTATAAAACACATAAAACACATCAAATTATCAACATAACCAATCAAACAAAGGGTTCATAAAAAACAACCAACTAAATATGACTCACACACCTCTTTTCAAAACTTATAAATCCTATAAAACATTAACACCCCACATTCAATATCCATATTGTAACAAATATCTATGAATTAATATCTTTTATTATATAAAACCATAAATTTCATTTCATTAAACACTTAAAATACAAAAAATACCATTTTAAAATTAAGTGTAATTAACCTAAAAAATTCACCCATTTTATCAAAGGAAAATCCCAAAAGAGAATTTAAAACCATTGACCATTAAAAATAGATAGAATATAAATATTTACTTTTGTTCAATAAAACATTTAAAACACCAATAATCTATGTAAACCTTTAATAAGTTGAATCATAATGGAAACACCAACCTCAACGAATGTAACCATGTCATATTCAATGTAAACCATAATAATAAGTCTCTTATGATGGATCAAAACCATAAAAAACCAATAATCCCAAAAGATCAACCCTATAAAATAAAAAAAATCCAACCATGGCCATTAAGGGGAAGATAGGTGTTTGGTAGGAACCATAAATGAGTGGTTCAAATGAGGGAGGATTATGGGAGAAACCATATTAAAAAGGAACTTGAAATGACAAGAGTTACCAAACCCAATATGGTCTCATGGTTTAATAAACAATCCAGTCTCTACTTTACAAAACTAGCTAGATCGAATTATTTACCCACATGGTTTACCATACTACGTTGTGACTATTTGATCACCACTACTCAAAACATTATTTAGCACATTGTTTCCACTGTATGATTTAAAAAACCTTGTGCTTAACCATGATACCCTAGGAAGGTTACAAAAATATCCAAAATTTTACCTCGAGACACCCTGAACTCATGAGAGAAATAAAGCATAGAAATATAATTATGAAATTGGCATTTCAAGGTTTCATTATTCTCCCCACAATGCTACTTTATATCCCTATAAAGTATTCAACAATTTATTCTAATGTAAACTTTCAAGACTAACTCACTAAAAAAAGGACCAAACCAAGGGGACAAAATCCTAAATTTAATACCAATAAGACATGACACAGACATCCCACTCCCCAGAAAAACTATTCTAAATCATTTCATGATTCACTAACAACTAAAGCACCATGAATCCAAAAAGTAGATTCGGTAAAAAATAGTTTCTTAGGAAAATTACTCATCTAGTTTTATTTAAAACATGAAAAAACCAATACACACACTCACTAAAACATACAAGTGTATTTTGAGTTGCAACCCAGACCAAAGAAAAAACATAACCAACACATTTATAAAATCTGAGGTCACAAAGGCTATAAAATGGCATATACGAACCAAAAAATCTGAAAGGTTAACTCCAAACATGAGGGAAACACATAGATTATGACCTAAAGACTTACCAACTTCAAAAATATATATAAAATATTAAAATATTGAATAAATACACCCAAAATAATGTGTATCACAAAAAAAATAAGAAAACACCACCCGTGAGTGACCACAAGACAACTAGATCAAAACCACACAAGAGATCACAACCCGAAAAAAAAACAACCAAAGTTTACCAAGATAATTAGCCAAAAAATATTGGTGAAACACCCCAAACCAAACATGATTTAATAAGGAATTCCATGGTTCTAACTTCAAATCATCAAAAAAGGGTAACTTAAGGCCAAAATCATGGAACACCCACCCTCAGTGATCCTAAAAGAAAATACCAACTTGGTAGATCTCACAGTATACCGATAAACAGAAGGATTATCCTCATTTCCACATCCTTCACCCAAGGAATTCCCATACTATGCATAAAAAACATCAAAATATGTCCTATACCATTAATAAAAGATAAAAAGCATAGAAATTAACATAGAATGATCATCTCAAAAGACAACAACAAGACCACCCATCAATTACAATGAAATATATATGTTGTAAAAAAGAAACAAAATGAGGGCCAATGTTAATGGAGGTTATAAAAGATATCATTCCTCAAACCTCAAAACAACTTTTGACTATCCCATGGAAGTGATGCCAAAAACCACTTCTTGGATCAAATATTTATATTTGTAATCTTTTTTATGTCCATTTATCTAAAGAAACTTTGTATGTGATCGAGATGGAAACACATAAGAAAATCACATAGATATTCTAGTAAAGAGGGATGGGAATTTGTGGACTTCCCACACTAGAAGAACACAACTAAATTTTGCTTTCCACTAGCTAGACCACTTTTAATAACATCTGATGGGGTCAAAGAACCACTTTTCATAGGTTCCCCTATTATAAAATTCTCATCAATTATGTCCATATACATCACCTTTACATAGGTATTCATCATAGAATAAAACACCACTAAAATAAGATCTAAATGAAGGCCTTTATAACATAACCAAGCCTTATTCGAATCATGAGAAGATAACTTGGGAGAGAAAGGTGTAATCTAGTGAAATGTCCAACATATCCGTTCACTCACTCATCACCCAGAAGGAAACTAAAAATTAAATCTCTCTTGAAATTATCACTTCCTTAGGATAAACACACAAGATAAAGGAAGCCTTAAAATATCCTTAAGACTGTTACTCAAATAGTTGAGAATGGATAGTGATATTTCACCAATAAAAACCTAATCCTTTGAATAAAGGATTGTTTCACCTCAATATTAAGGATTATAGAGTTACTAATGACTCAAAGATATCTTTTAAATTATCTAGATACTCTGTTAACACATGAGATACATAAATAGATTTTGATTTAGAAACTCTTGTGTATGATCTAGGACATGAGAATAACATTACCCTACCACTCCATTGAGAGTCCATATAGAGTAAAAAACTGGGAAGACACCATCTGGATCACATTAATAACATCAATTAATTTTCATGGGTCACATTCTAAAACATAACAAAAAAACTACATTTAGTCAAATCTTTCCAACACCAAAACAGAGGATAAAAAGTCACAAATAAAAATACACATCATAAATCACCCTTTATACACCCATTTTAAAATATCATAATATAATTTTCTTTCTATTTCCAAATACTACGGGGGATTATAAAAATACCATTCAAGGTTCCATTTTAAATACCTTAAAACGTTTCACCCAAAAATAAACTAGAAATAACTTTTTTAAACCAATTATCCCCATTTAACCACACACACTATAATCATTTCAAGAGTTACCTAAAACCTATAAAATTATTTTCTCACAAACCATTCAATCCTAAAAAAATTGTGATAATATTAAAAATATTTTTATAAAAGAAAATCAAGCTCCAAAAACATTATTCTCAAAACAAACTTAAATACCACAACATAAAAAACTCCTTTTATAATTTGACCAAAAAATATTTAAAACTAAAAAAAATACACTTTATTACTCAAAAAAATCATCATCAATCATAAAATGGATTTAATAAATAAATGGGAAAAAATTAACAAAATTTACAATCTTTATATACTATGCATGGTTTGGACGCATAGTTTTTCATGCTGTAAACCATCTATGCGAGTGTCATTGATTGTTTTCAAGATTGGTATAAATGGGAAGCACATGGTTTGATAGACTGTGATTCTTAACCATGCTCCCCTATGATACCTCCGGTTTCACATTAAATCCAAAAATTTCCCAAAAATTCTCTCAAGGTATTCTGTAACTCAGAGTAATTGTAAACTGTATAAAAAAATCTCAATAATAAATAACAATAAAACCTGAATTTAAAATAAATATACAGAATACAGAAGGTAATTCAAGGTTTAATATGAGTAATAGATTTCCAATCACTCTTTCACACCAACCACTCATTCCCTGACAATATTAACTCCATTATACCATCACCCCCCCAGAGAAAATTTAGATACCATTTACCATGAATCATCCCAGGTCAACCTGAAACCTTACCCAGGTATGCTCTCTATAGGGATTGAGGCTCATTCTTGATAGCCATAACATAGATAAAAGAATTGGGGTATCACATATAAACACGGGGGAATGGATTCACCCTCAATAAAACTAGGATAAAAAAAGTGTTCCAACTCGTAACCCAACATGAGTTTTCCATGCTTGGAAAACATTTCCAAAGTAAATAACCAGTTCTAAAATAAGAATATACCATCCTAGAATAACAGAAATAAAAAATACCAAAATATTTTTACAAATAATTTTCTCACATAAAATCAACCATTTTTATATAAGGATTTTACAAAACCAAAATAGGGAAACCAAGACAAAAAATACTGAAGTATGGAGAGGTCGATACACAAGATAAACCAACTAGTTCAAAAAAAACATGACAGAAAAACCCCTAGACTACTATGTGACGCTCAATTAACCACCATGAACCTAACAATACCCTATTTCTAATAGTCTGTGGTATAAAAACAACATACAATCCATAACCTTGGATTTTTTTAGAACTCATGATGAATATACACCCACCAACATGAGTATGTAGGATTTGAGAAAAGGATAGTAGGATACCATCAAGATTCCATTGCATTCCTTTTATAAATAAACCAAGTCCACCAGTTTAAATATAATAAAAAATAATTTTCCATTTCCTTTTCCATATAAATGGAAATAAAAAAATAATTCCTTATATTCTTTTCTTAAAACACACCCTTTATAAAACATGCCTCAATGTGGTTTTACCAAAGTTAATTAATTTTAGAAACAAACCATTACCTTTAAACATTTACTTTTTAAAGAACCAAGTTAAATCAACCCTTTACATTTTAAACACAATTTTTTAAAATAGATAATAACATGGTTTAAAATGTATTTTTGAAAAATCAATTTACAATTGATTTCAATTATAGGAAACCATCACCTTTTCATTTAAAACTTTAACACACACTCCTCATGTGAGAGTAAATAAAAAAGGGAAAGAATAATAAAATTAAATCTATGGTGATTCATAAGAAAATGAGAATAATAACACAAGAAAAGCCTTACAATAATAATACTCAAATATAAATAACCAATACATAAAAGTAGGATCAAGATAAGAAAAAAATAGACGCCCATTAAATTACATAAAAAAGGAATAAAATAAGATATATATCATAATTAAACTCCTTATGTACTAATGTGATATGTACTATATGTGTAAAAGTGAAACAAACTATTGACAGGTTAATGGTTTCACAACCCATTATCTAAATCACTCTCACTAGTCTCATTGATGGCACCCCTTATTTAGGTCATAAAATTGAAATAGGGGTTACTATCTAGTGTGTAAATCGCAAATAGCATAGTTAATTTACCTTGGCTCCCCACTTAATATCTCAGGGTTCCTCATGTCATAGATAATAGAGGTATAACACTATTATGCCAATGTTAATTTCATAACAATCACATAGCCCGAGGGTAATAAAACACAATAATAAACTAATTTCCACCTGAAGGACAACCCTTCAATAATGATCCCCAAACCCAAACTTATATCATGAATATAAATTCATTTAATCATTAACACATACATACAAGAATAAATAATGGATGTAATGAGGCTCAATATGTGTGTAAACATTAACCAATAAAATAACATTACAAAGGGTTCCAATATAACCTTCAATTTATACATAACAATTATACAATTTATAAATAATTTTCATAAACAATTTAGAATCCAAAAAAATCTAAATGAAATCACACATAACACTAAAACACAATAAAATGAAAAAATTTGGAATTTTTTTTTTCAAAATAACCTTAAAAAATAATGTAAATTCCATAAAACACATAAACCATGTCAAAGTATTAACATGACCAATAAAACAAAGGATTCATCCAAAACTATCAATAAAAGAGGACTAAAACACATCTTTTCAAAACATTGAAATTATTAAAACATGAAAAAACCAATTTAAAAATATTAATGGGTCTAAATAACTATAAAGAAACCATTTTTATTATAAAAAAATAAATTAAATTTTATCAAACAATTAAAATAAAAAAAATAACTTTTGAAAACAAAGTGAAATCGAACTAAAAAATTCACCCATTTTTTTCAAGAAAAGTCCCAACCAAGACTCTAAAAACATTGACCATTCAAACCAAATATCCTATAAATATTTAATTTAATTTAAGACCACATTTAAAACCTAAAACTATATGAACCAAGTTTTTATATGACGTACAAATCCTTTTCTTTTTGGTTTAATTCCTTGTATATGACCTAAAATTAACGCCTTAAGAGTTTATGGAGGAAAGAATGGTGTATGATGATTATCTAGAGCATGAAACTCTAGCTAGAGGAAGAAATAGTAGGGATACATTGTTAGTAGAAACCATGAAGACATGTCCAAATAGTTTATCCTAATCGTTTAGGGATTTTCAATGATCAACAATAAGATTCATGGTTTAACCTAACTATACGACACAAGTTGTTCAAACATGAAAAATATATTTAGTTTTTAATAGAGGTATATGGAATGGTTGGTTTATGATTTCCCAAACCATGTGTGATAACAATTTTATTCCCCTCCTTATACACAAATCCATGCACGGTTGGTGCCCATTTTGGCCAACTGTGCAGTTAAACCATGAAACCCATTCATATTGGGATAAAATTATCATTTCTCATTAAATTCTTATAACCTAAACCCATTTTATTATTTATTCCTATAAAATATAGATTCTCATCATCCTTCACTTTGAGAGAACCATACATGGTTCAATCCTAGGTTCATTAATAAGACATCCACCTGACCTCAAAATCAAGATCCAATCATTTTGTTATATTACTCTTGGTAAGTGCTTTACTACTTCTGCTCATTTAGTCCTTATTATTCCTATTAATTTTTTTTTGTGTGTGTGAGATATTATTCACTAATTGAAGGGTGTTCATCTGTTCTTCTGTTTTTTTCTTATCCAGGCTAAATTATGGTCCGATACTGGGTGAGGAATCTATTATTGGTATAAAGTAGGTGGTATATGAATCATCCCTTAAAGTCTCACCGCCTATTAATTATTTTTAATGTGGGCACACTGGTTTCACCGGGAATTGATCCTTATATGAATATTCCTTAAATTTAATAGACTAAATTGAATGATATGGCCCTAGTGGGACCTCATTAACACTATTGGTGGTTGGGACCTCAATGTGGACCACCCATTTAGGGTGAAGTCACTATTTTTTTCCTTAACAACTGATATTGATATTATTTGGGTCACTATTCAGGTGTGCAATACCTGAACCTTAACAAGTTAAGTGCTTCAATTTAATAAATTATTATCATGTTTTTAAATAGATTGTGTGTATATATATATCAATTGGACTTGGATAATATTATTAAATGGAAAATTGGTTGCATGTACTTGACTCACCTTGTCATTCTTAATCAAATGTAATGGAATGAACCTATTAAATGATAATAAATTGAATTGATATTTTTTGTATGTCGTTAGCACACCTTGTTATTATTAATTATAAGTAATTAAATGAACCTATCAAATGATTATAAATTGAATTGATATTGGTTTCATGTCCTTACTTTACCTTATCATGTTTAATGAAAGGAAATGGATTAAACCAATTTAATGATTATTTGGCATGAATATTACATAGCCTATGATTAAATATGATATAAATGTAATGGGTATATGGTGAATAATAATTTTATAACTTTTCATATTTATAGGAATTGTTAGACTTGAACTAGCCTTGGATTTACGAGGGAATTCCTTGAGCACTCTGAGAAAGCCATTCTGATTCATTGAACAAATTTCCATGGGAAATACCCACCAAAAAACCTAGTATTTTTCTTATTATGTGAATGAATAAATTATTTACTGATGATTCACTCAACATATTTTACAAATATTATATTGCCTTATACATTCCTTGGATTCAACTCGATGTCTTTGGACATGTAGTTCCATTGATTTTACCCATTAGGCCCAGTCATGCTTATCCCAATATTACTACAGACAAGCCCCATGGTCTCAGTTAGAATATTTTACAGTGGAATTACTTGTGTTTACCACTTATATTATACTATGATCCTTATTTTTAGACTGCATGAGTTACTACTATGAGTTGGTATGACCCCTGAAGTCAAGGATGCCTTTAGTTTCACTTTGGATCCTTACCTATTATTATTGTGATCTATTTCACCGATTTTAACACTTTCATAAGTTATATCAATAAAAAATGAATCATAAATAAATTAATTAAATGGTTAAATTCTTATACACCATATGATACTGAAGGAGGAATGGGTTATTTATTAATAACTGATTTAATTTTATATATACCTACACACTCTACAATTTATATTCACAGAATGGATTTGTATTGACACCATTGGTGGTGGACAAAAAATATTTATCTGATACCGATTCTAGGTTGCTGTTGGTACCCATAAAAATTATATGAATGTATGTTTGGACAAAGGGAAGTGTCCGGATTTGGAAACATAACTTTCTTGATTTAGGATAGGATATTTGTGGAAGATGACTAAGCTAGATATTGGGATGCTTGAATAGTTTTTTGTTATTTTTTATTCTTTCATGTATCATATACTATATTTTCTTTCGACTACCATGTATTTCTACTTTTAATTTTATAGATATATGAAATCAAGATTTTTTATATGATACTGCTTTCATATTTTGAGCTGATTATCTGTTACATGTAAATTTATTCTTGTTTATATTTCCTTATTTGTTATACTCTTTCTGATATTTATTCATCTATTATATCATTGTTGTGATCAACTCTAAAATGAGTGAATAGTCTCCCCATGAGCACACCCTAGGCTCTCGATACTATTCAGAGGCCTCTGGAATATTGGAAGGCACCCTTAAAGCCATTTTTATAACCGAGTTCATTAACTTAGGAGTGAACCAGGTCTGAATTGTCAAAAAATGGTATAAGAGGAGGTTTCTTTTCTGGACTTAAAATTTTTAGATGGTAAAAATGAGATTATAAATGTGTTAGAACTTTGTTATAATCCATTCTAGGGAGTAGTTGACCCACATTTTGGGTAAATGAAATGATAATTAGGAATAAGAAATTATTTTTATATTTTTTTTTCATATTATAGTTGATATACTTTCATTGTTGTCTGATTCTCATAAATTGTGGTAAATGTTATGATTTATGGATATTATAACATTGACAAGTATGGAAAGGGGAGTCTTTATATGCATCATTATAAGCACCTAGGATTCATATTCCATTATATATAGGTAGATTTTATTTCTTGAATTTCATATGTTTCTTATGATTATTGAGTGTTCCTTGGTTGTGATATATGTTTGTGACATTAAAATCATTGGAATGGAATATAAATTGGTAGTTTAGATTGTTAGAATCAACTTAAATGATATATTATTTTATAGATTGGTGGTGGCATATTAAAAACAAATTTGAATCCATATAACTATGTAAACCTGGTTACATGAGTTGGGATTTGACTGTGATTTCATGGAAATAAATTTCAATTTATAAGGTGTATGGGACCTTATATGTTGAAAAGGGAAATTCATCAGAATTGATCCATCATATCTTACCTATTATATTCTAATACTAGATATAAGGGGTTGAATTCAATTATATGGGTGTCAATATTAGATTATAAAGTGTTAGGACATTTATAATATTTGGATGGAAATACATTTCATTGAACCTTACATTATGTATAAAAAAAAATTACAAACTTAAATGTAAATTTTTAATTATAATTAAAATGATTTCCATTAAATGAAGAGTCCAAGTGTAATTTAAAGATCATTTCCCTCCTCAACATTCAATTGATCCTCCATAAACTAGAACCCCAATAAATAAAACATTAGAACTTACCAGTTCTATGGACTTCTAAGAAAGTAGTTGAGATAATATGTTCGGTAATGAGCCCTTTTATTTTATTCTTATTTTTTAGCAATATTATCGACTTTTGAATATTTTTCTGAGGCGTGTTATTGACATTTTTAAAGCTATTAGACCACGAAATCCACTAGTCTTAGGCCGAGAAGGTGGATATGTTCATTATATAAAGGTGGTGGGTCATGAGATACTAGTGATAATTCTTGTAGTACCACCTAAGGCACACCCAGATATTCGCAAACTAGCCACTGAAACTCAACATCGAGAGGTTTTCCTCTATTTGATGTAGTATTAACAGGGTGTTATACAACCTGAACCTACAATGTGTGATATGACTCATGAGTTCCAATAAGACCATCCTAGATATTTTTGGGGGATTATGGTCCACAAGCTGCTAAGTCATGGTTGGAATCCATTCTATCTATCTTCGAGCATCTAGAGATTCCTTCTGAGAGGAGGGCCATGCTCACTACCTACATGCTATGTGATTCCACCAAGCACTAGTGGGATGTTATTATCCTAGTTGTTCATCATTAGGGCATGGTCTAGGATGAATTCTAGACTACCCTCTATGATTACCTTTTTCATATGACACTGAGAGAAGAAAAATTTAGAGAGTTCATGCAAACAGAGCATGGTTTTATGTCTTTCATGGACTATTTGGTTCATTTCACCGAGTTGTAACACATTGAATCAATTATTTCTAGTGATGACATATAACGAGTGATATGTTTCAAGGATTAGGTCATGTAAGACATATTCTCATAGGTGAATGTATTTCACCTATCTGTATTTTATAAGATCATAAACTAGGATCTTATCACCATGTGTAACTTTAAGGATCTAATAATAATTTGAATACATGTTCAGTTCTAAGATATAGTAGTTTTTCGATAACAGGAAGGGTAGACTTGATCTTTCTATTCAGATTAGTGGTGGCCTAAGTATTCACACTAGATGTACAGTTATATTTCATTAGTGTGGATGATAGGGGAATGTGAAGACAGAGTGTGATAGAGACCCACTTGAGTATCATACATGTGTCTTGATGGGTCACCTTCAATGGTTCTTCCAGAAATTTTCATCTATTTATAATGGAATACGGATCATTTCACATCCACCATCAAGAGTATGATCAATGTATCCACATTAGGCTAGAAGATAGAGTAGTACCGGCGAAATAGGTTGAGGAGGAGGTCTTGGCCAAGGTATCTAGTCTTCTGATTATCAGTTCCAATAGAGTGGACCTTCTCTGGGTAGTCCAATTATAACTCACAAATATGGATTATGCCATATTAACACTTCACATATGATACTCGATGATTAGAGTGAAATTCTATCTAATGTATGAGTTACTATTCCAGTAGCCTTTAATTTCATATCTACTTTATTCGATATATATTACTACCAATCCCTTATCTCATTATCAATCATGGAAGGTCTGGAGATGAAAATTCATTAATTTTTTGGGGTGATGACCCTGGATACACTTCTAGGTGTATGGTCAAAGGGTATACACCAATGAAAGGATTATCCCCATAAGTTAATAAGTTATCATTTCTTATTGGACCTCTTCTTCCTCGATATGAAGGGAAATTGATGTAATTCTTAGGATGGTATGGTTGGTCCTCTATCACACCTATGGAGACTGATATCTTCATAGGGTATATTTTACATCACCATAGAGATATATTTATCATTACAAGGGTGAGTGGGATATAGAGGAAAATATATATAGACTAGAGCATTCTTGGCTTAGTGGAGTGATATTTAAAATCTCCAGCTTTTATTTTAAGTACTAGGGTTTACATCAGGAAGATTTTAGTCAAGTGGTGAATCATTTTAGAGATGTTTTCCTAGACAACATATATAGATTACCTTCTAAGAGACAAGTAGAGTTTATGAATGATCTCATTCCATGAGAGCTCTAATATCTATTCCTCCATACAGGATGCCACCTATAGAGCTACATGAGAACAAGACATAGTAGGATGATTTAGAATCAAAGGGTTTTATCTGACCCAAAATTTCATCATGGGGTTCACCTGTGGGTTTTTCCAACAATTTGATGAAACCCTTCATCTATTTATAAATTACTGATAATTGAACTAGCTTATAGTCAAGAAACATTTTTTCACCTCAAATAGATAATATATTCAACCAACTCTGGGGAGATTGAGTGTTCTTGATGATCGACATTGGATTGAACTATCATTAAGTGTGAGTTATGCCTTTATACAAACCATGTAATACTTCCCAATGTTGGTATGGTTTATATGAGTATCTAGTTATTCTGTTTGGTCTTATGAAAATTTTCACCATTTTCATATACTTGATGAATATGGTTTTCCATCCCTACTTGGATTTCTTTGTCATGGTTTTTGGGGAAGATATATTGTTGTATTACCATAAAAAAATTGACCGTACCAAATATCGTGATATCATTATGAATATACTAATAGGTCATCAGTTATACGCTAGGATTATAGAGTTTCACTTTTGGATCAACAAGTTTCACTTATTGGGTTATATTATCTTTGAATTAGGAGTATCATTTGACCCAAATAAGGTGAGTGCTCTTGTTTTCTAAGAGTATACCAATAGAAAGTTTTATATATGGAGTTTTTTGGATGGATGGATATTATCAATGATTCGTAAAAGACTTATTATGCCTTCTGGAACCTATCATCATTTTTACATAGAAGGGTGTGGAGTTATTATGGTATGAATCATGTGAAGAGGACTTTCAATAGTTGAAAAGAAGTATTACATAGGCACCGATTCTGAATCTTCTAGATCCCAGAAGCGGCTAAACAATGTTTTTTGATGCATCAGGAATCAGTCTAGGTGTAGCGATTATGGATAAGGCTTGATTAATTACATATAGGTCTCAATAGTTGTTCCCTCATTAGGATAATTACTCAAAACATGACCTCAAGATGGTAGTAGTAATTATTTTTTGTGTTGCTAGAGGTATTCTCTGATGTGAGATCAATTTGTGGTGTATATTGAACACAAGAACCTTAAATATATCTTTATGTAGCATGAATTGAATATAATACAATGAAAATGGGGAAAATACCTTTAGTGTTTTGAATTTTATATTGCGTATATTCCTATAAAAGAAAATGTGATAGCAAATTTGCTAATCTGGAAAACATTGGAATAAGACTTTTAGTAATCCATTGATGAATGGAAGTTGATGGAACTATTTTCTAAGATATATCAAGAGTTTCATGATAGTTACAAGTGTCCTTTTGATGGTTGTGTTTCGGTTTGAATTTGAAATTTGAATTATGGATTTTGGGGTCTGTTTTTTCAGGTACCGTGAACCGTAAACCGGATTTTGAAAAATGGAAAAAAAATGTTTCGGTACTTCACCCTTAGATAGGGTGAAGAGAATTAATTTTTCATATCCTGAAGGATTAGTAGTACAAAAAAGTATTTATAGTGAGAACCCACTTACATATTGGTCTGTTGATAGAGACAAAATCCTATGTATACATGGGAATATCTTGGTACCTATAGACTTATAAGGGGATATGATGTGTGAGTCCCATGATTATTAGTGGGAAGTGAATCTAGGTGTCTCCAAGATTTATTGTGATACACACCACCAGTATTGATATCTTAGGATGAAACATCAGATTGTAGGTTTTATCACTAGGTTTTCTACATGTCAATAAGTAAAGGTGGGACATGATTGGGCATCTAGATTGTCACAGCTACTACCAAATTTTGAATGAAAATAGTATAACAACATGATGGATTTTTTTAATGGTTTACGAGGTTCTCTTAAAGGAAAGGACATATTGTGGGAAGTTATCAATCAATTGGTGAAGGTATCCTAATTATTTCTGATTTGGGGGAATTTCTCAATTGACGAGATAAGATTTTTTTGAGATTTACGATTACACCAAGTCTATTGTACTAACATTTTAGATAGGTATTCTTGTTTCACATCAATGTTTTGGAAAGGGTTATAGAAATATTCGTGTACATAGGTGATTCTAAAAAAATATTTTCACCCTCATACTGATGGCTAGTTGGAATGGAATATATATGTGTTAAAGGACATGATTTGAGCATGCATCTTTAATTTAGGTAGTTCTTGGGGGAAGCATATCCCTATCATTGAGTTTTCCTACAATAACATAATTCCATAAATTATTCATATATCTTAATATGAGGACTTATATGGTAAGTCGTGCCATTAACCCATGTGATGGTTAGAGGCAGGAGAGTTAGTGTTACTAGGTACTCATATTGTGTAGGAGACTTCAGAGAAGGTATAGTTAATCAAAAAAATATTTTTAATGATTATTCTAGAAATTGTTTTTATAATGATCACCATCGTTGGCCTCTAGAGTTCGAGGTAGGGGATTATGTTTTCTTACGGGTATCACCCATACATGGGCATAGACAAATATAGGGTAAAGGGAAGATTTCACCTCATTTTTCAACACTTTTGAGATATTGGATAGAGTCAGGCTGATATAATATACATTTATATTATCTCGGAGGTACCATGCGATGCATGATGTCTTCCACATTTCATAGCTTTACCATTACCATGTTAATCCATCTCATACTTTCAACTTGAGGATGTTCATTTAGATGTTGATGCTTCTTTTGATGAGTATACCATAATAATTGTTGATCGGAGCATGAAGGCTCCCCAAGACCCGTCTATCCATTAAGAATAGGTTCTATTGTATAATAATGTGTATAGAATAATCCTTGGAAGAGAGAGGCCAATGTACATTATTAGTGGACATAGTTGTTCTCAGAAATCATTCTAGAACTCAAGGAAGGGAAACTCGAGGATGAGTTCCTTTAAGGGAGAAGACTATAAGAACAATATCTTTATAAAAGATAGAAATAATTTTATTTTCAGATTTTTTATTATTTTTTTCAGACCAAATATGAATGCCTAAAGAGGTTATGGGGAAATAAGGGTGTCTAGGGCCTGTTTATAGCCTAGAACCCCAACGGGTGGAAGAAACAGCTAGGCCTCATGGTTAGTAGAAACCGTACAACTCAATCCGCATGATTTCTCCTTATTGTGTTGGGGAATTTTTGTACTCAACATTGGGCCACATAGTTTTACCTAACTATTAAATCTAGGCCATATGATTGTAAATAAGATTTGAAGTTTTTAATATAGGTATATGGCATAGTTGGCGTATGGTTTCCCAAACCACACACATGAACCATACAAATCATCTCCTTGGATAGTAGGCCACAAAAGGTTTGCGTATGTTTTGAAAAAACACATCTTCAAATAATAAAACCCCTTTAAATTGGGGTAAAATTACTGTTTCACTTAAATTATTATAAATTAATACCATTTTTTAATTTATTTCTATAGAAGATAGAGTCTCCTCCACCTTCATGTTGAGAGATCATCCCATGGTTCTAACCTAGGATTGTTGAAAAATATTATTTTTGACCTCAAAATCAATAACCAATTGTCACATTATATTTCTCTCGATAAGTACTTCAGTCCTTAGGTTCCTTTATTCATTCTTATTCCTATCGATGATGATATTTTGGTTCAATATATTATGCCTTATTTTTAGGGTATTCACCCATTCATCCATTTTCTTCCGTTCCAAGTCAAACTAATGGTTGATATTGGATGAGGAATCTAATATAGGAATAAGGTAGGTGGTCATGACCCATCCCTTAAACTCTCAATGTCTATAATTTTTTTATTGTGTGCACACCGATTTCACTAAGAGTTGCTCCTTATATACATATAACGTAAATTTAATTGACTAAAATTGAAATATATGGCCCGAGTGGGGTCTCTTTGACACTATCGGAGGTTGAGACCTCAGCACAGACCGCCCATTAAGGGAACATTCTATACATATGCCTTGGTGACCTATATTGAGATTATTTGTCATTCTATTTGAGGATTCCATACTTGAAATTTAATAAGGTAATCGATTCAATTTAATAAATGAATCTTAAATTGTTAAATATAAAGTATATTTATTTTTATATTTCACTTGGCCTTGGATAATATAATTTAATTGATAATTTGTTTCAATTCCTTAAATCACATTCTTATTCTTAATGAAAGGTAATGGAATATACCCATTAGATAATTATAAATTTAATTAATACTGGGTGCTTGTCCTTAACTCTTTTTGTCATTATTCGTGAAATGTAATGGAACAAACCTATTAAATGATTATAAATTGAATTGATATTGGTTGCATGTAATTAATTCATTTTTTATGTTTAATGAAAGGTAATGGAATAAACCTATTTAATGATTATATGGAACTAGTATTACATGAATTATGATTGTAGTTGATATAAATGGAATGACTATAAGGTTCCTAATACTTTTGGACCTTTTTATCTTTATAGGAATGGACAAACTTGAGCCATAATTAGATTTTTGAGGGAATGCATTGAGCACTCAGAGGACACCATTCCAATTCATTAGGACAATTACTAAGGGAAATACCCTATAGAATATATTATTTGTATTACTATATGAATGCCAAGATTTTTTACAAAAAAATCACTTTATACATTTTAAAGGAAGTGTCATAATTGAGAGGTTCAATAGGGGGAGTCTTATTGGAGAATACCCAATTTAAAGTAACTCAAAATGAATTAAATTACCAAAAAAAATAATACCACATGATTTACCAAATTGTGTAGTGACCATGTAGTCACCACTATCCAAAAACTATCTGATTTACCTATATGGTATACCAAACCATGCGGTGCCTGTCCACTACCCAAAAATGTTTATGGAATACAATTACCACTATAAGGTATTAAAATCATGAACGTAATCATATGGCCCAGATAATGTTTCCAAAAACACTAAAAATTTACCTTGAGGAACCACAAAATCATGGGAGAAATCAATCATAGAAACATTATCAATAAAATAAAATTTTAGGGTGTTAGACTTGTTATGAACATTCTTTTACCTGGCATGTAATGTCAACCTACAAAAAATGTACTATTATATATATGATGTGTGGAACTAATAGGTTAATTCATGTGTATCTTCAATACATGGGTCCTAATTATCTGAGGACACATGACATGATCAAAACTACACATGGTGTGTGACAATCATGAAAGTGATTTATGTTTACTACCAACAACCTATGTTATATATTCATTGATTAATTACTATATCTTATTGAGCACATGATGTGTGGTCTATGATTCCACCTTGATCATGCACTACTACTCGAGTTGTATCATAAAATATATACATGGAATGTCCCCAAAAAACACACCATGCATTAAGCCATATACAAAACATGATTTATTATAAACCACATGTCACGTAGTCTTGTTCTTCAATCAGAATACCTGAAGCACTTGATATTCATTTTATTTCCACCTAGAATTTCTTCCAATCATGTCGTCGCACATCCACTATCATCTAAAATCATTAGGGGTTCCCACTAGTCACCCTATTTTCTCTAAAACACCTATATTTAGTTGATCTACCAATCCTCATCAAAAACTATACTAGAAATACACCCTAAAATTCCCCTTTATTCATAGACTTATTTTCTACAAACCTTCTTCCACTTATTCTCACCATTATATTTTTCAAATATATTTCCATACCTTGATCCATCAACCATGACGAATGGTAGCATTACAAACCATGACCAGGGATAAATAAAAATGAGAAAATATAATGAATCATAGTCAGTGTGAATATTGATAACCTGAATATACATCTCCAATACACACCATAAATATCATGGGGTGATGATAAATTTTATAGGAAATAATATGATAATAATAAAATAAAAATATTGTGAGATATCATCACACCGAAGAAACTCTAAATATAAAAGATAGTATTCTGAAGAATGAGTATAACAACATCGAACAATAATAAATCCATAATAATTAACTAAAATAACAAATTATTATTGGTAATTTATATGAATTAATAATCATGAATAACAAGTAATTAATCCAAGAAAGAATCCCCGCCTCAATGGTGATTCAATAACGCTTCAATCCATTCCTTAATGTCTCATAATCTGATAATAATTTATATCAAATTCCTAAATTTTCTTCCACTTACTCACTCATTGGAAAATATTATAGGTTAATTATGAAACCATCTAGAAATGTTGTGAATCCAATTTTTCATTCCATATATTATGTATGAGGTGATGAATTAAACCCATTTTACAAGGGGTTTTCATGATATGTTGAATTATTTATATCTTATTGGACACATATGTATAATTTTTCATTATGTGATGAATGGACCCTTTATATCCATCCAATGCATTGGGTAAAGATTTATATCTCAAGAAATACTATGAAAGATTTTGGGATTACTCAATGCACTAAGGAAAAAAACGTGAGAAGGGAAAAGGTGAATGAATCTAGATTCACTAAAGGAAATAAGTGAGTGTAGTCTAATCCACCAAGGAAAACAGGTGAGTAAGGACTAATTAACTAAGGGAAAAATGTTTTGATTCTTAATCCACCATGTTATGAATCTTATGCACATGTTTGTGCCGAATTCTTTTGTTGTAAAATTTAGTTATTTTATCATTTATCATATATTATACTCCACATTTAATATTTTTATGTTTTTCTAAAGTTATGTTCATGGATCCTAATTATACTCTTATATCAATATAATTATATTTTTCTCCCTTATTATCATCATTTTTTAACTATTATGTTTCCCTTGATGAGTATATGAGACCACCCCTTTTTATGTTTTTTCCATGACATGAATATGGGTATTACATGAGATATGTTTGGAAGGGTATTTAGATTTGAGTGTTTATAAAGAAATATTGATGAGTGTTGTTAAATAAGTTATTTATTTAGATAGTATTCCAAGTCACTAAACCTTTTATTCTCTTTTTTGTGTGAATATTTGTGATATAGAGTGTTTATTTTTTGTAATAAATAAATAAATAAATGTTTTTTTTTAGTTTAGGTCTCTATAGTTTGTATTAAAGGAGGGATTAGTTATTTTGGGGATTAGTTTAGATAACTTTAGTGAATCCCTAGGGGTAATTCTAAGAGATATGTTTAAGTATAGGATAACATCCTAAAATTTTGGTAATGTATAGATTATTTGGTTCTCAAATAAATTATATTCCTATCTAGATACTAAAAGTGGATGCATGTTATATTATAGATGTACTTATGGGTAATAACCTAGAAAAGGGAGGATTGGATATTAAATCAATCATCACCTGGTGCATTAAAAAGAAGCCTAATCACAAACCTTATTTGGTACTCATAAGAGATATGATATAGTTAATTCACATTCTCTCTACTAATCCTTTTTGAATGAGTTTATTATTATGTTAAATAATTAGGTTAGAGAACCTAATAGAAAAATGACCATGGATAACCAATGATTGAATAAACGGGATTCATAAGTTGAATCGAAAGTATCATATATTAAAAAAAAGGTTTAATAAGGGAAGAAATATTCAGATAGATGTTTTTATATTCAAATTTTCAATGTCATCATAATTTTTGGTATTATAATTTGATTGAGACAAGATTATTAAAATGATGATGAGAAAGGCTTGTATCTAAAAAAACTATTTCTTATAACTGAATAAGGGATCTTACTTAAATGGTTGGGAGTCTTACTATATTAATATTATGATGGTAAAGGTTTTTTTCCGAGTCTTATCTATGGTAGTGAGGTTGATATCTTAATAGAAATTAAATCTTGATACTATTCATTATATTCATTAGTCAGTGATATTTATCAATTGTGTTTAAGTATATTTTGAAAGTCATAAGGATTATGTGAAACTTTTAAGGATTTTTATTTAGTAGTTTTACTTCTATGGTTTGGAAAATTATATTAAATGGTATTGAAAACTATAAAAAAATTATTTTATGAAATATTTATATTTTTGGGGAGAACATATGATCCATGAATGGAAAACTAATAGGTTTAATATATTCTAATTGTTGAGGTAATAAAGGGTTGAATGATTTTGAGAAAAGTGAGTTAAATAGTACTGATATCCTTGTAATTGATTATTGATTTAATGGAAATGTGATCTATAATATTTTTGGATAAGTTCATCTCAATTTTGGGATTGTGGTAAATATTGGCTGGTGTGTGATTTTACAACCTAGTGATTTATACTATTTTAATGTTAAATTTAGTGTTATTTTTTAGAAGAATATATGGTTTCTTTGTAGTTAATGTGTTATAAATTTATATGATTTTTGGAAATGTATATTTTGGATAATATATTATTAGGGTATATATATACTTGAGTATATGATTATATGGAAGATTAACGTTAAGGAAAGATAAGTAACTTAATATAGTCTAAGAGAGTAAGTTAGATGGAATATTTAATGTTATATCTCAAATGATGAATGTGTTAAGAATATTTTAACATAATTTAATCATTGGGTAATAATTTAAATTAAGAGGATAGAATTTATTTATGTTGGTAGAATATAATGACTCATGATTTTGGAATATATTTTTATCTAAATTAATACTATCTTCAATAACTTTTTTCACACACAACATAAAACTAAAATGATCCACAAAATAAGAAGTGAAATTATTAAAAACTTCTAATATGAATAAGATGTATAGTAAATAAAAATTTATTAATTAATCAAAATTTCTTATATTAGAGGATAATTAATTAATATTATTTAATATTATGAACAAAGTTTTGTCTCAAATAATTGTTTAAGGTGTTAATAAATTAAATCAATATCTTTTAAAATATTATTATGATAATATATGATAATGTAAACGTTAGGAAAATTATTAAGCCCCACTTTGTCATTATAGGGAGCTTCTTAATGATTCCTACTTTCGATCATTTCTTAAAAAAATCTAAAAGCTGTTTCAAATAGGTCAGATAATTTATTAATATTAATTTTGAAATTAAAAATTTATTTTGGATGTTTTTATAATTATTTAATTTAGGAATATTTTTTTAATTTAAATCAATAAAATATAATTGAATTTAAATATTATTTTTTAAAATTTAATTACATTTGTTATGTTAAACATATTATACATGTGTGTAAATATGTATATTTACATGCGTGATGTTGTAATTAAACACTTCAAAAATTATTTGTGTTACAAAATGTGATATATATATATATAAATGTACGCATATATATATGTATATCTTCATGTGAGTATGAATATATATTACATTTCCATATATATATTGGAAAGTTATATATATGTGTGTATTGTTACATATATATATGGGGTTTAAAAAGATGGATATTAAATTATTTTAATTATTATAATAATAATAATAATAAGTATTAAACCTGTGGTGCAATAATAATAAAAGAATATTGATGAGGTATTATATGAATTTTTTGAGAGAAATAATGATATATAGTGCATTTTAATTTAGTGAAAAATTAAATGTGAGAGAGAAATTGTAAATTAAATGTGATACTCATGAATAGTGGTTGTGTTTTGGAGTTATGATTTTATCGGGAGAAAAATGAGTGAATAAATTGGTTGGAGAGAGAATCTATAAAAATGAAATAAATAGAGGAAATCTCCTTGGCATTTGTATAATAATTCTTAAATTTGTTATGAAAAATTTTATTTAATATTTAAAGGGTTTTTGTTAAAGAAAATTTTAAAATATATTATACATAAAAATGAAGACCTTGCATATAGGGCTTTGGAATATTTATACACTATTCATGTTAGTTGTTTCACACATCATATTACAAGTTATATATGCATGTGTAACTATATATATTTGTCTGAGTGTTGTTAAAATTAAACATTGAAAAAAAATTTGGTTGTAAAATGTTATATATGTATATACACATATATATTTATGCATGTATCTATAAAAGTAATTATATATCACCTTGATATATATATATATTGTTATATATAAATATACTTTTGAATTTTATATATGAGGTTATATATATATTGTAATATATATATATATACGACATTTAAAGTTAAAAAAGGGAAAAATTGTTTACATTTTAAAATATAAAAAAGAATGAAAATAATTAAAACACATTGGAAAAAATGCTACTTAAAAATGGGAAATTAAAAAAAAGAAGAGAATATGATGTGTTTTTTTATGAAAAGTCAAAAATGTATGTGGTGTTGGATTGAGAGGAGAAAGAGTTTAAATTTTATAATTTTAATTAAAGAAATCCAAATAATTAAATAAGTGTTCTCATTTGTGTAAAATGATTAAATTAACTGAAATAATAATAATAGTAATAAATGATGAGAATTAATGGGATGGTAATAGGATTTAAATAAAGTGGGGGATTTTCTAATTAATTAAATAAGATATAAATGTGACATTAGAGAGAGAATTTAGTAATTGTGGATTAAAATAATATTAATGGGATTTGAAAGTGTCACAATGTGTGACATTAATTGGTTTTATAAATTAATCTAGATAAATAATTCAATAAAAAATTATAATAATAATATGAATGAATAAATAAAATAGAGTGGGGCGTGTGGTGTTTTAAATAAAAAACATGATGTTTAAATTATTATTTTAAAATGAGAAAAATTGAAACATAAAAATAAAATAATAATTGTGTAATATGTTTTCAATTAAATGAATGAATTGAATGGTGTAATTAAATGATGGAAATAAATTAAGGAATTAAATGGAAGACACGTTTTTATAATTTAAAAATGGGTAAATAAATATCATATATATATATATATTCAAATTGTTTCTCCCATATCTCCTTCAATACTAATCTGTTTTTTATGCCATCATTTTCGTTGGATTCATCTTGACATATAGAAGGTAATATAAAAAATTTTTCTCATAGGATTTGTATTAAATTATCAATATTTAACTAAATCTAAAATTATTACCATTAAATTATTGAATATGGAGAATTGTATGATTATGGATTCGTTCTAGCCCTTGGGAAAATTATTTCTCAACATTGTTTGGTCCAAAAATAATGGTATGAGATCCTTTGTTTCTCATTTAGTTGCATCATATGGGTGAGGTTATTATTTTATTCCTTTTTTAGAATATGGTTTGCACTAATTAAATAAAGATAATAAAATAATTTAAATTAAATTGAAGGGGAATGATTTTTGAATCGCATGATTTTAAAACATTTGATTTATTAATATTGTGATTTTTATGGTCTAGATTCTATATTGAATATTATGTCTGTTATGGGATTTGTTTATGCAATAAATGAAATTTTATGAAAACCTTTTGTGTGATGCTTGTTTTCACTAAAAGAAAATAGAAATTGGATAACCACTTATATCAAGTTAATAAAATTGTTTCCCTAAGAGAATTTTGGATTGTGTGAGAATATCCTTATAATAAATAAGTGGATGTAAATTAATATCCTTTCGAAATATGAAAATTTTAAAAGTGGTTGTGCTATGTGGGTGTGGTGTGAACTTGTCTGTGGTTGTGATGTAGTGTTGTTGTGGTGGATGTGAAGAGGTGTTGTGATATGACATGGGTTGAAATGGATAATTAATGAATGAATTAATTTAAAAAGCAATTTTTCATATATTTATGTTTATATGTGAACAAAATTACTAGATAAATAAATTGGATTAAAAAATGAAATTGTTTAGTGAATGGGAAATATTGAAAATGTATTATTTCAAATAAAATGTGGTCTATGGCTTGTTTTATGCTTATGTGGTGTTTTGAAATTGGAGGTGGTAGTGAAAGTGGGAATTATGTGAAATGGTTGATACCTTGGTTGTGAGCACATAGGATGTTATTGTGTGATTTGATACTATATATATACCTTGTATATTCTTGTTATTTTCTATACCCACCCCACCCTCACAAAACAATATGTGCCGACTCCCACATATTCCCAAGAGGGGTGTTTTTCCCCACATCCTAGTAGGAGGATGGATAGCAAGCTACTCGCTCTTCCTCGCAACATCCTCTAGGAGATGATAAGGACATGTATGGGTTGTGAGGGCCATAATACGAAAGTTCCACTTTCCAGTTGTGAAGGGATGATATGTAACGCCTCAAAAATTTAATTTTAGAACATTGTATTCAATAGTGTGTGTGAGACACAACACCAAGTTCATAATAGAATATAATATCCAAAGAATTTGTAATATATATACTAATTAAATAAATTTAATATATTTTATAGCTTTCAATTCATGCAACACTGAATTATCAAACATGTGACACAATAATGAGTTATTTGGTGGCTTGTGTTACACGCAAGATCGAGTTTTACTAACAACCAATATATTATTATTATATTATTATTTAATATAATAAGATTTAATCTATATTTTAAATTAGTGGTTATGAACATTATTTACTAAATTATGAAAATACGTGGTTTACAAAAAAATGAAATCAATTCATCGATTACTAATTAATTAAAAATGAATATAAAAACTAATTGAATATAAAGGGAATGTTTTTATAGAAAAATATTTTTATGCTCACAAAGCTATTTTAACCCAAAAAATTAAATTAATTAAAACCAGTGAGTGATATTAATGTAATATATATATAAATATTATATTCAATAATTTTTTTTGGAATTCATCGAATATATTCGATAGTCATAAGATAAGAACAAACCTAATATTACACATAAAAAATTATATTTTTATTAAGGCACTTTTACTGTCTTTTAATGAACAACCTTTTTTAAATACAATTTTTAGAACTTTTATAAATATTATATGTCAATATAAACTTAATATTTTAAATATAAACCCAAAATTTTGGTTAGGGTGATTTTTTGGTATTTTTTTGTGAAGTTCCATTTTTAACAAAAAATGAAAAATACTAAATTTTAATTCAAAACTTATTTTTCTTATAACATATTTATAATGATAAATAACATTTTAAATTGTTTTGAAATTATATATAGTTAATTTTTTAATTAATTAATCCAATTTAGTTCATTGGAATCAATTTCACATTGAAATTTGGTATAAAAACTCAGCAAACTTTTGACCGTTTCTATTTTTAGAACCTGCATTGTCGTCCCGTATGTAGGATTAAATTTTAATTAATTTCTACAAATTCTATGATTGGATTTTGGAAAACTGGATTCCATATTTTAAATAATAATAATTTATAATATTTAACAATTACAAATTATTTTTTTACCAAAAATATTGTTGAGATTGATTATTATTAGTTACAAAGATTAAGGATAAATTAACCATAACATGGGACTAAACCTTAAAATTAAGGGCCAAAATGACATAGAAACTTGTCCAAAATTTATTAGATGGTCATATTTTGACCCTGAAATCCATTTTCTTGATTTTATACAATTTTTTTATCCACTTTAAATGGTAAAAACATGGGTGGAATCCCCTTTTCAAAAATTTACAAGATTGCCACTCCTCATCCACTATAAAATGGCCTCCTCTCATCCCACTTACTCACATATCTCAGGACACTTTGAATTGAACTAGATCTACAAAAATATATAATAAAAAACATACAATCTTTTTTGAATCATTAAATTGTGCAAAAATCCATCCAAGTAATCCCTTTGGTGCAAACAAAAAGGAGTTACCCAAAGAATATCTAACATTTTTCCTCAAGCACTTTAGTTTTATTCCATTTCTCAACCATAAACTATTATTATTACTTTATTATATAACAAAACCAATATAATTAATATACTAAGTTGTTTTTATATTAATTTTTCTACCAACAATTACATATACTTATATCTACTGGGAGAGAAACTCACTGTTTATGTGTACGAAGAACTATGGCATCACGAAACAAAGGTTTTTGTTTTTTCCTTTACCACCAATCATGGTTAGTAATTACAATGAAAAACATATTTATATATGTTATATATGATATTTATAATGTATTTATACCTATTTAATTATTTACAACACATATCTTTATGTTTTACATTTTGTGTGAATACGATAACATCATTTGTGGAAGTGTGGACTACTGCCTCCTAAAAGAGATGTGATTTGATCACACGATACATGGAATGTTTAAAATAATTTTTAATTAAAAAAATGTGACATACAAAACATCTATATTATATTCATTAAATAATTAAATATATGGTTATATAATATATATCTTCTTCTTTATTACCCTTTCCCACACTAAAAAGTGATAATGTCAGTCGTGGACGTTTGGACTAGCACCTCCTCGACACGATGTGGTTTCTTTTACATCACAAGAGTTATATATTTAAGTTTATATGATTAAATAAAATGGTATTTATGATTTAAGTATAATTATAGAAATATATAGTGATACCTTTTTTCCATAAAGTTCATTGAAAAATAACAATTTTACTCATGTGTATATAGGACCTACCATCTCCATGATTGTAACATTGGTTCATTTTTCATAACTATATTTAATTATTGTTTTTAAAATTATAATTTATATATACATATAAAAATTATTTCATTATTAATATTATTCTATAGAGGTTATATAATGACCCCTTTGACCATTATTGACATATAAAAGTTTTTTTGACACATTAACCAAATTTGGTCAAAACACCCTAGGTAAACATAATTGATTATGTAGGTATATAAAAAAGGAAATAAGTTAAATAAAATTTACAATAAACATTAAAAAGGTTCTCATGAAATTAATTATTTTGAAAAAGTTTTTTATTTAGGAATATAAAGACACATGAGGCGAATCAGACACAAGGTAAGAGATTTTCATCTCATTTTTTACATCCGTGAGACATATGTCATGTTCATAACTTTTTTTGTGGTGTATCTACTACCACTATTGATATATTATATCATTAATAAATTTATCTCAATGATATTTGAAACATTAATTTAATATTATTCATTCATGAGGATTATGAATTAAAATGGTTCAAAGTGAAAAGAGACACTTTCGAATGTATATAGATTATTTTTATCAGGAATAATTTAAAGGATATTTCATTTTCATTTTAGAAAATTATTTACCCACTGTTCAATAAACCCTTTCTTTTTAATCTTCTCTCGTTATTCATGACGTTTTTGAGTATTATTACCATTTTTCTTTATTTATTACTTATTTTTTTTATTTTTTAAGAAAACCCAACATAATTATCTCTTTAGTCAGAGAAACTATTTTCTTTTAAAAAAAATCCTTTTTTCAAAAAAGGTTATTTAATTTTTTTTAAACCTTTACAAAATTATTTATTAAATAATTTCTTACAATTTTTTCTTTTACTAATGTTTTTAGTGTAATAATCTTATCATTTTCCAAATAATGAATTTTTATAATATTTTTACAGTGAAAATGGAATGTTCCTTTTACCTCATACAACATTTAATTATTTACTTTCCATTATTTATTAGAAGCCTCATTTTAAAGTATAAAGATTATTTTTTAGGAAAATGTTTATGATGGATTTTTCTAAGTAAATTATTCACATTCACTTCCATGATTCCTTTTTAAGTCCCCTTTTGTAGTATTTAGTTATCTATGATCATTTGACATTGAATTTCCATTAAATATCCATATCATTTTTCATAGATATGATTATTTTCGGAGCCCTATACCATATCTCATATGGTTCTTACCTTGAAAGTGATTTGATTATTTTGGGAAACATTGATAAATACATATCCTTTATTCAATATAGATATTTGATAAGGTATATTATTTATTTTGATTATTCAATATAAGGAATGCAATGGATTGGTATTGATTTGTGGGGCCCAAACATTATATATAACCTCAATGTATTGATAGGTTCTCATGAGAAAAATATGTTGTGAAAATTAAATGGGTTTCGATCTGTAGTTTTAAAATGTCTTATGAATGATATTGATGGTATAGGTTTT
The DNA here is from genome assembly GCA_963277665.1 of Viscum album. Classification (NCBI taxonomy): domain Eukaryota; kingdom Viridiplantae; phylum Streptophyta; class Magnoliopsida; order Santalales; family Viscaceae; genus Viscum; species Viscum album. The sequence goes on from OY728160.1 coordinate 443,439,765, forward strand.
CATGTGCCTCAGACATGACGTGCATCAATTAATAATTTACCTCATTTCGTTTTAGTTATTATTCACCCATGATATCTTGTGTTGAAATATATATGGATTCATTTCATTTCCAATTATTTTATTAAATGGAATGTATTTTAGTTTCTTACCTTTCCATTTTTTCCTTATCTAGTTATTTTAATGCAATGTGTTTCCATTTATTTATCTTTACACTTCATTATTCTAATTGATTCATTATTTATTCTAATGTAATTTACCTTTACTGAGCATATGAGCCCACCCTTATTTTTTTTACCTTTCCCTAGGAACTCAAAAAGTATACTGAGAATGTTTTTCAAGGATATTCTAGATTTAATAATGTTATTATACTAGAATTTATTTAGAAATAAATATTTTATAATTAGTCTATTATATTTTCATGTATATATATAGTTTAAAAAGAATAATAAATTGTTCATTCCTTTAGGGAATGATTTTATTGTATCTTATGCTAATGTAATTGATAGTAGTTACCAGATCTAGGATTTTTGGGGTCGAGTCACTATAGTTGGTATTATAGAAAGTATAATAGTAACATTGAGAACTAGATTTGTGAAAAAATAGATTAGAGAATACAAATATAAGGTAGAATTTGTGGATTAGTATAAAATAACACCCTAGAATTAAGTATAGATTATGCGGGTCTTATTATAAATACCTCTTTGTTTGGATACTACATGTGGACGTAGTTGAGGCAGAGATGTACCTAGGAGTAACAAGTCTCACAAGGTGTGTCGGCCCTAACTTAGTATAACCTAGTACATGAAAACAAGCCTTATGGCACACCTGGTTTGACACTCATAGGAGATACACATAGGATAATTCAAATTTTATTTAAAAAAAATTATAAAGGATTTGAATAGATAGTGAAAATGAATAACCTAGGTTTCACCAAAGGTTACTTAGATTGAAAATAATGTGTCATGATTTAGACATCCTAAAAATGACTATATATTTTTTCTAATATGATAATTGATTCTCACACCATGGTTTTTGGTTTTAGTACATTACCTACTCTATTGGATAAAATCTAGTCTAAGTAAGGACCTATGTTGAAATAGGTGGACGAAGTATTTATGTATTGGGTTTTTATTGAAAACCGTAGTTAAAATGCTATTTAGTGATTAACCTGATTTCAAGGGTGTATATCATATTTATTTTGGAAATTATACTAATATGGTTTTATAAAAGTACAACCTGTATGTAGGGAGAAAAATAACCATGTTCGGCAAGGCCGTGGGAGCTAACCACATGACCAATGGACGATAAAGGGTTTATTCTGACCACTAACCTATGCAATGTCATGGTTTATATGTCATTGTTTCTTGTTAAACAATCTGATAAATAAATATTAATGATGAGATAGTAGTATAACCTTTTTTGTTTAGAGTTTATGTCTTAACCATATTGGATTTGAAGTAGAGTTAAAGACAAATTTAAATACTTTTCACTCTTTTGGTCCTTACGATCCCTTAAATGTTTATTTTAGTGATTTAGGAATCAAATTTAATTTTTGGATATCCATTTCTTGTAGTAATAATTTCATCGAAGCATAATAAAAATATGTAATTGTTCATATTAAATTAAAACATATCATTTATGTAAATTTTCTTATATTCTTAGGGAGTAAAGGAATTTCTCAACATTAGGAAAGGGATCCTAAATGAAAAATGTTATCCTAATATCTTAATTTTTTTTGAACCGATGATCCTATAAATCATAGAAGACTTATGGATTTTATCCCCACAACATTCTATTTAACATTCAATTGTTTGAGATTGATGACACCAATCAGTCCCTTTAAATATTTACACATTTCCTCCAATTATGTACCTTTTCTTACCACTAATGTTATCCAACTTAGAGGCTAAGATATATATTTTTCCATGCGACCTTTGTACTTTCCATTATCTTTTTTGAAGATTATTATTTACAAACCCTTCTAATGATGTGATATTTAAAACATATAAAATATCAAAAAATATATCACCAAGATCTTTCTTAAATCATGAGGATTCAATTTAATCAATGTGTGGAGAATGAAACTCCCCAAAAATCTAAAGTAGGAAGATTGTATTCGACAGCGTGTATGACAAACAACACCAAGCATGTCAGGGAATATAATATCCTGAGAATTTCTAAAATATTTAATATTTTAAATAAATTCAATATAATTTATATCTTTAAATACATGATACATTGAGTTTGCGTACGTTTCACATAACGACGAGTTTCTTTAATGGATTGTGTTACACGCATGACTGAGTTTTACAGAAGAACAATATATTATTATTATATTCTTATTTAATATAATAAGATATAACCCAGATGTTAAATTATTTGTTATAAATATGACTATCTAATTTATGAAAATACATGGTTTATAAAAATATGAAATTAATCATTTGGAAAATAATTAATTTGATATGAATATAAGTACAAATTAAATATAAAGTGAATTTTTTTATAGAAAACAAATTTTATGCTCATAAAGATATTTTATATTAATAAATTAAATTAATTATAATAAATAAGTGATATTAATTTATTATATATATATATATATATATTATATTCAATAAAATATTTTTGGTACTCATCCAATATATTTGAGAGGAATAAGATATGAATAAACCTAATATTACACATAAAAAATTATATTTTTATTAAAGAACTTTTACCACCTTTTAATGGAGAAAATATTTAAAATCCAACTTTGGGTAAATTTATAAATATTTTATATAAAATTAAACTTAATATTTTAAACATAGACATAAAATTTAGGTTAGGGTTAATTTTTTTGTATTTTTCTGTGAAGTTTTATTTTTTAATGAATAATGAAAAATAGTAAATTATAATTCAAAATTTCTTTTTATTTTAATTTATTTATAAGGTAAAATAATATTTTAAATTTGTTTGAGAGTTTAATTAGAATTTTTTTATTAATTAATCCATTTTATTTAAATAGAGTCAATTTATCTTTAAAATTGGATATCAAAACATACCAAACTTTTGACAGGTTTTACTTTAAAAACCCATATTGTCATCCCGTTTACGGTATTAAATTTACATTAATTTATTCAAATTATGTGATTGGAATTTGTAAAATTGGATTCCATATTTGGAATCATAATAATTTTTAAATTATAATAAGTTCAACTTTTTTTCCCAAAAATATGAGTGAAAGTGATTAAAACTAATTAAAATGACATTGGTGAAATTAAAATTAACAAGGAATTAAATATTAATCAAAAGGTCCAAAATGATGTATAAATTGTACAAAATATATTTTATGGTCATATTGTGACCCTATAATCCATTTTATATAATTTTTGTTTTTATTGGATCAAATTTCAATATGAAAAATATTGGTGGAATTCCCTTTTCGAAAATTTTACAAGAGTCCCAGTCCGCCACTATAAAAAGTCCCCCTCACGTACCACTTCCTCACATATCTCAAGATGATTTGTCTTGATGAATATCTAACAAAATAACTTGTAAGAGTAACTCACATAATCTTAGAAGCCTTTAATTGGGTATAAATCCATATATGGAAGCCCTTTGATGCAAAACAAAATGAGTTACCCAAAGAAGAGGTAATATCTTTTCTCAAGATCTTTAGTTTTATTCATTTTATTCACCCAAAAAAATATTATTATTATATTATTTTATAAAAAATATAATCCCAGATATAATAGTATGATTTTATGTTATGTTTTTTACATACACTTGCACACACTTCAATCTAACGGGTAACGAACATACTATTTATTTTTCCGGCAAACTATCGCCTCCTGAAATGAAGTTGTTTTTTTTCATTTAAAACCTATCATAGTTGATAAATATGATGTAATATATATATATATATATATATATATATATATATTATATGAACACATTTTATCAAAGTGTGGAATACCACCTCCAAAAAGTGATAAGATTTGTTCACAAGATACATGGAATGCATAAAGGATGGTTTTAATTAAACATATATAACATGAAAAACATATATATTATATTAATTAAATAATTATATTTCTTTATATATAATATATATCATTTTTTATTACTCTTTCACACACTAAAAAGTCATAACATCGGTCGTGGACATATATACTACCACCTCATCGACATGATGTGATTAATTTTACATCATAAGAATTATATATATAAGTATATATTACTAAATAACATGGTATTTATTATATAATGATATTTTTATAAATATATAGTGTTAGTTATCTTCTTTCCATAATGATCATTGAAAAATGGGAACATTACACATGCATACGTACGACCTACTGTCTCCATGATTGTAACATTTGTTCATTTTTCATAACCATATTTAAATTTTAGTTTCAAAATTATAATTTATGTGTTAATATAAAAATTATGTCATTATTATTATTCTAGAGATGTTATATAATGACCCCTTTGACCACAGTTTACCTAAAAAAGTTGGTTTTGACACATAAACCAAATTTGGTCAAAACACCCAACGTAAAAATAAATAAATAATTAGTTGTATAAAACATGGAAATAAGTGAAATAAAAGTTATTATAAACATGAGAAAGTTTATTTATAAAGTAATTAATTAACATAAGTTTTTTATTGATTAATATAAAGACACAAGAGACAAATCATACGCAAGGTAAGGTGTTTTCATCTCATTTTTTTACACCTGCAAGATAAATTTCATGTTCAACACTTAATTTTTTTTTGTGGTGTATCAATTGAACTTTTTGATATATTATATATTTAATCCATTTATATATATGGTATGTAAAATATTAATTTAATGTTATTCCTTCACGAGTCTTATGATTTAAAATTTCTCAAAGTGGTATGGGACACTTTGGAATGTTTTAAAAATTATTTTCCTTATAAATTATTTTAATAATATATTTCATTTCAATTTGAGGAAATTATATGAAAATTATTAAATAAATAATTTAATTTGACCATTATTTGTTTATTCATGACATTTTTATGTTTTAGTACAAATTCACCCGCTTTGGTACTTAAAATGTATTTGAAAATGTTTTTATGAAAACCCGACATCATTATATCTTTAAAAGAAGAACACTTTTTCTTCTAAAAACCTAATATTCTAAAATGTTTAAAAAACGTTTTTAACTTTTCAAAAATTATTTATTAAATATATTTTTACTCTTTTTACCATGTTTTTCAAAGGAATCTTCTTTTTATTTTCCATGTAATAATTTTTTCTATTATTTTTACTGTGAAAAAGGAATGTTCTTTCTACCTCATTTAGAATGTGCATATTTATATGCCATATTTTCTTCAAAGCTTTATTTGAAAGTATTAAATGCTATTTTTTAGTAAAATGTTTATGATTTATTTTTCCAAGGATTATATTCACATTTACTTAATTGATTCCTTTGTTACACCCCTTTGAAAATATTCAATTTACTATGATCAATTAACATTTAATTTTTTCAAAATATCCATATAATTTTTCATGGATATGATTATTTCATGAACCACATACCATTTATCATAAGGTGCTTACTTTGAAATTTATTTGATTATTTGGTTAAATATTGATAAATTTGTATCCTTTGTTCAATATGGATATTTGATAAGGTATATTATTTATTTAGATTATTCAATATGTGGAATTATTTGTATTGGAAATAAAGAGTGGGGCCTAGAATTTATATAGCCCCTCAATGCCTTGAAAGGATATTATAATAAAAATATGTTTCAAGAATTAAATAGGATTCTATCTAAAGTTTTAAACCATCTTATGAAAGGTCTTGATTGTATAGGTTTCCATGTGCCTCTTATAGGAGACCAAATATTTAATAAATCCCCTCATTTAGTTTTAGTTTTCATATATCCATGAGATCTCTTGTCCACATATATATGGATACATTTATTCTTTAGTTCATTAATTAAAAGGAACATGTTTCATTTTCATACCTTCCCATATTTAATTTTACTTATCTAGTTATTTAAATGACACATGTCTCTATTTATTTACCTTTTCACTTGAATATTTTAATTAATTTATTATTGCTTTCATTATAATTTACACTTACTGAGAATTTGAACTGACCCTTGTTTTTTTCCATTTTGTAGGAACTCAAGAAGTATACTGAGAATGTTATGAAAGGATATTCTAGATGGAAAAAAGTTATTATCCTCAAATATATTTAGAAAATAAATTATTTTACAATTATTTTAATATGTTTTAATGTATGTTTCTGGTTTAACAAGACTTTTAAACTCTTTGGTTCTTTAGGATGCAAATTAATTGTATCTTATCCCAATGTAATTGATAGAAGACAACAAATCTGAGATAAGTATGGGTCTCTATATGATAGGTGATGACCCATGTGTCTTAGGATGAGATGTATTATAGTGGGGATTGTGCAAGGAATTGGGAGGGAACAAGGTTTATTTCCATCATGTTCACAGTGCCCTAAAACCGTAGTTGTGAGGTGTGATGTGTTGTGATGACCCTGGTGTGTGTGGGTGGTATGTGATGTGATGTGATAGTCCAGGTGTGTGTAGGAGGGATGTGATGTGTTGAGATTGACCATGTGTTTAAAGGTGGGTTTTTTTGTGATGTGATGTTATTTAGAAGAGGTGGGAGTGCTTGAAAATAAGAAATTGTGGTGTGAGAGTGGAAAATTAGCAAGAAATAGGTGCAGGGTAACCTATCATCTATCTGATTCATATAATATTATTATTCCTAGATGCATTATTTAGGGTGAGATCCTTGGTCAGGTTGGGGTTTTGGTTAGTATAACTGTATATGTGTTGTTTTGTTCTACTATTTTTTTCAATGGTTCATTAATATGACCTTTTCACTTATGCATGAGAGAATTTTGTTTTCTAATTGAGTGTATTTGTAATATCACCCTATATATATATATATAATATTTTAAAGATTCAAAGAGAAATTTGTGGACTACATCGAACATTTCTAGTTCAGACCTTTGGTTCAGTTTTTGTGTCACTACATTAGCTTTTATTCTTTTGGAATTCCATTTAGATAATTTTATATGTATCAGTTTCAATTATACATTCATTGTTGGATGGGTTTTCTTTTATTTTATAATATTTTATATATTTTATTATAAATTATTCATTATATATCTCTATCTTTTTTTATTATATAGAGTAATGCCTCTCATATTGTGATATTTTTATACCCTCAGTGCTAGTTGCTAACTCAGGACCTACTTTAGGTGGGGATTGAGGTTCATCATCTTTCTCCCCTCATTGTGGTACCTTTTGTGAGAGGGGTTCATGAAAGAGTGGCATGATAACTAATGGATGGGAGATATGATATAGTATAATGGTAGGGACTATGAGGATCGAATGGGTTGGTAGGGAAATTGTGTCATATGATATTGGTATGTGAAGTATTCTAGAGAATACTAGATAGGACACAACATTTTAGGCTCCCTCTGATCTAATTTATGGAATCTGAGCCAATCGAACGACCAAGTGAGGAGACACCACTTGCAGTGTAGAAACCTAAGAGAGGTACATGCATTATGATTTACTGTGATCTTGTTTTAGTTGGGTAAACTTGGGAAATTAAAATGAATTAAATATGTCATGAAATTTTATTTGTGTTTCTCTAAAATTTATCATGATGTTGTCACTAATAAACAACTCTTGTTTTCTCAATCATTTGTATGACTGAAGTGAAAGAGTAAACTGATGGTTAACGGGCTAGGACTATTTTTTAATCCCTATAGAGGTTTGAATGTGTGTTTTCCTTACCTATTATTACATGATTTGTAATGAATTGAATTATATTTACTTTATTAAAACATAAACCATGCCATTTAGTTGTTCTAAATTTTGAAATTATTTGAGAAGCATGTTTCATATTTTTTTTGAAAACTCTTTAATTTTGAAAAGACTTATGAAGTATGTTACCTAGAGTATATTTAACCCTATAATGATAAAATAAACAACTTTGAAACCATTCTTATATGTATTTTGGTTCCCATTTGATTTAATATGCCATTATTTTCCTTCCACTGTAATTTATGATGAGCCTGTGTTATGCAGTTATTGTAAAACATTATTTTGGAAATATAAAATTATGAAAATTTTGAAAATAGAAATCTTGATTTATGATAATTCCTTTGAATTTGGAAAACTTTTCACCAATAAATTTCTCTTCATTTTAGAATGATTTCAGTTCTTTAGTATTGATATTGGCATATGTTGTAAGCCTGTGTTAGGGTGGAAATTTTTGTGATATTTATTTCTAAATTTTGGAAAATTATAAGCATGAATTGTAGTAACCTATTGATACATAAAACTATTTAAATGATTAAATTTATTGTTTCTAAAAATAATAAAAAATTTTATGTAACCTTTCCTAACACCATGAGTAGTTTGTTATAGGAAACATGCCTAAAGTTGGAAACATTTTTATGGTAATTATGAAAATATTCTTATTTGAGATTTATGCTTGTAGCATGTTTAATATATTTTCATTAAATATGAAATTAAAATCATGTTATCTTTATTTCAGTATATAAGAATGTTTTTATGAAATTAAATGATTAAAGAAAGTTTATTTTAGGCATAATAAAATAAGAAATATTTTAATACAACATGTGTAATTTTAATTTCATGGTTATAATTAATGTTTTATATTAATTATTTTAAAAGCATATTTTCTATGAAATTTAGTATTTGAATTTTGAACAATAAACTAGCATGTATGAATTTTCAAATGTAGTTGGAATTTTTTGGTGCTGTTTGTGGTTTCATTGTTATCATTTCATTTAAGTGTTGATATGACATGCTAAAATAACGATTATTGGAAACCTTTCTTATCTTGTGATTATCATGGATAATGAGACCCTTGATGTGACTAATTCATTAATATCACCCTATATTAAATGGATAATTATTTATATATGTCTAATTAATCGGTTCCACAAGGAAAATGTTATATTGTGTGAGGATAGCCATACTAAAAAATGAGGTTAAGTAATGTAATCCAATGAATAATTGTGGAATCCATAATGCATTTCTTATATGTGTGGTTATTCTTGTTGTCTTTCCTTATGCGACAGGCGATTAAAAACATCAATCATATATAGAGGGAAAAAATTATCGCCAATTGAGATGTGTTATACTTGAATTGATTAAAACCATTCTGGCGAGTTAGTGCCACCCAAAGTAGATAATATCTTGATATGAGGAAGGTAATTCTATTATTTGTGTGTTTTTGTATTTGATGTGTGTTGATAGTGGTGATTGTTGGTTAAGAAAATGTGGAGGATGATATGGAGCATGTGGTTATGTAGAACGTGTGGTTACATGCATATGGTAAAGTGGTGAGGTGATATGGTTGTGTAAAATGAGTGGTGGATATTTTCATTGTTTATTGAGTTTGGGAAAGTGGTTTTGTTTTGCAATGGTGGTGATGTGTGGTGGATGAGACAGATGGTTGTTTTGGTGATATGATTTTTTTTTATTTTGTGTCCTGATTATGTTGATGGGATCTATTACCTCTTGTAAAAAGGATATTCACTTAAATTCGGTAATAAAAGAAAATGGTTTTTTGGAAAACCATAAAAATTAATGATGTTGTTCTTGTCTTCCACACATAAATATTTTATTAGATGATGAGAACATTTTACTACTATATTGTTGGTTGGTTTTGTTGATATTGATCTTATGTTGATTACATGTGTAATATCCTCAAACATATAAGGATATTGGAACTGTTTCCCACATTAAGATGTGTTATATTATGAAACTTTTTAAAACTGCAGAGGCGAGTCATTGCTACCCAACGTAGACAGTATCATGGTACATTGGATGAGTTATTTCAATTTGTATACTTACGACATCTCTGTCTATGTTCACATTGGTTCTTGTGTTGGTTGAGAAATGTTATGTGAAACTTGTACATGATTGTTCTCTTAATAACTAATTATTTGTTAAGAAAAATGAAAAAAACGTTTTTAAGAATGGATTTTTCAATACTTATGTTTTGTTTTTTTATGTTGAATGTAATATCTCAAATTTGTAATTCTAAAAAAAGATTTGAAATATGAGGAATGGGTTAAAACAATAACAACAAAAACTACATTTAATGTTTGTTTTGAAATAAAATGTATTAGATTTTTAAAAAATTTTTTTTAATGGATTTGAAAATATTGGGTGGAAAAATTGTCCTAAAATAAAAACGTGATTTTATTTTAAATGAAATGTGATTTTTAATGACATGTAATTATTCAAAACTATAGATAATAAAATGAGTTGAATTTTTTTTGTTCATAATTGGTTGATATGTATTGTTTGATGTGTTTTTTATAACCATATTTGTGGCCCTATTCTTGTTTGATATGTATCTCCTCTAATAGATTTTTAAGGGATTATAGAGATTTACATTTCTTTTCCCTTGTAGTTTTTGTGCTCTAAATATATATAAAAATATGAGAGCCATCTCATGGGTTGGTTGTTTGGGACACCATTATCTTTACACTCTGGTTTTATTTTGACAATCGTGAATGAATTTTTTTTGACAAGTATCAAATGAAAGGGTTCAGAAAAATCCTGAGACTTACATTTTCATTCTAGAGAGCTTCTTAGTGATTTCGAGGTTCAATAATTTTTGAAAAATATTTAAAATCTATTTAAAATGGGTTTGATAATTTATTAATATTAATTTTGAAATTTGAAAATTATTTTGGATGTATTTAAAATGATTTAGTTTATTAACATTATTTAATTTAAAGCAGTTCAATATAATTGAAGTTAAATATTTTTTTTTTCAAAATTTACATGTGGTATATTAAACATATTATAAATGTGTGTAAATATGTATATTTTCATGAATCATGTTGTAATTAAATGTTTCAAAAATTATTTGTGCTACAAAATGTGATATATATATACATATAAATGCACACAAATTTATATGTATATCCACATGCGTGTATGCATATATATTACATTACCATATATATATATATATTATGATATTATATGAATAATTAGAGTTATTATATATGTATATGATTAATAAGAGTCATTATATATGTATATGAATACATATATGCACGTAGTAATATATATATATATATATATTAGCAAGTTATATATATATATATGTGTGTGTATTTTTTTTATATTTATTAGGTTAAGAGGTGGATATTAAATGATTTCAATAATGATAATAATAAGTGTAAAATGTGTGGTGTGGTAATAATAAAAGAATAACGATGAGAGATAGTATGAATGGTTTTTTATAATGATGAGATATAGTGTATTTTAATTATGTGAACAATTAAATGAGATAGATAAATTGTAAATTAAATGTGATACTCATGATTAGTGGGTGTCTCTTAGAGTTGTGGTTTCAATGGGAGAAAAATCTGTGAATAAATTAGGAGGAGAGAGAATCTATAAAAAAGAAACAAACAGAGGAAATCTCCAAATATATCATATTATAGTTATTAATTTTATTATGAATTTTTTTTATTAAATATTTAAAGTGTTTCTATTAAAGAAAATGTAAAAATATATTATACATAAAAATTAAGACCATCTGTATAGGGTTTTGGCAGACTTAGACACTAGGCATGTTAATTGTTTCACACATCATATTCCATTTATATATGTGTGTGTAAATATATATATTTACGTGAGTGTTAATAGTATTAAACATTTAAAAAATTATTGGGTTGTCAAATATTATATATAAATATAAATATAAATATAAATATAATATATATATATATATATATATATGTATTTATATATAAAATTAATTATATATCACTTTGTTGTAGATATATATATTATTATATATATATATTAATATAAATATGTTTTATAATTTTATATATGAGAGTATATAAATATATATATATTATATTATATATATATATATGATTTTCGAAGTTAAAAAGAAAGAAAAAATGTTTACATTTTAGAACGTTAAAAAAATGAATGAAAATCATTTAAAAAAGGTGGAAAAAAGAAAAAAAACTTTAAAAAAATAAAATAAAAGAGGATGTTTAAAAAAATAGAGAAGAAGATGTTTTTTTTTAAAATTAAAAAATGTATGTGGTGTGGGGTTGAAGAGAGAAAGAGTTTTAATTTTATAAATTTTTTAAAATAAAGTTGAATAATTAAAATATATTTTTAATGTGGGTAAATTTTTTGAATTAATTGAAATAATAATAAAATAAATAAATGAGGTGAAATAATGGAATGGTAATTAGATTTAAATAAAGTAGGGGAATTGTTTTAATTAGTTAAAAAAGATATAATGTGATATTTTGGAGAGAATGTTGAAATTTTTGATTAAAATAATATTAATGGGATTTGATAGTGTAAAAATGTGTGACATTAATTGGTTTTATAAATCACATGAGATTAATAATTAAATAAAAAATAATAGAAATAAAAATTAAAGAATAATAAAAAGAGTTTGGGGCATGTGGTGTTATAAATATTAAATGTATGGTTTTAATTATTATTTTAAATTGAGAAAAATTGAAACATAAAAATAAAATAATAATTGTGTAATATGTTTTAAAGTAAATTAGGGAGTTAAATTGGGGAAATTAAATGAGAGAAATAAATACGGGAATTAAATAAAAAACGAGTTTTGATAATTTAAAATCAGGTCAATAAATACGATACATATATTTAATTTATTTTTGTTATATCTCCCTAAATACTATTTAGATTGACACATTTTATGTTTCATTGGATTCATCTTCACAATTAAAAGGTAATAAAAGAGTTTATTTTCATAGGTGTTGTGTTAAATTTTACAGATTTAATTAAATCCATATTTTTTACATTTAGATTATTAAAGATAGAGAATCAAATGATTATGGGTTCATAACATACCTTATGAACATTGTTTCTCATATTTTTTGGGCCTAACAATTGATATAAGGAATCCTTTGTTTCTCATTTAATTACATCAAGCGGGTGAGGTTATTCATTTTTTTATATTTTGGAAAATGGTTGGGGATTGATAAATAATGTTAATAAACTAGTTTAAATTAAATTGAAGGGGACGAGTTTTTGAATCACATATATTTATGTCTTTTGATCTATTAATAATGCGAATTGTATGGGATTTATTCTCTTTTGAATATTATGTTCGTTGGGGGATTTTTTTTGTTATTAATGACATGTTATGAAAAACTTGTTATGTGAATTTTGTTCTCACCAAAACAAAATGGAAATTGGAAGACCACTCAGATCCATTTATTAAAATGGATTCCTCATGAAAATTATAAATGTTGTGAGAATATCCTTATAATAAATAAGTGTAATGAATGTAACAACCTTATTAAATATTAAAAAGTGAAAAGTGGTTGTGCTCTATGGGTGTGATGTGTAATTGTGTGCAGTTGTAATGCAATGTTGTGGAGGTTTATTTGAAGAGGTTTTGTGCTATGACATGGGTTGAAATGGATAATGAAAGAATGAATTGAATTGAGGAGTATTACTTAAGTTGATGATGTTTATATATGAAATAATGGCTTGGATAATTTAATTGGCTTAACAAATGATATAGGTTGGTAAATTAGAAATCTTGAAAATGGATTATATGATATAAAATATGGATAATGTCTTGTGGCATGTTTATGTGGTGTTGGGATTTTAGAGGTTGTAGGGAAAGTGGGAGTTATGGGAAATGGTTGGTACCTTGGTTGTGAACCTATAGGATGTGATTATGTTCTTTGATACTATATATATATACCTCATATATAATTTTGATTTTATATACGAACCCAACCCTCATAAATCACTATGTACTGACACCTGCATAGTCACATGAGTGAGTGTTTTTCCCAACATCCCTATGAGGGGATGGATGAATGGATACCCACCCTCCCATTCTCTCTCTTCTAGAAGATGAGAAGGAAATGTATGGTCTGTGATGGTCTAAAGTTAAAAGTTCCAATATAGAGTTGTGATGTGATGATATGTGATGGCCCAAGTGTTATCGAGCGAGATGACTTATGGCTGGGGTTGTGCATAGTAGGATGAGGGTATGAGGTTGATTTCCTTCAGTTTCACGATACCCTACTACCATGTTTAGGATATGTGATGTGATATGATAGACCATGTTTTTGTGGTTGAGATGTGATGTGTTGTGATGGACCAAGTGTGTGCGAGTGACATATGATGTGATGTGATGTTAGTCGGAAGAGGTGGGAGAGCCATGACATATGACAATGGCGTTTGAGGGTGGTAAATCATTGGGAAATAGTTGTGGGGTACCCTATAATCAATGTTATTCATATTATATTATTACACTTAGAGTATTTATTTGGTGATAGAGCCTTGTTTAGGGTGGGGTCTTGGTTAGTGTACCTGTACAGCTGCTGTTTAGTTCTACAGGTTTTCTCACTGGTGCATTAGTATGCCCTTTTCACATGTGTACATGAGACTTTGGGTTTATAACTAATTATACCTATATGATCACCCTACATATATAAATACATTTATTTAGATTCTATGAGGATTTTTTAAACTGCATTGGAGATTTCTAGTTCAAACCTTTGGAGATGTTTATGTGCCACTTCCATAACATTTATTCTTTTGGGATTTCATTTGGAGGCTTTTATATGCACCAGTTTCATTAATACATGAATTTTTAGATGGTTTGGCTTTATTTTATATTATTTCAAGGATTTTATGGTGTATTATTCATTCTATCTCCCAATATTTTTTCTTATTGAGGGATTAACCTCCCATATTTTGATATTTTTATACCCTTAGTGCTAGTCTCCAACCCATGGACTACAGTAGGCTAGTATCTGGGGGTCATTATCTCTCTTCCCTATTTGAGGTTCTTTTGTGGGAGGGGGTCATGATAAATAATACAATATATACCATAATATAATGGCATTATTGAAAATAAAAATTGATATGAAATAATATTATATACACTTAATATTTTAAAACATCATTTTCAATATTAAAAATTTCTTTATATTTTAAATTTTAATTTGAATTACTGAATATATAAATTTTATGAATTTAATTCTAAAAAATTAACTTCATTTTTTAATTTATATTTTCAATATTAGTTTAGGGATTATTTTCTATATTTTTCTAAAATATTTTTTTAAAATGGGTGTTGAAGCCTCTATTTTATTAAGAATAAAGGACCTATTTTTTTTGGAATGAGGAGACCAATTACATAGATCATATAAAAAAGGTAATTAAGTCTGACTACATTGATTGAAGGCCCATATTTTGGGCAAAAGTCCCCTGTGGGGAATAATATTATTATAGTACCTGGGCTGCTACTGTACCACCACCACTAGAGTTCCCACTACAGTGCCCTCCACCTCCATAGTGATTCCAGTGCTACAGTTCCACCAATGATGTAGTTTTCCCATATTAACACTATAGTGGTTATATAGTAACCAACACCCAAAGGGTTCTGAACCCCAAACTTAATGTAATAATACAACCACACACCAAAAATTGAAAAAGAGTAACATTTTTTCGATAATGTGTATGACAAGAAACACCAAATGTAGAAAGGAATATAACCTCTCAAGACATTATGGGTGTTTAATATTTTAAATAAATTTAATATATTATATAAATTTTAATTGACTTAATACTAAATTATCTTACGTCGCATGCAACAATGGTTTTCTTCGATGACTTGCATTACATGCATGACCGAGTTTTACAAAATAAAAATATATTATTCAAACATTATTACTTAATATAATAAGTTATAATATAGTAATTAAATTATCTATTATGAATATTATTTAATAAATTACTAAAACATATTATTTATAAAACTATGAAAGGAATTCATATGTTACAAATTAATTAGAAATGAATATGAAAAAAAATTGAATATAAAGGAAACATTTTTATGCTCACAAATGTGTTCTATCCAAATAAATTAAATTAAAAACTATTAGAGAATGATCCTAAGGAAATATATAAATATATTATATTAAATATTTTTTTTATATATTATATAAGATAATAATAAATCTAGTTTTATGCTTAAAAAAATATTTATTTTTTAAAAAGGTAATTTTTTTTACTTTTAATGGATAACCTATTTTAATTTTTTTATAAATTATAGAAAATTTATATGTAAAAATAAAAATTAATTTTAAGTAATAATGTAAAAATTATCTTATGATTATTTTTTGGAATTTTTCTGTGACGTTTCATTTTTTGATTAATAGTGAAAAATCCATAATTTTAGTTAAAAATGATTTTTCATCTAATTTTTTCTATAGTTAAATTATATTTTAATTTGGGTTTAAAGTATATTTATTTTAATTATAAATAAATTAATCTAATTTATGTAATTGGAATAAATTTTACATTGAAATTTGATACAAAAAATTACAATCTTTCGAACATTTTACTTTAAAAACATGTTTTTTCATCCCTTCTGCGAGATTATTTTTAAAACAATTCATCCACTTATTTGATAGTAATTTAGTAAAATGGATTACATATATGGATTAATAATAATTTATAATGTATAATAATGTCAAATTAGTTTTTTACCAAAAATATTAGTGAATTTAATTAAAATAAATTACAACGATTAAGAGTAAAAATAGTTTAACAAGGGACTAAACCTTAAACATAAGTGCCAAAATGAACTTGAAACTTTTCCAAAAGCCATTTTATAACCATATTTAGAACATATAATGACTTTATTTTAATTTCATTCATTATTGGAGAAACGTGACATGGAAAAGACATGCGTGGAATTCCCTCTTTCAAAAATTTACAACAATGCTACTCTTCCTCCACTATAAAAAGACAGCGACCCCTCTCACTTATTATCACATTTCAAGCCATATATATTTCTAAAAACGTACCATATTAATCTCAAAAATTACCTCCCCTAATAATATAATCCATAATTAGGTAAAAAATAAACATGTCTTTAGGTATAAACCAAAAGGAGTTACCCAAATAAGAGATTACTCTCTTCAATGATCACTTGTGTTTCATTTAATTCTCCACCCCGTAAATTATTTATATTTAATGGTTATATAATAACCTCAGTATATTAAATATACTTATATATTGTTATGATAATTTTTCTACCTACACAATCACAAATATCCATCAAATGGGGTACACAATCACCATTCATGTGTACGACGAACTACCGTATCACAAACTGATTTCATTCATTCACCCCTTTACCACATTCCAAGGTTGTAATAATGATGTATTTATAGTTTATATATGATATTTATGATATTTATAATTTATTAATTTTTATTTAACATTTTATATAACCATAACTTTATGCCTTCCATTTTTTTGGAATACGATAACATTGTTTGAGGACATATGGACTACCACCTATTCAAAACTATGTAATTCATTCACACAATAAATGGAATGTATAAAAAATGTTTTTAATAAAAATATGTGAAATATATGACATAAATATCATATTATAATTATTATATTCATATATATCATTTAATTTTCATTCTTTCAAATACGAAAAAGAAATGTATGCATCGTTCATGTGTATGTATGACCTACCGTCCCCATAAATAATGCATTTCATTTCCAATCTCAAAATATTATAGATTATTATAAATACAAATATACAAAATATATATGATAATTAATTTATGTTTTACATTATTTAGATGATGAAATAATTATCTAATTAATAGGAACAACAAATAACAAGTCAAAACATACTCAGTAAACTGGGCAATTAACACTCGAAATAGTGGAAATAAAGAAAGATGACTAAAAAACGGGTAATAAGATATTATAAAAAGATCATATATGATATTATAAATATTATTATTCTAATGGAATGATTTTTTTAAAATATTATAACTATTATATCAGATCTTAAAATATGTTTTATAGAAAAGGAAACATAAGGTAATATAATTTCATCTCACTTTTTACATATGTGAGATAAATGTATTATTCACCACATACTTATTTTGGGTGATGAATTTGAAACCCATTTTGATATTTTATATCATGGATTATTTTTTATTCATTGTATTTATAGTTTCAAATATAATTATTTATTCTAAGGGGATTTGAATTAAATGTTACCAAGTGGTAAATTAATTTACAATCCAATTCCTTTTTATTGGGTTTTATTACTTCCTCATTGTTGTTAATATTCTACGATTATGAATTTAATAAGTTTTTAATATATATATTTTTTATTTCCACTCATTTTATGATTATTTTAAGTTTAAACACATAATCTATTTATTTATTGACTCTCACTTCAATGTTATGATATTTTCTAGGGTTTACTTCACAATCCCATTTTGTTCGAGATTATTTCCACTCATTTCATGCATAGGTACAACCTACCATCTCCATGAACATCACATTTAATTTAATATCTCCAAATATTATGGAATATTATAAATACATATATAATTAATATATATGATAATTACATCATGTTTTACATTCTTTACATGATGAAATCATGATCCAAGTAATAGGAAAAACAAATAACTAGTCAAAACATTTTCAAGAAACTAGGTAATTAACATCTGAATTAGTGGAAATAATGAATAATTAATAAAAAATGGGTAATAAGATATTATAAGAATATCATATATGATATAATGAATATTATTATGTTTTTGGAGTAAGTTATTTACATTATCAAACCCATTATATACAATGTTAAAGGATGTTATCATAAAAGGAAACACAAGGTAAGAGATTTTCATCTCAATTTTTAAATTTGTGAGATAAATTCCATATTCACCACTTATTTTTTTGTGGTGTATATACTTCCCATTTTGATATATTATATAATTTATTATTTTATTGGTATTTTGAGTTTCAAATTGAAATATTTTTTCTAAGGGGATGTGAATGAAAAGTTTCCAAATTGTAAAGAATTTTATTGCTCGATTCATTTTCATTAAGTTATATTAATTATTCGTTGTCATTAATATTCAAAGATTATGTGTGTAATCAAATTTTACTATATATTTTGAAAGTTCCAATATTTTTTTGTGGATTTAAATTTTACACATATAATATATTAATAAATTGATTCTCACTTAAACGTTATGGTCTTTTCAACGGTTTACTTCACAATCCCATTTTTCTAAGGATTATTTACACTAAAGGAAATTATTTAATAATTATTTAATAAAAATTTTAATTTGATTCTCATCTAGTTATTCATGACCTTCTTAACATAACAATACCATTTTTACTCTATTTTTCTCAAAATGGTTTAGAAAATATTTCTAAGAAAATCCAACTTCATTCCACTCTTTAGTTGGAAAACCAATTTTCTTTAAAAAACCCTAACTTCTAAAAATGTTTTCAAAAATGTTTTAACATTCAAAAAATAATTTATTCAAGACACTATTAAACTTTTTTGTGTTTATAAAATGTTTTCAAATAAATATTCTTATTTATTTCCAAACAATTCACTTTTCTTAACTTTTTACCTTCAAATGAAATGATCTTTTTACCTTGTACGACATGTATGAAATTAACCGTTGTCATTTCTTAAATCTTAATTTCTATGTTTAAAAACTTAATTTTTAAATAAAAAGTTTTTTAAAATTGATTCTCATATATATATTTTCTCAATTTTTCTTCAAATTAAAATTATATTTTCCTAAAGAAGGTTTTTAAAAACTATTTTTATAGTATTTCTATTCATAAACCAAAAAAATACCTTTATTTGAACTCCAATTGGGATATGTTGTATTGATAACATCATTATTCATCCTCTGGATTGTTTATGATTGATTTTTTCAAGGATAGTATTAACATTCACTTACTTGATTAATTTTTTAGTCCCCTTGAAACATTCAATTTATTGAGATCATTGGTCATTTAATTTAACCTAATTATCCATATAATTTATCATATGTATGTTTATTTCCTAAACTATATACTATTTTTACATATATTGTTTACTATGAAATTTATTTGATTTATTTGGGAAATATTGAGATATCCATATCGTTTACTCAATACAGATATTTGATAAGGAACATTGTTTTTGAATTCAATAGATTATTTGATATATGAGGAATGATTTGGACATGAATTACATGGGTTATGGATCAGTTAATGCAATTACCTCACTGCATCGGTAGTCTCATGGGATGAATCATTTTTCTAAAATAAGGTAATGGGTTTTTACCCAGTATTTTTTAAAATTTATTGAGGATATATTTTGATGTTAAATGTATCATGTTACAGGGAAACATGATTTACAATAATTAAGAACTACCTTCATTCATATCCAGTTATTATTATACATGAGATTTTCATTTAAAAAAAAAATATTTGGATGAATATCATTTCCAGTTTATTTATTAAATGACATGGGTTTTTTTATTTAGTCACCTTTACATATTTATTATTCCTTATCTAGTTATTTGAATAGAATTTATTTCTAGTTATTTACCTTTCCAAACTTTTTATGCACTTACTTATCAGTTTATTAATTATATGGAATGTGTGTTTAGTTATTAACTTTCCATATTGATTATGCTCACTGATTCATTATTACTTCTTATTTATTTTAAACTAACTGAGAATTTGGGCTCAGTTTTATTTTTTCTATTCCCTAGGAATCCAATATGTGTACTATGAATGATATGAAATGATATGCTAATTGGGAATAAATTTATTATAATAAAATGTTTTAATTAGTGTTTTCATTTGTAATATAAGACTCATGTATGTATCTGTTTTACCAAGACTACTAAACTATTTGTTCCTTTTAGATTTTATTCCTTTCAATAATTCTATTGTAATGGTATTAGAAACTGGATCTAGTCTTAATGGACTTGGGGAACTATAATTACAGGGTTCTTTCTAAAATAATTGATTATTAGGTGAACAATGAAAAATAGTTTTTACTAAAATCATAGAGTTTATGACAATATAATAAGTAAGTGTAACATAAAAACCTAAAAAAAATCCACAATGAAATATATATGAATTAGTAAAATAATACATTTTGAAATACTATTATAAAACTTTTAAAACTATGTTTAATAAATTAAGTAATATTTTTTAATAAAAGAAACATTTTTATCTTTTATTTTAACTAAATATTTTTTAAAATCTATTTTTTTATATATTTTAAATATTAATAAATTTTCTTATAATAAAAAAATTTATATCATGAAAATAAAATAAATTTATAATTTTATCATACACATTAATTTTAAACTTAAAAATTTACTTTTTCTAAAAAATGAGGTTTTATAAATTACATGTGGAAATATTAAAATTGATTTTCATTAAACATATGAATTTTATTTGATAAATTGGATCTCAAATTTGGAATAATTAGGTGAAATATTTTTGGTTTAGGTCATTTTATTTTAAGACGTTAAAAAAATTACTTTAGTAAAAAAAATTTACCCTTAAAAGCCCAAAAAAGTTAAATGTGAATGTTTTAAGATTAATGGACATAAAAAATGTTTAAAAGTTGTTTGAAAATGAATGTTTGAGGGATTATAAAGATAATAAAATTCCCCACTCCATTTTTTTTCTTTTTTGGAATCAATTGTTATGGTTAATATGTACTTCATTTAAATGAAGTGATTATCATTATAATAATTCCATTCTAACCACTTATAAAATGGACCCCTCAATACCCATTCATAACCAATAAAATAATTCAGCTTTATCTTGAATATATACCTTTTTTCATTTCCTATAATTCTATTCCGTTTTATTAAGCCCATAATCATGTTAAAGTATCTTAAGACTTCCATTTATGAGGAATCCTCCAAGGAAAATGCAAGGATTTCAATGTGAGTACTCATTTTTCCTAACTTATTTTAATTTCTATATTACTTTTTAAATTATAATTTTCTGATTTATAAATAATTAAATAACTTTTGTTATTTAATAAATTATATCATTCCAATCAGAAATCTATTAACCACTATTCCTTTTTTCTATTATGAAAAATTAAAACCTCAACTACAGATTACCACCTACACAAATCAACAAATTCTATTTTTTTACAACCACAATATTAGATAATTATAAAAGTAAAATTGAGGTAAAATTTTTAATAATATAATATTATTATTTTGTATGAATATAAAAATTATAATCTTTATTATTTCCCTACCATTCTTTGAGAAATGGAAACATTAACCGTGTGTTGTGGGGATCACCTCCACAAAGTAACATATCCGATTTTTCATTTATTTTCATAATTATTTATTAAAAATATATTAAAATATGATTCAAAAACTTTGAATTATCTATATAATTTCATTATTATTATATAAAAATATATTATTCTGAAATAAACCAGTTTCATACACATAACCTTCAATTAATTATTGCATGTACATGTTTGTGTTGGTCTAACCACCTACGTGAATAATGATATTAAATAATATCATAAATGAATATGATAACTTAATTATTTATTATATATGATATAAATAAGTAAATAATTATTTTATTTTAGTTCTAAAATTAGAATATTAATATTAGACTCATCAATTTAGATACCATCATTCATTTGTTAAATATCACCAAAACATGCTTGTCATCAATTTCATCAACAAGAACCATGAAAAAACAACCGTTGAATTAAATTAAAAATTTATAAACTATAATGAAAGATAAATTCCAAAACATTTTAGAATATGGTGATGACGAAAATTGGGATAAGAATTAATAATTATAGTAAAATTACAAAACTAGTTTAGAATAATCAACATTACTCAGACCCAATATTGAAAATATATAATAAATGAATAATATAGATATAAATAATAATTATAAATACTATTTATTAATATATATATATATATGAATAAGTTCATTAATTAAATGATTAAGATATATATTTTTGTTACACAGGATATTCAAGAGGTTTAGTGGAAGTCATGAATTAAGTTAAGAGTTTCTTTGTCTCGTTTTCAAATCCACGATACATGTTTGATATTTCATACCATCATTTATTTTATATAGTATTATTACTAACAAATGAATTTATTTTACCATATTAATTTAGTTAAGGGGTTTTAATATCGATATTGTTTTCCTTAATTAAATGAAATTCGTTTTAAAAAATACCAAAATTATAAGAGTCTTTATTTAATAAAATTCCTTCGTTGAGTTATAATTATTCTTATTAAAAAATTTTCTCCTAAGATTGGTTTATTTCACACTACGATTATATTTCATGGTTTTTTCTCTTTATCTCTACAGAAAATGAAATTTTTTATTCAAATATTTCTTCTTATTTAATTTATTTCCCATAAAAGTATCATATTTTTAAGAATAATTCGCATTCTCTTTAATAATGATTTTTCTTCCTTGTATATATTTTCCTTTTTCGAAAATTTTAAAATTATTTTTGGAAACTAAATTATATTTTATCTCATTTTATATTAATATTTTCCTTATCCTATTTTCTAAAAGGATGTTTATTTACTCTTTTTATGATGTGGTTTTTTTAAGAAATAAATTTAAAAACATTAAAAAGGTCTTCCATCCTTTAAAAATGAAAGGGTTTATCTTAAACCCAAAATATATTTTTATAACCATTATATAACTTTATGTATCTATTATTAATGATTCATTTTCAAAATTAATTATTTTAATAATCGTTCACTTCACATTTTGAAACATTTATGTCTTTTTAAGACTTCTTTATTGAATATTATTTTTCAAAAGTAAATGTTCTCAAAATATTTAACCTCAAATTTTAGAAACATTTATGTAATTTTAAATGATCCATTATTGATATATTGTTTAAAATTTTAATTTTTAAAATTCCTTATTTGTGATTTATCAAAAGATACCTTTCTGAAAATGACTTTTAAAGTGATTATAGATTCTTATTTTATTATTTTGCTACTATATACTCTTTATTTATAAAATAATTATATCATTTTGAAATTATTTTTCATGAACAAATCTCTAAATATTCTTAGAAGGTATACTTTTGGGGTGATTGAATTTTTAGTAACAACCATTTACATTTATGAGGTCAATTTTTTGATACTATCTTGAAATGTTTTGAAACCCATTTTTATTTCCATGTGATTCTTTATGTTGTGATTAATGAAACCCATTTTCTTTCTTATGTTACCATGATATATTTAATGATTGGTATCTTAGAGAACACATATGTATGGTTATTATTTATGTGATGGTTGAGACCTATATAGCCTTTTAATGCACTGGGTAAATATTTATATCTCGTGAGATAATTGGAAACATGCTTGATGACTCAATCCACTATGGAAAATTGGTAAGTGATCCTTGATCCACCAGGGGAAACAGGTGAGTGAAGCCTAAACAAAATGGAAATAGGTTGTAATATTTGATCCAGTATGTTATGATTTTTATTATCATGTTTTTTGTATGTTCTTATGTTTTGAAATAGATTTGTGTTATCATTTATCATGTATTATTCTACATTTTTTATTTGGATATGTTTTTACTATTATTATGTTTATGTTTATTAAATATTATTTCATACCAATATAATTATATTTTTCTCAACTATGGTCATCATTGGTTATCTCTTATGTATCCCTTATTAGGAATCTAATTTAAATATTTCTTATGTTTTCTTTCCCTAAGATAAAAATATGGGTATTACATTCAATATGTTTAGAATATGGTTTAGAGTTGAGTGATTATGAAGAAATTTTAATGAGTTTTGTTAAATACGTTTTTATGTAGTTAATATTCTAAGAAGATAAACCTTTTATTTTCTAGTTTGTGTGACTATTTTTGAGATGAAAGGATTATTCATGTAAAATAATGAAATAAAGGCATTTATATATATTAGGTATCTATAACACCATTTATATTTATGGAGTGTTATCACATTTCCATAAATGTAAATTTTACATTTGTTTTTTAAATGTATAATACTTTAAAGTATTTTAAATGATTTATCTAGAGTAAGGTAGTCTACACAAGATTACTGATAGGTTAATATTTTTTTCCAAGGTATCCTTTATGTTTTTGGGTTGAACCATACTTGGGTGATCTCTGTGGGATTTGAGTAGCCTATAGATTCTTAAAAGTGATTTTGATATATTTTTGGGACAAAACGTGCAACACTATGACTGTGGTGCAGGACACAATGACACCTTATATAAAACATGAATGGGAGAATATAGGTAGTCCTATGTGTGGAATGAAAATGGTGGTAGAGGAATAGTATTGTGGGCTATGACTATAGAAACATAACCCAAAATGTGGTGGAGTACGTGTTGAAGTAAAATTCCCAGGATCCTAGAACACAACATTGGCGGGATGACTATTTTGTTGGGTTGTCAAGAACACCATGACCAAGGAAAATCTATGGTCGATGGAATGATGATGGTTGAGATAGATTTGAAATGGAAAAAACTATTTACCTTATTCTCCTATCTTGACCAATTCAAATGGTAAATGAGGGTGGATTAAATGTGGTTCCTTAATGAAAATTTTAATTTATTCCAACCCATATTAATCAATTTAGATTCACTATTGATGTTTCCATTGATTTCAAAATGTTTTCAAGGATTTTAAGGGAAAGTTTGGATGATATTCCATGCTTAAGTTATATAATTTGGAGATTTGTAATCCTTTAATATCTATTGTTAATATTACTTGAAATTGAACCATGAAATGAAAAGGATGTTCTTGTTAAGCTAGTTTTTTGGGTGCTTGGAATCTCTTTTCTTATCACTATCCAAGAGTAAAAAAATTAATCTTTGTTCAATCAGACTCAATTTCTATCATTGTGGATGTTTTACATTGGGTATTTTCATATTATATCTCTTGAATTACTATTTCTTGAGTCCCATTATCGAAATCAATCATATTAGATTATAATTGTTTATAGGAACTCATGGAATGAAAACTTATCCTAGTTAGTGTAAAAATATGGGTTGTGTGGTGATGCTCCTAAAAAACCTTAACATTGACATTTAAAAGATTTAGGTAGGGAATTTTTTTATCGGTTTATTTCCCTTTCTTGATTTCTATTATGTAAATAATAAATCTAACTAGAAACTAATTCATGGATAATTTGTCTTTATTTTAATAATTGTATATTTGTTCTATCTAGAATTAATGTTTTTTTAATTAATGAGGGAAATTTGCATACACTCTCTCATTCTTTATATTATTATTATGATAGAGAAACATATATAGACTTTTTTATGTTAAATTTTGTGTTTTAGGCCTTTATACCATTATTATAATCTCATAATCATTGTTTGATTGGATGATGATTCGAATATATCCAAGAACTCATTCCATTGTGCATATGAATCTATGCTCTATGATTTTTGTGTGGGTTCAGTGTCAATATTAGATACATGATGGAGGCATGATAATGATGAATAAAATTATATGATGGTGTTGTTGATGGCTGTTTTATGAGCTGGTTCATGTAGGGGTAACTTTCAAGAGGTGTGATGATGATGACTCTAAAACCATCCACATAATATAAGGGGAATTCAACAAATACCCATGGTGGAATAAAATGAGATAATGATATTTTCATAGATGCATGGAATATCATTAGTTTCTAGGAAATTACTTTTTACATAGTGTTCAATTTTTAAGAACAAATATCATGTGGACCCCTCTTTATGATTTCATAGCTTTCAGGTTGATAAAACATCACAAAACCATATACATTATCTATATATTGTGTGAATCTTTAGGTACATTTGGTATTAACAATTGTGTGTTACCTCAAACCATTTTATCATGAGTGTGTTTCCAAATTTCTATTTCTATGTTGGTATTGTGAGGCATCCCATCCCATGTAGAGGAAAAGTGATCCCATATACAGGATAATACTATATAGAGTCAGGGGTTGGGGAATGATCCTCTATCCATTTATCTCTAGGTTGGTTTAGGTATCCTATGATCAATATCTAATTTGTGTGATCCCCTTACTAATGGCTTATTCATGTTAGGGTTAGTTATCCCGCATATTCCATGGGCGTGATCTCAAATTTAGATATGTTTTTCTTATGAGTTACATCATTATTAGATAGACTAGTGGATTAAGATTTCTATGAAGAGAGTTACCTTGGATATTTGAGTAGAATAACTTGGATAATAATGATAATATACCTCACATTGAGACCTAGATTATACCATTTAGAGAATCTATATGTATATCCTATTTATTCTCCCTTTACATTTGATAGAGATCTAATAATTATTTTGATTCATTGTGATTGGAATTTTTAAGGTGTCCTATTGGCTATGTTTATAATCATTATTTCATTGGATTTAACCATATATTTCATGTAAAATGTAGTTAATAGAACTTACCATGGAGTCTTAGGTGGGATGAGATAAAGTGGAACTTTTTTAGGACAGATTGACTACTGGCGCATCTTAGAGTTGCAGTTTTATAGTAGTTTCCTTTTATGTTAACATGTTAGACTCCATTAAAATTTTATTGGGATTTTATTTGAACCTTTATATCTCACCTTACACTTTTTTGATATGTTGATGTGGTCTTAGGATATATGAATTCATATACAGTGTAAGTTATTCATTATTATATTTTTTTACTGTTGTTCAGAGTTGTATGTGATTGTATATACACTTTAGGATAAGGGCTCCCATGTGTGTGATATTCTTACTAGGTGGTAGTTACTAACCCCTAGCCTATTTGAGGATGTTTTTGGATTTCTCCCTCATCCTATCACTTTTTAGGTGGTCCTTGTAAGTCTATACATGAAAGAGTGATATTTGAGCCTAGGCTATCCTAGGACTAGAGTTTGGAGATAGTCTAATTAAAAGGATTAGTTTGGGAACTAGGGAAACATCACTAAAGTGTATCAAGTTTAGATATGAGTATATAAAACTAGTGATTTCATGAAATACAATATATACATTCACCAAACCATGATATCCTTTTTAACGACTTAGTAAATATAGGAAATAGTTGCAAGGAAATTTTTTATACACGCATCATATATGAATGGGTTGTGGATTCCATTCCTTTATTATGTTATATCCCCAGACATATTCTTTTTAACATGGTATATCATTACTATTACAGGATTCCACCATGATGAAATCCAGGTCAGATTATTTATAAGTATCCAAATAATGATTTGGTTAGCGGTGAGGCCTCAGTTCAGGGACCTATGCAGGAGGTTGTTTCTCTGGGTGGAGTACCAATATTACCTCCACCCATTTAGAAAATGATTGTTCTTGCAATACTGGTAGATGGAGTGTGTAGGATATGTGTGTTACATGTGTTCTATAGGAATATAAATGTTAGGTTGTTGAGTGATCTAGACCCTCAAGAGGAAAAAGATAGGGTTGAGGTATTAATGAGAGCCTTTTTCCTTATGAGGAACCTCTTGAATAGATAGTGGTCCTAGTGGAGAGACTATATATGGTCCAGTAGGGAGACAGTGGATCTTGATGATGTATAAATATAACTAGGTGACCCTTTCTTAGGCGGAGATGATTCATCTCTTCATGGTGGAGTTTTATCTAGTGACATCATGGTAAGTGTATATCCAAGATCTTCTAGAGCTCTAGTAGTGTAGCATGGAAGTTTTAGAGTTTGCGTCAACGTTTACCAACCTCTCAGATTATTCCATGGTCAGTTGTGATGTTTATTCTTGATCATAGACCTTTTATAGTGTCCTTTACCAGAGTATCCATGTTAGAGTGGAATCTATTTACATTACTTCTAATGATGGGGTGTTAGACCATGCATTGGTTGTAGAGAGATTCTTAGTAGAGTAGTCACCGATGATTGTTTTTGGAAGTGGGAACCCTAGATATGACACCTCGAAAACTGTTAGTTGGAACCAGACTCAGGGTTCTAGGTGCATGAGGTGACGATGGGTTATGATCATCCTTGGGGTTCAACTTCTAAGGTCTCATAGGAATATTATAGATAGCTTAAGGAGAGTTTGTTCTTATCCTATGATGGGATAGGCCATATCATACAAGATTACCCAACCCATCATGCAAAATATAGATATTTGGTAGGTGATCCCCTGAGGTAGTAGAAATATCTTGACCAGGGAGGTCCTTATGGAGGCAGACATGGAAGAGGAGTTGGGAGAGCTATGGGAATTGGATGATATTCTAATCTATTTATATTGATACCATCCCTAGGTGTTCCCCATTAGGATCCAGGAGCTAGTGGTTAAAAATTCATAAAATTGAAAGTAGTGGAGTGTTATAAACTATAGGCTTTGAGAATGATCCAAGGTATGATATATGTATACTCTACCTTAGTTTCTGTTTTGATAGATAAATGCATCTACCACTCTTTCCTTTCCACATAACTTTTTCGACACATGGAAATTACAGTGGGGCCTTTACTTTATATTTTAACTTAGAGACTCGTACTATGGTATATTTAATGATCAAACCATTTTTAAAAAATATCTAACTTAATCTAGGAGTCGATATATTCATATGTGAACTCTTAATAGCCATGATGATTCCTTATGACTTCATTTTAGGTATGGACTGTATCTCTAAAATCCATGTGAAAATTTACTATTTTAGGCTCTGTATATGGTGTATTTGGGTAGATGGTATGATATTTTTTCTTAATTATTGAGAAGGAATCTTAGGAATAGTATGATTTGAACATATATAAGAGGGTATATATGATTTCTCACCAATTTTATACTATACCCTTAGTGCCATAGATTTCATGAGATTTTAGTTTTCTATAGTAATGGTGGAGTATGTGGATGTCTTACCTAAGAAAATACTAGTATTACCTCCCTCTAGAGAGGTCAAATTATTCATAGATCTACATCTAGGGACTACACTAATATCTATTAAAATATTTAGGATTTTCCCAAAAAAATCTATGATATCTGAAGGTGCAGTTAGAGGATCTTTAGAGGAAGATATTTTTTAGGCCCAATATGTCCTCCTTGGTAGTCCCAATGTTTTTTTTAAGAAGGTTTATGAGAGATTGACGTTATTTTTTGGTTTTCATTGACTGAATTAGGTGTCTAAGAAAAGTAAGTTTACAATACCAAGGATCGGCAATCTCTTTGACCAAAAAAGGTCAAAGTGATTCTTGAAGATGTTCCTCAGGATGTTTTATCTACTATTATGTGATCAAGGGGAATTTGTACCAAAGATGTAATTTTAGATCTAACATCGACAATATGATTAATTGGCGATTACCTCAAGTATTAAGAATGCCCCAACAATTTTCACAGGGCTCATGATCTAAATCTTTCAACCCATATTTTATCATTACATATTGGCCTTTATAGATGAAATAATTGTGTACTCAATATCAGTGAAGAAGAACACAAGAAATTTGTGGAAGGTCCTAGAAATATTAAGAGAGAACCGTACTTATGGGAATCTCTTGAGGTGTCAGTTCTAAATTTGAGAGTTCCACATTTTGGGACATGTCGTCTCAATAGAGGGACTGGTGGTGGACCAGACAAAGATCGAGGTTGTAATATATTGGTAGCCACCCAAAGGAGTGACAAAGGCACACAACTTCCTTGGTTAAACCATATTTTATCAAATATTTGTGATTTATTTATACATAATCATGATGCCTCTAATTTTATTAACATAAAGTTGGAATCCTTTTGTGTGGTCTGAGAAGTGTAAGTAGGCCTTCTAGGGTATTTGATAAATATTGATGAGAACCACTATATTGAGACTTATAAAAGAGTTAGCTGATTATTTAGTGTTTTAAAATGCATCCAAAACTAGGATTGGATTTATTTAGATATAGAGGATTTCTGTGATTACTTAAAAGTCTGAAAATTAAGACTAGATGAGAAAAATTACATGACCCATGATCTGTATATATCACCAGTGGGATTTTCCCTAAAAATATGGAAACACTATCTTATGGAAGGTTGTTTCATCATTAACAGTAAGAATAGGAGTCTCAAGAATATATTATCTCAGAAACTCATTATCCTAATAAATATGAGATGGATAGAGTTATTATAGGACTATGATTTTTGAGATAGTGTATTCTCATAGTACTGGGAACATGGTGGAAGATTATATCAGTAATAAATTCAATTAGATGTTGTTGAGAGAGGAAACATAGATGTATTATTCTTTTTAGTTGACCCTTATGGATGTGGGTTGATCAATTTAACTTCAATCTATGGTTGTGACCACACTAATTCTTTAGTGTGTTGAGAAACCAAAAAAAGAAGATAATTATTTTGAGGTCTTACATGACTAAATATTCATAAGACATGCTTTAAATGGATTTTTTGAATATGGGGATCCCATTATCCTCTTACAAGGATAAATGATGATACCAGTCATTCTCTAGGATGAGGTGTTGAGGGATTGTCAAATCCCCCATTTAGTGTCACATACCTGAGTGGAGAAGATACACCAATACCTTTAGCAACAGTTTTGGTGTATAGGTAAGAAGGTGGTTTTCGAAGAGTTTATCTCTCGATGCCTTACTTTCTAGTAGGTGACATCTAAGCATTAGACACTAGTGGGTTTATCCTAACCACTTCATGTGTTAGAGTGTAAGTGAGATAATATATCCATATATTTTTTTATTGGTATTCCATGATTATCTATAATACATTATGTAATCTGGGTAATAATAGAACTTATTACCAAGTCGACCCATTTCTTAGTCATTTGAGTGAAAAATATAGTGAAGAGTTTGGGATGAATTTAAATGTATGATATAATAAAAATTTAAATATAACCCTTGACATTTGTTCCATACTTTGATTCTCACTTTATGTCATGATAATAGAGAGGGTTAGAAGAGGATTTCGAGACTCAGATACGGTTAAGAACGACATTCCACACCTATAAATATATCTAGACTAAGCATACTACTTAGTTCATGGAGGAAATGTTTCATGCATTCATGTTTTACTTTGTATATAATAGGTAGAATAATTTACCCTTAGTGAAGTTTAAGAACCATAAAAGTTACCATTCCAACATTGGTAAGACACAATTTTAGGCCTTATACAAGAGACCCTATAGGTGACTGACATATCCTTAGGAGTTAGTGATTATAGTCCTATAATTAGTTTAAGTTATGAAAAAAGGTGCAGGTCATCTAGAAGAGGATGAGTACAAATAAGATCTATCAAAAGTCCTATTTAGATTGATGATGGAGGATAATGGTGTTCGATTAGGGAGAACATGTTTTCTTGATTGTATCACCTTATCAAGGACTATAAATATTTGGATAGGACATCAAGCTACATATAAGGTTCTTAGTATTTTCTAGATATTATGTAGAGTTGGTGAGGTAGCATATCACTTGGACTTTCCACTGCAGTTAGACTAGGTTCATAAAATCCTTCACATTTCGTATCTATGGAGATGCATGCATGACCCATCAAACATTATTTTATAGGATGTGATGGACATTGAGGATGAAATTACATTATTAAAGTTCCCAATGGTTATAGAGGATCAATAGGATATGATCCATAATGGGTGAGTTATTTCCTTGTTTTGAATTCAATGGTAGTATAGAAACCTCCAAGAGAACTTATGGGATTGGGAAAACTAGATGTGAGTATAGTGACCTCACTTTTTTGAGTAAGTTTTTTATTTTTAGTATGAAAATCCCTAGGGTGGGGAGAATGAAATGACTTCATTTTAGTTTTCTGATACTTTTGAAAAATTTAAATGATATATTCATATTAAAGTGTAGAGTCAATGTGGGTTTGATGATATGTTAATCCTTATTTATTTTGGGCTCAAGGATTCATTTTTTGTCAATGATATTTCAATTTGTGTTTGGTGAGTTGATGGCGATGAAGTGGTTATTCTTAGATAATTGTTATGGATTCGATTGATGACATTGGCTATCATGCATGAGAAATTGTTCATGTTTTAAATGTGATGATTATTTATACTATTCATTAAATGTTAAATACATGTTATTATGAGAGAACATTGTATAGATCAAGCGGAATACTGTGAAATTTTTTATTTTCATGAAGATAATAAGGTGAATTTAGAAATA
This sequence comes from Viscum album, assembly GCA_963277665.1. Lineage (NCBI taxonomy): Eukaryota > Viridiplantae > Streptophyta > Magnoliopsida > Santalales > Viscaceae > Viscum > Viscum album. The sequence goes on from OY728160.1 coordinate 443,472,803, forward strand.
CCCCAGAAAATATTAATTATCATCATAAATATTTAAGGTATTTAAAATGTAGCATCAAAAAATATAAAAAAATATTCCTCTTCATGAGGATTTTTTGTTTCATGAAATATTGAGAACCTTTGAAATTAATAATAAAGAACATGGGAAACTCTTTATGGAGATTTTACTCAAAAAATTGATTACCCACAAGCCTACCAAATACCCCTATACCACTCATGTGGGACCCATGGGGTCTAGTTTTTAAAATAGGGTGTCTTGGCCATCCATGGGAGTGGTAGGTTTGAGTTGGGCTGTGTGAAGTCTCATAGTAGGGCATTTTAAGGTGATTCACTTGGGCCAGGGTGGTGGTGGGCTAGCACAGGTGTGGTGCGGCCCGCGTAGTGTGAGTGCATGTTTGTTCAGTTGCTGGTCCACTCTAAAAAATCAAACTGATAGTGGAACCCATTGATTAATAAAGGATTTACCATGCATTTGGATATTATATTTAAGATTTTGAAGCACTACACTATAGGTATTCATTAAAAAGTTATTTAAATTTCATCCACCTCTCAACCAAACTAATCTCAACTATTTGATCCCTTGAGTCCATTATACTCAAACTACACTACACCTATAGATTATATAATGACATTGGTTCCATGCCATAAGAAACTCATGATATCCATCCATAACTAATGATGAAACTAATCTATTGTGATCATTCCATTTTGATCATCTTGGAGAATTTAATAGGGTCCAAACATCATGAAACTTTGTTTAAATGAATATAATTAATACTTTTGAGGATGATATGAATTTATAGTAGGTTTTTCCCACATACAATCATACAATGTGATATCTTGATTTAAAATGAGTAATAATTTAATCATATCATATGCATATGGGTAGTTCTCTCATAAGAGGAGGCACCATTTATTTCAGTGTAACAAAGGATGTAATCCACCTTCAAAATAATGAGATATGCTAATATTCCTGACTCAGTGATGATGTTCCATGACATGAAATTATTTAAAGAAGCTTGATGTGTATTATTACATGGTTATAGGGTGGTGGGTACTCACCTATAAAATGAAAAGAACCCTGGCTGAAGAAATTTTCATATATTGAGAGGATCTAATTTTTACAAAGAAAAACAGAGAACCAAGAATTCATCTATTTCATAAAGAGAATGTTTTCATGCATACTCTAATTTTATGATGAAGAAAATGAGGCCATAATAATTATACCTGTTCCATTAATAATAGAATAGATCATGAAAACTTTTTCCAAAAATCCAATTAGATTTTCATGATACCCCTATATGTGTTATCTTCATAATTTTCAAGAACTATAGTTGAAATACTGGGTATAAAATTTATGTAAATAAGAGAATAAATCAGTTACTTAAAGTTATCATTTATGTTATGGTGTTTTAAAAAATATATTTTTCCATAATAATTTAGAATCTATACTATTCTGTGAAGGAGGAGAGAATAGAGATAGTTTTATGTATTTGAAAGACAAAGTGGACATTTTATGTATGTTTAAATTCATACTTTAAAGTATTTAGACATTGAAATATAGTGGTTTATTTTCAAAGAAATTCATATTGGTAATAAGAACATTGAATTATAAATCAATAAATATAACATGTTCTAGGGTTTTAATAAGAGAACATGAGAAGCCACAGTAATTCATTTTTAAAGCGTAATTGAGAATTCATGAAGAATTTGAGTTTTAAAAGATCCATTAATTCATAAAATATAATTAAATAATATATGTTATCAATATAAACACATTTAAATTCTTCTATGACTTAAAGTATAAGGAATAATAACTCAAACATAGTTTCATTACTGTAATTGATCGGTTATAGGTGATCATAATATTTGAGCAAGATCAACACACCTGACTAGTTATTGTTGAAGTTACATGAACATGTACATGATAAATTGTGATTTATTAAGATCATGTATAATGATAAATAGATCATAATATATTATATAAACCTTTAATAAAGTTTAATTCTTTCTTCTGGAGTTGGGAGAAGTTGAAGTTTGTCAGTTGAAGTCAGAAATAGAAGGGGTCTCTCAGTTGGAGTCAAAGTAGAAGATGTATCCTGTGCGGAAAATATGGATTCTGGTAAAACTATGAGATGTAGTATAAATAATATCTTAAAAATATTTAGGATATATGTTATGTGATTCTTTTTTGACCATTATAATTTATAAAAATATTATAGTATAGAATCCTTGCTGTGGGGTATAAGCAACCTGGCTAAGAGTAAATATTTTAGCCAACCCTTATAAACAACATGTGTTTCTATATAAATTATTATTTCTACTCATGATGTGATATTGAGAAATAATATTAATTGGATCTAAAACCATAACAAGGTTTAGAGTTTGAATATTAATGAAAATGAATTTGTAAAAAGAAACTACTAATTCCCCCCCCCCATATTAGTGTTCGATCCTACCTAGGGAAATATAGTTTCTATAATATCCTTTATGTTTTAGGATTGTCTATACTTGGGTGAAATTAGTTGGCTTTGAGTACATTATCAAATCATAAAATTAAGTTTTAGAGGTATTGTTGCCAATAAGGTAAACACTATGGCTATAATGTAGGTCATGACGGTCCCTTGTATAAAGTGGGAAAGGGGGGGGGGAATACGGAGGCTTGGGTGTAGCATAGTCATGTTTCTCAGGGAAGGCTTCTATGAGATACAACCCCAAAAATATCAGAAGATCTATGTTGAGGGGGAATTCCTAGGATCCTGAAAAATTCCTGTGCTGGGATGGCTATTTTTTGGTGTGGTCAAGAATATCTTGTCAAAGTCTAGGACATAGTGGTTGGTGTGGTGATGGTTAGTATTCCCTAAAACTGCTCGAAACCATCAAAACTTTTCTTATATCATGACCGATTCAAAGTGAAAAAACATATGGATTAAATTTTGGGTTGTTAATGGAGTTTTAATTAATCTATACTTGTATTAATCAATTATTCCATTTTTTTATGTTTCTATTAATTTATAGATTTTTTATAAGAATTTTAGGGAAAGGTTTCGAATAAGCCTCCATGATGAAGTTATAACCATGGGTAATTCATTATTCTTAACTCTCCTTAATTATTCATAAATGAGATTGAAACATGGAAGGTAGAGGATGTTGTTGATATACCAGATTTTTGAGAGCTTGGAATCCATTCTATTTTTATATTATATAATTGAAAAATATTCATTTTCACTCCACCAAAATAAATTTATGTCATCATTGGTGTTTGATATTGGGTATGTTTTTATTATATAACTTGGATTTTTAAATTTTGAGTCTTATTCTAGATCTATATAAAATTGGATTAGAATAAATTCTATGAACTCTTGGTAGAAAAAATTATTCTGGATGGTGGGAAAACATGGTTTAGGTGTTGTCACTCTTAATGAACCTTGATGTGGACATTGACTAGCTTGAGGCAATACTTTTTTTATTGGCCAATTACTCATTATTTATTTATATGGTAAAAAATAATTAATGAAACTATAAAATAGTTTATTGATCATTTGTTTTCATTTTAAACATTTTATATTTATTTTCAATAAAATCTTGGATTTTTTAATTGTTTTAAAAATTCATTTACTCCCCCTATTCATAAAGTTCCATTTATAATAGAAAAATCAACAAAACCTTAATTTGATATTCACTTTTATGTTTTACAGATTTCTCCATTTTCTTAACATTTATCTCTAGTGTTTGATAGGATAGTGATTCAACTATATCGGGGAACATATTTTGTGGTGTTTTTTGAATCTATGTTCTATATATTATTTATGTGATTTCAAATTTGGTATTGGAGATATTGATAGATCCCTGATGGAGATGAAGGAAATACGATGGTGGTGTAGGTGATAATGGTTTTTGGAGATGGTTCTTGTAGGTGTATCTTTATAAATGTGTGACGAATATGACTCTAGAATGCTCCATATAATCCATGTGAACTTCAAGCGAGACCCATGATGGAAGCATGTGTGATAGAGATGCGGGTATAGATGCATAAAATATCTGGATTTTTTTTTTATTCTTTTACATATTAGTAAATTTAGAAGAACACACATCATGAAAAACCCTCCTTAAACCAATAATCCTTTCTAGATGGTAAAGTATCACACAACCATGTAATTTTTCTACATACCATATTATTTTATGGATGGCTTTGATATTAGCAGGTGTGCATTCCTTCATACCAATTTAGTATTAAAGTGTTTCCTCATTTCAATTCTCTTGAGGGTATAGTGGGGAATCCCATCCATAGTAAAGTATGAGCAATCCTATATGTGTGATAATATTATGTAGAGTGAGGTATTCCTCCACATAATCATATAAATATCCTTTATATCATTCTCCCTATGTTGGTATGGGTATCTCGGGACTAACATCCAAGGCATGTGATATGCTTCCTAGTTGGTTCTACTGGTTAGGGTTAGTTATCTTCCATAATCATTAGTAATGACCCCATATCTATTTTACTTTGTCTTGTGAGTGTCATCGATGTTGAGAAAACAAAGGGAGTGATATCCCTCAGATGAGGGTTACCATATAGATTTGAGAAGCACCCCTAGGTTTGATGTGAGTATATAACACACCCTAAGACATGGAGTCTCCATTTATTATCATATCTAGAATTATCTATTTATTATCCCCTTCCTTATGATATAAATCTTACACACTTTTTGATGTCGCGTGTATAGTGTTTTTAGGGTGTCCTACTAGGTATTTTTATAATCACCCTTGCATTAGATATAAGTAAACATGCCATGTTTTATTTAGATGTGATTCTTCAAAATAGAGTCCTAGGTGGGCCGATAGTAGTTGAAACTTTCTTAGGATAGATTAACCATGGACAAATCTTAGAGTTATTGTTTGATAGTAGTTTTCTTTTTGTTATTAGGTCAAACTCCCTTACAATTTTAGTGGGACTGTATTGGTCCCTTCATATCTTACCTCACCATTTTTTCATACTTTGATGTGGGTTTAGATGTTATTTATGGATTTATAGTATTATTTATGTATTTTTCATTTTTACTAGTGTATAGATATTCATACACATGTATAATTATTTTAGACTATGGACTTCCATGTGTATGATATTCCTAGTCAGCATTAGTCACTAGCCCCTGGCCAATTGAAGGTGAGATTGGTTTTTTACTCTAGGCTTATCACAAGACATACAAGAACCAGTGGGTAGGGAACATATATTAAATATTTTATGGAAATCATGTAAGAAACTAAGACTCATGGATAGGTATTAAAATCTCCCTCATGATCTCATATCTTTTATTATTCAACTATTGTATCCATAAAAAAGAAAACATTAACCCAATCAAAATTTACTGTCATTTAAAAAATTTTCTTAAAAAAATATTTTATATTTATCTTTAGTTGTATCAAGTTACTAATTCTTCTCAAAATAAAATTATTTTTCTATTTCTATATTATTTACTCTTCAAAACCGCATTTAAATTGTACAACCATTTTCAATTGTATGTTGAAATTAGAATTTGGAATGAATTTTTTCTTTACAATGTAGAACTCTTCCATTTTATCTTGAAATTAAATATTACAATATAAAAATAATTTCTTCGATAAACTACTTGAATCACAACTCATGCTTGGTTTATGACTAATAATAACATTATAATGTTTGAATTTAAATATCATCCACCAAATCATTAAATGTCTTTTTAAATATAATAATTAAATTATGTAAACTCAATTTTAGAATTTAACAAAATCAATAAAATTATTATTTTATTAAGACTTCTAAGAAAAGGATTCAAGTTCATGTATCATAATTTTCATGATTAATTTAAACACCCATTTGAGTGTTTGTGATGTTTAGTACACTAAGTAATTGATTTTTTCACCAATATAGTTATATTTATTCTTAACATGGTGAAATATATAAAATTTGTCTACTAATGTGAATAAATGAAAAAATTTAACAAGCCTTTATGGTTACATAGTAATACACCATTATTATATAGACCCGAGTCATGTTTACGTAGTTAAATTTTGATGGTTACAGAAGCCTAGATTATGTTTACAAAGAGTATACTTCATAGGTAGGAAACACTAGAAAATTCTTATGCATCAGTCAGATAATCCAGAAACATACAATACATTTCCATTTTTCAAATAAATACTCAATGAATTTATGTTTACATAAAATATAGATATTCCTTACTAAGTACAAGATGTATAATGCTTTTAATAATATTCAGCTTCAAATAAATAACTACATTCAAATTCAACAACTATATACATCAACTAAGTGATGATTTTCACTGATATTCAAAAACCATCAAGTGTGATACACCTTGGATAGTTTATCCTACTTACTCAAAAAATTCATATATTATTTCTTTATCAACATTGGATCATTAATCTCTCCACTGGCTGGCTTCACTGAAATTACTAATGAACTATTGTAGACTCTACTCCACTCCATCAATACTTGTCTTGGATTCACTCAAATCACTCAAAAAATATTTTAGATATTATTCCATAGCCTTAATAATTGTCATCATTAGGGGATCAACTCTCAAATCATCTAATATAATTTAATTTTCTAAGTCATGAAGTGAATGAATAGAAAATTAAATTAAGATTATTTTCATAGAAACCCTACCCCCATTACATGACTTAGGTTTTTATTCATATAAACCCTCTATATGAGAAGTTCACCAGGCCCTTGAGATCACCCTTTACCTTGCTAGAAGAAGTGGGTAAAATTTCTGGTCCCATGAAACCCTACACTATCATTAGGTAAATACTAAGGTGTGAAATTACCTCATACGAAGCTGAAACCAACGGTATTCAGACCCTTGATGCTTCACGTAGAACCCACGAACCTTTCCACTGGGCCACCCCTAGGAGAATAGAGAAAATATCTAACTCAACAAATCTTCATGAAACATGAATGGGATTCTTCTTCTCTAAATTTCATTCCCAATCAAAACTTGGTACACTTTTTTTGAGAAGGGTAACATCGCATACTCATTAGCAATGAGCCTTTATTTAGTAAAATCTATTCTACATGGGAAATCATTGTGTGGAAAAAGAGTGATTTAAACAAGACATAAGAACTATCAACTTTCCATTATAGTATGTGAAATCACTTTTATATTTCTCAATTTAGGTTTTTTATAATATATTTATGAAGAATACATGTATCCTGAACTCAAATCCACAAAAAAAATTCTTGTTCAAGATAAATTACTCCCACATTCTCTTGTATTTTTCATTAATCAACACTCCCCTATTTTAAATAGGTTTGATAAAGTAAAAAACAAAGATAAATGGTGTTATCAGAATACATAAAAATCCAATTTTGAAGTAGTGTATATAAATTTTATATTTCATTAATTTAAAAACCTTTTGGAATCCCCCTCTTCATTTTAGATCCTCATCAAAAAATAAACTCAATTTATCCTTATTGTGGTTTATTTTTATTTAGCATTACTCCATGATGGACACTTATTTATTACTGAAAATAGTAATTAAAACACCCATATGGTTTTAACCAAATTATCTTCTTCAATTCCCTATATGTGACTATTCATAAATAGATAAAAGGGAATAAGGAGTGATTTTATTATTTCATAGTGATAATATAAAGGTAGAGAGTTGTCTCTCGACAAGGTTCCTCATTGTTTCGTAGTTTTATCTCTTAAGGAGATCTTCATGCAACCATTTTGAATTATCTATCTAGAGTATTTTTAGATATTATATGTCTCTCCATTTTTCAACTATCTCATTGTGTGATTACAAATTATTGTAAGACATAAAGGCATAATAACCTTCATATAACTATTTATTATTATACTTTGTATTCTCAGGCTAAAATAGAAACACTAATGAATTGATTTCAATGTTTATTTCATCTTATTGAACCTTGATAAACAATATCTCATGTGCTTCCTGGTTATCAGTTTTTGATAAAATATTAATTTTTATGATAATTTATATCTATCGTTAGCACATGAATTTCTTTATTCCAATTTTATATTCATATTTTGACAAGAGTTACCTTGACCATCTTGGCCAGATGTCTCCTTTTGTTTTTTAGTTTTCTTTACACCAACAAATTTAAATTCTTATCCTAGAAGCACTATCATGAAATATTCAGTATTTTGACCTTGTTGGTCACATCATCCACACATCTTCTCCAGAAAGTCATATTTATTTTTTGTATAAAGGCCTGTAGATTTTTCAACTTCAAAAATCTTTCTTCTAAGAGTGTTTCTACTTCTAATATAACTGCCATTATTTTCAGGTATTATACCCCATGATTCATTCTATCTCACTAGGTATGACATATTTTATTATAAATTATAGTCTTTGTTCCTAAACATTCCATAACACCAATAATAACATCTAAGGTATGTTTTTTTCAAAATAATAGTTAGTATGTATATTAAAAACTGCATTCTATTCATGTGTTCACCAACCTTGATTTTTTCTTTTTGGGGAGTATTTCCTACATTCCTCAACTCTAGAATCCCTTGATGTTGAAATGATTTTCTTACATATTTTCTTATGTTGAACACCTTTAGTGTTGTCTTAAATATTTTTAGTAATTAATAAAATAGATTCATTGTAATATAAAATATTAATGTCGTTTTATACCTTTCACGTGGGACTGGTATTCTTAGTTGAATTAGATTATTGAAATATAATTTTTGGTGAATTTTCATAATATTATCTCAGGGTCTTCAAGGTGTTTTCATCTTTAAATCATATATATTTTACCTCATTATAATTTTCATCCTTAGAAGATAATTTTACATTAAACACTTTTAAAACCTTACCATGTTCTCCAATTTTCACATTGAAATTTATCGCTCTTTAATGAGATCACTCTCCTTCTCATACTCATTACTTATAACTTTTTCAAATAAGTTTACTATCACATTGTTCTTTAAATTTTTACTAAGGTAATTTTACAATTTATATCTCAATATATACCCATTTTAACACACTTGGTTTGAGGTATTCACTACTATTTCATATTATTTTGAGATATTTTTTGTCAGGGATTAGTCCTTAAATATTTCTGGGAGGTTTTGGTGAGATTGTTCAGTTTTTTGGAAGGTTCATGATTGGTGAGTGGTAAGGAAAATCATGTGGATTTCCCTTGGTAACCATGCAATATCTTGATAGATTCTAGGGGGAGGTTCATAGTTATAGAATGGTTAGAGTAAACCATGTGAATTTTCCTAGAAACCATGAAACTCAGCATATTATATTTTCACATGGTTGGGAATGGGTTTTTAAAACATGTGGGTAAATGGTGAGACTATGGGGTTTTAAGATAGTTTCACCCATATGGTTGGCACACTATTTAGTAAATCAAGAATCCTAACCATGAAACATCATTAATTAAATATAATTTTTTTTATTAACCCAGATACCTAGCAAAAAATATCATTATTATTCAATTTACCTAGTATCTCTAATGAGAGGAATTGTATAGGTGAATTTTGAAAATTTCTTCCTTCAAAACATTCTTTTAATGGATCAATGTTCATTAGATCCAAGAGATTGAAGGAAATATCTCTAGTATCCCTTCATTATTTTTTATATTATATATCTATTCATTTTATTTTGACAAAAACCTTTGATAAGGGTTTTTATAATCTAACCTATTCGATTAGATACATTTTGACAATTTTTTTGTGAATTTTTGAATAAATGTGAAAGGGTGTATAAATCAAATAGATTGTATCTTGGATATTTATGTTCTATGAGATCTTTTAAGAGGTAGGTGGATTATTTATTTTCTCAAATTTTTCCATAACATGAAGGATTACTTTTTATTAAGTGATTTTATAATGTTTTGAAGGAAAATTTGAATGATTTATTTCTATAAAATTCATTTAATATGTAAATTGGAAGGTTTAATTTTTAATTATTTTTAAATAAATCCTATTTTTTTTACATGTTTATAAATTTTTTATTTTAAGTCTTGGAAAATGATTGATTAAATATTTTAAAATATTTATTTATTTAAATAAATGAATGGGTGTGTGATATTGGATATCCCATGGAATTGTGTGATTTCAGATTACATTGTAATATTCCATGTTGGGATCAAATGAGGGGTTACTGATACTGGGGTAACTTAGATTCACAACCATATGGGGAATTGAGAGGTAGGAAAATATTCTTATAATATGTTAGGACTGATCCTAGTTGGATCTATTCATGTGTGTGTGTGTGTGTGATGTGGAATTGGGTATGAAAAGGTGATTTAATTAATGGTTCAAATTTTTAAATTAATTGCATTTATTTGATAATCAACTTTTTGTATCTCATCTATTTTACATATATATTAAACTATGATATAACTTGTTCTTTTCCTAGTATAATGAGTTGATAATTCTTTTTGGGATATACTATTATGTTGTACACTAACCTTGACATATGCACCTTTGTACTTTTGTATACATTGTTCATCATGATATAGGTTAATGGAAAGTAATTACTTCTATAGTGAGTGATTATATTGATACATTCTTGGGTATATTTATTATAGCTTTAAGATGGATGAGTTGAGTAGTTGTGGTGATTCCATAATAGTGTTTTATGACATATTTCCATTTTGATGGGTTGGAAATCGTGATTTATATCTGGTTTATACTATGATTTTATCAACTTGTTGGTTTTTGAGACGAATTATTTATATTTCATGCACCATAAAGTATTTTGGTTTAGTTTTTTCTACTTTATCCCATCTGAAGGTGTGCGTTTTTATGGATAATCATCCCCCAATGAATAGGTAAAACCCAAACATTTATTTCCATATTTTGGTTTTTAGGGGATATCACATAAGGTTAGTAGTAACTTAGATCTTTCTATTCCTATAGTTAGGGTTGTGATGTTACAAATAGTATTTAAACTAGGGAAAGGTTATGTTTTCTATTCTGATACATTTGGGCCTACACTCAACTGTGTTCTCATAGAAGTATATCATGTCATAACTTATGGATTATGAATGTTGTGAATTCGTGATAGGAATGATCCAAACCATGGATTGGAATTGGCTATGTTGATTCATACATTGCAAAAATGGTGTTATTATTTCTTTGGTGATATGTTCACTATATTTATATACCATAAAATCTTGAAACACATCTTTTCACAAAGTAATTTATACCAGAGATTAAGATGATGGATGGAATACCTCTAGATGTTCAACTTTGACTTTTTCATGCTCATGGAAAAGGGAATTCCATGGATGATTATTTAAGTTAAAATAAACATAACCAATTAGAGAGAGAAGATTATGATAAGTGGAAATTTATGATTATGAATTATGATATTCATTTGGATTGAACTGATTATAAATAATCCAAAATATTTATTCTGGTGAATCTTATTTCTATTTTGGTTGAGAAAGTCAAGGATGAATAAATATTTGATCATTATTTCCTTACCCTAAAATAAAAACTCAATAGTGGGGAGACCAATTATGGTTGAAAATAAGATGGTAAGTAGGTATTTATTTTTATAGATTAGATAGTCTTTCAACCTTTATTCGAAGAACATGTTCATTTTTATTATCACCATAATTTATAGCCAATTCACCCCAAAAACCAAAATATGTAAAAATATATAAGGACCTATTTGTTATGGTAAAGTAAGAAAAAACGTTTTTGATTATTTTGTTAAATTCTTAACCTATCAAAAGCTCATGTTCATGAATTACATACCAGTAGGTACATTGTATATAAGGCCCCATCCTTAAACCTTACTTAATATTGAGTTATTACAAGATTACACATTGATGATCTTTTCAGGTTTAGAGTTTTAGAGAATTAGATCATAACTATTACATCTCAAAAGATTACAAATTAGAAACTTCTACTAAGTTTCCATAAAATAAAAACTCTTAAAAAGAAACATGTCCAGTTCCATGTTTTAGATAGCATGACATTCCCTTGATCCCATCCTTTACCCAATTCCACATTAAGTCCTGTGAAAAAAACATTTCAAAAAAAAACTTGGGGTGAGCATAAAAAGCTCAGTAAGGGATACACAAAGAATGAAAACTGTTATTTTTTCAAAACAACAAGTAAACCATGTATACTTTATCAAAGTAATACTTTTCACCTTTTCGAAGTAGTAAAAACTCTTCACTGAATAAAAGTTCATTACTTACCCTTCTATAACCAAAATATTACCATAAAACCCATATAAATATCACATAACATATAATGGTAACTTGGGACATAAACAAACTTAAGTGGAATAACCATAAGGTCGACTTCCACACATATCACTTAATGGAATAGCCATTCGGCCAACTTCCATACATACATAATGGAATAGCCATACGGCCGACTTCCATACGCAATGCATTGGAGGTTATAATGTAACCACTCGTCCTGGTATTCACGGCAGCACCCGTCATATGGTTTATCACGTAACCACCCATAAAATGTCCAAGTACCATTATAAAATTATAACACATAAAACCAATATAAAGGAATGATAACATTTCCACATTTCATTCACAATATATCTTTTAAATATATTGACAAAATAGAATCCTTTATCAAAACAATTTTCAATACCAAAATACATAAAAGAGTATATGGTATTTATTTTATTTTAAAAACATTACGGCTTGTTGAGGAAGCCAAATATCAAATAATACTCGCGGCGGCAAAAAAAGTCATTGTCACCGTGTACGTTAAAAGAAACATTACTTTTTGTCGGTTAGTAAAACGCTTCGTAGAAAACGATTCATTTTGTATAAAAGTAAAAGTCAAAGGGGTTTATACACCGTATAAAAGAAAGTTGTGTATAAAATGAAATATGCCTCAATGAAAGGATATTGAGACGAAGTCCCTTACAAAGATGGTATCCTTGGTTTAAGGATAAATCAATTACATAATTATGTGTGACAAACGAATACACCAAATATAAGTGGATATTAAGTGTAAAACAATCAGAGGTTATTAACACATATTCATAGAATGACATATTCAAGGAGTATAAGTTTATCCCAAAGAATCAAATTTGGGTTACGAAGTTCCCTTGCAAAAATTTGACAGCCTAATGGCGTCACTACAAAATTAAGAAAATGAGTTGATGAGAGATAAAAAGGTTATCCCATCACATGGAAATAAAATTTAAATCAATAAGGATATATAAGAACATATCCCAACATAATATTATGTGAATTAAAAGACATAACAAAAGAAGTATTTTAAAAAGAGGAGGGTGAAAGGTTCCCTTACCGACATGGGTATCTTTCGAAACATACACCCTGTGAAAGAAGGACAATACAAAATTGATGTAAATACTCATAAATGAAAGTATATTACACAATGAGTAACATAATGGGCAGTACATACACCACTAAAAGTAAATTGTGGCAAATTTAGCATAAATCTCACAGGAATAAAAGTGAGATGAAAAATCCCTTACGAAAACTCGGCAGCCTAACGGCGCCACATAAAACTTAAAAAAATGGATTGATGAGATCAAATAGGGTATCTCATAATATTAACATAAAGTTTATAGAAAGAGGAATATAAAAGAACATCCCCCAACATAACAAATAGTAGCTTAAAAGAAGTGACATAAATGAGAGTACTTAAAAAGAAAGAGAGAGGTTAGATCTCTTACGAAAATTCGGCAGCCTAACGGTGCCACTCAAAACTTCCAAAATGGATTGATGAGAGAGAATATGGTCTCTCATCATATTAACATAAAAATTACTTTAAGAGTAATATAAAATAACATCCCAATAACAAGAAAGATGATCTTTAAAAGGAATGACATAAAAGAGCGTACATAAAAAGAACGAGAGGAGTAGGATCCCTTACCTCGGGTCCGAATTGACTCGATCGTTCTTTAACATCCTGAATAATAAACTTGAGTTAATTTATACTTGATTAAGAACCTTTTTCAAGTTCATTATTCCTTTTATATCAATTATTGACATGTTATAAACATTATGTAATCATTTAAGTTAATAATGTTTGTTTTGTCCATATTTTGTTCTTAAGTCAAAAGTGGACTTCTTACAATTACATGTTGTTCGTGTGGTCAAAGGTTCTTTATATCCAGAATGACATTACTGATTTGGATATCATATATATCATATATAAATATACATGTATTTATAATATTACATAATCATTTAGAGGTAAGAAATGAAATGCACTGTTCATGGAGACGGTAAGCCGTACGTACGTATGAACGCTACTTTCATTTCTATGTCATATTAATGGAAATAAAACTAAATGAGAGATGTGTATATTTTTTATTCCAGAATTATATTCATCCTTTATATGTATCATACATCATATATATTCATCATATGTACTTATAATAGTACATTACATTTGAGGATAAGAAATGAAATGCACCGTTCATGGAGACGGTAAGCCGTACGTACGCATGAACACTACATTCATTTCTATCTCATACTTTAATAGAAAGAAAAAAATAATGATATAAAGGTATATTATAATTCCAGTATAAAATCATATATAATAACTTTAAATCCATCCTTTATAAATCCCACATATGTCATTAACGAATCAAATCACTTTGAGGGGGCGGTAGTCCGCACTTCCTAAAATGAAGATATCGCGTATACCCATAATGGAAGCCATAAAGGTATGCCACAAATGAAAAATACAGAAGCTTAAGTAAAACATAAAAATATTATATATCATATATAAACATAGTTACATCTTAATTTCCACCTTTTAAGGTGTTATATGAGTGTTGAACAATCATCGTTTCGTGAGGCAGAAATTCTCCATCCACAGAAACAATATGTTATTTAACCATTAGATGAAGGTGTGTGTAAGTGTATCTCGAATACTTATTATAACAACATCCTAGTATATTTAAGATACTGTATTTTTTACAAAAGAAATGAATAAAAAGAGTTTAGGGGGTTGGAGAAGAAAAATAAAACAAAAGAGCACAAGTGAAGACGTTACCTTAAAATAGGGTAACTCCCTTTGGTTTGAACCAAAAGGGTTTATTGAAGAGCTTCCTGCCTAAGTTAAGGATTCTAGGATTAGGAAAAATACAACATTTTTCATTATTCATTAAAAATTGAACTTTTTCGGAAAAATACCAAAAATTTACACAAAGAAAATTTTGATGTCCCGATTATAAAAAAGAATTTTACTTTGTCAAATATAACACATAAAATTGTCAAAAAGTGGATTTAAAAGAGGTTCTCCATCAAAAGGCGGTTAATCGACCTTTTAAAGAATATTAGACTGTCTACGCTTAAAATTGGATTCATTCGCATTTTTAATCCTCTCTCATTTATTGTAAAGAGTAAAAATATTTGACAAACATATATAATCATTTTTTAGTTATTTCTATTCATTCCCTCCATTACAACGTCTAGGCATTAACTACCATTTAAAATAATATTATTTTATTATAAGAGTGCAACGTAAGATTCCCAAGAAACTCATTGTTGCATATTGGGTACGCCATCGAGCATAGCATCCCCTTTAAAGTAATATTAATATTTTATTAAAAAATATGGATAAATATAAAAATGTCATATTCTTTATTTACCTGAGGTGTTACATCCTTCCCCCCTTTTGGGAATTGCGTCCTCGCAATTTTAAAATTGAGCATGGAAAAATCCTTGAAAGTCCCACATCAGAACAAGAGTCGGTAAAACAATCACTTTAAAATAAAGAAATATATGTACAAAGGTCACCCGATTTAACCCATACTAGGATTACAAGTATGAAAATATGGACATAGAGGAAAAAACAAAGGGTCATGTTCTGGTGGAGAGTGATAGTAAACATGTCTAGGAGAAAGTTAACCATAAGAAAATCACAAACTTGTGATGGGTTAAACGGTATTCGATTCCCCAGTAGGAAAATTTAACAGACAACATTTTTGTTTTAAGTTACTTTTCATTGAGGAATTTATTTTTGAGCTTAACTAAATCATAATGAAACATACTTACCTGTCATGTAGAGTTTCAACTTTTACTAGATTCCTTAATCAAACTCATATTTTCTCCAAAAGATGAGTATTTAGGAAGACTTGTTTGCATTAAGAGTCCTATAATCAATTTCTAGAGAATCACCTAATCCACAAAAGAGAACTATATACTTCACATGTCTTTAGACTCTAACCAAAACCAAAACCAAAAAGGTTAGTACAAGATCAGATAATCCAGAAAAGGATAACCCTTTATAGAAAGAAAATCTATTCTTAATCTCCAAAATTTTCCCAAAAAAACCCAAAGTTCAACGAGGACCATTCGATAAACAATTTTTCCATAAAATTATTCAAAGTAAACCAAACTAAGATTGAATCCCAAATATTTGAAGGATTTAGTCACATAGTCTTCCATGTTAAGTCGTAACATTTATCTCAAAAAAAAACATCAGTTGCTCCTAAAGTCTCACATTGAAAAGTAATTAACCTAATCACATATCCTCCATGATAAGTTAATCATTTTCATAAAAACCCAAAATCAACTTACTCTTAATTCATAAAGTCACCTAACTAAAAAGAATAAGTCATACTAACCAGGGACTTCACGTAGTCCAGTGGCAGGCGATAAATACCCATTGCACTTTGGTTGGGGGTTCGATTCCCGCAGATTTGTCTGACGCAACGGGTTGTCACATGGTCAGCATGTTGTCCTTTTTTAAAACATTCCCCAATAACGAGATAAAATCTTCAAAAATAACCATAATTTAATTTAACCTCAATTTTATCTCATGAATTTCACTTTCCATTATTACATATAGTAACCCATAATTACCTCAAAAGTAAGGATCATATAAACCCAAATGGTTCTTTATAACTATGTCCACAAAAGAACAGATTACTATTCTTTGAATAAAATTTTCATATATCAAACATCAGTGTTACACATACTATAAAAAGTCTTCTAATGTACACCATCATCAAAAGAGACTTACTACTCTTAAGAATTTCACCATAACTCTTGAAGCCCTTATATGTTGACTTCTTACTCATTAAACATTCTTCATGATCTATTAACCATTCCTTTCCAACTTATTCTGAAATACTTCTTCCCTACAAACAAAATCATGAATCATATCCTAAGATTCCAAAATAGGAAAACAAAAGTTAAGAAATAATACATACCTTTGATTGGTCATTTTCAGTTTCTTCATCCTCAATCGGAATGGCATTAGGTATTGGTAAATGAATATTTGTACGATCTTGGTGATCCCATTCCCAAAACTTCTTCATAGGACATGTGTTTGCATAATGACCATGCACACCACATTTAAAACATTCAACTGATCCCTCAGAAAGAACTTCTTTCCCTTTCCTCGAGTCAACTAGATACTTCCTTTTTTCATGGCAGGTTCTTTCTTTATGACCTTCATTTCCACATCTATAGCATATTTCTGTCCCTTTGAAACACATTCTTAGGTGTTTCTTTCCACATCTTTGACACATAGGTTTTTGAACACACTTACCTTTATGATTATTACCTGCAGTTCCGTAAGAATTTGTTTCTCGCATATATGATGCCTTATAGAAATTACCAAGGTTTAGGTGGTCAATCATGACTCCAGATAGTTGGTTGAGGATATACACAAGAGTTCTCATTGCAGCTCCCATATCATTCAGTTTCTCAATCAGAAAACTGTCACAATTTCCTTCACATCCACAGTTACATTGGGGCCTGCTAGATCCAGCCATTTACTAAAATAAAAAAGGTCAGTGTGAGTATATCAACAAAACCATCATGTACTATTGAGGAAGATAAACACTAATATATACTTACTCATTCACTTTATCTAAAACTAGGACTCTTTCTGAAATCCTAACCATTAAGGTAATGCCACTTATGCTTAAAGAATACTCTAACCTCTAAAGTTATCTAAACCGACCTTTGATACCAACTATAAGGCCCCAGCCTTAAACCTTACTTAATCTGGAGTTATTACAAGATTACACATTGAGGATCTTTTCAGGTTTAGAGTTTTAGAGAATTAGATCATAACTATTACATCTCAAAAGATTACAAAGTAGAAACTTATACTAAGTTTCTATAAAATAAAAACTCTTATAAAGAAACATGTCTAGTTCCATGTTTTAGATAGCATGACATTCCCTTGATCCCATCCTTGACCCAATTCCACATTAAGTCCTGTGAAAAAAACATTTCAAAAAAAAACTTGGGGTGAGCATAAAAAGCTCAGTAAGGGATACACAAATAATGAAAACTATTAGTTTTTCAAAACAACAAGTAAACCATGTATACTTTATCAAAGTAATACTTTTCACCTTTTCGAAGTAGTAAAAACTCTTCACTGAATAAAAGTTTATTACTTACCCTTATGTTACCAAACGATTACCATAAAACCCATATAAATATCACATAACATATAAAGGTAACTTGGGACATAAAAATACTTAAGTGGAATAACCATAAGGTCGACTTCCACACATATCACTTAATGGAATAGCCATTCGGCCAACATCCATACATAATTAATGGAATAGCCATACGACCGACTTCCATACCCAATGCATTGGAGGTTATAACGTAACCAATTATCCTGGTATTCACGGCACCACCCATCATATGGTTTATCACGTAACCACCTGTAAAATGTCCAAGTACCATTATAAAATTATAACACATAAAACCAATATAAAGGAATGATAACATTTACACATTTCAATCACAATATATCATTTAAATATATTGACAAAATAGAATCCTTTATGAAAACCATTTTCAATACCAAAATACATAAAATAGTATATGGTATTTATTTTATTTTAAAAACATTACGACTTGTTGAGGAAGCCAAAGAACAAATAATACTCGCGGCGGCGGAAAAGGTCGTTGTCACCGCGTATGTTAAAAGAAACATTCCTTTTTGTCGTTTAGTAAAAAGCTTCGTAGAAAAATATTCCTTTTGTATAAAAGTAAAAGTCAAAGGGGTTTATACACCATATAAAATAAAGTTGTGTATAAAAAGAAATATGCCTCAATGAAAGGAGATTGAGACGAAGTACCTTACAAAGATGGTATCCTTGGTTTAAGGATAAATCAATTATATAATTATTTGTGACAAACGAATACAAAAAATATAAGTGGATATTAAGTGTAAAACAATCAGAGGTTATTCCCACATATTCATAGAACATCATATTCAATGAGTATAAGTTTATCCCAAAGAATCAAATTTGGGTTACGAAGTTCCCTTGCAAAAATTTGACAGCCTAATGGTGTCACTACAAAATTCAGAAGATGAGTTGATGAGAGATAAAAAGGGTATCTCATCACATGGAAATAAAATTTAAATCAATAAGGATATATAAGAACATATCTGAACATAATAGTATGTGAATTAAAAGACATAAAAAAATAATTCTTTTAAAAAGAGGAGGGTGAAAGGTTCCCTTACCGACATGGGTATCTTTCGAAACATACACCCCGTGAAAGAAGAAAAATACAACATTGATGTAAATACTCATAAATGAAATTATATTACACAATGAGTAAAATAATGGGTAGTACATACACCACTCAAAGGAAATTGTGGCAAATGTAGCATAAATCTCACGGGAATAAAAGTGAGATGAAAAATCCCTTATGAAAACTCGGCAGCCTAACAGCGCCACATAAAACTTACAAAAATGGATTGATGAGATCAAATAGGGTATCTCATCATATTAAAATAAAGTTTATAGAAATATGTATATAAAATAACATCCCCCAAAATTATAAATAGGAGCTTAAAAGAAGTGACATAAAGGAGAGTACTTAAAAAGAAAGAGAGAGGTTAGATCTCTTACGAAAATTCGGCAGCCTAACGGCGCCACTCAAAACTTCCAAAATGGATTGATGAGATAGAATAGGGTCTCTCATCATATTAACATAAAAATTACAGTAAGATTAATATAAAATAACATCCCAATAACAAGAATTATGATCTTTAAAAGGAATGACATAAAAGAGCGTACATAAAAAGAAAGAGAGGAGTAGGATCCCTTACCTCGGGTCCGACTTGACTCGATCGTTCTTTAACGTCCTGAATAACAAACTTTAGTTAATTTATACTTGATTAAGAACATTTTTCAAGTTCATTATTCCTTTTATATCAATTATTGACATTTTATAAACATTATGTAATCATTTAAGTTAATAATGTTTGTTTTGTCGATATTTGGTTCTTAAGTCAAAAGTGGACTTCTTACAATTACATGTTGTTCGTGTGGTCAAAGGTTCTTTATATACAGAATTAAATTACTGATTTGGATATCATATATATCATATATATCCAGCATTTACATGTATTTATAATATTACATAATCACTTAGAGGTAAGAAATGAAATGCACCGTTCATGGAGACGGTAAGCCGTACGTACGCATGAACGCTACTTTCATTTCTTTGTCATATTAATGGAATTAAAAATAAATGAGAGATGTGTATATTTTTAATTCAAGAATTATATTCATCCTTTAGATGTATCATAAATCATATATATCCATTATATGTACTTATAATAGTACATTACATTTGAGGATAAGAAATGAAATGCACCGTTCATGGAGACGGTAAGTTGTACGTACGCATGAACGCTACTTTCATTTATATATCATACTTTAATGGAAAGAAAAAAATAATTATATAAAGGTATATTATAATTCCAGTATAAAATCATATATAATAACTTTAAATTAATCTTTTATACATCCCACACATACCATTAACGAATCAAATCACTTTGAGGGGGCAATAGTCCGCACTTCCTAAAATGAAGATATCGCGTATACCCATAATGGAAGCCATAAAGGTATGACACAAATGAAAAATACAGAATCTTAAGTAAAACATAAAAATATTATATATCATATATAAACATAGTGACATATTAATGGCCTCCTTTGAAGGTGTTATATGAGTGTTGAACAATCATCGTTTCGTGAGGCAGAAATTCACCATTCACAGAAACAATATGTTCTTTAACCATTAGTTGAAGGTGTGTGTGAGTTTAGCTCGAATCCTTATTATAACAACATCCTAATATATTTAAGATACTGGAGTTGTTACAAAAGAAATGAATAAAAAGAGTTTAGGGGTTTGGAGAAGCAAAATAAAACAAAAGAGCACAAGTGATGACGTTACCTTAAAATAGGGTAACTCCCTTTGGTTTGAACCAATATGGTTTCTTGAAGAGATTCCTGCCTAAGTTGAGGCTTCTATGATGATTAGAGGGATGTGGAGAGACAAAATGATCAGAGATTGGCCGAACCAAAGGCTTGGGAGGTGTGGGTAAGGTGGTAGAGGTGGGGGCCTTTTATAAGAGGAGAGGAGGGGCACTCTTGGAAAAGTATAAAATGTTACTTTATTTTCAAATGGTTTTCGGATTTTAATGGTCCCAAATTGATGTGTTTCTAGGATAGGGTGATAAGGGTTCGAAATCCACCCATACAATAGGTTTTTTACATGTGTAGGTCCTATATTTTTCATTATCTTTCCATTTTATTTAAATCGTTAAATAATGAGGTCATCGCTGCATCAACATGATGTCATACGGAATTTAATTTATTTAATGTCTAAAAATTATAAAACACATACTATTATGTAGGAAATATTTTTATCTTTCCAATGAATATTTATAGTCAAAATTCTGACTTGTATAACCAAATGTAAAAATTGTTTTAGTAAAACAAATCATGTTTGTGACATTTTTATTTTAACTTTAAATAAAAGGCATAAATGTCATTATCAAACCCAAGTGGCTCCATGGGGTACCAAAAATCGACCCATGGGTTGTCTTGGTCGGCCATAACTCATACAATAGGGTTAGGACAAGTGTCAAGATATTTTCATTTTATTATAATATCATTTTTACCTTAAATCACACTAATTACCTTTAATCACGATTAATAAAACATAAAAGTTACTTTTCATCAAAAATTATTTTCATCCCATTGAACTAAATTTTAATTAACAATTAAAATCATTTAAATTGGATTTTTGAAATTCAAATCACAGAAGTGGTAAAGTCCCATTTAAACGAAAAATCAAATTTTGTAACCACCACTTTGTTGTTTCACTATTCATCAAAAATTGACGTTTTTCAGAAAAATACCAAAAATTCACCCTAAGCTATATTTGATATTCCGAATTAAAAAATGATGTCTATTTTACTAAATTCATAACATAGAAGTTGCATTAATTAATTTTATAATTAAATCCCGCTGTTAAAACAAATAGCGTGTTTTTATGAAACAATATCTTTCAAAAGATTGACACTCGTTTATGTCCAATCATAAAGTGATATTAATTACAATGACCACCATTGTATTAAATAGTAAAAATATATTCTATTTACACTTTAAAACCAATTAAAAAGATAATCTAATCATATAAATAAATTAGATTAAAAAGA
Organism: Viscum album; assembly: GCA_963277665.1. Classification (NCBI taxonomy): domain Eukaryota; kingdom Viridiplantae; phylum Streptophyta; class Magnoliopsida; order Santalales; family Viscaceae; genus Viscum; species Viscum album. The sequence continues at coordinate 443,495,259 of OY728160.1, forward strand.
GATTTTGAATTAAAATACAGCATTTTTCACTATTCATTAAAAAATGAACTTTTTCGGAAAAATACCAAAAATTTACACAAAGTAAATTTTGATGTCCTGATTATAAATAATAATTTTATTTTGTCAAATATAACACATAAAATTTTCAAAAAGTGGATTTAAAAGAGGTTCGCCATTAATAGGCGGTTAATAGACCTTTTAAAGAATATTCGACTGTCTATGCTTAAAATTGGATTCATTCGCATTTTTAATCCTATATAATTTATTTTAAAGAGTAAAAATATTTTACAAACATATATAATCATTTTGTAGTTAGTTATGTTCATTCCCACCATTACAACGTCAAGGAATTAACTACCATTTAAAATAATATTATTTTATTATTAGAGTGCAACGTAAGATTCCCAAGAAACCCGTTGTTGCGTATTGGGTACGCCATCGAGCATAACATCCCCTTTAAAGTAATATTAATATTTTATTTACAAATATGGATAAATATAAAAATGTCATATTCTTTATTTACCTGGGTTGTTACATTGTAATATTTACTTTTACATTTAGGGAAATGAGAATGGATCACTAAAGGATTTGTCATTGGTTTACAACGAATTTTGCAAAAGAATGATTCAGTATCGATTGTGGGGTGACTCAAAAATTTATCACACATTATTTTTATTAGTGAATATAATATATTATCTGAATTAAAAAATATCTTTATTTAATAAGGGGAAAATTGAATGGAATACCTATTTTGATAATCTCCGACTATGACTGTTAATTTACCTTTCATATTTAGTGATATATTTAGTAATATTTTAGTACCTAGTTGTCAATGAGTACAATGTTTCATCTTTAAATGGATGAGAAGTCAGAATTAATGATTCATAAATAGAAAACATTCTTAGAGGTTTTGTTATGAATTTTAGTGTCTCATTGGAGGATCATTTTCCCATAGTGGAATTTTTACGTGACAACAGGTATTAGTACATGATACATATGTATTTTTTTAGGCATTATACGACCATACAAGTCTATATTCACTATATTGGATATAAATTGGGGAAAATGTTATTCTTAGATGAAAAATTGTTCATGAAATGATTGAGATGATTCATATGATAAGTAAATGGATGATTTTTTCCAAATTTAATCGAAAATATTATGTTGACCATTTTCATCACCCATTATACATTATGGTAGTATATAATTTATTTTTGAAAGTATCTCAAAGGAAGGGAAATCATTGATTGGGAAAGTTAAATTTGTCTCCTTGTTATGTTATACCTTATGAAATACTTGATTGAATTGGTAATTTTTATTATCAGTTGGATTTTACACTCTAGTGCAGTGTGGTTTATAAATTATTTTAGGTATCTCAAATAAACAAATTCCTCCATAATACTAGAATTTTGATTTGATGGGACCATGTTTCTCTTGAACCAGATGCTAATTTTTTTTCATGTGTCGATTCATATTATAAAAATAAATAATATACACTTTCATAGAAAACCTATTACTTAGGTGTGGTTATTGTGGAATAATTTTTAACTTCAAGAGGATACATATGGATATGGAAAAGATATACTAGAGTAATAACTATATTATTCTAAAAAAACTCCAATTTATATCTTTCTAGGGATGGAAATACCAATGGTGAAGATAATTTAATACCCATAGTTTGAGATATGTACTGATCTTTGATACATTTTTGATATGTGTTTTTTCCTTTATCTTTGGAGGTTTCTAATAGATTTTGGTGATTTTTTGAAGTGTATGGGAGACTTAATATATAATGAACCAACCTTAAACAATAAAAAATAGTTTTTTTAAGTGAATAATCTAGTTTATTAAATCCTAAAGACCTTTTAGGGTTATAGTTTTAGAGAATTAGGGAATCACCCTTAAATAAATAAATATTCCAACACAAGGTAGAAACTTCTATTTAGTACTAATTCTTCCCAAAAAACAAATGTTTTATGATATAAAAAGTTTTCTTTTCATAATATATCTTCATAATTTTCATGACGGTATCATCTTTTTCCCTAGTAATCCTTAAAACCCTATGAGAATAATTTAAAACAAGGGATGAGTCTAAAAATCACCATAAGGGACATATAAGAAGAAATAAAGAATCATGTTAGTTCATGAATGATGAAACAATATTTTTTTTAAAATTGAACAGCAGGCTCAAAATAGATATTTTATTGCACAATAAATTAATTTTTTCCCAAATGTTTTCATAAAACATTTTATAATAATTATTTAAGGAACAATAAATATCATAAAGGTTCCTTTTCAATCACGAACATATTGTGATTTTTTTTTGAAAAAAATTTACACATTTCACCCTTAAGAAGTAGCATGCATTTTCCGTTAAATATAGATCAATTGTAATCACATGGGATCATAAAATAATGAACATTGAGTCATAATAGTACATGGAAACATAAAAAATTTGGTAGAAGCATAATACATGATATAAATATAATTTAAGGCAAACCTCTAAGGCAACATCACATGGGGGAAGTTGTCTTATAATGAATTAGGTTTACTCCACAATCCCATACATAATTTCTCATGAGACAAAATATTTACACAATTCATTAGAGGTATATCTTAGCACAGCCATAATATTATTTTCATGATTATGTGTTCCAAAAAAAGTAATTTATTCATAATTCATAAGAATAATAATTACCAATGGAAATAAAATGGGTTTCATAATCTTTCCCCATATCAGAATCAATAAAGATTTATTAATTAGGGTTTTTGAGAAATGATCATAAGTGACGTATTACCCCATAAAAGGAAGGATTAATAATCTCGGTATATACGGGATAGACATATATATATAATTTATAATAATTCCATAACATTAAATTCTGATGGAAAGTGAGTTAGAGAGATATTGGTTGTAACCCAAAGAAAAGGGTAGTTCAGAGACATCCTTCATACCCATAAGTAAAATATTTCTAGATATAAACATATATAATCCATTTAAAACCCATTTTGAAAATACTTAGAAAAAAAGGAAAGATATATTTTCATTGAAATAAAAGAAGTAACATTATAAAGAAATCCAAATATAGAATAACAGTTGTAGTGATGGGAAAATCCGTTGACACTGTATGTGTTAAAAAAACATTCGCTTTTTATTTTATAAATAATGCCAAATAATTTCATATAAAATAATTTAAAATATTACCTTTTTAAAACCTTTTAAATAATGTAAAAGGGGATATAAAATTTCATTTATAATTCATTTATGTCTATATAAATACATTATTCAAATAATTATAAGTATAAGGACATTGATGAGAAATATTTAGAATATAAATCATTAAATGTTTTAAAGGATTGGATTTAAAGTCAAGTGTCCCAAATGAAAATCCTTAAAATATTACATTAAAAAAATTATAAATAAATTCAAATATGGTAAAAAATAACCTTTAACATCCATTAAAGAAAAATTATTTTCTCAAAACATTTAAAAGAAAATGAATATGTAAGAAAAGTATTTGGAATAAAAAATTTAGTAGAGGGATTTTAAAAGAAATTCTATTACCTTAAGCCCGAATCATCACGAATGTTATTTATCATCCTAAATAACTAACTTATTTTAGTTATTTAAATGATTAAGATAAATTTTTAGGTTTATTGTCCATATTATATTAATTATAATCATGTCATATTCAATTACATAATAATTTAGGCACATGTTGGTCGTTTTGATGGAATTCATATCATATGACCAAAATGTCTTCATTAGGTGTTGGTGCTGAAAAAATTCATCAAACAGTAGACAAAATTCTTCAAAACATAACCCTTTCGTGTTGTTTGTTTCATCAGAATTTATGTTATGAGGCATGGAGCCTAAAAATACATACAAATTGAATGTTATGGACATTTGAAGTTAAAAATATAAAAACAACCAACAAGGGAGATTCTGTAACAATGTATAGAATTTTAGAAAACATTGGCTCTGAAAATAAAGCTTTAATGGGTGAGAGTAACCTCTATAGAAATTTGTCTCACTGTGAAACATAAACTTTTGGTAAGTTTAAAATCATTCACGAAACTCAATATTTCATGAATTATTTTAACTTTTATGAAACATTTCTTATGATAGACCCAACACCCATAAACACCCCCTTGAGTCATCATTTCAAGAGGTGGAGACACTAAGCTATAACATATCTCTCTTAAATCACAAAACTCCAAGGAGTTTCATGAATTATCATAACTCATTTCCACATGGGTAATATTTTTTTAATTCCAAAATGCAAGCCCTTCCATATATGGGTTAGTGGATGAGGATGTTCTATGAAACATCCATCCATGAAGATAACCATTCATGTAATATGGTCATGCCTCATGAAACTCCACTTTTCATGAAATAACAATGTTTTATGAAATTGTGTTTTCTATATCCATTTGATCCCTATTTTCATAGAAGATTCTTTCCCATAGGTTGATAATCTCTGTGAAACCCCTATCTTTTGTGAATATCTTATGTTCACACCCATTGCTCCATACCATGTGGATGCACCCATACACCCTCACTTGGGATCAGTAATGAGTTGTAGTCCTAGGTATTGAGTTCAGTACCATTACTACCATCACTCACCCCATGATAAATGGAGAGTCATATCACAAAGCTTTCAGGCCAGGTTGGGGAATTTGTTTTCAAGACCTATACAACCCGAACAAAGACCCCATATAATACTAAGAGTCGATATAATCCTATACACTAAAATTAATACCTTGATTAGACATACTCCTATAGGTCCATTTATCATTCCATGAGTTTTTATTCTCCCCTTGGCTTCATAGATTACCTTAAATTGAAACACTCCTACAAAAATATCTGAAACCCCATCTTCTAACTCCTATGTCAGGTGATCCCAACTGGGATGCTATTGCATAAGTCCCACAACAACCATTTATAGACCTCTTCTACCTATTAGTCCACACCAAATTTCATTAAACTATATCATACCCCATGTGGAAAGCATAAATTGCCTCATGTAGAAAATCATGAGATTCTATACATATCCAGTGTATGATGCCTCATGCTATAATCATGAGGCAACATCTATAATCCTCACTACATGGTGTTAAAATGTAGTGTACCTTATATGGAAAGTATATGATGCCTCAGGTGGAAATAATGAGATGCCTTAAATTTCTAACATAATATTATTCATGTAAAGATCATTAGATGACCAAAAAATAGACAGCATTGGCCTCCTCCTTAGGTGTAATCCCTAATTAAAATCCTTCACCCATCAGTAGGTTGAGATTCAATCATAAATTAGCATAAGGAAAGAGAAATGGTGGCCCTAGAACGCAAGAAAAACATATATATCTACCACTCCCAAATAGATTACATGGGAATACTACTCAAGTATAATACCCAATCATATCACTCAACCAATCAATGGGTCATGATTCCCTCTTGATCCATCATGAGGAAGAAAGAATGGGAAGATTAATGTGTAAGCCTCACACGCAATTTCATTGCACATGAAATGGCAGTACCCTATTAAATAACCATAAAATGCCATGTATAAAAAATGCATGATTCCCCGTGCGATGAGAACAAGATTCCTCATGTGATTTGCATGAGATGATACCCCATTCTCTAGGATGCTTTTGAGTATAAAATCTAATCACACCATCACTTCTCTTAGAAACACCTAGGTAGCTCCCATGTGCAATCCACATCCACACCATCATTTCACCCAAAAAACCCAGTAAGATTCCAAGCATAAGACCCAATCACACCATTGATTATCCTAGAATAACATAGAATGATTATAATTGCGTAAGACCTATCAACACTATCTCAAATCATATAATCTACTGAAAAACCACGAACGATATAAGACCCATTCACACCATATGTTCTAAAAAAACTTGGGAATCATCCAAGAATAAGACCCAATCACACCATCACATTTCCTACCGAAACCTAGGAATCTCCCAGATACATAACAACCATCTACACAATACACACTCCTATCCTAACCTAATAAGATCCCAACTATGCAAGCCCAATCCAAACCATCACTTCTCCAAACAACACCTAGGGAGATCTCAACTTCATAATCTGCATTCATACCATCGCTACTCTTAGAAGAAAATGAGAAAATTACAAATGAATAAGACCAATATACACCATCTCTAATACCAGCAGCACCTGGAAAACTTCTAAGCATAATAACCAATGACACCATCATTACTCCTAGAATCACATGGGAAGCTACCAACTATGTAAGCACCATCCACACCATATATTCTTCTAGAATCACCTGAGAATATCAAAATTTTCAAGACACATCCAAACCATCTCTTATCCCAGCATCACTAAGGAATCTCCCAACTGCGTAAGTTCTGTCCATACCATCTCTGATCCGAACAGTACCCAGGTAGACCAATTTTCTAAGCCCCACTCATACCAAATGTTCTAATCCTATGGTGAAAAAATATATGGCAATATAGTTAACACATGATGTAAAGCTATAGACATACCTTGTGCGATAAACAAAGGATTATCTATGTATGAATGGCATGGGATGACCCCACACCTCTTACACTGTGTGATGAACATGGTATTCCCCAATGTACGACTATCATGGGATGAAATTGTTGGGAAAAAAGTCCCTCAAGGCATCATTGAATAATTTTTGAGGAGATTGTGTTTGTTGACAAAGTGGACATCTGAGTGGTGATTGTTGACAAAGAAAAACAATGACATACAAATTTGTTGACAAAGAGGATTTCATGATGGAATTTCGAGTTCAAGAGCAGAGGTCAACGATCCATTTTTGATTCAAGAACATCGACAAAAGGAATGGATGATCTGGAGGTGGTACAAAAGAACATATACAAGGTGGCGCCTTTTTATAGTGTTTGCCAAATTTTTGGGCCTGAAAATCGACAAATGAAGAAAAGTGTTTTTGGCAAAGGGACTTGTGTGCTGAGGACTTGGAGTATAGGAAACATGTGCACTATATGTTTTTCGAGATCAGAAGATCAAAATATGGCTAAGGAAACAGGTTCGCGCAAGTTTGGGAGTTGGTCGCGCAAGTGTCTAAGAGGACCGAAGACTTGCGCGCCGAGACTGGGTCGCGCAGGTGACTTGCGCACCGTCGCGCAGGGTGGTCAATTTGCCTATAAATACTGGACCACCCCTCTTCATTCTGTACCTGAGTTCAACACTTTGAGAAATCAGAGCTCCCGTCGCGCAGGTGTGGTGGTCGTGCAAGTGGTGTGTGTGGTCGCGTAGGTGGGACTTGTGCGCCAGGGTGATTGTTGCACGCTAGTGTTTGAAGCTGCGCGCCAGTGTGGAGTTGCGCGGCAATATTGGATTGGGCATAAAATGAAGTGAGTCGCACAGGTTTGGAGTTGATGAAGCTTAAGTCGCGCAAGTGTCTGAGGAGGACTTGCGCGCCTGTTGTGACATGTGCGCCGATACTTGCGCACCGAGGTTGACTTGTGCGCCAAGTAATGTGTATTTACAGCAGAGATTTTCGGGCTGCGTGGAAGCTGGAAGTTTGCCCGATACCTTTGGTGCAAAGAGATATTCATATACGGGTGAAAGTTGGGCTTCAACAGAGCATCTAATTACAGAGTAAGATTCATTCCTTCATGAAAATGAAGAGACCTACAGGTCTATAAATTGTGAGTGGGTCCTTTCCAGAGCAGTGAGCGAAGGAAGAGGAAGAAGGTGATCCTCTCCACCGGAAGTGATCCAGAGAGAGAGAAACAGGGAGTGACCCTTGGGAAAGCAGTGAGCTGACCCTAAACATTGTAAATGCAGTGAGCCTGGGCATAGAAGTGATCTATCCCGAACATTGTAATCCACAGATAGTGAAGTTTAGTGGAATTTGTACGACCGGGAACTTGTCGGTGTATGCTCCTTGGACGTAGCCCTTTGCGGTGAACCAAGTAAAATTGATGTGTCCTGTGCATGCTTTACTTTCTCTTTACATTGTGAAATAGGAAAGAGAGAGAAGAGTGTTTTTCTTAACAGCGAAACAAGATCAGAACGGGTGTTAATTTTAAATTAGTCATATCCTGATTCACCCCCCTCTCAGGGTATTCAGCCTTGCGGACCTAACAATTGGTATCAGAGGGAAATGTTGATATTAGTTCTTCTCTCAATAGAGGTCACTAATCATAGAGGGATTTCGATCTTCGACGTATGTAATTTTCAGATATGGAAGAATCGAATGCAACACTATTTCCAATCGTTGGGAATGTATGTGTTTTCAGTAGCTATGCATGGTATCACAACTGATATTACTAGTGGTGCATTATCAGAAGCTGAGCATAAAGAGTTGGATTCTGATTTCAAAGTAATCAATGCCTTGGGGGGATCCCTTTACAATCCCATCTACACGAAGGTGATGTCATGAAAAACATCACAGGACATGTGGGTAAATATTTTGAATATATATGAAGGGGATTCAAAGGTCAGAGAGGCAAAGTTGTAGGTGTTGTGGAACAAATATGAAGATCTGAAAATGAACCCGAATGTGTTTGTTGACGCATTCTTTGACAGGGTAAATATTGTTTTGGATGATATGCGAGGTCTTGGCGAAGTCATTGAAGACATAAACATTGTAAAGTGCATCTTGAGGAAACTTCCACCTCAGTTCAATCTGAAAGTTCCAGTTCTAGAAGATAAAGATCCAAAAGAGCTGACACTGGACAATTTGCACAGTACCTTGGTTGCATATCAAATGAGGAACGCTGATAATGAGGCTGTGGAAAAGGGGAAGTCCAAAGAGGTGGAATTTAAGGTCATGAAGAAGCTTACCATTGAAGATTGTCAGGAAGAAGAAGAGACAGATGAGGTAATGCCATTCCTCTCCTCAAATCTTCAAAGAGGAAAAGGAAAGTTCAAAGGGAAGCTTCCACTTGCTTTCTTTAGATGTGGAAAAGTTGGTCATCTTGCTGCAAGGTTCCCCAAAAAGTTTCAAGAAGAAAATGATGAAGATGAAGTTAAAATTCCCAAGAAAAAATCTTCAGCCTATGTGAAAGGGAAAAATAAGTTCAAGAGAAATTTATTTAAGAAGAAGAATCCTATTTCACAAGAAATAGACAGTTCAGATGAGTCTGAGGGTGAAGAAATTGAAGAGATAGAAAACTACAAAGATCGTGGACAAAATGAAATGGTGGTTGTTGTCAGTAGTGCTCAAGAAAAGAAAGAAACCGAAACTGATGAGGAAGAAGAAGAAATTGAAGGGAGAGTTGACATGGAAGCTGAATTAGAAGCAGCTCTTGAAGAGATAGATGTTTGGAGAGAAAAAACAAAGAAAGCCAACAAGGTGGTACATGATGCCAAACTCTACATGCAACAGAAAGAAGAAGAGAAGTCTGAGCCAGTGAAAGAAATTGAAAATCTAAAGTCTTCCAGGCTAGAGCGCACAGAAATGGTTGATGAGCATAAGCTCAAGATTTAAGAAAAGAAAAGGGAGATCGATTGCTTGAATAGAAAAGTTAAAGATCACGTCAAGCTTATTAAAGAGCTTGAAGAGGAAGTTGTCGGCCTGTGGAGAAAAGTTAAAGACCAGGAAAAACCTTTGAATCCCAACACATTCTTGGGAAAGCAGGTCGTCACAAATACTGAAAAGAAGAAAGAAGAGCCTAGTAGTTCAGCAGGAAAAGAAGCAGCAATTGAGCTCAGAAGTTAAGGCTGATTCATGTCTTAATCAGAAACAAAAATCTGTGGCAGTTTAAGTCAGACCGCAAGCACCCATCCTGAGATTGAAGGTGGATTTGGTCACAAAACAGAATCAGAATATTCATAGATCCCAAGGGAAAACTCGTAGTGCTGAAGTAACACGAAGGAATGCACCTTATATCAGGTGTTATTGTTGTGGAAATATGGTACATTCACAGTATTTATGTTCCATATCCAAAAGATATCGAAGGGAACAAGAACAGAGATGGAAGCCAAATAGAGAATGGTTTTCCAGAACATATTTTGAAGGACACTATTTTTGGTGCAGAGGATTTGGGTATATGGCTAGGTACTGCAATTTGAACATTTAGAGAAATGTGCCAAAGCAGAATCAAAACGTTCGCAAGCAGTAGGTCAATAAACCGACAGGTGAGTTAAAAATGCATAATAGATTTGCGGCTTTGTGAGATGAGGATGGTCTATCATACTCTGAGAAAGAACAGAAGTCTCAATCCATGTTGAGTGTGAAAGAAAAAGTGTGGACCAAGAAGAAGAAAAATGAGAAGGCCGTGGTGGCGGAGATTGCCCTTAAAGCATCAGACCGATCTGGTGTTTGGATCCTTGAAAGTGGTTGCACATCCCACATGACGGGTAATAAGGATCTTGTTACATGCATCAAATATGACAAAGAAGGAGTTGTCAAATTTGTAAATGATGACGGCCTGAAGATTATTGGCTCTGGGAAAGCCAAGTTTGGGGGCAAAGAGATGAGACGTGCTGATGTCTTGGTAGTAGAGGGTCTTAATCATAACTTACTTAGTGTCAGTCAACTATGTGACTTTGGGCACTCTATCCGATTTACCAAGAAGATGTGTGTTGTGAAAGGAAAAGATGGAGCAGCTGTTCTGCAGGGAAAAAGGTCAAAGGGAAATCTCTACCTTGTAGGTGGGGAAGAAGATACATGTCTTTTATCCAGAGAGTAAGAAAACCAGTTGTGGCATAAGCGACTTGGTCATCTATGCCAACCATCTATGGAAGATCTCGTAAAGTGTGATGCTGCTAGAGACCTTCCCAAAATATCACGTGATTGCACTCATAGGTGTGATTCTTACCAACAATGGAAGACCATCAGAAAGACATATAGGCCAAAGGAACATAAATCAACTAGAGTGCTCGAACTGGTTCATGCTGATCTATGTGGACCTATTTCACCATGAGCTATAAATGGGCAAAGGTACTATGTTCTTTTCATTGATGATTATAACAGAATGGCCTGGGTATTCATCATTACCCATAAGACAGAGGTGTTCAGTTGTATAAAGCAGTATATGAGGGAATCAGAAAGGATGCTTGAGCAGAAAATTTTGAAGTTCCATACAGATAACGGTACAAAATTCACAAACAGTCAAGTGGAAGAGTATCTTGAGAAACACAGGATAAGGCATCAGGTTTCATCAATAAGAACTCCCCAACAGAATGGTGTGGTTGAAAGGAGAAATCATATCATAAACAACATGACCGGAATGATGCTTATTGAAAAAGACCTACCAGAGAAATTTTTGAAGGAAGCAATGTTGACATCGGTCTATGTTTCAAACAGGTCTATTTTGTGTCCGAAGCAAGGAAAGACTCCATATGAATTGTGGTATGGAAAGTAGACAACGTTGAAATACTTTCGAATCTTTGGAAGTAAGTGTTTCATTCTCAACAAAGAAAATCATAGGAAGTTTGAGGAATGAGGAGATGAGGGGATATTCCTTGGCTACTCAGGGAAAAGCAAAGCATATAAATACATCAACAAAAGGCTGGGAAAAATTGTTGAGGGCAATGATGTCACTATAATTGAAAATGAACAGAATACTCAACGACCCAGTGAACTGTTCCTGGACGAAAGTGATGATGAAGTAAGCAACACAGGGGGAGAAGAAGTGGTAGAGGCTGACTCAGAAGAAGATACTGATGATGAACAAGAAAGTGTCAAGTCTGTTTCTGCAAGGAATCCAAAGAGTCGAGCTAAAATTGATAGGAATAATACCATTGGTGATCAGACAGCTCCAGTTCAAACTCGAAGAATGAAGTCATTACAGCAAAAATCTTTTTTATCTTAGGTGGAGCCAAAATGTTTTTCCGATGCAGCTGAAAATGAAAACTAGGTTCAGGCTATGAATGAAGAGCTTTATCAAATCAAGAAGAACCAGACATGGGAGATTGTTTCGAGGCCAGCAGACAAGAATGTCATTGGGACTAAATGGGTCTATCACAACAAGATGTATGAAGATGGAACTGTGATTTGAAACAAATCACGACTTGTGTGCAATGGATACTCCTAGATAGAGGGAATAGATGTAGATGAGACATTTTCACCAGTTTCAAGGCTGGATACAATCATATTTTTTTTTGTCCATAGCAGTGCAAAGAAAGTTCAAAGTGTTCCAGATGGATGTCAAATATGCATTCTTCAATGGTGTTCTGGAAGAGGAAGTGTACATTTAGCAGCCAGATGGATTTCTCATTCATGAGGATGAGAACAAAGTTTGCAGGGTGAAAAAGGCATTGTATGGGCTGAAACAAGTACCAAGTGCATGGTACTCAAGACTGGATCAATACTTAAAGAAGCTTGGTTTTCAGCGTGGGGGAGTTGATTACAATATTTATTTCAGTAATGAATGTAATCAAAGGATGATGGTGTTGGTTAATGTTGATGACATAATATTTGGCGGATCAAATGAAGCTCAGTGTAAGAAATTTTCCGAATTCATGAAAAATGAGTTTGAAATGTCAATGATTGGAGAGATAACATTTTTCCTTGGATTACAGGTGACACAAGGAAGTAATGGAACTTTCATTTCTCAATCCAAATATGCCAAAGAAGTTTTGAGAAGGTTTGGAATGGAGAATTCCAAGGAGATTAAGACTCCGGTTGCTACCCGGATGAAATTATCAAAAGATGAGGATGGAAAAGAAGTTAATATCATAGAATATAGGCAAATCATTGGAAGTCTGTTGTACTTAACCGCAACAAGGCCTGATATTGTTTTTACCACATGCCAAGAAGCGAGATATCAGAGTAATCCAAAGGAAAGCCACATGCTTGCAGTGAAAAGAATACTTCGGTATATCCAGGGCATAGTGGATTTCATCTTGACATATACTAACAAATCTCAGACAGAGTTATTGGGATATACTGATGAAAACTGGGCCGGTTCAGTAGATAATAGAAAATAAACGTCAGGTGGTGCATTCTATCTTGGTGGATTGTGTATTTCTTGGTTAAGTAAGAAGCAAGATTGCATTTCATTGAGCACCGCAGAAGCTGAGTATGTTGCGGCCACTCAAGCATTCACACAGTTTTTTTGGATGAAGAAGCAACTTGAAGATATGGGAGTTGAAGTGAAGTCTTCGATCGGAATCCAGTGCGACAACTCAAGTACTATAAATCTTAGAAAAAATCCCGTCCATCATTCAAGGACAAAGCACATTGAGATTAAGTATCATTTTATCAAGGAGAAGGTTGAACAGGGAATCGTGAAGTTGGAGTATGTGCCTATAGAGGTACAGGTTGCAGACATTCTGACAAAGGCCTTACCCAAGGAAGCTTTTGAGAGGCATCGACTGGTTCTGGGAGTTCAGTCGATTCCCTGCACTTGAAATAGTGTGGATGTGGAACACCCCCCTCTCCCCGAGGTATGATGTGTTTTTCCCTAATGTGCTGATATGTGTTCTCTACTCTGTTCCAGACTGCAAAGGAGTGACCTTTGGGTTCATTGAAAAAGGGGGAGAAAATAGTGATTTTTTCAAGGGGGAGACAATGTGGAGATTTGATAAATCATGAATGATATGGGGAGAAGCTGACAAGTGGAGCATCCGGATAGGGGGAGTTGAAGCTAGTTGAATGTGCTTAGCCAGAGCTTAGCTTGGACAACATAGGAAATAGGGCTAAAGAGGTGTTGAAGGTGTGAGAAGAAAGGGGGGGCGTTTTAAATCTGACAATGCTTGAAGTGATCGATCAAAGGATAGATATCATGACAACTGAGGATCGTGATAAAAGAAGAAGAGTTGTGTTGGAGAGTGGTAAGAAGGTTTCCAAACAAATCATTAGTCTTCCAACAAGTCCATCAACAATTGGTATCCATTTAGTACAAATTGGTATCAGTTTGGTGTCAACAATGGATGTCAGAGATGATGTGATTCATTGATGAACTTTTCATTTACTCTTATTTCTCATGCCGAGCATTGCTCATGTGGGCTTATAGTATGTGTTGAGTAAATCCTTGATTGCTATCAGAATCGAAAAAGGCGAATGGTGGATTAAGAATTATCGATGTATCTTTCCATAAAAGGGTTTTTAACAAACCCAAAGGGGGATATTTTTGGGCAAAAATCCCTCAAGGCATCATTGAAGCATTTTTGAGGTGATTGTGTTTGTTGAAAAAGTGGACATCTGAGTGGTGATTGTTGAAAAAGAAAAAAAATGACATACAAATTTGTTGACAAAGAGGATTTCATGATGGAATGTCGGGTTCAAGAGTAGAGGTCAACGATCCATTTTTGATTCAAGAACGTCGACAAAAGGAATGGATGATCTGGAGGCGGTACAAAAGAACAGATACAAGGTGGCGCCTTTTTCCAGTGTTTTCCAAATTTTTGGGCCTGAAAATCGACAAATGAAGAAAAGTGTTTTTGGCAAAGGGACTTGCGCGCTGAGGACTTGGAGTATAGGAAACATGCGCGCCATATGTTTTTCGAGATCCCAAGATCAAAATATGGCTAAGGAAACAGGTTCGCGCAAGTTTGGGAGTTGGTCGCGCAAGTGTCTAAGAGGACAGAAGACTTGCACGCCGAGACTGGGTCGCGTAGGTGCCTTGCGCGCCGTCACGTAGGGTGGCCAATTTGGCTATAAATACTGGAACACCCCTCTTCATTATGTACTGGAGTTAAACACTTTGAGAAATCAGAGCTCCCATCGCGCAGGTGTGGTGGTCATGCAAGTGGTGTGTGTGGTCGCATAGGTGGGACTTGCGCGCCAGGGTGATTGTTACGCGCTAGTGTTTGAATTGGCGTGCCAGTGTGGAGTTGCCCGCCAATATTGGATTGGGCGTAAAAGGAAGTGAGTCGCGTAGGTTTGGAGTTGAGGAAGCTTGAGTTGCGCAAGTGTCTGAGGAGGACTTGCGCGCCCATTGTGACTTGCGCGCCGATACTTGCGCGCCGAGGTTGACTTGCGCACCAAGTAATGTTTATTTCCAGCAGATATTTTTGGGCTTCGTGGAAGATGGAAGATTTCTCGATACCTTTGGTGCAAAGAGATATTTATCTATGGGTGAAAGTTGGGCTTCAACAGAGCATCTACTTACAGAGGAAGATGCATTCCTTCATGAAAATGAGGAGACCTACAGGTCTATAAACTGTGAGTGGGTCCTTTCAAGAGCAGTGAGCGAAGGAAGAGGAAGAAGGTGATCCACTCCATCGGTAGTAAGCCAGAGAGAGAGAAACAGGGATTGACCCTTGGGAAAACAGTGAGCTGACCCTAAACATTGTAAAGGCAGTGAGCCTGGGCATAGAAGTTATCTAGCCCGAACATTGTAATCTATAACTAGTGAAGTTTAGTGGAATTGGTACGACCGGAAACTTGTCGGCGTATGCTCCTTGGACATAGCCCTTTGCGGTGAACCAAGTAAAATTTCTGTGTCCTGTGCATGCTTTACTTTCTGTTTACTTTGTGCAACATGAAAGAGAGAGAAGAGTGTTTTTCTTAACAGCGAAACAAGATCAGAACGGGCGTTAATTTTAAATTAGTCTTACCCTGATTCACCCCCCTCTCAGGGTATTTAGCCTTGTGGACCTAACAAAAACCTCTTTCCCCACCATGGGATGATCCAAATCATTTAGGAAGATTTCACATAAAATTCATAGACAATCCCTCATTGATGATCTGTTCATGACACATGCATCCTTACTGAATGATGTTAAAATGTATGGACTGGTCCTATCACATGACCTTAAACTAAGACATCAAACTATAGGGGTTTTGATCCCTATTTCATATATGGTACACATTAAACCTTTATAAATTTTAATCCCAACATATCAAAACATCTAGGGTAACTCCATGAGGTTCAAATCATGACACCCTCAACAATTAACCATCCCATGTGTGAAATATTCCCCCTAGGGAAAAAATTAATCAAATATAAAGGGTTATCATTACCCGCTGGGAACACACTTAACAACTCATCTATCCCTAAAAAAGGTTAAACTAGTGACCAATCTATCATTGCAATAAGTTGAACATGTGATTAATTTTCCCCAAAAATCATTAAACCTATAAACCATATTTAACCAAAAGATGTTAAACCTACGACCCATATATCCCTAAAAGGTTTGAAACCTATGACCCACCTATCCACACAAGATGTTAAACCTGTGACCCATCTGTCCCCTTAAGAAGTCAACAATATGACCCATATACCCCCAAAACAGGTTAAAACTATGACTCACCTGCCCCCCCATGATGTTAAACCTATGAACCAAATTTCCCCAAAATGTGTTAAACTTATGACCCATATGTCCCCATAATACATTAAACCTTTGACCCACCAACCCACACTGTCACGACCCGACCTCGGGGCCCGTGCCGTGACTACCCCAAGCCCGCCTTCCATAGGCCAGGGGCTGGCGACTAGCACCAAGGCGTAAAATCCCGGTAAACAGGGAAGGCATTGCCTTTATAAGTAACAACCACCACAGAGTCAGCAAGCGGAAAGTAACTACAAAGTGCAGAAAAGTAAAGGGGGCCGGAATACAAGCCCAACTGAAAGTACAACTGAAAAGGAAAAGAACAGCAACTGAAGAAAAGACGGCGGCCTCGTGTCGTCCACTGGAAATCCCACCTGAAGGGTGGGTACAGATAGCCTCCAGGCTCCTCGGGTCCCACGTCCGCTCCGAGCACGTCCCGCCCAGTGGTCCGCCTCCAGGTACCGTCCTGCTCCACGCCCCAACCGAGATCAGCGCTGTCCGTCGTCTGCATCCAACACAACAAGGTGCGGGCATAGCCCGTGCAGGGGTGAGTATAAACTACTCAGTAAGGACCCCGAGACCCACGAAGGTCTCCCGAAATCCACAAAGGATATAGCACAAAAGAAAGGGGAAACCACGAAGAAACAACTGACTCGACTTAGGTATATGCCCATACATATACCTAAGTCCCCATTTCTAGCTCTGCTCTCGAGCTCAAGGTCAACTCGATCCACACAGGAAAGCAAGACTCAAATCCACCAGGGAGAGTAAATAGTAAATAGTAAATCCACATAGGATAGTTCAACACAATCCACAAAGGAGAGTAACATAAGATTCAGCTCAACCAGGTATACTTTTTCAGATGACGTCAAAGATGATCACTGATCCATCTAAGTCGTCGGACCCACGAAGGATCGATAGGTACTAACCTCGGCAATGACCCACACAGGATTGGGCCCACACAGGACCTGTAGCAATGGCTCACACAGAACCGTAAGAGATGACCCACACAGGATCGGGCCCACACAGGACCTGTAGCACTGATCCACGTAGGATCGCTGAGTGCATTAGTCGACGCAGTCCACTGAGGATCTCTGCACAGTCGTCGCCGCAGTCCACGAAGGATCTCTGCTCTGTCGTCGTCGCAGTCCACGGAGGATCTCTGCTCTGTCGTCGAAGTCACAGCCAGCGCTAGGGTTCCCGCACACAGCGAGCTCGTTTAGGAGGGTCCGCTCCACGAGCCGAGAGGCTGATACATCAACTGACACGTAGTCCGAAGTTGATGTATCCAAAAGTTCCGTATCGACAACAGGATCTCAACGCAACAGACGGCGCGTCAATCGGACGCCCGGTCTGAGAGTTATTGGCATTTTCGTCCCAGGGGCCCGGTTGGTTTTTAGGGCAAACCCAACCCGACCGTACTCCGCCTATGTCCGATCCTCGGGCGGAGTATGCCAAAAGTTCCGTCTCACTTAGAGGAAACTACCACAGCTGACGGTACGTCGATCGGACGTCCGTAGCTCAAGTTATGAGCGTTTCCGCTCCGAGGGCCCGGTTGGTTTCGTGTACGAACCAACCCGGCCGAACCCAAAGTCTTCTGAAACCTTGAGTGTAATATACCGAAACGACCGTATCGATCCAAGGATCGCGTAGCCGCTGACGGTTCGTCAATCGGAGGTCCTAGGCCCAAGATATGGGCAAAAGACCGAAGAGGGCCCGAAAACGGGGGTTCTGGGCCCGGGGCGACCCGGCCCGAACCCCCCCCCGGGGGTCGGCCGAACCGGTTGGGCCGGGTCCGGTCCGGCCTGGGCGCGGCCCGGCCGACCGGACCGGCCGGCTTGACCTCGGCCGAGCGGCCAAGGGGCGCCGCGGGTTTGACCCGCGGCTTAGGTGGAACGCGGCCCGCGCGGGCCGCGTGTTGGGTGGCCGGACCGCGGACGCGGTCCGGTGGTTCGCCGCCGCCGCGGCCGAGCCGCGGCGGATCCTCCGGCGGCGCGCCGGGCGCCGCCGCGCCGGCGACCCGCGCCGCCGCCGCCTTCCGCGGGCCGCCGGAGTTGCTCCGGTGGCCCGATTCCTCTCCCGTCTGCGCCGTTGCTCCACCCGAGGGCCGATCTTCACTGCGAGATCAACGGATCGCCCTTGCCGCACGGTTCGTCGTCGCTTGCCAAAACCGCACACTAAAAGGATTGGCGGAGGGTTGTCGGGTCTTGTTCGTTAGACCCGCACCCTCCGCGTTAGTCATAAACAACGAGAGAAAGGGGCTACAACAATTTTTAATCAAGATAAAAATTGTTCACTTATTTTTCTTTTAAACGGCAATTCAATTTTAATTAATTGAAAATATTCATGCCGGTTTTTTATTCAAAAAAAAAATAAAAGCACGGGAATGAATCATCAAGAATTAAATCCCTACCTTGTCGTCGTCGTCGGACGAGAGGTCGTCGCGGATTTGGTGATCGTCGCGGAAGAGACGCTCGTCGCACCGCGGGAAGGAGTCGCGCCGACGATCTCCGGATCAAGATCAAACAGATTTAATTAATTTAAATCCGTTGATATCGAATTATAAAAAGGGAGAATTTAGAAGATTCGATTCTCACCTTTAACCGCCGATCGTAGGTTCGCCGCGGAAGAAGAAGCACCGAAGAAGAAGAAGGTCGCGGAAAAAGTTTGTCGACGTCGCGGATCACGGTGTGCGTCGTCGAATTTTGGTTCTGGCGTTCTTCACGTTCTTCGCGTTCTTCGCGGGGAGGGTGGAGGCCCAGAGAATAAAGAGTAATCCTCCAAAATAGACACATTGGTCTATTTTATTATTTTTCCAACAAACGCAAATGCGTAAGTAACGACCCATCAGTTCGTTGAATTAATTCAACGAACGAAACAACCCATTTAATTCACGAAATAAACCGCTCAATTAAATGGTCTGTTAAGAATTTAAGAAAACGCGTCGGTTGACTTTTTAGTTACTTTGACGGGTTTTCGCGGGTGCGTTACTTAGCGGAAGAAACGGCGGGGCTTGTGCGGGCCCCACTGCACAAATATCCTACCAAGAGGGTAGGATATTTCCGAATAGCACCCTATCCGCTTTAACTCAGCTCAAGTGGCTTTCAAGTGACTTCCAAGCGGCTTAAGTGAAATAAAATAAAGTTGTCGCACAACCTTTATTTTATCTCCGACTTAAAGCCCAAAATTTTAAAATCCACAGTTGAGCAAACGCAACTCCGGAAGAGGCGTTTCTAAGAAAATACCGGCGCTGCGATTTCATCGGTGCCCTCAGAATTCGATTCCGGGCACCGGTTCAAAAGATAGAAAAACCCGCTCGTCCGTTCACTGAACGTACCCGAGCCAAACTTCGGAAATTGATTCCGGGCACACCGGGCCTCGGAATCAGGTGTCGTCTGAAGCTGCGCCCTTGTAAAATTCCAAAGAAAATTAAAAAAAAATTTCCTTGAAATTTTCGGGTCTTTACATTACTCCCACCTCATGGATTTACGTCCCCGTAAAGATACATCAAAAACTAGGGGAACAAATGGGGGTACTGAGCACGCATCTGAGCCTCCCGGTCCCAAGTTCTCTCCTGGAGGTTCTCGTGCTGCCATCTGACGCGCACAAGAGGAATAGACCGCCCATGTAGGACCCGCTCTTGTCGATCCTCGATCTCCACTGGGACCTCCGCAAAAGTCGCCCCATCGTCCACGTCCAGCTCCCCAAAGTCGATGATGTGCGTCGGGTCGTGCACGTATCTCCTCAGCTGAGACACGTGGAAGACGTCGTGCACCCGGTGCAACTGAGGTGGTAGAGCCAGGCGATAAGCCACCTCTCCTATCCTGCTGAGGACCTGGAAAGGCCCGATGAAGCGTGGAGACAACTTGCCGCCTCGGCCAAATCTCCGTAAACCACGTCGAGGTGAGACACCCAAAAAGACGTGGTCGCCATCCTCGAACTCTAGTGGCCTCCGCCTCCTGTCAGCATATGACTTCTGTCGGCTCTAAGCTGTCCTCATCCTCTCCTGGATGATCTGGACCTTCTCTGTCGTGGCTCGGACCATCTCTGGTCCCACGAGTGCTGACTCCCCAGGGTCTGTCCAGCACAACGGTGATCTGTAGGGTCTGCCGTACAACGCCTCGTATGGTGCCATCCCGATGGTGGAGTGGTAGCTGTTGTTGTACGCGAACTCCACCAAGGGTAGGTGGTCCTCCCAGTTGCGACCAAAGTCGAGAACACATGCACGGAGCATGTCCTCGAGTGTCTGTATGGTCCTCTCCGTCTGACCATCCGTCTGAGGGTGGAAGGCTGTGATCAGATGGAGCCGCGTCCCGAACGCCTCCTCCAACCCCTTCCAAAGCCGGGAAGTGAAACGAGCATCTCGATCGGAGACGATAGACGATGGCACACCGTGAAGCCGTACGATCTCCTGGACGTAAAGACGTCCCAAGCTCTCCACTGAGCCCTGCTCTCTGATGGGTAAGAAGTGTGCCGACTTGGTGAGTCGGTCGACAATCACCCAAATGGAGTCGTGACTTCTGGAAGTGCTTGGAAGTCCAGTCACGAAGTCCATAGATATGCCGTCCCACTTCCACTCCGGGACCTCCAAGGGCTGTACCAAGCCTGCTGGTACCTGATGCTCTGCCTTCACCTGCTGGCAGGTGAGGCATCGTGAAACGAACTCTACCACAGCTTTCTTCATGCCCGGCCACCAGTGCTGTCGTCTGAGATCCTTGTACATCTTCGCCACTCCGGGATGCACCGCCAAGGGAGAAGTGTGAAACTCTCTCAGCACCTCCTCTCGTAAAGCGACTGGTACGAAGGTACGTCCTCTGAAAAGGATGTCGTGCTCTGCTCCAAGGGAGAAGCCATCAGGCGCCTGACCTGAGGATATCAGTGCACGCCGGGTCTCACAGTCAGCGTCCCCACGCTGAGCCTCTCTGACCCGCTGTAGAAGTGGAGGAGAGACTGTGAGAGACTGAAGAAAGGATGCTCCGTCTCTATCCACGAAGGATATCTGTAAGAAGGCTAGCTGCTCCGTCGCCTCCTCAAGTAGCTGAATGTCCGTCCTCCTGCTGAGGGCATCGGCTACCACGTTCCCCTTCCCAGGAGTATAGACTATCTCAAAGTCATAGTCCTGGAGGAACTCAATCCATCTCCGCTGTCTCAGGTTCAGGTCCTTCTGAGAGAAGATATACCTGAGAATCTGGTGGTCAGAAAAGACTGTGAAGCGCTCGCCCATCAGATAGTGCCGCCAAGTCTTCAGAGCGAAGACCACTGCTGCTAACTCCAGGTCATGAGTGGCGTAGTTCTGCTCATGCGGCCTCAACTGACGTGATCCGTAGGCGATCACGGCCCGCTCCTGCATCAGGACGCACCCGAGTCCAGTCCCTGATGCGTCGCAGTAAACTACGTATCCAACTCCCTCCTCAGGCAACCTCAAGATAGGTGCGCTGGTCAATCTCTGTCTCAGCTCCTGGAAGCTCTGCTGACATCTGTCTGACCACACAAAGGGTTTCCCCTTCTTTGTCAAGGCTGAGAGTGGTGCCGCAACTCTGGAGAAGTCTGGCACAAATCTCCGATAGTATCCGGCTAGGCCCAAGAAGCTCCACACCTCCGTCACGCTCCTGGGTGGCTCCCAAGCTAGCACTGCCTCGATCTTCGCGGGATCCACTGCAACTCCCGCCTCAGAGATGACGTGCCCCAAGAAGTGGACCTCACGGAACCAGAACTGGCACTTTGAGAGCTTTCCATAAAGTTGGTGCTCTCGGCGTGTGTCTAGCACAACTCGCAGGTGGTAGGCATGCTCCTCCTCAGTCGTCGAGTATACCAAAATGTCATCAATGAAGACCACGACAAATCGGTCGAGGTATGGCTGGAAGATCATGTTCATGAGGCTCATGAACACTGCTGGAGCATTGGTTACGCCGAATGGCATAACCAAGAACTCATAATGGCCATACCGACACCTGAAGGCCGTCTTCTGCACGTCCTCGTCTCGAACTCTGAGCTGATGATAGCCTGACCGGAGGTCTATCTTCGAGAACCACCGCGCTCCCTTGAGCTGATCGAAGAGGTCATCAATCCGTGGCAGCGGATACTTGTTCCTCACTGTCACCTGGTTTAGGCGACGATAGTCGACACACAGTCGCAAACTCCCGTCCGCCTTCTTGGCGAACAATATCGGGGAAGCCCAGGGTGAAACACTGGGTCGGATAAACCCCTTGCTCTGCAAGTCCTCCAACTGTACCCGCAGCTCTCGAAGCTTAGCGGGGGCCATCCGGTATGCTGGAGTAGATATCGGGGCTGTCCCGGGGTACAAGTCGATGTAAAAGTCTACCTCTCTACTAGGAGGTAGCCCTGGAACGTCGTCGGGAAAGACGTCCACGTACTGGTCCACCACTGCAGGAAAAACTGGACTCCGCACGTCCACTGCTCCTAGGATGAGGATAGCCAACTGATGAGAGATGGGCTGCACTCTCCTCCGCGGAAGTCCATCCTGTGCTGCAAAGGTTCCCTTCTCGCCGGTGAAGGTAAACCTGCTCCCGTCGGTGCGAACACATCGCACCTTGCGCCTAAAACAGTCGATCTGGGCATGAACCGTGGATAGCCAATCCATGCCCAAGATGACGTCGTAAGGCCTCGACGCCGCTACAAGGAGATCTCAACCGAAGCTCTCGCCTCCTAGAGTAAGCTCACACTACCAGAACCAGTGCGTAATCGTCGAGTCTGCTCCCGTAGGAGTCTCTAGCCGTAAGGATCGAGCCAACGGCTCAGTCGGAATCTCCGAGCTCCGAACAAGGGCAGAGGCTATGAAAGAGTGACTCGCTCCTGTGTCTATAAGTACTGCAGCAAGGGTGGAATAGACACAGATCGTACCTCGAATCATCTCTGGCATGTCGGGGTCGTAGGCCTCCACTGCCTGGAGCTGGGCCTGTCCCTGCCCACCAGCTCCCTGTGGTCGAGGTGGCCCTCCTGGTGGTGGTGGGGGTAGAGCCTGGAAGCGTCGCCCACCACCCGCTGCTCGGCCAGCTCCTCTGCCTCGTCCGCCTCCTCCCTGCGGACCGCCACGGTAGACCCTCTGCCTCTGCTTGGGTGGCCCCTCCACCGTCTGCTGCTCCTCTGGTCGGCGAGTCGGGCAGTCACGAGCCATGTGACCCTGCCCGCCGCAGGAGTAGCACTGCCTGCCTCTCGGAAGGCTGGCACTCCGCTGTGTGCCCCGCACTGCTGAGCCGGTGTCCTGAGGCCGTCTGCGTGGGGGTCTGGTCTGCCTGGACCCGAGAGTCATCCGTCGGCTACCTGCTTCCGAAGACTCAGCTACCTGCCGCCCTGCGCTAGGTCTCGCCGCTGAAGAAGGCTCTGCCAGGAAGCTCTCGATCAGGAGGGCTCGCTCCAGTACTCCCGCCTGGGTCGGAATGCTGAGGGAGATCAGCGACGCCCGAATCTCCTGCCGCAAGCCCTGCTCGAAGGTCCGGGCCCGGAAGAAGGGGTCCCGTACCATGTCGGTCGAGTAGCGAGATAGGTCAGTGAACCTCGCCGCGTACTGAGCGACCGTCATGCTTCCCTGGCGCAGCTGGAGAAGCTCCTGGATGCGCACCGCTCGGAGGGTGGCCGGGACGAACTCAGAGCGGAAGAGGCTCTCGAAGTCCGTCCAGAGCAAGGATGCCTCATCGTGAACCTGGAGCATCAAGCTCCACCATCGTCCTGCCGCCGCCTGCAGGAGGCTCGCCGCGAGAATCACCATGAGATCCACTGGTGTCCTCACTAGCCTAAAGATCCGTACCACCGCCTCTAGCCAGTCCTCGGCGGCCTGGGGGTCCGCCTCACTGCGAAACCTGGGCGGTCGCTGGCTCTGAAACTCATGCAGTGCCCTGAGGCGACGTGCATCGTCAGCGTCTGGTACTGGTAGCATCGGTGGCTCGGCGGGTAAAGCTACCGCCGGTGCCACTGCTGGCAAAGGGCCCTGCACCGAGGCCTCGTCGCTCGGTGGGCTGCCGTCGCGCCCTACACTCGAAACCCTAGCTGGCTGTCGTCGCGGGGCCATCCTGAAAAGGAGAACAAGAGCACCACAGTCAGAACAGTATACCTGGTGAGCTGGCACAAGTAATCACAAGGAAAACTTGAGACTTTAATGAAGCAAATCAGTATACCCGGTGAGCTGACACAAGTAATCACAAAGAAAACTTGAAACACACACGCAATCAATGTTTTCATGCATTAAGTCGGAAATCAGGAGTCAGGGTCCTGGTGTACGGATACGTCGGCCGCCGCACCAACACTGGGCTCCCTGAACTGATAACCGCACTCAATACACTAAACACTATTGCTTCATATAGGAAGAAAAGACGATCAGAGTCTGCGGTACAACCGACCGCCTCTGATACCAATTTGTCACGACCCGACCTCGGGGCCCGTGCCGTGACTACCCCAAGCCCGCCTTCCATAGGCCAGGGGCTGGCGACTAGCACCAAGGCGTAAAATCCCGGTAAACAGGGAAGGCATTGCCTTTATAAGTAACAACCACCACAGATTCAGCAAGCGGAAAGTAACTACAAAGTGCAGAAAAGTAAAGGGGGCCGGAATACAAGCCCAACTGAAAGTACAACTGAAAAGGAAAAGAACAGCAACTGAAGAAAAGACGGAGGCCTCGTGTCGTCCACTGGCAATCCCACCTGAAGGGTGGGTACAGATAGCCTCCAGGCTCCTCGGGTCCCACGTCCGCTCCGAGCACGTCCCGCCCAGTGGTCCGCCTCCAGGTACCGTCCTGCTCCACGCCCCAACCGAGATCAGCGCTGTCCGTCGTCTGCATCTAACACAACAAGGTTCGGGCATAGCCCGTGCAGGGGTGAGTATAAACTACTCAGTAAGGACCCCGAGACCCCCGAAGGTCTCCCAAAATCCACAAAGGATATAGCACAAAAGAAAGGGGCAACCACGAAGAAACAACTGACTCGACTTAGGTATATGCCCATACATATACCTAAGTCCCCATTTCTAGCTCTGCTCTCGAGCTCA
This sequence comes from Viscum album, assembly GCA_963277665.1. Lineage (NCBI taxonomy): Eukaryota > Viridiplantae > Streptophyta > Magnoliopsida > Santalales > Viscaceae > Viscum > Viscum album. Next base: position 443,520,463 of record OY728160.1, read on the forward strand.
AGGTCAACTCGATCCACACAGGAAAGCAAGACTCAAATCCACCAGGGAGAGTAAATAGTAAATAGTAAATCCACATAGGATAGTTCAACACAATCCACAAAGGAGAGTAACATAAGATTCAGCTCAACCAGGTATACTTTTTCAGATGACGTCAAAGATGATCACTGATCCATCTATGTTGTCGGACCCACGAAGGATCGATAGGTACTAACCTCGGCAATGACCCACACAGGATTGGGCCCACACAGGACCTGTAGCAATGGCTCACATATAACCGTAAGAGATGACCCACACAGGACCTGTGGCACTGATCCACGTAGGATCGCTGAGTGCAGTAGTCGACACAGTCCACTGAGGATCTCTGCATAGTCGTCGCCGCAGTCCACGAAGGATCTCTGCTCTGTCGTCGTCGCAGTCCACGGAGGATCTCTGCTCTGTCGTCGAAGTCACAGCCAGCGCTAGGGTTCCCGCACACAGCGAGCTCGTTTAGGAGGGTCCGCTCCACGAGCCGAGAGGCTGATACATCAACTGACACGTAGTCCGAAGTTGATGTATCCAAAAGTTCCGTATCGACAACAGGATCTCAACGCAACAGACGGCGCGTCAATCGGACGCCCGGTCTGAGAGTTATTGGCATTTTCGTCCCAGGGGCCCGGTTGGTTTTTAGGGCAAAACCAACCCGACCGTACTCCGCCTGTGTCCGATCCTCGGGCGGAGTATGCCAAAAGTTCCGTCTCACTTAGAGGAAACTACCACAGCTGACGGTACGTCGATCGGACGTCCGTAGCTCAAGTTATGAGCGTTTCCGCTCCGAGGGCCCGGTTGGTTTCGTGTACGAACCAACCCGGCCGAACCCAAAGTCTTCCAAAACCTTGAGTGTAATATACCGAAACGACCGTATCGATCCAAGGATCGCGTAGCCGCTGACGGTTCGTCAATCGGAGGTCCTAGGCCCAATATATGGGCAAAAGACCGAAGAGGTCCCGAAAACGGGGGTTCTGGGCCCGGGGCGACCCGGCCCGAACCCCCCCCGGGGGTCGGCCGAACCAGGTCGACCCGAACTGGGTCGACCTGACCCGGCCTGGGCGCGGCCCGGCCGACCGGACCGGCCGGCTCGACCTCGGCCGAGCGGCCAAGGGGCGCCGCAGGTTTGACCCGCGGCTTAGGTGGAACGCGGCCCGCGCGGGCCGCGTGTTGGGTGGCCGGACCGCGGACGCGGTCCGGCGGTTCGCCGCCGCCGCGGCCGAGCCGCGGCGGATCCTCCGGCGGCGCGCCGGGCGCCGCCGCGCCGGCGACCCGCGCCGCCGCCGCCTTCCTCGGGCCGCCGGAGTTGCTCCGGTGGCCCGATTCCTCTCCCGTCTGCGCCGTTGCTCCACACGGGGGCCGATCTTCACTGCGGGATCAACGGATCGCCCTTGCCGCACGGTTCGTCGTCGCTTGACAAAACCGCACACGAAAAGGATCGGCGGAGGGTTGTCGGGTCTTGTTCGTTAGACCCGCACCCTCCGCGTTAGTCATAAACAACGGGAGAAAGGGGCTACAACAATTTTTAATCAATATAAAAATTGTTCACTTCTTTTTCTTTTAAACGGCAATTCAATTTTAATTAATTGAAAATATTCATGCCGGTTCTTTATTCAAAAAAAAAATAAAAGCATGGGAATGAATCATCAAGAATTAAATCCCTACCTTGTCGTCGTCGTCGGACGAGAGGTCGTCGCGGATTTGGTGATCGTCGCGGAAGAGACGCTCGTCGCACCGCGGGAAGGAGTCGCGCCGACGATCTCCGGATCAAGATCAAACGGATTTAATTAATTTAAATCCGTTGATATCGAATTATAAAAAAGGAGAATTTAGAAGATTCGATTCTCACCTTTAACCGCCAATCGTAGGTTCGCCGCGGAAGAAGAAGCGCCGAAGAAGAAGAAGAAGGTCGCGGAAAAAGTTTGTCGACGTCGCGGATCACGGTGTGCGTCGTCGAATTTTGGTTCCGGCGTTCTTCGCGTTCTTCGCGTTCTTCGCGGGGAGGGTGGAGGCCCAGAGAATAAAGAGTAATCCTCCAAAATAGACACGTTGGTCTATTTTATTATTTTGCCAACAAACGCAAATGCGTAAGTAACGACCCATCAGTTCCTTGAATTAATTCAACGAACGAAACAGCCCATTTAATTCACGAAATAAACCGCTCAATTAAATGGTCTGTTAAGAATTTAAGAAAACGCGTCGGTTGACTTTTCAGTTACTTTGACGGGTTTTCGCGGGTGCGTTACTTAGCGGAAGAAACGGCGGGGCTCGTGCGGGCCCCACCGCACAAATATCCTACCAAGAGGGTAGGATATTTCCGGATAGCACCCTATCCGCTTTAACTCAGCTCAAGTGGCTTTCAAGTGACTTCCAAGCGGCTTAAGTGAAATAAAATAAAGTTGTCGCACAACCTTTATTTTATCTCCGACTTAAAGCCCAAAATTTTAAAATCCACGGTTGAGCAAACGCAACTCCGGAAGAGGCGTTTCTAAGCAAATACCGGCGCTGCAATTTCATCGGTGCCCTCAGAATTCGATTCCGGGCACCGGTTCAAAAGATAGAAAAACCCGCTCGTCCGTTCACTGAACGTACCCGAGCCAAACTTCGGAAATTGATTCCGGGCACACCGGGCCTCGGAATCAGGTGTCGTCTGAAGCTGCGCTCTTGTAAAATTCCAAAGAAAATTAAAAAAAAAATTCCTTGAAATTTGCGGGTCTTTACACACACAACATGTTAAATCTCTGACCCACCTACCCCCATCAGATGTTAAATCAATGACCCAGATATCCCCATAATACAATTGAACCCGTGATTCGATCCTGAATATCCACCCAATATAATAAACATGAGATTACTAAGGTAAAAATACTTAGAAGAATTATTCCCATTACTTCAACTTCGTTGTGTCCAACACATGACGCCTTAGGTTTTCACACCTATGATGCCTCACACATGAGAAGCCATACAAAATAGGAAGACTTTATAGGTTCCCAACATTACCAATTTCAAGAGATAACCCAATATTCCCAATGTTTATATCCTCTATAAATTAAGGTTTTTTGACATATCAGGATAGAATAAATGTAATTAACTAGTATCCACCTTGAGATTTCCCCAAGGGTGAGTTTTACATACAGGTCTTAAATCCTTGAGGAAGACCCAGAATAAGAAATAATCTCCAAGGAGGAATCCGTGGGAGGAGGAACCAACATAAAATCATCCCTTTTTAACAAAGGATTTGATATCATTGATAATATTACTGTAAAACACATGCCTTTGGAAAGCAGGAATGTAGGGAAAGAAGCAAGTGCATCGCCACCATATGAAAAGAAGACACACAATCCTGGGGAAAATCATCTGAAATAATTTTTTTATGTGGTAATTATTAAACCATATTCAAAATATAAATCATGATATAATTATCATTTTATAAATTAATTATACTTTCAAAACCAACCTTTAATGATGAATATGAAAAATTAACAATGTTACAATCATGTAGACAGTAGGTCATACATACACGTGAGTAATAATTCCATTTGTAACAATTATTATAGAAAGAAGGAAAAATTATTCTATCCTTAAAAAATGAAAACTATATCATAAATATAATATGATTTATTTAAATATATTCATATATAACATCCCTGAGATGTGTTTATGAAAACTGAATCACATCGCTTGGTGGAGATGGCAATCCACATGAACGTACAAATGATAAAATTATTCTTCAATTAATGGAATTGCAAGAAAATAGATGATATATTAAATTATTAGAATTATAATTATGTCATGAATATAATATATATATATATATATATAAATATATATTAAATCTATAATTATAACCATATTTTAGAGGTAGTGATGGAAAATGAATTACATCGATTCACAAGGTGATTGTCTGTTGTTCACATAAACAATAGTTTAGATTCCCACTTGATGGAAGATGATATAGATATATGACATTAAATTAAAAAACAAATCATTATATGAAATATTTTGTTTTTATTATTTAATCATGTTTAAATATTAATTGAGGACGTGGAAGAAGAAATAAAACTAAAACACTAGGTTAAAAGTTATACCACTTCTTCAAACAATTTTCCTTAATTTACCCCATAATCCATATATGGATGGTATAATAACTAAAAAAGACCCATATAAGGAGGGTTGGGATTATAGGAATGGATTTGTGAAGGTCTTGAACAAACCAAATGGATATTTAAGTGTTAATAAAACAGGAGAAGAGGTTTCCTTCTATAAGTGAGGACAATGGTGATTTCATAATTTTTGAACAATTAAATTAAATTAAACTATTTATCCTAAAAAAATGTATCCAAAATGATATATTCAGAAGATATTATATGGATGGTTTAGAAAAAGTGCATAAAATAAAATTTGGTGATGTTTAGATGATATTTCTACCTATATTGTTTTGTCTTAATTTCTCATTACCCTTTTTGAAAATTATCATCATAACGAAGTTTTAATCTTTATTAATATATATAATTACAATACAAAAAAGGACAATAAATGGAAATTTTTTGATATGATAAACCCTATCCCAATAATTTTTCCATGTAAGACATTTTTTGGAATTTTTAATTATTTAATAAAATATAATTGATTTTAATATATCATTAATGATAATTTTTGAAATATTTAATTAATTTGGATCTGAAAATCACATGAAAACAAATTAATCTGAATATATTTGATTAAAAACATTACAATATGTTATTTGTTTTGGAAACTAATAATTAATTAATATTATATTACATTTAATATTCTTAAAATAGTTTATTTAATTTTATTATTAATTAAATAAACACTATGTCAGCATTATGTAAGAATTTATGGTAATTATTTCATTTATAAAAATTTAAATTAATTTCTATGATAAATATAATATATATTTAAAATGACTGTTTAGAACTAAACATAATTTTTTTAGGCCACAAAAAAAATATATTTATTAACAGAAAGAATCTGACATGTTTTTCTTTATCTTTTACAAAAATATCACAAAGGTTAAAATCAAATAAATATGAAACCAAGTGGACATAAATTATAGAACTTGATGGAAATAACTAAATTTCACTCATAAAATAGGATAAATTAAAGTCTAATTTATAATTTTTAGTTCTTATCATGTAATTTTTATCCTTAATTACTTGATTTACACTTACTGTAAAAGGTGTCTATTTAAAAATTTTAAAAATCCCAATTATAAATATTTAATTCATTTTTTATTTTTTCAATTTGTAACACCCCAAGCTTCAATGGTACGTTTCCTTTTGAATAATGCAATAGCTTGCATTGTACGCAATTTCAAGATTCTAACACACCATGACCAATCAAACTAGCAGTTATGAATGTAACACCCATTTTTTGAAATTTTATAAATTTTATCTTTCAAAATGGACCTCATTTTTGGATTCGGAATATCGAAATTAGCATAGGGTGAATTTTTGGTAATTTTTTGAAAACTTTCAATTTTTGATGAATAGTGAAAAACACGGAGTTATTGGTTAAAACCGACTTTTTATTTAAATAATTATATATTTTATTTAAATTTATTTTAGTTCAAAATAGATACTTAATACCTATATAAGTTCAATATAATTCATTGGAGCCAATTTATAATAATTTTAGACATATAAAAATTTTATTAAACTTTTCACCGTCTTTTACCCACCTCCTAGGAGAATTTGCAAATTCACATAAAACTTAATTTTACCTCTTCTGTGCGTGGAATTTCAAAAATTTGATAGACACGGTTAATATCAAGGAGTAAAATGTGGTTCAATAAGATAAAAATAATTTTTGGTAAATAGTAACTTTTTACTTTTATTTACCACGGTAAAAAGTAAATAGGGTAATTAAGGGTAAAAATGATATTATTATTACCGTAACACATGTCTTAATTCTATTGGATAAGTATAATTAGACCAAAAAAACTTTATGAATAATATATAAACGTCTTTGGTCTACATGTATTAGATTAGGACATTTATTATTATTTAATTCAAAGAAGAGTTAAAAGAGTTAAAATCAATGTTTAATAAGTAAAACATTTTTAATATAGGGTTATACATAAGATAAATTAGATTTTAAATATTCATTAGAAATATAAAAAATATTTACTACATAATGGTATTTTATTTATAATTTTTATACATTAAATAATTTCATTTATTTATGACACAATGGTGATGCAGTAATTACCTAATTAGTGAAATTTTAAAATAATGGATATTATAAATATCCAAATAAATGTAATTTGATACTTTTTATGAATTAAAATAATTTTATAGGTTAATATGTCATATTATTATTGGTTATATAAATTTTATTCGAAGTAATAATGCTGTTATAAAGTTATCAAAAACAAAATACCCAATAGTGTAAAAATTCACCTAAAAGAGTTTTTAAAAAAAATATTATATTATTAATTGATATTATATTCATAAAAATCTAAGGTTTATAAAAAGGACTTATATAATGATAGGTGTATCATTAATATACCACTTGGGGGTCTTTTGATATATATAGTAATTTTATTAGCTATATAATATACAATACAAAGAGACATGATAAATGTCAAACTATTTAACTAAGAGTTAAATATAAAAGATAAGGTTACTATACTGACCCAAACCTGTCTAAAATATTTTGGTTGAGTTGTTTTCGACCCATACCCACCTTATAATTTTAATAATCTACTTTGGATCTATTAGAAACCGAATATGATTTCATTATAAAATAATACTTTATGTTTTTCCTAAAGAGCCCCTCCTCCCCCTTATAAAAGGACACCACTTCTAACCAATTTCTCACACCTCTCAATCCTTTTGGCTCGTCCACCATCTTCCCTATTAAGCTCCCTACATCCATATCCTCATCCTATAAGCCTTACATTTGGATTAAGGAACTTCAAGAGTCCTTTTTGGTTCAAACCAAAGGGAGTTACCCATATTAAAGGTAACGATTTCTCTTAGCTTATTTTCTTTTATTTTACTTCTCCAACCCCTAAACTCTTATTATTATTTTCTTTTGTAACAAAAATAGTATCCTAAATATACTAGGATATTTTTATGAGAAGTATTTGAACTTAAATTACACAAATATATATATATTGGGTGAAGAACATAATGTTTCTCTGGATGACAACCAAACGCCTCACGAAACGATGATTGTTCAATTATCTCCTACCGCCTCTCATGGTGGCCATTATGATGGGACTATAATTAAATATGATATTTATGATATTTATTTTATATATAAGCTTATGTAATTCCATTTTATAGCATACCATTATTCGTTTCATATATATACGATAATTTCATTTGAGGAAGTGCGGACTTCCACACCCTCAAAGTGATATGGCTCGTTCATACCATACATGAAACATATAAAGGATGGTGTTAATTAAATTAAGTAACACATACAAGATATTATATTATACAGGAATAATAATATGCCTATGTATCATTTGGTTTTTATTCTTTTTAAAATGAAAAAAATGAAATGGAAGTAGTGTTCATGCGTACGTACAGACTACCGTCTCCACGAACGCGATGAGATTCATTCCCCATCGTATCCATTCAAGTATAATTATCATTTTATGAGTAAAAATAATGTTTAAGGACTTGATATCGTTATATATATGAATAAGATACAACCTATCAATAACAAACACAACTTATGTAACAAAAAATATAAAATAAAATGAGTAAGTTAACACCCGAAACGACGATAATACTAAGATATTATTAACAAAGAAATGTTAAAAGATCATATATGATATCATATTACCGTATATGATTATTGTATAATTTAATAAAAATTATTTTACAATTATAAAGGAGTTTAAACTACCCTCAACCAAGGAAATGTACAAGGTAAGGGTTTATTTCACAATCTCTTCATTATTCGAGGTTGTTTATACGTAATTATCTACCGGGACCTCTTTATCATCGACATCCATGTTTCTTAAAAATGTATTTCAAAACATTCTTACTATTTTACAGAATATTGGTTAAAGTCATTTATACCCTTGTTTGACTTTTTATAAGAATTTTATAAAGGAATATTTACGTCATTTTCCAAACAAGGTCCTTTTTAACCTTTTCGACAAAATTATGGTAAGAATGTCTTTATTTTAACTTATACGGTGGGTGCAGATGTTTTCCACCATTGTAAAATCTTCGAAGCTTCCCTTAAATGATTATAAGAATATTTTCAAAGTAAATGTTTTATTTTATAATTATGTTACTTTTAAATTTTTTAAAAAAAAGAGATATTTCTCTCAAATAGTTTTTATTTCTTCTATGTCAATATCCTTTGATGGATTTTAAGCTTATTTGATGATGATTTATTATGATACAAAACATCAATATTGTATTGAAGGTTTTGTGATAAGTTTTACTATGGATGTGTTATTTTTATACCATTCATGGTTTATGGAGAAAGTATTTACATTTCGTATGCTAGTTTTAATACGAATGTTTATGTTATTTTTAAAACTATTCATCTGAGGAATGCATTGGACTTTGTAAGTGACTGGTGGAGCCTGATATAGCTCCTCGATGTATCGATAGGTCTCATGAGACAAACTAGTGTCTTGGCATGAGGCCTTGACAAAATCTTATTTGTAGTCTTGGCACGAGGCCTTGCCTACATGGTTATGATAGTCCGACATTATGAATTACATCATTATGAAAGTGGTTATTGATATTGCATATAATTATTTGACTAGTAGAACATCCATGTGAAAAAGTAAATGGAATTATTTCATTTTATTTTTTCCATATTATACTTATGTTCAAGTTTAAAAGGCTTTTGTTTTATTTATACATTGCCTTAAATATTTATGCTTATTTATGAAAGTTTCAGCTATATTGTTATCCTTACTGAGCATCTGAGCTCACCCCTTTCTATGAATTATTTTTCCCAGGATGTGAAGAAATATTTTATGACTGAACTGTAGGGATAGTCTGAAGGGGATATGAGTGTGGACCATGGAGACTATATTATTGTAGTTTTTCATTTTACGATGTAATGTAACATTAATGAATGTATCTAGTGATTCCAAGACTACTAAACTAATCGGTCTTTCGAGACTTGATATTTTGTGATCATGACAATGATACATAATAATGCACCGACTCTGGGTAACTGGGGTCGGGGTTTTACAATTGTTATCATAGGAAGTTTAGTACAATCCTTGGAAACTAGATTTGGATAAGCTTTGATTAGAGCACATAGCCCTATGATAGACTTTGATGATTAGTATAGAAGAACTTCCTAGAATATTGGTATTGTAGAGATTTTGTGAGTTTTCCGAGAAATGCATCCTTGTCTGGATACGAGCTGGTAGAGGCGGCTCTGGCATAGATGTACCTATGGGTAAAACCTAAAAACACCGCTTTGATCTAGAATCGAATGGGAACTGGTCCATGATAACAGGCCTTGCTGCACTCTTGGTTACAACAATCCTGGGGGATAAGCTTATGATAATTCTCATTTTCATTAAAAACCATTATGAAGGGTTTATGAGTATATACTTCCTCAAAGAAAACATTTTTTTTATGATTATGGATTATATCCATAAAATTTTCAATTTATGTTAAGTGTTTTACATGTATGGAATTATGTATTTTGATTCATAAACTGATCTAGTTTATGCCATTGTTTAGAAATGGAAACTAGTGGAAGGAATGTAAACCGTATCAATGTGCGCACTACATATATGTATTTCCCTCCTACTAAAGATAATTATAGTGGAGATAGTGATACAACTGGTGCTGATTAGCTTATCACTATACTGGGACAACTCACCCAGGTTATGAATAATAACCATACCCTCATGGAGCATCCTGATCCGCAGTGTGTAGGATCAATGTTAGATAGCTTCATAAGGAAATAACCACCAACATTCAATGGGAGTACAAATCCATTAGTATATGAGAAATGGATAAATTCCTTAGAGAAAATATTCCACGCTATGGGGAGTAGCGAAAGAGAAAAAGTTTTCAGGGCAGTTTACCGCCTTACTGGAGATGCTGATCAATGGTGGTCATTGATTCAAAAAACAAAGGAGGATGATGAAGTAAAAAATATGGAATGGAGGGAGTTCAAAGATATTTTCTTAGAAAAATTCTTTCCTCATGACCATCTAGCAGATATGGAAAGGAAATTTCTCACTCTCAGGAAAAAGGAGGATGAGAATGTCGCAAAGTATTAGGCTAACTTTACAAGGTTAGCGAGCCACACATTAGATTATATATGTAAACCAAGAATTAATATTGATCTTTTCATTGATGTGTTAAAACCATTTCTCTATTGAGCATTAGTATCACAATCCTTCTCATCATACGAAGATATTGTGTCGTGTGCTATCAAGACAGAAAAGGAATTATCCAAGTCTTATGACTTTAAATCAAAGCAAGAGAAGAAGGGATCTTCTGACCACTCTTGAAATGGAAATAAAGGGAAGAAGGGAAAATTTTCCTATCCATCCTATAGTAAATGTGGGAAGAAACACCCAGTTACTTGCTTGAAGGTAATGGGAGTCTGTTACAAGTGTGGTGAAAAAGGCCACTAAGCTCCTGATTGCAAGGGAAAGAGAGTTGCTCTTAACATGGAATGCTATAATTGTAGAGAAATGGGGAATTATTCAAATTAATGTCTTAAGTGTCAGGGGATATTACCTCAGAAAAGGCCAAGGGATCAAGGCCAAGCTTATTCTATCACTACTGCTAAGGTTGAATCTCTAAAAGACGTGGTGGAAGGTAATTTAATGGTTTCCTCAAGTTTAAAAAATGATTTATTTGATTCTCGATCATCGCATTGTTTCATATCATCCCAGTTTACTAAGAAAATTAGATATTTCCAATTTGATTTAATAAGGGAGTTTTTAGTTACAACTCTTAAGAGAAGTATCATTGCGACAACGTTCTGTTAATCAGTCCCCATTAGATCATATAAATGTTCCTTATCTACTGATCTCATCATCATACCTATGATTGAGTATGATATAATCCTTGGTATGGATTGGATTTCAGACCATGATGTGAAGATTGATTGTAAGAATAAGGAGGTTACGATTTTTGATAATGATGATAAGGAATAACTTATCTTTAGAGCAGAATCATCCCCACCAAATTATTATATAGATCCTCCCCCAATATCTCAAATAAATTCAATTATTGGGGAGGAAGAGAAGGAAATGAATTTGGGTGGGGAAAAGAATGTACAAATATAGGATGTATCTATTGTGAAAGAATATGTAGATGTGTTTCTGGAAGATTCACCTAGACATCCTCCAGAACGAGAAATTGGGTTTTCCATTGATTTAATTCTTGGATCAAGGCCTATATCGAAGACCCCTTATAGAATGTCCACTGTGGAATTAGATGAACTAAATAAACCACTAGATGAATTGAGTAATAAGGTATTTATTCGCCCTAGTGTTTCTCCATGGGGAGCCCCAATCCTTTTTGTTAAGAAAAAATATGGATTTCTGAGGTTATGTATCGACTAAATGGAGATCAATGCTATAACAATAAAGAACAAGTATCCCCTTCCTCGCATTGATGATTTATTTGACCAAATGCATGGAGCTTAATAATTTTCAAAGATTTAACTTAGATATAGATACCATCGGTTATGTGTAAAGAAGGAAGACATTCCGAAGACAACATTTCCAACCAGGTATGGGCATTACGATTTTACAATAATGCATTTAGGATTGACTAATGAAACCTCTTTATTCATGGATCTAATGAATAGAGTTTTCAAGTAATATCTCAATGATTTTGTGGTTGTATTTATTGATTATATCTTGTTATACTCCAAAATCTATGAAGATCATGAAATTCCCTTGTGCATTATCCTGAAGAATCTTAGAAGACATGAATTATGTGGGATGTTTAGAAAGTGTGAAATCTAGCTTCAGGAGATCACATTTCTAAGCCATATTGTCTCTAAGGATGGAATCTCTATTGATCCTTCTAAGACAATAGAAATCCATGAATGCCCAGCACCAACGAGTATAACTGAGGTACACAAATTTATTGGTTTAGTAGGTTATTATCGATGTTTTTTCCAAAACATTTCCTGATTGGATAACCCATTAACAAAGCTCACATGTAAAGGGGTTAAATTTGTTTGGACAAAAGAGTGTGAAGAATATTTTGAATAACTGAAGACAAGAATAGTCAATTCTCCTATATTGACTCTACCATCGGGGAATTATGAGTTCGTTATTTATAGTGATGCATCAAAGAAAGGACTTGGTTGTGTCCTTATGCAGAATGATAGGGTTATTGCCTATGTATCACAACAACTGAAAATTCACGAGTAAAACTATCCTACTCATGATCTTGAGTTAGCTGATGTAATTTTTTCTTTGAAGATATTGAGACATTATCTCTATGGTAAAAAATGTGAGATTTATACTGATCACAAGAGTTTAAAGTACATTTTCTCATAGAAAGAACTCAACATGGGGCAAATGCGATGGCTTGAACTACTCAAGGATTATCATTTCACGATACACTACCAACCAGGGAAGGAAAATAAGGTGGAATATGCTTTGATCAGAAAAGATCATGGAGTTTTGAACATGATGAGAATTGAATGGGATCCTATTTTCATGGATCTAGTAATGATAGATATGGGAATTACCATGGAAGGTGAAACAACAATACTTTTTCAAATGGTTTCCAAACCATCTTTACTAGAAAGGATAAAGAGTTCTCAGACCGGTGATGAAGAGTTTCAAAAGAAGATTAAAGCTGCGAATGATGGGATATTGAGAGACTTTGTGAATGAAGATGGAATTTTGAAATTTGGGAAGAGTATTTGTGTTCCTGATATACTTGATCTAAAAAGGGAATTTTTGCACGATGCTCATAGTTCAAATTTCTCTATACACCATGGGAGCACCAAAATGTATAGATATTTGAAGTAACATTTTTGGTGGGACAACATGAAGAGGGAGATTGCTGATTTTGTGTCAAGATGTATGGTTTGTCAACAAGTGAAAGCTAGAAGGAAATAGTCTGGTGGAGTATTGCTACCTTTTCCCAAACCTGAGTGGAAATGGGATAATATTACGATTGACTTCATCATGGGGCTACCAAATAATCCTAGAAGGAATGATGCAATATGGGTCACTGTTGAACGTCTTACCAAGAAAAAACATTTTCTTACTATAAGAGAAGATCTAACACTTGAATGTATATCAAGAAAATATATTATTGAAGTTGTGAGACTTAATGTAGTACCCCTATCGATTGTTTCTGATCGTGATCCCTGTTTTACTTCAAGATTCTGGAAAATTCTTTAGAAATCCCTGGATAATGAACGTCGTTTGAGCACTGCCTACCACCCCTAAACTGATGGACAATCAGAAATGACTATTTAAACCTTAGAAGACATGTTGAGATCTTGCTCACTTGACTTTATGGGTATGTGGGATCAATATTTACCTCTATTAGAATTTTACTATAACAATAGATTCCATTCAAGTATTCAAAAGGCACCATATGAAGAATTATACAGAAAGAGATGTCGCACACCATCCTTTTGGGATGATGTTGGTGAAAGAAAACTCATAGGCCCAGAAATGGTGGAGGAAAAGATGGAAAAGTTAAAGGCAATCCAAAACCACCTCATAGCAGCTCAATATTGGCAGAAGAGCTATGTCGGTAATCGAAGGATGGATTTGGAATTTCGTGGAGGAGATCATGTTTCCTTGAAGTTATCTCCATGGAAGAGAGTTATACATTTCGGTAAGAAAGGAAAATTGAGTCCCAGGTACATCAAAACTTTCAAAATTCTAGAACGAATTGGGGCTGTAGCATACCATTTGGCAATGCTGCCAAATCTCTCCAAAGTTCACGATGTGTTCCACATATCACTGTTGGGAAAATACATTCCTGACCCCACACATTTACTCACCCATGAGGAATTAGAACTGGAACCTGATATTTTTTTATTGCGAAGAGCCCATCGGGATCCTTGATACAAGATAACAAGTGTTGAGAAACCAGATGACTCATTTGGTAAAAGTTTTATGGAGAAAATATTAAATGGAAGAGGCAACATGGGAACCCGATGGACTTATGATGAATAACCACCCGAGTCTTTTTATGCAATAATATTCTTGAAATTTAGAGGACGAAATTATTTGAAGGGGGGAGAATGTAACACCTCAATCTTCCACAATACGTTTCCCTTTGAATAATGAAATAGCTTGCATTGTACGTAATTTTGAGATTCTAACACACCGTGAACAATCAAACTAGCCGATATGAATAGTAATACCCACTTTTTGAAATTTTATAAATTTTATATTTCAAAATGGACTTCATTTTTGGATTCAGAATATCGAAATTAGACTAGGGTGAATATTTGGTATTTTTTCTGAAAACTTTCAATTTTTGATGAATAGTGAAAAACACTGAGTTATTGGTTAAAACCAACATTTTATTTAAATTTATTTTAGGTAAAAATAGATACATAATACCTATATAAGTTCAATTTAATTCATTAGAGTCTGTTTATAATAATTTTAGACATATAAAAATTTTATTAAACTTTTACCGTCTTTTACCCACCTCCTAGGAGAATTTGTAAATTCACATAAAACTTAATTTTACTGCTTCTGTGACTGGAATTTAGAAAATCCGAGATAAAACGTTAATATCAAGGAGTAAAATGTGGTTCAATAAGATAAAAATAATTTTTGGTGAATAGTAACTTTTTACTTTTATTTACCACGGTAAAAAGTAAATAGGGAAATTAAGGGTAAAAATGATATTATTATTACCCTAACACATGTCTTAATTCTATTGGCTAAGTATAATTCGACCAAAAACAACATTAGGAATACAAAATGAACCTCTTTGTTCCACTTGGATTAGATTAGGACATTTATTATTATTTAATTAAAAGAAGAGTTAAAAGAGTTAAAATCAAAGTTTAATAATTGAATAATATTTAATATAGGGTTATACATAAGATAAATTATATTTTGAATCTCAATTAGAAAGAGAAAAAAGATTTCCTACATAATGGAATTTTATTTATAATTTTTATACAATAAATAATTTAATTTATTTATTACACAATGGTGATGCATGAATTACCTAATTAGTGAAATATTAAAATAATTGATATTATAAATATCCAAATAAATGTAATTTGAGACTTTTTATGAATTCAAATAATTTTATAGGTTAATATGACCTATTATTATTGGTTATAGTAATTTTATTCGAAGTAATAATGCTGCTATAAATTTATCAAAAACAAAATACCCAATTGTGTCAAAATTGACATAAAGGAGTTTTTTAAACAAATATTATATTAATAATTGATATTATATTCCTCAAAATATAAGGTTCTAAAAAAGGACTTATATAATGATAGGTGTATCATTAATGGATAAAATGGTGGTCAGTTGGAAGTATATAGTAAGTTTATTAACTATATAATATAAAAATACAAAGAGACATGGTAATTGTCAAACTATTTAAATAAGAGTTAAATCTAAAAGATAAGGTTACTATAGTGACCCAAAACTGTCTAAAATCTATTGGTTGAGTGGTTTTTACCCATCCCTACCTTATAATTTTAATAATATACTTTTTAGCTATTAGAAACCGAATATGATTTCATTATAAAAAAATACTTTAAGTTTTTTCTAAAGAGCCCCTCCTCCCCCTTATAAAAGGACACCACTTCTAACCAATTCCTCACACCTCTAAAGCCTTTTGCCTCATCCAAACTCTGCCCAATTAACCTCCATACATCCCTATACTTTACCTAGAAGCCTTACCTTTGGCATATAGCACTTCAAGAGTACGTTTTGGTTCAAACCAAAGGGAGTTACCCAAAATGATGGTAACAATTTCTCTTAGCTTCTTTTCTTTTATTTTACATCTCTAACCCCTAAACTCTTCTTATTATTTTATTTTGTAAAAAAAACAGTATCCTAAATATACTAGGATATTTTTATGAAATGTATTAGAACTACACTTACACACAACTTCATCTAATGGTTAAAGAACATAATGTTTCTGTGGATGGAAACCACACGCCTCATGAGACGATGATTGTTCAATTATCTCCTACCACCTCTCATGGTGGACATTATGATGGAACTATAAATAAATATGATATTAATGATATTTAATTTATATATAATCTTTTTTAATTCCATTTTATATCATACCATTATTCGTTTCATATATATACGATAATTTCATTTGAGGAAGTGCGGACGACCGCACCCTCAAAGTGATATGACTCATTCATACCATACATGGAACGTATAAAGGATGGTGTTAATGAACTTAAGTAACAAATATAAGATATTATATTATATTGGAATAATAATATACATACTTATCATTTGGTTTTCATTCCTTTTAAAATGAAAAATGAAATGGAAGTAGCGTTCGTGCGTATGTACGGACTACCGTCTCCACGAACGCGATGAGATTCATTCCCCATTGTATCCATTATTGTATAATTCTTATTTTATGATTAAAAATAGTGTTTAAGGACTTGATATCGTTCTATATATGAATACGATACAACTTATCCATAACAAACATGGCTTATGTAACAAAAAATATAAAATAAAATGAGTAAGTTAAAACCTGAAACGACGATAATACTAAGATTTTATAAACAAAGCAATGTTAAAAGATCATATATGATATCATATTAACGTATATGATTATTGTATAATTTAATAACAATTATTTCACCATTATACAGGTGTTTAAACTACCCTCAACCAAGGAAAAGTACAACATAAGAGTTTATTTCACAATATCTTCATTATCCGAGGTTGTTTATACATAATTATCTACTGGGACCTCTTTATCATCCACATCAATGTTTCTTAAAAATGTATTTCAAAACATTCTTAATATTTTACAGAATATGGTTTAAAGACATTTATACCCTTCTTTGACTTTTTATAAGAAGTTTATAAAGGAATCTTTACGTCATTTTCCAAACAAGGTCCTTTTTAACCGTTTCGACAAAATTTAGGTAAGAATGTCTTTTTCAGATTATACGGCAGGTGTGGATATTTTCCATCATTGTAAAATCTTCAAAGATTCCCTTATAATCTTATAAGAATATTTTCAAATTAAATGTTTTATTTTATAATTACGTGACTTTAAATGATTTCATAAAAAGAGATATTTCTCTCAAATAGTTTTTATTTCATCTATATCAACATCTTTTGATGGATTTTAAGCTTATTTGAAGTTTATTTATTATGATACGAAACATACACATTGTATTGAAGGTTTTGTGATATATTTGAATGTGGATGTGTTATTTTTATACCATTCATGGTTTATGGAGAAAGTATTTATATTTCATATGCTAGTTTTAATACGAATGTTTATGTAATGTTTAAACCTGTTCATATGAGGAATGCATTGGACTTTGTAAGTGATGGGTGGAGCCCGCTATAGCTCCTCGATGAATCGGTTGGTCTCATGAGACAAACTAGTGTCTTGGAATGAGTCCTTGATAAAATCTTATTTTTAGTCTTGGCATGAGGCCTTGGCTACGTGGTTATGCTAGTCTGGAATTATGCATTCCATCATTATGAAAGTGGTTATTGATATTGCATGTGATTATTTGACTAGTAGAACATCCATGTGAATAAGTAAATGGTATTATTTCATTTTATTTTTTCCATTTTATGCTGAAGTTCATGTTTAAAAGGCTTTGGTTTTAGTTATACGTTACCTTAAATGTTTATGCTTATTTATGAAATTTTCCGCTATATTGTTATCCTTATTGAGCTCTTGAGCTCACCCCTTTATATGTTTTATTTTTCCCAGGATGTGAAGAAATATATTATTATTGACTGTAGGGATAGCCTGAAGTGGATATGAGTGTGGACCATGGAGATAATATTATTTTAGTTTTTCACTTTATGATGTAATGTAACATTTATGAATGTATCATGTGATTCCAAGACTACTAAACTAATCAGTATTTGGAGACTTGATCTTTTTGTGATCATGCCAATGATACATAATAATGCACCGACTCTGGGTAACTGGGTTCGGGGTGTTACACAATTAATATAAGTGGTATTATTTAAATTAAAATTAAACCCACAAAACCTGATGAAAACTGATTTTTTGGAAAAACTCATTTTTCTAAGAAAATTGATTTTGCATTAACTTTTGACTAGTAATATTTATTATATGAATTTAAAATGATATTGATATAAGTATAATTTATAAATTTCATTTAAATTGTTCTTTAATAATTGGTTCTTTTAATTAATTAAAATGGAAAAATATTCTACATGATTTTCATAAAAATGCGTTTAAGAGTAAAAATAGATTTATACCAAAATCAGGAATATTTATTATTTGAATGAAATTAATTATATTATAATAATAAAATAGTTCATATGTAACTTGAATCGAAAATTCAAAATATAATTGTACTTTTAAATTACTTGATTTAATGAAAATAAATAACATTTTTATAAAAATCTGTATTCTTCACTATTCACATAAAAACCAGTCTTTTCAAAAAAAATATAAAAATATCAATATAAGATAACTTTGATATGATTATTTCCAAAATCATATCATTTTTATAAAATATATTTTAAAAATTGATATAAATTCATTATATTATCTACTCATAAAAATCAATAAAAATCATTTTTGAAGAAAACATATTTTTGATGATTAAAATGACTTTACTAAAAATCGAGTGGTTATTTACATATAATTTATCCATAAATTTAAATTGAATAGATCCATAATATATATTTCATAAGATACTTTATCTTATTCATACCTATCAATTTAATGACTATATTCTAACTTTCATTTTTCAATATGAACATTTCATGGTTCGTTTAGGCTCGATGTGGTGTGGTGTATATGCAATCAAACATATTATTATTTTTAAAATATAAAGGTTTTATATTAACCACCATTTAATAAATTTTATACTCACAATTTTAAATTGATCTTGTCAATCAAAGGACTAAAATTTGGAGATACTTTAGTTAAAATCCCACATCATAAGAAGAGTTGATAAAATTTATTCTTGAATAGAGGGAAAGGGAAATATAAAGGTCACATAGGATAATACATAATTGGGTTTCAATATTGTATAAAAGTAGTGGGAAGTGAAAATGTAGACTGGTAAGAGATGTGTAACTTTAAAATAATGATGCATATTGATAGAGATCACTGATCACAAAAAATTTAATGATCAAGAGAAAGTTAATGACCACCAATCCATCAATAAATTTGGTGTAAAAAATACCATCGATTCATCAGAAGTGAAGTTAATAGGATATTTTTTTTAAAGATCATTTTCCTAGTGTGTAGGAATTATTTTTTCCATATATAAAATTTATGTAAGGAAATATACTTACCTGATATGTAGTATCTCAAAAATTAATCAATTTCCACTATAATCTCATCCTTTTAACAAGATGATGGGTAATAAAGATGAATTTTTCATTTATGAAGCATTGAAATCAATGTTTAATGGATCACATAATCTATAAAAGAATAAAAATATCTTCTTTATTTCATTATACATTAACAAAAACCAAAATGTTTAGTGGAAGATAACTAAAAAAATGAATAAACATCATATGAACAAATACAACATTAATCATCAAAGTATCAATAGTTACACCAAAATTTCAATTTAGACCATTTTATAAATAAATAAATATAAAATTATTCAAAAAATTAATAACCAAGTTCGAAACCCAAAAATCAAACAGATTTGATCACATAATCTTCTGAGATTAAATTAAAATTTATCACCAAATAACATCAATCTCTTTTTAAGTATCATACCAAAATGTATTTCCCGAATCATATAATATGAAATATATTGTAATAATTTCCATTAATAACTTGAATCTCAAAAAAATCACATTAAAATCATATATACTTCCAAAATATAATTGAATTCTTATTCCTCGAAGAAAACACCCTTACATTCTATTTATAAAAATCATATAATGTTCACATAAATGTGAACTTATTCTAGAATATAAATTTTCAGCTTAAAATGTCATCACTTAAAACCTAAAAAGGGGTTTATAAGACTTTAAAGTTATAGTCAAACTAAATCTTATAAACCCATTATGGTATATAAAACACATAAGATAACTTCTCATGAAAACATCCTAATATCCAAAGTAATTTAAACCATTTATTTGATACCAACCATAAGGAACCAACCATAAACATTACATAATCTTGAGTTTTAAGTCAAGAATTAATTTTCAAAAATCCCAAAGATATTTTAGGTTTATATTTTTAGATTATTAGGAAATGAACCCAATATCAATAAATATCACATCACAAAGTGGACATTTCCACTTCATACCCATTCTTCCAAAAAAACATTTATGATATAACAAGTTTTCATTTCATAACATATCAGCAACGTTTTTAACGTGACTTTATATTTTTCTATAATCATCCATAAACCCCTGATTTTTTTTTTAAAAAAATTGGACAAGAATAAAAATCCCAGTTATGTATGTTTAAAAATAATGAAGTAAATATGTCAGTTCATTAATACTTAAAATGTATTGGTGTTTTTATGAAAATTATAAATTGGGATAAAAATCAACATTTTGTTAGCCAAAAATACAACTTTTATGACTAAATAATTTCATAAATCATTTCATAAAAAATATTAATGGAAAAATAAAACTCAAAAAGGTTCCTTTGAAATGATGAAAAATATATGAAACTTTTTTTAAAAAAGTTATGAATTTCACTCTTATGAAGTAAAATATAATTTCTTTTAAAAATAAGTTCAATAGTAATCACATTGGAGAATAAAATAAATAACATGGTATCATAAGTGTACATAGAAACATATTAAATGTGGTATAAATAGAAAACATGACATAAACATAAGTCCAGGATAACTACCAAGACAACATCACATGGTGGACAGAGTCCCATAATGGATTAGGTTTACTCCCTAATCGCATACAAAATGGCTCATTATCCCAAAAATATATAGAAAGAATTTTATTTATATATGGGAACACCCATAATTACATGTTCGTGATTATTTATGAAATAAAAATAAAATCAACCATAAGGAATAAGAATAAGAATTTCTCTTACAAAAAATGTGGTGCATAATCTTGCATCATATCATAATAAAAAGAGATTTCACAAAGAGGCTATATGAGAAACGTTCATATGGAATGTACCACCCCATGAAAATAAGGGAGAATATGATATATATATATATATATATATATATGATATATATATATATAATTTAAAAGCATTCGATACTATAAAAGAGAGAGATGAAGTGATTTATAATGAAAATTATCATAACACAAATAAAAGGGTGGTTTATAGAGATCCCTTACACTAATAAAAAAAATTCCTCATATAATAACATCTATTTCATTTAAAACCATTTATAAAAATTCTTATAATAATGTAATAGTTTATTTTTTTTTTGAAGAAATAAATAATATTATAAAGAATATGACAACGAATATTTTAATAGACTTTTTTTAATGAATCATTATATAGAAATACACTTAATACAATCTTATAAGATCTTGAGGCCTAACAGATTTATTTAACTATGTACATAATATAACAACATCCACCATAAATTCAAAAAAATTATTTTCAAACTCTCTAACATGTTCTTATATTCCTTGAATCTTTTGAAACTACATCAGATAACATAGGGACGTACATAAGAAAGGAGTGAATTACAAATCCCAGTGAGGGAATAATCAAATAATTTCATGAGGTAAAGTAGTATATGTGATCAAAGAGGTATTTCAAGGTAACAAAGGATGGGTGAGAATAGTAATCTTAAATAACGAGGCATTATATAACATAGTAGCATAAAGGAAACATAGGAATGTGTAAACTATATAAAAAATGACATCATAAACATAAGTCAAGAATAACTGCCAAGAAAAAAAAACATTGTATTCTAGGATAACCTCCCATGAACCATAAATGGAATCTCTTGAGATAAAAACATGACCTAGTTCATTGTAGGGATATATAATTTTAGTCCCACCCATCACTTTCATATCATGTACATAAATAAGTGTTCCATATAGATCATATAACATAAGGAATTTTTTCATTAATTTTAGCCCCATGATTAAGGAGTGCGGGTTATATACATGTAAATACACAATAAACGAGGCATAGGTACAACTAGGTGAATACCCTTGAATTGGAATATAGATGGATATTCACTATATAAATGTTTGGAATGGAAAGTCACACGATAATTTCATAAAAAATATTGATGTACATAAAGGTTTATAGAAGGGAATAATGAGAGTGGAAGGGGTATCTAATTAATTTGGAGTCATAATGATAGTTAAAAATATTTTTAAAATCATATTCAAATATGAACAATTGGAAACCAAAAGGCATGCCATAAAGATGGTTCTTGAATAAAGCGAATAATGAGATGATCCATCACCTTGAGAGGAAACTTCTAAAATCATGGGAGAATTAAGAGCATGGGTGAACCTTGGGGGGAATCTATAGAGGGAATTGAAAAGTAATTTTGTACATAAAAGGATTTTATTGAAGGGTAATAAAGGTTTGGTTAAGATTATATAGTAAAATATAGGATAGTTTTTTATTAATTTCTAAACATATGTTTTGGATTCTATATAATAACTTAATCCAAACAATAAACCAAACCATGTTTTCCCTTAGTTTCTACCAAAAAGTGTTTAATTTAATTATTTTTATAAGGACAATAATAAAACACAATAAAATAATACCCTTGGTGATGTCAAAGTGAGTAATGTTTAAAAATAATTGATTCTAAAACCATAAAAATATAACATAGGCTTTATAGGATTCATTAAGGGTGTATAAAACTAATCGAATAACATAAAAAACATTATTTTAAAGGTAAAACATAATTATGATCTTAGATATTTTTTATTATAGTTATTTCATCAGTTTTGGGATTTTAGGATTTCATAACGCACAATGCATTTTATACAGTATACAATCATGAAAAAAATTTGACTTTCTATAATAATTATGAAAAAAACACGATTGACTTATTTAAATTTTTAAATTTAAAAAATAATATTTATTTTATCAAAAACAATAATCTAAATATGATAATTTACACTTTTAATTAAAAAAACATTTGTTGGAAAATCATGGAATTTTATAATAACAATAATTTGACCGTTAAAAATTATTCTTGACTTCATAAATATTATATTAATACTTATATTTAAAAAAATACTTGATAATAATAATAATAATTTTATAAATTTTATTTAATAATTATAATTTCAAAGAATATGGTTTTTGTTTAATCATATCAAAATATAATTTTATTAAACTTATATTTTAATAATTACAAAGTCCTAAATATAAATATAATAATTATTTTATTAAAAATAAAAAATATTCAAATTCATACTGATAGAGTCTTGATATATAACTATTTATTACTCTAGTGAATACCCAATGGTTAATGTGTGTGATTGTGATATTTTCATGGGGTAGTTTAGCGAACTTCGTTTGATCCATGACCTCAATGAACTTGAGCTTCTCCCACAAATAGTCTCAGTCATGTTTTATAGATTGAATCATTGCTTAATATTGGTCATAGAAAAATCATAGTTATTCTATCTCCTTTGGAAGCTATGATAAATGGGATTCATATGGTGCGATCCTATTGGTCAAGGCCATCACTCTGTTTTTCTATATTAAATGGATTTATCAAAACTCTATATATATATTAATCAAAATGGTAACCATAAAATGACTATATTATGAGATGTTATGTTGCTTAATGGTATTTTAAATCTAACAAGATATAACTTATAATGGTAAAAAACATCCTGATTTGTGCATGTGTTTTCTTTAGTTACATTACATAATAAGGAATTTATTAATTAAAAAGATTAAATTTAATTTATAAAAGTTCGAGTCATTAAACCCTAAAAAATTTCACCCTCATAATCTTCATTTCATACACTAGAAAATATGAGGGACCTTCTATTTCATTACATATTTCGGTTCCCATGTTGCTTTCTCAAACATGTGGTTCTGACATAAAACATTGACTAGGTGGGTTTTCCTTTTTCATATAACCTTATATAAATGATCTATGATCTTCCCGTACTTATCCCCATATAAATGACCATTATCGAGTGGTACCACCTCTCATTCTGTACATGTGAGGGGTTTGATATGTAGTTCCCCAAGAGGGATACATGTAAAATATCATGTACTTGAGATAAGTTTAGTGGGTGTGTTATTCGATTTTCCAATACTATGACGCGATCAAAAATCTAAATAGGGCCAATATATCTAGGATTAAGATTTACCTTATCTCCAATACTCATGAATTTATTCCATGGAAATATTAATATGAACACTTTATCTTTGACATAAAACTTCTGGTCTCATCAATGATTATTTTCATAGATTTTCTATCAACATTTGGTAGATTTAATATATTTATGAATGATTTAAAGATTATGTATTATGCCTTGGATAAGATCATGTCTCATAAACTTAATCTATAGAACTTTATCCCAACATGTGTGAGTCTGATACCTCTTCCCATACAAATCCTCATAAGGTTCCATTTGGATGATAGAATGGAAATTATTTGTTATATGAAAACTCCACTAGGGAATGGTGTTGGTACCAACATCCTTTAAAATACATTGAAAATGATCTTAACATATAATAAAGAGTTTGAACATTTCATTTAAGATGACCATCCATCTGAGGGTGATAAGAATTTATGAAGCTCATTTTCATATCCAATGCTTATTGAAGTATTCTCTAGAACCTCTAGGTAAACATCAGATCTTGATCAGATACAATAGAGAGTGGAACTCTATACAGACTTACCGCATCACTTATGTATATATTGGTGAGTTTGTCAAGATATAAATATTTCTTGGTAGAAATAAAATGCAATGACTTGGTAGGGTGACCAACTACCACCCAAATAGAGTTATTACATTTAGGGGTCCTGGGGATTCATATGATAAAATCCATTGTTATGTTTTTCCATTTTTATTCTAGTATATGAAATGGTTTCATAATTATAGTATCATTTCTTTATTTAACCTGTACATGTTGGTATACCAAGAATTGTGATAGAAAATATACAATTTACCTCTCTATGTTATAACAAAAAAAGTTTTTATTCAAATATATATATATCATAGTTCTTACTGGAGGATTAGAAAAGGATGAGATATCTACACCAATAAGAAGTTCCCTATTTAGTTATAGTTTTTATGGAAATCATATCTACATTCCAAACCTTATATGTTCATTAGAAATATTGAACTCCAGAGTTTTTATTAAATTTTTTCTGTAGCACCTCATCATCCTTCCAAGACACATTAATGCTCTAAAGGATGGATGGTAGAGAAGTTATTTGAGAAAGGTAAGATGGAGAACCTTTTATAATTCCTATTTACATACTATACATGTCAAGGATATTAGATCCCTTATAATACACATCACAGATAAGGTTATATGGTCCTTTATTCTCAAAGCATCTACCACTTTCTTTACTTTCCTAGGATGGCACTGGATTGAACAATAATAATCCTTGATCAGAATTAGATACCTTAATTGGCATATATTAATCTCTTTTTGTGTAAATATATACTTGAGTATTTTATTATACATTTATATTTCACACTTCTCCATATAGATATAATTTCACAAAATCATTAATATGAATATCACTTAAAAAAATCAATATCGTTAGTTGGGTAGTTATGCTCGTGGATATTTAATTGATGGAAGGAATAGTCTATCACCTTTTCATATTTCGTGATTATACAACACAAGAACTTTTCATATAAATCACTATATATCACAAATACTTCTTAGTGTTGGGTAATTTGAGTATAATTTTAGTGATTAGAATCATTTTTCAACTCATTAAATATAACTTCACATTCATTAGTCTCTTTAATATTGACTCCCTTATTATTTATATTTGTTAGTGGGATAGAATATTGAAATAAGTTTCTCAAAAATCTTTGATAGTACCCAGATTAGGTAAGGAATATATAGATTTACATCATATATTTAGTCCTTGGACATCCATTAATTACCTCATTTTTTGAAGGATCTACATATATCCCATTGTTGGTGATAACATGCCCCATGAAAGTTACTTTCTCAAACCAAAAATAACATTTATTGTAACTTTTATATAACATTTCCTTCTACAAGTTCTTTAGTACATTATTTAAATTCTCCTCATGTTATTCCTTTCTTTTTAAGTAGATAAGAATATCATATATAAATACTGGAAATTTATTTCACTATAATCCCTATAGACTCCATTCAGTAGGCCATAAGGTTTTATAAAGAATTAGTGAGTCCAAATGAAATAAATATGAAATCATAGTGCCTCTACCTTGTATGAAAATTATACTTGGGGATATCCTCCTTCTTCACCATTACATGAAAATATCTTAACCAAAGATCCACCTTAGATAAGTATTGTGATCTATATTGCTAATAAAAAAATTCATCAATATGTGGATATGTATACCTATTGATTATTATGATCTTATTGAGATAACCATAATCAATGGCTAGGCACATTAAACCATAATTATTTTTTGTGAAGAGGATTAGTAAACCCCATGAAAAATCTCTCAGGCGTATAAACCCATTATCCATATTATCTGATAATTATTTCCTTAGCTCTTTAACTTCAAAAATATATATTCTATATGTAGTATTGGATATCATCAAATGTTTGGGAATGATATAGATTGAGAAATCATCCTCTTATCTTGAATGTTGACTTGTAAATTATTCAGGAAACACATTAGCGAATTCCATTACAGTGGTCATGTAATAAATGGTGATATTTTCTTTAGTCTTAATCATTTGAGATAGATATATTTTCCCACCAGGAAATAATATCCACCCTTGAGATGTTGGTATCAAAGAAGATTAATCCCTCTTAAAGAACTTGTATAGAACCAGAGGGCGATTTATGATATGTAGGTTGGTTTCCTTATCTAGGAAATTGATGTTGGATCTATATAAGAAAATACAATACATACCTGAGTTGTATTAAATTATACTACATTGAATATCACAATGTTTACTATGAAATTAATCCCAAAAATTTGAATAGGGGATGAGTTATATTCTTATGATAGATTAATTTAACTATTATCCATCTTCACTGAAAACTCAACTTTTATCTTTTGAGGAGGTGTTTGAATAATTATAATAAAAAAGTTTGATATGAATGATTTTATAGAAGTAGAACCAAAATTTAAAGTTTCTATTCCTAAATGAATAACTACAGTACCTATCACCACTACATTGCTGGGATCCACATCAACATTTTTATGGAATAAGATTGACCTTTCACACTATGACTTCGAGGTTGTTGTTGTCAGTTTTCTTTTACAACACTTATCTTAGGGAATTGATTCACATAGTGTTCTTATTCTATGTCTTTGAAACATAGAAGACGAGATAAGTTTTGAATATATCATTCATTCCTTTCATCACATTAGTAGGTTTCAGTAATCAATAATTTCTTATTAGGTGGCCTTCCTGCCCACACCTTAAACATTTATTTATCCCCTTAGGAAATATCTAGGATGCTTCTTACCATAATTTTAAATAATGGGACAATTAAATTTCTTACCCCATGATATTTTTCCATCACACCACCAAAATTAAAATCCATTCTACAATTCTTTTCTCCTATCCCAAGAGACCCTTGAGATTCACCGATCTAAATTTGGACACTAAGGGAACTTTAGACAATTTCTTCATAGCTTTCAAAGTATTTAATCTCCAATGATTTTGATAGATTCAGATTTATCCCACCAATTAGGTGGTGAACTTTACTTTTAAGGTATTGGAAATTTTAGAGGAATATCATGCACCTCTTGGGAAGTTTTCCTCATACATATCGATGGATTCTTTATCCTTTTTCTTGACGATATGGAAATCCCTCTCTATTTTAGGTTAGTGTGTGTGAGGAAAATATTGTTTGGAATTTTTTTTGGAATTAATTCCACTCAATCACTTTGACCTCCTCCTCAGGATTTGTATTTTAGACCAAAATACACCATTTATTAGATTCTACTTCCATATGATAAACTACAAGAATGAAATTATATTTATAAAATAATTAACAAATAGTGAATATATATACAATATATTTGATCCATTACTCTCTGGCTACGGTATTATAAAATCCCCAAAAATTTAGAGGCCTTTGTCATATGAATTCCTTAATTGAAACTTTAAATTTAATAGGGGGATTAAAATTTTATTCCTAATTCACGATTCATTTCAAAACTTGAGTTAACTAAGAAGTTATTATCATAAAGTTCATGATTCCTAACCCATTTGGGTTGGGTGTCTCATTTGGTCCATCATCACATTTCCCATCACATTGGTTATTGGTTCAGTTTCTCTTATCTCAATCCATTCACTAAAAATTGTGGGTTAATTTATGATGAATATATATTAAACACATAAAAAAGAATCCATGAAAATTAAAGGGATAACTAATAATTGAAATATATTATTTAAACTATGAATTTATTGGTTTCAATATATGTTACCCATTAAATTTTTCCCAATAAAAAATCTTATGGATATTATTTTACCCTAATAATTGTTTTCAATGAGATTTAGAATTTAAAAAATCATATCCCCTTGGAGTTTCAAACAATGTTTGTATTAAGTCCCATATTTGTACACTAGGTGAAGATAGAGTGCAACTCAGTGTGCCCATTTTAGGGTTATTAACCCTAAGTACCTCTATTATAGAGTCACATATACTTGTAGTATCTATAATATGATTTATTTTCATGGAAAATAGTTACTATATAACTAAAAAAATTGGGATTTTTAATATGTTTAGACTTATAATTAAGTATTTCACTAGATTTTTATAATTCTAATCCTAAAAATCACTAAACTTTCCTCTGATACTAATTATGACAACCCATATTTCAATACACTTTATTTCATGAATTATTACATAGAGATACTCCTAAAAAACCCCCAAAAGATCGTGAGTCCAAGTGTATTTGGTTAATTTGATACAAAATATAGTAACATGAAATAAAAAAACAAAAAAATAAGTTTTACGCTCCATAACATGTGTTGGAATCACCTGTTTTGATAATCCCAAATCATGCTTAAACATTAATTATGATGTATTAAACCTTTGCATTAATCTTATTATTCTATACTTAAACGTATTTTATTCTAAACAGTTCATATTCTTACTCTCATAACTTTACTGTAACAGCTTACATTAGCATTTACATAAGTTTGGTATTGTTAAGCTACCAGTCAGAGTTTCATTTTTCAAAGTCACAGATACAGTTAACTGTCACCACAAGGTTACAGTCGAAGACTCACAGTTACAAGGTTACAGTCGAAGTTCACAGTTACAAGGTTACAGTCAAAGACTAATACAAGCTTACAGTTACAAGTCTACTGCTATCTATTGTCAAAGCTCACAGACGAAGGTCACAGTTACAAGACTTCTGTTTAAAGTTATCTCTGCTCAAGTTCACAGTCGAACAAGTCTACAGTTGAAACAAGTTCGCAGACGAACTAGTCTACAGTCATAAGTCTACAGTCGAGGTTACAGTTAGACAGCTTCTGTCTACTAAGTCTACAGATGATCGAAGTCTACAGTTGACAAAGGTTACAGCTCTACAAATTTGATGTTACAAGTCTACAGTTAGAAAGGCTACAGCTACATGGAGTAAAAGCTACCATTACAAGCCTACAGACAGCAAGCCCCTTTGTTGAAGTCAGCAGTCAGTTGGAAGTCCACAGATGGAAGTCCACAGTTGGAAGTCCACAGTTGGAAGATCACAGTTGAAGTCAACAGTGACATACATTCTCGACTCACTGTTTTAACTTCTTTATTTCCTATATTTAATTTATTTAATTTATCTAACGGTCATATCATACATTTTGATGATTTGTCAAATATCTGATAAAGGTTGTCGGATGTCAGGAACCCGTACCTCGTACCTGCTGAAAAGAAATCTTTTCTGTCCCCTGTCGGGAGATAAATACGAGAAGACTACGCTGCCCAAAAATACACAACGAATACACAGAGCATGCGAACCAGAGAAGTGCGTCGTGGACAAAATATACCAGAAAAACAAAAAACGAGCTCCATCAAGAACACAGAGAAGTGTTATGTGCATACAAGAAGAACCCTGAAGAACATCATCGACTACATTCTCACTACCTGTGAACCTGGAGCATACGACACTCTGTTTCTAAAACAGAAACGAGAAGAGGACTCAAACTCACTTCTGATCGAATACAAAGGAGTCAAGAGCTACACTGAGATCACCAGAACTACTTCTAAACTCTACATCTCTTGTTCTGTGATTTATTCTACCTTTTGAGCAGTGTGTGTTATCTGCTATATTAAACACACACACTGACTCCTGTAATTTCACTGTAGGATCTGTAAATCCTCAGCAAACCCTTTTACACCCCATATCCCACTGTGGACAGTGGTAGAGGTCTTGTGACCTGGACAGCTTGCTGCTGTTGTCTGTTTTCCCACGTATAACTGTGGCAGAGGTTGTCAAACCTGGGCAGTTTGTGAAAACTGTTGTAAAGCCCGATACAGGCTGTGTATCAATCCTTTTTATAAAATTGCTTGGTGGCAGGTGATCACCAAGTGGAAGAGGACTAAGTCTCGGCTTGAGACTGAACCTCTTGGTTAATTCACTGTGTTTGTAGTTTTACTCTAAATCCATA
Source organism: Viscum album (assembly GCA_963277665.1). Lineage (NCBI taxonomy): Eukaryota > Viridiplantae > Streptophyta > Magnoliopsida > Santalales > Viscaceae > Viscum > Viscum album. Next base: position 443,551,362 of record OY728160.1, read on the forward strand.
CTATACATATTTAATTTCATATTCCGCTGCTACTACTTTGAAATACAATCTATCTTCAAAGCTACTTTGATAATTAAATTAGCAAGTGTTTATATTTGTTATAAATCAGTAAGTTAGTTTCAAAGGTTAATTTAATCATAAGATTAAGTTAACTGAGAATTAATCAATCTTTGAGAAATTAATTGAACCTTCATAATCTATATAAATTCACTACAGTTTAATTTGTTTTTGAAATTGGGGGATTTTAATAGAAATTGTTTTTAACAGAAATTTTAATTGGAACTCAATTCACCCCCCTCTTGAGTGTCCACTCCGACCAACATTTGGTATCAGAGGCTGTTTTTATCTCTGTTATACTTGCTCAAAGTTTTATTTTAACTCTCTGTTTTTACACTGTAATTGTGGTTTTATCTAAAAGATCTTAAATTTCTGTTAGTTCTAAATTTTATCTCTTTAAAATATTTTCTAGAATTTCCTTATGGATAATAGACTAGAAGGTGCTGCTACTAACAGGCCACCCTTCTTTAATGGTGTGAATTATGCCCAATGGAAGCTCAAAATGAAAATTCATTTGGAAAGTATGGGTTTTGATATTTGGACTGCTATAGAGTCTCAATACAAGATTCCAGAAACTGAAAGAATAACTTGGGATGAACCTACTAAGGTAGCTTACAATAATAATTGTAAGGCTGTGAATGCTCTCTATTGTGCTCTAGGAGATGAGGAGTTCAATAGAATTTCTGCATGTAAAACTGCTTTTGAAATCTGGGACACCTTAGCTGTTTCTCATGAAGGAACAACTAATGTCAAGGAAATGCGGTTAAACACTTATACTATCAAATATGATAACTTTAAGATGAAAGATGATGAACCTATTTCTGATATGTATCTCAGGTTTAATGAGATAGTCAACACAATGAGCTCACTCGGAAAGATTGTTCCAGCAAAGGAGCAAATCATGAGATTGTTGAGATGTCTGCCTGACAGATGGAGAGGCACATCCGTTTCAATTAGAGAATCCTGTGATATTGGAACTTTGCCTGTCAAGGAGCTAATTGGTAAGCTGATGATGTACGAAGAAGAGCTAAAGGTGAATAAAGAGGAAGATGAGGAACCAAAACGAAAATCTGTAGCTTTTAAGTCTACTGCATCAAAGAGCAAAGACAAGGAGAAAGTGCATATACCAACTGAAAGCTCATCTAGTGAAGACTTAGATTCTGACAGTGATGCCGAGATGGCACAAATAACAAGGAGATTCAAGAAGTTCTATAGGAAGAAGAAGTTCTTCAGAAAACCAAACTACAAAGGTAAGTATGATAGACAAGGTAAGTGGAAGAAAGATTGGAAGAAAACTGATAAAGAAGAAGACATAGTTTGCTATGAATGTAAAAGGAAAGGACACATCAAAGCTGACTGTCCTAAGTTAAAATTCAAGAAGAAATATGAGTACAAGGACAAGAATTATAAGAAAGCTATGAAGGCCACTTGGAGTGCTTCAGAAGACAGCACAAGTGAATCAGAGTCCAGTGATTCTGAAAGAAATCGTTCTAATATGTGTTTCATGACAAACACATCTGAGGTAACCCTAGACACTCCCACTCTAAACTCTTATTATTCTGAAGGTGAAGCAGAATCTGGTTCTGATTCTGAAAATATGTCTAAAGATGAATTGACTGAATACTGTAATATGCTGGAAGAAACGTGTAATGAACTAAAGGATAAATATAAGTCTTTAAAGAAACAGCATGCTCTTACTGCAAGTGTCAAGTCTGCACTTGATGTAGAAAAAGAGAAAAATGTTCAATTATTAAAGGAGAATACAGAACTGAAACTATCTAATGAACAACTTAGAAAGGACTTAGAAACATTCACAAATGGAAAAGATACTCTAACCCAACTGCTAGGAAAGCAAGTTGCACCTAAGTATGCTACTGGCTTGGGATACCAACCTGGACAAAGACAGTTTGCTAAAACCCGATTTATTAAGTCTGGAAAAAATCCTGCTAGTTCTAGTTTTGGAAATTCGTATGCCTCAACTGGTTACTTAAATAGTTGTAGATCAAGTAAAGTATATCTCTCTAAATCTGTTGCATCTATTAATTGTATGGGACCCATAAAACAAATCTGGGTACCTAAATCCTTGATTGCTAACATATCTGGACCCAAGAAAATCTGGGTACCAAAGTCATTTCTTGTCTAATCTGTTTTGTAGGAAATCTGTTTGAAAAGCAATTACAAGAAGGTATGGTACTTAGACAGTGGATGTTCAAGACACATGTCTGGGGACTATTCGTGCTTCAAAATCTTAATAAAGGTTGATGGAGGATATGTCACTTTTGGTGATAACTCAAAAGGAAAAATCATCGGCCTAGGCCAGATTGGTAACACTGACTCAGTATTAATTTCCAAAGTTTTATTTGTTGATGGACTTAAGTACAACCTACTTAGCATTTCTCAATTATGTGATGATGGTTTTAATGTCAAGTTTGAAAACAATTCTTGTGATGTTTATAATTCCAAAAATGCTTTAATATTTTCTGCCTTAAGAAATGAAAATGTTTATGCTGTTGACTTAAACACTTTAGCTAAATATGATGTTACTTGCTTAAATGCTTTTCATAAAGAGTCTTGGCTGTGGCATAGGAGATTAGGACACTGCAACATTCACTCACTTAGAAAACTCTCTAAGAAACACCTAGTTAGAGACCTACCTAAGCTTGAATTCCCAAATGACAAAGTGTGTAATCCCTGTCAAAAGGGAAAACAACACAAAGTTTCTTTTAAACCAAAGAAAGAAGTTTCAACTTCTCAACCACTTGAACTGGTTCACATGGATTTGTTTGGACCATCAAGAATTTCAAGTCTAAATGGGAAGCACTATGTCTATGTTCTTGTAGATGACTTTTCTAGATATGCTTGGGTATATTTTCTAGCTCACAAAAGTGAAGCTTGTTCTTACTTTGTTAAATACTCCAAGTCTGTAGAAAATCTTAGTGGACTCAAGATTAAGACCCTGAGGAGTGATCATGGCCGTGAGTTTGAGAATCAAGAATTTGAATCTTACTGCTCACTCAATGGCTATTCTCATAACTTTTCTGCCCCTAGGACACCCCAACAGAATGGTGTAGTAGAAAGAAGAAACAGAACCCTGCAAGAAATTGCTAGGACTATGCTCAATGAATATGACCTGCCAATTTACTTTTGGGCTGAAGCTGTTAATACAGCTTGTTATGTCATTAATAGAGTCTTGATCAGACCGGTTCTTAAGAAAACCCCTTATGAGTTGTGGAATAATAGGAAGCCTAAGGTTAATTACTTTAGAGTTTTTAGTTGCAAAGTCTTTATTCTGAATACTAAAGACAACCTTGATAAATTTGCTCCAAAAAGTGATGAAGGAATTTTCCTGGGTTACTCTATGTCTAGTAAAGCCTATAGAGTGTTCAATAAGAAAACCAAATGCGTGGAAGAATCTGTTCACATCAAGTTTGATGAGACTGATCCACATGAGTCTAAAACTTCTCTTGAAGATATTGAAGAAGACTTATCTGTTCTGGACCTAAATGACAAATCTAAAGAACCTGTAATAAAAACATCCTGTTCTGGACTTTTTCCAGAATCTTCCTCTGTGGAACCCGAACCTATAAATGAACCTGAAATCTCTAGTCCAACCTTTACCAAATCAACTAGGATTCTAAAGAATCATCCTTTAGATGCTGTTGTTGGTAATCTTGATAGAGGAACACAAACTAGAGCTTCTCTAAGAAATCAGGTTGAACATCAAGCTTTTCTTTCACAGCTTGAACCCAAAAATGTCAATGATGCTATCAGTGATGAATTCTGGGTAATGGCTATGCAAGAAGAACTAAATCAGTTTGAAAGAAACAAAGTTTGGGAATTAGTGGAAAGACCTAAAGACACTCTTACCATAGGCACAAAATGGGTGTTTAGAAACAAAGTTGATGAGTTTGGTAACATAATCAGAAACAAAGCTAGGCTAGTTGCACAAGGGTATAGTCAGGAAGAAGGAATAGACTATGAGGAAACCTTTGCACCCGTGGCTAGACTAGAGGCCATTAGGATATTACTTGCTTATGCTGCTCATCTGAATTTCAAACTATATCAAATGGATGTTAAAAGTGCTTTTCTAAATGGATATATAATTGAGGATGTATTTGTGGAACAACCTCCTGGTTTTACAAATCCCCATTTTTCTAATCATGTTTTTAAACTATCTAAAGCTTTATATGGTTTAAAGCAAGCTCCAAGAGCTTGGTATGATAGGCTCAGCTCTTTTCTTATTTCAAAAGGATTTACTAAAGGGATAGCTGATCCTACTCTGTTTATTAAATGGATTTCTAAAGATGTCTTAATAGTTCAAATTTATGTGGATGATATTATCTTTGGATCTTCTAAAAATTCTTTATGTGTTGATTTTTCAAAAATAATGCAAAATGAGTTTGAAATGAGTTTAATGGGAGAACTCAAATTTTTCCTTGGATTTCAGATCTTTCAAAATAAAAATGGTATTATTTTGAACCAAAGTAAATATATTAAAGATCTTCTAAAACGTTTTTCTTTGGATGGCACCAAAGGCAGTGACACACCTATGAGCACCACTTGCAAGTTGGACAGTGATGAAACTGGTGAACCAGTGGATCAAACCAATTACAGAGGTATGATAGGTAGTCTACTGTACCTTACTGCCAGTAGACCTGACATCATGTTCAGTGTATGCATGTGTGCTCGGTTTCAAGCCAATCCAAAAGAGTCTCATTTGACTGCTGTTAAAAGGATTTTCAAATATCTAAAACATACTCCCAATTTGGGATTATTTTATCCAAAAGGACAATCATTTGATTTATTAAGTTATTCTGATGCTGATTTTGCTGGCTGCAAGTTAGATAGAAAAAGCACCTCTGGAACATGTCACATTTTAGGCAAGTCACTAGTATCTTGGTGTAGTAAGAAGCAGAATTCTGTTGCACTGTCTACTGCCGAAGCTGAGTATATAGCTGCTGGTAGCTGTTGTGCACAAATCTTGTGGATGAAACACACTTTGCTAGACTATGGATATCAATTCAAACATGTCTCTATAAGGTGTGACAATACAAGTGCTATTAACATTTCTAAAAATCCAGTATCTCATGCTAGGACAAAACATATTGATGTGAGACATCACTTTCTGAGGGATCATTATCAAAAAGGTGATATCACTCTTGAGTTCATTGGCACTGAACATCAGTTAGCTGATATTTTTACAAAGCCTTTGAATTCTGAGAGATTAAGTTACATCAAACATGAGTTAGGTATGATTAATTATAGCACAGTTGAGACCTCACAGTCAGACCTCACAGTTAGACCTCACAGTTAGACCTCACAGTTGAGACCTCACAGTTAAACCTCACAGTTGAAACCTCACAGTTGAGACCTCACAGTTAAAACCTCACAGTTGAAACCTCACAGTTGAAACCTCACAGTTAGACCTCACCGGTGTATCTCACTGTTACATCTCTCTGTAGGCTGTTTCGCTGTTTAATCTTATTTTATTTTTGCGGGAATTCGAACCGTTTCTTTTCTTTATACTTTTATTTCTAAATCCCTAAATGATAAAATTGAGAACATCGAACATATCTCAATCCACTCATCTCGACCCTTGCTCTCTCAAGTCCTAAACCCTAAACCTTCAACCGAACCTCGAAACCTCATTCAGTTCCAATGGCCAGAACAAAGCGACCCCCGACTGTCAACGAAGATGCACCAATGCCGAAGAGAACTCGAGTCAAATCCAGTGGCACCAGTAATACCCTAACAAGACTTGCAAACCCGCATCTGACCAAGAGAGAAATCTTTGTGGAAAAGGAGCTAAGTGAAGAATGGTTGTTGTCGAGCAAATCGTTAGTACTGGAAGCACTAAATGAGCAAGGATGGACCGAATGCTTCACCAACAACAATGGACCGTACTACCCAAAACTTGTGAAAGAATTCTATGAATTCCTAAGGTTCGAAGAGGAGGATGATTTGCATAGACTAATATCCAGAGTAAACGGCAATGAAGTTAGTTTCTCTTCTGTCGAATGGGCTGCCTGTTTAAGAGTTCCTCATGAAGGAATATATGACTACTATTCTGGAGTAGCTCCTCCGGATAGTGGAATATTTGAGTATAAGAAGGCTCTGGAAGAACTGACAGGTGATGGTAAGTTAAGGAAGATTATTGCTGCCGAGATGAATGGAGAAGATAGACTTCTGTTTAAGTTTGTTCAGCATGTACTAAGTCCCAGAAGAGGAGACTTTGCAGTACTGAAGTACCAGGACATATTCCTGATGTACTTACTGAAGCATGGAAGGAAGATCAACCTATGTAGGTTGCTGATGGCACAGATGGAAGATATGATTAAGGCCAGCTCAAAATCCAATGCCTTGTTTCATGCTAAGCTTATTTCGGTGATGCTGAAAGCAAAGGGTGTAGCTGGAAATCAAGAAGAAGTAATTGTGGCTAAAAACAGTGTCTGTATCTCAAAGGTAATCTGCAAATTCATGAAGATCAGCTGGAATCCTTGAAAAAAAACATGGGTGAATGATGAAGAGAAAATTTATGAGAATTTTGATCCCTCTACTCATCCATCTAGGCCAAGAAACAAAAGAGATCCAGGCTTAAAACCTGATGAGCCAGAACCTGTGTATTCAGATGAAGAGGAGGCTGAAGAAGCTAGTGACCCTACAAGAGAGAACACCCCCATTGATGATGGGAGTGACCCTGAGCTACCTCACAGTCCTGTCAGGACAATAACGTTTGGAGCAGCAAGCCCTCCAAAAGAACTGCCAAGTAGGGAGACTGTTCTAAGGGACAGTGACACCGAGTCTACTGAAGAAGAAGAAGATGAATCTCAATACATTGTCAGAGATACCTCTGAAGAGGATGAAACTGTTGAGACAGAAGAGGCTGGGGCTAAGAATGAGAAAAATGAAAATGTTGCTGAAACTGAAGAAGAGGACAATGATGAAGAGAAAGAAAAAGAGCTCAGTTTGAGCCCTCCAATAGGCTATACAATTAAGTCGGTGTCTGACCAGGAAGCAGGAGTGGCATCCACTGTTGTTGATATGGAAGACATTGTTGACTCAACAGAGAAAGAGGCTAACCTCACTGCTGAACCAACAGAGGAAACTACAGTCGAACCTGCTGGGACTGCAGAAGAAAATATAGAGTTACCCAAAGCCGAACAGATAGAGGAAAATGCTCAAGAGAAAGCTTCAAGTGAGGGGGAGCATTTTGGTTCAGTCTCTGTACTTTATGATATAGAGGGATGGTCATCAGATCCAGGATATATGGTCCTTGGACTTAACTATGAAGATTCGGATGAGGAAGACAAGCCACCAAGGGATCCAGTTATCCTGACTAACAACCTTCAAATGCTTGAGACTGACAAATTGGCAACCAAGGAGGACCTTGAATCCTTAAAGGTTGAAATGAAGGAGGCTATAAGACAATCCATGGAAGAGTTGAAAACCAGTCTTTTTGATGAGCTGAAAAATGTGGAGCAATCTTTAGAATTATCCCTGGGCTGTGTTGTGGCAAGCCCAGTAAAAGAAACGATGAATGAAGTTAAAGTATGTCATACTCAGATTGAAAGCTGGACTGAAGCTGTGGTTGCCCTAAAACAATCAGTTGCTTCTTTGACTGCCATGAGCAGTTCTCAAACTCAAGTGGCCGCTGAGATTCGGTACATCAAAGAGGTGATCAAACAATTTGTGGAAGTGTTTGAGCGTTTCAAGAGTTCAGTCAAAGAACACTTCAGCAATCAGGATGCTGTCATTCAGAAAGTGATTGGAAATCTGACTCAGTCTTTCAAGGAGACAGTGGCTTTCTCAGTCAAATCCCTTCCTTCATCTAGCTCTCCTGTGGACCTTGAGCAGTTTAGAAGCCTGCTCAGAGAAGAGCTTACTTAGGCCCGTGCAAATGACACATCAGACCTACAGATCCTTGCTACTACAAGAGAAGTCAGTGGCTTTGTTCGTGAGCACCTGCAGGCTGCTACTGCTTCTCAGGAGGCTATCAAAAGTAAAGTGGATTATTACTTTGATCGGATTTTCACCAAGCATCAGTTGACCAACCACTTCAAGCTCATGCTAGAAACTATGAAGCTGCCTCCTGTAACTCAAGCCTTCAAAGAACAAGTTAGCAAGCTACGAGAGTTGACCCCGGCTTTGTATAAATTCTTGGAAAACAAAGATGACTTCTTATCTGCCATGGACAGAGGAGGAAACATTATCATGGATTTCAGGAATCTGCTCCTACCTTTTCTTCATGTGGATTGCACACCTGTTATAGTTCCTCCTGCCCTACCTGTCTCCAACCCCAGTGGTTCTTCCATAATGTCTCCTGCTGAAGCCCTCATAAGCCTTAGACCACTGATCCCTCGGCAAGCTACTCACTACCGGCCTTCAGGAGCCTCTGTTGCTGCCCCTCCAGACATTCCTGCTGCCATTCCTCAGCCTGTTGATCCTTCACTTCCTGCTCCATCTTCCTCCTCCAAAGGAAAAGATCCCTTACCTCCAGATGAAGAGGATTGAGTCTGTTTATGTTTTTTTTTGATAGGGATCATGTATTTACATTTTGGGTCATGTATTGTACTCCTTATTAATACAATGTTTATCTTCTCTCTCTCTGTCTTTCTTTTTGTTAATCACAAAGGGGGAGAAATAAAGAGAAATAGATAAGGGGAGAAATGGGGAGAAATAGGGAAACTCAAGAAAAAAATGAAACTATACAGAGAGGAGAAATCCTTGCGGATTATACCTAATTTTTTGTGCTCATATTGCCAATACTGTGTTTTGCACACTTCTCTCTGATACTTCTATATTTCATACTGACATAATTTGTGATTATCAAAAAGGGGGAGATTGTTGGAATCACCTGTTTTGATAATCCCAAATCATGCTTAAACATTAATTATGATGTATTAAACCTTTGCATTAATCTTATTATTCTATACTTAAACGTATTTTATTCTAAACAGTCCATATTCTTACTCTCATAACTTTACTGTAACAGCTTACATTAGCATTTACATAAGTTTGGTATTGTTAAGCTACCAGTCAGAGTTTCATTTTTCAAAGTCACAGATACAGTTAACTGTCACCACAAGGTTACAGTCGAAGACTCACAGTTACAAGGTTACAGTCGAAGTTCACAGTTACAAGGTTACAGTCAAAGACTAATACAAGCTTACAGTTACAAGTCTACTGCTATCTATTGTCAAAGCTCACAGACGAAGGTCACAGTTACAAGACTTCTGTTTAAAGTTATCTCTGCTCAAGTTCACAGTCGAACAAGTCTACAGTTGAAACAAGTTCGCAGACGAACTAGTCTACAGTCATAAGTCTACAGTCGAGGTTACAGTTAGACAGCTTCTGTCTACTAAGTCTACAGATGATCGAAGTCTACAGTTGACAAAGGTTACATCTCTACAAATTTGATGTTACAAGTCTACAGTTAGAAAGGCTACAGCTACATGGAGTAAAAGCTACCATTACAATCCTACAGACAGCAAGCCCCTTTGTTGAAGTCAGCAGTCAGTTGGAAGTCCACAGATGGAAGTCCACAGTTGGAAGTCCACAGTTGGAAGATCACAGTTGAAGTCAACAGTGACATACATTCTCGACTCACTGTTTTAACTTCTTTATTTCCTATATTTAATTTATTTAATTTATCTAACGGTCATATCATACATTTTGATGATTTGTCAAATATCTGATAAAGGTTGTCGGATGTCAGGAACCCGTACCTCGTACCTGCTGAAAAGAAATCTTTTCTGTCCCCTGTCGGGAGATAAATACGAGAAGACTACGCTGCCCAAAAATACACAACGAATACACAGAGCATGCGAACCAGAGAAGTGCGTCGTGGACAAAATATACCAGAAAAACAAAAAACGAGCTCCATCAAGAACACAGAGAAGTGTTATGTGCATACAAGAAGAACCCTGAAGAACATCATCGACTACATTCTCACTACCTGTGAACCTGGAGCATACGACACTCTGTTTCTAAAACAGAAACGAGAAGAGGACTCAAACTCACTTCTGATCGAATACAAAGGAGTCAAGAGCTACACTGAGATCACCAGAACTACTTCTAAACTCTACATCTCTTGTTCTGTGATTTATTCTACCTTTTGAGCAGTGTGTGTTATCTGCTATATTAAACACACACACTGACTCCTGTACTTTCACTGTAGGATCTGTAAATCCTCAGCAAACCCTTTTACACCCCATATCCCACTGTGGACAGTGGTAGAGGTCTTGTGACCTAGACAGCTTGCTGCTGTTGTCTGTTTTCCCACGTATAACTGTGGCAGAGGTTGTCAAACCTGGGCAGTTTGTGAAAACTGTTGTAAAGCCCGATACAGGCTGTGTATCAATCCTTTTTATAAAATTGCTTGGTGGCAGGTGATCACCAAGTGGAAGAGGACTAAGTCTCGGCTTGAGACTGAACCTCTTGGTTAATTCACTGTGTTTGTAGTTTTACTCTAAATCCATACTATACATATTTAATTTCAGATTCCGCTGCTACTACTTTGAAATACAATCTATCTTCAAAGCTACTTTGATAATTAAATTAGCAAGTGTTTATATTTGTTATAAATCAGTAAGTTAGTTTCAAAGGTTAATTTAATCATAAGATTAAGTTAACTGAGAATTAATCAATCTTTGAGAAATTAATTGAACCTTCATAATCTATATAAATTCACTACAGTTTAATTTGTTTTTGAAATTGGGGGATTTTAATAGAAATTGTTTTTAACAGAAATTTTAATTGGAACTCAATTCACCCCCCTCTTGAGTGTCCACTCCGACCAACAACATGTTCTTGTATTCCTTTGTTCTTCTAAATTTCGATGGGATAAGCTAAGGACGTACATAAAAAATGGGTGAGCTACAAATACAAATAAAGGACTAATAAAAATATAGTATGAGTTATCATAGTAGATGTGAGGTAATGGGTATATCAAGGTAACATAAGAGGGTTGAGAATAATAATCTTGAACATTGTGTCATGATGTAACATGATAACTTCAAGGAAACATAGAAAAGTGAAAAAACATAAAACATGACATGCTAAAAATAAGTCAATGATAAATACCAAGAAAAAATAACATAGTGTTCTTAGGATAACCTCCCATTTTCCATACATGTAATATCATGAGATAAAAACATTACCAAATACATTAAAGGGTTATATAGTTTTTGTCCCAACTATCACTTTTATATCATGTACATGCATTAGAATGCCACATTGATCATTAAACATAAGGATGTATTTAAAAAAGTTTAACCCCATGATTACGTAGTGTGGTTTACATACATGTGAATACCCAATAAACTATGGATAGGTACAACTATCCAAATATTATTGATTGGAATTGGATACTGGTATTTACTACACAAATATTTTTAATGGGAAACCATAAGATAATTTGGACCACATAACGAGCATGCATAAAGTTTATAAAATTGGTTAATGGGAGATAGAGGGGAATATAATTACTTGTAAATCATAAGGATATTATTAGGGATTTTTAAAAACATATACCAACTTGAATAATTGGAAATAAAAAGGAATGATATAATGAAGGCGATTGAATAAAGAGGAGAAGGAGAGGATCCCTTATCTTGAGAGGATATTTCTAAATTATACGGTGGATCTTGTTAAGATATTTGAGGAACCTTATATGGACTTTATTAAGGGAAATTAAGAGTAATTAAATGATCCAAGGGTTATTATTTAAGATAAATGAGAGTTTTTAGGGTTTATATAGGAGAAAGATAGTAGAAATATTTTTTAATTTATAAACATTTGTTTTGGAATCTATATAAAAAATAAATCCAAACCACAAACCACACCATGGGATTTGCGCATGGTTTCTATAAAATAGAGGTGAATTTAATTATTCTAAAATTATGAGAAGCTAAAAAATTAAAACAATAACCTTCATGATGTGTAATTGTGTCATATTTATGAAGAATAGATTTTAGAAATTTTAAATATAATATTGGTTTTGGAGGATTCATTACAGGATTATAAAATTAATAAAATAACCTCAAAAACACAATATTTTAAATTATAAACATAATATTCTTATTTTATAATGTATAATATTCATTATATAACTATGAAGATATTATGATGTTATAATACACATTGTATATTTATGTAGTACTTAATTATGATAGAAAAATTTGACTATCTCTGAAGTGATATGAAAAAATAAGCATTGGAAAATTTTTATTTTGTGATTTTGAAAAAAATATTTATTTTATAAAAATAATTATAAAAATATGATTATTTATACACTAAAATAAAAATTCTATATTTATTGAAGAATACTATATTTTTTGATAATAAATACTTTTTTCTCTTAAAAATTATTATTGAATTTAGAAAAATTACATTATGAGATATATTAAATAAATATTATTTAATACTAATATTTTATTAAAAAACATATTTAAAAATTTCTTTAATTAATTCAAATAAATTTCTTTGATTGAAACTATATATTTCTGACAATTTATTTTTTATTTCATCATATCTAAACCATATTTTTATCAAACTTATTTTATAATAATTATTATGTTATAAAATAAAACTATAACAATTATTTTATTAAAAATAAAAAATATAAAAATTCAAACTTTTGGGGTTTAGATAAATATCAATTTATGATAACAGTGAGTGCCTTTAGGGTATGGTGTGCAGTAATGATATTTTCATGAGGCGGTTCCGTGAACATGGTTTGGGATGTGATCTCGATGAGCTTTAACTTCTATCATAAATGGTTTCTATTTTGATTTAGTTATTGAGTCTCATCTTGTTCTTGGTCTATGTAAAATGACAATGATGTTATCTCTCTCAGAAGATCTGATAAATGGGCTTAATATTGCACAATCCTACTGGCCGAGACCATCACTTACTCTATCTATGCCAAATGGATTCAATAAAACACTATATATATACTAATAACAATGTTCAATGTAAAATGGCTATATTAACTTTGGTTAGGATGTTTAATAGTATTTTAAATATGATAGGATATAACTTATAACCATCTAAAATAACCAAAGTAGGCATGTGTTTCCTATAGATACATTACTTAATAATGAATTTATTAATTCAAAAATGGGATTTCATTTATTGATGTTTGATTCATTAAAAATAAATCCAAATATAAAATAATGGCTTCAGTGGTGGGGAATGTAGTTAAAACTATATATACTAAAATAAATTGGTTTATCTTTTGTAAAGAAATATAAAACATTCCATATAAAATATAAAAAATATTACTTTTGATAACCATTGAATTACAGTAAAAAGAAACATAAAATATACTTTATAAAATAGTTTAGAACTATATGAATATATTAATAAAATAATTTTAATAATATAGACATGAAATAGAAATATGTAGAAAATAAATTTATACGACCTTGGAAATGGGGATTTCAAATTCAAGTATCCCTTATGTAAAACCATTAAAAGATTTATTTTTAGAAACTTATTAAGAAAGTAAAATATGGTAAACAGTGACCTTTATCATCGATTTATGTGTAATTAAAAATTTTCTTGAAACATTTATAATATCTTTGATAAGGAACAAAAAGAGTTAGAAGGGAAATATTAAAACAGGTTATTTCTTAAAATATAGTCCCTTACCTTGAGTCTGAATCACCACGTACATTATTTATCTTCTTGAATAATAAAATAATATTAATTATTTACTTTCTGAAGAAACATTTTCAAGTTTTTTATCCCTTTTATGTTATTTTTTATAATTTTATATTCAATTACACAAGTATTTAGATTCATGTTGTATGTTTTGGCAATATTCAGCTCATATGTCCAAAATGACTTGGGCTGGTAAAGGTAGTCATTATTACATCATCTATAGAATAAATATTATAAAATAATTATAATATTTATATATAAATCATTCTTTTAAAACCATTCATGAAATATGGTGATGTAAAATGAACAACGTTACAATCTTGGAGACAGTAGGTCGTATGTACACACGAGTAACATTTCCATTTTAAAAAAATCATTATGGAAAGAAGTTAAGTATTATTTTTTATTTTCTAAATGATAATTATTTAATAATTATAATATAATTTATTTATATAACCTTATATATATCATCGAAGTGATGTGGTTATGAAAAAAACCACATTGCTTCCTGAAGATGGTAATCCACTTGTATGAAAAAACGTTGTTTCCATTTTTCAATAAATGCAAAGGTAAGAATATATATAATATATTTCCTTTTATGAATGATAATTATATCATTAATAGTATATATATAATCCAAATTCATCATTACAACCATCTATAAGAGGGGTTTTTGAAAACAAATTACATAGGTTTGTGAGGCAGTAGTCTTCCATACACACGAATGACGATTTCGTTTCCTACTGGATAGAAGAAGAGATGAATATAGGTCATTCTATTATAATAAATACATATTATTTTAATTAGTATAATTTTTCTATTATTTAATTAAACTTGAATATTATTTTAATATGTAGGTGAATAAATAAAAGTAAAACATTCTGTTAAAAGCTATACATCTTTTTCGAACAATATTCATTACATTACACCTTAATCCCTATAAGGTTGTTATTATGAAAAAATACGTTTATAATTAGGGCAGGGATTATACTTATTTATTTATTTTAGGTATTTCATTAACAAAAAGGCTTTTCAAGTGTGAATAAAATGGAAAGTATGTTCCATTTTATTAGTGAGGGGAGGGGCACTTTCGAAATTTCATAAAGTATTAAGTTAATATAGATTATGTATCATGAAAAAATGGATCAAAAAATGATATTTTTATAATATAGGATTATTATGGGTTAAAATATTACAATAAAATAAAATTTGAAAAAGTTTATATGATGTTTTTACCCTTATATTTTTTGTTTTAACTCTCCATTAACCTTTTTGACAATTACCTCAATAACAAGGTCTTGAATCTTTATGGGTCAATATAGGTAGAATAGAAGAAAAATTGGACCATAAATGGACCATGGATGATATTTTAAACCATATAAAAATCATTTGTCCAACGATGATATTTTTAGGAATTTTAAATCATTTCATAAAATATCATTTATCATAAAATATTATTAATGTAAAATTTAGAACCATTCAATTAATTTTACTTTTAAAATGACATGAAAATAAATGAATTCGAAAATATTCTATTAAAAATATCTAATATTTTATTTTTATCTATTTTTTTAAAAAATAATTCATTATTATTATATTATTTTTTTATTCTTAGAATCATTTATTTTATTTTTCAATAAATTAAATAAAACCATGTCATTATTCTATAAGAATTTAATGTAATTATATCATTAATAAAAATTAGAAATTAATTATCATGATAAAATAATTTTTATTTAATATTACTATTTATAACTAAACATATGTTATTTTTATCCGCACCACAAAATAGTATATTTATCAAGAGAAAGAAAATGATATTTTTTTGTTCATTCATTACTTAAATATTTTAATGATAAAAATAAAAGAAATATGGCTCCAAGTGACCATATATTCAACAATTTTGGGAAAAATTCTGAATTATACTCATTAAATAGGTTTAGATAAAGTTTTATGGTCAATTTTTTAATACTTACCATATTATTTATAAACTTAATTACCCGATTTATCTTTAATCTATTGATAGTTATTTACTTTGGTTACTATTCATGATGAAAAAAATCAAAGGGGAATAATTTACAAAATTTAGAGAAAAAGATTAAAAAGATTTAATTAATTTTTAATGATTTAATTAACATAATTTGAAGAATTTAATTCAAAATTATACCCATAAAATGAGATGAAACATAGTTTTAAAAAAAATGCATTTTCAAGGAAAAAATCATTTTTCATTTACTATATGACTAGTAATATTCCTTATATTAATTTAAATTTATATATAATGATATATAAAATATAAATTTTATTTAAAAAATTCATTACTGTAGAATTATTTTTGTTAATTAAAATGGGAAAACATTATGCACTTAAAAAACACTTTTCAGAAAAAATGTGTTTTATGCATAGAAACAGATTTATACCAAATTCATGAAAATTTATGATCGAAATTTATTTAATTATATTATTATAATTAAAATGGATCATATAAAATTTTAATTAGAAAACCAAAATATAATGGGACTTTTAAATTACTTGAATTAATGAAAAGAAATATCAGTATTACAAAAAATTTTATTTTTTTACTATTCACTAGAAAACAAATCTTATCAAAAAAACTAAATATTTCTTCATAAGATAAATAAAATATGATGATTTAAAATATTTTATACTTTTTATAAAATTAAATTTCTAAAATTTTTATAAATAAAATATATTATGCACTCACAATAATCAATAATAATCATTTTTAGTGAAAAAATATTTTGATGAATAAAATGACATTTCTAAAAATTCAAGGAATATATAAAAAGAATTTGTCAATAAATTTATATTTAATAGGTCCTTAATATATATATCATAAGTTATTTAATCATATTCATACCATCTAATTTAATATATAGGTTAGAATAATCATATTTAAATACTAATATTTCATTGATTGTTTAGGATCATCATTGCATGTCATATACGCTATCGAAAATAGCATCCCTTTTAAAATATTTTTAGTGTTACAACACAGTTGGTGTATGGTTAAGAGAAGACATAAATATTTCCATAGTTAACCATGTGAAATCTTTAGATATTCTAGAGGGTTGTGTAAATTTGACGCATTGTTAGAGTAAACCATGTATATTTCTCAAACAAATTCCATCCTTGGACATAAGAGTTTCACATATTTGGTGCTTGGTTCATCAAATCACGCAATCAAATAGTGCGACTCTAGGGTTTTGAGGTAGTAAAACCTACATGGATGGTGAAATATTTGGTAAACCATGTGTACTTACCATGTGAAATCTTTAATTGAATCTTAAAAATTAATTTAAACATTCATACATGCCCAAAAACAATCATTATTCTTTTTTTAACATAGGCCATCAAACTAGAGGACTCCTATATGAAATTTCAAAAAATCATCTCCCTCTAGAATCCAATATTAATGGATTAAATTGTGTTAGATATAGGATAATAAAGGTAACATTTTCATCATATCTTTGTTCTTATTTCCATTCTCGATCCATTCATTTTCCAATGAAGAATACCATAGATCATGGTTTTTATGCTTGAATATATTGGTTCAAACAAGTTTTGACACATTCTTTTTGGGAATTAGTAAGGTAATGATAAAGGGATTTTGAATATATTAGATTTTGTTTTTCTTCTTAATGTTCTATGAGATCCACTGTGAGGGTTATAGATTCTCTCTTTTCTCTACCCATTCTAGAAATATAAGTATCAGTTATTATTAAACATTTTTTTGGGATTTGAAAGAAACATTGGATGATTTATTTATATAAAACCATTTATGTTTATGAATTTTAATAGTTGGATTTTGAATGGTTTTCATAAAAACTATTTTTTTAAAATGATTTAAATTGTAGTTTTGGTTTAACAAAAGTTTTTTGATTTAATTTTATAAAATATTAATTGATTTGAATAAATAATAGGTGTTATACCATTACATTTACATGGATTATCATGATTTCATCTTTCATAGGAATAATCCAAGTTGTATTTGGACAAGTGTTCTGTTCCAATGGGGTACCTTGGATTCTCATCCAAGTGATGACTTGACCGGTGGGATAGGATTTGGCTTGCGTGTAAGGATTTCTCCTGGTTTGATGCAAGCATGCATGTTTATGTCATTTGGAATTGGTTATACCAAGTTGATGGAATTCATGTTTTGATATTTTAAATTAAATCTATTTATTTTGTAATCTTCCTTGTTTTTTCATCTCATATACATTAAATGTATATTGAACTATTAGATATCTTAATATTGTCATAAAGTCATGGGTTAAGAAGACTCTATGGGTATATCTTATTTGTTTCTATATTAACCTCTATATTTATACCTTTTTGTTGATGACAATGTTGTTCATTGTGACATAAATAAAGGAAACTTCTATTAATTATCTAGTAAATCATTATGAAACTATATTCTTGGAGATGGTATTTGGAGCCTGGAGATGATTTGGTCTAGTTGTTGGGAGGGTTTCCATATCTATATTATTATTCCAAATTATCTCTTGGATTGGTTGTACATCATGATATATTTTCTACTATAACTCTAATATTTTGTAGTTATTTATTTTTGAGTTGTATTTATTAAATTACATGCATAATATAGTATTTTTGTTTTTTTTATAATTTACCCCATATAGTTGTCTATAATTTTTTTCTAGGGTGAATTATCCCCCAATAATTAGAGAATCACATAGAATTTATAACCATCCTTCAGTGTTTGGGGGATGTCACCAAATAATAGTAGCACATCATCTCTTTCTATGAAAATAATAATATCATGATTTTATACTCAGTTATTTCAGTCTTCCTCATAATTAAATCATGATGAGTCTTTATGTTTTTACCTTTATATATGTTTTTTTGTGGTACTAAGAGGTTTCTCCATCCTCAGATTCACTCGATGTTGATGAGTCATCATATTCTTCTCTGCTCAACATATTTCTTAAGAGCATGTTATTCATAACTTTTTCACACCTTATTGTTTTTATAGAAATTATTTTATAGATATATTCCTCTTCCTTACCACTTTTGGTATCATAAAATTACTTATTTGTGTATTCAACTAAAACTTTCACCATACCTCCAAAATAAAATCATTTTTACGTGACAATTATTTTGTACTTTCTTCTTCATATTCGGATGTTAATAGAGATAAAATGCATGAATTTACCTTTCCAATAACCTTTTTCTTATTCACAATATTCATACACTTATAAATGATAGAATTACTCATTTTTATTCTCTTTCAATTATAGAATTTTGATGTATTTGAATGAAAAATAATCCTTTACCATATTCTTGAATACTATGACTTTCTTCTTATCATAATCGAGAAGCATATTATGCATCTCATAAAGAGATATATTTCAAATATATTACAACTATAATATACTTTGGTAAAATCTATTAGGAAAATTTCTCATGAAATTTTTGAAAATAGTTAAATTCTCCAAAATATCACAAAACCCATAATTTGACTTAAAATTTCATTTAACCATGTTAATTATCCATTTATTTTCTCACCATTTTATATCCTAATATAAGTTTTGGATTCCTTAATATTTACATTATCATCATACATATGAGCTAGATTCTCCCTAATCTCTTTGATAGTTTGAAGTCCCATTATCATGTTGTAGAATTTATTTGATATATATGATAGGATATAATTAATTTATTCCCAATACAATTTAAAATTGTTTTTATTATCATAATTCATGGTAAATCTTTCAAATGTATTGTAAATCCAATTGATACCACATCACTCAAGTCAGTATATTTTGATAGCAGGTATAAAAGAATTATTTTCTTATAACTAGGAATGCTATTTCCATAAAAAATATACACTCCTCTACTATTGAAAGAATTTAGATCTTACATTACTATACTTGTATCTTTTTGAGTAATCCTAGATTTTATTAAATACTAATTTAAGTTCCCAGGTCTGACAAGACCCCTGAGATAGAGATGGGGTGAATAAGTGATCCACTTTTCTATTTTTGAATTTAAGTTTTACATTAACTATAATGTATGAAAATATTATTTTATGATTTATAAAATAATTATTTTTCATAAATAATATTTTATTATATTGAACAATGGAAGTACATTGAAATATAGTTATAATTTTTTTTACATTTCATGCAATGACACTAATTAATGTAGCTAACAGAGTACTAAGATATAAAAACCAAATAATATTAACCATAGAATGGTATACTCCATAGGTTCTAAATCTACAAAGATGGTTAACCCATCCATGAAAATTTGTAAAATCAAAAGAAAGTTTAGGAATAAAATAAATATTACCAAATTAATTTTAAAATAATTTGGGAATGAAGTAGTAAATATTGATGTTTCGTAGAATATATTTAAGATGAAAGTAGAAATGTGGTAATTGGGATATGTTCATTCGTTAATATAGCCATTGGATAATATGATGATTGGTAAATATGAACATTGAGCTCTATGACTATTGGTAATAGTATTATCATTGTTATTAGTTTTTATAAAGTGCAACGACTACTGATAGTAGATGTAAGAATGAGAAATGATGGTCTCAACCAAAAGAGTCATGACTTTTGAATACCATTTGTCAGAACTTGGGAGGGAGGTAGCCTGATTGTTGTTTAACCTTGACTAATCCCAAGAAGAGCTTCAAAATTCTAGGCTCGAACAAAATTCC
This sequence comes from Viscum album, assembly GCA_963277665.1. NCBI lineage: Eukaryota > Viridiplantae > Streptophyta > Magnoliopsida > Santalales > Viscaceae > Viscum > Viscum album. Next base: position 443,571,793 of record OY728160.1, read on the forward strand.
CTACCAGAGAAGTTCAAATTATTAGAGATCACCACTATATCAATTTTTTTGAGCCTCCCCATGAAACTACCATTATCTCACACCTTACCTTTAGGGAATATGATTGTGTAATAAGGTGTTATGTGTATATAATATAATTATAAAAAAGTGTAATATACTTTTTATAAATTAAAATTTTAATCCATCAGTCCTATTTTTAGTATTATTTTAGTCAATAAAATGCACATGAATATAATTTGAACATGATAAATAGATTTTTGAATACCAATAAAAAATAATTTTTTTGTAGAAAATATATACAAATTTATTACAAACAAAGTTAGTTTAAATAAAATTTATTTTCATTAAATATACTTTTAATGTACTATTTTTAAAAATATATGTTATAATATAATTTTTTATGTCCTAGGAAATTTTTATAAGTGTGAGATGTGACTATGTCCTAAAATCAATAAAATTTTCATAAATAAGAATTATTCATTTAAAATATAATATTATCATAATTAGGAAATTATTTTGATAAAATAAACATTATATTTGGAATCATTGTATTAGAATTACGATATGGTGAAATTTTTAGAATTTTCTAAAATAATTAATATTTTAGTAAATAGTAAAAATATAGTATTGTGTTTTGGTATGTTTTATGACTTCATATATATTCAATAATGATTTAATAATTTATTATACAGTATCCTAGACCAAAAATATTTTCTTCTAAAAATATTATATATTTTAATGGATTTAAATTAATTTAAAAACTTATAAAAGACTTTTCAAATTCTAAAATGAAAATTATTATTTTAAATACAATTGTTTTGGAAATATATATTTTTCTATGTCTAAATTAATATAAAAATGGGTTTTAGATGTAATGGATTAAAATATCATCAAAATGACTTAAATTCCTTAAATCATCAGTAAAAACCATGGGAAACTATTGGTTTCTCATTTTCAAGAACCTAGAATCCTATTACCTATATTTAGAAATTATCAAATAGTTCGTCATATTTTAATATAAAAACCAACCAATTACAACGTTACCATCCATTTTAAATCCAAAATTCTTAATTTTCAAGTCATTTTACTTACCAAAGAGTCCCTCAAATGTTTCATTATGGTCTTAATGTTCCATTTTCAATTCCTAAGAAGCAACACTTCGGGGTAATGAAATTCTATGCTTCCTTATTTCCATTCAAGGACTTCCTTTGTGTTATGTTTCATAACTATTTAATTAAATTATTTTAAAACCTTTTTTATTATCCCATCACTACCAAAATATTTTTTTATCAATGTGATACTTTCATTACCTCCATTTATACACTTTCCTTTATCCACATTGTATGCCTTTATTCTAATAAATTTAATTGTTGAATTTAACTCTTTTACAAGATATAATATTCTATTGTGAATAACTAAACCCCTTACATATCCATGGATACTCACCTACATTTAATTTTTTTACTGGGATTTATAAACAAAAAAAACCCCATGTCATTTTCATGGGTTAAAAATTAATTAATGTTCATTTCTTTAAGAACTTATTATGTACTCAACAATTTTATATGCAATGAATTATATAATCTCCTTGGATTTTTTAAGAAAAAATTTATTATGATTAATGTGTCTCACATGAATTATAACATATAAAGGTTTCACCTTGATAGTTCTCCAATGAATTGGGTAAATAATTAATCTCTAGAGATGACATGTATTGTGATACCTTGGTAAATCACCATGGTAATCATATTTTATGACACATTGGTGATAATACTTGTTGATAATGTTACAAATATATCATATTTATGTTGTATATAGATTTAATAGTTATATATAAAGTACTTGTGATTATTCTCTCATGTAATTTCTATTTTTTATTCATGATGATCATTCATTTTTTGTTTTCTTTTGTTATCCCTTACTAGGATTTATTCTCATAGTTTTTTATAGAAATATGTCCCTAGAAAATTACTTGTAATGAGGTGACATAGGATGGATTAACAAACGAGTCATTAAAAAATATTAAATACTCTTTATAAGAATGATTTATTTAAATAATTAATTTATTATGGACTTAGTATCCAAGATACTAGTCTTAAAAATATTTTATTAAGTTATTAATATAATATTTGTTAATTAATTCTATTAAAAGTTAGGTATTAAAAAGGTAGGATTCCATATTGGTAGCTTTGGTGTGTAAAAATCTCAAAAACAATTATTATAAAACATAAAATCAATTGAATAATGAACTAATTTAAAGGCATAATAAAATCATTTACACGGTTTGGCCTTGAATTTATACTCATTGGTAGGTTTTTGATGAGTTCGGAGACCCTGTTTCTCCATTGTAAATTTGTTTGAGTGCAGATTTATACAATCTACCAAAAATCCTACTAGAAAACCTCCAAAAGTACCTTATCCAAAGTGATCAAGTGGAATTATACCAACATATTATTTATATATGATCCCTATAGTTGATGTTAACTCTAAAAAAATATTTATTCCACGTCCTATTGGTGTTTTTATACATCCCTCTGATAGTTTTTCAATGGTACTTCTGAACTCCTCTTAAGAAATAGTCTTTGCAGACTCCAATATTTTATTGTAGTGGGCATGTGACCTCATTCTTCTTCAAGACCATACATCAAGATATTATTGGGATCACTTTTCCTTGATCACTTATCCTCTTAATTATATAATATTATTGGTAAAAGGAAGGGATTTATACTTCTCACTTTCTCCCAAATTTAACTTTGTAGTAGTAGAATTAGGTTCCTTTTTTTGTTTATATACAGATGAGATCATAAATTTAGGAATATAATACTTATTATTATTTTATATAGATTTATTTTCTGTATTATTCTCGTATCCTTCCACTTACCTTCCATCTATATTTAGAGTTTTATACTATTCAGGACAACTCACATTTATCCCAAGAGCCACACCCGCCTAGACTATAAACTTGAAACAAAATTTTTTGTATAGCATTCTAAAATTTATATTAATGGAAACAATTTAGGGAATGATTATAATAAGTTATGTACTTAACCAAGTGGTGAATACTCCCCATAATCCTATATGAAACCTTAGTACAAAACTGGGGGAGAGATAATTTCCGAGGTACTCTAATAGTACCGTATATCTGTCGAAGTGTAAGTACTATAACATATATTGTATTTGTAGATATATTCACCAAAATTTGTATATCAAATGATGTATTTCACTTCCAGGAAACTGATTATATGGTCTATAAATGTATGGATGTTTTATTATATTAGATAAGCATCAATATTATTGATACAAGATATGATAACCACTAAATAGAGCTATTTGGAGTCATGATAATGGAGGGAAAAGGCATAAATGCCACTATGTTTAGGCCTAGCATAGATATATATAGGACATAGTCAAGTTGACCATATTTTCATGTGGTGATCTAGGGACAAAAAATTAAAGAGGTTCTAGAGAGGTGTTGTTTCTACATAGTCAAGTCAACTGTGTGATGATATTTATGCATCTATGCCTTCAGACCATGTATTTTGGGACTATGAGTCATGTAATGGTTCTCTATAAACTAAGTTAAAAAAGGGGGAATACCTAAAAGTAAAAATATGTAATTTATATATGATAGAAGGAAAGAAATAATCTATGTATCATTAATTTTCCATATAATATACCCCATGATCTCATATACTTAAATTGTCAACTATTATCTCCTAAAAAGGGCAAAACTATCCACCAGAAGGCATATTATCATTTTAAAATTCTTTCTCATCCAGATATGTCTTTATATTTATCATTATTAGGATCTAACTTAGTAAAAAAATACCATCATAGTATTATACATATATGATTCACTCTTTATAATTGGATGTAAATTGTACAATAGTTTTTGAGTTGTGATGTGGAACTTAGCTAGCAACATGAAGGTTTCCGTATAATTATAGAACTCTTCCATTATCAAGATTATATTATTGTTTACAATGTAAATATCATATTTTTGAGACACAAATTGAATAAAAAATGTATATTAGATCATATATAATCTTAGTATCATGATTTGTATCCATTAATATCATTTTCACCCTCTTCAAATGAAATTTTCATCAAAATAATTAAAATTTTGCAACTCAATTTAAAAAATTAATAATGTTTTGAATATTATTATTATTTTTTTGATATTTTTATCCAAGACATAAATAATATATCACATAATTTCATATCCCAAATCACACAAAAATTTGAGTATTTATGATGTTTAGAACATTGAGGAACAAGTCAAGAATTAAAAATTTTGGATTTCCTTTTTATTTTATTAAATATGGAAACTACATATTTTGGTGTTTAAAAATAAATAATTTCCCAATGTATAAATGGTTATGAAGACATACATCATCCATAAATATAATTGAATCATGTTAATGTAGAGATTAATTTATGGTTATACATGCCTCTATAATTTTTATGCATAGAAGTCTTCATGTATACACAACAATAGATGATTCTTACACAATAACAAGATGATTCTTTAAAATCCAATAATTTTCCATTTTTCAAAACATATCAGGATTAATTAATGTTTACAAAGGACATATATTATCCTTACATATTACATTGTGAATCATTACTTTTTGAATTGTTGGCTCTATATAAACCTCAGCCTTAAAACTCACACATTTCCACCTTTATCCAAGTGATATATGAAATTGATATTTAATAATAGTGATTTATGGTACATATTAAATGATTTATCTTAATTTATCAAAAATTCATATTTTATTTCTTTCTAAATATTAGATCTTTAATCTCCCCATAAGTTGGCTTCACTCAAATAACTAACCAACTATTTTAGACAAAACTCCAAAACTTTTTTTTTCATGATCAGATCTCTAATCATGTGATGTAATATTGTTTCCATACATTAAATATAGAAAAAAACTCTATTCTCCATTTCATTCATTGGGAGGATTCATAATCTATCTCCAGAAACTATAACCTACATATTAAAAATTGTTTATAATAAAAAAACAAGAACCTTTAATAAATTCACATGTTATGTTTTAGTTTAAAAAATATAGTGAATATACTGACTTAGTCCCCAAAAAAATATAACACTATCATCTATATTTCCCCCTTTATATTTTTGTGGGTTATAACCATGTAATTTACAATAATGAGAAAATAATCCTTTTTCTCTAATTTTGAGTGTAATTGTTTTTCTAATTTTTAATATATATTAAATATTTCCATATACATTTTATTTGATAGAGATAAAGGGAAACATATATAATAATTATGAGTATTGGATGAGATTACAATACCAAAAAATAGATGTAATGGTATATCTTTTTTAACACAAAATGGTGGATTTATTCACTATAATTTATTAAGAACCTACCCCCATACTCCAGTGAAAGTATTACATGAAATGTAAAAAATATAAGGGTAGTTAGAGATTAAAAGTATTGTAATACAAATTATATAATAGGTAGTCTAGCAATTCAATGTCTTAAATGGGTTCAAATCTCAAGGTGGATTGAAAAGTGGTTTTTAAAAAGTATTTTCAATTTATTGATGGACTTTTACAGGCATAAAAAACTTGAATAACATTAAATAAGAATCATGAAAAATTCTACTTTTGATATATGATCTAGGACTCCAAAGAAAATGATTATAGATAAGAATATGAAATATTGAGAAAATAATGTCTCTCGAGGTGGGGAATAAAAATAAATGGAAAATTTATTCATCGATTAGGCATTCATTTACAACCTACTAACATAAGTTAAATTATAGTAATGAAACAATGAAACTCACTTTAATAATAATTTAAACATAAAAATTTTAAAACTAGTGAAATTAATAAAATTGGTAAAGTGTTTTCACAAGGTATAAGGTCACTAAATGTTAAATTTTCCTTCCAAACAATCAAAAAATCAAAAAATTAAGAAAAACACATAAAGCATCAAAATGAAAAAAATATCAAAAAATAGGTTTATATCCCCCCAAAATTAACTATTATTACCGAATTTAAGTCCATTTTGTGTAAAGAATATAGTATATGGTTTAATAAGTGTCAAAGAATAATGAAATATGGTTTATTATACTAGTGGTAGTCATGATTTATGCCCCTATTTGTTGGAAACTGATGTTTCTTAAATGAAAAATATAATTAAACATGATAATTTTATTAAAATAAAAAGTAATACATGAATGAGAGAAGGTAATTGAATCTTGAAACATTTACTAAGTGGGTGTGGTATCTTTACCTACCTACAAGTAGATAGTTATAGCATATCAACCCCAATTCTAAGGTTGGTTGAGTTTCGTTGATAGAAACCACCAAAAGTGATCTTTTCCAGTGTCCATAAGTGGACATCAGTCTTGGAGTACCCCAAGAGAAGAGTTTATCAACCAAAAAACTAAATTAAATGACAATAATAAAATGTGTGGAGTACCCAAAACCAGTTAGATATTTATCCATATCATAGGTATTCTAATATATATTGAGGGATTATTTTCTTCACAAAATGAATCAAATATTATTCTTCTTGTTTTCCATCTCTCGGGTGACGTTTCCCAATCTCTTTAGGGATGGTTCAAATGGTTATATAACCAAAATTTAAAAATATAAGGTGTTATAAGATTATATTTGAATAAAATTGAAGAATTATGAGTTTATATTTGACTATCCCCCATTAAAATGGATAGCTTGTGTTACTATTTTTTTATAGACAACAATTGAAAGTTTTTTTTCTTTTAATTCCAACTCCATTTAGTCTTAAATTAAAGATTCTTATAGTTTATTATCACCATCCTAGGTATTGTGAAACTTATCCAGACATGAATATTAAGAATATAGAGAGATAAAATGTGATTCAAGAAATGAAAAATCAAAATAAAGTGAATCTAATTATTTTTTACTCCCTTTAGTGTTTTATAATTACGTTTTATCTCTCTAATTCATGTTTTGGAAGAGTTTGTATAGGATAAGGAATTAGTTACAACATCATTTATTTAAATTAAAACATCCCATTTTATTTTTAATTATTTAAGACATACTTCAAAAGTAAAGAATCATAATTATAAAAAAAAGAGGGATACTTTTCAATATAATTTAATAGAAGCTAAAAAAATAAAACCAAGGAATATATCGTCACCCTATAATGTTAAATTTGATATAATTGTTTGTATATGGATTAATTATAAAAGTATCTTTGAAATATTGGGGAGTGAATTATTTTCAATATATTTTCCATCTTCTCTATGTATTCTTGGTTAAAGGAGATGAACACTTAGTTTTATTCTTCTTATTCTTTTTTTTATCCTTGATCAATATTGGTTTGGAGATTGGTGTCCAGAATAACCATTATTTTCTTCAGTTCTCCTATCTAAATTTTTTTGTCGATGAGTTATTGATCTTGAAGAAAAACAATAATAACTATTGAATCACCTAAATCATTGGTTATTAATTATTCTGATATTATGAGACGTATGGATTTAGTATTGAATAACATTATTTTCATAGTAACTTCCATACTCCCATACATTTATATGATCTTAATATTTCTCATGTTATGGACTATGAATTGGTTCCTCGGGCTCATATTAGAATAAATATTTATTGTTTTGAAATTTTCCAACTATGTAATTTTCCTGAAAATCAATAGTTATTTTATTAATCTGCATGAACATAATATAAATATTAGTGACCTATGGTTTTCCTAATCTAGACTTAACTTGATTTTGAGTCTTAGTAATGCGGTTTAACGTAAGGTAAGAAGGTAAATTTCCCCAAAAGAAAATATCATAAAAATATTTTCATGGTTTCATTAATTTTTGGAAGTTTAATTTATCCCTCGGTTGAACTACTATGTAATTTGGAGTGTCAAAGAGCTTCTGAAATACTTTTTTTAATCAATGTGCATGTATTTATAGAGAATTTATTATATCCACTTAATGATGTTTCTAATGGATAAAATGAAATTGTTATTATGTCTTTAACATAGGTTTTACCATAGTAGAGGTGTGAATTTTATTTTCATCTGGGCTTATGAGGATTAACCATAATTTATATATTAAATAATTAAAATGAAAAAATTATTAATTTAATTAATTAAATCTTAATGGGTTAATAAAAATATACAATACCTCTATTTAATCCCCATTATATTTCCTCTCCAGGTTTAACCAATTTTTGCTAGAAATAGCCCTAGAGAGAGGAAGAATATAGGGAGAATAGATCATGGTAGACAATAAAAATGGATCAATGAACTATTCATCACCATCACAAATAACAACTGGTGTGGATTCGATCTTTATCAAAAACCAATCTAACCATTATTTAGAGATTAGGGTTTTCTTGGTTATTCCTTTATGGATTTTATGGTCAAGTTTATGATATTATATGCTCTATTATATTTATCCATTTTTTATATGGGTTGAATTATTGTTAAAATTTATCTCCTTCCTATATCACCATTCGTTAATTCTCCAAATCCTATCCTATAGAAATGTTTTAGGATTGATTTTCCCCTAATTTGGTCTTGATTTTTTACAACAGTTGATAAAAAATATATGAATAATGAGGACCAAATTAGCCATAATGTCTACCTATTTTTCAATCTCGTATCAGATAAAAGGGGTTGATGACTTTAGAAATGTATGATGGAAGAGATGATAGGTGGAAAAAATTACACGGTGGATCAATAGGAACATTATGGTAGCATTATATGTGAAAGTGGTGGTGAAAGAGGAAAAAATATTGAGAGATGGTGAAGAATATTCTAAATGATAGAGTATGGGTGGAAGTGGTTTTATGGAATCAATTATCAATGGTGACGATCAGTACAAGAGGCAATGACCTTTCAAGCTTCCATGTTGTTGAGCGAGATGGAAGGGGGGTGCTGCTACAACAAGACCAACATGACCACAAGGTCTCATTAACCTGACCTGAACCGAGGTGAGTGTGGTGTATGTGGGAACCATAAACTCCAATTTTTCTTGATCATAGATTTCCATTCACATGGAAATCACTCCCTTTGCCCCAAGTACACCATGTGTCTCACCTTGGGGTCGAAAAATAGACCACTACCGATCCTTGTCATGATATTTTCATGAAAAATGACAAAAATATACATTTTAGAAAAATAAATATCCTAACATAAGTATTTTTCCTTATAGATTTAAATGGAGTGATTCATATTTACATTTGATGTTATTTGTGGGGTTAAGATATGTAGTTCATTGATTTAGATTAATAGGGCTGACAAATCATTTCAGAAGTTATGATCACAGTGTTCTAGTGTTTGGAAACTCTCTCTAGAGACATGATTATGTGACAAATAGTATTATTACACAATCCTCACATAGTGTTGATTACCTGTAACACCCTGATATTTTTTGAGATATATTGTTTTTAATTTCATTCATATCTTCTGTTTTATGCTACTCTAATATAATCTTGTACTATACGCAACACCGTATTAGCTTATAGTATAGATATCACTATTCTTGGCTCGTGTTACACACAATTTCAAGTTCGTTTTGTGGAAATTATTCTACGCAACATTTATTATAGATTTTGTTTAATGTATAAATGAAATAAGTTGTGATTATGTTATACAAAACACCAAATGGAGATTTCACTACACACAACCCTGACTTGGATTACACACAATCAAGACCTTCTTCAATGGCATGTGTAGTATGCAATACCAAGTTTTACTAAACGAGATATTGTTATAATATTATTGTGAACTAGACATTATGAATAGTAATACCCACTTTTTGAAATTTTATAAATTTTATCTTTTAAAATAGACTTCATTTTTGGATTCTGAATATCGAAATTAGCCTAGGGTAAATTTTTTGTATTTTTCTGAAAACATTCAATTTTTGATGAATAGTGAAAACACTAGGTTACTATTTAAAAACCAACTTTTTATTTAAGTAATTATTTATTTAATTTAAATTTATTTTAGGTCCAAATTGATACATAATACCTATATAAGTTCAATTTAATTCATTTAAGTCATTTTATAATAATTATAGATATATAAAAATTTTATTGAACTTTTCACCGTCTTTTACCCACCTCCAAGGAGAATTTGAAAATTTACATAAAACATAATTTTACCGCTTCTGTGAGTGAAATTTTGAAAATTTGAGAGACATAGTTAATATCATGAAGTAAAATGTGGTTCAATAAGATTAATACAATTTTTGATGAATAGTAACTTTTTTACTTTTATTTACCACGGTTAAAAGTAAATAAGGTAATTAAGGGTAAAAATGATATTATTATTACCCTAAAACATGTCCTAATTCTATTGGGTAAGTGTAATTCGACCAACAACAACCATAGGAATATAATATTACCCTTTAGGTCCACTTAGATTAGATTAGGACACTTATTATTATTTTATTTAAAGAAGAGTTAAAATAGTTAAAATCAAAGTGTAATAAATAAAACATTTTTAATATAGGGTTATTCATAAGATAAATTAGACTATAAATATAAATTAGAAAGATAAATATATTTACTATATAATGGTATTTTATTTATTATTTTTAGACATTAAATAATTTAATTTATATATGACACAATGATGATGCAATAATTACCTTATTAATGAAATATTAACATAATTGATGTTATAAATACCAAAATAAATGTAATTTGCGACTTTTTATAAATTAAAATATTTTTTGAGGTTAATATGACATTTTAGTATTGATTTAATTAACTTTTTTCTAACTAATAATGCTTTTATAATTTTCAAAAAAATAAATTACCAAATAGTATCAAAATTGACATAAAATAGTTTTTAAAACAAATATTATATTATTAATTGATATTCTATTCCTAAAAATCTAAGGTTCGTCCAAAAGACTTATATAATAATATATATGACATTAATGAACCAATTGGGGTTCTATTGGAACTTTATAGTAAGTTTATTAACAATATAGTGTAAGAAAACAAGAAGACACGGTAAAAGTTAAATTATTTAACTTAGAGTTAAATCTAAATGATAAGTTTAAAATGGTAACATAAACATGTTTAAAACCTATTGGTTGGGATTATTTCGACCCATACCACTTTATATTCAATATAAGTCACTTTTAATCCATTATAAACCATATATGACTTTATTATAAAATAATATTTTAAGTTTTTCCTAAAGTGCCCATCTCCTCGCATATAAAAGGGCACCTCCTCCCTCTTCTCTTTACACAATTTTGAGCCTTCAAGCTCGTCCAAAACCTGAAAATTTCTCTTATCAACTTCCCTAGAAAAATTCTGGAGGTTTTTTTCTCCTCAAAAGGCCAACTCTAGTGCCTTAAGAGGAAGCTTAAAAGAGTTGTGTCGAAGAAGAGGTAATCTCTTCTACCGATTCTTTAAAGTTTCCATCTTCTTCAACTTCTTCTTCTTTAGTTGTTTCATTTTAAATTAATAACATACATATCAATAATATACTGATATGTTATTATAAATATAAAACAACCCCATTTCACCTTTTATCCATCCTACGGAAAATGAAATCCCCATGTGTGCGTACGTACGGAATACCGTCTCCACATCGTGGTGTAATCTGTTTTCCCTCCACCACCTTACTTGGATGGGTATAATGGTGTAATGAATATATATATATATATATATATATGATAATTATAACATGATACTAATTCTGAGATATTATATCATCCACTATTATTCCATTCAATAATTATGGGAACGATATCATCGCTCGTGCGTACGTACGGATTACCGTCTCCACGACGCGATGAGATCCATTATCCATGTTAACCATTCAAGAATGATTATAAAGTATATATATTAAATAATCATAACATATATGAAATATTATTGATACAAGAATTATTTATATGTTATTTACTTACTTCCATTCAATTTAATAAGGAAACAAAAACATCGTTCATGCGTACGTACGACCTCTCATCTCCATGAACAATGTATTTCTTTCCATTTATTGATCTATTATATATATGTATATTCTAAAAATATATTATATATAAATAATTTTTTACATTCTAGAAGTAAGTAATCATGATCTAAGTAATCATATGAATAACTACAAGTCAAAACACGGACGATAAATGAAACTATTTTACCCAAAACGCTACTTTAACATGAATTTACAAAAGAACGGATAATATAAAGTCATAAGTGAACCATATATGATATCATAACAATGAATATGATTCTGTAATACTTCAATGACATTATTTAAATCATTATACCGGAGTTTCGGATACATACGAAGCATATTGGTCATAAGGTAAGAGATAATTATTCCAATCTCATTCTTATCCGAGATTGTTTATTCGTAAGTATTTACTGGGGTTATATTTTTCATCCATGTCCATAAAAAATGTTTTTCATAAAGTGTATAATATTCTTCCATGTATTTTTAAAGTCATTATTACCCCTATTTGACTTTTACATTGTGTTATGGAAGGAATCTTTCTTTTGTTTACCATATGAGGAACTTTTTGACTTTTCTGGCAAAAGTACAAGAAGAATGTTTTTTTAAATTAAACAGTGTGATCGGAATTTTAAGGTTTTATAATGAATTATTTCAATGAAGTTTCCTCAACGAAATTTCATGATTATTTTCAAATAAATCATTTTTTTTAAAATTTCATGGAATTTTGAGAAAAGAAAATGATTTTGAAGAAGAAAGGATATTTTCCTCAAGAATTCATTTCAAGTGTTTTATCAAAACTATTTTCCATCTAAGATAACATTATTTAGTATGTTTATGATTCAAGTATAATGTCTCCATTATTTACATGGATTGTTTTTTCTTATGATGAAATGATATCCATTTCTTTTATATGGATTATGTTATGATGGGATGATGGTTATGAAACCCATTTTATTCTTTGGGTTATGATGAATGATTTATGTTTATGTTGTGGCACACGTAAGAATGATTTCATTATGAGACGGGTGGGACCTATATCTCCCTCTAATGAATTGGGTAAAGATTTATATCTCATGAGATAGACATGGCCAGAACGATATGTTAATTCGGTTCAGTGTTACAGGACTGAAACGAGGAGTGAACTCGATTCAGAAAGGGACTTTGTCCACTAAGGTAGTCTTGGCAGTAGTGCCTTGTCTACTATGGAAATCATAACATGTGATTAATGGTTTCCACAATTACATGTTTTATTCCCATGCTATTTTATCCATATTAATGTTTCTTTATGATCTATTCATTAAGTACTACCATGCTTTATGTCATTGCTCAAGATCTTGATGTTTAAACATTATGTTCATGTTTTTAAGTTCAAATGTATATAATTTGTTTTATTTTCTCCATGCTTACCCTTACTAAGAATTTGAGATCACCCTTTTATATGTTTTCTTTTCCCCAAGATTTACTAAAAGGTTTTAGGTAAGAAAGCAAAAAGGGGAAGATCTTTATGGTAATTGTTTAAGAACTTTCACCACACTTAGAAGATTTTGTTCCGAGTTTCCAAAGACACTAAAATATTATGGTCCTTGAGTGTTGGTTCTGGTTATGTATTAAGTATTTATCAAAAGTAATGTAATGTCCATGTATGTCAGGTTTGTGGTCTCTACAGTTGGTATCAGAGGAATGGTTTAGTTAACATTTGGAAACTAGGATATGAAAATTTTAGTGAGACCCCGAGAGATATTTATATGGTATGTCTAGGGATGTCCCTAAGGGTAAGTATATGTATAGGTTATAGTCCTAGAATTACGGTAACAATCATAGAATTAACCCTAAGATGTTATATATTGAAGGTACTACCCCTTTATTATTTTGTTTTCCCTAGCATGATTTTTTCCTCTAACACTATGATTTTTGGGTTTTAGACGATAGCTGGAACCCAAAGGAACCATGTTGATCAATGTAATGGACAATGCAATGATTTTACTCCTGAAAAAACCAATGTTATGGGAGATGGAGTGAAAAATCTTATTGCTATACTTATACAAGATATAAATCATTCTGGACTTCCAAATGAGCAGGGAAGAGAACAATATTATATTGAGTCCTTCATGAGGCAACGTCCACCTTCGTTCAGTGGGTCTTCTGATCCACTTATTGTTGAACAATGGATTTGTACCATTGAAAAGATATTTTCCATACATCAATGTTCGGAACATGAAAAATTCATTCTGGATATTTACTGTTTAGAAGGTGAAGCAGATCAATGGTGTACTCTAATTAAGAATACAAGGCCCATGATGAAATTGAATGCATGGAATGGGACGAGTTCAAGAACATGTTTTTTATTAAGTACTTACCTAGTATTCTTCGAAAAAAGATAAAAAAGGAGTTCCTTGATCTTAAGCATAAGGATGATGAATCTGTTGGTATATACGAAGAGAATTTTACAAGACATGCAAGGTATGCATCTGGCTTTATCATCCAACCTGAAGGTAAAGTTGATCGATTCTTTAGTGGCTTAAAACCAAGTATTCGAAGGGAATTAGCGATAAGAGACTTCAGTAGCTATGAAGAAATTGGGAATTTTGCTGTCAAGGTAGAACTGGAAGTTGGTGTATCATATCCATCTCATGGTTTTGATAAGAAACTAAATATGGCGTTCAAGGAGAAATCTCAGAAAAATGGTGAAAAGAAGATGAATGTTTCTTTATGATCAATGTGTTGAAAGAAGCATGGTGGAGATTGTCTAAAAGGTACTAGAAAATGTTTTAAGTGTGGAAAAGAATGTCATTAAGCAGTTGAGTGTCGAAGTAATGGAAAAATGGTTTTTAATGATGTGAATAAAGAAAATATTGCAGAGAACACACCACCAACACTTCAATGCTTCAAGTGCAAGGAAATGGGGCATTATGCTAATTAATGCCATAATCCAAGGGTTAATGATGATCCATGTGAGCAACCTCTTAAGGAAAAGGATAAAGGGAAGTCACATGCAATCACTATTTGTGATGTTGAGTATGAAAATGATGTTGTGTAATGATTAAGTGTTTATGTAATGGGATTTCAAAATAGTTTCCTGGAATCTCATTTATGTCATCGTGGAATTTTGGAATATCTATGTATTGGTCTTAAATAATTATATGGTACCAGTAACCATGAAAGGTTATTAAAATATTTTTGGATGGTAGATGATATGTTCATAATGAAGGGATAAGGAGATAATGAGATGTTTCATAGTATTAATGAGCTCATGACTGATATAAGGACAAAGTGATATCATTGTTTGAGTATATAGAAATTTTGGGATTTTGGTAAGTGGAAAGAGTTAGCTTTTTATAGCACTCATGTTTTCACTAAGGTTCAATGGGTATTCATTTTTCAAGAGAATACATGATTAAGGTATTCAAATGTTTTTAATTTGACCAACAAGATATATCGTATGATATATGGGGGATAAAAGATGGTATTCACATGCTTGA
Source organism: Viscum album (assembly GCA_963277665.1). Lineage (NCBI taxonomy): Eukaryota > Viridiplantae > Streptophyta > Magnoliopsida > Santalales > Viscaceae > Viscum > Viscum album. The sequence continues at coordinate 443,587,226 of OY728160.1, forward strand.
TAGATGATATTTCTAGTAATTGTTTTCTATATTCTATGAACTTGGACAGAAGTTTTTTGGATATCTCTAAAGACTGTAATGGATTATGTCGGAAATCAGATAGTATTTTTTAAGGCTATAACTTTTTGATATTATTTTTGGAATGTTATAATAGTATAGTTTTAGAAAAAGGAAAACCTGTAGGACAAGAGACAACTCGTCATGTCGGACAAGGCTGTGGGAAATCGAACCCACAACCGAAGTGCGACAAGACTTTTTCACCTACCACTAGCCTACAAAAAGTCCATGGTTAGTAGGAACTAGTTTTATTTTATTAATCTATATGATAGATGAAGTATAAGTCCATCGTTGGAATCATATACGATTAATCTCACCATAGATGAACTTATGTATATTTAATAAATTATGCTAACCTTTTTTGACAGAAACAGATGGGATGACTTATCATTCTATCACATGATTTGTTAACACTTCAGGAATGAAAAATTCAGCTTCATTTCTTTAAATAGGGATGAAGTGGATATTGTTCATGGAATGACCAACGATAATATTACACTGAAATCATGTAAGTATTTCTTCTTATGTAAAAGTTCATCAGTGTTAGGGAAATGATCTTGGAAATAAAAAATGTTGTCATAGTACTCTTATATCTGACGAATCAGATGGTAACTTAGATCATCACAAATTTATGGCTTTTTGATTGTTGGATTTTTCATATCCATGTTCTCTACCACTCTCCATCAGAACTTGATAGTTAGATTTCTCTTCCATATCCATATTTTCACTTATGTTCTCCTATGTGGAAACCCAGTGATTAGTTAATTTGGGTAACCGTTACATTTCATAATTTAATTTTTAATGTTCAGTTTTGGTTTTCCTTTTTATGATGTGGGTTTCTATGAAATAAACTTCTATGTAGTAAAAAATTTATAACCCCGATGAATTTCGAGGGAGAAATTCATTTTAAGGGGGGTAGAATGTAACACCCCGAGATTTTATGAGATATATTGTTTTTAATTTCTTTCATATCTTCTGTTGTACGCTATTATAATATTATCTTGTACTATATGCAACACCATATTACCTTGTAGTATATGCAACACTATTCTTGGCTCGTGTTACACACAATTTCTTGTTCGTTTTGTGGAAATTATTCTACGCAACATTAAGTATAGATTTTGTTTAATGTATAAATGAAACAAGTTTTGATTATGTTATACGCAACACCAAACAGAGCTTTCACTACACGCAGCCCTGACTTGGCTTACATTACACGCAATCAAGACCTTCTTCGATGGCCTGTGAATTACGCAATACAAAGTTTCACTAAAAGAGATATTATTATAATATTATCATGAACTTGCAAGTATGAATAATAATACCCACTTTTTGAAATTTTATAAATTATATCTTTCAAAATGGACTTCATTTTTGGATTTTCAATATCGAAATTATCCTAGGGTGAATTTTTTTATATTTTTCTTAAAACTTTCAATTTTTGATGAATAGTGAAAACACTAGGTTACTATTTAAAACCCGACTTTTTATTTAAATAATTATTTATTTTTTGTAAATTTATTTTAGGTCTATATTGATACATAATACCTATATATGTTCAATGTAATTCATTTGATTCATTTTATAATAATTTTTTATATACAAAAAATTTATTGAACGTTTCACCGTCTTTTACCCACCTCCTAGGAGAATTTGAAAATTCACATAAAACTTAATTTTACAGCTTCTGTGAGTAGAATTTCGAAAATATGAGAGACACAGTTAATATCATGGAGTAAAATGTGGTTCATAAGATAAACATAATTTTTTGTGAATCGTAACTTTTTACTTTTATTTACAACAGTTAAAAGTAAATAGGGTAATTAAGGGTAAAAATGATATTATTATTACCCTAACACATATCCTAATTCTATTTTATAAGTTTAATTCGACCAAAAACAACCTTAGGAATATAATATTACCCTTTAGGTCCACTTGGATTAGATTAGGACACTTATTATTATTTTATTTAAAGAAGAGTTAAAATAGTTAAAATCAATGTTTAATAACTAAAATATTTTTAATATAAGGTTATACATAAGATAAGTTATACAATAAATATTAATTATAAATATAAAAATATTTCCTACATAATGGTATTTTATTTATAATATTTAAACATTAAATAATTGAATTTATTTATGACACAATGATGATGCAGTAATTACCTTATTAATGAAATATTAACATAATTGATGATATAAATACCCAACTAAATGTAATATGAGACTTTTTATAAATTAAAATAATTTTTTAGGTTAATATGACATATTATTATTTATTTAAATAACTTTTTTAGAACTAATAATGCTGCTATGATTTTCAAAAAAATCAATTACCAAATAGTGTCAAAATTGACATAAAATAGTTTTTAAAACAAATATTATATTATTAATTGATATTCTATTCTTAAAAATCTAAGCATAGTCCAAAAGACTTATATAATAATATATATGACAATAATGAACCCATTGGGATTCTATTTTCAGTTTATAGTAAGTTTATTAACCATATAGTGTAAGAAAACAAGAAGACATGGTAAAAGTTAAATTATTTAACTTAGAGTTAAATATATATAATAAGTTTAAAATGTTAACATAAACATGTCTAAAACCTATTGTTTGAGATTATTTCTACCCATACCCACTTTAGCTTCAAAATAAGTCACTTTGGAGCCATTATAAACCGAATATGACTTTATTTTAATATAATATTTTAATTTTTTCCTAAACTGCCCCTCTCCTACCTTATGAAAGGGCACCTCCTCCCTTTTTTCTTTACACAATTTTTAGCCTAAAATATCGTCCAAAACCTAACCATTTATCTTCTCCATTTCCCTAGAAACATTTTGGAGGTTTTTTTCTTCTTAAAACACCAACTGTAGTGCCAAAAGAGGAAGCTTAAAAGAGGTGCGTCGAAGACGAGGTAATATCTTCTACCGATTCTTTCATGTTTCCTTCTTCTACAACTTCTTATTAATTAGTTGTTTCATTATAAAGTAATAACATAAGTATCAATAATATACTTATATGTTATTATAAATATGAAACAACCCCATTTCACCTTTTATCCATCCTACGGAAAATGAAATCACCGCGCGTGGTTACGTACGGAATACCGTCTCCACACCGTGGTGTAATATGTATTTCCACCACCACCTTAAATGGATGGGTATAATGGTGTAAATAATAACTATATATATATGGTAATTATAACATGATACTAATTCTGAGATATTATATCATCCACTATAATTCCATTCAATAATTATGGGAATGATATCATCGCTCGTGCGTACGTACGGATTACCATCTCCACGACGCGATGAGATTCATTCTCCAAGCTAACCATTAAAGAATGATTATAAAGTATATATATTAAATAATCATATACTATATGACATATTAATGATACTAGACTTATGTATATGTTATTTACTTACTTCCATTCAATTTAATAAGGAAACAAAAACATTGTTCATGCGTACGTACGACCTATCCCCTCCATGAATGGTGCATTTATTTCCATTATAGATCTATTATATATAGGTATATTATGAAAATATATTATATATAAATCATGTTTTACATTCTAGAAGTAATTAATCATGATCTAAGTAATCATATGAATAACTACAAATCAAAACACGAATGATAAATGAAACGATTTTACCCAAAACGCTACTTTAACATGAATTTACAAAAGAATGGGTAATATAAAGTCATAAGTGAACCATATATGATATCATAACAATGAATATGATTATTTAATAATTCAATTACATTATTTAAATAATTATACAGGAGGTTCGGATACATATGAAGCATATTGGACATAAGGTAAGGGATAATTATTCCAATCTCATTCTTATCTGAGATTGTTTATTCGTAAGTATTTACTGGGGTTATATTTTTCATCCATGTCCATAAAAAATGTTTTTCATAAAGTGTTTAATATTATACCATGTATTTTTAAAGTCATGTTTACCCCTATTTGAATTTTACATTGTGTTATGGAAGGAATATTTCTTTTTTTACCATACGAGGAACTTTTTGACTTTTTCGGCAAAAGTACAAGAGGAATGTTTTTTTAATTTATACAGCATGAATGTATTTTTACGGGTTTATAATGAATTATTTCAATGAATTTTCCTCTACAAAATTTCATGATTATTTTCAACAAAATCATTTTCTTTTAAAATTTCTTGGCATTTTGGGAAAATAAATGATTTTGAAGAAGAAAGGATATTTTCCTGAAGAATTCATTTCAAGTGTTTTATCAAAACTATTTTCCATCTAAGATGAAATTATTTAGTATGTTTATGTTTCAAGTATAATGTAACTATTATTTACATGATTTTATTTTTCTTATGATGAAATGATACCCATTTCTTTTATATGGATTATGTTATCATGGGATAATGTTTATGAAACCCATTTTATTCTTTGGGTTATGATGAATGATTTATGTTTATGTTGTGGAACACATAATAATGATTTTATTATGATATGGGTGGGACCTATATCTCCCTCTAATGCATTGGGTAAAGATTTATATCTCATGAGATAGACATGGATGGAACGGTTTGTTAATCCAGTTCAGAGTTATAGGACTGAAATGAGGAGAGAACTCAATTCAGAAAGGGACTTTGTCCACTAAGATGGTCTTGGAAGCAATGACTTGGCTACTATAGAAATCATAACATGTTCCTAATGGTTGCCAAAATTAAATGTTTTATTCCCATGCTATTTTAGTAGGATTAATGTTTCTCTATGATCTATGTGTTACGTACTTCCATGTTTTATGTCATTGCTCAAGATCATGATTTTTAAACATTATGTTCATGTTTTTAGATTTAAATGTATATGATTTGTTTTATTTTCTCCATGCTTACCCTTACTGAGAATTTGAGCTCACCATTTTATATGTTTTCTTTTCCCCAGGATTTAATGAAAGGTTTTAGATAAGAAAACAAAAAGGGAAAAATCTTTATGGGAGATGTTCAAGATCAATCACCCTGATTAGAATATTATGTTCCGAGTATCCATAGACAATAAACTATTATGGTCCTTGAGTGTTGTTTCTTGTTATTTATTAAGTATTTAGAAAAAGTAATGTAATTTTCATGAACTTCAAGCTTTGGGTCTCTACATTACCCCAATTATATATGGCTCCCCGGTGTGTTTGATCCTCTATATAGGGATTAGATGGGGCCAACATTTTCTCCACCAACTCAAGGTATGAGATCCTCAACTTGTAGTTTATGGCAATATATATTACTAATTCCTTTTTGTTTTTGGGAAATTAGATATTTTTTAAGAAATTTTGATGAGAAGGAGTGTGGTTTAAGAAGGAATTTAAGAAAAATTTGGAGGTTGAGGCATATCCTAGAAGGATTTTAGGTGGAGTAGTCCAGTTGGGTTTATCTTATTTTTGAGAATGAATATTTCACAGCTTATCCATCGTCCTTGAAGCATGACATTTGGGGTAGAGGTGTTGGTGTTTTTATAGATTTGGGGGGGTGTGATGTAGTGTTTTAGTTGAACTATTGAGAACTAGTTATTATGTTTTTCAGTCTCATCCATTTGGAGTGGCACTATTGCGTGGGAGATGGGAAACACCATGAAGTCTTATAGGTCTGATTTGATTGTTCTACTGATAAAGGGACCTATATATGTAACACATCAAGCTTCCATGGTACACTTCTCTTTGAATAATACAATAGCGTGTGTTGTACGCAACTTTAAGTTCTAACGCACACCACAACCAATCAAAGTAGCCGTTATGAATAGTAATACCTACTTTTTGAAATTTTATAAATTTTATCTTTCCAAATGGACTTCGTTTTAGTATTTGGAATATCAGAGTTATCCTAAGTTGAAATTTTTGTAATTTTTTGAGAACTTCCAATTTTTTCATGAATAGTGAAGAATACTTAAAACAACTTTTTTAATCAAAATAATTTATAGTGATAAATTATACTATTGAGTGGTTTTAAATTATAATTAGAATATATTTTTACCATTTTATCCAATGGTGTTCATTATAATTAATTTCACTTTGAAATTAGACATAAACAATTGTCAATCTTTTGATATATATTGTTTCTTAAAAACACACTATTTGTTGTGACAGCGGGAATTAATTTTAAAATTAATTAATGCAACTTATATGTTTGGAATTTTGTAAAATAGAAATCATTTTTGAATTCTGAATATCAATTATAGCTTAGGGTGAAATTTTGGCATTGTTCTGAAAAACTTCAATTTTTGATGAATAGTGAAACCACTAAGTGGTAGTTAAAAAACTGATTTTTCATTTAAATGAAACATTACCACTTCTGTGATTTGATTTTCAAAAATCCGACATACATGGTTGTCATTAGGAAGTAAAATTTGTTCAATGGGATTAAAATAATTTTTTGGTGAATAGTAACTTTTAAGTTTAATTAATCGAGATTAAAGGTAATTAGTGAAATTTAAGGTAAAAATGGTATTATAAAAATATAAAATGACCTTTAAACTTGTTCTAAACCTATTGGATGTGCCATGGACAACCAATAAAATCCATGGGTCAACTTGGGGACCCCATGGAGCCACTTTGGTAGGAAATGACATAAATAACTTTTTATTTAATGTTAAAATAAAAATGTCACAAACAAGAGTTGTTTTACTAAAACAATTTTTAAATGGGGTTATACAAGTCATATTTTTGTCTATAAATATTCATTAGAAATATAGAAAGATTTCCTACATAATGATATTTTTTTATAATTTTTAGACATTAAATAAATTAAATTATTTATGACACCATGATGATGCAGCGATTACCTCATTAATTAACAATTTTAATAAAATGGAAGGATAATGTAAAATCTAAGTGTTAAAATTGTCCAAAGCCTATTGTATGAGAATAATTCGAACCCTTATCACCTTAGTCTATAATTATATAATTTTGGGACCTTTAGAATCCGAAAATCATTGTATAATAAAGTAACATTTTATTACTTTCCAAGAGTGCCCCTCCTCTCCACTTATAAAAGGCCCCCACCACTACCACCTTACTCACACTTTCAAAGCCTTTTGGCTCGGCCAAAATCTGTCCAAATACTCTCCAAACTTCCCTCCCTTACTCTTAGAAGCCTCACTTTGGGCATAATTCTTCCCAAGGGAGCCTTTGGCTCAAATCAAAAAAGGGTTACCCAATTTTAAGGTAATGTCTCCACTTATGTTATTTTGTATTATTTTGCTTCTCCAACCCCCTAAACTCTTTTTATTCATATTTTTTGTAACAAAAACAGTATCCTAAATATACTAGGTTGTTGTTATAAAAATTATTTGAGCTACACTTACACACACCTACATCTAATGGTTAAAGAACATACTGTTTCTGTGGATGGTGAATTTCTGCCTCACGAAACGATGATTGTTCAACACTCATATAACACCTTCAAAGGTGGCCATTAAGATGTAACTGTATTTATATATGATATATAATATGTTTATGTTTTACTTAAGCTTATGTATTTTTCATTTTTGTCATACCTTTATGGTTTCCATTATGGGAAAACACGATATTTTCACTTTAGGAAGTGCAGACTACCGCCCCCTCAAAGTGATTTGAATCGTTAATGCCATATGTGGGATGTATAAAGGATGGAGTAAATGGTATTATAAATTATACTGGAATTATATTATACCTTTATATAATTATAACTTCATTCCATTAAATATAAAATAGAAATGAAAGTAGCGTTCATGCGTACGTACGGCTTACCGTCTCCATGAACTGTGCATTTCATTTCTTACCTCTAAACATTATGGAATATTATTAATGCATGTATATACTGGATATATATGAGATATATGATATATAAATCATGAATATAATTCTGGATATAATGGATATTTCACCACATGACCAACTTGTAATTATAAGAAGTTTATTTTTGACTCAAGTACCTAAGATCGACAAAATGACCGTTATAAACTTAAATAATTACATAATGTTAATGACATGGTAATAAGTGATAAAAAAGGAATAATGAACTTGAAAAATGTTCTTAAGAAGGTAAAGATTAACTATAGTTTATTATTCAGGAGATCAAAGAACGGTTGAGTGAATTCGGACACGAGGTAAGGGAATTTCTTATCCCAATTTCCATTCTTTGGGTCACTCTCCTACTTTCAAATTATGTCATGATATTATTATGTCATATCTTGTATTTTTGCTTTCTTTATGTGTAATTATAGTGAATACACATAATAGAACTATTTTATTTTAAAAATGATCTTTGTATGGACTTCGTCTCAATCTCCTTTCATTGAGGCATATTTTGTTTTATACACAACTTTCTTTTATACGGTGTATGAACCCCTTTGAATTTTACGTTTATTCAAAAGGAATCTTTTTTATACGAACCATTTTACTAAACGACAAAAAGGAATGTTTTTCTTGCCATACGTATGCGGTGACAATGACTTCCCCGCCGCCGTGACCATTATTTGAGTTTCGGCTTCCTCTACAAGCCATAACATTTTTTAAATGAAAAATAAATACAATGTTTTAATTTTCTTTTATTTTGGTATTGAAAATGGTTTTGAAAGTATTTTTATTATATCAATGTGTTGTATTGTTATCTTGTGACTGAAATGTGGAAATGTTATGTTTCCTTTATGAATGTGTTATTTGATACGAATATGTTATGGTTTATGATATGTTTAAACCTATTCATATGAGGAATGCATTGGACTTAATAAGTGACGGGTGGAGCCCGCTATAGCTCCTCGATGAATCGGTAGGTCTCATGAGACAAACTAGTGTCTTGGAGTGAGGCCTTGACAAAATATTATTTGTGGTCTTGGCACGAAGCCTTGGATACGTGGTTATGATAGTCTGGCATTATGCATTCCATCATTATGAAAGTGGTTATTGATATTGCATGTGATTATTCGACTAGTAGAATATCTATGTGAGTAAGTAAAAAGAATTATTTAATTTATTTTTGCCATATTATGCTGAAGTTAAAGTTTAAAAAGGGTTTTGTTTTTGTTATACATTGCCTTAAATGTTAACGTTTATTTAGGAAAGCTTCCGCAATATTGTTATCCTTACTGAGCATCTGATCTCACCCCTTTCAATGTTTTAATATTTTCCAGGATGTGAAGAAGTATTTTATGAATAACCTGCAGGGATTGTCATAAGAGGATATGAGTGTGGTCTATGGAGACTTTGTTATTGTAGTTTTTCACTTTATGATGTAATGTAACATTTATGAATGTATCTAGTGTTTCCAAGGCTACTAAACTAATCGGTCTTTCGAGACATGATCTTTTATGATCATGCCAATGTTACGCAATAATGCACCGACTCTGGGAAACTAGGGTCGGGGCGTTACAGTTGGTATCAGAGGCAGTTTAGTGCTAACCTTGGAAGCTTGATTTAGATAAACTCTGATTAGAGCACATAGCCCAAAGATAGACTTTGAGGTTTAGTATAGAATAACTTCCTAGAATTTTGGTATTATAGAGATTTTTTGAGTTTTCCGAGCAATACATCCCTGTCTGGATATGAGCAGGTAGAGGCAGCTCTAGCACATATGTACCTAGGGGTAAAACCCGAAAACACCGCTTTGAGCTTGACTCGAACGGGAACTGGTGCACGACAACGGGCCTTGCTGCACTCTTGGTTACGACTCTCACGAGGGATATGCTTAGGATAATTCTCATTTTCTTTACAAACCACTATGAAGGGTTATGAGTATATACTTCCTCAAAGAAAACATTTTTATGGATTATATCCATAAATAGTTCAATTTATGTTAAGTATTTTACAAGTATGGAATTATGTATTTTTATTCATAAACTAATCTAGTTTATGCCATTGTTTAGAAATGGCGTCTATTGGAAGGAATGGAAACCGTATCAATGCATGCACTCCGTGTAGGGATTTCCCTCCTGCTCAAGATAATTATTGTGGAGCTGGAGATACAGCTGGTGCTGATCAACTTATTACCATACTGGGACAACTCACTCAGGTTATGAATAATAACCTTACTCATATGGAGAACCCTGATCCTCAATGTGGAAGATCATTGTTAGAACGCTTCATGAGGCAACAACCACCAACATTTAATGGGGGTACAAATCCATTATTAGCTGAGAAATGGATAAACTCCTTAGAAAAAATATTCCCTGCCTTGGGGAGTAGCGAAAGGGAGAAGGTTGTCATGGAAGTCTACCGCCTCACTGGAGATGCCGATCAATGGTGGTCGCTGATTCAAAATACAAAGGAAGATGAAGAAGTATCAAGTATGGAATGGAGAGAGTTAAAAGATCTTTTCTTAGAAAAATACTTTCCTCGTGACCATCGAGCATATATGGAAAGGCAATTTCTGAGTCTGAGACAAAAGGAGGATGAGAATGTCGCAAAGTATGAGGCCAACTCTACAAGGTTAGCGAGACATGCTGCAGATTATATACGTAACCCAAGAAGTAATATTGACCGTTTCTTTGATGGGTTAAATCCATTTCTCCATCGAGCATTAGTCTCACAAACCTTCTCATCATACGAAGATATTGTCTCGTGTGCTATCAAGACAGAAAAGGAATTCTCTAAGTCTTATGACTTTAAAGCAAAGAAAGAAAGAAGAGATCTTCTAATAAATCTGGAAATGGAAATAAGGGGAAGAAGGGAAGAGTTGAATATCAGTCCTACAATAAATGTGGAAAGAAACACCCCGGTACTTGCTTGAAGGGAATGGGAGTATGTTACAAGTGTGGGGAAAAGTACACCAAGATCATGATTGCAAGGGAAAGAAAGTTGTTGTCAATGTGGAATGCTATAATTATAGAGAGATGGGACATTATGAAAATTAATGTCCTAAGCGTCAGGGGAACTTACCTCAGAAGAGGCCAAGGAATCAAGGCCAAGCTTATGTTATCACTACTGCTAAGGTTGAAGCTCCGAAAGATGTTGTGGCAGGTAATTTAATGATTTTCTCAAGTTTAGAAAATACATTATTTGATTATGGATCATCACATTGTTTCATATCTTCCCAGTTTTCTAAGAAAATTAGATATTTTCAATTTGATTTAACAAGAGAATTGTCAGTCAAAACTTCTAAGGGAAGTATTATTGCAACAAAGTTTTGTGAATAAGTCCCCATTAGAGCACATAACTGTTCATTATCCGCTGATCTCATTGTCATACCTATGATTGAGTTTGATATAATCCTCGGTATGGATTGAATTTCGGACTATGATGCAAAGATTTATTGTAAGAAGAAGGAGGTTATGATTTTTGATGATGATGATAAGGAACACCTTATTTTTAGAGCAGAATCATCACCACCTAATTCTTATTTAGATACACCCCCAGTAGCTCAACTAAATTCAATTATTGGGGAGGAAGAGAATGAAATAACTGATGGCGAGGGAATTAATTCTCAAATAAAGGATGTACCTATTGTGAAAGAATATTAAGATGTGTTTCCGGAAGATTTACCCGGACATCCTCCAGAACAGGAAGTTGAGTTTTCCATTGATTTAATTCCTGGATCAAGGCCTATATCGATGACCCCTTATAGAATGGCCACCGTGGAATTAGTAGAATTAATGAAACAACTAGAGGAATTGAGTAATACGGGATTTATTCTCCCTAGTGTTTCTCCATGGGGAGTCCCTATACTTTTTGTTAAGAAGAAAGATTGATCTATGAGGTTGTTCATTGACTACAGGGAGATCAATGCTATAACAATAAATAAAAAGTATCCCCTACCTCGCATTGATGATTTATTTGACCAATTGCATGGAGCTCAATACTTTTCAAAGATTGACCTTCGATCTGGATACCATCAGTTGTTTGTGAATAAGGAAGACATTCCGAAGACAACATTTCGAATAAGGTACGAGCATTACGAGTTTACAGTAATGTCTTTTGGATTGACTAATGCACCTTCTATATTCATGGATCTAATGAATAGAGTTTTCAAGGAATATCTAGATGATTTTGTGGTGGTATTTATTGATGACATCTTGGTGTACTCCAAAAGCTACAAAGATCATGAAAATCACTTGCGCATTATCTTGAAGACTCTTGGAAGGCATGAATTATATGGGAAGTTTAGCAAGTGTGAATTCTGGCTTCAGGAAATTTCTTTTCTTGGCCACATTGTCTCTAAGGATGGAATTTACATTGATCCTTCTAAGAGCAAGGCAATCCAAGAATGGCCAGCACCGATGAGTATAACTGATGTACGCAACTTTATTGGTTTGGCAGGTTATTATCGAAGTTTTGTCCAGAATTTTGACCGATTGGCTAACCCATTAACGAAGCTCACACGTAAAGGGGTTAAATTTGTCTGGACAAAAGAGTGTGAAGAATGTTTTGAAGAACTAAAGAGAATATTAGTCAATGGTCCTATATTGACTCTACCATCAGGGAATGATGGGTTCGTTATTTATAGTGATGCATCAATGAAAGGACTTGGTTGTGTCCTTATGCAGAATGATAGGGTTATTGCCTATGCATCACGACAGTTAAAAATTCATGAGCAGAACTATCCTACTCATGATATCGAGTTAACTGCTGTAATATTTTCCCTGAAGATATGGAGACATTATCTCTATGGTAAAAAATGTGAGATATATACCGATCACAAGAGTTTGAAATATATTTTCTCACAAAAAGAACTCAACATGAGGCAAAGATGATGGCTTGAAATACTCATGGATTATTATTGCACGATACACTACCACCCAGGGAAGGCAAATAAGGTTACAGATGCTTTGAGTAGAAAAGATCATGGAGTTTTGAACATGATGAGAGTGGAAAGGGATCCTATTTTCATGGATCTAGTAAATATGGATATGGGAATCACCATGGAGGGTGAAACATCAAAACTTTTTCAAATGGTTTCCAAACCATCTTTACTAGAAAGGATAAAGAGTTCTCAGTCTGATGATGAAGTGTTGAAAAAGAAGATTAAAGCTGTGAATGATGGGCGGTTGAGTGACTTTGTTTATGAAGATGGAATTTTGAAATTTGGGAGGAGACTTTGTGTTCCCGATATACCTGATTTAAAGTGGGAATTTCTGGATGATGCTCATAGTTCCAATTTCTCTATACACCCTGGGAGAAATAAAATGTATAGAGATTTAAAGGGAAATTTTTGGTGGGACAACATGAAAAGGGAGATTGCCGATTTTGTGTCAAGATGTATGGTTTTCCAATAAGTGAAAGCTGGAAGGCAACATCCTGGTGGAGTATTGCAACCTCTTCCCATACCTGAGTGGAAATGGGATAATATTACGATGGAATTTGTCAGGGGACTACCAAAGACCCCTAGAAAGAATGACGCAATATGGGTCATTGTTGATCGTCTCACCAAGTCTGCACATTTTCTTTCTATAAGGGAAGATCTACCACTTGAATGTCTAGAAAGACTATATATTAATGATGTTGTGAGAATTCATGGAGTACCCCTGTCGATTGTCTCAGATCGTGATCCCCGATTTACATCAAGATTCTGGAAAAGTCTTCAGAAGGCCTTGAATACTGAACTTCGTTTGAGCACTGCTTACCACCCTCAAATAGACGGACAATCAGAAAGAACTATTCAAACCTTAGAAGACATGTTGAGATCATGCTCACTTGACTTTCAAGGAATGTGGGATCAATAATTACCTCTGGTAGAATTTTCCTATAACAATAGCTTCCATTCAAGTATTCGGATGTCACCATATGAAGCGTTATACGGAAAGAGATGTCGCACACCAACCTTTTGGGATGATGTTGGTGAAAGAAAACGTGTAGGCCCAGAATTGGTGGAGGAAACGATGGAAAAGGTGAAGGTAATCCAAAACCACATCAAAGCAGCTCAAAGTAGGCAGAAGAGCTATGCTGACAATCGAAGGAAGGATTTGGAGTTTGAGGTAGGAGATCATGTTTTCTTGAAGGTATCACCATGTAAAGGAGTTATACATTTTGGTAACAAGGGTAAATTGAGTCCCAGGTACATCGGACCCTTCGAAATTCTAGAACGAATTGGGGCTGTAGCTTACCATTTGGCAATGCCGCCAAGTCTCTCCAAAGTTCATGATGTATTCCACGTATCACTTTTGAGAAAATACATGCCCGACCCAACGCATGTACTCACCTATGAGGAATTAGAACTGGAACCCGATCTGTCTTATTGTGAAGAGCCCGTCAGGATTCTTGATACAAGAGAACAAGTGCTGAGAAACCGGATGACTCGTCTGGTAAAAGTTCTATGGAGAAACCATAAGATGGAGAAGGCAATGTGGGAACCCGAGGAACTTATGATGAAGAATCACCCGAGTCTTTTTATATAGTGATATTATATGAAATTTGGAGGCTGAAATTATTTGAAGGAGGGGAGAATGTAACACCCCAAGCTTCCACGTTACACTTCTCTTTGAAAAATACAGTAGCGTGTGTTGTACGCAACTTTAAGTTCTAACACACAACACAACCAATCAAAGTAGCCGTTATGAATAGTAATACCTACTTTTTGAAATTTTATAAATTTTATCTTTCCAAATGGACTTCGTTTTAGTATTTGGAATATCAGAGTTATCCTAAGTTGAAATATTTGTAATTTTCTGAGAACTTCCAATTTTTTTATGAATAGTGAAGAATACTTAAAAACAACTTTTTTAATCAAAATAATTTATAGTGATAAATTATAATATTGAGTGGTTTTAAAGTATAATTATAATATATTTTTACCATTTTATCCAATGGTGTTCATTATAATTAATTTCACTTTGAAATTAGACATAAACAATTGTCAATCTTTTGATATATATTGTTTCTTAAAAACACACTATTTGTTATGACAACGGGAATTAATTATAAAATTAATTAATGAAACATATATGTTTGAAATTTTGTAAAATAGAAATCATTTTTTAATTCGGAATATCAATTATAGCTTAGGGTGAAATTTTGGCATTGTTCTGAAAAACTTCAATTTTTGGTGAATAGTGAAACCACTAAGTGGTAGTTAAAAAACTGATTTTTCATTTAAATGAAACATTACCACTTCTGTGATTTTATTTTCAAAAATTCGACATACATGGTTTTCATTAGGAAGTAAAATGTGGTTCAATGAGATTAAAATAATTTTTTTGGTGAATAGTAACTTTTAAGTTTAATTAATCGCGATTAAAGGTAATTAGTGAAATTTTAGGTAAAAATGGTATTATAAAAATATGAAATGACCTTTACACTTGTCCTACCCCTATTGGATGTGTCATTTCTGACCAAGAAAATCCATGGGTCAACCTGGGGACCCCATGGAGCCACTTTGGTAGGAAAATGACATAAATAACTTTTTCTTTAATGTTAAAATAAAAATGTCACAAACAAGAGTTGTTTTACTAAAACAATTTTTAAATGGGGTTATACAAGTCATATTTTTGACTATAAATATTCATTAGAAATATAAAAATATTTCCTACATAATGATATTTTTTATATAATTTTTAGACATTAAACAAATTAAATTATTTATGACACCATGATGATGCAGCGATTACCTCATTAATTAACAATTTTAATAAAATGGGAGGATAATGTAAAATATAAGCATTACAATTGTCAAAAGCCTATTGTATGAGAATATTTCGAACCCTTATCACCTTAGACTATAATTATATAAGTGTGGGACCTTTATAATCCTAAAATCATTGTATAATAAAGTAAAATTTTATTACTTTCCAAGAGTGCCCCTCCTCTCCACTTATAAAAGGCCCCCACCACTACCACCTTACTCACACTTTCAAAGCCTTTTAGCTCGGCCAAAATCTGCCCAAATACTCTCCCAACTTCCCTCAATTACTCCTAGAAGCCTAACTTTGGGCATAATTTTTCCCAAGTAAGCCTTTGGCTCAAATCAAAAAAGAGTTACCCGGTTTTAAGGTAATGTCTTCACTTATGTTATTTTGTTTTATTTTGCTTCTCCAACCCCTTAAACTCTTTTTATTCATATCTTTTGTAACAACACCAATATATTAAATATACTATGATGTTTTTATAAGAAGTATTAGAGCTACACTTACACACACATACATCTAATGGTTAAAGAACATACTGTTTCTGTGGATGGTGAATTTCTGCCTCACGAAATGATGATTGTTCAACACTCATATAACACCTTCAAAGGTGGCCATTAAGATGTCACTATACTTATATATGATATATAATATGTTTATGTTTTACTTAAGCTTCTGTATTTTTCATTTATGGCATACCATTATGGTTTCCATTATGGGTAAACACGATATTTTCACTTTAGGAAGTGCGGACTACCGCCCCCTCAAAGTGATTTGAATCGTTAATGCCATATGTGGGATGTATAAAGGATAGAGTAAATGGTATTATACATTATAATGGAATTATATTATACCTTTATATAATTATAACTTCTTTCCATTAAATATTAAATAGAAATGAAAGTAGCGTTCATGCGTACGTACGGCTTACCGTCTCCATGAACGGTGCTTTTCATTTCTTACCTCTAAACGTTATGGAATATTATAAATGCATGTATATACTGGATATATATGAGATATATGATATCTAAATCATGAATATAATTCTGGATATAATGTATATTTCACCACATGACCAACTTGTAATTATAAGAAGTTTATTTTTGACTCAAGTACCTAAGATCGAAAAAACGACCGTTATAAACTTAAATAATTACATAATGTTCATGACATGGTAATAAGTGATAAAAAAGGAATAATGAACATGAAAAAGGTTCTTAAGAGGGTAAAGATTAACTATAGTTTATTATTCAGGAGATCAAAGAATGGTCGAGTGAATTCAGACACGAGGTAAGGGAATTTCTTAACCCAATTTCCATTCTTTGGGTCACTCTCTTACTTTCAAATTATGTCATGATATTATTATGTAATATCTTGTATTTGTACTTTCTTTATGTGTACTTATAGTGAATACACATAATAGACCTATTTTATTTTAAAAATTATCTTTGTAAGGACTTCGTCTCAATCTCCTTTCATTGTGGCATATTTTGTTTTATACACAACTTTCTTTTATACGGTGTATAAACCCCTTTTAATTTTACGTTTATTCAAAAGGAATATTTTTTATACGAAGCGTTTTAATTAACGACAAAAAGGAATGTTTTTCTTGCTGTACATATGCGGCGACAACGACTTCCCCACCGCCATGACCATTATTTGAGTTTCGGCTTCCTCTACAAGCCATAACTTTTTTTAAATGAAAAATAAATACAAAGTTTTAATTTTCTTTTATTTTGGTATTGAAAATGGTTTTGAAAGTGTTTTTATTATATCAATTTGTTGTATTGTTATCTTGTGATTGAAATGTGGAAATGTTATGTTTACTTTATGCATGTGTTATGTGATACGAATATGTTATGGTTTATGATATGTTTAAACCTATTCATATGAGGAATGCATTGGACTTAATAAGTGACGGGTGGAGCCCGCTATAGCACCTTGATGCATCGATAGGTCTCATGAGACAAACTAGTGCCTTGGCACGAGGCCTTGACAAAATCTTATTTGTGGTCTTGGCACGAGGCCTTGGCTACATGGTTATGATAGTCTGGCATTATGCATTCCATCATTATGAAAGTGGTTATTGATATTGCATGTGATTATTCGGCTAGTAGAATATCCATGTAAGTAAGTAAATGGCATTATTTAATTTATTTTTTCCATATTATGCTGAAGTTAATGTTTAAAAAGGATTTTGTTTTAGTTATAAATTGCCTTAAATGCTAAAGTTTATTTACGAAAGCTTTCGAAATATTGTTATCCTTACTGAGCATCTGAGCTCACCCCTTTCAATGTTTTAATATTTTCCAGGATGTGAAGAATTATTTTATGAATAACCTGCAGGGATTGTCATAAGAGGATATGAGTGTGGTCTATGGAGACTTTGTTATTGTAGTTTTTCACTTTATGATGTAATGTAACATTTATGAATGTATCTAGTGTTTCCAAGGCTACTAAACTAATTGGTCTTTCGAGACTTGATCTTTTGTGATCATGCCAATGTTACGCAATAATGCACCGACTCTGGGAAACTTGGGTCGGGGCGTTACAATATATCATTGTGTATTAGGTATATCATGGTTTTACCCAAGGTTTATAGGATCATATTTGAAAAATATTTTGAAATAGGGAGATACACAAGGATTTTATGTTTAAATGCCAGAGGCTGTATTTACTGATATCCATTAGAATGTAATCTACTATATTGCACCATGTTCTGGGTGAAATCCATTAATGTTGTGGTTTCTTTAAGCATATTGTGTTGTGGTCTAATTAAAATACATTTTATATAAATTCAAAAGTCCACTCAAAATTTTATTATTTTCTCTATTCTTCTTTGAACCCTGGGTTACCTGAGGACCCAATTTAGCTACTTTTTTCTTTATTGATTGGCTTCACCCCTATACATTTTTGATATTATTTAATTTGTGATATGAGGCGTGTTTTTATATTCTTTTTTGTTTATGTTATCTCTTCTTACATATTTTCATGATATGGTTAATTTTTCCCTCTATTTTGGGGTTTCTTTTTATGACTAATGGTAGATTAATTATGGGGATGATATCATCAAGGATTGTGAGTTCCTCATAGACGAGGTTATTGAATATATGTTCGTATTCTTCCATTATTTCTTAGATAACATTGAATTTTTAATCTCAAGGTAAGTGATTCAATTATTATACTTATTTTATGTAAAATTATGGGATTAACATGATTTATCTTCTTTAGGTATCAATGGAATTGTCCTAAATAATGATAAAAACAATAAATAAGAATAATTCTAAAGCGTACTCTTATCACATCAAATATTTTTTTGTCATTGATTCATCATGATATTTTATATATAATGGACTATCTATTTTATATGTTCGTTTTTGTTTCATATCATGATAAATATGATTAAAATTTGTCAAATAATGTAAATAATTTTAGACAAGGAAAATAATGAATCAAAATTGTGAATTTGACTACCATTCTTCCTTGAAAGTAACTAAATATGAATGTATTTATCAAAGCATGTTTATGGTTTATTATTAGCTATATTTTCTAGCTAATGTTAGTTTTTTTTTGAAAAATATGCAAAATGAATTAATTATTTCAAGGTAGAAATGTATTTTTTTAGGAATTAAATGTTTGGGTCTATTGAAATCCCATCATTGTATGTCATAGGAATGTATAAATTGGTTTATGGAAGTGGTTTTACCTTAAGTTTAAAATTATGAAAATATGATTATTTCCATTCATATTCATTAACATGATTGCCACAAAGATATTATTTTGGTGGAATTGGTATGGTTGGTATATTAGGTTAGGGAGGGACAACACAAGTTAAGAGATGGGATTGCTTGTTACTTATTCATTGAGTTGTGGTTGATTTTGGGATTGGTGTTTTAGGTTGATCATGGGGATATACTATTGCTAGAACTACCATGTTGATATGTTGATTGGTTTTTTGGTATGATTTCAAAGCTGATATTTCTCATCATTCCTGTTGTTTGATATTTTGTGGTTAGTTTGATTTATACTCATTTATTATGATTTTAAATTTCTTACCATAGTTTGATTATGCACTATATGTTCATCTTCCTTGTGACATTTTAAAATGATACCTAGAATACATAGATTATGGAATGATAAATGAATTATAATTGAACTAATGGGATTGAGTGACATTACTAGAACTAATGATTTATAGATTAAATAATAACCATGTGATGGTTAGATTAATTATTTAAGTGTGTGAAATAGATTCTGGAAATTAATATATTAATTATAAAAGCATGTTTCCTCAGAATAAAATAAACTAATTAAACTAGATTTTTCAAGGGGATAAATAGATGGTTGTTAACTTATAATTAAAATTTAAAAATGATTAATGATATTGAATATTGATTCATTAGTACATATATGAGGCCTAGTTTCCTTTAAAAAGTGGTAAAAACCAGGTTTCATATTGGATGATATTTGTATTCAATTATGAGAGAAGGTAGTTTCCCTTAGTTTGTTGTTTGGTGTTCTATTCATTATATTTTTTGATTTCATATGCTTCACTACCTGAGTTGGGTGGGTATCTGACACCCAAATGTTTTAGATTCTAGGTATTTTCCCCAACACATGTGTTGATAAAGGAATAAATGGCTGTCTACTCCCTCTTCCTCAGTCTCCCTTCAGACATAACATAATATGTAGGAATATATAGGATGCAATAATTTTAGGTATAGGGTATGTGTCTACATATGTTATGATGACTATTAGTTTTACCAATCATATTTTAACAGGCTATAACAGATTGAGGTGATAAAACATAATATGTATTATGATAGTACTAATTATAATTACCATTTATTTACTTGCATGAATTATTATGGCTTGAGGTATAATACATGATAAAAAATTTGTGATGTATTTCAGAACTATTACTCAGTTTTGGATGTGATGATATGCGGGTGTGATATATATGTTTGGGGGTTTTAAATGGATAATAGAAGGGAGTTTAGCACAAGACATTAGGTGCTGGGCATGAGAGTGAAAAACTGGCGAGGAAGTGAAAGGGATTTTCCTTTATTATGTATATGCTTTTGATATCGACAATATTATTTCTATGTTCTAATTGGTGAGGGAGACTTGGTGAGTATGAGATATTTTTTTTACTAATTTAAGTAACTAGTTAGTTTAATTTTTTTATTCACTAGGCTTTAGTGTGCTTCTCTCTCATTTTCATGAGAGGTTTTAGGGAGAATCATACTAATTGTACCTGTATTCTCACCCCATATATACAAAATTTTATTTATATCCACAGGAGTTGATTAGTGATTGATCTAGTCATTACTAACGTGATGAGGGGGTTTTAGGATCTATTAGAGTTCATGGACACTACCTATGATTTTTTTCATACTATTTTTAATTGTTTTTCATTTTGTATGAACTTATATTCATGTATTGGGACGAAATATTTATTTATTTAATAATGTTTATTATTGGATATTTTATATTTACATAATTTCATATATTAATTATAATTTCATACATTTTTATACATTTTATAACTTTATTTATGGTTCCCAACCAATGGACTATTAGAATCTGGCTTTGAGGACCATCCCCATCATCATTTCCAATCCTGGAGGGTTACTAGGGGATGGGTAGGGAGGGGGGGGGGGGTTCGTGACATGTGGCGTTAGTATTCCCCCCTTTATGAGGATCTTTTATCGGGTATGAGATCCTTAAATGGAGTTGTTATCCCCTACATTTAAGGGAAAAATGATCCTTCATTATAGTTTCTAAGTGGCTGTGTGGGTTTCTGGATTTGGGTAGTTTGGATTTTTGTAGTGGTAATCCAATGTACTTTTATTATAGGGTTGTACAGAGTAGAACAATTTCCTATGTTTCTAGTTCTCTTGTTTACTACATACCTTGGTGGTTATAAGAGTAAAGGTCATTACTGACTTGATCATGACCTATTATTATGTGAAGAAAGGGTTGTACTATAAATTTATTCAATAAAAACATGATATTGGTAATGGTGGATAGTAAAGTTGGTGTTTCTCTCTTGATTGATTCATGTACCTCAATGAGGATTGAATTCCCCCTTTATGGTCTCTGGTAGTGGTATGTAATTTTTATTGTTTTAATGAATGATTACCATTTTTGAAATTACTCAAATTTATTTTTTATAACTTACTTAAAACTAAAACTATGGTATGTAGGGATGAACAACATAAAATTCTTAGTTGTGTGGACAAAAATAAAATAAAAAAGAAAAACAAAACAAGGTAAAATTATTTAAGAGAAAAGGTTAAATTCAGTGAGTATTGGTGAAGAGTTTCATTAGAGATAAGGAGAGAGAAAAAATGAAGGTAAGAAGTGGGAAAAAAATTAAATGAAAGGGAGAAATAAACTTAAATAAACTAAGTAATGTCACTGTTTTTGTATCAAACTAAGCCATAGGGGTTTTTAAAGCTCTAGGAATTATGGTTAAAAATATTAACTTTCATTAAGAGATCATTATTTTCCAGGGAAATCACTTTTAAACAAAGATATCTATCTATCTATCAAGAAAAAATGATCCTTCATTGGGAAGATATAATGGTTTTTTTTTCAATTGAAGTAATTTAATTTATGTTACCATGTTAAAATGATCTATACTCCACACCTTTCGGTTCATGAAAGTAGCATAAAAACAATTACCTTTAATAATTTAAAATTAAAAACTCTAGATGAAGTGAAATACTATGAATCTCCTTTAAAACATCAACATAACAATCATTTAAAACGAATTTTGAACTGATTTTCAACTACCTAAATTTACTTAACTCTAGTTTCATTAGTTGAAACTTTATTAGAAATATATGTGATAAATAAATGAATAAATTTCCAATTAGAACAAAAATTTTTTTATTTAAATTGAAGAGTGAATAGCTAAATAAATTTCTATTTTAAGACAATTTTTCCTAAAAAAAATTACCTTCACATTAATAATACAAATTTCACAATTATTTTCAAGAAATTCATTTCAAATATTTAAAAATAATAAATGATAAGAGATAGAGAGATATGGAGATAGGAATCATCTCTGTTGAAGTACACTTTTACTTTATCTCAGGATCTCGAAGGTTCCTTCACTTTAGTTTTTCACTACCTCTCTTATTTTTCTCATCCTCTCTCCAAGAATGAATTTATATTGAAATAATTTTGCTAACCTTATAGTTATATGAAATTTTCCTTCTATAGGCATTAATATATAAATCAACTATCAACCACTACAAACTATATCTTTAAAAAAATCTCCAAATAACTCCCCAATATAAAAAACAATTAACTATTACAACCCATAATCATTTGACCTCTATCCAGATGACACACCTATTAATTATTCTTGACTAAATTCATGCCTCAATTAAATACCGTCAATTATTGAATCATATATCGACATTTAATTCATTGAACCATGTGTGAAAAAACTATTTCAATCATACCTCCCATTTGAATAGTACCTAAACCCATAATCTATAATCCAATTTCGATGATGGAATTGATATAAACTTCTTCAAATAACCCTAATATCTATTACCATGTCACAATAAAAGATAAATTCACTAAGGCATCATCTATAGTATACACTGCAACCTATTCATCACACATTAACATAGATCATAAAACATTGATTCACAAAACTCTAACATTAAACAACCCCAGACCTTATTAACTTACATCCATCAAAATAAGTTCTCCTATGGTCAAAATCATATTCCCACTGTTCACAGTCCACTCAAAAACATGTTGATAAAATATCTTAAATATATATCATGAAATTCATCACATACGTTCAACTAGAGGATGGTAAACAATTGAGGTCCCCATCATCATCTTTATCCATACACAAGAATAAATAAAACAAAAATAATATTCCATACATTGCATGATTAAATATTTATTCTTAAATTTGATCATATTTAATCAATATTCAGTTAGAAAAACCAATCAAACATGAGCTCAAATATTCATTAAATTTGATCAACACCCAAGTTTGATGATTTTATCTTCATCATATATCTCAGTTCAGAACTAAAAATTCTTGGGGATCTCAATATTAAATAGCCAGGTTGACTATATCTATGCTTATACTCTTTATCATCTATAGTTTTCTTAATAGAAGTTGAGGTTCCACTCAATCTCGGTTGTAGAATTTCGAGGATTTTCATAGCATGATCAGGTTGAGAAATTGGTGCTCCTAAAGCAGCAATAGTATTTAAAAACATTACAAGTATTCCATTTAACTGAGTAATTATTTTTCATTACATTATTCTAATATTATTGAACTTAATTTTATTAGAATTATATATTAGAGCTCACATTTCATTAGTTATTTAATTATAAACTTATATAGTATTCTACATATGATGAGTTTTTTTCACATTGTAAAACTCGATTGAACTCATCATGAACTATTACACATATTATGTCATTCATATATTTAGATTTTAGATAATAATATACTTTAATAGAATAATAATAGTTCTATAAATCACTTTCCGGAATAGTAAAGGGCTTCATGAATTTCATGTAATCCTTTAAACAATGGTTCTGTATGTAAATTATAATCTATGCCTTCTAGAAATTATATTTCTCCCCATTTAAGAAGGAAGATAACATACCTTATTTGTTATCAAAAATAGCAACATTATTTAATATGATTTTAATACTTTAGAATATAAAATATTATTACTCGAAATTCAGTTCCTCTAATATCAATTATTGTTCAAAGACCAACAACACAAAAACTCCAGGGGGTGAATTAAGTTTATGAAATTTTCTTATATTATAAAACCACCCCCTTCAAGGTATGATAAGTTATAATATTTTATTTACACATTAAAGTATTTTATTTAAGATAATAATGAATGTGAAATAATGATAGTGGTTTATATTTCTTTGGGGAACATAAATCCTATAGTCTAGTCCACCATTGCTCAACTCCTGGAGCTTAGTGATTTTCAGCAGGGAAATCCGTTTAATAATTATTTATAGAAATTTTCTCAAGGACTATATGAGTATGTTCATGTATTTCAAAATTGGTATAATAACTCGAGCTTTTGTTAGGCTCCAACATGGTTTTACAAAACGCCAGACTTTAGGGTTCTTTTACTAGGATCCTTCACACTACCAATAGATGGAAAGAATATGAAAGATAATATATGTATAACATAGGTTTAAGATAAAACTAATAGAATATAAGAAATATACAGGAGAAATAATAATAAAGAAATATAGATTTAGAGAGTTTTCTAAAAACACAACAATGATGATCTTGATATCATAACTGTAGATCTTGATGTTTCTTCTTCTTTTTTAAGTAACAAAGAAGCACACATAGCTTTTAGAGAGTGGGAGAGTATACAAGATCTTGTGGGGGTTATTTTTTTTTTATATTTTATATGTTTTACTTATTTTCTACACATCAAAATACATGTATATTTTTTCTTTTAATTTCATATAATTAGATCCATAAAATATTCTCTTGGAATTAAAATTAAGATATCATTTTCTTGAAGATACCTCAACAATAGGACTGATCATTAATTTATCCTTGTACCAATTTTTTCTCCTCCTACTTATAATATTTTTATAAATGATTTTACCAAAAACATTTAATAATATATTTAATGTGTATATGGAGACATTAATTTCCACTCAAAGAACACCAACTGTCATAAATAAAAGGTTATGAAATTACCTATCCAATTTTGGATTACCATATAAATGAATTCCATTAATTTAAATTCACATATCCAAATTGATCCACATATCCACTCTTCACATATCTAATTTTATTATATATTCATTTTATATAGGTTTTCTCCACATAACAGAATTAGTCTCGTAGCCTTCTTGCTCATATACCTAAATTAGATGCAGTTGAGTGAATCATGTTTCCATTTGGAACTAAGTATCTGATTTTACCATGTATATAAATCATAAATACAATTAGTCCACATAACTAATTTACAAAGTCAACTGATCTACATAGATGATTATTGACGTGTGTGATTAATCAATGTAGTTTATTTTCACATAGCCAATTCCATGATATAGGTGATTTACATAGGAAAATGAATCACATAGCTGAATACTTGACATATCCAGATCCTTAGGTAACCAATTTTTTTATTTGGAAAATTTCTCATACTTTCGTAAAATTTGAGCAAAAACATCCATAATGATAGAATTTCAGCAGAATAAACTAAAATAAAGGAAAAACATAAGGAACGTACTTAAAAAAATTATTAAAAATATAAGAAGGGCTTTTGAGATCATAAAAACAAAAATCACATGTGATATACTGTAACAACATTAGTATTCCAACAAGTTCAAATTTTCCATTTATGGAGAAAGATTCTTCAGACATCTGCGATCTATCTGATAACCCCTCTTTCCAACGAACACTGTATACTCACCTTCCACATCAAAGAAAAAAATATATTCTAAAATAAATCAATAAAAACACACATAGAATAAAAGAAATTAATGTCAAGGACATTATATTATTGTTTTATCATACATAAATGAAAATCCAATAGTGGTTAGTACTTCTCCTTCATCAACTCTCATCCCCAGCATACCTCAGACATGCTAAACTGACCTCCAACCGACACGGTCAACACCAAGGGTGATTGAATTATATCATAATTAATAAAAAATTATTATAAAATGGTTCATACTATAAATATGCTTGATTCCCCTAAATCAAAAAAGAATAAAGGAAAGGTAGAAAAAAGGAAAATTGTAACACTATAGATTTAATTATAGTATGCTTTTCTTTCTCTAAAAATAATGACACAATGCACACATATTTATTTAAGAATATGATTAAAAATTAAATAGAAATATTTTATTAAATTAATATCAATATTTAATTCATCATGTAAAAACTATATTATGGAGAATTTTTTATATTTTCCAAAAATAATTGATTTTTGGAAGAATAGTAACAAATATTGATTTTACAAAAACCGTTGTTTTTATGATGTTATAATGATATATGAATAAATAGAATGGTTAGGAATTTTTTTTCATATATAAAAAATATATATAATAATTAAAAAAATTTATAATAAATTAAAATGTTGAAATATAAAATATATGTTTATCATTTTTGAAATCTATGTAATGTTTTTATTCAAATAAAAAGGTTTTTAGTTATACTCTCTTAATAATGTTTATAAATTTATCCTATTGGTTTTGTTTTGTATTTAACCAAATAAATTCTACTATTATTTAACATAATATAATTAATTCAATTGGAATCAAAATTATACTTTATTTTGGAGTGAAATCATTTTTATTCATAGAACAAACATTTTTCCTAAAATTAATTTCATTACGTTTTGAGCATTTATATTAAAATTTATTTATAAAATTTATACAAATATAATAATTTAAATTGATACCATATTTTTAATCATAATAATTAAGAGTAGTTAATAAGTTCTATTTAATTTTTGGTCGAAACTAATAGTAAGAATAGAAAAAAATTTCTACCATGGTTTAAGTTTAAATGACTTTACCAGGAGGGGGGGGGGGGGGGTTAATAAATAATGGTAAAATATACTCTAATTTTTTTAAAGATTATTTTTAGAGATATTTTGACATTATAATATCTTAACTTGAAAATGGTTTCCATTTTTTCCACTTTTAGAAGAAAATTACTTAATAATATTTTAATCTTTTAAATAATTCCAGGTGTGTCCCCCATCACTTAAAATGAAACCTCTTCTACTCCCTTATTAAAAATATTTTATCACATTAGCTCATAAAATAACATAAATAATCCTTACTATATTCCTATCCATCATTATTTATTTTTTTATTCTCTTAATAGAATCCTCAAAGGGATTAAGTAGTAAGACAAAAGAGACATCTCAATGGAGAGGTAATCGTCTATTCCAATTCTTTCAAAATTTATTTCTTCTTCTACTTCCTATGAATATATGTTATACATCCTAACATTATTACTATAGTATAATTAAGATAAATATATTTTATTATTATAATGGTACAACCATTTTCCACCTCAATTCCTTCAATAGAGAAATGATTGTATTGGTCGTGCGTACGTGTGGACTAAAACCTATAAAATACAATATGATTCGTTTTACACCACCAAATTTCATGGATGGTTATTATTATAGATTTAATATTTATATATTATATTTATAAAATAATTATGCACCTAAAATTTTAATATTATATATACCTTATTACCATCCCATCCATTGGGAGACGATAACATTGCTTCTTTGTATATTTGGACTACCAACTCCATGAAGAAAAGGGATTCATTATTCATTTACACTTTACATGACTAGTATTAATAATATATTTATTGAATATATATGATATATAGGATATATTAATGAATTTATAAACCTGAATTATTTCTTACCTTCCTTTATTTATGTCCATTGTAAAGTGGAAACACCATCCGTGCATACGTACGTACTACCATCTTCATGAAGTGATGTAATTACTTTTTCATCACCAACATATATGAATTATTATAAAAGTGTATAAAATTATTATATATGACACTTATTACATTATTAAGGTAATGTAAATGCTGTAACCCTGAAAAAGATGAAAGGACCAAAACTAGTGAAGCAAAACTATCTTGAAAAATGGAATAGTCCACACTAAGAAACAATGATTATAAAAAAAATTATTAACAAAGGGGTGTTGAAATTTTATTTTCAGATAATATATGATATTATTAGTATTTGTATGTTTTTTTAATATAATTATAATTATTTTTCCTATTTTGGGACATGGAAAAAGTAAATTTCTATGTTTTCCTAGGGCAACATAGTAGTTGACCCTCGTCGTATCACATGAAGAGCTTCTCAATTTATCTACTTAATTAATCTAATTCACCTAAAATATTTTTTTTGTGTTTTTGTTATTTAATTAAAGAAATTATAAATGCTTGTGTTTTTTTTAAATTATAAAATATTTAAATGAAAAAATATTTATATATAAGCATGAAATGTTAAACAGACTTAAATTAGAAAGAAAGAATATCTTCCTAGGTTTAGTTTTGATTTCAATAATTTTTCATGTTTATTAGTTTAAATTATGTTTCATGATACAATTATGAAATCTCAAAAATGAATTAATATCATTTTCTTTAGTGTTTTGAAATATCAAATTCCATAAAAAAATAAAAATTCCACCTTCTCTGATAATCAAGGTTAATGAGACACCTTAATCGAGAGTGTATCATCATCCAAGATCTGGATTCATTGTATTCCATTGTATTCCGTTTCATCCATTAATCTTTTCAAATCCATCATGTGAAGATATTTTTATTAATGGAAGGAAGAGAAAATAAAAAAATAAAAAAAATAAAAATAAAATATAGTTTCGTGTCATGGTGGACAATTTACATAGCCGTTCCTTCCACTCAAATCTATGACAAAAACAAAATACACTTTAAGAAATAATTCAAGAACACCTATCCTTCTAAAGTCAATTCCTTCGGTCAGCCCATCATTGTCAATGGTTAGAGATCATAGTATATAGAAATAGATATAAGGGAAGAAAATAAAATAAAAATGTAATAATAATGATAGAATAATAAGAAAATGAACACGTAAAATAATAAAATAAACTAAAGAAGAATAAAGAGAGGTAGAATAATAAAATAAAAAAATATAATAGGAAAATAAATATATAATGAAGAAGAATAAAAATAATAAGACAGAGGACAACGGGAATAAAAATCTGGGTGGATGAAATAACAATTGAAAAAAATTCAGGATGAAATTTTAGAAAAGACAAAAATTAAATTACAAAATAAATAAATGTAAAAATAAAATTAATACACAAAAAATAAGTAAAATTTTGCCTCTAAAATAATAGCCTCATATTATTGGGTCTCCCCTTAGTAGAAATATATATTCCTAATTTTATATAATGTTTAGACCCTTGACCACTACTTCACGTGTACTGGACCATGTATTCAAGAGTTTGAATTATTTTTAAAATTATATTCATCCATGAGAGACTTAGCATGAAGAATATGGAAACATCTAAAGAAATTGGTTCTTCAAACCACTTGATGGCATGGAATGGGACTTGTAAGTAATGGTATTGCATGGGATGTGGGACCATGACACTTAAAAGAAGAATGTGAGGTGAATTAAATGGTAGGTGATTTTGGGATTCATCGAGCCTTATGAGTAATCCAACCTTTGAATTTGTCGGAAGAAGTATTTATTATGTTCATCTCCAGCTTAAGAGGTGATATATGGTGGTGGAATAACTTCCCAATGGATAATAAGATTTATATCAAGCTATCACGGCCATAGAAATCGTTTTTCCCAATTATTAAAGTTTTTAATAGGCTGGTGTCGGGTGATAGAGACAACATAGGATGGTGGCGCCTCATGTTTGAGGTGCAAGGTCATGATAGTGAGCAAGAAAACATTATTACATTTAACTATTGAATAGTAACAAGAGATACTCATCCCACATCATAAATGAGTCAGGAATTCATGATGATTTATAATACAAAGCATGGAATCGGCTAATCATAAGCATGTACTAGGGTGGAAACCCAGATTCACATGCACGTGGAAATGGGATACACCTCACCTGTATAGCCTAACGAGTCCTCAAACAATATTATGCACACTTACAGGCTCCTCATGGGATCTAACTTCATGATGGATTGATCCAGCCTTACCAGATGGTAGCTATTGTTAGATATCCCTCTTAAGGGATGGCTATGTGAATTAGTCCATGGTCAGTTGTGGGCTAACTAGTTTGGGTGTATTTTTTTTGGTAAATAGCTAAAAATAATTGAACAATGTTAGTTAAATTTTGAATCTCTTAAAAAATATATCAACCAAAATTTCATAAACTAATATATAATAAAATAAACCATTAAAATCCAACATCTACATTTATTGAAAATATTAACTTCAAATTTCCCATATTTTATTCAAACATTAAAATACATGGATTTATTCATTAAAAATCATTGAAAAACAATAGTTAAAAAAAATCAAGAAGATATTAATTTATAAAGAACCCCCACAGTTAAACTATGATTTTCCATAAGAATTAAATATCAAAATTTCATTCATAGGTCACTAAAGTTACCATTATTGATATTTCAGGACAATTAATTAAAATTATTATCAATGTTATGTTAAAATTTTAAAAATGCACAAGAAATAAATTTAATTTCTCAATTGTCAAATAAATATTCAATTAAAGAATTTTACCTTATCCCTTATGAAATTGGTGTATATTTTGTTTCATCTATTAAACCTCATTAATTTATTATTATTAAACATGATAAATATTGATTTACCTAACATTTGAATCTTTTATCTGATCAATCATGATACAAATTCAAGTATAGTTCCATTAATATCATAAGAGCATAATTCTTATCCTTAATCTTTCAAAGGTACTACATTCACCACTTTGTAAATAAAATTGGAATAAAAACCCATGAAGACTTTTAATTTTAGTACTAATGTCTCTGAGGATTAAGGTTTGTTGGAATTGATGTTTAAAATTTAATGCTGAAAGAGGGAGTTTTTTCTACTAAATAATATTTTATGATACCAAAATTAAAAACTCCTTGAAATTATACCCTTTTAATTATGTCAACACATACCTCCCAAGTTCAATGTAAGGTCATGAATAATGAATTTATAATGAAATATGTGAAACTTATTAAATTTTATCTAATTTTATACTTTTTTTCAAAATTTCATTTATTTATTTATTTTATTTTTTGAATGTTATGTTTAGAATGAATCTCAAATCCACCACCTAAGAACATATGATAAAAATAATTGGTCTAGTAATAGTGATTTTGGATTCTTCCTAGTCACAATCTATTCTAATTTTTTACATTTTTATGATGGGAAAACAATAAAGTACAATGAATCAATTAATAGCCTTTCTCAACACCCATAATTAACACCCCCATACTTTTTTACTTACAATGTAAATCATCCCTTCCCCTATTAATCCCTTCAACCCCACACTTCAACTTCAATAAATTATGAGAATACTAGGATGATGGTAGGAATTGTAAAAAATAACATGAAACATGGATCATTCCTAACAAGGAAATTCATGGTCTCTATGAGTTTAACAAGGATTAATGCAGTATATATTTTCAAAGATAATATATGTTCAATAAAAATTCTTCAACAACTTTAAATGTGATTTTGTATAGTCACATGTTAAAATATAATTTCTAATAGGCGACATGTACCAAGATCAGTCATGAAATATGCTCAAGAATAAATAGGAAGTACTTAGTCTAAATACACTCTTGGGAATAGAAAATAATATTGGAAAATAACTCATGTAATTTCTAATAATAACAAATCAATTCACCTAAATTTTACAAATTCAATATGTGAAAAAATGGTAGTGAAATTTAATTTACATGAATCAATAAATTCCCTCAAATCATGATTCATTGTTTTAATATCCATGATTTATATTAATCATCCAAATTATACACATTACTCATTCAATATTAAAAACATATAAATATAAAACATCACATCAGAGGATTCCTAAAAAACCCATTTATCCTGGATAAGTCATATAATGAATTAATTCAATCACGGTGTTTATTAAAAAATTTAGTGAGTTTAAAAAATAAACACTAAAACTGAAATCCTATTGAAAATTAATATTTTAGACCTCTTTCTACATAATTTGTGGGTAGTGTTGTGCTATCATGAACATAAAAAATTAAATTAATCTATTAATCATAAGGATCATGTCATTTAATCTCAAATATATGATGGGGAATGGGATTCATTCTATACATAATCTATAAATCAAATTCAAATTTCTAGAAATAAATTTATGATAAATCATGGTATGATCCCCCATGTGGGACAAAGATTTTTTACTTATTCTATATGGAAATAGTATATATTATCCATAATATGATAGTGTTTTGATATTCTTGGATTTTAACAACCACGTGTGACTTTTTGTAGATTTCACTTCTTCTTTCTTGATGAGGAATGATTGATGGATTTCATATATCAGATACATACCCCTCAAAAATTGGTATAAATTTCATGGTAGGAGTAGTATGAAATATATATCATCTTACTTCTTGGTTTATACTATTGAAACCTTCTCCTTCTTGGCTAGTGCTTTCTCAGTTAGGGATATAGGGGTTGAATGATCAAAAGAATATTATGCGGGTAATTTCAGTTGAAATAACTTACATTTAAATAAATATAATAACTCACAATGTGACTATCCCATGTCTTATATTCTTTATGCTCAACTACATGAAATTATTCATGGGATTCCTTAAATTCATGTTTATAAAATTCCGAGGGCACCAAGTGTTCCTGAGATAGTTCATGTGTTGTTTCTTCATCATCCTCTAAAGTATAACCTGTATTTTACCAGTAAAAAAATTCATAGAATTGTTAATTAATACTCAAATAATATTTAATAATATCATATTAAATAGTGTTTGAGATAATATCAGTTCCCTTAGTTGTTATATCTTTAATCTATTCTTTAATGGTGAGTTCCTCTTAGAGTTGGATGGTAACAAGTAGAGATATGTAATTGGACTCCTATATATTTTCATCAAATTCGATAACATGGGTATTTTATTATTCTATGGATAGAGAGATATGAAATAATTATATATCTTATACATTTTAAGGAATCACAAGATCATGTTTTACTTCACACTCATTCTATAACTCATCTATATCTTATTAATATAGAAAGCATAGCTTAGTAGGAAAGTCTTCCTTATCATGAGTGAATTCTATCTCATCATGGTAATATTGGATTAGGTTTCTCAAATGGTTAGATTATGGACACTTCTAAAGAAATTACTCAATTTGATTGATGTCCCAAAAAATTATTAAAGGCTAACAATTAATGTTATGGTTCAGGTTTATATGGAATAAAGGATGCATTAAAATAATTAGTTAAACCATCCTTTTTCCCTTACGATATTTTACCATGTATTCAAGATGTTGAATCTCATATTTGATATTGTTATTATAATTTTGTTCTTGAAATTTTACTAGGGGAATTTGTTTGAGTGTCTCTTTTTGATCCTTCAATGGGTCCTTGAAATCCTCCTATTTTCCAATTTATATCTAGGCTCTCCTTACTTTTCTAGATGACAACGCAAAACTTTCTTCTACAGACAATGGCGATTTCAATATTTTTATCAATTTTTTTAAAGAAAACTATAAAAAACTGTTGAGAATATGAAAATAGAAAAAGTAAATAATTTAATTATTAGATCCCTAGAAACAATTACCAATTTGGAATCATTATTTTCACAGTTTGGGAAGAAATTTTTTTTTATATTTTTTCTAATGCATCACAGTAGCTGACCAGTGTCGTCTCACTTGTGTATCTTCTCAGTTTTTCAACTTATATAACATAATTCATGTAAACTAATTTTTTTATTTTATTTATGTTTTAATGAGAGCAATTATAATTTTTTGGGTATTTATTAATTTCTAAAACATGGTAATGAAATGATATTCTCCCTTACCATCCAATGTTAAACTGAATAAAATTATTATGAAAGAACCTGTTCGTAGGTTTAGTTCAGAGTTCTATCATTATTGTCATTTATTTTTTTAAATTAATTTTGACAATTAAATTATTAAATCTCATGGATGGATTAATATCATTTTATTTAGTGTTATGAAATCATGAATTTCATCAGTCATCAAAATTACACCTCCTCTTGTAGTCAAGGTTGGGGACACACCTCAACTAAGAGTGTGACATCTTCTAAGACCCGACTACATCATATACCATTTTATCCATTTATTAGATAAAATACATCATTTGAAGATATTTTTATCATTATAAATAATGGTAAAAATAAAAATAAAATAATATAAATATAATTTATTTTCATGTAATGGTGTAAAATCACCAAATCCATGCATACCACTTACATATATGACAAAAAAAATTGAAGAAAGAATTCAAGAACATCTAACCTTCCATGGGTCAAGCCCCAGGTCATCCCATAATTATCTAGGTTAAGATATCATAGTATATATAAACTGATATAAGAGAAGAAAATAAAATAAAAATGAAATGATAGTGATAGAATAATAAGAAAATGAACACATAAAATAATTGAATAAAAAAAATAAAAAAATGATAGGCAGAATAGAAAAATATAAAAAGAAGATGAAAATAAATACGTAATGAAGAAAAAAAATAAGAATAAGAATAATGATATAAATATTATGGTTGTATGAAAACAAATTAACAAAAAATGATCAATTAATTTTATAAATTAAAAAAATTATGTTATAAAAGAAATAAAACTAAAAAGAAAATAAAAAAATGATGGAGTATTCAACATATGGTAGTATGGAATCTTCTTGGTGGGTCTCTATTAAGAAACATCATAGCCTCTTCATTTTATATATATATATAGGAGCCTCAACCTCCTCTTTAGTTGTACCAGCCTCAATCAGTGTGAGTTTGAATTATTTTAAAAATTATATTCATACATGAGAGAATATGGATGCATAATATGGAATATTTTAAATATTTTAGGTGTTAAAACCCTATTTAAGTGTGTAATAGGGCTTGGAGTTCATGGGATGTTTGGAAGTTGCACTCGGTAGTGGGTAGGGCCGAAAAGGTAGTGGCATGTGAGGTACGACTTCATCGAGCCCTCCGATTCATCTGACCTTTGAAGTGGTTGGATAAAGTCTTCATGGTAGTCATATATAGCTATAAAGGTGATCCTAGGTGGTGTAAGTCCTTTATAGTGGCCAAATATATTGATTTAGATATCATAAAAACATAGAAATTGTGTTTCTTGAAGAGTACAGGTGGTGGTGAGCCAACATCGGATGACAGAGATGAAGAAGAAGATAACAACTCATATCTGAGGTGTGGGATCATGGGAATGAGCAGGACACCATTATTCTAATTAATTGTTTAACATTAATGCATGATAATAATCCCAAATTAGATAATAATCACATATTTTTGATGGTTTATAATATAAAGCATGGCTTTATCTACTTAAAATTATACTCTAGGGTGGGCGCCCAAATTCACAAGCCCATAGAAATGGACCATGCCTCACATTCTTGTCATGAGTAGATTTATTCCCACATTATTGTCTCCTACATTATTATCATGGTCTATCACATCCTACCAGATCAAGATGGCCTTCCCATAGGGTAACCATGGTTGGATGGCCTTCTTAAGGGAACACTATATGACTTAGTCCCTAGTTTGTTAAGGGATGTCCATACTGGATGTATTTTTTTTGGTAAACACCATATAATAATTGAATAATATTAATAAAATTTCAAAAAAACATTAACAAAAATATCATTCCAAATTTCATACAATAATATGTATTAAAAAAATCCATATTATTTTCAAACCTTTACTTAAAATTTCTCATATTTTATTAAAACATTGAAATAAATGGATTTATTCAATGAAAATCATTGAAAAATAATTGAGTTTGTTTAAAAATTTTCATGAAAATATTATTGTGTCTTATAATAAATTAAAATTTATTATACATGATGTTAATAGAACTTATAAAGACAGTTTGACCCGAGGTAATGGTTTTTTTCAAATATTATCCAAATTAGAATTATTAATATTTAAATTTATTAGGCTATTATAAATATATATATCTTAAAATCTATTTAGATTCTTATGCAATAGTTATTTATAGAAATTAAATGTTTTCCATCCATTTTCTTCTCTCTACACACTCAAAACTATGATTTTTTAGGATAATAGACTATGTTACTCAATTTGACAAGAATCATTTTTTTCTGGGTCAATGTTTTCTTTTATATGTTTTCAATAATGTTTCTAATATTCACCAATAATTGAATAAAGTTATTTTTACCCATGTTTTTCTTTCTATAAAAATTTGAAAATGAATCTTTTTTTTTTGTATTTTTTTGAATGAGGATCTTTTTATTGAAGATGTGAACAAAATATTTGTTTTAACATTACCACATAACAAATTTTATTTCTATAATGACTATTAATTACATGAAATATTACTTTAAATCATTCCAAGGTTCTATTCAAAGAAAAATATTTTCAAAATATTCTAAAAAATTTTAGATTTTAATATTAGTGATTTTAAAAATAAAGCATATTTTCCTTATATAATATTCCATTGTTCTATTTAATGTATTTTCAACTATGCCAACATAATTTGATGAATATTCTTCTTTATTAATGATATAATTTATTAATAAAATCCACCATATTTCTTCGGATGGATTATGATCATATAG
Source organism: Viscum album (assembly GCA_963277665.1). NCBI lineage: Eukaryota > Viridiplantae > Streptophyta > Magnoliopsida > Santalales > Viscaceae > Viscum > Viscum album. The sequence goes on from OY728160.1 coordinate 443,624,211, forward strand.
TTTTATTAATTCATTGGGTAAAATATGAACATTTCTTATGATAATTTTTTAATATTAATGTTTATATTGATTAAACATTAGATTGTTAATCATATAATGAATATGATGAATAAATTAGACATATTAAGTTATGGGAGGGGCATGTAATAGACCATATATGGAATTACAGGTCATATGAGATAAGATAGTTTGTTTATTTGACATACACAATATCTATATATATATATATATAATTTCCTGGAACAGTACTTAACAGTAATATTATGATATTAAACACTGTGAAATATATAATTATAAAACTAGTTATTATTATACTTGTGATTATTTATGTTATACTAACATCCATGGATATATTCCCCTTTTATGACATGAATTATATGGAATATTTTTTTATTGTTTATATCTTCAATACTAGTCATGTTTTACTTTTTATATTATAGCTTCTGTTGTATTCTTTTCCTTACTATGCCTATAAGAACAAACTTTATTATCTTTTCCTTTCACCTGGATACCAATAAAAGATCTATAAAGGATATCAAGTATTTACTATAACAAATAAAAAAGTTGTCATATTATTTTTTATGTTTCACTTTATATTTTAATATGTAATGTGAGAATCATACATGTATCTAGTCTCCAAATATGACTAAACTATTTGATAATTTAGAATTTGATAACTTTTATTTTGTTCTAGAGTAAAAAATAACATCTATATCAGGGTTACTGGAGCTAGGGTATTGTAAAAATGGCACCTCAAATGGTCTTTTTCCTTCTTGACACAGAAAAATATATAACACACAATTGACCACACCCTACTCTAATTCCTCAATTATCATATTTTGTCCACCACCATGACATCTCTCATCCTTAGTTCATTGAGTATGGAGGAAATATCTAGGACATACTATACCATTCCAATTACTTCTATACTACCTAAATTGATAGGTAACCTATTTTTATTGATAAGGCCATAGAGTAAACTACTTTTGAGACTATATCTAATACTTGTCGCCTCCGCCAAACTTTCTACTAGGAATGGAAAGGAAATGGAACTACTGATGGACTCAATATTTATAAGAAAATCCCATCATTCCAGATCTATCTATAGTGGCTTGGAAACTACCAACCCTATATAAATGAGAAAAATAGGATTTATTCTGATTTCCCAATTCCCAAAACATCAACAACCTGGAAAAATGAGAACCACTATCCCTAACCCTACTCCCCAGGTAGTTATGGTGACATCCATCTAATGAAGAACTTGTTCACACCAAAATTCTATCATCCAATACATCTATTTAGTACCTCAAGACATGTATACATAATTAAAAAGGGTATTTAATATAAATATACGAATGTAGAGCCACCTAAATATGTCACACCCTTACATCCTCACTTGAAAAAGATTAAAAGAATACAAGAGAAGATTCATCAACATGAATCAAATCCCCCACATATTAAATCTTCCCAATGAGAGAGTGAGAAACTTATACCACAATTACTCCATATGTTTTGAGGAGAGAAACACATCCCAGAACAAATTATGAAACTTCTACCATGATACCTCTCACTTATCACAATGGTTATAAAATAGTATCCCCCATAGAAGAGTAACACCCCTAAAAAATATAGTATCCAATATATTATAATACTATTTCCTCACATGAAAGAGTCTAAAAGAAAACTCATTATCCACCATATATATCTCTCTCTCTCTTTATTAGAGATATTTTCTTCATAATTTGTAAATATATAACATTGAAACACATGAAATGTATTTGTCTAAGAATCGTTTTCTTTATGAACATCACTTCAAATATAAATTCCAGAGTCACTCTATACATATCCCATTTACACCACATGATGAATCCTTTTTCCAAATATCTCTATAATGTTGAATAAAATATCCTAATATTTTTATGTGAAATTTATTTAAGATCTATTAGTAAACTCATTTTAATTTCCCCACATATCTCCCCTAATTCAATCATATGTAAAAAAGTGAGATTTCCACTCTAAACAAAGGTATTAAAGTCATACTCAGGGAACCCAAGATTAAATATGTTCAATAGGATACCAAGGTCCCTGTGTTAGATTATATAGATCTTTTACCTATTAGTTCGTCTTCCTGACTTTCTTCACATGATAATATTAAGTGAACTATTTCCATGAAAAAATAAATAGTGTCATCATTAGTGAAAAATCCCAATCATAATTATAACTATAACCCAAAGCTCTGGTACCACTCTATCATTACCCATCCATACTATATTTTCATGAAGGTAGGTAGATAAGCCATGTGTGACCCCTAAATTTCATCCCAAATATGTTATGATTTACAGATGATCATGGAATGTATTAAAATCACATATTACAAACATTACCCTCATAAATCCAAAGTTCAATAAGGTTAAACCACTAATTAACTCAATATAATAGAATCAAATAACATTTCATTCAAAATGTAAAATGCATGTTTTTTTTCAAAAAATAACCATGTCCTTTAAATAAATACCAATGAGATTACTATTGCGGTAGTTGGCCATTAAATTAAAGTGTAATCCATGATAAGCAATAGTAATTCCCAACATGATAAAAAACACTATCACGAGAATATATAAAAATAGTATAGTAACATATAGATAGAAATACATGTATAATTAATAGGTTCCTCTTCGAACTTTCATGAAAATTTAGAATATGAATAAAAAAGAATTTATACATAAATAGTGAAACAAAATATTCTCTTATTCTAGGTAAATTACCACCCAAACTATCAAGGTTTTATCATCAAATATACAAACAAATGTAGTACCACTATAATAAATGAGTATATAATAGAAAAGGAATTGACATTTGTTTCCTCACTAAACTAATCACCCTCATGCCTTAAGAATATATGTCTTGGAGCTCCCTTTAATTATGCATCCACATAATCACAATATCAAGTCACATTATATCATCAAAATGAATTAGAATATCATAAACACATACTATAACCATATAACACATAACATACCACCATCAACGTATGACTGCATCATTACCATACTTTTTATAACTACATAAACCACTAGAATCAAGATATTTTCACCATATTTGGACACACCATTATGGGATTTATTTTTTATAGGATATGGGACAAGCATCCGTTGGAAAATATACCATGATGAGATATGTATCCACATTAAATTATTAGGGGGCCTTCACTTTACGCTTCCTCCAATTTAATCACTATGTCTACCCCCTAGGTGCTAGGAACCTTGTTTTCATAGGTCATAGTCAAGAGAAAAATCCCTCACTTTTCCCTTTATAATTAGTTTAGTGGCATGTTAAGGCATGTGCATTTCATTATATTTTGTGATTGATATATGTTAATGAATCTGAATAATTTTTTTAAAAAATTAATAAGGTAATAATAATTTTTATTAGTACCTTATTAGGTGATAATTAAATAATTAAATCCACTTATAGATATATATGTTTAGATAATATTGAGTACCTATTCACTTTTTAGCAATGATTTATATAATTTATTAGAGTAAACTAGTAAGGGGTTTTCTAAAAATGGATTTCTCGAGTTTGTGGATTTTTTTGGAATTTTGTGTTTTTGAAAATGAATTTGATATGTGATTTCGAAATGAGATTTTATTTTGTGTAAAACCATTCTAATGAGTGATAATTTTGATAAACTAGAAATATATGTAATTATAGGAATATAGAAACCTACAAAAATCTATATGTTGGGGACCACAATAAGGTTAATAATGGGGGGAAATCAGTATTTTTGAGGATATTAAATATTCATATATCCACCAGAATTAATATATTATGGTATTTAGAGATTATTTTGGTTTTTTGGAGTCATGTATTTGAAAAATTGGGGATAATTTAGAATATGTATGAGAGAATGAGCTATGAAGTAATAGTTATGTAAGGTACCAATCCTTATAATGAAAGCCTCTTTTGAATTTTTATGGAAGAATAGTCCAATGATGGGGATTTTATAGTTACTTGTGTCTACAAGAATTTATTAAAGGTGAATAGGTATTTGATTTTTTGGGAAAGAAAGTGGTGGAAATTTGACTTTTTTGAATTTATTGATTTAGAGTATGTGGTTTTTTTATGGGATATGGTTATGAAGTTAAAAGTTAGTGGATGAAATTTTTCATGATTTTACCTATGGTTATGGTTTTTTAGAAGCTAAGGGTTCATATAATATTGATAAGAGGTTTTATATACAGTGAAATATTATAGGTGGAACTAGATACTCGGTAGAGTTCAACTAGGTACCTGGTAAGGGGGTAGAATGGGGGTGGCCAGGTGGTGGCACCAAGTACCCAGTGGCCTTGTACCTCGAACCTGATATCCTAGTATTAATTTTTTTTAAAATAAAAGGGAAAATGATTTTTTTTTCTTTGATATGTTAAATCTTATTGTAATTACTTTTATATTTTGTAGTCATTACTTTTTTAAGGAAGTTGAGTTTTGATCCCACAATAGAGTTAATTCCATGAATTGTGATTTGGATTGACAATAAAAGAATTCAGACATATCAACGATGTGTTTTTTCATGAATAAAGAGTTACTGATGATACATTTTAGCACTCAAAAAAGCATTGAGTCAATTCCTAATATAATTTTTGAAAAATATATTACTTCAGTAATTTGTGTTGTAAATTATGGCGTATGCCATAATGGATTGTATCAGGGAATCATAGTGAAGAAGGCATGAAGGACACACCACAATGTAGATGGGATGAGGGCGAGGATATCTACTATAATACTCCCAAATTATATGATATATTACTATTTATATAAAGTTTATGACTTTCTAGTTTTCTTTACAAGTAATATCAGGTTTAAATGAATCATGATATACTATTAAAATATTATAATTAAAAATTAATTTTATTGCCAAGATTTTGGATTGGTGAGTATAAATTGTGATATAAACCTATTAAATGTATGTATAATTTTTTTACTTTATTAAAATTTATTTATTAATTTTGAGGCGATAATTTATTTCTTTTAAATTTTAAAACTAATATCATTTTTTGAAAAAAGATTAATTTTTTGAAGTTAGGTATTTTTAATATATTATGTGTTTTAATACCTAAAAAAATAATGTTTACAAAATATATTGGTATTTAATGTAAAAAATTAATAATCATTTATAAATTAATTTTAAACTGGTTATAAATGAAGATAAAATTATTTGAAAGAAAAAATAGATATTTATCAAAAAAAACTATTTTTATTGTGCACAATGTATTTTATCTTAATAAATTGAATTATTTAGTATTTATGAGTAATTTTAATGAAAATTTTATATAATATGTTTAATAAAATATATTAACATTTTTCTAATGTTTTTTAATAGGAAAGGATTTGGATTAAAATATGTTTTAAGCTTAAAAATTCATTTTTCTAAAAGGTGGGATTCATTGCGTTTTGTGAAGTTATTTTGAAATTAATTTCTACAAATTAAAGTAATAAAATTTAACAAAATGTTTAATATATTTTTAATCATCTGATTAAAATAAAGGAATGAGTTTAATTTCATTTTCAAGTCATTATGAATAATAATTAGGGTAAAAATTTGTTACTATGATAAATGTTAAATGGTTTAACAAGGGGTTAAAACAAATAGATAAAGGATGACATAAAAAAATTATAAATCCTATTTTATGAATGTATTTAGATTAAATATCATCCTAAATTTTGACATTATAAAATTTGGTGCCACTTTCCAATGATAGTGACTTTACTTTATTTTAATATTCATAGTAATTATGAGTGTGTCAATCCCCTCACATATAAAACGAATCTTCATCTACTATCCTATCCAAAAAATGAAAACTTTATCTCAGAAAATAACTATGCAAATAATCTCCCAAAATCCTTATCCATGAACATGATGTTTTGGTCTTCCCAAAACACCCATATATGAATCCTTAATCTGGATTTCAAAGGAAACCAAAACAAAATGTATATGTTATTTCAGATATTTTTCAGGTATATTTCTTATTAAACATCCTAAAAATGTTGTATAACCATATTAAAAATATAAAATATTTATATTTAATATAATTATACGTTTTTATATTAATTTTATAATGATTTTCGATCTCTTTCCCAGCCTTTGGAAAATGGTAACGTCGCTCATGCGTACGTGTAGACTACCACCTGCACGAAGTTTATTAATTCAATATTTCTTTCCTCTTTACATGCATGTTAATTATGCTACATTTAATGAATATATATGATATTTATGAAATAATTATAAATTTTTTAATTGAAGTTATACATTAAATTTCATTCATTCCATCCACTGAAATGTGAAAACATCACCTGTGTGTACGTACAATCAACTCTCTCCAAGAGTTGATGTAAGTCATTTTTCATCACCTATTTATATAAATGTTTTTAATGGTATATATAATTAATAAATATTATAATTATTACATGATTTATATTCTAAATATGATAAAACCATGAAAAATGTGCAAGGGTTAGAGCCATTGAACTGAAACATCATGGAAAAGAGACTAGTTTTCACCTGAATGTTCTTTTTAATAAAGAATTTTTAATAAAATGATAATTGGAAATTATAAAGGAATGACACATAGTATATTATTAGTGAATATTATTATAAAATATATATAATAAATATATATTTATTACACATGAGTTTTGAATTTTTAAGAATAAATACAGGACATGAGGTAAGGATTGATGTTTCAATCTCATTTATTTTTTCTATTTTCTATGCTAAATTTTCATTAAGGGAAATTATATAATAATTATCCATAAAATACCATATATATCCTTATACCCTTATTATTCATGAAATTTTTGAGTAATAATACGTTTTATTCTCTTTTTTACATAAAATGATAAAGCATATTATTTTAAGAAGAACTAACATTATTTCCTCTTTAATTAGTAAACATTTTGTCCCATAACCATCTTCTTTAAAAAATTTTATGGATGGTTTAATATATAATTTTTTTTTTCAGGAAATATTACTTTTCTACCTTTTGTTTTATTTATAAATTATTAAGAGGAATATTTACAAATGTTTTATATATCAATAACTTTTTTTTACAAAAGTGTGAATTGAATGTTCTATTTTAACATATATAGGAAAGTTGAATTTTACTGATGTCAGAAATGATTTTTACTTTGAATATTAATTTAAAAATTTCCATGTTTCTTTTCAGAGAAAATATTTTTCTCAATATTCTATGAATTTTTAGTTTTTAAATATACTGAATGAAAAATATATTTTCCATATTTCATAGAAATGTTCAAATTCTCATTTAAAGTAAATTTCCATCTATGTTAACATTTTTTAAGGTTTTTTATAATTAATTGGAGATTTTTTTCTTATATTACCATCTAATATCTTTCTTGATATTGATTATGATAATGATTTTTTTAGTATGATCCTTTGAAATCCCTTACTTTCATATTACTTAATTATCTGATGGTGAAATATTTTTAAAACACATTTCTTTTTCATGGGTTATTCTATGATGAAATGATGAATGTTTTTATTATACTATGACACATTTATATATTATTTTCAGTATGTTATGAGTTGTCCTTGAATCATATATCACTCCAATTCATTGGGTAATTATTGATATCAATGAGATAATATGGACTATAATGGGAAATGAATGTAGTTCAGTAAGGGATATAGTCTTAGATGTAAAACTTGACTAATTAAATGGTGGAATGTGGAGTAAAATTAATCCACTATGGGTCTCTGTCCACTACAATTTTCTTTGGAGTGAACCATTATTAAGTAAATAATGGAATTATTAGTAAACATAATTTACCATGGGACTTTATCCACTCTGACAATATTGAGAGAGATCCTTTTTATGTAAATGGTTTTCTATGATTTTTTCATGAAAAAAATAATATTTTAGGCTAATGTTATGTTCTCATATTTCATGATTAATTATTGATGATTTCATAATATTATGATTTATTACTTTTTTATGGGAAATCCTTATTCCATGACTCCTGATTAGTGATCTTTTACTATTTTTTATGAATTTAATAAGTTAAGATCATGTAATCATACTCTTATTCTTTTATTATACTCTCTTATGATTGGTGTTCAGTGATATGAACTATGTTGAAGACATAAAAAATCTTCTATGAAATATATTTATTATATATCTAGTCTCTAAATACCCTAAAAATTTATATTTCTGGGATGTGTATTATTGTGATATATATTTATTATTTATATAAAATGATGTAATATTTATATATGTAATTCTTGGGTCAGCTCAGTTGGTATCATAGTAGGTCATTGTTTTTTTGTTTATTAGGAATAGAAAAAATCTAGTGAAAATCTAGTGAATAAGTGTAATTATAGGATTACATTCTGATGTTTTGGTAAAATATAGGTTTTTAGGTTTCATAGAAATTAAATCCCTCAATAGATAAAAAAATTTCATATAGGATCTGGTTTATATACACTTGGGAGTAATAACCCTAAAATGTAATCATGGGTATTAACTTGATTATTGCCTAGTACAAGAAAAAGTGGCCTAACTGCACACTTGATCTGACACTACCATGGTATATGATTCATTTTTTCACAATTCTATTCATAGAATATTATAAATAATAAAAGGATATAATCTATGATAACATATGGAAATTCATAGTGATATGTGTAGAAATTAAACTATCTTTGGTTAAAATAATGTTTTATAATTTAGTACATCATGTGAATGATATTAACAATAATATACTTTTTTACTATTATTGATGTTTGATACCCACACTATACAGTTGGGGTTCTAGTAAATAGATAAAATAAGTAGGAATCAAGATAACAATTGGTGTAAAGAAAAATGTGGTGGTTTTCTGATTGAGGAAAAAATTGAGATAGAAGCTGGGGTAAAAATTATTATTGGTATGTCTAACCATCTATATCTATTTACATTCAACAAACCGATCTTATATAAGTTTCCAGAAAAAACAAGTAAAAAATAATTGTGTTTCATCGTATTTCAGTTTATGAAGACCATGGTGTAAATAGAATTGAACTTCCTATTCACCAAGAGTGTGGGAAGAATCCCCAAGGGAATACCTCAAAGTAATAAGAAGAAATTTCATGTGTAAAAAAATAAGGGTATAAATTAAATAATTACCAAGGTAAAATTAAGATTTAGGTGAAATGATATAATGTTCATCCTAATTAAATGATAATACTTCAATTTATTAAATATGGGGAAGTCCAACATTATTTTATTTAATTTTATAATTTGGTGGATAAATCCTAGACCAATTAAGGGATTATGCAATATCAATCATTTAAGTGGACTATAAAAATTAAGGTGTACATGTCTTTCACTATTGATATTGGGATGTCAGGTTAGCGTTTTTATGAATTTTTCATGCAAATATTGTTATTATTCCATTAATGGAATTTTATGTGATTGTGATAATTCATTAACTATCTTTATATATATACCATATCAATTTCAAAGGATACGAAGTCAAATTTATTTTTCAAATCAATATTTTATTCTCTATCATTGTGAGGATAAAAATAAAATTATAATTGAAATTAATTCCATTGTATGGGTCTTAATACCTATTAATGACGAATATATATGTTAAATGGTTGGTGAGAAACTCGAAATTGAAGATATGCCTATTATTCATAAATATACAAATGTATTTTCTAAATACTTTTCTAATATTTACTTAAATATTGAATTTTAGTTTTAAATAAAAAGTATACTTGGTGCTACACATATTTAAAATAATATTTATAGAATGGACTTGATTGAGTTGCAGGAATAAAAGATGAAACTCTAGGAGAATCTAGAAAAGTTATTCATATTCCGGAATGCATCACTATAGGGTGCCCCTATTCTATTTGTTAATAACAAATAAATTTCAATGAGAATTTTATTTTATTATTAAGAACATAAAAAGAAAATAATTAATAAATATTATTTTCTAACCCATATTGTTGACTTTTTTGATCAACTCTGTAGAGATTAAGACCTTTATATGATTTAACTTCATTCTGGATATCATCAATTAAGGATTAAGGAGGATATTCCCAAGAAAATAGTCATTATGAATTTATTGTGATCCTATTTCGATTAAACAATTCCCCCCATATCATCATAAATCTAATGAATAGATTCTCTATATATTGCCTTAATTATTTTGTGGTAGTATTTATAGATAATATTATTATATATTGTAAGAGAAAGGAAGAACATGGAGATCATTTAAGAGTTGTTTTAAACACCTTGAGGATAAGTGAACTATATTCCAAAATTACAAATTGTAAATTTATTCTATATAATGTTTTATTCATGGGTTATATAATCTCAATCGATGGTATATTGGTGGATCATTCAAAAGATGAATGTAATCAAGAAATTTCTTAGAACAACCACGGTGAAATATATTTATAGTTTTGTTGGGTTGGATATATACTACTGACACTTTTTGAGATATTTCTCACATATATATAATCTAATAAACAAGTATACTTATGTGATCCATGTTCAATTGGATATATGAATGTGAAGTTAAGTTAAATGTTATGAAGAGAAGGTTGGTCACTATAACTTTATTCACACTACCATACAACAGAAAGGGGTCTCTGATCTATAATGACACATCAAAAAATTTATCAGGATGCATCCTCATGTAGAATTATATGGTCATATATTATGCCTCATTCCAGTAGAAAATTCAGCGGAAATCTTAACCAAGACATTATTTGGATTTAGATGTTTTATTTTTTTCATTGAAAACACATAGGCATTATCTTTATTGTGAAAATGTGATATATATATATATATAACCTAATCATAAACCTAATAAGTATATATTATAATAGAAAGAGTTTAAAATATGTAAAATTATATTATTTTAGTTGACTAATTTTTTGGACTACTCAACACATTACCACCCTATGAGGGATAACAAGATAGATGATGGTTTGAGTTAGAAGGATGATGTTATTTTTTAAATAATGGGGATTTCAAGTGATACAATATTTATAGATTTTTAGAATATTGATCTTGAAATAATGAGTATATAAGACAAATAATATCTTCCTCATATAAATATTCAACCATCAATCTATGTAAGGATTAAATAGTCATAGAAGAAATATGTATAACTATAGAAGAAGGTGAGGAATGTTATTGAGTTCAAACATGATTGTGATGTGATTATAAGGTTCAAAAAATGAGAATATAACTAGTCAACATTAGATTTATAGAAGGATATTCTTGACAAATTTCATAGTTCAACATTCTATATTCATAATGTTGTAAAAATATGTGTATAGACCTGAAAGAGTAGCTCTAGTGGGACAACACAAAAAGGATATTGAAGAGTATGTATCTCAATGTCTATTAAGATATAAATTTAAGACTAAGAGACCTAATTCTAATGGGATGTTACAACCATTAACCAAACAATAATTTAAATCAGAAAACATCACCTTGTATTTCATCATCAGACTACCCCAAACTTCTAAAGGCCATAATGATATCAGGGATTTAGTCAATCATCTTATGAAGTCAGCACATTTCCATGACATTAGATAAGATTTATTCTCTTGATTGTCTTTCTAGGATATACATTAATGAGTTGGTAATGTTTTTTTGGGTACCATATTATGTTTTATCTAATAGGGATTTGAGGTTAACTTTGATGTTTGGGTGAAGTCTTTAGAAAAATTAACTATAGAGTTTATCTTTAGTATCACATGTAATCCTAAAATAGGAATTTAGTAAAAGAGGAACACTAAAACCCTAGAATAATTTTTTATATATTATTCAATGGATTTTAAAGTTGGTTGGGATCAACTTCTTCCTCGGGTCATGTTTTCATGAAACAATATATTTCAATCAAGAATTTAGGTAGATCCTTATAAATTCCTATATGGTAGGAACTGTATAAATCCAATGTATTGGGATGTTTTTAGATAATAAAATATATTTTAACTTTACATAGATGAGGAAATATAATATAAGGTTAGATCCATTCATTAGAATATTGGGGAAGCTGAAAGTTCACAAACAAAATATGCTGAAAGTCAATAATGGGATACATAGTTAAAATTTAGTGACAAGGTTTTCATAGGAATTTGGCACTGGAAAAAGGTTATGGGATTTGGAAATAAAGGAAAGATGATAAAAATATATATCATCCCCTTGGATATTCTTGATCATATATGGATAGTTTCTTAATGTTTTGTTCTTTAACTTAATCTCTACCATGTTCATGATATGTTCCATGTATGTCTCATGTGGAATTAAAAACCAGATCATTCGCGTGTATCAAACTCGAAGTCGATAACACTAAAGCATGATATATATTATGAGGAATAATAGGTAGGGATTCCGGATCTATTAGAGAATTTTCTATGGAACAAGAGTAGTCAATGCTCAACTTTTTTTTTCAAAACTAAAAAATTGAGAATTTTATGTGGGAACTAGAGGATGTAAGGAAGTAGAAGTATGCATAATAGTTTGTGTAAGAGTGATGGAATTTCAAAGGTGAGATTATTATAATTGTTGTATAATTTAACACACCATGATTTTATAATATTTTTCTCTTAAAATAAATTTAATTTCTTTGATATCTTGCTTTACATGCAATACCATGTTTAAACAAACCATGATATACTATTGATATATTATTATTAAACGTGAATATTATTACTGAGATTTTTGATTGTAGGGTATAAATAAGACTGTATAAATTAATAAAGGTATGTATAAAAGTTTTCCTTAATAAAAATATATTGATTAATGACTATGAAAAAATCACTCAATTTTAAATGTAAAAAATAATGTCATTTTATGTTAAAAGATCAATTTTTAAAAGTATGGTATTTCACTATATATTTTGTTTCTTGATCATTAATTAACTATTATATTAATTAAATATATTATTATTTAATTTTAATAAATTAATAACCATTCATACATTGATTATACATTGGTTATAAATAAATATAAAAGAATTTTAAGGTAAAAATATATATTTCCAAATAACTATTTGTATCATGAATAATGTATTTTATCCTAAAAAAACGAATTCGTTAGTATTGATGAATGATTTTATATAATGTTTTATATAATATATTCAATAAAATAAATTAACAATAATCTAATGGTATTTACAAGGAAATGAATTAGATTAAATTCAGTTTTATTACTAAAAACTAATTTATCTAAAAATAGTTCTCATTGCAAATTGAATACCTATTTTAGAAATAATTTATGACACTTATATATATTGAATATAATAATTTTTCAATATTAATAATTATAGTATAAAATTTTATTAATGTGTTCAATTCCATTTTTTAATTAGGAATAGTAATTGAGATAAAAATTCATTATCATGGTAATGGTTAAAACGATTAATGAGGGGTTAAACAACTGAGACAAGTGTTAAAATGACCATAAAAATCATCTAAAACCATTTTTATTATATTTAGATCCTATATCATTCTGTATTTGTACATGAACCAATTTAGATCTACTTTCTCATGATAGTTATTATATTATATTTTGACACTCCTTACAATTTCATGTGTTCCACTCTTCACTGTTATAAAATGACACATACTATCATCCATTTTCCATACTACATGATACCTTTAGAACTAACATGATATAAAACAATAGTCTATAAAAATATTTTTACCGAAGATTCAGTTTTTTTATTCCCAAAATACATATCCATGAATCCTTAAGGTTCTTTTCAAAAGAGGATACACAAAGAAGAGATATATGTACATACTGATCTTTTTCTTCTTTATTTGTTCTTAAAAATCCTAAAAATGTTATGTAACCATATAAAAATTATATAATTAGTATATTGACAATAATTATATATTTTTATTAATTCTACAACAATTTTAAATTATATTCCTTGCTATTGAAAAAGGATAACATCACTTGTGCGTATGTGTCGTCTACCACCTCGGCAAAGAGATGCAAATTTTTATTCATATACACTTTAAATGGATAGTAAAAATGATAGATTTAATGAATATATAATATATATATGTTATAATTTTATTCTTATTAATGGTAATTATTATTTAATTTTTTTCCTTCCATACATCAAAAAGTGAAAACATCACCTGTACTGATATAGAAACTATCATCTCCACGAAGTGATGTAATTAGTTTATCATCACTGATTTATATGAATGGTTATAAAATTAAATATAATGAATAAAAATGATACTTATAACAAAATTTATATTCAATAAATTTTTAATCCATAAAAATGTATCAATAAACAGAACCATCAAACCGAAACATACATCGAAAAGGATCCATTTTTCACTCAAATTTTTATTTTAATAAAGAATTATTAATAAAAGGAAAATTTGAAATTATAATGTAATGATACGTAGTAATTTATGAATTAATATTAATATATAATAATTTAATAGTAAATATATATTTATTATATAGGATTTTTGAACATGTATGAAGCAAGATGCTACTTTAGGACAAGGTTTATTTTACATTGTAATTTATTTTTGAGACTGTCTATGTTAAATTTTCATTGAGGAAAATTATATAATATTTATACTCTAATATCAATATATTTGTTCTTATATGGATATTCCTATAATTTTAATTCAATATTACAATTTTCTACTCTTTGATATTTAAAATGATCAAGAAAATGTTTTTATGAAAAACCAACCTTATTTTGAACTTGGTTGAATTTTTTTTTATTTTATAACCATGTTATAAAAAATGTTTTATGGAAATTTTTATCAATAGATAAATGTTTGAGGAAGATTATTCTTAATACTGCTGAATTTTTTACAAGTTATTAAAATTAATATTTAGAAAGTTTTTTCAAACGAATCACTTTTGACTATTAAAAAAGTGTGAAAAGAATATTATATTTCAATTTATATGGGAAAAATAGATTCTCCCCCATTATAAATGTTATTTAATATTAATATTTGTCTAGAATATTTCAAGGTTATTTTTGAATAAAATAATTTTCTCAATTTTGTCAGAATTTTATGTTTTTAAAGATACCAAAAGAAAAAGATATTTTTCTCATTTTCAAATCAATTTTCGAATACTTTATAAAGGTATTTTTTATTTATGTCAACATAATTTAAGGACTATAATACTTCAATAGGGTTATTATCTTATGATACCATAAAATATCATTATTTGTATTGCTTATGGTGATGTTTTTTTAAGGATGATTCAATGAAACCCGCTACATTACCATGGTTTAATTATGTGATGGTGAAAAATGTTTATGAAACTATTTTTTCATGGGTTATAATAAAAAGAAATTTTAAATGTTTTTATGATATTTTGGTAGAGTTATGCTTGGTAATAATTATGTGATGGGTGGGACCAAGACTATATGGACCTATAAAGCATTGGGCAATGAATAATATCTCATGAGATCATATGGGATATAATTGGGAGTCAACCCAGTTTAGTAAGGGACTATTTCTATTATGATATCCATGGAAGTAAACCTTGAATATTTAAATAATTGAATGTGTAGTGTACCCAATCTAATCTGTGAATTTTTCCACTATTATACTCTTAGGAGTGAGCCTTGAGTAAGGGAATGATTGGATGAGGAGTTAAACCAATCCACTATGAGTCTTTGTCTACTAAGATAGTATAAGAATTTTTAATTCAATAAATAAATTATTTTTTTATTATGTTTATGAAAAAATCTTTTATATTATGATTATGATATGTTCTCATTTCTCATGGATAATTATTGAAGGTGTTTCAAAGTTATGAATTATGCCTTTTGTTAAAGAAAATCCTTCTTCCATTACACATGATTTAGGATCATTGACTATTTGTGTAGAACTTTAATAAGTTATGATAATATTATCATATAATTATGATTATTTAATTATCACTTATAAACTTTTATTAATATATATTATGTTTACCTTACTAATAATCTGGGCTTACACTTTCTTATATTTCATTTACCCAGGTTATAAAGAATGGTTTTATGTTGGGTATGTCAAAGAAGTCTATAAGTGAGAAGAACATTGCGGATAGTATTGAAGATATTTGAGGAAATAAGTTTATTATGTTTATATTTTCCATAAAAACTGAACCATTATGGTTATGGGGAATTTATTATTAAGTGACCGAGTAAATATTCATCTAAAATAATTTTATATTTATGTATGTAATTATTGGGTCACCTAATCTACCTTGTGTGGCCATTCTAAGACCCATGGTCATTTCATGAGTATTTTGGGAGAAGGGGTGTGCCCCACTACGACACTTGTGGTCAAGACGATATTGAGACCTGAGTCTGTTTCTTTTTACTGTGTGAAATTCTATGATTTGGGGTTGGGATTGAATTGAGTTTTAGGGAAGATTTGGTGTCATGGGATGTCATTTCAGCTGGATATCCCCTTTCATTCTTCCCCTTTTATTCCCCATGAGAGGGGAAGATTTTTGGTGTATTTCAGTGGAACTTTTAGGCAAGATATTCCATCCTTCCTCAATTTTTGTTTCCTCTTCACAACCATATCATTTTTGTGTGATTTTGTATAGGGTTTCAATTCCAATTCCAATAGAGAATTGTGGAAATGGGTGTGGATGATGGATATTTTATGTTCAGTGATTAGAAGAGTACCTATAAGGCTAAAAAACACCGTTAGATGAAGTTATGGTGTGGTGAGAATGCGTGGTGAGTTTTCTATTGAATTTGAGTCTTTAGTTTAAATTAAAAAATTAATGAAAAATTATTATAATTATTTATTTATATTTTATAATTTGAGATATGATATAGGGTAGTGAAATGAGCTTGAAAGTAGCTAGAAAGGCTTGTATTAGGGCATTCATAGTGTGGCTTCAATGGTAACTCTATTATAGAGCTTGGTGTTCACTTTAATAGAAGTTAATCTTCTTATTTATACATGAGTGCCTATTCAATTTATGTTTCATGGGACTGGGTAGTTGGATAGTGACCGAGAGGTCATTTGGGGAGAAGGAATAGGATGGTGTAGGGCCTTTTATTCTTGGGATAAATAGTCTTCATTGATTTAAGCAATTGGTATTTCCGAACAAAGATATATACACAGATAAAGGACATCGGTTGAGATAATGTAAATATTCAGTTAGGTATTGGTTTGTGAGTGATGATGTCAAATAACATAGATGGGGTTCATAGAGTTAGTTTGGTATGTTTCAAAAAATTAGGAGAAGTGTAATAGTTGAGAAAACCGTTCATCTCATGCCTGATTAGTAACAACCTCATGAGTGTGGATTGGGGCTAAGTGAGAGTCGTGAGTTGGATGATCACTTTGTAATGAGATAAGTAATGATAGAGAAATATTTTTCCCAAATAGAGGGTTAATAGATATCCATTGGGATATGTTATATGTAACGCATGCATGCGATATTGGAGTTGTTAAAGACATTGAATTGGGTTTCTAAGGGGTTTAGCATTAGATAGTTCAGGATAGTCTATGCCTAACAAACCATAAGTGATGAGGGTTTTGAATACGGTAGGAAAAAACATGAGGTCAGGGTTAGAAGAGCATAAATTATATGAGGTTTCAAAAGTGTGACATACATAATATGATATTAGTGAGAAGAGACTGTGAGAGGTATATGGGACCCAGTGGATGCCCCGATGGGAAATGTGAGGCATCGTTAGACACGAGGCTAGGCATGTGTGACTAGAGCCACCCAATGTGATGATAAGAGTATTGTATGGGTTATGGGACCTTTTTAGTATTTAATGCATGTTAATAACTATTATATTATGATAGGAAACAATCTCTATGTAAGAGAGGATCCTAAGGCCTTACCCCACCATGAGTGAGATAGTGCTCGATAGAATGCCATATGTGAGATGGATTCCTTATAGTTGTTTGATAAGGCTTTTACATTAGTCATAAGTCATTTTTCTTGGTAGTTTACCTTACCTTATATTGTCTGGGGTTGTGATACTAGAACACCCTGAGTGAAATGGATGGGTAGTGGTATGATGAGAGTGATGAATGATGGACCTCACATTGAGTGATGAGGTATGGGAATGGGATTTAGATGTAGAATCATACCCTATCTATTTGAGTAGTGGGTCTAAGACTTGGATGATTCCTACCCTTAGTATTTTAGTATATGATTAGTTATGGATATGTGGTCATGATTTGAGGGGACAATAGTTTTCTAGAACAATGTTGAAGCGAATATGGATAAGTATCATGGTGTTTTGGTTAGATAACAATGTTCAGATGCGCATGAAGTCTTGATGGCCTAGAAAAAACATGGTTTAGGACACACATGTGTGGAACATTTATTTTTCTTATGAATACACATATATGATGGTGTATTCCATGGGATCTTTTTGAGACTATACTATGATTTATATTTCACACCTTGTATGGCTAATACAGAGTGTTTGTAGACCTTATGTGTGCTTCCAGGTCAGGGCACTAGTTGTGAAATAAATTTGGAAGGAGAAACATGATGGGTATCAAATATTGAGATGAGGAACAATTATATAAGTATGTAATGTTGTGTATTTTTGTTTCTTTTTCCCTATTTTGATCATGTTATCGACCTAGTGGGTGATCCGTTGAGGTAAAATTGTATGAAATTTTCATGGTACCTTTGTTATAGAGTTTTATTTATTTGATTATGAATACTATGATTATGTCAAGGATATTTTTCAGTTATTTATACTTGGTTATATTTTATTTGTGGAAATAGTCTCGACATAGCATGGATTAATCCCTCTCTACTAGTTAGTAGAATCAAGCATGTGGGGAAGCACACTTGAGCCCATATAGGCCTCTATCTTGGAAATGTAGTTTGGGTTAGTGTGTTACGTAGTGGTATAAAATATTTTTAAGTATTACTACATTTCTAGATAATATAAATTTTGTTTAGTAATATTTTATAACTTTTCATGGGATTTAGACAAGTGATTCATGAACAATTTTCTTATGAGAAGTCCTGGTTACTAGGTTATGTGATTATTGATATTTCCTTTTGCTATTGTGGTTAATATGTTCGTTGAATATTATGTGTTTATCAGAGATGTTATTTATGGGTTTGGATCTTGTACCTCTATTAATAAGCTTTAATACATGAATCATACTGTACACATAGTATTGATATGGTATATACATGGTTGTATGCGATTTTGTTTATAACTGTAAGGGTTTAGTTTTTCAATGTGTCAGAAAAATCTTACTTGGTGTTTTATCATATAATTTTTTTAAATTATACTCAGCTAAATAGCAGTATTTTCTTAGATAGTGGGTCTTTTAGGTCTTAATGTAGGATTTATCTGGAGATGATTATAAATTCACTACATAAAGGGGATTTATAGTTACCCATACTTGGTTGGATGGAATTACTTTCCCCAATAGTGAAATCCTAATGGGTTTTGTATATGAGTTTAATCCCTATTAGATTATTTGAGGATGTGACTGGGTTACCTTGAGGAAGTAGGTAATATTACTCAAAGTTTTAATAATAACCTATATAGTTTTTTACAATATATATTTTGGGTGAAATTGTACTTAATTGAACCATACATTTACACAAACACCCCTGATTGGGTTGAGGAATTTCTTTTGAATCCCTTAGGATTTGAATGAAAATAATTTTGTGTTCCTTTGGTATCAAAGTTTGGTTTCATGAGGGAAGGATTGTTTAAACTCTTTTCCATGTTGGTTCATGATTATCTATCACTACTGTGATGTGGACATTGATAGAAGTTCATCATTTTTATATGAACATTTTTTTAGGGAGATCAGGTTTTTAGCATTGGAAAGTGTGTGATGCCTTGGGATGTTAGATGAAACATACATATTAAAAGAGAAGTGTTAGTGGGTTATCCATGTGGGCCTATATTATATGGAACAAAACTGATGAGAGTATGAGTTGGGTGTGTTATGGGGTTTCATAAGAGCAACAAACTGTTGGTTTTTAGTGGCATCAGGTAGGGCCATGAGTAAGAACCCATGATAGGGTTATTAGTGGATCAATCTACTTTAGTTCAAGAGAGTAAGAGTTAGCATAGATTTTTGAGAAAAAGTCTTGCTATGTGAGTCTAGGTTTATGCTGGTACTATGGTGTTCCAATTAGCTAGTGAATTTGTGAATAGTCTATGATCAAGTCATTTAATATTTTTTTTGAGTTATGGATAAACCTGAGTGGTGATAAAACAATATTGTAGTAATGATACACAAATTTTAATAACAAATCAATGTTCTAGTACTTGAAAAGTTTTGTTAAGGATGAGATACTATGGGTTTAAGAAGAAGAAGTCATACATATTTTATATAATCCATTGAGAATTTAACTTAAGGAGAGGTTTAAGAAAATCCATATGGGGGAGATAACACCATTGGCTATTAGAGGATAACATTCTTGGTAGACTGGGAATGGTCATAGATTCATGTTTTGTATTTTCACTTAGGTATGAGAAGTATAACCAAATATAGTCATTATGTGTGATTATGGGTGAAGTGTGGGCCATATAGATCTATGTTTTGTTTTGATTGTGATGATCATAAAACTTATATGTTAGGGATAATTGTATTTTGCATGTTTCTATAACCCTAGGTTATAAGGGGAGTGGAGGAGAGAAGCCTGATTAGAGAAGGATTAAGGAAAAAATTGGATATAGGTGTGTAGAGAGATCCATTGTGATCTGGTAGATTGGTAAATACAAGATTCTGGATTCAGATGCGATATTGGGATGATTCACTGTATATGTATTGAGCTTAGGGTGTAGTTTGTGTGGTTTGAGAGTGAGTTATATCATAGGTATTCTAGAGATCTTGATGAATTGATGACCATGACATGTTAGTAGTATTGGTTTGAGAACTATCAGGGATTCTCAGGGATGAGAATCATTCAGATGAGGATTTTGTAATATCCCTTAGATTTTTTGGGTTATTTTTTTAAAGAAGATGATTTTTGATCTTAAAGAAGGGTTATTTCCATGAATTTGGATTCATATTTGGAATATAAATCTTGGTATATCTCAATGTGATGTTTTTGGGTGGGTAATGAGGCTTTGGTGATAGTTCATGTGATCAGGTATAAGGTGGAGTATGGATCAGATGCCCTGATGACAAATATATTATTGTTATAGTGAGTGCCACGACCGATGAGTCATGCCATGATGGTATGAAGATGGAAATACTATAGGAAAAGGTGAATGTTTTACTCCATAAAGGAGGCAGGATGATATATAGTCCTTTTTTGGGTTGTCATACCATGAACCATGGTAGTGCTACAATAATATTAGGTGATTGGGTGTTCCATGACAACCCAAGTAACACCATGATTAGGTATTTGGTATAAATTTTTTAGTATATATAATTACATATTTTTGAGTTAGTTTTACCAGATATTTTAGGGGAAATTAGGTGTCATTGGAGGAAATTTGGGATAACACTCTCCTCCTTTTCTTCGCCTTCTTTTACCCTTGATAGGGGAATCTTTTTGGTGTATTTGATTAAAATTTTGAGGTGTGATATTCCATCCTTCCGGCATTTTGGTTTCCCATTATTATCCCTATAATTTTATTGTAATTTGGGATAGGGTTTTCATTCCATTTATAAAATATATTATTTTAATATGTTGGGGAAGAATGGTCTTTTGTGTATGGTAATGAGAGGTGAATCCAAAAGGTTGAATGCATTCCCTCATAAATAGTTTTTGGTGCGGTGAGAATACATGATGAGTTTTTCTTGTGAATATTCCTCTTTAGTTTAAATGAAATAATTATTTAAAAATTATTATAAATAATTATTTATGTTTAATGGTGTGATATTGGATATTGTGTGGTCGAACAATCTTGGATGAGGCATGGATGTGCTTAGTGTAGTGTGTGCATATCATGGCTTGGATGGTAACACCTTTAAAGAGGTGGGTGATTCAATTAATACAAGATAATATGCCCATTTATGAATGAATGTTTGATAGATCCATGTTTCTTTTGATTAGGTTGATAGATGAAGACTAAGAGGGCCATTTAAAGAAGAAATATGATAGTGTAGGGCCTCATATGCTCAAGATAAGTGTTATTTAGTAATTTAAATAATTGTGGTTTCATAAATACTAAGTCCTAAATGGGTGGGATATTGATTGAGATTTGAGGAGGCCTTTGGTATGTCTCAGGATGTGAGTGGTGATGCTATATGGAATATGAGGGGTTACTAAGGATAATTTGGATGTATTGTGGGGCTTAAGCATAAGAAAATGGGTGAGATTACCATTCATCTCATTCTAAATGAGTGACACCCTCTTATGGAAATATTTGATCTTTGTGAGAACCAGGTGTAGGATGAGCCCTTTTAGATGAGATGAGGCATGATAGATAGGGTTTTTCTTTGAGTGTAGGGATGGGATATTTCTATTTTGAGATATGTTAATGGACATAGGTGAGGGTTAAGGTAGTTTTATGAAACTTTTCATTAGGTTTACAAGGGGTATAAATAAGGATAGTTAAGGATGGTCCCTAGGTAGCAGACCAAGATTGAGGAGGGGTTTGGATAGGGTTGGACTAGACCATGAGGTTTGGGTCTAAGAATCCCATGGGATATAAAGTAAGTGAAGGGTGACCTAGTTTAGTTGATATCAATGACTAGAGACCATGATGGGTTTGGAGGACATAGTGGATTCCTTGATGGTTAAGTAATTTTGTGTTTAGATATGGGGCTAGGCATGAATAGCCATCACCATGGACGAGATTTAGTGAGATTGTGTGTTTTGTTTCCACCCAAATTTTTTTATTTTCATAAATATGTTTGATTGTATACTTGTAATAGGTGGAAGACCCAGCAGGAGAGAGTATTTGGATTCTTGGACCCTCCATGAGTGATATGGCACTGGTTAGACTGCCATAGGTGAGATGGAGTCCCTATATGCTTAAAATAAAAACATTCCTCGAGTCATAAGGCTTAGTTAATCATAGAGGACCCTTATTTATGTAGGATCAGGTAGTAGTAGTGGACCAACATATATAGGATGTCTTGGTGATGTATTGTTTCAGGGTTGGGAAGATAGACCCTGCTTTGATTGATGAGGAAGTGGGTCAAGATTTGGATGTTGGACCGTACCTTATCACTTCAGGTAGTAGGTGATGAACTATTATGATACCCACCCTAAGTCTTAATTTTTGGGCTAGGTTATGGGTATAATGACATGAGGTGAGGCCACAATGGGATTCCTGTATGTTTTTGAAGTTAGTATGATTAGGTGTCACGGTGGATTGGATAACACATGATATCCAATGTGCAAGTGGTCCATGTTTTGTTTCTATAAATAAATGTATATAATGGTGTATATTAGTGGAACATATTTATACCATACTAAGATATATTTCTCACACCCAACACATGAATTATAGATTGAAAACATGCTTTATGTCTTCTATTAGGATAGAAAATAGGATGTGAATCTGATCAAGATAGAGAATCTTGATGGGTATCAGAGATTGGGGTGAGAAATAAGGATGAAAGTAGGTCCTATTTTTTTTATTTTTTCTTCTAGGTTTCAATTTATTCATGTGATCATCCTTGTTAGAGATCAATTGGTGTATGTTTTTATGAATTTTTCAGGGAACATTTATTATAACATTGTTTTTGTTTGAATATGTATACTCTATTTTTGTTATGGATATATTTGTGTTATTTAAATTGTGTGATTCAATATATTTTATGGTCATATTCTGCATATTACATAGATTTGGCCCATCTATACTAAAAAACAACCTTTAGAATATGAGGATATATGATTGAGGCTAAAATCCCCTCAACATAGACATGTATTCTATATTGGGGTGTCTAACCGATTCTGGGTATTTTTTGACTATTCTTCCTCTAGGTCGACCAAATTTCTTGAGATGCTTCTTTTTTTCTCCTTCATTCCACCTTATTACTCTCTTGAATAATTCTATTTCATGAATGGTTTTCCATTACCAAATAATTGAAAAACTCATATAATTTTCTCTTCTCCCTTATACACTCATTTTCTTATATTTTCTAGGATGTTTAATAGGGATTTTAGGTATTTGAATTCAGAAAATCATAGTGAAATCACCTCATGGATTATGGGATTTTATATTGTTTGATTATAAGAATATTAAATGAGATTTTTATCTCCTATTAATGTTTTTTTGGACATAAGGTAGTGGATTCAGAAATTATTCTAGGGGTTTCATTATTTTTGGACAAATATTTATGATGTTAGGTTGAAATTATTTTATGTTTTTTGTCATTATAATGTTGGGTGTTTTTAGAGGTTCTTCGCATCTGTTTTTAATGGGTTTTTATCCATATATTATAATGACTTAATAATTTTGATTCCTTAGTTGTGAGTTTAATTTTAATAAATATCATGTTACTTTTTATGGTTGTTAGAATACCAGGATATCACTGTTAAATGGTTTAGGTAGGGGGTCTTAACCATCAATGTGGGTTTTAGTCTATGATTATAACATGACTACCATATATTTTCTAATTTAATAATTATATTAAATAAATATTTATTGAAATTTTAATTAATGGTTTTCTAATAGTATATCTATATTTTATGTTAATAATTTTCAATGGAATTTCAAATAAATGTTTGTAATGGTTTTGAATCATTCCTGATTTCATAAAAACACTAAATTATAGTCATTTACGAGTTAGTTTTGAACAAATCCCCTATCATTAATGATTATGTGATAATCCTGATATTAAACCTGTTAGTATTTTTAATGATTAATTTTATCAAATGTTGTTAAGATTGGTTATGACTTCCTTCAAATTTTCATCTTAACATATTTATATATTATAACCTAAAAGTTAAGAGTGATTAAAGTATTGGGTTTTCACACATAAATTGTTTATATTATAGTTTTAGTCATTATATCATCTATAAGGGTATTTAATAACATTTATTTGTTTGATAATTTCATATTTCATGAATTAGAAGGGTGTTAATGTGTTATTTAAGTTTTAGTGTACTTTAATTTATATAGGATCTTGTTAGAGTTGTTATATAGTTATATATGTTTTTAAAATACATAATGGGAAGTTATTGGGATATATTTGAGTTATACTACTTGAATTTATTTTGATAAACTAAAAGAATATTCTCTTTTTATGGATTTCAGATCATGAAATGAATGTAATATTTTCATCAAACTTATTTTATTCTATCTTGATACGTTATTGTATAAGTGAATCGAGTTTATCATCCAATAAATTTTTACTATGTATTACAATATTATACCAAGTATGCCCTGGATTATATTAACCATAATCATTGACAACCTTTATTCCAAAATGTTATCATTATATATCTGATTTATCTCTTTTATATTAGAATAATTTAATCCTTACATTTTAAATATTCATCAACACTCTTCTGTTCTACCTGTGAAAATAATCTAGTGTGATTGGTTTTTTTATAATTATTTGTTTCTATACACCCTGATTATTGTATTTAAGGATTTTTCAGGATCTAATTTTTTTTAATTCGTGAGAAGTTAACTTATCCTTTATTAAGTACCTCCTTGTCACTAGAAACATCATCATCAGTTTGAATATTTTTATAACATCCTATAATATATGAATCTTCTAATGTTTATTCAATCTCACTATCAATAGTCAATAATGTTCTTTAGTAACCATGATTCTCTGTGACTATAACATGAAAATTTTCAATGAACCTCATAAAATTATTTTCATAAAACTACAAACTCCATTCAACATGTGTATTTTTAAAAAATATCACCTCACCAGATATCTCATAAAACATTCCCAAATATCATCATTTAACTTTAATGTTACATGGGTTGTTGAATAAATTAAAAATATTCATGATGTTATTCATTCAAAAAGACATATCATAAGGAATATTTAATGAATTTGGTCATAATTGGAACTATTTAAATATTAAAATATATTTATTAAGGATTATCTTTGAAAATATTTTAAAGTTACATGCTCAGATGTCATGGTTCTTCTCATTTATACAAAACTTTTTTATTTTTCCTTCTAAGTACTCCATTGTTTCGGATGAGTGTAAATTGATGTATTCATTCCTTATCTAATTCATATAAATACATCCATAAAAATATTAATATTTTGTTTACATCTATTCTAGGATTGAAATATTTTGAGGCCACATCTCGTTTGATTTCATATACACCTCTGAAAATTCATAAACTTCTCATAAAAATTTTATTTACTTTTTATAATTTAAATCTAATACGTATGAGGAAAATCATCCATAAAAGTAGTAAAATACTTTTTTTTATCAATTTTAGTCTCATTAAGACAAATCCATATGGGTGTATTAATTCAATAGTTTTTGTTTACATATTTACAAGAATGGGAATTTTATTAACAATATTCTATTTATGCCACCCATTATATGTGTTCTTCCTCTCACAAATTATATTTTTTATATTTCACATTACATCAATTTAGAAATTCTTTTCTATGTTATTTTGACCCAAATGTCTATGTTTTTTATTCAAATGATATTTCTCTCAATTACCCATATAGAATTAGAATTATTATCATTATAATTCTAGAATATATTTCTACTCATTCTCCATCCTTTTTTGATGCTTTTAAATCCATTATTATTCTAATTACATATCCTTTTAAATAGAAAATAAACTTATTCCCAATATTCAAAACTTTAGTGATAGTTAAGATATTATGCTATAACCCATTGATAGAGAGAACATAATTTTATTCATTTTACCATTCTCAAATTTTGGTATTTATTACTCATTTCACATGAAGTAATCCATCATTTCTAAAAGTAATATATCATCTCACATAAAATGGATATTCCTTAATAGTTTTTTTTGTTTCCAATAATATGTGATGAGTACCTACTAAACATTATCTATGGACTTCCAAATTTCAAATACTTGGAAGAAACCTCAACTACTATATCTTTCTCATGACTATACTCAATATTGATATATTTATCATTTCCAATATTCTTTAGTTTTATTGGAAGTATTGTTAGACATAAGTTGGATATGTGTTTGGGTTGATCAAACCTCCCATAAGTGAAATTTCGCGTTATCTTTTGGATATTTTCTTTGGTATCCTCAATTGTATTCAACATTTCATACCATAAATTCATGTGCTATCATTGATTGAGAAAGGTACAATTTTTTATAAACACACATATTCATTGTGTCAGTACACTCCACAATATAAAATTCTTCCATCAAACTCAAATATAATAATATTATAAATATTGTTCCAAATTTAATCATCAATTTTATTTTGATTCTATACTAACTAATTTTCAGTAACTTTCTCATGCTTATAAGTTTTCTCCATAACCTTTTATTTTACATTAATCTTAGTATCTATATAATTTTTCTTAAACTTCTTATTTCTTTTGTGATTCCCAAAATCATAACTCGAATTAATAATGAGAATATATTCTATATTTGTTGAAGTAAGCACCTTGTTACCATATTTCTCACTACTTACATTTTGATTAAATACAATATTGAGACCGCAAAAATATTGATCAAGGTTTTAGAGGAAATTATAAAACATTCTTGTTTGAATCAATAAAAAGTATCCAAATATTTAGATACATCTTCTATTTACTTGGATTTATTCTGAATTGAAATAAAAAAGTTTTCGTGAAATTTTCATCTTGAACCAACTACGTTTCCTAGAGTATAAAATATTATGTTTTAAATCATGTCTACTATCATAATCAGAAGCATATTATTTAATGATTCAATAATTTAAGTTACATCTATAATTTTTGACACTTAACTAATATCATCCCCAAAAAGTTCCATAAAATTTTATTAATTATGGTTTTTTAAGGAATCATTATACTTTTTAAAGCTGGATTATCCATTTTAATATATTGTTTTATTTGATAAAAACTATGTGTTATATCCTTAATTAAAACTAATTTAGTGTTTTCTCATCTTCACTCCTTTATTTTTCACAACTTCTTACTTAGTTTATAGAGAATTCATCGAATTGTTTGGAATTTTCCATAAACTATTTAAGTCATTCAACCTTGCAAGACCCTCATTTTTTAAATTTCTCATCATTAGATGAGATCTCATATTTTTAAATAGAAATAAATTTATTTTAGGAATATATCATACCATTTATTCTTCTATTAAAAAGGAATTATAAATTCTTTATCATTGATGTTATTTTAGGTTGATCATCAAATTTATCAAATTGATTATTCTCAAGGAAACAATAAAAAACATCACAATTATGTCCTAATTAAAACATTTAAAATTTAGTTTTCATTTTCCTTACCGTATATATTTAGATAAAAATTATATAAACCCATTGAAGTTAATTACATCATCCTTAAATTTTGATTCATTCTCATGAGATCCTCTATTAACAATGTTATTAAAGACATTTGGAGATATGAAGTTGTCTCTGTTTTAATTATTCCTTCATTTTTAATGGTAAACCACATCCTCATTTCATTGGTTATAATGATATTGTTGATATTATCAATGGTAAAATAATTCATTTATTGATACTTTATGTAAAATTCATTGAATTAAAATTATTTGGTATATTTCTCATCAATTTATTCACAACTATGTAAAATTTTTGAATCTATCCATAAATTTGAATCAAACTAATTTTTTTTCATATGAATGGAGAACTCATCCATCGATTCATATTTCGCTATAAAAATGTCCTTAAATTTGGAACTACATGATCATAATAATTAATAATTGTTTTTTTATCTCCTCAATGAATATCATAAACCTGTCTCAAAATTACCTTTAATTTCTGAAGCCCATAGATCATGTAACCCCCACCACCAAATTTTACCATACATATTTCATTTAAATAAATCTATTGTGTTTAATAAGTTTGAACACACAAAAAACAATATAAAATTTTCTAAAACTTATTAGATTTATATTAGAAGAAAAATTATAAGAATAATAAATCTACAATAAAATAAAAAGATATTTACAAATTAAAATATTTTACATGAAGAGGATATAATAATAATTATTTAAGATTTATAAGGATGGACCATTCTTAATTAACTGTATAACGTATTAATAAACTAAAATTATCAACTTTTAAATGATTATTATAAAAATATACATTCCTTCAATGTTAATAATGTTTATATTAGAAATTATTATGAAATAATATTGAGAATATATAATATTGAAAAATTTATTTTTGAATAAAAATAGTTTTCATTATATTTTCATTTAAATGATACATTTATACATTTATACAGTTATAAATTTAATTTTAAAAAATTTACTTTTTTTAATTCCATATATCAATATTAACCATAGGTGAATTTTTGATATTTTTCTCAAATAATTAATTTCTAGGAGAATATTGATAAATTCATTTTTTACTTAAATCATACCCGTTATTTCCATATCAAGAAGTGATTATAACTTAATGACTTATAAAACAATTTTCCTAATTAAAAATGTATTTGATGAGAAAAATTATGCATTTAAATATAATATTATGAATTTATAAAACATATGTTTAAGAACATCTGTATTATTATCCAATAGAAAATGGTTTTGGTTTTTCATTAAATTAATTTTTATTTGGATAAAATTCAATTTAATATAGATTTGAAAGAATGATAATTTTTTTAACAATCCATTTTTTATCATGAAAATCAAATTCATGATAATTTTATTCTAAACATATATTTTATTCTTAAAAATACACTTTTTCTAAAAATATTTTTATTCGTTAATGTGTTAAAGTTAAAATTAATTTATATTAAAAATAATAAAATTTACTTGTTAAAATGAGGTTCATATTTTTGATAATTATTTAACAATTATGTTACATGGTAAATTTTATTTTCAGACCCAGAGGATACATTAATTATCTAAAAACATGTTAATGTTTTAAATTATAAAATAGTTTAAGTTTTAAATAATAGGGTAAATGAATTAGAACAGATAGTAATCCTATTTATAATTGAGTAGTTAAGGGAGTATAGACCATATCATTTCAACAAATTATTATTTCTCATTTTTTGGGACATTAATATTGAATAATAGAATTAAATTATTATAATGTAATGGGTATTTAACAAAAAGAATCCATTCTCACCATATATAAATGGGTAATTTTGACACCCCATGAAGGAAATAAAAATTTTCAGTTTCCTCCTAAAAAATGATATTTTACCTTACCATGGTATCCTAATTCACTTTTATAATCTTATGGTCATAAGTAATTATCTTAATCCCTAAAATTTTATGGATTGCTCTAAGGAAAATTCAAAGTTCTCAATGTGAGTACTCATTTTTTCCACAGAGTTTCTCATTTTCTATACAACATTTTCAATTTAAAATTTATCATTACTATATTGTAACATAAATATTTTTTATAAAAATATTTTTTTGTTCTAATTTAATAATCACTAATCACCTTTCTTCCTTTTATTTACAGAAAAAATGAAAACATCAATCGTGTGCATGTACGGATTACCAGATCCACAAAGGTGCACATTTTGTTTTCATATCCACCATTTATGTTTGAATAAACAAACGGTTTTAATGGATAAAAAATATTTTTATGAAATTATTCAGGTTCTAATAAGTAAAAATAGAAAACCAATTAATAATATTAAAATAATAAATTATTATAATTTTAACTGTCTAAAACAAGAATATTAAGAGGAAAAAAAATCTATCCATTCTATGTAATTGAATTATATCAATGATATTATTATAATAATTCTTCCAAATTATTATATATCAAATTAATAAATAATATTTAATTTTCTTTTTCTTTTTCTTTTTTAGTGATATTACTAATAATCTACTTCATAATCATCTAATAAATTAGGGCATGTTCTTGTTTGGGATCATTTGACCACCGACTTGAACAATAATATAAAATTATACCATGGATGAATTTGATAACTTAAATAATCAAAAAAATATGATATAAATAAGTAAATAATTATTTTATTTTGGGTCTCTAATCATTAAACTAAAATTAAACTCATTCACGATGATACCACCATTCATCTATTAAAAAACATCGATACATGATAGTCCCAAAGTTTAGTTTCAATGATCATAACCAAAAATCCCATAGAATGAAATTTTAACCTTATAAATAATTATAAAAAATCAATTATAGTAATTTGAATTATCTTATAATGTTGAAATTTAGGCAAAGAAAGAGCATAAAAAATGCTATCATGAAACTAGTTCTAAATGATCAAGATTACTCACACCCAATATTAAAATTAGATAAAGACTAATTAAAATAAATATAGATAATTTTTATAATAAGGATGATAATTTATAATATTTATTAATAAGGTTATGAAATAAATGATTAAGATGTTTATGTTTTTTATATAGGAGTCTGGAGTAGGTTAATGGAAATCCAAATAATAGGTATGGATTTTTTTTCTCAAATATTTTCACTAAGATATTATAAAAAAATCACTATTAGTTTTATTTGTGCTGTAAAATTTAAAATGGATTTTTTCTTCTTAAATTTCATGAAATCAAATATATTAACCTATAAATGTATTTTTCTTCCTTTTATATATTTTTAATTTTAATGATTGTGACATTGTAATGGTTATTGTTAACTCAAAAAAGTTTTCTTCTGGGTTTTAGATATAATATTTTACATATTATTTATCTGATTAGGTTCATTCACCCTAATATTTTATATTTAAACTTATATTCATATATGGGGGAAAATTTATTTTTTACCCAGATCTGTTACCTTTATGAATTTACTTCTCAAAAAGAATATAATTGTTGAGAATAATTCTCCTACCATTTAATGACAATTTCACATCCTTGTCCATAATTTATCTTCCCACAAATGTTATTTTTTTAATTGGAAAAAATAAATATTATCTCACTTTACTTTCATATTTCACAAATACTCTTTTCAAAATTTAATTTCCCACTTTGTGTGTATGTTTTATTTGTTTTCCACAGATTTTATTTGTTTTCAATAATCAAGGATATAAATATATTAATGAAGGTAGAAAAAAAAGTTAATAATTTTTTGTTAAAGTATCCAATATCAGTAAGGAATTTGAAATAACTTGGATACTTGGATGAGGAATTTCTCACATATTATTATCTCAAGAAAGAAAAAAGTTATTTTTAAGTCTTTGAGGTTACTTATGATGGTTGATGAGCTGTTTATAATGTCTCAAACATGTTCTTGATTATCGTAGAAGAATGTTTGTTTTCAAAATTATGAAATATTATTCAAGGTTTGTCCTTAATAAGTATGTAAATATCAATAGGAGAATATAGTGGAAATTAATTTGAGTCTAAAAAGATGATCAGACAAAGTCGATCAGACCCAAGCCATAAGAAGAATTATAAGTATCATATCTTGGTATAGTTTTTCAAAAAATTATATCTTTTGACGTATATAATGGAGTGACTTTTATAAATTCATAATCATAGAGTACATAAATAAATTACATAGTCATATTATATATTCCATCATATGAAAAAATATGCAAATTCCAAACAAACAAAGGAAATTTAGGGAGTCCACTAAATGGATATTCACACTGACAATAGACTAATGTGAGTGGAATGAGTCTATAATAAGGCTAGTGGAAATAAATTTTTGACTATTTACATGCATGGTTACATCTGATAGATGATAACTAGGAAAACCATATCAGACGATTCTTTGTGATGTGTTCTTTATTTATCTAACAAAAAAAAATTCATTACTGATGTAAATTCAAGATAAAGATTTAATGAAGGGGAAATTTTTTGAATGAGGGATATATTATCCAAGTCTCAAAATGGAGATCATGGAGTGGATGTAAAATGATTAAATCATGAATATATTATTTTTTGGTTTAAATTAGGTTCTCAAACACTGTGAAGTCCACATGGATGTTGTATGAAGTTCTATATAATATCTATTAGACATACGTTTATAATGATAAAAATGATAAGTGAATAAGTTTATCATATGAGCATGGAATGTTAACATAAAAACTATACCAGAAATAAATTTTCAAATGATCTAGCATAGGTTTCATAATACAATCAATGGTTAGAGGAAATGTGTTGAGATCATTAAACACAGATATTAAAAATGATTAGAGAAGAGTATTCGAATCATCAGAAATTTTTTTCCAAACAATGTCAGAGGAAACATATAAATATAATTAGAGAATTATTGTTGATGTTTTGGATTAGTTGGATTAGATAGAAACTTCCATATAAAGTTATCCGACATAGGTTTTCGAGTAACATTCATTGGACTATTGTTTCCATAAAATATGACTATAAAAGATTAATAAGGTTTTGAAATATATTACATTACATAGAGATATTTGAGATATTTTATTATAAAAAGTATTAAAAAATACATCCAGGATGAGTATTATAAATTAATATTGTGGATATCAATAAATTCCTCGAAATAATGGAGCGAGGATAACCTCCAAGGGTTTATCAGATGGTGAAAAAATATTAGAGATCTGAAAACCCATTGAAAAGAGGAAGAGCACTACGAAACTATATAGAATAAAATTTGAAAGGGATATCTTATAGAATCATAAAAATAATATGTTATCAGATAAAAGTATTTTTAATCATGTCATTGGTCAAAGGATGCATCTTAAGAAATATTTTGAGATATTTTTATAAACTTGGAAAGGAATACCAGATGTAGTTTCACTAGATATAAGACTTGTTATTAATATATATCATATATAATTATCAAAGTTATTTATATAAGGAACCAACCATCAACATTACTTAATCTTGAGTTATTTCAAGAATACACATTGATGACCCTTTCAGGTTTAGTGTTTTAGAGAATTA
Source organism: Viscum album (assembly GCA_963277665.1). Lineage (NCBI taxonomy): Eukaryota > Viridiplantae > Streptophyta > Magnoliopsida > Santalales > Viscaceae > Viscum > Viscum album. The sequence continues at coordinate 443,658,123 of OY728160.1, forward strand.
GATCATAAATCGTGCATTAGATTCCACATTTAAACAAGGTGGTTACGTAAAAGACAATATTTACTTTTCCCATCAAAGGAAACATATTTAAAATAAAACATGGATTCTTTCTTGACACTTCCTCGACACTATCATCCCATCATGTACCTTTCCCTTGACCTGTGAAAAACATTTCAAAAATGTGGTATGATCATAAAAAGATCAGTAAGATATATAAAAATACAGAAATAAAACCCTAGTCCATGTATACATAAGAATAAATGAAATCATACTTCACTCATAAAACATAATCACTTTAACATACCTCATGAAATCATAAGATTTATGAATAACTCATAGAAAACATTATACATAAAGGTAACTTGATGCATTCATAACATTCTTACATAGGGAGTAACCCTCATGGCTACGTTTGGAATACCCATCACAGTATATTCCGTAAATATCTTCGGAGAAACCATGGAGTTTAACTCATTAGCATTACCCAATGCATTGGAGAGCTAACACGGGATCACCCACCCTTAGTTTATCACGGAACAACCTGTCTTCATAAAAAATTCCCAAGAAAAATAACATAATCGTATCACATAAAACATGCATAAAGGAAACATAACATTTCCACATTTTAATCACAAGATATCAATACAACACATTGATATAATCAAAACATTATCAAAACCATTTTCAATACCAAAATAAAATAGAAATAAAACATGGTATTTATTATTCATTTAAAAAAATTTATGGCTTGTCGAGGAAGCCAGAACTCAAATAATGGTCAAGGCGGCGGAGAAGTCGTTGTCGCTGCAAACATACGACAAAAACATTCCCTTTTGTCATTTAGTAAAACGCTTCATATAAAAAATATTCATTTTGAATAAAATTAAAATTCAAAGGGGTTTATACACCGTATTACAGAAAGTTTCTTATAAAACAAAATATGCCTCAATGAAAGGAGATTGAGACGATGTCCCAAACCTCATGCCCGACTTGACTCGATCGTTCTTTAATCTCTTAAATAATAAACTATAGTTAATTTATACTTTCTTAAGAACCTTTTTAAAGTTAATTATTCCTTTTATATCACTTATTACCATTATATGCACATTATGTAATTATTTAAGTTAATGACGGTTGTTTTGTCGATCTTTGGTACTTGAGTCAAAAATAAACTTCTTATAATTACAAGTTGTTCATGTCGTAAAATATCAAATATATCCTGAATTATATTCATGATGTATATATCATATATATAATATATATTCAGTATATACATGCATTTATTATATTACATAACATTTATAGGTACGAAATGAAATGCCCCGTTCATGGAGACAGTAAGCCGTACGTACGTATGAACGCTACTTTCATTTTTATTTTGTATTTAATGGAGTGAAATCATAATGATATAAAGGTATATAATAATTCCAGTATAATATCATATATAATATCATTAAATCCATCCTTTATACGTCCCACATATGGAATTAACAAATCTAATCACTTTGAGGGGCGGTAGTCCGCACTTCCTAAAATGAAGATATTGCATTTACCCATAATGGAATCCATAAGGTATGCCATAAATGAAAAATACAGAATTATAAGGAAAATAATAGACATAATATATATCATATATAAATATAGTGACATCTTAATGGCCACCATGAAAGGCGTTAAAAGAATATTGAACAATCATCGTTTCGTGAGGCATAAATTCACCAACCACAGAAAAAGTATGTTCTTTAACCATTAAATGGAGGTTTGTGTAAGTGTAAATCAAATCCTTCTCAAAAAAACATTCTAGTATATTTAATATACTGGTTTTATTACAAAAGAAAATAATAAAAAGATTTTAGGGGGTTTGAGAAGCAAAATAAAACAAAAGAAAACAAGTGAAGACATTACCTTTAAATCAGGTAACTCCTCCTGGTTTGAACCAAAAGGGTTTCTTGAAGAGATTTATGCCTAAGGTACGTCTTATAGGTTGAATAGAGGGATTTGGAGAGATAAAATGAGTAGATTTTGGCCGAACCAATGGATTGAGAGGTGCGGGTAAGGTGGTAGAGGTGGAGGCCTTTTATAAGAGGGAGGAGGGGAACTCATGGAAAGTCAAGAAATGTTACTTTATTATATAATGAGTTTTGGATTTTAAAGGTCCCACTATTATATATTTCGAGGATAAGGTGATAAGGGTTCGAAATCCACCCATCCAAATAGGTCTTTGACAAGTGTAAGTCTTAGATTTTACATTATCTTTTCAATTTATTTAAATCGTTCATTAATGAGGTAATCGCAGCATCATCATGGTGTCATAAAAAAATTAATTTATTTAATGTATAAAAATTATAAAACAAATACTATGATGTATTAAATATTTTTATCTTTTAAATGACTATTTATAGTATAAGAGATCATTTATGTATACAAAATGAAAATTGTTTTACTTAGGAATTACATTCTTTTGTGATATTCTCCATTCTTTAAAAATATAATGATAAAGTGTCACTATCACCAAAAAGTGATTCCACGGGGTACCTATGTAACATCCCAGGTAAATGAAGAATAATATATTTTCATATTTATTAATATTTGTGAATTAAATATTAAATATAGCTTAAAGGGGTTGCTATGTTCGATAGTTTACCCGATACGCAACAACGAGTTTCTTTGGAATCTTACGTTGCACACTAATAATATAATATTATTATTTTAAATGGTAGTTAACTCCTAGCCATTTTATTGGTGGGAATTAACAAAACTAACTATAATATGATTATACATGTATTTATATTTATCCAATAAAAGTTAGATGCATAAAAAGTGAATGAATCTAATTTTAAGCGTAATTTACATTAAAAGGCCGATTTATCACCTTTTAATGGAGAACCCTCTTTAAATATAGTTTTGGTTACTTTAATAAATTATAATAGACCAAATAAAATCCTTCTTTAGAATGGGGATATCAAATTTTACTTTGGGTAAATTTTTGGTATTTTTCTGATAAAGTTCATTTTTTAATGAATAGTGAAAAATATTGTATTTTAATTCAAAAGTGCTTTTTAATCTAATTTATTTATATGGTTATATTACATTTTTAATTGGTTTTAAAGTGGAATTAAAATATATTTTTACTATTTAATCCAATGTTCGTCATTGGATTTAATTTCACTTTGAAATTAGACATAAACAAGTATCAATCTTATGATAGTTATTGTTTCTTAAAAACACGCTATTTGTTTTAACAACGGGAATTAATTTTAAATTAATTAATGCCACTTCTATGTTTTGAATTTGGAAAAAATAGACATCATTTCTGAATTCGGAATATCAAATATAGATTAGGCTGAATTTTTGGTATTTTTCTGAAAAACTTCAATTTTTGATGAATAGTGACACCACTTAGTGGTAGTTAAAAAACTGACTTTTTTCATTTAGATGGAATTTTACCACTTCTGGGAAGTGAATTTCAAAAATACGACATAAATGGTTGTTATTAAGAAGTAAAATGTGGTTCAATAAGATGAAAATAATTTTTGGTGAATAGTAACTTTTGACTTTTATTTACCACTATTAAAGGTAAATAGGGTAATTGAAGGTTAAAAGAATATTATAATCATTCAAAATTACCTTAACACTTGTCCAAATATTATAGGTTGAGTCATTTACAACCATTATCATATTTGGGTCGATTTTGGGACCCCTTTAAGCCACTTGGGTGTGGTAATGACAATTTAGAATAATTAACTTAAAGAAAAGACAAAAATGAAAAAAGCAAATATCTTTTAGTAAATTAATTTTTAGAAGGGGTTATAAAAATTATCTGTTCGACTATAAATATTAATTGGAAAGATAAAAAGATTTCCTACATCATGGTATTTTTTCTATAACTTTTAGACATCAAATAAATTACATTATTTATGACACAATAATGATGCAGTATTTACCTCATTAATAAATGATTAAAATAAATAAGATTATAATTATTAAAATATTATCCAAAACATGTCCAATTCTGATTGGATGATTTTATTTCGGTTATGAGTCATCTTAGCTTCGACCATAATGATTTGTGGACCATTAAAAACCGAATATCATTATATTATAAAATAATATTTTCACTCATTCCTAAAGATCCCCTCCTCTCCCTTATAAAAAGAGACTACTTCTATGCAATTCCTAACACCTCTCAAGCCATTTGGCTCAACCAAACTCTGCACAATTAATCTTACTACATACCTATCCTACTCCTAGAAGCCTTACCTTAGGCAGAAGGCACTTAATAAGTCCTTTTGGTTTAAACCAAAGGAAGTTTCCTAAATTAAAGGTAACAGTTTCTCTTAAATTGTTTTCTTTTATTTTGCTTCTCCAACCCCTAAACTTTTTTATTTCTTTTCTTTTGTAACAACACCAGTATCATCAATATAATAGGATGTTGTTATTATAAGTATTATAACTACACTTACACACACCTCCATCTAATGGATGAAGAACATAATGTTTCTGTGGATGACAAACTAACGCCTCACGAAACGATGATTGTTCAATTACATCTTACCACGTCTCATGATGGCCATTATGATGGCACTGTATTTATAGATGATATATATTATGCTTATGATTTCTTTATGATTTTGTACTTCCCAATTATATCAAACCTTTATGGTTTCCATGGTGGTTAAATACGATAATCTCATTTGAGGAAGTGCGGACTACCACCCCCTCAAAGTAATGTGGCTCGTTAATGCCCTATGTGGTATGTATAAAGGATAGAGTTAATGATATTGTATATGATATTATAATGGAATTATAATATACCTATTTATCATTATGTTTTAATTCCATTAAAATAATAAAAAGAAATTAAAGCAGCGTTCAAGCGTACGTATGGCTTACCGTCTCCATGAACGATGCATTTCATTTCGTACCTCAAAATGTTATGTACTATTATAAATACATGTACATTCTAGATATATATGATATATATGATACCCAAATCATGAATATCATTCTGGATATAATGAACCTTTTACCACGTGAACAACATGTAATTATAAGAAGTCCATTTTTGACTCAAGTACCAAATATCGAACAAATGAACGTTATTAACTTAAATGATTACATAATGATTATAAAATGGTAATAAGTGATATAAAAGGAATAATAAACTTGAAAAAGGTTCTTAAGCAAGTAGAAATTAAATTTAGTTTATTATTCAGGAGATTAAAAAAACGAACGAGTCAAGTCGGACACGAGGTAAGGGACTTCGTCGCAATCTCATTTCATTGAGGCATTTCATATACACGACTTTATTTTATACGGTGTATAAACCCCTTTGAATTTTCGTTTTATTCAAATGGAATCATTTTATATGAGTCGTTTTACTAAACGAAAAAAGGAATGTTTCTTTAATGTAAGTGGTGACAACGACCTTTCCGCCACCACGAGTATTAGTTGATCTTTGGCTTTTTTAACAAGCTGGAATGTTTATAAAAGGAAAAATAAATACCAAATACTCTTTTATGTATTTTGGTATTGAAAAAAAATTTGAGAATGGATTTATTATTTCAATATCTTGAAATGATATTTTATTATTTCAATGTGGAATGTTATCTTTCCTTTATGCTTTTTTTATGTGTTATGATTATGTTATGGTTCTTGGGAATTATTTAAGTATACAGGTGGTTCTGTGATAAACCTTGGGCGGGTGAGCCCGAGATAGCTCTCCAATGAATTGGGTAACGTGACGGAAGAAAACATGAATGTTTCTCCTAAGAGATTTAGGGAATATACTGTGATGGGTATTCCAAAGTAACTCCCTATGTAGCTGTGATAGCTACAATGTATGTATGGTATGGATGCCGCAAGTTACCTTTATGATTTATGATTTCTATGTGTCTTTCATAAATCTTATGATTTCATGAGGTAAGTAAATGAGTCCATGTTTAGTATGTATTTATGAAAAAATGTTTTCATTCACTGTTTTATAACCCTTACTGAGCCTTTTATGCTCATCCAAAGTTTTGAAATGTTTTTCACAGGACGTAAAGATGAATAGGGTCAAGGATGGGATCAAGGAAAAGCTATGCTCTCTTTAACATAGAATTAGAAATGAATTTTTTTTCAAGAGGTATTATTTTATAAAAAAAAGTGGATTCTGGGTAGAAGTGCCTACTTTGTAATATTTTGAGATGTAATAGTTATGTCCAAATTCCCTAAAACTCTAAACCTAAAAAGATCCTCAATGTGAATTATTCATTTAATTCAATATTATGTAATGTTTACGGCCGGGTAATTATACCCTAAGTTGGCACAAGGCATCCCATGGTCGGAAATGACACAACCAGTAGCATTAAGACACATGTTGGGGTCATTTTATATTATTATTTTATTATTTTATTACCCTTAACTACCCGATTACTAATTAATCACGATAATTAAAGATAATTACAGTCATTACTATTCATAATGTTCAAAAATAAGAGTCTTAATTACATAATTTGGACCTTATGATTCAAAATATTGAATCCATTTTACCAAATTGACAGCACAAAAATTGTAGTAATTAATTTAAAAATAATTCCTGTTCTCAAAACAAATAGCGGGTTTTTTAGAAACAATATCAATCAAAACTTTTGACGATTTTTTATGTCCAATTTCAATGTGAAATTAATTCCAATGACCAACATTGGATTAAATGGTAAAAATATATTCTATTGACACTTTAAAACCAATTAAAAATATAATCTATCTATATAATTAAATTATATGAAAATGAAATATTGAAGAAAAATGCAGTATTTGTTACTATTCATTAAAAAATCAACATTGTCAGAAAAATACCAAAAAATTATCCAAAGTAAATTTCAATGTCCCTATACTAATGAATAATTTTATTTTGACAAACAGAGCTTATAAAATTGTTGAAAGATATATTTAAAAATGGTTTTCCATCAGAAGGTGGTAAAACAATCTTTTAAAATATATTAGAGAATTCAATGCTTAAGATTGGATTTATTCTCATTTTAAGACTTTAAAACACTATATAATTCATAAATAGATATAGATATAAAAATATATTACTCTTTACTTACTTGGGATGTTACATCCTTCCCCCCTTTAGAAAATTGTGTTCCCGCAATTTATTTACTTATTGAATAAGTGAGGGTATTTATCCCTCATTACATTTTCAGATTCCCATGTTGACTCTTTAGTCATGTGGGTTTTCCACAAAACCTTTACTTGATGAATCACATTATTCCACAATACTTGCTCCCTGTGGTCAAGAATCTAGACCAGTTATTCCTCATAAGATAGATTCTCTTCTAGCTCAACTACCTCTGGGCTGAAAACATGAGATGGATCTGGCATGTACTTCCTGAACATTGAGACAAGAAAAACATTATGTACCTGAGATAAACTTGGAGGTAAATCCACTTGGTATGAAACTGATCCAACTCACTCCAGAATTTCATATAGTCCAATGAACCTTGGAATCATCTTTCCTTTCTTACAAAATCGCATCACACTTTTCCAAGGTGAAACTTTGATAAAGGCATGATCACCTACCTCAAAAGTGAGATCCTTCCTCCTGTTTTCCGCATAACTTTTCTGCCCGCACTGAGCTGTTCTCAAGTGTTTCTGTATCATCTGAACTTTTTCTACCAAATCTTCTACCAATTCTGGTCCCATCAACTTCCTTTAAACTACTTCATCCCAAAAAGATGGAGTTTGACATCGCTTCCCATATAATGCCTCAAATGGTTCCATCTATATACTGGAATGAAAACTGTTATTATAAGAAAACTCTACCAAAGAAAGATATTGGTCCCAACATCCATGATAATCCATTGAAAAAGCATGTAGTATATCCTCTAAATTCTGAATTGTTCATTTTGACTTCCCATCTGATTGAGGATAAAAAGATGTACTAAAATTTAATTCAGTACCCAACGACTTCGGAAGGCCTTTGCAAAATTTAGAAGTAAACCTGGGGTCACGATCAGATACAATGGATAAGGGAACTCCATGTAACTTGACTATCTCTTTAACATACAAACGAGAAAGTTTATCTAGGGAGAAATTATCTCATATAGAAAGGAAATGAGATGATTTAGTCAAGAGATCAACAATAACCCAGATCGCATTATTACCTCGAGGTGTCTTCAGCAACCCCACAACGAAGTCTATGGATATATTATGCAATTTCCACTCTAGAACTGGTAAAGTCTGAAGCATCCCATTCAGTAACTTCCACTCTTCTTTAACATGTTGACAATTCAAACACTTCACAGTAAAATCAGCAATATCTATTTTCATTCCATCCCACCAGTAATAATCCCGAAGATCTCTATACATCTTAGTACTGACAGGATAAACTGAAAACGGAGAACTATGAGCTTCACATAACAACTCTCTCTTCAACTGTGAATCACAAGGCACACACAATCTCTTCCCAACTCTCAAAACACAATCATTATCAATGTTGAATTCAGGCAACATACCCTTCTGAACCAGCTCTAACTATTTCTTCAACTCACTGTATTCCTTCTGAGCTTGCTTAATTCTTTCTGATATAGAAGATTTCACTAATACCTGAAACAAAACAGAAGAACTTCATGCACCAACACCTTCTATGAAAATGTTCATAATATCCTTACCTAAAAGTTCACGTTCCAAATGTAACATGGTTAATGAAGCATTACTTTTTCGACTCAAAGATCATCCACTTTATTTGATTTTCCCGGATGGGAATGAATTGTACAATCATTAAACTTGATTAATTATAGCCATCTCCTCTGTCTCATGTTCAATTATTTCTAAGTGAATATATACATTAAGATTTTTTGATAAATAAATATTTCACACTTTACACCATACAAATTATTCCTCCAAATTTTCTAATCGAAAACGACAGTAGCTAATTCCAAATCATGTGTAAGGTAATTTACCTCATGAGTTTTCAACTGATGTGAAGCATAAGAAATTACCTGATCATTCTGTATTAGGACGCAACCAATTCATTTCAATGAAGCACCATTGTAGATAAAAAACACACCATTTCTAGAAGGTAGTGCCAAAACTGGAGCATTCACTAATCTTCTTTTCAATTCTTGAAAAAATCATCAAATTCTTTTGTCTAGATAAACTTAACACCCTTCCGAGTTAGCTTAGTTAATGGACTAGATAATTGTGAAAACTTTCTAACAAAACTTCGGTAATAGCCTTCCAAACCAAGAAAACTATGAATCTTAGTTACATTTGTTGGTCGTGGTCATTCTTCAACAACCTTTGTTTTTGCAGGATCAACAGTTATTCCATCTTGAGAAATAATGTGACCAAGGAAAGAAATTTGTTGCAACCAAAACACACATTTTCTGAATTTCCCGTACAATTTATTTTCTTTTATGGTTTTCAAAATAACCCTTAAATGACTTTCATTCTCCTATTTACATTTAGAAAACACCAAAATATGATCAATGAAAACAACCACAAACTTATCCAATAACTCAGGGAAAATTCTATTCATAAGGTCCATGAATACAGCAGGTGAATTGGTTGACCCAAAAGGCATTACTAAAAATTCATAATGGACATATCCTGTACAAAATGTGGTCTTTGGAACATCTGCTTCCTTTACCTTTAACTGATGGTACCCCGATCTTAGGTCAATCTTTGAAAAATACTGAGCTCCCTAGAGCTGATCAAACAAATCATAGATACGAGGAAAATGATATTTTTTCCTAATCGTGATGTTATTCAAGGATCTATAATCAATGAAAAGTCTCATAGAACCATCTTTCTTTTTAACAAATATGATAGAAGCATCCCATGGTGATGTTCTAGATCGAATGAAACCTTTCTCTAATAAATCTTACAATTTCTCCTTTAACTCTAAAAGTTAAATTTGAGCCATTCGATAAGGGGGTTTTGAAATTGGCTTAGCATCAGGAACTAGGTCAACAGTAAATTCAACTTCCCGATCTCGTATTATTCCAGGCAACTCATCAGGAGAAACATTAGGATACTCATTTACCACTGGCACATCTTTAATCTGAACGATTCCTTTGTTTTCAACAATATGTGCAAGGTAACATTCAATTCCATCTTTTACATGTTTCTCAGCCTCTTGATATGTTATCAACAATAAGGGTTCATTCATGTACACAAACTGAAATTCTTTCTAAAAAGAAACTTCTTTAGCACTACAATCAATCTTAGCATGGTAAGAAGAGAGCCAATCCATACCCAATATAACATCAAACTCTACTAGAGGTAAAACAATAAGGTTTTCAAGTAGATTCTTTCCACGGATAAGGATATAAAGATTCTTATAATGTCTTTTTGCCTCAACATTTCCCCCAGGTGATTTTTCCACAAGATCAAGAGTCATTTCTTGAGATGGAATTCCCAATTTACTAGAAAATTTTTCAGAGATGAAAGAATGTGTAGACTCCGAATCAAAAAACACATTGAATAATCTAAAAAACAAAAAATATACCTGATACTACTTCATTTGATGGACCAACATCTGCTGAAGTAATTGTGAAGGATTTCAACACACCTTTCTTCTTGTAGTCTGACTTATTCCCATCATTTGATCTCTTTGTCAAACACTCATTTTCATAATGACCCATCTCATTGCACATGAAACATTTCACTAACTGTAAATCAAATTTGGACTTACCATCACACTGATTTTTTTTCAGTGAAATCACGAGCCATATGTCCCATCTTACCACATCAGTAGCACTTTCCAGAATTCAAAAGACATTCCCCAGCATTCCTTTTACCACATTTATCACAAACTTAATACTTAGTTTTCTTACAATCAGACTTCTTTGAAGGATTCTTGCCTTTCTCCTACCACCTCGGTCTCTTCTTCTGTTGGTTGTTATTGAACACTTGATCATCGGAAAACTCCATTTCCACATTCTCAGCACATCAAACAAGATTTTCATAACTTTTGAACTCACAAGAAGCTAAATCCCTTGATATTTTGGCTTTAATACTGAGTAAAAATGATTGATTTTAATTTCAAGGTCTCAGATAAAATTTAGAGCATACCTTTCCAATCGAGTGAACTTTTCTTCATAAGCATCCACTGATTCGTCCTCTTTCCTCAATTCCAAGAATTGTTTTTCCATCCTATGTAGAATAGCCTTAGGAAAATATTTCTCATGAAACATAACATTGAATTTATCCCAGTCAAGAGCCTCAATCTCATCAGCATCCCTGATATTTTTAACCATCAACCACCACTGATCTGCTTCACCCTCCAAATGGTAAACAACAAGACGAACATTTTGATTGTATGAACACCCCATGACCTCAAAAATATTCTATAGTGCTTTAATACACCCTTCAGCTAGCACAAGGTCAGATGATCTTCTGAATGATGGGGGATGTTGCCTTATGAAATGTTCCTCCACTGACATGTTCCTCTGCGATTGATCTGGCTGATCTCGTGCATGGATACCACCACTATTTATCGCTTGAGTCAACTGTTCCATTACTGCAACAAACTGTTCAGTTCCAATTCCGACCATCTTAGGATGCTGATTCCAAGGTCATTTCCTTCAGTATGCCTTCCTAGCACTACTTCCTTGTTTCCTCTGTAGAAAACCATTCAGAACAAACATGTCTTAGATGAAGCAACATGGTAATCTTCAAATGCTATATCATTTCAATTTGACTATAAAAAAATATTTTTGGATAATCATTTAATAAAATTCTAACTCCTAAAGTTATCTAAACCGACCTCTGATACCAACTATAAGGCCCCAGCCTTAAACATTACTTAATCTTGAGTTATTTCAAGAATACACATTGATGAACTTTTCAGGTTTAGAGTTTTAGAGAATTAGATCATAAATCATGCATTACATTCCACATTTAAACAAGGTGGTTACGTAAAAGAAAATATTCACTTTTCCCATTTAAGGAAACATATTTAAAATTAAACATGGATTCTTTCTTGACACTTCCTCGACACTATCATCACATCATGTACCTTTCCCTTGACCAGTGAAAAACATTTCAAAAACATGGTATGAGCATAAAAATATTAGTAAGGGATATAAAAATACGGAAAGAAAACCTTAGTCCATGTATACATAAGAATCAATAAAATCATAATTCACTCATAAAACATAAGTACTTTAACATACCTCATGAAATCACAAGATTTATGAATAACTCATAGAAAACATAATACATAAAGGTAACTTGAGGCATTCATAACATTCTTACGTAGGGAGTAGCCCTCATGGTTACGTTTGGAATACCCATCACAGTATATTCCCTAAATATCTTCAGAGAATCCTTAGCGTTTAACTCCTTTGCATTACCCAATACATTGGAGAGATATCACGGGCTCACCTGCCCATAGTTTATCTCAGAACCAACCATCTTCATAAACAATTCCCAAGAACTATAACATAATCGTATCACATAAAACATGCATAAAGGAAACATAACATTTCCACATTTCAATCACAAGATATCAATACAGCACATTGATATAATGAAAACATTATCACAACCATTTTCAATACCAAAATTAAATAAAATTAACACATGGTATTTATTTTTCAATTAAAAAATGTTATAGCTTGTAGAGGAATCCAAAACTCAAATAATGGTCACGACGGTGGAGAAGTCATTTTTCACCGCATACGTACGATAAAAACAGCCCCTTTTTCCATTTAGTAAAATGATTCGTATAAAAAATATTTTTTTAGAATAAAAATAAAATTCAAAGGGGTTTATACACCTTATTAAAGAAAGTTGTGTATAAAAAAAATATGCCTCAATGAAAGGATATTGAGACGAAGTCCCATACCTCGTGTCCGACTTGACTTGATTGTTCTTTAATATCCTAAATAATAAACTATAGTTAATTTCTAATTACTTAAGAACGTTTTTTTAAGTTCATTTTTCCTTTTATATCACTTATTACCACGTTATGAGCATTATGTAATTATTTAAGTTAATAATAGTCGTTTTGTCGATCATTGGTACTTGAGCCAAAAATAAACTTCTTATAATTACAAGTTGTTCATGTGGTAAAATATCCATTATATCCAGAATTATATTCATGATTTAGATATCATATATATCATATATATTTAGTATATGCATGCATTTATAATATTACATAACATTTAGAGGTAAGAAATGAAATGCACCGTTCATGGAGACGATAAGCCGTACGTACGCATGAACGTTACTTTCATTTATATTTTGTATTTAATGGAGTGAAATCATAATGATATAAAGGTATATTATAATTCCAATATATTCTCATATATAATATCATTAACTTTATCTTTTGTACTTCCCACGTATGGCATTAACGAATTAAATCACTTTGAGTGGGTGGTAGTCCGCACTTCCTAAAATGAAGATATCACGTTTACCAATAATGGAATCCATAAGGTATGCCATAAATGAAAAATACATAATCATAAGGAAAACATAGACATAATATATATCATATATAAATAGAGTTATATCTTAATGGCCAGCATGAAAGGTGTTAAAATAAGATTGAACAATCATCATTTCGTGATGCAGAAATACGTCAACCACAGAAACAGTATGTTCTTTAACCATTAGACGAAAGTGTGTGTAAGTGTAAATCAAATACTTCTCATAAAAACATACTAGTATATTTAAGATACTTTTTTTTATGAAAGAAAATAATGAAAAGAGTTTAGGGGGTTGGAGAAGCAAAATAAAACAAAAGAACACAAGTGAAGACATTACCTTTAAATCGGGTAACTCCTCTTGGTTTGATCCAAAAGGGTTTCTTGATGAGATTACTACCAAAGGTTAGGCTTCTAGGATGAAGAGAGGGATTTTGAGAAATAAAATGAGAAGATCTTGGCCGAGCCAATAGCTTGAGATGTGTGGGTAAGGTTGTAGAGGTGGGGCCTTTTATAAGAGGGAGGAGGGGCACTCTTGGAAAGTAAAGAAATGTTACTTTATTATCTAATGAGTTTCAAATTTTAAAGGGCCCAATATTATATAATCATAAAGATCAGGGACCGGTAAAAAACCAGCCCTAAAAAAAGAATAAAAAAAAGTTAAAAGAGTCAGGCATACAAGGGATTTTTACATAATCTAGTGTGCAACACTCCACCTCTGTCATCTGCCACAAGTGGGGCACAATAATCAGGCGCCGTAAACGACCACATTTCATCCAAATCAATCAATTCCCGCTTTGCAAGGGCATCCGCCACCTGATTGGCCTCCCGGTAGACATGCGTAACCACCAGGCACATGCACGCAGCCTGGTCGAGACAGTCAACCCATTGAGGCAACGTGCACCACAGGACATTCCGTGTCTTGGTCCTCAACGCATGAACCGCAGATTGGGAATCATATTCAAGCCATATATGCATCCAATTAAACGGGACAACGTACCTGACAGCATATATCGTGGCCCAGATTAAGGGCCCAATATTATATATTTCGAGGATAAGGTGATAAGGTTTCTAATTACACCCATACAATCGGTCTTTTACAAGTTTAAGTCTTAAATTTTACATTATCGTTTCCTTTTATTTAAATCGTTCATTAATGAGGTAATCGCTGCATCATCACGGCGTCATAAAAAAATTAATTTATTTAATGTATAAAAATTATAAAAAAATATATTATGATGTAGGAAATATTTTTATCTTTCCAATGACTACGTATAGTATAAGAGATCATTTATTTAGAAAAATTAAAATTGTTTTACTTAGGTATTACATTTGTGATATTCTCCTTTCTTTAAAAATAAAATGATAAAGTGTCACTATCACCCAAAAGTGATTCCATGGGGTCCCTAAGTAGGCCCAAGGAATCCAATGGTTTGAAATGACACAACCAGTTTCATTAGGACACATGTTGGGGTCATTTTATATTATTATGTTATTATTTTATTACCCTTAACTACCTGATTACTAATTAATCACAATAATTAAAGACAATTACCGTCATTACTATTCATATTGTCAAAAAACAAAAGAGTTTCTATTACATAATTTGGGCCATAAGATTCCAAATATGGAATCCATATTACCAAATTCCCAACACTGAAATTATAGAAATTAATTTAAAAATAAATCCCGTTGACAAAACAAATAGCGGGTTTTTTAGAAACAATATCTATAAAAATATTGTCGATTGTTTATTTCCAATTTCAAAGTAAAATTAATTACAATGACCACCATTGGATTAAATAGTAAAAATATATTATATTTACACTTTGAAACCAAAGAAATATATAATCTGTCTATATAATTAAATTAGATGAAAAATCAGTTTTGATGTAAAATGCAGTATTTTTCACTATTCATTAAAAAATGAACATTGCCAGAAAAATACCAAAAATTTATCCAAAGTAATTTTCAATGTCCCAATACTAAATAATAAGTTTATTTTGACAAATAAAGCTTATAAAATTGTCAAAATATATATTTAAAAATGGTTCTCCATCAAAAGGCGGTAAACCAATCTTTTAAAAAATATTAGAGAATTCAATGCTTAAGATTAGACTTATTCTCATTTTAAGCCTTTAAAACACTATATAATTCATAAATAGAAATAGATATGAAAATATATTACTCTTTACTTACTTGGGATGTTACAATTTATATAGAATTCATAAATATTTAAAATTGTGGTGATGCTGAGAATAAATTTTATCACTTCAATAATAGAAATGAAAGATTTTGATTATATTTGTATTTCTATAGGATTAAATAAAACCATTCACATTGATATATAAGGATATTTACTATAAATATTGGTTAAATGATATGTTTTAAAAATATTAAATGTGGTCAATAGGAGGAATTTTATGAGTGGGTTGCTGGATATATTGAGTGGGATGTTTGAATTTTATATATGCGCCTCTCCCAAAGATAAAAAATAATCGTTACTTATATAAATTTTTGAAGATTCATTGTGAAGTGGTGATGATATTAGAGTGGAGTGTCTATGAATTATGATAATGAATTAAAAATTTGTAATAATGTCCTGACCGTAAAGCATGAGAAAAATTCTCATTTGGGACAATGTTTGAAAAGATAAAGTACATAATTGAGTTGGGGGTTCGGGGTGGAGTAGAAAAACCAGATGGACCAATATTACTCTAGAATAAGGAGTTATCAAATAACTACTAGATGGAGTTATCTTAACAAGTATATATTATAAGAAGTATAGTAGTTGATCAGTTTTAATAGGTATAATATGATCAAGATAAAGAAAGAATGTTTGACTAGATACCATATATAACTTTTTTATCATTAGGCATCAGAGGAACAAAGTAAATAAAAAGGTATCAAATAAACTATTAATGGATGTAACACCACCCTAATAACATTATAAAAGACATATATTTGATTTAGGATCAGAAAAATATGTTTTGGATGAATAAATTAGAAGATGAAAATTTTCATACCCACCACAATTAGAGTAACAAGTTAAGAATAAGAAAGATAAGATTATGTATCAATATGACATCCTATAAAATTATCATCTGGTGAAAGAATTTCTTGGTGTTGCAATGAAACTTTATAATAAGTTAAAGACTATATTTATAGGTAGTATAAAGAACAATCTAGGAACTACTGGTTTTAATGGGGATTCACTAGTCCTATGATTCAGGATTATTTCCATCCCCCTATTTAAGTGTAGGGAATCACACATATGCTAATGATTTTTTTCTATCCCAAAAGCTGTATTATGAATCTCATTATAGTGGATAATCCATGTACAAGTCAACAAAAATACATGAAAAGGAAAAGATAATATTATTGAGTTTTGAACCCTAAAAAGTATCATGTACTATATTTTAATTTATTTCACATACATTCATATAATAGGGAAAATAGAATAAGATAATAGAGATCCAAATAGTTCTAGGAGGTAAAGGGGTAAAAATTTATAATTTGATAAAAAGTTACCAATACGGATTAACCCCCCCTCTGAGTGTTGAGTATATCGATAAATGATCCTAATAATTGGTATCATATCAAAAGTTCACCTCTTTGACTTTCTATATTGAAATTTTTATCTTTCTAATATTTTAGATTATTTTATATATTAACATTTATCAGTATTTTTTGTAAATATTTTATTATATTTGAGTATAATTCAATTTCTACCAAGACTATGATGAAAAAATGGAAAGAAAGAGAAAAGAGAGGTTAAGAATAAATACCACTTTCCTAATAAAGAGGATATATCAGTTTCTACATCCCAGGATGAAAACATGGTATATAAGGTTTGGAATAAAAATAAAAGATGATTCAATTCCCACAAAATAGATGGACAAAATTTATGTATTTAATAATGTTAAGTTATCATGAGGCATGTGAAAAATATTGTACAAACTGTCCTCAATAAAAATATCATATCATAAGTAATGATGATGGAGAACCCAAAAATTCTCCAGAAATACTAATAGAATGATTTAGAGATATCCTATATTATTTTCCCAAACATACAATCTCACTTGTTTGTGGATAATTTTAAAATTATATTGGAAGAGATCAACTAATAGGAAGTAGAATAAGATTACATGAAGAAGTATTGGTAAATAAAATTTATAGAATGCATAAAGCTCTATAAATATAATGGATCCATTGGATAAATAAGGTGGATATTGAAATAGTTTCCCCAAATTTTTAATAAAAATGGATCAAGGAAGTTTAAGAGAAATATTGTGTCAAAAGGATACTAAAAGAAAAATACATGCACTTGAAAAAAGTTGAAAAATAGAATTGATGTCATAGATTTTTAATTAGAATAAAAATCCAATAAGATCATGGATCTTGATTAATTATTTAAAAAAATTACAAATCCTGAATATAAATTTGAAAAAATGATGAATATTTTTAAATAAAAGGTGATTATGAATGAAAATTATAAAATTATACTCAAAATGAGAGGTCTATAACTAGAAATCAAGTTTCTTAATCTTCATAAGAAATATATTTTTCCTTCTCAAAATGATTAAAAAATTTCTCCTCCTACTCCATTATCTCATGATAATTCCTAGGTGAAAAGTTCTCCAACATGTTGCAAGAATATGATCAATTCGTTCAATGATCTATCTCAAACAAATGTTAAGAAATAGGTACTACTCATACCATAATGTAATGATGTTTCTAATACTAGTTTCATGAAAAATTTATGTTTTTAAACCAAATTTTTAAAAATATGGATGAATGTAGAATATATTAATCCTACCACCATGATTAGTTTGGATAGGAAATTTTTTTGGAAGCTGGTTCCCCACAAAATACCCAAAAAATTATGAATAAGTACCAAAAGAATTATTCTATTGATAAGAATGGACTATGGTTTTTGGGTCAATTTTGGTGCTAAAATATATTCTATTATTTTTTATTATATTTTTGGTACAATATAAAAAATTATAAAGAACAAAGGAATCCTATTCTAGTTTGGAGGAACCAATTGATTAAGAAGTAATATCCACAGTGTGACAAAAATACTAAAACATCCAATGGATTTGAAAATTATAGAAATACTTGAGATGTTGGAAAGGATAGTGGTCACAAGATTGATTCATTATCATCCTAAAATGTATGAAAATATGATAATAAATAATGTCTATAAAACATGTATATGAAATAAAAACTATTATAGGAATGTAAGTAGAATGATGTTGTAAAAACAATTATTCCAAGAATATTTCAAGTAGAAAGTGTGTAAATAACTGAAATTATAAATCAAATATGGTAAATAAAATTGCATCATAAAATATAACTTCTATGAAGGATGACACTTATAATAATCTATGTGTATAATATAATCTTAATGGAAACATTTCTAATAATGTTCGAGTAATCTGGAAAGAGTATTTAGGGAGAATGAGGAAAATGGAAAAATCACTAGAAAATACATGTAAAAAAGGAAAAGAAAAAAATCCTATTTGAAGTTAAATAAGTTCACTTTTTTAATAGAAACATGGATGATCTCACTTTAAAAAATTGTTCTATAATAACTCTATCACTATAATAATTCTTTATGAAGATGGAAGGATCACCTGGAGATGCAAGATCTATATAATCTCTTTAGGAAATAAGGATACCAGAAAAGGAAATTAAAGAAGTGATAATATCCATATATATTCATTTATATCTGAATTTCGGGTGTCCAATATTGAAAACATGAGAAAATAGAGAACCTATGTTAAGGAAAGCATCTTAACCTTACTGTTCACATTAAGAAGCAAGGATGGAACACCTCATTCCCTTACCCATTGTGTTTCATTTTTATTTTTCAAAATATGGAATTTAATGTGAATTATTATCTCATAGGGAGAACATGAGGTAATGTATGGATAAAAATGTGGTTATCTAAGATAAGTATGTTTACATTTTGGAATGTTTCCCATGTTTATTGATGGAAAATTAGTACTATGGGATCATCCTTGGTAAATATGTGGAAATTTTCATCTCTAGACATCCAAATAAGAAACTATTAATTTTTTAACATAAAAGATACTAAGGAATATCTATTTAAGAGATTCATAATTATTAATATCTTATAAAAAGTCTCTATGAGGGGCAGACATTTGTAGAAAGTTGAAAGTACTACCAGAATCACATTCTCATAAAAATATGATTATTGTAGAACATTATTGAAGATAATATCCTTATAAAATGTATGATTTAAATAATATCTTATCTTTGGTTATAAAAATAACAAAATTTGTACAAAGGTATGGTAATTGAATTAATAAATTACATAATAAAATTGGATGGATGGAAGTTCCCCATGTCCACTTATCCTACTTGTTGGAGTTGATTTGTTTTTCATATTTTTATTGAATTGAGTACATAGTTTTTATGTTAATCAATCTTAAAAATGATCCATATCTTAACATGTACCTTTATCCTATAATAAGTATGGAAAATACATGAAGAAAAGTTTTATTTTCTCATTATAGAGATATCAATATTAGTTGGTAAAGAAAGAAATTTTGTCTAAATCAAATCCTCTTGTTTTCAATACTGAGAATCTATCATTTATAATTATAGTGAAATAATAGATTACACATTTCTTAAGTATGAAGTGATACATGTTTCCCATGAGATTGGTATTTCTTGTCCATAAGGAGTAGATAATGTGAAATGAACATTTGGAAAATGTGAGATATTTACATATTGACTTGTTCATTTGTAAATAACTTTTAAGCTATCTCAAAAAAATAAAAAAGGGTATATTGGAGAGGATACTCCATGTCCGAGTTTTAGTTGTTTTCAATGTATGTTATTTATTTTTAGTAATAAATGATTTCAATATATTGATGAATGAATAAATAATGAAGTTACTAATAGCTCAAATTATGTATTCAAGATTGGAAAATATGTTTATATAGCTTGGATTCTTTGATGAGGAAGTGATCTAGTATTATTATCTTAAGAAAGGTAAAAGTTCTTTTGAAGAATTTGTGGTTACTTATGATGATTTATGAGATGTTCTTATTGGTAAGAGAGAATATCTCAATGGGGGAGGGTGAATTGAGTTCCTAATAAATTCTTATTACAATATTTAAGTAAAAAACCCCAATTAATTTAATATAGGCTAGTTTACGAAAATATCCAACCAGTATAAGACTTTTACTTTTAAAATAATTCTCAAATATTGATCAGGTCCAGGTTAAAACAATTTGAAATATTAACTTAGCCTTTGAAATCAATTTACACAATCAAAAATGTATATAAACACTAATTATGGTTAACTATCAAAGTAGTGATTTTTTTATAGTTTGAATTAGATTTAGTTCAAAGCATAGAAATAAATAAAAACAAAAAAAACACACAATTGAAAATGAATACAATAGTTTCAATCTCAAGATTATACTTAGTAAACTACCCTTTGAAACCATCTTATTCTAATAAATTTAAATAAAATAAACACTTTGATCTACAATCTCGATCAGGTATAGAATAGCACACCAGCGGTCCAAGCCTTACGTAGACCACTTACACTGTAATCACCAGAGTGTAGATAAAGAAGGACACACATGGACCACTACCACGACACATAGTAAACAATAGTAAAAATTATTTGAGAATATATCTTTTTATATTCTAGTTTAATGTAGGAGATAGTGTGTGTGTATAAATACATTGTATACACACATTGCACATAATGTAAAGATAATTAAATAAACAGAGTATGTAAAAGATTTGTAAAGATATTTTTTCTCATTATGATGTCCTCTAAAGATTGTGACTACATGAGCTTATTTTTAAATGAGTCCTAAGTCATTTTTTCTGAAATTTTTAGTAGAAAAGTGTTTCATAAAATTCTTATGTTTGGACTATAGGATCTGAATGTTCATTTTTCTCCTCTCTCACAGTTATGTGAAAGAAAGTTTCATCATGTATGAACTATTTAGTTTCTTATAATAGGTTTTAGATCTCATTTACATGAATTGTAAGTATGTGTGTTTTCTCTATATCTATAATTTTTTCACAAGGGAGTCTTCTTTAACTTTTAATAGCATTAATCCAAGAGAATCATCCAAATAAATTTCTCCACATACTAAAAGTCTGACATGATATTAAATTCCATTATACAAAGGTTAATAAATTATTATTAAAATATGTTTCATCATTAAGTTCAACAACATTTCAATTAGAATTAATTAATTGAAAATAATAAATATCATTACAATGTCAGGCAGTCTTTTCAATTTTGACACTCTCAGGCAGTGTATGAGTATGGCAGTGAGACACACTTTTTTGGTGTCTAAGTCTAGTGGTGACTTAACATGGTCGTGAATATTCTTAGTGGTAGGTGTCTTCAACACTTTACCAAATTTCCATTCATACAATGACTCTTCTAAAGGTTGGTTATATCGACACATAATGAAATTTATGGATTAAATTGTATGTCATGGATGATAGTGCGTAAAATTGATACTCTACTAAATTTCATATTTTGGTAGTGACTTTAAAAAACAGTGGGTAAATCCCCTAATTATCTAGAAAAACCATCTTAGTGGATAGACTTTGTGGATAGCGAGTATTTTTGACACTTTTCTATACATCCACATTGATGAAAATTCATTGCTAGTAGTGACACTTTTCCTACATTGTCAAATTTTATTCTTGGTGACATCCACTGTGGTGACTGATGTTTAGTGGTGAGTGTTTTCAACCCTTATAAAAATTTATCTTTAGCAGTGATTAAGCATTTGGTGGTGAGTCAAATTCAATGGTGAGTATTTTCCATACATTACCATAATCTCAACGATATGTCTTATAACATAAAATGTTATCATAACACATTAAAATCATTAATAGAATAATAAAAATTATTTTGTTATCATTTAAACTTGTGTGACAACAACCACAAAATGGTTCTAACAATCTCTTCATTTTTTATTATCACAAATCATGACATTTTATAAACATGGTATCAAATGAAACTAATGAAAAGAAAATATTAGCATAAAATATAAAATAATGATATCATGGAAAGAAATATAAGAAACATGCATAAATGAAATTAGTATCACAGAATAAATAAATTCCATAACATAGGATTCCACCATTTAGGATTATAAAAAAGGTTGAATAAAATATAAAATGTAGGGAAACATAATATGAAAATAAGAGATATTTCCATTCAAGAACATCCAACATATAACTGAAAAATAGATAACAAAAAGCAAAAAAATCCCTATCAAAGACACAATATATTATCAACGGTTCATGTGATTAGATGATGGCTCAGATGAAGCTTTTTATTTTTTCCTTTTTTCTAATCAAAAGGATCAATTGTTTAGGTTGATTGAACATCATGGATGGATATTGGAACATCCGTAAAAGAATGATGTTTTATTATAATGATTGGTCTGAAATAATGAATGGTTTCTATGGGACAAAGATAATAATTCTAAAAATGGGATTTTAAAGGTGCAAGCGGATCTCTAGTCACACTATGCCAGAAATACTCTGGAGTAGTAGCTGGAGGTGTTAGATGAGCAGTAATATGAATGGATTTGTGGAATACAAAAACTATTTCATGGACAAGAAAAAATGGTTTTGTAAAATTAAAAAAATCATTAATTATGTTACCACCTTTCTCCATAGCACTGAATAAGTATTTGTTATCTTCCCTAAATAGCTTTAACAAAGGATTCATGACATTTAACCAATTGACTTGGCCTTTAAAATCTTGGGTCACTGAAGTGATTTTTAAATTATGTTTCAAGAACTTGAAATGAGCATTCAACTCATGCTTAGTATAAATCCTTGAAAGATAATACGTGATAGCTTTGTTTATGGTTCCTATGTAATTATTCATTTCTTTTAAATACTCATTAATTAATATGAGTATATGGTCACTATAAAATATTATTTTACTTATAGTTTGTGGAGTTTAACTAAAAACATCACATAAAGCACTACTTGAAGAAGTTTGATGCTCTTCTCTAAAAATAGATATGATCATTTAAATATCAATAGGAGGAGTGGAATATATAGAAGGTTATGAAGGAAACATCTACATTCACTTATGAAAATCATCCATTTAATCTGTAATGGATATTGGATTCCCTTCTAACACATATATCACACACTCCAATGCACTATAAAGTCTTCTATTTTAAATTTCCACTACCTTTATGTGGATATTCATTCATGGTTGAATGTGATGTATCACCCACTTAAATAAATATCCTTAATCATTTTCTCTTAACATAGGTGTCAAAATTGGTTGGTTATTTATCAAAAAACCAATTTCAAATATGAACTTGTCTCTAAAATAATTTAAATCATCTCAAGTCACAATATATAATTGTACTGTAGGAGTTGTAAAATATTCAAGAGGCATACGCAAATATTCTTAAAGATCCATTATAGCTAGAAATTTATATCCACCATACATTGGTGGACTTATATCCTCATTTGAGTTAGAGTAGTCCTAACTAAGTATGACATACCCTATAAAATTTTCAAACTCAGCAACAACTGGATCCAAATTTTTAAAATAAGACTTAACACAAGTCCTAATAGGAATAGGTTGTGTAAATGTAGGCATATCCATAGTAGGTAATACAAAAGAATGGAAAAAAACTAATTTCGTATCATACCTCTTCTCAATAGAAGAAGGTTCATCTTTCATGTTCTCAACACCTAACTGCTCAAAAACTTGTTGAATTTCAAAAGGTAGAGATTTCTCTCTCTCAAATGATGTTTATTTTTCCTCTATTAATTATCTACCAATATACTTAACTAATCTAGGAAATTCCATTGGTTTAGAAACATATGCATTTGGAGAAGTAACAAGTCCTTTAGGCATCATGACCTCCTCATCACTAACTCAACCACATGGTCCATCAAGACCATTTAAACCACCATCATGGTCATCCTCTTCTCCATCTACTTCTCCATATTCATTATTATTTCCATAACCATCAATATTATTATCTTATCCATTTTATCATCATTTTCCTCTTTTATTTTCATCATCTTTTTCAAAATTTTCATCTTCTTTGGAGGACTTGTAAGAAATATTCAACTATTCTTCTCCTATCACATTTATTTTATCCTCATCACTTCCTTCCTTTAAATTATTATCTCTTTTAGGGAGAAACCTAGGCAGAATAGATGCTCTATAGAAAATAGAAGGACACATATGAGGTAAAACATGATAACTTCTTTAATTGATAGAAAATTATTTCAACTCTATATTTTTAGTGAAAAAAATTCTTCTCTATCAATAGAATTAGAATATTTAAGTATTTAAATGGTTCCAAACTAGGATCAACAAGATATTCAGGTCTTGAAAGCTGGTATATAGGACACGTAATTTTTCATAACAAAACACCCTTTTCTTTTTCCATAGATTCCAACTTATTATTATCCATATGAAAATTATTCTTTTGATAAAAAAACACCAAAAAACACCATATATTCATCATCATCACTAATTAAACCATTATTTTCCAACACCACTTAAATAAATATATGGTATATCGATGAATTTTATCTATAGGAAGGCTTACTCATCGATTTCATATGAATGACCAAATATCTACACAAATTGATCTTCACCATTATTTTCATAAGGAAGAAAGGTAAACATCATGATATATTAAATTATCAAAGAATCCTTTTCTAGGATAAAACATATATTGAATGAACTGAAAAACCAACCTACACTCACTATCAAGCTATGATGAAATCAGTCTTGAAACTATTACATATATTATCAACTCAAAAAGGGAATATTTATAAAAAAATAATAACTATCATACAAAATGATTCATTATTATCCATTTTATAATCCATCCCATGGAACTCTTAGACATTAAACTCACTATCTTCATGAAAAAAACACCTTTTTTTCCATTCACTCAACTAATTACATAGTCTTCATTTTACTCAAATATGTACTCGATTAACTGATAAATAAATAAAAAAACATAGGATAAAATGGCCTCTCATTATTTGAGAACCATTACAACCATCCATGGTCTTGAACTACATGATGGTCAAATGATTTACTAGATAATAACCACTCATCTTGATCTTCCATTTCAGGAACGACTACTCTCTTAAAAATATTGGGATTTAGAGGCTGTGAAGAAGTATCTAAATGAAACAACTCACCCTTTTGTCTATTCGAAGGTCAAACCCCATTATTGGAAGACTGGGAAGGTATCTTCATTCTAACCATGTCATTAGATTCAAAATATTAGGTGTAAGATAAATAATGGTCGATAGTCAGGAGGTAAAGTGTTAATGATCGAAATAGTTTATTTAGATGCTCAATTACAATAGGGGGAGGTGAATTGTATGTCTAAAAACATTATTCTTTATCCTTAATAAAAATAGTGTTTATCAATGTTAAACAAGGTAAATTCAAAAACCCTATTTTAGTTCTAAACTATGAAACAAAATTATATAGGGTTCAGAAGGATGAATTCAGAGTCTGAATTCTAAGGAATTAGGAGTAGTAATTATGAGGTACTATGATTTGTAGTTATAAGTAATTAAGAGTCTGAACTTTATAGAATTCAGAGTCTGAATGTTAAATAATTCAGATTATGAATTTTAGAGAATTCGGAGATTGAATTTTAGAGAAATTGGAGTCTGAATTTTAGTGAATTTGGAGTCTGAATTTCAGAGAATTCAGAGTCTAATTTTCTAAGAATTTTGAGTCTTAAAACAGAAGACTCTATGTTGAGGGAACTATGAGATTCCGAGGTTTTAGATAATAATCCTAATTTTTGACATAGTAATAAAATGAATTTTGTTTTGAGAGGTTATAAAATAAGGAAATGAAAACCAAGGTAAAGATAAAAATTTCATTATAGAAGGAACATTTTCTTCAAGAAAATAATACTTAATAAAAAATAATTTTCCTAAAGATAGTGTGTTTGTGATTTTCAAAACATAAAGGAATGGAAAATTAATAAGGAAACATTATTTACTCAACAATATCCCCCTTCTTAGAAAGCACAAACAACATTTGGAAAAAGAATATATGGAATAATAATTTTCCCTATGATCTTTTTTTTAAAAAAATTATCCCTTTATTTATTAATCTATATCAATGCAACTAACTCCCCCTTAGGTTTAGAAATCCATAAAAATTGTATTCTTTTATATCATTATAGAGTTATTAATTTTTCTGGCATAAAAAAGTATTCTTTAAGTAAACTACCCCTTATATAAGGCATTATATTCATTTATGTTTAGTATTATTTATGTTATTATTTTCTCCCCATTTGAGATTTTCAAAAAGGAATAGAGGGAATGAAAAAATGTAACCTGAATGAATTGAACTATAAAAAAACAAATGAAGGACAATTTTTTTATTAGGGTTGGAAAAATTGATACAGGGTAAAATAAATATAACAAATGATCGGAATTGATAGGGGAAAAAGTTATTCATCATTATTTTATTTCAAAATGATCTTTCTCATGGTAGCCTTCAACTTCTTGAGCACCTTATGATCTTCCTCACACCTTTTGAAAAATAATTCATGATATTGATTTGTCTTTTCCAGAGCCTTGGTTTTTTCATTCTAATACTTAAGAATTTATACCTAAGACTTGACTATATCTTTTGGTTGATGGAATTTTTCTTTCAACTCTTCCCAGAGTTCCCTTTCTCTCTTCAAATTTATGGAAACTAAATTCAGCATCCCATTTACATCTTTATTTTCTTGCATCTGGGATACTTGTTAATGGTTCACCTTCTCTGAAAAACTTGTTGTGAGATTTTTTATCCTATAATATTACAAATCCAAAGCATCCTTCACTAAATCTTAGAATTCCTCTAGAAATATAAAGTCTTAAATTGTTTTTTAAACCAATTTGTAATTTTCTTACATGATATTTTATAAGAATCATATCAACAAAGAAAACATTATAAATCTTCCTTGATCTTAATGAATTTTTCCTTGACCATACTTATGGAATAATAATTCTAATTAAAGGAGTGTTGAATAAGCTGGAATCTAGAATCAATGATAAGAATAAGAGGAATGGTGTTTACTAACTTCTTCAGATACTGTAGCATGAAATCCTGACCCGTAGAAGATGAATTAGAATCTAGTTTCCTTACAAGAGAAGATTCTTTGTCTATCTCTTCATATTTACTCTTAGATGAACCACCAACATCCTTATTATCCACCAAAACATTATTAGGTCTATCATCAACCAACCATTTTACTTTTTCTAATTTGGAAATCATCTCCTCAACCTTCAGAGATTCATTCTCAATATCTAAAAGTTGGAAAATTTTATACTCATCAACCTCTCCTTTCACTTCATCTCCATTAAGTCCATTAGGTTGGATGAAGTCATGATTTCAATTTTCATCATTAGTAGGATTTTCAACCTCTTCCCGCCTCTCATCCTCTTTTCCTTAAGAAATAATCTTGGTTGACTCGACCTTAGATATCTGGATCAATAACTTTTAAGAAGGACTTTCTTTCTCATGATATTCTTCTACATTATTTATAATATCATCACTCCCTTCTTCTTGTTCCTCTTAGTATTCTTATATTAATTATTACTGAACTATCTCTTCTTGAACTTCAGGTTATAGAATTATAAATTTCTTTCCCATAGTCTATATAGGTACTGGATGATGGAGAAATTTTTTTGGTATTAGCAACTATTCAGAGGCTTTCTCAATATCCTTGAAAAGTACTTGAACTAACTCACCTTTAGTAATTTTATTTTTGATCTTTTTTTTCTTTTGTTAACTTTCATAATCTTTAGAATATCTCATTTTCATGGAATTTCCCTCAGTATGATCTATGAAAAAATATGTATCTCTTTCTTTCTTATTCTTCTCCTCATCCCTCTATTTCACTACAACTTCATCAGGGAATGTATTTTTCCTTTTCTGCTTTGGTGGAGCCAACTAAGTTTCTAGAAATATAGGTTTATCTTTGGTTTCTAGTTCTTGTTTCCTTTTCATTCTTATGGTATTTCTTGAAAGTCTCTCATACTTCTATTTTCTTAGCTAGATCTTCAATCTCACTTTTATAAATATTATAAAATTCTCTGGGCTTGGTACTGAAACTAAATTTCAATCTCCTTAAGGCATCATCACTTAGTAGAAAGATCATAAAATTTCATGGTTTAGAGCTACTTTGAATTTTCAATGATTTTAAGAAATGAATTATGATATTAGATAAAATGGTTAGATACATGATGATTTGGGATTTGAGAGTTCCATTCTTAATATTTATTATTTTTAGAAGGATGTACATCGCAAATTTATCTTCCTTAGGTTAACTAGAAAATCCAAAATAAATATTTCACATTATTATGGTGTTCTTGTCTCCTTTTCTCAGAATGAGAAACCCTTATACCAACAAATATAACATCCTTAGATTTTATGATATATGGTTAATCATTGGTGATTTTACTTTTTTAATTTCTAGCCACTCAATTTCCCTTTCCTTCTCAAAAATTCCTGATTGAACTAGAAGTTAGTGAGAGAAAAAAATTTCTTCAACTTCATACAAAAATACCATAATATTTTATTCCATATTAAAGGATAGGGAATAGGTTTTCCCATAGCTCCCAAATGAAAATTTTTCTCTTCCACCTTTGTTATAAAAACATATGGATTCATAGAATTCTATAAGAAAGTCCAGGTAAAATGGATCTCGAATCTTTGGATTGGTTTTGCAAGAACTCTCCCATCCATTGAGAATAATATTTTTTGTAATCAAGGAATTATACTTAGATAAGAACTTTGGATCAAAAAACATTTCCCTATAGATTTTTTAATACTTGATTTTCTTAAATGAAGACTTCTGTTTCTACAGGGATACTTCCAACGACATCCGGAGTCTAAGAAACTTGGAAAAATGTAATGATATTTTTTAAGAGAGGAAGAGCTTCCGCACATAAATCTATGAAAATAGATATGGGGAAAGGAATTGTATGACCTTTATATAAGCATCTAAGTGACATGTCAAATTTCTAATCTGATCCACCAGTTTAAATATTCACAATCTAATCTGACTATTGGGATGAAAGCTGGAGAATTATTTTTTAAGTTCTGTTCTTTTGAGGTTTTAAAGAAAAATCATATTTAAGAAAAGTAAATATGATAATATTTTTTAAAAAAATACCAAAAACAAAAAAAACGATTAAGAAAATTTGAATAATAAAACATACATTCTATATTTCAAGGGAAAGTTTCAGTAATGAAGAATATTCTTGTGAAAGAACATTAGGTTCTGGAAAATTTTATTAGGTAAAAGAAAAAATTGGGTCCTGAGTTTTGAGTTCTGAAAAATAATTTATTAAGAAAAAAATTTTGGTTCTGATAATTTTTTTTAAGAAAAAAAATTATGGTTACAAAAAATTTGATTAGGAAAAAAAATTTCTAATGAAGAATTTGATTAGGAAAAAAACTTCGATTACAAAAAATAATGTACTACCCCAATGAAAAGAAATTTCTTAATGTAAAGAGATAGGTTTCATAAAAGAGTTAATGTAGAAGATTACTTTATGGTTATCATTTCTAAATTTTGTTTAATGTATTCAAATCTATTATAGGCTAAATATTTTCTAAAAATATCATCAAGTTGATCTTGCATTATGATAAATTGATGAATTATATCTTCTTTAAATGTGTAATCCCTATAAAAGTAATGCCTAATATTTATGTGTTTTTCATGGGAGTGAGGTGAATGGCTTCTTTGTAGGGAAATGAAACTAGTGTTATCACACAATATATGTGTTTTGGTAAATATCTTGCAATAGTCTGTGAGCGTGTGTTCATCCACAACACTAGGGGACAACAACTTCCAGATGATATATATTTAGCATCATTAGTGAAAGGAGTTACTCTATATTTCTTCTTGCATGATCAATAAACCTAAAAAGCTTTTAAGAAATTAAAAATTCTGGATGTAAATTTTCTATCCATACTACATCCACCAAAATCTACAACTGAAAAACTTTTTTTGAAAAATCATTTCCAAAAGTATAGAAAAGTTCTAAATCCATGGTTCCCTTTAAATAGTGAAAAATTATTTTCCCTACTTTTAAATGATATTACTTTGGATAAGATTGATATCTTGCATAAAATCATACTAAAAACATTAAGTATGGATGACTAGCTATCTTATATAGTAAACTTTTTATCATACATCTATTTGTTCTTTGATCTACTGGTTTCCCATCTTCATCAAGATTAAGAGAATTTGAGGTACCGATTAAAGTGCTTATAATTTTAGTATTTTCATATCCATACTTTTTAATAATATATTTAATATACTTATATTGTGATATATATGTTTCTTCTGGTTTTATAGATATTTGAAAACCTTGGAAAAATGTTAAACCATCCATCATACCCATTTCAAACTCATATTTCATGATATTTGCAAATGAATCAGTTAAAGATTGCTGAGTTGAACTAAATAAAATTTCAACAACATATATTTGGAGAATCGAATTATTTTTCTTAACATTATTTAAAAAAATATTTGGATCAACAGTCCCCTTAACATTTCTTCTTGTAAGAAAATCCTATAATTCTATCATATCGGGATCTAGGGGCTTATTTAATCTGTATAAAGATTTGGTAGGTTTGGAAACATGTTCTGGATGTTTTTTGTCTTCAAAACCAGTAGGTTGTTCAACATAAACTTCCTCGTGGACAAATTTTTTAAGGAAAACACACTTCACATCCATTGGAAAATGTTTGAAATTAAATAATGTTATAAAGGAGAGTACAATGAAAATAGATTCATTTTTAGATACTAGAGAATAAGTTTATTCATTGTATATTTTTTATTGTTGATTATAGCCTTTATCAACAAATATAGATTTATTTCGTACTATGATTCTATTTTCATCACACTTATTTTTGAAGACCCATTTTACTCCAATTACATAAGTTTCCTTAGGCGTTTCAATCAAGGTCTAAACATTATTCCTTTCAAATTTATTCAGCTAATCTTTCATGGACTTAATCCAATCATAATCACCTAAAGCATCATTAGTGCTTCTTGGTTCTAATTGGGAAAGTAATGGTAGATTTTCTACATCAATTCATAAGGAACTTATATTCCTTACAGGTTAATTTACATCACTAATGATACTATCGGTACAATGATTCTTATGAAAGAAACAATTTGGGTTTTGTAAAACCTATTCATCAAAATATTGTAAAATATCATCTGGGGTAAATTATTCAAATATATTTTCTTGGACATTTTCCTCATTATAAGAATATTCTATCAAAGGTTGATAATCAATTTTTGAAAATACATCTGAGGATATAGGTTGGGGTTGTTTAAAAACAAAAGGATCAGTTTCATCAAATTTTATATGCATTATTTCTTCAACAGTACATGCGTTTTTATTAAAAACTCTAATAATTATAAGTAGTGGAATAGTCTTGGAAAATTCTTTCATTAGTTTTGGAAGAAATTTTTTTTAATTTATCTTTAGTATTCAGGATGAATAATTTGAAACCAAATATTTTTAAGTAAAAAAGTCTTGTTTTTGACTTGTCTACAATTCATATGGTTTTTTGTTAAGAAAAGGTCTAATTTAAACCCAATTTATATTATAAAAAGTAGTACTAATGGCTACAAACCAAAAGTGTTTAGAAATAGAATATTCACTCAACATGGTTCTAGTTATATCTTGAAGAATTAATTTTTTCTTTTAAGAAGACCATTATGTTGAAGAGTTCTTCGGGCTGAGAAGTTATGAGTAATTCATTTCTTACCACCAAAGGATTCAAAATATGAATTTTGAAATTATTATACATGATAACTATGACTACTTATCAATAGAAGGTTTTTCTCATTTTTAACATTTGATATAAATGTTTTGGAATAAGAAAAATTTTCATATTTCTTTGCTAGAAAATAAACCCATGTAAATCTAGTGTAATCATCAACTAAAACAAATACATAATATTTTCCTCCAATACTTCTAGTTTGTGTTGGACCCAAAATATCTATATGTAGTAACTGTAATGCATCAAAATTTGAGACTTCATAGATTGATTTAAAAATCGATCTAGGTTTCTTTCTACATTGAAAAGGATCACAAAATCTTGAGGAATAAAATCTAAGTTCTAGTAGATCCTTAATGAGTCTTTTCTTCAAGAGTTTTCTTAGGTTCCTAATATTATAGTTTCTAATACTTCTATTCCATAACCATAAATGATATTCCATTTCACTAAGGCAAGGTAAATAGTGGATTATAAGGTCTTCTATGTTTAGTGTGTATAAATTCCCATGCCTATAGGAAGAATCAATAAACTCTTCCATGGAATTGTGTACAAAGCATTTTTCATTCAAAAAATTCACAAGCTATCCTTCAACACATAATTGACTTATGCTAATGAGGTTGGGCTTAATATCCATAAAAAATAAAACATTTGAAATTAAAGTTTTTCCAAGAAGAACAATGTCACCTATACAAATAATTTCTCCCTAATAATTATCAATGAAAGTAAATTTTCATCATTTCATCTTGATAATATTTTCAGAGATGTTTTTTTACTATTTATATGTTGGGAACATCCACTATCCATGTAACATGTATTTCCGTTGGAAATTTCTTTATATTCCTAAAAATAAAAGTGTTAGAATTTTGGAATCCAAACTTTCTTGGATATGGAAATGATGGAAAGTAGAAATTTAGGCACCCACATTTTCTTATAAAAATATGATTTAGGAAAACCTAAAGATTGAGTTTTTTAAAAGAACTGTTTTCTCCCAATGTCCACCACATTCACATTTAGTACAAAATAGAGTACTTTTGGGAAATAAATAATTATTACTAAATGTTGGTTTTAAGTGAGTATAACCAAATCCAGAACTATTCCTTAGAGGATAAAGTTGTGAATACATTTTATCTAATTCTTTTCTTCCTAAATAAAATTTTGATAAAAGTTTTTTTTAAAGAAAAAAATTTCATTTTTTAGTGTGATGACTAAATTATTATCCTTATGGTAATAAGTATTTTAACGCAAGTTAGCCTATAAATTATTTTTCTTATAAACAATATCTTCAAGATCCTTATAAAGTTTAACCTTGTCAGAATAAAATTCCTTAAGGTTTTTAGAAACACTTTAAAAATAAAATTTTTTCTTATCAGGATCCTTAGAAAGATCTCATACATTATTGGTTAAAAAAATAAATTCAATAATATTTTTTCCATATCTTTAATTTTATATTTCTATTTTCTTTATCAAGTAGTTTAGGAAATCTATAAACTTCTTCAAATAAAGGGAATGTGTTATATTATTATGAGGAAGATTCATCATCTGAAGATTCATAATATTATTCATTTTGAAAATTATTATTTAATGAAATATTGTTTAAGTATTCTTCATTGTGTACCTTATACATAAGACAATAATTTTCAATAGGGACTCTGGATATAAGACCAATATTATTCTAACGAGAAGATTCAAAATATAAAGATTCATCTAAATAATCACCACCACTAGCACTACGAGTGTTATTTTATTTCAATAATTTCACAGCCTTAGAATTTTAATACAACTTTCTATTTATTTTTTAATGTTTTTCCTTCCTATATTTTCTCTTAATCATAGGAAAATTAGGTCTGATATGTCTATCCATTTTGCATTAATAATAGGTTCATTCAAAATCCTTCTCGTCCTCTCTATATTTGTTTTTTACATATGTACTAAAAATCATTCCTTCCCACAATCTTGTTTGTCCTTCAAGAAAGATTGGATAATTAATTTTCTGAATGATCACTTTCACTAGATTCATATATAACAACAACATTCTTAGCTTTAGATCTAGTTACCCTTTCAGAATTCTTGGCATTATATGTAGTAGTGAAATCTACACATCCATTACTATTATTATTTTTTTGAAATAAATATCTCTCTTCATTATAGTTTCATGTATAAGAAGAGTTCTAAATAACTCACCAAGAGTAATATTAGATACTTTTGTTGTTCTCATTAATTGGTGTCCTTTCTGACTCCCATTCATTTGGCACGATATCATTTTTCTAATCTACAAAAACATCATTATAAAGACCTTTCTCTCCCATATATTAAAGACTGTTTACAATGATCATAAATCATTATTGTACTTTGAAAATAGGTTCTCCACAAAGAAATAAGAATCCATGATATTCATCTCTTAACATAGCTCTTCTAGTTTCTATCACTTTAGAAGTTCCATAATGTGTAACTTCATGTTTCTTCCAAATACAATTGGAAACTTCACAGGAAGATATTTGAATATATATATTTCTGTTCATAGAAAACAATAACGTATTGCGTACCATGTAATTTAGTTGATATTATAATTGTTATTAGTTGGTGAAGGTTCTGAGTTCCTTATTTAGAATTTTGTAATCTCTAGTAAGAATGAAAAATAATTCTACTCTAGTTTTAATAAAAAAGTCTTCATTCTATCTCTCTAGTACTCATAATCATTACCATCAATAATTTGAGGTCTGGTAGGATTAATGTTTTCAATAAGACCAATATTCATACCTTCCATTCTATAAGAAAATATCTACTCCACCAAATTTTTTAATAGTAAATGTTTGAAAATAAAGACAAAAGTCGATAAGCAGAACTTGAACAAGAAATGTTATGAAAGAAGAATTTAGAATAAGAAAAATTTGAGTAAGAAAATTTTCATGTGAGTATAAGTATTTTATAGACATTCTCTAATACCAATTTTTGGATCAAAATATTGTATATATATTATCAATTATAAGAGGGGGTGGAGGGGTGAATTTTATGTTTAAAAATTTTTGTTTTTCACATTAAGGAAAACTATGTTTAAAAAAGTTAAATAAGGTAATTCAAAAACCCTCTTTTAGTTATAAATTATGAATCAAACTTTCTCAGGGTCCGGAAGGATGATTCCAGAAATGAAACCTAAGAAAATTTTTCTTAAAGGATGATTCTACCTTAAATCATATAGAATATTATTTATTAGAGTAAGTAAAGTAAAAGAATTTATATGAAAGTTATACTTTCTTCCTTTATCACGATAAAAAAGAAATAAAAACATGAAAAAAAACAGGTAACATGTAGGAATTATTTTCACCCAATGATTTGGGTATCAAACAATCATGGATAAAACCCCCTTGATTTATACTTTTAAGGAAGTATATCTTACCCATAACAGGGTAAGATCTCGATAGGAATATCAGAATTTCTCTTGTTATCCCCACAATCCCTTGCTAATTATGTTAGTCAGAACCTCTGTTTTCTTATCCCAAGAATCCCTAGATCATACTGAGAAACAATTAGAGCCGCACGAAGAAAGATGAACAAGACGTTCATGAAACACAAAAATCATGAGAGTATTTCTCTCCCAAGAAATCACATCACTGAATCACATCATGAATTCTCTAGGACAATTAATAAACACACTGAGCTAGTTTTAATGAGCTCTTATTTATTGGAAAAATTTCAACGGCCAGCTCCCTCCTCCAACAATAATATTTTTCCTTGAATCGTGGAGTGACCTGTACACATGTCACTCAACCAATAGTTACTTAGAAACAAATTGCACGACATCATTTTATTATTACAAAATAATTTGTATGAAAAAAAATATTTCTTACATAAATCTGAATACCAGTAATCTAAGGAATAATATAAATTAGAGTGTAAATGAATAAACAATTAGATTCTAGAAAACATGGATATTCGGATTCTGTATTACAATGAATTTAGGTTAAAAATTATAAATATTTTAGAGTATGAGTTCTTTGAAATTTGGAGTCTGAATTCTCAAGAATTCAGAGATAGAATTTGGAGCAATTCAAAGTCTGAAATCTGAGGAATTTGGAGTCGGAATTATGAGGAATTAAGAGTCATAATTTTAGAGAATTCAAAAGTCATAATTTCAGAGAATTCAGAGTTTGAATTTCAGAAAATTCAAATTCTGAATTTCATTAAATCTGGAGTTTGGATTTCAGAGAATTCAGAGTCTAAAATCATAATACTATATATGTCGGGAACTATAATATTCTGATGTTTTAGATAAGAATCCTAATTTTTGACTTAGTAATAAAATGAATTTGGTTATGAGAGGTTATAAAATGAGGCAATGAAAACCAGGGTAAGGAGAAATATTTCCTTAGAGAAGGGAAATGTTCCTTAAAAAAATAATCCTTAGAGAAAGATAATTTCTCTTAATATAAAGCTTTTGTGATTTTCAAAACATAGAGGAATGGAAAATTCATAAGGAAACCTTATTGACTCAACAATGCGTCGCAATAGGTTTGGAATGAGGGAGAGTGAACTTTGAAATTATACATGTCTGGATTTATATAATTTAGTGATTTTATTATTTGATATTTTAAAACTAGGATAAAATTTGAATAAAATGAAAATTAAATAAATAATTCAAAAAAAGCAACAAAAGCTTTAACAGAGATAATGGGAAAAATTGTTAAATGCATGATATAATTATCTAATTGTGAGAAATATAACAATGGTGAGAAGTATCAATGGTGATAAGTTTCAATGGCGAGTAGTATCAGGGGTGATACAATCCATGGAAAGAAAATCAACAGTGAGAAGTGTCAATAGAGAGACATTCAGAGCTAAGAAATATACAATGCTGAGATATTCACAATGGAGAGAAATCCACAATGGTCATACATTCACATTGGTGAGAAATAACTAATGGAGAGACATCCAAAATGGTGATATATCTATTATGGTGATAAATTCACAATGGTGATTCCCATAAAATTCAACATAACCAAAATTAATCATACATAACTCATGTTTGATTTAATTCATTATCTCATAATTCGAAGTCTTATTGAAAATATAATCAAGATAATGTTTTGAGCTAATTTAATCAAAAGTTATATCACCTTTTTTAAAATGATCTCTCAAAAATTGATGTATTACATTATTACTATTTATTCCAGAGTTTGATACATTATTTTTGGAAATATTAATAGCACTTGTATTGTCAATTTTTATAGAAACATGTTGAAATGGATATATATATTCTAGTAAAGTGTTTTCAACCCTAAAATTTGTGCATAATAGCTACCTGAAACTAAGTATTCCGCTTCAGAAATAAACAATGAAACATAATTTTTTTCTTACCACAATAATAAACTATAGTCTTTTCCAAAAGGTGACATGTTCCAAATGTGTTTTTTCTATTGACCTTACAGCCACCAAAATCAACATATTAATAACAAACAATGTTTAATTCTTGTCCTCTTGGCTAAAACAACCCTAATTTTGTAGTATATTTGATTTATTTGAAAATTATTTTAAAAAAAACCAAGTGTGACTATTTTGGGTTTTCTTGAAAATAAGCACACATACACAAAGTTAACAAAATATCTGATCAAATAATTGTCAAGTAGAGAAGAATTACAATCGTACCTCTATAATTGTTTCGATCTATTTGTTTCTCAGCTTCATCAAGATCCAACAAACATGTAGTACTCATAAGAGTATCACTACTCTTAGTGTTATCCATGTTAAAATGTTTTAAAATAACCTTATTATATTTACTTTGGTTCAAGATAATTCTAACTTCATTTTGAAAAATCTAGAAAAATAAATAAAATTAGTTCACCTATTAATCTCATTTCAGATTCATTTTGAATCATTTTTGAAAAAATCAGTATGTAAAGATTTTTTTGAAAATCCAAAAATAATATCATATAAATAATTTTTTACAACTAAAACATATTTTGACGATTGTTTTATAAAAAGGGTAGGATCAACAATACCTTATAGAAAAAAATTAACAAGAAAAGTGTTGATCTTATCATAACAAGCTCTATAGCCTTGTTTGAAACAATATAAATCATTTTTAATATAAATCATTTTTAGTTAAAAAACAATTTGGAAAGAAAAATAGGGTTTGTTTACAAAACATACTCAAATATATAACCATCTATGAATTCATTTTAAACATCTATTTGATTAACATTTAAATATAGATGAGCTACATAGGAAGGAAGTATGATAATGGGTTCAATTCTGAATACTGGTGGGAATTTATCTTTATAGTCTATTCCATCTTCTTGACTATATCATTTTTTAAGAAGTCTAGAATTGTTTCTTACTATAATTCACGATTCATCAACCATTTTTCTTAAAACCCATTCATTACCAGTAGTAAATGTGTCTTTGGGTATATCAACAAGTTACCAATATTTATTTCAATTAAATTGATTGAGTTCTTCTTGTGTATACATTACCTATAATTCATCACTTTTTTCATCATTGATGTTTCTAGGTTCAATCTGTGAGAAAAAATCATGATGTTGAACCAAATTTCTTAAGGAATCTCTAATATATGTGCCTATATCTAGGTGTCCAATTACAACATCTAAATTATGGTACTTAAGGGTTCTAATAGATCTATAAAAATAAGGATAAGGTCACCTGTTAATTTTCTTTAGGATCTAGTTCAATTTGTAGAAGTTCATCAGAACTGGATGATTTTTATGATTGATTCAATGTAGAATCAAAATGTTTGGAATTTATTTTCAGAAAGGATAAGTCATCCTCATGGTTTTATAAAGAGGTATTACGATCATGTGTATATGTATCATTAAATTTAACTTGAAAAAACTCTTATATAGTCGTGGACCTTTTTTAAATACTCAATAAGATTTACTAGAGGTTGAATAATATAGGAAAATTCCTCTTTACTATTAAAAGAAATTTTTTCAATATTATCCTTATTGTTATGAATAATGAATTTTCAACCAAAAACATTAATGTAATTATCTTTGGACATCCTACTATTCTAAACCTCATAAGGGTTCATATTTAACATAGGTATAATTAAAACTCTACTGATTATATAGTAGGTTGTGTTCACAACCTCTACCAAAATGGGAATAGGTAAGTCTTATTATTTTAGAATAGTATGATCTATCTCTTAAAGTATTATATTTATTCTTTCTAAAAATACAATCTTATAAGGGGTCTTAAGATAAAATAAGTTATTACTATAACCATTTTTTGAGAAAAAGGATTAAAAGTATTGATTTTAAAGCTCATGACCACGGTCACTTCATATGATCTTAATCCAAAGGCCCCTTAAATTTTCTATAGATCTATCATACTTAGTGAAATAAGAAATAGATTCAATTTGGTGTGATAAAATGAATAGCCAAGTATACCTAGAAAATTTAGCTAATCTTACATAAACATAATGACTCCCATTTAGACTAGAAACTACATAAGGTATAAATAAAACAATATGAACCTACTCAAGGGGTTGGGAAGATGAAACTTTTTCTATTAGTTTATTACAAATCTTATGCTTATTCTCTTTTTGATAGGGGAAACAAACATTATCATTTGGGAGATCATGTTTAGGTAAATCCCTAACTAACCATTTCCTAGTAAGTTTCCTAAGTGAGTGAATATAACAGTGGCCTAATCTCTTATACCAAATCCAAGATTCTTTATGAGTTAAACTCAAGAATAAAACAATTTGATAAATAAATGTATCAATATTAACAACATAAAAATTCCTATTCTATAATGAAGTAAATAATAAATCATTTTTATAATTAAATATATTACATGAATTGTTCTCAAATCTAATTGAAAACAATCTCCATATAATTGTGAGATTCTAAATAAGTTATACTTGAAACCATTGACAAATAACACATTAGAAATTATTCATAAGATCTTATTACAAATATTTTTAATGCCAATGATCTTTCCTTTAGCATAGTCACCAAATATGACATGACCACTATCAACCATTATGAGGTTGTTTAAGCTAGATTAGTATCCTGTCATCTTCTTGGAACAACTGCCAACCAAGTACCAAATACTTTTATAGGATCCCTTTATGTAGCTTTCCTTAAAAAAATTTAACCAAAAATTTTATTGGTACCCAAATTTTCTTGGGTCTATATGTTTTAGAAATTAATGCTTTAGAAACACACATTTGCTTAATGTGTTTTTAGTATTTAGGTTGTATTATTTTTGAAATAAAAACATAGTTAGGTCCTTTAGAAAAATAACTAGTAGTACATATATTATATTTATATTTAGGTACAAATGTTATCTTAAATGTTGTTCTCTATCTATGCTAGTATCCTAGACCGGTAACATACTAAGGAAAAATCATTTTACCTTAAACCTGTGTGAGATTTTTTCTTCTGTTGGCAAACCATTCTAAATGTTTCTTCATTTTTTCATTATAAAATTTATGGTCAGTATTCACCTTTAACAACTAAGAATTATTCCCTTTCTCTACATTAGGGTCACATTTAATATTAGAAGATAAAGAATTATATTTTTTATGAATATTATATTTATCTCAAGGTTCATTAAAAGTGTGATCATGAATTTTTTAGTATTCAATCATTTATACTTATTGTATATCATCTTAATTGTTTTCACTTTCATAGTTTTAACAATTAAGTATAGATAAATTTGTAGATATAACAAGTACCTTAGAAACATTTTTTATGAAACATGTGTTGGGTCTATCGGGTTTCACTATAAGATATGAGTAAAAGTAACTGGATCTTTCCACATAGTAACTTAAAGTTTCTAGAATTAATTTCTACAACCTTCTATCATTCTTCCTCATATTAATTTTTTATTTTAATTTTGGACATTATTATTTTACAAATTCTTCATTATTTCATTTATAGTAGGTTGTATAATTTATATTATGACCCCTTTTCTAATACTT
The DNA here is from genome assembly GCA_963277665.1 of Viscum album. NCBI lineage: Eukaryota > Viridiplantae > Streptophyta > Magnoliopsida > Santalales > Viscaceae > Viscum > Viscum album. The sequence goes on from OY728160.1 coordinate 443,699,344, forward strand.
AATCCATTTTAATTTTATATCATACATTCCTTTATAATTAGGATTTGTGAAATATTTCTTCCTTCTATAGAACTTCTTGAATCTTTTGGCCAGATGGTCCATTTCCTAATGACTATAAGGTGGTGACTCACTATCACTATAACATTCATCGTGAATCTTTTCCATTTCCTTTTAATTTTTGTTTTGATGCATTGGTCTTGGATGATACAAACACTCTTTCGGGTTCATCAAACTCTTCTCTGCTGACTTCCATTTATTTATCATACATTATTAACATAACAATTAATTCAATAACTGGTAGCTTTGGAATATCAAAGGAAACTGTGATTAACATTGATCTCCCTCTCTATCATTTAGGAAGACATCTATGTATTTTGATAACCTTATCATTGTCAAACATTATATTTACCTAGGGGATCATGGTGTTTACTATTTCATTGAACTTGAGATGCATATCATAAATTAATTCATCAATATTCATCTAAAAATTATCATACATAATTGTATAGGTATTCAATCTCATATCGTTCACGTTATTTTTTCCCCTATGAGAAACTTATAATGTGACACAAATTTAAAATGATATTTTACTAGCATAAATTCTATTAAATTCCTCATCTCCTAAAGAAATATATAGGGAATAAATTGATTTTGAATTATTATTATCAGCTAGTTTTGTAGAAACATCCCATGTAATCCTAGAATGTTTAGGTAACTTATACTTATACTCAATAGCATAAAAAATCTAAAAACTCATACTTTCGAAATTCATTTTCATTTTGATCTTCCACTAAGAATAAATATTCCTATTAAAGAGAGGATTTCTATTTATATAAAAACATTCTTGTCTGTCATCCATTTAAAGAATTATATTTTTAAAAAATATAAATTTAAGATAATTAAATCAACTAAAAATCACAATTGAAAATATTAGAAAACCCCCTTATAAAAAATGTTCGTTGGGGTGAGTATATAAAGAGCTAGGAGGGGGGATTGAGTACCCAATAAAAATTTGTGTTAAAATTATTTAAGTAAAATCTCTCTATTAATTTAATATAGGATAGTTAAAAAAAGTATATGATCAATATAAGACTTGACCTTTTAAAATAACTATACAATATTGATTAGGTCTCGGTTAAAACAAAATATAAATTTACTTTATTTTTGAAAATAGATTTAATCAACAAAAAAAATTATATAAACAATAATTAAGGGTAAATATCAAAGTAGTTGTTTTGTTTATAGTTCAAAATTAATTGAGTTTTAAAGATTAGAAATAATGTATAACAAAAAAACACAGAATAAAAATGAATACAAGAGGTATAGTCTCAAGATGATACTTAGGACTCTCCACATGGAAATCATATATTGTAAAAAAACATATATAAAAGAAACATTTTTATCCACAACCTAGATTAGGTATACAACAATACAATAGTTGTCTAGGACACATAGTGACCAAGTCCATTATATTTGTGGGAGTGTAGATAAAATATCCCACACATGGACCAATACCACAACATGTGGGAACTAGGAGATCAAATTATTTTAGAAGATATATATGTATCTTAGGTTTAAATAAGAAGAAAATGTGTTTGCCTAAATATAGAGTATACGAACACTACACATAATGTAAAAATAAATAAACAAACAGAGTAAGTAAAATATGTAAAAGATCATGCTACTCTGTATTAAATGTTCAGCAGCTTGTGACTCCTTGAGTGTAGTTCAAAATGAGGCTCAAGTCGAGTTTCCAAAATTTACAGTAGAATAGAGTGTGATAAAATTCATTTATTCTAACTGTAGGATCTGAATCTTCATTGTGCTCATCTCCCATATCCATGTGCAAGAATACTGAATCATGTGGGAACTATTTAGGTTCTTGCAATAATTTTCCACTATCGTGTATATGAATTGTATGTATAGGGGTATAAACTGTATCTATACATTTTTCATGAGGCAGTCCAATTAAAATTTTAACAATTATAAGCCAAGAGAATCAGCAGGATCCTATTCTCCTCATACTGTATGTTTGAAAAATCTTTAATTCCATTATGAAATAGTCAATACACAATCATTAAAATATATTTCAGCACGAAGTTCAATAATATAGCCTTTATAATTAATTAATTTAAAATAATAAACAACAGGATAGTGACAATGAGTCTTTTGAATAGTGACACTCTCTCGTGGTGTGTGTGTATAGTGGTGAGACACTCTCTGACAGTGTTTTAGTCTAGAGGTGGCCTATACAAGTGTTGTTTTGGGATAGTGGTGACTCTTCTCAGTTGTAGGTTTCTTCCAAACATTACTATATTTCTATTATGGCGGTGACCTTTCTGGTGGTATCTCATCTCGATACATAGTTAAATTTTCCATTCAGTGGTATTCCATATTTGATGGTGGTTAATATTTTAGCTCTAACAAATATCTTTTTCTGGTAGATAATTTACTCTAAATGTGGGGAAATATCATATGTATCCAAAAAACTATCTCAATGTTGAGTATTTGTGAATGGCGAGTCTTTTCGACAATTTTCCATATTTTTACATTTATGGTGAGTCATTACCAAAAGAAAATATTTTCCATAATTTTTCCAATTTTCATTTTGTGACATCTATAGAAGGGAATGAATTATAGTGGTGAGTGTTTTAAATAGTTATCCAAACTTCTCTTCAGTGGTGAGTTAGCCTCTAATGCTAAGTCAACTTCAATGGTGAGTGTCTTCCAGACTCAACTAAAATCTCACCAATTTGTCTTATAACGTAAAATGACATTATAACACATAAAGATATTTAATATCATAATAAAAAAAGATTCTTTCATCATTATAAATAGTGTACCAACAACCCCCAAAAAGGTGATAACAGTTCTTAATGTATTAAACAAGTGATTGATTTCTAGACATGCATGTTTTTTTATCGAAATTAAAAAAGTTTCTTTATAGAGTTTTTTATGATGTTTGACATAATTAAAAGATAGATATAGTTAAAATCAAAAAAATTCTAGAAAGGTGATCAAAAAGAATTGACTAGACATAGTAACTTATTTGAATCTTTTCGAGTAGTATCATCAAATGGAGCTTATAATATTGTGCTATTGAATTGAGTTTATGATAGATTGAATTTTTTAAAGTCATCAACACAAAGTCCATCCATTAAAATGTAGAAATTAATCTTATATAGTACATCATATAAAAAAAGTTGAAAAGTTTAAGTGAAAAAAACAATCTTAGGGATTCCACTGAAGGAATGTTCACACAATCCTCATAGTGATTTGAAAAGACTGAATCGATCAGCCAACCAGTGGGAAGAAATGTTTGACAAATTATATTCATGGTTACATCAAGTAGATGATGATAAATCATATTATACCTATAGATGATTAGTTATGTGTTCATAATTTATAAAACATCACTATACCTTATGGTTGTGTTTTAAAGTTTATGTTTAAATGAATGAAAAAAAATTCAAAGGGAGTTATATAAGCTATATATAAAAATAGAGATTGTGGATTTGAGGTTGAATTCTTAAATCATGATGATATTAAGTTTCAATATAAATTAGATTATTTAACATTGTGAAGTTCTTATTAATGTTATAAGAAGATATGTACGAAGTCTATTTGATAGTATTGTACAAAGATCAAGATGCTAAGAGAATAAATAAGTCAAACAATCTTGGTGAGTCATTAGATAGACTCTACCAGATATATTATTGAATGATAAAGCTCATGTTTTTTAACATGATCAATAGTTAAAGGAAATATGTGTAGATTATTGAATTAAGATATGGTGTAATGATTTTATAATAGTTTTCAAATGATCTAAAAAATTCTTCAAAAAAAGATAGAGGAAATATAATAATATAATAAGAAAGGTATTTTTAAAGGATTCCAATTAGTTTGATCAGATAGACGATCCCATATGAAGTAATCAAACACATGTTTCGAAGTAACATCCAACTTATGTTTCCATGCTACATGATTAGAAAGATATTATTGAGTTTCAGATTAAATTTCATAAAAATTAAGTATTCAAGAAATTTTATCTTAAAAATTGTTAAGAAATTTGTTATGGATGAGTAATACAATGTCTTATGTTAGATTTGTATAAATTAATAAAATATATGGAGAAGAGAAGACCACTGAGATATTATCAGTCTGAGAAAAACTGAAGAGTATATTATAACCCACTATATAAAGAAATATCCATATGAAAGTATACAAAATAAACATTCAAAGAGAATATCGAACAATGTTTACAAAGTATAAATCTATCAGAGATACGGAGTTTGAAGTATGTCATTGTTCAAAGGATGTGTCTTATGAAATAATTCAATATTTTACTTTAAATTTATAAAGGAACAATACATAAGGTTTCAACAGAGATATAATGTGTTATGAATATGTACCAAATGGAATGTTTAAAGGTCTTTATGTAGTTTTCATAATGATTTTTAATTATGTTGATGCAATGACTGACATTAAATTTTTCAACAATCAGAAATGATAATTGTGATTTTAGAATTATTTTTTGAGGATTGATAAAAATCATTGACGTTGAGATATAAGTAAGTTTCCTACAAATATTGGTTAAACCCCATCTTTTAAAAAGCTTAAATGATTTCATATAGAGGATGTTTTTGAGTGGGTCACTAAAAACAATGAGCAAGAATTTTGAATTCAATGTATGTGCCTCACCCTATGATATAATAGTACCACTTCCTATATAAAGGGTTTTAGATGCATTGTGAAGTGGTTATGAGATTAGAGTTTCATTAATGTGTATTATGATGAATAATTTAAAATCCATAGGAATGTTCTAGCCATAATTCATGTAATAAATTCTCATCCAGGAGGATGTTTTAATATAATTAGTTCTAGATAGAGATGTGGGAACAAGATGGAATAGGAGAACCTAATGGATGAACAATACTTGAGAGGAAGAAGTGACTGGACAACAACCATGTGGATTTTTTTTTATCAAGTAGTGATCAAATAATTTGATAATATTCATATTTTCTTATTTAGTTTTGTTTTAGATTAACATGATTACGAGGAAGATACCAGAATAACAGTCATTAGGCATATCATCACTGGGAAAACATTATTTTGATGGACATATTAGAATGACATATCAGACAGAGGATTAGAACATCAGGTTACAGATAAAGGAAGAAGAATGAGAATGTTTCTTGGTCACTTATAAGCATGTAACAACTAAGGAAGATGGAATAAAATAACATGAATCACTATGAAATCCAATAGATGTCTTATCTGATGGATAATTTTTTATTGTTACAAATAACCTTAAAAGAAATGTGAAGATTATATTTATAAGCATTATAAAAGTCCAATGTGAAGCTATAAGTTAGACTAGGGCATAAACATTATAGGGAGATTAGGTTATTTCCAACCTCTCTTAAATTTTTGGGACTCACACATACGATACAAATTGTTCTCTTTCTAAAACATAGTATTTTATAACTCATTATAGTGAAGAATCTATGCATTGGTCATCACCATATGTGAAGAGAACAAGACACTCTTATTTAATAGTTATCCTTGTAAAAATATCAAGGAACATATTTCAATTTCTTTTATATACTTATAAATGAAATTTAAAAGAGAATAAGATAATCAAGAACCTAATAGGTATAAAAAGTAAAGTGATAAAAAGTTAATATTGGATATAATTTCCCAAAATTGACTCACCCATAAGCTTACTAAGGATTATATCCTAAAGTGTTCTTTAAAAAATAATTTATTTCTAACCTTTTTGATATTTTGGATTTCAATAACACTGTGATTTAAAAATATAAATCAATGTTTGATAGTGTATATGACATACGACACCATGTTTAAATGAACCATGAAATATGACAATTTAAATATTACCATTATAACCTAGAAATTAAATAGGAGTGAAAGAATAGGAATAATTAAATAAATTAAATTATATGGTATACAAATTTATAAAATATTTTATTCGGTTATCAATTTATTTGAATTAAAAATAAAAATTATTTGAAAGTAAAAGAAATATATTTCCGAAAAACATTTTTTATGAGTGCAATGTGTTCTTTACATTAATTAATAAAATTAATCAATAGTATTGACTAAACTTATTTTCATTTATATATTACATATTCGATCAAATTTTTTAGAATTAATCCAATATTTTCTCTAGGAATAGGATATGAATAAATCATGTTTTATTCTTAAGAACTGTATTTTTCTAAAAAATAGTTTCATCATATCTTGTATATATATTTTAATATTAATTCTTATCACCTTTGGATTTTTTTTTAAAAATGAACTTAAATTTTTAAATAAGCATTTAAAAATTATATTAGAGTTAATTTTTATGAATTTTTGGAAAATATTAATTTTTCAATGAATAATGAAAATATTGAATGTTATTAATTCATTTTTTTGATTAAAGCATTTAGATGGATCATTTTTCTTGAAAAAATGGTTTTCAAATTAAAATTAGTTCAATAATAATATTATTATTCTAATTTAGGTCATTTATTTAATTTTATGTTGAATTTTTATACAAATCATTTTTATAGTTAGGGAAACTTTGTTTCGGAAAATTTCTTTTCCTAGAGTTTATTGGATTAATTTTAAATTAAATTCAAAAAATTCGATGAATTTAAATTGATATAATAGATTATGTATTTGTAATTTTTATTAATAATATTATATAATAAGTTCAATATAATTTTTAGTTATCATAAATAATAACTATATTAAATATTTATTACCCCAGTAAGGGTAATTTGAGTAATTATAGTTAAAATTAATAGGATAAAGAATAAAATATGACCCTAAAACCTATATGTATCATATTAAATTAATTTAGTTCTACCATTTAACTCATATTGTGAAAATATATAGAAACTAGGTTTCTATTTTTTTGATTTTTAACATTTATAATATTTAAGAATAATATAAAGAAAAAATGCAACTTTCTTACTTTTTATTACTATAATATTTTGTTAAAATGTTAAAAATTAACTTATATTTGTTCAAAAATATAAAATTTAAATATAATATATTTTTTTTATTATGGTAATATATTTTCAATTTTCTTAATGAAATAATTACCTACAATTCTTATACAATAGTGAAACAATATATATTTAATTAATAAAAAAATAAAATAAATGATTTTAAAAATAATGAAAGTGTTATAAATAGGATGAATTAATTTGTTACACATATTTTGTAGATAAATATAAAATTATATTTATATTTTAAATTATTGTATTATAATTCTATTTTCATCTTGTAGTTTTCAAAGTCAAATTAAATGATTTGTTCCAAAAATGAAATTAATGATATTTTATAATAAATAAAAACTTTTAAATTATTCAAAATTATTAAAAATAAGATAGATGGGAAAATAACTATGATATGGTTTGATTTATATAAATTATTCTGGCCCCTAAAGAGTAAAACAATTAGTATCACAATAATTGTTAAAAAAGGTAAACACATGTTTAGAGAAAGAGATAAGGTTAAAAAGAAAATATAATGTTGAATAATTTTTTTATGATATTATTTTTTCTATAGTAATCATATATTATAATTATATAATTTTGGATCAATTTGTATATGAAAATTAGTTTATATTAATTTTATACATTATGAAATTTTATGAGTTCCACTCCCATAACTTATTAAAGGGAACCTCCTCTCCTTTTTTTATTCACTCTTCAAACTTTTTAAGAAAATATTTAATAAAATACATTAATTACATCCATAAACATATAATAGAGGAATTTTACTGATAATAAATCCAATAAATTATATATTTATGTAAAAACCTAAGAAGGTTTCCCGAAGAAGAAGTATATTTTCTTAATAAAATGTTTTGGTTTTATTTCTTCTTCCAAAAATCTAAAATAATATTCCAACATGATGATATAATAACATAAATATATACTATAAAATTATATATTATTATTTTAATTTAATAAACCACTTCTAACTCATATTACATCAAAATTGGAAATGAAACTATTTTTTGTGTGTATAACGGTCACCTGCCTTGCGAACCGATGTAATTCATTTTCAATAACCAGCTCGCACGAATGGTTTTAATGATAGATTTAATTTATATATATATATATATATGTAATTAGTGAAATACTTTTTATTCTATAAAGATAATATATAATATGTTTTTTACCATTCAATCAACAAAAAAAATGATAACATTGTTCGCATGTACGAGGGGACTATGACCTCTAAGAAGCGATGTGATTTGTTTTTTATAACAAATAATATGATTGTTACACATAAGTATTTAACAAATTAATATGGAATTTATTATATAATTATAATTCTTGAAATGTAAAATAACAATTATATTATTTCCATCATGATCATTGAAAAATGGGGATGTTACTCATGGGTACATACGACCTATAGTCTCAATGATTGTAATGTTGTAAATTTTTCATAAACATATTTCATAACTGGTTGTGAAAGTATAATTTATGTATAAAAATTATAAATATTTCATGATTATTATTTTATATATGATAAAATAATAAACTCATTGACTATATTCAACCTACTTAGTTTATTTCAGGCATGTGAGATGAATATCATCAAACCATTTGATTTGAACTTAATAAATTAAGAAATTTTATATAACATGGTAATAAATAAAATAAAAGCGGTAATAAAAATTATTTTTTCTCATAAATTAAATAACTAACATTATTTTATATTTTAGGATGAAAAATAATGTACTTGGGGAGTCAGACTCAAGGTTAGACACATTCTGTTGGAAAAAAAATCCTCGTTTAATGTTTCCCTTCCATCTCTTTTTCTTCCATGTCCATGTCCATCTAAAAATTTCACATTTTTTTTATTTACTAATAAATGGATGATAAAGGTAAATTTTACCATATTTAAATTCCTTTATTATTTTTTTAAAAATAAATCTTTTGAATGGTTTTACATATGAAACACTTTTCATTAAAAACCCTATTTCAAATGTTTTAAAGATTTATTTTCTAAATATTTATTTTTCTGGTACAAATTCATAAAATTATTTTATTTTTGTATTTATATAGACATAAATTAATTATAAAGGAAATTTTATTTCAATTTTTACCTTTTTTCAAAGGTTTTAAAATTCAATCATTCTAATGTATTTTTATGGAACATTTTGAAATTCTTTACAAAAGACAAAATGAAGGTTTTATTTTAATGTATATGACATCAACAGATTTTACAAATGCCACAACCATTATATGATATTTTACATTTTTATAACATTTCTGGTATTATTCAAAGTAAAACCCGATTTGTTTTGTTTCTATGTATTTTAAAAATGGTTTTAAAGGGAATGGATATGTTGATATCTGGAAATAGTTTACTTATGGGGGTAAGGGATCTCTCTGAACTACCCTTTTCTTTAGGTTATGAAAGTTATATCTGTAACTAAATTTTGATATTTAATGTTATATAATTCTTATGAATTATATTTATATTTATCTCGAATATATACCTAGATTATTCTCCTATACATTTATAAGGTAATATATGACTTATAATCATTTTTAAAATTCCTTCTTTATAAAATCTATTTCGACTATGATATGAGGTAAGATTATGAATCCCATTTTCATTACACGGTTAATTATTATGTTTGTCATTTATAATTGATTTACTCTTTTTGGAACAATTAATCAGGAATATATTATGATTGGTGGACCCATATAGAAATCCAATGCATTGTGTAAATATCTTGTCTCATGAGACGTTATGTATGAGATTAGGGACTAAACCTAATCCACTATGGGATTCAATCCACCTTGTGATGTTATGTTAGAAGTTACCCTTGCCTTATGATTATGTCATGTTTTCTATTTTTATCACATTTTCTATGCTTCCATGATCTTATGGTACCATGTTCTTTATAATATTCTCTTATGTGATTACTCATGAGATTATGTTTAATGAAAAGCACATGCTACTTCGTATGGGTGAAATGAAATTTTTTTAAAGTCATTTCATAATTTTTTCAATATTTAAAAGGAACCTCTATGAGTTTTAATTATAATTTTAATATTTAATATGACTTTTTATGAAAATCATTGGGTAGAAAAAATGATTTCTTTAATAAAATGTCCATTTTGATCCCAATGTTCTATTATGGAAATGGAAAATATTTTATAAATATTCATGATCTAAAATGTTTCTTTATTTCATTTAATATATTCATTAACAATATTTTCATGATCATAAAATTATTTAAATTGTTTTTCACTATTTTTGTGGATTACTATTGATATAAAGGATTCCAAGAAAAAATAATGATAAGTCATTACGAAAAAATATAATATCATTAAAGTTTTTTTCTTTCAAAAAAATGGATAATAAGAATTACTATTCACTTTGTGATTTAATATTTATTTATGTACTTTTTGTAGACTAATTATCCACAACACTAAACTATAAAAATCCTCAAATAAGTGAATATTAGTTTATGAATTAAAACTATTGAATATATAATTTTTATTTCTGGGACCTTATAGATTGTATCGAATGAAAGGTTTAGATAACTTTGGAGATTAGGATGTTTACATGTGAGGTTAACTGAGGAGTTATATATAAAATCATTGGATTATAATTTTTTGGTTGATCATATGTTATACATATTACTCAACCATTTTTATGTGATTGAAGTTTAATGTGATTAATAAAATTTTGGAAGACGTTTAATTGGGTTCAGGTATATATAACCCTTTGGTTAAATATAAAGCATTATTTAAGAAATATTGTTCATTTCACTATTTTAACGGATCATAAAACCATTAGGTTTGTATTATATTTTATGATTAATGATGTTTTTAATGATGTTAATAATATTCATGTATATATTATAAGAATTAATTTAATATAGTTTTAGAAAAATGGAAAACATGTCATAATTGGGAAGCCTCTGAGGCTTGAACCAATACTAAAAGGGTAACAAGAATGAAATTACTACCACTAGTGTTAATGAAGTCTTATTTATTATGAATTTTTTTAAATAATGTGATAGATAAAGATTAATATGATTTTTGGAACATATGTGTTATTATATAAATAATCATGGGATTGAAAAGTGATTTGGTGATTAAAAAATTCACTGTTTTTTATTCATATACAATTAAGATAAATAGAACATTTTTGGATTTACTTGTGGAATAATGGTTGAATTATCTTTTAGAAACATATTCTATTTTAATTTGGATTTATAGTGATTGTGGTTATTTATTTAAATGATTACCATATCTTAAAAATAACATGATTAAGGAATATAAATATTTGGTATAAGACATTAAGAGTGATTGATGTTATTCAGAGATAAATTTAAAATTTATTTTGGAATAATAATTGATCAAATCATTATAATTTTTGGGTTTGAAAAATATTTTGAAATATAATGAAATTTTTTAAGATTAGTTATTTATAAAATTCTCTAAGTTGATCTTTGGGAGTTATTATTGAGTATTTGGTGATTAATGTTGTATTTCTTCATATGATGCTTTATTAATTTTCAGAATTATCTTATGCTAATAATTGTTTATTTTTGAATATATAGAGTTATGTAGAATATCTTGTTATCCTTTTTTAGATTATGTTATTGGTTAGAAGTTAATTTTAGTGCTTTATGTATTAAAAATTTATCTTCATTACTCATCATTTGGACCAAAAGACAAGACTATAGTGGAAATTGATTAATGGATGAAAATATATTCATCATATAAGTATATTTCCTATTTTTACTAATATAGATGGTATAATAATTAATCAACTCTCATTAAATTATCCTGAACGAAAATGTTATCATATAAAATTTATTTTCAATGAATCGATGGACTTTTTCAGACCCCATTAGCTTATGGTTTTATGGTAATTAACTATCCCTTTGATCATTCAATTTCTTGTGATCAATGATATATATAAGTCTCCATAATTATATGGATATTAAATTTTTCTCTAATTCATTTATTTTACACCCCACAAATGTTCTCCCATTTGGAAACCCAAAAATGGGATGACATTTATATTTCCTTTATCATCTTTAAGAGGATATTTTATTACCCCTTATTACAATGTAGGATTTGTGGAAAAGAAATTTTCATATGTAAAAAAATTATTTACCAATTCTGAGTTCAAATTTTGAGGATGTAAATTATTAAATAGGGGAAGAATGTAACAACCTGATATAAAAAAATAGAAAACTATGTTTGATAATGCATAGAACATGCAACAGGAAGCCTAAACGAACCTTGGAATAACATAATTTAAACAGGATCATTATAAACTGTCCATTAAATTAGATGGTATAAATAGGGATATCTTAATTATAAAAACTTTATGATTTAAACATGTACAAAATAATTTCATCATATATAAATTAATTGGAAATGATAATAAAAATCAGTTGAACATGAAGAAAATGTTTTAAAAAAACTATTTTTTGTGTCCAATTTATTTTTATCTTAATAAACTAAATTAATCAATATTGGTGAATTATTTTAATAGAATTTATTTAACACCTGTTGAATAAAATATTTTACCATTCATATAATATATTTTCTTGGAATGTGATAAGAATAAATCTTGTCTTATGCTTAAATAAAATATTTTTCTAAAAAGTGGTTTCATTTCTTTTTATGCACTTGTTTAAAATTTATTTTTTTATAAATCTTCAGAAAATATAATTGAAAAAATGATCATTATTTTATAAATAAATATTTAAAAATTATATTATAGGGAATTTTTTAGAATTATCAAAAAATATTAGTTTTTGATGAATAATTAAAAACACTTATTATAAGTAAAAAAATTATTTTCATTTAATGCATTAAAAAAGTACCTGTTTTTTTAAAATAGGTTTAAAAGTAAAATTACATCAATTATAAAATTATTAATCCAATTTATTTCATTTGAATAAATATTATATTCAATTTAGTTGTAATAACGTTATATATTTAAGGAAACTTTTTCATTGTAAAACTACATTTCTTCACGTTCTCTGGTTTAATTCTGTATTGATTTTTTTCACATTATTAAATTATTTTTAAACGGATTATATATTTTGAATAAAAAAATTAATATTATGTAAAAATTCCTATATAAGTTTTTGTTTTTATGAATGGTAACAATAGTTAATATATATTACCATGTGAAGGTTAAATCATTTAATTAAGGATTAAAAATTATTATATAGAATAAAAATTGACTATAATATATTACTTTTTTCATGACCCAACCCTACTCAGGCTGTAACACCCCAGGTAAATAAAAAATATGGCATTTCATATTTATCTATATTTGTGAATAAAATATTGAAATGACTTTAAACGGGAATCTCTGCTCGATGGCGTACCCAACACGCAACAACGAGTTTCTTGGGAATCTTACGTTGCACTCTAATAATAAAATAATATTATTTTAAATGGTAGTTAATATGTAGCCGTTGTATTGGCGGGAATGGATAGAAATAACTAAAATATGATTATATATGTTCTTAAATATTTTTATATTTATACAATAAAAGATAAAGGCTTAAAATACGGAAAGAATTCAATTTTTGTCGTATATGCCCTAGTTTTCACTAAAGGTTCACTTATCACCTTTTGATGGAGAACCGTCATTAAATATAGTTTTTTTCACTCTTAAACATTCTTTTAGACCAAATAAAACTCTTATTAAGAATCGGGACATCAAAATTTACTTTGTGTAAATTTTTGGAATCTTTCCGATAAAGTTCATTTTTTTTAATGAATAGTGTAAAATGTTGTATTTTAATTCAAAACCACTTTTTAATCTAATTTAATTATATGATTAGATTATATTTTGAATTGGTTTTAAAGTGAAATTAGAAAATATTTTTACCATTAAATCCAATAGTGGTCATTGGAATCAATTTCACTTTGAAATCAGACTTAAACTAGTGTCAATCTTTTGATACTTATTGTTTCATAAAACACGCTATTTGTCATGACAGCGGGAATTAATTATTAAATTAATTAATGTGACTTATATGTTTTGAATTTTGTAAAACAGACTTCATTTTTGAATTCAGAATATCAAATATAGCTTAGGGTGAATTTTTGGGATTTTTCTGAAAAACTTCAATTTTTGATGAATAGTGAAACCACTAAGTGGTACTTATAAAACTGATTTTCCATTTAAATGAAATTTTTCCATCATTGTGTTTTGATTTTCAAAAATCCGACATACATGGTTTTCACTAAGAAGTAAAATGTGGTTCAATGAGATTAAAATAATTTTTTGGTGAATAGTAACTTATTAAGTTTTTAATCGCGATTAGTGGTAATTAGTGTAGTTTAAGGTATAAATGATATTATAAGAATGTGAAAACACCATGACACTTGTCATACACCTATTGGGTGACTCATGGCCGACCAAGACAAGCCATGGGCCAACTTGGGGACCCCATGGAGCCACTTTAGTTGGGAAATGACATAAATAACATTTTATTTAATGTAAAAGTAAAATTGACACAAACATGATATGTTTTACTAAAACAATTTTTAAGTAGGGTTATACAAGTCATATTTTTGATTATCAATATTCATTGGAAAGATAAAAAGATTTCCTACATCATAGTATTTTTTTTATAATTGTTAGACATTAAATAAATTAAATTATTTATGACATAATAATGATGCAGCGATGACATCATTATTTGACGATTTAAATAAAATGGAAAGATAATGTAAAATCTATAAACTACACATGTCAAAAACTTATTGGATGAGTGGATTTAGAAGCCTTATCACCTTATCCACGAATTATATCAATGTGGGACCTTTTGAAACCGAAACACATTTTCAAATAAAGTAATATTTCTTTACATTCCAAAAGTGCCCCTCCTCTCCTCTTATAAAAGGCCCCCACCTCTACCTCATTTCACACACTCCTCAAGCCTTTGACTCGGCCAACCCCTGCCCATTTACTCTCTCCACATCCCTATCCTCATCCTAGAGGATTCCCTTTGGGCAGAATCCTTTCAAAGGAAGCCTTTAGGCTCAAATCAAAAGGAGTTACACTTTTAAAGGTAATTCTTTCTCTCATGTTCATTTGTATTATTTTGCTTCTCCAACCCCCTAAAATCTTTTTATTTACTTATTTTGTAACAACAACAGTATCTTCAATATACTAGGATGTTTTTATAAGATTTATTCGAGCTACACTCTCACACAACTACATCAAATGGTTAAAGAACATACGGTTTCCGTGGATGGCGAAATTCTGCCTCCCGAAACGATGATTGTTCAATACTCATTTAACACCTTCAAAGGTGGCCATTATGATGTCACTATTTTTATATATGATATATAATATGTTTATTTTTTTCCTTAAGCTTCTGTTATTTTTCATTTTGGGAATACCTTTATGTTTTCCATTATGGGTAAACGCGATATCTTCATTTAAGGAAGTGCGGACTACCGCCCCCTCAAAGTGATTTGATTCGTTAAATACCATATGTGGGACGTATAAAGGATGGAACTATGATATTATATATGATATTATACTGTAATTATAATATACCTTTATATCATTATTATTCCATTCTATAAAATATGAAATTGAAATGAAAGTAGCGTTCATGCGTACGTACGACTTACCGTCTCCATGAACGGTGCATTTCATTTCTTACCTCTAAATGATTATGTAATGTTATAAATGCATGAATGTACTGGATATATATGACATATATGATATCCAAATAATGAATATGATTCTGGATATAATAAACATTTGACCACACGAACAACATGTAATGGTAAGAAGTCCACTTTCGACTTAAGAACCAAATATCGACAAAACAAACATTATTAACTTAAATGTTTACATATTGTTTATAACATGGAAATAAGTGATCTAATAGGAATAATGAACTATAAAAAGGTTCTTAATAAAGTGGAAATTAACTCAAGTTTATTATTCAGGACGTTAAAGAACGATCGAGTCAAGTCGGACCCGAGGTAAGGGATCCTACTCCTCTCTTTCTTTTTATGTATAGACTTTTATGTCATTCCTTTTAAAGCTCATCTTTCTTGTTATTGGGAAGATCTTTTATATTAAATTTACTGTAATTTTTATGTTCATGTGATGAGAGACCCTATTCTCTCTCATCAATCCATTTTGGGAGTTTTGAGTGGCGCCGTTAGGCTGCCGAACTTTCGTAAGAGATCTAACCTCTCTCTTTCTTTTTAAGTACTCTCCTTTGTGTCACTTCTTCTAAGCTCCTATTTGTTATGTTGGGGGATTTTCTTTTATATTCCTCTTGATGTAAATTCTATTTTAATATGATGGGATACTCTATTTTATCTCATCAATCCATTTTGGAAGTTTTAAGTGGCGCCGTTAGGCTGCTGAGTTTTCGTAAGGGATTTTTCATCTCACTTTTATTATCGTGAGATTTATGATAAATTTTCCACAAATTCCATTGAGTGGTGTATTTACTACCCATTATTATACTCTTTGTGTAATATAAATTCATTTATGAGTATTTACATCAATGATCTATTGTCCTTCTTTCATAGGGTGTATGTTTTGAAAGATACCCAAGTCGGTAAGGGAACCTTTCACCCTCCTCTTTTTTAAAAGACTTCTTTTGTTGGGTCTTTTAATTTAAATATTGTTATGTTGGGATATGTTCTCATATATCCTTATTGATGTAAATTTGATGTCCAAGTGATGAGATACACTTTTTATCTCTCATCAACTCATTTTGATGTGATGTCGTTAGGCTGTCAAGGGAACTTTTTAACCCAATTTCGATTTCTTTGGGTTCAACATGTAGTCATTGAATATGCCATACATTGAATATGTGTGAATGACCTTTTATTGTTTTACACTTAATATCAACTTATATTGGGTGTATTTATATTTGTCACACATATTTTGAGATTGATTTGTCCTTAATTTAAGGATACCTTCTTTATAAGGGATTTCATCACATTTGACATTTCTATTGAGGGTTCATTGTTGTTATGCACCAATTAACTCTTATATGGTGTATATACTGTCCTTTGGAGTATTATATCATTAATCCTTTTATTCTCATGATATTATGAAGTTCTGACTAAATGTTATTCCTCAATTATTGTATTCAAGTGTCTCTAATTTTGGTAAAACCCCTTTTACCAGAATATCGTTTTAAATGTTTTAATTATTTGTTCTTATTAATATCCATGTTTTCAAAATGGTTTTAAGGATTTATTTATATGGATATTAATGGTTTAAAATGTTAAAAGCTTCAAGGTGGTATGGGACACTTTGATTCAAAAATCTCTTTATTAAATGTTTTAAATGGTTTTGGAAATGGTTTCTTTTTGAATGGATTCATTATTTCAATATCCTAAAATGTTATATTGTGATTGAAATGTGGAAATGTTATGTTTCCTTTATTCATGTTTTATGTGATACGATTATGTTATGGTTCTTGGGCATTGTTATGAAGAACGGGTGGTTCCGTGATAAACTAAGGGCGGGTGAGCCCGATATAGCTCTCCAATGCATTGGGTAACGCGAAGGAGTGAAACGTTAAGGTTTCTCCGAATAGATTTAGGGAATATACTGTGATGGGTATTCCAAACGTAACCAAGAGGGTTACTCCCTACATAAGAATGTTATGAATGCCTCAAGTTACCTTTATGTCTTATGATTTCTATGATTTATTCATGGTTTGATGAGGTATGTTAAAGTGCCTTTGTTTTATGGGTAAAGTATGATTTCATTCTTATGTATATATGAACTCATGTTTCCTTTCCATATTTTTATAACTCTTACTGAGCTTTTTATGCTCATCCAAAGTTTTTGAAATGTTTTTCACAGGTCAAGGGAAAGGTACATGATGTTATGATCGTGTCAAGGATGTGTCAAGAAAGAATCCGTGTTATATTTTAAATATGTTCACGTTGATGGGAAGAATGAATATTGTCTTTTATGTAACCACTTTGTTTAAATGTGGAATGTAATGAAAGTTTCATGATCTAATTCTCTAAAACTCTAAACCTGAAAAGATCCTCAATGTGTAATCTTGTAATAACTCAAGATTAAGTAAGGTTTAAGGCTGGGGCCTTATAGTTGGTATCAGAGTTCGGTTTAGATAAATTTAGAGGTTAAGGTATTCTTTAAGCATAATTGACAATTACCATAATGGTTAGGATTTCAGAAAGAGTCTTAGTTTTAGATAAAGTGAATGAGTAAGTATATCTTATTGTCTATCTTAGTAATTAGTACATGATGGTTTTGTTGATATACTCACACTGACATTTCTATTTTTAGTGAATGGATTGATCTAGCAGGCACCAAAGAGACAACAGGTTTGAAGGAAACTGTGGTGGTTCTCTGATTAAGATACTAGATAAAATGAAGGATTCAATGAGGAAACTCGTGGTTGTTCAAAACCAAATATCAAGGAGTCATGATCAACCACTTCAACCTTGGTGAGTTCTCTAATGCATCAGGTACGAGATGGCCAATTCGATGTGGAAATTCAGGTAATAATTATTAAGGCAACCATTAGGGTTTATATGATACTTAATTTTTAGGTAATTATGGGTTACTCTATGATATGATGGAAAATGAAAGGAATGAGATAAACTTGAGGTTAAAATATGTTATGATTATTCTTGATGATTTTATCTCATTTTGGGGAATGTTTTAAGAATTATATAGTTTTGGAAAAAGGACAACACGCAGACCGTGTGACATCCCGTCGCATCGGACAAAGCTGCGGGAATCGAACCCACAACCAATGTGCGACTGGTATTTATCGCCTACCACTGGACTACGTGAAGTCCCTGGTTAGTTTGACTGATTCATTCTAGTTATATGATTTTATGAATTAAGAGTAAGTTGATTTTGGGTTATTTTTTAAAATGATTAACCTATCATGGAGGATATGTGATTAGGTTAATTACTTTTCAAAACGAGACTTTAGGAGCAACTGATATTGTTTGGAGATAAATGTTACGATTTTTCTTGGAAGAATATGCGACTAAATACTTCAAATATTTGGGTTTCAATCTTATATTGGTTTAATTTGAAGAATTTTATGGACAAATTGATTATAGAATGGTCCTCGTTGAACTTTGGGTTTTGTTGGACAAATTTTGGAGATTAAGAATAGATTTTCTTTTTATAAAGGGTTATCCTTTTCTGGATTATCTGATCTTGTACTAGCCTTTTTGGTTTTGGATTTGGTTAAAGTCTAAAGACATGGGAAGTATATAGTTCTATTTTGTGTATTAGGTGATTCTCTAGAAGTTGATTATAGTACTCTTAATGTGAACAAGTCTTCCTAAATACTCATCTTTTGGAGAAAATATGAGTTTGTGTAAGGAATCTAATAAAGGTTGAAAGTCAATATGATAAGTGACTATGTTTCCTTATGAATAAATTCCTCAATAAAAAGTAACTTAAAACAAAAATGTTGTCTATTAACTTTTCCTACTGGGGAATCGAAGACCGTTTAACCCATCACAAGTTTGTGATTTTCTCATGTTTAACTTTCTCCTAAACATGTTTTCTATCACTCTCCATCAGAACATGACCCTTTGTTTTTTCCTCCATGTCCATATTTTCATACTTGGAATCCTAGTATGGGTTAACTCGGGTGACCTTTGTACTTATCTTTCTTTATTTTAAAGTGTTTGTTTTACCGACTTTTGTTCCGATGTGGGACTTTCAAGGATGTTTCCAAGCGCAATTTTAAAAATTGCGAGGACGCAATTCCCAAAAGGGGGGAAGGATGTAAAACCCCAGGTAAATAAAGAATATGACATTTCATATTTATCTATATTTGTGAATAAAATATTGAAATGACTTTAAAGGGGAAGCTATGCTCGATGGCGTACCCAACACACAACAACGAGTTTCTTGGGAATCTTACGTTGCACTCTAATAATAAAATAATATTATTTTAAATGGTAGTTAATATGTAGCCGTTGTATTGGCGGGATTGGATAGAAATAACTAAAATATGATTATATATGTTCTTAAATATTTTTACATTTATACAATAAAAGATAAAGGCTTAAAATACGGAAAGAATTCAATTTTTGGCGTATATGCCCTAGTTTTCACTAAAGGTTCACTTATCACCTTTTGATGGAGAACCGTCATTAAATATAGTTTTGTTCACTCTTAAACATTCTTTTGGACCAAATAAAACTCTTATTAAGAATTGGGACATCAAAATTTACTTTGTGTAAATTTTTGGTATCTTTCCGATAAAGTTCATTTTTTTAATGAATAGTGTAAAATGTTGTATTTTAATTCAAAACCACTTTTTAATCTAATTTATTTATATTATTAGATTATATTTTGAATTGGTTTTAAAGTGAAATTAGAAAATATTTTTACCATTAAATCCAATAGTGGACGTTGGAATCAATTTCACTTTGAAATCAGACTTAAACTAGTGTCAATCTTTTGATACTTATTGTTTCATAAAACACGCTATTTGTCATGACAGCGGGAATTAATTATTAAATTAATTAATTTGACTTATATGTTTTGAATTTTTTAAAACTGAATTCATTTTTGAATTCAGAATATCAAATATATCTTAGAGTGAATTTTTGGGATTTTTCTGAAAAACTTCAATTTTTAATGAATAGTGAAACCACTAAGTGGTACTTATAAAACTGATTTTCCGTTTAAATGAAATTTTGCCTTCATTGTGTTTTGATTTTCAAAAATCCGAAATACATGGTTGTCATTAAGAAGTAAAATGTGGTTCAATGAGATTAAAATAATTTTTTGGTGAATAGTAACTTATTAAGTTTTTAATCGCGATTAGTGGTAATTAGTGTAGTTTAAGGTAAAAATGATATTATAAGAATGTGAAAACACCATGAAACTTGTACTACACCTATTGGGTGAGTCATGGCCGACCAAGAAAATCCATGGGCCAACTTGGGGACCCCATGGATCCACTTTAGTTGGGAAATGACATAAATAACATTTTATTTAATGTAAAAGTAAAATTGACACAAACATGATATGTTTTACTAAAACAATTTTTAAGTTGGGTTATTCAAGTCATCTTTTCTATTATAAATATTCATTTTAAAGCTAAAAATATTTCCTACATCATAGTATTTTTTTATAATTTTTAGACATTAAATAAATTAAATTATTTATGACATAATAATGATGCAGCAATGACATCATTATTTGACGATTTAAATAAAATGGAAAGATAATGTAACATCTATGAACTACACATGTCCAAAACTTATTGGATTAGTGGATTTAGAAGCCGTATCACCTTATCCACGAATTATATCAATGTGGGACCTCTTGAAACCGAAAGACATTTTCAAATAAAGTAATATTTCTTTACTTTCCAAAAGTGCCCCTCCTCTCCTCTTATAAAAGGCCCCCACCTCTACCTCATTTCACACACTCCTCAAGCCTTTGGCTCGGCCAACCCCTTCCCATTTACTCTCTCCACATCCCTCTCCTCATCCTAGAGGATTCCCTTTGGGAATAATCCTTTCAAAGGAAGCCTTTAGGCTCAAATCAAAAGGAGTTACACTTTTAAAGGTAATTCTTTCTCTCATGTTCATTTGTTTTATTTTGCTTCTCCAACCCCCTAAACACTTTTTATTTACTTCTTTTGTAACAACACCAGTATCTTCAATATACTAGGATGTTGTTATAAGATTTATTCGAGCTACACTCTCACACAACTACATCAAATGGTTAAAGAACATACGGTTTCCGTGGATGGTGAAATTCTGCCTCCCGAAACGATGATTGTTCAATACTCATTTAACACCTTCAAAGGTGGCCATTATGATGTCACTATTTTTATATATGATATATAATATGTTTATGTTTTTCCTTAAGCTTCTGTTTTTTTTTCATTTTGGGCATACCTTTATGGTTTCCATTATGGGTAAACGCGATATCTTCATTTAAGGAAGTGCGGACTACCGCCCCCTCAAAGTGATTTGATTCGTTAAATACCATATGTGGGACGTATAAAGGATGGAACTATGATATTATATATGATATTATACTGTAATTATAATATATATTTATATAATTATTATTCCATTCTATAAAATATGAAATAGAAATGAAAGTAGCGTTCATGCGTACGTACGGCTTACCGTCTCCATGAACGGTGCATTTCATTTCTTACATCTAAATGATTATGTAATGTTATAAATGCATGCATGTACTGGATATATATGACATATATGATATCCAAATCATGAATATGATTCTGGATATAATAAACATTTGACCACACGAACAACATGTAATGGTAAGAAGTCCACTTTCGACTTAAGAACCAAATATCGACAAAACAAACATTATTAACATAAATGTTTACATAATGTTTATAACATGGAAATAAGTGATATAATAGGAATAATGAACTAGAAAAAGGTTCTTAATAAAGTGGAAATTAACTCAAGTTTATTATTCAGGACGTTAAAGAACGATCGAGTCAAGTCGGACCCGAGGTAAGGGATCCTACTCCTCTCTTTCTTTTTAAGTATACACTTTTATGTCATTCCTTTTAAAGCTCATCTTTCTTGTTATTGGGATGATATTTTATATTACATTTACTGTAATTTTTATGTTCATGTGATGAGAGACCCTATTCTCTCTCATCAATCCATTTTGGGAGTTTTGAGTGGCGCCGTTAGGCTGCCGAACTTTCGTAAGAGATCTAACCTCTCTCTTTATTTTTAAGTACTCTCCTTTGTGTCACTTCTTCTAAGCTCCTATTTGTTATGTTGGGGGATTTTATTTTATATTACTCTTGCTTTAAATTCTATTGTAATATTATGGGATACTATATTTGATCTCATCAATCCATTTTGGAAGTTTTAAGTGGCGCCGTTAGGCTGCTGAGTTTTCGTAAGGGATTTTTCATCTCACTTTTATTCTCGTGAGATTTATGCTACATTTGCCACAAATTCCATTGAGTGGTGTATTTACTGCCCATTATTATACTCTTTGTGTAATATAAATTCATTTATGAGTATTTACATCAATTATCTATTGTCCTTCTTTCATGGGGTGTATGTTTTGAAAGAAACCCAAGTCGGTAAGGGAACCTTTCACCCTCCTCTTTTTTAAAAGACTTCTTTTGTTGGGTCTTTTAATTTAAATATTGTTATGTTGGGATATGTTCTCATATATCCTTATTGATGTAAATTTGATGTCCAAGTGATGAGATACACTTTTTATCTCTCATCAACTCATTTTGATGTGATGTCGTTAGGCTGTCAAGGGAACTTTTTAACCCAATTTCGATTTCTTTGGGTTCAACATGTAGTCATTGAATATGTCATCCATTGAATATGTGTGAATGACCTTTTATTGTTTTACACTTAATATACACTTATATTGGGTGTATTTATATTTGTCACACATATTTTGAGATTGATTTGTCCTTAATTTAAGGATACCTTCTTTATAAGGGATTTCATCACATTTGACATTTCTATTGAGGGTTAATTGTTGTTATGCACCAATTCACTCTTATATGGTGTATATACTGTCCTTTGAGTATTATATCAGGAATCCTTTTATTCTCATGATATTATAAAGTTCTGACTAAATGTTATTCCTCAATTATTGTATTCAAGTGTCTCTAATTTTGGTAAAACCCCTTTTAGCAGAATATCGTTTTAAATGTTTTAATTATTTGTTCTTATTAATATACATGTTTTCAAAATGGTTTTAAGGATTTATTTATATGGATATTAATGGTTTAAAATGTTAAAAGATTCAATGTGGTATGGGACACTTTGATTCAAAAATCTCTTTATTAAATGTTTTAAATGGTTTTGGAAATGGTTTCTTTTTGAATGGATTCATTATTTCAATATCCTAAAATGTTATATTGTGATTGAAATGTGGAAATGTTATGTTTCCTTTATTCATGTTTTATGTGATACGATTATGTTATGGTTCTTGGGCATTGTTATGAAGAACGGGTGGTTCCGTGATAAACTAAGGGCGGGTGAGCCCGATATAGCTCTCCAATGCATTGGGTAACGCGAAGGAGTGAAACGTTAAGGTTTCTCCGAAGAGATTTAGGGAATATACTATGATGGGTATTCCAAACGTAACCAAGAGGGTTACTCCCTACGTAAGAATGTTATGAATGCCTCAAGTTACCTTTATGTCTTATGATTTCTATGATTTATTCATGGTTTGATGAGGTATGTTAAAGTGCCTTTGTTTTATGGGTAAAGTATGATTTCATTCTTATGTATATATGAACTCATGTTTCCTTTCCATATTTTTATAACTCTTACTGAGCTTTTTATGCTCATCCCAAGTTTTTGAAATGTTTTTCACAGGTAAAGGGAAAGGTACATGATGTGATGATAGTGTCAAGGATGTGTCAAGAAAGAATCCGTGTTATATTTTAAATATGTTCCCGTTGATGGGAAGAATGAATATTTTATTTTATGTAACCACTTTGTTTAAATGTGGAATGTAATGAAAGTTTCATGATCTAATTCTCTAAAACTCTAAACCTGAAAAGATCCTCAATGTGTAATCTTGTAATAACTCATGATTAAGTAAGGTTTAAGGCTGGGGCCTTATACGGGCTCGAGCCACAACTACCCCATGCCCGCCTCCATAGGCCAGGGGCTGGCAACAAGCACCGAATGCTAAAAAACTCGGTTAGGCCTTTTCCTGAGAACCTGTACACACACACGCAACCCACTCAATGCAATAGTGTAGAGTAAAAAGAGAAGTAAAGTGACAACTACAATAAATAAACCACAAAGTGCATTGACCTGTAAACAGTACAAAGCATGAGCTGAAGGTAAACTAAAAAGTAAAGGTAAAAACACGCACCCAACCAGAAAAGTGACACAATCCTACAACAGGTAAACAAAAAAAAACACTTGGGAGAGTCCCACACATGGAACATGACTAAAACCACCGCACGTGGTCCAAGCTCTCGAACTCCCAAGCTCCACTGATGTCACGAAAAACCAGTCCGTCATCTGTAAGGGCACACCATGTGCGGGCAAAGGCCAAGCATAGGTGAGTATAAAAATAATCAGAAGGATACCTCGGAGGATCGAGGTAGAAACAAAGGAGGTACCGAAGGGTGAGAATTAGATCGAACATGGGAAAGTAAAGGGGTACAACCAAGAGTGCCGTAAAGAGTACAACAAGGAGTGAAATAGCATAACAGTAGAGAGTCCAGCTCAACCCAGCAAGAGGAAAGAAGGTAGACTCACCAAGACACAAGGAGCTGGAAATAGTGAGAGGACGAACATCCCGTTGAGTCTTCTCTACCTATAGCATGAGATTAGACTCGTCCAACCACGAGAAGCTAGACACGGAAAGCATGTGGCATACCCAGCGCGTCTTCGCCTCTCCTGGAGGGAGAGTAACCATGCCCAAGAAGTGGGTACTGGAACAAGTTATATACATATTTATATGATCAAACAGGAAGCCCAAACAAGATTGTAAGAAAATATCCATCCTGTAGCTCATGCCAATAATGTGAGTAGCCAATAGTCCCAGAAGTAAACACCATCGATGCCCAGCATCCCGCACGTCTGCCCTGAACTGCAAGTCAAGGTCTCAAATCACCACACCTCGAAACTATCCGGTTTGGGCGGCACTGACTTGGTTGCATGGTTTTAGGTCGCATCTCAAGGATGCATCTCAGTGGGGAATGTTCCCTTCGTACTTGAAAGTTATGGGGGAACATCAAACCACACCTCGTCACTAACTCGCAGTCGGGAGGTCTCCTCAAGATCGACAGGAGACCCCCTACCCAGTCTCGCTGGAGGGTAATCCCTGGATGTCGACGGGTTCCCACTAGAGGGAGACCCGACAAGAGTAGACGGGTGCCACACTACCCAGTCCCATAAAAGGGTAATCCACTGGAGGGTGACCCGGATAATGTTGTCGACAGGTCCCAATGCCGAGTCCCATAAAAGGGTACACTGGAGGGAGGCTCAGAACCATCATCGTGGACCACTTCCCAACCCAGCTAGAGGTAAACCCAGCATCGGGGACCACTTCCCAGCCCCTCTAGAGGTAAACCCGGAACCGATCTCACCATCCCAGCTGGATGGTACTGCTTAGTGAACATTGCTATTCTGGCGATCCCTGCTAGATGGTAACCCACTGGCCATCCCTGCTGGTTGGTAACCCACTGGCCATCCATGCTAGATAGTCCGCTCTGGCCATCCCTACTTGATGTTGCAACCTCCTGGCCGTCCCTGCTGGAAACAACCTCCTGGGTAGAGGATCGGTGCCCGCGTAATGTGTTGGTCACACCGATTTTACAAGAACTCTACTAGGGAACACGAAGGAATGGGAGAAACTCACCAGGCCTCTCAGGGCGATCACGCTCCAATCCACTGAGTCACTGTCAAAGCGGACTGAGACAACTCATCCCAGAAACTAGGAAAACACCCACTCTGTACAAGAACACGTAGTCGTAAACGATGTTGTAGTCCGATGAAAAGGGCACGATACTGAACCCCTCACACCTGAAGAAACAGAGAAACCAAACCATCTCTGTCAGCCAAACGAGAACAGAACCAGGGGAATGTCAACCCTGTTGGTCAACAAACAAGAACATGACTAGGGGAAAACTCAACCCTTCTGGTCAACAAACGAGAATAGGACCAGGGGAAAACTCAACCCTTCTTGTCAATAAACAAGAACAGGTCCAGGGAAAAAAACTAAACCCCACTGGTCAAACAAACAAGAACAAAGGAACCATCTACGTCGCGAGAGGTCAAAAGTACGCAAAGCAGAACACAAATGCATATTGGGCTCACACGATGTGTGGCCCCATGTTAACCCCAACCAAGCACACAAAAATTCTCAGGTAAAATCATCCACATGTACCTCCCAGCGTTCTCGCATACTCCCAGAGTATGCCACATCTCCAGCCCAAAGGCTATCATGAAAACAACACATAACATCAACATGAAGTGCTTAAACATAACAACTCCAACATTCCACATAAATAGATGAGGCACGACCAACCACATCTCTTAAAACACCAACTTCACTCTCCCACGAGTGAACGCGATCCCACGCCAATGGTTCCCTACAAACACCACAGGAAGAACCACCAACAGTACACCTTTCATATTTCCACATTCAATAAGATCGTGTAAGATTATCCACTTGCCTGAACAGATTACACCGTTGTAATCCTCGCAAAAAAACATGCGAGATAGACTACTTACTTGCCTAAAAAGGATATCCAATAGAAAAGTCTCCAACACCGCTTTACGCCCGAATGGCGTCCCGTGGTCCCGAGACTCAGCCCCAAAAATAGTTAGGGGAATCGCACCATTGCGATCCCCTAGGGAGAACATGTTAAAAGGAATACACACTTAATTATAGCAGATATTCGTAGAAAAATATGCATTTTGGCGCACTGCACATGAACGGTGCCTCGTGGGGCCTGCATCTTGGTCCCTAAGCACAACGAACGGATCACATCATTGCGATCCACTCGAAAAAGTACACAAGTTTAACTAATCACTTGTCTGAAACGGACACCCGGTGATAAAGCTGGAAGTCACCGTCAACTCCCAAAACGGCCCCCATGGGGACCATACCATCGTACGGAATTAAAGCGGGCAGATTGCACCATTGCAATGCCCTCATAAAAACACCCAAAATTCACTGCTTGCATGCCCTGAACAGGAGTCCGACGAAAAAGTTTCTAAACTCTGTTCATAGCTTAAAAGAAGGACCGTGGGGCCCATGTCTCAACTACGGTTTCAATGCCCAAAAACCCTCTAGAAAAGTCCACCTCGATGCTAGGGTCGCAACACCGCTAACGGTGCTCAAAATGGACGTCGGATGTGTCCGCGCAGTCTAAAACAAGAACCCCCATGAAAAACACCAATTCACTTAAAGTCACGTCGTGGCACTGAGCCCCTCATCTCGGGAATTAAAATTTCCGGAGACCTTCTCAAAGTCTTCATCTCAATTTGAGGGACGCGTCACCGCTAACGGCACGCAGAACCGAACCCCAGTTTATGATTTATTAAATATAACCCATTTTCATAATAATAATAATAATAATAATATTATTATTATAAAAATAATTTAGAATTTTATTTTAATTTTTATTTCTTTTATTTTTTTCCTCTGGTCCATGTCGTCTCCTTCGACCAAACCCACAGCTCGCAGGTCTTCCTACCGCATGACCTGTGCCTGCCGGACGACCCCACAAGAGATCCCGCTGGTCGCGCTCCCGATCAACTCGCCGCCTCCCCCTACCCGCTCGGACGATGCTGCCTCAGCTTGGAGGACCCCAGAAATCTCTGGTTTCTAGCCGGAAAATATTCCAAAACCCGCTCACCTTCGGCGAACATCTGCGATCACCTCAGAACTTGGAATTTCTATCCGAAATAGGAGTCAGAAATCATATAAGATCTACTACGCATTTATGGGATTTGTTCGATGACTCAACAGAGATTTAACGAAAAATAAGCAATTCAAAGAGGGATGTAGGAATTGAAATATGAGGCAAGAACCCTACCTCTTGGGCGTAGCCCGTCGCTTCGCGACGATCCGCCGGCTACCCGCAACACCTTGGAGAGGAGAGGATGGAGGAGGACAAGTATGCCTTGGTTGTGTTCCTTCCGCCAGGGGTTTCAAATGAGAAGGGTAGGGAGAGGGTTTGTTTAAATAGAGAATTAAATTAATAAAAATTTAATTAATTTAATCCCTAAAGTTTAACCCGCATTCGAAACTCTCGACGGGGTCGAGGTTAAGCCTCCCCTATGGTAAAAACCAACTCCTGGGCATAATGACTATATCGGAATTTGATTCCGAGCTTCCGTTTAAAAGTTATTAAACTCAATGCCCGAGACCGCCAAATTACGAAAACACCCCTGGGGTCATTTTTCACTGACAACCCGCGCCCGTGAAATTTACAACCCTCCTAGGGTAAAGGGCACATTCTAGACTAAACGGTGCCCTCAGTTTCCCAATCCGAGCCACTGTTTAATAGATACTTGAGTTAAGCCGTTAAACGAATAAATTAATTATTTAATTCATCTGTTCCACGCTCCGATAGTGAGTGAGGGGTCCAAACGTCCCGCGCTGACATGTTTTATGTCATTCCTAGGGTAAAAACCCCATTTCGGACCCATCCGTGCACTCAGATCTCTGATTCGAAACTTCTTTTAGGAGTTATCCCATTTATTTGGCGTTTCCAGTGTGAACGCACTGATAACATAATTCTGGCCACACCGGGGCTCGGAATCGCATGTCGTCTGAAGGCGCTGCTCTGGAATAATATAAATAATATTCCAAAATATACCGCAACAAATATTGGGTTCTTACATCATTCCCTCATTCAATATTTTAGTCCCCAAAAAGAAAAACTAGGGAATAACTCAGGGTACTAATCCCGCACCTGGCTCTCCCGTACCCAGAAGGACTCACGCACAGATCTGTGCCACCTCACACAGACCAAAGGATTTGATCTGTTCAATAGAGGTATTCCCTCGCCGATGACGTGCATAGGGGCATGCACACATATTCTCGGGTGAGTCACGTGGAAGACGTCATGCACCCACTCCCGACTTTAGGGTTAGGGAAAGGCCATAGGGAACCTCGGCATCCCTTCAAACGTTCTCAAATGGCCTGAAGGCTCTCGGGGGTAGCTCAACTCCCCGAGAAAACCTCTACGTCACATGCCATGACTGGAATCACCGCCCGCACCTGGAATAAGGCCCGATGATTTCCTCATTCAGAATATCCATATGGTGAAACACCCAAGGATATCGGGTCACGCAAGGTTTCATAGTCAATGTCTTGCAACCAAGACTCTCTTACAGGGTCGGAGAGCAAAGGAGTAAACACCATCAACTAAAGAAAAATGTTCCACACCTTTTTACCTACCGACACTAGGCCACAACGATGCCCCACATCACTCTGGTAACACCTCAAGCAAGGAGTAGGGAGAGAAGCATTTCACACAAAAAGTATAACAATTATAATGCAAAATGTAGAAGAGCTATAGAGCTTACCTCTTATCACCTCATGCTCTGCAGGATCATAGAAATCAAAAGCTCGCGGCTGTCCGCGGTCCCAACAGTTAGCTCCCAGAGCCTGGCGTGGACCACCTAGTGGTGATGGGAAGACCTCATAAGGTTTTCCTCCACATCCAGCTCCTCCCGCTCCTCTTCTAGCACCACCTCTCTGGGTATTACTCCGATCACTGCGCTGCCTCCGCCGCGTTGGTGCACCTGTTGCCTGCCCGATATTCTCCGTATGACTAGTCGGGAAGTCCCGTGCCAAGTGACCTCGACCATCACAAGCATAGCACTGACTCTCTTTAAGCTGCACCGGTGCCCTTCGGCGCCGCTGTGGTGTACGACCATGTCCCTGAGTCCGATTATCGGAATGCCACCCCCGTCGAGGTTCTGTTTGCCGACGTCCGCTAGGTGCGACAGACATCTCGGCTCTGTCGTGCCTGCTACCACCACCAACTGTAGAGAGTGACAGGAAACTCTCTTTCACCAGCACCTTCTCTAGCCCCCCGACATATGTGGAAATGACCAAGGGTACTATGACAGCACGAATCTCTCGGCGGAGACCCTTCTCAATCTTCCATGCTCGGATGTTGTTGTCATGGACCCGGTCTGGGTAAAAGCATTCACGGTCTGTGAAACTAGCCGCGTAATCAGCCACCGTCATCCCTCCATGCTAAAACTGTAGGAGCTCCTGAGTCCGAACAGAGCATAAGAAGGAGGGGAAAAACTCCTCCTGAAACAATAACTGAAGGTCTCCCCACGAAAGCAATGACTCGCCAAGAAACTGAGTCAGCAGACTCCACCAATTCCCAACTACTCCACAGAAAAGGATGGCGGCCAAAGCCACCATAATTTCTACCGACGTCTGCACAAGCCTGAAAAGGAAAACCACTGTCTCCAGCCAAATATATACTGCCTAAGGGTCTATCTCACCACTGAACCTTAGCGGTCCCTGCCGCTGGAACTCGCGGAGTGCGCTCAACCTGCGCTCAAGCCCCGTCTGCTCTACTGGAGCTGTCTGTTGCTCACCAGGTGGGGGTGCTGCTACCGGCCCACCCAAAGAAAGGGGCTCACATGATGGGTCATTGACTGAGGCCTCGTAGCTCACAGGGTCATCATCATGAACCAAAGCTAGTATCCTTGCTGGCTGTCATCGTAGAGACATCCTGAATGTTATCAAGGAGTGTCGTGGTCAGACGAGAATATATGTATATAACTGTAACAACAATGATGGGGAGCTGACTCAAGAAGCACAGTCAAGACTCAATCCTATTTGATGCACAAACCAATTTTTCCCTGCAATAAGTGTCTCAGCATGCCGAGTCGACAAGCGGATTATCGAGGTACTAGTGAAGGGATATGTCAGTAGTCGCACCATCACTGGACTCCCTGGCCTGAGAGCCGCTCTCGAGACACGTTAACACTGTTCCCCAAAATCCCAACCAATTCCATTTTAGGGATGTCCGAACAACGTCCCAAGGAATGAAACACCTCTGATACCACTTTTTCATGACCCGACCCTACCCGGGCTCGAGCCATAACTACCCCCATCACGCCTTCATAGGCCAGGGGCTGGAAACAAGTGCTGAAGGCTATACAACTTGGGGATGCCTTTTCCTAAGTACCTGTACACACACACGCAGCCCACTCAATGCAATAGTGTAGAGTAAAAAGAGAAGTAAAGTGCCAACTGCTATAAATAAACCCCAAAGTGCATCGACCTCTAAACAATACAAAGCAAGAGCTGAAGGTAAACTAAAAAGTAAAGGGCAAAACACGAGCCCAACCCGAAAAGTGACACAACCCAGAAATAGGAAAACAAAAACAAACACCTAGGAGATTCAAACACCAAGAACCTGAATAAGACCACCGCACGCGGTCCAAGCTCCCAAACTCCCAAGCTCCACTGAAGTTACGACCAACCTGTACGTCATCTGCAAGGGCACACCAAGTGCGGGAAAAGCCCCAGCATGGGTGAGTATACAAATACTCAGTAGGATACCCCGAAGGCTATAGGGAGAAAAAAAGGAGGTACCAAAGGGTGAGCAGTAGATCAAACATTGGAAATTAAAGGGGTACAACCGAGAGTCTAGTAAGGAGTACAATAAGGTTTGTAGTAGAGTTAAAGTAGAGAGTCTAGCTCAATCCAACAAGAGAAAAGAAGGTAGACTCATCCAGACACAAGGAGCTTGAAACAGTGAGAAGATGAACATCTCATTGAGTCTTCACTCCCTATATAAAGAGAGTAGACTCGTCCTACCACGAGAAGCTAGACACGAAAATCACGTGGCATACCCTGCACTTTTCCTCCTCTCCTAGAGGGAGAGTGACCAAGCCCAAGAAGTGGGTACTTAAACAAGGTATATACATATTCATATGCTCAAAAAAGAAGCCCAAACAAGATCGTACAGGGATCTCCAACACGTAGCTCAGCCCAAGAAAGTGAGTATCCAACAGTCCCAGAAGTAAACACCATCGATGCCCAGCATCCCGCACGTCTTCCTAGAACTTCAAGTCAAGGGCTCAAATCACCGTACCTTGAAACTATCCACTTTGGGTAGCACTGACTCGCCTGTACGGTTTTATGTCATGTCGTAAGGATGCGTCTCGGTGGGGAAAGCACCCCTCGTACTTTAGAGTTCTGGGGGAACGTCAAACCACACCTCATCACTACCCTACAGTCGAGAGGTCTCCCCAATGTCGCCAAGCGACCCCCGGCCCAGCCCTGCTGGAGGGTAATCCCTGGTAGTCGACAGGTTCCCACTTGAGGGAGACCCAGCAAGAGTCGATATGTGCCACATTTCCTAGTCCCGTAAAAGGGTAATCCAATGGAGGGAGACCCAGATAAATTTGTCGATGAATCCCAATGGCTAGTCCCATAAAAGGGTACACTGGTGGGAGGCTCAGAACCATCATCGGGGAACACTTCCCAGCCCAGCTGGAGGTAAACCCAGCATCAGGGACAACTTCCCAGCCCTACTGGAGGTAAATCCGGAACCGCTCTGGCCATACCTGCTGGATGGTACTGCTCAGTGAACACCGATGTTCTAGCAATCCCTGCTGGATAGTAACCCACTAGCCATCCCTACTGGATGGTAACCCACTGGCCATCCCCGCCGGATGGTACCGCTCTGGCCATCCCTGCAGGATGGGGCAACCTCTTGGCCAGCCCCGCTGGAAAAAACCTCCAGGGTAGAGGATCGGTGCCCGTGTAATGTGTTGGTAACACCGATTCCACACGAACTCTACCATGTAACAAGAAGGAATGGGAGAAACTCCCTAGGCCTCTAAGGGCGATCACGCTCCAATCCGCTAAGTCACTGTCGAAGCGGACTGAGACAACTCATCCCAGAAAGTGGGAAAACACCAACATTGTACGAGCACACGTAGTCATAAATGGTGGCACAGTCTGGTGAAAAGGGCACGGTACTGAAACCCCTCACAACTGAAGAAACAAAGGAACCAAACCATCTCTTACGGCCAAACGAGAACAGAACCAGGGAAAAACTCAACCTTGCTGGTCAACAAACGAGAACATGACTAGTGGAAAACTCAACCTTGCTGGTCAATAAATGAGAACAGGACCAGGGGAAAACTCAACCCTACTGGTCAAAAAACAAGAACAGGACCAGAGAAAAAAACTCAACTCCACTGGTCAAACAAACACGAAAATAGGAACCCTCTACCTCGCGAGAGGTCAAAAGTACGCAAAGCAGAACACGACATGCATATGGGGCCCACACGATGTGTAGCCCCAAGTCAACCCCAACCAAGCTCACAAACATTATCAGTTAAAAATATCCACATGTACATCCCAACATTCTCGCATACTCCCAGAGTATGACACGTCTCCAGCACAAAGGCTATCATGCAAACAAAACCTAAAATAAACACGAAGGGCGTAAGCATAACAACTCCAACTTTCCACCTCAACGACTGAGGCACGACCAACCACATATCTTAAAACACCAACTTCACTCTCCTATGAGTGAACGCGATCCCACGCTCATGGTTCCCTACAAACACCGTAGGAAGAACCACCACCGGTACACCTTTGGTATTTCCACATTTAATAAGATCGCGTAAGAGGCTCCGCTCACCTGAACAGATTACACCATTGTAATCCTTGAGGAAAAACATGTGAGATAGACTACTTACTCACCTCAAATGGATATCAGACAAAAAATTCTCCAACACCGCTTTACACCCGAACGACGTCTCGTGGTCCCGAGCCTCAGCCCCAAAAATAGTCGGGGGCATCGCACCATTGCGATCCCCTATGTAAAACACGTCAAAAGGACTGATCACTTAAGTGAAACAGATATTCGGAGAAAAAAGATGCATGTCAGGGCACCACACACGAGCGGTGCTTCGTGGGATATTCATCCCGGTCCTAGAGCACAAAGAACGGACCGCACCTTTGCGATACTCTCGAAAAAGTACACAAGTTTGACAAATCACTTGTCCAAAACGGACACCCGGTGATAAAGCTGGAAATCACCGTCAACTGCAAAAATGGTCCCAATGAGGCCTGCACCATCATCCAGAATTAAAGCGGGCAGATTTCACCCTTGCAATTCCCTCAGAAAAACACCCAAAATTGACTACTCGCACTCCCCAAACGGGCATCTGATAAAAATGTTGCTCAACGCTGCTCGCAGCTTAAAAGACGGCCCACGAGGCCCATGTCTCAACTACAGTTTCAATGCCTGAAAACCCTCTGGAAACGTCCGCCTCGACTCCTGGGTCGCAACGCCACTAACTACGCTCAAAACGGACATTGGATGTGTCCGCGCCGTCCAAAACAAGAACCCTCAGGAAAAACGCCAATTCACATAAAGTCGCGTCGTGGCACTAAACCCCTCATATCGGAAATTCAAATTTCCCGAGACCATCTCAAAATCTCCCTCTCAATTTAAGGGACGCGTCTTCACTGACAGCATGCGGAACCGACCCCCGGTTTATGATTTATTAAATATAAGCCATTTTCATAATAATAATAATAATAATAATATTATTATTATAAACATAATTTAAAATTCTATTTTAATTTTTATTTCTTTTTTTTCCTCTGGTCCAGGTCGTCTCCTTTGACCAGACCCGCAGATCGCGGGTCTTCCTCCCACGCAACCTACGCCTACCGGACGACCCCGCCGGAGATCCCGCCGGCCGCCCTCCCCCTAAACTGGCCGCCTCCCCCTGCTCGCTCGGCCGACACTGCCTCAGCCTAGAGGACCCCTGGAAACTCTGGATTTTGGCTGGAAAACATTCCAAAACCCGCTCACCTTCAGCGGACATATGCGATCACCTCAGAGCTCAGAATTTCGATCCAAAATAGGCATCGAAAACCATATAAGATCTACTACACGTTTATGGGATTCGTTCTAAGACTCGACAGAGATTCGACGCAAAATAAGCAATTCAAAGAGGGATGTAGGAATTGAAACACGAGGCAAGAACCCTACCTCTTGGGCATAGCCCGTCGCTTCGCGACAATCCGCCGACCGCCCACAACACCTTGGATAGGAGAGGATGGAGGAGGAGAGGTCTGCCTTGATTGTGTTCCTTCCTCCAGGGGTTGCAAAGGATAAGGGAAGGGAGAGGGTTTATTTAAATAGAGAATTAAATTAATAAAAATTTAATTAATTTAATCCCTAAATTTAAACCCGCATCTGAAACTCTCGATGGGGTCAAGGTTAAGCCTCCCCTAGGGTAAACACCACCTCCTCAGCACAGCAGAGGTATCAGAATTTGATTCTGAGCTTTCTTTTGAAAGTTATTAAACTCAACACTCGAGGCCTCCAAATTACGAAAACGCCCATGGGGCCATTTTTCACTGACGTCCCACGCCCACTAAACATACACCCCTCCTTGGGTTAACGACAGGTTCCAGACTCAATGGTTCCCTCGGCTTCCCAATCTGATCCACCGTTTAAGAGACACTTGAGTTAAGCCATTAAACGAATAAATTAATTATTTAATTTATCCGTTCCATGCTCCGATAGCGAGCGAGGGGTCCAAACGTCCCGCGTCGACATGTTTTATGTCGTTCCTTGGGTAAACACCCCATTCTGGACCCATCCATGCACTCAGATCTCTGATACGAAACTCCGTTTAAGAGTTACCCTATTTATTTGGCGTTCCCAGTGTGAACGCATTGAGAACTTAATTCCGGCCACACCAGGGCTCAGAATCGCACACCGTCTGAAGGTGCTGCTCTGGAATAATATCAAGAATATTCCAAAGTCTTCTGTAGCAAAAATTGGGTTCTTAAAACTTTATCCTATTGGTTTAGTGTAGTTCCCCTCCATACCTAAAATTCTCGAATATATTTATACTTGGTTCAAAAATTCTTTGATTCCAACCATTAGAATATTTAGGTAAAAGATAAAGAAAAAATGTAACATTCTTTATTTTAATAACAATAATATTTTTTGACAGGGTTAAAAATAACATATATTCATTTTCAAATATGAATAAGATATATAAATAAATTTTTATCATTTTAAATTATTTATAATTTATTAGTAATGAAATAATTACCTTAAATTCTAATGCAACAATAATACAATATTTATTTAATTTATAGACAAATAGAATAAATGATTATAAAAATATTAAATGTGATATAAATTGAATAAATTAGTGAATTCCAAATTTTTTTTAGATATATGTAATATTTTAGGGAATTTATAAATGGTTATATTATAATTCCATTTCATTAATGTTGCATTAAAATTAAATCATTAAAAAAATGGCATTAATTATGTTTTATAATAAAAAATATTTTAATAAATGATTTAAAATTCCTAAATATATGATATTTGGCCAATTTATTGGTTTATGTTTTATATTATCATAAATTGTTCATTTATTATCATATTTTTCTTTTGATATAAATATCATGACCTCTAATCTATAAATACTCTTTTTATTATAGTAATTGTCAGAATTGGTTAACGCGAGTTAAAACAAAGAGATAGTGGTAAAAACCTAATTTGAACATGTAAAAATATTATTGGATGACATTATTTCAAAAAATAATAATAATATATTATAATCATATAATTTTTTTCCATTTTAATTTGAAAATCAATTTATATAATTTTAATACTTTTGTAAATTACAAGAGTTCCCCTCCCCTCAATTATAATGAAAAACCTTCTCACCTCTTTGATTCACACTTATTTTTTTATTTCTAAAAATAATTACCAAAATAACATCCTTAAATCACTACCCACATATATTATACCTTTTATTGATGATAAATCCAACATAATAAGGCTTTAGTTATAATCATAACGAGGTTGTTCGAAGAAGAGGTATATTTCTTAACTGAGTGTTTTTGTTTTATTTTTCTTTAAAACACCTTTAAATATTTTAAACAATTTCTATATAAAAAACCCATATATCCAATAAAATTATATGTTATTATGTTAATGTACTAACCAAAAACCATATCCTCTTCATTATTAATGGGAAAAAGAAACTGTCCTTTGTGTGTACGATGGATTACCACCTCACGAACCAATGTAATTAATTTTCCATAACCACATCTCAATACTGGTAATAATGACAGATTTAGTGTATTTGTTTGATATTCATGAAAAAATTAGGATTCCTTAAATAGAATAAATCATATAATTTCATATATTTTTACCCATTAAAAATTTATTACGTCATTTATGTGTATGTGTGAACCACAACAATCTTAAAGTGATGTAACTTGTTTTTCATTACCACATCACATGTCAATTATATATTAGTATTTAAAGAATAAAAATGGTATTTAAGGTATAATTATCATTATATAATGTATTAATATTAATTATATTCTTTCAATCATGATATTTGAAAAATTAAAATGATACTTATGTGTATGTACGACCGAAGACCTCTTTTATTATAACATAGTTCTTTTTTCATAACCATATTTCATGTTTGGTTTTAAGTGTATAATTAATTTATAAAAATCATAAATATTTCATGATTATTGTTATGGATATTAATAAATTATATACCCATTCACCATAGTCAACCTTCCAAAGTCATTTTGGACATATGATCCAAATACCATTAAAACATTTAACACGAAATTAATAGATTATAAAATTGAATATAATATGGAAATAAAGAAAATAAAAAGGGGTAATTTTTTTAAATGTTTCTTCATATTTTAAATAATTAACATCATTTTATTATTCATTTATATAAAGAATATACTTGATGATTCAATCTCAAGGTAAGAGACTTTTTTTTAAAAAAAAATCCACTTTTAAAGAGTTCCATCCAACTCTTCTTCTTCAATATCCAAGTTCTTCTAAAATTTATAATGAAGTTTTTTTATGAATTAATGGATGGTAAATATAATTTTAACCATATTTTAATTTCATTAAAAAGTTTTTATAAAGGTTAATTTTTATCGTTTTACACAAGGACACTTTCCTTTAAAAACCTCATTTTAATTATTTTAAAGATTTATTTTATAAATATTTATTTTCCATGAACATATTATTTGATTTATTTTATTAATGTATTTATATAGATAAAAATGAATTAAAAAAATATATGTCTCTTTTTTAATTTCATTCAAATGTTTTCCAATGTAATCTTTTTTTACATATTTATATGAAACAATTTGACTTTATTTACTAAAGGAAAAAATGAATGTTTTATGTTAAGATATATGGAATCAAAAAAAATTCTTTATGCTTTAAATACTTTTATATGTGAATTTATTTATAATCCTCCTAATTTTATTAAAATAAAAACACACATTAAATTTGTTCTATATATTTTCCAAAATGGATTTAAATGAAATGAATATTTTGATATATGGGAATTTTTCTCTTTTACAGGAAAGGGATCTCTCATACCCAACGTTTTCTTTAGGTTATTGAAATTTAATATATAACTAAATTTCCCTATTTAATGTTATTTAATCATTTGATTTTTATATATTTCTCTCACATATATATCGAGCTTATTCACCCTTCATTTTATTAGGTAATACATTCCTTATGATAATTTATCAAATTAGTTGTTTAAGAATTTTCTTTTTTATAATGATATGAGGAATGATTATAAGACCCATTTTCTTTTAATGGGTAATTATTATGTTTATTAATTATTGCTGATTTCATTTTTATGGAACACATAATCATGAACATATTATGGTGGGTGCACCCATGTACTGTTCTAATGCATTGGGTAAAGCATTTTTTCCATGAGATGTTATGTATGGGATTATGAAGTAAACCTAATCCACTATGGAACATTTTCATCTCTATGATTATATCTTTGAAGTTTTCCATGATTTATCCTTATGACATGTTTTGTGTTCTACTACATTTCCAATGATTCCATTATCTAATGACACCAAGTTATTTATATTATTCTCCCGTTTGATTACTCAGGAAATTATTTTCAAATGAAAGTACATGTCAGAAAACACCCCCCGAAAAGATACCATAATGAGGTGAGAGAGTTGGTGACTATCAGAGTCCAACATTCAGTAGGCCCCAGGTTGGTGACTAGAACCATGGTTAAAATATACATGAATATAGGAAGCATTAACCTCTAAGATAAACATGATGAAGAGAGAGATAAGAAGGATATAACAACCAAAACCTGCTCAGAAATATATATAAAATAAATCCCAAGAAAAAAGATGAAATTACATATAGTAGGAAAAATATTGGAGGAAAACAACAATTACCCAAAAAAAATAAAGACAATTTTAACCATAGAGAACAAACATCTCATGTAAAACCCTAAGCTGTTAAAATATATCATAATCTCAAATATTATCCAAAAAACCTAAAAATAGTATATATAGAATTAATGTGAGAAAAATATTATACTCATTAGGATCCTCCCTAGATCCTCTCATGAAAATTTTAAAGAAAGAATGCTAAATCATAGTGAATAACCATGAAACAAACTCATCACCAAAATTGGTATACTAAGTTCCCAACCTTACCATACCCAACATTCACCAAGTATCGAATAAAAGAGAGAGTATAATATAGCAATAAAACATCATGGGTACCCTGCTACCACTTCCCCACTTGTTTTCTTCTCGGACCCAATGTCTCAAATCTTGAGCCATTTCTTTCTAAAAGTAAGCCAACCCAAAGACACCTAGAAAAGTTGTTACAACATTCACCTCATGCATCACCTAACCATACCATCTCATATACATTTATAGTTACCAAATAGTTTTTAGGAGACACTATATCATATAGGAAATATATCAAACATCAGGTATTATTGGAAAATCTAATAAATCCCTTGCACTGAGTAAGTACCTCAATACACCACAACATATACACAACATACCTAAAATAAACCCCTAGATAAAATATATGGTGATACATGTTTGTGAAATGAACAAAATTCATTGTAGACCTTTACACACATAAATTGGTAACTAACCATCATATACACTAACACATGAAGCTACCAAGAGAATAGAGCGGGGACATAGGGGGTAGTAATCTATCTATCCTCCCACTGGGATATTGGGGAAAAAACCATCCTAGAGTCTACTAGGTTTTAGTTTCCAGAATAGAAATGTTATGGGAAGTGTAAGAAATAACATAATATTCATGATATAATATATCTCATAACCATAATATGGGCATAACCTAGTTTTAAACTCTACTTCGACTAACATCACTTACAATCTTGTCTTCCAATACTAAGACAATATATCATATTAGAAGACAAGCATATAAAAGAGCTATATTAAATTTATTCATTACTTTATATCAATTCATTATGTTAATTAATTAATTACACATTAATTAACCATTTAAATTATTCCATATTTCATTAAATTGCATTAATTATTAGAGTAAATTCCATTCCCTTTAAGAATAATCCAAATAAAGTCCATGGTTTATCATGATTAAAATATCAAAGTATTTAAATTACATCATTAACCAACCACATGTGTTAATAATAAATTATTTAATTAACTACTAGCATCATTTCATATCTAGGTACTCTAAGAAAACAATCTTATTCTACTAACAAGAGGAAACATGAAATGAAACAACTCTAACATCCTAAAGTAATGTGCAATGGCATGAAGATAAACAAGAAACTCATACATTTACTATTAAATATATTCAAAATTTATCATACCATCTCAAGACATGCCATCAATGGGTATGGTGATATTTATCCCATTCCATCACCTCCATTTCCACCCCCAACACCTATATTCATATACCAATTCATCTTTTCATCACAATAGTCAATCACTACACATCTTCTGGGCTTCCACACCCCCATATTACATCATGCATCCAAGGCATATCCATACTGGGATCATATCACATCAAGGCCTCCAATCCCTTTATCATCCATCCAAGGAACAAATGTATCATGATTACATAAAAAATAGGAGGAACAAACAATCAATCAACTAGGCCCCTAGGCCCTCCAAACATGGCACTCTGACTTCTGAAGAAAATAGAAAACTCAATACCTAGAAATAAGAATCTATATCACACAAAAAATTATTAATAAATATTGAATTTACCATTTAATTTCCTAAAAGGTTCCAACTATGGTAAACCTAAGGCATGAAACTATAACAAGCTGTCAAATACAAAAAATACCTTTTCATTTATTTCAGTTTCAACAACCTAGAGAAGTATCATTCTCAATTAACATTTATTTTAAATTATTACTAATAATAATTAACATGATATATATTATTAATCAATTACATTAATCATAAGAAATATCAACTTCCATTAGTCTTTCACATGGAATCAATTTGATTATCATCAAATTATATTAACCATCCAATTACAAACATGAAACTTCTTTAATTATTCTTATGAATATTAATTATAAATTAATTTTGGGTTTACATTATTTTCTAATTTCCATCAAGACTATCATGATAAAAAATCATGGTATAAATATCACACTATCATGAAAATAATTCAAAAATCATAACCACAGTATCAAGAAAAACATCATAAATATGTGATCACTATCCAATTCTTTAGTACTGTTCAATAATTATTAGGTCATTTTAATATCTTCCAAATGGATAAATCATGATCGATTTATGATTTCACCTAATTAAAAGAGAAGAAACGAATTAACTCTCAAAATTCTTCAATGTTCTTCTCACGTGAACATGCCATGTTACAGATCTATTATTACATCTCCAAAAATAACTGAATCAATCTAAGGACTCCATGTGACAACCACAATAATAAAAATAAAAAATACCCCATTAATAAATGGGATAGGAATCACCATATCATGATTAAAATATACGATAAGAAAAAATATCAAAACATGATAAATTTCTAGAAAAAATGACGAATTCACCTGGTATTATTATGGATCACTATAAATAAATGAAATAAATAAAATGATTGATCCCCGATAAAGGAATCTCTAAAACCCATGGAAGGGAGCCACATGTCTCTTGAAATCAGGAGAGAGATTTGTTGTCTATAGGATTTGGAGAAAACCTAAGTGGTTGAAACATTTAATGATATAGAACATCATGGATTTACATGATTTGTAGTCCCCTTCCATATAGTGTAATCCCTGGGGTTCCATTTTTTCTAAAACATTCATCACAATTATATTATTTAATTTTAAAAATTACACATCATGAACATTCCCTACACAAACCATGAACTACACATCCATGACGTGAAATACTTAAACACTATGTATTATCCCTAATTCTAAAATCTTCACTAGCCAATACTTATAAAATTTTTTAAATACTTATCCAAACACCAAAAGCCTCCAAAATAAGAAAAGGGTCTAATTTCATAGATCCGGACCCTTACGTTAGATACCTTTAAAAAAATTCCCATCCTTGATAATTCAAAACCAAACTAAAGAGAATATGAAAAATAGTTTCCCAAAACACCACCCCAAGAGATACCTTCAAAAGATCAAGCCACTACAGGAGGTCAACCGCTTCATCATAGGAACAAGATAAAAACAAAACAACAACTACAACCATCTCCAAAAAATTATTTTAGGGGAGATACCTCTCAAATGAGTGCATGACTCAACATGCTACTAGAGAAAACCATATCATAAGCTTGATAGGTACACATCCTTAAGAGAACAATGTTATAAGTGAAGATCTAATAAAAAATAGCTTAGGGTAATGAGATCACATCTGTGACTCATGATTCTATATACTCTCCTCTACACCACCTAGCTTCTATAAGACACAATATAAGGGAATAGAACACCCACACAATAGATTCTCATGGAAGTCCTAGATCTCCACATGCCACTCCTCAATGGTCGCATCATTGTCAACATTGATATCATCCCAATCAAGGGTATGAGAGTCATCATAAAGATAATTATGGAGGTGTGATACTTGAGAAACATCATTTATCCTTATTATATTTGAGGGAAGTGATATCTAATATGAAAAGACTCAAACACAGGGTAACACCTCCAAAGGATAAACAAATCCAGGAGAAAGATTACTCCTATGACCAAACCCTTACTTCCAATAATGATGAGTCAACTTTAAGAATATGTGATATCCAATTATGAAATCTAGAAGTCCCCTCCAATGATAGATATAGGATTTTTTATGATCATGTTTTTCTTTCATCCTCTCATGAATTACCTGATCCATCTCTATCATATTCTTCACCAGTTTCGGCCTAATAATTATTGTCTCTTAGAACCATGCCAAACACAAAATAGAACGAATATTTCATCTACACAAATAATTAAATATCACCATACCAATGGTGTAGTGGAAACTATTATTGTATGAAAACATGACCAAGGGTAGGTGACTCATCAACGAACCTCCAAAAATCAAGAACATAATAGGGAAATAAGTCTTTAAGAGTTGGGATGATACAATCTGTCGTACCATTTATAAGAAAATGAAAAGAAATTGTATTGAATAAATGAGAACCAAAATAATATTAGATACCTCCCCACACCCAAGGGAAAAAATTAGGATATTGATTATAAATGATCAAACTTGGGACTCCATGGATTCATACAACCAACTCTAGATAATCCCTCAAAAAAATCTCCACTGAGATCAACTCCCTGATCACTATGAAGTTTGATTATTTAATAAAATGATCCACTATCATCCATGTAATATATTATCCTTCCTATGATCAAGGTAAATAGGTAATTAAGTACATCAAGATTTCCTCCTACTTCTATTAGGGAACATCTAATAGTTGGATAAAACTATCAGGAACATTGTGTTGATCCTCCACCTTATAGTAGACCATAAAATTAGGAAACAATCTCTATGACTCCACGCTTTAACCTTGGAAATCCAAAATGACCTCTAAAATATTGGTACATATTGTTCATGCTAGTATTTACAGATAAAGGTGAATTATTGAACTTTTGAAGGACTATCTCAGTCATCACTAAATGAATGAAAAATATTCCTTGGAACAACACCTATGGTTGTCCATCCTTAGATCAATTATTAGCAGAATAAAAAA
Source organism: Viscum album (assembly GCA_963277665.1). Classification (NCBI taxonomy): domain Eukaryota; kingdom Viridiplantae; phylum Streptophyta; class Magnoliopsida; order Santalales; family Viscaceae; genus Viscum; species Viscum album. The sequence continues at coordinate 443,743,940 of OY728160.1, forward strand.
ACAACATGGTCTCTCCAAACGTGAACCTTAGAATCCACCAACTGGGACTCCAACACTTACCAAACCAAAGAAGACTACACTTTTATATAGAAAATACAACCTCCAACTCAAAACTCTCCCATATCATCATGCATTGCTGATATTTATTTCATCACCATCAACGAATCTTTGGATTCACACACAACATCAATACATGAATTCATGATTAGCGCATTTGCCCCAAAATTTACCTTACATGGAAAATAAAAAATCATGAAGTCTAAATAATACAATAATTCCATTCATTGTGGTTGATAGATGTTCAATTCATGATGGGAGAAGACATACCTTAGGATTGGATAGTCAATAAAAAACATCTCATCAATGTGGTAATTTCACCCCAATTTCAAAGAAAACACAATTGATGAATACTCAATATCATGGGTGGAAAAATTATTATCTTCTGAATGTAACTTCTAATTCCCATAAGGAATAATTGATTTCTAATAAATCATGACATAGTTGAATCCATGATGAGAAGTATCATAGAAAACTTCAAACTGAAGTCCTTCTATTAGAAAATAAATAACTAGAGTGATGAAAAAAATATTCTTTAGGTACTAAAAATATACTTGTCACCATGTAGTCTATAAGAATTACTAATACATTTAGGTTATGTCTTATAGAGGTGTTTCATCCCAAGGGAAATTGGATATGAAAATATGATAATATTCTACCAGATCAGGAAAACTCCACAAATCTTCCACTATCTTTGAATATTCACAAGACACAACCACTACTATCTTTAATGGATCTACAACTAATCCCAACTGGGATACCACATTCCCCATGAAAAGAACTTCATGAGCTCAAAAAAACACTTCAATATCTTCCCAAATAGCTTATCACAATGAAGAACTCCAAAAATCGCATTTATATCCTTTGCATGCTCCTCCACAGTGGTAGATTATATGAGGCTATCATCGATGAAAATCACCATGAAATTATCCAAGAATGCTATGAACTCGGCATTTCTAAACCCCATAAACAAAACTAGAGTATTTTTCATATAGAATTACATAAAAAAGAACTCATAATTTCCATGAAAATAGGGGAAAGAATCCTTTTGAATATCCTCATCCTTCACCAAAATATGAGGATATTTAAACCAAAAATCAATAATCAAGAACCAAATTTCTCCTTTAAGATGATCATATATATCATCAATCTAGAAAAGAGGATATCAGTTCATCACTTTTAGTTGGTTTAAGTGATGATAATCAATAAAAAGACAAAAACTACCATTAGATTTGTTTATGAAAAAATTGGAACATCCCAAGGTGTCACACTCAGATAAAGAAAACTTCGATCCAAAAAATTACCTATTTGGAATCAAATATCTCCCAACTCATAAGGTTCTATCCTATATAGATACATCAAGATTGGATACACGCCTCACTATAGATCAATCCAAAACTCAATCTCCAGTCGAGGAGTTAAAAATAAAACCTCCTCTAGAAATACATCAGGGTACTCTTCCAAATACCAAAGAAACACCAACTACTGAAACTATGATGAGATCTACATAATCTCATCCATTAAAGTTGAAAAGGCTAGAATACATATTTGGCCCATATGAGGGTCTCACAAACCAAAAAACACTACTGAATATCAATAAACAACATAAAACACAACCATCCTTCTGATGAAATCCATGATATAGTTCATTGAATACAAACAATCCTTGTCAAGGATGATGGAATAAAGATATATCCAAAAAACATAATAAACCTCCACAAGATCGGTGTTACCATTGCATTATATCACAATGTATACATTCTTCATACAAGTTAGTTCAACCTCCAATAGGCGTAGTCAATTCCAATGGAATTGGAATCCTCTCTACCTCAAGTACCAAATCATGAACAAGGGTAGATGATATAAAAGAGAATGTCACTGCAGAATAAAAAAAGAATACACCCAAGTAGAAAAAAAGAAAATAATACCTCAAACAATATCTGGATCGCCTAGTGCTGACAACTCTAAAGAACAATACTAAACAAAAACTACTCGATAACCTCTCTAACACAACTTATGACAACCTCTATGTCTTCACATTTATCTCTATTGAATAAGAGCATCTCACGGATTTAATCGGCCTTCACCATACCCTATCTGCTGATCACAATCTAGACCACCATAGTAATACTAACTCGACTGAAACTAGCTCAACTAAGCTACCTGATGTATAACACTCGACACATGCTGACTGCATAGTAAGGTAGGGAAATAATGTTACTTATGACCTCAATCTCCTTATGAAAAAACATGAATGATCCCTTATAATAGGTATTAGAGATTGTCACCACATTAAATCATGATGATAAGGGTTGGGACCTACCTACTTTTGAGTAAAAACTCTTCTTTCTAAGAAACTGGGAACCCCTGACCACAACTCTACTCAGTGATGAATTTTGAAAACTCCACTCTTATGATGATCTGATTTTGGATAACATCCTCTCGATTACCTATTCTTTCTCAAAAACCATGATTTTAATCTTCATTGTAAATGGGTTGACATAGAGCTAGATCTTGAGGTACAAATCCTCCTTGAAATGAATCTCTTTGGCCTCCCCATCTTGTAAGAGGTTTGAATAATATCACATAAGGGATCAGAAATTGATTCAGAAAATTCAAACTATGGATCTCCCCTTCTAAAGGGTAAGAAGATCCATCCTTCTGGCCACCTTCATGGTAGAATAAAATAACTTTACTCTAAAATGGTCTCAAAACTTCTCCCATGAGATTTCCAACTCCTCATGATACTCGATGAAAAATAGCTACAACTTCCTTGATGAACCATGCAGCATTATCATAGCCCAGAAAACCCAATGGTCCTACAAGAACTGATTAAACTAAAATATAACTCAACATACTCCAACCAGTGTTCTGTAAAATAATATGAAATGAATCCCTCATACTTTTATAGATTCAGGAGCTAAAAATCTCAGAGTTTCCTCTTCCACGTGTCATTGTCATCGACGTCTAGTTTGTGAAGATAGGATTATGCATCCTTATGAGAATGTTTGACATGAACCAGATAAGGAAGTTGACCTCGAACCATACATATGGGAACTAAAATTTATTAGATATAATAAAATTGGAATATTAAATATTTAACATTAAAAAATTAATTATTTAATTATCTAGTTTAGGGTTTTAACATATCCCACGGTATAACCATTTTAAACACAGATGCAATGAATAATGATGCATGATCCTTTTATGGGTCACTACCCTACAACCAATATCACATCATTTTGTAGGATAATTTAAATTAATGGCCCATGAATCAAATTAAAAGGGGTCCAAAATACATGTGTATCAACATATCATCAACAGGTAAGACCATCTTTAACCCATTCAATCACCTCTGGTTCCATCTCTAACACCCACACGCATATACTGATGCATCTCTTTATCACAGGCATCAACTTCTTCCACATCATCTCCACATTACTACATTCATATCATGTAATCCATCCAAGGATAAACTATACCAATATCACATTATGTATTGGACTCCCCACCCAATATCATACATCCTAGGCTCAACCATATTAAGCTCAAATCAAAAAAACAATAGGAACAAATAGGAAATCAAAAGGGAAACATAGACCTCGAAACAAGGCACTCGACCATCTTAAGAAAACATGAAACTCAGGCCCTAGAAAAAAATAATCCTTTCCACACAACCAATTCTTATTCCACATTGAATTAAATAATTAATTTTTTAATAGTTCCCAACTATGGGAATCCTAAGACAACAAGCTTTAACAAGCTATCAAAGGGAAAAACATTCCCATAGTATTTATTCTGGTTACAACAACCTAGTGTTGTATTATTCTAAATTAACAATCCTTTTTAATTATTATCAATAAGTATTAACATGATCTCCAGTATTTATCAGTTACATTAATCATATGGAATATCAAATTTCAAATATGCATGGACATTTCATCAATTTGATTCTCATCACATTATATTTTCCAATATATTACAAACATGCCTATTCTTGAATTAATCTTAAGACAATTAATTATAAATTAATTATGGATTTACATTATTTTTCAATTTCCTATCAAGAACAACATCCTAAGAATGAAAGAAATAGATATCACACTATTTTACAAAATAATAGGTTAACCTCTATCATTGTATCAAGAAACAATATGTCTAAAATGTGATAACTGTCCAATTATTTTATCAAGTTAAATATTTACAAGGTAAATTTTATTTCTATCCAAATGTATAAAGCATGATTAATTTATTATTTCTTGTAAATAAAATATAAGTAATGATCCCCCCACCTCAAAAACATTTTACGTTCTTCACTCAAGAAGAGACCACATTGTAGATATGTGATCACCTCTCCCATAAGAACTGTATCCAGCTATGAATTCTACAGCACAACCGAACTATAAAAAACAAAAAACAAAATTTCATTAGAAACATGTGAGAGAAACTACCATAGGATGGTGAAAATATAAGGGAGCACACAAGATAAAATCAGGAGAAACTAATTGAAAAAGAAGGAAGTACACACCTTGAGTAAGGAATAACACACCTTAGATCAAGAATGAAAACCACTATTAGAAGATATAGTTACAAGGATTGATCCCCATCAATATAATATCCAAAAATACTAGAAGGGAATTACTAGTAACTAATAATTTTGAGAGAGAGCTACTAGACATAAGGTTTGGAGAAACCCCAATTAGTTGAAACATTTGAAGATGTACAACATCGGGGATTTACATTATTTGTTATACCCTTTAACATTTTATAATCCTAGGTGTTTTTTTTGATAAAAACACATCTATTTTATTATTTAACTTTAAAAATGACCCGTTGTGCACTGACCCAGCACAACTCATGAACTTCACATACACGAATTCAAATAATGACATGCCATTTATTCTCCCTACAATAAACATTTTTAGCACCCAAGACTTATTAACTTAATCTAATCCTCATATGAGCATAAAGAGCCTCTGAAATGTGAAAAGGGTCAGAATACATGGATCTGGTCCATTACATTATATTTTACTTCATAAAGGTAAAATGGATATTTTTTTTCAAAAAATGTTTTCATAAGTTTTTCATGATTTCAAATGAATATTTTTATTTTTATTTTTCACTTTATTATTTCTTATAAATTTTTTAGGAAAATATTTGGGAAGAAAATTTTATTTCAGTGGTAATAAATTTTTTATTTTTATTCCAAAGTATAATTTTTGAAAATACATGTCTTTTATATGTATTAATGCACTAACATGTTTACTTATTTTTACGTATCTTGTACTAAGATTTTTATGATCAACCAACATTTAAAACATTTTTCATAGGGTTTTAATGTATATTAAAGATAAATAGGAGGTCGAGATGATAAGTTTTAGGAAATTTCATTGAAATAAAACTTTTTATATTGTAAAAGTATTTCTTTTTGAAAAAACTGGTTATTAAGAAAAATATTCCACTATGTAATGCAATATTTATTTATGTAAGGGTGATGAAATAATTATCTAAAACTCTAAAAGGTAAAGATACTCAAATGTAAAAAAATTTATTCTTGTCTAAAAAATTAAGATAATGAAATGATTATGGATAGGTCCTTACAATTTAAACAAACAAAATTTAAAAACATAAAACTGATATCCCAAAACAAACCTTTTTAAGTTTGGTTCTATGTATAATATTTCATTTACTATATTTTTCCCTACCTTGTTATCATGTATTTCATCTATATATTGTATATATTGTAGATAAATATATAACTGTTTACTTTAAATTAATTTATTGAGGTTAATATAAGTTTATGTTGCCTTAGAAATTCTTACATTTAATTAATCCTTACTTGAATGAACTTTCTGATTTCTTATTTAATGATATGTTTCACCTCTATAAAAAATTGAGCATGAATTTCTTCTGAAACCCCCATTATTTTATGAATATAAAACTTAGTTCAATTCTGATCTAAATAAAAATAATATTTTTTTCCTTTTCTTAAAATATGCCTTTCTTATCTAAAAATCATCACTTATGTGGTTAGTTTTACAATCTCACCTATACATGAACATACTCAAGAATGTTCTTATATTGGAACCCAATTTTCAAGGTCCTATTAATATATAAACATAAAAATTTATTTTTCAATTCATCTATTTCTAATCCTTATGATATATCCTTAACTTATTCTTTGAGATAAGATTATGAAACCCACTTCTTTCTCATGATTTTCGAAACACTTGTTCATATTGTATGTTTACTTTTTTTCATGTAGAATAAATATTCATGTACATATCATGATTTAAATTATATAATGGGTGGTACTAGAATAATATATCCTTATAATGTGTTGTGTAATGTTTTTATATCATGATATACTACATATGGTGGACAAGATATTAGCCTAAGAACACTATGTTATGTGACTGGTGGAAACAAAATTATATGGCCCTAAAATGTATTGGGTAAAGCTTTATATATAATGAGATGTTGTGAATGTGATTATTGAGTAAACCTAGTCCACTATAAGACTCTTAATACAATGTTTACGAGAATGGGGTGTGAACCAATCCACCATGGGACTCTATCCACTATATTTTTTGGAATATGGTGTGAACCTAATCCACTATGGGACTCTATCCACTACGATTTTTTTTGGAATTGAGCCTTGAATTATGATTATAATTTTATAATTTATATTGTTTTGGTATATTTATTAATCCATGACTTTATGATGTCATTTTTATTTCATGATTCTATGATTATATCACTCTTATGTAATGAAATATGTTTTTTATTTTGAGATTACATGTCTTTCCTTCATGATTTAGGGATGAACCTTATTTTACTATGTACAATTAATATGAATTTTATCTTATGATAATGTTTTATGATATTATTATGATATTAATATTGATTAAATTTTAATAATTTTTACCTTAACAAGAATTTTAGATCTCTAGTTTCCTAGGTTTCCATTCCCTATGTTTTGAATATAAGTATAACTTATGAGAATGTCTATAAAATGTATAAAATATTTAAATTGTGGAGATTTTTTCACATGTTTTGTAAAATAAGATTCCCAGGTAATTGCTCCTCATTGAATATAAACCTTATATTCTTGTGATTTCGAGAATATTTTGTGAGTTATAAAGTTTAAATTATGTAAATGATGTATAATAAATAAATTTTTAGATTGATTTGTTTTACATGGTATTAGAGAGGGGTTTTGTTATTCATGAGGATTAGTGTAGTTGATTTGGGGATTAGGATTAGAGATATTTACTGAAAACCATTGATATTATTACAAAGGCAAGCCTATATATTGGATAAAATTATGATATTTTGGTAAAGTTTAGATTGTGTAGTTTTCATATAAATATAATACCAATGTATATACTATAATTTGATGCGGGATTTGGAACAGATGTACATAGGGGTAGTAACTCTGAAAGGGGTGTATTCAATATTATCTCAATCATTAATAGGTGCATAACAAAGGGTCCAAACAACAAACCTTGTTAGATTCTCCTTGGGGATATGTTTTGTTCAAACAAATTCAATTTTCTAGGCATTGTTAATGATTTATTATGTTAATTAATTTTTTTAAGAAGTATGAGAAAAACCAAATCTAATGAAACCTAGATTAATGAAAGAGTGATTTAGGTTGAACTGAAATCTAATTTGATGGTTTTTGAGAATAATACATCCTCAAGTCAAGTTCTTATGAGAAAGTTTATGATAATTGTATTATTATTTTCATCATTTAGGTTTAAACCTTTGGGTTTTAGTAATGGGTTGAAATAGAATAATAATGGGTGTGATGGAAAATGTGATGATTAACTCATTGAAAAACCCACCAGAATGTGAGATGGAGTTAAAAACCATGTGATTATTCCAAACAAGCTATCATGAAATATAATTTTTAATGTGTACATAGTTGAAATAAAAAAACCACATAAGTCATGGTAGGAGTCTCATTAATGTTAAAAAAATGACGATAAATGAAAGAATGTTCAATTTCCTTCATGAAAAAATATTAGAAGAGGCACTTGAGGGAATGTCTCAATGTAACTAGAAGATGTTTTATCTATGGTAAAGGATGACATCGAGCTAGAAAATGATGATTTTAGTTAACATGATGTGGAAAAATACTTTTCTCTAAAAGGTTCTACTAGGAATTTGATGTTTTAGATGTTATGAATTTAGGAACTCTAAAAAGCTATCCACTAATAGAAGATATTAAGACAAAAATTTATCCCAAAAAACTCTTAGACCATGAGAAAAAAGAAAATTCTATAAAATTAATACTATTAATATAGAAAGTGAGTTTTTTACTCTATAATTTGATATAATGTATTTAATGTTTGTTTTTACCTATTAAATATTTAATTGTAAATACAAACATTTTGTTGTATAATTATTAAAACCATTTTATAAGAATATTCTTCAAGGTTTGTGGAAATTTACTTATTTTGGATTTATCCCATTTTCATTTATTATGATTCTATTTGGAATGGATTATATCTATTTATAAAGGTCTCTTATAAAATTGTTTATAGTTAATTCTCACTCAATATCCTTAATAAACCAATGATCTACTCCATGTTTATGGTTAATTCAGAGCCCCTATATAAATTAATTACACCATATGAGTTAAAAAATGTAAGGAAATAATTTATTTAAGGGTATAAAATGTAAAAAAACCTGATCATACCATATATATTTTTTTTATAAAATTTCACAGGTTTTTTGAACCATTGAGGTGGGGGTGAATGTTACACACCGTGATTTTATGAGATAGATTTTTTTAATTTCTTTTATGTATTGTGTTATATGCTACACCAAGATTATATTTTTTTATATGTAACAACGTATTAGATTGTAGTATATGAAACACCATTATTTTTTTGTGATACACAAGATTTCAAGTTCTTTTTATAAAATTTATTTCAAGCAAGACATATTATAAGTTATATATAATTATTATAACCTAGTCATTATAATGGTAGGTATGAATAATGTTAAATCCCCTTAAAATAAAAACTACATGAATGAAAGTGAGTCTTTATAAAAAATAAAATCACTCTTTATGAATATATTAGTGAATTATATATGTATTATATTCAATGTAGTGTTTTGAATTTATCTTATATGTTATCTAGACATGGTATAAGAACAAATTCAATTTTTTAAAAAATACAGTTTTACCCCCTTTTAATGGATAACCCTTTTAGATATATTTTGAATGTTTGGTATTTTTTGATGAAATTCATATTTTAATCAATAGTGAAAAATGCAACATTTTAATTCAAAACATCCTTTTTATCAAATATATTTATATAGATAGATTATATTTTTACTTGTTTTCAAAGTGTATTTAGAATTTGTATTTATTATTTAATCTAATTTTGGTCATTGTATGTAATTTAATAAATAAATTACACATAAACACATGTCAATATTTTGATAGTTTTTACATTTAAAAAACCCGCTTTCTGATTTTGACAACGAGAATTAATTTCTGACAATTATATGTTTGTAATTTAGAAAAATTGATTCTATATTTGGAATCGAAGTTTCAAATTTTGTAAATAGGTCCCATTTATTTTAATAAATTATGAATAGTAACTTTAGTAATTATATTTATTTACCACAGTTAAAGGTTAAATTCAGTAAATAATGGTAAAAATAATATTTTAAAAATATAAAACTACCATAACTCATGTAAAAATCTTATTAGACGAGTCATAAGAGAACAAAATAACCTTTATTCCTAATTTTTATCATTTGATAACCACTTCGGTGTGAAAATGGCATATTATAAAAATTAATATAAAGTAAAGGGAAATAAAACATAAACTTGTATATTTTTATTAAAACAATTTTAATGTGGGGATATATAATTGACTTCTTTGACAATAAATATTATTTATAAAGAAAAAAATATTTCCCACATCATGGTATTTTGTTACTAATTTTTATACATCAAATAAAAATATATATTTTTGACACAATGATGATGCAATGATTACCTTATTAATGAAATATTCAAATAAATGATATTGTAAATATTAAAATAAATATAATTTGAACATTTTGATGCCATCCATGAATCTATTTGATGAAAATAGCATTTTTGGGAAGATTTAATTCATTTTTCTGAAGGAATAAAGTTGTTAGGACCTTAACAAAAATCAATTACCAAATAGTATCAAAATTGACATAAATGAGTTTTTAAAACAAATACTATTTTATTAAATTATATAATAGTCCTAAAAGTATAATATTGGCCAAATAACTTATATAATGTTAAAAATATCATTAATTATCTAATTTAGATTCTTTTTGAATTTTATAGAAAACATATTAACCTTATAGTGTGAAAATACAAGAAGACATGGTAAGAGATAGATTATTTAGCTAAGGGTTAAATATAAATGAGAACATTAATTTAGTTACATAAACTTTTAAAAAACCTATTGGATTAGATTATATAGATCCATAATCATATTATATTTTAAATAAAAGTGTTTCAGACCATTAAAAATTGAAAAGAAATTTAAAATAAATTAATATTTAAAGACGTTTCTAAAGTTCCCATCACCTCTACTATAAAAGGGAACTTCTCCTTCTATTTTAATCACACCTCAAAAAACCTTTTTATTGGCTAAACCTATCATATTTCCTCTACCAACATCTATAAATTCATTAAAGAGTCCACACATTGAACATAAATCCATCCTAAGGATATCTTTTGTGCAAATCAACATAAGATACTCAAAATGAGGTAATTTTCTTATCACCACTTTCAGAATTATTTCCCTCCACTTCCTATTCTTATGTTTTTTCGATACTAAAGTAATAAATAAAATATCTTGTATAATCTGGGATGTTATTATAATTATGGGTAAACCTTATTCCTCTATTTAATCTTTATATAAATGATAATATCACCATGCATGCGTACGTATAACTTACCGTCTCAACGTCGTGGTGTAATTTGTTATTCAACAATACATAATTCTGGTGGGTATAATGATGATTATAATGAATTTAAATAATGAATATAACATTATAATTTTTCTACAGAATTCATATACCATCAAATTCCATACCATTTAACCATCAAGGGAATGATATCGTAGCTCATGCGTACATACGCCTTACCGTTTCCACGACACGATAAGATTCATTCTCCACATTAACCTTTCAAGAATGATTATAATATTTATATAATAATTATAAATTAAATATATGACATAATAATTCTACTTTATTTATGTATATATATATCATTTACTTTCTTCTTTTTAATTCAATAAGGAAACAAAAACTAAGTTCATTCTTACGCACGACCTACCGTCTACATGAATGATGTATTCTGTTTCATTTATCTATCTATTATATATATATTTTTATACTAAATATTTATGATATATAAATCCTTTTTTACATTATAGATATAATTAAATCACAGTCTATCTAATAATATCAAAAATAATATGTCAAAACATGTATGATAAATAAAACGATTATTACCCCAAATGTTTCTTTAACATTGAACTCATAAATAAATGGATAATATAAAGTCATAAGTGAATCATATATGATATAATAAATATTATTATTGTTCTTTTACAATTTAATTATATGTTTAAACCCACTATAAAGGTGTTTCAGCCACATACCAAAGAAATCGTACCAATGGTGAGGGTTAATTTTGCAGTCTCATTATTTTCTGAGATTGTTTATACATAAGTATTTATTGGGGTATATTTATCATCCAAGTTTATATTTCCTAAATATATAATATTATCTATATTATTTTAATATTTTTTAAACTCAATTTTACCCATTGATTAATTTTCATTAAATAGTATGGATGTAATCTTTATTTCATTTTTTATACGAGGTATTTTTTTGACTTTTCCGGCTTGAGTATGAGAAAATGTCTTTTTTATTTATTTATACAGCATGAATGGATTTTTATGTCTTCATTAAACCTTATTTACATGAAACCTATTCTACATAATTTCAATGTTATTTTCAAATAAATTGGTTTCTTTTAAAATTGTCACCATTTTGATAGTAGAAAACATTTTTTGAAGAAGAAAAGATATTTTCCTCAAGAATTAAGCTCATGTGTTTTATCAAAATTATTTTTCATATAAGATTACATAGAGTTATTTTTCTATGAATTTTATTAATTAGATATAAATTTTTTATGATGGAATTATTTTATATGGATTATCATGGAATGATATTTGAGAAACCCATTTGTGGTTCCTTGGGTTATTCTAGGACGAATGGTTTAGGTTTTTGTGGAACATGTAAGAATTATTTTACTATGATATGGGTGTGACCTATATACTCTTATAATGAATTGTGTAATGATTTATATCTCATTATGTAGATATTAATGGTATAAGAATAAAATACGGTTTAGTAATACTAGGTTGGAACGATAAGTATATCTGGTTCAGTAATACATGGCTAGAAAGACATGTAAACCTGGTTCTGTAGTAGACTTTGAAAACTATTATAGTCTTGGAAAAAATGACTTGAAAACTATATAAATAATATTATTTTCGTATTATTTTTCCCCAATTCCATGATTTTCGAAAAATTTATTTTATTATGGTTTGTTTTTATTTATGATTTATGGCTTATGAACTGTCAAGACTTATTTCCAGAATCATGATTTTTATATTCAAAATTTATGTTCATGTTTTTACATTCTTATGTTTATGTTTTTTTGATGTTATTCATGGCTAGCCTTACTGGTCATCTGAGGTCTCCCTTTTTTATGTTTTCCCTCTGGTTATAAATAATGGTTTTAGGTAGGAAAACTAATGGGGAAGATCTTTATGGGAGTTGTTGAAGAACTTTCCACAAGATAGAAGAATCTGTTATGATTTTTCAAAGACAGTAAACTAATTAGGTATTTGGTTGTTTATTTTTTTAATGTATTATATATTAATAAAATGATATGTAATTTACTTATACATCAATCTTGGGTCATTATAGTTGGTATCTGAGTGAAGGTTTAGTTACCCTTTGGGAACTAGGATGCAAAAACAATAGTAAGATCCCTAGAGATATATCTAAGGTATGTATATGGATTTCCATAGGAGTAAGTCTAATTATATGTTACAATCCTAGAATAATGGTAATGATCATGAATAATATAAGATTAAACCTAATATGATAGAAATTGTAAGTAATTCCCCTCAATTACATTATTTTTATAGTATGATTTCTAACTCCCAACTATTTTTTTGGGGTTTTAGAAAATGGCTGTAAATAGGAGGATTCATATTAATGGAGAATATGATGGAAAATTGAATGATATTATTCACTATAAACTAAATGAAATGGGATTTTCAAGGTGGAAAATCATTATTATTACTAATATAAAATCTCATAATATGATCAATAATCTCAATATGGTGAGTTTCTGGACCCATCCCATAAGATAATGATAGATTTTCATGGTGATCATAGAGGAAATAATGTTCAATTTTATTCATGTAAATCATGTGGTAAGAGGCATCATGGTTAATATTTAAAAGTTAATAGAAGATGATTTGGGTGTGTAATATAACGACATAAAGCCAGTAATTGCAAATAAAAAGGATCAATTAACACAATTTACAAGGATAATGGTATTTCTAGGACATTAAATATGGTTAAATTTGTTAAATTTTGAATGTGTGGGAATTATGAAAATCGATGCCCTAAGGGAAAATCCTAGGGATAGAATCATCATGGTCATATTGGTAGTATTTATGTTGATTACTATGAAGAGATAAAAAATAACATATTAGATAAGGAATAAAATGATGAATCTTGGTTAATGGTTTAAGAAGATAGTGGAATGATTATGTGATTATCAATAATAATGCTTCTTAAGTAATTTTATGATATTATAGAATAAAGAAACATCAATGGATTGTTACACTATTGTTTTTCCTTAGCTATTTTAAAGTATATATTGAATGAAACTGGTAACCATTAAAAGTTATTCAGATATTTTTGGACAATGCATGTTATGAGTAAAATGATGCGGTAAAGAGATAATGAAATTTTTTATAGTATTAATGACCTCATGACTGATATAAGGAAAAAGTTTTATCATGGTTCGAGTATATATAATATTTGGTATTTTTGGTGTCTGAAAAGAGTTAATTTTGATATAATTAATGTTTTAACTAAGGTTCTATGGTAAATCATATTATTAGATTGTTTTAATAGAATACATGATTAAGGTATTCACATGTTTGAAATGTGGAAACTAAGAACTACCTTATGTGATATGGGAGATAAATGTTAAGTTGATTTAGTTCACATATTTATAATGTTTTATATTTTCGGGTTTTGGAAGGATTATAATGTTATCCATTTATGAATAGTATAAGTTATATTCCAGATGATGTTTGATATAATTAGTGTATTATCTCACTATAGGTGAACTAATTCATTTTTTATTACCTTTGCTAACCATTTTATTTTTGAGATAGATGGAATGACCTATCATTATATCGCCTGATCTGCTAACACTTCAAGAAGGAAAAATTCAACATCATTTATTTAAATAAGAGATAAAGAGTAAATTTTTCAATACAAGAACATCGGTGAGATTGTACCAAAATCACGTATGTATTTATTCTAATTCAAAATTCTTCAAAATTAGCAAAACGATAATGAAAACCAAAAATATTATCTTAGTACCTTCTTATCCGATAAATCAGGTGGTCCTTTAAATCCTCACATAATTATGGAGTCCTTGTTTTTAAATTTCTCCAACCATGTTATCTATCACATTCCATTATAACTTAATGTTTATATTTCTCTTCCATATCTATGTTTTCACATCCCACCTATGTGATCCTATATGGAAACTCAATTATGAGTTATTTTGGCTAACCGTTATGTTTCAAACATTACTTTTTGAAATGAAGTTTTAGTATTCTTTTTTTGAAGTGGGTTACTATTAAAGAAACATTCAAGTAGAAAATATTTTATAACCCCAATGAATTTCTAGGGATAAATTCATTTTAAGAGGGGTATTATGTAACCCCATTAAATTTTATGAGAATTGTTTTAATTTCCTTGATGTTTTGTATTGTACACTACCCCAAGATTAGCTTGCACTATACACAACACCATATTAGCTTGAAGTATACACAACACTATTCATGGATTCTGATAAAAACAATATAATGTTTTTTTTATAGAATTAATTTCACACAAGACCGAGTATAAGTGATAAATAAATATTATAACCTAGTCATTATAATGGCAGGTATGAATAGTATTAACTTCATTCTAAAAACAATTTGAATGAAAGTGTGTCAATAAAAATAATAAAATCACAATTTATTCATTTTATTAGTGAAATACATATGTAATATATTCAATTTAATGTTTTAAATTCATCCTATAAGTTTTCTAGATATGATATAAGAACAAATTCAATTTGTCAAAAAATACAAATTTACTGCCATTTAATAGAGAACCCTTTTTAAATCTAGTTTCTGACAACTTTATAAGTTATATTTCATATAATAAACTTATTCATTAGAAGAAGGACATAAATATTTACCTTTAATGAAATTTTGGTATTTTTCAAATTAAATTTATATTTTAATAAATAGTGAAAAATATTGCATTTTAATTCAAAACTACCTTTTCGTATAATGTATATATATATATTATATTATTAATTAATTTTAAAGTTTAATTGGAGTATTTTTATTATTTTTTTATACAATTTTTGATAATTATAAGTAATTTCAAATTTAAATTTGACATAAACAGATGTCAATCTTTGTATAATTTTTACTTCTTAAAAACCTGTTTTTTGGTTTTGACAATGGGAATTAATGTTAAATAAAAATATACCAATTATTTGTTTTTAATTTATAAAAATGATTTCTATATTTTTAATCATAAGGTAAAAATTATTTTAATAGGACCCTTTTATTTTTGGACATTAGGAATGATAACTTCAGTAATTACTCTTATTTACCATTGTTAAAGGGTATATTAGGTTAATATGGGTAAAAGTAATTTTTTAATAACATAAAAATACCATAAAACATGTACTAATATTATTGTATGAGTCATAGGAGAATAATAAAAACCCCTTGGACGAATTTTTAGCGTTTGAGAACCACTTGGGAGTGACAATTACAGTGATAATAATTAATTTAAAGTAAAGGGAAATATAACATAAACATGTATCATTTTAGTAAAACAATTTTAATGTGCGGTTATATAATTGATATGTTTGACAATAGAAATTAATTAGATATATAAAATGATTACATATATAATGGTATTTTACTTATAATTTCTAGACACTATATAAATAAATTTATTAATGACACAATGATGATGCAATAATTATCTTATTAATGAAATATTCAAATAACTGGTATTATAATTATTTAAATAAACAAAATTTAAAAAAATTTATCCCATCAATTTTTTTTATTGAAAATTAAATGTTAGGGATGATTTAATTCCTTTAGTCTGAAGGAATTAAATTGTTATGACTTTAATAAAAATCAATTACTAAAAAGTGTCAAAAAATGACATAAATGAGTTTATAAAAAAAATATTATTATATTAAACGATATAATAGTCGTAAAAATATAATATCCATAAAAATGACTTAAATAATGAGAAAATTTCATTAATGATCTACTTTAGGTTCTATTTTCATTTTATAGTAACTATATTTCACATATAGAATGAAAATACAAGAATACATAGTAAGAGTTAAATTTTTTAACTTAGGGTTAAAACTAAACGATATGGTTAATTTTGTGACCCAAAATAACCTTTCAGTTGAGAGGATTTTGATCCATCCTCATATTATCTTATAAATAAATTAGTTTTGGACCGTTAGGAATCGAAAATAAATATATACTAAAATAATATTTAAGGACTTTCCTAAAGTTCCCCTCACCCTTCATATAAAAGGAATCTTCTCCTTGTCTTTTAATCACACCTCTAAAGCCCTTTTTCACAACCAAAACCTATCCATTTTCTCTCCAAAATTCCTTTTCTTCATCTTAGAGTCCACACATTAGGTATAAATCCATCATATGGATACATTTTTTTCAAATAAAAATAAGATACTCAAAAAAGATGTAATTGTTTTATCCCCAATCTCAAAATTATTTTATTCTTCTACTTCCTCTTCTTATGTTGTTTCCATAATAAATTAATACATATTGTATCTTATACAAGATTATATTTTATTATAGTTATGTGAATACCTTATACTTTATTTGATCTATCATATGAATAACAATATCACCATGTGTATGTACGTACGACTTACCGTCTCCACACCGTGGTGTTATTTTTTATTCAACAATACATAATTTGGATGGGTTTAATGATGAGTATAAGGGATGTAAATAATTAATACAACATGATAATTATTCTGTAAAATTCATATACCATAAATTTCTATACCATTTAACCATCAAGTGAATGTTATCATCAATTGTGCGTACATACAACTTACCGTCTCCACAACATGATGAGATTCATTCTCCATGTTAAACATTCCAGAATGATTACAAAGTATATATAATAAATAATAATGAAATATATGACATAATAATTCTACTATATTAATTTATGTACGTATATATATATATGTTTTTGTGACTCATTTAATTACTTCCATTCAATTCAATAAAGAAATGAAGAAAACTTCCATGCGTACGTACGACTTACCGTCTCTATGAACAATGTATTTCATTTCATCTATCTATCTATTATATATATATATAATAAATATTTATTATATATAAATCATGTTTTACATTTTGGATTTATTTAAATAATTATCTATTTAATAAGATCAAGAATAACAAGTCAAATCACATACAATAAATAAAATGATAATTACACAAAACATTACTTTAACATGGAACTGATAAATAAATAGTCAATATAAATTCATAAGTGAATCATATATAATTTAATAAAAATTATTTTGATTCTTTTAAAAGTTAATAATATGTTTAAACCCACTATATAGAATATCATACACATATGGAAGAAATCAGACCTAAGGTAATGGATAATTTTGCAATCTCATTATTTTCTGAGATTATTTATACGTATGTATTTACTGGGGTATATTTATAATCCACATTCATATTTCCTAAAAATATAACATTATTTTTTCTCTTATACTCTTTTTTAAAGTAAATTTTACCCATTGTTGAATTTTTATTAAACGGTATTGAAGGAATCTTTTTTTCCATACGAGGTACTTTTTGAATTTTTCAGTAAGAGTACAAGAAGAATGGCTTTTTTTAACATATACTGCATGAATGGGGTTTAAAATATTCACAATGACTTATTTCCATGAATCTTCATCTATATGATTTAATTTTTATTTTCAAAAAAATAATTTTCTTTTAAAATTGTGTGGTATTTTGATAATAGAAAACGTTTTTTAAGAAGAAAGGATATTTTACTCATTAATTAAGCGCAAGTTTTTTATCAAAATTATTTTCTCTCTAAGATGAATTTGCGGTGTGTTTCAATCCCTATTATTATATGTATCTAATTTTGTAAATGATATAATTATTTTATATGTATTATGATGGAATGATGTTTAAGAAACCCATTTTTCTATGGGTTATGCCTTGATGACGGGTTTATGTTTTTGTGGAACATGTATGAATGATTTCATTTTGAGATGGGAAATGCCTGTATCCCACTCAAATGAATTGTATAAAGATTTATATCTAAGGATATATTCATGATGGGAATGGAATGTAAATCCACTTCATTAATATAGGGATAGAATGACATGAAAATCCGGTTCAGTAATACATAGATGGAACGAAAAGTAAAACTGGTTCAGTAATGGACTTCTTCAACAATGATGTTCTTGGTTGTAATGCTTTGGATAATATGGAAATAATATTATTTGATTATTTTTTCCCCAATTCTATGCTTTTTGTCAAAGTTTTTTTTATCATGGTTCATGTTCATTTATGATTTATGCCTTACAAACTACCAACACTTATATCATGACTCACAATACTAATATTCAAAATATATGTTCATGTTTTTACATTATTATATTTATGTTTTGTTTTGTATTATTCAGGTTTACCCTTACAAATCATTTGAGATCACCATTTTTTTTGTTTTCTTTTCCCCGAGATATAGAGAAAGGTTTTACGTAGGAAAACTAAATGGTAAGATCTTTATTCAAGATTTTGAAGTTTCTACACTAACCCAGAAGAATGTGTTATGAGTTTCCAAATGAACTAAACCAATATGGTCATTGGGAGTATATTTGTGTGTATTAAGTAATTATAAATATAAATTTCATATCCATGTACGTCAATCTTGGGTCATTAGAGTGAATAAGTGGTTTATGTTTAATAATTATATTATTTTACAATTCCTTCATTGGAAATTATTAAGGTTATTAATCCCCTCAATATTATCTTTCAGTATCACATCATGTTCCATTATAATAATAGATAGGGAAACACAAAATATTTTCAATGGCTTTCATAAAATCCTACTACATTTTGTGTTTTTTGTACACCAAAACAATGATTCTTTGTTATTAAACACATGATTACAACACTAAAAAATATCATTCTAATAAATTCAGAGTCCCACAATGTCCCTAAAAATTTAGTGTCCAATAGAATATAAAATTATCTTCAAAAAGTGGAACTAACATTGAAATATCATCCCCTTATCCTCGGTTTCTTCTACACCAATTGGGAATAAAATTTCCCCCACAAGTTAAAGAACAATTGAACCAAAACATGTACTTCCCCAAGATCTTATTCACTACTAGTTATGGGACTCTTCCCTATACTGGGTGAGATTTGGATTCTATTTATATTCTTTCTCCTTGATACATATTCTATATCGATTAAAAAAAATTCTCACAATAATTATTCTCCATAATAGAACATGCTTTTATTATTAACCTTAATTAATTTACACAAATAAAATACCATGTATAGAAGTAAAAACTGATTATTATTGTAATTGTTTCCATAATTCATGTAAATACAATGAACATTTATAGAATGTACATTCCTAATTTAAATATGGTAATCAACTTGAAAATTATTTCATTATTTAATCTTGGAAAAATTTAATTTTAAATGTATTATAATAATTACACATATAAATTCTCATTAAAATACCAAACAGGTTTAGGTGATTTTATCCTTGCTTCTACATTTAGTTTTTCAAAAAAAGTGGATCATTATTTTCTACATAAATTAATATTTTGTATCATGATATTTTTCATTGAAATAATGGAATAATTTCATGATCTCAAATATCCATAACTACTCATTATTAGGGATGTTATTTCATGACTAAAAACCCATAATAATTTCTCTTTAATTATATGAGTATAGCTTACAAAAGAATTTCATAATTCCTCTTATTTAATATACATTTTAATATGGTAATTTTATTTGATCATACAAAATATCTATGATTTGATAATGCATTTAAAATACCAATGGATCCATTTTATGATACCAGAATGAATTACGCATAGCTTCATATTTCTTCATGTGGTATATAAATACCATGAATCATCTTAAATACCAAAAATATAATATTTAAGTCATCATCCATAAAATAACACAACTTGATCTCATTTTATATTAATGCATGCATCAAGGAATATTTCTTTTTAGAAAAATGACCACAGAGGCAGTTATATTGAAGAAAAGTGAAATTATGAGAGTCTTACTGAAGGAATTTTAAATGTGGTCATATCAAAGATGATCTATTCATTTGTGGTTTACATATGGAGCACATCTATTACTTAATCAATAAAATATATTACATGATACATTGTATGGAGGTATAACATCAAGGAGATTAAAATCATCACAACTTTTTGGAAACAATGTTGCATGCCCCATCCTCTTTGTGGTATTGACATCAAGAATCTAGAATTCTTCAATTAGGCCTTATTGGACTAGTTTATGTGGAGGTTAATCAATAAAAAATCTCCATCCTTATAATTTTTTAGTATTCATAAACTCAATATTATTTAAAATAAACAAAGAACTAGGGATAATCATTTAAATAACAAAAATTTCTAGATAGAATTATTTCAACATATTCCTCTTTTTCTTTAATTCATATGAATAAGTATAAAAATAATCATTTTTTAATGAGAACACAACTCATCTCAGTGGAATTATCTACTAAAATACATATCTTCTCATCTTCACCTAATTCATATGTATTCAAGATCATTTGAATCAGTGGATCAATAATTCAGACACACTATCCCCAATATCATGTAAGTAACATATAATCTATTTTCTATTACAGATAGAAGATCCATCTCTATACATATATGATCCATAAATAGGTATGGTAACTAAAGATTATGCAATAATGACATTCTTCATGTGGAAATATTGTATCAACTCAGAACCATTATCCAAATTCTCATGTAGTCTCTTCAAGTGTGTTCACAAAAAAAATATCACATGAGGTAGATCCTTATATTTTGTGTGGTTGATATGTGGAAATATATGTGTTTTATCCTTCAAGTAATGTTTGATTTAAATATTCCACATGGTAGTTCTGAGTTTTTGTGACTAGGTGGATCTTTCAGGTCATGGTCGATCGATAAAATGTTATGTGGTCCATTCTCTTGTGAATAGTCATTTTGAAGCCTTTATAAAGTCAAAAGATGATAAAATTTATGGTCTATCTGAGATATTAATCATAGATAGTTTTCAAGGATGAATATACTTCTTATCTTTATTGAACTATGGAGATAAATTACAATGAATAACCCCACTTAATTCTATTTAATGTTATAAAGGGGAAAATATTACACATTGGTCTAGTCCAACAATGGTTCTTTGATTGATTGTGAACTAATTAATAATATTATAAACTTATTATACCTCCTGAGTAGGTAATAGAGTCAGCACCAAGACACACTACACACAGACTACATGGGCCACACCACCCCATTTCATAATCCCCTAGAAAATCACTCATCCACCCTGTGTGTATGCTATGTACTCCCTTGTATGCTCACTATGGGAACAATGAATATACACATTCACCTTCTATTCAAGGCAATCCATGTTAACGTACCTCCAAGATTGTTTACTCAAGGGTCACACATGTGGTTTAGGTGGGTCCACGGATATCTATGGGATGACCTATTTTTTGATAAAATTCCACTAAATAAATACTTAATAAAAACTATGTATGAACACCAAGCCATTCTTATATATATATTACCAATATCAAATAATGATTCTCTTCAAATATTAAAACTCCATCAATTACTCACGAATTTTTTAATTGACTTATACATGAAAGGCCTAGAGCATGAGTTAAAACCCATGCTTCCCAAAATTTATTAAAAAAAATTTATAATTCAGTTGATTACATGAGGTACAAAAATCTTATACAAGAAATAGAATAAGTGAACAGAAACATTGGGTGATAAAGAAATCCATCAAACCATACCTGATAAGAAATGATGAATCTCATCATGAATTGATGCCCAATG
Organism: Viscum album; assembly: GCA_963277665.1. Taxonomy (NCBI): domain Eukaryota; kingdom Viridiplantae; phylum Streptophyta; class Magnoliopsida; order Santalales; family Viscaceae; genus Viscum; species Viscum album. The sequence continues at coordinate 443,766,573 of OY728160.1, forward strand.
ATTTCTCATATGACCAAAGAAGCTATATAATAATCATCAATGTATCTTCCACAAATTCCCATGTCATCAAAGAAATAATCATGTAAAAACTGATAGACTGTAATTATTCTTCAACTAACATCATTGAAATCACTAGCTTCAAATAGAGAATGAAATTTGTGTGCAAAGGCATCTTTATATAACAAAGTAATAATAGGTCCTTCATGACCATGTAATGCAATATGTTAGTCTATATTAAAGCTCTTAATTCATCCTTAAAAACACACCAGAAACCTAGGCCGTATAAGATCTACCACCAACGCCTTCTTTTCACAATATTTATCATCATCATGAATAATACCATGCTCCAGAACTCTACATTAAAATTTTATTAAATAAGTAATTAATATATCATTTGTGGATCCCCTCTCCTAGATTTCCAGATCCATCAATGGCCTCCCATTTGATACTGTCTCAATAATCATCTTACCAAGAATCATCTATCATTATAGCTTGATAGATATTCTCATGAACTCTCAGATATTGAGGGTATTTACTTAAAATTATGTGAACGATGAAAGGGACCATGAAGACATGAAAAAAAATCATATAACCTCATTGGATTTTAAGGAAAACCCAAAACATGTATTTTCCCCCAAATTACTCTGCATGTTCTACACTAATGTCCACAATTGTAAAGGATTCAAAGGTCATAAAAACCATAAAATAGGTAATACTTTTCTATTAATATCTAATGGCTTGAAAAAGTCATAATTCCCCATGGAAACACAACTAGATGTTAGTAAAAAATCATTCCCAACTAAGGAGGCATTGTACAAGACATGGAAAATAGGTGAAAAAATCACACATACCAAAAATATTATCATCTGAGCATGAAAAAGTAAACTATATTGTATACAGTATCCTATAAAAAATATAAATCACCAAAATTAAATATTAGGATCATTTTCTATAATATTCCATTATCCTAAACTGAAATCATGGGAGTATGTATCAAAAATGAGTTAAAATTACACCCAAAGACCATTATTATAAAAAATTTATTACCACCGAAGATAAAAATAATAGAAATTGAGATTTCAATCAAGATTAAATTCCACTCCATAAAAATTCAATCTTTTATACTAAGATAATCATCAACAGTTCTCTCATTATTAAAATATCTTCCAAAATACCTCCTTTCTTCTACCTCAATATATGGGTAAAATTCATCCACATATTCATCCTCAATAACATGAGTGTAGTTTTTATTATTAATGTTATCACCTTGATCTTATTAATTAGAGAATGTGTAGGAGTCCTCTTAATTATATGGTTTGGTAAAACCCTCATCGTCAAAGTATGTCGATGTTGATGGTTCTTTATTAGCATCTAGCTATAGAAGGATGTTTTATTTACTCACTAAAATCTCGAAGCATCTAGTGAAAATATTTCTTTCAAACTCGGAGTAATCAATATTCTTTGAGTCTTCCAAGTGTGGGGAATGAGAAAACCATTATATTCTATAATATGTTTCATACCTTTGTTGGCACTCGAGTGTAAAAAATCATCCTCAATTTAGTGTACTTGCTCATGAACATCTGGATAAGATTTACCAGAAACAAAATCATTCTCCTGTTCCATATCCTCATTGGTTGTAACAACACTTGAAGTACCCATAATTAATTTATAATTATTTACCACATCCACAAACCCCTAGAAAACATTCACTTGAGGTCACTGAGGCTAATTTGGAAAAGGATCTAGGGCGGGTGAAGAATTTACTAGGATATTAACAATGTCGTGTCCATATTGTTCCATAGGAATCCATTTTTATCTACTTGCCTAAAATAATTTGACTTCATTTTTCGGAGGATGATATTTCAAAAGTTACAATAGATCATGGGTTCCTTCTTAGAGACATAATATTCAAAGGTGTGTCTGATGTGCAAAGAATTAGAGGAATAACTAGGTAAATTTTCATTGGCCGCTTCTTAAAAAAACGGTGTCACTATTCTAAATCCAGATTACTAAAGGGAGATGTTGAGTAAGGTCAATCTCAACACATAATGTGAAACTAATGACCTTGTGATATTTTATGTCAAAAAATCTAGTTTAATTGAATGCCTAATTTTTGTAACAATAGAAAATATGACAATTTTCTTGAAAAAATGAAAGAGCATGCCAGATAAGCATAACTAAAAAATTTAAATATGGGATTCAGAGTTGACATAAAACATGAGGGGCCATTTGAAAACATTTATTGAGAGTATCCAAAAAATATAGAAACCCCTAGACCAAAGTTGTCAGTAATAATTCTCAGATTAAAACATATCACAACATTCAACGAGTTAAGAATTATGATCTCAAAAAAATATAATGGATTTGAATCATTTATCTATGTAGTTAAATTAAATATAATGATTAAATGATTTACCTATGAGAAAAGTTTTTTGATCAGAAGAAATAAATTGAACCACCTCATTTTAAAAGGCAATGGTTGTGTGACCTTTGGGATAGAACTGCTTTGGATGAATAGATTCATTCAACATCCGAGGAATTGTATGATCAATAGATTTGGAATGAGAACCCCCTAAAACCATGCATGTTAAGCTATAAAATTCAAAAGGATAAGGGAACCACACTCAATATCAATTCTCAGCGTCTCTCGGACACTCCAACTATAGGCATCCCCTTTTAATTCCCTTAAAAACATGTCTTCATTAAAATAATTTTTTTCATGGACTTTAAAATTATTCAAAAAAGTGTATATATTTATATAAATAAATATTTTCATGACATTCGTTGTAAATCATCATTTAATAAAGTAAGAAAAGTGCAATAAATAAAATTTCATTTCCATAAGTCTATATATTTTAAGAATAGTTAAAAAATAATCAGATATATAAGGATAATAACTCAATAATGAATTAAATTCCATTTAATGTATCCATGAAAATCATGCATGAACCATCACCTCATTTCTAGTCACAGAATATATATTTTTAAATTGAAAAAATTGAAAAACCTAGGATCAGTATTCTCTCACATTGTATTTTGTTTTCAATGTCTCTTAACATTTTTTAATTCATTATATTCTCTCAGATATTTCTTCTCCTAATTAATAAAGGATTCAAAGGGTAATAAAGGTGAAATCTCATAATTTTTTTTATTTTCAAACACTCCCATAATTCTCCCTTTCATCATCATTTCTTGGGTATTTTTACAAATGGAATGATATAAAATATTTTCTTAGTAAAGAGATTTTAATTATTCAACTCTATGTTTATGTGGGAAACCCCAATGTAGAATAAAAGATAGAAACAATCATGGTTTTATATTATATCAAGAAATACTTAATTTTTTTGATACCATGGTCAGAAATTATATATTTCTCAAATGGGGGTTTTATGGAAACTGATTCTGTAAAAAATGTGTAACTTGCACAAATATCAGAAACCCATAAAAGCTGTTTATATATAAGTCATGAAAAGAAAATGTTTTCTCATATTTTTCTAATATAAACCTCCATTAAAAACTGAATTTAATACAATCATAAAAATGGATATAATTTTAATTCCTATAACTCAAGACTATATTTTTCTAAAATATTTAGAAAATTACTTTAATAAGTGAAATTCAGTAATAACATATTATTCTAAAACATTCCCTTATAGGGATGCAATTTTCTTATTCCATTTCATGGTAGTAAATATATTCCAAGAGGTGAAATATATTAATGTTGTACATAAGTGAAATCGTTATAAAACTCCTTAAATTACTTGATTATGAGCTTAAAACAGATAAAATAATGTGGATTACTGAGGGACCTCATGGTTTCATAGAAATAAAATTTATATTGATATTTTCCACTTAATATGAGAAATTAGTTTCCTTGAATCACAACATGAGAGGTTTTTTTAGGACTATTTTTTATGTTTTTTGTCTGATATATTTGATAATATCTTATCTTCCTAAGAACTCATACTTTATATGGAATGTATTTTTATAATTCATTCTTATGAATCATCAATTTTCCATTTTGGGATAACATATCATCAAATTTCACCTCACCTAATAAATCCACTTTCTTTATTTTATCCTCTCAAATTTTTTTGACTCTCTAATTTTTTATTATATTTAATTTGATTTGGAAAAAATGTTAATCACATATACCTAATATTACAATTCTTCTCATAATCAATAAATGACATACCATTAGTTTTATTTTTAATTATATTCCATTTAGCATCACACATAGCCTCTTCTTCTAGCATTGTCATGGAAACCTCTTACTTGTGACCTTCCAAGACACATTTTTCTAAAATAAATCCCATAATCTAAAATTTATTTTTTTAGATATCCATGGTGATAATATTTTCATATGTTGTTTAATATGATATTTGTTCCTTGTATTCTTTTTGAAACTCCTGTAGGTTTTTTACTATTTTCATGATAAATAAATATAGAATAAAAATAACAGGCTTTGGGTCTGTTCCTACCACAACACTATAAAAAACATTGAATCTTTATTATTAAAAATTATTTTTAGATATATGATTATTTGTGTTGATATTTTCTTATTATATGTTAGTCTTTAAATTTTTAGGGGATTTTTCCTCCATAAAAATCTCTTCCATTCGTTTTAAGTGGATTTTTTACTTTCAGTTTTCTTACCCCAACCTTGCACATGGTTGTTTTTGATACATACACTATTGGTTATAATATATCTATCCTGAGTATCTAAAATTCCAGGTTTTATATGATTATTACAACCCTTCATATCACCATCTTAAGAAGAATATCCATTAACTTCTAATGATTAATTTAATTCTTATATGTCTTTGTTTAACACATGTTGATCTATGAAAAATATGAATTGTGTTTCAAATAACCCTTCATCCTCTTCAGTTTTCTTATTTTGAAGATCATTAACCATATTTTCATGATAAAAAACCTTAATTTATGCTAGTTGATCTCATCAATATTGGTTTATGTTATATTTATTAGATAATCCTTATTATAATTCACAATTTTAATTTATTTCTCAAGATTATTCTTTTCTTTCTAGATGTATTTTATTAGTTCTATATAGAATTATACTTTTTATTTTAGATTTCAGTCATGTTCTATCATTTCTTATCCGTTATCACTACTTCTTGATTAATAAAATCCCTTTATTAAAATTTCTATGAAACAAATTTCATTATCTAAAAAAAAATATGGTGAATATTTATTTTTCAAACATATTATATTTTTGTCCTAGTATTATGCTTATTATTTTTAAATTATTTCTATTTTTGAGGTCTCTAATTATCTCATTATGATCATTCATCCTTTTTTTACTTGGGAAATTTTGGAAAAAATAAATAGAGTAACCAATGTTGTAACACTTTAGTGTTCTGTTACCATTTCGCTTCTACTTTCTAATTTTAAATCTTTTTGATATACGAGAAACACTTTTATTAATGTCTTTATCACACTTATCACTACCAGAATCACCTGATTCAATAATTAATTCTTCATTAGCTTTACCTTTTATTATTTCTTAAAATTCCATTTGAAGATTTTATTTTTTCATGAAATATGTAATTTTCCTCATCTCGTAAGATTTAAGAATATTGTGTAGTTCACTAAGAGTCAAATATTTTGTTTCTTCTAAGGATCAAATTTTTGAATAAAAAATATCTATAAAAATGCACATCATGTTTTTAACAATGATGGAACCATAAAATATCTCAAAAAACACTACGTCTATTATAATATCATTAACCATGGAAAATTAATCCTTAACAGTATCATTATCATCCATATTTATTTATTCAAATATACTCATATATTTTTTTTCTTAGCTTATTTCACTTTGTCATTACCTTAACAATTTCATTTTATTTTTTCACAAATTTATTTGTAAATCTAAAGACCCATGACCTTTTGGTAGACCATATTTGTGATTGACCTCATGATATAATTTTTATCCTTTTAATCTAAATCTATATTCCTATTATATGATTGATTTAAATATTATCCACCAGTAATGGGTTCAAACCCAAATTTTACAGAATATCTCACTTCGAGGCCATATGATAGGAGTTTGGGTGACTTTATATTCCAATAAATATGATAATTAATCCCATTTAATGAGGGAAAAATACATATATTAAATTATTTAATATTATCAATGAATTTGAATTTTTATGGGATATTGAAATGGGACCTTCAATATGATACCACTTAAAATTGCTCATGATTAATAAACCCCTAGGGGGTGTGAATAAGTGGTTGAGTTTTAAGAATTATATTTCCTTCCAATTAAAACTATCGAACTTGTTAAAGTTTTCAATCCACTAAACATTTCCTTTCAATATCATATTGTGTGTTTATATAATAATAGAGATAGATAGTGAGAGAGAAACACACAAAATTTACATGGACTCACATAAAATCAAACTCCTTTATTCATTGGTTAGAAACCCACCATAGATTCTTTGCTATGAATCATGTTATTACAACCACTAACAGTTATAGTTTAATCAAAATTGAGACCCACTCTGTTACTACACTTTTATATTCCACTAAAAGTTTTAACTCTCTTCAATAAATATGATATAACATATATAAATATTATTACTCTCATTGGATGATTTTATAATACTAGGTAATAAAATCAACCTCTATGAGAAAATGTATCAGCATGTCTACACGTGTCCTTCCTCAAGATCTTCAACACTAAAAGTCTTAAGACTCTTTTCCAGACTTGGTTTTTTTGGTATTCCACTTATCTTTTCAAAAAACAATAAAGATGTTGTATCAGGTTATAGAACTATCTAAAACAATATTCTCAATAATATAATATCATTTTATTTTTCAATTTAACTAATATAAACAAAAAATATCATATCTATAAATCCACATTGATTATTTTTGTAATTTTTCGTTTGTTCATGGAAATACCATTGTCATTACTAAAAGGTACATTCCTAATATTATGTTTTTAATTAACTCCAAAATTATATCCTTATTTATTCTAGATGAAAATAAAAGTAAAATATAAAAATTTGATTTAATATATACATTATCATCAGATACTTGAGAGGTTAAAGACTTCTTATCCTTCTTTATGTGATTTCATTGATAAAATACTATAACTAATTATTTTCTATATAAATCACTATCCAATATCATGATATTATTTATTAAAATGAAAAAATAATTGCATGATCTAAAATATCTATAACTCATCATTATCATGGGTATTATTTCATGATTTAAAATCAGTAATAATTACTTATTAATTCTATGCTAATAATTTAACAAATTTGTTTATAATTTCTCATGATTAATATCCATTTTCCTTAGTTATATTCATTTGATATTGAAATTTACCTATGATTATATCATGAATTTAAAATACCAATAGACTAATTTTATTATACATGAATGATTTGGGAATTAATCCCCATTTATTCACATGGAAAATAATTACCATAGACCATCTTAACTATTATAAATACCAAGATTAACTCATCATTCATGAAATAACACATATTGATCTTCTCTTAAATTAATGAATTTATTATGGAATATGCATGAACATGAGCCTCTATAAAATTACTGAAGAACTAGGTATGAACATGTAAATAATATGAAGCTCAGGATAAGATGGTTTCAGTTTATTATTATTCTACATAGATTCATATTCTTGTAAGCATCAAACTTATCTCTATTTATTGACTACACAACATTTCTCATCGAATTTATCTTCTGAAATACACATCTTTTCATCTTCACTCACAAGTATGAAAGAGAATTTACAATCATGGATTGGTAATTTTAACTCACTAACCAATCCATCATTAATGTAACATATACTATTTTGACTTTACCAATTGAAGGTTCATCTCCATGCCCAGTCAATTAATCAATAATAACGGTCGATTAAGATCGTGTTGTCACTGTGTTCTTCATGTGGTAACATGGGATGAAATCTATGTAAATATTAATATTCTCTTTATTCCACTATAAGTGTGTTCACAACAACCAATCACATAAGGCTGATACATATCCTTCATGTGGTCGATTAATGGAATGTCCTATGGTTGATCATTCTAGGAACGATTGATCTAAATAACTCACAAGATAATTACAAGTTTTTTTATGTTTAAAATTTATTCTAGGTATAGTTGATTAAATAATTTGATTTTTAAAATCCCCGAGAGGATGGTCGTTCTAGGACAATCATGTAGTAGATCCATGATAACAGTTACATTGGATCTGAGATATTTAATGCACAAAATTCTCAAGGATGAGGAGACTCCTCAGATTTATTGAACTATATAGATAAATTTAATTATATGAACCCACTTATTTATATGTCAAAATAATTAGAGGAATACTATTATTCATTGAGTGATTCCCACATAATTTATTTTCTTGATCAACGACTACTTAATAATATTCTCCTCTTTTTATTCCTTTTGTCCCAAAATGGTTTCAGAACCTGGATACACTGCACAAATGTCTTGTTTGGGCAGAGACACCCCATTATGAAGTCCCTATAGAACTCTACCATTCACTATGTGTGTATTCTATTCAATCCTTTATGCAGTACCTATAGATGATATGCATTCCCACTCTCACTTACCACCCACAGCCAGCTAGGACAACCTTCCACCCATATGGTGGACCCTGGGGTTCAATATGTGGTTATGGAGGGACCTTGGTTTTCTATGGGATGTATTTTATTTTTATAAAACCCTACCAGAAATAATTATAAAAAATAATTATAAAGACCAATACATTCTAAAATATATATTTCTTTAGTACAAAATTAATCTTCTCTTCACTTTTTCAAAATTCAACAATTCATCAGAGAACACATAATTTTGATGGACTTAATTTTTCTCACAAAGATAAATATTTGAATGGTCATGAATATTATTATATAAACAATTTATATTTCTTTGATTGAATAAATATTTTCATGGTGTTAACCAGAAACCAACCCTCAGTAAAGTAAATAATGTTATCTACTTAAAATAATATTTTAACTTGTCTTTAGACATTTAATATAGCTCAATAATCATCATATATCCATGTATAATATCTCAAGTATGAAATCCAGTTACATGAAATGAATCCCAAATAATCCTGAAAGAATCAGCACATCATTTTCATTAAACAAACACATATTAACTCATTATAAACAAATGAAACACTTGGTCTCAACACTTTAGGTTACTATAAAGGTTTTTATATATTTCTCCACAAGAAACAACAAAATAAAAAAAATTAAAAACATATTGGATGGATATTATCAAGAAAAATTATAATAGTAATAAAAACTCTAGTAAATAAAAATATATTAACAAATTAAAAATGATTATATTTAGAAGATATATAGTTAATATGATTTAATATCTAAAAGGATTTTACATTCTCAAATAACTATTACAAATATAAAAAAATTAAAAACTAAAAATTATGATTTATTATTAGAATAATATATAATCATTAAATATTAAAATTTATTAAATAAAAAACTAGTATGAAACAATATTGTGAATACATATTGTTTAAGAAGGATATTCTTCAAAAAATAATATTTTCACTATATTTTAATTTAAAAGCTACATTTATATATTTTTATATTTTAATTATTTAAGAGTAAATTTTTATAACTTAACATATAATTATTATCTTAAGGTGAATTATTGGTATTTTCATAAAATAATTTATTTTTAGGAAAATAGGGAAAAATCTATTTTTACTAATATAATAGCATTTAATAATATATAAAAAATGTAATTATAAGCAAAAAACCTTAAAAAATTAATTATAAAATATATATTATAGGGTGTAAATATAAATTTCTAAATACAATTATAAATTTATAAAATCATGTTTAACAACCTAAGTATTATTATATGATTTTTTTTCTTTTATTTAAATACTAGTTGGGTAAAATTATATATTAAATGAATTTTAAAGTAACATATAATTTATTTTTTAATAATAAAGCAATAATTATCATGAAAATAAATTTAAATTATAATTTTATTGTACACATAAATTTTAAGCATAAAAATACAGTTTTTCTAAAAATGGGTTTTTATGCGTTACATGTGCTAATGTTAGAAATATTTTTTATTAAATATATAAATTTTACTTGATAAAATGTATTTAATATTTTGAATTAGTATTTAGATATTATTTAATATATTCTACTATTTTTTATTCAGAAATGATAAATTACATTGTTAAAAACAAGTTACTGTGGGCCCGCGGGGCATGGGTGAGTTGGTTCAAGGCGGTGGCGTCCTGACCCCTAGGTTTCAGGTTCAAGTCCTCGCAGGGAAATGTGAACTATATGCCAGTGACCCTCTCATAGTCCCCATACACCCCTTTGGGAACTGGCCTAAGCCCAAGGGTTGGCCACCATGGGCCTCGCTGGGGATGTGTGTCACTCAGGTGGGCAGGCCAGCCCAATACCTCATTAACCAACAACATGTTTGGTCGACTGGGGTTCGCTTAGTGGTACCATGTAAGGCGGCCACTCCCCGGTAATAGAACTGGCGCAGGTTCGACTCTCGCCATACTCGAATTTAGCTGGGGACGAGTGGCGTGTAGGTGGTGAATGGGGCCCAGAACAAGTGTGGCATGGAAATTACCAATACCTAATTACCCACAACTCATTTAGTATTTGTGGTTTGGCTTAGTGGTAAGAACCCCTTAATTCTACATAAAAAATGGGGGTTCAAAACCCATTGGGCGCAGGTACTGTAGTAGCGGCAGTACTGTAGCAATGACAACCACTATAGTGGCGGCAGGTCACTATAGCGGCAGTAGAGAACTGTAGCAGCAGGGAGTACTATGAAGAACTGTAGCTGCGCGGGTACTGTAGAAGTACTATTCACATAATGGGCTTTGGGCCAAAAAATGGGCCTATGGGCCATGTAATTGGATAGTTTCCCACTGGGCCTTCGGGCTATGTAATGGGTCTCCCTCTACCTAGTTAAAGTGGTCCTTGCTTTACTTTAATAATAAATTGAGGCTTTGGCCCCAAACATTTAAAAAAAGTTATTGTGGTAAAATTTATATTCGTAAATGTAATAAATATAGAGGTAAAGGGCTTGGAACTTGTTAAAAAATGTATCTAATTTAGTGGTTTTGGTACTATCAGCATTATACAATCCATTACCTCAATATTTCTCATTTGTAGATACATTATCCTTCAATAATTCAATGAAAGAATTATAATTATAATTTTATTTATAAAAATTCTATTCTTACCACTTATTAATGGGGACTTACAAAATCCCTTCACAGAAAACAAAATTTTTTGTTTCTTATTGAAACCCTTAACTTTTAAATTATAACAAAACCCCTTTTAATTACATATTATTTTTAAATAATAATCATTCCCAATCCCACCATTATGGTTGAATCCTTTAAGGAAAATTAAAATTTATCAATATGAGTACTCATTTTCTCTATAAATGTTTCCCCCTCTATATCTTATAATTTTTAATTATAGTTTTATCATTCAAATATTGCATAATTAAAAAAAATTATAGTTAATTTTATTATTCTTATTTAATTATCACTAACCACCATTCTTCTTTTCACTTAAGGGAAAATAAAAACGCAAATCGTGTATATGTGAGGACTATTTTATGCAAAAAGAAACACATTTAATTTTAATTACATCCTTTTATATATTATAATAAGAATTAGTTTAAGGGGTAAATTTTATTTTTTAGGAAATGAATAATTTTTAGGACAAATTGGAAAACCTATTAATAATATGAACAATAAACAATCAAAATAATTTTAACCATAAAAAAATTATTTTAAGAAGAAGAAAATCTCTTAATTCAAAGTAATATATTCATATAAATTATATCATTATTATAATTTTTTAATGCAATGAATATATAAACTAATAAAAATGGAATAAGATGATTTATTTTGTTATAGTGATATTATATTTTAACCACTTCATAATTATCCATTAAATTATGCTACGTTCTTATTATGTTTTGTAGGACCATCCACTTGAACAATGATATAAAATAATATCATCGATGAAATTTAGAACTTGAACACTGATAATATATGAAATAAATAATTAAATATTTTTTATGGTATGGTAACACAAAAATCCAACCAATTCACTACGATACCACCACTCGTTTGTTAAAAATCATTGAGGAATGCTCATCACAGAGATCCACATCTAGGGCTATAAAAATACTTCTATAGAATGAAATTATTAACTTATAAATAATATTAAATAATAATTTCTTGTAACTTTAATGATATCATAGTGTTGAAATTCTTGAGTAGAATTAATACAAAAAAATATATTGAAAAACTAGTTCAAAATGATTAAGATTACTCATACTCAATATTGAAAATAGATAATTACAAATTAATACACATATAAATTATATTTATAATGAGTATTATAAATAGTAATATAAATGATTACACATATTAAATAATTTAATAATATACTATTGTTTATTATATTTTAGGTTAGATAATGTTAGAGTAAATCAAGATAAAAGGTTAAGGCTTTGGATATATATTTTGTTCTGATGATATTTGAATCAAATTCACCACTAGTTCATTTTAATTATATTATATGAATTGGATATAGATATTTTTTTCATAAATATCATTAATCCAAATATATTTTCCAATCCATTAAAATTAACACCTTCCAAGCACTTTAAATTTGAAATATTGTTACACTTTAAGGGGTATTGTTAACATAAACCACTTTTATGTAGGTTATAAAATATCACAATAAAGTTATTACTTTTATGTTTCATTTATTACACCATAATATTTTATATTTATATTTATATTTATTTTTGTAGTAAAATTTATTTTGAACTCATTTCTCTTACCATGATGAAATTATTTATAAAAAATTATATCATTTTTTATAATAATTCTCATCCACTTTAACAATGGGTTTCTCTCCTTATCCTTAATTTCCCTCCATTCCAAAGTTTTACTTTTTAATTAGAAAAAAATATGTGTTATCTCATGTGACTATTATATTTACCTTTTCATATTTTCGAAATAATGTTTTACTGACCATTTTATTATATTTAATTTTAATAAAAGATATTTTAAAATAGAAAAGTGATCTTATAAAACCAGCATCTTCACATTTGGGTTACATATTCTCTTTAATTTTCCCTATTTTTATCGATGCAATTTTCATATATTACTTATTTATAGTGAAAATATGATCAATACATATATACCTAGTTTCTTATACCTTTATTTTCTTAAATTAATACATTTTTTAAGTTCCTATTGAAATTCCTACTATTATGTAAACCTTACATAATATAAATATATGATTTCCTATGTTATTACAAGGGTTATGTCCCTAAAAGGTTTTGAACAATTAATAACTTCTAAAATCCCTTATTTTTTTAAATATTAGTTCAATTTTGTGATAATGGTCAATAATAATATATATACTTTGTTAAAATATCCTTTATTAATTTTGAATAACATCACTTATGTGATATGTTTTTGTAATATTATTTTTCCTTTAACCTACTCATGAATTTTCATAAATTAAATCCATTGTTCAAATTCAAATTAAAATATGAAAATACAAAATGATTTAATTACTTCTTCTCTTGGTAATCCTTTTCATGTGGATTTTATTTACACATTGATATGGGATTATGAAACCCACTTATTTTTCATGGATTTTGTCACAATAATGATTTATTTCTGGCTTCTATTACTCTTAAAGAACATGTATTCATTTAAATATTATGATTTTCATTATGTGATGGAATGGAAAAATTATTTATCACTAAAATTTATAGGGTAATGTTTTTATCTCTTTACATACTATGTATGGAAAACGAGCAATTAGCCTAAGGATACTATGTTATGTAATAAGTGGGCCAGAAATTATATTTCCCTCCAATGCAATGGGTAATGATTTATATTCTATAACATTTTTTGTATAGAGTTTTAGAGTAACACTAATTCACTATGGTACTCTATATAATATGTTTATGGGATTGGGGAGTGAACCCAATTCGCTAGGTGATTTTATTCACTATGTTTATGGAAATGGTTAGTGAACCCGATCCTCCATTCTAATCTATCAATTATTATAGTATTGATATATATACTTTGATTATGCTTATGGTGAAATGTTTTATGTTGTTTCAATATATTTATCATTCCATTATCTTATAATAGAATTTCATTATTCCATATTTATATGTTTATCTCATAATATTTTGTCACGAAATGTGTTTTTTTTGAGATTACAAGTCTCACCTTCATGATTAATGAAAAAATATTATTATACCATATAATTTTAATAAAAATATTATCCCCTAATCATGTTTTCATATATTATCATGATATAACCCTTGATGAAATATTAATATTTTTTCCTTAATGAGTTTTTGAGATCAACACTTTCTTTTTTTCCTTTTTATATGTTTTGAATAAACCTATAAATTATAAGAAAGTATAAAAGTGGGTCTCAAAGTGTTTAATTCTAAATATGTTTTTAGAAGTTTGGTAAAATAATTTTTCCATGTAACCCATCCTCAATGATAGTCAACCTTCAGTTCTTGGTTTTTTGAGATTAGTTGGTGAGATTTGTTGTTTAAATTATGAAAATGATATAAAATAAATATATGTTTATCTTGGGTTATCATAGCTCATGTCAACTCTTTCTTGCAGAGGGATGAGAGTAACACCTTTCATGCTCTATCATCATATTTATTATTTTTATTTTATTGGAAATAATTACTATCAAAAAATTAAGAATATAATAAAAATTGTTGTTATATCAATAATATCTAAGATAAGAGATATAAGATATTAAACCCACATATACTTCCATAAATGAAATCCTTTTCTATCAAATATAGGTTCATGTTGTTTCTTGAAATAATTAATACATTCTAGATAAAAAATCAATAAAAATATTTAACCAATATTAAATAACTTAGATCCTTTAGAATAAAATTAGATATTATTTAAAATAAAGTACCTTTGGAAACCATACTCAAAAGTAGTGAGGGGGAGAAGATGGGATGAATCAATTTGATAAAAAACACAAACCTTCCTTCCAACATCACTAGTGTTTTCTTGTCCATTAAAGTATTGTATTAGAGAATGAAACATATTGGGGATGAAAAGTTATGTGGAGTGTGAAATAATAAAAAAATATAAGATATTAGTTATCTTAAAAAACTCCCTTTTACTTAATTGATAATCCTTGGTGTTCAATGGTTGTGAACTCACATCCCATGTCTTTATCTTATTTTTAATGATGAACAATGTAAACAATAAATTTGATGAATGATCCTAAAATTCAACTATAATAGAGAATAAAATTAATATAAATTATTTGATCAATATTTTACCATCCTATTCATGTTCCTCTAAGGTTGGATAAAGTGTGTACATCTATTCGTCTTCTCAAAAACTACAATAATATATCTTTAACATTCCATGTAATTTTTTTATAGTTATCAAAAAAATTTATCATTACATTATATGGATATAAAACTCTCCATATATATATATATAATAAATAAAAACCATGACATGTTGAGGTTTATTTATAATATGACACAGTTAGTCAGTGTTGAATATGAAAACCATGATAATATATCCAAGATATAATTCAAATATTACATGTATCTTTATCCTATTTTTCATATCATTGAATCCCACCATGACATGTAAAATAAAACTAAGATGTATTTATCTTTGTTTTAGTGTACAAAAATTAAATCCACAAGAATTTTCTTCTATAGAAGGGAATTTAAGGATTCTTATTAAGTCATGATGTCTTTTACAACTTTGTTTCTCTTCCATTGCGTGGTAGAATAAAAAAATCATTTTGTCCTTCACATAGAGATTCAGAACCACTTTTTAAAAATCTATAACCATGACCGGTTCATCTATGTGAATTATCATCCATAAAAATGTTGCCTTATAGCCTCCAATGGGTATTCTGAACATATTTGAAGAGGAAAAACCACTAAAATAGTTATTTACAATCAATTATTTGTGGTTTTTTAATAATTAATTAACCATTAAATGTTTTGATAAGAACCAGAACATAGTTTGTATCTCTTTCAGAATTATAATGTCCATTACATCTTGATTAACAAAAATCATTCTCCAACTCATCCATGAGTATGTTTCAAATAAAAAAAATACGAAACTATCATCAAAACTAATGAATAAATCATCTTAAGAAACTATTCACAGTAAAATAACAAATGTAAGAGTTATTTAAATACCACACATTTTTAAAGAATGATGTTTTTGACTTTTCTCCTACCCTCAGTGTAAATATCAATATTATATTAAAAAAGTATCAATTAAAATATTCTTTTTTTTCTCTTTATATTCTCAATTTAAGATCATTATATAAGGACTCTGTAGTCACCCCTTAGATCATCAAAATTTTTATCCCCTTTTTCATATTAAAATAATAGACACTATTCCTTTGAAATTTATTTAATTAAAAATTAAATATTAATAACAATTATTTAACTAATAAATGAGCTTATTTTGTATTAATTATTATTATTTTATTTTTTACTTCTTGAATAAATAATTATTTATGTTTTATACTTAAATACATATCATATAATGGTTAATCTAATTAAAAAATTATATGGAAATTAGTTATATGATATAATTAAATAAATTCCATGAAATAATTAATATAAATAAATAAATACATTCAAATTAATGATTATATCAGTCCAAGATCTCCCCTAATAAATTAATACCGAGTAATTCATTATCTCAAAATGCTTTTGAATATATATTTGAGAAATTAAAATATAACAACATTATTTAAAGATCAATAAAAACATGAGTATAAATTATTCTTGAAATTACTTGAATTAATATTTATCATCAAATAAGATAAATTTTATTCTAAAAATAAAATTTAATTGAATTTAATGTGCTTTTGAATACTGTTAGTGTGTAAACCTCTATTTTTATTTATTAGTAGAAGTGAGTGTAACTAACATACCATGAGTTATTTCTAGAAATTAATCACATACCCATAAATAAAGATAGAATTAATAGAAAGGAAATCCTTTATATTAATGTTAACTATGTAATAAAAAACCTTTTTCAAACAATATCTTAGGAATAAGGAAACATAAATTGTTGGATTGGAGTGTATTCTATTTTACATGGAGTGATACCTAACACTATGGGTCTATAAATAACACTAGTTTAGATTTTTTTAGGGCCATACCAATATGGTGAGGTTTCCAAGGGTTCAAGTGGAATCTATCACAAGTAATGGATTAAAGGAACCTAAACTAAATTCTAGAGTTAGTGTGGTAAGATTGATCATTTTAGTTGTGTTGTTATGTG
The DNA here is from genome assembly GCA_963277665.1 of Viscum album. Lineage (NCBI taxonomy): Eukaryota > Viridiplantae > Streptophyta > Magnoliopsida > Santalales > Viscaceae > Viscum > Viscum album. The sequence continues at coordinate 443,783,976 of OY728160.1, forward strand.
ACAAAAAAATTAGAAACTATTGAATCATGGAACACACTGATACATATAACTATAACTCCAGGGACCACTAAGATAATATATATGTTGTAGAAATAATTATTACTACCAATACAATATTCTTTATGAGCCCATTTTTGGATATGTGTCATGGAATAAATATTTTGGAAATATATTTTTCACCCAAAGAAAGTGACAATCGTCATGCCTCTCCATAGATTTAATTATTATTCCTCAACCTCATAAATCCTTTTTTTCCTATTATTATGTTTTTCTCCCTTTGGACTCATTTTTTATCTTTTTTCATTTTTTTATAATATTGTTTTTTGTAAAAAGTTTATAAAAAATTAATATTTATATATTAAGGTCATATTTTTTCATGTTAAATATTTATAATTGAAGATGGATTGAGGTAGATCAATCATATTGATGAATCCAACATTAATTTATTTAAAATTTAAATAAATCACTATTTTATCAAATAAAAATTAACTTTTTATTTCATGGTGTTAGGACAATGGAGATGATAAAGAATGAATGTGATTTATTTTATTAATATGTACTGGAAGTATGTTGGCAATGATCTTGTCACTTAAAAGCGTAGTGGTGTTGGGGATGATGAATGAGCTGCTGAAAGCACTACTAGGAATATAAAATAATCCATCTGTACTGAATATAGTATACATCATGTGAAGATTATTCTATCTAAAAAATATAAAATATAAGACTACTATTTTTCACATCAATGAAATCAAAAACATCATAAGTAAATCTAAAATAGTGATAATTATATTATATTATGTGGTATGTGCATTAGTTTTCATGTCCACTTTACATAACTTTTTAAATATTATAATATCCATGAGTAGTTCTTATAAGAGATAAAATTTAAATTCTTTCATGTATAAGATTTAAACCTCATTGTGGATATTTATAGAAATTATTTGATCAAAATATTATGTTATACTCTTCAAATTGATAAAAACTATAGATATTTATATTATTACAATCATAAAGGATGACTTGTATCTTGTGTAAAGTGTTGAGATAATGTGAATTATATTTGTTCTACCTTCTATATTTATGAAGAAAAGGGATATTCTAAAATGAATATACAGAAAAATGGAAGGCACTCGAAAGAAGTTTACCAAACCTTCGATATAAAGGAATTGATGATATTTTTCTATGAAGTTTAGATATTCCCAATATTTCTTGAATTTTAGAGTCATGAGAATAATTCCATTCCAAATTATAGAATTATTTCTTGTATAATTATGTTTCAATAATTTTTTTAAAGGTATAACATGCTCATAATGAAATTTTATAAATTTTGGTAAAGGGAAGAAAAATAATTATGATGGTTTTCTCATTTGGAATAATGTGTGAAATATTATTGGGTTGAGAAGGAATCCTTTTTTAGTTGGAAAACCTAATGATGTAGGATTTATTTCCTTGTCTATTGGTGGAATTTGGGAAATTATAAAGGAGGCTATGTTCCATACTAGTGGGGCGAGTATGAAACCCTACATAATATGAATAAAAATAAAAATGATATGGTTTCTATAGAAAATATATTTGGTGATTCACAACTACTACATTTCAAGTTCTCATGATTGAGTAGGGAATTAAGGTCCTCAAATGAATGTAAATTTTATAGAGATAATGTTATTAGAATTTATTCTATGTGAATAGTATATCTCAAAAAAGAAGAAAAGGATTAATTTATGAAATGAGTCACAACATCAAAGGAAAAAAACATAACATTGTTTATATAGATGAATAGGGACCTAAAAAATACATTACCTTAGTGAGAAACAATATTGTTGTAATATTTTCAATGATTTAACATGATAGGTATGAGTTTAATTTTAGAAAGAGTTTTCTTATGTTTTAGTGGTGGAAGACACTAGTAGAGAATCATTTGGGGTCAACATTAAAATATATGAGGCTGGAAAATATTGGAGAGTATGATGGAATAATATTCAATAAATGTATTATTTGAATAAAATTTAGTGGGATAAATTTATTTGAAGTATAACATAGAAAAATAGTGTTGTTGACTGAACCAATATCACAGTAAATTAACATTCCAAGATCATGAGGCTATACTTAAGATAACATAAGTTATTTTGAATAGAGGTAGTTAATATAGAAACATATCTTATCAATAAAATTTTATATGTTACAACGGGATAATGCATACGTAAGTATATTTGGATAGGTAAAGAGGAAATTCTATTTTATTTAGGATTATTCAGTTGTTTGAAATATGTACATATAGATATTGATGAAAGATAAAATATTAATGAAAAATTCAATTTTTATTTTATTTAAGGATACAACGTTGATAAATATAGATAAAACTACAAGGATGATGATAAACACAAGATCATCCAAATTTAGAGGGTGATATATAATAAAGGTTTTATATACATGTATTATCCTGAAATTTTAATTGAAAATGAAAATAAAGAATCAAAGTTACAAGAGAATGTTAAGCCTGAATTTATACCAAATCATATGATAACAGAACTAATGGATCATACTTCTCAAAAAAAGGTGTAAAAACATTTTTATAGGTATTCAATATCCTTACACTATTTTTTATTAGACCAATGAAGAGACTTATATTTTTTGGAATAATAATTTTTGTTAATGAATTCATTAAAGTTTGAGGTAGATATGGAGTATATTTATTCAGTTAATTATAACATGACTTGGTATCCAACTCTACTTCCAAAAAGAATGAAAGAATTAATAAACAAATTGGTATATTGATTCAAGAAAGAACATGATGGTAAAAGGGGATACAACAAAAGATAAGTGGTGGATGGATTTTAATAAAAATAAGGCATGGTTTTCACCATGAGTTTATTTTTTTCAGTGATTCTCACCACAATTCAAAATATTTCTAGTAATGTTACATGTACGAGTTTACACATTGAGAATATTTTTATAAATAATTATTTCCATCATGGATATTATTTTGTGAGGGAATCTATATGAAACACGCAAAGGGATTCATTAATTCAAAAAAATAATGACTGGATATGAAAACTCCATAGAAGTGTTTATGGGTTGAAGTAGGAATAAATGAAATAGAATGAGAAGTTTTGTTCATTCATGAGTAGGAATATATAAAAATAGTGTGGTGGGTAGAAATACTACTAACTACAGTCATTTGGTGAGGGATACATCATATTCCTTCTATATATATATGATTTACTTATTATAGGATTATGTATGGAAATGATTCATGAGTTAAAAGTGAATTTTACCGATGTGTTTAAGATGAATGATCACAGTTAAGTTAAAAATATTTTTGGATTAAAGTTAATAGAGACTAAGAGGTGAAAAACATGATGTTTTCAATAGATGACTATAATAGATATTACGCAATAAATTATAGTATGTTGGATTCAGGTCTAGTTTATATTACTCTATAAGGTCATTTTTATTTATTAAAGGATAAATCTGGAAATATAGACGAAGTGAATATATAAATTAATTTTTTTTATATTCAGTGTTCATTATAATATTGATGTATTATTTGGCCAGTACTCAACTTGAAATTTTCTATATAGTGGGAGTTGTGAGAGAGTGCATGGATAACCTTGGAAAACAACATTGTAATGTTATGGGGAGTAATAAATTATATAAAAGAATAAACTGATTATATATTTGTTTTATGAAATTTAATTCTCTATAGAGGTAGGTCAATACTAACCTTAGAGGTAATGTTACTAATAGAATAAGTACAACATGTTATGTGTTTACTTGTTGTGGGATTGCAAAAATTTTAATATCATATTAACAAAAAGTGGTAGTAATATCTATTACAAAGTACATGTATAAGATAAATAAAAATTGAGAAAGGGATGGTTTTGTTGAAAAAATTATTGGGGGAAATAGATATAAACAAAGAGAAAAGTGTAATTATACTATGATAGTCAGAGTGTACTATATATTGTAATTTTTTATATAGGAATAAAAGATCAAAAGATAAAATATTATTGAAAATAGAAAAAATAAGACAAAAAATCAAAGAATAAGTATATTAGACAATGATTCACATGGTTTTGGAAGAATCCCTACATCTATAGAGTGGACTAAAAAATTAACTATTTTGGGAGCCCAATTATTTGGATCTAGAATAAAACATGCAAATATTATCTTGAAAAATGAGTTTATACTTAAACTTGTTGATATATTACCCAAATAATTACAACGTTCTATGGTGTTATAATACATTCATTTATAAATTTATCCAACTTTATCAAACTAATCATGATTTTTCATTATAAGAAACAACCATTTTAAGACTATTCCAAAACTATCCTCCTTACATGATCCCCAGGTGTGCTTCCATATTCATCCAATTAACCTCTATTCATCAATGAAGTCCAACATAGGCTCAATATTTCCCTAAATTCTCAACAAACCTTAGATTCAATTACATTTAAGAAATATTATTGGTTCCTAGAATGTTTTATAATGCTAATAGACTAACCTATATCAAGCCTCTAATGAAGGGGTACTAAATATAAATATAATTCATCCATAAATCAATCATTGGATTCTTTATATTCTATATTGCATATTGAGAATCAAAGTGTAATAAATGTTTCCCTCTATATCCAGATCCTTTAAAAATTTATTAAACCAAATCATATAATTCACAACTTATGTTATTTGAGTATACTCAAACTTTATGGTAGATGGTTATACCACTTTCTGAAACTAATATAATGAACTTTAGGTATTTCCTCTATAAGTCATCAAGTGAGTCATGATATTCCTTCTATTATCGTGATCACCTCCAACGTAAGCATCAAAGGACCCATATAATGAAATAAATTTTCTAAAACTAATAGATTCTTCCTTATTTCGTTTAAACTAATTTATTATCAAATTTATTACTTTATAATTATTTTTCCCAGATTATCCATGTACCTAATCAGAACATCCACTACCTGAGAAATATCAGGTAAAGTTTAAAACCTTATGTACACCAAGATTAATAACTAATACATAAAGAATAATTTCCATACTCTGGAAGTTATTATATATTTAGTGTTTTTTCATTCAATAACATATAACATATATATATTGGAATATAAATTGGAATTACTTACAACATAATAAACCAAATCTATACTTTGAAAAAAAGTCTTCCTATTACATCATTAAGGTCTAAACCGAATGGTATCTATAGATCTTTATATACATATTTTTTCTAGCTTATTTATGTTATTTTGTATCAAACTCTTTATTTAATAACCCTTTGGGTTCACCAATAATTTTATTATTTGATCTCATAATAGGACTACATTTCATGTACAAATTAAATATGATATATCTTTTACCAAATGACTTAAAGAAATAGTATTGATCCATGAAAAAAAAATTATTAATTTTTATAGATAAATGTATCAAACTTATTATTCTACTACTTGGGTGCCTACTTTACCTATATAATGTAATATAGATTTTAAACACCTGATATTTATTTTAAAACACTATTATTCCCATTAGTTGTTTCATATATATTTCCTCCTCCAAATATCTAGGAAGGAAAGTTGTCTTCACATAAATCTACAAAAGATAAAAATTCTCCAGTTTAATAAAACTAAGAACCACTTGAATGTTGGTGAAAATCAAAACATGTAAGACAATATTAATGAAATTTTTACATTACTTGTATTAAAATCCCACCACCAACTTTACATTAATTTCCATTTACTATTCTGTTATTGTTTGTCCTAGTACACCCACTTTTAAATACTATTATTTCCTTCGATGTTTTAATGGATCTATCTTATAAGTCATTATATCATGTAAAAAATATTATCCTTTATATCAATCTCCCAAATTCAGGACTCATTTAATTTCATTTATTCTTTAAAGTATTCAAGATATCCACCATTATTCAAATAAATATAGTAGTGTAAGGAAGATGGATAACTATATACTTGTCTGCTTATAGAATTTCATCACCTCAAATATATATGGAGGGAATGTTCCATTGGATTGATTTTCATGTTCCCCAGTACACCTTCAATATCAACTCTTTCTCGGAATCCTAATTCTTTATAACCACTATGAATTTCAACTGCATGAAGGTCCATATATAGAAAACCTTTATTATATACCAATCTAAATTTTTTAATGATATTAAATTTATTATTATCCAAAAGGAGATATCGAAACCCCCCGTACAATATGAAAAAAATAAATATTCTTTTCAAATAACATCACACGTTCTCTTTATCTTAGAATATATATGAATATTTTGCATGAAACTAAATACAATTAAATTAGAGTGTTATACGAAGTTTCCTGACCAAATCAAGCAAAAAATATGTCTTCCCATTAGAATAAATAGAGTCATATTGATATTATGAATAACCATATTCACCAACTTTTTCCAGAAAGCCTTTCGTTACCTTTAGCATATTCACATATTCTTTTTATTACATTTATAATGATATATTAATCCTACCAACTAAACAATTTTTTTATGGTGTTCCTAGAATAATTATCTCTAATAAAATTATATTTTTAGCATAAATTTTATTAAATTAATCATTATCATAATATCCTATATTGTTATACATTATAAATTTCATCTTTAATCATGTATCATTACCCACAAGAGTCTTCTACTTCTAAAAATAATAAAACATTTATATTTACTTATTTAAAAGCAAAACCATACATTAATTGTTATGTGACTAATAATTATCACATAATATAATGACACTCTAAGATAATATATTGGTGTAGGTATCTAAATGTTAATATATACTTGAACTAAATTTATACCTTTCTTTTTTATTTCCTCGATTTGAAAAATACATATTATTTTTCTTTCCAACAATATATTCTTCACTAAAGCTAGCCTCTACTGACATCAAATAAAATAATATTCATTTTAAATTTTATAAATCCATCCCCTTATTAATCATGTTACTTTTCATAAATTTCCATAATTTATAATCCCCATTTGAGTTTTCTATATCAACCATATCCAAGATATTTTCTATTATTTTATACGAGGCTTTATGCTTCACCCCATAAGTTTTGACCATGTTTTCTTGTGTAATTTTCTATGCACCACTAATGATTGGGTGAAGGATTTTACATCATCAAGTTATTTAAATAAAATAATACCCATTGTTAACATTGGAATACATTACACATTATATATAAGGAATAAACTACAACATTTAGTTTTTGATCAATGCATCAGCTATTCCCAAAATCTGCAAGGGTTCATCATCAGCAAGATGTTACATTCCCAAATTTTTAGAGTCATAATTATTATTAAAATACTTAAATGATATATAATTTAAATATCCTCTTCTATTTAAAATAATTTAATTCATGGGACTATCCACACATTATAATAAAACATCATCAGTTCATTTAAGAACTTTGTTTGCTGTATTTGTTTTCTGGTGACTTGTGTTTAACAATGAATTAATTATTAAAATGAACAATTTTTCTACATATTATGTACGTACAATAATACTATTTCACATTGTCTCAACTATTTCATATTTATTTATATCATAATATATTAGTATCCCACTCTATAAATATACCTATTCATTTAGTGTATTTAGTATAAACACATAATTTTCTATAATCGCTCCTCTAAATATCCTCATTGAGGAATAAATCTTCAACATCAGTAGACTTCAATTTTTTCTTTATTTCATGATGAAATACTCTCAATAGTTAATATAATTTCCCTAATATTAGGTAATGAGAAAAAAATCTTGTGCCCAAACCTCAACGTCTAGTATAATTACTACCAATGTCAACTAACTGGTGATGGTGTTCAATTTATTAATGTGACTAATTGTAGTCTTCTATTGAATCTGTAAATACTAGGCCCATATGACATCACAAACACCACACCTTAACATGGATATCAGATTCTAGCCTTACAGGATCCACCAGTTTCCCCATATGCACTTGGTTCACAAAATGGGGCCCGCCCAAGTACCCAAATAGGTCATCAGAATAATGAATATCCCCATAGGACCAAATTTATTTTCTACTGTACTTTACCCTCACTCTGACTTACCATTATAAAATTTTTAAAAGGTCACACATAAAAATAAGTACTCCAATACAAGAATAATTAAATGTGGAGTTATAATCATATAGGATCCTAAAAAAATTAATTCTTGTTGACATGAGTCAAATAATTTATCCTTTTATCCCTTTATCATTATGGGGTGTTACATTCAACAATTTTAGCGTAAAATTTCCTTATTATAGACCCAACATCTCACCCCTGGTAGTTCAACTAAACTTCTGTATTATTTCCATCTCTAAAGCCAATGTAACAATCCCAAACCATTTAATACACATACACCAAACTTAAAAATAATGTTGGGACCTGGCCCACTAGGAAACACCTGTTTATCCATAGACACATGGTCCCCTACATGGGCCTCACCCACATCTGTGAATGTGTCATCAGACTAATGACTATCCCCACAGGCCAACATATTTTATTTATAGGTTTCTTATCCCTCACTCGCAACTTCCCAAAACGTCACCCGTCCTGATCACTATTCCATGCCCAACACACTTAAATATGGATTTTTAATCAGGAATGATCTCGAAATAAAGGTTTAACCATGTTGAAATGAGTCATGTATTTTCCGTATATCCCTTTAACATTCAAGGGAATTACAGAATCATATTTATTTTGAATAATTGTTTAATCAAGTAAAAATAGACAACTTCTTGGTTTTTCTTTTCAGTGATTTCATTAACCAAAACATCACCATCTGTACAATGAGGAACAACTCTACCATTATTTCAATCATAAGATAAAAAACTACCTGAACACACCAAACCCACAACTACCACCTAATTTTTTCTCTCTATTGGTTTATCACCTATAAATGGCTCATGTATCATTTAATGAAAAATATGGCTCTTAAAAACAATTATAATGAAATGTATTGGGATAACTTCAAAAGTCACATAAAATTGACTTCCAATCAGTATGGAGATAATTCATGATATCCTCATGCTAGAAACTAAACCATGGGTATCAGTGATAAACACTTTGGAATGGTTTGACCGTCATATAATAACACAATCTAATAGAAAACTACTATGAATCTAACAGGATCTTTCTATAAATTTTAAATTCATACATATGAAATAATTATATAAAAAAATGATAATAAATACCGATAAGTCAAAATAGAAACAATGAGCTATCTTAAATCATTATCAACAAAACATTTACATATATACAAGGTTAGAATGAAATTAATCAAAAAATAAATACAAATGGATAACTGAAATTGCAGATACAATATCCTAAAAATAAAAATGGAACCACAATAGTTCCAATATCCTCCACATGACCCATAGTCATAAATTTTAATACAACACATCTATAAATAGACTACCTAAACCACAATGACTAAATGGTATCAAATTTGGGAAACAATAGATAAAACTGAAAAGTTTCATACACGAACATATAATAGTGCATATACATGGTGTGAGATAAGAGTGCCGAGTTGGATCTCACTAAATAATCTAATAAATTATATTTATAAAGAAATCATAAATTATATTTCGAACATAATATATGAAAATTATACATTCAATTGTCAATAAGAATATATAAAATAAATAAGAAACACCCTTTATCATTTTTATTTTTTTAAACCATAAAAAAGCCTTTCTAAATAATAAAACATATATGTTTTAATAACATAATATTAAAAAAACATTAAACAAATGTATTTCTTTAAAATTTTCTTTTAAATCTTGAAAATAGGGCTTTAAAATATAAAAATCAAACCCAATCATTTTCCATACTTTTCCTATAAACCATTTCTAAAATTATACTTAGAAAATATTATTTGATTCACTTAATAAATCAATCATTAGAAATATTTTAAAAAATAATTTTAAATTAATCCAAGCTGCTAATCAAAATTTAATATAGACACCATATTCACCAAGATATCAATGATGAATAAAAAACAAAAAAATGGTGCAATGTTGTTAGAACAAACATGTTGATTCAAATAGGCAATGGAAAAATATCCCCTAAATCATCCTAAAAAGGATCATGTATCATAGAAAAATACCTATGATCTAATATAAAATATTACTAGACCATGTTTTTATAATCACTTATGGGGACCTAGTGTATCCCCATCAACTCATTAGGTTCCCCCTTTTAGGTCATACTGAGTATGATACCATCCCCTAATAGGTGCTACTCTCTTAGTGAACTAGCTAGTGGGAACACACCGCACTAGTGTAATACACATCCATAATTTATACATAGGTACATAGGATCCTATGATATCATAAAATAAAGGTAATAAAGCGCTATATAAGAAATTCTTAATAATAATAAATAATAATAAAACAAATTTAAATAAACCTCATCTCACTACCTACACCCTCAAATGAAATATCCCCTTTCATTTCATCCCTACCAAAGCATCACATGATATTCACACTAGAAGAAACACCCCCTTAGGGAAAAAATTTACAACACATAAATAAATAAGTGCCTAAGATGAGGTGTTCACCCATATTGATAAAAAATAATTTCACATTCCAATCAAGATATTCACAAAAAACATTGAATTCCAAGACATTAACTGGACAAGAAAATCCAATTTCCAAACATCCATTGAAACAAATATGGAAATAATTATTTTTATTAGAAATAATTTTAGAACCACCAAAAGAACCTTAGTTTTTAAAATCTTTAACATGGACCACAAAATCCTTTTGTAACCAAATAACCCATTTCATACATAGAATCATTCATTAAAAATCAATCGGTTCCATGAACCTATTTAGAGCATACAATTAGTTGTAAAGAACACCCTTTTTTAACATCCTAAATATCATTTAAAATTTCCACTCAGGATTCTTATCAAACACTTGGCATGGGAGAAATTCCACTAATATAAATTTAAACATTGAAAAATAATTTTCAACCACCTTAAGGGTAGAACATATATTTATAATTCAAAATTAATCAATTTAAACACTGACGAATTTGATGGAATATAAAATAAGATAATTAGTATTGAAACACCTACATATTCAAAGTGAAAAACTACTATAAAATAGCCATATACCCACAGTTTTGGAAAAAATAATGGGTATAAATATTTTATGGGAACCTGTACCCAAGATTTTGGAAAACTGTGTGTATACGGGTGCCTATACCCACGGTTCTTGTGGAACCATGGGTAAAAACTAATTTTCAATACCTAAACCAACGGTTTTATAGAAACTGTGGGTATAGGGGTTTTTTTGAGTCCTATAATCATAGTTCTCGTAAAAATGTTGGTATAGGGTTTTTTTGAAGACCTATACCCACAGTTTCTCACATCTATGGGTACAAAGTTCCTACCTTATGGATGAAAGAAACAAAATTCCTGGGACACAAACAAAAATTAACGGGAATACCTTTTCGTATGGTTAACTACCTTCTCCACGTGGTTCTGATCCGGCTCCGGCTCCTCCTCCTGCGGCGGGATCTGCGTCGGTGCCGCCGGTTTCGGCGCCTGTTCGTCCCGGTAGGTCGTTTCTGGATGCGGTCAGAGGTTCGGGGGTGGGGGTGGCGCGCCCTTGTTTCCCTGATATTGCGCCGTTCTCGCACTCGGTGGTGAGGGAGGGCTCCGCAGTGTCCCTAGTAGCGCCGGAGGCGGCTTTCACAGAGGCGGTTTCGGGCCTGAAATGGACCCTGGTGGCAAGGTTTGGGTTCCTCGTGCCTTCTTTAACTGTTCTCCGTCGTTTCGTGGACACCTGGGGTTTGCAGGGGGCCGCTCGGGTGTCGGTGTTGCATCGCGGTTCCTTCTGCGTGGTGCTAGCCTCGGAGGAGGACTTTGTGCAGGCGTGGTGCAGGGCCCCCCGGGCGTTCGGGCGCTGGCGGTTCAGTCTGTCTCGGTGGTCGTTGGAGGCGCATCAGGGCAGGGAGGGGCCGAAGGCGGTGGTCTGGATTAGTCTTCCAGGGTTACCTCTTCCTTTCCACAACGGCACCTTTTTAAAGGCGATTGGGGACGCTTTGGGGGGGTTCTTGTGTGTGGCGGACTCGTCTGTGACTGGCGCGGAGTCTGCGGTGGCTAGGCTCTGCGTGGAGTTGGACCTCTCGTTACCGGTACCGGAGAAGATCACTTTGTCAGTGCCGGGGACTGTGGAGTGGGTGCAGGACGTGGTTTTCCCGGTGTTTCCACGGTATTGCTCGGTTTGTTTGCTGCAGGGTCACTCGGTGCTTTCTTGCCGCAAGCTTCAGGGCTCTTTTCGGACGTCTGGTGGCAACCGTTCCTCTCGGTCTGTGGGGGCTCGTCCTGGTAGCCATGCTTCTACTGCCTTGGGGCCGGCTTGCAGGCCTTTGGCTCGTGTGCGGGAGGCGGCTCAGGGTGCTGGTCTTGCTGAGGCTGGCGGGTCTGCTGTGGTGGCTGGGGGTCTTCAACCGGTGTCTTGCCCTATGGATTCTGCGTCGTCCTCCGGGGTTGTTCTAGGGACTTTCTTAAGGGGCCTCTGGCTGTCTGGTATGACGTCGCTCCCTGGTTCTTCTTTTCCAGGGGCGGGCTTTGACCCTCGGCCGAAATGGGGGGCTGGTGAGCGTGCTGTGGTGCCTTTCTGGGGTGACTCTTTTGTAGAGCGGGTCTTTCAGTCTGGCGGTTTGCAGCAGGAGTTGGTCGGGGATGGCAGGAGGCGGAGGGGCGGGCCTCTCGGGGGGTTGCTTGGCCCTTCTCTGGCTCGGCCTATCGCGGAGGAGGGTCGGGTCTCTGCCCCTGCTTCTGTGAGGGATGGGGGGATGGACAGGTCTACCGTTAGAATGGAGGGCGGCCACCCCACCTCCCGAGGGCGGTCTTGCGACAGGGAGGGTCTGAAGGGAGGGAGCCCCGGGGTGATCACCAGGAGGATGAGCAAGATGCTTAGTGCTGGAGGGAGGTCCTTATCCCCCGTTCGGAGAGCTGCGTCACCTGGGGCGAACTCCAGGTCGATGGTTGCTTAATGTATCCCTGTCTTATCTGGAATGCCCGGGGGGTGGGGGCCAGGGTAAAAACGGACTTCATGGTTTCGGAAGTAAGGAAGCATAGAGCAGTGCTGGTGGCGGTTATCGAGCACAAGCAGAGGAGTGAAAGGTTACAAGAGTTTTCTAAAAGACTGAAGATGCATGGAGCCTTGCATGGAGCCCCGTCGAATAACCATATTTGGTTGTTCTGGAAGAGGGATGTTTCAGTAACACTGTTGAGGGTAGGGGATCAAGTTATCACGACGAAGGTGACGTGGAACGGGTTGGAGTGGCTCATGTCAGTTGTGTACGCGAGTTGTGATGCGCGTCAGAGGGAGGGTCTCTGGACGGAGCTAGAGGACTTCGACCCAGGGGTTTGCCCGTGGATTGTGGGAGGGGACTTCAACATTGTTGCTGAACCGGAAGAAAAGAAGGGGAGGGGCGTGTTTCAGAGCCGGGCGAGCATGGCGTTTGTGCAGTGTATGGCGGGGAAGGGTCTCAGGGAGGTTGGCTTCTCGGGGGACCCGTTCACGTGGTGCAATAACCGCAGAGGGGGGAACCGTAGCTGGGCCAGGCTGGACAGATGCTTCGCGAACCTCCGCGCTTCTGAGGTGTTCGGGGAGGTGAAGGTTCTCCATTTGGCGAGGGGGGTTTCGGATCACTCGCCGCTGCTTTTATCCTTTGGAAGGACTGAGACCCCACCGGAGGGCTTTCGTTTTGCCAAGTGGTGGATGGACGACTTGTCCTTCCTTGGGCTGGTTACGCGGGTTTGGGGAGAGCCTTCCAGGGGGCACACGTGGGTGGCATTGCATGGCAAGTTGCGGCGGTTGAAACAGGAGCTCTTACGTTGGGCCAGTTCGCTTCCAGCTTGGGATAGGGAGCTGGAGTCTCTTAAAGCAGACATAGATACGCTGGAGGTCAGCCTGGAAGACAGGTGGGACGAGGGGGTGTTTGAGGAGTTATCAGAGAAGAAGGACGCCCTGGCGTTGAGCCTGCTTTCCCAGGAACGCAGGGCTAGGGATCGGTCGAGGGTGAGATGGCTCAGGGAGGGTGATAGGAACACAGCCTATTTTCATGCATGCTTAAGGGAGAAAAGGCGGGAGGTTAAGCCTAACTTGGAGTTGGAGGACGGCTCGTTCTCGGATGACAGGGAGGTGGTCGGGGGTAGAGCGATGGAGTATTTCAAGAATCTGCTGGCTGGCCCGAGAGGTGATGGGCGTGAGGGGTTTCCATCTGGCGATTCCAGGTTATGGGAAGCGATACCGGAGGTGGTGTCAAGGAGGGAGAACGAACAGTTTGAGGTCATTCCCGATGAAAGGGAGGTGCAGGCGGCAGTGTGGCAACTGAACCCGGACAGCGCGGCGGGGCCGAACGGCTTTCCGGGGTGTTTTTACAGAGGGTGCAGGGACTGTGTGAAGAATGATCTGGTGCTGGCCATCCAGGATTTTTTCCGAGGGGGCTTTCTTCCTCGGGTAGCCGCGGCGACTACCTTGGTCCTAATACCTAAGTGCAAAGACCCGACTTCACTCAGCCACTACAGGCCGGTTAGTATGTGTAATTTCCCGTACAAAGTCTTAGCGGCGGTGATCAATAGTAGGCTGTCTAATTTTCTACCGAGGTGGGTGTCGTCGGAGCAGCATGGTTTTGTCAAAGGGAGGTCGATACAGGGTGCTATGGCGCTGGCTCAGGAGCTGATGAGGGATTTAAACATGAAGTTCTGTGGTGCCAATATGGTGGTAAAGCTGGATATGAGTAAAGCCTACGATAGAATGGAGTGGGGTTTCATGAATGGAGTCCTGCGAAGGATGGGGTTCTCGGCCGGGGCCTGTGATATTTTCTTCAGATGTGTTAGCTCGCCGTGGATGGCTGTATCCTTCATGGGGAGATCGCATGGTTTTTTCAAATCCGTTCGTGGCCTGCGACAAGGGGACCCTCTATCCCCTAGTTTGTTTATACTGATGCAGGATTCTTTAAGTAAACTTATCAACAAGGGAATTGGCAGGGGGGAGATAGTGCCTTTCCGCAGGAAACAGGGGCATCTCTCGGTATCCCACCTCATGTATGCGGATGATACTATTGTGTTTTTGAATGCTGGAATGAGGTCTGTGAGGAAGTTTAATGACTTTCTGAAGGATTACTGCAAGTGGAGCGGACAACAGGTGAACCGGGAGAAGAGCTGTTTCTATCTGGCGGCTTCGTGTGGAGACGACAGGTTGGATGCGGTGAGAA
This sequence comes from Viscum album, assembly GCA_963277665.1. Taxonomy (NCBI): domain Eukaryota; kingdom Viridiplantae; phylum Streptophyta; class Magnoliopsida; order Santalales; family Viscaceae; genus Viscum; species Viscum album. The sequence continues at coordinate 443,799,244 of OY728160.1, forward strand.
CGGAGTTGGGCATGGGGAGAGGGTCCTTACCGATGGAGTATCTGGGAGCGCCGGTGTCCACTGGTCGGTTGCGGAACATGGATTTTGACAGGGTTGTGGCCAGGTTGCTGGCCCGGATTACGGATTGGAAAAATCACTTCCTATCCTTCGGGGGTCGGATCTCCTTAGTAAACAGTGTGCTGACATCGATACCGGTGCATGCACTTGTGGCGGTTAACGTCCCCAAGGGGGTCATTAAGTCCATAGATAGGGTGCTCGCATGTTTCATCTGGGATGCCTCGCGGGAGAGGAGGAGACAGTGGGTCTCCTGGAGGAAGATGGCGAGACCGGTCACAGAAGGAGGGATCGGGGTTCGTTGCATGGCGGATACGGTGCATGGAGTACGTGCGAAGCTGGCCTGGGAAATTACGGAGGGAGAGACACTGTGGGGCAGGTGTATGCGGGGCAGGTACGAGGATAGTTCTGCCGACATCCCAGTGAGAGGGTTTTCCATGTGGGCAGAGGTCTGTAATATTGTCCCAGAGTTGAGGGATCATGCTCAGTGGATCATCGGGGAGGGGAGGGTCGGATTCTGGGATTGCAACTGGTCAGGGAGGGTGCATGCGTTCCCAGGGTGCCCAGCCCCGATGATCTCGTTTAGGGAGGCAAAGCGTCACCCTCTGTTTTTCGGCGCGGTGCTAGATGCGGAGTCACGGAGATTCTTTGAGTCGGTGGTGATTAACAATGAGAGGGACAAATGTGTCTTCACGCCCTCGGTTTCGGGTAAGTTCAATCTGAAAGACTTCCGCATGAGTTGCAATGTTCAGCAGACGCAGGAGGCGGGAAGCAGGGTGGAGTGGAGCAGAAAGGTCCCCTTGAAAATGAATTTTTTAACGTGGAGGATCATGCAAAACGCCATCCCTTCGGATGAGAACATCAAACGCCTGGGCGTTAGTCTAGCATCTGGATGTCAGTGCTGCAAACGGAGGAAGGAGGAGAGTATGGAGCATATTTTTCTCGCAGGAGAATGGGCCAGAGTGGTCTGGAATTTTTTGGGAAACCTCATAGGGTACTCTGGGCATGTTGAGACCTGGGAGCAGTTCTCGAGCTTGTGGGTGCAGGGGGGTGGCGGCAACGTGGAGGATAAAGAGGTTCGATCAGTGTTTTACAATGCTGGGTGCTGGGTTCTGTGGGATGCGCGGAACCGAGCCAGGTATGAGGGGCGCGAATCCACTGGGAGGGCGGTGGTGGCAAGGGTAAGGTGTTTGCTGATTGATTTTGTGAAAACGGAGAGGTTTGGGGAGAGCGTTCCATCGTTACGGGGATTGGTATCCCAGGGGATGGGAGGTGGGGAGGAGACTTCCAGGAGGCGGGGGTCGTGGGTTCGATGGTTTCCTCCAGTGGGCGGTCTGAAGCTGAATGTCGATGGGGCATGCGCGGGAGGGAATATGCGTGGTGGTGGGGTGCTTCGAGACGGAAGTGGTAGTGTGTTGCTGGCTTTCGCTGTGCACTACGGGAGGGGGAGCTCGGTGCAGGCAGAGGCCCTAGCGGTCCTTTCAGGGATATCTATGTGTCTGGACAAAGGCCTGATGGTGGAGCAAATAGAGACTGACTCGAAGATTATACATGATGCGTTACATGGACAGGGTACGATGCCGTGGAGGATTTCTTATACTATCAGACAGTGCAGGGCGATTATGGGGAACGACATAAGGGTTACTCATACCTGGCGGGAAGGGAACAAGGTTGCGGACTACTTTGCCTCTATTGCAGCCCCGGGGGATATTTCAGTTTGGGTGGATAACGCCTTGCCAATTAGACCTGAGGGGGTCAATCTGATTAGGGGAGATGCACTAGGACTACATTATTTTCGCCCTCCGTAGGGGGGTCCGCGTTTGGTTATGGTCTTGTTTCTGTTTTGATGTTTTTGGTGTTATGTATGGGGTCGCTTGGGATTAATAAAAAATCGTATTTTTGGTGGTGATAACACAAAAAAATGTGTTTTCCTTGATGGAGAATGATATAACAGGAAAGAATTAACCCTCTAAATACACTAAAATTGATATATCCATGATTGGAACTATCCTATAACCTAAAATAAATCCTCATGGTTATAGTTTTTTGTGAGAAGGGAAAATCATTTGCAAATGAAGAAGAGATAAAATATTGGAGAGAAGAGAGAAACTGACATTTTATTCCACTCAGAGTCAATGAATGAAGGTCATGTAATTAGAGGAATGAGATATATATATATATATATATATATATATATATATATATATATATATATATACCTTCACTGGAACACCTCCAACCGAATTCACAAGATGTGTTAAGAAAGAATCCCAAACCCCAAAAAATGCCAAAGGGGAAAATGATAAATATTCTAAAATTAAAAATTAGAAATGCGACATTTATGGTTTAGTGTTGGGTTTGTGATGTAATTACCATTACTTGAAACCATATACATCACAACCTCTATCGTAAGAAATGTATCCCCTTGATTGAGTATAATCAAGGTCAAATTGATCACTTGGGTCACTATGTCACAAGTACCCGCACTATGGAACAAATTAACTCCCGAATAAGCACCTACCATATGATATAGTCAACTATTACCCTGAGGAGAAACCCTAAAAAATACCATCAATGAAACAAAACACATTATATGGTGTAAGATTCTATATTTATGAAATCCACACCTCAACCTAATCTCCAGGGGCATAGTTGGTCCCCCAACTCAGAAACTATGCATACACAATACCCACCATTTTGTAGACACACCTTTTTTTCATGGTGTTCTTAACCAATATTTATCTAACACTATGGTATAGCTCAAGTGATGTGATGTGGTATTCCCTATAATCCTTATGCAACACCCCTATGCAACAACCACCAAGACGTAGCCTATGGAATTTTATGCAACCACCCATCTCTTATAAAACATTTAAAAGTCAAGGAAGAAGGATACGACATAGTGTATTAGGGATATGGGAAAATATATTATAGATCTATCATGAAACTTCTAGGGACTTCTTAAAACACTAAAAATTGGTAACAAAAAAAATTTTCAATATATCCTTGAATTAAATGATATAAATACAATAGTGACATTAGGGTGTCATAATTCTCCCTAACTTTCCACAATATGCCCCCAGAAATTAATTGACTGTGTGAGAACCAGTGAATTGTTAAACAATTAAATCTAAAACATAAGAGGTGGAAGGGAGGGGGAATACTAGAAATGGTTCCAATGAGAAGGAACACTAAACTTTCCAAAAATCCTCAAACCTATAGAAAGAATCCTCAAGAACCATTAAGAAAAATCCCCAATCATAACCTAGTTCCTACCCACATAACATGAATATATAAAAACATGGAGAAGTTTAATTTCTCTTCCCACCATTTAAAATTCTTCTAAAAATGGTTGAAATAATAGGCAACCTCTTCTATAGTGAGAGTATCTCCCAAAAAACTGAAATTCAATATGTTATTAATGGATACCAGAAAATTTCAGTAATGTAACCAACCGATAATAAACTATATGAATCTCTATAAAAATGAACTATATAATAAGTTATACGGAAGACCCAAAAACAATTAAAAACTCAAAACCACATGTTCATGTCCCCAAAACCCTCACATCCAAAAATATTAAAATAATATTACAATGGATATCATGTCTCAACCGTGAATAACATGGTTCCACATTTTTTCATGAAGATTAAACAATGGTAAATATATACTATTCAGGAAAAATACTAACTCATGGTGATATAGATAAAAACCTCTACTCAATAGCTCCCATGATTTAACAAAATCAAAACAACCTATTACCCCATTCACAATCCCTTGAGGTTTTCCATGTTCGATCCATGAAACCAAACCTCTTGTGTTTTCCTCAACATAAATCTAGAACTATAAATAAACCACATATTTTATAAAGAAGTATGGAATGAACATTCTAAGGAAATTTTTTCTCACAAAGAACAAACCCCAAACACATCCAAGAAAACACTATATAAAATCAACATCAAAACCACACTACTCTAAGGTTACCATACATGAATCCCATAATAGATGGATTACTAAAAAATCACATGAATATTGGTCATCACAAAACCAATCAACTATCCAATGATATACTATCCTAGTCTACATAGAAAAACTAACTTGGCTTCCAAAAAAATTGATAAATAAACCCCATATTTAATAACTCTAATATATAGCACCACACTACTATGAGATGAAAATAACACATTTTAATCCATTTATAATCTGGGTAAAAACACTGATAAGAAATGGTATAGCTATAAAGATAACCACTCTAACACTTACTGAAACCTTTCGCAGAGGCTTCACCATTTTGACATATAAACCAACTTGGTCATGTATCCCAAAACACATAAAAAAATTTGAAATGTCACACATGGTGGGAATATAAATGTACAATTAATCCAACAATAAAAAATAATTTTCAAAACCATCCTTTTTAAATACCCTATTTATTTTAGAAAACTAAATGAAATAATTTAAAAAATTTATCATGTAAATTAATACAATCATAGAATATTTAAAATCCACTAAACTCTTTAAAAATAAGAAACCCACCCAGACATTTAATGATCTCCATTGTTTCAAAATACCTCACCCTTTAAAATCTTTTAAAAAAATCCCATTGTATTCAAACCATCTATCAGTATTGAAAGTAAAATTCATCCTGAATATCTTTACAAAATAAACCACTTTTAAAAAAATATTTTCAAAACAAATAAATTTTCATGAAATACTCAAGGATTTATTCTATATTGAAAACACTTTTCATAAAATCTTATATCATACAAATAACAAAAAAAATACTATATTATCATAACAGAATACCATAATTCAAACCAAATTCAAATATAATGATATGAAAATATTAGAAGGCCTACACTTATTCATTTCCTTTTATCAAGAATCAATTAAAACAACTCAATAATTATAGGGATTAAAAAAAATAACAAAATGGGATTAAAAAGATTTTCTTGACTCAGTAGCATAGATGACGTGCCATGTTTTAATCATGAAAAATTTCCTGAAACATTTACAAAACATTAAGCAGTTGGTCACTGAATGTCTTGTAACAAAGTTCACCCCAACCCCACAACATAGATATTTTTTCTCATTTGCATACCAAACTCTAAAAAAAACCTCAAGGCTGTGTATAGAATGTCAATGAGAATCGAAATACAACCATCTCAATTAATAATCAAATTAAATTACTATAATAGATTATAAAATAACAAAAATTATATAAACGCAAGGCTCATGGCATAAATAAGCTTTCTAGACACCCCTCACACCTACCTCTTGAGTCTGGATGGTTCTATCACTACACTACATGAGTTATTAAATAACAAGAGAGTGTATCGATTATGTAGGACCCTATTGAGACCCTAGTCATTGATACCATTTATAATAAAACTAACCTAGTATGACTTGTTGTATCACCTAACTTGGCCTAACACATGACTCAAAAACTATTCATGATTCCCATGAGCTAATAAATAGTTCCTATTTATTAAGGGTATCCACTTGAGAATAATTTCATCCTCATATAATAATATAAAACAATAATGAAAAATATCTAGAATTTTGTATGGCATATCCAAACATTGGACATCAATGCACATCAAATAATATGATTTAAAATGATAATAAATCTAGATATCAAAGAATGTAAATATATAGGAAGATAAATTCATCATAAAAAATATCCAATTATATATAGGGATAGAATAAATGAAATCTGATATAAATATAGATATTGTCCAAAATACATGATAAAACATCTTAAAAATAAAATACAGAACTTGAATAGATCCAATATAAATAATATGACCAATAACCTTATACCATATCACAAAATGTCTAGAAATAGTATATAACAACAAATATTAAACAACATGAATGAAACTGGGAACTTTATGTGAAAAAAGGAAAGTTGTATACACACCAATAAAATGGTACATAAATAGGATGTGATAAAAATATTCCCAGTAGGATATACCAAATGATTCTATAAAATTACATCCATAATAAAGCTCATAAATTTTAATTTTAATATAATATTTGAAAATAGTGTTTTCACTTTCTAATAAGGATGCATAAAAAAATAATTAAAAAACATTATTATTTTTTCCATATAAAACCATAGAACAAGACTATATAGAAAAACAAATTTTATCTATGATAAAAAAACAAGTTTCAAACCCAAATATTTTTGAAAAATATTTTCTTTAAAACATTATTTAAAAAAATTAAATAGAGATTTTAAATAATTGAAACAAACTTAACCCTTTCCCATATTCTGCTAAAACCATTTCTCAAATACCGCTTATAAAACTATTTCCACTTTAAATTATAAATCAAAACATTTGAATGTTTTTATAAATACTTTTATTGTAAGAAGAAACATTACATAGAATTGAAGAGTAAAACCATATACACCTAGGTATCAATGAGACATAATAAATGAGAAATTAGAAAATAATAGTTCTATCTAGTCATTTGAAAATTAAGGGATACAAACAGGTCATAGAACTGAATACCCTAAATCATACTAAAAATGATTAAGTGTCATAGGAAACTACATATAGTATAATATGAAACAATATTAGACCCATTTTCTAGAATAACTCTCAAATACTTTTGGAATCTATATAAAATTATTCGGTTTACTATTTCGGTTCAAATCGAGTGTCATACAAACCCCTAAGAGGTGATACTCTCCTAGGCCATTAGAAAGTGAGAACACGCTGTACTTTTATAAAATGAAACCAAAAATTATACTTAGCTACCAAGGATCACAAGATATAAAAAAATTAAGGTCAGAAATTAAAACTACTAATGTCCATCAAATTAATCAATAATAATAAAACACATTTAAATAAACCCCATCTCATCTCCTACACCATCGCATGAAACAACCAATTTCCTTCCATCCACGCCAAAGCATAAAATTACAGTAAATCAATAATAAACATACCTTTATTGGTAATAAAACAAATCATATCAATAAATAAGTTGAACAAATGAAGGTTTCAAATGAATTTAGAAACCCCTATTTCAATGATCGAACCAATCCATTAAAATAAATATTAAAATTCTAATCCAATTAAACCACTTGAAAATATCATTTAAAATATTTCTTTGATACCATTGTGTAAAATGACCATATTAACATGGTCCAAACATGCACTTTCAAATAAAATTAACCTTTTTAAATATGAAATTGATATCTGAATACCAATAGGTGGTAAGAACCTCTATAAATCATCCATGTGGGTGTAATCCATATTAATTTGAATATATAAACTCATTTAATAGTGAAACTGAAGTATTTTATCAAAAAATTAGCATGAGAATAATTTCACATCGGGAAATTAATCATTTCAAAAATAATTTCCATCCCCCCTTAAGGGTACCAAATAATTTTATTATTCATAGGAAATATATTTAAAGACATAATAATATCATGAATTTTAAAATAAATGAATTTATATATAAACACCTACCTATTAAAAGTTGAATCACCAAAAAAATTAACACTTTTTAATAGTGAATTCAAAACATGGAATGAAGACCCCCTTATAAATCTATAAATATGAAAGACCCCATGATTATAACCATCCCATTCCCTAAATAAATCCTCATGGATATAAGGGTTTCTGAGAGAGGTGATAAACATGGGAAAATGAATAAGGGAGAAGTGACATTGGAGAAGAGAGAAACCAACTATTATTCCACTTGGAATTGATGAAATATGGTCTTGGAATCAAATGAGGTGGAACGATAGACCCCCTTGGAACAACTGCGACTAAACCCATTTGAGAGGGGAAGAAATGATCCAAAACCTCTAAAAAGGAAGGGGGTAATTGTATAAGTTCATAAATTTAATACTGTCCATGGAACATTGAATGTGTAACATAGGGAATGTGGTGTAATTTATCCTCCTTGACACCCACTATGCCATGCCTTCATCTTGTAGTGTGGATAACCTCAATTTAAATTAATATATATCCCCTAAACTCCTAGTATGAAATAGTACAACAACCCCGAATAGTTCAAGGTGACTCCTGACCGACCTTTATGGCGTAACCCCTTACCTATTCTATAATCTCTTGGTAACCTATGGAAAAACCCTCACTAGAAACACCCGACCCTTCAAAATGTATCCCATTCCCTATGACCCAAGATCCCATCTGATTTAAACATACAACAATACATAATCCCTTGTTATGTAGATAGTCTTTGATACTAATAACTACCCTTACAAAATACATGAAATGGAATAACTTCACCCATTTTATATGGCATCCCAAACCCTTAAAAAAACTACATTACGATTTAATCCAGGTATAGTAACATGGTCTTTCCTTTGATTGGTACTAATCACCCACAATAATGTACCTTAAAACCACACCTCTCACATGAATTTTTTTTAAAGAAATGAGGTAGGATACAACCTACCATCTTAGGGATATGATGTATCCTACTATATACCCGACATGTAACTTCTCACAGCCTCTATATACTATTCAAGAAACATTATTAACAGTCATAAAATTCATTATATCATATAACTAAATAATATAAATTAAATAGATACATGGATGATTAATACTAATTCTCTGGAAACTAAATTGAAATTTTTCAACACAATCAATATTAAAATTTACTTTTTCTATAACCATTATTCAATTTAGTAAATACAAAAAAGATATTCCAAAAATGAATCTATAATAATGGTTTTTATGTAAATAAGGTATATCTATAGAAAAATATTTAAAAAATGATAAAAAAGAGTAGAACAACAATGAATAATAAGAAGAAATCATAAAAATATTTTTGGTTTTAGATGAATCCATATATCCAAAGAAAGAAAAAATTATTTCACATTTTTTGGGATAAAATTTTTACGAATGTAACATGCTATACATAAACCATATATTGAAAAATGTTCCCACAAATCAATACATTGGTACAATAATCAACATTTTAATGTGACCTATATCTGAATAGTGGTCCATGGTGCAAGATTACTTGCCTGTAGTACTTGAACAAACTTTTTTTGACTAATCAAAATTTACAATTTCAATAGAACGAAACTAGTCATTCATACCAAAATAAAACATATTCATATGAAAAACCACTTCCAATAGAGTCTTAAAACCCTATGATTTACTGTTATTATGAAATATATAAGGGACCATCAATCTGGTATATTTATTGATAAGGTAGATGGTTATTGAGAAATTAATGCACTATTGTAAATATTTCTTAAACCTTTGATGAATGAAATTTTAGAGAGAGAAAATGGAATAACACTTTGGGATCATGGAAGGAGGTCTTCTAGGAGATTAGTCTCCATGTGGGAGATTATTGGAATGCTATAGACTTATATTTTTGATGTAGATAAGCCTTTTTCTAGAGTTACATACTAAATACTTGTCTAAAATATATCATGTTTTAACCTATATAGAGAGTTTTTTCTAGTTTATATGGGTTAGAGTCCCCATGGAAATGGGACAAAGCCCCCACAATAAAATATATAGGCATTATAGAAAGTCAAACCACTATAGCATATATAAGAAAATTTACTAAAAATGTGTTCTATAATAACATGGACCAAACAAAATGGGTACTTTAGAATCATGGAACACAGTGCACATTTTGGTTCTATAAAAAAGTTTGCTACCATCATATCATGTTTCTTTTTGAGCTCATTACAATCTAGTTTTTTTGGACCATATCATTTCCAGGTACTTTGTTCCCAAATATTGTAAAAATTATTCTACCTATTTGTAGATTTTCACATTCTTCCCAAAATACATAAATTATTATATTATATTGTTCTTTGTTTTTCATTCATTTTATCTCATTTTGGAATCATTTATCTTTATATCACCCATTTTTTTCATATTTTATACAGAATAGTTTAGAATGTTGGGAAGTAAGGCTTTGATTGGTTAATTCTTGATATTATGGTTTGGAATTTATTTAATGAGATTATTTTGGAGTCATGTTAGTTTGATAGAATGAATCTTAAATTTTATGGAGTTATTCTACACTATGGTGTGTTTGAAGTGTGTAATTTTTAATTTAGGGGGTAGGATGTTATATTAGATTGATGGGATGTGTGTGAAACACAAATGATGAGATGATTTGAGTTTATTATTAGTAATTTTATCATAGAAGTTTTGATTAAAAGCTGAATATATTTAAGGGATATGTGATGTGAAGTCCTGAGGTTTTCACTAGAAAACCTTTTTCATTAGGTTGTATGTTTTGGATTTTGGACTAATGAGATTCCTTTTTATGGTATATCTCACATGGTAGTTATGTTTTCATGTTTTGTTTTATTTTTTGGGGTCTTTTCCAATCTTGAGGTTCTTATTTTAAGAGGCATGAATTTTTGTAGCCATTTAGCTTATGGTTTTGAGGTATTAAAGATAATAGGGGAGAGTTTGGAAGTGGATTATAGACAAAATTTTAGTTTTTTGGATCATTAGATAAACCAATCCATGTTTTGGTATTGGTAAACCATGTTAGTTATACTTATTCTTGGTTAGTTTTGTCCTTATGGTTGATATCATTCTCCGTATGAGGATAAAAATAGAGTATCTAGTGGTTTCTATTTAGATTTAAGACAAACTACTATTTTAATCATGGTTGTGAAAATAGTGAGATTTAGGGAGAAATATAGCATTGTTATCTTGAGGTATTGGAGTGATATCAAGAAGAACAATTGATTGTTTTATTATCCTGTAATGGTTTTGGTAAAAGATTAATTTGTTGAAATAAAATGGCCACTGGTATTTTCATATTTTGAGTCATAACCTAGTGGGGTTTTTAAATTTTCTTTGATGTGGTTTATCCCATCATTCTAGGGTTTAGTACCACTAAATTTAACAATAAAATTAAACATTCCCTTTTCTATGATTCTATTTCATTATCCTCATATAAACATAGATATGTTATGTATTTTTTTGGTGGGATTGAATGAATTGGTGGATCCGCATATTTCTAACATCATTTGATTTAGTCCACATCAACCAAGGTTCCTTATTCCTCTTAATATTTATCATTTATTCTTATTTTCTTCCTCAGGTTTCATGGGTAGAGGTTGAGGTTATTTTATTTTATAACATTCACATGATCATGATTGAGTCTAATTATTTTATTGGATTCTCATATGAATATGAGAGTTTGTTATATTGGTGATAATCCTTTTGTTCCTTGTTGATTTGATATTTGATTTGAGATATGTGATTCAGAAACTATAAAATTCCTTAATTTCTATTTATATGGATTATTATTATTTATTTTTCCTATAGTGGATGAATGAGGTAAATTTAATTAATTTAACCAAATCATATCTATGTAAGGGTAATAAACGTGTCTCTGTATATGCTTTATATATATTCATATTTTTTTTTAAATTTATATGATATTATATTAATGTATAAAAGAGGTGATATTGAATGTGTTATAATATGTATATGATATGATTTGGTAGTGAAGGTGACATGGTTTAATTAAAGTGGTCAATATTAATGAAATTAAATAAAATAAAATTATAAAAATATGATGTTCAATGTGATTTAATTTTTGAATTAATGACATATAAATTATGAGTTTTTTAAAAACCCAAATCCACCTTGAAATTATTTATAATTCCTAGTGTCTCCTCCATCAAGGTGGATAAAGTGCCCTAGCTCTGATCTTTCATCTTTTTGTTGAAGATGGGTAAAATCATGACACTCAACCTCAACCAAGACTGTCAAGAAGGATAAATCACAGGCGTTGGAAGTTTTTTTGGCAAGACATAACACGGAAAAAATTAACAATAGACACCAAGGCCTATAATGAATGACCATTTCCTTGAATAACCCCCGTTAGGGGAGAATTTTTTGTTTTTGAAGAATTATATTAGGAATGTAGTTTGAGAAAGAACGATTTTAATGTAATTTATGTTTCTAAAGTAAATTTCATAAAAATATTTTGTTATTTTGAAATGAATTCATACTATATGGTTTGTTGGTTAATTATCAGGAAATAAAAAAATTGATGTGGTAATTAATAATTTTTATAATATGGTTAAAATGAATGATTTGTGTTATTTATGTGTTAGTAAGGAAATGAATAAGTAAAATGATGAAGTAACTATTTAATGTGGTGATTGATGCATGTGGTAATGAATATAAGTAGAAGTAAAAATTTTCTTGATACATTACATGAAAAAATATTTTTGGATTATATATTTAAAAAGATATACTACGTATTGTGAAATGAATTTATGAAAAGACGACATTAAAGAAAAATGGGTGATGAAAAATAATGTATTATTGAAAATGAATTTTTAAATGGGAATGATGATATGGAAGTTATTAATTGACTTTATGTTTTTTCTATTAATGTGTTCGTAGTGAATGGTGGAAGTGGTAGTTTTATTACATTCATTATCCGGATTATGAGATATCATAGGGGATAAATTATATAATATAAAACCTGGGTTATGATTTTTTTAACATCATATATCATTGTATATTTTGTTTTTTTATTTCTCATAACCTATATAGAATAACCTAATCAATGACCATATGAGGTTCTGGGTACTAGGTAAACCCATTCCATTAAATATATAGGTGGAATAGATGACTAATTACCCCCTCTTTCACTCATAATTCTAATCATCTTACCGTTCTATGTTATTTATAGTGGTTGTGGCATGTGGAGAATATGAGTTTCATATGTGGTGTTGGTATGTGTTTAAAATATGAAGGTATGGTATGAGATTATAGAACGAGGATCTCATTTTTGGTCGTGATATGGGAAGGTATGGAAGCACCATGGAATATTTTGTTCTGATTTGAGAATGATTATATCAGCTAGGAAGTAGGTACGAGGTACCTTTTATGCTATTTTTTCCATTATATTATATGTATATTTATATGTTGTATTTGGAACTTGATTTGATTGCACCCGATGGGGGTTCATAACCCCAAAAATTCCATCACTCCAAAATTAAATTGGGTGGAGGTATGTTTCCCTTATTAAGTGTCTGTGGGTATCACTTACATGCGTTATTTGGGGGAATGAATTATGGTGTCATGTTCAATCACATAATTTAGTGATGGGATACGAAGAGGAAGTAGGTTTCCCTAGTCGATGACAACACACATTTATGGCGACATGTCATAATCTATTGGTGACACTTGGTATGATGGGAGGCTTGCAGGATGGATGAAATTACACAAGTTAGGCTGCAATGTGTTTATACATATTTGTAGAAAAATATTGAAATTTTGAACAATAGACAGCTTCTTCAGGCTTGGGCCACCAGGCCTTTAGTGAACCATCAACCAAAGATTTCAATACATTTAATTGTAATAAAATATCTTTATTGAGTACTTCATAGTCTTTATGGGGAGGGGTGAGTCATAACCCATTAAGTTTCCTATGTATGTGAGGGTTCTAGTTTGTATCCTCTTATCCATATATATATATATATTTGGAGAGTGTGGATATGGTTAGATGGGTTAGTAGATAACATGGGATGGGTCACAATTCATTTTTTTTATTCACAGAATTTTTAGTATTCTTCTCCAACATTGAAAAGAGCATTTATAGGGTGGTACCCATTAAGTATACATATATGAAAATCCCTACTTATATATGTTATTTTTAATATTTTTAATGTTATTGGTTGTTGAATATGAAGTACTGGAAGAAATAGGATGCATTCCATTGGGACCTGATAGTGAATGGATCAAAGAAGGAGAGGGTCCATAAAACCTCCTTTTGTATATTTTTTAATTTATTATATATTGGTTTTATAAATATTAGTGGGTGAGACTATGGTGAGATGGATTAATAAATAACCTAATATGTGATGTCATTTTTTGTGTTGTTTATTCACTAATGATTTACTATGTTTCCTCTACATCGACAGAAGAATGTTTTGGGAGGAACATATATAGTATTCTTTTATATTCACCCTTACTTCTATATAATATTTTTACTAATTTTCATGATGAAGGTGGATAATGGGTTGGAACTTTCAATATTTTGATATGGTGTTTAGTTATTGTTGGATGATTATGCTAGCTTCTTAAGAGAAAATTTAATGTTGGAACTACTTCAATGATATTTTGTTTCTTTGTTTATTTGAAATAATACGTATTATTAAAAATTATATATTGGGTTTTATTTTTATTCTATCTACAGATATAGTATTGAATAGTTTTTGTTTCTTTAATTTCTTGGGATTAAAGATGATAATAACTATTATAATTATGTTATATACCCTCATCAATAGTCACCTACTGATGACCTATTGTATATAGTATTTGAAACTCTCTATCAACTTCATTAACAACTTAGGAGGGGTTCTAGTAGATATAGGTCCTTATAAATGAAATATTTGGAATCATTATTCATTATCATCATCTTATTGATATTATTAGTAATTTATAAAACGTTTTATGCAACAAAAGTTATGTACTCAGATTTAATAATTTTATAATCCTTTTAAACATCTATAATCATTTCTTAAGAGTGAATTATGAAAAAATATTCCTTAATCACAAATAATACTATATATTCTTTTCATACCGTATTTATTGAGATATAAAATTCAATTTTAAATACATTAATGCACTTAATCAACTATTTTCCAAGAATTATGTCTCAAAGGGATGATTTTATTCATTAGGGATCTACAAAACGTAGATTAAAATTCAATTCTTCAATATAATAGATTCTTTATATAATTTCTAAAAAATATCCATTGTAATTAATATAATTATTTCCATGATTCTATTTATTCTAATTATTCTTTTTAGCACCTTTTTTGGGTATGTTAGTAATGGTGAATCTTGATTCTTGTTATGATATTTTATAACTAGTATAAGGATATCTAGAAGATAGATTCAACTTGTTAAAGACAAAAAAACTAGTGAATTTAGTGAGTATTGTTGATTATAAGATTCTATCTTCCAATGGATATATCGTGGTCTGTTGTTTAAAATATTTTGAATGTTAGTTACAGTATTCATCTAGGCCTATGATGATGATATATTAAAGTCACTCCTAGAAAGGTTTAGTGATAACGGATCGAATGTTGGAGTCATTTATAGGAACATAAGAGTAACTTGGTCTATTCACGATATGTTAGTGGTCATGTACTAATTACTATTGTAAATCAATAGTCACAAGGATTCAAGAGAGGTAATTATACAATTTTTTTATGTTAGTTATACTAGATGACTTGTTGGTCCGTAATATATAAATAGGGTAGGACCAATTATTCATGTTTATTGTACTATGTTATACTATGATGTGTATATAATTTAATTTGATATCAATTTCAATTTAAGATTTTGAATAAAAACTTTGTAACTTTTTATTATAAATAAAATGGTAGTAGTATTTTATCATGGATGAATGACTCACATTTAAACCATGATAATCAATTTTTTCCCTTTATTATTTTTTAGTTTCACCTTATCTTAATTTTTGTGATATATTATTTTGATTCTATGTAAGGATTTCAATATAGAGTGGAATGTAGGGTTTGAATAACTATTTATCTTATTGTATATCAATTTCAGGGGAGTCATTTGGATCTAGGAAGTTCTAGAAGATCGATTTCATATAAATAGAGCTTCGTGTGAATATCATTAGAGATTAGCAGTTTAGTTGATTTATAGTAAGTTTTATCTGATCTTTTTGTTCACGAATCAATAACAACACTTGATAAACCAAAGTATCATTCTCCTTTATTATACATTTTTTGAATTATTCAGTGTTTACTAGTATAAGAAGGCATGGAATTAGAAAAAGGTAAAGTCCAGAAATTTAATTTTACAGGGAAAAAAACTCTCTTATGTATAAACAAGTTGGAATATTATCTCATCTATATGGATTTGAATGTTTCCTTGATTATAGTTAAAATTAATAAGATGGAGAAAGTGTACTGGGAATGGATCAATAAAAAGGTACTTTCATTAATCAATATTCCATTCACTCAGAAAATATATTATAACATATATTAGGGCAAGACAACATCAATGTTGATGAAATTATTAGAGTAAATGTCTGTAACGTTGTCTAATTTGAACAAGGGTTTCATGATATAGAGGGTGTCCAATATTATTTTATTTGAATCAAGACCAATATTATATCACATGAATGTATTTAATATGATTTGAAGTCATCATTAATCTAATAAATCCAACTTTATGGAATATTTTTTTGGAACTATTTTTTTATTGTCACTACTAGAAATCTGGGACCAGAAGGTAATTTAAAAAATAAAAACCCATGTAAAGACTAAAATAGTGTTATAAATTTCCATATATATCATTAATAATGTAGAACATAGATATAAGGGATTTAAAGATCCTACCAGAGCTACACTAAATGTGGATGGTAGGGAATGCATAACTCATTACAAGGGATGAAGATGATTGGAATTTAAATAAAGAAAATATTTTTAGAAAGGTTAACAATTACTGGACCCATATGTATAAACTTTGAAAGTTAGGGAATCTCATAGAATATTGAAAATTTTATAAGAAAATCAATCAAGGAAAATCCTCTAGATGTTCATGTATGATGACTTCAAATTAAGGAATTGGGAGTGTATTATTGAGTTTTAATGTTCCATTTGAATCATGAATTATAGATTATATAGATTCATTATATTTTATGGTAGAATAGTTTTATGGAAAAAATTATATATCCAGATAGTTCAATATGGTTTACTTGGATGATAATCTAGGTCACAATATCATAGGAAATGGGTTGATGGAATTATTATGATGAATAGATTCCACCAAAATCATTATATATTTATACACATTCCATGTATATGAAAAAACACTAATTCTTTTGGGGAGAAAGATGATGAATGTATTGGAATGAGTATTTCAAAATGAGTGTGAAAAATCACTCAGGGTCCCAATGGTCCTAAACAACGTTATAAAAGATATGATGTTGAATAAGATTGAATGTTTATACAGACAAACAATTTATAGAACATAAACTTATTAAATTTTAGTGTTATGACACTATCATCTTAGGAATATTAGTGAGGACATAATTAATGTTATGTATGTAAATGTTATACTAAACCAGGATCAGATGCATTTAATTTGTGATAGAATTTACCTAAAAAAGAAACAATAATTATAGAATATAGAACTAGGGAACTCAAACATATTAGGGAATACCCCATGATGATCTCATGGTGTGTCATTTTACATAGTGAATTTTATTGATTATTTACCAAGGAAAGCATGGAAATACTTTTTAACGTCAAATACATTGTTCTCAAAGAGGGGTTTCAATGGATATCCTTAGTGGAAAGGGAGAACAACAATAAGCAAAAATTATTAAGATAAGACAATGATGGTGAGTATAAGGACACGAGTTTATAGAACTATTACAAGAAGATAATAATTCTAATTTTATATGGTACTCCTATAATTCCAAAAGAAACTGAAATAGAAGAGATAATAAAGCCACTTTAGTAGAAAATGATTTAAGAATGAGGCAATAATCCTGAATTTCTATGGTAAATTGGGTGGAACAAATTGATATTGCAATGTACCTAATAAAAATAAACCTTCCAACACTAATGTGGAAGGAGAATCTAGATGATTTATAGTCTATTAAACCAACAGATCATACCCAACACACATTTTTGAGAAACTATCATAAGTCAATGTGGATTCCAATGATAGGTGTATACTCAAAGATATTTCCAATTTATATTTCTTCATAGGATATGATGAGGAAAACATTGGATTCAATATTTGGGATAATGATTAAAATATATTCATTATAATTTGGAGTGTTAAATTCAATGAGAGGGTCTTACAGAATTTCCCGAATCTAGTGGAGAAGAATTTAAGGGAAATGTATCAACTGACATGGTCTAAGTTTATTTGAATAATAAATTCATATGAAAAATAATATTTGGGGAGTTCTGGGATTTATGATAATTTCAAAATAGAATATATTCTAAAAGAGTAAAAAGAAACCTAATTCTTAGGGGATAGGCCAACCCATGGTGTACCTTAGATCTCTAGGACTATAGAGTCATGGATCAGAGTACATTGAGATAGAATTATTAAGGTGCCTGTTATATATTGGTAAGAGTCAAAAAATTATTTGTGGAGGTCTTCAAGATATATTTTATTGTTTCATAGGTTTGTATATGACATACATTAAATTATTCTAATATATGTAGGAGATAAATATAGCTAAAATAAGTATCTAGTATTAGGGAATCTATAAAGCGGGAGTCTATTATGAAAGAATAACCAGATTCACTATATTCCAATGAATCCTACGAGATAAGATGTTTTATAAAAGGTAAAAAAGTGATTTAGAGGAATATGTGTTCTGTTTGAAGGAAGAAACTAAAATAATATACAGGTACAAAGATAGACTATTGGTTAGTGGATTTAAATAGATGGATGTAATTGACTTCTCTAAAATATTCTCACTGATAGTCATGTAGATGACTATCCAGACAATGCTTAGTCATTTTTATTTTGAAAGATATCATCTAGATCACATTGATGTAAAAACAAAATTCATTCATGGTGACTTTCAAGAGGAAATATAAATGATAAAACTGACTATTTTCAAGAAAAATAAGAATAAAGAGATAGTTTATAAGTTTAAGATGAAACATTATGTATTTAAAAAATAAAAATATCGTGGCACTAGAAATTTGATATACTCTTGGATGATGCTGGTTTCAAATGGAAACATAAATATTTCTACTAAAAGGTGTATGATGATGTGAATTTTATCATCTATATATTATATGTGGATTATTTGATAATTTGTGTTTAGAAAATTAATAGGATTCAAAACTAAAGAATAATTTTCCTGAACTATTTTAGATGAATGATCTTGGAGAGGCCAAAAAAATATTTGGGCCAAGTATTGAGAGAGAAAATAAATTTGGAGGGTTTTTTCTTTCATAGTGGCAATATATTCAGAATATAATTGAAAGGTTGGGATTTATGGATGTCAGTATGTCTCAATTTTTTTGGTCAGATACTTGAAGTTATCTAATAGATAAGAACCCAAAATAGAATATGAGACAAAGTTTATGGAGAGAGTCATATTTGTTATAGTGGTAAGAATCATAATGTATTTTTTGGTTTGTACTCGTATAGAAATATCCTTTTTAGTGGCTGTTATGATCCATTTTGTGTAAATCCTTAGAAATATCATTGGAATGTTGTGAAATGGATTATATGGAATCATAATGAATCAAAATATACATCCATATGTTTCATTATAGGAAATCCATTACTGGGGATTTTAGATATAGAAATTGGTGGAGATTCATATATTTGAAAGAGTAAAATTACTTTTACGATTATATTTGAAGGAGAAATATTCAGAAAGATGTAATGGTTATATACAATGATAGAATTTGTCACAAAAAATGTTGAGAATGTGGTAGAAATAGAATTTAGGAGAGAACTGATGTTGTTTTGATTTTTTTGGAGGAAATCAAAAAGATCAGATAAAGTGGACTGCTCTATTATGATATTCTGAGAGAAATTCACTAGGAAATGAATTTTGTGTTTCATACATGGATGAATTTTTTTACCTTAAATAGAATTTATTGTAGAATATTTTCGAGGAAATTTTTTTGTATCCATGGAATATATCCTGAAGACCAAATCTAGTAGATATTTTTTTCACAGTTCTAGTCTAGGAATGTTTGAGGAGACACTATGCTATAGTGGGACATGGGTGAATAGAATGAGAATGATACACTATGTGATGAAAAAGAGGAAGGTCTATTTTACTAAATTGTTATAGTTTTTAATATATTCCATGAATAATTGTTCAAGTGGGATATTATTTGTTGTGGTGAAGCCTAACTCAATTTCCAATTTTGGTTGACCAAAAAGAGGAACTATGGATGATAACTTCATCTAATTGAAGGAATTGATAAAATATGACTTTAATAGTGTTAGGTTGATTAGAAAATTATATAGTTTAATGGTTTTGTAGTGGCTAGGTGTTTGAATGATGAGAAATAGTATGCACTAGGGTATTTTATAATAATTTTTAGGAGTGAATTCTGACATTTTTTGAGATATATGATGGAACATAGGAGTAATTCAATGAAATGTAAGATAATAATTGATAGTTTAATAGATATTATCATTCATATACCGGTTTCTACAGGTTATTGTAAGTCACCAAGATTCCACAAAGAAAGTTCCAAAAAATGGTAGCATTAGATAAAACTGTATGACTGACTAGGACCTAGGACCCACTATTTATATGGGGTAGGAAAACTTGTACATGAGTATTTACTATACTGGACTATGGTGTGAAAAAAGTAATATCCTATCAGTTGTTATTATCAACTATGATTTTAAATTTCATAACCACCTCCTTCTAAAGTATCCCTTCTTAGATGATAATAAATGAAGTGAGATAATGACCCCCAAAGTATACCTTCAATAAGCCATGGGTTGTAGACTACAAATGATGGTATATTAATCACACCTAATAGAAATTACCTGATATGGAGTTAGGGAGTAATATATAAGAATGGAAACCATAAACCGACACCATTAATAAAGTAAATATGAAATCCTAAAACATGTAATTCCATATGTAACTGATACAAATGAAATAAAATTAATGGCACTAAAAGTAAATCATTAATATAGACCATAAATCTAAAATATCTCCAAAACAACTTGAACTAATATAATCCAAATAGATCACCAAGAAAATCTCTTGGACCTAAAAAATGGTTTATATATACATAGTGTGATCATAACATGTATACTCACTATGATATTTCCTTAATCCTCTCATAAAAATGGGAATGATATGTAATAATTCCTAATAACATAAAATACCACTGTAGAAATAAGAGCTTTGAGTATTCACTTAATAACATAAAATAATTTTGAGATAAAGAGGGGGGCATTTTGAGACGAAAATTATGCAGCATAACGGTTACGATACATGGATTTATAAAACATTGAAAAGTGAGGGAACATGGGTCACCCAATCAAAAATGAGACATAAAACAGTATGGTAACAGAATATAAAGTATTTAAGAACATGGTAATGAAATTTTAATGATATACCATATGAAACGAGGAACTTGAATGGAAGACAAAAATAAGATTTCTCTTATGAGAATTCGGCAGCCTAACGGCATCACTTAAAACTTCCAAAAATGGATTGACAGGATCAAATAGGGTCTCTCATCATATGAACATAAATGATCAGTATGATATATATAGAGATAATACCCCAACATAATAAAAAGTAACTTGAAAGACTTGAAATGAAAATAGATCATGAAAACGAGAAGGGTGAAATAACCCCTTGGAAATTCAGCAGCCTAACGGCGTCACTTAAACATCAACAAAAATGAATTGATGAGATAAAATAGGGTATCTCATCATATGAACATATAAGATCAGTATTATATATTTAGAGATCATACCTCAACATAATAAAAAGTAACATGCAAGACTTAACATGGAATTAGAACTTTGAAAAGGGAGAAAGGTGCAAGGACCACTAAAAATTTCAGCAGCCTAACGACGCCACTTAAACTTCAAAATACTGAATTGAAGAGATCAAATGGGGTCTCTCATAATATGGTCATAAAATATCATTATGATAGATATAGAGATCATAACCCAACATAAAAAAAGGAACCTGAAATAATTGACATGAAAGTATAACTTCAAAACGAGAAGGGTGAAGAACCACTTAAAAATTCGGCAGCCTAACGACGCCACTTAAAACATCAAAATAATGAATTGAATAGATCAAATGGGGTCTCTCATCATATGATCATAAAATATCAGTATGATAGATATAGAGATCATAATCCAACATAACAAAAAGGAACTTGAAAGAATTGACATGAAAGTAGAACTTCAAAACTAGAAGGGTGAAGAACCACTTAAAAATTCGGCAGCCCAACGACACCACTTAAAACATCAAAATACTGAATTGAAGAGATAAAATGGGGTCTCTCATCATATGGTAATAAAATATCAATATGATATATATAGATATCATACCCCAACATAACAAAAAGGAACTTGAAATACTTTACATGAAAATAGATCTTGAAAAATGAGAAGGGAGAAAGAATCTGTTACAAAAATTTCGATATCCTAACGGCGCCTCTTAAAACTTCATAAAACGAAATAATGAGAGTAAGAGGGGATCTCTCATTATGTGAACATGAAAATGGAAGTAATAGGAGTATAAAAGAACACCCTTAAACATAAGAACATGGAGCATAAAAGAAATTACATAAAAGAGATTTCTTGAAAAGAAAGAGAGAGATCAGATCCCTTACCTTAAAACGTAACTCTTAAAACTCAATGTTTGTGACCTTGAGGGCTTGGGGGAACCTTGGGAGGACTCCTTGGGAAGGTATTGAGACCAGAAATTCGTTGGGGAAGAGTGGGGAGTCGAATGGATGAGAGGATGGCTTGGTATTTATAGTGAAAGTGAGGGGACAAGGCATTAATGGCCAAGGGACACCTCATTAGTGGTTTTGGAAAAACCATGGGCTTGCCCACAGTATTCGCCCATGGTACTGGCCACTTGGGACACCTCATACCTTATCTTACTATTCATAAGTCGACCATATTTATTACATACTTAATACATATTTTAATGATGTCATTAAACACCCGTAACTTAAAAACTGTATTTTCACTTTTCATCGAAAATTCAACTTTCTCAGAATAATCCCAAAATTTCACCTTAACCAAATATCAATGCTCTGATTTCTAAAATGAACTCCATTTCATAAAAATAATTTTCTAAATATTTTTAATTTATTTTTTAAATAAATACACTATTCACCGAAAATTCATTTTTTTCAGAAAAAACCCCAAAAATTACCATAACATAATATCGGTGCTTTGAGTTCAAAAATGAAATCCATTTTATAAAAATAATTTTTTAAATATTTTTAATTTAATTTTTAATTAAAAAATACTATTCACTCGCAAAAAACTAATACTTGGATAATAATTTATGAAATCGTTATTTAACCATTTTATTGAATCATATT
Organism: Viscum album; assembly: GCA_963277665.1. Taxonomy (NCBI): domain Eukaryota; kingdom Viridiplantae; phylum Streptophyta; class Magnoliopsida; order Santalales; family Viscaceae; genus Viscum; species Viscum album. The sequence continues at coordinate 443,822,387 of OY728160.1, forward strand.
ACTTAATCAAGGTGCCTAGATTATATTAATACTTTCTTTAAGTGAGATTACTAATCCATTTGGACACATTACTAATCCTAATCATAAAATCACTATTCAAAATTTACTATTCATCAATAATTAAGTTGATCTTCTTAGACACTAAATTTCGTACTGAGAATAATTGTAGAAGACAATTTTTTGAATATCATTACACATTTTTAATTATTTAAGGTTTACATAAACATTTTTAAAATATCCTTTTTCTAAAATTCATCAAAAATATGCATACTATATTTATTCGGTCATTTAAAAATTCATAAACTTCATCATAAGAAGAAATCCCAATTTTTATTTAAAACAAAATATTACACAAGGTAGTTACGGTCTCCTTACATAGCCTCTTATCACACCAGCATAGGACCTAAGTGTAAGGTGTGCTATGGTGATAGAATCTGAGGGAGGCTCAGATAACATCCCACGAGTAGTAATTTCTATCAGTTTGAACTTCTCGCAAAGGTGATTCCATTCTAGCTTCACATGATGATGTTCGGCTTGGGTTTGGTCCAGAGCAAAGCGCAGTGGTGCTACCTCCTTCCCATGTTCTGTTAGATGGGCTTCGATCGGTCCAAGACTACTTGGTGAGGCCATCGAATCTTCTTTCTATAATAATTAACAAATATTACTTGTATTTAGAGAAAATAATCAAAACGTTTAGTTTCTAGGGGTCATATTGACCAATGGTCATATAACAGTCAAAACCCAATAGTCTCATTTTAATTATACTCATGTTATCAAATGAAACATTTTTGTTGAGTATAAAAAACAAAATAAAATAACACATAAAATTAGGAAATAATATTTATTCAAAATTTCGGGTCGTTATAGCGGCAGTTGAGGCCACATGAATGGAATTACCCTACGCATGAACTCTAGTTGGAAAAAACGGTTTATGCTATTTGGTGTTGTCGACACTATCTTTTGGGTAAAATTTTTATAGTTCTTTCAGATAACAAAATATTATAGTATATCTTTTTCATAGTGTGACATGAATCATTGGAAGTGAATATTGATAGAGTATATGTAGTCCATTGATTTTGAACTGGCATATACATCCAGAAAGGGGAATTGTGTAGCCAATTTTTTGAGAAGGAAAACCCAAACTCAGTTGGAATATAAGTCGAGTGCAGAGTGGAGGACGATGAATTTGTGGGGAGAAATGCATGTGGTAGTTCATGAGAGTCAGGAGAGGATTACTCTAGTTTCTATAGCAGTGGATTCTACAAACTTGAGACATATCAGGGAAATGTGGTATGAGGATACAAAGTATTTAGCCTTAAGAGAAAGACTTTATGGTGGGGAGACACCTTCAGACTAGATAATAGCTGAGGATGAGATCATCCCTGTGGAAAATCAGTTTGTTGTGCCTATGATTATACGAGAGGAACTCATGTGATAATTTCACGCCTTCTAGTGGGTATTACATCCCGGGGTGACAAAAAAGTACCATCACCTATGAGGAAAATTTTGGATTCTAGCCTTGAAAAAGGAGATAGAAGTATTTTTAACAAAATGCTTCATCTGTCAGCAGGTGAAGGTAGAGCATCAACAACCTGGAGGACTATTACAGCCTATGCCTTTTCCAGAATGGAAGTGTAATGACACGACTATGGAATTCATTGTAGGTCTTCTGAATATGATTAGGATGAATGATGTTCTTCGGGTCATTTTGCATCGAATAATTAAGGTAGAATATTTTATTCCTATCATGCATACCTTTATAGTAGAACATTTTAAAAAATTATATGTACGAAAGATAGTTCGTTTTATTATGGTGTCACAAACTATAATTTCATTTCAAAATTCACGCTTTACATCAATCTTATAGACGGGATTAAAGAAGGTGCATGGTATATAGGCCATGTTAAGTATGACCTTCCACACAAAGATAGATGGACAGTCGGAGCATACCATACAGTTGTCATAGGATATATTGCGAGTGTGTGTGTGCTTGAATTTCATTGTTCATGGGAGAATCACTTGGATTTAGTGGAGTTTGTCTATAAAAACAATTACCATGAAACTATATATATGGAACCATATGAGGCAATTTATGGTATACCATGTATATCATGGATAGGTTGGTTAGAGGCAGGTGAGTCGAAGCTATTGGGATCGAGCCTCATTCAAGAGACATCAGAGCAGATGCAGTTGATTTAGAAATGTATGTCTACATCTCAGAGTTCATAGAAGTCATATACCGATAGACGGATATGACCCCTAGTGTATACATAGGGTGATCTTGTATTCCTTTGGGTGTCTCCAATATTTGGTCACCATAGGATACGAATGTAGGGCATGTTGGTGTGCATGTTTTTAAGACCGTTTGAGGTGATGGGGATAATTGGGAAAGTGGCGTAATAATTATCCCTTCCACAGAAATTCAGCACTATGTATGATGTTTTAATTATGTAAAAACAACAAAAGTATCACCCCAACCCTTCTCATGTGATTTGTGTGGAAGAGGTTTACCTCCAGATAGAGGCGTCCTTTGAAGACCATCTGATACGTGTGTTGGGTCGTAGTGAGAATATAACATCCCAAGTAAGTAATTAATAATAGATATTTTTATCTATGTCTATTTATGAATTAGATAGTATTTTAGAGGCTTAAAATGAGAATAAATCCAATCTTAAGCATGGAATACACTAATATTTTTAAAAGATTGTTTTACTGCCTTTTGATGGAAAAACATTTTTAAATCAAAATTTTGACACTTTTATAACCTCTATTTGTAAAAATTAACCTATTATTTATGATTGTTACATTGAAATTTACATTGGATAAATTTTTGGTATTTTTCTGACAATGTTCATTTTTTTAATGAATAGTGAAAAATACTGCAGTTTACATCAAAACTGCTTTTTCATCTAATATAATTATATTTTTAGATTATCTTTTTAATTTGTCTTAAAGTGTAATATGAAAATATTTTTACCATTTAATCTAATGGTTGTCATTAGGATTAATTTCACTTTGGAATTGGGCATAAACAAGTGCCAAACGTTTCACAGATATTGTTTAAAAAAAGCCCCGCTATTTGTTTTGACAACGGGAATTATTTTTAAATTAATTATTTCAATTTATATGTTAGGAATTTGGTAAAATGGATTCCATATTTGGAATCATAAGGTCCAAATTATTTGATTAAGACTCTTTTGTTTTTGGAAATTATGAATAGTAACGACGGTAATTATCTTTAAGTATCTTGATTAATGAGTAATCGGGTAGTTAAGGATAATAAAATAATATCATAATAATAAACATTGACACCAACATGTGTCCTAATGCTATTGGTTGTATCATTTCCGACCATGGGACTCCTTGTTCCAATCTTGGGGACCCCATGGAATCACTTTTGCGTGAAAGTGAGTTTTTATCTTTTTATTTTTAAAGAAAGTTAAATATAACAAAGAATATATTACCTGAATAAAACATTTTTACATTTTCTTACATAAATGATCTATTAGACTATAAATATTCATTGGAAAGATAAAAATATTTCCTACATCATAGTAATTTTTTTATAATTTTTAGACATTATATAAATTAAATTATTTATGACACCATGATGATGCAGTGATTACCACATTATTTAATGAATTAAATAAAATGAAAATATAATGTAAAATATACGACCTACACTTTTAAAAAACCTATTGGATGGGTGGATTTCGAACCCTTATCACCTTATCCTGAAAATTTATAATTGTGGGACCTTTTTTATCCTAAAATCATTTTATAAGAAAGTGTCTTTTCTTAACTTTCCAAGATTGCCCCTCCTCTCCTCTTATAAAAGGCCCCCACCTCTACCTCCTTACCCACACCTCTCAAGACTTTGGCTCGGCCACACCCTTCTAATTTTGTCTCTCCACATCCCTATATTACTCCTAAAAGACTCACTTTGGGCAGAAGTCTTCCCAAGGAAGCCTTTGAGCTCAAATCAAAAAGAGTTACCCGATTTAAAGGTAGTGTATTCTCTAGTGTTCTTATGTTTTATTTTGCTTCTCCAACCCCCTAAACTCTTTTTATTAATTTCTTTTGTAACAAAACCAGTATCTTCCATATACTAGGATGTTTTTATAATAATAATTCGAGCTACACTTACACACACCTACATCTAATGGTTAAAGAACATATTTTTTCTGTGGACGGAGAATTTCTGCCTCACGAAACGATGATTGTTCAATATTCTTCTAACAACTTCAAAGGTGGCCATTAAGATGTCACTATATTCATATATGATATATAATATGATTATTTTTTCCTTAAGCTTCTGTATTTTTCATTTATGGCGTACATTTATGGCTTCCATTTTGGGTATACACGATATCTTCATTTTATGAAGTGCGGACTACCACCCCCTCAAAGTTATTTGATTCATTAATACCATATGTGGTACGTATAAAGGATAGATTTAATGATATTATATATTATAACATACTGGAATTATAATACTATTATGTATCATTATGTTTTAATTCCATTAAATTATGAGATAGAAATGAAAGTAGCGTTCATGCGTACGTAAGACTTACCGTCTCCATGAATGGTGCATTTCATTTCTTATCCCCAAATGTAATTTAGTATTATAAGTACATATATATAATGGATGTATATGATTTATGTTACATATAAATTATGAATATAATTCTAGAATTAAAATTACATATCTCTCATTTAGTTTTAATTCCATTAATATGACATAGAAATGAAAGTAGCGTTCATGCGTACATACGGCTTACCGTCTCCATGAACGGTGCATTTCATTTCATACCTCTAAATTATTATGTAATATTATAAATTCATGTATATATTTTATATATATGATATATATGGCATCTACATCATGAACATCATTCTTGAGATAATGGATATTTGACTATGTGAACAACTTGTGAATATAAGAAGTTCATTTTTGAATCAAGTACCAATGATCGTTAAAACGACCGTTATAAACATAAATAATATCATATTGTTCATGAAATGGTAATAAATGATATAAAAGGAATAATGAACTTGAAAAAGGTTCTTAATCAAGTAGAAATTAACTCAAGTTTATTATTCAGGAGATTAAAGAACGATCAAGTCAAGTCGGATACGAGGTAAGGGACTTTGTCTCAATCTCCTTTCATTGAGGCATATTTTGTTTTATACACAACCTTATTTTATACGGTGTATAATACACTATGACTTTTATGTTTATCAAAAAAGAATCTTTTTTAAACGACAAAAGGGAAATGTTTTTTTCGTACGTATGCGGAGACAATTACTTCTCCGCTGTTGTGACCATGATTTGATTTCCGGCTTCCTCTACAAGCCATACCTATTTTTTGAAATGAAAAATAAATACCATGTTTTACTTTTCTTTTATTTTGGTATTGAAAATGGTTTTCATAAGGTTTTTATATCAATATGTTGTATTTATATCCTGTTATTGAAAAGTGGAAATGTTATGTTTCCTTTATGCATGTTTTATGTGATACGATTATGTTATGGTTCTTGGGAATTAGTATGAAGACGAGTGGTTCCATGATAAACTAAGGGCAGGTGATCCAGATATAGCTCTCCAATGCATTGGGTAACGCGAAGGAGTTAAATGTTAAGGTATCTCCGAAGATATTTAGGGAATATACTGTGATGGGTATTCCAAACGTAACCAAGAGGGTTACTCCCTATGTAATAATGTTATGAATGCCTCAAGTTACCTTTATGTATTATGATTTCTATGATTTATTCATGATTTGATGAGGTATGTTAAAGTGCCTATGTTTTATGGGTAAAGTATGATTTCATTCTTATGTATATATGAACTCATGTTTCCTTTCCATATATTTAAAACCCTTACTGATCTTTTTATTCTTATCCCATGTTTTTGAAATGATTTTCACAGGTCAAGGCAAAGGTACATGATGTGATGATAGTGTCAAGGAAGTGTCAAGAATGAATCCATGTTTTATTTTAAATATGTTTCTATTGATGGGAAAAATGAATACTATTATTTTATGTAACCAATTTGTTTAAATGTGGAATGTAATGAAAGTTTTATGATCTAATTCTCTATAACTCTAAACCTGAAAAGATCCTCAATGTGTAATCTTATAATAACCCAAGATTAAGTAAGGTTTAAGGCTGGGGCCGTATAGTTGGTATCAAAGTGAGGTTTAGATAACTTTAGGAGTTAGAATTTTATTAAATGATTATCCAAAAATATTTTCTTTGATGGTCAAATTGAAATGATATAGCATTTGAAGATTACCATGTTGCTTCTCTTAATATATTTCTGTGTTAAGAATGGGTTTTCATTGAGGAAACAGAATAGATTTTCTGGGAAGGCAAACAGAGGGAAATGACCTTTCAAATCAGCATACTGAGATGGTCAGAATCAGAATTGAGCAGTTTACTGTAGTGATGGCTTGGTTGAATTAGGTGATAAATGGTGGTTGTGTTATTGATGATATTTTGGTGTTTTCCAAAAGTAAAGAGGAGCATGAAAGACATTTAAGGGTTATTTTACAAACCTTAAAAGAGAATAAATCGTATGGGAAATTCAGCAAGTGTGAGTTTTGGTTGCAACAAATTTCTTTCCTTGGTCATATTGTTTCTAAAGATGGAATAATTGTGGATCCTGCAAAAAAAAGTTGTTGAAGAATGGCCAAGACCCACAAATGTAACTGAGATTCATAGTTTCCTTGGTCTGGCAGGCTATTACCGAAGGTTTGTTTGAAATTTTTCAGGGTTATCTAGTCCAATGACTAAGCTAACTCGGAAGGGTGTTAAGTTTATCTGAACAAAAGAATTTGATGATTGTTTTCTGGAACTGAAAATAAGATTGGTGAATGATCCAGTTTTGGCACTACCTTCTAGGAATGGGGAGTTTGTTATCTACAGTGATGCTTCATTGAAAGGACATGGTTGTGTCCTAATGCAGAATGATTAGGTAATTGCTTATGCTTCCCGACAGTTGAAAACACATGAGGTAAATTACCCTACACATGATTTGGAATTAGCTGCTGTTGTTTTCGCTTTAAAAATTTAGAGGCATCATTTGTATAGAGTAAAGTGTGAAATATATACTGGTCACAAAAGTTTAAAGTATATATTTACTCAGAAAGAATTGAACATGAGACAAAGGATATGGCTTGAATTAATCAAGGATTATGATTGTACAATTCATTACCATCCGGGAAAAGAAAATAATGTGGCAGATGCTTTGAGTCGAAAAATTAATGCTTCATTAACAATGTTGCATTTGGAACATGATCCTTTGGTTAAGGATTTGATGAACTTTGGCATATAAGTTGTTGGTGTAGGATTTCCTTCTGTTTTGTTTCAGGTATCAATGAAATCTTCTCTATCAGACAAAATCAAGCAAGCATAGAAGCAAGATAGTGAGTTGTAGAAAAATGTAGAGCTCGTTCAGAAGGGTAAGTTACCTGAATTCAACATTGATAATGAATGTGTTTTGAGATTTGGGAAGAGATTGTGTGTGCCTTGTGATTCACAGTTGAAGAGAGAGTTATTATGTGAAGCTCATAGTTATCCGTTTTATGTTCATCCTGGCAGTACTAAGATGTATAGAGATATGCAGGAGTATTACTGGTGGGATGGAATGAAAAGGGATATTGATGATTTTACTGTGAAGTGTTTGAATTGTCAGCAGGTTAAAGCAGAGCGATAGTTACCGAAAGGGATGCTTCACCCTTTACCATTTCTAGAGTGGGAATGGGAAAATATATCCATGGACTTCGTTGTGGGATTTCCAAAGACACCTCGAGGTAATAATGCAATCAGGGTTATTGTTGATCGCTTGACTAAATATACTAATTTAATTTCTATACGAGATACTTTTTCCCTAGATCAACTTTACCATTTGTATCTTAAAGCGATATTCAGGTTACATGGAGTTCCTCTCTCCATTGTATCTGACCGTGATCCCAAGTTACTTCTAACTTTTGGAAAGGCCTTCAGAAGTCGTTGGGTACTGAATTAAATTTTAGTACAGCTTTTCATCCTCAATCAAATGGGCAGTCATAACGAACAATTAAGACTTTTGTAGATGTGCTACGTTCTTGTTCGATGGATTATCAGGGAAGTTGGGATCAACATCTTTCTTTGGTTGAGTTTTCTTATAATAACAGTTTTCATTCCAGTATACAGATGGCACCATTTGAGGCATTATATGGGAAGCGGTGTCGAACTCCAGCTTTCTGGGATAAAGTGGGTGAAAGGAAGCTGATGGGACCAGAATTGGTAGAAGAGCTGTCAAAAAAGGTTCAGCTGATACAGAAACACATGAGAACAGCTCAGAGCAGGCAAAAGAGTTATGCGGACAACATGAGGAAAGATCTCTCTTTTGAGGTAGGTGATCATGTTTTTCTCAAAGTTTCACCATGGAAAAGTGTGATGCGATTTGGTAAGAAAGGAAAGCTGAGTCCAAGTTTCATTGGACAATATGAAATTCTGGAGAGATTTGGATCAGTTTCATACCGAGTGGCTTTACCTCCAAGTTTATCTTAGGTACACAATGTTTTTCATGATTCAATGTTAAGGAAGTACATGCCAGATCCATCTCTTGTTTTGAGTCCAGAGGTAGTTCAGCTGGAAGAGAATCTATCTTATGAGGAACAACCAGTTCAAATTTTTGATCACAGGGAGAATGTGTTGCGGAATATGTTGATTCATCAAGTTAAGGTTTTTTGGAAATACCACATGATTGAAAAGGCAACATGCGAATCTGAAAATGCAATGAGGGATAAATACCCCCACTTATTCGATAAGTAAATAAATTGCGGGGATGGAATTTTCTAAAGGGGGGAAGGTTGTAACATCCCATGTAAGTAATGAATAATAGATATTTTTATCTATGTCTATTTATGAATTAGATAGTGTTTTAGAGGCTTAAAATGAGAATAAATCCAATCTTAAGCATGGAATACACTAATATTTTTAAAAGATTGTTTTACTGACTTTTGATGGAAAACCATTTTTAAATAAATATTTTGACAGTTTTATAATCTCTATTTCTCAAAATAAACATATTCTTTATGATTGGGACATTGAAATTTACATTGGATAAATTTTTGGTATTTTTCTGACAATGTTCATTTTTTAATGAATAGTTAAAAATACTGCATTTTACATCAAAACTACTTTTCATCTAATTTAATTATATGTTTATATTATCTTATTAATTTTATTAAAGTTTAATCTGAATATATTTTTACCGTTTAATCCTATGGTGGTCATTAGGATTAATTTCACTTTGGAATTGGGCATAAACGACTGCCAAACTTTTCATAGATATTGTTTCAAAAAAACCCACTATTTGTTTTGACAATGGGAATTATTTTTAAATTAATTATTTCAATTTATATGATTGGAATTTGGTAAAATGGATTCCATATTTAGAATCAGAATTTCCAAATTATGTAATTCTGACTCTTTTGTTTTTGGACATTATGAATAGTAACGACGGTAATTATCTTTAATTATCTTGATTAATGAGTAATCGGGTAGTTAAGGATAATAAAATAATATCATAATAATAAAAAATGACACCAAAATATGTCCTAATGCTACTGGTTGTCTTATGTCCGACCATGGGATTCCTTGTGCCAAACTTGGGGACCCCATGGAATCACTTTTGTGTGAAAGTGACTTTTTATCTTTTTATTTTTAAAGAAAGTTAAATATAACAAAGAATGTATCACCTGAGTAAAAAAAAATTAAATTTGTCTACACAAATGATCTATTGGACTATAAATAGTCATTGGAAATATAAAAATATTTCCTACATCATAGTATTTTTTCATAATTTTTATACATTAAAAAAATTAAATTATTTATGACACCATGATGATGCTACGATTACCACATTATTTAACGATTTAAATAAAATGAAAATATAATGTGAAATATAATACCTAAACTTGTCAAAAACCTATTGGATGGGTGTATTTCAAACCCTTATCACCTTATCCTTTAAATTTATAATTTTGGGACCTTTTTTATTCGAAAATCAGTTTATAAGAAAGTATCTTTTCGTAACTTTCAAAGAGTGCCCCTCCTCTCCTCTTATAAAAGGCCCACACATCTACCTTCTTACCCACACCTCTAAAGCCTTTGGCTTGGCCAATACTTGATCATTTTGTCTCTCCAAATCCATCTTTTACTCCTAGAAGCCTCACTTTGGGCAGAAGTCTTCCCAAGGAAGCCTTTGAACTCAAATCAAAAAGAGTTACCCGATTTAAAGGTAGTGTATTCTCTTGTGTTCTTATGTTTTATTTTGCTTCTCCACCCACCTAAACTCTTTTTATTAATTTCTTTTGTTACAAAACCAGTATCTTCCATATACTAGGATGTTTTTATAATAAGAATTCGAGCAACACTTACACACACCTACATCTAATGGTTAAAGAACATACTATTTCTGTGGATGGAGAATTTCTGCCTCACAAAACGATGATTGTTCAATATTCTTCTAACACCTTAAAAGGTGTCCATTAAGATGTAACTATATTTATATATGATATATAATATGTTTATTTTTTTCTTAATATTTTTCATTTTTCATTTATGGCATACCTTTATGGCTTCCATTATGGGTATACGCAATATCTTCATTTTAGGAAGTGCGGACTACCGCCCCCTCAAAGTGATTTGATTCGTTAATACCATATGTGGTACGTATAAAGGATATATTTAATGATATTATATATGATACCATACTGGAATTTTTATAATATTATGTATCATTATGTTTTAATTCCATTAATGTATGATATTGAAATGAAAGTAGCGTTCATGCCTGCGTACGGTTTACCGTCTCCATGAACGGTGCATTTCATTTCTTATCCCCAAATGTAATGTACTATTATAAGTACATATATATAATAGATATATATGATTTATGTTACATCTAAATGATGAATATAATTCTGGAATTAAAATTAATATCTCTCATTTAGTTTTAATTCCATTAATATGACATAGAAATGAAAGTAGCGTTCATGCGTACGTACGGCTTACCGTCTCCATGAACAATGCATTTCATTTATTACCTCTAAATGATTATGTAATATTATAAATGCATTTATATACTGGATATATATGATATATATGGCATCTAAATCATGAATATCATTCTTGAGATAATGGAAATTTGACTACGTGGCCAACTTGTAAATATAAGGAGTTCATTTTTGACTCAAGTACCAATGATCGTTAAAACGACCGTTATAAACTTAAATAATAACATAGTGTTCATGACAAGGTAATAAATGATATAAAAGGAATAATGAACTTGAAAAAGGTTCTTAAGCAAGTATAAATTAACTCAAGTTTATTATTCAGGAGATTAAAGAACGATCAAGTCAAGTCGGATATGAGGTAAGGGACTTCATCTCAATCTCCTTTCACTGAGGCATATTTTGTTTTATACACAACCTTCTTTTATACGGTGTATAATACCCATTAACTTTTAAGTTTATCAAAAAGTAATCTCTTTTAAATGACAAAAGTTAATGTTTTTGTTGTACGTATGCAGCGACAATGACTTCTCCGTCGTCGTGACCATTATTTGAGTTTCAGCTTCCTCTACAAGCCATAACTATTTTTTAAAATGAAAAATAAATACCATGTTTTACTTTTCTTTTATTTTGGTATTGAAAATGGGTTTCATAATGTTTTTATATCAATGTTTTTTATTTATATCTTGTGATTGAAAAGTGTAAATGGTATGTTTCCTTTATGCATATTTTATGTGATACGATTATGTTATGGTTCTTGGGCATTATTGTGAAGACGGGTGGTTCCGTGATAAACTAAGGGCGGGTGATCGCGATATAGCTCTCCAATTCATTGGGTAACGTGAAGGAGTTAAACGTTAAGGTTTCTCCGAATAGATTTAGGGAATGTACTGTGATGGGTATTCCAAACGTAACCAAGAGGGTTACTCCCTACGTAAGAATGTTATGAATGCCTCAAGTTACCTTTATGTCTTATGATTTCTATGATTTATTCATGATTTGATGAGTTATGTTAAGGTGCCTATGTTTTATGGGTAAATTACGATTTCATTCTTATGTATATATGAACTCGTGTTTCCTTTCCATATTTTTATAACCCTTACTGAGCTTTTTATGCTCATCCCAAATTTTTGAAATGATTTTCACTGGTCAAGGGAAAGGTACAAGATGTGATGATAGTGTCAAGGAAGTGTCAAGAAAGAATCCATGTTTTATTTTAAATATGTTTTCATTTTTTGAAAAAATGAATACTATTCTTTTATTTAACCACTTTGTTTAAATGTGGAATGTAATGTAAGTTTTATGATCTAATTCTCTAAAACTCTAAACCTGAAAAGATCCTCAATGTGTAATCTTCTAATAACTCAAGATTAAGTAAGGTTTAAGGCTGGGGCCTCATAGAGAATGTGTTACGAGGAAGGACTGTGCAATTAGTTCATGTGTTATGGAAACATGGAAGTGTTCAAGATGAAACATGTGATTGTGAATATAAAATTAGGGTTCAATGGTCCAATATTTTTTCCTCAGAATAGTAGAGAAGTTAGGGAGTGCAGCTCAAGGATGAGCTATTATAAGGCGGGGTTATCATAATTTACTATCATTTTTTGGAGTCATCTAAGGAGCGTTTCTAGGTACTTTTTCTGGGTTTTATGTACCTTTGTTTTGGAGTTGTGGCATGGGGTGCATTTGGGTGTTTTTTTAGAAAAACTAACAGATTGTGGGTTGTGCACGGTTTTCACACAATTTGAAAAACTATGTGACTAAACTATGCTAACCATGAAAACCTGGATAGAGAGGTCTGTAGGGTTTTCAGATACACTAAAAAACTCTGCAACTAAACTCTTTCGACTCTCCAAACCTAGGAAGATAGTTCTGTATGGTTTGTAAAATTTTTCCCTAACCATGTTCCCCTTATTAGGAAACTGTGCGTGTGGGATTAATTATCCGAAAATCAATTTTAAAATATGTTTAACCCCCCCTGAGACTCCCATATTTTGACCATGGATTAGGATTGAAAAATTCTAGGTGATCCCAAAGCCTTCTGGAGGGATTCTAGGGTGATTATAACATCATTCTTCGAGATCAAAATCCCAGATTGACGATACTCTTTTCCTAATAAGTATATTTCATACCATTGATTCCCTCATTCATTCCTCTATCATTCCTTGATCTTTTCATAGAATATATTCCCCATTTCCATGGATCTGAACCTATGAGTTGAGATCTTGATCTAGGATTGTGGGTCAAGATCTAGAATTTCAAGATCGTTTTTCCTTTGAACTTAATTTTGGTTTAGGGATTTATATTCAGAGAATGATCAACAACGTTGTGCTGCTCGCATTTTTGGAAATTCTATTTGGCTAATATATATAAATAAACTGAGGTATGTGGTCTAAATCGAACTCCCATAGTCATGGATTTGATATGTTAATGCGTGTTTATGGTTTTTCTAGCATCCCTTGATAGTTGATTTCCTAAATTGGAGTTATTTGGAATGTGGAATATACTTTTGATTGCATTGGTGATTAATTGATAGTTTAATCGCATAATAAATGAAGGGGGTTTCCCAAATAGATTTCTTTTTAGGATACTGTGTATGGGTTGGGATTTTGTAATTGAGATATTGAATTGATTATGATAATATAATTAATTGGTGGAAATTAATTATGAAATGATGTTTGGATATGTATGATAATTAATTGTGATAATTAATTATTTACCATGATGTTGATCAAACATAATTAATTGTGAGGATTAATTATGACACGTCGAGATTTGATATGGATAATTAATTTTGAATAATTAATTATTGAATGAGAATTGTGTTGATTTATTAATTAATTGATGAATTAGTTAATGTGTTATATGATTGGTTAATTGTTGAGTTAACTAAATACCATTGAAATGTTTATCTAATCATTGGATTAGTAATGGAATGACGTGGATAAGTCATGTGAATTAACGAATGATTAAATGGATGAGATTTTTGTCATTCTAGAAATGGTTTTCCATACTGAAAAGATATTGGGACTTGGATAAGGGTTTCTTTCCCAATACATATCCAAGATTGATATTTTGGGGTGATAAACATGATTATCAACACTGAATGAGATATGGAGTGTTAGGAATGGTGAACTACACTAAATGAGATTGGGTAGCATGAAATGACATTCAACACCAAATGAATGAAAATAATGAATGTTTATTCAAATAGAAAACATGAATTGAAACTGGGCCAAATGTGATGATTAAAGATTAAAAGACAATGTGATAACTGTTTAATTATTCCTTGTATGTATTGCTTCATAAAACTGCATACAATATCTTTTCACTGAAATTGTTTTTGACACCATTGGTGGTGTCCTACTGAGTTGTACTCACACACTATTTAGGCCACCCAATCAGCACCTAAGTAGTCTTTGTTGTTGCATGACAAGATAAATGCAAGGGCCAAGGATTGATTGATATTTGGGATTGGATCATGGTAGAGGGAACCCGACATGGTTCGAGGCCATCTTTGATGTCATGCTGTCTATGAATTTAGTTGCAGCTTAAATTCATGAAATTATAATTATTATATCATGTTTTACATTTCAATTGAGTATTGTATTTTTTTTATTTGAATAACTGATGATATGGGACTATTCTCATTATTTATATGCCTCCACACTTGGTTGTTTTCGTTTTATTCTGATGGAGTTTTATTCTAATAAAAGATGGTATAGAATCCCCAAAATAGACTTACCAAACCCTTATTTCTAGTTGGAAACCTCTGGAGTACATGGAGGCATGCTTGAGGGCATGTGGCCAACCGGCTCGGGGCACTGTTAATAGGATCCTAGGTCAAGATATCAAAACATACCTCTTAAATAAGATAAATTCCCAAACAATAACCATATCAATAAGTAGACATGATCTTATAAAAAACATTAGGGAAAAACGTTATCTATACTAGGATAAAATAAATCAACAAAAAAATAAGACTATTGGGAGCATATATATGACTCCCACTCCCATGTACTCCCCTAAAAAAACTAGGTAACCACATGAAACAAACCAAAAAAATAACACACCAACAAAACACCTTCTCATGATGGTCCTAAAAATAAATAGACTATTCCATGAAGGCTTCACTATATTTAATTTCTAAATCACCTTAATCTATGAAGTGAGAATCATCATAAAGATATATGTTAATATGTAATACATAAAATTCATCATGAATCCATCACATCTATGGGAGAATTTATAACTAATACCCCACAACTATAACATGATCCAGTGAGTAAAATGGTACACTAAAATAGGTAGAAAGATTGTTCCCTAACTGAACCTTCCCTAAAAATGATTATTATAAAACTTTAGGAACATATTATGTCTAATTTGGAACTCCATATGTCTCCTCCTATGATCACCATTTTAACACCCCGAGATTTTATAAATTATTATTTTTTGGAATTAATTTATCTTTAGGATATTTTTCATTTCACATGACATAGGAAGTAGTCATATATATATATATATATATATTAAAATAGGAAGTAAAAAATTTCTTTCAGAAGGAATCGATGTGGCTTTGTCTACACACAATACCAAATTGGCGTATGTTACATGCAACACCAAGTTTATGTGAAGCATAATTTTATTAAATTTCATTAAATGTTATAATTATAACCTATACATTATTCATAGTGATAAAAATATTAATAACTACTTTAAAATATTATATATATTGGTTTTATTGAAGAAACATATTGATTTTGAAAGACATAATTTTTTGTAAAGTCCTTATATGTTTAAATATACTATGAACTACACTCCATGTCCATCTCTGAAAGACAATGAAATTAATTCTATACACATGTATACATTTAATTTGATAAAATAATCTTCATTTTTGAATTTATAATTCCAAAATTATCATAGGGTGAACCTTTTAGGATTTTTTTGAGAAACTTCATTTTTGGATGAATAGTAAGATTACAATATTTTAGTTAAAAAATACTATTTATTTTAAATAAATATTAATCATAAATTATATTTTATATATTTTTAATGTCAAATTAATAAAATTATACATCTATTAATACTTTTTAGGTCATTATAATAAAATTTACTTGTAATTTAAAGTAAAAACATAATAAACTTTTGAATTTCATTCTACTTTAAAAACTTGTAATTCTGTCCTATTTGTGGGATTAGAATTTAAATTAATTATTCCACTTCTTTGAATTAAATTTATAAAAACCAACAAAAACCATTTTAATCAGTATAATATTTACATTATAATAAGATCAAATTAATTTTTGACCAAAAATATTAGTAAAAGCGATTAAAATTAATCACAATTATTAAGGTCAAATTGAGCATAATTAGGGACTAAACCTTAATCTTAGGTAACTAAATGAACTATAAACTTAACCAAAACACATTTTATAGATATATTTTTCCCATAAGCTTTCAATTATTGATTTATGATTGTCCATTATGACTTTTTTAGGTAATAACATGTGTACACCTAACTTGTTTTTAAAAATTCTAGATGAGTCTTTTTCCTTACCAATAAAAGGACACCGTCTATACCAATTTTAAAAACATATAAAACCAATTAATTTAGGCCAATATCATCCCAATAAACATCCAAATATCCCTCCCTTACTCTTATAATCCCATAATTGGGAAGAAATCAATCCGGGGAAGAATTTTGGAACAAACCAAAAGGTGTTACGAGATTAAGAGGTAACATCTTCTCCTATGATTTTTTCTTTTAATTTCATTCTCCAAACCTCCACTTTATTTATTCAACTATTGCATAAAAAATAGTATAATTATTATAATAGGGTTATTTATGCTATGGTTTCATCCTATATTTACACACACATCCATATAATGGGTAACAAATATACTGTTTATGTGTACGACGAACTACCCCCTCACTAAACAATGGTTTTTCATTTTCCTTTACCTCCTCTCATTGTGTAAATTACAATGAAAACTCAATTTATATATGTAATATTTTTTCATTATTATGTCTTTAATTTTATTTATTCCTTTTTTGTATATATATATATTTTAATTTCCATGTCATGTTAATACGATAATTTGGTTTGGGGAAATGTGGATTACCCTACCCTCAATGCTATGCGATTTATTTATATAATACATAAAATGTAGTGTGTATGGGTTTTCTATATATATATATATATCATATATATGATATAATCAAGAAACTATAATAATGATATATATATATAGATATATACATATATTTATTTTACATTCATTCTTTCAAAACAACAATTAAACAAAAATAGCGTTCATGTGTACGTACGACCTACCATATCCATGAATGGTGTATTCAGTTTCATAAATATATATTCTATGGATTATTATAATAAAAATATACTAAATATAAATTATATTTAAATCATGGTTTACAGAAACGCTCGCATTCATCTAGGAATTCATATGGCTTGCTATCATAATAGATTTATTGTTGTCCCAAACATCACTTACTATAAGGGCGTAGTATAGAGATATTCTATGGTCAATACCATATGCAGGAAGCTGGTTCTTAGAGGTTACTAGATGAAGACCCTTTTAGATAGGATTCCTTTCAAGTTACTTTAGATTTTGAGTTTATTAAATCTATGGTTGAAGGTTTCTTCAAATGATTAGAGAGGGGTCATGATCAATTTTGAGTACCTGTGAGAAAAATAACCATATTTATAATATTGAAGGGGTCCTCAAGTTTAGGCTATGAAGAAAGTATAAGTCACTAGTCGAACTTGATCAAGTCAACAAGATCTACCTTGATGGTAACTATTTCTTGATTATGAGATATTGACAACCTAGGGGCATTAATCTTGCCTTCAATTGATGAATGTATCTTAGGCTAGTGGTTGTGGCATAATCTAATACATTCAGGATTGGGTCTTCCACATGGATATACCATGGATAGGGTAATTCAGATTAATTTTATATAAATTTTATCATTTATCATGATTACTAATCTTTTAGGGTTACCAAAATTATAATTAAATATTCATTTTGAAATTAGATAAATCTACTCTCGATCCCTAACCCTTAGTGGTTTAGCCACTCATGGTTGGAGGAGAAAAGAATGAATAACTAAAAAGCATAATTATCATTTTCAATTGATTGGAAATTATATATTTACTAATAATTCAATTTTTGGGTTTTTGTAAAAGGGAAATAAGCGTGCAATAGATGTTTATGAGAGATAAATCAAAATTCTTATAAATTTCTAAATAGAAATTAGAAATGGATCTAACACCTATTCATCAATAATAAAATATATAAATTGTAAAGTTATGTAATGGAAATTGATATTGATGATGAAAAAATCTTTTATGGCACTTTAATAAAAATAAAATTGAAAAAATGATTAAATTTTGAGTTTGAGAGGGGAAAGGAAGAGGGAAAGTCGAAGGAAACAAAAACAGAGAGAAATCCTTGCTATGGGATCCTCTAAAATGTGAAAGTTAGGTGTTATATATATAGATGAAATATGTCAAAATATGTAATATATTACACGTCATGTAATGTAAATCCACGTACTTCTCCACAGATTTTGAATCTTATGTGTATCTTGTGCATTTATCACCCGAAATATGAGGTTTGAACACTTACACATTGTGTATTGATGACCCACAACATGTATTGGCCTTCCAGATATTCCTCTAGAGTGGATTTCTCACTAAAATATTTACTAGGATCACACCATGTATTACCCAATCATAATGTGTAATGGCTTCTTTCTCTGCAGACATCGCGAATTAGTTCACTGCTTGGATCAAGGCTTGTCACATGTTGTGAAATCCTTTTAGACGACATGTAATGCCGATTCACGATGTGTAATATGTGATTTTTTTAACATTTTCTTCATTTCATCCTTTGAATATTTTGAAGTCTCATTGATGAAAAATTAAGCACATACAAAGAGAATTATTGAATAAAATAATAAATATCTTTAAGTAAACGAAAACCAATTGTATATATGAATTCATCTTATCAAATTACCCCAAACATGGGAAATTTATTATCCTAAAGGGAAAAGGTATCAATAATGAATTCAAAATGTTAAGACATTTTCAAAGTAAGAAACATTGATCAGGAACATTCAAATAAATCCAATTGTAATAGGAAAAGGATATTCTCCAAAACTAGCCTCGCATCACAAATTTATCACTCCTTAAACATGAATTATTTAAAATAAAATTTAATCATTTAATTACAATCTTTAATATATTACATGAATTATATAATCATTTTTAATTTACCTCATAAGGTATTTTCTCTCAACACTCATCATAAAATGAAATTGGGGTTATACTCATACCCTGAGTACATGTTCCTAACCATATGATTAAATTGGTTCTATGATCTCTACTTTGTGAAGACAGGTACAAAATCAATCATGAAGGATTTAGCAATTAGGTTCTAATGTCACTAAGGCTATGGGTAGGTGGGTAAAAGGTAAAAATCATGCTCAAAATAAGCGTAAGCTCTGAATCATAATGCATGAATCACTAGATATGTGTAATACAATGCCCCCTACTAATTAATAAATTCCACACTCCCGTAGCCCTGGTTGGAACCACATATATGTTAATAAACTATGTAAGGAGTATTCTATTCCTTTCCTTTTTTTTAAGTCTTGTCTGGGCCAGATCTCACATCCATCTCTTAACTACCAATGATCTTTCAAGGGATTCATTAGTCAGTAAATGGTGTTTTTTACCTTCCCAGTAGACAACTCATGTTTTTTGTCCTTTTTCTTTTCAATTTTGAAAAGGAACAGAACTAAAGTGAAATTCTATAAATTAAATATAGATCACATCCAAATAGATTGGTGAGTACAAAATACCTCTCCTATAAGTAAAACCGTCCCATATTTCATAATACCCCCCACACTTGTTCAAAATTAGAGTTATGCATTATACATGGACAAGGGTAGGAAGTGATAGTCAGCCTAGAATAGATTCATCCAATACGATCATTCATTCCAGTTCTGGCTAAATAAATGAATGATGTATTGTAGGTCTTAGGAAAAAGTGTCTAACAAATATTTCCTCGACCATTTTAAAATCTGTACTTTTGTAGTCATAGCCTCAATAAGATCTTAGTGAAAGATATGATAGGGAGACACCTCCAAGGTATCAATCAAGAAATATTCTTAGAAAATAATGTTTAATTGTGGTCTTAGATTCATCTCAGTTAATGAGAATTAAAATAGAATATGAAAATTTTAGTGGGTATAAAACTAAGTAATGAATCAATTAAAAATAATTTTAAATATGATTAATTTGATTCAAATTTATAATATTATCAATAATATTAAAATTAAAAATAGAGACAAAACATGGATTATAATATTTTCAAACATTACTTTTTCTTTTATTTAAATGAGAATAACGATTTTTCTGTTTAAAGCTGCTTATAATTTCTAAAAATGTCTCTTAAACAGGTGAAATCAAGAAAATATTCTAGTATATCGATAGTGAAAATCATGAGAAACTCCCCCACACATAGAAGGAGACAGGGTCCACAATTTCCATGAAATGTTTTTGGTAGTTTTTTGTAATGTAAAGCTAAGATACATAGAAATAGTCATTTCTAAAATTTAAAAAAAATTAGGGAACTGAGAGCTCCCAAGATAGTGTCATTTCATGAAGGGATTTGGTTTTCTATATGATGGGTCAGTGTCACCTGAAAAATTGGTTATATAACAAATCAGTCACTAGGTTAAACATTTGTACATAGGGTTAAACATTTTAATAGCATACGAGTGGGATGGTGTATGAAAAACTAGTAGTGGAAAACAGTTTTAATCAAATGTTTGAAATGTTCACAATGAAGATAAATTATATAATCAAATGAAATTGAAAATACTCAACTATGAAAACTCAATCTAGACCACATGTCAACTATGGGTTTCATCCCATAAATTAAAAACTATATTTTGGCAGCTAGTTGGATGGAACTAAATAGCCTGCAGTGGGTCTATCAGTTTATTTTCTCCTTTTCTTTTTATAGATTATTCTTAGTGTGTCTTCCAATTCTAAAGTTCTCTTAACTGGGTTTATGAATTCCATCCCTATCTCAAAAAATCTAAATCCAAAAATGGAATATCATTCATTTAGGCCAACGATATCCTCCATCATCGTCCCACCATCAGATGGTGAGAAAAGATATCCTGTTAGGTCAGTATCTACAACATTAGGTAGGGTTGGTGGAGCAGTGACTACAGTGGTGGATGATGGGGTCATGGAGTAGGGAAAATTATCTGGGTTTGGTGGTGGAGAGGTAACGATCTATAGAAAGTCTAGGGATCAAGAAATAGGATCAATAAAGTGTACCTCTAGGGTGGAATTAGAAGCCATCCCCTTGCCTATATGGTAATGATCAACTATAAACTCTTATCGGTGGGGAACAATCAATCATGTAAGTCATAAGTTTGAGATATGATATAGGTGATGTAGGGATAGTATAAAAGGATTGGTGTCAGGGGTGGGTGGTGGTGGTGTGAGGAACTCTATATTCTCAATTTAAGATAGATAAATAAGAGTATAATTCATGAATAGGTTTGCTACGATGCATTATTGGGTCACCTAGATACTAATTTTGGTAGGGAGGGGTAGCTCTATGAATGGTGGATGATGTGGTGGAAAAGGTAGAAGGAGGAATGTGGGGTATAGATGATGGTGTTTTCTGGGGATAAATGAGTGGGTTTTCCGCAGCTGTGGGTGGTGGTTCATCCTATTGTGCCACCTCTTGCATGCATGTTATGAAAAATTAAACGTCATCCTCCGTCATAGACAACTGCATCTTGTGCATCATCACATGGTTGATAATATCAATCGGTCCTAGGGATGTGAGGGGCAGTGCCAAATTGAACACATCTAGTTTTATAGCTAGGTGAGTGATGAAAGAACCTTCCATCAAGGTACCACACTGCCTTTGGCCATGTGCCTTGTAATAATGGGAGAATCAAGAATACATGTTTACAGATGGGCTTCCCATGGATGCTAAAAGGATATTCCCATCCATCTAGTTAACATTCCATCCCATGTGAACCATATGTGTGTCATGGATCTATGAATGATACGCAGTGCAGGGCCCCAAATCTTGGTGGATATCATGATGCTTGGGTCATGGTGCAATTGAGGATCCCAGGTAATCAACTCTCAAAGACGTGGAGGATCTTCTCAGGGTGGCTCTAGTAGAATAGTAAGATAAATTTCAGAAGTGACATACACATGTATGTAAATTCCATGTATGATGATGAAATCTATGAATGATAACTCATGGGGTCTGCCACCCAAGAGAAATCAGAGGCATTCACAGGACATCTTCATTGTGAAAAGGAATTCGAGGAAAAATTCCATTTACATATCCTTGCATAACTCCGAAATTATATCTTTATGAATGACCCCCTAGATGATAAGGACATCAACATGGATATTCATCCTATTCAGGATGTGAATATCTAGAGTCTTGTTTGTATGCATTGGATAAGAATGAAACCATTGGATATTTACCCGATGCGGTGTGTTTGAAAAACACAAGATTGGAGAAAGGTGTAGGTTTCCATCACTAGAGGTTGATTTGGAGTTTTCCTGAGTCATAGTTTTGGCATGGGTTGCTGCAGGCGGTGTAGAAGGTTCAACATATGCTGCTCCATGGTGACACTTGGACAATGGATTCTCTCTAGTTGCTGAGGATGAGGAGGAGGAGGAGGAGGAGGGTTCAAATCACTGGTTTCGTGTCATGGAAGAAGGTAGGGAGGGGTTATTTTTGGTTTTGGTAGAGAATAAGGAGGAGGTTTCTATGAGGGTGATGTTGGAAAAAAGGGGTAAGGGGTTTTTGAGAAGGGAGAAGGGAGGTAGAGAGTAGTTTTGGGAGAGGAGGAGGATGGGTGCGGTTGTGCGAGAGAGGAGGATAAGGAAGTAGGGGGTGATGGGTCTATGGCGTTGGGTTGTGAACATAGGTTCATGAATAATTTTTAAAAATATACCCACAACACTACATGATGTATAATATTTGTTCACTATAGGTAATGATTCAATAAATTGAATGTTTTCTGTAAAATGGTACACATAGTGAACTACTATTACATGACGTGTAATGAACTATTTTGTATTAAATTGTCTTCCTTATTTACATTCAGGTCCAGCCCTACCTCAAACTTTCCTAATGCTATCAAAATTTATTCAAGGATATGATATCATACACTGGGTTTCCTCCCAGTCAATTCTTCTTTTTAAGATTGGATATTGACTGAATTAGTACCCAATTGAATTTTTGGCTGATTACATATCCTTCATGGAAAGGTTCTCAGAAATTATTCTGTCTTTGACCATTAACATTAAAAGGTGGTCATCCTTCTCTTTTAATATTAGTGGTCCCATAAGGAATGACCTGAATGCCTTTAAATGGGCTTGACCGTCTAGATTTTAGCTTACTAGGGAATAACTTCAATCTTGAGTTGAACAACACGACCATATTCCCAGGTACAAATATACTCATAAAAATTAAATAGTCATTCCATTTCATTGTATTTTACTTATATATTCCCACATTTCCATATGAATCTCTCTTAATCACTTATAATGTTGTTAATTATAGCATCTAAGCATCTCTATCCTTCTCAGAATCTTCATTTAGCTACTTGATTTCCCAAAATGAATGATGCTCCAACTCTATTGGAAGATGAAATGGTTTCCCATAAACTAGTCTGAATGGTTTGGTTCTTATGGGTGTATTGTAGGAAATTTGGTATTTCCATAGTTCATCATCTAGTTTGAGACTCAAATCTCATTGGATTGTATTCATAATCTTTTGAAAAAATTTCTTTATCTCCCTATCTAACAGTTCCACTAGCCCACTTGCTTGTGGGTGGTAGGAAGTTCTTGTGTTGAATCTTATGCC
The DNA here is from genome assembly GCA_963277665.1 of Viscum album. NCBI lineage: Eukaryota > Viridiplantae > Streptophyta > Magnoliopsida > Santalales > Viscaceae > Viscum > Viscum album. Next base: position 443,846,410 of record OY728160.1, read on the forward strand.
ATACTTCTCTAGAAATAATCTCAGATCCTATTTTCTAAAAGGTGCTACTCTATCACGGATGAGTAATATTTGAAATCGAAATCTTGAAAACACATTCTCTTTAGAATGTTCCAGATAACTTTTTTTTGTGTCATGTGAGGTTTCTTTTGCTTCAACCCATTTTGAGATGTAGTTAACACCAATCAGAATGTAGGGTGTACCATATGAGGTGGGATATGGTCCTATGAAATCTATTCCCCAATAATCTAATATTTCAACTCCCAAAATGTGATTTTGTGGCATCTCAATCAATTTTCCAATGTTTATTGTCCGCTGGAATCTATCCCATTTTTTGAAATATTCCCTGACATCTTGGTGCAGTATGGGCCAGAAAAGTCCACTTTTTAGAATTTTGGATATTATACACTTGGGTCCATTATTTCTTCCAATTGGAAATATGTGACACATCTTAATAACATTTTTGGTTTCTTTTTTGAGGATGAATCGGGTTAATAATATTTTAGAACATCGCATGAACAAAAGTGGTTCATTCCGACGGTAATTCTATGAATTTTTAAAAAACATTTTTCTCTATCGGTAAAAAAGGTCCTAATTTAAAAATATTTTAGAAAAATAATTGGCATTATTGAATAAAAATGGTTGGACTTTGATACTAAATATGGATCTATTTGGGAAGTCTACTTCAATTTTAGTCTCCTCCCCTTTCATGATGATGTGTAGAGGAAGTGTTGATATATGATCCACAATCAAATTCTCTATGAATTTTGTATCATTGATCATGATATCGAGTTCCTATACCAAGAGGATCCAACGTATCAGCCAATGCTTGGAATCATTCTTGTCTATTGTGTACATGAGGGCAGCATGATCAGTATGCACAATCACTTTGGACATAACTAGATATGAAAATAATTTATTGACGTCATATACAACAGCTAAGTGTTATGTTTCTATAGACGTGTAGTTGACATGAACTTCACATAGCATGTGAAATTCATAATATATGGGGAATAATATGTGAGTAATGGTCTATCCTCACACAAAACCAACAACAAGGTCACTGGCATCACACATTAATTCTAATTCGTTATCACTTTTGGGTAAAATAATGACTGGGGATGATATAAGACTCCTTTTTAATGCATTGAAAGCTTGTAAAAAGTTCTCATTGAATTTGAAAGAAACATATTTTAAAAAAATATGTGTTAATTTATGATAATATTTAGAAAAATATTTCACAAATCATTTGTAAAATCAAGCATTTCATAGAACACTATTGATTCCCTTTACTATCTAGGATTTTGGTAGATCCTTGATGATTTTTATTTTGGATGTATCAACATCTATACCTTCGTTTGAGATTTTATGTCCAAGTAAAATTCCTATTAAACCATGAAATGTAATTTCTCCCAATTAAGAAGTGGTAACTCCTCTTCACAGTGTTAGAAGACCAATTCTAGATTGTAAAAACAGTCTTCAAATGGTCTTCCATAGATAGAGAATTCATCAACAAAGATCTTTAGGAACTATTTAGCCATATCATGGAAAATATGCATCATGCATCTATTTATATTTTCTTTAGAACTTCACATTCCAAATGGAATTCTCATATAATAAAAAGTAAAAAATGGGATTGTAAATGTGGTTTTAGGTAATCAGAATGATTAACTGAAATTTGGGTGTATCCTGAATAACCATATTGGAAATAATAGAATTCATTTCCTGTATGTCTTTCCAGAAGCTGATCCATGAATGGTAAATGAAAATAATCTTTTCTGGTGGCTACATTCAGGCATCTGTAATCTATAAAGACTCTTTATCTAGTGATAGTGTATATTGGAATCAATTCATTTTCATCAGTTATCTCTACTATGAGTCTCCCTTTATAAGTTACAACCTATAGGGGGATTACCCATTCACTATTGGATATGGGAAATATTATCCCATCATCCAAGTGGTTTAGAACATCAGTTTTGATGACTTCCTTCATCAATGATGTGATCCACCTATGAGGATGTTTTTTAGTGTTTCATCTTCATCGAGTGGGGTTCTGTAAGTGTATTTAGTTAGATTGATCCCATTGAGGTCTTCCACTCCTCAACAGATTGATTTCTTATGTCACTTCAAAACATCAGCTGATTTATCATCTTATTCCTAAGATAGTTCATAGTTGATAATAATTGGTAGAGAGGATGACACACCTATGTATGAATTCTTTAGAGTAATAGGAAGAGGTTTGAGTTACAGCTTGGGTGGTTGAATTATGGAGGAGATAAAAGGTGGCAACGTATCCCTCAAGAGATTTTCAATTAATCTTATATCCTTAAAATTGTACTTTTCTTCCTTCTCTGAGAGTGTATATTCAATTTATTATTCAATGGCCTTGTACTCATCTCATTTTTGGTTTAGAGAGACTGTGTTGCAATCCAAAGAACCATTTTATTGTTTGGAATCATTAACCAACATGAACACTGCTTGTTCTTCTACAACTCAGATTAATAGACATCCCTGATTCACATCTATCAATGATTTTCCTATGTCTAGGAATAACCATCCTATTATTAAAGGAACATCACTTTCTTCCTCCATTTAAAAAACTATATTGTATATTATAAATATTAATTTCTTGACTTTAACCAAAATATCTTCAATAATACCACTATGGTACTTTACTAGTTATTCATAGAGTTACAATGTTACTATTTTTGTTTTCAGTTCTTGGAGTCCTATCTTGTAGAAATCACTCATTGTCATTATGATAATTCTTTCTCCAGGATCACACATGGATCTTCCAAAATTTAATTTTCTGATATCATTGAGAATTGAAAATATTTCAAGATCTCTAATTTTCAATGGGATTTTTTATTTCACTACATAAGATCATTGTTAATTTAAGGATATGATCCCATGATCTTTTATATTTCTTTTGTTGGACAATATATCCTTGATAAATTTATCATATATTGACATCTAGTAAATGGTGTCTCAAAATGGTATGTTGATGTGCAGTTTCATGAAACTATTGAGGAACTTCCAATAGTGTTCCTCCTTTCTACCATATATTTATCTTTTTAGAAAGGGAATGGGTAGATTTTTCGGATGTGGGGAAACATAAAATGCTTCTTTTGGATGATTGTGATTTTTATTCTTCTCAACTAGGAATTATTCTTGTGGTGTGACTGGTGTAGTCTTATCAACTTCTTCTTATTCTACAAGTTGTTTCTTATGCTCATCCTTATGACTTTCATCTCTTACACTAGGTTGTGGAAAATCTAAAATCTACATTGTTCTAATCTCTACTTCCTTAGATTCATCCCATGGGTATCTTTCAGTATTAATAGGATGCGTGCCTAGTAATCTATTAGATAAGGACTTCTATATTTGATCCATTTTAATTAAAAGACACCTTAAGGAATCTATTTTGTTTTCCATTTCCTCCCACTGAGTTTCCATTTTTGGATAAAATTTTTAGACAAAAGTAGCTAGGATATTTTATAGATTACTTTGAGGAGGAGGTGGTGGTTTTCAAGGTCTTGGATGGGTGGGATGGAATTTTTTCTAAGGTATTTGTTGGAAGGGATTTCATTTAATGTAATACTGTAGTCTAGGAACTGGGTTCATCTAAGGTTACCCTGGTGGTACTAGATTTTTCAATGGTGCTTGACCACTCCACTATTGAAAATAACCTCGGTTATTCTGAGGCTGCTGCTGAGTAGTCAACTGTTGGTAATATGGTTGGTTTTGTTGATTACAATTAACATAATTACAATCCTGTTGATCCTAAAATCCTTTCTTTAAATTATGATAGATATGTGGGCCACCATATATTTCACAGGATTGTATCTCCATCATGGGAGTAGGAGGTGGTTGAGAACATGGCATTTGAAATGAATTAAGATTCTTCATGAGGGATTCAACATGAACACCTAATCTAGTGTTCCCTTATACCTGGTGGATACAATGTCATAGTGGTCCATGATCACTTTTCCATATACTATCATTGTGATAAACTTCTTAAAGAATTGTTCTTCCAGATTCATGGGTTTAAAACATCAATCCTCTATGAGATGTTTTATCGAAAACAGTTCATGTAGCTGGATAAAGTCCTTGGTATAATGTCTATAACTGAATCCACATATCAAATCCATGGTGTGAAAAGTTCCTCATGATATCTTTGAATTGGTACCATGTTTCTCATACTGATTCTATGTTAGTTTGAGTAATGTTTTGAATATCATTCTTGAGCTTGCAGGTCCAGATTTGTGGAAATTATTTGTTCAAAATATTATTGGCAAGATCGTCCAACATTGTGAATGACTTGGGAGATTAAAATTTTCACCAATCCTTAGCTCTGTCTCTTAGGGAAAATGGGAATATGCACAACCTTATTGCTTATAAAAAGACTCCCTAGTGGTGGAAGGTAATGAAAACATCCAAGAAGTTATCAATGTTCTCATGTGGATCTTCACTTTAAAGTCAACAGAATTACACCATGTTCAGGATCATATGAATGAGTCTAGGTTTAATTTCAACGGTATGAGCATGGATGGGTAATGAATGATTCTTGGGGGGCGCCATAGATTTATGGAAATCCATAATACATGATGATTTTATCTTGATTCATTAGTAATTCCCCTATAATTACTTGATGAGGGTATGGAATGTTGGGTCCCACATTGTGGTGTTGATTGGCCATTTCTGGCCAGCATTGTGAAAAAAGGTACCTTTCCATCTCGTGATCAAAATCTAAATTTTCTTATGAATCATGGTTCCTTGAAGTAGTCAACATACCTTGGTACATGAACTATATTATAAGAAAAGAGGATGAAAGTGAATCTCTAAGGAAAATAAGGGATTGGGGGTTAGGGAATGGTAATCCTAGGATTCTTTCAAGAGGTCAGGAAAGCACGACAGTGAGTCCCTGAAAACAATTCAAAAAATTTACATGCCTGCACACATCATTGTATTCGTATGGGCTGCTGTCATATTGGATTTATTTTTGTCCCAAACATCACTCACTACTTGGGTGTATTATAGTTATAGTTCAATGTCGATCATACAGGTAGGAAGATATCTCTTAGAGGTAACTGTCTTGTGACCATTTTAGATAGGATTCTTTCTTAGTTTCGTTAGATTGACTATTTTTTAAATCTATGGTTGAATGTTTCTTAAAATGATTAACAAGGGATCAAGATCAATTTTTATTGTATGTGAGAAGAATAATCATAATATCGATCTAGGTAGGTACCTAGAGTTTAGTTTGCGAAGCAAGAGGATGTCACTAGTTGACTTTGGTCAAGTCAACTATCTCTACCAAGGAGGTATCTATTACTTGACAAGAAGATAATGAAAACATAGGTTAATTAATATTTTCTTAAATGGAAGAAAGTATATTAGGCTAATGGTCATAGACTAAACAACACCATTCAGGATAGGATCTTCCACTTGGATATCCTGTGGATAGGGTAATTAAAATAAATTAGGTAGAAATTGTATCATTTATCCTGTTTATTAGTCCTTTAGGGTTACCAAAATTCTAATTAAATATTCATTATAAATTCAGATACATCTACTCTTGATCCCAACACCTAAGTGGTTCAACCACTCGTGGTAAGAGTAGAAAAGAATAAATAACTAAAATCCTTTCTTAACATATTAAATTGATTTGAAATTAAACAGTTCTGAATCATTCAATGGTTTGGATTTTATAAAAAGGTAAATAAGAATGAAATATAATTTTACAAGAGATAATTAACAATTCAAATAAATTTTATGTTCCCATACATGTCGTTTAATTTTTATGGGATTCAGTAATATTAGGTTTATTTTTTTCCCAAACATCACTTACTTCTAGGGTGTATTTTTGTTATAGTTCGGGGTCAATCCCATAGGGAGGAAGCTAGATAATACATATTAATGGATTGAGACCATTTTAGATATGATTCCTTTCAAGATTCATTGGTTTAGGATTTTTTTAAATCTATTATTGAATATTTCTTAAAATTATTAATGAGGGGTAGGATCAATTTCAACTATATATGAGAAGTATTATCTTATTTTTATCCTAGTAGGGTCATAGAGTTTAGGCTACAAAGCAAGTGGAAGTTTCTTTTTTACATTGGTCAAGTCAACTAGCTCTATCTAGGAGGTAACTATTCCTTGATCATGATAGAATTAAAAACAAGGTTCATCATGCTTGGATTCTATTTAATAAAGTATCATAGTCTAGTAGTTGTAGCCTAATATAGTCCAATCAGTATAAGGTCTTCCACTTGAATATCCCATGGTTAGGGGAATTAAAATTATTTAGAGAGACATTTTATCATTTATCCTAATTACTAGGGATACCAAAATTAAAAAAAAATATTCATTAGGAATTCAGATACATATACTCTTGATCCCAACTTCTGAGTGGTTCAAAAATTCATGGTAGGAGGATGAAATAATAAATAACTAAAACACATGATTTAAATGTTTAATAGATTTTAAATTCAACACCTCTAAATAATTCAATTGTTAGGACTTTCTAGAAAAAGAAATTAATCATGCACTAAATGATTATGATAGATAAATAACAGTTCTAATAAAATTATTACAAGGAAGTAGAAATTAATCTAAAATATTCTCTTCTGTAATTGATGATGAACGATGGTAATATACATAATTAATGTTGATGCTGATGAAGAAAACACAATCCAAAAATCATGAATAAAAAAAATATGAAACAATGAATAAATTTTGAGTTTGAGAGGGGAAATGATGAATGAAACTCGAAGGGAACAAAAAAAATGAAACGTATCTACTTGGGGATCCTCTTAAATGTACAACCAAGTTGTTGTATATATATGAGAAATAAGTTACGATGTGTAATATATTACATGTTGTGTTACATAGATCCACATAAATATCATTGGATTTGGAATCTTGCAAATATATCAGGAATAGACCACCCAAAATATGATGTTTTTCCACTTACACATCATGTACTGATGACTGACGATGTGTACTATACTTCCAGCTGTTTATCTTGAGCGGATTTCTTGCTAACGACTTTGACAGGGATCATGTCATGTATTGCCCACTCACGACATGTAATGGCTTAATTATCTGAAGACATCATGAATTGGTTTACATAATTCCTCATGTCTTTTCACATGCCATGAAATCCAATTACACAATGTGTAATTCTGATTCATGATGTGTAATAAATGAATTCTGTACTTTTTCTACATTTCTTCCTTTGAATGTCGTGAATCCTCAATCCTACAAAATTAGTCACATACCAAGCGCATTATCGAATAAAATAATAAAAATCCTTATGTAAATGATAGAAAATTTAATATATTAATTTAAATTATCATTTACATTCTATAAATCTTAATAAAAATATAAGAACCAAAGATATAATGAATTAAGAGACATGCGAAAAACAATGTAGATATTACCCTAAGTGAAACCATATCATAGAATTGTTAACCATCATATAATATAAAGCCATAATAAAACATTAATGCATTTAGATATAAGAATATATTTCTTTAAAATATGTATAATAAATTTATATTTTTTATATAGGTCATTTTAATGAGTACAACAATATTCAAGAGACAAGGTAAGGGGATTTCATCCCACATTTTTTTTCATGAGATACATGCTTTATTAACCACCCATTTCTCTAGTGTGGTGTGTATAATTCCCATGGATGTATTAAATGATTATTATACTTGCATTTATGGGTATTTAAATATCTATTCTATGATTTTTATTTCATGGGGTTAATAATTAAAAAGTCACCAAATTAGTAACGTAGTTTTGTCTCAATTTTCCTTTTTTAAGTCTCATGTTTTTTTATGCACCTACAATTTTATCTTGAGGCGTATATAATTCCATATTACAATTTATTTCATTAATATATTTATTTTAATGGTATTTTATTCTTTATTATATTTTATTTTCTTATATGGAGAGTGTTTTCCCAAGTTACCAAGTAGTAAGAGTTATCAAAACAATCTCATCATTTTACAAGATTGCTAATGATCATGCTTCTATTTATAAAATATTGTGATTAATCTTTCATGAAATCTCATGAGCTTCCCTATCCTATTTTATTTCATGATATATTATGGTATTTTTACCATTATTCCACTCCTGGGTACATAATATTAATAATAATGTGTTTTTAATAAAGCCATTATTTAGGCTCTCTCCAGTTGGAAATTTTTGTACCATAAATACCATGTTTTTTAAAAAGGGTGTATTAGAATACTATACTATTATCCTATAACAATTAAATTAAATTTTCCTCTTTTTTTCTTTTACCAATATTTTCAATGGAATCTTCTTATCTCTTTCTGATCAAGGTAATATTATTCACTTTTTACCATGTGAATGAAAATATCTATTTTATCACATATACATGTACAGATTTTCATCAAATTATTTATTTGAATCTTTTTTCATTTTTAAATGGAATAAATTTAATAAAATTATTTATTTAAAATTATGTTTCCTGTAAAATTGTTTTCCACAGGTTTTAAAGATTATTTTATATATTTTGAAGGATTTTTTTGTCAAAATGTTTTCAATCCTTATGTAAAAGGTTTCAAAGTATTTTCTAATAAATAGTTCTCGAAAAGATTTAAAAATTATTTCATATGTTTTAAAGTAAAAATGTTTCATAACATTTTAAAGATTTATTTATATTTTTTCATAGATTTTTCAATGAAAATCATTTTTAGAATACATTGAATCTTTTTTAATATGTTTTCAAGGGAAAATGTTTTCAATATGATTTCAAGTATTATTTATATGTATTGAAGGTATTTTATATGAAAATTATTTTCAAATGGTTTTTTATATTAAAAATACATTTCCAAAGAATAGTAGATATTTTCCTCAAAGTATGTTTCGTAATGATATTTCAAAATTAATTTTTATATAACATGGAATCCATGGATGTTACTAATGACCTTATAAGAAATGACCTAAATGTTCTTCTCAAATTATTTATATGATTGGGTTGTTCTTAATTTCATGGTATTTAAGAAACCCATTTCACTTTCATACGTTATATCTTTATAAAATATAATTCTCATTCATAGATTATTCTTTTGATGAAATAATAATGAAACTTGTATATTTTCCACAGGTTATGATATGATTACAAGTTTATGATACCCATTTATTTTCATGGGTTAGGATATGATTGTTTATGATTTTGTGGCACATGTATGTATGACTTCAGTATGAGATGGGTGAGACCTATATATACCTCCAATTCAGTGGGTAAAGATTTATATATCATGAGATATACTATGATGGCCTTTGGAGTAAACCATGAATACTATGATGGCCATGAGAGTGAAACCTGAATAGCAAGATGGTATGAGGAGTGAAATTAGGATATTAAGATATCAATGGGAGTAAAACATGATTACTAATATGGCATGGGGAGTGATCCCATACTTCTAATTTGCCTTTGGAAGTGATTCCTCAGATATTATAGAAATTAGATTATATGCTTATTTGACTACCACAATCACATGTCTTATTCATATTTTAAGATTTCATGGATTATGTTATTTATTTATTTATGATTCATGTCATATGAACTTCCAATATTTCTTATGATATATAATATATAGGGTATGATCTTCTAATTCTATGATCATGTTCCATAACCTTTTGTTCTTGCTCTGATTACACATTTATTTTATTTCACATACTAAGCATCTAATCTCACCCCTTTATTATGTTTCCTTTCCCTCGGTTATGAAGAATATTTTTAGGTATAATTACCAAATGTGGAGACATTTATGGGAATTTTTAATGTGTTTCACTAAGAAATAATATTTTTTTCCATGTTTCCAAAGACAAAAAAAAAATATTACAGTCCTTAGGCCTGTATTTTTTGTAATCTATTAAGTATTCATCAATAATGATGAAATTTCCATGTATATTAAGCCTAGGTCGTTATAGTTGGTATTAAAGGAATGTTTTAGTCAACCATTGGAAACCAGGATGATATGAAATTAGTGAGATACCTAGGTATATTTATAAGTATATTTATAGGGATGTATGTAAGTATAAGTATTGGGATGAGTTAACATTTAAGAAAATGTTCTGGAATTTTGGTAAAGGATAGAGTGAGTAGTTTCCTAGAAATACATCCTTTTCGGGATACTACAATTGGATGTAGATCTGGAACTGATGCACCTAGGGGTAATAACTCTAAAATGATATTCCAATCCAGTTTCAGGGTAATTTGGTACACTAAAACTTTCCTTGATTCACACCTGGTTTGCCACTCTTGGGGGATATGCTTTGGGAATTCACAAACTCATCAAAAACCATCATAAAATATTTAACTATATGTTGGATATGGATAACCTAGGATGAACCTAGAGTTTTGTAGATTATATAAGTTGTAATGATTTATACATCTTATAAGTAAATATTTTTAGGTGTTTGTGGTTTTATTCTAGGATTAGTAATAATCAAACTATGCTTATTTTTTAGTCAATAGTGGGAATGGAAAGGAACTGGATTAATGATGAATGTGATGGAAGAGTTGATAATTAGAAGTCAAGTGGGATGATTAGTGGAGTTAAATATGTTTTGATCATTCATAATCAATTATCACATAACATGATTAATAATGTGTACCCTAACAAACTTTCATACTCACTGATGAAGAGAAACAAATAGTTTTTTGAGAGTTCAGGTAATGGATACCACGTAGGAAAGAATATTTTGTTTCCTTTGTGTCAATAATGTGTATAGAATCACCTAAAATAATGTCTTATAGGAACTAGAAAAAATTTACACTGGGGAAATTAAGGACACAATGAAATTGACTGCAAGGAAAAAATGAAGAGTTCAGTTAACAAAATGGATGAGAATGTAGGCCTCTATAATATATCATTGATGGTTAAGTGTTTTATGTGTGAATTAAATGGTCATTATAAATCTAAATGAACCAAGAGTTAATATCCTGAAGGGAACCATCACAGTGGTGTGAGTAATGGTTACATAGATTATGATGAAGAGAATACAGATTAAATGTAATAAGAATGAGATATTGTGTAATAGGGTGAGGTAGCCTTGTGAATGGAATAAGGATGAAATGGAATAATAAATTTTTGTATGTTTTATTCAATAAAAATTTGTGTAAATGGTGAACTATACAAGTTTATGTGGATTTTTTCTGATTTAATGGTAATGTGATTTAATGACAAGGTGATATTTTTAACAAGGGAAGGTAACCCTTAATATGTTCTTTATGTTAAGATAATGAAGTTATGACTAAGTATGTGGGACGATATTGATTACCTTGGAACTATTTAAGTATATGTTGAAATTTAGTTCATGTTATCATGGATGAAGTTTACAACTTATTCAATTTATGGAAAACATACAGTAATATATACAATAAAAAAACATTTATTTTTTCCAAAACGATTTATGTTAATTCAGGTGGTTACCATGTTCCATGAGAATTTACCATAGTGGTATTCACGTATTTTGAAATTGAAAAACATGTGGTACTTTTTGAGATATGGGGAAGCAATGTTAAGATGAATTTTTGACCCTTTTAATACTATTTTTTATTTTCATATTTCACAAGGGTAATATGGTTAACCATTCATGAAAAGTTAAATGTAAACATTGTATGGCTTATTTTTGTATTGATATTTTACTGAAAACATTTGTTAAAAGAATATTTATAGATTAAACTTATTTCAATTATGTCCATAATATTTTGGAAATTATATTATAAAATGATATCATGTTTGTCGGTGTACAACCAACCAAGTAAGGAAAGACTATGGGTTATTAACCCATGACTGAAGGACGATAAGGGTTTCACGCCTACCACTAGCCTACAAGATGTCTTGGTTAATGTATAATTTTCTTTGATGAATAATTATTTATGATGAAACGGTACTGTTACATTTTATGTTTATAGATTAATGTATTAACCATATTGATTTTTTATAATAGTTATAGATAAATATTTATACATTAAATTAATTTATGAGCCTTAGGAAATGGTAAAAGTATTTTCTTTGTACTTTAGGCATAAAAATTAATATCTAGACATCCAGAAATGATTAAATGAATAAATTAAAAAAATTAAAATAAGAAATAAATAATGATATTTTGTTTAAATAAATATACCAAGTAATTATATTTAATTATATTTTAGGTCAAAAAAATAATTACACAACATTGGGATAATGATCAAAAATATGTGTTGTCTAAATACCGTAATTTTGTTGAAATGATGGTATTTTAAAAAATGAAAGATTTAGGATTTTGAGGCCCTAACATTTTCATTTAATATTTATGTATTTTTTATTGATGACCTCAATCACTCCCTATAAATATTTATGGTTTTCCTACTTGACCAATATTCATTCCCAACCTATGTTCTCCTATGTCGAAACCTAGTTATATGTTAATTTTGGTAGCCATTATGGTCCCGAATTATCCTTTTAATGGATGTTTTAGTATTCATTTTTACTATGTGTGTTTAGATGAATGAAACATTCAAGCATTAAACCCTTGATTACATAGGAAAATTTCATTGGAGAAATTAATTTTAATGGGGATAGAATGTAACACCCTGAGATTTTATTATTTTCTTTCAAAATAATTTATCTTCTTGATATTTTTTATTTAATGTGACAATATAAATTGTTCATTATATATATATATATATATGAAAACACTAGGTTAGAAATTACTTTCACACTAAACCTACTTGGTTACGGTACATGAAATACCAACATGGCATTCAATACATACAATACCATGTTTCTATGAAGCATGACTTTATTATAAATTTTTAAATGATTTAATGACAACCTATATGTTAAACTCAGTGTTATGAATATCAATAAGTACTTTAAAAATATTAATTATAATGATTTTATTGAAATAAAACATATTTATAAGAGAATATTTAATTTTTGGTGACATCCTTATATGATTAAAAAACTAGGAACTAAACTTCATGTCCTTCTATGAAAACCCAAAAAATTAATTGTAGACACATAAGGAAATTTAAATTGATAAACTAAATATAATTTTTTAATTTTTAATTCCAAAATTATATTAGGGTTAATTTTTTGGATATTTCTGAGAATCTTCATTTTATTTATGAATAGTAAAAATAATACTTTTTGTAAAAAAAATTATATTTATTTTAAATATTTTTTATTTTTAAGTTATATTTAAATATATTTATAGAAAAATTAGATAAATTATAAATATATTAATAAAATTTCGGTCATTTCAATCAATTTAAATTGGAAAATTAATATAAAGACCTAATAAACTTTTGAACTTCTTTCTACTAAAAAAACTCATAATTTCATCCCATCTGTGGGCTTAGTAAGGATCTCAATTTTTCAGATTATATGAATTGAATTTTGAAAAACCCATATAAACCATTGTAATCAGTATAATATTTTTAGTATAATAATAACAACCTGATTTTTACCATAATTTTTAGAAAGGTGATTAAAATTAATTGAAGTGATTAATGTCAAATTAAGCTTACATAGGAACTAATCCTTAATCCGAGGGTAAAATGACCTATCCACTTATAAAAAACACAATTTATGTCCATATTTCAGCCCTAGAACTTCTATTATGGATTTGGGTTAGTTTGGTATGACATATGTTAGGTAAGAACATGTGTACACCTAACTTGTTTTAAAAAATTCGAAGTGAGTCCATTTCCTTCCCTATAAATGTCCACCACCTCTACCTCTTCTTCACACATCTCAAACCTCTTATATTCAGAAAATATCTCTTAAATCCACTAACCAAACCCCTATCTTCGTCCTAGAATCCTATCATTTTTAATAAATCAATCCAACGAATCATTTTGGCACAAACAAAATGAGCTACGCGATTAAGAGTTAATGTCCTCCCACAAAATTCTTTATTTTATTTTCTTTATCCTCCCAATCCACAATATATATTCCATGATTGTATAAAAAATAGTATATTCAATATACTAAAAAACTTATTCTAAGGGTTCTATCTAAACCTACACACACCTCCATCTAATGGATAAAGCACATACTATTTATGTGTACGACGAACTACCGCCTCACTAAACAATGATTGTTAATTTTATCATTACCACCTATCAGGGGGGAAATTATGACAACCACTCTATTTATATTTGTCATATATTTTATTTTTTATTTTTTATGTTTTCTTATTCATTTTTATGACAAATATTTTTTCTTTCCATTTTTTCATAATACAATAATTTCATTTGGGGAAGTCTGGACTACCTCCCCCACAAAGCGATGTGATTCATTCATACAGTACATGGAATGTATTAAATATAGGTTTAGTGAATATATATGATATTTATGATATTTATGATATATATGATATATATGATATAATAAATATACATTAATAATTATATATTTATATATACATATATTTATATTATATTTTTTCTTTGAAAATGACAATTAAACAGAAAGAGAGTTCATTCGTACATACAACTTACCGTCTCCATGAACTGTGTATTCCATTTCATACATCTATATTCTATGTATTACTATAATACAAAGAGACTCAATATAAATTATATTTAAATAATGGTTTAAATTATTTAAATCTAGATATGAATATGAGAACTAAAGAAATAAAAAATTAAGACACATGCGGAAAACAAAGAGGATATTACATAAAGTGAAACCTTAACATATAACTGTTAACAAGAGTGGAATATAAATCCATAATCAAACAATTTATGGTATTTTATATAAGAATATTATTTTTTTAAAATTAATATAATAAATTTATATTTATTATATAGGTGTTTTGAATGAGTATAATGAGAGTCAAGACACAATGTAAGGGTATTTCATCTCACTTCTTATTTCTGTTAAATATATTCTTTATTCACCACCCGTTACTTTTTTGTGGTGTCTATACTACCTATGTTTTTATTATATGATTTATATAATTGAAAATATGAGAATATACATATCCATTATATGATATTTATTTTATAGAGGTGATGTTTCAAAAGATACTAAATTGGGAAGGGAGTTTTGTCTCAATTTAACTTATTTGAAACTAATGTTTTTTTATACACCAAAATCATTTTTTGAGGTTTATATAATTTATGTTTACATGTTATATCATGAATATAATTTTTATGGCATTTTTTTTCTTCATGTAATTTCATTTTCATACATGGAGAGTGTGATCCCAAGTTACCATGTAGTAAGAGTTATTAAAACAGTGTCATCATTTTTCAAGATTGTTAATGGTAATGCTTACATTGATGAAATATTATGATTATTCTCTAAAGAATGATCATGAGTTTCATTATACTCTATCATTTCAGGATAAAATCTTTTATTAGTACCATTATTTCACTCTTTGATACATAATATATTTAAGAATTTGTTTTTAAAAAAGCTCTACATTACCCTATCTTCGGTCATAAATCTGTGTTCCATTAAAACATTGTTTTCTAAAAAGGATTTCCATGAATTGTAGAGACCCAAGCTTTATGTACATGAAACTTACATTACCTTTTCATAATACTTAATACATAACAAAAAACAGATACCCAAGGACCATAATAGTTTAGTGTATTTGGAAACTTGGAACATAATCTTCTAATCATGGTGAAAGATCTTTAGCATCCCCCATAAAGATCTTCCCCTTTTGTTTTTTTACCTAAAACATTTTTTTTATCTTGGGAAAAGAAAAACATAAAAAATAGAAAGGGTGAGCTCTAATTATTAATAATTTTAAACATAGAGAACATAAAACAATCCATAAATATTTGAACGTAAAAACATGATCATAAAATTTAAACATCAAAATCTTGATAATGACATAAAACATGGCAGTACGTAAGGCATGGATCATAAAAGAACATTTACCATAAAATAATAGAATTGGAATAAACCATGTAATTTTTTCAAAATAATAATCCCATATTATGATTTCCATAGAGGCTAGGACATTGCTGCCAAGACCATCACAGTGGACAAAGCCCATTACTGGACCTGGTTTACCTACCGTTCTAACCTTGTATTACAAAACCAGATTTAATTGTCATTCTAGTCATGTCTATATAATGAGATATAAATCATTATCCAGTGAATTTGAGGTAAATATAGGTCCCACCAATATTATAATGAAATCATTCTTTTGTGTGCCACAAAATAAACATGAATCATTCATCATAGCCCAATGAGTAAAATAGTTTCATATAAATCATCCAATCCGAACATAATCCATATAAAATATTGGATAAAATTTAATCATAACCAAAATAAAAATATATATACAATAGGTAAATTATGCATGAAACAAATCCATATTAAATAATGTCATCATAGATGGAAAATAGTTTTCACAGAACACTTGAAATGAATTCTTCAGAAAAATATCCTTTCTTCTTCAAAATCATTTTATTTTCTCAAGATGTCGTGTGATTTTAAAAGAAAATACTTTCATTGAAGATAATCATGAAATATTATATAGTAAGATTCATTGAAATAAGGCGTTATGAAACTATAAAAATCCATTCATGCCATATAATATAAAAAAAACTTTCTCCTCGTACTTTTTCCAGAAAAGTCAAAAAGTACCTTGTATGGTAAAAAAAAGAAAGATTCCTTCCATAAAATGTGGGAAAAGTCAACAAAGGGTAAAAATAACATTAATCATACATGGAAGAGTAGTAAAAAAATTTGAAAAGAGTTTTAGATGACATGGTCATGGATGATAAATATAACCACAGTAAATATTTACGAATAAACAATCTCGGATAGAAATGAGATTGGAAAAGTTACCCCTTACCTTAGGTCCAATTTCTTCCATAAATTTCCAAAAATCTGGTATTTTAAGGTTAGAAAATATAATAAACATTTAACAGAACAGTAATAATATTTATTATAACATATATGATTCACTAACGAATTTATATTTCCCGTTCATTTGTCAATTCCATGTGAAAGCAACATTTTGGGTAAAATTATTTCGTTTATCGTATATGTTTTGACTTTTAATTATTCATATGATTATGTAGATCATGATTATTTACTTTCATAATATAAAAAATTATTTATATATCACACATAAACAATATATAAATATATATAATCGATCGATAAATTGATTAAAATACACTGTTAATGGAGACGGTAGTACGTACGTACGCATGAATGTTGTTTTCGTTTCCTTATTAAATTAAATGGAAGTAAATAAATGAAATATTCATAAATCATGTATCATTATTATTTCATATATTTCATGATTATTTATTGTATATACTTTATAATCATTTTTAATGGTTAACATGGATAATGAAACTCATCGCGTAGTGGAGATGGTAAGCCGTATGTACACATGAGTGACAATATCATTCCCATGATTGTGGAATTGTATTTAAGTGTATGTTATATAATATTTAATAATATAAATAATTTTACAATTATCATATATAGTTATTTCTTCCATAATTATACTCATCCAAGTATGTTGGTGATAAAAACCAGATTACACCACGGCGTGGAGACGGTAAGACGTGTATATATGCACGTGGTGATTTCATTTTTCATAGGATGGATAGAATATGGAATATGGTTGTTTCATATTCATAATAACACATCAGTATACAGGTGATACTGGTGTTATTACCTAATAATGAAACAACTCATATAGAAGATGTAGAAGAAGAAAAAATTTGGATGAATCGGTAAAGGATATTACCTCTTATTCAACGTGCCTCTTCCAAACCTCCTCTTAGGGCACTATGGTTGGTATTTAAAGAAGTACATGACATGTAGAATGTCTTTAGGGAAGTTTATAAGATAAATGTGTAGGATTTGGTCATATTTTAAAGCACAAAATGGTGTGAATTGGAGATGGAGGAGGTACCCTTTTATAAGAGAGGAGAGGGGCACTTTTGGAAACCTCTGAAAATATTAATTTATAATAAAATAAAAACCCACATAAAAACCTCCAAAATGAATTAAAATCGAATATATGAGATGAGATAGGGTTGTAATATAATCAACCAATAAAATTTAGACATGTTTGGAATTTATTTGAAAACATATCATTTTGATTTATCCTTATTTTATCTATTTAATTTTATTTGTGGTAATAATATTATAAATTATAAATTTTTATAAATAATTCATTATGTGTTGTGAATTTTCAATAATTATATTCATTATGAAAATTTCGACCATATAATTTTCAATTTTTAATTTTTAAATATTTTTGTGATTTTTAAACAATTTAATAATATTTCATTTTTATAAAATACCAATAGTGTCAATTATATTACTATTAAATTATTTGAATCTAAATAAAATTCACATAGAAGAAATGTCCAATGAAAAATATTTACTAGATTCCTGAAATTTCATATTTATCCATAAAATTCGTGTAGCACGTTAATTACATCATATAATATTTATTAAAATATTTTTAAAAAATTTTATTTGATATTTTTATTAATAAAATAATTATTACAAAATTTTTGTATAATTATTTATTATACTAATTTGTTGCATAAAAATTAAAAACAAAATATTATTATTAATATAAATATAATATCATCCATAACTACACTTTTATTTGAATTTATCTACTAAAACAACCAACTTTTAAAATGTTATATTTATTAAATTATGAGGTGACAAATTTGACATCATTTAAAATAATATAATATTACGGTCATAATCTCTTTTATAAAGATCCAAATGGTCCCTAAGTCGATCCTTAGATGATTATGGAATAGATATACCCGATAAATAAGTTTTGTTCATGTTTTTTCTTCTCTTTATGGGTATTATTATTTTAATAAAAATTATATTATTGATTTTTCACTAAATAAATAATTTTTGCATCATTAATGTATAAGATATTAATGTAATTATATATTTATTAAAATTTAAAAAAAAATTACCATGATAAAGAAAGAAATTTTAGCTTTAAAATGAATATTTATAATCGAATTTATATTTTATTTGACCTTCTATTAAAAATAATTTAATTATTATTGTTTGAGTGAGACATATTTCACTTTCCATTAAATAAAATAAATTTAAGGTCTTAATCTCATCCAAGTGGGTTACAATAGATAAAATTCCAACCCAAGTATATTTTAGGAAAAAAAATAATCATCCAATTATATTAAGACAATATTTAGGGTAATTTTATAATATTATTTTTACCCTTAATTACCTGATTTACCTTTAACCATGGAAAATATAATTTACCGTAGTTACAATTCATAATGCCAAAAAATATAAGTAGTCTGTTAACATAATTTGGACCTAATTATTTCAAATATGGAATCCATTATCCAAATTCAAAACATAGAAGATGCATTAATTAATTTAAAATTAATCACATTATCGAAAAAATGGGTTTTTGTTTAAAACATTGCAAAAGATTGAAATGTGTTTACCTATGAATTCAATTTAAAATTTATGATATTGGCGTAAATTATATTAAATGGTAAAAATATATTCTATTTATACTTCAAAACCATTCAATATTATAATTTCACCATATAAATTATGTCGATGAAAAAGTTGTTTTTAAAGAAAATTTAGCGTATTTTAACTATTAATCAAAATATGAAATGGATCAGAAAAATATCAAAACTTTATCCAATGTAAATTTTTATATCCTCATTCAAAATAAAAGGTTTATTTTTCCAAATTTTACTTATAATTTTTTTTAAAAAAAAATATTTAAAATGGGTGCCCCATCAAAAGGTGGAAAAACTGCATTTTTTGCAAAATAATTCTTCAATCTGAAAAATTGATTTTATTCTCATACCATGTTCTAGAAAATGTGTATGATGAATGATAATGTCATTAAATTACAAATAAATTTAATATTATTTATAATGGATATTTCATAATAATATTATCATAATATATCGTCGTTTAGTGAAACTGAGTATTGCGTACAACACACGCTATTGAGGATGGTTGCTCTTGTGTGCAACAGAAGCCAAGAATAGTGTAGCGTATACTACAAGGTAATAAAATTTTGCATATAGAACAAGATAATATTAGTTTAGTGTACAACACAAGAAATCAAATAAATTAAAAATAACATTTCTCATAAAATTTTGGGGTATTACATTCTACCCTCCGTAAAATGAATTTCTCCCTTGAAATTAGTCGGGGTTATAAATGGTTTAATACATGATAGTTTATTTCATTGAAACCCACATTGTAAAAAGGAATACTAAAACCTAATTTTTAAATGTAATGTAAGAAATATAACAGTTACCCAAATTAACTCATCACCGGGTTTCCACATAAAAGAACATAGTTTAAAACATGGATATGAAATAGAAATATAACCATCATGTTCTGATGGAGAGTGGCAGAGAACACGACTAAAAAAATACAACAATCAAAAATCCATAAATTTGTGACAATATAAGATACCATCTAATTAATCAGATATGAGGTTACTAGTACATCATTTTTGGTTTTCAAGATCATTTCCCTAAAGATGATGAATTTTTTCATAAGGAGAAATACATACATGATTTCAATGTAATATCATTGTTGGTCATTCCATGAACAATTTCCACTTCATCTCTTATTTAATGAAATGAAGTTGAATTTTTAATTATTGAAGTGTTATCAGATCATGCATTAGAATGATAGGTCATTCCATTTATCTTTATCACAAAAATGTTAGCACAAATTATTAAATATACCCAAGTCTATCTATTGTGTGATTAACCATATATGATTCAAAAAATGGACTTATACATCCTCTATCATACCGCTTAATAATATAAAACTAATTTATACAAACTGAGGACTTCCTGTAGTCCAGTGGTAGGTGATAAAGGTCTGTCGCACTTCGGTTGTGGGTTTGATTCTCAATATCTTGTTCAACACGACGGGTTGTCGTCCGTCCTGCGGGTTGTCCTTTTTTATAAAACCACATAATTATAACATTACAGAAATAATATCGGGAAAAAAACATCTAGCCTTAAACAAAACTATCTGATGTCCAACTTAATCCATTCGACCATTAGTCTTATCCAAAATACTTCTGTCCAATCTCACAGTATGAAGAAAAAAATTACTAGAAACTTCATATAACAAACATGTGAATACCATCATTTATCCCCCATATATCAGAAGATATATCATGTTGATCAAATTCCAAACATGTGAATACTATAATAATGTATTCTTGAAACATGAATTACCATATAACCTTAGGGAAAACATGAATTCTATCAAAAGTTAACTCTTTCCACATACCCAAATCCCAAAAATTCTATATACTCAAACAATGATATCACTTTATCCTTATATCAGTAATGATTTAATTAATAATATTCAACATATTATTTTCTCCTTATCCATTTATTAGGTGCATATCATCTGATTTCCAAAAATATTTCAATTAGTTTTAATGGTTACTGATAAAATGTAATTATTGAAAACCACAATAAACCAATACAAAGATATTCCAATATTCCACAATACTATAAATGAGATTCCACAAAACTGTTTTGGAATCCCATTACATAAATACTTAATAATTCCACCACTTCATTGTCATATTCAACATTTCCAATAGTGATCGCATGTGACTTACCTTTTTTACTTTTCCTTAAGAGGTTGTTGATTTTGATCATCATTAACCCTTGGATTAGTGAATTGGTTAGCATAATTCCCATTTCCTTGCACTTGTAGAATTGAAGTGTTTGTGGTTCATTCTCTGTAGTCTTTTCTCTATTCACATAATTATCTACCTTTTTCCATTAATTCGACACTCAGATGCTTGATGACCTTATTTTCCAAACTTAAAACATTTTTTAGTCCCTTTAAGACAATATCCACTATGCTTCATTCCACACTTTGAGCATAACGAAACATTCATCTTCTTTTTACCATTGTTTCGAGATTTTTCCATGAGCTCCATATTTTTTTTATTTTCAAAACCATGTGATGGATATGTAACACCAACTTCTAGTTCTACATTGATAGAACAATTCACAATCTCTTCATAGCTATTGATGTATCTTATAGGTAATTCCCTTCGACGACTTGGTTTTAAGTCACTGAAGAATCGATTAACTTTAATTTTAGGTTGGATGATAATGTCATATGCCTACCTTGAAAGCCTTATAAAATTCACCTCTTATATACCAACAAATTCATCATCCTTTTGATTAAGCTCAATGAACACTTTTTCCATCTTTGTTTGAATAATACAAGGGAATTACTTATTGAAAAACAGGTTCTTGGACTCGTCCCATTCCATGAATTCAATTTCATCTTGGGGACTTGTATTCTCAATTAGAGTCCACCATTGGTCATCTCCACCTTCTAAATGGTAAACACTCAAAATGAATTTTTTCATGTTATAAACAACGATGTATAGAAAATATATTTCTAATGGTACAAATCCATTGTTCAGCAATAAGTGGATTAGAAGACCCACTGAAATAAGGTAGACGTTTCCTCATGATGTACTCAATAGAATATTGTTACCTTCTCTGCTCATGTGGAAGTCCAGAATGATTCACATCTTTTGTAAGTTTAACATTAAATTTTTTCACTCTATTTCCCATAACATTAGGTTTTTCATGAGTAAAATCATTGAATTTCCTAGTGCATTGATCATTAACATGGTTCCATCACATTACATCCATTATTTAAATCCCAAAAAATAGTGTGAGAGGCAAAAATCATACTAGGAAAACAACATAATCAAGGGGGAGTACGTTCAATATCTAAAATTTTAGGTTTAATCCTTGGTTATTCATGATCTTTACCATAATTCTAGGATTTTAACTTATACTTTATACTTAACCTTATAGACATCCCTATACATACCTTAGATTTATATATAGGTATCTCACTAAACTTATCGCATCCTAGTTTCCAAAGGTTAGCTAAACCATTCCTCTGATAACAACTACATAGAACCAAGCTTGACGTACATGGAAATTACATTAATTTTGCGGAATACATAATACATATCAAAAATAGATACCCATGGACCATAATAGTTTAGTGTCGTTGGAAACTTAAAACCAAATATTCTAATCATGGTGAAAGATATTCAACATCTCCCATAAAGATCTTCCCCTTTTTCTTTCTTACCTAAATCATTTATTTATATCTAGGGGAAATAAAAAAATAAAACATAGAATGGTTGAGCTTGAATTCTCTGTAAGGGTAAACATTGAGAACATAAAACAATCCATAAACATTTGAACATGAAAGCAGGTACATAACATTTAAACATCAAAATATAGAGCAATGACATAAAACATGGTAGAATGTAAGTAATGGATCATAAAAAAATTACCATAAAATAATATATTTGGAATAAAACATGTAATTGTGTAAAACTAATAATTATATATTATGATTCCTATAGTAGCCAAGACATTGCTGCCAAGACCATCATAGGGGACAAAGTCCATTACAGAACTGGGTTTACCTTCCATTCCAACCATGTATTACCAAACCAGATTTACATTCCATTACAGCAATGTCTATCTAATGAGATATAAATCATTACCCAATTAATTGGTGGGTAATATAAGTCCCAATAATCTCATAATGAAATCATTCTTTCGTGTGCTGCAAAATAAATATAAATAATTCATTATAACCCAATGAGGAAAATGGTTTTCATTTACATCATCTCATTATAACGCAATCCATATAAAAAATTGATAAAATTTCATCATAAAAAATAAAACTATGTAAATAATAGTAACATTATACATAAAACATATCCATATTTAATAATTTCATCTTATATGGAAAGTAGTTTGGATAAAACACTTGAAATGAATTCTTGAGGAAAATATCCTTTCTTCTTCAAAATCATTTTCTTATATCAAGATGCCATGCAATTTTAAAAGAAAATAATTTCATTGAATATAATCATAAAATCATGTAGAGGAATATTCATGGAAATAAGGAGTTATGAAACAACAAAAATCTTTTCATGCTGTTTAAGTTAAAAAAACATTATCCTCTTACTTTTTCTGGAAAAGTAAAAAAGTACCTTATATGGTAAACAAAAGAAAGATTCCTTCCATATAGTGTGGTAAATGTCAAAGTAAGGGAAAAAATTAATTTAAACATACATGTATGAAAAGTAAAAATTTTATGAAAATAGTTTTAGAAGACCTGGACATGGATGAAAAATATAACCCTGGTAAATACTTACGAATAAACAATCTCGGATAGAAACGTAAATGGAAGAGTTACCCCTTACCTTAGGTCCAATTTCTTCCATACGTGTCTAAAAATCCTATATTTTGGGGTTAAAAAATATTATATACTTGTAAAAAAACCATAATAACATTTATAATATCATATATGATTCACTAATGACTTTATGTTTCCCATTCATTTGCCAATTCCATGTTAAAGCAGCGTTTTGGGTAACATAATTTCATTTATTGTACTTGTTTTGACTTGTAATTTTTCATATGATTCACTAGATCATAATTAATTAATTCCAAAATTTAAATCATGATTTATATATCACATATATTCAATATATAAATATATATAATCCATACATAAATGGATTGAAATACACCATTCATGGAGATGGTAGGTGGTACGTACGCATGAACACTATTGTTGTTTCCTTATTAAATTAAATGCAAGTAAATAAATGACATATAAATAAATCCAATATCATTATAATTTCATATATTTCCTGATTATTTATTATATATACTTTATAATCATTCTTGAACGGTTATCATAGAGAATGAGTCTAATTGCATCGTGCAGATGGTAAGTCGTACGTACGCACGAGCAACGATGTCATTCCTATGAATGTGGAATTGTATTTAACTATATGGTGTATAATATTTCAGAATAAATATAATTTTAAAATAATCATATATAGTTATTTTATCCATAATTATACTCATCCATGTATTTTGGTGATGAAAAACAAATTACACTACGGTGTGGAGACGTAAGCCATACGTACGCACGCGTGGTGATTTCATTTTTCATAAGATGGATAGAAGATGGAATATAGTTGTTTCATATTCATAATAACATATCCGTATACAAGTGATAATGTAGTTATTACCTAATAGTGAAACAACTCATATAGGGGATGTAGAAGAAGAAATATGTTTGAAATAATCGGTAAAGGATATTACCTCTTCTTCGATGTGCCTCTTCTAAACTTCCTCTTAGGGCACTAAGGTTGGTATTTTAAGAAGTAAAAGACGAATATTATGACCTTAAGAAAGGTTATAAGAGAAATGGGTAGGGTTTTTCTTGAGTTTGAAAGCTCAAAATGGTGTTAAGAGGAGAGGTTGGAGGTGCCCTTTTATAAAAGAGGAGAGGGGCACTTTTGGAATCCTCCAAAAACATTAATTTATAATAAAATAAAACCCCACATAAAAACATTAAAAATGACTCAAATTAAAATATTATATGAGATATTGTGGTAATATCATCAACTAAAAAAATTTATACATGTTTGGAATTTATTTTAAACAATATCATTTTGATTTATCTTTATTTAATCTATTTAATTTCATTTGAGGTAATAATATTCTAAATTTTAAATTGTTATAAATAATTTAGTATGTGTTGTGAATTTTCCAGAATTAGATATATTATGAAATTTTAGACCATATAATTTTCAATTGGTAATTATTAAATATTTTTTTTCATTTTTAAACAATTTAATAATATGTTTTTTATAAAATACCAATAGTGTCAATTTTGACACTATTCAATTATTTGAATTTAAATAAAATACAAATAGAAGATATGATCGAAAAAAATATTTAATAGATTCCTAAAATTCCATATATAACTATGAAAATCGTGTAGCACATTAATTATTTCATATAATATTTATTTTATTATTTTTATTATAATTTATTTGATAATTTTCTTAATAAAATAATCACTTCATCATTTTTGTGTAATTATTTATTATACTTATTTATAGTATAAAAATTTGAAATAAAATAATATGATTAAGATAAATATAATAGATTTCATAATACACTTTTAGTATAAATTATCTTCTAAGACAACCATATTTTATAATGATACCTTTTTTAAATTATGAAGGTGAAAACTTTGACATCATTTAAAATAAAATAATATAAATGTCATAATATCTTTTATAAGGCTCCAAATGGTCCCCAAGTCGACCGTTGGATGATTATGGTATATATATAATCTACCAATAAGATTTGGTCAAGTGTTTGGTCCTTTTGATGGGTAGTAATAGTTTAATAAAAACTATATTATTGATTTTTCAATAAATAAAAAATTTATACATCTTTAATGTATAAGTCATTAATGTAATTATACATTTCTTAAAAATTAAAAATAAATTATCATGATAAAGAAAAACATTTTATATTTTAAATTAGTATTTATAATTGAATATATATTCCATTTATCCTTATATTAAATATAATTTAATTATTAAAGTTTGAGTGAGACATATTTCAGTTTCCATTAAATAAAATAAATTAAAGGTCTTAATCTCATCCAAGTGGGTTCCAATAGATAAAAAATCAACCCAAGTAAATTGTAGGGCGATAATTAATCATCCAATTATATTAATACAAGTGTTAGAGTAATTTTGTAATATTATTTTATCATTAATTACTTGATTTACCTTTAACTAAGGTAAATATAATTTACTGTAGGTACTATTCATAATTACCAAAAATAAAAGTAGCCTATTAACATAATTTGGATCTAATGATTCCAAATATGGTATATATTTTTCAAAATTCAAAACACAGAATATACAATAATTAGTTTTAAATTAATCCCCTTGTTGAATAAAATGGGTTTTTATTTAAATCATTGCAAAAGATTGAAATGTTTTTACCAATGAATTCAATGTAAAATTAATGATAATGACATACATTATAATAATTGGTAAAAATATATTCTATTTATACATTAAAACCATTCAATATAATAATTTTACCATATAAATTATATCAATGAAAAAGTAGTTCTTAAATAAAATTTAACGTATTTTTACTATTCATCAAAATTTGAACGTTATCAGAAAATATAAAAAATTTATCCAACATAAATTATTATATCCTTATACAAAATAAGAATTTTATTTTGACAAATTTTACCTATAAATTTTTAATAATTTGATTTAAAATGGGTTCGCGATCAAAAGGTGGAAAAACATCATTTTTTAAAAAGTACTTCTTTTATCCAAAAAATTGATTTTGTTCTCATACCATTTTCTAGAAAATGTGTTAGATGAATGATGGTGTTATTAAATTAAAAATGTGGTTAATACTATTTATAACAGCTAGTTCATAATAATATTATAATAATATATAGTTGTTTAGTGAAACTCAATATTACGTGAAACACACGCTATTGAGGATGGTCACTCTTGCATGCAACACAAGCCAAGAATAGTGTTGCGTATACTACAAGGTAATAGGGTGTTGCATATAGAACAAGATAATCTTGGTGTAGAGTACAACATAAGACATAAAAGAAATTAAAAAGAATATTTCTCATAAATTTTCTGGGTATAACATGAATATTCTACTATTCGCCTATTATTATTAAAAGAAATATTTTCATTTTTTTATTTTACCAATTTTTTAATTCGAATATTATTATATCTTTACAAACAAGGTATTTTTCTAAACCTTTTACCATGGAAAATCAAAGCTACTTTTACCTCATGCGACATGTACAGATTTAATTTTCATCATCTATTTGAAGCTTACTTTTCATTTTTAAATGGATACTTTTTTATGAAAATATTTTCTAAAAATAATTTTCATGAATTTTTTTGTCCAAATGTTTTCAAGATTATATATGAAAATAATTTTCCATATTTTTTCAAGAATTTTTAATATGTTGTTGATATATTTTTGAAGAAAGGGCTTTAAAAAAGACATCAATATTCTTTCATATGTGTTCTTGTAAAAATGATTTCAAAACATTTTCATGAATTCGTAATAAGTTTTGTAAGAGCTTTCAAATAAAAAGTTTTTCAAAAAAAATTGATGTTTATTTTATATGTTTTCATGGAAAATAGTTTTCAAAATTATTTCCAGTCTTCTTTATATGTTTTCAAGGAATTTTATAGGAAAATTATTTTCAAATGGTTTTATGTATTAAAAATAGTTTTTTAGATAACAGATAATGTTTTACTAAAGAATTTTTTTTAATGATATTTCAATATTATTTTCCATTTAATATGACAACTTTGGTTGTTACTCATTACCATCTAGAAAATGATCTAAAATTCCAATTCATATTCTTTATATGAATGAGTTATGCTTAATATCTTGGTCTTTATTAAACATGATTCTCTTTCATAGGTTATATGTTTATGAAATACGTTTCTCTTTCACAGGTTATGCTTTAGATGAAATGATTTTGAAACATATATCTTTTTCATAGGTTATGTTAGGATTAAATGTTTATGAGATCCATTTCATTTCATGGGTCATGATATGATTATTTATAATTTTCTAGCACATGTATGTATGATTTTATTATGAGATGTTTGGGACCTATATATCCCTCCAATGGATTTTTTAATGATTTATATGTCATGATATAGACTAAGATGGTATTGGTATTGACACTGATTAATAATATGGTCATGGGAGTGAACCATGACTACCAAGATGGTATGAGGAGTGAACTCATGCTACTAAGTTGACCATGGGAGTGAACCATGGCTACCTATATTTTATTGGGAGTGGAACTATTATAATAAGATGGTGTTGGTAGTAATTTCATGGATACTATAGAAATAATATTATATTCAAATGCAATTTCCATAATTCCATGACATATTCCAAAGATAATATTTCATGGATTATGTTCTTTATTTCCAAATGATTCATGTCTTATGAACTACCAATACTTATTATGATATCTAATATTTAGGGTATGAAATTAAAATGTTATTATCAAGTTTCATACCCTTTTGTTAATGTTATTCTTAAAAAGTTCATTTATTTACCATACTGAGCATCTGAGCTCAGCCATATCTTACGTTTCCTTTCCGCAGGCTATGAAGAAAGGTTTTAGGTTGGAGTACTAAAGGTAGAGATATTTATGGGAGATTTTTATGTTATTTCATGAGGATTAAAGACTTTGTTTCCAAGTATCTAAATAGTCTATATTCTTATGGTCATCAGGAATTTATTTTTTTAATATATGGTATATTCATCTAAAATGATGTAATATCCAATTATCTTAATATCATATCATTATAAAAACAGAACTTTTGATGATAATTAATTTCCTTTATTTTCTTATAAAACACTTGAACATCCATTTTCGTAATCTTCACAAATCTCAAAACTATAATAGTTGTAACACCCCAATCTTCCATGGTATGCTTCTGTTTGAATAATACAATAGCGTGTGTTGTACACAACTTCAAGTTCTAACACACCATAACCAATCAAACTAGCCATTATGAATAGTAATACCCAATTTTTGAAATTTTATACATTTTATCTTTTAAAATGGAGTTCATTTTTGTATTTTTAATATCTAAATTAGTATAGGGTGAATTTTTGGAACTTTTCAGATAACTTTCATATTTTCATGAATAGTGAAAATTACTAAATTTTAATTAATAACAAATTTTTTAATTGAAATAATTAATAGTGATAAATTATGAATTTGAATGGTTTTTAAGTATAATTATATTATATTTTTATCATTTAATACAATTTAGGTCATTATATGTAATTTCACATTTAAATTTGACATAAACAAGTGTCAATATTTTGATAGTTATTATTTCATAAAAACCCACTTTTTATTTTGAAATCGTGAATTAATTTTAAATTATTTTCTACCACATATGTGTTTTAAATTCGGAAAAATGGATCCCATATTTGTAACCAGGAGATACATATTTATTAAATAGGTAAATTTTTTTTAGACATTTTGAATAATTACTTCGGAAAATATTTTATTTACCATGGTTAAAGGGTAAATCCGATAAATAAGGGTAAAAAATAATATTATAATAATATTAAGTTACCCTAACACATGTTATTACCCTATTGGATGATAAATATCTGACCATCGGCTTCTTTGAGTTTATTTTGGTACCCCATGGAGCCACTTGTAAGTGATAATGACACATTATATTAATTATGTTAAAGTAAATACAAAAATGACATAAGCATATATCTTTTAGTAAAACAATTTTTACCTAGTGTAATACATGTTATATCTTCGACTATAAATATTAATTATAAAGATAAAACAATTTCATACAAAAAGGTATTTTATTTATAATTTTTTTTACATTTATAGATAAATTTATTTATAACACAATAATGATGCAGTATTTTCCTTATTAATGAAACAATGAAATAAATGATATTAGAAATACTAAAACAAAAATTATTTCAAAGTTTTGATGCCATAAACAAATTTTATAGGTGAATATGACATGTTATGGTTGATTAAATGTATTTATTTCGAATTAATAATGTTGTTAGGACTTTAAAATAAACCAATTATTAAATAATCTGAAATTGACATAAAAGAGTATTTAAAACCAATATTATATTATTAATTTATATTATATTCCTAAAAATCTTAAGTTCAGACAAAAATATTATATAATTATAGGTGTATCATTAATAAACCAATTGGGGTTCTCTTCGAGGTTTATAGTAAGTTTATTAACCATATAATATAAAAATACAAAGAGACATGGTAAATGTCAAACAGTTTAACTAAGAGTTAAATCTAAAAGATAAAGTTAATATAGTAACAAAAATCTGTCTAAACCTATTATTTGAGTGCGTTTCAAACCATACCCACCTTATACTTTAAATAATTAATTTTGGAGCCATTATAAACTGAAAATAATTTTATTATAAAATAATATTTCTAGATTTTCCTATGGTGCCCCTCACCCCTCTTATAAAAAGGGCACTCCCCCTTCTCTATAATTCACACCTTCAAAGCCTTTTGGATCAGCCCACACCTGTAAAAATACCCTATAAAATTTCCTCCCTTCATCCTATAGGTCTTCCACTAGTCAGAAAGCCATCCTAAGGATCCATGTTGATCAAATCAAAAGGAAGAACCCGAAGAAGAGGTAAATATTTCAGCACCCCTTTCAAGTTCCTTTCTTCTTCCACTTGCTCTTTCTTTATTACTTCCATTCTATAATAATAACTCCAGTATCTTATATATACTGTGATTTTATTATAAATATGGTACAACAATATTCATTATTCTATATATCCTTTTAATGACATAACCCCATACGTGCGTACGTACGACTTACCGTCACCATGTTGTGGTGTAATTGTTATTCAATAAATTATTATGTTTATGGGTGTAATAATGATGTGTAATTTATGTTAATAATAAATATAACATGATAATTATTCTGTATATATTATATAAAATCCAATTATATATTATTTTAATATCAAAATAATGATATTTTCGCTCGTGCGTGCGTACGGATTTTCGTCTCCACGAATGCGATGAGATTCATTCCCCATCGTATCCATTCAAGAATAATTTTAATTAGATTATTAAAGATAATATTTAAAGACTTAATATAATTATGAATATGAATAATATACATCCAATCCATAAAAAACATTACTTACGTAACAAATCATACAAAATAAAATGAACCAGTTAACACCCAAAACGACGATAATAATAAGATATTGTTAAAAAAGAAATGTTAGAAGATCATATATGATATAAAATTAATGTATATTATTATTTTATAATTTAATAACAATTATTTCACCATTATATAGTAGGTTAACCTACCCTCGACCAAGGAAAAGTACAAGATAAGGGCTAATTCCTCAATATCATCATTATACGAGATTGTCTATGTGTAAGTATTTTTTGGGACATATTTATTATCCATTATCGTGATTCATAAAATAAATTTAAAAAATTATTTTTTTAATTAAAGATTTTACTAAAACATCATTTAAAATGTTTTAAATATTAATTCATCTAAATAATTCTCATTAATTTTCATGTTTTCACAATGGGTTTTAAGGATTAATTTATATGTACATGAATGATTTTAAAATGATAATTCCTTTAAAATGGTTCAAAGTGGTATGAGACAAATTGATTCAAAAATATATCTACATGTATCCTTTTCAATATTGTGTGACTTTTAAATGTTTTCATGAAAAATGGATTATTTTCTTAAAGAGTTTTACAAATCATTTTCATCTATGTCAACATCATTTGATGGATTTTTAAACTTGTTTGAAGTTGATTTATTATGATACAAATCTTCCATATTATATTCACGGTTTTGTGATAAGTTTGATTGTAGATGTTTAATTTTTATGCCATTCTTGGTTTATGGATAAAGTATTGACATTTCGTATGCTAGTTTTAATATGAATGTTTATGTTATGTTTAAACTTTTTCATATGAGGAATGCATTGGACTTAGTTTGTGATGGGTGGAGACCACTATAGCTCCTCGATGCATCAGTAGGTCTCATGACACAAACTAGCCTCTTGGAACGAGGCCTTGACAAAATATTATTTGTTGTCTCAGCACAAGGCCTTGGCTATGTGGTTATGAAAGTCTGTAATTATGCATTCCGTCATTATAAAAGTGGCTATTGACATTTCATGTGATTATTTGACTAGTATAATATCTATGCGAATAATTAAATTGAATTATTTGATTTTATCATTTCCATACATTGATTAAGTTCATGTTTAAAAGGCTTTTTTTAGTCTTATAAATTGCCTTAAATGTTTATGCTTAGTTATGAATGTTTCGGCTATATTGTTATCCTTACTAAGCATTTGAGCTCACCCCTTTATATGTTTTATTTTTCCCAGGATGTGAATAAGTATATTATAACAGACCTGTAGGGATAGTCTATGGGATCTCAGTGTTGTCTGTGGAAGCAATTTTGTTGTAGTTTTCCATTTTATGATGTAATGTAAACCTTATCAATTTATCTAGAACTTCCAAGGATACTAAACTAATTGGTCTTTAGAAACTTGATATTTTGTGATCATACCAATGTTATGTAATAATGCATTGACACTGGGTAACTAGGGTCGGGGTGTTACAGTTGGTATCTGATGACGTTTTGTAAAAGCCTACGAAAGTAGATGTAGATAAACTCTGATTAGAGAACATAGCCCTAAGATAAATTTTTAGGATTAGTATAGAAGAACTTCCTATAATTTTAGTACTCTAGATATTTTTGTGTGTTTTACAAGTAAATACATCCTTGCGGGATATGAGAAGGTAGAGTTGGCTCTGGCACATATGTACCTCGGGGTAAAACCTGAAAACACCACTTTGAGCTAGACTTGAATAGGAACTGGTGCACGACAATGAGCCTTGCTATACTCTTTGTTACGACACTCTTGGGGGGATATTATAATGATAATTCCAATTTTTTTACAAGCCATTATGATGGGTTTATGTGTATATACTCCCTAAAAGAAAACATTTTTTATGATTATGGATTGTATCCATAAACTTTTCAATTTATGTTATGTGTTTTACATGTTTTGAATTACTTTTTTCTATTCAAAAACTATTCTAATTTATTCCATTGTTTAGAAATGGTGCCCAGTGGAAGGAATGGAAACCGTATCAATTCACACACTCTTTGTTGGGATTTCCCTCCTACTCAAGATAATTTTAGTGGAGCTGGTGATACAACTAGTGCTAATCAGCTAGTCACCTTAATGGGAAAACTCACTCAGGTTATGAATAATAACCTTACACTTATGGATCACCCTGATCCACCACGTGGAGGGTCAATGTTAGATCTCTTCATGAGGAAACAACCACCAACATTAAATGGGAGTACAAATCCATTAGTGGCTGAGCAATGGATAAATTCCTTAGAGAAATAATTTCACACCGTAGGAGTAGTGAATGTGAAAAGGTTGTGATGGCAGTTTACCGCCTCACAGGAGATGTTGATCAATGGTGGGAATTGATTCAAAAAACAAAGGAAGATGATGAAGTATCAAATATGGAATGGAGGGAGTTTAAAGAAATTGTCATAGAAAAATACTTTCCTCTTGACCATCGAGCGGATATGGAAGGACAATTTATGAGTCTAAGGTAAAAGGAGGATGAGAATGTCGCAAATTATGAAGCTAACTTTACATGGTTATAGAGGAATGCTACAGATTATATATGTAACACAAGAAGTAATATTGATCATTTCTTTTATGGTTTAAATTCATTTCTACATCAATCATTAGTCTCACAATCCTTCTCATCATACGAAGATATTGCCTCATGTGCTATCAAGACAAAAAAATAATTCTCTAAGTCTTACGACTTTAATGAAATATAAGAGTAGAATAGATCTTCTAAACACTCTGGAAATGGAAATAAAGGGAAGAAGGGAAAAGTTGAATATCCATCCTATAGTAAATTTCAGAGGAAACACCTTGGTACTTGCTTGAACGGAATGGAAGTTTGTTACTAGTGTGGTGAAAATGCCACCAAGCTTGTGATTGTAAGGGGAAGAAAAAGGTTGTCGATGTTGGATGCTACAATTGTAGATAAAGGGGACATTATTCAAATGAATGTCCTAAGAATCAGGGGAACCTACCTCAGAAAAGGCCAAGGGATCAAGGAAACGCATATGCGATCACTACTGTTGAGGTTGAAGCCCCAAAAGACGTGGTGGCAGGTAATTTAATGGTTTCCTCAAGTTTATCCAATGATTTATTTGATCACGGATCATCACATTGTTTCATATCTTCCCAGTATTCTAAGAAAATTAGATATTTCCAATTTGATTTAACAAGGGAGTGGTCAGTCAAAACTCTTAAGGAAAGTATCATTGCTACAATGATTTATGAATCCGTTCCCATTAGGGAATATAAATGTTCTTTATCTACTGATCTCATCGCCATACCCTTGATCTAATTTGATATAATCCTCAGTATGTATTGGCTTTAAGACCATGATTAAAAAATTTACTGTAAGAAGAAGGAGGTTACTATTTTGGATGACGATGATAAATAACACCTCATCATTAGAGCAGAATCGTCACCACCTAATTCTTATCTAGATCCACCCCCAGTGGATCAACTAAATTCAATTATTGGGGAGGAAGAGAATGAAATAACTATGGTTGAGGAAAGGAATGTTCAAATGGATGATGTACCTATTGTGAAATAATATGTTGATGTGTTTCCAGAATATTTACCTGTATATCCTCCAAAACGAGAAATTGAGTTTTCCATTGATTTAATTCCTGGTTCAAGTCCCATATCGAAGACCCCTTAGAGAATTTCCACTATGTAATTAGTGGAACTAAATAAACAGCTTGAGGAATTGAGTAAAAAGGGAGTTATTTTCCCTAGTGTTTCTCTATGGAGAGCCCATGTCCTTTTTGTTAAGAGGAAAGACGGATCTATGAGGTTGTTCACTAACTACATGGACATCAATGCTATAACAATAAAGAAAAAGTATCCCCTACCTTGAATTGATGATTTATTTGACCAACTTCATTGAGATCAATAATTTTCAATGACTTACCTTCGATCTGGATATCATCATTTGTGTGTGAAGAAGGAAGACATTCCGAAAACAGCATTTTGAACTAGGTATGGGAATTGTGATTTTACAGTAATGCCTTTTGGATTGACTAATGCACCATATGTTTTCTTGTATCTAATGAACAGAGTATTCAAGGAATATATTGATGAATTTTTAGTGGTATTTATTGATGATATATTGGTATACTTCAAAAGCTATGAAGATCATGAAAATCACTTGATCAATATTCTGAAAACTCTTAGAAGACATGAATTATATGTGAAGTTTAGAAAGTGTGAATTCTGGATTTATGAGATTTATTTTCTAGGATATATCATCTCAATGGATGGAATCTACATTTATCCTTCTAAGAAAAGTGAAATCAAAGAATGGACAGCACTGACAAGTATAACTGAGGTACACAATTTTATTGGTTTAGCAGGTTATTATCGACGTTTCATCTATAATTTTGCCTTGTTGGATAACCCATTAACAAAGATCACATGAAAAGGGGTTATATTTGTTTGGACAAAAGTGTGTAAAGAATGTTTTGAATAATTTAAGTGAATATTAGTCAATGCCCTTATCTTGACTCTACCATCAGGGAATGATGGGTTTGTTATTTATAGCGATGATTCAAAGAAAGGATTTGGTTGTGTTCTTATGGATAATGATAGGGTAATTGACTATACATCACGACCGATAGAAATTCATGAGAAAAAACTATCCTACTCATGATCTTTAGTTAGTAGTTGTAATCTTTGCTTTGAATATTTGGAAAAACTATCTCTATGGTAAAAAAATTCGAGATATATACTGACCACAAGAGATTAAAGTATATTTTCTCATAGAAATAACTCATCATGAGGCAATGGAGATGGCTTTAACTACTCAATGACTATGATTTCACTATACACTACCTCCTGGGGAAGGAAAATAAGGTGGCAGATGCTTTTAGATGAAAGGATCATGGAGTTTTGAACAAGATGAGAGTAAAAAATGATCTTATATACATGGATCTAGTAAAGATGGATATGGGAATCACCATGGAAGGTGAGACATAAATAATTTTTCAAATGTTTTCCAAAACATCTTTACTATAAATGATAAAGATTTCTCAGACTGGTGATGAAGAGTTTCAAAATAATATTAAAGAAATGAATAACCGGAGATTGAGTGACTTCGTATATGAAGATGGAATTTTGAAAATTGGGAAGAGAATTTGTGTTCCAGATATACTTGATCTAAAAAGGGAATTTCTGGATGATGCTCATAGTTCCAATTTCTCTATACACCCTAAGAGCACCAAAATGTATAGAGACTTGAAGGAACATTTTTGGTGGGACAACATGAAGAGGGATATTGCTAATTTTGTGTCAAGATGTATGGTTTGTCAACAAGTGAAAGCTGGAAGGAAACAACCTGGAGGAGTCTTGAAACGTCTTCCCATACCTGAGTGAAAATGGGAAAATATTATGATGGAATTTGTCATGGGACTAACAAAGACTCCTAGACGGAATGATACGATATGGTTCATTATTGATCATCTTACCAAGTCAGCACATTTCCTTCTATAAGAGAAGATTTACCACTTGAACTTCTAGAAATACTATATATTAATAATGTTGTGAGACTTCATGGAGTAACACTATCCATTGTATCTGATAGTGATCCCCATTTTACATCATGATTCTGGAAAAGTCTTCAGAAAACCCTAGATACTGAATTTTGTTTCAGTAAATCCTAGCACCCTCTAACTGATGGACAATCAGAATGAACTATTCAAACCTTAGAATAAATGTTCAGATCATGCTCACTTGACTTTAAAGGTATGTGGGATCAATATTTACCTATGGTATAATTTTTATATAATAATAGCTTCCATTCAAGTATTCAGATGGAACCATATGAGGCGTTATATGGAAAAAGATGTCGCACACCAACCTGTTGGGATGATGTTGGTGAAAGAAAACTCGTAGTCCCAGAACTTTTAGAGGAAACAATGAAAATGGTGAAGGTAATCCAAACCCACATCAAAGTAGCTCAAGGTAAGTAGAAGATCTAGGTCAATAATCAAAGGAAGGATTTGGAATTTCAGGTAGGGGATCATATTTTCATGAAGGTATCTCCATGGAAGGGTGTTATACGTCTCAGTAAAAAGGGAAAATTGAGTCCCAGGTATGATGGACCATTCGAACTTTAAGAAAAAATTGGTGTTGTAGCTTACCGTTTGGCAATGCTTCCAAGTCTCTCAAAAGTTCACGATGTGTTCCACGTATCAATGTTTAGAAAATACATGCCTGACCCAACTCATGTACTCACCTATGATGAATTAGAACTGGAACATGATCTGTCTTATTGAGAAGAGCATGTCAAGGTTCTTGATACAAGATAACAAGTGCTGAGAAATTGTATGACACTTCTGGTAAAAGTTCTATGGAGAAACCATAAGATTGAAGAGGCAACGTGGGAACATGAGGAACATATGATAAAAAAACCCAAGTCATTTTATGTAGTAATATTCTAGAAATTTTGAGGGCAAAATTATTTAAAGGAGGGTAGAATGTAACGCCTCAAGCTTCCATGGTACACTTCTCTGTGAATAATACAATAGCATGTGTTGTACGCAACTTCGAGTTCTAACACACCACATCCAATCAAACTAGCTGTTATGAACAGTAATACCCACTTTTTGAAATTTTATACCTTTTATCCTTCAAAATGGACTCAATTTTTGGATTCAGAATATCAAAGTTATCATAGGGTGAATTTTTTGTATTTTTCTGATAACTTTCATATTTTGATGAATAGTGAAAATTTCTAAATTTTAATTAAAAATAAATTCTATAATTGAAATAATTAATAGAGATTAATTATTAATTTTAATGGTTTGGAAGTATAGATAGATTATATTTTCATCATTTAATACAATTTAGGTCATTATAAGTAATTTCACATTTAAATTTGACATAATCAAATGCCAATCTTTTGATAGTTATTATTTCATAAAAACACGCTTTTTGTTTTGACAATGGAAATTTATTTTAAATTAATTTCTCCCACTTATTTGTTTTGAATTTGGAAAAATGGATCACATATTTTGAATCAGGAGGTCCAAATTGTGAAATATGTAAATTTTATTTTTAGAAAATTTGAATAATTACTTTGGTAAATATTTTATTTACCATGGTTAAAGAGTAAATCCGGTAAATAAGGGTAAAAAATAATATTATAATAATATTAATTTACCCTAACACATGTCTTAACTCTATTGTATGATACATTTCCAACCATGGGTATCTTTGGGTCGATTTTTGGACCCCATGGAGCCACTTGTAAGTGATAATGACACTTTATATTAATTAAGTTAATGTAAATACAAAAATGACATAAGCATATATATTTTAGTAAATAAATTTTTGAATAGGGTTATAAATGTTATCTATTATACTATAAATATTAATTATAAATATAAAAATATTTCCTATATAATGGTATTTTATTTATAATTTTTATACATTTAATAATTAAATTTATTTATGACAAAATAATGACGTAGTATTTTCCTTATTAATAAAACAATCAAATAAATGATATTATAAATACTAAAATAAATAAAAATTGAATGTTTTTAAGACATGCACAAATTTTATAGGTGACTATGACATGTTAGGGTTGATTAAATGAATTTATTTCTAATTAACAATGTTCTTAGGACTTTAACAATAATCAATTATTAAATAATCTCAAAATTGACATAAAAGAGTTTCTAAAACAAATATTTTATTATTAATCGATATTCTATTCATAAAAATATACGGATCATCCAAAAGACTTATATAATGATAGTTGTATCATTAATTAACCACTTGGGGTTTTCTTGGAAGTTTATAGTAATTTTATTAACCATATAATATAAAAATACAAAGAGACATGGTAAATGTCAAACTATTTAACTAAAAGTTAAATATAAAAGATAAAGTTAATATAGTGAAACAAACCTGTATAAAATCTATTGGTTGAGAGGTTTTCGACCCATTACCACCTTATCCTTTAAATAATTCTATTTGTATCCATTAGAAACCTAAAATTATTTTATTATGAAATAATATTTCTAGCTTTTTCTAAGGTTCCCATCACCCCTCTTATAAAAAGGGAACTCTCGTTCTCTCTAATTCACACCTTAAAAGCCTTTTGGATCGGACAAACCCTTCCCAAATACCCTCTCAACTATCCTCTTTTCATCCTAGAGGCCTTTATTTAGTCATAAATCCAACCAAAGGCACCCTTTTGATCAAATCGAAAGGAAGAACCCGAAGAAGAGGTAAATATTTCATCACCTCTTTCAAGTTCCTTTCGTCTTCCACATACTGTAACTTTTTTATTTCCATTATAACATAATAACTATAGTATCTTCTATATACTATGATGTTATTATAAATATGGTACAGCCATATTCATTATTCTGTCCATCCTTTGAATAACATGTCACCATATGTGCGTATGTACGGCTTACCTTCCCCACATCATTGTGTAATTTTTATTCAATACGTTATTATTTGTATGGGTATAATAATGATGTGTAATTGATGTAAATAATAAATATGGAATTATAATTATTCTGTGTATATGATATAACATCCAATTATATATTATTTTAATATCAAAATAATGATATTGTCGCTCGTGCGTACATACGGATTACCGTCTCCATAAACACAATGAAATCCATTCCCCATCGTATCCATTCAAGAATAATTTTCATTAGATGATTAAAGATAATGTTTAAAGACATAATATCATTATGAATATGAATAAGATACATCCTATCCAAAAAAAAACATTACTTACATAACAAATTATACAAAAGTAAATAAATCAGTTAACACCGGAAACGACGATAATACTAAGATATTATTAACAAAGAAATGTTAAAAGATCATATATGATATCATATTAATGTATATGATTCTTTTATAATTTAATAACAATTATTTAACCATTATACATGAGTATAACCTACACTCAACCATGGAAAAGTACAAATTAATGGTTAATTCCTCAATATCATTATTATCCGATATTGTCTTAGTGTAAGTATTTTCTGGGACATATTTATTAT
The DNA here is from genome assembly GCA_963277665.1 of Viscum album. NCBI lineage: Eukaryota > Viridiplantae > Streptophyta > Magnoliopsida > Santalales > Viscaceae > Viscum > Viscum album. Next base: position 443,887,144 of record OY728160.1, read on the forward strand.
CCATTCCCATGATTCATAAAAGACATTTCAAAAATTATTATTTTAAGTAACTCTTTTACTAAAAATTCATTTATATTTTTTTAAATACTTATTATTTTAAATCATTCTCATTAATTTCCTTGTTTTCAAAATGGTTTTTAAGGATTTATTTATGTGGACATGAATGTTTTTAAAATGATAATACCTTTTAAAAGATTCAATGTGGTATGGGACACTTTGATTAAAAAATATCCTTAAATGTATCTTTTTCAATATTGTGTGACTTTTAAATGTTTTCATGAAAAGGGATTACTTCTCTCATAGAGTTTTACAAATCATTTTCATCTATGTCAACATTCATTGATGGATTTTTAAACTTGTTTGAAGATGATTTATTATGATACAAATCTTCCATATTAAATTGAAGGTTTTGTGATACTTTTGATTGTGGATGTGTTATTTTTATATCATTCATGGTTTATGGATAAAGGATTTACATTTCACATGCTAGTTTTTATATGAATATTTATTTTATTTTTAAACCTTTTCATATGAATGAATGTATTGTACTTATTAAGTGACTGGTGGAGCCAGCTATAGCTCCTCAATGCATCGGTAGGTCTCACGAGACAAACTATTGTCTTGGAACAAGGCTTTGACAAAATCTTATTTGTAGTATTGGCACAAGGCCTTGAATATGTGGTTATGAAAGTCTAGATTTATGAATTCCATCATTATAAAAGTGGACATTTATATTTCATGTGATAATTCAACTAGTAGAATATCCAAGCAAATAATAAAATGGAATTATTTGATTTTATCTTTTCCATATTATTACGAAGTTCAAGTTTAAAAGGCTTTTGTTTTAGTCGTATAAATTGCCTTAAATGTTTATGCTTATTTTTGAATGTTTTCGCTATATTGTTATCCTTACTGAGCATTTGAGCTCACCCCATTCTATGTTTTATTTTTACCAGGATGCGAAGAAGTATATTATGACTGACCTGTAGGGATAGTCTATAGGATCTCAGTGTTGTCTATGGAAATTTTTTTTTTGTAGTTTTCTATTTTATTATGTAATGTAAACCTTATGAATGTATCTAGTACTTACAAGGATACTAAACTAACCAGTCTTTCGAGACTTGATCTTTTGCGATCATGACAATGTTATGTAATAATGCACCGAATCTGGGTAACTAGGGTCGAGGTGTTATAATAGTTGACTCTAGTAGAGACTGGAGAGGTCATTCATATAGTGCATGAAAAAGTTCTATACCAAAAATAGAGTGATAGATATTGTTGTAAGAAAAATATATTAATTGTGGTGTCTCCCTCATGATCCTATAAAATCCGGAATGTAGATTCACAACCTGTCCCCAAAAGTATGGATAGTTGATACTTCCTGACCATCCATATGTAGATGATAATTAGTTCTATGAAATTACTAAAATCCAATATAACATCGGAGACCTATTAAAACCCTAGACATAAAATGATTATCATGAAATTAGATTATCATTTTTGGAACCCCATGTTGCCTCACTATCTCCTCCAGGTACTGCCCTGTCAAAACATCTATTGGGATTAACTCTTTAATCATTAAAACACATTCCAAAATCATTATGTGGTTAAAAATCAACCATATTACAAAATAAACACCCTAATATTTTGGTAAACTATTGATAATGACTATCAAAACATTCTACCAAAAACACTAGGGAATATTAAGTGTCTGAAGTAAACCACCAGGAACAGAAGTCTCATCCTTCAACCATTAGAGAACCAAAATCTGAGAGACCAAATCTTCAACTAAATGATTCAAGATAAAACCTAAATAATTAATGGATATTTAAGATCCCATCCTTTCATATAAGTACACACATATTCTAAATTTTGGTTAAAATCCATTTTTTGGTTAATTTGGGGTGTATGGAATGTTTCAAGGGTGTTTCGGGGGTTCGATCCCTAGTAAGGGAGGAAAATAGGATAATTTATGTTGAGAGAATGGTTAGTGAATAATTAGTTTTAATCGTTCACCTTAATATTTATCCCCACATAAGGGTGTTCATGGTTAAGGAAACCATACGAGATACCTCTCGAAAACCATATGATCTCATCCCCCCGTGGATAGTGGCAAGTGCAAGGGCTTCAAATAGTTTTTCAAATCATGTGGGTTGCCAGCCAGATTGTATGGCCTGGTTCCCTCTTTAACAGTGGGGGAGGCATGGTTAGATCATGGTTTGGCCAACCATGTGGCCATAAAAAGAACCACATAAAATTTGTGAAATTACAAATTTTACCTTTCATGATTATATGTTTCTTCTCCTTTTTCAACCCATTTTCCCCCTCTAACTACAGTGACATACCATCAACCCCCTCCTACTCCATGAGTGATTATCATTTGATTATTTGGAGTTTGGAGTTCCATTTATTTTGACATGAATCCCGTGGTATGTGTTCAACTCAATTTCCTTCCTTTTTCTCGATGAGTCATTATGTGTGGTTTCTTCTCCTACCGAATATCTAAACCATTATTTTTCTCAGGTGTCCTTTTTCAGAGTGCTTCAGGCCATTTTAGTTTGAAGAAAGGTTTCTTTTGGACAAGAAGTTGTCCAAGAACTTCGGGTTGGTTTTATTCATTCTTTTTTCTATAGATTTTATATTTTGTATGTGTATGTAGTTGATCTATTTTTCTTCTTACTCACATTATAATGTCTTAGTTTAGAAAATTGATTTGTTCATTAGATTGATGTGTGAAACCCTTCATACCCCATTGGGTTTATTAATGATGTGAGCCCCAATTTAAGGCTACACATGGGGTATGCCAAACCCATGAAAATGGTGAAATAAATAGGTAAAAATTGAGATAGGGGAAATATGAGAGAGAATGGGTTGTAAATTGTAATATGGTGTTTGTTTTTGGGAAAAGGGTAAATTAAATTGATTATATACTGGAATTTATAAAATTACAGAGGGGATTTTGAAATGGTTTAAATAATTAGTTTTGGATTTTGAATCAGTTATGGTTTTTAAATGCATATTATGATGCTTTGAAAGTGGTAAATTCTTTAAAAGGATTCATTGGACTCAAGGTGATTCCTAAAGTGGTTTTTTTTAGATTTCAAATGATGATAAGAAATGAGGGTGTGGTTTTCCTTTCTATGAAATATCATTAATAATTATTTTAAATTGTTGGAAATGGAAATAAAAGCCTTGGGGCATGGTTTAATTTTCAAAGAATAATACCCATATTTTGAAGGGGTTTATTTGATATAATTTTCACTGAGTATTTTGACATGTGTGTTATCATGGACTATGAAATGAATTTGATGTTAATTTTTGTCTTGTTTCTAAGATGGAATAAGGGTGGAATTTGGTATAATGGTATATGAAATTAATGAGTTATATTTTGAAAATTGAATATGTATTGATAGGGGTTAAGTCATATAAATAGTGATTACATCAATTGGATAAAGAGTAATGTGAACATGGATTATTAGAATGTGGCGTATTGGACTTGAGGCACTTTTCCCACAAGTCAGGTTAGACTGAGGATCTAAACCTCACCCTTATAATGCATATATTATAGAGTCATATTGATGATCTATTCCACTAATGAATGCATGGGATATAAACACTTGGAATGAGCCTCCATTTTATGTTTTATGTGTAGTTCAGTTGGGATGTCAAACTGGGGATTTATGCTTCCCAATGTGTGGTCACAGAATAGTTTGTGATGTCATACCAAGGCTCTATGCTTCTAAAATATGTGGAAATGGATTGAATTCCTGATCTTGGATCTCAGATATGATCATAAATTTTAATTAGTTAACGAGGCCTCATAAATTGAAAGTGATTATCCCATTATGCTATGGTTTAGGCACCCAGTGTGATCAAGTGTTTCTGAGTTTGATGGATGACATTGATTACTTAGAGTAAAATGGTTATAGGAGAGCTTCTTAATTGTGGGATATATGTATTTTGTTTTGTTTCAATGTTTTTTATTTCACATTATTGAATTTATACACCCTTGTATATATTGTTTATTTCTTTATAAACCATTGATGGTGTCCTACTAAGTTATACTAACACCCTTTTTGTGACACCATGTCTCTTTTATACCAGAACATATTTAACTTGTTTTCATGTACAGGATCATGAGAAGGACCTAGTTTATGGTTCATGAATGGGATGTTTGGTTGGAGTATGGGATGTTATTATTGGGATGAGACTCTAGAATGTGTTCATGATATTTTTATAGTTTTTTTTAGAAGTTGTTTTTATGATTTCCTAACATATAGTGTATCCTTCATATTGTATAGAATGTGTTACTTGGTTAAATATTGTATTTGGTTGTATGATTTCAATTATGGTTCAGATTGAATCATTTATCAAATGATATTATTCCTACCATGGCATAACTATGATAAATTGGTATAGTCTCCCCAATGTATTCCTCTATACTCATGCCTCTAGTCGGAAGCCTTTGATGTATGTGGAGTTACGCCTGAGGTCATGTGATGAACCAAACTGAGGCACCAAATATATTGGATTCATGGTCAAGGATGTTACAAATAGGTATTATTGGAGTGTCTATTTGTCATACTGTTTAGGTATAATAGACAAGATACTAGGATCATGTTATGTCTTTGTAAGGAGTTAATGTCTGGGTACATGTATCCCCATACATGGGGGAAAACTGAAGTCTCCAAGGGTTTGAATTGATATTCTGTTATGTTATTTTAAGGTTTATTGATACTTCCTAGTAATTTGGAACACTTGTTTGTGATGTTATTTCATTATGAGGATTTATCTATTTTCTTAATATAGAAAGAGAGGGAGTGTGAGTACATTAATCATGTTAGGCACATAAGAATGATAGTACATTAGTTCTTTTTCTGTTATTGATTGTTCCTTGTGATTCATGTGTTGGTAGTGAACATTTTTGCTTGTGTATTATGCCTGATTATCTTCCCATGACATTTTTTATAATGAAAATGATTATAAATGTGAATTTGAATAAATCTTTGAATTTTGAAATGTTTTGTTCATAAAAAGTTACTCAAAGTAAATATTCATGGATTTTGAAAATGGAATGTTTTGAAAATTGAAACATTGTGTTTTAAATGGTAAAGGTTATTAAATAAGGGAGAAGGATAATTATAGAACATGTAGAATCATTGGTAATGGGTGTCCCTAGTGTTGTGATCAGACCTTTTGTATAGGTTTTTTGGGTAGTGAGAGTGACCTAGTTTGTGACCTTATTTTGGGTCATGAGAACTATTTGTGTTATGGCGTGTGGTAAAAGAGATTTTTTTTGTTATGACCTTGATAGGTTTGTGACCTTGGGTTGTGATATGTTTTCCAGTAATGTGTATGTGGTAACCCTTGAGGGTTGTTCGCGTGCGAGGAATGTTTTGGACCATAGAGTGGGTGTTTGTCTTGTAGTGAGGATATGTATGTATGCGTATCCTTTGTGTGAATATTTTAGTAAATGTTTCATATATGAATTAGACTCATCATATTTTGGATTGGGGGAAAGAGTTCCACCAGCGAGTAGTGAGTTGTTTGAGGATTGGTGTGTATGGATTAAATATAGAGATACAATTTTCTTTTCTTAGCATTACATCAATTTAGGGAGTTGGTAAATTTGAGTATCTAGGTGAAATTTGAGAATTTTCGACTAGGGTTTCTAGTGACTTTGTTGCATATGGAACAGGTAGACGTTTTGGACACTAGAAGTGGCCAACTTAGAGTACTTAATAGTACAGGTTTATCCTAGAGTGATAAGTTAAAAGGATAACTGTTTTATAGGTTCTACATGAGTTATTGATATGAGTCTATGGTCATAGAAAATCAAGGGAATCCCCAAGGGAGTTCAACACAAAATTATAGGTTCCTTAGAATGAGGATCACATGTGGTTACGTTATAAGTGTAATAGATGCACAATTTGTGTCATTGTGTTTTTGGTAAAAGTATATTTTTTTGACTTGGTTATTTTCTAGGGGGAATTTGGGTGCTTGAAGTTGGATGTATGGTTGGTTTAGAGGAGAAGGATCATTGGGATCCTATATTCATGGTGTTTGTAATGTTCAAAAGTGTAATCAGGAAGAGTTGGGATAATATAGGGGTGATAATAGTGTGGTTGGATGATTTTGATATAGAGGTTACACCTAGGGTGAATGTGGTCATGAGGTTGGTCTGGTTTTATGAGTGGTTTATGTTTTTTTGGGAGAGGATGATAATTTATGAAGGCTAATTAGGCAGATAGACTAGGAGGCACAACTAGAGGAGTAATATGGAATTTGGGACTAGGTATGGAGATGAGCGACTCTTCTGATCTAGAGTTGTGTTTAGTGAGTAGTAATAGGAAAGCATGTGACCTCAAGGTATTTGATGAGGTTTAGATGTGGTCATGTGCTGATAATGAATGATTCTAATTTGGAAGGTTAAATATGTGGATCATGATAAGAACCTATCTTTTTTTTTGAAACCAAATAGGGAAGCATCAGTTATGAAAGAGACTAATCAGTTTTGGATCGGTATGATGGACTGTTGTGTTTTAGTTTCGAGCCACCGAGGACATGTTGGAAGAAATTGAGAGGTGTGGCACTAGTAGTACCATAAGAGGAATTGGTTCATGAATGCCTGGAAAAGGTTCATTTAGTGGTGGTGAGTTCAGTTGGAAATCCCAATTGAGTTATGGGGGTTAGGTGTTGATGAGAGGTTGGTAAGTAGGGAAGCCTCAGACTTTCATAAGGTTACGATGTTCCCATGGTGGGAGGTGACATCAGTGATAGATAAATTATGGTGGTCTTCATTGATGACTTATTGTAATAATTTTAGTTAGTGACAATCATTACCAATATCTTGACACCACCATGGGTATATTGAGGGATATATATCTTTATACTATTCTATGTAAAAGTGTTTTGGTTAGACGTGGTGCCTCTAGGATGATATTCTCATGGAGATGTATATGTGGATCTGTATGGTGGTGCATACACCATCAAACATTTATAAGAGTGGTTCATAAGATGAAACAGATACTAAAAAATTCCATGTGTGTCATTCACAGTTGTCGAGAAAGGGTAGTGGATGATGTTTGTTTATTTGGGTTCAGGAAAGCTATATGACCACATCCAAGTTTTATGGTTTGGATTATGATTGAAGCATGAGACTTGGTGTTGTGATTTTCTTTATTAAAGTGGTTGAAATGACACGTCTATTGTGGGGATCAGTGTGTTCATCTTGGATTGGTGGTGTTGGCTCTGCAGTGGATGAAGTGTCATCAAGATTTCAATAAGATGCAATTGAAGAAGATGTTTTGTCCCTCATTAAGTTCATGTGGGCCTATGATGTGGAGGATGGTTAGGACAAGTGTTGTCCTTGGGATGGAGTTATATCTTTGAGTGATCCAAATGGTAACATTAGAGGTAGATTTTTTAGTGGGTGTTGTAAAGCATTACAATGGTTTGAGGAGTAGCTAATTATACGATTTGACTTTTACTAGGAGACAATAATAGAGTTTGGTAGGCACATGTTAATGATGGTGGTATAACTTAAGTGAAAAGGAATTGTGGCTAGGTAATGTAGAGATGTTTCGATAGTGGAATTTTAGAATCAATGGAGTGATTCATCCAAGGATTGGATGAGTAAGCTGTGAAAAAAATAGATGTAGTAGTATGTAATCCACATCCAGATGATTTTTGGATTGATAAGTGAGTTTTGGTAATAGAAATGGGTTCTAAGGAAGAACCATGTTTTCCTCAGTTGAGTATATATGGTGGAGGTGTCTAATGTGAGTGGTTTCAATGGAATGGATGAATTGTAATATTTTACGGAGTTCTCATGGATTTATGGGTACGGTGAGTTGGGAAACACTTTAGGTATATTGTGGAAGTTAAGTTGAAGCCTTGGTGGCCTTTTTTATAGTGGAGGTTACAAACATCAAAAGGTGATGGTTGCGATCTAAAGCAGTTGGTGGGTGGTACTATAGAGAGTAAGTGGTTTTTTGATGTCATGATCTATATTTTTGGTTTTATTGATTCATGTATGAGATATATATTTTTTAGTATTGGTTATGGGTACATGATTGGGTTTTGTAATGTTTGAGTAGTTTTATATGAAATTTATTCTTATGATATGCTTCTGATTTATGGTTATGGAACAAGGCTCTGATCATTGAGTTTTTGAATGACATAGGTTAGGGAATACAATTTGATAATTCCTATGTTCCTATCATGATGTCAATCATGAGTCACAATGTTTTTTTTTGAAAAAGTGGATGAGATGGCGTCATGAAATTTTGGGCATGAGTTGCGGAGATGATCATACCAAGGGTGTTCCCATTGCATCTCCTTGGGTAGTGCAGTTATATAGAGGTATCCAATTTTGTGATGGTTCAGTGATGACACCTAAAAACTTATATTGTGTTTGATGTTGGTAATGATGAGTTTGAAGTGGATGAATCATTTGATGAGAATCGGGTTAATGTTATTTGATCATAGTGAGGAATTTATTTAGGGTAAGAAAATTTCTTTGGTTTGACTTTGGTGATGAATTCACCATGATCCAAAGGAATCTTGGGAGAGGAATGTTGATTGGTGTGTGCCATGGCCTGAACTATTTTCTTGAGGGATTGCTGGTGTATATGGAGTATGGTTTGTGGATGATCCATTATAAGGTGGGGAGGTTGTAAGATCCCTACCATTCTTGGAGGTGTGTCCTTGTTTAAAATTTGGTTTAAATTCCTTTTCTAGATAATGAAATTGTCTTGGTGTGTATATGAAGAATTGGGGCGTGTTTCCAGTTTTCGGGGAACAATAAAGCAAGAAAATAAGAAACATTGTACTAATAGTATGATTGGTGCATGATTAGTAGTAATCATGCACATTAACCATGAATCCAATAGAAGGGTGTGTAAGAAACCATGTGAAATACCACCTAAAAACCATGTGGCATAGCCCCCCTGGATAGTGGTTAGTGCACAAGATCTACACAATTTATCAAACCATGCAGGTGGACAGTGAAATTTTGCATCATGGATCCCTCTTGGATAGCAGGAGATGCATAGTTGGCACACTGTTTGGAAAACCATGTGGCTAAAACCTACACCATTAGAAAAGTGGGAAATTTCCATTTTGCCTCCCAGGTATAAATTTTTTTCTACAATTTTTCACCCCATGTGGCCCCCACCAACTTGGGTGAGTAACCAAACCCCACCTACTCCTCGATGGTTGATTATAATTCAAATTTTATGAATTTGGAGTTCCTTTAGTTGTGAATCAAATCTTTAGGTAAGTCTTCGTGTCAGTTTCCTTCCATTTTCTAAAATAGGTTTACTGTGTGGTTTCCTATCCCACTGAATCTCTAAACCCTTATTTTTTCAATGGGTCCTTCATCATTATTTTTTAGAACGTTTTAGAAAAAATCATGGTTTTTTGGATGATTGGTTGTCTATGAAATTTAGTTGTGTGGTGTTAAATCATTTTCCCATAGTTTTAATGTTTTTTATGTGTATTAAGTTGTGCTATTTCGCAGACTTATTACATTATAATGTATTTGATTGGAAAATTTATTTGGTCAATATACTAAGGTATAAGACCATTCATAGAACCCATTGGGTTTGTTGATGATGTGTGACCAAACTTCAGGCTACCCATGGTGTATGCCAAACCCTTGAAAATGGTGAAATAAATTGATAAAAGATGAGATATAGGAAATATGAGAGTGAATGGACTGGATTTTTTAATTGGGTTCATGGCCATGGTAAAATGGTAAATTGAATTGATTATATTTTGGAATTTCTGAAATGCCTAAGGGGATATTACATTTTTTAAATAATGAGTTTTGGATTTTCATTCAGTTATGGGTTTTAAATTAACAGTTTGATGTTTTGAAAGTGGGATTTTTTAAAAATATTGTGTTGGCCTCCGGGTGATTTATAAAATGGTTTTATTTATAGATTTAAAATATTGATTTCAAATGAGGGTTTGTTTACCCTATTTGTGAAAATGAAATAATGATTATTTGAAATTATTGGAAATGTTAATGAAATCCTTAGAGCATGGTTTAGATTTCAAAGAGGAATACATGTGCTATATAGGGGAAGATTAAAGATTATTTCAATGAGTATTTTGACATGTGAGTTATTAAGGATTTGGAAATGAATTGTATTTTTATATTTTTCTAGTTTTTAATATGACATAAGGGGCATTTTTTATAATGGTTTGTGTGTTTAATGAGTTATGATTTTCATATGGTATTTGTGTTGATATGGGTTAAGGAATGTAAATGGTTATTTTGTAAAATGGTTAAAGAATCAATTGAACATTGCTTCGTGTTATGTGGGGTACTTTACTTGAGGCTCTACATGCATGGGTTGGGTTACACTAAGGCTCTAAACCACACAGTTATAATGTATGGGTTATAGAGTTAGAATGAATATCTATTCCTCTAATAAATGAATGGTATATAAACACCTATAATGAAGATCCAAGGTATGTTTTATATGTTTTTAAGTTGGTATATCAGTCTTAGGATCTATACATCCCTACGTATGGTCATTGAATAGTTTAGGATGTCATACTAAGATCTATACTTTCCAAACTTTTTAACATGGCTAGATTACCAGATTGAGGATCAAGGTCATTTTGATAAGTTGTAATTAGTGAATTCTCCATTGTTAATTAAAACTATGTAACCCCTTATGCTATGATTTAGGAACCCAATATGACCAGATCTAGATCAGTTTGTTAGATAACCATTGAAGACTTAGAGTTATATGGTTACCTGAGAGTTTCCTAATTGTGGGATATATGTATTCTATTTTATGTACATGATTATTTATTTCACTTTATTACCTATATATAATCTTTCAAAAATTTGTTATTTCATTAGAAACCATAGATGGTGGATTACTGAGTTGTACTCACACCCTTCTTAGGATTGCATGGAACATGGGTACTCGAGAAGATGTTACATATTTTCATGTAAAATTTCAGGATAGGGACATGGTGTATGGTTTATGCATTGTTTTTTTTTTTGAATAATGGGATGTCAGGGTCAGGTTGGGACTCTAGTCCATGTTAAATATATTTTATTAGTTTTGTTTTTAGACATTACTTATATTAATTCTTATTATGTAGTGTATCCATTATAATGTATAGCATGTTCTACTTGCTAACTTATTGGATCTTGTTGTATATTGTCCATTATGGTTAATATTTTCTCTTTTTTAAGTTTTTATTAATTTTACTATGTCGGAACTCTAATTAATATTTATTGTCTTCCCAACATATTCCTCAAGACCTCCACTTCCAGTGAGAAGCCTCTAGTGTATAGGGAGGGGGGCCTAACATCTAGTGATGACCTATCCAGGGGCACTGGATATAGTGGCTATCGAGTCAGGAATGTTACACCTTAGAGAATTATTCAACATTTAAACAATAATATATACATCCAATGGAAAACTATGGAACTCATAAAGAACTACATCACACAAAAATAAAGAAATGGAAAAATTCCCTTCGAACAACTCTTGATTTTGTCCATCCAATGAGAATCTCTTCGAAAAATTACTATAAAAACACCCAAAAAAACCTCTAACTCAAAAGCTCCTATTTGAGTATACTACACATGCCACACTAAGTATGAATACATTTTCATTTGATAAATAAAACCACTACCATTAATTTCCCCATGGTCAATGTGTAACACTGATAAATCTACCATTATTCTCTAAGAGTCTTCAGAATCAGGAACAACATATCCATGTGACTTATTACTAAAGGAATCCACTTTATAATTACCTTAATGAGGTTTAGATAAAATATCAAAGTCATAGTCCTAAAAACACTCCATCCACCATTTATATAAATTATTTAATTAACACTGGGAGAAGATATACCCCAGAGACATAGGATTATTGGATACAACAAAGTATTCATCAATGATATCTTACCATAAAAATATTAGACAAAAAAACTAATATAGTATGTTAATGATCATTGTTGGAATAATCACATTTATGTGGTCATAACTATCGAGTCCATTAAGTGATAAATTCCTTCCAGTACATGAATGGTCATCACAACACATGATGTTAAATTTTTCAATAAACCTCAAACATGGTGCCATACTATATTAGATAATAAACTATAACACTGATCAATTTCTCATTCGAGTAATAAAATTAATTTTGGATTTGGTCAATCCATAAAATTCCTAATAATTTAGGGCCAATACTATCCAAGTAGGTATAATCAAAGAAAATATGGGTATGAAACTTTTTTCTAAATAGAAATACCATGAAACCATCTTCTGCTACAAATTATTGGGGTATTCCATAGAAACTAATTACACATTATTCAAAGGATGAATGACTACCCTACAATAAGATAAGACATTCCCCAAGAAATAGATCTCACAAGACTATAAATCCCACATAATTTGATTTTATAATAGATTATAAAACCAAGGAACACCCATATTTTCTCGTAGATACTCAACATCCTCCTTCCACAGCATATAGATCCAAAAAAATCCACTAATAGAGTTCTTAATGAACCTATACCAAAAATTAAAAAACACTATAGTCATCAGTTCCATGATTTTTTTTATAACTCTAAAAGATGGTAAAATGTACTCATATTTCCCATCATGAAATTTGAATGTAGTTTTTGGTATATCATCATCCATCACATGAATTTAATGATATTCAGATCATACATAAATCATCAAAAACTAACTAGATCCCTTCAACAAATCTAATAAATTTCCAATCAATAGAGACAATTCGTGTTCCTCACCATCAACTGACTCAAATGTTGATAATATATACACAACCACATACTAAAATCTTCTTTATTCACAATTATAATTGAAGATCCATAAGGTGATACCATTGGTATAATAAATACTATTTTTAATACATTCATTAACATTAACATGCTGCGTTCATAGTTCCAAAGGGCACATCCGAAATAGAGATGTCAATATAATAGAAGCACTTCATTTCAACTCTATCCCAACATGATCTATCATTGAGGGGATAACATTAGAACCTATTTGAGAAAGACATTGATGAAATCTTATAAGACTGTAGAAATCACCACCATTTATCCTCTATAAAATATAGATTCATTATTGACACCATAGAATATAAGGACATGAAAAACCTCTGACCCATATGAGTGTTTCTCTCACAAAAAAACATATGGAATCTTTCAGCATCATAGAATATAATGTACCTACTAAATTAATCCATAATATCCAACACTGAATATATCCAATAAATGCTGATCATGTTTTCATATGTCTATATCCATAACCATAGGAAGTCTACCAAATAGTGAAACTTCCTATGAACTAATTCAAAGTCTCTTCACACATCAGACATTCCAACTCAACATATAACTATTGTAGTAAATTACAAGGTCACTAAAATTTCTCCACCTTATGTCCTCAATAAAAAATAATTTTTGGTTAACAATAATGGTTTATCTCTTGAGTCAAACAATTCATAAACCATAGTAGAGAGTTGAAACATAAAATCTCATAAGATATTTGGCTCCTCTGGTGCTGACAAAGATAATGTATGTATATTACCATGCCTATCTCCACACCCTCTATATCCCTAATGGTGATCACCACCCCATCCACTCTCTATTTGGTTTACTACAAGATGATGGATATGATAGGGATTACCTTTACCCACTAATTCATTCTCTGTGGATCATAATTTGGAATTATCTGTTATTATTGTTTCCTCAGATGAAACTACTATAACAGATGGGCCCAAAACCTTACGCTATCTACACACACTTACGAATTATGAATTTAAATAACTCCCACTTTTAATATACATGACTAATGATATTGAAACCCACTCCTAAATTTTTGAGGCATAATCTTTTAAATTGGAATTTAAGTACCCTTCACAACCACGCTCCACAAAAAATCTTTGTGAGCCCCATCCTATGATGATATGGTCTTATCCAATGCCCTATAAACTTCATCCACCTTATATATTACCATAATATACGAATTCAATATAGAAAGGTGACTTGATTCAATATATTTTGTTTTAAATCAACCTAGAAATTTCTTACCCTAACATCCTCATTTTAAATATCGTTAAAAGTATAAAAAAGGAGGTTATTATATTAGATGATAAACTGTCACAAAATATAAATTCCTTGAAATAGGATGAGACTCCATTTCATACCACTAACATTAGTGTTCAATAATCGGGACATGACATAGAACTGATCTCAAAACATTTCCCATAGGATAAAATTATCCTCGCAATCCCTACAAAACATAATCCATCACTATATAGATGACCCAAAAATCATCATCATGAAAAAAGAGAACCAATGGTCCTTACAAGCATGGATTAAATTGAAGGATATCTTCACCTCATAAAAACAATACTCGATCACTTAATTTGAAAATGACCCCTCATAATTTTACAAAACTAGTCATTGAAACTGTTATAATGTCCTCATCTAAGAGTTATTTTCATAGATTTCCAATCCATGGTGGTCTAATAGAATATACTACTAAACATATTTAGTGATAACATTATTGATACATCAACCTAAAACTATATCTATAAAATAAACAATGTCAGGAATTCATTAATTAGAGAATTACAAATTTATTAACGAAAATTATTTGATTTATTTTGACCTTATTTCACATTTTATACCCAATTAAAATATAATCATAGACAATCATAATGCCTGGAAATTTCCTAGGTATCCACCATTCAAAGAAAATAACATCACATAGCATGTTTAACAAACATTAAGGTTCTTGAATTAGATAATTGGGGGATATAAAATGTTATCTCCTAGTGGGTATCACGTGTTTAAAGAAAAATAATCCCAGCTGATATTATGTCCATACTAACCCATTTATCCTCATGATTTCACAACTCCAAGCTATATAATATCTCACAACCTTCACCTTTGATATGACTCTATGATGAACCCTCCCTCCCAAGGTACCCTTACTTGACCAATAATGAATAAAGTGAGATAATGAACCCCAAATCCAACCAAAAATATGTAATGGTATGTTGAATAGCGTCTTTGTTACATAAATCAAAAAAAATGGGAGCGATGTTTCTCAATAGATTTAAGGAGTAAGAGATAAAAAGAAAATACTCTTACCAAGCCCTTGAAAAAAAAATTAAGTAATCCCAATAAATTAAATGTTATAAATAACTAATGCAATTTAAATAAATCTTAATGTACAAAAAGTAAATCCTTTGTAGTGACCAAGAAGCTCCAACAACTCCTATATAACTCGAACTAGTACCATCTAACTCAGCCACCAAGTAACTCTTGTAGAACTAAAATAGTTTACATACACAAAGGGTAAGTTTATCATATATAATTTGCGAAATTCAAAATAAAAACTATCATAGAAACTGAAAAAGAAATCTGAAATAATATGAAAATGAATCTAACTTTTCATGTAAATAGGTAACACTGTTTAACATTTCTATCATGGACCATTTACCATGTAACACAATAAAGTAAACCATTCTTTATCTATAATATATATCAGTGGTGGTACCCCTATTCAACTTTCCAATTGTTTTTTCACTCTATAACCTCAATGCCACATATATTATGATCATCCATTCCATAAGTCTTCATGAATCCCGTGCACACATAATAAATCAATTATATATCCCATGAATCTTAAAAAATCATCATTATAATAATTTATAGTATTAAAAAAATATTTTTTGTGAAGATCCTACAACTCATGTAAATAAATTACAGTTGAAGTTATTACAGCCCCTGAAGGTACACCCACAAGAAGAGATAACCACCAAGTTTGAATACCATTATCTACTATAACATCATGATTTTTCAAACTATACATAATTGAATATTAAATATAAGAGCTATCAAAAATCAGGTTGGAATACACCATATACATAAATATATTCAAGAACAAGATATTTTTATTAGAAACTACATTCATAGAGAGAGAATGGGAAAGGGAGAAGTTAATTAACTATTTCCTCACATTCTTGTTTGTGGGCTAAAGAATACCCAAAACATTTGGGTGTTGGATGGATAATTGATGAAGTCCATGAAGCATATGAAATTAGAAAATATAAATAATAACATGTACATCCACTCTAAGGGTATCTACATATACATAGACTCATATACCCCTATAACAACATAAGACAACTAACTTGTAATTCTAAGGAATCAATCTCAAGAAATCATACATGCATGATGTTCTATATTAATTAATTAAATAACCATTATATAATAGTATTCCATATTCATTTTCAAGATTAACAATTTAATATTCTTATCTAGATCCTTCAACACTATAATTTACCTTATTTATATTCTCTAGTATATCATTAAAATAAATGATAATACAGAATGATATTTATTTTTATTAATTCCTTTATCATTTCATATTTTTTCAAGTACTCTGGAATTCTTACTAAGAGACCACATCAATATTCATTTTCCATGTTTAAATTAGAACTCCACCAATAAGTTTGACACCAATTATGAAATATCTTTCTAACATTCCATTTGAGAGCACAAATAATGAAATATAAGTATAAATGAGAAATCTCCATTCTGAAAATTTCCCAACCCACATGATGTCATTCCCACACCACTGTGCATAGTAAAATATGTCTTTCCATCACCACCATCAACCATAATTACAACCCTAGTCTCCCATCCCATTTCTCATCAATATCTCCCAAATAAACATGTTATCAAAAAATAATTAAAACTCATAAAACTCTATAATAATTCTATAGAATACATGAGTATTAACTTTCTATTTTCCAAAGAATCACAAAGAGCTAAAGGTTATAAAATTAATTCTATAAATCCTCCAAATAGAGAAGTGGGATCATTATTCCAAAAATATATCTCTTTAACAGAATCCCAGTTTAATTCCCTTATTCAATTTAATGTTTTATTATACATAGGAATTAAAAATTAATAAATATATAGGTAATAGATAATAATAGTTATAAAAATAATATATATAGGCTCTAATGATTATTTTCTTTCTCAACCATTTCAATAAGAATAATAATTAAATATAATTTCACTTTCATTTCCTACTTTAATATTTTTTAATTTATAGTTTAATTAATTTAATCATTTAAACTATGACAAAAATAACAAAAAATTACTTCCAAATAGATAACAAACCATCTAATGAATAATAATATGAATGGAAATGAAAATATTATACCAAAGTTATCAAAAAACCCTAACCATAAATTTATTCCCTATATCATGAAATACTATAAATATTCCATCTTTAGTAAGCCAGATTTTAGAGTCCCAAGATTGATGTACATGGAAATTAAATTTATTTGGCAGAATAGTTAATACCTGAAACACACAGTCACCCAAAGATCGTATTAGTTTAGTAAATTTGGAAAATCGGAAAATAATCTTCTAACCTGGTGAAAGATTTTATACAAATCTAATAAAGATATTCCCCATTTATTTTCCTATCTAAATCCTTTCTTTATATCATAGGGAAAATAAAGCATAAAAAGGATGAACTCAAATACTCAGAAAGGGTAAACATGGAGAAAATAAAACAAACCATAAAAATTTGAATGTAAAAACATGAACCTAATGATTAAACATCAAAATATTGAGTAATAAAATAAAACATGGTAGAATGTAATGGATGGAACATAATGGAAAATTACCCATTAAATAAAAGTGGCATAAAACATGGTATTATGTTAAATAAATAAAATCATAATTTGATTCCCATAGTAGACAAGGCATTGCTTCCAAGACCATCATAGTTGAAAAAATCCATTACTGAATCAGGTTTACTTTCCCTTCCAGCCAAGTATTACTGAACCAAATTTACTATCTATTCCAGTCATGTCTATCTCATGAGATGTAAATCTTTACACAATGAATTTAACGATGATATAGGTCCCACCAATATCATAATTAAACCATTCTTATATGTCCCATAAAAACATAGATCATTCCTCATAGCATAACCCATGAAATAAAATGGTATTCTTAAACATCATTTCATCATAACATAATCCATATAAGATAAATTTAATGCATAAAAATATTTACATTATAAAAAAATCAAATAAAATTAACAATTGGGATATAAATAAACCTATTTTATATTAGATGTAAAATAATTATGATAAAATACTTGAACTAATTTCTTGAGGAGAATATAATTTCTTCTTCAAAATCGTTTGCTTTTATGAAAATGTCGTGCAATTTTAAAAGAAAAGAATTTTAATTGAAAAAAAAAATTGGAATATTTTAAATGAATCTTCATGAAAATAATTCAGTAACAAATAATTTTTTATTATTATTTAGTATAAATTAAAAAAAACATTCTTCTCATACTTTTACCAGAAAAGTCCAAAAGTACCTTGTATGGCAAATGTAAGAACGATTCCTTCCAAACCATGTATTGAAAGTAAAAAAAGGGTCAAAATGAATTTAAAAATACATATAATAATATAAAAAAATTTATGAAAACAATTTTAGAAAACATGAACATGTATGATAAATATTTCCCTAACAAATACTTACGAAAAAATCATCTTGGATAAAAACAAGATTGGAAACATTATCCCTTACCATAGGTCCGATTTCTTCCATATGTGTCCGAAAATCTTATATAGTGGGTTTAAAAATAATATTAACTTTTAATATAACCCTAATAATCTTTATTATATCATATATGATTCACTTAAGACTTTATATTACCCATTCATTTGTCAATTACATGTTATAGATACATTTTGGGTAATAATCATTTTATTTATCGTACAACTTTTGAATTGTTATTTTTGATATTACTAATTATATCATGATTTAATTATTAAATAATGTAAAAAATTATTTATATATCACATATATTAAGTATATAAATAAATAAATATAATAGATAAATAAATGAAATGGAACACAACGTTCATGGAGACGGTAGGTCGTACGTACGCATGAACGCTGTATTCATTTCCTTATTGAATTGAATGGAAGTAAGTTACATATATATATATACATAAATATAGTATAAATATTATGTTATATATTTCATGATTATTTATTATATATAATTTATAATAATTTTTTAATTTTTAACATGGAGAATGAATCTTATCACGTTGTGGAAATGGTAAGTCGTACACACACTCAAGCGACGATATCATTCCCATAATTATTGAATGGTATTGGAGTGGATGGTGTATAATATCTCATAATTAGTATCATGTTTTAATAATAATATATAGTTAATATTTCCACCATTATACCCATCTATGTAAGGTGGGGGTCCAAAACAAATTCCATCATGGCGTGGAGATGGTAAGCCATACGTCCGAACACATAGTGATTTTGATTTTCATAGGATGGATAAAAGGTGAAATAGAGTTGTTTCATATTAATAATAACATATCAGTATATGATTGATAATGGTTTTATTACTTAATAATGAAACAACTAAATAAGAGGATGTAGAAGAAGAAACAAATATGAAAGAATCGACAAAAAAGATTACCTCTTCCTCAACGTTCCTCCATTATGTTTCCACTTAGGGAACTAGAGTTTGTATTTTTCGAAGTTCACCACCACTAGAATGTAACTAGTGAAGTCGATAAGAGAATATAGTAGGGTTAGGATAAGATTTAATGATCAAAATAGAGTTCAAAATATAGGGAGGAGGTTCCCTTTCATAAAAGATGAGAGGGGCACTTTAGGAAAGTATTAAAATATTAATTTATTATAAACTCAACAACAATTTTAAATTGT
Organism: Viscum album; assembly: GCA_963277665.1. Classification (NCBI taxonomy): domain Eukaryota; kingdom Viridiplantae; phylum Streptophyta; class Magnoliopsida; order Santalales; family Viscaceae; genus Viscum; species Viscum album. The sequence goes on from OY728160.1 coordinate 443,906,956, forward strand.
ACAAAACATATATTATTAGAACTAAAGATGATTCTGGTTGGCAAAATTTTTTTAAAATAATTTTTAATCAATGTTTGAATATTTCCTTATCCTTATATTTTTGGATTAACCCTTATTTTACCCTTTTTAATCTTCCCATTATATAATGTTATTTAAAATTTGTTGGTAAATGTAATTATGATATCACTTCAAATGACCAAAAAAATGTTATTTATTACATATTTGGACATATATTAACAATTATGTGGAATATTATATTATTAGGAATTTAATATATTTTAATAAACTATTTTATGTTTTACATTATGAATTATGTTAATTTTGGATACTATTCATACTTGATTTTTTTAAAAATTCATAACAACCATATTACTTCATAAAAGAGGCATTAAATCATCAATAATACGTCAATGTCATCCAAAATATTCGTGTATGACATCAAAATATTCATATTAAATTTATATTAATATTTATAAATTAATTTATTTGAATCTTTCATTAATTAGTTAATCACTACATCATAATTGTGTCATAAATAAATATATTTATGTAATGTATAAAACATATAAATAAAATACCATGATATATAAAATAGTTTTTGATTTATAATTACTATCTATAGTCATATATATTAGTTATATAAACCTATATTAAAATCGATTTAGTAAAAGATATATTTTTTGGTTATAAATATCAGTACATTAAATTAATTGTTATAAACAATTATTTTCACATCCAAGTGAATCCATTGGGTCCCAAAAGCGACCTAAGGATTCTCATGGTCAGAAATATATAATTCAATATATTTAGAAAATATTTTAGGATAGTTTAATATAATATTATTTTTACCCTTATTTACCAGATTTACCCTTTAACCACGGTAAATAAAATAATTACTGAAGTTACTATTGATAAAGTCTAAAAAATAAAAGGTACATATTTACACAATTTGATCCTTCTGATTCCAAATATGGAATCCGTTTTTCCACATTCAAATCACAGATGTTTTAGTAATTAATTTAAAATTAATTCCCATTATCAAAACCAAAAAAGAGGGGTTTTAGGAAGTAATTACTATCAAAATATTGACATGTGTTTATGTCCAATTTAAAAGTGAAATTACATCAAATAAACAAAATTGGAATAAATAATAAAAATATAATCCAATTACACTTTAAAACCAATTTAAAATATAATCTAACTGTATAAATAAATTAAATGGAATGGTAGTTTTGAATTAATATGAAGTATTGTTCACCATTCATTAAAATTTTAATTTTTATCATAAAAATACAAAAAATCCAAAATAGTAAATTTTTATGTCCTTATTCTAAATAAAAAGTTTATTTTGTCAATTTTAACTTATAAAACTGTTAAATACTATATTTAAAATGGGTGCGCCATCAAAAGGCTGTAAAACTAAATTTTTTGAAAAATAATTCTTTGATCTGAAAAATTGATTTTGATCTCATATAATGATCGAGAAAATTTGTAATATGAATGATAATGTTCTATAAAATTAAAAAATAGGTTAATAGTATTCATAAAATCTAGTCTATATCTAACTAAATAATAATATTTTAATAATATATCATTGTTTAGTGAAACTCGGTATCGCGTACAATGCAAGCTATCGAGGAAGGTCACTCTTGCGTGTAATGAAAGACAAGTCAGTGTTACCTGTACTTAAAGATTCTATTGGTGTTGTGTATAACAGAATACAAACGTAATCATTTATACATTGAACAAAAACTATACTTAGTGTTCTGTGAAATGAATTATATCTCAAGAACATGAAATGGTGTGCTACCCAAGACAAGATTAGTGTGGCATATACTAAAAGCTAATATAGTGTTGTGTATAGTGAAAGATAATCATGGTGTACCATAAAAAATCTATCTATTAAATTAAAAGAATTTATCTCATAAAATCTTGGGTTGTTACATTCTACCCCCCTTAAAATGAATTTCTTCCTCAAAATTCGTGGGGGGTTATAAATGGTTTTTACTTCTAGGTTTATTTCAGGGAAACCCACATTGTACAAATGGATACTAAAACATAATTTTTAAATGGGAAGGTAGAAACATAAAGGTTACGAAAATTAACTCATCACTGGTTTTCCACATAGGAGAACATAGGTGGGATTTGAAAACATGGATATGGAAGAGAAATCTAACCATCATGTTCTGATGGATAGTGATGGATGATAAGGGTTGGAGAAAGTTAACTATCAGAAATCCATAAATACATGGGGATTTCAGGGAACATATAATTTATCAAATAAGAATGTACTAGGATAACATTTTTAGTTTCAAAATAATTTTCCTAAACATAATGAATATTTGTATGTGAAGAAATAATTACATGATCTCAATACAATATCATCGTTGATCCCTCCCTGATCAATTTCCACTTCATCTACTATTTCAAGAAATGAAATCAAATTTTTAATTCATGAAGTGTTACCAGATCATGCGATTGAATGATAGGTCATTCCATATGTCTATATCAAAAAAATATCATCACAAGTTATCAAATATACATATGTCTACCTATGGCGAGATCAATCATATATAGTTCAAAAAATGAACTTATACATCATCTATTATACTTCTTAAATAAAATAAAAATAATTTATACTAACCAGGGACTTCCTGTTGGATGTGGTAGGCGATAAAGGCATATCACACTTCAGTTGTGGGTTCGATTCCCACAGCTTTGTCCGACATGATCAGTTATCGCCCATCCTACTTGTTGTCCTTTTTCTAAAACTATACTATTAAAACATTCGATAGATAATATAATAAAAGTTGCATCCTTAAAAAATTTTATTTTATGACCAACTTAATCCATTACAACCTTTAGCCTAATCCAAAATACTTTTGTGTAATCTCATAGTAAAATAAAAACTAGAAAGGTCATATAACGAGCATGTGAATACCATTGTTTATCCACCATATATCATAAGATATATATTATTGGTCACATTACAAACATTTTAATGACTTTAGAAGACGTTCTTTTAAGTCATGGTAATAACCTAAATAACCATATATCCTTATTGAAAACATGCATGTTTCCTTATTCCAAGACTTATTTTATATTTTCATTAATGCGTAAAAAGTTGTATACTTCATCCATGATATCATAAAATGTTTTTCAATAACTCCAATATGAGATTTGAAGAAACAATAATCATCCAATTTACGAATTAAATTCCAACATATATTTAACCATACAACATTATCATTAAATAAGGACTTATTGATGGTTATTTTTCCCTTAATCATGTGTTCTACAAGTATATCACCTTACCCTTAAATAACTATTTGATCTCCTTAGAACTATTAATCATATCATTTCCAATCCTTATTCCAAAAACAGTTATATATTTTAGGATTAATATTACCTAATAGTTTAATTCCAAAACTCATACACCTAAGTCATCCAAATTTATTCTTAAACCATTACTAAGGATCCATCATCTTCATGTTTCCTAAAATACGAATCATGTATTTTCATTTATCAACATCAAGCTTCATGGGTTCAATGGAAAAAATACTAAAAGTACATCCCAAACCTTTCAAAAATCATTTAAAATATATTTATCCTCATTAGTATAACTTATACTCATACCATCATCATGATTATATTCATGATATTTCTACTATGGAAATCGATCTTCATGTATGCAATAATTTCCCCATCTGAAACATTCACTGGTGAACTATGTTCTTTGTAGTTCTTGGATATTAACTATGATAAAAAATAAACATGTGAGAAATACATTTCATATATTAGAAACACATAAGTAAGGTAAATTACTTATAATATTTCAATCTAGGAAATATTTGGTTTAAACCTAGGTTAGACATAATAATAATAAAAAAACTAGGTTTGTAAAATATAATTTACTTATTGTTAGGGAATCCCTTGAAATATGCTTAGAAATATATCTATGGATCCATATAAAGTTTTAACATCCTAGTTTCTAATGGTTAACTAAACCTTTACTCTAATACCAACAGTAGAGACCCATTATTATCATACAATGAAATTAAATTTCTTTTTTGGAATACTTAATACATGATAAAAATAGACACCCAAAGACCATATTAATTTAGTACCATTGGAGACTCGAAACATAATCTTTTAACATTGTGAAAGATATTCAACATCTCCCATAAAGATCATCCCCTTTTTTCCTACTAAAAAACTTTATCTATATCCTAGGGAAAAGAAAAAAAATGGTGATCAAAAATTCTTAGTAAGGGTAAACATGGAGAACATAAAACAAACCATAAACCCTATAATGTAAAAACATGAACATAAAATTTAAACATCAAATTCCTCAGTCAAGAAATAAATCATGGAAGAATGTAAGAAATGGATCATAAAGGAACAATGACCATAAAATAGAATTGGAATAAAACATGAGATTGAGGAAAATAAATATTCACATAATATGATATACATAGTAGCCAAGGCAATGCTTCCAAGACCATTATTCTAGAAAAATTTCATTACTGAACCAGGTTTACTCTTTATTCTTGCCATTTATTACTGAACCTGATTTACTTGTTATACCAATCATGTCTATCTCATGAGATATAAATATTTAACCCATGAATTGGAGGGAGATATATGTCCCACCAATCTCATAATTAAATCATTCTTAAATGTTACAAAAAATCATAAATCATTCATTATTGCATAACCCATGAAATAAAATAGGATTCTTGAAAATCATTTCATCATAACATAATCCATATAAGATAATTAGACCTCATAAAAATATTTACAAAAAAAAAATATAAATGTAATAATATGTATATAAACATAATCCTATGTAATCTTAGAATGAAAATAATCTTGATAAAAAACCTGAACTTAATTTTTGAGAAAAATATCCTTTCTTCTCCAAAAACATTTTATTTTCCCAAATTTCCCTGTAATTTTTTTAAAAATAAATTAATTTCATATAAAAATTAAAAATTATATAGTATGATTAATGTAAACAATGCATTGTGAAAGTGTAAAAATTTATTCAAGCCATTTAAGTTAAAAAATCATTCATCTCATACTTTTACTCAAAAAGTCCAAAAGTACCTTGTATAGTAAATGTAATAAAGATTCCATCCAAACCATGTAGTGAAAGTATAAATGGGTAAAAATGTCTTCAAAAACACATAGAATAATATTATAAATTTTTTTAAAACATTTATATAAAACATGTACATGTATGATAAATATATACCGAGTAAATACTTAAAATAAACAATCTTGGATAAAAACAAGATTGGAAATGTTATCCCTTACCATAAGTCTGATTTCATTCGTATGTGTCTGAAACTCCTATATATTGGGTTTAATCATATTATTAACTTGTAAAAGAACAATAATATTATTTATGATATTATATATGATTCAATTACGACTTTATATTACCCTTGAATTTGTCAATTCTATGTTATAGTATCATTTTTGGTAATAATTGTTTTATTTATTGTAAGTGTATTTAATTGTTATGCTTGAAATTTTTTACTTATATAATTATATAATTACTTAAATAATTTTAAAATTCATTTATATATCATATATATCATATATATATATATATACAAAATATATAAAAATGGAATGGAATACTTCGTTCATGGTGATGTAGGTCGTACGTATGTATGAACGCTATTTTCGTTTCCTTATTTAAATGAATGGAAGTAAGTAAATTATATATATATATATATACATAAATAAATTAGAATTATTATGTTATATATTTCATTATTATTTACTTTATATACTTTAAAATCGGTCATGATAGCTTAATGTGGAGAATGAATCTCATCGTGTCATGGAGACAGTAAGTTGTACGTACGCACAAGCGACGATATTGTTACCATAATTATTGAATGGTATTGGAGTGGATAGTGTATAATATATCATAATTAGTATCATGTTATAATAATAATATATTTCTTTATTTCCATGATTATACATATCTATGTATGGTGGTGGTGAAAAACATATTACACCACGGCGTGGAGACCGTAAGCCGTATGTATGCGCGCGCGGTGATTTTTTTTTTCATAGGATAGATTGAAGATGAAATAATGTTGATTAATATTTATAATAAAATATCTGTATATGAGTTATACTATTTTTTTTACATTATAATGAAACAAATAAAGAAAATGAAGTAGAAGAAGAAAGAAATTTGAATGAATCTGTAAAAGAGATTACCTCTTACCTGATGGGCCACCATTATGTTTCCTCTTAGGGAACTAGAGTTAGTCTTTGGAGAAGGCCACAACCTCTAGAATGTAACTAGTGAAGTTGAAAAGGGAATAGGGTAGGGTATTTCTGAGCATGAAGGCTCAAATGGAGTGAATAAGAGAGGGAGGAGGTTCCCTTTTATAAGAGAGGAGAGGGGCACTTTTGAAACGTCTTAAGATATTAATTTATTATAAACTCAATTTCAGTTTAAAATGGTCAAAAACTTATTGAATTTAAAGATAAGATGAATTTTTTTCGAATAAACATCATCCAACATCTTTTAAGCAATATTTCAATATTTTTGTTATCCTTATCGTTTTGGTTTAACCCTAATTTTACCCTTTTTATTCTTAACGTGATATCCGAATATTTACATATTGTGGGTTAATGTAATTACCATATCATGTAAAACTACACACGAAAAAGTTATTTATGACATATTTGGACTTATAATAACTATTTTTCTGAATAATAAATTTTTATGAATTTAATATCATTTAATAAACTATTTAATGTTTTAAATTATAAATTATTTAAATTTTGGTTACCATTTATACGTGAGTATTTTTAAAAATTCATAAAAACCTTATTCATTCGAACAAAAGAAAATAAATCATCCCTAATAAATATATTTCATCCAAAAAATTCGTGCATGACAACAAAATATTAAAAATAAATTTATTTTAAACGTTATAAATTCTTTATTTAAATCATTATTTAATGAGGTAATCACTACATCATAATTGTGTCATAAATAAATATATTTATAAAATATATCAAAATTATAAATAAAATACCATGATGTAAGAAATAGTTTAATATTTCTAGTTACTATCTATATACATATATATCAGTTATATAACCCAATATTAAAATCGATTTTGAAAAATATATATGTTTACGATATTATTAACTTTACATTAAATTAATTCTTATAAAATTTAATTTTCACATGAAAGTGAATAAAAGGGGTCCAAAAATCAACACAAGGATTCCCATGGTTAAAAATATCTCGTCCAATAGGTTTATTACATGTGTTAGGGTAGATTAATATTATATTATTGTTTACCCTTATTTACCGGATTTACTCTTTAACCATGGAAAATAAAATAATTACTAATGTTAATATTCTTAAGGTCTAAAAACAAAAGATAAGTATTTAAACAATTCGGAACTTCTGATTCAAAATATTTAATCCATTTTTAAACTCAAAACACATACGTTTCAGTAATTAATTTAAAATTAATTCCTGTTGTCAAAACCAAAAAGTGGGTTTTTAAGAAGTAATTTCTATCAAAAGATTAACATGTGTTTATGTGCAATTAAAAAGTGAAATTACATATATTGACCAAAATTGGATTAAATTACAAAAATATAATCCAATTTTGCTTAAAAATAAATTAAAAATATAATCTAACTATGTAAGATAAATTATATGAAAAGGCAGTTTCCAATTAAAATGTAGTATTTCTCACTATTCATTAACATTTAATTTTTTTTCATAAAAATACCATAAATTCATAAGAAGTAAATTTTTATGTCTATATTTTAAACAAAAAGTATAATTTTCCAAATTAAACTTATAAAAGTTTCAAAACTAGACTTAAAATGTCTGCTCCATCAAAAGGTGGTAAAACAATTTTTTTTGAAAGATACTTCTTTTGTCTGAAAAATTTATATTGTTATCATATCATGTTCTATAAAATGTGTAAGATGAATAATTATGTTTTATAAAACTCAAATATGGTTAATAATATTCATAACAACTAGTCTATATCCCATTGAAAAATAATATTTTAATATTATATAATTGATTAGTGAAACTCGATATCGCGTATAACACATGCTATCAAGGAAGGTCACTCTTGCGTATAACGCAAGACAAGTCAATTTTGTGTGTGTTGAAATATTCCATTGGTGTTAAATATAAAATAATCAAAACATAGTTCATTTATACGTTGAAAAAAATCTATACTCAGTGTTGTGTGAAATGAATTCTATCAAAAGAACTTGAAATTGTGTGCAACACAAGACAAAAAATCGTGTTGCGTATACTGCAAGATAATACGGTGTTGCATATAGCTCAAGATAATGTTGGTGTAGCATAAAACACAATACATAAAAGAAATTAAAAAGAATATATCTTATAAAATCTTGGGGTGTTACACAGAGGTTGAGGTTATTTTATTTCATTATTACAAGATAAAAGCAATCACATCCAATATTACCAAATACTTTAGTAGTATTGGTATGATAGATACATCCATGATTTACATATTACATTGTAAATATAAAAAAATCCACATAATAAACTTTATTTTATACTTTATATCATTCATAATATCATTTTTCATATCCTTGGTAAATGGAAAAGAAATAAATGGTGAGCATAGATTTTGTGTAATGGGTACATACAGTGGATGTTATCATGAGTAAACAAGAAATAATTATCATGGATGAGTGGATAATCAAAACCCATTAAATTCAATAAATAATTTCATTTTAATGATAATCCATATATAATATCAATATATAAAACATAAAAATAATTGAAACTAAATTGTTAATATAGTAAATTCATAGTTATAGACATTCTTGATCAATGATTCTTATTTAACAAATAATTAATCTTATTGTGAATGCCGCCCAACCAAGACATTAGCATTCAGTAATGGCCTCTCGACTAAGAAATTATCATTATGTGGGTATGAATACACTAAATACCATACTATTATGATATTACATTATAGATTAAACATATATATTTTTCAAAAGTATATTGTCTCATGATACCTATCAATTCATCAATGAGATATTTGAAACCAAGCCTAACCCATACCATCCATGTCCTACACATTCCTTTTCTGTTGAATAATCAAAACAATTACTTTTAAAAATTATTTACAACACAATAAATATCTGTTTTAAATAAAAAATTCAAAACATCAATACTCTATCATCTCAATGATATAGATAAATATTTAATATGGTATCATTATATCGTATCCCTAATAACATCAGTGGGTGTTTTCATAAATGAAAATACCTTTAAAATACCAATTGAAAAATTCTTGATGTAAAAGACCATTTTCACATTGAAATAACTTATTAAAATGTTAAAAACATCCCAGATATTAATGATTATATTTTAGTTGAAAAGAATCTTGGAAAATTTTAAAGGATGATTCAAAACATCGAGATCTCATGATGGTGGGTAATTTCATTCCTTCCTTCTTGTTGAAATAATGATTCCTTTCACATTTTTGATAGAAAGGTAAAAGTACCTAATTTAAAAAATGACAAGAAGATTAATTTTTTTTAGAATTATCTAATTTTATGAAAAGCTATTAAATAATCATAATATAATACTTAAATCATTCTCAAAAACATTTTTAGAAAACATGGATCTAGAGGGAAAAGGATTTAGATTGAAGAGAGAAATGTTGTCAGTTTTTTCACAAAACCCTTTTCATGATAATATTAAGTATCGAATTGTGTAAAATTAAACTATTATATAAATATTCAATTAATAAATATTGGAAAATAAAATTATTTTTATTTGTCATATATGTAACAAAAAATTTCAGTAATGGAAATTTAAGCATAGATCAACTATATTAAAATGGTATTGAATCATAAATCCATTACCACTATAGGAACATTAAAATTGAAACCTCATGAAGGATAGAAACTTAGATGGTCTTGTAAATCCCAATAATTTTAATGATAATAATCTTAAAAAAAATTAATTGTTAATATATACACCACATTCAATAAAACAGTGGTGAATATGTCATTTGAAATACAGAAATAAAAGTGAGATGATAAGCCCATACCACATATACAACCTTCCTTTTAAGATATTTTATAATCATATATAATTTTTTTAAATTTATTGAGATTTAGTAGAATAAATTCATACAAAATTATAATATCATATAGGATCCACTAATGACATTTCAATACTCATTCTTTAGTAATTTTTTATTAAAATAATCATTCTTGAGTGTTAATGTTTTATTTTTTCTTGATAATTTGTTTTTTGTAGATCCAATCATTTACAATAAGAGTGGATAAAACATACCAAAAAAATATTGTTCATGATATAAATGTCATAAATAATAATTATATATATATATATATATATATTAATTTATCATAATATATATATATATATGAATTACACCATTCATTGAGATGGTAGGCCGTACGTATGCATGAAAATTGATTTAACAATTCGATAGATGAAATTTAAAAAGATAAATAGTATTAAACCATTATAGAGTAAATATTATATCACATAAATCATTAATATTCATGAAATCTATCCTTATTACCATCAAATTAAATATGAATTGAGAAATGAATCACATCACTTCATGGAGGTGGTAGTTCATGCATACTCACGAGTGACATTACCATTTTCCAACGTACATGAAGGTAAGATTGTAGATATGATATCAATATTAAAAAATCATAAATATATAATTAATATAATATTTTAACATTAAACCCATTAAGAAAACTATCAATGAAATATGGTGATGGAAAATTAATTTTATCACTATGCGGAGGCAGTAGTCAACACCTATGCATGAGCGATACTTTCACCTCCCATTTCATGCAATAGAGAATGGATATTAGTGGTTAAATAATTATAATAAAATTTTAATATATTTAGGGTACATAAGATATTATTTAATGATGGTTACAAAATATTTATAAGAGTTATAAGAAGAAATATATTGAAATAGGTTGTGTAATCCAATTACAGTTATTCGATTGTCCTTTATTAGATCTCTTATTCTGGACATATTTATTGGTCTTTTGAGAAGACTAGAACTTATAATTAGTATTTAGAGAACCTTATAAGAAAATTTGGACAGTATTTAGTTAATATAGATGTCTCAAGGAGGTGTAATGGAATGGAATAATTGGTGTCCTTTAATACGGGGGAGGACACACTTTGAATTACTTAGACGATTTAAATATAATAAATATATTTCACAAAAATATTGTCTAAAAGTAGCCATTAATTATAATTAAAATATTATAATGTGTAAATATAATCATAAAATGTAATTTTGAAAAGTTTTTGTTTCATTTTAAACATTATATTTTGGTTTAACCCATTCATTATCCAATATTCACATTATTGAAGTATCAATTTTTTTAATCATAAAGGTTTATAATTTTACTAATAAGGGAAAATTTTCCTTTACATGTAAATGGGTTGAAATATTGTACTAGTTATCATAATAATTATCCTATTAAATTATTTTTATGACATATAAATAATTTTATAAAATATTATTTTTCAGAATATATTCTTAATTTCAGTTTTAAAACTAGTAATTTTCATTATCTTTAAAGCCATCAATATAGTTAATAAATCTTAATATAAACCTTTAAAAAATCCCAAAAAATGTTATATTTTCTCTAAAATGTTTATGTAAAACAATATTTCACAATGATTTGTTTACATTTAATATTTTTAAAGTCATAAATTGTATTCTCTATTAATTGAATAAGTTTTTTGTTAGTGTAACAATGTAATTTAAGATAATTATTTGATAAATATAATAGTAATAAAAGATAATTAGTATGTAAAATAAAAATTTATAATTGAACATATCCACTTTTCATCCTTATGAAAAAAAAATTAGAGATATTAATGTGTTGTGAGTGACATTTTGGAATTTTATTTACTTGAAATAATATTAATTTAATTATCAAGGGAAAGTAGCACCGAAATTACATATATTGAAATTTTATATTTCTATGGTATAATTTATTCTAAAAAATAATTAAAGGAATGTTTTGGGTTGATTTTGGGAACATAGATCATTGTTTTATCCCCATTTTAACCATTCTACCCTAACCGATGTGACAAATATTTACCATAGATACTATTCATAGTGACCAAAAATAAAATGGGAATGTTTTTCTCAATTTTGAACCTTCATATTTAAAATATGTTATAAATTTTTAACATTTAAATATCTATAAGTGTAATAAAAAAAATTAATATAAATTCGTAAGACACAATGAAAAGACTTTTAGAAAAATGTGTTTTTAAGAAAAAAAATTAACTTATATCAAAAGCATGAATAATGATAATTCAAAAGGAATTAATTATTCTATTATAAATAAAATTTATAATATATACCTTTAATATGAAAAAAATATTATAAAGTAACCTTCACTTTACTTTATTTAATGTATAGAAAACTCAGTATTTGATGAATCTATATATTCACTATTCAATGAAAATCAATCATTTTAGAAAAAACAAAAATATCACCCTATATTAATTTTAAAATAAAGAATTAAAATATGAGTTTCTTTTAAAAAAATAAATTTTTAAAATTGGTAGAATTTAATTATAATATTAACACAAAAATTTCAATAAATAAAATTTTAAAGAAAATATATTTTTAAAAAATTAAATTTATTTACTAAAAAATGAGTAATTTATATTAATAATTATAAAGTACCTAAAAATTAATAAATATATATATATATATACTTCATAATGTGGTTAACTTTATTCAAACTTTTTAATTTAATGTCTATGTTTTAATATATCATAGTTCATTTTTTACTTAGTGATGCATGCCGAATGATTTATCTAACTCTTATAATTTATTTGAAGTTAAATATATTATAAAATCTCAGTGTGTTACAAATAAAAACTATATATAATTTGTGATAATTCTCTATTCAATTCTTAAATATCCACAATTTAAAAACTATATTTATCACGGTGTACATTTATAAATTAATTTAACCACATGAAATATTCCATTTTTTCTATTTTTTATAATTGATTATCCTCAATATTTTTAATTTATAGTTTATATTATAAAAATAAAAGATAATACATAAATTAAAACATGTGAATTATTTAAATTATGTTGATGAAAATATTAACAATGAAATTTATAACGTATTTTAACATGTCATTTTCAATAGTTATACTAACATCCTATATCATGTGATTAATTATCATAGTTATATTAAACAAAAACTTGTGATATTACATATATTTAAATTCAATAAATAATTATATCACATTAAAATTATTCCATGACAAGAATTTCCATATTTTTCTTCTCTTAAAATTATTGATTATTAAATAACCAATCTTCTGTAAATTATTTTTATGTATTATTATTTTATGATAATGATTAACCCCTTTTAGTTAGACATAGAAAACTAAAACATGATACAATCACACTAGAACAAAAAATAGAATAAAATAATTATAACCCCTACCATGTGGGAAGATTTTCATTATTTCACCACACATGAAAATAGAGGAAAACGGGATGTACAAACAAATACAGAAACTCATAGGAAGATGAACAAATAAGAGAATATGGGTTACATAATCCTAGTGTAAAAACACTTGGTCATATGGAATCAAGATGAAGTAAGTAAAATGAATAAAGAAATTATCTTTCTTTTATTTTTAATAGATATTAAAGTGTCATGTTTCCAAAATGATTTTTAAACATTTATTTTAATTATCATTAACTCGGTCAAAATTTAATTTCAACGGAACAAACCATTTTAAATACTCATTTTTAAAGAATTCATGGATATGTTTTATAATTATCTATTGGGGTTTTAAATACCATGTTTTGAGAATTTATTTCATTATTTTTGTTAAAAAAAATTTCCTTATTATATAGGGTTTTCTAGAGAAACTAGAATTTTCCTTCTCAATGGAACCGATTGACCATGGGGATTATAAATTTGTATAAAAGATAGTACATAATGTTAATGATCACCCACCAAACCATATACCAAATTAAAGCACAAAATATCGGCTACCCAACTAAAGGATCGAACTAAAATGAAGGATCGACCACATGACCAAAGGATTGACAACAAAATAGAAGGATTGACCACATAAAAAAACAATGTAACCACATAAAAAACCAGTCATTCAATCATGAAATTAATTATATGAAAAAATAAAGTCCACCCAACCATTTATGTGACCTTAAAAACAATCCAAGAGACTGCATGATTAGTTGATCAATCTCACAAACAATATTTGATTTTAAAAAGAAAACATGTATTTGAGAAACTTTTCCTTTAATATTTTCCCCATAAGAAACATTGGTTTTAGAAATCTATAACCTTATAGTAAAATTTATATCTTCTGATTAAAAAGAATATTATATTAATATTCTCCAATAAATTTAGTACTCATGACCAAACCACATATATCAAAGTATTCATTTTATTTCATTGTTTAATTTTTCTTGTATAAATGTCTGGGAGAGTGATTTTATGAGTGTATATAAAGTGGTCGACATGGATCAATGATTGGTGTGTGAAAAAAATTATATATTTTTTTATATCTACTTTAGGGGTGTACTTATAATCAATTATGTTTCAAAGGATTATTTTCCACTATGTTGATATTTTAATTGATTTATTCCATAGATTGGTAGTTTAAATGTTTCCCAAAAGTGTTGTCTAAATAACTAAATATTGATGTAGAATCAAATATTTCTTAAGATAGTATTTCATTATGTGATTTTTTAATTATTATTATGACTCATACATTATGTAAATAATTATTACATCATTTTTTACATAACATACATAATATTACACATCCTAATATCAATGGGTTTAGAGTACTAGATTTTATCATATTGTATAATTAATAAACATGGGACAATAAAAATTTATTTAAATCCTTTATCATAGCCTTACTATAAAAAATAACAATATTATTAACACGTTCAACTACATGGGTATATTCAATACCAAATGTGATAAAAAATCATTTGAAGGAGATAAATAATGGGGAAAAATAAATACCCAACTAAACATGAGTACATGGATGATCATTATGACCTCTTTCAAAATTTAAACTTCTGATCATAATATAATATTATTGAAATAATTTTAAAATTTCTTAAATTATGAAACAAGAATAATAATTAATTAAGCATATA
The DNA here is from genome assembly GCA_963277665.1 of Viscum album. Lineage (NCBI taxonomy): Eukaryota > Viridiplantae > Streptophyta > Magnoliopsida > Santalales > Viscaceae > Viscum > Viscum album. The sequence continues at coordinate 443,922,213 of OY728160.1, forward strand.
AAAAGACTAATATCCAAGATAATGTGATATATTAATACTAGAATATCATTCCATGACCCATATGAATTTTTTTTGTATTGTTTACTAAAAATCACCCAAATGTATAAAGGGTTACATTTTAACAATATTAACCTTGATAATTTTTCATAATTTTCAATTCAATTAAATTGAAAAATTAAAATAAGGAATGGTTAATATTGATGTTTGTATTGTATAGTGATTTAAATTAACATAAAAGTAATAACCAACAAGTCATATTATGTGAAATTAAGTAAAAACATAGTAAATGTGTTTTTAGTAGTATATATGGGAATAAGAGGAATGATTTAGGAATGAGTGTTTAGTAATGGGATATATGGGGTGTTAGGATCAATTTCACATAGAGGTGATGTTTCTAGATAAACATGTTGACTCCATGGTAACATAATTACTCAACCCCTCAAGTTCATTATCAACATACTATTTGGATCCTTTAGTAAAAACATAGGTCTTTGTAAGGTTTTTTATGATGGCTATATTAGGTTAGTTCAAATATCATGTGTATAATAAAAATATGCCTTAGTCAACATGATATTTTAATTCTTTAGATGATGAATTCCCTTTATATAGTTTGTAATATTTACTTCAACATTTATTGATTTTCATAGTATGTAATGATCATGAACTGTAAAATCAATCTACTGATTTATTAAGACAAAAAGGGAATGAGTAAAAAATATTATTTTTTTCAAGATTAGGTAGTAATAAATACCACATCTTCACACAAACCACTTTATTTAACTATCCATTCCTAATCATGGTAAAAATGTCAAATAAAACTAAGAGTAATAAGTATTTCTAATGAAAATAATTTTGTGCTGGAATCATGATTTGGTCTCTTCACCTAATGGGTAAATACTATATGATAATGATCTCCCTTAATTTTTCATGGTCTTCCCTTTTTTAATTCATATTAGATCTCCTAAAATTGTGTGATCACTACATACAGGTGGCGTAGGTTATGATCATTCAATGTGTAAAAAAAATGATATTGCCCCACTTGAGATCTATTAGACTTACTGATATAGATTATATTATCTCTCATTGGGATATATTAGTACCTGAAAATGTTGTGATTAAATTAATAAATTTTATTTAGGAAGGTATGTAGGTGGATTTCCTTAGCCGCCATAGTTTTTAATGCCTTCCACCCATCCTTCACTCTCTATCAATTTATCCAATGGCTTAATCTAAAATCATCATTCTAAAATAAACTTTGAATAATATTTGGTTTCACATAGAAACTATGGAAAACCAACATATAGTGTATTAGGTATTAAAAATTGTTATGTGGATGTTTTATAATTAAAGGATATAACTTATGTTGGATTAAAATTCTATCAATGTTGAGTATGAAAGAGGAATTGTAAATTATATGTTAAATTGAAAATTATAATATATAAAGTATTAGAGGATGTTCTCACTATGTATGGAAATAAAGAATATTCAATTTAACAATTTCAATGGATGTTATCAAATATGGAATTATATTATGTTTCTACGTTAACCATTTTTATCAGATTTGGGATAATATCAATGAATGGTTTAGATAACATTTTAAATTCCATGAAAATAGGGCCTGCCAATAGCTTTTAAGTTCCCACATATTTAAGCACTTTTATTGAAGGTACAATCAACAATGATTTGAGGTCACATTCCAAGGATACATCACATAAAGTTTAGGATACTTCAAACATTGTGTTGGAATTATTTCCATCTAACATGATTGGTGTTGGATTACATTAAAAACCTAATAATTTTCTCTATAAAACATTGATGATATTATTATCCTAATAAATTTGAGTTTATAGTGTTCTTAGAATGATTATTCATTTTGAAAATAATAATATTAAATGTTACACTTCATTCCTTTTATTAGGACTAAACACATGAAAATATTTCCCTTGTTACTCCTTCAGGGGATGACACAAACACTGTTGGTGTTGTGGCACTTCTTGAAGCATAAACACATTCAATGATTTCTCTCTAACACTATTTCTCAATGTTTGAATATAGAAAATGAACTTGTGTTTTTTTTGGTAGATTAAAATCATATTCAAGATTTTTATGTTATCAATGTATGATTTGATCAATATTTATAATTTTCATCCCCTTAGTTTCTTAATTATACCATATACAACACAAATTCCCCTCATTAATCAATGTAAATTATTTTGTGAATTAACACAGACAAATCAAGTTTCAAAACATTACATAAAAGAATGAAAATCAAATCCTGAATGCTATATATTCTAATTATCATCCCAAAACATAGTAAAACCTCAAAAATATAATATAACAAATTTTGTTTATATATAATCACATAACATAAAGTTTAAAAAATACATAAAAACTATAACAAAATTTACGTTGGAATATTTCTCCCACACATAAATTATTATTATCCACCATGTAATTGATCTAAAAAAGTTTTAAAAATAATAGTGCTCCTTGATAGAAATATAAGTAATTATTAATGAAAGAACTAATAAGTATTTATTGGAATTATAATAAATATATGACTATTGGAATAGTAACTGGTAGTTAGGATAAATAAATGACCACTGAAGAAACCATAAAAATTGTGTTGTAAAATGTTTAATAATTAAAAATTAATTTTTTTTAAAATAATTACATATAAATATTATATTTTGATAAAATTATTTCCAAAAATATATAGGTTAAACACTAATAAATCATATATTCTTTAAAAATTAAGTTTCAAATTATTTAGTAAAACTATAATATTTCGATTGAAATTTAAATAAAATAATTACCCAATAAAGAAAATATTTTGACAAAAATATATATTATATACTATATGCATTATTTTTAATAGGTAATAACAGTAAAATATCGATCATATAAAAATAAAAAATAGAAATAGAATGAATCATAGAAACAAAAATTATACTAAATGAAATTATTCTTCCGTTGTGTTACATAATTTTATTTCAAAGTTAAATTTCTAATATTTATTATATTAATATTGATAAAATTGAAGTCGTTTTCAGAATGATTATGTTGAAATTAGTTTAGGTTGATCTTTTTTATTTTTATGAAAATGGTGATATTTAGTGAATAATGAAAATTAATTTTTTTATGTATAACTTATTTTTATGAAGTAATCATGATATAAATAAGATTCAAATTTTCCAAAAATAATTTATATTGATTTAAAATGAATTTATTATGTAAAATATTTCATTCTAACTAAATAAAGTTAAGGACTGACCCTATAAATAAATTTTGAAAAAAAAAGTTGTAATTAATTTGAATAATCTTTTATTTTATTCAATAAATTATATACAATATTTAAAATATTCCATTTTTTGGGGAATTTTAATTTCAAATAAAACTATATTTTTCAATAAAATAGTTATTAAAGTCATAATAATGAAAATAATTCACTATATTTAGTCAAAATAATAAAATAATCTATATTTTATTCAATGATGCGTATATACCGTAGATATATAATCACCCCTCCTCCAAAATCCCCCTCACTTCCAAAACCATTTCAATTTACAATGATCAACCTAAGTACATCAATAAATACCCAAACCATTCTTTTAATCCATCGGTGTAACCAAAATACTCTTCTCTGAACACTTTAGGCTCAATCCAAATGAGGCGACTTAAAGGGTAAGATATTAAATATATTTTAAAAAGTAAATTATATTATAAATATTATTCCATAACCATGTTATAAACATATTTTTAGTCAATTTTTAATGACATAACAAATATTATCTATCATTGTACCCTTTTATAAGCTATTATTACATCGATATATGAGTTTCTATACTACGCCTTTTATTTTAATTATCCTCTTATCCATTCTATAATATATGTGATCATTAAAATAATCTTTAAAACAATAGTATAATGACGATCTAATTTTATATAAAACTGTAACATTTATTAGTTTAATTTTTCTTTTATATATCTTAAGAAACATCTTTCACCTCTGATGGTTTTATCTGACCAAATTGACAATGATATTTCATTATTCACTTATGAATGTAATGAATATTCTTAAAAATAGAATATATTAATGGATATGAAATTAAAAAACTAGTAATATCATTTGTCTGATTCCAAAATGGTAAAATAATCATTATAATAATGATATTAAAAGAATATAATTGTAGTCCTTTTAAACCATATCAAAAATGTATATAAAGACACACTTGTTGAATTAAAACTTAATTTTTTAGAATATATTGAAACTGTAGCACCCCGTTTTTGTGGTATGTGACCTTTTTATAAATTTCAATATATATGAAGTGGTTGGGTAATGTTTGGGAGAGTTCGAGAGTGTTTGGAAAGATTTAGTGTCCTTTTCAAGGCCTCATAGTTTGAGAACGGTTAGGTGAAACCATGTAATAATCCCATGTAACAGTGCGATATGCCACTATTTAGATAGTTGAATCAGCACATTTAGTGCATGGTTTGTCAAACCATGCGATCTAATTGTATAACCCATTAAAATTAGTTTTAATATAATGAGTTTAGTCTATATTTTTTCTATCCCACCCATTTTTTCTCCCATAGGAACCCTATGTGATATTTGTTATTCTCAAGGCCCATGGGTGCCCTCCCACTCGATTTAGAAGGAATTCTAAGGGGTTTCAGGGTCGTTTGAAGGTGGTCCACCTCACAAAAGTCTTTTCTCTTCGTTTTTGTGTGGTTTTTTCTAGATCTACTCTTCCCTCCCTCTTGGTTTTCCATATCTACATCGGTTTCATGTAGATATATGGTTGTGCTAGTCTAAAGTGTTTATTTTAAGGCTTTTTGATGATAGGTAATGTGATTTAATGTTTTTTTAGTGGAGAGTTTTTCCAGATTTGGGGTGAAATATTTATGGGATAATTTTTCCAAAACCCTAAGGGTTGGTGGATTCTTTTTCAAATCCAATTTTTTAGAACATGAAGCCTTATTTGTAATTAATTTGTTTTATATAAAATTAATTTGGAATATGATGTGATTATCTTTGTGGCAACCCATTTCGTGATGATTTAGGGATTTTGGGAAAATTTAGATATTGCTACAAAAAGGGGCTTGTTGTGTGATTTTAGTATGTTAATTTTAAAAACGAAAATGGTTTTCAATAAAATGAGTTTTTTATTGTAATGTGACATGAGATGGGTGATGATTTAATATATTGTTTGATTATGAAACAGTCATTGCACATGGTTGTGACCTTAGTGTGCTATATGATTGCTGTTTGACTTGAGAATGTATGATTTTGTTGAAACATTGTGATGTGGGTAGGAAGTACCACTATAAAAAGAAAATGGAGAGTGGACAGAAGTTCCACCATCATGGATAAGTGGGTGGGATGTACCACTTTATTGAAAAAATAGTAAACAGGCTTTTACAGGATGTTCCAATATAGTTTTCCCCCCTGTTATTATGCTATTAAATATGGAAATTTTTTTCTAATGTGTGATGGTGATATCACTTATGAAATAGTTGTTCCATTCTCTTTTTTTACATGGATTGTGTATGTTTGTCATGTGGTGATTGGTGAACTAGTGGTTGTTTTATCTAAAATATTTTATATAAATTTTCTAATAGTTCTTTCCTTGTGGCATGTGTAGGGAACTCATTTGTGGAATACTAATGAGTAATATTAGTCATCCTTAATTTTCCATATTGGTGCTTTTGCAGATGTTTTATTCTGGGACACATGTAAGAGTAATGCATATCATTTTGCTTATGGTTCTTCATGATGCTCAGGTGGTTTGGTGGTTCTTGGAGAATAGATCTTGTTGTAGAGTAGTAGAGTGTATCATGGTTTACATTGGGTCTCTTGTATAGTCATACTCTTAATTATCTAATTTTGTGTTGGTTGTATTGGTTTTTGGTAATTTTTATAGATTATTTTGGTTGTCTTTTGGTACTATATGGTTCGGGGGTGCTATGATAACTTGCATCATGTAGTTATTTTGGTAATGACTTGTTTGGTTGGATGCTTTTATTCTAAGGAAGAATCATTCCCCATATCTTCTTGATGTCCTCAACATTTATTACTATCCCTTGTCACCATTGGAACATCTCTTAATCCCAAGTAACACCTCACCAAAATCTCAATCGAATGAGGAAGGGGTGAGGCGTCAGAAGTGGTATCAGTTTATTCGTTCCTTGGCTTTCAAGTGAGTGAAATTGTTCGGTCCTTTGGAATTGATTGTTGGTCATGGTGTTGACATTCATTATTGGTCAATTCCTTGAGATAGGATGGTATCAAGGAGTATGATTGTTGGAACATGAAATTTATATCATAAAAGAACATTGCCAACTCTTTTATAATGAAATGAAAGTCACTAGTGAGTTGGGTACATAAGTGTTTTGGAGACATTTTTAGGAAATCGATATCTCATTATCATGGGTGCAGAAAATGAGATAACCATGGCTTGCATGGTGGAAATTAATTCCAACTAGGATTCATATTTCATTGGGGTATATTGATTTATGTTGTGATAAAAATATATTAATGTGTATAAAATTTGGTAAATATTTTAAATGTGTGGATTTGAAATGATGATAGATGTATTAGTTTTAAAATGGATTGATATTAAAAACATGGTGTAATTCAAAAAATATTGTAACATGGTAAATTTGAACTTATAGAAAGCCTGGATGTGATAGTTGTTATGAAATTTAAATTGTAATTGTAATCCTTTTATTGTTAAGGGTGTAGGACTTATGGTTTTTTCTATTGATAGAAATGGCACCAGGTAAGTGTCATGGAGATCAACCAGAGGAGGTTGCGGAAAATATGGTTTCACCTAAGCCTCAGGTGGACCAGCAGCTAGTGAAGAGTATAGTGCATGCTTTTCAAGCTGTGAAAAACAGATTTCTTACATTTTAAGTTGGAGAAAAATTTGATAACAGAATATGTGGCTATTTTTATGAACATTATTCAGTTTCCACCTGAGGTGGTGGGTAGTACATACTTGAAATCGCATATTTTTTAAGATGGGTAGAGCCAGGAAATTCGTTCCAAGATATTAGTGTTGTGTATAAAAGATTACATATAAATTTTAAATAGAGATATTGTGGTTGAGCAAGATATCTTGGGGGATATTGGTGGGGGAGTATATTGGTACCCATAGAGAACATTTTTAACTAAAATGTTGTCTTTATGCGGAAGATGGACACTTATTCTTAGGGTGGGAGTACAACTAAAAATCTGCTGGTAGGATCAGTGAATCTTCCTCTGAAGAATTAAAGTAAGATGGGATATTTTATGTGTGGATCTATAGGACACATCAAGAGGGATTGTGTGGAACAACCTCGAGCATGTCATAACTATAAAAAGATGGGACATCTTCGGAATCATTTCTATAATGCTCAGAGGTTGGGTGTTCGTGACACTCGTCATGGGTCAGAGGTGTCCTATTCCTTGATGGGATGGGGGAAGCACCATAATCCTCATCAGTAGAGCCGATTTAGTCATGGTGATTCTAGAAATGCCATGACATCTCAACATGGTAATAAAGAGCATAGTATGACAAGTAAAAAATCTATTCGGAGCTGAACAGTGTGTGATGAATGATCAGTTTGGACCATCCAAGGAGTGAGGTATGGTTCTTTTGAATTCCATGTTTGTGAAATATTTTTTTGATACATTTTCATCCAAATCTTATATTGCTTCTTGTGTTATTATTTTTATGGGTCTCACTTTGGAAATGATACCTTCTATTTTAAAACATGAAACTCATCTTGGTCAAAGAGAGTGTCGATCAATCCTATATAGATCATGTTGCTTAGTTTTGAATGACATTGAATTGATGTGGGATTTCTCAGTGCTTGAGATGGATGTTTATGATATAATCCTCATAATGGATTGGTTGGAAATTTTTAATTACCACATTGATTAGTATTCACAAATGGTTAGATTTATGATGGAAGATGGCATTGAACATCACATTGAAGGGGATATGAAAGAAAAAAGTTGGGTGGAATAGATTTGTTGTCCCTAGTTGTGGGCACAATATCACATCAATTTGTGATGTTGTTGTTGGAATAAGTGGAAGTTGTTGAAAAGTGCCTTCTATAAGAAGTTTCGGATTATTTTATGGATGTTTTTTCGAAATAATTATCTATGTTTACACCCATAAGATAATTGTATTTTATGATTGATATCCTTCAGGGTACCAGTCTTATCTCACATCCATCTTACCCGATGGCACCATCAAATTTGAGGGAGCTAAAATTGTTGTCGGAGGAGTCAGAGAAATAAGGGTTTATCCATAATATCATGTATCCATGGGAAACACCAGTTTTTTTTAAAAAATGTTGATGGAACCTTGCATTTATGTGTTAATTATCGCAGGAAAAATGCGATCATGGTAAATAACTGATTTCCACTTCCAAGGATTTGTTATTTGTTTGACCAGTTGAGGGGTGGTCAGTGGTTCACCATGATTGAATTTTGTTCAGAATATCATCAATTGCGGTTGAGGAAAGAGGATATTCTCAAAAATGCTTTCAAAAGTCGATTTTACCATTATTATTACTTGTTTATGCCCTTTGGTCTGATGAATGCACCAGTAGAGTTCAAGGAATTGATGAATCCGATAATTCATAGATATCTGGATTATTTTGTGGTGTTATTTATTGGTGATATATTAATGTATTCAAGGACAGGGGAGTAGAATGAGATGCACATGGAAATATCTCTAGGGATCTTGATAGATCATCTCTTGTATTACAAATTATCAAAGTGTGATTTTTGGATACAGGAGGTTCATTTCCATCAAAATGTTATTTTGAGAAGGGTGTTTTAGTTGATCCCAAAACAATAAAGGTTGTTATTTCCTAGAAACGACCAATGATTTTTTTCCAGATACAGATCTTTCTTGGTGTAGTTGTGTACTATCAGCATTTCATTTGTGATTTCTCATGATTGGACTCACCAATGATAACTTTGACAATGAATAATGTTTCATTTCAATGGGATAAGAATTATCAAAAATATTTTGAAGAACATAAGGGTTTCCATACATCATCACCAATCTTGGCTTTTCATAAACCTAAGAAAGGGTACGTGGTGTGTCGTGACACATTGGGATTAGGGTTGGGGTGTGTTCTCATGTTGGGGGATCACATGGTTGCATATAGATCACGATAGTTGAGGTTACAGGAGAAGAACTACCCAAAAAATGATTTGGAGTTGGAGACAGTGGTTCATGCTTAGAAAATGTGGTTTCATTTTCTCTTCGGTGAGAAATTCACAGTGTTTACTAATTATAAGAGTTTGAAGCATATTTTCTCTCAAAAAGACATGAACATGATGCAAATGAGATGAATTATGTATATCCAAATGTTTGATTTTGACTTTATGTATACATTGGGTAAGTGAAATTCTGTAGCGGATGCATTAAGATGGAAGTCGTATTCTCATATGGTGAAATATGTATCAGATAAGTGGAAGTTGATGTTGTTCATAGAAGAAATGTGGCTACAATGTGTGGAATGGGTTGATTGAGTGGTTTTCTTTCCGATATCACTTCTTATTGGTTTGGTTCGGTTGGTTAAAGAGTCACCAGTGTCTAATTATGTGTTTATGGTGATGAGGTTGAAACACAATGGAGAGGAGACCATTGAGGGCTGAGAATGAAATGGGAATGTTGTTTTTTGTTTTTTGGAATCAGATGGTTGTGCATGTGGCTTGTCAGGAGGAAATTATCTGGGCTTATCATCATTCCTGGTGGGCATTCCATCCTGGAATTCGGAAAATATATTAGGAGTTTAAATCGATGTTCTGTTGGTCTTGTCTGAAAATGAATGTGGCCAAGTTCATTTCAAGATGTTTGAATTTTTAGAAAGTCAGGGAAGAGCATCAACGACCACCAATAATGTTGTAATCCTCACCCATACCACTATGTAAATGGGAGAATATGGCATTGTATTTTGTTACAAGTATCCCAAGAACAGTTAGAATGAACTATTCTATATGGTTTATTGTGGATCGACTCACAATTTCAGTCCTTTTCATACCGATTCGTCTATCTCATATGGCGGAGGATCTGTCCAATATCTATATACCGGGGGTGGTAAATAAGAATGGTGTTCTAGTTTCAATTTATTAGATAGATATCTTAGGTTTTCATATCGTTTATGGAAATCCTTGAAGCAATTATTTGAGATATAGTTGATTATGAGCATGATGTATAATCCTCAGAAGAATGGTCAATCCTAGAAGAAAATACAGACATTGGATGATATGTTAAGGGATTGTGTGATGGAAATTGGTAGTTCATGGGCGGAAAACTTACAATTTTTTGAGTTCTCCTATAATAACAATTATCAGGATTCAATATATATAGCCCCATTTGAGGAATTGTATGGGCCTTAGTGTTGTTTTCCACTATGTGGCGTGGAAATAGGTGTAACATTAATGGTTGGAGGATCTATAGCATCCCTCCTTTTTATCACATAATCTTTCATGACATTTTACAAGACCGAGGATCTTTAAGGTTTAGTGTCTTGGAAAACAGGAACTTAAAACATGAAACAACAAAAAACAACATTCTTCTTAAACACTTGAAAGGCTTCTCCTTATGTTCATCCTAGGTTCATTACTGCATATCAGAACCTGGGGACATACATCAAAGGAAAGGGTGAGCAGAAGGCCCAGTAAGGAAAGTAAGAGAAACATTTTACATGTGAACTTGAGATACTTCAATAAGGTCATGAAAAGAACTTTAAGGCATGAGAAAGAAATAATGAGATATATCATAATAAAAGTAACATTTTTCATAACGTGAAGATGTGGCTACACCATTTAACATAGATAATCATGAACATATCACCAAGGTCCATCCCCAAGGTTTCATTTGAATATTACCAAGGTTATTCACCAAGGTATCGTGAAAATTGTAATCTCTAGTGGTTACATCATTACCCAATGCATTGGAGCGCTATCAAGGTGCACCCTTAAATTTGCCTTTATTATCATGTGAACCACATATATCATCATCAAACATTTCATAAATAACCCATATAGCATAAAATAAATGGGTTTCATTTCATAATCATAACGTTTTAAAAGCTGCTTTAAAGACATGATCTTTACGTCACTTTAAAACCCACAGAAAAGGAAGGTGGGTCTCAGGTATGTAAATCCAAGAATTTAAAATAGAAAATTTTGGTATCTATGTGAATACCCCTTTATAAGAAATAGCTTTGAGTATTCACTTAATAATATAAAAGAACTTTAGAAAAAGAGAGAGACATTTTGAGACAGAAATTCTGCAGCATAACGGCTATGTTCCGAGGTTTTAGAAGACATTAAAAGAGAGGTAAAATGGGTCAAACATTCATAAATGACCCATAAAATAGTACATGGACAGAATAAGAAGGATACATGATCATGGTAATGAAATTTCAAGGACATACCATTTGAAATGAAAAACATGGAAGGAAGCCAAAAATTAGATTTCTCTTATGAAAGTTCGGCAGCCTAACGACGATACTTAAACATCAACAAAAATGATTTGAAAAGATAAAATAGGGTATCTCATCATGTGAACATAATAGTTCAGTATGATATATATAGAGATAATTCCCCAACATAACAAAAAGGAACTTGAAAGAATTGACATGAAAGTAGAACTTCAAAACGAGAAGGGTGAAGAACCACTAAAAAATTCGGCAGCCTAACGGCGCCACTTAAAACATCAAAATACTGAATTGAAGAGTTCAAATGGGGTCTCTCATCATATGAAAATAAGAGTCCAGTATGATAGATATAGAGATCATAACCCAATATAACAAAAAGGAACTTGAAATAATTGACATGAAAGTAGAACTTCAAAACGAGAAGGGTGAAGAACCACTTAAAAATTCGGCAGCCTAACGGCGCCACTTAAAACTTAAAAATACTGAATTGAAGAGATCAAATGGGGTCTCTCATTATATGAAAATAAGAGTCCAGTATGATAGATATAGATATCATACCCCAACATAACAAAAAGGAACTTTAAATAATTGACATGAAAGTAGAACTTCAAAACGAGAAGGGTGAAGAACCACTTAAAAATTCGGCAGCCTAATGGCGCCACTTAAAACTTCAAAATACTGAATTGAAGCGATCAAATGGGGTATCTCATCATATGATCATAAAAGATCAATATGATAAATTTAGAGATCATACCCCAACATAATAAAAAGGAACTTGAAATACTTTAGATGAAAAAATATCTTGAAAAATGAGAAGGGAGAAAGAATCCGTTACAAAAATTTCGGCAGCCTAACGGCGCCACTTAAAACTTCATAAAACGAAATAATGAGAGCAAGAGGGGATCTCTCATTATATGAACATGAAAAGGGAAGTAAGAGGAGTATAAAAGAACATCCTCCAACATAAGAACATGGAGCATAAAAGGAATGACATAAAAGAGATTACTTGAAATGAAAGAGAGAGGTCGGATCCCTTACCTTAAAATGTAACTCTTAAACCTCAAAGGATGGGACCTTGAGGGCTTAGGGGCACCTTGGGAGGACTCCTTGGGAGGTAATGACACCATAACTTCGTTGGGGAAGAGTGGGGAGTCGAATGGATGAGAGGAGGGCTTGGTATTTATAGGGAAAGTGAGGGGACAAGGCATTAATGGCCAGGGGACACCTCAAAAGTGGTTTTCTCAAAAGCATGGGCCCTCCCATGGTAATTCCCATAAAGTTAGGCCACATGGGGACCCCCACACAATAATTCATCACCCTTGGCCGGCCAACCCTTAAAATAAATCTCATGACATCATCATGACACAGTTATGATGTCACTAAACATACCGAAACCCTAAAACTGTATTTTCACTATTCACTGAAAATTCAAATTTCTCAGAAAGATCCCAAAATTTCACCTTAATAAAATATCAATGCTCTGATTTCAAAAATGAAGCCCATTTTATAAAAATAATTTTCTAAATATTTTTAATTTATTTTTTAAATAAATACACTATTCACCGAAAATTCATTTTTTAAGAAAAAACCACAAAAATTACCATAACATAATATCGGTGCGCTGAGTTCAAAAATGAAGTCCATTTTATAAAAATAATTTTCTAAATATTTCTAATTTAATTTTTAATTAAAAAACACTATTCACCTGAAAAAACTAATACTTGAATAATAATTTATGAAACCGTTATTTAACCATTTTATTGAATCACATTTCTTAATCAAGGTTCCTAGATTATTTTAAAACTTTCTTTAAGTGAGATTACTAATCCATTTGGTCATATTACTAATCCTAATCATAAAATCACTATTCATAATTTACTATTCATCAAAAATCAAGTTGATCTTATTAGACTCCAAATTTTGTACTGAACATAATTATAGAAGACCATTTTTTGAAACTCATTACACATTTTTAATTATTTAAGGTTTACATAAACATTTTTAAAATAACCTTTTTCTAAAATTCATCAAAAATATGCATACTATATTTATCCGGTCATTTGAAAATTCATAACTTCATCATAAGAATAAATCCCAATATTTATTTAAAACAAAGGATTACACAAGGTAGTTACGGTCTCCTTACATAGCCTCTTATCACACCAGCATAGGACCTAAGTGTAAGGTGTGCTAAGGTGAGAGAGTCCGAGGTAGGCTCGGCCAACATTGCCCGAGTAGTAATTTCAATCAGTTTGAACTTCTCGCGAAGGCGATTCCGTTCTAGCTTCACATGATGAAGTTCGGCTTGGGTTTGGTCCAGAGCAAAGCCCAATGGTGCTACCTCCTTCCCAAGTTCTGTTATATGGGCTTCGATCGGTCCAAGACTACTAGGTGAGGCCATCGAATCTTCTTTCTATAATAATTAACCAAGATTACTTGTATTTAGAGAAAATAATCAAAACATTTTGTTCACAGCGGTCATATTGACTGATGGTCATATAACAGTCAGAACCCAATGGTCTCATTTTAATTATAATCATGTTTATCATATAAAACATTTTTGTTGAGTATAAAAATAACACATGAAATTAGGAAACAAGATTTATTCAAAATTTTGGGCCATTACAATCTTCCCCCCTTAAGAAATTGTGTCCTTGCAATTGTAAAAAAAATTGGGTTTTGAAATTTCATTGAATGTCCCACATCGTAAAAAGAGTCTGTGACACCATTACTTTAAAAGAAAGAAAAGGAAGTACAAAGGCCACCTGAGTTTACTCATACTAGGATTACATGTAGGAAACATGGAAATGGAGGAGAAAACAAAGGGTCACGTCATAAAGGAGAGTGATAGAAAACATGATTAGGAGGAAGTTAACCACCAGAAAATCCCAAAATTATGATGTGTGCAAGAGGTATTTGATTACCTAGTAGGAAACTTAAACCAACAACGTTTTTGTTTTACGTTCCTTATCATAACTTTGAGGAATCCGTTTACAACATAGAACAAAAACATAATGAAATATATCTACCTTCATGTAGAGTTTCATCTTTTAATAAATTTCTACCCAAAACTAATCTTTTCTCTAAACTATGAGCATTCAAAACTACTTGGTCTCATCAAAACACAAGAATCATCTTCTAGAGAATCACATAATCCACAAAAGATTAACTATCTATTTCTTTTATCTTTAAACATTATCCCAAAAACCGAAAGGGTAAGGTAAAACAACTCTTCAAAAAGAAATAATCCCATAGGAATGGAAACTACTTTTAAATCTTCAAAGTTCCATGGTACTACCCAAAGTTCATCATAGTCCATTCCATAAATAACGGTCCTTAAAATTCCTCAAAATAAACCAAACTAAGATTGAAACCCAAATACAAGAAGGATTTGATAACATATTCTTCCAAAATAAACTTCATTGTTCGTCTCCAAACAACATCAACCACTCCTAAAATCTTATAACAAAAGTATCTAACCTAAACATATTTATCCCAAGATAGGTTAATCATTCCCATAAGTAACCTAAATTACTATAAGTCCACCTTAAATTCATCGATTCTTCAAATATAAGTCAACCTTACTCTTCAATGAAAATACCGTTGTAATCTATTTATCTCGATCATATAGGGTCCCCAAAATAGTGAACGTCTTCCAAAATAAAAATCATATTTTAATCCCCTAATCATCTCTGTCATATTAATACGGCAATCGTATCATTTCCTATCACATTGGTTGTTGAGACATGTTCTTCCATTTCCCGCCATTAACTAAGAAAAGAAACTATAATTAGGGGCTTAAATACTTAGCCAATAATCATGAAAAGAAACTTAAATCATATAAGGATAACTTGTAGTTGAAAAGTATAACCTAACTTGTGATCCCCTAGGTTCCCATCTAGGTTATCCATGATCATATATTCTTATGTGAATCTTCATTTTATTTTATCTTTGTTCCTTTAACAATGGTTCATAATAAGCTTATGAATTTACCAAAGCATATCCCCCGGGAGTGTCGTAACCAAGAGTGTAGCAAGGCCCGTTGTCATGTACCAGTTCCCGTTCGAGTTTAACTCAAAGTGGTGTTTTTGGGTTTTACCCCTATGTACATCTGTGCCAGAGCCACCTCTACCTGCTCGTATCCAGACGGGGATGTATTTTCTTGGCAACCCCTTACTCAATACTCACCAAAATACCAGGAAGATTTCCTATATTTTAACTTTTCTATAGGCTTCTTCCTAAAGTTTTCATATCCTAATTTACACAAATAACTAAACCATCCTTTGATACCAACTATAGCATCCCGCCTTTTTATCACATAATCTTTCATTACATTTTACAAGACCGAGGATCTTTAAGGTTTAGTGTCTTGGAAACCAGGAACTTAAAACATGAAACAACAAAAAAAACATTCTTCTTAAACACTTGAAAGGCTTCTCCTTATGTTCATCCTAGGTTCATTACTGCATCTCAGAACCTGGGGACATACATCAAAGGAAAGGGTGAGCAGAAGGCCCAGTAAGGAAAACAAGAGAAACATTATACATGTGAACTTGAGATATTTCAATAAGGTCATGAAAAGAACTTTAAGGCATGAGAAAGAAATCATGAGATATATCATAATAAAAGTAACATTTTTCATAACTTGAAGATGTGGCTACACCATTTAACATAGACAATCATGAACATATCACCAAGGTCCATCCCCAAGGTTTTATTTGAAAATTACCAAGGTTATTCACCAAGGTATCGTGAAAATTGTAATCTCTAGTGGTTACATCATTACCCAATGCATTGGAGCGCTATCAGGGCGCACCCTTAAATTTGCCTTTATTATCATGTGATCCACATATATCATAATCAAACATTTCATAAATAACCCATATAGCATAAAATAAATGGGTTTCATTTCATAATCATAACGTTTTAAAAACTGCTTTAAAGACATGATCTTTACGTCACTTTAAAACCCACAGAAAAGGAAGGTGGGTCTCATGTATGTAAATCCCAGAATTTAAAATAGAACATTTTGGTATCTATTTGAATACCCCTTTAGAATAAAGAGCTTTGAGTATTCACTTAATAATATAAAAGAACTTTAGAAAAAGAGAGAGACATTTTGAGACAGAAATTCTGCAGCATAACGGCTATGTTCCGAGGTTTTAGAAGACATTAAAAGAGAGGTAAAATGGGTCAAACATTCATAAATGACCCATAAAATAGTACATGGACAGAATAAGAAGGATACATGATCATGGTAATGAAATTTCAAGGACATACCATTTGAAATGAAAAACATGGAAGGAAGTCAAAAATTAGATTTCTCTTATGAAAGTTCGGCAGCCTAACTGTGTTACTTAAACATCAACAAAAATGATTTGAAAAGATAAAATAGGGTATCTCATCATGTGAACATAAGAGTTAAGTATGATATATATATAGATAATTCCCCAACATAATAAAAAGTAACTTTAAATAATTGACATGAAAGTAGAACTTCAAAACAAGGAGGGTGAAGAACCACTAAAAAATTTGGCAGCCTAACGGCGCCACTTAAAACATCAAAATACTAAATTGAAGAGATCAAATGGGGGATCTCATCATATGAAAATAAGAGTCCAGTATGATAGATATAGAGATCATACCACAATATAACAAAAAGGAACTTGAAATAATTGACATGAAAGTAGAACTTCAAAATGAGAAGGGTGAAGAACCACTTAAAAATTCGGCAGCCTAACGGCGCCACTTAAAACATCAAAATACTGAATTGAAGAGATCAAATGGGGTCTCTCATAATATGAAAATAAGAGTCCAGTATGATAGATATAGAGATCATACCCCAACATAACAAAAATTAACTTGAAATAATTGACATGAAAGTAGAACTTCAAAACGAGAAGGGTGAAGAACCACTTAAAAATTCGGCAGCCTAACGGCGCCACTTAAAACTTCAAAATACTGAATTGAAGCGATCAAATGGGGTCTCTCATCATATGATCATAAAAGATCAGTATGATAAATTTAGAGATCATACCCCAACATAATAAAAAGGAACTTGAAATACTTTACATGAAAAAAGATCTTGAAAAATGAGAAGGGAGAAAGAATCTGTTACAAAAATTTCGGCAGCCTAACGGCGCCACTTAAAACTTCATAAAATGAAATAATGAGAGCAAGAGGGGATCTCTCATTATATGAACATGAAAAGGGCAGTAAGATGAGTATAAAAGAACATCCTCCAAAATAAGAACATGGAGCATAAAAGGAATGACATAAAAGAGATTACTTGAAATGAAAGAGAGAGGTCGGATCCCTTACCTTAAAATGTAACTCTTAAACCTCAAAGGATGGGACCTTGAGGGCTTGGGGGCACCTTGGGAGGACTCCTTGGGAGTTAATGAGACCAGAACTTCGTTGGGGAAGAGTGGGGAGTCGAATGGATGAGAGGAGGGCTTGGTATTTATAGGGAAAATGAGGGGACAAGGCATTAATGGCCAAGGGACACCTCAAAAGTGGTTTTCTCAAAAGCATGGGCCCTCCCATGGTATTTCCCATAAAGTTAGGCCACATGGGGACCCCCACACAATAATTCATCACCCTTGGCCGGCCAACCCTTAAAAAAAATTTCATGACATCATCATGACACAGTTATGATGTCATTAAACATACCGAAACCCTAAAACTGTATTTTCACTATTCACTGAAAATTCAACTTTCTCAGAAAGATCCCAAAATTTCACCTTAATAAAATATCAATGCTCTGATTTCAAAAATGAAGTCCATTTTATAAAAATAATTTTCTAAATATTTTTAATTTATTTTTTAAATAAATACACTATTCACCGAAAATTCATTTTTTCAGAAAAAACCACAAAAATTACCATAACATAATATCGGTGCTCTAAGTTCAAAAATGAAGTCCATTTTAAAAAAATAATTTTCTAAATATTTTTAATTTAATTTTTAATTAAAAAACTATATTCACCCGAAAAAACTAATACTTGAATAATAATTTATGAAACCGTTATTTAACCATTTTATTGAATCACATTACTTAATCAAGGTTCCTAGATTATTTTAAAACTTTCTTTATGTGAGATTACTAATCCATTTGGTCATATTACTAATCCTAATCATAAAATCACTATTCATAATTTACTATTAATCAAAAATCAAGTTGATCTTATTAGACTCCAGATTTTGTACTGAACATAATTATAGAAGACCATTTGTTGAAAATCATTACACATTTTTAATTATTTAAGGTTTACATAAACATTTTTAAAATAACCTTTTTCTAAAATTCATCAAAAATATGC
This sequence comes from Viscum album, assembly GCA_963277665.1. NCBI lineage: Eukaryota > Viridiplantae > Streptophyta > Magnoliopsida > Santalales > Viscaceae > Viscum > Viscum album. The sequence goes on from OY728160.1 coordinate 443,940,989, forward strand.
ATACTATATTTATCCGGTCATTTGAAAATTCATAACTTCATCATAAGAAGAAATCCCAATTTTTATTTAAAACAAAGGATTACACAAGGTAGTTACGGTCTCCTTACATAGCCTCTTATCACACCAGCATAGGACCTAAGTGTAAGGTGTGCTAAGGTGAGAGAGTCCGAGGGAGGCTCGGCCAACATTGCCCGAGTAGTAATTTCAATCAGTTTGAACTTCTCACGAAGGCGATTCCGTTATAGCTTCACATGATGAAGTTCGGCTTGGGTTTGGTCCAGAGCAAAGCCCAATGGTGCTACCTCCTTCCCAAGTTCTGTTAGATGGGCTTCGATCGGTCCAGGACTACTAGGTGAGGCCATCGAATCTTCTTTCTATAATAATTAACCAAGATTAATTGTATTTAGAGACAATAATCAAAAAAATTTGTTCACAGCGGTCATATTGACCGATGGTCATATAACAGTCAGAACCCAATGGTCTCATTTTAATTATAATCATGTTTATCAAATAAAACATTTTTGTTGAGTATAAAAATAACACATGAAATTAGGAAACAAGATTTATTCAAAATTTCGGGCCGTTACAGGATCCTTGTCCATGATACAATAGATAAGATCATTTTGATCATAAAGAGTTTGGAGATGGCTCAAAGTCATCTGAAATTGTATGTGGACCATCATCAACAACCCTTGTCATTCAAGGTGGGTAATCACTCATTCTGGAGAATCTCTCCTAGACATGGGCACCATCGGTTTGGAAATCCAGACAAGTTATCTCCAAGGTATATACGGAATTTTGAGATACATGATCAGGTTGGAGAATTGGATTATCAGTTGGTATTTCCACCACAATTTGTTTTAGTGTAAAATTGGTTTCATGTTTCACAATTGAAAAAGTATCATTCAGTTCATGGCCATGTGATTTTTTGGGATCATGTCGAGCTAGAGATGGATAGTTCTTTAGCGAACATTCTAGTTCACATTTTTTATTGGGAAGATAAAGAATTTTATGGAAATTTAGTTGATCTAGTTAGGTTTTTCTGAAAGCATAGTCAGATTCAGGAGGAGAATGGAGAGAAAGAGAAATAGAAAGTGATGGTTGAGAAATGGCCTGAGAGCTTTTGGAAATGTAATGGTTCTCTGATTTCTGAGGATGGAAATTCTAATTGTGGGGATAATGTATCAACCCCAATTTAAGGAATGTGACGTATGTTTATAAATTTTTTTTATATGAAGTGGTTGGGTAATTTTTGGGAGAGTTTCGATAGTTTGGGACGGTTTTGGAGGCCTTTTTAAGGCTACACAGTTTGATAACAGTTAGGGGAAACTATGCCAGAATCCTAGGTAACCGTGCGATATGCCACAGTTCAGATAGTAGATTCTACATAGTTAGTGCATGGTTTGTCAAATCCTATGAGCTAACCGTGAATCCAAATAAAATTATTTTTAATTAAAATATTTTTAGTCTGGATTTTACCTATCTATCCCATTTTTCTACCATACGAACCCTATGAGGGATTTATTCTTCTGAAGGGCCAAGGTTCTCTCTCACTATATTTGGATGGTATTTAAAGGGGTGTCAAGGTTCTTTGAAGGAGTTTCATCTCATTTAAGTATTCTTTCTTGGTGTTTTTGTGTTTTCTCTAGGTATAATCTTCCCTCTCTCTTTGTTTTTTGGATCTAGATCTATAACATATAGATATAGGATCACAATAGCCAAAAGTGTTGATTTTAATTCTTTTTGATGATAGGAAATGATATCCTGAGTGGTTGCTTGTGGGTCGATTTCGTTGGAACCCTAAAGGTAGTTGTCTTCTCTCTTGACTCAACATTGTTAGAACATGTGCCCATGTTTGAAATTAATTTCTTTTTATATAAATTAACTATGAATATGATGTGAGAATCTTGGATGAAACCCATTTGGTGATGATTTTGTGATTTTGGGTAAATTCGGATGTTGTTCCAAAAAGGGTCTTGATGTGTGATTTTAAAATGTTGACTTTAAAATTGAAAATAGTTTGATAAAACTATTTTCAATTAAAGGGGTTTTTTATTGAAATGTTATATGACATGGTTGATGCTTTAATAGATTAATAGATTATGATATTGTTTTTCATATGGTTTTGACCTTGGTGTTCTATATGATTTTACTTTGGTTTGAGCATGTATGATTGTGTTGAAACATTGTGATTTGGGCAGGGAGTACCACTATAAAAAGAGAATGTAGAGTGGACGGAAGGGATGCATAAGTGGGCGAGAAGTACCACTTGATTGGAAGCATAGTAAACAGTTTTGGAATGTATGGTTTACCATGGTTTTCTTCCATCTTATGTGTTCTATACAAGATGGAAATTGTTTATTCTAATGTGTGATTGTGATATATACTATGTCATAGTTTTGGATTCCCCTTCCTTGACATGGATTGGTAAGGGTATGTTTGGCTTGTGGTAATTGATAAACTATTGGTTTTTTTATATAAACCATGTTATATAAATGTGCTAATGGTTCTTTCCTAGTGGCACGTGTTGGGAATTCATTTGGGGAAATCGTACTGAGTATTATTTCTCACCCTTGCTTTGGAACATTGGAACCATGGTAGATATTGTATTCTGGGACACATATTAGAGTAAAGAATCTGATTTTGCTAGTAATTCTCCATGATGCTTGGGAGGTTTTGTGGTTCTTGGAGTGTGGAGCTTATTGTGGAGTAGTGGAGTGTGTCCTGGTTTAATTTGGGTCTCTTTTCTAGTTTTATACTCTGTACTCTTATTTTGGTTTGGTTGGTTTGGTTTTTGCAATTTGTTATGGATTAGTTTTGTTCTCTTTTGGTACTATTTGGTTCATGTTTCTATGTTAACATGCATCATGTAGTTTTCATGGTAATGGATTTATTTTTTGGATACTTTTATTCTAAGTGAAAATCATTCCCCAAATATTCTTTAATCCCTTATCATTTATTACCATCCTTTGGAGCCTTGGGATTGTCACTTAAGGCCAGGTAACACCTCACCGCAATCTGAAGACAATGAGGAAGGGGTGGGGTACTACAAAAACATTGAACTTATTTTATTTCATAATTTCATAAATTATATACCAAGACATTTATAGATATTATTGATCCATTAGATAGTGACCTTTGACTATTACCATTAAATTAAACTAGATTTGATATTAAGGACCAAACAACATCAAAATGGTTGATGTGGACAATGATAATTTAATAAATGAAAAAGGCATTATAATACATGGATAATAAGACGTGGAATTATTAAGAAAAAAATTTTAATGAAATAAATTAATTATTATAAATTTACTATTTAGGAAGTTATAGAAGCATCTAAATCATTTACGGACTCATGGTATGAGTATCTCTTCAAAAAAATATCCGTACTTTTTTGAATTTTTTCCCTATTTTATATCCTAAACATTGTATCATTTTCTAAATGGTTTTAAATGTATACATAAATAATTTTATATTTATTTTTTAGTAATTATATCTTTGTTACTACACATATTAATTTAGTAATAGTCTTTATCTCATTTACTTTTCATGGGAATATGTTATATATAACATTCTATCACTACCTCTTGACACTATATTTTTCTTCCATGTCAGTAATCTTTATCTCATGGGTATATTCTATAAATTTTACCATATTTAAATGCTTTTTTATAATTTTATATTGAATTTATACCATATATAATATATTATATGAATAACATATATTTCATAATCTATATTAAAGGGTTTTTACCAAGATTGTTATTTCATTTATTAGACGAGTGAAATTATTGACAATCTGTATACCTATTGTTTCAAAACGTATATTTATTGATTAATTATCCATGTTGATGAAAGGGGTTCGTTATTAAACATTATTTAATTTATTTTTTTCATTAAATATTTTATAATGACGAATATAGTGGAAATAATAAGTGATGTGTAGTGCCATAAATTATATAGAACCAAGATGTATCATTTGGCCTCATGAGACAAAATAGTCTGGAAACTTGGTGTATGACTTCCTATTATGTAAGATATCATGAAACATAGCCACAATGAAATGAGTATGATGTATAGTGTTATTAATTACATTATTACATGATTTATCAACATCATCATCATCATCATTATTGTTATCCATGTGAATATTTTATTACCATTTTTATTGCATGTATGGATATTTTATTCCTATGTAATTATTATTATTTAAATAATTTGAATATTTATTCATGCCATATTATTTATGTTATCATGTATTATACTATAATCTACCCATTATTGAGTTCTTAAGATCACTCCTTTCAATTATTTCCCCATTTTCATAGGAAACCATGTAAAATGTTATATTTTTTCTAAGGATATTCAATGAATGAATAATAAAGTATTATTATTGTGTGTTATGATTTACTATATATCTCAATGCAATATAATGATCAATTATGTATTTAGACTCTGTAAAATTCTAAACATTTTATTTTTTGTGTTCATTATATAATAAATAACCATATTCTTATTGTAATTAGCGTCATTGTTGTTATTGTTGGTATTATATATTTGTTTGATTGAAACCTCAAGAACATTATTTATAAGAACATGTTTAAGAAAAAAAATATTTTGATATAACCCATAGGAAATCCTAGAAAATTTTCAACATCTGATTAAATATTTGATATAAAATTATAAAAAATTAATTAGAATTATATACAGTAGTTCAAAAGTAAAAGCCTTATTCATGAACTATATAGTACATGAAAATGATTAGAAATGATTCCAAATTGAATAATAGAAAACAATGTTAACAACCGTAGTTAATGTAAGAATTTTCCAATTGAGAAAACCAATTAATATAATTTTATATCTATGTGAATTATATATATTTGGTAAACTGAATCAGGTTATAAAAATAACCTTACCCACATGGAAAAGCTATTTCACCTCACCAATGTGTAATGACATCATATTTTTAATGAGGAATCATCCTAGATGATGCACTCACAGGACAAAACACACCCCAAGAGGTGGGTGTCAATTATTGTATTATGATTTTCTTATGCATGATCAGATCTTTTTCACTTTTTTTAACAAATCCTTAGAAATAATTAATCTCTTTCACACATATTAATCAAATATTCATAATAAATGCAGCGACATGAAGCTTTTAAATTTTTCACCATTAAGGTCCACTCTAAGGAGGATACATAGACATTTTTCAATGTACCAGGGGATAAAACTACTCAATATAAATGATTATAATGTTTAAAAAATATATTATATTAATCAAAGGGCTACTTTATAATTTTTCCTATGACCATCCTATTTAAATACAAGGATAAAAAATAATATGCAACATGATGATTGATCACATTAAATCTTCACAAGGTTAAAACAAAAAACTTAGAACGGTGTTTTTATTGTAATTTTTTCTTCCCCTCATCTAAATTTATTAAATTAATTTCCACATAGTGGCAAAAAATAATTTTTCTCACTATAACTCTCTATAAATATCAATATGTGTACCTTGAATCATTAAAAACATCAGAAATTTTTCATTGTTCAATGTATGAATTTGATTACACTAATATTTATTAATTTTTAATTTTTAATCAATAAATTATATATTATTCATAATGTGGGTAACACTATTCATCAAATCCAATCTAGTTTTTAGGTGATAACTATTACATTAAATAATAATATTTTAATAGTATATTAGAGTTCACTTAAGGAACAATGTTATATGTTAAGAAACATATTAATCATTATGTTCTATATTTTTAGGGTGTTCTAATTTATATTTTTATATGAACATACACATGAACATAGACTAAATTAGTGGTTATGTATGGGGATCCATTTATTATGTCATAAAAATATATACTCACACCCTACTTGGGTGACCATTGTAGTTGCGTACCTGTGACTATCTTCACTGTTCATAGTCATGAGTTGGGAAGAGGCCTTGGCTTGGACCATTCAACAAGATAAATTTTATGCAGTTATTAGATGGATGATGTACGTTAAATTCTACGCTAACATGAAAATTATTCTATATGCACATATGCTTCCACATTACATTTGGAATAAATTTTTTATTTATTTATTTAGTTTTGTGTATATGTTTTTATTATTATGAATGATTTTTAGTTATTTATATTACACTTATATTATTACTCTAATATGAGGGTATAGTCTCTCTATGGTACCACACTAGACCCCTGATTCTAGTCATTATCCTCTAGCATACATGGAACTATACCTAAGGGCATTCAAAAACATGATCTAGTTAATATAGTGTGAAGTAGGGCTGGGATGTAACAGTTATAGAGGGATAAGGTATTCTGGTAGGTCTAAATCATGGATAAATAGATGTAATTTCACATGTTATAGTTGAGGAAAGAATAGGATCATAAAGAAGAAATGTTATAATAATAAGAGTGGTGGAAATATCACTCAAGATAGTGTGTTGAGTACTTATATCAATGTATAAAAAATAGTCAACAAAGTGGTGATATCTGTTAGAGGTACACAATATCTCAAAAACACATTAATAATAAAATGAAGAGAAACGTGGCCCATGATAGTTCTTGGGAAATGGTCTGATCAATATGAACTTTTCTCTGAAATAAATGTGTACATGGGGAATTATCAAAACATGATATTAATTATATTTTGAACCATCATGTTATATATTTATGATTATATTATATGATCCCTCCAAGGGGTATTCCATTAAATGTTCATATAGAAGAAACAATACTGGTTATGGCGGAGTATTTGGTGAAAATATGTCATTTTTTCATCAAATAATTCATTAATGAAAATTGATAGAGACATAGAGAATTAGATCATAGAAAAGATAATAGTAAAGGTAGAAGATGAACTGAAGGATAAACCAATTTCTTTATATAGATTACCAAATTTGGATGATCAAAAAACAATGGAGTTTTTACCACAATGGTTAACTTGGGAGAAAAGAGAAAAAATACATCACTCAAATATTTTCATTGAAATAAATAATTAATTTTTATTACTAATGGAGAATAGTGAGGGATCTTAATTTATAGGTGAAACATTGAGTCCAAAAATTTCATAATCATGATATAAGAAGAAATTGAAGCCCTATATAATAAAAAGATATGAGATATTATTCAATTTCCACATAAAATGATGTCCACCAAAAAAGAGTATTTTTTATCAAACGACATCAAAGAATATGAAACAAATCATTTAGCAGTAGTTTTTAGTGTATGTTTTCAAAATCATCATTATAATTTAAATTTCAATTTTTTAAGGTGTAATAAAAAAATTCTACAATTCAGTGTTATTTTTTAAAAAAAATCTCAATTCATTGTTGTTTTTTAGTGGTGGTTAAAAACATCATTACATGCATAATGTTTTTATTTAATTGTAGTGCGGTTTAAAAAAATTCATGCTTTATTCCACATAATTAAAAATAATAATTAATAATTAATATTAATTTATCTATGAACATTATAAATAATTATTAATTAGTAAAATATAATTAACATTTAATATTTAATAACTAATTTGTTTTTTTAAATTATATTATTATTATTTTTAATTCATTAGTATCCATCATTATATGTTTATTATATCAAATTAATTAGTAATTACATATGAATAAAAAAAATTTAATTAGGGAATAACAACATAATAATTTCTATTTAAATATAATATATAATATATAATAAATATATGAATGTAATATATAATTAATATATGAATATAAACATATAAACTAATAATTATAGAATATAAACATAAAAAATGATTTAAATTTATTCTAAAATTTCTATAAATACCTTTAAATTTATAATTGTAAATAAATATATATGATTATATAAATATATATTTTTGTATATGTATATCAATAAATTTAAATATAAGGATATTAAAATATTGATATGGTTATATATAATAATATAATAATATAATTATATAATTATATAAAAAATTGTGTATGTTTTTACATATGAAACAATGTATAAATAATTATATATATATATATAGAATTATATATAAATATATAGAAATATATAGTTTGTAAAAGTATGTATACTTATATTCATATGTTCTATCTAATTATGAGCATTTGGAGATATTTTTTAATATTTATATATATATATAATTATATTTATTTATATATAGATAGAAAAATTTATATAATATATTTTATATTTATCATTATTTTTAATTTTATAGGGTTTTTTATATTTATATATTTTTTGATTGATCTTTATATATTAATGTTTATATTTATGGATTTTGATATATGTTTATATATATTGATATATGTATATAAATATAAAAACATATATATATATATACAGGCACACATACATATATATAAATACATACGTACATACATACCCATATATATAAATAAATATACATATATAAATATACATATATATATATATATAGAGTTATATATACTAACGTGTATTGTATCACATTTCATAGGTGTGATTCCACTATTAAGATTGAGCACTATTGGGGGGTGTATAAGTGGTCTTCTTTTAATAATTCCCACTTTTTAATTCAACCTCTCAATCCTATTAATTTTCAATTATATTGAATACATTTTATAAACCTCACCTCAGATGAAACAGAGTATACAAATGGGAAAACATTGAACGATTTAAAATATTCAACCAGAAAGGTATAATTATTTCAATGGTTGGTTAGTCCCTAAAAACATAGATTCTACCACTATCTACATAAGTGGTTACAACTATTCAAATTCATAGTCCAATAAACGCATATCCCCGCCATGTTTCCAATTCCAAAGTCAAACTAGATGAGATAAAACTCTATTAACCATTACGATGAAACAATGAAAGATCATATTATTATGTAGCCTCCTTATATACCATGTGTTAATGATCTCCCTTTATGAGTAGATTGATTCAATATGATCTTATTCTGAACACTTCATGTTTGTAGGGCTAGGTATTCGTAGAAACATGGACATTTGACTTGCTCTGATTTCAAGATATTCACATGATATGGTTCTCTTTAATAGTTAGAATACTTAGTCCCTTCATGTATCCCCCTTCATGAATGGATTCCAAACATTTAACTCCTCCTTCTCTCTTAGATACAGTGAATTATTAGGTTATATGTTACTAAAAAGTATCACACTATTTATTTGTTAGTTATCTTGATTTAATAACTCATGGTATATATATTTCTACAAATATATATCCACAATATAAAATCATGAAATATATTTTCAAAAATAAAATTTTGTAAAGGCCCTTGATCTTTTAAAAGAGTATTATTTCATGATTTAAATTTTTTTATTAAATTCACAATTTTTGTTATTATTAAATCTCTTCTTAATTATCATTAAAACCAAACTAGACTCAAGATTTATTTATTCAAGTGAAATTGGTAAAATCAAATCCTTAATTCTACATTAAATAATCATTTTAATTTTTAAAAATTCTCCATGAGTTCGTTACACTATGGAATGAAACTATAACATTCAATGTTGAAATATTTAATATTGAAGTTGCTCTTCCATTTCCATCAACATCACGTTTTGTTGGATGTTTTGAATTCTACATTAATAATGAAATATATCAATTGATCAATATATTTTTATCCTCGATTGTAATCACAAGAATATAAATAATATAATAGATTCTCTATAAAAAACTATGTTAACTCTAATATTAATTAAGACTTGGACATTCATACAATTTCCACATCTTAAAAGACTATTCAATCAAATGAGATGCACTATCATTTGAGGTGCCTATAATAGGGGGTTCAACTATAAAATTAGATTTTTTTATTATAAAAGTATTATTTTTATCATAAAAATGATATATCATACGAATACATGCTATTTTATAATTTCTCTCAATCTTATGTTTTTTTCTATCATATGAAATTATATCATCATAGAATGAAATTTCAGTCAATCATATATGATCGATCACTCTAAAAATATGTTCATAGCATAACATGAATTTAGAAATGACTTTCATAATATTTCCAACATATTTTGGGTTATTATAATGCACTAAATTTATATCCAAATCCCCTTAAAACCTTCACAACATAGGTCTATAACTTCTGATCTCAGCAACTATATAAATAATCACCCTTTTTCATGATTTCTCACATCATCCACTCTTAGCATGACTTGTTATTCTTCCACCTATTCTTCCATCACATTAAAAACTAAGAAGAATCCTAAGTAGAAATTATATCCTCTATTATAACATGTTTTTACCATGAATATTATCATAAACAATAATTAAAAGTGAATGATTATTGGTTTTGAGTTTCTCCAAGTATGAACTCTAATATGCAGCCTCAAATACATTTTCCATTTCTCATGTAAGAACCTTAAATTATATTCATATATTCATTTCATGATATATTTACATCAACCTCACCATCCCAAGGAAACCTTCATTATTGAAAATAAATATAATACAACCAATGGGCACATAAATCACCCCAATGTATTTTATGTAAATACAACAAATAGTTTACCATGTCAATATGATTTTAAAATTTCTTTCCCACTTATTGGTAAAAATAATATTTTTTGTCAGTTCTTATAATATGATGCATCCTATTATAGTAATTTTATTCACTCATTTTCATATAGAAACAAATCATGAGGTACTTGATATTGATGGATGGTACAAAATGATTTTCATTAAAAATATCCTTTAATAAGACAAGTCATAGTTCAACGGTCTATCCAATTATAGAAATAATTGTTTGTAAACTAAGATTTGAAATGAATCCTATAAAATCACATTATTTTGATACCAAAAATTATCAATTTGGGTCTATTGAAAATAGACCAATAAAAAATAAATTAATCCTTCACTTGAATTCAAAAACCCATCCAAAGGTTACATGAATGACATGTTAACTCTCCCTTTTTATAGTATAGTCACCAATAAACACTCCATATTTATATAAATATTTTATAAAATAAAAATATGTGTTGTATGTGTTATTGAAATAACTCATTCTCTAGTTATTCAAGGATGTCTAGAATTTCTATATCCATAAAACTTGGGATGTTCTGACTGTTTGACCTTATGTTCTCTCCCACTTAAGGGATAAAATAAATTTATTCATGTAATAGAAGATGAAACACTATATTAAGAGTGACTTCATTATTTTATAGTATTGTGAAATTCATTAATCTCCTTAAATTCCTTATATGTTATAAAAATTTAATAATTGTTTTTGGGGTTAATGAGTGACCTCTTAGTTCCATCGTAACATCAAAAAGGATGATAATTTGTTATCATCACATATCTATCATTAATTATATTCATAGAATAAAAATATTATTTATATCATCATTCTTCTTATGAGTCTCAACATGCTTGATTCTATCCTTTTTACCTTGAACTACTTTCTTTAGTGAAGCTATTTCTTTCACAACATTTTCTAAGATACTTAATTTCTTGATACCTAAAATTTTCTACTCGTGAATTAATCTTGGGATGGTAATATTTTAAAACTATATATGATTCCAAGAATATCCAAACCAAAATTTCAAATAGTCTTCCTTGATTTCATAGATCAAAAATTGTGAAAGAATTCGAAAAAATGCGAGAATATTCTTTTGTAACCCATAGATTTGTCATTACAAAAGAATATTTTTATCATCTATCCATATTATTTTCTCTATATAATTGCTATGAACATATTTATTATAATTCTATTATTCATTTATTAGGTTGATTTGGCATATCATAACATGAATTCATTTTCATTACCTTATGAACTCTCATCATTTTCATACCATGGGAAAAATCTTATATAATTCTAGATAGGTATTAATTGTTTCTAAAACCTTAGATCTCACATATTAAGAATCTCACTTCTAGATATATAAATCTATTTTCCTTATTCAATGTTTTGGTATATCTATCCACAACATGATATCCTTGAGACTTTTTTCCATCCACTCATCACATATCTCCTTTAGATATTTCCATTATAAAGTTTTATTCCAAAATGAATAGGATTTGCGTTAAAACATTCCAAAACACCACAATAAATATATAAATTATGATTTTACACAATAAATATATATATATATATTAGTTTTGGCTACCCTCATTCAATCAAAACCTTTGTTCACTAAGGGGGAGTGGTCACAATGTGATATTACTCTTATCCTTTAATTTTAAGAGGTTGTATCATTTATATTCTTGTTTAAATTACTGTTACCATTTTTTTGTAATTGAAACTATGATAAATAGTAAAAAAAATATTAATTACATATTTACCACACCATTAGAATCAACTTTGTCACCATCTTATAATGATTCACCTATAACATCAATTGAATTTGATAAGTCTTATATGATACTATTCAACTAATTTTTCACTATGGAAGAATTAATTATCTCTCAAATATCTCATTTTCAATAGAAGCTTAAATTTATTCAAGATTCATTACAATATTTTCTTACTCAACCACCATCGGTTCATTCATCCTTATCTATTTTGTACAAGATTCATATTTCTATCCATACTCCATATTATCTTTATATATATTTTTTATTTTCTTTTACCATTATTATATTTTATTTCATTCTAGTATAATTTACACATGGAAGGATTCCAACTAACCATTCATCCCCCCACTAGCTCTTTCCATTCTTACTCATCATAAAATATATTAGCTTCAAAACTATTCTCAATAAGAGTATTGTAATTGACATCATAATTTTATTTGATGATTGGTGAGTAACCATTATCCCTAAAGCTTATTAAACTATTTTTCTCTCCTCTATAATATTTATTTTTTATTTTTACCAATTTCATAATTTTTATAATTTTCTCTCTTATCATTGGATTTGGAATAATTAACCTTCCCTGGTATGTACTTGGAATGATGACTGACGTCATTATAGTTATATCTTATTGGTGGTTTCATTATATTTTCTTTCATCTCACAGTTCTTGAATATTTTGGAAAAATAGACATAATTATATTATTTTATTCATCATACTAGTTATAACCTAAACCACCTGATTATATAGATTTGTATTCATTTATATTGAATTTTATCATATCATCAAAAGTGACCTCATCATTTTCATTATTCTTAAATTTTGGAACATATCTTGTCACAAACATAATGATAATTCTATGAAGCTCATCCCATGACCAATTCCCCCATTATCCAAGGATTAATTATTGGGATCAAATTAATCTGCAATGTTTTAAATAATTTTTTGTTCAATTATGAAATTATTTAGCTTCTCTCTAATCCCATGGATGTTTATTACAATTTTATTGACTCTTATAAATTTTTATTAAATGATCTAATCATAATACATCAATATTTCTACAAATACAGTCATATAGAATTTCATATTGAATTCCTTGACTTTGATATTTACTTTATAACAGCTTCTTAATTTATAAAACAATTTGATAGAAGTTGGAAGTCATATAATATTTGTGTACACATTTCATTGAATGATACATCATAATATAATTTTTTTCTTTTCAATTTCCACCAAATATCATTTATTAATAATGAAAATATATCCTCGTGTAATAATATTTGTAAAACAAATAGTTTCATCATCTATTACTTCCTAGATAATATATTGAATATATCGATGTGTCATATAACTCCAAATGTTGTAGTTTATTTAATAAAAATTAGGTCCACATCAATTGTTCATAGAGTTTTTACTATCCATACTCATATTATTATTTTATCTACATTGGTAAAAAATACTTTCATTAATTTTTTTACATCTCATGATGGATAAACTATTAGGGGGGACAAACATTATTTTTTATGAATTCTAAAATTTTTATTAATCCACTAGAAATTGTAAAAAAAATCAACTAAATATATTATATATTTCTCAACAATTATATAGTAGAATTTAAACAATTTATAACACAAAAATAATTAAAATCATTATAAAAAACTACTCCTTTCCTTGACTAGTTAGTACACCCAATAACATATTCTTTCACTACTAGAACATGTTATCACAACCCTAGACCTTCCTAGTACCATCAACTTTGAGTCCCACAATGATATAGATTCAAAATCCACACAAAAGTAAATATTTCTCCCATTATAAGTATGATCCAATAATGAATGATATACATATGATATGGTATCCTCCTACTCTACATGATGATAATATAACTCCACAAGAATACCAGATATAAGGCCCCAGCCTTAAACCTTACTTAATCTTGAGTTATTACAAGATTACACATTGAGGATCTTTTCAGGTTTAGAGTTTTAGAGAATTAGATCATAAAACTTTCATTACATTCCACATTTAAACAAAGTGGTTACATAAAAGATAGTATTCATTTTTTCCCATCAATGGAAGAATATTTAAAAATAAAGCTTGGATTCTTTCTTGACACTTTCTTGACACTTCCTTGACACTATCATCACATCATGTACCTTTCCCTTGACCTGTGAAAAACATTTCAAAAACTTGGGATGAGCATAAAAAGCTCAGTAAGGGATTATAAAAATATGGAAAGGAAACATGAGTTCATATATACATAAGAATGAAATCATACTTTACCCATAAAACATAGGCACTCTAACATACCTTGTAAAATCATGAATAAATCATAGAAATCATAAAGACATAAAGGTAACTTGAGGCATTCATAACTTTCTTACGTAGGTATTAACCCTCTTGGTTACGTTTGGAATAACCACCATAGTATATTCCCTAAACCTCTTTGGAGAAACCTTAATGTTTAACCCCTTCGCGTTACCCAATGCATTGGAGAGCTATATCGGGCTCACCCGCCCTTAGTTTATCACGGAACCACCCGTTTTCATAACAATGCCCAAGAACCATAACATAATCATAGCACATAACTTAAGCATAAAGGAAAGATAAAATTCCCACATTGAAAAAACAATATATCATTTTAATATATTGAAATAATGAATCCATTCTAAAAACCATTTTCAAACCCATTTAAAACATTTAATAAAGAGATTTTTGAATCAAACTGTCCCATACCACCTTGAAGTTTTCTAACATTTTAAAAAATTAATATCCATATAAATAAATTCTTAAAACCATTTTTAAATCATGGATATTAATAAGAACAAATGATCAAAACATTTAAAGCGTTATTTTGGTTAAAGGGTTTTTACCAGAATTAGAGACACTTGAATACAATAATTGAAGAATAACATTTAATCAGAACTCTATAATATCATTAGAATAAACGGATTCATGATATAATATTCCAAAGGATAGTATATAGACCATATAAGAGTGAATTGGTGCATAACAACAATGAAGTCTCAATAGAGATGTAAAATGTGATGAAATCCCTTATAAAGAAGGTATCCTTAAATTAAGGATAAAACAATCTCAAAATTATGTGTGAAAAATATAAATACACCCGATATAATTGGATATTAAGTGTAATAAAATAAAAGGTCATTTACACATATTCAAATGATGACATATTCAATAACTACATGTTGAACCCAAAGAAATCGAAAGTGGGTTAAAAAGTTCCCTTGGTAAAATTCGACAGCCTAACGACGTCACTTCAAAAATTCAGAAAATGAGTTGATGAGTGATAAAAAGGGAATCTCATCACTTGGAAATAAAATTTACATCAATCAGGATATATAAGGACATATCCCAAAATAATAGTATGTGAATTAAAATACATAACAAACGAAGTCCTTTAAAAAGAGGAGGGTGAAAGGTTCCCTTACCGACTTGGGTCACTTTTGAAAAGTACACCCCATTGAAGAAGTGTCATACAATGAATATGTAAATACCCATAAATGGAATTATATTTCAAAAGGAGTGTAATAATGGGTAGTACGTAAACCACTCAAAGGAAATTGTGGCAAATGTAGCATAAATCTCACGGGAATAAAAGTGAGACGAAAAATCTCTTACGAAAACTCGGCAGCCTAACGGTGCCACTTAAAACTTCCAAAATAGATTGATGAGAGAAAATAGGGTCTCTCATAATGTGAACATAAAAATTACAATAATAGTAATATAAAATAATGTCCCAATAACAAGAAATATGAGCTTTAAAAGGAATGACATAAAAGAGTGTACTTAAAAAGAAAGAGAGGAGTCGGATCCCTTACCTCAAGTCCAACTTGTCTTGTTCGTTTCGTTATATTCCTGAATAATAAACTTTGGTCAATTTATAATTTCTTAAGGACCTCCTATAAAGATTATTATTCAGTTCATATCGCATATTATAATGATATAATAATTGTTTAATAATGTTAGTTCATATCAGACGTTTTTGTCGATGTTTGGTACATGAGTCAAAAATGAACTTGTTTGAAAAATGATTGCCAATGTAGTTATAAGTAAATAATTTACAGAATAGTATTAATGATTTAAATATCATATATATCCAGTACATATTCATTTTATACTATTCCATATCATTTGGAGATAAAAAATGAAAAGCACCGTTCATGGAGACGGTAGGTTGTACGTACGCATGAATGCTACTTTCATTTTTTTGTCATATTAATAAAATTAAAAATAAATGATATACATATATATATATATATATTATAATTCCAGTATAATATATATGTTATATAGGTCACATATGTTAATTAATTTCATTCTTTATACATTCCATGTATTGCATGTACGAGTCACATCACTTGAGGGGGCGGTAGTCCGCACTTCCTCATATGAAATTATCGCATTTACACAACATGAAAAGAATAAAGGTATGGTTTAAATATTAAAATACAGAAGCATATAGTAAACATAAATACCATATATATCGTAAATAAAATACAATGACATCATAATGGCCACCTTTAAAGGTGTTAAAAGAATATTGACCAATCATCGTTTCGTGAGGCAGAAAATCGCCAACCACAGAAACAGTATGTTCTTTAACCATTAGACGAATTTGTGTGTAAGTATAGATCGAATAATTCTTATAACAACCTCATAGTATATTGAAGATACTGGATTTGTTACAAAATAGATGAATAAAAAGAGTTTAGGGGGTTGGAGAAGCAAAATAAAACAAAAGGACCCAAGTGAAGACATTACCTTAAAATCGGGTAACTCCCTTTGGTTTGAGCTCAAAGGCTTCCTTGGAAAGACATCTGCCCAAAGTGAGGCTTCAAGGAATTATAGAGGGATGTGGAGAGACAAAATGGGCATGGTTTGGTCGAGCCAAAGGCTTTGTAAGTGTGGGTAAGGAGGTAGTGGTGGGGGCCTTTTATAAGAGGAGGGGAGGGGCACTCTTGGAAAGTAAATAAATGTTACTTTATTTTAGAATGCGTTTTGGATTTTAATGGTCCCACATTGATGTGTTTCTAGGATAATGTGATAAGTGTTCTAAATCCACCCATCCAATAGGTTTTTGACATGTTTAGGTTTTAGATTTTACATTATCTTTCCATTTTATTTAAATCGTTAAATAATGAGGTCATCACTGCATCATTATGATGTCATAAATAATTTAATTTATTTAATGTATAAAAATTAAAAAAAATACTATGATGTAGAAAATATTTTTAGCTTTCCAATGACTATTTATAGTCCAAAATATCATTTATTTAGACAAAATTAAAAATATTTTACTTAGGTGATACATTCTTTGTTACATTTAACATTTTTTAAAAATAAATAGATAAAAAGTCACTTTCTCACAAAAGTGATTCGATGGGGCCCCAAAGTTTGGCACAAGGCATCCCATGGTCGGCCATGAGACAACCAGTAGTCTTTGGACACATGTTTTGGTCATTTTTTTTTATTATGATATTATCTTATTATCTTTAACTACCTGATTACTCATTAATCAAGATAATTAAAGATAATTACAGTCGTTACTATTCATAATGTCCAAAAACAAAAGAGACTTAATTCCATAATTTGGACCTTATGATTCCAAATATTTAATCCATTTTACCAAATTCCAAATACATAAATTTCAATAATTAATTTAAAAAAAACTTCCTGTTGTCAAACCAAATAGCGGGTTTTTTAGAAACAATATTTATGAAAAGTTTGGCACTTGTTTATGCCCAATTCCGAAGTGAAATTAATCCCAATGACCATAATTAGATTAAATGGTAAAAATATATTCCAATTACACTTTAAAACAAATTAAAAAGATAATATAACCATATAATTAAATTATATGAAAAAGCAGTTTTGATGTAAAATGCAGTATTTTTCACTATTCATTGAAAAATGAACATTGGCAGAAAAATACCAAATATTAACCCAAGGTAAATTTATATGTCCCAATAATAAATAATATGTTTATTTTGAAAATTTGATCTTATAAAATTGTCAAAAGTTTGATTTAAAATATGGTTTTCCATCAAAAGGTAGTAAAAAAATCTTTTAAAAATACTAGTGTATTCAATGCTTAAGATTGGATTCATTTGTATTTTAAGCCTCTAAAATTTATTGGATAAAAGTAAAAACATTTAACACACATATATAATCATAATTTAGTTATTTATACTCATTCCCGCTAATACAACGGCTATGTGTTAACTACTATTTCAAATAATATTTTTTTATTATTAGAGTGCAACGTAAGATTTCAAAGGAACCCGTTGTTGCGTATTGGGTAAGTCATCGAGCATAGCATTCAATTAATATTGACATTTTTTCAAAAATAAGGATAAATACAAAAATTTCATATTCTTTATTTACCTAGGGTGTTACATCCTTCCCCCCTTTTGGAAATTGCATCCTCGCAATTATAAAACTGGGCTTGGAAACATCATTGAAAATCCCACATCGGAACAAGAGTCGGTAAAACAATCACTTTAAAATAAAGAAAGAGAAGTATAGAGGTCACCCGAGTTAACCCATACTAGGATTCCATGTAGGAAAACATGGACATGGAGGAGAAAACATAGGGTCATGTTTTGATGGAGAGTGATAGAAAACATGTTTAGGAGAAACTTAACCACAAGAAAATCACAAACTTATGATGGGTTAAACGGTATTAGATTCCCCAGTAGGAAAACTTAATAGACAACATTTTTGTTTTAAGTTAATTTTTATTGAGGAATTTATTCATAAAGAAACATAATTACTTATCATGTTGACTTTCAACATTTATTAGATTTATTACACAAACTCATACTTTCCCCAAAAGACGAGTATTTAGGAAGACTTGTTCACATTAAGAGTACTATAATCAACTTCTAGAGAATCACCTAATACACAAAAGAGAACTATATACTTCCCATATATTTAGACCTTAACCAAAACCAAAACCAAAATGTTAGTACAAGATTAGATAATCCAGAAAAGGATAACCCTTTATAAAAATAAAATCTATTTTTAATCTCCAAAATTTGTCCAACAAAACCCAAAGTTCAACGAGGGCCATTCGATAAACAATTTGTCCATAAAATCCTTCATCGTAAACAAAACTAAGATTGAAACCCAAAAATTTGAAGGTTTTATTCACATAGTCTTCCAAGTTAAATCGTAACATTTATCTCCAAACAACAACAGTTTCTCTTAAAGTATCGTATTGAAGAGTAATTAACATAATCACATATCCTCCATGATAGGATAATAAATTTACATAGATAACCCAAAATCAAATTACTCTTAATTCATAAAATCATCTAACTAAAAAGAATCAGTCAAACTAACCAGGGACTTCACGTAGTCCAGTGGTAGGCGATAAATACCAGTTGCACTTTGGTTGTGGGTTCGATTCCCGCAGCTTTGTCCAACGCGACGGGTTGTCACACGGTCTGCGTGTTGTCCTTTTTCCAAAACTATATAATTCTCAAATAATTCCCCAAAAAGAGATAAAATCATCAAAAATTACCATAACATAATTTAACCTCAATTTTATCTCATGCCTTTCACTCCCATCATAACTTATAGTAACCCATAATTACCTCAAAAGTAGGGATCATATAAACCCAAATGGTTCTTTATAACTATGTCCACAAAAGAACAGATAACTATTCCTTGAATAAAATTTTCATATATTAAACATCAGGGTTACACATACTATAAAAAGTCTTCTAATGTAACCCCATCATCAAAAGAGACTTAATACTCTTAAGAATTTCACCATAACTCTTGAAGCCCTTATATGTTGACTTCTTACTCATTCAACATTCTTCATGATACATTAACCATTCCTTTCCAACTTATTCTGAAATACTTCTTTCTTACAAACAAAATCATGAATCATATCCTAAGATTCCAAAATAGGAAAACAATAGTTATGAAATAATCCATACCTTTGATTGGTCATTTTTAGTTTCTTCATCCTCAATCGGAATGGCATTAGGTATTGGTAAACGAACATTTGTACGATCTTGGTGATGCCATTCAAAAAAATTCTTCATAGGACATGTGTTAGCATAATGACCATGCACACCACATTTAAAACATTCAATTGATCCCTCAGAAAGAACTTCTTTCCCTTTCCTCGAGTGAACTGGATGCTTCCTTTTTCCATGGCAGGTTCTTGCTTTATGACCTTTATTTCCACATCTATAGCATATTTTTGTCCCTTTAAAACATTTTCCTAGGTGTTTATTTCCACATCTTTGACACATAGGTTTTTGAACACACTTACCTTTATGATTATTACCTGTACTTCCGTAGGGATTTGTTTCTCGCATATATGATGCCTTAGAGAAATCACCAAGGTTTAGGTGGTCAATCATGACTCTAGATAGTTGGTGGAGGATAATCACAAGAGTTCTCATTGTAGCTCCCATATCATTCAGTTGCTTGCTCAAAAAACTGTCACAGTTTCCTTCACATCCACTATTACTTTGGTGCCTGCTAGATCTAGCCATTTACTAAAACCAAAAAGGTCAGTGTGAGTATATCAACAAAACCATCATGTACTAATGAGGAAGATAAACACTAAGATATACTTACTCATTCACTTTATCTAAAACTATGACTCTTTCTGAAATCCTAACCATTATGGTAATGTCACTTATGCTTAAAGAATACACTAACCTCTAAAGTTATCTAAACTGACCTCTGATACCAGCTATAAGGCCCCAGCCTTAAACCTTACTTAATCTTGAGTTATTACAAGATTACACATTGAGGATCTTTTCAGGTTTAGAGCTTTAGAGAATTAGATCATAAAACTTGCATTACATTCCACATTTAAACAAAGTGGTTACATAAAAGATAGTATTCATTTTTTCCAATCAACAGAAGCATATTTAAAAATAAAGCTTGGATTCTTTCTTGACACTTCCTTGACACTATCATCACATCATGTACCTTTCCCTTGACCTGTGAAAAAACATTTCAAAAACTTGGGATGAGCATAAAAATCTCAGTAAGGGATTATAAAAATATGGAAAGGAAACATGAGTTCATATATACATAAGAATGAAATCATACTTTACCCATAAAACATAGGCACTCTAACATACCTCATAAAATCATGAATAAATCATAGAAATCATAAAGACATAAATGTAACTTGAGGAATTCATAACTTTCTTACATAGGGAGTAACCCTATTGGTTAAGTTTGGAATACCCACCACAGTATATTCCCTAAATCTCTTCAGATAAACCTTAACGTTTAACCCCTTCGCGTTACCCAATGCATTGGAGAGCTATATCGGGCTCACCCGCCCTTAGTTTATCACGGAACCACCCGTTTTCATAACAATTCCAAAGAACCATAACATAATAATCGCACATAACTTAAGAATAACGGAAAGATAACATTCCCACATTGAAAAAACAATATAACATTTTAAGATATTGAAATAATGAATCCATTCTAAAAACAATTTTCAAAACCATTTAAAACATTTAATAAAGAGATTTTTGAATCAAACTGTCCCATACCACCTTGAAGTTTTCTAACATTTTAGAACATTAATATCCATATAAATAAATTCTTAAAACCATTTGGAAAACATTGATATTAATAATAACAAATCATTAAAACATTTAAAGTGATATTTTTGTTAAAGGGTTTTTACCAAAATTAGAGACACTTGAATACAATAATTGAGGAATAAAATTTAATCAGAACTTTATAATATCATGAGAAAAAACGGATTCATGATATAATATTCCAAACGATGGTATATAGTCCATATAAGAGTGAATTGGTGCATAACAACAATGAAGTCTCAATAGAGATGTAAAATGTGATGAAATCCCTTATAAAGAAGGTATCCTTAAATTAAGGATAAAACAATCTCAAAATTATGTGTGAAAAATATAAATACACCCGATATAATTGGATATTAAGTGTAATACAATAAAAGGTCATTTACACATATTCAAATGATGACATATTCAATAACTACATGTTGAACCCAAAGAAATCGAAATTGGGTTAAAAAGTTCCCTTGGTAAAATTCGACAGCCTAACGACGTCACTTCAAAAATTCAGAAAATGAGTTGATGAGTGATAAAAAAAGAATCTCATCACTTGGAAATAAAATTTACATCAATCAGGATATATAAGTACATATCCCAAAATAATAGTATGTGAATTAAAAGACATAACAAACAAAGTCCTTTAAAAAGAGGAGGGTGAAAGGTTCCCTTACCGACTTGGGTAACTTTCGAAAAGTACACCCCATTGAAGAAGTGTCATACAATGAATATGTAAATACCCATAAATGGAATTATATTAAAAAATGAGTGTAATAATGGGCAGTACATAAACCACTCAAAGGAAATTGTGGAAAATGTAGCATAAATCTCACGGGAATAAAAGTGAGAGGAAAAATCTCTTACGAAAACTCGGCAGCCTAACGGCGCCACTTAAAACTTCCAAAATGGATTGATGTGAGAGAATAGGGTCTATCATCATGTGAACATAAAAATTACAGTAATATTAATATAAAATAACGTCCCAATAACAAGAAAGATGAGCTTTAAAAGGAATGACATAAAAGAGTGTACTTAAAAAGAAAGAGAGGAGTCGGATCCCTTACCTCAAGTCCAACTTGTCTTGTTCGTTTCTTTATATTCCTGAATAATAAACTTTGGTCAATTTATAATTGTTTAAGGACCTCCTATAAATATTATTATTCAGTTCATATCACATATTATAATTTTATAATAATGTTAGTTCATATCAGATGTTTTTGCCGATGTTTGGTACATGAGTCAAAAATGAACTTGTTTGAAAAATGATTGCCCATGTAGTTATAAGTAAATAATATCCAGAATAGTATTAATGATTTAAATATCATATATATCCAGTACATATTCATTTTATACTATTCCATATCATTTGGATATAAAAAACGAAAAGCACCGTTCATGGAGACGGTAGGTCGTACGTACGCATGAACGCTACTTTCATTTTTTTGTCATATTAATAGAATTAAAAATAAATGATATAAATATATATATATATTATAATTCCAGTATAATATATATGTTATATGGGTCACATATTTTTATTAATTTCATTCTTTATACGTTCCATGTATTGCATGTACGAGTCACATCACTTGAGGGGGCGGTAGTCCGCACTTCCTCATATGAAATTATCGCATTTACACAACATGAAAAGAATAAAGTTATGGTTTAAATATAAAATACAGAAGCATATAGTAAACATAAATACCATATATATTTTATATAAAATACGGTTACATCATAATGGCTACCTTTAAAGGTGTTAAAAGAATACTGAACAATCATCGTTTCGTGAGGCAGAAAATCACCAACCACAGAAACAGTATGTTCTTTAACCATTAGACGAATGTGTGTGTAAGTGTAGCTTGAATACTTCTTATAAAAACCTCCTAGTATATTTAAGATACTGGAGTTGTTACAAATGAGATGAATAAAAAGAGTTTAGGGGGTTGGAGAATAAAAATAAAACAAAAGGACTCAAGTGAAGACATTACCTTAAAATCGGGTAACTCCCTTTGGTTTGAGCTCAAAGGCTTCCTTGGGAAGACTTCTGCCCAATGTGAGGCTTCAAGGAGTTAGAGAGGGATGTGGAGAGACAAAATGGGCCCGGTTTGGCCGAGCCAAAGGCTTTGGAAGTGTGGGTAAGGAGGTAGTGGTGGGGGCCTTTTATAAGAGGAGGGGAGGGGCACTCTTGGAAAGTAAATAAATGTTACTTTATTTTAGAATGAGTTTCGGATTTTAATGGTCCCACATTGTTTTTTTTTTCTAGGATAAGGTGATAAGGGTTCGAAATCCACCCATCCAATAGGTTTTGGAAATTTTTAGCTCTTATATTTTACATTGTCTTTCCATTTTATTTAAATCGTTAAATAATGAGGTCATCGATGCATCATTATGATGTCATAAATAATTTAATTTATTTAATGTCTAAAAATTATAAAAAAATACTATGATGTAGAAAATCTTTTTATATTTCCAATGACTATTTATAGTCCAAAATATAATTTATTTAGACAGAATTAAAAATATTTTACTTAGGTGATACATTCTTTGTTACATTTAACATTTTTTAAAAATAAATAGTTAAAAAGTCACTTTTTCACAAAAGTGATTCCATGGGGCCCCCAAGTTTGGCACAAGGGATCCCATGGTCGGCCAAGAGACAACCAGTAGCCTTAGGACACATTTTGTGGTCATTTTTTAATATTATGATATTATCTTATTATCTTTAACTACCCGATTACTCATTAATCAAGATAATTAAAGATAATTATCGTCGTTACAATTCATAATGTCCAAAAACAAAAGAGTCTTAATTAAACAATTTGTACCTTCTGATTCCAAATATGTAATCCATTTTACCAAATTCCGAACACATAAGTTGCAATAATTAATTTTAAAAAAAACATCTCGTTGTCAAAACAAATAGCGGGTTTTTTAGAAACAATATTTATGAAAAGTTTGGCACTTGTTTTTGCCCAATTCCGAAGTGAAATTAATCCCAATGACCATCATTGGATTAAATGGTAAAAATATATTCCAATTACACTTTAAAACAAATTAAAAATATAATATAACCATATAATTAAATTATATGAAAAACCAGCTTTGTTGTAAAATGCAGTATTTTTCACTATTCATTGAAAAATGAACATTGTCAGAAAAATACCAAAAATTAACCCAAGGTAAATTTCTATGTTCCAATCATAAATAATATGTTTATTTTGAAAAATAGATCTTATAAAATTTTCAAAAGTTTGATTTAAAAAATGGTTTTCCATCAAAAGGTAGTAAACCAATCTTTTAAAAATACTAGTGTATTCAATGCTTAAGATTGGATTCATTTGTATTTTAAACCTCTAAAATTTATTGGATAAAAGTAAAAACATTTACCACATATATATAATCGTAATTTAGTTATTTATATTCATTCCCGCCAATACAACGGCTATGTGTTAACTACTATTTAAAATAATATTATTTTATTATTAGAGTGCAACGTAAGATTTCAAAGGAACTCGTTGTTGCGTAATGGGTAAGCCATTGAGCATAGTGTTCCATTAATATTGAAATTTTTTCCACAAAAGGGATAAATATAAAAATTTAATATTCTTTATTTACCTGGGGTGTTACACAAGATCAGTATGATCATCACATGTATAGTTTATGTTAGTAAATCATGGGATTATTTATAACATGATCATCTAACTTTGTGAAATTTGTAGAGAGAAACATGATATGGTTCTTCTTATAACTTGAAATACTCAATAACACAATGTATTGTACTTATTTAATGAATTATCACCATAAATCTCTGTATTCTCTCTTCAACATATTGAAATATAATTTTCTTATTTTGTGAGAATTACATCATTTAGAATTTGTATGTTATCTTGGTTGAATCTAACCTTGGTTCAAGTTTTCTAAAAATATATCTTCTAATATTAATATTTTGGCTAATAGTTTATAAAATTTAATTCAATAAAATTAATTTATATTATCATTTAATAATTATCTCACATTTTGTAATAGTCAATAGATTCTTGATTTATTCCTTCACTCAAATTCTGTTTAATTATAATTTAAATAAAAAATACTTGATATTTCATTATAAATTTGATATTTAAAATAATTCACCATTAATTATAAATGAAAATTTTATTTTATTTCTTTTGATATTCTCCATGTGTGTAATGCACTATGGGGTGGTACTACAACATGAGACATTGAAATCCATAGAATAAATTTATATCTTCCTCTTTCAAAAACACATCCCTCAACATAGTGATATGAATTTAACTTCAATAATGGTCCACATAGACTCAATGTGATGTTTAAATCCATTATTCTCAACAAAATAATTGATAGAATTAACATCCTTATTCAGAATAAATTATGGAAACTCAGTCATTTTATATGTCTTATAAAGTCATACAATTTCCTAATATTATTATATTCTTTTACCATACATGATTATTTATCAAATGGTGTTCAACTATCATAAAATATCTATATATTATAAAAGGATCAGGTTTTATTATATGAAATGATTTATCATATTTGATATCATAAAAATATATCTTTCATATGAAATGATGTCTGTCATGAACCATTCAAGGTTGGAATCCAACCCAAAACCCAACCCACTCTGATATTAAGCCCGAGATGAATTCTTGATTATCTTAAGCCACTGACCAGTACTATGTATCAAAGATAAAAAATATGGGAATGATTTCACCCAAATAACTACTGGGATCAAATACCAAAAATGAACGCACAAGAAAAACAAAAATAAATAAATATCAATAAATATACAAACCAATATTGATCCAACGGATAAAGTAAACACAATATTGAATACAAAACCAAACATGAAACATGCTAACACCATCTATGTGTCACCACTTGGTCACCATAAACCACAAGACAATCTTTCTCCAAGGGAAATCAAACCTAAAACCTGAACCTACAAAAATTCATGTCTCTACCGACACCGAGCGATAGAAGAAGGGTCTAAGAATAAATAAATCAGTAGTAAGTCACCATATATTCCCTACATTTCCATTCCCAAAAAATTCTACAAACACTAGTTTGAAATACATATGGAAAATAGGCTTAACCACTTAAAAAGTCAGGACACATATTTCTATAAATCCCCCATTTTTAAAACAAAACACACAACTTAAGTGTTTTTAAAATTGTTTCACATTATGAAACCTAGTTAAAAAAATTCAAATACATTAAAAATGGAAAAAAGACAAATGATGAAAGTAAATGAAACAATAGAATGCAATCATAGACTATTATGTCAAATTTCCAACATGTAGCAGAATTAAACAGAACATATAGATAGTCAATCATGAGAATTATCTAACCATATCAAGAAGAAATCCATGGACGTGTTCAATTTAGACTCACCAACCAAAATTTTGTGCAGATCCACAGTAAACAAATAACTATCAACACTATACTATAAAATCCAATAGCATGTCCCATCTAGCCTCTCAACTAATCTAGGTGGTATCAACCCATCAAATTGGGGTCGATAAGAACCCTTCCCTCAAACCTATAGATAACAACCATGAATTTCATTAAAATAGTACATGGTGAATGGGAAGGTCCTAACACACATGGATGAAACCAATAACCCAAAATCACCAGGGTTTCCAAGAACAAACACCAAAGGTATCAATGTGATGACCCTCTCCTTAGAGGATCCATTATAGATCATCCCACATATCATCAATCCATACACAAGTACCAACAATGAGATCATATCATACATGTTTAAAAACTACTTTCCAAAACATAACCAGATTCCAACTGGGCATTTAGAATTTTCATTCCGAATCAATTGAAATTTTTTTTAAAACCAATGGAAAGACATATGACATGACCAAAAGTTTCCAAACGGGACATTATTTCATTTCGAAATAAACCGAAAATGAAGTACCAAATAAACAAAAATATTGAAAAAATATTTGAAACCACATTCCAAATTAACATATATCACCATGTAACCATTTAAAAACCATGGAACGATTATGAACACCACAAGAGTTTGAAGAACATTTTGAGATGGGGGAGAGGGAAATGTAAAATAAAATGGGGGGAGAAACTTGTGAAAAAACAGAGTTTAAGGGTAGCATTGTTATAAAGGACTATTAGGATTTTTGTGTCTAACCCTATGTACACCCCGTGGACATGTATATATATATATTCCAACATCGAAGGAAACTCTTTAAGAATCAATAGAAGTACCCAAATACATTTCTAAATAAAGACCACTTCCTTTACCAGAAATCAAAACATGCCACACATAAGCACCAAATAAAAAAAACTAATTCCAACACAAAACTCCCAATTCAAAAGAAAATTTAATTACCAATCCTTTATATAAGAGAATAAACATATTAGAAACCCAAATTCATATTCATAGAGAAATTTAAATTTTATCAAACACATTATGTGAATTTATATATACACATAATTAAATAAACTCTTCTAAAATCCATTTCCACCAATATTTCCAACCTAAAAACACCATAATAAAAAATCACATCATGATAATGGAAAAAAAATTTATTTTTTAAAAACACAAAAACATAAAATGGAGTGTTCTGGAAAGGAAAGGGATAGAAAAAAAACCTCAATGACATGGGAAAGAAACAAATATTTGGGAGAAGGAAGAATATATCCCAAAAATGAAATCTTCACAACCCAACATCAATGCAATTGAATGAAAAAACAACCGTAAAAATAGGGTTTGGACAAGAGAGAACCCGCAAAGTAAAAACTATGGAACCAAAAGTGAAAAAATATAAAAGATGTAAATTGAAAAAAAATACAAAGGATACTTGCCTAATAACCATTTAGGGGATTCAATGGTGGATGAATATAAAGAGAGAAGGGTTTTTAGGATTTCCATGGTGTTCCTAGGTTGATTAAAGGGATGAATACATAAAATTGAGTTAAAATATAAGAAGAAAAATGAGGCAATTTAAATATTTTAATGACTTAGACAAATCGTATGGTTTTGATGCATGGTTTGAAAAACCATATGCCAATTATGTGTGCCCTACTAGAGAATAGGGGAACCCTCATAGTTTGGCCACATCCTATGGGAAACTATGTTACAATTGTGTGATTTGGCTCTGTTAAATTGTAGAGCCTCCCTACATGCTTTCTACATAGTTTGGGCCAAACCTTAATGATTCCATGATTATTTAACCATGCATGAAGATAAACAACTAGAATCACCCACAACCTATGTAGGCTGCAAGGTTCACACCCAAACAAAGTACACAAACTGTGTATAGGCCAAAATGCCACTCGAACACTCCAAAACTCTAGAATTAAAGTGGTAAACTCAACCCAAACATCAACCGAAGAATACCATATTACGAAAATTAAAAATAAAATAAAATAAATTGTCATAGTGAGACAATTATCCCCAAAAAACACTTTCTACCATTAGAAAGTCACCCATCCACTCGAGGAACAAAATTCAAACACAAAATAGAATGAAAAAAAGCAACCACAAACCTTGAGGTGTCATTTTTCCGCAAAATTCTCACCCAACTAGATGTAAGAGGAACCAAGATGAAAAAAACCACTAAAATGTAGGTGGTTTATCCCTACCATAGGAACTCGACTAGCACAAACAACATTGAAACGCCCAACACGAAGGCACTAACATGGGAACTTCCAAACCAAACCAAGAACCATCAATACAATTCCAAATTTCCTTAAGAAAAATTCATATTCCAAAACGAGCATATCCAACACCAAAACTAAACCACAAGGTGGACAAGGAAACATGAAATAAAGATCAATTAATAAGAGACTGACACTTCCAAAAAGAACAACCACTAGAATTTAAAAATAACAAGGACTTAAAGATTATTATAGTGAGAGAAACAAACAAAATCACACAATCTATGGTACATAACTTTAAAATTTTCCACTCCAACACTTGGGATAAAAGTTGGTCCAAGGATTCCCCACACCCTCAATGATTCATGATTGTATAAATTATATCACTCTGAGGCCTATGGATAGATCCTTGAGGTCTTGATGATTTTATTTCAGCAATGATAGGATATGATACCCTCAAATTGAGACTTCTTCATTGGGAAACACATTTTATTGAATTTCTACAGATGATCCAAATAGTAACAATGATGACACAACTTTATAATGTTCCGACAAGATAGCTTAGAATTCCTAAACCATCCACACTGGAAACATACGAGTAAACAATCCAATGAATGGGAAGCTAGAACTAATGAAAGGGGATTCCCAAGAATAGGTTCCTTTGATATAAACCTCTTTCCATAGTGGGAACCTTTTTAGAAACAATGATAAACAATAATTCCAACCACCACTTACTGTGCTACGGGAACCAACTCAATTAGAATGCATCATCAATGAACATTCTATATAGACCTTTTCCAGATTAATAGAATATCTTCTAGATATCTAAATAGACTATAGAAGAAGATATGAGCCTTCAGTTGATCCTATAACACTCTCTCAAGAGTTAAATAATGTAGCTAATTGAAATTCTCAACAAAATCCATCATAGTCTGATGGGATTTCTAAATACGCATGAGCTCTTCCACCTTATTCATCCTGACCTCGTTAGTTATAAAACATCGTGTAAAAGTGTTCATAAAGAATTCCTAGGACATCAAACATTTTAGTAATGTAAGGATTATAACCTTCCATAAATCCAAATATGGACCCTCAATTGAATCCAAAACAACACAAACTCTCATATCTGCCATAGTTACCAAAATTTTAAAGACACTCTCAACCTCATCAAGCCATTATAATACCTCAAACTGACCTCAATCAGTATAGATAATAGGGAAAAACCTGGAAGAGCAGTATTCCTCCTCCCCATTATGATTATGGGAAAATCAAACAACTTGAATATGCTCATGTGATATTTTGGGGATCTTTCTAGGTGGAATACTCCGAGTAAAACACAGAACTTAAAACCAATGTCGACATCTTATCAAACCTTAGCTAAAAAGAACACCTCAATCCATAATAATTGGCTCATAATCTAAATATCCCAAATTGATTCAAGATCCACTTTTCAGAATCCATTATTTCCTTCCAATTTCCAAAACCACCTTCTTCCAAGGACACTATCCAAATAATTAAAGCCTCTTTTCATTCATATTTGAAACACCAAATCCATTATTTAACAAAACCAAAGATGAAATTATCTTTCTTTGGAAAACATATTTTCCAAAATCCACATTCATTTTGAAATTCCACTTACACCGACTAATAACAAAGAAAATAACTACTCACACTAAACTCATGTAATAGGTAACCAATATCCATGAAGTTTCTGGTGATATAGTTAGTGAAACATGCCCTAGGTAAACAGCAACTGCTAGGGACATCCTGATTCATGCATACTAGCATAATAAGGGTCACTTCTCCATGTGAAACCACAACAGAATGAAAAATCCCCTCCATTGTGATTCATCATCCATGGAAAAAATAAAACAAGGAATCAAATGTTAAACAACACCTAGAAACTCGATGATCAGAATATGAAAGGGTTCTTAACATCCTTCCAATGAGTCCTGAAAATCCAAATCACTATTCTAAAAGACACCACAAATAACAAAGGGATTATTTGATTCAATTTTGTCACAAAAAAATATGAAATTCCATCAAACATGACACCCTACCTGGTCTAATACAAGGACCTATATGCATTCCCTTCCAAGATATTAACTAGTTCTAGACATCAAAGATAAATGAGTTGAGTATTATTTCCCCCAATAAAAAACAGGAACAATTATCCAAACCAAACAAGCAGGAGAAATAATAATAACTAAAGGTAAATAAATATTCAAATAAATCTAGATATAATAGCTACTAAACAATGGAAAACTGAATATTCAACTAAAAAACCATGTTAACATGATCTCCCCATGACCTCATATTCACCACCAACCACAGGACCATCCTACTCTAGGTGAAACCAAACAAGAAACATAACCTTTCATAGTAGATTGGGTCGATCGATGTTTATTGGGACATATAGGGTGTGATCATAAACATCCTAATAGGAAATCACCATAGTTCCCCCACATATCCTTTCCTGAAAAATTCCACAAAAATCGTTCTTAAAATATATATAGAAAAATATTCTTTACTATTTCAAAATAAAAACACATCTTTTCATAAATCCCATATTTTTAAAACATGACATAGGAATTTTCTTAAAAAATAAAAAATTCATATTTCAAAACCCAATTTAAAATCTAAGACAATAATTACAAAAAAATCCATATACTAAAACGGATACGATGAATGTTAATGAAACAAAAAATTATACAATAGATTATCACTCTAGTATAAAATAAGAATCATAATTAAAAATAAAATATAGATTGTAAATCATGTGAATTTATTAAACATGTCTAGAAGAAATCATTAATTATAATTAATTTAGACTCTTCCTCTGACGTATGATGCAGGTCCATAATCAATAACCAAATAGACACTCTAAACTAGACAATCTAGTGGAACATCCAACCTTCCCTCTCATCTAATCTAGAGGTATTAACACATATAGTTGTGGATGATAAGAAACCATCACTCGACCATCAAGATAGCTCTTGTGAATCCCTTGATAACAGTACACAGTGAAAGGGGAGGCCCTTACACATGTGGATTAAACCAATAACCCACATCTACCATGCTTTCCCAACCCAAACAATGACATCGCATATGAAATGACCCACTCCATAGAGAAACCACAATATAGGATCCCATCTCAAATTGAGCAATACAAAAGTCCCATTAGGGCCATCACATCATTTGAGTTTAAAAAATACTTTACAAAAAATCACAATATACCAATTAGGTGTTTTGAATTTTCAGTCCAAATCCATTTCCATTACCATTTCCAAAACTCTAGGAAAAACATGACATGCTTGAATGGTAAAAAAATGACTTTATTCCATTTCGAAATCAAACCATAATTGAACATACCAAATGATTTTTTGAGAAAACATATTTGAACACACATTTCCAATTCACTAAGAACAGCAAGTCAGTTTTTAGAAACCAAGGAACTATTTTGAAAACCATTGGTGTTTGTAGAACTTTATTAGATGGGGAGACGGAAAAGAAAAAGGAATTATGGGGGAAAACCTTTGAAAATTAGGGTTTAAGTGAAGAATCATTATCAAGGGACACTATCATTTGTGTTACCATACCTATGTGCACCCCATACATATATGTATTTGCCAACTTCCAATGAAACTCTTTTCAAATCCCTGACAGTACCCAAGAAATGTTTTTAGAGAAACACCACTTTATTTACCACCAAACACAACTATCCACACATAAGTGATAAACCATAAAGTCTCTCATTCCCACAAAAAATAACAAATTCACCAAAATATCAAATTACCATACCATAATAAAGGATAAAAACCATCCAAGAAACCAAAATCCATATTTAAATACTATCTTAAATTTTATCAAACACCTTATGTGAATTTATATATTGGTATAATTAAAGAATCCCTTTGGAAATCCATTTCCATGAATCTTACCAACATGAAAAAATAATTAATAAAATGTATGCATCAAGATCAAGATAAAAACATTTATAAATTATTTAGATACACATAAGAATCAAATAGAGTGTGTCAGAAAGCATATAGATAGAAGCACCTATCTCAATTATGTTAGAAGACATTGAAACATTGGAAGAA
The DNA here is from genome assembly GCA_963277665.1 of Viscum album. Taxonomy (NCBI): domain Eukaryota; kingdom Viridiplantae; phylum Streptophyta; class Magnoliopsida; order Santalales; family Viscaceae; genus Viscum; species Viscum album. The sequence continues at coordinate 443,974,670 of OY728160.1, forward strand.
AGAAGAATTGTGCCCCAAAAACAATCCAAACACCCTAAAATCAAACAAATGAAACCAAACATTATCCCTAGCCACTTGGGTATATAAAAGAGATAACACACTATGGAAAAAACATGGAACAAAGATAAGAAAGAGAGAAAAGAAGTAAATTGACCAAAAACAAAAGAAATATTACCTAGAAAACATTGAAGGGATTGAATGTTGAAAGGAGATCAAGGGAGGATGGTTTATGGGACCCCCTTGGTGAACCTAGGACGATAAAGGAGAGTAAACCCTAAAATAGGGACACAATCATAATAGGGGAAAAGAGGTAATTTATAATTTTTAATGACCTAAGAAAATTTCACTATTTGGCCACACAATTTAACAAATTGTGTTCCAAATGTGCACACACTTCTAAAGAAGAGGGGAAACCCACACAGTTTGGATACATGGTTTGGGAAACTATGAACCAACTAGTTTATTTTGTTCTCTCAAATTACAGATACTCCTTGCTTACTTGCTACCTAGTTTCTCTTAACCATGTACAATCCATGCACCATATCCCAGCCACCGACCCTCATGCCGCACAATTTCTTTTACCCCTCTCATGGTTTGCCCAAAAACATTCTTAATCCATGTTATTCCAACCATTCAAGAAGGAAGACAATTATAAACAACCTCATCCCATACATTCCACATGGTAAACCCTAAAAGTGTGCACACAAACTGTGTATGCGCCAAAATTACATCCAAAAACTAAAAAACATAAAAAATTAAAGTGGGTTACTCAACCTGGACCACAAAAAAATTATCCAATATCATTAAAAGAAAAAATTAAAACAAAATCCTTGTTCAGGGCGTGTCAATTTCATATGGGAGTATCTATTCAGAATATTATACTATTTCTTAATCACTTTCAAAATAATGATTGCGCCAAGACCATAATTCCTCAATGAACTTTCGAACATATTAATCATATTATGATAACATTGTTAATGATAAAAATATTTTTAAAAAATATTAATGTCTTCATAAATATGTTAGAGACACTTGATCTCTACTATTTTAGAAACCATCATCCTTTTGATGATTTCACATAACTTCTATTCTTTTCATGACCTTTTATCATTCATCCTATTTTTCTACCACAACCAAAAATTAAAAAAAAACCTATAATAGACATTATCTTTTTGAGTATAACATATATTTATCTGGATGGTCACCATTATTTCATTAATCCTTGTATAAAGTTACTCAAAGTTACATCCTAAAATAGATTTCTCATTTCACATGGAATCACCTCAACATATCATTATAAATTATTATCAACACACATTGGTATATACTTTAGAACCTTTAGGAAATTGTCCACATTGAAATAAATAAAATTCATTTAATGGGTGCTTAAACATGGTAGTGTAATTTTTTATCAACTATGGTTATACTATAATACCATAGGGACCAATGGTGTCATCAAGGAGGGGACTAAATTAATATATAACAATTAGTAGAAAAGGTATTTATGGATTTCGTGTTGAGAGATGTAGAAATGTTTTTAGAAATTATATTGTACAAAATTTATTATTGTAGACTCATTCAAGTATTGTATTAACAATTATAAGGCTATAATAGTCATAAAATAGGTTACACATCTTTTTATTATCTAATAAATGAATGAATAACAATTCAATTTATACCCCATCTTAGGATGTGGAAAATATTAATTCTTAATAAAGAAGAAATATCCAATGACCAACCATACTTGATATTTATGATGAATAATTTCAGATGAAAACTCAACAATAAATACCCCTAAGATAGTCATGAATTTACAATTATAGGGAATTTACATCCATGTAATTATGATGTAATTCAATTCGTTCCACACATGTATTTTAAATCACTAGATAATAGAAAACCAATATATTATATTCTATCATATGTAATAAAAACTAAATAGAGAGAATTATGATTAATAACCCATACCATATACAAATCATAGGTTTTATAAACTAAACATTATCACATTCAATATAATACTCATAGATTGACAACATAGATCAATCAATACAAGAGGAAGTTTATTCATTTACCACATACATAAAATTTATAAAGGTTGTCTTATCCTCTAGTCCCATAAACCTAAAGGGTTTACCCCACCATGTGAAAGTTAATAATTAGGAGAAAATGAAAATATAAAAACACATGTTTGAATAAAAAAATATCAAAACATGGATACCCTACCCCTCTCATCATAATTATTCCTTTTATAGTTACAAAATACCTCTTTTATTCTATAAAAAATTCATAAGATCCTTAACTTTATGAATTGGAATACCCCTTGTATTATTTCAGAATTTCTATATATCCAATTTTTAAAACCATTCATCCCTATATTGGTTGATAGTTTGGCCAATTAGTTCATTCTTATGTTAATCAATGAACGTATCCATGTACCATATTTATGTATATTATCCTTGTACCATCAATATGATTTAACCTAATATAATAAATTATGATTATTTTAAAAATATATATCCACATGAAAACTTCCAATGTCTAGATTTTGAGAAGGACATGACCATTACAAATAATCTATTGTATCAACTCATTAGGATATCTTACATATCATATGTTTTTCCCCATGATAATGTAATTTATCCTATATTATCATCTTTAAATGGGAGAAACAATACATATTTATTTTTTTAGTAAAAATTATTTACCATTGGATCCATAGGCAACACATTCATATTTATTTTTTCTTCTCCATTGAAAATGTACTCACTCTTACACATCACCTGTGTCACATGGCACTCTTATTTTTTACCAGGGGGTGACTCTTCACCTATATAATAAAGAAAATGAAATCTTATGAATTTTAAAGTAATAATGGAATTTTATCCTTATACATCATAAATTAATCCTCTCAGTTCCAACAGAAGAATATTTTAAATATAACTACTTTCATGGGGTAAATCTTACCTATGTTTTCAAGCTATAACAACTAAATCTTTTCATTTCACCCTTATATAATATTATGTGTCGTGGGTACTCAAAACAATTATCACACTCAGTGGAGTGAGAATTACATATCAAGGATTTAATAATGAGTCCATTAGGTACTCTCTGATTTACTTCATAAATCTTTTAGAGGTTAATTCTCCGGAGTTCAGACCAACCAGATAAAAAAAATTAACGAAATTTTAATTTTTCATTAGCTGGGAAGACTGTTTTTAAAACCAAGAATCAAAACTCTTCTTTTTCATAGAGTTGATATTGTGAGGTGTTTTTCATTTAATGAGATAAAAATAAAATTATATTAAATGTAAAAAGGTAAAACAAATTAAAATAAAATTGAGTAGTAAAATAATAATAAAGGTTTTAATAGTAATAATAATTTAATTATTATGATGTTTTCTATTATATTTATTATGATGATGAGGAAGATTATTATTAATATTATTATATGTTTGATTTTAAACCCTCGAATGAAGGATCTCATCTCCCTTTTCCCCACATTGAGTGTAATTCACACCATCTTCTTCTTCCTTCAAGGCACCTGATCTCATCCATGTAATCATCAGTGAGATCCTTTCTAGATCCCTTGGCTATACCCCCTTACAACGACCCCTCCTTAGATGTGACCTCTATATGGTGTGACACAATCCCCTGAAATTCCTCTGTAGCATGTTCCTCCCACTCATGCACCCTCCTTCTGTCGATTTTTATTCCAATATATTTATGATTTCTCATCAATTCAATGTGATATGGTCTTTAGATCCCTTCTCCTCCATAGCTTTGGTCGTTTTCTTCTCTTTAGAATCCCAGGGAGGTTTGGATGAAATGCTAGTTCAGGGGTTGATTTTGGTTTTTTTTGTTTTTTTTTATGTTAGTTATGTGAAAATGGTGTATCAGGACCTATTCTCATGGATAACATCAACCACTATTGAAGGTGAGGTAGTTAAAGATATTTCGGTTCACCACCGCCTTTTGAGGTGAGGTATTATTGATGTTTCGTGGTTATGAACCATCTAATTTAGAATCACTAATTATTTTATGGTCTTGGTATATTAATCTATATTTCATTGGATTAAGGATATATATATTTATATGATGGTATGTGAATGCGACTTTGGGACAGTTTTGTGTGGTCGACGCCTTTTCCGTCAAGTGTTGGGATTTAAAAAATCACACTCTTGGGTTGGGTCCCTCACATAGCCTATTTAATTCAAGAATTATTTATTTTGAATTTAGGTTCTTTATAATTCTTCTTGTTTATATTGATGTTCATTTCATGAATAAAATGATTAAAGAGAAAAATGATTTTTTTTTTATAAATAATGAAATGGTTTTATAATTAAACCCCTCCATTGAGGTGCATCGATATCAATTTAAAAAAGAAAAGATCACATATTTATATCATGTTTATTGTGATTATTACATTTGTGTTTCTCTTAAATTAATTTACACATGGAAGGTTAGTGTTTACCCTCTTTTATATGAATTACAATTTTAGAATCAATGTTTAAATATGCACAAAAGATGATCTTCTTCAATGGGAAAATTTCAATAAAATGGGCTTACGGTCAGGCCCAATACCTTAAGTAAAAACCCAAATATATCATGATTATGGATTTATAAAGGCACTAAATTGACATGGTGGTGTTAATAGGTCAGTGGATTCCATTTATGAATTAGAATGGATTAAAAATGTTAAAAAACAAAGGAGTTATAAAAGAAACAAAATTGGGTTTTAAATCTGGAAATGAGCTCATGGTTTGGACCAAATTTTCAAAACCCACCATTTCCACCAAAATGCATGGTAAACCCCCAAAAAAATTAGGAATGGAAATTAAATGAAAAATGACTTTAAAAAAAGTCATGTATGTAAAAATTCTCCCCACCATAATAATTTCCCCCCTTATAAAGGCACAGTAAGGCCAAAAGCAAAAACCAAACCCAACTGAAAGACTGAAATGGACTCCTTTCCCAAGCTTCGCCCCCAAATGCCAAAACACCTCCAGTGATTAATTAAGGAAGGAATACATCACAACCAAAACATACACCACTTTACTAAAACAATCAAGAACATTCAGTATTTATCCCAAAATAAAACTCCTTAAACACTATCCAAACAAGCCTCAAGAAATTTATCCAAACAAACAACAACATCGAACAAGGTTACACTTACCTTGATATAACTAAACTTTTTGGAACTCTCCAATCCCAAAGTTTACCCAAGTAAGATTTAGGTAGTTAGATATCTAAAAATGAGACTAACTACTTCAAATCCAAGACCAAGGAAAAAACTGGGTTACTGGTATGAAGAGACACAAATGGGCTTTGCACCATAAGAGACAACTTGAATTTTTTCCAAGACAGAATCAGGACACTAACAGGGGAGGCCCGAATGGAATCCCTGGTACAAGGGGTAGAATTCCATTAGACATTTCCAAAAATAACATACATGAGACCCATGGTGGGTATCCCCACCATAATAACCAACCATCTTAACTGACCAGTATGGGCCAGCACAGAAAGACCCCAAAACTCAAAGAGTTGGGACGACCGCATGGTTAGTACACACAGTTTGGGAAATCATGTGTTAACCATAGAATAGAAATAACATAATAAAGATGATTAAACCATAGGTTTAAACTCTTCCTATCATTCGTATTGATAGAAGTACTTGTATAAGGGTTTAAAAGACCTTGGGATTTCCTTGGACTACATGCCAGATTCTCTCCTAGACCTATGGATGGATATCAAAATATTAAAGCATTTGTGGCCTCACGGATAGGATTTGGAAACCCCTGTATGGAACTTCTTCTTTTGGTGCCACAAACAACTACACCACATACCCTGATGGGTTCACCAAGATAGTTAGGAAAATCATGTGCTAACCATCGAACGGAAATAACATAAGAAAGATGAATAAACCAGAGGTTTAAACACTTCCTATCATTCATATTGAGAGTAGGACTTGTACAAGGTTTTAAAAGACCTTTGGATTTCCCTAGACTACATGTCAGCTTCTCTCCGAGACCTATGGATGGATATCAAAATATTGAAGCATCTTCGGCCTCACAGATAGGATTTGGAAACACTTTTATGGAACTTGATCTTTTGGTGCCACAAACAACTACACTGCATACCCTGATGGGTTCACCAAGACATAAAACACTCCAGAACTCACTTTAATGAAACTTTACATTTTATTGATACAAGGGATTAGAAGATGCACACACATTGCACCTTGTTTCTTCGGGTGAAAAACAACAAAAGTGAAGGACACATATAAACACCTTCCTCTAAGATATAGTATTTGAAGTTTTTCCAAGGGAGACATACTCCTAATATAACAGAGACCCTTAGAGGATTTCACAACCTTCACCTTTAAAGTCAAATGAGCACACAACATCACAAGTCATCCCCGAACATGACCATTGTGATTGATAGAAACAATACATGGAAAGGGACCTTATAACAAGTCCCAAAAAAACAATTTCATAAGGTGGCCATAATGGCCTCTCATGACCAGACTTCCCACACTTGTGGTTTAATGTGAAATACTACTTAAAAGATACTATGAAGTACCTAGAGGCCCTCTTAGACCCCATCCAAACACTCATCCACACTAACAACCCCAAACCACTTCCACCTTCGATGAATTGTCCAACTTAATAAACTATGGTCTCTTTCAACCTTCCACAAGAACCCTCCCACTACATGAGTATCCTTAAACCCAAAAATGAAAGGGCATAGACTCATTCTACAAATCTCAAGAAAATATTACATACATTGATCAACTGGAGTATTTTCCAACGGCAAAACAATCCGGGTTGCACTTCAGTTGTGCACTAACCCTTAATTGGGGCTTACCTTATCCAATGATAGAACCCAAGGACCCAACCAACCCGGTCCATTGTTTAAGAAATAACGAAACAAGATCTAAACATATGAGGGTAACCACTATAAATTATTCCCAAACTTTTCTTAGAATAGACCACTAACCAGCCCTTCAACCCAGCTTACCGACCAAACACAAACCCAAAACACCGTTCAAACAAGAGGGGTTCTTGGAATCAAAACATTACAAAATATAAACATTTCCAAAAACACATAATACACACCATCCCAAAACCCTCATCAAGATATCAATTTTTCCTTTTAAAAACATTTCTTAGAAAACAAACAGTTCGGTGGTTAGCATGTCCTCCAATGGTACCCCATGGGCCCCACACATGCATGTTTCCATGCCACACCAGGAACCCTCCTCATATCCATCCCATCACTCATCCAGCCATGTCATAAACAATCCATCATACCATATAACCTCATGAATGTGGACACTCACGAAAATACGAAAGGCTAAAAGAACTCTTTCCACTTTTCAAAACCAAAACAATCAACCAATGCTTCCTTTTTCTCAATATCGCTAACCATGAAATCGAACCCAAATTACCAATTACAAAACATTTCAGAAAGGCACAATCACTCAAATGAAAACTCACTTTCAATTCATACACATTAATGTCAAAATATCTCATCCCATTAAAATACCTTTTAACAGTTTATAAAACTCTATTAGAAACTCTTTTTCAAAACCAACATTAATATACTTCTTAGTTTCAAAAGAGGCGTAAACACACCATTTTCCTAATTCAAAAAAAATATGAAATTTTAGTTCCACCATTTCAAAAATCAAACCCTTCCCTCTTTATTTGAAAATCATTTCACAAAAACCTTATGATTCTTAAAACAATTTCATTTTTACTTTAAAACTGAACTTCCAAGATTTCAAAACTAAATGACACAAGACAATGCGAGGGGGAACTAGCTTCGGTGGGTGACTTGGACATATGGTTGGAAGCCAAACTCCAATACATTCACCATCATGAAGAGTGTTCTAGTAAAATATCCCTGGATCCACAAGTCTTTCCAAGCCCTGCGAGCTCACTAAGACCATTACCCAACTCTCTTTTCATTTCCCTTAATCATCATCAAACCAAAAAAACAAAATAATTAGATAAGTATCTACCTCCCATAGTGAATTGAATCCCATAATTAGGTGTAGTGATCAGAAAAAGTACCCATAACTAGAATTCCATGTTCTTATAGTCCTAACTCTAGACTATCCCAACTGTTCCCCAAATAACATGACCCAAACAGTTAAAATAAACCTCCTTTGATACCATTTTTCCACAAACCAAATCTGGTCACCATCAAAACTAGAACCTAACCTAGCCTGAAACAAGTCCCTAAGGAAGTTCCTCATCCCCAAAGGCAGACAAAATTTCCTCGGTATCATAAAATGAAGTTTGGGAACAATTTACCTGAGTTTATAAACATTAAACAACAAATAAACTCAATAAAACAAATCTGGATTTTTCAACCAAAACTATCTTTTAAAAAAATTTAGAACTGATTTACATAAGTTAAAACAATGTTTAAATACCATTAAAAAATCAAATAATCAAATAATTATATCACAATAACCTCCACATGGCAAGAGGTACCACCCTCAAGCCATCTCCACAACACCGCATCACGGACGACCGGTAAAAACCCGAACTATTGGCACAAAAGTTGCACCCAAACCTGTAACAAAAAAATAACCTAGTCAACTTACACCGAAAGGTGTAATTATGGTGGGAGCCAAAGCCCAGTAAGATACCACCACTAATATATTCCATTAAATAAACATTCAAAAATGAAAGGAATGCAAGTTTTCAAAAACATGTAATTTCGAGTTACAATTTCTAAAAGATGCAACTTAAAAAAATTCAGTTTTCAAGTGGGATAATTTAAAGAATCAAAACTTTTGAAATAAATTCCAAATCTATTGAATTTTCCATCCAAATATACCATAATCTTATGGTAAGTATAAAGGATCTAATGAGCATAAGAAATAGAAAATAACCCATAGGCACTAGCTAGTTGTGGGTCCCAGGTACCTCGTATCTCAGTGAGAGTAACCATCACAAATATATGTTCTCATGCACGAGCCACTAGTAGATAACATACCCATAACCTAGTGGTCCCAAATCATCATCATAATAGTTTAGTTATAGTTGTAATCGTCAATCTTGCTAAGTGAAACTGAGGCCAAACCCCACTGATTCACTAGCTTACTGGTACACATCCATCCACCTAGATACTCTGGTTTTCCCCTTGTGGTCAAACAAGTTAAACAAGTCAATAAATATACTTTTCACATTAAAATATCATTTACACATCACAAATTTACCAAAACTTACATGTATAACACACAAGTCACAAAAGTCAACTTTTCATTCAAATTGATTAAGAAATCTGGCTCACGCCAAAATAGCCCACAACACTTTTCAGATTTCTTTAACACTTCCACAAATCCATTAAAAAAATTATAAAACCATTCCAAGATATTACAAATCACATAAAATCCCACTCACATGTTACATAATACCCTTTTCATAACCAAAATCCATTTTTCACATCACACTCACACAAAACATCCCACGTCACTTTCACATATCTTACACACTTTAGTAAATCCTTCAACCATTTTTATAAAACATTTACAATATGGCACACATAAAAAACAACCCCTTTCACATTTAAAATGTACCATTTCAAAATATAAACACTCCAAAATTGTTTTCCAATATGGTTTCACCTCTTACATAAATCATTAAATCATTCAAATATTTCATAAAACAATTCTAAAGAGTATACCCAAACTTTGCGCATAAAACCTTTTTAAAAACCATATTTCAAGGAAAAACCACACCAAAACACAACCAATGTATAATTTTAAGCCCTAGAGACATTTATAAACCCAATTTCAAGTGTTATAAAATCACCTTGAATTATTCCAGGAAAGAAACAAATGAAAACACCAATTTTTATAAAATGCTCTCAAGAATTATAACAAAGTTTTACACACCAAAACTATTCCAAAAACCCCCCTTACAAGGCCCAAATGACACTGATCCATTAAAAAATAGAATTTTCATCCCCTTTAAACAACTAATAAATCAATTTCATATTTTATAAAACAACCAAAAAAGATACCAAGTGTGTTACATTCAAAAAGTTCACAACTTCAACAAAAATGAAACTTTAAAATTAAATGCTTAACAAAATCCCTCAAAAATGGTTTATGCACCACACACAGAATATAAGGAACATGAAAAACCAGTAAAACAAGCAAACTAGATCATCAAGGAATGTTTAAGCATTGAATCACCTACCTTTAGAGTTGAAACCCTCAAATCTTGGTGAGAAACATCAAGCGCACCACTGCCGCACCACAAGGAAGTGAAGAGAAACCTAAAATCTCAAGAATAAAAAAAGGACACTATTTCAAACCCTATGTTCTAACCCTAACTTCTGGACACTTTGGAACATCATGAAATAGGGATGAAACCCTAATTAAATGGAATAAATGGAAGGGGGAACACTTACTTGATGGAATCTTGGAGAAATCACCCTAAATTAACCAAATGTTGAATCTCCAAGAAAAAAACCTTATATTGAGGCTCTAATGAGGCTATAGAGTTCATGTGGGGACTGAAATGGGGGGGGAAGAGTAAAAAATGAATGATTTATGAAGGAATCACGTTACCTTCTCAAATCTGGATGGTTTGAAAAACCTTGAAAATATTCACCCTAATTATTAGTAAAAATGAGCTCCAAAATGAAAATCTGATAATGGAGGTGATTATAGGGATATTGGCTTCAATAGGTAGGTAGAATCACTGAAAAAAATTAAAAAATTAAGGAGATATTAAGGAATTAAAGAACACATTTAAAGCAGAAAATGGGCTAATGGGTAGGCCCAATAACTTAAGTAAAAACCCAAATACACCATGATTATGGATTTATAAAGGCTCCAAATTGAAATGGTGGTGTTAATAGGTTAAGGGAGGCCATTTATGAATTGTAATGGATGCCAAATTTTTGAAAAATGAAGGATTTATAAAAGAAACAAAATTGGTTTTTAAATCTAGAAATGAGGTCACGGTTCGGCCCAAATTTTTAAAACCCACCATTTCCACCAAAATGCATGGTAAACCTCCAAAACAAATCAAGAATGGAAATTAAATGAAAAATGACTTCAAAAAAATTCATGTATGTTACATAAAAAATATATTTCATTAATTTCATTTACTAATATTACTTCACTCAATTTATTAATAAAAAATACAAATATATAATTGATTTATATTTTTTATAAATAATTAGTAGTGAATGACTTCACCGTATATTTTCATAAGTTAGTTATATTTATTCCTGTTAACCTAAAAGTTAGGTTAAAATGGTTATTTTATACTAATTTAATCCCATGTTTTATTTAAATTCATGATTATGTTCAATGAATGCTATTGAAGAATTGAGAAATTTTTTAGAAAATATTTTATAAATACTTCCTGGTGTTACATTATACCCCCCTTAAACTGAATTTCGTCCTTGAAATTTTTCACTTGCGTAAAAAAAATGAGGATATATCTCCCTCTTCATATCCTCATTTTCCCATGTATCTTACTTAATTTGGTGGTTCCTCTATAAAACATTAACCAAGTGAGTGGTCCTCTTCTAAAGAACTTTTTCCCTGTGATCCAGAATCTCTATAAGTTGTTCTTCATAAGAACGATATTGCTCCAGTGGTGAGAATTTTGAGTTTAGTACATGTGAAGGATCAGGTGTGTACTCTCTCAAGAGAGATACATGGAACACATCATGAACTTGAGAGATATTCAGTGGAAGTTCCAATCGATAAGTTTCCTTCCCAACACAATTCATAATTTTAGAAGAACTGATATACCTAGGGATCATTTTTCCCTTTTTTCCAAATATAATTACTCTCTTCCAGGGAAATATTCATAGAAACACCTTGTCAACCCCTTCAAAATCTAGTTATTTTCTTTGGTTGTTAGAATAACTTTTTGTTTACTCTGAGCTGGTCTTATGTATTGCTGAATAGATCTGACCTTTTCTGTCATTTCATCAACAATATTATGTCATAATATCTTTCTTTCCACAACTTTACCCCAAAAAGTTTGAGTTTTGAACTTATTTTCATAGAGGGATTCATAAATCTCCATCTAAATACTGTAGTGAAAGCTATTTTTGTAAGAAAATTTCACAAAATGTAGGTGTTGATCCCAAAAACCTTTGAAATCAATAGAGAAAACTCTCAAAATGTCTTCTTGAGTTTGAATTTTCCTCTCAATCTAACTGTCTGTTTGAGGATGATAAGCAGTGATGAAACTGATATTTGTATCCAGAACTTTCTAAAGACTTCGCGATAACATTAAGGTCAACCTCAGATCCTAATTAGATATAATGGAAAGTGTAACTCCATAAAATCTTACCACTTCCTTTACATATATCATGTCAAGTTGATCAAGATATAAATCCTCTCAAATAAAAATAAAGTGTACCTAATTCATATGGTGATCAACTATAACACATATAGAATTATCGACCTTATATGTTTTGGGAAGTCTAACGAAAAATTACATAGTAATGTTTTCTCATTTCCATTATGGTATGGGTAATGGTTGTAACATCCCCTTAGACTTGTATCTCTCAGTCTTAACTTACTAACAAACCAAGCACAGAGAGACATATTCTAAAACATCTCTTCTCATGCCATACCACCAAAAATACTCTTTCAAATCCTTGTACGTCTTTTTGATTCTAGGATTAATATATAATGAATAACTATTAGCCTCATCCAATAGATACTACTTTAATTATGGTGTGGGAGGAATACAAACCTGGTTCCTAAAACGTATTATTCCATCATAATCAAGGTTGAATTCGGGAACATTTATCACCATCTTTGGTATCTCTACATCATCCTTATGTGCCTCCTTAATCATCACTTGTATTGATGGTTGAACATTCAATTGAAAAAGATAAGATTTCTCCCATTCCTTTAAAATTTCAAGATCCATCCATTGAAAATCCATAAATATTGGATCTTTTATGATCCTCATCATGGATAGGCTAGCATAGTCCTTTCGACTCAAAGCGTATTCCACCTTGTTCGCTTTCCCAGGGTGTTAAAGAATTAAGCATTCGTAATCTTTAATCAACACAAACCATATTATTTGATGCATATTCATCTCCTTTTGTGTGAAAATATACTTTAAACTTTTAGGATCAGTATAAATATCACACCTTTCACCATAAAGATAATTCCTCTATATCTTTAGTTAAATTATTATCATAGATAACTCCAAATCATGAGTTTGGTAATTTTTATCATGAATTTTCAATTGTCATTATCCATAAGCTATAACCATATCATTTTTCAGGAGAAAACATCCCAGCCTTTTTTTGATGCATCACTATAAATCACAACCCTTTCTCCACTACAAGGTAGTGTGAGCATAGGTGCACTGGCTAACCTTCTTTTGATATCTTTGAAATTATCTTCACATTACTCTATCCACATGAACTTAACTCCTTTTACTATTCAACCTAGTGATTGGATTAGATAATTGTGAAAAATATTTCACAAAACATCAATAATATCCAGCCAAACCAAGAAAACTTTGAATCACATTTACTGTTGTTGGTCTCAGTCAACTTTCAATCACTTTTGTTTTTGTTATATCCACAGATATCCCCTATCTTGAGATTATGTGACCAAAAAATGAAACTTCATGAAGCCAAAATTCACACTTGGTAAATTTTTCATAAATATTCTCCCATTTTAGGGTCTTCATTACAATTATCAAGTGATCATCATGAAATTCCTTACTCTTCGAATAGACAAGAATATAATCTATAAATACTACCACAGACTGATCAATATAGTCTCTAAATACTCTATTCATTTGATTTGTGAAGATATTGAGGGAATTATTAATACCAAAAAACATGACTATTAATTCATAGTGTACATACCTAGTACGAAATGTCTTCTTTGGTATATCCTCCTTCATGAACCTTAATTGATGATATCCTGAATGAAGATCAATCTTAGAAAAGTATTGAGCTCCACGTAGTTGGTCAAATAAGTCATCAATGGGTTTATTCTTAATTGTTATTTTCTCCCAAACTATTTTAGATAGATAACCTTTATTTATAGGTATCAAGACCCATAATATGGAAGAAATTTCTATTGGAAGGTTATATTTATCCTTGCATTGATAGATAGTTATAGATTGATCTGGAATATTAAATGGGACTTCCCTTCCTTGAAAATTTATATGAGAACCATATATAAAAATCCAATCCATGACAATAATCTCATAAAATTACACTATAGTAAGTATCACAGGATTTGAAGGAATCACTTTCCCACAAACTTCAAATGGAGAATAATTATAAACTTTTGATGGGATTGTTGTACCAGTAAGATTTGTCACAGCTAACTCAACATCTAATGTTTGAGGTAATACAGAGAAACCCTTAGAAAATTCTTCATAAATAAAAGTTTGGGTGGATCCAGAATCAAATAAAACATTTTCTACTTTAGAGTGTATGGTAATTGTACCTTTATCCACATCCTTATCGTACTCCACATCATCGATAGTGATCACATGTGACTTTCCTTTACCTTTGTCCTTGAGATTTTGCTGACATCGATCATCATCAATAACACTAGGATTAGGTAATTGATTGGCATAATTTTCCATTTCCTTGTACTTGCAACATTAAAGTGTAAGAGGTTCATTATTTGTAGCCTTTTCTCTATTCACATCATTAGACATCTTTTCCCATCACTTAGGCATTCAAATTCTTGATGACCTTCTTTTCCATACTTAAAACATTTATTAGCCCCTTTAATAAAATTTCATTTATGTTTCTTTCCACACTTTGAGCGTAAGGGAAAATCATCTTCTTTTTAGTGTGGTCTTTAAATTTTCCCTTGAATCCCATTTTTATATTCTTATCAAACCCATAGGACTGATGGGTTACACTAATCTCCATCTCAACATTGAGAGCACATAAAATAATTTCTTCATAACTACTGAAGTCAATTATGGATAATTCCCTTCAGAGACTTCATTTTAAGACACTAAATAATCGGTCAATTTTAATCTCAGGTTGATTAATAATTCCATAAGTGTACCTTGAAAGTATTATAAAATTTTCTTCATAGGTACCAATGGATACATCTTCCCTTTACTTAAGTTTAAGGAAATCCTTCTCCATCTTTGTTCAAAGAATACGAGGAATGTACTTATTGAAAAATAAGTACTTGAACTCATACCATTACTTGGATTCACAATTTCATCTCTTTTTGTTGTATTCTTGATAAGGTTCTACCATTGATTGGAATCACCTTTCAAATGATAGACTATTAGGTTGAATTTATCATGTTCTGAAAAACGGAGAACTAAAAATAAATTTTTAGTGGTACTGATTCATTTTCCAGTCACTAATGGATCAAAAGACCCCTTGAAAGAAGGTGGACACTGCCTCATAAAGGAGTCACCAGAATGTTTTTCCCTTCTTTTCTTGTTTTGTAGTCCTATGTATTTCATAGCTTGAGAAATTTTTGTGATCATATCTGCAAGATTTTTCATTATATTCCCCATAACATTTGGTTTCTCAGGATGCAATCATTGCACTACCTATCACATTCAGCATTAGTGCGGTTTATTTGGGTTCCATCCATTGACTAAAACCAAGAATCATAGTGTGAGAAACACTAATAATAATGGGAAAACCACATAATCAAGAATAAAATTTAAATTTAGGACACTTAGGTTTTATCCTAGGTTATTAATTATCATTTCTAAAACACGAGGATTGTAACTTATACTTCAACATATCCTTTGGGTTCTTACTAAGTTTTTCGTATTCTAGCTTCCAAAGTTTAACTATACCTTTCCTCTGATACTATCTATAATGACCTATAATTTATACACATTGATATTACTTCCAAGTTTAATAATATTCATTAAAAAAAATAAAGTCATGAAAGGACCATATAGACCCCTTTTTGACATAACTTACTTAATTCCCTTCTTCAAGACCTGGGGAAAAGAAACATATAAAAGGGTGAGATCATATTATTAGTAATAGTAAACAAGGGATATATCAATCATATCATAATCATAATACATAAGAGCATAACATTTGAAAATCTTATCATGTATATGAAAGATCGTGATATCAGGCCATGGGATAAATCATGAAACTTCACAGGAATCAACGATCGTAATCCAAGAAGTCATAAAATAAGACATGAAGTTTTTTGGCATACAAATAATCATATAAAATCATTTCATATTATTAAATGCTCATTTCCAAGATTATAATAGTGGAAAACATCTATTACTAAACTGAGTTCACTCCTCATTCCATCCATGTATTACTAAACCAAGATCATTTCTCGTTCTACACATGTTTACCTCATGAGATATAAATATTTACCCAATTAATTTTAGGGAGATATAATTCCTACCCATATCAAAATGAAATCACTATTACATGTGCCACAATAACATAAATCATCCATCCTAACCCAAGGAATAAAATGGTTTTCTTTAAACATCATTCCACCATAACAAAACCCATGTAAAACAGATAGATTTAATAAATATAATTCCATCATAAACCCAATAAAATCATAAGAAAAAATATATATTATACTTGATATATAACCCTATTAAATAATTCCATATTATATGGAAAATAATTTTGATATAATACTTGAAATTAATTATTGATGAAAACAACCTTTCTTCTTCAAAAATGTTTTCCTTTCTCAAAATACCACATTTTTTAAAATAAAAGAATTTATTTGAAAATAAACTTGAATTTGTGTAGAGGAAGATTTATGAAATAAGGAATTATGAAAATTTAAAAATAAATTCATTCTGTATAAGTTAAAAAACATTCTCCCCATACTTTTTCCAAAAAATTCAAAAAGCACCTCATATCGAATAACGATAAAATATTCCTTTCATACTATTTAAAAAATCACCAATGGGTAAAATTGACTTTTAAAAAGATTATATAAGAACAAAAATAATATTACATATTTAGGGAACATGGATGTTGAAGATAAATATACCCTAGTAAATACTTATGTATAAACAATCTCATATAATAATGAGATTGTGAAATTATCCCTTACCTTAGGTCATATTTCCTTTATATGTATCTGAACCTCCTATATAATGATTTAAATAATGTCATTGAATTATTTCAAAATCATAGTCATCAAATATGATCATATTATCGTAATTTTTTTAACAACATTTCATTATTACTTTTATTTGTGTATTAACTGCTTTATTTATTTATGCATGTTTTGTCGAGTAAGTTATGTTTCTCCTTCATAGGTCATATTTGTATCCTTAAAAATTGATATTAAAATTATATATATCATATTTATTCATTATATACATTTATATAATCATGATTTAATGAAGATCATATAGAATGGATCACATCGCATCGTGGAGACGGTAGGTCGTACGTACGCACCAGTGATGATATCGTTCTCATAATTGTTTAATGGTATCGAAGTGAATGGTGTATAGTATTTCAGAATAAATATCATGTTATAATAATCATATATAGTTATTATTTACATCATTATTCATATCCAATCAAGGTGGTTCTGAAAAAACAAATTACACCAAGGCGTGGAGATGATAATCCATACGTACGCACGCGAGGTAATTTCGTTTATCGTTGGATGGATAGAAAGTGAAATATTGTTGTTCGATAATTATAATAACATCTCAGTATATAATTGATAATTTAGTTAATAGTTTATAATGAAATAACTCATTAATAGTAAGTAGAATAAGAAATAATTTTGAAATAATGGGTATAGGAGATTACCTCTTCTTCGATGTGCTTCCTCTAAATATCCACTCAGTGCACTAGAATTGGTATTTGAAGAAGAAAAGAGCCTCTATAATGTAACTAGGGAAGTTTATAATGGGAAATTTCAGGTTACGGCTGAGATTGAAGGATCAAATTTAAGTGAAGAGGTGATGGGGGATGTTCCCTTTTATAATTGAGGTGAGGGGCATTTTTGGGATCTCCAAAAATATCAATTTATAATAAAATAAAACCACATCCAAAAACCTAAAAAATGTCCAAATTTAAATATTATATGATATAGTCTTATAATATCATCAACCAATATATTTTATATAAGTTTATATCAATTTAACCCTTATCAATTTAATTAACACTTAAATAATCTATTTAATTTTTAACTAGGTTAACAAATATTTCAACATTAAATGGGTAAAATATTTAATTATTTGATTTAAATTAGACATTAAATAAATACATTTTAATATTTTAGAATATAGAATAATTATTATACATTTTTTTAAAATGTTTTATTATTTTTAAATAATTTCATAAAACATTATTTTGATAAACAATCAGTAAGGTCAATTTTGACACTATTCAATTCATTGATTTTTTAAAAAATAAGATAAAAAAGTTAACTTCAAACCAACTATATTATTATATTACTAAGTGGTCAAGGTCATCGTGAAAATTAATTATACATATTAATTATCCCAAATTATATTTATTTTAACATTTTTAATAACATTTATTTTTAATCACTATTAATAAAATAACTAGTACATTAATTATTTAACATACTTATTTGTTTAATAAATATTTAAAAAAAATACTAAAATTAATATAAATATTTTATATTTAATACGAATATTTTAAGTTGAATTTATCTTCTGTAAAATCCAACATTTAAAATGATATACTTATTAAATTATGAATGTGACAACTTTAACATCACTTTAAATAAAATAATATAAGTGTCACAATCTCTTCTATAAGACTCCAAATTTTCACTAACTTGACCCTTGGATGTTTATGGTTGATATATACTTGACCAATATGATTTTTTCAAGTGTTTGGGTCTTTTATGGTTATTTACATTTTAATAATTATTATTTTATTGATTTCTCATCAATTAATTAATTTTTACATCAACAAAGTATAAGTCTCTAAGGTAATTATTTATTTTCTAAAAATTAAAAATAAATTATCATGATAAATAAAAACATTTTATATTTCGAATAAGTATTTATAATATAATTTATATTTTGTATAACCATATATAAAAATGATTTAGTTATTAAAATTTGACTGAGAAATATTTAAATTTCTTTAAATAAAAATAAATTAAATGTCCTAATCTCACCCAAGTGGCTTCCAAAGGAAAACATTTTGACCCAAGTATTATTTAGGTTTAAATAAAATCATAAAACTATATTAATAAAAGTGTTAGGGTGATTTTATAATAATATATTTACCCTTAATTTCCCATTTTACCCTTTTATCGTATTAATAAAAATTACCAAAATTATTATTCATAATGCCAAAAAATAAAATATATATATTTACATAATTTGAACATAATTATTCAAGATATTTAATACATTTTTAAAAATCCAAAACTTAGAATTTGTAGTAATTAATTTAGAATTAATCCCATTGTCGGAAAGAGAGAACGAGTTTCAAATGTTAAAACATTGCAAAATATTGAAATGTTTTTCATATGAAATTAATGTAAAATTAATGATAATGAAATACATAATATTGAATGATAAAAATATATTCTATTTATACTTTAAATATGTTAAATATTATAATTTAACTATATAAATTATTTCGATGAAAATTTTCCAATTAGAATTTAGTGTATTTCTACTTTTCATTAAAATTTTAAAGTTATCAAAAAAATATTAAAATCTCATCCAAAGTAAATTTTTATATCCCTATTATAAAGAAAATGTTTATGTTTCCATGTAAAAATTGTTAATTTGTCAAAATCTAAATTTAAAATGGGTTCTCCCTTAAAATTTTGAAAATTACCCTTTTGAGAAATATAGATTTTTATACATCAAATGGGGTTTATTCATACCCTATGAAAAAAATATCTATTAGATAAATATAAAAAAAATATTTTATTAAGTATATAACATGTATATTTCATTAATTTCATGTACTAATAGTAATTCACTCAATTTATTAATACAATAATACAAATAAATAATTGAATTATATTTTTCATAAATAATTGGTAATGAATGACTTCACCATAAATTTTCATAAGTTAGTTATATTTATTCTTTCTAAACTAAGGACTATGTTAGAATGGTTATTTTATACTAAGGGAATATCATGGTTCATTTAAACTCATGATTGCATGCAGTAAAATCTATTGAAGAATTAAAATTATTTAGAGAAAATATTTCATAAAAACATCTAGGTGTTACAAAGAATCCCTAGTGGATCAATTTGTGATTAAAAATGAGAAAAACATGGTTTTGGGTTGATCAGAGGGTCTTTCTATTCCGAAATCTCAGTCACACATCGTATAGTTCTGGAACACACACCATGTGTTCTTCCTATTCTGGGAAGATATCTTTTTATTTGTACATCTAATGTACTGAGAGTATGATTCATGTATTAATGCTTGTCCATGTAACCAATTACATGGCCATATAGCCTATGTAGGGGCACTTGGTCGTATAGGGTACACGACCAGACCCCATGTCAGTTACACACCATGTCGGAGTACACAACTAGATGAAAACACATGGTCTGTCCATGTTAAGTACACAGTTAGGTACCCAACATAGGGTACATTCCTGGTACATGATTTTTATGACATGTACTTGGGTTTTATATGCCAGTTCTAGCTAAAGTATACCCATGTGTGGGGATTTTAAGATTACACACCATGTACTAAAGTATATATGTCGTGTACTTTTTTCTTTCTACCCTTTTATGGGGTTTTTGAATTTTTCTGCCCCGTAGACAGAATTAGACACATTAGTAGTGCATTTTGAAAAAAATTCCATGTATATCATGATGGTAAAACCCTTAGGGTGATTTGAGAAATACTAAGAGGTGTTCTTGGGTGATAGATCCCTGATGGAGAGTTTCTTCCCCCAATAAATAGTTTCAGTTATCTTCTGAGAGTGAGACCTGGGATGAGACCCACAGAGGGGTTGTATGAAATGATTAGTAAACTTAGAATGGATTTTCCAAGGACCTTGTTTGATGTATCTTAGAATAGTACCTAGTTAGAGAGACTTATTTATGACTTGATGAGATTAATTTGTTGGGTTTTTAGACTAACCTAGAGTGAGATCGTGATATGATATGGGCCATGATCCATCTCCCCTTAAATATGCTTCCATATATTTTCCCATGAGGATTTATCCATTTTGAGATATTCCATTCTGGACCAGGAGGCTATGATATGTTAGAGATGAGGTTTTAGGATGTGTTTCCTTAAGAGATTAGTTGTTTTTAAGGATATCATATATGATGCCTCTATTTTCATTTTATTTTTGAGTATGTTGTGTATGATGCCTCCACTTACTCCTTCTTTTAAGGATCCCATATAGGATTCCTCATCTTTCTCTTTCTAAGGAAATCATGTAGGATGCTTCTATTAGCTTATTATTTATATGGATACCATGAGTTATGCCTTTTCTTACATGCGGACTTAAATGGTCCCAAGTGGGATGCCTTCTCTTGTGTGTGGATTAGAAGGATCCCAAGTAGGAATCCTCTTTAATGTTTAGTTTATGGTACCCAATGGGTGCCCTAGTGTTTGATTGACCCTAAGATAGTATGTTATGGTTTTGGGTAGAGATGGTATTTGGTGTCACCTTAGAACCTAAACCAAACTTGAGAGAAAAGGATATATGGTATTAGTGATGGGTTTATGTGTTTGGTCGTTCTCACTTCTAATTTATACATTCACACGGTTACTCTTGATGTAGTTATGATTATTATAGGTGCTTCCTAGTAATACAATAATGATATTTAGGGGATATGACATACATTGGGGATTCCTAGACATAATTTCTAGGATCTGGCTTCTGATATTTTTTATCAAATGTTATTTATTAGGATGCCCAGATGTACTTATGGAGATCCTACTGTTGAGCATTATTGATTAGATATTATTGAATTTATTAGATATGATGTTTCATAGTGGAGAATAAGTTCCATATATATGATTTATATTAGTGGACAAGGTGTTCCATGGTTATGATGAGATTATATCATGCCTTGAGAGACACATGGGTTTCTCATATATAATGCCTTGGATGAGCTCATAGGGGAAATGATATTGAATACACCTTGAGTGATTTTATGAATCTTGATATGGAATTCCTTGGGTGGGATCATAGGGATAATGTAATTCTACAATTCCATAAAATATACTACAATTCCTTATATTAAATGCCTTAGATAGGATCATTGGATACATATAATTATTTTTCATGTTTTTTTATCATTACACATGGACGTCTTGGTTACATTCCTTAGGTATCAGTTTTATTTATTCAGTGTAAAACTTCTATATTTATTGGATTTTTAAGTTTTTACAATGAATCCTTCATTATAGTGATTAAGGAGAGAGTACATGTGAAACCAGGGCTAAGACATATATCCCCATGTGGTGATGTATCTTAATCAGATACATTTTCAATGCTGGATGAAGCAAGAATTGTCAATCGAGATTACAACCCCAGTCACACATGGATTGAGTTTATGAAATCTAGCTCAATGACTTGTTCATAGGATATCTAGTAAAACATTTCCATGGTCCCATGGTTTTGATAGTGTTTTCATGTTATTTATTTATTCAAATTGTGTCTTAGCTAGGAAAAGCATATTTTAGGAACATGCACTTATGATAGTAGATTATAGGTTCACCATTGGGGATGGCCTAATGAGATTTATTTCTCACCCCATATATGTGAACCTCAGTGTTCATATCAACCTTGTGTATAATTTCATGTTGAGAATATATATATTATGGAAATAGATGATACCTAGGGTTGCATGATCGATAAAATACACTCATGTGGATTCTTATGATCAGGATGGAGTAGCTTGAAAGTTTCTCAAAGACTGGGTATGTGGTTTAGATTGAATTTAGTAGTAAATACATGTACGTTTATTTATATTTATTTTTATTTAATTTTGTATATGTGATTGGCCCAGTGGGAGATCAGTGTTGTATATATGACATGGTCATTCATTCCTTTACTGCATTTCATTTTATTACAATGTTTTATATATCTATTTCTTATGCACTCTATTTATTTACTATTATGGATGATGTTTGGTTATTTATGTTGGTTTCTTACTCTAATGGGAGGTAATAGTGTCTCCATAGACACTCCGTTGGCCCTTACTGCTAGTCAGAATCCACTAAAGTATGGATAGATGTGGATATGTTTTTTTGGAGAACTGGATCATGGCACTAGCTTTGTGGAATATAGTCCAGTACATTACATTCACATTCTTCTTGGGCCTCCACTACACTTGGGTACCTGAGAAGACATTCATTTTGTTACAAGAACATGTTTTGATAAGGCCTATGAAGCATGGTTGATAAAGATAGATCGGTTACATTTGGTGACTGTATGGGGTTCAACTCGAGAATGTAGTAGAGCCCTTTTATTTTTTTATTTTTGGTATGTATATATGACTGACCCATGGGGTGGACCATTGTATATTTAACATGGTTGTTTTGGAATTCATTGTATTTCATGTAGATGTCTATTTATTTTTTGTACTCTGATTATTTACTGTTGTGGATGGTATTTCGTTATTTTATATTTATTATGCACTATGATATAGGAGGTATAGTCTCCCTGAAGTGCAACCTTAAACCCTATATATAATTTTGAAGCCTCCAGTGTATGGGGAGTAGTTCCTAAGGTCACATAGATAACTATTTTGACTACTGTACTTATAGAGATCAGGGGCAGGAGGTTACAATTTCCATCATCTCATGAAATTTTAGAAGAGGCATGGACAAGTTCAAAGGTTAGATACTACTCAAATGATTTAATTGTGAGGTTGTTGGACATTTTGAAGTAAATTTTCCTAAGCTGAAAGAAGATGAATCCAGTGAACAAGTATGATATAATTCAAATAAAATTTTCTAACTAGGGGAATAACTGATACTATCCGAAATTATATTTTAAAATACTATTCAAGAAGTTATATAATGTTTAAAGAAGAATTAAGTGAAAAAAATATCAACAAAAATCATCTTATCATAATGATATTGATATTTAAAAGGATGGTAAAAGGGTTTAGAAGAAGAATAAATTCGAAGGAACCATGTTTTTTGTTAAATATATTGAGTCCCAAAAATCTAGAAATTATGAGACATTTAAACCTGGTTTAAAATATGATATATTTGGTAACTCTAAAAATATTGAAAATGGTTAATTGTGAAGATGAATATTCCATGATTTATCAAAACATTGGTTTCTAAGAAAAGTCCAAGTTTTTTTGTCAAAAGAAGAATGAAAGGAAGTAACGCAATTCATGACATCATGATGTATTCAAAGGTAAATATAATTTTTATGGATATTTATAGTATTTTTGAGGCATAAATCGTACATAAAAGATTTTTTGGTTTAAATATTATCATAATGATGATTCTAGAAGAATTAAGAGATAAAATTTTAGGGGGATTCAGCCAAATCTAAGGTGACATATTCAGAAATAACCTTGAAAATATGGTTAGAAGATAGAAAATTATTTCAACTATTAAAATAAGTATCTGAAAGATTTGATCAATGATGTGGACTTAATTTTACATAGTTTTCTACATCTAATTACTAAATTTTTATTTATTTAATTAATTGTTTTTTTCACTTTTTGGTAAATATTCACACTTTTTTATTTTTATAATTAAATTTATTAGTTAATCAATTATTAAAATTAATTAGGTATATTTAGCATTTAAAATAATTAATTTATTATTACTAATTTTTATAGTATAATAATAATTTACAAATTCGTTTTATGGTATAAATCTACTTTAATTTTTACATAACATGACATTTATATTAATTAGTCAATTAATCATTTTATTTGAATTTAATTAACTTAGTTTTTAATTTAACATTTTATCTTTAAATCTTGATTAATTAAAATACCTTAACTTTATTAATTATATCAATCAAATCATTTTAAATTTATTTGATGGAATTTAATAATTTATACCCCTTTTATTTAATTTAAGAATTATTTTTATAATTGGTAATTTAATTACACTATTTAATAATTTAGTTAGTCATTATTAAGTGAAGTTTTTAGTTTTCATTTATTAAAATAATTAATTTTTCAATCATTTTTAATTAATTTTTTTTATTCTTTATATAGTAAATTAATTGCGTAAATTAGAACTTTAAACTTCTAATTTCTTTAATGATTTAATTTTATTAATTTTTGTCTCAGGTTTGGCAGGTTTATAATGAGACACTGATATCCCCTTTGTTTGTCTCACCAATATAGTTTCTTGACACTATAGTTGACTCAATGAGTCACTCACCAACACCATAGTGTTGCCTCCAGCCTTTACAGTCCAGCAACCTACCTACACCTTCAGCAAACTGAATCACCGAGGATGCCTTCACCACCTTCCCCATCTATCTCGCCGACACCTCCTCTATTTGTCCTACTAACATCGACCCTCCCTTCTTCACTGGTAGCTCATACTTATCAATCCCTCCCCTATCGGTCTCACTAATAGTAATTCCCACTATAATTCACTGACAGCCAGCCTTGTCGGTCTCACCAACTCATCACCAATTACCGATATCCCTTCTCAGTGAGCAACTGATGCCCCTGCCTTACCTCTATCAGATCAATACTGTTGGGGCGCAGTGGACCTCAAACACACAAAACGGGAGCAAGAACGGAGCAACACACAATGTAACATGGTTCGGCGAGTTGCCTACATCCACGGGAGAAACAGGGGCTCTTCCTCTATTCACGTCTCTCCGTTCTCGACGGAGGATTACAGCGCATAGAATCACCACATACTACACAAGGGATTCAATCCCGTTTAAATACAGGAAGGAAAAGCAAGTTGTTGGAGGGTAGCTCATCTACCCTTGAAACTTCCTCCCTGTCGGCTGCTTCAATATTGGTAGCTTCAACGATGGCTGCTACCCACCATGCTGCCCACCAAAGCAAGGAGACTCCCGCAGCCACCTCCTACAGCCATCTGGATAGATGCTGCCGCCAAAGAGGACTCTCCCAATTGGGAGTGGTCCCCACAAATCTCCCTCTCACGACCAATTTGGGGTAGAAGCTTGACCTGCATTCTCCTTGCAGGTGTTGAAAACTTCATCTGCAAATCGAACACGCTTCTTCACGCCAGATGACGTGGCACTTCCATCATCTTTACTCGATCTCGGGCTGACTGCGGTCCCCATCAAATGATACAACCCTTGGGACTCCTTCCCAGTAAATATCGCTGCATCCCCACGTGAGACTTCCAACACTCCACCTGCTATGGAAATCTTGAACCCTCTCGCATCGAGCCTACTCAATGATACCAGGTTCCGTCTCATCCTCGGAACGAATTTCACATCAGCCAGTTTACGAACTCCTCCATCGGGTGTCTTCAATTTCACCGTCCCGACTCCTCGAACCTCGCATGTTGACCCATCACCAAGTCTCACCGAGTCTCGCACCTGCTGAAAAGTATCAAATGTACCTCTCGTCGTACATATGTGTGTCGAGCTCCCCGAATCCAGAACCCATCCGTCTTCTTTTGGATTTTGAGCCCGCTCGTTCTTCCGCTTTAGAAATCGGCATTCCCGCTTCATGTGCCCATATCTTTTGCAGTAATGACACTGCACTTCTCCCCGTTCAACTCGCTCATCTGAGTGCATGCTTCCCGTTGTCACGCAGATTTCATCATCTGCATATAATCCTGTGATGTTCACATCCTCCTCTTCAACTTTCTTCTTCCCAGCAACGTACCGTTTGCGCTCTCGGCAGTCACTTTTATAGTGACCCTTCTTCTCGCACCAGAAACACGTGATTTCGCTTGGATCACGTCCCCTGGATTTTGGCCGCCATTCTTTACCTCTTGACTGTCGATGTCGGCTCCTCCCACGTTGATCATCTCGCATCGCCATGATTTGCTCGCCTGAATGCGTCGTGGGTCTTCAAAATGCTTCTGAATCTTGAAGTGACGCCATCACATCGTCCAGCTTCAATTTTTCCTTCCCCACAAGCAATGCAGTCACAAGCCCATCAAATGAGCTTGGTAGTGATGACAAAAGCAAAAGTGCTTTGTCTTCCTCTTCAACCTTCACATCGAGCCCCAATAACTGCGTCAGGATCTTGTTGAGTTCATTGGTATGATCCAACAAATTCGCTCCCTTGTCCATGCGCAATTGGTACAGTTTCTTCTTCAGGAACAACTTGTTGGTGAGCGACTTCGCCATATATCGCTGCTCCAACATCTTCCAGATCTCCTTCGGTGATGTCTCATCCAGCACCGAATACTTTACCTCATTCGCCAGACATAGGCGAATCATGCTGACGACCCGCATCTCGAGCTCTTCCCAATCATCTTTACTGGTTGTCTCAGGCTTTTCTCCGATCAACGGTCTGATCATGCCCTGCTGCACCAAAAGATCCTTCACCGTGCTTTGTCACAAGCTGAAATTATTTCGACCATCAAACTTCTCGATGTCAAATCTTGGAAGTGCTTCGCCACCCGTCATCGTCGTTGTCGCAAAACGCGATCACCACCGTCGATGTCACACCCTTTAATCACCACCTTAAAGAGTGTGAATTATCAAAAACTAACCATACGGATGTGTCCGGAACGGTCGAAATAGTCGGAATCGACTCCTGGATCGCCGAAATCGGACACCAATTGACCGAGATATGGTCAAAACACGTTCAACGGTCCAGATCACCTGCTGACGGGGCGCTGACGTGGCATGCCGGAGCTGTTGTCGGAATCCTGCCGGAATTGTCGCCGGCGGTGTGAACAGTGCCTTCTTCTCCGGCAAGGGGTTACTGTTCACCTGCGGGTTTGACCGAACTTTGACCGGCCATATCTCCTTCGTTTCAACTCCGTTTTCTTCGCCGCTTGCGCCGTTGGAATCGTCTCGCCGTCCTCTTCCCGAATCTGCCCTCGGAAAAATTTTCCGACCACTTTCAATTTTCCGGCCACCGGAAAATTTGTCATCGCCTCGCCGGTTCACCTCCGTTCGCTCCGCCTCGCCTCTGATACCACTTGTTGGGGCGCAGCGGACCTCAAACACACAAAACGGGAGCAAGAACGGAGCAACACACAATGTAACATTGTTCGGCGAGTTGCCTACATCCACGGGAGAAACATGGGCTCTTCCTCTATTCACGTCTCTCCGTTCTCGACGGAGGATTACAGCGCACAGAATCACCACATACTACACAAGGTATTCAATCCCGTTTAAATACAGGAAGGAAAAGCAAGTTGTTGGAGGGTAGCTCATCTACCCTTGAAACTTCCTCCCTACCGGCTGCTTCAATATTGGCAGCTTCAACGATGGCTGCTACCCACCATGCTGCCCACCAAAGCAAGGAGACTCCCGCAGCCATTTGGATAGATGCTGCCGCCAAAGAGGACTCTCCCAATTGGGAGTGGTCCCCACAAATACACACCCAATGACCACAAATTCACACACAATTGAACCATATTTTCAACATCAAGAACAAAACTATATGCGGATTTGGAAGCGTACTCGAAGCTTCTGCTCACCGCCACTAGTTGTGGAAGCTGTCACTGAGTCAAAGGACCTCGGATCTAAAGAAATTTATACCAGCTACTACTAAAAGAAGCAAGAGTTGTATCATGCTATAGATATAAGGAGAAGTCACCTGCACCGGTGAAAGCCACTGAAGACCTCGATCCAGCACTGCCCTCATCTCCCTATGCCATCTCGTCGCTGATAGAAGCCGCGATGAGGGTTTTTCATCGCTGCTGTGGAGAATCACTGTTGCCGCTTGATTTCCAAGGGGATTTTAAGCTGCCAGTGGTAGAAGAGTCTGCCACCGTCACATAACTATAGGAGACTGTGAAAGTAGAACCATTGCAAAGGGTTGTAGATGAACCAGATAACACCCCCCCCCCCATTGTGCAAGGAAGATGGTTGGGGGGATAAAAGTGAATTTAAAAAAATAGAGATAAAAAATAAAAAATAATAATAATAATAAATATAAGTATTTAAAAAAATATAAAACTAATTAATTAAATAAATCATATTAAACTAAAACATTAATAATAAACTATAAATAAAATTTAAATAAATAATTTTATAAATATAGTAATTATAAATTAACTTCTAAATAAAATAATTATAATTGTAAAATTAACAAATAAAATAAAGTAATAAATTAAACTAAATTAATAATAATGTATTCTATAAATGTAAAAAATATATGACAACTAATTAATAATAATATTAATTTAATAAAATAATCAGATAAATAAAAATTAAATTATGATCTTAATAATTTAATCTAATTATAAATTTTAAACTAAATAAAATAAGTTAATAACTTTTATAGATTAAATAAATATAAATAATAACAAATAACAATGTATGTAATGTTAATAAAATAAACTAATAAAATAACTAGTTAATAATTAATTATAATAACAACTTAACAAACTTTTATAATAAATAACTTTAAATAAGAATAAGTTAATTAGCATAATAATTTTAAATAATAAATTAGTAGACTAACTTTAATCTTATTTATTATTTTCTTAATTAATTAGATAGGTTATTTAAATATTTTTATTATGTTTTAAACTATCCTAACTGTTTTCTTTCATAGATTAATGCAGGAATCCATAACACATCCAGGTGCATCCCAACAAACTCTAAGAAGTTAGTTATAGAGGTTAGGATACAATGACAAGTGTGGTAGTGAAAAGTGCATGTGTGCGGTACGATGGTGAAAAACAAACCATTTTCATTGAAAAAAAGATGTGAATTGTCATAGATGATAGAGGTATTAGAAGCCAAGAAATAGTACAGGGGGACACATCATTCATTCATGATTCAACACTTCCCCACAGGAGCAGAGCAGATCCTTGGATAACCAATCTTGGAGACCCGAGGAGCCCAGGATCATAGCATCTTTTCAAGTTCAGAGAGGGATATTTATTCTCTTTTCATTTTCAATTTCCTTTATTTGTAATCAATTTTTGTTAACTTTTGTAATAAGTATGGTTGTACGCTAAATATCTTAGTTTGAGAATTTATAACTTATTGGTTATCTTTTTTATTTCTTCACTTGATTTCCTTTTTACAAAATTAGAATCAGTCAGTGATACTGATTCAAATTTTCATTTCAAATGGTCACACATAAACTATTTTCAAATTCAAAATTTCATGATCAATCGGTGAGATTGATCTTGAATTCATTTATCAAATCTTTAATTGTATTTAGCGTTGAAATTTTAAGAAGAGTTAAATTGTAATTTCTTACTTCTCAAATTCTTTAGCAGTTCGATGGATTTATAGAGTGGGGAACTCCAAGACTCGATCCTTTATCTCTTGAATTTCTTGGTGAGGGACATTTTTCAGTTTTTTTCTTATGGTGTTATTCAATTAAGAAAATTGAAGAAGTTATCTTTTTAAAACAATAGTTTGAGAATTCTTGAGTATTTTATTTGATCTGTTGCTCCTTAGTCATTTCCTATGTGTTTTTTCACTGTCTTTCCATTAGTATCATCATTTCTTAGTTTAAGGATTTGCCTCTGTTAAAACTGTGTTTTCTCATTTATTCTTATTAAAAAAATAAAAAATATATATATAAATTAAAAAAAGAAAGGAAAAATTATTAACTCCCCACTTTTGACATCAGTGGGGTGTTTTAAAAAGAAATTTGGTTGTTTATCCTTCCCTGTAGGTTTAACCCTGGTTACCACTATACTTTAGTAAGTAGGAAAATAAAAAATTTAACCTTTGACTCGTTTTCAATGATGAGAGGGTCATGTTTTTAGAGTCATTATCGGGGAAGGATTTGATATACCACTTTATTTTAAAAACTCAAAATAAATTCACATAAAAAACAAAAAAAATTGAAAAATTGAAAAAAAATTGAAATTTTCAACAAACAAATTTCTACTTTGTTTATCTACTATGTGTATTGTTTGTTGCTATTATCTATTTTTTCACTATTAGTTCTACTATACTATTGTGTTGAACAACTAAGTTACTATTCACTATGTTTATTCTAGTTACACTCTGATGTTACATTTTTTATGATCATAATATCTTTTACTGTTAGTTTACAGCACTTGAACCCAGAAATAGATAAACACTTAACTACTATTAAAAAAGAAAAACAAAATTGAAATGGAAAAATTGGAAGATAGGGTTCATGCACTAAATAATCAACCTAATTTTCACCATGAACTCTTAGAAGAGAATGATAGGTCTAGGATGAGGGAGTTCCACCATCCTCAAGTTTCAAGTAACCCTTCTTCAATCATACTTTCACCTAAATCCAGAAACTATGAGATTTAATAATCCCACATTTCTCTACTTCCTGCTATTAATAGACTCTCTAATGAGTAATCTTTATCCTTAATTTGATATTTCTACAATACAATGTAGTAATTAACACTGCTATGACTCGCTAATAATGAACTGAGAATGAGGGTATTTCCCTTTTTCCTTAAAGGGAATGCTTGAAAATGGGTTTTCAGTCTTGATGAGATTTTTTTGAGAACTGGGACCATGTCTATAATTCATTTATCATTAAATTTTATCCCTAAAGACATAAATGAGAACTTATAACAAAGATCACTAGTTTTTACCAGGAGTATCAAGAAGCCTTTCAGGAGGATTGGGATAGATTCATGGACCTGCTTAGGCAGTTTCCCCATCATCAACCCCCATACCACCTTATCATGGACACCTTTTATGAAGGGTTATCATCCTATGGTTAGAACTTAGTTGATCAAGAAACTGGGGGTAATTATAATGATAATATTGATGAAGAGTTAAGAAAAAAATCGATAACCTTAATTTTAACTCTCAACGTAAAAATTTAGGAAGGAAGAGAGTGAATTGAAATGTCAACACTGGTTCTGGAAATGATACTCAAGTTTAACTAGCTAAAAAACCAACCATCTTCAATCCTTAATGAACCAGAATTATAAACAAAGTGTTATTCAACTAGGATTTCAAAACTAAAATCAATCACATGGAAAACAATTTTCTCAGTGTGGCATGTTTGGGCACACTGATAACTTCTTTCTCAACTTTTACAAGTCATCCCAACAATAATAAAAATCAAATTGTGTTAACTGTAGTCCTAGGATTCCTGCTAAGGAATACCTATTTTCAAATAATTATAACCATGGATAGAGGAACCATCCCAATTTTTCCTGGAAAGAACAAGGCCTAATCAAGAAATATACTTCCCCAAATTACCAAAACCAACCAAGATAAAACTATCAAAATCAACAAATGGGTGAATCTTCTAATGCACAAGGTAATTATGATGGATAAGTGTCTTCAAAACTAGATCAAATTTAAAATAGAGTGGACTTTCAAGAATAGAGATTCAAAACTCAATTGAAAAAACATCAAGCCCAATATGAAATAGATAAAATTCAAAATAATGTTAGGATAAAAAACATGGAAACTAAACTGGTCCAACTTACTAGAGACTTTACCTGTAGAAATAAATTTATTCTTCCAAGCACAACTGAATTTAATACTAGAGATAAATCCCTGGATTTTTTTTACTAGAATTGGGCTTAATACTCAAACTGTAGTTGAAAAGGTCTTTGAAAATTTCCAAACTGAAAAATTGTGTGAATCTGGAAATAAAAATATGCTTTGTACATTATCTAGAATTCAAGAGCAAATCCTTTAAAATGAAGAAAATCTGAATTTTTCACCTAGAAAACAAGATGAAAATTCTTCTAAAAATAATAAGAATAAAGGTAAGGATAAAACTGCTGAATAAGTTAGGTACATGCCTATTATTCTTAGAAATTTTTCCCCACCCATATCTTTCCTTGAAAAACTAAAACCTTTAAGTAATACCAAGGTTGAACATATTTAGTTCCTTGGGATTTTGACCAAGATCCATGTAACGCCCCGACCCTAGTTACCAAGATTCGGTGCATTCTTACATAACATTGGCATGATCACAAAATATCAAGTCTCGAAATACCGATTAGTTTATTAGCCTTGGAAATACTAGATATATTTATAAGTTTTACATTACATTATAAAATGAAAAAATACAACAACATAGTCTCCATAGGCCACACTCATATCCCTTAGACTATCCCTGCCGGTCAGTCATAATATACTTATTTGCATCCTAGAAAAAATAAAACATAGAAAGGGGTGAACTCCGATGCTCGGTAAGGATAACAATATAGCGGAAACATTAATAAATAAGCATAAACATTTAAGGCAATGTATAAGACTAAAACAAAAGCCTTTTAAACTTAAAATTCATCATAATATGGAAAAGATAAAATCAAATAATGGCATTTACTTATTCACATGGATATTCTACTAGTCAAATAATCACATGAAATATCAATAGCCACTTTCATAATGATGGAATGCATATTTCCAGACTTCATAACCACATAGTCAAGGCCTTGTTCCAAGAATACCATTACGATTTTGTCAAGGCATTGTCCCAAGACACTAGTTTGTCTCATGAGACCTACCGATGCATCCAGGAGCTATAGCGGGCTCCACCCATCACATACTAAGTCCAATGCATTCCTCATATAAAAAGGTTTAAACATAACATAAACATTCATATTAAAACTAGCATATGAATTGTCAATACTTTATCCATAAACCAAGAATGGTGTAAAAATAACACATCCATAGTCAAACATATCACAAAACCTTCAATACAATATGTAATTTTTGTATCATAATAAATCAACTTCAAATAATCTTAAAATCCATCAAAGGAAGTTGACATAGATTAAATCAAAACTTTTTTAGAGAAATATCTATTTCTATTTTGAAATCATTTAAAATTTCTATAATTATAAAATAAAACATTTATTTTGAAATTATTCTTATAAGATTTTAAGGGAATCTTTGAATATGTTATAATGGTGTAAAATATCCTCACCCGCCATATAAGTTAAAAAAACATTCTTACCTTAATTTTTTCGAAAAGGTCATAAGGTAACTTTGTTTGGAAAATGACGGAAGGAGTCTTTCCAAACCATTTTATAAAAATTAAAACAGGGGTATAAAATGAATTTAACCCATAGTCTAGTAAATATTAAAAATGTTTTGGAATACATTCTTAAGAAACATGTATGTGTATGATAAAGAGGTCCCAGTAGATACTTACGTAAAAACAACCTCGGATAAAAAAAAGATTGTGAAATTAACCCTTACCTTGTACTTTTCCTTGGTCGATGGTACGTTAAACTCTTGTATAATAGTTAAATAATTGTTATTAAATTATACAAGAACTATATACATAAATATTATATCATATATGATCTTCTAATATTTCTTTGTTAATGATATTTCAGTAGTATCATCGTTTCTGGTGTTAACTGATTCATTTCCCTTTATATGCTTTGTTATGTAAGTAATGTTTGTTATGTATAGGATGTATATTATTCATATTCATAATTATATTAAGTCTTTAAACATTATTTTTAATCATTGAATGAAAATTATTCTTGAATGGATACGATGGGGAATGAATCTCATCGCGTTCGTGGAGACAGTAATCTGTACGTACACACGAGGGAAAATATCATTCTTTTAATATTAAAATAATATATAATTGGATGTTATATCATATATACATAATAATTATCATGTTATAATTATTATTTAAATCATTTATACTCATTTTTATACCCATCCAAATGATGATGTGTTTGAATAACAAACTACACCACGACGTGGAGACGGTAATCCGTACGTACGCACGTATGGTGACTTTGTCATTTATAGGATGGATAGAATAATGAATACGGTTGTACCATTTTTATAATCACATAAAAGTATATATAAGATACTATATTTATTATTTTATAATGTAAACAACAAAGAAATAGGAAGTGGAAGAAGAAAAGAACTTGAAAGAGGTGATGAAATATTTACCTCTTCTTAGGGTTCTTCCTTTTGATTTGATCAAAAAGGATCATTAGGCTGGCTTTATGACTAAATTAAGGACTCTAAGATGAAGTTAGAATAGTTGGTAGGATATTTGGGTAGGTTTTGGCTCATCAAAATGTCTTTGAAGTTGTGAATTTGAGAGAAGGGGAAGTTCCCTTTTATAAGAGGGGTGAGGGGCACCATAGGAAAAGATTGAAATAGTATTTTATAATAAACTAATTTTCGGTTTCTAATAGATAAAAAATGAATTATTTAAAGTATAATGTGGTTATGGGTCGAAAAACACTCAACCAATAGGTTTTATACAAGTTTGGGTCACTATATTAACCTTATCTTTTAGATTTAACTCTTAGTTAAATAGTTTGACATTTACCATGTCTCTTTGTATTTTTATATTATATGGTTAAGAAACTTAAAATAAACTTCCAAGAGAACCTAAAGTGGTTCATTAATGACATATATAATATTATTTAATCTCTTTGGATGAACCTTATATTTTTAGGAATATAATAACAATTAATAATATAATATTTGTTTTAAAAAGTCTTTTATGTCAATTTTGACACTATTTGGTATTTTATTTTTGTTAAATTCATAACAGCATTATTACTTAGAAAAATATTATTTTAATAAACCCTAACATTTAATATTAAACTATAAAATTAGTTTAATTCATTAAAGTCTCAAATTATATTTATTTTGATATTTATAATATCAATTATTTTAATCATTCATTAATAAGGTAATTATTGTATCATCATTGTGTCATAAATAAATTTAATTATATAATGTCTAAAAATTATAAATAAAATAATATTATGTAGTAAATATTTTTATATTTCTAATGAATATTTATAGTCAAATTTATCTTATGTATAACCCTATATTAAAAATGGTTTAGTTATTAAACTTTGATTTTAACTCTTTTAACTCTTCTTTAAATAAAATAATAATAAATGTCCTACTCTAATCCATGTGGACCAAAGAGGTTAATATTTTATTCCTAAGGTTTTTTGGTCGAATTATACTTATCCAATATAATGAAAAAATGTGTTAGGGTAATTATGATATCATTTTTACCCTTAATTACCCTATTTACTTTTAACCGTGGTAAATAAAAGTAAAAAGTTACTTTTCAGAAAAAAAAATATTTTCATATTATTGAACCAAATTTTACTTACAGATATTAACCATGTCTTTAGGGTTTTTGAAATTCAACCCACAGAAGCGGTAAAATTAAGTTTTATGCAAATTTGCAAATTCTCCTAGGCGGTGGGTAAAAGACGGTAAAAAGTTCAATAAAATTTTTATATATATAAACTCATTATAAAATGACTCTAATGAATTACATTTAACTTATATTGGTATTATATATCTATTTTGACCAAAAATAAATTTAAATAAAAATTTCGTTTTAAACAATAACTCAGTGTTTTTCACTATTCATAAAAAATTGAAAGTTTTCAAAAAAATACAAAAAATTCACCCTAAGATAATTTCGATAATCCGAATCCAAAAATGAAGTCCATTTTGAATGAAATTTTTTTTAAAATTTAAAAAAGTGGGTATTAATATTCATAACGACTAGTTTGATTGGTCACGGTGTTTTAGAATCTCAAAGTTGCGTATAATGCAAGCTATCGCATTATTCAAAGGGAAACATACCATGGAAGCTTGGGGTGTTACATTATTCTCTCCTTCAAATAATTTAATCCTCGAAATTTCTAGAATATTACTACATAAAAATATTCTGGTGGTTCTTTATCATAAGTTGCTTGGGTTTCCACATTGCCTCTTCCATCTTATGGTTTCTCCATAATTCTCTGGTATCAAGAATTTTTACAAGACCTTCACAATAAGATATATCAAATTACAATTCAATTTACTTATAGTTGAGTACATGTGTCGGGTCAGGCGTGTATTTTCTCAACAGTGATATGTGGAACACATCTTGAACTTTGGAGAGACTTGGAAGCATTTCCAAATGGTAAGCTACAGCCCCAATTGGTTCTAGAACTTCGAAAGGTCTGATGTACCTGGGACTTAGTTTACCCTTCTTACCGAATCATATAACTCCCTTCCATGGAGATACCTTCAAGAAAACATGATCTCATAGCTAAAATTACAAATCCTTCTTTTGGTTATCGGCATATCTTTTCTACCTACTTTGTGCTGCTTTGATGTGGATTTGGATAACCTTCACCTTTTCCATCGTTTCCTCAACAATTTCTGGGCCTACGAGTTTTCTTTTACCAATGCCATCCCAACAAGTTGGTGTGCGACATCTCTTTCCATATAATGCTTCATATATTGCCTTTTGAATACTTGAATGGAATCTATTGTTATAGGAAAATTCTACCATAGGTAAATATTGATCCCACATACCTTGAAAGTCAAGTGAGCAAGATCTCAACATGTCTTCTAAGGCTTGAATAGTCCATTCTGATTGTCCATCGGTGTGAGGGTGGTAGGAAGTTCTCAAATGAAGTTCAGTATCTAGGGCCTTCTGAAGACTTTTCCAGAATCTTGATGTAAAACGGGGATCACAATCAGAAACAATCGATAGGGGTACACCATGGAGTCTTACAACTTCATTAATATACATTCTTTCTAAACTTTCAAGTGGTAAATCTTATCTTATAGAAATAAAATGTACTGACTTGGTAAGGTGATCGACAATGACCCATATTGCATCATTTATTCTAGGTGTATTTGAAGCCCCATGAAAAATTCCATCATAATATTATCTCATTTCCACTCAGGTATTAGAAGAGGTTTCATGACTCCTCCAAGCTGTTTCCTTCCAGCTTTCACTTGTTGAAAAACCAAAAATCGCGACACAAAATCTGCAATCTCCCTACTCATGTGGTCCCACCAAAAATGTTCCTTCAAATATCTATACATATTAGTGATACCAGGGTGTATAGAGAAATTGGAGCTATGAGCATCATCCAACAATTCCCTTTTTAGATCAGGTATGTTAGGAACACAAAGTCTCTTCCCAAATTTCAAAATTTCGTCTTCATATATGAAGTCACTCAATCTCCCATCGTTCATAGCTTTAATTTTATTTTGAAACTCCTTATAATCAGCACATTTGAAAAAATATTGATGTTTCACCTTCCATGATTATTCCCATATCCATTTTCAGTAGATCCATGAAAATAAGATCCCTTTCAACTCTCATCTTGTTCAAAACTCCATGATCCATTCGACTCAAAGCATATTCCAACTTATTTGCCTTCCCCATGTGGTAGTGAATTGTGAAATCATAATACTTAAGAAGTTCAAGCCATCTCTTTTGCCTAATGTTGAGTTCTTTCTATGATAAAATATACTTCAAAATCTTTTGATCGGTATATATCTCACATTTTTCACCATAGAGATAATGCATCCATATCTTCAAAGAAAATATTACAACTGCTAACTCAAGATCATGAGTAGGATAGTTCTTCTCATTAATTTTTAACTGTCGTGATGCATAGGCAATAACTCTATCATTCTATATAAGGACAAAACCAATTCCTTTCTTTGAAGCATCACTATAAATAACAAACCAATAATTCCCCGATGGTAGAGTCAAGATAGGATCATTGACTAATCTTCTCTTTAGTTCTTCAAAAAATTATTCACACACTTTTGTCCAAACAAATTTAACCCCTTTACATGTGAGTTTGGTTAATGGGCTAGCCAATTGGGAAAAATTATAGACGAAGCATCGATAATAACCTACTAAACCAATAAAACTGCGCACCTCAGTTATATTTGTCGATGTTTTCCATTCTTGGATTGCCTTGGTCTTTGAAGGATCAAATGAGATTCCATCCTTCGAGTCAATATGGCTAAGAAAATAAATCTCTTGAAGCCAGAATTCATACTTGCTAAATTTCTCATATAATTCATTTCTTCTAAGAGTCTTTAGAATAATGTGCAAGTGATTTTCATAATCTTCATAGATTTTGTAGTATAACAAGATATCATCAATGAATACCACTACAAAGTCATCAAGATATTCCTTGAAAACTCTATTTATTAGATCTAG
This sequence comes from Viscum album, assembly GCA_963277665.1. Lineage (NCBI taxonomy): Eukaryota > Viridiplantae > Streptophyta > Magnoliopsida > Santalales > Viscaceae > Viscum > Viscum album. The sequence continues at coordinate 444,013,652 of OY728160.1, forward strand.
GAAGATAGAGGGTGCATTAGTCAATCTGAAAGGCATTACCGTAAACTCGTAATGCCTATACTTGGTTCGAAATGCTGTTTTCAGAATGTCTTCCTTCTTCACACACAACTGATGATATCTAGATCAAAGGTCAATCTTTGAAAAATATTGAGCTCTATAAAGTTGGTCAAATAAATAATCAATGTGAGGTAGGGGATACTTGTTCTTTATTGTTATAGCATTGATCTCCCTGTAGTCAATGCTCAACCTCATAGATCCATCTTTCTTCTTAACAAAAATAACAAGGGATCCCCATGGAGAAACACTAGGGTGAATAAATCATTTATTACTCAATTCCTCTAGTTGTTTCTTTAGTTCCACTAAATCCACAGTGGCCATTCTATAAGGGGTCTTCGATATGGGCCTTAAACCAGGAATTAAATCAATGGAAAACTCAATTTCTCATTCTGGAGGATGTCTAGGTAAATCTTCTGGAAACACATCAACATATTCTTAGACAATAGGTATGTCCTCTATTAAAACATTACTTTCCTCACCTACAGTTATTTCATTCCCTTCCTCCCCAATAATTGAATTTATTTGAGCTACTGGGGTGGATCTAAATAAGAAATAGGTGGTTATGTTTCTTCTATAAAGATAAGGTACTCATTATCATCATCGATAATTGTAACCTCTTTCTTCTTACAATAAATTTTCGCATCATGGTCCAAAATCCAATCCATACCAAGGATTATATCAAATTAAATCATGGTTATGACGATGAGATCAGTAGATAAAGAATATTTATATGCCTTAATGGGAACTGATTCACAAAACTTTGTTGCAATGATACTTCTCTTATGTGTTTTCACTGACAACTCCCTTGTTAATTCAAACTGAAAATATCTAATTTTCTTAGTAAACTGGGAAGATATGAAACAATGCAATGATCTAGAATCAAATAAAACATTTTCTAAACTTGATTAAACCATTAAATTACCTACCACCACATCTTTTGGAGCTTCAACCTCAGTAGTAGTGATATCATAAGCATGGCCTTGATCCCTTGGCCTTTTCCGAGGTAAGTTTCCTTGGTTCTTAGGAAATTCATTTTCATAATGCCCCATTTCTCTATAATTTTAGAATTCATCATTGATAACCTTTTTCTTCCCCTTGTAATCAAAATCTTGGTGGCATTTTTCACCACACTTGTAATAGACTCTCATTCCCTTCAGGCAAGTACCGGGGTGTTTCTTCCCACATTTACCGCAAGATTTGTATTCAACTTTTCCATTCTTCCCCTTATTTCCATTTCCATAGTGTTAAATAGATCTCTTATTCTCTTTCTTTGCTTTAAAGTCGTAAGACATAGAGAATTCCTTTTATGTCTTGATAGCGCATGAGACAATATCTTCGTATGATAAGAAGGATTATGAGACTAATGCTCTATGGATAAATGGTTTTAACCCATAAAATAATCTATAAATCTTAATCCTTGGGTTATATATATAATCCTCTACATGCCTTGATAACCTTGTAAAGTTAGCCTCATACTTTCTGACATTCTCATCCTATTTTTGCCTCAGACTCAGAAATTTACTTTCCATATCCGCTCAATGGTCATGAGGAAAGTATTTTTCTAAGAAAATCTCTTCAAACTCCCTCCATTCCATATTTTATACTTAATAATATTTCTTTGTGTTTTAAATCAATGACCACCATTGATCTGCATCTCCCGTGAGGTGATAAACTACCATGACAAGTTTTTCCCTTTCACTACTTCCCAAAGTGTGAACTATTTTCTATAAGGAATTTATCCATTGTTTAGCTACTAATGTATTTGTACTCCCATTTAATTTTGGTGGTTGCTTCCTCATGAAGTGGTCTAATATTGATCCTCCACGTTTGGGATCAGGGTGCTCCATACAGGTAACGTTATTATTCATAACCTAAGTGAGTTGTCCCAGTATGGAGATAAGCTGATCAGCACCAGTTGCTTCACCATCTCCACTATAATTATCTTGAGTAGGAGGGAAATCCATACATATATTTCATGCATTAATAAGGTTTCCATTCCTTCTACAAGGTTCCATTTCTAAATAATGGCATACACTAGATTAGTTTATGAATCACAATACATAATTCCAATCTTATAAAACAGTTAAAATAAATTGAAAAGTTTATGGATATAATCCATAATCATAAAAATGTTTTCTTTGAGGAAGTATATACTCATAAACCCTTCATAATGGTTTGTTAATAAAATGATAATTATCCTAAGCATATCCCCTGAGAGTGTTGTAACCAAGAGTGCAGTAAGGCCCATTTTCATGCACCAATTCTCTTTTAAGTATAGATAAAAGCAGTGTTTTTGGGTTTTACCCCTAGGTACATCTGTGCCAGAGCCGCCTCTACCTGCTCGTATCCAAAGAGGGATTTATTACTTGGAAAACTCACAAAATATATACAATACCAAAATTCTAGGAAGTTCTCCTATACTAATCCTCAAAATCTATCTTAGGTTAATGTTCTCTAATCAGAGTTTCTCTAAATATAGCTTCCAAGTTCTGTACTAAACTTCCTCTGATACCAACCATAATGCCCCAACCCTAGTTACCCATAGTTAGTTCATTATTACATAACATTGGCATGATCACAAAAGATCAATTCTCTAAAGACGGATTAGTTTAGTAGCCTTGTAAATACTAGATACATTCATAAGTTTTACATTACATTATAAAATGAAAAACTACAACAACATAGTCTCCATAGGCCACACTCATATCCCTTAGACTATCCCTATAGGTCATACATAATATACTTCTTCACATCCTGGAAAAAATAAAACATATAAAGGGGTGAGATCAGATTCTCAGAAAGGATAACAATACAGTGGAAACTTTCATAAATAAGTATAAATATTTAAGGAAATGTATAAGACTAAAACAAAAGCCTTTTAAACTTTAAATTCAGCATAATATGGAAAATATAAAATCAAATAATTTCATTTACTTATTCACATGGATACTCTACTAGTCAAATAATCACATGCAATATCAATAGCCACTATCATAATGATGGAATGCATAATGCCAGACTTCATAACCACATTGTCAAGGCCTTGTGCCAAGACTATAAATAATTTTTTGTTAAGGTCTTGTACCAACACACTAGTTTGTCTCATGAGAACTATAGATGCATCAAGGATCTATATAGGGCTCCACCCATCACTTACTAAGTCCAATCCATTCCTTATATGAAAAGGTTTAAACATAACATAAACATTCGTATTAAAACTAGCATACGAAATGTCAATAAATTATCCATAAACCATGAATGGTGTAAAAATAACACATCCATAGTCAAAAATATCACAAAACCTTCAATAAAATATAGAAGTTTTTTATCATAATAAATCAACTTCAAATAATCTTAAAACCCATCAAAGGATGTTAACATAGATGAAATCAAAACTTTTTTTTTGGAGAAATATCACTTTCTATTTTGAAATAATTTAAAAGTCATATAATTATAAAAGAAAACATTTATTTTTAAAATATTCTTATAATATTGTAATGGAAGCTTTGATGATGTTATAATGTCATAAAATAACTGCACCCGCCGTATTAGTTAAAAAAATTCTTACCTTAATTTTGTCGAAAAGGTCATAAGGTAAATTTGTTTGGAAAACGACGGAAAGATTCCTTTAAAACCATTTTATAAAAATTCAAACAAGGGTATAAAATTATATTAACCCATATTATAGTAAATATTAAAAATGTTTTGTAATACATTCTTAATAAACATGGATGTGGATGATGAAGTGGTCCCAGTAGATACTTCCGTAAAAACAACCTCGGATAATAAAGAGATTGTGAAATTAAACCTTACCTTATACTTTTCCTTGGTCTATGGTAAGTTAACCTCCTATATAATAGTTAAATAATTGTTATTAAATTATACAATAACTTTATACATAAATATGATATCATATATGGTCTTCTAATATTACTTTGTTAATGATATTTCAGTAGTATCATTGTTTCGGGTGTTAACTGATCCGTTATCCTTTATATGATTTGTTATATATGTAATGTTTGTTATGGATATAATGTATATTATTCATATTCATAATGATATTAAGTATTTAAAAATTATTTTTAATCATCAAATTAAAATTATTCTTGAATGAATGCGATGGGGAATGAATCACATCGCGTTCGTGGTGACGGTAATCCGTACGTACTCACGAGCGACAATATCATTCTTTTGATATTAAAATAGTATATAATTGGATGTTATATAATATATACAGAATTATTATCATGTTATATTTATTATTTACATCATTTATACTAATTATTATACTCATCCAAATGATGAAGTGTTTGAATAACAAACTACACCACGAAGTGGAGACGGTAATCCGTATGTACGCACGTATGGTGACTTTGTCATTTATAGGATGGATAGAATAATGAATATAGTTATACCAGTTTTATAATAACATCACAATATATATAATATAATTGATTTATTATTTTAGAATGGAAACAACAAATAAAGAGGAAGTGGAAGAAGAAAAGAACTTGAAAGAGGTGATGAAATATGTACCTCTTCTTCGGGTTCTTCTTTTTGATTTGATAAAAAGGCTTCTTAGGTTGGCTTTCTGACTAAATTAAGGCCTCTAATATGAAGGGAGGATAGTTAGGAGGATATTTGGGCAGGGTTTTTTTGATCCAAATGGATTTAAAAGTGTGAATTTGAGATAAGGGGAAGTTCCCTTTTATAAGAGGGGTGAGGGGCACCTTAGGAAAAGATTGAAATATTATTTTATAATAAAATAATTTTCAGTTTCTAATGGCTCCAAAATAAATTATTTATAGGATAATGTGGGGATGGGTCAAAAACCACTCAACCGATAGGTTTTAGACAGGTTTTGGTCACTATATTAACCTTATGTTTTAGATTTAACACTTAGTTAAATAGTTTGACATTTACCAAGTCTCTTTGTATTTTTATATTATATGGTTAATAAACTTACTATAAACTTAAAATTGAACCTCAAGTGGTTCATTAATGACATATATAATATTATTTAAGCCCTTTTTCTGAACCTTATATTTTTAGAAATATAATAACAATTAATAATATAATATTTATTTTAAAAACTCTTTTATGTCAATTTTGACACTATTTGGTATTTTATTTTTTTTTAATTCATAACAACATTATTACTTCAAAAAAATTCATTTAATCAACCCTAAAATTTCATATTAACCTAAAAAATTAGTGTAATTCATTAAAAGTCTCAAATTATATTTATTTGGATATTTATAATATCAATTAATTTAATCTTTCATTAATAAGGTAATTACTGCATCATCATTGTGTTATAAATAAATTTAGTTATTTAATGTCTAAAGTCTATAAATAAAATTACATTATGTATAAAATATTTTTATCTTTCTAATGAATATTTATAGTCAAAATTACCTTATGTATAACCCTATATTAAAAATGGTTTAGTTATTAAACTTTGATTTTAACTCTTTTAACTCTTATTTAAATAAAATAATAATAAATGTCCTAGTCTAATCCAAGTGGAACAAATAGGTTCAGATTTTGTTCCAAAGGTTGTTTTTGGTCGAATTATACTTATCCAATAGAATTAGGACATGTTTTATGGTAATTATGATATCATTTTTACCATTAACTATCCTATTTATTTTTAATCGTGGTAATAAAAGTAAAAATTTACTATTCACCAAAAAATATTTTCATCTTATTAAACAACATTTTACTTATTGATATTAACCGTGTCTCTCAGATTTTTGAAATTCAACCCACAGAAGCGGTAAAATTAAGTTTTATGCAAATTTGCAAATTCTCCTAAGAGGTGGGTAAAAGACGTTAAAAAGTTCAATAAAATTTTTATATATCTAAACTCATTATAAAATGACTCCAATTAATTACATTGAAATTATATAGGTATTATGTATCTATTTTTACCTAAAATAAATTTAAATAAAATAAATAAATATTTAAATAAAAAGTTGGTTTTAAACAATTACTTAATGTTTTTCACTATTCATCAAAAATTGAAAGTTTTTAGAAAAATACCAAAAAATCACCCTAAGATAATTTCAATATTCCAAATCAAAAAATGAAGTCCATTTTTTAGGATAAAATTTATAAAATTTAAAAAAGTGTGTATTACTATTCATAACGGCTAGTTTGATTGGTCGCGGTGTGTTAGAATCTCAAAGTTGCGTACAATGAAAGTTATTGCATTATTCAAAGGGAAACATATCGTGGAAGCTTGGGGTGTTACACTCCAAGTGAACATCTCATTCATTCAAACATTAATCCAAATTCCATTATATTATAAATATCCCAAAAAGATTATTTATAATAAAAAATCACTTGAATAATTTTCTACCTACAGCCTCACTGAAGAGTGAAGTGTTTTTCTTCAAAAAGAATCCCACCCAAGCTTAAAGACCCAGGTAGCTTTTTTATACCCTTCACCCTAGGAAATTCTAGTCAAATAAACTATCAATTTGACTTAGGTGCTAGCATTAATCTTCTCCCATACTCATTGTTCCAACAGTTGAGGTTGGGTGATTTTCAAACCACCATAGTCATCCTTCAGTTGGTTGACTGTTCTTTCACTCATCGTGTAGGGAGGGTAGATGACTTAATAGTTGAGGTAGGGAATCTTTTTTTGTCTGCAGATTTCTTAGTCTTGGATATAGAGTGTGACCAAGAGGTGCTCATCATTCTAGGTAGGCCCTTATTGGATAATGGTGGATCGGTTATTGATGTATCTAAATTTCAATTAATTTTTAAAATTGGAGAACAACAAGAAGAATTAAATATATTTAAAAATGTCAAAATACCAACATTCCCTGAAAATTGTTCAAAAATTGATTCCTTAGAAGCTGATAATAAATTTGAAAATCCTGAATATTATGAAAAACAATCCTCTATTGTATAAATTTATTTGGAAACTGAAAATATTGATTTTTCTATTTCACATGTAGTAGAATCTTTTTAAACTATAAATCTGGAAAATTTTCGAGAACTGGACAATTGTCCAGTATCTGCTTCTAATGGAGATGAGTCATCTGTTTCTGAACATAAGAACATTCTAAGGGAACTTAATGGTGATTATTTCATCACCTACACTTCAGATAAAATTGATGTTATAGAGGGATAGATGTTAATAAAACTAGATGATTTTTCTTTGATAAATCTGTTAAATTCAAATCTAGAAAATTTGGACAGTGTGTTGTCCACTTTGGATAGCAGTATTGTCATTTCTAAAACTGATCTAGAAATTGAAAACATGTCATCATTACAACCTCCCTATAAGAGAAATTTTGAATACCTTGGTCATCCTATTACCAAGAGTCTTCCATCAAGTGAAAAAGCATCAATTATTGAACTAAAACCACTTCCTTCACAACTTAAATATTCATTTTTGGGTGAGAATTCCAAAATTCCTATTATTATTTTTGTTAAGATGAATATTAATAAATATGAAATATTGTTGAATGTTATAAAAAAATTAAATCTTCCATAGGATGGACCATAGCTAATATTAAAGGAATTATTCCTTCATTCTTCATGCATAATATTCTAATGGAACCAGAACATAAGCCTAGGGTTGAGTTTCAAAGAATATTAAATACCAACATGAAAAATATTGTTAGAGAATAAGTTATCAGACTGTTAGACACTTGAATAATCTATCTTATATCTGACAGCACTTGGGTCAGCCCATTCCAAGTAGTCCCGAATAAAAGAGGTTTTACTATTATCAAAAATGATATGAATAAAGAAATTAAAGTTAGGAAATCCAAAAAATGGAGTCTTTATATACTATAGGAAGCTTCATTGTACCACTAGAAATGATATTTTCCAATGCCCTTCCTTGATCAAATTCTTGAGAGGCTTGTTGGGAATGAATTTTTCTATTTTCTGGATGGGTATTCTGGTTATAAATAGATTCTAGTTTCTCCAGAATATTAGGATAAGACTATTTTCACAAGCACCTTTGGGACATTTGCCTACCGTAGGATGCCCTTTGGGTTGTGTGGATCCCCTACTACCATTCAAATGTGTATGATAGCTATATTCTATTATATTATTGATTGAATCATAGAGGTTTTCATGGATGACTTCTCCATTGTGGGTAGCACTTTTTATTCTTGTTTTAGAAATTTAGAGTTAGTTTTGGAGAGATATTTAGAGGAAAACCTAGTTTTCAACTAATAAAAGTGTCAATTTATGGTCACTGAAGGTATAGTGTTAGGAAATAAAGTTTCCAAGAGGTATTTGAAGGTAGAAACTGCTAAAATAAAATTTATTCAAAAATTACCACCTCCTAAAAATGTTAAAGTTGTTAGAAGTTTTCTAGGGCATGTCAGTTTCTACCAGAGGTTCAAAAAATATTTCTCTAAAATCACTAAGTCATTATGTTCCCTTATTGATAAGGATGTCTCATTCCATTTTGACCAAAAATTTCTTGGTTATTTTAATATTCTTAGATAGAAACTCTCTACATCACCTATCATCACAACACTTGATTGAAAACACCCTTTTGAACTAATGTGTGATGCTAGTGATATGGTTGTTGGAGTTGTCCTAGGACATAGGAGGGATAAGAAGTTGCATGTTGTATATTAGGCTAGTAGACTGCAAGATGAGGCTAAAAAAACTATACCACTACTGGAAATGGTTATTAGTTGTGGTATTTTATTTAGATAATTTTAGGCAGTACCTCTTTGGTTAAAAAGTTATCATTTTCACTAACCATTTTTCCTTGAAATTCTTGTTGTTTAACAAATAAGCAAAACCTAGGTTGATTAGATGGATATTATTGTTACAAGAATTTTAATTATAAATTAAGGATAATAAGGGAGATAAAACTAAGTTTCATACCATATTTCTAGGATTCCTTATACCTATTGTGAAGATCCAAGGGAGATCAACTATTACATTCCTGATGAAAAACTTTTCACTGTGTCAATAAGGCAGTCTGCCCAGTTTGTAGACTATGCCGATTTCTTGGCAGCTAGTATCATTTTCAATGATTTTTCTAGTAACCAAATAAATAAATTTATTTCAGGGCATAATTACTACCTATGGGATGAACCATTACTATTTAGGAGGTGTGCATATGGTATTCTTAGAAGTTGTGTTCTAGAGGAAGAAATGTTTCTCATATTAAAGAGTTTTCACTCCTTACCCTGGGGAGGAAACCATGGTGGTGAAAGGATAGATCAAAAAGTATTTCAATATTGTTTTTATTGTCCCACCTTATTCAAGGATACTAGGAGATTTGTTGTAAGATGTCATAAGTTTCAAAGATTAGGAAATTTTGGGATTAATCAAGAGTTACCCCAAAATGGTATTTTAGAAGTTGAAATTTTTTATGCCTAAGGTTTAGATTTCATGGCTCCATTTCTATCATCTCATGGGAATAAGTATATTCTAGTGTTTGTAGACTATGTTTCTAAATGGGTTGAGGCAGTAGCTTTTCCCAACAATCAGGCCAACAGTGTAATTAAATTTTTCAAAAATAATATCTTTTCAAGATTTGTAGTACCAAAATCCTTTATCACTGATAATGTAACAGACTTTAAAAACTAAAATTTTAAGTCTTTAATGGAAAAATATGGTTGCACCCATAAAACTGGTACTACTTATGATCTACATTCTAGTGGATAGGTAGATATTTCTAACCGAGAGTTGAAGCAGATTTTAGAAAAAAAACTATCTCAAATTCTAGAAAGACTGGTCACTTATATTAGATGAAGCTTTATGGTCATATAGAATAGATTTTAAGACCTCAACAGGTATGTCTCCATATAGGATATTATTTGGAAAATATTTTCATTTCCCTGTAGAGTTGTATCACAAGTCATATTAGGCAGTTAAGGCCTTAAATTTTGATTTTAAGAGTGATAGAGAGAGAATGTTTCTTGAGATGAGTGAACATGATGAAATTAGGAGAGAGTTTTATGCCAATTATAGGATATAAAAAGAGAGTTATGAATCCTTTCATGATTGTATCATTCAAAAAAATAGTTCAAACCTGGATAGAAGGTCCTCCTCTTTAATTAAATACATAAACTATTTCCTAGAAGACATAAATCCAAGTGGTCAGGACCATTTATAGTTGTTAATTTTTTAAATAATGTAGTTTTTGAGATTATAGGTGAAGAAAAAAACCCATTCTGGTTAATGGGCAGAGAGTTAAGCACTATTTTGATGGACATACAAAGGGATTGGTTGGCTTCACTATTCTTGAAAAATGGATTTGAATAAAGTCTAACATAATACTTTAAACTCGGTGCTTGAAAGGATTAAAACCATGGTTTATGCTTTGTTTTTACTTTCTTCATGTTTTGTTCTTTGTATAAAGTGCTGTTTACTACTTTTTGTACTCTGTTTCTGCTAGAATTGTTCTCTTTATTCTTCTTTTATGGATAATAAACAAGTATGTTGTTGTGTCACTGGAAGAGCAGAATCCCCAAAATGGATCATGTCTGGAAAAAAATTAACAGGGAAGTTCTTTCATTTTTACTTCTTCATTTATTTTCAACTCCATTAACTTTAAAAAATTTACTTTGTTTAGTCATTATTACTCTGTTAAACCTTGATTCATCGACCTATTTTTGTATTGATCCACTAATACACTATTTTCATTAAGTCAATCAATGGTGACTCACTAGTGGTAGTGTTGGTGAGTCAGTGATTTTATGCTATTACTATTCAAAAAAAGTGCACATGTCTTAGCTGAAAATTATGACTGCATGTGTCGGTTTACTAAAAAAAGTTTGTTGCATGTCTCTTTGCTGGAAATATTTACTGCTTGCACTGATATGTTAAATAAATTCTGTTGCATATTATATTTGTTGTAAATTATATTTCATTGTACTAAAGTTTATTCACTGTGTGAAATTAGGTGTGGGGGGATCATGCCCACCTTTTTCTGCTTGTTCGGATTGTTTCTATAGGGTGTTTAGCATTCATTTTTCTATATTATGTAAAATCTTATTGAATCAAATTCTTAAACTGATATACCCTTTTCATTGGCACTTTAATTTTTTACATGCTATAGTCTGAACCTTATTGAACATCTTTATCACTGTCTTAAATGATAATTCATGTACTTGCTTGAGAATATGTTGTAAAAAAATTCTTGTTTCAAACACTTATTTCTAAACTTCACTGAGATCCTTATACATGTAATTAATCTACTTAAATAAAAATATACTTTAAGATTTAATAGTGTAATTTTTTTCTCCACATTTGAATTCAGCTTTAGGGACAAAGTTGGGTTTTAAGTGTGGGAGAGGGGGTTAATTCATGACTGATCTAAATTGTGCTTAATGAATACCATAATATCCCGCTACTCTTTAATCTTTTATTCAAAAAATACTTAAAAATTTTCAAAATCCATTCACATTTTTGATTCATTAGGTTTCACATTATATTCCAAATGAGTCTTGCTTAAGAACAGTTACCTTATTAGTGGTTAATAGTTTCCATGAGTCTGAAACTTATAAGGATGGGTGATTGTTGAGCGAATTTGTTTAGTGATTTTATGAATTTTCAATTTAGTAACTATGATTAAGAGTTATGTAGAATACATGTTAGTGGTATTTTTATTATATCTTTAAAAACTAGAAGTTTGAATTTTTTTCTAGGGGACACACTTTTTATTTATAAAAAAATAATCACCTTAGTGATCCAATGTGAATGTTTTTTATATGAATCTCTTAGAACTGGAGTAATTTGGGAATTTTGGAACACACGGTGAATCTCTAAGACACAAGGAACTAGATTCATTTTTGTTAAATAGAATCCCTTTTTTTAATTTGAATAATTTCATATGTACAATGCTCAGCACAAGATACACTGCTTGGGAAAAAATATAACAAAGTGTCTAGGGTCAAAAATGATCTCATTATGGTGAGGGAAATAATGAATTCTAGATAAATAAAGTAACATTAGATTTATATGGAAACATTTAGGTTTTTTCAATAAGGTGATTCAAAAAAAATTAATTAATTTTTTCATTTTTAGAACATAGGAGAAAGTCAAAGTATAAGGTTCTTTTTTTAAGTTTTTGATTCCACCAGCTTTTAACTTGATATCAATCTTGAATTTAGATCTTAGAATTGAATTGAATTAAATCATTAGGTTGATTCATATATGAGGCATGAAATCCTAAAAATTAGATGATTTGTTTCTCTATAGATTACTAGTAAGTATTTTTAGTTGGGAAAGACATCTCTTGAAATTTTCTTATCAAAAGCCTATTTCTCAATTTTGAGTTCCTTTGCTTTTAAACTGTTGTACATGCTTTATCTTAAAATGAATAATAAAATCTTTTTCTGCTTTAAATTGACAATAAAACAGGGAATTTTTTGAGGATAAGCAATGTTTAATTGTGGGGGAATTTTATGTGGCCTTAATTTTACATAGTTTTCCACATCTAATTACTAGGTTTTTATTGATTTAATTAATTATTTTTTTTAATTTTTGTTAAACATTCACACTTTTGTATTTTTATAATTAAATTTATTAATTAATCTATTTTTATAATTAATTATGTATGTTTAGAATTTAAAATAATTAATTTTGTCTTACTAATGTTTCTAGTATAATAATAATTTACTAATTAGTTTTGTGGTATAAATCTACTTTACTTTTTAAATAATATGACATTTATATTAATTAATCAATTAATAATTTTATTTTCATTTAATTAACTTAGTTTTTAATTTAAAATTTTATCATTTAATCTTGATTAATTAAAATAATATAAATTTATTAATTATTTCAATCTAATTATTTTAAATTGATTTGATTGCATTTAATAATTTATACCCTTTTAATTTAATTTAACAATTATTTTTATAATTGGTAATTTAATTACTATGTTTAATAATTTAGTTAGTATTTATTACAAGTGAATTTTTTAGTTTTAATTTAATAAAATAATTAATTGTTCAATTGTTTTTAATCAATTATTTTTATTCATCATCTAGTTAATTAATTAAGTAAATTATAATTTTAAACTTCTAATTTCTTTAATGATTTAATTTTATTAATTTTTGTCTCAGGTTTTATAGATTTATGTTCAAACACTGACAGCCCCTATGTTTGTCTCATTGATATTGATTCTTAACAGTATCGGTGACTCAATGAGTAACTGATGTAGTTCACCCACCCCACAGTGCTGCCTCCAGCCTTCATAGTCCAGCAACCTACCAACACCTTCAGCAAACTGACTCACCGATGATGCCTTCACCACTAGCCCTGTCTGTCTTACCGACACCTCCTCTATTTTTCCTCCTGAAACCGACCATCCCTTCTACACGGGTAGCTCATAATTATCAATTCCTCCCAATCTGGTCTCACTAACAACAATTCCCACTGTGATTCATCGATATCCAGCCTCATCAGTCTCACTGATGCATTGCTAATTACCGACAACCCCTCTCAGCGAGCAACCAATGCCCCTTCCATATATCCATCATATCAATGCCCACCCAATGACCACAAATTCACACACAATCGAACCACAATTTCAACATCAAGAACAAAACTGGAAACATATTTTGAAGTGTAATCGAAGCTACTACTCGCCACTACCTGTTGTAGAAGCTGTCATAGAGTTAGAGGAGTTGGGATCTGAAGAACTTGTTACTCACCACTGCTGAAAGAAATAAGAGTCGTCTCACACCACAGATCTGAGGAGAAGTCACCCGCGTCTTCATGAGTCGCTAGAGACCTCAAGTCGGTGCCACCCTCATCTCCCTACTGTTATTCATCACCGATTGGATCCACGAGGAGGGTTTTCTATCACTGTTATGGAGAATTGCGACCATCACTCAATTTCTAAGGGGATTTGAAGCCACTAGTGGTAGAGGATTTTTCCTAAATCATGGCACTAGAGGAGATCATGAAAGGAGAACCATTGTGGAGGGTTGCAGAGGAACCCAAAAACCCCCCTTTCTCAAGGAAGATGATTGTGGGGATAAAAAATTAATTTTTTAAAAAAAGGAAAAAATATAAATGATAATATAAATGATAATAATGATTAATATAAAAAATAATTAATTAAAAAAATATATAAATAATTAAATAAATAAAATATATTAAACTAAAACATTAATAATAACTTATAAATAAAATTTAAATAAATACTTTAATAAATATAGTAATTATAAATTCAATTTGTAATAAAATAATTATTATTATAAAATTAATAAATAAAATAAAGTTATAAATTCAACTAAATTAATAATAATCTCATTTAAAAATATAATAAAGAAATAATAACTAATTACTAATAATATTAATTTAATAAAGTTATCAAATAAATAAATATTAAATTATGATCTTAATAATTTAATCTAATTATAAATTATAAACTTAATAAAATAAGTTAATAACTTTTATAGATTAAATAAATTTAAATAATAACAAATGAAAATGTATACAATGTTATTAAAATAAATAGTTAATAATTAATTATAATAATAAATTAGCAAAATTTTATAATAAATAACTTTAAATAAGTATAGGTTAATTAGCATAATAATTTTAAATAATAAATTAGTAAAGTAAATTTTATCTTATTTATTATTTTCTTAATTAATTAGATAGGTTAATTAAATATTTTTATTATGTTTTAAACTATCCTAACTATTTTCTTTCACATATTCATGTAGGAACCCAGAACACATCCAGGTGCATCCCAACGAACTTTGAGAAGTTAGTTATAGGGGTTAATATACAATGATAAGTGTTGTAGTGAAAGGTGAACGTGTGCGATGCGACGGTGAAGAACTTACCATTGTCAGTGAAAATAAGTGGTGAATTATAGAAGATTATAGAGGTATTAGAGGCAGATCATTAGTACGGGGGGACACATCATTTATTCACGATTCAACACTTCCCTGCAGGAGCATAGCAGATCCTTGGAGAACCAATCTTGGAGACCCAAGGAGCCTAGGATTAGAGTTGCTTTTCATGTTCCAAAGGGGAGATTTCTTCTCAGTTCATTTTAAATTTTCTTTATTTGTAATCAAATGTTGTTAGTGTTTTAAATCAGTATGGTTGTATGATAAAAAAATTAGTACTGAAATTTAGAAATTACTGGTTATCTTTTTTATTCCTTCATTTGATTTTCTTTTTAAAAAATTAGAAGCAGTCGGTGAGACTGATTCACATTTTCATTTAAAATTCTCACACATAAACTATTTTTAAATTCAAAATTTCATGATCAATTAGTGAGATTGATCTTGAATACATTTATCAAAGCTTTAACTATATTTATAATTTTAATTTTACGGTGAGTTAAATTCCAAATGATTACTTTTTGAATTCTTTGGCAGTTCAATTGATTTCTAGAGTGGGGAACTCCAAGACTTGATCCTCTGTCTATTGAATTTCCAAGTGAGGGATATTTTTCAGTTTTTTTGATGTGTTATTCAATTAATAGTAGTGAATTAGTAATCTTTTAAACCATTAGTTTGATAATTCCCAAGTATTTTATTTGATCTGTTTCTCCTTATTCATTGAATATGTGTCTTAGTTCACTTTCTTTCCATTAGTATCATCATTTATTAGTGTAATGATTGGCCTATTAGTTAAAACATTGTTTTATCATTTCTACTTATTAAAAAAATATAAAAAGTAAAAATTAAGGAAAAGGTATTATATCCCCACTGTTGACACAAATGGGGTGTTTTGAAAAGAAATTTAGTTGTTCATCCGTCCCTGTGGGTTTGACCCTTCTTACCAATCAACTAGGTCACCTTGCTAAAGGTTGTCTCTCCATGCTTCCAGCCCATAGGAAAATAAGTCTTTGGATAAAGTTAAAAAAAGTCTCTTGTTGTTAATGTTTCTCTTAAATATTTAAAGGAGTAATGTCCATTGATATTGGATAATGGGGGTTCTCTGAATATGACTGGGAACTTGATGTTGTTAAAAACATTAAATTGAAAATAGTTATTTGTAAATTTTGGGAATTATGGGAATCTCAATATTAAAGGGGTTGGTTTTTCTGATATTGGAAAAAAATTAATTCTAAGAACACACTTTATGTTGATGGAATGAAACAAAATATGTTAATTTATTTGCATCTTTGTGAGGAATAAGATGGGGAAATTTTTAGGAAATATGGTTTTTGGGTAAAAATACATGAATATGGAAATGATGTAATAAAAGGGTAGTGAATAAATGGAAATTTAATTCAAAATGGCTATGTACATAATACGTGTTATTTGAGAATAAAATATGAAAATGAACTATAGTACAGAAGTCTTGGCCATCTAGACCAAAGAAACATGAGAAAAGTTTCTCATAGATAAAGTGTTCATGACTTACCTAAGAAGAAGATATAGATTATTCTAACTTTCACTACATGATAGAAGGGGAATATCTCTAATTATTCACCCAAAAATGATGAGATTCAAATATCTAATACTTTGGGGCCAATTCATTTTAAAAATTTTGCACCCATGAGAAATCATTCAATACATGGTGATAAGTATTTTATTTCCTTTATTGATGGCTTTAATAGCATTACATGTGTTATGTTTATGAAACATAAATCATGGGATCTAAATACATTCAAGAGTTTTAGAAGAACTGAAAAAGAGATTGGTTAATCTTTGATGATATTTTAGATAGATAATATTGTAGTCAGTGCTAATAATAAGTTTGAATATTATCATAAAAATCGTGGCATTAGTCATGGAATCAGTACACCATACACAGCATTATAAAATGGTGTATCTAAATGTAATAATAGAATATTGTATGAGAAGTTCTAAATAATGTTGATAGAAAATGATACTTATAGATATTTTTTTAAGCAATATATTATAGCAGTAGTTCATTTTCAAAATCATTGTTTCTATAAACCAAATTCAAATATGAGTTCATATTATATATATTAAAATAATATTCCAAGATTAAAGTATCTAAAAGTGTTTGGAATCTCTTATATCATCAATATTAAAGGTAAAAATCTTGGTAGGTTTGAGACAAGAGGTGTTGCAAGAATATTTTTTATCCATCCTCCAAATGGAAGAGGATTTCAATATTATAACAAGTAGACTGGTATAATTCTTGATAAAAATAATGTAAATTTCATTAAATTTATAAATAATGAAATTGTTGAAAATGAATCAAGTTCTGGAAGTTATGTTGATTCTAATTATATTGATTATATTGAATAAATACAAAAAAAAATATGAAAGTGTTGAAGATGAACAGGCTTAAAATTAGATTCATCCATTTTAGGTGATGAGGAGCAATTATATTCAACTCATTCTAGGATGAGAAGATAATATTAGGTCCAAAACATCCTTGTAAATCAATAATAATAGTTACAAACTATAATAACTCTAATGAAAACATCTCATTCTTCATTTTTCTCTCATTTTGAACCTAAATATATTAAGAAATATCTAAATCATTAAGGGTGGGTTGGTTCTATGAATGAATAATTATATCAAATTAAAGAATAAAGATATCTTGGAATTAGTTCCTAAACTTAAAGATAATAATTTCATTTATAAAAAGTGTTTTTATGAAATAAATTGAATGAAAAAGATAACTTTTGTGGAATAGAGAAAGATGTGCATATAAATTCTATACACAGATTGAAGGAATTAACTTTTATGGGACATTGAAACCAATTACAAGGATTGAAAATATTTGAATTTTCCTTTCTATTACTGCACAAATTTATTACATTATATTTCAAATGGATGTTGAGACTTCCATTTCCAATGGATAATTAGATAAAGAGGTTTACATTGAACAATATTATTGGATTTTTCTTGGAGAAGATGAAAAAAATTAGGATAAATAAGGCTTTATAGGGGTTGAAATAATCCCTAATAGCATGGTATTATAATCTTAACACCTAATTGAAGACAATAAATTTTAAAAAGGTAAAAGTGGATAGAAATATCTACATCATATATGAGATAGTGTTATCTTTCCTTATCATTTCTTATATAGATAACTTAGTATTTTCTATAAATGATATAGAAATTTGTGAGAAGTTTTCTAAATAAATGAAAAGTTTATTTGAAATGTCTATGATAAGGGAGATTAGGTACTTTCTTGGCCTAAAAATCACTCTATAATAATATCACATTTTTCTTTCTCAAGAGAAGTATGCAAATCAACTCTTAATAATAATCATTATAGAGTATTAAAATCTTGTTTCTACACCAATTTTAGTGAGAAAAAATCATTTTAAAAATGAATTCGTAGATGATGTTGTTCAAAGGGAGTTTAGAAAGTTGATTGGAAGATTGTTATATCTTACAACTTAAAAAATAGATCTTTTATATATTTTCACTCCTCTTGATGGGTATTTAAGTTCTACAAATGAATCCCATTAAATTTTATGAAAAGGTATTCTTAGATATATAAAGGGTATAAAAGGTTTTGGGTTAAAATATTATAGAAAATAAAAATGGGATGTGTTTGGTTTTATTGATATAGATTCGGAAGGTTGTATTGATGACTAATGATCCACATCTTTTAGGACCAAGATGATAATAATAATTATCATATTCAGGTTTTTATTTTTTTCCATAAATTTTAAGAATAAAATCATACTCACAATACTTAATAAAGTCCATCATATTGGGAATATGTTTACTGGATAAAATGGTTTATCAAAATCACATTGGGTCTCGAATGAAAGAAGAGATCATAATGATGTGATGAATCAAAGTCTGTCTGACTTTAATAAAAATATGACGATAATTTTTTTATCTTGTAGTTCTCATTAATCACAAGTAAGTTGTAAAACTTTTTATGTAAGCTTGATAAAAGAGGGGGAGAAAAGGTGATGAAACTCATATTCAGGAAAATCATATTCAGGCTGAGTAAGGAATAAGATGTTGCTAAAGGAATGGGAAGTTATAATACTTTCCATTATAATTCAGATGATGATGAAGAAAATAATCAACATAATCGAAGTCTAGAAGGAAGTCATGATACAAGTATAAGTTTTTAAAAGAATAAAGTTGATAAAGTCAAAGCTTTCTGGTATCAATATCATCATAATGATATTATCGAATGAAGAAATTTTTAATGGCTGAAGAGGATGATCGTAATGAAGGTACTGGTTTTTATTCAGACTAAAACCCAAAAGATTTAAATCCTTGGAGAAATAATTTGATGATCATAATATTCAGAAAATAAATAAGACACTAATATTATTCCATTAGATTTAGTATGTCATCATATTTAGCGGAGGTAGAATTGTTAGTGATGAAAGTTCATTGGTATCATATTCATAAGAGAAAGAAGAAATCATATTTTTTTTCAAATTATTTAATCAATTAGGTCAAGAGACATCATTTTTAATTTGATGCTGATTCATCTTTATAATGAAAAGAATAATTGGAATCAGTTGAAGAATTTTGAAATAATCTGATGTCCTCATCATAAAGTAGAAATTAGAATCAGAGTTGGTTCTAAGAATTGTAATGAGAAAACTTATGTTTCCTTTCATACATTTGGGGAAGGACAATGTAATGAGGAAACTATTGTTTTACATTTGTCTTCATCATAATTATTCAGTTCATAATGGAAATTAAAATGTAGTATCATAATCAAACTAAAACTTTCTAAGAATACTAAATCTATCTATTTATTCATACATGAAATTGGTATGAAGAATCGTAATGAAAAAATCCTGTCAACAAATCGGAGTGGAGAATCAAAATCAGACTAATATCTATGAGTAAAGTATAAAGTAGATCTAAAGTTTTGAGAAGATTCAAGATGGTTCAATAAGAAATGAGAAGAGTTTATAAGTATTGAAAAATTCATAAATGCATCTATAATTATAGGGAAATTTGTTTAAGAGTTAAATGCTTTGATAATCCCACCTAAACCATATTTGGATCACCTATAAAAGGTAAAGTACTTTGTACTTTCTGATAGATGTATTTTTCATGAAAGGAAGAAAGAATGTGGATTGTATAAAAATTATAGAGAGAAGAAGAGTTTTCTAGGTTGAGTTTTGATAAATAAGTTTTCCGGACATAAGTAACATAAGAGAAGACACAAGATTTCATTTATCTAATCATCATATCCAGCTAGTCATCATATTGAGAAAACAGACTAAGAAAATTGTATTGGGATTTATGGATTGAAGAAGCATTAGTTTGGATTTTTCTCAACTATATTCCAACAGAGCTATATATTTTCTATATTGAGCAATTGGACTGGGAAAATTGGATTGGGAAATTAGACTGAGTTTTATTACAAATTCTAGAAGAAGTTCTTACCATATTCTGGTTAGGAAAGGTAAGAATTGTTTTAAAAAGGTCATATTTTTTAAATTTGGCCAAGAATAACTGTAACATGTTTGTTACAAAAACTTTTGTATATCATTTTGTGCTACCTGAAGCACATGCACTATTTTATTCATAATAGTGCTACATGAGTGTAGGGGATTATCCTACTCCTTGAATTCTACACAAAAGGATTGTTTCCAAGTGGATTGTGTGGTATTGGATCATTTCCAAACCATAACAAGGATGTAACTAATCTTATTGAGTGGTGAACCATGTAAATTCTTATGTTTCTATGTATGTGTGTTTGAATTTTTTTCATTAGGGAAATAAATATTTAATATGAGGCTAAGGTTGTTTCATAAGAAATAAAACATAAAAGAAAAATATATCATTGATTCACCCCATCCCCCTATCAGTGATACAACTATCTTGATTGGGTAATTACAATTGGTATAAGATCTAGGTTCCCTTCACTTATTCTCTGCTGAAGTCTTAAAGAGAAGTGGATGTAGAATTCTAATTGTTTCAATAGTAAAGGTATCTTAGTTTTTTATGGTAGTAATTATCATATCTGTAAAGATATAATGTTTCTTTATCTTGTTTCTATTAGTTATGATGTCCTTGAAGATGTGAAAGATGGATTTATTCCTCTTAATAAAAAATTTCCTCTTACATATTTTGATAAGAAAAATCTTGAGAATAATGGAAGGGCCAAGAATGATTTGTTATAATCACTTTCTGAAAGTGGATTTCTAAGAGTGAAGGGTGTTTCCACAGCCAAAGGTATATGGGAAAAGTTAAAAAAACATGTACAAAGGAAATAAAAAATTGAATAAGGAAAAATTAAAAATGTGGAGGCTGAAGTATGAATATTTAAAAATGGGTGAGTATGAATATATTGGGGACTTCTTTAATAGGGTAAATGATATTTTCAGAACTATCAAATGTCTTGGTTAAAAGTTATAAGATTATACAGTTGTTTAAAAGATCTAAATAATCCTTATCAACAAGTTTGATGCTAAAGTTTCTTTATTGGAAGATAGATATCTTGAAGCATTATCTCTATATGATTTTTAATTCACTCTCATCACTTATGAAATGAGAAAGGATAAAGATATGAAAAGTAAAACAAACGTTGATAGAGAAATATCTTTCAAGGATGTGAAAAGGAGAATTCAAAGAAGATTATTATTGAAGAATAATATAGTGATTACGATTCCAAAAATGAGGTATATAAAAACATGAGGATATTTTATACTTGTTTTTTGAAAATTTGAGAAGAGGTACTGGTAAATAAAAAGGGAAAATTCCCTTAAAATGCATTAAATGTAAAGCTTTTGGGCACTTTGTGGATAATTTTCCTCACAGAAAGAAAGAAGAAGATAGTGATGAAGAATAAATAAGGCCAAGAACATTATGAAAGAAATAGGGTGATAAGGATAAATATTTTTCTAGAGGAAAATATAAAAAGTTATTCAAATATAAAAGAATAATTTTCTTATCTAAAGATGAAGAATAAGAAGACAGTGATGGTGAATCTGAAAAATACGTTGAGTATATTGGTGAGAATACTTTTATTGTAACTGTTAATAATTAAGAGTTTATAAGTATTAGTTCTGAATAATATGAAACTATACTATAATATTATCTGAAATAATAATTGAAAGAATTCTTGAGAAATATTGGAAGGAAAGAGAAAAAAATTAGAAAGTTGAAAAATGAAAGTTACTCAATAAAAAACATGAATATATTCCTGATTACAAGCTGATATAGTAGATTGATTATTTGAAAAAATCTATTGAGAATTAAAATAATTTTAATTAACATATGGAAGTAAATTTGAAGGAAAAAATAAGAAGAGTTGTAACTTGTTCAAAAAAACTTTCTAAAGATTAACAAAAAGGTACAAGTTTCAAAAACTATATCTCTAAAGTGGGTGAAATTTCTTGCAAGAATGAACTTTAGAAGCATCAAAATAATATACATTCAAAGTTTGAGAATAAATATGGATATTTTTCTAAAAATAAAAAACTGGGAAAGTCATGTACATTGACAAGATTAACAAAATAGAGAATTCAGAAGTTTCTAAAAACCATGAGTCCAAAAATGTTTCTAAAAATTCTCAATATGAAAATTTTTCTATTAATTATTGTTTCGATAAGTTTGAAAAGAAAATTAATCTAAAAAATAATATTCTCATTAATAAAAAAAGGTTGGTGAAAAAAAAAGTTTGGATAAGAAATAAAATAAGGTTAATGAGAAACATGTTCACAACTCCAGTCAGTATGGAAGTTTTATAGGAAAATATTCTTTCTATGGATACTTCTGTTATTGTACAGGATTTAGGCATATGGAAAATATGTTTTGGTTCAACCAACAACATTACTATTATTCCATGAATTACAAAAGGCAAAGTTTGAGGTGGAGTCAATCTCCTTAAGGGAAGAAGTCTAAGAAAGTTGTTTTGATGAAACCTGATATGGTTTGAGTAAAAGATGAAAATAGGTTTTAACTACTGGAAACTATTTGTGAAAGGTGTGAACAACCTGTACATATCATAAAAGTATGTCCTTTTTTGTTATTATCACAACAAAAGTTTCCTAAAAATTCTCAAAATCTGGAGTCAAAGAAAGAAAAGGCTCTTGTTATTGAAACCACCCTCAAATATATTAAAGGTGAATGAACTTGGATTATTGATAGTGGGTGTTCTTCACACATGAAAGAAGATTTAAATTTTTGAATAATGTAAAAGACTTTACAGAAGGAACTGTGATATTTGACAATTATGAATCACTAAGAATCAAAGGCATTGGATCAGCTATCATTAAATAAAAATGCTGAAATATAAGACATATCTACTTGTTGATGGGCTGAAACATAAATTTCTAAGTGTTTCATAGTTGTGTGATTATAAAAATAAATAAATTTTCAAAAAATATGGTTTTGTTATAAAAATTGAGGAATATGGAAGGATATTTACAATAGGACAATGTACGAATGGAAATTTGTTTCATGTTGGTGAAATACAAAACTCTTGTTACTTGGGTATGGTGGAAAAGAATCAGTTGTGGCATAAAAGGTGGGGAAACATGTTTCAAAGAAACATGATAAAGTTATTAATTAGAGATAGTGTCCGATATATTCTTTATTTTCTAAGAAAAAGAGATTTGTGTTTCACTATTTTTTAGAAGGTAAAAATTACAAACTCAATACATAAGAAAGTTGAGATTTGTTCAAAACAACCCTAGAACTTATCCATTCCAATATTTGTGGGCCAATGAGAAAAAAATAAAAACTGTTGACATGTACTTCATCACTTTCATTAATTAATTTACTCACATTACTTTTTTATGTATATGAAACATGAGTTATATTCTTTAAAAATGTTTAAAAGTTTCATAAGGAAAGCTGAGAAGGAATGTGAGTATTCAGTGAAGAAGTTGAGAACTAATAATTGTGGTAAGTATAAGAATGAATAATTTTAAAGTTATATTTATAATCATGGAATTTGGTATGAGTATAGTTCCCCATACACTACTCAACAAATTGGGGTAGCTGAAAGGAAGAATATAATTTTTTTCGAAATGGGGAGAACAATGCTACTTGAACATGTTTGTTCCCATTACTATTGAAGGTGATCCATGAGTACTATTGTATATTTTCAAAACTAATGTTTCTATAGGAAAAGTTTTCATATGACTCTATATGAAATGTTTTATGATAAAACTCTGATTTTGAAACACTTATGAGTTTTTGGGAGTCCTTGTATCATAAAGAAGAAAGGTGGAATTTTTGGAAAGTTTGAGCAGAATAGTGAAGATAGAATTTTTCTTATCTATGCTCTGGAAGAAATAAGATAAAGATGTTTTACCAAGAAACATGAATAATTATTGATTATATTGATGTTAAATTTATTAAAAAGGCCGATTAATATAAAAAACTTAGACTGATAATAAAATTGAGCAGGATGAGGAAAGTTTTGTTAACATTTCAAATAATGATACATACAATTGCAATCCTACTCAAGAAGAAGAAGAATAGAACTCATTTATTTCCAATGATGAGGAATTATCTTGAAAATATCTTCCCATGATGAGGAAGTAAATCGAAACTTAGAACATTATTAGTGATCAATATCAAAAGGTTCGAATAATAAGAACCAAAAATGTTATTACACATACTTCTTCATATTAAAAAGTTGATTTGAATGATTTGAAAGAAGATTTTAAGTATATAGAATGGGTTTCGGTCATAAATGAAGAGATATATCATATAGAAAACAATGATACATGATAAATCATACCAAAATAAAATAATAAAAATGTTATTGGTAAAAGTGGGTTTTCGAAACAATTTGAATAAAGAAGGTGAAATGATAAGAAACAAGGAAATATTAGTATGCAAAGGATACTCTCAAATTTAAGGTTTTTATTTTGATGACACTTTTTCTCTGGTGGAAAGGTTATAAACAATCATAATTTTTATTGTTATTTCTATATAATGAAGTTATAAATTTTTTTTCAAATGGATGTAAAGTCTGCATTTATGAATTGGGATCTTGATGAGGAATTTTACATTAAAAAATCATGTGGATTAATTTTTGAAAATGATGAAAGTTATGTATGAATATTGAATAAATCCTTATATGGGATGAAACAAGCTCTGAGGGAATGGTATTCCAAATTGGATACATTCTTAAGGAAGACTATTTTTAATAAAGGAAGAGTTGATAGAAATATTTACATTAAAGAAAGTCAAGAGTTTTACCTCATCCTAATTGTTTATGTCGATGAAATTATCTTTTATGGGAACGATTAAATATCTTGTGAAATATTTGATGAAGATATGAAAATTTTTATTGATATTTCCCTACTGGAAGAAATGAAATACTTTCTTAGGTTACAAATTTTACAAAAGAAGAAACATATTTTAATTTCATAAGAAAATTATTCTAAGGAAATCCTTAAGAAGTTTTTCATGAAAAACTCAAAATATATTTCCACAAGTATTTCAATGGGAATT
Source organism: Viscum album (assembly GCA_963277665.1). Lineage (NCBI taxonomy): Eukaryota > Viridiplantae > Streptophyta > Magnoliopsida > Santalales > Viscaceae > Viscum > Viscum album. The sequence goes on from OY728160.1 coordinate 444,039,022, forward strand.
TTTTTTTCTAAATATGTAGAAGGAAAGGAAGTTGATCAAAAATAGTTTTTAAAGTTGATTGAAAGTTTATTTTATTTTAATTCCTCAAGACTAGAAATTATATATGATATTACCTTATGTAAAATATTTAAGAGTGATCCTAAATAATCATATTTACTTGCTAAAAAATAATTATCAGATACATCAAAGGAACAAAAATTTATATAATGGGTTATGATAGCTCAAAAAGTATTGATTTTTTTGGGTATTCAGATGCTGGTTGGACATGAAATATTGATAATAAAATATCCCCATCTGGTGGAGTTTTATTTCTAGGGAAAATTTAAATTAGTTATCATAAAAAAAATAATTCAATAACACTTATTATGGATGAATATGAGTATGTTTCTTACTACTCAAGTTGCTACCCAACTTATATGGATGAAGAATCAGTTATAATATTTACTTGTTGAAGTGAAGTTTACCTAGCTCATGGGTTGTGATAATCAAAGTGAAATCAAAATCACCAAGAATATGATAAAATATTCTCATTCAAAACATGTTGATATCAAATATAATTCCATCAAAGATCATGTGGATAGTAATTAATTGAAACTGGAGTATGTTCCTACATTAGAACAATTTGCAGGCATTTTTACAAAACCTTTACCGAAGGAATCTTTTTCTAAATTGAGTTATAAAATGGGAATCCAACCTATTTGTCATCAAGGTTAAGGTATGTGTTTTTGTCCCCTATCTCATCTTATATTTGGATAGTGTTGTTAAGGGGGATAATTTTTTCATAAATCTATCCTTATAAAAGCATGAAAAAAGGGAGAGTTGTGGGTAAGTTGTGAATCCAACATTGTAAGGTGTAAATTATTCTAACTATTTTTTGTAGTTGTTGTAGGAAGCAAAAAAAATTATTCTAGATTAGTCAAAGAATTGATGAAATGAAGATAAGCTATGGAAGATATCTAAGGAGTATTTCATAGTCCCTGATTTTGGATAGTGTGTTTTTTTAATAATTCTTATTTCCAATAATGAGTTTTCTCATGTATACTTAGAATAGTTGATATGTAATTCATATATTTAGGATATAAAGTTATGTTATTTATGAACCTTGGTTGAAAAAAATCCAAAGGGGTAGATTTTTAGTGTAATGGCATGGACCTCCCTGGTCCATTACTTTGTGAAAATGTGGTGTTGGAGGTGTTCTGGGAGGTCAAGGTGACTTATCCCCCAAGTGTTGCCTACCGGTAGCTCGGTCTACCGGTAGCTGCTAATTACCGGTAGCTCGGTCTACCGGTAGCTGCTGATTACCGGTAGCTCGGTCTACCGGTAGCTGCTGATTACCGGTAGCTCGGTCTACCGGTAGCTGCTGATTACCGGTAGCTCGGTCTACCAGTAGCTGCTGATTACCGGTAGCTCGGTCTACCGGTAGCTGCTGCTTACCGGTAGCTCGGTCTACCGGTAGCCACATCCTACTGGTAGCTGGGTTTACCGGTAGCCACGGCGTACTGATAGCTTGGTATACTGGTAGCCGCAGTCCAGCAGTAGCTCGGCTAACACTTTTCCAAATTTCTAGTTCTGTGAACAGTGTTTCTATCGGTCAGTTTCTATCGGTGGACTTCTATCGGTGAGGTTCAGTGAACAGTGTTTCTATCGGTGAGGTTCAGTGAACAGTGTTTCTATCGGTGAGGTTCTATCGGTGGACTTCTATCGGTGAGGTTCAGTGAACAGTGTTTTTATCGGTGAGGTTCAGTGAACAGTGTTTCTATCGGTGAGGTTCTATCGGTGGACTTCTATCAGTAGACTTGAACAGTGTTTCTATCGGTGAGGTTCTATCGGTGGACTTCTATCGGTAGACTTGAACAGTGTTTTCTATCGGTGAGGTTCTATCGGTGGACTTCTATCGGTAGACTTGTACAGTGTTTCCATAATCCTAAGAGCTACTGATTCCATACTTTGCCAAATTTCACGGATGAACAGTGTTTCCAGACTTCATGAGAGCTACCGATTCCATACTTTGCCAAATTTTGAGTATGTGAACAGTGTTTCCAGCTTCGTAAATTTGACGTTTTCTTTGACATAAAATACTTTTAAAACCTTATTTTAAGGACTTTAAGGCCGATTCAAAGGCTATAAATTCTATATTAATTATTCCTAAGGCCGGGATGTTTTTACTTGGTCAAACCGTGTGGGTTAATGCGATCCGTTTTTAATGGAGAATAAATCGGATCTTAAACCTTCGCCCCTCGAATTTTTTTTAAAAGGAACGAGATATCATTCTTCATTGTTCTTCCTCCTAGTTCTCATCTACGAGACGCTAGAACCTTGCAATCATTCTCGTAGGAGTTTCATAATCAAACGTTACTCAGATCAGTTCCGGTCCGTTGATGCAACCAAGTTGTGTCGATCGTTCTTCCATATAAGGTATGTCTTATCATCGTTCCTTCAGGGATTACCTTCTCTTGTTCTTCCTTCCATATTAGCATGTAATCTCCATGGTTCTAATGGGTTTTCTTGGGGTTTGTTGGTACTGTCGTACCGTGGCATCCTCCGGTGGATGCAGCTGTCGTGAGGAGAGGAGGACTGTGACCCGTTGTGTGGATAAAGGACGTCAAGAACTCTTCGAGGTAGGGGATTCATGGATTCTCTAATTTTGTATGTGCAATCGTAGAATTAGCATGATTTAGTCCTTTGGATCACAATGAAATTGACCTAATTAAATACTTGAACCGGATTAAAGGAATTGGTTGATCGCATGTTGTTACTTTGTACCGTGAGAACGGTTTGCCTCATGTTTTCCTAGATAGAGTGATATCTATGATTTTCTTTAATTTGTTGCTCGTTCATGATGGAAATTGATAAAGAACATAAAGACGGAATTATTTGTTAAATAATTGGCTAAAGATAAAGAGGCATGTTAATGAATCTGTTAATTTAAGATGGATTAAAGAAATATTAGTTTGATAATTTCAAAAGGGTTCTGAGTTACCCGCTTGCTTGTAAGGCTGAATGCCTTGTGGTTTGGAGCTCTGAGTGCTCATCTTGTATGAAGGCTGAATGCCTTGTTAAAGGGTTGAGAGCCCATTTTGTGATATTTGATTTCCTGCTGTTTGTGATTTGATGTGAGCCTAGATGGCTGTTGTGATATGTGGAGGCATGGGGACTTGTGGTTGTGGCAGCGGATGATGCCTAGTGTGGCGAGATGCATCGGTTTATGCATGTGGGTGTCGGGGAGGACACCAAGGATGATGGTATGAGATGAATTTGATGGTTTGATGTTGGTGGTTTGATTGTTTATCTGCATTACTTTTCCCCACTGCTCAAGGCAGCTGGTTTTGCTTACCCTCTTTCCGAAGGAGGCGAAGACACGCGGGGTATGCCACGTGCTTTCCGTGTTTAGCCTCTCGATGGAGGATGGGTCTATGATCTTGCTATAGGCGGCAAAGACTCGATGGGTAGTATATCTACTCACCGTGTTGAGCCCTTTGTGTTTAGTAGCATAGGATGCTTTTCTAGAATTCCTGGGAATATGGGGAAGGTAATTCCATAATGAAAGTTTGTTTAAATGGTGATAATCCACGGGGATGGAGAAACTGGAATTTAATAGTGATGTGAATCCTAAAAAGGAGCAGTTTTTGAATGTGATGCCAATTTAGTTTAATGTGGTAAATTGTTCATGGTTAATTAATGTTTAAAGAATTAATTAACGTACAGTGGAATTGATAAAATGAGAATGGAGTAATCTAATAAATCTCTTCAAATGGTTGTGTGCTTATAGGATACCTAGTCTTAGAAGTAGCAGCCTGGAGTCTGAGAGACGTTAGCTGCAGTTGTTCCTATGACTAGGTAATGCCCATAGTGTGGTTATTAGTTATATATATTCTGTACTTTTTGTGTTTCTATACGCTACTCCACCCTGTCGGTAAGGGCAACTGACACCCCTGGGATTCTGAGCCCTGGGGGGTGTTTTCCCCAACATTCTGATGGGAGGTTGAATGGCTGACTACCCCCTTTGGCCCCGCTCTCTTCTCTTGGTAGATACTTGTGCCATGAGGCAAGCGGTTAGTTACCCCATATATGTGTGTAGAGGGCTGTAATGGCTTGTGGTTATTCACACGCATATATTCTGGATATAGTACCCTATGGACTACTATAGGTGTAACGTGTATAGGCTGTGATGGCTTGAGGATCCTTACTCGGAGTATGGGTTGTAATGGCTTGAGGTATTATACCCGACGTATGATACACATTATCCGAGCTGTGGTGGCTCCCAGAAACTACCTGGTTACCTTTGGTTGTGAGGACGGTGTGGTGCTTTGCCCAGGTGTCTGCGGGCAAGCCTATGTGGTCCATGAGGTGCAGATTGTGGAGCTTAGCCCAGGTGTCTGCGGGAAAGCCTTTGGAGAGAGATGCACAGGACGTATGTCATTGGGGCAAAGCGGCAAACCAGTGGGGAAGTAGTAGCGGGGTACCCTTGATATTCTATGCTAAATGCTATATTCTTTTATGTGTTACTTGGTGAGAGTAGCCATGGTGAGGTTGGGAACTTAGTATACCTGTTTAGGTAACGAGTTAGTTTCACTTGTTGTTCACTGGGATTTAGCATGCTTTCTTTACTTCTGCACGATAGGCTTGAGGAGGATCCTACTGAGTATACTGTTATACTCACCCTATGTACATATAAACTGTTTTTCAGGTCACTTGGAGCAGGTTGGAGATCAAGCTGGTTACTACTAGCTTGCGGTTGGAGGAGGAGCTGTTCGGGCTTGTGGTCGCTGTCATTTTACTTTCTTTTGGGTACTTTTAGTTTTCCCTTTCAGTTGTAGTACTTTTGCATGACATTTCATATATGTACTTGGGTTTCTTTTATATTTCAGTTATGAGTTGGAGTTGGTTGGAGTCTATTCTATCTCTCTCTTCTGCATGTGTTCTCTTAGAGGGAAATGCCTCCCATTTGTGTGTGTATTATACCCTCGGTGCTAGTCGCCAACCCGGGGCCTACTGGAGGCGGGACTCGGGGGTAATTATCTCCCTTCTCACATTTCCGGCCCAGGAGGGGTACACTTTGTGGGGAGGGGTCGTGACAGAGTGGTATCAGAGGTCTGGTTGAGGGATAGGATGGAGTTTGGAGTTAGGCACATGTGAGGATTCATGGGATGGTAGGGCAACGGTGTCATTCATGTTTAGAAAGTAGGGTAAACACTGGAGACCGGCAGAGACATAGGCGTTTAGGGCCCCCTATGATCTGTTTCACGGACCTTTAAGCTTACGATGGCTACTAAACAAAGTGATACCGGTTGCAGGGTAGAGACCTAGGAAAGGATCATGCATCATTATTCTTTGCGCTTGTGTTTGAATGGGTAGACCTTGGGATAGGTAACCTAAAATAAATAAAACAAAACAATTAATTAATTAATGTTGAGTCTTCCATATCCCAGGCTTAGGAGCTCTAACAGTTGTTATTTTGCAGGTATGGCTCCAGGTCGACGTCATCGTCAGGTTTGCGCAGAAGATGCCCATCAGGCTGTTCCAGCAGATCGCTGCCGAGTAGAGGTTGACGACATTGACACTTGGAGGAAGACACTTCGAGAGTTTCAGCGCCAGAGTCTACAGAAGTACGAGGGATCCGTTTCAGATGCAGTCACAGAAGACTGGTTGGAGGAGATCGAGATAGGCTTCAGTTCGATTCGTGCTCGGAAGGAACACTGGGTGTCCTTGGTTGTGATGATGTTGCGTGGAGTAGCGAGGCAGTGGTGGTTCTTGTTCCTCGGTGATCGTGAGGAGCTAGCAATCTCATGGGAGGAGTTTCGAGACAGGTTTAGAGTCGAGTTTCTTTCGTCGACTGCGAAGGTGTCCAGTCGCCAGGAGCTTCTTACCTTCGACAGGGGAGCTCCAGTGTTCGAGAGTTTGGAATCCGTTTTAGGAACATTCTACGATATGCTTCAGACCTGTTACCAGATGATGAAGCCAGGGCGAGGCATTTTGAGGAGGCTTTGCATCCAGAGATCCAGTGCCTGGTCACCCCATTTATGCTGAAGACATATCTTGAGGTGCTGGTGAGGGCAGAGGTTGTTGAGAGGACTTTGGCCAGGACTGGATTGTCACGAGAGGGGAATCATCATGATTCCTCACGAAGCATAGCTGTGGTCCGGGGTTCCCGGTTTTCAGGACAGAAGAGTTTCCGTTCACCTGGGGGTAGGTCCCAGCCCTTCCCATCTCGTTTCTCCGGAGGTAGAAACTCTCATACCTATGCCAAGGGATCAGGCGCTTGTTTTTCTTGTGGTGGTCGTGGTCATCAGCAGCGGGAGTGCCCGACTTTTTAGAGCAGTCATCGCGCATTGGGCGCTCCACTCCAGGTTCCTCTGTTGAGGTAGTTCCAGCCGAGGCAGCAACAGCAGGTTGCACCAGTTTTAGATCACCAAAGGGTAGATGGAGCAGGAAGAGGACAGCCCCATGACGCTCCCTGTCCTCAGAGAGCAGAGCGCGGCCATGGTGGTGGTCGTTATCAGGGTCAGAGAGGTCGTGGAGGAGGTCATGGTCAGCTTCATGCTCTAGCGTTACCAGCCCCAGGCGAGCCAGATGTCGTTCGAGGTACCCTTTCCTTGTTTTCTACCTTGGTGTATGCCTTGTTTGATTCAGGAGCAACACACTCCTTCATATCACCTACCCTTGTCCATGCTTTGGGACTTGAGGTAGAGAGACTTCTAGTGCCCTTGGCGTTGACTACGCCAGTTGGAGGTCGAGCTGACTTGTTTGAAGTATGTAGAGACTGTGAGCTAGTGTTGGGGAAACACCGCTCTTGGGGAGATTTCCTATGTTTGCGAATACAACCATATGATGTCATACTTGGCATGGATTGGTTGTATTCGGTGCAGGTTGTTGTGGATTTCTACCGGAAGAAGGTCATTTTCTTTGATGAAGATGGAGAGAAAGTGGTGTTTGTTGGTGAGAGAGATCCTCGGATGAGTCATAGACGAGTTCCATCCTTATCATCCATGATGGCTGGGATGACGCTGAGTTCTTCAGAGGTTCAACAGTTGGCGTTTCCTAGGGTCGTAAAGGAGTACCCTGACGTCTTTCCAGAAGAGGTTGTATCCTTACCCCATCGACGAGAGATCGAGTTTGGGATCGAGCTACAGCCAGGAACATCTCCTATCTCTATGTCTCCATATAGGATGGCCCCTTCTGAGTTATGAGAGCTACGTATTCAGCTCGACGGTCTATTGCAGTGTGGTTTTGTTCGGCCAAGTGTGTCACCGTGGGGTGCACCAGTTTTGTTTGTGAAAAAGGCTGATGGCAGTTTGCAGTTGTGCGTCGATTATCATCGGTTAAACAAAGTGACAATAAAGAACCTCTATCCTCTCCCGCGGATTGATGACCTATTCGATCAACTGAAGGGTGCAAGTTGGTTCTCAAAGATAGACTTGCGGTCATGATATCATCAGAAGCGTGTAAAGGATGAGGATATCCCGAAGACTGCTTTCCGCTGTCATCATGGGCATTATGAGTTTGTTGTAATGCCATTCGGCGTGACGAATGCTCCAGCTGTTTTCATGGGGTTGATGAATTCTGTGTTCCGTGAATTCCTGGACAAGTTTGTTGTGGTTTTTATCGATGACATCCTTGTGTACTCCACATCTGAATAGGAGCATGCAAAGCATCTACGAGCCATTTTGGGAGTTCTTCGCCAACATCAGTTGTTTGGGAAGTTTTCCAAGTGTGAGTTCTGGGCTCGAGAAGTTCGTTTCTTGGGACATGTTGTGTCCCAACAGGGAGTAGCTGTGGATCCTTCGAAGATAGAAGCAGTGGTGTCTTGGCCAGCCCCCAAGACCGTGTCAGAGGTGCAAAGTTTCCTTGGTCTCGCAGGCTATTATAGGAGGTTTGTAGCTAATTCCTCCCGAGTTGCGACTCCTCTGACAGCTTTGACCAGGAAGGATCAAGCGTTCATATGGACTGATCAGTGTCATACAGCTTTCGAGTATCTAAAGGAGAAGTTGGTAAGTGCTCCAGTCCTTTGTCTTCCAGTGGAGGGAGTCCAGTTTGATGTTTTCTGTGATTCTTCACATCTGGGGCTAGGCTGTGTTCTCATGCAGCAGAGGTCATTTGTTTCTTATGGGTCTCGGTAGTTGCGTCCCCATGAATGCAACTATGCCACCCATGATCTTGAGTTGGCAGCCGTGGTGTTTTCTCGGAAGTTGTGGAGACATTACCTCATTGGTGAGCACTTTGTGGTTTTCACCGATCATAAGAGTTTGAGGTATGTTTTCTCCCAACGTGACTTGAACTTGAGGCAGCGTCGGTGGATGGAGTTCTTGCAGGAATACGACTTTGAAATATCGTATACACCTGGAAAAGGGAACATTGTAGCTGATGCACTAAGCCGAAAGATACGTAATGATGTTGTGTGTGAATCTGGTGATTCTTGGAGAGTGATAGAAGAGCTATCATCTTTGCATCTTGATATGGAAGAAGTTGGGGGTAGAGGTTGTCTTTTCCAGATGACGGTGCAGTCATCCCTGATGCAGAAGGTGGAAGAGTCTCATTTGGGTGATCTAGAGGTGGAAGTCTGGAGAGATAGAGTTGTTTGTGGAGAGTCCCCTGATGGTTGGTCAGAGGATGAACAACACCGAGTGTTGTATCATGGCAGGCTTTTTGTTCCCTTGGCGATGCGCGAGACGGTTCTCCGAGAGTTCCATAGTTCACCCTTGGCGGTACATCCTGGTGTGACAAAGATGTACCGATCCTTGAGGAGTCAGTTTTGGTGGCCTGGGCTGAAGCGTACAGTTGCAGAATGTGTGTCTCGATGTTTAGTCTGCCAGAAGGTGACGGCCGAACACCGTGTTCCTGGTGGTCTTCTCCAGCACTTAGAGATTCCTTAGTGGAAGTGGGAGGACATCTCAATGGACTTTGTTACAGGTTTACCTCGAGCTCTGGGAGGACATGATGCTATATGGGTGGTAGTGGATCGTTTAACAAAATAATCCCACTTCATAGCGATCAAGGAGTTGAGCTCAGTGGAAGTTTTGTCGAGGCAGTATCTAGAGGAGCTGGTGAGACTTCACGGAGTTCCTAAGACGATCATTTCTGATCGAGATCCTTGTTTTACCTCCAGGGTGTGGAGAGGTCTCCAACATGCTTTTGGTTCTCAATTATGCCTTAGCACTGCTTTTCATCCTCAAACGGATGGTCAGACAGAGCGAACCATCCAGACTCTTGAAGACATGTTGCGCTCTTGTGTTCTTGATTTTGGAGGTTCATGGGTGAAGCACTTACCCTTGGTAGAGTTCTCTTACAATAATAGTTTTCACTCTACCATAGGTATGGCACCATTTGAAGCCTTGTATGGCCGGTCATGCCGTTCTCCGTTGTGATGGACTGGGGTCGGAGAGTCAGCAATTCTCGGACCAGAACTAGTGCAGAATACAACAGAGATGGTTCAGGTGATTCGTGAGAGGATTAAGACAGCACAGGATCGTCAGAAATCATATGCTGATCAAAGAAGGAGACCATTAGAATTTAATTTTGGGGATCATGTGTTTCTAAAGGTGACTCCCCATCGTGGGCAGCGAAGGTTTGGTCGTGGAAGTAAGCTTTCTCCCCGGTTTGTTGGGCCTTTCGAGGTGTTAGCTCATGTTGGATCTGTGGCGTATCGAGTAGCACTTCCCCCTCAGATGAGTCGGATACATGATGTTTTCCATGTATCACAGCTCCGTCGTTATCTTCATGATGAATCTCACGTTATCGATTGGGGAGAGATCGATATTGACGATGATGCAACCTTCGAGGAGCGACCTGTGGAGATCCAAGACCACAAGGAGAAGGTGTTTCATGGGCGTTCTATCCCCTTAGTTCGTGTCTTGTGGTGACACGGTGGCATGGAGGAGAGTACCTGGGAGCGTGAGTCACAGATACGTGCTCAGTACCCAGAGTTGTTTAATTTTTAACTCTTTCCATGTAACGACGTTTCCTTTATGGTTAGACCTTTCATGTTTTATTTATGTACCTTTGATGTAATGTTATGTTTGAATTGTTTGGTTATGGATTATTTGTTTCCATACTCTCGGACATCGTAGTTTTGTTCCAGCTTTTGAACAACTCATGGTGGTTTTCCCCTTAGAGGTATCTTATGGGGTGGTTGTTCGGACCCCTCTTTTCTTCTGGGTTGGTTTTTAATTCTCGAGGATGAGAATGTTTTGAGAGGTATCTAATGTAATGGCCCGGACCTCCCTGGTCCATTACTTTGTGAAAATGTGGTGTTGGAGGTGTTCCGGGCGGTCAAGGTGACTTATCCCCCAGCTGCTGCCTACCGGTAGCTCGGTCTACCGGTAGCTGCTGATTACCGGTAGCTCGGTCTACCGGTAGCTGCTGATTACCGGTAGCTCGGTCTACCGGTAGCTGCTGATTATCGGTAGCTCGGTCTACCGGTAGCTTCTAATTACCGGTAGCTCGGTCTACCGGTAGCTGCTGATTACCGGTAGCTCGGTCTACCGGTAGCTGCTGATTACCGGTAGCTCGGTCTACCGGTAGCTGCTGCTTACCAGTAGCTCAGTCTACCGGTAGCCGCATCCTACTGGTATCTGGGTTTACTGGTAGCCACGGCGTACTGATAGCTCGGTATACTGGTAGCCGCAGTCCAGCAGTAGCTCGGCTAACACTTTTCCAAATTTCTAGTTCTGTGAACAGTGTTTCTATCGGTGAGGTTCAGTGAACAGTGTTTCTATCGGTGAGGTTCAGTGAACAGTGTTTCTATCGGTGAGGTTCTATCGGTGGACTTCTATCGGTAGACTTGTACAGTGTTTCCAGAATCCTAAGAGCTACTGATTCCATACTTTGCCAAATTTCACGAATGAACAGTGTTTCCAGACTTCATGAGAGCTACCGATTCCATACTTTTCCAAATTTTGAGTATATGAAAAGTGTTTCCAGCTTCGTAAATTTGACGTTTTCTTTGACGTAAAATACTTTTTGAACCTTATTTTAAGTACTTTAAGGCCGATTCAAAGGCCATAAATTCTATATTAATTATTCCTAAGGCCGGGATGTTTTTACTTGGTCAAACCGCGTGGGTTAATGCGATCCGTTTTTAATGGAGAATAAATCGGATCTTAAACCGTCGCCCCTCGAATTTTTTTTAAAAGGAACGAGATATCATTCTTCATTGTTCTTCCTCCTGGTTCTCATCTACGAGACGCTAGAACCTTGCAATCATTCTCGTAGGAGTTTCACAATCAAACGTTAGTCAGATCAGTTCTGGTCTGTTGATGCAACCAAGTTGTGTCGATCGTTCTTCCATATAAGGTATGTTTTATCATAGTTCCTTCGGGGATCACCTTCTCTTGTTCTTCCTTCCATATTAGCATGTAATCTCCATGGTTCTAATGGGTTTTCTTGGGGTTGGTTGGTACTGTCATACCGTGGCATCCTCCGGTGGATGCAACTGTCGTGAGGAGGAGAGGACTGTTACCCGTTGTGTGGATAAAGGATTTCAAGAACTCTTCGAGGTAGGGGATTCATGGCTTCTCTAATTGTGTGTGTGAAATCGTAGAATTAGCATGATTTAGTCCTTTGGATCACAATGAAATTGACCTAATTAAATACTTGAACCGGATTAAAGGAATTGGTTGATCGCATGTTGTTACTTTGTACCGTGAGAACGGTTTGCCTCATGTTTTCCTAGATGGAGTGATATCTATGATTTTATTTAATTTGTTGCTCGTTCATGATGGAAATTGATAAAGAACATAAAGCCGGAATTATTTGTTAAATAATTGGCTAAAGATAAAGAGGCATGTTAATGAATCTGTTAATTCAAGATGGATTAAAGAACTATTAGTTCGATAATTTCAAAAGGGTTCTGAGTTACTCGCTTGCTTGTAAGGCTGAATGCCTTGTGGTTTGGAGCTCTGAGTGCTCATCTTGTATGAAGGATGAATGCCTTGTTAAAGGGCCGAGAGCCCATTTTGTGATCTTTTATTTCCTTCTGTTTGTGATTTGATGTGATCCTAGATGGCTGTTGTGATATGTGGAGGCATGGGGACTTGTGTTTGTGGCAGCGGATGACGCCTAGTGTGGCGAGATGCATCGGTTTATGCATGTGGGTGTCGGGGAGGACACCAAGGATGATGGTATGAGATGAATGTGATGGTTTGATGTTGGTGGTTTGATTGTTTATCTACATTACTTTTCCCCACTGCTCAAGGCAGCTGGTTTTGCTTACCCTCTTTCCGAAGGAGGCAAAGACACGCGGGGTATGCCACGTGCTTTCCATGTTTAGCCTCTCGATGGAGGATGGGTCTATGCTCTTGCTATAGGCGGCAAAGACTCGATGGGTAGTATATCTACTCACCGTGTTGAGCCCTTTGTGTTTAGTAGCATAGGATGCTTTTCTAGAATGCCTGGGAATATGGGGAAGGTAATTCCATAATGAAAGTTTGTTTAAATGGTGATAATCCACGGGGATGGAGAAACTGGAATTTAATAGTGATGTGAATCCTAAAAAGGAGCAGTTTTTGAATGTGATGCCAATTTAGTTTAATGTGGTAAATTGTTCATGGTTAATTAATGTTTAAAGAATTAATTAACGTATAGTGGAATTGATAAAATGAGAATGGAGTAATCTAATAAAGCTCTTCAAATGGTTGTGTGCTTATAGGATACATAGTCTTAGAAGTAGCAGCCTGGAGTCTGAGAGACGTTAGCTGTAGTTGTGCCTATGACTAGGTAATGCCCATAGTGTGGTTATGAGTTATATATATTCTGTAATTTTTGTGTTTCTATACGCTACTCCACCCTGTTGGTAAGGGCAACTGACACCCCTGGGATTCTGAGCCCTGGGGGGGTGTTTTCCCCAACATTCTGATGGGAGGTTGAATGGCTGATTACCCCCTTTGGCCCCGCTCTCTTCTCTTGGTAGATACTTGTATCATGAGGAAAGCGGTTAGTTACCCCATATATGTGTGTAGAGGGCTGTAATGGCTTGTGGTTATTCACACGCATATATTCTGGATATAGTAACCTATGGACTACTATAGGTGTAACGTGTATAGGCTGTGATGGCTTGAGGATCCTTACTCGGAGTATGGGCTGTAATGGCTTGAGGTATTATACCCGACGTATGATACACGTTATGCGAGATGTGGTGGATCCCAGAAACTACCTGGTTACCTTTGGTTGTGAGGACGGTGTGGTGCTTCGCCCAGGTGTCTGCGGGCAAGCCTATGTGGTGCACAAGGTGCAGATTGTGGATCTTAGTCGAGGTGTCTGCGGGAAAGCCTTTGGAGAGAGATGCACAGGACGTATGTCGTTGGGGCAAAGCGGAAAACCAGTGGGGAAGTAGTAGCGGGGTACCCTTGATATTCTATGCTAAATGCTATATTCTTGTATGTGTTACTTGGTGAGAGTATCCATGGTGAGGTTGGGAACTTAGTATACCTGTTTAGGTAACGAGTTAGTTTCACTTGTTGTTCACTGGGCTTTAGCATGCTTTCTTTACTTCTGCACGAGAGGCTTGAGGAGGATCCTACTGAGTATACTCTTATACTCACCCTATGTACATATAAACTGTTTTTCAGGTCACTTGGAGCAGGTTGGAGATCAAGTTGGTTACTACTAGATTGTAGTTGGAGGAGGAGCTGTTCGGGCTTGTGGTCGCTGCCGTTTTACTTTCTTTTGGGTACTTTTAGTTTTCCCTTTCAGTTGTAGTACTTTTGCATGACATTTCATATATGTACTTGGGTTTCTTTTATATTTCAGTTATGAGTTGGAGTTGGTTGGAGTCTATTCTATCTCTCTCTTCTGCATGTGTTCTCTTAGAGGGAAATGCCTCCCATTTGTGTGTGTATTATACCCTCGGTGCTAGTCGCCAACCCGGGGCCTACTGGAGGCGGGACTCGGGTGTCATTATCTCCCTTCTCACATTGCCGGCCCAGGAGGGGTACACTTTGTGGGGAGGGGGTCGTGACATTTAGGACCAAGATGATAAGGATGATTATCGTATTCAGGTATTTTCTTTTTTTTTCAAGAAATTTTAAAAAGAAAACCAGAATTATAATTCTTAATAAATTACATCAGATTGGGAATATATTTTCTGGATAAAAAGTTTCATCAGACTCACCTTGGGTCTCAAATGAAAGAAAAGATTATAATGCGGTGATGAATCAGATTCTACTTGACTTCGATAAAAATATGATGATGCTTTTTAGATCTTGGAGTTCTCATAAATCATAAGTATGTTGTAATACTTATGATACAATCTTGATAAAATAAAAGAGGTTAAAAGGTGTTGAAAATAATATTCATGAAAATTATATTCATCCTGAGTAAGGAAGAAAGATTTTACTAGAGGAATGGGAAGTTATAATTCTTTCCATTATAAGTCAGATAATGTTGAAGCTGATATTCAATATAATCAAAGTCATGAATGAAGTCATGATACAAGAAGAAGTTTGTGATAGAAGAAAGTTTATAAAGTCAAATATTTCCGGTCTCAAGACCATTATAATGATATTACTGAATAAAGATTTTTTTTAAAGTTTAAAGAAGATAATCGTAATGAATGTACTAGTTTTCATTCATACCAAAAGCCAAAATATTTAAATCCTCAAAGAAATAATTTTATGTGCATCGAATTCAAAAAATAAATAAGCAACTGATACTATTCCATTGGGTTTAGTATGTCATCATATTTATCAGTGGTAGAATTTCTATTACTTAAAGTTCATTGGTATTGTATTCAGAAGAGAAATAAGAACTCTGATTTGTTTTTGAGTTATTTTATTAGTTGGGTCATGAGTCATCATGTTGAAGTTGATTTCGATCCATCTTTCGGATGAAAATAAGAAGTGGAAGTGGTTGAATAAGTTTCAAAGAATCGGATGTCCTCATCATAATGATGAAAATAGAATAAGGGTTGGTTCTGAGAATTTTATTGAGAAATCTTATGTTTCCTTTCATGTATTTGGGGTAGAATAACGTAATGATAAAACTATTATTTTTCATTTTTCTTCATCATAGTGCGGTAGGTCATAATGGAATCAGAATGGAGAACCAAAATCAAAATAAAACTTGCAAATAATGTTACAACCCTAACTATTATTAATAAAATTACCCTTTTTGATTTAATTAAATGTCTCATGGTTATAGAAAACACATGAAATTATTTTTGTTTTATTATATTCAATTGTATTTAAATGATTGATAAGTATATTTACTATTTATAATACAGTTGTTGAACACATGACTAATATAAATATAGTGTTTTAACAAATCCTTTTGGAATAGATAAAGGAAGTTATGGCCTCAGCCAGTAAGATCATACCCTATGAAGACCATTTATTATAGTTTATGAGGGAGATAGAATTTATGGGATTTTCCCTAGACCAATATGAAGCTGATATCTAAAAACTAAATCATGAGTGAAAATTTTTATGGGATAAGTTCAATATCATAGAGATCAGAGCCCAAACCATGTTCAATAAACGGCCCCATGAAACCCCTACCATCACTTGCTTAAATATTAGGGAATATGTTGGTGTATTAAAGGGATATGTATCAAGACCCTAGAAATATGAATATTTACATAATTTTTTATATAAAAATGAATATATTTTCATCTTATTATTGTTAATTTATAAATGATTTTCATTTTTTATTCAATAAAGCACAAATTGTATTTTTGGTTAATATTCAAATTCAATTGATTAATTAATGGATTTTTAAAATAAATAATATTTTAATAAAATATTATAATTAAATAATTTTTATTGAATATAAATTATCATATAATTTTTATAAAATCAAATGTAATATTTATAAGGGTTCAAAAAAAATTATTGTCAAAAAAAATCATCTTTAATAAATGTCAGTTTTTATTTTAAAAGTTAAAATTCAAATATTTACAAATTTATTAATATAAAATGAATATATATTTTTTAAATTAGAATGTTGAAATTATCTAATGGTGAATATTTCATAATTTTCAGAGATAGTCAAATTTTCAGGTAAAAATTAAATACCGTATAAATATACTTTGGGTTTTATGACATCATAATGGCCCAATAGTGATATAATAAATACTATAAAATTTATCCTAATAAAAATATAATTTTTCATTAAAAATAATTTTATTTTATTTTTATTTTATTTATTTTATAATGACTTAAATAATCCTCCATAACATATAATATATTTAAGATTTTAAAATCATTTCTTAGAGGGTGTGACTCATCTCCACATAAGAAAGTGCATTATTTTATTATCTTTGGACCTTTTCCTTATAAAATAATTTAAACCACTTCCATTTTTCAGAAACTATGGGAAAAACCATGGGATGGTTTGTGGTTTTAAATATTTTATTATGTAGAGTCCAAAACCTAAATAATAAAGAAATCCCTCTATTTTCCTATATAAACCCACCCAATATCTCATTTATCTTCACTAAAACTCTTTGTAACATAACCACACTCTTCCATCCACTACCTAGAGTCCTCCCAAGGCACCCCCAAGCTTTCAAGAATCTCCTCCCAAGCCTTTTGAGTCACACACTCAAGTAAGGGATCCTCATCTTCCTCTCCTTCTTTCAATTCAAGAATCTTCCTTAAAATTAGTATTTATAATTTCAATTGGTTATATTGTAATTAATTTACAATGATTCTATTTTTTTCTAATTTATGTTATTTTAATGATATTTTATTTACCCTCTCTCATTTTTACATTTATCTAAGTTGTTACTATGCCAAAATTCTAGGAGGAATCTTTCACTCTTCTCTTTTATCTAGAACTCCTTTAATGTTATGCCTTTTAATTTCTATTTGATTTTTTTGGGATATGTTATTATATATCCCCCTTACTATAAATTTTATGTATAAATTATGAGATCCCCTTTCACTCTTATTTATCCCTTCTATGAACCTTTATGCACACATGTTACCATGTTGAAATTTTGTATGGGTTCTTTCCTTTCTCCCCATTCTTCAAGTTTATTTATTATTTTGCGCCATATTTTTCAAATTAATTATATTGGGAAATATCTTTAAAAAGTCTATATTACTATCCATTTCATGTCTAAATTATGATATACCGCTTTATCTCTCATTAAACCATTTTATTAATTTCTATATGACATTGTTATACTGCCGAAATTGCACCATGATTTTCCATGTCAAAATAATTATGTAGTAAATACCATACCCATTTTTCTGTCAAGGGTATTCACCTTTATGCATATATACTTATTAATTGGATAATTACATGTATTTATTCTACATTCCTTTATCATGGAATAAATTATGATGTTTAATTAATCCATGTTATATGATCTATGTGGAACACTTAAGAATGAGAGTGAAATGATTATGAAGGTTGTGCCCTGATAGCGCTCCAATGCATTGGTTAATGGTTAGTGTCATGATACATCACATTGGGACAAGAGGTTTACCTGATTCCTTTATGGGAAATTTTCCACCATGAAGTCTTGTAATTTTATACTTGACCTATGTTTATGATTCAGTGTTATATGTTGTTTCCACATTTCCCATGTTATGATTATAATATTATATCATGCCATATTATTCATGTTCCTTTATGATCCATTAAAATGCCTATTTTCTAACATTTATTGTCTTCCTTGGGTTATTCCTTGTTTATTCCCTTTCTGGGCTTTATATCTCACCCCTTTATTATGCATTTCCTTAGGTTATCCCATGGAATTTTAAGTATGAAGGAACTTTTTGGTCATGTCGAAGAAGTTTTCAATAAAAATATTGATTTTAATGTTTTATGTTGTTACGTAATGTACCTAATTTCCCAAATACACTAGACCTCTTGATCTTATGGGTTTATTAAGTTTAATAAAACATGTATTAATGTGTAATAAAGAGAAGGTTCACTATAAATAAGATTAAAGGTGTCTATTTATTTATACATGTAATTGGTACGGATAATTGTAATGAAGAAATCATATTGAGTAATTGGAGTGGAGAATCAGAATCGAACTGATATTTGGGAAGAAAGTCTGAAGCATAGATGAAGTTGTGAAAATATTCAGGAAGGTTGAGGAATAAACAATAAGATTTTAGAAGCATTTATTAAGTTATAAATGCATCTAAAATTATAGGGAAATTGAAATGTAGGGAAATTTGGTTAAGCAGGAAATGTTTTGAGAATACCGCATAAACCATATTTGCATCACCTATAAAAGGGAAAGTACTTTGTAATTTCTAACACATGTACTTTTCATGAAAGGAAGAGAGAATGTGGAGCTATGAATAAATATAGAGAGAATAAGAGGCTTTTAGATTGAGTTTTGTTGAATAACTTTTCCAGATAGAAGAAACATGATAGAAGAGACAAGATTGCATTCAGATGATTATCGTATTCATCTGGTCATTATATTGAGAAATCGGACTGGGAAATCATATTGGGATATCCGAATTGAAGAATAATAATTTCATATTTTTCTAAATTGTATTATTATATAGCTATATGTTTTATGTACTGAGCAATAAAACTAGTAAAATCAGACAAGGAAATCAGATTGAGTTTTTTTACAATGTCTAGAAGAAGTTCTTACCAATTTCTGAGTAAAAAAGTGAATAATATTTTTAAAAATATCATATTTTTGAAGTTTGATCAAGAATCACCATAACATGTTCGTTACAAAAACTTTCATATATAATTTTTTTCTACTTCAATCATATGAATTTTTTTATTGATCATAGTGTTACACAAGTGTAAGGGCATATCCTAATCTTTGTATTTCACACAAAAGTATTTTTTTCTAGTGGATTGTGTGGTATTGGATCATTTCGAAATCATACCAAGTAAATAGATACTCTTATTGAGTGTTGAACACTATAAATTATTGTTTTCTTATGGATATGTGTTTGAATTGTTTTCAGTAGGGAAATAAATCTTTAACAAGATTATAAGGTTGTTTCATAAGTAAGGAAACATAAAATAAAAAGATATCACTAATTCACCCCCTCCCCCTCTTAGTGATACAACTATCTTGACTAGGAAATTACAATATATGGTGGAGTTTTTTATTGGTAATAAATATGTGTGTGGAATACAAAGGATAAAAAAATATCCTTTAAGCACTAGTGAGGTAGAATATGTGGCTGAAACTTGTGGAAAATTCAATTAATGTGGATGAAAACATAGTTGGATGATTTGAAGGTTGTGGGGAAGTTTCCACTTCTTGGATGTGATAATCAAAGTGTTATCATTTTGTCAAGAAATTGTGTTCAGCATTACATAATTAAGCATATTTATATTAAATATTACTTTATCAAGGATATTTTAGAGATACATGAAATGAAGTTTTTTTTGACAAAGGAGAAGATTACTGATATTATTACCAAGATATTATCAAAAGAATAATTTTATAATCTGAAGTTGAACTTATCTGTTTAGCCTCATCCATCTCTATTCTAAGGTATGTAATATTTCCCCTCTTTA
Source organism: Viscum album (assembly GCA_963277665.1). Lineage (NCBI taxonomy): Eukaryota > Viridiplantae > Streptophyta > Magnoliopsida > Santalales > Viscaceae > Viscum > Viscum album. Next base: position 444,058,471 of record OY728160.1, read on the forward strand.
TTGTTTTATTTTTATATTATTGTATAAGGGGGGGAAGTATGACAACATAATTTATCCATTGATATGGTTTTTACCTCTTTAGTGGGAGAATATATTTAGGGTGAGTTCTTAAAAGGCGTAAGATATGATATCAACTCATGAAAACTATTTTAATGGTTTGTTAAAAGGGGATATTATTGATAATAAGAGGTTTTTAATTGTTGGTTATTTTTTAAAAAGGCATAAGAATACGGTAATAAAAAATAGAATTTATTGTAGTTATATTTTATTTTAAACATATAAATTAATGAGTTTTATAAGGTGTAACCAAAATTTGTGATCATGGCGGTGTGAACACAGTGTGAAACCATGGGGTGTGATCATGTGGTGAAAATGTGGGGTGAAATGGTGAGGTGTGAAAATGGGAAGAAATCGTGAGTTTTGTTCAGGGGGTGAGACCATGAAGTGAAACCATGGGGTGAGACTGTGAGGTGCGTCCATGGGGTGTGATCATAAGCTATGACCATTGCATGAATAAAATAGAGTGATTGTGAGTCGTATGGTATATGGTGAAACCTTGAGTAAATCTGTAATTTCAAATTAAAGTGTTCTTATATGGATTAAATATCATGATAAATACTATTCGTATTCTTGAAAATAATTTTTCAAATGAAGACAAAAGTAATAATAAAGAAAAAGATGAATCCAATGTAGTTTTTCTAGTTCACTAAAGAAAAAAATGATGGTAAAAGATGTGTTGTGAACATTAATTTACAAATGAAGAAGAAAGAATATTGGTTTATTTGACTATGAATATCACCGTCATGATGATGTGTTTGAATTTTATTGAAGGATATCTTGAAGAAAACATCATGAAAAAAGCATTATTAATCATTTGAATGAAGTTTTTTCATATTTCATGCATTTATATATGATTGATTATTTCATGTGGTGGATTTTTTTCCTAACCCCCTACCTCCAAATATACCCCTCTTGGGATACCAATGAAGAAAGGGAGATAATGATGCATGAGTCCTACCTCTAGTAGGCCTCGGGTTGGAAACCTACACCAAGGGTGTACAAATATCACAATGTGGGAGGAATTACCCTTTACAGGAAACAAGATTGAGAGATAATATGGTCCATCCCCAAAATAACTCTAGGATGTGTGTGTGTGTGTAAGAGAAAGGCAAAAACAATCTCACGTGAATGTTTAAAATAGAACTGGTACAAATAAAAAAATTTATAAAGTAAATACCCAAAAGTAAATCAAAGAAGCAACACAAAAACTATCAATATCTGAGCTAGTAAGGTCTAGAACGGTCTACAAAATCCTCTTATAAACCTAAAAATAGTTTTATATATGCAGGGTGAGTATACAGATATACACAGTAGGAAAACCAAAGTCTCTCATGCACATGTGAGGGGAGCATGCTAATGCTCTCATGAGAAAATAGCAGAACCAAAAAAACACCTAATAGGTATACTAACCATCCCAACCACACCAATGCATGCTCACTAAATAATTCAAGTCAAGTAATGTAATATAAGTAAATCACATTGATGTTAGGGTACCCTAACCCACTTTCCCACTGATTAGACACTCTCACGCCCTAATGGAAAACGTCTCGGAACTCCCAACTCTTTCGAATATACCACATCACATCCTGCCCACACACACCTAGGCCTCCCAACACATCACACCTTCACACAACTGTTCCACACAAAACATCATGTCAGCACACACCTGGTCCTCACAACACATCGCAACTCATCCCAATGATACATGGGAAATCACATCACAACTCATCCCAAAGACACATGGGAAACAAACCACCTCACCCGCATACACCTATGCTACCACATATCGCCACATCCTATCCAAGGAAACTTGGCTCATCACCTCCTGGAAGAGGGATCAGGGAATAGTGGGTGTCCATCCATCCATCCTCCCATTCGGATGTTAGGAAAGACACCCCCCACGTGACTATACGGGAGTTCATCACATAGTGCTCAACATGGGTGGGGTTCTTATAGAAGTAAAAAGTGAATAAAATTATATACATTTATGATGTCAAACACTCATGCCCAACCTATGGGTTCTCAAACAAACATCCAACTCACAACACTAACACCTTTTCGTCTTCTTCTAAATGCACAACAGCACACAACAAGTCATAAAACCCATTTCAAATTCCCAACTAATTTATTTAACAATTTTTATTCCATTGCCTGAATGGCCCGAAGGCCTTATTTTTATTTTATTATATATAATCCTCCTTTTAAGGGTTGAAGGGGAACCCGTACATGACCCATAGGCCCAAGGCACAAGGCCCGACATGACCCGTAATACATGACCTGAAGGCCCAGCGGCATACCAGGCCCAATACATGACTCGTAGGCCCATCCCACTAGAAATCCCCCTCCCCAGCTTATGCATCATTGATTGCCTTTATCTCCCCACCTGCATTGCTGATCAGCTAGCATTTCCCCGTACAAATCTGCACAGTGCCTGGTCCTGATGGTGGTTTTCGTACCCTCTCATTCTTCCAATCCGGTTAGCTCTGCTTTTGGTGACTACTACTGGTGCTCTAATCCTCATCTGGGCCTACTCTATGTGAACTGGTCTACTTCATGGTCTTCAATGGCCCAAAGTCCCTGTGGCCCGAAGGCCTTTGATAACCTGAAGGCCCTGAGACTCGTAGGCCCAAACCGGTGGCCCAAAAGCCCAATCAGGTGAATAGTCTGGCTTCTACAGTACCAAACAGTGCCTACTACAGTACTGCTACAGTGCCCTGCTATAGTACTACTATAGTGCCCTGCTACAGTGTCCTGCTATAGTGTCCTGAAATTCTCTTTCACCCAATTTTGAACCTGGGTCTCTTGGATGCCAAGCAGGATCACTTACCACTCAGGTACGGGCTCGTTGGCTATTCCATTAACCAAGCCAATCCAAGACATTATAGGCTTTAATAATAAATTATTTATTCATTACATTCCTAGCCAGGAAACCACAAATCACAAAAACAACAACAATAAACATAGTAAAAGTCATTCCAGTAAGTGAAGAGCTCGATAAATTAAGGCAGATCCACATTAAAGACACATCATTACATGACCTCCACATTTAACACTCATTCATGTAATATCATATATCGATCTCTTGATATAGTGTGAAGCTTTTCTCGTGTTATTAATGAAAAGTCACCCATACCAACACTGCCATACAACTAGTTCCATAGCCCTACTGCACAATACTTCTCATCCATCCCACAATCAATCAATATCTCAACTTGATATTCCATTACACCTACCCAATCCATCCCACAACACACAACTGTGCTCACAAACATACTAAATCACAAACCAGAATAACCCACACATCATGTAATCCCATCTATCAAGGAAAAACACAATTCCATATTTAACAAGGCATCCCTTATTTAATGCCACTTGTAAATTTAGGGGTTAACATAGAGAATGTGTGATCCTGGGAAATCCATTCATTAGTCAAATATACGTGATTAACCAATTTCCATATATAAGTGTCCAACCAAAAATTAACAACATGAATTCCATAGATAATTTAGTGCACAAAAAAGGTCCCCCAACATCCATGATTTTCAGTGGGTATTTAGCCCATACAAATCACAATAACAACAAAACAAATAACAAATTTGGATCATGTGTCACTTTCACCAACCCATGTATATTGATCTTAAACTGGTTTGATTATCTTTGTAAATCCATGTTAAACTATATTCAAAAGAGGAAAATTCGTATCCCTACCCTGCATGATGCACAAATAGGAGAAACAAAAAAAAAACCTACCTCAAGAGAGGTTTCCAATTTCTGTGCATTGTAGGGTGAAGAAGAATGCCCATGAATCACAACCACACCATGGTAGCTGCAGATCAACCTATACCACACCATGGATCTGTCAAAATGAAACCCAAAGCACCCAAAACCAAAGAAACACCACCACAGTGGATCCCAAGGATAATAATTTAAGAAAATGGATGAAAAATAGAAGATAACTCACCACAGTTTGACCACAGTTCACCGATGAACACCCATCGAGATTAAAAAATAGAATAGGAAGGGAAAGGGATTGAAGAACACTTCTGGGTTCAAAGGGTTTTCCCAAAATGATAGGAAAAGTATACCATGTCCGAATTAATGAGGTTTCAGCTGAAAAATAATTTTAAAACTATACATTTTTAGGGTATTACATGATGTGCAATCTTATTTCACATCGTGAAGTACCTGGGATTCAGTTTTCACTAAAAAACACATTGCCTCTTCATTTTATTTTATTTTTATAACCTTAAAATTTTATACATTGTGAAACTCTTCTTCACACCATGTAAAATGTATGGAAAACATGAAAAATCCAAGACATGCTGTGAAACTAACATTCACAACATGTAACCTGGTTACATGACGTGTAATCCCCCTTCTTCTAACCTTTAGCAATCGAACTTATCCAAACTCTCTCTGAGCCTCCTCCATATAGTTCCAATGACCAAAACACGAAAAGTAACTAACTGGGAAGGAATGGACCATTACATTAGATACCTCTCAAATTATTCTCACCCATGAGAATTCAAAACCAAGACTAGAGGAAAATGAGGTCAAAAAAACCACCCTGAAAGATACCTCTCAAAGATCTCATCACATCTCAAATGCTACCGCTAGCCAAACATGCTAACCCAAATGACCACATAGACACTCTGCATAGCCATACTACCACAGCCACAAGCTACCTCCTTTAAAACAACCACACTCCACACAACTATCGCATAACTGCTATGGCCAAAAAACTGCACTCTCCCGAACATAGGAATCAGGGAACTTCATCCTCCATGATAGGATACTATCAACTCTAGGAAGCACTGACTCACTCACACAAGTTTAATTGAATTGTAGTACCTGTGTCTCGATTAGTAATTTGGTCTTCCTCTCTTTATATTACAAGAATTCATCATACATCATATATCTCAAACCAAGGGAAAACATCTCATTTCATAAAACAAGGTTAAAACATCACATTTCATAACAAAACAGAGAAAATAAAAACTCAAAGCAATTGTGGTTATTGATCACACATCTATATTTCTTACTCCCAAGTACTTTCCTTCTGAACACCATGCCTCTACAACACATGAACCAAGGGAATGGTTTGTCCATGAAACACCTTCTCTTGATGATCCTAGATCTCAACTAGTTGTTCGACAAACGCCGCGTCATATTGATATCAAACTCTCCATAGTCAATGACATGGGATTCATCATGTAGATACCAACAATGTTAAGAGATGTAGAAGACTTCATGGATACTATCCAGCCATGGTGGCAACGCCAACTGGTTCGCCACCTTGCTAACTCTCCCCAACACCTTAAAGGGTCCAATGAACTTCCAAGAAAGCTTATTCCCTTTACCAAAAATCTACTTCCCATATTGAGGGGAAACCTTCAAGAACACGTGAACCCTAACCTCGAACTCTAAGGGCCTACTTCTAAATTCATCATATGACTTCTTCTGATCCTGCACTACTTTCATTCTCTTATAAATGAGATAAACCTTTTCTGTCATGCCCTACACCACAACGGAACTAAGAACTACAATCTCCTCGACCACTATACAACACAATGGTGAACGACACGGTATTTCGTACAAGGTTTCAAATAGAGACATACTAATGGAAGAGTGATAGATATTGTTATAAGAAAACTCTACCAAAGGAAGGTTTCATACCCAAGATCCACCAAAGTCCAAGATGTATCCCCATAAAATATCCTTAAATTTTTGGATAGTTCATTTCATCTTCCCATCTGTATGAGGTTGGAAAGTAGTGTTGAGGCATAACTGAGTCCCAAAAGGGTGCTGCAATCCCCTCTAGACTCATGAGGTAAACCATGCATCCCAATCTGAGATAATGGACCCCGGAACTTCATGCAACTGCACCACCTCATCCATGTACCTCTTAGCCAAGGTATCCATTGTGTCTGATTCTTTAATCAATAATAAGTAGGAATATTTCATCAACCAATCCATTATCACCAAGATAGAATCATAATATCCTTGATATTTTGGTAACCCTGTGATGAAATTCATCAACATGTTATCCCATTTCAACTCAGGAACATCCAAGGGAAACAAAAAACTGACAGGAACATGATGACTGACCTTTACCTGTTGTAAAACCATTCATTTCTCCAAAAACTCTACCACTTCCCATTTCATCCTAGGACACCAAAAATAAATCTTTAATCCATAGTACATATTGGAAAATATAGGATGTACCATCAAGGGTGGGCTATGAAACTCACAAAGTACTCCACTATGCATTGCTACTGGAAAAAAGATTACATGAAACAACATTCAGTTTCAACCATCCTCCAACTGCCCCTACAGAGCTTCACCATGGAATACACAATTGTGAAATAACTCCACCTCTGAGTCCACCCACTGAGACTCATCCACCTACTACACCAGAGAAGTATGTACCTTCATCTAAAATAAGTAGCCTCTACCACTATCCAATCTTGAATCTAAGTTCAACTTCGCCAATTCCTCCATCTCTTTATAAGAATATAAAGATTCCTAAATGAACTCCTTATATGACTTTTTTCTCAAAGAATCAACCACAACATTTCACTTTCCTAATCTATATAAGATCTCAAAATCATAGTATTGAAGAAACTCCATCCACCTCCACTGTCATAGATTCAGGTCATGTTGGGAAAAGATATACCTCAAACTCTTGTGATCTGTAAAGACCATAAAGTGCTCCCAAATGAGGTAATTCCTTCACAACATTAGAACAAAAATAACCAATAACAACTCAAAATCATGGGTGGAATAATTACGCTCATGAGAATGTAACTTACTAGACCCATAATAGATCACTACTCATTTCTGCATCAGCATGCATCCCAAACCCATATGGGAGTCATCACAAAACACTTCAAACATCAGCCCTTACTCAGGTAATCAGAGCACTAGAGAACTAACTGACTTCCCCTTTAGATATTAGAACTTTTCCTAAAATTTATCACTCCATATAAACTCTTGATCATTTCTTGTAAAATCTGTCAACAGGGCTAAAAAATGAGTGAAATTTAGCACAAACCTCTGATAATAGCCTACAACACCAAGGAAACTACGAACCTCTGCCACGTTCTTGGGTGATGCCCAAGAAACAAATTCTTAAAACTTCAACAGGTCTACCACCACACCCTGTTGAGACACCACATGCTAAGTAAATATAACTCTTGTGTCCAAAACTTACATTTAGATAGATTTTTATAGAGCTTGTGGCGTCGAAGAACCTACAAGATAGTTTTGAGATGCTCAACGGGCTCCTCCTCTAACTTTGAGTAGATTAAGATGTCATTGACGAACACGATGATGAAATGATATAGAAACTCATGAATCATAGAGCTCCTAAGCCCCATGAACATGACTAGTAAGTTCATAACACCTAATTGCATGAATACAAACTCTAAGTCCCATTCCTGCATCTAAAAGTAGTCTTTAGGATATCACCCTCATTCACCCTTAACTGGTGATATCTAAACCACATATCGATATTAGAAAACAAAATTTCCCCTCTTATATAATAAAAAAGATCATCTATACTTAGAAGTGGTAATGTTTCTTGAATATCACCTGATTCGACCTCCGGTATTCTATTCACAACCTCATACCACCTTTCACCTTTTTGGTGAACAACATTGGAGCACCCCATGGAAACACACTGGTCTGGATGAAACCCTTATACATTAGATCATATATCTGAATCCTTAACTCTCGCAACTCAGAAAGTTCCATCTGATAAGGATCCATCGAAATTAGAGAATAACTGGGCTGCAAGTCTATCCCAAACTCAACATTATGTCGAGGGGGTAGCATCCCAAACTCCTTAGGTAAAACATCTGGGAACTCCCCAATGACCCTGGGAACTTCATCTATTTAAAAATCTACTAATTCCACAAATATCTCATACAACAAGAAGATAAGGGGCTCCACATGATGTCTTCCCACATAACAACCTCACCCACTAATGAAAACCACACACTGGACATTCACATCTGAAAACAAGACTCTCCTCTAGAATTAGTCTATAAAAATTTATATAGAATACAACCACTCAATGATAAGGATGAAATAATATGGAGACATTTGTATCAAGAAGATATCCCTACAGTACTGATGTGGTCCCAGAATTAGTCTAAACCCCCTGGAAAACATCAAACAGGCTGATCTGGCCTCCGACTAGCATGGTCAATGCCATGGGAATAGGAAACCTCTCTATGTCTATCCCTAGAGCATGGGATAGAGTGGTTACAAAAAAGGAGTGTGAAGCTCTTGAATAAAACAAGGCACAAGAAAGGGTACTGAACAAAATGATTGTACCTCTAAAGATCTCTGGCCCCACAAGAACTATTGCCTCCACTAAGTGCAACTAACCACGCCCATCTCCTCTTACTCTCTACTGATGACCAACTCCATATATATGATTGGGTTTTTTTCCCTAAGAATGGGGGACATCTTGAAGTCAGCCTCTACCTACTCCATCTCCCTTCAACAAAGAAAAATCTTATTGTCCCTATTTTTGAAACTATCTCACCAGAAAATACTGCATAGGATGACGCTGAACCCATCCACATCCACCAAACTGAGATCGAACATCCATTGGGAACTAATTCTTAAGATGGATATGAACCTCATAGAAGAAACACATATTTACCAAGTCCACAATAAAGGAACATAGGTCACTGGCCCCATAAGTCCAAAAAGGAGGCTATTGAGGCTGTCTCCTCACTAGTCAAAACATCAAACATCGTGACACTTGAGATCTTCCTATAACAAATCTTCCTCGTGAATAAATTTGTTGGGTCCCCTATTACGGTAGACCTCCTCATGAATGCATCCACTCAATCACCTCTACCTTCTTCTCAACCTACAGATATTTTGGCAGAGTAAAAAGAGTAACAACGTACTAGATAGAAGGAAGAAGTGCCTTCTCAAGATGTCTCGCACAAGACTTCTCATCTGGAAAAAGATCTAGAGTAAAATGAAGAAGTTCCTTGAACTTGATCCTAATTTATTGCACCTACATACTCCCATGGTGAAGGGAGAGTATCTCTTACCTCTTCTCGGCCTTCATGGTCGATGAGAGGAACTCCACCCAAAATCATTCTATAATTCAACCCACAAAATGCATGCATCCTTCCACTCTCCCAGATACAGCTTCCACCACTAACGTGTAGCACCCCACATCTGACTAACTGTCAATGGGACCCTATACTCTATCGGAGACTGGATTAGGCTGAAGTAAATATCTATCTCCTCAAACTAACCATATATATTCACATCAGATACACTACCCTCATAATTTTCCAAATCCTTCCTATGGAAATCATGCAACGTTCTCTACCACTGATCATCCTCCTAGGATGGATAAACCATATATTGATCAAGAGGGTCAGACTACTAAACCTCCACTACTTGAACCACACATAGACAATGACCAGTATCCATAGCTTAATGGTAACAAAGATTTCCAAATCCCGGGTAGTATGGAATTATATAAAAACATTATTTTAATTCATGTCATTCATTTTATCCATTTTAACCTTCCCAAAACTACTCAATTAAAACAATAGCACAAGTCATTATGATGTATTTACCTCTCCTAGGTCTCTACCCTACAAGAAGGTCTGTCTGACTTGGTTGTTCAACAAGCTCACTGTCTATGAACTAGATCATGGGGGGCCCTAAAATCTCATTTCCTAGTCAGTCTCCCTGGCCTATGTCATGTACCAAGGTCAACTAGAACTCTTTTCATACCATACCATGAAATCATCATTGTGCATAACCCCAAACTCTATCCTATCTCTCAATAATCACCTCTAATACCATTTTTTCATGATCCCCTCCCTCCAAATATACCTCTCCTGGGCTGGCAATGAAGAAAGGGAAATAATAACCCCTGATTCCCACCTCTAGTAGGCACCAGGTTGGCTACTAGAACCAAGGGTGTACTAATATCACAATGTGGGAGGAATTACCCTTTACAAGAAACAATATTGGGAGATAAGATGGTTCATCCCCAAAAAAATACAGGATATATATATATATATATAAGATAAATCCAAAAACCAACCCACATGCATGTTTAAAATAGAGCTAGTACAAATAAAAAAACTCCAAAGTAAATACCCAAAAGTAAAGCTAAGAAGCGACACCGAAACTGTCAAGATCTAAGCTAGAAAGGTCAAGCATTGTCTATGAAATCCTCTTGGAAACCTGAAAGTAGTTTTATATACATAGGGTGATCATACAGGTATACTTAGAAGGAAAACCAAAGTATCTCTTGCACATGTGAGGGAATCATGATAATGGTCCTATGAGAAAATAGCAGAACCAAACAGTACCTAATAGGTATACTAACCATCCCAACCTCACCAAGGCATGCTCACCAAATAATAAAAGTCAATTAATGTAATATAAGTAAATAAAATTTATGATAGGGTACCCCACACCACTTTCCCACTGATTATCCACTCTCACACCCTAATGAAAAATGTCCTAGCACTCCCACCTCTTCCGAATATACCACATCACATCCCTCACACACACACCTAGACCTCACAACACATCGCATCATCACACACCCGGGCCTCACAACACATCCCTCCAGCACACACCTAGGCCTCACAACACATACCTATTGAACACACCTGGGCCTCACAACACATCATAACTCATCCCGAAGACACCTGGGAAAGCACATCACAACTCATCCTGAAGACACTTGAGAAACAAACCACCTCACCTGCAGACACCTGGGATACCACATCTCACTACATCCTTCTTGAAGAAACTTGGTTCGTTACTTCCTAGAAGAGGGAATCGAGAAGGGCGGGTGGCTAGCCATCCATCCTTCCATAAGAGTGTTGGGAAAGATATCCCTCGTGTGACTATGTTTTTGTTCGGCACATAGTGGTCAATGTGGGTGGGGTGCGTATAGAAATGAAAAGGGAATACAAGTATATACATATATGATATAAAACACTCATGCCCAACCTATGGGATCTCAAACAAACATCCAGATTACAACACAGCCACATTTTTTGATACTTTTAAATGCATAACACCACACAACAAGTGATAAAACCCATTTCACATTCCCAACCAATTTATTTAACCAAATATGTTCTACTAACCAAGCCAACCAAAGATATTCCAAAACTTAATAATCAATTATTTATTCATTCCATCACTACCCAGGCAACCAGTAATCACAATACACAACATGAAACATAGTAAAAGTAATTTCAGAAGGTGAAGATTCTGATAAATTAATGAAAATACACATTAGAGACACATCATTTCATGACCTCCACATTTAACACCCATTCATGATATATCATGTATCGATCTCTAGATATGGGGTGAATCTTTTTCATGTTATTAATGGAAAATCACCCATACCAACACTACTGTAAAACTAGTTACATAGCCCTACTACACAATACTTCTCATCCATCCCACAATCAATTAATCTCTTAACCTGAGATTCCATTACACCACCCAAGCCATCCCATAGTATAAAACTGTTCTCACAACCATATTACAAAACAAACCAAAACATCCTACACATCACGTCAACCCATGTATCAAGAAAAAACACAATTTCAAATTTAACAATGCATCCCTTATTTAATTAAACTTGTTAATTCAGGGGTTAACACAGAAACTGTATGATCCTAGGGAATCCATACATTATCCAAATATACATTATTAACCAATTTCCATATATAAGTTTCCAACCAAAAATAAACAATTTTCATTCCATATATCATTTAATACACAAACAAGGGCCCCCAACTACCATGATTTTTAGTGGGTAGTTAGCCCATACAAATAACAATATCAACAAAACAAATAACAAATCAGGATAATGTGTCACTTTCCCCAACACCCTATATATTGATCTTAAAGCGGTTCAATTATCTTATTAATCCATGTTTAACTATCTTCACAAGATAAAAATTCGTATTCTCACCCTGTATGATGAAAAAATAGGAGAAACAGAGTAAATCCTACCTCAAGGGAGATTTCTAATTGTTGCGCACCACAGGTAGAAGAAGAATGTCGCGAATAAAAAATCCACCACAAAAAATGTGGATCAACCAATAACACACCAAGGATCCATTAAAATGCAACCCAACTCAACCCCAAACCAAATAAATACTACCACAACAGATCCCCAAGATAATAACTAAAGAAAAAATGAAAAAGATAAGAGAACTCACCATGGATCAACCACGGATCACCAATGAACACACATCTTGATTAATGGATATAAGAGTTAGGGAAAGGGCTCAAAGAAAACTTTAGGGCACCTAGGGTTTTCCCAATATGAGAGGAAAATGAAATTATATCCAAATTAATGTGGTTTTATCCAAAAAAATAATTTTAAAAATGCACATTATTGGGTTATTACACGATGTTTAATCCCCCTTCATATTATGTAGTACCCAGGATTCAGTTTTGACCAAAAAATGCATCACCTATTCAATTTATTTTATTTTTCTAACCCTAAAATATTACATGCCATGAAACTATTCTGTGCACTATGTAAAATGTCTGAACGACATGAAAACTCTAAGACAAGTTACAAACTGACTTTCACGTTGTGTAATCCAGTTATATGATGTGTAATCCCCCTTGTTCTAGCATTTAGAAATTGAATCTCTCCAAACTCTCTTGGATCCTCCTATGAACACTTCCAATGAAAAAAACCCACAAATTAATAGATCGGGAAGGAACATACTGTTACAATTTTTCTTTTTTCATGGATGAATAGTGGTACAATTTTGATGGTATTTATGAGGAATAATACCATGATTTCATTTAGCATGATCCCATCACCATACAATGCATGTATTGATACATACACATGGATTTAATCTGGAAGAAACACATGTTTAAAGAAGGGTGAAGAGGCTGCAGTATTTCTTCATATTTTTATGTGGATTCAAGAATTTATGAAAGAGGTTACTTTTATGAAGACTAAATCCAATATTTCTTGGAGTTTTAATTAAAAATTATTTATTTTGTATCATAAATATTTGAATTAATAAGAAATTGAATAGCTAAACTGTCATGGAATGATAAATATTTTACAACTATTACATATCGGTATAGTGTGTAGTATATGAGAGAGAAGTTATATGAAGAATCAGTGGTTATATATTATGTTGTTCATATAAATTGAAGTGAAGTCATACTTTGGTTCAAGAACAAAAGAGAAATAAGAAGAAAAACTCGGCACACCATACATATAGATAATTTTTCTAATAGAGGGAGACATATATGTCATCTCTTAATCATTTGATATTATTGTATAAGTGAGGGATTAACTTTATGTGTGGGGTGAAAAAAATATTTAGGATACTTGTAAGTGAGTTATAATTGTTTTCCTTGATTGTTGTGATTTAAAAATATTTTCTTAGTGGATCGTATGATTATAAGTTTTACCAGATAATGATAAGGATTAGCTACTCAAATTGAGTATTGAACCTTGTAAATCACATATTCTCTCTCACTTTATAAGATTGTGTTTGGTTTAAGATCAAATTATCTCACTCTAACTAGTGATGATGGTTTTCCAAAGGTAAAGACATAAAATTTCTAAATCATGGATTCACCCCCCCCCCCAATTATTACCAGATATTATGTTCCTATAATAGGTATTAGAGAAGGTTCCTTTTGTTAGTGTTTCACTATTAAATATCTTATTTTCGAAGTTTCTATCAGTTTGAAGTAGTCACTATTTCTCTATTATCTTTAATGGATTATTTAAATTAAGTGAATAATAAGGATATTACCATGTTTTATGGGAAATTTTTTCATATATGGAAGGACATAATGTTTCCCTATCTCTTGTCCACCAATTGTGATGTACTGAAAGTGAAAACTGATAGATTTATTCCTCATATTGAATGTGTTTCCATTACAGTAGCAGATAAGAGGAATATGGAAAATGTAAGATTTTGGACTTCTCTGTAAGTTATGTTTTACTTAAGTTTCAGTTTAATCCCTTGTCTTTAGTCAATTAAGTGTTTTTTCAAGTACTTAAGAAGGATTGGGGGTAATCTGGGGGTTCGAGACTTGAAAGAGGAAGAAAACGTGGAGTTCTATGCATGATGCACAGTTTTCACATAGCTAGTGCAAACCGTGTGGAATTCCTAGGAAACCATGAAAATGGGTGGTGGTTTGGATAGTGTCCTCCACACAGTTTTCACATGATTTGGAAAACCATGTTGGTAAACCTTACAAGGGGGATATTTTGGGACAGAATTATTTGCACGGTTTGTGCACCGTTTGGAAAACCGTGCATGAAAATCATGTGGCCCAATAAATTTTAAAAAATTACAAGAATTCCATTATGGGATTTTTATACCCAACTCGGGATTTATCACCCTATTCATCCTTGAACCCTAGTGATAATCCAAGCTTTCAAGATCTTTTAAAAGGACGATCTCCTTCGTTCCTAAGCGGTTTGGAGCGCCGTCAGTTGTGGATTGAAGATCTGGGTAAGGCTAATCTCCCTCTTGCTTTCCTTTTTGGTTTAGGGTTTATATTTATTTTCCCTCTCCATAAAATGCTCTCAAACCCTACTTTTTCTATGTGTTTTAGGGTAAATCTTCAAGGGTTGGTTGAATCGAGATATAAGGCTTTGGTTGGGAGTGTGTTCGCCAATAGGTTTAAGGTAGGTGGTCTAAAAGCTATATCCCTTGGTTTTTTAGTAGGTTTTTGCATGTAGGGTTTTATATCCATCCCTATTTTGATGATATTATAGTACCTTTGAGACGATGTGATGAATTGGGTGTCTAAACAACCTAATGAAACCTCATGATCCCCGTGGGATTCATGGAGGATGACTCGACCAAATTTGGGCCACCCGATGGGCGTGTCGATATTCCCCAGACTTAGAGGTATCTAAGTAAGTGTAGTTCATTGTGAGAGAACATATAGCCTATAGAGAGTATTTTAATATGATTAAGTGATGTGAAATTGTTCTTTAGTAAAACACTTAGGTTGGGTAATTACCTAAGAGGTTGTTTTTTTGGCATGAAAAAGGGTTAAAAGGATAAATGGAAAATTCTAGGGATTAGCTTTATACTGGAATATGCTTAGTGAGATAGGCATGTAAAATGGGAATGGGGATAAATGGGTTAAGTAACATGAATAATGAATGTCTTAATGGATTGAGTTAAAATGTAATTTCCCATTTATTGAGATTATTGTGATGTTGTAAATGATGTTGTCAATGTTGTTGTGATATGGTGTTTTGTGGTGAATGATAAATAAGCATATGAACATGGATTGGTAGAGTGGTGTATTTACATGAGTTTCTATGCCCATGGGTTGAGTTGGAACTAGGTTCTAGCTCCTCCCCTAAATTCACGGGTTAGAGAAGGGGACAGAGTTCTATTCCCCTAATGGTTGAATTCCACTCGGGTTGAGGCTTCGATGTGAGGATATTGAGATTTTTTGGCAAATGATGCCTAGTGAGATATGACTTGTTAAATTCTCACATATTGAGAACATTGATCATGCCTAATACATTGAACACATGAAAAGGGTGACATGATAAATAAAATGTCTTAGTAATAAAAATGGGTTAATTGGTAGTTTAACTTAAAGGAACATAAACAAAGATAGCCTATTGAAATGTTTACCTTAACTTGCCTTTATTTATCATTTTCATGCACTATATACCTTTATGGATATTTTTTATACATCGTTAGTGGTGGCCTATTGAGTTATACTCACACCCTGCTCAGGACGCCATTGGGTACCCGAGCAGACTTCATGCTTGCAGGTCAGGAAAAGGGAAAGGGCCCTATGCTAGGGAGTTGAGTTGAACATAGGACATTTTTTGGTGAGGTTCTAGACTTGGAGTCTAGACCATTATGGGGATTCCACTATTTTCCTTATTTTGGGTTTTTTTCACATGACATTGTAGCATGTCATGGCATATTTATTGTTGTTTATGATTGTACCCAGTTTTGGGATTTGTTTATTTATGCATGTTATAGATTGTTCACTTTTGTTTCTACTATTACAATTATTTTCTATTGTGGCTTACTCTGTTATTGAGGGTATAGTCTCCCCTTGTGACCTATTAGACCCTATTTGATAGTCGACAACCTCTAGCATATGGGGAGGCATGCTTGAGTTCATGTAATTACCCAGCTCAGAGCACCAGTTTAGTTGTTCCCAGGTTGGGGACATTACAAAGTGGTATCAGATGACATATTTTCTCTTTCTTACTATTTGGGGAAGGTATATAGGAGATTATGAATGTTTCGGGCCTTGGTAATGATCTCATTCTTGGGAGTATCTAACCCATGTACGGGGGGAAACTCAAGTCACCCTAGGAGGGGATTGTTGTTATTGTTGTGTGTAGTTACATTTGATGATATTTCTCTATTGGGTGATACACTTGTTGTGTGATTTGACAGTTTTGTGATATTTCCCTCTGGCCGAAAATGTACGAGGTTTTTCATTCATGCATCATTATAGGCATCTTTGTAGGAAAGTAACATACATCATGATAGACACACACACACAGGATGGGTGTGTGGGATATAAAGGTTAGGATGCATATGTTCTATTAAAAATAATGAATTATGCCTAATAATATGGTATGAATGAGTAAAAAGGTAATTGAAAATGTCAAGTAGTAATTACAAAATGGTGCTTGATAAAGAAGTAAAAGTGGAATAATTTGTTGTAAGGGTAAATTAGAATATGAAAATGGGTTGAATGGGAGTAAAATATAAAGCTTGTAACTGTGTGAATTAGATATCATGTTGGACATGTACTTAGGGAGATGGCCAAGGGTATTGAAAGAGTTGCGAGTGAGATCTCTTGGGTAGTGTATGGGAACTGGTTTCATTATTACGAGTGATAAGTCTACCAATGTGTCTTTTTTCCCTTGTAAAAGTATTATGGTTGCATTTTAATGTTCATGTTTGGTATTGTAGAGAAATGCCACCTCGAAGACGTGCGTTGGTTGGGAAACATGAGGATGTTGCTGAGAACTATCCTCTAAAAGTGGATCAATAGAACTTGGTGATCCAAAGAGATAGGGAAGATAAGTTCTGGGAGAAATTTTCTCATTTTATGCAGATGATGGAATGAGACCCAAGGCGGGTTGCACCGTGCATGTTTGAGCTAACCAGGGAGTTTTAGCTGCAGCACCCTCCGACCTTTACCATAGAGGGTAGACCAAAAGCAGTAGAGTTCTAGATAGAACCCATCAAAATTATTCTCAACCATCTAGAGACTCCCCTCAATAATCAAGTCTAGTTAGCAGCCTATATGTTGAGGGGGAAAGAAAAATGTTGGTGGGACATTATAGTTCAGACATAGCAGAATGAGGGGATGATGTGGAATGATTTTCAGGAGAAGTTTCTTGAGGACTTCTATCCAGATAACTTGAGGTAGGAGAAGTCTTCATATTTTATGAGGTTGACTCAATGGAAAATTTTGGTGATGGACTATGATAGTTGTTTCACCGATTTGAAACACTTCATTCTGGAGTTGACGGGAGATGAGGCAGATGTGGTGAAATGCTTCCAGGATGGGCTGAGACATGAGATCAGGTCTTAGGTGAATATATTTTGTCTAAAAAGGTTTTTTGAAGTGGTGGATCAAGCCCTTATCTCAGAAGGAAACCTAAAGGTAGATTCAGGTAGTGAACTTGTGGAACCAGTTGGGCCAGCAAGTGGTGAAACTTCTGATAGTAGGAAGTGCCACTGCGGAACCTTACAGCAAGAGGGAAGAACACAGATTAATCAGAAGAGGGAGTTAGCTTCTCAGAGTGGTAACCAGGTCTTCTATTTTCAGTGTGGAAGGTCGAGGTACAAGCGTGACCAGTGTCCCCACCCACCAGTTGAGTGTCGAGCATGCAGAAGGATAGGCCACGAGCAGAGATTCTTCAGGAACCCATAGCAATCAGGGAATGATGGAGGTCAGAGGCAGATGCAGAGTGTAGGAAGGGGGTCGGTTACACCATATAAATAATTTAGTTGGAGCTCCATGGCCCGTACTGGTAGGGGTGGTGTACGTGGGACTCCAGGGCAATATCACCCTTACCAACAGAGCAATGTATTGTAGGGTACTTAGGCTGGAGTCTAGGGTAAAGGGGAAAGACATATCCATGCAGTTCAGGCTACACCTGAGAGTGGTGAGGAAGGACCATATACTATTCAAGGTACTATTTTTTTAGTTTTCACATTTTCTAGTGCTTTATTCGACATATGTGCTACACATTCCTTTATTTCTGCTCAGTTTTTAGTTGTGTTGGTCTTAACCGTAGAGACTGCATGTGGGGAAATGTCACTTGATACTTCTCTATGGGTGCGAGTCGAGGACATCAGGCAGTGTAAGGGTTTTGCTCTGAAGGTTGGTGGGTATCATTTTATGTAGGATCTATTTGTCCTAGATATGTCCAATTTTGACCTAATCTTGAGAATGGATTAGTTGGTGTTATATCAAACCCATATCGACTATTACCAACATTGGGTAGCATTCATATCCCTCAATGGGCTCACTTGTGTCCTTCGTGGTGAGTGGGATACTCGAGCAGGCCGCGCAGGGATGCTATGCCATTATATGGGGCATCTCACAACCCAAGTGGCATGCCTTATGATAGATGATGGGGAGAGAGGATAGTAAGTATTTCCATTTGTTGTGGACTGGTTTTAGGACGTGTTTCCTGAGTACTTATCAGGGTTACCACCTGAGAGAGATGTTGAGTTTTTGATCAAATTTTTGCTTGGAGTAGAGCCAGTTTCCATTCCACCTTACCAAATGGAACTAGCATATCTCCATGAACTGAAGGTTCAGTTAGAGGAATTGGAGCGTAAGGGGTTTATATGTCCTAGTACATCACCTTGGGGATCTCCTATGTTGTTTTCTAAGAAGGTTGATAGATCACTGAGGCTATGTTTCGATTATAGGAAGCTGAACCAGATGAAAGTTAAGAACTGATACCCTATTACTAGAATTGATGACCTGTTTGATCAGATACAAGGTGCCTTAGTGTTTTCCAAGATTGATTTCATATCGGGATACCATCAGTTGAGGGTGATACCTTCTGACATACCCCGAGCAGCTTTCTGAAGCAGGTATGGGTTGTATGAATTCTTGGTAATGCCATTTGGTTTGACCAATGCACCAGCTGTGTTCATGCCCTTGATGAATCCAATATTCCACCCGTATCTAGATCGGTTTTTAGTTGTTTTCATTGATGACGTCTTGGTGTACTCCAGAACTCATGACGATCGTGCCAAACATCTTGACATCGTCTTTAGTACACTAAGAGAGCATAGGTGTTACACCAAGCTATCAAAATGTCATTTTTGGATTGATGAGGAGAACTTTTTGGGACATATAATATCTGAGTTAGGCATATTGGTGGATCTAGAAAAGGTGCAGGTTGTGGTGTCTTGGGAGAAGCCCAATAACTTCTTTAATATTCAGAGTTTTCTGGGTTTGTCTAGTTATTACCGAAGGTTTATTAGATAGTTATCTCTTTTTAAGAACTTCTCACAGACCTAACCAAGAAGGGGGTTAAGTTTGATTGGTCAAATGCTTGTTAGAATTCTTTCCAAGATCTAAATAAGCGGTTGAACAATGCACCGACTTTGATCTTACCCGAACTAGGTAAGAGGTACACCTTATTCTATGATGCATCTGGTGTTGGACTTGAGGTAGTGTTGATGTAGGAGGATTGGGTTGTGGCTTATGGGTCGAGGTAGTTACGGCCACATGAAATAAATTATCCTACTCATGACGTAGAGCTTGATGTTGTGGTTCATGCCTTAAAGTGTTGGAGGCATTATTTTTTAGGAGAACCCTTTATAGTGTTTATTGACCATAAAAGTCTCAAATACATCTTCTCTCAATGAGATTTGAATCTTTGACAGTGATGGTGGGTCGAGTACCTGCAGTCTTTTGATTTTGAATTGGTTTACACACTGGCAAAAGGGAATAGTGTCATTGATGCTCTGAGCTGGAAGTATTAGAATCAAGTAGTTCGGGAATCTAGTTCAGAGTGGGTGATGATGGCCTTGTTTGCAGAGATTCATTTGGAGGTATATCAGGGGAACATGAAGATGAACCTTGTATATATAGCAGTTGAGTTTGTGCTTTTGAGATGAGTTAAAGAGATTCAGTTGGTAGATCCTGAGTTTTTTGCTGTGAAGGAAAGTATTAAAGGTGGGGATTCACCTTCTGGTTGGACCATCGGCACTGATGGAGTTGCTTACGTTCATGGTTGTGTTTTGGTGCTAGCAGAAGTATAGGAATAGTTGATGCGTGAGTTCCATGCATCAAATTGGGCAGTGCATACGATCTTTACTCAGATGTACTGTGACTTAATTAGGTAGTTTTGGTGGCTGGGAATAAATAAAGAAGTGGTGAGTTTTGTGGCACGATGCCTTACCTGTTAGCAGGTGAAGGATGAATATCAGTACCTAGGTGGGTTATTGCAGTCGTTGCCTATTCTAGAGTGGAAGTGGAATGATGTCATGATGGACTTCGTAGTGGGCCTTCTGAGGACACCTCAGAAGAATGATTCCATTTGGGTGGTGGTAGATCGGATAACCAAAGTGGACCATTTCTTGTCGATTCAGGAAACCTATACAATCAACCAGTTGGGGGAGTTGTATGTTAGGTAAATAATACGGTTTCATGGAGTGACAAGAACCATAGTTTTAGATCGTGATACGCGTTTCACCTCACGCTTCTGGAAGGGACTACAGAAGGAACTTGGTACCTAGATGTTTCTGAGTACATCTTACCACCCACAGACTGATGGGAAGTCGGAGTGTATAATTCAGGTATTAGAAGACATGTTGAGAGCATGTGTTCTAGATTTTGGTAGTTCATGGGAAAATAATTTGTTGCCTATTGAGTTTTCTTATAACAACAGTTTTCAAGATATAGTTCAGATTTAACCTTTTGATTCACTTTATGGGATACCATATAGATCACCATTTTGTTGGTCAGAGGCCAAAGAGTCTAACCTGTTAGGGTCAAGTCTTGTGCAAGAGACGTTGGAGAAGGTTCATTTGATTAGAAAGTTTATGGAAACAGCTCAGATTAGGAAGAAGTCATGTGCAGATCAGCATCGTAGACCTCTTGAGTTCATGGTGGGTGATAATGTGTTTCTTTGGGTGTCTCCAAGGTTGTTTCACCATTGAATTCAGAAACAGGGCAAGTTGGCGCCTAGATATGTGGGTCCATTTGAGATTGTGGAGAGAATCAGACTAGTGGATTACCGATTGGCTCTTCCATAGTTGTATAGTGGGATGCATAATGTTTTACACATTTCACAACTCCAACAGTATCACCCTGACCCATATCATGTGATAAATGTTGAGGATGTCAATCTTGAGGCTGATACCTCCTTTGAGAAGCACCTGGTTCGTATTGTAGATCATAGCGAGAAAGTTTTTTAGGGTAATGTTGTGCCCCTAGTTCGTGTTCTATGGAAACATGGAAAAATTTAGGAGGAAACTTGGGAGTGAGAATCAGATATGCGGGCCCAGTATCCTGATCTCTTTTCTTTAGGAACTCAATAATGCTTGAAAAAGCTGCTCGAGGATGATCCATTATAAGGTGGGGAGGTTGTAAGATTTTAGACTTCTATGTAAGGTATGTTTTACATACGTTTCAGTTTAAGCCCTTTTCTTTGGTCAATTAAGTGTTTTTTCAAGTCCTTCATAATGTTCGGGGGTGTTTCGGGGGTTTGGGACTCGAAAGAGGAAGAAAAAGTGGGGTTTTGGGCATATTGTACGGTTTGTGCACAGTTAGTGCAAACTGTGCAAAATTCCTAGGAAACCGTGCAAAAGGGGGGGTTTTCGAACAGTGGCATCTACATGGTTTATACACATTTTGGAAAACCATGTGGGTAAACCGTGCGAGGGGACTATTTTGGGATAGAAGCATCCACATGGTTTGCTCATGGTTTAGAAAATCGTGTGGCCCATGAACTTTTAAAAAATTACAAAAATGCCATTGTGGGATTTTTATACCCAACTCGGGAATTCTCCCCCCTATTCATCATCGAACCCTAGTGACAATACAAGCTTCCAATGTCTTTCAATAGGTCGATCTCCTTTGTTCCTAAACTGTTTGGAGCGCCATCAGTTAAGGATTGAAGATCCGGGTAAGGCTAATCTCTCTCTTGATTTTATTTTTGGTTTAGGGTTTTTATTTCTTTTCCCTCTCCATACAAAGCTCTCAAACCCTAATTTTTTAGTGAGTTTTAGGGTAAAAATTCAAGTGTTGGTTGAATCAAGATATAAGGCTTTGATTGGGAGTGAGTTCACCAATGGATTTAAGGTAGGTGGTCTACAAGTTATATCCCTTGGTTTTTGAGTAGATTTGTGCATGTAGGGTTTTATTTCTTTCCCTCTTTTGATGAGTTATTAGTACCTTTGAGATGATGTGTTTCATTGGGTTTCTAAACAACCTAATGAAACCTCCTGATCCTCGTGGGATGCATGGAGGATGACTCGACTAAATTAGGGCCATCTGAGGGGCATGCCGATATTCCCCAGACTTAGAGCTTGCTAAGTAAGTGTAGGCCATTGTGAGAGAACATAGAGCCTATATAGAATATGTTAATATGATTATGTTGTGTGAAATTGGTCTTTAGTAAAACACTTATGTTGGTTAATTACCTAAGTGGTTGTTTGGTTGGCATGAAAAAGGGTTAAAAGGATAAATGGAAAATTCTAGGGATTGGCTTTATACTTGAATATGATTATTGAGATAGGCATGGAAAATGGGAATGGGGATAAAGGGGTTAAGTAACATGAATAATTAACGTGTTAATGGATTGAGGAAAAATGTAATTTCCCATTTATTGAGATTATTTTGATGTTTTAAATGATGTTGTTTATGTTGTTGTGATATGGTGTTTTGTGGTGAATGATAAATAAGAATGTGCACATGGCTTGGTAGAGTGGGGTATTGACTTGAGGTTATACGCCCATGGGTTGAGTTGGATCTAGGTTCTATCTCCTTCACTAAATGCACGAGTTAGGGAAGGGGACAGAGTTCTATTCCCTTAACGGTTTCATTTCACCCGGACTGAGGCTTCGAGGTGAGGATATTGGGAATTGTTGTCAACTTATTCCTAGTGAGATAGGACTTGTTAAATTCCCACATGTTGAGAATGATAATCATGTATAATCCATTGAACATGTGGAAAGGGTTACATGATAAATAAAATGTATTAGTAATAAACATGGGTTAATTGGTAGGTTAACTTAAAGGAACATAAATAAAGATAGCCTATTGATCTTTTTATCTTAAATTAATTTTATTTATCATTTGCATGCATTATCTACCTTTCTAAATATTTTGTAGATGCCATTTTTGGTGGCCTACTTAGTTATACTCACACCCTTCTCGGGCCGTCATTGGGTACCCGAGCGAACTTCATGCTTGCAGGTCAGGACAGGGGAAAGGGCTCTATGCTAGGGAGTTGAGTTGGACATGGGACATGTTTGGGTGAGGTTCCACACTTTGAGTCCTGACTATTCTGGGGATTTTACTATTCTCCTTCTTTTGGGTTTTTTTTACTTGACACTGTAGCATGGCATGGCATATTTATTGCTGTTTATGATTGTACCCAGTTTTTGGATTTGGTCATTTATGTATGTTATGGATTTTTCACTTTTGTTTCTGATATTTAAATTATTATCTATTGTGGATTACTCTGGTATTGAACGTATAGTCTCCCCTCATGGCCTATTGGACCCTTGATACTAGTCAGCAACCTCTAGTGTACGAGGAGGAGTGCTTGAGGTCATGTAACTACCCAACTCAGAGCACCAGTTTAGTTACTCCTGGTTCAGGGACGTTACATAAAATTATGGTCATGTTAAGAATGTTTTTTTATATTATATTTTATAAGGTTACTTTTTTAAAGTTAAAGGGGTTAAATAATCAAAATATATCTTGGATAAGCTTCATAATATCTATGAAGGAAAGATAAAAGTTAAGCGAGGTGATTTGAAGTTTTGGAGACTTAAATATGAAGATATGTCAATGAATGATGATGAGACTATTGGTAGTATATTCACAAGGGTCAATGAAGTTGTGAGTACTATCAAAGGATTTGGTGAGAAGTTATAAGATCTTATTATTATTGAAAATATTTTACATGTCTTACTAGTTAAATTTGATTCTAAAGTCATGGATTTGGAATAAAATGATCCAAGAGATATTACCCTTCATGGTCCACATAGTATTATAATTTATTATGAAATGAGGAAATAATATTTTTTTTAGAAAAAGGTAAATGATAAATTAGAAATTTCATTTAATGCCTCCAAATATGTGAAAGGAAATAGGTTTGTTTGTAAGGATGATAAAGTTGTCGCTCAAAAATCAGAATTTTACGGGGATATGAAATTCTCTAAAATGATGTCCCTCATATTAAGAAATGTGAGAATAGGTAAGAGAAAGTTAAAAGGTAATATACCACTTAAAAACTTTAATTTTTGGTTTATTGGATACTTTTCAATAAATTTTCCTAGACTAAAAGAAGATACATCCAGTGAAGAAAAATTATGACCTTATTCAACTAAAAAATTTTAATATAGAAGAATAAATGAACCTATCTAGAATTATATTTCAAAATTATATTCAATAAGTTGGAGAAGGTTTAAAGAATAATTAATTGTGATAATATCAACAAAAATAATATTTTTAGGATCATATTTATATTTAAAGGTTTTTAAAAGGTTTCAAAAGAAGGATCAAGTCAAATGAACTATGTTTGTGGCTAAATATATTGAGTCCCAAAAGTTTAGAATTTTTGGGACTTTTAAATTTTATTTAAAATATTATATATCTGGAAACACTAATTTTTTTGAAAATAAGTCTATTATGAAGAGGAATATTCCATGAGTTTATCAAAACTTTGGTTTGCAAAAAGGGTCTATGTTTTTTAGTCAAAAGAAGAAATGAAGGAAGATACATGGTTCTACACATCATGTTGTTTTCAAAGGTAAATATAATTTTTATGTATATTTTAGATACTATGGAGGGTTTTGCATATATAAATGATGTTTTAGTTTAATTATCATCATTATGATGATTCTAAAAGACTTGGGATGAAAAATGTGAGGGGGAGTATGCCAACTCAAAGGAGAGAGATTCAGTAACCACCTAGAAAATCTTGCTTTAAGACATATAATAGATTTCAATTATTAGAAAAAGTTTGTGAAATATGTGATCAACTAGGTCACCTTTATAAAGAATTTCACTCCTTTCTTCTAGCCCAATAGGTAAATAATTCGCAGAGGAAACATGAAAAAAGGCTCTTGTTGTAGAAGTTTATCTTAAATCCTCAAAGGAGGAATGTCCATGTAAAATGTAAAATGGGTTTTATTCTCATATGATAGTGAACATGAAGTTTTTGAAAAAAATATTATAAATGGAAAAGAATGATTTGTAACCTTTGTAAATGATAGGTCTCTCAAGAGTAAAAGTGTTAGTTCTGATTATATTAGAAAGGAAAATTTTAAATCCAAGAACATTCTTTATGTTGATGGGATAAAATACAATTTTTTTAGTTTTTGTCATATTTTTAATGAATGGAATGAAGTAATTTTTAGAAAATATGTTTTTTGGGTAAAAAATACTTGAATATGGAAAGGTTTTAATAAGAGGGTAGTTAAAAAAGGGAAATTTATTTGAAATTTACAATGCTCAAAATACATACTATTTGAGCATGAAAGTTGAAAATGAACTATGGAACAGAAGGATTGGTAATCTCTTCCAAAATAAAATGAGAAAAAATTCTCAAATATAATTTTTTTATGACATTCCAAATATGAAAATAGAGATTAATTGGATTTTCTTTACATGCCAAAAGTGGAATATCTCTAATTATTCTCACAAAAAGGTTGAGATTCACTCATCTCATCCTTTATAGATAATTCATTCTAATATTTATAGTCCTATGATAATTTATTATACATGTGAAGATAAGTATTTAATTTTCTTAATTTATGAATTTACTTTCATTAAATCTATTATGTTTATGAAACATAAATCAGATGCTCTAAATATGTTCAATAGTTTCAAAATAGATACTAAAAAGAGTGTGGTTACTCTCTAAAAATATTTCAGATAGATAATGGTGTTGATTTTACTAATAACATGTTTGAAGATTATTTTTAAAATCAATTAATTATTCATTAACTCATAATACCATAGAATCCACAACAAAATGGTTTAGTTGAACAAAATAATATAAGGTTGGTTGAGATGGATTGAACAATTTTGATAGAAAATGATACTTTTTTGGAATTTTTGGAGGAAAAATATTGTTGTAGCGGTTCATGTTTAAAGTAATTTTTTATCTAGACCAAATCTTGATATGAATACCTATAAGATATACTATAAGAAGACTCTAATATTGAAGTATCTCAGAGTGTTCAAAATCCCTTGCATTATCAAGATTAAATGTGAACATCTTGGTAAGTTTGAGCTAAGAGGTTCTTCTAGAATATTTCATGGTTATCCTACAAATGGAAGAGTATTTAACTATTATAACATGTATACTGGTATAATTGTTGATACAACTGATGTGAAGATCCTAAAATTTAAAAATAATGAAATTGTTGACAATGAAGAAAATTATGGAAGTGATATGGATTCCAATTCTATTGAATATATTGTATAAATAATAGAAAAATATTAAAGTTTTGAAGATATACAATATAGAGAAGAATATTAATATATTTCAAGTGATGATGAATAATTATATTCAACTAATACTAGTATGATATGACAAGATCAGGTCTAAAACATCCTTTTAAATCAAGAACAATAGGTAGAAACTAGAAGAAATATAAGGAAAACATCACATAATTCATTGTTCTATCAAGTTGAACCCTAAGATATTGAGAAATATATAGAGAATCAATATTGGTTAGGTTTTATAAATGAATAATTATAACAAATTGAGAAGTATGATACCTTGTAACTAGTTCCTAAACCTAAATATAAGAATGCCATTGTGACAAAGTGGGTGATCCAAAATAAATTGAATGAAAATGTGAAGTTTTGTGCAATAATTTAATATTGGTATATAAATTATATTTATATATTTAAGGATTTGAGTTCAATGGGACCTTTATAGTAGTTTCAAGGCTTGAAACTATTTGAATATTCCTTGTTATTACTTCACAAATGCATTACAAGATATTCCAAATGAATGTCAAGTCTGTCTTCATCAATGGAGAATTAGATGAAGAGGTTTACATTGAACACCCATGTGGGTTTCTACTTGGAGAAGATGAAAATTATTTTTTAGGTTAAATAAGTCTTTTTATGATCTGAATCAAGCCCTAAGCGCTTGGTATTATAAGATTTACACCTTCTTAATGAGGATGAATTTCATAAATTTAAGAGTAAATAACAATATCAACAACAAATATGATAAAGATGTATATCTATTTATTATTTTTTATGTAGATAAATTCATATTTTATATAAATAATATAGTAATGTGTGATGAGTTTTCTAAATATATTAAGGATTTATTTGAAATTTATATTCCTAGAGAGATGAGGTACATTCTTGACCTACAAATATCTCAAGATAAAGATCACATTTTTTGTTCTCAAGAGAAGTATGCAAATGAACTATTGAATAGATTTTTCATGGATGATTCAAATACTATTTCCAAAAAAAATCATTGCGAACAAATCTTTCCAAATATGAATAGGGAAAATAAGTTTCCCAAAGGGAGTTTAGAAATTTGATTGCAATAATATTATATCTTATAGCTTGAGGAATATATATTTTATATGTTGTAATTATTTATTCTAAGTATCAAAGTTCTCCAGAATAATCATATTTTATGGTAAGAAAAATAGTTTTAAGGTATATAAAGGTTATAAAATACTTTGGGTTGAAATATGATAGCAAAGGAAAAATGGATCTCTTTGGCTATGCTTATATTGATTGGAAAGGTTGTATTGATGATAGAATATCTACATCGGTTGGAGTTTTATTTCTTGGTAATAGATGTGTGTGTGTTGGCACACAATGAAGAAAATGTATGTGCCTTTAAGATCTACTAAGGTATAATATGTGGCTACAACTCATGATACAACTCAATTGATATGGATGGAAACATAGTTGTAATATCTGAAAGTTGTGGGGTGTTTCCACTTTTTCTTGGATGTGATAATCAAAGTACTATCAGTTAGTCAATAAATTTTTTTCAATATTTCAGATGTAATCCTATTGATGTTAAATGTCACTATATCAAGGATCATATAGAGATACATGAATTAAAGTTTTTTTTAAAAGGATCATATTACTGATATTTTTTCCAATCCATTATAAAAATAATCATTTTAGAATATAAGTTTAAAGTTGGGTGTTCAGCCTCATCTATGTCATTTTAAAGGTATTTAATTTTTCCCCTATTTTTTCTTATATTTGGATATTATTATTCAATAGGGATAAATATAAAAAATAATATATCCATTGATATGTGTTTTACCTACTTTGGTGGAGCATATAATTAGGGGGAGTTTTTAAAATGGGTAAGCTATGATATCATTTCCTGTGAACAGTTTTAACCATTTGTTAAAGTCGATGTAGGAACATGCAGGAACTATTTCATACAGGTTAAAGTTAGTTTCTATTGTGAAGTTATGTTAAAGAAATAATTGTTGTAGATCACTATTTTTTGGAAAATATGAAATTTTTATTCAATGGTTCTTGTTTCCTACCTTGATCATGCTCATGTAGGATTATAATTGTTGTATAGTGATACATTAGTTGAGTTTTGGAGATTTAGTGATTTATTTTTCTTGGTTCAAAAAAATACAAAGGGGGAGATTATTAATATCAAGAGGTTTTGAATTGTTGGTTGTTTTAAAAAATAGGGGAAGAAACTGGTAAGTAGAAAGCGTAATTCATTATAGCGTTGTATTTTATTTTCAATATATAAATCAGTGATTTTTCTAATGTGTGATAGTAAGGTGAAACAATTGGGGTTTGGCCAAGGTGTGTTACCGTGGGGTGTGACCTTGATGTGTGACTTTGGGGTGCAATTGTGAGGTGAGAAAATGGGGGGTGATCATAAGGTATGGTTGTGGGGTGTGATTGTGAAGTGAAACCATGGTTTGAGACTATGAGGTGTAACCATGGGGTGTGAGCGTGAAATGTGACCATGATGTGGGACCACGTGAAGAAAATAGAGTGACAATGATTCGCATGGTATATGGTGTTATCATGGATAAATATTCCATTTCAAAGTAATGTGTTCTTCTAAGGATTAAATATCATGATAAAGACTATCATGGTTCTTTAAAAGGATCTATTAAATAAGTATAGAATTAATAATAAATAAAAATAGGGATACCTTTAAACTATTCTACTATAATGATTAAAGTATGAAGGGAAAATATGTGTTGTGTACATTCATTTTCACATGAAGAAGAATGAATATTGTATGAGTTGATTGTGAAGTTTACCCTCATGAAGAGGTGTTAAAATCCAATTGAAGTATATCTTGAATCATCATGGAAATATTTATTCCATGTATCAAGGATGTTACGTTAGATTTCATGCATGTATATATACATTATTATTGCATGTGGTGGATTATATTTTTTCATAGAAAGATGGTGGTAAAGTTTTGATGGTATTTATAAGGAAGAATAAAATTATTAAATTTGGAATGATCCCACCATTTTACAATGAATGTATTGATATGTACACATGTATTTAATCTAAAAGAAACCCATGTTTAAATAAAGGTTAAGTGTCTTCAATATTTCTACATGTTTCGATGTTTTTTTAATTAGTTAGGGAACTGATTCCTTTTGGTGAAGACTAGATCCAATATTTCTAAGAGTTTGAATTTAAACTTTTTTACACAATATCATAAACATTTTAATTAAGAATAAATAGAATATATAAACCATTATGTAATTATAAATAGTTTATAGATGTTACATATTGGTATGGTGTGTGGTGTATGAGATAATATTGATTTGAAGAAGCAGTGGTTGTATGTTTTTTCATGCATGCAAATTGAAGTGAATTATTTATTTTTTTAAAGAAAATAAGAAGAAGAATATCTTGAAACACCATAAAAATAGATAATTTTTATACATAAGAAATATGTATCTATTGTCTCTTAATCATTTGGCATTATTATATTAGTGTGGGATGCACTTTATGTGCGGGAAACATAAAACCATCAGGAGACTTATAAGTGAGTTATAAGTATTTTCCCTTCTCATTGTGAAATATAAATATTTTATTAGTGTATCATATAATCATGGGTTTTATCGGATCATTCCAAGGACTAGATACTAACATTTAGTACTACACCTTGTAAATTGCTTATGCTCTCTCTAGGTGTGCTTGTGTTTGGTTTAATATAAAATTATCTCACTCTAACCATTTATGAAGGTTGTTTTAAAGATAAATACATAAAATAACCTAATCAATGATTCACCCCTAGTGATTCCTATATCATATGTTCCTCTAAAAGGTATCTGAGTAGTTGTTTTTCCCAAATTTACCCAAGTTTTTAGGGTTAAGTGGTCGCTTGTAGTGTAGCTTGGGTTATCGAATCCTCAGAGACCTAAGAAGAAACCAACAGACGCGTGCATTATATAGAGTGTTTTGTATATTAATTATCTAAATTGGGTTTGATTTTATATTTTTAAATTAACACTAAGAGAACTAATTGAATTAAATTTATGAAAAATGGTTGATCCGAGTTTATTACAAGGGATGGATTGGATGAAATTCCTTTTTAATGATTTCAATTTCTTAAACTCAGGAGTGTTTCATTTAAGTAGATATAAAAAACTTCGTCAATTATTGGTTTAATAACAAAAAATAACTAATTATAATTACTTATACACTTGAAGGATCATTTTTATTAGAACTCTAAGGTAAAGGTTCTTATTATCACTTTAAGTGTGTGGCTTTAAAATTCAACAAGGATGAAGAAGTTTTAAGATCTTCAAATGAAATTATCAATTAAAAGAATATATTAGACTTTAATAGAGTGAAAAATAACATCCAATCCTAACCATTTCTTCTCCCTTGGATCAACCCATAATAGTTTTATCCCTCAATTGATGTTATGCTCTCAATGGAAGCAGGAAGTAGACTCATGAGGGAAGAATTGAAGAAGTGAAAAACAATAAAATAATGAACACTCCACTGTTTTGTGAAGGATTTATCTCTTCTCTATGTGAATAAATTCACACCTTGATGAAATTTTATAAACTTTTTAACAATTAGAACATAAAATGAGAAGAATAAGAAGTTTAATTAAGAATATAAGGTGATTTAAGAAACTTATAATTGAATATATGTGATTACAATATCAAATCGGCAGCATAAAATTAAAATGAAAACATAAAAAACCTCCCTCACCGCCTTCACTAAAACTGCCTCAAATATGAATCTTGGAATCCTTAGGTTAAGCCCCAAATATTCCAAGTCTTACCACTTTATTATGGTAGGCCTGGGATGCTGGAAATTTTTGGAATGTGGACTTTTCCACCCTTGACCCGAAATGGGATCCAGCATGCAAGCATCCGACAGATGTTTCCTAACAAGTTTCTATATGGATGATTATGGGTGGGAAATAGAAGAAGAAAATTAATCTATGTATGTCCCTTTACAGACTATAAAATTTGATTGTAAAATAATTTTTGGTTTGTGAGATATGATTTAAATCATGGAATGTTTTTATGGGCCACATAATCTAGACCATAATTTCATCTTCAAATTAGGCCACCTAGAACTTTATTCAAACATATGAATTATCATGGTTCATTGTTCAATGAAATATTTTCCAATATTTCATATATATCCAGTTCAAATTTTAGAATCATTGGGATTGTATCATGTCCTATACAGTCATTTGTTTGGGCTATTGTCTAGATCACTTCGTTTAGAATGTGTTGGCATAAAATCCCACTTTGGTCATATTCTAATGTTATTATTCAAGTAATCTAGATGAATAAAATATTTCCAATGGAATTGGAAACCTGAAAAAAAAATATTAAGTTCAAATTAATATCATTTAGGGATTAACAATGTGTCTCAAAACATACCAAGTAATAGTGTACTTTAAGCAAGAATTGTAATCATGATGTGAAATAATGTTTAGATTGTAAAATTCACTAAAAATGATGTTTATGAATAATGAATCACATGAATATTATAATATATACAATGAATAATATACTCTTTCAGTGGAAAATCAGTAGGTTCCCTTTGTTGGTGTTTCACTATTAAAGATCTTGTTTCTGAAGTCTCTCTCTATTGGAAGTAGTCACTATTTTTTTATTATCTTTAATGAATTGTTTAAATTAAGTGAATAATAAGAGTATTTTTATATTTTATGGGAAAACATTTCATATATGGATGGACACAATGTTTCCCTATCTCTTTTGCATTCATTATGATGACCTTTAAGTGACAACCAATGGATTTGTTCCTTATGTTGAAGGTTTTCCCATTACTGCAACAAATAAAAGGAATTTGGAAAATGATGTTCGTGCTGAGAATGATATTTTATCATCTATTTAAGAAGGTGAATTTTTTAAAGTTAAAGGGTTCAAATCCATAAAATATATCTAGGATAAGATTCACAATATCTATGAAGGAAAGACCAAAGTGATGTAGGATAAGTTGTAGTTTTGGAGACTTAAATTTGAAATGCTCTAGATGAATGATGATGAGACTATTGGTATTTTCTTCACAAGGTTCAATGAATGTTTAAAAACTATCATAGTATATGGTGAGAATTTTTAATATTATGATATTTTTGAAAATATTTTATGTATCTTACAAGAAAAATTTTATGTTAAAGTCGTATCTTTGGAAGAAAAGGATCCCGGTGATATTACTCTTGAGGATCTACATAGTAATATAATTTATTATGAAATGCGGAAATATGATGTTGTTAAGAAAAAGGTAAAGTATTAAATATAAATTTCATTTAAATCCTCCAAATATGAGAAAGGAAAGAGGATTTTTTGTGAGGATGATGAAACTGGATCTCAAAAATCAGACTTTGATGGGGCTTTGAAATTTTCTAAAATTATGTCCCTCATCTAAAGAAATGTGAGAGGGGGTAAGGAAAAGTTCAAAGGTAAGCTACCACTTAAATAATTTAATTGTGGGAGTTTTTTAAATTTTATAGAAAATTTTCCTAAACTGAAATAAGATGAATCCATTGAAGAAGAAGCATGATCTTATTCAACTAAATCTTTTCATAATAGAGGAAGAAGTGAACCTATCTAGAATTTTATTTCAAAATTTTATTCAAAAATTTATAGAATGTTCAATGAATAATTAAGTGTGATAAAATGAAAAAAAACTTATTGGGATGATGTTGATACAGAAAAGTTGGTAAAAGGTTTCAAAAGAAGAATCAAGTCAAAGAAACCATATTTGTGGCTAAATCTATTTAGTCCCAAAAAAATAGAAATTATCGGAATTTTAACTTTGATTTAAAATATGATATATCTTGTAACTCTATTTTTTTGAAAATAAGTGTATTATGAAGAGGAAGATTCCATTATTTTATCAAAACATTGGTTTGGAAAAACGTGCCATGTTGGTTGATCAAAAGAATGAAGAAAGGAAGAGACAAAATTTCATATATGATGTTGTTTTCAAAGGTAACTATGATTTTTATGGATATTGTTGGTACTATGGAGGATTTGGAAATACATAAAAGATGTGATGGTTTAATTAACATCATAATGATGATTCTAGGAGACTTATGAGAAAAAATTTGAAAGGGATTCAACCCACTATAAGGAGACAAATTCAGAAACCACTTAGAAAATCTGGTTTGATGACAGAAAATAAAATTCAATTGTTGGAAAAAGTGTTTGAAAGATGTGATCAACTAGGTCACATTGCTAAAGGATGTCTCACCTTTCTCTTCCAACCCAACATGAAAATAATTCTTTGGGAAAAGGTGAAGAAAAGGATCTTGTTGTAGAAATTTTTCTTAAAGCCTCAAAGTAGGATTATTCATGGATATTAGATAATGGGTGTTTTTCGCATATGGAGTGGAACTTAATGTTATTAAAAAATGTCAAAAATTTAAAAGAATGCATTATGACCTTTTTAAATGATGGGTCTCTCAAGATTAAAGGCATTCTTTTTGCTCCTATTGGAAAAGAAAAAATTAAATTCAAAAACACGCTTTATGTTGATTGGTTGAAACACAATTTGTTAAGTGTTTTGCAGATTTTTTATGAAGGGAGTGAATTAATTTTTAGAATAGATGGTTTTTTGGTAAAAATACTTGAATATAGAAATTTTGTTACAGGAGGTAAGTGAACAAAATAAAATTTATTTCAAATTAGAGATGCTCGAAATACATGTTATTTGAGCATGAAATCTAAAAATGAACTTTGGAACAGAAGTCTTGGTCATCTTTTGAAAAGGAACATGAGTAAACTTTCTCAAAGATAAAATGTTTGTGACATGCCTAAGATAAAGAGAGAGATTAATTTGAATTGCTATGTATGTTAAAAGGGGAAGATCTATACATCTTCACACAAAAAAGGCTGAAATTCAAACATATCATCCTTTGGAGCAAATTCATTTTTATATTTGTGGGCCCATGAGAATGTAGTTTACACATGGAGAAAAGTATTTCATTTATTTTATTGATGACTTTACTCGCATTACATGCATCATGTTTATGAAACATAAATTTGAAGCTCTAAAGATGTTCAAGAGTTTCAAAATTACTAAAAAGGAGTATGGTTACTCTCTTAAAATATTTCAAACATATAATGGTGCTGAGTACACTAATAGCAGGTTTGAATCTTATCTTGAAAATCATGAAATTCGTCATGAATTAAGTACGACATGCATGCCACAAAAAAATAGTGTGGTTGAATAGAATAATGGAAGCATGGTTGAGAAGGATTAAACAATATTAGTATGAAATTATACTTATTGGCATTTTTGGAGGCAAGTTTTTACGGTTCATCTTCAAATTCATTTTTTCTATAGACCAAATTATTATACGGGTCTATATGAGATAACTACAAGAAGAGTCCAAGATTGAAATATCTAAGTTTTTGGAATCTCTTGTATTATCAAGATTAAAGGTTAAAATCTAGGTAGGATTTTCCAATTATGTTGATAACCTTAAAGAAATAGAAGACAAAGATGAAAGTGGTGATTTGAAAAAGAAGATTCTTTCATTTCAATTAATGAGTAACAATTTGAAGTCCAAAAACAAGAAGAAAAGTTAAAGTCCAAAAACATCAAAGGATTTCATGAACAACATATACAAACTAAAAGAACTTAGGGACAGCGCCTCATAATTCATTGTTCCCTCAAGTTGACCCGAGTGGGGTATGGCTTCATTTCGGAATCCACGACTCCACCGATCGGGACACCGCCAATCCGGATGACCCACCTTCGTGCCTCACTGCCTCCGTCGCACCCTTCATCACCGCCACCCTCTCCCTAACAGCCCACCCCTCCCCCATCCCCATCACCTCCCTCACCCGTCACTCCACCTCCGCCGCACCCACCCACCCTTTCCCTGAATCCTCCATCCTTACTGCCACCTTCATCTCCTCCGCTATTATCACTCGGTTGAAGCGTTTCTCCATGTACAGCAGCCACACTGCCATCGTCACCCCCGTGCAGATGGCCTCCAGCACCGAGTTCCACCCACAGTGCGTCACGAACCCCCCCCCCCCCCCTCCACCACCACGTGCTAGAGCATCACTGCCTGTGACGCCCATGACCTCACCACCATCCCCCTCCCCTGCGTCCGCTCCACAAAGCCCACTGGAAAAACCCGCTCTAGATCCGGATCCGGCGAGGATGTCGTGCGTGGACCCTCCGCATTTATATGATGAATTCAATGCTCATGGGCGTCTGTCACTCTATAGGGCATTATTAAAAGTCTGAGAAATGTTCTTGGGGACTTATTGTCATTTGAAGTCCAGATAAATTTATCTCAAATAATTATTCCATTGATTAATGTGATTAATTTTTTGCATCAAATGTAAACTCAACTAACATATTGTGTCAATTTTTCTCTATTACTTTAATGATTCCTAATTTCATTATATTAGAGTGTGATTTTTTTTAACATTTTAACTTTTTTAATTTGAGGAAAAATGATCATTTTCACCTAATAAAAAAATTCAAATTAAAGTTTTGATTGGTTGTTGAAGTATAAACAAAGATTTATGGTGGGATGTTGGAATTATCAAAGTGTTCCTTTTGTATTGATTTTCAATTATTGAAAAATTAACACGATCAATAACTAGTTTCATCGACTTTATATAAATTTTTTTATACAACTTGTAAAATTGTAACAACCCACAACTCTATTTCAAAAATCATCTCATCGTCATATCATTAATGATTTTATTAATAATTTTCTTAACATTTAATGTTAATTTACATAATTAATATATATCAAGGGCTGAACAAAGACAACCCTCATTTTTTATAATTAAATTTATTAAATTTAATATATATACATTTATATATATATAGTAATAAAGAGTATATTAATTACATATATATGTAGGACCGTAAGTGTATCTTGGATGACTATACTTACAAAAAGGGGTGAATTGTAGTTTAAAAAACTTTTAAACTAAAAAAACACAAAACCTCTTAAAGTAAATTTATCAGACTCAAACTTGGTCTAATTATTAGAGTGAAGATCAGAATCACAATGGATCTAATTAATATCAAAGTATGTTTTATCATATTTAAAGCAATGATAATAAAACAAATAGAATAGAAAGATGAGTATGAAGACTAACTTTTTATTACTTGCATGCCAGAATAGAAATTTGTAAAAAAATAATCAATAAAATAGTTAAAAATAATAAGAATAACTTACAGGATATATTAAAAGATTTAACTCTTTTAACCTTCAGAGTAAGGTAGTCAATAACCTTAACTAAAGGTATCAATAGTTTTATACTTACTATCAACTTCGTCTTTCGTTGCCAGGAAATCTCTCGATATAGTGATCAGAACAAGCTCTATCTTCCAATCCCTATAAAATCTTGATATGATGATCAGTGCCTATATTCCTAGCTCTAGAATCCCTTGATCTGATGAATTAGATTCACCATCTTCCTATCCCCAGAAACCCTCAATCGTAACAATGATCATACACTAAATAAAAATGAAAAAGTTCTAAAGGAAATAACCTGACAAAGATTCCTTAAAATGACAACACTCTAAAGAATTATAGACTAAGAACGAGGAGTTCACACTACGAAATCTTAAAAATACTAGAGCTGTGAAATGTATCAACTCCAAACTCTTCAAATGACCTGCTATTTATATTCTAATCTCCAACAATCATATTTTTTAGTTTTTTTCAACGACCTCGGACAGCTGACGCTTGACAACTCATAATGTTCTAACATAACTGAATTACTAACATCATTTTTATTTAACACCATTAAAGTGTTAAAGTTCTTCCTTAGGATAAAATTTTTTTTTTCTATGCTTTCGATTATAAACTTCACTCAGTTCGATGGACTTCCTTACTAATTATCAACATGATGAATTAAATGAAGATTGATCTGATTTATCAGTACCAAGGTCAGTCTAATGGTCATTACTTTTTTCACTGAAGTAGACAAAACAAAAGTATAACCAATGGTCTAAAAAAAGTAATTCTGATAATAGGACACACCTTGAATCCAATGTATTGTATTGAGTAATATACATTTTACAATCGTAATACATCAAAACATTTCTATGTATGGTAGAAAGTAATGTTTTCTACAAAAACATACTAAAATACTTGGGACTTAAAAAGTTATTAAATGTGTTTTAAGAAAGTGTTTATGATTTCAAAAACTAAAGGAATGAAAAACTAAGAAGTAAAACTTATAACTCAACAATCTCCCCTTTTTGGAAAGCACAAACCTCTAGACTTAAATGGAAAAAAAATCTTGAAAAAATCACAACCCTTTGTTCCTTTAAGATCTTCAAAGTTATTCTTTTCAACTTAACCCCCCCCCCCCCGAGTTTGTAATTCTTTTGAATATGACGGAGAGTATTAGAATAATTCTTCAATAAAGAAAACTTCTCCCCCTTAGTATAACATCTTCCCCTTTATGAATTCTTCTCACCCTAAAGATAGTATCTCCCCTTTTAAAATAAATTCCCCCCTTTATAAAACATCTCCCCTAAAGATAAAACATTCTTCCCCTTTGTGATTTTCAAAAAGTAATGGGAATGAATCCAAAAGTTTCCTAAAATGTTAAAAAAATTACATACAAAACAATATTGAATTAACTAATAATCTAGGTAAGTATGAAAGAATATATAACCAATCAGAATTAGAAAAAAATTCAAGCGGAATAGAATTGGATGAAAATTAATTAATTCATTAACAATTCAAAAGTTTTACAAAAAAACACATCAAGAGTTCAATGAAAAAGAAATCATTCTTTATTCATCAGATTCTTCACAAAATCATTAATTTTCTTGAACTCATGCCAATATTTCTCAAGATTTTCAACCTTTTATTTCAGGGTGTCCTGCTTCCAAACTTCTACTTTCCAAATTTAAACTTCCTCGGATAGTTATTTATTTTGACCCCTCATTATGATCAAATCATCTTCACATGATCTGAGTCTGCTCCTCACAAACTGCATGTCACACATCTTTTCTTTAAAGACTTTGACATCCTATATCTGATCATCCATGACATCTCTAAATTCCTAAAAAAACATAACCCTATCTTCTATATCTAAGGATAATTTGTTGAAATATTTAGTTTAATCTAACATAATTTTATTTACCTCCAGAAACCGGTCATCTTGATCCTGCATATCATTATTAATATGATTCGACCATATATAAGGACTTTTGAGTTTTGAAATTTTCTTGAAAAGCATTCAAGTCAGTCTCAATTCTTATAATTGTTTTTGTCAAAACTTTGAGTGACTCTATTTTTTCATTCCTTCCTTCTTAAATCATCTTACCCCTTGATTCAGTGTTTGAAAAATACAGAATCTGATCTATTAATATTTTCAAAGTAAGAAAATGAATTCAAAACCCTTTTGGGTGATTGTTTCTTTAGAGTCTGATTGATTGGGCTCAAGATGCGGAGTTTTTGGCCGGCTCATTCCAATATCATCTTCTTTTCCTTTCTCATCATATTTATTTGAGTCTTTCTTCTCATCTGATAATTCAATGATTTCTACATCCATATCTATTTCATATTTTTCATCAACTTTTATATTTTATTATTGATTTTCTTCTTCTTTCTTTGATGATGATTCTGATTCATTTTTACATGACAAACAAATTCAAATTAAAGTTTTGATTGGTTTTTTAAGTATAAAAAAAGATTTATGGTGGGATTTTGGAATTATCACAAGTTTTCTTTTCGTATTTATTGTCAATTATTGAAAAAAATGACAAGATCAATGACAAGTTTCATAGAATTTATATTTTTTTCTAAGACTTGTAAAATTGTAACACCCCACAGTTCTACTTTAGAAATCATCTCAACATCATATCATTAATGATTTTTTAATATATATTTTTAAAATTTATGGTTTTTAATACAATTGTAATTTACATAATTAATATATATCACAGGCTAGACAGGGCCAACCCCCAAATTTATTATAATTAAATTTATTAAATTTAATATATATATATATATAGTAATAAAGAGTATATTAAATACATATATATGTAGGATAATAAGAGTATCTTAGATGATTATACTTACAAAAGGGAGGTGAATTGTGGTTTAAAAAACCTTTAACTAAAAAACACAAAACCTCTTAAAGTAAATTTATCGAACTTAGACTTCCTCTAATTATCAGAGTGAAGATCAGAATTGTAATATCTCAATTTTTACAATGATAATAAAACCCCTCTTG
Source organism: Viscum album (assembly GCA_963277665.1). Taxonomy (NCBI): domain Eukaryota; kingdom Viridiplantae; phylum Streptophyta; class Magnoliopsida; order Santalales; family Viscaceae; genus Viscum; species Viscum album. Next base: position 444,098,505 of record OY728160.1, read on the forward strand.
TGATAAATTATTAATATCTTAATTGGGGGAAAGTGATTTATTAGTTAAATAACTTAATAATATGTTAAAGGTTGTGCATAAGAGAAAAAACCCAGTTAACACTATGAAATATTCAATGGAATACTTTTGAAGTCAAACACTAAGTTAGTGTGAGATTCCAAGGCTCATAAAGAATCAGTGAAGATAGAATAAAAATATTAAATATATTACATTAAGTGCGCAAAAAAAATTCAAAAAATTGGATAACTCTCAAACGGTGTGTCGTACAAGAAATCTAAGACCACCGATAAGGTCCAGGACATGGTATTTACCCTAGGAAGGATATAAAATTCATATGCATCGTACGTTTGATGTCTCACTTGAAAAAATAATTTAATTAATAATTTTTATTATATGATTTTTGAAAATAATTAAATATCTCCCAAATAGTGCATCATATAAGAAATATGAAACCACTGATAGGTCCGGGATGCAATGCTTACCCTATGCAGGTTATAACATTCGCAAGCGTTGAACGTTTGGATGCATTGCTCGTCAAAATATCCTTTTAATATTTAATTAATTATTTAATGCATTTTTTAAATATTAAATAATTAATATCTCTCAAATGGTACATCGTATGAGAAATATCAGACCAATATTAGGTTTGGGATGCGGTGTTTACCCTAAACGGTGTATAAAATTTGTAAGAATTGGAAGTTGAGTTAGATCGCACACACGGATAAGTTTTTTTTTGGTATATAAATACTTTATTTGACAACTACAAATAATAATAGTAATTAAATTACTATTACTATTATTATTATTTTCATTAAGGACATAAAATGAAAATATACTCTCGTGATTAATAATGGTGTTACGATGTAAATAATAAGTGGAAAATGTAATTAATGTGATATTATTAATTGGGATAATTAAATGCAAGTAATAAATGTGATGTCTTTAATTGTGTTGGATAAATGACAGTGTGTGCAATTAATAAAATTCATTTACTATTTTCGGGTTTTAATGAAAATTATTGTTGAATGCTAATGGCGACAATAATATCAAATATTTAATAAATAATAATATTTTTTGTTATTACTATTCTTATTATTAATGTGGGAAATAATTGGTGTATATATATAGGGGATATATATATTTGTGTGTGTGTGCACGCGCACATGCGGTTGTAAATATGTATATATATATATGTGTGTGTGTGTGTGGGTTATATACACACACACACATGGGTCCATATATGTGTATGTGGGTATATATGGAGAGAGAGATGATAAATATATACAATAATGACTTTTAATATATATATATATATATATATTAATGGATTTAAATGTAACAAAGAGTTACATGTCTAAGACGCTACATGAGAAATAAACACTTCATGAGTCACACATGGAGGGTTTTAAAAAGAAGATATAATGTTTTGAAATAAATGTAATAAAGGAATTATGAAATTAATGGATGAAAGAGAAAAATTATAATTTTAAAAAGAGGAGAAAATGGAGAGGTGGTAGGGAATTCTCATAGGAGGTGTATCACCCCTGATCCTCCCGCCTATCCTACTCCCTCTCTCCTCATTTTTTATTATTATTATTTCATTCAAACTTCTTTCCTTGATATCTTCTTTGTTTTTGATCGGATTGTCGCGCTGTCAGTTCTGTTAGGTTCGTATCGACGAGAAAAAATTAAATCCCGTGTTTGTTTTTGAAGGTAGTATGGTAGTTCAATCCGATTTTCACACTTTTTTATGGATAATTTATGAAAAAAATTATCAATAGATAAATTAAAAAAATTATCAAACGATAATTGCGCTAATTTTAACAATGATAATTATGGAAAATTATCCAATGATAATTGTGAAATCTTAATAATTATAATTTTAGGAAATTATCAAATGATAATTGTGAAATTTTAATAAAATATAATTGTCAAGAATTATCAAATGATAATTTATAAAGTAAATTATCAAATATAACTACTGAATTATGAAGGATAATTTGTAAGTAAAATTATTAAAATATAATTATACAAATTATTCAATGGTAATTATAATAAAAACTATCAGGTGAAAAAGATATTAAATTATCAGATGATAATTATGCAATTATCATGGATAATTTTGTGGTTTTATTAAAGAATAATTATTTGGGCATACCACATGTGTTCTTGAAATAATCTAGAGATATAAATTACCAAACATGGTTTTATAATTATTCTTGAAGATAAAATTGTGAGCGCATGTGTTGGTCTAAGATGGTAATTTAGGAATTATCTAGGAAAGAGAAAGTATTATTTCATGCTATATTTTATTTGTTTTTGAAATAAAATAGATGGTTTTTGTTTTAGGGATCCTTAGTGTGCAATTGTTTTTTTTTTGTTGGTGTGAAAACGTGGTTCGGGTAATGATGCCTTTGACAGACTTTGTCGTTGATGGTGACAACTTTTGAGGTAGGAAGTTCCTTATCCTTTTATGATGAGGTTTACACATGTTGCTATATTTAATTTATGTGTTGACATACTTGGAATCATTCTTGACTGTGATCACATGTGGGTGTGTGTATCCTATATTATAGTACGTTTTGTTTCCATGAGATTGATGTGATGGATTAATTCTATGATGATGTTTGATTCACATGTTGATGTATATAATGATGCAATGTTTCTCATGATGTGTGTTGTGGTTGTTATCATGCTATGATTTTTCATGTTTTTCTAGGGAGGATTGGTATGTGTATACTTGATAGGTGATCGTTGTGGTATAATTACTTCTTGTGGGGTGTGAACATGATGTGTGCCAAAGACGACGACGAAGCATGATAACTTTGTAACATGACATCTACTTGATGCCTTGTGGATTCTGAGTAGATGATCAACACCTGATGCCATGTGGATTTTGAGTGTTACCTGATTCCTTGTGGATTCTGGATAGGTTACAGATACTCGATGCCTTGTGGATTCCGAGTATTACTCGATACATTGTGGATTATAGGTATGTTGTTTTCACTCGATGCCTTGTGGATTCTGAGTGAACCACTAACAACCAGGTGTCTGGTTTTGGAAACTTATCTACATACATTATATTTATAGCATGGAGCCGAAACAGGTACAACCGGGGGCTTATGTCAGCTTGGTTAGCACATGACCGCTCAGTTTTGGATTGTGTGTTACGATGCTTGTTACACATTTATTTTATTATGGTATACACTTATATACTTGAGAACATTAGGTTAAGGATGTATTGGTGGTGTCCTACTGAGTCTTGTACTCACCCTACTAGGGCATTTTGATGTGCTTGTAGATTGCATGAGGGATCTAGAGAAGGGCAATGACCCTGTGGTGGATAGATGATCAGAGGATCATTGAGGTAGTAGTAGACCGAGATAGACTTTAAAGGATACATTATTTATTTATTTACTTTATTTACTTTATTTTTTTTGGACATGCTCTCCACCAGGGCCGGCCCTGGGGCAAGCCCAGCAAGCCCCTGGGCTAGGGAAACCGACATGTTTTTTACTGTACATGTACTGTACAGGCACTATAGGTCTTTGGAAGGGGCAACATTTATGCCCCTCGTCTTGGGAAACAAAATTTTTAGGGGTTTTTCGGGCCGGTCCTGCTCTCCACTTATGAGAGGTGCTTTATTTGTATTACATATATGTCATCTTTACTTTTTCACATGTTTACTCTAATTATTTATTATAATATTTATTGTTGATTATTGATCTTATGACATGATATTGAGGGTATAGTCTCCTCACTGATGAACTTAGACCCTCGCTACTAGTCAAAAACCACTTGCATATGAGGAGACGCACATGAGGTCACGTGGCATTCTAACTCGGACCCAGTGATTCGGGTTATGATGTTACAAGAATCACAATAGATCCAATTAATATCAAAGTATGTTTTATCATATTCAGAGTTATACTGATAAAACAAACAGAATAGAAAGATGAGTATGAAGACTAACTTTCTATTACTCGCACAACAGAACAGAAACATGTAAAAAAACAAGAAATACAATAGATAAAAATAGTAATAATCACTTACAAGATATATTAAAATATTTAACTCTTTTCACCTTAAGAGTGAGGTAGTCAATAACCTTGACTAAAAATATCCACAGTTTTATACTTACTGTCAAGTCTGTCTTTCCGTATCAAGAAAGATCTCGGTGAAATTATTGGAATAATCTCTATCTAGATATTCCTAGAAGCCCTCGATATGATGATCGGTGTCTGCATTCCTAGCCCCGAAATCCCTTGATCCTATGGATCAGATTCACCATCTTTTTATCATCAAAAGCCTTCAATCATAACAAAGATAATATGCTGAATAAATATGTAAAAGTTATAAAGGAAACAATCTAACAAGGATTCCTTAAAACAACAACTATCTAAATAATTACAAATACTAAGAACGCTAAGTTCAAGCTAAAAAATATTCAGAAGACTTGAGTTGAAAAATTTATCAGCTACAAACTCTTAAAATGACTTGTTATTTATAGGTGATGCTCCAATGATCATATTTTTGAGTTTATTACAACGACCCCAGACAGCCGGCACTTAACAGCTCATAATTTTCTGGCATAACTGAATGTTCGATGTAATTTTTTTTAACATCATGAAAGTGTTAAAGGTATTCCTCAGCACAGAAAAATTATTATGTGCTTTTGATTATAAAATTCAACCAGTTTGATGGACTTCCTTACTGATTATCAATATGATAAACTAAATGAGGATTGGTCTGATTTATCAATACCAATGTTAGCATGATGTTCATTACTTTTATCATCCATATAGATAAAACAAAAGTATTACCACTATTCTAAACAAAATTCATTCTGATAATCGAACACACCTTCAGTACAATGTATCATATTTAGTAATATAATGTTTACAGTCACAATACATTAGAAAATTTCTATGTATGGTAGAAAGTAATGTTTTCTAAAAAATATACTAATATACTTGGTATATAAAAAGTTATTAAACATGTTTTAAGAAAGTGTTTTCAATTTCCAAAACTAAATTAATAAAAAGGTAATAAGTAAAAATTTTCACTCAACAATCTACCCCATTTTGGAAAGCACAAATCACAATAATTAAATGAAAAAAATCTTGGAAAAATTAAAACCCTTTTTTCTTTTAAGATCATGAAAGTTACTCTTCTCAACTTAACTTCCCCTGAGTTTGTAATTATTTTGAATATAATGCTGAGTATTAGAATTACTCTTCCATAAATAAAACTTCCTCCACTTAGTATAACATCTCTACCATTATGAATTATTCTCCCCATAAAGATAGTATCTCCCATTTTAAAAGATATTCCCCCATTTATAAAACATTTTCCCCAAAGATAAAACATTCTCCCCCTTTGTGATTTTCAACAAGGAATAGGAAAGAATCCAAATTTTCCTGAAATGTTAGAAAAAAAACATAAAAAATAATATTGAACTAACTAATCACTCATATAAGTATGAAAGAATATAAAACCAATCCGAACTGGAAAAAATTAAAGAAAAATAGAATTGGATGAAAATTCATTCATTCATTAACAATTCAATTTTTTTTATAAATACATTAAGAGTTCAATGAAAAAAAATCATTCTTTCTTCATCATATTTTTTACAAAAGCATTAACTTTATTGAACTCATACCAATATTTCTTAACCTTTTCAACCTTTTCTTCTAGGGAATCCTACTTCTGAACTTCTTATTTATGACTTTTATCATCCTTAGAGAGCTCTTTATTTTGATCTATCATTATGATCACCTCATATTTACATGATCTTAGTCTGTTCATCTCCAAATACATGTCACACATCTTTTCTTTCAATAATTTTACATCCTCTATCTGATAATTTATAGCATCTCTGAATTCCTCAACAAACATAACTATATCTACCATATTTGAGGATAATATGTTGAAATATTTAGTTGATTATAACATAAGTTTCTTTACCTCAAAAAATTGATCATTGTGCTTCTAAATTTCATTATCAATCTGATTCAACTATATATGAGGACTTTTGAGTTTTTAACTTTTCTTGAAAAACTTACAAGTCTGTCTCAATTATTATAATTGTTTATGTCAAAACATTGAGTGACTCTATTTTTTCATTCATGGATTATTGAAGCAGCTTAAACCTTGATTCTATATTTGTAAAATATAAAATCCGATCTATTAATATGTTTAAAGCAAGATAAATGAAGTCAAAACCCTTTCAAGTGATTATTTCTTTATATTCCTATTGATCAGGATCGAGATGGGGAGGTTTTGGCCTTCTCATTTCAGTATCATATTATTTTACTTTCTTATCAAATTTCTTTGAGACTTTCTTCTCATATGACAATTCAATAATTTCCACATCCTTATCTATTTCATCTTTTTCATCAAAAAATTTATTTGATAATTGATATTCTCTTTATTACTTTAATGATGGTTCTACTTCATTTTCTGATGAATAACATTGCTCTTAAGTAGTTACTGATTTTTCATCCTTAACATATTTTGAGGGTAATTCTGATGACAATAATGATTTTGATGATTCCTTATCTGATTGTGCTTCTTCACCATCATCTTCTTCTTTATCTTCCTCTCCCCCTTCATCTTATTCTTTTATTTCTTACTCCAAAAATTCTTCTTCTTCTTCTTCTTCTTCTCCTTTTTTTACTTCATCTTTTCCTTCTCCAACTTATTCTTCAAGTTATCTTTCTATTTGCCTCTCCGTTCTCAGATCTACCTTTCTAGCTGACTTTGGTTCCAATTGTTTCTCAAGAAAATTTGGGACCGATTCTTCAAGAAATATCTTTTCTTTTCCCTTTTCTACCACCAAAGGGATATCCATATAAGCAATAGAATATTCCTCAAAAGATAATTCAACTTCTGGAATAATCTGATCAGTGTGGGAAGTCAGAAACATTGTATTCTTAGATGATATTTCAACAATTTTTAACAAACTCTCTACAATTATATCTTATTATAATCATTTATTTTTCTCTCCTGTTTTCTCTTCTTCCTCAAGCTATTCATCTTGTAACGTCCCGGTTCCGGAAGCCACCCAGAGGCACCCCGTACCCGGTTTGTCACATGAACTCAACCGCATTTCCTCGAACGTCAGAGGATTTCGACTAGTAGCAAGGGCCTTGGGTGTGATAGTGGGGAAACTATTCCCTCATTAGCAGAGTACACAACGCAAGTAAACAACACACAATAGTGGAAGCAGTAAATATCCAACAACAGTAAACAGCAAAAGACTAATAAAGAAACAACTGGAGCATAAATATATATAAATGATGCATGATACATATATGTCTAGGAAAGAATATAAACAAGCTGCAATGTTGAATACAAACAATACTAAACCAAAAATACAAGGAAAACATATAACAGCACCTCAGCATCTCAAGCCTAAGCTTGGTCCCATGCTCTCCAACTCCAAAACAAGTCAAGTACCTGAAGAAGAAGGGCGCTTGCCCTTATCTATACCTGCATCAATATAATCTGTTTGGGTCCAAAAGCATTGCTCAAATAGGGTGTGAGACTAAATCTCAGTAGGAAACCACCACAAGATATGTTCCTAACAGTCAGTGAATATATGGTGGTAAAAGTACAGAAAGTAGTAAACAGGGAGGTACTCAACAACAAACAATCCAAAGTTTCAAGAATTTAATTCACAAACAAGTAATCAGCTACTCAAGCAAGTAGAAACAAACAGGTAACCCTCTGGGTAGTTCTCACATCCTAACCCCTATGGTTCAACCAACAAGTAATAGAAACCCTTTGGGAGGCACACAGAGTCTCACCCCTCTGGTTCTGCTAAAGAATAGACTCTATGGGGAAGCACTCACCGTCAATTCCCCCTATAGTCCCGTATTGTACTAAAGGCGCTCTGGGGAAGCACCCAACGTCTCATTCCCCCTGTGGCCCACATCGAGGAACTACAGACACTTTGAGGAAGCACTCAACGTCAATTCCACATGTAGTATCACATCGTAAAATTATAAAGACTCTCTAGAGAAGCCCTTACGTCCATTCTCCCTGTGGTCTACTACACTAGGTTCTCATGGCCTTGTGTAAGTCAAATAAGTATAGTGCGCGTAACGGCCAAGGTAAACATCAAGAACTACTTGGATATAATTCTATGGCATATTAGCACTTTAGAACTACAGTCATACCATCCTACAATACTAAGCATGGAAAGTAAACAGAAGCCTAACGGGTAAACAAGACCCAAAGGTCAAAACATGAAAACATGCATGAGAAATACATCCAAAGCACAACAATTAACCCTATTCACAAACAATATCCTCTAATTTAGCATATAAGAAAAGCAGGCAACAATAGGGCTAAAACGGTAAATACGCAATACCCCGTTCAAGGGTATTGGTGGAATTTGCACAAAACATTCAATGAATTTCAACGGAAATGCACAAACCACTTACCTCAAAGGTTTTGACGAAAACCCCCACAAATGAAGAACGTACAAGAAAAATGGGTTGATTCTCCAAGAACTCGCGTTAGATCTCTTATCCTAACAAGATAAAGAACAAAACTCAAAAAATATGTCATCCACACACTTAGATCTACCCATAATGGGTGTAGATCTAAGAAACCGAGAGAAGAGGAGAAGAAGATCTAATAAACCGAACAAGAACTAAGAAGAACATATACATACCTCAAGAATCCGGCTTCGATTCTCCCAGAGAAGCCTTCGGATCACTTTTGGATCGATGAGAGAACCTTCTTTGACCTTAGGAGAAGTAAAATCTCGAGTTATGGCCGCTTATGAGGAAAAAACGAGCCACTTAGAGGAAAAAACGTGTGAGATCCACTTTTTTAGGATCTCACTTAAGTACTCGTGGGGTTTTCTCGTATAGTTAGACAAAGCGTGTGCTAACCCTGCATTAGCCACTGCCTCAGCAGACCCTCCACACACAGTTTGGATGCATGGTTATACAAACCGTGCACCGCCCGTGTGACTTCCCCTTTGCCTCAAAACTTCATTTAAAGTTCTCTCGACTCTTCCATTCATCGCCCTTAACATTATAACCATGAAAAGCATCAAACAAGGGTCATTTACCTGAAAAGAAGTCCCAAGTTCTTACAAACTTTCCCCCTTAAAGAAATTCATCCTCGAATTTCCCTAACAAGGCGGCACAAAAGAAGAAACCCCGAACAGCTCTGACAATTACAAACGTACATCAGCCTCCCTCTCCCAAGTCTCATCTTGTACTCACCTGTGCTACCATAACACCCATACCAGAGGAATAGACCGGCCATGGATAACCCCTTCGTACTTCGATCAATGATCCGGATAGGATGCTCCTCGAACGAGGCATCCACCTCTAACTCAACCTCCTTAGGTTTAAAGACATGATACGGGTTTGAGAAGTAACATCGAAGCTAAGAAACGTGTAAGAAATTGTGCATATCCTGATACCTCTAAGGTAACTACAAATGATAGTAAACCTTTTCAACCCTCTCCAACACCCCAAACGGCCTGACGTACCTTGGAAAAATCTTACCCTATCTACTGATCCTTTTGTGCCCCAACCTCGGTGTGACACGTAGAAAAACCTGATCTCCGACCTCAAACTCCAGAGGTCGTCTCCACTAATCATCATAAGACTTCTATCGAGACAGTGCAGTAGCCATCCTCTTCTGAATCAACTCTATCTGTTTTGTGGTCTCCTAGACAAGACAAGGTCCTAGCAAAGCTGTCTCTCCTGCCTCCAGCCCACATATGGGTGATCGGCATGGACTACTGTACAAATCCTCATAAGGTTCCATATGTAAAGTTGCTTGAAAACTATTATTATAGGAAAACTCCACAAGAGGTATATGCTTCTCTCAAGAACCTCCAAAATCTAGAATTTATGCTCGAAGCATGTCCTCAAGCACCTGAATCGTATGCTTGGACTGGCCATCTATTTGGGGGTGGTAAGCTGTACTCAAAAGTACCTATGTACCCAACGCCTTCTGAAGCCCCCGCCATACCCAAGAAGTAAAATGCGCATCTCTGTCTGAAACTATGGAGTGTGGAACTCCATATAAGTGCACAATCTCTCAGATGTACAACTGTCCCAGCTCATCAACACTGAAGGTCTCCTTGATTGGAAAGAAGTGAGAAACCTTCATAAGCTTTTCAATGACAACCCATACTGCATCATTCCCTCGAGGTGACCTAGAAAAACCGGTCACGAATTCCATAACAACATCATTCCACTTCCACTCAAGAATAGTTAACTATTGTAGAAGTCTTGTTGGTCACTGATACTCCGCCTTCACCTGCTGAAAGGTGGAACACCTCATGACAAACCCCACAACATCTCTCTTCATACCTGGCCACTAATACTGATGGTGTAGATCATGATACATCTTGGTGACACCAGGATGAACTTCCCAAACTGAGGAATGAAAGTCCCACATTAGCTCCTCGCGTATGTCTACTTGCACCCATACACGCCCCTAGAAACGCAATATCTCATCCTCGCCTATGGTCCATCCAGGAATAGGATCTTCTCCTGACACACTTTCCCGCAGTATTAGGCCTTCAAAATCTGATAACTACCTCATTCACACTCAATCTTGCGGAGTAGAGGTAACAGCTACAAAAGATAGAAAAGTTTTCCCCTGTCTGTCATGCACTTCCAAATGCATCTCAGAGAATAGAGCCATAAGCTTCCACTCACTGTTAGCCTCCTAAACTGTCTGTATTTGAGTCCTCCTGCTCAATGAATAATCCACAACGTTTCCCTTCCCGGGTGTATAGGAAAGCTCAAAGTCAAAGGATTGTAGGTACTCAACCCACCTTTGCTGTCTCAAATTCAGATCATGTTGAGTGAATATGTACTTGAGACTCTTGTGGTCAGTGAAACCCACAAAATGCTCCCCCAGAAGGTAATGTCTCCAACAGCGTAAGGCATGAACAACAGCTGCCAACCCTAGACCGTGCATCGGGTATTTCTTCTCATGTGGCCTCAACTGCCGAGACCCGTACGCAATGACTCCATCTGCCTGCATAATCACAGCTCCCAGTACGATACCTGAAGCATCACAATAAACAGTATATCTCTTTCCCAACTCTGTAAATACTAGTATCGGTGATGAATTCAACCTTCCTTTCAACTCTTGAAAGGCTGACTCACAAGAATATAACCATAAGAACTTCGCACCCTTCTTGGTCAGACCTGTTAGTGGTGTTGTTAAGCATGAAAATTCCTATATGAAATGTTTGTAGTATCTAGACAGCCCTAAAAAACTCTGCACCTAAAAGACATTCTTTAGCCGCTCCTAGGAAACTAAAGCTCTCACTTTCTATGGGTCTACTAATACTCTTGTCTCTGAAATAATGTGACCCAAGAAGTGAATCTGGTTCATCCAAAAGTGGCATTTTGAGAGCTTAGCATATAACTGATGCTCTCTCAGTGTAATCAAAACGATCTCAAGATGTGTGGCATGGTCGTTTCGAGTGTGAGAGTAAACAAAGATATCGTCCATGAAGACAACCACGATGGAATCCAAGTAAGGATAGAACACTCGGTTTATCAACTCCATGAAAACTACTGGTGTGTTCATGAGACCGAATGGCATAACTAAGTACTCATATAGACCATACCTTCTCCTGAAGGCTATAAGAGGTATATCTGATGGTCTAACACGCAACTAATGATAACCAGACCTCAAGTAAATCTTCAAGAACACTCGAGCCCCTAGAAGATGATCAAAGAGATCATCAATCCTGGGCAAGGGATACCGATTCTTGACCATCAATTGGTTCAACTTCTGATAGTCCACACAAAGCCTGAGGGTACCTTCTGCCTTATTCACAAACAAGACAGGCGAACCCTAAGGAGAAGTACTGGGTCGGATGAAACCTTTTGCCTGCAACTCCTTCAACTACTTCCTGAGCTCTTGTAACTCAGGTGCAGCCATCCTATAAGGAGGAATGGATACCGGTTCTGCTCTTGGAACAAGATCGATAGAAAATTCTACCTCACGCTCTAGCGGAAAACATGAAAAGTCCTCTGGAAAGACATCCCTAAAATGATCCACTACTAGAGGAAATTATAACTACGAATTCCCATGGTCATCTAGATATAGACTGGAAATCTGGGCTGTAAATCCTCCTAGACCATGATGCTCGGGTCCTGCTCTGCTCGCCTGGACATCCCCCTCACCCCTATGAAGAAAAGATCCACCCTATGGTGATATTAAACTCACCTTGTGGCGATAATAGTCAATGAATTCCTAGAAGGGAACCAACCATTCTGTCCTAAGAATGACATAATAGCATGTCATCTCTAGAACATAAAGATCCTAATAGAAGTGACACCCACAAACCTCAGGAGGGCACTCCTTGCACTGACGTACACCAGATTTTCTCATCCCCAACGGAGTTTCTAGTGTCAAAACATCGGCAGAAGAAAAGATATAGAGCCTAAGGATCTCCACAACAGCGATAGATATAAAGCTATGCGTAGAACCAGTATCAAAAATAGCTGAAGATAAAACTGAGGCTACTAAGATCGTACCTCGAACTGTAGAGGGTCCGGGATCCTGCTTCCGCTAGGTCTGCTCCACCACAAAAGTCTGACCTGTACCACGGACCTGTGACCCTACCTGACTACTCTGAGTTGATCCGCCCTGCTGTCACTGATAGACCGGCGACTGACCACCACGGACTCGACCTCCACCTCAGCCCAAACGGCCAGAAGAACTCTAGTTCCCAAACTGGTGAGAAACTGGCGAAGCTGCTCCTGAACAAGGAGTCATGGATGAACCCCTGTCACCAACTTCTAGTGATAAAACCAGAAAAAATGCTGAATGTGACCCATCTTGCTGCAAGATCGGCACTCCACCTGGTCTCTCTGGCACTACGGCCTCGTATGCCTAGCCCTTACACACTGGTAGCATACCACTGGGCTACCTGATGATGTGTCTCGCCTCTTTGGATCACCGCGTGAAGACTCCCTATGGCACTTCCTGTTGTTAGTAGGAAAAGTACTAACTCTAGAAGCGGAACCACCCAGGCTCTCAACTCTGGAATCTCTCAGATTTCACTTCTCAATGAGTGCCTGGTTGATGATGGAAGCGATGGAAGTCAACCTGAAGATATTCACTTGCGAGCGGATCTCTCGTCTGAGACCATCCTCAAACTTCCTTTCCAAGAACAACCCATCTCCGCCTTGGAGGGGTGTGAAATGCTAAAGCTAGGTGAAACGAGAGGAATACTCCATAACTGAAAGATTACCCTATTCCAGACTCATGAAATCCCAGGCTCGATCGGCCCTCAAGGTCTTCGGATAGAAGTAGTCATAAAATACACGCTGAAACTTCTCCCATGCCATAACCTGGTGATGACCCACCTGTGAGATCACGTCCCACCACCTCTTGGCGGAATCTCATAGCATATAGGTAGCGAGCTTGACCCACCTTTCTGGAGGCATCTCTAAATGCTTGAAGATAGTCAGCATGGCTTCTAGCCATGACTTAGCAGCCTGAGGTCATCTTTTCCCTATGAAGGTGGGAGGATGTTTCTACTGGAAAACCTATACCATGTCTTCCATAGATGAGGTAGGAGGTGGTGCACCCTGTAAGTTCTGCATCATCCTCCTAAATCCTTCCTTAAACTTTGCATCGGCACCTTCAACTGGTATAAATTTTGGTTCCAATGCTGGAATAGCAGGAGGATCTGTAGGAGGTCCCTGATCAGCCATATGCAGTGTCTGATCACTACCTTGTGGCTGGCATACAACCGGAGGACGTCTCGGTTGCATGACTCTCCAAGGTCAAATGTACACCTCATATCAAGATTAACAGGGGATGAAACATAGGAGTACATGACGTGTACAGAGATAGATTGTTTCTTCCCAAACAGAAGAACACAAGTCGTGTAGTCAAAACTACACGGTGTGCATTCTGGGTTTTTCCGGACAATAAGCCTCAGAAACTACTCCAGAACCTAGATAAACACTAAAATGAACATTGAAAGTGCAAAATTATGATCCATGAAGGACCATACTCCCCAAAAATCAAATCTTGGCATATTACATGTGTTAAAAAAAAGCAAATACAAGGCGATGATCCACCAAGTTACGGTCCATGAGGGTCCATAACACCTCAGGAACCAAAATTTGGTGTTCATTCAAAAAAAACCTTCACAAACAATACCCTATCAAACATAAGGTATTTTTATCAAGGAATCTATCACAGCACCATGCATATTCTACACAATATCTATCACAACAACATACAATTGATAATGCATCCTAGATGGCATGGCAAGAATGCATGACATGTGAATTCTAGCAAGTGCCTATATGATGCATGAGATGGAATACCCTCATCTCATCGGGTTGCAACAGAAATAGAACTGCAATATCAACAACGGTAACAGCACAAAACATGTGAATTACCCAATAGTGAAATCAAGTCAACTGTAAAATTGAAAACCAGTAAAATTATAATAAACAAGGTAGTATGGATTTTCCCTGTACACGGGTTAGTCACTCCTGGGCACAGCTTATTACCAAGTACCTATTCTGTCTTATCCCTGGATATAGGCTCCAAACAGTAAATCAAGAGAAAATAATTCCTCTAATACCACTTTGTAATGTCCCGGTTCCAGAAGCCACCCAGAGACAACCTGTAACCGGTTTCTCACATGGCCTCAAGTGCATTTACCCAAACACCATAGGATGCCGACTAGCAGTGAGGGCCTTGGGTGTGATAGTGGGGAAACAATGTCCTCATTGGCAGAGTACACAACGGAATTAAACAGCACACAATAGTGGAAGTAGTAAATATCCAACAACAGTAAACAGCAGAAGACTAATAAAGGAACAACTGGAGCATAAATATATATAAATGATGCATGATGCATATATGTATAGAAAAGCAACTAAACAAGTCGCAATGCTGAATAAAAATAGTACTAAACCAAAATTCCAAGGAAAACAGATAACAACTCCTCAGCATCACAAGCCTAAGCTTGGTCTCGTGCTCTCAAACTCCATAACAAGTCAAGTACCTGAAGAAGAAGGGTGCTTGCCCTTATCTATACCTACAACAATATAATCTATTTGGGCCCAAAAGCATGGCTCAAACAGGGTGTGAGACTAAATCCCAGTAGGCAACCACTATGAGATATGTGCCTAACAGCCAGTGAATATATGGTGGTAAAAGTACAGAAAGCAGTAAACAGGAAGGTACTCAACAACAAACAATCCACAATTTCAATCATTTAATTCACAAACAAGTAATCAGCTACTCAAGCAAGTAGAAACAAATAGGTAACCCTCTAGGAATTTCTCACAGCCTAACCCCTATGGTTCAACCAATAAGTTCTAGCAACCCTCTGGGAGGCACACACAGTCTCACCCCTCTGTTTCAGCTAAATAATAGACTCTCTGGGGAATCAATCATTGTCAATTCACCCTATAGTCTCATATCGTACTAAAGGAACTTTGGGGAATAACTCAACGTCTCATTCCCCCTTTGAACCACATCGAGGAACTACAGATACTCTGAGTAAGTACAGAACGTCAATTCCCCCTATGGTCTCGCATCGTAAAATTATAAAGACACTCTAGAGAATCCATTACATCCATTCTCCTTGTGGTCTACTACACTAGGTTCTCATGGCCTTGTGTAATTCAAATAAGTATAGCGCGTGTAACGGCCAAGGTAAACCTCAAGAACTACTTGGATAGCATTCTATGGCATATCATCACTTTATAACTACATTCATACCATCCTACAATACTAAGCATGGAAAGTAAACAGAATCCTAATGGGAAAACAAGACCCAAAGGTCAAAACAGGAAAACATGCATGGGTAATACATCCAAAGCACAACAATTCACCCTATTCACAAATAATATCCTCTACTCTATCATATAAGAAAATCAGGAAAAAATAGGGATAAAATGGTAAACACGCAATACCCTGTTCAAGGTTATTGGTGTAATTTTCATAAAACATTCAATGACTTTCAACGGAAAGGCACAAACCACCTACCTCAAAGGTTTTGACAAAAACCCCCACAAAAAAAAGAACGTACAAGAAAACAGGGTTGATTCTCCAAGAACCTGCCATATATCTCTTCTCCTAACAAGACCAAGACCAAAACTCAACAAACTTGTTATCTACACACTTAGATCTACCCATAACGGGCATAGATCTAAGAAACCGAGAGAAGAGGAGAAGTATATCTAAGTAGATCTAAGAAAATGAACAAGAACAAAGAAGAACATCTACATACCTCAAGAATCCGGCTTCGATTCTCCTATAGAAGCCTTAGGATCGCTTCTAGATCGATGGGAGAACCTTTTTTGACCTTAGGAGAAGCAAAATCCCGAGTTATGTCTTCTTAGGAGGAAAAACGAGCCACTTAGAGGCAAAAACGTATGATATACACTTTTTTAGGATCTCACTTAAGTGCCCACATGGTTTTCTCACATGGTTAGACAAACCGTGCGCTAACCGTGTGTTAGCCACTACCTCGGAAGACCCTCCATTCATGGTTTGGCAGCATGATTAGACAAACTGTGTGTCTCCCATACAACTTCCCCTTTGCCTCAAAACTTCATTTAAAGTTCTCCCAACTCTCCCATTCATCACCCTTAACATTATAACCATGAAAATAATCAAACAAGGGTCATATACCTGAAAAGAAGTTTCGGGTTCTTACACATATGTCTAGATATTTAGAGCTTTATCCTTAGTAGGGTAATTCCAAACTCTAGATCCCTTGGATTCTTTTGACCTGTATGTTTCATCAACTTCTCAAAAACTTCATCTAATATCTTATTTTGTTTATTTTTATTGATGGGTGGAGAAGTATCATCCTTTATCTTTTTATTATTATTAAATTACTCATATTTCCTTGATGGTTGTGAAATGTAAGTAGCACCATCAACTTTTTTTGCAAACTTATTTGATTTATAATCAAAGACCTGCTTCATTCTCGATATAGTATCTTCACTTATAAAAGAAATCTTATCCCTAAATAGATATGATTTGTTATCTACTTCTAAAATATATATAAAATAAACAATCATATTACTGATAAAAGAAGGATATATTATTATCTTAGACTTCATAAAGTAAGTTTTTATATTCTCCCTTGTAATGATGATGAATTTCACCAAATCAATCTTTCACATGTTCACAAGGCAATCTAGAAAAAAAACATCTGAAACTTTCAAAACATCACTATATCCCTTCAATGGGATCAGATACCCTTACATCTATATAGAAATGACTCTATTTTCCAGAGTGAGATGTGAAACCATTCTAAATTTTTCATAATAAAAAAAACAGATAATCTTTTTCTTTGTTATTATCAAAAGTTATGAGAATATTAAGAAACTTATGAGAAGGTAGGTAGGCTTCTCCTTCGGAGGGGAAACCAACCAAACAATGTAAATGAAACATTTTCCTTATAATCTTCCTTGAAAATTTTAAGAGAAGCATAGAATTCAAAAACTACCTTAGGATAGTATAAATTGAAATCATTATCTGGTTTCTCTATATAGATAGACTCCCATCCTTGGAAAGAAATAATATTCTTTAGTATAGAATCATACTTTTCAAAGCATGATCTTTAAATCAGACTTTCCCCAAACACAAAACAATTAGCATAATCCTATTTGGTTTCCATCTGTACTAGAACTGGAACTGGTGAATTGATGAAAAGCTAAAAAATTAAATTAGATACTTTTAAAGGTGGAGCATCTTGAGTGGTTCTATTCCATTTGAGAGAAAGGGTTCTAATAATTATGTTTTTTGGAATTTTAGAATGGTTCATCTTGCGGATGATGGAACCTTGAAAATTATTTGAAAGGCTGATGCACATATCAAAAATAATAGTGGTAGGTTTCTAATTTTGGAGGATATATGAAATATTATTAAATCAAGAATGAATCTTAATTTCATTGAAAAACTTGATGATACAGGTTTTATTACCATGCTTGATGGTGGTTCTTGAAAATTTACCAAGGGAGATATGGTCATGGATTGTGGAGTAAATAATGAAAACCTATAAAATATGATAGAAAATTGCATGGATACATATGAATTGGAAATTCTTTTTGGGATTCAAAATTGTGGCATTATAGGTTAGTCCTATGAGTGAGAAGGATATGAAGGTGCTGGAAACAAAAAAGAAAGCTACCAGAGCTGATGTTGGTGAATGTTTTCCTATGTGAAAATTTTATCTTTGGAAACAAAAATAAAGCATCTTTTACAAAATTATGAAGAACACTGAATTTTGGAAAGCTGAACCCCATACACATTATGTTTGGGTACCTGTACCAGTACATCCCCTTAGAGGGTTACTATATTATGTGAAATTTATCAATGTCTCAATAAGTAAGGTATGGTTTTACTTTCTAAAAATACAATCTAATGTATACAAAATGGTTCAAAAATGGAAGACTTTAGTGGAGTCTTTAGCTATGGATGAATTTGGAGGATTAGGCCTCAACCCTTAGAAGCAGCGTCTTCCAGGGAGTTATTCTTGATCTTATTCTTTATTTTTATTCTCCCTCCTCCTCAATCTTCTTATTTTGAACTTTTAATTATTTTACTTGTTGTTTTTTAATCAATAGAAACTATTTTATTTTTTATCTATTAGTGTGAATTCTTATTAATTGGTACATTCATTGAGATGTTTCTATAGAGAGATTCTAGAAAGAGCCTCTTTCTTGATTATTCTTGATCATTAATGATTGTTCCAGATGAAAATGATAATGGTTTTGTGTGAATCTATGAGTGTTGTATTTTACCAATGATGTAATGAAGGAAATATGGAGAGGGGTGAATTTTGGTTTAAACACTTAATAAATAATTTTCAAACCTCAAGTTTTAAGTTTATTAGTTTCAAAAAATTATGATCAATTCAAAGATCAGAGTAAAAAATAGTGCATGCAATAAAAATATAAACTCTAAGAAGTACAGTAATAACAATATAAATAAGTTTTACAAAATTTTATAAAAACATGACATAATATATTGAAATAGTATAAACTAAAAATTTAAATGTAGCAGTAATTTAGAAATGAGTGCAAAAGATGTTTAAAAACAATTCATGGAGTATTAGTTATCAAACCAAATACTTCTTTAAAAGGATTTTATAAATCACAATTTTAAACCAATGTGAAAGGTGAAACTTTAGAACAAATACAAGGTATCCATGTTTTTAAACCTATTGAAACATGCTTTTTCTTCCTATCCCCATAATCCCTTGCCTCAACCTGTTGGTAGGTATAATGTTCTAGCCCCAAACACTCTGTCTTCATATCCTTAAAAGCCATAAATCATACACGATCAAAATAGAACAATTACAATATAAATACTAAGAGATTTATAACAAATTCTCACAAGATTTATCACTTAGTAAAAACACTATGAAAAAAAATTATTAGACTGATCAAATTCTCTCTAGAAAATAAGAAATTGCATAACTTCAAAAGGACCAAAATAATTTCAAAATAATTTTTTATTATTGTACTTTTATTATTTTGATTATTTAGATGCTAGAACTTGTGGCTCAATTTATATAAGATATTGTATCAAACATAAATTTTAAAATTATAAAAATATAAGAGTCAGTTGTAAAAATATTGAAAATAACTTCATTTTAACATCCTACCCCATCCCATTGGTATAAGAGGGCGGAAGAGTTCTATTTGTCCTTAAGAAACATTCCCAGGGCGCCAAAGTCTAGCAATAAATGACAATGGATTCAAGAATAATTTTGGAATGATTTTCCATTTTAATTGAACAAGCAACCAAATGAGACATTACTAACAAAACTACATGATTCATGTTAATATAGAAACCCAAACTATACTTTTCCAAAAGACATAAAATTATTCCATAACAAATCCCAAAGACTAATACAACTAAACCAAAATCAGAGTACCAAGCGGAAGACTACATAAGAGACCCATAGTAAACCAAGACACACTCCACAACTCCATGCCAAGATCCATTCTCCAAGCACCACAACATCACCAAATCATCATGTCGAACCACTAGCAAAATGAGATGTTTTACCCTTACCTGTGTCTCGGAATACAACATCTAAAAAAGCACTCAAGTGCCAAAGCAGGGGTGAGTAATAACACTCATTAGGATTTCCTCAAATTACTTACCTACAAACACCACTAGGATAGAACATGTTATCACTATTTATATAAAACAATTTATATAAAGTTCCCAAACTATTTCAACAATTAACAATAATCCAAACAAATATTTACCCAAAGAAACTTACCCAATTTAGTGAATAACCAAGGAAAACAAACAAACAAGTCATTACCCATTCCCTTTTTTCAATACCACATATGTATCACAACCACACACACAATTATGACACACAATAAATACTATTCACTCAATCATGGTGCTACTTTAACAGTGGTACCTTCACGACCAACCCATCTCCTCCCTAGTGTGGGACTTCATGCCCATCACTGGTGTGGGACTTCACACCCATCACCCTCCCTTTTTTATGATGGTACATTCATGACCATCACCTTGATGGTGATACATTCCCTACCACTATCTATCCAACTCATGACAATCAATATTTACCAAAATCCCCACAACATTTCAATTCACAATTACAAAAATCATACCACCCAACAATTACCAATACCAAATTAACCAATTATTCTGAACAACATTCCAGTGTAACATATCAAGTTACCTCAATAAATCACATATTTATTGAAAATGCCCTCGAACCATTTACACATCAAACCACATTTCAATAAAAATCACTTTTATTAAAAACCATCTTTCATAAACCATTTTCCATAAATCAATCAAGCTACTGATTTTAAAAATTAACATTTTAAAATCTGACAACAAAACTCCTTTTTACAATATCAGTCCATTTCCCCCAAAATCCCCAAATCATCACAAAATGGGTTTTCGATAAGAATCACACATCATATTCACAATTAATTTCAAGAAAAATAAATTAATCGGAACCAAAGTCACTAGTTCTAACCAAGTGGATTCGAGAGAGAAGCCACCTATCTTTAGGGTTTCGGTGAAATTGACCCACGAAAAACTACACCACAAAATCTGGGAAATGATCCACTGAAACCACTCTATATTCTCTTCCATAACATTAAAAATCCCTAATATCATCATTTAAGGCAACAAAAACCCTAAATCTACACATAATAGATGTATATCTAGAAAACCGAGAGAGAGGGAAGAGTAGATCTAGAGAAAACCAAAGATAAACCAAGAGAGAAGACTTACCCAAGATGAACCGCCTTCAAACCACCAAGAAACCCCTTCAAATATATTCCAAAATGAGTGAGAGATCACCCCTAACCCTTAAAAATATCAAATCCTAATTGAGGATCGAATGAGAGAATGTTTGGGTGTCTTTAGGGCAATCCTGAATAATCCCTGATTAAAAAATCCATTTTTACGGGCCGCACGATTAGCTCGCATAGTTAGATGAACCATGCACTAACTATGCACCTACTTCTACCTCAAATGGAATATTTCAAGGCCTATTTACATGATTAGACAAATCATGCACAAGTCGTGCTTAACCCCACTACCCACACAATTTTATCTTGCATGGTTTCCCCTCACCGTGCTCAAACTGTGTGGCCTTAAAAAGGCTTAAAAAACTTTCTAAAACTATTCCAAACTCTCCCAAACTCATCTAAAGCACATTAAACACATAAAAAGGCATAAAAAAGGCTACATAACACAAACATGGGGTGCTACATTCTCCCCACCATTAGACTTTCCATCCTCAGAAAGTAGAGAACCATTGCTTTGCCGAAAGAGCTCGGGCCATTGATCAGTCATCTCTTTCTCCTGCTCCCAAGTCTCCTCTTGAATATGACCATACTTCCACAAAACATGAACTGAACTGATGATTTTACCATGTAATACTTTCTCTTTTCTATCCACAATATGCACTAACACGTGCACCAATGAAGCATCCAGTTCTAGCTCAACATGATCCTAACAAATCACATGGTCACGATCCGACTGATACGTCTTCAACTGTGAAACATGAAACACATTGTGCACCGCACTAAACCATGGTGTAAAATCTAACCAATAATCTAACTCTCCAATCCTATCAATTATCTCAAAAGGACCAATATACCTTGGAGATAATTTACCCTACTTTCCAAACCGACGATGTCCCAACCTAGGAGATATTCTAAAAAACACATGATCACCCACCTCGAACAACAACAATCATCAATGATGGTATGCATACAATTTATAATGAATTTGAGCCATATCCATCCTCTTTCTGATCAACTTGATCTTATCTATAGTCTCTTGGATAAGGCTCGGTCCAAACATTGAAGTCTCACCCGTTTCCACCCAACACAGTGGAGAACAACACAGACACCCATACAATGTCTCAAAAAGAGCCATATATATTGAATCCTGATAACGATTATTATAGGAGAACTCCACAAACGGTAACTGATCCTCTCATGAACCACCAAAATCTATCACACAAGCCATTAACAAATCCTCCAATGTTTGTATCATCCTCTTAGATTGGCCATCCATCTGCGGATGATACACCATGCTCATCGTTAATTGTGTCCTAAGGGTTTGCTGTAAGTATCTCCATAAATGAAATGTGAACCTTAGATATCTATTTGATATAATCAAAACTAGGACACAAGGCCTCTTTAGAACTTCCCAGATATAGATTTTGGATAGATCTTACACCGTATGAGATTCGAGAATTGGGATGAAATGGGACGACTTTGTTAGTTGATTCACAATCACCCATATGATATCGTGTTTCCTAACCATTCTTGGGAGACCTTTCACAAAATCCATCACTATTTGATCCCATTTCCACACTAAGATACATAAAAACTGCAACATGTCTTCTGGCCGTAGATTCTCTGCATTGGCTTGCTGAAAAGTCAAGCATATCGAAACAAACTCTGCCACTTTTCTTTTCGTACCCACCCACCAAAACTGGGATTTCAAAGCCTTATAAATTTTCTGAATTCTAGGATGTACAACCCACCTATAATTATGATAATATCCATGAATATCCTCCTAAAAAGTCAATGGTACCACCATCTAATTCAAAAAACACAAGACTTAATTTACATTTAGTTCCCACCCTCAATGGGCTCCCCGCCATTGAGTTTCGACCTCATCGCCACACATTCAGAATCAGATGCTTGTACCTCTTTAACCAAACTAGCCAAGTCAGGAATCAACGAAACTAGAAAGAAGACCACTCTTCCACCTTGTTCCTCACATTCAAACTGCATGTTAGCTATGACCAACATCAACTACCACTAATCTGATGCCTGTTTCACCACTTGAGCATTCTACTTAATGCATCTGCCACCAAATTTACCATACCTGGTGCATAAATTAAGTCAAAATCAAACATCTGGAGATATTCCATCCATCAACTTTTCCTCAAATTCAAATCTCTCTATGAGAAAATATGATTTAAGATCTTTTGATCGGTAAACACTGTAAATTTCTCAACGAAGAGATAATGATGCCACATTTTCAAAGAATGAACCACTACTACCAACTTCAAATAATGTGTTGGGTAGTTCTTCACATGAAACCTCAATAGTCATGATCCATATGCAACCACATGACCCCCTTTCATGATAAAACAGCTCAACCCTGATCCTGATGCGTCACAATACACCATATACCCTTTCCCTGGTTCTGGAAAAACCAAAATTGGTGTTGATGTAAGGAAACCCTTTATCTCTTAAAAACATTTCTGATACTAATCATCCCATTGAAATGGGATATTATTCCTTGTCAAATATGTCATCGGAAAATCCAATCTCAAGAAATCATGAACAAATAGTGATAATAGCCAGCTAGACCAAGGAAACTCCGTATCTCAAAAACATTACCTGGAAGTTTCCATGAGATAACTACCTCTATCTTTTCCAAATCAACTAAAATACCTATTTTAGAAATAACATGGCCAAGGAAATGAACCTCCTGTATCCAAAAGTCACACTTTGACAATTTGGCATACAACCGATGATCCCTTAAGATCCCCAACACTATCGCCAAGTGTTTCTTATTCTCTACCTTTGTCCTCAAATACACCTGTATTTCATCTACAAAGACCATCACAAAATAATTTAGATATCTCTGAAATATCTAATTCATCAATTCCATGAACATTTCTAGTGCATTTGTTAGACCAAAGGGCATAACCACATACTCGTAATGGCTATATATACTTTTGAAAGCTAATTTGGGAATATGATCCTTCTTGGTCCGGAATTGATGATATCCCAATCTCAATTCAATATTAGAGAACCACCAGGATCCCCTAAATTGTTAAAACAACTCATCAATACATGGAGGTGGATATAGGTTCTTTATCGTAGCCTGATTAAGTCTACTATAATCAACATAGAGCCCTAGAGTTTCACCTGCCTTTTTAAAAAACAAAACTGGTGTTTCCCATGGATATGTGCAAGGCTGGATAAATCCTTTGTTTTCTAGCTCCTCCAACCACACCTTTAATTCCTAAAATTCTTCTAGTTACATTCAGTAAGACGAAAGTGAGATAATAATGGTCCCTAGAAACAGATCAATCATAAAATCCACTTCTCTCTTGGGTGGAAACCCTGAGAATTATTTAGGAAATACATCCATAAACTGATCCACAATTGATGGAAGAACACTTTTCTCAACACCTTCCACTGATTCCAATGAGAAAGACACTAACTGATATGACTTAGTTCCAACAACTCGTGCCAACAAGACTATTGCACCCTGATTCTCACTCTTCTCCCCCTAAAAAGATTTTTAATGCCATCCTCAGTCATAAAACTAAATGTTCTCACATAGAAATTGATGCAGACCTTAAAAATTACCAACCAATCCATCCCTAGGATTATATCATATAGATCCATCTCAAACACTGATAAATACCACATCAATTTGATGCCATCAACAACTGTACAACAAGGTCTACATAGGAAAACTTGACACTCTTTCTATCCCAGGGGAGTTTTAGTTATAAAATAGAAGGCATCATTTCCATAGTTAGACCCAACAAACTAATAGTATTTGAAGCAATAAAATAATGAGAATAACCCATATCAAATAAATCTTGCATCAATGTAAAATTTAAAAGAACCATACCTTTCACTATGGATGGTCCTGACTGATCATCCACTACAACTTGCTCATCTCCAAACAAATATGTGCTTTCTATTCTTTTCTCTTTATTACCTTGCTAAAACTTTTCTTACTGAGGTGTGTAATGAACACCCAACCTTGGATAATTATGAAAATACCACTGAAGATGACCCATATGCTTGCAGTTATGACATTATCGAGGTTGTGCCTTAAAATACCATTTCATGTGGCCTACAAAATCACACTGAAAGCATCCTGGCTTACACTTGGGTCTCAGAGGAAGTTTTAACAATCTAGTGGTCTGACTCTAATGTGCTTCAGGTTGTTGAGAAAAGGTTTTTGTCTTTATCTTTCTCTCAGTGTTAGGGTTAGCACCTCCTCTTGTGAGGACAACCATACTTCCATTACTTGGATTTATGATCGTGATAGATATCGTAATAGGTGTATCTAGTTACAGTCCGGAATACACTATTTGAAAAGTCTGAATGATGCTTTGGGCCAACTGCTGGTTCACCTTGGTCTTAGGTGAAACCACATTTGTAGTAGCTTCCTATGATTAGTCTTTATGATGTCTAATAGGTTCCATATCTATCAACATAAGAATCACCATAAGTCTCACTCCCTAGAAACTGAAGGATTAAAACTTCAATTTCAATTACAAAGAAACTATCATAAACAGCCTTTCCACAATTTCACATTTCCCATGTTTCACTATTTTGAAAAAAAAATCCACCATGTTTTCAAAATAAACCCATTTTCAAAATACCACAAGTTTCAATGTTTCAAATCCTTCTATTTTGAAACCCAATTCAGATTTTTCAAAATTTCCCCCTTCATATCACACCATAGATCATTATACCTTAATGAAATATGCATCCTAGTGGGAAGTCATTTCTACCATGCATGCCATGCTCATCTCATTGGCTATACCCACGACAATGAGATATCCAATGCCTATAGGTGTCTCTAAACACTTATGTACCCAACTCTCTGGTAACTTGAAGTTCAACATAAAAGGGTTAGCTACGTCCTTTTATTCTATAAATTCTAGGTTCGGAAAATCCTAGAACTTGCTACCATCCCGACTCAAGGAATAGACTAAGAATGGATGTCAACACCAAGACCAACAGACAACACCAAAGGACTGAACAATTTCTCTCACTTGAAAGCCAAGGACTAAACAAACTGATACCACTTGTAACATCCCACCACATCCCATTGGCTTGAGAGGGTAGAGGAATGATACTTTGTCTTAAGTGACATTACCAAGGCACCAAAGGCTGGAAATAAATGTTGAGGGCTTCAAGAATAACTGGGGAATAATTTTCCCTTTGAATTGAACAACCAACCAAACGAGCCATTACTAACAAAACTACATGATGTATGTTAATATAGCAAACCACACCATACTTTTCCAAAAGATAACCAATTGTTACATTACAAATCCCAAATACCAATACAACTAAACCAAAATCATAGTACCAAGTGGAAGACTACACAAGAGACCCATAGTAAACTAAGACACACTCCACTACTCCATGCTAAGCGACATGCTCCAAGAACCACAACATCACCAAATAATCATGTCAAACCACTAGAAAAATGGTATGATTTACCCTTACCTATGTCCTATAATTCAACATCTACAAAATCAACCAAGTTCCAAATCAGGGGTGAGTAATAATACTCAGTAGGATTTTCCCAAATGACTTCCCTACACATGCCACTAGGATAGAACAAGTTAGAACTATTAATATAAAACAATTTATATAAAGTTATCAAACTATTTAAATAATGAAAAACAATCCAAAAAAATCTTTACCCAAAGAAACTTACCCAATTTAGTGAATAACCAAGGAAAACAAACCAACAAGTCATTTCCCATTCCCTTTTTGCAATACCACATACGTATCACAACCACACACACAATTATGTCACACAATCAATACCATTCACTCAATCATGGTTATACTTTAACAATGGTACCTTCACGACCAACATGTCCCCTCCATGGTGTGGAACTTCACCCCCATCAATGGTGTGGGACTTCACGCCCATCACCCTCCCTTTTTTATGATGTTATATTCACGACCTTCACCTTGATGGTGATAGATTCCCGACCACCATCCATCCAACTCATGACAATTGATATTACCAAAATCACTATAACATTGCAATCCAAAATTACCAAAATCATACCACCAACAATCACCAATACCAAATTAATCAACTATTCTAAACAAAATTCATGTGTAACATATCAAGTTACCTCAATAAATCTCACATTTATTGAATACACCCTCAAACTATTTTCCATGCCAAACCAAATTTCAATAAAACACCACTTTTATTGAAAACCACATTTCATAAACCATCTTCCATAAATCAATCAAGCTACTGATTTTAAAATTAACATTTTAAAATCTGAAAAAAAAACCCTTTTCACAATATTAGCCCACTTCCCCCAAAATCCCCAAATCATCACAAAATGAGTTTCTTCTAAGCATCACACATCATATTTTCAATTAATTTCAAGGAAAAAAAATTAATTGAAACCAAAGTAATTAGTTCTAACCAAGTTGAGTTGAGAGAGAATCCACATACCTTTAGGGTTTTGGTGAAATCGACCCGCAAACAACCGCACCACAAATCTGGAAAAAGAACCACTGAAACCACTCTAGATTATCTTCCCTAACATAAATAATCCCTAATCTCATCATTTAAGGAAAAAAAACCCTAGATATACACACAAATGATGTATATCTAGAAATATTAGAGAGAGGGAAGAGAATATCTAGAGAAAACCAAAGAGAAACCAAGAGAGAATACTTACCCAAGATAAACCACCTTCAAACCACCAAGAAACCCCTTCAAATCCCTTCCAAAACGAGTGGGAGTGAACCCCTAACTCTTAAGAAGATTAAATCCTGGGTGAGGATCGAATTGGAGAAATTTTGGGCATCTTTAGGGAAATCCTGACTAATCTTGGATTAAAAAACAAATTTTACAGGCCGCACGGTTAGCTTGCATGGTTATACAAACCATTCACTAACCATGCACCTTATTCTGCCTCAAAGGGAATATTGCACAACCTCTTTGCATGGTTAGAAAAACCGTGCACAAGCCATGCGTAACCCCACCGCCTGCACAGTTTCATCTCGCACAATTTCCCCTAACCGTGCAACCTTAAAATGCCTTAAAAAACTTTCCAAAACCATTATAAACTCTCCCAAACTCATCCCAATCACTTTAAACACATAAAAAGGCATAAAAAGGCTACATACCTCAAATCGGGGGTGGTACATTCATCATCTATTGATGAAATTAGCATTTCAATTTATCTACCAATGAGTTTATCCAGAACCTCCACACTACTCTTGAATCTAATGAAAGAAATCTATTAAGAAAATTAAAAATATAATATTTTCTCAAAACTTATTAATCCCTTTGTTATTTCAGTTACTATAAATTTATTCTTTATAAACACAACAACTAAAACAAATATCAAGTTAACTCAAGTTCATTTGAAGTATATTATAATTTCCAAAACAAAAAACAAGCCAATATTTGACTAAAAAACTCCCCCTTTATAGAAATAAAATAACACATAATAAAAATTGAAAATTTTAAATTAATTTTAAATACTACTCCTTGTGAATTCTAGTAGACTGAATTACTCCTTTTATTCAAAGCACTTAAGAATAAACTCATTGGTCATAAACAAGATATATGATCAAACTTTTAACAAACATTAACTTTATTAATTTTTCATAAATATCTCACTTTTTTATTTTTAAAAATAAATATACAATATTATCATCAATAAATTGATAAAAGAAAAGAACTCATAATACTAAAAAATATAAGAATACATTGAATAGAAAAATACAATCAGAAATTATAAATTTATTTCTATTATTAATTTTTTGATCATATGTTTTGGTTTATTTAGATACTTTTATAGTTCTGAATTTTCAATAAATCCTTTTAATATTGCTAAGTAATCAAAATTTTCAACATCAATTCCATTTTGACCATGTCTTCATATATGAAAAGTTCGTGTATGATGATTTTATATATTGAAATTTATATTCTTTATAAGGATTTATGATCTTATTTTAAATTTAATTATAATAGTAGAAATATATCTATATTATTAATTTTTGAACTTCACCTTCTTCACCAATTTTCCTTAGGAATTCTCCAGATACATCTGATGATCTCACTATTTTAGCATATGGAAATTTGAACTTCACAGATATCCTTTTGGGATTCTTCTGATAATATCTCTCAAATATGATTATGTTGAAATTCATTTCAGTATAGAATAGAGAAGTAAAAAATATTGAAAATTGATTGTGACTAAAAGTCTTGATTTTTCAGTACTTATATATGAATTTCAGATTTTTATTATCCAAGATTTGTTCCTTTATTGAACAAGTGATCCAAAATGATCCCTATGAAAATATCCGGCCAAAACATATGTCATATTAATTCATTTAAATAATTTAATGTATAATTTCTTTATATGAATATATTGGTTACATTCCAAAAAACTTTTAATCATAAAAATGTAACAATGAAAACTCCCCCCATAAAAATTAATTCAATCAAAAAAGTAAGAACATCATAGATATTATCTTCCAAGAGTTTAATTCCATTTATTTTGAGTATCTTTTGGAAGTTCGTAGAATCTATATATACTGTTAATATTTAATGTTCTCCCAATTAATGGACTAAGAAGATTTTTCTAGTTAACTCATAACTTCAATTATATATAAAACTAGTGAAAAGAAAAGTTTATGAAAATGAAAAAATGATAATAGTAAAAATGAAAAATCAGTGAAATAAAAATTCCTCCTTACTCGGGGAGTTTTTCAATGTTATAAGATTTGTTGAAAACTATGTAAATTAAATATCAATTTAATTTGAATGGTGGATCTTTATATTGGATATAAGTTATCCATGACTTTAAACTTGTTGTAAGGTGCTCTGTCTTCATATCCCTGGAATCCCTCAACTAAACATGTTGTTAGGTACAGTGTTATATCCCTAAATAGTTTCTCTTTATATCCCTCAGAAGGCATTGATCATGCATGATTAGTAAAAAAAATACAATGGAAATAATAATATCTTTATGATAAATCCTCACAAGAATTTTCTCATAATAAAAATACCTATAAATAAAATTATTACAGTGATCATAATCTCTCTTGCAAAAAAGAAATTGCACAACTTCAAAACGACCATAAAAATCCAAGATGTTTTTTTTGTTATATGATTATTATTTTTATTATTATGATGTTCAAAGTCATATCTTAATTTATATGCGACGGTATAACAACCTTAAATGAAAAAATTATAAAAATTTCTAATTCAGTTGTAACACCATTGAAAACAGCTTCATCATCTACTGATGAACTAATCATTTTTCTTTATTTACTAATGAGTTTATCCATCACCTCTATTGTGCTCTTGAATATAGTGAAATTAATCTATTTTGAAAATTCACACCATCGGATTTTCACAAACCTTATTAATCTCTCTAGTGTTTTAGTAACTAGAAATTCATTATGTACAAACATAATAAATAAAATAAAAATTAAGTTAAATAAAGTTCATGTAAATTATATTGTGATTTCTGAAATAAATAAATAAAATGAGTCTTTAACTGAACATGCTAAGCTTGAACAAGTGAAGCATGGGTATCTGGTGATAATGAATTAGAATTGGGAGCTATAAAATTAGAACCATGAGGTAAATAATGTGTTGTAGTGATTTCATACTGAGCACAACCAGAAGAAAGTGACCAAATGTGGTGAAATATATTGAAACATATGAAACAGATGTTGAAGAGGGATTATACCAAATTTTTAAAGTATGTTTCAAGTGTGTAACATTCTTCCTCTTTATATTTATAACAATATATACCATGGGTTTTTTAGTTCTATATGTGATATTATGGGACTAACATAACAGTGCACGACACAAAGTAATCCTTGTGAGGTGTTACAGACCTTGTAGGAAAAAATATGTGTTGTATAGGTGAAATCGTGGGAAAAAATCATAGGATCACAATATTTATATATATGGAAAAACCTACAATAGGGGGTTGAATTTTAGTTTTAAAATTAACTATAGATTTTAAACCTCCCCATATATTTAAATAGTCGAAAATAAAATATTTTAATTAAACCAAAAAACAGTTAGATTAATATCAATGTAATGATTTATAAAAATATGATCATTATTTCAATTAATGATAAAGGTAATAACACATCCAAAAATGAGGAAACAAAAATTTATCAAATACTGTTAAAATAAATAGCACAAAAAAGAATAAAACTTGGAGTATGATTTACCAATCAACTATAATATGATATTAATAAAATATACACTTTTAACCCAAAGAAAAAGGGGAAACATAAACCTGTTTCAAAGTATCCTTGATTATAGACCTGCTAAAAGGTACCTATTTCTTAAAGCCTAAATCTTGGCTTTATCTTCCTTACCAAGGAATTACTCAATCATCTATATCATAAAAACTCTTCTAGTATAACAGGTAGCTCAGAAAACTCACCATAAAGACCAATAGCTCAGTAAATCTTCTAAAACAATAGATATCTCGTCAAAACCACTATAATGACCAGTAGCTTTGTAAAAATATTATAATAATAAATTCTAGAAGATTTTATAACGAAAACACTCAAAAAGAAAAAAAAACTAGATGTACACTAGTCAATAAGAAGATGAGGACTTCAAGCAATTGTAGCTCTCAGAGTGTTCTTATATCACACATTTTTATGATCCATAAGTTGTAACTCTTTTTATAAAAAACTCACCAATAGTTGGATTCTATATATCAGAGTCAGTTGCAATGACATCAGCAACAACTTTCTTTTCATATTTTGATGGACTCAACATCTTGACATATTTATGGATGAGGTTGTTCAACACCATCGTAGTGATCTATTGTTTGAAGAAAAAAATATGATTTACATATCTAGTTTAATGAAACTATAAACCCTCAGTATTTTATAAAACCTTAGGTTATAGATATCTCACTAAAATAATTTTATAGAAAAAATAGAAACAAAAAATTCAAGTTAAATCATAAACCTATTGATGTGTGTTATAATTTTCAAAATAAAGAGAAAAGTAAGTATTTTACTCAATAATATCCTCATTTTTTAAAATTCATGAAAAATCAAGGCTTTTATAATTTAAAAATAAAATCACTAAAATCTCCTCCATTCATATGCCATATCATTTTTTTCCTGGAGGGGACTGGACATATTTGAGCTAGGGATCAATAGAAGGTCTGTAATTTCTAGGTAGACTCTCATATCCTTTCTTAATGATAATCTAGTTTTGTTGGGGTAGATAGAGTAATAAAGGGATGATTCCAACATTAGAGGATATGAAAGAGTATCTAGGGATTATGATATATATGGATACATCCATCACTAAAGAGAAAAACATATTGAAGATGAGGGAAAAAATAGAGTGATAGTGGGAAATGGAGAGGATGGAATGGCAGATGTTGGGGATGTTGAGGTGAAGGAGATCGAAGGCGAGTGATTCTGGGTAGGCAGATGAAAAAGTATTGAGGGGGGTGGAGATGATGGGGAGGGGGTTGAAGGTAAGTGGAAGGATGAAGACAGCGGTGATGGTGATTCTATCGAGGTAAGGAGTAGTTTTTTCATCTTTATAAGGGGGAGTGGTGATGAGGATGTAGACGTGCAGGGTTTGGTGGTGAGTGGGGAGGAGATTTTTGAGATCGACCATGGAAACAAGATGCTCAATGGCAAGTGAGGGTTAAAATACCATGGAGATTTTATCCATGGCTAGATAATGGGGTGATTGAGGTGAGTTTGATTTGAGGGGTAGGGATGGATGATTGGAGGCTCCTCCACCTTTATATGAGGAAGTCAATGCTCATGGATATAGGACACATAATAAGGAATTATTTAAAGACTGAGAAAGGTGCATATGAGGATTATTATCATTTTTTCTCTATTACATTAATGATTCCTAATTTTATTATATTAGAGTGTGAAAATTTTGGTACATTTTAATCATTTTTCAATTTGAGTAAAAATGCTCATTTTCACATTTAAAGCTAATTCAAATTAATATTTTTAGTGGGTCCTTGAAGTTTAAAAAAATATTTTTTGGGTTTTGGAGTTATAATAATTTTCCTTTTTTGGATTAGTAGGTTTTGGGAGTGGTGCATATTACATTAGAAAATAAAATGACATCCAACATTGAAGAAGAGAATATGATGATTGAAGGGAACCATGTTACTGATGACATCAATGAATTCAACACCATCACAAGTATATTTTCATCAGGGATAATTATGCTAGATAGCGAGTCCTGTACACTAGTTTTTCCATCTTCATTAACTAATAGTTGAGATAAAAATTTAACAACTATAAATAGTTCTTCAGAGGATAGGAAGTTAAAATTGAATAATGTGTGATTTATAAGGCCTCATTTCCATACAAGTTATTGGAATTTGAGTGAAAGTTTAAATTTTAAAATTGTTGGATGGGATGATTTTTAAACAATACATTATGATGATGTGAACCCATCAAAAGACATAATTTTTATTTGAGAGAATGTTCTTAAAAAGGTCTAAAGATTTCCTTTTGGGTTCATAGATCAAAGTCTAAGTTTTTGTATTTTTAGCCTATAGATCACGGTTAACACATAACTAGTGCTAACCGTGCACCCTAACATTGAAACTCAGTTTATAGTAGAGCATGGTTTGTCAAACCATATGAAAGTGGCCATCAAAACAAATGAATTTATTTATAATTGAAGAGGCATGTCACACAATTGACATACAGTTTATAAAATCATGTGTTGTAACCATGTGAGGTGGTTGGTATTGGATGGTGATGGAATCACAGTTAGAGAACGAATTGTCAAACCATTTGATCTCACCCTTTTCAAACCATGTTTTCAAACCATGTGACCAAACTGTGTTCCCTTGGTGAGTCTATCACTCCTCTTTCTTGCCTTCTTATTTTTTATTTCCATCAAAATCTCTTCCATTGTTTATGTTGATTATGCCTTATTTTTAGGGAATTTTTCTGGTTCATTATTTCCCCCCATTTCTTCTTGAACCAAGGGATGACTTTGGACAAGTAGGATCATATGATGCTGAGGTTTTCAGTCCCTTTAATTTAACCCATAGCCAATATTGTTTTCCAAGTGCTTGTGTGGTTTGGTCAATAAGGACCTCCATCCTTGAGCCTATTTAATTTAGAATGATTTTTTTTGGATTTCCTTAGACAATTCCCATCTGATATGGCTTATACATTAGAGAATAATAATCATAAGTGAAATGATTAATGGGGTAAAATAAACTTGAAATAGTAAGATGTTATAAAGTTCACAGATTATTTTTAAGATCAGTTAAGAGGAAACATGGTTTGAATCAATGGTTGTGAAATGGAATTTCATAACCATTGATAATTGGAAATGGTTTTACCTTTAAATTGGAACTAAAATAAAATAATAAGAAGTGGGTTATTGTAAGAAGTGGCATATATGATGGCTTGGTTTTGTAAAATGTTAAATCATGATTTCGAAATCAGAAATAAAACCTAAGAATTCAGTTGATGACTATGGTAAATTGGTGGCTATAGGCCTAATGATAATTTAATGGAATAAATGGTTAACATATGAAATGTTCAAAATGGTGCCTAATGATTAGAAATATCAGGATGATCACCTTAATTCCATGCGATAATTGATGGGTTTGAATTCCAGGATGAGCACCTGGTTTACATGTGATGCTTGATGAGTTTGATTTTCAAGATAAGCACCATGGATTCCATGTATTACATGATTAATAATTAAAATTTGAGCTCTATGGATTCCACATGTTTCCCTATTCTTGAGACTATCAGGATGAGTGCTAGGAAATCATATGATACATGATATCTAGGGAATTACAGCATGAGTCTAACGAACCAAGCTTGACGTACATAGACATTACATTTATTTTTCAGAATACTTAATACATTACACAAATAGACACCCAAATACCATATTATTTTAGTGTATTTGGAAACTTAGAACACATTCTTCTAGCCTGGTGAAAGATCTTTAACATCTCCCATAAATATCTTCCCCTTTATTTTTACTATCTAAAACCTTTATTTATATCTTGGGGGAAAGAAAAACATGAAAAGGGTGAGATTAAATTCTTAGTAAGGTTAAACATGGAAAACATAAACATAAGAATTTAAAAAAATGAACATATACTTTTAATATAAAAATCTTAAGTCACAAAATAAATCTTGGCAGTACGTAAGGAATAAGTCATAAAGGAACATTAACCATGAAAAAATAGCATTGGTATAAAACATAGAATTGTGAAAAAAACATAATCATAGAAAATAACTTCCATATTAGCCCAAGGTCATTTCCAAGACCATCATAGCAGAGAAAGTCCCTTCCTGAACTGAGTTCACTCCTCTTATTACTGAAATAAATATACTTTCTATTTCAGTCCTATATTACTGAACTAGATATACTTGTCGTTTAAGCCCTGTATTACTGAACCATATTTACTTTTAGTTTCATCTTTGTCTATCTCATGATATATAAATCTTTACCCAATGCATTGGAGGGAGATATAGGTCCCACCTGTCACATAATGAAAACCATACATATGTGTGCCATAAAAACATAAATCATTCATCACAGCATAACCCAAGGAATAAAATGGGTTTCTTAAACATCATTCCATCATAACATAATCAATGTAAAATAAATGGATATCATAAATACAATAAACCAAAAAAATAATAGGGATATTATACTTGAAAAGTATCCTTAATCTTAGATGGAAAATAATTTTGATAAAACACTTAAAATTAATTTTTGAGAAAAATATCCTTTTTTCTTCAAAAACGCTTTCTTTTCTCAAAATACCGCATAATTTTAAAAGAAAATAATTTAATTGAAAATAAAATTTAAATATTTTAAATTAATATTCATGGAAATAAGGAGTAAAATTCATTCCTTGTCGTATAAGTTAAAAAACATTATCCTCATACTTTTGCTAGAAAAGTCAAAAAGTACCTCATATAAAAAATGAATGAAATATTCCTTCCAAACAATGTAGTAAAAAGTTAAAAATGGGTAAAAATGAATTTATAAATCCATATGAGAATATTAAAACATTTTATAAAAACATTATAAAACATGGATATGGATAATAAATAAACCCCAGTAAATACTTACGTATAAAAAATATTGAATAATAATGAGATTGCGAAATTATCCCTTTCCTATTTATAATCAGTCAAATCATATGAATAATAAAATAAAGAAAATTATATGTATATCATAATATTTATAATTATAAATATAAAAATATTCATGGGTATCATAAACAAAACTCAAACGAAATAGGTGGTGTATAAGGCATATGTCCCACATAAATAAAAGTGAGACAAAATAATCCCTTACATTAAGTCCGATTTCCTTTGTATGTATCTGAAACTCCTATATAATGATTTAAATAATTTAATTGACTTATTTAATAATAATAGGAATTTTTATATTATCATATATGATCATATTATCATCTGTTAGTTAATAACATTACATTTTTAGTCATTATTCAGATATTAACTACTTTATGTTCTTATGTATGTTTTGTCGAATAAGTTCTGGTTCTCCTTATTAGGTCATATTTATATCATTAAAAAATAATATTAACATAATATATACCATATTTATTTATTATTTACATTTATATAATCATTATTTGATGAATATCATATAGAATAAATCACATCGCATCGTGGAGACGGTAGGTCGTACGTACGCACGAGCGACGATATCATTCCTAAATTTGTTGAATGATATTGAATTGGATAGTGTATAATATTTTATAATTAATATAATGTATTAATAATTATATATAGTTGTTACTTACATCATTATACCCATACAATTAATGTGGTGTTGAAAAACATATTACACCACCGCGTGGAGACGGTAAGCCGTACATACACACGAGTAGTGATTTCATTTTTCATAGGATGAATAGAAGGTGGAATATGGTTATTTAATAATTATAATTACATATCAGTATATAAGTGATACTATAGTTATTACTTTATAATGAAATAAATTATGAAGAGGAAGTATAATAAGAAAGAAGTTTGAAAGAATCAGTAGAGGAGGTTACCTCTTCTTTGACATGCTTCCTCTAAATCTCCTCTTAGAGCACTAATGTTGGTCTTTGAAGAAGAACAGAACCTATAGAACATAACTAGGAAAGTTAATAATGGAAAATTTTAGGGTATGTTAGATCTTGAATTCTCAAATTAAAGTGAATATGTGAGGGAGTAGGTGCCCTTTTATAATTGAGGTGAGTGGCACTTTTGGAAACGTCAAAAATATTAATTTATAATAAAATCAAAACCCACTAAAAAACCTCAAAAATGTCCCAATTTATAAGATTATATGATAAAAGTTTGAAATATCATCAACAAATAAATTTTATACAAGTTCTTATTTCAATTTAAACATTATAATTTTAATTAACACTTAGTTATTATATTTAATTTTAATTAAGATAACAAATATTTCAATATTAAAAGGGTGAAATATTTATTTATTCTATGTCAATTATACCATAAATAAGTAAATTTGATAATTTTAAACCATATTATAATTATTATATATATATTTTCAAAAAAAATTATCATTTTTAAATAATTTAATAAAATTTTGTTTTAACAGAACAATAATATTGTCAATCCTGACACTATTCAATTAATGAAATTTTAAAAATATCAATATAAGATCTTATCATAAAAAACACTATTTTATTATATCAATATTTGGTATAGGTAAACAAAAAAAATCATTGGATATATCAATTATCTCAAATTATATTTATTTTTATATTTTTAATAACATTAATTTGATATTTCCACTAATATAATAATTACTACATCAGTTTTGTGTAATTATTTAATATACTTATTTTTTGGGTAAAAATTAAAAATAAAATACTATGATGAATATAAATATACTATATTTCATAATAATATTTTGAGACAAATTTATCTTCTGTAAAATTAAACATTAAAAATGTTATACTTATTAAATTAGGAATGTGACAACTTTAACATAACTTTAAATTAAATAATATAAGTGTCATAATCTCTTCCATATAGATACAAATGGTAAATAACTCGACCCTTGGATGATTATGGTCTATATATACTCTATAAATAATAATTTTAAATGTTTTGGGTCTTTTAATATTTATTATTATTTTAATAATAATTATTTTATTGATTTCTCATCAATTAATTAATTTGTACACCATCAAAGTATAAGACTTTAAGGTAATTATATATTTCATAAAAATTACAAATAAATTAACTTGATAAATAAAAACATTTTATATTTCAAATAATTATTTATAATAGAATTTATCTTCTGTATAACCTTATATAAAAAATGGTTTAGTTATTAAAATTTGTGTGAGATATACTTAACTTTTCTTTAAATAAAATAAATTTAATGTCTTAATCTCTTACAAGTGGATTAAAAAGGACACTATTTCGACCAAAAGATGATTTAGGTTGATAAACACTAATAAAATGATATTAATACAAGTTTTAGGGTAATTTTATAATAATATTTTTTACCCTTCATTACCCATTTTACCCTTTTATCCTATTAATAAACAATTACCGAAGTTACTTTTTATAATGCCCAAAAATAAAATAAATATATTTAAATAATTTGGGCCTAATGATTAAAAATATGGAATCTATTTTTGAAAAATAAAAACACATAATTCTTATTAATTAATTTAAAATTATTCCCATTGTCGGAAAGAGAGAACAAGTTTTTAAAAGTTAAAAAATTGCAAAAGATTGAAATGTTTTTACATCTGAATTCAATGTAAAATTAATTGTAATGAAATTAATTATGTTGAATGATAAAAATATATTATATTTATACTTTAAAATCATTAAATAATTTAATTTAATTACATAAATTATTTTGATGAAAAAATTTGGCTTCAATTTAAATTTAGCATAATTTTACTATTCATCAAAATTTAAAATTTATAATAAAAATATCAAAAAATAATCCAAAGTTAATTTTTATATTATGCTTCCAAATAAAAATTTATTTTATTAAATATAATATATAAAAGTTTCAAAAACTAGATTTAAAATGGGTGCACCATCAAAAGGTGGGAATACTGCATTTTTTTAAAAAAAACTTCTTTTATCCAAAAAATTGAATTTGTTCTTATATCATGTCTAGAAAACATATAAGATGAATTTTAAACTTTGTATTTAATCCATAAAGATTGATTTTATTATTTTATAGACTCACTTATTTTCATTTAAATAGTTTTTTTAAAGGAAGTTAATACATATTCATACCCAGCATTATAATGACTAGGTTAAAATATTTAGTTGTTCACTTATACTATGTCTTACATGAAATGAATTATATCAAAATAACTTGAATTTTTATGTAAAAAAATCCAAGAATAGTGTTTCATATACCAAAAGCTAATACGGTGTTCTATATATTGCAATCTAATCTTGGTGTAGCGTATAACAAAAAACATCAATAAAATTAAAAACAATCTATCTCATAAAATATAGGGGTGTCACATTATACCCCCCTTAAAATGAATTTCTCCCTCGATGTTCGTTAGGGTTATAAAAGTTTTACTACTTGAAATTTTCTTACATAGAAACCCGCATCGTAAAAAGGAATGCAAAAACTTTATTTTAAAAAAGAAAGTTTAAAAAATAATGGTTACCCAAAGTAACTCCTCACTGGGTTAACATATATAAGAGCATAAGTGGGAAGTGAAAACATTCATATGGAAGAAAAATATAACCATCATGTTCTGATGGAGATTGATAGAGAAAAAGGTTTGGAGAAAGTTAACAATTAGAAATCCATAAATCTACGATGATTTAAGGTACCTTATGATTCATCAGATAAGACGGTACTATGATAACATTTTTTGGTTTTCAAGATAATTTTCCTAAAGTTGAATAATTTTTCATGAGAAGAAATACTTACTTGATTTAAGTACAATCTCACCATTGTTCTTTCCTTGAACAATTTTTAATTCATCTCTTATTCAAAGAAATGAAGTTGAATTTTTTATTTCTGAAGTGTTAGTAGATCATGAAATCCATAAATTGAATGATAGGTTATTCCATCTTTATTTATCACAAAAAGGTTAGAACAAGTTATCAAACATGTATAAGTCCATATATGGTGAGATAGTACTTTATTCTAAAAATCTTCATCTGATGTTTAACTTAAAATTTCCAAAAAATTGATAACTTTACAATCCTTTTGAAAGCTAAAAATCCAAAACTATAGAAAAAGGTTCACAAACTAGGATTAAAATTTATCCCCCATATGTTTTTATACTTTACCATTTCTTCCCATGCTTTGTATCACACACAATTTTTATTTAGTTTTTCCACTATTATGTACTTCTCATTTATTTTATCACCTCTATTGTGCTTTCAATCATCATTTAAAGCACTTAAACCAAAATTTTATGTTTCCATACTTATCTTGAATCCCACTTCCACTAGATATTTTTTTATGTATGTTATGTAGAAACATACAATACTGCATGGTAAAACTTCACTGCTAAATGTAAGCATATTCAAACTAAACATTACAAATCCTACTGATTCCATACTATAATGAATAAATCATATTTAAACAACATATTCAATCTACATATTAGTGTTATTGAACTATAACATAATAGTATGTCTGAAAATTCATTTTGTATATAAATTAGTTGTTAAAAATACCATAGAACCAATGGAAAGCATGAAAAACCTACTTAATTCAATATAAAGGGGGTCTATACCAAATTCTAGATATCCAAAACTATATTCATGGGTGGTGATTAGTAAATATCATAAGGAATCACTTTAACATCCCTTAATATGAGAAACTGCTAATTGTTGATTTATCCAACCTAACTTCATAATTTATGTGTGTTGTAGAATATTCTTACCAATAAATAGTAATATTTTATAAATAAATTTATAGTATAAGAATAACATAAATTCAAAAGTGAAAAGAATAAGATAAAAAATAAAAAAATAAATTATAAACATAATTTTGTGCAGTATTATGTAAAGTTATTACTCAATGATAGAATTGAATATCATGGTTTTATATTTATATTATTTTTTGTATATATATTATTTTTTTATTTTATATTATGATTCTCATATAGAATAATGTGATAGTTATGGTTTTATATAAATTAAACAAGTATCGTTTCATTAAATGTGTTTTAAATTTAACTTAAATCATATTTCATTGTTTTTATGACATGAAATATAACATTTTTTATAGAATGGATAGAAGTTGAAAGTTTGAAGCTGATCGGATCTCAAGCATTTTTTAAAACAAGTGGGATATATTTTTAGATTTTTCAATTTACAATCCTTCAAATAGTGGTCATATACACTTCCCATTTTATAATTGTGTTGGAATACCTTAGTTATTTCATAAAGATGTTATCTACCATATAAACAAATACGGTTTTCAAAAAAACTACTATTTCTGGTATCATAATGGTGAGAAAATGAAATCTAAAAAAGTTCATTATTTGAATAAGAGGATTGTATTAGATAATTTATTAGATGAATGGTTTTTGTTTATTAATAATCATGATAAATAAAGGATGTTTACCCAAGAAGACTTTGATACGATCACATATGATCCATGTAATGAAAATTATGATGCTGACAGGGTGAAAAATTGAATGATGCTTCCATAACTCCAATATATCGGTAATGTGGTAAAATGAAAAATATGGAATTTTCAAACAAATTGTTTCATGGAAAAACCATTTATGGGATTTCTAATACTTTTATTGAATATATTCTTACCTTTTTTAAGGAATTAATTCCAAATGATGCAGATATTCCCTCAACCCATTATATGTCATGGAAGTTAGTTGAAGAACATGGATTTTCTATAAACAAAATTCATGCTTTCACAAAAGGTTGCAACTTATTATAGGAAGAAACTACTGAACAAGATGATTTTATAAAATGTGGAACATATCAATTGAAGCCAAATGATGATGAAACACCATCTCATGTGCTATAAAATATAATGTGGAACTTTCCATTAATTCCTAGAACCCAGAATATTTTCATGACTGATGAAATATGAATAAATATGATATGTCATGATACTGATAGAAAGAAAGATAATTATGAGTTTATTCATCCTGCATATGGATAATAATGGAATAAATTTAATACTTGATATCCTAATTTTTTATTTGACATGAATAATGTGAGTTTGGGTCTATTATAT
The DNA here is from genome assembly GCA_963277665.1 of Viscum album. Classification (NCBI taxonomy): domain Eukaryota; kingdom Viridiplantae; phylum Streptophyta; class Magnoliopsida; order Santalales; family Viscaceae; genus Viscum; species Viscum album. The sequence continues at coordinate 444,141,084 of OY728160.1, forward strand.
GATGTTTTTAATCCATTTAGGAAGCTTCTTACTTCTCACAACATATGGACAATTTTTATACACATTTATAACCTTGCTCCTTGGATGTGTATGAAAAAACCTTTCACTTTCATGACTATGCTCATATATGGACCTTCTGATCCTAGAAATGATATAGATGTATACATAAAACCTTTAATAAAATATTTGAAACAAATTTTTAATGTGGATGTGTGCATATGATGCTTGTTCGAAAGACATAGTTTTGATGCATGTTTCACTTATGTGGATGATAAAAGATTTTTCTACCCATGCAATGATTTATGGATGGATCAAGAAGGGAAAACTTTCATGTACTATTTTTATGAAGAATACATGATCTATAAGACTTAAATATTACCATAATTTTAGTTTTATGGTACATCGATGATTCTTTCTAATGGATCATCTATATAGGGATAATCATCGAATGTTTGAAAATACCATAAAGACCGAAAATCCACCTTAGTGTGTTTCTAGATCTGATGTGCTTAATAAATTTCAAGATGTTAGTTTTTTATTTGGGAAGGGTGGTATAAAATCTGGAAAGAGGAAAAATGTTTCCACTAAATCCAATTACAGTTGGAAGAATAGAAGTATCTTATTTAAGTTACCTTATTGGTAAAACAATTTTTTAAATCATTGTTGAGATGTAATTCACATTGAAAAAAAATATGTGTGAAATATTTCTTTTGATTCTTATAAATGTCAAGGGAAAGAATAAAAGATGATTTACTATCTCAGCATGACTTGGTGGATTAAGGTATCAGAACATAATTGCATCATGTGTGTATCAATGAAAATAAATGGAAAGTTCTATGAGCTTCTTATGTGATGACGCCTGCATAAAAAATCAATTTATGTAATTACTAGATACTATCAAATTTCATGATGGATATTAAAACAACATATCAAAAAGGGTTAGCATAAGATAGTTGAAGCTAAAATCTTTGAAGACTCATGATTATCACATCCTTATACATGAGTTGATTCTAATAGAAATCCTTCATCTACTATCCAATAATGTAAGGGTTAAAATTATTTTATTGTGACATTTTTATATATATTTTTGTTCTAAGAAGTTTTCTAAGTCTTTCTTGAAAAATACATTGGAAGATGCACCATAAATTTTGTGTGATTTAGAGAAAATGTTCCTCCATCATTTTTCACACGCATGTTGCATCTAATCTCCCATATTCCAACTAAAATACTTCTTATAGGACCTATTTATTTTCATTGGATGTATCCAACTAAAATAAATACATACATATTTGAGTATTATGTCTAGAATAGTAATAATCCCAAATTTTATATCATGAAAGGTAACTTGGCTCAAGAATGTATTGATTTGTGTTCAATGTATTTTTCTAATGTGACTATGAGACCAAAAATACCAATGATAAATGAAGAAGATAAGTATGAGAAAACTGAACCAAGTTTTCCATCACTTCACCAAACAATGGTAATTCTTAGATCATATATATTTACGGAATTAAGCCTTGAATAGTGGGAGATGTCACATCTCACATTTTTGTTTAGCTATGATTTGTTCGATGACTACATCAAGTAAGTAAATCAAACATGTATATGTTATATCATCTTTTGAAATTATACATATCTATTAAACCATTTCTATTTTTCATTAGGGAACATAAAAATATTATAATTAAAAATCATTGTTCTTTATCTTTGATGGGGAGAGAGGATTTATATATAAAAGAGTTTTATGCTTGGTAAAAATTGAAGGTAAAAGTATTTCTATAATAAATTAATAAAATTAATATTTAATTAATTTTAAAATTAATATATATTTTAGGTATTGAGTTAGTCTACTGACTTTTTCTCTGATAAAATAAGATCATTGGATTTTGGTCCTAATTATTTGGTTTGTGAATGAAAATCAATCGTGATCAATGGGAAAAAATTTATTATCAATGAACGAGCAATGAACATGAGAACACAACATGATGGTGTTATGGTAACTTCCAAAAAAGACTGCTATACTAGTGCATTAGACATTAGACCTCGATTTGAAAATTTATCATATTATGGAGTTATTGAGAAAATACGACTATTAAATTATTACTCTCATGGTAGAGTCGTTATGATGAAATGAAAGTGGTTTGATTTAATGATGAGACATGACACATTAATTGATGATTATAGATTTTGAGTTATTTACATGACTCATACTCTTAATATAGATGATCCATATATATTGGCATCATCGGAAAAAAAATATGTGAAAAATAATTTGAGGCCTAAATTTGGTGTCATTATTAAAGTAATCCCAATAAATATTTTTGATGATGATGGTGATGAAATTGACAATATAACTACCCTCATTAGCCTCAATAAATTTATTACCTGTGATTTCTCTAATAGTTCACTTTTCAAAGATGATTGTTAATCTGAAGTTGTGGTGGGAAATATATAGAATCATCCATCTGTGTTCTTAGTTATTTTGGTTTAGCTCGACTTGGGTTTTTCAGGTTGGTACTATTAAAATTGATTTACTATTGATTACAAATATTTTGTATCCAACTTGACCTTTATATGAATTTTTAATATATACTATTTGCATTTTTCTTTGAGTTGCATTTTATATTATTGAATTGAACTTTATTAGAACCTAAAAAACTAGGAAAAGCTTAAAATTTTTAATTAGAACAAAAAACAGGATGTATTTAACTAAAACATATTAAACTAATTTGAATGAAAATCAAAACCAATGAAAATAATGGCCTATCAAAAAAAATGGAAAATGACCTAACCCAAAAATATGAATTGAATGACCTAACCCAAAAAAATGGAAAATGACATAATCAATTGACCAAAATGAAAAAAATGACCTAACCAAAACTGAAATGGATCTAAGTGAAAATAGAAGATGAAAAATGTATCATAACAATGTTAAACACGATAATTTTAACATGTTGGTTTTTCTATGACATATCTTTTATGTTTTTCTATTATTATTACTAAAAATAATATAATTTTGTTATGTCACTATGTATCCTTTATTTGTTTTGAAAATTAGTATTCCTTAATTAATTCATGTCACATATTCCTTCTTGTTTGGATTACACATTAGCTATGAATTTCTAGTTAAATTCATACTTTTTTTCAAATGCATGAAAAAAACATTGAATTTCTTGTTGTGAGAATTTTATTTCAAATATATATATCAATAAAATATAATTTCTGGTGATTAATTTTGTTTTTAACTTTTAACCAGGATCCACCAGCCAAGAGAAAATTATTCTCCAAAGAACCTAGTGGTAGTAGTGTTCATCTAGATGATGTGAGTGGGTTGGTACTATAGCTACTTGTACCACTTGTCATACCTGATCACACCCTATCCTTTCATCAGATATATCATCTATCACACTTTCTTATACCACAACATCATTAGAGGCACCCAAGATATTTAGGATGCCTATATTTTCACCATCATTTTCATTTTATCCTCCTCATATTTCTTTCCCTTATCCAATGATGTCTCATCCTTCACATTTGTATTATACTTTTCTATATACAACTATGACAGCTTCCTTTCCTTCTACTTCCTTCTCTGAAAACTTCTATGTTCATGCTCCTTCAACTTCTACTCTGAAATATTCTAAGCCTCATGAGTAGACATTAGATCCCACTCTTATGGTATAAGTTGACGATACTTCAGAGCCTAGGGATCCGGTGGTACCCATTGATCATCCTGTCTCACATATATTTATAGAACCCTAGTAATTTTTTTATAATAATTTATTTTTTGTTATACAATGTGTTGATATAATATTTGTTTTTTTTCTTTTACAGACATATTTTTTACTAGGTGGCATGGGTGTGCACGCACGAGTAAGGTGTGAAACCACTGCACATAGATTATGGTTGAATACAATGAGGATAATCAAATGATTGGAAAAAACATGGTGAGAATATAAGTGTTTTATGGCGATGCTTTCCAAATACACTAACATCATTCTCATTAGGCCACTCTCCTGGATAAACCATCAAAATAAAGTAAAGGATAATGCTTTGGTGAAAATATGGATAAGAAAATTCATTGGATTTAATGTTATATTATTATTGTATTTATATAAATTAATATTTTGGTATTGGATTCATTATAATTTTTTTGATGGTGAGGTTGTGAGGAATGCATGGCTCATGGAATTAGTTATGTTGAGGATAGAATATAATCATGAGTTTTATAGTGATTATGTTTCTAGATTTGGTATGAATTTAGAGTTGTTACCTATCATGAATGAGTATCTGGTATCACATTATTGGGAAATGATTGCTCATTGGAAGAGTGTCAATCTTAAGGTACTAATCAAAGTTAAGGTTTTTGAATAAAAATTATGATGATTTACATTAATAATCTATTTTTTATTTTTGAAATTTTTATTTCAGTAAGAATCAGAAACAAATAAAAAACAAGGATGCGATGAAATACTTCCGCACTTTGGGGAAGACTATGATGATAGAACATGAGAGTAAGTAGGTACAACGCTCATTTATAATTTTTCTATTTAAATAAATTATAGAAATAAAATTTCTTAAATTGTAAATTATATTGATTCATTATAATTATTTCATAGCAATTATACTGATTTACATGTGAATTTATGAACATTACAATATATTGAAGAGAAAAAATAGATTTAAGAGTTTGTCGAGGAATTGACTTTGGAATTTGGATTAATATTGAAAAGTATTTAAAATATGACTTTTTCAAACATAAAATCAGAAAGTTAATACAACCTTTTTTCTAATAAATATAGAACCTATATTTTTAATAAGAGAAAAACTTACTAAGGAGGATCCCAAAACCTAAAATATTCCTTTTGATGTTGAGGAAGAACCAACCTTTCCTAATGAAGGATTTGGTATAACCTATATATTGATTTTTTGTATGGTTATAATTACCAAAAAATTAATTTTATTTTAGGTATAAATATTATGTGAGACACATGATAAAAAAATATACTAAAATAAAGTAGATTGCAATGAATGAAATATAAAAATTAGACCCATCATAGATGTTGATTGATTAATCACTAGAAATCCATCAAAAGATGTTTTTAAACAATTAATATTTGAAAACATTATAGCACAATAGTATCGTGTAATGAGTTCTATCAATGACATTAATCTCCTTACGTAATCCATATAATCACAAAAAACAACCACTTTGAAATTCCAACCATTTGAAGTTTTTTTATCATATCACATATTATCAGTCATAGCATATGATGGATAACCATAATTTAATCATTGATAAATAATTCTCTATAAAAACATATTCTTAAAAATTAAATTATAACTTAAAACCCATTTCTTATTTAACTTGTATAGTTTTAGGTTACTTCTTCTCATTGTTTGATCCATATAGACAAATCTTCTTTTTTCACTAAAAATATTCTTGATAATTTCTATAAAGAGTAATTGTTGTTTTTATTGTTCTATGACACATCACTCCAACAACATGCATGCATGAATCATAGCATATATCATGCACTAGAAAAACAAATATAATTTAAAATTGAAATAAAAATTCCATTAATATAAAAAAATTTAGATATCTCTAAACTTATTCTTCTTTATACTTCTTATTACTATTTTCAAACTCTATTCCACATATATAGCATAGCATAATTTTCTACAGCATTATTGTGAGATTACATTGTAACTACTCCTTCATTAAAAGTAACTCATACACACCTCTAGAACTAAGAATTTTTTTACTTGGCTCAAAATTCCACTACATATCAAAATACTTCTAGATTTACTCAAAACTCTTAAAAATTGATTCTAATAATCTTAAAACACTCTATAAATAGTGTAATGAACATCATCTCAAATGGATCATCAAATATAACTTTAGTTTGAAAGTGATTTTTTTATTGACAACAAATGAAAACATAGGAATTACATCAATGTCAAAATTCACCAATACATCTTCTCTAGATAATTTTATTGTTTGAAGTTATCAAATAAAAAGAATAATTTTTAAAACAAAGATGATTAATAAGAACACATTCACATTATTTATAAACAAGTTATTCACTTGAAATCATTATTTAATGTTTACTTAACCCCATACCAAACACGTATTTATGTCCAACAAATTAATCATACTTTATACCCCAATACCCAGACACACCACTCTAGGACACATCTCTTAAGTTTATTAATTAATAATTTAATCATCAATTTTAAACCATATAACTAGTCCTTAACTAATATTAATTTCAGTTATATATTACCCTTTCAATTATGTCTATAAAATCCCACAAGCATTAACAAAACATCTTTGTAACTCAAAGGTGGGCCTAAGTAATTTGTAAAATATTATAGGATTCAATTACTTACTTGTTAGAATTGAACATTGAATCAATTTCCATATTAAACCCTTTTTTAAACCACTTATTATTTCAATTTAATAACTCTTTATCTCCCTTAATACTCACACATGATTTTTGCACCTATACCACTCTCAATATCAAGTTTTAATTAAATTCCAACATTGCACACATGTTATTCAATCTAAACAAGAAAGTACATCATGTAAAATACATTTTTCTTGTCAACATACCACCTGAAGATTTAAAAAAATCATTATAGATCATTAATGATCACTCACCACACAAACAACACTATTAAAACAAAAAATTCTAACACATAAATATGATTTTTTGTTATTAATTCATCAATTAACACCTTTATCACCTTTAAACATTATTCCATAAATTTACCCCTTTAAATCACATAGAATTATTATTAAATACCATATAATAAAATTTTCATAGTATAAATTCAATAAAATAAAACATCATAAAACATTTTATTCCACTTAAGGTCTCTATTAAATAACACAACTCATTTTATTCCATAGCATACTTAATACCATGCAATAATGTGAGATAAACATACTATAATTTCACATGTGTTATCATTATTAATCTATAAAAAATCATTTTAGCACATCCCTCTTTGAATTAATTTCCAATTTCATATCAAATAATCAGAAAACAACTAAATTAAATTATCATATTAACCATAATCCACTAGAGAAGTGAATTATAATCTCAAAGAAGTTCACAACCACTTACCTCAAGGTATATTACTATTCATCACAAGGATTAAAAGCCTAACTTCTACTCTAGTTAACAAAAATCAACAATCCACTTTGAACAAAAATAAAAACTAGAATTAAAAAATAAAATAAATGAAACATATTTTCCTTTTACCTAAACCATAGGAAAACAATATACACACCATCCCAATTTCAATATAACAAACAAATTGTTAATCTTTCTTGAATATAAATTATGAATTTTACATACTCTCATGCTAACTAAACATTAATATTCTTTAACCAAATAAACAATAAATATATTTCTTTAATGTGTCTTTTTAATAAAAACAATCACTAATTCCTTTTATCATATTTCTCAAAACAACAATTAAATATTTAATCATGTAAATAAAATATTTAACACAAACCATAGTTCCCATTATACATTTTTTATAAACAATAAAAATATATATAAAAATAAATTTCATTTAATTTATTCCAATTCCCATTTAAACATGCCTCAAATATCCATTAATCACCTCAATTGTAAAACTATTCACTAACATAATATTTTTTTTACCTACAAAAATTGAATTCACTTTCAACCAACTCAAAATACACACATAAAATCCATATTGACTATATGATTTCATTAATATATATCAACGAAAATGTTACCATGAGTTTACCTATTTTAACCACTTTAAAATTAGATCATAAAAACCTGAAAACAAAAAAACAGGAATGTGTATAGCATACATTTGACCTTTCCATTTTACCATATAATACATTTATTTAATATTGAATATTTTTTTCAATAAATAAATTACATTTCCATTATTCTATAATTACATTACCCTTATATTCATGGAAATAATATATACAAACAAGAATCCTTAAATTCCACTTTAAGTTAACTTATCAAATAATTATTTAATCATATTCAAAACTTTCCCAATTTTTATATAAAATTTATTTTGTTAACCAAATCATATCATACTAGCACGAAGTAATCAATAATTATAACAAATAATATTGCATAATTGAGTATATCCGTTTGATTTTAGTTATGAAATTAATTATTAATAACCTATTTTGAATAATGGTATTCTACATTCAATGTCATTGTAGAGGGTAGTTTTGAATATTAAAGGATGTGTGCCTCAAGAAAAATTGTTTTTCTTGAGAAGAAAGATGAAATAATGGTAAAAAATAGTCACAATAATATATTGTAAGTTTTAATTTTCTTATTTCAAATTTTAATTTGTATTTTGTAACTAAATAGTTCATTTATATTAGTAACAGTGTGATTTTAAGGTCCTTGATGAGTAGGAAGCAGAAAATTTTGGGATAAACAATCATTTTCATATGTTATTAGGATGAGATCACCATGGTAGAGTACGTTGTTGAACAAGGAAGATTATTGTCCCCATTAGATATTTCCCCACTCCAGGTGCTAGTTCTGGTAGCACTAAGTTGGAAGCATCTCGTTCAAAGGTAGCACAGGCTTATGCTGAGGCAAAAGAGGCCAAAAAATGGTCATGTAGGAGAATGAAAATAATCAAAATTCCATCAATGAATTTATGAAAATTATGCAATCCTTATTTCTATCACTTCCAATAGATACCACCACAACTTTTGATACATATATTTCAATGATTCATATGTTATATGGTGAATTAATTGATGGTACTAGTGGTGGTTGGAATGATGATGTCCCTAGAGATAATGATGGTGCAGGAGATGGTGAGGTGATGGTAAGGATAATAGTGAGTATGATGGTGGTGGTGGTGGTGGTGGTGGTGATAATGATGGTGATGGTACTGATTACAATGAGAGAGAGATTGATCCTTTTCATTATTTATAAATATTTATGGCACATGATTTTGATGATTGGTTTTGAATGAATATATGTGATTTTTTAAATGTGTGTTATCATTGTTTGAATGAATTAGTTAGTTTCTTGTACTATCATTGTTTATGTATTGGTTGGAGATTTTTTATACATCTTTTTGGTGAATTTTTCAGGTAATTGGTCAAGGTGGGGGTGTTACTACCTAGGAAGGCATAGCTGGTCTATACCAATAGTTTGAAAACAATTGGTACAAAACTATACCGACGGTTTAATACATTTTTTGGTATAGCTTGAAGACAAGAAAGGTTATTACACTGTTTTATAAACCATTGGTATAGGTATTCACCAACCATTTTTTAAACTATTGGTAATGACCTATACCAACATTTCATCCAATTTGTTGGTAAAATGAAACCCTGGGAGGCCTATACCAATGGTTTAGAGTAAATAATTGGTAGAGGACTATACTCATGGTATTATAACCAATAGTTTGGAGAAATGTTGTTATAGGCTATACCAATGATTATCTAGCCTATACCAATGGTTTTGAACTATTGGTATAGCCCCATTTTTCAGTAGTGCATGTAGGTTCATAATAATCCTTCTTTTAGAACTTATCCTTTTTGTCTCTCTTGTATTTTTGATAACTTCTTTTTAAGTTGCTATTATTGAATATCCTCCTTGTCATATTTTCATGTTCACCTTCAGTATATTCTTATTCACTAGAATCTGTAAGTCTTTTTGAGCTTCTTCTAGATGAATTGGGTTTATAATATATGGTATTTGAAATTCCAATGGATGTAAAAGCAATTATGTTCTTATTTTTCTCTTTATCCACATCTCTCTTTAGAATAATTTCATACTACATTAAAGTTCTTATTAGATCATATAAATTCAGTTTGGTGATATTCTTAGTATCATTAAAAGTATTTATTTTATTATTCATATACTTTAAGTAAGATATCTATGACTTTATCAACATGTTGATCATCATATAATTTCTTCTCTCTAAGTGATTGTAGGATACTAAAAATATTAATAAATATTTGATGCATTAAAACTAAAAATTCCCCAGGTAGAAAATAAAATGATTGATAATCATTTCTCAACGTTAATCTTTTATTTTCAAGAACTTTTAAATTTGAAAAATGAGTAACTTTTAATTTTTTTCTAGATGCCATAAGAAATTTTTCATGAAGATACTTGACTATAAATTTTCTCTATATAAAGTAGAAGAGAGCATTTCTAACTCTAAAATTCAAATGAAATTAATTATTTTTTTCTATTTAAAAAATAGTAATTTCTTTCTCTATAATTTTGTAATTATCGATGAGAATTAGAAAATTATAAACATCTATATTAATCACAAATGTCACCATTTTATAGCACAAGTACTCAAAATAATTTCCATAAAATATAGTTGGTCTTTTAGATTTAGATTTTTGAGTGATCTAACATGTATTCATGCCATAAATAAAAAATTTATGCACGGTTAGGTGTAACAAAAAATAAAAAATCTAAAAAATGGAAAATATAAGTTTTAGTCTCAGATATAGAAATTAGATCTAATACTAAATTTAGGATCATAATATTTGTATGGAAAACCCTAAAATAAGGGGTTGATTTTTAGTTTTAAAATTAACTATAAATTTTAAAATCCTCACGTATTTAAACAATCAGGAATACAATCTTCTGATTAACTTAAAGAAAAATAATCAGAGTAACCCATAAAGGTAAAAAACAACAGAAAATAAGATTTTTTTATCAAATGTGATTGAAATAAATAGTTTAACGGTAATGATAGAACCCAAAGCATGATTTAACAATCAACTCCAAAAGGTTATTAATAAAATCTACACTTTTAACCCAAATAATAAGGTCCAATATAAACCAATTTCAAATTATCCTCAATTATAGACCTATAAAAATGTATCCACTTCTTAATGACTAAAGCTTGGATCTGTCTTCGTTACTAAGAAAGTCCTCAATAAACTAGGTTAGAAAAACTCTACAACTATAACTAGAAGCTTGGAAAACCTTCTACAAAGATCAGTAGCTCATTAAATCTATTATAACAACTAGTAGTTCGGAAAACCCTCTGCAAAGACTGGTAGCTTGGTAAAACTATTAAAATAATAAATGATATAATATTTTTACAATGAAACCACTAAATCATAAGATCTAGAAAAACACTAAAAAACAATTGAAAGTACACTAATCAACAAGAAGTTAAAGACTTCAAATGATTTCATCTCTTAGGGTAATCTTAAATCACACTTTTTTCTAATCTACAAGGTGCATATATTTTTATAGATAATCCTCCAACTATTGGATTTCACGCATCTTAGAGCTATTTGCAATGACATTGGAAATAACTTTGTGTTCATCTTCCAATGGATTCAACGTCTTATATTATCTATTGATGAGTATGTTCACCACCACCGCCACCAGAATACTCTATTATTTGAAGTAAACAATATGGTTTACATATATAGTTTAATGAAACCATAAACCATTATTATTTCATAAAACCCTAGGTTATTAGTGTTTCGATTAAATGGTTTTATAGAAAAAATAGAAACAAACAATACAAGTTAAATCATAGACTTATTGATGTGTATTTTGATTTTCAAAATAAATTGGAAAGTAAGTATTTGAATCAACATGAACAAGAGATTTGGTATAATTTTCTATTCAAAATTATTCTCTTGGAATTTATGTTCATATACACACTTTTGAATTTTCAAAACTCTTTGTAGATGTTTTTGGTTCCAATAATTAGAGAGATCGTTGTTGCAAAATTCCCATATCAATGGAGAACATAATAGCAGTTCAAGAATAAATATCATCAGAGCTACATATTAGATATCGACATCATGATAAATAGGAGGAGAGTATCAGATGAGCTGTTAAAAAAGGGAAGTCAGTCATAGACAAGGAAAAAGGCCATAGTATTCAACCAAAAGTAGGAAGTAGTTTGAGGAGAGTAGAAGTAGAGAATGATAAGGAAATGTGGACTGCTGAGTGAGATTAGTTTCACATGTTAACCAAGAAAGTAGAGATAACAATTTCCCTCATACACTACTAGAATTCTAGATATTTGCGACGGGCTATTTGCGACGGGATCCCGTCGCAAATAAGTTTTTTGTGACGTGGTCCCGTCATAAATAGCCTATCGCAGAAAATGGCATCGTAAAAAATATTATTTGAGACAGGCCCATCGCAAATAAGTCTCCGATTATATACTTTATATATATAAACTTTTTTGTGACAGGCCCGTCGTAAAAAGTATTTGTGACGGGTCTGTAATCCCGTCGCAAGTACTTTTTAAAAAAAATATTTAGACTATTTGCGATGGGCCCGTCGGAAATATTTTTTGCGACGGGTCCCTAATCCCATCGCAAATACTTTTTAAAAAACAATTATTTAGATTATTTGCGACGGGAACCCATCACAACAAATCCCGTCATAAATAATAAATAAATTTTTAAAAAAATAAATTTAATAAAATTATGATTATTGAAAATTTAATTTTAATATTATTAAAATAATTGAAATAAAAATATATTAAAATTCTCAATATTCAAAAAATAATATTAAAAAAATCATAAAATATTATTATTATTATTATTAGAAGTAGTAAAATAAAAAAATTAAAAAATATAATATTGAAAAAATATATTTAATAAAATTATGACTAATGAAATAATAATATTAATATTATTAAAATAATAAAAAAATAAAAATTATTAAAATTATTAAAATTATTAAAATTCTCAATATTCCCAAAAAAATCATAAAATATTACATATTAAATTATCTAATATTCGCAACAATATAAAAGACAGAAACTGTAAATAGTTCATATTACAAAAAATGTTAAATTCAAATGTTTTTAACATAAAAAAATAATTTGGGGGTCGTCTTCTGGAGGAGGTGGGGGATCTGAAGAAGATGGTTGAGGAAACTTCATCCCCAAACTACGAGTTAGACAGCGCATGTTCTCCATCTGCTCCTGATGCAGCTACTACCATCGATGCATCTCCTCCTCGTGCTGCTGCTTCTATTTTTGATGCTGACGCATCTCTTCTTGCTGCTTCTGCAGACTCTCTATAATGTCATTCTGAGCTCATAACTGCTCCTGATACTATGAGGTAGAAGATGATGTCTCTCCACGATCTCCTCTCGAGCTAGACGCTGACATCACAGCTGAACCATAATAAGTACCAGGAGTTACATGAGAGTTGATACCAACTACTCGGCCCTTCTCAAAGCCATATTGAGTCGCCTGCATCCGTGCCGCCTCGTCGAAATGGTGTGCACTGGTCTGATCAGTAGCCTCATCCTGACCCTCAGCATATGTCTGAGAGGTCACAGCCTCATATGACTCCTTCAATTCCAATTTGAAATTAAAATTGTGAAAATATTATATGCAGTTAATTGTCAAACTAAAAAATTAATACTAACCACAATCTGATACTGGCGATCACCTCTAATCTCTCCAGTGGCTGGATCACTATACATCCTCCTATAAACGTCGAACTCTGTAATATCAGGATGCTCGACTACCAACAAAAATATAAAATAAAATATTTATATTTAAATTAATATAAATTTTTAAAAAAATATACATACCAGATGCTCTCTATGCGTACTAAATGTACGGCTACCAGCTCGATGTGTCACCTACTGTCTCCCCCAGTTCTTCCGACCCAATGAATACCTCCTCTGAAATCCACCACCCAACCAATGTGAACATAATTCATCCCAAACCTGAGGTGAAATGTACTTTGGTCGGTGGGCTCTACACGACTCATCAAATACTGTCGCTCCTGCTTTCTTAATGGTCATCTTTCTCAAATTGTGCAAAAATTGATGCAAACGCTCACACATAGTCACCTACCATGCTGTATGGATAGAGTCACACATGCTATCCTCGATGGGATACCATAAAACCTACAAATAATTTATAATATCAAGTTACTAATAAAATAAATTTCAAAATAAATATTATTTATTTACGTACCCGCCAATGATTGTACATGGAGAGCTGCACATCAACGGGAATCTATTCCCATGTGATCCATGGCTGAGAAAAATAATTGTGCCAGATAGCACTCCCCTGCCCAACAGCTACATGTGAAAAACTGTGAAAAAAGAATAAATAATGAAATAATTAGTATATATATAAATAAATTAATGAAAAAACTAACTAAAATATACAGGTTATCATACCTATGTGTGTGTGGATCGAAGCCAAGACTTAGACATTGCTCGGGGATAGGGTTAGGAATCATCAGTTGTGCAAGACCGCACCCCCTCCATGTGCCTCCTGAACCACCAGTAGGCTGAGGGTCAGATGGTCCCACATCCCCCTCATTCAAAGGTAGATCGGCCTCCTGCAACTCACAAAATAGATCAGGATCCATCTGAAACACAAAATGATTGTTGTTAGCATATAGTTTAATATAACTATCATATATAGAAATATATTAGTTATGATCATAACCATCATTTAACTATGTCAATGTTCACCTTCATAATCATATTCATATCTAACGATGTCAATGTCTTCATATTCCACCTCGGCAGTAACAATATCCATATGAGTTTCACTTTCACCATCCCTTGTCATTTAAAATTCATTTTTAACATCATTAACATCTTCATCACCATAGATCCTTAATTGTGGGGTGTCATCATCGATATTCACGCCTCTTTGTGAAAAATATGGATTTTGAGTAGTCTCTTGAAAAATTTCAATTCCTTCTACTTCAGCAGAACCACATTCAGTTTGAGTAAATTAATTTTCCTGAGATTTAATTTTTATTATGCTCCACCAATCACTCAGGTCTCTTTAAGTAGCACAGTAATTTGCGTAATAAATTTCACGTGCCTGTTGTGCCAGTAAAAATGGTTCATTTACTGCAAGAATACTTTTTTATTTAATATCGATGATTCCATGAGTTGGATGAACACGCAAGCCTCTATCAGTATCCAACCACCGACATTTAAACATCGTTATGTAATTTTTTCCAAGATAACATAGCTCAATAATTTTATCTAGAATGTCGTAAAAGTCAACTTCAGTTTCTCTATGATGCGATCCTCTCAAAAAAACTCCATTATTCATTGTTTTTTTTTGATTCCTCATATGCACATGTATGAAATCAAAAACCATTCACCACATATGCATTATAAGATTTAACCATTTTGGATGGTGGGTTACTCAATATACACAGTCACTTATCAATTTTATCAGCATGTTGAGACACCTAAAATTTTTTAAAACAATTATCAATATAATAAATAGTAAACTGAATTGATATTAAACCATCAATAATTTATATTACCAGTTTTTGAAACCATTGAGAAAAAACTTTTGCCTGTGTTCTTCAAGAGAAGCTATTGTAATTTATAGAAGTTATTTCTTGATATGATTATCATATAACCTACAAATAAAATAAGTTTACATACTATAATAGAAATTATAAAATAAGTGATATAAGTATTCATAGTACAAATGATGTCATTTATTCATAGTTGAGCAGAACATATATATGAGCTCTGTAATGTTCATCGTCTAAAATCCATCGTTCTTGAACTCCACTGAAGCCAAGATTTGGCTGATTAAAAACTGATAATTGATTGTCCATTTCATCATTAACATTTCCCCTGTTCTTTCCCATGCGGTTTTGATTTGAGGGATATTCAGATTCAAAATAGTGAGAGTAGAAAAAAAATAAATTTCCTCTTGTAAATAATTTTCAACAATTAAGCCTTCAACTGATGCTTTGTTACGTAATTTTTTCTTCAATTTCTGCATGCATCTCTCGAATGGGTACATCCATCGAAATTGTACTGGACCACCACATTTAGCTTCATGTAGAAAATTTAATATCAGATGTTCCATTAATTCAAATAAAGCAGGCGGAAATATTTTTTCCAGTTTACATATAATTACAGCAACATATTCTTCCAGTTTGCTTAGTGCATCGTAGTCTGTTGTCGCTGTACAAATGTCTCAAAAAATATGATATGTCTATTATCGAATCCCAAATCATAAAATTCAAAAAACCTCTAAATCTAATCGGTATAATTCTTTCCATTATAACATGAAAATCATGACTTTTTAATCCGGTAATATAACCATTCTTAACATATCTGCCCAAATTGGAAGCATAGCCATCAGGAAGTCTCAAATCTGCAATCCACTGATAAAATAATAAGCGACTCTCTTTGGACAGTGTATAAGCTGCTTTTGGATTCATTAACCTCTGTGATCTGACATTTTCAAATAGTTCAAGTTCTGGTTGCTTGCAAATTTGGGTAAGATATAATCGTGCTTTTATAGTATCTTTGTTCTTACCTGGTGTATCCAAAACTGTATGAAATAAATTATCAAAACAATTCTTCTCAATATGCATGACATCCAACATGTGGCGGACCAACATATCAGACCAATATGGGAGATCCCAAAAAATGCTTCGTTTTATCCAATTATGTTCTTTCCCAAAACCATCAATTTTCTATTGGTTTATTATTAACCCAAATGTGATGGGAGGTAATGAAAATACAACAAATTTTAATTCTGTACCTGAGATAATTTTTGGAGGTTCATCCCTTTCAATTGTGCCTTTTCTAAAATGAGATTTGTTCCTTCGAAAAGGATGATTGGTTGGAATAAATCTACGATGACAGTCAAAATATCAAGGTTTTTTCCATTGACAAGCATAAAATCTTTGTTGTCTTTCATACAATAAGGACATGATTTCGTACCATGTGTACTTCGGCCAGATAACATGCCATATGCCAGAAAGTCACTAATTATCCACATCAATGAAACTTTTAATGTGAAATTTTGTTTCAAAACAATATCATTTGTACTAACACCATTACTCCACAATGAATTTAACTTATCAATCAATGGTTTCAAAATAAACATAAATATTCTTTTTCGGATGTTTTGGGATTAATAAGGTCAAAAAGATATAGGTCTCCTTCATCAACATCCATGGAGGTAGATTATACGGAGTTATAAATACAGGCCAACATGAATACTGACTACCATAAGAACCAAACGGACAGAAACCATCAGTAGAAAGATCCAATCACATGTTTCGGGCTTCTAAAGCAAAATATGAATGCAGATGATCAAAATATTTCCATGAATCACTATCAGATTGATGATTCAAGCTTTTACCAGTTGAAATATTTGTTTTGTGACATGACATCATTGACGTTGTGTTATGAGACATAAATAAACGTTGCAGCCTGGGTGTAAGGGGGAAATATCTTAGCTATTTTACAGGAATCGGTCCAGACATCCCTAGTTGAGCTTCTTTATACCTTGATTTTCCACATATGGGACAACTATCCAATGACTCATTTTCACCAGAATATAAGATGAAATCATTTTTACATGCATGAATCTTCCGATAACTAAGACCCATATTATGAACCAGCCTCTTTCTCTCATAGTAATTTGAAGGCAACACATTTCCTTCAGGTAATAGTGTTTTAACCAAAGAAAATATCTGATCAAAACACTTATTTGACATTGCATTATCTGATTTAATAGCCATAAATTTTGCAACCACTTCTAATTTTCTTATCTTGTAACCAGGATATAATGCATCCTAAGAAGGCCTCAACAACTCATAAAATTCAGATGGTGCCAACTCAAGAGTTAAATCGATATCATCGTGAGTTTCATTTTGTTGAAGAGATGGACTTGCAACATCATGTACTAAATGTTGGAACCGTGATGGATCCGGAATCAAGTTATTAGTATCTTCTCTGGAACTGCATTCACCGTGTTGATACTAAAAAAACATAATCTGGTTGAAAACCAAACCGCAAGAGATGTCCCCCAACCTTGTCAAATGTGTCAAACGTTCTCAGAGCACATTTTTTACAAGGACACTTAATTGTGCCCTCTGAAACATATTTTGGTTTGGATGATGCAAATGCTAATAAAGCTTCAACACTCTCAATATATACAGGATTTAAATCAGAACCATTTGGATTTCTGTGCTGATTTATCCAAATGTGATCATCTAATAATGACTGATGTCGACTTCCTTGTTCCCTATTTTGCTACAAAATATAAAATCATCACTGTTTTTGAATAATTTGAAATTATAAAAACACTATCTAAAAAAATATAACTAATTACTACTACTTCTTAATAATTACCATTAATTATGGGCGACACAATTTCCAGTGGATTGACGGCTACTCTTTTGTCCGACGGCTCATTTACTAGCATCTTTCTCACAATAAAATCACAATGAAAAATCTGGTCATAGGTACGCATATTCATTCTCATATCACCTCGCAAGTATTGTTGCAATAGGACGACCAAAGCAATGTCGTTCTCGTCTCTAAGAATCATCTCGCTCCCTTTATATAGATCATTCTTCCTTAAAAATTTAAGGGGACTTCAGTATCTTTCCCTTAAATTTTCAAGGAAGAATGGTCTATGTAAAGGGTCATGTGAGATAATTCTTATAGATGAGAAGGGCATGACTTGGGTTGTCCTATTGCAATGCTACTTTCAAGGTGATCAACTAAACAAGGACAATTATAGAGTTTACATTGGACATGGCTGATGCTTACTAATTATTACTAATTATTAATAATTATTACTATTATTACTAATTATTACTAATTATTACTAATTATTACTAATTATTACTAATTATTACTAATTATTAGTATTTATTACTAATTATTAGTATTTATTACTAATTATTAGTATTTATTACTAATTATTAGTATTTATTACTAATTATTAGTATTTATTACTAATTATTACAATTTATTACTAATTATTACTAATTATTACTAATTATTACTAATTATTACTAATTATTACTAATTATTAATTTTTATTACTAATTATTAATTTTTATTACTAATTATTAATTTTTATTAGTAATTATTGATGTTTATTAGTAATTATTAATGTTTATTACTAATTATTAATTTTTATTACAAATTATTACACTTTATTACTAATTATTACACTTTATTACTAATTGTCACACTTTATTACTAATTATTACAATTTAGTACAAATTATTACAATTTGGAACTAATTATTACAATTTAGTACTAATTATTACAATTTATTACTAATTATTTCAATTTATTACTAATTATTACAATTTATTACTAATTATTACAATTTATTACTAATTATTACTAATTACTACAATTTATTACTAATTACTACAATTTATTACAAATTACTACAATTTATTACTAATTACGGCAATTTATTACTAATTACGACAATTTATTACTAATTACGACAATTTATTACTAATTAAAACAATTTATTACTAATTATTACACTTTATTACTAATTATTACAATTTATTACTAATTATTACAATTTATTACTAATTATTACAATTTATTACTAATTATTACAATTTATTACTAATTATTACAATTTATTACTAATTATTACACTTTATTACACTTTATTACTAATTATTACACTTTATTACTAATTATTAGAATTTATTACTAATTATTACAATTAATTACTAATTATTACAATTTATTACTAATTATTACAATTTATTACTAATTATTACAATCTATTACTAATTATTACAATTTATTACTAATTATTACAATTTATTATTAATTATTACAATTTATTACTAATTAATACAATTTATTACTAATTATTACTAATTACTACAATTTATTACTAATTGTTACAATTTATTACTAATTATTACAATTTATTACTAATTATTACAATTTATTACTAATTATTACAATTTATTACAATTCATTACAATTTATTACTAATTATTACAATTTATTACAATTTATTACAATTTATTACAAATTATTATAATTTATTACTAATTGTTACAATTTATTACTAATTATTACAATTTATTACAATTTATTACAATTTATTACAATTTATTACAATTTATTATTAATTATTACCAATTATTACTAATTATTACAATTTATTGCTAATTATTACTAATTATTACTATTTATTACTAATTATTACAATTTATTACTAATTATTACAATTTATTACTAATTATTACAATTTATTACTAATTATTACAATTTATTACTAATTATTATAATTTATTACTAATTATTACAATTTATTACTAATTATTACTAATTATTACAATTTATTACTAATTATTACTAATTATAACAATTTATTCCTAATTATTACAATTTATTACTAATTATTACAATTTATTACTAATTATTACAATTTATTATTAATTAATACATGTTATTACAAATTATTACAATTTTTTACTAATTATTACAATTTATTACTATTTATTACTCATTATTACTATTTATTACTATTTATTAATATTTATTACTATTTATTACTATTTATTAATAATTATTAATATTTATTACTATTTATTAGTATTTATTATTATTTTTTACAAATTATTATTAATTACTACAAATTAATTATATACATTACTAATTATCGTTAATAATTACGAATTACTACTAATTGTTAAAAATTAATACTAAAAATTTCATTTTATTAGTACAAATAAATAGTCATGACAAAACAATTTAAATTAAATTTAATTACAACTAATCAACAATAATAAAAATTAACATAAAAATTTTAAAATAAATAATAAATTAAATAAAACACAAGTACCTTTAAACTTGATTTGCTATTGATGTAGACGGCTTCACAACTTCTTCGTTTCCAAAAAAATTAACTTGGAAAAATTTTCCCTCTGAAATCAGAGTTCAGAGAGAAACAATATCTAGGAATTTGGTGGAATGAGAAGAAAAACAGATGGGGGTATATATAGGTTAGATTAGTTGCGACGGGACTATTTGTGACGGGTTACCCGTCGCAAATACCTACGCCCGCATTAATTACTGTCGGCGGTTAAAAAGTTATTTGTGACGGGTCCCATCGCAAATAGTCCCTGCCGACACACCTTTTGCGACGGGAGGACATCCCGTCGCAAAAAGATATTAACCGCCGCCGGGTATTTGCGACGGGCCCCATCGCAAATACCCTTCGCGTGGTTTGGCGCGCTACCTGTGCCAAACCTTTTGTGATGAGACACGAAATCCCGTCGTAAATAATCAGTTATTTGCGACGGGTTGTTACCCCCGTCGCAAATAACCGTTTGGACGGTCTTTTTGCGACAGGATTTATTCCCGTCGTAAAAAATCCTTTTTCCCGTAGTGAGAGAATATCATTTGGTCATTGTTACCGGAGCCGAGACTCAATCTTCAAAACATCATACTCAGCCAGAGATGCAAGTTTCAAAGGCACAACTATGCAAGCAGGATCTAGATTTGTTTGCAATTCTCCGACAATATAAAGCTATTAAGGTTATTGTAAAACATTCACAGAAAACACACATGACAAAGAATATAATACAGGCAACTGAGGAGTATCGAAAAAAATCCACAAATAATGTTTCCTTGATGTTAACAAATGAGAACCATTAATGATTAGCAGGGGAAAAATTAGATGATGAAATGGTTATGAAATCATTAGGAATGAAGGTGTTTAATGCTGGAAAGCCTCCAAATATTTGGTGGTATGGGAAGCAAGAGCTAAGGAGGATTTAAAAGTTTCAACCTCAATAGTTAAGCTATGATAGTGCATGAACTAATCTAGATTTTTTTGCTAATATGACATGGAGAATGTTAGTAAATAACATTTGGATAGGGACCATTGTGCTTGGGGTAGGAGATATGGTCATATATATTTTGGTGGTGTGAAGTAAAAAAGGGAAAATGATTATCTAGGATCAAAATAGGTAGTTAATGTCAGTTTAGGATCAAAAAATGAGAAAATTATTATAAAGGGCCAAAAAGAATATGAATTTTAAATTAAAATTATATTTTAATTTATTCTAATATAGAGGAGGTGCTTAAGAAGAATTAAGAGTTTTTTATCTTTAACTTTCATGCCCTCGTGGAAAAACTACAATAGAGAGTCTTAAACTGTTGGTGATAAAAGTTGTCAAAGCTAGGACCGTAGCAGAGACCTAGGGGAAATTTTTTTGATATAATGAAAAATTAAAAAAAATATTAAACTACGCACTTGGGGAAACTAATTCCCAGTTACTGATCTATGATGGGATGGGTGTAATAAAGGTTGAGCAAAGCTTCAAAACACATCTCCTTTAATAATTATTTAAAGAAGGCACCTAGTAGGAGAGTGTCTTCTTCGAAGAAATTTTAAAGAAGGTACTTTCTTATTAGGATCCTACATTAAAATAACTCTTAGGAAGGCACCACCTAAATGAGCACCTCCATTAATAAATAATTGAAGAGGGTGCTTAATAAAAAGGCATCTTCCTCAAAATGATTTTATAGAAGGAACTTTTCTAAAAAGTGTCCACCCATCTGTTTATTTTTAAATTCATATTATGTTTATATTATTTTTATGTGTGTGTGTGTGTAAAACAAACTAAACAATTACAAAAATATATAATTGTTTTTAAATAATTCAATGGATAATGTAATTAATAATAAAAAAAATAATTATTAATAATCTCTAATAGTGAATATAAATAATGTGATTGATAATATATTTAGTTTGATATTTAAAAATAATTATTAATAATTAATAATCTAATCAATATCATTTATTATTTATTTATTTTATCAAGTTTTGTTTATATATATATATAATATAACACATTTTTAATAAATAATAATAATGATGTATATAACTAAAATAATATAAATAAAATAATAATATTATTATCAAAAATACAAAATATAAAATTATATATTATTATTATTATATTAAATATAAAAAATATTTTTTTATTTATTAAAATAATTAGTATTTTATTTTTATAGTCAAGTAAATTACAATCATATTATCATTAAATATTATTATTATTAAATAATAATTATGTGTATATAATCATTTTGACTTAATTAATAGCATTATTAATTATATTATTATTTAGTATTATTAAATGAAAAAAATAATTGGATTATATATAATATTTCAAATTTTTATTTTTTTATTTTTTTTATTATTAAAATATTAAATATATTACTATTATGGTTATTATAAATGATTAATAATTGTGTTGGAAATTGTTAATAATAACATTATTATGAACAATTGTATTTTCTACATTAAAAAATTAATTATTATTTATTTTAAATTATATTATTAACTAGTTTATTAGTTACGTTAATAATTATATTATTTACATCATTATTCGTAATTATTTCTGTAATTCTTGTAAATATTCTAAAATATAATTATTATTTATTAAAAATGTAATTTATAATATTTAATAATAATAGCATAATTAATATTTTTTATTTGTTATTTTTTTGACATTCCTTTTATTTTAAATTAGTTTTTATTTTCACAGTCAATGTTTTAAATTTTATATAGATTTTATTTATACTATATTTTATGCGCATAAATTTTTTAAAGTGTAAATTTAATGTTTTTAATCAATAAATTTGTGCAATGTAAATTATTTTTGATTTTGTATATTTATTTAAAAAATTATTTTCAACTTTTTCTTATATGTTTAATCCAAGTTTTATGTTTTATGTTTTAAATGACATGAATCTAGAAGGTAGGATCCACTTTTTGTTCCAGTTATTTATCCAGCAACACGGTTGTCCTTGAATGCCATTTCTATAGAGCAGTTTGGATGTCAGTATGTCATTCACAGTATGTTCCCAGATCATCATGTCATTTTGGTTTAGGAAATTGTAATTCAGGACCACATTTCTAATTACCTCTGGTAGATTATCTAGATTATTCATCTGCTCTTTAATCTCAACATTGCTGTCAACGTTATTGTCAGTAGAAGAGAACATGTCAGAAAAAGGCATACATGTCCAATTGTCAAGATAGAATTTTAGAGAGGAGTCCCTATTAACCAGCCAATGAGTATCCAAGGAGATTCTAGAAAAGAATTTTTTAAAGGTTGGCCAGACTAAGGATCCTGAATAATTCATGTTTCTAGTTTTTAGCATGTTTAGAAATCTCACTCTAAGGAAGTATAAAGAACCAAGGTTTTCATTTACCAGTGTCCAAATAAAATGGTCTTGAAGCAATTGATTGAATTTACTCAGATTCTTGATTCCAATACCACCAAAGAAATTGGGCTTGTAGAAATCTTTTTAGAACACAATAATGACTTTTCTTTCTAGAATGGAACCCCTCAAAACAAAATTCTTATCAAGATTGTTAAATTGTTTAATAAGGGAGGCAGGTCATTCATATACCATGAAAGAATAAAAAAGTTAGGACACAATGATGTGTTTAACAAGAAAAACTCTCCCGACCATTGATAAATACTTGCCTTCCCATTATGTGAGAAGCTTCATGACCTAACCCAATATATGAATTAAATGAAATTCTTTAGTATTTCCCTAGAATAAAGGAACTATAAGATAATTAAAAGTTAATGTCCATTCTTGAATGCCCTGTTCATTTATGATGTTCAATTTTCTAGCAACTAGAATATTAGCACCAAAGTATGGGAAAGACTTGTTCCGACTGATCTTTTGACCTGAAACATTTTCATAAAGCATAAGGATATTTTTTATGTTTCAAATTTTTTTTATCCACTTTAGTAAAAAGGATGATGTCATCATTATAAAATAAATGAGAGGGGAAAGGAAAGCCTATAACAACACTAATGGTTTTTAATTTCTCATTCTCAACCATATCAAGAAGGATTCTACTGAGATAATCCTCCATGATGGAAAAATAATGGCAAAAAGAGGGTCACCTTTTCCGACCCCCTAGAGCAAGTGAAATATCCCTCAGGGTGTCCATGAAAAAGAATAGAGATGTGTACAGAGACTAATAACAATTTATCCCAATTCAAAAAGACTTTATCAAATCCAAAATTGGAGAGAACCTTATATATAAAGCCCCAATCCATAGTTTCAAATGCTTTCCAGACATCGAACTTCAAAGCAATTTTTCTACCCCTGTTAGATTTTTTTAGGAGGTTCACACACTCAAAGGCAGTGATAAGGAAATAAAGTATTTTCCTTCCTTTAATGAAACCAAACTGATTTAAGAAGATGATTTTGTTGAATATCCTGGTAGTAATATTAGCAATGATTCTGGTTATGATTTTTTAAATGGTGTTGAAAAGAGAAACCAGCCTGAAATCACCAATCTCATTAGCATTATCTATTTTTTGAATAAGAACAAGGAATTAGGCATTAATACCATTTTTAATAGATCCACCTCTAAAGAAATGATTAACCAATTTACAATCATCTTGGTGTATGATATCCCAATATATCTGATATAATGAATTAGTGAAACCATCTAGTCCTAGAGTGCTCTCAACATTAAGCCCAAAGACTACTTCTTTGATCTCAGAGTCTAAAAGAATAAAAGTAAGCATGTTGTTAACATCATTATTAACTAACCTGGGGATGATTCCTTCCTTGATGTCAAAGTTCACAGCATGAGCATTAAAAAGAGATGTGAATAAAGAAACCACATTCTCAGTAATAGACTTCTTGTATTCTAGTATGAGATCACCACTTTTGAGCAGGGAGAAGTTCCCATTAGCCCACCTGGATATTTAAAGGGCATTAAAAAACTTTGTGTTCATATCACCATCCTTCAATCAGTTTTATTTATAAGTATATTTATGAATGATTTACCACAGATTTAATAGATTCTTAAGCCTTGTTGAGGCTTTAACTTCACTAGTCAGATCTCCAAATAAGTCCTTGCTAGTGCATCCCTCCTATATTAGTTTCAACTTTGATTCATGGGAGGCAATCTGCAAGTCTAAATCCCTAAAACAAGACCTACTCCATTATTTTAGCTTTCTTTTGAGAAGTTTTATCTTTAATGTAAAAGACATGAAATTTACCCTAGATTCCACTGATTCCCAGACATCTTGAATGAGTTTCTTATAATCAGGATAAAGAGTCCATACATTATTAAATCTGAAAGGTAAAGGAAGCTTCACTTTTCCATCAGTGAGTTTCATAAGAATAGGATGATGATTAGAATTAATTTTTCTCAAAGAAACACATGATATGGATTTATAATAAGTTAATGAGTATTCATTGAAAAAAGATATATCAGTTTTACTATCTACTATTCTATTAAGGACTTTCTTATAACAAGTATACTTGGATTCTACTAAATTCACCTCCAAAATATTGTTATCTTCAATAAAAGATCTAAAATTACTTGATGAGATCTAATTTTGAGGGATTCCCAATTTTTAATTAGGGATAATAATAGAGTTGAAGTCACCAAGTAATAACCATGAAGATTCAATAATATTTGTGAGGGAGAATATTTCCACCCATAGGGATCTTCTATTTTGGTAATTGTTAAAGGTATATATAACTGATCAAAAGTACTCTCTACTATCCTGTTTGTATGTACATGTGACCATATAATCATTGTAGATTGGATTGGATGATTGGTCAAGCCTCTAATGTATCAAAACCCATAATATTTTAATTTATTCAAAAGACTTATTCGTACCCAGTAAGTGATAACCCCAACTTTCCAAAGAAGCAACCTTGGGGTGAATGTTCTTTTTGGTTTAGGAAAACCTAACATATTAGGTTTATAAAGATGAAAAAAAATATTAACAAACTTATAGTCTCTGGGTTGGCCAGACCCTGATAATTCCATAAAAGAACTTTCATTTTGATATATGTTTGGAGGTGAAGATCCCCCTATTTTTCTCATAAAGACTTTTAAGCTTTTATGATTTTTGGGTACCCTCTATATTCATGTCAAAATATGTATCATCTTTAACATCCTACATGCCTTGAGTGTCATCCATTCTTTCAATAGACTCAGTATCCTTCATAGGTATAACTAATATGCCTTTAATAGCGGTGGGATTGTTTCCCTATATAGCATTGTTATTAGTATCATGCTGAACTTATTGAACTGATTTTACAAGTGACCCCTTCTTCCCTAAAAAATCATCAGTTGTGATTGTGTCAATCCTACTAATAATATTATACACCATATCATTTTTTACCCATGTGTCAACATCATGGATATTCTCCACATTTCTAGAAGTTACCAGATTACATATATCCTCAGATATATTCAACTCTATAAGCATGTCATTATCATATCTAAATGATATTCCCACCTTCTTGACTTTGTGTGTTTCCATAGTATTATTGGAAGGATGGTCTTCCTCCTCTTTCTGTTCCACAATTTCACCCCAGTAGGTCCCAAGATCCCTATTTTTAATTTCAACTTTCCTCCATTTTTATGCTCATTCTTTACCAAAGGCCCATTTTTTCTAGCATAGGATCCTTTCCTTCCTTATTCATCTTTCCATATGATCCTTCCATTTTATCCTGATCGGACTTTACTTTCTTTTTTACCACTCTGTATTTGGAAAAATTGTGCCCAAAAATTTTACAAATCTCAAAGAATGGTGAAAAAAATTCAAGATCAATCCAAACTTTGATTATCTTGTCATTAAAAAACATATTGATTACCTCAGGTGGCTTTGAATATAAGTCCACAATGATAAGGATTCTCACATACATACATATGTCTCCATTCAGCATGCGAGGATCCATTTTTAAGGGAGTACTGATGCATGAAGCCAAATAGTTGAGAATATTCGGATGCCATAACACCCAAGGAATCTCATGAAATCTGAACCAAATGTGATTCATGGATTGCTTTAGGTTGAAGGGATTGAAGTTTATATCCCATTAAATGATTCAAAAAGTTTTTGGATTCAAGTTAATTATTCCAATATTATACATTTTGTCACGGTCTTCTTTCCTCTTGAAAATGAGATGAAAATAGCATCTTCCAAACATGATCAATATTCATTTGTTAGTATTCCAGTAGTGTAAGACTCTCAGATTTAAGTCCATGGAGGATCATGGCTTATCACCTTTCAGATAGGTAATTCTTCCCAATATCAAAAAATTTCACAAATCTAACCTTTGTTGTAAATACCTAGAATCTTCTATAACATAAATCACTCCATCCACTGATTTCTTGATTTTTATGGTGGGATTTAGGCTATCTTTTCATAGATCTGACTTTGATAGCACTTCTGCAAATGAGATACCTTTGCCTCCAACTATGTTTGAGTTGATCGAAGTCAAAGTTCCCAAAGATACATTTCCATTTTCAGATGATTATTGGTTTTAGTTTCTAAAAGATATATATCACTTTGGATTAAATGAAGCTATGAGATCACATTTTATCTAGAAAAACCAAGATTCTTCATTGACATTTCAAAAATAGATTTTTCCCACTCTCTCCAACCTTTATCAAGACAAAGTTGTGTTTTGAAAAAAAATAACTGAAAAAGGTAAAGTGATGAGTAATAAAGAAATATTAGTATATAATTATATTCACATATCTAAAGAGTTTACATTGATGAGACTTTTCATCATTTTTAAGACTTGAAAATATTTTTTGAGTCTTTAGTTGCATTGCACAATAGAAGTGATAAGATTGATATGTAAAGTATATTCACGTGGTATTTTTTCAAGAATGTGGGTATGGCATAAACTCTCTCATTTATAATCATATAGGAATGATAATGACACCACCAAAATGTAGGTACAATGACCATTGTTGTTGTTTAAGGGAATTTAAAATGAAACCATACAACCATAGAAAAAATAGAGGATTAAATCTGGAATGTAGAGTTTGATAATACAGAACTAGAACAAAATAAAAATTGAAAGAAAATAAATGAACATGAGGATTTAACATGATTTAGACCCTTAGGGGTCATAATGCATGACAAGAACACCACACACATGCACACTTTTATTAATTCTTAAAAGGAATCCAAAAAGATACAAATTATAGTAGGCAACAAGAAGAAAATAAATGAATAGAATCAAAAACAACTTCGTAGTAGACATAAAACAAAGAAAACATAAGCACTTACAATGTCAAAGTTCAAAGAACACTCTGGCGGTCCAATTCTCTTCAAGTTGGATTGAAGGAATGTGAATCTTCTGGAATAGGCCGGTGTCACCTTCTCATATGGTTCAGATAGCCTTCAACGGGAACCATAACTACACATCTTCTTTCATGGAAGGGGGTTGTCTCCACTAGAAGATCGGCAACACAATGTTGTCAGGGAGAACAAAAAGCACAAGCACTCCAGTGATGCAACATAGAGTCGAAAAACTAGGGTTTCACCTCAAAATCCGAGAGCTAGAGAAGGATAAAAATTTGAAGAGAAGTCTACCAAACGAATTGGAACTATGCAGGGGTGATGAAACCCCCTGACACCACCTACTAATTGAATAGAGCACCCAATAACAAAGGTCCATGCAACAAGGCACGAAAAATTCCCAGCAGAACAAGTGGATAAAGCAGACCAAATCAAGATAACATATGAAAAGGGTGGTAGGAGGATCAATGGAAAATACTGAGGCACAATATAACACTTGGATCGCCAACATGGCATTTGATACAAAGCATACCAACATATAGGCAAGCAGCCCGTGAGATAGAAAGCCCAAGAAATAAATAGGCCCAAATATAATATATCTAGCACAATTATAAATTGAGAAAACTATCAATTAATAACATTGCATGCATAAGAATAAAATGGAAGATAGAATTTAACAAACTAAATTTAATCTGAAAATAAATAAGAAGCTTAAATTCACGCATCTTCACCATTTTCAATTAAATTTAGTGATATTATTACACCTAGGGTCATAGAACCGGAACCAAGTTTAGCCTATCTAAATAGAATTTAAACTTAGATAGAACCACAACTTTAGTCAACCTATCAACTGGGTTTATGTCGGTGTGTATCTTATTGATACACATGGTTCCTTATTCTAAGACATCTCTAATAAAATATAATATAATATCTATGTGCTCAAAATTACCATGGTAAAGTAAATTTTTAGGTAAGTGGATTGCTGACTAGTTATAAAAATAAATATTGATAACATAACTATAAATACTAAGTTAAGAATACATACCTTTTCTCCATAAGGATTCTTTAACTACCTCAGTTAAAGCAATGTATCTAGATTATGTAGTTGAAAGTGAAACAACATATTGCGTATTACACTTTCAGGAAATGGAAACTCCAAAAGCACTAAACACATAACTGGTTAAAGATTTATGAGTGTCTACATTTCCAGCATAGTCATCATCAACAAAAACACATATAAGTTCAGTAGTATATACATTTCTACCATAGCACAAATAAATATAATAATTATAGAAAAGATACCTAAGAATCCACTTAAGGGCATGCCAATGTGGCTTCCCTGGAGTGGTCATGAACCTACTTAAACTACATACAGAAAATGCAATATCAGGGCGAGTACAAATCATAGAACATATTATGCTTCCAATTATGTTAGCATAAGGAATTTTAGACATAAATTCAATATCTTATTTAGCAGTAGTGGCTTGAGTCAAAGATAGTTTAAAATGTTATGCAAGAAGGATATTAATAGGATTGGGAGTTTCAAACATATACCACTTTATAAATTTTAAAATATAAGCATGTTGAGATAGATAAAGTAATTTGTTTTTTCTGTCTCTTAAGATTTAAACACTTAGGATTTTCTTGGATGCACCTAGGTCCTTCATTTAAAAATTGTTTTTCAATTGGTATTTGATAGAAGAAACCAGATTTATATATTTGCATATAATAAGCATGTCATCGACAAACAATAATAGATAAATGATGCAGGTTTTAGTTGATTTAAAATAAACACAAGCATCATACTGACTCCTAGTGAATTTGTTACCTAGAATGAATGAATCAAACTTCAAGAACCACTACCTAGAGTCTTGTTTCAGGTTATATAGAGATTTATTCGAAAGGAAAACTTGATTTGATTTTAATTTCATAGGATAACCATTAGGAGGGTTCATATAAATATTTTCATTCAAATCACCATGTAGAAAAGTAGTTTTAGAATATAATTGATCTATATGAAAGTCATTATAAGAATAAAAGGCTAGAAAAATCCTAATGGAATAATTATTAACAACCAGGGAAAATATTTCAGAGTAATCAATTCCCTCTCTCTAGAGGATGCCCTTGGCAGCTATCCTAGCTTTAATTTTGATTTTACTTCCCGCAATGTTATCCTTATTTATTTTGAAGATCCATTTGGAGCCAATTAATTTAGCATTAATTAGTTTGTTTACAACATCAAAATTATGGTTCTTCCTTAATTATTGTATTTATTTATTCATATAAAAGACCCGCTACTTTGATTCTTTATCTTATAAGGCCTATCTATAAGACTGAGGATCATCATCAATAAAATCATGGGCCACGTGAAAGGTATAAAAAGCCATATCATATTGTCTAATGAGGGTAGGAGGTCTAGGGACTCTCCTTTTCCTATCACGGGTCAATTGATAATCTTTGTAAAGCCCCAAACCCGTGTTTTTGGATTTAGTGCTAAAAAAAGCCATGTAATTTTTTTATGAAAGAAACTGAATAATTACACAACACATTACACAATCAAGAACCTTTTCCAGTATAGGTTCTAGAGAATTAGATAAAGATATTAAAATTCAACTAAAATATACAAAATAAAATTACATGAACTGAAAATTCTTCAGTGCGTTGCCTCCTCATAGAAAAATACATCAAAAATAATTCTATTGAACCTGTACAAAAATGAATTTAAAAATTTAGGGTGGATATTTAATATGTTCAGTAAGGGGTTTTGAAAACATAAATAAATTCTTTTAAAACAATTCCTTGAAACAATAATACCTACTTGAAAATAGGTTTTCATAACGTCTGTATACTAAATAAATAAATTAAAAATCCATTATTTTCTCAAAATAATTATAATTGAAAAGATCAGTGGGATTCCTCCATTGAAAATAATAATTTTTAATGGGTCATTTTTTATACTTGGCAGACCATCTTAAAAACATAAGGCAGATAGTCACAACTCATATGGAACAAAGTCCCCTTAAGATTTATGGGTTCACTCATCATAACATAACATTCATTATACTAATGCCAATTTTGAAAACACTTTTAATGGACCTTATTTTCCCAATCCTAACCCAAAACATTTCTAAAATACATACATAAAATTATTTTATTTAAAAGAAAATAATCTTTCTAGTAACAAGTCATTAACATATTCTTGAGAGTTTCTAAAAACATTTTATAAGAGAATATCATGCTCAAAAATTGATATACTTATTTAAAAGTTATAAATAAAATGTATAATAAAGTGTGTTCACACTTGATTAAAAATAAATGGAATACCACTTATATGTTAAATAATGGTGATACCTAATTATTCATGATATATCAGGGGATGTAGAGACAATTTAGCACATGAAATAATAACTTGTTTAGGATTAGCACATAAAATAATAAATATTATCATTTAACAAATAAATAGAAACCATAAAATGATTGATTAAGAACCAAATTTCTATCCTTTTTAAATAGATTTGGAAACAAAATATTAATATCTCTTAATAAATAAATTGATATGCATATATGTATATATATAAATATGAACCATTATACCTTATACATAAAATGATTTTTTGAAAACATATGAAATCCATTTGATAAATGATCCTCTTAAAATATATTTTCTTAGAGCTAAAATTTTAAAAAAACCTTTATCTTATAAATTCTGAAAAACAGAAATTAAAATAGATACATATGTGTGTGTGTGTCTTTGTAATCAACATAAATTGATCAATAATAAAATAAAAACCTTACAAACCATAGGCTTAGAATTAAAATTTAAAACAAAAACCCTTATATTATATATTCTGAAAATAGATAGTAATATATGTATATATATACACTTATATATGTAAATCTTTGTAAAACGAAGATAATATGATTAAAAAAATAAACCCATATAAGGAACATAATTTTTTTAAAAATATTTTTTCTCAAAAATTCTTAAAAAAAATAAATAGTTATGTATACATTTTTACACACACACACACATATATATATATTTATTGGTGAAATCAAACATAAAACAAATTGAACCCTTACTTTTTTTTGGATGAAACGAGGTTCTAAAGATTTTGGAATTCGAGCAGAGTGAAATAGAGGACTTGTGAGGATTATGATTAGATGTTTAGGTGTCCAAATAGGGATATATATATAATCCCATGTTTCAATAAGTAAATGTGTTAAATAAAAACCAAAATTGACCAAAGAAATACTAAACAAAAATGATAATTAGTGAAAAATTATAATAAATTCGGGTTGATTGACAATATATATTCATATAGATGACTTCTGAAGGAAGATGTGGGAGAGGATAGACATACCCCAAGTCACGGATTTAGTTTAATTTAAAAATACCATCCATCAATGTCATTTGTGGAAGATGAAACCAAAATGGGGTTGTGGGTCGAAGGCGACTTTGACAGAGGGGATGTCTTGCGCAGTCATCAACCAACTGGTTCATGGTGCACAACAGGGTTCACGAGGAAGGAGACGATCAGGATTTGGATGAAGGGTTGGGATTATCTGATATGGATTTTATAGATGATATTAAACCTGTCATTTAAAAAAAGGATAGGAGGAGGCTTTATCGGGGAAAAAGAGTGGACGTCTGAGATTAGCTCGGTCTGAGATGGACAGATCAGATTAGATCTCACATTTTAAAAACACGTCCCACATCGAAACCAATTGATTTCTAGGACTGCCTTATACGGTTGGACATGGGATTCATTACTCAGATGACACAACACACACATGCGCTTGGGGAGGCTTATACACGTCCTCTCTGCCAGGGCCACGACCCAACCTATACACACGGACTGGGACATAGTCCACCTATGCTCGGTCCAAAACTCGGCCCACATATACATGGTATGACCTATCACGCTACTCTAGTGGGCTTTGTTGTTCCCACTGGACCTTTAGGGCTTGGATTTACAGGCTTCTCTTAGTTGCGATGGGCACTTCACAAATTTTTGGTAAACAATTTATTAAACATAATCAAAATCATCATTTTTTTGTCTTATATAGATTAATTGCATAATTTAAAAAATTAATTCTATTATTATTATTTGGAATTATAAAATTATATTTATCAAATCCAAAGGTTATAATACCAAATTAATAACTAAACCATTACATGTCATTAATTTTATTATTTGAAAATATTATTTTAAATTTATTTTAAAATTTAAAACATCCAACGGTAAAAGAAAACCCAACCGTTATAAAAAAATCAATGGTCACTATAAATTCCAACGGTTATTTTTACAATGCCCAAATGAACTTTTTAAATACCTATCTAAGGCGCAACAAAAATCATTATATTCTTTTCTTGCTTCAAAAATGGTTTTGTACATTCCTCTTATTCTTAGCATTTCCATTATTCTTATTGTCATTGATTTTCTTATTATCATATATCCAAGGGATGAAGGCTACACAATCAGTTTTATTATGTTTATGGGAGGCATTCTGGTGGTGTTTCTAGGGCTTGCAATGAGTTTTCTGGAGTAGTTGAGGTCTTTAGCCTTATAGGGTATTAGTGTTTTATTAATAAAAAGGTATCTCATGTGTTCTCATTTTCTTGAATTTTTTTGAATTAAATAAATTTATTTGCATAAAATAATAATAAGTAATAAAAGTAACAATGATATTAATACCACTATTATAATATGGGTTTGGGTCATTACAATCTTGATGCGTGATAGAAGGTTCAGAGTCAAAATTTGAACCTAAACTAGACTTAGAGTTAGCTGCATCAGTGGGTTGAGGAGGTGGAGTGGGATGAATATAAACCTCAAGGTGAGTCGGGGGATCAACTTTATCATCCTTACCAAGGACTGGTTCACTATTGTTATGTGTGGCAATCTTGGTCTTAGGAGAATATGATTCGTGAAAGACCACATCACTACTAATAATGCACTTCTGGTATCCTCGTTTATCTATCCAGAGTTTATATCCCTTAACTCCCTCAGGATAACAAATTAATATGCATTTGAGGGATCTTGGTTCTAATTTTACAGTCTTGACACGATCATAGGCTTTATAACCAAAGACCCTTAAGTATAAATAAGAAGGGGGCTTACCAGTCTAAAGTTATTCAAGTGTTTTAAACTGATTTGCAGATGAGGGACACCTATTGATAAGGTATACAACATTGTTTTTAACATCCCAAGTAAGTAAAGAATTGTGGATTTTCATATA
Source organism: Viscum album (assembly GCA_963277665.1). Lineage (NCBI taxonomy): Eukaryota > Viridiplantae > Streptophyta > Magnoliopsida > Santalales > Viscaceae > Viscum > Viscum album. The sequence continues at coordinate 444,176,233 of OY728160.1, forward strand.
TATGTCTATTTATGAATCAGATAGTGTTTTAGAGGCTTAAAATGAGAATAAATTCAATCTTAAGCATTGAATTCCTTAATGTTTTTAAAAGATTGTTTTACCGTCTTTTGATGGTGAACCATTTTTAAATTTATATTTTGACAATTTTATAAGATATATTTTTCAAAATAAACTTATTCTTTAGTATTGGGACATTTAAATTTACTTTGGATAAATTTTTGGTATTATTCTGACAATGTTCATTTTTTAATGAATAGTGAAAAATACTGCATTTTACTTCAAAACTTCTTTTTCATCTAATTTAATTATGTGGATATATTATCTTTTTAATTTGTTTTAAAGTGTAAATATAATATATTTTTACCATTTAATCCAATGGTGTTCATTGTAATTAATTTCACTTTGAAATTGGACATAAACAATTGTCAAACTTTTGATAGATATTGTTTCTAAAAAACTCGCTATTTGTTTTGACAACGGGAATTATTTTTAAATTAATTACTACATTTTTTTTGTGTTTGGAATTTGGTAAAATTGATTCCATATTTGGATTCAGAATTTCCAAATTATGTAATTAATACTCTTTTTTTTGTGGACATTATGAATAGTAACGACGGTAATTAACTTTAATTATCATGATTAATTAGTAATCAGGTAGTTAAGGGTAATAAAATAATATCATAATAATAAAAAATGACCCCAAAATGTGTCATAATGCTACCGGTTTTGTCATTTCCGACCATGGGATGCCTTGTGCCAACTTAGGGACCCCATGGAATCACTTTTGGGTGATAGTGGCACTTTATCATTTTATTTTTAAAGAAAGGATAATATCACAAAAGTATGTAACACCTAAGTAAAACAATTTTAGTTTTGTCTGTGTAAATGATATCTTAGACTATAAATATTAATTGTAAAGATAAAAATATTTCCTACATCATGGTATTTTTTTTTATAATTTTTATACATTAAATAAAATAATTTATTTATGACACCATGATGATGCAGCGATTACCTCATTAATGAACGATTTAAATAAAATGAAAAGATAATGTAAAATATAAGACTTAAACTTGTAAAAGACCTATTTTATGGGTGGATTTAGAACCCTTATCACCTTATCCTAGAAATATATAATTTTGGGACCTTTAAAATTTGAAACTCATTATATAATAAAGTAACATTTCTTGACTTTCCAAGAGTGCCCCTCCTCCCTCTTATAAAAGGTCCCCACCTCTGCCACCTTACCCACACCTCTCAAGCCATTGTCTCAGACAAAATCTGATCATTTTATCTCTCCACATCCATCTCTTCATCTTATAAGCCTTACCTTAGGCATAAATCTCTTCAAGAAACCCTTTGGGTTCAAACCAAGAGGAGTTACCTGATTTAAAGGTAATGTCTTCACTTGTGTTCTTTTGTTTTATTTTGATTCTCCAACCCCCTAAACTCTTTTTATTATCTTATTTTGTAAAAAAACCAGTATCTTAAATATACTAGTATGTTTTTATGAGAAGAATTTTATTTACACTTACACACACCTCCGTCTAATGGTTAAAGAACATACTGTTTCTGTGGTTGGCGGATTTCTGCCTCACGAAACGATGATTGTTCAATCTTCTTTTAACACCTTTCATGGTGGCCATTAAGATGTCACTCTATTTATATATGATATATATTATGTCTATGTTTTCCTTATGATTATGTATCTTTCATTTATGCAATACCTTATGGTTTCCATTATGGGTAAACGTGATATCTTCATTTTAGGAAGTGCGAACTATCGCCCCCTCAAAGTGATTTGATTCGTTAATGCCATATGTGTGATTTATAAAGGATGGAGTTAATGATATTATATATGATATTATACTGGAATTATAATATACCTTTATATCATTATGATTTCACTCCATTAAATATGAAATAGAAATGAAAGTAGCGTTCATGCATACGTACGGCTTACCGTCTTCATGAACGGTGCATTTCATTTCTTACCTCTAAATGTTATGTAATATTATAAATGAATGTATATCCTGGATATATATGATATATATTATATCTACATCATGAATATAATTCTTGATATAATGGATATTTTACCACATAAACAACTTGTAATTATAAGAAGCTTATTTTTGGCTCAAGTACCAAAGATCGAAAAAACGACCGTTGTTAACTTAAATAATTACATAATGTTCATAACATGGTAATAAGTTATATAAAAGGAATAATGAACTTGAAAAAGGTTCTTAATCAATTACAAATTAACTATAGTTTATTATTTAGGAGATTAAAGAATGATCGAGTGAAGTCGGACACGAGGTATGGGACTTCGTCTCAATCTCCTTTCATTGAGGCATATTTTGTTTTATACACAACTTTCTTTTATACAGTGTATAAACCCATTTGAATTTTACTTTTATTAAAAAGGAATCTTTTTTATACGAATAATTTTACTAAATGAAAAAATGGAATTTTTTTGTCGTACGTATGCGGTGACAACGACTTCTCCGCCGCCGTGACCATTATATGAGTTTTGGCTTCCTCTACAAGCCATAACTTTTTTTAAATGAAAAATAAATACCATGTTTTAATTTTATTTTATTTTGGTATTGAAAATGGTTTTTATAATGTTTTTATTATATCAATGTGTTGTATTGATATCTTGTGATTGAAATGTGGAAATGTTATGTTTCCTTTATGCATGTTTTATGTGATGTGATTATGTTATGGTTTTTGGGCATTGTTTATGAAGATAGATGGTTCCGTGATAAACTAAGGACGGGTGAGCCCGTGATAGCTCTCCAATGCATTGGGTAATGCGAAGGAGTTAAACGCTAAGGTTTCTCCGAAGAGATTTAGAGAATATACTGTGATGGGTATTCCAAAGGTAACCATGAGGGTTACTCCCTACATAAGAATGTTATGAATGCTTCAAGTTACCTTTATGTATTATGTTTTCTATAAGTTATTCATAAATCTTATGATTTCATGAGGTATGATAAAGTGCTTATGTTTTATGAGTAAAGTATTATTTCATTAATTCTTATGTATACATGGACTAATGTTTTCATTCCGTAATTTTATATCTCTTACTGAGATTTTTATGCTCATCCAATGTTTTTGAAATGTTTTTCACAGGTCAAGGGAATGTTACATGATGTGATTATAGTGTCAAGAAAGTGTCAAAAAAGAATCCATGTTTTATTTTAAATATATCTCCTTTGATGGGAAAAAATAATATTGTCTTTTATGTAACCACCTTGTTGAAATGTGGAATGTAATGCGTGATTTATGGTATAATTCTCTAAAACTCTAAACCTGAGAAGATCCTCAATGTGTATTCTTGAAATAACTCAAGATTGAGTAATTTTTAAGGCTGGGGCCTTATAGTTGGTATCAAAGGTCGGTTTAGATAACTTTAGGAGTTAGAATTCTATTAAATGATTATCCAAAAATATTTTTTTATGGTCAAATTGAAATGATATAGAATTTGAAGATTACTATGTTGCTTCATCTAAGACATGTTTGTTCAGAATGGTTTTCCGCAGAGGAAACAGGGAAGCAGTGATAGGAAGGCATACAGAAGGAAATGACCTTCCGAATCAGCATCCTGAGATGGTCGGAATTGGAACTGAACAGTTTGTTGTAGTAATGGCGCATTTGACTCAAGAGATAAATGGTGGTGGTATCCTTGCACAAGATCAGCCAGATCAACCGCAGAGGAACATGTCAGTGGTGGAAAATTTCATGAGGAAACATCCCTCATCATTCAGAGGATCACCTGACCATGTGCTAGATGAAGGGTAGATTAAAGCACTGGAGAAGATTTTCGATGTCATGGGGTGTTCATACAATCAAAAAGTTAGTCTTGTTGTTTACTGTTTGGAGGGTGAAGCAGATCAGTGGTGGTCGATGGTTAAAAATATCAGGGACACTAATGATATTGATTCTCTTGATTGGGATGAATTCAAAGGTATTTTTCTTGAGAAATATTTTCCTAAGGCTGTTCGACTTAGGATAGAAAAAAAATTATTGGAATGGAGGCAAGAGGACAACTCAGTGGCTGCTTATGAAGAAAGGTTCACTCGATTGGCAAGGTATTATCCAAATTTTATCCGAGACATTGATAGTAAAATCAATCATTTTTACTCAGGATTAAAGCCAAAATATAGAAGTGCTTTAGCATCTTGTGAGTTCAAAAGTTATGAAAAGCTTGTTCAATGTGCTGAGAAGGTGGAAATGGAGTTTTCTGATGATCAAGTGTTCTATAACAACTAATAGAAGAAGAGACCGAGGTGGCAGGAGAAAGGTAAGAATCCTTCAAAGAGGTCGGATGGTAAGAAAACTAAGTTTTCAGATAGTGATAAATGTGGTAAAAGGAATGCTGGGGAATATCTTCTGAATTCTGTAAAGTGCTAATAATTTGGTAAGATGGGACATAAGGCTCATGATTGTACTGAAAAAGATTAGGGTGATGGTAAGACCAAATTTGATTTACAGTTAGTGAAATGTTTCAAGTGCAATGAGATGGGTCATTATGAAAATGAGTGTTCAACAAAGAGATCAAATGATGGGAAGCAGTCAGACTACAAGCATAAAGGTGTGGTGAAATCCTTTTCAAGTACTTCAGCAGATGTTGGGCCATCAAATGAAGTGGTATCAGGTACTTTTTTTGTTTTCTCAGATTTTTCCAATGTGTTGTTTGATTTGGGGTCTACACATTATTTCATCTCTGAAAAATTTTCTAGTAAATTGGGAATTCCATCTCAAGAAATGACTCTTGAACTTGTGGTAAAAACACATTGGAGAAATGTTGAGCCAAAAAAATTTATAAGAATCTTCCTATCCTTATCCGTGGAAAGAACTTACTTGAAAACCTTATTGTTTTACCTCTAGTAGAGTTTGATTTTATCCTGGGTATGGATTGGCTCTCTGCTTGCCATGATAAGATTGATTGTAGAGGTAAAGAAGTTTCTTTTCAGAAAGACTTTCAGTTTGTGTACAAGAATGAACCCTTACTGTTGATAACATATCAAGAGGCTGAGAAACTTATAAAAGATGGAAATGAATTTTACCTTGAACATATTGTTGAAAACAAAGGAACCCTTCAGATTAATGATGTGCCAGTGGTAAATGAGTATCCTGATGTTTTTCCTGATGAGTTTCCTGGAATAATACCAGATCGGGAAGTTGAATTTACTGTTGACTTAGTTCTTGATGCTAAGCCAATTTCAAAACCCCCTTATCGAATGGCTCAAATTGAACTTTTAGAGTTGAAGGAGAAATTGCAAGATTTATTAGAGAAAGGTTTAATTTGACCTAGCACATCACCATGGGGTGCTCCTGTCTTATTTGTTAAAAATAAAGATGGTTATATGAGACTTTGCATTGATTATAGATCCTTGAATAACATCACTATTAATAACAAATATCTTTTTCCTCATATCGATGATTTGTTTGATCAGCTCCAGGGAGCTCAGTATTTTTCAAAGATTGACCTGAGATCGGGGTACCATCAGTTGAAGGTAAAGGAAGCAGATGTTACAAAGACCGTGTTTCATAAAATATATGGCCATTATGAATTTGTAGTAATGAATTTTGGGTTAACCAATGCACCTACAGTATTCATGGACCATATGAATAGAATTTTCCATGAGTTCTTGGATAAGTTTGTGGTTGTTTTCACTGATGATATTTTGGTGTTTTCTAAAAGTAAAGAGAAGCATTAAAGTCATTTAAGGGTTATTTTCCAAACCTTAAAAATAAAAAAAATTGTATGAGAAATTCAGAAAGTGTGAGTTTTGGTTGCAACAAATTTCTTTCCTTGGTCACATTGTTTCTAAAGATGGAATAACTGTTGATCCTATAAAAACAAAGGTTGTTGAAGAATGTCCAAGACCCACAAATGTAACTGAGATTCGTAGTTTTCTTGGTTTGGAAGGCTATTACCGAAGGTTTGTTAGAAATTTTTCACGGTTATCTAGTCCAATGACTAAGCTAACTCGGAAGGGTGTTAAGTTTATCTGGACAAAAGAATGTGATGATTGTTTTCAGAAATTGAAAAGAAGATTAGTGAATGCTCTAGTTTTGGCACTACCTTCCAGGAATGGTGAGTTTGTTATCTACAGTGATGCTTTATTGAAAGGAATTGGTTGTGTCCTAATGTATAATGATCTGGTAAATGCTTATGCTTCACGTCATTTGAAAACTCATGAGGTAAATTACCCTACACATGATTAGGAATTAGCTACTGTTGTTTTCGCTTAAAAAATTTAGAGGTATCATTTGTATGGTGTAAAGTGTGAAATATATACTAATCACAAAAGTTTAAAGTATATATTCACTCAGAAATAATTGAACATGAGATAGAGGATATGGCTAGAATTTATCAAGGATTATGAGTGTAAAATTCATTACCATCTGGGAAAAGCAAATAAAGTGGCTGATGATTTGAGTCGAAAAAGTAATGCTTCATTAACCATGTTACGTTTGGAACGTGATCCTTTAGTTGAGGATTTGATGAACCTTGGAATAGAAGTTGTTGTTGCAGGAAGTTCTTCTATTTTGTTTTAGGTATCATTGAAATATTCTTTATCATACAGAATTAAGCAAGCTCAGAAGCAAGATAGTGAGTTGTAGAAAAAGTTAGAGCTCGTTCAGAAGGGTAAGTTTCCTGAATTCAACTTTTATAATGATTGTGTTTTGAGATTTGGGAAGAGATTGTGTGTGCCTTGGGATTCACAGTTGAAGAGAGATTCGTTATGTGAAGCTCATAGTTCTCCATTTTCAGTTCATCTTGGCAGTACTAAGATTTATAGATATCTACGGAAGTATTACTGGTGGGATGGAATGAAAAGAGATATTTCTGATTTTATTATGAAGTGTTTGACTTGTCAACAGGTTAAAGCAGAGCAGCAGTTACTGAAAGGGATGCTTCATCGTTTACCAGTGCCATAGTGGAAATGGGAGAATATATCCATGGACTTCGTTGTGGGATTGCCGAAGACACCTCGAGGTAATAATGCGATCTGGGTTATTGTTGATCGTTTGACTAAATCTGCTCATTTCCTTGCTATACGAGATACTTTTTCTCTAGATCAACTTTCTTGTTTTTATCTTAAAGAGATGTTCAGATTACACGGAGTTCCCCTCTCCATTATATCTGATCGTGATACTAGGTTTACTTATAACTTTTGAAAAGGCCTTCAGAAGTCGTTGGGTACTGAATTAAATTTTAGTACAGCTTTTCATCCTCAATCAGATGGGCAGTCAGAACGAAAAATTCAGACTTTGGAGGATATGATACGTGCTTGTTAGATGGATTATCATGGAAGTTGGGACCAACATATTTCTTTGGTTGAATTTTCTTATAATAACAGTTTTCATTCCAGTATACAGATGACACCATTTGAGACATTATATGGGAAGCAGTGTCAAACTCCAGCTTTTTGGGATAAAGTGGGTGAAAGGAAGTTGATGGGACCAGAATTGGTAGAAGAGTTGGTAGAAAAAGTTCAGCTGATACAGAAACACTTGACAACAGCTCAGAGTAGGCAGAAAATTTATGCGGACAACAGGAGGAAGGATCTCTCTTTTGAGGTAGGTGATCATGTCTTTCTCAAAGTTTCACCATGGAAAAGTGTGATGTGATTTGGTAAGAAAGGAAAGCTGAGTCCAAGGTTCATTGGACCATATGAAATTCTGGAGAGAGTTGGATCAGTTGCATACCGATTGGCTTTACCTCCAAGTTTATCTTAGGTACACAATGTTTTTCATGTTTCAATGTTAATGAAGTACATGCCAGTTCTATCTTATGTTTCGAGTCCAGAGGTAGTTCAGGTGGAAGAGAACCTACCTTATGAGGAAAAACTGGTCCAGATTCTTGGACACAGGGAGAAAGTATTGCGGAATAAGGTGATTCATCAAGTAAAGGTTTTGTGGAAAAACCACATGATTGAAGAGGTAACATGGGAATCTGAAAATGCAATGAGGGGAAAATACCCCCACTTATTCGATAAGTAAATAAATTGCGGGGACGCAATTTTATAAAGGGGGGAAGGATGTAACATCCCATGTAAGTAAATAATTATGGATTTTTATATCTATGTCTATTTATGAATTAGATAGTGTTTTAAAGGCTTAAAATGAGTACAAATCCAATCTTAAGCATTGAATTCTCTAATATTTTTAAAAGATTGTTTTACCGCCTTTTGATGGAGAACCATTTTTAAATCTATATTTTGAACATTTTATAAGCTCTATTTGTAAAAATAAACTTATTATTTAGTATTGGGACATTTAAATTTACTTTGGATAAATTTTTTATATTATTCTGACAATGATCATTTTTTAATGAATAGTGAAAAATACTACATTTTGCTTCAAAACTGATTTTTCATCTAATTTAATTATATTGATATATTATCTTTTTAATTGGTTTTAAAGTGTAAATATAATATATTTTTACCATTTAATCCAATGGTGGTCATTTTAATTCATTTCACTTTGAAATTGGACATAAATAATTGTCTAACTTTTGATATATATTATTTCTAAAAAACCCGTTATTTGTTTTGACAATGGGATTTTTATTTTTAAATTAATTACTACAATTTTTGTGTTTGGAATTTGGTAAAATGGATTCCATATTTTGAATCAGAAGTTCCAAATTATTTAATTAATACTCTTTTGTTTTTGGACATTATGAATAGTAACGACGGTAATTATCTTTAATTATCGTGATTAATTAGTAATCGGGTAGTTAAGGGTAATAAAATAATATCATAATAATAACAAATTACCCCAACATGTGTCCTAATGCTATTTTTTGTGTCATGTCCAACCATGGGATGCCTTGTGCTAACTTAGGGATCCCATGGAATCACTTTTGGGTGATTTTGACACTTTATCATTTTATTTTTAAAGAAAGTAGAATATCACAAAAGTATGTAACACCTAAGTAAAAAAAATTAGTTTTGTCTGTGTAAATGATCTCTTAGACTATAAATATTCATTGTAAAGATAACAAGACTTCCTACATCATGGTATTTTTTTTATAATTTTTAGACATTAAATAAATTAATTTATTTATGACATCACGATGATGCAGCGATTACCTCATTAATGAACGATTTAAATAAAATGAAAAGATAATATAAAATATAAGACCTACACTTGTCAAAGACCTATTGGATGGGTGGATTTCAAAACCTTATCACCTTATCCTCGAAATATATAATTGTGGGACCTTTAAAATCTGAAACTCGTTATATAATAAAGTAACATTTCTTGACATTCCAAGAGTACCCCTCATCCCTCTTATAAAAGGCCCCCACCTCTACCACCTTACCCACACCTCTCAAGCCATTGGCTTGGCCAAACTCTGCTCATTTTATCTCTCTACATCCCTCTATTCATTATATAAGTCTTATCTTAGGCATAAATCTCTTCGAGAAACCCTTTTGGTTCAAACCAAGAGGAGTTACCTGATTTAAAAGTAATGTCTTCACTTGTGTTCTTTTGTTTTATTTTGCTTCTCCAACCCCCTAAACTCTTTTTATTATTTTATTCTGTAAAAAACAGTATTTTAAATATACTAGGATGTTTTTATGATAATTATTTGATTTACACTTACACACACCTCCGTCTAATGGTTAAAGAACATACTGTTTCTGTGGTTGGCGAATTTCTGCCTCACGAAACGATGATTGTTCAATCTTATTTTAACACCTTTAATGGTGTCCATTAAGATGTCACTATATTTATTTATGATATATATTATGTCTATGTTTTCCTTATTATTCTGTATCTTTAATTTATGGAATACCTTATGGTTTCCATTATGGGTAAACGCGAAATCTTCATTTTAGGAAGTACGGACTACCGCCCCCTCAAAGTGATTTGATTAGTTAATGCCATATGTGTGATGTATAAAGGATGTAGTTAATGATATTATATATTATATTATATTGGAATTATAATATACCTTTATATCATTGTGATTTCACTCCATTAAATACGAAATAGAAATGAAAGTAGCATTCATGCGTACGTACGGCTTACCGTCTCCATGAATGGTGCATTTCATTTATTACCTCTAAATGTTATGTAATATTATAAATGAATGTATATACTGGATATATATGATATATATGATATCTACATCATGAATATAATTCTCTATATAATAGATATTTTACCACATGAACAACTTGTAATTAAAAGAAGTTTATTTTTGGCTCAAGTACCAAAGATCGAAAAAACGACCGTTATTAACTTAAATAATTACATAATGTTCATAACATGGTAATAAGTGATATAAAAGGAATAATGAAATTAAAAAAGGTTCTTAATAAAGCAGAAATTAACTATAGTTTATTATTCAGGAGATTAAATAACGATCGAGTCAAGTCGGACATGAGGTATGGGACTTCGTCTCAATCTCCTTTCATTGAGGCATATTTTGTTTTATACACAACTTTATTTTATACGGTGTATAAAAACCTTTGACTTTTACTTTTATTCAAAAGGAATCTTTTTTATACGAATCATTTTACTAAACGACAAAAGGGAATTTTTTTGTCGTACGTATGCGGTGACAACAACTTATCTGCCGCCGTGACCATTATTTGAGTTTCGGCTTCCTCTACAAGCCATAACTTTTTTTTAAATGAAAAATAAATACCATGTTTTAATTTTATTTTATTTTGGTATTGAAAATGGTTTTGATAATGTTTTGATTATATCAATGTGTTGTATTGATATCTTGTGATTGAAATGTGGAAATGTTATGTTTCCTTTATTCTTGTTCTATGTAATATGATTATGTTATGGTTTTTGGGAATTGTTTATGAAGACGGGTGATTCCGTGATAAACTAAGGGTAGGTGAGCCCGTGATAGCTCTCTAATGCATTGGGTAATGTGAAGGAGTTAAACTCTAAGGTTTCTCCTAATAGATTTAGGGAATATACTGTGATGGGTATTCCAAACGTAACCATGAGGGTTACTCCCTACGTAAGAATGTTATGAATGCATCGAGTTACCTTTATGTCTTCTGTTTTCTATGATTTATTCATAAATCTTATGATTTCATGAGGTATGATAAAGTGCTTATGTTTTATGATTAAAGTATTATTTCATTAATTCTTATGTATACATGGACTAATGTTTTCATTCCGTACTTTTATATCCCTTACTGAGCTTTTTATGCTCATCCCAAGTTTTTGAAATGTTTTTCACTGGTCAAGGGAAAGGTACATGATGTGATGATAGTGTCGAGGAAGTGTCAAGAAAGAATCTGTGTTTTATTTTAAATATATCACCTTTTATGGGAAAAAATAATATTGTATTTTATGTAACCATCTTATTGAAATGTGGAATGTAATGCATGATTTATGATCTAATTCTCTAAAACAATAAACCTAAAAAGATCCTCAATGTGTATTCATGAAATAACTCAAGATTAAGTAATGTTTAAGGCTGGGGCCTTATAGTTGGTATCAAAGATCAGTTTAGATAACTTTAGGAGTTAGAATTCTATTAAATGATTATCTAAAAAAAATTATGGTCAAATTGAAATGATATAGCATTTGAAGATTACAATGTTGATTCATCTAAGAAATTTTTGTTCAGAATGGTTTTCCACAAAGGAAATAGGGAAGCAGTGCTAGGAAGGCATATAGAAGGAAATGACCTTCCAAATCAGCATCCTGAGATGGTCAGAATTGGAACTGAAAAGTTTGTTGCAATAATGGAGTAGTTGACTCAAACGATAAATGGTGGTGGTATCCATGCACGAGATCAGCCATATCAACTGCAGAGGAACATGTTAGTGGTGGAACATTTCATGAGGCAACATCCCCCATCATTCAGAGGATCATCTGACCCTGTGCTAGCTGAAGGGTGTTTTAAAGCACTGGAGAAGATTTTCTATGTCATGAGGTGTTCATACAATCAAAAGGTTAGTCTTTTTGTTTACCGTTTGGAGGGTGAAGCAGATCAGTGGTGGTTGATGGTTAAAAATATCAGGGACGCTAATGAGATTGATGCTCTTGATTGGGATGAATTCAAAGGTATGTTTCTTGAGAAATATTTTCCGAAGGATGTTCGACTTAGGATGGAAAAACAATTCTTGGAATTGAGGCAAGAGGACGACTCAGTGGCTGCTTATAAAGAAAGGTTCACTCGATTGGCAAGGTACGCTTCAAATTTTATCCAAGACCTTGATAGTAAAATCAATCGTTTTTACTCTGGATTAAAGCCAAAATATCGAAGTGCTTTAGCTTCTCGTGAGTTCAAAAGTTATGAAAAGATTGTTCTATGTGCTGTGAAGGTGTAAATGGAGTTTCCTGATGATCAAGTGTTCTATAACAACCAATAAAAGAAGAGACCGAGGTGGCAGGATAAAGGGAATAATCCTTCAAAGAGGTCTGATGGTAATAAAACTAAGTTTTCAGTTTGTGATAAATGTGGTAAAAGGCATGCTGGGGAATTTCTTCTAAATTATGGAAAGTGCTACTGATGTGGTAAGATGGGACATAAGGCTTGTGATTGCACCGAAAAAGATCAGGGTGATGGTAAGACCAAATTTTATTTACAGTTAGTGAAATGTTTCAAGTTCAATGAGATGGGTCATTATGCAAACGAGAGTTCGACAAAGAGATCAAATGATGGGAAGCAGTCAGACTACAAGCAGAAAGGTGTGGTAAAATACTTTGCAACTACTTCAACAGATGTTGGGCCATCAAATGAAGTGGTATCAGGTACTTTGTTTGTTTTCTCAAATTATGCCAATGTGTTGTTTGATTTGGGGTCTACACATTCTTTCATCTCTGATAAATTTTCTAGTAAATTGGGAATTCCATCTCAAGAAATGACTCTTGAACTTGTGGTAAAAACACATGGGCGAAATTTTTAGGAAAAAAGAATTTATAAGAATATTTCTATCCTTATCCGTGGAAAGAACCTACTTGAAAATCCTGTTGTTTTACCTCTAGTAGAGTTTGATGTTATCCTGGATATGGGTTGGCTCTCTTACCATGCTAAGATTGATTGTAGAGATAAATAAGTTTATTTTTAGAAAGACTTTCAGTTTTTGTACAAGAATGAACCCTTACTATTGATAACATATCAAGAGGCTGAGAAACTTGTAAAAGATGGAAATGAATGTTACCTTGCACATATTTTTGAAAACAAAGGAACCGTTCAGATTAATGATGTGCCAGTGGTAAATGAGTATCCTGATGTTTTTCCTGATGAGTTTCCTGGAATAATACCAGATCAGGAAGTTGAATTATTGTTGACTTAGTTCCTGATGCTAAGCCAATTTCAAAATCCCCTTATCAAATGGCTGAAATTGAACTTTTAGAGTTGAAGGAGCAATTGCAAGATTTATTAGAGAAAGGTTTCCTTCGACCTAGCACATCACCATGGGGTGCTCCTATATTATTTGTTAAAAAGAAAGATGGTTCTATGAGACTTTTCATTGATTATAGAGCCTTAAATAACATCACTATTAAGAATAAATATCCTTTGCCTCATATAGATGATTTGTTTGATCAGCTTCAGGAAGCTCAGTATTTTTCAAATGTTGACCTGAGATCGGGGTACCATCAGTTGAAGGTAAAGGAAGCAGATGTTCCAAAGACTGTGTTTCGTACAAGATATGGCCATTATGAATTTGTAGTATTGCCTTTTGGGTTAACCAATGCACCAAATTTATTCATGGACCTTATGAATATAATTTTCCATGAGTTCTTGGATAAGTTTGTTATTGTATTCATTGATGGTATTTTGGTATTTTCTAAAAGTAAAGAGAAGCATGAAAGTCATTCAAGGGTTATTTTTCAAACCTTAAAAAAGAAAAGAAATTGTATGGGAAATTCAGCAAGTGTGAGTTTTGGTTGCAATAAATTTCTTTCCTTGGTCACATTGTTTCTAAATATGGAATAACTATTGATCCTGCAAAAACAAAGGTTGTTGAAGAATGGCCAAGACCCACAAATGTAACTGAGATTTTTAGTTTTCTTGGTTTGGAAGGCTATTACCGAAGGTTTGTTAGAAATTTTTCATGGTTATCTAGCCCGATGACTAAAATAACTCAGAAGGGTGTTAAGTTTATCTGGAAAAAAGAATGTGATGATTGTTTTTAGGAATTGAAAAGAAGATTAGTGAATGCTCCAGTTTTGGCACTACCTTCCAGGAATGGTGAGTTTGTTATCTATAATGATGCTTCATTGAAAGGACTTGGTTGCGTCCTAATGCAGAATGATCAGGTAATTTCTTATGCTTCACGTCATTTGAAAACTCATGAGGTAAATTACCCTACACATGATTTTGAATTAGCTGCTGTTGTTTTTGCTTTAAAAATTTGGAGGCATCATTTTTAAGGTGTAAAGTGTGAAATATATACTGATCACAAAAGTTTAAAGTATGTATTCACTCAGAAATAATTGAACATGATACAGAGAAGATGGCTAGAATTAATCAAGGATTATGATTTTACAATTCATTACCATCCGAGAAAAGAAAATAAAGTGGCTGATGCTTTGAGTTGAAAAAGTAATGCTTCATTAACTATGTTACGTTTGGAACATGATCCTTTAGTTAAGGATTTTATGAACCTTGGAATAGAAGTTGTTGGTGCAGAAAGTTCTTCTATTTTGTTTTAGGTATCAGTGAAATCTTCTCTATCATACAAAATTAAGAAAGCTCAGAAGCAAGACAGTGAGTTGAAGAAAAAGTTAGAGCTGGTTCACAAGGGTAAGTTTCCTGAATTCAACATTGATAATGATTGTGTTTTGATTTTTGGGAAGAGATTTTGTGTGCCTTGTGATTCACAGTTGAAGAGAGAGTTGTAATGTGAAGCTCATAGTTCTTCATTTTCAGTTCATCCTAGCAGTATTAAGATGTATAGAGATCTTCGGGAGTATTACTGGTGGGATGGAATGAAAAGAGATATTGCTAATTTTACTGTGAAGTGTTTGACTTGTCAACAGGTTAAAGAAGAGTGGCAATTACCGAAAGGGATGCTTCATCCTTTACTAGTGCTAGAGTGGAAATGGGGGAATATATCCATGGACTTCATTGTGGGATTGTTGAAGACACCTCGAAGAAATAATGTGATCTAGGTTATTGTTGATCGCTTGACTAAATATGCTCATTTTCTTGCTATACGAGATACGTTTTCTCTAGATCAACATTCTCATTTGTATCTTAAAGAGATATTCAGGTTACATGGAGTTCTCCTCTCCATTGTATCTGACCGTGATCTCATGTTTACTTCTAACTTTTGGAAAGGCCTTCAAAAGTCGTTGGTTACTGAATTAAATTTTAGTACAGATTTTCATCCTCAATCAGATGGGCAGTCAGAACGAACAATTCAGAATTTGCAGGATATGCTACGTGCTTGTTTGATGGATTATTAGGGAAGTTGGGACCAACATCTTTCTTTGGTTGAGTTTTCTTATAATAATAGTTTTCATTCCAGTATACATATGACACCATTTGAGGCAGTATATGGGAAGCAGTGTCGAACTTCAGCTTTTTGGGATGAAGTGAGTGAAAGGAAGTTGATGGGACTAGAATTGGTAGAAGAGTTGGCAGAAAAAGTTCAGCTGATATAGAAACACTTGAGAACAGCTCAGAGCAGGAAGAAAAGTTATGCGGACAATAGGAGGAAGGATCTCTCTTTTTAGGGAGGTGATCATGTCTTTCTCAAAGTTTCACCATGGAAAATTGTGATGCAATTTGGTAAAAAAGTAAAGATGAGTCCAAGGTTAATTGGACCATATGAAATTATATAGAGAGTTGGATCAGTTGCATACCGAGTAGATTTACCTCCAAGTTTATCTCAGGTATACAATGTTTTTCAGGTTTCAATGTTAAGGAAGTACATGCTAGATCCATCTCATGTTTTGAGTCCAGAGGTAGTTCGGATGGAAGAGAACCTATCTTATGATGAACAACCAGTCCAGATTCTTGACCACAGGGATCAAGTATAGCGGAATAAGGTGATTCATTAAGTAAAGGTTTTGTGTAAAAACCACATGATTGAAGAGGCAACATGGGAATCTGAAAATGCAATGAGGGATAAATACCCCCACTTATTCGATAAGTAAATAAATTGCCAGGACCCAATTTTATAAAGGGGAGAAGGATGTAACATACCAAGTAAGTAAATAATTATTTATTTTCATATCTATGTCTATTTATGAATTAGATAGTGTTTTAAAGGCTTAAAATGAGAATAAATCCAATCTTAAGCATTGAATTCTCTAATATTTTAAAAAGATTCTTTTACCGCCTTTTAATGGAGAACAATTTTTAAATCTATCTTTTGACAATTTTATAATCTCTATTTGTCAAAATAAACTTATTCTTTAGTATTGTGATATTGAAATTTACTTTGGATAAATTTTTGGTATTATTCTAACAATGTTCATTTTTTAATGAATAGTGAAAAATACTGCATTTTAATTCAAAACTGTTTTTTCATCTAATTTAATTATATGGATAGATTATCTTTTAAATTGGTTTTAAAGTTTAAATAGATTATATTTTTACCATTTAATCCAATGGTGGTCATTGGAATTAATTTCACTTTGAAATTGGACATAAACAATTGTCAAACTTTCATAAATATTGTTTCTAAAAAAACATGCTATTTGTTTTGACTACGGGAATTATTTTTAAATTAATTAATAAAATTTCTGTGTTTAGAATTTGGTAAAATGGATTCCATATTTAGAATCAGAAGGTCCAAATTATGTAATTAATACTCTTTTGTTTTTTGGACATTATGAATAGTAACGACAGTAATTATCTTTAAATATTGTGATTAATTAGTAATCGGGTAGTTAAGGGTAATAAAATAATATCATAATAATAACAAATGACCCCAAAATGTGTCCTAATGCTACTTTTTGTGTCATGTATGACCATGGGATGCCTTGTTCCAACTTAGGGACCCCATGGAATCACTTTTGGGTGATAGTGACACTTTATCATTTTATTTTTTAAAAACGGAGAATATCACAAAAGTATGTAACACCTAAGTAAAACAATTTTAGTTTTGGCTGTGTAAATGATGTCTTAGACTATGAATATTAATTAGAAAGATAAAACGATTTCCTACATCATGGTATTTTTTTATAATTTTTAGACATTAAATAAATTAATTTATTTATGACACCATGATGATGCAGCGATTACCTCATTAATGAATGATTTAAATAAAATGAAAATATAATGTAAAATATAAGACTTAAACTTGTAAAAGACCTATTGGATTGGTGGATTTATTACCCTTATCACCTTATCCTCGAAATATATAATTTTCGGACCTTTAAAATCCAATACTCATTATATAATAAAGTAACATTTCTTGACTTTCCAAGAGTGCCCCTCCTCCCTCTTATAAAAGGCCCCCACCTCTACCACCTTACCCACACCTCTCAAGACACTGGATTGGCCAAACTCTGCTCATTTTATCTTTCTACATCCCTCTCTTCATCCTATAAGCCTTACCTTAGGTAGAAATATCTTAGAGAAAACCTTTTGGTTCAAACCAAGGGGAGTTACCCGATTTAAAGGTAATGTCTTCACTTGTGTTCTTTTGTTTTATTTTGATTCTCCAACCCACTAAACTCTTTTTATTATTTTATTTTGTAACAACAATAGTCTCTTAAATATACTAGGATGTTTTTATGAGAAGTATTTGATTTAAACTTACACACACCTCCGTCTAATGGTTAAAGAACATACTGTTTCTGTGGTTGGCGAATTTCTGCCTCACGAAATGATGATTGTTCAATCTTATTTTAACACCTTTAATGGTTTATATTAATATTTAACTCTATTTATATATGATATATATTATGTCTATGTTTTCCTTATGATTTTTTATCTTTCATTTATTCCATACCTTATGGTTTCCATTATGGGTAAACGCGATATCTTCATTTTAGGAAGTGCGGACTACCGCCCCCTCAAAGTGATTTGATTTGTTAATGCCATATGTGTGACATAGAAAGGATGGAGTTAATGATATTTTATATGATATTATATTGGAATTATAATATACCTTTATATCATTATGATTTAACTCCATTAAATACAAAATAGAAATGAAAGTAGCGTTCATGCGTACGTACGGCTTACCATCTCCATGAACGGTGTATTTCATTTCTTACCTCTAAATGTTATGTAATATTATAAATGCATGTATATACTGGATATATATGATATATATGATATCAACATCATGAATATAATTATGGATATAATGGATATTTTACCACATGAACAACCTGTAATTATAAGAAGTTTATTTTTGGCTCAAGTACCAAAGTTCGACAAAACGGCCATTATTAACTTAAATAATTACATGATGTTCATAACATGGTAATAAGTGATATAAAAGGAATAATTAACTTGAAAAAGGTTCTTAAGCAAGTATAAATTAACTATAGTTTATTATTCAGGAGATTAAAGAATGATCGAGTCAAGTCGGACATGAGGTATGGGACTTTGTCTCAATCACCTTTCATTAAGGAATATTTTGTTTTATACATAACTTTATTTTATGTGGTGTATAAACCCCTTTGAATTTTAATTTTATTCAAAAGAAATCTTTTTTATACGAAGCGTTTTACTAAACGACAAAAGGGAATGTTTTTGTCGTACGTATGCGGCGACAACGACTTATCCGCCGTCGTGACCATTATTAGGGTGTAGGCTTCCTCTACAAGCCATAACTTTTTTTTAAATGAAAAATAAATACCATGTTTTAATTTTATTTTATTTTGGTATTGAAAATGGTTTGGATAATGTTTTGATTATATCAATGTGTTGTATTGATATCTTGTGATTGAAATGTGGAAATGTTATGTTTCCTTTATACATGTTTTATGTGATACGATTATGTTATGGATTTTGGGCATTGTTTATGAAGATGGGTGGTTCCGTGATAAACTAAGGGCATGTGAGCCCATGATAGCTCTCCAATGCATTGGGTAATGTAAAGTAGTTAAACTCTAAGGTTTCTCCGAAGAGATTTAGGGAATATACTGTGATGGGTTCTCCAAATGTAACCACGAGGGTTACTCCCTACGTAAGAATGTTATGAATGCCTCGAGTTACCTTTATGTATTATGTTTTCAATGAGTTATTCATAAATCTTATGATTTCATGAGGTATGATAAGGTTCTTATGTTTTATGAGTAAAGTATTATTTCATTAATTCTTATGTATACATGGACTAATGTTTTCATTCCGTACTTTTATATCCCTTACTGAGCTTTTTATGCTCATCCCAAGTTTTTGAAATGTTTTTCACAGGTCAAGGGAAAGGTACATGATGTGATGATAGTGTCGAGGAAGTGTCAAGAAAGAATCCGTGTTTTATTTTAAATATATCTCCTTTGATGGGAAAAAAGAATATTGTCTTTTATGTAACCACCTTGTTGAAATGTGGAATGTAATGCATGATTTATGATCTAATTCTCTAAAACTATAAACCTGAAAAGATCCTCAATGTGTATTCATGAAATAACTCAAGATTAAGTAATGTTTAAGGCTGGGGCCTTATAGTTGGTATCAAAGATCAATTTAGATAACTTTAGGAGTTAGAATTCTATTAAATGATTATCCAAAAAAAATTATGGTCAAATTGAAATGATATAGCATTTGAAGATTACAAAGTTGCTTCATCTAAGAAATTTTTGTTCAGAATGGTTTTCCGCAAAGGAAATAGGAAAGCAGTGCTAGAAAGGCATATAGAAGGAAATGAACTTCCGAATCAGCATCCTGAGATTGTCATAATTGGAACTAAACAGTTTTTTGCAGTAATGGAGTAGTTGACTCAAACAATAAATGGTGGTGGTATCCATGCACGAGATCAGCCAGATCAACTACAGAGGAACATGTTAGTGGTGGAACATTTCATGAGGCAACATCCCCCATCATTAAGAGGATCATCTAACCATGTGCTAGATGAAGGGTGTATTAAAGCACTGGAGAAGATTTTTGATGTCATGGGGTGTTCATACAATCAAAAGGTTATCCTTTCTGTTTACCGTTTGGAGGGTGAAGCAGATCAGTGGTGGTCGATGGTTAAAAATATCAGGGACGCTGATGAGATTGATTCTCTTGATTGGGTTGAATTCAAAGGTATGTTTCTTGAGAAATATTTTCCGAAGGCTGTTCGACTTAGGATGGAAAAACAATTCTTGGAATTGAGGCAAGAGGAAGACTCAGTGGCTACTTATGAATAAAGGTTCACTCGATTGGCAAGGTATGCTCCAAATTTTATCCGAGACCTTGATAGTAAAATCAATCCTTTTTACTCACGATTAAAGCCAAAATATCGAAGTGCTTTAGCTTCTCGTGAGTTCAAAAGTTATGAAAAGCTTGTTCTATTTGCTGAGAAGGTGGAAATGGAGTTTGCTGATGATCAAGTGTTCTATAACAGCCAATAAAAGAAGAGACCGAGGTGGCAGGATAAAGGGAAGAATCCTTCAAAGAGGTCTGATGGTAAGAAAACTAAGTTTTCAGTTTGTGATAAATGTGGTAAAAGGCATGCTGGGGAATGTCTTCTGAATTCTGGAAAGTGCTACTGATGTGGTAAGATGGGACATAAGGCTCGTGATTGCACCGAAAATGATCAGGGTGATGGTAAGACCAAATTTTATTTACAGTTAGTGAAATGTTTCAAGTGCAATGAGATGGGTCATTATGCAAACGAGTGTTCGACAAAGAGTTAAAATGATGGGAAGCAGTCAGACTACAAGTAGAAAGGTGTGGTGAAATCCTTTGCAACTACTTCAATAGATGTTGGGCCATCAAATGAAGTTGTATCAGGTACTTTGTTTGTTTTCTCAAATTATGCCAATGTGTTGTTTGATTCGGGGTCTATACATTCTTTCATCTCTAATAAATTTTCTTGTAAATTTGGAATTCCATATCAAGAAATGACTCTTGAACTAGTGGTAAAAACACCTGGGGGAAATGTTTAGGCAAAAATAATTTATAAGAATCTTTCTATCCTTATTCGTGGAAAGAACCTACTTGCAAACCTTGTTGTTTTACCTCTAGTAGAGTTTGATGTTATCCTGGATATGGATTGACTCTCTTACCATGCTAAAATTGATTGTAGAGCTAAAGAAGTTTATTTTTAGAAAGAATTTCAATTTGTGTACAAGAATGAACCCTTACTGTTGATAACATATCAAGAGGCTGAGAAACTTGTAAAAGATGGAAATGAATGTTACCTTGCACATATTGTTGAAAACAAAGGAACCGTTAAGATTAATGATGTGCCAGTGGTAAATGAGTATCCTGATGTTTTTCCTGATGAGTTTCCTGGAATAATACCAAATATGGAAGTTGAATTTACTGTTGACTTAGTTCCTGATTCTAAGCCAATTTCAAAACCCCCTTATCGAATGGCTCAAATTGAACTTTTAGAGTTGAAGGAGCAATTGCAAGATTTATTAGATAAATATTTCATTCGACCTAGCACATCACCATGGGGTGCTCTTGTATTATTTGTTAAAAATAAATATGGTTCTATGAGACTTTTCATTGATTATAGAGCCTTGAATAACATCACTATTAAGAACAAATATCCTTTGCCTCATATAGATGATTTGTTTGATCAGCTTCAGGGAGATCAGTATTTTTCAAAGATTGACCTGAGATCAGGGTACCATCAGTTGAAGTTAAAGGAATCATATGTTCCGAAGACTGTGTTTCGTACAAGATATGGCCATTATGAATTTGTAGTAATACCTTTTGGGTTAACCAATGCACCTACTTTATTCATGGACCTTATGAATAGAATTTTTCATGAGTTCTTGGATAAGTTTGTTGTTGTTTTCATTGATGGTACTTTGGTGTTTTCTAAAAGTAAAGAGGAGCATGAAAGTCATTCAAGGGTTATTTTTAAAACCTTAAAAGGAAAATAAATTGTATGGGAAATTCAGCAAGTGTGAGTTTTGGTTGCAATAAATTTCTTTCCTTGGTCACATTGTTTCTAAAGATGGAATAACTATTGATCCTGCAAAAAACAAAGGTTGTTTAAGAATGGCCAATACCCACAAATGTAACTGAGATTCATAGTTTTATTGGTTTGGAAGTCTATTACCGAAGTTTTGTTAGAAATTTTTCACGGTTATCTAGTCCGATGACTAAGATAACTCGAAAGGGTGTTAAGTTTATATGGACAAAAGAATTTTATGATTGTTTTCAGGAATTGAAAGGAAGATTAGAGAATGCTATAGTTTTGGCACTACCTTCCAGGAATGGTGAGTTTGTTATTTACAGTGATGCTTCATTGAAAGGACTTGGTTGTGTCCTAATGCAGAATGATCAGGTAATTGCTTATGCTTCACGTCATTTGAAAACTCATGAGGTAAATTACCCTACCCATGATTTAGAATTAGCTGCTGTTGTTTTCGCTTTAAAAATTTGGAGGCATCATTTTTATGGTGCAAATTGTGAAATATATACTGATCACAAAAGTATAAAGTATGTATTTACTCAAAAATAATTGAACATGAGACATAGGAGATGGCTAGAATTAATCAAGGATTATTATTGTATAATTCATTACCATC
Source organism: Viscum album (assembly GCA_963277665.1). NCBI lineage: Eukaryota > Viridiplantae > Streptophyta > Magnoliopsida > Santalales > Viscaceae > Viscum > Viscum album. The sequence goes on from OY728160.1 coordinate 444,198,853, forward strand.
CGGGAAAAGAAAATAAAGTGGTTGATGCTTTGAGTCGAAAAAGTAATGCTTCATTAACCATGTTACGTTTGGAATGTGATCCATTAGTTAAGGATTTGATGAACCTTGGCATAGAAGTTGTTGGTGCAGAAATTTCTTCTATTTTGTTTCAGGTATCAGTGAAATCTTCTCTATCATATAGAATTAAGAAAGCTCAGAAGCAAGACAGTGAGTTGCAGAAAAAGTTAGAGTTGGTTCAGAAGGGTAAGTTTCCTGAATTCAACATTGATAATGATTGTGATTTGAGATTTGGGAAGAGATTGTGTGTGCCTTGTGATTCAAAGTTGAAGAGAGAGTTGTTATGTGAAGCTCATAGTTCTTCGTTTTCAGTTCATCCTAGCAGCACTAAGATGTATAGAGATCTTCGGGAGTATTACTGGTGGGATGGAATGAAAAGAGATATTGCTGATTTTACTGTGAAGAGTTTGACTTGTCAATAGGTTAAAGAAGAGTGGCAGTTACCGAAAGGGATGATTCAGCCTTTACTAGTGCTAGAGTGGAAATGGGGGAATATATCCATGGACTTCGTTGGGGGATTGCTGAAGACACCTCGAGGAAATAATGTGATCTAGGTTATTGTTGATCTCTTGACTAAATCTGATCATTTCCTTGCTATACGAGATACTTTTTCTCTAGATAAACTTTCTCATTTGTATCTTAAAGAGACAGTCAGGTTACACGGAGTTCCCCTCTCCATTGTATCTGACCGTGATCCCATGTTTACTTCTAAATTTAGGAAAGGCCTTCAAAATTCGTTGGGTACTGAATTAAATTTTAGTACAGTTTTTCATCCTCAATCAGATGGGCAGTCAGAATGAACAATTCAGACTTTGGAGGATATTCTACGTGATTATTTGATGGATTATCAGGGAAGTTGGGACCAACATCTTTCTTTGGTTGAGTTTTCTTATAATAACAGTTTTCATTCCAGTATACAGATGACACCATTTGAGGCATTATATGGGAAGCGGTGTCGAACTTCAGCTTTTTGGGATAAAGTGGGTGAAAGTAAGTTTATGGGACCAGAATTGGTATAAGAGTTGTCATAAAAAGTTCAGCTAATATAGAAACACTTTAGAACAGCTCAGAGGAGGCAGAAAAGTTATGAGGACAATAGGAGGAAGGATCTCTCTTTTGAGGTAGGTGATCATGTCTTTCTCGAAGTTTCACCATGGAAAAGTGTGAAGCGATTTGGTAAGAAAGGAAAGCTGAGTCCAAGGTTCATTGGACCATATGAAATTCTGGAGAGAGTTGGATCAGTTTCATACCGAGTGGCTTTACCTCCAAGTTTATCTCAGGTACACAATGTCTTTCAGGTTTCAATGTTAAGAAAGTACATGCCAGATCCATCTCATGTTTTGAGTCCAGAGGTAGTTCAGATGGAAGAGAACATATCTTATGATGAACAACCAGTCCAAATTATTGACCACAGGGAGCAAGTATTACAGAATAAGGTTATTCATCAAGTAAAGGTTTTGTGTAAAAACCACATGATTGAAGAGGCAACATGGGAATCTGAAAACACAATGAGGGATAAATAACCCCACTTATTCGATAAGTAAATAAATTGCGAGGAAACAATTTTCTAAAGGGGGGAAGGATGTAACATCCCAATTAAGTAAATAATTATGTATTTTCATATCTATGTCTATTTATTAATTAGATAGTGTTTTAAAGGCTTAAAATGAGAATAAATCTAATCTTAAGCATTGAATTCTCTAATATTTTAAAAGGATTGGTTTACCGCCTTTTGATGGCGAACCATTTTTAAATATATCTTTTGACAATTTTATAAGCTCTATTTTTCAAAATAAACTTATTCTTTATTATTGGGATATTGAAATTTACTTTGGATAAATTTTTGGTATTATTCTAACAATGTTCATTTTTTAATGAATAGTGAAAAATACTACATTTTACTTCAAAACTGCTTTTTCGTCTAATTTAATTATATGGATAGATTATCTTTTAAATTGGTGTTAAATTTTAAATAGAATATATTTTTACTGTTTAATCCAATTGTGGTCATTGGAATTAATTTCACTTTGAATTTGGACATAAACAATTGTCAAACTTTGATAAATATTGTTTCTAAAAAAACTGCTATTTGTTTTGACTACGGGAATTATTTTTAAATTAATTACTACAATTTCGGTGTTTATAATTTGGTAAAATAGATTCCATATTTGGAATCAGAACGTCCAAATTATGTAATTAATACTCTTTTGTTTTTGGACATTATGAATAGTAATGACGGTAATTATCTTTAATTATTGTGATTAATTAGTAATCGGGTAGTTAAGGGTAATAAAATAATATCATAATAATAAAAAATGACCCCAAAATGTGTCATAATGCTACTGGTTGTGTCATGCCTGACCATGGGATTCCTTGTTTCAACTTAGGGACCCCATGGAATCACTTTTGGGTGATAGTGACACTTTATCATTTTATTTTTAAAAAAAGGAAAATATCACAAAAGTATGTAACACCTAAGTAAAACAATTTATGTTTTGTCTATGTAAATGATCTCTTAGACTATAAATATTAATTGTAAAGATAAAATGATTTCTTACATCATGGTATTTTTTTATAATTTTTATACATTAAATAAATTAATTTATGTGTGACAACATGATGATGCAGCGATTACCTAATTAATGAACGATTTAAATAAAATGAAAATATAATGTAAAATATAAGACTTACACTTGTAAAAGACCTATTGTATGGGTGTATTTATTACCCTTATCACCTTATCCTTGAAATATATAATTTTGGGACCTTTAAAATCCGAAACTCATTATATAATAAAGTAACATTTCTTGACTTTCCAAGAGTGCCCCTCCTCCCTCTTATAAAAGGCCCCCACCTCTACCACCTTACCCACACCTCTCAATCCATTGGCTTGCCCAAACTCTACTCATTTTATCTCTCCACATCCCTCTCTTCATCGTATAAGCCTTACCTTAGGCTGAAATCTCTTCAAGAAACCCTTTTGGTTCAAACCAAGAGCAGTTACCCGATTTGAAGGTAATGTCTTCACTAGTGTTCTTTTGTTTTATTTTGCTTCTCCAACCCACTAAACTATTTTTATTATTTTATTTTGTAAAAAAAATAGTATCTTAAATATACTAGGATGTTTTTATGAGAATTATTTGATTTAAACTTACACACACCTCCGTATAATGGTTAAAGAACATACTGTTTCTGTGGTTGGTGAATTTCTGCCTCACGAAACGATGATTGTTCAATATTATTTTAACACCTTTAATGGTGGAAATTAATATGTAACTCTATTTATATATGATATATATTATTCCTATGTTTTCCTTATGATTTTGTATCTTTCATTTATTCCATACCTTATGGTTTCCATTATGGGTAAACGCGATATCTTCATTTTAGGAAGTGCGGACTACTGCCCCCTCAAAGTGATTTGATTCGTTAATGCCATATGTGTGACATATAAAGGATGGTGTTAATGATATTATATATGATATTATATTGGAATTATAATATACCTTTATATCATTATGATTTCACTCCATTAAATACGAAATAGAAATGAAATTAGCGTTCACGCGTACGTACGGCTTACCGTCTCCATGAATGGTGCATTTCATTTATTACCTCTAAATGTTATGTAATATTATAAACGTATGTATATACTGGATATATATGATATATATGATATCTAAATCATGAATATAATTCTGGATATAATGGATATTTTACCACATGAACAACTTGTAATTATAAGAAGTTTATTTTTGGCTCAAGTACCAAAGATCGACAAAATGACCATTATTAACTTAAATAATTACATGATGTTCATAACATGGTAATAAGTGATATAAAAGGAATAATTAACTTGAAAAAGGTTCTTAATCAAGTAGAAATTAACTATAGTTTATTATTCAGGAGATTAAATAATGATCGAGTCAAGTCGGACACGAGGTATGGGACTTCATCTCAATCTCCTTTCATTGAGGCATATTTTGTTTTATACACAACTTTATTTTATACGGTGTATAAACCCCTTTTAATTTTACTTTTATTCAAAAGAAATCTTTTTTATACGAAGCGTTTTACTAAACGACAAAAGGGAATGTTTTTGTCGTACGTATGCGGCGACAACGACTTATCCGCCGCCGTGACCATTATTTGAGTTTCGGCTTCTTCTACAAGACATAACTTTTTTTTAAATGAAAAATAAATACCATGTTTTAATTTTATTTTATTTTGGTATTCAAAATGGTTTTAATAATGTTTTGATTATATCAATGTGTTGTATTGATATCTTGTGATTGAAATGTGGAAATTTTATGTTTTCTTAATGCATGTTTTATGTGATACGATTATGTTATGGATTTTGGGCATTGTTTATGAAGACGGGTGGTTTCGTGATAAACTAAGGGCAGGCGAGCCTGTGATAGCTCTCCAATGCATTGGGTAATGTGAATGAGTTAAACTCTAAGGTTTCTCCGAAGAGATTTAGGGAATATACTGTGATGGGTATTCCAAACGTAACCACGAGGGTTACTCCCTACGTAAGAATGTTATGAATGCCTTGAGTTACCTTTATGTCTTATGTTTTCTATGAGTTATTCATAAATATTATGATTTCATGAGGTATGATAAAGTGCTTATGTTTTATGAGTAAAGTATTATTTCATTAATTCTTATGTATACATGGAATAATGTTTTCATTCCGTACTTTTATATCCCTTACTGATCTTTTTATGCTCATCCCAAGTTTTTGAAATGTTTTTCACAGGTCAAGGGAAAGGTACATGATGTGATGATAATGTCGAGGAAGTGTCAAGAAAGAATTCGTGTTTTATTTTAAATATATCTCCTTTGATGGGAAAAAAGAATATTGTCTTTTATGTAACCATCTTGTTGAAATGTGGAATGTAATGCATGATTTATGATCTAATTCTCTAAAACTATAAACCTGAAAAGATCCTCAATGTGTATTCATGAAATAACTCAAGATTAAGTAATGTTTAAGGCTGGGGCCTTATAGTTTGTGTCAAATATCAGTTTAGATAACTTTAGGAGTTAGAATTATATTAAATGATTATCCAAAAAAAATTTATGGTCAAATTGAAATGATATAGCATTTGATGATTACAATGTTGATTCATCTAAGAAATTTTTGTTCAGAATGGTTTTCCACAAAGGAAATAGGGAAGCAGTGCTAGGAAGGCATATAGAAGGAAATGACCTTCCAAATCAGCATCCTGAGATGGTCAGAATTGGAACTAAACAGTTTTTTGCAGTAATGGAGTAGTTGACTCAAACGATAAATGGTGGTGGTATCCATGCACGAGATCAGCCAGATCAACTGCAGAGGAACATGTCAATGGTGGAACATTTCATGAGGCAACATCCCCCATCATTCAGAGGATCATCTGACCCTGTGCTAGCTGAAGGGTGGATTAAAGCACTGGAGAAGATTTTCGATGTCATGGGGTGTTCATACAATCAAAAGGTTAGTATTTCTGTTTATCGTTTGGAGGGTGAAGCATATCAGTGGTGGTCGATGGTTAAAAATATCAGGGACGCTGATGAGATTGATTCTCTTGATTGGGATGAATTCAAAGGTATGTTTCTTGAGAAATATTTTCCGAAGGCTGTTCGACTGAGGATGGAAAAACAATTCTTGGAATTGAGGCAAGAGGACGACACAATGGCTACTTATGAAGAAAGGTTCACTCGATTGGCAAGGTATGCTCCAAATTTTATCTGACACCTTGATAGTAAAATCAATCATTTTTACTCATGATTAAAGCCAAAATATCGAAGTGCTTTAGCTTCTTGTCAGTTCAAAAGTTATGAAAAGCTTGTTCGATGTGCTAAGAAGGTGGAAATGGAGTTTGTTGATGATAAAGTGTTCTATAACAACCAATAAAAGAAGAGACCAAGGTGGTAGGATAAAGGGAAGAATCCTTCAAAGAGGTATGATGGTAAGAAAACTAAGTTTTCAGTTTGTGATAAATGTGGTAAAAGGCATGCTGGGGAATGTCTTCTGAATTTTGGAAAGTGCTACCGATGTGGTAAGATGGGACATAAGTCTCGTGATTGCACCGAAAAAGATCAGGGTGATGGTAAGACCAAATTTTATTTACAGTTAGTGAAATGTTTCAAGTGCAATGAGATGGGTCATTATGCAAAGGAGTGTCCGACGAAGAGATCAAATGATGGGAAACAGTCAGACTACAAACAGAAAGGTGTGGTGAAATCCTTTTCAACTACTTCAACAGATGTTGGGCCATCAAATGAAGTGGTATCAGGTACTTTTTTTATTTTCTCAAATTATGCCAATGTGTTATTTGATTCGGGGTCTACACATTCGTTCATCTCTGATAAATTTTCTAGTAAACTGAGAATTCCATCTCAAGAAATGACTCTTGAACTTGTGGTAAAAACACCTGGGGGAAATGTTTAGGCAAAAAGAATTTATAAGAATCTTTCTATCCTTATCCGTGGAAAGAACCTACATGAAAACCTTGTTGTTTTACCTCTAGTAGAGTTTGATGTTATCCTGGATATGGATTGGCTCTCTTTCCATGCTAAGATTGATTGTAGAGCTAAAGAAGTTTATTTTTAGAAATACTTTCAGTTTTTGTACAAGAATGAACCCTTACTGTTGATAACATATCAAGAGGATGAGAAACTTGTAAAAGATGGAAATGAATGTTACCTTGCACATATTGTTGAAGACAAAGGAACCGTTCAGATTAATGATGTGCCAGTGGTAAATGAGTATCCTGATGTTTTTCCTGATGAATTTCTTGGAATAATACAAGATCAGGAAGTTGAATTTACTGTTGACTTAGTTCCTGATGCTAAGCTAATTTCAAAACCCCTTATCGAATGGCTCAAATAGAACTTTTAGAGTTGAAGGAGTAATTTCAAGATTTATTAGAGAAAGGTTTCGTTCGACCTAGAACATCACCATCGGGTGCTCTTATATTATTTCTTAAAAAGAAAGATGGTTATATGAGACTTTGAATTGATTATAGAGCCTTCAATAACATCACTATTAAGAACAAATATCCTTTGCCTCATATAGATGATTTGTTTGATCAGCTTCAGGGAGCTCAGTATTTTTCAAAGATTGACCTGAGATCGGGGTACCATCAGTTGAAGGTAAAGGAAGCAGATGTTCTGAAGACTGTGTTTCATACAAGATATGGCCATTATGAATTTGTAGTAATGCTTTTTGGGTTAACCAATGCACCTGCTTTATTCATGAACCTTATGAATAGAATTTTCCATGTGTTCTTGGATAAGTTTGTTGTTGTTTTCATTGATGGTATTTTGGTTCTTTATAAAAGTAAAGAGGAGCATGAAAGTCATTCAAGGGTTATTTTTCAAACCTTAAAAAGAAAAGAAATTGTATGGGAAATTCAGCAAGTGTGTGTTTTGGTTGCAATAAATTTCTTTCCTTGGTCACATTGTTTCTAAAGATGGAATAACTATTGATCCTGCAAAAACAAAGGTTGTTGAAGAATGGCCAAGACCCACAAATGTAACTAAGATTCATAGTTTTCTTGGTTTGGAAGGCTATTACAGAAGGTTTGTTATAAATTTTTAACGGTTATCTAGTCCGATGACTAAGCTAACTTGGAAGGGTGTTAAGTTTATCTGTACAAAAGAATGTTATGATTGTTTTCAGGAATTGAAAAGAAGATTAGTGAATGCTCCAGTTTTGGAACTACCTTCCAGGAATGGTGAGTTTGTTATCTACAGCGATGATTCATTGAAAGGACTTGGTTGCGTCCTAATACAGAATGATCAGATAATTTCTTATGCTTCACGTCATTTGAAAACTTATGAGGTAAATTACCCTACACATGATTTGGAATTAGCTGCTTTTGTTTTCGCTTTAAAAATTTGTAGGCATCATTTTTATGGTGTAAAGTGTGAAATATATACTAATCAAAAAAGTTTAAAGTATGTATTCACTCAGAAATAATTGAACATGAGACAGAGGAGATGGCTAGAATTAATCAAGGATTATGATTTTACAATTCATTACCATCCGGGAAAAGAAAATAAAGTGGCTGATGCTTTGAGTCGAAAAATGGATGCTTCATTAACCATGTTATGTTTGGAACGTGATCCTTTAGTTAAGGATTTGATGAACTTTGGCATAGAAGTTTTTGGTGCAGGAAGTTATTCTATTTTGTTTCAGGTATCATTGAAATCTTCTCTATCATACAGAATTAAGAAATCCCAGAAGCAAGACAGTGAATAGCAGAAAAATTTAGAGCTGGTTTAGAAGGGTAAGTTCCCTGAATTCAACATTGATAATGATTGTGTTTTGAGATTTGGGAAGAGATTGTGTGTGCCTTGTGATTCACAGTTGAAGAGAGAGTTGTTATATGAAGCTCATAGTTCTTCGTTTTCAGTTCATCCTAGCAGTACTAAGATGTATAGAGATCTTCAGGAGTATTACTGGTGGGATGGAATGAAAAGAGATATTGCTAATTTTACTGTGAAGTGTTTGACTTTTCAACAGGTTAAAGAAGAGTGTCAGTTACCGAAAGGGATGCTTCAGCCTTTACTAGTTCTAGAGTGGAAATGGGGGAATATATCTATGGACTTAATTGTGGGATTGCTGAAGACGCCTCAAGGAAATAATGTGATCTAGGTTATTGTTGATCGCTTGACTAAATCTGCTCATTTCCTTGCTATACGAGATACTTTTTCTCTAGATCAACTTTCTCATTTGTATCTTAAAGAGAAAGTCAGGTTACACGGAGTTCCCCTCTCCATTGTATCTGACCGTGATCTCATGTTTACTTCTAACTTTTGGAAAGGCCTTCAAAAGTTGTTTGGTACTGAATTAAATTTTAGTACAGCTTTTCATCCTCAATCAGATGGGCAGTCAGAACGAACAATTCAGACTTTGGAGGACATGCTATGTGCTTGTTTGATGGATTATCAGGGAAGTTGGGACCAACATATTTCTTTGGTTTAGTTTTCTTATAATAACAGTTTTCATTCCAGTATACAGATGACACCATTTTAGGCATTATATGGGAAGTGGTGTCGAACTTCAGCTTTTTGGGATGAAGTGGGTGAAAGGAAGTTGATGGGACCAGAATTGGTAGAAGAGTTGGCAGAAAAAGTTCAGCTGATACAGAAACACTTGAGAACAGCTCAGAGCAGGCAGAAAAGTTATGCGGACAATAGGAGGAAGGATCTCTCTTTTGAGGTAGGTGATCATGTCTTTCTCAAAGTTTCACCATGGAAAAGTGTGATGCGATTTGGTAAGAAAAGAAAGCTGAGTCCAAGGTTCATTGGACCATATGAAATTCTGGAGAGAGTTGGATCAGTTGCATACTAAGTGTCTTTACCTCCAAGTTTATCTCAGGTACACAATGTTTTTCAGGTTTCAATGTTAAGGAAGTACATGCCAGATCCATCTCATGTTTTGAGTCCAGAGGTAGTTCAGATGGAAGAGAACCTATCTTATGATGAACAACTAGTCCAAATTCTTGACCGCAGGGAGAAATTATTGTAGAATAAGTTGATTCATCAAATAAAGGTTTTTTGTAAAAACCACATGATTGAAGAGGCAACATGGGAATCTGAAAATGCAATGAGGGATAAATACCCTCACTTATTCGATAGGTAAATAAATTGCGAGGACACAATTTTATAAAGGGGGTAAGGATGTAACATCCCAAGTAAGTAAATAATTATGGATTTTCATATTTATGTCTATTTATGAATTAGATAGTGTTTTAAAGGCTTAAAATGAGAATAAATCCAATCTTAAGCATTGAATTCTCTAATATTTTAAAAAGATTGTTTTACCGCCTTTTGATGGCGAAACTTTTTTAAATATATCTTTTGACAATTTTATAAGCTCTATTTGTAAAAATAAACTTATTATTTAGTATTGGGATATTGAAATTTACTTTGGATAAATTTTTGGTATTATTCTGACAATGTTCATTTTTCAATGAATAGTGAAAAATACTGCATTTTACTTCAAAACTTCTTTTTCATCTAATTTAATTATATGACTAGATTATCTTTTAAATTGGTTTTAAAGTTTAAATAGAATATATTTTTACCATTTAATCCAATGGTGGTCATTGGAATTAATTTCACTTTGAAATTAGACATAAACAATTGTCAAACTTTAATAAATATTGTTTCTAAAAAAACTTGCTATTTGTTTTGACTACGGGAATTATTTTTAAATTAATTACTACAATTTTTGTGTTTAGAATTTGGTAAAATGGATTCCATATTTGGAATCAGAAGTTCCAAATTATGTAATTAATACTCTTTTGTTTTTGGACATTATGAATAGTAATGACGGTAATTATCTTTAATTATTGTGATTAATTAGTAATCGAGTAGTTAAGGGTAATAAAATAATATCATAATAATAACAAATGACCCCAAAATGTGTCCTAATGCTACTGGTTGTGTCATGTCTGACCATTGGATGCCTTGTTCCAACTTAGGGACCCCATGGAATCACTTTTGGGTGATAGTGACACTTTATCATTTTATTTTTAAAAAAAGGAGAATATCACAAAAGTATGTAACACCTAAGTAAAACAATTTTAGTTTTGGCTGTGTAAATGATATCTTAGACTATAAATACTAATTGGAAAGATAAAACGATTTCCTACATCATGGTATTTTTTTATAATTTTTAGAGATTAAATAAATTAATTTATTTATGACACCATGATGATGCAGCGATTACCTCATTAATGAACGATTTAAATAAAATGAAAATATAATGTAAAAACTAAGACTTACACTTGTCAAAGACCTATTGGATGGATGGATTTATTACCCTTATCACCTTATCCTCAAAATATATAATTTTGGGACCTTTAAAATCCGAAACTCATTATATAATAAAGTAACATTTCTTGACTTTCCAAGAGTGCCCCTCCTCCCTCTTATAAAAGGCCCCCACCTCTACCACCTTACCCACACCTATCAAGCCATTGTCTTGGCCAAAATATGCTCATTTTATCTCTCCACATCCCTATCTTCATCCTAGAATACTTAACTTAGGCATAAATCTCTTCGAGAAACCCTTTTGGTTCAAACCAAGAGGAGTTACCCGATTTAAAGGTAATGTCTTCACTTGTGTTCTTTTGTTTTATTTTTCTTCTCCAACCCACTAAACTCTTTTTATTATTTTATTTTGTAACAACGCTAGTATATTAAATATAATAGGATGTTTTTATGAGAAGTATTTGATTTAAACTTACACACACCTCCATCTAATGGTTAAATTGCATACTGTTTCTGTGGTTGGAGAATTTCTGCCTCACGAAATGATGATTGTTCAATCTTAATTTAACACCTTTAACGGTGTCCATTAAGATGTCACTCTATTTATATATGATATATATTATTTCTATGTTTTCCTTATGATTTTGTATCTTTCATTTATGTCATACTTTATGGTTTCCAGTATGGGTAAACGCGATATCTTCATTTTAGGAAGTGCGGACTACCGCCCCCTCAAAGTGATTTGATTCGTTAATGCCATATGTGTGACATATAAAGGATGGAGTTAATGATATTATATATGATATTATATTTTAATTATAATATACCTTTATATCATTATGATTTCACTCCATTAAATACGAAATAGAAATGAAATTAGCGTTCATGCGTACGTACGGCTTACCGTCTCCATGAACGGTGCATTTCATTTCTTACCTCTAAATGTTATGTAATATTATAAATGCATGTATATACTGGATATATATGATATATATGATATCTAAATCATGAATATAATTCTGGATATAATGGATATTTTACCACAAGAACAACTTGTAATTATAAGAAGTTTATTTGTGGCTCAAGTACCAAAGATCGACAAAACGACCATTATTAACTTAAATAATTACATGATGTTCATAACATGGTAATAAGTGATATAAAAGGAATAATTAACTTTAAAAAGGTTCTTAAGCAATTAGAAATTAAATATAGTTTATTATTCCGGAGATTAAAGAATGATCGATTCAAGTCGAACACGAGGTATGGGACTTCGTCTCAATCTCCTTTCATTGAGGCATATTTTGTTTTATACACAACTTTTTTTTATACGGTGTATAAACCCCTTTGACTTTTACTTTTATTCAAAAGAAATCTTTTTTATACGAAGTGTTTTACTAAACGACAAAAGGGAATGTTTTTGTCGTATGTATTCGGCGACAACGACTTATCCGCCGCCGTGACCATTATTTGAGTCCCGGCTTCCTCTACAAGCCATAACTTTTTTTTAAATGAAAAATAAATACCATGTTTTAATTTTATTTTATTTTGGTATTGAAAATGGTTTTGATAATTTTTTGATTATATCAATGTGTTGTATTGATATCTTGTGATTGAAATGTGGAAATGTTATGTTTCCTTTATGCATGTTTTATGTGATACGATTATGTTATGGTTTTTGGGCATTGATTATGAAAAAGGGTGGTTCCCTGATAAACTAAGGGAAGGTGAGCCCGTGATAGCTCTCAAATGCATTGGGTAATGTAAAGGAGTTAAACTCTAAGGTTTCTCTGAATAGATTTAGGGAATATGCTGTGATGGGTATTCCAAACGTAACCACGAGGGTTAATCCCTACGTAAGAATGTTATGAATGCCTTGAGTTACCTTTATGTCTTATGTTTTCTATGAGTTATTCATAAATCTTATGATTTCATGAGGTATGATAAAGTGCTTATGTTTTATGAGTAAATTATTATTTCATTAATTCTTATGTATACATGGACTAATGTTTTCATTCTGTACTTTTATATCCCTTACTGAGATTTTTATGATCATCCCAAGTTTTTGAAATGTTTTTCACAGGTCAAGGGAAAGGTACATGATGTGATGATAGTGTCGAGGAAGTGTCAATAAAGAATCTGTGTTTTATTTTAAATATATCTCCTTTGATTGAAAAAAGAATATTGTCTTTTATGTAACCACCTTGTTGAAATGTGGAATGTAATTCATGATTTATGATCTAATTCTCTAAAACTATAAACCTGAAAAGATCCTCAATGTGTATTCATGAAATAACTCAAGATTAAGTAATGTTTAAGGTTGGGGCCTTATAGTTGGCATCAAAGATCAGTTTAGATAACTTTAGGAGTTAGAATTCTATTAAATGATTATCCAAAAAAATTTATGGTCAAATTGAAATGATATAGCATTTGAAGATTACAATGTTGCTTCATCTAATAAATTTTTGTTCAGAATGGTTTTCCGCAAAGGAAATAGGGAAGCAGTACTATGAAGGCATATAGAAGGAAATGACCTTCCGAATCAGCATCCTGAGATGATCAGAATTGGAACTGAACAGTTTGTTGCAGTAATGGCATAGTTGACTCAAACGATAAATGGTGGTGGTATCCATGCATGAGATCAACCAGATCAACTGCAGAGGAACATGTCAGTGGTGGAACATTTCATGAGGCAACATCCCCCATCATTCAGAGGATCATCTAACCATGTGCTAGCTGAAGGGTGGATTAAATCACTGGAGAAGATTTTTGATTTCATGGGGGGTTCATACAATCAAAAGGTTAGTCTTTTTGTTTACCGTTTGGAGGGTGAAGCAGATCAGTGGTGGTCGATGGTTAAAAATATCAGGGACACTGATGAGATTGATGCTCTTGATTGGGATGAATTCAAATGTATGTTTCTTGAGAAATATTTTCCGAAGGCTATTCGACTTAGGATGGAAAAACAATTCTTGGAATTGAGACAAGAGGAAGACTCAGTGGCTACTTATGAAGAAAAGTTCACTCGATTGGTAAGGTATGCTCCAAATTTTATCTGAGACCTTGATAGTAAAATCAATCATTTTTACTCAGGATTAATTCCAAAATATCAAAGTGCTTTAGCTTCTCGTGAGTTCAAAAGTTATGAAAATCTTGTTCAATGTGCTGAGAAGGTGGAAATGGAGTTTGCTGATGATCAAATGTTCTATAACAACCAATAAAATAAGAGACTGATGTGGAAGGATAAAGGTAAGAATCCTTCAAAGAGGTCTGATAGTAAGAAAACTAAGTTTTCAGTTTGTGATAAATGTGGTAAAAGGCATTCTAGGGAATGTCTTTTTAATTCTATAAAGTGGTACCGATGTGGTAAGATGGGACATAAGGCTCGTGATTGCACCGAAAAAGATCAGGGTGATGGTAAGACCAAATTTTATTTACAGTTAGTAAAATGTTTCAAGTGTAATGAGATGGGTCATTGTGCAAACGAGTGTTCGACAAAGAGATCAAATGATGGGAAGCAGTCAAACTACAAGCATAAAGGTGTGTTGAAATCCTTTGCAACTACTTCAACAGATGTTGGGCCATCAAATGAAGTGGTATCAGGTACTTTGTTTGTTTTCTCAAATTAGGCCAATGTGTTGTTTGATTCGAGGTCTACACATTCTTTCATCTCTGATAAATTTTCTAGTAAATTGGGAATTCCATCTCAAAAAATGACTCTTGAACTTGTGGTTAAAACACCTAGGGGAAATGTTTAGGCAAAAAGAATTTATAAGAATCTTTCTATCCTTATCCGTGGAAAGAACCTACTTGCAAACCTTGTTGTTTTACCTCTAGTAGAGTTTGATGTTATCCTGGATATGGATTGGCTCACTTACCATGCTCAGATTGATTGTAGAGATAAAGAAGTTTCTTTTTAGAAAGACTTTCAGTTTGTGTACAAGAATGAACCTTTACTGTTGATAACATATCAAGAGGCTGAGAAACTTGTAAAATATGTAAATGAATGTTACCTTGCACATATTGTTGAAAACAAAGGAACCATTCAGATTAATGATGTGCCAGTGGTAAATGAGTATCCTGATGTTTTTCCTGATGAGTTTCCTGGAATAATACCAGATCAGGAAGTTGAATTTACTGTTGACTTATTTCCTGATGCTAAGCCAATTTCAAAACCCCCTTATCGAATGGATCAAATTGAACTTTTAGAGTTGAAGGAGAAATTGCAAGATTTATTAGAGAAAGGTTTCATTCAACCTAGCACATCACCATGGGGTGCTCCTGTATTATTTGTTAAAAAAAAGATGGTTCTATGAGACTTTTCATTGATTATGGATCCTTGAATAACATCACTATTAAGAACAAATATCCTTTGCCTCATATAGATGATTTGTTTGATCAGCTTCAGGGAGCTCAGTATTTTTCAAAGATTGACCTGAGATCGGGGTACCATCAGTTGAAGGTAAAGGAAGCAGATGTTCCGAAGGCTGTGTTTCGTACAAGATATGGTCATTATGAATTTGTAGTAATGCCTTTTGGGTTAACCAATGCACCTGCTTTATTCATGGACCTTATGAATAGAATTTTCCATGAGTTCTTGGATAAGTTTGTTGTTGTTTTCATTGATGGTATTTTGGTGTTTTTTAAAAGTAAATAGGAGCATGAAAGTCATTAAAGGGTTATTTTTCAAACCTTAAAAAGAAAAGAAATTGTATGGGAAATTCAGCAAGTGTGAGTTTTGGTTGAAATAAATTTATTTCCTTGGTCACATTATTTCTAAAGATGGAATAACTATTGATCCTGCAAAAACAAAGGTTGTTGAAGAATGACCAAGACCCACAAATGTAACTGAGATTCGTATTTTTCTTGGTTTGGAATGCTATTACAGAAGGTTTGTTAGAAATTTTTCACAGTTATCTAGTCTGATGACTAAGCTAACTCGGAAGGGTGTTGAGTTTATCTGGACAAAAGAATGTGATGATTGTTTTCAGGAATTGAAAAGAAGATTAGTGAATGCTCCAGTTTTGGCACTACCTTCCAGGAATGGTGAGTTTTTTATCTACAGTGATGCTTCATTGAAAGGACTTGGTTGCGTCCTAATGCAGAATGATCAGGTAATTGCTTATACTTCACGTCATTTGAAAACTCATGAGGTAAATTACCCTACACATGATTTGGAATTAGCTGCTGTTGTTTTCGCTTTAAAATTTTGGAGGCATCATTTTTATGGTGTAAAGTGCAAAATATATACTGATCACAAAAGTTTAAAGTATGTATTCACTCAGAAATAATTTAACATGAGACAGAGGAGATGGCTAGAATTAATCAAGATTATGATTGTACAATTCATTACCATCCGGGAAAAGAAAATAAAGTGGATGATGCTTTGAGCTGAAAAAGTAATGCTTCATTAACCATGTTACGTTTGGAACGTGATACTTTAGATAAGGATTTGATGAACCTTGGCATAAAAGTTGTTGGTGCAGGAAGTTCTTCTATTTTGTTTCAGGTATCAGTGAAATCTTCTCTATCATACAGAATTAAGAATGCTCATAAGCAAGATAGTGAGTTGCAGAAAAAGTTAGAGATGGTTCAAAAGGATAAGTTTCTTGAATTCAACATTGATAATGATTTTGTTTTGAGATTTGGGAAGAGATTGTGTGTGCCTTGTGATTCACTGTTGAAGGGAGAGTTGTTTTATGAAGCTCATAGCTCTTCATTTTCAGTTCATCCTAGCATTACTAAGATGTATAGAGATCTTCAGGAGTATTACTGGTGGGATGGAATGAAAAGAGATATTACTGATTTTACTTTGAAGTGTTTGACTTGTCAACAGGTTAAAGAAGAGTGGCAGTTACCATAAGGGATGATTCAGCCTTTACTAGTGCTAGAGTGGAAATGGGGGAATATATCCATGGACTTCGTTGTGGGATTGCTGAAGACACCTCGAGAAAATAATGTGATCTAGGTTATTGTTGATCGCTTGACTAAATCTGCTCATTTCCTTGCTATACGAGATAATTTTTCTCTAGATCAACTTTCTCATTTGTATCTTAAAGAGATAGTCAGGTTACACGGAGTTCCCCTCTCCATTGTATCTGACTGTGATCTCATGTTTACTTCTAACTTTTGGAAAGGCCTTCAAAAGTCGTTGGGTACTGAATTAAATTTTAGTACAGCTTTTCATCCTCAATCAGATAGGCAGTCAGAATGAACAATTCAGACTTTGGAGGATATGATACGTGCTTGTTTGATGGATTATCAGGGAAGTTGGGACCAACATCTTTCTTTGTTTCTTTTTTCTTATAATAACAGTTTTCATTCTAGTATACATATGACACCATTTGAGGCATTATATGGGAAGCGGTGTTGAACTTATGCTTTTTGGGATGAAGTGGGTGAAAGGAAGTTGATGGAACCAGAATTGGTAGAAGAGTTGGCATAAAAAGTTCAGCTGATACAGAAACACTTGAGCACAGCTCAGAGCAGGCAGAAAAGTTATGCGTACAATAGGAGGAAGGATCTCTCTTTTGAGGTAGGTGATCATGTCTTTCTCAAAGTTTCACCATGGAAAAGTGTGATGCAATTTGGTAAGAAAGGAAAGCTGAGTCCAAGGTTCATTAGACCATATGAAATTCTGGAGATATTTGGATCAGTTGCATATCGAGTGGCTTTACCTCCAAGTTTATCTCAGGTACACAATGTTTTTCAGGTTTCAATGTTAAGGAAGTACATGCCAGATCCATCTCATGTTTTGAGTCCAGAGGTAGTTTAGATGGAAGAGAACCTATATTATGATGAACAACCAGTCCAGATTCTTGACCACAGGGAGAAAGTATTGTGGAATAAGGTGATTCATCAAGAAAAGGTTTTGTGTAAAAACCACATGATTGAAGAGGCAACATGGGAATCTGAAAATGCAATGAGGGATAAATACCCCCACTTATTCGATAAGGAAATAAATTGTGAGGACACAATTTTCTAAAGGGGGGAAGGATGTAACATCCCAAGTAAGTAAATAATTATGTATTTTTATATCTATGTCTATTTATGAATTAGATAGTGTTTTAGAGGCTTAAAATGAGAATAAATCCAATATTAAGCATTGAATTCTCTAATATTTTGAAAAAGATTGTTTTACGGCCTTTTGATGGCGAACCATTTTTAAATCTATCTTTTGATAATTTTATAAGATCTATTTTTCAAAATAAACTTATTCTTTAGTATTGGGATATTGAAATTTACTTTGGATAAATTTTTGGTATTATTCTGACAATGTTCATTTTTTAATGAATTGTGAAAAATACTGCATTTTACTTCAAAACTGCTTTTTCATCTAATTTAATTATATGGATAGATTATATTTTAAATTGGTTTTAAAGTTTAAATAGAATATATTTTTACCATTTAATCCAATTGTGGTCATTGGAATTAATTTCACTTTGAAATTGGACATAAACAATTGTCAAACTTTGATAAATATTGTTTTGTCAAAAAAAACTGCTATTTGTTTTGACTACGGGAATTATTTTTAAATTAATTACTACAATTTCTGTGTTTAGAATTTGGTAAAATGGATTCCATACTTGGAATCATAACGTCCAAATTATGTAATTAATACTCTTTTGTTTTTGGACATTATGAATAGTAACGACAGTAATTATCATTAATTATTGTGATTAATTAGTAATCGGGTAGTTAAGGGTAATAAAATAATATCATAATAATAACAAATGACCCCAAAATGTGTCCTAATGCTACTGGTTGTGTCATTATGACCATGGGATGTCTTGTTCCAACTTATGGACCCCATGGAATCACTTTTGGGTGATAGTGACACTTTATCATTTTATTTTTAAAAAAAGGAGAATATCACAAAAGTATGTAACACCTAAGTAAAACAATTTTAGTTTTGTCTGTGTAAATAATCTCTTAGACTATAAATATTAATTGGAAAGATAAAACGATTTCCTACATCATGGTATTTGTTTTATAATTTTTATACATTAAATAAATTAATTTATTTATGACAACATGATGATGCAGCGATTACCTCATTAATGAACGATTTAAATAAAATGAAAATCTAATGTAAAATCTAAGACTTACACTTATCAAAGACCTATTGGATGGGTGTATTTATTACCCTTATCACCTTATCCTCGAAATATATAATTTTGGGACCTTTAAAATCTGAAAATCATTATATAATAAAGTAACATTTCTTGACTTTCCAAGAGTGCCCCTCCTCCCTCTTATAAAAGGCCCCCACCTCTACCACCTTACCCACACCTCTCAAGCCATTGGCTTGGCCAAACTCTGATCATTTTATCTCTCAACATCCCTCTCTTAATCCTAGAATCCTTACATTAGGCATAAATCTCTTCGATAAACCCTTTTGGTTCAAACCAAGAGGAGTTACCCGATTTAAAGGTAATGTCTTCACTTGTGTTCTTTTGTTTTATTTTGCTTCTCCAACCCACTAAACTCTTTTTATTATTTTATTTTGTAACAAAACTAGTATCTTAAATATAATAGGATGTTTTTATGAGAAGGATTTGATTTAAACTTACACACACCTCCGTCTAATGGTTAAAGAACATACTATTTTTGTGGTTGTCGAATTTCTGCCTCACGAAACGATGATTGTTCAATCTTATTTTAACACATTTAATGGTGGTCATTAAGATGTCACTATATTTATATATGATATATATTTTTTCTATGTTTTTCTTATGATTCTGTATCTTTCATTTATTCCATACCTTATGGTTTCCATTATGGGTAAACGTGATATCTTCATTTTAGGAAGTGCGGACTACCGCCCCCTCAAAATGATTTGATTCGTTAATTCCATATGTGTGACATATAATGGATGGAGTTAATGATATTATATATGATATTATATTGGAATTATAATATAACTTTATATCATTATGATTTCACTCCATTAAATACGAAATAGAAATGAAAGTATCATTCATGCGTACGTACGGCTTACCGTCTCCATGAACGGTGTATTTCATTTCTTACCTATAAATGTTAGGTAATATTATAAATGCATGTATATACTGGATATATATGATATATATGATATCTACATCATGAATATAATTCTGGATATAATGGATATTTTACCACATGAACAACTTGTAATTATAAGAAGTTTATTTTTGGCTCAAGTACCAAAGATCGACAAAACGATCATTATTAACTTAAATAATTACATAATGTTCATAACATGGTAATAAGTGATATAAAAGGAATAATGTACTTGAAAAATGTTCTTAAGCAAGTAGAAATTAACTATAGTTTATTATTCAGTAGATTGAAGAATGATCAAGTCAAGTCGGACACGAGGTATGAGACTTCGTCTCAATCTCCTTTCATTGAGGCATATTTTGTTTTATACACAACTTTCTTTTATACGGTGTATAAACCCCTTTGACTTTTACTTTTATTCAAAAGAAATCTTTTTTATACGAAGCGTTTTACTAAACGACAAAAGGGAATGTTTTTGTCGTACGTATGCGGCGACAACGACTTCTTCGCCGCCGTGACCATTATTTGAGTTTCGGCTTCCTCTACAAGCCATAACTTTTTTTTAAATGAAAAATAAATACCATGTTTTAATTTTCTTTTATTTTGGTATTGAAAGTGGTTTTGATAATGTTTTTATTATATCAATGTGTTGTATTGATATCTTGTGATTGAAATGTGGAAATGTTATATTTCCATTATGCATGTTTTATGTGATACGATTATATTATGGTTCTTGGGCATTGTTTATGAAGACGGGTGGTTCTGTGATAAACTAAGGGTGGGTGAGCCCGTTATAGCTCTCCAATGCATTGGGTAACGCGAAGGAGTTAAATGCTAAGGTTTCTCCGAACAAATTTAGGGAATATACTGTAATGGGTATTCTAAACGTAACCATGAGGGTTACTCCCTACGTAAGAATGTTATGAATGCCTCAAGTTACCTTTATGTTTTATGTTTTCTATGAGTTATTCATAAATCTTATGATTTCATGAGGTGTGATAATGTTCTTATGTTTTATGAGTAAAGTATGATTTCATTAATTCTTATGTATACATGGACTAATGTTTTCATTCTGTACTTTTATATCCCTTACTAAGATTTTTATGCTCATCCCAAGTTTTTGAAATGTTTTTCACAGGTCAAGGGAAAGGTACATGATGTGATGATACTGTCGAGGAAGTGTCAAGAAAGATTCCATGTTTTATTTTAAATATATCTCCTTTGATGGGAAAAAAGAATATTATCTTTTATGTAACCACCTTGTTGAAATGTGGAATGTAATGCATGATTTATGGTCTAATTATCTAAAACTCTAAACCTGAAAAGATTCTCAATGTGTATTCTTGAAATAACTCAAGATTAAGTAATGTTTAAGGCTGGGGCCTTATATTGTTGGTGGCCTCAACCCAAAAATATTTGGGGAGGCCTGAGTATGAAAGCATGCTCTAGACTCTTTCAAGTATAGTCTTATTCATTCTCTATGCAAAGCCATTCTGTTCAGGATCTTCCCTAACAGTTCTATGCCTCTTAATCCCATTAGATTCACAATACTGAATGAACTTTGTAGACATATATTCAAGCCTATTGTTCATTCTCGTGGTTTTAATTTTCTTTATAGTTTGATTTTTCAACTGAATCTTTCTAGGTCTTGAAGGTTTGTAAAATATCATATTTATTTTTTAAGATGTAAATCCAAACTTTCCTAAAGTAATCATCAATGAAGATGATGAAATGGGATCCTCCACCATGAGAGGTGGTCCTTGCTGGCCCCCACAAATCTGAATGGATATATTCAAGTGGGTGGCATCTTTGAAGGAGAACCTATTGAAACTCAGCCTTTTGGATTTTCTAATCACATAATCCTCACAGAATAGAAGATTAACGAGTGTGTTGTCACTTAATAACCCCTGCTTACTGAGTTCCTCTAAAAGTTTGGAGCTTACATGCCCCAATATTCTATGTCATATCATAGTATTATCAGTGTTTGTATTGTAAACACTATTCAATTTTCTTGAATGAGTCTTTCCATTCAAGACATATAACCCATTGGCGATAGATCCTCTTATGATTGTTGTTGATCCTTTAGAGATCTTGATAAAACCCGCTTCTGATCTAAAGGCATACCCCTTTTAATCAAGGGCCCCTAAAGAGATTATGTTTCTTTGAAGGTTGGGGACCCATCTTACATCAAGTAAGGTGAAGATGGATTGATCATCTAACTCTATTAAAACAAAGCATCTTCCCTCAACCTTGCACCTCTTATTGTTCTCTAAGAGGACATCCCCTTCTACCTTTTCAACCAGCTCTGAAAAAGTATCTAAATGGACACATGTGAAAAGAACAACCATAGTCGAGGACCCACTCTTGATTGAGTGTATGGCTAGACACGTTCAGGACTTTAGCAGTGTCATAGCCTAAGTCAACCAGAATAGACTGGTCAATGGGTTGTTTGTGTTCTAACTCACACTTGAGCTTCCTAAACTCGGGCTTAATGTGCTCGAGTTTACCACAGTGAAAGCACGTGGTTTTCCATCCTTAGAACTAGTCCTCAGTTTGGGTTCTTTACTACTCTTACTTTTGTCTCTATTGAACTGCTTGTTTTTACATTTAACTTGAGGTCTTCCCCTGGTAAACAAACACTCGGTCTCACCTTTTTTCTTAGGTCTAGAATGAAGTTCCTTAGACATAGGGGTTGATTTATCTTAGTTAGAGAGTATCGACCATACATCATGGTCTCGACAAGTGTGTTATAGCTATGGTCAAAGAAGATCAAGAGGATCACCGCCTGATCCTCATCATCTATAGAAACATTGATGTTGGTTAAGTCTAACATGACTTTATTAAATTCATCTAAACGGGTTTTTATAGAAGTATCAGGATTCATTTTAAAAGTGAACATACATTGCTTCTTGTAAAGTCTTCCTATTAATGAGGCAGTCATGTACAATTTTTCAAGTTTAAGCCATATTCTTGCAATGGTAGACTCATAAGCTACTTCTCTGAAAAAACTTAATGAAAGTAAAAGGGAATTATGGGCCTTAACAAGTATGTCAGAGAGAACTTATTGGTATTCTATAATGGTCTGGCCAGTTTCATTAACAGTTGTAATAGGTTTTGTAGGCCCATATAGGGCATCAATTAAACCTTGTTGAACAAGCAATGCCCTCATTTTAATTTGTCATAAATTGAAATCATTGTCTCCATTGAATTTCTCGATTTCGTATCGCATTGTAGACATGTTTATTTAGATGAGTGGATGTCAAGTGGTTGGAGACAACATTAGGTGTATGCCCAAGAACCGAAAAATCTCACTGGAATTAAATAGAGAAATAAATTCAAAAATAAAGGCTAGAAATCCAAATTTAATGAGATTGTGAATAGAGTGCAAGAAACAATAAATAGAATGCAACAACCCAGGTTTAACGAAACTGTAAGCAGAATGCAATAAACCAGATTATTGAAACTAAAGACCAGAGTAAACTAGAGAGGCTCTGATACCACTTGTTGTGGTTGAATAGTAGTGTAAATGAAACCATACAACCATAGAAAAAACAGAGGACCGAATCTGGAATTTGGAGTTCGATAATACAAAACCAGAACATAATACAAATTGTGAAAAAGTAAATGAACACAGGGATTTAATGTGTTTCAGATTGTTAGGGGTACTGCATGGCAAGAACACCACACACACATTTTTTTATTAATGCTCAAAAGGAAACAAAAAAGCTACAAATTAAAGTAGACAACAAGAAGAAAAGAAATGAACCGAAGCGAAAACAACTTCGCAGTAAAGGTAAACCAAAGAAAACGGAAGCACTTACAATGCCAAGAGTACAAAGAACACCCTGGTGGTCCTGTTCTCTTCGAGCTGGATTGCAGGAATGTGAATCGTCTAGAACAGGTTGACGTCACCTTCTCGTCTGGTTCAGACATCCTTCAACAGGAACCAGCGTCGCACATCTTCCTCCACAGAAGGGGGTTGTCTCCACCAGAAGATCGATAACACAGTGTCGCCAGGAAGAATGACAGGCACAAGCACTCCGGTGATGCAACGCTGAGTCGACAAACTAGGGTTTTGCCTCACAATATGAGAGCCAGAGCAGGAGAGCAAAATTGGAGAGAAGTCGACGGAACGAACCGACGTCGTGTAGGGGTGATGAAACCCTACACGAGCTACTGATTGAACAGAACACCCAATATCACAAAGGGCCAATACTAAGACACAACATAACACCTGGATTGCCAACATGACATCTGAAACAAAAGCACGCCGACATATAGGCGAGCGGCTATGAAATACAAACCCCGCACGCCGACATATAGGCGAGCGGCTATGAAATACAAACCCCTGCAAATAAACAAGTCCAAATATAATATATCCACCATGATTATAAATTGAGCAAACTATCAATTAATAACATTGCATGCATAAGAAGCATAAAATGACATATTAAATAAAATGAGAAGCTTAAAATAAGAACAACCTAAAATGACAGATTAAATAAAATAAGAAAGTTAAAATGACAGATTTAACATACTAAATTTAATGTGAAAACAAATAAGAAGCTTAAATTCACAACTATGATGAGCAACCTAATCAAACTTCGTTTGTGCAAACACACATTAAAGAGGAAGGACGGGAGTGGGGCGTGACTTCATTTGGGAATCCACGACTCCACGAATCGGGACACCGCCAACCCGGACGACCCGCCGTCGCGCCTCGCCGCCTCCGCCGCACCCTTCATCGCCGCGACCCTCTCCCTAACCGCCCGCCCCTCCCCCGTCCCCATCACCTCCCTCACCCGTCGCTCCACCTCCGCCGCACCCACCCACCCTTTCCCCGACTCCTCCATCCTCACCGCCACCTTCATCTCCTCCGCCATTATCACCCGGTTGAAGCGCTGCTCCGCGTACAGCGGCCACGCCGCCATCGGCACCCCCGCGCAGACGGCCTCCAGCACCGAGTTCCACCCGCAGTGCGTCACGAACCCCCCCACCGCCCCGTGCCGGAGCACCGCCGCCTGCGGCGCCCATGACCACACCACCAGCCCCCTCCCCCGCGTCCGCTCCACAAAGCCCGCCGGAAGTACCCGCTCCAGATCCGGATCCGGATCCGGCGACGACGTCGTGCGTGGACCCTCCCCCTCCCCCTCCCCCGCCGGAGGGCTGCGCACCACCCACAGGAACCTCGTCCCGCTCCCCTCCAGCCCCAACGCGATCTCCCGCAACTGCTCCCTGGAGAACACCCCAAGGCTCCCGAAGCACAGAAACACCACGCTCCGACTCGGCTGAGAATCCAGCCAAGTCAAGCACTCGCCGCCCCATCCGCGGCCATCGTCACCAGCGATTATGGGGCCGACGCAGAAGATCGGCGGAGTAGGGCCATCGGCCACGCAGATTCCGTCCGACACGGCTTTCACGGCCCGGGCCTCGAGCGCCTCGAACGTATTAACCACGATTCCGGCGGATTTCCCCATTTTAATCGAAGCATCCAGGAACCATTCATAGGCCCTGTCGTTTCTATCCTGGAGGGGACTGACCATGTCCGAGCAGGGGATCGGTGGAAGGCCCGGAAGATGGAGGTCGACGCTCAGATCCTTAAAGCTCTCGGTGATAGTCCGGTGAAGTTGGGGTAGATGGAGAAAGCAAGCAACGATTCCGGCGCCGGAGGACATGAAAGAGTAACCAGGGATCCCGAGATCCGTGGCCAGGTCCAGCGCCGAAGCGCAAAACAGATCGAAGATGAGGGCGCGGACGGAGTGATGGTGGGAAATTGAGAGGATGGCGCGGCGGACGTTGGGGATGTTGAGGCGGAGGAGCTCGAAGGAGAGTGATTCCGGGTAGGCGGAGGAGGAAGGGTTGAGGGGGGCGGAGATGACGGGGAGGGGGTGGAAGGTGAGGGACAGGCCGCCGGCGGCGGCGGCGGCGGTTGCGCTGTCGAGGTAAGGGGTGGTTTTGCCGACTTGGTAAGGGGGGGTGGTGAGGAGGATGTGGGCGTGGAGAGAGTGGTGGTGAGCGAGGAGGAGCTTGGCGAGCTCGACCATGGAAACGAGATGCCCGATGGCCGGCGACGGGTACAGAACCACGGCGAGTTTATCCATGGGTGGACTGTGGCGCACAAGATGCCCAATGCCCCCGTTGGCTGGTGCTCCCTCCGCATTTATACGAGGAAAGTCAATGATCATGGACGTAGGTCACCCAATAAGGCATTATTTAAAGACTGAGAAAGGTGCTCGGGGAATTATTGTCATTCACATAAATTTATCTTAAATAATTATTCTAAGGGGACACCAACCAAGTCTTCTAACCCTCTATAAGAAAGCTTGTATCTTTTAGCAAACATGGTAAATGAATCTTTTTCCTTATCATCTTTCTTAACAAATTGAACATGATAGTATAAATCAAAATCATTGTTCCACTTCTCTATATAGATACACTCCCATCTTTGGAAAGAAATAATCTTCTTGAGTGCAGATTCATACATATCAAACAATGATCTTTCAATCAAACTTTCCATGAACCCGAACCACTTAGCATAATCCCCTTTGGTTGCTATCAGTACTAGAACTGGAATCAATGAACGGATGAAAAGGTAAACAATCAGAATGTCGACTTTGAAAGGTGTAACAACTTGGGTGAGGAAATTTTGAAGAATCAATGTTGGAAATGGGGTGACCCACCCTTATATAGGTACCTGGGGAGATGGTTCAACTTCCATAATAAAACATATGGTTGAGATGGAAATTCATTCTGATCTGACAACCAAGATCTATCCAAAGATTTTTTTAAAGTTTATTTTCAACTCTCAAGGTTTTAAAACTTTTACCAGAGTGAGGATAATTCCAGTTAGGAAAAGTTTTAAAATTTTGAAAACAAAACAAATCTTTTATGAAACTTAAAGTATATCAACAACAACAATTATAAACTAACATAATGAAAGTGTAAAAACTAAAAGAATAAGAGTACCTTTCAAAGTAGAAAGTGTCAACGATATGATTAATCTATTCTTCTTAGTTTTTGTAAAAAAAATAGATTATGATAGTTTTGTAATAAAGTCTAATTATGATAATTTTCTCAAGAAAAACTAATTATGATGGTTTTTTTAAGAAAATTGATTACAATAGTTTCTAAAATTGAAGAATTTTGTAACAAGTTTTGAGTCAGGAAATTTTATAACAATTTCTGAGTCCAGAAAACATTTTGAGAACAGTAACTCTGAAATTTTTATAAGAAATCTTGAGTTTGGAAAATTCATTATAATAATTTTTTTAGAAAAAATAGTAATTTAGAAAACTAAAAGATTTAAGAAAAACTAAAAGTTTTGGAAAACAAAAAACATATGTACCCCCTAAGAAAAGGAGTCTATTGATGTAGGAAGATGAGTCAATAAGAAGTAGATATGAATGATTACTTAACATTGATCATTCCTACATTCTGTTTAATGTATTCAAATCTATCAGAGCTAAGGAGTTTTATAAAAATATCACCAAGTTGTTCTTGCGTTCCAATGAATTGGAAAATTATACCCCCTTTAAGTGTGTGATCCCAAATAAAATAGTGTCTTATATCTATGTGCGTTGAACACAAGTGATGTGCTGAGTTTTTACTTAAAGAAATAACACTTGTATTATCACAAAATATTTGAGTTTCAGTAAAACTCATGTTATAGTCAGTGAGTGTGTGTTGCATCCACAACACTTAAGCACAACAACTTCCAGCTGCCACATATTTGGTTTCGACAGTAGAAAGTGAAACTAAGTGTTATTTCTTACATGAACAAGAAACTAAATAATCTCTTAAAAACTGACAAGTTTTGGATGTACTTTTCCCATCCATTCTACATTCACCAAAACCAGCATCCGAAAAAAAAAAATTCAAAAACATTCCAATAAGAATAAAAAAGTACCAAATCCATAGTTCTATTAAGATAACAAAAAAAATCATTTTATAGCTTTTAAATGATATTATTTTATATTGGATTGATATCTTGCACATAAGCATACCGAAAACATTAAATATGGATGACTAGCTGTTAAGTAAAGTAAACTTCCTATCATACCTCAAAATGTTTTCTTGTAATGTCTCGGTTCCGGAAGCCGCCCAAAGGTGCCCCGTGCCCGGTTGGTCACATCGCCTCAAGCACATTTCCCCGAACATCATAGGCTACTGATTGGCAGTGAGGGCCTTGGGTGTGATAGTGGGGAAACTATGTCCTCATTGGCAGAGTAACACAACAGAAGTAAAACTGATAACAATAGCGGAAGTAGTAAAACATGAAATAAGTAAACAAAGAAAGACTGAAGAAATAAACTGGAACACATATATATAATTTTTGTGGGACAGGTTCGATTAACAGGTTTTCGAACGAACAAAACAAAAACAGAAATAAGACGTTTCGGTTTACAAAGTCGCAAGAACAGAAAATAACTTGCAGGAAAGTAAATTGAACAGAGAGATTTACGTGGTTCGGACCACTTGGTCCTACTCCACGGCAAGAACACCACCAAAATCTTTTATTGTTATGAAAAATGAAACAGAAACAGAGCATACAATCACAGAAGCAGCAAAGACAGACCACGCACGCGGACCACAGAAGCTATCCGAGAACGAAGACCTCCGCACCCCAAGAGCCAGTGGTGAATTCTGTCTTAGAGTTAGTGCAGTACTCTTCCAAACTGGACGGACTCACACACGCAACCCCGAATCAAGAACAAGATCAACAAAGGAAAACAGAACATACAACGCAAAGATTGCAAGGAAAAGAAACAGACTCACAATAAAGAAGCACTGAAAGCCACGAATCTCCGCCAGGGTTGAGGTTGTAATCTCCAGGATTGTCTCCACATAACTCGCAAAAGAGTTCTCAACCGGGGATCACCGGAACGACGTCGAGATGGCAGCGTACAGGCGGCGGGTCACAGAACCAGTAGCGGTTCTCCTTCTCAGAGGGCTCTCAGCATAAAAGAACCAAAGCGACAACGACTTGAAAACAGAGCGGCTACTCAACATAAAGGAGCAGCAGAGACGAAGCGATGCACTGACAAGTGCAACAGACGAGGGCCACGCGGCGGGCAACGGACGGGTGAAAGTATCTCGAAGCAGGCAGCGACTCAACAAATCCCAAACAGCTAACACACGTGGACGACAACGATCAAGCGGCCGACGCATATAGGATCACCGAAGAAACACAAACGACATAACCAGAGCCGTTAGATCCGCATTCATCAACGGCCAGAAAAGAGGCATAACAACGGGATTTCCACGGTGGAAGGGAGGTCGAACAACAAGCGGGCCACAACACAGAATCAGCCCAGCGAACAGGCCCAACAAACAAAACATGCCACAAAACAAAAAAACAATATGCATAATAATAATAAAGAAAATAAAACCAATTTTTCATGGCAAAACCGAAAACAACATTTTAATATTTGAAAACCCATTTTAACAAATCTCCACCTTTTCAAAATTAGAACCAAAAACAGATGGTGTTCTTGCAAACATCTAACTACCGATACAACCTATCACTAGTGTGGGCAGATTCTCTATAACAGAAAAACCTATGTCTACAAATGTTCACCCAGAATGAACATCACTTAGCATGTGCCGGTAGTGACACATGTTCTACCCACACTACATTTCTACTATTAAACAGATTAAACATGCTCAGGAATTTAAACTAAGCAACCAAAAAATCAACAAGCTTACTCAACATTTACCATTGATTCAACCTAAAACAGTTGATCTGATATGCACCAACAACCTGAAATTCAAACAGCCTTTCCCGGGGGTAAAATACAGTGGAAAAACATGAAATCTTAAAAAAATACAATGAATCATTAATCAAAACTGTAGAAAAATAAACACAGTAATCACAGAACAGAAAACCGACAGGAGAACATCCTCTCCACCTAAGCTCGAACAACTTAGACTAGCCCACACATGCCTTTTTTCTTAAACGCGATTCCTCCACAAAAACAAGTGGAGCCAGCCCTAGGAACGCATGAAAAAAACTACAAAGAACCTATGTCTAGTTCTAACAAAGGGGCTGCTAGAAAACTAAAGGACTTCTACAGTGTCAAAATCGGGACATACCACATTTTTCTGGGCCATACTACCCTTATTCTGTAAATTAAGACAGTAACATTTAATGTGGCCGATATTACCACACTCAAAACACCAAATCCTTTAAACCAGTTCTTATCTTTCTGACCCTTGTTTTGCATCGGACCCTTAGTATACAGCAGTTGGGGTTCACTCTTAACAGAACTAGACTCTTCTTTCAAACCATGCGTCTGAAGGTCACGGGATAAGACAACTGACTTAACCTCCTCTAAGGTAATGGAATCCCGACCATACATCATAGAATATCTTAATGAATTAAAAGAATCATCAATAGAGGTTAACAAAATCAAAGCCTGATCGTCCTCTTTAACTTCAATATCAATATTTGCTAAGTCTAACAAAATTTTATTAAACTCATCTATATGAACATGCACAGAAGTACCAGGTGACATTTTAAAATTGTATAAATGCATTTTTTATACAGACACCCCAACAGAGACTTCATCATGTACAAATGTTCAAGTTTAACCCATATCGACTTAGCAATGGTTTCATGTGCAACTTCATGCAAAACCTTATCACATAGGGTTAACAAGAGTGTGTAGTGAGCCTTTTACAACACAATAGGGTCAACATCTACATAGGCAGTGGTGGACTGACCGTCAGCAGCAACAGTCACAACAGGTTTCTTATTACCATATAAAGCATCAGCCAAACCATTATAAACAAGTAAAGCACACATTTTAACTCTCCACAAACTGAAGTCATTTTCTCCGTTAAACTTATCAACTTCAAATTTAACAGAAATTGTAAACAAAAAAATGAATATAACCCTCTGATACCACTTGTTGTGGGACAAGTTCGATTAACAGGTTTTCAAATGAACAAAACAAAAACAGAAATAAGACGTTTCGGTTTACAAAGTCGCAAGAACAGAAAATAACTTGCAGGAAAGTAAATTGAACAGAGAGATTTACGTGGTTCGGACCACTTGGTCCTACTCCACGGCAAGAACACCACCACAATCTTTTATTATTATGCAAAACAAAATAGAAACAGAGCATACAATCATAGAAGAAGCAAAGACAGACCAAGCACATGGACCACAGAAGCTATCTGAGAACGAAGACCTCTGCACCCCAAGAGCCAGTGGTGAATTCTGGCTCGGAGTTAGTGCAGTACTCTTCCGAACTGGATGGAATCACGCACGCAACCCCAACTCAAGAACAAGATCAAAAAAGGAAAATAGAACATACAAAACAAAGATTTCAAGAAAAAGAAACAGGATCACAACAAAGAAGCACCAAAATCCATGAATCTCCTCCAGGGTTGAGGTTCTAATCTCCAGGATCATCTCCACAGAACTCGCAAAAGAGTTCTCCACTGGGGATCACCGGAATGGCGTTGAGATGGCGGCGTACGGGCGGCGGGTCACAGAACCAGCATCAGTTCTCCTTCTAAGAGGGATCTCAGCATCGAAGAACCAGGGCGACGACAACTTGAAAACACAGCGGCTACTCAACATAAAGGAGCAGCAGAGACGAAGCGACGCACTGACAAGCGCAACAGACGAGGGTCACGCGATAGGCAATAGATGGGTTGAAGTATCTCGAAGCAGGCGGCAACTCAACAAATCCCAAACAGCCAACACACGTGGACGACAACGATCAAGCAACCGGTGCAGATAGGATCACCGAAGAAACACAAACGACAGAACCAGAGCCGTTAGATCCACATTCATCAACGGCTAGAAAAGAGGCATAATAACAGGATCACCACGGTGGAAGGGAGGCCGAACAACAAGCGGGCCACAACACCGAATCAGCCCAACGAACAGGCCTGACAAACAAAATAGGCCACAGAACAAAAAAATAATATTCATAATAATAATAAAGAAAATAAAACCAATTTTGCATGGAAAAACCGAAAACAACATTTTAATATTTGAAAACCCATTTTCACAGTAATGATGCATGATACATGTGTCTAATAAAGCATCCAAACAAGTCAAAATGCTAGAATACAGTAGTAAACCACAGTACATAAGAAAACAGATAAACTCTAGCAGTATCGCAAGCCTCATCTTGGTCTCATGCTCTCTAAATCTACAACAATCAAGTACCTAAAGTAGAAGGGCGCGTGCCCTTGTATATACCTACAACAATATAATCTGTTTGGGCCCAAATTCATGACCAAAATAGGGTGTGAGACAAATCCCAGTAGGCAACCACCCAAAGATCTGTGCATAACAGTCAGTGAATATATATGGCATACAATAAGGAAAAGAAGCAGTAAACAAGGAAGTACTCAAAAGTAAGCAGTCCTACAGTTTCATTTACAAACACTTACTTTTAAGTATTTAATCAACCAAACAAAAATACAGGAAACCCTCTGGATAGTTCTCACAGCCTAACCCCTCTAGTTCACAATACAAGGAAAGATATACCAAAGACTCTTTGAGGAAGCACTCACCGTCAATTCCCCCTATAATCATATGTGATCAAAGACTCTCTGAGGAAGCACTCATCGTCAATTCCCCCTATAATCTTTTAGCGGTAAACTACAGACACTCTGAGGAAGCACTCAACATCAATTCCTCCTGTGGTCTCGTAACGTAACTATAGATACTCTGAGGGAGCACTCAACGTCAATCCCCCCTATGGTCTCGCAGCGTGATAATTATAATATACACTCTGGGAAATCCCTCAACGTCAATTTTCCCTATGGTCTCACTACACCAGGTTCCCACAGCCTCGTGTAAGGCAATCGTGCACAAATGATAATCAGCAGTCAAAGTAAATCTCAAGAACTATTTGGATAAACAACTACAACATATCATAGCATGTCAGATAAAAATCACTTCATCCTAACAATACTAGGCATGGAAAACACAACAGCCTAACGAGCAAAGCTAGACCAAATGGTCAATATCAAGCAACATGGAAAACACATCCATAACAAGGTGAATAACTCTATTTACAATCATAAATCCTCTACTCAAGCACACAAGGCATAGCAGGCAGTAACAAGGCTAAAAACCATAAACACGCAATACCCCGAACAAGGGTATTGGGAACTTTCGCACATATAACTCAAATACTAACTATGGAAAGGCACAAACCACCTACCTTGACATTGTACGATCGATAGACTTGATTCTTAGGCCTTGAATCGTTCTAGAGCGTCGTAGATCTACAAAAACGTTAAAAATGTTCAACTAAGGATAACTTGAGAGAGAGGAGAAATCATGAGATGATGTTCAAGAAGAACGGAGAACTCACCGATGAGATTCCAACACAATCGACGATGGTTGATTTGGAGAACGGATGATGAGTCGGGGGCTCAGAGAAGATCCGCGGTTGTACGATCGCCCCTGGACGAGACGGACGAAGAGAAAAAATGTTCTATCGATTAGACACGACCCTGGTCCGTTTAATGAAAAAAAGTACACGATGTGTATTTTAAATGTACACGATGTGTACTTGCCTTTTCTGGCCTCCGCTTTAGGTGGTCTCCAGGTCACTGCACACAGCCATGTACTCGGCCATTACCCGGCTAGTACACAGTCACCCGCGACAACCGAGTACACGGCGTGTACTCCTGAAATTTCTAGAAACTCCTCTTTTTCTCAAAAACAACCAGAAAGCAAGATTCATACATGAAAATAAGATCTGGTTTCTTACATTTCTGATCAACTATTTTCCCAACCTCATCAAGATCTAAAGTATTAGAGGTACCGACAGTAGTACTAATACTTTTAGTATTGTCATATCCAAATTTCTCATGAAGATATTTTATATAGTTATATTGAGATATAAAAGTTCCTTCAGGTTTTTGTGAAATTTGAAAACCAAGGAAATATGTTAACTCAACCATTATACTCATTTCAAACCCAGATTTCATAAGATCCACAAAGGAATCTATTAAATATTTTTGATTTGATCCAAATATAATGTCATCAATGTAAATGTTTACAATAATACTATTTTTATTAACTTATTTTATAAAAAGAGCTGGAACCGCAACTCCCTTAACAAAATTATTTTGTAGCAAAAATTCAGTTAACCTATCATACCAAGCTCAAGGGGCTTGTTTAAGTCCATATATAGTATTTGGTATGTTTATAAAAATATCCTAGATGTTTTTTATTTCAAAAATAGGTGGTTTTTCAACATAAAATTTCCCATAAACATATCTATTAATAAAATTAAACTTCACATCCATTTGAAATAGTTTGAAATTAAAGAATGTTGCAAAGGCTAGAAGTATTTGAAAGGCTTCAAGTCTTGCTATCGGGTCATAAGTTTCTTCGTAATCTATATGTTATTGTTGATTATATCCCTTATATAAAAGTATAGATTTATTTATAACTATTATTCCATTTGCATCACATTTATTATGAAATACCCATTTTACTCCAATTATAAAATCTTCTATAGGTTGTTCAACTAAAGTCCAGACTTTTTTTTTCTCTCAAATTCATTGATATAATATTGCATAGCCTTAATCCAATCCTCATCACCTAAAGCCTCATTAGGATTCTTAGTTTAAAATTGGGATAAGAAATATAGATGTTCAATTTCATTCCTTAAGGAAATTCTAGTCCTAACCGGTTGATCTACATCACCAATGATACTTTCACTAGGATGATTTCTAAGAAATAAGTGACTTCTTAGCTTTTCAAAAGTATATTCTTCAAAAATAGGTAGAAAATATTCTTGAGAAATAACTTCAGAAACATATTATTGAGTTTTTTTCTTAAGAGAATAAATTTATAACAAATTTTGAAAATAATATTTAGAAATAACATACGAAGATTTAGGTTGGGGTTATTTAAAAACAAAGGGATCAGTTTCATCAAACTTAACATGTACCATTTCCTCAATAGTACAAGAATTTTTATTAAAAACTATATAAGGCTTAAAAGTAGTGGAATAACCTAAAAATACCCCTTCATCATATTTGGGTGAAAACTTATGTAAAATATCTTTTATATTCAAAATGAATACTTTGCAACCAAAAACGTTGAAGTAAGAAACTTTTGGTTTTCTTCCTGTTCACAACACATAAGGAGTTTTATTAAGAAAAGGTCTAATTAAAACTCAATTTATAGTATATCATGTAGTACTAAACACTTCATCCTAAAAGTGTTTAACAACTGAGTATTCAATCATCATGGTTCTAGTAATATAATGAATAATTCTATTTCTTCTTTCAAACATGCCATTTTTCTATGGGGTTCTAGGTGCTAGAAATTTATGTTCAATACCTTTCTAACTAAAAAAAGTTTCAAAATCAAAATTTACAAATTATCCACCATTATAACTATGAATAGTTATCAAGGATATATTTTTATCATTTTTAACTCTGTCTACAAAAAATTTAAAATAACTAAAGGCTTCAGATTTCCTTGTGAGAAAATAGACCCAAGTATATCTAGTGTAATCATCAACTAAGAAATATACATAGTATATTACACCAATACTTCCAATTTTTGTAGGAACAAATAAGTCCATGTTCACTAAATGTAAATCATCACAATTTGAGAGTTCACTAATAGATTTAAAACTTGACTTATATTTCTTATCGTATTGACAAGGGTCACAGACTTTTGAAGTATCAAACCTAAGTTTTGGTAGATCCTTAATAAGTCATTTATTAGTCAACTTAGATAAGTTTATAAGGTTATAGTGTCATAAAACTTTATGTCATAACCAATACTTATCTTCCATTGCACTAAGGAAAGGTAAGTCTTTGCTCCTAAGGTCTTCTAAGTTTAGTGTGTAAACATGATCATGTCGATTGGCAGAAAGAATACATTCACCCTTAGAACTATGTACAATACATTTATTATTCCTAAAGTTTATAAGTTAACCTTCATAACATAATTGACTTATGCTTTTAAGGGTTTTCTTAATACCTAAAACAAATAAAACATTTGAAATAATATTTTTTCCAAGAAGAATAATGTTACCTATTCCGATAATCTCTCCTTGAGCATTATCTCCAAAATTTTCTTTTCCACCTTTTATCTAGATTATCTTCTTGAAGAAATATTTTTTCCATTAAAATACCTAGAAAATCCACTATCAATGTACTAAATATTTTTTTGGGTACTGTTTGTAGGTTTTGGGCGCAGCGGAAGCACGGTTGGGCCGACACCCAACTTTAATTTTTACCATGATCAATGATTATTCCGAGATTAATACGACAATGAACACCAGTCTCCACGGAATAAAATCAAACATTTAGATAAAGAAGGAAGATGCCTGAAACCTTTAGAGAGGATCTTTCACATCATGTTTATAATTAATTTAATTAATTTCATAAAGAAAAGAATACCTAGATCTTTAGTATTTTCTTCATTGATGATGTTGATCATTCAGAATGACCATTCCAGATTATCTCATTGTGCTTATGAAGATCAAAACTAGAATCCCTCTTGCGGTGATCCACACATGCTCTGATGGCCTCCGATCGACACCACTAGTTCTTCGGGTTCTAGCGCGGCAAAGTGACTGTCTTGTGTCGGTTGTTCTTGATCGCTTGTTCTTCGGCCTTGAAGAATGTCTCTCGTTCTTGAGAGGGGCGGGAGGAGGATTCGAGAGAGAAATTATTTATCTCAACAATTCTCAATTCACCAAGTGTGTGATGTGTTCCCATAGCACAATAGACGTACTTGTCTATTTATATGCATGAAACTTCAGTTAAAATATTTAATTTCATCACAGTAATTAAATACATTCATGAACTTAGAGAAAACTCATGCTCATAATAATAATACGACATCATTATTTATGGTGCGCCAAATTGTGCAAAACAGAATTATGAATAAAATTTCGCATAAAAAAATAATAGCAGCATTGTTATTATTTTAACTTGTGACAACTAATAATTATTTACCATCTTGCAAATAATTATTTTACTACTGAACCGGCCTTGGTCCGCTCAAACTTCACTTCCATTTATTGAACACCTGAATAAATAAATAAATAATTTATTCTATTAAATACATATTTTATCTACAAACTAGTAAATAAATATTTATTAAATGTTCAATAAAATAAATATATATATTTTATTTAATCTATGTGATCATCTTAACTTGAATAAAATTATTCCATGGTCTTGAGAATAATATTTATTTTATTAATTAAGTTCAAATAGAATTTAACTAAGACCACAAAAAACACTTAGTGTGTGACCCTCTAGGATTCATTCTCATTGGCATTAGGCGGGATTGCCCAAAGTCCAAGAGTACTATCTAAAAATGGGTCAAGGAATCCAAGATAATGAACGTAAAGTCACAACAATGACATCCACATATGAACTCTCACTGTGTAATATAATCTCTTTGTATCAATATCTCATCAAGTAGGTTTCATGATAGTGTCATCAACCTTTATACTTGATACGTCATTCTTTGAATACCTGAAATAAACTCGTCGTTACACCATGGCCATGGAATTTCGCGTGACGGTTCTATTTCAATCAAATGGTTGAGATATCAACTTCATTAAATGGAAGGGAAAAATCCTTACTCAACTTATCCATTAATATCATGTCACTCATGACGCACCCAACATACCCTACTTCCATCCAACTGTCTGCGTGACGATTTTCATCAGTAAATCAAAGTACATGAGTAATGAAACTTATTAATGATAATATTAAAGTCTAAGGATCATTACACATGCTCATAGATAGAAATATCCGATGACACCAAAACTTGTAGAATTCCTACTGGTGGGTCTGTTCTCATAATCTCTTGTCTTGGAGATTACCAAGTAATAACTTCATTAGAGAAGTATCATATGCTTACGAGTACTCACACGTGAAAGTTTGCATGCTATGTGTCCCTTCATAGTATGTCATCCAACCGTAGAACTATATTTAAGAATATTGTTATAGCATTTCAAGGTTCTCATCATAGTGGGTAACTTCCATGACCTTATCAATGCAACAAATACTCTAGGATATTATTACATCATAGTCATGTAGAACAATGAACAATATGTAATAAGATGTTTAATATTTAAATACATTAAATATCCATGTAATCAAATTACAACCAATTGGTTCTTGGACACAAACTCTTACAAACTCTCACTTAGACTCGAGCCAACTGCCTACAACTTTCAGTCTGCTAGACCTCACATGGTGATCATGTTTCTGTTGAGTCAAGGATTTAGTCAAGCGGTCTGCCACATTGTCTTTCATGGAAATACTTCTCACTAAAACTTCACCTCTCTGAGAAAAATCCCTCAAGAGATGATACTTCCTAAGTATGTGCTTCGTCCGTTGATTTGACCTTGGATCTTTTTCAAGAGCCACCGATGCAGTATTATCACAGTACAATGTGATGGGATATTTATTGCTAGGTATCACATCCAACTCTTGGATGAAGCTTTGCATCCAAACTGCTTATTTAGCTACCTTAGAAGCTGTGATATACTCATACTCTGCTGTAGAATCTGCAACCACACTCTGCTTTTAGCTCTTCCAGCTCACTGCACCTCCATTAAAAGTGAATATGTATCCCGTTTGCAACTTCATGTCATCTTGATCAGTCTGGAAACTAACATCTTCATATACTCTGATAACTAGTTCCTCATATCCTCCATAAAATAGGAACATATCCTTAGTAAGCCTTAGATACTTTAGGATAGTCTTGAGTGCCATCCAATGACGGTCACCTGGGTCATCTTGAAATCTACCTACCACACTTAATGCATAGGTGACATCCAACCTAGTACATAGCATGAAATAAATGACTGACCCAATCACTGATGCGTATAAAGTCCTTTCCATTATCATTCTTTCTTTATGTGTCTGAGGTCACATTTTCTTGGAAAGATGAATGTCATGTGACACTGGAAAAATCCCCTCTTGGATTGTTCCATACTGAATCTTTTTAGTATCTTATCAATGTATGTACTTTTACTTAGGCCCAACAATATCTTGGATCTATCATGATGAATCTTGATCCCAAAAATATATGCTACCTCTCCCAAGTCCTTCATGGAGAAGAATTGATTCAACCATGCCTTAATAGACTGTAAGACTGGTATCTTGTTTCCAATAAGTAATATGTCATCAACATATACTATTAGAAAAACGATTGCACTCCCACTAAACCTTTTATAGACACAAGGTTCACATTCATTCTTGATAAAACCCAATTCTGTTTTGGATTCACCAAAATGAATGTTCCATGACCTGGATTCTTTCTTTAATCCATAAATGGATTTCTACAACTTGCATACCTTATTGGAATCCTTTGGAGTCACAAAACCTTCAGGTTGTGTCATGTATACATCTTCCTGAAGGTTCCCATTAAGGAAGGCTATTTTGACATCCATTTTCCAAATCTCATAGTCATGGTAAGCCACAATGGCAAGTATAATTCTGATGGATTTCAACATTGCAACTGGTGAAAATGTTTCATCTTAGTCAATTCATTGATGCTTTTTAAACCCTTTTACAACCAGTCGTGCCTTATAGGTACCGATTTGTCCTTCTATGTCCAGTTTCTTCTTGAATACCCATTTTCAACCAACAGGATTTACATCAACTGGAGGATCTACCAAAATCTAGACTTAGTTTTGATACATGGAATCCATTTTAGAATTCATAACTTCTTGCCACTTGACAATGTTTATGCCATGAACTGCTTCCCTGTAGGTTATAAGATCATTATTATCAACTAATAATGATTCACCATCCTCGGTAACTAGAAAACCATAATGTTCCAGTTCTCTAACCTCTCTTATACTCCTACGTAGTACTTTTATCTCTGGAACATATTCTTCTTCCATGGGGCTTTGTGGAATCTGTTCCTGTACCAACTCTTGTGTACCTTGAGCCTTGACTTCATCGAAGTCTATCTTTCTCCCACTATCTCTTTTGGAGATTTTATCCCTCTCAAATAATATGGCATGTCTTGCCACTATAACCTTTTTGTATAAGGGGTTTTATAGGAAATATCCCCTTGTTTCCTTAGGGTATCCTATAAAGGTACACTTTGTGCCTTGGGGTGCGAGTTTGTTACCTGAAGAGCCCTTAAAAAACACTTCGCTACCCCACACATGTAAATTTGATAACATGTCTTTTCTTCCACTCCAGAACTCGTATGGAATACCATTTATCAATTTAGTTGGTACTTGGTTTAGTATGTGTGCCTCTGTTTGTAATGAATACCGCCAAAAGGATAATGGAAGACTAGCATGGCTCATCATTTATCCCACCATGTCCAACAGGGTGCGGTTCTTCCTTTCGTTCAAACCATTCCACTGGGGTGTGTGTGGAGGAGTGAGTTAGGATAGGATCCCAAACTCCCATAAATAATCAATGAAGTCTTGATTAAGATATTCTCCACCTCGATCTGAGTGGATTTTCTTAATCTTCTTACCAAGATGGTTCTCAACTTCATTCTTGTATTCTTTGAACTTATAAAAATAATTTGACTTATACCTCATTAAGTAGATATATCCATATCTACTAAAATCACCAGTAAAAGTTATGAAGTATGAGTAACCTCCCCTTGCTTCAGCTGTAAATGGTCTAAACACATCGGTATGAACCAATTCAAGAAGTTCTTTAGCCCTTTCACCTTTTCCACTAAATGGGGATTTAGTAATTTTTCCTTGTAAACAGGCATGACATATGCCAAGTGGTTTTAGTTTGAAATAATCTAAATATCCATATTGATGTAACTTTTTCAAGCGTTTCTCATTTACATGTCCTATCCAGTGATGCCAAAGTTGGGTGTGGTATGAGTCATGCGAATTATCTTTGTTATCGATTTCCATTATTTGGTTTGTGTAATCCAACACATAAAGAACGTTGTATAAATGTGCCCTACCAAAACAAATGAAATCTTTGTAAAGAAAATACATTGATTTCCAAAATTGAAAAAAAATCCATCTCTATCTAATATGGATATATAAATCATGTTTTTAGTAACAAAAGACATATAATAAAAACCTTTTAACACCAATATCATCCCATTTTTCAATGTGAGGTGGTAGTCCTAGATAGCTACATCAGCAAGTTTGGCTCCGTTGGCTGCTTGTAGATCTACCTCCCCTCAGTCAATCTTCCTGAATCTACTTGGTTCCTATATTTGGATATATATGTGAGTACCACAAACTGTATCTAATATCAAATTTGTAGAAATATATAGATTTAATTCGATAAAAAATGTACCCTAATCTCCCCCTTTCTTCTTAGTCTGGGTGTAGTTCTTCTTCCAGTGTCCCTTCTTGCCACATGAGAAACAAACAACCTCCTGTTCCTTTTCCTCCCCTTTGATATTCTTTTTCTTGGAAGGTCGTGAAAAATATTTGGGCTTAAAGCTCTTTGCCTTTAATTTCCTCTAATTCACCATAAGGAAAGAAGGATTTTCACGCTTAATATCTTTTTCCACTTGGAAAATGAGGATAAGAAGACCAGACAAAGACTTTTCAATCTTGTTCATATTGAAATTGACAAACAAATTTAGAGAATCTCTAAGGGAGTGATGTGAGAGTGAGATCGATGCCCAGTTCTTTGGGGAGTTTAAAACCTAGAACCTCCAGGCGCTCAATGTATCCAATGATCTTGACTACAAGAGGCCCAACTAAGGTACATTCTCTAAGCTTACTCTGAAATATTTCCTTAGAGATCTCGAACATTTCCTGTCTTTCTATCTCATGGTGTAGACCACTGAGGTGATCGAGCATGCTATAAACATCCATGTTTTCATGATACTTCATGAGCTCACTAGACATTTATGATAGTATAAAACATTGAACATCGACCACATCATTCATATGTTTCTCATAGACCAAGAAATACTCATCACTCGCCTCTTTGGTAGGCGGATCAGATAATGATGACTCTAGAATGTAAGACTTTCGTTCATAGTATAGGATAACCCGAAGGCATCTAAACCATTCCTGGAAGTTACTGCCAGTGAGGATGTTGTATTTATCTAGAATTGATTGCAGGGATAGTTTGGTTGATGAGCATGTCATTTTTATTCTACAATTAAAAGAGAAGATCATTAGTACTTTCTTGATTACATTTTATGAGAAATAATAAATTTTATTAAGTATCTCACTATTTTATCAAGTCCCAATGGCCCTCACCATTAAACTCGGAATGTCCAGTTTCCATGAAATTCTAGTGGAAAGGATCCATATTCCCCTTTTCATAACCCCAACAAGGGTTGGTCAAACTATTAGAAGGTATTTAGGTAGGTAGGTATTTTCAACTGTGGACTTTTAACTCCTTGATCTGTTGAGTGGACTCCCCAATCCTAAAATCATGACTTTTAGATTTCCTCAACTCTTGCCTCCAATATTACACCAAGTCTAGAAAGGGATACTTCTCTTAATGTAATATGGTTAAGTAAACCCAAAACCTTTCATAAGGGATTCCTGTATAAAAGTAAGTGTCCCAAAAATGGTTGGTCAAACACATAGTTTTATTGAGTTTTTTCCTTAATGAAGTAACAGAAGGATTCTTCTGACTTAATATTTTATTTGAGGGATTTTTATCTCTTATGTGTGAATTTATTATTATCATTATCACATGATTATTAATATTAAGTGGAACTTATTTAAGTGATTAACCATGTCTTGATAATATTTATTCATAAGTCTAGTTTATTTTAGTTCCATATTTCATACTTGTCTAATTCATTAATTATGTGATCGTGACAACACATCCATAATGATAAACCATGCAACTGACAGAAATAAAATAAAGGGAATGATCATGATCTTTTCTAATGGTTATTTTATCAAGTGGATGAGAAACTAACCCTGATCTAGGGGAGAAACATCTTGAACCTTTTGAGTTCGTGTTTACAGCTTTCCACCTGTCCACCTTTGTATCTCCTAGGATTGGTTTCATCTCAGCTCTAGCTTGAACCGCCTCCACTAGATTGAGAGTTCCATCCATTAAATATCCCTTTTTTTAAACTCGCATGTAGGTGAGGGATAAAAAAGGGGTTTTACATAAAAGAAACTTTGGGCACGCAGACATTACATATTAATGAGGAGAAGGCTCACATGCCAACAAATTTAATTTAAATAAATAAATTAAAATAAACCATCCACATACAAAGGTCTTGGTCTAGATCATGATCATCCATACATGCAATGCTATTTATGCATAAATAAAACTAGCATTCAATTATTTAATTTTTCTTGTTTAAGATAAATCACGCTAGAATCAATTAATTATCATCTTTAATTAATCACTACTTTTATCTTAAACCCTTTTTTTGAATTTCCTTGAGATTCTCATACATTATAATTTTAAACAAATAAATTAATTTAAAATTATCTTTGTACATAACTTGTACCTTGGAGGAAACCTGATGAATTCTCATTCATAACTACCCAATGAGTAGAAATGAACATTACACAGATGTTAAATTAAA
This sequence comes from Viscum album, assembly GCA_963277665.1. Taxonomy (NCBI): domain Eukaryota; kingdom Viridiplantae; phylum Streptophyta; class Magnoliopsida; order Santalales; family Viscaceae; genus Viscum; species Viscum album. The sequence continues at coordinate 444,242,222 of OY728160.1, forward strand.
CACATATATATAAAACACCTATCACGTATTGTGACTCAGCTGTACACTTGCACTATGGTACACTTATCAAGGGTTTGTATAATATAATAATAAATTTTAATAAATCTACTTAATTTGGATGAGTACACGGTGTGTAGTTTCGACTACACGACGTGTACTATCGTTCACCATCCATCTGAAGTACACGCCCGAGGACATAGCGTGTAGATGTACTTCAGAAATCTTCGGAGTACACAGTGTGTTCAGTGGGTCACACACCATGTAGTATCCACATTACACAATTTCCACCTAGGAAATCCGTGTATGGGGTACACGGTCCAACCCTAACCCGAAGGGACTACACGCCGTGTCCAGTGGACTACACGACATGTAATCCTAAAATCATGTGCCACCTGTTCTTGGTCAACACATGAAGTCATTTAAGACTTAGAAAGACTCCAAAACATGGCTTGGTTTGGAAAACCGGTCCAATGCATTGAATCTTAACTACACGACGTGTACTACCAAATACACACCATGTGTTCTAGTGTTGTACGACCAGGAAACTTTGGCACCTCCAAATGAGATCCTCTATTTTATTTTAATCAAAATTAAAAGAAAATATCGTTTCTGTAAGGTGAAAGAGAAACGAAAGAGGAGGAACAAATCTCGAGATTCAGATTTGCAGAACGATTAACTTGAATTGAAACAACTAAATTATTAAATGTGTAAATCATCAAAAAAATATTTAAATAATTATAAACTATGATGTAACCACTCTAATACCACTTGTAGGTTCCAATCACAGTGGAAGCGTGGCTGGGCCGACACCCAACTTTAATTCTTACCATGATCAATGATTATTCTGGGATCAATACGATGATGAATGGATGTCTCCACAGAATAAAATCAAATATTTAGATAAAGAAGGAAGAGGCCTAAAACATTTAGAGAGGATCTTGCAAATCATGTTTATAATTAATTTAATTAATTTCATAAAGAAAAGAATACCTGTATCTTTGGTATTTTCTTCATTGATGATGTTGATAGTTTGAAATGACCCTTCTAGATTATTTCATTGCGCTTGCAAGGATCCAAACTAGAATACCTTTAGCGGTGATCCACACATGCTCCGATGGCCTCTGATTGACACCAATCATTCTCCGAGTGGTAGCGTGGCGAAATGAGTTTCTTGTGTTGGTCATTCTTGATCGCTTGTTCTTCGGCCTTGAAGAACATCTCTCGTTCTTAAGAGGGGCAAGAAGAGTATTCAAGAGAGAAATTGTTTAGCTCAACAATTATCAATTCACCAAACATGCAGTGTGTTCCCATGGCACAATAGATATACTTGTCTATTTATATGCATGGAAATTCAGTTACAATATTTAATTGCATAATAGAAATTAAATACATTCCTGAACTTAGAGAAAACCCATTCTCATAATAATAATACCGCTTCATTATTTATGGTGTGCCAACTTGCGCAAAAAAAATTATGAATAAAATTCCGCATTACAAAATAATAGTAGTGTCATTATTATTTTAACTTGTTCCAACTAATAATTATTTCTCATCTTGCAAAAAAATATTTTACTACTGGATAGGACTTGGTCCGCTCGAACTCCACTTCCATTTATTGAACACCTGAACAAATAAATAAATAATTTATTCTCTTAAATAAATATTTTATCTACAAAATAGTAAATAAATATTTATTAAATGTTCAATAAAATAAATAAATAAATTTTATTTAATTTATGCAATCATATTAACTTGAATAAAATTATTCCATGGTCTTGAGAATAATATTTATTTCATTAATTAAATTCAAATAGAATTTAACTGAGACCACTAAAAACACTTAGTGTGTGACCATCTAGGATTCCTTCTCATTGGAATTAAGCGGGCTTGCCTAAAGTCTAAGATTACTATCTTGCAACGGGTCAAAGCACACAAGAGAAAAAACTTAAATTCACAACAATGACATCCACTTACAAATTCTCACTGTATAACACAATCCATTTGTCTCAATATCTTATCAATCGGGTTTCATGATAGTTTCATCAACCTTTATACTTGATACGTCGTTCTTTGACTACCTGAAATAAACTCGTCGTTACACCATAGTTATAGAATTTTTCATGACGGTTCTATTTCAATCAAAGGGACAAGATATCAAATTCCATAAAAGGAAGGAAAAAATCCTTACCCGACTTATCCATTAATATCATGTCACTTGGGACGCACCCAACATACCCTACTTCCCGCCAACTGTCTGCAAGACAGTTTTCGTCAGTAAATCAAAGTACGTGAGTCATGACACGTATTAATGATAATCTTAAAGTCTAAGGATTATTACATATGCTTGTAGATAGAAATATATGATGACACTAAAACATACATAATTCCTACTGGCGGGTCTATTCTCATAATCTTATGTCTTGGATATTACCAAGTGAGAACTTCATGAGAGGAAGTCTCATCAGCTTACGAGTACTCTCACCTGACGGTCTGCATGGTATGTGTCCTTTTATAGTATCACATCCAATCGTAGAACTATATTTAAAAATATTGTTATATCATCTCAAGGTTCTCATCACAGTGGACAACTGTCATGACCTTATCAATACAACAAATACTCTAGAACATTATTACATCATAGTCATGTAGAATAATGAACAATATGTAATAAGATATTTAATATTTAAATACATTAAATATACATGTAATCAAAGTACAACCAGTTGGTTCTATGACACTAACTCTCACACTATCTTTGTTTTCTTGAAACAAAAAGATTAGAGTTTTGGAACCTAAACCTTCTTGGGTCTTGTATTGTTAGGAATTTTTTTAGGTAACCACATTTTTACAACATTGTTTTGGGAAATTTCTAGTTCCTTATAAAAATAATCTTTATGAAAACCTAAATATTGAACTCTATTCAATGAACAATTTTTCTTCAAGTGCCCACCACTTTGGAACTTAGCACAAAAAAGGTTCAATTTTGGAAACAAATTAATTGTTACTAAAAACAAGTTTTTTATTTTTGAAACTATTACCATGAGTTCTAATTTGTTTATAAATATTTTCAAAGTTTTCCTTACTAGTGGTAAAATTTGATAAAAGGTTCTTTAAACTAGAAATTTCATATTTTATTTTGATAACTAATTTTTTATCCTCATCAGTAATAGTTTTAGAACTAATTTTTCCTTGTAAAAGTTTTTTCTCAGAAACAACATTTTCAAAATCTTTTGAAATAGTATATTTTTTAATATTAGTTTTATCAAAGATCTTTAGAAAGATCTAATATTTTATTGGTTAAAATATATATTCTTTAATATGCCTTAGCAAGCCTAACTTTTTCATTATCAAGTTTTTTTTTTAAATCTTGCAATTTTAATTTTATAATAGTTTTGAAAATCTGGAAACTTCATCATATCTTGGTAAAGTATTATCTTTTATTGAAGAAAATTATTCATTAGAAGATATAGAATTTTTCTCATTAGGATAATTTTCATTTAAATACATATTAATAATAGCTTCTGCAATATGTACCTTTTCCATTAGACATTGATTTACCATGGGTATGTTTGAAAAAATACCAATGTCCCTCTATCCGAAAATTTCATTATTAGAAGAAATTTCAGAAGAATCTCCTCCACTGGCACTCCATGTGTCAGAATCTTTAAAAACTTTATTTCCTTTAAAATTATAATATTTCTTTGAATTTCTTTCTGAATTCCATTCCGTCATTTCTTTCCTTTTCAACTTTAGATAATCAGGTCAAATATGTCCAACTCTCTTACATTCATAGAAAGTGACCTAAGAATATTTCTTATCACGTTTATCCTTATTAACTTTCTTATATTGATATTGAAAATATTTATCATTGACTATATTGTTCATCCTTATATCTAGATTAGATAAATCATTCTCTGAAGTTTCTGATGTACTAGAATTTGACTGAACAACAACTTTATTCTTCCTCTAATATTTCACAACATTATTAGTTTATTGAACTTTAAAAGGTATAGTATATGTTGTAGAAAAAGAAACACCACCATTTTTCTTTTTAGCTTTCTCAAAATCTCTTTTAATACTTCCCTCATACTACATAAGGGTAGTAATCAAATCATCAAGAGTAAGATTAGACAACTTCCCTATACTATCCACAATTTTTCCTTTTTATTCCCAATAATTGGGAATTATATCATTTTTAACTAAAAAGACACCATCAAGGCCTTTTTCTCCAATAGATTGTAAAATATTTATAATAGTCATGAATATTTGATGAATCTTGGAAATTGACTCTCCAGGTAGAAAATCAAAATCTTAGTAATCAGCTCTAAGCATAGCTCTTCTTATGTCCATAAATTCGGATGCACCAAAATGTGTTACTTCCAATTAACTAAAAATACTATTTGTAGCTTTATAAGATGATATCCAACTATATATATTCCTTGTCGTAGTACATAATAAAGTATTTTTGACCTTGCAATTCAACTGATATTCTTGCCTCTCAGCATTTTTAAAAGTAAAAACTTCCTTATTAGGAATATTTTTCTTTCTAGTAAGCATAAATAAGTTATCAACTATAGTATTGATCACAAATTTTTTCATTTTATCTCTCCTATATTCACAGTCCTTCCCATAAAAGATAGGCAGTCGACTAGGATTCAGATTATCAAGTGATCCAAAATTCATACCTTCCATCTTAAAAATATAGAAACTCTTTTCTATAAATACATGTTAGTGTAAAAAAGTTCATAAATATAAAATTTATATAAAAAATTAAACAACATAAAGTAAGTGAATGAAGTAAAAACTCATAAAGTATATAAGCAACAAAAACCTGATTTGATACCAATTTTAGGATCATAATATTAGCTTAGATGGCTATACTTACAAGAGGTGGGGAGGTGAATTTTAGTTTAAAAAACCTTTAAACTAACCAAAACACAAAACCTATTAAAGAAAATTTATCAGACTCATACTTAGTCTTATTATGAGAATAAAGATTAGAATAAAAATGGATCAAATTAATATCAAAGAATGTTTTATCATATTCATAGTTTTACCAATAAAACAAACAATATAGAAAGATGATTATGATGACTAACTTTCTATTACTTTCATAGTGGAATAACAACTTATAAAAAACAAGCAATAAAATTGCTAACAATAGTAAGAATGACTTACAATCTATATTAGAAGATTTAAATCTTTTAACCTTAAGAGTAAGGTAGTAATTAACCTTGAATAAAGGTATCCATAGTTTTATACTTACTGTCAATTATATCTTTCCTTACAAGTAAAACCCTCGATATGATGATCAAAATAAGATCTATCTTCCTATCCCTGAAATCCCTCGTTATGATGATCAACGTCTATCTTCCTATCCCAAAAATACCTTAATCTTATGGATTAGATTCACCGTATTCCTATCCCCAGAAACTAAATACAAATGAAAAAGTTCTAAAGGAAACAACCTATTAAATATTACTTAGAACAACAAATCTATAAAGAATTAAAAAGACTAATAATGAGCAGTTCATGATAAGAAATCTTCAGAAGACTTGAGTTGAGAAATGTATCATCTCTAAACACTTAAAATAACATATTATTTATAGTAAAAGATCCAATGATCATATTTCTATGTTTATTGCAATGACCTTGGACAGATAGCGCTTGACAGATCAAAATGTTTTGACAAAACTGAATGTCCAACGTTTTTTAACAACATTATAGTGTTAAAGGTATTCCTTACAATTGAAACAATTCTTATGTGCTTCTGATTATAAAATTTAGTAAGACTGATGTACTTCCTTATTAATTATCAATATGATGATCTGAATGAGGATTGGTATGATTTATCGGTACCAAGGTTAGTCCAATGGTAATTAATTTTTTCAGTCAGGTAGAAAAATCAAAAGTCTAACCACTGGTATAAAAAAAATGAATTCCGATAATTGGATACACCTTCAGTACAATGTATTACATTGAGTAATATAAAGTTTACAATCATAATACATCAGAACATTTCTATGTATGGACACACCTATGTTTGGTATAAAACTCATCCCACCTGTACATGGGATTACCTGTCATGCTACTTGAGTGGGATTGTGTTGTGCCCACTGAACCTTGAGGGCTTGGCCTTATAGTCTTCTCTTAGTTGTGGTGGGCACTTCACAATTTTTTTGTAAAAAAATTCTTAAACATAACAAAAATTATCCATTTTTTTGTGATCTTATATAGATTGATTTCATAATTTAAAAAATTAATTAAATTATTCTTATTTGGAATTATAAAATTATCTTTATCAAATCCTAAGGTTATAATACCAAATTAATAATTAAAACATTACATGTCATTACTTTTATTATTTTTAAATATTATTTTAAATTCATTTTAAAATTTTAAAACATCCAATGGTAAAAGAAAACCCAACGGTTATAAAAACATCAATGGTCACTATAAATTCCAATGGCTATTTTTACAATGGTCATATAAACATTTTAAATACTTGTCTAAGGCACACCAAAAATCATCATGTTCTTTTCTTGCTTTAAAAATGGTTCTGTACATTCCTCTTATTCTTATCATTTCAATTATTATTTTTGCCATTGCTTTTCTTATTATGGTAGATCCAAGGGATGAAGGCTACACAATCAGTTTTATTATGTTGATGGGAGGCATTTTGGTGGTTCTTTTAGGGCTTGCAATGAGTTTTCTAGAGTAGTTGAGGTCTTTAGACTTATAGGGTATTGGTGTTTTATTAATAAAAAAGTTTCTCATGTGTTCTCATTTTCTTGAATTTTTTTAATTAAGTACATGTATTTTAATAAAATAATGATAAGTAATAAAATTAACAATGTTATTAATATCACTATTACAATATGGGTTCGGGGCGTTATATTCTACCCCCTTAACTGAATTGCACCCTCACAATTCGCTTGTACTCACAACCACTTTTAGTCTTCAATATTGATGTTCCTACATAAACAACTTAATTATTATTAATTATTAAAATTGAATTATAATCAATTTATTTATACCTTCACCAGATCCACTAACGTGGGTGGTTCTCCTAAAAAGGTAGTCTATTACCGTCAAGTTGATCTCCAAATTAGTTTTTAGTTCTTCAATTTATTTTTCCCAAGCATAAATCCATCAACCAGAGTTAAAATCATTTATACAGTGATAGGATATTGAGAGAGAGGCATGAGAGGTGAAAAAATTGGATACATTAGAAGGGACTCGATTTTTATAAACCAGTCAAACTACCTCATTTTTTAAAATTTTAAAATCATAAAGTCTCCTATGAAAATTGAAGTTCAAGACTTGAAATGGATAAGCTACGTGGAGGTCACCCTCTTATGCAGCTTCCTAGAAATTATTTAAGGACTGAAACTTTTCAGACAGGGAAAAGCATTTGAAGAGACCCTCAAAATATTTTCCTCGACATGCATAGAATGCAAGTTGTGCATACACCATGAAGAAATAGAAAAATCCTGATCCTCAAAAGAATAAAAGAATATTTAGACTATTTGATACTAGGTAAAGAAGTTTTTGAGGATAGAAAGAGGTTTGGGAAGGTCTCAAATACATCCAAACATGATTTTAAAATTATATTTTTGAGTAACTCATCTAGAAGAGTAAAAATGTGATCTTCTGTCTTCTATATGAAAATATTAGAGAAAAGAAAAAAATATATAAATAATGTATCATTAAATTTTCAATTTGTTCTAATTTTTTTCAAAATTATCTTGATTGTTCCTATGATTCCAACTGTAAATCCCCAAACTCGTGCTTCCGAATTCAGTGCTAAAACATGTTGTGTGATTTTTCTATAAAGGAAAATGAATAATTACACAACACATTACACAATCGAGGACCTTTTCTGATCTAGGTTCTGGAGAATTAGATACAAATATTAAATTTCAAATAAAATGTACAAAATAAAATTAAAGGAACTAAAAATTCTTCAGTATGTTTCCTCCTCATAGAAAAATACATAACAAATAATTCTATTGAACCTATACAAAAATGAATTTTGAAATATAGGGTGAGCATTTAATATGCCCAGTAAGGGGTTTTGAAAATATTAATAAATTATTTTAAAACAATTCCTTGAAACAAGCATACCTACTTGAAAATAGGTTTTTATAACATCATTATACTAAATAAATAAATTAAGAATCCATTATTTTCTCAAAATAATTATAATTGAAAAGATCATTGGGATTCCTCCATTGAAAATAATAATTTTCAGTGGATCATTTCTGATACTTGGCAGACCATCTTGAAAACATAAGGCCTCTAGTCATAACTCATATAGAACAAGGTCCCCTTAATATTTATGGGTTCACTCCCCATAACATAACATTCATTATACTAGTTTCAATTTTTAAAACACTTTTAATGGACCTGAATTTCTCAATCCTAACCCAAAACATTTTGAAAATACATACATAAAATTATTTTCTTTAAAAGAAAACAACATTTTTTATAACATTTCATAAAAATATTTTTGAGAGTTTCTAAAACCATTTTTTAGGAGAATCTCATGCTCAAAAATTTCTATACTTATTTAAAAGTTATAAATAAAATACACAATAAAGTATGTACACACTTGATTAAAAATGCATGGAATGCCACTTATAATTTAGAAAATGGTCATACCTAATTATGTATGATATACTAGGGGATGTAGATACAATTTATCACATGAAATAATAATTTGTTTAGGATTAGCACATAAAATGATAACAATTATCATTTAACACATAAATATAGACCATAAAATGATTGATAAAGAACCAAATTTATAACCTTTGTAAATATATTTAGAAACAAAATATTAATCCCTCTTAATAAATAAATTGATTTACATACATGAATATACATTAATATGAATCATTATGCATTATATATAAAATTATGCTTTGAAAACATAAGCAATCCATTTGATAAACAATCCTCTTGCAATATATAGGCCTGGAGATAAAATTTAAAACAAAATATTTATCTTATAAATTCTAAAAAATAGAAAGTCATATAGATACATATATATCTCTGTATTTGTACCTTTTTAATCAACATAAATTGATCAATAATAAAATAAAAACCTTACAAAGCATAGGCTTAAAATTAAAATTTTAAACAAAAATCCTTATCTTAAATATTCTGAAAATAGATAGTCATGTATGTATATATATACATATATATACACTTATATATGTAAATCTTTGTAAAATGAAGATAATATGATTAACAAAAATAAACCCATATAAGGAACATAAATTTTAAACAAATATTTTTCCTCAAAAATTCTTAAAATAAATAAATAGGTATGTATACATTTTTATGGACACACACACACACACACATGTGAGTGTCTTAGTGAAATCAAACATAAAAAAAATTGAAGGCTTATTTTTTTGATAAAACGAGGGTATAAAGCTTATGGAATTCGAGCAGAATGAAATAGAGGACTTGGGAGGATGAGGATTGGATGTTTAGGTGTGAAAATAGGGATATATATATATATGTATATATATATATATAATCCCATGTTTCAATAAGCAGAGATGTTAAATGAAATCCGAAATTGACCAAATAAATACTAAACAAAAATGATAATTAGTGAAAAATTATAATAAATTCAGGTTGATTGACAATATATATATTTATATAGATGGATTCTGAAGGTAGTCGTGGGATAGGATAAACATAACCTGAGACAAAGATTCAGTTTAATTTAAAAATACCATTCATCAATGTCATTTGTGGAAGATGAAACTGAAATGGGGTCGTGGGTCGAAGGCGACTTTGACAGAGGGGATGGCTTGGGCAGTCGTCAACCTACTGGTTCATGGGGCGTGATAGGGTTCATGAGGAAGGAGAAGAATGGGATTTGGATGAAGGGCTGATATTTTTCAAGATGGATCAGACAATTGAGATTAAACCTATCATGTAAATAAAGGAGAGGAGGAGGGTCGATTGAGGGAAAAGGAGGGGACAGTCAGGATTATCCTGGTACAAAATGGATGGATCAGATTAGATCTCTCATTTTAAAGTGTCCCACATCGAAACCAATTGGTTTCTAGGACCGCCTTGTAAGGTTGGACACGGGAGGCATTAATCAGATGACACAACACACACACACATTCACTTGGGGAGGCTTATACAGAGCCTCTCTGCCCGGGCCACGACCCAAACTATACACACGGACTGAGACTCGGTCCACATATGCTCGATTCGAAACTAGGCCCACCTATACATGGGATGACCTATCACGCTGCTCGAGTGGGCTTGTGTTGTGCCCACTGGACCTTGAGAGATTGGCCTTAAAGGCTTCTCTCAGTTGTGGTGGGCACTTATAAAAATTTTTTGTAAAAAAATTGTTAAACATAACCAAAATCGTCCATTTTTTTGCGATCTTATATAAATTAATTACATAATTTAAAAAATTAATTTTATTATTCTTATTTGGAATTATAAAATTATATTTATCAATTCTTAAGGTTATAATACCAAATTAATAATTAAAACATTAAATTCCATTAATTTTATTATTTGCGAGTGTTATTTTAAATTCATCTTCAATTTTTAAAACATCCAATGGTAAAAGAAAACCCAACAGCTATAAAAACATCAATGGTCAATATAAATTCCAACAACTATTTTTACAATAGTCATATAAACTTTTTAAATAACTGTCTAAGGCACAACAAAAACCATCAAGTTATTTTCTTGCTTCAAAAATGGTTTTGTACATTCCTCTTATTCTTAGCATTTCCATTATTCTTATTACAATTGTTTTTCTTATTATGGTAGAACCAAGGGATAAATGCTACACAATCAGTTTTATTGTGTTGATGGGAGGCATTCTGATGGTGCTATTAGGTCTTTTAATGAGTTTTCTAGAGTAGTTGAGGTCTTTAGCCTTATAGGGTATTAGTGTTTTATTAATAAAAAAGTTTCTCACATGTTCTCATTTTTTTGAATTCGTTTGAATTAAATACATTTATTTGCATAAAATAATAATAATTAATAAAACTAACAATGATATTAATATCACTATTACAATATGGGTTCGGGGCGTTATAATCTTGATGTGTGATAGAAGGTCCAGAGTCATAATTTGAACCTGAACTAGACTTAGAGTTATCCGCATCAGTGGGATGAGGAGGGGGTGGAGTGGGCTGAATATCGGCCTCAAGTTGAGTCGGGGGATCAACTTTATCAGTCTTATCAAGGACTGGTTCACTACCTCTAGGTGTGGCAGTCTTGTTCTTAGGAGAAGATGATTTGTGAAAGACCACATCCCTACTAATAACACACTTCTAGTATCTTGATTTATCTATCTAGAGTTTGTATCCCTTAACTCCCTCAGGATAACCAACGAATATCCACTTGAGGTCTTTTGGTTTTAATTTTTTAGTCTTGACATGAGCATAGGTTGTAGAACCAAAGACCATTAAGTAGAAATAAGAATGGGGCTTACCATTCTAGAGTTATTCAGGTGTTTTGAACTGATTTGCAAATGAGAGACACCTATTGATAATGTAGAAAGAAGTGATGGTGGCCTCAGCCAAAAAATATTTGGGGAGGCCTGATTATGCAAGAATGATCCAAACTCTTTCAATTATATTCTTATTCATACTTTCTAGAATCCCATTCGGTTGGGGGTTTTCCTTAACAGTTTTGTGCCTCTTAATCCCTTCAAATTCACAATACTGAATGAACTCTGTAGGCAGATATTCAAGCTCATTATCTATTCTCATGGTTTTAATTTTCTTTCCAGTTTGATTTTCAACTGAATATTTTCAGGTCTTTAAGGTTTGGAAAACATCATATTTATTTTTTAAGATGTAAATCCAAAATTTCCTGGAGTAATCATCAATGAAGGTGATGAAATATAACCCTCCACCATGAGAGGTGGTCCTTGCTGCCCCCCACAAATCTGAATGGATGTATTCAAGTGGGGGTGGTGGCTTTGAAGGAGGGCCTATTGAAACTCACCCTTTTGGCTTTTCGCATCACACAATCTTTACAGAATAGAAGATTAGCGGGTGTGATTTCACTCAACAATCCCTGCTTGTTGAGTTCCTCTAAGACTTTGGAGCTTATATGCCCTAATCTTCTATGTCATAGAATAGTATTATCAGTGTTTGTATTGTAAACACTACTTAATTGTCTTGAATGGGTCTTACCATTCAAGAAATATAACCCATTGGTGAGAGGCCCTCTTATGATTGTTCTTGATCCTTTAGAGATCTTGATACAACCCACTTCTGATCTAAAGGTAACCCCCTTTTGATCAAGAATGCCTAAGGATATTAAGTTTATTTGAAGGTTGGGGACCATCCTTACATCAAGTAATGTGGTGATGGATTGCTCATATAACTCTATTAGAATAGAGCCTCTACCCTCAACCTTTTACCTCTTATTGTTCCCTAAGTTGACATCACCTTCTACATTTTCAACCAGCTCTGAAAAAGACTCTCTATATAGACACATGTGAAAGGAACAACCATGGTTGAGGACCCACTCTTGATTGAGTGTACGGATAGAAACATTCATGGCTTTAGTAGTGTCATAGCCTGAGTCAACCAGAAGAGACTGGTCAGTGGGTTGTTTGAGTTCTAACTTGTGCTTGAGCTTCCTACACTTGGGCTTAATGTGCCTGGGTTTACCATAGTGAAAGAATGTGACTTTTCTATCCTTAGAACTAGTCCTCAGTTTGGGTTATTTAATACTCTTACTTTTGTCTTTATTGAACCACTTCTTTTTACCTTTAACTTGAGGTCTTCCCCTGGTAAAAAAACTCTCGGTCTCACCTTTTATCTTAGGTCTAGAATTAATTTCCTTAGACAGAAGGGTTGATTTAACTTCTTCTAAAGTTAGTATTAACCATACATCATGGTCTCGACAAGTGTGTTATAGCTATGGTCATGGGAGATCAAGAGGATCATCACATGATCCTCATAGTCTATAGAAACATTTATATTGGCTAAGTCTAACATGACTTTATTGAATCCATCTTAACGAGTTTTTACAGAAGTACCAGACTTCATTTTAAAAAGTGAACATACGATGCTTCTTGTAAATTATTCCTACTAATGAGGTATTCATGTACAATTTTTCAAGTTTAAGTCATGTTACTACAATGATAGACTCATAAGACACTTCTCTAAGAACCTTATCACCGAAGAAAAGTAAAAGGGAACTATGGGATTTAATAATTATGTCAGAGGGAACTTGTTGGTATTCTATAATGGTCTGGCCAGTTTCATTAACATTTGTAACAAGTTTCATAGGCCCGGATAGGCCGTCAATTAAACCCTGTTGGACAAGCAATGCCCTCATTTTAATTTTCCATAAATTGAAATTGTTGTCTCTATTAAATTTTTCGATTTCGTATCGCATTGTAGACATGTTTATTTAGGTGAGTGAATGTCGAGTGGTTGGGGACAACGTTAGACGTACGCCCTAAAGAACCGACCAATCACACTGGGTAAACGTGCACCGTGAGATATGAAATGTAAAAAAAATAAATGAATACAATGGTTTCAATTAACAAACATAAATCAATAAACATGCTGGAATTAAATGGAGAAATAGATACAAAAATAAAGGTAAGAAACCTTAATTTAATGAGACTGTAAATAGAGCGCAATAAATAGTAAACATAATGCAACAAACAAAGTTTAATGAAACTGTAAGCAGAGTGCAATAAACCAGATTATCAAAACTAAAACCACAATAAGCTAGAGAGGATCTGATACCACTTATTATGGTTGAAGGGTAGTGAAAATGAAACCATACAACCATCGAAAAAAAAGAGGACCGAATCTGGAATGTGGAATTTGATAATACAAAACCAGAATAAAATAAAAATTGTAAGAAAGTGAATGAACATGAGGATTTAACATGGTTTAGACCCTTAGGGATCCTACTGCATGGAAAAAACACCACACACACGCATGATTTTATTAATGCTCAAAAGGAAACTAAAAAGCTAAAAAAAATATAGTAGACAACAAGAGGAAAAGAAATGAAAAGAGGTGAAAACAACTTCGTAGAAGACGTAAACCAAAGAAAATGGAAGCGCTTACAATGCAAGAGTTCAAAGAACACTCCGGTAGTCATGTTCTTTTCAAGTTGGATTGCAGGAATCCGAATCGTCTGGAACAGGTTGACGTCACCTTCTTGTTTGGTTCAGAAAGCCTTCAACGAGAACCAGTGTCACACATCTTCCTCCAAGAAAGGGGGTCGTCTCCACCAGAAGACCGAGAACACAACGTTTCTAGGGAGAACAATAGGCACAAGCACTCCGGTGATACAATGCAGAGTCGGCAAACTAGGGTTTCACCTCACAATCTGAGAGCCATATCAGGAGAGAAAAACTGGAGAGAAGTTGACTGAACGAACCGACGCCGTGCAGGGGTGATGAAACCCCCTGACACTAACCATCGATTGAACAGAACACCCAATAACAAAGGGGCACACAACAAGGTGCAAAAAATTCCCAACAACACAAGAAGATAAAGCGGACTAGATCAAGGGTACAAATGAAAAGGGTGGTAGGAGGATCAACAACCAATACTAAGGCACAACATAACACTTGGATTGCCAACATGACATCTGATACATCAATGGCCAATACCAAGGTACAACATAACACTTGGATTTCCAACATGACATCTAATACAAAGAACACCAACATATAGGTGAGAGGCTCATGAGATACAAAGCCCAACAAATAAACAAGCCCAAATATAATATATTCACCATGATTATAAATTGAGAAAACTATATGTGGTGGGGGAAAATGTGGAAAACAGCCCCCAACACACGAGCCGAGGAACACCGAATAAATGGACAGGTGAAAAATAATTTTTACAAAGAAAATTTGATGTTCAATACACTGTAGTTAATACAAACTTGAAAATAGACAGCAACGAATAATAGTACAACAGCGGGCAGCAGCACAAAGTAAAGAAAAACAGGCAGGAGACAAGTATTTACGTGGTTCGAAACCCTTTTGGGCCCTACTCCATAGCAAGAACACCACAACACACATTTTTATTATAAATTCTCAAACAAAACACATTACAAAATGATTTGTAACAATGACAGAAACTTCCATCAGATAAAAAACTAGAGAAAAATAAAAAAATGCACAAATCCGTAGAAAGAGAGGAGGGATACTCACAATGTCGGACCCATTGTGGTCCGGCTGTCCGGATCACTTCAAGATGTTGTGTCAGAATAGCGCAGAGCTGGAAAACCCCAGATCTTGAGGGCTGCCACGGTCAGAAAACACCCAGAATTGAAACGTCACGGATGGAAGATGGATGGATCTATAGCACCGTGCCCGGAAGACTCCTCTAGCGATGAAGGGAGAACTCCGATTCTGAAGACCAGCGACGCGAGGGGTTTCCAGCCGCGTGATGAGGCTTCTCCAATGATGAAACCATCAGCAACAACGAGGGTTTTCTAGTGACAAAACCAGCGGCACAATGAGGGTTTTTCTAGTGACGAAACCAGCCGTACGGTGCAGAAAAAAACTAGAACTCTCAAACCCTCTTGCTCTCTCTCATTCCTCCAATGGCGCTGCCCTGCCAAAACAATAGAGAGAAAATAACGCAAAAAAAAACCAAACAAAAAACACAACCTCTTATGAGATCCAACGACAAGAAAAAAATGGGCGGCTGAATAGATCAATGACCAGCATTATTTGAGCAATTGAAATGATAACAAAAAACAAAAAACATATGTAATAAAAGAAAATAGCAGCGAAAATTTAATATGTAAATAAAAATAACACTATCAATTAATAACATTGCAGGAATAAGAAGCTTAAAATGTTAGATTAAATAAAATGAGAAGCTTAAAATAAGAACAACCTAAAATGACAGATTAACTAAAATAAGAAGCTTAAAATGACAGATTTAACACATGACTCCACCAATCGGGGGTGGGGCCTGACTTTATTTTGGAATCCATGACTCCACCCATCGGGACACCGCCAAGCAGGACAACCCGCTGTCATGCCTCGCCGCCTCCGCCGCACCCTTCATCGCCGCCACCCTCTCCCTAAATGCCCGCCCCTACCCCGTCCCCATCACCTCCTTCACTCGTCTCTCCACCTCCACCGCACCCACCCACCCTTTCCCCGACTCCTCCATCCTCACCACCACCTTCATCTCCTCCGCCATTATCACCCGGTTGAAGCATTGCTCCGCGTACAGTGGCCACGCCAGCATCGGCACCCCCGCACAGATGGCCTCCAGCACTGAGTTCCACCCGTAGTGCGTCACGACCCCCCCCCCCCGCCCCATGCCGGAGCACCGCCGCCTGCGGTGCCCATGACCTCACCACCAGCCCCCTCCACCACGTCCGCTCTACAAAGCCCGCTGGAAGAACCCGCTCTAGATCCAGATCCGACAACGACGTCGTGCATGGACCCTTTGCATTTATATGATGAAGTCAATGCTCATGGACGTACATTGAGTTTTTTTTATAAATGGATTTTTAATTTTTTTTACAAAAGGGATAGGGTTTTCAATATTTTTAAAAAGGGGTTTGAGATGCGTGAACCCTGTTCATGCATCCCCCATCCCGGGAAGATGCGTGAACGGGGTTCATGCATCTTCAATCTGAGCGAGATGCGTAAACCCCGTTCATGCATCCTTCGTGAATCAGATGAAGGATGCATGAACGGGGTTCAGGCATCATGCAGAATGTTTTTTTAATTGTTTTAAATTTTTTTATTTTTATTTTTTTTGTTATATATATATAAAACAAAATATTTTAGCAGAATTTATCCGCTATTTAAAATCCAGCAGCACTGCCATTACAGTAGTCTGGATTCTGACAGAAACTCTCACCCAGGACTCCCTTTTATAAGAGGGCTTTCCCTGAAAATTATTCGGCATTTTTGATGTGGGATACAAGTCCTTCCTAACCTGCATAGTACATTCTGCATTTCCGATGTGAGATTCTGTTTCAAGTACGTGACTTTGAAAGATTATAAAATATAGACTATAAGACTAATATAAATGAAATTTTAAAAATTGATTAAACATATAAGAAATAGTTGAAAACAAAAATAATTTCATAAAAAATGTTGTTCAAAAATAAATTATAACCATTCAAAACCATCAAATTGAAACTTAAAAATGTTTCACATATTTCAAGTACGTGACTTTGAAAGACTATAAAATATAAACTATAACACTAATATAAATGAAATTATAAACACTGATTAAGCATATAAGAAATAGTTGAAAAAAAAATAATTTCATAAAAAATATTGATAAAAAAATAATTTATAACCATTCAAAACCATCAAATTGAAACTTAAAAATGTTTTATGTATGCGACTTTGAAAACCTATAAAATATAAAGTGCAAGACCAGTATAAATGAAAATTAAAACATGAATTAAAAATATAAAAAATAGTTGGAAATAAAAATATTTTAATAAAAAATGTGGGTGAAAAATAATTTATAAGATTTCAAACACACATACTTTAAACATAAAAATGTTTCAAATATGTGGCTTTGAAAGAATATAAAATATAAATTACAGGATGAATATAAATGAAACTTAAAACATGAATTAAACATATATGAAATAATTAATAATTAATTAGTTAATTAGTAGAATAATTATTAATTATATAATTATTAATTACTTATTAATCAATATAATTATAAATTAGTTAATTATTAATATAAATATTAATTATTAACTACTAATATAAATTAGTAGTATAATTATTAATTATACAATAATTAAATAATTAATTAATTAGTAATATAATTGTTAATTATAATTATTCAATATAATTATCATTTCTTATTTCTTATTTATATAGTAATTAATTACTTAATTAGTAATATAATTATTAATTATAATTAGTCATTGTTAATTATTAATTATATATATAATAACTAATTATTTATTAGTATTATAATTATTAATTATATAATAATTAATTAGTTAATTAGCAGCATAATTATTAATTATTAGTTAATTAATTATAATATAATTAATAATTATATTACTAATTAACTATTAAATTATTATATAATTAATTATTAATAATTGATAATTAATATTTATAATGAATAATTATAATTATTAATTATGTTGTTAATTTACTCGTTAAATAATAAATTATTATATAATTAATAATTATTTTACTAATTAAATAATTAATTATTATATAACTAATAATTATATTACTAATTAACTAATTAATTTTTATATATTTAATAATTCTATTACAAATTAACTAATTAATTATTATATAATTAATAATTATATTACTAATTAATTATTATATAATTAATAATTATATTACTACTTAATTATTATAAAATTAATAATGATATTAACAATTAACTGATAATTATATTACTAATTAACTAATTAATTATTATATAATAAATAATTATGTTACTAATTAACTAAATAATTATTATATAATTATATTAGTAATTAACTAATTAATTTTTGTATATTAGTAATTAAAAACTAATATTTATATTAATAATTAACTAATTTATAATTATATTGATTAATTAGTAATTAATAATTATATAATTAATAATTTTACTTCTAATTAACTAATTAATTGTTAATTATTTCTTATATGTTTAATCCATGTTTTAATTTTCATTTATATTCTTCTTGTAATTTATATTTTAGTCTTTCAAAACCACGTATTTGAAACATTTTTATGTTTCAAGTATGTGTGTTTGAAATCTTATAAATTTTTGTTCATCAACATTTTTTATTAAAATTTTATTATTTTAAACTATTTCTTATATTTTAAATTCATGTTTTAATTTGAATTTATATTGGTCTTATACTTTATATTTTATAGGATTTCAAAGTCACATACATGAAACATTTTTAAGTCTCAATTTGATGGTTTTGAATGCTTACAAATTATTTTTGATCAACATTTTTTATGAAATTATTTTTTTTCAACTATTTCTTATATATTTAATGAATTTTTAAAATTTCATTTATATTAGTCTTATAGTTTATATTTTATAGTCTTTCAAAGTCACATAATTCAAATACATGAAACATTTTTAAGTTTCAATTTGATGGTTTTGAATGGTTATAAATTATTTTTAATCAATATTTTTTATGAAATTATTTCTGTTTTCAAACATTTTTTATATGTTTAATCAATGTTTAAAATTTCATTTATATTAGTCTTATAGTTTATATTTTATAGTCTTTCAAATTCACATACTTGAAACAAATAAAACATTTTTAAGTCTCAATTTTATGGTTTTAAATGCTTATAAATTATTTTTGATCAGCATTTTTTATGAAATTATTTTTATTTTAAACTATTTCTTATATTTTTAATCAATGTTTAAAATTGCATTTATATTAGTCTTATAGTTTATATTTTATAGTCTTTCTAAGTCACATACTTGAAATACATGAAACATTTTTAAGTTTCAATTTTATGGCTTTGAATAGTTATAAATTATTTTTTATCAACATTTTTTATGAAATTATTTTTTTCAACTATTTCTTATATGTTTAATTAGTGTTTAAAATTTCATTTATATTAGTCTTATAGTTTATATTTTATAGTCTTTCAAAGTCATGTACTTGAAATATGTGAAACATTTTTAAGTTTTAATTTGATGTTTTTGAATGGTTATAATTTATTTTTGATCAAAATTTTTTATGATTTTTTTTTTGTTTTCAACTATTTATTATATTTTTAATCAATGTTTAAAATTTCAGTTATATTAGTCTTATAGTATATATTTTATAATCTTTGAAAGTCACGTACTTGAAACAAAATCTCACATCGGAAATGAAGAATGTACTATTCAGGTTAGGAAGAACCTGTATCCCACATCGAAAATGCAGAATAATTTTCAGGGAAAACCCTCTTATAAAAGGGAGTCCTAGGTGAGAGTTTCTGTCAGAATCCAGACTGCTGTAATGGCAGTGCTGCTGGATTTTAAATAGCGGATAAATTCTTTTAAATTTTTTTGTTATATATATATATAAACAAAAAAAACAAAAAAAACAATAATTTTTTTTAAAACTATTAAAAAAACATTCTGCATGATGCGTGAACCCCGTTCATGCATCCTTCATCCGATTCGCGAAGGATGCATGAACGGGGTTCACGCATCTCACTAGGATTGAAGATGCGTGAACCCCGTTCACGCATCTTCCCGGGATCAGGGATGTGAGAATGGGGTTCACACATCTTAGACCCCGTTTTAAAAATATTGAAAACCCTATCCCTTTTGTAAAAAAAAAATTTAAAAACCCATTTAAAATGAAAACCCACGTACGTCACCCTATAGGGCATTATTTAAAGACTGAGAAAGGTGCTTGGGGACTTATTGTCATTTCAAGGACCGATAAATTTATCTTAAATAATTATTTCATTGATTATTGTGATTTATTTTTTGCATCAAATGTAAACTCAACTAACATATTGTGTCATTTTTTCTCTATTACTTTAATGATTCCTAATTTCATTATATTAGAGTGTTATTTTTTTAACATTTTTATATTTTTTTAATTTTAGGATAAATGATCATTTTCACCACACAAACAAATTCAAATTAATGTTTTGATTGGTCGTTGAAGTATAAACAAAGATTTATGGTGGGATGTTGGAATTATCACAAGTGTTCCTTTTGTATTGATTTTCAATTATTGAAAAAATAACACGATCAATAACTAGTTTCATCGACTTTATATACATTTATTTCTATGACTTGTAAAATTTTAACAACCCACAACTCTACTTCAGAAATCATCTCATAATCATATCATTAATGATTTTTTTAATATTTTTTTAACATTTAATGTTAATTTACATAATTAATATATATCAAGGGCTGAACAAAGCCAACCCTCATTTTTTTATAATTAAATTTATTAAATTTAATATATATATATATAAATATATAGTAATAAAGAGTATATTAATTACATATATATTTAGGATCATAAGAGTAGCTTAGATGACTATACTTACAAATGGGAGGTGAATTTTAGTTTAAAAAAACTTTAACTAAAAAAACACAAAACCTCTTAAAGTAAATTTATCGGACTCATACTTCATCTAATTATCAGAGTGAAGATCAGAACTGTAATATCTCAATTTTTACAATGATAATAAAACCCCTCTTGTGATAAATTATTAATATCTTAATTGGGGAAAAATGATTTATTAGTGAAATAACTTAATAATATGTTAAAGGATGTGCATAAGATAAAAAACCTAGTTAAAACTATGAAATATTCAATGGAATATTTTTGAAGTCAAACACTGAGCTAGTGTGAGATTACAAGGCTTGTAAAGACTCAGCGAAGATAGAATAAAAATATTAAATATATTACATTAAGTTCGCACAATATTTTTTCAAAAATTGGATAACTACCAAATGACGTGTCGTACGAGAAATCTGAGACCACCGATAAGGTCCGGGACATGGTGTTTACCCTAGGAAGGATATAAAATTTTTATGCATCAGACGTTTGGATGTCTCGCTCGCAAAAATAATTTAATTAATAATTTTTATTATATTATTTTTGAAAATAATTTAATATCCCCAAAATAGTGCATCATATAGGAAATATGAAACCACCGATAGGTCCGGGATGCAATGCTTACCCTAGGCAGGTTATAACATTCGCAAGCATTGAACATTTGGATGCATTGTTCACAAAAATAACCTTTTAATATTTAATTAATTATTTAATCCATTTTTTAAATATTAAATAATTAATATATCTCAAATAGTGCATTGTATGAGAAATATGAGACCACCATTAGGTTCGGGACGCAGTGTTTACCCAAAAATGTGTTTACCCAAGGATAAGTTTTTTGGTATATAAATAGTTTATTTGACAACTAAAAATAATAATAGTAATTAAACTACTATTACTATTATTATTATTTGTGTTAAGGACATAAAATAAAAATATACTCTCATGATTAATAACGGCGTTACGATGTAAATAATAAGTGGACAATGTAATTAATCTGATATTATTAATTAGGAAAATTAAATAAAAGTAATAAATGTGATGTCTTTAATTGTGTTGGATAAATGACAGTGTGTGCAATTAATAAAATGCATTTACTATTTTCAGGTTTTAATGAAAATTATTGTTGAATGCTAATGGCAAAAATAATATCAAATATTTAATAAATAATAATATTTTTTTTGTTATTACTATTTTTATTATTAATGTGGGAAATAATTGGTGTATATATATAGTGGATATATATATTTGTGTGCGCTCACGCTCGCGTGCGAGTTTAAATATATATATATATATATATGTGTGTGTGTGTGGGGGTTATACACACACACACACACACATGGGTCCATATATGTGTATGTGTGTATATATATATAGATGATAAATATATACAATAAAGAATTTTAATATATATATATATATACACATATTAATGGATTTAAATGGAACAAATAGTTACATGTCTAAGATGCTACATGAGAAATAAACACTCTATGAGTAACACATGGAGGGTTTTAAAAAGAAGCTATAATGTTTTGAAATAAATGTAATAAAGGAATTGTGAAATTAATGGATGAAAGAGAAAAATGATAATTTTAAAAAGAGGAGGAAATGTTGAGGTTGTAGGGAATTCTCATAGGAGGTGTATCACCCCTCATCCTTTCGCCTATCCTACTCCCTCTCTCCTCATTTTTTATTATTTCATTCAAATTTCTTTCCTTGATATCTTCTTCGTTTTTTATCGGATTGACACACCGTCAGTTCTGTTAGGTTCATATCGATGAACAAAAATTTAATCCCAAGTTTGTTTTTGAAGGCAGCAAGGTATGTTCAATATGATTTTCACACTATTTTTATTGATAATTTATGAAATTTTTTATCAAAATATAAATTACAAAAATTATCAAATGATAATTGCGAAAATTTTAACAATGATAATTATGGAAAATTATCAAATGATAATTGTGAAATCTTAACAATTATAATTGTAGAAAATTATCAAACAATAATTGTGTAATTTTAATAAAATATAATTATCAATAATTATCAAATGATAATTTATAAATTAAATTATCAAAGATAGCTACTGAATTATGAAGGATAATTTGTAAGGAAAATTATTATAATATAATTATAAAAATTATTCAATGGTGATTATAATAAAAAAATATCAGGTGAAAATGATATTAAATTATCATAGGATAATTATGCAATTATCATGGATAATTTTGTGGTTTTATTAAATAATAATTATTTGGGAATACCACATGTTTTCTTGAAATAATCTAGAGATATAAATTACCAAACGTGGTTTTATAATTATTCTTGAAGATAAAATTGTGAGCGCATGCATTGGTCTAAGACAGTAATTTAGGAATTATCCAGGAGAGAGAAAGTATTATCACATGCTATATTTTATTTATTTTTGGAATAAAATAGATGGTTCTGGTTTTAGGTATCCTTAGCGTGAAATTGTTTTTTGGTTGGTGTGCAAATGTGGTTGGGTAACGGTGCCTTTGACGGACTTTGCCGTGATGGTGACAACTTTTGAGGTAGGAAGTTCCTTATGTAACACCCCAGGTAAATAAAGAATATGACATTTTCATATTTATCCACATTTGTGAATAAAATATTAATATGACTTTAAAGGGGACACTATGCTCGATGGCGTACCCAACACGCAACAACGAGTTTCTTGGGAATCTTACATTGCACTCTAATAATAAAATAATATTATTTTAAATGGTAGTTAACATGTAGCCATTGTATTGGCGGGAATGGATAGAAATAACTAAAGTATGATTATATATGTTTTTAAATGTTTTTACATTTATCCAATAAAATATAAAGGCATAAAATACGGAAAGAATTCAATTTTAGGCGTATATGCCCTAGTTTTCACTAAAGGTTCACCTATCGCCTTTTGATGGAGAACCATCATTAAATATAGTTTTGTTCACTCTTATACATCCTTTTTTACCAAATAAAACTCTTCTTAAGAATTAGGACATCAAAATTTACTTTGTGTAAATTTTTGGTATCTCTCTGATAAAGTTCATTTTTTAATAAATAGTGTAAAATGTTGTATTTTAATTCAAAACCTCTTTTTAATCTAATTTATTTATATGATTAGATTATCTTTTGAATTGGTTTTAAAGTGAAATTAGAATATATTTTTACCATTAAATCCAATAGTGGTAGTTGGAATTAATTTCACTTTGAAATCGGACTTAAACTAGTGTCAATCTTTTGATACTTATTATTTCATAAAAACACGCTATTTGCTCTAACAGCTGGAATTAATTATTAAATTAATTAATGTGACTTATATGTTTTGAATTTTGTAAAATAGACTTCATTTTTGAATTTGGAATATCAAATATAGCTTAGGGTGAATTTTTGGGATTTTTCTGAAAAACTTCAATTTTTGATGAATAGTGAAACCACTAAGTGGTACTTATAAAAACTGATTTTTCCGTTTAAATGAAATTTTGCCATATTTGTGTTTTGAATTTAAAAAATCCGACACACATGGTTGTCATTAAGAAGTAAAATGTGGTTCAATGGGATAAAAATATTTTTTTGGTGAATAGTAACTTATTAAGTTTTTAATCGCGATTAGAGGTAATTAGTGTAGTTTAAGGTAAAAATAATGTTTTAATAATATGAAATGAACTTGAAACATGTCCTAACCTCATTGTATGTGTCATGGCCGACCAAGAAAACCCATGGGTCAACTTGGGGACCCCATGAAGCCACTTTGGTTGGAAAATGACATTAATATCTTTTTATTTAAAGTTAAAGTAAAAAATGAGACAAACATGAAATGTTTTACTAAAATAATTTTTACATAGGGTTATACAAATCCGATTTTTGACTATAAATATTCATTGGAAAGCTAAAAAGATTTCCTACATCATAGTATTTTTTTTTATAATTTTTAGACATTAAATAAATTAAATTATTTATGACATCATGATGATGCAGCGATGACCTCATTATTTAACGATTTAAATAAAATGGAAAGATAATGTAATATCTAAGACCTAAACATGTAAAAAACCTATTGTATGAGTGGATTTAGAACCCTTATCACCTTATCCTTGAAACAAATCAATGTGGGACCTCTTAAATCCGAATACCATTTTAAAATAAAGTGACTTTTCTTTACCTTCCAAGAGTGCCCCTCCTCTCCTCTTATAAAAGGCCCCCAACTCTACCTCCTTACCCACACTCCCAAAGCCTTTGGCTCGGCCAAACTCTGCCCATTTTGTCTCTCCACTTCTCTCTCTTACTCATTGAAGCCTCACTTTGGGAAGAAGTCTTCCCAAGGAAGCCTTTGAGATCAAACCAAATGGAGTTACCCGATTTTAAGGACGTTAAAGAACGATCGAGTCAAGTCAGACCCGAGGTAAGGGATCCTACTCCTCTCTTTCTTTTTAAGTAAACACTTTTATGTCATTAATTTTAAAGATCATCTTTCTTGTTATTGGGATGATATTTTATATTACTATTACTTTAATTTTTATGTTCATGTGATGAGAGACCCTATTCTCTCTCATCAATCCATTTTGGAAGTTTTGAGTGGCACCGTTAGGCTGCCGAATTTTCGTAAGAGATCTAACCTCTCTCTTTCTTTTTAAGTACTCTCCTTTATGTCACTTCTTTTAATATACTCTTTGTTATGATGGGGGATGTTATTTTATATTCCTATTACTGTAAATTTTATTGTAATATGATGAGAGACCCTATTTGATCCCATCAATTCATTTTTGGAAGTTTTAAGTGGCGCCGTTAGGCTGCCGAGTTTTCGTAAGGGATTTTTCATCTCACTTTTATTCCCGTGATATTTATGCTACATTTTCCACAATTTCTTTTGAGTGGTGTATTTACTATCCATTATTCTACTCTTTGTGTAATATACTTTCGTTTATGAGTATTTACATCAATGTTGTATTGTCCTTCTTTCACGGGGCGTATGTTTCAAAAGATACCCATGTCGGTAAGGGAACCTTTCACCCTCCTCTTTTTAAAAGACTTATTTTGTTGAGACTTTTAATTTACATATTTTTATGTTGGGATATGTTCTCATATATCCTTATTGATGTAAATTTTAAGTACAAGTGATGAGATACCTTTTTTTTGATGTGACGCCGTTAGGCTGTCAAGGGAACTTCTTAACCCAATTTCAATTTCTTTGGGTTCAACATGTAGTTATTGAATATGTCATCCTTTGAATATGTGTGAATGAACTTTGATTATTTTACACTTAATATCCACTTATATTTTGTGTATTTTTCTGTTACACATAATTATGTAATTGATTTATCCTTGAACCAAGGATACCATCTTTGTAAGGGACTTCGTCTCAATATCCTTTCATTGAGACATATTCTATTTTATACACAACCTTCTTTTATACGGTGTATAAACCCCTTTGAC
Organism: Viscum album; assembly: GCA_963277665.1. Classification (NCBI taxonomy): domain Eukaryota; kingdom Viridiplantae; phylum Streptophyta; class Magnoliopsida; order Santalales; family Viscaceae; genus Viscum; species Viscum album. The sequence continues at coordinate 444,268,718 of OY728160.1, forward strand.
TTTTATGTTTATTCAAAAGGAATATTTTTTATACGAAGTGTTTATTAAACGACAAAAGGGAATTTTTTTGTGGTATGTATGCGGTGACAACGTCTTCTTCGCCGCCGTGACCATTATTTGAGTTTCGACTTCCTCTACAAGCCATACTATCTTTTTAAAAGAAAAATAAATACCATGTTTTACTTTTCTTTTATTTTGGTATTGAAAATGGTTTTCATAATGTATTTATATCAATGTGTTGTATTGATATCTTGTTATTGAAAGGTGGAAATGTTATGTTTCCTTTATGCATGTTTTATGTGATAAGATTATGTTATGGTTCTTGGGAATTGTTATGAAGATGGGTGGTTCCATGATAAACTAAGGGCGGGTGAGCCCGATATAGCTCTCCAATTAATTGGGTAATGTGAAGGAGTGAAACGTTAAGGTTTCTCCGAAGAGATTTAGGGAATATACTGTGATGGGTATTCCAAACGTAACCAAGAGGGTTACTCCCAACGTAAGAATGTTATGAATGCCTCAAGTTACCTTTATGTCTTATGATTTCCATGATTTATTCATGGTTTGATGAGGTATATTAAAGTTCCTATGTTTTATGGGTAAAGTATGATTTCATTCTTATGTATATATGAACTCATGTTTCCTTTCCATATTTTTATAACCCTTACCGAGCTTTTTATGCTCATCCCAAGTTTTTGAAATTTTTTTCACAGGTCAAGGGAAAGGTACATGATGTGATGATAGTGTCAAGGATGTGTCAAGAAAGAATCCATGTTTTATTTTAAATATGTTTCCGTTGATGGGAAGAATGAATATTGTCTTTTATGTAACCAATTTGTCTAAATGTGGAATGTAATGCAAGTTTCATGATCTAATTCTCTAAAACTCTAAACCTAAAAAGATCCTCAATGTGTAATCTTGTAATAACTCAAGATTAAGTAAGGTTTAAGGATGGGGCCTTATAGTTGGTATCAAAGGTCGGTTTAGATAACTTTAGAGGTTAGGGTATTCTCTAAGCATAAGTTACATTACCATAATGGTTAGGATTTCAGAAAGAGTCCTAGTTTTAGATAAAGTGAATGAGTAAGTATATATTAGTGTTTATCTTCCTCATTAGTACATGATGGTTTTGTTGATATACCAACACTGACATTTCTGTTTTTAGTGAATGGATGGATCTAGCAGGCACCAAAGAGACAACAGGTTTGAAGGAAACTGTGGTGGTTCTCTGATTAAGATACTAGATAAAATGGGGGATTCAATGAGGAAACTCGTGGTTGTTCTAAACCAACTATCAAGGATTCATGATCAACCACTTGAACCTTGGTATGTTCTGTAATGCATCATGTACGAGATGACCAATCAATGTGGAAGTTCAGGTAATAATTATAAAGGTAACCATTAGAGTTTATATGATCCTTACTTTTGAGGTAATTATGGGTTATTATATGTTATGATGGAAAATGAAAGGCATGAGATAAACTTGAGGTTAAAATATGTTATGGTTATTTTTGATGATTCTATCTCTTTTTGGGGAATGATTTGAGAATTATATAGTTTTGGAAAAAGGACAACACGCAGACCGTGTGACAACCCGTCGCGTCGGACAAAGCTGTGGGAATCGAACCCACAACCAAAGTGCAACTGGTATTTATCGCCTACCACTGGACTACGTGAAGTCCCTGGTTAGTTTAACTAATTATTTTTAGTTTAATGATCTTATGAATCTAGAATGAGCTGATTTTGGGTTATCTATGGAAATTATTAACTTTTCATCGAGGATATGTGATTAGGTTAATTACTTTTCAATACGAGACTTTAGGAGCAACTGATGTTGTTTGGAGATAAATGTTACGATTTAACTTGGAAGACTATGTGACTAAATCCTTAAAATATTTGGGTTTCAACCTTAGTTTGGTTTAATTTGAAGAATTTTATGGACAAATTGTTTATCGAATGGTCCTCATTGAACTTTGGGTTATGTTGGACAAATTTTGGAGATTAAGCATAGATTTTCTTTTTATAAAGGGTTATCCTTTTCTGGATTATCTGATCTTGCACTAACCTTTTTGGTTTTGGTTTTGGTTAAAGCCTAGAGACATGGGAAGTATTAGTTCTCTTTGGTGGATTAGGTGATTCTTTAGAAGTTGATTATAATACTCTTAATATGAACAATTCTTCCTAAATGCCCGTCTTTTGGAGAGAATATGAGTTTGATTAAGGAATCTAGTAAAAGTTGAAAGTCTACGTGACAAGTAAGTATGTTTCATTATGATTTAGTTAAGCTCAAAAAATAAATACCTCAATGAAGTGTAACTTAAAACAAAAATGTTGTCTGTTAACTTTTCCTACTGGGGAATCGAATACCGTTTAACCCATCACAAGTTTATGATTTTCTTGTGGTTAACTTTCTCCTAGACATGTTTACTATCACTCTCTCTCAAGAACATGACCCTTTGCTTTTTCTTCCATGTCCATGTTTTCCTACACGGAATCCTATTATGGGTTAACTCGGGTGACCTCTATACTTATCTTTATTTATTTTAAAGTGATTGTTTTACCGACTCTTGTTCTGATGTGGGACTTTCAAGGATGTTTCCAAGCTCAATTTTAAAAATTGCGAGGACGCAATTCCCAAAAGGGGGGAAGGATGTAACACCCCAGGTAAATAAAGAATATGACATTTTCATATTTATCCAAATTTGTGAATAAAATATTAATATGACTTTAAAGGGGATGCTATGCTCGATGGCGTACCCAACACGCAACAACGAGTTTCTTGGGAATCTTACGTTGCACTCTAATAATAAAATAATATTATTTTAAATGGTAGTTAACATGTAGCCGTTGTATTGGTGGGAATGGATAGAAATAACTAAAGTATGATTATATATGTTTTTAAATGTTTTTACATTTATCCAATAAAAGATAAAGGCATAAAATACGGAAAGAATTCAATTTTAGGCGTATATGCCCTAGTTTTCACTAAAGGTTCACTTATCGCCTTTTGATGGAGAATCATCATTAAATATAGTTTTGTTCACTCTTATACATCCTTTTGGACCAAATAAAACTCTTCTTAAGAATTGGGACATCAAAATTTACTTTGTGTAAATTTTTGCTATCTTTCTGATAAAGTTCATTTTTTAATGAATAGTGTAAAATGTTGTATTTTAATTCAAAACCTATTTTTAATCTAATTTATTTATATGATTTGATTATCTTTTGAATTGGTTTTAAAGTTAAATTAGAATATATTTTTACCATTAAATCCAATAGTGGTCGTTGGAATTAATTTCACTTTGAAATCAGACTTAAACTAGTGTCAATCTTTTGATACGTATTGTTTCATAAAAATACGCTATTTGCTCTGACAGCGGGAATTAATTATTAAATTAATTAATGTGACTTATATGTTTTGAATTTTGTAAAATAGACCTAATTTTTGAATTCGTAATATCAAATATAGCTTAGGGTGAATTTTTGGGATTTTTCTGAAAAACTTCAATTTTTGATGAATAGTGAAACCACTAAGTGGTACTTATAAAAACTGATTTTTCCGTTTAAATGAAAATTTTCCATCTTTGTGTTTTTAATTTCAAAAATCCAACATACATGGTTGTCATTAATAAGTAAAATGTGGTTCAATGGGATAAAAATATTTTTTTGATGAATAGTAAATTATTAAGTTTTTAATCGCAATTAGAGGTAATTAGTGTAGTTTAAGGTAAAAATAATGTTTTAATAATATGAAATGAACTTGACACATGTCCTAACCTCATTGGATGTGTCATGGCCGACCAAGACAACCCATGGGTCAACTTGGGGACCCCATGAAGTCACTTTGGTTGGAAAATGACATTAATATCTTTTTATTTAAAGTTAAAGTAAAAATGAGACAAACATGAAATGTTTTACTAAAACATTTTTTACATGGGGTTATACAAATCAGATTTTTGGCTATAAATATTAATTGGAAATATAAAAAGATTTCCTACATCATAGTATTTTTTTTTATAATTTTTAGACATTAAATAAATTAAATTATTTATGACATCATGATGATGCAGCGATGACCTCATTATTTAACGATTTAAATAAAATGGAAAGATAATGTAATATCTAAGACCTAAACATGTCCAAAACCTATTGGATGAGTGGATTTCGAACCCTTATCACCTTATCCTCGAAACACATCAATGTGGGACCTCTTAAATCCGAATACCATTTTAAAATAAAGTGATTTTTCTTTACCTTCCAAGAGTGCCCCTCCTCTCCTCTTATAAAAGGCCCCCACCTCTACCTCCTAACCCACACTCCCAAAGCCTTTGGCTCGGCCAAACTCTACCCATTTTGTCTCTCCACTTCCCTCTCTTACTCCTTGAAGCCTCACTTTGGGCATAAGTCTTCCCAATGAAGCCTTTGAGCTCAAACCAAAGGGAGTTACCCGATTTTAAGGACGTTAAAGAACGATCGAGTCAAGTCGGACCCGAGGTAAGGGATCCTACTCCTCTCTTTCTTTTTAAGTATACAATTTTATGTCATTACTTTTAAAGCTCATCTTTATTGTTATTGGGATGATATTTTATATTACTATTACTTTAATTTTTATGTTCATGTGATGAGAGACCCTATTCTCTCTCATCAATCCATTTTGGAAGTTTTGAGTGGCGCCGTTAGGCAGCCAAATTTTCGTAAGAGATCTAACCTCTCTCTTTCTTTTTAAGTACTCTCCTTTATGTCACTTCTTTTAAGCTCCTATTTGTTATGATGGGGGATGTTCTTTTATATTCCTATTTCTGTACATTTTATTGTAATATGATGAGAGACCCTATTTGATCCCATCAATCCATTTTTGGAAGTTTAAGTGGCGCCGTTAGGCTGCCGAGTTTTCGTAAGGGATTTTTCATCTCACTTTTATTCCCGTGAGATTTATGCTAAATTTGCCACAATTTCCTTTTAGTGGTGTATTTAATATCCATTATTCTACTCTTTGTGTAATATACTTTCGTTTATGAGTATTTACATCAATGTTGTATTGTCCTTCTTTCACGGGGCGTATGTTTCGAAAGATACCCATGTCGGTAAGGGAACCTTTCACCCTCCTCTTTTTAAAAGACTTATTTTGTTGGGTCTTTTAATTTACATATTTTTATGTTGGGATATGTTCTCATATATCCTTATTGATGTAAATTTTATGTCCAAGTGATGAGATACCTTTTTTTGCTGTGACGCCGTTAGGCTGTCAAGGGAACTTCTTAACCCAATTTCGATTTCTTTGGGTTCAACATGTAGTTATTGAATATGTCATCATTTGAATATGTGTGAATGACCTTTGATTATTTTACACTTAATATCCACTTATATTTGGTGTATTAGTTTGTCACACATAATTATGTAATTGATTTATCCTTAAACCAAGGATACCGTCTTTGTAAGGGACTTCGTCTCAATCTCCTTTCATTGAGGCATATTCTGTTTTATACACAAACTTCTTTTATACGGTGTATAAACCCCTTTTACTTTTACGTTTATTCAAAAGGAATCTTTTTTATACGAAGTTTTTATTAAACGACAAAAGGGAATGTTTTTGTCATACGTATGCGGCGATAACGACTTCTCCGCTGCCGTGACCATTATTTGAGTTTCGGCTTTCTCTACAAGCCATACCATCTTATTAAAAGAAAAATAAATACCATGTTTTACTTTTCTTTTATTTTGGTATTGAAAATGGTTTTCATAATGTATTTATATCAATGTGTTGTATTGATATCTTGTTATTGAAAGGTGGAAATGTTATGTTTCCTTTATGAATGTTTTATGTGATAAGATTATGTTATGGTTCTTAGGAATTGTTATGAAGACGGGTGGTTCCGTGATAAACTAAGGGCGGGTGAGCCCGATATAGCTCTCCAATGCATTGGGTAACGTGAAGGAGTGAAACGTTAAGGTTTATCTGAAGAGATTTAGGGAATATACTGTGATGGGTATTCCAAACGTAACCAAGAGGGTTACTCCCTACGTAAGAATGTTATGAATGCCTCAAGTTACCTTTATGTCTTATGATTTCTATGATTTATTCATGGTTTGATGAGGTATGTTAAAGTTCCTATGTTTTATGGGTAAAGTATGATTTTATTCTTATGTATATATGAACTCATGTTTCCTTTCCATATTTTTATAACCCTTACTGAGCTTTTTATGCTCATCCCAAGTTTTTGAAATGTTTTTAACAGGTCAAGGGAAAGGTACATGATGTGATGATAGTGTCAAGGATGTGTCAAGAAAGAATCCGTGTTTTATTTTAAATATGTTTCCGTTGATGGGAAGAATGAATATTGTCTTTTATGTAACCACTTTGTCTAAATGTGGAATTTAATGCAAGTTTCATGATCTAATTCTCTAAAACTCTAAACCTAAAAAGATCCTCAATGTGTAATCTTGTAATAACTAAAGATTAAGTAAGGTTTAAGGCTGGGGCCTTATACCTTATCCTTTTGGGATAATGTTTACACATGTTTCTATATTTAATTTATGTGTTGAATTACTTGAAATCATTCTTGACTATGATCACATGTAGGTGTGTGTAGCCCATAGTATAATACGTTTTGTTTCCATGATATTGATGTGATGGATTAATTACATGTGGATGTTTGATTCACATGTTGATGTATATAACGATGCTATGTTTCTCATGATGTGTGCTATGGTTGTTATCATGCTATGATTTGTCATGTTTTTCTAGGGAGTATTGGTATGTGTATACTTGATAGGTGGCCTTCATGGTATAATTACTGCTTTTGGGGTGTGCGCATGATGTGTGATGAAGATGACGACGTAACATTATAACTTTGTAACATGGAATCTACTTGATGCCTTGTGGATTCTGAGTAGATGACCAACACCTGACGCCTTTTGGATTCTGAGTGTTACCTGATGCCTTGTGGATTCTGGGTAGGTTACAGATACTCAATGCCTTGTGGATTCCGAGTATTACCCGATACCTTGTGGATTATAGGTATGTTGTTTTCACTCAATGCCTTGTAGATTCCAAGTGAACCTCCAACAACCATGTATCTAGTTTTGGATACTTATTGACATACAATATATTTCTAGCATAGAGCCGAAACAGGTACAACCGGGGGCTTATGTCAGCTTGGTTAGCACATGACCGTTAAATTTTTGATTGTGTGTTACGATGCTTGTTACACATTTATTTTATTACGGCATACAATTATATACTTGAGAACATTAGGTTAAGGATGCATTGGTGGTGTCCCACTGAGTCTTGTACTCACCCTACTGGGGTATTTCGATGCGCTTGTAGATTTCATGAGGGATCTGGAGAAGGGAAATGAACCTGTGGTGGATAGATGATCTGAGAAGCGTGGAGGTAGTAGTAGACTGAGATAGACTTTGGAGGATCCACTATTTATTTACTTTATTTTCTTTGGACATGCTCGCCACTTACGAGAGGTGCTTTATTTGTATTACGTGTATGTCATCTTTACTTTTTCACATGTTTACTCTAATTATTTATTATAATATTTATTGTTGATTATTGATCTTATGAAATGATATTGAGGGTATAGTATCCTCACTAATGAACTTAGACCCTCGCTACTAGTCAACAACCACTTGCATATGAGAAGACGCGCATGAGGTCACGTGGCATTCCAACTCGGACCTGATGATTCGGGTCGTGATGTTACAAGAATCACAATGGATCTTATTTATATCAAAGCATGTTTTATCATATTCAGAGTTATACCTATAAAACAAACAGAATAGAAAGATGAGTATGAAGACTAACTTTATATTACTTGCACAGCAGAATAGAAACTTGTAAAAAAACAAGAAATACAATAGATAACAATAGTAAGAATCACTTACAAGATATATTAAAATATTTAACTCTTTTAACCTTAAGAGTAAGGTAGTCAATAACCTTGACTAAAAATATCCACAATTTTATACTTACTGTCAAGTCTGTCTTTCCTTATCAAGAAATACCTCGGTACAATGATTGGAATAAGCTCTATCTACATATCCCTAGAATCCCTCGATATGATGATTGGTGTCTGTATTCCTAGCCCTGAAAGCCCTTGATCCTATGGATCTGATTCACAGTATTTCTATCCTTAAAATCCTTCAACCATAATAAAGATCGTATGCTAAATAAAGATGCAAAAGTTCTAAAGGAAACAATCTGACAAGGATTCCTTAAAACAACAACTATCTAAAGAATTAAAAAGACTAAGAATGACCAGTTCAAGCTAAAAAATCTTCAGAAGACTTGAGTTGAAAAATTTATCAGCTACAAACTCTTCAAATGAATTTTTATTTATAGGCGAAGCTACAACGATCATATTTTTGAGTTTATTACAACGACCTCAGATAAATGGCGCTTAACAGCTCATAATGTTCTTGCATAAATGAATTTCCGATGTCATTTTTTTAACACATTAAAGTTTTAAAGGTATTCATTAGTATAGAAGAAATTCTTATGTGCTTATGATTATAAAATTTAATCAGTTCGATGGACTTCCTTACTGATTATCAATATGATGAACTAAATGAGGATTGGTCCGATTTATCAGTACTAAGGTTAGTCTAATGGTCATTACTTTTATCATCCATATAGATAAAACAAAAACCTAACCACTGTTCTAAACTAAAGTCATTCCAATAATCAGACACACCTTTAGTACGATGTATCGTATTGAGTAATATAAAGTTTACAATCGCAATACATTAGAAAATTTTTATGTATGGTAAAAAGTAATGTTTTCTAAAAAATATTCTAAAATACTTGGGACATAAAAAGTTAGTAAACATGTTTTAAGAAAGTGTTTTTGATTTAAAAAACTAAAGGAATGGAAAAGTAATAAGTAAAAATTTTGACTCAACAATCTACCCCTTTTTGGAAAGCACAAATCATAAGACTTAAATGAAAAAAAATATTAAAAAAATTAAAACCCTTTGTTCTTTTAAGATCTTCAAAGTTATTATTCTCAACTTAAATTCCCCCAAGTTTGTAATTCTTTTGAATATAATGGAGAGTATTATAATTATTCTTCCATAAATAAAACTTCCCCCACTTAGTATAACATCTCTGCATTTATGAATTATTCTCCCCATAAAGATAGTATCTCCCATTTTAAAAGAAATCCCCCCTGAAATGTTAGAAAAAAAACATATAGAACAATATTTAACTAACTAATCACTCATATAAGTATGAAAGAATATAAAATCAATCGGAACTGGAAAAAATTAAAGAAAAATAGAATTAGATGAAAAGAAATTCTTTCATTAAAAATTCATTTTTTTTATAAATACATTAAGTGTTCAATGAAAAAGAAATCATTCTTTCTTCATCATATTTTTCACAAAAGCATTAATTTTCTCGAAATCATACCAATATTTCTTAATCTTTTCAACCTTTTATTCTAGGGAATCCTATTTCGGAACATCTTCTTTCTGAATTTTATCATCTTTAGAGAGTTATTTATTTTGATCTCTCATTACGATCAACTCATCTTCACATGATCTTAGTATGTTCATCTCCAAATACATGTCACACATCTTTTATTTCAATAATTTTACATCCTCTGTCTGATCATTTATAGCATCTCTGAATTCCTCAACAAAATTAACTCTATCTTCCATATTTGAGGATAATATGTTAAAAGATTTATTCAATTATAACATAAGTTTCTTTACCTCCAAAAATTGATCATTGTGCTTCTGAATTTCGTTATCAATTTGATTCAACCATATATGAGGACTTTTGAGTTTTGAACTTTTATTGAAAAATTTTCAAGTTGGTCTCAATTCATATAATTGTTTCTGTCAAAACTTTAAGTTACTCTATTTTTTTTATTCAAGGATTCTTGAAGCAGATTACACCTTGATTATATATTTGGAAAATATAGAATCTAATCTATTAAACTTTTTAAAGAAAGACAAATGAAGTCAAAACCCTTTTGAGTGATTATTCATTTAGATTCCTATTGATTGGGCTCAAGATAAGGAGGTTTTAGCCTTCTCATTTTTGTATCATATTCCTTTACTTTCTTATAAAATTTCTTTGAGACTTTCTTCTCATACGACAATTCAATAATTTCCACATCCTTATCTGTTTCATCTTTTTCATCAAAATTTTTCTTTGATTATTGATATTATTTTTATTTCTTTAATGATGATTCTGCTTCATTTTCTGATGAATAATGTTCCTCCTAAGTAGTTACTAATTTTTTTTAGCCTTATCAGATTTTTAGGGTAAATCTGACGATGATAATGATTTTGATGATTCCTTATCTGATTGTGATTCTTCACCACCATCTTGTTCTTTATCTTCCTCTTCCCCTTCGTCTTATTCTTCTATTTATTACTCCGAAAATTCTTCTCCTCCTCCTCCTCCTTTTTTTTCTTCTTATTCTTTTCCTTCTCCAACTTCTTATTTTCCTTCTCTAACTTATTCTTCAAGTTATCTTTCTAGTTGCCTCACCGTTCTCAGATCTACCTTTCTAGCTGAATCTGGTTCCAATTGTTTCTCAAGAAAATTTGGGACCAATTATTCAAGAAATATCTTTTATTTTGCCTTTTCTACCACCTAAGGGATATCTGTATAAGCAATAAAAGATTCTTCAAAATCTAATTCATCTTCTGGAATAATCTGATCGGTGTGGGAAGTCCGAAACATTGTATTCTTAGATGCTCTTTCAACAATTTTTAACAAACTCTCTACAATTATATCTTCTTGTAATCATTTTTTTTCTCTTCTTCCTCAAGCTATTAATCTATCTAGATCTTTAGAGCTTTATCATTAGTAGGGTTAAGTCCAAACACTAGATCCCTTGGATTTTTTGACCTGTATGTTTCATAAACTTCTCGAAAACTTCATCCAATATCTTATTTTGTTTCTTTTTCTTGATGAGTGGAGAAGTATCATCCTTTATATTTTTCTTATTATGAAATTCCTCACATTTCCTTGATGGTTTTGAATTGGAAGTATCCCCATCAACTTTTTTTGAAAAATTATTTGATTTAGAATAAAAGACCAGCTTTATTCTCAACATAATATCTTCAATTATAAAATAAATCTTCTCCCTGACTAGATATGATTTGTTATCTACTTTGAAAATATCTATAAAATTAACAATCATATTACTGATAAAAACAAGAAACATTATTATATTAGACTTGATAAAGTAAGTTTTTATATTCTCCACTGTAATGAAGATGAATTTAAACAAATCAGTCTTTCTCATGTTCACAAGGAAATCCATAACAAAAATATCTGAAACTTTCAAAGTATCTCTATATACCTTCACTGGGATCAAATACCCTTTCATATACATAGAAATGACTCTATTTTCCAAAGTGATATGTGAAATAATTCTAACTGTTTCATAATAAAAAAACAGAGAATCTTTTTCTTTGTTATTATCAAAAGTTACATGTCTATTAGGAAACTTATGAGAAGGTAGGCAGGATTTTCCTTCGGAGGGGACACCAACCAAACAATTTAAATGAAACATTTTCCTTATAATCTTCTTTAAAAAATTGAACAGAATCATAGAATTCAGAAACTACCTTAGGGTAGTATAAATCAAAATATTTATCTGGTTTCTCTCTATATAAAGACTCCAATCCTTGGAAAGAAATAATATTCTTGAGTATAGAATCATACTTGTCAAAGAATGATCTTTAAATCAGACTTTCCCCAAACACAAACCACTTAGAATAATCATATTTTGTTTCCATCAATACTGGAACTAGAACCGGTGAATAGATGAAAAGATAAACAATTATATTGGAGACTTTGAAAGGTGGACCATCTCGGGTGATTCTATTCCATTTGAGAGAATGAGTTATGATAATTATGTTTTTGGGAATTTTAGAATGGTTTATCTTGCGTATGATGGAACCTTTAAAATTATTTGAAAGGGTGATGCACAAATCAAAAATAATAGTGGTAGGTTTCTAATTTTGGAGGATGTATGATATATTATTATATCAAGAAGGAATCTTAATTTCATTGAAAAACATGATGATAAAGGTTTTATTACCATGCTTGATGGTGGTTCTTGAAAAATTACCAAGGGAGATATGGTCATGGCTTGTAGAGTAAAGAATGAAACCCTATAAAATATGGTATAAAATTTCATGGATATATATGAATTGGAAATTCTTTTTGGGATTCAAAACTGTAGCATTATAGGTTAGGCCACATGAGTGAGAAGGGGATGAAGGTGCTGGAAACAAAAAAGAATACTACCAGAGCTAAAGTTGGTGAATGTTTTTATATGTGAAAATTTTATCTTTGGAAACAAAAATAAGGAATATTTTAAAAAATTAGGAAGAACACTGAATTTTGGAAAGTTGAACCCCATACACATTGATGTTTGGGTACCTGTACCAGTACATCCCCTTAGAGGGTCACTGTATTATGTGAAATTTATCAATGTATCAACAAGGAAGGTATGAATTTACTTTCTAAAAATAAAATCTAATGTATATAAAATGGTTCAAAAATGGAAGACTTAGTTGAGTCTTTAGCTATGGATAAATTAGGAGGATTAGGCCTCAACCCTTAGAAGCAGCGTCTTCCAGGGAGTTATTCTTGATCTTATTCTTTCTTTTTCTTCTCCCTCCTCCTCAATCTTCTTCTTTTAAACTTTTAATTGTTTTAATTGTTGTAGTTGAATCAATAGAAACTATTTTATTTTCTCTCTATTAGTGTGAATTCTTATTAATTTGTACTTTCATTGAGATGTTTCTATAGAGAGATTCTAGAAAGATCCTCTTTCTTGATTATCTTGATCATTAATAATTGTTCCATATGATGATGATAATGGTTTTGTGTGAATCTATAAGTGTTGTATTTTACCAAGGATTTAATGAAGGAAATCTGGAGAGGGGTGAATTTTAGTTTAAAACTTAATAAATAATTTTCAAACCTCAAGTTTTAAGTTCATTAGTTTCAAAAAATTATGATCAATTCAAAGATCAAAGTAAAAAATAGTGCATGTAATGAAAATATAAGATCTAAGAAGTATAGTAAGCACAATATAAATAAGTTTTACAAAATTTTATAAAAACATGATAGAAGAGATTGAAATAGTATAAATTGAAAATTTAATTGTAGCGGTAATTTAGAAATGAGTGCAACAGATGTTTAAAAACAATTCATGGAGTATTAGTTATCAAACCAAATACTTATTTAAAAGGATTTTATAAATCACAATTTTAAACCAATGTGAAAGGTGAAACTTTAGAACAAATACAAGGTATCCATGGATTTAAACCTATTGAAACATGCTTTTTCTTCCTATCCCCATAATCCCTTGACTCAACCTATTGGTAGGTATAATGTTCTAGCCCCGAACACTCTGTCTTCCTATCCTCGAAAGACATCAATCATACACGATCAATAATAGAACAATTACAATATAAATACTAAGAGATTTATAACAAAGTCTCACAAGATTTATCACTTAGTAAAAACACTATGAAAAAAATTATTAGACTGATCAAATTCTCTCTAGAAAATAAGAAATTGCATAACTTCAAAATGACCAAAAAAATTCAATTTTTTTTATTATTTTACTTTTATTATTTTTATTCTTTCAATGCTAGAAGTTATGGCTCAATTTATATAAGATATTTTATCAAACATCAATTGTAAAATTATATAAATCTTAGAGTCATTTGTAAAAACATTGAAAACAAATTCATTATAACATCCTGTCCCATCCAATTGGCTTGAGAGGGTAGATGAGTGATACTTGTCCTTAAGAAACATTCCTAGGGCGCTAAAGGCTGGCAATAAATGACAATGGATTCAAGAATAATTGGGGAATGTTTTTCCATTTGAATTGAACAAGAAATCAAACGAGACATTACTAACAAAAATACCCGATTCATGTTAATATATCAACCCAAACCATACATTTCCAAAAGACAACAAATTATTCCATAACAAATCCCAAAGACCAATACAACTAAACCAAAATCAGAGTACAAAGAGGAATACTACACAAGAGACCCATAGTAAACCAAGACACACTCCACATATCCATGCCAAGATCCATGCTCCAAGAACCACAACATCACCAAAGCATCATGTCGAACCATTAGAAAAATGAGATGCTTTACCCTTACCTGTGTCCCAGAATACAACATTTAAAAAAGCACCCAAGTGCCAAAGTAGGGGTGAGTAATAATACTCATTAGGATTTACCCAAATGACTTACCTACACACTCCACTAGGATAGAACATGTTATAACTATTTAAATAAAACAATTTATATAAAGTTCCAAAATTATTTTAACAATGAACAACAATCCAAACAAATCTTTACCCAAAGAAACTTACCCAATTTAGTGAATAACCAAGGGAAAAAAACAAGTCATTAAAGATTCCCTTTTTTCAATACTATATATGTATCACAATCACACACAATTATGAAACACAATCAATACCATTCACTCAATCATGGTGCTACTTTAACAGTGCTACCTTCACGACCAACCCATCTCCTCCCTAGTGCGGGACTTCAAACCCATCACTAGTGTGGGACTTCACGCCCATCACCCTCCCTTTTTTATGATGGTACATTCATGACCATCACCTTGATGGTGATACATTCCTGACCCCATCCATCCAATTCATGATAATCGATATTTACCAAAATCCCCACAACATTTCAATCCACAATTACCAAAATCATACCTCCAAACAATTACCAATACCAAATTAACCAATTATTCCGAACAACATTCCAGCGTAACATATCAAGTTACCTCAATAAATCACACATTTATTAAAAATAACCTCAAACCATTTACACATCAAACCACATTTAAATAAAACATCACTTTTATTGAAAACTGTCTTTTATAAACCATTTTCCATAAATCAATCAAGCTACTGATTTTAAAATTAACATTTTAAAATCTGACAACAAAACCCCTTTTCTCAATATCAGTCCATTTCCCCCAAAATCCCCATATCATCACAAAATGGGTTTTCAATAAGCATCACAAATCATATTTGAAATTAATTTCAAGAAAAACAAATTACTTGAAACCAAATTCACTAGTTTTAACCAAGTGGAGTCAAGAGAGAAGCCAACCACCTTTAGGGTTCTGGCGAAATTGACCCATGAACAACTACACCACAAAATCTGGGAAATGATCCACCGAAACCACTCTATATTATCTTCCCTAACATAAAAAAGACCTAATATCATCATTTAAGGCAATAAAAACCCTAAATCTACACACAACTGATGTAGATCTAGAAAACCAAGAGAGAGGGAAGAGTAGATCTAGATAAAACCAAAGAGAAACCAAGATAGAAGAGTTACCCAAGATGAACCGCCTTCAAACCACCAAGAAACCCCTTCAAATATATTCCAAAACGAGTGAGATATCACCCATAACCGTTAATAAGATAAAATCCCAAGTGAGGCTCGAATGAGATCATGTTTGGGTGTCTTTAGGGCAATCCTAAATAATCCCAGATTAAAAAAACCCATTTTTACGGGCTGCACGATTATCTCATATAGTTAGACAAACCGTGCACTAACTGTGTGCCTGATGCTTCCTCAAAGGGCATCTTTCAAGGCCTCCTGACACTATTAGACAAACCGTGCACAAGCCGTGCATAACCCCACTGCCCATATAGTTTTATCTTTCATGGTTTCCCCTAACCGTGATCAAAATGTATGGCCTTAAAAAGGCTTAAAAAACTTTCTAAAACTATTCCAAACTTTCCCAAATTCATCTCAAGCACTTTAAGCACATAAAAAGGCATAAAAAGGCTACATACCTCAAACTGGGGTGCTACATTATCCCCACCATTATACTTTCCATCCCTGGAAAGTAGATAACCGTCGCTTTTCCAAAAGAGATCGGGCCATTGCTCGACCATCTCTTTCTCCTACTCCCAAGTCTCCTCATGAATCTGACCCTACTGCCACAAAACACGAACTGAACTAATGCTTTTACCATGTAAGACTTTATCTTTCCTATCCACAATCTGTACTAACACGTGCACCAACAAAGCATCCCGTTCTAACTCAACATGATCCTAACGAATCACATGGTCACGATCTGACTGATACTTCTTCAACTGCAAAACATGAAACACATTGTACACCACACTAAACCATGGTGGAAAAGATAACTGATAATCCACCTCTCCAATCCTCTCAATTATCTCAAAAGGCCCAATATAACTTGGAGATAATTTACCCTACTTTCCAAACCAATGATGTCCCAACCAAGGAGATATTCTAAAAAACACATGATCACCCACCTAGAATGACAATTTTAATCAACAATGGTCCGCATACAATTTCTAATGAATTTGAGCCATATCCAACCTCTTTCTGATCAACTTGATATTCTCTATAGTCTCTTGGACAAGGATCAGTCCAAACATCGAAGTCTCACCCGTTTCCACCCAACATAGTGGATAATGACATAAACACCCATACAATGTCTCAAACAGAGCCATATATATTGAAGCCTGATAACTATTATTATATGAGAAATCCACCAATGGTAAGTGATCCTCCCATGAACTACTAAAATCCATCACACAAGCCCTTAACATATCCTCCAAAGTTTATATCGTCCTCTCGGATTGGCCATCCGTCTGCGGATGATACGCCATGCTCATCATCAATTGTGTCTTGAGGGTTTGCTGTAAGTATTTCAAAAAACGAGATGTGAACCTTAGATCTCTATTTTATACAATCGAAACTGGAACACCATGCCTCTTTACCACTTCCCAGATATATATTTTGGATAGATCTTCCACCGTATGAGATTCACGAATTGGGATGAAATGGGCCGACTTTGTGAGCCGATCCATAATCACCCATATGACATTGTGTTTCCTGACCATTCATGGGAGACCTTTCACAAAATCCATAAATATTTTCTCCCATTTACACACTAAGATAGGTAAAGGCTACAACATGTCTTCTGGCCACTGATGTCTACCTTGACATGCTGACAAGTCAAGCATCTCGAAACAAACTCTGCCACTTTTATTTTCGTACCCACCCACCAAAACTAGGATTTCAAAGCCTTATACATTTTCTGAATTCCAGGATGGACAACCCACCTAGAATAATGATAAGATCTGAGAATATCCTCATGAAAATCCAATGGTACCACCATTCTATTCTAAAAACACAAGACTGAATTTACATTTAGTTCCCGCCCTCAATGGGTTCCCCACCATTGAGTTTCGAACTCATCACCACACATTCAGAATCAGATGCCTATACATATTTAATCAAACCAGCCAAGTCAAGAATCAATGAAACTAGAAATAAGACCGCTCTTACACCTTGGTCCTCACATTCAAACTGTATGTCAGTTATGACCGACATCAACTGCCACTGATCTAATGCCTGTTTCACCACTTGAGCATTCTACTTAATGCATCCACCACCAAATCTCCCTTACCTAGAGCATAAATTAATTTGAAATAAAACATTTGGAGATATTCCATCCATCACCTTTTCCTCAAATTCAAATCTATCTATGAGAAAATATTCTTTAAGCTCTTGTGATCGGTAAACACTAAATTTCTCACCGAAGAGATAATGACGCTACATTTTCAAAGCATGAACCACTGCTGCCAACTCCAAATCATGTGTTGGGTAGTTATTCTCATGAAACCTCAACAATCATGATCTATATGCAACCACATGACCCCCTTGCATGAGAATATAACCCAACCCTAATCCCGATGCGTCACAATACACCACGTACCCTTTCCCTGGTTCTGAAAAAACCAAGATTGGTGTTGATGTAAGGAAACCCTTTAGCTCTTCAAAACATTTCTGACACTGCTCATCCCATTAAAATGGGATATTATTCCTTGTCAAAGATTTAATCAAAAAATACAATTGTGAGAAATCATGAACAAATCTTCAATAATAGCTAGCTAGACTAAGGAAACTCCATATCTCAAAAACATTCCTTGGCAGTTTCCATGAGATAACCGCCTCTATATTTTCTAGATAAACTAAAACACCTCTTTCATAAATAACATGGTCACAAAAATGAACCTCTTGTATCCAAAGTCACACTTTGAAAATTTGGCATACAACCGATGATCCCTCAAGATCCCCAACACTATCGCTAAGTGATACTTATTCTCTACCCTTTTCCTCAAATACACTTGTATTTCATCCAAAAATACCACCACAAAAGAATCTAGATATCTCTATAATATCTGATTCATCAATTCCATGAACATTGATAGTGTATTCATTAGACCAAAGGGTATAACCACATACTCGTAATGGCTATATCTACTTCTGAAAGATAATTTGGGAATATCCTCCTTCCTAACCCGAAATTGATGATATCACGATCTCAAGTCAATATTAGAGAACCATTGGGATCCCCTTAACAGGTCAAACAAGTCATTAATACATGGAGGTGGATATAAGTTCTTTATCATAACCTGATTAAGTATATGATAATCAACATAGAGCTGTAGAGTTTCATACGCCTTTTTAAAAAAAAAAACTAGTGCTGCCCATGGAGATGTGCTAGGCTGGATGAACCATTTGTTCTATAGATCCTCCAAATTCACCTTTAATTCCTACAATTCTACTAGTTCCATTCAGTAAGACGGAAGTGAGATAAGGATGGTCCCCATGAGGAGATCAATTGTAAACTCCACTTCTCTCTCAGGTGGAAACCTTGAGAGTTATTTAGGAAAGACATCCATAAAATGATCCAAAATTGCTGGAAGATCACTCTACTCGACACCTTCCACTGATTCCAATGACAAAGCCGCTAACTGATATGAGGTCGTGCCAACAACTAGTGGCAACAAGCCTGTTGCACCATGATTATCACTCTTCTCCCTCCTAAAGATATTTCTAATGCCATCCTCAGTTGTAAAACTAACCGTTCACACATATAATTTGATGTGGGCCTTAAAAATTACCAACCAATCCATCCCTAGGATTATATCATATAGATCCATCTCAAGCACTAAGAAATCCCACATCAATTTGATGCCATCAACAACTATAAAACAAGGTCTACATAGGAAAACTTGACACTCTTTCTGACCCAGGGGAGTTTTAAGTTTCAAAACAGAAGGCATCATTTCCATAGTTAGACTCGACAAACTAATAGTATGTAAAGAAATAAAATAATTTGAATAAACCATATCAAATAAATCTTGCATCAATGTGGAATTTAAAATAACCATATTTCTCACTGTGGATGGTCTCGACTGATCAGCCACTTTAATTTTCTCAGATTCAAACAAATACGTGCTTTCCATGCTCTTCTCTTTATTACCTTGCTAAAACTTATCTTGCTAAGGAGTTTCATGAACACTAGACCTTAGAGAATTACGACAATACCACTGAAGATTCCCCATCAGCTTGCAGTTATGACATTCTCGAGGTTTTGCCTTACAATCCTATTTCATGTGGCCTACAGAATCACACTAAAAGCATTCTGGCTTACACCTGGGTCTTAGAGGAAGTTTTAACAATCTAGTGGTTTGACTCTAATGTGCTTCAGGTTGTTGATAAAGGGTTTCTATCTTTCTCTTTCTCTCAGTGTTAGGGTTCACACCTCCTCTCGTAAGGACAATCGTACTTCCATTATTTGGATTTCTGATCATGATAGATATTGTAACAGGTGTATCTGGTTATAGTCATGACTGCACTATTTGAAAAGTCTAAAAAATTCTTTGGGCCAACTGCTGGTTCACCTTGGGCTTAGGTGCAACTGCATTTCCAGTAGCTTCCTCTGATTGGTCTCTACGATGTCTACCTGGTTCCATATCTATCAACATAAGAATCACTGTAAGTCTCACTCCCTAGAAACTGAAGGATTAAAATTTCAATTTCAATTACATAGAAACTATCACAAACAGGCTTTCAACAATTTTACATTTCCCATGTTGCACTATTTTGAAAAAAATCCACCATGTTTTGAAAATCAACCCATTTTCAAAATACCACAAGTTTCCATGTTTCAAATACTTCTATTTTGAAACCCAATTCAGATTTTTCAAAATTTACGCATTAATATCACACCATATATCATTATACCCTAATGAAATATACATCCTAGTGGAAAGACATTTCTACTATGCATTCCATGCTCATCTCATTGGCTACACCCATGACAATGAGATATCCAATGCCTATAAGTGTCTCCAAACACTTATGTACCCAACTCCCTGGTAACTTGAAGTTCAACATAAAAGGGTTAGCTATGTCCTTTTATGTTCTAAATTCCAAGTTCTAAAAATACTATGAATGCTACCATCCCGACTCAAGGAATAGACTAATAATGAATGTCAACACCAAGATCAATAGACAACACCAAAGGATAGAAAAATTGCTCTCACTTGAAATCCAAGGACTGAACAAACTGATACCACTTTTAACATCCTGCCACATCCCATTGTCTTGAGAGGGTGGAGAAATGATACTTGGTATTAAGATACATTCCCGTAGCACCAAAGGCTAGAAATAAATGCTGAGGGATTCAAGAATAATTGGGGAACAATTTTCCCTTTGAATTGAACAACCAAACAAACAAGCCATTACTAACAAAACTACATGATGCATGTAAATATAGCAACCCAAACCATAATTTTCTAAAAGAAAACCAATTGTTACATAAAAAATACCAAAGACCAATACAACTAAACAAAAACCAGAGTACCAAGTGGAAGACTATACAAGAGACCCATAGTAAACCAAGACACACTCCACAGCTCTATGCTAAGCTCCATGCTCCAATCACCACAACATCACAAAAGAATCATGTCAAACCATTAGAAAAATGATATGCTTTACCCTTAACTATGTCCTATAATAAAATATCTACAAAATCACCCAAGTGCCAATGTAGGGGTGAGTAATAATACTCAGTAGGATTTCCTCAAATTACTTCCCTACACATGCCACTAGGATAGAACATGTTAGCACTATTAATATAAAACAATTTATATAAAGTTCCCCAACTATTTCAATAATGAAAAACAATCCAAAAAAATATTTACCCAAATAAACTTACCCAATTTAGTGAATAACTAAGGAAAACTAACAAACAAGTCATTACCCATTCCCTTTTTTCAATACCACATACGTATCACAACCACACACACAATTATGACACACAATCAATACCATTCACTCAATCACGGTTCTACTATAACAATGGTACCTTCAAAACCAACCCATCTCCTCCCTAGTGTGGAACTTCATGCCCATCACTGGTGTGGGACTTTACTCCCATCACCCTCCCTTTTTGATGATGGTACATTCACAACCATCACCTTGATGGTGATAGATTCCTGAACACCATCCATCCAACTCTTGATGATCGATATTTACCAAAATCCCTACAAAATTTCAATCCAAAATTACCAAAATCATACCACCAACAATGACCAATACCAAATTAACCAATTATTCCGAACAAAATTTCAGCGTAACATATCATGTTACCTCAATAAATCACACATTTATTGAATACACCCTCAAACTATTTTCCATGTCAAATCACATTTCAATAAAACATCACTTTTATTAAAAACCATCTTTCATAAATCAATCAAGCTATTGATTTTAAAATTAAGATTTTAAAATCTAAAAACAAAACCCCTTTTCACAATATTAGCCCATTTCCCCCAAAATCCCCAAATCATCAAAAAATGGGTTTATTCTAAGCATCACACATCATATATTCAATTAATTTCAAGAAAAAAAATTAATTGCAACCAAAGTCACTAGTTCTAACCAAGTTGAGTCAAGAGAGAAGCCACCTACCTTTAGGGTTTTGGTGAAATTGACCCACAAACAACCGTACCACAAATCTAGAAAAATTACTACCAAAACCACTCTAGATTGTCTTACCTAACATAAATAAGCCATAATCTCATCATTTAAGGAAACAAAAACCTTAGATATACACAGAAATGATGTAGATCTAGAAAATCGAGAGAGAGGGAAGAGTAGATCTAGAGAAAACCAAAGAGAAACCAAGAGAGAATACTTACCCAAGATGAACCGCCTTCAAACCACCAAGAAACCCCTTCAAATACCTTCCAAAACGAGTGGAAGTAAACTCCTAACCCTTAAGAAGATAAAATCATGAGTGAGGATCAAATTTGAGAAATTTTGGGCATCTTTAGGGAAATATCTACTAATCTTGGATTAAAAAAACCAATTTTTACAGGCCGCACGATTAGCTCGCACAGTTATACAAACCATGCGCTAACCGTGTGCCTTCTTCTACCTCAAATGGAATCTTGCACGTCATCCTTTCATGTTTAGAAAAACCATGAACAAGATGTGCGTAACCCCACCGCCCACACAGTTTCATCTCACACGATTTCCCCTAACCATGCTCAAACTGTGTGGCCTTAAAAAGCCTTAAAAAACTTTCAAAAACTGTTCCAAACTCGCACAAACTCATCCCAATCACGTTAAACACATAAAAAGGCATAAAAAAGGCTACATACCTCAAACCGGGGGTGATATGTCATGAACCCCTCCCCACAAGGTGTACCCCTCCTGGGCCGACAATGTGAGAAGGGAGATAATGACCCCCGAGTCCCGCCTATAGTAGGACCTGAGTTGGCGAATAGCAATGAGGGTATAGTAAACACATATATGGGAGGCATTAACCTCTAAGAGAACACATGCGAAAAAAATAGATAAGATAAACACCAACCAATTCTATCTCAGACTGTAATATAAATGAAAACCCAAGTTCACATATGTAATGTCATGCAAAACTACTACAACTGGAAGGGGAAAACTGCAAGTACCCAAAAGAAAGTAAAAACAGTAGCAACCACAAGCCCGAACAGCTCCTGCAACCCCAAGCTAGTAGAAACTAGCTTGATATCCATCCAGCTCCAAGGGACTTGAAAAGAAGTTTATATATACACAGGGTGAGTATAACAATATACTCAGTAGGATCCTCCCCAGATCCTCTCATGAAAAAGTAAATAAAGCATGCTAAAGCACAGTGAACAACAAGTGAAACTAACTCATCACCTAAACATGTATACTAAGTTTCCAGACTCACCATGGATACTCTCACCAAGTAATGCATACAATAGTATATAATATAATAAATAATATCAAAGGTACCCCTCTACAAATTCCCCACTGGTTTTCTGCTTTAACCCAACGTCGCGGGTCCTAAGCATCTCTCTCCAAAAAGTCTTGCCCACAGACACCTGGGCGAAGCACCAAAACATGCAACTCATGCAACAAAACCACCATGTTCACACAAGAAAGTAACCAGGTAGTTTATGGGATCCACCACAACTCGTATAATGTGTATCATACATCGGGTATTATACCTCAAGCCATTACAACCCATACACTGTGTAAGGATCCTCAATCCATCACAGCCTATACACGTTACACCTATAGTAGTCCATAGGATACTATATCCAGAATATATGTGTATGAATAACCAAAAGCCATTATAACCCTCTACACACATATATAGGGAAAACTAACCACTGTGCCTACCAACACAAGTAAATACCAAGAGAAGAGAGCGGGGAAAAAGGGGGGTAGTTAGCCATCCATCCTCCCACTAAAATGTTGGGGAAAACACCCCCCAGGGCTCAAAATCCCTAGGGTGTTAGTTTCCATAACTGACGGGGTGATGTAGCATATTGAAACACAAAAAGTATAGAATATATTATATCTCACAACCACACTATGGGCATAACCTAGTCTTAGACTCAACTGCTGCTAACATCTCTCAGACTCCTGGCTTCCACTTCTAAGACTAGATATCCTATAAGCACACAACCATTTAAAGAGATTAATTACATTAATTTGTTCCCTTTTTTAAGGTTCCAATTTATGTTAATTAATTCTTTACACATTAATTAAGCATAAAAAATTTCACATTATATTTCATTAGCATCACACCCAAAGTCCACTGTCCCTTTAAAATTGTAACCTTATCATTTCATTCCAACAAGCTCCACCCCAATGGGTTAACATCATTTATTGAATTATTTATTACAACATTACCTTCCCATATTCCCAGGCATTATAGAAAAACATTCTATGCTACTAAACACAAGGGGGATTAATAGGGTGAGTAGATGAACTACCCGTCGAGTCTTTGCCGCATATAGCAAGAGCATAGACCCATCCTCCCTTGAGAAGATAGAAAAAGAAAGCATGTTTCATACCCTGCACATCTTCGCCCCTTTCAAACGAAGGGTAAGAAATACCAAATTCCTTGAGAAGTGGGGAAAGTAAAGCAGATAACCAATCAAGGGATCATCAAGCATCCAAACATTCACATCCAACCTGTTCCATCATCCCTAGTGTCCTCCCTGACACCCACATGCATAAACCGATGCATCTCGCCACTCTAGGCGTCAACTGATACCACAACCAATAGGCCTCCCTGTCCCCACATATCACAATAGCCATCCAGGCTCACACCACAACACAAGCAGCAGGAAAACAAACATCATACCAAATGGGCTCTTGGCCCTTAAACAAATAAGAGGGTAACTCAGAACCCTACATGGAATTATCTTTTATCAAACAAACAGTTCTTTAATCCATCTTGGATTAACCGATTTATTATTCGTAGGTTACAAATTCGGGAAACCTAACTAGTAAGCTATCATAAATAAGTAAACATGTTTACTGCACCAATTTTATTAACATCAAATTACAACAAGAAGAACCAGATTCATTTACATGCCTCTTTATCTTTATCCAAATAATTACTGATTAATTCCGTCTTTACGTTCTTCACCAATTTCCATCAATAACGAAAATCTAAACAAAGAAAGCATAGATATCACACTATTTAGAAAAACAAGAGGTAATAATATACGATCGATATCAATTTATTTATCTGGTTCAAATATTTATTATGTCAATTCCATTGTGATCTAGTGGGATAAAACATGCTAACTATACAATTTCATGCAAAAGGAAAGAGAAGAAATGAATCCCCTACTTGAAATGGTTCTTAACGTTCTTTATACAAGAACAATCCACACAATAGATCACGATCACCTCCTCTCGTGACAAATGCATCCCTCCGAGGATGCCGCGGCAGGACCAAACCAAACGAAACCCAAGAAAACTCCATTAGAAGCATGAAGATCGCATGCCATAACATGTCAAAAAGAAACAAAAGAAGATGAACCCAAAAGAACCATGATAAAACATACCTTATATCGATGAAGGATCGACCCTTTCTGTTTTCACCAAAGTAGGGGGTGCACATGCAGTAGAAAGAAACTTCAAGGGGATTTGATCCAAGGATTAAGGTTCGATCACACTACTCTTATGGGAATAAAGAAAGGTTTGAGCATCTTGAACAAGGTAGAACAAGGTAGAACAAGGAGGAGGAACAAGGGAGGAAGATATATCATCCCTTTAGATGATTTAACAGAGAAACAATTTAAGATACGTTGGATTTTCCATTAAAATCGGATCACATTAAAACACATGTTTTGAACAATTAAAGACATCCCAGACCTTAAGAAAATTAATATAGGAGTTATAGGATTTTATTTGGCCTTAAATACATTAAAACAAGGCCTTGAATGCGTTTTACGTCAAAGAAAACGTCAAAGGGGCGAAACTGTAGGAAGCTGGAAACACTATTCACAATCCTAGAAACATTGTACACCTACCGATCCAGGAAAAAATGTACACGATTATAGAAACACTATACACTCACCGATCCTGGACTCATCAATCCTGGAGACACTATTCACAAATGACTCACCAATCCCGGAATCACCGATCCTGGACTCACTGATCTTGGTATTATTCACAGAATGAATCACCGATCTTGGACTCATCGATCCTGGTACTATTCACAGAATGAATCACTGCTCTTGGACTCACCGATCTTGGTACTGTTCACAGAATGACTCAACGATTCTAGAATCACCGATCCTGGTACTATTCATAGAACGACTCAACGATCCAGGTACTGTTCATAGAATGACTCACCGATCCTGGACTCACCGATCCCGGTACTGTTCATAGAATGACTCACCGATCCTAGACTCACCGATCCTGGTACTATTCACAGAATGAATCACTGATCCTGGACTCACCGATCCTGGTACTGTTCACAAAATGACTCACCGATCCTAGAATCACCGATCCTAGACTCACCGATCCTGGACTCACCGATCCTGGTACTATTGAGATCGGTCGCACTGATGGAACTCTTCACATCGGTCTCACTAATGGAACTATTCACATCTGTCTCACCGATGGAACTGTTCACATCGGTCTCACCGATGGAACTCTTCACATCGGTCTCACTGATGGAACTGTTCACATCGGTCTCACCGATGGAACCATTCACATCAGTCTCAACGATGGAACCGTTCACATCGGTCTCACCAATTGAACTATTCACATCGGTCTCACCGATGGAACTGTTCACATCGGTCTCACCGATGGAACTGTTCACATCGGTCTCACCGATGGAACTATTTTTAGAAATGGAAAAATTGGAAAAGTGTTGGGGATAAGCCACCTTGACCACCAGAACACCCCAAACACTAGATTTTCGCAGAGGAATTGACCGAAGAGGTTTGGGCCATCACATCAGATACCTCTCAAAACATTCTCATCCTCGAGAATTCAAAACCCACCTAAAAGGTACATAAAAGAAGTCTGAACAACCACCCATTGAGATACCTCTCAAAAGAGAGAAAGCCACAAGAAGTAAGCAAAGAAAGACATCTCATAAAATACAAAAGGTCTATAACCACAAAGCGGACATTGTTACATGAAAAGAGTTAAACATCAAACAAATATGGGTATTGAGCACGTATCTGTGACTCACATTCCCAATTAATCTCCTCCATGCCACCGTGTCACCACAAGACATGAACCAAGGAGATAGAACGCCCGTGTAACACCTTCTCTTTACGGTCTTGTATCTCCACAGGTCACTTCTCAAAGGTCGCATCATCATTGACATTGATCTCTCCCCAATCGATGACGTGCGAGTCATCATGAAGATAATGACGGAGCTATGATACATGGAAAACATCATTTATCCGGCTCATCTGCGGGGTAAGTGCTACTCGATATGCCACGACTCCAACATGATCCAAAACCTCAAAAGGCCCAACAAACTGTGGAGAACTCTTACTCCCACAACCAAACCTTTGTTTCCCATGACGGGTAGTCACCTTCAAAAATACGTAATACCCAACATCAAACTCTAAGTGTATCCTCCTTTGATCGACATAGGATTTCAGACGATCTTACGTGGTCTTTATCCTCTCACGAATCACCTGAAACATCTATGTTGTATTCTGCACTAGTTCCATTCTGAGAATTTATGACTCTCTGAGTCGAGTCTATCACAATGGATAACAGCAAGGTTGGACATACAAGGATTCAAATGGTTCCATACTGATATTGGAGTGAAAACTATTGTTGTATGAAAACTCTATCAATGGTAAGTGCCTCATCCACGAACCTCCAAAATCCAGGATAGAAGAGCGTAACATATCTTCAAGAGTTTGGATGGTTCGCTCTGTCTGACCGTTCGTTTGAGGATGAAAAGTAGTGACAAGGCCTAACTATGAACCAGAATCATGCTGGAGAACTATCTACACCCTATAGGTAAAATGAGGATCTCGATTATAAATGATCATCCTTGGGACTCCATGAAGTCTCACCACCTCCTCCAGATACTGCGTCGAAAAAACTTCCACTGAGCTTGAATACTTAATTGCTATGAAGTGGGCCAATTTTTTTAAACAATCCACTACCACCCAAATAACATAACTTCCTCCCTGATCTTGAGGTAAACCAGTAACAAAGTCCATTGATATGTCCTCCTACTTCCACTGAGGAACATCTAATGGCTGGATCAGACCACCAGGAACACGGTGTTCAGCCTTCACCTTCTGGAAGACCTAACATCAAGACACAAACTCCGCAACTGCAAGCTTCAGCCTAGGCCACCAAAAATGGATCCTCAAGGCTCGGTACATCTTTTTCACCCTAGGATGCACCGCTAAATGAGAACTATGGAACTCTCTGAGAACTGTCTCGTGTATATTCAAAGTAACAAAAAGCCTTCTATGATACAACACTTGGTGTTGTTCATCCTTAGACCAAGCATCAGGGGCCTCGCCACAAACAACTCGGTCTCTCTAGACCTCCACCTCTAGATCCCCCAACTGGGACTCTTCTACCTTCTGCACCAGAGATGACTGCACCATCATCTGAAAAAGAAAACCTCTACCCCAACTTCTTCGATATCAAGATGTAATGCTGACTGTTCTTCCATTACTCTCTAGGAGTCACCAGATTCACACACTACATCACTACGTGAATTTCGACTCAACACATTAACTACAAAATTCCACTTTCCAGGTGTATACGATATTTTTAATTTGTATTCCTGTAAGAACTCCATCCACCGACGCTGTAGTAAATTCAAGTCACACTAAGAGAAAAAAATACCTCAGGCTCTTATGATTGGTGAAAACCACAAAGCATTCACCAATGAGGTAATGTCTCTACAACTTCATAGAAAACACCACGGATTCCAATTCAAGGTCATGGGTGGAATAGTTACGTTCATGGGGATGTAACTGCCGAGACCCATAAGAAACAACTGATCTATGCTGCATCAGAACACAACCTAACCCCAAATGAAAATCATCACAAAAAAAATCAAACTGAACTCCCTCAGCTAGAAGACAAAGAACTGGAGCACTTACTAACTTCTCCTTCATATAATCGAAAGCTTCTTGACACTGATCAGTTCATATGAACACCTGATCCTTCCTGGTAAAAGCTGTCAGAGGAGTTGAAACTCGAGAGAAATTGCCTATAAACCTCCTGTATTAGCATGCGAGACCAAGGAAACTTCACACCTCTGACATTGTCTTAAGGGCTACCCAAGACACAACTGCTTCTATCTTCTATGGATCCACAACTACTCCTTGCTGGGACACAACATACCCCAAGAAACAGACTTCTCGAGCCCAAAACTCACACTTTGAAAACTTCCTAAAAAACTGATGTTGATGAAGAACTACCAAAATGACATGTATATTCTCTGTATGCTTCTCTTCAGATGTGGAGTACACAAGGATGTCATCGATGAAAACCACCATGAACTTGTCCAGGAACTCAAGGAACACAATGTTTATCAATCCCATGAACACAACTAAAGCATTTTTCATGCTGAATGGCATTACAAAGAACTCATAATGCCCATGATGACATCGGAAAGTTGTCTTTGGGATATCCTCATCCTTCACACGCATATGATGATATCCTGACCATAAGTCAATCTTTTAGAACCAACTTTTATCCTTCAGTTGATCAAATAAATCATCAATCCATGGAAGAGGATAGAAAATATTTATTGTCACTTTGTACAAGCGATGATAATAGACACACAAACACAAACTGCCGTCAACCTTCTTCATGAACAAAACTGGTGCACCCCACGGTGACACACTCAGCCGAACAAAACCGCACTGTAACAGACCATCAAGCTGTATACGAAAATCTCATAACTTATAAGGGGCCATCCTATTTGGAGACATAGAGATAGGAGATGCTCCTGGTTGTAGATCGATCGCAAACTCGATCTCTCATCAAGGGGGTAATGCTACGACCTCTTCTGGAAAGACATCAGGGTAATCTTTTATGACCCTAAGAAATACCAATTGATGAACCTATGAATAACTCAAAATCATCTCATCCATCATGGATGATAAGGATGTAACATGCCTCTGACCCATCCAAGGGTCTTGCTCACCAACAAACACCACTGGATCTCCATCCGCATAAAAGAACAGAACCTGCCTCCTAAATAAATCCATGATATCCTGCATAGAATACAATCAATCTATGCTGAAGATGACATCATATGGTTGTATTCGTAAACATAGGAAATCTCCCTAAGAGAGGTGCTACCCCAACACTAGATCACGGTCTCTACATACTTCAAACAAGTCAGCTCGACCTCCAACTAGTGTAGTCAAAGCCAAGGTCACTGGAAGCCTCTCTACCTCAAGTCCCAAAGCATGGACAATGGTAGGTGATATGAAGGAGTGTGTGGCTCCTGAATCAAACAAGGCATACACCAAGGTAGAAAACAAGCAAAGGGTACCTTGAATGATGTCTGGATTGCCTGGTGCTGGCAACGCTAAAGCATGAAGCTTTCCATGACCTCCTCCACGATCTCTCTAAACCTGATGATGACCACCACTATATCCGTGCTCTTCTCTATGAGGACGAGAAGCGTCATAGTGTTTTCCTATTCCTGCCCCATCTACCCTCTACTGATCTAAAGCTGGTGCAACCTGTTGTTGCTGCCTCAGCTGGAACTGCCTCAACGAAGGAACTTAGAGCAGAAAACCTTGTGCACGATGACTGCTCTGAAAGGACGGGCACTCTCGCTGCTGATGACCTCGACCACCATAAGAAAAAAAGTTCATGATCCCTTATTATAGGCATGAGAAAAACTGACTCTGGAGAAATGAGCTGCGAAGGGCTGGGACCTACCCTCTGCTGAACGAAAACTCTTCTTCCCAGAAAACTGAGAACCCTGAACCACAGTTCTTCTTCTTGAGGAATCATGAAGACCCCCCTATCTTGATGATCTGGTTCTGGCCAATGTCCTCTCAACAACCTCTGCCCTTTCCATCACCTCAAGATATGTCTTCAGTATAAATGGGGTGACCTGGCGCTGGATCTCTAGATGAAAATCCTCCTCGAAATGCCTCTCCCTGGACTCCTCATCTGGTAATAGGTCCAAAGAATATCATAAAAGGTTCTTGAAACAAATTCTAAACTCTCGCACAATGGAGATACCCTATCGAAGGGTAAGAAGCTCCTAGAGACTGGATTCTTTCACAGACGAGAAAAGAAACTCGACTCTAAACTTGTCTCGAAACTCCTCCCAAGAGATCACTGACACCTCACGATCCCCAAGGAACAAGAACCACCACTACCTCACTACTCCACACAACATCATCACAACCAAGGACACCCAGTGATCCTTCCAAGAATTGATCGAACTGAAGTTTATATAGACCTCA
Organism: Viscum album; assembly: GCA_963277665.1. Taxonomy (NCBI): domain Eukaryota; kingdom Viridiplantae; phylum Streptophyta; class Magnoliopsida; order Santalales; family Viscaceae; genus Viscum; species Viscum album. Next base: position 444,299,856 of record OY728160.1, read on the forward strand.
TCTAACCAGTCTTTTGTGACTGCATTTGAAACAGAGCCCTCATACTTCTATAGACTCTAGCACTAAAACTATTAGAGTGTCCTCCTCTAAGTTTCTTCATCGTCAACCTCTACCCTGCAGCGATCTGCTGGCACAGCCTGCTGGACATCTTCTATATGATCCTGATGAGGACGTCGACCTAGATCCATACTTGTAAAATAATAAATAGTTAGAGCTCTTAAACCTAGAATATGGAAGACTCAACATTAATTAATTAATTTTTTCTTTTATTCATTTTAGGTTAACATATACCAAGGTCTACCCATTCAAACACAGGCAAAAAGAAGAATGATGCATGATCATTTCCTAGGTCTCTACCCTGCAACTAGTATCACCTCGTTTAGTAGCCATTGTAAACTTAAAGGTCCATAAATCAGATCATAGGGGGCCCTAAACGCCTATGTATCAGCCAGTATCTAGCTTTTACATCACTTTCTAAACTTGACTAACACTGTTGCCCTACCAACCCATGCAACCTCACCTATGCCTAACTCCAAACTTCATCCTATCCCTCAACCTCCCTCTGATACCACTCTTTCACGACTCCCTCCCCACAAGGTGTACCCCTCCTGGGCCGACAATGTGAGAAGGGAGATAATGACCCCCAAGTCCTACCTCCAGTTGGCCCCAGGTTGGTGACTAGCACCGAGGGTATAGTAAACACACAAATGGGAGACATTAACCTCTAATAGAACACATGCGAAAGAGAGAGATAATATATACACCAACAAATTCCATCTCAAACTAAAATATAAAAGAAAACCAAAGTGAACATATGTAATGTCATGAAAAACTACTACAACTAGAAGGAGAAAACTGCAAGTACCCAAAATAAAGTAAAAATAATATCAACCACAAGCCTGAACATCTCCTGCAACCCCAATCTAGTAGAAACGAACTTGATACCCAACCTGCTCCAAGGGACCTGAAAAACAATTTATATATACATAGGGTGAGTATAACAATATACTCAGTAGGATCCTCCCCAGAGCCTCTCATGAAAAAGTAAAGAAAGAATGCTAAAGCACAGTGAATAACAAGTGAAACTAACTAATCACCTAAACAGGTATACTAAGTTCCCTGACTCACCATGGATACTCTCATCAAGTAATGAATACAAGAGTATATAATATAATAAAGAATATCAAGGGTACCCCGCTACTACTTCCCCACTGTTTTACCGATTTGCCCCAACGTCACACGTCCATAAGCATCTCTCTCCAAAAAGGCTTTCCCGCAGACACCTGGGCGAAGCACCACAACATGCACCTTGTGCAACAAAACCACCACCTCTACACAAGAAAGTAACCAGGTAGTTTCTGGGAGCCACCACCACTAGTATAACATGTATCTTACGTCGGGTATTATACCTCAATCCATTACAGCCCATACATTGTATAAGGATCCTCAAGCCATCACAACCTATACACGTTACACCTATAGTAGTCCATAGGATACTATATCCAGAATATATGTGTGTGAATAACCACAAGCCATTACTGCCCTCTACACACATATATAGGGAAAACTAACCACTGTGCCTACTAGAACAAGTAACTACCAAGAGAAGAGATAAGGTCCAAAGGGGGTAGTCAACCATCTATACTCCCACCAGAATGTTGGGGAAAACACCCCCCAAAGCTCAGAATCCCTAGGGTGTCAGTTTCCATAACTGATGGGGTGGAGTAGCGTATAGAAACAAAAAAATTACAGAATATACTATATCTCACAACCACACTATGGGAATAACCTAGTCTTAGACTCAACTGCAGATAACATCTCTCGGGCTCCCGGTTTCCACTTCTAAGACTAGGTATCCTATAAGAACACAACCATTTAAAGAGCTTAATTAAATTACTTCATTCCCTTTTTTTCAATTCCACTTTACGTTAATTAATTATTTAAACATTAATTAACCATTAATAATTTCACACTATATTTCATTAGCATCACACCCAAAGTCCATTGTCCCTTTAAAATTATAACCTCAACATTTCGTTCCAGCAAGCTCCACCCCCATGGGTTAATATCATTTATTCAATTATTTATTTCAGAATTACCTTCCCATATTCCCAGGTATTATAGAAAAACATTCTATGCTACTAAACACAAGGGGTATCAATATGGTGAGTAGATGAACTACCCGTCGAGTCTTTGCTGCCTATATCTAGAGCGTAGACCCATCCTCCCTTGAGAAGCTCGAAACGGAAAGCACGTGGCATAACCGACGCATCTTCGCCCCTTTTGGCAGAAGGGTAAGCAAGACCAGATGCCTTGAGCAGTGGGGAATGTAAAGTAAACATCCAATAAAGGAATCAATAATAATCCAAACATTTACACCCAACCCTTTCCATCATCCCTGGTGTCCTCACTGACACCCACATGTATAAATAAATGCATCTCACCACTCTAGGCGTCAACTGCTGCCACAACCAATAGGCGTCCCTGCCCCCACATATCACAACAACCATCTAGGCTCACACCACAACACAAGCAGCAGGAAAAAAACATCATACCAAATGGGATCTTATCCCTTAAACAAACAAGAGGGTAACTCAGAACTCTATAGGGAATTATCTTTTATCAAACAACCAGTTCTTTAATCCATCTTGGATTAATCGATTTATTATTCATAGGTTCCAAATTTGGGAAACCTAACCAGTAAGCTATCATAAATAAGTAAACATTCTTACTGCACAAATTTGATTAACATAAAATTACAACACGAAGAACCAGATTCATTTACATGCCTCTTTATCTTTAGCCAAAAAATTAATGATTAATTCTGGCTTTACGTTCTTTACCAATTTCCATCAACAACGAAAAGCTAAACAAAGCAGGCATAGATATCACACTATCTAGAAAAACAAGAGGCAATAACATACGATCGATATCAATTTATTTATCTGGTTCAAATATTTATTATGTCAATTCCATTGTGATCCAATGGGATAAAACATGCTAACTATACAGTTTCACGTAAAAGGAAAGAGAAGAAACGAATACCCTACTTCAAACAGATATTGAAATTCTTTATATGAGAACGATCCACACAAAAGATCATGATCACCTCCTCTCGCGACAACTGCATCCCTTCGAGGATGCTGTGTCACAACTGAACCAACTGAAACCCAAGAAAACTCCATTAGAAGCATAGAGACCGCATGCCATAACATGGAAACGAGAAACAGGAGAAGATGAACACAAAAGAACTATGATAAAACATACCTTATATTGATGAAGGATCGACCCTTTCTATTTGCACCAAAGCCGGGGGTGCAGATGCATCTGGAAGAAACTTCAAGGGGAAATGATCCAAGGGTTAAGGTTCGATCACACTGCTCCTATGGGAAGAAATAAAGGTTTGAGTGTCTTGCACAAGGTAGAATAAGGAGGAAGAACAAGGGAGGAAGATATCTCATCCCTTTAGATGATTTAATAGAGAAACAATTTAAGATACGTTGGATTTTCTATTAAAAGTAGATCAAATTAATCCACAGGGTTTTACCAAGTAAAGACATCCTAGGCCTCAGGAAAATTAATATAGGAGTTATGGGATTTGATTTGGCCTTAAATATCTTAAAATAAGGCCTTGAATGTTTTTTATGTCAAAGAAAATGTCAAAGGGGTGAAACTATAGGAAGCTGGAAACACTGTTCACGATCCTAGAAACACTATACACTTACCAATCCTGGAAACACTGTACATGATTCTGGAAACAAGATACACTCACCGATCCTAGATTCACTGATCCTGGAAACACTGTTCACAAATGACTCACTGATCCTGGAATCACCAATACTGGACTCATCGATCTTGGTATTGTTCATAGAATGACTCACCGATCTTGGACTCACTGATCCTGGACTCACCGATCCTGGTACTGTTCACAGAATGACTCACTAATCCTGGACTCACTGATCCTAGACTCACCAATCCTGGTACTGTTTACATAATGACTCATCGATCCCGGACTCACCAATCCTAGTACTGCTCATAAAATGAGTCACCAATCCTGGACTCACCGATCCTGGTACTATTCATAGAATGACTCACCGATCCTTGTATTGTTCACAGAACGACTCACTGATCCTGGACTCACCGATCATGGTACTGTTCACAGAATGACTCACTGATCCTGGACTCACCGATCCTAGACTCACCAATCCTGGTACTGTTTACAGAATGACTCATCGATCCTGGACTCACCAATCCTGGTACTGCTCATAGAATGAGTCACCAATCCTGGACTCACCGATCCTGGTACTATTCATAGAATGACTCATCGATCCTTGTATTGTTCACAGAACGACTCACTGATCCTGGACTCACTGATCCTGGTACTGTTCACAGAATGACTCACCGATCATGGAATCACCGATCTTGGTACTGTTTAGATCGGGCTCACTGATGGAACTATTCACATCGGTCTCACTGATGGAACTGTTCACATCGGTCTCACTGATGGAAATGTTCACATCGGTCTCACCGATGGAACTATCTGGAGAAATGGAAAAATTAGAAATGTGTTGGGGATAAGCCACCTCGACCACCAGAACACCCCAAACACTAGATTTTCATAGAGGAATTGACAGAAGAGGTTCAGGCCTTCACATGATACATTCATCATCTACCAATGAACTTAGCATTTAAATTTATCTACCAATGAGTTTATCCAGTACATTCACACTACTCTTGAATCTGATGAAATAAATCTATTAAGAAAATTCAAAATACCATATTTTCTCAAACCTTATTAATCCCTTTGTTATTTCAGTCACTATAAATTTATTCTGTCTAAACACAACAACTAAAACAAAGATCAAGTTATGTAAAAACCCAAATTTTTTAATTATATTTGTTTTCTAAATTTGTGTGTTATTTTATTTTATACTCAACAAAACTATATCCTTTAATTAATGAAGTGGGTATAATTAAAATGAGACCATTGAGTTTTGACTGTTATATGACCGTTGGTCAATATGACCATTGGAAACTTTAATCTTAACGTCGCGTTTTTATAAATACAGTTATCTTGGTTAATTAATATAGAAAGAATATTTAATGGCCTAATCCAGTAGACTCAAGATATATGAAGCCCATCTGTCAGAGCTTGGGAAGGAGGTAGCATCACTGGGCTTTGCTCTGGACCAATCCCAAGACGAGCTTCAACATATGAAGCTTGAAAAAAATCACTTAAGAGAGAATTTAAAGCTGATAGAAATCACCACTTGGGCAATGTTGTCTGAGCCACCCCAAGATTCTATCACCATAGCACACCTTACACTTAAGTCCTATGCTAGTGTAATACATGGCTATGTAACGAGACCTTAGTTACTTTGTTTAATCCTTTATACAAATAAAATTTTTATTTATTATTATGGAAAATTTTGTGTGTAACCCCACAATATTTCATAATACGTTATCTCATTAAAGTAATTCAATATCTTACGCTACACGCAACACCGAGATCGAGCGCACCACGACTTAACAAACTAGCCGTAAAAAAATGGTTATGAATAGTATTAACTGAATTTTGAATTTTATATACTCCATATAATTTTAGAATTCATATTTTGTGTCTCTTAGACATAATATAAGGACAAATTCTATTTTTCAGATAAAAGAAGTATTTTTCAAAAAAATGCAATTATATCACTTATTTAATAGAGAATCCTTTTTAAAACAAATATTTGACATTTTTATATATTAAATTTAATGTAATTAAATTATTTTTTAGAATCGGGACATAAAAATTTAGTTTGGATAAATTTTTGGTACTTTTCTGATAACTTTCATATTTTTATGAATAGTAAAAAATACTAAATTTTAATAGAAAACAAATTTTTTAATCAAAATGATTTATAGTGTTAAATTATGAATTTTAATGGTTTTTAAGTATAATTAGATTATATTTTTATCATTTAATACAATGTAGGTCATTATAAGTAATTTCACAGTTAAATTTGACATAAACACATGTCAATATTTTGATAGTTTTTACTTTTTAAAAGCCCGCTTTTTGGTTTTGAAAATAAGAATTATATTTAAATTAATTAATGAAAATTCTATGTTTTTAATTTGGTAAAATATAATTAATTTTTGAATTCATAATATCAAAATTATCTTATGGTAAATTTTTGGTATTTTTCTGAAAACATTCAATTTTTGATGAATAGTGAAAAACACTACGTTATTGTTTAAAACCGAATTTTTTATTTAAATAATTTTTTATTTTATTTAAATTTATTTTAATTAAAAATAGATATAAAATACCTATATAAGTTTAATTTAAATCATTAGAGTCGTTTTATAATAAAATTAGATGTATAAATTTTTATTGAACTTTTTACCGTCTTTTACCCACCTTTTAGGAGCATTTGCAAATTTTGTATAAAACTTAATTTTATCGCTTCTGTGAGTTTAATTTCAAAAATATGAGAGACACGGTTAATATCAGTAAGTAAAATGTGGTTCAATAAGAAGAAAATAATTTTTGGTGAATAGTAACTTTTCACTTTTATTTACCACGGTTAAAAGTAAATAGGGTAATTAAGGGTAAAAATGATATCATAATTACCCTAACACATGTTCTAATTCTATTGGATAAGTATAATTCGACCAAAAACAACATTAGGAATAAAATATGACCCTCTTTGGTCCACTTGGATTAGATTAGGACATTTATTATTATTTTATTTAAAGAAGAGTTAAAAGAGTTAAAATTCCAAGTTTAATAACTAAACCATTTTTAATATAGGGATAAAAACAATATAAATTCGACTATAAATATTCATTAGAAATATAAGAATATTTACTATATAATGAAATTTTATTTATAATTTTTATACATTAAATAATATAATTTATTTATGACACAATGATGATGCAGTAATTAGATTATTAATAAAATATTAAAATAATTGATATTATAAATATCCAAATAAATTAAAATTGAGACTTATGATGAATTAAACTAATTTTATAGGTTAATATGACATGTTAGGGTTGGTTAAATAAATTTTATTCTAAGTGATAAAGTTTTTATGGCTTTCAAAAAAATCAAATTCTAAATAGTGTCAAAATTGACATAATTGAGTTTTTAAAACAAATATTATATTATAAATTGATATAACAGTCCTAAAAATCTAAGGTTTGGAAAAAAGACTTATATAATAATATATATGGCATTAATGAACCAATTGGGGTTCTATTGGAATTTTATATTAAGTTTAATAACCATATAATATAAAAATACAAAGAGAAATGGTAAATGTCAAACTATTTAACTAAGAGTTAAATCTAAAAGATAAGGTTAATATGATGACCTAAAACTGTCTAAAACCTATTGGTTGAGAGGTTTTCGATCAATACCCACCTTATCATTTAAATAATTCATTTTTGATCCATTAGAAACCGAAAATTATTTTATTATAAAATAATATTTCAAGCTTTTCCTAAAGTGACCTTCACCTCTCTTATAAAAGGGAACTTCCCCTTCTCTCAAATTTACACCTTCAAAGACATTTGGCTCGGCCAAAACCTACCCAAATATCCTCCCAACTTTCCTCCCTTCATCTTAGAGGCCTTACTTTGGTCAGAAAGCCAACCTAAAGAGCCCTTTTGATCAAATCAAAAGGAAGAGCCCGAAGAAGAGTTAAATATTTCATCACCTCTTTATAGTTCTTTTCTTCATCCACTCTCTCTTTATTTGTTATTTTCATTCTAAAATAATAACTCCAGTATATTATATATAATGTTATTTTATTATAAAAATGGTACAACCATATTCATTATTCTATCCATCCTATAAATGAAAAGGTCACCATACGTGTGTACGTACGGATTACCAGCTCCACGTCGTGGTGTAGTTTGTTATTCAAACATTTCATTATTAGTATGGGTATAATAATGAGTATAACTGATGTAAATAATAAATATAACATGTTAATTATTCTTTATATATGATATACCATCCAATTATATACAATTTCTCCATCAATATAATGATATTGTCCCTCGTGCGTATGTACATATTACCTTCTCCACGACACGATGAGATTCATTTCCACGTTCACCATTCAATGATGATTATAAAAATATATATATATCATTAATAAGTATGTAATATATGAAATAATAATACTACTGGAGATATATATATATATATATATATTTTATACTTACATATATCTTATTCACTCAGTTCTGATCAATACGATATGAAAACGGAAACATCGTTTATGCGTACGTACGACCTACCGTCTCCAAAAATGGTGTTTTCCATATCAAATATATTTATATTATACATATTTATATTCTAAATATATATGATATATAAATCATGTTTTATATTCTGGAAGTATTTAAATCATGATCTAAGTGATACAATCGAGAGTAACAAGTTAAAACACGTACGATAAAGAAAGCGATTATTACCCGAAATGTTAATTTAACATAGAAATTATTATTAAATAGGTAGTATAAAGTCATAAATGAATCATGTATGATATCATAAATATTAATATGGTTATGTTATAATTTAATAACATACTGTGGTCTTTATACAGGATGTTAAACGTACCCTCGACTAAAGGAAGTACAAGGTAAGGGTTAATTTCACAGTCTCTTTATTATCCGAGGTTGCTTTTACATAAGTATCTACTGGGACATTTTTAGTATCCATGTACATGTTTCATAAAAGTGTTTTCAAAGGGATTATTTTTAAGGTAATTTTTACTAAAACATCATTTTAAATGTTTTAAAGATTTATTCTTCTAAACCTTTCTCATTAATGTCCATGTTTTTAAAATGTTTTTAAGGATTTATTTATATGGACATGAATGTTCTAAAATGTTAATTACTTTAAGAAGTTTCAAAGTGGTATGGGACACTTTTATTCAGAAATATATTTTAAATGAATTTCTTTATATTACTTTTAAATAATTTCATGAAAATGGATACTTCCCTCAATGATTTTTACTGATCATTTTCAACTATGAAAATATCCTTTACAAAATATTATTCTTGATCAAAGATGATTTATTATGATACAAATATTCCATATTTTATTGAAGGTTTTGTGATATGTTTGACTGTGGATGTGTTATTTTTATACCATTCATGGTTTATGGATAAAGTATTGACATTTCGTATGCTAGTTTTAATACGAATGTTTATGTTATGTTTAAACCTTTTCATATGAGGAATGCATTGGACTTAGTAAGTGACGGGTGGAGCCTTCTATAGATCCTTGATGCATCGGTAGGTATCATGAGACAAACTAGTGTCTTGGACCAAGGCCTTGAAAAAAATATTATTTGTAGTCATGGAATAAGGCCTTGAATATGTGGTTTTGAAGTCTGGCATTTTGCATTCCATCATTATAAAATTGGCTATTGATATTATATGTGATTATTCGACTAGTATAATAACCATGTGAATAAGTAAATGACATTATTTTATTTAAATTGGATATATTATGCATAATTTTATGTTTAAAAAGCCTTTTTTTAGTCTAATACATTGCCTTAAATGTTTATGCTTATTTATGGAAGTTTCCTTTATATTGTTATCCTTACTGAGCATCTGAGATCACCCCTTTCTATGTTCTATTTTTCCTAGGATGTGAAGAAGTATTTTATGGTTGACCTTTAGGGATAGACTAAGGGATATGAATGTGTTCAAAAGGGGAAAATGTTGTTGTTGTTTTTCATTTTATATTGTAATGTAAAGTTCATGTATGCAATCTATTTTCCAAGACTACTAAACTGATCGGTCCTTTGGGAATTGATTCCTTATAATCATGAAAATATATTAAAATAATGAACTGACTCTAGGTAACTAGGGTCAGGGCGTTATAGTTGGTATTAGAGGAAGTTTAGAAATAACATAGAAACTAGATTAAGATAAACTCTAATTAGAGCACATTACCCTAAGATAGACTTTGAGGATTAGTATAGAATAACTTCCTAGAATTTTGGTAATGTAGAGATTTTGTGAGTTTTCCAAGCAATACATCCCTATCTGGATACAAGAAGGTAGAGGCGGCTCTTGAATATATGTATCTATGGGTAAAACCCAAAAACACCGCTTTGAGCTAAACTCAAACGGGAACTGGTGCATGATAATAGGCCTTGCTGCACTCTTGGTTACGACACTCCCGGGGGATATGATTAGAATAATTATCATTTAATTTACAAACCATTATGAAGGATTTATGAGTATATAATTCCTCAAATAAAACATTTTTATGATTATGGATTATATCCATAAACTATTCAATTTATGTTAACTATTTTACAAGTTTGGAATTATGTATTGTGATTCATAAAATAATCTAGTGTATGACATTTTTTAGAAATGGTGCCCAATAGATGAAATGAGACCTCCAACAATATGCATGATCCAAAGAGTAAGAAGGATGAAATCTTTCATGGTATTAAGCCAACATTTAGAAAGGAAATAGTCTCCCACGTATTATCATCATATGAAGAAATAAAATCATGTGTTAATAAGATAAGTAAATAATTTTTTGAGTCCTATGGATTTGAAAGGAAGCTAGATAAGAAAAGGATGGTAGAGAGAAAGATTGATAAAGGGAATAAGGGAAAGAAGGATTTTCCCATATGTGATAATTGTGGCAAGAATCACCTTGGTAAATGCTTGAAGGGAATGAGAGTTTGTTATAAGTTTGGGGGAAAAAGACACTAAGTACGTGATTGAAAGGGTAAAAAAAGTTTTCAAATGTACAATGATTCATCTGTAAGGAGTTGGGACACTACGCGAATCAATGTCCAAATCATCAGAGTATACCCCAAATGCCACTATTGGATAATAACCATGTTATGATACTACTGAAGATGAATAGGAAGGATTAAGAGTTCTTATGTTGTTATTAAAGTATTGTGTCATTTGAGTATTGTATTAATGATGTACATGTTATAATAATTATAGAGTATATAAGGATTGTACTACAATACTATTTCATTAGGGATTTGAGATTGTGTGGAACCAAGAAAAGTGACTCAATGAAAGGTTATTTTTTTGGAAAATATATGGTTGAGAGAAAGATAAACCATAATATGATTCTGATACTAAGGTAGCAATTATATTGGATATTCTTTACTACCTTGAAACTGATTAATGATATGTATATTCTATCATTTTGGAGATTACAACATTTTTGGATATAAGGAGAATATCCAGTATTCTATAAGGAATAAGGGAGCATGAATGTAATCAATATAGTTATATGATAATTTAGGGTTTTACCATGTTTTAAAAGAATACATGATGAAGGTATTTACATGTTATTATGTGGTAAAAGGATCATTATTGTGTTTACCTTATAAATTTTGGACTGTGAGTTTGGACAGAAGTATTTTGGATAAGTCTAAAGGTTGGAAGCCATTAAGTTTGAAATTGGATACTATTTTTAAGGTTAAATAATTTCTTGAGATTATTTTTGGATTGTCATAAAAAGGAAAACCCATAGGTCGGGTGACAACTCGTCGCGTCCTGAAAGGCCGTGAGACTTGAACCCACAACCGAAGGGCGACAAGGGTGGATCACCTACCACTGGCATATGTGATGTCCTAGTTTGTATTATGTAGTTTTTTTAATAGTCGTACAAATGAATTATAAATTAATTATTTTTGGAACCCTATACAATTAGGATAAATAGAATATTTTTGAATTCTATTATCTTTTGGAGTGAAAGATGAGTTTGTGGTAGGAATTAGTTGAAGGATGAAACCCTACTTGTCAAGTATATATATATATATATATATTTCCTCTTATTCTATGAATAAATTAATTATTAAACTTTAGGGAAGGGATCTTAAAACCAAAAATGTGTTATACTAATACCATATGTTTTGTTGAACCAATGATATTTTACATCATCTTAGATTGATGGCTTTGAGGCCCTCAATTTTACACTTGTTTGTGATTGATGACCTCAATCACCCCGTATAAATATTTATTTTTTTCCTCCAATTATGTGTCTCTAATTTCCACCAATTTTCTCCTAATCAAGATCATAATTTGGTGGTAACTTTTTCATTTCCAATCCCTTTTATTAAGACTAAATTTTTTTTACCCAATTTCTGATGTGGGTTTTCCACAAAGGTATTTTTATATTTTTAACCTTTTATTTTCAAAAAACAATTTCAAATTGTGAGGACGCAATTTATTGAAGGAGGGTAGAATATAACACCCCAATATTTCATAGTTTGTTATCTCATTAAAGTAATTGAATAGATTACGCTACACGCAACACCGAGATCGAGCGCACCACGACTTAAAAAACTAGCCGTAAAAAAAACTGTTATGAATAGTATTAACAGAATTTTGAATTTTATATACTCCATATAATTTTAGAATTCATATTATGTGTCTCTTAGATATAATATAAGGACAAATTCTATTTTTCAGATAAAATAAGTATTTTTCAAAAAAATGAAATTATACCGCTTATTTAATGGAGAATCCTTTTTAAAACAAATATTTGACACTTTTATATACTAAATTTACTGGAATTAAATTATTTTTTATAATAAAGACATAAAAATTTATTTTGGATAAATTTTTGGTACTTTTCTAATAACTTTAATATTTTGATGAATAGTAAAAAAATACTAAATTTTAATAGAAAACAACTTTTTTAATTGAAATAATTTATAGTGTTAAATTTTGAATTTTAAGGGTTTGGAAGTATAATTAGATTATATTTTCATCATTTAATATAATTTAGGTCATTATAATTAATTTCACATTTAAATTTGATATAAACACATGTCAGTCTTTTGATAGTTTTTACTTTTTAAAAACCTGCTTTTTGGTTTTGAAAATGGGAATTAATTTTAAATTAATTAATTCAACATCTATTTTTTTAATTTGGTAAAAAAGAATTCATTTTTGAATTCGGAATATCAAAATTAGCTTAGGGTAAATTTTTGGTATTTTTCTGAAAACATTCAATTTTTGATGAATAGTGAAAAACACTGCGTTATTGTTTAAAACCAACTTTTTATTTAAATAATAATTTATATTATTTAAATTTATTTTAAGTAAAAATAGATATATAATACCTATATAAGTTCAATGTAATTCATTGGAGTCATTTTATAATAAAATTAGATGTATAAATTTTTATTGAACTTTTTACCGTCTTTTACCCACCTTTTAGGAGCATTTGCAAATTTGTAAAAAACTTAATTTTATTGCTTCTGTGAGTTAAATTTCAAAAATCTGAGAGACATGTTTAATATTAGTAAGTAAAATGTGGTTAAATAAGTTGAAAATAATTTCCGATGAATAGGAACTTTTGACTTTTATTTACCACGATTAAAAGTAAATAGAATAATTAAGGGTAAACATGATATCATAATTACCCTAACACATGTCATAATTCTATTGGATAATTATAATTCGACCAAAAAAAACTTAGGAATAAAATACGATCCTATTTGGTCCACTTGGATTAGATTAGGACATTTATTATTCTTTTATTTAAAGAAGAGTTAAAAGAGTTAAAATTCAAAGTTTAATAACTAAACCATTTTTACTATAGGGTCACACACAATATAAATTAGACTATAAATATTAATTAGAAATATAATAATATTTCCTACATAATGGTATTTTATTTTTAATTTTTAGACATTAAATAATTTAATTTATTTATGACACAATGATGATGCAATAATTACCTTATTAATGAAATATTAAAATAATTGATATTATAAATATCCAAATAAATTTAAATTATGACTTATGATGAATTAAAAAAAATTTATAGGTTAATATGACATGTTAGGGTTGGTTAAATAAATTTTATTCTAAGTGATAAAGTTTTTATGGCTTTCAAAAAAATCAAATACTAAATAGTGTCAAAATTGACATAATTGAGTTTTTAAAACAAATATTATACTATAAATTGATATAATTGTCCTAAAAATATAAGGTTTGGAAAAAATACTTATATAATAATATATATGGCATTAATGAACCAATTGGGGTTCTATTGGCATTTTATATTAAGTTTAATAACCATATCATATAAAAATACAAAGAGAAATGGTAAATGCCAAACTATTTAACAAAGAGTTAAATCTAAAAGATAAGGTTAATATGATGACCTAAACCTTGAGAGGTTTTCAACCCATACCCACCTTATAATTTAAATAATTCATTTTTGATCCATTAGAAATCGAAAATGATTTTATTATAAAATAATATTTCAATCTTTTCCTGAAGTGACCTTCACCTCTCTTATAAAAGGGAACTTCCCCTTCTCTCAAATTTACGCCTTAAAAGCCATTTGTCTCGGCCAAACCATGCACGAAAATCCTACCAAATTTCCTCCCTTCATCCTAGAGGCCTTCCTTTGGTCAGAAAGACAACCTAAGGATCCCTTTTGATCAAATCAAAAGGAAGAACCCGAAGAAGAGGTATATATTTCATCACCTCTTTAAAGTTCTTTTCTTCATCCAATCTCTATTTATTTGTTGTTTCCATTCTAAAATAATAACTATAGTATATTATATATAATTTTATGTTATTATAAAAATGGTACAACCATATTCATTATTCTATCCATCCTATAAATGATAGTCACCATACGTGCGTACGTACGGATTACCGGCTCCACGTCGTGGTGTAGTTTGTTATTCAAACATTTCATTATTGGGATGGGTATAATAATGAGTATAAATGATGTAAATAATAAATATAACATGTTAATGATTCTCTATATATTATATTCCATCCAATTACATACGATTTCTCCATCAATATAATGATATTGTCGCTCGTGCGTACGTACAGATTACCGTCTCCACGACGCGATGAGATTCATTTCCACATTCACCATTCAACAATGATTATAAAAATATATATATCATTAATAAGTATGTAATATATGACATAATAGTTCTACTGGATATATATATATATATATATATTTATTTATTTAGTTACATATATCTTATTCACTTAGTTCCGATCAATACGATATGAAAACAGAAACAACATTTATGCGTACGTACGACCTACCATCTCTATAAACGATGTTTTCCATTTCATATATATATCTATTATACATATTTATATTCTGAATATATGTTATATATAATTCATGTTTTACATTCTGGAAGTATTTAAATCACAATCTAAGTGATACAATCAAGAGTAACAAGTTAAAACACGTACGATAAAGAAAGTGATTATTACCCAAAATGTTAATTTAACATAGAAATTATTATTAAATGGGTAGTATAAAGTCATAAATGAATCATGTATGATATAATAAATATTAATATGGTTCTGGTATAATTTAATAACATACTACGGTCTTTATACAATAGGTTAAACATACCCTCGACTAAAGGAAGTACAAGGTAAGGGTTAATTTCACAATCTCTTTATTATCCGAGGTTGTTTTTACGTAAGAATCTACTGGGAGATTTTTATTATCCATGTACATGTTTCATAAAAGTGTTTTCAAAGGGATTATTTTTATGTTACTTTTTACTAAAACATCATTTTAAATATTTTAAAGATTTATTCTTCTAAACCTTTCTCATTAATGTCCATGTTTTTAAAATGGTTTTAAGGATTTATTTATATGGACATGAATGTTTTAAAATTTTAATTCCTTTAAAAAGTTTCAAAGTGGTATGGGACACTTTTATTCAAAAATATATTTTAAATTACTCCCTCTATATTAATTTTAAATGATTTCATAAAAATGGATATTTCTCTCAAAGATTTTTTCTGATCATTTTCAACTGTGTCAACATGCTTTACAGAATATTATTCTTGATCTAAGATGATTTATTATTATAAAAATATTCCATATTGTATTGAAGGTTTTTTGATATTTTTTATTGTGGATGTGTTATTTTTATACCATTTATGGTTTATGGATAAATTATTGACATTTTGTATGCTAGTTTTAATACAAATGTTTATGTTATGTTTAAACCTTTTCATATGATGAATGAATTGGACTTAGTAAGTGATGGGTGGAGCCCACTATAGATCCTCGATGCATTGGTAGGTATCATGAGACAAACTAGTGTCTTGGAACAAGGTTTTGAAAAAAATATTATTTGTAGTCTTGGAATAAGGCCTTGACTATGTGGTTATGAAGTCTGGAATTATGCATTCCATCATTATGAAATTGGCTATTGATATTGCATGTGATTATTCGACTAGTAGAATAACCATGTGAATAAGTAAATGACATTATTTTATTTAAATTGGCCATATTATGCATAAGTTTATGTTTAAAAGGTCTTTGTTTTAGTCTAATACATTTCCATAAATGTTTATGCTTATTTATGGAGGTTTCCGCTGTATTGTTATCATTACTGAGCATTTGAGGTCACTCCTTTCTATGTTTTATTTTTACCAGGACATGAAGAAGTATTTTATGGTTGACCTGTATGGATAGGCTAAGGTATATGACTTTGTTCAAAATGGGACAATGTTGTTGTTGTTTTTAATTTTATATTGTAATGTAAAGTTCACGTATGCAATCTATTTTCCAAGACTGCTAAACTGATCAGTCCTTCAGGACTTGATTCCTTGTAATCATGCCAATGTATTAGAATAATTCACTGAATCTGGGTAACTAGGGTCGGGGCATTATATTGTGAATTTAAAATATCCGTATAAATATAGGACTTGTATTATTGATGAATTTTGGGGAAAATGGGTATTTTAAAATATTTATGTAAACTTTAAATAATTAATAATGTGAACTGATTTTAAAAAAATGGTCTTCAACAGTTGTGATCAGTGAAAATTTTGGAGTCTAATAAGATCAAATTGTTTTTAGTGAATAGTAAAGTATGAATAGTAACATACTTGTAAAAATAGTAATGAATTGTAAATTGGCCAAAACAAAGAAACTTCACCCATGAATGTATAAATACAATTTAAACATCTTAAAAGTGAAAAAATGACCATAGTATAAGTTTTGGTATTTTTGTATGTCATAACTATTTTATTAAAAATTTTATAATTAATTTAACAATTTAAAATGGAAATATATTTTCATAAAATGTAATGATAAATTTTTACTTTATTGTATTATGGTTATATGATAATTTTATGGGACCTTGATTACTTTTTTAAGGTGTTACAAAATGAGTAATAGTTTTAAAGTTGTATTTTTCGAATAAATAATGATTTTATTTAAAAATAAAATTAAAAATATTTAGAAAATTATTTTCATAAAATGGAGTTCATTTTTTAATTCAGAGCATCGATATTGGGTTAGGGTGAATTTTTGGGATTTTTCAGAAACAATTGAATTTTCAGTGAATAGTAAAAATACACTTTTGAGTTTCGAGTGTTTAATGAAATTACTAATGATGTAAGATTTGTGGTCGACTTATGAATAGTGAGATATTATATGAGGTGTCCCAAGTTACCAATACCATGGGAAAATACCATGGGAAGCCCATGGTTTATAAAATACCACTGATGAGGTGTCCCTTGGAAATTAATAATTAATTACTTCACTTTTCCTATAAATACCAAGCCATTTCCCTCATTCATTTCATTCCAAAATCCTACTTAACTATGTTCTGGTCTCCTTAACCCCCAATAAGTCCTCCCAAGGTTCCCTCACACCTCTCGAGGTCCCAACCTTCAAGCTTTCGAAGTTACTCTTCAAGGTAAGAGAATCTTTCACCCTTCTCTTTTAAGTCATGACTTCCTTTATGTTATGCCTTCTAGTTTCCATCTTATTATTTTCGGGTATGTTATTTAATATCCTTATTACTGTAAAATTCATTTCCAAATGATGAGATACCCTTTCCAAACCCATAAATTTATTTTCTGAATTTTTAAGTGACGCCGTTAGGCTGTCGATTTTTTCGTCAAAGAAATCACATTTTCTATTTTCTTTCAAGTTTCCTTTTCATGTGGTATTTCATTAAAATATCCACAACATGATCTTATTTATTTTTATTCTTTACCTCTGCTAAAAATTATTCATTTATTGATGGAATAACCTTGTCCTCTCTCTTTTCAATGTTTTCTAAAACCATGTTATATAGCCGTTATGCTGGAGAAATTTCGTCTCAAAATTTCTCTCTCTTTCTCTCATGATATTATCTTGTTTTATTTATGTGAATACCTAGAACTATTTCGTTTATATGGGTGTTAATAAATACAAAAAAAATGATATATTTTATTCTGTAATTGACATACATATAACGATGACTCCCTTTCCATGGGTTATAATTGACATAATGATCTTGTTTTTAAGAACTTTTAAAACATCACGATTTTGAAATGAAACCCATTTATTTTATTCTCTATGGGTTATTTATGAAATTTTTGATTATGATCTATGTGGATCAAATGAAAAAAATGACATATTAAGGGTTCAACCTGATAGCACTCCAATGCAGTGGGTAAAGAATTAATCTCTAGAGATGACAAGTTTTATGATACCATGGTGAATAACTTTGGTAATGTTTATGAAACATCGAGGATAAAACTTGGTGATATGTTCATGAATGTCTAAATGAAATGTTGTAGCCACATATTCAAGTTATGATTCATGTTCTTTTTATCATGATATTTATATTCTTCCATTTCTCATTCCTTTATGATTTATATCACATTTTTATTAATATTTCTCAAGATCACATGTCAAACTGTTTCACTTGTTTTCATTACTAAGCCTTCTGCTCACCCTTTCGTTTGATGTATGTCTCCAGGTTTTGATATTTGGTAATTGTACATAGTATGAACCTATGATTAAGCCTTACAAGTGTATTAAAAGTATTTTTTATGTTGTTTTCATGTATTATGTTCCTGATTTCCAAGGCACTAGACTTTAAAGAACCTCTGTATGTAAAATGTAATGAAAAGTTATATAATAAAAAGGAGGGATTCTATAGTTGGTATCAATGGATATTTTAATTATTTATAGAAATTAGGATATGAAAAATTTAGGAATAATCCTATATAAAAGTTTAAATATAGGAAAAATTCCTGGTATTTTGGTGAGTATTGAGTTAGTGGTTTATCAAGAAAATACATCCCTATCTGGATACGAACAGGTAGAGGAGGTTCTGGCACAGAGGTACCTAGGAGTGAAAACTCTAACAAGGAGTTTTGGGCTTGTCCTGGGGTATCTTGGTACACAACAACGGGCCTTGCAACACTCTTGGTTACGACACTCCTAGGGGATATGTTTGGTTAATCATAATATTTTTATGAATCATTATGAAGGATTTATAGAGAAATATAATTGTTTAAAGAAGTTTTAAGACATAAAATAATTTATTGTTAAAAGATTAGTAAATGAAATAAGTTTCTCACTAAGGTTTTATTCTTTTAGAAATGGCGGGCAATAGGAGGAACTGTGCAAATGGTGACCGCAATGGACCATGCGCTGACAACCCTCCGATGGAAGCCAGAATTTAAACATTCATGCAAATGATGAATCAACTGACTCAAGTTATGGGTAATAACTTGAATCAAGCTGATAGACTGATCTCACTGTGAAGGTAAAGAAATTCTATTGAGTCCTTTATGCGTCAATGACCACCAACCTTCAGTGGATTGACCGACCCATTGATTGTTGAATAGTGGATCATCTCTATAGAGAATATCTTTTCTGTGCTCAACTATTTAGAGTAAGAGAAGGTCACCCTGCCTGTCTATCACACAGAGGGAGAAGCTGATTAATGGTGGGAACTGATTAAAAACATGAGGCAATGATTGGAGGTTAAGGATTTAGATTGGGAAGAGTTCAGAGGGATCTTATTCAGTAAGAATTTCCCTCGTTCCATGATTACAATAATGGAGAAGGAGTTTCTCGAGCTGAAGCAGAAGGAGAATGAATCTATGGGAAGCTACGATATGAACTTTAAAAGACTTTCCCGTTATACCTAAAGATTTTTCATGGATCCTAATGGTAAGGTTGATAGGTTCTTTAGTGGACTGAGACCTCATCTGCGGAAGAATCTAGCCAACTGAGACTATGACAGCTATGAGGAGATCGTACAGAGTGCAATGAAAGACGAACTAGAGTTCGGTGAGACACACTGGTCTCATAAATCAAATGAAAAAATAGATAGATGGAGCCCATTTTAGGGAGGACCTTTGATCAGGGAATAGGAGGAAAGAAAGTGCAATGTTCCACATGTAATAAATGTCAGAAGAAGAATTCAGGGAACTGCGTGCTCGGAAGCGGGAAATGCTAAAAGTGTGGAAGAGATGGCCATATTGCGAGGAATTGTCGTAGTGATGTGAAACCTCAACTTCCAAACAATAATGACAAGGGGAAGATGGTGCAGGACCTACATGATGTCCAGTGCTTTAAGTGTGGACAATTTGGGCACTTTTCCAATCACTGTCCAAATCTGAGGGTAGTGGAGGGGAACCGCCATCAACCTCAGCAAAGGCCAAGGGATCAAGGTCGTGATTTTTTCTATCCCAAAAACTGAAGTGGAAGCTCCAAATTATGTGGTATCAGGTACTATTGTTTTTATCTCAAAGCTATCAAGTACTTTTTTTGATTCTGGTTCTACGCATTCCCTTATTTTCTCCAAGTTTGCAAAGAATTTAGAATCAACCCCGACTTGCTAAAATAAGAGTTATTAGTCAAGACTCCTGGTGGGATTATCCAAGAATCACCAATGTTTAGAAACTCTAGTATTTACTTTGGATAGCACAATATTATCACAAATCTATTAGTCATTCCCAGGATAGAATTTGAAATTATACTAGGGATGGAATAGCTCTCAAAGTATAATGCTAAGATCAAATGCAGAAGTAAGGAAATATCAGTAGTCTTGAATGGAAAACCTACAGTTATCTTCCAAGGAGAGATATCTCAACCTGATCTTTGTCTAGAAGAACCTCCTTTATCCTTCTTTATGGAATTGATCGATGAAGAAGAAGAAGAAAATGAGAGTTTGAGGATAGGAAATTTCCCCATAGTCCAGCAATACATTGACGTATTTCTTGAGGAGTTTCCTGGACCTCCCCCAGAAAGAGAGGTAGAGTTATCTATTGAACTCGTACATGGATCTCATCCTATATCAAAGGCCCCTTATATTATGGAAAATGTGGAGCTGGAGGAATTAAATAAACAAATACAAGATCTTTTGGAGAAGGGGTTTATCCGACCGAGTGTGTCTCCTTAGGGATCACCTGTTCTCTTTGTGAAGAAGAATGATGGATCTATGTGGCTATGCATTGATTATAGAGAACAGAATGATATCACAGTAAAGAAAAAATATCCTCTTCCAAGAATTGATGACTTATTTGAACAACTTTGTGGGGCTCAATTATTCTCTAATATTGATCTTTGACCTAGTTATCATCAATTGAGGGTGAAGAAAGAAGATATTACAAAAAATGCCTTCCGATCAAGATATAGACATTATGAGTTTGTTGTTATGCCTTTTGGACTGACTAATGCTCCTGCTATTTTTATGGATTTTATGAATAGAGTCTTTAAATACTATCTTGATAACATTTTGGTAGTTTTTATTGATGATATTCTGATATATTTCAAAAGTTTTGAGGAATATGAGGATCATATAAGGGTTATTTTTCAAACTCTATGGAAGGAGAGGATTTTTGGAAAGTTTAGTAAATGTGAATTCTGGTTACAATAATTTGATTTCTTGGGGCACATTGTTACCAATAAAGGAATCACAGTTGACACTGCAAAGAAAAAAGTTGTAGAGGAGTGGCCTCAACCTACAACAATAACAGAGATTCGTAGTTTCCTTGGATTAGCAGGATATTATAGGAGGTTTCTGAAAAACTTTTCACGACTTTCTAATCCATTAACTAAGTTAACTTGAAAAGGGGTAAAGTTCATTTGGACAAAGGAGTGTGAGGAAAGTTTCCAAGAGATGAAGAAGAGATTGGTTACTGCACCCATGTTAACTCTACCCTAAAGTGGAGATGGATTTGTTATATTTATTGATGCATCTCGGAAAGGGATT
This sequence comes from Viscum album, assembly GCA_963277665.1. Lineage (NCBI taxonomy): Eukaryota > Viridiplantae > Streptophyta > Magnoliopsida > Santalales > Viscaceae > Viscum > Viscum album. Next base: position 444,321,893 of record OY728160.1, read on the forward strand.
GGGTGCGTCCTCATGAAAAATGACAAGGTAATTTCTTATGCATCTCGACAGTTGAAGAATCATGAGCAGAACTATCCTACGCATGATCTGGAGATGGCTACAGTTGTTTTTTCTATGAAGATATGGAGGCACTATCTTTATGGGGAGAAATGTGATATATATAGAGATCATCAAAGTTTGAAGTATATTTTCACACAAAAGGAATTTAACATGAGACAAAGGAGATGGCTGGAACTTCTTAAAGACTATTATTGTTCAATTCATTATCATCCCAGAAGAGCAAACAATGTTTTTGATGCATTAAGCAGGAAATACCCAGTTGTTTTGTCCATTATGAGCATTCAAAGAGAACCTTTGATCAATATCCTAGTAAAGCTGGACATGGGAATTATAAGGGAAGGCACATCATCAACCCTAACCAAAATGATTTCTCAACCATCATTACTAGAGAAGATCAAGAAAGCTCAGAAAGAATATCCTTTGTTATAGAAGAAGTTTGAGGCTGTGAAGGATGAGAAGTTTACTGAGTTCAATATTGATCAAGAAGGTGTACTGAAATTTCGTACAAGACTATGTGTTCTATCTATTTCGGAAATAAAAAAGGAGCGGTTGGATGAAGCTCATAGCTCTACTTTCTTTATACATCCTGGTAGCACGAAAATGTATAGGGACCTTCGTGATCATTATTGGTGGGATAATATGAAAAGGGAGATTTCTGAATACACGTCAAGGTGCCTGGTATGGCAGTAAGTGAAGACAGAGTGACAACTTCCTAAAGGGGTATTGCAACCACTACCCATTCCTGCATGGAAGTGGGATAATAACCCTATGGACTTTGTCACTGGTCTCCCAAGAACTTCTAAAGGAAACAATGTGATATGGGTTATTGTGGACCGTCTCACCAAGATTGACCATTTTATCTCTATCCGAGAAGATTTATCTCTTGATCAACTTGCCAGAATTTACATGAAGGAAGTGGTAAGGTTTCCTAGAGTTCCACATTCTATCATATCTGATCGTGATCCAAGGTTCACATCAAAATTCTAGAGTATTATTCAACAAGATTTGAGCACTGAATTGAATTTCAGTACGACTTATCACCCCCAAACTGATGTCCAATCCAAAAGGACTATTCAAACACTTGAGGACATGCTGAGAACATGGTTAATAAAATTTAAAGGTATATGGGATCAACATCTCCCTTTAGTTGAGTTCTCTTTCAAAAACAACTTCCACTCAAGCATTCAAATGGCACCCTATAAAGCTCTATATGGTAAGTGATGAATAACTCCTACTTGTTGGGATGAAGCTGGTGATAGAATGCTTCTTGGGAATGATCTTGTGCAAGATATGACAGAAAAGGTCCTTGTCATCCAACAACACATTAAGGCTGCTTAGATTTGGAAAACGAGCTATGCCGAAAACCATCAAAGGGACTTGGAGTTTGATGTTGGTGACAAGGTTTTTCTTCGAATTTCACCTTGGAAGAGAGTCATGAGGTTTGGGAAGAAAGGGAAGCTCAGCCCTAGGTATATTGGCCCCTATGAAATCCTTGATTGTGTGGGAGAAGTGTCCTATCGACTTTCACTTCTTCCCAAATCTAGCACCAATTCATGACGTCTTCCACGTATCCCTCTTGAGGAAGTACATACCTGACCCTTCACATGTACTAAATCCAAAGGAGGTATAACTAGACCATGAAATCTCTTATGAGGAGCAGCCGGTGAAGATCTTGGATTGTAGAGACAAGGTTCTACGCAATAAGACGACCCACCTTGTTAATGTGTTGTGGAGGAACCACAAATGTGAAGAAGCCATGTGGGAACTGGAGGAGTCTGTGAGATTGAAGTACCCACAAATTTTCTCATCAGAGGGTATGAGATAAAATTTAGGGGATGAAATTTCTTAAGGGGGGAAGAATGTAACGACCTGAACATTATAATTATATTTGTTTCCTAAATTTGTGTGTTATTTTATTTTATACTCAACAAAACTATATCCTTTAATTAATGAAGTGGGTGTAATTAAAATGAGACTGTTGTGTTTTGACTATTATATGACTGTTGGTTAATACGATCGTTGTAAACTATAATCTTAACGTTTTGTTTTTATAAATACAGTTATCTTGGTTAATTAATACAAAAAGAATATTGAATGGCCTCATCCAGTAGACTTGGTCCATATGAAGCCCATCTGTCAGAGATTGGGAAGGAGGTAGCATCACTGGGCTTTTCTCTAGACCAAGCCCAATCTGAACTTCAACATATGAAGCTTGAACGGAATCGCCTAAGGGAGAAGTTCAAGCTGATAGAAATCACCACTCGGGCAATGTTGTCCAATCCACCCAAATATTCTATCACCATAACACACCTTACACTTAGGTCTTATGCTGGTGTAATAATGGGTTATGTAATGAGACCTTAGCTACTTTGTGTAATCATTTATATATATAAAATTATTATTTCTTATTATGGAAAAGTTTGTGAATTTAAAATATCCAGATAAATATAGGATGTGTATTAATGATGAATTTTGGGAAAAAAGGGTATTTTAAAATATTTATGGAAACTTTAAATAATTAATAATGTGAAATTATTTTCAAAAAATTGTCTTTTACAGTTGTGATCAGTGAGAATTTTAGAGTCTAATAAGATCAAATTGTTTTTAGTGAATAGTAAAGTATGAATAGTAACAAACTTGTAAGAATAGTAATGAATAGTAAATTGGCCAAAAAAATCGACACTTCACCCATGAATGTATAAATAAAATTTAAACATCTTAAAAGTGAAAAAATGATCATAGTATAAGTTTTGGTATTTTTGTATCTCATAAATATTCTATTTAAAATTTTATAATTAATTTAATAATTTAAAATAGAAATATATTTTCATAAAATTTAATCATAAATTGTTACTTTATTATATTATGGCTACAAGATAATTTTATGGTACCTTGATTACTTTTTTAAGGTGTTACAAAATGAGTTATAGTTTTAAAGTTGTATTTTTGGAATAAATAATGATTTTATTTAAAAATTAAATTAAAAAAATTTATAAAATTATTTTCATAAAATGGAGTTAATTTTTGAATTCAGAGCATCAATATTAGGTCAGGTTGAATTTTTGAGATTTTTCTGAAACAATTGAATTTTTAGTGAATAGTAAAAATACAGTTTTGAGTTTCATGTGTTTAATGACATCATTAATGATGTAACCTTTCTGGTATAATTATGAAGAGTGATATATTATATGAGGTGTCCCAAGTGGCTAATACCATGGGAAAGCCCATGGTTTTTCAAATACCACCGATGAGGTGTCCCTTGGAAATTAATAATTTATTCCCTCACTTTTCCTATAAATACCAAGCCATTTCCCTCATTCATTTCATTCCAAAATCCTCCTCAACGAATTTATAGTCTCCTTAACTCCCAAGGAGTCCTCCCAAGGTACCCTCAATCCTCCCAAGGTCCCGACCTTCAAGCTTTCAAAGTTACTCTTCAAGGTAAGGGGATCTTTCACCCTCCTCTTTTAAGTCATGACTTCCTTTATGTTATGTTTTATAGTTTCTATCTTATTATTTTGGGGTATGTTCTTGAATATCCTTATTACTGTACAATTCATGTCCAAATGATGAGATACCCTTTCCAATCACATCAATTTATTTTCTAAATTTTTAAGTGATGCCATTAGGCTGCCAAATTTTTCGTCAAAAAAATCACATTTTCTATTTTCTTTCAAGTTTCCTTTTCATGTGGTATTTAATTCAAATATACACACCACGATCTTATTTATTTTTATTCTATACCTATTCTAAAAATTATTCAATTATTTATGGTATACCCTTGTCCTCTCTCTTTTCAATGTTTTCCAAAACCATGTTATATAGCCGTTATGCTGCAGAAATTTCGTCTCAAAATCTCTCTCTCTTTCTCTCATGATATTATCTTGTTTTATTTATGTGAATACCCAGACCTATTTCATTTATATGGGTTCTCATAAATACAAAAAAAATGATATATTTGATTCTGGAATTGACATACATATAACCCTCACTCCCTTTCCATGGGTTATAATTGACATAATGATCTTGTTTTTAAGAACTTTTAAAACGTCACAATTTTGAAATGAAACCCATTTCTTTTATTCTCTATGAGTTATTTATGAAATCTTTAATTATGATCTATGTGGATCACATGAAAAAATTACATATAAAGGGTGCGCCTGGATAGCTCTCCAATGCATTGGGTAAAAAATTAATCTCTAGAGATGACAAGTTTCACGATACCTTGGTGAATAACCTTGGTAATTTTTATGATACCTCGGGGATAAACCTTGGTGATATGTTCATGAATGTCTAAATTAAATTTTATATCCACATATTCAAGTTATGATCCATGTTATTTTTATCATGATATTCCTATTCTTCCATTGCTCATGCCTTTATGATTTATATCACGTTCTTATTAATATTTCTCAAGATCACACGTCAATTGTTTCACTTGTTTTCCTTACTAAGCCTTATGCTCACTCTTTCCTTTGATGTATGTCTCTAGGTTATGATATTCAATAATTGTACATAGTATGAACATATTATGAATCCTTACAAGTGTATTATAAGGATGTTTTATGTTGTTTTCATGTTTCATGTTCCTGATTTCCAAGACACTAGACTTTAAAGATCCTTTGTATGTAAAATGTAATGAAAAGTCATGTAATAAAAATGAAGGATGCTATTGTTGGTATCAAAGGGTAGTTTAGTTATTTATGGAAATTAGACTATGAAAACATTAGGAAGAATCCTATAAAAAATTTTAAATATAGGAAACATTTCTGGTATTTTGGTGAGTACTGAGTAAGTGGTTTATCAAGAAAATACATTCATGTCTGGATACAAGTAGGTAGAGGCGGCTCTGACACAGAGGTAACTAAGAGTGAAAACTATGAAAAGGAGTTTTGGGATTGACCCAAGGTATCCTAGTACACAAAAATGGGCCTTGCTTCACTCTTGGTTACTGTTGAAACCATGGATGTTCTATGCAAGAATTGGAGTTTGGTTTGTGTTTGTTGTCAATCCTGAGTGGAAGTTCTGAATGTGTGCCAACAAAGTGATCATACAGTTCAAGTAGAAAACAGTATTGAAGTTGGCGCTATTTCCCAGTGTTTGCCAAATTTTTTGGCCTCAAAATCGGAAAATAAAGACATGGATTGTCTGCAAAAGGATGTACGCACAAAGAGGAAGTGGTGCGCGGAAAATAAGGGTTGTGTGCGAAATACTTGACCTGGGAACGAAAAAAAGCATGGTGCGTGAAATAGAAGAGCGAATTTTTTTGCACAAATAGTGTTTCAGAATCAAAACATCGAAAAATGGCAAAGGCATGGGCTGCGCGAAATATCTGGAGAGGTGCGCGGAAAACGATACCTGCACGAAACATTACGCGCCAGATGAGAGGTTTTTGTGCTGAAGGGGTTTTTGCGCGTGGGGGTCTCAGACGCCTATAAATATGAGGTGAACCCCTTCATTCCATACGGTTGAAGACTTAGAGAAGATCTGAGGTCTGATGCGCGAAAAAGGATCACGTAAAGGGGCTTGCACGAAATATTCTGAGTTGCGCGGAAAATTTTGGGATGTGTTAAAAATGAAGAGTTGCACGTAAAAATTGGGTTCGCGCATAAAAGGTTCAGTTGCACGAAAAAGGGTAGGTTTTGCGCGAAATATTTTTCCGCGTGAAAAGTAAAGTTTGCGCGCAATAGGAAGGTTTTGCGGGCAAAGGGTTGGTGTTGTGCACAATTCTTAGTGAAGTTTGTCTGCACGTTCTGGTTATCCGGTTCAGTGGTTCTGTGCATTCTAGTGCATCTATTCCGGACTTCGATGCAAGCAGAGTCTCATGCTGAGCAGAGGCAAAGAATTCAATCCAAATCTATTGAAGAGACCTTCACATCTATAAACTGAGTGTGACTTCACCAGGGGTAGTGAGCCAGGGGGAGTCAGCGGGAGTGACCCAAGGGACGCAGTGAGCTATCCCTGAAAAATTGTAAAGGCAGTGAGCCTGGGATAGAGTGACTGTGCCCGAACCATTGTAATCCACGACTAGTGAAGATTAGTGGAATTTGGTATGACCGACAACCTGTCGGCATATTCTCCTTGGACGTATCTCTTAGTGGTGAACCAAGTAAAAAGTGTTGGGTCTTCTCTTTGCATATGAATTTCTACTTTCTAATATTATCCATCATACAGGTTTTACAAGTTCCTACCAACGTGGGAACAAGATCCTATACTTTAAAAGAAAAAGTTGTCACTCTGATTCACCCCTCCCCTCTCAGGGTGTCCCGGGGTCCTACAAGTGGTATCAGAGCGAGGTTGCTGGTGTTAAATCTATCCTCTATCGTCATGGAGAATGCAGTCAATGTCAGGGGATTCTCTATCTTTGATGGAAGTAATTTCTAGATTTGTAAGAATAGAATGAGATATCATCTATGATCCCTTGGAATGGAAGTCTTATTTTCCACTGTCCGAGGTATATATGTTACTGATCCAACAGGGCTGGCTATGACAGATGCCGATAGAAAATTTTTTGATGCTGATTCTAAAGAACAGAATGCTCTCACTGCAGCTCTTTCAGATCAGATCTATCTAAAGTTGATGAGTTGCACCTCCGTAAAGTCTATGTGGGATAAACTTGAAAACATCTATGAAGGAGACAACAAAGTGAAGGAGGCGAAGCTTCAAGTCCTACACAACATGTTTGACGATTTAAAGATTCATCCTAATGAGAATGAAGATTCATTCTTCAATCTAATTACTGAAGTAGTAGGATCAATTAGAGGTCTTGGAGAAGAAATAAAAGACATTGATATCGTTAAGAAGATACTGAGAAGACTTCCTCCTATGCACAGTTCAAAGGTATCTTCCCTTGAAGAAAGAGATCTATCCAAACTGTCTCTGGATGATCTTTTAAGTAGTCTAGTGGAATATGAGATGAGAGTCAAACCCAAAGATGCCACAACTCGTGTAAGTAAGGAAATGGAATTCAAATCCATGGACAAACTGAAAATTTTAGAAGATAGTGGTGGTGAAGACGAAGAGGAAAATGAAATTATTTCTCTCATCCCCAAGAAGATGAATAAGGGAAAAGGTAAATTTAAAGGAAAGATACCTCTGGCATGTTTTCGTTGCGGAAGAGTTGGTCACATTGCCTCTCAGTGCCAAAGAAAGTTTGATGATGATGAAAGAGAAGCAAAAGAAATCGAGAAGCCTCAGAGAAGGTTTTTCAAAAAGGGAGACTTCAAATATGGAAAGAAAATACAAAGGAAGAGTTTTTTCTATGAAGAGAAAGATGATGATACTGAATTGTGTGAAGAAGAAGAACCAAAATTCAAAACAGGAAACCATGCTTCCATAATGGCTACCATTGAAAAGTCAGAACCCTTGATCAATAAAGATAGAGATAATCAGATTATTTCTAATGGTGATTCAAAGACTCAAATTAAGGATTCTTTTTCCAAGCTTCAGAATAAATGTAAGAGATGTAATAAGTGGAAGGAAATGTTGGATGAATCATCAGAATATGTTGATGAGATTGAAGCAGAGATTCAACGACTAGAAGAACTAGTGAGAGTTCAGTCTTCTATCCTTGAAAGCACAGATGATGTAGTGGAACTAAAGCTTAAAATTGAAGAACAAGAAAAGGTCATAAATTACCTTTCATCCAGACTAGAAGAGAAGTCCAATACTGTTGATAGAATTGAGAAATAAGTTGTTACTCTTAGAAGTAAAATTGAATGTCAATCAACGACAAATGAGGGAAAGAAGAAAATTCATTTCGGAAGATTCTCAGATGCAGAATTACTAGCAAGAGCCAAGTGTGGTTCAGATGGGGTTGGAAAAATCTTAAGTGATCAAAGACCCACTTACATGGGAAAGAGTGGAATTGGCTGTGAAGCTGAGACATCAACTGCTGGAAGCAAAGAGAGCCAAAATAACAACAAGATGAAAGTTGGACATGCTGAAACATTACCTGAAATGCTGAAAAGAAACCCTCAACCCAAACTAAAAGAACTGAAAATTATCCTCAAACTTTTAGAAATGACAGGCAGTTTAACTTTTCTCCCAAGGAAGAAGGCATGAAGAGAAATTCAAGTGAAAAGACATTTCCTCTCATGAAGTGTCAGTTTTGTGGTTATCTGGGCCATACCTTGTCATACTGCGAAGAGGAAAGGAGCTACTTGAATGGGGAAGATCTGGGAAGTCAAAAAAGGAGACTGATTTAATATCCTCCATCTTATAGAAGAAATAACTTCTATGGTTACTATTTTAATTGTTCTAACTTTGTCCATAAAGCTATGTATTGCAGGCAGTGGTACGAAAGGAGAAATTCATACAACACTCAAAGACGGGCCAGTTTTCATCCTCCTGATGATATTGTTCTCACAAACAGTTTTTCACCTCTGGAAGAAGATTATGGGTATGAAGAATAAGATTATGTGGAAGAAAGTATTAAAAGGCCATCAATATCCTTTGTTCAATCTAATATCTCATGGAAAGATAAGAAGAAGATCGAGAAATCCAATCTTGCAGAAGTAGCCCTCAAAGCTACAAAGAGCAGCAACACCTGGATCCTTGATATTGGATGCTCTTCCCATATGACGGGAAATGCTGAACTTTTGAAGAACATTGAAAAGAAGGTTGATGGAACAGTACAGTTTGGTAATAATGGTGCCTTGAAGATTAAAGGCAGTGGGAATACTGCTCTCGCCAACAAGGAGATGAAGAAGACTTAAGTTCTTTATGTGGACAGTCTACACCACAATCTCCTTAGTGTAAGTCAACTCTGTGACTCAGGGCTCATAGTAACCTTCAATAAAAAAGGTTTCACTATAAAAGGAAAAATAGGGAATTCTCTTATGAAAGGCTGTAGAACAGATGGAAACTTATATCAAGTTGACAGCAAAGTTCACTCTTGCTATTTGTCTGTTGAATAAGAAAACAATTTGTGGCATCGAAGTCTAGGGAACATTAACCAACAAGACATGGAAAAGATATCTAAGCTGAAGATAGTCATGGATATTCCCATTTTAAAACATGAACGAGAAAAGTCTTGTGATGCTTGCATTCGTGGGAAGCTGGTCTGTAATTCATATCGGCCAAAGAAGAAAAGGTCATCACATCTTCTTGATCTCATTCATAATGACGTATGTGGCCCAATAAATGTTGCTGGAACCTATGGAGAAAAGAACTTCGTCCTTTTCATTGATGATTATAGTAGATTGGCTTGTGTAATGGTGATTCACAGGAAGCGACAAGTACTTTATTTCATGAAAACTTCTCACCGGATTGCTGAGAATGATACTAGACGGTCAATAAAAGTCCTGCGATCTGACAATGGAGGGGAATACACATCCATTGAGTTTGAAAATTACCTAGAAAAACATGGAATACAGCATGAGGTAGATGCTGTAAGAACTCCTCAACAAAATGGAGATGTTGAGCGTCAGAATCGATAGGTCAACAATATGGCCAGGACCATGTTGATTGAGAGTGGTATCTCTCGCCATTACTGGAAGGAGGCTTTTGAAGATGCAGTGCACATTCAGAATCGAACAGGGCTCTATATGGGAGAAACAAAGACACCATACGAATTTTGGCATGGAAGTAAGCCTTCTTTGAAATACTTTCATGTTTTTGGAAGCAAATGTTTAATTCGGAATAAAGAAGGAAACCAAGGAAAGTTTGGTGACAATGCTGATGAAGGAATTTTTCTTGGGTATCCAATGAAAAGCAAAGCTTACAAGTGTTTCAATAAACGCTTGGGGAGGATTGTGGAAAGAAACTATGTTAAAATCATTGAAGGAAAAACCCCAAATTCTTCAAAAAGTACCTATGATGATGAGATAGAATATGAGAATTAATATGAACATGGAATAAATACAAATACATAAATAGAGGAAGGTGTACAAAACACTCAGGGGTCCCATCATGATGTTGACTCAGATGAAGAATCTGAAGAGGAAATATTGGATGGTGAGAATGCGACTGAACCTCACAGGAGAAATCAAAGAGCATAGATTGATCCATCTAACATAATTGGAGACAAGAATGCACCCACACAGACAAGGAGTATGAGGAATAAGACACCTTTTTCATTTTTGTCAGTTGTGGAGCCATCCTCATTTGAAGAAGCTGTAAAGGATGAATCCTGAGTGAAATCCATGAATGAAGAGTTAGATTAGATTGACAAGAATCAGACATGGGATCTTGTCCAGAGACCCAAAGGTCACTATGTGATTGGAATAAAATGGATATTTAAGAACAAGTTTGATGAGCATTGAAGTGTTATCAGAAAAAAGGCTCGACTGGTATGTAAAGGGTATTCTCAGATTGAAGGTGTTGATGTTGAGAAACCTTTGCTCTAGTGGCTAGACTAGAGTCAATAAGGCTGTTCCTTTCCATGGCTCTCCAGAGAGGATATAAAGTATATCAAATGGATGTCAAGACAACATTTTTGAATGGCGTACTCGAAGAAGAAGTATATATTGAACAACCGGTGGGTTTTCTTCTTGGTGCTGATGAATCAAAGGTCTACAAGCTAAAGAAAGCACTTTATGGCTTGAAACAGGCACCACGGGCGTGGTACTCCAGACTAGATTCTTATCTCAAGAAGCTAAAATTCAAAAGAGGAGGAGTATATCACAATCTCTATGTGAAGAATTATCCGAAAGATCAGTTCATGGTTCTCGTTTACGTCGATGACATTATATTTGGTGGCAGCAGGCCGATAGCAGTGGATGAATTTGCGAATCACATGAAATCAGAATTTGAAATGTCAATGATTGGGGAGCTCACATATTTCTTGGGACTGCAGGTGACTCAAAGGAAAGACTACACTTTTATCTCTCAGGAAAAGTATGCAAGAGAGCTATTAAAGAAGTTTAATATGCAAGACTCCAAACCAATGTCAACTCCGATTTTTGTTGGAACCAAACTTGGAAAGCATGAGAATGAGAAATCTGTAGATTCCACTATGTACAGGAGGATCATAGGGAGCCTACTATACCTGACAGTGACATGGCCAGATATTGTCTTTTCCACATGTCTTGCAGCCTGCTTTCAGAGTAATCCAAAGGAAAAACATTTGGCAGCAGTAAAAAGAATCATGAGGTATATTCAAGGTACTTACAATTATGGCTTATACTTTGCTGCTGGAAGGGACTGTGAATTATCAGCATTTTCAGATGCTGACTAGGCTAGCGATGTTTTGGACAGAAAGTCCACCAGTGGTGGAGCATTCTTTATTGGTAATAACTATGTCGGCTGGTTGAGCAAGAAACAAGAAAGTACTTCTCTTAGTACTGCTGAAGCTGAGTATATATCCGCCACAAAGGCATGCACTCAACTGCTATGGATGAAGAAACAATTAACAGATATTGGTGATGAGGTAAAGCAACCAATGGTAATTTACTGTGATAACAAGAGTGAAATTGATCTTACGAAGAATCCTGTTCTGAATTCTCGTATAAAACATATTGAAATCAGGTATCACTTTATCAAAGAAAAAGTTGAGCAAGGGATGATTAGAATGGATCACGTGGGAACTAATGAGCAAGTAGCTGATATCCTGACGAAACCACTGTCTGCAGCTATGTTTGAAAAGCATCGGTTGAACCTCAATGTTCAACCACCTCCTACTGCATAAGGAAGTTCCGAAATTCCCCTCTCCCCAGTTATGTTAACTGTTTTTAATCTATTTTTGGAAGATATATAGGTTTATGGGGGAGATAATATCCAAGGGGAGTGCATTTTGAGCTGAACAATGATCATTTACCAGTCTTTGGGTTTATTGTCAATGGGGGAGAAAGGAAAGGAATAAATTTAGGAATTCAGGATTGTCAGTGGACATGTAATGATAAAAGAATAGATTCAGGAATTCAGGATTGTCAGTTGACATGTAATTCTTCTGTGACACGATGAGAATTCAGTGTCGGTGATAAGATGAGATGGAATTAACTCTATAAGAAAATTTCTTGAGCATCATTGAGCATTCCAAAACACGGGAACCCAATTCAAGATTCCTCTCTTGTTTTCTACACCGAGCATTGCTCACGTAGACTTAGAGTGTTGGTTGAGTTGATCCTTTCATTTTTGGTATGCATGTGGATGGTGATATATTGAATTTATTTGGTGATTTCCAACAAACCCAAAGGGGGAGATTGTTGGAACCATGGCTGTTCTATGCAAGAATTGGAGTTTGGTTTCTGTTTGTTGTCAATCCTCAGTGGAAGTTCCGAATGTGTGCCAGGAAAGTGATCATACAGTTCAAGCAGACAACAATATTGAAGGTGGCGCTGTTTCCCAGTATTTGCCAAATTTTTGGGCCTCAAAATTGGAAAATGAAGACATGGATTTTTTGCAAAAGGATGTGCGCACAAAGAGGAAGTGGTGCGCAGAAAATAAGGGATGTGTGTGAAATACTTGAGTTGGGTGCGAAAAAAATCATGGTGCACGAAATAGCGGAGCAAAGTTTTTCGCACAAATAGTGTTTCAGAATCAAAACGTCAAAAAATGGAAAAGGCATGGGCTACGCAAAATATCTGGAGAGGTGTGCGGAAAACGATACCTGCACGAAACATTATGCACCAGATGAGAGGTTTTCGCGCCAAAGGGGTTTTTGTGCGTGGCGGTCTCAAATGACTATAAATATGAGGTGACCCCCTTCATTCCGTACGGTTGAAGACTTAGAGAAGATTCGAGGTATGATGCACGAAAGAGGATCGCGTAAAGGGGATTGTGCAAAATATTCTGAGTTTCACAGAAAATTTTGGGATGCACGAAAAATGAAGAGTTGCGCATAAAAATTGGGTTCACACATAAAAGGTTCAGTTGCGCGAAAAAGGGTAGGTTTTGTGCGAAATATTTTTCCGCGCGAAAAGTAAAGTTTGCGCGCAATAGGAAGGTTTTGCGCGCAAAGGGTTGGTGTTACGCGCAATTGTCAGTGAAGTTTGTCTACACGTTATGGTTATCCGGTTTAGTGGTTCTGTGCGTTCTAGTGCATCTATTCCAGACTTTGATGCAAGCAGAGTCTCGTGCTGAGCAGAGGCAAAGACTTCAATACAAATCTATTGAAGAGACCTTCACGTCTATAAACTGAGTGTGACTTCACTAGGGGAAGTGAGCCAGGGGGAGTCAACGGGAGTGACCCAAGGGATGCAGTGAGCTATCCCTGAACAATTGTAAATGTAGTGAGACTGGGACAAAGTGACTGTGCCTGAACCATTTTAATCCACAACTAGTGAAGATTAGTGGAATTTGGTACGACCGACAACCTGTCGGCGTATGCTCCTTGAATGTATCCCTTAGTGGTGAACCAAGTAAAAAGTGCTGTGTATTATCTCTACATGTGAATGTCTGCTTTCTAATCTTATCCATCATACAGGTTTTAAAAGTTCCTACCAACGTGGGAACACGATCCTATACTTTAAAAGAAAAAGTTGTCACCCGGATTCACCCCTCCCCTCTCAGGGTGTCCTGGGGTCCTACAGTTACGACACTCCCTAGGGATATATTTGGTTAATAATAATATTTTTATGAATCATTATGAAGGATTTATAGAGAAATTTAATTTTTTAAAGAAGTTTTAAGACATAAAATCCTTTATTGTTAAAAGATTCGTAAATGAAATAAGTTTCTCACTAAGGTTTTATTCTATTGGAAGTGGTGGTAAATAAGAGGATCCGTGCAAATGGTGATCGCAATGGACCATGTTTTAATGGACCTCTGATGGAAGATATAATAGAAACATTCATGTGAATGATGAACCAACTGACTCAAGTTATGGGAAATAACTTGAATCAAGATGAGAGACTGATCTCACCATGAAAGGAGCAACATTCTGTTGAGTCCTTTATGCATCAACAACCACGAAACTTCAGTGGGTTGACTGACCCATTAATTGATGAACAGTGGATCATCTCTATAGAGAAGTTCTTTTCTGTGCTCCACTGTTCAGAGCAAGAGAAGGTCACCCTGGCTGTCTATAGCTTAGAGGGAGAAGCTGATCAGTGGTGGGAACTGATTAAAAACATGAGGAAAAGAGTGGAGGTTGAGGCTATGGAGTGGGACGAGTTCCGAGGGATCTTCTTCCGTAAGAATTTACCTCGTTCCATGAGAACAATAATGGAGAAGGAGTTTCTCGAGATGAAGTAGAAGGAGAATGAATCTGTGTGAATCTACGAGATGAACTTTACAAGACTTTCCCGTTATAACTCAAGCTTTGTCAGGGATCCTAATGGCAGGGTTGATAGATTCTTCGGTGGAATGAGACCTCATCTATGGAAGAATCTATCCAACAAAGACTATGACAACTATGAAAAGATCGTACAGAGTACAATGAAAGTCGAACTGGAGTTCGGTGAGACGTAGTGGTCTCATAAATCAAATGAAAAAAATAGATCGATGGAGCCCAGCTTAGGGAGTATCTTTGATCAGGGAATAGGAGGAAAGCAAGTGCAACGTTCCACGTGTAATAAAGGTGGGAAGAAGCTTTCATGGAACTGCCTGCTCAGGAGCGGGAAATGCTACAAGTGTGGTAGAGATGACCATATTGCGAGGAATTATCATAGTGAGGTGAAACCTCAACTTCCAAACACTAACAATAAGGGGAAGATGGTGCAGGCCCTACCTGATGTCCAGTGCTTTAAGTGTGGACAACTTGGGTACCTTTCCAATCTATGTCCAAATCTAAGGGCAGTGGAGGGGAACCACCATCAGCCTCAGCAAAGGCCAAGGGAGCAAGGTTGTGCTTTTTCTATCACGATAGTTGAAGTGGAAGCTCCAAATTATGTGGTAGAAGGTACTCTTGTTGCCTGAATGTCCCGAAGGCCTTCATTTTTTTTATTGATTTTTGATAACCCCTCTTTCAAGGGATGAGTGGGATCCCTTACAAGGCACGTAGGCTCAGAGATTACATGGCCCGTAGGCTTAGAAGATTACATGACCCGAAGGTCTTAATAAATTCAACCAGACTATCTACAAGGAACTGCCCCTCCCCAACATCTGCATCTTGATAGTAGCTCTCCACCTTTGCATGACGTTCTGGATAGGCTTCCCGTGCAAGCATAGGCTGGTACTGATGGCATATACATACCCTCTCATTCTGACAATCCATTTGGCTCTACTCTGGTGAGTTCACCTGCTCTGAATCCTCTTCTAGGGCTGCTCCTTTTATGTAATGTGTCTGGGGCCTGCATTCATGTGGCCTTAAGGCCTTGGATTTTCCCTAAGGCCTTAAGGTGGCCTGAAGGCCTCGAGAATCAACTGGTCCGAAGGCCTTGGGTGGCCCAAAATCCTTGCAGGACCCGAGGACCAAACCGATGTCCCGAAGGCCCAGATGGATGAATAGTTCCAGCTTCTATAGTACCAAACAAATCCTGCTACAGTGCTGCTACAGTAGAAGGTATTCTTGTTCTTCTCTCAAATCTAGAAAGTACTTTGTTTGATTCTGGTTATACACATTCTTTAATTTCCTCCATGTTTTCAAATAATTTAGAATCAACTCCCGTCTTAATAAAAGTTGAGTTATCATTCAAGACTCCTGGTGGGATTATCCAAGCATCGTCAGTGTTTAGAAACTCTAGTATTTACTTTGGCGATCACAATATTATCCCAAATCTAGTCGTCATTCCCATGCTGGAATTCGACATTATACTAGGGATGGACTGACTCTCAAAGTATAATTCTAAGATCAAATGAAGAAGTAAGGAAATCTCAGTAGTCTTGAATGGAAAACCCACAGTTATCTTCCAAGGATAGATATCTCAACCTGATCTTTATCTAGAAGAACCTCCTATATCCTTATTTATGGAATTGATCAGTGAAAAAGAAGGAAATGAGAGTTTGAGGATAGAAAATTCCTGAATTGTCTAGGAATACATTGACGTATTTCCCGAGGAGTTTCCTGGACCTCCCCCAGAAAGATAGGTAGAGTTCTATATTTAAATCATACTTGGATATTATCCTATATCAAAGGCCCTGTATAAGATGGAAAATGTGGAGCTGGAGGAATTAAATAAAAAACTCCAAGATCTTTTGGAGAAGGGGTTTATCCAACTGAGTGTGTCTCCTTGGGGAGCACATATTCTATTTGTGAATAATAAGGATGGATCGATGCGGCTATGCATTGATTATAGAAAACTGAATGAGATCACAGTAAAGAACAAATACCCTCTTCCAATAACTGAGGACTTATTTGACCAACTTCGTGGGGCTCAATTCTTCTCTAAGATTGATCTTTGACCTGGTTATCATCAATTGAGGGAGAAAAAAGAAGATATTCCAAAAACTGCCTTCCGATCAAGATATGGGCATTATGATTTTTTTCTTAAGCCTTTTGGACTAACTAATGCACCTGATATTTTTACGGATTTGATGAATAAAGTCTTTAAGGACTACCTTGATAACATTTTGGTAGTTTTTATTAATGATATTCTGATATATTCTAAAATTCATGAGGATCATGAAGATCATCTAAGGGTTATTTTTCAAACTATAAGGAAAGAGATGCTTTTTAGAAAGTTCAGAAAATGTGAATTCTGGTTACAACAGGTTTCTTTCTGAGGGAACATTTTTACCGTTGAAGGAATCACAGTTTACCCTGCACAGACAAAAGTTGTAGAGGAATGGCCTCATCCTACAACAATAACTGAGATTCGTAGTTTCCTTGGATTATCAAAATATTATAGGAGGTTTTTGAAAATCTTTTCATGACTTTCTAATCTATTAACCAAGTTAACTTGAAAATGGGTTAAGTTCATCTAGACAAAGAAGTGTGGGGAATGTTTCCAAGAGATGAAGAAGAGATTGGTTACTGCACCTGTGTTAACTCTACCCTCAAGTGGAGATGGATTTGTTATTTTTAGTGATGCATTTAGTAAAGGTCTTGGGTGCGTCCTCATGAAAAATGAAAAGTTCATTGCTTATGCATCTCGATAGTTGAAGACTCATGAGTAGAACTATCCTACACATGATTTGGAGATGGCTCCAGTTTTTTTTGATCTGAAGATATGGAGGCACTATCTTTATGGGGAGAAAGGTGATATATACATAGACCATCAAAGTTTGAAGTATATTTTCACACAGAAAGAATTTAACATGAGACAAAAGAGATTATTGGAACTTATTAAAGTCTATGATTTTTCAATTCATTATCATCCTAGAAGAGAAAATAAATTCACTGATGCATTAAGCAAGAATGACCCAGTTGTTCTGTCCATTAATAGGATTCAAAGAGATCCTTTGATCAATGACCTAGTAAATCTGGACATGAGAATTATAAGGGAAGGGAAATCATCAAACCTAACCCAAATGATTTATCAACTGTCATTACTAGAGAAGATCAACAAATCTCAGAAAAAAGATCCTTTGTTATAGAAGAAGTTTGAGGCTGTGAAGGATGAGAAGTTTCCTGGGTTCAATACTGATCAAGAAGTTGTACTGAAATTTCTTACAAGACTATGTGTTCCATCTATTCTAGAAATAAATATGGAGCTGATGGATGAAGCTCGTAACTCTACTTTATCTATACATCCTGGTAGCACGAAAATGTATAGGGACCTTCGTGATAATTATTGATGGGATAATATGAAAAGGGAGATTGCTGACTACACGTCAAGGTTCCTGGTATGTCAGCAAATAAAGGAGGAGTGATAAATTCCTAAAGGGGTATTGAAACCAATACCCATACTAGAATGGAAGTGGGAAAATAACACTATGGACTTTGTCATTGGTCTCCCGAGAACTTTGAATGGAAATAATGCGATATGGGTTATTACGGACTGTCTCACCAAGACTACCCATTTTATCTCTATCTGAGAAGATTTATCTCTTGATCAACTTGCAAGGATTTACGTGAATGAAGTGGTAAGGCTGCATGAATTTCCACTTTCTATCATATCTGATCATGATCCAAGGTTCACATCAAAATTATGGAGGATTCTTCCACAATATTTGAGCACTGAATTGAATTTATGTACAGCCTATCACCCCCAAAATGATGGCCAATCTGAAAGAACTATTTAAACACTCGAGGAAATGATGAGAACATGCTAAATGGAATTTAAAGGTAGATGGGATCAACATCTCCCTTTAGTTGAGTTCTCTTACAACAACATCTTCCACTCGAGCATTCAAATGGAAACCTACAAAGATCTATATGGGAAGCAATTTAGAACTCCTACTTGTTGGGATGAAGCTAGTGAGAGAATGCTTCTTGAGCTTGATCTTGTGAAAGAGATGATAGAAAAGGTCCACATCATCCAACAACACATTAAGGCTACTCAGAGTCAGCAAAAGAGATATGCCAATGTCTGTCTAAGGGACTTAAATTTTGATGTTGGTGACAATGCCTTTCTTCGAATTTCACCTTGGAAGAGAGTCACAAGGTTTATAAAGAAAGGGAATCTTAGCCCTAGGTACATTAACCCCTATTAAATCCTTGATTGTGTGGGAGAAGTGGCCTATCAACTTTCACTTCCTCCAAATATATCAAAAGTTCATGATGCCTTCCATGTATCCCTCTTGAGGAAGTACGTACCTGAACCTTAACATGTACTAAATCCAGAGGTAGTACAACTGGAACATGACCTATCTTATGAGGAGTAGCTGGTGAAGATCTTGGATCGTAGAGACAAGGTTCTACGCAACAAGACTACCCACCTTGTTAATGTGTTGTGGAGGAACCACAAATGTGAAGAAGCCATGTGGGAACATGAAGAGTCTATGAGACAGAAGTACCCACACCTTTTCTCATCAGAGGGTACGAGATAAAATTTCAAGGACTAAATATCTTAAAGGGGGAAGAATGTAACGACCCAAATTTTTTAATTATTTTTGTTTCCTAAATTTGTGTGTTATTTTATTTTATACTCAACAAAACTATATCCTTTAATTAATGAAGTGGGTATAATTAAAATGAGACCATTGGGTTTCTACTGTCATATGACTGTTGGTCAATACGACCATTGGAAACTATAATCCTAACATTGTTTTTTTATAAATACAGTTATCTTGGTTAATTAATACAGAAAGAAGATTGAATGGCCTCATCCAGTAGACTCGGGCCATATGAAACCCATCTGTCGGAGATTGGGAAGGAGGTAGCATCATTAGGCTTTGCTCTGGACCAAGCCCAAGCTAAACTTCAACATATGAAGCTTGAACAGAATCGCCTATGGGAGAAGTTCAAGCTGATAGAAATCACCACTTGAGAAATCTTGTCTGAGCCACCCCAAGATTCTATCACCATAACACACCTTACACTTAGGTCTTATGCTGGTGTAATAAGGGGCTATGTAATGAGACCTTAGCTACTTTATGTAATTCTTTATATAAATAAAATTTTTATTTCTTATTTTGGAAAAGTTTGTTAATTTTTAAATATACGGATAAATATAGGATGTGTATTATTGAGGAATTTTAGGAAAAAAGGGTATTTTAAAATATTTATGCAAACTTTAAATAATTAATAATTTTGAAATGATTTTCAAAAAATTGTCTTCTACAGTTTTGATCAACGAAACTGTCCTCGCCCTAATTCCCAAAATCAAGAAACCTCTGGAAATCCTTGATTTTAGACCCATCAGTATCTACAGTGTCTCTTATAAGATCTTCTCCAAGATCCTTGTCAATCGGCTGCGCCCTTGGCTTCCCGATATTATCTCCGAAAACCAGAGTGCCTTCATGGCTAAAAGAATGATCACTGATAATGCAATTGTGTCCCAGGAAGTGTTCCACTCTATGAAAACACGCTCTACTATGAAAAGAGGAACCATGGCCTGGAAAATGGATATGACCAAAGCCTATGATAAAGTGGAATGGAAGTTCCTTAGAGCCATGATGCTAAAAATGGGGTTTTGCACCAAATGGACAGATATTATCATGAAATGAATCTCGAAAGTCTTCTTCAGAATCAAGGTCAATGGGGAGCTCACCTGAGGATTCACCCCAACCCAAGGCCTGTGACAGAAAGATCCCCTCTCCCATTTTATCTTCATCTTGGTGGCTGATGTTTTTTCTAACCTTATTTCTAGGGATGCATCCTCTAACTCTATTCATGGGGAAAGGGTCTACCATGATAGCCCATGAGTGTCACATCTCTTCTTTGCTGACGAATGCCTCCTTTTCTCTAGAGATACTATTAATGAATGTCGGGTGATTAGCCATGCGATCCAGTAGTATGAGAGGGCATCTCGACAGTCTATCAACCATGGAAAATCAGAAATCTCTTTCAGCGCAGGGGTGCCCCCTTCCAAGAGAGATGAACTTTGTGAATAAGAAAACATCCTTATGGTCTATAAACACCAGAAGTATCTTGGGTTGCCCACGGTGATTGGCCAGTCCAAAAAATAAATCTTTGCATCTCTGGTCAATAGGATTGAGAAAAAACTTCAAGGATGGACCCCAAAAATAATCTCTAAGGCAGGAAAAGAAACACTCGTTAAATCAGTCATCCAGTCTATCCCCAGCTACTTTATGTCCATGTTTAACCTCCCAGTGACCATCATCAATCTGATCCAGTATCGAACTACCAACTTTTGGTGGGAAAAAATGATGGAAGGAATAGACCCCATTGGATGTCCTGGAAGAAACTCTGCAAACCCAAATCGGAGGGAGGGATGGGTTTCTAGAACCTTCTCCTCTTCAATGACGCACTGTTGGCCAAAAAAGGATGGCGCCCCATTAACCGGCCATAATCTCTTTGCGCGCGGGTACTTCGAGCGAAGTACTTTCCCCACACAGACTTCCGTGGTTCATCACTTGGCCCTCGTCCTAGATTCCTCTAGAGAAGCCTTTGGGGGGGCCCGTAATCTCCTGGAAAAAGGGTTGGGCTGGAGGATTGGGAATGGCCTATCTGTCAACATCTGGACCGATCCATGGCTGATCGACAAGAATGAGATGCATGCTACATCCCCCGCCCAACCAGGCCTTGAGGATGCTACTATCAGCTGCCTCCTTTCAGACCAGGGACCGGGGTGGTGCATGGAAAATATCCATGAATGGTTTAACGACAGAGACCAAAGAATTATCCTGAGCATTCCCTAGGTCCCAGATATAGGCCCTGACTATCTCTTCTAGACCAATGACATGTCAGGAGACTACATGGTGAGATCCGGTTATAGACTTGCTTTTGGAAACCATTCGACCAATCGGGGAGAGGGACCATGGAAATCGCTTTGGAAGCTCAACGTTCCCCAAAAAATTCACCACTTTTGGTGGCAGGTGTGTACGGGCACCCTCTCTACCAAGAGTCTTCTCGTTTTCCATCATATGGCCAGTGATGAGACCTACCCTTTATGCTCGAATGTTACTGAAACCCCTTTGCATGCCATCATTCACTGCCTGGGAGCTAAGGAAATTTGGAATAAATGGGGCCCGACTTCGGAATCTTAATTGGACATTACCTCTGACCTACCTGATCTTCTGAGGCGTTGGTGTTCCTCTCTCTCATCAAACAATACAGGTTCACTTTTCACTCTATCTTGGATCATCTGGGTCCGGCGTAACGAAACGGTTTTTAACCACATTCATAAACCTCCTGATTTCTTGATTGAACGGGCCATTTTGTGGATTGAGAACTGGAAGGACCACAAAGGACATGATATGCCAAGTGTTACCCCCTCCTATCGTCCTCATTGGAATCCCCCAATGGAAGGGATTCTTAAGATTAACGTGGAAGCATCTCTCCCAAGGATGGGCTTGTTGAGCTTGGTCTCCTAGCCCGAAATCATCTGGGCAAAATCATTGCTGCACAATATGAATCACATCATGCCTTCTGGGAACCTGTAGTTTCTGAAGCGTCCGCCATCCTTGTAGGCATGATGTTTGCTATGGAACGTGGATGGGATGATATCATCATTGAGTCTGACCGCCTCACCATTATCGATGATATTAATCATAAAGAAGGTGGGATCCAGTCATTTAGATGCATTACCAGGAAAATTCATTCACTTTTCCAAGGCTTCCCCTACTATACCTTCTCCTTTACCAAAAAGGAAGGAAATAATGCGGCCTATCAGTTGGTAGCTTTAGGCCCCTTCGATGACAACCAGCTATGGTTGGCCAATTTACCTTCATGGATTTTCATTTTTACATCTGTTGATCTTTTTCATTAATTCTATGCGTCCTTTGGATCAAAAAAATATTAGGTTATGGTGAATTTTTGGGATTTTTCAGAAACTGTTGAATTTTCAGTGAATAGTAAAAATACAGTTTTGAGTTTTGGGTGTTTAATGACATCATTAATGATGTAATAATGATGTAAGATTTCTGTATGACTTATGAATAGTGAGATATTCTATCAGGTGTTTGAAGTGTCCAATACCATGGGCAAGCCCATGGTTTTTCAAATACCACTGATGAGGTGTCCTTTGAAAATTAATAATTTATTCCCTCACTTTTCCTATAAATAGCAAGCTATTTCCCTCATTAATTTCAATCCAAAATTCTCCTCAATGAAGTTCTGATCTCTTTACCTCCCAAGGAGTCCTCCCAAGGTTCCCTCAAGCCTCCCAAGGTCCCGACCTTCAAGCTTTAGAAGTTACTCTTCAAGGTAAGGGAATATTTCACCCTCCTCTTTTAAGTCATGACTTCCTTTATGTTATGTATTCTAGTTTCCATATTATTATTTTGAGGTATGTTATTGAATATCCTTATTACTATCCAATTCATGTCCAAATTATGAGATACCCTTTCCACTCTCATCAATTGATTTTCTGAATTTTTATGTGATGCTGTTAGGCTGGCAAAATTTTCATCAAAGAAATCACATTTTCTATTTTCTTTCAAGTTTCATTTTCATGTGGTATTTCATTAAAATATCTACACCACGATATTATTTATTTTTATTATGTACCTATTCTTAAAATTATTTATTTATTTATGGGATACCCTTGTCCCCTCTCTTTTCAATGTTTTCTAAAACCACATTATATAGCCGTTATGCTGCAGAAATTGCGTTTAAAAAATTCTCTCTCTTTCTCTCATGAAATTCTATTATTTTATTTATGTGAATACCCAGACCTATTTCATTTATATGGGTGTTCATAAATACAAAAAAATTATATATTTTATTCTATAATTGACATACATATAACCCTCACTCCCTTTCCATGGGTTAAAATTGACATAATGATCTTGTTTTTAAGAACTTTTAAAATGTCACGATTTTGAAATGAAACACATTTCTTTTATTCTCTACGGGTTATTTATGAAATGTTTGATTATGATCTATGTGGATCACATGAAAAAAATGAAATATTAAGGGTGCTCCCTGATATCTCTCCAACGCATTGGGTAAATAATTAATCTCTAGAGATCACAAGTTTCACGATACCTTAGTGAATAACCTTGGTAATTTTTATGACAACTCACGGATAAACCTTGGTGATATGTTCATGAATGCATAAATGAAATTTTGTAGCCAAATAATCAAGTTATGATTCATTTTATTTTTATCATTATATTGCTATTCTTCCATTGCTCATGCCTTTATGATTTATATCATGTCCTTATTAATATTTCTCAAGATCACATGTCAACTGTTTCACTTGTTTTCCTTAATGAGCCTTATGCTCACCCTTTCCTTTGATGTATGTCTCCAGATTATGAGATGCAATAATTATACATAGGATTAACCTATGATGAATCCTTACAAGTGTATTAGAAGGATGTTTTATGTTTTTTTCATGTATTATGTTCCTGATTTCCAAGACACCAAACTTTAAAGATCCTTTGTATGTAAAATGTAATGAAAAGTTATATAATAAAAAGGCGGGATGCTATAAGTTAACCCAAGTTCATTTTAAGTATATTATAATTTCCAAAACAAAAAACAAGACAATATTTGACTCAAAAAACTCTCCCTTTATTGAAATAAAATAACACTTAATAAAAATTGAAAATTTTAAATTAATTTTATAGACTACTCCTTGTGAATTCTAGTAGACTGAATTACTAATTTTATTCAAAGCACTTCAGAATAAACTCATTAGACATAAACAAGATATATGATCAAACTTTTAACAAACATTAAATTTCTTAATTTTTCATAAATCTCTCACTTTTTTTATTTTTAAAAAGAAATATACAATATTATCATCAATAAATTGATAAAATAAGAAATCATAAAATTAAAAAAATATTAGAATACATTAAATTGAAAAATACAATCAGAAATTATAAATTTATTTCTATTCATAATATTCTGATCATATGTTTTGGTTTTTTCATATACTTTTATAGTTCTGAATTTTCAATAAATCCATTTAATATTGCTGAGTAATCAAAATTTTCAACATCAATTCCATTTGACCATGTCTTCAAATATGAAATGTTCGTGTATGATGAGTTTATATATTGAAATTCATATTCTCTATAAGTATTTATGATCTTATTTTAAATTTCATTATAATAGTATAAATGTTTCTCTATTATTGATTTTTGAAATTCATCTTATTCACCAATTTTCCTTAGGAATTCTCCAGCTACATCTGATGATATCTCTATTTTAGCAGATGGAAATTTGAACTTCACAGATATCCTTTTGGGATTCTTCTGATAATATCTCCCAAATATGATTATGTTGAAATTAATTTCAGTATAGAATAGAGAGGTAAAAAATATTGAAAATTGAGTGGTGACTAAAATACTTGATATTTCAGTACTTATGTAGGAATTTGAGATTTCTATTATCCAAGATTTGTTCCTTTATTGAACAAGTGATCCAAAATGATCCTTAAGAAAATATCCGGCCAAAAAATATGTCATATTAATTCATTTAGATAATTAAATTTATAATTTCTTCATATGAATATATTGGTTACATTACAAAAGACTTTTAATCATAAAAATGTAACAATGAACACCCCCATAAAAAATTAATTCAATCAAAAAAGTAAGAGCATCATAGATATTATCTTCCAAGAGTTTAATTCCGTTTATTTTGAGTATCTTTTGGAAGTTCAAAGAATCTATATATACCGTTAATATTGATTTTTCTCCCAATTAATGGACTAATAAATTTTTATAGTTAACTCATAACTTTAATTATATATAAAACTAGTGAAAAGAAAAGTTGATGAAAATGAAAAAATGATAAAAATAAGAATGAAAAATCAGTGTAATAAAAATTCTCCCTTACTCGAGTAGTTTTTCAATGTTATGAGATTGGTTGAAAAATATGTAAATTAAATATCACTTTAGGTTTAATGGTGGATCTTTAGATTGAATATAAGGTATCCATGACTTTAAACTTGTTGTAAGGTGCCCTATCTTCATATCCATAGAATCCCTCAACTAAACATGTTGTTAGGTATAGTGTTCTATGCTTAAATATTTTCTCTTTCTATTTCTCAGAAGGCATTGATCATGCATGATTAGTAGAAAAAATTACAACGGAAAAAATAATATCTTTATGATAAATCATCACAAGAATTTTATCATAATAAAAATACCCCGAAAGAAAATTATTACAGTGATCATAATCTCTCTTGAAAAAAAGAAATTGTGCAACTTCAAAATGACCATAAACATTCAAGATGTTTTTTTTTCTATAATCTGATTATTATTTTTATTCTTATGATGGTCAAAGTTGTATCTAAATTTATAGATGACGTTATAATAAACTTCAATGAAAAATTTATAGAAATGTCTAAGTTAGTTGTAACACCATTGAAAACAGATTCATCATCTACCGATGAACTAATCATTTTTATTTATTTAATGATGAGTTTATCCATCACCTCTATTGTGCTCTTGAATATAATGAAAGTAAACTATTTTGAAAATTCACACCAGTGGATTTTCACAAACCTTATTAATCTCTCTAGTATTTTAGTTACTATAAATTCATTATGTACAAACATAATAAATAAAATAATGAGTAAGTTAAATCATTTTCATGTGAAGTGTATTTTGATTTATGAAATAAAGAAAGGAAATGAGTCTTTAACTGAATATGCTAAACTTTAACAAGTGAATCATGTGTATTTTGTGATAATTAATTATAACTGTGAGCTATAAAATTAGAACCATGAGGCAAAGAATGTATTGTAGTGATTTTCAGACATAGCTCAACCAGAAGAAAGTGACCAAAAGTGGTGAAAGATATTGAAACATATGGAACAGATGTCGAAGAGGGATTATACAAAACTTTTAAAGTATGTTTCAAGTGTTAAACATTCTTCCTCTTCTTATTTATGACAATATACACCATGGGTTTTGAGTTCTATATGTGAGATTATGGGACTAACTTAACAGTTCACAACACAAAGTAATATTTGTGAGGTGTTACAGACCTTGTAGGAAAAAATATGCGTTGTATAGATGAAATCATGGGAACAAATCATAGGATCATAATATATGTATGGAAAAACCTACAATAGGGGGTTGAATTTTAGTTTTAAAATTAACTATAGATTTTAAACCTCCCCATGTATTTAAATAGTTGAAAATAAGATATTTTAATTAAACCAAAAGAAAAATAGATTAATATCAAAGTAATGCTTTATAAAAATTTGATCACTATTTCAATTAATGATAAAGTTAATAAAACATCCAAAAATAAGGAAATAAATTTTTATCAAATACCATTAAAATAAATAGCACAAAAAATGATAAAACTTGGAGTATGATTTACCAATCAACTATAATATGATATTAATAAAATATTCACTTTTAACCCAAAGAAAAAGGGGAAACATAAACCTGTTTCAAAGTATCCTTGATTATAGACCTGTCAAAAGAAACCTATTTCTTAAAGCCTAAAACTTGGCTCTATCTTCCTTACCAAGGAATTCCTCAATCATTTAGATTGTAAAAACTCTTCTAGTATAACAGGTAGCTCTGAAAACTCACCATAAAGACCAATAGATTAGTAAATCTACTAAAAAAATATATATCTCAACAAAACCACTATAATGACTAGTAGATTTGTAAAAATATTATACTAATAAATTCTAGAAGATTTTATAATGAAACCAATCAAGCGTAATCTCTATAAAAACACTCAAAAAGAAAAAAATTGGATGTGAACTAGTCAATAAAAAGTTGAGGACTTCAAGAAATTGTAGCTCTCAGAGTGTTCTTATATCACACATTTTTATGATCCACAAGCTGCAACTCTATTTATAAAAAACCCTCCAATAGTTGGATTATATATCTCAGAGTCAGTTACAATGACATCAACAAAAACTTTATTTTCATATTCTGATGGACTCAACATCTTGAGATATCTATGGATGAGGTTGTTCAACCCCACTATAGTGATCCATTGTTTGAAGAAAACAATCTTATTTACATATCTAGTTTAATGAAACCATAAACCCTCAGTATTTTTTAAAAACATAGGTTATATATATTTCACTAAAATAATTTTATTGAAAAAATAAAAACAAAAAATTTAAGTTAAATCATACAGTTATTGATGTGTGTTATGATTTTCAAAATAAAGAGAAAAGTAAGTATTTTACTCAATAATATCCTCATTTTTGAAAATCCATGAAAAATCAAGGCTTTTATAATATAAAAAGAATCACTAAAATCTCCTCCATTTATATGCCATATCATTTTTGTCCTAGAGGGGACTGGCCATGTATGAGCTGGGGATCAGTGGAAGGCCCGTAAATTCTAGGTAGACTCTTAGATACTTAAATTTCTTGGTGATAATCTAGTAAAGTTGGGGTAAATATAGTAAGAAAGAGATGATTCCAACACTAGAGGATATGAAAGAGTATCTAGGGATTCTGATATCTGTGGCCACATCCATTGCTGAAGAGAAAAAAAGATCGAAGATGAGGGCAAAAACATAGTGATGGTGGGAAATGAAGAGGATGGAATGACAAATGTTGGGGATGTTGAGGTGAATGAGATCGAAGGAGAGTCATTCTGGGTAGGTATATGAGGAAGGATTGAGGGGGTTGGAGATGATGGGGAGGGGGTGGAAGGTGAGGGGAAGGCTGGAGACAATGGTGGTGGTGATGTTATCAAGGTAAGGGGTAGTTTTTCCAACTTTATAAGGGGGAGTGGTAATGAGTATGTGGACGTGGAGGGATTGGTGGAAAGTGAGGAGGAGATTTTTTAGATTGACCTTGGAAACAAGATGCTCAATCATAGGTCAGGGTTAAAATACCAGGGTGATTTTATCCATGGCTAGATACTGTGGTGATTGGGGTGAGTTTGATTTGAGGGGTAGGAATGGATGATTGGTGGTTCCTCCACCTTTATATGAGGAAGTCAATGATCATGGATGTAGGAAACATCATAAGGAATTATTTAAAGACTGAGAAAGATGCATATGGGGATTATTATCATTTTTTTATCTATTACATTAATGATTCCTAATTTCATTATTTTAGAGTGTGAAAATTTTGGGACATTTTAATAATTTTTCAATTTGAGGAAAAATGATCATTTTTACATTTAAAGATAATTCAAATTAAAATTTTTAGTGGGTCCTTGAAGTTTAAAAAAATATTTATGGTGGGATGTTGGAGTTATCATAATTTTTCTTTTTTGGATTAGTAGGTTTTGGGAGTGGCGCATATTACATTGGAAAATAAAATGACATCCAACATTGAAGAGGAGAAGATGATGATTAAAGGGAATCATGTTACTGATCACATCAATGAATTCAAAACCATTACAAGTATATTTACTTCGGGGAGAATTATGCTAGATAATGAGGAATGTGCACTAGTTTTTCTATCTTCATTACCTAATAGTTGAGATAAAAATATAACAAATGTAAATAGTTCTTCAAGGGATATGAAGTTAAAATTGAATAATGTGTGATATATAATGCCTCATTTCCATACAATTTATTGGAATTTGAGTTAAAGTTTAAATTTTAAAATTGGTGGATGGGATGATTTCTAAACCATACATAAAAATGAAATTATGAGGATTTTAACCCCTTAAAAGACCTAATTTTTATTTGAGAGGATGTTATTAAGAAGGTCTCAAGAGTTCCCTTGGGGTTTAGAGCTTAAAGTATAAGTTTTTATATTTGTATCCTATGGAGCATGTATAGCGCATAACTAGTGCTAACTGTGCACCCCAACATTGAAACTCAGTTTATAGTGGAGCATGGTTTGTCAAACCATGTGAAAGTGGCCATCAAAACATATGAATTTATTTAGAATTGAAGAGGCATGTCACACAATTGAAATACAGTTTGTAAAATCATGTGTTGTAACCGTGTGAGGTGGTTGGTCTTGGATAGTGAGGGAAACATATTTAGAGAATGAATTGTCAAACCATTTGAGCTCACCCTTTTCAAACCAAGTTTTCAAACCATGTGACCGAACTGTGTGCCCTTGGTGAGTCTATCACTCTTCTTTCCTACCTTCTTGTTTTTTATTTACATCAAAATCTTTTCCATTGTTTATATGGATTATGCCTTATTTTTATGGAATTTGTCTAGTTCATTACTTCCCCCCATTTCTTCTTGAACCAAGGGATGACTTTGGACAAGTAGGATCATATGATGCTAAGGTTGGCAATCCCTTTAATTTAATGCATAGTCAAGATTGTTTTCCAAGTGCTTGTTTGGTTTGGTCAGGATAGATCCTCCATCCTTGAGCCTATTTAATTTAGAATGCTTTAGTTTGGGTTTCCTTAGACAATTCCCATATTATATGCCTTATACATTAGAGAATGATAATCATAAGTGAAATGGTTAATGGAGTAAAATAACCTTGAAATAGTAAGATGTTATAAAGTTCATAGATTATGTTTAAGACCATTTACGAGGAAACATGGTTTGAATTAATGGTTGTGAAATGGAATTTCATAACCATTGATAATTGGAAATGGTTTTACCTTTAAATTGGAACTTAACTAAAGGAATAACAAGTGGGTTATTGTAAGAAGTGGCATATATGATGGCTTGGTTTTGTAAAATGTTAAATAATGATTTTGAATTCAGAAATGGAACCTAATAATTTAGTTGATGACTATGATAAAGTGGTGGCTATAGGCCTAATGATAATTTAATGTTATAAATGGTTAAAATTTGAAATGTTCAAAATGGTGCCTAATGATTAGGAATATCAGGATGATCACCTTAATTCCATATGATAATTGATGGGTGTGAATTCCAGGATGAGCACCTGGTTTACATGTGATGCTTGAAGAGTTTTATTTTCAAGATAAGCACCTTTGATTGCATGTAGTACATGATTAAGAATTCTAAGATGAGCTCCATGGATTCCACATGTTTCCCTATTCTTGAGACTATCAGGATGAGTGCTAGGAAATCATATGATACATGATATCTAGGGAATTCCAGCATGAGTCTAACGAACCAAGATTTCTGTTCATAGACATTACATTTATTTTTCAGAATACTTAATACATTACACAAATAGACTCCCAAATATCATATTAGTTTAGTGTCTTTGGAAACTCAGAACACATTCTTCTAGATTGGTGAAATATCTTCAACATCTCCCATAAATATCCCCCCTTTAGTTTTACTACCTAAAACCTTTATTTATATCTTGGGGGAAAGAAAAACATGAAAAGGGTGAGCTCAAATTCTTAGTAAGGTTAAACATGGAAAACATAAAAATAAGAATGTAAAAACATGAACATATATTTTGAATATCAAAATCTTGAGTCATAAAATAAATATTTGCAGTACATAAGGCATAGATCATAAAGGAACAATAACCATGAAAAAATAGAATTGGTATAAAACATGTAATTGTGGAAAAAACATAATCATAGAAAATCACTTCCATATTATCCAAGGGTCATTTCTAAGACCATCATAGCATAGAAAGTCCCTTCCTGAACCAAGTTCACTCCTCATATTACTGAACTAGATATACTTTCCGCTTCAGTCCTATATTACTGAACCAGATATACTTTCCATTTCAGCCGTGTATTATTGAACCATATTTACTTTTTATTTAATCTATGTATATCTCATGATATATAAATCTTTACCCAATACATTATAGGGAGATATAGGTCCCACCCACCACATAATGAAAACCATACATATGTGTGCCATAAAAACAGAAATCATTCATCACAGCACAACCTAAGGAATAAAATGGGTTTCTTAAACATCATTACATTATAACATAATCCATGTAAAAAAAATGTATATCATAAAAAAAACCAAAATAATAATAGGGATAGTATACTTGAAACATATCCTTAATCTTAGATGGAAAATAATTTTGATAAAACACTTGAAATTAATTCTTGAGAAAAATATACTTTTTTCTTCAAAAAATTTTTCTTTTCTCAAAATGCCACACAATTTTAAATGAAAAGGATTTAATTTAAAATAAACTTAAAATATTTTAAAGGTATATTCATGGAAATAAGGCGTAAAAATCCTTCCTTGTCGTATAAGTCAAAAAAACATTCTCCTCATACTTTTACTAGAAAAGTCAAAACGTACATCGTATGGAAAATGAAAGAAATATTCCTTTCAAACCATGTAGTAAAAAGTCAAAAAATGGGTAAAAATAAATTTATAAATCCGTATAATAATAGTAAAACATTTTATATAATCATTATAAAACATGGAAATGGATAATAAATAAACCCCTGTAAATACTTATGTATAAAAAATCTTGTATAATAATAAGATTGTGAAACTATCCCCTTCCGATTTAAAATCAGTTAAATCATATGACTAATAAAATAAAGAAAATTATATGCATATCATAAACTTCATAATTAGAACCATATAAATATTCATGGGTATCATAAGAACAACTCAAATGAAATAGGTGGTGTATAAGTCATATGTCCCACATAAATAAAAGTGAGACAAAATAATCCCTTACCTTAGGTCCGATTTCCTTTGTATGTATCTGGAACTCATTTATAATGATTTAAATAATGTAATTGAATTATTTTAGAATCATATAAATTTATATATTATCATATATGATCATATTATCATCTGTTTTTTAATAACATTTCATTGTTAGTCGTTATTCAGATATTAACGGCTTTATGTTCTTATGCATGTTTTGTCAAATAAGTTCTGGTTCTCTTTATTAGGTCATATTTATATCATTAAAAAATGATATTAACATATTTATTTGTTCTGTACATTTATATAATCATTCTTTAATGAAGATCATATATAATGAATCACATCGCATCGTGGAGACGGTAGGCCGTATGTACGCTCGAGCGATGATATCATTCCTAAATTTGTTGAATGATATTTAATTGGATGGTGTATAATATTTTATAATTAATATAATTTTTTAATAGTCATATATATTTATTACTTCCATCATTATACCCATCCAATTAAGGTGGTGGTGAAAAACAGATTACACCACAGCATGGAGACGGTAAGCTGTACATACGCATGCGTGGTGATTTCATTTTTCATAGGATGAATAAAAGGTGTAATATGGTTATTTAATAATTATAATTAAAACTCAGTATATAAGTGATAATATAGTTATTAATTTTGAATGAAATAACTTATGAAGAGAAAGTAGAAGAAGAAATAAGTTTGAATGAATCGGTAGAGGAGGTTACCTCTTCTTTGACATGCTTCCTCTAAATTTCCTCTTAGAGCACTAAAGTTGGTCTTTGAAGAAGACCAGAACCTATAGAATGTAACTAGGGAAGTTTATAAGGGAAAATGGTAGGGTATGGTAGATCTTTAATCCTCAAATTGATGTGAATATGTGAGGGAGAAGGTTCCCTTTTATAATTGAGGTGAGTGTCACTTTTGGGAACGTCAAAAATATTAATTTATAATAAAATCAAAAACCAATATAA
The DNA here is from genome assembly GCA_963277665.1 of Viscum album. Lineage (NCBI taxonomy): Eukaryota > Viridiplantae > Streptophyta > Magnoliopsida > Santalales > Viscaceae > Viscum > Viscum album. The sequence goes on from OY728160.1 coordinate 444,354,704, forward strand.
AACCTCAAAAATGTCCCAATTTATAAGATGATATTATAAATGGTTGTAATATAATCAACCAATAAATTTTTAGACAAGTTTTTTTGTCAATTTAAACATTATAATTTTAATTAACACTTATTTATTCTATTTAATTTTAATTAAGATAAAAAATATTTCATTATTAAAAGGGTGAAATATTTATTTATTCTATGTCAATTAGACCATAAACAAGTAAATTAGATAATTTTAGACCATATTATAATTATTATATATATAAATTTAAAAAAATTATCATTTTTAAATAATTTAATAATTTTTTTTAAGAGAACTACAATATTGTTAATCTTGATACTATTCAATTAATGGATTTTTAAAAATATCAGTATAGGATTTTATCATAAAAAAATTATTTTATTATATCCATATTGGGTCTAGGTAAACTAAAAAAATCATTAGATATATCAATTAGCTCAAATTTTATTTATTTTAATATTTTTAATAACATTAATTTGATATTTCCACTTATAAAATAATTACTACATCAGTTTTGTGTAATTATTTAATATACTTATTTGTAGAGTAAAAATTAAAAATAAAATACTATGATGAATATAAATATACTATATTTCATAATAATACTTTTAGTAAAATTTATCTTCTGGAAAATTCAACATTAAAAATGTTATTCTAATTAAATTATGAATGTGACAACTTTAACATCACTTTAAATTAAATAATATAAGTGTCATAATATCTTCCATATGGATCCAAATGGTCAATAACTAGATCCTTGGATGATTATGGTCTATATATACTCGATAAATAAGAATTGGGAATGTTTTTGGTCTTTTAATATTTATTATCATTTTAATAATAATTATTTTATTGATTTCTCATCAATTAATTAATTTGTACACCATCAATGTATAAGACTTTACGGTAATTATATATTTCATAAAAATTACAAATAAATTACCTTGATAAATAAAAACATTTTATATTTCAAATAATTATTTATAATATAATTTATCCTATGTATAACCTTATTTAAAAAATGGTTTAGTTATTAAAATTTCTGTGAGAGATATTTAACTTTTCGTTAAATAAAATAAATTAAATGTCCTAATCTCATCCAAATGGATTCAAAAGGACACCATTTATACCAAAGGATGATTTAGTTAAATAAAAACTCATCCAACGATATTAATACCAGTTTTAGGGTAATTTTATAATAATATTCTTACCATTAATTACCCATTTTACCCTTTTATCGTATTAATAAACAATTACTGAAGTTACTTTTTCTAATGCCCAAAAATAAAATAAATTTATCTTCATAATTTGGGCCTACTGATTCCAAATATGGAATCTATTTTTGAAAAATAAAAACACATAATTTTTATTAATTAACTTAAAATTATTCCCATTGTCGGAAAGAGAGAATGAGTTTTTAAAAGTTAAAAAATTGCAAAAGATTGAAATGTTTTTACATCTGAAATCAATGTAAAATTAATTGTAATGAAATTAATTACTTTGAATGATAAAAATATATTATATTTATACTTTAAAATAATTAAATAATTTAATTTCATTACATAAAATATTTTGATGAAAAATTTTGTTTTCAATTAAAATTTAGCATAATTTTACTATTCATCAAAAATTAAAACTTATCATAAAAATATAAAAAAATAATAAAAAGTAAATTTTTATATCCTGCTTCCAAATAAAAATATTATCTTATTAAATTGAATATATAAAAGTGTCAAAAAACTAGATTTAAAATGTGTGTGCCATCAAAAGGCAACAATACATCATTTTTTTGAAAAAATACTTCTTTTATCCAAAAAATTGAATTTATTCTTATATAATGTCTAGAAAACATATAAGTTAAATTTTAAACATTATATTGAATCCATAAAGATTGATTTTATTATTTTATATACTCTCTTATTTTCATTTAAATAGTTTTTTTGAAGGAAGTTAATACATATTCATACCCGCCATTATAATGACTAGGTTATAATATTTAGTTGTTCACTTATAATCTGTCTTGAGTTAAATGAATTATATCAAAATAACTTGAAATTTTATGTAACACAAGCCAAGAATAGTGTTGTGTATACCACAAGCTAATATGGTGTTCCGTATATCGTAATCTAATCTTGGTTTAGCGTACAACAAAAAACATAAATAAAATTAAAAACAATCTATCTCATAAAATTTAGGGGTGTCACATTATACCCCCTTAAAATTAATTTCTCCCTCGAAGTTCATCAGGGTTATAAAAGGATTACTACTTGAAATTTTCTTTTATAGAATCCCACATCATAAAAAATAATTCTAAAACTTTATTTTAAAAAGGAAAGTTTGAAACATAATGGTTTCCCAAAGTAATTTCTCCCTGGGTTTACATATAGAAGAACATAATTGGGAAGCAAAAACATGGATATGGAAGAAAAATATAACCATCAAGTTTTGATGTAGATTGATAGAGAACAAGGTTTCGAGAAAGTTAACAATTAAAAATCTATAAATCTGTGATGATTTAAGGGACCATATGATTCATCAGATAAGAAGGTACTAGGATAATTTTTTTTGGTTTTCAAGATCCTTTTCCTAAAGTTGAATAATTTTTCATGAGAAGAAATACTTACTTGATTTCAATACAATCTCACCGCTATTTATGCCTTGAACAATTTTTACTTCATCTCTTATTCAAATAAATGAAGTTGAATTTTTCATTTCTGAAGTGTCATAAGATCATGAAATCCATAAATTGAATGATAGGTTATTCCATCTGTCTTTATCTCAAAAAGGTTAGAAAAAATTATCAAACATGCATAAGTCTATATATAGTGAGATAATACTTTATTCTAACAATCTTCATCCATTTTTTTAACTTAAAATTTCCAAAAATTTGATAACTTTACAATCCTTATGAAAGATGAAAATATAAAACTATAGAAAAAGGTTCACAAACTAGGATAAAAATTTATCCTCCATATATTATAAGGTATCTATAGTTGGTCACATTCCAAAAATGTGAACACCTTTATCATGTATTCTCTTGAGCCATGATAACAAACTGAATTACCAGATATCCTTATTGAAAACATGCATGTTTCCTTATTCCAAAACATAGTGGATTATTCCTTAATTCTCAAAAAGTTATATACTTTATCCATGATAGTATAACACTATTGAAAAAAAAATCCACAATTATTTCCCAAGAAACTAGTATCATCAAATTTACTTATTCATATCCAACATATCTTTATCCAAACATCATTGTATTCACATAAGGGACATATTAAGAGTTATATTTACCTTAATCATATGTTCTCCAAATATATAATCTTACCCTTAAATTAATTTTCATATTCATTACAACTATTCAACATATTCTTGAAAATCCTTAGTGAAAAACATAAACTGAATACTCCTTATATAATTCACTATTCATAATTCTTGGATCCAAATACATAAATACTTCAATCCTTCTAATTTAATGGTTGGAATGGAATAGGTCCTTCTTTGATTTAGAAGTAAATTCTAATGTCTAGGCATTGAGTTGGGTAATTCCCATGATTTACACAGATGAGACATTGAACTCCACAACAATTGGTCACTCCATGACCTTTTTTCCCGTAGAGATAACATATTCCACTCTATTTAAGGTATTTCTTAAGGTTATTCTTCCCTTCCTCTTGAAATGTAGGAAGCTGAATCTTTATTCCTCTATTCTTCCTAAAATTTGAACATTTATAAATGTTCATCTTCCTCTTACGTAATGTGTTAGGAAAGTCATCAAAGATCACTTTGTTAATCATATATCATGATAACTAATTTAGCATAATCGTGATATCTTTATCAGCAGTCATTATCCAATTTTGTTGCTCATAATCAATATATTTTCCATCAAACTCAATGTTAATCCAATTACTCTTGTTTTTCTCTATTAACTAAGACTATAAACCATAGGGTGAGAAACACATCTCATAGAAGAAAACCACATAATCAAGGGAAGGTACTTTCAATCTATAACATCTTAGGTTTAATCCTAGGTTATCTATGATCATTACCAAAATTCTAGGATTGTAACCTATAATTTTACTTATCCTTAAGGATATCCCTAAAAATACCTTAGAGATATATCTAGTTATCTCACTAATGATTTCACATCCTAGTTTCTAAAGTTTTACTAAACCTTCACTCTAATACCAACTCTAACGACCTAGGTTTGATGTACATGGACATTACATTTATTTTGTTGAATATTTAATACATTATAGAAATAGATTCCCAAAGACTGTATTAGTTTAGTGTCTTTGGAAACTTGAAACATATTCTTATATCTTGGTGAAAGGTATTCAATATCTCCCATAAATATCTCCCCTTTTAGTTTTCCTACCTAAAACCTCTATTTATATCACGGGGAAAGAAAAACATGAAAAGGGTGGGCCCAAATTCTCAGTAAGGGTAAAAATAGAAAACATAAACATAGTAATGTTAAAACATGAACATATATTTTGAATATCAAAATATTGAGTCATAAAATAAATCTTGGCAGTACGTAAGACATAAATCATAAAGAAACATTAACCATGATAAAATAGGCATAAAACATGGAATTATGACAAACACATAAGCATAGAAAATCATTTTTACATTATCCAAGGCTCATTAACAAGACCATCATAGCGGAAAAAGTCCCTTACTAAACCGAGTTCAGTCCTTGTATTACTGAACCAGATATACTTTCCATTTCAACCCTATATTACTGAACCAGATATACTTTCCATTTTAGCCCTATATTACTAAACTAGATTTACTTTCTGTTTCATCCCTATATATCTCATGAGATAAAAATCTTTACCCAATGCATTATAGGGAGATATAGGTCCCACCCATCACATAATTAAAACAATACATATATATTCCACAAAAACATAAATCCTTCATCACAACATAACCCAAGTAATAAAATGAGTTTCTTAAACATAATTCCATCATAATATAATCCATGTAAAAAATTGATATCATAAACATAATAAACCATAATAATAATAGGGATAGTATACTTGAAGCATATCCTTAATCTTAAATGGAAAATAATTTTTATAAAACACTTGAAATTAATTCTTGAGGAAAATACCATTTCTTATTCAAAAATGTTTTATTTTCTCAAAATTCCATGAAATTTTAAAATAAAAAATTTAATTGAAAATAAACTTGAAATGTTGTAAATTAAGCTTCATATAAATATGACGTAAAAATCCGTCCATGCCGTATAGGTTAAAAAAACACTCTTCTTGTACTTTTTCCAAAAAAGTTAAAAAGTACCTCGTATGGAAAATGAAATAAATATTCCTTCCAAACCATGAAGTAAAAAGTAAAAAATGGGTAAAAAGTACTTTATACATCCATAGTATAATAGTAAATCATTTTATAAAAACATTAGAAAACATGGACATGGATGATAAATAAACCCCAGTAAATACTTACGTATAAACAATATCAAAAAATAATAAAATTGTGAAATTATCACTTACCGATTTATAATTAGTAAAATATTATGAATCATAAAATAAAGAAAATTAGATGAATATAATAACATTCATAATTATAAATATAAAAATATTCATGGGCTGCATAAACACAACTCAAAAGAAATATGTGGTGTATAAGTCATATGTCCCATATAAATAAAAGTGAGACAAAATAATCCCTTACCTTAGGTCCAATTTCCTTTGTATGTATCCGGACCTTATATATAACTATTTAAATAATGTCATTGAATTATTATATAATAATATTCATTTTTATGTTATCCTATATGGTCATATTATCATCTGTTTGTTAATAACATTTCATTATTACTCGTTATTTGGATATTAATTGCTTTATGTTCTTATTCATGTTTTGTCGAATAAGTTCCGGTTCTCCTTATTAGGTCATAGTTATATCATTAAAAAATTATATTAATATAATATATACCATATTTATTCATTATATACATTTATATAATCATTCTTTAATGAATATCATGTATAATTAATCGCATCGCATTGTGGAGATAGTAGGCCGTATATATGCACGGGTAATGATATCATTCCTAAATTTGTTGAATGATATTGAATTGGATGGTGTATAATATTTAATAATTAATATCATGTTTTAATAATTTTATATATTTATTACTTTCATCATTATACCCATCCAATTATGGTGGTGGTGAAAAATAGATTACAACACAACGTGGAAACGATAAGCAGTACATACGCATGCGTGGTGATTTCATTTTTCTTAGGATGGATATAAGGTGGAATATAGTTGTTTCTTAATTATAATAACATATAAATATATAAGTGATATTGGAGTTATTACTTTATAATGAAACAAAATATGAATATTAAGTATAAGAAGAAATAAGTTTGAAAGAATCGGTAGAGGAGGTTACCTCTTCTTCAATGTGCTTCCTCTAAATATCCTCTTATAGAACTAGAGTAGGTATTTAAAGAAGAAAAGAATCTATAGAATGTAACTAGGGATATTGATAAGGGAAAATATAATGGTATTTCCAAGCTTGAAGGCTCAAATTGATGTGAATATGTGAGGGAGGAGGCTCCCTTTTATAATTGAGGTGAGGGGAACTTTTCGAAACATCAAAAATATTAATTTATAATAAAATAAAAACCTACTTAAAAACCTCCAATATGTCCAAATTTAGAAGATGAGATGATATAGGGTTGAAATATTATCAACCAATAAATTTTAGAAAAGTTTTCATGTCAATTAAAACATTATCATTTTAATTAACACTTAGTTATTCAATTTAATTTTAATTAAAATAACAAATATTTCAATATTAAAAGAGTGAAATATTTATTTATTTGATTTAAATTAGATGTTAAACAAGTAAATTAGGGAATTTTATACCATATTATAATTATTAAATATTTTTTATTTTTTTTTTATTTTTAAATAATTCAATAAAACATTCTTTTAACAAAACAACAATAGTATCAATTTTGATACCATTAAATTAATGGATTTTTAAAAATATCAAGAGAAGATGTTATCATCAAACTAATTATTTTATTATATCCCTATTATGTCTAGGTAATCTCTATAAATCATTATATATATTAATTATCTCAAATTATATTTATTTTAATATTTTTAATAACATCAATTTGATATTTCCATTAATAAAATAATTACTACATCAGTTTTGTGTGATTATTTAATATACTTATTTGTTGGGTAAAAATTTAAAATAAAATACTATGATTAATATAAATATACTAGATTTCATAATAATACTTGTATACGAATTTATCTTCTTTAAAACTCAACATTAAAAATGTTATACTTATTAAATTATGAATGTGACAACTTTAACATCACTTTAAATAAAATAATATAAGTGTCAAAATATCTTTTATATGGCTCCAAATAGTCAATAACTATAAAATTGGATGATTATGGTCGATATATACTTGAACAATAATAATTGTGTAAGTTTTGGGGTCTTTTAATGGTTATTATCATCTTAATAATAATTGTTTTATTGATTTCTCATCAATTAATTAATTTTCACACCATCAAAGTATAAGACTTTAAGGTAATTATATATTTCCTAAAAATTAAAAATAAATTTACATGATAAATAAAAACATTTTATATTTCAAATAAATATTTATAATCTAATTTATCTTCTATACAACCTTATATAAAAATGGTTTAGTTATTAAAACTTGAGTGAGACATATTTAACGTTTCTTTAAATAAAATAAACTAAATGTCCTAATATCATAAAAGTTATTTAAAAAGGATACCATTTCGACCCAAGGATTATTTAGGTAGAAATACACTCATAAAATTATATTAATACAAGTTTTATGGTAATTTTATAATATTATTCTTACCCTTAATTACTCGTTTTACACTTTTATCGTATTAATAAAAAATCATTGAAGTTACTATTAATAATTCCCAAAAATAAAATAAACTATTTACATAATTTGGACCTACTAATTCAAAATATGGAATCCATTTTTTTAAAATTCAAAAGAAAGAATTTGCATTAATTAATTTAAAATTATTCCTATTGTCGGAAAGAGAGAACGAGTTTTTAAAAGTTAAAACATTACAAAATATTGAAATGTTTTTACCTCTGAAATCAATGTAAAATTAATTCTAATGAAATTAATTATATTATATGATAAAAATATATTATATTTATACTTTAAAACTATTAAATAATATAATTTCATTACATAAATTATTTTTATGAAAAAAATTTGTTTTCAAAAATTTAAAACTTATTGGAAAAATATAAAAAATTCATCCAAGAAGTGGGGTAGAGATTAGATTGCAATATTTTGTGTTGAAGTGTTTCAAGACTCTCTATAAGTAATTCTTTTATGATAGAAAAATCTTCCCATTATCTATATCTTAGTAAATCTTCATCCCAAGAATCTTGTTTTCTAGTCCCAAGTCCTTCATACCAAACTCCCTATGTCACAACCCATCCCATAGGGGCCCATGATATAACTACCCTAATCCTGCCTCTGATAGGCTAGGCACTGGTGACTAGTACTGAGTAGGTATATCACAAAAATTGGAGGCATTTTTCTAAGTACCTGTACACACACACACACACATCTCCAAGCCCAAAATGATAAAATGTAAAAACAATAAGTATACAATGAATGCATACACTAAGATACCAACCATAGAGTATACTAGTTGGAAAACTAAAAAGTAAACAGGGCCAGAATACAAGCCCACTAAACGAAAGAGTCTACCAAGTGAATACACAAGTTCCAAAAACTCATCCGTCGAAAACCCTACCTAAATGGTAGGTGAAGGGTAGCCGTCTAAAGCCATAGGAGCACAACACATCTGTCTAATCCCTATAAGAACCACTTGGTCCTAGTACAACTAGATCTCCATCAAAGAATCGTTCATCTGCATAGGATATGACACATGTGGGAAAATCCTGTGCAGGGGTGAGTAAAACAATACTCAGTAGGACACCCCAAAACCACAAAGCAAAATACCACTAAAAAATATATGATGTACAACACAAAGGAAACACACAAAGTATAAAAAAAATGAAACACATGAAGTAGACCACAAAGTAAACACATGATGTACAGTCAATATGGTAATCTCATACACGTATAAGCCTAAAACTTGAAGAGAAGGATTTCTAGTTGTAATCCATAGGTCTCTCAGTCTCTATGACACTAGAAGTGTCAACATCTCATGGAGTGTCGGTGGCGCACAATGTGTCAATGACGCACAAAGAATCAATAGAACACAAAGCGTCAATGGAGCCCAGAGTGGTGATGGCACCCATGACCTCAATGGCACAAAGAGCATCGATGGCACACGAAGCGTCGATGGTTTAGGTATCCACCAAGTCATATAGTCACCGAGATCACACAGTCACCAAGATCACACAGTCATAGCCAGACACAGGATTCCACTCTTTGTTCCATTGAAACTTCTAGTGTCATGTAGACTCAGATACCTATGGACTACAACCGATAATCCTTCTCTTCATGATTTAGACTTATAACTATGTGACCTGACTATATTAACTACACTTTGTGTGTTTCCTTTATGGTGTACTTTATGTGTTTCCTATGTGGTGTACTTCATGTGATTCCTTTGTGGTGTACTTTGTGTGTTTCCTTTGTGGTGTACTTCATGTATTTCTTAGTGGTATTTTATTTTTTGGTTTCGAGGTGTCCTATTGAGTATTGTTTTACTCACCCCTGCACAGGCTTTGCCTGAACATGTCATGTCTTATGCAGACGACCGACACTTTGATAGAGATCTAGGTAGACTAGGAACAGGTGGTGATTCGAGGTATTATATGGATCTGTTTTGCTCCTACAGATTTATAAATATTCCTTACACCTACCCTTCAGGTAGGGTTTTCTGCGGACGAGTTTTAGGAACTTCTGTATTCACTTGGTAGACTCTTTCTTTTAGTGGGTTTGTATTCTGGACCTGTTTACTTTACATATTTTCTAATTTCATTCTCTATGGTTGGCATCTTAGTGTATGCATACATTGTCTACTTAGTATTTTTACATTTTAGCATTTTGGGCTTGGAGATGTGTGCGCATGTATAGGTACTTAGACAAAAGCCTTGCATTTGTGGGATATGAATACTTGGTGCTAGTATCCATCACCTAGATTATTGGAGGTGATATTGGGGTAGTCACAACATGGACTCTCTAAGAAGGGTTGTGATAGAATGGTATCAGAGGTTGTACTAGTTTTTTATGAAGAACGAGGTTTCATGTTGTTGTCGATCCTCGATCCATCGACATTCGTCATTATTCGTTGAAGAGGTTTAAGTCTCTTTACCTCAGAGGAATTTATAGGGTTATGTAGATAACCCTAGATTCATGAAAATAGGCCTTAATTAAAAGAAACCAATGCATCATCAAATAAAATATTTTTATTAAAATATTTTAATGACTGTTATATCGAATTTCTAACTTTCATAGTTGACTCGCGGTGGTCGATGTTAGGCCCCTCTTAAGGTAAAGTCGCTGCTCTGAATGCAACAATGCCCTCATATTTCTGATTTGGGCACCCATTTAGAAGTTATTCTTATTTAAAGAATAAACTTTCCATGTTCTTTATTAAAAACTTAGCATTTTTCACCGTATAATTCCATGCACACCGGGCCTCATAATCCCATGCCATCTCTGCGGATGGTCTCAGAATTTTCCAAATTTACTTATAATAATAAAACTGAAGAAAATATGAATCATTAAATTCTCCCCACATTAAGGATTTTTGTTTCTAAAAGCCAAAACAAGGGTTACTCAACAAAAAAATGAGGGTACTGAGCATGAATCTAAGCCTCCTACTCCAAAGTGCTCTCTTGGAGATTCCCGTGCTGCCACTGAACATGCACCAGAGGAATCGACTGCCAATGAAGGGTCCACTCCTATTGATCCTCAATCTTCACCAGGTACTCCAAAAAAGTCTCCCCATTGTCAATGTCTAGCTCTCCCAGTCAATGACGTGCGATGGATCATGTACGTACCTCCTCAGCTGCAACAGGTGGAAGACATCATACACCCAGTGCAACTGTGGGTGTAGAGCTAGGTGATACTCCACCTCCCCAACTCTACTTAGAATCTAAAAAGGGACTATGTATATCAGTACAGAAGGCCATGGTATAGACTGATCGGGTCGAGTCAGGTCAGCCAAATCGGGCCGAGTCTGGTCGGGTCGGCCGAACCGGTTCTGGTTTGACCTGGACCAGACCATACCATTTTTACTAAATTGATCGTAACTTTCAAACGGAGTGTCCATTTGATGATATGTCTATGAATTTAGGACCCTTGAGATGAGAAAATAATTTTTGGATACTCTAAGTGAGTTTTTTTTTGAAATTTTTAATAAAAACTAATGGCTAAAGGAGAAGGTTCTCCCGGAATGAGCGTGCTACAAGCGGAATCCTGCAGATAGCTGTGACTATGTGGTCTTTGTGAATAAGTGATCTTGGAAACTATGCGACTTAGGGGATATATAAACCATTGATTCTTCATGCACCATTGAAACTACGTGTTCTATTGACGCCCATGGCACCATTGCCGCTCCGGGCGCCATTGATGCTTCGTGCGCCATAGACACTCCGTGCACCATCGACGCTCCATGCGCCATTGATGATCCATGAACCATTGACACTTATAGTTTCATTGAGACTGAGATACCGACGTAATACAACCATAAATCCTTATCTTAATGCTTTATACTTATACCTGTGTGAGCTGACCATATTAACTGTACTTCATGTGTTTCCTTTGTGGTGTACTTCACGTGTTTCTTTTGTAGTGTACTTCATGTGTTTCCTTTATGGTGTAATTCATGTGTTTACTTTGTGTTGTAATTTGCATGTTTCCATTATGGTGTAATTCATGTGTTTTTTAATGGTATTTTACTTTATGGTTTTGGGGTGTCCTACTGAGTATTGTTTTACTCACCCCTACACAGGCTTTGACCGAATGTGTCGTGTTTTGTGTAGAAGACCAATGCTTTGATGAAGCTATAGGTAGACCAGGACCATGTGGTTCTTAGAGGGATCATAAAGATGTATTTTTCTCCTAGGACTTCAGATAGATACCCTACACCTACCCTTCAGGTAGGGTTTTCTGCAGATGAGTTTCAAGAACTTATGTATTCACTTGGAAAAGTCTTTATTTTGGTGGGCTTGTATTCTGGCCCTATTTAATTTCCAATTTTCCTACTATCACACTCAATGGTTTCTATCTTAGTGTATGCATGCATTTTCTACTTAGTGTTTTTACTTTTCATCATTTTGGGTTTGGATATGTGTGCATGTGTATAGGTAGTTAGGAAAATGCCTCCCATTTGTAGGATATGCCTACTCAGTGCTAGTAGCTATCCCTTGGACTATCGAAGGTGGGATTGGGGTAGTCACGACATGGCCCCCTCTAGGATGGGTAGTGAAAGAGTGGTATCAAAGGTTGGATCAGTTGTTGTCTCAAAACATGGTTTCATTTTATCGTCGATCCTCGATCCACCAATGTTCATCGTCGTTCGTAAGAGAGGTTTCCATCTCCTTTCCTCATAGTAATTTTCCGAGTTATGGCGATAACCATAGATTCTTGAAAATAGGCCTTAATTAAAATAATCCAATGAAGCATCAAATAAAATATTTTTATTAAAATATTTTAATGATGGTTACATAAAATTTATAACTTTCACAGTTGACATGTACCAGTCGATGTTAGGCCCCACCTAAGGCAAATTCACTACTCTGAATGCAATGGTCCCCTCAAATTTGTGATCCGGGCACCCATTTATAATTTATTATCATTTAAAGAATAAACCACCTACATGATTTATTAAAAACTTAACATTTTCACCATATCATTCTGGGCACATCGGGCCTTGGAATATCACGCCGTCTCAGCACCTGGTCTCTAAAGTTTTAAAAATAAAACCGGAGAAAATACTAGTCATTATACCCTATCCAATTGTGCCTTTATCTCCCGGATCTGATTTTTTTGGGGTTTTCAACCAACATGTCATCCACATACAATATAATAATGATGTAATCATTACCATACAAACCCCTAAAATGTGCACAAGGATATGAACAAAGTATGTTGTATCCAAGGCTCATGATATAGGAATCAAATATCTTGTACCAACACCTCAACACTTGATTGAGACCATATATATATTTTTTCAACCTATAAACCAAGTTATATTTTTCTTCTTTTATAAAGCCTTTCAGTTGGAGCATATTGATATTTTCATCAAGATCACTATAAAGAGAATTAGTTTCCATATCCATATACTCTATATGTAATCTTTTTGTAGAAATTATTGTCAGAACTATCCAAATAGTCATTAGTCTAACAATAGGAGAAAATATTTCATTAAAATCAATACCTTCCTTTTCGAGCACATCCTTTGATCACCAGTCTTGTACTATATCTTTCCACCTGGTTATTTCTACCCCTCTTGATCTTAAAGATCTATTTTTATTCGATAAGCTTCCTTCCATGAGGTAATAGATCAAGATCCTAAGGCTTGTTCTTGGGTAGGGATTCAATTTACTTATGCATTTCCACCATCCATGAGGATACATCTAGTCTCACTTCCACCTCTACAAAATAAGATGAATATCTATCCTCCTTAAATAATCAGTATGCAATATTGCTCTCATTGACATAATCCGAGTTCCATACTGGTGATCTTTTCTCTAGAGGTGACCATCATGGTCTAAAATCAACCGAAACTTGATCATCGTGATTTGGTAATGCCTTAGAGGAAACTAGTTCTTCCTTGTATTTTTCCTCCACCTAAACTATTATAGTTTCTATATTTTCTTTCTCCATGTCTCCATTAATTTTAAGTTTCACCTTCTCTTCTACATAAATGATATCTCTATGGATGATAAGTATTTGGGTAGTGGGGTTTCACAAATGATACCCCTTCACACCATCAACATACCCCAAGAAGATACATTTCTTGGATGTTGAATCCAACTTTGATCTTTTTTGGTTATTAAACAATGTATATATTGGTCTTCCAAAAGTATGTAACCAAGAATAGTTAGTGGGTTTACCAATACATATCTCCATCGATGTATTCAGATCAATTATCACTGAAGGAGATCAGTTTATCATATAATAGGCGGTATTCAATGCTTCTACCCAAAATGTTTTTAGAAATTCCTACAATATTCAACATTGCCTTTTTTCTATCCAACAAGGTTCTATTTATCTGCTCTTCCACTCAATTCTACTAAGGAGTATACACCACCGTGAATTGTCTTTTGATTTCTTCCTGTTGAAAAAAGTATCAAACTCCTTGCTTGTATATTCTCCACCATTTTTAGTCCTCAAACACTTGATCATCTTTCCAAATTCAAGTTTCCTCTGCGATTTGAATGTTTTTAAGACTTCAAAAACATATGATTTCCTCTTGATTGAGTATACCCAAAATCTTTTGGAATAATCATCAATGAAGGATACAAAATACCTTTCTCCTCCTAGGGATATAACCAATGCTCTCCAAATATCAGAAGGGATCAAATTTAATATCTCTTTGCTTCGTTATGTTAACACCCCAAACATTAACCTGTGTTGCTTTCTCAAAACACAATACTCACAAAATGGTAATGATGCCTGTGTAAGACCAGGAAACAAATTCAGATCTGAAATAATCTTCAGGCCTCATTCTGACATATGGAAAATCTTCTAATTCCATAATGTCTTTAATACTTCCATCGAGGTAGTTGATGCAACAAAAATCTTTTCCTCATTTCAAATTTAAACCATAGAAACAAAAATGTTTTTTGAGATCTTCTCTACCTTAATTTCCACAAGTTCACCCTTCACAATTCTCATCACTCCATTCTAGGTGTGAGTCTTGTATCCGATGTCATCAAATTGTACCAAAGAAAATATATTCTTCTTCAAAACCTTCACACGACATACTACTTAGATGGTTTGAACAATACCATCATGCATATTCAGTTTGATAGTACCAACACCAATGATCTTCAATTTTACACCCCAATTTTCAATTCCACGCTTTGATTCAATTCCTCTTTCGGTTCTTATCTTTCTCTTGGTTTCTGAGTGTTCCGGGTTTAAAATTTTGGCGCCTCTTGTGTTATTGATATATGAACTTAGTGTTGGGGGTATTATATGGCAATTTACCTCCTATTTTTTCAAAGTTATGGTGTGAGGTTGTGGTGCTTTGGAGTTGTATTAGTGAGATTCCTAGTGGCACCACTTGTAGGGTAAGTTTTTGAGGTGGTTTATACCCTTGAGTTAGATGAGTTTTGGGGGTGAAAAGTATGGTTTCTTTTGGTACTTTTATACTATATAATTATACTATCTTTTACCCTTGGTTTCCCCCTTGGAAACCCCTAAAATTTGAGGCAAAACATCACATTTTTGGTGGCTAGAACATGCCACATGGTTTGGTCTCACAGTTTAATAAACCGTGCAGCCAAACCATGCAAGGTGTCCAGGTCATTAAAAATACTTTTAAAATTCCAATTTTCCCAGAAATAAACATAATCCACCCCATTCCTCCCAAATTAGACCCCAACATCCATGTGAGGTCTCCAAACTCCCTCAATATACCATGGAATCCATCTTTGATGGGGTTTTTGGTGGGGAAACTCCAAGATTTCTTCAAGTAAGTGTTTATTTCCTTGTTTTCTTCCCTTTACTTAGGGTTTATTTCACCCTTTCTTGATGTTAACCATGTACATAAGTTAGGTTTCGTACCTAGAGTTTGATTTGGTGTCTTTTTGGTCAAATATTGTGGTTTTATGTTGGATTTCACTTCCTTGAGGTGCGACAGTGGTGGAGTTTATGTTTTACACCAAGATTTGGGGGGTTTGACTCAAAAGGTAGGTGATTCCATGTTTATACATTCCTTGATGATTTATCATGCTTGATTTAATTATTATTCATGTTCCTCATATGTTTTGTGTGGTGAAAATACTATTTTTGATGGATTTGGTCAAGAGTTTAATTTTATAGTTGCATTTTAGCTTGAAATTGGGTGATTTTCATGTGTGACTCTTGGGGTAATATTTGGGTGTATTCTATAAAATATAAAAGTGATTTATTAGTTTTAAAAGAGGATGAAAATTATGTTTTGTTAATTACTTGGTGTCATGTTGTCCTCAAAAAGGGGTTTTTAAATGGGTTTTTAGTGTAAAACCTTGTTATACTCCTTGAAAGTGTTTTATGGAAATGTGTGCTTTTCATGTGTATGTTTTGTGGTATTATTTGAGGTAAATTTATAACAACTGGGGGTGGTTTAATAAATTTTATAGGGATTCCAATTCTGTTTTGGATTGGTATTGGTGTGATTTTGGTATTGAATGAGGGTTTTGAAATGGATTTTGTGTGCAAAACATGGTTATACATCTTGGATCTGTTTTATAAAAATTGAAAATGATTTAGTGAGTTAAAAAAAGTGGGAAAATGGTGTAAATATACTATTTTGGTGATTGTATTCACTTAATATGGGTTTTTATAGGTAAATAGGTGATTTAAGTTTTCAATCATTTTTATAATGTTTTATAAATTTCTGAAATGTTTTCTTAAATTGTTATGTGGGTGCGAAACATGTTTGTGGGCTGTTTCATGTGAGTTTGATGATAAAATAATTTTGAAAGTAAAAAGGGTATAATGTGGTATGTGTGTGTGGGATTTTATGTGATGTTCATCATCTTGTAAATGTTTTATAAAAATGTATAAAGTGTTTTTTGAAGTGTTGAAGAGATGTGAAAAGTTTTTTGGACTGTTTTTGGTGTGAGTATGATTTGAAAATGAATTTTAATGAAAAAGGGGATTATGTGACTTGTGTGATATAAATGTGGGATGTCTGGTTAATGTGTGATATGGAAGCTATATTTTCATGTTCAAATTATATTTCATGGCTTGTTGAACTTTTTTGAGCACAAGAGGTAAACTCGGGTATCTAGGTGGGTGGACGTGTACTAGTATTCTTGTGATCCTGTGGGGTTTGGCCTCAGTTTCATGTAGAAAGTTTGATGCTTGAAACACTAGATAAACTATGATGATGATAAAAGGGGACCAATAGGTTATGGGTATGTTCCCTAATAGTGGCTCGTGCATGAGAATAGATATTTATGATGGTTACTTTCACCGAGATACGAGGTACCTGGGACCCACAACGAGCTAGTGCCAAGGGGTTATTTACCATTGCTTGTTCTCATTGGATGATTTATACTTACCTTCAGCATATGGTATGTTGGGATGGAAATTTAATTATCTTTGGTATTTTATTTAAAAGTATTTATTCTTTGAAATATCCCACTTGAAAACTACTTTTATTTAAAGTTTCATCTTTTAGAAATTGTCACTAGCATTTCATGTTTTGAAAACATGCATGATTTTTGTCCTTGAATGTTTATAACATAGAATATCATAGTGGTGGTATCCTACTAGGATTTGGCTAAAACCCTACTTACACCCTTGGGTGTAAGTATACTTGGTTATTTTTTTCACAGGTTTGGGCACAAATTTTGTGCCAATGGTTTGGGTTTTTAGCTGTACATAATTATGTAGTGTTGTGTAGATGGCTTGAGGGTGGTGCCTCTTACCATGTAGAGGTTATTGGGATGTACTTTTTGGTTTTCTTAATTTGTTATAGTCTTTGAGATTTGTTTTAAACTATGTAATTCAGTTCTGAAATTTTGTAAAAGATGGTTTGGTTTGAAAAATCCAGACTTGGTTTATTGGTTTTGTTTTTTGTTGTATGTTTATAAACTAGGGTAAATCATTCCCAAATTTTATTTTGTGATTCCCAGGAACTTGTTCCAGCCCGTGGGGATCGGGAATTCCCTTCGGGCCTTGTCACGAGCTGGGTATGGTGCCTATTTTGATGGCGACCGGATTCGGTTCGTGACAAAATGGTATCAGAGGGAGATTTGCTCTCTTTGGGTTATGTTATTTGGGGAACAGTCAGGAAGGTATGGAGCTAGGATTTTCTGGAATTTACATTCCGGTTATGGGTAGTGTTCCTAGCCAGCACACCTCATGACATGATTTGATTTGCTAGGGGAAGTCGAGACTTATCTGAGTCCTTTGGTTTTCTTGGTTTGATGACGATTAAGGGAAATTAAAAGAGAGTTGGGTTAATGGTCTCAGTGAGATCGTATGTCCTGGAAAGACATGTGGATCTGGGGATATTTCCCTACAACACACTCTGTTATGGTTAAGTGATTTGTATATGACTGCCAACCATATTTCCAAGTCACCCATTGAAGCTAGTTTCCTCTCACATTGTCTTGTGTCCTTTACTTTTGGGATCTTGGAAGTTTGGTTTTAAAGCAAAAATGACTTGGTTTTAAGAAGTGTAAAGTTTTTGTGAAATGGTTTTCTAATAAATAGCGAGTGTTTTGATTGGTGAAATTGTGAAGCTGAATTTTCATACTTGTTTTGAAATGAAAAATGGTGTGTTTACCCCTCTTTTGGAAGCAGGAACTATGTTAAAATTGGTTCTGAAAAAGTGTTATAAATAGAGTTATTAAACTATTGAAAGGTGTTGTAATGGGATGGGATGTTTTGAAATTGTTTTTAATGAATTGTAAGTGAGTTCTTATCTGAATGGTTGTGCCTTTCTGAAAAGTTTTTTAAGTTGTAAACTGGGATTTTGATTTTGTGGTTATCAGTCTTGAGAAAAAGGAAGTATTGGTTGATTGTTTTTGGTTTTGAAAAGTGGAAAGAATTTTTATTTTAATCTTTGGTATTTTCTTGAGACACCACATGAATGCAGTTATATGGTATGATGGATGGTTAATGGAATTAATGGATGAGTTCCGGGATGGGTATGAGGAGGATGCCCGATGTGGCATGGAAACATGCATGTGTGAGGCCCATGGGGTACCATTGGTGGATACGCCAACTGCTGAATTGTTTCTTTTCAAATAGATGATTTTAAAGGAAAACTTGATGTCTTGATGACAATTTTGGTATGGTGTGTCTTATGTGTTTTTGGAAATGTTGTTGTTGTGGAATATTTTGAGTCCAATAACCCCTCTTGTTTGAACCATGTTTTGGGTTTGTGTATGGATGGTAAGCTGGGTTGAAGGGCCGATTAGTGGTCTCTTCTGAGGAATGTTTCAAGATGACTTTATGCTAGTTCCCCTTATAGGTTTGGATCTGGTAGCAGTATGTCTTGACAAATGGACTAGGTTGGGTGGGTCCTTGGGTTCTCTCATTGGATAAGGTACGCCCCATTAAGGGTTAGTGCACAACTGAAGTGCAACCTGGTTGCTTAGCCATTGGAAGACCCTCTAATTGATCAATGTAAGGAATGATTTTCTTGAGATTTAGAGATTTATTTTACACCATTTCCATTCTTTGTTTTGTGGAGCCTCTTGTAGTAGGAGAGTTATCGTAGAAGGTTGAAAGAGACCTTAGTTTATTAAGTTACCTGATTCATTGAATGTGGAAGTGGTCTTTGGTTGTTAGTGTGTATGAGTGTCTGGATGGTATCTAAGAGGGCCTCTGGGTCCTTTGTAGTCTCTTTGAAGTAGATTTCATTTTAAACCACAAGTGTGGGAAATATGGTCATGAGAGAATATTATGGACACTTTCTAAAATTTTGTGTTGTTTGGGGACTTGGAATAAGGCCCATTTCCATTTATTGATTATATTAATCACAATGGCCATGTTCGGTGATGCCTTGTGATGCCGTGTGCTCATTTGACTATAAAGGCTAAGGTCGTGAAATCCTACGAGAGTCTCTATTATGTTGGGAGTATGTCTCCCTTGAAAAAAAACTTCAAAATCCTCTATTTTAGAGGAAGGTGTTTATATGTGTCCTTTCCTTATGTTGTTTCTCACCCAAATGAACAAGGTGTGATGTGTGTGCATCCACTAAGCCATTGTTTCAGTGAAATTTCAGGTTAGGGTAAAGTAAGTTTTGGAGTGTGTTATGTCTTGGTAAACCCATTGGGGTTTGCGGTGTAGTTGTTTGTATCACCAGAAGAAGAATTTCTATTTAGGGTCTTTATAAAGCCTAACTACGAGGCCAAAGATACTTCAATCATTTGAGCTCTATCCATAGGTCCTAGAAAGAAGCTGATGCGTAGTCAGGGGAAATAACATGGTTGTTTAAACCCTCGTACAAAGTTCTATCCTTAGTATGAAAGATGGGGAATAATTTAGATCTCTGGTGTCTTCATCTTACTTTTTTTGTTCCCGTTTGATGTAAAGAGGTGGGAGGACCTCGTGTCCATGTTATCACCCAATGTCATTACCTCCCCCTTTATTTTCCATTGAGTTTTTAGAGAATGGTTGTAAATTTTTCTAGACAGGTTGAGCACACCGTTTGAGTATGATTAGTAGTGACCGTGTGCCAGGAATCCATGCAGACAGAATGATTCGCACAGTTAGCACACAACTTCCCAAACTGTGCAGACTAACCGTGCATCCATCCCAAAATTTTAAATTTTGGGGTCTTTCTATGCCAGACCATGTTGTTCAGTTAGGATGGTTGGTTCTTATGGTGGGTAAACCCACTATAATTCTTATGTAAGTTCTTTTGGAAAGGTATAAAAGAAGTCTACCCCTTGTACCGGGGAGTCCGTTCGAGCCTCCCCCTATTAGTGCCCAGATTCTATCTTGGGAAAGATTTATGTTGTATCTTATGGTGGGGATCCAATTTGTGTCTCCCCATACTAGTAACTCATATTTTTCCTTGGTCTTGGATTGGAAGTAGGTATTCTCATTCAGAGCTATCTAACTACCAGCATCTTCTTTGGGTAAACGTTGGGATTAGAGAGCGCCCAACAGTTTAGTTAAAGAAAAGTAAGTGTAACCTTATTCGTTGTTGTTGTCCATTTGGGTAAATTGATTAGGTCTTGTTTGGATAGTGTATGAGGAGTTTTATTTTAGGATAAATTTCTAATGTACATGATCATTTCGGGAAACTTGTGTAATTTTTGTATTGTGAGAGTATTCCTTCTTTAATTGATCACTGGAGGTGTTTTGGCCATTGCGGGCGGAAAAAACTTGGAAAGTAGTGAATATTAGTTTATTGTTCAGGTGTGGTTTTTTCTTTTGGTCTTGGTGTGTATTTATGTGGGTTTAAAGCTTTTTTTTGGGGATAATTTTCACTCCTGGACTTTCAATTCCATGCTTTGATTCAATTATTCTTTCGGTTCTTAGCTTTCTCTTGGTTTCTGGGTGTTCTAAGTTTAAAATTTCGGTGCCTCTTGTGTTATTGATCCATGAACATAGTCTTGGGGGTCTGGGATGGTAATTGACCTTCTCTTTTTTCAAAGGTATGGTGTAAGGATGTTGTGTTTTGTAGTTAGATTAGTGACACTCCTAGTGGTACCACCTGTGGGTTAAGTTTTTGAGGTGGTTTGTACCCTTGAGTTGGATGAGTTTTGGGGTGAAAAGATGGTTTATTTTGGGATTTTTTTCCCATTTAATTGTACTATATTTTCCTATTAGTTTCCCCTTTGGACTCTCATAAAATTGGAGGCAAAAAAATCACATTTTTGGGTGGCCAGAATAGGCCACACGGTTTGGCCGCACGATTTACTAAACCGTGCAGCCAAACCGTGCAAGGTGTTCAGGTCATTTCTTTTTGAAATTTCAATTTTCCCTCATAAAAAAAAACTCTATCCACCCCATTACTCCCCAATTAGACCCTATAATCAATGTTAGGCCTCCCAACTCCCTCAAGCTCCCATGGAACCCATTTTTATG
The DNA here is from genome assembly GCA_963277665.1 of Viscum album. Taxonomy (NCBI): domain Eukaryota; kingdom Viridiplantae; phylum Streptophyta; class Magnoliopsida; order Santalales; family Viscaceae; genus Viscum; species Viscum album. The sequence goes on from OY728160.1 coordinate 444,376,486, forward strand.
GGGTTTTTGGTGGGGAAAATCCAAGATTTCTTCAAGTGTTTCTTTCCTTATTTTCTTCCCTTTATTTAGGGTTTCTTTTACCATTTCTTGAATTTACTCATTTCCAGAAGTTATGTTTCGTAAAGAGGGTTTTATTTGGTGTCTTTTTTGTCAAATATTGTGGTTTTAGGTTGGACTTCACTTCCTTGAGGTGCGACGATGGTACGGTTGATGTTTCACACCAAGATTTGGGGGCTTGACTCAAAAGGTAGATGATTTCGTGTGTAGAAATTATTTGACAAGTTAGCATGCTTGATTTAATTATTTTTCATGTTCCTCATATGTTTTTTATGGTGAGAAAACTGTTTTTGATGGATTTGGTTAAGCGTTTAATTTTATAGTTTAATTTTAGCTTGAAATTGGGTGCTTTTCATGTGTGACTCTTGGGGTAATATTTGGGTGTATTCTATAACATATAAAAGAAATTTATTGGTGTTAAAAGGGTATTAAAGTTCATTTTTAATGATTTTTTGTCATTTGGTCCTCAAAAGGGGGTTTTTGAATAGGTTTTATGTGTAAAACCTTGTTATACTCCTTGAAAGTGTTTTATGGAAATGTGGGATTTTCATGTGTATATTTTTTGGAATTATTTGATGTAAATTTATAACACTTGGGGGGTGGTTTAATAAATGTTTCTAGTGCTTCCAATTCTATTCTGTGTTGGTATTGGTATGATTTTGTTCTTGAATGAGGGTTTAGAAATGGGTTTTGTGTGCAAAACATGGTTATACCTCTTGGATTTGTTTTATGAAAATTGAAAATGATTTAGTGAGTTAAAAAAAGTTGGAAAATGGTGTACATGTACTGTTTTGGTGATTATATTCACTTAATATGGGTTTTTTAAAGGTAAAGAGATGATTTAAGATTTCAAACATTTTTTGAATGTTTTATAAGTTGCTGAAATGTTTTATTAAATTGTGATGTGGGTGTGAAACATGTTTGTGGGATGTTTTGTCTGAGTTTGATGATAAAACTATTTTAAAGGTAAAAAGGTTATTATGTGGTATGTGTGTGTGGGATGTTATGTGATTTTTATCACCCTTTAAATGTTTTATAAAAATGTTTAAAGGATTTTTTGAGGCATTGAAGAGATTTGAAAAGTTTTGTTGGCTATTTTGGTGTGAGTATGATTTCAAAATGAATTTGAATGAAAAAGGGGATTATGTAAATTGTGTGATATACATGTGTGATGTTTGGTTAATTTTTGGTGTGGAAGTGTTATTTTCATGTGAAAATTATATTTCATGTCTTGTTGAACTTGTTTGAGAACAAGAGCGAAACCCAAGTATCTAGGTGGGTGGATGTGTAATAGTATGGTAGTGATCCCGTGGGGTATGGCCTGAGTTTCATGTAGCAAGTTTGATGCTTAAAACACTAACTAAAATATGATAATGATTATGGGGGACCACTAGGTTATGTGTATGTTCCCTACTAGTGTCTTGTGCATGAGAACAAATATTTATGATGGTTACTTTCACCGAGATATGAGGTACCTGGGTCCCACAACGAGCTAGTGCCTTGGGGTTATTTCTTGTTGCTTGATCTCATTAGATGATTTATGCTTAACTTTGGAATACAATATGTTGTTCTGGAAAATTAAGTATATTTGGTATTTTATTTAAAAGTGTTGATCCTTTGAAATATCCCACTTGAAAACTATTTTTATTTAAAGTTTCATCTTTTAGAAATTGTCACTAGAATTTCATGTTTTGAAAACTTGCATGATTTTTATCCTTTAATGTTTATCACATGGAATATCTTAGTGGTGGTATCCTACTTGGATTTGTCTCACACCATACTTACACCCTTGTGTGTAAGTAGACCTGGATATTTTTGTTGCAGGTGTGGGTATAGCTTTTGTGCCAATGGTTCGGGTTTTTAGTGGTCTATTGTGATGCAGTGTTGTGGAGATGGCTTGAGAGCATTTGATCTTTCCATGTAGAGGTTCTTGGGCTGTAATGTTTGGTTTTATTAATTTTATATAGTCTTTGATATTTTTTAAACTATGTAATTTAGTTCTAAAATTTTGTAAAAGATGGTTTGGTTTGAAAAATCTAGATGTGGTTTATTCATTTTTGTTGTTGTTGTATGTTTATAAACTAGGTTAAATCATTACCAAATTTCATTTTGTGATACCCGAGAACTTGTGCCAGCCCATGGGGATCAGGAATTCCCTTCGGGCCTTGTCACGGACTGGGTATGGTGCCGATTTTGATGGTGACCAGATTTAGTTCGTGAAAAAATTGTATCAGAGGGAGGTTTTCTCTCTTTGGGTTATGTTATTTTGGGAAGAGTTGGGATAGTCCAGAGATAGGATTATTGGGACATGACATTCTGGTTATTGTTATTGTGCCTTTCCATCACTCCTCATAATGGGATTCGAGTCACTAGGGGAAGTCGAGACTTATCTGAGTCCTTTGGTTTTCTTGGTTTGATGATGATTAGAGGAAATGAAAAGAGAGTTGGGTTAATTGTCTCAGTGAGCTCACAGGGCCTGTAAATCCATGTGGAGTTGGGGGTATTTCCCAAGAACACTCTATGAATTTTAAGTGATTGGTGTATGTCCATCAACCATATGTCCAAGTCACCAACCAAAACTAGTTTCATCTCGCATTGTCTTGCGTCCTTTAGTTTTGGGATCTTGGAAATTTGATTTTAAAGAAAAAATGACTTGGTTTTAAGAAGAGTATAGTTTTTTTGAAATTATTTTCTAATAAATAGGGAATGGTTTGATTTGTGAAATGGTGGAACTAAATTTTCAGAATTGTTTTGAAATAGAAAATGGTGTGTTTACACCTCTTTTGAAAGAAGGGACTATGTTAAAGTTGGTTTTGAAAAAGTGTTTCAAATTGAGTTTTCTAAACTATTGAAATTTGTTTTAATGGCATGGGATGTTTTGAAATTGATGTGAATTAATTTGAAGTGAGTTCTTATCTAAATGTTTGTACCTTTCTGAAAAGTTTTGTAAGCTGTAAACTGGGATTTTGATTTCATGGTTAGCGGTCTTGAGAAAAATAAAGCATTGGTTGCTTGTTTTGGTTTTGAAAAGTGGATTTTTTTTGTTTTAACTTTTGATATTTTCTTGAGATACCACATGCATGGGGTTATATGGGATGATGGTTGGTTAATGGCATGACTGGATCAGTTCTGGGATGGGTATGTGGAGGATGCCCGATGTGGCATGTAAACATGCATGTGTGAGGCCCATGTGGTACTATTAGTGGATACGCTAACCGCTGAACCGTTTATTTTCAAAGTGATAATTTTAAAATGAAAACTTGAGGTCTTGAAGACAATTTTGGGATGGTGTGTCTTATGTGTTTTTGGAAATGTTGTTGTTGTGGGATATTTTGAGTCCAATAACCCCTCTTGTTTGAACCGTGTTTTGGGTTTGTGTTTGGTCGGTAAGCTGGGTTGAGGGGCCGGTTAGTGGTCTCTTATAAGGAATGTTTCGGGATGCCTTTATGGTGTTTCCACTTATATGTTTGGATATGGTTGTGGTATATCCTGACCAATGGACCTAGTTGGTTGGTTCCTTGGGTTCTCTCGTTGGATAAGGTACACCCCTTTAAGGGTTAGTGCACAACTGAAGTGTAACCCAGTTGTTTCACCATTGGAAGACCCTCCAGTTGATCAATGTAAGGAATAATTTTCTCGAGATTTGGGGATTGAATTTACACCATTTCATTTCATTTTTTTGTGGAACCTCTTGTTGTAGGAGAGTTATCATGGAAGTTTAAAAGAGACATTAGTTTCTTAAGTTACATGATTCGTCGAAGGTGGAAGTGGTCCGGGCTTGTTAGTATGGATGAGCGTCTGGATGGTGTCTAAGAGGGCCTTTGGGTCCTTCATTGTCTCTTCAAAGTAGGAGTTCACATTAAACCACAAGTGCAGGAAATCTGGTCATGAGAGGATATTATGGCCACTTTCTAGAATTGTGTGTTGTTTGGGGACTTGGCATAATGTCCCTTTCCATGTATTATTTCTATCAGTCACAATGGCCATGTTCGGTGACGACTTGTGATGTCATGTACTCATTTTACTGTAAAGTTGAAGGTCGTGAAATCCTATGAGAGTCTCTGTTATGTTGGGATTATGTCTCCCATGGAAAAAAACATCAAAATCATCTATTTTAGAGGAAGGTGTTTATATGTGTCCTTTCCTTATGTTGTTTCTCACCCAAATAAATGAGGTGTGATGCATGTGAATCCTCTAAAACATTGTTTCAGTGAAATGTTGGGTTAGGTTAAAGCGAGTTTTGAAGTGTGTTATATCTTGGTAAACCCATCAGGGTTTTCATTGTAGTGGTTTGTATCACTGGAAGAATAAGTTCTATTTATGGGATTTCCAAAGCCTAACTGTGAGGCCGAAGATGCTTCAATCATTTGAGCTCCAGCCATAGGTCCTGGAGAGAAGTTGACACGTAGTCAGGGGGAACCCCAGGGTTATTTAAATACTTGTACAAAGTCCTATACTTAGTATGAAATATGGGGAATAGTTTATACCTCTGGTGTTTTCATCTTATTTTTTTTTGTTCCCGTTCGATGGAAAGAGGTGGGAGTACCTCGTGTCCATGTTGTCACCCAATTTCATTCCTTACCCCTTTGATTTACATTGAGTTTTTGGAGAATGTTTTGAAATTTGGCTAGATAGGTTGAGAACATGGTTTGTGAATGATTAGTAGTGATTGTGTGCCAGGAATCCATGCAGACAGAATGATTCACGCAGTTAGCGCACAACTTCCCAAACTGTGCGGACTAACCATGTGTTCGTCCGGACTTTTTAAATTTTGGGATCTTTTTATGCCAGACCATGCTGGTCGGTTATAATGTATGGATCTTATGGTGGGGAGACCCGCTATAATTCTTATGTAAGTTATTTTGGAAAGGTATAATGGAAGTATACCCCTTGTACCATGGAGTTCGTTCAGGCCTCCCCCTATTAGTATCCTGATTCTATCTCAGGAAATATTTATGTTGTATTTTATGGTGAGGAGACAATTTGTGTCTCCCCATACTGGTAACTCATATTTGTCCTTGATCTTGGCTGGGTGGTAGGTATTCTTGTTCAGAGCTATCTAACTAACACCATCTTCTTTGGGTAAATGTTGGGATTGGAGAGAACCCAATAGTTTAGTTAAATCAAGGTAAGTGTAACCTTATTCGTTGTTGTTTTCTGTTTGGGTAAATTGATTAGGACTTGTTCGGATAGTGTTATAGGAGTTTTATTTTGGGATAAAATATGAATGTTCTTGATCGTTTCAGAAAACTGGTGTAAGTTTTGGATTGTGAGAGTATTCCTTCTTTAATTGATAATTAAAGGTGTTTTGGCCTTTGGGGGTGGAAAAAACATGGAAAAGGAGTGAATATTGGTTTATTGTTTGGGTTTGGTTTTTTCTTTTGGTCTTTATGTGGCTTTACAAGGGTATAAAGCTTTATGGTGGGGAGAATTGTCACACTCATATTTTCAATTCCATGCTTTGATTCAATTCCTCTTTTAGTTCTTAGCTTTCTCTTGGTTTCTAGGTGTTCTGGGTTTAAAATTTTGGTGCCTCTTGTGTTATTGATCTATGAACTTAGACTTGTGGGTCTTGGATGGTAATTGGCCACCTACTTTGTCAAAGGTATTATTTGAGGTTGTGGTGTTTTGGAGTTGTATTAGTGACACTCCTAGTGGCACCACTTGTGGGGTAATTTTTTGAGGTGGTTTGTACCCTTGAGTTGGATGAGTTTTGGGGTGAAAAGGATGGTCTGTTTTGGGAATTTTCTCCCCTATAATTGTACTATCTTTTCACCTTGGTTTCCCCCTTGGACCCCCTGAAATTGGAGTCAAAACATCACATTTTGGGTGGCCAGAATAGGCCGCACGGTTTGGCCACACGGTTTACTAAACCGTGCAGCCAAACAATGCAAGGTGTCCAGGTCATTAAAAATAATTTTGAAATTCCAATTTTTAACTCCCTAAAATAAACCTAATCTACCCCATTCTTCCACTATTTGACCCCAAAAACCATGGAATGCATCCACACTCCCTCAAGCTCCAATGGAATCCATATTTGATGGGATTTTTGGTGGGGAAACTTCAAAATTTCTTCAAGTAAGTGTTTATGTACTTATTATATTCCCTTTACTTAGGGTTTCTTTCTCCATTTCTTTAATTTACTCATGTCTAGAAGTTATGGTTCGTACCTAGGGTTTTATTTGGTGACTTTTGGATCAAATATTGTGGTTTTAGGTTGGATTTCACTTCCTTGAGGTGTGGCAGTGGTGTAGTTGATGTTTCGCCCCAGGATTTGGGGGTTTGACTCAAAAGGTTGGTGATTACATGTGTAGAAATTTTTTAATGATTTATAATCTTGATTTACTTATTTTTCATGTTCCTCATATGTTATGTGTGGTATGAAAACTATTTTTGATGGATTTGGTTAAGCGTTTAATTTTATAGTTGCATTTTTGCTTGAAATTGGGTGATTTTCATGTGTAACTCTTGGGATAATATTTGGGTGTATTATATAACATATGAAAGTGATTTATTAGTGTTAAAATGGGATTCCAATTCTGGTTTTTTAATGCTTTGGTTTCATTTGGGCCTCAAAATGGGGGTTTTGAATGGATTTTATGTGTAAAACCTTGTTATACTCCTTGAAAGTGTTTTATGGAAATTTGTGCTTTTGATGTGTATCTTTTGTGGTATTATTTGAGGTAAATTTATAACACTTTGGGGTGGTTTAATAAATGTTTATAGGGCTTGAAATTATGTTTTGGATTGGTATTGGTATGATTTTGGTCTTGAATGAGGGTTTTGAAATGGGTTTTGTGTGCAAAACATGGTATACCTCTTGGATTTGTTTTATGAAAATTAAAATGATTTAGTGAGTTAAACAAAGTGAAAAAATGGTGTACATGTACTGTTTTGATGATTTTATTCACTTAATATGGGTTTTTGAAAGGTAAATATGTGATTTAAGATGTCAAACATTTATAGAATGTTTTATAAATTGCTTAAATGTTTTATTAAATTGTGATGTGGGTGTGAAACATGTTTGTGGGCTGTTTCGTGTGAGTTTGATGATAAAATGATTTTGAAGGTAAAAAGGGTATTATGTGGTATGTTTTTTTGGGCTGTTATGTGATGTGTTCCATCTTGTAAATGTTTTATAAAAATGTTTCAAGTATTTTTTGAAGTGTTTAAGAGATGTGAAAGGTTTTGTGGGCTGTTTTGGGGTGATTATGATTTCAAAATGAATTTGAATGAAAAATGGGATTATGTGGATTTTTTGATATACATGTGGGATTTTTTGTGAATTTGTGAGGTGGAAGTGGTATTTTTATGTGGAAATTATATTTCATGGATTTTTGAACTTGTTTGAGCACAAGAGGGTGACTTGGGTATCTTGGTGGGCGAACGTGTACTAGTATGCTAGTGATCCCATGGGGGTTGGCCTCAGTTTCACATAGCAAGTTGGACACTTAAAACACTAACTAAACTATGATTATGATGATGGGGGACCACTAGGTTATGAGTATGTTCCATACTAGTGTATCATGGATGAGAAAAAATATTTGTGATGGTTACCTTCACTAAGATACAAGGAACATGGGACCCACAACGAGTTAGTGCATAGGGGTTATTTCCTGTTGCTTGTGCTCATTGGATGATTTATGATTACCGTCGGCATACAATATGTTGGTATGGAAAATTCAGCAGCTTTGGTATTTTATTTAAAATTGTTGATTCTTTGAAATATCCCACTTGAAAACTGTTTTTTAAGTTGCATCATTTTGAAATTGTCACTAGCATTTCATGTTTTGAAAAATTGCATGCTTTTCATCCTTGAATTTTTATCACCTAGAATATCTTAGTGGTGGTATCCTAATGGTATTTTGATCACACCCTACTTACACCCTTCGGTGTAAGTATACTTGGTTATTTTTCTCGCACATTTGGGTACAACTTTTGTGCCAATTGTTCAGGTTTTTAACGGTCCATCGTGATGTAGTGTTGTGGACATGGCTTGAGAGCAGTGCCTCTTGCCATGTAGAGGTTCTTGGGCTGTAATTTTTTGTTTTCTTCATTTGATATAGTCTTTTATAGTTGTTTTAAACTATGTAATTCAGTTATGAAATTTTGTAAAAGATGGTTTGGTTTGAAAAATCCAGATTCAGTTTATTGGTCTTGTTTGTTGTTGTATGTTTATAAACTTGGGTAAATCATTCCAAAATTTTATTTTGTGATAACTGGGAACTTGTTCCTGCCTGTGGGGATTGGGAGCACTATTCAGGTCTTGTCATGGGATGGTTATGATGCCGGTTTTGATGGAGAAAAGATTCGGTTCGTGACAAAATGGCATCATAGGGAGGTTCGCTCTCTTTGGGTTATGTTATTTGGGGAAGAGTCGGGATAGTATGGAGCTAGTATTGTTGAGACTTGAAATTCTGGTTATGGGTAGTGTGCCTGGACAACACACCTCTTTATGGTATTTGAGTTGCCAGGGGAAGTCAGGACTCATCTGTGTCCTTTGGTTTTCTTGGTTTGTTGACGATTAGGAGAAATGAAAAGAGAGTTGGGTTAATGGTCTCAATGAACTTTCAGGGCCTAGTAAGCAATGTGGAGCGAGGGATATTTCTCTAGAACACTCTCTATGATGGTGAAGTGATTGGAATATGGCCTCCAACCATATATCCAAGTCACCCACTGAAACTAGTCTCCTCCTGCATTGTCTTGTGTTCTTTAGTTTTGGGATCTTGGAAGTTTGGTTTTATAGAAAAAATGACTTGGTTTTAAGAATCAAAAAGTTTTTGTGAAATGGTTTTCTAATAAATAGGGAATGTATTGATTTTTGAAATGGTGGAACTAAATTTTAAGAATTCTTTTAAAATGGAAAATAGAGTGTTTACACCTCTTTTGAAAGCAAGAATTGTGTTAAAGTTGGTTTTGAAAAAGTATTCTAAATAGAGTTTTATAAACTATTAAAATGTGTTTAAATGGGATGGGATGTTTTGGAATATATGTGAATGAATTGTAAGTGAGTTATTATCTGAATGGTTGTTCCTTTATGAAAAGTTTTGTAAGGTATAAACTGGGATTTTGATTTCATGGTTAGTAGTCTTTGGAAAAAGGAAGTATTGGATGATTGTTTTGGTTTTGAAAAGTGGAAGGAATTCTGGTTTTAACCTTTGGTATTTTAATGAGAAACCACATTAATGAGGTTATATGGGATTATGGATGGTTAATGTCATGAATGGATGACTTCCAGGATGGGTATGAGGAGGATGCCCGGTGTGGCACTGAAACATGTATGTGTGAGGCCCATGGGGTACCATTGGTGGATATGCTAACTGCTGAACCGTTTATTTTCAAAGAGATGATTTTAAAGGAAAACTTAATGCCTTGATGACTATTTTGGGATGGTGTGTATTATGTGTTTTTGGAAATGTTGTTGTTGTGGGATGTTTTGAGTCCGAGAACCACTCTTGTTTGAACTGTTTTTTGGGTTTGTGTTTGGTCGGTAAGCTGGGTTGAAGGGCTGGTTAGTGGTCTCTTATGAGGAATGTTTTAGGATGCCTTTATGGTGATTCCCCTCATATGTTTGGGTTTGGTTGTGGTATTTCTTGACTAATGGACTGGGTTGGTTGTGTCCTTGGGTTCTCTCATTCAATAAGGTATGTCACATTAAAGGGTTAGTGCAAAACTGAAGTGCAACCTAGTTGTTTCGCCATTGGAAGACCCTCCAGTTAATCAATGAAAGGAATAATTTTCTCGAGTTTTGGATATTGAATTTACAACATTTCTTTTTTTTATTTTGTGGACCCTCTTTAAGTAGGAGAGTTCTCATGGAAGGCTTAAAGAGACCTTAGTTTCTTAAGTTACCTGATTCGTTGAAGGTGGAAGTGGTCTGGGATTTTTAGTCTGGATGAGTGTCTAGATGGTTTCTAGGAGGGCCTCTAGGTCCTTCATAGTCTCTTTGAAGTAAGAGTTCATGTTAATCCACAAGTGTGGGAAATATGGTCATGAGAGGCTATTATGGAAACTTTCTAGAATTGTGTGTTGTTTGGGGACTTGTTATAAGGTCCCTTTCCATGTATTTATTCTATCAGTCTCAATGGCCATGTTCAATGACACCTTGTGATGTCGTGTGCTCATTTGATTGTAAAGGTTAAGGTTGTTCAATGCTATGAGAGTCTCTATTGTGTTGGGATTATTTCTCTCTTGTAAAAATACTTCAAAATTCTCTATTTTAGAGGAATGTGTTTATATGTGTCCTTTCCTTCTGTTGTTTCTCACCTGAATAAACAAGGTGTGATGTGTGTTAATCCTCTATGTCATTATTTTAGTGAAATGTTGGGTTAGGGTAAATTGAGTTTTGGAGTGTGTTATGTCTTGGTAAACCCATCGGGGTTTGCACTGTAGTTTTTTGTATCACCGGAAGAAGAAGTTTTGTTTAGGGGATTTCCAAAGCCTAACTATGAGGATGAAGATGATTCAATCATTTGGGCTCCATCCATAGGCCCCGGAGAGAAGATGGCATGTAGTCAGGGGAAATACCAGGGTTGTTTAAACCCTTGTACAAAGTCTTATCCTCAGTATTAAAAATCGGGAATAGTTTATACCTCTGGTGTTGTAATCTTACTTTTTTTGTTCCCATTTGATGGAAAGATGTGGGAGGACCTCGTTTCCATGTTATCGACCAATGTCATTACCTCCCCCTTTGGTTTCCTTTGAGTTTTTGGAGAAAGGATAGAAATTTGGCCAGACAGGTTGAGAACATGGTTTTTGCATGATTAGTAGTGAACGTGAGCCGGGAAGCCATGCAGATAAAATGATTCGCATGATTAGCGCACAACTTCCCAAACTATGTGGACTAACCATGCAACCGTCCCAAATTTTTAAATTTTGGTGTCTTTCTATGCCAGACCATGTTGGTAAATTAATATGGTTTGTTCTTATGTTGGGGAGACCCACTATAATTATTATGTTAGTTCTTTTGGAAAGGTATAATGGAAGTCTACCCCTTGTACCGGGGAGTCCGTTCGGGCCTCCCCTATTAGTGTCCTGATTCTATCTCGGGAAAGATTTATGTTGTATCTTATGGTGGGGAGACAATTTGTGTCTCCCCATACTAGTAACTCAGATTTGTCCTTGATCTTGGCTCAGTGGTAGGTAGTCTCGTTCAGAGCTATCTAACTACCAATATCTTATTTGGGTAAACATTGGGATTGGAGAGTGCCGAATAGTTTAGTTAAAGCAAGGTAAGTGTAACCTTGTTCGTTGTTGTTGTATGTTTGGGTAAATTGCTTGGGTCTTGTTCAGATAGTTTTTGAAATGTTTTCTTTTGGGATAAATTCTGAATGTGCTTGATCGTTTTGGGAAACTAGTGTATGTTTTGGATTGTGAGAGTATTCCTTCTTTAATTGATCACTGGAGGTGTTTTTGCCTTTGGGGGCGGATGAAACTTGGCAAAAGAGTGCATCTTGGTTTATTGTTTGGGTTTTTTTGCTTTTGGTCTTGATATGGATTTTTGAGGGTGGAAATATTTATGGTGGGGAGAATTGTCACACCCAGAATTTCAATTCTATGCTTTGATTCAATTTCTCTTTCATTTATTATATTTCTCTTGGTTTTTGGGTGTTTTGGGTTTAAAATTTTGGTGCCTCTTGTGTCATTGATCTATGATCTTAGTCTTGGGGGTATTGGATGGTAATTGGTCTCCTATTTTGTCAATGGTATGGTGTGAGGTTGTGGTGTTTTGGAGTTGGATTAGTGACACTCCTAGTGGAACCACTTGTGGGGTATGTTTTTGAGGTGGTTTGTACCCTTGAATTGGATGTGTTTTGGGAATTTTCTAAACCGTGCAGCCACATGGTTTGGTCGCATGGTTTACTAAACTGTGTATCCAAACCGTTCAAGGTGTCCGGGTCATTAAAAATAATTTTGAAATTCCAATTTACCTCTCGAAAATAAACCTAATCTGTCCCATTCCACCCCCATTCTACCCTAGCATCCATGGGAGGCCTCCAAACTCCATAAAGCTCCCATGGAACCCATCTTTGATGGGTTTTTTGGCGGGTACACTCCAAGATTTCTTCAAGAGTTTATTTCATTATTTTATTCCCTCTCTTTAGGGTTTCTTTTACCCTTTATTGAAGTTACTCATGTAAATAAGTTAGGGTTCACACCTAGGGTTTGATTTGGTGTCTTGTTGGTCAAATATTGTGGTTTTTGGTTGGATTTCACTTCCTTGAGGTGTGGCAGTGGTGCGGTTGATGTTTCCCACCAATATTTGGGTGTTTTAACTCAAAAGGTAGGTGATTACATGTTTATAAATTCCTTGATGAGTTAAAATGATTGATTTACTTATTTTTCATGTTCCTCATATGTTGTGTGTGGTGCGAAAACTATTTTTGATGGATTTGGTTAAGCGTTTAATTTTATAGTTTCATTTTATCTTGAAATTGGGTTCTTTTCATGTGTGACTCTTTGGGTAATATTTGGGTGTATTCTATAACTTATGAAATTGATTTATTAGTGTTAAAAGGGGATAAAAATTTTGGTTTGTTAATGATTTGGTGTCATGTGGGCCTCAAATGGGGGGTTTTTAATGTGTTTTATGTGTAAAACCTTGTTATACTCCTTGAAAGTGTTTTATAGAAATGTGTGATTTTCATGCGTATATTTTGTGGTATTATTTGAGGTAAATTTATAACACTTTGGGGTGGATTAATAAATGTTTATAGGGCTGATAATTCTGTTTTGGATTGGTATTGGTATGATTTTGGTCTTGAATGGGGGTTTTGAAATTGGTTTTGTGTGCAAAACATGGTTATACCTCTTGGATTTGTTTTATGAAAATTAAAAATTATTTAGTGAGTTAAAAAAAGTGGGAAAATGGTGTAAATGTGATGTTTTGGTGAATGTATTCACTTAATATGTAATTTTGAAAGGTAAATATGTGATTTATGATGTCAAACATTTTTAGAATGTTTTATAAATTGTTGAAATGTTTTATTAAATTGTGATGTGGGTGAAAAACATGTTTGTAGGCTTTTTCGTGTGAGTTTGATGATAAAATGATTTTAAAGTTAAAAAGGGTATTATGTGGTATGTGTGTTTGGGATGTTATGTGATGTGTATCATCTTGGAAATGTTTTATAAAAATGTTTAAAGGATTTGTTGAAGTGTTGAAGAGATGTGAAAAGTTTTGTGGGCTGTTTTGGTGTGAGTATGATTTCAAAATGAATTTGAATGAAAATGGGGATTATGTGAATTGAGTGATATAAATGTGGTATTTTTGGTGAATGTGTGATGTGAAAGTGGTATTTTCATGTGAAAATTATATATCATGGCTTCTTGAACTTGTTTAAGCACAAGAGGGAAACCTGGGTATCTAGGTGGGTAGACGTGTACTAGTATGCTAGTGATCTCGTGTGGTTTGGCCTCAGTTTCACGTAGCAAGTTTGATGATTACAACACTAACTAAACTATGATGATGATGATGGGGGACCACTAGGTTATGGGTATGTTCCCTAATAGTGGATCGTGCATGAGAATAGATATTTGTGATGGTTACTTTTTTTGAGATACGAGGTACCTGGGACCCACAAAGAGCTAGTGCACAAGGGTTATTTACCATTGCTTGTTCTCATTGTATGATTTATGATTACCATCATCATATGGTATTTTGGGTGGGAAAATTCATTAGATTAATTATTTTATTTAAAAGTGTTGATTCTTTGAAATATCCCACTTGAAAAATATTTTTATTTAAAGTTGCATCTTATAGAAATTGTCACTAGAATTTCATGGTTTGAAAACTTGTATGTTTTTCATACTTGAATGTTTATCACATGGAATCTCTTTGTGGTGGTATCCTACTAGGATTTTTCTCACACCCTACTTACACCCTTGGGTGTAAGTAGACTTGGTTATTTTTTTCGCAGGTTTGGGTACAACTTTTGTACCAATTGTTCAGGATTCTAGTGGTCCATTGCAATGCAGTGTTATATAGATGTCTTGAGGGAGGTGCCTATTACCATGTAGAGGTTCATGGGCTGTAATTTTTGGTTTCTTAATTTTTTATAATCTTTGAGTGTTGTTTTAAACTATGTAATTCAGTTATGAAATTTTTTAAAAGATGGTTTGGTTTGAAAAATCCAGATTTGGTTTATTGGTTTTATTTGTTGTTGAATGTTTATAAACTTGGGTAATCGTTCCCAAATTTAATTTTGTGATACTCCAGCAGTTGTGCCATCATGTGGGGATCCGGAACGCCCTTTTGGCCTTGTCACGGGCTAGGTATGGTTCCAGTTTTGATGGAGACCAGATTTGGTTTGTGACATTCAAGGTGTGATCGTTCCCCTTGTACAAAAGTCCTTATAGGATAGTTTTATACCAATCGAACCATTATCCTTGAGATGTCACGTTCCATGTTGCTCCTGATTCAATTATCCATGAATCTTTGAGATTCTTCCTACCTCCAGTAATCTTCCTCGCTTCACTAATATCTCCACTTCTAGAAGTACTCAACACATTTTTGTCTATTTCATGATTCTGGCTCTTACTAGAACCCTGATCCATCATCACATCTTCTAGTGTTTCACCAATTTTTAGTAGAAAATTATCCTTTTGCATCACTTCTTGAATATTCATTTTATACAACAAAAAAATATTCCCATTGAATATATCGATCTAGAATTTCACTGTTATCTGGATACACTATCAGTCCAGAACCTCCTTCGTTTCACAACGGTGTATTTAATAATCTCAATATTTTTTTCTGATGTAAAATATCAACCAGAGTTGTAGTCACAGAGCATAATTTATATTTTGATAATTATTAATACCCAAAAAATTGAACAACACTGGGCCGAAATATGCGCTTTGATACCATTTGTTGGGATAAAAAATTATTGGCCCACCGGTGCAGTGATAGTCACAAGGTAAAATAAAGTGAAAAATATAAAAATAAATGGACACCATATGTAACATGGAAAAACCTCAAAATTAAAGGGGTAAAAAACCATGGGTAAATAGAAGGATCAATATGGGTAAAAGTGGGTACATACTCCTTCACTATAATAAAGATAAAAACATTCATAAATATCTCTCTTAAATATGTGGGGAATCTGCCTCACAAATTACTACTTGAAATAATGATGGGAGAATATGCTAGTGAAGGTGATAGAAAACTATTGAGAGTGATCTCCTTTTATAGGCCTCTTCTATCCCTCCTAATATCCTATCTTGCTGGGTGGTTGGTGATAATGAACACCAACCATTCTTACCATCACCCACACCCTTTGAATAATCAAGTTGAGGCAACACCATCTGTGGAAAATCATTCTGTCGACATCCCTAACCTCCCCCCATCTCCATCAGCTCTGTCACCCGTCGCTCCACCTCCAACACACCCTCCCACCATATCACTAAATATTGTATCCTCACCGCCACCTTTAAATCCTCAACCATTACACCCTGTTGAAGAACTTCTCTGTGTACAGTGGCCACTCCAGCATTGAGTTCCACTTGTAGTGCACCACGAACCCCACACTATGTGGACTAACACCACCTCCTGAGGTGCCCATGACCTCACCACCATCCCCCTACCCCACAAAATTTTCCAAAAACCCATTGGAAGAATCCAATTTAGATCTTTCTCTGGTGAGGTCTTCTTGCGTGGACCCTCCCTTCCCCCATTGGAGGGATACACACTTCCCACAAGAACCTCATCCCGCTCCTCTCCAGCCCCAATGCGATCTCAAAAAATTGCTCCCCGGAGAAGACCCCAAGGATCCTAAAGCATATAAACACCACACTTCAATGCAGTTAAGAGTCCATCCAAGTAAACCACTCCCTATCCCTTCTAAGGTGATCATAAATGGTGATTATGGGGTAGATGCAGAAGATTGATGGTGTGGGGCTATCCACCACACATATTCCATCCAAGATGGATTTCTTGGAATGTATTAACCATGATTCTAGCAGTGTTCCCCAATTTAATCGAATTATATAGTAACCATTCATATGCCTTATCATTTCTATCCTAGAAGGGACTGACCATGTTCAAGATAGGGATCCATGGAAGGCTAGGAAGTACAAGTTTGATGCTAAGATACTTAAAGATCTCAGTGATAGTCTAGTGAATTTGGGGAAGATAGATAAAGTAATCAACGATTCTAGCACTAGAGGACAGGAAAGAGTATCCAAGGATTCCAAGATCATTTTCACATGAAAAACTAATTCAAATTAAAATTTTTAGTGGGACCTTGAATTTTAAAAAAATATTTACAAGGGGATGTTGGAGTTCTCATAAGTGTTCTTTTTTGATTAGTGGGTTTTTGGATTCGTACATCTTACATTGGAAAAGAACATGACATACAACATTCTAGAGGAGAAGACGATGAATAGGGTTATGGAAACACTTGTGAATATGTATGATAACCCATATGTGTAAAATAAAGTGCTCCTGATCCGATAATAATTCAATATACAGATTATTTAAGGTAAGCATGTTACTGATTCCAATAATGAATTCAACACCATCACAAGTATGTTGACTTATGCAAGAAAACGAGGCATGTGCACTAGTTTTACTGTCTTCATTACCTGATAGCTGAGATCCTACTATAACAACTGTGAATAGTTATTCGGGGGATATAAATTTGAAATTGAATAATGTGTGAGATGTAAGGCCTCATTTCCATAAAAGTGCTTGGAATTTGGGAGAAAGTTTAAATTTTCAAACTGCTGGATGGGCTAGTTTTTAAAATAGAAATCAAGATTGAATTTTGAGGATTGTAACCCCAAAAAAGACCCAATTTGGACTTGAGAGGATGTTCTTAAGGAGGTCTTGGGATTTCCCCTGGGTTTTGGGGCTCAAAGTCCAAGTTATTGGAGTTATAGCGTAGGGAACACCATTAGCGCACAAATGGTGCTAACCATGCACCCCAACATTGAGGATCGATTTATAGAGGAACACAGTTTGTCAAACCATGTGAAGGGGACCATCAAACCATACAAATTTTTATAGAATGGAAGAGGCATGTCACACAGTCGACACACGATTTGTGAAATAATTTTACATATCCATGTGAGGAGGCTGGCCTTGGATAGTGGGGAAACACGGTTGGAGCACGGATTGTCAAACCATTTGACGAAACCATGTGCTCTTTAAAAAGTGAGGAAATTTCCATTTTTCCCTCATGATTTTTGAAATATTTTAACACATTTTCTATCCCATTTCACCCATCATCCCCTTTTGTGTGTGTCCTATTATCCTTTACCCTCCTCCCTTATAGGGTGGTTCTCCCTTGGATCATGGCTATTTATTATTTCCTTCTGTCATGTTGGAAATCCCTCAGTGAGTCTAGAACACCTCTTTACTACCTTCTTGTTTTCAATTTCCATAAAAATATCTTTCATTGTTTATGTTCCTTATACCCTATTTTCAGGGTGTTTTTCTAGTTCTTCAATTCCCCCCATTTCTTCTTGAACCAGGGGATGAATTCAAATGAGTATGCTCATATGATGCTGAGGTTGTTGGTCCCTTTAATTTAACCCAGAGTCTAGCTTGTTTTCCAAGTGCTTGTGTGGTGTGGTCAAGCTGAATCCTCCATCCTTTAACCTATTTAATTTAAAACTTTTAGTTTTGGTTTCCTTAGAAAAATTCTCATTGGATATTCCTTAAACATTAGAGAATGGTAATCATAAGTGAAATGCTTAATAGGGAAAATAACCTTGAAATAGTAGGATATTATCAAGTACCTAATTTATGTTTAAGATCATTTAAGAGGAAACATGTTTTGAATAAATGGTTTTGAAATGGAATTTCATAACCATTGATAATTGGAAATGGTTTGAACTTTAAATTAGAATTGAACTAAAGTTATGAGAAGTGGGTTATTGTCAGAAGTGGCTTATATGATGGATTGGTTTTGTAAAATGTTAAATCAAGATTTTGAAATCAGAAATGGAACCTAAGAAGTCAATTGATGATTATGGTAAAGTGGTGGCTATAGGCCTAATGATATTTTAATGTAATAAATGGTTAACTGATTAAATGTTAAAAATTATGCTTAATGATTAGGATTTTCTAGATGAGCACCTTAATTCCATATGATACTCAATGGGTGGAAATTCCAGGATGAGCACCTAGTTTCCATGTGATGCATGATGTGTGAGAATGCCAAGATGAGCACCTTAGATTCCATGTAGTAGATGATTAAGAATTCTAGGATGATATCCATGGATTCCACATGTTACCAGATGTTTGAGACCGTGAGGATGATTGTTAGGACATTATATGATACACAATATCTAGGGAATTCCAACATGAGTGTTGGATTATAATGGAATGATGGGATGAGCGCTCAGATTCTTTATGATACTTGATGTGGTTTGGGGATTCTAGGATGAGTTCCTAGATTAAATTTAGTTATTGATGGTGGATCAGTCATTGTGATGTCCTCAAAGACACCCTGACACTGGCCGAATCATACAGGACTGACCCCAGGCGTCACCGCGGAGTCCGGGACATTAGGGGTATTGTTTATTTATTTATTTTTCATCACCTTCTTTATTCTCTATACCTCACATGCACTGCTTATTAGACCGGTTACTTTAGGGATGCCATTAGTGGTGGATTATTTAGTTATACTCACACACTAATCGATCTTCCATGACACTTAGGTACCCAATCCAACACTTTATTTTGTCATAGGTCCATTTTCAGAGTATGACCCATTATTGGTACAAGTTACTGGCTGTCTAGGATGAATGATGGGACTGGGTAGGATTCAAGAACAGTTGGGGATGAGTTATTTTCCCCAGTTTTATTTTATTTCTTTTGTATTTATAGTCTATGATCCACCCACAAGGGATCTGATATGTATGGCACATTCATATGATACCACATGTGATTTAGTATTTATTTATCAAAACTTTCCCTTATTGAGTTATGTACTTGGATATTATCTATATTATTTTATTTACACGATTTTTATACTCTGATATCATGGAATAATCTTAGATGGTGTTTTCATAGGCCCTCATTACAAGTTAGAAGTCTCTGGTGTATGGGGAGGCATGACTAAGGTCTTTTAGCGAACTATTCTGGTTACTGTTCATATAGTGATCTGGGTTGGGACGTTAAAATGTGATATTAGAGCTTAATGTTCTGCATTACTATTTGGGCATAGTAGAAAAGATACTAGATTATTGTCAGAGCTTGGTAATTATATCATGCCTAGGTGCTTGTATCCCCATGTTTGAGGGAAAAACCGAGTTTCAAGGGATAATAATTGTTATTCATGCTTTTGATTTTACTGTTGTCTGATTTCCACCTTGAGTGGATTACATGGACACAATGTTTTTGATTTATGGAATTTTTATCTCTTGTCCCATTATAGAGAGAGAGGGAGTGTCTGTTCATGTATCATATTAGGAACATAGGATTGATGTGACATCTATGTGTTTTCTATATTTGAATGTAACCTGGGGTTCACAGGCGATGATATTTTTTTATTATCTATAGTTTATTTCCTCTAGTCATTTATATCATCCTATGATTTTAAATATTTTAGAGGTGTTGGTATTTAAAGTGTTAGAAACCATTTATTTGGATTACATATAAGTGTATGGTGGAATTCTACTTGACCAACTCCTTAAGTGACTTTTGGTAAATTGGCAGGTATAAATGATATATAAAGTGATTTTTTGGTTAAATAATGTGACATTGAATAACTTATAAGGTGTTTCCCTCATAACATGTGACTGAATTATATCTAACAAAACCATGGAATGTGAAATTTAATAAATATTTGGGAGTTTTAAAATGTTGAGTAACATGATGTTTTAAAATGTGAATCCTTGAGTTTTAAAATTATAAATATTGTGTAAAGGAAAATGAGAAATAATAATACATTTAGGGGCTTTGGTGAGGTTCATTCTATATGGTTTAGACCTAGCCTTGTGTATGGGTGGTTTGGGCTATGAGAGTGTCCTATTTTTGAGACCATTGGATATTGGTTGTGAGACCATGATAGGTATGGGTATGCTAGATAACAGGATATTACCTATTGTGCCTTTAGTTGGGCTGTGACCTTGAGGGTGTGAGATGCTACCCTGTATCAAGTTTTTGTGTCCCTTGTGGGTTTGTGTCCTTGCGAGGTGTGTGGGATCCTAGATCAGGTTTTTGGCCTATAGTTCCATTAATGAAGGTGCGTGGGATCTAGATTAATAAGTTCATGTGCATGAGGCCTGATCTAAGTGGATAGGTGTGAGCCCAGTGATAATTGGTTGAAAATCTGGTTATGGTCTCAATATAACAAGTTTAGTGATTGTGGATGACTGTGAGAGTGGTTATCTTGATATCTTGATGTTTTAGGTATATGAGGAGTGGGTTGATGATTCAAAGTAAAAAATTAATGCATGAAAAGTAATAGTGAGGTTTTTTTAAATACATGGTAATATCTTGGATATTTTCTAAGGGATGCACATTGAGATCTCATGTTCTTAAGGGAAGAATCATTTAGACAAATAGACCTACTATTATGATGATTTCTTATTGTGGTAGTTAGTGTTGACCCCATTTGAATGGGTTATGGGCTGTTAGATCATGGGAAAGATGCTTATAATCTTCTAAAAATTCCCATGTTGACAGGTGGTCATGTGATTAGTCCTGACTTGTGAAGAATGTTAGGTCTGTTGGATGAAACCATCTTGGATGCCTCTATCTCAATGGGAATGAAATGATAGTGGGAATGGAATTTTGTCTAAGTGTGTGCTTAATCCTAGTTTTGGTAATATACAACTCATGTGATTGTGATTCTAGATGGTAAATGGTCATAGGGGAACCTGCGACCTAGAGTTTTTTTAGTGAGATCGAGGTGAAAGACGCGTGCTAGTGATGCATGATGCCATTTGGGTTATGAAATTAGATGAATCAAGAACATGAACCCATTGATTTCTAGTGATACAAGGGGATTTATTATGGATACATGCATGTACTATTTAGTTTTTGATTGGTAAGACATGCTTTCTATGTTCCCTTGGAAATCATTCAGGTCTTGGTGAAGGAGATCGAGCAGTGTGATTGTGACATTTCCTCAGTGAATGTTAACTCACGACTTCTTAATAGAGATCTATGAGGTTACAACAGACTTTGGTTGATGAGCCCCTCTGGAATATTTCCAAGTGTTAATGAAATTATTTCAAGTGGATAGGCATAGGGCCTTGAGTGAATTTTGAGATGTCCCTACTGTGAGAGGTGACATCGTGGATTGATTGTAGTTTAGTGGCATAGGCACACAAGTTTGATCAAGATGGATGAATTAGCTGTTGTGGATACATTGATAATTTCTTGTAGTGAGTGATACAAAATAGTTGGTTTGAAGATGTTGGGTTATGATGATGGAGCATTGTAAGTTCATCCATATGGTGGAGAGTGCACCAATGCCAATTAGAGGGTGAGGTCTCCATTATAGGCTAGAAGTTAGTAAAGGATATGGTACCATTCTCAGAAGCTAAGAATGGGTGGTAGTTGGTGTTTCATTTTTTCTCTTAGGTTAGAGAGAGATGAAAATGTGAAATCCTAGAGCATGCAGATAAATGGGGCGTGGAACATGATAGTTGTGGGTTTCCTGAGTGGGGCGGTGACAATGACACTCTTATTACACTACTGGAAAAACAGGTATTTGCGACGGGCTATTTGCGACGGGATCCCGTCGCAAATAGCCATTTGCGACGGGGTCCCGTCGCAAATAGCCCGTTGCGGAAAACGCCGTCGTAACTAAACTTATTTGCGACGGGACCGTCGCTACAGACTTTTTTTGCGACGGGCATTCTCCCCGTCGCAAATAGTATTCCGTATTTTTTGTGAAAAACTTTTTAAACAGTTATTGCGACGGGCCCGTCGCAAATACCTTTTGCGACGGTACCCGTCGCAAATTGTTTTTGCGACGGTACCCGTCGCAAATTGTTTTTGCGACGGGACCGTCGCAATAACGTTTTTTTTTTAAAATAAAAAAATTAATAATACTAGTATTTGCGACGGGAACCGGGACCCGTCGCAAATACTATTCATAGTAATTGCGACGGGACCCGTCGCAATTACTCTTTTTTAAAAAAAATAAAAAATTATTAATAATACTAGTATTTGCGACGGGCATAGTATCCCGTCGCAAATACTATAAAAAAAATAAAAAAAATAAATTATTAATAAATTATTTTAATTAATATAATAATAGAATTATAATTTACAAATGAAAATAATAAATTATTTTAATTACTATAATAATAGTAGAATTATAATTCAAAAATAAAAATAATAGAATATTAATAAATAATTTAATTAATATAATAATATTATAATTATAATTCATAAATAAAAAAAATATTAATAAGTTATTTTAATTAATATAAAAATAATAGAATTATTTTACATTCAAATATTAAAATAATTCAAGTATTACAAAAAAATAATTAAATTATAATATTATAAAATTTTAATATATATATAAAATTTTAATATATATATAAAATTTAATATTATAAAATATAAATATTATTATTATTCATATTAATATTGTTATTTAAAAATATAATATTATTAATATTTTATAATGAGACAGAAACTACGAATAGAAAAAAAAAATATTTTGATTTCACAAATTTTATAACAGAAATACAAACTCTAATCTGTAGGAGGGGGGGGGAGGTGGGGGATCTGCAGATGGTGGTGGAGGAAACTCCATCCCTAAAGAATGAGTGAGTCGGCGCATGTACTCCATCTGCTCCTGATGCTGCTGCTGCCACCGACTCGTCTGCTCCTCGTACAGCTGCTGCTGGCGTCGACGCTCCTCCTCATGCTGCTGACGTATCTTCTCCTGCTCCTGTCGGAGACTCTCTATCTGTGCAGTCTGAGATCGCAACTGCTCCTCATACTGTGTAGAAGAAGATGCACGAGCTCCCCTCGAGCTGGACGCCAACATCGCAGCACTGCCATAATAATCTCCGGGAGTCAGTCGAGAGCCGATACCAACTACCCGGCCCTTCTCGAAGGCATACTGGGTGGCCTGCATCCATGCCGCCTCATCAAACTGACGGGCAGTGGTCTGATCTGATGACTCGGCCTGACTCTCAGGTCGGGCCTGTGCCGCTGCGGCCTCATATGACTCCTATAGTTGCAATTTAAAATTAAAATTGTGAATATATTATATGCAGTTAATTTTTAAACTTGAAAACAAATAATACTGACCACGATGTGATGCTGACGATCACCTCTGAGCTCCCCAGTAGCAGGATCACTATACATCCTCCGATATACGTCGTACTCTGTAATATCGGGATGCTCGACAGCCTATAAGAATAAAAAATAAACTGTTAATATTTATAGTTATATAAAATATTTATAAATAATGTACGTACCAGATGCTGTCTATGAGTACTGAAAGAACGACTCCCAGCTCGATGAGTCACCTCCTGCCTCCCCCGATTCTGCCTCCCCACCGATGATCTCCTCTGAAAGGCACCACTCAACCAGTGCGCACATAATCCATCCCATACATGGGATGAAATGTACTCTGGTCGGTGTGCTCTACATGACTCCTCAAAATCTGACACTCCTGCTTTCTTCATCGCAGCTTTTCTTAAATTGTGCAAAAACTGACGAAGGCGATCACGCATGGCCACCTCCCATGCCTCGTGGATGGCGTCACGCATGGTATCCTCGATCGGATACCATAAACCCTACAAATAAATCAAAATATCAAGTTAGAAATGAAATAATTTTCAAAATAGAAATTATTTATTTACGTACGTACCAACCAATGGCCGAACATGGCCTGCTGCACATCAATGGGAATCTGCTCCCATGTGGTCCACGGCTGAGAGAAATAGTTGCGCAAAATAGCGCTGCCCTGTCCGACTGCTATATGCGAAAAACTGAAAAAATAATAAACATTTATTATGTGAATAGATTAATGAAATCTTAGTCAAATTCACAGGTTATTACACAGGTTATCACACCTCCGGGTGCGCGGATCAAACCCAAGACGTGGACGTCGCTCGGGGACGGGGTCAGGAATCATCAATCGTGCAAGACCGCGCCCCCTCCGCGTACTCCCTGGAGCGCCTGCAGGCTGAGGGTCATCTGCCAGCAACTCATCCGCATCGAAAGGCAGGTCAGCCTCCGCCAACTCACGAAATGTGGCCTCGTCCATCTGAAACAGAAAATGTTAATATTAGCAAATAATTGATAATTACTATTATATATACATATATATACATATTATGATTGTATATAAATACCATGGAATTCTATAAGTGTTCATCTTCATCATCATCTTCATATATGTCAATGTCATCTTCATATTCCTCCTCAACATCATCGATATCCATTCGAGTTGCAGTTGCTTCATCTCTTACCATTTCAAATTCATGTGTGACATCATTAACATCATCATCATCACCGACTCTTAAATGTGGGGTGTCGTCATCGATACTCATATCTCTTTGTAAAAAAGATTGATTTTGAGTACTCTCTTGAAAAACTTCAATTCTTTGCACATCAGTGAAAGCACATTCACTTTGACTAAACTGATTGTCTCGAATTTTGATTTTTATTACACTCCACCAATCAGTCAAGTCTCTTGATGTTGCACAGTACTTTGCATAATAAACTTGATATGCCTGTTGAGCCAATAAGAATGGTTCATTTACTGCGAGAACACTTTTACATTTAATATCGATGATTCCATGAGTCGGATGAACACGCACGCCTCTCTCTGTATCCAACCACCGACATTTGAACATGGTTATGTAATGTTGTCCAAGATAACAGAGTTCAATGATTTCATCAAGCATGCCATAAAAGTCAACTTCATTTTCTCGATGATGAGATCCTCTCAAGCTAACTCCACTGTTCATTGTTTTTTTCGATTCCCCATATGCATGCGTGTGGAATCGAAATCCATTCACCACATATGCATTATAAGTTTTAACAAGTTTGGAAGGTGGGTTACTCAATACACAGAGCCGTTTGTCAATTTTATCAGCATGTCGAGACACCTGAAGATTTGTGAAATAATTATCAATATAGTAAACTATACATTGAATGAGTTGCTAAATGATAAAGAATTTATGTTACCAGTTTTTGAAACCACTGAGAGAAATTTTTCAGTCGCCGTTCTTCGAGAGCAGCTGCTGTAATTTGTGGAATTTGTTTCTTGATATGATTATCATACAACCTATAAAAACCAAAGTTATTTACTGTAACATAAATGATAGAATAAGTGATATAAACACTTACAGTACAACTGATGTCATCTCTTCACAGTTGAGCAGAACATACGTATGAGCTCTATGATGTTCATCATCTGAAAGCCAGCGTTCAGAAACTCCACCAAAACCAAGCTCTGACTGGTTGAAAACAGATAATTGATTGTCGATTTCATCAATATTCCTCTCATTCCGTCCCATTCGGTTGTGTTTTGAAGGATACTCAGATTCAAAATAATGGGAGCAGAAAAAAGATATTTCCTCTTGCAAATAAGCTTCTGCAATAGATCCTTCAACAGATGCTTTGTTGCGTACTTTTCTTTTCAATTTTTGCATGCATCTTTCAAATGGGTACATCCATCGAAACTGTACCGGACCTCCACATTTGGCTTCATATGGAAAATGTAACATCAAATGTTCCATTGAGTCGAAGAAAGACGGCGGAAATATTTTTTCCAGTTTACATATAATTACAACAACATCTTTTTCAAGTTTACCTAGAGCATCATAATCTGCCGTAGCCGCACAAATTTCCCGAAAAAAATGAGACATGTCTGTTATGGAATCCCAAATCACAGAATTCAACAGACCTCTTAATCCAATGGGTAGAAGTCTCTCCATTATAACATGACAATCATGACTTTTCAATCCAGTAATATGACCATTCTTTACACATCTACCCAAATTGGAAGCACAGCCATCTGGAAGTCTCAAATCTGCAATCCACTGACAAAATAATAAACGGTTTTCTTTAGACAGTGTATAAGCTGCTTTTGGTTTCAGTAACCTTTCTGTTCTGACATTCTCAAATAGTTCCAATTCTGGACGCCTGCAAATTTGGGCAAGATCTAAACGTGCATTTACATTGTCTTTGCTCTTTCCTGGCGTATCCAAAACTGTATGAAACAAATTATCAAAACAGTTCTTCTCAATATGCATGACATCTAACATGTGTCGGACCAACAAATCAGACCAATATGGCAAATCCCAAAATATGCTACGTTTAATCCAATTGTGTTCTTTCCCAAAACCAGAAATTTTCTGTTGGTTTATTGTGGGACCAAAAGTGATGGGAGGTAATGAAAATACAACCGATTTTAACTCCGAACCTGATAGCATTTTTGGAGGTCCATCCCTTTCAGCTGTTCCTTTTCTGAAATGAGATCTGTTTCTGCGAAAAGGATGATCAGCTGGAAGAAATCTGCGATGACAGTCAAAATAACAAGGTTTCTTTCCATGAATGAGCATAAATGCTTTGTTCTCTCCCATACAGTAAGGACATGATTTCTGACCATGTGTACTCCAGCCAGATAACATCCCATAAGCCGGGAAGTCACTTATTGTCCACATCAATGCTGCTCTCAGTATGAAATTCTGTTTCGTTGCAACATCATATGTACTGACACCAGTACTCCACAATAAATTTAATTCATCAATCAATGGCTTCAAATAAACATCAATATTTTTCTTCGGATGTCCTGGAATTAGTAAAGTCAAAAAGATATATGGCTCCTTCATCAACATCCATGGAGGTAAATTATACGGAGTTAAAAAAACAGGCCAACATGAATATTGACTACCATAAGATCCAAACGGACAGAAACCATCAGTGGAAAGGCCCAGTCGAACATTTCTAGCTTCTAAAGCAAATGATGGATGCACTCTATCAAAATGTTTCCATGAATCACCATCGGCTGAATGATTCAAGATTTTATCGGTTGAAATATTCTCTTTATGCCATGACATCATTGTCGCTGTATTCTTAGACATGAATAAACGCTGAAGTCTGGATGTAAGCGGAAAATATCTCAACTGTTTTACAGGAATCAAACCAGACTTCCCGTGTTGTCCTTCTTTATATCTCTGTTTCCCACATGTGGGACAACTATCCAACGACTCATTTTCCCCTGAATATAAAATGCAGTCATTTGAACATGCATGAATCTTCTGACAAGTAAGTCCCAAATTTCGAACCAACCTCTTACTTTCATAGTAATTTGCAGGTAAAACATTTCCTTCGGGTAACAGTGTTTTCAGCAAAGAAAATATCTGGTCAAAACATGTGTTTGACATTCCGTTATCTGATTTGATAGCCATAAATTTTGCAACTGCTTCTAATTTGCTCATCTTGCAGCCAGGATATAATGCATCCTCAGCAGACTTCAACAACTCATAAAATTCAGACGGTCCCAACTCAGGATTTGAAGCTATATCAGCCGGAGTTTCTGTATGTTGAACAGATGAACCTGCAACATCATGTACTAAATCTTGAAACTGGGATGGATCCGGAATCAAGTTGGTATCATCTGCTCTGGAACTGCGTTCACCGTGTTGATACCAAAAAACATAATCTGCTTGAAAACCAAAACGCAAGAGATGTTCCCCCACTTTGTCAAACGTGTCAAACGTTCTCAATGCACATTTTCTACAAGGGCATTTTATCTTTCCTTCTGAAACAAATTCTGAATTTGATGCCGCAAATGATAAAAAAATCTCCACACCCTCTATATATACTGGATTTAAACCAGAACCATTTGGATTTCTACGTTGATTTATCCATATGCGGTCATCTAATAATGACTGTTGACGACCTCGTTGTTCCATATTTTTCTATAAAATATAAAAGCATTACTGGTTTTGAATAATTTGTTAGAAAAAACACTCAAGCAAGGATTACTAATTATTACAATTTATTACTAATTATTACAATTTATTGCTAATTATTACTATTTATTACTAATTTAGCAATACTTAGCAATACTTAGCAATACTTAGCAAAAGGAAAACTGCTTGAATAATGAAAGGAAATTTGATAATCATCGTTGTGGAGATGGTTATAAATTTTCCCTTCATTATCCAAGCAGATTTCGTTTACTAAGTGTTCTTGAGTATTCCTGAGTATTCCTGAGTATTCCTGATTATTTGTGAGTATTCGTGAGTATTCGTGATTATTCGTGAGTATTCGTGATTATTCGTGAGTATTCGTGAGTATTCGTGAGTATTCGTGAGTATTCCTGAGTATTCCTGATTATTCCTAATTATTCCTAATTATTTGCAATTATTGGTAATTATTGGCAATTATTGGTCATTATTGGCAATTATTACTAATTATTCCTAATTAATCCTAATTATTCCTAATTAATCCTAATTAATCCTAATTAATCCTACTTATTCCTAATTATTCCTAATTATTACTAATTATTCCTAATTATTACTAATTATTACTAATTATTGCTAATTATTTCTAATTATTTCTAATTATTTCTAATTATTTCTAATTATTGCTAATTATTTCTAATTATTGCTAATTATTTCTAATTATTGCTAATTATTGCTAATTATTGGTAATTATTTCTAATTATTCGTAATTATTGCTAATTATTGGTAATTATTGCTAATTATTGGTAATTATTGCTAATTATTGGTAATTATTGCTAATTATTGGTAATTAATCCTAATTATTGGTAATTAATACTAATTATTGGTAATTATTACTAATTATTGGTAATTATTACTAATTATTGGTAATTATTACTAATTATTCGTAATTAATACTAATTATTCCTAATTAATACTAATTATTCCTAATTATTGTTAATTATTCCTAATTATTGCTAATTATTGTTAATTATACCTAATTATTACTAATTATTGTTAATTATTCCTAATTATTACTAATTATTGGTAATTAATACTAATTATTGGTAATTAATACTAATTATTGGTAATTAATACTAATTATTGGTAATTAATACTAATTATTGGTAATTATTACTAATTATTCCTAATTAATACTAATTATTGGTAATTAATACTAATTATTCCTAATTAATACTAATTATTCCTAATTATTACTAATTATTGTTAATTATTCCTAATTATTACTAATTATTGTTAATTATTCCTAATTATTACTAATTATTGTTAATTATTCCTAATTATTACTAATTATTGTTAATTATTCCTAATTAATACTAATTATTGGTAATTAATACTAATTATTGGTAATTAATACTAATTATTCCTAATTAATACTAATTATTGGTAATTATTACTAATTATTCCTAATTAATACTAATTATTCCTAATTATTCCTAATTATTTCTAATTATTGTTAATTATTCCTAATTATTACTAATTATTGTTAATTATTCCTAATTAATACTAATTATTGGTAATTAATACTAATTATTGGTAATTAATACTAATTATTGGTAATTAATACTAATTATTGGTAATTAATACTAATTATTGGTAATTAATACTAATTATTCCTAATTAATACTAATTATTGGTAATTATTACTAATTATTCCTAATTAATACTAATTATTCCTAATTATTCCTAATTATTCCTAATTATTGTTAATTATTACTAATTATTACTAATTATTGTTAATTATTCCTAATTAATACTAATTATTGGTAATTAATACTAATTATTGGTAATTAATACTAATTATTGGTAATTAATACTAATTATTGGTAATTAATACTAATTATTGGTAATTAATACTAATTATTGGTAATTAATACTAATTATTCCTAATTAATACTAATTATTGGTAATTATTACTAATTATTCCTAATTAATACTAATTATTCCTAATTATTACTAATTATTGTTAATTATTCCTAATTATTACTAATTATTGTTAATTATTCCTAATTAATACTAATTATTGGTAATTAATACTAATTATTGGTAATTAATACTAATTATTGGTAATTAATACTAATTATTGGTAATTAAGACTAATTATTGGTAATTAATACTAATTATTTGTAATTAATACTAATTATTCCTAATTAATACTAATTATTTGTAATTAATACTAATTATTCCTAATTAATACTAATTATTCCTAATTAATACTAATTATTGGTAATTATTACTAATTATTCCTAATTAATACTAATTATTCCTAATTATTCCTAATTATTACTAATTATTGTTAATTATTCCTAATTATTGTTAATTATTCCTAATTATTACTAATTATTGTTAATTATTCCTAATTATTACGAATTATTGGTAATTAATACTAATTATTGGTAATTAATACTAATTATTGGTAATTAATACTAATTATAGGTAATTAATACTAATTATTGTTAATTATTGGTAATTATTACTAATTATTCTTAATTATTGATAATTATTAGTAATTAAATGAATAATTATCAATAATTAGAAATAATTACCAATAATTACAAATAATAACATTATTAATATATTTTATTATTAATATTAAAATAATATAATTTTCTAATTTATATACAGTTCTTTTTTCATCTGTGCGTTTTCTATCTCCACATACAAATAATACATGTGAAGACAGCAAACACACAGATGAAAAAAGAACTGTATATATATAAAAAATTATATTATTTTAATATTAATAATAAAATAAACTAATAATGTAATAATGTTCTTATTCTTAATTATTGGTATTTATTACTAGTTATTAATATTTATTCTTAATTACTAAAAATTATTACTAATTATTCCTAATTACCATATAAACAATACTTATAATTTAAATTTATTAAGTAATAAAACAATGTAAACATAATTAAATTACAACTAATTAATAATAATAGAAACTAATAAGAAATTAAAAATAAATAAAAAATTAAAATGAAGATAAATACCTTGAAAATTGATCTGTTCTGATCGTTCTTCAAAACTTTAATATCAGCTCCGGAGAAAAAACTTAAACTGGAGAAAAACTCAACTCTAGAAATATAATTCTGAGAGAGAGAGAAGATAAGGAATGAGAATGAAATGAAAAAAACGGATGGGGGTATTTATAGGTTAGATTAGTTGCGACGGGCCCATTTGCGACGGGATTCCCGTCGCAAATAGTATTATTTACGACGGGACCCGTCGCAAATACCTTAGCCAACATTTATTACGGTCAACCGGTAAATAGTTATTTGCGACGGGTCCCGTCGCAAATAATCCCTGCCGACATAGTATTTGCGACGGGGGAATATTCCCGTCGCAAATACCTTTTACCGCCGCCGGTTATTTGCGACGGGAATATTTCCCCGTCGCAAATAAGTTTCCCGCGATTTGGCGCGCATCGCGGGAAAACTATTTGCGACGGGGAAAGCAATCCCGTCGCAAAAGCCTCCTTATTTGCGACGGGGAAATACCCCCGTCGCAAATAAGTTTTTAACATGACTATTTGCGACGGGAATAAATCCCGTCGCAAATAACCCGTCGCAATTGCTCATTTTTCCCGTAGTGTTATAGGGAGTGACATGTTAGTCTCAAGAATATGACCCTTATGATAGAAGTGTCACATGCATATGAATTTGACCATGGAGCAGTCTTGGTGGCATCATGATGTCAGTGATAAACCAATTAGGTTCAGACTTATATTATGTATGTAATTCCAAATGATAAGTTGGGGGTGGTGGTAGATTGATATGAGCATCAACTTCAATCTTAAGAAGAGTTTAAGTGATCTAAGGGTTCTTGGATCAAAGATGAGTTACTGTGAGGATTTCCATAATGAAAATTATTTTCACTTGAGGCACTAACCATGTAATCTCACTAGGATTCAGGTATGGACTCCGTTGAGTGTGTTGGGGTGATCATAGAACGCCTTTGGGAATGATCGAGTAAGTTCGTAACACATCTATAGTTGGAGATAGGGGTTTCTGAAGGTGATTCAGCCATGGATGGTCCAACTTAGGTTCTCTTGAAAAAATGGATGTGGTAAGTTTCAAACCACATTTGACATGTCATTTAAAAGATGAAAGTTATGTATTGAGAATTTAGTTAGGATTTCAAGGAAAGGTTTTTGTGTCTTTGTTTTATGTATATATAATAGTTATACATTCATAATTTGTTGTATTTTAGTATCAAGGATGTGTACTAGTGTTTAATCGGCATCCTCATGGATGTTCAGGTGTGGTGAGTTGGGAAACATGATAGGTGCATTGTTGGAACATAGGTTGAGGTTACAATAAGCTATTATAATGTTAGAGGTTTTAAATCATTTAAATTGGTTCTTATAAGATAAATATTATAGTGTGGGGTTATCACCATAGTTCTATTGATGGATTGGATGAAAACATCATTAGTGTTTGGGATAGACGAGATCAAGTAATTTTTGTCTTAGTGTTTCAGTTCTGAGATTGATCTTTTTCTTGAGTTAGGGTGGTTTGAGTGACTTGAGATGGAAGTTATGCCTTAGATGTGTTTCGAGAATTTAGGAATGAAAAAAAGAAATATAGCTATAAATCAGTGACCAAAGAAGGTTATGAGGTTTTAGTGGTTAACCAATGAGACTTATTAGGGATGAGTAGTGTTATGGTGGGGAATTTTCAAGGCCTTGATTCCATACATTTCCTCATAATTTGAGTGAAAGTTTGAATTTTCAACTTGGTTGATGGGATGGTTTTTAAACTGGGCATTAGACCAAATTTTGAGGGTGAGAACCCCTTAACTTAGGAGTAACTGGGCATTAGACCAATTTAGACTTAGGAGTAAGTTATTAAGGAGGTCTCAGGAGTTCCCTAGGGTTTGGGGATTAAAGTTTGGGTTTCTGGAGTTTCATACTTTGGAACTTGGTTAGTACATAGTTAGTGATAACTGTGAATTCCAACCATGGGGCATAGTTTGTAGGGAATCACAGTTTTTCAAACTATGATAAGTGGTTTAGTAAACCATGAAAATGTTTATAGAATTTCAAAGGCATGTCACACGGTTGGTGCATGGTTTGTGAAAACATTCAAACTTTAAAAAGTGGGAAAATTCCATTTATCTCTCCTAATTTTAAAATGGGTTTAACCCCCTTTCTCTACAATTTTTTCCAGTAGACCCCTCCACACATGTCCTATTCTCCTTTCCCCTCCACTCTTCTATATCAGTTCTCTCTCAGATCTTGGAAATTTTTGTTTCCATTTATCACATTGGAAATCCCTCAGCGAGTTTATCACTTCTCTTCACTCTTTTTTTTTCTATTTCTATCAAAATATCTTCAATAGTTTATGTGGGTTATAACCTATTTTTTGGGTGTTTGTATAGTTCCTCATGTTCTCCTATTATTTCTTGAACTAGGTTCCAATATTAGATAATTAGGATCCTATTAGGCTAATGTAGGTGGTCTCTTTAATTTAACCCACTGTCTATCTTTTTTTTTCAAGTGTGTGTGTGGTGCGGTCAAGAAGGATCCATCATGCATGGAACTATTTAATTTAAAATGATTTAGTATGAGTTTCCTTAGAAAAATTCCCATTTGACATGAATTTTACATTAGATAATGGTAATCCCAATAGAATTTATTAATGGGGGAAAATAACTTTGAAATGGTATAGTTTAATTAAGTTCATATTTTATTTTTAAGATTATTTAAGAGGAAAAATGGTTTGAATCAATGGTTTAACCTTTAAATTGGAATATAACTAAAGGAATGTGAAGTGGGTTATTGGAAGAGGTGCCTTATATGTGCCCCTAAATACCATATGATACTCAATGAGTGGTAATTATATGATGTGATCATGGATTCCATGTGTTTCTTGATGAGTGGGAATTCTAGGATGAGCACCTTAGACTCCATGCAGTATGTAAGAACCCAATTATTCTTGGAGGTATAGATCCTTTACATTCCATCAAATCTTAGTTTAAATGTTTAAATATATCCTAATGTGAATTCCCATTGAGGTCATAAATGTATCGAGGGTGTCTGGGGATAGTTTGGATCCTAGAACCTAATTTTTTTTTGTGGAATAGGCCTAGTTCACAGTTAGTGTAAACCATGAGAGGCATGGATCACAATTAGATAAAACCGTGCGAGGGTGGATTGTGGGGAGCTACATGATAAACAGTTATAGAAAACTATGTGATTTGGTGTGCATGGACATGCATCCATTTTTTCAATTTTGATAGTGGAGTTTTTCATGCTTTGCACATGGTTAGTCAAAACATTCATGAAAACCATGCAAATTTCCCCTCCTTATAGCTAAGCATGCTCGATTGGTGCACAGTTTGACCAACCATGCATCCAAACCATGAGACTCAGTAATTCTTGGGAATTTTTTGTTTTACCCCTAATTACCTCCATTTCAAAAAAAAATTATTCATTCTTTCTACACACAAAAACTCCTCCTTTTTGAATCCCTCTTTGGTGACTATTCTTGGAATTGAAGGATATCCAACATATAGTATCAGATTCGAGTGCTATTAGTCTCATTGGATCAACATCGGAAAGATATCAATTCCTTTTGTGTCGTTTCTCATTTAATTTGGTATTGGTTGTGCTATTTAGGTTAAAGATAAATTTCCCTATTTTTGGGTTTCTCATCTGTTCTTCAGTTTTCTCCCAATCTAATTCGAATCAGGAGCTGATACTAGATGAGCTATCTTATACGAACCTAGAGTAGATGTTATCATGACTTTTGTTAAAAGTAATTTTTTATATATTCCATTATGCTACATGCACAATTATTAGGTGACACCTTGAAATGAATTTAAATACTTTAATTGAATTGACATGTATATAATATTTAATTAATGAGGCCCATTAATAAATGTTAAATAGTTAAGAGATTTGATGGAACCACCCCTATGAGTGTGTTGTGTATTTAAATTTTCCATTTTTATGGAATATGAATTTGGATACCCTTGAGGTGTTCCATTTACCCTCTTTCATGGGATATTTAAACTTGAATTGTGAATTGTCATTAAAAATGAATTATAATATGAATTGTTATATCAATTGTAATTGAAATTGATTATGAACTGGGGATGGAAGACATTACCCTATTCACATAACTTGTAATGGTTGTTTAAGCATAAAATGATTGTTATAATGAAATGTCTGTGTGAGTAGAACTAAAGTCTAAGCCTTCTAAACTTGGATAGTGCCTTGAGTAACCTTTTAAGGTGAGTTTGAATTTAAATGTTCATGGAAATGACCTTAAAATGGATTAAATGATATTTATTTAATGTTATTGACTGATTATGAGTATACCTTGGGTGACACATGGATTCAATGAATAATTCCATGGATGGACTCATTTGGATTTTACCATATTTATGCTCGAGTGAACCTTGGACTCCTTATATGGAATACCATGGAAAGACTCATAGGTGTTCACTATTATATGCCGAGTGATACTTGAATTCCATAGGGATTGAAAAATATGGACTCAAAGGGAATTTTATCAAATATTCCATGGGTAATTCTTGGGCTCCCATAGTGGACCACCAAGTATAGACTCAAATAGAATAGATGTTATACCACACTTAGAATGATACTTGAGTTCTTGTGAGGATCACTATAGATGGGCTTTTAGGGTGTTGGTTTACATTATACCTAGAGTGATACCAATATTAAAAATTGGGAATTACATGGATGATATCAGGTTCATAAATTAATAATGAATGAAATGAGTTTTATGACATGTCTTCCAAGATGAAGCATAATATTGGATTTGATCTTAACTTGTCACTTTATGGAAGGTCTTTTTATGAATACTTTGATATTTATATCACGGGGGATGGTGGGATTTATTCTAGGTCTTGAGAATTACTTAAATGAGTTTGAATCATTAAATGAAATTGATTATAAATGATAACCTGGACCTTATAGGATATTTATTTTTAGTACTTCCTTGATTATTATAATACTTCATGAACTCTGTTATATATTCATTGACTACACAAAACTCGACCTTGGGTGGTTTCGTAATAGTATTATGTATAAAAACTTGTTTGTTCTACCTTTGGGTACCCAAATAGACTATATGACTACTGGTAGGGATAAGGGAAAGCGTCATGATATAGGTTCTTGATTGCTGTTTGGGAGTAGGGGAGCATGGGACCGAGCTAAGGCTCGTGATGCTAGCTAGGATATTTTTTTTCCTTTTTTTTACTTTTGTTAAATTTATTGTAAACCTTCCATGTATACCCATTTTGTCTATTGTAGAGACATATTACATGTATCATTATCATTGCATATAAGATTACTTTTGAGATTATTATATATTATTGCAGTTTATCTATTTTTTTGATTGTTATTACTACTTATGCTACGTTTATGTTATTGATATTTCACTGTTATACACTCTGTTGATGAGGTCATAGTCTCCCCATGGAAACACCCAGACCCTTGCATCTAGTAGGAAGCCCCTTGCATTTGGGGAGATAGGCTCGGTGCACTGTTGAGTGACATCTGGGTATATGACGTTACAAATTGGTATCAAATGAATATTTTATGGATTGAATTATTATTTTGAGGCAATATAAAGGGATAGAAATAAATTGGTATTTGTTAATAAGTTGTTCCTGGGTGTAGTTAACCCGTGTATAGAAAAAATCCAAATTGCCTCAAATGAAATTGTTGTTTTCTGGATTTTGACTATTATAGTTGATTTGATTCCACCATTGGGTGATACACTTGAATTGTAATGTTACTATTGATATTATTATGGGTTCTATTGTGTCACAACCCCATAATGTTAGGAACTATAAAGAAATAACATTACATGCATTATGAAATTCCATTTAGGATGCATTACTTGTTGCATGTTTTTGTGTTAGGTGCCGTGATAGATATACCTACTGATGTGATAGGTATCTGAGATTTATTATGGTGTGGATTAGGAAGACACCATAAATCAGTTCCTAAAGAGTATGGGCCCTCATAGATTGGAATTTTTCAAACCATTGGTTCAACCTTTTGAAATTAACTATGATATGACTGTGGAATGATTATGAATTAAAATGAAAATGAGTGTGAATTCAAGTGAAAATGAATTGAAAACTAAAATTCTCTATAGAAGAGAACTTAAACCAGTCCCAAAATTAGTCATGGGAAGTAGCCAATATATTTTTATTATAAATGATATATAATTCATCCAGACCTAAATCTTGGAGTAGGAATAGGGGTGTGTTCTTATATAGAAATTATTGTACCTATCCAATTTTAGTATCTATGTTTTTGAGATGTGAACTTTGATAATAATCTTGATCTGAGGCAACCACTTGGTATTTGTTGAGGTATGTCATCATGAAATAATTCTGTCATACTCTAGGACTATGGTGACTACCATAGTCTAGGGGTGGTGGGCCATGTCCCACTAGTGTATACTCTAGTATTTCCAGTTTCAGAACCTGTTGTAGTACCAGTCATAGGTGTTGAGGAATAGTTCTAGGAAGGCTTTATGTTGTTCTTGTAAACCGTTCAGGGAGCACTGCAACCTATCCCAACTATGGAATAGTTCACGCGTGAGTTCCAGTAACAACATCTGCCCAAGTTTTTGGGGGATGAGATACCAAAAGCTATGTAGTCATGTTTATAGGCCATGCTATCTATCTTTGAGCATCTAGATACTCCTCATGAGAGGAGGGTAAATCTCACTATGTATATGTTTCATGATTTTACCAAGAGATAGTGGTATCTTTTTACACATACATATCATCATTAGGAGATGGATTGGAGGAATTTTCATATGTAATTATATGATTTATTCTATCCCGAGACATTGAGGGATGATAGATCCCAAGAGTTTATGCACCTAGAGTAGGGCACACTATCAATTATGGATTATTCAACCCGTTTTACTAATCTCAAGAACTTCTCACCTATTCTAATGGTTGAAAATTTATTTAAAGCCAGGAGATTATAGGATGGTATCTGGTATGAGATATGATCATAGGTGAATTAATTTTGGATTACTACCATTTTAGGAATAGTGAATTAGATGCATATCACAGAGCATAACCAGATAGAGGATGCAGGTGTGATCCAGGGTGGTTCGACACATAGATCTATTACCACATTGACCAATAGTGGGAAGCATCGTCTGGAGCTTTCACATGTTGAAATTAGTAGGAAAAGAACATACTCAAGTATCCAGGTGAGGTGATACCAATGAATTAGGCTAGGAAAAA
The DNA here is from genome assembly GCA_963277665.1 of Viscum album. Taxonomy (NCBI): domain Eukaryota; kingdom Viridiplantae; phylum Streptophyta; class Magnoliopsida; order Santalales; family Viscaceae; genus Viscum; species Viscum album. The sequence goes on from OY728160.1 coordinate 444,414,709, forward strand.
TGAGTCCACAATGTATGAGGGATCCAGTTGACTTCCAATCTTATAGAAATATAGGTTATCTACAATGATTTTGAAGAAAGTTTCCTCTGGCAGCTAGTGAGGGAGGGTCTGTACCACTCCACATTTAGGAGCGGGGTTAGTAACTTCTCATCAGGTTGGGAGATGGAGTACAACTGGATTATCAGGACAAGGTAGTGGTTGTGGCCATGGTATTCATACCCTAGTTTTACAATGATAGTAGAGAAGATCTACTTAGGGTAGGCAGGTAGTATCATAGGGATGTGGTTCATGCCAGATATATGCAGTGCAATAGACCCTTAAAGAGCAGGATCCCAGACCTTAAACTGTCATAGGTATTATTCTAGTAGCCTTTATTTTATCTTCCTCACTTTTTGATATAGGAGCTTCACATAGCTTTATATCAGTGCCCATTGTGGGGATCTTTGGGCCCAGTGTTTATAATTTTTATGGATTCATGATGCTTGACACTCCTTTGGGGATTATAACAGAGGGTGTATGTTAGTGCAGGGAGTTCCCCCTTGATATTAGAAGGTTTCATTCCTATAGTACCTCTTTATCCTTGAGATGATAGGGTTTTACATCTTTATATAGATGGAATGGTTGGTTCCATCTCATACTTTCATTGATTTATATCACTGTAGGGTGAACTTCACAACACCAGAGGGTGACGAGTTCATTTACAAGGGTGAATGGGATGTACAAGTGAGTCGAGATAAAACCAATCATCATGGGATGGGTAGGATAAAATCCTATATTGTGATTTTATATCTATACGATTAGGGGAAACATTAGGAATATTTCCCTCCAGTGGTTGATCATTTTAGGGATGTCTTCCCATCTAACTTTTTAGGATTACCTCTAGTGAGAGAGGTAGAGTTCTCTATCATGCTAGTTCCAAGAGCTACACTTATATCCATTCATCCTTATAGGATGTCTATTACAGAGATTCAAGAGATTAAGAGGTATCTAGAGGATTTAGAGGCTAAGGGGCTTATTGGACCCATTACCTCTCTATGTGGTTTTTTAGTCTTTTTTACGAGAAAGGTTGATGGTACCCTGAGGATATGTATAGATTATATGGGAATTAAACTAGCTGATGGTTAAGAATTGGTACCCTCTACCATGGATAAATGATCTCTTTGACCATATCTAAGGAGAACTGGTTTTCTCAAAAATTGATTTGATATCTGATTATCATCATGTGCATATTAGACCATCAGACATACCTCACACAAGTTTTCATAGAAGGTACGTTCTATATTCGTATTTTGTTATGCCGTTAAGTCTCATGAACATGCCAGTGGTATTTATGGAAGTCATGAAACTAGTTTTCCATCCTTATCTAGACTTATTTGTCATGGTATTCATGGATGATATATTGGTGTATTATCAAAATCTACATGACCATGCCAAACATCTTGAGATCATACTGAATACACTGAGAGAGCATCACTTATATTCCAATATAACTAAGTGCCACTTCTGGATGGATAAGATTCAATTTTTGGGTCACATTATCTCAGAGACAAGAGTATTAGTTGACCTAGAGAAGGTGAGAGATGTAGTTTCCTAGGAGCATCCTAAGAGCATCTTTTAGGTACAAAGTTTCTTGAGGCTGGTCAGTTACTACAGGCATTTCATACTAGACTTATCATGCTTTGAAGCATCGATTACATTCTTGACTAAGAAGGGTGTGAAGTTTTTATGGTTATATTATTACAAGAAATACTTTCAGGAGATAAAAAGGGAGATTTAATTCTATGTTGATACTAATTTTTATAGATCCAGGTAGGAGTTACACTATTTACTATGATGCATCTGGTATCAGGCTTGGAGTAGTTCTTATGCAGGGAGATAAATTCATGGAATATGGGTCTTAGAAGTTGAGGACACATGAGAGGAATTACCCAACACATGATATCGAGTTAGCTGTAGTTGTTTATGCATTACACTGCTGGAGACATTACCTACTTGGAGAGTGTTTTTTGGTGTACACAGACCAAAAAAGCCTCAAGTACATATTTACACAGCGTGATTTGAATCCGAGGTAGAGAAGATGGGTGAAATACCAATAGTATTTTAATTTAAAGCTTGTCTAAAAGTATAATAATGGAAATGTAGTGGACAATGCACTGATTAGGAGGACTAAGATACAAGTAGTTAAATAGGCCAATAGCAAGTGAAATCTCATGGCTTTGTTCTATGAGATGCACTTGGAGGTGCACGATAGTCAGGGGAAGACTTTTCTATCATCCTTAGTTGTTTCCTCTACCATTATTGTTAGAGTTAGGATGAGAAAACTATCAGACTCAGAAGGAATAGTCCTACATGAGAGTGTGTTAGGTGAGCACCTTCCGCCTAGTTGGACCATAGGTAAGGATGATATTTTTCAAGTACATTGTTTCATGTGGGTTTTTAGAAGACATGCGTGAGGAGATGATGTGATGCTTTTTTTCGTCTTGGGAAACACATACTAGCATCACCAAGATGTATTTGGATTTACATCACCAATACTGATGGCCATATAGGAAAAGAGATGTAGCTGGTTTTTTCTTGAGGTGTTCCACCTACCAGGAAGTGAAGAAAAATCACTAACGACCAGCTGAAATTTTATAACAATTACCCATCCCTGAGTGGAAGTGGATTGACATCATGATGGATTTCATGATAGGTTTACCGAGTTGACCTCAAGGTAATTATGCTATATGAGTTGTTGTTGATAGGCTCATGAATGTTTTACATTATCTACATATGAAGGAAACCTTCAGCGTTGATGAGCTTGGGAGGTTTTACATATGTGAGATAGTACGACTTCATAGGATCCCATGTACTATCTTTTAAGATAGGGATTCATGGTTTAGTTTATTCTTTTTAAAAGGTCTAAAAAGGGAGTTTGGTACATAGGTGCTTCTGAGCACAACATACCATCCCTTAGACAAATGTCCAGTTAGAGTGCATGATTCATGTGCTTGAGGACATGATACAAGCATACATCCTAGATTTCGAGGGATCTTGGGAGAGGCATATAACCATGATTGAATTTGACCACAATAATAGATTTCCGGATACTATTTAGATGGTACCTTATGATGATTTTTAAGGCAGACCATTCTAATCACCCCTATGTTGCTTAAAGGTAGGAGATGCAGCTATTCATGAACCTCATTTTGTTCATAAAACCAAAGTACATGTTTAGTTGATTCAAAATAGGATGGATACTATGTAGTCTTGACAAAAATCTTACCCCCATAACCACAAATGACATCTAGAGTTAGAGGTCGAGGATTGAGTTTTCTCATGCATTTCACCGAGGCTTGGATATAAGATAATTTAGAGATAGGGTAATATTTCACCATGTTATGTCGGGCCATTTGGATTCTGGAGAGAGTCGGGCCAGTAGCCTATCAGTTTTAGTTACCTCAGAGGTACTGGGATATGCATGATGTCTTACATGTATCTTAGTTACACTATCGTTATCCAAACCCATCTCATTCCTTTCCGGATGAGGAGGTTGAGTTATAGGTAGATGTGTCCTTTGAGTATAATCCTATATGTATTGTGGATCATAGCATGAATGTTCTCTGAGGTAGGTCAGTTCCTTTATTATAGGTGCTATAGTAGCATGACTGAGTATAGGATAAGACATGGGTGTGGGATTTCGATGTATGATCATAGTGGCTGACGTTATTTTGAGTCATTATTGACCACCATTGATAAGGAAATTCAAGGAAAAATTTCTATAAGGGAGAATTTTGTAATAACTCGGTTCTTCTTTGTGGTACGTATCCTTTATTTTTTATCAAATATTATTTTAAATTTTTAAATATAGACTCATTTGAATGCCCTTTTAGGTCATAAATTTATCAAGGGGGGGGGGGGGGTGTTTGGGGCTAGTTCAGAGCATATAACCCAATATTTTGGGTGAAATAGTACCGAAGCACAGTTAGTGTATACTATGCAAGGTATGCCACATAGTTAGATAAAACCATATGAGAATGGATATTGGAGAGCTATGAGACGCATGGTTAGAGAAAACCATGTGATTTGGGGTGCATGACCATGTGACCATGTCTGCAATTTTGATAGTGGATTTTTTCATGGTTTAACACAATTAGTCAAACAATGCGTACAAATCGTGCGAGGTGCCCCTACCTACAACTAAGCATGCAAGGTTGGTGCATGATTTGGAAAAACATATAACCAAACCATGAGACCCTATAATTATTGGTAAATTACCATTTTAACCCTAATTAATTCTATTTATAAACCAAATTATTCATTCTTCCAATGCACAACAACTCCTTTTCTTGAATCCCTCTTTAGTGACTATTCTTGGAATTGAAGGATATCCTCTATCTGGTATAGGATTCGAGCACCGTTAGTCTCAATGGATCTACATCAATAATATCTCAATTAATTTTGTGTTGGTCCTTGTTTGATTTGGTATTAGTTGTTTTATTTTGGTGTAAGATAATTTTACCTATTTTTATATTCTTCCTCAGTTATTCGATTTTCTCCTAATTTGAGTCGTATCAGAAGATTATAGTAGATGATTTATTCTTTACAAACCTATGATTGGTGTTCTCATTCCTTTGGTTAAAAGTCAAAGTGTTTATATATGACATTGTACCACATGACCAATTATCAGGAAATGCCTTGAAATAAATTTAAATCCTTGAATTGAATTGATATATATATCCTATTCAATTAATGAGTCCCATTAATATATGTTTAATTGTTAATATATTTGATGGAATCACCCCTTTGGGTGTGTTGTGTATTTAAATTGGCCATTTTGATGGAATATGAATTTTTATACCCTTGAGGTGTTCCCTTTACCCCCTTGCCATGGGATGTTTAAACTTGAATTGTGAATTTTCATTGGAAATGAATTATAATTTGAATTGTGGTATCATTTGTAATCTAAATTGATTAATAAGAGGGTATTGATTCCATAACCCTAGTCACATACTTTGTAATGGTTGTTTAAGAATGAAATTCTTGTTATAATGAAATTAAAATGTGATTAAAACTAAAGGCTAAGCCTTATAATCTTGGACAGTGGCATGAGTCACCTTATGAGGTGAGTTTGAATTGAAATGTTCTTGGTAATGACCATGGAATGGATTAAATGACGTTGATTAAATTTTATGGAATGATTATGAATATTCGTTGGGTGGCACATGGATTCAGTGAAAAATTACATGGATAAACTCATTTGGATTTTACCATGCTTATGACCGAGTGACACATGGACTCCTTATATAGACTTATAAGGAAAAAATCATAGGACTTGAATATTCTATGTTGAGTGATAATTGGATTCCATAGGGATTTCCAAGGACATAATCAAAGTTAATTTTATCATATATTCCATGGGTGATAGTTGGGCTCCCCTAGTGGACCTCCAAGGATGAAATTGAATAGTAGAGATGTTATACCACACCTAGAAAGATATTTGTATTCTAGTGAGGATATCTATGGATGAGCTTGCAGGGTGTTGGTTTATATTATACCTAGAGAAATACCTAGATTCAAAATTAGGAATTTCATGGATGGTCTTAGGTTCATAAATGGATAAGTAATGAAATAAGTTTTATGAAGCATCTTCCAAGACAAAGCACAATATTGGATTCAGTCTTAACCTATCACTTTAGGGATGGTATATTTAGGAATCCTTTGATCATGGTATCACGGAGGATGATGGGATTTATGCCAGCTCTTCAGAATTACTTAAATGTGTTTGAATCATTAAATGAACTTGATTATAAATGAGAACTTGGACCTTATAGGATGTTTAATTTCAGTACATCCTTTCATATTCCATTATTTTCTACACTCTAGTAGATATATTCAATAACTGGATAAAACTTGACCTTGTGTGGTTTTCTACTAGGATTATGTATCACACCCTATTTGGGCCACCTTTAAGTACCCAAACCGACTATATAATTACTGGTAGGGATAAGGGAATGCGTCCTAATATAGGTTCTTGATTTCTACTTGAGAGCAAGAGAGTATGGTACTGAGCTGAGGCTCGTGATGCTAAATGGGATACTTTTTATCCTTTTTTTTACTTTTGTTCCATGTATTTTATAACTTCCATGTATAACTATTTGGATTTTTTTGTAGAGACATATGACATGTATCATAATCATTGTATATGAGCTTACTTTTGATATTATTATCTATTCTTGTAGTTTATCTATTATCAGATTGTTATTACTGATTCCTCTACTTGTATGTTATTGATATTGTAACAAACCCCTCCCTATAAAGTTTACCCACCCTAGGCTAAAAATGTTAGAAGAGATATAGTGACACCAGAGTCCCACCTCCACTAGACTCTAGGTTGGCGACTAGTAACGATGGTATAATAAACACATAGATGGGAGGCATTAACCTCTAAGAGAACACATACAAATGATAGATATAAGATAAACACCAACCAAATCTTTCTCAAAATAAAATATAAAGAAAACCCAAGTGAAAATATGTAATGTAATGAAAGAAATATAATGACTAAAAGGAAAAATTCAAGTACCAAATGAAAAGTAAAGGTGGAAGCAACCAAAAATCCTAAACAACTCATACTAAACCCCAAGCTAGTAGAAACCATACTGATCTTAAACTTTATCCAACTAACTAGAAAAATAGTTTATATATACATAGGGTGAGTATTAGAGTATACTCAATAGGATCCTCCCCATAGACTCTCATGAAAAAGGTAAAGAAATCGTGATAAAGAACAATGAACAATAAGTGAAACTAAATCATCACCTAAATAAGTATACTAAGTTACCAACATCACCATATATACTCTCACAAAGTATCACATATAAGAGTATATCATATAATAAATAATATCAAGGGTACCCTGCTACTACTTCCCGATTGGTTTTTCACTTTTCCCCAAAGTCACATGTCTTGAGCATCTCTCTCTAAAAAGGATAACCCACAGACACCTGGGTGAAGCACCAAAACAAAAATATCGTGCAACACACCACCACATCCATGTAACCAAAAGTAACCAGGTAGTTTTCAAGAGCAACCAAAACCCATATAACGTGTATCATATGTTGGGTATTATACCTCAAGCCATCACAACCCATACACAGAGTAAGGAACCTCAAGAAAAAATAGCCTATACACGTTATACCTATAGTAGTCCTTAGGAAACTATATCCATAATATATGTGTGTGAAATAACCAAAATTCATTACATCACTCTATATAAATATATGGGAAAAAATAACTATCATTCATACCATAACACGTAATTAACAAGAGAATAGAGTGGGGTAAAAGGGGGTAGTCATCCATCCATCTTCCCACTGGGATGTTGGGGAAAGCATCCCCCCAAGGCTCAGAATCCCCAGGGTATCAGTTTCCCTAACTGATAAGGTGGAGTAGCATATAAAAACACAAAATGTACATGATATAATATAGATCACAACTACACTATGGACATAACCTAGCATCAGACTCAACTGTAGCTAATTCCTCTCGGACTCCTAACTGCCACTGCCAAGACCATATATCTTATAAGAAAACAACCATTTAAAGAGCTATATTAAGTCATTTAATGACTTTTTTTCACTATTTTTAATTTACATTAATTAATTATTAACCATTAATTAATCATTAACACTTACACATTACATTACATTACATTATCATTACAAAAAAATTATATGCCTTCTAGGCATAAGAAAACTGAGTCCATGACTTCTCAGAATTATAACCTCATCATTTTATCCCATCAAGCTCCAACCCCATGGGTTAAATATTTATTCACTTATTAACATTATTAATTTCTATATTTCAAGGTACTCTAGGAAAACATACCAAGATACCAAAAATTGTATACAACCAAGCACATATATCTGCCTCAAGAAGTGGGGAAAAGAAAGAAGTTAAAAAAAAACCTAGGCATAATCCAAAAAACAGATTCAAACAAGAATAAAACTTTCATATTAGTGAGTAAGCCCAGAGTTAACCTATTATGTCATCAGCAATGTCCTCCCCAACACCCACATGCATATCCCAATGTATCCCACAATCACAGGCATCAAATGTTTCCAGAACATTTAGGCCTCCCCGCCCCATAAACCACAACAGCCCTCCAGGATCACATCATATCACAAGTATTAGGGAAAAAAAAATAACAACCAAGATCTTGGACCTAAAAAAAGGAACTAAAATTTCACACACAATGATCCATCACAACTCTAAAGAAAAAGTCACTCTGACTTTACAAGAAATCAGGTGAATGAGGCACTAAAAAGGCATTATCTTTTATCACAAAACTGATTCTTATTCCATCTTGAATTAACCGATTCATTATTTACAGGTTCCAACCTTGGGAAACCTAAGGAGAAAGATATCAAAAGTTGTAAAAAATTAACTAAAAAATAAATTTAACATGATTTTAATTATTTTATCAACAAGAATAATCATGCTTCAGATTCATTAACCAATTCAATTAAACTTGCATACTTGCATCAATTTTCTTAACATCAAATTAAAACAACAATCAGATTCATTAAACATGCCTCTTTAATATTTTAGTAAATTAATTATAAATTAATTTCGGATTTACATTATTTACCAATTTCACATGCTAAACCAAGAACAACAAACACTGCATAGATATCATAGTATCTAGAAAATCAGTAGGCAACCTGTTATCATGGTACAAACTACAACATCTCCAAGTGATCAATACCAATTATTTAATCCGGTTTAGGTATTTATTAGGTTAGTTTTATTGCAATACAAGGGGATAAATAATTCTTTATTTATGATTTCATATAAATAAATATATAAGAAATGAATCCCCTACCTCAAAAAGGTATCAATGTTATTCACACAAGAACGAACCAACACTGTAGCTCTCGATAAACTCTCATGAAAAACTAAATTCACCCAAGGATGTTGTGCCATGACCGCGCCAATAGACAAAAAACATGACTCCATTAGAAACATGGTTATCAAGCTCCATCACATGAAAATGATTAATAGGAAGATAAAGATAAAATAAACCATAATAACAGAGGTAGAACATACATTGGATTGAAGATGGATTGTAGGAGGGAAGATAGGGATCGATCCTTGGAAAAGGAATCCCAAAAACATCAAAGAGGGGGTCACCAGGTCACTTTGAATTGGGAGAGAGGCACTATAGACCTAGGGTTTGACAAAATTTAATGTATAAAAACATACAACATCAAGGATTTACATGACATGTAAACCCCTTTCACGTCATGTAATCCTCAGGGTTAGGTTTCCACTGAAAAATGTGTTTCCCTTATATTTTATTTTATTTTAAACCCTGATTTATTGCACATCTTGAAACCTACTTTCACATCATGTAAAATCTTTACATGTTGTGAAATATCCCTACTCCTATCTCTCAATAGCCAAGCTCCTCCAGACATCCTTCGAGCCTCCTCCTAGAACCTCGGTCTTCAAAAACCCACAAAGGGTCAATCCATGCAGATCTTGACCCTTAAATTATATACCTCTCAAAACATTATCATCCTCAAGAATCCAAAACCAACCCAGAGAGGAAACAAAAAAGGCTCATCTAAATAGCCACCCCATGAGATACCTCTCAAGGCTATCGTCACCACTGGAGCTCAACCACGTGACCCAAGAACAAGGGGCTCGACATGGTGAGTTGATGAACTACTCATCAAGTATTAACCACCTATAGTAGGATAGTATACTTATCTAACCATATAAATATGAACACAGAAACCACGTGGAATACCTTACACATCTTCACTTTCTATGGAAAAAACGAGTAATCTATAACAAGAAACAAGATAAATACAACTCATAATCATAAAAGTTCTAAAACCAAAAAATGATCAGCATTACAAGATAAGATCTAAAAATAAAATATCTCGAGGTACTGAGAACATATCTGTGATACATATTTCTAGGTACTCTACTACATGTCATAGTGTCACCACAAGACATGAACCAAGGTGATACCACACTCGCACAACACCTTCTCCTACTAGTACAAGATCTCTACATGATGCTCCTCAAAGGTCACATCATTTTCAACTCCCCCCAATCGATGACATGAGAGTCACCATGATGATAACAACATAGCTGAGACATTTGAAAAACATTTTGTATCCAGATCATCTATGGGGGGATCACTATATAATATTCCATATCTCCAACACGAGCCAACACCTTGAAAGGCCCAAAAAATCGGGGAGGAATCTTCCTCACATGACTAAAAATTCACTACCCATGATGGGGAGTCACCTTCAGGGACACATGATCCCCAACATTGAACTCTATAGGTATCCTCCTATGATTGATATAAGATTTTTGATGATCCCATACAACCTTCATCCTCTCACAAATCACCTAAACCATATCTATTGTATTTTTTACAAGTTCCAGCTTGAGAAATATTGACTCTCTAACCCTAGTCCCACACAATGGAGAATAGAAAGGTCAACCATAAAAAGATTCAAATGGATCCATACTGATGGTGGAGTGAAACATATTATTGTAAGAGAACTCTACCAAGGGTAGGTGCCACATCCACAAACCTCCAAAATCTTGGAAACAAGAGTGCAACATGTCTTCAAGAGTATGGATGGTCCACTCTATCTAACCATCTGTCTGTAAATGAAAAAAATGCTATGCTATAGCTGAGAACCAAAATAATTCTAGCTACCTATCCACAACCTGGAGGTAAAATGAGGATCTTGATTAGAAATGATCATTCTTGGGACCCTGTGGAGACTCACCACCTCCTATAGATACTTTCTTGAAAAAACCTCCATTGAACTTGACTCCTTGAACACTATAAAGTGGGATGATTTCATTAAACTATCCACTACCACCCATATATAATTATATACTTCATGATATCGAGGTAAAAAGATAACAAATTCTATTGATATTTCCTCCTACTTCCAATGAGGAATATCTAACGACTAGAAAAAACCACCGAGAACATGATGATCAGACTTAACCTTATGCCAGACCAAACACCGAGACACAAACTTTGCAACTACACACTTCAACCTAGGACACCAAAACAGAAATCTCAAATATCAGTACATATTTTTCATTCCATGATGTAATTCCAAATAAAAAATAGGAAACTCTATAGGATCCATATCACACATCTCAAATGGAATGAAAAGCCTCCCCTAAAACAACACCCAATTCTGTTCATCCTCAGAACAACCATCGGGGGTCTTTCCACAAACAACCCGGTCTCTCCAAACCTCCAACTCAAGATCCACTAACTAGGAATATTCCACCTATTTCACTAGATATGACTGCTCCATCATCTAAAAAAAGACAAAATCTGCCCCAATTTCTCCCATATCTAGGTGCAATACTGAAATTTATTCCATCACTCTCTAGAAATCACCCTGTTCCCTCAATACACCATTGCAAAACTTCCTATTCATCATATCAGCCATGAAATTCCCATTTATATGTGTATAAAAAATCTCTAAGTCATAATCCTATAAGAACTCCATAAAATAACATTGACACAAGTTCAAGTCACATTTGGAGAAAACATACCTCAGGCTCTTATGATCGGTGAAGACCAAAAACCGCTCACTTATGAGGTAATGTATCCAAAAAATCAAGGAAAACACCACCACTAACAACTTGATATCATGGGTGGAATAATTATGCTCATAGGGATATAAATTATTATACCCATAAGAAATTATTTATCTCTAATGCATCAGAAGACAACCTTACCCAAGACACGAAGCATCACAAAAAACATCAAACCGAACTCCTTCTGACGACAGACAAAGAACTAGAGAACTGAACAAATTCTCATTCAGATACTCAAAAGATATCTAACACTGATCATTCCATAGGAACACCTGATCATTTCTATTCAACATTGTTATAGGAGTCAAAAAATGATTGAAATTGGCTACGAACCTCCTGTAATAGCCTGCATGACAAATGAAACTTCACACCTCTACCACTATCTTGGGGGATTCCCAAGACAAAACTACTTATATATTCAATATACACACTACTAATCACTAATGGGATAAAAAATTCCCTAATAAATAAACTTATTGACTCCAAAACTCATACTTCAATAACTTCCCAAAAAGATGCTCATGATGAAGAACTCCCAAAATGGCACGTAGATGCACTGTATACTTCACCTCAGACGCAGAGTATGAAAGGATGTTATTGATGAAAACCACCATGAACTTATTAGGGAAATCACGGAACAAAAAATTCATTAACCCCATGAACACAACTATATAATTATTCACACCGAATGACATCACAAAAAACATATAATGACTATGATGACAACATAAAGAGGTCTTTAGTAAATATTCATCCTTCACAAGTATCTAATGATATCCTTACTGGAAATCGATATTTGAGAACCAACTTCAACCCTTCAGTTTGTTGAATAAATCATTAATATGTAGAATAGGTTATAGGTTCTTCACTGTCACCTGGTTCAAGCACTAATAATCGATACACAACTACAAACTGTTGTCATCCTTCTTTATGAACAACACTGGTACACCCCATGGTGACTCACTTGACCAAAAAAAACCACACTACAATAGACCATTGAGCTGTATATGTAGATCTCACAACTCAGAAGGCGCCATCCTATATGAATACATCAAGATAGGAGACACACCTTGCTGTAGTTCAATACCAAACTCAGTCTCTCATCAAGGGGGTAATGCTAAAAACTCCCATGGAAAGACATCAGGGTACTATTCTACGTCCTTGGGAAACACCGAATACTGATTTTATGATGAAATTAGTGTTATCCCATCCATCAAGGATGACATGGATAGAACACGCATCTAAACCATATGAGGGTCTTTCTCACCAATAATCACTATTGGCTCTTCATCATCATCTAAGAACACAAACTACCTCATGAAGAAATCCATGATATCGTGCAGTGCATATAACTTACCCATGCTGAGGATGATGACATATGGTTGTATTTTTAAAAATAGGAAATATACCCAAGAGCAGTGCTTCCCCAATACTAGCTCATAGTCTCTACATACATCAAAATAGTTAGCTCAACCTCCAACCAGCATAGTCAATTCCAAGGAAATTGGAAGTATCTCTACCTCAAGTCCCAAAGAATGGATAAGGGCATGTGATATGAAGGAGTGTGTTTCTATCAAATCAAAAAAGGTATGAAACCAAGTAGAAAACAAGAAAACAATACCTCAAATGACATCTGGCTCGCACAATGCTGGAAACACTAAAGTATGAAGCTGACCATGCCCTACTCCACAAGCTCTATGACCCTGCTGATGACCACCTCCATGGCCGCACTCTTCTCTTTGAGGATGGGGAGAATACTGGGGATATGATCTTCCTACCCCATATACTCCCTTATGATCCCAAAATAGAGACTCATATGAAACTGTCTTAGTGGAGGAACCTAAAGCAGAAAAAATGGTGCACACTGACTGCTCAGAGAGGTTAGAAACTCTTGTCACTGATGACCTCAACCTCTACAAGAAAAACATTCATATGATCCCTTGGAATAGGAGTAAGAGCCATTTCCCCAAGAGAAACTATACATTGAGGGATAGGACCTACCCCTGTATGATTGAAAACTCTTCTATCATGAAAACTGGGAACCCTAGATCACAGCTCTACTTCATGAGGAATCATGATGAGTCCCGTATCATGATTATTTGGTTCTAGAAAATGTCTTATCGATGACCACTACTCTCACCAACACCTCAAGATAAGTTTTCAACATAAATGTGGTGAACTGATGTTGGATCTATGGTTGTAAATCCCCATTAAAATGCCTCACCCTAGCCTCCTCATCTGGAAATAGGTCTAAAGCATATCACAAAAGGTTCCTGAAATGGACCCCAAACTCTCACACACTGGATCTCCCCCACTGAAGGGTAAGTTGATTCTAGAGACTGGAAACCATCATGGAACTCAGCTCTCAACTGGCCTCAGAACTCCATCCATGAGACTTCCGACTCATCATGATCTCCAAGGAATAAGAACCACCACTACCTCACCTCCTCACAGAACATCGTCAAATCCAATGATATCCAGTGATCCTTCTAAGAATGGATCAAACTAAAGGCTATCTCAACCTCCTCTACCCAGTCATATGTGATTGTATCTAAAACGGATCCCTCGTACCTCTGCATACTCTGGTGATAAAACTCCTAGAGTGTCTTCCTCCAAGTGTCATCGTTATTAACCTATACTCTGTGGTGATCTTCTAAAACAACTTGTTGAACATATTCTACGTAGACCTGAAGAGGACATCGACCTGGAGCCATTCCTGCAAAATAAAAAATAGTTAGAGATATTAAACCTAGAATATGGAAGAAGTTAACATTAATTAATTATTTTCTTTTATTCATTTTAGGTTAGCCTTCCCAAGGTCTACCCATTCAAACACTGGCGCAAGAAGAATGATGCATGATCCTTTCCTAGGTCTCTACCCTTCAACCATTATTACCTTTTTTAGTATCCTTTCTAAGCTTAAACCTCCATGCATCAGATTACAGGGGGCCCTAAATACCCATTTCTAATCCATTCTCCCATGTTTACAATTCTTGCTAAATTTAGCTGACAATGTTTCCCTACCAACCTATATAGCCTCACCTATGCCTAACTCCAAACTCCATCCTATCCCTCAACCGGAATTCTAATACCACTCTGTCATAACCCATTCCCCAAAGTGTACCCTTGGTTTGAAAATGGGAGAAGAGAGATAATTACACTCGAGTACTGCCTCTAGTAGACCCCGAGTTGGAGACTAGCACTGAGGGTATAATAAACACACAGATGGGATGCATTATCCTTTAAGAGAACACTTTCGAAATAGAGAGATAAGAAATACACCAAACAAATCCTGGTCAGAATACAATATAAAAGAAAACCCAAGTTTACATATGTAATGATATGAAATAACCCCCACAACTAAAAGGAAAACTGAATGTACCAAAATAAAAGTAAAGATGACAGTGACTGTGAAGACCAAACTTCTCCGGAAAAACCCTAAGCTAGTAGTAACTATCCTAATCTCTAAACATCTACAAATAACCTGAAAAAAAATTATATATATGTAGGGTGAGTATAATAGTATAATCAGTAGGATCCTCTCTAGATCCTCTCATGCAAAAGGTAAATAAAGCATGCTAAAGCATAATGAATAATAAGTGAAACTAACTCATCAGCTAAACAGGTATACTAAGTTCCTAGCCTCACTGTGTCTACTCTCACCAAGTATCACATACAATAGTATATAATATAATAAATAATATCAAGGGTACCCCATTATTACTTCCCCATTGGTTTTCCACTTTTCACCAACAACACACGTCCTGAGAATCTCTCTCCAAAAGGCTAGCCTTTAGACACCTGGGCGAGGCACCACAACATGCATCTCGTGCGACACACCACCACGTCCATGTAACCAAAAGTAACCAGGTAGTTTCCTAGAGCTACTATAGCCCGTAAAATGCATATTATATGTTAGATATTATACCTCAATCCATCACAGCTCATACACTAAGGAACCTCAGTCTATCACAACCTATACACATTATACCTATAGTATTCCTTAGGAAAATATATCCAGAATATATGCGTGTGAAGTAAACACAAGACATTACATCAATATACACACATATATGGGTAAAACTAAACACTGTGCATACCATCATAAGTAACAACCAAGAGAAGTGAGAGGGGTCAAAGGGGGTAGTAATCCATCCATCCTCCCATTAGGTTGTTAGAGAAAACACCCTATAGTGATCGGAATTCTTGAGGTCTTAGTTTACCTAACCAAAAGGTTGGAGTATCATATAAAAACAAAAAATGCACATGATATAATATATCTCACAAGCACACTATGGAAATAACCTAGTGTCAGAATCAACTGTAGCTAACATCTCTTGGACTCCCAACTTCCACTACTAAGATCAGATAACCTATAAGCACACAACCATTTAAAGAGATACATTAAGTTATTTAATTCCTTTTTTCCATCAGTTTCACTTTATGTTAATTAATTATTAACCATTAATTAACCATTAACACTTATCTATTACATTACATTAGATTTACAACAAAGTTCCATTCCCTCCAGGAATAAGCAAACCGAGTTCACAACTTCTCAGAATTATTACCTCATCAATGCATCCCAGAAAGATCCAACCCCATGGGTTAAGTATTTATTCATTTATTAACATTATTACTTTACATATTTCTAGGTACTCTAGGAAAACACACTGAGATACCAAACATGGTATAAAACCAGACACATCCATCTGTCTCAAGAAGCGGGGAAAGGAAAGAATATATACAAACAACCTGGCTGTCATCCAAACAATAGATTCAAACAAGCATACAAATTTAATATTAATGATTATGACCAAGTTCAACACATTCTGTCAACCCTGGTGCCCTCCCCAATACCCATATTCATATCCTGATGCATCTTTCCACCATATACATCAACTGCTGTCACAACATTTGGGCCTCCCTACCCCATAAACCACAACAACCCTCCAAGATCACATCATATCACAAGAAGCAGGAAAAAAACATAGTAATCGGGATCTTGTATCTAAATAAAGGCATTCATCCTTAACACAACATGATCCCTCATGACTCCAAATCACAAGGCACATGGCCTTTACAAGAAATTAGGAGACTTAGGTCCTCCAAAGGCATTATATTTTATCACACAGCCAATTCTTATTCCATATTGAATTAACCAATTAATTATTTATAGGTTCCAATAGTGGAAAACCTAAGAAAAAATATATCAAAAGCAGTTATAAATTAATTAAATAATTAATTTAACATGACTTTATTTATTTTATCAACAAGCATCATTAATTTTTAGGTTCATTAACCAATTCAATTAAACATGCATATTTTCATCAATTTGATTAAAATAAAATTACATCAATAACCAGATTCATTAAGCATGACTATTTAATATTTAAGGAAATTAATTATCAATAAATTATGGATTACATTATTTACTAATTTCACATTATAAACTAAGAAATATAAGAACCACATAGATATCACACTAACTATCCAATCAAGAGGCAACCTGTTATCATGGTACAAACAACAACATCACCAGGTGATCAATACCAATTCTTTAATCTAATTCACATAATTATTAGGTTAATTTCATAAAAATCCATGGCAATAAATCTTTATAGATTTATGATTTCATGTAAACAATTATAGAATCAACAAATCCCCTACCTAAAAAAGGTGTCAATGTTCTTCGCACGAGAACAGATCAATACTGCAACTCCTGATCACCACTCTCGAAGAACTGCATCCACCAGAGGGTGTCGCGCCACAACAGCGCTAACAAAAAACTGATATAAATTCATTATAAACACAAATATTTAGAAACATCACATGGAAAAGAGTAATAGGAGGAAATAGATCTAAGAAACTACAAGAATGGAGGTAGAAAATAACTTTGATCAAAGACAGATCAAAGGAGGGAAGCTAGGGATTGATCCTTAGCAAAGGAATCCCAAAAACGCCCAAGAGGGTGTCAATGGGTCTCCTAGAATTATGATAGAGGTGTTGTATCTATAGGTTTTGACAAAACCGAGTGGATAAAAACATTTAAGGCATACATCATTGAGGATTTACACCACATGAAAACCCCTTTCCAACTGTGTAATACTTAGGGTTCAGTTTCCATTGTAAAATGCATGCCCTTATATTTTATTTTATTTTTAAACCCTATTTTATTACACATAATGGAACCTAATTTCACATCATTTAAAATATTTACATGTTTTGAAATCTTTCTGATCCTAGTTCTCAATAATCAAACTCCTCCAAACTTTCTCTGAGCCTCCTCCTAGCACCTTGGTTTTTGAAAACATACAAAGGGTTGATCCATGTATATCATGGACCTTAAATATATTCTAATATGCTACAATTTGGTTATTAGGGAGTATTATCCCCATATAAACATCTAGGCCCTCGTTGCCAGTTGGCATCCTCTATCATTTGGGGAGATGCACTTGAGGCCATGTGGCCAACTAGGCTTGGGGCACCATTGAGTGGAATTCGGGTCCAGGATAGTACACAATTAATTATTAGGAATTATAAGATGATATCCATGTATTCCACATGTTACTGGATGCTTGAGACTAGAGGGATGAGTGTTGGTACTTCATATGATACATGATATTTGGGAAATACCGACATAGGCATCAAACTCTAGGGGAATGTCAGGATGAGTGCTCAGATTCCATGTGATACTTGATGAGGTTGGGGAATTATAGGATGAGTGTTTTTATTTTATGTAGTTAATTATGGAGGTGTGTTCATCGTGTCATTATTAGAGAAACCCTGGTATTATCCAAAGAAGGTAGGACTAACCAAAAACATCAAAATGGAGCTTGAGACATCAATGATCTTTTTTATTTATTTATTTTTTATCACCTAATTCATTATCTATAACTCACATACACCACTTATCAGATTGGTTAGTTTAGAGAAACTGTTGGTTATAGTCTACTGATTTATACTCACACCCTACTTGGTCCGCCATGAAACTTGGGTTCCTGAGTAGACACTGTCTTTTTTCATAGGTCCTATTCCAAGGAAAGGCCCATTGTTGGTGCATGTTACAAGCTGTCTAAGTTGAATGATGGAACTGAGTAAGAATCAGAAAAAGTTTGGGATGAGCTACTGGTTATAGATTGATTTTATTTATTTTATAATACTAGTGTATAATTCACCCATGAGGGATCTTATATATATGAAACATTCATTTTTATCACATGTGATACTGTATTATTTATCAAGACTTTCCCTGATTAAGTTTTCTTACTTGGATGTTATCTATTTTATTTTATTTCCATTTTCTTATACACTAATATGAGGACATAGTATCCCCACAATGTACTCATAATCCCTCACCAATTTTATCAAATCATTGACGTACATGGAGGTAAATTTGCGGTCATGTTGAGAACTGATATGGTTACTGTTCATAGAGTGAGTCAGGCCTTGAAATTACATGAGATCTAATCCTTAGTGAGGATATTCCGAGAAGTGAGTTGGGATGATTATCTGGTTTTTATTTTCATATAGAAGAAAGATTCATTTACATAATTTGAGATAATATTAGAGGATAATTAAAATATAGAGTGACGATACAAGATAAGACAAAGGGTTCTAGGAATATCTACTGGAGTTGTGGTATGAAGGGACATGTTAAGAAGGAGTGTAGAGAAAAACAAAATTCACCTAAAACTAATGCAGTAAACAAAACAATTGAAGGAACTGGTGATGTTTTTATTGTTGAGATTGGATAACCCTATGGAGTCTCAGATTTTATAATTAGGGCTATCCTTCTATTCTAAATTAGAGAAGGGATCCCTAAATAATTATCCTACAAGGAATTTTAGAAGGGTTTATCTTATAGTTGATGAAACCATGAAAATTATTGTAAAGGGTGATGTATAGATAAAAAATAATAGTGGGAGTTTTATTATTTTAGATAATTTGTGATATATTCTTGGATTGAGTAGGAATATTATTTTCATTGAGTTACTTTATGATATAGGTTTTATTACCATGTTCACTAGTGGTGTATGAAAAATTACCAAGGGAGCTATGGTCATGGCTCGTGGAGTAAACAATGGAACCCTATACAATATGAAAAGAAATTGAATGGAAAAAAATGAAAAATGAAATTATTTTGGGGATTCACAACTATGAAATTATAGGTCAAGCCACATAAGTGGGAAGGGGATGCAGGTGCTAGAGGAAAAAGGAATTCCACCATAGTAGAATTTATTAGAAGTTAGCCTATGTGAATATTGTATATTTGGAAAGAAAAACAAGGTATCTTTTATAAAAGGAGGCATAACATTGAAGTTTGGAAAGTTGAACCTAGTAAATGTTGATCTTTGGGGACCTGTACCAGTATATTCCATTAAAAGTCACTGTATTAAGTTGTAAGAACCCAGATCTTTATTTTAGGTATGGATATTCATTTTGGGTTGTTTTTGAAGAAAAAGGAAGAAATGGAAATATTTGAAGTACATGTTGTGTAATTCTGTGTACATTTCATGTACTCATGTACCATGTATATACACCTAATGGCTGTGTAACGGCCGAGTACATGTCCATGTAGGTGATCTGGAAGACTGCTTAAGGTGGGGACCGATTAAGGCTACTGCACAATGTGTAAATTTAATGAACACGTCATTTATTTTTCTTTTTATTTGATAAATTAGAGCGGGGTCATGTCTCATCCTCAGAAACATCTTCTTATCCCCTTGGTTTGTACAGGCGAGCAATGAAAGGGACAAAGAACTCTGAACCCTTCCTGATTCTTTGTTCAACCTCCGATTGAGACACCATTGGGTGTGTTGGAATCCCACCGATATGTTCTCAATTCCTCTAGAGCCTTTCTTCCTGATTTCTCCTCTCTCATGAGTTATTAAAGGTTGAATGTTTTTCAATTTTTTTAGATATACACTATTCTAGGCTGATTCAAGGGACGATGTTCAAGAGTATTGATCGTACGCCCTCAAGGTAGGTGATTTGTGCCTTTCGTTGATTGTCTTTAGATTATATATGCTTAAAGTGCCGCATACCCACGTTTGGGGTATTGTGTGTTTTGTAATTAATTTTTCGTTAATTTTTTTCTGTTATGGTTTGATTGATTAATAAAGGATTTTTGATTATGAGTGAGGTTAGATACGTTGTTTATGGGACACCCCATGAGTGAGTTTCCCATATTTGGTTGATTATGGACATTTGGTCTAGAATTCCTATTAGAATTTCCTTGTCTTCCATGACTTGTATTTTTAGGATGGAATTACTAATTTGTTGAGATGCATGTGATATGTATTGTGGAAGTTTGACCAAGGGGAATTTGACTATGATATCTTTCTGAGGTAGGTTTATTTATGTAAGAATTGTTACTATGTTAGACTAGAGAGGTTAGATCATGATAGATACCCAGAGGGTCATTATTAAATGATTTTTTTTATGTTGTCCAAGGGGTATTGAATGTTAGATATTCTAGGTGGTTGTTTATAATTAATTGATGCTATGTTGACCAATGGGTATTGACCGCAAGATCTGCCCAGGTGGTCGTTTGTAAATGATTAGTGATATGTTAAACTAGACGGGTTAGACCGTGAGAGATACCCAGAGGGTTGTTATTAAATGAATTGTTGTTATGTTATAACAGGTGGATTATATTGTGATAACTTTCCCAAAAGGGTCATTTTTGAATAATTGAATGATGGTGGTGAGTCTGCCAAGCCAAAGAATAAGCTTGGACTCGGTCTTACTTGATTGTTTAGATGGTCTTATGAGATGTCTATTGTTACTATTTCATAGCAGATACAAAGCTTAGTCTAGATACCAAGTTTTAAATGATTCAATGGATGAATAATTAATGTTAAATGATTGTAATTGAAAACTGTATGATAGTTTAATTTTGAGTACTTCCTTGTTTATTTCTTCATTTATGCATATTACCTGCTATATGTATTCAATGAAAGTTAGGCACAAATCTTTTTGTTATTACCTACTAGGATTCGTCTCACACCCTATTTGGGACATGTTTTTAGACCCAAACAAATTATATGATTGTAGGTATAGATAAGGGAAAGCACCTTTTTTCATCTGGTACTTGATTGCTTTTGGAGCTGCAGAGCATGAGACCAAGCTAAGGCTTGCGATCCTGCTGGAGTTTACTTATTTTCTATAATTTGATTTCAATATTGTATTTCCAGAATTGTGACTTATTTGGATACTTTAATAGACACATGTGACATGCATCATTTATATATATGCTCCAGTTATTATATTACTATCAGTCTTCTGCTGTTTACTTTTGTTTTATGGTATTACTGATTTCGATATTGTTTAATATTTTCCTTCTACAGTGTATACTCTTCCAATGAAGGCATAGTTTCCCCAACTACACACCGTGGCCATTGCTTCTAGTCGACAGCCTCTGGCATTTGGGGAAATGTTCTTGAGGTCATGTGACCAACCAGGTTTGGGGATCCTTTTGGTGGTGCCTTTTGAATTGGGACGTTACAAAGTGGTATCATAGGGGTTTTATTTTTTGCTTTATGTTAATATTTGAAGCCAATAGACTGGGATATGAATGAATTGGTAGTTGGTAATAAGTTGTGCTCAAGAGTAGCTAACCCGTGTACAGGGAAAAGCCAAGTTACCTTGAATATTGAAATTTTTATGGTTTTGTAATTATTACAATTGATTTGATTTCACCATTGGGTGTCACACTTATTTTTTTCTATTATTATTGATATCATTGTGGTTGTATTTCTGTTTCAACCTCATGAGATGAGGGTATTCCATCTCATGTATCATATAGGCAGTTTTTATAGATCACATGTCATGCATTTTTGTCATGACATTTAGGATGCATTACTGATTGCATGATATTGTGATAGATGTTGTGATAGATATGCATGATATTGTGATAGATTCTATGATAGAATACCTGATATTTTTGAAATGGTATTGGTATATGTAATGTTTCATTTGGATGGATGCCAAGCTTTGGTCCCTGAGGTGTTATGGGCCCTCTTGGATCGGAATTTGGTGGATCATGTTTGAACTTTAATTAAATTCAGTTATGATATGACATGAATAAGGATGAAAAAATTTGATTTTAATAGATTATGGGCTCCCAAAAATTGTAATTTGGAATGCCTCGATCAAATTTTAAGTTTTTAAGGGTTCTAGAGAAGTTTTAGAGTCTTACTATCCGGAAACCCAGACAACACAATGTGTGATGTTATGAACACACACCATGTGTTCCTCTGTTCTAGAAGAAACCACATTTATAAAGTACATGTTGTGTATAGTATGTACACACCATGTAGTTGTTGACCGAGTGAATGAATATGTGGGCAGAGGCATGGGGTTGATAAAAGCTTGGTAAAACACACCGTGTACTGGGAGTACACATCATGATGTAAGAGACCATGTATCTAGCCATGCGACTAATGAAACGGGTGGATGAAACATGGGTTGTACATGTCGTGTTAGATTATACACGTAGTGTATAAATTGACCGTGTATCTGGCCGTGTGACTAATGACATGGGTGGATGGAAATTAAGTAGTACACAACGTGTTTAGGGTGAACACACTGTGTAGTGTTACACCGGGAGAGAACCGTGTATTTCTAGCCGTGTAGAAGTAATTGGACAGAAAATAATAATCAAGTGAACACTGTGTATCAGGAGGATCACACCGTGTGTATGTGGTGTTACACGACCAAATCGGTAGAGGTACATGCCCATGTTAAGGCTTATAGGGAACATGATGTGTAGTGGTTCTACATACTGTGTAACCCCATTTTGTAAAACTCGAATTCTTTCCTTCTCCTATTCCATTATTTCACTTATAAGTTGCTGTCCTTGATAATATTGTAATAAGGTGTGCACTTGACCTTGAAGAGTCATTCCACCAAGAAATCCTCCTGTTGTATGCTAGGTGCAGGGCGATGAACAGACACCAAAAATAGTAGATCATGGACTACCAACAGATCTTATCGTCATTCCCATCTTAGCAATAGCTATTATACTGAATGCAGATGCTAATGCACAGTTCTGTGAAGGATTTTTGAGGATGATACAAACATTTTAGAAAGAACCGCATCCTGCCCTGACTATGGTAGAGTTGATGAGGGTGTTCTAGTAGTATAATCCTCCCACTTTTTCAGAGGATGCAGGACCACATGATACAGAGTCACGGTTGTAGGCCATGCTTGCTATCTTTGAACATTTGGAGACGCCTCTGGAGAGGAGGGTGAAACTCATGATGTACATGATATGTGATTCTAATGATATATGGTGGGATGTTGTCTAATATGTAGGATTTCATTGGGATATGACTTGGGAAGAGTTTCATAGGACCTTCTATGATTACTTCTACCCTGAGATATTGAGAGCTAATCGAGCTCGAAAGTTCATGCATTTGGATCAAGGTGGTCTTTCGGTGATGGATTATTCTTCTCACTTTATAGAGATTCAACTTTTTTGCACCGATTTTGGGAGTTGATAAGTTATATTTGTATAAGTGATTTGATGATGGTCTCAGGTATGAAATCTGATCACCGGTGAATGTTTTCAGGCTTACATCAATGACTGCTATAGTAAACTTGGTGCTAATTACCGAGAAAAATCTGAGGGAGTTGGGAGCTGAGTTTTAGGGTGGTTCAACATCTAGGTATACTACTCCTTCGAAAGATAACAAGAAGTTCCATAGGGATATTTCACATGATTTTTTTTCAGGTAGCTCAGTGGTATGCTACCAATGTAAGAAGAGTGGGTATATGAGACCACATTGACCGAAGGACCCAGTCGAGTGTCGATCTTGCGGAAAGATGGGATATATTCAACATTTTTTTTCAGATGTCCTCACTATCAGCGAGTGAGAGGAGATCTGTTATGACTCCATGTTCAGGAGAAGGACCACTAGTTTCTCATCAGTTAAGGAACTGGAGTTCTTCAGGCCATTCATGTCTAGGAGGAGGTTGTGGTCATGGTATCTAGATGGTAGGTTTTTAGTGACAACAAGGTGGATTAGCTCAGGGTAGTCAAGTAGGGTCGCAGGGCCATGGTACAGGTCAAACTTTTGTAATATATATGACCCAGTAGGAGCAGGATCCCAAACCCACTATAGTTAGAGGTACAATTCTAGTTGCCTCAGTTTTAGCTTCTACTCTTTTTGAAATAAGGGCTTCCCATAGTTTTATATATGTTTCCATTATAGAGGATATTTGGCTCGGTATCTTTACTTTTGACGATGTTATAATTCTAGAAACTCCATTGGGGATTCGAACGACTAGTGTACATTAGTGAAAGGAGTGACCTATTGATGTTCGTGGGTGTCACTTTTTGTGGGACCTCTATGTCTTATAGATTAAAAGCTTTGATCTCATTCTCAGAATGGACTGTTTGATCTCCTTTTAGGCCTTTGTTGACTGCTATCACCATAGGGTGAGCTTCATGTTACTAGAGGGTAGATATTTTATACACAAGTGAGAATGGGATTTCCAGGAGAGTAGAGCTAGACTCGAGAATCATGGGTTGGGAGGAATTACAACCCAAATTGCTAGTTTATATCTGGATGACTAGGGGTCTTCATAGATAGACTTTCCTCTAGTGGTGGATCATTTTAGGGATTTCTTTCCAGACTACTTTTTAGGTTTACCTTTGGAGAGGAAGGTGGATTTCTCTATTGATCTTGTTCCAAGAGAGACACTAGTGTCCATTCTTCCGTAAAGGATGACTACCCCATAGTTACAAGAGATCAAGAAACAGTTATAGGAGTTGTAGGTAAAGGGTTTCATCTAACCCATTACTTCTCCTTGGGGTTCACATGTCCTTTTTGTAAAGAAGGTGGTCAGTACCCTCAA
The DNA here is from genome assembly GCA_963277665.1 of Viscum album. Lineage (NCBI taxonomy): Eukaryota > Viridiplantae > Streptophyta > Magnoliopsida > Santalales > Viscaceae > Viscum > Viscum album. Next base: position 444,440,215 of record OY728160.1, read on the forward strand.
ACTTTTTATGGATTATCAGAAGCTGAACCATTTGACTGTGAAGAACTAATATCCCTTAACAAGGATTGATGATCTCTTTGACCAACTTCGAGTATCCCAGGTGTTCTAGAAGATTGAATTGAGATCCTATTATCATCAGTTTCACATTAGACCATCATATATACCTTTTACAGCCTTTTAGAATAGGTATGGTGTATACGAGTATTTGGTTATACCGTTCGGTCTCACAGATGTGCCAACAGTTTTCATAGAACCGATGAACCGAGCATTCCATCCTTACTTGGATTATTTTTTGGTAGTCTTCATGGATGATATCTTGGTGTACCCTCACACTCAACATGACCATGCCACCCATATTGGGATCATTTTGAGTTCACTGAGAGAGAATCAGTTATATGCTAAGCTCAAAAAATGCTACTTTTGGATGGACCTGATTCATTTCTTGGGTCTTGTCATCTCAGAGTTAGGAGTATCAGTAGACCTAGATAAAGTGAGATCATTAGTTTTCTGAGAGCAACCGAAGAACTTATTTGAGTTAAAAAGTTTTTTGAGGCTGGATGGTTACTATAGGTGATTTATATAGAACTTTTCATACTTACCAGTGCCACTGACAAACCTGACTAAGAAGGGTACGAAGTACCTATGGACAGATACCTGTGATTTAGCCTTTCAAGAGCTGAAATGGAGATTTAATTCAACGCAATTACTTATTTTTCGAGAACCGAGCAAGAATTACACCATTTATTGTGACACATCAGGTATTGGGCTTGGATAAGTGATTATGTAAGGGGAAGGAGTCGTTGCATATGGGTCTTGGTAGTTGAGGCCATATGAGAGAAATTACCTGATGAATGATATCGAGTTAGCTGTAGTTGTGAATTCTTGCGCTGTTGGATACATTATCTTTTGGGAGATAATTTCATGGTATAAACTGACAAAAAAAGCATCAAGTATATCTTTACTTAGTTTGATCTGAATTTGAGACAGTGAAGTTGGGTTGAATACCTTCATCCTTTTGACTTTGATCTTGCCTACATTCTTTTGAAAGGAAATGTAGTGGATAACGTGTTGAGAAAGAGGACTTAGATATAGGCAGTTCAGGAGGCCAGTAGTGAGTGGCTGCTCATGGCTCTATTCTCTGAGATGTATTTGGAGGTGCATGACAGACAGGGGAAGATACTTCTTTCTTCTATAGCTATTACCTCTACTCTACTGGATCAAATGAGAATGGGGAAGCTATCAGATTCCAAAGCCCTAGTCCTAAGGGAGAGTGTGTTAGGAGAGGATGCTACTCCTAGGTGGACCATAGGAAATGATGAGGTTTTGTGTTTTCATGGGCACGTATGGGTGTCATCAGACATATGTGAGGATTTTTTGTGAAATTTTAATTCCTCAACTTGGGAAGTTCATCCTAGTGTCACTAAGATTTATCAAGGTTTAAATCATAATTATTGGGGTCTAGGTATGAATAGGGATGTATCTAGTTTTGTTATGAGATGTTCTACTTGTCAGCAGGTGAAGGCAGAGCACCAGCGTCTGGTAGGGATTTTTTAGTAGTTACCCATTCCTAAGTGGAAGTGGAACGATGTCGCAATGGATTTTGTGATAGCTTTACTAACACCGTCTCAAGGGAATGATGCAGTTTAGGTTGTTATCAGTAGGCTCATGATGATTTCAAACTTCCTGCTGATTAAGGAAACCTTTAGTGTTGATGAACTTGGAAGGTTTTACATCTGAGATATTATATGTTTATGTGGGTTTCCACACTCTATCACTTTAGATAGGGACACCTGATTTACTTCTCATGTCTGGAAAGAACTATAGAGGGATTTGGGTACATAGGTAATTTTGAGTACAACTTACCATCCCCAGACAGATCTCCAGTCCAAACACACGATTCGGGTTTTGGAGAAAATGCTTCGAGCATGTGTCATGGATTTCTGGGGCTCTTGGGAGATACACATACCCCTAGTGTAGTTTACCTACAATAAAATTTTCAAGAAACAATTTAGATGGAAACTTATAAGGATTTTTACGGTAGGCCATTATGATCACCCCTATGTTATTTGGAAGTAGGAGAGGCAGCTATGCTGGGACCTCATCTTGTCCAAGAGACCACTGAGTAGGTGGAGTTGATTTCAAAGAGGATGGATACTGCAAAATCTTGAAAAAATCTTATGATGATCGATGGAGATGACCACTAGAGTTTGAGTTTGGGGATCATGTTTTCTTACATGTCACACCAAGGTTGGGACATAGGAGTATTAGATGTTAGGGGAAGTTTTCACCAAGATACATCGGGCTGTTTGAGGTTTTGGAGAGAGTCGGTCCAGTTACCTATCAGTTGTAGTTACCTCAGAGGTACCAAGATATGCACGACGTCTTTGATGTGTCTCAGCTATAGAATTACTTTATGGACCCATCTCATGTTTTTCAACCTGATAATGTTGAGTATAAGGTGGATGCATCCTTCAAGGAGCAACCTATTCATATTGTGATTCACAGTACAAAGATTTTCTATGGCTGGTCTGTTCCTCTAGTATGGGTTCTATGGCCACATAGGCGAGTGTAGGATGAGACTTGGTAGAAGGGGACCAACGTACAATCACAGTGGCCAGAGTTGTTTGAAGCTTCTTCTTCACCACCCTTGGAAGAAAAATTCATGGATGAATTTCTTTAAGGGGGGAAGTTTGTAAGAACCCAGATATTTATTTTAGGTATGGATCTTCATTTTGGATGGTTTTTGAGGAAAAAGGATGAAATATAAATTTTCTAAGTACACACAATGTACTTCTATGTACACACCGTGTACCTAGGTACCACATACTGGCTGTGTAACGGCCGAGTACATGGCCGTATAGGTGACCTGGCAGATAGCTTAAGGTGAGGGATGGCTAAGGCTACTACACGACATGAACATTTAATTAACAAGACATGTAGTTTTCATTTTTATTTGATAAATCATAGCGGGGCCACGTCTCATCCTCTAAAATGTCTTCTTCTCCCCTTGGCTCATATAGTAGAGCAACAGAAGGGCCAAAAAAATCCAAACCCCTCCCGATTCTCTATCCGACCTTTGATTGAGATGTAGTCGGGTGCGTTGGAATCCCACTGGCGACTTCTCAATTTATCTAGAGTCTTTATTCTTGATTCTTCCTCTCTCGTGATTTATTCAAGGTTGAACATTTTTCAAATTTTTTGTAGATCTATGCCATTCTATCCCAATTCAAGGGTTGAAGTTCAAGAGTATTGATCGTACGACTTCAAGGTAGGTGTGTTGTGCCTTTCGTTGATTATCTTTGGATTATACATGCTTAAGGTGCCGCATTCCTACATTTGGGGTATTGAGTGTTTTGGAATTAAACCTTTTTTGTTACCTGTTAAAGTTTGATTGATTGATAAAGGGTTGATGATTATGAGTGAGGTCAGATACCTTGTTTATGGGACACCCCATGGGTGCGTTTCCATTATTCGATTGATTATGGCCATTTGGTCGAGAATGCCTGTTAGGATTGCCTTATTCTCCATGCCTTGTGTTGTTAGTACAATGTTACTAATTGTTTGAGATTCTTGTGATATTCATTGTGGAAGTTTGACCTAAGGGAATTTGACTATGAGAGATTCTCGCGGTAGGGTCATTTATGTAAGAATTTTTTTTATGTTAGAAAAGAGGGGTTAGAATGTGAGAGATACCTAGATGGCCGTTATTAAATGAATTGTTGTTATGTTGAACAAGGGGTATTGACTATGAGAGCTATTGGGTGGTCTTTTATTATTCATTGATGCTATGTTGACCAAGGGGTATTGACCGTGTGAGCTTCCCAAGTGGTCGTTTGTAAATGATTAGTGTTATGTTAGACCATAGGGGTTCGAACATGAGAGCTACTGAGAGGGTTGTTATTAAATGAATTGTTTTTATGTTATAATACGGGTATTAGACTCTAAGAACTTTCCCAGAAGGGTCATTTTTGAATAATTGAATGATGGTGATGAGTTTTCCAATCCAAAGAAGAATCATGGACTCGGTCTTACTTGATTCTTTTGATGGTATTTTGAGACATCTGTTGTTACTATTACATAAGGGATACAGATATTAGTCTAGATCCTAAGGTTTAAATGATTCAATTGATGAATAATGAATGTTAAATGATTGTAATTGAAAAATGTAGGACTGTTTACTTTTGATCACTTCCTAGTTTATTGCTTCATTTATGCATATTACCTACTATATATATTCAATGATAGTTAGGCACATATATTTTGGTGGTTTCCTACTAGGATTCATCTCACACTCTATTTGGGTCATGTTTTTGGACCCAAAAAGTTTATATGGTTGAAGGTATAGATAATGGAAAGAATCATTTTTCATCAGGTAATTGATTGCTATTGGAGCTAGAGAGAATGTGACCAAGATGAGTCTTGCGATGTTGTTGGAGTTTACTTATTTTCTGTAATTTGGATTCAATATTCTATTTCCATCATCATGACTTGTTTGGATGCTTTCTTAGAAACATGTGACATGCATAATTCATATATATGTTCTATTTGTTATATTTCTATTAGTCTTCCACTGTTTACTTTTGTTTTATGGTATTAATGCTTCTGCTATTTTTTACTATTTTCTTTTCGCTGTGTATACTTTTCTAATGAGGGCATAGTTTCCCTAACTACAAACCGTGGCCCTTATACTAGTTGGTAGCCTTTGGCATTTAGTGAAATGCACTTGAGTTCATTTAACCAATTAGGTTTGGGGAACCTTTTGGTGGTGCCTTTTGAATCGGGATGTTACATAAGTGAAATCTATTGATGTCTCCACAAAGAAAGCATGAATTTACTTTCTGAAAAGAAAATATTGTGTTTATAAATTTTTTCATAAGTGGAAGACTTTATTGGAGAGTCAGTCAAGATCAAAGTTGAAATGATTGAGGATTAAAAATAGAGGAGAGTGTTATAGTAAAGTGTTCATAGGATTTTAGGAATATAATGGAATTTAGTGAGTGAAGAATATTCCAGTTACACTATAACAAAATAGTGTGACCAGGAGGATGAATATGACATTGAATGAATGTGCTAGGAGTATGAGGCTGAAATTAGCATTACCCAAGACCTTTTGGGTATATGCACTGAATATGGAATCATATCCCATCAATAAGAGTCCATCTATATCAATTTGTGGATATTTTCATATAAAATGATTCAAATATCTATAATTTATGATTATTTGGTAGTTTGGAATATATGAATATAGATTTTTTATGTAATGGATAAAATGGATGAAAAATACATAACAAACTTCTTTATTGGATACAGTGATAATGAGTTTAAATATCTCTTTTGGGATGATTCAAACAAGAAGATCATCAGAAGTTAGAATGTAATATTTAATAAAGGTTTCATATACAAGGACTATCATATATTTGAAGCTAATGGTAGAAATAAAGAATCTGAGTTCCAAGATCAATTGGAGCTTAATGGCATACTAGAGCATGTGATAACAGAAACAATGGTTCTTATTGGAAAAAATTATTTTATTCTAACATATCTCAGTAATTTATGTGTTTTGATTCTAAAGAAATAAATATTTGTTTTACTGATGAATTTATGTTAATCATTTTAGGATTTTATTCTAGCTAAATTTTAACACTCTTTAAAATCCATGAGTTTTTTGTGGAATAAATTCCAAAAGAATTTATCATATGCAGTTGACACGTCAAATGAATTTATCTTATGATTATAAATATAATTTTTCTACAGAATCTATAATTCAATTTTTGAAAAAGGACATTATCTTAGATGAAAAAATTTATTTCAAACATTAAATAATTATCTTACAGATAGTATAAAATTCTATTTGTTTTAAAATAATTTATCTTAGGGAGTAGATAAATAATATTTTAGAAAGAATTGAAGATCAAAAAACTAAATTTTATGGATGATAAGATAAGTCTTTTAACTTATTAATCCATCAATTTATCTTACAAAAATGAAATTTTTAAATGATTTATCTTATTTTCTCAATAATTCAAAAATATAATAATCCATTTATCTTACAGAAGATATTTATCTTACACCGCTGAAATTATTTTTCGAGAATAGCGCTTCAAGGATTTTATATTACATAGATCAAGTTATCTAATAATAGATCAATATTTTATTATCAGATATACAATATCATTTGAATATACTCTACTATTTCCTTATATTTTGAAAAGATAAATTATGCTTTTATGTGCATCATAAAAAAAGTTTTCTAAATTAGGAAAGGTTTATTTGGATAGTGAACCTTTTTTATGAGAATAGAAAAATCTGATGAAGATCTAATATTTTATATATTATTGTCTATGTTCATGCCTTATTTGTAAAATATTGAAATACATTAATTATGAGCCTATAAATTCAGTTTTCAAAATGATTATTCACTCAACCATTGGTATTATCATGTTTTCTTAGTTCAAATTAAAAATAAGAGATATAAAATGGAGTTTTAAGATTCTTGAAATATATATAGAAAAATATAAAGAAGAGAAATAAAATACATAGGATAAAATTAATCTTTCTCAATTACATGATAAATTATTAATCATCTTTATTGATGTTCTTACAAGATAATTATTTGAAATTGAAGAACCTACCTAGATACTCTTTGAAGATATTCTTCTTCTCTGGATTTTTTTTGTCATCTGTTAGTTGCTGCTTGCAAATGTGTGCCGAAACTGTATCTATCATCATTGAAATATTTGTATCTATCTTCAATAATTATGTTTTAGTGTGCTAATAACATGGATAGATAGTAAAAGGAGTGACTAATTGAATGATCTGGGACCTTTTGTAATATGTAATAGTTGTTTTCACACATCTGGGAAGCCCCCCAAAAATGGGCTAGTATATTGAAAATGAAAAGGTTATGGATTATAGTGTTGGTGGAGTGGATTTGGGGATATTTGTACCCCAAAACAATATAAATACTCTATATTATACATTTATCTTACTATTTTTTATTTCATTCATTATATGTAATTATATAAGATCATAATTATTCACTCTTTAAGAGAGAGTGGGTTTACGTGAAGAAAATTTCAAGAACTCAATTCACCCACCTCTTGAGCCATTGTACTATATTTATCTAACTAAAAATTGGTATCAAAAGTTAAGACTCATGATTTATAAGTTCTAAATGGTTTAATTTATAAAGGTAATTTTAAAATGGCTGTAATTTTTGAAAATATAGGGGATGTATAGGGTTAGAGAACCCTATTTTAATATAGAAACCCATGGAAGTTGGAAGGGTCAGATGATTATTTATCTTAAAAATCATGGTCTAAAAATATATTTGAAGGTTTTTAATACCCATTAAATCCCCATTATTAAACTCAATAAATTTTATGCTAATAATGAAGTCAACTATGATCTGAACTCTAAATCCATGATGGATATCATATGTTGACTTGGTCCAGAAGGAGTTCAACAGAGGTTCACAATGTGTTACAGCCTATGAAATGTAGACTACCATTTTAATGGATTATGAAGGAACTAAAAACATTCAATAACTTTGGTATAATAATGAAAAACACAAGTTATAAACCTTTATAATGGTGGAAGTATAAATAAAAAATTAGTTAAAAGATAGATTTAATGAGACTTTATAAATTATTTTTCTTCTCTAGGAATCCCTATTCTTGAACCAGACTGATCTCTAAAAATTATATGAATTTTATCACCAAAATGGAGTGTATTTTCATCTGATATCAGGAAATATATTACTATGAAAAAATTCAAAATAAAATAACTTATATAGAAGATAAGGATAGAGAGAATAATATATTTAATAATTAAAATACTAATTTTAAATAATCTACTTCAAAGGATATTAAGAAAAAAAGAGACATCACTTGGATGCTCATATGATAAAGACACTTCAAGAAATTCAGAGTCAAGTAATGAGATCAATAATTTTTTTAAGAATTTCAAAAATATATATAGTAAGATAAGAGGATTCATAAAGTCCTTAAGTAAGAAAAAAGATTATAATGGAAATACTAAAGATGTTAAATGCTATGAGTCTAATAATATTGAACATATCAAACCATACTTTCCTTAATTGCAAGATAATAAGAAGTTTGAGAATAATAAATTCAAAAAGGTTTAATATAAGAAGAAATATAATAAAGATATGAAGGATACATGGAGTGTGTCAAAGTAATCTAGTAATGACTATAATTCTAACACAAAATTTGAAGTATTTAATAAGAAATATAACATGTTCTTCATGGCACAGATAAATAAGGTACATTTTGTTTATTACTCTTCTTCTAAATCTATACCTAAAAACTAATATTATGATAAATTATATGACTAATGTTCTATATTATAATACCATTATGAGTATATGAAGAAAAATAACAAGTCTCTGAATAGATCATATGATGCAGTTGTTAATGAAAAATATTTTTTTAAATAAATAGATTTTTGAACTAAAAGTTAAACAGGATGAGTTTGCTTCTAGTTATGCTATTAATAACAACAAAATAATAGAATTATAGGTTTAATTTAAAAATCTAAACGATAATGTTAAAATATTTTTTGGGGGAGATATTAAAATAATATATTTGGTAAGAACAAATATAATAAATAAAAATATGGCATATGAAGTAATAGATAAAAACACAAGATATATAAAAATTATTTTATACCAATTTCCCAAGATTGAAATATATATAAATTCATCTACTTTCATTATAGAACAAATGATAATTTTATAAATGATTATTTCCTAAGAAACAATCAGGTGTGGGGAATAAATAAAAATTCTATTTCCCTAATGCTATCTAATTCTAATATTTATAATTCTAGAAAATGTAATCAAATTTGTATTAGGAAATATTTTTTCACTAAAACTAATTAAACCAAGATAATTTTGGTACAAAAACATCTTTTTTTCTTAATTTTCTTTTTGGGGAATAAGACAAATAAAAAAAATGAAAAATGGTGTATAGAAAGTGTATTTTCAATACATATGAGTGGATATTTTTCTAACTTTCTCTCACTATATAATATTTATGGTAGACATGCCACATTTAATGACAATAACAATGGAAATATAGTTGGTATTGGATCCATTTGAGATCCAAAATCAATCCTAACTAGTAATGTAATTTATGTTGAAGGATTAAAGCACAACCTATTAAGTATTTATCAACTTTATGATGATGGATATTCAATTTAATTTTACAACAATTAATGTTTATTTTTTAAAGATAAATCCCATATGTTTAAGTTAGTATGAACTGAAAATTTATATACAATAGATCATAATTATTTTTATAGAAAAAATGTAAAGTATTTGAATGTAGAAATAAATGAATAATGGATTCAAAATATGAGACTTAGAATTTGTAACGTTTATTCCTTGATAAAATTATCCAAAAGAAACTTGATTTCTGAGTTACTTAACCTTAAATTGGTTAAAAAGAAACTATGTGGTTTATGGTAAATTGTAAAGAAAAATAAAAATCTTTTAAACTATTAAAATAGGTTTTTTCACTTATAAACCCATAGAAATTATCCACCTGGATCTATTGAGACCCACTAAAACAATAAGACTAGCTGGTAAATCCTTTTTTATGTCCTTGTTGATGATTTTCCAAGATTTACATGGTTCGATATATTGAGAATTTAAATTGAATATTTGTTTCTTTATCAATTTTTTAAAAACTTTTAAAAAATTAAATTGATAAAAAATCATTACTTTGAGGTGTGACCGTGGGAGAGAATTTGACAATCATGAATTAAATTAATTTTTTTTTTCAAAACATGGAATTAATCATACCTTTTATACCCCTAGAACAACTCAAAATAATGGCGTTGTTGAAAGGGGGAATAATTCCTTGCAAGAAATTACTATAACTATGTTATGTGAGTATAAAATACCTGCTCACTCACATGATTAATATGTTAACACAATATTTAATGTCATTGATAGAGTTATAATAATGAAATCTTAATGAAAACACCATATGATCTGTGGAATAATAGGAAACCAAAGTTTAGACCCTTTAATTTTTTTGGTTGAAAAGTGTATATCTTGAATACCAAGGATAATATTGGTATGTTTGATCTAAAGGCTAATGAAATAATCTTTATAGGTTACTCAACTACTTCTAAATATTAAATTATTTTTAATAATAAGTTAAAGGTAGTTGAATATTATTCACATGTTAAATTTGATGAAAGTGATCATTTTGATCACAAAAAGACTCAAATTGAAAACTTAAGCGATTATATGGAAAACCTATAACTTTAAATTCTTTTTGATAACAAAAAGGATGATGATTTTTAATATGATATATAAAAATTCAGAGCAGAAGGTGTTGTTTATGAAGAAATAGAATTTTTAGTACTTAGAAAACCTAGAAACCTTAAACACCATCCTATAAAAACTATTATAGGAAACCTAGATATAGGTGTTAGGACTATGAGAAGTGTAGTAAACCTTTGATGAATTTTCTTCCTTTCTTTCCCAGCTTAAACCTAAAACCATATAAATATCCTTATATGATAAAAATTGGTTATTATCTATCGAAGAAGAGTTAAATTAATTCAAAATGAATAAGGTATGGGAATTAATTGATAGAATCGATGACAATATTTTTTTTATAAATAAATGGGTATTTAGGAACAAATAAGATGATCAAGGTGTGATCACTAGGAATAAGGAAAGATTACTTTCCAAAGGTTATAACCAATAATAAAGAATAGATTATGAGGAAACCTTTATCCAATTTTGTAGATTAGAAACCATTAGAATCCTATCAAAATATTCATCTCATATGAATTTCACATTATATAATATGGATGTTAAATATTATTTTCTAAATGGATTTTTAATGGAGTAAGTCTTTGTTGAAAAACCTCTTGGTTTTTAAGACCCTCATTTTTAAAATTCTATTTGTAATCTTACTAAAACTTTATATGTTCTTAAATAAGAACCTAGAGCTTTCTATGGAAGGTTAAGTTCTTTTCATTTATAAAAATGTTTTTATATGGGATTGAAAAACCCTACTCTTTTTAATAAAAACTCATCAAAAGATACTTTTCTAGATAAAATATATGTTGATGATGTTATTTTTAGCTCTAAAAATCAAAATATGCATAATTACTTTTCAAAACTCATGAAAAAATAATTTTAAATGAGAATGATGGGTGAGTTAAACTATTTTCTTGCTTTTAAAATTTATCAAAAAGATTTTTTTTAAAATATTTTAAACCAAAGAAAATATATACATATTTTAATTAAAATATTTGTACTTGAACGTTGTAAGAACTTTTCAACTCCAATGTGTTCCAATATTAAATTTGACTTGGATGAAGTTGGGAAATCAATTGACAACAATATTTATTGAGGAATAATTGGAAGCTTACTATATCTCATTGCAATTATACTAGATATTTTTCTTTTAGTATGTCTTTGGGCTCAATTTCAATATGAAGATCCTTTCTATCAATGTAATATCAGTTTTAGGAGGAGGGGGTGAATCAATGATCATTTTTTCTTTTATAGGAAAGTTTATTAATTTCATAAGGATACTTTTACTAACATTTGAAAACTTTTTTAGAGTTATGATCCACTCAAATATAAATATCAACCTCTCCTTTAATATGAAAAAAATATAAAGTGATATAGACACATGATATTTACAAGGTTTGGTACAAGTATATACTAATTTTCCATATTGGTTATTCCCCTCAACATGGATTATTTTACAATATTCACAAGATTACTAAGGCACATATAGTAACTAGTTATACAACCCATTAATCGTTCCTCTAGACAACCCTAATTATAACCCCCAAACCACCTATTCTACCATAGTTGGTTATTTACCAACAAAACATTACTAACTATAAACTCTTTATTCATAGCTAGTTATACCCCCAGCTAACAAGCCTTTTTAGCAACTAGTTATACCTCCTTTAATATGCAATTTACTTATTATTTTCTAATCTACTATTAGAAGATCTTATCTTCCACCATAAGGAAGTTGGATCACCTTTACCACTATAAAATATACATATCTTTAATTTCTATAATAATATTTAATTGTCTTTGAAACATTCCCTTGATCTTTGGTAGACTTGGATGTACTCAATATAAACTTTTTAGAACTTCTTCCAAAAAATTCCTTATAAAATGTTTGTCTAATGAATATTTCTGATTTTCCTATGTTCGATGGATCTCCATCCGATCAGTATCCATCCGATGATTTTCAATACTCTAAGATTCATATTTGAGTGATCTGTTCACTAAATTGGTCTGATTATTCCATCTGATGCTTCTCTGTTTGATGAAGAAATTTTGGTCCAGTGCACTTCCTACTTCCTCAATTGAGTAATAACTCAATCAGATACTCTCACTATAATTATTCTTTGACCGATGGAACTAGGTTTGATGAACTTTATTCAATCAAGTAGAAACTCGATCTATGTATCATGGGAAAAATTTTCCAATAATTCCTATTCTCCTCAGTTGAACAATAATGGTATGTACTGTACTTACTCCCCCTTATATAACTATGTCTCTAGAGGTTTGGGATATATTAAAATGTATTTTCCCTCTTAATGAATCTTTTTATCTCAAAGATTATACTAAATTGTATTTAATGTGGGATGCTTCTCAACTCTTTTCGAATATCTTGATTCTTATTAGAGTTTCTTGGGAGCTCCCACTTTCATTGAACTTCCTTAAACTCAGTGTTAAGGAACTTCTATGAATTTTATTAAACTTTATATATAGTAAACATTGATCAATTGGATTCATCATAGACATTGTTAAGGAATTTACATAGTTCATAAAATGATTCTTAGAACTCCTCTCTCTAATGTGTCTCTATCCATTTACTTCAATAAGACTTCTATGTCTGATGGTACACCTTCATCATTCTTCCATCTGATGAATCTTATAGCTTACATCATCTAATGGACCTTTATTTAGTTTTCATTTTTTAGGGAACCTCCATATTATATCCTAAACATATGTTTTTCAGATAAAAATTTATATCTATGTCTAGTGGATCTTTATATAAAACCTCTTTCTCATAAAACAACAAGCGTAAGTCTATTTATTTTACCACAAAAACTCAGACCCGTAAATATTTATAAGATAATCTGTTCAATGACATTGTGTATCTTAGAATAATGTTTTTTTCTGTATGATGAAAATAAACTTCATATCAAACTTTGTACTAACTTCCCTTCTTGGAGAGTATTTACATTTCTCCATCTAGTGCCATTGGGAAATCTCCATCTTTTGGATCTTTAGAGTGTCTGTCTGATAGACTTTGAACATTGAAACATCATTAAAAATATCCATTTAGTTCTTTGCTTCTGATTTATTCCATCTGATATATTTTACAAGCTACCCTTTTTATGTAGTACCTTTATAAAGATAACCTCCATGTATATCTTGTAACTCTTCTACTACCTATATGCAATACATTTGATACCTTTATGTAGTTAGTTCAAGGATCCTGTTACCTTTAAGTAACTATATTCATATAGTAAAAACTTCCAAAAATGTAACTCAAACCTCCATTTGATAATAAAAATTTCTCCTTTATATTTATTTTAACAAAATATTTACTATATTATCTCAATATCCAAAAAATATTGATTTGGTAACATTATGAATGTTATGTCTGATATAATTGTTTAATTTCAACCTTGTACATCTACTGCAACTTACATCTTATCACATCTATTTGGTGATCTTGCTCTTAACCTTTATATAGTCGCATCTTAGAACTTTATAACTTGATCTGATTATCTCTATCAAACCACATCGTTTAATATGATAACTTCCACCTATCCAAATTTTTACATCATCCCATTTTAACTTTTATCACATTGTAAAAAGGTGTGAAAAATCTACTTGGATACTAATAAACTTCATGATGTTAGGAACTCGAAGAATGGATTAGAATCATCTGACTTTGTAAGGATTGTTTCCTAATATAGTTAAGTAAACTTTATTAAAATATTTATATAAATTTTATGTATCTTATAAGGAAACTTATTTAGCTTCTATAAGGCATGTTTCCTCTATAACTCTAGAAAAATTTTCTTTAAACTTTCTCTTTAAACACATATTTACATATTGAAAAAAATGAAACCTAACACACGTTGTCATAATAAGCTATACCTTTTTGTTTTTTTTCAATATTCATATAAAACTTTTAACATATTCAAATCAATATGTGTGCTCAATAATTTATTCTTGATGTTTTATTCTCCCACTATGTTATTTATCCTCTTTATTAAAAATCAAAATTAAAATGGTAACATTAGGATAATCTCATATCATATTTATTTATCTCAAAAACTTGAAAATTCATTTTAAGAGAAATTTTGCATCATATGAGTTTCTTAAGAAAGATAATTTAACTAAACATCTATAAGTATACATGGGAGAAATTGGTGCATAAAAAAGAGTGTATAATCAAGGAAATAAATGTTTTCTATAGCATAAATTCCATGTAATACTTTTATTAATATTCTTCCAATGTCTTTATATTAGGGTAAATATAAAATATTTTCTTAAAGAAAAACCTATATCTATATTAATAAGCATATCAAAATATTTTTGGTGTATAAACACAATTCCCCCAATATATCAGCTTTATTAACATTATCAAATTTTTATTTTTAAGAAAAATTTGATACTGATATATTAGATTCATCTTTTCTACTCTTCAATGGTAGAAGAACTCTCTCCATCATGGTGATAATAATTTTCCATGATGAACATATCTTATTACAATAAAACCTACTTCAATACTCAAAAAACTTCATTACTTTTTCTAATTTAATTCCATGAAATTTAGTATAAATAATCAAGTATTATAATTATAAGGAGGAACACCGATGTTCCTTAAAATCAAAGTTCAGATTGATAATCTTCTATAAATCTCAACTTCATTTTATTTTTATTATATTTTTCATGGTATTCTATTTCTTCCATATGATCAACATTCCTATATTTTTTAATATAATTATTCTCATCTATATAATCTTTAGAGGAAGCTATCATATTATCTTTAACCTTAATAAATTTTTTTAATTTGATTTTGTAATATGTTATTCATGTTTTCTTCTTAGGATAGTAAAATATCCACAAAATTTTTTGTAACATTCCCATATTTCTCACATATCGTGCATTTTTTCTAAGTTTTCAAACCACCATTTGTTAGTAAAATTTTATAAACTTTTTTCTATTCTTATGAAACCTATTTCTTCCTTTTTTTCTTTAGTAGACTACTATTTCTCCTCCAAATTTCTATCCATGGATAATTGTTTTAGAGAAATAACTTAACACTATTTTTTTATTTCTGAACTTTATTACCCTAATCAAATTTGTTAAATTGATTTAATTTATCATCTTTCTAGAGATTTAAATTTGTTTCTTTAGAAGATTTAACATTATTCACCTTTGAACTCTCTTTTCTTACTCATCATAAATTATTTAAATGTTTGTTCTTTTATTATCTTTATATCTCCCATTGATTCATACTTTTTTCCTAGTAAAGACATATTGTACCAATAAGAGTATGATCTGTGAACAAAAAATCTATAACACCAATAGTGAAATCTGAATATTGATCTTTCAGACTAATTATATCACTGATATGAATTTTATTAATATTGAATTTTTACAAAATGTGAGAGACTTTGTTCAAGGAGATAATTCCTTGATGTATTACACTCTTTATTATTGGAAGTTTTTTTTAAAATCATTACTTTTAAACATATATTGTTAAAAAAATAATATGTATATTGAGATTTTTTGTTTAAATAAACAACCTGCTTCTATGGACTCTTATTTTCTCCAGCTTGAGAAGATTTACCTTTATCCTAAACCAATTTGGTGAAGTATTTTATCATATTTATTAACTCAATTTATGTTTTAAGAAACATTGATTGTGTTTCTAACAACTATTATTCTTTCTCATACAAAATTTATTTCATAACATTTACCATCTTCTCAAATTCAACTAACTTTAACCTGTTCTTCTTAATTTCCACAACAAGAAGAGTTTCTACCATTTTGATATCCTCATGTACGAATGATGTTTCTTCATAAATTATTAGTTTTATCTCATGATCAACAAATTTTATTTTTTAAGATATAATCATATTGAGGTTTATATCCTCTTTTCTCTCTCTCACCACTATAAAAATATATTTTATTTACTTATTTTTTAAACTTATTTCTATAATTATTGAGTTGTGTATTTTGATCAAGTGTTGTTTGAAATTTTATTTTATAATCCAATAAAATTGTATTCCCTATTCACCATCTTCATCACTCTCTAATGAAGAAATTACTTTTTTTGCACGAGTTAATTTGTTGATGTGGCAATTAGATTCATTTCAGGTTGAAGAATTATCCTACTCCCTTATATTAAACAAAATTTTCTTCTTGTTGTAAGGAACCTTTTTCTTATATTTCTTCCACTTTTGTTTCTATGAATTCTTGTCTTCATCTTCTGACTCAAAATCATCATAATTTTTCTTTGGTTTTTTTGAAAAATGAACTTTTTCATTACAATTATAACATTTAAGAGAAAGTTTAACTTTACAATTCATCTCAATATATCTATTTAAAAGAAAAGTGATTATTTTGTTTAATTCCTATTCATTTTCTCATACCTTTGAATAATTTTATTCTTCTATAACTTCTTTATCTCTAAGCTTCTATTTTAAAAAATCTTTGAAATATATTTCTTACTTCAATTTCTTCTTAAATATTATTTCTTTTCTCAGATCACATGCCACAAGAATGTTGTAATAGCTTATCTGAGCTTCATTTTCTTAATGATATTATAATATTACAGCTTCTCATCAAAACCTCTAATATTTCTAAAAATATCATTAACTATTTTAAAGTATTCATCAATAATTTATTCATCACCCATTCTAAAATCTTCAAACCCACTCCTCCATATTTGTATCTTTACTTCATTAACTTTCTCATTTCCTTCATAAATGCTTCTCAACTTATACCATATTTGTTTAGACATAAAAAACCCCATTGTATTTGTATTAAGAGTCACTGTGAAATCCATCAACATGTAATTATGATCTTTTTTATCAAATTAAAAACATTTTTTAGTAGCTATCATATAAAATTTATTAATTGGATAAAATCCCATGGTTTTAGAATCTATAACTTTAAGGTCAATAGATACAAGATATGGTAGCATCATATTATTATATTTGTGATAGTTTATTTAATTGAAAATTTGAACAATCCTATTGTTCACTGAATTAAAATTACCCATCCTCTGAGTTGGATCTTTCAAAGGGAACCTTGGATATGATACCAATTTAAGGTCCTTTGTAAGTATGTAGTATCAATTATAGGGGTAGGGGATGAATCAATGACAAATTTTTATTTTATATGATAATTTCTTAACTTTTTAAGGAAATTTTTCCAAACCTTTAAAAAAATTTAGAGTTATAATCCACTCAAATATAAATCTAAAACTCAACTTTTTATGTAAAAAATATAAATAAATATTATCAAGTGATATCAACATGGTTAAATACAAATACCTACTTGATGAAATATTGGTTATTCCCCCAAAAAATGGATTATTAAAAATCTTTAAATGATTATAAAATCACATGTTGAAACTGGATCTAAACGACAATAATAATTCTTCCATCCAACACTAGTTCTACCACCACTAGTCATTTATTCCTCTATAGTTGGTTATACCTCCAACCATCCAAACTATATCCTCTTTATTTGAAACTAGTTATACCCCCACCCAATGATCCTTTTTTAACAATAGGTTATACCCCCTGTTTACAAGATATTTCCTTCTTATTTTCTGATCCTCTATAGAAATATCTTCTCTTCCTCTACAAGTAAGTTGGATCTCTTTTACCTATGTCTAATCTTCAAGATATTCCAAAACTATCATATGAGTCTGTTATTCATAAAGATTCCTATTGATCTTTGGTAGACCTGGATATACTTTTAGTTAACCACACTTTTCATACATTAATATTATATATTAATAGATTAATATTAAATACATAAAATAATGACCCATTCCATAATCATTTTGGTCTAGCACCTTTTGAAAATTCAATACAAAAATAAATAAGTTTATATGTGAACTATATAATCTCCCACTAAGTTATTCATAACTAGAATCCTTTTTAGACATATCATACACAATTCATTTCTTCATAACTTGGGGAAAGGAAAAATAAGAAAGACTGAGATCATATAAGAATCACATTTGAAAACCATACTCTATATATTATATATCATATACATGAGTCATGGAATAAATTTTGGTACTTCATAAGAAATGAATAATAATGGAATCAAAGAACATGATCGATGAGAGCATAACATTTTAATAATATAGATTTTTGGAATTAACATAAGAATATATAATCATTTACTTAGTAGTCATGGATCATTTCCAAAACTATCATAGTGGAATGGGATCACTCCCCAAACCATCATAGTAGTTAAGGTTATCTCTTAAGAATATTATAGTAGACAAAGTCCCTTACTAAACTTTGTTTACTCTCCATTTTGATCCTGTTTATCTCATGAGATATCAATATTTACCCAATTCATTGGAGAGAGATATAGGTCCCACCCACCATTGGTTATAATGTGACCACCATCCTCGGTTTTTACGTAACCGCTATCATTTTTTTATAACATAACCACATTCCTTAGTTATAACATAACCACATTGTTTGTTTATAAAATAACCCCATAATATAATGAAAACAATGTATAGGTGTTCCAAAATATCAGAAAACTTCCATTATATCAGAACCCACATTGTAAAACATTCATCATATACGAACACATGAAAATAAATGGGTATCATACAGATTTCATCATAGCATAATCCATGGAATAGAAATGGGTTTCATAAAAATCTTATAATTATAAACATAAAACATTTATATAAATAATAATTACGGTATCCTTGGATCATATCACCACTAAAGCTTAAGTAACATCAAAGGATTTCATCTTAGATGTAAAATTATTTTGAAATATTACTTAAAATATTTCTTGAGAAAACAACATTTCCAATTTGAAAATATACTTTTTAAAACTAAAAGTTCACAAAAAATCATGAAAATCTATTTATTTTAAAATAAACTTTGATATTTATAAATTAAAATTTAAAACATTGAGTGTTCATGATGATAGAAAATACCATTCATGCCGTACATGTTAAAACAAATACTCCTTTTACATTTTCGGTAAAAGTAAGAAGTAGATCATTCAGAAACAAATAAGAAGATTCCTTTAAATTATTTTTTAAAAAGTTAAAATATGTAAAAATTAATTTAAATAATATTTTATAATAAAAAAAAAACTTTCCTTAAAACATTTTTTGAAAATATGGACATGGAAGAAAAAGGATTTTCGATCGAAGAGAGAAATAAATTTGGATTTCCTTAAATATATTCTTATAAACTATTAAGTTCATAAAGGGAGGAAAATGAAAAGAAAAAATATATTTTCATAGAATAACCAGAGGATAAAAAAAATCCGTGAAGTTATTGATATAAATATCATAAAAGTTCTTCATTAGAATCATAATCATAAGAAACCATGATAAATAATGGTAGTGTATCATAAAACCCTTACCAATTCGTTAACTTTTTAATAATAATTCCCATTCAAGAATAACATAAAATGAAACATTAAATATCATTTAAATAATGATATTAATGTTATAAAATTTCAAAGGGTAAGTATATACACCCCACAAAATACATGAGTGGTGAATATGACATATGTCTCCTAGAATTAAAATGGAGACTGAAAATACCTTCCTTTCTTTGGTAACTTTTGAATCATAATACCCATGAAAGAATAAATTTAAATAAAACATAAAATATAATTATAATAAATAAATTAATGATATAAAATGTAAAATGATATCTATATAAACCTTATAAAATAATATTGGTTCATAACATAACATATGTCTCAAGAAGACAATTTGAGATGAAATTCCCTCACCAAAAGTCTCAAATTCCTTCGTACACATTCAAACCTTATGTATAATAAAAATAGGTTTATTATAAATATATTAATGAAAAATAGTTACATATATCCTACCACATGTGATTTACTTATGATAATTTATTATCTATTTATTAACAATTCAATTTTAAAATCACGTTTTGGGTAAAAATTGCTTCAATTTTCATGTATGTTTTGGTTTGGTATTTTAATTATTTTTTTCTTTGACCATGATTTAAAAATATTTATAATGTTAAACAAGATATAATTATTATATATATTCATTATATATGTATTTATATTAATACATAAAAGTTAGAGATATAAAATGGATTGCACGGTTCATGGAGACGGTATGTCGTACGTACGCATGAACACTACTTACATATTCATAATGGATGAAACAAAACAAAATTAAATAATATATCACATTTCAAGATTAATTATTATATCATATATATCACTTATATTCATTAAAATTTCCTTTATTTTATTCCATGTAAATCGTAATTGAAAAACAAATCACATCGCTTCGTGAGGTGATAATCCACCGTACACATGAGTGACATTATAGTATTCCCAAAAAATGGAACGTAAGAAGTAATATTTGGTATTATAATTTAAGATTTATAATTATGTCATAAATATAATATATGTATGTTAAATACATCATTACATATATCTATGAGAGTTGTTGATGGAAAATGAATTAAATCGGCTCGCAAGATGGTAGTCCACCACACACATGATTGACAGTTTCGTTTCCCACTTAATGGAAGAGGAGATGAATATAGGATATTACATTAAAATAACAAAATATCATTATATGGGATATAATGGTGTTATTATATCATCGTATTTGAAGAATATTTTTAGGATTTGGAAGAATAAATAAAATAAAAAGATATGTTTAATAATTTTACCTCGTCCTTGGAGAACCTCTTTAGGTTTATACCTAAATCCTTATTAGGAGGGTTTAATAATCAAAATAAGTCCTATGGGATGTGATAAGGTATTTATGGAATATATTTGGGTAGGTATTGGTAGAAACAAATGGTTTTTGAAATGTGAATATGAGAGGAGAGTGGGTTCCCTTTCATAAGTGGGGGAGCGGATACACATGAATTTTTTGAAAAGAAAAAGGTGTACCAAAATTTTAAAAAAGAAAAAAGGATAAAACATGACTCATTATATAACCTTAGATTATATAAGGTCAAAATATAACCATAAAATAGGAATTGCAAAATTTTTAAAACCATTTTAACCATGATCATTTTAGTTTAACCCCTAATAAACTTCTTTCAACCTTAAAACTGAAAATTAATTTTTACTATTTTTACAATTCATTTTGGCAAAAAATTAAGTTGAATTTATTAAATAATGTTAATTATGATTATTCAAAATATTTAATCCATTATTACAAATTCCATTTCGATAAGCCGAAATTTTTTATTTAAAATCAAACCAAACAACGTGATGAAAAAATAGTTTTCCAAAGAGAAAATTTTCATAAGTATAAAAAGTTTTTAAATCAATATTAAATATTAAATTTATTAAAATGAAATAAAGTGGATTAATAAATATTTAATTTAAAAATTTTAATTTTAATTTTTTTAAACATTATGGAACTTTGTAAATGATTTAAACAAAAAGGCATGTTTTTAATAAAAAAAAGTATTTTTCACTATTCATTGAGAAATAAGTCTTTTCAAAAAATTTTAAAAAATTAACCCTAAGATAATTTTTACATTTAGATTTGAAAATTGAAGTTAATTTTATCAAATAAATTTTGTAAAGGTGAAAAAATTACTTTTATTATTTTTTCACAAAAGGCTGTAAAAAACATTTTTTTTGAGAAAATATTATTTTGGAATAATGTAAAGACTTTAATAAAAATTAAGTACCTTTTTATAAATATATTTTATTTATATAAATCCATTATACCTAATTTTTTTATTCTTATTTATACTGACAAGTTTAATGGTTATGTTATAACAGTAATGTATAAATAATAATATTAATAGTATATTGCGGTTTGTTAAAACTTGGTGTTGCATGTAACGCAAGCTATCCAAGAAATTAAATTATATAAAAAAATATTTCATAAAAACTCTGGGAGTTATAGTAATAAATTTGAAAATTTTAGAATATTTTCCAAAAAAATTACTTAGAATGTGCCTGTCTGATGACTCTTTCCAGTTTTCCTTTATCTGATCGATCTCTTTATGGTTACTCTCTATACAATGCTTCTCAATACCTTGCGCTTTAGTTAAAAATTATTTTTTCAATAGATCTATCTAATGCTTCCCTATCCAATGAATTAAGTTCTTTCCCTTGAACATCCTACTTCTTTGACCAAGTGAGAACTCAACTAGTTTCTCTCACTGTACTTATTCTCCGACCATTGGTACTCAGTCCAATGCACTTTATTTAATCAAGTGGGAACTTGATTAGACATTTCATGGAACAAATCCTCCATAAATTCGAATTCTCTATATGTGAACAGTAATGGTACGTATTTTACATACTCTCCTTTATATAGGTGCCTCTCTAGAGGTTTTTACAAGAACTCAAACACATTTTCCCGCTCAATGAAACTTTTTATCTTGAATATTATACTCAATTGTATTTCATGGGGCTACTTCTCAACTCTATTATAATCATATTGATTCTTCTTGATGTTTCTTAAAACCTCCCAATTTCTTATAACTTTCTTAATATCTATGTTAAGTATTTTTTTGAACTTCTATAACCTTACTAAATAAAAAACATTGATCAACTAGATTTAATATCATCATTTTTAAGGACTTTACGTAGTTTATGTAAATCTCATTATAAATCCTCTATCCGGTGTATCTATATCTGTTTTCCTTAGTAGGAATACATTTTCTGATGTTGAACCTTGAAAATTACAGTGACCCATACTTTTGATATATATATATTATATCTTTTTAGATGAATATTTATTACATAACGTATCAATACATGCCATAATCATATAGGTCAAGTATATTTGTTAACTTGGATACAAAAACAACTGGTTCATAAGTAAAATATATCATTTACTACTAATTTCTTCATATCTAATTCCCTTATTATACATATCATACATAATATCATTATTCATAACCCGAGGAAAAGGAAAAAAAATGGGTGATATTAGATGCTCATTAAGGGTAAAAAAGTAAGATATCAACCTAACATGAGAATAAGGGCATGATAACATGAAAATTACATTTAAAAAACATACCCTACATATCATAGATCATAATCATGATTCATCATATAAATATTTAAATTTTATAAGACATGAATCATATAATAATAAAATAATATGGGTCATGAGAGCATAATATTGAAATAAAACAAGAGTTTTTGACATAAATATAAGCATATAAAACCATTTTAATAATAGTCAAAGCTCACTTACAATACTATCAGAGTGGATTTAGTTCAATCCCCAAAACATCATAGTATTCAAGGTTCACTCCAAAGACTACCGTAGTGGAAAATTCCCTTATTGAATTGGGTTCACTCCATTTGTAGTTCTATTTATCTCACGAGATATTTATCTTTATCCAATGCAATAAAGTACTATATAATTCCAATCCCTCCATCACATATTGAAAATATTAAAAATGTGTTCCAAAATATTATAAAACCTTCACCATATCATAACCCATTAAAATAAATGAGTTTCATTTAATTATGGAATAACACATGGATGCCAAAAGGGTTTCATAAGTATTTCATCAATTCATAACAGTATAACCCATGGAAAATGAACGAGTTTCATAAATATATTGTCCCCATAATCATAAACCATTAAAAGGATAATTATGGTATCATTGGATAATATACCCAATAAATATTAATTAAAATCAAAGGATGTCATCTTAGATGAAAAATGCATTTAAAATACCAGTTGTAACATTTCCTGAGGAAAATACCCTTTTCTATTTGAAATCACCTATTTTAAATCTAAAAATATCCCAAATATTAAATAAAAAATTTTCGTTGAAAATAACATTCAAAACTTGTAATAGAATATTCAAAGTATTTTGTATTCATGACTATGGGAATTTCCATTCATGTTTTATATGTTAAAGTAAATTTTCCATTCATATCATTAGTAAAAAGTCAAAAGTATCCCATTTAGAAAATGAAAAGAAGATTATTTTTAAACCATTTTGTAAAAATTAAAACATGGTTAAAAATTAAATTAGAAAATAATTTTATTATGGTAAAAAATTTCTCAAAAAATATTTTAGAACACATTGGAATGGAAGAGAAATTATTTTTGACCAAAGAGATATATGAAGTTGATT
This sequence comes from Viscum album, assembly GCA_963277665.1. Taxonomy (NCBI): domain Eukaryota; kingdom Viridiplantae; phylum Streptophyta; class Magnoliopsida; order Santalales; family Viscaceae; genus Viscum; species Viscum album. Next base: position 444,464,617 of record OY728160.1, read on the forward strand.
TTTCTTTAAAAATATTCATTGGATCTCTTGAGTACACAAATAAAAGAAAATTCAAGTAAATAATTTTTTAGTCGGAGTGGATACTCAAGAGGGGGGGGGGGTGAATTGAGTTCCAATTAAAATTTCTCTCAAAAAATTTAGAATAAAAATGCCCCAAATTAAAACAGTCCATTTAATTAAGGTAGTAGAGATATAAATGATTTATTGTTCAACAGTTTTCTCACAGGTTGATTAATATTCAATTGAATTAGTGTGAAAACTAATTCAACTTTTGAAACAAGTTTACTAAATTAATCAAATATACACACTAACAAAAACTAACTATCAGAGTGATTATAAAAATAGATTTTTGTCTTTGAAAACATAAGCATTGGATAAATGCAAAACATATTACTTGAAAGATAAGCACAAAAATTTAAACAAGAGGTTAAGTCTTAAGTAAAGACCTAATCATCTCCACTTGGTGATCACCTGACACCAAGCAGTTTATATAACAACTGGATACACCACCTGTATCGAGCAGTAGTTTTCACAAACTATCCTGGTTTTGCAACCTCTACCACTATTTTACGTGGGAAAAAAACACCCAAGCTACACTAGGATTCTTCCACAGTTATGCGTGGGAAAAAAGAGTAGAGAGAGTTTGGTATGAGTATTTTCAAAATCCCCTAGTTCAAGCACAAGAGATAGTGTGTTTAAAACAGAAACACTACTCACAAATGTAAAATACTAAACATAGTTAGAGATAAAGATGTTAGGAAGGAGTTTTGAATGCTCTATGTGTTGGCAGATCAGCTTTGGACTCCTTGGAATGAAGAAAATGAAGTTCTGGTCCTTATCTACAAGTTTCCTCTAAAACAGAGTGTCACAACTTCCAGGTTTTGACTTCCAGGTGTAAAAATGATCAGCTTATTGGATCAGAAGATCTTTGTATCACAACACCACAACCTAGAATATGTTCTTCCAACAGATATTTGTGAAGCTCTGAGATCTTTAGAATTAGTGCTCGAGTGTTCTTCTTCTTTCTTCATATATCATGTACTGTATATGTCTCCCTTATGTGTGTACTTCAATATCTTGATGACTACACCCGTATATCTCTATATGTATGTATATCTATATTCACCTTTTCTTTGGGTTTATATATATATATATATACTTTTTCTAGCTCATCTTTCCCTTATTTAATTTAGCAGGGGATGACAAGAGGAATGATCCCCCCATGTGTGGTCTTCCTCATACTTCATACGGTTTCCTAATATGCCTAAAAATATCATTAAATAATGTCAGGTGCATTAAATTTTCCAAAAATGACCGTTATGATAATATTAAGAAAATTAGTAAAGTAAAGAATAGGTTACCATAAGACTGGTAGAAGATGATTTTCAAGACGTGGACTTCAACAGTAAGCTCCTAAATAGTAGAATTATTTGGTAGGCTCAATAGTAGACCTATCTAGTAGTAGAATATCTCAAAAGTTGACTTTACTGATGGAGGATTTGTCTAGAAGTAGACTTCTACTAACGGTAGACTTTTCCCACAGTAGACTTGAACTGAGAACCATATAACAGTAGACCTTCGATGGTGAGTCTGATAGTATACTTCTAACAGAAGCCTTGATAATAGTGTCCTTGTCACAATAGTGACCTGTAACAGTGACTCTTCATCTGTAATCTTTGGTAAGTACTTCAACGGTAGACTTGTAACACTGACCTTTAACAGACAACTTCCACCAGTAACTAGAGATCTTCAATGGTGACCTTTAGAAACATTCAACAGAAGTGTTCTCAATGGTGACCTTTATCATGACAGTGACAATGACCTATAACGATGACCTTTAGCAACCTTCAATAGAAGTGTTCTCAATGGTGACCTTTATCTTGACAATGACAGTGACCTATAAAGGTGACCTTGAATAGAAGGCTCTTACTAGTAGCCTTTAACTGTGAACTTTTAATTAGGGAAATGTAAACTATAAGATGATGCAACAAAGTCATGAGACTAAAATATATATATATTTTTCAGGATAAATAATATAAAGATACATTAGAAGGGATTATCAAATGAAATAATATAGTATGATCAATATTAAACATGATTTGGGATTTATGAAAACAGGTGAGTCCAACAATATCCCCCTTTTTGATAATCACAAATTATGACAATATGTATTAATTATTGGTATCATAGATAAGCATATAATACAGTTATTAAATAGAGATCAATGTGAACCTTAGTTCATTTGTGGTTTCACAGGTATCATAGATTAGTAAGAGTGTAATATCAGAGGATATTGGTACATGGCATCAGAGGGAAAAGCAGAAAAGGTCCATTAGAGAGTAATGAAATCACAAGATCATATTAGTGATCATATTTGCATAGCATTTCTCCCCCTTTGTGATTAGAAAAAAGAAACAAAAATAGTGATAACCAAAAAATATTTTTATTAATTGAATGACATTACATGACCCTAAAATAATACAAAGTCCCTATCAAAAGACACAAACAAACTCAATCCACATTATCCTCAGGCAATTGTTCTTTCCCTTTGGAAGAAGAAGGTGGAGGATGAGCTGTTGGATCAGCAGGGTTGGGAATTACTACAGGGATAACTGGAGGGGTAGCAATAAAAGCTCTTGTGTTCCTGTAGTGAGAAGCTCTCTGAGGTATCAAGGGAGTTATGCTTTTGATTGCCTTATCATGAGTCATCCTGGAAGAAACACTAGTTTGGGATGCAGGTAAGGTAGGAGGGACTATAACAGGAGTAAAATACACATAGAGAAAGGGTAGGAGAAGATTTATGAAATCCATAACGATACTTCCTCCTCTTTCCATATCCTATATGAAATCATCCTTGTTCTCCATGAACTTATCTAAGGAAGGAGTCAGCTGTCTTAGCTTGCTGACTTGTTCCTTGAAGGCTCTGGTGACTGGTGGAATTTTGATATTTTCTAACAGAATCTTGAAGTGAGCATCCATATGATGCTTAGAGTAAATTCTCTTTCAGTAATGATCAATATGCTCATTTATACTTTTCTGATCTTGGGAAGCCTCTCTCATGAATTCACTGACTACTTTTTGCACATCCCTGGTAGTAGTGTTAATCTGAGTCACAGATTGAGAGTCAGGTGCACTTACACAAGACAACTTAGCTAATTCTTCATTGACCACTATTCTAAATGCTGACAAGTCTACAGGTGGTGCGGTGATGGTTGAAGTAGTAGAAGAAGCAACTAAAGGTGTTCGGGTGAAAGCAACAGTTTCTTTGAAGGACTTGGTTAACCCACTAATAAGCTTCTTCACATCATCATCCTGATTCTGTACATGAGTTTTCATTTTGTCCTTCAAGCTTTCAAAAACAGTGACCATCTGCTAGACAAATCCTCTAAGATATTGAATGTACTTATCTTCTTGAGTCCTAGAAGCTATAAGAGCAGTCAATCTCACCATAGATTTCCTTATAATCTCCATAGGCTGAGTCAACTCCTTGAGATGATTCTGGCACTGTGAGATTTCCTAGGTCTGATGAGTTTGAATGGAACACTAAACTCTGTCCATCTCAGCTGTAGTTATCTCTTGAATCAAGGCTAATGTCTTCTCTATTTCAGAAGACCTATCCTAAAACATTCTTTGCAAATATGGCTTTAGAGATTCAAGATCCTATTTTCTAACATAATCTTCAGGAACTGTATTTACTGGAGGTACTGCAGTAGGCTCTGAAACAATATGCACTGATTTCCTTCTGTTGGGCATTTCACCATCAGAATCATCATAATACAACCCTAACACTAGAGACCATGGGTCTTCAGACCATTCCTCAATGTCATGGATGACAGATACAGATCCTCTTGCAACAGGATGCTCCCCCTCACTTGAAGATACCTCTTGAGTAATCTCCTTTGTTAGTTCTACTCTTGGTACTTCCATAGCTGCTGCTTTAACTCTATCAGCTACTGTTACAACCTCTATCTAATCCATTGATTCACCAGTGGGGTGAGATACTGCCTCTACAGAATCATCAATTACCTCTACTTCTATGGCAGCAGGTTCCATTTCTACTTCCTGGTCAGACATTTTCCTTTCTGATTCGCCTATCAGAGGGCTCAGATTAAGATCCTCTTCTTCATTGTCCTCATCTTCAGCTTCCTCTTTCTCGTCATCTCCATCACCTACCTTCTGTTCCTCATGATCATAATGAGCTGACTCTGCAGAATCATCCTCTTCTGAGGTGTCACTGACCGTAGTTTGAAATACTTCTTCTTCTTCACTGGTCTCATTATCACTATCCTTTAGAACAGATTCTCTCCTGGGTAGTTCTGTTGGAGGGCTAGGTGCTCCAGAGGCTGTCCCTACAACTGGAATGGCTGGAAAATCAAGATCACTCCCATCATCAATGGGGATTTCCTCTCTTTCAGGCTCCATAGTTCTTTCAACTTCCTCATCTGAATAGGAAGGATCTGACTCATCATGATTTAAGCCTGGATCCATCTGGTCTATTGGCCTAGATGGATGAGTGACAGGATCAAAATTTTCATATATTTTTCCTTCATCATTCACCCATGCCTTCTTCCAAGGATTCCAACTAATTTTCATAAACTTACAGATGACCTTGGAGATACAAATACTGTTTCTGGACACTATCATTTCTTCTTTTCCTCTAGCCACACCCTTTACCTTTAGCATTACGGAAATTAAATTGGAATGAAAAAGGGAATTTTATTTTGAGCTTGGCTTGGTCATATCCTCCAACTGTTCCATCCATAGCCTACAAAAATTGATCTTCTCCCCATTCTTTAATAGGTACATCAGGAATATGTCCTGATACTTCGGTACTAAAAAGTCCCCTCTCATGGGACTGATCACATGATGGACGAATTTAAATAATATCCTATATTCCCCATTCATCTCAGCAACTATGATTTTCCTTGTGTCTTATCTCCAGTCAGCTCCTCCATAGCTCTCTTATACACAAAAATCTCACTATCTGGAGGATTCACTCCAGAATAGTAGTTAAAAACTCTTTCATGAGGGACTCTCAAAAAAGCAAACCACTGAGTAGATGTAAAGCTAACTTCATTGCCATTCACTCTAGACACCAGCCTATGCACATCATCTTCCTTTTTTAAATTCAGGTATTCATAGAATTCCTTCACAAGCTTCGGGTAGTATGACCCATTGTTGTTGGCAAATCATTCTTTCCATCATTGAACTCTTAGTGCTTATAGCACTAAAGACTTTCTCGACATCAACCATTCTTCACTCAGTTCCTTCTAGGTCACTATAGTCCTCTTTGACAGGTGCAGATTAACAGGCCCTATTGACACACTACTACCACTACTGGGCTTATCTCGGGTCATCTTTGGCCTTGGCGCATCCTCATTGACCATCGGAGGTCGCTTGGTTCTAGCCTTGGAGATTGAAAGAGGTTTGAGGGTTTAATCAGAGAGTTATGGTTTAGGGATTTCGAGAGAAAGGTTTGAGAGTGAGGGAGAGTGGATTGAGATATGTTCGAAGTCTATTTTTTGTCAATTAGGGATTGAAAATAATATGAATCGAATAACAAAAATTATTCAGATTCCTTCATAAAATAAACGTTAAAATCAAATAGTGAGGTATCCAATAGTGAGGTTCCTAATAGTGAGGTTCCTAACGGTGAGGCTCTGAATAGTGAGGTTCTTAACGGTGAGGTTCTTAATGGTGAGGTACACCAATGAGGTCCAATGGTGAGGTACACTAGTGAGGTCCAATGGCGAGGTACATTAGTGAGGTGCCTAACAGTGAGGTTCGACTATGAGGTTTTCTATACTAAAGTTAATCATACCTAACTCATGTTTGATGTAATTTAATCTCTCATAATTCAAAGGCTTTGTGAATATATCAGCCAATTGATGTTCAGTGCCAATGAATTCAAGAGTGATATCACCTTTTTGATAATGATCCATCAAAAAGTGATGTATCACATAAATATGCTTTGTCATGGCATGAGATACTGGATTTTTGGAAATGTTAATAGCACTTGTATTGTCACAATTTATAGAGACATGTTTGAATTGATATCCATAGTATAGTAAAGTGTGTTTTATCCACAGAATTTGAGCACAATAACTACCAGCAGCTATGTATTAAGCTTTGGCAGTAGATAATTGAACAAAATTCTATTTCTTACTACACCATGATACTAGTGACTTGCCAAAAATGTGACATGTCCCAGAGGTGATTTTTCTATCTAACTTTCAACTGGAAAAATCAGCATCAGAATAACTTAAGAAATAAAACGATTGTCCTTTTGGATAAAATAGTCCTATGTTGGGAGTATATTTGAGATATTTAAAAATCCTTTTAACAGTAGTTAAATGAGGCTCTTTTGGATTGGCTTGAAAGCGAGCACACATAAATACACTGAACATAATGTCAGATTTGCTAGCTGTAAGATATAGTAGACTCTTTATCATACCTCTATAGTTGGTTTGATCCACTGGTTTTCTAGATTCATCAGTATCCAATTTACATGTGGTACTCATAGGTGTGTTATTAACTTTACTACCATCCAAATAAAAATGTTTTAAAAGATCCTTGAGATATTTACTTTGATTCAAAACAATGCCATTTTTTTGAAAGATCTGAAATCCAAGGAAAAATTTGAGTTCTCCTATTAAAGTCATTTCAAATTCATTTTTCATCATTTTTGAAAAATCAATACATAACTAATTTTTAGATGACCCAAAAATAATATCATCTACATAAATTTTTAATATCAAAACATATTTGGAAATCCTTTTAATAAAAAGTGTGGGATCAGATATCCCTTTGGTAAAACTTTTGGAAATAAGAAAAGAGCTGAGCCAATCATACCATGCTCTTGGAGCTTTTTTTAAACCATATAAATCTTTAGAAAGTTTAAAAACATTATTTGAAAAATGGGGACTTGTAAATCCAGGGTGTTGTTCAACAAACACATCCTCAACTATATACCCATTCAAAAAAGTACTTTTAACATCCATTTGATATAGTTTAAAATTCAGATGAGCTGCATATGCAAGTAGTATTCTAATAGATTCTAATATCACTACAGGTGAAAAGGACTCCTCATAGTCTATTCCTTCCTCTTGACTATATCCTTGTGAAAGTAACCTAGCCTTATTTCTAACTATATTTCCAGGCTCATCAACTTTGTTTCTAAATACCCATTTTGTGCCTATTGTTAAAGTGTCCTTAGGTCTCTCCACTAATTCCCAGACTTTGTTTCTTTCGAACTGATTTAATTATTCTTACATAGACATTACCCAAAATTCATCATTGATAGCATCATTAATATTTTTGGGTTCAAGCTGTGAAATAAAATCTTGATGTTTAACCTATTTTCTCAGGGAAGCTCTTGTTTGTGCTCCTCTATTTAAATCACCTACAATAGAATCTAGAGGATTATTCTTAAGAGTCCTAATGCCTCTAAAAAGGGTTGGACAAGATTCCTCATGGTTGTCTGTTGGTTCAGACTCAATAGGTGCAGAATCTGGAAAATTCCCAGATCTGGACACTTTTATAGGGGATTCACTATCTTTATCATTAAGGTCCAGAATTGACATATCTTCGTCAAGATGTTCAAGAGAGGTTTTAGTCTCATGTGGATCAGTCTCATAAAATTTTACATGAACTGATTCTTCCACACATTTGGTTTTATTATTGAACACTCTATAGGCTTTACTTGAGATAGAGTAACTTAGTAAAATTACTTCATCACTTTTGGGAGCAAATTTTTCAAGATTATCTTTAGTATTAAGGATAAAGACTTTGCAACCAAAAACTCTAAAGTAATTAACCTTAGGCTTCATATTGTTCCAAATCTCAAATGGGGTCTTTTTAAGAATAGGTCTGATCAAAACTCTATTGATGATATAAAAAGCTGTATTTATAGCTTCAACCTAGAAATAGATTGGTAAATCATACTCATTGAGAACTGTTCCAGCAATTTCTTGAAGGGTCCTATTTCTTCTCTTTACAACTTCATTTTGTTGAGGTGTTCTAGGATCATAGAAATTCTGACTATAGCCATTATGTGAGCAAAAAGATTCAAACTCATGATTTTCAAAATCAAGGCCATGATCACTTCTCAAGGTCTTGATTTCAAGTCCACTAAGATTTTATAAAGACATGGAATATTTGATAAAATAGGAACAAGATTCACTTTTTTGAGAAAGAAAGTATACCCAAGTATACCTAAAAAATTCATCTACAAGAACATAAACATAGTTCTTACCATTTAAACTTGAAACTCTTGATGGTCTAAAAAAATACATGTGAACCAACTCAAGTGGTTGAGAAGTTGAAACTTCTTTCTTTGGTTTGAAAGAAACTTTGTGTTGTTTTACCTTTTGATAGGTATTAGACACTTTTTCAAGTGGGAATTATAATTTAGGTAAGTCTCTAACTAAAACTTTCCTAGATAGCTTCCTAATTGAGTGCACATTTTAGTGTCCTAACCTTATATGTCATAATCATGATTCCTTATGAAAATCATTTAAGCAAGAAACATTTTTCTTAGATAAGGAATTTAGATTAATAACATATAAAATTTCATTTCTATATGTAGTGAAAACTAAATCATTTTTAGAATTGAAAACATTGCATGCATATTTATCAAATTTAACATTAAAACCATCATCACATAACTGAGATATGCTAAGTAAATTTTACTTTAGTCCATAAAAAAAGTACTTTAGAAATTAATATTGTATCAGGGTTACCAATTTGGCCTAAGCCGACGATTTTTCCCTTTGCATTGTCACCAAAAGTGACATGTCCACCATCAAATTTAATTAAGTTTTTGAAGAAAGAGTATTCTCCTGTCATATGTCTTGAACATCCACTTTCCAAGTACCATAAGGTTTTATAGGAACTTTTTAAGAAACTTCCCTGCAAAACTGATTAAACATGGGGTAATTTTGGTATCGATATTTTCTTGGGTCCAGAGAGGTTAACAAGTAAAACTTTGGGAACCCATATTTACTTTATAGGTTTCCTAAAATCAGAAAAAATATTTTGATACATAAATACTTTGTTTGGTCCTTTATAAAATTGTTTCTCAAACGATGGTCTAGAACTAGAACTAGTAGTGAGCTGTCCAGATTTTGGAACAAATTTGGTTTTGCTAAATTTTTTCTGTCCGGGTTGATATCCTATCCCTGTTGTATATTTTGGAGTAATCTGTTTTCGTACTAACAATGTCAGTGTATCCCTACCAGCAGTGAACTTCTCAAGATCATTTCTTAATTGATCATTAAACAATTTTAACTATGTATTTTCTTTAGTAGATTAGAAAATTTATCTTTTTCAATATCCATATTTGACTTGTAATTTGCATTTAAGGCATGCTATATTTTCAATGATTTATATTTATCCTTGAGTTTATTAAAGGTATCCTCAAGAATCACACAATATTCAAATAGTTCACATTTAGTCATATCTTCATCATTATGAGAGTCACTTTTATTCCCAGAATAATAAGTATTAAGCATAGGGGAATTAAGTGTTACCTAAGATGTTTCGGTCATGAAACATAAGTTAGAATGTTTGTTCTGTTCAATTTCAGAGACTTCATATTCACTTGAACTGTCTTCTGAAGCACTCAAAGTAGCTTTCATAGCATTTTTGTAACCTTTTCCCTTATCCTCATATTTTCTCTTTAATTTCAGCTTGGGGAAGTCTGCCTTCACATGACCTTTTTGTTTACATTCATAGCATACTACTTCACTTGTATTATTATTACACTTATTGTATTTCTTCCATTGTTTTTTATGATCATACTTTCCTTTGAAGTTTGACTTCTTAGAGAATTTATTCTTTCGATAGAACCTTTTGAATCTTCTGGAAAGTTGTGACATCTCCTCATCACTGTCTGAATTTGACTCTTCACTTGTAGAAATGTCTACTTGTACTTGAACTTTTTCTTTGTCTTTGCTCTTTGAGGAAGAAGTATTGAATTCTACTGACTTCTTATTTGGTTCTTCTTATATTTCTTGATTCACCTTAAGCTCTTATTCATAAAACACTAGATTTCCAATTATCTCCTTTACTAGTATCTTGCTGATGTCAAATGATTCTCGGATTGATACAGAAGTGCCTCTCCATCTGTCAGGTAGGCATCTAAGCAGCTTCATGATTTGGTCTTTGCTATCCACTGGTTTCCCAAGCAGACTCATGGTGTTCACTATTTCATTGAACCTTAGATACATTTCAGAGATAGGTTCATCAGGATTTATCTTAAAATTATCATATTTAATAGAATAGGTATTTAATCTCATTTCTTTAACATTGGTTGTTCCTTCATGAGAAACAACCAAAGTATCCCAAATTTCTTAAGCAGTCTTACAGGAAGATATTCTATTGAATTCCTCCTCAACTAAAGAACAATACAAGGCATTCATTGCATTACAGTTATTATTATAAGTAGATTTAGTTAATTGAGACCATGTATCCCTAGCAGTAGCAGGTAATTCATGTTGTTCTTCATTTGTGTCCCATATTTTAGGAAATAGGATTTCCATATACATTTTCATTTTCAATTTCCACTGACCATAATTATTTCCATTAAAGAAATATGGCTTGTTAGTAGAAGCACCCTCAACTCGATTATCCATAGAAAACTAAAAGTTTAAAGAACTGAAAATTTAGATATAATAGAAATTTTAAGATCATTGAGGTGAAACTAAAATCACAGTTTAAAAGAAATTAAAAATCTTGACAAACTGGTTTGATGGTCTGAATAAGGAGAGCCTCTAAAACAAAATGTTGGTCGGAGTGGATACTCAAGAGGGGGGGGGGGGTGAATTGAGTTCCAATTAAAATTTCGGTTAAAAACTTTAGAATAAAAATGCCCCAAATTAAAACAGCTCGTTTAATTAAGGTAGTAGAGATATAAATGATTTATTGTTCAACAGGTTTCCCACAGGTTGATTAATCCTCAATTGAATTAGTGTGAAAACTAATTCAACTTTTGAAACAAGTTTACTAAATTAATCAAATATACACACTAACCCAAACTTACTATCAGAGTGATTATAAAAATAGATTTCTGTCTTTTAAAACATAAGCAGTGGATAAATTCAAAAAATATTACTTAAAAGATAAGCACAAAAATTTAAACAAGAGGTTAAGTCTTAATTCAAGACTTAATCATCTCCACTTGGTGATCACCTGACACCAAGAAGTTTATATAACAACTTGATACACCACCTGTACTGAGCAGTACAACAGTTTTCACAAACTTTCCAGGTTTTGAAACCTCTACCACTGTTTTACATGGGAAAAAAACAACCAAGCTACACTAGGCTTCTTCCACAGTTATGCGTGGGAAACAAGAGTTGAGAGAGTTTGGTATGAGGATTTTCAAAATCCCCCAGTTCAAGCACAAGAGATAGTGTGTGTAAAACAGACACACTACTCACAAATGTAAAATACTAAACACAGTTAGAGCTAAAGATGTTAAGAAGGAGTTTAGAATTCTCTATGTGTTGGCAGAACAGCTTTGGACTCCTTGGAATGAATAAAATGAAGTTCTGGTCCTTCTCTACAAGTTGCCTCTAAAATAGAGTGTCACAAGTTCCAGGTTTTGACTTCCAGGTGTAAAAATGATCATCTTATTGGATCAGAAGATCTTTGTAGCACAACACCACAACATGGAATATGTTCTTCCAACAGATATTTGTGAAGCTCTGAGATCTTTATAATGAGTGCCTGAGTGTTCTTCTTCTTTCTTCGTATATCAGGTACCGTATATGTCTCCCTTATGTGTGTACTTCAATATCTTGATGACTACACCCGTATATATCTATATGTTTGTATATCTATATTCACCTTTTCTTTGGGTAAATATATATATATACTTTTTACAGCTCAACTATACCTTATTTAATTCAGCAGGGGCCGACAAGAGGAATTATACACCCATGTGTGGTCTTCCTTGTACTTTGTATGGTTTCCTGATATTCCTGAAAATATCATTAAATAATGTCAGGTGCATTAAATTGACCAAACATGACCGTTATGATAATATTAAGAAAATTAGTAAATTAAAGAATAGGTTATCATAAAACTGGAAGTAGATTATTGTCAAGCGGTGGAATTCAACAGTAAGCTCCTCAACATTAGACTTCTTCAGTAGGCTCAACAATAGACCTTTCCAGTGGTAGACCGTCTCGACAATTGAATTTACCCATGGTGGAGTTGTCTAGCATTAGACTTACACTAACGATAGACTTGTCCTGCGGTAGACTTGAACTGAGAACCATATAATAGTAGACCTTCGATGGTGAGTCTAAAAGTAGACTTCAAATAGAAGCCTTGATAACAGTGACCATGTCACAATAGTGACCTATAACAGGGAATCTTCATCTATAAGCTTTGGTAAGTACTTCAACGGTAGACTTGTAATAGTGACCTTTGACAGAAAGCTTCCACCAGTAACTAGAGATCTTCAACTATGACCTTTAACAACATTCAACAGAAGTGTTATCAATGATGACCTTTATCATGACAGTGACAATGACCTATACCGGTGACCTTTATCATCCTTCAACATAAGTGTTCTCAATGGTGAACTTTATCATGATAGTGACAGTGACCTGTAACGGTGACCTTGAACAGAGGGCTTTTACCAGTAGCCTTTAACTGTGAAATTTTACTTGGGGAAATGTAAATTGTAAGCTGATTCAACAAAGTCATGAGACTAAAAAATATATAGATTGTTCAGGATAAATAATATAAAGATAGATTAGAAGGGATTATCAAATGAAATAATATAGTATTGTCAGTATTAAATATGATTTGAGATTTATAAAAACAGGTGAGTCCAACAGAATTTATTCTATAGAAATAACCATAGTATAAAAAAATTAATTAGTTTCTTTATAGGAATATCTTAATAATTCATCATCATAAACTTAATCATAAATAATCTCGATAAACAATGAGATTGTAACATAAGACCCTATCGCCTTAGTAACATTTGAACTATAAGACCCATGAAATAAAGAACCTTATATGGATATTTAAATAATCATAAATTAAATAAAAATTATCAAAAAATAAATTCATGGTCAGTATATACACCACATAAAATAAACAAGTCGTGAATATGGAATGTGCCTCACAGAAATAAAAGTGTGACGAAAATCCCTTACCTAAAGTCTGAATTCCTTCGTACATGTCAAAACCTTATGTATAATAAATATAGATTTATTATAAATCCATTAAAAACCATAATAATATATATAATACTATGGATGATTTATTTATATCATTTTATCACCGGTTTATTAAAAATTCTTTATTAAAATCACTGTTCTGGTTGATATATGATTTGTTTTTCATGTATGTTTTGGTTCAATAGTTTTGTTCGTTGTATATTGATCATGGACACATCATCTCTAGAATTTTAATCATTATATGAATATAATATATATTAATTATAAACAAGTTTATAATAAAACATAAAATTAGATATAGAAAAATGAATTACACCTTTCATGGAGATGGTAGACCGTATGTACACATGAATGTTGTTTTCATTTTTAACAGAGGGAAAAAGAAAGATAAATAAAAATTAAACTTCAAATAATAAAAATTATATCATATTTATCACATATATATATATATATATTAAATATATATATCCTCATTACCATCCATGTAAATTATAAATTTAAAATGAATCACATTGCTTTGTGGAGGTGGTAGTCCACACTTATGCATGACTGACATTATCGTTTTCCAATAGATTGGAAGGTAAGAAGTTAGATAGGATTTTATAATTTTATAAGTATAATTATGGCAAAATTATCATATATAATCATTGAACCCATCATAATAACCATCCATGAATTATTTTGGTGGAAAATAAATTGCAGCATTGTGTGGATACAGTAAGTCGTAAGTACGCACAAGTGATACTTTCACTTACCATTTGATGGGAAACATGGTTGATAATAGTGATTTTATAATCATAATGTTTTTTTATAAATTTAGTACAATTATGTTTTATTTTATGGTAAATACCATATATTTATAGGTGGTAAATTAGAAGTAAAAATAAAGTGATCGGTTAAGGAGATTGCCTCTTCTTTGAAAGAACTCCTTTAGTTATCCTCTTAAGGATCCTAGGGTTGGTATTTTTGGAATACTAGAACCTATATAATGTGGATAATGAACCTGATAATGATTTTTTAGGTTTTTTCCTGATATTTATGGCTAAAAGTGGCATGAAGAAGATAAATGAGGGGTTCTCTTTTATTACCGAGGGAGGGTTACTCTTGAGATTTCTTAAATTATTAAATTATTATTAAGTAATTATCTAGAAAAATTATTCAAAATTCTAGATATTTTAATATAAGGTAGTATGGGGTTGAAATACCATCAAAAAATAAAACTTGGACTTATTTTAGGGTAATTTTAAACCTTATCTTTTCGAATAACTGCTTAACTAACTAATTTTTACCCTAACCACGGTAACATATTTTTTATTGTTAAAGGGTTATAAATTTAATTATAAGGTAAAAAATTGGATCATAAATTACCAAGGGATAAAATTTTTTATTTATATTATCCACCTTGTATTATTTTAAGATTTTTATGATTTTTAAATGATTTAATAAAATATTATTTGGATAAAATATCATTAATGCCAATTTTGACAGTATCCATTTAATTTGACTTAAATGACATAAATACAAAGTTATAATTAGAATATAATCATTTTTAAAATAAATAATATGTTATATGTATATAAAAAATTCTTATAAAACTATAAATCACTCAAATTATATTACTTTTAATATTTTTAAAATCATTTATTTTAATTTTTTTATTTATTGAATAAATACTGTATTAGCATTTCATAAGAATTTAAGGTATAATATATAATTAAAAAAGATTATAAATAAATTTAAATCATAAAAATAATTTAATTATGATCATAATAGACATTATATTCATTCATAAATTTATTTTTCCTTATGTAGGCACATAATAGATATTTAAAAGTAATAGAGTGACATTTTGTATTTTTATTTGTTTTAAATATTATATAGTTCATTTTCTTGGAAAAGTGTCTCTTAAATAATTAAATTTTGATCCTATTGTGATAATGGTAGAATTAAATACATCCAATAGTAATTTAGATAAAAATTGTGACCTTAAAACATAGTTTAATCTAGATTAACCTGACCTACGCTTTACCAAAGTGATAAATTTTACCAGAGCTTCTATTCATAATATATAAAAATAAAAAGTTACTATTTAAAAAATTTTGGCATCATAATTCCAAATATGGAATTAAATTTTTAAAGATTCAATTTCTATTTGTTTAATAAATTAATTTAAAAAATGAGTGCACAAAACACGATGGAGAATATTTTTTAGAAAATTATATCTTTAAGAATAAAACTTGGTTTATTTTTATCCCATGCATAAAAAATTATAAAATTAATGTTAAAAAATTTGAGTAAATATATAATATATAAAATTCATTAAAATAATTCTATAATAGTTTTTAATTTAATTTATTAAGATAAAAATACATCGTATGCAGAAAAATAGTTTTTTTAGAAAAAAAATGTTTTTTTATTTTTAAATGTTTTTTATTTATAATTAATTGATAAACAAGGAATTAATTTTATATATAGGTAACCATAAGTTTTTAATAGTGTACTTATTCCTATTCATTACCGCTGATCCAATGGTTAGGAAATATCTGTCATATAATTATATTTTAATAGAATATCACAGTTTGTTTAAACTTGGTGTTGTGTGTAATACAAGCTATCAAATAAATCAAATTATTTAAAGATAAATATATTCTAAAATCTCAATGTGTTACCTTATACCTCCTTTAAAATGAATTTATCTCTCAAAATTCAATAAATATGGTAAAAATAATTAGGATATCTATATTTCATCACTTCCCCAGGTTCCCAAGTAGCTTCTGCAAATTTCTAATTTCTACAGAGAACTTTAACTAGTTAAAAACTCTTGTTCCATAATAATTTAATTCTATGATCTAAGATTTATACTAGTTTTTCCTAATAGGAAATATCATGTTCCAATGTTATAACCTACGAGTTTAGTATATGTGATGTATTAGGTATGTTATTCCTTAAGAGAGGAACATGGAATATGTTGTGAACTTGAGAGAGGTTCACTGGAAGTTCCCAATGATAAACTACCATACCTAATTGATCAATAATCTCAAAGGGGACAATATACCTTGGTATCAACTTTCCTTTCTTCCTGAATCTCATTACTTTATTCCTTATAAAAATTCATAGAAAAAAAATTCTCAGCAATATAAATTTCTAGATCACAGCTATAATTGTTAATAAGACTTTTCTATCAGCTCTAAGATTCCCAGATGTGCTATTTAATGGATTTAACTTTCTATGAAATTTACTCAAATAGATAAAGTCTCAATAGATTTTTTTCTCAAACTTTATTCCAATATGTTGGAGTTCTACACTTATTTACAAGGAGGGCTTCATAAGGATCCATTTGAATGCTTGAGTTAAAGATATTATTATAAGAAAACCCTATTAGAGGAAGGTTTTATTTTCAACCACCTTTGAAATCCAAAGAAATATATCTCAGCATATCCTTTAGGGTTTGAATGGTTCCCTCATACTGACCATCTGTTTGAGGATGATATGCTGTACTCAAACTCAACTTTATATCCAAAGCCTGCTAAATAATTTTTTAAAACTTCAAGGTAAACCACAGTTACTGATCAGATATAATAGAAAGTGGTACTATATATAACCTTACCACTTAATGTATATTATATAAATATAATCAAGATATAATTCATATATTATAGAAATTTAGTGTGCTAACTTCATAATGTAGTCAACTATAACCCATATAGCATTATAACCCTTAGAAGTTTTGAGGTGTCTGACAACAATGTCTATGGTCAAGTTTTCCCATTTCCATTATGGTATGGGTAATGGTTGTAACATTCCCTTATACTTATGTATCTTAGCCTTAAATTTATGAGATACAAGCATTGATATACATATTTATTATTATCTTTTTTTTTTATTTTCCACCAGAAATACTATTTTAGATCTATATACATCTTTTTTACTGCCAAGATAAATAGAGAACGATGAACTATGAGCCTCATAAAATATATCCTTATTCAAACCTGGTATGTATGTAACATATAAATGGTTCCAGAATTTTATTATTCCATCACAATCAAGGTTAAATTCTAGAATATTTCTCACCTTCTTTAATATCTCTACATCTTTCTTTAGTTCCTCTTTAATCTTCACATGTATAGATGGATGAACACTAATTTGAGAAACATAATATTTATACCATTCCTTCAATATTTCAATATCCATCCTTTAAAAATCCATAAATATTGGATCATTTTTTATCCTTATCATAGATGAGATGGAGTGATCCTTTTAACTTAGAGCATTTTCCACCTTGTTCGCTTTCCCAGGGTGGTAATACCTTGAGAAGTCATAATATTTAATCATCTACAACCATCTTATTTGGAACATATTTAAATATTTCTATATGAAAATATACTTTATACTTTTATGATCAATATATATATCACACATTTCTCTATAAAGATAATTCCTCTAAATCTTTAATGTAAAATTTTCTATAGAAAACTCTAAATTATTAGTTAGGTAATTTTTCTCATGAACATTAAATTGGTATGAGGCATAAGATATATCCATATAATTTTTCATGATAACACATCCCAATCCCTTATTCAATGTATTACTATATATTATAGACCCTTCCCCACTATAGGGTAAAGTAAGAACAGGTTCACTGACTAGACTTATCTTTAGTTCCTTGATTTTTTTTCCCATTTATATGTACAAAGGAACTTAGTTCCCTTCTTAGTTAACTTAGTATGTGGATTAGATTTTCATGAAAAATTATTCATAATTCTATGATAATATATAGACAAACCAAGAGAATTATAGATATCAGTCATAGTTATTGGTCTAGGACAATATTCAATAACTTTTGTCTTTGAAGGATCTCCTAATATACCCACACTTGAGATTATATGACCCAATAATGAAACTTTCCATATACAAAATTCACACTTGGAAATATTTTCATAAATATTATCCTTTGTCAGGGTCTTCAGCAAAATCCTCAAGTGATCTTTATGCTCTTCCTTTCTCTTTTAATATATAAGAATATTGTCTATAAATACTACCAAAACAATGATTAAGGAAACCTCTAAAGACTCTATTCATTAAATACATGAATATAGAGTGGTATTAGTAAGACCAAATGGAATCACTATATATTCATAGTGTCTATAACTTCAATAGAATTATGTCATGGGTATACCCTCCTTCTTTACCCTCAATTGATGATATTTATAATTATGGTCAATCTCAGAAAAGTATTTATCTTTGCACAATTTATCAAAAAATTAATCAACATGGGGAAGAGGATACTTGTTCTTGATTATAATATTTTTCAATTTTTAATAATCAATGAAGATTTACATTGATCCATCTTTATTTTTAACAAAAAGAACAAGTTCAACCCATGGTGAAACACTTATATGAATGAGTCTCTTATTAATATTCTCTCGAAGTTTCCAATTCAATTCCCACAACTCAATTGGGGATATTATATATAGATTATTTAAAATTTATGTATCACCAGGTATGAGTTATATTGGGAAGTCAACTTTAATATTTGGTGGAATACGAGAAAATTATTATGAAAAGACATAAAAAAACTCTCATATAATAGGCATATATTTGATTTTGAGTCTCTACCCAACCATATGAGATAAACATCCATTTTGAATAGGAATCAAGACCCATATAGTGGATGTTATTTCCATTAAAATTTTATGTCTATCATCACACTAATAGACAATCATAGGCTGGTTTGGAATATCAAACATGAATTCCATTCATCGTTAGTTGATACGAGATTTATATAAAGAAATCCAATCCATTCCCAGAATAACATCATCATAAAATAGAGGGAGAATAACAATATTTTTAAGAATCACATTCCCAAAAACATAAACCGAAGTAGAATCATTGACTTGATAAGCGATCATTGTAATATTAGGGGGTTTCACTAGTAATTAAATATCTAATCATTGATGTGTCATTTTCTAACCTTATAAAATTCTTTAGATATAAAAGAGTGGGTTAGAACCAGAGTAGAATAAGACATTACCAATTATAGAGTGGATGATAAGTGTACCTTTCACCATGTCATTATTGTACCCCTCATCAGAAATAGTGATTTCATTAAATTTTCCTTTTTGTGTCAGCTTAAGAGGTTGCTGGAATTAATCATCACCATTATCCTTAATATTTCAGAATTGGTTAGAAAAATTCCCATACTGATTTCATTTTAAAAATTTGAGTATGGGTTGTGCAATTATTGGAGTTTTCTATCTATTCACATCGTTAGATAATACCCCCCCTTATAGGTAGATGAAATGGTTGGGGATGGGGTGTGGGGCGTTAGTTGTAGGGATGAGTCCCTAGATTGTTTATTGTTGTAGTGTATATATATATATAAACCCACATAATTAGATAACTTATTCACATCAATTTATAATTATATTTCCAGATTAAATTACTTTATATACTTAAAAAATTTATTAGTTCCCTTAAAAAAATTTCCACCATATTTCCTTCCATACTTTGAGTATAAAGGAAAGCTCATATTATTCTCTCAATGTTTTCTAGAATTTCTTTTTAATTCCATGTTTCTTTTCTTATAATAAATATGGTATGGATCGGTAAATCTATTATATATTTCCAACTTGATAGCACATAAAATGATTTCTTCACATCTACTAAATTATCTTATGGCTAAATCCATTTAGAGACTTAGTTTTAATTCATTGAATAATTGATCATCCTTACACCATTGATCCACTTATCCTTCCAAACTATAGACCACTAATTTTTTTTCATGCTCTGTACATTGGATGTATGGTCCTTGATCTGGAATCCACTGACCAATGCCCCAAGCTGAGTCACCACATGACCTCAATCATGCCTCCTCAAACACCAGAGGTTTCCGACTATAGACAAGGATCTAATGTAACATGAAGGGAGACTATACCCTATTTATTAGAGTAAGCAACATTATATAACCACAATAAATAATGGAAGAAATAAAAATTAACCAAAAACATGCATTACCAACCATTTCGCAAACAATTTACAAACATGACCAAATAGTGAATATGTGAAGTCATGCTAATGAAGCACAAGTGAAGGAAACCCAAAATAAATTGAAACAACTAAATCCCCAAAATTGGTTCTGAGTCCAAATTGGATCCCCATCCACGCACATCTT
The DNA here is from genome assembly GCA_963277665.1 of Viscum album. Classification (NCBI taxonomy): domain Eukaryota; kingdom Viridiplantae; phylum Streptophyta; class Magnoliopsida; order Santalales; family Viscaceae; genus Viscum; species Viscum album. The sequence continues at coordinate 444,484,987 of OY728160.1, forward strand.
GGTCCCAAATCAACTCCCTACCATATGGCCCTTTCTCTTGTCCTAACCTAAAATCATGAAATTTGTTTGGGCACCCAATAGCTACCTAATCGGGGTGTGAGTAAAACTCAGTAGGGCCACCACCAATAGTGTCTCTAAAATATCCAATCTAAAAAATAGTGCATTAATGTAGTAAATAAATGAAAAGGTAAATAAAGACAACTTAGGTGAACATTAGGTAAGAATATTCACTTATCCCATTCCCACTAATATTTCCATTTACATAAGTTAAATCATATTTATTACAAAATTCATTTTCAACACATATTCTAGGGGTCAAGCATTTACTTATTTTACATAACATCCTAAGAAGCCAAATCACTATGCATAAGGGGATAATCAATTTACCTATGTCACTAGGAAAAAATATCGTAAAACAATACATCCCACTTACCTTGGAGCCTCAGTCTAGGTAGTTTAATCCAATGAAACCATTAGGGCCATAGAGCCTCCGTCCATATCCCTAACCTATGAATTCTTGGGGTGAGGTTTAGGGTCTCAGTCCAACCTGACCCATGGGCATAGAACTTCAAGTCAATACACGACATACCACAAAGCCATGTGCAGATGATTATTTATTAATTCACCACATATACCATATACAAAATTATACATAAACCAAAACTCATAATAAACACATTTTAATTTTCATTTAACACAAAAATCACCCTTATGCCAAACTTATTAATACAATTTCCATTTACGTAGCATAGACCATTTAACCCATTTCACTTTTTATGCCTTAACCCATTTAGCATATTAAAAAATTTCCATATGTTATTCTATTAAATGCATTTATTGATTCACAATAAATTACCCATTTATCATGTTAACCATTTCATATGCATTATCCCACTTAGGCATGTCAAGTACATTTCTTAAATCACTTAGCACAATTTTCTTTATTACTACTAACTCAATTAATGTTAATCAAAAAATCCCTCATTCCATTACTAAGGATAGAAAAAAATTATTCATATTACCTTTTTAATTAAATATATCATACCAACATGTCTTTCATGGGCTCTACCTTACAACAAATTAATTTCAGGCTTAACATTACCATTCCCTATGTTCAGAATTGTTGGCGCACCCCATGTGTGGCCCTAAATCAGTGTAGTCATCCTCATCGCAGCCAATGGGGGTTGGGAGGGGTTCAAATACTCATTTATAAAATCCTTTTTAGAAAATATTATTGAGGATATTAAATGCACAACAAATGAAAAGAAAATGCACAACCATCCAAGTAGAAATTAACAACAAGACTGTGGGATATAACTTGTAGACAACCTAACTAAAATCCTACATTGAATTCACTCATAATCGTAACCTTAGATCCAGATTCAAAAACCCTTTAAATCATGAACATATATTCCACCAAAAAAATAGGGGTTTAGGGATTCAGATGAAGTTGATCCACTACACAAACCCTAATTCAAAAAAGAGAAGGAAGAGGAGGATTAGACTCACCTAGAGTTTTGATCTGCATGCAAAGCCACTCCAAATGGACTATAACCTATGTATATCCACCCTTGGGAATCTTGAGGTGTTTTGGTTCATTACTAGGGTTGATATAAGAGAAATGTGGGTAGAAATTAGGTGGAGATATTAAAATATTGAGGAATTTTTTTTTGTAATTTTTCACCTTTTTAATGGGTCGCACGGTTTGACAAACCGTGAGCCAACCGTTCACCCACCTCTTCCAAAAGGGGTCCAAGGAACATGGTTACCTATTTATCCTTCACAGTTTGGAAAAACCATTCTCCTACCATGAAAAATTCTTCTATCCCAAGCCACATAGTTTGGCCTCCCCCTTTGCATGATTTACTCTAACCATGCACCAACCATAAAGAATGCATTAGATAACCATTTTACTTTTTTTTCATGCCCCAAACCCCTAGAACACCCCTTAGATTAATCATAAACCTGATAAAAATTTAATTAGTCAACTTTAAGGGATTGAAACTAAAATTTAAACAATATAGTACCTCCTCAAAGTCCTAGATCATACAACCACCTCACCTTATAACGAATCATCCTCGAGATGTACTCCCAAGCATCATTGATCTTCCAGATTAAAGTGATCAGGTTATTAGGATAACCTATATAGTCCCCTTACCTACATTTTAACTTTAAAATTACAATTATTCCATAATACTCAACCTAAAGGTGCAATCTTACATCACAAAACCTTCTCATTGCGGTCCACAAAACAAATCAGATGCTCTTCAAGGACGCATAATCCTCAAAATATAAATCAAATACTAGAACTCCATAGGGGAGATTAGGAAACACTTATTAAATCAAAACAAAATTAGACTTTTCAAAAAAAATCATACCATCATGGAAGATCCAATCGACACTCCATCGGTCTGATCCTCTTCGCAACTCATGAACCAAATCACTTGGAACCATTTTATTCTATTTTTCCAAACTCCAATGGTAACTAAAACTTTTCATTACCCAAAGGGAACACACAGTCCTTCCAACCAGATTTAATAAATTCACCAATCCACCACTTGAGTCTTAATGATCAAACCCAAGACAATGTTCACTATCATGGAAAAAACACCCGAATAGTAACAACTTGCATCCATCCTACCCGAAACACTAATCTCGACATCAACCAACCACTTTAACACTATGTTTCTCTCCCACCATACAATTTAGATCACCCCAAACATATTTGGGTTCATTGTCTTCTGGTGATTGGAAACTCCACTGTTGAGGAAAGACCACTATAACCTCAACTCAACTTTTAAAACATACCTAACGCATCCTAAAATCACTATGATCGAACATCCATAAGGACTTCACCCCTTTATTGGCATCCAACCTTTCTGTCAAAACCCCTTGAAAGGACATACCTACATCATTCCTTCATAGAATAATGAATTTACCCCACTCTTGAAATCCTTCACTTATAAAAATCACTTCCACCACAAACATCAAACCATAGGTGGACCACAACTTACCACATCCCTTCCTTTTACCATATTACGTCGGACCACCCCAACTAGCTTGTTCTAGTGCATCCATCTTCTATAGTTGGAATGATACCCATTTATTTCACCTTCTCATGGAACTTACTAACTTTATGCATATCACTATCATACAACACACCTACCAGGGTTGTTCCTTGACTTCTGGTGGAACCTCACCGTCACAGTACCCACTACCCTCCAAACTACCATCGTGTGACACTACACCCATCAAAATTCCCAACACAACACTTCCATAATCTCTACATAGACTTAGGATAAATAGATCCTCTCTAAAAATCATTTAAATTATATAAATTCACCTATTATTACAAAAATTACACTAAATGCAGTTTACAACTCCCCACTTTTGTACCTCCTTTTAACCGAGCCAGGATGTCCCCAGTCAACTCATCATAGAACACTCGGATTCACTATTTGCACATCAATACCTCACCTAAATAAGATTACTTAAAACCTAATGACACTCCACGGTCACTAAATCACACCTACCAGAGTCAATGACTAATTTTGATGAACTTATAGAACCTAACCTCCCTTTCCACAAACCATTTCCATGTCCTACCACACTCTTCAACTATTTTAACACAAGAATCTAAAATTTACATTAGAACCACACTGAGCCCATGCCAATGCTTGGATCATTCAACCACCACATCCAAGGCCCACCTTTTATCTTCAGAGGAACCCAACAGGCACCTCACAGGTTTATCATTGGCATCTTGATACCACCACATAAACTCTACATTCTACTCTACACCCCTAGGGATGACTTATCACTCCCCAAATTAGGAGTGTCATTACTTGTGATTTCCTCAAGAAATTAAAACCACCAAAGTTCGTACTTAGATCATAAGATAAACCCCAAAACGTGGATATGAACGTCCATCATTTACCAGAACAATAGAACAAACATCATCTGATACCCATTACCAGCTTCCGAGAATGGAACTTACGGTGTTAATCAACACCCAACCCATCCTAAGGACCTCATCTATAAATAGTCGATGGTGTAAATTCCATAATGCCACTCCACATATACTTCTCCACGAGTAAAAAATCCATGATTCCCCACATCCATCCAAAAAAAAATTCAAGTTGGTTGGCATAAAAACAGATCCTTTTTAGAGTACCTCGGGCGATTTAAAGATATTTAGAATGATATTCCCTAGATAAATGTATGCTAATAAGTTGTCAAAGAACACTACCAAAAACTTATCCAACATTGATGTCACCTCACACTATGGGACACCATGACCTACCAAGAGTTTAGGGATTACCTGACTACACACATCTCATCAAAACTTAGACCCCACTGATCTAGCATGATAATCAAGCATAACTCACCATCACTCCATGAACATATGCCAAATAGCTGCAAAACAATGTTTCCATTGGAACTATTACCACCACACCACTAAAGTCCATCTAAAATGACCCTTTCAGTTAACAACCAAAACAAAATGGTCCACTAAACTAATTCAAATCAACAATCTCTCACATAGCCATGTCTCCCACTTTGGCTTTATAGAGAATGACAACCGCTTATCCTGAGAAACTTGTTCGCCCATCCTAAATGGGTTTGTTCCTTTCCATCACATGCCCATATCTAAGCGTCATAATATCCCTCATGGTCTTTCACCTTCCCACAAACTCCAAATTAAACATATTTTAGAGAACATATGAAAAAATCAATGGGGCCTAGTCCAACACTGGATTATTCATCCAAATATGAATCTTTGTTCATTATCCCCATTATCCTCAACACATTTCTCAAAATTTCTCCCAAATAAACTATTCATACGAGAAATACCAACCACGTGAAAATACTCACCTCAGGAGTCACCTTCATAACAAAGCATCCAACCACTCTTCAGTCACTCTTTCCTCATTTTCCTGAAATCAACATCGAGGCCTCCATTAATCGTCATCCAAATAGGATATTCAATTAAATAAATGATAAAAAGCTTCAAAACTAACCTTACACCATCCACAAGCAATCATGTTCCCATATGAAAGTTCCTGGGTACAACCATACCATTTACCAAAACCAGATGGTACTCATTATACATCAATACCACCTCTGAAACATCTCTCATGATTCATATTCCAAAGCACCTTCAACACTAGGATAACCTCCATGTGGTCACCCTTTATTTCTCTAATATTTCCAACTCATCATCACAACTCGAGTCACATCTCCCAAAACCATTGACCTTCCCCCTCAACTCCTTAGTCTAATATTTATCTGTCCAAATATGAATCATCCATCTGTGCCTCATGCAACCAAGAGCACTAAAAAACCTATGAACAATATCATGTGGTTCTCTCAAGGATCAAATGATATTAACTTTCCAATTATGGTAAGGGAAGCATGTAACTATCCCCACTCTATCTAGGCCATGTACACTAAACTCTAACTAGTTACCACTCATGAGTGGTTCTCCTCCTCCCGTCCTAGAACACTGAATCCAAGAACCCCAGTAAAATTCACATTAAGTTTCACACCAAACATACTCACATACATACATAAGAACCAGAAGCCAAAACATCCACTCGAGGGTCAAAAAAAACACTCAAGATCTGAAACCACCTGGGTCACCACGTGCATAATAAAAAAACCATCACTAATAATTCCACAACTAAGAAACTCATTTTTAATTCCAATGTACAACCCACACACTTAAAAACCACAAGGGTTACCACCTTCACATTATTAGGCAATATCTCAAAACCTCAAGGTCATCACCCTACCAAAAGAATAATAAGGAACAAACCATTATCCATACATAGAAACTCATCAAGGTCTCCAAAAAAATAGTCAATGTCCCATCCTAGAGCACTCTCATTGCCCAATCCACCCATAAAAGAAGCCATAGAAGAAACATAAGGAATAATCAAGAATTTACTTCACCAAAGATTCAATCATTACACACCCTTTCATAATTAACCCCACCATTTTTTAAACCCAAAGTTTAACGCTTTAGAACATTCTATTTACCCAAAATTTTAAAAATCCCAACTTCTTTGGGTTCACATTTCAAAAAAATTTCCACAAAAAACATCTCAAGGGATGTCCAATTAGTGAAGACCATAACAAAAAATACACTACCTACCATTATCCACACACTCCACATACACTATCCTAACAGATGTGATCACATCTCTAATACTACCCTCAACTATTCCTATCATGGGTCATAGTCAACATTGGGAAGGCCGACTATTTTAGATAAAAGTCCTTTATTAGACACCATGTTTGGAATACTGTTCCCCTTTTACAATGTAAATATTTACCCTTTATACACCTTTTCCATTATACAACTTGTTACAACCATTACTATAACACATTCCCAACCTTAAAAAAGAATGACTATTTCACCATTTTACCATAAAAACATAAATAATTCTATTTTAAAAACCATTCAACCATTATAATTTATCAAAACTAATAATTGTTAGCCTGTTTTTAACATTTCATTAAACACCATTATTCAAACATTCATTTACATTCTTTTTATTTACCCATTTTCATCTTTTTTATAGAAATAATTTTATTAAAATCTTAAAGAAGGTAAAATGCATCCCAAACTTGATGTCCCACATGCCCTCCCATGTGTTCCTATCATAACAGATGCCTCTTATAGCCCTAGGTGCCTACAATTTTTTTTTTGAAAAAGTGATGACATGAACTCGTTTCCCAGTTCATGTCATCAATGGAATTTATTAAATGAAAATTTGAAATACAAAACACGAGGAGTAATGTGTTTACTCCAGCAGGGAAATAAGGGGGTACAAGGAAACTCAGACAAAAAAAATCCAACACCCAATAAGAGATCCTTCAAAATGCAGAGGGATATTCCATCTAGGATCATCCGACAATGATCTTCACCTCAAGAGCTAAGAGATGCTCCAAACAGTGCATATAACATTCACAAATCTTCGAGCCAAGTATGAAAGGCATCTAATAGTCAGAGAAAACTCCAAAGCAGTAATTAGTCTGAGAACCAAGAAGAAAATGCAGACCAAGAAAAACAATCCAGAAAATATAATATCAGCAAAAGACAAGATCTGGATACATATCAGTAGCTCCATCCATATGAGTTCCATGAAAATCAGGACATGCATCAAATACTCTAGGCAAGAAGAATATATCAGTAACTGTAGTCCAAGTAGTAGGTTACAGTTTCATGAAGTTAAGAGAAGTAGGACCGAGGCAGATAAAGATGGAAACAAAACAGTCCTCTAATCAAGAATACCAAACATCAAGACACTGCAATCAGGTTACAGAAAATAGTGGGGAGAAAATTCTTGGTTGCAGTCTAGGTTCAAACAAAGTTAGACTCCAAGAAAAATCCAAGAAGTCCTCCAAGACTTAAGTTATCAGAATTTATCCTTTAGAATGAAGATTCAATCAAACTGAAACAAATAAACAGATTGTTTTAACTCTATTCCAATTCAGATGCAACATCTTCTAGTCAGAAACACCCAGATTGGAGGAAAGACTTTGCATGTTTCCGTATGGAAGAAAAAGAGAGTGATCATCTAGAGATTCTGAAATTGATAACCACTAAGAATAAGATCCCAAGTCCACCTAGGGGATTCTCAACACAAAATAAGAGATTGCAAGACAACTCTAAACAATAGAAAGGATCAAACCCATGGGATAGACCTAAAGTTGAAACTTGGGTTCTTTTTTAATTCCTCAATCATCATTGTATACATTCTTTTTCTGATATCCAAGTAAGTTTCAACAGAAATTTGGCGGTGAAGATACTTCCAGAGAGTTAAACCATCTTTCACATCTATCCAATCATTAATTTCATCATTTAGATCTATATCATCAGGTATTTGGTAAGTATCCTTGATCCTTTTTTATTATAACCTTTTACCTCATGGATTGGAACCATTTCATTTTTCTATCTAGAGGGTTCAGCCTCAATTCGAGGGGTTAAAAGTGATCAGGTGACTATTGTTCTTTCAATATCAGTGTAATTTCTATGCTTCCTAGTATTTTTGGGATAAGGAGTGATAAATCTATCTTCATCCACAATAGGATTTTTTCCTTTCCTGGAGCTTGATTTAAGGTATTGTTCCTCAATTTTTTTGATTTATCTTCTTCCTCTTGAAGGTAATCATCATGACTGTCTACTTCCTCCTTAGTTCTGATTTTATGTGGCTCCTCAATTTTCTCTTGAACTTTCTTCATGAGAGCATCCATAAAAGTAAAGTTCCTAGTCCCCATATGGTTTGCCATCAGATTGGGAGAGGGTGCCCGAATGTGGACATCATTCAAAGTATTTTTAGAATCCATAGTTGTGCTGTCTATTGTTTTTGTAGATTGATCCTTAAAAACAGAATCCTTTAATTCTTCTAGTCCCTCAATATCAACAATTTTACTTGAAGCATTCTGATTTTCAGAGTAACCAGTAGCATCCGCCAAAATCTTCTTTTCTTTTTCTATCCATTTCTTTTTATGAACCAGTGGGTGTTCAGCCTTAAACCCAAAATCATTCAAGTAATGGCCAAGTTTATGCCATGCACTGCAATAAGCTGGAAATTCCTCATAAAAGACATTCTGAGAAAAACCAGAATCTCCATTTTGTATCCAAATCTGTGAGGGAAGGTTTTGTGAGACATCTACTTCAGTACAAACATGAGCTACTGAGGGTCTTGAGAGGTGACTCATAGAATGATATAACTTGAGAGGATTTCCTATAAGACTGGAAATGGGGAATAAAGCATCCTTCTTAAACAGATGTAGTGGTAGACCCGATAAGCCAATCCAGATTGGCACTATGGGGGATTCAATGTTAGGATCAAAATCTGGGTGCCATTTCAAAACTTTCATCAAGAAACCACCGAAAGAACATGTACGTCTTTCCAAAAATCTATAATACTATTCTTCAGAGGGAAAATAAAAAATGACATTAGATTGATTCAATAAGCCTATATAAGTCCCTGCAAATCCGATGGCTTCTAGGGCTTTTCTTAAGAAATTTAGTGATGGCCTATGCTTAAAGAATCTTCCAACGAGCACAAAACGTAAATCATAGGTCCGGGATCTTACATCGTTGGAAGAAAAAGCAATTGCTGGGTATCCTTTGTGTTGCCCGAGCTTCAGCTCAATGCTTGGATCAACAGAACCCACTTCCAGCTGATTCGGCACCGATTTACCAGAAACTACATCGGCGAAGGGGGGATTTTTCGAGGTAGGGTTTCTCGAATGTTCACCCGAGTGCAGGTGTGGCGTCCGAAATTCCATACTTTGGGGGATGCCCTAGGTGCCTACAATGATGCATAACCTCGTGTAGTTTTCTCCATGAGAAAATATCATAAAACCATCACATCACACAACAATTCCATCACCCAAGGGTGAAATATCATTCAACTATAACAACATACATCATGATCAAAAATTTCCCACCCATGAAAACTTGGGTATTTCCTCTTACATGGGTTAGATACTACCAAGAATGAGCTTATTTCCAAGGTCCAAAACTTCTTAACATCCTTTCTACCATACCAAATAGTAAGACCATAGAAAAGAGCCATTTTTATACCACTTTGTAAGGTCCCCAACACAAAATCCACTAACCGGTGCCCCGATTTGAGTTTCCACATGACCTTAAGAATGCCTCCCCGTACACCAATGGTTATCGACTAATGAGGAGGTTCTAATGTAATACGTGGGGAGACTATACCCAATTTATTAGAAGAATCAACAATAGATAACCATAATAAACAACAAAAGTATTAACAATTAAATAGAAACATGCATTACCAACCATTTTCCAAACAAGGCACAAACACGACCAAATAGTGAATATGTCAAGTAATGATAATGGTGAAAAAGTTAAGAAAACCCAAAATAAATATAAATAATTGAATTCCCAAAAAAGGTCCTGACTCCAAGTCTGGATCCCAATCCATGCACATCTAGATCTTGACTGAACTCTCTATCATATGTCCCTTACCCTTGTCCCGACCTGAAATCCTGAAATCTGCTTGGGTACCCAATGGAAACCTGACGAGGGTGTGAGTGCAACTCAGTTATCCACCACCAATGATGTCTAAAAAATATACTATTTAAATGGATAGTTCATGAATGTAGTAAATAAATGACAAGGTAAATTAAAGACAACTCGAGTGCTAATTAGGTAATAATATCCACTTATCCCATTCCCACTACTATTTCCATTCCCATCAGTTATATCATATTTATTACTAAATTCATTTTCAACACATATTCTAGGGGTTAATAATTCACTTCATTTACATAACAGCCTAAGAATACACATCACTATGTGTAAGGGGATAATCAAGTTCCCTATCTTACTAGGGAAAACATTTCATAAAAAAATACATCACACTTACCTTGGAGCCTCAGCCCAGGTAGTTTTATCTAATGAAACTGTTTTGGGGAATAGAGCCTCAGTCATACTCCCTTACTCATGAATTCTATGAGTGAGGTTTATAGCCTCAGTCTAACCCAACCTATGGGCATAGAACCTCAAGTCAATACCCCATATACCACTAAGCCATGTTAAAATTATTATTTATTTGTTCACCACATATACCATATCACAAATCATACATAAACCAAAACACATAAAAAATACATTTCTCTTTTCTTTTAACACATAAATTACCCCTATTGCTTAACTCATTAACAAAATTACCATTTACTTAGCATATCCCATTTAACCCATTTCAATTCTTATGACATAACCCATTTAAAAATATTCAATATTTTCTAGATGTTAATCCATTCAACATATTTATCAATTCACAAGAATTTACCCATTTGACATGTTCACCATTTCATATGAATTAACCCACTTATGCATTTCAAGTACATTTCTTAAATCACTTAGCATAATTTCCTTTATTATTAATAACTCAATTCATGTTAATAAAAACAATCTCTCATGACACTACCAAGGCTAGAAACAAATTATTTATATTCTATTTTTAATTCAATCTAGTGCACCAACATGTACATCATTGTATCTACCTTACCACAAATTAATTTCAAGATTAAAAGTACTATTCCCTAGGTTTGAAATTATTGTATCACCCCATGGGTGGCCCTAAATTAGTCTATTCATCCTAATCACACCCCAAAATTTTCATGATGGGTTCAAATATCCATTTATATAACCATTTTTACCAAATAATACTAAGGATATTAAATTCACAACAAGAAAAATGAAAACACACAACCATTCAAGAATAAAAAAAAGAATATAATATGTAACTTTTAGAACACCCAACTCAAATATGATATTGAACACACTCTTAATTGTAACATTAGATCTAGATTAAAACACCCTTTGAATCATCAACCTAAATTCCATCAGAAAAAGATGTTTTTAGGGCTTCATAAGAACATGAGAAATTACAAAATCTCTAATCCAAAAAAGATAAGAAAGTGGAGGATTAGACTCATATGGAGCTTTTATCTGAACCCAATGGCACTCCAAAGGTCCTATAATTGAAATAGATTCACCCTTGGGAAGATTGGGACGTTTTGGTTGATCACTAGGGTTAATAGAGGATAAATGAGAGAATAAATTGGGTGGAAATATTAAAATCCTATGTTTTTTTTAAATTTTCACCTTTTTAATGGTCCACACAGTTAGACAAACTGTGAACCAATAGTACACCCACCTCTTCCCAAAGGGTCAAAGTTTATGGTTACCTAGGGAGTTTTCATGATTTGGAAAACTGTTTTCCAACCATGTAAAATGCCTCTATCCCAAGCCAAACAGTTTGGCCTCCCCCTTTGAATGATTAACTCTAACCATGTGCCAACTATATAGAATTAAATGGATGACCATTTTCCTATTTATTTCATATCCCAAAGCCCTAGAATACCCCCAATATTACTTATACACCTAGTAAATATTTAATTAGTCAACTTTATGGGATCAAAACCTAAATTTTAATGTGATCTTACCTCCAATAAGTCTGGGATATTACATTGGAGGGAATAAAATATATTTTCAATGGTATTGATTATTTTATTAGAAACTAATCGACCATAATAAATACTAAAATAATGTGTATTTTACCTCTTAAATGACTCCAAAGAATATTTTTCCCTCTATTCAATTTTAATCTTAGCAAGATTCATAGCTTGGGAAAGTTTTGAAAGAAAAATAGAGATATTTTTCACTCCAGCTCCTATAACATCTAGTTTCTTAGGAGGAAAATTATTTCATTGTCTATCACATTCAACATTAACATTATTTCTTCAGATTCCATCCATCAACAAAAACCTAAAATAATAGCGTGAGACATAATAATCACATATGAAAACCACATAATCATGAAAAATCATTTATTGGATGTCTAAATCAAAACACATTATTTTTTAATATATGAAAGCTGAGGTTTAACTTAGGGTATCCATGATAATTATTAAAACTTTAGGATGTTATCATATACTTCAACTTATCCCAATGTTTCTCACTAAAGTTTTGTTATCCTAGTTTCCAAAGGTTAACTAAACTTTTCTCAGAAACTAACTACATCATTCCATACTTTTCATATATACATATTATATCTTTTTATATGAATATTATTTAGATAACATAACAATCCATGCTATAATTGTATAGGTCTAGTATCTTTGTAAACATAGATGCCTGAAAAATTGGTTCATGAGTAAACTACATCATCTCCCACTAATTTCTTTATATATAAAACCCTTATTAGACATATTATACATAATACCTTTCTTTATAACCTAGGAAGAATGAAACATAACAATGAGAAAGCTTAGATGTTGAGTAAGGGTAAACAATAGAAACATCAACATAAAATGATCATAAGGGCATGAGAACATGATCATAACTTTTAAATAACCATAACCTTAATATTATATATCATAATATTGAGTCATGGAATAAATATTGGTAGTTTATAAGACATGAATCATATAAGAATAAAATAATATGAGTCATGAGAGAATAACATTGTCATAAAACACGAGTTTGGGTCATACACATAAGCATATAAAATAATTTCCATAGTATGAAATCTTAATTTCCATGGCTATCATGGTGGATTGAGTTTACTCCCCAAATAATAATAGTAGTCATGATTCACTAACAAAACTATAATAATATATAAAGTCCCTTACTGAACGTGGATAAATCTCTATTCTAGTTCTTTTTATCTCATGAGATATCAATATTTACCAATGCATTGGAGGGAAATATAATTCCAATCCCTCCAGTAACATAATGAAAATCATACATATGTGTGCCATAACATTATAAAACATTCATCATATCATAAATCATGAATATAAATGAGTTTCATTTCATCATGGAATAACCCATGGAAATTAAATTTCTTTCATAAGTATTTCATCAATTTATCATAACATAAACCATGGAAAAGGAATGTGTTTCATAAGCATCTTGTCATCATAATCATAAACCATCCATAAAAGGATAAGATTATATAATTGGATCATATATCAAGTAAAACATAGGTAACATAAAATTATGTCATCCTAGATGAAAAATTTATTTAAAAGATCACCTACAACATTTATTGATGAAAATACCACCTTCTCTTTGAAATAAACTATTTAAAATCAAAAAAATTCCCAAATATTAAAGAATTTTTTTCTTTTAAAATAAATTTATAAAATTTAAAAAAAATATTCAAATCATCGAGCAGTCATGATGATGCGAAGTTATATTCATTCTAAATAAATTAAAAAAATATTCCTTTCATATTGTCAGCAAAATGTCAAAAGTACCTTGTTAAAAAAATAACTAGAAGATTATTTTTGAAAGATTTTTTAAAAAGTAAACAATGGTTAAAAATTAATTTAATAAATAATTATATAATGGTAAAATTATTCTTGAATTTTTTTTAGAAAACATAGAAATGGAAGAGAAATGTTTTTTGATTGATGAGAGAAATAATGGCGATTTTTCATTAAAAACATTATTTAGGGATCTTGAATACATAAATAGAGGAAAGCAAAATGAAATTATGTATTATCTAGAAATAAATAGAGGAGAATAAAATTCATGAGTTTTTTGATAGGTACATGAAAAATAATTAATCTTTGGAAACTTCATCATAAAAAATCTTGATAAATAATGAGATCATAACATAAAACCCACATCACCTTGGTAACATTTGAATCATAATCCACTTGAAAGAGATAAAAATATATGGGTATATAAATCCCAATAAATTTAATAATAATTATCAAAAAATAAATTCATTGGATGTATATAAAAAACATAAAATAAATAAATGGTGAATATGGCATGTGTCTCAAAGAAATAAAAGTGAGAAAAAAATCTCTTACCTTAGGTATGAATTTCTTAGTTTCTATTAAAAAATCATGTATAATAAATATAGATTTATTATAAATATATTCCATAAAAATACTCATATATATCATCCCATATATTATTTTCTTATAAATATTTATCAACCGTTTATTAACAATTCTTTTTTAAAATCACAGTTCCAGGTTATATCTTCTTTGTTTTTCATATATGTTTTGATTCTATTATTTTGGTCCTTATATATTGATCATGGTTACATAATATATATAATTTTTATCATGATGTAAATAAAATATATATTCATTATATACATATTTATTTTCATCCAGAAAAGTAGAGATAGAAAAATGAATTAGATTATTCATGGAGATGGTAGGCCGTACGTATTCATGAACACTATTTTCATTTTTCGACAGATGGAAAGAAATATAGGTAAATATTAATTAAACTTTGAAAAAAATTATTATATAATATATATAATATATATTTGTTATATATATCCCTTTTTACCATCAATTTAAAGTGAAAATGAAAACAAAATCACATCATTTTGTGGAGTCGGTAGTCCACACCTACGCACGAGTGACATTATCATTTTCTAATGGATTAGAGCGTAAGAAGGTATATTTTATATTATAATTAAATAACTATTAATATTTCAAAATTTTCATATATAAGAATTAAACCCATTATAATAACCATTCCTAGAATATGGTGGTGGAAAATGAATTGTATTGTTATGTGGAGACGATAAGCCATACCCACACACGAGCGATACTTTCACTTCTCATTTAACAGAAGATTGGGTGGATAATGGTGATTTAATAATCATAATAATATTTAAGAATAATTAGGATAATTAATATATTATTTTATTATAAATTTAATATATTTATAGTTGGTAAAGAAAAGTAAAAATAAAGTGATCAATTAAGGTGATTACATCTTCTTTGAAAGAAATTCTTTAGATCTCTACTTAAGAATCCTAATGCTTGTATTTTGGGAATAAGAAAAACTATATAATGTGTATAATAATGTTTAGAATGTATTTTTTGGGGTATGGTTGATCTATATGACTCAAAGTGGTGTGAATAAGAGAAATCAGTGGTTCACTTCAATAATTGTAATGCGGGGCACTCATGGGATTTATTAAAAGATTAAAATATAATAACATTATTATCTAGAAAAATGATTTCAAATAGATAGGTATTAAAATATAAGTATTTTTGGAGTTTAAATAACATCATATAATAGAATTTATATATGTTTTTGTGTCATTTTATACCTTATATTCTTGATTAACCGGTTGGTTAACTAATTTTAATCTCAACCATTATAATATATTTTTTACTCTTAAAGGGTTATAATTTTAATTATAAGGTAAAAATTGGCACATAAATGGAAAAGTGATAACATTTTAAACCATAAATTATCCACCTTTTCCTATTTCAATATTTTTAATATTTTCAAACAATTTAATAAAATATTATTTTGATAAAATATCATTAATGTAAATTTTGACTCTATTCATTTGATTTGACTTAAAAGACATAAAGAGAAAGTCTTAATTTGAATATAATAATTTTAAACATCACTAATATGTCATATTTGTCTAAAAAATTCACAAAACACTATAAATTACTCAATTTATATTACTTTTAATATTTTTGAAATCATTTCTTCTATTCTTCTATTAATTGAATAAATACAGTATTAGCATCGCACAAGAATTTAAGGTAATTATATATTTTCTAAAAAATATAAATAAATTACCATCATGAAAATAATTTCACTATGATAAAAATAAACATTTATATTCATTCATAACTTTCTTTCATCCCTATGTGGACACCAAATAGATATTTAAATTAACAACATGGAATTTTTTAATTTTGTTTGATTTAAATATTATATAGGTAATTTTCATAGAAAATAATTTCTTAAAAAATTAATTTTTTTATAATGAGGTGATAATTGTAAAATTAAATCCATCCAATAGTAATTTTTATAAAAAATGGTGACCTTAACAATTAGTTTTAACCTAGATTAATCATATTTACCCTTTATCGAGTTGATAAATTTTAGTACGGTTATTATTCATAATGCCTAAAAAAAGGGACCTATGTAAACAATTTAGAACTAATAATTCAAATTATGGAATTTATTTTTCAATAGTAAATTTATAATTTTTTTAGAAATTAATTTAAAAAATAAGCATACAAAACGTGATGAAAACCGCTTTTTTAGAAAAATACATTTTAAGAAGAAAACTTGGTTTATTCTCATCCCGCGAATAAAAATATATTAAATGAATGATAAATTTTTTATTGAATATTAATATATAAATTTTAAAAAAATAATTAATAAATAGTTATTAATATAATTTATTAGGATAAAAATACATTGTTTACAAAATTTGGATTCTTCTTCATAAAAAACATTTTTTTTATTTTCAAATGTTTTTTATTTTTTTATAATTAATTGATAACCAATGAATTTATTTTTTACATATGTAACCATAATTTTTTTATAATTTAGTTATTCTTATTCATATTCTCCAATCTAATGGTTGGGTGATAACTATCACATATTAATAATTTAATAGTATATCATTGTTCATTTAAAATCTGTGTTATGCGTAACAAAATATATCAAAGAAATAAAATTATCTAAGATAAATATTTTATAAAATCTCTAGGTGATACCAAAATTCTTAAATTTGATGGATCTCACCAGCTTTCATCATCCAATGGGCCTTCATTTGGCTTCCCTTAATTAAGAAATATCTATCTGATAGCCTCGACATATGTTTGTTAGATCATCCCTCATATCTCCATCCAATGGATATTTATATACAAACTATGTCCAATGACCCAGCAAACCTCTATCCGATGATTCTACCTTAGAAACTTAGGCCGATACATATTAATAGGATCATCTATCCTATGAAACTGTGTATCTTAGTTTGATGTTTTTCTATCGAATTAAACTCATCATTATCTCAAAATTTGTACACCCATCTCTACTTAGAGTGCATTTACATTTATCCATTGAGTGAATTTGGGAAATTTCTATCCATTGGATCTTCATAGTGTCTATATGATGGGATTCAATCGTTGAAACTTCATTTATATATATATCTAGTGCGCTTATTCTGATTTCCTTCTTCTGATAGATTTGAAAAGATATCCTTCATACGTAGTACCTTTACAAAGGAACCCTTTACGTATCTCTTGTAACTCTTCTAGTACCTTTATAGATAACCTTTGATACATTTACATTGGTAGTGCAAGGCTTGAGTTACTTTCACATAACTCTCTGAACACATCCAAAACTTTCACCATTATAACTCATACCTCTTTCCAATAAGAACTTCTCCACCTTTGTACTTCCCTTAACAAACTCAACACCCTATTATGTCAGTATCCAACAAATATTTTTCATGTAACATTATATATGTTCCATTTAATATCATTGTGAAACTATAACCTTATAAATATACTATAAATTCAATCCGACCACATCTGCTTGATGATCTCGGTCTCAAAATTTGGAAAATCACATCATAGAATGTTATAACTTGGAAGTATTATCACTACCCGATCACATTATTATGTCTGATAACTTCTACCTCTCTCACTTTATACTTCACCCCTTTTACTTCTATCAAATTGTATAAATTTGCATGAAATATACTTGGATCATAATAAACTTCATGATGTTAGGAACTTGATGAATGAATTAACATCATCTGAATTTGTAAGTTATTTATATCAACATAGTTAAGTAAAGTTTCTTATGCTCTTTATAGGAAATTATTAAATATAATAAAGAAAAATTACTTAACTTACATAAGGAATGTTTCCTCCATAATTCCAGTAACAAATTATCTCAATTTTCTATTCAAAAATATATTGAAATATTGAATAAAAATGGAACCAAATACACTTTTGCACAACACAATCTAACCCAAAGGAATCTCATTTGATTGTTTCCTAAATAATTTTAAGATATTTGAAATATAAAACTTCCTTATATTTACTATTTAAAAAAAATAATTTAATTTAAATTCACATTCAGATGAAAATTTTGGTGTGTGTATACTTTATCAAAAATTACCACATGAACCCATCAGTTTCTAGGAAAATATTTAGTTCCATGATCTTGTAAGAAACAAAACTCTATGGCATTATC
Source organism: Viscum album (assembly GCA_963277665.1). Taxonomy (NCBI): domain Eukaryota; kingdom Viridiplantae; phylum Streptophyta; class Magnoliopsida; order Santalales; family Viscaceae; genus Viscum; species Viscum album. The sequence goes on from OY728160.1 coordinate 444,503,549, forward strand.
AACTGTAAAAGATGAATATATTCAGGTAGTCGTTTCCATGCACAAGTAATATTGATGAAACAAACCTTAATAGATTTTGGATTTAACTTTGATTACATACCAAAAAAATGTAATAAGAAAGTGCTATCAAAATTTTGAAAAATCCATTAAAACATTCAAGAACAAAGTATATAGATTTAATACATCAATTTCTACAGGATCATTCTCAAAAGGGTTATGTCTTGTTAGAATTAATTTTTACATATAATAAATTAAAAGAAAATTGTACTAAACCATTTCACACTGCTCGATTTTATTTTTTCAAATATTAATGGTATTTTTTAATATCAATTGATTTAATTGTAATTATACATTTTATGGTTTTTTGTAAATAAATCTATTTTTTATTTTTTTATTTTTGTATTTAGTGTCACCATTTTGGTTCTCAACATGTCATAAAGTGATAAGTTTCTTGTTTTTATTATAATTAATTTTCACATTACTCTGTGTTACCTTTCGCCTATCTCAAAAAAGAGGCTAAATTAGTCTTACACATGAAAACAACAAACCCTTAAAACCTCATAGCTTTTATTATTTCATTATCATACCATTATTTCCCTTAATCCATGAACCTAATTTATTTTATAATCTAGATCCTAAGAGTAAAATTCTCATTAATTTCATTCATCCTTCTATTTCTTAATGAGTGGGTGAGTTCAAAAATATTATTTTTCAAGACATTTCATTGATGTATTTGTTTTTGATATAGAATCATGTAAATTTGTAAAGATATATGATGTGAAGAATGTGTCATGTTTAGAAAAAAAACTATTAACTTCTATAATTTTAGAAGGATTCTAAAACTTGTTTTTGTGAAAGTTGGTGTTCTTCTGAATGAGGCTATGTATACTCATTTTCATGTGTTAAAAAATCTTAGTGCTGGTGTTTTGAAGATAAGTGGATACTTTTGGAGTTTCTCTAAGCCTCCAACCTTAAAAATTACATAATCTGGAGTTAAGTTAAGTATGATATATTGAGCATATTTTAAGGTTTATAGTTTTATAGAATTAGGACATAACAATTACATTACATCTGAAATAATATAAAGTAGACACTTATACTCTATAATTTTTTTTCAGAAAAATATAAATCCTTAAATAAAGAGAGAATTAATTTCTTGATAAAAATATTCTTGAATGCTTCCTTTCTCTTACCCTTCCGTATACCTTGTGAAAAACATTTCAAAAACACGGGATGAGCATAAAAATCTCAGTAAGGGATATAGAATAAGGAAAGAAAACATTAGTCCATGAATACATACAAACCAAAGAAATCATACTTTTCAATCATAAAACATAATCTATTTAACATACCTCATGAAATCCTAACATTTACGAATAACAAATAGGAATCATAAATCATAATGGTAACTTATGACATCCATAACATACTTACATTTTAGCTTTCACAACTACATATGGAGTTACATTTGAAATACCAATCATAGTATACTCCCTAAATCTATTTAGAGAAACATTAAAATTTACCTCCGTCATATTACCCAATGAATTAGAGATATATCTCGGGATCACCCTCCCTTGTTTTAACACAGAACCACCCATATATGTAAACAATTCCCAAGAACCATAACATAATCATAAAAAATAACAAAAGAATAAAGGAAAGATAACATTTACACATTGCAATCAAAATATATCATTTCAATATATTGAAATAATAAATCCATTATCAAAACCATTTTTAATACCAAGATACGTCAAAAGAGTATATGGTATTTATTTTCCTTTTAAAAACATTACGGCTTGTCAAGGAAGGCAAATATCATATAATGATTGTGGTGGCAGAAATATCATTGTCACCGCATATGTTAAAATAAAAATTCCATTTGTCACTTAGTAAAACACTATGTAGAAAAAATATTCCCTTTGAATGAAATTAAAAGTTAGAGGGGTTTATACACCATATAAAAGTAAGTTGTGTATAAATTAAAATATGCCTCAATTAAATGAGGTTGAGATGAAGTCCCTTACAAAGATCATTTTGTAAATAAAATAGATCAATTATGTGTATTCACTATAAGTACACATAATTAATGTATATATAAAATATGTGAAATAAAAAATTATTTCTCACATAATCATAGAAAAACATAATCATGAAGTATAATATTAACCCAAATAATGGAAATTGTGTTAAGAAGTTCCCTTATGAAAATTCGGATGCCTAATGGCGTCACTTAAAAATTCAAAAAATGGGTTGATGGGAGAGAAAAGGGTATCTAATCACTTGGAAATAAAATGGACATAAATAAGGACATATAAGAACATATACTAACATATGAAAATGGAAATTAAAATATATAACATAAAATTAGTCTTTGACTAAAACGGGAGGGTGAAAGGTTCCCTTACCTTGTGTTCGACTTATCTTGTTCGTTCTTTATCTCCATGAATAATAAATTTAAGTTAATTTATACTTAATTCAGAGCCTTTTTAAAGTTTATAATTTCTTTTATATCCCTTATTACTTTGTTATAACAATCATATAATTATTTATGTTCATATCAGTCATTTTGTCGATGTTCAGTACTTTAGTCAAAAATGAACTTGTTATAATTACAAATTGTCCATGTGATCAAAAGTAAATTATCTCCAGAATCATATTCACGATTTAAATATAATATACATCCATTATATATTTATTTATATCCAGTATATATTTATTTAGAATATTCCATAACATTTAGAGATAAGAAATGAAATTCACCGTTCATGGAGACGGTAAGCCGTACGTACACATGAACGCTACTTTCGTTTATTTCTCATATTTAAAAGAATTAAAACTAAATTATACATAGGTATAATATAATTCTATTATAATACCATATTTTATATATGTTACATTATTTCAATAACTCCATCCTTTATACATTCCATGTATGGCATGAACCAGTCATATCACTTTAAAGAGGCTGTAGTCCGCACTTCCTCAAATGAAATTATCATATTTACCCATTATGAAAAACATAAAAGTATGATGTAAATAAAAAATAGAGAATCATAGAGACAATATAAATATAATATATATCATATATAAATATAGTTCCATCATAATGGAGACCATGAGAGTTTGTAGAGGAAAAATCGAACAATCATCGTTTCGTGAGGCATCAGTTCGCTGTACACAGAAACAATATGTTTGTATCCATTAGATAGAGGTGTGTGTAATTTTAGTTAGAATAATTATCATAAAAAATAATATTATATTTAAGATAATTTTTTAAGAAAATAATGGAATAAAGAGAGTTTAGGGGGTTGGATAAGGAAAATAAATGAAAAAAGCTTGAGAGAAGACATTACCTCAAATATGGTAAATCCTTTTGAGTTAAGTTAAAAGGATTTATTGAATTGCCTTATAAATAAGGTATGGATAATATGAAGAATAGAGGTATGTTTGGAGATTATTTGGGAAGAGGTTTGACAAGCCAAGGGTCTTTAGAGAAGTGATTAAATGGTTAGAGGTGATAACATTTTATAAGAGGAAGGATGGGAACTTTAGGAATGCCTTGAAAGATTATTTTATTATAAACTGAATTTCGATTTCAAATTTTCCCCAACTCATTTAATTCGAAGATAAGGTGGGTATTGTTCAAAATACTCTCATAAAATAGGTTTTAGACAAGTTTTAGTTTTAAATTTATCCTTATCATTTATCTTTAACCCCTAGTTAACTAATTTAACTTTTACCATGTCTTCTTGTATATTCATACTATATGGTTAATATAGTTACTATGAAATTACAATCAAACCGAAAGTGGTTAATTAATAAAATATACAACATTATATAATTAATTTGTCCTAATATTATATTTTAGGACTGTTATATCATTTAATAAAATAGTATTTGTCTTTAAAAACTCATTTATGTCAATTTTTATACTATTCATGTCATGACTTTTAAAATAATCCAAAACAACTTCATACTTTCGAAAAAACTTCGTTAATTAAATTATAAAAAGTCATAATGACCCATAAAATTCGTTCATGGAATAAAAAGTTTCAAAATAAATTTATTTTTAATATTTACAATTTCATTTATTTTAATCATTCATCAATAAATAATCACTACATCGTCATTGTGTCATAATTAAATTTATTTATTTAATGTATAAAATTTATTAATAAAATAACATGTTTTGTGAAATATATTTATATTTATAATTAAAATTTATAGTTGAAAATATCACTTATATTACCACATATAATTTTTTTACTAAATGATATATGTTTATGTTACATTTTTCTTTACATTAAATTAATTTGTATAAAATGTCATTTTCACATCCAAGTGGATCCATGGGGTCCCAAAACCAACCCAAGGATACCCATGGTAGTAAATATCTCATATAATAGGAGTAGGACAAGTGTTAGGGTAGTTTAATATAATTATAATATTATTGTTTCCCTTATTTACCAGATTTATCTTTTAACCATGGTAAATAAAATAATTACTGAAGTAACTATTCATAATGGCTAAAAATAAAAGGTACCTATTTAAAAAATTTGTAACTCAGGATTCCAAATATTGAATCCATTTTTTCCAAATTTAAAATAGAAAAGTTTCAGTAATTAATATAAAATTAATTCTCGTTGTCAAAACCAAAAAGCGTGTTTTTAAGAAGCAATAACTATCAAAAGATTGACATGTGTTTATGTCCAATTTCAATGTCAAATTACTTCCAATGAAAAAAATTGGATTACATTATAAAAATATAATCAAATATAACTTTAAAACCAATTGAATGTACAATATAACTATATTAATAAATTAGATGAAAATGAAAATTTTACTTAAAATGTAGTATTTTCACTATTCATTAAAAAATGAACTTTATCAGGAAATTACCAAAAATTTATGCAAGGTAAATTTTGATTTCCCAATTATATAAAAGAAATTTATTTTGTCAAATATAATATATAAAACCAGAAAAAACTATATTTAAAAAGGATTTGCAATCAAAATATGGTAAAACAACCTTTTAAAAATATTATAGCATTTCGTGATTTAAATCTGATTCATTCTTATTTTCAGCCACTAATATTTATCAGATAAATATAAAGACATTTAAAAAACATGTCTAATAATATTTTAGTTTGTTCTGTTAATTCCCACTAATACAATGGCTAGGCATTAACTACCACTTAAAATAATAATAATAATATATTATTTTTTGGTATAACTCAATGTTTTGTGCAAAGTAAGATTTCAAAGAAACTCGTTGTTGCATGTTGAGTATGCTATCTAAAAAAGTTTCATATTTAACATAAAATTATTATATTATTCATAAATATTAATAGATATGAACAAGTATTATTCTATAAATACCTGGGTCATTACAATTTCTATGTAAAGAAACTATTACCAGTTAAAGATGAAGAAGATATCGATATAGACCCTACTCAGATCAAGGGGGATAAATCCTAAGTAATTTTCAATTCTATAAGACAAAATGATTCTTCCATTATGACTTTAGAGGATCCCCTAGATTAAGTAACACTTTTTATAGAAGACATAGTGTTTGAGTGGTTATATCTGACGAGATTTAATATAAAGCTATTATTAGAGATTATGAAGTAGTTCAAGAAGTGAAATCTGTGGTGAATTAGGCTATTATTAAGATTACAATGATTTAAACTCTCATACCTCGAGTCCCTATATAAGAAAATCTTGAAAATCTAGTGCTGGAGTCAGTTGTACCGTTATCAGCAACCCAAGAAGGTTTGGATACAACCATTATGAGGCTAGTTAACATTTTTAAGGAAAAGAACATTTTTACTATTTCTGGTGTGACACCTTTTTTTAAATAACATCGAATTATTATTATTGAATGAAGAATCAAAAGAGATACAATTAGATTTATTGAGAATTATTTTCATGGTTCTTAAGAAAATAAGAAGAATAAGTAGAAGAAGAAGTTGTTTTGTTAGTGTCTACATGGAAGAAAAATAGATACTCAGTTGAATCTTCCTATACTGGAACAAACCAATATGATAAATAGATTAATGAAGTGTAATAGAATAGATAAGTTACTTCTCTTACTCATGTCTAATTTGATCACATTGTTAATGATGTGCCTACTACTGATGTTGTAAATTTTGGAGATAAAATTCCATATTAGTTAGATGAGTTTTTTATTGAATTCAATTCCTTGAAGGCAATGTTTGAAGTTTCTAGAGATCATGTTCAAATTATCAAAGAGAATTCAGTGTCTAAGGATGTTTTTAATGTTGTAAAGACCATGTTAAAATCTCAATATAAGTATATAAAAAAATTCTATCTAATCAACAAAATTTGTTTTTGAAGATAGATTTTTATGGATTAAAAATCATGATCCAATCCTTTTTCTATTCCTCTTAGAGATTCCAGGATATTGGATCCAATAAGGAAGGATATATGGATCATGTTTCTATAGGAGAAAAGTTAGAACCAGTCTCACATTCCCTTAACACCATGATTAAATGAATTACATCCGAGCAATGTTAATTTCTTTCACTAGGAAATCTAAAAGATATAAAAAGGGATTTAAATACTAAAATCCAAAGTATACCCTTTATTCCTTGATGTAATATCCAAGGTTTTGATGAGTTGTTGAAATATTTGGGTATCATGGTTTAGGAAAATGTTCCTTTGATAAAAGAGACACAAGTAAAGAACCATAAAGACACCAGTTTCATCATAAAAAGTCTTAGGAAGGTGGAAATAACTTTTCATAAATAGAGGATATGATTAAAGATCTTCACTTGTTGGTTATCAAATCTAATTTTTCTAAATCTTCCCCCTAAGAAGAAAATGATTTTTTAAACCATTATAGTGCCTTAATGTTAAGAAAGGTAAATAAGTTAATGTTGCTACTCCTCAGGCTATTAATATCTCAAGTGAATTTTTATGAGATATTCATAAAAATGTGATGAAAAGGATAATTCATAGTTTTTAAAGAAATCTATAATTTTCATGTTATATCAGTACCTTAATTGAAAACCTATTGGAAGGTCTTACAATTATTCTTGACTTCTATCAGAATGATATTATAAAGATAATAAACATGTTCATGGATTAAATCTTTCAATTACATGGTTTATGATCACTTATAACTTCAATTCATGATTTCCACCTTGCTTTCTCATAGTGCCTAAAGGAGGTATTTGATCCTACTAACATTTATACCTGGGATAATTAGAAGCTCATTCCTAAATACATAATTTCCATTCCTTATACCTCATCAATGTTCTTGTTCACTCATACAGAAAAATTTTATTTAGCTAGAGATAAAGAAGAATATATTGGAATTCATTCTAGTAACATCATGATAGTTACTCATGATAAAGATGGAATCTTAGGAAAATTTGGGTTAGATGCTCTTCTAGGTGATATATGTGGAGAAAGTATTGATGCTCCATTTCCAACATCATATTTTCCACTCATCGAGGCTAAAAACCTTTAAAAATACACCCCATAAACATCACAATTCTAATGTTCCCACAAGAGACTAATTATTTTTATATTCTATTTACTAATGGGTTTTCATTAAATTTTAATTTTTGAATGATAATTTATTTCAATGATTATTATTTATTATGAACTTACTTTTCATTAATTTTGTTATATATTTATCATTTTGGTTCTTTGAATGTTTATTTCATAGGTTCATACTAATATCTATTCATTTTCATGGATAATATTCAAATCATTTATAGTTGTAAATGTTATATGGTGAATGTTTTTATAAGATACCATATTTTCCATGTATTCCCCTCTTGAGTTATAATTGAACCAATTTTAGTTGTTTTTTATTTTTTTCTTTAAACCTTGGTGGATGAGTATTTTATTCAAGGATGGAGAGATTTTTCCATGGAAAATGACCAAATTTCTGGGGATGTATGTTTTTTTGAATTAATGGAGTCTTGGAATAAATATGATAATAGCCTTTGACGGTTATCTATGGGTTTGGAAAGCTTCATAGGTGGTTCATGTTTTTCTATAGAATCTGGGATGTGATCTGTCTGTTGAAAACATTATCTCCATGAACGGGTTACATGATCTGAACCTATTGCTGGGAAGATTATATAAACTAGTTTAGAGTGTGAAATGATTACATTCCATGAAACTAGTTCACATCATAAAAAGTTTATCAGTGTTAATTTAATACGAGGAAATTCTTTTTTTGACGTATCATATAAATTAATAATTTTATATCATGAAAGGTGTAAATTTCATGAATATATTGGGACTAGATATTTTAATCCATCATGTGAATATAATTTTATTTTCATCAATATTATAGCCCCTTATCTCAAACCCTAGGGTGAATTTAAGAAATTTTGAAGTGATTCCTTCACTTTCGGACATCTCTATCTATAGTTTAATCTTAATGTGATCTAGGTTTTCTTTCTGATTTCCTTTTCCTTTTTTATTTCTTAGTGTTATATTTTGGGAGTGTTTCATTGATCATCAGATAAAGGTATGTGGTATAGAAAAAAACCCGATGGTGTTTCTAATTATTTAAATGTTCTCAATACAATGTGTTCATGTCGACACAACATGCACATTAACTAACACATTAATGGGTAAAAATAATCATGTATTTGGTATACTCCTTGGATCCGTTTATATCAATTAGTGTTGAGACCTAGCTTGTGGATACCCATAGGGTTAGCCTACCCATGAACAATAATGAACTAGATTTTGGCTTAAAACATAAATAATAAATACATAAGAACCTAGGAGATTGATTGTTATAAGATCACTTTAGAAAATGGATTAATTTTTTATTGAAATGAATAGAGATACCTTGATATGATATGGTTGTGTACACTAGAATATAAATGGTTTAATATATAAATTGATGAATGAAAGGGAATTGGAAGATAAAATGTAATTGGATGAATTAACCTTTGCATATCAAGATATTTTTTTTACTATTCTTTCCATTATTAATTTTATTGTATTTTATGCTCTAATTCTTATAGGGATTGACCTAGTTATATTTAAATGATTATATAGAGGACTTGGTCTAGTTATGCTAAAATGCTTATTGGTAATGGCCTGATTATGCTATAATGCTTATAAGGCTTGGCCTGACTATGCTGAAGTGCTTATATAGATAAATTGACCTAGTTATGCTGTAATTCTTATAGAGATTGGCCCAGTTATACTGAAATGCTCATATAGAGGGATTGGATCAGTTATTATAAAATGCTTATAAAGAGGGATTTTCTCAATTATGTGATTATTCCACGAACTTATGGTTACATTTGGAATGATAATTATACATTCTTAGTGATAGCCTGACATGGTTCCAAAGAAGGTTGATTGTTATACTATATTAATTTATTAATTAATAATCATATTTGTTTCTTCATTGCATGTAGTTACAATCAGGCTGGTTATGTTTAGATATGGTGGGGTTGACCTACTGAGCTTTACTGACACCCTATTCGGGATATTGTTTGGTATGTGAGTAGATTACATGGAAGTTGGTTTGGACAAGGAAACAGGACCTGGTTGCTTATTGTTACTTACAGGATGGCTTGGATCTTGGAGAAGGGACTGACATGGAGATTGGGATTGGGGACTTTGGTGTCTTCCTTGAGTTGTTTTTTCATTTATTTATTTTACATTTATCTTGACACTTAGATACATTAAAACGTACCATTACATTATTTTCATATTATTGGATTGATCAGTTGCCTTCACTGTTTGGTTTATCAGCTATTGTTATACTATTTCTTCTATTTCCATTAATCTGATATTTTTTTTATTTCTATTATATTGAAACTCTATACCAAGGGTTATAGTCTCCCCACTATGTTCTATACACCCCAAGGCTAGTAAGAAGCCTTTGAAATATGAGATATGTGATTAAGGTTCAATAACCAACCTGTTTTGGCCATGTGAGAGAGTGCCATATTGGGGGACATTACAAAATGGTATCAGAGCATCATGTTTTTCTTTTCTATTGATTTACTATTTGGGGAAGGTTAAAAGGGAAAAGAATGTGTTAGGATTGGGAAATTAGCTTGTGTGTGTGAGTATCTAACCCATGTATGGGGGAAAATCTTTGTACTGAGGGATGATATTGTTATTTATGATGTTCATTTGTTAGAGTTGATATTATTTTACATTGGGTGATTAACATGCTGTGTGATGCTATTGTTTCTTGAGATTTATACTCGTTGTCCGATATATCCTGATATGAGTATGCCTGCATCATTATAGACATGTAAGGATATGCATGGATGTGAATTATTCATGATAGGGATATATTTATTACATGTGACATATTTTACTATATGAACTATGAAATGAGATACCTATTATATTTGTTAAATGAAATAAAAGGGATATTATATGATGCCAATTCACCTATTAATATTTGTATAAAGAGACCATGGAACAATAGTTATATGTTATTGTCACATTTTTAGGTTTTTCTTGATTTTATCTAGTTTTATAAGGTGTGTGTTTGTCTTTTAGAGAAAATACCTTCTCATCATCTTTTAGTTGAGCATTTGGAAAATAGAAATCATCATTCTCTTAACATAGTAGAACTGGATCTTCCTATATCACCTAAGAACCAAATGGATGTTTATCTTCATTAAAAAATTCCTAAGGGCCATACAATCCTAGGAAAGGGATACTATTCACATTATACCTTTCATTTTTGAGTTGAAAAGAGAGATTAATCTATAGAATCTGCCTATGTTCACTGGGGAGGCAGAGCCTGAGGCTATTGAGTTTTGGACTGAGTCTTTCTAGATGATCTTAAAGAACCTCAAGACACACACAATTAGGAGTTTAAAGCTTTCTATATCATTATTCATGGACCTACCAATAATTGGTGACAAATTCTAGATCAAGTAGGATAGAAAGAGGTGTTATGATAAAAATAATTCAAGTAAAGGTTTCTAAGACACTTCTATCCTGAAATGTTGAGGGATGAGAAGGATCACAAGATCATGCACCTAAAATAGGAGGTCATGTCATTGATGAAATATAATTGACATTTCACCGAATTGCAACACTTTATGCCATCTTTAGCAGTTGATGATATTTACAAGGTGAGACATTTTCAGTATGGGATTCACTATGAGATCAGTTCATAAGTGAACATTTTATTCTTGAGTAACATTTCATATGTGATAAATTGAGATCTCATCACTGAATAGAATCTGAGAGAGTCCTTGAGTAGTGGCCAGACAATTTTAGTAGGGAAATTTTGAGCTCTTCTTCTAGTGGAAAGAAGCATTGCTATGATAGTTATTGCCAATGCAACAGCTGGTTGAGAATCCAGGATAGTGGGAAACCATCTCAGTACCATGTTCTGTTGTAGTGATATCAGTATGGCATGTTTAGTAACAAGAGGCCTTAGTGTATATACCATTATTTTGTGTGAAATGATTTTAGTATACTAGGACACCTACATATTTTTTTACGGTAATACAACATTATAGTAGTGGTAGGGGTTCAGGATAGGTACCATAATTAGAGAAGTATACAAATTCCACTTAGAGGACTAGTAGTTGGAGTTCCACCAGAAATTCAGGCCGAGGCATGGGAAGTGGTACTCCATTGAAGGGTCAATAATACCATCTAGATCGATAAATATAGGGGATTCAAAATAGATCCTATGATAGAGGGGAGAGTCAGCTGCGTGCTATGTAGTCTACTCTAACTAGTTTGGATGCAGTACCTTATAACATTAGAGGTACGATTATTGTATCGTTTACCATTACATATGTTTTTTGATATAGAAGCATAGAATTACTTTATATTTTATCTTTTTGAAAATTATTTGGGATAATTTATGGAAATATTGGATGTTTTCTTGACCATCGATACACTGTTGGGTGTGCGGTTAAAGAATATCAAATGTTGCAGGGCATGTTCTCTTTAAATTGGTAGTTATCATTTCCTTTATGAAATTTTTATGCTATAAATTATAAGATTTGATTTTATTCTTATTATGTATTGGCTATTTATATACCAATATCATATAAACTATTATAGGAGGAAATTTAACTTTCAATATATAGAAGGAGGCAGTTATTTTCACTAGGGTGAGTGGGATCTTCTGGATATGCATGCAGGAAAAATTCAGTTCAAATTAGATTGTCTCAGGATTCAGATATCAGGTCATTCTATAGATGATGGTGGAATTCATTATGATAATTTTTCTCTGATGGTATTCCATCTTTAGGATGTACTTCCTAAAGAGTTATAATTCTTACCACATGAGCATGAAATTTAGTTCCTGATCAAGTTCGTATTGGGAGTGTTGAAGTTAGTGTCCTAGGAATAGCAGTTTGTACTTTTATTACATGTTTATTTGACGTGTTGAATATTAATAAAACTTATTATGTAATATTTTTAATTTTTAGATATTACTCTAATGTAATAATATCATATAGTATACATTTCATTGATAAGGTCATAGAAGATCTCCACTATGATGAGAACCTTGAAGTGCTATGATGATATTATTAAATAATGTTATCTAGTTGAATAAAATACTATTATGGGACACAATATACAAATAATATTAGGTTAAATTACTTGTAAGTAGATGAGGCTTCTTCTCATGAATTTATCACTAGTTAATCTTCAAGATGGGAGATTATGAAAACATACTTTCCAGTAGGGATTCTGTATGTTTTAGTGTCATCAGATATTCCTATCTTTAAGAATGTGTAATGGTACTTAGACTTTAATATTATCATTGATACATGTCATGAATCACACACTTAGATTTACTAACCAATACCATCATAAAACATGTTGGTAGGAAGTAGGGTATATTGGATGCATCATGATTGAATTTTTATTAATGGATAAGTCATGAAAGGATTTTTCCCTTCCATCTTTATGAAAGTTGGTATCTATTCACTTTGATTAAAATAGAACCATCATATTAAATTCTATGGCCATGGTGTAATGATGCGTTTATTTAAGATATTCAAAGAAAGACGTATCGAGCATATATGTTAGTGGCATGGAAGTGCAAAATTCTTGATGAGATATTTCAACAAAGGTATTATATTACACAATGAGCATTCGTATATAGTTGTCATCATTGAGACATTATGTTATTTCTCTTGGGTTCCTTGACCCATTTCTAGACAATAATATTGGAATTCAGGAAATCCTGCATAATTCCAATGAGAAATAATCCTATAGGGTCACACACTATGTGTTTCCGATGATCTCGATTAAATTATATTTGAATTTAATTAATTGACTAAATATTATTCTCAAGACTAAGGGATAATTTTATTCATGTTTTACTTGATCGAAAAAATATATTTATGAATGAAATATTTAAATTAAATATTTATTTGGGCATTCAAGAAATTCTAGAGGAGTTAAAATGAACCAAGACCATGTCCGGTGACAAATATTAATTAACAATCTAGTTAAATAATATTTTTATTGCACAAGTTGGCTCACACCAAAAATTATTATTTTTATTATTTTTATTATTATGTAGCATGGGGTTTATTAAAGGTTATAATATTATTTTAAGGCTATCATAAATTAAATTATTTTTTAAACCCAAACCCTAGCTCTATAAATAGATGGTTAGGTCTATTGTATGGAGAATTAGTGTGAAATCAAAAATAGAGATTTTTTGAGGAAAAACGATTATCTATTGAATCCTCCCCTCTCCCGCTCAAGAACAAGAAACATAAGAGAGTTTCCTTCAATATCTATGGACATGTGATCAACATAAACAACAAAAGATAATCTATTTTCTATGCAAGCACATAAAGATCGATTGAAATTACGTATAGATCAATGGATTACATGAAGATCACTTATAGAGGTATTCTATCCTTAGATCTTCACAACGCAATGAAGGTAATACAAAAGGGTCTTTTCGAATGATCAACATCATCGACTTTGAATGATCCTAAGCCCTGGAATTCATTTCTTCCAAATCTAAATAAATTAAATTTTAATTTGAAATTCAAGATCCTTACTCTTGGTTTTGGGAAACTGGAATATTAATTTTTTTAATATATATCCCTCCATTGAATGATTTTTATACACCTAGAACCAACAAGTGGTATTAGAGGGGTCACATTTAAATTTATAATTATTTATTTTATTGTTGATCTATATACAATCCTGGTTGAAGTTTCCTTTCATATTATTCATTATTTAATATAATTTGAATTAAAATATTATCAATATGTTAATCATGTTCATTTATTGTTTAATTTTATTAATGGTCTAAGAATAGATGAAGAAAAATCAGATATTCCATCGAGAATTGTCAATTTTCAACCGGTAAAACTGGGTTACATAATGTTCACTCAGAAGTATTCTTGATGTACCCTAGTACGCTACACCTGAATATTCCATGGGATACATTGATTTTTATGCAATTAATTACATGTGGTTTACATGTGTGATTATTGGAAAACATGGAACACTGTTGTCGGATTATGCAATGAGTATTAGAGTACACTCAATGTAGTCTACATAGGTTAGTAGAATAAGTCATGCAATCCGTATGGTCATTATAAAAGGTCAATCCATGTGAGACTAACAACCTAGATAATTTATGATATACATGATATGTATGTGGTGTAAAAAAAATTTAGTCCATAAATTCCCATGTTCAAGATACACACTGAGTTATTTAGACACATGAAATTAGAGGTACACAACATGTAGCTGTAGGGGACATTTCGTTTTGTCTCTCACCCAAGAACATGTCAAGTATTTCAGTGGGTTTTACAGGAATATGAAATTCAGATCAAATGATGTGTTTCTAGCCTATACGTACCATTTAATCCATCAAGATACATGCTGAAGACCCATGCAAGTATCTCAGGAACACGACACACAGATACATGACATGTAGTTAACATGTACACACCATGTAGTATGGCTGAGTCAACATGACAAAACCCCATGCATGTGACCTGGATACATGACAACAGAGGTACACAATGTGTATCTAGATAGTATATACCATGTAGCCTCCCAAATACCATCATAATTAAATTATATTCAATTGAAAATTACATCATTAAAACCTTATTTTTTTAATTGGAACTTTTTGTGTTTGAAAATTTAATAAGGGTTTTAAATAATTTCAAATTATTAATTAATTTATTGTAATAAATATGAAACTATTGGTTCTTATATTTAATTTACATTAATTCCTTTATTATAGTAATATCTAAGACAATTCATATGATTATTAATATAAAAGAGAATTAATTAATTAATTCATTAATAAAAGTGTGTTTATCTTAATAATAATTAATGGATAAAGAAATTAATTTTATCAATTTAATTTTGTGTGTACATAGAATGTATGATCGTTCATGATCATTAACAATACCTGTGTATGTAATGGATGTTTTAATTTAATTTATTTCATGGGATTTAAATTTTTAATTATTAAATAAAATATGATGGCCCCAGATTCATCCCTCTCTCAATTATTATATAAGACTTGTGTGTCTAAGGATATTTATGTAATACCCCTTTAACCAATCCGTTGGTTAAACTCAATAACATGTGAGTTATAAATATATATAACTAATAGAGCATCAAAATACATGTAGACGTGGTTCAAGATAAAACCATTATGATGTCAACTTAGGTGATACACAGGTGGATGAGTGGAATGATGTAACTCATGCCAAGGCCACAAATAAGAGTTATTTCCCCTAGTTCAAATGTTGATTTAATTTCATCTCATTAAATCAACCACTAGATAAATATTATGAATGTAACATTTAATTATATATTTATCTCTGTCTATACAATTTTTTTATGGATACAACACAACAATCACATAAATAAATGAATTAATTTTCAAATAAGGAATTTAAATAAATGTTTTATGCATAAATGTTTTATCCATCATGGTTAATTAATTATGTAACATCCAATCAATATTAATAAGACATTTAAAGGAAAAAATAATATAAAATTTATGCATAATAAATTAAAATCCATTAATTAAATATTAATTCATACTTTTCCTTCCATTACTTGATTAGGAATGAAACTAAATATTACAAAGTGTTTGACCAACCCTTGTTGGGACACTTACTTTTATAACAGGAGTTCTTATAAATGTTTTGGGTTCACATAACCATTTTATATCAATAGGAGTATCCCTTTATAGACTTGGTGTAATTTAGAGGCAAGTGTTGTAGAAATCCACATTAGGATTTTAGGATTAGGTAATCCACTCAATGGATCAAGGTGCTGCAAGCCCAGAATTAGAAAAAACCTGCCTAACTAAATACCTTCAAGTAGGTCGACCAACCCCTTTTGGGGTTATGCAAAGGGGGATATGGATCCTCAAAACTATAATTTCCTAGAAACTAGACATTATGGGTTCAATGGTGAGGGATATTGGGACTTGATAAAATAGTGCAAGATTTAATAATTAATAAAATCAATCAATTTATTATATCTCACATAATTTGTAATCAATAAAATTACTAACAATCTGCTCTTTTTATTATAGAATAAAAATTGAGATATTTTCATCCTCATTATCCCTATGATAAATATTAGATAAGGACAACATCTTAACATATAATAACTTCTAGAAGTGATTTAGATGACTTTGGGTTGTTCTACACCATGAAATGAAATATTACGTGCTATAATACTCAATGATTGATCCATCTAATAAAGAGGTGAGTGATGAAGTGTTCCTAGTCTATGAAAAACATTTGAGTGAAGTGGTTGAAATTAAATGTTTGATTCTTAAATCTATGACTAGTGAACTCATGAAGTCTCATGAGAACATGGATGTGTATAGCATGATCAAGCACCTCCATGGTCTTTACTCGGAGAGAGCTAGACAAGAACCATATGGGATTTCCAATGTTCTCTTTTTGGTCAAGATTAGAGAGGGTTCCTTAGCTAATCCTCACCTAGTTAAGCTCGTTGGCTACATTGATCACCTAGAGGTTCTAGGGTTTAAACTCACTGAAGAATTGGTAACCAATCTTATTCTATAATAAATTTTAAATATATTCTCCAGCTTTATTATAAATTTCAATATGATAAACATTGATAAGTATATTCCAAATGTTTCTACTCTAATTTTCCAAGGAGACAAGGATATTAAGAGTGAATATTCTTCCATAATTCTGGTAAAAAAAAAAAGGTAAAGTGAATATATTTAATAGAAAATATTTCTTACAACCCTCCAAGAAGTGGAAGATAAAGTGGAATGAAAGGGAACATGTTGCTGTCTGTTTTTCATGTGGTAAGAAGGGCCACTAGGAGAAAAACTACACCCAAACAAAGAATAAAGGGAAAGATTTAGGTGGATTTTTTATCGATTGGAATTTATTTGTTTCTAAAAATTGGAATTTAGATATATCTTTTAGTTCTCACATATGTATTAAAATATAGGAACCAATTATATTAAAAACGATAGAATGAGTGTAGGTAGATATATGAGTAGTTGAAAGAGCTAAACTTGCTTCTACAACTATTAGGTACTAAGACCCCATGTTTCCAACCAGAACGATCATGGTTTTAATGGTTTTTTATTATATACCTTTAGTTCCCAAAAACATTATTTCTATATCCATAATAAATATAGATGGATTTATTTTCAAATTTTGGAATAAATGTTTCTGCTTTTATAAGGATTAACATTTTTATGGTATGGAACATTTAAATAACATCATTATTTTTTGGATTAGAACATTTAAATAACATTATTTAGGTTTTGGATTACATAAACCAAGTAATAACAATTGATAATGAATTCAATTCACATGACTCATACCATAATCAAATTTTCCATCACGGACTAGGTCATGTAAATGAAAAATGATTTACTAAATTACACCAAGATGGATATTTAGATTCTCTTTAACAAAAAACACTTGGTTTATGTCACACATGTTTATAAGGGAAATGAACCAGTTCCCCATTTAGTGGAAAAGGTGAAAGAGATAGAGCTTCTTGAATTAGTTCATACTGATGTGTCTGGAACATTTCATATTGATGAAATGGGTGGGTACTCATATTTCATAACTTTTTTTGATGATTTTAGTGGATATGGATATTTATTCTTAACAAGGTTTAATTCATATTCTTTTGATAAATTCAAGGAATACAAGAATGAAGTTGATAACCATCTTGGTAAGAATATTAAGAAACTCCAATCAGATCATGGTGGAGAATATCTTAATCAATACTTCATTGATTACTTATAGGAGTTTGAGATCCTATCCCAACTTACTCTTACCTATGTGAATAAGTGGAATGGGGTAAGCTAAAGGAGGAACCAAACCTTATTGGACACGGTGAGATAAATGATGAGTTATCTTAGTCATCCATTATCCTTTTAGGGATATGAATTAAAAATAGATGAACACATATGAAACCATGTACCAAATAAATTGATAAATGGTATTCCATATGAATTTTTTAATGGAATAAATACTATGATATCAAATTTACATTTGTGGGGTAGTGAAGAATTTGTTAAGGACACTTCAGGTATTAAACTTGTACTCCAAGGCACAATGTGTACCATTATAGGATACCCCAAGAAAATCAGGGAATTTTACCTATAAAAACCCTTAGAAAAAAAGGTAATAGTGGTCATACAAGAAATATTACTTAATAGGGAGCACATATCTAAAAGATATAGTGGGAGTGAGATAGACTTTGATGAATTTGAGGCTCAATGTACACTAGAGTTTTCATAGGAACATATTACATAAAGCCCCATATAAAAAGAAACTATTTAAGAGGCACAAGTACTTATAAGATTACAAGAGATGGTAGGGAACAATAATGTTTCAGGTTTCTAGTCAACGAGAATGTTTAATCATTATTATTTTATAATAATGATCCTCTAACTCAAAATAAAGCAATAAGTGTCACAAATGTTTCCAAGTGGTAAGAGCCCATGAATTCTGAAATGAATTCCATGTATCAAAACAAAACATCAATTTTGGTAGAATCTCTAGTGGATGTAAAGGAATTTAATTTTAAATGGGTATTCAATAATAAAATGGGAATATAAGGATAAATCGGTACATATAAGGCCTGATTGGTTGAAAAATGGTTTAAAGAGTTTCAAGGAATTTACTATGAAGAAAATTTTTCCCCAATTTCAAAAATGAAATCCATCAGAATTATACATTCCACTGTGTCTTAACATGACTACGAGATTTGGAAAATTGATGTAAAAATAGCCTTCCTTAATGGGAACCTTCAGAAATATGTCAATATGAAACAAACCAAAGTGTTTGGAATGATTGTGATCCTTAGTTATACAAACTAATTAGTGGGAGTGAATTCATTATCTTAATTTCATATGTTGATGACACATTACTCATTAAAAATGAAATACTAGTCATACAGTTTGTTAAGGAGTGGTTGAATAAATGAATCTCTATAAAGGTTTTGGGAGAAGAAGAATATATTCTTTGGATCAATATCCATCATATTTTATCCAAGAGGCTGCTCAGTCTAAGTCAAAGTACTTATATTGACAAGATACTGAATATATTCAGTATTAAAAATCCAAGAGGGGATAGTTTTCAATGTCACATGGAATTAAAATTTCGAAAAAAGTTATTCTCATACACATGAGGAAATAAATAGAATAGAATTTATTTAATACAAGTAATTAATTATATAATTCAAGTATGTTATTCTATGTACTAGGATAGATACTGCCTATGCATTATGTGTGGTAGGAAGGTATCAAGCTGATCCAGGTTCCCAACATTGGATGTCAGTCAATACTATCCTTAAGTATCTTAGGTGTACTAAAGATATGTTCCTAGTTTGTGGAGAAGATGAGGAACAAGTAATCAGAGGATATAAAATCCTTATTTCCAAACTGATCAAGATGTCACAATCATGATACATCTTTAGTTTTAATAGAGGTTTTGTGAGCTGGAAGAGCTCAAATCAGGCTATAGTGTTAGTATCTACACCAAAGTCTGAGTATATTGCTTATTTTTTGGAAGATAAATAAAAAATTATGAATTCACATATTTATCTAAGACCTTGATGTGTTACCTAGTAGTAAATATACTATCACAATTTAATATTATAATACTATAGTGGTGGATCCCGCAAAAGATCCAAGGTCACATTAGTGGATCAATCACATACTTCAAAAGTATCATCTCTTGAGGTAATTTTCTCAGGGAGGTGAATTTTCAATGATCAATATTTAAAAAAAGACAACATAGTGGACCCCATGAATAAATCCTTGACTCAGCAAAAACATAATTATCATGTGAGGTCTAGTGAACTAATAGTCATAGGCGGTTGTCTCTAGTCCAAGTGGGAGTCTGTTAGAGTTAGTGACTTATGAAAAACTATATATACTTCGATTACAAATATTTGATGTATTGAATATTGAAAAAACATATTATTACATTTTTTTAATTATTATACATGAATCTATTTTATTAATGTCCTCGATTATATTTTGTATTGATAAGGTAATAAAAGTTCCCCACTATGATGAGAAATTTGAATTTCTATGACGATATTATTAAATAATGTTTTGTAGTTGGATAACATACTATGATAATAAAAATAGTACATAGAATTTTTTGTGCAAGTACTTGTAATAGGATGAGGCTTATTCTCATGATGTTTTCACTTAGTAATCTCTAATTCAAGAGATTATGAGAATATACCAACAAGTATGGATTCTTCATGTTTTGGTGTCATCGTATATTCCTATCTACGAGTGTGTGTAGCGGTCCTTAGACATTAATATTATCATTGATACATGTCATGACTCATGTACTTTTATTTATTGACCAAAACCATCATGCAATATGTTGGTGGGATTATGAGTATGTTGGGTGCATCACGATTGACATGTCATTAATGGATAAGTCAAGGAAGGATTTTCCCTTCCATTTTTATGGAAGATGACATATTATACCTTTGATTGTAATATAACCATCACATTAAATTAAATGGACATAGTGTAGCAACAAGTTTATTTTATATAGTCATAAAAAGATATATCAAGAATATGGTTTGGTGACATGTATGTGAAACCTTCTTGATTAGATATTGCAACAAAGGGATTATATTGCCCAATGAGAATTCATACGTGGTTGTTATTTTTATGAAATTAATTTATTTCTCTTAGGTGACTTAAACCATTTATAGATCTTAATATTAGACTTTAGGCAATCCCTCCTAATACCAATAAGAAATAATCCTAGTGGGTCACTCACTAAGTGTTTCTTATTATCTCGATTAAATTTTATTTCAGTTGAATTAATTGAATAAATATTATTCTCAAGATTGTGATATAATTTTATTCATGTTTTATTAGATTGAAAATATTTATTGATGAATTAAATATTAAAATTATTTATTTATTTTAGTTCTCAATAAATTCTATAAGATTTCAAATGGACCATGACTGTGTCTGGTGACAAATATTAATTAACAAGCCAGTTAAATAATATTTGTTATTGCGTATGTTGGTCCAGGACATAAAATAATAATAATATTATTATTATTATAACATGGAATGTGGATTATTAAAGTTTATAATATTATTTAAGGGATGATATGCAATTAAATAATTATTTTAACCTAAATAATAACTCTCTAAATAAACGGTTATGTCTATTATGTGGATCATTGGTGTGAAATTGAAAATAAAGATTTTTTTTGGAGAATGAATTCTATCTCAAATCCTCCCCCTTATCCCTCTCAAGAAAAATAAATATAAGAGATATTCCTTAAATACTTAAGGAAGTGAAATCAACAAAAACAATGAAATAAAACTGATTCACCATGCCTGCACCTAGAGATCGATTGTCAAATCTTGGAGATCAAAAGAGATCATGTGGATAACCGCTAACAAGATTCTATCCTTGGGGTTCTCATTGCATAATGAAGTAAATTTGAAAGGTTATTTTTAAACAATCCACATGATCAATGAATAAGGATCCTAATCTGAGATAATTTTTTATTGTATATATAAATAAATTAATTATAAAAATTATGTTCAAGATCATTGCTCTTGGTTTTGGGAAAATATAATATTAAAAGAAATTTCAATATATATCCCTCCACTGCATGCTTCTATTATGCTCTGAACCAATAAGGAAAATATCTAGTGTCTATCCCAACTTATAATATTAAACCAATGGGGATTTAGGAATTGAAAGTTAAGTTGGAATATCTGTAAGCTAAGGGTTTTACATGGCCTAGTATATTACCTTGGGGATTCCCCTGTGTTTTTCACCAAGAAGGATGATGTGACTTAACGCTTGTGTGAAGACTATTGGATATAGAACCATATGATGGTCAAGGAATGACATCACCTTCCACACATTTATGATCAATTTGATCAGCTGATAGGTGGAAATACTTTCTTTAAGATTAAATTAAGATTAGGGTATCATCATTTGAGGGTGAGACCATAAAACATACCTCAAACCTCTTTTAAAAGAAGGTATGGATTGTATGAGTTTGAGGTGATGGTGTTCATTCTAACTAATGCACAAATTGTATTCATGTAATTGATTAATTGGATATTTCAGAATTTTTTAGATCATTTTATGGTGGTTTTCTGATGACATATTAGTGAACTCATAGTTAGTAGACAATCATTCCCAATATCTTGAAATTTTTCTAAGTAAATTGAGAGGGCATTAACTTTACACCAAGATAACCAAATATAGTTTATATATTGATAAAGGTAACTTCTTAGGTCATTTCATCCCAAAGGCTGGAGTGTTAGTGGACCTAGAAAAGGTTGCAGTTGTGGTATCTTGGGTAAATCCAAAGAATGTCTTCAATATCTAGATATTTATGGGTTTAGTAGGTTATTATCATCCTTTTATCCAAGATTTCTCCCATATGGAAGAACCAATTTATAAGATGGCCAATAAAGTGATGAAGTTTATTTGGTCAGATGCTTACAAGATATATTTTCAGAAGTTTAAGTGAAATTTTGTCTCAACATCGATCCTCACCTTACCTGTGTCAGGGAAGTCATATGCCATTTACTAAGAAGTATTAAAAGTTGGACTTAATTTAGTTCTAATGTATGCGGATTGAGTGGTTTTTTTAGTTCCAGATAGTTGAGACTACAGGATAGTAATTATCCTACTCATGATCTAGAGTTAGAGGTAGTGGTACATGCCCTAATATTCTAGATACACTATCTTCTATGCAAGAGGTCTGTGGTGTACACAGACTATAAGATCCTCAAGTATATATTTTCTCAATGGGTCCTTAAATTTTGGTAGAGGAGCAGGGTCGAGTATCTTTATTATTTCAACTTCAATATGGATTATAAACAAGGAAAGGGTAATGTCATTACTAATTATTTGAGCTATAAGATTGAAATGAAGGAAGTGTGGGAGTATTGTGATGAGTGGAGGATGATAACACTCTTTGCAGATATGCATATTGATGTTATAGTGTCTCAGAGATGAGTAGCTCTGACCTTGATGTCTTTTACACCCATGCTTTTGGACCATATCAAGACTAAGAAGATATATATTCAGAATGGATTAGATTTGATGGATAACTTTTATGGTGGGGATCCACTATTATGATAGTCTCTTAGGAATGATAATTCTCTTCATTTATGTGGATAATTATGCGTTCCTATGGGCTTGCGTGAGGAGTTGAGGAGAGATTTTCATGCTTCAAGATGGGTGATACATCTAAGGATAAGAAGAATTTATCATGACATCCATAGATAGTACTAGTGGAAAGAAATGAAAAAGGAGGTAGTGGGCTTGGCAGTGAGATGCTTTGCCAATTAGTAGGCGAAAGCTGAGCACTAGAGGGCAACTGAGTTATTATAACTTCTTCCCATTCCAGAATGGAAATGGGATGATGCTACTATGGAATTTGTAATGAGATTACTCAATACCACTTGTAATAATGATGTAGTATGGGTGATCATAGATTGATTGATGAAGTTATCCCGCTTCTTTACCATTAGGGAGACCTTCACTATTGATGATCTAGGTAGTCTCTATGTGTGAGATATAGTTTGACTGCATGGTGTTCCGAGGAGTATAATTTTTTATAGATATCCTTGTTTCATTTCTTTTTTTTGGAAAGGTATTCAATAAGATCTTGGATCATAGGTCCTTCTGAGTAGAACCTATCATCTATATATTGATGGATAATTTGAATGGATGATTCAGATTCTGAAGGATATTTTCCAAGAATGTGTGATGGATTTTGGTGGTTCATGGGAGCATAATATGAAACTTGTAGATTTTGTGTATAAAAACCTGTTCTTAGCATTGATCGAGATGGAACCTTTCAAGGATTTATATGGTAAACCATTCATTTCGGCTCTATGTTTGTTAGATGAGGTAGATTCAGTACTTGTTGGACCTAGTCTCATATTAGAGACATATGAGAAGGGTTAATTGATCAGGTAGTGGTTGGTGACTACACAAAGTATAAATAAATCTTATTATGACCAATGAAGATGACCTATAGAGTTTTTGGTTGGTCATCAAATTTTCTTTTAGATATCACCTAGGTTGGGGTAACACCATGTTGGGAAATAAGGGAAGATGGAACCCATGTTTTTTAATCCATTGGAGATAGTGGAGAGGGTAGGTCCATTTTCATACCAATTAGCCTTTCTATAACGATACAGTTCCATACATGACATGTTTCTTGTATCAAAAACATCAAATATATCATCCTGAACCTTATGACATGATAGATGTTGATGATGTTGATCTTGGTGTAGAGTCATCCTGTGAAGAGCATTTGATAAAGAGTGTGGACCATAGTGAGAAGTATCCATGGGGAAAGAATAAATCTATAGTTCAAGTGCAGGGGTAGAACGAGAATGTTCAAGAGGATACATGGGAGAGGCAATCTGATATACAAGCATAATGGCTAGACTTATTCTTCAAGAACCCACAATAATGATTGGAGTAGCTCAGGGAAAAGCTATCATATTACAGGTAGGTTGTAAGATCCCATCTTTTTCAGGGACATCCCTCTTGAGTTTTGGTTGAACCTATTTTATTTGTGTTTTATTTTATTCTTTAAGTCATGGTGTTCAATCCTTTTCTTTGGGTTTGGAGATATTTTCCTAAGGAAAATGACCTAAAGCTCAGGGATGTATGTTTTTTTTCAATTAATATAGTTTGAGTATAAATGTGTAAAAGGACTTTGAAGGTTCTCTATGGTTTTGGAGAGCTTTGTAGGTTGTTCAAGATTTTATATAGAATCTAAGATATGATATTTCTACAAAAAAACATTCACATAATGAATGGGTTACATGGTGTGAACTTGTTACTGAGAATATGTTGTCAATTTTTTCAGAGGTTCATGTCATGAAAGTTCTACCAGTGTTAATTTAACCCGAGAGATGCATTTTTCAAAATATATTATAAATTGAGAAATTCACATTGTGAAAGGGTAATAAGTCATGAATATATCAAGACCAATGGTTTTAAACCACATTGTGTGTATTATTTTATCTTCATTCATATTATAGCCTCTTATCTCAAACCCCAGGGCAACTCCATAAAATTTTGGTGTGATTCCTTCCCTTACAGATGTCTCGGTATATCATTTAATCTCCGTTTGATATAGGTTTTAATTTTGATCTCATCAAATTCATTATTCATTGGAATTACCTATTGAGAGTTTTTCTTTGATCACTAGATAAAGGTAGGTGGTCTAGAACAAGACCATATGGTCTGTTTATAATTTTTTAAGTTGTTGAAATACAATGCATTTGTACCAACACCATGGGTGAATTAACTAATGGATTAATGGGTGACAATAATATTTTTTTATTCTAATCCTCAGACCCCATTAGATCTATTGGTTTTGAGACATGGCTTAAAGTTACCCATAGGGTGATCCTACCCTTGAATAATAATGAGCTGTCTTTTGTATTAAACCATTAATTAGCATGACATGAGAACTTAGTTGATTGATTGTGATATGATCACTTTCGAAAATGGATTTTTTATTGTAATGAATAGAGATACATTGATATGATATGGTTATGTACAATGATATGTTAAGGGTTTAATACATTACTTGATTAATGAAAGGGAATTGGAATATAAAATGTAGTTGGCTGAATTGATCTTTGTGGGTTAAGATATATGTTGTGTTATTATTTTCATTATGAATTTCATTGTATGTTATGTTTTAATTATTATAGGAATTTTACCAGTTATACTGAAATAATTATATAGAGGGCTTGTTCTGGTTATGATGAAATTCTTACAGGGTTAGTATCAATTATGCTATAATTCTTATATGGATTGGCTTGATTATACTGAAATGATTATATAGAGAACTTGGTCCGGTTATGTTTTAATGATTATAGATTATGGAATGATTATGTTGAAATAATTATATAGAAATTTTGGCCTTGTTATACTAAAATTATTTTACAAATGGATTTTACCAGTTATGTGGTTAGGCCATGGGATTTTGGTTACAGTGGGCATGGTAATGCTACATGCTCAAAGATATTATTTCATGGTCCCAAAGAAGGTTTATTATTATACTGTATAAATAAATAAATTAATACTCATGTTTATCACTTTATTTCATGCACTTACTATCAAATAGGTTTTGTTTATAGATGGTGGTTTTTACTTAATGAGTTTTACTCACACCCTATTCAAGCTGCCATTTGGTACCCAAGAAGATTACATGGATATAGGTTTATACAAGGTAAAATGACCTTGCTGATTATTGTTTCTTACTGGTTGGGTTGAAGCTTAGAGACATGACCCAAATGGTGATTGGGACTAGGGTCTTTGGTTTCTTCCTTGAGTTTTTTTATTTATCTGTTTTACATTCAGCTTGACACTTAGCTACATTCCAGTCCATTATTATATTATTTTTCATATTATTAGATTGGTTATTTGCCTTTATTCTTTGGTTTATAAGATTTTGTTTCACTATTTATTCTATTTACATTACTCCATTTTTTTTATTTCCACTGTATTACAACTCTTTACCATGGAGTATATTCTCCCCACTATGTTCTCTACACCATCACTGCTAGTCGACATCCTTTGGCATATGAGGAGTTATACTTGAGGTCAGATAACCAACCTGATTTAACCATGTGAGAGAGTTCCATATCGAGGTATGTTATATTTTTTCTATACACTTCCACCATTCTTTTTTATATCACAAAAATTGGAATAATAGAGAACAAGATTTATCTCTCATAAAATATGACACTTTTTGAAATTTTTTGTTTATCAGATTATAGGTTTTGTGACCACAAAAATGGGGGTGATTTTTGGAAATACATATATAATTCCAATATATCTTATTACTTTATGTGTTTTTATGCTAAAAAAAATCCCTACTTGTTTTACTGATGAATTTATCTTAAGAATATCATGATTTTATCCTATTAAATTTTTTACTCTCTTTAAAATCAATGAGTTTATTCTCAAATAAATTAGAAATGAATTTATCTTACATGGTTGATACATCAAAATAATTTAACCTATGATCATATAGAGAATAATTCTATGAATGTTGGAATTCAATTTCTAGCCAAGAAATTTATCTTATATGAAAAAAATTTATTTTCCAAGTTAATGAATTATCTTAAAAAGAGTCTAAATTTTAGTTTTTTACAAAGTATTTTATCTTATGGAGTAGATATATTAAATATCGGAAAGAATTAAAGCTCAAAAATCTAAATTCGATGTATTCTCATACAAGTATTTTATCTTACAAAAACTTATAATTATCTTACAAAAAATGAACTTTATAAATAAATTATCCTATAAATTGACCAAATTAAATATCTAATAAGTCATTTATCTTATGAAATATTTTTATCTCACATCACTAAAATTATCTTATGAGAATAGTTCGTCCATGATTTTATTTAAACAGATTGAGTTATCTTATAGAGGATCAATATTTTATTATCAGATTTAGAATATCATTCAGATATATTATACCATTTCCATATCTTTCTAAAATTCAACTTATTATTTTATGTGCATCATAAAATATGTTTCCTAAATTAGTAAAGGTAGATTTGGATATAATTTGTTTTTTCTAAGAATGGAAAAAATATAATAATTATAAAATCTACAACATATTCTTATCTATATTCATGAATTATTTGGAAAAGAAAGAAACAAGCTAATTAAAAGCCTCACTTTTGTTTTCAAATGTATTATCAATCGACCACTGAGATTATCAAGTTTTCTTAGTTCAAATTCCAAATTTTAGATATAAAAAGAGGTCATGTTGAATTTTTAAATATATAAATAAAAATATATATAAGAGATACAAAATATAGAGTATACACATAGTCTTTCTATACTGCATGATCAATTTTTTATCATCTAGGTTGTTGTGCATAAAATATCATCCTGTACAATTTAAGAACCAATAGATACATTATTTAATGATATTATTATTATCTGGATGTTTCTTCATAATCTTTTAGTTACTTAGTATAACTCTGTGATGAACTTGTATTAATCTTCATTTATATCTTTGTATCTATATATATTTGGTGTGTTTGTGTTTAATAAGACCATGGATAGGTCTTGTAAAGGGAAATCCTAGTTGAAAGATCTTATAGATTTTGTAACAAGTAACAACTACTTTCACTAAGCCGGTCAACCCTAAAAAAGTGATGGTATAGTGAAAACCACCAAACTTAAGGATTAGAGTACTGATGGAGTAGAATAGAGGATTATTTTCCCCTAAACAACTATAACTACTCTTTATTCTATATTTATCTTATTTTTTTCATTTTGTTTTTTATTTGTGATAGGATAAGATTAGAATAATTCATTCCTTATCATAAGGTGGATTTTAGGGGATGAAAATTTCATGATCTCATATCTATAATGGTGAGAATACATTTTCATAGGTATTCATTGTAACACCCCAGGTAAATAAAGAATATGACATTTTCATATTTATCCAAATTTGTAAAGAAAATATTAATATGACTTTAAAGGGGACGCTATGCTCGATGGCATACCCAACACGCAACAACGAGTTTCTTGGGAATCTTACGTTGCACTCTAATAATAAAATAATATTATTTTAAATGGTAGTTAACATGTAGCCGTTGTATTGGTGGGAATGGATAGAAATAACTAAAGTATGATTATATATGTTTTTACATTTATCCAATAAAAGATAAAGACATAAAATACGGAAAGAATTCAATTTTAGGCGTATATGCCCTAGTTTTCACTAAAGGTTCACTTATCACCTTTTGATGGAGAACCATCATTAAATATAGTTTTGTTCAATATTATACATCCTTTTGGACCAAATAAAACTCTTCTTAATAATTGGGACATCAAAATTTACTTTGTGTAAATTTTGGGTATCTTTCTGATAAAGTTCATTTTTTAATGAATAGTGTAAAATGTTGTATTTTAATTCAAAACCTCTTTTTAATCTAATTTATTTATATGATTATATTATCTTTTGAATTGTTTTTAAAGTGAAATTAGAATATATTTTTACCATTAAATCCAACAGTGGTCGTTGGAATTAATTTCACTTTGAAATCAGACTTAAACTAGTGTCAATCTTTTGATAGTTATTGTTTCATAAAAACACGCTATTTGCTCTGACAGCGGGAATTAATTATTAAATTAATTAATGTGACTTATATGTTTTGAATTTTGTAAAATATACTTCATTTTTGAATTCTTAATATCAAATATAGCTTAGGGTGAATTTTTGGGATTTTTCTGAAAAACTTCAATTTTTGATGAATAGTGAAACCACTAAGTGGTACTTATAAAAACTATTTTTTCCGTTTAAATAATTTTTTTCCATATTTGTGTTTTGAATTTCAAAAATCCGACATACAAGGTTGTCATTAATAAGTAAAATTTTGTTCAATGGGATACAAATATTTTCTTGGTGAATAGTAACTTATTAAGTTTTTAATCGCGATTAGAGGTAATTAGTGTAGTTTAAGGTAAAAATAATGTTTTAATAATTTAAAATGAACTTGACACATGTCCTAACCTCATTGGATGTTTGATGGACGACCAAGACAACCCATGGGTCAACTTGGGGACCCCGTGAAGCCACTTTGGTTGGAAAATGACATTAATATCTTTTTATTTAAAGTTAAAGTAAAAATGAGACAAACATGAAATGTTTTACAAAACATTTTTTTACATGGGGTTATAAAAATCTGATTTTTGACTATAAATATTCATTGGAAATCTAAAACGATTTCCTACATCATAGTATTTTTTTTTATAATTTTTAGACATTAAATAAATTAAATTATTTATGACATCATGATGATGCAACGATGTCCTCATTATTTAACGATTTAAATAAAATGGAAAGATAATGTAATATCTAAGACCTAAACATGTCCGAAACCTATTGGATGAGTGGATTTAGAACCCTTATCACCTTATCCTCCAAAAAAATCAATGTGGGACCTCTTAAATCCTAATACCAATTTAAAATAAAGTGACTTTTCTTTACCTTCCAAGAGTGCCCCTCCTCTCCTCTTATAAAAGGCCCCCACCTCTACCTCCTTACCCACAATCCCAAAGCCTTTGGCTAGAACAAACTCTATACATTTTGTCTCTCCACTTCCGTCTCTTACTCCTTGAAGCCTCACTTTGGGAATAAGTCTTCCCAAGGAAGCCTTTGAGCTCAAACCAAAGGGAGTTACCCGATTTTAAGGTAATGTCTTCACTTTTGTCCTTTTGTTTTATTTAGCTTTTCCAACCCCCTAAACTCTTTTTATTAATTTCTTTTGTTACAAATAAAGTATCATAAATATACTAGGTTGTTTTTATAAGAAGTATTCGAGGTACACTTTCACACACCTACATCTAATGGTTAAAGAACATACTGTTTCTGTGGATGGCGAATTTCGGCCTCCCGAAATGATGATTGTTCAAAATTCTTTTACCACCTTAAAAGGTGGCAATTAAGATGACACTATATTTATATATGATATATAATATGTTTATGTTTTCCTTAAGCTTCTGTATTTTTCATTCTGGGCATACCTTTATGGTTTCCATTATGGGTAAATGCGATATCTTCATTTAAGGAAGTGCGGACTACCGCCCCCTCAAAGTGATGTGATTCGTTAATGCCATATGTGGGACGTATAAAGAATGGATTTAAAGTTATTATATATTATGTTATACTGGAATTATAATATAACTCTATATCATTATTATCCCATTCCATAAAAATATTAAATAGAAATGAAAGTAGCGTTCATGCGTACGTACGGCTTACCGTCTCCATAAACGATGCATTTCATTTCTTATCGACAAATGTAATGTACTATTATAAGTACATGTTTATAGTGGATAAATATGATGAATGATACATCTAAATGATGAATATAATTCTGGAATTAAAATATACATACCTCTCATTTAGTTTTAATTCCATTAATATGAAATAGAAATGAAAGTAGCGTTCATGCGTACGTACGGCTTACCGTCTCCATGAACGGTGCATTTCATTTATTACCTCTAAATGATTATGTAATATTATAAATACATGTGTATTCTGTATATATATGATATATATGATATCCAAATCATGAATATAATTCTGGATATAATGAACATTTTACCACACGAACAACATGTAATTGTAAGAAGTCCACTTTCGACTTAAGAACCAAATATCGGCATAACAAATATTATTAACTTAAATGATTACATAATGTTTATGACATGGTAATAAGTGATATAAAAGGAATAATGAACTTAAAAAAGGTTCTTAAGGAAGTAGAAATTTACTCAAGTTTATTATTCAGGACGTTAAAGAACGATCGAGTCAAGTTGGACCCGAGGTAAGGGATCATACTCCTCTCTTTCTTTTTTAAGTACACTCTTTT
The DNA here is from genome assembly GCA_963277665.1 of Viscum album. Taxonomy (NCBI): domain Eukaryota; kingdom Viridiplantae; phylum Streptophyta; class Magnoliopsida; order Santalales; family Viscaceae; genus Viscum; species Viscum album. Next base: position 444,535,482 of record OY728160.1, read on the forward strand.
ATGTCATTCCTTCTAAGCTCATCTTTCTTGTTATTGGGATGTTATTTTATATTACTGTTACTGTAATTTTTATGTTCATATGATGATAGACCCTATTCTCTCTCATCAATCCATTTTGGAAGTTTTGAGTGGCGCCGTTAGGCTGCCGAATTTTCGTAAGAGATCTAACCTCTCTCTTTCTCTTTAAGTACTCTACTTTATGTCACTTCTTTTAAGATACTCTTTGTTATGATAGGGAATTTTATTTTATATTACTCTTTCTTTACATTTTATTTTAATGTGATGAGATACCCTATTTGATCTCATCAATCCATTTTTGGAAGTTTTAAGTGGCGCCGTTAGGCTGCCGAGTTTTCGAAAGGGATTTTTCATCTCACTTTTATTCCCGTGAGATTTATGCTACATTTTCCACAATTTCCTTTGATTGGTGAATGTACTGACCATTATTTTACTCATTGTGTAATATTATTTCATTTATGAGTATTTACATCAATGTTGTATTGTCCTTCTTTCACGGGGCGTATGTTTCGAAAGATACCCATGTCGGTAATGGAACCTTTCACCCTCCTCTTTTTAAAAGACTTATTTTGTTATGTATTTTAATTCACATAATATTATTTTGGGATATGTTATTCTATATCCTTATTGATGTAAATTTTCTGTCCAAGTGATGAGATACCCTTTTTATCTCTCATCAACTCTTTTTCTGAATTTTGAAGTGACGCCGTTAGACTGTCAAATTATTGCAAGGGAACTTCTTAACCCAATTTCGATTATTTGGGATAAACTTGTACACCTTGAATATGTCGTTCTATGATTATGTTTGAATGTCCTATGATTGTTTTACACTTAATACCCACTTATATTTCATGTATTCGTTTTTCACACATAGTTATGTAACTGATTTATCCTTAATCCAAGGATACCGTCTTTGTATGGGACTTCGTCTCAATCTCCTTTCATTGAGGCATATTTTGTTTTATACACAACCTTCTTTTATACGGTGTATAAACCCCTTTGACTTTTATGTTTATTAAAAAGGAATCTTTTTTACGAAGCGTTTACTAAACAACAAAAGGGAATGTTTTTTTCGTACGTATGCGGCGACAACGACTTCTCCGCCGCCGTGACCATTATTTGAGTTTCGGCTTCCTCTACAAGCCATACCTTTTTTTAAAAAGGAAAATAAATACCATGTTTTACTTTTCTTTTATTTTGGTATTGAAAATTGTTTTCATAATATTTTTATATCAATGTGTTGTATTGATATCTTGTGATTGAAAGGTGGAAATGTTATGTTTCCTTTATGCATGTTTTGTGTGATACGATTATGTTGAGGTTCTTGGGCATTATTAAGAAGACGGGTGGTTCCGTGATAGACTAAGGGCGGGTGAGCCCGATATAGATCTCCAATGCATTAGGTAACGCGAAGGAGATAAATGTTAAGGTTTCTCCGAAGAGATTTAGGGAATATACTGTGATGGGTATTCCAAACGTAACCAAGAGGGTTACTCCCTACGTAAGAATGTTATGAATGACTCAAGTTACCTTTATGTCTTATGATTTCTATGATTTATTCATGGTTTGAAGAGGTATGTTAAAGTGCCTATGTTTTATGGGTAAAGTATGATTTCATTCTTATGTATATATGAACTCATGTTTACTTTCCATATTTTTATAACCCTTACTGAGCTTTTTATGCTCATACCAAGTTTTTGAAATGTTTTTCACAGGTCAAGGGAAAGGTAAATGATGTGATGATAGTGTCAAGGATGTGTCAAGAAAGAATCCATGTTTTATTTTAAATATGTTTCCGTTTATGGGAAGAATGAATATTGTCTTTTATGTAACCACTTTGTCTAAATGTGGAATGTAATGCAAGTTTCATGATCTAATTCTCTAAAACTCTAAACCTAAAAAGATCCTCAATGTGTAATCTTGTAATAACTCAAGATTAAGTAAGGTTTAAGGCTGGGGCCTTATAGTTGGTATCAGAGGTCGGTTTAGATAACTTTAGAGGTTAGGGTATTCTCTAAGCATAAGTTACATTACCATAATGGTTAGGATTTAAGAAAGAGTCCTAGTTTTAGATAAAGTGAATGAGTAAGTATATATTAGTGTTTATCTTCCTCATTAGTACATGATGGTTTTGTTGATATACTCACACTGAAATTTCTGTTTTTAGTGAATTGATGGATCTAGAAGGCACCAAAGAGACAACAGGTTTGAAAGAAACTGTGGTGGTTCTCTGATTAAGATACTAGATAAAATGGGGGATTCAATGAGGAAACTCGTGGTTGTTCTAAACCAACTATCAAGGATTCATGATCAAACACTTGAACCTTGGTATGTTCTGTAATGCATCATGTACGATATGAACAATAGATGTGGATGTTCAGGTAATAATTATAAAGGTAACCATTAGAGTTTATATGATCCATACTTTTGAGGTAATTATGGGTTATTATATGTTATGATGGAAAATAAAAGGCATGAGATAAACTTGAGGTTAAAATATGTTATGGTTATTTTTGATGATTTTATCTCTTTTTGGGGAATGATTTGAGAATTAGATAGTTTTGGAAAAAGGACAACACGCAGACCGTGTGACAACCCGTCACGTCGGACAAAGCTGCAGGAATCGAACCCACGACCAAAGTGCAACTGGTATTTATCGCCTACCACTGGACTACGTGAAGTCCCTGGTTAGTTTAACTAATTTTTTATAGTTAGATGATATTATGAATCTAGAATGAGATGATTTTGGGTTATTTATGGAAATTATTAACCTATCATGGAGGATATGTGATTAGGTTAATTACTTTTCAATATGAGACTTCAGGAGCAACTGATGTTGTTTGGAGATAAATATTACGATTTAACTTGGAAGACTATGTGACTAAATCCTTAAAATATTTGGGTTTCAACCTTAGTTTTGTTTACTTTGAAGAATTTTATGGACAAATTGTTTATCGAATGGTCCTCGTTGAACTTTGGGTTTTGTTGGACAAATTTTGGAGATTAAGCATAGATTTTCTTTTTATAAAGGGTTATCCTTTTCTGGATTATCTGATCTTGTACTAACCTTTTTGGTTTTGGTTTTGGTTAAAGCCTAAAGACATGGGAAGTATATAGTTCTCTTTGGTGGATTAGGTGATTCTCTAGAAGTTGATTATATTACTCTTAATATGAACAAGTCTTCCTAAATGCTCGTCTTTTGGAGAGAATATGAGTTTGATTAAGGAATCTAGTAAAAGTTGAAAGTCTACGTGACAAGTAAGTATGTTTCATTATGATTTAGTTAAGCTCAAAAAATAAATACCTCAATGAAGAGTAACTTAAAACAAAAATGTTGTCTTTTAACTTTTCGTACTGGGGAATCGAATACCGTTTAACCCATCACAAGTTTGTGATTTTCTTGTGGTTAAGTTTCTCCTAGACATGTTTACTATCACTCTCCCTCAAGAACACGACCCTTTGCTTTTTCTTCCATGTCCATGTTTTCCTACACGGAATCCTATTATGGGTTAACTCGGGTGACCTCTGTACTTATCTTTCTTTATTTTAAAGTGATTGTTTTACCGAATCTTGTTCCGATGTGGGACTTTCAAGGATGTTTCCAAGCTCAATTTTAAAAATTGCGAGGCCACAATTCCCAAAAGGGGGGAAGGATGTAACACCCCAGGTAAATAAAGAATATGACACTTTCATATTTATCCACATTTTTGAATAAAATATTAATATGACTTTAAAGGGGATGCTATGCTCGATGGCGTACCCAACACGCAACAACAAGTTTCTTGGGAATCTTACGTTGCACTCTCATAATAAAATAATATTATTTTAAATGGTAGTTAACATGTAGCCGTTGTATTGGAGGGAATGGATAGAAATAACTAAATTATGATTATATATGTTTTTAAATGTTTTTACATTTATCCAATAGAAGATAAAGGCATAAAATACTGAATGAATTCAATTTTATGCGTATATGCCCTAGTTTTCACTAAAGGTTCACTTATCGCCTTTTGATGGAGAAACGTCATTAAATATAGTTTTGTTCACTCTTATACATCCTTTTGGACCAAATAAAACTCTTCTTAAGAATTGGGACATCAAAATTTACTTTGTGTAAATTTTTGGTATCTTTCTGATAAAGTTCATTTTTTAATGAATAGTGTAAAATGTTGTATTTTAATTCAAAACCTCTTTTTAATATAATTTATTTATATGATTAGATTATATTTTTAATTGGTTTTAAATTGAAATTATAATATATTTTTACAATTAAATCCAATAGTGGTCGTTGGAATTAATTTCACTTTGAAATCAGACTTAAACTAGTGTCAATCTTTTGATACTTATTGTTTCATAAAAACACGCTATTTTCTCTGACAGCGGGAATTAATTATTAAATTAATTAATGTGACTTATATGTTTTGAATTTTATAAAATAGAATTAATTTTTGAATTCAGAATATCAAATATAGCTTAGGGTGAATTTTTGGGATTTTTCTGATAAACTTCAATTTTTGATGAATAGTGAAACCACTAAGTGGTACTTATAAAAACTGATTTTTCTGTTTAAATGAAATTTTTCCATATTTGTGTTTTGAATTTAAAAAATCCGACATAAATGGTTGTCATTAAGAAGTAAAATGTGGTTCAATGGGATAAAAATATTTTTTTGGTGAATAGTAACTTATTAAGTTTTTAATCGCGATTAGAGGTAATTAGTGTAGTTTAAGGTAAAAATAATGTTTTAATAATATGAAATGAACTTGAAACATGTCCTAAACTCATTGGATGTGTGATGGCCGACCAAGAAAACCCATGGGTAAAATTGGGGACCCCATGAAGCCAATTTGTTTGGAAAATGACATTAATATCTTTTTATTTAAAGTTAAAGTAAAAATGAGACAAACATGAAATATTTTACTAGAACAATTTTTTCATGGGGTTATACAAATCCAATTTTTGACTATAAATATTAATTGGAAAGATAAAAATATTTCCTACATCATAGTATTTTAGTTTATAATTTTTAGACATTAAATAAATTAAATTATTTATGACATCATGATGATGCAGCGATGACCTCATTATTTAACGATTTAAATAAAATGGAAAGATAATGTAATATATAAGAACTAAACATGTCCAAAACCTATTGTATGAGTGGATTTAGAACCCTTATCACCTTATCCTAGAAACACATCAATGTGTGACCTCTTAAATCCGAACACCATTTTAAAATAAAGTGACTTTTCTTTACCTTCCAAGAGTGCCCCTCCTCTCCTCTTATAAAAGTCCCCCACCTCTACCTCCTTACCCACACTCCCAAAGACTTTGGCTCGGCCAAAATCTTCCCATTTTGTCTCTCCACTTCCCTATATTACTCCTTGAAGCCTCACTTTGGGCAGAAGTCTTCCCAAGGAAGCCTTTGAGCTCAAACCAATGGGAGTTACCCGATTTTAAGGTAATGTCTTCAGTTGAGTCCTTTTGTTTTATTTTGCTTCTCCAACCCCCTAAACTCTTCTTATTAATTTATTTTGTAACAAATCCAGTATAATCAATATAATAGTATGTTGTTATAAGAAGGATTCGAGCTACACTTTCACACACCTATATCTAATGGTTAAAGAACATACTGTTTCCGTGGATGGCGAATTTCGGCCTCCCGAAACGATGATTGTTCAACATTCTTTTAACACATTCAAAGGTGGACATTAAGATGACACTATATTTATATATGATATATAATATGTTTATGTTTTCCTTAAGCTTCTTTATTTTTCATTTTGGGCATACCTTTATGGTTTCCATTATGGGTAAATGCGATATCTTCATTTAAGGAAGTGCGGACTACCGCCCCCTCAAAGTGATGTGATTTGTTAATGCCATATATGGGACGTATGAAGGATAGATTTAAAGTTATTATATATGATGTTATACTGGAATTATAATATAACTCTATATCATTATTATCTCATTCTATAAAAATATGAAATAGAAATGAAAGTAGCATTCATGCGTACGTACGACTTACCATCTCCATGAACGGTGCATTTCATTTCTTATCCCCAAATATAATGTACTATTATAAGTACATGTATATAATGGATATATATGATGAATGATACATCTAAATAATGAATATAATTCTATAATTAAAATATACATACCTGTCATTTAGTTTTAATTCAATTAATATGACATAGAAATGAAAGTAGCGTTCATGCGTACGTACAGCTTACCGTCTCCATGAACGGTTCATTTAATTTCTTACCTATAAATGATTATGTAATATTATAAATACTTGTATATTATGGATATATATGATATATATGATATCCAAATCATGAATATAATTCTGGATATAATGAACATTTGACCACACGAACAACATGTAATTGTAAGAAGTCCACTTTCGACTTAAGAACCAAATATCAGAAAAACAAATATTATTAACTTAAATGATTACATAATGTTTATGACATGGTAATAAGTGATATAAAAGAAATAATGAACTTGAAAAATGTTCTTAAGGAAGTAGAAATTAACTCAAGTTAATTATTCAGGACGTTAAAGAACGATCGAGTCAAGTCGGACCCTAGGTAAGGGATCCTACTCCTCTCTTTCTTTTTAAGTACACTCTTTTATGTAATTACTTATAAGCTCATCTTTCTTGTTATTGGGATGATATTTTATATTAATATTACTGTAATTTTTATGTTCATATGATGAGATACCCTATTCTCTCTCATCAATCCATTTTGGAAGTTTTGAGTGGCGCCGTTAGGCTGCCGAATTTTCGTAAGAGATCTAACCTCTCTCTTTCTCTTTAAGTACTCTCCTTTATGTCACTTCTTTTAAGCTCCTCTTTGTTATGATAGGGGATGTTCTTTTATATTACTCTTTCTGTAAATTTTATTTTAATGTGATGAGATACCCTATTTGATCTCATCAATCCATTTTTGCAAGTTTTAAGTCGCGCCGTTAAGCTGCCGAGTTTTCGTAAGGGATTTTTCATCTCACTTTTATTCCCGTGAGATTTATGCTACATTTGTCACAATTTCAATTTAGTGGTGCATGTACTGACCATTATTTTACTCATTGTGTAATATTATTTCATTTATGAGTATTTACATCAATGTTGTATTGTCCTTCTTTCACGGGGTGTATGTTTCGAAAGATACCCATGTCGGTAAGGGGACCTTTCACCCTCCTCTTTTTAAAAGACTTATTTTTTTATGTATTTTAATTCACATAATATTATTTTGTGATATGTTATTCTATATCCTTATTGATGTAAATTTTATGTCCAAGTTATGAGATACCCTTTTTATCTCTCATCAACTCTTTTTTGGAATTTTGAAGTGACGCCGTTAGGCTGTCAAATTATTGCAAGGGAACTTCTTAACCCAATTTCGATTCTTTGGGATAAACTTTTACACCTTGAATATGTCATTCTATGATTATGTGTGAATGTCATATGATTTTTTACACTTAATACCCACTTATATTTCATTTATTCGTTTGTCACACATAGTTATGTAACTGATTTATCCTTAATCCAAGGATACTGTCTTTGTATGGGAATTCGTCTCAATCTCCTTTCATTGAGGCATATTTTGTTTTATACACAACCTTATTTTATACGGTGTATAAAACCCTTTGAATTTTACGTTTATTCAAAAGGAATCTTTTTTTACGAAGCGTTTACTATATGACAAAAGGGAATATTTTTGTCGTACGTATGCGGCGATATTGACTTCTCTGCTGCCGTGACCATTATTTGAGTTTCGGATTCCTCTACAAGCCATACCATTTTTTTAAAAAAGAAAAATAATTACCATGTTTTACTTTTATTTTATTTTGGTATTGAAAATTATTTTCATAATGTTTTTATATCAATGTGTTGTATTGATATCTTGTGATTGAAATGTGGAAATGTTATGTTTCCTTTATGCATGTTTTGTGTGATATGATTATGTTGAGGTTCTTGGGAATTATTAAGAAGATGGGTGGTTCCGTGATAGACTAATGGCGGGTGAGCCCGATATAGCTCTCTAATGCATTGGGTAACGCGAAGGAGTGAAACGTTAAGGTTTCTCTGAAGAGATTTAGGGAATATACTGTGATTGGTATTCCAAACGTAACCAAGACGGTTACTCCCTATGTAAGAATGTTATGAATGCCTCAAGTTACCTTTATGTCTTATGATTTCTATGATTTATTCATGGTTTGATGAGGTATGTTAAAGTGCCTATGTTTTTTGGGTAAAGTATGATTTCATTCTTATGTATATATGAACTCATGTTTACTTTCCATATTTTTATAACCCTTACTGAGCTTTTTATTCTCATCCCAAGTTTTTGAAATGTTTTTCACAGGTCAAGGGAAAAGTACATGATGTGATGATAGTGTCAAAGATGTGTCAAGAAAGAATCCGTGTTTTATTTTAAATATTATTCCGTTTATGGGAAGAATGAATATTGTCTTTTATGTAACCACTTTGTCTAAATGTGGAATGTAATGCAAGTTTCATGATCTAATTCTATAAAACTCTAAACCTAAAAAGATCCTCAATGTGTAATCTTGTAATAACTCAAGATTAAGTAAGGTTTAAGGCCGGGGCCTTATATTCATCATCCATATAGTATTTTTTATTGATTTCCAGTGGAGATGTTGAATGGTTTGAAGATTAAATTTAGTTGTAAGAGTCAATAAAGTGGGAGATATCCATGAAGGAGGATATTTATTCATTTCATTCTAATAGTACTTGGAAAATTACTCCTTTTCCAAAAAAAATAAATTATTTTAGAAAAATGGGTATACTAGGTCAATGAAGAGCTTGATGGTAAGAGAAGATAAAAGGAAAGGCTAGTGGTGAATGGATTTTAATAAAAAGAAGGTGTCAATTTCATTGAAGATTTCTCACCAATAGGGAAGCTTATCATTATTAGGGTGGTTCATAGTATTATCACATTAGAAAATTTACATCTTCAGAAAAAATGATGTAAAAACTACTTTTATTCATGGAGATCTGTAAGAGGAAATTTATATGAAGTATCCAAATGGATTTTTGAGTGAATAAAGGAATACCTAGTGTCAAAAATTCAAAATTTTTATATGAGTTAATGTAGGTGCCTAGGTAGTGAAACTAAAAAGTTTGATGAATTTATGAGTAAAAATGTATAAAAACGATGTGGCATGGATGTATACTACTATTTCAAGTGTAACACCCTAATATTTTGAAAGAGGAACATTACGTTGAATAACTTGTATGAAAGAAAGAAGCAATATTAGAAGGGAATATAACAACCTGATAATTTAATATATACTTATTTTTAAATAAATTCAATATCTTCGATTGCCTGTGATACACACAAGATCAATTTTAAACAAAAAATGATAATTTATTAAAATATTATTATTTAAACATGACCATTATAACCTAGCCGTTAATTAAGAGGGTATAAATAATAATGACTAAATTATGGAAATAATATGGTTTAAACATGAATAAAATAAATTTAATGTTTATCTATTGATTATAAATCAAAATAATAACTATTTGAAATATATATAAATGTTTTTTGAAAAAATAGTATTTTTCTAAAAGGTGGTTTATTCGTGCTTTATGAACATAATTTAAAATTAATTTTTAAAACTTATATAATATTTATTTTAAAAAATTGATTTTTTTAAAACTATATGTAAAAATTATATTTGGATGAATTTTTGGTATTTTTTTGAAAATATTATTTTTTTGATGAATATTGAAAATTACTGATTTTTCCTCCAATGGCACCGTGAAGACCTTCTCTGGCCGCCTTACTTCGCTTTTTCTTTGAGCTCCACCACTCCTCTCCAGGTCGGATCTAGAGCGATGGGCACACCGAGGCTTTGGGTTAGTAGTTTGGTGGGTGGGGACCTCTTGGCATCACAATCTTCTTCATTTAGGGTTTCAGCCCCCAGTTTCTTTATAGGGTTTCATCCCCTTGCAGTGGTTCTTTTTGATTCAATCCTGGTCTATTTTTAGTGTTTCAGTCTCGTTTCACCCCAATCCCATTTTCATTCTGTTTATTGTGTCTTTTTTTATGTTCTTTGGGTTTCATCTGCTAGTTCTCTCTTTCTCGGCAAAGTGTTGGTGTTTATCGGTGATCGTTGGTGGCGCGAGCTAGAAATTTGCAGTGGGTGTTATGCATGTGGTTTCTTCTTGGAAGCGATGATTAATTCTCCTCAGCAATGATGGTCTCCTATGGTGTCTTTCATGGTGATTCTGGTGGTGCTCTACGGTGATGACTACAATGTTCTCTATGATGACAGAGGTCTGTAATGGTTCATCGATCTGATGGCTTCGGTGTCGGTGTGTGCGTCTTGAGGTGACGGTGAAAACGACATGACGTGGTCTACTGCTTTTTGACTTTAAAATTTGAATTGGTTCTTTTGTTGGTGGCTTTGTGGATCCATGCTGGTTTTGTCTCTTTGAATTTTGTTAACTAGTTTCATCTGACTATCAAGGCACGGTGAATGGTTGCGTTTTTATTTTGAAATTTGAACTCTGTAATGGGTGTTTTGTGAGGTTTTGTTTGGATTCTAGAGGTTCTGTAGGTTCCCACTTACCCTCAAAGTGGATTTTTAATAAAATTTAAAAAATGGATTGTGGTGGTGGTGATTTTAAAACATTCTATTCTTATGAGAATTTTTTCTTTAGAAAACAACTCCTTCATCGCACATGTGGCATATTTTTAAATTTAATTCACCCCATTTTGTGAATTGAATTTAGAAAATTGAGTCAAATATTTAGAATCTGAATAATTTATATTATTTAATAAGTTCAACTTATTTATTGACCATAATAAATAGTGAAAAGAATAAAAATTATGTACCGCGGTTAAGGTAACAATGGGTTTATGAGGGGGGATGTTAAACTAAGAATATAAGGATTAAATATGACCTAATAATTATCCAAAAACAATTTTATATAATTATTTAGATCCTATAATATATAATATTATATAATTAAATCTTATTTATGTCTGTGACATGATAAAAACTTGTTTTTAACTTTATCTTTTCAAAAATTCTGTGTGTGTCCTCTCCGCCACTTATAAAAGGCCACCCCTATCTTCCCCACTTCACACATAAAAAACCCTTGGGTTTGGAAAATAACATACCAAATCTATTCCTTAATTACATTACCATATCCTATACACCTTATTTTTATTAGGAATATTTTTTAATAAGGCTTTAGGTATATACCTAAAGAGGCTCTCTGAAGAGGAGGTAAATTTTTAAACTTGTGTATTTGTTTTATTTATCCTTCCACCCCTTAAAACCTTATTAAAATATGATAATATAATAAAAACGTTATCTCCAATATAATGATATATTATTATATTAATGTAATAACCCATATACATATCCACTTCCTTCAGAAGGGAAACTAAATTGTTGATCATGTGTACGGCAGACTACCACCTCGCAAACTGATGTATTTTGTTTTTCATCACCAACATTCAAGGATGAATATAATTATGGATTTAAAAAATTTACATTATATTTATGAAATTATTATTCTTATATAATTATGATATCAAATATAACATCTTACTTTTCATTTCTTCTGGGATGTGATAATGCCACCCGTGCGTATGATAAACTATCTCCTCACAAAGTGATGTGATTCATTTTTTGTTTATGATTTACAAGAAAGGTAGTAAGGTTAAAGTTAATAAAAATATGTGATATTAATGATATAACCATAATTTTGGAAATATAATATCACATATAACCTCTTACCATCCAATACATTTGAAAACAACAACGTCACTCATGTGTATGTGTGGACTACCGCCCCCACATAAAAATGTAAAATGTTTTCATTTTATTTTTATATTGATGGTAATAAGAATTTATTTTATTAATATACATGATATATATGAAATAATAATAATTATTTAAATATGTATTAATTTTTATTCTCCATTTTTTCCATCCATTGAGAAAAAATTGAAACAACATTCATGCGCACATACGACTTACCGTTTCCATGAACGACATAATTCATTTTCTATATCTAAATTTTATGGATTAATCTAAATAAATATATAATAAATATATATTATATTTATATCATGGTTAAAATTATGTATGTTGCGTAACCATGATCATATTAAAAGAACCCAAATTACTGAAATAAAATAGACAAAAAATGAAGTAATTATCACATAAAACAGTGATTTTAACAAAGAGTTGTTAACAAAAAAAGATAAAATACTATAAGTAAATCATATATGTAATGAGATATATGATTATGGTCCAATAATATATTTATAATATACCTATATTTATTATACAGGAGGTTCAAACACAAACAAAGGAAGTTGAACCTGAGGTAAGTGTTTCCTGTCTCACTTTTACTTTCTTGAGACAAACGCCATATTCACAAATTATTCCTTTTTGTGGTGTTTATAATACCACATTTGATATTTTATATCATGAATATCTTTATATTTATGGTATTTAAGTTTCATTTTATGTTATTTATTTTATGGGGCTTACGATTCAGAGGTTACCAAAGTAGTAAGGGTTTATTTCCCAATCTTATCATTATTCGGGATTTTTTTGTATAAATATACCTTGGTGGAATTATTTGATATTTATAACTTAAAATCAATATCTTTTCTTCTAATATGGTTAGTCATGAAATATTTATAGTAATGTTACCATTTTACCACTCTTTGGTACTTAAAATGATTGATAAAATATCTTTAATAAAAATATGACTTTAATTATCTCTTTGGTCGAAAACCCATTTTTATCAAAATCCACGTTTTATAAAAATATTTTTAAAATTTTAAAAATGATTTTTTTAATTAAATTGTCATGTATTTTTACTTTTTAATTTTTTTTTGAAGTAGATCTTCAATTTATTTTCAAAATAAGGCCCATTTGGCTTTTACTGAAAATATTAAAGGAATATTTGTTTTAACATGTATGTTATTAACATAAATTTATGCCATCATTACGAATTAATTTTTAAAGGTTATTTTAAAATTTTTCAATGGATATTTTCAAATAAAATTATTTACAAAATTTTTGGAAAGTTTTTGTTTTAAATTGTGATTTTCAAAGTGCAATATATATTTTCATTAATAATGTTTTTAATGAAATTTTATGGTATTTTTATTCATCAATGACACCAACCCTTTGTTGTACTTATTATCCACTAGTGATATGTCATATTGATACCATACTTATTCTTTATTTGAAAGGTTTCTGACCATTTAGACTGAGGATGTATAATTTTAATACCATTAACCATATTATTATAAATGTTTTATGATTATGTTTATTTAATTGGGGGTATGTATTAACATTTAATATTTTAGTTTTTAAATATGAATGTTTATTTTGATTATGTTTCACCCTTTTATATTAGTAATTATTTGAAATTAGTAAGTGGTGGGAAAGACCTATCTGCAGATAGCCCCTTGATGCATCAACAAATCTCATGAGACAAATTAGTTGGAAAAATTAGATGGGTTTCTACCCACATATTTAAATGGCCTTGTAAAAGGTATTGAAAATTTCAGATGTCTAACATTATGCATTTCCTCATTACGAGATCAGTTATTTTCATGTGATTATTTGATTAGTTAGAATATAAATGGATATATTTCAAGTTTATGTGATTAATTATATGGATTGATTTGATTATAATTTTTTTATCCATATTATCCATAGTTTATTGATTAAATGGAATATCTTTCAGTTATTTACCTTTCTATATTGATTATGCTTATTTATTCATGATAGCACCCACTGTACAATTATCGTTATTGAGCCTATGAGATCACCCCTTTATGATGTTTTATTTTTCATAGGATACTATAATGTTTTTTGTGATTGATATGTAGGTATACACTATGAGGAATAATGGATTTCTCAAAGAAACACTTTGTGTATTTTATGTTTTTGATTGTAATGTAAATATCAAGAATGTATCTAGTTTACCAATACTACTAAACTATTCATTCCTTTGAGATATGATTCCTTGTAATGTATTCCAATGTAATAAATTATACAGTGACTCTAGGTTATGAGAGTTAGGGTCATTTCTGTTGGTATGAATGGAAGTTTATTAGAAACATTTAGAACTATATTTAAGTAAACATATATTTTGGAACATAACCCTATGATAGAAATTTTGTATAAGAATAGAAGAGCATCATAAATTTTTTGTCAGATATAGATTATATGGGTTATCTTGAAAATTAATCCCTATATAGATACTATAGGTAGAAAATATTCTAGAATAGATATACCTAGGGGTAATAACTATGAAAACGACACACAAGTCCTGACTCGATTGTTACCTGGTACACCAAAACAGGCATTACTACACACCTAGTTTGACACTATTTGAAGATATGATTAGGATAATTCACATTTTATTTATAAACTACTATGAAGGGTATAAAAATATTCTTATTATTTAAAATATTTCCCATAGAAACCATGTTTATGATTATTATATAAGATATGCATAAATTTTCTAATTTATTTTATGTGTTTCACTAGAATTGTGATTATAAATTATGTTCATAAATATAAGATCTAATCTAATGTAATCCATTTTTTATAAAATTTACAGAGTGTAAGGAATAATAATCATATCAATTCACGTTCCAAATATAGGGATTTACTTCATGGGAATGATAATGAAGCTGGATCTAGAGATATTTCTAGAACTAAATAAATTATAACTATGTCAAGGAAAATGACTCAAGTTATGAACAATAAACTTTCTCATATGGAGTAACCTTTTGATCCACCATGAGGTGTAATGATATTATACCACTTCATGCATTAGTAACCCCATAATTCAATGAGACTACAAATCTATTTTTAATTGAGAAATGGATAAGTTACTTAAAGAAGACATTTCTCGCGTTGGGAAACAATGAAAGGGAGAAAGTTTCCATGGAAGTTTATCATCTCTTTAGATATACGGATCAATAGTGGTCATTGATTCAAAACAGTAAGGATTTAAAATAAATAAAAAGCATGGAATGAAAGGATTTTAAGGTAAAATTCTAGGAAAATTATTTCCCTCATGTGCAACAAGTGGATATGGAGATATGATTTTATGAATCTAAGAAAAAATAAAGTTGAAAATGTTTCTATGTATGAATCCAACCTTACAAGATTATCAAGGTGTACTATGGATTTTGTATACAATACAAAGAGTAGGATTGTAACACCCTGAGATTTTATGTGAGAAATATTTTGTTTTTATGTATTATGTTATACGCAACACCAATGTAATCTTTCACTACACACACCACTACCTTGGCTTGCGTTGCACGCAAGAGCAACCTTCCTCGATAGCTTGCGTTGTACGCAATACCAAGTTTGACTAAACGAAGATATGTTATTAAAACTACCAGTTATGAATAGTAATACCCACTTTTTGAAATTTTATAAATTTTATCTTTCAAAATGGACTTTATTTTTGGATTTGGAATATCAAAATTAGCCTAGGGTGAATTTTGGGTATTTTTATGAAAAATTCAAGTTTTGATGAATAGTTAAAAACACTGAGTTATAGTTTAAAACCAAATTTTTATTTAAATTTTTATTTATTTTATTTAAATTTATTTTAGGTCAAAATAGATACATAATACCTATATAATTTCAATGTAATTCATTGGTGTCATTTTATAATAATTTTAGATATATAAAAATTTTATTGAACTTTTGACCGTCTTTTACCCACCTCCTAGGAGAATTTGAAAATTTACATAAAACATAATTTTACCGCTTTTGTGAGTGGAATTTAAAAAATGTGGGAGACATAGTTGATATCAGTAAGTAAAATGTGGTTCTATAAGAAAATATTTTTTGGTGAATAGTAACTTTTTACTTTTATTTACCATAGTTAAAAGTTAATAGGGTAATTAAGGGTAAAAATGATATTATTATTTCCCTAACACATGTCCTAATTCTATTGGATAAGTGTAATTCGACCAAAAACAACCTTAGGAATAAAATATGACCATCTATGTCCACTTGGATTAGATTAAGACATTTATTATTAATTTATTTAAAGAAGGGTTAAAATAATTAAAATCAAAGTTTAATAACTAAATCATTTTTAATATAGGGTTATACATAAGATAAATTTAACTATAAATATTAATTAGAAATATAAAAATATTTCCTACATAATGGTATTTTATTTATATTTTTTTTACATTAAATAAGTTAATTTATTTATGACACAATGATGATGGAGTAATTACCTTATTAATGAAATATTAACATAGTTGATATTATAAATACCCAAATAAATGTAATTTGAGACTTTTTATGAATTACATTAGTTTTATAGGTTAATATAACATATCTGGGTTAGTTAGATGAATTTAATTTTAAGTAATAATGCTATTATGAATTTAACAAAAACAAAATACCAAATAGTGCCAAAATTGACATAAAAGAGTTTTTAAAAAAAATATTATATTATTAATTGTTATTCTATTCCTAAAAATCTATGGTTTGGCCAAAATACTTATATAATAATATATATGAAATTAATAAACCAATTGGGGTTATATTGGAAGTTTATAGTATGTTTATTAACATTATAGTGTAAGAATACAAGAAGACACAGTAAAAGTTAAACTATTTAACTTAGAGTTAAATCTAACTGATAAGTTTAAAATGGTAACCTAAACTTTTCTAAAAACTATTGGTGGAGATTATTTAGACCCATCCCAACCCTATATTCGAAATAATACACTTTGGATCTATTATAAACTGAATATGAATTTATTATAAAATAATATTTTAGGTTTTTCCTATGGTACCCCTCTCCTCCCTTATAAAAGGGAACCTCCTCCCTCTCCTCTTCACAAAATTTTGAGCCTTCATGCTCGGCCAAACCCTGGTCATTTCTCTTATCAACATCTCTAGTTATATCATAGAGGTTCTGGTATTCTCAAAAGACCAACTCTAGTGCCCTAAGAGGAAGTTTAAAAGAGACACGTCAAGGAAGAGGTAATCTCTTCTATCGATTCTTTCAAGTTTCTTTCTTCTTCTACTTATTCTTATTTATTTATTTCATTATAAAGTAATAACATCTATGTCAAGAAAATACTAATATGTTATTATAAATATGAAATGAACCTATTTCACCTTCTATCCATCGTATGGAAAATGAAATCACCGCGTGTGCGTACGTACAGAATACCGTCTCCACACCGTGGTGTAATCAGTTTTCCACCACCAACTTAATTGGATGGGTATAATGGTGTAAAAAAATAACTATATATGATTATTAAAACATGATACTGATTCTGAAATATTATATCATCAACTCCAATTCCATTCATATAATTATGGGAACGATATCATCGCTTGTGCGTACGTACGACCTACCGTCTCCACGATGTGATGCGACTCGTTCTACATGATCTTAATTGAATAATGATTATATAATTGAATTAAATGAATATATATGATATATATTATACTAATACCATTCTATAAATGTGGTATTTTCATAACCTAAAAATAGGAATAAGAATCTATTCGACAAAACACACATAAGAACATAAAGAAATAAAAATCTAATAACAAGTAGTAATGAAATATTACTAATATGAAGATAAGAATATGACCATATATGACATAATAAAAATTAATATGACTCTATAATAAGTCAATGAAATTATTTAAATCATTATATAGGAGGTTTAGAAACGTACAAAGCATATCGGACCTAAGGTAAGGGAAAATATCACAATCTCATTTTATCTGAGATTGTTTATGATTCAGAATTTACTAGGGAATATTTATCATACAGATTCATGTTTCCTCAATATTTAATATTATTTATATCCTCATATAATTGTTTATATCCAATTTTACCTATTTGTGAATTTTTAGTAAAAGTTATGAATGGAATCTTTTTTCATTTTCAGTACGAGAAACTTTTTGACTTTTTCAGCCAAAGTATGAGAATAATGTTTTTTAAACTTATACAGAATGAGTGGATTTTTATGATTTCATAGAACATTATTTCCATGAAGCTTCCTTTACAAGATTTCAAGTTTATTTTTAATTAACTTATTTTAGTTTAAAATTTTATGACATGTTAATAAAGGAAAAATCATTTTGAAGTAGAAATGATATTTTCCTCAAGAATGGAGTTCTAGTGTTTTATCAAAATTATTTTCCACCTAAGATAATATAGGGTTATGTTTCTATCCCTAGTTTTACATTGATTTGATTATATTATGATGTAATTATTTTAATGAAGTCCTTTTATCTTATATGGATTATGTTATGATGGCATGATGTTTAAGAATCCAATTTTTATTACATGGGTTACGCTATGATGTATGATTTATGAATTTGTGGAACACATAAGAATGGTATAATTATGAGATGGTTGGGACCTATATCTCTCTCCAATTCATTTGGTAAAGATTTATATCTCATGAGATAGACATGGCTGGAATGTCAAGTAAATCCAGTTCACTGATACAGGACTGGAATGAGGAGTGAACTCGGTTCAGAAATGGACTTTGTCCACTATGATAGTCTTGGAAATGAGTCTTGACTAATAAGAAATGATTTTCTATGATTATGTGTGTATGAAACAAAGTTTCATGTTTTATGTTATGATTATTGGGATTATATTTAACTACTATGATTTATCCCATGTTATGATATTATGATCTCTTTTTCAGGTTAAGATTTTCAAAATGTTATGTTCTTATGAATATGATATGATTGGTATTTCATTTGTTTACCCTTACTGAGCATTTGAGCTCAAACTTTTGTATGTTATCTTTTCCCCAGGTCAATAAGAATGGTATTAAGTAGGATATTCCAAAAGGGACTCTAGATATGATAAACAGAAGATAATGTGGATGCTTTATGAACCAGTTGTTTATGTTTCCCAGTTTCTAAAGACACTATACATATATATTCCTATCATGGTTTTGTTATATGTTTTAATAAGTATGATTCAATTATGAAGTAATAACAATGTATGTAATGTATGGGTCGTTATAGTTGGTATCAGAGGAAAGGTATAATCAACCTTTGGAAACTAGGATGAGAAAGCCTTAGTAAGAACCCTAAGGATATGTCTAAGCATTGAACAAAATCTTAGTGTTTTAGAAATGGCCACGAATAACCTATGATAAGAACATAAGTGTTAAATTTTATTCTTGATTATGTGGTTTTCCTATTATGATTAGTGTTTCTCACACTATGCTTATAGGTTTTAGTCAATAGCTGGAACCCGAAGGAACCGTGTTAATGCTGAATGCGACGACCAATGCAATGATTGTCCCCCTGAGCAACCAAATGTTATGGGAGCTGGAATGAAAAATCTTGAAGCCATGCTCACTCAACTTTCTCAAGATATGAATCAGGGAGGACTTCCAAACGAGCAAAGGAAGGAGCAACATTCTATTAAATCCTTCATGAGGCAGTGTCCACCCTCATTCAGTGGGTATACTGATCCATTAGTGGCTGAACAATGGATCAGTACCACTGAAAAGATATTTTCAGTTCTTCAATGTTCTGAACATGATAAAGTCATCTTAACAGTATATAATTTGGAAGGTGAAGCTGATAAATGGTGGAATCTTATCAAGAATATGAGGCAAAGAGACAAAATTGGGTCCATGGAATGGGACAAGTTCAAGAACTTATTTTTCAATAAGTACTTCCCTCGTATTCTTTGAACAAAGATGGAGAAGTAGTTTCTTGAACTAATGAAAAAGGATGATGAATCTATTAGTACCTACAAAGAAAATTTTACAAGACATGCATGCTATGATTCCAGAATTATTATCCAACCTGAGAGTAAGATCGATCGATTCTTTAGTATCATAAAACCAAGTCTTTGAAGGGAGTTATCCATAAGGGACTTCAATAGATATGAGGAAATTTTTCTATGTGCTCTCAAGGTTGATATGGATATTGGATTAATCCATCAGTCATATGAGTTTGATAAGATGAGGAAAATGGAATTCAAAGGGAAATCTAACGACCACACAAAAAAGAAGACGAGTTTTACCTTGTGCTCAAAGTGTGGAAAGAAACATTGAGGTAATTGTCTTAAAGGGACAAGTAAATGTTTCAAATGTGTAAAATAAGGTCATCGAGCATTTGAATGCCGCAATGATGGGAAAAAGATGTCTGGTGATGCGAACAAAGAAAAGGCCACATAGAATGCACCTCCTACACTTCAATGTTACAACTGCACGAAAACGGGGAATTATGCTAATCAATGACCTAATCCAAGGGTTTTTGATGATGATTGACTTCAACAAACACTTAAAGCTAAATAAAAAGGAAAGTCACATGAAATTTCTATCAGTGACGTGGAGTACAATAACGAAGTGGTGAAAGGTACACTTACCATCCACTCTAAAGTATCAAATGTTTTATTTGATTCTGGATCCACCCACTCTTTTATTTTTGAAGAATTTTCTAAGGGTATTGCTGTATTACCTCAACAATTAGATATTGAGTTATCTGTGACAACCCCTAATGGTATAACAGTCACATAAAAAGTTTACAATTCTTATCTGATTGAAGTTTGTGGGAAAGTGCTTCCTAAAAATCTTATGATCATTCTTATTGTGTAATTTGATGTGATTCTTGGCATGGATTGGCTTTCCTTATATGGATCTCATATCGATTTCCAAATAAGGAAAGTCACATTTAATATTCCTGATCAATCTATGATCATCTGTCAATGCAAGGATGAATATAACCTTCCAGTGGAAATTTCTTCTATATTATGGGTATTGATTCCAATAAATAAAGGTTATTTATCTCAAATGGTTGGAGAGAAACTCATGATTAAGAATACACCCATTTTATGGGAGTTTTATGATGTCTTTCTGGATGAATTGCCAGGTCTTCCACCAAATCATGAAGTTGAGTTTTCAATAGAACTCATACCGGGTTCTATTCCCATTTCAAAGACACCTTATAGAATGGCCCCAATTGAGTTGCAGTAATTGAACAAGAAACTCCAAGAGAATATTGATAAGGGTTTCATACGCCCTAGTGCATCACCTTGGGGAGAACCTGTTCTGTTTGTTAATAAGAAAGATGGATCAATGAGACTCTGCATTGATTATCGAGAACTTAACAAGATCACTATCAAGAAAAAATATCCTCTCCCACACATTGATGACTTATTTGAACAACTACGCAGAGCTCAATACTTTTCCAAGATTGATATTCATTCTGGGTATCATCAATTAAGGGTCAAAAGGGAGGATATACCAAATACAACTTTCCATACAAGGTTTGAACACTATGAATTTATAGTGATGCCATTTGGTCTTACTAATTCCCCTGCTATCTTCATGGATCTAATGAATATAGTCTTTAGAGACTATCTTGATCAGTTTGTGGTAGTCTTTATAGAATATATTCTTGTCTATTCAAAGAGCAAGGAAGAACATGAAGATCACTTTAGAATTGTATTAAAGACCCTAAGAAAGGAGAATATTTATGCCAAATTTACCAAGTGTGAATTTGTTCTTCAAAAAGTTTCATTTTTGGGCCACATAATCTCAAAATAGGGGATATATGTGGATCCAGCAAAAATAGAGGTTATCGAATGATGGTCATGACCAACAATAGTAACTAAGATATGAAGTTTTCTTTGTTTGACTGGACATTATCGACGCTTTGTGAAAGATTTTTTCACAATTATCTAATTCACTCACCAGGTTGAATCGAAAAGGAGTTAATTTTGTTTGGACAGTAGAGTGTGAAGATAATTTCAAGGAGTTCAAAAGAAGGTTATCTAGTGCACCTATGCTCACACTACCTTGTAGTGGTGAAAGTTTTGTGATCTATAGTTATGCATCCAAGAAGGGGATGGGGTGTGTTCTCATGAAAAATGATATGGTGATAGATTATGCCTCACGATAGTTGAAAATCCATGAGCAAAATTACCCAACTCATGATTTGGAGTAAGCTTCGGTAATCTTTGCATTAAAGATTTGGAGGCATTATCTTTATGGTGAAAGGTGTGATATTTATACTGATCATAAAAGTTTAAAGTGTATTTTAACACAAAAAGAGATGAATATGTGCCAAAGAAGATGGTTGGATCTGAATAAGTATTATGACTACTTAATTCATTACCACCCTGGGAAAGAAAACAAGGGGGCAGATGCAATAAGTCGACAAGACCATGCTATCTTATCCATGGTGAGTATCACAAAAGATCCAATATTTATGGATTTACAAAGGATGAATCTTGGAATTATAATTGAAGGGGAAAAATCATATCTCTCTCAAATGAATGTTCAACCATCTATACATGTAAATATTAAAGAGGCACATAAAGAATATGTAGAGTTACAAAAGAAGGTGAGAAATGTTCCTGAATTCAACATTGATTGTGATGAAATAATAAGGTCCAGGAATCGGGTTTGTGTTCCTCCCATCCCAGAATTAAAGAAACAAATATTTGATGAAGATCATAGTTCTTCATTCTCTATTTAACCTGGAAGCACAAAGATGTATAGGGACCTTAAGGAGTACTTCTGGTGGGATGACATGAAAATAGATGTTGCTTAATATGTCTCTCGATGCTTGGTTTGTCAGCAAGTTAAAGCTGAGAGACAGAAGTCTAAGGGGATGTTACAACCATTACCCATACCAGAATGGAAATGGGAAAACATCACTATGGACTTTGTCACTGGACTTCCCAAAACATCCAAAGGCAATAATTCTATATGGTTTATAGTTTATCGTCTTACGAAGTCGACACACTTCATTTCTATTAGAGAGAATATATCTCTTGATCAGATTTCCATGATATATGTAAAGGAAGTTGTAAGATTGAATGGAGTACCACTTTCCATTATATCTGATCAGGATCCGAGGTTTACCTCAAAGTTCTGGAGAAGTCTTCCGCATACTCTAGATACAGATTTGAGTTTCAAAAATACTTATCATCCTCAGACAGACGATCGGTCTGAGAGGAAAATTCAAACTCTAGAAGACATGTTGAGAGATTTCACTATGGATTTCAAAGGTGGTTGGGATCAACACCTACCTTTGGTGGAATTTAATTAAAATAATATATTTCACTCCAGTATCCAGATAGTTCATTATGAAGCTCTATATGGAAATAAATACAGAACTCCAACTTGCTGGGATGAAGTTGGGGAAAGAAATCTATTAGGACCTGATCTTGTTGATGAGATGGCAGAGAAGGTCAGATCTATTCAACAACACATAAGAGTATCTCAGAGTCGACAAATAAGTTATGCCGACAACCAAAGAAAAGACATAGAGTTTGAAGTGGGTGATAAAGTGTTCTTATGAATATCTCATTGGAAGAGAGTAATGAGATTTGGAAAGAAGGGAAAACGGAGCCCTAGGTATATTGGTCCTTTTGAAATACTGGATCGTATTGGGAAGGTAGCTTATCGATTGGCACTTCCACCGAATCTCTCTCAAGTTCATGATGTGTTCCATGTATCTCTCTTGATAAAGTACATACCTAATCCTTCACATGTACTAAGCTCATAAGTTGTACCGCTGGAGCAAGATCTTTCTTATGAAGAATAACCGATAGAGATTCTGGATCGTAGTGAAAAAGTTCTACGAAACAAGACCAATTTCTTGGTTAATGTTTTATGGAGGAACAACCAATTAGAATAAGTTACATGGGAACTTTGGGATATGATGAGTGAGAGGTATCCTCATCTGTTTGTTACGAAGTGATGAATTTCGAGGGTAATTTTTTTAAGGGGGGTAGAATGTAACACCCAGAGATTTTATGAGAAATATTTTGTTTTTATGTATTATGTTATATGCAACACCAAAGGAATCTTTCACTACACACAACACTTTCTTGGATTGCATTGCACGCATGAGAAACATTCCTCGATAGCTTGCGTTGTACGCAATACCAAGTTTCACTAAACGATGATATGTGATTAAAACTAGCTGTTATGAATAGTAATACCAAATTTTTAAAATTTTATTAATTTTATATTTCAAAATGGACTTCATTTTTGGATTGGGAATATCGAAATTAGCCTAGGGTGAATTTTTGGTATTTTTTTGAAAACTTTCAATTTTTGATGAATAGTGAAAACACTGAGTTATAGTTTAAAACCGATTTTTTATTTTAATAATTATTTATTTTATTTAAATTTGTTTTAGGTAAAAATGGATATATAATACCTATATAAGTTCAATTCAATTCATTGGTGTCATTTTATAATAATTTTAGATATATAAAAATTTTATTGAACTTTTGACCGTCTTTTACCCAACTCCTAGAAGAATTTGCAAATTTACATAAAACATAAATTTACCACTTCTTTGAGTAGAATTTAAAACATCTGAGAGACACAGTTGATATTATTAAGTAAAATTTGGTTGAATTAGATAAAAATTATTTTCGGTGAATACTGACTTTTTACTTTTATTTACTACAGTTAAAAGTAAATAGGGTAATTAAGGGTAAAAATGATATTATTATTTCCCTAACACATGTCCTAATTATATTGGATAAGTTTAATTCGACCAAATAAACATTATGAATAAAATATGACCATTTAGGTCCACTTGGAGTAGATTGGGACATTTATTATTAATTTATTTAAAGAAGGGTTAAAATAGTTAAAATCAAAGTTTAATAACTAAATAATTTTCAATATAGGGTTATACATAAGATAAATTAGACTATAAATATTCATTAGAAATCTAAAAATATTTCCTACGTAATGGTATTTTATTTATATATTTTTGACATTAAATAAGTAAATTTATTTGTGAAACAATGATGATGCAGTAATTACCTTATTAATGAAATATTAACATAATTGATATTATAAATACCCAAATAAATGTAATTTGAGACTTTTTATGAATTAATTTAGTTCTCTAGGTTAATATAACATATTAGGATTAGTTATATGAATATTTTTTGAAGTAATATTGATATTATGAATTTAACTAAAACAAAATACCAAATAGTGCCAAAATTGATATAAACGAGTTTTTAAAACAAATGTTATAGTATTAATTGTTATTCTATTTCTAAAAATCTATGGTTTGGCAAAAAGACTTATATAATAATATATATGACATTAATGAACCAATTGGGGTTCTATTGGAAGTTGATAGTATATTTATTAACCATATAGTGTAAGAATACAAGAAGACATGGTAAAAGTTAAATTATTTAACCTAGAGTTAAAAATAAATGATAAATTTAAAATGGTAACCTAAACTTTTCTAAAGCCAATTGGTTGAGATTATTTCAACCCATACCAACCCTATATTTTAAATGAGCCACTTTGGATCCATTATAAACTGAATATGACTTTATTATAAAATAATATTTTGAGTTTTTCCTAAGGTGCCCCTCTCCTCCCTTATAAAATGGCACCTACTCCCTCTCCTCTTAACACAATTTTGAGCCTTCAATCTTGGCCAAACCCTTCCCATTTCTCTTCTCAACGTATCTAGTTATATCATAGAGGGTCTGGTATTCTCAAAAGACCAACTCTATTGCCCTAATAGGAAGTTTAAAAGATACACGTCAAGGTAGAGGTAATATCTTCTACCGATTCTTTCAAGTTTCTTTCTTCTTCTACTTCCTCTTATTTATTTGTTCCATTGTAAAGTAATTACATCAGTATCACTAATATACTGATATTTTATTATAAATTTGAAACAAACCTATTTCACCTTCTATCCATCCTATGGAAAACAAAATCACCGCGCGTGCATACGTACGGAATACCGTCTCCACGCCGTGGTGTAATCTGTTTTCCAACACCACCTTACTTGGATGGGTATACTGGTGTAAAAAAATAACTATATATGATTATTAAAACATTATAATTATTATGAAATATTATATCATCAACTACAATTCCATTCATATAATTATGGGAATGATATCATCGCTCACACGTACGTACGACCTACCGTCTCCATGATGTGTTGTGACTCGTTCTACATGATCTTCATTGAATAATGATTATATAAATGAAATTAATTAATATATATTATATATATTATACTAATACCATTATGTAAATGAGGTATCTATAACCAAAAAATAGGAATAAGAATCTATTCGACAAAACACACATTAGAACATAAAGCAATGAACATCTGAATAACAAGTAGTAATGAAATATTACTAATAAGAAGATAATAATATGACCATATATGATATCATAAAAATGAATATGATTCTGTAATAAGTCAATGAATTTTTTTAAATCATTATATAGGAGGTTCAGATATGTACGAAGCATATCAGACCTAAGGTAAGGGAAAATCTCACAATCTCGTTTTTATCTGAGATTGTTTATACTTCAGAATTTACTGGGGCATATTTGTCACCCAGATTCATGTTTCCTAAATATGTAATATTATTTCTATCCTCCTATAATTTTTTAAATCCAATTTTACCTATTGGTGAATATTTAGTGTCACACCCCGACTGATGCTTAATTTTAATTTTATTAATTTGGGTCTTACTTTTGGAGCTGGGGTGTGAACTGGTTGTATTTTGATGATTTTGAGATCTGATACGAGCGCGCGACCGCGCACACGACCGTGTGTGGTGTCTCACCTCAATCAATAAGGATATTATCATTTTTGTTGGTTTTATCATTTTAGTTTTATCATCAGTATTATTAATATTTAAGTTAATATTTTAATTTCGTTATTAATAATGAAATGTGGTCGCAAAACAATATATATATATATATATTTTTGTGTGTTGTTTTAATAATAATAATAATTTTAAGATTAAGATTGTCATTATTATTTTCGTAAATTCTTTACATAGGCTTTTAAAATTAAAATTGTTGTTGCACTTATAAAATATTTAATTTACTAATTAGATTACGGTTATTTTTGGATTAGGTTAATTTAAGTTTTATTTATTCATTTCATTTTTATTTATTTATTTATTTATTTATTTATTTTTCATTTCTTTTATCTTTTTTTTCTCTCTCTTTTTTTTGCTCCCTTCTCCCTCTTGCGCCTCACCCCTCCCCGCGCGGAACCCCCCTGAACCCTCCTAACCCTACCCGCACCGCTAAGATGCTCCCCTACCTCTCCCTCTCCCGCTCACGGTCGGCCTCCCTCCCACTCCCTCTCCCGCTCGCGGCCGGCCCCCCCTTTCTCTCCCTTTCATTCGCTTTCACCGAGACCCGCACCCCTCGTCGTCCCGACCTCCATCCGGCATCCGCCCCAGGCTCGCCCGCCACCGTCCTGTCCTCCCGCTCCGGCCACGCCGCACCTCTGACCACCGTTTCGCCCTCCGCGCTCGCCGAGACCCACAACCCCCCTGCCGTCTCCAGTCCCCTGCCGCCTCCCGCAACCACCACCTCCCTCACTCTCGGACCCCCTCCTACCCTTAGGTACCCTTTTTTTCCTCTTAGCGAGGGTTTGAGTTTATCCTATTTTGGAGTTTGATTTCCTTGTTTTTTGTGTTCGATTTCTTGATTTAGGGTTAATTGGTGTTGTTTGCGATGCGTTTGGTGCGCGATTGGTGCTTCGCTTCAAAATTTAGGGCTTTCGACACCAATGGTAAATGATTTCATTTATTAATGTTGTTTGATGAAGGTTTTGTCTAAATTAATTTATTTAGCTTGTTCTTTAATTATTTTGGGTGGTGCGAATTGTGTTCTGTGAATACTTTGACATGAATGTGTGATGGAATTGAGTTTTCATTTAAAATTGTTTATGTTTTCATAGGGTCTTGTTGTGGGAATTTTTGGAAACATTCAATTAAATATTTTAGGTGTGCAAAGTATGTTTTGGTAATATTTTAATTTGTATATTTGTTAAAAATGAATTTTTTTTCTACAAAATAAATGGTTGTGTGTCCTATGCATAGTATTGTAGTGTTTCTTGAAAAGAGTTTCAAGCCTTGTTTTGAAAGTGTGAAATATTTTCTAAAGCACTTAAGGTGAAAGTGTATTAAAAATGTGGTTTGAAGGAAAAATGTATTATTTTGGAATGTTGAACTTCTTTCGCACCTTTGAGGTTTAATTATAAATAGTTTGAGTAACGAAAAACATATTTTGGTATGGTTGTGATTTGGAGTCAGTTTTAATGTGGTGTTTTTATATAAAATCAGGTGAGTTTTTGGTGAAAATTTTATAGTGCTAATTTGCAAGCTTTTCATAAATGGTTTTATTGATTTATTCAATTACGTGTGTGGTGCGAAAGTGGTCTTCAAAAAGATTTAGTCTGCACTGGATTTTTTTTAAAGTGGCTTTTCCTACGTGAAATTGAGTGTGTCTTTGGAGCGAGGTCTGGTTTCGCATCTTGGGAATGTTTTATTATGTTTTGATTGATTTATTAAATCATCTTGTAGCGCGTTGGTCATCGCATGGCGAGTTCGTGTGGTTTACGATAAACACCTACATATATATACATGGGTAGGCATGTATATATACATATCCTCCTTGCACATGTTTCCTCATGGCGCGAGGAATATGTGCCTGGATCAAAGGATATATATATATATATATGAAAATGTATATGTGTGTAGGTGAAGCGGTCTCGGGCTGCCATCGTCAAAAGCTGCGTGTCTTGAGGTAGGTCCTCTATGCCTATGCCTTTAATTTGGGATTCATAATTGCTTTCTTGTTTTAAAAAAAATATGTTTTACATTTACGCAATATACACATGCTATGAAATCAGGTTACGGTTGCTTGGAATGATTACGCCTTTGATTTGGAAATTGAAATGTATTTTTAATGCTATAGGTCTTAAGTGACCTTTTATTGAAAAATTTATTTCTCAAGTGGTTTTGAATTAGTAATGTGTATTTCCAAAGGTGTTTGGCCTTTTGGCCGACTGATTTTAAAAAGTGTTCCCTTTATGAAATTAAGTAGGTTTGGTATCTTAAGAATGTTTTATGAAAGGCCCATTTTCACTTTAAGATTTGGTTTGCGAAAATAGAAAACCCCTTTTGATTCATTCCCCTAAATTTGAGAATAAAATGTGATGCAAGTGTTTATGAGCAGTTTGTGATATATGTGCCTAGTGTAAAGGCTTGTGCGTGATTGTGTGATGTAAAGAGAGGGGAATGCACTTAAGTAGGGAGTGCGGTGGTGAAAGGTGGAATGAATTTTAGATAAAGAAAGTGTAATGTACTTGTTTGATTGTTTGATAAAGAAACCCACCACCATTTGAAATAGAGCACAATGGGAAAACCCGGGTATCTAGGTGGGTGACCAGGACTAGTACGCTAGATGACACGGCAGGGGTTCATCTCGGTTTGTCTAGCAGGATTGACGCGACAATACTAACTAAACATATGAATTTCTGAGGGTCGTGGCCTTCTAAGCCACATTTTCTGAGGGTCGTGGTCTTCTAATCCACGTTTCACTGAGGTACGAGGTCTTTAGGTTCCCACTTGTTTTAGCTGCCTATAGGGATTACCCATGGTGCTCATTTTTGTCATGCTGCTAACGATGTAACTTCCTTTTCAGCTGTTTCATACTTGATGCCTTGTTTGTGAAAATCATATTTTAATCCAAACTGGTTTCTTTCCATTTTGAAATGTTAATGCATGCTTGAAACCTATTTTGAAAATGTAGTGGGAGTAAAAGGCTTTACCTGAAAATGCAAACTCGTTACTTGAATTTGAAAAGGAGAAACACTATTTTATTATATCTTATTTTCAAACTGGCATAATTGGATTTCTTAATAAAGGCAGAGGCATAGGATGTGGTTGTTTTTGGCTTTCCTACTGAGCATCTCGGTGCTCACACCTACATTACTTTTCAGTTCCAGGTTTCAGTCTTGGGTCGCTTTTGGGAGTGAGTGTGGTTGTCGTACCATGGTGATCCATGGGGTCACCTGAGGTATGTCACGTTTCTTTGTTTATTTCTTTTTATGCTGCCACGTTGTTCAGTTTATTTTCTTTTATTTATATGATCTTTCAGTTTATGTTTATTTATCTTGTTATGTGCTAAACCATTCCCAACTGGTTTGTTTTGATGCCCGACACTAGTTTCCAGCCCGTAGGGATCGGGAACGCCCTTCGGGCCACGTCACAGACCGGGTCGGGTGCCGAGTCGGATGACGATCTGGCCTGGTTCGTGACAAAATGGTATCATAGGGAGGTTGTTATTTGGGGTGTCGAGTATCTTGGTGATTAGGTGTGTTGGGACTCGAGAGGTAGGTGCGGGAAGGATGTCATGAACCCTTGCCCGTCCCGAGACTCGAGTTGCCAGGGGTAGTTCAGGATTTGAATTTTTGTTCTTTGGTTTGGTAGGTGTGGGTGAGGGATGACCAAGGAAGTGAGTCAGTGTTACGCAGCGGACTTGCATGGAGTAGCGACCCATGTACAACCCGAGTGCACGGTTCAAGATACTTCCTGTGGTGGATGCCCGCTCGGGGCATGGTCTGCTAAGCCATGTTACCGGTTTGGCATAGCCACTAGTCCCTTTATTTTGGAAAGTTTAATGTGATTTATGTTTGACCTTCATTTTGGTTGATGTGAGTAGATCTTAAAAATGAAAATGGGTTTGTGTGAAGGTGGTTTAAAATGGGAATGTGGTGTTAGAGTGGAAAAGTGGTTTTGAAATGGAAATTGTTTTCTTTTAACAAATGTGTGGTTTCAAAAGGGGAAAAAATGGGAGGTGTTTTGGAAGTTGTTTTGAAATCTCAGTAATACTTTTTGGAATGTGAATTGGAAAATGTTTTGGAAATTCGAAATGTATTGCTTTGATGATAAGTTATTTTTTTTCAATTGGTTGAGAATTTGTGCTTTGTGCTTAATGGTCTGATTTGGAAATGATAAATGTCTTTAATCTACCCTTGGTATTCCTATGAGTGATCACACATTGAGGTGCACATGTGGAAAGTGGGGAAATTGGTGACGTGAGTGGATGGGTGCTTGAGCTAGCACAAGGATACGTATGTGTGAGACTTCATGGGATACCGATGGTGGATATTTAAGTTTTTTTGTTTGCTGAAAGATGGTTTTCAAAAAGGGTTTTTCAAATGTTTAGAAAAGTGAGTGAGAAATTGTTTAGAGTTCTCTTTTCGTGTTGGGTATTCCTTTTCTTGAGTTCTTGGTTTTGACGTACTGAATTGTGGTTGGAATAGTGATTTGAGTTTGAGCTTTCGTTTGTGATTGAGGTGTGAAATTTTGATTTATAATGAGTTTTGATTCGGATTTGTGCCCCTTGTTTTTAAGTATGCCACCCAGAAAAGTCCCATAAGGTTCTAGTGAGTCACTTCCAGTTGTTGGTTCTACCTAGACTCTTAGCAGAGTGGTGGAATTGAATTCTTTTCGGTTGATTTCCATCTTTTATAGTGATCGTGATCTATTGAAGGTAACAAACTGGCATGGTGAAGTAGTTGGTGTTTTCAGGTTATTGGGAACTCCTAAAGCTAAGAGAGTCTGTGTTGGTTCAGGTCCATTTGAAGGTGCAACTTGGGATTGGTGGAGGAGATAACCCTAGTGTCATTGCATGATGGTATGACTTGGAAGGTGTTTAGGACCACTCTCATTAGTTGGTTTATATTTGTGGAAGCGAAGGTGATGGAAGCGACAAGGCTCGTGAGTGTCCAGTAATGCCAACGAATAGTGAAGGCCTACGTTGGGCATCTCAAGAAGTTGGTTCCCTTTTCTCCAAAGATAATGTCGCAGAATCAGTTAAAGTTTCTCTTGTGTGGGGTCTTCGTCTATTGTTCAAGGACCGGTTCCCTTTGGTGTTTGGGATGGTTCCCCATTCTGTGAGAGCGAGCCTGAGGAACCCATCTCAAACAAGTTTTCTTTACAATTCCATCTTCTATTAGTCAGGCCACTCTCTTGTTTGCTCATAGTGTGCTCGGTTTGGGTACTTTAAGCTGCCTTGTCATCATCCTCCGAAGGCCTGCCGTCAGTGTGGCCATTTGGGAAACATAGTGAAGTTCCTCTAGCGGCTTCGTCAGGAGGAGTCTCGACAGGAGAATGTCAGCTCCTGACTGTGCGGCAGTAGATTCTTCAAGACATCAGAGCTCCAACCACAGGTCTCGGAGTGAAGCTTTTCACGCAGTCAGGAATCATCAGGTGTGGGGCACCTTGGTCTAATTTTTGTCTCCAATGATTAAATGGGGACGGTCTGAATTTCCCTGTTGCATCTCTCCCATATTTGAAGGTTCTATATTGCTGTAAGAGGCGTAAATGTATCTTTTCCTCATTTTACTCTTTGTTCATTGATCACCCCGCTGTGGTTGTAAGAAGGCATGGTGATCTCGTCTTTTTGTAATTCCGGTAGTTGCGTCTCCTCAAGTGTTACCTGTTTTGTTTTAGTACATGCTCGTTTTGGAGATGCTCACCTCTTGTGGAAATGATGAGTAATGGTTAAGTTTGTCTTTTGGTAGAATTCTCTTGTGGGTTTTCTCATGTGTCCGTGGTTTCTGTTTTGGGTTGGAAGTTCCCATGTCGGTCTAGACTGGTGGGTTTAAGCTGGTCAGTTCTTAAATGGTGGGGAGACTCACCATGGATCTTGTCGTGCCTTCTTTGAGGTTTGGTCTGTGCGGCGGTTTCCTCTTGGATCAAGTTAGCAGTTTCAGAGTTATCCCATACTAAGAGTCTCAATGTCGGTTGTGTTAGTCGGGTTCTTGTGGTGTGGAGAACCCTCCTCGTTTCCTAATGGTTCTTCTCTTTTCAGATTCCTTCAGAGTTGGCCGGGTGTGACTGATGGAGTGAAAAGTCATGCCAAGTTGTGATTTTGTTGGCCACATTTAGTTTCAAACTAGAGTTTGTTTCCTCGTTTGGCTTGGTGACTTTCTGGGGGAAGAAATTTTTTGTGGTGGGGAGAATTGTCACACCCCGACTGATGCTTAATTTTAATTTTATTAATTTGGGTCTTAATTTTGGAGCTGGGGTGTGAACTAGTTGTATTTTGAAGAAATTGAGATCTGATACGGGCGCATGACCACGCACGCGACTGTGTGTGGTGTCTCACCTCAATCAATAACGATATTATCATTTTTGTTGGTTTTATCATTTTAGTTTTATCATCAGTATTATTAATATTTAAGTTAATATTTTAATTTCGTTATTAATAATGAAATGTGGTCGAAAAACAAAATATATATATATATATATATATATATATATATTTGCGTGTTGTTTTAATAATAACAATAATATTAAGATTAAGATTGTCATTATTATTTTGGTAAATTCTTTACATAGGCTTTTAAAATTAAAATTGTTGTTGCACTTATAAAATCTTTAATTTACTAATTAGATTATAGTTATTTTTGGATTAGGTTAATTTAAGTTTTTTTTATTCATTTCATTTTTATTTATTTATTTATTTATTTTTCATTTCTTTTATCTTTTTTTTCTCTCTCTCTTTTTTTCGCTCCCTTCTCCCTCTTGCGCCTCACCCCTCCTCGCGCGGAACCCCCCTGAACCCTCCTAACCCTACCCGCGCCGCTAAGCCGCTCCCCTCCCTCTCCCTCTCCCGCTCGCGGTCGGCCCCCTACCTCTCCCTCTCCCGCTCGCGGCCGGCCCCCCCTTTCTCTCCCCTTCATTCGCGTTCACCGAGACCCACACCCCTCGTCGTCCCGACCTCCATCCGGCATCCGCCCCAGGCTATCCCGCTGCCGTCCCGTCCTCCCGCTCCGGCCACGCCGCACCTCCGGCCACCGTTCCGCCCTCCGCGCTCGCCGAGACCCGCAACCCCCCTGCCGTCTCCAGTCCCCTGCCGCCTCCCGCAACCACCGCCTCCCTCACTCTCGGACCCCCTCCTACCCTTCGGTACCCTTTTTTTCATCTTATCAAGGGTTTGAGTTTATCCTATTTTGGAGTTTGATTTCCTTGTTTTTTTTGTGTTCAATTTCTTGATTTTGGGTTAATTGGTGTTGTTTGCGATGCGTTTGGTGCGCGATTGGTGCTTCGCTTCAAAATTTAGGGCTTTCGACACCAATGGTAAATGATTTCATTTATTAATGTTGTTTGATGAAGGTTTTGTCTAAATTAATTTATTTAGCTTGTTCTTTAATTATTTAGGGTGGTGCGAATTGTGTTCTCTGAATACTTTGACATGAATGTGTGATGGAATTGAGTTTTCATTTAAAATTGTTTATGTTTTCATAGGGTCTTATTGTGGGAATTTTTGGAAACATTCAATTAAATATTTTAGGTGTGCAATGTATGTTTTGGTAATATTTTAATTTGTATATTTGTTAAAAATGATTTTTTTTCTACAAAATAAATGGTTGTGTGTCCTACGCATCGTATTGTAGTGTATCTTGAAAAGAGTTTCAAGCCTTGTTTTGAAAGTGTGAAATATTTTCTAAATCACCTAAGGTGCAAGTGTATTAAAAACGTGGTTTTAAGGAAAAATGTATTATTTTGGCATGTTGAACTTCTTTCGCACCTTTGAGGTTACATTATAAATAGTTTGAGTAACGAAAAACATATTTTGGTATGGTTGTGATTTGTGGTCAGTTTTAATGTGGTGTTTTTATATGAAATTAGGTGATTTTATGGTGAAATTTTATAGTGCTAATTTGCAAGCGTTTCATAAATGGTTTTATTGATTTATTCAATTGCGTGTGTGGTGAGAAAGTGTTCTTCAAAATGATTAAGTCTGCGTTGGATTTTTTTAAAGTGGCTTTTCCTACGTGAAATTGAGTGTGTCTTTGGAGCGAGGTCTGGTTTCGCATCTTTGGAATGTTTTATTATGTTTTGATTGATTTATTAAATCATCTTGTAGCGCGTTGGTCGTCGCATGGCGAGTTCGTGTGGTTTACGATAAACGCCTACATATATATACATGGGTAGGCATGTATATATACATATCCTCCTTGCACATGTTTCCTCATGGCGCGAGGAATATGTTCCGGGATCAAAGGATATATATATATATGAAAATGTATATGTGTGTAGGTGAAGCGGTCTCGGGCTGCCATCGTCAAAAGCTGCGTGTCTTGAGGTAGGTCCTCTATGCCTATGCCTTTAATTTGAGATTCATAATTGCTTGCTTGTTTTAAAAAAATATGTTTTACATTTACGCTATATACACATGCTATGAAATCAGGTTACGGTTGCTAGGAATGATTACGCCTTTGATTTGGAAATTGAAATGTATTTTTAATGCTATCGGTCTTAAGTGACCTTTTATTGAAAAATTGATTTCTCAAGTGGTTTTGAATTAGTAATGTGTATTTCCAAAGGTGTTTGGCCTTTTGGCCGACTGATTTTAAAAAGTGTTCCCTTTATGAAATTAAGTAGGTTTGGCATCTTAAGAATGTTTTATGAAAGGCCCGTTTTTACTTTAAGATTTGGTTTGCGAAAATAGAAAACCCCTTTTAAGTCATTCCACTAAATTTGAGAATAAAATGTGATGCAAGTGTTTATGAGCAGTTTGTGATATATGTGCCTAGTGTAAAGGCTTGTGCGTGATTGTGTGATGTAAAGAGAGGGGAATGCACTTAAGTAGGGAGTGCTGTGGTGAAAGGTGGAATGAATTTTAGATAAAGAAAGTGTAATGTACTTGTTTGATTGTTTGATAAAGAAAACTCACCACCATTTGAAATAGAGCAGAATGGGAAAACCCGGGTATCTAGGTGGGTGACCAGGACTAGTACGCTAGATGACACGGCAGGGGTACATCCCGGTTTTTCTAGAAGGATTGATGCGACAACACTAACTAAACATATGAATTTCTGAGGGTCGTGGCCTTCTAAGCCACGTTTTCTGAGGGCCGTGGTCTTCTAAGCCACGTTTCACTGAGGTACGAGGTCTTTAGGTTCCCACTTGTTTTAGCTGCCTATAGGGATTACCCATGGTGCTCATTTTTGTCATGCTGCTAACGATGTAACTTCCTTTTCAGCTGTTTCATACTTGATGCCTTGTTTGTGAAAATCATATTTTAATCCAAACTGGTTTCATTCCATTTTGAAATGTTAATGCATGCTTGGAACCTATTTTGAAAATGTAGTGGGAGTAAAAGGCTTTACCTGAAAATGCAAACTCATTACTTGAATTTGAAAAGGAGAAACACTATATTATTATATCTTATTTTCAAACTGGCATAGTTGGATTTCTTAATAAAGGTGGAGGCATAGGATGTGGTTGTTTTTGGCTTTCCTACTGAGCATCTCGGTGCTCACGCCTACAATACTTTTCAGTTGCAGGTTTCAGTCTTGGATCACTTTTGGGAGTGAGTGTGGTTGTCGTACTGTGATGATCCACGGGGTCACCTGAGGTATGTCACGTTTCTTTGTTTATTTCCTTTTCCGCTTCCACGTTGTTCAGTTTATTTTCTTTTATTTATATGCTTGTTAAGTTTATGTTTATTTATCTTGTTACGGGCTAAACCGTTCCCAACTAGTTTGTTTTGATGCCCAACACTAGTTGCCAGCCCGTGGGGATCGGGAACGCCCTTCGGGACACGTCGCGGACCGGGTCGGGTGCCGAGTCAGATGATGATCCGGCCTGGTTCGTGACATTTAGTAAAAGTTATGAATGAAATCTTTTCTCGTTTTCAATACAAGATACTTTTTGACTTTTTCAGCCAAAGTACGAGAAGCATGTTTTTTTAACTTATACGACATGAATGGATTTTTATGATTTTATAGAACATTATTTATATGAATCTTCCATTAAAATATTTCAAGTTTATTTTAGATTAACTTCTTTTAGTTTAAAATTTTAGGACATGTTAAGAAAGGAAAAATATTTTTGAAGTAGAAATGATATTTTCCTCAAGAATGGAGTTCAAGTGTTTTATCAAAATTATTTTCCACCTAAGATAATATAGGTTTATATTTCTATCCCTATTTTTAAATTTATTTGATTATGTTATGATGTATTTATTTTTATGAAGTCACTTTATCTTATATGGATTATGTTATGATGGAATGATGTTTAAGAATCCCATTTTTATAACATAGGTTATGCTATGATGTATTATTTATGATTTTGTGGCACACATAATAATGGTATCATTATGAGATGGTTGGGACTTATATATACCTCTAATGAATTGGGTAAAGATTTATATCTCATGATATAGACATGTCTAGAATGGAAAGTTAATCCGGTTCAGTGATACAGGAATGGAATGAGGAGTGAACTCGGTTCAGAAATGGACTTTTTCCACTATGATAGTCTTGGAAACGAGTCTTGACTAATAAGAATTGATTTTCTATGATTATGTGTGTATTCAAAAAAGTTTCATGTTTTATGTTATGATTATTGGGATTATATTTCACTACTAAGATTTATCCCATGTTATGATATTATGATCTCTTTTGCAGGTTAAGATTCTCAAAATGTTATGTTCTTATGAATATGATATGATTTATATTTCCTTTTTTTACCCTTAATGAGAATTTGAGCTCCCCCTTTTGTATGTTTTCTTTTCCTCAGGTCAAGAAGAAGGGTATTAAGTAGGATATTCCAAAAGGGACTCTAGATATGATAAACCGAAGACAATGTAGATGCTTTATGAACCAGTTGTTTATGTTTCCCAGTTTCAAAAGAAACTATACCTATACGGTCCTATCATGGTTTTGTTATATGTTGTAATAATTATGCTTCAATTTTGAAGTAATAAAAATATATTTAAAGTATGGGTCGTTATAAGGATCAAATAGTTCTTTGATAGTTTGAAGCCAATACTTTGAAAGGAATTAGTCTCCCAAACATTCCAATCATATGAGAAAATAATATCATGTGATATTAAGGAAGAGAAAGAATTATCCAAGTCTTATGTATTCAAAGGAAATAAAGAGAAAAAATGGATGATAAATAATAATACAGATAAAGGGAAGAAGGGAAAGAAGGATTTTCCCTCATGTGATAATTGTGGAAGGAAACACTCTTGTACTTTCTTAAAGGGAATGGGAGTTTTCTATGAGTGTGGAGAGAAAGGACACCATGCTCATTATTTGAAGGGAAGTAAATAAGTTTTCAATGTTTAATTCTTCAAATATAAGGAGATTGGGAACTATGTAAATGAATTTATCAAGAGTCAAAGGAATATACCCTAAAATAAACCAAGGTATCAAGATCAATCTTATATAATTGATATAGTAGAAGTGGAATGAGTAAAGTTCTTGCATTTTGATACAAGAAATATGTTGTACAATTATTTTATCAATGATATTATCATTATAAGAATAATAAAATGTATAAGTATTTTACTACAACACTATTTATTAAATTATTTGAGATCATATATTGAATGAAATTGATTAATAAGAAAAGTGATTCAATAAAAAGTTTAACTTCTTGTAAAACACAATATTATGGGAGGATAACTCTTAACATATCTTTGATTTTGTGATAATAATTATATTTTCATGGGGTAGTGTTAGTGACCATGAAATTTGTTAGAGGTTTGGGGGTTTATGTCATATTTTTTAGAATTTACTATAAGTATTGATTTATGGAATGTATTCAACAAATTGAGATTTTATTTTTGGAATAATTCATTTTTTAATTATATTTTTATGTTGATAAAATTATTCACACATTTGGAATGTGACATTAATGGGAACTTTATATTGTATGGGGAATATAATGTTGATTTATTCACATTCCTTCTAAATTTTTGGATTCTGAATTTAGTCAGACATTTTTGGATGAGTATTAAGATTAACCAATTATGAAATGGATTTAGTTTAATTTTTGGAGTCACTATTGAGGTATTAGATATTAATGTAGTATATTAGATAAATGTTTATAACCATTTTGGTTTTAATAAATATATGGGGAATAAATTGTTAATCATTTATAAATATGTTGATATGTTAAAAGTTAATTTTAGTACTTTAGGCATAAAAAAATAATCTTTGATATTAATTTCTTATA
Source organism: Viscum album (assembly GCA_963277665.1). Classification (NCBI taxonomy): domain Eukaryota; kingdom Viridiplantae; phylum Streptophyta; class Magnoliopsida; order Santalales; family Viscaceae; genus Viscum; species Viscum album. The sequence goes on from OY728160.1 coordinate 444,574,390, forward strand.
GTATGACATTAATTATAACTAAAACATGAAATTATGATTAAAAATATATTAATTAGTTATATTTTTTGGTTTTATCTGTCATGATAGTGAAAGATTTTTTTGAAATAAGGAAAACGATCTTGAAAAAAATGTTATTCTATTAACTTCATACACAATATATAAAATGACCTTTTATATCATAATAGATTTATTGTTTTTAGGTTCTTAAATTTACCTTTATCACTAAATTTCTTGTGATCAATGATCTATATCACTATATATAATTATTTAGGCTTTTCTTCTATGTCCACATTTTTACTTCCCACTAGTGTTCTCCTACTTAAAAACCTAGTAACGTTTTATTATAGACGACTTTTATACTTCACTTTATATCTTATAAATATGATATTTTACTCACCCTTTTAATGATGCGGGATTCCAATAAATGTACTTTCAAATGTCAACCCCTTAGTTTCTGAGATTATGATTAAATTGAGAGTACATAATTTATTTAAGGGGGTAGAATGTAACACTATGAGATTTTAAAAAAGAACATCATGATTGATGGAATTTGTGACATGTAAAAAAAATATTATAAGATAATATAAAAAATAGATACTTTTATATATTTTTATTTTTAAATAAATTCAATCTCTTTGATAGGTTGTGATTCACACAAGTTTTGGTACAAACGAAGCACAACACACTAATAACATATTTTTATTTAAAAATGACAATTATAACATAGACATTAAATTGAAGGATATGATTAATTATAACTAAATTATTAAAATTATATGGTTTAATTTTTTTTTAAAATAAATTCAATGGTTATATATTGATTATACAAAATAAGAACCATTTGAATGAGAAAGAAATGTTTTAAAAAAATATATTTTTTTCTTTTAAAAATGGGTTATTTGCAATTTTGAATTTATTACCAATTTTATAAAATTTATTTTAACAAATAAAATTAATTTTTTAATCTAAATTTCAAAATTATATTTGGATTATTTTTTTGGGTTTTTTTTGAAAATATTAATTTTACGATGAATAGTGGAAAATACTGATTTTTATTGAAAAATAATTTTTCGTTTATATTATTTAAAAAGTTAAATAATATTTTTTTAAAGTAAAATTAGTTTAATTATATTAAAATTATATTAATTTATTTTATTTTAATCAATTTTATATTTTATTTTGATATCGAAACATTCAATACTTATGAGAATTTTCTCTTTGGAAAATTGCTCTTTTATGACATATGTGGTTTAATTTTAAATTAAATTATGCCACTTACGTGAACTAAATTTAGAAAAATATATTTAATATATTGAATCATCATAATTTATATTATCTGATAAGTTCAAATTAATTTTAGACCATAATGAATAATGAAAACAACAAAAATTAATTATCGTAGTTAAGGTAAAAATGAGTTTAATTGGGGTTAAACTAAGAATATAAGGATTAAAAATGACCTAAAACTTGTCAGGAACATATTTTACGTTCATATGTATACCCTATAATTTAAAAGGTTTGATAATTACCCATTTATAAGGCTTGTGGAATGAGAAAAACATGGGTATCACTTTATCATTTTAAATATTCCATGTGTGTTCTCTTCCCCACTTATAAAAGGCCACACCTCTACTCACATATTCACACTTAAAAAACCATTTAGTTAATAAAAGAACTAAAAAAATACCATTCTTTAAATCCCTCCTCACATACTAGAATAATTATTTTAACTATTAATCCCTCCTGAGAAGGCTTTATGTATAATCCTAATGTATCTCTCTAACGAAGCAGTAAAATTCTCAAACATACGTATTTGTTTTATTTATTCTTAAACCTACTTTAAAAATTATTAAAATATTATAATATAATAAAACCATTATATAATATATACTAATATGTTATTATGTTAATATAATATCCCATATCTAACTCCACTTCTATCAAATGTGAAACAAAACCGTCGATCGTGTATACGATAGACTACCACCTTGCGAACCGATGTAATTCATCTTCAATGACCACCTTGGAAGGATGTATTTAATAGTGAATTTAACAGACACACACAAAAACACAGATATATATATATATATATGATATTTTCTAAATTATTATTCTTATTTAATTATGATATTATATATATCTACTTACATTCCATTCCGTGGGGTATACGATAACATCACTCGAGTGTACGACAGAATATCCCCTCACGAATCGATGTGATTCTTTTTTCACTTATTATTTACAGGAAAGGTAGTAAGGTTATCATTAATAAATATATGTGATATTTATTATCTAACCATACTTATGTAAATATAAGATCATATGTAACTTCTTACCTTTGAATCCCTTAGAAAACAATGACGTCTCTTTTTGAGTACGTGTGGACTACCATCTCTATGTAGTGATGTGAATTGTTTTTCATTTTATTTTTACATGAATTGTAATAAGGATATATTTTATTAAAATATATTATATATATTTAATAATAATGATTCTGGAATGATGTATTAATTTTTTTTTCATTCCATCCCTCAAGAAAAATGAAAACAGTGCTCATGCGTACATAAGGACTACCGTCTTTATTAACAGTGTAATGCATTTTATATCTCTAATTTTTATAGATTACTATAAATAAATATATAATGAATATATATGATATTTATATCATGGTTCATATTCTTGAGATGATTTAACCATGATCAAATCAAAAGGACCAAAATTACCAAACTAAAAAATATATGAAAAACTAAGCAATTATCACTAGAAATAGTGATTTTAACAGAGTTGTTAATAAACAAGTGATAAAATAATATAAGTAAATAATATATGGAATTATATATATTAGTATTTTTATGTAATATATTTATAATAAACCTGTATTTATTATGTAGGAGGTTCATAAACATAAGAAGGAATTCAAACATAAGGTAAGTGTTTCTCATCTCAATTTTACTTTCTTGAGACTTACGCCATGTAATTTATTTTATGGTTATTAGGATTTTAAAGTTACTAAAGTGGTAAGAGTTTATTTCATAATCTACACATTATTCAGGATTATTTTTGTGTAAGTATCCCTTTGGGAAATTATTTGATATTTATAACTTAAATTTAATATAATTTATTCTCCTATTGTTATTCATGAAAATTTTCAGGTAATAGTACAAATTTTAAACTCTTTGGTACTAAAAATGTTTGAGAAAATGTTTTGAAAAAAAATCTGACTTTATTTCTCTCTTCAATCAAAAATAATTTATCAACAAAATCCATGATTTCTAAATATTTTTTCAAAAATATTTTTAACCTTTTCAAATTGATTTATTAGGGATAATTTTACCTATTTGTACTTTTTATAATTTTTTGGAAAGGAATATTCATTTCATTTTCAAAACAAGGCCCATTTTGATTTTATCAAAAATGTGAAAGAAGTATTTGTCTTAACAAATATGTAATGAAAAAAGTTTTCCACTGTCTTGACCAATCAATGATTTAATGCTTATTTTACAATTTTCCAAAGGAAATTTTCAAAGAAAATTACTTTCCAAATGTTTTGTAAAAATTTTGTTTTAAAATGTGACTGTCAAAGTGAAAAGGATATTTCCTCTAAAATGAGTTTAATGAAATTTTTGTGTCACTTCTATTCTTCAATGAAATAAAACATTTATTTTACTTATTATACAATAGAGATATGTTATATTGATATCATCCTTATTATTTATTTGGATATTTTATGATCATTTTAACCGAGGATGTAAAATTTTATTACCATTCAAAATATTATTCTAGATGGTTTATGATTATGGTTATTTTATTGGGGTAATTATTAACATATCATATACTTGTTTTTTAAAAAGAATGTTTATATTTATTATTTTTCAACCCTTAAATTTGAGGAATGAATTTGACTTAGTAAGTGATGGGTGGGGTTTAATTATAGATAGCCCCTCGATGAATCGACGGGTCTCACAGGACAAATTAGTCATCCAAATTATATGGGTTTAGAACCACATATTTATAATATCTTGTGAAAGGTCTTTATAGTTTTATATGTCCAAAATTATTAATTACATCATTAATAGATCATTTATTTCCATGTGATTATTATATGTGTTAGAATATCCATGGATATGTTTCAAGATTATGTGATTATTTATATATCTTTATTTGATGATCTTTATTTTTTCCATATTATGATCAGTTTATTGATTAAATGGAATGTGTTTAAGTTATTTACCTTTATATATTTATTATTCTTATTTATTCTTAATAGATTCTACTGTACACTTACCCTTACTGAGCATATGAGATCACTCCTTTATTATGTTTTATTTTCCCTAGGATACCAAGAAGTGTTTTTTAACTGATATGAAAGGATAAAATATGAGGAATATAAAATTTCTCAAAGATTTTTTTTGTATTTTATGTTCTCAAATTTAATGTGAATTTGAAGAATGTATCTACTTTACTAAGATTACTAAGTAATTCAGAGCCTCGAAAGACAATTACTTGTATCTTATGAAAATGTAATAAAGTAGACACTGGCTCCATTTTACTAGATCCGGGGTCATTACATCAATTATTTTGGAAATTAATACATTATATTACTTCTATATTTTAATGAAATGCTCATTATAAGATCATGTTTGAAGGGGATTCATGATTTTAAACGGAAATTGGATCTATAGTTAGAGATGAATTATCTTGGAGAATATAGTAATATTTTGGGGATTGATATTTAGAGAGACCATACAACATAAACCTTAATGTTATCATAGGTATAATACATTATAAAGGTTTTGGGAAGATTTAGTATGTTGGAGGCAAGCAAGTTTCTATTCCCCTATAAATATATTCTAAATTGAAAAAGGAGAACGCACCAAATACAATAGAAGAAGTTGAGTAAATAGCACAGATTGCTTATAAATCAGATGTTAGAGTCTTGATGTATTCCATGGTTAGTACTTCATATGATATTACTCAAGTCATGGGAGTTGTGATATAGTAAATGGAAAACCTATAAAACAAAATTTTGAAGATGTGAAGTTTATTATATGGTATTTAAAGGGAATCAAGGAATAATTTATATGCTTTGATAAATAAAATTCATTATATTAGCCTGAAGATACTAATATTGGTGGTGATGTTGATAGTAAGAGGAGCACTAAATGTTTAGTATTAACATTTTGTGGAAAATAAGAAAGATTGACATATCAGTTATAGAGGTTTTGGTGTTATCTATCACAATGGTACAGTACATTACTATAATAGAAGTTGAATAAGAGATGGTTTGACTAAAGAACTTCTTAGATGAGATTGATCAAAAGTGAGAGGAACATTTAATACACTGTGAATGTTAGATTTTTATAAATTTTTACAAGAAACTAGTGATTCATTCCATAATAAAGAATGTTTAGTTAAAGTACCACTTTTGGAATTCTCATCACATGGCATGACACATTATAATATTTTAAAGGGTTCCCCAGATCAACCAAAAATGTATATAGCAGAAGTAGGGATCAAACCCCAAGGAATGTAGTGATATATTCACATGTCAAATATTTTCAACTAGTTATCCAAAAATTATAATAGCGGGGGAAATAAAATAGATAGAAATAAATTAAAGATCAAATGAAAGAAGAAGAAGATAAAATGAAAAAAGAGAATGAAATATAGAGAGAAATGTGTTATGTTTTAAATTTCAATAAGGGTTAATTATAAAAATAATTATTTAGTGTATTAAATTATTAATGAAATTAATTTATAATTGGGATTCAATTTTATCATAATTTCTTGTTCTGATATAAAGTTATTGAATTATTTAAGATTTAATCCCTTGGTCAGGTGATTAAATTCTATAAAAATGTAATTTTAACTCAAACCCCAACAAAATAATGGAAAAAAACTCTCCTAATGGTTATGGGATCTCCTATTATAATTTCATTTTTATCCCTAGTTTCATCATTCTTTGTATTATACAAAAAAACCAATGACTGGAGGAATGAAGATAAATAAAGAAATTATAAAGTAAAAATCACAATAACTGAAATCACACCACAATTTCATTCACAACACACCCACAATCTCATTACAACCCCAACACAAAAATGTATGCTTTTATGACCATGTTATGTGAGAAATGATCAAGTGTAAAATAAATCCTTCCCATGGATATAATATAAAAATAAGGGTAAAATAGATAAAAAAAGAAAAAAAAGAAATGATGTAAAAAAGGCCTACTGGCTTTGAGGGAGTATCAATTTAGGCAGGTGGAAACATCACAAACTTTGAATGGACCCCTTAAATTTATAGGGTTGACTATATATTTATATAAAAATAAACTGCATGAAGTGTAGTAAAATTATATGGTGTGTACTCTTTTCAACTCATCTTTTACTCACTTTATCTGTTGGCCAGTGAACAAACATGTCGCCCATTGAATTCTTATGCAGTGGCTGTTTGTAAGTGAGAGTAAATCACATGTGGCACTAACATACCTATAGTGTATTAGTGAATTGTATTCCATCCTCTTGTAGATTAGGCATACCAGAAGTGATTTATGGTAAACATGGTGTTTGAAATCTGGTCTGGAATTTTTGCATATACTCCAGTCGCTCGAGTCATGCCTCTTTAAAATTTACATGGAGTGTGATTATTAATTACATATCATGTAGTTAATAACATTATTCCAAGACTTCTTTGAAGTGTTCGTCGAATTGAGGAATCCTAAAAATCATCCATACACATTTAAATGAAGCATTTAAAACATTTAACAATATTAATCTGGTAAAAACCTATTTTTTATTCAATAAAAAACATTAAAATAGAATGATAAATTTGGGCACATAACCCCCCCCCCCCCCCAAACTTTTCAATTTTCATTCACTAAAGAAAAAAATAAACATTAAATTAAAAATATTCCATACACTAATAGGGGTATAATTAAATTAAATATAATCATTAGCATAAATTCATAAATGAGGGTTTCAAAAAGAAAAATACTTATTCAGTTTCAATGTATTCTAATTATTCCTCATATATAATTAAATTTATGATATTTTCTCTATTTTATTAACATTTTTTTACTTTTCATACATACCCATGCTATTTATGATCACCTCACTAGAAAAAAAATGCATTCATCACTGAAGATATTTTGATCAGATTTGTGATTAATCTTAATTATATTAACTCTCTTTATAAGATTGTAAGTAATCTCAATCATAACATAGAAATTAAACCCAAAAAATAAAAATGTTTTGCAATAAGAGTATAATGAATCTGAGGCTAAGGGTAGGTGGGTAATGATGTAAAAATTTATCTCAGAGGCTTGAAAATGGAGGAAAACTTATTTAAATATAAATTATGGTATTCAATATAAATCCCAATTTAAATACTCCCCAACTCATGTGTCCTATAGAATACATCATTTTCAAATCCTTCTTTTTCCGTTAATGTTTTCAAACCCAATTTTATTAAAATGGATAAATTTTGGTCCTCTTTTTCATTTTTTTCAAAAATAGATATCAATTATATACAAATAAAGATCTATATAATCACAATGAATTATAGTGTTTGAAATCTATCCCAAATTATCTAGAGAAACATCCCCCACACTCACTTTATGGTAACCACACCTGATGGAACTATGGATCACCAAAATCCCTCTTTAAGGCTCAACATGAATAATCAGGAAATAATACTAAAAATTAGGACCAAAAGGATGGTTAGGCTAGAAATGTGGATTATTATCAAGGATTTTAATGATTTATAGGGTTTTAAAAAATGTTTAATATTGGGTAGGTATCAAGTAAAAATGGTATAAAGGAATCAATTGAGTACCTCAACCATTTTAGTGTGGTTTTGAATCATTATGTTTTGATAAGGAAAACTTACAAGTTCAAGCAGTCATGTATATCATGATAATATCTTAAGAAATAGTGTATAAGAAAGAGTTTTTAAAAAGTTTTAGAATAAATCTTTAGAATGGGAATAAAAAAACAAAATTATATAACTAGTTCATGACATGAATAAATATTATCAATTTAATCTATGTAAATTTCCAAGAATTAAAATAAAAAATAAAAAATATTTTAGCCTTCATTTTAAACTATTCTATAACTAAAAAGATAATATAAATCTCAAACTTTTCACCTATATATTTATTATTTATAATCATAGTTAATAAAAAATTACAAACATTGTAAAATATTTTTTTAATTAATGTTTTATATTAGAATATCCAAATGATAAATAACCGGTGTGGTGTCCAGAGACCATACTCACACTTAATATTGTACATGGTCTCTAATGTGCAATATCAAGTTGGGTAAATGTGATACAATATTATATAGGATAAACCATACTAGGGAAGTAATGAAATAATTAATTTATGAAAGCTAAGAAGGTAATGTACTAAAATAATACTCTCATGAGTGACATAAGTCTCAAAATACAGAGAATAGTGTGTGGAAGAATCCATCAAGTAGTAAGTAATTATTCTATAATTCTCTATAAAACATTCTATCAATGTAATGGAAAAATAATATTTTATGAAAGAAAATAATCACACTGAAACAAAAAAATAAGGATATAGAATAATATACTTGTGATATAAACTATCACTAGGTGGACTCATGATAGGTAGAGTCTAGTGCCGAGGGATCCTACACTGTTAGAGTGGCATCGGTTGGAATCAAATATATGGAATCAGTAACCTACTATTGTGTTGGTGTAGAGATTTAATGGTGTACGAGATATGTAACCAGGTTTGTAACATCAGTTGTGATAACAAAATCCTCATATATAGGGTAGAACAGTTTTTTCTGACCATTTGATGATTGAATATTGGTACGAATGGTAGAGGGTGGTAGAATAATGAGTCCCAACTACTGAAATATGATGATAAAAGATGCATGGAACTATGAAATATGAGTCCCAAATGATCAAATAATATATCCACAAATATATGGAGCTACAATAGTTGGTCCTTGATAGGATGCAAGAGGTGATCCAGTGTCCATATGAGATATGACTTGGGTGCCAACCAAGGGTGCATGTGGTTATAACAACCCTATTTTTTGTCTCATATTTAAACATGATTTATTAAATAAATTTCACTTAATACAATTTAGAAGATTGAGAGGACTAGTTTCTTTGGGTCTTATGAACATTACATAATAACTTAAAACATGAAATACACATCTTTATTGAAAACTTCTTTTACATGACCACAAAATTATTTCGTACTTAGAAATGCATGGGATAACCTAAGGACATATCTAAGAAAAGGGTTAGCTATAAATACCAGTAAGGGAATAAAATTATAATAACATGAGGAATATAATACACTTTAGTCAATAAGAATATCAACGGAGCGCAAAAGAGACATGAAGAAAAAGGCATGATATAGCATGATATTCATAACATGGAAATGTGGCAACAATATACAACATGATATTAGCATGAACCAAGGATCATTGCACTTGAACTAGCATGCTTAAACCCTAAAAACACATGAATTATCATGAGTAAAACCTTATTTTACATGGTGTATCATGATACTAAATATTACCCAATGCATTGGAGCGCTATCAGGGAACGCCCTTCATAATCATTTTGTTTTCATGTATATGTGTGCACATAGATCATACAAAATGGATTCATTAAAAATCATAATTTATTCCAAGAATAAGGAATGTGGAATATGTACATGTAAGTCCCCAATCAATAAGTACATGAAAATAAAGGTGAATACCCTTAAAAGAGAAATGAGTATGGGATTCACTACATGATGATTTTGGTATGGAAAATCATGGTGCAATTTTGGCAGTATAACGACGTCAAATAATTTTTTTTAAAATGGGTTGTTGAGAGATAAAGGGGTATATAATAAATTATAAATGAAATGGATAGTAATGGGATCATGGAATATAATATCACAACATTTGAAATGTAATTTATATGTATAATATAAAATAATTGCTTGAATGTAAATGAGAACAGAGAAATCTCTTATGGAATTTTGGCATAGTAACTACTTAGGTAAGGGTCCAAATGGGGGAGGTTAAATGATAAAAAATTGAAATAACATAAATTGGACTATAATTTAATTATTAAAAATTAATTTCAATACAATAAATTGAAATTTAAAAGAACTACTCTGAAAGAAGGTGCATGAATTCAAAGAGGAGGAGAGGAACCCCTTACAAAATTTTGGCATAGTAACAGGTGGGATTAAGGGATCATAGGGAAGATTAACGAGAGTGAAAGGAAGTTACCATATTGTATAAATAAAATTTACAACAAATAGGTATGTAAGAACATATCCCAAATCAAGAAAATGGAAATTAAAAGGCATGACATAAAATAGGTTCTTGAAGAAAAAGGAGAGAGGGAGATGCCTTATGAAATTTCAATATGGTAACAGGTGTATATAGAGGATAATGGATGGATTAATGAGAGTAGAAAGGAATATATTATTATTTATAAATAAAACAGACATTAATAGAAGTATGTATGAACATATCCCAATATATGAAAATTGTAATTGAAAGATATATCATAAAACGAGTTCTTAATAAAAGAGGAGAGTGAAAGATCCCTTACTTGGATGTGTGATCCAAAAGGCTTGGGGGAGGATTCTTGGGAGATTGGAGGATCATTTTAAGAACTTTAGAGAGTAGGTGAAAGAAATCTTGGAGCTTAAAATATCTTGAGTGAAGAGAAATTGGATTTTGGGTAGGTTTATATTGGAAAAGATGGGGATTTATTTATTATTTTTCTATTGGACACTACACAATAAAATATTCAAAAAATAAAAACCATCCCTTGGTTATTACCCATAGTTTCTGAAGAAGGGGAGTGTCATAAATTATTTTATAAGGCTAATGGCTGAATATATTAAAATATTTCCCATTATTATATGGAGGTGAGTGACACTTTCAATAAAATTATTTTAAAATCCTAAAATATTTTACATGTATTGGAGGATTCAATAGGATTTATAAAATAGATAAAATAAACCTAAAATTATATTATTTTAAAGGAAAAACATATATTTTTCCAAATACACATTTTAGAGTATTTATTACATCACTATTGGGTCATTATGATGTTATAAAACACATTATATATTTATATGGTATTTAATTTTTATCAAACAATTTGACTCTCTCAGAAAAATTATGAAAAACTAATCATTGGATAATTTCAACATCCTGATTCAAAAAATAATATTCACTTCATATAAATAATTTACTAAATATGTGAATCTTCACCTTTAAACAAACCTAACATTTATTGAAAATTGATGGGTTTTGACAAAAATATTTTTCAAACCTTAATAAAAATTTCATTTGACTTCATAAAGATTATAAGATAATTTATATTTAATAAAATTAATTTAACAATAAAATTTTCTTAAAATATACTTTAATTCAGAAATCCATTAATTCATCAAAATATATTTCTTAATTGAATTTTAATATTAACCAAAAATACTATTTTTTCTTTAAAAATAATTTACAAAGTAACAATAATAGAATAAAAGTATATTCATTTTTCTATACAAAAATATTACACATAATAATAATTTTAGGGTCTTGTTACATAACCATTTATTACAACAACATACACCCTAAGAGTAAGGTGTGTGATGGTGGGGCTTTTATTGGGATGTTCGGTGAACATGGTTTGGGCCGTGATCTCGAAAAGCTTGAACTTCTCTCATAAATAGTTTCGGTGATGATTAAGTTGTTGGATCTCAAATTGGGATTGGTCTAGAGAAAAGCCCAGAAACTATATCTCCCACTGAATCTCTGATAAATGGGTTTCATATGGTATAATTTTACTGGTTGAAGCCATCACTTACTTTGTCTGTGCTGAAAGGATTTGTTAAGTCCTTATAATTATACTAGTCATGTGATCACTATTCAACGACTATATTATCAACTTAATGGTAATTTAAATCCAATTGGATATAATAAAAAAAATGGAGTTCATGTGTTTTCTATATCCATAAGACATTTAGTTAAAATAAATATTCAGGTCATTATAACCTTCCCCCCTTAATAAATTTCACCCTAAAAATTTCCTTTTATCAAACTAAAAAAAGATGATTTTATCTCTTCCTCATCACTTCCTCTGGTTCCCACGTCGCTTCTTCAAACTTGTGGTTTCACCACAACACCTTGACAAGGGGCATCATCTTAGTTTTTAAAGATTTTTCTCAATGATCTAATATCTTCACTGGATTATCTTCATAGGAGAGGTCATTATCCAATGTTATCACCTATATATTGAGTACAAGTGATGAGTCCGGTATGTACTTCCTCAAGAGTGATACAAGGAATAAGTCATGGACTTGAGACAAGTTAGGTGGGAGTGATAGTTGATAGGCCGCTCCTCCAATGTGATCAAGGATCTCAAAAGGGATGATGTACCTTGGACTAATCTTTCCCTTCTTCCCAAATCGCATAAATATCTTATATGGAGACATTCATAGGGATACCATGTGTCTAATATCAAACTCTAGGTCTCATCTATTATTGTTAGCCTATGTCTTTTTTCAACTCTCGGTATCTTTGATGTGATTTTGGATGGTCTTAACCTTATCCACCATTTCTTCGACCATTTCTAGATCTAGAAAGTTTATTCTCCAACTTCATCCCAACATGCTAGTGTTCTTGACCTCCTCCCATAAAGGTCTTAACAAGGATCCATTTGAATGATTAATTGGAAACTGTTTTTGTAAGAGAAATCCACCAAAGGAAGATGTAGGTCCCACCCCACTTTGAATCCCATTGATTAATATCTCAACATGTCATCAAGTGCATGGATAGTCTTCTTATATTGACCATTATTTTGAGGGTGATTGGCCAAAATGATGTTCAAATCAGTGTTCAGAATGTTTTTGAAAATCTTCTAGAACTTAGAAGTAAATCTTGGATCTCAGTTGGACACAATCGATTGCGGTACTCTATGTAGACTTACCACTTATATGATGTATATCCATGACATTTGATCTATCCATAAATCCTCTTGAATTGAAATGAAGTGCACAGTCTTTGTAAGATGATCCAAAACAACCAAAATATCATTGTTTTATTTGAGTGTCTTTAGAAGTCTGGTGACAAATTCCATGGTGATGTTTTCTCATTTCCATGTTGGTATGGGTAATGGTTACATCATCCCCTTTGACTTCTTTCAACCAGCCTTCACTTTTCCGACATGTTAGGAACTTTGATTTATATTTAGCGATCTCCTTTTTCATGTGATCCCACTAATAGTGCTCCCAGAGATACATCTTTATTTTTCATGGGTGAATAGGGAAATTCAAACTATGTGCATCATCCAAAAGTTCTTTCTTTAACTTCAGATTTGATGGAACACATAGTATTAACCCAAATCTCATAATTCCTTCTTCATTAACATTTAAATATGAGGAATTACCTTTTTTTATAGTTTCCACTTTCTTTTTCATTCCCACATCATCTTTTAAAGCATAGTTTAACCTTTGAAAAAGAGATGGTTGATAAATAATTTGTGAAAGGTTTGATACTGTTACCTTCTTTATGATTCCCATGACCATCTTCATCAAATAAAATAGGATTGGATCATTTTAAATTCTCATAAATGATAGAATTATTGGGTCCTTTCAAATTAGATCATCTTCCCCCTTGTTCACTTTCCCAGGGTGGTAATGGATTGAGCAGTCATAATCATTGATGATCTATAACCATATTTGTTTGAAAATATTCAGCTCTTTCTATTTGAATATATATATTTGAGAATTTTGTGATCCGTATATATTTTACACTACTCCCTAAAGAGATAATGTCTCTATATTTTCAATGCAAAGATCACAGCTACCAACTCCTAATCATGCGTGAGATAGTTTTTCTCATGATTTTTCAACTTCCTTGAGGCATAGGAAATGACTTTGTCATTTTTCCTCAAATTCCAAAAAATATATACTTATATTATTTTTCATAATAACGTCCTTAAAAACTTTAAAATTTGATAAAATACTCATAGAAGTGTTCCCTAATTATTTAATATCATTTCAGGTGGGGATTAAATGTTCTTAGAAAAAATAAAAGATATACTAATGAATTGAAATAGATTATGACATACAGTACTTTGAATTAGTGGTTAAATGTAATTCATTCATCATTATCCATATTTGCAGAAGACGTTCCATGCTCCCTTGATCATGGATATTGTTGATGCTCATCATGCATCTCAACACTTGCAATAGAGAATCGTCTTGGATAATTCCTGACTTCTCTACATTTATGACATAGAAATACGAATGATTCCTTAGATGTAACTTTGTTTCCATTCATCACATTATCCATTTTTTGTGCGGTAACTATCTACTATGTGCTCTTACTTTCCACACATAAAACATCTCCTAATCCCTTTGTGACATTTCCATTGGTTCTTCTTTCCACACATGCTATACAAAGAAAATTGGGTCTTATTTTTCATATCACCTTTATCAGATGGAATTTTATGAGATATAATCTTCCTCTTCCTTTACTCTCTTAGGAATTAAAAAAATTAAAAATTTTCAGTCGAGATTTTTGATAGTTGGTTTGGAATAATCATGATGTGTCCTTATTGATCTCCCATCTAATTGGGAATCTCATTTTGGTGGTCATCACAATGCCCTTCGTGTTGGTCATTAACCTAATTCCTCCTATTACCGACCATTGAATAGAATAAAAGGAAAATTAGAGGTAAGTATCTTCAAATATTAACCACATAAAGGGGAATTAGATGTTATTAAAGTGATAACATATAAATTACATTTATCTTCTGAACTTATGAATTTATAGGCTTCAATCTAAGTTATCCATGATCTACTTCCTAACGTATATTCTTATGGGATTTTTTTGTTCCCTTAATAATAGTTCATACCAATATTATGAATTTAAAAAATAATATCCCATGGGAGTGTTTAACCAAGAGTGTATTAAGGCCCATTGATGTGTACCAGTTCCCATTTGAGTCTAGCGCAATGTGGTGTTTTTGGGTTTTACCCACAGATACATCTCTTCCAGAGCCACCTCTACTTATTCGTATATAGGAATGGATACATTTTCTTGATAAAACAAATACTATATACTCACCAAAATTTAGGGATTATTTTATTATACATAGTCTTATACATAAGTATTTCACTAGATTTTTATAATCCTAATCTCAAAAATAACTTAACCTATCCTATGATACCAACTATAACAACCATAATTTTTATTTCATATTTAAAAATGTTTTTTTACATAAAATTTGACTTAATACAACTCAAAATATCGAGATGTGTAGTTTCATTGGTGATTTGGAAAATTACATGACAAATTATAACACAAAGTACATAGCTTTATTGAAAACTTATTTTACACGACCACAACATTCCTTCGTACTTAGAAATGCATGGGATAACTTGAGGACATACATAAGAAAAAGGTGAGATATATATCCCAGTAAAGGAATAAACATGGAATAATATGAGAAAGACAATACAAGTTATTAAAAAGGAATATAAATGGAGTTATAAAGAAACCTGAACATATAGACATGATATATCATGATATTCGTAACATAAAAATGTGGCAACAACATACAACATGATATTATCATGAGCTAAGGATCATTGCACATGAATTAACATGAGTAAACCCTAATTGAACACGAATTAGTATGAGTAAACCCTCATTTCAGACGAATTATCATGATTAAAACCTAATTTCACTTGGTGTATCATGATACTAAACATTACCCAATACATTGGAGTGCTATCAGGGTGCACCCTTCATAATCATTTCATTTTCATGTATAAGTGTGCCACATAAATCATAAAAAATGGATTCATTAATCATCATACTTTATTCCACAAACAAGGAATGTGGAATAAATAATTGTAAGTACCAAATAAATAAGTTCATGAGAATAAAGGTTAATACCCATGATAGAAAAATGATTTTTCTATTCACTATATGATGATTTTGGTATGGAAAATCATGGTGCAATTTTGGCAGCATAATGACGTCAAACAGAAATTCGTAAAATAGGTTGATGAGAGAGAAAAGGGTATCTTATAATTTATACATGAAATTTATATTAATGGTATCAGGAAATATAATATCCCAACATTTTAAATGGAACTTATATTTATAATATAAAAGGAATGCTTGAATAGAAATGATAAGGGAGAAATATCTTACAGAATTTCGGCATAGTAACGGCTAGGTAAGGGTCCAAATGGGAATGTATAAATGATAAATCATTGAATTAACATAAAATGGAAGGTATGTAAATGATTATAAACTAATTTAAATAAAATAAATTCAAATTTAAAATAACTACTCTCAAATAAGGTGCTTGAATTCAAAGAGGAGGAGAGGAATCTCTTATGGAATTTTGGCATAGTAATGGGTGGGCTAAGGGATCATAGGGGGAATTAATGGGAGTAAAATGAAGATACCATAATGTATAAATAAAATTAACAGGATGGAGGTATGTAATAACATATCCAAAATCAAGAAAATAGAAATTAAAAGGCATGGCATAAAAGAGGTGCTTGAAGAAAAAGGAGAGTGGGAGATCTCTTACTAAATTTTGGCATGGTAACAGGTGTATATAGGGGATAATAGATGTATTAATGAGAGTGAAAAAGAATATATAATTATTTATAAATAAAATTTAATGTTATGGGAGTATTTATGAACATTTCCCAACATATTAAAATTGAAATTGAAAGACATATCATAAAAGGAGTGCTTGATAAAAGAGGAGAGTGAAAGATCCCTTACTTGGATGTGTGATCCCAAAGGATTGAGGGAGGATTATTGGGAGATTTGGGGCCCCTTTGGAGGACTCTAAGGAGTAGGGGTAGTAGTTTGGTAGAGCTTAATAGAGCCTTAGTGAATATAAATTGGATCTTGGGTGGATTTATATTGGAAAGGATGTGGATTTCGCTATTATTTTTGTTTTAGACACTACATAATAATATATTCAAAACCACAAACCATACCATAGATTTTTCCCTTGGTTTCTATAAAAGGAGAGTGGTATAAATTATTTTATAATTCCAATGGCCGAATATATTAAAATAATTACCTTTCTTATGTGTAGTTAGGTCACACTTTCAAGTAAATGATTTTAAAATTTTAAAATATTTTATATGTCTTGGAGGATTCTCTAAGGATTTATAAAACAAATAAAATAAACCTAAAATTACATTATTTCAAAGAAAAAACATATATGTTTCATAATATAAATTTTATAGTATTTTATTACATAACTATTGGGTCATTATGATGTCATAAAATACATTATATATTTATACGATATCTAATTTTTACCCAAAAGTTTGATTGTCTCAAAAAAATATGAAAAATTCACCATTGGATAATTTAGAAATCATTAATCCAAAAACAATATTATTTTTTTTCTAAATAATTTCCTAAATATTTGAATTATCACCTTTAAAAAACCTACATTTATTTAAAATTTATAGGTTTTGACAGAAGTAGTTTTCAAACCTTAATAAAAATTAAATTTGACTTCATAAAAATTATATGATCATTTATATTTAATAAAATTAATTTAATAATAATATTTTATTAAAATATTATTTAATTAAGAAATCCATTAATTCATCAAAATATATTTATTAATTTAATAAGAATATTAATTAAAAATACTATTTGTGCTTTAAAAATAATTTACAAAGTAAAAATAATTGAATGAAGGTATATTCATTATTCTATACAAAACTAATGCACATAATAATAATGCTAGAGTCTTGTTACATATCCCTTTATTTCACCGGTATACTACCTAAGAGTAAGGTGTGTGATGGTAGGTCTTTCATTGAGCCGTTCGGTGACCATTGTTTGGTCCATGATCTCGATGAGCGTGAACTTCTCTCGTAAACAGTTTCGCTCATGCTCATGTTATTGGATATTGAATTGGGATTGGTCAAAGGAAAACCCCATAAATAATATCTCTCTTAGAATCTATGATTAATGGGCTTCCTAGGGTATGATCTTATTGTTTAAGGCCATCAATTCCTTTGTTAGTTCCAAAAAGATTTGTTAAAACCCTATACTTATACTAGTTATGTGATCACTGTTCAATAACTATATTACCAACTTAACAGTCATTTAAATTCAATTGGATATAAAAAAAAACGAGTGAATGGATTTTCTTTATCCATAAGATATTTAATTAAAATAAATGTTCAGTTCATTTTAGTGGTGGAGGGGTTATGGATGGTTTTGAAGTAGAAGGATCAGTGGTGGGTGGTGGGATTGTGGTAAAATAATATGGATTGAATGAAGAGGGCGGACTGTGAAAGGACCAATCAATATCTATGTGATCATTGATAGGGGAGGGGGTTTATAAATGGCCCTTTTTGATATTTTACTTTTAATAAATATCATTCACCTCCAGTTAGAGAGAATAAAATTTACTAGAAAATAATATACAAGCACATCCATAGGAACACCAGTATTTACAAGGCTCAATACTAAATAAGAGTAGCTAGTCCTTGGAATGGTTTAATAGTAATCTAATAACACACAACCACTATAAAATAATCCTTTTGGTGGTTAAAAAATCAATTAATATCAATCAATTGGATTACAAATTATTCTTTCGATAGTGAATGTGATACTCACACAGTTAATATGATATTACAATTATTGTAATAGAAAAAGAACCTTCACCAACATTATTTAATGTTGTCATAATATTGTTTGAAATTCATCCATTCTTACCTATTTGTGAGTCTTTATTCATATTTAATTTATTTCACAAAAATAAGAAAGAACATTGGTACTAACTTCTTCATCCAGACATTACGTTCCTATATTCTTTATCTGGCATCCTTGATCCATTGTCCTCAATCTAATACCCTCTATCTGGTACTTTATTTGATAGATACCACCTTATTAATTGTTTTCCAAATCATATTTTCAATTTATTAATTTAATACCAATATATAGAAAGACCCTTTCGGGTATCACTCCATCCAGTGTTACTGCATCTAATGCCATGGCACAATCATTCATAGGCTCTTTCTTTAGCACATCAGGTCTTTAAAAATCCTTCAAAATGAAACTACACAAGAAAACTTTCCATGGTACATTAACTCCCCTTTATATAGGCATAAATTCTTTAAAAAAATTGAGAAACACAAATTAAAATTCAAGTCTCCCAATAAAATGTTGTGTCTCCCACTAAAATAATTCTTCATTTTAGCCTCTTTAAAACTTATTAAAAGATAAGAGTCAATGATATTTATAAGTACTTCATTAAAATTTATCATTAATAACTTTATTTAAACTTCTTCAATAATCTTCTTGAATCACTATCTTTCCTTCTTTACTATTTAATTACTGAACATCTATCTTGACATCATCACCTTTAATTTCTTTATAAAAACATTTTAAGATAATTTTAAAACCTTCATTCATTAAAACATAATGGGAACTCCTATGTTTAGTATTAATTTTTATTGTATATCTATAATGTTTTTCATGTTCCCAATGTATGAATATTTTTCAATGATTAATTCAAAATACCTTTACTCCAGAGCTTCCATAACTACTTATCTATATGAAGATTTTATAAAAGTTTATCCATTTCCCTCACAACCTTTTATTTGTCCATTAAACTAAAAAACATTGTTTTTTATATGGACTTAGTCTGTTGATAATGCTCAAAGTATTCTATTTGATACTTCTTCAACCTTACTCAAATAAAATACCACTATACAATAACCTTAACAAATAGTCTTCTATCTAATTAACTTATAAGTGTTTATATGGATTTGTAAAACTAATTCAGTAAACTTCATACTTCTCTCTGACTGATCCAACTTAATCTGTAACTTCCACAAGACATATATTTTCTAGTTTTAAAAATATTATTCCTTCAAAAAAATTAAGATATAATCATGAATAGCATTATATGAAAATAAAATTTGATTATATTTAAGATAGTAAAATAATTTAATAATTTAACTTCAATAAACATATAAATCCAATAGAATGGTTAATGTAATCAGATAAGACATTTATACTCCATTTGTTTACTTTGGATCGTTGGACTCTATTTGATCACCTTGGTTTGTTGGACTTCGTCCGATCAAATCAATTAATTGGAATTTTCATGTTGAACTTTGTAAGTAATTATAAACATTAAAATGTTATTTATGTTTGATGACAATAAATAATACTTAATCAAACTATCTTTCTTCTCAACCATCTTCTTCTTATCACCTCAAAACCTCTTTTCCTCAACACTACCCCATTTGTATTATATTGAAAATCAAACAACATAAATCACTAAAACTTTGAAACTCAATAAATGGATTAATTATTTAACAATTCATAGAATATTATAGGAAAATTAGTGTAGGAAATAAAAATAATCAAACAAAAATACCATGTTTTCCATAAATCAGGGATTAAGATTTTATTTGAGACTTCTTCTATTCTCACATTTTTATACCAAAAACTTAATTATCACAAAACTAAACTTATATATAACAACTTCCTATATCCATATCAAAAAACTATTAAAAGGTTTCACACATGATGACTTCACTATAGAGACCCAAGCCATTTATACTTATTATTATATTATTCTTAAACTTAAATATCCAATAATTACAACCCAAGGATCACGAAGGCCTAGTATCTTTAGAAGACTAGGTCATAATACATAGGTAAAATAAAACATGGAATACACATTTTATTTTCCATTGTTACAATTTAAATTCCTTGTAGCTCATAAAAAGGCTTCCGATAACCAAGAGAATGCATGAAATAAAGGGGTGAGATGAAAAACCCAGTATGGGAATAAATATGATAAGGAATCATAACATGTGAGTCAAAGGTATTAGATGATATCATAAAAGATAAGTAACATGAGTAATTTCATAGAAGGATATCATAAAGAACCTTGTATCATAAGATCATGGAATCATAAGAAATGTGGTATTAACATAAGACATGATATAATAATAAGTCAAGGTTAACGGTTAAGATAATATCACACGGTGGACAGAGTCCCATAACGGATTAGGTTCAATCTCTAATCCTATACATGTTGTCTCATGCAACTAAAAAATTACCCAATAAATTGAAAGGATATATAATTTTAGGCTCACCTATCACATTCATTTAATGTAAATGAATATCATTTCTACATAAAGATATAAATCCTAAGGCATAGATATAATAATTACCCATGAACATTGTCGACCCGACTGGGGAGCGTGATAGGGTCAACCACGACGATGCTCCCTCCGTAGCGACGATGGTGGAATTCGTGCCGGTCCCTCCCCTCCCGATAGGGGAGGGACCTCTAACGTCGAGATCCAGACCATCATTCCGCCCCTTTTTTAACCCTGATTTTCTACCTCCTTTCTCGAAAGCCTCCTTATACCCTAATGTATGAGATCTTGTTGATGGGTTCCCGAATCTTCAGTTGTCAACTTCGGAGTTCACAAAAACCTCAGCTCTTCTAAACCTCACCTTGGTGGATCGGTTTAATTAGAGGGGACCATTGGTTGATTTGTTCGACCAGTTCATCTTCGACTCTTGGATCTTGTAGGAGAGGGCGATGGTGGGATTTATAGATAGACACGACATTATGATTTGATTTGATTCGAAGAATGACCTCATCCTTGCCTGGTTGAGTGCCCCCTGCAGCTTCAATGGTTATGATTTCTTCTTATTTCTTTGGTCCTTCAACTTACATATGAAGAGCGAATCTCTAACTACTGTGTTCGGGGTGACTTTTCTGAATTTACATTTTTCATTTAAAAATCCTTCTGTCATTAGGATGATTGGAAATCTCATGGGTAGATTTCTCTATTCTGATAGTTGAACTGAATCAATATGTCATCCTATCGACCTGCGGGTTTGTGTGGAAATGGTTGTTTCAAGGATTCCTTTAGAGTATATTTAGGTTATAGTTGGTGAGGAATACTGGTGAAAGCAATGGGTTGAATATGAGTCTTGGGTAAACTTATGTTCTACCTAAAATTGGCTAGGTCATTCTATGGATAACTGTCTATGGGTAGATCTTACTCCTATTTGGAAGGTGGGTAGAGGAAGTGGTATTTCTTTAGAGGCCCGTGATGTGGATGGCTCGCCGAAACAGATGGCTAGGGGTTAGAAAGGTATAGGGTGGTGTGTCAACACTAACAACTTGCAGAATAGGGGGAATGTGCCTCAGTAATCACTGCCTGTGGAGGTGAAGCAGTCCGACTTTCACCCAGTGGTACCAAATGTGTCTCTAGAGTCTAGTCATGGTGAGTCTTTGAGGAAGAAGTCATTGGAATCAATGCTTAATTTAAAAGTCTCAGAGATATTTAACAGGATAAAGCCAGATCTTACATATCCTTCTTATGGTAAGGAGTTGATTCTTTTTAAGGGTGTAAGAGTGGGGGATGGTTTGGTTTAGTATGAGGTTGTTCGTGAGGCAAAGACTTTGGGTGGGGGTTCAACTAATATGGAACGGAGGGAAAGTGGAGAGGTGGAGGTGGAAGTTGATTCTTATGTGGAGGTGTTGAGGTCGGGTAAGGATGTTTCAGGTAAGGGAAGGTAGGAACTGGACAGTCGCGTTAGAGATGGGAGGCCAAGGGTTTCTATTTCAAGGGACCTCAATCCAATTAATCTGAGAAATATTTTTGATGGTCTTGTAGAGGATGGTTTTTGTTCTGAGCTTAGTATCCTGATTGATGAAAATGGGAAACATGTGTTAGAAACCAATGGAACTTATCCTACTCTCTTGGTTGGTGAATATGCAAGTCTGAGGAGTATCAAAAGTATCATGAGGAGGAAAATTAGGAAATATTACTCCTTTTTACCTTCTTATTTGGAGACTCGATCCACAAAAAATCTAAATTCCATGAAAACAGAAGTAGAGGGTGTGGATAATTAGACTCTGGATTTTATTACTAAGCTCAGAAGAATAGGTGGTCGACCAAGTGTTGTTGATGAATACGTCTGAAGAGGAGGCATCTAAGATGATGGGTAGGTCTTTCAATTTGTCACTCAGTGAAGAAAAATACTCCAGGGTTGATAAAAAATACCTAATTATTGTGGGGGGGATTAAATAAAAGGAATATCAGCCTTGAGGAGTACATACATACCTGGGATCAGCTGGCTTCTGAACTAGAAAATCTAATGTCAATTTTCCCAAGCATAAAAGTAAATTATATCTCTTTGAACTTGTTTATGGAATTTGTTTAAAATAATATAAAATTATCTTTCAATGATTTTGATTATACAGGTTAAATCTATTGAGTGATTGGGAAGCATGTTGGATCAGGTTGTGTGGGATTTTGGATAAGATTTTGTTTGATTTTTAAGGTAGCTTGGTGGTGTTCAACCAGTATTCTAGAGGGGAATGATATAGATTGGGGCCAAAGTATAAACCTTCACCAGTGCATTGAATTTGGAATTTTTGTATTGAGAGGGTATTCCTAGGACATCGGTTCAGGGCCCATGCATTCGTGTATGGGACAATTTGATGAGTGGTCAGGTGATGGGGAGGGTTTTCATTTCTTTGTATTGGATAGGGAGGTCCTATCACATTAGTTTGGTTCTGGGGTTTATGGTATCAAGAGTTTTTAATTTGGAACCAGGGTTTCTCACTTTTATTTAAATTTTTTTTGATTATAATAAAAAAATAATTTTCAGTCATAAGAATTACCCATGAAAAGAAATAGGTTGCATAATCTTGTCTTATAAAATAATCAAAAGATAATTCTTAAAGAAGGAATTTGATAAATGGTCATAAGGAATGTATTAACCTGTTAAAGGAAGATAGAACAATATAGGAATATATGTGAGAGACATAATATATAATTTAAAATAATACCATAACTTTAAAGAGAGATAAAGTGAGTAAGAGAGAGAATGGTTATAACCCAAAGAAAAGGGAGGGTTAGAAAGATCCCTTACCTAGAGCCCAATTTGTCACATGAATTATTTATCTCCATGAATAATAAACTTAATCTAAATATTTAAATTATTAAGAACATTTTTAAAGTTTATTATTCCATTTATTTTAATTTTTAGCATGTCATATTCAATTACTTAAGCAATTAATTTCACATCAGATGTTTTAATATTAAAATATCATATGTCCAAAATCATTTTGGTAAGTTGACTAAGGTCAAATAAATTATTAATTAATCATATATAGAGTCTTTAATATGAAATTATTATAACTTTTATACATAAATTATACTTTTTTAACCATCCATGAATTATGGTTATTAAAAATGAACTACGTTACAATCATGGAGACGGTAGGCCATATGTACGCATGAGTAATGTTCCCATTCTTCAAAGGTCGTGAAGGAAATAAGGTAAGTGTTATTTTATCTTTAAAATATTATTATTATATCATTCATATAACATTATTTAATTAAATAAACTTACACATACTATCCATGTGATATGGTAATAAAAACGAATCACATCGCTTTGCAAGGCGATAGTCCACCGTACACACGAATGACACTATCATTTATTCAATGGATGATAAGGTAAAAAAGTATATGATATATTTATTTTATATAATCATTAATATATCATATATAAACATAAAATTTATCCTTATATACCTTCCATGTGAAGCGTATGTGAAAAACCAATCACATCGCTTCGCGAGGCGGTAGTTCGCCGCACACACAAGAAAAATTATCATATTCTATATGGAATGGAAAGTAAGATGATATATATTATTTTGTAATTTAATAAATATAATTATATCATAAATATAATATATAAACAATATATTCTTCAATAAATCCATTCATGTGAAGTGGATATGGAAAATGAATTACATTGGTTCGTGATGTGGCAGTCCACCATATACAAGATCAACAGTTTTGTTTCCCATTTGAGGGAGGAGGAGATGGTTTTAGGTCATGGAATTAACAGATAAACATATCCATATATTTAATATAATATATATTTTTTATTTTATAATTATTTAATAACGTTTTAAGGAGTTTTGGGAAGAAATAAAATAAAAAACACAGTTAAGGATGTTACCCCATCTTCAGAAAAATTCTTTTGGTTTGCACCAAAATTCTTCATAGGTTGGATTTATGACTAAAAATAAGAATATAGGATGAGGTCAGGAAATTAAAGAAGTTATTTGGGTAGGTAATGACCTAACCAATGGGTTTTTATGATTTTAAATGATAGAAGATGGGGTTTTCTCTTATAAGTGGGGGAGAGGACACACTTGAAATTTATGAAAAGAATAAATCACATCCACTATTTTATAATGAAAAAGGATCTAAAATGCACCATATTTGAATATTAGAAGATATAGGGTTTAAATATGTTAATAAAATAGTAATTAAACAAGTTTTTGGTCATTTTATGAATTATATGTTTAGTTTAACCCCCGATAAACTCATTTTTATCTTAATCACAGTAGTTTTTTGTTACTGTTTTCACTATTCATTATGGTAACAAATTAAATTGAACTTATTAAATAATATAAATTGTGATGATTAAAAATATGGAATAAATTTTTTTCAAATTAAACTCATAAAATTGGAAGAATTAAATTTAAAATCTAACATGTGGATGGGTTGGAAAAACGATGTTTCAAGAAATGTAAATTTTAAGGAAAAAATGATCTCATATTAACTGTAGGAAAATTAATAGTAATTAAATTAATTTAAATTAATATATATATATATAAAAAATTTCATTTAAATAATTACTTATTATGGGTTATTTTAATTATTTAAAATGGATAAACATTATACACTATAAAACAGTTTTTAGGAAAAAGGTGTTTTAAATGATAATAATAAACTTATAATAAAATATAGTAGAAAGATGATTTAAATGTAATTAATTGGTTTTAATATAAATAAATAATAATTATGTTCTTATGAAATCAAATTAAAATAACAATGGGACTTAATTTATTAAAATGAAAAGATTTTTTAAATCATTATTTTTCACTGTTCACTAAAAAATTAATATTTTCCAAAAAATCCAAAAAATTCACCCTAAGTTAATATAAATATGATGGTTTCAATATTTTTTAAAATTTTAATAAATAAAATTTCTAAAAGTGGTAAAAATTAATTTTAAACTATGTACACAAAGCATGAATATACCACCTTTTGAAAAAATACAGTTTTTCCAAAAACATTTATTTTTTTTAAAGGGTTATTATTTTTTTATAATTAGTATATAAACCTTTAATTTATTTTTTTTACATTTGTAAAACATATAAATTTAAATAATTTAGTTAGTCCTATTCATACCTTCCAACTTAACGACTAGGTTAGAATGCCACTTTTTAAATAATAATATTTTAGAAGAGTATCTGGTTTCATTTAATCCTAGTGTTGCATCCATTTCATGCTATCAAAGAGAATAAATTTATTTAATAATAATATATATAAATATATTGTGTTTTTACGTTATTCCCCCCTTAAATAATTTCTCCCTCAAAATTTCACATTACATAATTAGTCAAAAACAGGTGTCAATGTTTATTCTTTATCACCTCTTCTAGTTCATAGGTTTCTTCCATATACGTGTGGTTTCACCACAAAAATTTAAAAAAAAATTGTCTTGTTTATAGAACCTTTTTTCTAAATTACAATATCTTCACCATATACTCTTCATATGAAAGGTCTTTCTCTAATGGTACCACATCTGGATTCATTACTTGTGAGGGGTCTGGTATGTACTTCCTCAAGTGGGATACATAGAACATATCATGTACTTGAGATATTATAATTGGGAGTGATATTCAATAGGCCACTACTTTGATGTGATCAAAGATATCAAAGGGAATGATGTATCTATGACTATTGTTTCCGTTCTTCCCAAACCTCATGAATTTATTCCACAATGAAACGTGTAGGAACACCTTATCTCTGAACTCAAACTCTTGGTCTCATCAATGGTTTTTTGTATATATTTTCTATCAAATTTTCATGGATTTCATGTGATGATGAATGGTTTATACCTTCTCTATCATATATTAGGAAAGATATAGTCCCATCTGTTTCCTCTCTCCAACTTCATCCCATAATGTCAGAGATTGAAACCTCTTCCCATAAAGAGCCTCATAAGGTACCATTTGAATACTGAAATGGAAACTATTTTTATATGAGAGATCTACTAGGGGAAGGTAATAATCCCAATATCCTTGTAAATATATTGAATAAGGCCTCAATATATCCTCTAGATATTGAATGGTTCTCTTAGATTAACCCTTCATTTGAAGATGATAAGCAATACTGGAACTGAGTTATATATCCAATTCTTGTTAAGGGATTTTATAGAAAATTGATGCAAACCTTAGATTTTTATTAGATAAAATATATAGTTTTACTTCATTCAACCTTACCACTTATCTTATGTATATCTTAGAATGTTTTTCAAGAGATAAATCTTCATTGATTGTAATGAAATGTGTCGAATTTATATGGAAATCAAATACCTCCCAGATGGCATTATTTCCTTTAGGTTTTATGGGGAGTCCTATAAATAAATCCATGGTTATGTTTCCCAATTTCCTTACTTGTATGAGAAATGATTAAATCATACCTATTATACTTTCTTCATTCAACCTTGACTTTTTTGGAATACCAAGAATTGTGATAAAAATCATGCAATATCCTTCTTTATTTTATCACACTAGAAGTCTGATTTATATTTATAAATGTGTTAGTTATCCTCTAATGAATATATAGGGATGATCTATGAACATCATCTGGAAGCTCCATCTTCATCTCTAGTTTTTATGGGACACAAATATGGATTCCAAACCATATAAACCTTTTTAGCACGGTGGGACTCCAAATTATTTTCTTCCATTTTTCATATAACCTCATCCTATTTTTGGGCCTCATTGATCCTCTCAAGAATGGATGGTTGGGTAGTTATTTGAGAAATTTTGGATAAATATCCTTTTACTATTACCATATCCATCCTTTGAAAAAATTAGAATATTGGATCCTTCTATGTTCTCATCATTTAAAAAATTTCTAGATCCTTTATACTTAAAGAATCTTCCACTTTATTCTCTTTCCCATGATGAAAATAGATTGAAGAGTCACAGTCCTTGATTAGTTCTTACCATCTCTTCTAGCACATGGTAAAATCTTTCTTATGTGAAGATATATTTGAGTCCCTTGTGATCCATATATATTTTACTCTTTCCCCAAATAGATTATGTTTCCTAATCATCAATTAAAAGATCATTATAGAAAACTCTAGCTAATATGTTGTATTGTTCTGTTATTGATCTTTCAATAGCCATGAGTCATATTCTATCAATTTAACATTGAATGTTAGTAAACATCCTAAACACTTTTTTGAATTATCATTTTATAATAAAACAATTTCCCCACTTGGGGGAAACTTTAGTACTGGCGGAGTGATAAGTCTATTTTTAAACTCCATAAATCGCTCTTCACATTTAATGGTCCATAAAAAAATTACTACCTTCCATGATATATCAATTATTGGGTCTAAAAATCCTGAAAATTTATTCACAAATCATTGGTAATACCCTGCTAGTCTATGGAAACTATGGATCACTATTACTGATTATGGTCTGGGCCATTCCTCAATCACCTTTTTCTTATAAGGGTCAACATTTTCCCTTTTTTGTGATAATATTACCTAATAATTATACATTCTTCATCTATAACTCACATTTTCTAGGCTTTGCATATAGATTATCCTTTATCCAGTTATTTATCACAATATTCAAATGCTCCTCATGATCCTTATTTTTTTTGACTAAATCAGAGTATCATCTATTAATACTAGCACAATTTTTTCAACGTAATCTCTCAATACTATATTCCTAAATTCTATAAAGCTTTCTGCATCATTAATGAGTCTTAAAGGCATCACTATAAACTCATAGTGTCTATACATTATTTGAAAGGTAGTTTTGGGAATATCATCCTTCTTTACCTTTAATTAATGATATCCCAATTGAAGGATGAACTTAAGAAAAAAAATCCCCTCATAGTTGATCAAACAATTCATCTATCCATAGAAGTGGATAAATGTTATTTATCATGAATTTATTGAGCTCATGAAAATCAATGTTGAGGTGCATTGACACATCCATATTCTTGATTAATAGGATTCATCCACCCCATGGTGAAGCACTTGGGCATATAAATCCTTTGTCCATATTGGCCTATAGGTTCTTCATTACCCCGCAAAGTTCAACATTTTCCATTCTATATAGAGTATTATATATCAGAAAACATCTAGGTATAATATTGAAGGAAAATTCAACTTCTTGGCTTGGAGGAAGACCAAAACACTATTCAAGAAACACATCAGTATAATACCATAAAATGGGCATGTCTTCAAGCATAATCTTTTCCTTAGTAGTAATAATTTTTGCAATACACAATTTCTCAGAAGGAAAAAATATCCATGATTCAGATAATGATACCAAAGGTGATTCATACTTCTCATTACAGTTGTATAGAATTGGAGGGTTCTTCATGATTCAGAGGGTGATTTCTTTCTCTCAACATTTTATGTTGGATCTATATAAAGAAATTTAATCAATTCTGAAAATTACATCAAATTAAAATAAAGGAAGTGTTAAAAGGTTTTTTAGGAAGTTCCTCCCACAAATATGGAATGTGGATGAGTTATATGCTTGGGATGTAAAAATTGACTCATTTTTCATTTTTAATGACAACTCAAATTCCATGTTTTGAGGTGATGCTTGAACTTTTCTGCTAAACTTATGTGATATGAAAGAATGAATAAAACCATAATAAACAAGTAAATTCTTTATTCGTGAATTAATAATTATCCAACCTAAATCCACTTCATTATCAAGATTCACCTCCATAGATATGATATCATAAGACCACCCTTTCTTTATAGGAATTAAAGGTTTTTTGTTATTAGTTATCATTAATAACCCATGACTTAGTATGTTGGTTCATAGACTGTCCTTGTTCCTTTTAGTTATAACATTGTACAATAAGCTGAGAGTTGGTTAGAGTATTTTATGTTCTAAAGGATCGAATAAAAACTGAGGGGGGGGGGTTGAATTAGTTACTCACTTTTTATAAGTTTCAAATTTTTTTAAAACATAACCCATATATCCTATTATTATTTATAACCTTATAATATTTTATTTAATAATTGTGACTTAAAAAGTAGGAAAGAATGTAAAAAGACATGATATTTACAAGGTTCTTCCTTAGGGTGAGAACCTACATCCTTACCATATCCACTCCAATGGGTCTATAGAAATTAACTAATTTGAAGAAGTGAATTAGTTTTTTGAAAACTTCCATTAGACACATTACAACTCTTTATATGAATGATTATACTGACTCTATTCAGTTTATAAAGTTTACTTACAAAAAAATTGATCCACAAAAGAAAAGACCACAACAACTTTTTCTCTACAAAACTCTACCTAGAATCTCAGTCTGATGACCCTAGATCTGATTGCTTCAAACCAATTTTCTAATTACGATGGACTCATTAAGTTGAAATTTTTTATTAAATTATACTTATCAAAATATGATCAACTACTCCATCTGATCATCCTCAGTCTGGTAAAAATACTCTCAACTATTTGATCTTCTAACAAGATCTATTTCAGAGAATAAATCCAAATCAACCTCGACCTAAAACATTGCAGTTATCCACTTTTTTTGAATGTGAAAAAGGATTCAAAGTATGAATATACTCTAACTATTTATAGCCATCAAAAAATGGAAAATTTGGTAAACCAATTTTTTTCCCTACTTAATCAAATTTAAAAACATTGATATATACACATAATTGAAATTCAAGTTTGACCACTTCAAATATTTTAAAATCTTCTTGAGTATTATTTGAAATAATCATTCTCATAATTCCTCACCTTTATTATATCTTTTGGTGCCTCCTCATATCATTACGATTGAATTTATTGCCGAAATTATAGCCAATGCATAGATGTTTTCTCATAGTCCAATGGATCCTCCTCATCTCAATCTAAAAAAATTTATTTATTATGAAAAATTTATCATTACGGTGGAAAAATAATCACAATTTTATAAATTCGTTGATAAATCCACTCAATAAATTTGAAATTCTTCAATATTCATCATCTTTACACATTCATACATATGAAAAATTCTATGTCCAGTACTTCTGGATCCAATCTTCCATGTCCTGGTTTCTAGAACTAATACAAACTATTTATATTCCTTGAAAAACTCTATTATTCAAAATAAATTATCATGAGAAATTATCATGATTTATGAGAATGTGAAGATTGTAAAATCATCAACTGACTTATGGTTATAAATTCTAAGACCTTTCTAACTCCTAACATTTCTGTCTTCATTTAACCTCTTCAACATCATTCTAACTTTATAACTCATCAACTTATTTTTTTAGCTGATTACGGTAAAGGATAACTTCTATAAATCAATAATGTATAACTCATATTTGTTTGGGATCCGATGATTTATATATTTTATTTTTTAGTCTAACTGAATACTAGCATCTTCATATTTCCATGTTTCCTCACACCGATGAATTCATAACTTTTAAAACAAAAAATTCTACTTGTATCATGACTATGTCATGACATTAATAAGTTTTGATATTGGAATAGCATCATCTGACTCAAGGTTTGAAAGTAGGGAACTTTCTTACACATGATTTTACACTTTTCAGGAACAACTTTCATTATAACAGAAACATTGACCAATTATTCCTACTGATGGACCTGAGTCCAATGTTTAGTATTGCATAAATTTTAGCATTTATCATCTTGAAAACTTCTATGACTAATGTTTCTTAGTCTGATACTCTGCATCTAGTGTTGTTCAGTCCGATCCTATGCATCTGGAAAAACTTTTTCTAAAAAACCAAACTTTTCTCACCCTTTATATTTGGGTTTAAATATTCCACAACCTTAACCTATTTGTTTAAAAAAAATCTTTTTTACAAAATATTAGTTTTCAACAAATACAAAATTTATTGTTAAAATAAAACATCACATTTGTTCTTCAATACCGCCTTTTTATTTTTTGAAAACTTTCATTAGAAACTTTTACAACTCAAAATTTTTCAAACACTCATACTTTTTCACAATAATTTTTTGAAAAAAATCAAAGTTTTCAAATTTTATTAAAAATATTCTCTTTAAAAAGAGACTGTCCTAACACCCCACCACCGAATAAATTAATGGTTTTGAAGGAATGACATCCCTCATTGACAAGAAAATTTTTCTACCATGTAAATATAAACCCCCCTCACTTTTATCTTCTCTCACATTTCTTGTTGTCCCTCCATTGTTTTTTATCTCACCAATTAACTGATTACCACAAATTTATATTCATAAAAGAGATAACTAAAAACATTTCATAAAGAAAAAATTTCTTAATTTCTCTCTCCCTTTATCAACATAATTCAAATCATGGTGGGGGAAATTAATTATGAGATTTAGGAAGACATTGGAGGATTATAACCTTGAAGTTTCATCCAAAACTAAATAAACCATTATTTTTTCAGTAAATTTGTGAAGAAATTAGTAATTTTATACTTTGTTGAGATATATTATCTAAAAAAATCTCCAGAAGTAACTTTTTATTTTAAAAAGTGAAAGTTTACATCAGTGTTTTTTGATATTTAGTTTTATAAATGAGTTTTAGAAAGATCAATTACACTATAATAATGATAAAGTATATTAATTTTTTTTACAAATTTTACTTTCAAATCTTCCAATTTAACTTTCACCCAAAACATCTAAGTAAAAGCCTGAGTAGATGCAACATATTCAAATTCTGTTGTGCTCAAAGTTACTAAACTTTGTTTCTTAATATTCTATCTTACACAAAATTTTACCATGAAAAATTTCCCTCATGAGGTTTATTTTATATCATTACAATATCCATCCCAATAGACATCAGTATAACCCTAAAATTTCATCTCAAAATTTATCTTTTATAATAACCATGTGAAGTTTTTCTCAGAAATATCCTGGAATTTTATTTTCTTCCAACATATGTAATTATTTTAAATTACTCTGATATCTAGAACACAATGTCCCAATATAAAAAATATCAGGCCTTGAGGCTAGAAGGTAAATTATAATTCTAATTAGATTCCGAATGCATTTTAGATTTACACTTTTTCTAGAATCATCTTTAATTAACTTTATTCCAACTGAGATAGGAGTGGAAACATCTTTGGATTATTCCATGACAAAATATTCTAACATTTCCTTATAATACTTTTATTGAGATAGAAAAATGTAATTTTATTTTCATTGAACTTGTAAACCAATGTAGAATATTAAATATCCTAACATTGACATCTCAATGTTCCTTTTCATTTATTTAGAACTTTTTTACAAGAATATTATATATCCCCAAAAAATTATATCATCTATATTAACAATTAAAATTTTAGTTTCAGAGTCAACATCTTTCACATATAAATTTCAATCAACTTTTCCTTTAGAAAAATTCAACATTCTTGAAAAATTGTCAAAATTAAAATACAAAGAATGTGGATCTTTTTTCAGACCATAAACTTATTCCTTCAATATAAATAATTTTCCTTCATCCTTATAAAGTAGAAACCTACAATTGTTTTTCAATACACACTTCTTCTTCAATTTATCCATTGAGAAATATTGAATTTACATCTATATGATATAATATTTAATTCTAGTGAGTAGCCATTTATAAAAGAATTATAGTATTTTATAACATTGTAATGGGGGTAATGGTTTAATCAAAATCCCCACCTTGAACCCATGCATAGACTTTATAGAGAATCCTTACTTTTTTTTTCATGAAAATTCTCCATGTTTATTCAACCTGTTTCTGTAAACCCATTTTTCAATAACAATTTTACCTTTTAGATGTGGAACAAGTTCCCATGTTTCATTTTTCTGAATTTTATCCAACTCTTTATTTATATAATTCAAACATTATTTGTGTTTAATAGATTCTAAAACTATTTATACTTCAACTTTTGAGATGAGTGAACTTTTATTTTTTAATATCATTATTCTTCTGGTTTGAACTAGAGCCTTATGATTCCCACAAATATTTTTGGGCTTAACATGTTTTTTAATGCAGGAAATTTCATATTTCCTCTTTTTACTTTACTTTCCTCATCACATGATTCATTTAAATATTCACACATAATACTTTTCTTTCTTTCATTTTCATTGGAAACTTTTTTTTTCTCAGAATTCACAAAATATATTTTTGAAGAAGTTGTATTCTCAATAACTTTCCCATTATATGAGTCCACCAAATTTTGTAAACATTTTTTCTAATATTTTTATCTTCTTCTATTTTTTGAATAACCCATAAAAGTTTCTTCCTCAAATTTATCATCAAACTTTCCTTGATCCATTTTTTTTGATTTTAAGTAAACATGGACTTCTAAAAACTTTAGAGTAGTTTAATGAAGGTATTTCAATATAAGAAATTTCATAGAAGTCATGTTAGATTTTTGAGTCAACAAAATTCTGTTATGAATATATACAATAGTACAAAAAACTCCTCTGTAGCATAAATTTGAATGTTTTTATTCTACTAAGATACTTCTTCCCATTTCAACAAAACTTATATTCATTTTTTATGATACTCTATTTTGTTGTGGAGTGTACGGAGCACTACACTAATATTTCAAATCATGTTTTCTCAGATAAGTTTTAAAAGTATTTTTTTGTGAATTTGATACCAATATATATTCGTAAATTCATTATATAATCCCCCATTTCTTTCTCAACTTCATTTCTAAAAAAACCTAAACATTTCCAAAACCTCTGACTTGTGTTTTATAATCATGATATTTCTCATCCAAGTGAAATTATAAATAAAAGCGATAAAGTATAAATATCATTTTGTTGATTGACGTCTCATTGACCCACATAAATTGGAATGAATAATTTCAATTGTTCTGGTATAATGAACTTCAACTTTCTTATTAATTTTATTAGTTATATTCCCTTTTAGAAAAGACACCAAAAATATTCTTCTATTATTATTTTTTTGGAAAATTTCATACAACATCAACTGTAAAAAGTCTATCCATGTTTTTCTACCCAAGTTGGACATGTCTTTAGTGCCACAACTTATTCTCATCTTTATAACTAAGATAACATCAGTTGTAAACTTTTCCACTATGAAAAATATTACTATTAGTTATTTATCCCTTTGTGATAAATTTTCTATATTTTACACTTATAATGATACTTGAATATTTTATAGAAATAAATTGTTTTCTATCATAAAAAATTTGACTTATAGTAAGTAAGATATGTTTTATCCCATCAAAAAATAAACCATCATTGAGTTTTAACTTTTCTTCTTCAATATCATCCATTTTTTATTCCTCTAATTTTTAAGGAACTATCACTCTTGACTGTAACAAAAACTCCATCATTACATTAAACATGTTTCAAGATTTTTAAATTAACTATAATGTCTGAATAATGACCACTATCAAGTATTCATGGTTTGTTCATTTTATATTATTTTAAGGAAGTATAAAATAAAGATATTTCCTCACCTTTCTTATTTCAACCATTATTTTATTTTCTCCAATAATAAACCTGTTATGTAAGGATTTCAATACATATTTATTCACAATGACTAGCTTGATCACGTCTTGCATAAACATATTCTAGACATTCAAATTGTTTTTTTGTTTGAATGTTTTTAACATCTTGAGAATTTTCTTTTCAAACATACTATGTGTTAGGAATGTTACTCATTATATTTTCACTATTTTTTACAATATATTTATTCCTTATTCCATGAAGTGATAAGCTATACCAAAAGTTATATGCCCCATGCCCATATATTTCACAACACCAACAGAAACCATCAAATATTTATTTTATATTGAAGTATGATATTTCTCTATAGAAACTTTATGGATGTGGATAACTTTTTAATGATCTAAATATGATAGATCTCTCACATTATTTATCCACAAAAATTTTCCCAGTACTTTTTTTATCACCTGAAATATTAGAAATATGAGATGAAACATTATTTTTGGAGGGTGAGGAAATCACTTAATTCTTGATACGAGCTTTCCCAGCAACTTCATAAGTCTCATATTTTACTTTTGAATCTTTATTAAAGTTTTCATTCATCTTTCTCAAGGTACTTTTATACTCAACAAGTTTAGATTAAAACTGATAAATTTATTATTCCTTATCTTCCAATTTATTACTCAGATATTCAACCATATTTACCTATTCAGCAACTCTTAATTTGTAACTTAAAATCTCCTGAATGTATTCGTCCTCTTTATTGGTCACATATTTTCTTCCTTCCACAACTTCTTATAAATATTTATTCACTACTATAATTTCATTCTTGATATTTCTATTTTTATCAATACACACACTAAGTTATATTCTATGTTGATACTCTCTATATTATTCTTTACTATATGAGGAATATTTTGTTTTATCAACTTTGTCAATGAACCTTCTAAATTTTTATTAAATTTCATCTTACAAATATTTATTTCAAGTTTATTCCAATTAAAATTTATTAATCAATATACTTATTTTGTTTCCAATAAACTTATTCTTGGGTTTTTTGGATGAATTTTCTTATTTAGAACTTTTGTTCCTCTTCTTCCTTTGAGGCATTTCATCATAATCATCTTGATAATCACAAAATTTCATCTTTGGGAAATTTATAGCTAAGTGTCTTATTCCAATACAATCAAAACATTTTATAGGATGTGTTCATCCATACTATCCTCTTCCTATTCTATAGTTATTAGATATAAGAGAAATTATTTTATCATTCGAATCATTATCCTCTTTATCTTTGGAATTATAGGATATACATATTCCGCATATTGAGTTTTAATTTTTCTCATATATTCAAAATATAGTTTATATTTCACATTTTTTTTGATCATTGGATATTTCCTCATTTAATTAGGAATAATAAATTTCTTCAATTAATCAAGAGATAAATCAACCTTATTGTCTAAAAATGAAATTTTAGAGTGATAATTATCTGTAAATTTTCTTTAAATTTTCTTCGCTATTATATATTATTCTTGAAATTTTCCAAATCCTCTAATGTTGAAACAATTTCATTTTCCATGGTGACTTATCCAATAATAGTTTCTTCATTTATCATTCTTATTTCTTCAATCTAACTATACTAGATTTATAGCTTTGTTTTCCCACCTTTAGTATTCCATTTGAAAATTCCTTTCATCTTGTCCCACATTCTCTTTGATGTTTTTAGATGCATCACCTTCATATAATTTTTTTACAAGAGACATAAGAATAGAATTACTATATTTTCCATCAACTTCAATATTTATCTTATCAGGAAAATTCATTAGGGATTCTTTTTTAATTGGTAGAAACCTAATTGTGGAATCATCGATAACTTCCAGGACAAGAGATATGAGATAAGGAATCGTCCTATTTTTCTATCCATAATAGATTTCCCATAAAATTTAGTGATTTATCTACTATTTACAGAATTTATGTTATCAATAATAAGGATTCAACAGGGGAACCTAACCTCTGATACCAATTGAAGTTCTAAAGGATCGAATAACAACTAAGAAGGGGGGGGGGGTCATCAGTTCACTTTTTATAGGTTTCAATACTTTTAAAACATAACCCCTACAACTTGTTAATGTTTATATACTTATAATATTTTAGTAAATAAACTTATAGGAAAAATTAAGAAAGAAATTAAGGCATACATTATTTATAAGGTTCGTCCTGAGTGTGAGAACCTACATCCTTTCTATATTCACTTTCGTAGGTCTATGAAAATTTTCTAATTTGAAGAAGTAAATAAAAATTCTTCCGACTACCATTAGAAACCTTATGTACCTCAATAAGAATGATTATAACCAGTCCCATAAATTTTCAATGTTATCATTCAAACAATTTTATCCATAAAAGAAAATATATATAATACAATTTCTCCCCAAAACTCTATCTAGAATCTAAATCCGATGAACTGGGGTCCGATTTCCTCATTCCAATTATATCATTAATATTGACTCACTATGATAAACCCTTTTCTCAAAATACACTTCTCAAACTCTTCTTAACTACTAATTATAATCTTCATAGTATGGTAAGGAAACTTTTAGCTGTTTGATTTTCTAATAAGATCTCTACCTAGAAATAACTTCGACTCAACCAATAACTCAAGATTTGTAGTGATATGCCTTTTTCCCACATGAAAAAGGATAAAAAGTATGAAATTATTATGAAACTATTTATAGGAATCCTAGATTAGAATAGGTTTGAAAATGAAAAACTTTTCCCTCTTACTTTAATTAAAAAACATTGAGATCTATGCATATTTGAATTTCAATTTGGACCACTTCAACACTTTACAAATCTTCTTGAATCTTCTTGATTATTCTCCATAATGAACATTCTGTAAATTAATTGCCTTTATTCAGTACGATGGAACCTCCTCATCTCATTATGATATGATTTCTTATAAAAACTACATCTAATGGATCGATGTATAGCCCTATTCTGATGGATAATCTTCATCTCACTCTGAATAAATTCCTTTATTATGAAAAATTTCTCATTATGATGGAAAACTCATTATGGTTTTATGCATTTGATGATAAATCCACTCATAAACATTAAAATTATTAAAACTTTATCAGATTTACACTTTCATACTTTATAAAACATCTATGTTTGGTACTTCTGGACCAGATATTTTGTGTTTGGGTTTTTGGAACCGATACAAACTATTTATATTCCTTAAAAAACATTCTTTATTCAAAATCATTTATCATGAAAATTTATCATGATTTATGAGAACTTCAAGGTTGGAAAAGCATCGTCCAACTTATGGATTGAATGTTTAATAACCTTCTATCTCCTAACATCAATGTATTCATTAAACCTCTTTAGAAACCTTTAGAATTTCTAACTCAAAAACTTCTTTCTTTATCTTATTATGAACAATGAAAACTACCAGCAATCAATTTTTTATATCTTATTCTTTTGGATATGATGATCTGTAAATTTGATTTATCAGTACAACTAAAAACTATCATCTTGGTTTTCACACATTTCTTCACACTAATTAATTCATTAATCTTCAAATGACTCTATCATGATGTTGAGAACTTTTTATATCATCATAGCATCATTAGACTAAATTATATAAAGTATAGAACTTTCTAACTCATGACTTCACATTTTTCTGAAACAATTTTCTTTCTAACATAAACTTTGAACGATTATTCATATTGATGTGTAATGAACCATTGTTTTATTGATGAAATTACCTTCTTATAGTTATGTTATATAGTATAATCATATAATATTACATATATAACACAATAAAAACCTTACAAATGAAGAATGAGTAAAATAAAAGGAATCTCTAAAAGATAAGGAATGAATATTGATGAAATAGTAACTTGGCCTTTGGAATAGTAATGTGACCCTTATGAATAGTAAACTAGCCAATTGAATAGTATCCTCAATAATGAAATCATAAAATTTATCCATATTATAAGTGATACTATGATATAATTATATCATTGTATCAGTAAATAATTTTTTTAAGAATTATTAATGAAGTGTTGGTATTTTTGTAAGTATTGTATATTTAATTACAATTTTATTATTAATTTAATAAATTAAAAGAAGTTTTTTTTCTTAAAAATAATTCATAAATTATTATTTTGTTTCCTTATGATTATAATATAATTTAATAGAACTTAATTAATTTATCAAAGTGTTATAAAAGTATTTTTAATTTTAAAATTTGTATTTTTCAAGTAAATTATGGTTTTAATAAAAAATTAAATTTCTCATATTTATAAAATTATTTTCATAAAATAGAGTTAATTTTTTAATTATACACATTAAAAAATGGTTGGTTTTATTTTTTGGGTTTTTTCTAAAATACTTGAATTTTTTGTGAATAGTAAAATCTAATTATTTATGATAAATGATAAATAAATGAATTTATGAATCATGCTTGAGTCATGGATGATGTAAATGGACATTGGTTCAGAATCACATTCTATATTTACTATTTTGGGTCACAATAATCCATAATATTCATAGTCTTGAGCAAAAATATTAAACTAATGATTAAAATAATGCGAAACCCCTCGTCTCCTCCACTATAAATACCACCCCTATTTACCTCCTCTCTTCACTCTTCTTAGGAATTTTTTCTAGGAAAAATTATACAAAAATATCTCCCTAATACCATATCACACGTCCAAGAGCCCTTGGTCTCTTCAAAATACCAAATCACCTCCCCAAAAGATTTTCTTATGGAAGATATATTCAAGAGGTACATTCCACTTTTCATTTCTTTTATTCTCTTTCAAGTTCCTTTCTTCCCTTTTCTTTCCTCATCTAAATTCATCCAAATGTTATTATAAACCCATTAACATTAATTTACTTTAATTTTGTTATGTTAATTTATTAATTCATCATCACCTCTCCTTTCCCCTCCTTTTATACTATAAATGAAAACACCATTAGAGGTGTGTTAATTTATCACATTCAAGGACGACGAGTTCAATTTCTATTACCATATTCAATTGTGGTCATTAAAAACTTTTATGGTTGAAACAAACTATAATATTTGTATTAGTTATAATGTAAGGTTATATAATCTTTTGTACTCATGATTTTAATTTATAGAGCACAATGCGTTCTATGTGATCAAAACCCAACAATTAACCAAAACAGTTATCATTAAAGTTTTATATAATGATTCATATTCAATTGAAATAAAAAAATAAAATTTATAACCATGTAATCTTATGTATGTTCACTAATAACATTAAAATTAAATTTAGGAGAACCATTCTCATCTTACATGTGTATTCTTACACGTATATAAGTAAACCAATCATGAAAACCAAGGAAACAAATGCTCCCAAACAATGAAATTGAACCTATTAACGCATCAAAAAGATCATGAATGAACATAAAAATATTATAATAAATAAATTATATAAATAATAGGTTATTTATATATTAATTAATTAATTTAATTATGTTATCCAAGATATTAAGATCATGTGAAGGGAACCATCATACATAAGGTAAGAGATTCTACCCGAACCTCCATTATTCTTTTGGGTTGCTCTATCTTTCTTTTTAGACAAATGAAATTATCTCTTATTTTAATTTATATCTTCTAAATGATGTGTACATGTTTTAAAATTATTTATCAAGGTCCATTAGTCTTTCTCTTTCAGGTATTATCATTTTTTAAGTGGTTCATTCCTCAATACTTCCCGATAAGAAAACCCATTTAAGAGATCTTCCCAAACTCTTACCCAGTTTCAAGTGCACTCTATAATATATTTTAACACATAATTATTTTTATAAAACCACTATTTTTATCATGAAAAAATTCTTGGTTCAATAATGGATTTATATATTAGATATTCTTATCTTCTCTTTTAAGTGATCTTTAATATTTCTCTTAAAGCGCACTAAAATGTTTTAATTCTAAAGATTCTTAAATTATCTTTTTGTATATTGTCACTTCAAATTAACAACAATTAACATGAAAAATTCCAATTATACATTATTAATTTCCATGAATTATCTAATTCCTTTCCTTCATGAACACTTTTATGATACACCCATTTATTATGCTTTATGACATGAATATAATACCTAATTATTTCCACGAGTAACAATTATATTTATGTATGATTGATTATGTATGATTCTTTATGTGGAAATAATATTCATGAAATTTTTATGATGGGTGAACATAGATAAAACTCCAATGCATTGGGTAAAGTTTAGTCCCATGAGACATTATGTGCAACGATCTTGTCGGTTAGCCTTGACTCATGCTACCATGTGCAACGGTCTTGGCGGTTAACCTTGACTTGTGATCCTCTATGTGAAACGAGCATTGAATAATGATAAATTAATGTTTTTTCTTGCTAAAAAATTAATATGAATCCATGTTTATGTGATCCCAAGTTTATATGTTATGATTCCATATGTTCCATGCCTTTTTATATCATTATTTCATGCCTTCTAACCCATGTGCAAAAGATTTATTCTTATGTTTATTCCCTTATTGGGCTATTATCTCATCCTTTTATTCATGTTATTCCAGGGTTATCCTATGAAGATTTATGAGAACAATGAAAGTTAAGGTATATTTATGAATATTAAGCAATGAAATGTATTATTTAGCCCCT
Source organism: Viscum album (assembly GCA_963277665.1). Taxonomy (NCBI): domain Eukaryota; kingdom Viridiplantae; phylum Streptophyta; class Magnoliopsida; order Santalales; family Viscaceae; genus Viscum; species Viscum album. The sequence goes on from OY728160.1 coordinate 444,616,671, forward strand.
TATTTTCAGTTTTATGTACCTAGTCTCCCAAGACACTACACTTTACGATCCATGTCTTGTAATTTGAAGTATAATTATGCTTAAAATCATGTAATAATATGTATAAAAGGATAGGTTTTCTATACAATGGAACTGAGTCTGATGACCAGTATTGATGAAATTTTAGCTTTCAACTTCTTGACAACTTCTATTACTACTGATGCTCAGTCTGATACATTGCATTTGTTGCTGCTTAGTTCGATCCTCTACGTCCTATTTTTTTTTAAAAAACCAAATTTTTCTCCCCCTTTATGTTTGGTTTTGAATATTCCATAAAATTGACCTATTTTTCAAAATAATTATTTTAAAATATAATAGTGTTTAAAAAATAATAAAACTTTATTAAAAGAAAACATCACAAAGGATCTTCAACATTACATTCTTCCATAACATTGGGGGGTTTCTACCATTTTTAATCACTAGAAATGTTCCCTTACTTCTCAAAAGAAAAAGAAATTCTTGGTCCCTTTTATAAAATTTCCTAGATATTTCTTCCAATAATTTCAATAAGTAGGATGTTTTTTTTTCACTATTATATCTCTCTTTCATACCACCAGTTATAACACAATTTTCCACTTCTTATCCCCATGAGAGCCTTGAGATTCAATGATCTCCATTTTGAATTTGACGTCACATTGAAAAATTTCTTAATAGTTTTATAAGTCTTGAATTGCTAAATCATTTTAACTACATGGCTTTATCCCACCAAATAAGCAGCCAACTTTACATTTGGGGGATATGACAAATCTGAAGGTGTATCATGAAAGGCTTGTAGATTTTTCTTCATACGACCCAGAAAATTCATTTACTTTTTCTTTATTATATGGAAACACCTCTCCATTTTAATTCTAAGAATGTGAGGAAAATATTTATCGAAAAATATTTTCCATAATTCCTTCCACTCCATCACTTTGAGATTTTCCTCAGGCTTCTTTTTTTTCAACATCAACTATTCATCATATTCTCCCTTAATATGATAAAAATCCATCACAACCTTCTCTTTCTCAGATAATTGAAGGACCAAAAAGATATTTTGAATTGAGTTTATCTATTGTTCAATAATTAAAGGATTGAAATATCCACTAAATATTGGATTCCATTATCAAATAAAGGTTTCAATTTAATCTTTTTCTTTTGTAGGGGGATTCTATAATTCTTTAAGATTCTTGTTTTGGTTCAAAACATGAGTTATATGAGAATATATTTTCATAATATTCTTCACTCCCGCTGCCATTTTTTTAAGAATATTATTTGGGTAGCCGTCATATCACGCCTCATAATGGATATTGACATAGTTTCTCGAATTTATATCCATTTGAATGAAGTAAAAAGATAATTAAAGATGATTATTTTTTAAGTATTAAACCTATATATGAGAAACTATGATCATTAAAGGTATAACTAATAAATAACTTATATTCTTTAAATTATGAATTTCTAGGTTTTATCCTAAGTTATCCAGGATCTATTTTTTAATATAAAATATAATGGGAATTTTTTTCCCTTTATAATGGTTTTTAAAGATTTTGTGAATTTATAAAACATATCCCTTAGGAGTGTAAAACCTGGTGCATAACTAGAGTCATTGTCATATCACAAGTAATGCTCGTTTTAAGCCTGAAACTCATTTTTTTGAGTTATTATATCTAGGTATATCTATACCAGAACCACATCTACTTTTAGTATACAAATAGGGATGCAATTTCTTGGAAACCACTCACCCTATGGTGACCCAAGACTTTTACACATATTATTAGATGGTTATTAAAAAAATTATCCAATAATTGAAATACAAGGATCATAAATTCCTAATGTATTTGGAAAAATAGGGTCATAAAACATAAAAGGAAACTAAAACATAGAATCCTAATTTTATTTCCCATTTTGAGATTTTAAATCTATTCAATCTCCTAAAACATCATGAGATAACATGGGGAGTACAAGAAAGAAATGGGTGAGATAAAAATCTCAGTAAGGGAATAAACATGATAAATAAGTATAACATGTGAGTCTAAGATATAACATGATATCATAAATGAGAATACACATAATTAATTTCATAGAACAATATCATAAAGAACATAGTATAATAAGATCATGGAATTATAGTAAATGTGGTAAAACATAAGATGTGATATAAGTATAAGTCATGGGTAACTACCAAGATAGCATCACATAGTGGATAGGGTTCCATAATGGATTAGGTTCACTCACAAATCCCATACATGGATTCTCATGTGACTAAAACATTACTCAATACATTAGAGGGATATATAATTCCAGTATCACCCCTCACATTCATTTCATATACATGAATATGCATGGAACATTAATATATGAATCATAAGGGATAAACATAAGAATTTACTGTGGGAAGACACGGGTTACATAATATTGTCTCATAAAACAACCAAAAAAGATTTTGTAAAGAAATAATTTGAGAAATGGTAATAAGGAATATATTACTTCATAAAAGGAAGGTATAATAATCTTGGTATACATATGAGAGACAAATATATAAAATTTATAATCATCCATATCATTAAAGAGTGATAAAGTGAGTTAGATAGAGAATAGTTATAACCCAAAGAAAATGGTGGGTTAGAAATATCCCCTACCGGGAGCCCAATTAGTCACATGCATTATTTATATCCTTGAATAATAAACTAAATTTAATTATTTTCATTCTTAAGAATATTTATAATATTTATAATTTATTTATTTTAATTTCCACAATTTTATATTCAATTACATAACCATTTAATTTCACATCATTCGTTTTAATGATAAACAACTAGTATGTCCAAAATAAATTTGGTAAGTTAAATAAGGTAAAATATATTATTAATTAATAATATAAAAAATGGTAACCATGACCTAATTATAATTTTTATAAAATTTTTTATATTTTAAAACAACCATAAAATATTGTTAATAAAAATTTAGTACGTTACAATCATGGAAGTATTTGGTCGTACGTACGCAAGAGTAACATTCACATTTTTTGAAGATATTGAGGGAAATAAGGTAAGTGTTATTTTATATTTAAAATATGAGAATTATATTATAAATATTATATTATTTATTTAAATACAATTACACATAAAATCCATTATATGTGGTAATAAAAACTAATCACATCACTTTATGAGTTGGCATTCTAGTGTACACACGAAGGACATTATCATTTATTAAATAGATGATAAGGTTAGAACAAATATGACATTTTTTTTCTAAATTATTAATATATCATATATAAAAATCAAATTAATCCTTATTTACCATTCATTTAAATCATAAGTGATAAATAGATCACATCACTTCGTGAGGCTATAGTTCACCGTACACACAAGAAACATTATCATGTTCTATATGGAATGAAAAGTAAGAAGTTATTTATGATATTATAATTATATGAGTATAACTAAAAAAAAATTATAATAAATAATTACTATATAATTCATTATATTCATCTGTGAGAAGAAAAGATGGAAAATGAATTAAGTCGGTTTACAAGGCGGTAGTCCGCTGTACACATGATCAATGATTTTGTTTCCCATTTGAGGGAGGAGAAGATAGTTGTTGGTCATGAACAAAGAATATAAAAATATAAATATATTTAATATAAAAATAAAATTATATCATCCTAGTTTAAAATTTTTTATGGAGGTGGAGGAAGAAACGAAATAAAATGCTATGTTTAGGATAATACCTATTCTTCATAAAAATTCTATTGTTCTGCACCAAAATCCTTCCTAGATTGGATTTATGACCAAAAAAATTAATATAAGATAATTTTAGGTAATTATATAAGTTATTTGGGTAGTTATTGGCCCAACCAATGGGTTTTGGAAGTGTGTAAAGGAGAGTAGAGTGGGTAACCTTTTATAAGTGGGGGAGATGACACACATGGAATTTTTGAAAAGAAAGAATTACACCCACATTTTTCTTATGAAAAAGGTTAAACATTAGACCAATGGAAATCAATATAAGAGATAAGTTCAAAATATGACTATAAAATGGTAATTAGACAGGTTTTGGGTCATTTTTAACCCTTATTTTTATAGTTTAACCCATGATAAAGCCTTTTTTACCTTAACCGTGGTAAATAATTTTTACCATTTTTACTATTTAAGATGGGAACTTTATTTAAATTATTAGATAATATAAATTATTATGATAATAAATATGAATTCCATTTTTCCATATTCAACTCCCAAAAGTGGAATAATTCAATTTAACATTAATCCTGTAGATGTGACAAAAAAACATATTTTCATGAAATGAATTTATTAAGGAAAAGGTCATATCATATTAAATATATGAAAAGTAATAATAATTAGATGAATTTAGATAATTATTTATATATATATTATATTTTAATCATTCCATATTAGGGGTAATTTAATTATTTAAAATGGATAAACATTATACACTTTAAAACAGTTTTCAGAAAAAATGTGTTTTATATCCTAAGAAAAACATAATATAAAATGCAATATATAAACAATTTTAATTTAATTTATTGGATTTAATACCAAAATATATTAATTATTTTAATTTTAAATCAAACTAACATAATGGAGAATTAATATATTAAAAATAAAGGAAAATTTTATAAAAATCAGTAATTTTCACTATTCAATGAATAATTAATATTTTTCAAAAAATAAAAAAATATCACCCTAAGTTAATATAAATATTATCATTTTAAAAATTATTTTAATTTTATAAAATAAAATTTCTAAAATGGTTAAAATTTAATTATAAATTTTGTGTGCAAAGAGTGACTAAACTGTCTTTTAGAAAAATATAGTTTTTCAAAAAACATTTATTTCTTTTTAAAAATGTTATTATTTTATTTATAATCAGCAGATAAAAATTTAATTTCTTTTATATGTGTATAAACAATATAATGTTTCCTACTTTATTTATACCTATTCATACCCACCATCTTGACAACTAGGTTATAATAGGGCTATTTAAATAATAATATTTAAATTGAGTACCATGTTTAATGGAAACCCAATATTGCGTGCATAACAAGATATCAAATACATTGAGTTTATTTAAAATGACTATATATGTTAATGTGATGGGTAGTTACAATAAAAACTTAACCCTTTTAAAAACTCCCCTAAGTACATTCTATTCCTTGAGAGGTAAAGCATATACTAATGGATAGATTTTTGTTACATATTTTCTCCCCCATTGATAACAATATAAAAAAAACAAGATGGGAGAGGGGGTGTAATTTCATGTACCTTATCATTGAATAGAGTGAAGATGTAAACCCATAATCGACATCAACTTTCAAAATGTTTCCTCTGATATTATTTTAGTGAGATATCAATAAATTACTATATTGAAGGAGAAAACTCCATATTAAGTTCATTTATTTCCACATGCTTCTAGATGAAGTGATATTTAATATCAATGTGATTAAATTTAGAATGCTGCATGGTATTATTAGTGATATTTATAGAACTTTAATTATCAAAACCCACGAGTAGTGGTAAATCTACATCAACTAAAAAATCATCCAGTTGTCTTTTCATCCTCATTAACCATGATGCAGCTTGAGTGGAATATACATAATAATATTATATAGAAATGAGTGTCATTGAATTTTTCTTCTTTATTTCAAAAATACACATATTTCTAATAGTAATATAACTCCAACAGATATGGATCGTCAATCATAGACAAAACCTTCCCAATCCACATCTATTTAACTAAATAGATCAATCTTTATTATGATTTCATATTTCATTAAAAAATCAATTATGCCTTTAATATATGTGATAATTATTTTTCTATCATTAGTATGAGACTATTTAGGTTCACTTTAATACATATAACAAATTTTAGTATTATACACTATGTTTTTACTTTAATATGTTAGAAATAGTAGGCTTCCAATAAACTCCGTAAATTTGTTAGGATCATCCTTCCTTCTTTGATTATATTTTGACAACTTTATTCCCACTAAAATTGGTATAGAAACGAGATTTGAATATTCCATAAAAATTTTCTTCAGGTGTTCCTTATAATTTTTATCTTGAGATAAGAAGATGTATCTTATTTTGATATATTTTTAATCCAAGAATGTATTTTATTTCCCCTAGCATGGAAATTTTAAATAGATTTTTTCATTTCCTCAGTATACTTTTCTAACAAATATTATCCATTATCTACATAAATTATATCATCAATATAAACAATTATAATGATGGAAACCTACTGATTTTATTTTTTATTGTAGTTTCTATCAAATATTTATTTCTTTAAATTCAACTTCTTTAAGAAGGTATCCAGTATAGAATACCAAGATCTCAGAGATTTTATTAACCTATATAAATCCTTTTCAACTTGTACACATAACTTCCATATTTATCAAGTAATTATCAACACATTTGTTCTATATAAAGTTCTTTATCAAGATCTCTATTAAGAAAATCTGACAATACATCCATCTAGAATATCTTATATCTGCATTTTTCAGAGATAACAAGAAATATTTTGTTGGTTTCTAGCCTGACTATATGGGAAAAGGTCTCATCAAAATCAATCCCATAAACCTATGAGTAGAATTTAAATACTAGTAATACATTGTTGCTTACCACTTCACCTTTTTTCATTCAACTTGATCAAAAAACCCATTTCGTTCCAATAAAATTATTACTCTATGTTGTGGGTACACATTTCTATACCTAATTCTTCTCAATTCGATTCAAATATTTATTCATGGAATCAATCCACACATAATTCTCTAAATCTTCTTCAATATCTCTTAGATTAACCATTGAATTCAAAGAGGTATGTGAGACTAATCTTGATGTTCTTATTGTTTGAACCTATTTTCCATGATCACCAATAACATTTTAGAGCTCCTCTTATTTTATTTTCCTTTGATGATATGAGCATAATTTTCACTCATCACTTGAAATAGACGAGTCATAATATTCATCATATAAAACTTCTATATTGTCACTTATATTAAGAACATTGTCATGTTTTTTAACCACAACCACTTTATATTCACTTCATATCATACATGAAATATAATATGAAATGATTCTATAAGAATGTTATAGAATTTTTATATCTACAGAGTCAACAATATTTATCATTTATTTATTATAACACTTTTATCCTATACCATTAGAATGGTATTAGAGAAAGATAACATCGAAACCTATTTTAATAAATTTTCCAAGATTTTATACTTTTAATTTGATAATGAAGGGACCAAAAAACACCCTTAGGTATTAAAAATTTGGGGTTTATTTATACTACATATTACAATGAGTCATATTTTAGTTTTCCCTAAAGAAAAAATGATTTTGAATATGAATTGCTGCTCAAAAATATTTTATCTAAAATAATCAATTAATATCTTATTTAATAATTATATTTTGATATATCTCAACCAGGATAATATTTATTCTTTCAGTAATGATGTCATGTTGTGGTATGTATGGTGCACTAAATTCATAATTAATTCCATGCTTTTAAAGATAGTACTTAAACTTTCCATTTGGGAAATCTTCATCATTATCATGTAAAATATTATTTATGGAATATCCATTTTTCTTTTCAATAATTCTCTTGAAAATATTAAAAAATTTGGGAGCCTCTAATTTTTTTTCAATAAGAAAATGAATATAATGAGATTAAAATCATAAATAATGAAAATAAAGTAATTATCGTTATTTTTTTAATTTCTTTCTCATGGACCCATATATGTGAGAATGTATAAGCTCCAATGGATGAGTTGAATTCATTTCAACTTTATTATATATTTACTTCGTAATATTACCTCTATGGAATATCAAACAAAATTAATATCTTCTTCTTGGAATGTCAGGAATATCATGAATACCTTCACTCTTTGTTTTCTTTCTCACAATTCTCTATCAGATATGTATATGTATCTTATTCCATAACTGGTTTTCTTTTGTTAGGCTCAAATAGAATAAAACCTATGCATATCTATATTTAGAAAAATTAACCTTAATTCAATGTCCTATCATTATAAATTTCCCATATTCAAGAATTTTAATAAAAAATTAATCTCTTCAAAACCCCACTTGTTTCTTACATAATAGAATCACGAGACACTAAACATATAGTGTTTCATCCCATCAACATTTAAGGCACATATGGATTAAAATATTTCTTTTCAAATGATATAATATCTAATGAATTTTATTCTAAGTGACTAATAATTTACTAAATCCACTATTCATTCTTTGTAATCTTTTACATTATTAAATAATTTCATATCTCTAGTCATATGGGAAGAACACCCACTGTCAAATATCTAAGGTCATTATCCTTTTATATCCATGAGAGATGTTTTAGTAACTAAAGAATTTTATTTTCCACTTTCCTCCTTCACATAAAGATTATAAGATTTTTCATTAAAACATCATTGAGTGGGTAGCATGAAAAAACTTTCATTAGAAAGATATAAAAGATGAACATATATTTCACAAGTAGTTTCCATAGGATGAAATATATTTCAGTTTTCAAACTCAATTTTTTGGTTTCCTTATTTGAGTAGGTTAACTTCCCCTAAAACTATACCTCCAATTACTCTTGAATTCATTAAATTTTTGATGATTAAACTAGAAAATTTTTAATATATTCCTAAAGGCTTTATAGTACCAATAATATCCATAGAAATCATATTTTTCTCAATATCTTATATGCTCTCTAGGACAATGTATCTATGTTCCATCATATTTATTACCATACAACATGTACCTTTGTAGTGAACCAATGTTTTGGTGGAATTATAACATATTCTTCTTTAACTTATATTTCTTCTTAGACTTAACTAAGCCTCTAGCTATAAAAAATTTTTACTTCCAAATTTTATTCCTTATAAATTTCAATTTTTTTGAATCTGTTTGTTTTGGAAACACACATAGTATTCTTTAATAACTTCTTCTTATAAAAGTATTTAAACTTGTTTTTAACCTCCGAGGATGATATTTTTATCCTTTTTAGGTTTATATTTCTTATAAATTTCACCAACTTCTAAAACTATGTTTGGTATGTTTTCTAGTCCTTACTAATATTTTTTTGTTGAACATGGAAAAATTATTTCTTCTTCACCTTTATATTATATTTATTCTTGATGTTTAGGTTTTTATCTTTTTCAAGTAACTTTTTTGAATCATTAATATCTTTTTGTAACATGGATTTTTATTCAAGAAATAATTCTATATTGTTTGCTGAAATATCTTATTTATTCAATATCTTGTTCTCTATTTAAAGTTTAACTATTTTGAGAGATATTCTTTTATATTTATTTTAAGAATAAACTTCATCTGAGTATCATTATATTATTATTCAAAGATAATAATTTTATAGCTCATAAACTTGTCATTATTTACTTTTTCAATAAGCAATTTTTCAGTAGCATCATAACTGGAGTTTTTAGCTTCCACTTCACTTTCAACATCTTCATCACATTTTGACAAAAATTTTCTCATTTATATTTATTGAACTTCTTATCCTTTATATTTAAAAAAGACTTTGATTTTTCTATCTTATTATTCAAATATATTCATAACTTTCTCTATTCATAATAACTATCTTTATATTCTTGTAGTCTTGGAGAACTTTTAGTAAAATGTCTAATGGCTCTATAGCCAAAAAAAGTTTACAAGAAAATTCTCTATACTTCTCTATGACTCTTTTCACCCTTTTATAAAACAATGGCATAAATTCATTAATTTTTTAAACTCTATATATTCATTTTAGTGTTAATAACTTCTTTCTAGAGAACTTTCTTTGATTTTTCTTTCTAAGTATATTTGGGATAAATTTCATGATCATATTTTTCTTTGTTCTTGGTATAATTTTATATTATCATTTAATATGTGTTGATCATTATATATAGATCATATAGATATAGAGTTTCCAGATATCTATATTCTATAGATAAGAAATTGGCATTAAATTTATCCAAAATAATTCTTTGAATCTTTTAAAAAACAAATAAATCTTCTAATACCTGACTAAAAAATCATACGGTACTCACAATTTCGTTAACCCTTATAAAGATGACACCAAAATATTAATTATCACCCATTTTAAGATCTCTATACTTAAATCTCTATATCTATCACTTTACTTTAATCAATTATTTATTTCATTCATAAATGTTCTTTGACTTACTTTTGACCCTTTTGGATATTACAATTCCTTTAATCATCGGAAATTAACTTTTGGAGAGTGATTAAAGTGTAACATTTCTATCTCTCATATAATTATCAAAATTAATCCTATAAAATTCCATTAAGAGATTACCCTCATCAGGTGGGGGTAAACTATCTATTTTAGCTTGAGGAACTTCATATACAATGGATATTAGATAAGGTATAATTTTTTCCTTCTATATATTATATTTATCCCCATTGAAAATAGAAATAAACTTAATATTAACTGGTTATAAGCATCCAATGATGATTTAATTTTATTAAAAAATCACAAATCCAACAATCAATAAAGGAAACTTTTCTCTAATACAAATTTATAAGACTTATTATGATATGTGTGATCATTGAGACTAGAAGGGTAGAATCATTGATTATTTGTTTTTATATTTTTAATATTAAGATTATAAGTTCAGCTCTACTTATAGAAAATAATATTTTCTAGTAAAAAAACAAACAATCACACCCATATAAACACATGTATTTACAAGGATAAAAAATTAATAGAAATTGATAGTCCTTGGAATGATTTGGAAGTAATAAAAGAAAAACAACCACTATAAAAAATAATTTTGGTGGTTAAAGAAATTAGACAATATAATTAAATTGAATAACACTATATCCTTGAAATAGAGCATGTTCTTTTTTCATAGATAATACGATAAAAACAATATTTGAAAAAACAAAAGAACCTTCAACAATAGACTTCAATGTTGTCACTATTTTTCTTTAAATTTCTTCACAATTTCCTAGCTGTAATTTATTATTATTATTATTAACATTATTTCACAACAATGAGTAAGAACTTCAACACAAAATTATTCATCATGAACTATCCATATTATAAACTTTCTTCAGTATCCTCAGTCCATTTTTCTTGATCTAATTCCATCTCACTGATACCTTATATGAAAAATACCAATTGATACCCAGTTTTTTCAAAATTCACATCAACCTATTCATCTAATACCAATTGTTAAGAAGATTCTATTTTGTATTACTCCATATGGTGATATTACATTTGATTCTACAATAAAACATATATCATAAGAACTTATATTAGACCCATAATAATTAAGAAATTCTCCGAGTAGAAACTAAAAAAGCAACCTATCCATGATGGATTATCTCCCTTTTACATAGGTATCTATTCTACAAAAAACAAGGGATAAACATGAGCTCAAATTCAAGTCCCCTGCATGAACATTGAGTACCACACTAAAAGAATTATTCAATTTAAATTCTTTTAAACTTAATAGAATATATGATTCAATGATCTTTATTAATACTTCCTTAAAACATAGCATCAAAAAATTTCTTCGAACTTTAGAAATACCCATCTTGAATCATGATCATTACTTTATAATTATTGAAGTTTTGGACATCCATATCAATATAATCATATTTAATTTCTTGGAAAAATATTTATAGAAGAATTTAAAAAACATCTTCAATTAAAACATCATAGGAAGTTCTATGATTGTTAATCTTCATAATTTTCTATCTGATAAGCTTTGCATGTTCCATATTTTTGAAGATCATTGAGTTACTCTATATGAAGATTAAATTGAAGTAAATTTACTTTTTTTCTTCCATAAATACATCACTATCCACTAAATTTATAATAATTCATCCATTAGTCTTGAAACATTATCACTCTCCATTGAACTCACAAACATTACTCATCTATTTTAATTAGACTAGTGAAATCACTCAAAGTACCTTGTTTGATACTTCCTAAAAATTCCTATATTTAGAAACCATTTTACAATGGCCTTAAAAAACATTCCTCTATATTATGAGATTATAATTTTTCATGTGTATTTGTAAAACTCATTCGTTATAGTTTATACTCCTCTCTATCTGATCCAAATTCATCCATAGTTTCTACAATACTTATTTTTTCTGGTCTTACTAACATTCTCCCTTCAAATATGTTAAGATAGAATCATGAATACCTTCTTGTATAAATGATTTTTCAGTAATTTTAATTTCATATAATTATTTCCTGATTTTAAATTATGGAACCTCTCTAACTAATAGATTTTTTAATGTAATCAGATAAACATTTAGGGCCATACTCCATCTAATTACTTTAGAAAATTGGTCTTTGCATGACCAACTCGTTATTTTGGACTTTATACAATCTACTTAGTCTATTAAAATTTATTCATTCAAATTTTTAAGGAATTAACAACATTATAATGTGATTTATCTTTGGAAACAAAATAAAATACTTAGGAAAACATTATTCTTCGGAACCAACTTTTTCTTAACACGTAAAAACCTATAAGATATCATCCAATTTAACAGAGTTGAGGGATTAGTAGGTAGAGTACATGGATGTACTAGAACATCGACACCCTTAGGGGATGTAGGCTCTTCTCTCACCATAATATGTGATGGTAACTTATGTATGATCACATCGATGCTTCCCCACTTCTAGACCATACCCATGTGAATAAGTATGAGATAGTCCATCCACTGGGGAGAGCCTAAGAGACTGTGAGGGAGAGAGGGTTAAAAAAACCCCATGTGCTGCACCAACTAGGTGGAATATAAACCACCATTCAGGTTTCTCTTATGACTAGTGTACATAGTATGGTAGTAGGAGGTAGTGAATTAGGGGTGTTTGGGGTAGTCATATCAATAAATATATCTTAGGAACTCCATGCCCCTCCCAGGAAAAACTACTCCATCATAATGTCATGGGAATATGATGAAGTTTAAAAAAGTTGGATTAATATTAATAAAGGGTACATGATTAGACTATTATTTGGTGAAGTATTAGTCTATCAGACATCACGTCCAGCAGTCTCTTACCATATAATGAGTAGTTTTTAGTGGGTGGGTCTGGTGAGAGTGGACTAAAATGGTTGGTTGGATGGTTGAGGGTAAAATCCATACCCTAAACCAAACTCAATCACAATAAGCTAAAATTTCTTGTCTCCAAAGAATAATTTAATTGAAATTTTAGTGTTACTTAGTGTATCCTAATATATTGACCTATCAAACAAAAATTTAAAAGTGAACTAAAAAAATTAATCATGATATATTAGAGTGCTAACCTATAGAACTATGATAAGATGGGTATGGACCAAAAAATCCTTTATTTAATCTATTAGTCCCAACCTTTCTATAATACTCGTTTTGAGGAATCAAATTCTCAATTGGATTATACACCATGAGAAATGATACAACTGGTCATTGTAAGGGTTTTACTTATAAAAAATAAGGCATGGTTGGGGCTGTGGTATGGGAGTTGTGGGTGTTGTTCATGGATATTCTCATTTTATATAAAGAATTTTTTTTGATGTTATTGAAAAAAGAAGAGGCAATGGTTCCATAGAATCTACAGTACTATATGGTGTTTCTGATGACACCGTGGATGCTAGAAAAGGGGGTAAAATATCCAATTCTAGTGGATTCGATCCTATTAGGTCCAATCATAGCTACTCTTTTGTTGTCTCAATGCGAAATCATTATGGGATGGGAGAATCCTTTGAGATTATTGTGTGTTTTCCACATGATTGATCCCCATAAACAATAATCTTATAAAGGAAGAAATACATAATGAAAAAACAAAACAAAACAAAATAAAATCATATTTAAAAAATTACAAGGTGTTTTCTTTAGAGTACACATCGTGTAGTGTATGCTTGGTATCAAACTATGTGATCTGGGGATACACCTAGGTACCCCTTGACAAGGCAGTGTAAATGTATATGGTGTGGGATAAATGAATACACCTTGTATTGGAAAATGGAAATTCAAGACATGCGGAGTGTAGGACATAACCAATCTCTACATGGGAAGGGGAAAATGTAGATGTTGTGTTCCAAATTCCCAAGTAATATTTTTTCAAATACAGTGCCTACCCATATTCAAATCAAACACCATGTGTGATATCTGGTCATTTGACCATTTAAAACTATGTTTCAGATGAAAATACCCCAACCCAAAAAATGTTATGGACACCCGAAAATAATGGTTATAGAACTAAATAACTAGATACTAAAATGTATTTTAAGTGATTTGAGGTTGATACCCCCTCTGAATCAAGTGTATGGAGGAATGTAGGTGGTGGATTCCTCTATACGACTTTATAAAATGGTGGGGGGGAGATATATGGAATAATTAGTAGCTGAGTGAAGGGGGATTAAATTTTAAATACTGGGTACATGGTGTGTATACATGGATACACCCTGAGCTCATTAATAATTTTTTTTAAAAAATTAAATAATTGATTTATTTACTAATTCATTTACCTAGTTATTTATTATAATATATATATATATATATTAATATACATGTATTTTGTGTGGAGATACACAGTGTGTGTTTTAAAAACTGAAAAGGATAAAGATAAGAACCACCCCAGTGATCGGGGCGGGGTTTGAACCAGTGACCACTTTGATCTAGTTGACTTCCCTCAACCACTAGAGTGAAGTTTTTTACTTATGAAATATTTTTATCTGTTTGATATTTTATTTATTAAATAAACTAATAAATAGCTAAATAAACTACACAAAGCATGTGGTTTTATTTTTTGAAAATAGGGTCGAAGTTAGGGAGATTGGATAGGCTCAAACTTATTTATTTTGGATCTCGGGTTGAGACCCTTCCTATCAACCGGACCCCACCTTTAGGTGTAAAATTATTCTCAAATTATTTTAAATCCTATTATTATTTTTCACAATACATATCCTATATATAATTACAATAATTTTTTTTATTTAATAGGAAAATGTTCGTGTTGAGTCAGCTGTATGGAATCAAACCTTGGTTTTTTGGACCTTAGGGTAAAACCCTTCTAGAAGATCCAATCCCATCGTGGGTTTTATTTTTGGTTTATAATATATATATATATAAAATAAAAATATCACATGATTAAAATAAAAAAATACAATAAAATAAATAACATATGGTTTTATTTAAAGGTAAAAGATGAAGGTGCAGTCAGTTAGGATGATTCAAACTTGGGCCTTTTGGACGTTGGGTTATGATCATGCTAACCATCACATACTTACCTGGAGTTCAATTTTCAATTTTTTACTTTATTTTAATATATCAAAAATATAACGCACTATTTAGAAAAAACATGGGATAAAAATAATGGTCTCTGCGCCAACATATGGAGTATAGAGATTTGAAATGGTGATGGACTTGGTTACAAAACGTGTATATATAGCTACACAATGTGTTCATTAATATTTTTTAAATTAATTATTCAATTAATTTACTGATTTATTTATTTATTTATTCAATATATAGTTTATATATATATATATATATTATTATACATTTAGTGTGTGTAGAGATACATGATGTGAATTTTAAAAAATTAAAAAGAAAGAACATGCTTTACCCCAGTGTTTAATGCATTGTTCAAAAAATTATCTACCTCGATCTAGTTGATCTCCCTAAAAATATATAGAAAAGTTTGAATTATAATATCTTATTATATATTTTATATTTTACTCATTAAATAAAGCTATACAAGATAAAATAAACAATATAGGACATGTGGTTTAACTTTTTGAAAATATGGATCAATTTTGGAACATTGGAAGGGCTTGAACCTTTATCTCTTGAACCCTAATTAGAGACATTTACCATCAACCCAACCCCCCCTTCTGGTGTAAAATTATTCTCGAATTATTTTAAATATTAATAAAATATTATCACATGATAAAAAATTTATAAATACATAGATGACATGTATTTTTATTTAAGAGAAAAAGGATGAAATTGAGTCAACTCTATTGAATCAAACCCTTGTCTTTTGAACCCTATGCTGCAACCATACCAGTTGATCCAACCCCATCATGGGTTTTATTTATGTTTTAATATATATATATATATATATTTATATATATAATAAAATATCTCTTTCTTACAATACACAAAATATTATAAAATACAAAATGTGTGGTTTTATTTAAAAGAAAAAGTTGAAGCTACAATCAGTCAGGAGGATTAAAACCCCGGTGTTTTGGAACCTAGGTTGCAATCCTTCCAATCATCTCATCCACACCATTAGTACATATTTTATTTTATTTTAATATATAGTAAAATATCACACACCGTTTATCAAAATAAAGAGATAAAAATAATGACCTCTATGGAATTGGAGGGCGTAGAGGTATTTATACTACCAATGACTCTAGTACCCTCGAGTGACCTTTCCATTAGAACAATATTAATTATTTTTTATTTAATTAATAAGTATTTAATTGTACTAAACATTATATTTTAATATAAAATAAACCAAAAATGCTCACCATGTATTATTAATACACATCATTCATTTTATTTTATTTACATTCTCATTATTTTTATTAATATAGAATGAATATAGGAAAAGAAATATAGATGGTGTGTATGGAAGAATTAAACACCATGTATTAATTTAAAATATAAAATAAATAAAGGATATATATATATATATATAAAGCACATGGATTTCCTTCAAGAAATCATTTTCGTTCAGGGTATCTGGATTCACCTACTGATTAGGAAACTTAACCATAATCATATGGTTGATGTGGATTTATCTTAGATAACCACCACATATGTCTGAAACCTTCATCTTCTAAGTGAGTATCATGTTTTTGGGTGGGAATAAAGGTGGATTACAGTATCCTAGATTTGTGGCTACCATAAATTGGAGGCATTCTTATGTGTTAGTTTTTGTATTTATATCTTCCACATCTTCATCTTTCTACTCCTTGATATTGAATACCTTAAAAATCTTATTAAAATCCTTAGGTTAATGGTAAAAAAACTTGTGGTATGAAAGATAATGATTGATTGATGTTAGTAGAAGCATGACATGATGTATCCCAATTTTTACATTTATGATATAGAAAATCAATTTTATAATAATTAAATTCATAATGATTTTGGGTTATTTCATGAAGTGATTACTTAGTCAAAATAGGAGAAGAATGCTCAAATCAAGTCAACCGAATTATCCAAGCTAGTTATTATATCAAAAAATTTCTCCACCAAATTTAAAATTCTTCCCAACCTTTTTTTAAATTCCAACTAGAGTTCGGTATATATTTCTATCATTGATAATATTTTATTATTAAAAACTAAATATAAATACAGTATAGAAGATGAAGTCTTGGTGTAGGTTTTTTTTTGATGAAAATTTGGGTTGAAAATTGATTGTGGGGGGTTGAAAGTGTTTCAAAGTTCTTCACATTAGGTTCTCCATTTTTGTTTATAATGGAAACTCTAAATAGTTCCCATATCCAAGACAGGGCATGAACCTAATTTCTAAAGGAAGACGGTCAATTGGGGTTTCAGACCCAATGATTATTATAATCTCATATTGATCGATAGGATGGGGGTCTGGATCATTATACCCTTGGGGGGGGGGGTGATTATTTCCTATTATAACAATCTATTAAATATTTAATATGTTCATGAATCTCTTCAAAATATTAGTGTATGACTAATTACCCTAATAAGATGATCAAGTGTTTAATCATTATTTTGTGTAAATGGGGTTATCTTAATTAGATCATCTGCATGTATCTGAGGTTTTTCATCCATTTACCATTATTTAGTAAAAATGGGAATCTATTTATATCTTGAATCCATATAAGTAGGCACTATAGAGTTTACATCTATCTAGATGTGAGGTTGATATTTTAAAGATGGGATTGAACCTTTATGAGTAATCCTATATATTATATTTATATTAAGAATCAAAACCCACATTGTTCTTTTGAGCTGTGAAATTTAAATTCATGTGGAAGGGACATATATAAGGGAACTTGGGAACCACATATAGATATCAAGCCTTAGGAATTCTTCCTACGTATCCTGATTATAATAGGAATTATATTCATCGTAGTTCACTACACCATCAACCCATTGATGGCCGATTACAGGTAATTAATGCTCAAGAGGTTTATTTCCCAAGGGCTTACCAATATGTGATCCCTTTATGACTTAAACCAAGGTGGATTCCCATATATAGAGACAGTCATATCATTTCATTGAATGAGGCTTACACTCCAAGGTTTCACTTACTTGGGGAGCCTTGTGATGTGAGTGGTATAATAATTTCAAATATGTAAGACCCCTTGATCCATACTTGATGTGATAAAGGAAGGAAAAGTTATCACTCTCATAACATATGAATCCAAAACTTATGCACTTGGGAGTCCCTTATGAGGTGTTTGATATTGATCCTGGGCCTTAAGAAGGCATCCTATACATCCTATTTATAGAAAGAACCAATGTCCTCGTTGTTTGGTTGGATCCTCAATCTTCAGATGGATAAAATAAAATAGTAAACCAATATTAGATTTTGGGTCCCATGGGTTAAATCATATGATATATGGAAGGATATACACTAAGGTGGATTCCCATTTGGATCTCAGGCCTTAAGAATGCATCCTTGATATCAGGTTTGGACAAGAATCAAATTCCTCATAGTTTAGTTCATCCCAACCAACTAATAGGTTGGGTTAAGTAATTATACTCGAAGGGATTATTATTATTTTTGAGGTTTGGGGAGGTTATATACATTTACTTGGATGGAAAAACATTTAAAAATGTCCAAATCTTATCCTATGATAGATAATGAGTGGGGGGCATGAGTGTCCAGCTAAGAATGTAAGGGTAGTGTGAGTATCCCCTGATACCTAGAGAGTTACCAGAGAACCCATCTTTATCCCATTATGAACACTTACCATATAAGTGGGGAATTCCAAAATACTTCTGTTGGACAAGGTTTACATGTCCCAAGGTGCCTGACTAGCATGACCTGATTCTCTTCCTAACATATCTGGAGTATTTGTTCGACATGTATGGGGATGTCTGGACATGTCCTGGTTGTTTGGTGGACTTGTACAAGGACAATCACATGACCTGGATGACTTTTCCAGGAAATGTCACATGATGAACAACAACACATCTAAGTGTGTCACATGATCAAGGACAATATGTCGAAGAGATGTCCCATGATCATACATAAATATCCAAGGGTCATTGCATGATTTTGATGATAGTTCTGTAGGACTTCACATGTTTTTATTACATGTTCATAGGATGTCGCACAATCAAGACGACACATCCAAAGGACTTCACACGAACTATATGAAATTTACAGAGGAAGTCAAATGACCAAGATGACATTTTTGAAGGACTTCTCATGACCCATATGACATATCTGGAGGACAACACATGATCTAGATGACATGTTTGATGGAATTCACATGATTTGGATTACATTTCTAGAGGAAGTTTCATGAATTGGATGACATTATTTGGTGTTGTTGCATAAACTAAGGAATAGACTCATGTGAAGAGAATAACCCCATTGCATGAAAATCAGTATACGTATCTTCACATTAGGATTATACCTTTTTTTCTAGTTTTATTATCATATAAATGTATCAATTTTTTTCAAGAGTTTTCTTGCGATGTATCAATGTGTTTCATGTGTTGTCTTTTGAATACATCACCTGATATAGTTGAGATGTAGAAACCAATTCACATGACCTAGCCAATACACCATATGTCCTTCACATGATCATTAAAGTGATCACACAATGTATATATGCATTATATGTAATCTGTTAGGTAATTAACCAAGTTTTTATTTGTTGTAAGACCCAAGTGATCACGTGGATCTCTTCTCCAAGAAGTCCAATTCCAGGCGATAATCTCTATCTCCATGTGAGTGTCTCTTTTATAGGCCTCACAACCTTGGTTCAATGACACCTTTATTGCAGTTTATATCATAGATATGTGTTTGTGGTGGGGAATCATCATGTGTTTCATGTCAACCTTTCCAAAGGTTATACATTGCATAATCTATGCATCACATGATAAAAAATGACCACTAGATCATCCCATCACAGTTATATTTATTGAACCCTAAATTGTAAAAGAGATTTTTCACAATCATGCTTACTTTTCGAAGAGCCATCATAAAATCAGACTGAAATGTATGAGAGTTTTCATGAGATTTAAATTCATGTAGAGAGGTATCCGCATGATCAAGTAGGAAATGTTTGGGGGCCTTCATGGGATTATATTAGCTTGTCAAGGGGGCCTATACGAGATTAGGTTTATATATCAAAGGGTGTTCGTGTGATCAAAGGCGATCAAATGAGGCGCATAACCCCTTCACACGAAAATTAGAATATATTCCTTTCACGAGAGGACTTTTCCATTTCCCAATTTTATTTTCTATTTTACAAATATTTTGGTATAGTCTTGGTGATTTGTTGCAAGTTTTTCATGATCCATAATGGATCTCACAATGTCATGCGAGCCCTGTCATGGATAATATCTCTCCTTGTCCATAGATCCAAAGGAGCATCTCATGATTGAATGTGTAACATCCCAGGTAAATAAATAAATAATAAATTTTAATTTTAATTAATATTTTATGAATTAAATATTAATTTTACTTTAAATGAGTTTCTATTTTTGATGTCAAACCTGATACACAACAACGAGTTTCCTTGAAATCTTACATTGCACAATAATAATATAATATGATTATTTTAAATGGTAGTTAATGCCTAGACATTTTATTGTAAGGAATGAACAAAACTAACTTAAATATAAATATACATGTTTTTTAAATGTTTTTACATTTATCCATAAAAATCAGAGGATTAAAATGTTGATGAATCTAATTTTAAGCATAATTTATGTTAAATGGTTGATTTACCACCTTTTGATGGATAACCCTCTTTAAATCAAGTTTTGGTCACTTTTATATGTTTTATTTTACCAAATAAAATTATTTTGTAGAATCGGGACATCAAAATTCACTTTTGATAAAATTTTGTTATTTTTGTAAAAAAATTCATTTTTTGATGAATAATGGAAAATACTATTTTTTTATTCAAAACTGCCTTTTAATATAATTTATTTTTATGGTTATATTACCTTTTTTAATTGATTTTAAACTTTATTTATATTATATTTTTATCATTTAATCCAATTTTGGTCATTATAAGTAATTTTACTATGAAATTGGAGATAAACAAGTGTCAATCTTGATAGTTATTATTTCTTAAAAACACATTTTTTTTGTTTTGACAACGAGAATTAATTTTAAATTAATTAATGAAACTCCTATGTATTTAATTTGGTAAAATAGAAATCATTTTTGAATTCAAGATTTGAAATATAGCTTTGGATGTTTTTTTGGTATTTTTCTGAAAAACTTCAATTTTTGATGAATAGTGAAAACATTGAGTAATAGTTAAAAAACTGACTTTTTCATTTAAATGAAATTTTACCATTTCTGTGAATTGAATTTTGAAAATCCTACATACATGGTTGTTATTAGTAAGTTAAATTTTTTTCAATAAGATGAAAATAATTTTTGGTGAATAGTAACTTTTGACTTTTATTTATCGCGGTTAAAGGTAAATAAGGTAATTCAAGGTAAAAAGAATATCATAATAATAAAAAAGTACCTTAACACTTTTCTTAACCTTATTGAATGAGTCTTGGACAACCATATGCATCCTTTGGCCTATTTGGGGACCCCAGAGAGCCACTTAAGAGTGATAATGAAAATTTATATTAATTAATTTAAGGTATAGACAAAAATGACATAAACAAATATCTTTTAGTAAATAAATATTTACATAGGGTTATATAAGTTATAGTTTCGACTATAAATATTATTTAAAAATATAAAACTATTTCTGACATCATGGAATTTGTTCTATAATT
Source organism: Viscum album (assembly GCA_963277665.1). Taxonomy (NCBI): domain Eukaryota; kingdom Viridiplantae; phylum Streptophyta; class Magnoliopsida; order Santalales; family Viscaceae; genus Viscum; species Viscum album. The sequence continues at coordinate 444,638,669 of OY728160.1, forward strand.
TTTAGATATCAAATATATTAAATTTTTTATGACACAATAATGATGCAATGTTTACCTCATTAATAAATGATTTAAATAAATAAGATTATAAAGATTAAAATAATATCCTAAACCTATCCAATTCTTATTAGATGATTTTATTTAGAGAATTATTCATCATATCTTCTACTTTAATTAGTTTTGTACCTTTAGAAACTGAAAATCATTATATAATAAAATAATATTTTCACACTTTCCTAAAGAGCCCCTCCTCCCCCTTATAAAAATACCTCACCTCTAAACCATTACTCACACCTCTCAAGCCCCTTGTATCATCCAAACCCTACCCAAATAAGTTCTCAATATCCCTCTCTTCATCCTAGAAGCCTTAACTTTGGTAGAAGGCACTTCAAGAAGTCCTTTTGGTTCAAACCAAAGGGAGTTACCCAAATTAAAGGTAACCGTTTCTCTTAAATTATTTTATTTTATTTTACTTCTCCAACCCCTAAAATATTTTTATTCCTTTTTTATAACAAAAACAATATTATTATTATAATAGGATGTTTTTATTAGAAGGATTCTAACTACACTTGCACACACCTCCATCCAATGGGTAAAGAACATACTGTTTCTGTGGATGACAAACTAACACCTCAGGAAATGATGATTGTTCAACTATCTCCTACCGCCTCTAATGGTGGAAATTAAGATGGAGCTATATTTATATATGATACATATTATGTTTTTGTTTTCTTTATGCCTCTATATTTTCCATTTATATCATACCTTTATGGTTTCCATTATGGGAAAATGCGATAATTTCATTTGAGGAAGTGCAGACTACCTCCCCCTTAAAGTGATATGACTCTTAATGCCATATATGGGAAATATAAAGGATGGGGTTAATGATATTATATATGATATTATACAGGAATTATAATACACCTATATATCATTATGTTTCCATTCCATTAAATATGAAATAGAAATGAAAGTAATGTTCATGCGTACGTACGACTTACCGTCTCCATGAACGGTGCATTTCATTTGTTACCTCTAAATGTAATATTCTAAATACATGTATATAATGAATATATATAATATATATAATATCTAAATCATGAATACCATTCTGTATATAATGAACTTTTGACCACATGAACAACTTTCAATTATAAGAAGTTCAGTTTTGGCTCAAGTACCAAACATCGACAAAACGACTATTATTAACTTAATTTATTAAATAATGTTTAGAACATGGTATTTAGTGATATAAAAGGAATAATAAACTTGAAAAATGTTCCTAAGTAAGTATAAATTAACTTTAGTTTATAATTAAAGAGATTAAAGAACAAAGGGGTCAAGTCAGACATGAGGTAAGGGACTTTGTCTCAATCTCCTTTTATTGAGGCATATTTTGTTTTATACATGACCTTGTTTTATACTGTATATAAACACCGAATTTTAGTTTTATTCAAAAGGAATATTTTCTCTACTAATCATTTTACTAAACGACAAAAAATAATGTTTCTTTTAAGGTAAGCACTGACAATGACCTTTTCCACCACTACAAGTATTATTTGATACTTTGGATTCATTAACAAAATGTAATGTTTTTAAAATGAAAATAAATACCATATACTCTATTATGTATTTTGGTATTGAAAATGGTTTTGATAATGGATTTGTTATGTCAGTATATTTAAATGATATATTGTGATTAAAAGGTGGAAATGTTATCTTCCCTTTATATTTGTTTTATGTGTTATGAATATGTTATGGTTCTTGGGAATTGTTACATATATGGGTGGTTACATGACAATACTGGGGCCAGTGAGCCCGAGATAGCTATCCAATGCATTGGGTAACGTGACTGAGGTAAACGTGAATGTTTCTCTTATGAGTTTTAGGGAATATAATGTGATGGGTATTCCAAATGTGACTCTCTATGTAGCTGTGAAAGCTACACTGTAATTCTATTATTGATTCTACAAGTTACCTTTATGATTTATGTTTTCTATGTGTGATTCATAAATCTTATGATTTCATGTGGTATGTTAAAGAGATTATGTTATGTATTTAATGACAAACTAACATTTTATTTCTTTGTTTTATAACCCTTACTGGGATTTTTATTCTAATTCGATGTTTTGAAATGTTTTTCACAGGACTTAAAGATGATTAGGGTCAATTATGGGATCTAGGAAAAGTCATGCTATCTAAAACAAGGAACTAGAGATGGCTCTTTTTTTAAGATTTTTTATTTTGTGAAAAAATTGGAACTGAGTAGAAGTGTCTACTTTGTAACTTTTGAGATGTAATGTAATAGTTAAGACCTAATTCACTAAAACTATAAACTTGAAAATATCCTCAATTTGAATTATTCATTTAATTAAAAATTATGTAATGTTTAAGGCTGGGTCCTTATAGTTGGTATTTGAGGGAGGTTATAGATAATTTAGAAGTTAGGATATTGTTAAATTAATATCCATAAATTAATTTATGTTAATATTTAAATGATAGAATTTATAGATTACCATGTTGCTTCACCTAAGATATCTCTATGTTCTGAATGGGTTTTTGCAGAGGAAACATGGAAGCTATGTTGGGATGACATCAGGAGGAAGACAACCTTCCAAATTAGCAGCCCGAGATAGTCCGAATCGGAACTGAACAGTTTGTTGCAGTGATGGAACAATTGAATAAGGATATAAATGGTGGTGGTATCCATGCACGTGATCATCCAGATCAACCACAAATGAACATGTCAGTTGTGAATCCTTTCATGAAGCAACATTGTAACGACCCGAAACATTGAATAAATCTTGTTTCCTAATTTTGTGTGTTATTTTATTTTTTATACTCAACTAAACTGTTTCATTTGATAACATGAGTATAATTAAAATGAGACCGTTGTATTTTGACTCTTATATTACCATTGGTCAATATGACCGCTGGAAACTAAACGTTTTGATTATTGTTTCTAAATACAAGTAATCTTGTTTAATTAATATAAAAATAAGATTCGATGGCCTCACCCAGTAGTCTTGGACCGATCGAAGCCCATCTAACAGAACTTGGGAAGGAGGTAGCACCACTGGGCTTTACTCTGGACCAAACCCAAGCCAAACTTCATCGTGTGAAGCTAGAACGGAATAGCCTTCGTGAGAAGTGCAAACTGATAGAAATTACTACTCGTGCGATGTTGGCCGAGCCTCCCTCGGAATCTCTCACCTTAGCACACCTTACACTTTGGTCCTATGATGGTGTGATAAGGGGCTATGTAAGGAGACCGTAACTGCCTTGTGTAATCCTTTGTTTTAAATAAAAATTGGTATTTCTTCTTATGAAATGTTTTTGAATTTTCAAATGACCGGATAAATATAGTATGCATATTTTTGATGAATTTTAGAGAAAGGATATTTTAAAAATGTTTATGTAAACCTTAAATAAATAAAAATGTGTAATGATTTTCGAAAAATGTTCTTCTACAATTATTTTCAGTACGAAATTTAGAGTCTAATAAGATCAACTTAATTTTTGATGAATAGTAAATTATGAATAGTTATTTTATGCTTAGGATTAGTAATGTGACTAAATTGATTAGTAATCTCACTTAAATAAAGAATTAATATAATCTAGGCACCTTGATTAAGTAATGTGATTCAATAAAATGGTTAAATAATGGTTTCATAAATTATTAGTCAAGTATTAGTTTTTTCGGGTGAATAGTGTTTTTAAATTAAAAATTTAATTAAAAATATATAGAAAATTATTTTTATAAAATGTATTTCATTTTTGAACTCAGAGAATCGATATTATTTTAAGGTTATTTTTAGGGATTTTTCTGAAAAAAATGAATTTTCGGTGAATAGTGTATTTATTAAGAAATTAAATTAAAAATATTTAGAAATTTATTTTTATAAAATGGATTTCATTTTTGAAATCAGAGCATCAATATTTGGTTAAGGTGAAATTTTGGGATTTTTCTGAGAAAGTTGAATTTTCGATGAATAGTGAAAATACAGTTTTTAAGTTACGGGTGTTTAATGACATCATTAAATGATGTATTAAGTATGTAATCAATATGGTCAACTTATGAATAGTAAGATAAGGTATGTGGTGTCCCAAGTGGCCAATACCATGAGCAAATACCATGGGCAAACCCATGGTTTTTCCAAAACCACTAATGAGGTGTCCCTTGGCCATTAATGCCTTGTCCCCTCACTTTCCCTATAAATACCAAGCCATCCTCTCATCCATTCGACTCCCCACTCTCCCACAACGAAGTTTTGGTCTCATTACCTCCCAAGGAGTCCTACCAAGGTTCCCCCAAGCCCTCAAGGTACCAACCTTTGAGTTTTAAGAGTTACGTTTTAAGGTAAGGGATCCGACCTCTCTCTTTCTTTTCAAGTAATCTCTTTTATGTCATTTCTTTTATGATCCATGTTATTATGTTGGAGTATGTTCTTTTGTATTCATATTAATGCCCTTTTCATGTTAATATGATGATAGACCCCCTCTTTCTGTCATCTTTTCATTTTATGAATGTTTAAGTGGCGTCGTTAGGCTGCCGAAATTTTTGTAACGGATTCTTTCACCCTTCTCATTTTCAAGTTCTATTTTCTTGTCAAGTATTTCAAGTTCCTTTTTATTATATTTGGGTATGATATCTATATCTATAATACTGATTTTTTATGATCATATGATGAGATACCACATTTTATCTCTTCAATTCATTATTTTCATGTTTTAAGTGGCGCCGTTAGGCTGCCGAATTTTTAAGGGATTCGTTCGCCTTTCTCCCTTTTCAAAGATCTACTTTCATGTCAAGTATTTCAAGTTCCTTTTGTATTATGTTGGGGTATGATATCTATATATATCATACTGATCATTTATGTTCATATGATGAGAGACCATATTTGATCTCGTCAATACATTTTTGTTGAAGTTTAAGTGACGCCGTTGGGCTGCCGAGTTTTCATATAAGAAATTTTATTTTTGTCTTCATTTTATGTTCTTCATTTCATATGGTATATCTTTAAAATTTCAATACCATGTTCTCAAATACTTTATATTCTATCCCTCTACTGTTTTATGGGTCATTTATGAGTGTTTGACCCATGTCCCCTCTCTTTTCAATGTTTTTTTAAAACCCCGAAACATAGCCGTTATGCTGCAGAATTTCCGTCTCAAAATGTCTCTCTCTTTTTCTAAAGTACTTTTATTTTATTAAACAGAATACTCATAGATATTTCTTCAAAAGGGGTATTTATATATATATATCACAATTTTTGATTTTAAATTCTGGGATTTACATACATGAGATCCGCTCTCCCCTTCCGTGGGATTAAAGTGACGTAAAGATCATGTCCTTAAAGCAGTTTTTAAAACGTTATGATTATGAAATGAAACCCATTTATTTTATGCTATATGGGTTGTTTATGAAATTATTTATGATGATATATATGGGTAACATTATAATAAAGTAAAAATTTAAGGGTGCGCCCTGATAGCGTTCCAATGGATTGGGTAATGATGTAACCACTAGAGATTACAATTTTCACGATATCTTGGTGAATAACCTTGGTAATTTTCAAATGACACCTTGGGGATGGACCTTGGTGATATGTTCATGATTTTATATGTTAAATGATGTAGCCACATCTTCAAGTTATGAAAAATGTTATTTTTATTATGATATTCCTCATGGATTCTTTCTCATGCCTTAAAGTTATTTTCATGACCTTATTGAAGTATCTCAAGTTCACATGTAAAATGTTTCTCTTGTTTCTCTTACTAGGCCTTCTGCTCACCCTTTCTTTTGATGTATGTCCCCAGGTTATGAGATTCAGTAATGAACCTAGGATGAACATGAGGAGAAGCCTTTCATGTGTTTAAGTTCCTGGTTTCCAAGACACTAAACCTTAAAGATCCTCAGTTTTGTGTAATGTAATGAACGTTTATGTTATAAAAAGGCGGGATGTCATAGTTGGTATCAAAGGATGGTTTAGTTATTTGTGGAAATTAGGATATGAAAACTTTAGGAAGAACCCTATAGAAAAGTTTAAATTAAGGAAATATTCCTGGTATTTTGGTGAGTATTGAGTAAGGGGTTGCCAAGAAAATACATCCCTGTCTGGATACGAGCAGGTAGAGGTGGCTCTAGCACATATGTACATAGGGGTAAAACCCGGAAACACCGCTTTGAGCTAGACTCGAACGGGAACTGGTACACGACAACGGGCCTTGCTGCACTCTTGGTTACGACACTCCCGGGGGATATTATTTGGTAAATTCACAAGCTTAGTATGAACCATTGTTAAAGGAACAACGATAAAATAAAATAAAGATTCACATAAGAATATATGATCATGGATAACCTAGATTGGAACCTAGGGGATAAAAAGTTAGGGTATAATTTTCTTCTACAAGTTATCCTTATATGCTTTAAGTTCCTTTTCATGATTATTGGCTAAGTATTTAAGCCTCTAATTGTACCTTCTTTTCTTAGTTAATGGGGGGAAATGGAAGAACATGTCCCAACAACCAATGTGATAAGAAATGTGACGATTTCCATATTAATATGACAAAGATTAATAGGGGATTAAAAGATGATTATTATTTTGGAAGATGTTCACTATTTGGGGAACCCTATATGATCGAGGTAAATAGATTACTACGGTATTTTCATTGAGGAGTAAGGTTGACTTATATTTTGAAGAATCAGTGAATTTAAGGTGGACTTATAGTAATTTAGGTTACATATGGATATGATTAACCTATCTTGGGTAAAATATGTTTAGGTTTGCTACTTTTATTATAAGATGTTAGGAGTGGTTGATTTTTTTTGGATATGAACAATGAATTTTATTTTGGAAGACTATGTTATCAAGTACTTCTTGTATTTGGGTTTCAATCTTAGTTTGGTTTATTTTGAGGAATTTTAAGGACAGTTATTTATGGAATGGTCTATGATGAACTTTGGGTAGTACCGTGGAACTTTGAAGATTTAAAGTAGTTTCCCTTCCTCTGGGGTTCTCTATTTTGGAAGAGTTGTTTTATCCTACCCTTTCTGTTTTTGGGATAATTTTTAAAGATAGAAGAAATAGATAGTTAATATTTGGTGGATTATGTGATTCTCTATAATATGATTCTTGTGCTTTGATGAGACCAGGTAGTTTTAAATGCTCATCGTTTGTAGAAAATATTTGTTTTGGTAGAAACATATTAAAGGATGAAACTCTACTGGAAGGTAGGTATATTTCCTTATGTTTTGTTCTATGTTGTAAATGAATTCCTCAAAATTATGAAAAGGAATGTAAATCAAAAACATTGTTGGTTTATGTTTCCTACTAGGTAATCAAAGACCGTTTACACACATCATAAGTTTGGTATTTTCTCGTGGTTAACTTTCTCCTAATCATGTTTTCTATCACTCTCCCTTAGAATGTGACCCCTTATTTTTTCCTCCATGTCCATGTTTTCCTACAAGGGATCCTAGTATGGGTTAACTCGGGTGACCTTTGTACTACCTTTTCTTTCTTTTAATGTAATGGTGTTACTGACTCTTTTTCCGATGTGGGACATTCAATGAAATTTCAAAACCCAATTTTAAAAAATTGTTGGACGCAATTTCATAAGGGGGGAAGATTGTAACGACCCAAAATTTTGAATAAATATTGTTTCCTAATTTTGTGTGTTATTTTATTTTTTTATAATCAAGAAAACTGTTTCATTTTATATCATGAGTATAATTAAAATTAGACCGTTGTATTTTGACTGTTATGTGACCATTGGTCAATATGACCGCTGGAAACTAAACGTTTTGATTATTGTCTCTAAATACAAGTAATATTGGTTAATTAAAATAGAAAGAAGATTCGATGGCCTCACCCAGTAGTCTTGGACCGATCGAAGCCCATCTAACAGAACTTGAGAAGGAGGTAGCACCACTGGGCTTTGCTCTGGACCAAACCCAAGCCGAACTTCATCGTGTGAAGCTAGAACGGAATCTCCATCGAGAGAAGTTCAGACTGATAGAAATTACTACTCGTGCGATGTTGGCCGAGCCTCCCTCAGATTCTATCACCTTAACAAACCTTACACTTAGGTCCTATGCTGGTGTGATAAGGGGCTATGTAAGGAGACCGTAACTGCGTTGTGTAATCCCTTGTTTTAAATAAAAATTGGGATTTCTTCTTATGATAAAGTTTTTGAATTTTTAAATGACCGGATAAATATAGTATGCATATTTTTGATGAATTTTAGAGAAAGTATATTTTAAAAATGTTTATGTAAACCATAAATAAATAAAAATGTGTAATGATTTTCAAAAAATGGTCTTCTACAATTATGTTCAGTACCAAATTTAGAGTCTAATAAGATTAAATTAATTTTTGATGAATAGTAAATTATGAATAGTGATTTTATGCTTAGGATTAGTAATGTGACTAAATGGATTAGTAATCTCACTTAAATAAAGCATTAATATAATATAGGCACCTTTATTAAGTAATGTGATTCAATAAAATGGTTAAATAATGGTTTCATAAATTATTAGTCAAGTATTAGTTTTTTTTCGGGTGAATAGTGTTTTTTAATTAAAAATTTAATTAAAAATATTTAGAAAATTATTTTTATAAAATGGATTAAATTTTTGAACTCAGAGCATCGATATTATTTTAAGGTAATTTTTGGGGATTTTTCTGAAAAAAATGAATTTTCGGTGAATAGTGTATTTATTTGAAAATTAAATTAAAAATATTTAGGAAATTATTTTATAAAATGGAGTTCATTTTTGAAATCAGAGTATAAATATTTGGTTAAGGTGAAATTTGGGGATTTTTCTGAGAAAGTTGAATTTTTGATGAATAGTGAAAATACAGTTTTTAAGTTACGGGTGTTTAATGACATCATTAAATGATGTATTAAGTATGTAATAAATATGGTCGAATTATGAATAGTAAGATAAGGTATGAGGTGTCCTAAGTGGCCAATACCATGGGCAAATACAATGGGAAAGCCCATGGTTTTGCCAAAACCACTAATGAGGTGTCCCTTGGCCATTAATGCCTTGTCCCCCTCACTTTCCCTATAAATACAAAGCCATCCTATCATCCATTCAACTCCCCACTCTCCCCCAACAAAGTTCTGGTCCCATTACCTCCCAAGGAGTCCTCCTAAGGTGCCCCCAAGCTCTCAACCTTTGAGTTTTAAGAGTTACGTTTTAAGGTAAGGGATCCAACCTCTCTCTTTCTTTTCAAGTAATCTCTTTTATGTCATTTCTTTTATGATCCATGTTCTTATGTTGGAGGATGTTTTTTTTATTCATATTACTTCCCTTTTCATGTTAATATGATGAGATACCCCCTCTTACTCTCATATTTTTATTTTATGAAAGTTTAAGTGGCGCCGTTAGGCTGCCGAAATTTTTATAACAAATTCTTTCACCCTTCTCATTTTCATGTTCTAATTTCTTGTCAAGTCTTTCAAGTTCCTTTTTATTATGTTGGGGTATGATCTCTATATATATCATACTTATCTTTTATGATCATATGATGAGATACCCCATTTTATCTATTCAATTCAGTATTTTGAAGTTTAAAGTGGCGCCGTTAGGCTGCCGAATTTTTAAGGGATTCGTTCGCCTTTCTCATTTTTCAAAGATCTACTTTCATGTCAAGTATTTCAAGTTCCTTTTGTATTATGTTGAGGTATGATATCTATATCTATCATACTTATCTTTTATGTTCATATGATGAGAGACCCTATTTCGTCAATTTATTTTTGTTGAAGTTTAAGTGACGCTGTTGGGCTGCCGAATTTTTATAAGAGAAATCTTATTTTTGTCTTCCTTTCATGTTATTCATTTCATATGGTATATCTTTAAAATTTCGTTACCATGTTCTCAAATACTTTATATTCTGTCCCTCTACTATTTTATGGGTCATTTATGAGTGTTTGACCCATGTCCCCTCTCTTTTCAATGTTTTCTAAAACCCCGAAACATAGCCGTTATGCTGCAGAATTTCCGTCTCAAAATGTCTCTCTCTTTTTATAAAGTACATTTATTTTAGTAAGTGAAGACTCAAAGATCTTTCTTCAAAATGGGTATTCACATATATAAAAAAATGTTTTATTTTAAATTCTGGGATTTACATACATGAGACCCACTCTCCCCTTTCGTGGGTTTAAAGTGACGTAAAGATCATGTCTTTAAAAAAGTTTTAAAACGTTATGATTATGAAATGAAACCCATTTCTTTTTTCTATATGGGTTGTTTATGAAATTATTTATGATTATATATGTGGCTCACATGATAATAAAGGAAAATTTAAGGGTGTTCCCTGAAAACGCTCTAATGCATTGGGTAATGATGTAACCACTAGAGATTACAATTTTCACGATATCATGGTGAATAACCTTGGTAATTTTCAAATGACACCTTGGGGATGGACCTTGGTGATATGTTCATGATTTTCTATGTTAAATGATTTAGCCACATCTTCAAGTTATGAAAAATGTTATTTTTATTATGATATTCCTCATGATTTCTTTCTAATGCCTTAATGTTCTTTTCATGACCTTATTGAAGTATCTCAAGTTCACATGTAAAATGTTTCTCTTGTTTCCCTTACTGGGCCTTCTACTCACCCGTTCTTTTGATGTATTTCCTCAGGTTATGAGATGCAGTAATGAACCTAGGATGAACATTAGGAGAATCCTTTCATGTGTTTAAGAATAAATTTTTTATGTTTTCATGTTTTAAGTTCCTGGTTTCCAAGACACTAAACCTTAAATATCCTAGGTTTTTTGTAATGTAATGAAAGTTTATGTTATAAAAAGGTGGGATGTCATAAACATCCCCCATAATTCGGAGTATCATATAACCCTATGCTAGGAGAAGGGTGGATTAAGTCACTAGAAAAAATATTTGATGTCATGGGGTGTTCAGAACATCAAAAGGGTAGTCTCGTTGTTTATCGTTTTGAAGGTGAAGATGATCAGTGGTGGTCGATGGAGAAAAATATCAGGGATAGTGAGGATATTGATGCTCTTGATTGGGATGAATTAAAAGGTATGTTTCATGAGAAATATTTTCCTAAGGTGGTTCATATTTGGATGGAAAAACAATTCCTCGAATTGAGGTAAGAGGATGACTCAGTGGAAGCTTATGAAGCAAAATTCACTCAACTGGCAAGGTATGCTCCATATTTTATATGAGATATTGCTAGTAAAATAAACTCTTTTTACTTAGTATTAAAGCCAAAGTATTGAAGGGCTTTATATTCTTGTGAATTCAAAAGTTATGCAAAACATGTTCGATGTGCGGAGAAGTTGGAAATGGAGTTTACTGATGATTAGGTGTTCTTTGACAAACGGAATAAGAGGTCAATGTGGTAGATGAAAGGGAATAACTCTTCAAAAAATATGAGGGTAAGAAACTTATGTTTATAGTTTGTGAAAATTGTGGTAAAAAGAATATTGGGGAATGTCTTTTGAATTATAGTAAGTGCTACCGATGTGGTAAAATGGGTCACAAATCTCATAATTGCACTGAAAAATATCAGGGTAATGGTAAGACAAAAAATGATTTACCTTTAGTAAAATGTTTTAAGTGCAATGAAATGGGTCATTATGCAAATGAGTGTCCAATGAAGTACTCAACTAAGGGAAAGCAACCAGACTACAAGCAGAAAGGGGCGGTGAAATCCTTTGCAACTACTTCACCAGATGTTGGGCTATCAAATGAAGTAGTATCAGGTACACTATTTGTTTGTTTAGAATATGCCAATGTGTTCTTTGATTCGGGGTCTACACATTCATTTATTTCTATGAAGATTTCTAGTAAATTGGGAATTCCATATCAAGATATAAATCATGAACTTATGTTAAAAACACTTGGAGGAAATGCTGAGACAAAAAGAAATTATAAGAACCTTCTTGTCCTTTTGTGCGGAATGAATCTACATGCAAACCTTATTGTTTTTCCTCTAGTAGAGTTTGATGTTATTTTGTGTAGGGATTGGATTTCTGTTTATCATGATATGATTGACTGCAGAGCTAAAGAGGTTTCATTTCATAAAGATTTTCAGTTTGCGTACAATAATGAACCTTTACTTTTTATAACATATCAAGAAGCCGAGAAACTAGTAAAATATGGAAATGAATTTTACGTTTCACATACTATTGAAAACAAATGAACTGTTCAGATTAATGATGTTCTAGTGGTAAATGAGTACCTTGATGTTTTTCTTGATGATTTTTCTAGTATTATACATGACTAAGATGTATAATTTACTGTTGACTTAGTTCTTGATTCTAAGCCAATTTCAAAACCCCCTTATCAAATGGCTCAAATTGTAGTTTTAGAGTTAATGAAGCAATTATAGAAGTCATAAGATAAATGTTTCATTCGTCCTAGTATATCACCATGGGGTGCTTCTATCTTGTTTGTTAAAAATAAAGATGGTTCAATGAGACTTTGCATTAATTATAGAGCATTGAATAACAACACTATTAAGAAAAAGTATCATTTTCCTCATATTGATGTGTTTTTTTTCATCTCTAGGGAGCTCAGCATTTTTTGAAGATTTTCTTGAGGTCAGGGTACCATCAGTTGAAAGTAATGGAAGAAGAAACTCCAAATATCGTGTTTCATACTAGATATGGGCATTATGAATTTGTAGTTATTCCTTTTGGTTTAATCAATGCACTTGCTGTATTCATGGATCTTGTTAATATAATATTCTGTGAGTCCTTGGATAAGTTTGTGGTTGTGTTCATTGACAAAATTTTGATTTATTCGAAAAGTAAAGAGGAGCATGGATGTCATTTAAGGGTTGTATTGCAAACATTAAAATAAAAGAAACTATTTTGGAAATTCAGCAATTGTGAGTTTTGGTTACAATAAGTTTCTTTCCTTGGTCACATTTTTTCAAATAATGGCATAACTATTGATCCTACTAAAACAAAAGTTGTTAAAGAATGGCCAAGACCCAAAAATATAACCAAGATTCGTAGTTTTCATGGTTTGGATGGTTATTACTGGAGGTTTTTTGGAAATTTGGCACAGTTATCTAGTCCAATGACTAAGTTAACTCGAAAAGGTGTTAAGTTCATCTGGAAAAAAGAATGTGATGATTGTTTTCTGGAATTGAAAAGAAGAATGATAAATGATTTAGTTTTGGAACTACCTACCAGAAATGGTGAGTTTGTTTTTTATAGTGATGTTTCATTGAAAGGACTTGGCTGTGTCCTTACGCATAATGATATTGTAATTACTTATGCTTCATGTCAGTTGATACCTCATGAGTTAAATTACCCTACACATGATTTAGAATTAGCTGCTATTGTTTTTTCTTTAAAAATTTGGAGGCATCATTTGTATGTAGTAAAATGCAAAATGTATACTGACTAAAAAAATTTGAAGTATATATTCACTCAGAAATAGTTAAACACGAGACAAAGGATATGGTTATAATTAATCAAGGATTATGATTGCATGATCCATTACCATCTGGGGAAAGAAAATAAAGTGGCTGATGCTTTGAGTTGAAAAATTAATGCTTCATTAACCATGCTACTTTTGGAATGAGATCCTTTGGTTTTTTATGTGATGAAATTTGGCATAGAAGTTGTTGGTGCAGGAAATTATTCTGTTTTATTTTAGGAGTCAGTGAGATCATCTCTCTTAGAAATAATTAAGAAGGTGCATAATGAAGACAATGAGTTGCAGAAAAAGGTAGAGTTGGTTCATAAGGGTAAGTTGCCTGAATTTAACAATGATAATGATTGTGTTTTGAGATTTGGAAACAGATTATGTGTGCCTTATGATTCACAGTTGAAGAATGAGTTGTTATGTAAAGCTTATAGTTCCCCGTTTTTAGTTCATCCAAGTAGTACTATGATGTATAGAGATCTTTGGAAATATTACTAGTGGGATGGAATGAAAAGAGATATTGATGATTTTACTATGAAGTGTTTGACTTGTCAGCAGGTTAAAGTAGAGTGGAAGTTACTGAAAGGGCTACTTCAGTCTTTACCGGTACCAGAGTGGAAATGGGAAAATATATCCATGGACTTTGTTGTGGGATTACCAAATAAATCTTGAGGTAATAATGAAATCTGGGTTATTGTTGATTGATTGACTAAATCTGCTCATTTCCATTCTATTCGTGATACTTTGTATCTAGATCAACGTTCTCAGTTGTATGTTAAAGAGATAATCCGGTTGCATGGTGTTCCCCTCTCCATTATATCTGATCGTGATCCCAGGTTTACTTCTAGCTTTGGAAAATGCCTTCAGAAGTTGTTGGGTGCTGAATTAAATTTTAGCACAGCTTTACATCCGCAATCAGATGGGAAATCAGAACGAACAATTCAGACCTTGGAGGATATGCTCTTTGTTTATTCACTAGATTACCATGGCTGATGGGACCAACATATTTCTTTAGTTTAATTTTCATATAATAACTGTTTTCATTTGAGTATACAAATGGATCCATTTGAGGTATTATATGGAAAGCATTGTGGAACTCTATATTTTTTGGATGAAGTAGGTGAAATGAAACTGATGGGACCAGAATTGGTAGAAGTAATGGCAGAAAAGGTTCAGTTGATTAAGTAGTGTATGAGAATAGCTCAGAGTGTGCAAAAAAGTTATGCAGATAACTGGAGGAAGGATATTTCTTTTGAGGTAGGCGATATTGTTTTTCTCAAAGTTTCTCCATGGAAAAGTGTGATGCATTTTGGTAAGAAGGGAAAGTTGAGTCCGAGGTTCATTGGACCTTTTGAAATCCTGGAGAAAGTTGGATCAGTTTCATACATAGTGGCATTACCTCCAAGTTTATCCTAGGTACACAATGTTTTTCATGTTTAAATGTTGAGAAAGTATATGCCAGATACATATCATGTTTTAAGTTTAGAGGTAGTTCAGTTGGAAGAGAATCATTCTTATGAGGAACACCCAGTCCAGATTCTGGGCCGAAGAGAGTAAGTGTTGTGGAATAATGTAATTCACCAGGTAAATGTTTTGTGGAAAGACCATATGGTTGAAGAGGCAATGGGAGAATCTGAAAATTCTATGAGGGATAAATACCCCCATTTATATGATAAGTGAATAATATTTAAAGGACCCAATTTCTAAGAGGGGGGAAGGATGTACATCCCTGGTAAATAGAGAAATAATAAATTTTTATTTTAATTTTTATTATTTTAATTAAATGTTAATTTTACTTTAAATGTGTTTCTATGTTCAATGGCGTACATGATATTCAACAACGAGTTTCTTTGGAATCTTACGTTGCACAATAATAATATAATAATATTATTTTAAATGGTAGTTAACGTCTATCCATTGTATTGGCAGGAATGGATAGAACTTACTACAATATGATTATACAAGTTTTTAAATGTTTTTACATTTATAAAATAAAATTTAGAGGCTTAAAATGTGAACAAATATAATTTTAAGCATAATTTACATTAAAAGATTGATTTAACGCCTTTTGATGGAGATCCATTTTTAAATATAATTTTTGTCACTTTTATATGTTCTATTTGACCATATAAAATTATTATTTAGAATCAGGATATCAAAATTCACTTTGGGCAAATTTTTTGTATTTTTCGGTTAAAATTCAATTTTTGATAAATAGTGGAAAATACTGTATTTTAATTCAAAACTTCCTTTTAATCTAATTTATTTATATTGTTATATTATCTTATTAATTGGTTTTAAAGTGTAATTATATTACATTTTTATCATTTAATCCAATGTTGGTGATTTGAAGTAATTTCACTTTGAAATTGGACATAAACAAGTGTCAATCTTTGGATAGTTATTATTTTTTTAAAACATGCTTTTTGTTTTGACAATGAGAATTAATTTTAAAAAAATTAATGAAACATATATGTATTTAATTTGGTAAAATAGACATCTTTTTTGAATTTAGAATATCAAATATATGTTAGGCTGAATTGTTTGTATTTTTCTGCAAAACATCAATTTTTAATGAATAGTGAAAACACTAAGTAGTAGTTAAAGAACCGTGTTTTTAATTGAAATGAAAATTTACCACTTTTGTGAATTGAATTTCAAAAATCGGATGTACAGGGTTGTTATTAGTACATAAAATGTTGATCAATAAGTGGAAAATAATTATTGGTGAATAGTAACTTTTGACTTTTATTTACCGCAGTTAAATGTAAATAGTGTAATTCAAGGTACAAAGAATATCATAATAATAAAAAATTACCTTAAAACATGTACTATAATTATTGGATGAGTCATGGACGACCATGGTCATCCTTGGGCTTATTTTGGGACCCCATGGAGTGACTTAGGAATGATAATGACACTTTATATTAATTAATTTAAAGTAAAGACAAAAATGACAAAAACATATATCTTTTAGTAAATTATTTTTTACATAATGTTATATAATTTATCATTTAGACTATAAATATTATTCTGAAAGATAATAACATTTCCTAAATCATGGATTTTTTTTTATAATTTTTAGACATCGAATAAATTAAATTATTTATGACACAATAATGATGCAGTGTTTACCTCATTAGTAAATGATTTAAATAAAGAATATTATAAAGATTAAAATAACATCCACAACTTATCCAATAATTATTGGATGATTTTATTTATACCATAAGTAATTTTATTTTTGACTTTAATATGTTTTTGACCTTTAGAAACTGAAAATAATTATATAATAAAATAATATTTTCACACTTTCCTAAATAGCCGCTCCTCCCCCTTATAAAAATATCTCACGTATAACCCATTACTCACAACTCTCAAGCCTCTTATCTCATCCAAAAACTGACCAAATAATCTCTTGAGATCCCTCTATTTTTTCTAGAAGGCTTAACATAGGCAGAAGTCACTTCAAGAATCCCTTTTGGTTCAAACCAAAGGGAGTTACCCAAATTAAAGGTAACATTTTATCTTAAATTCGTTTCTTTTATTTTACTTCTCCAACCACTAAACTCTTTTTATTACATTTTTATAACAAAAAAAGTATTATTAATAAACTATGATGTTTTTATGATAATTATTAGAACTACACTTACACACACCTCCATCTAATGGGTAAAGAACATACTATTTCTATAGATGGAAAACTAACGCCTCACAAAACCATGATTGTTCAATTATCTCCTAAAGCCTCTCATTGTGGCCATTAAGATGGAAAAATATGTATATATGATACATATTATGTTTATGTTTTTTTATGCTTATTTATTTTCCATTTATATCATAACTTTATGGTTTCCATTATGGATAAACCCGAAAATTTCATTTGAGGAAGTGCAGACTACCGGCCCCTAAAAGTGATATGACTCATTAATGCCATATATTGGATGTATAAAGGATTGAGTTAATGATATTATATATGATATTATACTATAATTATAATATATGTATGTATGATTATGTTTTCATTCCCTTAAATATTAAATATAAATGAAAGTATCATTCTTGCGTATGTACGACTTACCATCTCCATGAACGGTGCATTTCATTTCTTACCTCAAAATGTTATGTACTATTATAAATACATGTATATACTGAATATATATGATATATATGATATCTAAATCATGAATATCATTCTGGATATAATGAAATTTTGACCACGTGAACAACTTGTAATTATAAGAAGTTCATTTTTAACTCAAGTACCAAATATCGACAAAAAAACCATTATTAACTTAAATGAGTAAATAATGTTTATAACATGATAATAAGTGATATAAAAGGAATAATAAACTTGAAAAAGGTTCTTAAGAAATTAGAAATAAACTTTAGCTTATTATTCAGGATATTAAAGAAAAAACGGGTCAAGTCGGACATTAGGTAAGGGACTTCGTCTCAATATGCTTTCATTGAGGCATATTTTGTATTATACATGATTTTATTATATATGATATATAAAAACCTTTGACTTTTATTTTTATTCAAAAGGAATATTTTCTCTACTAATCATTTTACTAAATGAAAAAATAATGTATCTTTTAACGTAAGCGGTGACAACGACCTTTTTCTCCACCGTGAGTATTATTTGATCTTTTAGCTTCCTTAATAAGACGTAATGTTTTTAAAAGGAAAATAAATTCCATATAATCTGTTACAAATTTTGGTATTGAAAATGGTTTTGATAGTGGATTTTTATGTCAATATATTTAAATGACATATTTTGATTTAAATGTGGAAATTTTATCTTTCCTTTATATTTGTTTTATGTGTTATGAATTTGTTATGGTTCTTGGGAATTGTTACATATATGGGTGGTTCCATGATAAACCTATGGAAGGTGATCCCGAGATAGCTCTACAATGCGTTGGGTAATGTGATGGAGGTAAATGTGAATTTTTCTCCTAAGATATTTAGGGAATATACTGTGATGGGTATTCAAAATGTAACTCCCTATGTAGCTGTGAAAACTTCAACGTAATTATGTTATGGATGCCACAATTTACCTTTATGATTTATGTTTTCTATGTGTGATCCATAAATCTTGTGATTTCATAAGGTATGTTAAAGATCTTATGTTATGTATGTAATGATGAACTAATGTTTTCTTTCTTTGTTTTATAAACCTTACTGAGATTTTTATGGTCATCCCATGTTTTGAAATGTTTTTCATTGGACTTAAAGATGAATAAGGTCAAGGATGGGATCAAGGAAAAGTCATTCAATCTAAAACATGGAACTAGACATGAATATTTTTTTAAGAGTTTTTATTTTGTGAAAAAAGGGAACTAATTAGAAGTGTCTACTTTTAACTTTTGAGATGTAATGTAATAGTTATGACCTAATTCTCTAAAACTCTAAACCTAAAAAGATCCTAAATGTGAATTATTCATTTAATTCAAGATTATGTAATGATTAAGGATGAGTCATTATAGAATGGACATGTCCAAGGTTCTTCACGTAATGAAGGTGACATGAAAAAATTATTTTGAGTGATAAGGAATACATGTCTCTATGGGTTTTACGGGGTCTCATGAATCACATAAGCACATCACATAAAAATCAATGTAACTTAAACCATAGAACCCTCTTCCTTTTTCATCATTTATTCTCTATTTAGAAATGTTGTTTTCATCATTTTACCATTGATTTTTTGTCAGGGCATCGCATGGTTGAATGGCCATGTCAAAGGGCCTTCGCATGACTAGGATGACATGTTTGGGAGCCCTCATGAGATTATGAGGAATTTTATGGGGGGGGGGGGATTTTTAAGATAAATAGGGTTTGTTTGGAATGGATTTTTAAGAAGAGGATAAATCTTCGCAATACTTCATAAGATAAGGAGAGATTGTTATAAAAGCCTCACATGATAATCTATTGAACATGCAGAGCACATGATTCTTCCACAAAACCATACTAATGTCATGTGATCACATGTATCCTTTAGGGTCATGCGATCAGTATGATCGGTTCACCTTCTATCCATGATACTCCTTCCATAATTCTTTAAAGACAATTATACCTATTATTTGGTTATTTTTTCAATAATATAACTGTTGATGATCATTTAGTGCGAATCAGGAAATCCCCCCCATTGAGGCAAGGTCTAAAGGAACAAGGACTTAGCTATGAGGAAAAAATATCCCACCTGTTTCCTTGAGGCTTCTACTAGTCAGTGTCATAAGTGGATATTGGTCTTTTGTGTGACCATTTTTCATGGGGAACTGTAACAGCCCGAGATTTTATGAAAAATATTCTTTTTTATGTCTTGTGTTGTACGCTACACCAAAAGGAGCTTGCACAACACACATCCTTGACTTGCCTTGCATTACACGCAATCGCGACCTTCCTCGATAGCGTGTGTAGTACGCAATACCGAGTTTCACTAAACAACGATATGCTATTAAAATATTATTAAAACTAGCCGTTATGAATAGTAATAACCACTTTTTAAATTTTAGAAATTTTAAAATGAACTTCATTTTTGGATTTGGAGTATCGAATTTAGCCTAAGGTGAAATTTTGGTACTTTTCGGATAACTTTCATATTCTGATGAATAGTGAAAATTACTAAATTATAATTAAAAAAAAAAATTTAATCGAAATAATTAATAGTGATAAATCATTAATTTGAGTGGTTTTAAAGTATATTTAGAATATATTTCTACAATTTAATACAATGTTGGTCATTGGATGTAATTTCACATTTAAACTAGACATAAACAAGTGTCAATCTTTTGATAGATATTGTTTCTTAAAAACACGCTATTTGTTTTAACAATGGGATTTAATTATAAAATTAATTAATGCAACTTTTATGTAATGAATTTGGTAAAATAGACTTCATTTTTGAATTCGGAATATGAAATATAGCTTGGGATGAAATTTTGGCACTGTTCTGAAAAACATCAATTTTTGATGAATAGTGAAACTACTAAGTGGTAGTTAAAAAACTGAATTTTTCATAAAACTTAATTTTACCGCTTCTGTGAATGGAATTTCAAAAATCCGAGAGACACGGTTGATGTCAGTAAGTAAAATGTGGTTCAATGAGATGAAAATAATTTTTGGTGAATAGTAACTTTTTACTTTTTTTTACCGCGGTTAATAGTAAATAGGGAAACTAAGGGTAAATATGATATTAATATTACCCTAACACATGTCCTAATTCTATTGGACAAGTGTAATTCGACCAAAAACAAACTTAGGAATAAAATATGACCATTTAGGCCCACTTGGATTAGATTAGGACATTTATTATTAATTTATTTAAAGAAGGGTTAAAATAGTTAAAATCAAAGTTTAATAAGTAAATCATTTTTAATATGGGGTTATACATAAGATAAATTCGATTGTAAATATTCATTAGAAATCTAAAAAGATTTAATACATGATGGTATTTTATTTGTAATTTTTAGACATCAAATAATTTAATTTATTTATGACACAATGATGATGCAATAATTATCTTATTAATGAAATATTGACATAATTGATGTTATAAACTCCAAAATAAATATAATTTGAGACTTTTTATTAATTCCACTAATTTTCTAGGTTACTATGATATATTAGTGTTGATTTAATCAACTTGGTTCGAACATATAATTCTGTTATGACTTTCACAAAAATCATATATCAAATAGTGTCAAAATTGACACAAAATAGTTTTTAAATCAAATATTATATTATTAATTGTTATTTTATTCCTAAAAATCTAAGGTTCGGCCAAATGACTTAGATAAGGATATATATTTTAATAATAAACAATTTGGGGTTCGTTTGGCATGTTATAGTAAGTGTATTAACCATATAGTGAAAGAAAACAAAAAGACACGGTAAAAGTTAAATTATTTAACTTAGAGTTAAATCTAATTGATAAGGTTAAAATAATAACCTAAACTTGTCTAAATCTTATTGGTTGATAAGATTTAGACCCATCCACACTTTATCTTAGAAATAAGACCCTTTGGAACCATTATAAACCGATTTTGACTTTAAAATAAAATAATATTTTGAGGTATTCCTAAGGTGCCCCTCTCCTCCCTTATAAAAGGACACCTCCTCTCCCTCCTCCTCACACCAATTTGAGCACTCCAGCTCGGCCAACCCCTGCCAAAATCTCTTCTCCACTTCCCTAAAAACATCCTAGAGGTTCTGGTCTTCCTCAAAGACCAATTTTAGTGCCCTAAGAGGAGGTCTCAAAGAGGCACTTCAAAGAAGAGGTAATTACCGTTACCAATTCTTTCATCTTTATTTCTTCTTCCACTTCTTCTTCTTAGGTTGTTTCATTATGAAGTAATAACATCAGTATCACTCATATAATGATATTTTATTATAAGTATGAAACAACCCTATTTCACCATCTATCCATCCTACGGAAAAAGAAATCACCGCGCGTGCGTACGTACGGAATACCATCTCCACGCCGTGGTGTAATCTATTTTCCACCACCACCTTACATGGATGGGTATAATGGTGTAAAGAATAACTATACATAGTTATTAAAACATCATATTGATTCTGATATATTGTATGATCCACTCCAATTCAATTCAATATTTATAGAAATGATATCATCGCTCGTGCGTACGTACGGACTACCGTCTCCACGACGCGATGAGATTCATTCTCCATGTTAACCATTTAGGAATGATTATAATGTATATATAAGAAATAATAATGAAATATATGACATTATAAAGCTACTGGATTTATGTATATATATACATATGTATGTCATCTACTTACTTCCATTTCAAGACAATAAGGAAAGGAAAACAGCGTTCATGCGTACGTACGGACTACCGTCTCCATGAACGGTGTTTTTCATTTTATTTATCTACCTATTATATATATATATATACTGAATATATATGATATATAAATCATATTTTATATTCTGGAAGTGAGTAAATCATGATATAAGTAATAATGATGTCAAGAACAACAAGTCAAAACACCTACGATAAATGAAACGATTTTACCCAAATCGCTTCTTTAACATGGAATTTGCAAAAGAACGGGTAATATAATGTCATAAGTGAACCATATATGATATCATAACAATGAATATGATTATTTAATAAGTCAATAACATTATTTAAATCATTATACAGGAGGTTCGGACACTTACAAAGCAAGTCGGACCTAAGGTAAGGGAAATATCACAATCTCATTTTTATCCGAGATTGTTTATTCGTAAGTATTTACTGGGGTGTATTTTATCATCCACATCCATGTTTCATCAATATGTAATATTATTTCCATCCACCTACAATTGTTTAAATCCATTTTTACCCTTCGGTGAGTTTTTAGTAATATGTACGAAAGGAATCTTTTGTCGTTTTTCGTACGAGGTACTTTTTGACTTTTCCGACAAAAGTACGAAGAATGTTTTTTTAACTTATACGGCATGAATGGATTTTTAAAACATTATTTCCAAGAAACTTCATTTACAAGTTTTCAAGTTTATTTTTAATCAACTTCTTTTATTTTAAAGTCGTATGACATGTTATGAAAGGAAAAATGTTTTTGAAGTAGAAAGGATATTTTCCTCAAGAATGGAGTTCAAGTGTTTTATCAAAATTATTTTCCATCTAAGATAATAAAGGGTTCTGTTTTAATCCCTATTATTACATTGGTTTGATTATGTTGTGATGGAAATATTTTTATGAATTCCTTTATCTTATATGAATTGTTTTATGATGTCATGTTGTTTAAGAATCCCATTTTTATTACATGGGTTACGCTATGACGTATGGTTTATGATTATGTGGCACACATAAGAAAGGATTCATTATGAGATGGGTGGGACCTATATCTCCCTCCAATGCATTGGGTAAAGATTTTATGTCTCATGAGATAGACAGGGCTGGAACGGTAGATTATACCGGTTCAGTGAAACAGGACTGAAACGAGGGTTACTCGATTCAGAAAGGGACTTTGTCCACTAAGATAGTCTTGGCAATGAGTCTTGACTAACAAGAAATGATTCTATATGATTATGTGTGTATTCCACAAAGTTTCATGTTTTAAGTTATGATTATTGGGATTTAATTTCACTACTATGATTTATCCCATGTTATGAAATTATGCTCTCTTTTGCAGGTTAAGATTTCCAAAAGTTATGTTCTTATGTATATGATGTGATTGATATTTCTTTTGTTTACCCTTACTGAGCATTTGAGCTCACCCTTTTATGTTTTCTTTTCCCCAGGATATAAAGAAAGGTTTTAGGTAAAAAAAGGGAAGATCTTTATGGGAGATATTGAAGATCTTTCACCACGATTAGAAGATTACGTTCCGAGTTTCCAAAGACACTAAACTATTACGATCCTTGTGTGTGTGTTTTTGTTATGTACTAAGTATTCCGCAAATGTAATGTAAAGTCCATGTACGTCAGGCTTCGGGTCTCTATAGTTGGTATCAGAGGAAAGGTTTAGTCAACCTTTGGAAACTAGGATGCGAAAACGTTAGTGAGATCCCTAGAGATATTTCTAAGGTATGTCTAGGGATGTCCCTAGGGATAAGTATACGTATAGGTTATAGTAATAGAATTACGCTAACGATCATAGAATTAAACCTAAGATGTTGGATATTGAAGGTACTCCCCCTTTATTATGTTGTTTTCCCTAGCATGATTTTTTCCTCTCACACTATTCTTTTTGGGTTTTAGACGATGGCTGGAACCCGAAGGAACCGTGTTGATCAATGCAATGGACAATGCGATGATTGCCCTCTTGAACAAACAAATGTTATGGGAGATGGAGTGCAAAATCTTATTGCTATACTTACACAAGCTATGAATCATTCTGGACTTCCAAATGAGCAGAAAAGGGAACAATATTCTATTGAGTCCTTCATGAGGCAACGTCCACCTTCTTTCAGTGGGTCTTCTGATCCACTTGTGGCTGAACAATGGATCAGTACTACTGAAAAGATATTTTCAGTTATTCAATGTTCTGAACATGATAAAGTCATCTTAGCAGTATATCGTTTGGAAGGTGAATCTGATCAATGGTGGAATCTTATCAAGAATACGAGGCCAAGAGATGAAATTGAGTCCATGGAATGGGACGAGTTCAAGAACTTGTTTTTCAGTAAGTACTTCCCTCGTATTCTTCGAACAAAGATGGAGAAAGAGTTTCTTGAACTGAAGCAAAGGGACGATGAATCTGTTGGTACCTATGAAGCAAATTTTACAAGACTTGCAAGGTATGCTTATGGAATTATCATCCAACCTGAAAGTAAAGTTGATCGATTTTTCAGTGGCTTAAAACCAAGTCTTCGAAGGGCATTAGCTATAAGAGACTTCAGTAGCTATGAAGAAATTGTGCGTTGTGCTATCAAGGTAGAAATGGAAGTTGGTGTTACATATCCATCTCATGGTTTTGACAAGAAACGAAAGATGGAGTTCAAGGAGAAATCTCAGAATAATGGTGAAAAGAAGATGAATGTTTCCTTATGCACAAAGTGTGGAAAGAAGCATGGTGGAGATTGTCTTAAAGGGACTAGAAAATGTTTTAAGTGTGGAAAAGATGGTCATCGAGCAGCTGAGTGTCGAAGTAATGGAAAAAGGGTTTCTAATGATGTGAAAAAAGCAAACACTGCAGAGAACGCACCGCCAACACTTCAATGCTTCAAGTGCAAGGAAATGGGGCATTATGCTAATAATTTCCCTAATCCAAGGGTTAGTGATGATCAACATGAGCAACCACTGAAGGCAAAGGACAGAGGGAAGTCACATGCGATCACTATTGGCGATGTTGAATATGACAACGATGTGGTGGAATGATTCAGTGTTTATGTAATGGGATTCCAAAATAATGTTGTATCATTGAGTATTGCAATATTTATTGATGTGGTATTCAAAGTGATTGAGATATTTTTTGGAAATAAGATGATATGCGCATAATGAAGACGAGAAAATGAAATGTTTAATAGTATTCATGAGCTCATGATTGATATAAGGACTAAGTGATATCATGGTTTGAGTATATAGAATTTTGAGGATTTTGGTATGTGGAAAGTGTTAACTTTTAACTGCACTCATGTTTTCACTAAGGTATTCAAGAGAATACACGATTAAGGACTTTGAATGTTTGGAATGTGACCAACAAGACATATCTTATGATATGTGGGGATCAACGACAGTATTAAATCTCTATATTATGTATAAGCCTAAAGATTAGACTGGATTATGTTGGACATAAGTTAGTATTGTTTAAGGATAGAAGATTTTCGATATTATTGATGGGATGTTGTAGTAACGTAGTTTTAGAAAAAGGACAACCTGCAGGACGGGCGACAACCCATCGCTTCAGACAAGGATGTAGGAATCGAACCCACAACCGAAGTGCGACTGGCCTTTATCGCCTACCACTGACCTAAAGGAAGTCCCTATTTAGTAGAAACTAGTGTTATTATATTAAGCAGTATGATATATGAGGTATAAGCCCATTTTAGGAACCATATATGATTAATCCCACTATAGATCGACTTATGTATATAAATTTTGCTAACCTTTTGAGACAGATGGAATGACCCGTCATTCTATCACATGATCTGCTAACACTTCACGAATAACAAATTCAACTTCACTTATTTAAGAGATGAAGTGGAAATTGTTAAAGGCACGAACAACAGTGAGATTGTACCAAAATAAAGTAAGTATTTATTTTAATTCAAATTCTTTAACTTTAGGGAAATGATCTTGAAAACCAAAAATGTTGTCCTAGTTCTCTTATACCTGATGAATTAGATGGTACCTTAGATCGTCACAAATTTATGGATTTGTGATTACTGGCTTTTCCATAGCCATGTTCTCTACCACTCTCCATCAGAACATGATGGTTAGATTTCTCTTCCATATCCATATTTTCACCTATGTGGAAACCCAGTGATTAGTTTATTTGGGTAATCGTTACATTTTATACTTTAGTTTTTAAAGCCAAGTTTTGGTATTCCCTTTTACGATGTGGGTTTCTATTAATGAAACTTTCGAATAGTAAACCATTTATAACCCCGACGAATTTCGAGGGCGAAATTCATTTTAAGGGGGGTAGAATGTAACAGCCCGAGATTTTATGAAAAATATTCTTTTTTATGTCTTGTGTTGTATGCTACACAAAAAGGAGATTGCACAACACACATCCTTGACTTGCCTTGCATTACACGCAATCGCGACCTTCCTCGATAGCGTGTGTAGTACGCAATACCGAGTTTCACTAAACAACGATATGCTATTAAAATATTATTAAAACTAGCCGTTATGAATAGTAATAACCACTTTTTAAATTTTAGAAATTTTAAAATGAACTTCATTTTTGGATTCGGAGTATCGAATTTAGCCTAAGGTGAAATTTTGGTACTTTTCGGATAACTTTCATATTCTGATGAATAGTGAAAATTAATAAATTATAATTAAAAACAACTTTTTTAATCGAAATAATTAATAGTGATAAATCATTAATTTGAGTGGTTTTAAAGTATATTTAGAATATATTTCTACAATTTAATACAATGTTGGTCATTGGATGTAATTTCACATTTAAACTAGACATAAACAAGTGTCAATCTTTTGATAGATATTGTTTCTTAAAAACAGGCTATTTGTTTTAACAGCAGGATTTAATTATAAAATTAATTAATGCAACTTTTATGTAATGAATTTGGTAAAATAGACTTCATTTTTGAATTCGGAATATGAAATATAGCTTGGGATGAAATTTTGGCACTGTTCTGAAAAACATCAATTTTTGATGAATAGTGAAACTACTAAGTGGTAGTTAAAAAACTGAATTTTTCATAAAACTTAATTTTACCGCTTCTGTGAATGGAATTTCAAAAATCCGAGAGACACGGTTGATGTAAGTAAGTAAAATGTGGTTCAATGAGATGAAAATAATTTTTTGTGAATAGTAACTTTTTACTTTTTTTACCGCGGTTAATAGTAAATAGGGTAACTAAGGGTAAATATGATATTAATATTACCCTAACACATGTCCTAATTCTATTGGGCAAGTGTAATTCGACCAAAAACAAACTTAGGAATAAAATATGACCATTTAGGCCCACTTGGATTAGATTAGGACATTTATTATTAATTTATTTAAAGAAGGGTTAAAATATTTAAAATCAAAGTTTAATAAGTAAAGAATTTTTAATATGGGGTTATACATACGATATATTCGATTTTAAATATTCATTAGAAAGCTAAAAAGATTTATTACATGATGTAATTTTATTTGTAATTTTTAGACATCAAATAATTTAATTTATTTATGACACAATGATGATGCAATAATTATCTTATTAATGAAATATTGACAGAATTGATGTTATAAACACCAAAATAAATATAATTTGAGACTTTTTATGAATTCCACTAATTTTCTAGGTTACTATGATATATTAGTGTTGATTTAATCAACTTGGTTCGAACATATAATTCTGTTATGACTTTCACAAAAATAATATATCAAATAGTGTCAAAATTGACACAAAATAGTTTTTAAATCAAATATTATATTATTAATTGTTATTTTATTCCTAAAAATCTAAGGTTCGGCCAAATGACTTAGATGAGGATATATATTTTAATAATAAACAATTTGGGGTTCTTTTGGCATGTTATAGTAAGTGTATTAACCATATAGGGAAAGAAAACAAAAAGACACGGTAAAAGTTAAATTATTTAACTTAGAGTTAAATCTAATTGATAAGGTTAAAATAATAACCTAAACTTGTCTAAATCCTATTGGTCGATAGTATTTCGACCCATCCCCACTTTATCTTAGAAATAAGACCCTTTGGAACCATTATAAACCGATTTTGACTTTAAAATAAAATAATATTTTGAGGTATTCCTAAGGTGCCCCTCTCCTCCCTTATAAAAGGACACCTCCTCTCCCTCCTCCTCACACCAATTTGAGCACTCAAGCTCGGCCAACCCCTTCCAAAATCTCTTCTCCACTTCCCTAAAAACATCCTAGAGGTTCTGGTCTTCCTCAAAGACCAATTTTAGTGCCCTAAGAGGAGGTCTCAAAGAGGCACTTCAAAGAAGAGGTAATTACCGTTACCAATTCTTTCATTTTTATTTCTTCTTCCACTTCTTCTTCTTAGGTTGTTTCATTATGAAGTAATAACATCAGTATCACTCATATACTGATATGTTATTATAAGTATGAAACAACCCTATTTCACCATCTATCCATCCTACGGAAAAAGAAATCACCGCGCGTGCGTACGTACGGAATACCGTCTCCACGCCGTGGTGTAATCTATTTTCCACCACCACCTTACATGGATGGGTATAATGGTGTAAAGAATAACTATACATAGTTATTACAACATCATATTGATTCTGATATATTGTATGATCCACTCCAATTCAATTCAATATTTATAGAAATGATATCATCGCTCGTGCGTACGTACGGACTACCGTCTCCACGACGCGATGAGATTCATTCTCCATGTTAACCATTTAAGAATGATTATAATGTATATATAAGAAATAATAATGAAATATATGACATTATAAAGCTACTGGATTTATGTATATATATACATATGTATGTCATCTACTTACTTCCATTTCAAGACAATAAGGAAAGGAAAACAGCGTTCATGCGTACGTACGGACTACTGTCTCCATGAACGGTGTTTTTCATTTTATTTATCTACCTATTATATATATATATATATATACTGAATATATATGATATATAAATCATATTTTATATTCTGGAAGTGAGTAAATCATGATATAAGTAATAATGATGTCAAGAACAACAAGTCAAAACACCTACGATAAATGAAACGATTTTACCCAAAACGCTTCTTTAACATGGAATTTACAAAAGAACAGGTAATATAATGTCATAAGTGAACCATATATGATATCATAACAATGAATATGATTATGTAATAAGTCAATAACATGATTTAAATCATTATACAGGAGGTTCAGACACTTACAAAGCAAGTCGGACCTAAGGTAAGGGAAATATCACAATCTCATTTTTATCCGAGATTGTTTATTCGTAAGTATTTACTGGGGTGTATTTTATCATCCAAATCCATGTTTCATCAATATGTAATATTATTTCCATCCACCTACAATTGTTTAAATCCATTTTTACCCTTCGGTGAGTTTTTAGTAATATGTACGAAAGGAATCTTTTGTCGTTTTTCGTACGAGGTACTTTTTGACTTTTCCGACAAAAGTACGAAGAATGTTTTTTTTAACTTATACGGCATGAATGGATTTTTAAAACATTATTTCCAAGAAACTTCATTTACAAGTTTTCAAGTTTATTTTTAATCAACTTCTTTTATTTTAAAGTCGTATGACATGTTATGAAAGGAAAAATGTTTTTGAAGTAGAAAGGATATTTTCCTCAAGAATGGAGTTCAAGTGTTTTATCAAAATTATTTTCCATCTAAGATAATAAAGGGTTCTGTTTTAATCTCTATTATTACATTGGTTTGATTATGTTGTGATGGAAATATTTTTATGAATTCCTTTATCTTATATGAATTGTTTTATGATGTCATGTTGTTTAAGAATCCCATTTTTATTACATGGGTTACGCTATGATGTATGGTTTATGATTATGTGGCACACATAAGAAAGGATTCATTATGAGATGGGTGGGACCTATATCTCCCTCCAATGCATTGAGTAAAGATTTTATATCTCATGAGATAGACAGGGCTGGAACGGTAGGTTATACCGGTTCGGTGAAACAGGACTGAAACGAGGGTTACTCGATTCAGAAAGGGACTTTGTCCACTAAGATAGTCTTGGCAATGAGTCTTGACTAACAAGAAATGATTCTCTATGATTATGTGTGTATGCCACAAAGTTTCATGTTTTAAGTTATGATTATTGGGATTTAATTTCACTACTATGATTTATCCCATGTTATGAAATTATGCTCCCTTTTGCAGGTTAAGATTTCCAAAAGTTATGTTCTTATGTATATGATGTGATTGATATTTCTTTTGTTTACCCTTACTGAGCATTTGAGCTCACCCTTTTATGTTTTCTTTTCCCCAGGATATAAAGAAAGGTTTTAGGTAAAAAAAAGGGAAGATCTTTATGGGAGATATTGAAGATCTTTCACCACGATTAGAAGATTACGTTCTGAGTTTCCAAAGACACTAAACTATTACGATCCTTGTGTGTGTGTTTTTGTTATGTACTAAGTATTCCGAAAATGTAATGTAAAGTCCATGTACGTCAGGCTTCGGGTCTCTACAGGAACGATATAAATTAGAGATCAAAAGTGTTGATCATCTCACAAATTACTTGAATCTTGAATTTCCAGAGCTCTTGTGACCTGCAACCCATCATGTGATCGGTCCGTAGGACCTAGCCATAAGAATTGTTTATAAGATTGTTTTTACAAGATCCAAACCCACGATCTATTTATCTTGATAACTCACTAAAACAATCTTTGAAACAAATATTGCTAATTTGAAAGAGACGTGGAACATTCCATCCACGGTATGACTATCATACAAGCTTCGTTTGATCTGCTAGCTCTGTCGTGTGATCACTCAACCATTACATGGTTCTCATGACTATCCCATGGTCACATGATCACATGTTTCATAAAGATCATGAAAACACAAGATGCTTCCAGATTCATGTGATTTGTGAGACCCATATCAGGTCATGCAATTTCAAGATGCACTAGGAGTCTTTAAATGTGCAAGATACTAATGAGTCTCGCGATCACAAAATTTTGGTCAGGTTATGTAATCATGAACCCTTATGTTGTTAATATGAGTCTTATGATGTTGTCCTAGTCATGAATATATTTTAATTTATCCTCCATTATCATCTGACGCATGGTTATTTCTTTGTACATATGGATACTAGTTCACATAAATATTCATATTTGACTAGAAAAAGGGCTATGATTAATGGGAATAAAAATTTTGACACTCAATATCACGTGTATTCTGAAAACGAGGCTTTAAAGGGATTATCCTACCTGAACTCTAGAGCTATCCCATGTAACACCGACTTCCTTTGTATGGATTTAGTCCGATGGATAATGCTTTCATTACCTCACCTTATTAAAATCTACCACCTTACTGGCTATCATATTCCTTTGACTCTATATGAATAGAAATATATAAGGATGGTCAATTGGTCGTCACATCACACTAGGGATTATCTTACATGTGGGCTAACTCCCCTCAAGGTCTAAATAGATTTGAGTTTTCCCATCATCCTCTTTCTCAAAGTTATTAAAGTATACTCGTATGTTTTTTGAATGATTCAAGAAGTGGTTGGAGCTCAAAATATGACTTATGACATGGGTGTAAATTTTCTGATGAATGGGAATGACCATTTTGGGTCAGGCAGTGATGGTGATAATTCTCCGACCAGCTACATGATATTCCTATTTATGAGGTAGTATGGATTTCTCAGTTCATCATTTATAATCAGTTAAAACTTCTTCAAGATATGATTATACATTTATTTCCTAGAATTAATTCCTTCCATATGTCTATTGGTGAAGTAGGTATCAACCGTTGAGACATTTATTGGTTGGGAGGGATATCTCCTCTTAGGGAGATGTATGATGAGTTTATTTATTTTTCAAATTCTTCGTATGAACCCACACAAACTCTAACATTTTTATTGATATTCTTACTATTATGAAGCATAAATTAAGGAATGATATGAACTTATGCTCACTCATTTTCTTTAAGGACTAGATAAAAATATTCCTTTACCATAGCGGGACTCAGCCAACCACCATACTCCTCATTGGCACCCTTCCTAATAGGTTTGTGATAGTGTGGAATCATATTGGGAAGTCCTTAATTCCAAGAATTATTACTCATGGGGATACCAGGTGAGAATAGAGGCATTCAAAATCCTTCTTCTAGCGGGATTCTTATCCATGTTTTTGAATGGTTGGATTTTCCCAACCGGGAACACAAGCATGAAAATTTAAATAGGCACATTGGTGATGGAATCTCGATTAGCAGAGGGATTCCTCTTTTACCTAGTTGTACAAAATCCTAATCGCCTTTATCATCTCCTTGGTCACATCCAACAAAGAAAATTTCCTATATTATTGGTTGTCCCTTCCAGTTATCATTCAGTTTGATAGGGTAATAATTATTCTGTTACAAATATTATAACACTATTAGGATCCTAAATACTTCATTACATCCAAAAATGTTGAATATTTATGGGGTTGAGGCAATGCCTATAGGCCCCGATGAAGTTATTAACCTATTGATCTGGCATGATCGTTTCAAATCCATTCCCTATCCTGTATGAACTCGGACAATTTTTGATAAATTTAGTAGATATTTTAGTGAGAGATCATATAACATCTCTCTTTAGGATGGGGTTCTTATAGCCCATATAGATGAGTTGATTCTTTTCCTACCACATACCCCTTATGGGTTCACTGACCAATTTGGTAGCATTCAAAGTTTTTCTCATCTCCATTCATCTTATGTGCGAGGATAGAGAAACTCCAGGCTCATCCACTAATTTTGGATTATGTTGTCACATGAAGAATCAAATACTAAGATTATTCTTCCACCAGTTAGCACCCATAAATTTATTTATTATGAATATTACCACTCTTAGGAGGAATCCTACCTAGGTGGTGTATTAAATATATTAGTCCATCAGGTAAACAAGCCCTGGGCCTCCCAGACCCCCTAATCTGTGGAGACAATGGAGTTGATTCAAGACTTGGGGAGCCTTCAATGAAGATATCTCACCCTAGTGAAATATACCCCATTAGTGGGAAATATTTGTGGAGGAGGTTGAACCTTCATTACCATTGATAGAAGATGCATTAATTGATTGGAAATCACCTGAGACCTCTTCTCTGGCCTCTTCATCCACTCAACCAATCAATCTTTCAACAGGTTTGGTGTCTGATCATACTTGATCAACTGTTATTTTTTCTAACGTTTCTACTAAAACAATTGTAGGGGACTATGTACAACATAGACTAATAAGGGAGTAGATCCATACCCTAATCACTAATACTCGCTTGGAGATGTTTCATGTAAAAGATGAATTCCTTAATAATATCTTTTGTGATTTTGGGATAAGATACTTTGAACACCAACCATTAGATGACATCATGATGCAAATCATCCTGACCAGAAAATAGCTATTTAATAGTGAGATGGACCTACACAATCTTTATGATGAAGGTTCTCTAGATTGGTAAATAATGGAAGCTTCAGAGATTCTCGAGTAGATACATCAAATAGTCTCTGAGATACATGCCTAGATGGATGTATTGTCTACAAAAATATTAGCATTTGAAGAATGAATAACTAGTTTGAGACTCAATCTCCTGGAATTATAACCATTATTAGGGGAAATTAAAAAATGATTTTAAGAGTTATCTTATTCCATTGATACTCTTCATCCTAAGGTAGTAGTTGTAACACCCAGATGTTTCTATGAAATATTTTCTTTAAATAATTTTTATTCTTAAGTAGCATGATTTGAACACACTCATGAGTTTAAATGAACCGAGATATGCCCTTAATATAAAATTACTATTATATCCTAGCCACAAGGTTAGCAGGAATTATTATAACTAACTTTTGAAAATTCATTATGAATTCGTTGGCTATTAATTAGTTATGAAAAATATAAATCAATTAGATAATTGTATTTTTTTGAGTTAATTAATTTTAGTAATAAAATTAATGAGATATATATCTATTATATACTTAATAAAATATTTTTTATATTCATCAAGTGTATATTTTAGTCATATGGTATGAATAAAACTCTATTTTATGTATAAGAACATATTCTTTTAAAAAGGTTATTTTTTACACCTTTGAATGGCGAACCCATTTTAAATTATGATTTTGGCATATTAATAATTTCTATATGAAAACATAAAATTTTTATTTTTAAGCAGGATATAATAATTTACTTTGGATAAATTTATTATAACTTTAATGTTTTGATGAATAGTAAAAATACGCTAAATTTTAATTAAAAACAACTTTTTTCATCAAGATAATTTATATGATTAATATTGAATGGTTTTAAAGAATAAATTGAATATATTTTTACCATTTAATATAATTTATTTCATTATCATTAATGTTAAATTGAATTTATATTTAAAAACATTTTAATCTTTTGTAATGTTTTAAATTTTAAAACCCATTTTCTCATTTCAACAACGAGATTAATTTTAAATTAATTATTAAAAATTATGTGTTTTGAATTTTGAAAAATGGATTCCATATTTATAATCACAAGGTACAAATTGTGTGAATATGTACCATTTAAGTTTTGACATTATGAATAATAACTTCACTAATAATTTTAATTTACCATGATTAAAGGGTAAATCTGGTAAATAAGGGTAAAAAATAACAATTTAATAGTATAAAAGTTCTCTAAAACATGTCCTAATCCTATTTAATGAGATATTTCTTACCACGGGCATCCTTGGGTCGATTTTGGGACCCCATGGATTAACTTGGATGCGAAAATGACATTTTATAATAATTAATTTAAAGTAAAGATAATTATAACATAAACATATATCTTTTACTAAATCGATTTTAATATAGGGTTACATAACTGATATCTATGTCTAGAAATATTAATTATAAATATAAAAATATTTCCTACATAATTCTATTTTATTTATAATATTTATAAATTAGATAAATTTATTTATTTATGACACAATTATGATGTAGTGATTACTTCATTAATGAAAGATTCAAATAAATGAATTTATAAATATTAAAAAAAAATTAATTTTAAAATTTTAATGCAATAAGAAAATATTTTGGATGAAATTGAATTATTAGATATGATTTATTTCTTTTGGTTTGAACGAATCATGTTGTTATGAGTTTTTTTAAAAAAGTCAAGTATGAATAGAGTCCAAAATTGAAAAAATTCATAACATAAAACAAAAAATAGTTTATTAAATGATATTAAATTCCAAAAAATATAATATTTTTCAAAATGGTTAATATATGTCAAATTATTTCATAAATAATTTTTTTGGTTTGTTTGACAAGATATGGTAATTACATTAACCCACAATGTGTAAATAACATGATATCACAGTAATATTAAAAAGGGTAAAATAAGGGTTAAAAAAATGATAAGGATAAAAAAATATTTAAAACCTGTCTATAAATTATTAGATTATGGGTATTCGAACAAAAATCATTTTAGTTTCAAAATAAATATTTTTTGGTCCATTTTATAATCGAAATTTAATTTATAATAAATTTATAATATGAGAGTTTCCTATAAAGTGCCCCTCTTCTCTCTTATAAGAGGGCATCTCCTCCCTCTCCTCTTTACTTAATTTTGAGCCTTCAAGCATGGCCAAACCCTACCCATTTCTATTCTAAACTTACCTAGTTATATTCTACAGGTTTTGGTATTCTCAAAAGACCAACTCTGGTGCCTTAAGAGGAAATTTAAAGGAGGCACATTGTGGAAGAGGTAATCTCTTCTACCGATTCTTTCAAATTTATTTCTTTTTCTAAATCCTCTTCTTTAGTTGTTTCAATATAATGTAATAAAATCATTATCAATAACATTTTTATATGTTATTATAAATATTAAACAATCCTATTTCACCTTCCATCCATCCTATGAAAAGAGAAATCATCATGCTTATGTACATATGACTTACTGTCTCCACCAAGTAGAGTAATATGTTTTTCACCCCCACCTGAATTGGTTGGGTATAATGGTGGAAATAATTAATATACATAGATAATATAACATGATACTGATTATGAGATACTATACACTATTTAATTCAATACTATTCAACAATTATGAGAACGATATCATCGCTCGTGCGTACATATAGCTTACTGTATCCACGGTGAGATATGATTTGTTCCACATAATCTTCATTAAAACATGATTTAAAAAAATAATTGAATGAATAAATATGATATATATTATAATAATACCATGTTTTAAATGATATAACTATATCCTAAAAATATTAAAAATAACTTATCCGACAAAACATACATAAGAACATAAAGCAGTTAATACTCAAATAACGGGTAAAAATGAAATGTTACTAACAAATGGATGAAAATATGATCATAAATTTTATCATAAAATTGATTATGATTCTATAATAAATCAGTAAAATTATTTAATTCATCTTATATGAGGTTCAGATACATACCAAACATATCAGACTTAAGTTATAGGATAATTTTTCAATCTCATTTTTATGTGAGATTATTTATATGTAATTATTTACTAGGGATATATTTATCATATATGTTCATGTTTCCAAAATTTGTTTTCACAAAATGTTTAATATTATTATATTTATGTTTAATGTCATTTTATTACTCCATTTTTGACTTTTACTACATGGTACAGAAGGAATATTTCTTTTGATTACTATATGAGGTACTTTTTGACTTTTCCAGCAAAAGTATGAGGAGAAGGTTTTTTAACTTATACGGAATGAATGAGTTCATACATCTTCATGAAACCTTATTTAAATTAATTTTACTCTACACTATTTCAATTTTATTTTCAACTAAATTATTTTCTTTTAATATTGCGTGGCATTTTGAGAAAAAAAATGTTTTTGAAGAAGAAAGGATATTTTCCTCAAGAACTAAGTTCAAGTATATTATCAAAATTATTTTCCATCCAAGATTACAATCTTAAATAAGGTTATGTTTATATAACTATTATTACTATTATTTGATGGTATTAATGATGGAATTATCTTTTCTATGGATTATGTTATGATTGAATGATGTTTAAGAAACCCATTTTATTTTTTTGGGTTATGCTATAATGAATGATTTATGTTTTTATGGAACATGTGAGAATGATTTAATTATGAGATGGGTGGTACCTATATCTCCCACCAATGCATTGAGTAAAAATTTATATCTCATGAGATAGACATGGATGGAATGACAAGTAAATTCGGTTTAGTGATATAGGGATGGAACAAGGAGTGAACTCAGTTTAGTAACGTATTTTGTCTGCTATGATGGTCTTGGAAATGAGCCTTGACTAATATGAAATTATTTCCTTTGATTATGTTTGTATGAAACAAAATTTCATGTCTTATGTTATGAATATTGGGATTACATTTCAATTTTATGATTTATCCCATGACATGATATTGTGATCTTTTATATATAGGATAATATTTTCAAATGTTATCTTCTTAAGAATATTATATGATTGATATTTCCATTATTTTTCACAACTAAGAATTTGATCTCACCATTTTATATGTTTCTTTTCCCCAGGTCATGAATAAGGGTATTAAGTAGGATACACCAAAAAGTAATCTAGTTATGATAAACTAAATAGGATACAATGTAGATGTTTTATGAACCGGTTGTTTATGCTTCCTAGTTTTTAAAGATGCTATACCTATACGGTCCTATCATGGTTTTGTTATATGTTGTAACAAATATACTTCAATTCTGAAGTAATATCAATGTTTGTAAAGAATGGATAATTATAGTCGGAATCAGAGGGAGGTTATAGTTATCCTTTAGAAACTAGGATGAGAAATACTTAAGGACATGTCTATGTATAGGATATAATCCAAGTGTTTTAGAAATGATCATGAATAATCTAGAATAAATCCTAAAGTGTCCAAAATTGAAATTTTATTCTTGATTATGTGGTTTTCCTGTTATGATTAGTATTTATCACACTATGCTTCTTGGTTTTAGTCAATGGTTGGAACCTGAAAGAATCACATTAATGATAAATGTGATGGGAAATGCAATGATTTCCCCCCTAATAAACCAAATGTTATAGGAGCTGGAAAAAAATCTTGTAGCCATGATCACACAACTTTCTCAAGCTATGAATCTTGCTGGACTTCCAAACGAGAAAAGGAGGGAGCAACATTTTGTTGAATTCTTCATGAGGCAGTGTCCACCTTCCTTCAGCGGGTCTCTTGATCCATTAGTAGATAAATAATGGATCAATACCATTGAAAATATATTTTCAGTTCTAAAATGTTCTAAACATGATAAATTCATCTTAGAAGTATATTGTTTGGAAGGTTAAGCTGATCAATGGTGGAATCTTATCAAGAATATGAGGCAAAGAGATGAAATTGAGTCCATGGAATGGGTTGAGTTCAAGAACATATTTTTCAGTAAGTACTTTTATTATATTATTCAAACAAAGATAGAGAAGGAGTTACTTGAACTTAAGCAAAATTATGATGAATTTTTTGTTACCTACAAAGAAAATTTTACAAGAATTTCAAGGTACACTTCTGGAATTATTATCTTACCTAATAGTAAGATTGATCGATTCTTTAGTGGATTAAAACCAAGTCTTCAAAGGGAATTAACCATACATTAATTGAATAACTATGAGGAAATTGTTTGATGTGTTCTCAAGGTTAATATGGATAATGGAGTAACCCATCAGTCATATGGGTATGATAAGAAGAGTAAAATGAAATTTAAAAGAAAGTATAAAGACCACACTAAAACAAATACTATTTTTCACTTATGGTCAAAGTATAGAAAGAAACATGGAGGGAATTGTCTAAAAGGGACTAGTAAATGTTTTAAGTGTCGAAAATAACGTCATCGGGTAATTGAATGCTAAAGTGATTAGAAATATATGTTTAAATATGCAAACAAATAAAATGCTACATAGAATGCACCTCCTACACTGCAATGTTTAAATTGCAAAGAAATGGGACATTATGCTAATCAATTCTCTAATCCAAGGGTTATTGATGACAATCAATGTCAATAAGATCTTAAGGCCAAAGATAAAGGATTGTAACATGCAATAATTATCAGCGATGTGAATTATGATAATAAAGTGGTGAAAGGTACACTTACCATCCACTCTAAAGTAGAAAATGATTTATTTGATTCTAGATACACCCACTGTATTATTTCTGAAAAATTTTCTATGGGTATCACCGTATTACCTAAACAATTAGATGTTAAGTTAGCTGTGATGACTCCTAATGGAACAACAATCACATCAAATGTTTATAATTATTCTTAGGTTGAAGTTTGTGGGAAAGTGCTTCTTGAAAATCTTGTTTCCCTTCCTATAGTTGAATTTGATGTGATTCTTGGCATGGATTAGCTTTCTCAATATGGATCTCATATCTATTTCCAAGGAAGGGAAGTCACATTTCATATTACATATCTATCTATGATCATCTATCTATGAAAGGATGAATATAATCTTCTGGTATAATTTTATTCCATCTTATGGGTATTGATTCCAATGAATGAAGGTTGTTTATCTCAAATGGTTGGGGAGAAACTCACGATTGAGAATAGTCCAATTTTACGGAAGTTTGATGATGTATTTCCAGAAGAATTTTCAGGTCTTCCACCAAATCGTGAAGTTTAGTTTTCAATAGAACTCATACCGGGTGCTATATGTATTTCAAATACACCTTACAGAATGGACCCAATTGAGTTGCAGGAATTGAAGAAGAAAATTTGAGAGATTCTTGATAAAGGATTCATATGTCCTAGTGTGTCACCTCAGAGAGCACATATTCTGTTTTTTAAGAATAAAGATAGATCTATGATACTCTTTATTGATTTTCGACAACTTAGCTGGATCACTATCAATAAAAAATATCCTCTTCCATGCATTGATGACTTATTTGACCAACTATGTGGAGATCAATACTTTTCCAAGATTGATCTTCATTCACGATATAATCAATTAAGGGTCAAAAAGGAGGATATACCAAATACAAGATTCCTTAAAAGGTTTGGACACTGTGAATTTATAGTTATGCATTTTGGTCTTTCCAATGACCCCGCTATGTTCATGGATCTAATGAATAGAGTCTTTAGAGACTATCTTGATCAGTTTGTTGTAGTCTTTATAGACTATAGTGTAGTTTATTCAAAGTGAAAGTAAGAACATGAAGATCACTTGAGAATTGTACTGAAGACCCTGATAAAGGGGAAGCTTTATGAAAAATTTACGAAGTGAGAATTTTTTCTTCAAAAAGTTTCATTTTTGGGTCACATAATCTCAAGAGAGTGGATATATGTGGATCCAACAAAAACAGAGGTTATTGAAAGATGGTCGAGACCAACAAAAGTAACCGAGATCCGAAGTTTTATTTGTTTGAATGGATATTATCAATTTCTTTTTTAATTATTTTTCATGATTATCTAATCCACTCACCAAGTTGACATGGAAAGGAGTTAAGTTCATTTAGATGGAGGAATGTGAAGAGAATTTCAAAGATCTAAAAAAAGGTTATCTAGTGCACCTGTGATCACACTGACTTGTAGTAGAGAAAGGCTTGTGATCTATAGTGATGAATCCAAGAAGGGGATGGGGTATGTTCTCATGAAAAATGATATGGTGATGGATTATGCCTCATGACAGCTAAAAATCCTTGAGAACAATTACCCAACACATGATTTAGAGTTAGCTGGGGTAGTCTTTGCATTAAGAATATGGAGGCATTATCTTTACGGTGAAAGGTGTGATATTTATAATGATCATGGATGTTTAAAGTACATTTTCACATAAAAGGATCTGAATATGTGCCAAAGAAGATAATTGGATTTGATTAAAGATTACGAATGCTCAATACATTACAACCTTTGGAAAGCGAACAAGGTGGCAGCTGATTTGAGTTGAAAATACCATGCTATCTTATCTATAATGAGGATTATAAAGGATACAATATTTATGGATTAGAAAAGGATGGATCCTAAAATTTTAATGGAAGGGGAGAAATATTATCTTTCTTAGATGAATGTTCAACCATATATATAAGTGAATATTAAATAGGAACATAAGGAAGATGATGAGTTACAAAAGATGGCGAGAAATGTTCCTGTAGTCAACCTTGATTGTGATGAAATAATAAGGATTAGGAACCGAGTTTGTATTCCTTCTATACTAGAATTAATAGAGGAGCTATTGGATGAGGCTCATAGTTCTTCATTATTTATTCACCATAGAAGAACAAAGATGTACATGGACCTGAAAGCGTACTTATGGTGGGATGGCACGAAAAGAGATGTCACCAAATATGTCTCTCAATGCTTGGTTTTTCAGCAAGTTAAGGCTAAGAGAAATAAGTCTAAGGGGTTGTTATAACCATTACCTATATTAGAATGGAAATGGGAAAACATCACTATGGAATTTGTCATCAAACTTCCCAAAACATCTAAAGGAAATAATACTATCAGGGTTATAGTTGATCATCTTACAAAGTCATCACACTTCATTGCTATTAGAGAAGATTTTCTCTTGATCATATTTCTAGGATATATGTAAATAAAGTGGTAGTATTTAATGGAGTAACACTTTCCATTATATCTAATCGGGATCTGAGGTTTATCTCAACGTTTTGGTGAATTCTTCAGCATGGTCTGGATATAGAGTTATGTTTCACCATTGATTATTGTCCTCAGACAGATGATCAGTCTGAGAGGAAAATTAAAACTCTGGAATACATGTTGAGTGCTTTCTCAATCGATTTCAAAGGTGGTTGAGATAAAAACCTACCATTGGTGGAAATGTTTTACAATAATTTATTTAACTCTAGTATTCAGATGGCTCCTTATGAATCCCTCTACGAAAATAATGGAAGAAATACAACTTGATGGGATGAAGTTAGGGAAATAAAGCTATTAGGAACTATTCTTGTTGATGAAATGAAAGAAAAGGTTTGATATATTCAACAACACATAAGAGAAGCTCAGAGTCAACAAAACATTTATACCGAATATTGAATAAGAGACCTAGAGTTTGAAGATGGTGATAATGTGTTCTTAATAATTTCTCCCTAGAAGAGAGTAAGGAGGTTTGGAAAGAAGGGAAAGCTGAGCCCTTGGTATATTGGTCCTATTGAAATACTAGATCATGTTGGGAAGGTAGCTTACTAATTAGAAATTACACTAAATCTCTCTAATGCTCATGATGTGTTCCATGTATCTCTATTGAGAAAGTACATACATGATCCTTCACATGTACTATGCGGCGAAGTCATACCGTAAGAGCAATATCTTTCTTATGAAGAAAAACCGATAGTGATTCTGGATCGCAGCGAAAAGGTTCTACAAAACAAGACCACTCACTTGGTTAAAGTTTTATGGAGGAACCACCAATTTGAAGAAGGTACATAGGAACTTTATGATATGATGAGGGATGTGTATCCTCATCTGTTTGTTACCAAGTGGTGAATTTTGAGGGAGAAATTCAGTTTAAGGGGGGTGGAATGTAACTCCCAAATATTTTTATGAAATATTTACTTTGAACATTTTTTTATTATTCAGTAGCTTAATTTACACACAATCATGAGTGTAAATGAACTGAGTGACACCCTTAATATAAAATTTCTATTATAGCCTAGCCATTAGGTTAGCAGGAATAATTATAACTAAGTTATGAAAATGCATTATTAATTCATTAACTACTAATTATTTAAGAAAAATATAAATCTATTAGATACTTGTATTTTTTTAGTAAATTACTTTTTTTAATGAAATTAATGATATATATATGTTTTTTATACTTTATAATATATTTTTTATATTCATCCAATTGATATTTTAGTCATAGGGTGTGAATAAAACACTATTTTATATATAAGAACCTATTCTGTTTAAAAGATTATTTTTTACTGCTTTGAATGGAGAACCCATTTTAAATTAAGATATTAACACATTAATAATTTTTATATGCTAAAATAGACAAGTTATTTTCATCTGGTATATAAAAATGTACTTTGGATAAATTTACGATAACTTTCATGTTTTGATGAATAGTAAAAATACGCTAAATTTTAATTAAAAAAACTATTTTTATTGAGATAATTTATATGGTTAATATTGAATGGTTTTAAAGTATAAATAGAATATTTTTTTTCCAATTTAATATTATATATTTCATTATCATTAATTTTATATCTAATTTATCAGTAAACACACTTCAATCTTTTGTAATGTTTTAACTTTTAATACCCCTTTTCTCATTTCAACAACATGATTAACTTAAAATTTACTAATGAAACTTCTGTGTTTTGAATTTGAAAAAATTTATTCCATATTTTTAATCATAAGGTCCAAATAGTGTCAATAGGTACCTTTTATTTTTAGAAATTATGAATAGTAACTTTAGTAATTCTTTTTATTTACCATGGTTAAATGGTAAATCTGATAAATAAGGGTAAAAAATAATACTTTAATAGTATAAAACTACCCTAAAACATGTTATAATAATATTGGATGAGATATCTCTTACCATGGGCCTCAATGGATCTATTTTGGGAGCACATGGATTTACTTCTATGTGAAAATGACATTTTATAATAATTAATTTAAAGTAATGATAATTATAACATAAACATATATCTTTTAATAAATAGATTTTAATATAGCATTATTTAATTGATATATATGTCTATAAATAGTAATTATAAATTTAAAAATATTTCCTACATTATGGGATTTTATTTATAATTTTTAGTCTTTAGATAAATATATTTATTTTTGACACAATTATGATGTAGTGATTACCTCATTAATGAAATATTCAAATAAATGATTTTATAAATATTTAGATAAATTTTATTTTTACCTTTTGATCCCATCGATGAATTTTTTTGGATAAAATTTATATATTAGGTATGAGTTAATTCCTTTTTTTTGAAGGAATCACGTTTTTATGAATTTTTTTAAAAAAGTCATGTATGAATAGTTTCCAAAATCGACATAATTCATAACTTAAAACATAAAATAGTTTATCAAATGATATTAAATTTATAAAAATATAATATTTAGATGAATGGTTAATATAAGTCCAAATAGGTCATAAATAACTTTTTTTGGGTCTTTTAACATGATTTGTTAATTAAATTAACCCAAAATATTTAAATAACAAGATATCACAGTGAGATTAAAAAGGGTAAAATAAGGGTTAAACAAAAAATATAAGGATAACAAAATATTGAAAATTTGTCTAAAAATTATTGGATGATTTTTATTCTAACCAAAATCAACATATCTTATAATTAACT
The DNA here is from genome assembly GCA_963277665.1 of Viscum album. Lineage (NCBI taxonomy): Eukaryota > Viridiplantae > Streptophyta > Magnoliopsida > Santalales > Viscaceae > Viscum > Viscum album. The sequence goes on from OY728160.1 coordinate 444,683,222, forward strand.
ATGTTTTTGGCCATTTTTTAATCAAAATTGAATATATAATAAATTAATATTTTGAGAGTTTTTTAAAGTGCCCCTCTCCTCTCTTAGAAGAGGGAACCTCCTCCCTCTCCTCTTCACTTAATTTTGAGCCTTCAATCTCGTCCAATACCTTTATATTTCTCTTATAAACATTATTTGTTACATAATAGTGGTTCTAGTCTTCTCATAAAACCAACTATATTCCCTATGAGGAAATTTGAAGGAGGCACGTTGAGGAAGAGGTAATCTCTTCTCCCGATTTTTTCAAATTTCATTATTCTTTGAAATAGTCTTATTTAGTTTTTTTACATTATAAAGTAATAAAAACAGTATCAATAATATAATAATATGTTATTATAAATATGAAACAATCCTATTTCACATTATATTCATCCTATGATTAATGAAATCACCGCACGTGCATACGTACGACTTACTATCTCCAAGCTGTGGTGTAATCTGTTTTTCCCCACCACCATACTTGGATGGGTATAATGGTAGAAATAATAACTATATATGACTAATATAACATTATAATAATTATGAATTACTATACACTATCCACTTCTATTCCATTCAACAATTATGGGAATGATACTGTCACTCGTGCGTATGTACAGATTACCGTCTTCACGATGCGATGTGACTCATTCTACATAATCATCATTAAAACATGACTATAAAAATGATGTGAATGAATAAATATGATATATTATACTAATACCATGTTTTAAATTATATTACTATAACCTAAAAAGAGTAATAAGAACTTATCCGATAAAACATACATAAGAATATAAAGTAGTTAATACGCAAATAACGAGTAACAATGAAATGTTAATAACAAAGAGATGAAAATATGATCATAAATGATATCATAAAAAGGATTATTATTATGTATTAAATCAGTAACATTATTTAAATGATTATATAGGATGTTTGGATACATAAGAAGCATATCAGACCTAAGGTAAGGGATAATTTTTCAATCTCATTTTTATCAAAGATTGTTTATCCGTAATTATTTACTGGGGTTATATTTATAATCTATGTCCATGTTTTCTACATATGTTTTAATAAACTTTTTAATATTATTCTATGTATTTATAAATTCATTTTTACCCCTTTTTTGACTTTTACTATGTGGTATGGAAGGAATTTTTCTTTTGTTTACCATACGAGGCACTTTTTGACTTTGTCAGAAAAAGTACAAGGAGAATGTTTTTTAACTTATACAGCATTAACGGGGTTTTAAATATTCATGATGCCTTATTTCCATGAATATTACTCAACACTATTTCATGTTTTTTTTCAACCAAATTATTTTCTTTTAAAATTGCGCGACATTTTGAGAAAAGAGAATGTTTTCAAAGAAGAAAGGATATTTTCCTCGACAACTAAGTTCAAGTGTTTTATCAAAATTATTTTCCATATAAGAAAGAAATATTAAATAGGGTTATGATTATATCCCTATTTTTAATAATATTTGACGTTATTAATGATGGAATTATCTTTTATATGTATTATTTTATTATTGAATGATGTTTAAGAGACCCATTTTATTTCTTGGGATACAATATGATGAATAATTTATGTTTTTTTGGAACATGTGAGAATGATTTAATTATGATATGGGTGATACCTATATATCCCTCTAATTCATTGGGTAAATATTCATATCTCATGAGAAAGACATTGATCGAATGATAAGTAAATCCAGTTCAGCTATACAAGACTAGAACATGGAGTAAACTCGGTTCAGTAATGGACTTTGTCCACTATGATGGTCTTGGAAATGAGCCTTAACTAATATGAAATGATTTTCTATGATTATGTGTGTATGCCAGAAAATTTCATGTCTTATGTTATTACTATTGGTATTACATTTCAATTTTATGATTTATCCCATGACATGATATTGTGATCTTTTTAATGCAGGATAAAATTTTCAAATGTTATGTTCTTATGAATATGATATGATTGATATTTACTTCGTTTACCCTTACTGATCATTTGATCTCACCATTTTATATGTTTCTTTTACCTAGGTCATGAAGAAGGTTATTAAGTAAAATATTCCAAAAAGGATTCTAGTTATGATGAAATAAACGAGAGACAATATAGATTTTTTATAAACCAGTTGTATATGTTTCCCAGTTTCTAAATACACTATAACTATATGGTCCTGTCATTGTTTTGTTATCTGTTGTAACAAATATAATTCAATTATGAAGTAATATCAATGTATATAAATAATGGGTCACTATAGTGGTGGAAGAGGTAGAGAGAGGAATACTTCAATGCTCAATTGACACCTATTTAAAAGCTTTGGATGATAAGAAAAATGTAGCTAACAAAATTTTATTGTTACCTGATAATGGGAGTATATTTTTTTGTCTATTTATTATTTCATTTATAAAACATTTAAGAGATACTCATTAATGTGGTCACTACTCATTTTGTTTGTGTTATATTTATTGGACTCCCCATGTTTTAATCATGTTTTAATGGTCACAAATCCTGTTAACCTTGTTTAATCTATCTCAATTCATGTACAAAGATTGTTTTTTTCCTTATGCTTTAAATTAACTTCTATAAGATCCCGATTATTATAAATCAAGTTTGGTTATTGTAAACTATATTTAATTTTATTCTATAATGTTTTATTATATGAATGATTAAGTCTAATTCATTTTGAAAATATTTTTACTTAAGACTGTTTACATATATTTGTCTATTTCTATGAAACCGTAAGTCCATTCTGGTTTTTGGCAATGACCCAGACATTGTGACCCAGAAACCATAACCTTGACACTTTGACACCACGACCCACACACCTTGAACAAGATATTGTGACAAAGACACTATAACCCAGACACTATAACCCTGAAACCGTGAAAAAGTTTAGATCTCATGAAGTCTGTGACACCAGTTCCTTGCGACCATCACCAACACATCGTTCAATGTTTGGCAAAGGACTTGAAACCATGATCCTAACACCACATCTTTGATACCGGTTCCTAATACCAATGTAATTGTTCTATCATGACTATCTCACCACTCAAAGGAAAAGAAGAAGTCACCGATTCATGGTGACACCATTTCCAAGTGATACCATTTCAAGACTAACTGTGACACCATTCTTTAATCTATTTTTTCATTTTCAATTTAATTTCTAACGATCATATTTGAGTCATTTAAAGGAACTGACACAATTAATGTTTCTTTGTAGCCATGTAACCTGACAATATGAGGTATGTGGTGTAGAATACATGCATCCTATCAACTCCAAATCATACACTCCATAACAAAATAGAAAGAATGGTACAGGAAAAAAATTACAGAAGGGCGAGTGTTTGAAAAAAATAAAAATGAAACATGAAAGAATATACAATTAAAGAACACATAAAGCACTCTAGATTCTAAAAGGCTAGAATACCGTAGATCAAATATTCAAAAATCTTACCAGAAGAATACAAGCCACATATCTCACATAATCAAACGGAAACTAGAGAACAAGACTTACGATACTCTGTTTTCCACAAGTGGACTTGATACTTGCATCCGTTTCATCCTACAAGTCTAGAGCTATATAGAATAACACACAGAGAACTTTTAAACCTTTCTCATTATATTTTCTCTGTTGCATACTTCTTTTATATTTCAAGTAGTGTGTGTGTCTGTATTAAAAAGACACCATGTCTCCTATATTATATTGAAGGATACAAGATATCATTCCCCTCATATATTCCTAAATTTTTTACTCCCAAGGATAAGTGTGGAAGAGATCCTTGTGTGACTTAGTATTTTATACCCTTGAAGAATAGTGGAAGAAGTCGTGTGACCTGGATAGTCATGTGTACTATTGTTTAACCCAGCCCAGGGTGCGAATCATGTTTATTAATTTAGACTGCTTAATGGCAGGTGATCACCAATTAGAGTGGATTAAGTCTCATCTCGAGACTGAACTACTAGTTTTATCTATTGTCTGTATTAATTTATTTTTTATTTTTTTACTTTACATTTCAGAAAACTATATATTATTTTGTTAGTTAGTTTAGAAAGTGTTTGTAATTGTTTTGAATGATTAATTTAGTTTAATAAGTTATATTAATCTCTAAATTAGTATATATAATAACTAATGAATCTTATAAGAAATTAATTAATCATTCAGAACTTTTATAAATTCAATAAAAACTGACTTTGATCATATTTTTAATTGGTTAAAATTTTCAAAGAACCAATTTTTAATGGAAGTTTTTATAGATGCTCAATTCACACCCCCTCTTGAGTAATCTACTCTGACCAACATTTGGTATCAAAGGAGTTTGTTCCTGGTAAGACTCTATTTTTAAATATTTTAACTGTGATTTTAGTTGTACTTTAAAGATCTGTAAATTTTTGTTAATTTTAAATTTCTATATCTTTAAAATTATTTCTTTATTATGGATAAGAGAGTAGAAGGATCTGCTACTAATATAACACCATTATTTAATGGAACAAACTATTCATAGTGGAAGTTTAAAATGATAATACATCTTGAAAGCATGGGATTTGAAATATGGACTGCTATTGAATGTAAATATGAAATTACTGAAAATACTAGAAACACTTGGGATAAACCTACCAAGACTACTTATAAAAATAACTATAAAGCAATGAATTCTTTATACTGTTCCTTAAGAGATGAACAATTCAACATAATTTCTACTTATAAAACTACACATGAAATTTGGGATACTATATCTGTTTCTCATGATAGGAACCACTAATGTTAGAGAAATGAGACTCAATACTTATAATATTAAGTACAATAACTTTAAAATGATTCTTTACAAGTATATTTCTGATATGTATCTCAGGTTTAATGAAATTTTCAATATGATGATCTCTCTTAGAAGAGATGTCACTTCTAAAGAACAGATCATGAGGATTGTAAGATGCCTATCTGATAGATGGAAAGGAACCTCTGTCTTAATTATTGAGTCATGCGACATCAGAAAATTACTTGGAAAAGAACTCATTGGGAAAATAATGGCGCACTAATGAGTGTTTAAATTCAATAAGGATGAGGAAGATGAACCCAAAAGAAAATATGTGTCATTCAAGACCACCACCTCTAAACAACAAGAAAATGGGAAACTAAAAGTCCCTATAGAAAGTTACAACAATGAACAATCTTTACCTAAAATTGATGAGGAGATGGCTCAATTATCCAGAAGGATTAATAAATTTTACAAAAGGAAGAAAATTTTCTGTAATCCTAACTTCAAAGGAAGATATGGTCAAAAGGGAATATGGAAGAAATATTGGAAAAAAATGACAAGTCTGATGAGATAATATGTTATTAATACAAGATAAAAGTACATGTAAAGGATAACTATCCCAAGATCAAGTATAAAAAGAAATATGAGGACAAAGATAAAAAGTATAAAATGGAAAAGAAAGCTACTTGGAGTTCTTCTGAGGACAACTCAAGTGACTTACAGTATTCACATGATGAACATGCTAAAAAAGATAATATGTGTTTCATAAAAAACACATCTGAGGTAACCCTGAAATCTCTGGTACAAAATTCATATTATTCTAGTGATGACAGTGATTCTGAAAATATGTCTAAAGAAGAAATGTTTGAGTATTTCAATATGCTTGAAGATACATTTAATGAACTAAAATATAAATAAAACTCTTTAAAGAAACAATATGCTCTTACCTCAATAGCTAAATCTGAACTTGCTATAGGAAAAGAGAAGAATGTTAAATTACTCAAAGAAAACAATGAATTAATGTTATCTAATGGAAAATTGTAAAAGAAACTTAAATGTTTTAATAATGTTAAACATACCTTGGTACAAATTCTAGGTAAACAAATTTCCCCTAAATACACTAATAGTATTGGCTATCAACCTGATAAAAGAAAATTTGGAAAAACCAATTTTTTATCTAAATCTAGAACATATGGCTTTACTCCTAGTCCATGAAAACATTATTCTAGTTGAAACTATGATACAATCTCTACAATTTCGATTTTTTTGGACCAAATAGAGTTTATTTCTCAAATACTTTACATAATTATTATAATAAACTGATGAGATAGATGTAGATTCCTAAAGTACTAGTTACTAATATTACTGGACTGAAACAAATATGGGTACCAAAGATTATTTTTATTTGACTGTTTTGTAGGAAAATTGTTTGAAGAGATAATGTAAAAGATTATGGTACTTGGATTTTGGGTGTTCAAGACACATGAAATGAGACTATTCATGTTTCATGAAAAAAATAAAAATTTATGGTGGACATGTCCCTTTTAGTGAGAATGATGAAGGAAAAATTGTTATCCTAGGCCAAATTGGTAACTCCAACTCAGTTTTAATATCTAAAGTACTTTTTGTGGATGGACTGAAATATAATATACTTCTCCTTTGACAACTATGTGATGATGGATTTCATGTTAAATTTGAAAATGATACTTGTAATTTTTTTGATTCTAAAAATGAATTATTATTTTCTGAATTAAGAAATGAAAATGTATATTATGTTAAATTATATTCTTTAGTTTTTAAAAATGATTCATGTTTAAGTTTATTTCACAAAGATTCTTGGATTTGGCATAGAAGACTATGAAACTGCAATATTCACTCCCTTAGAATGTTAACTAGAAAATTTTTAGTCAAAGATCTACCCAAACTGGAGATTCCAAATGATAAATTGTGCAATCCTTATCAAAAGGGAATGTAACACAAAATTTCCCTCAATATAATGAAATAATTTTCAACTTCTAAACCTCTATATTTGATTCACATGTATTTGTTTGGACCATCTATATTTTCTATTTTAAATGGAAAGAACTATGTTTATGTTCTTGTAATTAACTTTTCTAGATATACTTGGACCTTATTCTTGGATCAAAAAAGTGAAGCATTCTTTCATTTCACTGAATATGCTAAAACTATAGAAAACCTTAGTGTAATTAAAATTAAATCCTTAAGAATTTTCCATGGCCGTGATTTTGAAAATAAAGAGTTTGAATCCTTTTTATCACAAAATGGCTATAGTAATAATTTCTCTACCCCTAGAACACCTCAATAAAATAGATTTGTAGAAAGAAGAAATGTGACCTTGCAAGAAATTTCTATAACCATGCTTAGTGAATATTACTTAACAATTTATTTTTGGGAATAATCTATAAATACAACATGCTATATCATTAATAGGGCATTTATTAGACATATTCTTACAATAACTCTATATGAGTTATGGAATAATAGAAAACCCAAAGTAAGCTACTTAAAATTATTTGGTTGTAAAGTCTATATCCTTAAAACTATGGGAAATATTGACAAATTTTCATCCAAGAGTGCTGAAGGAATTTTTATAGGATATTCAATCTCTAGTAAATCCTATAGAGTGTTTAATAAAAGAACTAAATGTGTGGAAGAATATATCCATGTAAAATTTGATGAGAGAGATCCACATGAGCCTAATACCACTCTCAATAATCTTGAGGATGATATGTCAAATATGGAGATCAATGCTAAATCTTACAAATGTCTTGTAAAAGAATTTGTAAAAACTTCCATTTCTAAAAATTCTCCTTATTCAATTCAAAATGAACCCAAACCTATTGAAGAACCTGAAACAACTAGACCCTCTTTTTCTAGAGCTGTTAGAACCCTTAATAACAATCCCTTAGATGCTATTGTAGGAGATTTATATAAAGAAACACAAACTAGAGTTCCTCTTAGAAATCAAGTTGAACATCATGTTTTCTTGTCACAACTTGAACCTAAAAACATTAATGATTTTATAAATGATTAATTTTGGGTGATTTCTATCCACGAAGAACTTAATAAGTTTGAAAAGAACAAGGTTTGGAAACTTATTGATAGACCCAAAGGCATATTTACCACAGGAACTAAGTGGGTGTTTAGAAATAATGTATATGAATCTAGTAACATAGTTAGAAATAAGGCTAGATTGGTTGAACAAGACTATAATCAAGAAGAATGAATTGCCTATGAGGAGACCATTTCACCTGTTTCTAGACATGAAGCCATCGAAATCCTAGTTTCTTGTGCTGCCCATATGAATTTAATACTATCTAAAATGGATTTCAAGAGTGCATTCCTAAATTGGTATATAGATGAAGATGTTTTTGTTGAACAACCCCCTAGTTTCACAAATCCTCACTTTCCAGATCATTTTTTTAAATTATCAAAATCGTTGTATGGTTTAAAGTAAGATCCAAGAGCTTGGTATGATAGATTAAGTACTTTTCTTATTTCTAAATGTTTTACAAATGGTATAGCTGATCCTACCCTTTTTATAAAACAAATTTTCAATGATGTTTTGGTAGTTCAAATTTTTGTGGATGATATTATTTGTGGATATTCAAACAATTATTTTTGTATTGAGCTTTCCAAAAAGATAAAAAATTAATTTTAAATGTGTTTAATGGGGGAACTAAAATTCTTTCTTGGATTTCAAATATTTCAAAATAAATATGGTATTAATTTAAATCAAATAAAATATACTAAATATTTTCTACGTTTTTTTGGATTGGATAGAACTAAAAGTACTGATACTCTAATGAGTACTACTCATAAGTTAGATCTTGATGATGATGTAAAACCTATTGATCAAACCACTTATAGAAAAATGATTTGAAGATTAATCTACTTAACTATTAGCCAAACTGATATTATGTTTAGTGTATGTATGTGTTCTCATTTTCAAAAAAATCCTAAATAATCTCATTTAAATGCAGTTATAAGGATTTTCAAATACCTCAAACATACACCCAATCTAGGACTGTTCTATCCTAGAGGAAAATCAGTTGAGTTAGTTAGCTATTCTGATTCTTATTTTGGTGGTTTTAAGTTATATAGAAAAAGAACCTCTCAAACATGTCACCTTTTAGGCAAGTCTCTAGCATCACAGTGTTGTAAGAACCAATACTCTATTGCATTATCTACTGCCAAAGCTAAATACATAGATGCTGGTAGTTATTGTGCACAAATGTTGTGGATCAAACACACATTACTAGATTATGGATATCAATTAATGAATCTTCTAGTAAATTGTGACAATATAAGTGCTATTAAAATTTCAAAAAATCACGTTTCACACTGTAGGAAAAAACATATTGATGTAAGACATCAATTTTTTAGATACCATTATCAAAAATTTGATATCACTTTGGAATTCATTGGAACACAATATCAGCTTGCTGATATAATCAACAAACCATTAAATTATGAAAGGATATAATACATCATACATGAATTAGGAATGATAAATATTTAGTATAAAGAATACTGTTTCAAAACTTTCTGTCTCAAAGATTACTATTTCACAGTGTACAATTTCATGATTTATGGTTTCACAAGTCACTGTCTTAGAATTACTATCTCACTCTCATAGTTTTAGAAGTTACTATCTTGAAGTTACTATTTCATATTTACATTCTCACAGTTACAATCTCACAATTACTATCTCTCGGTTACTATCTTGCACTTACTATCTCAAATGATACAGTCATACCACTTGGAGTCACACCATAAAGATGACACCATGAAAATCTATTCTAGTCTCACTATGATAATCTGTTTCAGTCTCACCATGACAATCTATTCCAGTCTCACCATAATAAATCTTTTTCATTTTATTTGTATTTTATTATCTATATCACTATGTTTATTATTTTATTATTTTTATCTCGAGATTTTGAATTTGCGACCCTTGAAATCCCTAAATGATAAAAAACAAATATATTTCACTCTATTCTTTACACAATATCTATTCTATCAAAACCGAAACCCTCTCTTTTAAACCATAATTCCACATTCATCCCTTCATCTCTCTATCGAACCATCGTTGAATGCCTAGAATGAAGCACCCATATTCATAATCTCATGAGAAGCACAGATCTCAAAAGAAATTGAAAAAAGGACCAAAAATAGCACCCGAAGGACCATTGAACCTGAATCTTGTTGATAGAATAGTAGTACTAGAAATGAAAATCTGCCATAAGTGGTTGTTGAAAAATAAGTCTTTAGTATTGAAAATACTGGAAGAGAAGGGATAGCTGAACTGGTTCACAAAATAGACAATGCGGATTTATCTAAATATTTTTTCTTATTTCTATAAGTATGTCCAATTTTCATTCAATACTAAAGATGGTTTCGTTGTAAGGTGATGGATTAATGGTCAAAGATGTACCTTTTTATCAAGTTTATGGGATGTCTTCCTAGGGATACCTCATGAAGGAATTTTTGAGGGCTACCAATGAGGTCCTCCTCCTCCTAGTGATCTTTTTGTCTTAGAAGAGGCTCTATGAAGTTTGATTGTTATTAAGAAGAAAAGAAGATCAATTTCTTATAAGTTAGATGGTGAAATGAGATTTCTTTTTATGTTTATCTAGAATCTGATTTGTCCAAGGAAATGATATTTTTATACCCTCAAGTACCAAGATGTATTCTTGATAAATCATATGAAAAATGGACTCAATATTAATTCGTGTAAGTAAATTATACGTCACATGTTTGAATTGATTAAGACAACTTCAAAGTCTACCTCTCTATTTTATTCAAGGTTAATCTCTTCAATACTATATTATAAAGGAGTGGTTGGACCGAATGAAAATGTAATCAAAGACTATGAGTTCTGTATCTCAAAGGTTATAGTCAAAAGGATGAAGATAAGTTGAAATCCATTGAAAAAGTCTTGGGTGGAGAATAATGAAAGGTTATATGAAAATTTTAATCCCGCTGATCATCCTTCAATACCTATGAACATATTTGTTCCTAGTTTGGAACCAGATGATGTTGTTGATTATCCTGATAAAGAAGATTAAGTGGTAGTTGTTTAACCTATGGAAGAAACTGTCCTGGGAAAGAAAGAAAGTGGTCTACCTATTCCAAAAAATGTAGTTTAGAAGGAAGCACTTGTTACTAAAAGAAGTATTGATTTAGAAGAAGAAAATTCTCATGGGAATGAATCTACTATTAGTGTAAAATAATCTTGTTTTTCCTGAGGAGCATCTAGAAGAAGAAATTACAATTGAGGAATAAGCTGCGGCAAAGGAACATTCAGAGGAACAAGATGAACTTGAAATTATATTATATGATAAGTAAAGAATGAAACAATCCTTTCACCTGGCTATAAAATAAATGGGAGAGGCTGTTCGAGATGAAAATTTAGAAACAGATCATGGGACTGAATATCTTAGTCCTACAAGAGATGCACCTGTTGAGGTAGAGCAAAAACCCAGTATAGAAAGTGTTGAAGTTCCTAATCATGTTGAACAAAGCACTGTGGATACCTGATATGAGTTTCCTAGATACTTTGATGTGGAAAATTATTAGGAGGCATCAGTTAAAGGCATATACCTTTCTACCGTGTTTCAATTGAAACCACTTTCTACTCTAGAATTAATTGTTTCTAAGGAGGCTGAACCTGTATCAACTCCTATTCCTAAACCTTCAAAATAACTCTATACTTCGAAGAGTCAAAGTGATTTAAAAGATTTTGGAGTAACCTTATTAGCTGGATTTGGAAATATTATGAACACACAACCCACTCTTGTGACAAATCTCCACAAAAGAGATGCTGACTTATTGTTAGAGAAAATCATATGTTAGATTCAACCAAAAATTCTTCATGAAATAAAAGAGGTTCGAGTTGAGAACAAGAAGTTGAGTGATGAGGTGAAGTCTCTCTGAGCTATGGTTGAAGATATGAAAAAAGTGTTTTAACCAGGACAAGCTCCTATTGCTCATCCTGTTGAGGATATTAGTGGTCAGATTCAATATAAAGTTTCATCTCTGATTCAACCAAACTTGACTTCAATATTTGACAAAGTGGTAGAGAGAAACATATATACAGTCAATGAGATGCGTGAGCATGTTGTTTTCCTTAAAAAAATGATTGATGAGTACAAGGGATGTCTACAAAAAGTTCTAAATCATCTCAAGTCTCTCACTTTAGCTGTTACAACCTCTAATTCCTCTGGATAGTAATCTCCACCCATTGATAGTGATCTGCTTAGAACTATTGTTATGGAGGAACTTCATTCAGTATTTAGTGATTTTGAAAAATAAATTTTATCTATGGTTGTCAAGAATAGTGACAGCGTACTTGACCTAGTGAGGATTCATTCAAATATTTCCAATGATGCCTAGGAAGAAATTACTAAGAAAGTGGATTCCTACATTAATAGTATTTTTTTAAGCATTATATGACTAATCATTTAAAATATCTAGTCGATAATTTGAAAATTCCTCCTATCAGTTAAGCCTTCAATACTCAAGCACAAAATCTGAAATATTTCAATCCTCTCTTGGAAAATTCTAGGGAGAACAAAGATGATTTCTATAATTCAATGTTGTATGGCGGTGAGATCATTACTGATTTTATTTAGTTGTTGATGCCTTATATTCTTGTACAAAGAACTACCATTGTGGCTCCTACAGTTTCACCTTTGCAGCCTGGTTTAACTCCATCCTCATCTACTACCTTTGCTTTTTCCTCAATGTCTATATCTCAGGCTCTGAGCTAGATCAGACCCATTATCCTTGACCAAAACTTGCCTCGGTCTTCAACCAAACCCACTATGCACCTTTTATTTTTTAAGGGATCCCTCTTCCTTCCATAACAGTTGGATTAATCTCTACTTTAACCTCTACTTCTGCTCCTGTAGCCCCGTCTCATGCAGATACCAAGTGAAAAGGGAAGACAACTAGTGCTGATGAAAAGTGAAAACTGTATTATTGATATGGATGTTTTTAATTTTTTCCTACTGCTTGTACTGACAACTATCTTTCCATTTAATGAAATATGAACTTTTGTTGTATATTATATTATTTACTTTCCTTCTTTTTTGTCTAATCTTTTTGATATACCCAAAAGGGGGAGAAATCACACTAAAAATAGAAATCTAAATTATATGATTTGTGATCATCAAAAAGTGGGAGATTGTTGGACTCCTCATATTTTAATCAAGATTTAATGATCAAAAATCCGGTTATGACTATTTAATATTTCTCAAATCATATGCAGAGATGGTTGGTTTTTTTATGCTTTAAATAAACTTCCATTAGATCCTGATTCCTATAAATCATGTTTGATTATTGTTAACTATGTAAATTGGTTTCTATATTGTTTTCTTATAGATATTTTTCTGTGTCTGAGCAACTGAAAGTCTTCCACCGGTTTTGGTTTTTGGAAAAGAACTAGGAACAATGACCCAGACACCACAACCTTGACACTGTGACACCGTGACCCAGACACTGTGACACAGACACTGTGACCCAAACAATATGACCCAAACACCGTGACCCTGACACTATGACTAGTTGTATATCTCATGAAGTTTGTGACACAAGTTCCTTACAACCATAACCAATACATCGTTTAAAATTTGGAAAAGGACCAGACACCATGATCCTAACACCGCATCTGTGCTACCGGTTCTGAATCTCAGTGAAACTGTGCCATCATGACTGTCTCACCACTCAAAGGAAAATAAGAAGACATTGTTTCATAGTAACACCATTTCCAAGTGATACCGTTTCAATACAATCTGTGACATTGTTCTTTAATATGTTTTGTTATTTTAAATTTAATTTCTAATGGTCATACTTGAGTCATTTAAAGGCACCGACATAATTAATGTTTATTTTTAGAAATGTCACCTAAAAGTATGAGGTAAATGGTGCAGAATACTTGCATCTTGTTAACTCCAACACATGCACTCTATAACAAAAAGGAATGAATAGCACTAGAATAAAAAAGGCATAAGAGTGAGTGTTTGAAAAAAAGGAAATTGATACATGCAACAAGATACAACTGAATAACACACAAAGCACTATCGATTCCAAAAGGCTGGACTACCGTAGATCAGAGATTCAAACATCTTCCCAGAATAACACATGCTACATAGCTCACATTGTCGAACTGGAAACCAGAGCCTGAGAATTGCGATACTATTTTTTCCATAAGAGGACTCGATACTTGCATCTACTTCATCCTACAAGTATAGAGTTTAATAGAATAACACATAGAGCACTTCTAACCCATTCTCATCATCTTTTTTCTATTATGCACTTCTTTTAGCTTTTGAGCAGTGTGTGTCTATATTAAAAACACACATTGAATCCTGTATTAAACTAAAGGATAAAAGATATCCTTCCTCTCATATCTTTTCACATCTGTTTTCTCCCACATATAAGTGTGGAAAAGGTCCTTGTGCGACCTGGTAGTTTATACACATGAAGAATGGTGGAAGGGGTTGTGTGACCTGGACAGTCCTATGTATTGTTGTTTACCCCAATCCCAGTTGGGGATCAAGTTTATTAATTTATACTGCTTGGTGGTAGGTGATCCCCTTGTGGAGAGGATTAAGTCTTGGCTTGAGACTGAACCACTTGTTTTATCCGCTATGTGTCTTAATTTAGTTTATCTCTATTTTAAATTATATATCAGAAAACTAGATATTACTTTGATAGTAAGTTTAGCAAGTGTTTATAACTATTTTGAACCATTTGGTCAGTTTCAAAAGTTATATTAATCTCTAGATTAGTATAGCTGAGAACTAATCAATATTATGTGAAATTAATTGAACATTCAAGAAATATATAAATTCAATACAAACAAAATTTTATCAAATTTATAATTTGGGGAAATTTTACAAGAACCAATTTTTAACAATTTTTTATAGATACTGAATTCACATCCCCTCTTGAGTAATCTACTTCGACCAATAATATCATTGAATAAATATTTTAAAATTTATTTTTCACTGTCCAGATTTATTTCATTTATGATGCACATGAAATTTTATCAATTTGATGTCTGATTATTCATCAATGATACCCATACATTGTATAATACCAAATAAACCGAAATTACTATATTTGAATGCCTTAAATAACAATATATTTCTTCTGAGGATTTTTCATTATTTCCACCGACATGAGATTCCTCATTGATGTATCTACTCTGACTGTCTTGGGATCACATGGTTTAAAAATTAATATTTGTGAAAATATATCCCAGTGGGAATATGCTCCAAAATCTACCAAAGAGAAAGGACTTGTAGAGAATATCTTGATTCATTCTAAAGATATAATATTGGACCCAAAAACATTATATATTATTCATTGTTTTTTCTTGGCCTAAATGTTTTCAAAGTTTCATATGTGGAAGCTTTAGTTGGTATAGACTTGGATTTTTCTCTGTTCTCCCTCTTATGACTTTTTGAAATGATGAGTTTTATACATTTTTCCATTTCATGAGTACTCAATATTAACTAGATCTCACAATGTGAATATCCAATGAGTAGTCACTCGACTTATTCCTAGGGTTCCATTATTGGGTTTTCAACCTAGATAGAATTATGTATCATTAAAATGGATGTTTTAATGTCTTTAAAACCGCACTGTTGAAGTGATGTAGTTTTAGGTCTTCCCATTTGAATCATTTATTTGTATATTTTAGGTTATTCCATCTCAGACCTTTTATTTCAATAGTCTAGGTTCTTCTAATTTGGCCTTCTATTTCGGTAGTTTAAGTTATTCTAGCTCAGACCTTCTATTGCTATTGTTCAGGGTCTTCTATCCTAGACCTTCTGTTGCTGTATTTTAGGGTCTTCATAATCAGACCTTATATTATTGGTCGTGAAGGATGCATATTCATGAAGGTTTCAAGGACCCTTCATCCTGAGTAAGAAGTTCTCATAAAGGGTTATGACATCCCGAATTCTTAAATTTTAAGGAATTATTGATTATGTAGGGTTATATCACCCCACATTCTTATAGAAAATATGAAGGATGAATGTCCAAGATGGGTCATGACACCCTTAATCTTTACCTGAGAGGGTATTGGTGGATGGTAAAACATCAGGGAAGTTGAATCCTCATGGATAGTTGGCATATGGGTTGTGTAAATCATGTGTACAAAATTTTGAATTGATGAATATGGAATATGGAGGACATGTCGGGGATGGCCCAAAACACCTAAGATGATGGGTTCCACCATAGTGTTTCAAATTATAACTAGGATTAAGGTTACTTTACAATAAGGATAACATGCCTCTAGTTGGTAGGTTTAAATCCCTTATGAATGGTGCCATAGGAATTACATTCATGGTCAGGTAAAGGGGATCTCCACTTATTTCTAAGGGCCATGAAATATTTATGGAGAATCAAATGACTGAATGATGGAGTGAGGTATAGATAAAATGTTATCTATGGAGGGTCTTGAAACCCTAGTGTAGTTTATATTTTTTGGAGAGTATTGGGACCTACACCCTATGGTTTGGTCGACATGGTGTAGGCAATCAATAGGTTTGAAAATGGAGTGTCACATTACTACTTTGAGAAACAATATAACACATAGGGACGTAATGTTGATGATCTTGAATCCACTTGAGTAGTCTAGTTATGGGTATTATAAATAATGATCTAGTAATATATGACTTAACTAGATATAGAAACTAGTGGGTACAAGTCTACCGTTGATAATGATAGAATCCTGTAGTCCATTTAGTTAGGATAATTACTCTTGGATTTTAGGAGGACTACATCCTTGGGACCAAACATCCTCTAAAATCATGCTATTTGGTAAAGTTTTCAATTATCTAATGAATCCTTGGGTTTTTTGGATTAACTAGTACCTAAAATTAGTTTTCTATAGGTTAAAACCAAGATAAAGGGAACCTAAGGTCCATGGGTTGGTTGTGTCAACTCAGACATAAATTTCATGAAGGTGGTTTAAGGAAAATTTAATATTCAAGAAGAGTTCTAGAATGCTAAATGTTGTTTTTCCACACAATTACCAAGTTATTGTGGAGATGTGACATGAAAAATAATTAATAAAACTTTTTCTTGGACCATGAGGTCCAGAAATAATGTCTTGGCCTTTATTAGGGATATAAGGTAGGCCCCAGGAGATTTATACCACATTTATTTATTCTCTTAGTTATTCATAAACTATTATATATGAAGAGTTTAGTGAGTAAAGTATTAAATTTTTATCAGGGCACCCTTTATGGGTTTTCACCTTGATTAGTTTTATGTATCTTTCACAATCAGTTTAAGGAATTATGATTTGGACCATAAAAGGATAATGTTTATGGTTGTATATATTTGACCAAATTGTATTCAGTTTACAGTCATGATGCATGTGGACTTGGTATGAGGGGGTGTTACACAATAGCCTAATTAGAATTCCCAGGGTCAGAAGTAATCCTACATCATTTTTAGTAGGAAATAAGAGTGTTATAAATCATAGTTCAACATTATCAGGTCATGATTAATGACACGGGTCAATTATGCATAAAATGACCGTGAATCACTCTAAAGTGACAGGATCCAGTGGGTTGAAGTCCGGGATCCCAATGATCAGAAGGCCCCTATATAAGTTTAATCTTTCTGTAGTAGGTGGTTCTAAGGAAATTATGTAGATCCACCTCTTTCATGGTAAAACAATGAAATATTCCCTTCTCTTTATGGGTAATGGAAGGTTGGTGGAAACCCAAGGCTCTCAAGACATGAAGTGTTATTTAGGGACTGAGGTGATTAATAGACAATGGAAACACACCATACTATAGTTGACCAGGGTTAGGCTCTTAAATTCCTTTGACAATGAATGATGATGGGTGATTGAATAAAAATCTTAACAAAATTTAGTGGGGATGTATCTGTCATGTGGTTTAACATCACATGATAAGGAAGTTTTACTTATAGTTTAAGGTCAGTAAATATGGACATTTTCCTTGAAGTTTAATGTCATGCAGTAAGGATATCAGGATTGATGTGAAATTTTACAAGATATCCTTCGGGATAGTTTTCACTAGTCAAGGTTATTTAGATGTGAGAAACACATTTTACCCATGAATAATCTTATCAATGGGTAGTCGTATTCTGGAGCCATTCTTTCACATATTTTTCTCATTTTCCTACAAGCCATATATAGATATGACTCATATGTAAGTAGACCAAGTCTATATGAATCAACCCTATTTAAGTAGAGTCATATCTAATTTCTATAGCTAGCCTTCCTTGGGTTTGCATATTCATATTTTTAAGGTATAAATAATGACATAATCATCTTATTTAAGGATATCCCTATATATATATCTAACTCATATACATGAGATATGGTTACTCAATATTTTTTCCTTAGCGAGTCTTGACATCATGGTTGGCTAATGGGACCTCTACATAGATCATTCTACTATATAGGTATAGGGAATTTCTATATTGTTTTATCGTATAGAGGTGAGAAATTAACGTTAATCATAGATTCATGTATAGGAAAGTCCAATATGAGCAGTTTTAGGTCTTGCTGGATGGACGCTATGTCATGTAGTTTAATTTCATGAAACTAGGACTTTCCATGAAGTTCAACATAATGGGACTAGGAAATGGTTGTGCATTTTAACATTATTAAATGAATAATTTTTTCTCTATCCAAGACATGTCTTGGTCACGTAGGCCATAGTGACTTTCATGGTTCCCTAATCTCACATGATCCATGATCAACATGAGAAACAAGGGATAGCTGGGAAGGTGGTCAAAAAACTCAAGAGTAGATTTCATATAATTCCTTACATAAGTCCAAACCATATGAGGGGGGGGGGGGTGCTATATTATTATTTTGTATACTACAAATAGATCTTAGATACATGATATATATTTCACTATGCACCATATTGTTGTAGGAATAAGGCTACACATATTTATTGAATGATAACTTTCCCTGAAGGTCTGATCTATATGCAGAGGGTAGAAATTTTCATATTGATTATTTCATCTTGACCCAATATTGGAGACCTGGGCATAACAACACATCCTGTGATGGTAGGAATGAATCCAAATGTAGTTCTTGAATGGTAAAACCTCCAAAAAGGTTTGATACATATGCATAGAGACGAAATTTTTTCTATTTATTATTATGGATATACCCAAGATTGGAGATGAAGACCTCACTTTGTATCCTATGATGATAAGAATCAAGTTTCACATAGTTCTTGAATGGAAACTCTACATGAAGATCTGACCCATACATAGAGGGTGGATTTTTTCCCTTCAATTATTGTGACCAGAACTAGGATTCGATATCCAAGTTTCAATATGCACCCTGAGATTTAAGGAATCAAGAAACATATAGTTCTTGAATAGAAACTTTTAGAGACCCCAGTTTGATTGAATATTGAGTAGGGAGGGGTAAATTAGTGGTTTATTTTTTTGAATTCCTTTTCTTTTCAATTCAACCTCTTAAACCCATTAAGTTTCATGATTCACTTAATATTATCTATCAAACTCACCTCAGGTGTAGTAATAACAAAAAAGAGTAGCACGCAATATTTACAATTCTTGGCATAAAACCTACTCTTTTCTATGTTGGTTATTCCCCTCAACATTTATTCTGAGTTATAATTTCACTATCTACAAAATTGATTACAATTTATTTTCTCTACAATTGAAATAATTCTTATCCAGGTCCAACCAAGATTCTTCGATGCTTTGGATCCAACCAAAATATTTCTTTCTTCGACTCCAACCAAGAGACTTAGTTTTCTCCTATATCCTAATATAAGACTTCAATTTCTACCAACACAATCATAAAGACTTCACCTCTATTTAAAGACTTGATCCACTATAGGATTATATTCAACATTAATCAATAAGTTTGTAGGACCTAACTTTCCTATGCAAACTTAAATTATGTTCAACAGCCTTTGATTAGGCATACTGGCCTTTCTTAATAATTATGAAAACTTATAATGATTAGTTTCCTCAATAAAGCAGTGGTCAGGCTATTATTACTTCTTAACGAATACCTAAACTCACTTAAATGTGTGAAAATGTGTGCACAAAAAATATTCTAAGATGTTATTCAATAATAATCTTGCATGAATTATTTTAAACTTTTCTTAAAGACTTAATCAATTATACCTCATGCACGAATTACAAGGAATATGAAATGGTTATCTTAATGTTGGTACACATGAATGTATATTAATGCACCACATTCAACATATTCTTTCATTCTTCACACACCTCACATATATATCATGTATGTATTTCATCATATTCATGTGTATCATGTAACATGAAAGTGGTTTTTTCAAGGGGTGTTTCCACATTGTCCCTTGTTTTTCTTCTTGAACACCTTGTATAAACACTCACACTATTTATATTCCATTAGTTAAGATTATATGTTTCTATGTTATGTATGTGAATTCATGTATGCTTGAAATAATATTTCTCATGGCCTTCTTATCATAACAGTGTAAACAATGTTCTTCCTTTGTGCACATAGTTTCTTGTTCACAAGTCCTTCTTATTCATAGGGAACTATGTATATGAGCACTATGTTAGTGTCTCAACCAAGTCGCATGAAATAAATGGGATTTTTGGACCAGATGTCATCATGAAATCCACATAGATGCCTTTATTCACTATCTCTTAATGCTTCACTGAGCATGTCCTTCATGAATTTTCTTAGAGAGTTTATTTCACTTTTTGAGGGCCCGTGGGACTCCACTTCTCATTCGCGTAATATTATAACAAGGTGGGATTATTTACTTCGTGAACTAGAAGGTTGCGATATATATATTTTCAATAGAAAATAAGAGCACTTATCTAAATCTCAACAAGCTTCTTAATTTTATAAGATCACTATTTATAGGCAGATCCCATCACCTCAGATCTGAGTTTTAAGCCAAATATATGACTCATTCAAAGCCGTGAGTTTTAAGCTGTGTCTTGAATTTTATTCAAACACCTGAATTGTTCTATATTATACACCAAAAAAATGTGTTCATCAATATCAAGATCACGATGATCCTTTACGACAGAAACCTCACGTGCATACGAGAAGGATATGACGCTTCTCATTTATAGAAGATTGAGCTCTCTAAAATGGTTGATATTAGAACAACCGCCTATAACTATATTTTTAATTTGGATGACATTGATTTCTTTGAGTTTTATTATACATGAAAAGTGTAGCATGAATTCATGATTAAAACCCTCATCAACTCACTATCTCGATAATAGAAGAACCCTATCAGCACTGGTTCGATTGTCATATGTTCAACCTCTGTTCAACATGAACTCTGGTGAACTGCCTCATCATTGAGGGACAAGGAATAAGAAAACCCTCACTAATGAATTGGATGGTTGAGATTAAATAATCAATAAGATCAGACATCCCATGTAATTTCATCTTTTTCAATGGTGGAGAAATAGTAACTCGTTCATTTTTTAATCCCACATCAAATAGGAAATAGCACACCAATTCATTATTTCAATTAGAGCACACTAAAAACCACTCAAAATTATATTCTACCTCCCGGTAACACCCTTTACCATTCTACCTTACCGCCATGCTACCCATCACGGGGGAACCTTTGCTCCGGTGCCTTATAAATGGGCACATGTTGGGTGATCTCTTCCCTTCCGCCTCCATGCTAGACTGAGGTAGGTTCCCTCTACTGTGGTTGACCTCCAGGTCCCACATGTGGTTGGGGTCAAGCCTTACCCTTGGAAGGCTATGAGCTAGCCTATTTCTTATAAGGCTAAAAATAATAATACTTAGAAAAAATGATAAATATATAATAAATAAAACTCAAATACTATTCCTAAATCAAATGCTAATCCACCTTATTCTCAAACCCCTCATCTTCTTCCTCACTTTTTCTTAATGAAAAATATATGTGATATTCTTTTTTACACGAATATTGTTAATTAAAAATCCTTAGGCATTAATTATTAAGTATGGAATTAAACAATAATGCATGGAATCTTTAATTCACCACGAATCAAAATATTTTCATGGAATTTACTTGTTTTAGACAATTTACAAGATTCTTGGCACATGTGTTAATAATTTAATATCACTTCAAACAATCATCATATTTGACATGGATAATTCTCCATGCCTGAAATCCAATGGTATAAAATGAATCCACAATAATTCTCCAAGAATCACCACTTCATCCACATCTTCCCAAACACAAATTAACGTATCATTGACAAAAAATACCACATTGTGCCCAACAATATCCCTATTTATATATTTTTTAATACCACTTAAGTAAATTTTATAAGAGTCACTATGTGTGCTCAATATCTTCTCCCCTTATTGGAAATCAAATCCAAAGGAAATGTAGGGATTTTATCAAAAAATGTTCTCCTGATTTTGAAGATTATTTCTTGAATACCTCTGAGGGAGGGATGTTATCACATGATTCACATAACAAAGAGACTTTAGTTAATCAAATCTATGTCAACTTGTTATAAACTGGGGTAAGAAACAACAGAGATATGACCAAGGTTTTCAATGCTATGCATAAACAATTATTCGTGTAAAATCACGCTCATAATATCTCAATTATCATTCAAAGGGTTGTAAATAATCATATTTATCAATTAAATGAAAAATATGTAACATAAATCAACAAACACATCAGAAAATTCATGTGAAAAAATTAATTCACCTATATCTTATCTAGTCATCAACCAAGCACTCCCACTTAATTCATTTAGTTAATAAAGTTAAGAACAAGGGATGAAAGTGTTATTGGAATTATAATTCTTTTCATAAATTAAAGATTCACTAAGTAGTGAATACTTAATAGCTTCATCTCATAAATTATCCCATAAATGGATGAATCCATATCCTTCAATTCTCTGCAAGTTAGTAAAAATCAGTCATATATAAGGTAATAATGGGGGACCTTAATTGTCCCTCAATGTGAAAAATAAGGTTGATATTCTTTTCTAAACTAAGATGTTCAACCTTCCCCAATATTCATTCTTCCATATCGAATTTATAAATCTTATTTTTCCTTTGGTAACATGAATATTATCACTCCTACCACCTCATTGTGTGAGATAGTCCTTTATTTATCCATCAAATCATATGAATCTTCTGATGCAAGATTCATTTACTTTAAGGATTCTTCTTGTACTGGAAATGTTGTTCAAAATTCTCTCACATTATGTCTTTCTTTGTTGTATATCACACACAAAACTTATTCAATATATGATTTGTCATTTGTTAAAAATTTATCATGAAATTCGTCTTCTTCATGTGGAATCTTAATTTTTTCTTTTATAAGTATCTTTTTCTTGTGATTCTTCTATCATTATAGCTTTCTCCAAATCTGCCAGATAAATCAAAAGAATGTATTTGGGAATTTTGATAGATTCATTGGATTTTCAACATGGATTTACATTTATTTATCCATTTGATATAGAATAGGATATCTTATTATCCTTCTTGGGTAATATTTGTTTAATAGTCTTCTTATTTTGTTCAAATCTCAAGGATGACTTATGACCTTATTATTATATAGATTTCTCATCTCTAGTGCAGGTCTTATACATTATTCATCTTTTCTCCACCTAAATGTAGACCTTCTGTGATTTTGATGATTATATATATTGTTCTAGTAATCCAATGAATTGTTCCCTAATATCTAGAAACACCAACAATAACCTTTGAGACTTATTCTATTCTTTATGGTGTATCATGTCTAGGTTTCATAAATGGAAAACCTTTCTTTTTTTTGAGTAGAACCACCACTCATTTGGACTCCTCTTAGGGAAAAAATCCTTACACATTTATTCTCTGTCACAACTTGTCCTCGGGGCCCATGTCGTGACTACCCCAAGCCCGCCTTCCATAGGCCAGGGGCTAGAAACTAGCACCAAAGGCATAATCCCGATATAAAGGGAAGGCATTGACTTTAAAAAATAAAGAAAAACAATAGTGTATGCAACTAGAAGTAAACACTATGAAAATTTGTATACAAAAGAAAGTTTTGAAAGGAAAAGGGGCCAGAAATACAAGCCCAACAGTAAAGTACAAACAACTGAGAAGCTAGTACAAATGCAGAAAGGTAAAACAACAACTACTGAGTCGTCCTCCGGGAATCCCACCTGAAGGGTGGGTACAGATGGCCTCCTCAGCACCCCAGGTCCATCCGTCCACTCCATGTATGTCTCGACAAGTGGTCCACCTTCGGGTACCGTCCATATCTACAACTCTCTACCATGATCAGTGTTGTATATTGTGTGCAACCAACACAATGAAGTGCGGGCATAGCTCGTGTAGGGGTGAGTATAACGATACTCAGTAGGGAACCCGAGACCCCTGAAGGTCTCCCAGAATCCACGAAGGATAAACCAAAGAAGAAAGATACAATCATGAAGTATCAAGAAACCCTACATAGGTATATTCTCATAAATATACCTTAGTTATCAATCACAGTTCGACTCTAACTCTTGAGCCCAAGCACAACCCAGTCCACACAGGAAGTAAAGACAATCACCTTGAAGATAATGATTGAAAGACAAGACTCATCTCACATAGGTATACATCTTTCGTAGAGTGATAGAGATGATTAGATGTATTCCATGATTCATCTAAGTTGTCGGACCCACACAGGATACAAGACCAGATAATCTGTCGGACCCACACAGGATACATGAACAATAGTTGGAATTGTCAGACCCATAGAGGATCCCGGTTTAGTAGTCATCGCTGTCGAACCCATGGAGGATTTTGGTACAGTAGTCATCGTTGTCGAACCCATGGAGGATTCCGGTATAGTAGTCGTCGTTGTCGAACCCACTTAGGATTTCAGTACAGTAGTCTTTGCTCCCAGCTCTAGGGTTCCCGCACACAGCACGGTCGATTTCGAGAGGTTCCTCTCCTCGAGTCAAGTGTCGATAAATCTAGAATCAAGAAGCCCTGGGTTAATGTATCTTGTAGTTCCGTATCATCAAAAGGAACCCAATGCAATAGACGGTGCGTCAATCAGACGCCCGGTCTGAGAGTTATTTCCATTTCCATTCTAGGGGCCTGGTTGGATTTATGGTCAGTCCAAACCCAGCCATTTTCCAAAGTTTTCCAAAAATCAATTAGAGTATCACAAAAGGACCGCCTCATCTCGAGGGTCCCAGTACCATAGACGATGCGTCGTTCAGACATGCGGTCATGAAGAAATTCACATTTAAGAAAAGTCAGGCGTGACCCATCAAGCCCAGTGGGCTGGCGAGTTTGCCCGACCCGGCTCAGTGGGTCTGACCCGGCTGGGGGGTCGGCCCGACCCGGTTTGGCGGGTACGAACCGGCTGGGGGGTCGTCCCAACCCAGTTTGGCGCGACCCGCCTACGGACCTGGCCCACACTGCGGGCCGGTCCAGTTCAGCCGGCGGCGGTAAGTGGCGTCGCCTCTTTTTCTGGACGACTGGCCATAGTCAGCCGGTTCTGCCTGGTGCACGTAGCTCATGGAAGAGGGCCGCGTTTATCCTCATACGGTTCCTACGGGCACCATGGGTTTTCCTGCCCTGCTGGCAGGCGGCCGACCGGTTCGCCTAGCAGAGCGGCCCACAAGAGCAGGCTGCGGTCTTCTCTACCGCGGGGCACCTGTAGGCACCACGGTCCTCCAGCCCGGCCAGCAGTAGCCGACCGGTTCTTCCAGCTTAGCAGCCCACGGAAGCGGTCCACAGTCTTCTTTCATGCGGCGCTTACGGGAACCGAGGTCTTCCAGCGGGCTGACCAAGTGGCCGGCCGGTCATCCCGCTGTCCATCTCCACGGTTGCCGGGTCAGCCAGCTACCTCCGCACTTCCACCGCGGCGTGATGGCGCCGCGGTTCTGCTGCCATCCACGTGGTGCAACGACACAACATTTCTTCATCCGCCGCGGTTCCTCTCCAGTGCTGTGCGAAGACACCACACCCTTCTGTCTCTGCCTCTGACGTCAACCAAATGAGACTCAACGGAGGGACGTCGGGCCGTGTTTGTTCTCCCCGCGCCCTCTGCGTTAGGTGATATCAATTTTCCACCATCAAAGAACAAGGATATAATTCATACGTTAAGATAATTCAAATTCCCCCTACCTCGTATTTGATTTTTGTACATTGACGAGTCGCGGAATACGGGTGTGGCCGAAGACGGACATCGTTCCGTCAATGTCGGTGGGAGAAGATCTCGGTGAAGTCGAGTCGAGACGACACCCTTGGCATACTTCGTGGGTGGCGGTGCTTCCCTTCCTTTCTCCGGTTGAAGAAGATAAAAGGTGTTTCTTCACATTCTTCGGAGACGTGGAGCGTTCTTCATCGAGAGGATAATGTTCTTCCAAGAGTCCTCCTCCTCTCCTTAGTTCTCCCCACAATGTTTATGCCAACCCAAATAAAAGAATAGAATCTCTCATTTTAATTTTGGAAAAATGAATTCAAAAGAATTCAAACACCCAAATTAATTAATTAATTTGGTTCACTTAATTAAATGCAAGGAGTTGGCAATAATTTCAAAGGTCTCAATTAATTGACTACAAGGAAGATTTGGCACATTAAGAGGGAAGTTCAAGAGTTTAAGTGGTTCAAGGGGAGTTGAAGGGTTTGAGCTCGTGTGGGCCCCACCACATAATATCCTCCCATGGTAGGTTATGTGGGGGTGGGACCCACCTACAAAATCCCTTTGGAGAAAAAAATAACCACCACCTAAATAAAAATTATGTCACACATAAATTTATTTTATTTATTTAGAATCCCCAAAAATCAACTTCTGCTCTCAACCAAAAGCAACTACCGTAAAGGTCTCCTTAAGAGAATACCGGTGCTGCGAGTTCATCGGTGTCCTCAGATTTCAATTTTGAGCACCTGTTCAAAAGATATAAAATCACGCATGTACGTTTATTGAACGTACCCGAATAGAACTTTAGAAATTTATTACGGGCACACCGAGCCTCGGAATCTGGTGCCGTCAGAAAATGCAGACTCGTAAAATTCCCAAGTATTTAAGAAAGAATTTTCCACAGGATTTCCGGTCTTTACATTCTCATCCACCTTTGATGTGGTGGGATCATAAATATTTTTAACATACATACATCCACATAATTTGGTTTAGAACGAGTATTATCAATTGAATCATTTTTATTACATAAGATATTTTATAAGTAATGGGATACCTTCCTATTAGTGGATGTTGACTTCTGATTAGAGAATGATCTCATGATCTTCTTGAAGTCATGATCCTTTGATCTCACTTGAATAGAAACATCTATTTTCAAATTAAAATGGGAATTTCCATCTTTTTTTGATTCCAAATTCTTTAATCTCACCTATAGATCAAATATATTAGTTTTGAGAGAGTTTATCTCATCCTCAAATAATCTCAGCTTCACTTCCCATTCATCTTTTATCTTCTTCATTTGTTATTTAAGAATATTTTTTGATTCTTTCAAATAAATGTTATGCTTATTTACTCTGTTATATTTTTCCTCCAGTTGAGTAACTATGACAACTATAGAAACTTTATACAATTTTTCTAATGCGTAGAGAGATTTTAAAAATACAATCTCAATGAATTATTTCTTACAAACACTTTCCTGAAATTATTCAACAATTTCTACATATCTTTCATTAAAAATAGAAATTGTCTCTTATTTTTTTCATAGGTTTTGTGAGAGTGTTGTATATACAATCCCATTTAGGTAATCCCTCTTCCATGGAATTATCTAATTCTTCAAACTATAATATTTCATTCTGAATAGTACAAAAATCTCTATCAATACAATTAAAAAATCTTAGGAGAGGTTCTAAAAATTCTATTTGAATTTAAAAATATGATCACTAATTAATACACCATTATCAAAACTTGACCTATCTTTATTAGAATAATCATAATTGAAAGAATTACTATATATTGTTCTTTTCATATTACCTTTTATTTTATATTTCTCTTCATTTACGCTGAGATTATTTTTTACCTTCTTTGATCATCTCTTCTTCATATTCTTCCAAGACATGGAAGAAATATCTATCTGAGGATTCTCACTCAATTTCTAAAATATTCACTACATAAAAACTCCCTTGAATCATTATAGGTAACCTCTCTCTGATACCACTTTTAAAGGATGAGACCAGATTGACCAATGAGATGGGAGGGGTGAATCAATGGTATACTTTTACTTTTTTTTTAATTAAACCTCTTAAAATTGTTAGGGTTTTGAATCCACTTAGTATTATCTCTCAAGCTCACCTCATTTTTAATGATTATAATAGAAAGAGAAGCGAATAATATTTATAAGGTTCAGAATAAATACCTACTGATTTTCATGTTCATTATCCCCCCAACATGGATTCTGCAATATAATTTCACTATCTAGACATGTGATTACAATGGTTTTCAGCTCCAATTGAATGTCTATTTATCTAGCTCCAACTGAGATACTTATTTGTTTTTGGATCCAACCAAAATAATTCTTACTCAATATCTAACTGAGAGACTCCATTTTTTCTAGGATCCTACCAGAAGACTTCACTTTCTCTTGAAACCAATTGGAAGACTTCACCTATCTTAAAAGGATTGATGCAATATAAAATGATATTAAATATTAATCCACGAGTTTTTGGGATATGAATTTCTCATGTAAAATTAAATTATCTTCAATATCCTTTGGTTATGTCTGTTAGCCTTGATCAATAATTATAATCACCAGTAATGATCCGTTTCCTTAGTGAAATTTTTCTCGGGATATGCTTCCTTTTGAATGAAGATCCAACCTCACTTAAATGTTTTCAAAGGTGTACAAAAAAATTATTCTTTTGTATTATGAAATAATAATCCTATACAAATCCATTCAAGTTATTCTTGATGTCTCAACAAATTTTAACTCACACATGAATTTCATGGGATGTAAAATGATTCAGGTATCTCAATGTTCGTACGTATGCATGTATATGCATGAACTATATTCATATTATTCTTTCAAGATTCATAGAGCTCACTTATATTTCATGCATGTATTTCATTATATACATTTTTATCATGTAACATGAAATTACTTTGTTCAAGGGGTGTGTACACGTTGTCCCTTGTAGTTTTTTCCTGCACACCACGTATAAAAACTCACAGTATTTATGTTCCTTTAGTTCAGATTCAATTTTTTTGTGTATTATTCATGTGAATTAACATATTCTTGGAATCATATTGTTCATTTACTTATTAGACTAATAGTGTACATTCCCTTCTTCCTTCACACACACACTATTTCTTATGCATAAGTCATTCTTCTTCTTCATAAGACACTATGTATGTGAACACTATCTCAGTGTCTCAACATTGTCACACGAACTAGAAGGGATTCATGGAACTCATATAATCTCCATGTCTAGGGAGATGCATTAATTAAAAATTCCTTAATGATCTATAGAACAGGTCCTTTATGAAGATCCTTTTAGAGTGATTTCCACTTTCATTGGGCCTATGGGACTCCACTTATCCATCGCATAAGATTATCACGAGGTGGGAATATTTCCTTCATGAACAAGAAGGCCACAATTGATTTGTTTTCTATGAAAACCAAGATCAATTCTCAAAATATAAGTATAACTCTCCATCTCATGAAATCTCTATTTATAATTGGATTCCATTGCCTCAGATCTGAATTTTAAGTTGCATCGACAACTCATTGAAAACTTCATGATTTTAATCATTTCTCAGTTTATCTTAAAATTCCTAAATAATTAAGGATTTTACACAAAAAACATGGAATTAATACATCTTGAGATCATGATGATATTTTTTGTTGGAAAATTCACGTGCTTCAAGAAGGTTCACGTGCTTCTCATTTACAAAATCCCATGCTCTATAAAATGGGGGATGTTTGAAAGACCATATAAAACTCTACTTTTCATTCAACTGATGCTTATTTCTTCATGTTTTATCATGAATGAAGATAATAAACTGCATTAATGTTGATACTAGCCCTTATCAACTCATCATCATGATCCCATAACAATACAGGAGGCATTGGTTCAATTATTAGATGTTTGGCCTCAGTTTCAGTATGAACTCTATTGAACTACCTCATCATCTACAACCAAGTATGAAGATTTCCATCACTAATGAATTTTATGGATGAGATGAATTGATAAATCATATCAGGTTTCCCATGTAATTTATATCTTTTTAAATGGAATAAGAACAATAACCCATGCGTTATTGCAACCCACATTGAATTAGGCATAGAAATCAACTTAATTATATCAATCAAAGTGTTCTAAACGCCACTCATAATTCTATTCTTCCTACTCGTATATCCCCATACAATTCTCCCTTACTTCTTTGCTTCCCCTCATGGTTTTACCTCTGCTTCTATTCCTTATACATGGGCACATACTAGGCAATATCTCATCTTTTACCTCCACGATGTTCCGTGGCTAGTTCCCCTAGGCATGGTCGACCTCTAGGTCCCATATGTGGTTGGGGTTGATCCTTGGCCTTGGATGTCTATGGGATGACCTATTTTGGTTATTTCCAAAAACAATAATAATTAAAAAATTCTATGTATAGAATAAATTAAATTTCCATCTTATTCTTAAATCAAATGCTAATCCACCTTCATCTGAAACCCCTATTCTTATTCCTCACTTATTCTTCCTAAAAATATATATGTGAGATTAAAATTTACAAGCCCATAATTAATTCAACATCCTCATTCATTAATTCCTTAGTATGAAATTAAATAATAATTCATGGAATCTTCAATTCACCAAGGAATCTAAATATTTTCATGGTCTTCAATTATTGTAGACAATGTGAAATCCTCTTTTCACATGTGTTAATCATTTAATATAACTTCAAATAATCATCAGTTGTTACATGGATAATTTTCCAATCATGAAATACAACTACATAAAATGAATCCATTATGATTATCTAGGCATCACCACTTCATCCACATCTTCCCAAACACATATTGACATATCATTAATAAAAAATGGAACACTAGGAGTGAAAAATTTCTCCAAAAAGGTCTGAACCATACACAGATGGGGGTATTTTCCTCATAGATCATTATGGATAGATAGAAGTTTAAATATCTGGATCTCATTATGTATCCTAATATAGAAGGAATCAATATGCACATAGTTCTTGAAGATGATGTGGTTAGAGATTGACCCCAGAAGGTTGACATCCTATTGAGTGAGGATGAAATAAAAAGAGAATTGGGAATTGGTTTGCTGGAACACTATGGGTTAAGAAAAATATGAGAATTATGGGACAAATGGGGTCTTATGAATATTTTTTGGGTTATAATTCTTGGAAATATGGGGAATATTTATTGAGGTATGTTTGCATGGACTGAAGGAGGGAGAACCTAGTGTGAAAGCAGGGCTATGTAGGCCAAGATTCCATATAAATACCCTAATAAAGATTGAACATAATTTAATGTTGTAATGCTTGAATCTCAAGTAGAGTAGGTAATATTAGGATATATAGGTGGTGTAATAAAGTAAAAACCCAATGTGATAGAGGAGCCAACGAGGCCCTTCACCTCCCAAAATAATCATGAAATTTGTTCTGTATAATTTAAGATCTTGAGACTTGGACTGGGAAATCCTCTCTGAAAAGGACATTGAATAATCATGTAGTTATCATATGAGGCATCCTATTTCTGTGTCATAGGGCGAGACTATAGTTTTACATCATGCGATGAGGATGTCTTTCATGCATTTTAACATCATGCGATTAAATTTAAAAATGATTTTTAATTTAATGTCTTTCTTCCTGGACTATACTAACCCCAACATGAAATGATATGTCTCAACGAAGATAATACCACACTAATTTTCCTAACACCATGTGACCTATGATTGGTGTGATAAAAAAGTATTCGAAAAGTTTTATTTCACCACAGTGAGATGATTACAAGAAAAAACATGGAAATTTTTATCATGTAGTGGCTGGGCCAAGATATGGATCTAGGAATATCTATGCATCTCATTGGAATAAAAATCAATCCATATGTAATTCATGGATAATCATGTATTTTAAATTCATAGGAGAACAAAAATGGTTCCCTATTGTGAAAAATAAGACACAAAGCCTTATAAACATTTTCCAATCATTCATAAAATCATTTGGGGAGAGGCATCCCGTATTTGTGATATGAGGCTTCTTGATCTTGTTTCCAAAGGAATCCAAATCTTTGTAGATATGTTAAGACTTTAGTTCTTTTACTAACGATGATATTTCATAATTTGATATCCTATGATCGGGATGAATATATTGCGACTGGACCTAGGATTTGAGATCTGGGTGTTACTACATATCCTGTGATGATAAGAATCAAGCCACATATGGTTCTTGAGTAAGAAGATTCCCTCTATGGATCTGAATCACACACATGTATAGGGGAACTTCATTTTTTTCCGCACAAATCTAGCTCATGTTCAGTGAATAGTCCATGAAGTGACATTTTTCATGCCATTTACCATCATGCCATTAGGATGACTAACACTGTGAAGTTTAATGTCTTACCGAAATGAACTCTTCCATGAAGATTCATATAGCAAGGACATATATGGTATTTAGTTTAATGTCATGTGATAAGGAAAATATCATAGAGTTTAACATCATGAAACCAGGATGTAGGATGCTTGATGGTAGCTTGGAAAAGTACTTTTGGGAAAACTTGTATTGGTGGGTGGGGAGGGGGTGTGATGCATTCCCCATCCATTGTGGCTAATGAGTAATATCTATTAGAATATACCATATGTATTATTTAAGGCCCTTCCAATTTGGGTTACATCTTTGGAGGTTTCTTTCCTGGTATCATTGGGGTTGTGATATCCAATAACAGTTCTCCATAATGAAATGTTTGGAGGTGAAATTTTCTATTGAAGGATCATGTGATATAACTTTGATAAACTTCAAGGTTTTTTAGTGTGCACAGCCTTTTCTCATTGAATTATTCCAAATCATCAAGATTCTTTTTTGTTTTCTCATCATTTGAGAGTTTTCCACCTATAGCTATTCAAATCAAGGGAAACTTGACTTCAAGGGGAAACACTTCCTCAATTCAATAAACTAATGAGTATGAACATTATTTTTTAGTAGTACGCATGGTGGTACAATAGGCCCATAAATCATGACTGATTTTGTTTGGAAAATACTTCATGTACATAAACACCATCTTCTAGAGTATATTATATATTTACTTATTTAAGGCCTTTTTCTTCCCATTATCCACCTTATGGTAGCATGATGAATGGTTGGAATCAATTTTTTTCTCTTGATACAATATATTAAACTTAGTAAAATTGAAGTTGAAACAATTTTCCATTAATATTGTGAGAGGGGCTCCAAATATAGTGACGATAGTGGAATTTAAAAATCTAAATATTTTATTTATTCTGACTTCCTTGAGGGGTATTTCCTCATCCCACTTGAAAAATAAGTTGGTAGTAGTAAGGATGTACTTAAAATGGTTAGATATGGTTGGGGGATATGACCCCACAACATCTATTCCCCATACGAAGAATAGTCAAAATTATTTAGTTGTATGTATCAACTATAAGGGTTGATAGATGGGGTTTTCATGAATAAAAAATGCATGAAATTTCCTGATGAAATTCATAGAGTCCCATATCATTAGTTTCCACTAGTAACAAAGTCTCTTAATATGGTGGGACATTTTGGTCCCAGACTGATGAGAACTACAAGAACCTACATGGAATTCCTCCATAACGGTGGGAATTTCTTGTTATTCTATGAATCTGAGGATTATTTCATAAAATATTTATTTATAGAGGGATTTATTTTCATTTGACCATTCACAAAGGGTAAATATCTCTTCTCATCATCAAATATTTACCCTTTCAGCTCGATCTGATGTGAGGGTCCCATTTTAGAGGGAATATACTATAGGCTTTATCCATTTAGGGGTGGATCTCCGTTTATCAATCTCTATATAGGTGTTGAACTGATTGATTATCTCTATGTCATAGGAAATAACTGATGAGACCATCCTTCAATTCATGATGTGGAAGACCAACACATCTTGATCAGGGTTAGTTAGGAATATGGATACATTATCTAGTGCATCGACACACACATTTTGTGATTGAGGAATCTGATGGTACATTGGTTCAGAAGGGAACTCTTCCATCAGTCCTTTTATGTAACTGATGAGAGGGGTAAATTCTTCCTTTTTGATATCATACTCAGCATTGATATATTTGATCACTATCTCAGAATCACCTTTAATATTTAGGTAGGATATTTAACACTGTAGGGCTATCTATAAATTGAAAATAAGGTCTTGGTACTCTACCTAGTTATCAACACAACCCTTAGATAGTGAAAACACGTAGGTCAAAATTGATTTGTCCAGAGAAACAAATATAATCCCTAGATCAACGTAGTTATGATTTGGGTTTTCCGTCCTCTTACCTTTAGGAATTTTGGTTGCACTATCAAAATATATATCCCATGACCAAGAAATATCATGGACATAGAAAACCTCTTCTTTTAGAAATTCAGTGTCCTCTGAAATGATTTCAAGGGTGGGATGTTCCATAAGAAAATTAGACAGGGCCTGCCCTTTAGTTTCTTTCTATGACACGAACTTGATGTCATATTATTAAAGAATAACCACCCATCATGTTACCTGATCGGTCAACATATGGAGTTTTTGTATTTACTTGAGTACATTAATATGAGAGACTAAGTGGACTTCATGATGGAGCAAGTAATGCTTTAGATTTTGTACTATAAAGATGAGTGTGAGGTTGTTCTTCTCGATATTAGAATATCATGTCTCAGTACCTAACAACATTTGGATGAGGTAGTGGAGATTGTTTTCTTTACCCACATAATTTTCTATGCAAGGATATCATTGAAAAATCTTTCAATGGTGGCTACATATAAGATAAGAGGATTTCTTTATACTTGAAGCATCAAGATCGGTGGGTGCATTAAGTACTTGAGATTCTCAAAAGTTTGCTGTCAATCCTGATCCCATTGGTAAGTGACTCCCTTATTCATTAATTTGGTGAAGAGAAGGGATTTACTATCCATTTTATCATTAAATTTATGAATATAAGTGAGGTTCCCTTAGAGAACCCTCAGTTCTTTGAGATTCCTAGTGGGCACACTACTACAAAATAGGTCTTTAACAACACTAGAAATAACCTTTATTAGCGCAAGAAAAGCATGAATACCTAAGCGAGATTAAAATAAATTGTCCTTTATCAATACTTATATGAGTAAAGATAAATGAATGTTTATTATTACTTCTATAAGAATAGATAAAGTGCATATTTATGAGATATTTTAAAAGCGCTATAATTTTAAAAGCGCTGATAAAAGGCCATACTATAGTATGCTACAATAACACTCTACAACACCACTGTAGTGTGCTGTAACAACACACTACAACACCAGAAACATGCCAGATATCAATAAAAACAAGTACCAATATATAACATTAATTAAATGAAATTTACAACACAAATACAAGAAAAAGTCACAGTATTATAGACATTTCAATCATTGTTTTATATAATTACTTAAATACAAATTATTACATACATTCAAATACATAAATGTTATTTTTTATTTTAATTATGACCCAGGATAATACTATTTCTGAACAAACCACACCTTCTCGAGAAAAATAATGAACTTATATAAGAAAAAATTCTTATGTTAGTAATAATATAAAGAAATAAATTAATAGAAAGTGTTAATTTTACTATAATTGTTGTTAATTTTACTAAAATTGTTGTCAAATTTAAATAAAAAGATGTAATTGAAGTAATATCAGTCAAAAAATGTATTGGATTTATAATTGGATAATTAAAAAATGTCTCAAATGACTTATTGATCATTGTCCAAAAGTATCATAACAATCTGAATGTGTTTTCTTGGTTTTGAGTACATAAGTTGTTTTTTGTACTAAAATGTCATTTTAAGCTAGAAAAAAAACATCTGAATCATTCTGATCACATTGTGTATTAGTTATACATGAAACCAATTCCTACATGTCACAAATTACTTAGTAATAGATGATCAAAATTATCAAGAAAATTCGAGCTCATTTGATCAGTTTTTACTGAGTGAAACTTTTTAAAATAAAATGTTGATTTTAAAATGATGAAAGGCAATTTAAGTCATACCAAGAACATCATGTATCATATTGAGGTGCAGATGATTTATATATATCCAAAAATGTCTTATTTATTGCTTTATTAATGTATCAAAACAAGTCGAATTCATTTTCTTGGGTTTGAGTTGGTCATTTGTCTATTTTACTAAAATTGGTGTCAATTTTTTTAAAAAAGTTGTACAAGGAGTCATACCTGTCACACCGTGCAATGGATTGAGGTGAATATGATTCCAAAAAGTTTCAAATGACTTATTTATCATTTTCACGAAGTATCAAAACAATTTGAATGTGTTTTTCTATTTTGAGTACGCCAATTTTCTTTTTTACTAAAATATATTTTTAAAATGGAAGCACACAATTTTGACAAATTCTAATCACATCATGTATTAGTTTGATGTGAAAATAAATCCTACACATCAAAAATGACTTATAAATCATTTTCCTAAATTATCAAGAAAATATGACCTCCTTTGATCAGTTTTTAGTGGGTGATACTTTTTAAACTAAAATGATGATTTTAAACTGATAATGGACACTTTATGTCATACCGGTAACATCATATATCTGATCGAGGTGAATATGATTCCTACATCTCACAATTGACTTATATATCATTTTAAAAAAGAATCAAAACAATATGAATGTTTTTTCTCAGTTTTGAGTTGGTGAGTTATCCATTTTATGAAAATTGATGTCAATTTTAAATAAAAATACAATGTTTGAGTCATACCGCTCACACCATGGTTTGGGTTGAGGTTCAGATGATTCATACATGTCTAAAATTACATATATATTGTTTTTATAAATTATTAGAAAATAAAAAAATGTATTTTTTTTGAGTATTTTAGTTGTGTTTTTTACTAAAATATCTTTTTAAATTGGAAACACAAACTTTTGACTCATTTAGATCAAATCGTTTATCAGTTTTATGTGAAACTGATTCTTATATGTCACAAATGAATTATGAATCATTTTCCTAATTATCAAGAAATTATGAGAGTCTTTAATCATTTTTTATTGACTAAAACTTTTTGAACTAAAATTTCCAAGTTAAACTGATAATGGACACATAGAGTCATATTGGTCTCTTCGTGTATTAGACTAATGTGTGACTAATTACTACACATATAAAATGACTTATTAATCATTGGAACAAGGTGTAAAAATAAATCCGAATATATATGGTCTATTTTTATTATGTCGGTTATCTATTTTACTAAAATTAATGTCAAGTTTAAATAGAAAAAAGTACTTGGAGTCATACTGGTCATGACATGTGTCTGATTGAGGTTTGGATGATTTATACACATAAAAAAAGTATCCAAAAAATCAGAAATATCAATGATACCATGATATACATTTAATTTCTTTTCCGAACTATCAACACTGCATGATCAGCTTCGAACAAACCACCCCTACTCGAAAAAAAGAATGCACCTGTATAAGAAAAAATTATTCTATGAGTAATACTAAAAAGAAATAAATTAAACATAAATATGATATAATGTATTAATTTAATGTACAATTATTTTACTATGTAAACATCAAGATTACCTATATGATTGAAAAGTGTAATGAAATTAGAGGAAAGTAATAAATGTCAAAATTATAGGGGTGAAATGTTTTATGGGAGAATAAGTATTTGGAAGTTTTTCTGAAGAAAGGCATGAAAGATGAAAAAAACCCCAAATTGAACAAAATAATCTACCTGTATAAGAAAAAAAGTATAATGTGAGTGATACTAAAAAGAAATAAAGAAAACATAAATATAAAACAATAAATTAATTATATAGACAATGATTTGACTATGAAAACATAATGATTACCTATATAATTGAGAAGAGGAAGCTTCATTTCTATTCTTTCAAAGGAAGTAGATAGAAAATTAAAGAAAGTGATAAATTAAACACTACAACGATGAAAGTTTTTGAGGGAGAATAATTTTATAGATGTTTTGGTGTAGAAATCTATGAAATATAGACAAACCAACCTAAATCATACAAAATAATCCACCTATATAAGAAAATAATTATTATGCGAGTGATACTAAAAATAAATATATTAAACATAAATGTGAAACAATACATTAATTATATGGATAATTATTTTACTATGAATACATCAAGATTAACTTTGTGATTGAGTAGAGGAAACATTTTTTCTCTTTTTACAATGTTAGTGGAGAGAACATGAATATTAGGACTCGTCCTTATAACATTACTTAATATTAGAATTACATTGAATAATTAAAATTGAAGATCTTTTCAGATTTAGAGTTTTAGAGAATTAGATCATAGATCATGCATTACATTCCACATTTAAAAAAGTGGTTACATAAAATATAGTACTCATTTTCCCCATTAACGGAAACATATTTAAAATAAAACATGGATTCTTTCTTGAAACATCCTTGACACTATCATCACATCATTTACCTTTCCCTTGACCTGTGAAAAACATTTCAAAAACTTGGGATGAGCATAAAAAGATCAGTAAGGGATATAAAATTATGAAATAAAAACATTATTCCATGTATGAAATCATACTTTACTCATAAAACATAGGCATCAAATCATGAATAAATCATAGAAATCATAAGAAATAAATGTAACTTGAGACATTCATAACATTGTTACGTAGGGAGTAACCCTCATGGTTACGTTTGTAATAACCATCACAGTATATTCCCTAAATCTCATCGGAGAAACCTTAGCGTTTAACTCCTTCACGTTACCTAATGCATTGGAGAGCTATCTCGGGCTCACCCCCTTAGTTTATCACGGAACAACCCAATTTAATAAACATTTCCCAAGAACCATAACATAATCATAACACTTAAAACATGCATAAAAGAAACATAAAATTTCCATATTTCAATCAAAAGAGATCACATCATGTTATTAGCATAAATAAAAACATCTACTAAAATCATTAAAACTCTATGAGAGAAATATCTCTTTATACTTTGAAAATATTAAAAGAAGACATTTAAAAGAGATTTTAGAATCAAAGTGGCCCGTACCACTTCGATACTTTTTAAAGGGTTTTAAAACATTCATGTGCATATATATAAATCCTTGAAACCATTTTTAAAACATGGACATGGATGATAAATGTAAAAAAGAATAAATCATTAAAACCATTTAAAACAATGTTTTAATAAAAGAGTCCTTTTCCATTTTGAAAATTTAAATTATAAGCCACATGAAAGTACACGATTTTCAAAACATTAAAATGAAATTACTATAGACATAATATGGATATGGAAAGTAAAAGGGTCTGTATATACACTTTATAAAAGAATAAAAGTGAAAATCATTAAGAAAAGTCTCAATGAGAAGAAATTGAGATGTATTCCCATCAAGGATCATGCCATTAGAGCAAGGATAAAGAAATGACATAATTATGTGTGAAAATTATAAATACACTAAATATAAGTGTATAATCAGTGTAAAACAATAATATGTCATCCACACATATTTATCTCACGACATAATCAAGAAGTAGAGGTTTAACCCAAATAATTGGAATTGGGTTAAGAAGTTCCCTTGCAAAAATTCGATAGCCTAACAGCATCACATAAAATTTTATAAAAAGAGTTCATGAGAGAGATAAAGGGTATCTCATCACTTGGACATAAAATTTAAAGAAATAAGGATATATAAGAACATATCCTAACATAATAAGATGTAATATAAAAGACAAAACAAAAATAAGTCTTTTAAAAATAGGAGGGTGAAAGGTTCTTTTACCGATTTGGGTAACTTTCGAAACGTACACCCCATGAAAGAAAGACTATAAAACATTGATGTAAGTACTCATAAACGAATGTATATTACACAAATAGTATAATAATGGGTAGTACATACACCACTCAAAGTAAATGGTGGAAAATGTAGCATAAATCTCACGAGAAGAAAAGTGAGATGAAAAATCCCATACGAAAACTCGGCAGCCTAACGACGCCACTTAAAACTTCAAAAAATGGATTTATGAGATAAAATAAGGTCTCTCATAATATGAACATAAAAAT
Source organism: Viscum album (assembly GCA_963277665.1). Lineage (NCBI taxonomy): Eukaryota > Viridiplantae > Streptophyta > Magnoliopsida > Santalales > Viscaceae > Viscum > Viscum album. The sequence continues at coordinate 444,723,257 of OY728160.1, forward strand.
TACAGAATGAGGAATGTAAAGGAACATCCCCAAACATAAGAAATATTATCTTAAAAGAAATGACATAAAAGAGAGTACTTAAAAATAAAGAGAGAGGTAGGATCCCTTACCTCAAGTCCGACTTGCCTTGTTCGTTTATTTATATTATTGAATAGTAAACTTTGTTAAATTAATAATATCTTAAGTACCTAATTTAATGTTTATTATTAAATTCATATCACATATTATAATGTTATAATAATTAGTTAATTATGTGAGTTCATATCAGATGTTTTTTTCGATGTTCGGTTCATGAGTCAAAAATGAACTTGTTTGAAAAGAATTGTACATGTAGTTATAAGTACATCATATCCAGAATAGTATTAATGATTTGAATATAATATATATCCATTATATATTCATTTTATACTATTACATAACATTTTGAGATGAAATTCACTATTCATGGAGATAGTAGGCTGTACGTACGCATGAACGCTACTTCCATTTCTTTGTCATATTAATGGAATTAAAAATAATTGAGATATATATATATATATATATATATATTTATATATTATAATTACAGAATGATATTAATAATTTATATGTAATATATATAATATATATCCATTATATATGTGTAATTATAATAGTACATAACATTTGGAGATAAGAAATGAAATGCACCGTTCATTGAGACGGTAATCCGTAGGTATGCATGAACACTACTTTCCTTTCTATTTCATACATTAGTGGAATGAAATAATAATGATATAAAGGTATATTATAATTATAGTATAATATTATATATATAATATCATTAACTTCATCCTTCATACATCCCACATATGGCATTAACGAATCAAATCACTTTGATGGGGCGGTATTCCGCACTTCCTAAAATGAAGATATCGCGTTTACCCATAATGGAAACCATAATGGAATGACATAAATGAAAAATAAAGAAGCATAAAGAAAACATAAACATAATATATATCATATATAAATATAGTGACATCTTAATGTCCACTATGAAAGGTGTTAAAAGAAGATTGAACAATCATCGTTTTGTGAGGTAGAAATTCGCCATCCATAGAAATAGTATGTTCTTTAACCATTAGATGATGTTGTGTGTAATTGTAGCTAAAATAAATCTTATAAAAACATCCTATTATATTTACGATACTGGTGTTGTTACAAAATAAAGTAATAAAAAGAGTTTAGGTGGTTGGAGAAGCAAAATAAAACAAAAGCACATAAGATAAGACATTACCTTCAAATCGGGTAACTCCCTTTGGTTTGAACCAAAAGGGTTTCTTGAAGATATTTATGCCTAATGGAAGGATTATATGATGAATAGAGGGATTTTTAGAGATTAAATCAGCAGGTCTTGGCAATGAAAATGGCTTGGGAGGTGTGTGTAAAGAGGTAGAGGTGGGGGCCTTTTATAAGAGGGAGGAGGGGCACTCTCGGAAATTCAAGAAATGTTACTTTATATTAAAATGAGTTTTGGAATTTAAAGGTCCCACATTGATATATTTATAGGATAAGGTGATAAGGGTTAGAAATATACTCTTCCAATAGGTTTTAGGAAAGTGTATGTCTTAGATTTTACATTATCGTTTCATTTTATTTAAATCGTTCATTAATGAGATAATCACTGCATCGTCATGGTGTCATAAATAAATTAATTTATTTAATGTATGAAAATTATATGAAAAATACTATGATGTAGGAAATATTTTTATATTTCCAATGAATATTTATAGTCAAAATTATAACTTTTATAACCCCATGTCAAAATTGGTTTAGTAAAACAATACATGTTTGTGACATTTTTATTTTAAATTTAAATAAAAAGTTATTAATGTAATTTTCTTACCCAAGTGGCTACATGGGTTATCCAAGTTTACCCATGTATTTTATTGGTCAGCCATGGATCATAAAATAAGGGTAGGACATGTTTCAAGGTCATTTCATATTATTATAACATCATCTTTACCTTAAATTACACTAATTACCTTTAATCGCGATTAATAAAACTTAAAAGTTACTTTTCACTAAAAATTATTTTCATCCCATTGAACCAAATATTAAATTCTAATGACAACCATGTATGTCGGATTTTTTAAATTCAAATCACAGAGGTGGTAAAATTTCATTTAAATGAAAAAGGTTTTTTTAACTACCACTTAGTGGTTTCACTATTCATCAAAAATTGATGTTTTTCAGAAAAATATCAAAAATTCACCCTAGGCTATATTTGATATTCCAAATTCAAAAATTATGTACATTTTAAAAAATTAAAAACATATATGTTTCATTAATCAATTTAATAATTAATTCCCATTGTCAAAACAAATAGCTTGTTTTTAAGAAACAAAATATATCAAAAGATTGACACTAGTTTAAGTCCAATTTCAAAGTGAAATTAATTCCAATGACCACCATTAGATTAAATGATAAAAATATATTCTAATTTTACATTAAAACCAATTCAAAAGATAATCTAATCATATAAATAAATTAGATTAAAAGGATATTTTGAATTAAAATACAGCATTTTACACTATTCATTAAAAAAATGAACTTTATCGGAAAAATACCAAACATTTATACAAAGTAAAATTTGTTGTCTTGATTCTAAAAAGAATTTTATTTTGTCAAATATAAAATAAATAATTTTCAAAAAGTGGATTTAAAAGGGGTTCTCCAACAAAAGGCGGTTAATCGACCTTTTAAAGAATATTAGAATATTTACGTTTAAAATTAGATTCATTCACATTTTAAGAAACTAAAATTTATTAAATAAATGTAAAAACATTTTACAATCATATATAATCACTTTTTATTTAGTTCTGTTCATTCCCGCCACTACATCGGCTAGGATTTTACTACCATTTACTATAATATTATTATATAATTAGTGTGCATAGTATGATTTCCAAGAAACTCATTGTTGCGTATTGGGTATGCCATCGAACATAGAATCCCCTTTAAATTAATTTTAATATTATATTCCAAAATATTAATAAATATGAAAAAGTAATATTCTGTATTTACTTGGGGTGTTACAATGAATAAATGTGATAAATGAAACACTACAAGGGCGATAAGATTTTGAGGGAGAATAAGTCTATGATAGTTTTAGTGCAGAAAGGCATGAAATATAGACATAACACCCCAACTTGAACAAAATAATCCAGATATATAAGAAAAAAATTGTTATGTGTCTGAAACTAAAAAGAAATAAATTAAACTTAAATATGAAACAATACATTAATTTGATGGACAATGATTTTACTATGAAAAAATCAAGACTAGCTCTATGATTCAAAAGATACAATATCATTTATCTTTCTGTAAAGGCATGAAAGATAGACAAGAATCATCTAAAATAAATGAACTTTACAGGGAATAATGAAAATTAATTCAACATTCTATTATATAATTTTTCATTAAAATAGAGTAAGTATATCGTAACCATACCTTTACATATTTCCAAAGGGTCTCCTTTATTATAGTTTGTTCTTTTGAAGGATTTGTAACACCATAATGTGTGGAAGACATTGTCTGCACGAGTAGTGAAACATTTAATTTAGATTATGTTAATGCAGTAGAGAATATATAATATTATGAGGAAAAAAAATAGAATATTAAAAAACACTTTTACATTCTCATTGAACTCTATTTATTTTTTAAATGTCTTAGGGATTTGTTTCCTCTTTTTAGAATCCAATTCCGCTCTTTTTGGTCTCCTCTAACATACAAGACATTTTCTACATTGCGGATGACATGAAGTGATTGTGATATCCTAATATTAGGTTTTTACTTGATTGAATTTTAATTTGAACCGACATTTTTTTAGTCACCAGTAGTTCAATCATCCAATTATTTTTTGTTGTATTAGAGGCATAAATTAATTTTACTGCTTGTGATGTTATTATGAATGACTCATCTTTTCCCCCTTCCATGTTGAAATTCACCTTCATGAATCCCATTCCATCAAATTTCATTGTAATGATATTGTAAACCCATTTCTAATGGAAATTAGGTACTTGAAATGTTGTATAATCCAACTCATATATCTATTCAATAATAACATAATATGACATATTTACATAAATTGGATTTATTTTCTTGGAACTAGATATATAGATTGCTTCATGAAAAACTATAAAACCATTATTTTGGAACATACTATTATCATCATGTTCTTTTTTATAAAATGTATAACCACTGATTATAAAACAAGTGTAAGATATAAAATTTTCATTATTTCCTCTGGATATCCATTGAATTCATCTAGTAACTGAATTTAGACTTTCAGAAAACTCTTTATAAATTTGATCTTAGAACCATCCTATAAACTGTTGATTATGTGTATTTGATATCCATTCTTAATCCCTTAATAGATTCAAATATCTAATAATTTCTATGTGGGATTCCATGTATGGATCAAAATATTAACTATTATGTAAAATGTAAAGGTTCTCTTTCTCAAGATCCGTCATGGTAATTGTAACAACATCTGTTATGGAAATACTTTTTCCCATAAAGTGTTCACTATGATTTGACTTTGGGAGACCGATGCTGTCAAAATCTGATTGGTAATTGGTACAAAATTTAGTAGTTTCTTCCACAATATATCATTATGAAATACAAACATCTGGATGAATTTTATTTTTTACATACCCTTTCAAAATATTCCTAAATATTTCAATGGGTACATCCATTTTTAAGGGACAAGACCACATAGCTAAACCTCTCTAACAAAGTGAACCATCAGGTGGACCATTCTATCAAAGAATGATAGTGGGAAGAAAATATCTATTTCACATAATATGACTACAACATCCTTATTCATGATGGGAAACTTCAATGGGTCTATAACATTACTCTATATAGATTTGAAAAAGAAGTGGAGTCTATTTAATGTATTTCATACATTTTGAGGTAGAATAATATATAAAGCAACATACATTAAATCTTGCATCAAAACATGATAGTCGTGTGATTTGGGTCCTTGTAAATTCAAATTAGTGATTAACACACCATTATTGATATTTGATGAATACCCTCATGGAACTTTAAAACTATTAAGGAAAAGAAAAAATTGAATTTTTTTCTTTTCCAGATAGAGTGTATGATGATGGAAGAAGAAAAATACACCTTTTACCCTTAACCATTTCCAAATATCCCCTAATCCCCATTTTAACCAAGTCCAACCTAGTCTTGATTACATCTATTTTTAATGGAATATTTAGTAACGTTCCAATAAAACTATCTAATACATTTTCTTTACATTAATGACATCTAGAAAATATCTGATATACAAAATATTCCCATAATGTAATTCAAAGACAATTGATCTCTTATACCAACCTGATTTTGTATGGTTTCTTAAAAATGGTTTACTAAAATCCATGTCAATATCTTTTACTTTATTTTATTGTTTATCACCCATTACTGGAGATGGTATTATACCTCATTCGATATTCCCATAGAATGATTTCGTCTAGGATTGGTATTTATTTCATCGAGGTAAAAAAATTTGATGTCCTAAAAAACAATAATTAAAGAATTTTTCAACCAAAATGAGTATGCACATTTTTCAGAATTAGGAAACCCCAACATTCCTTTAATTCTATATTTTGATAAATTTCCCTAAGCAGGGAAGTCATTTATCATTCCATCAAACATGGCCCTTAATGTTAATTCTTTACTTATATGGGTATCACACATTTTAACACTTATTACCCATATCAGTTTTTGACTTTCTATCAATGGATCCAAATAGACATCAATATCATTAACAGGTTTCTTTGGTCCAGATATAAATAGAGAAAACATAATTTATTTGTGCTTCCTGCATAATAAAGGGGTCATGCTATAATTTACCAACACGATGGGCCTTGTACTGTGAGTAATACCCTATACAGAAAAATGATTTATTCTATCTGCAGATAACACAATACCAAATTTTCTCAGCTCATTTCTAAATTTATTATAATCATAATAAAATTTCTTCCACTGAGGAGAATCTGCTGGATGACATATGCTCCCATGTTTAATTCTTGCATATGCATGCCATGTCAATTATCTCATGGTTTCTTGACATCCATAGTCTTATAAACCGTGGAATGATCGGAAAGTACCAAACAGATTTTGAAGGACTTGACTCATTTTTTAGGTATCGATCTGTGCCACACTTATAGAAATTTATGAGTGATTCGTAGTCATTCAGAAATAATGTGAAATCATTTAGGCCAACATGATTTTTTTATAGATCATTCCCAATGTTCATAACATTTGTTTAGAGTCATATTTTTGGCAAGGTATTTCATTTTCTTCTGGTATCATATCATTCAGGAGACCAAGTAGTTTTATAAAGCTAGTATCACTCCATATGCATCCATCTTTCAAATTATATAACATCAATACAACTAAAAATGTTGTGTATTTAGTATAATATGTATATAATTATTTCCTGGAAAGACTATTTAAATCATCAAACAAGTTGTGCCGATCATGAATATATTCTTCAATTTCCATTTCCATTTCTTCTATGCGATCTCCATTATCATTTACCTTGGTATTCATATAAAATCGTCCATAAACCATAATATCATTTCAATCAGTGTCCATATTATATTTTTTCATATGTATAGTACAAAATTTATAGCTCTTATCAATTCTATAACAAAACCAATGTTCTTTAAACTCTTACAGACTAATTTGTATTGAATAAAAACAATGTAAACACATATATTGGATTTGAGAAGGGTCGTATGTGTCATATGTTTCAAACTTTATGAACTATTTAACTCTATATTCGTACTATTTTGTCAAAAGATAAGAGTGCATCCATTTTTTATTCATATACATCCTATTAGATTCATGAAATATTAATTTTGTACAATTAATAAAGAAAAACATAAGATATTCATTATCAAATGTGAAAGGTATAGACGATTATAATAAGAGAAACTCAACATTTGATTGTTTCAAAGAATTTTAGTATGTTAAGGAAAATGGGTAATTGAATTTAATAAAAGAATTACTCCACTAGGGCTTGCGTTATACTATGAATTCCTTTAAAGGTGAAAGTTATAGACAAATCATCTTCAACACCTTATCTCCTGGACATTTATCATTGCATTTTTTGACACACACTTCATCTCTTGTGGATATGAACCTATGTTGGTTGAAATACTCTAAGCAGTAGTCATCCTTGTAATGAATAATTCTTAGTGTAGTACAATAAAATTAAAAGAGATGAGGGATGAGTTTCACGAAAAAAATTTCAATAATGGATGTTCGGGAGATGAAGGTGAAGAGGATGACATTTTTATATTAAATAGATGGGGGATGTGTCTTAAGAAATAAATTGATATAATAACTATTTTTTGACACACATAAAGTCTTTATAAAATAATATAAACAAATGAAAATATATTATAGGAAATTAAAGAGTAATAAGAAAACAAAATATGATAAAAAATAGTAATAAAATATCATTCAATCAACTAGAAGATATAAAAATGTATTGATAAAACATTTTGATAAATAAAGAGTTATTTTATTTTTTCTAATTCTTCAGTCCAACATTTATAGGTCTGATATATTCTGTAAGAAATCAAATATTCTTCCAACTCTTTCTGAATAATTTTCCTTCTATAACAATAATGTAAACACGTAAAAATGATTTCATAAGGGTTGTATTAATGCTCTATTGTAAACTTGAGGAAATATTTAACTTTAACTTTATAATATTTTGTCAAATGATTAATGTGAATCCATTTTTGATTCATATCCATCCTATTGGGTCCATAAAATATTAATTTCTTACAATAAATAAATAAATACAAATAAGATATTTATTATCATAAGTGAAAGTTATAGATAATTATAATAATGGAAGAAACATTTGATTATTTTAAATAATTTCAGTATGTTTCAAAGAAAATAGGTAATTGAATTTAAGAAAATAATTTATCCACTATGGTTGGTGTTATCCTCTGAATTCATTCAAATGTGAATATTATAGAAAACTTTCATTCTCATCAGCTCATATCCTGAACATTTATCTTTTCATTTTATTATTTGACAGACATTCTCCATCTGTTGTGGACATGCACCTATTTTTCTTGAAATGCTCTAAGTATTAGCCATCCATGGCATGACTAATGATTATAGTAGTACGAGAAAAATAAAAGAGATGGGGGAAGAGTATCAAGGAAAAAATGAAATAATAACTATTAGAGAAATGAAGTTGATGAGGATGAAAATTATACTTCATTATGTACTCTAAAAGTAGAAATGCTTCCCATTTGTAAGGATTACACCATTGGAAGTAGTTATTAACTTGTGGCTTATTGTAGGTGAGATTTTGGGGGCAAACACATTCTTGTATGTGATTCAAAGGGTCTCAGTGGGGACATGTTATAATATATGAAGATTTGGGGCCTCTATGAATTCTATATTTATATGAAAAATCACATTTTTAAATATATATATATATATATAATATGTAATTTATAATACAGATAATTGAAAAACAAATGGACATTTAAACAAATTCTTTATTGAAAATAAATATAATGCATTCTTAATTTGAAAATCCAGAACCATAATTTGTGAATAAATATTTATAAAATCACCCTTAAATTATATGTTCTAAAAACACATATAAATGGATAGAAAGATAAACATTTACATATATATTTATGTATATATACCATTATAATAAATATTTATAAACATAAATATAGTAAATATATTCATTGTTTAATGAAATTTGTTATAAATTTAATAATTATTTAAATATATATAATTACTTATTTATAATTATACAAATACTTTAAAAAAAATATTTATTCATTTATAATTATAAATATACAATTCTATAAATATAGTATGTACATTTAAAAATATATTTATTTATAAATATTTTTTACAAATATTTTTTAACATTATTAATGAATATATAGATTTATGTGCATGAGTGTTAAAAATGAGTGAAATTGAATAAATTAAAAATATTTACAATTTAATAATATTGAAAAAATAGATAAGTTTTGTGTGTGTGCATTTTATATAAAAATTCATTAATTACGTATATGTGAAATCAATATAACACACATTTGATCTTTGTTAAATTTAAAAATCAAACAATATTCAATGATATGTACATTACTCTACGAAATTAGTCAATATTTTTAATTCATATTAATTTTTAATTACAAACCATTATTCCCTAAATATAAGAATATTTAATGTAAAGCGCATAAATATTTTGAAATACATAAATCATATTTATATACATTAATATATATCAATATATTTAATATATACTATTTATTAATATGTTCTATAATCATGTAATTAAAAAAATGTCTAATATTTTTCTCAATTTACTTATTTTTATTTTTTTATTTTTTTAATTTTCATTTTTTATATCTATATATTTTTTATGTACTATTTACTATTATTTATAATTTATATATCATTTAATCAATTTATCTATTTATATTAATAATTATTCATTTAAAAAATTTTATGAGATTTTTTAAACACATAGAAGTCTTATTTTTTATTTAGTTAATTATTTTATTTTATTTATTCAGACCTTTATCAGTGCTAAAAAAGCGCTAATAAAAGGCTCCTTTTTGAGCTCTAAAAATATAGCACTAATGAAGGGTACCCATTATTAGTACTAAAAATAAAGCACTAATAAAGGGTATCCTTTATCAGTGCTAAAAAAGCACTAATAAATGGAACCCTTTATGAGTACTAAAAATAATGAGCTGATAAATGATGCCTTTATTAGTGTTAAAAAAATGCTGATAAATGGTTAAATGTTTCAGTTCTTTCTTTAGTGTTGATAAAGACTCCATTTATGAGATTTTTTTCTAGCGTTGATAAATACTAGGGCTGTTAAATGCCTGTTTTGTAGTAGTGGTTACATTTATAGGATCCCAATAGTATTTTTTGTGTTGACCTTGATTCCATAGTGGGATTCCATAAAGATAGGGAATTTCCTAGTTGTTACCCTAAAACCACACTTAGCAGATTCATCTTCAAATTGTGCTTCCACAACTGGCTGAATATTGTATGATGGTTCATGAGGTGGTCACATCACTATTGAGATTTGAACACAAAGTCATTTACATAACATTCTGCTATCCATCCCAAGAAGGGCTTAAATATATGATGCATGGAGTGATGGTAACTATAACCATTGTTGTTATATATAAAGGTAATAACCTGATAGCAGATGATTCCTTGAGGTGATCGGAAGGTCGTGACTTACTTATCTTAAGGGTCCATGTTTATCTAATTATACCCCAAGCACCCATCCATAAAGAAGATGGCTTGGAAGCAATCATTTACATCGATCAAAATTTCTGTGACCAGTTATGGGAAATATTCTTTTAGAATGTTCTTATTAAGGTCTATAAAATTAATACTGACACTAATCTTTCCCATATTTTGCTTGACAAGGAATATATTGGAAATCCATTTTAGGTATTTCCCTTTTCGGTACAAGTTGTATTTGATCAATTTGTAAGATTCCAATTCTACATTAGAAGCATGTGATGGAGACATCCTTCTAGCTAACTACATGAAATCTCAATGGTCATTGAGTAATCCTAGATGGTGCATAGTAACATCAGAGTTTATCCTGGGAATTTATGTACAATTCCAAGCAAACATGTATCAATGTTACTTTAGAAATGCAATATAAATCTCCTTCTCCTTGAGATTCATGGTGGTATTATTCAATTTATGATGAAGCTCTTATTCTATTCCTAAATTCACCTGCCTGAGCACAACGATGGTGGTCAAGACTCCTTCCTCAAATGTGGGAGGGGCATTCTTGAGGTCATCCTCTTATTCTTCCATTTTTGATTCTGTGGAGGAATTTTTAGATAATAATGGGAAATCCAAGGGAATATCTATTACTATCATGGTATTAGAGGCCATGGGAAGAGACATTGTCTCCATGAAGTGGAAGAGTCATTTTAGAGAGATTCCAGAGTCAATTGTTTTCTTTAATGCTGATACTGGGTGAAAGAGATGACTAGACATTTGGGGTTAGGTCTATTGCCTCAATTAGGTTTATGGGTATCACATAATTGATAATGATCATACTCCAGGGATTCATAGGGGTATTACCCAAGACATTAGGGTCTACAACTCACATATCTTCTTCCAATATTGGTTGTTTTCCTTCCCTTTAATAGAAACCTTTCTCAGCATACATGGACTCATAGGACAAGAAGGGTATGTTGTCACCATACAATATGCAGACCTTCCCATCGATGGGATACATAAATTTTGATGAAACATTGAGGATACCACTATGTGTCTATGTATCCAAGGTCATCCAAGTAGGATATTATATGTTTTATCTTATTGGATGATAATGGAATCATCCTTTTACTTGAGATCCTCAAACCGAGATTTGATCTTGATCTTCTAGAGAGACTTTTGGTTACTCTTGTCACAACTTTAAATACTTTTCTTTATTAGGTATAAGTCCCCCTTGCTGTATCCCAAACTTTGGAGGGTTCATAATAGAATGAGGTTGGTCCTGAAACTAATTATTACCCAATCCCAATGCATGTCAAGATTATCAAGTTATCTTAAAAAATACAGAGGTCTGATATGTCCCTAGATAACTTCTTCTTGATCATGTAATCTGAATGAGATGACAGTATGGAATGCTGGTGACACAGTCTCTACTAAGTAAACCTCAGTTATAGGGACTTCTGTTTTATAATCTTATGGGATCTAAAGGGCCTCAACAAGTTGGTCTATGAGTTCCTTTAAAAGATGGAGAGCATCTAGGATTGAGAGTTTGGCTAAAATAGGTTCCAACTATTTTGGAATGTCATACTTTTGTTCTATATTTCTGCATCTCCTTAGGTGAGTATTCTCACTATTATGTTTCTTAAGAGTTTAGTTATTTTAGTTGTATGGGCCTAGTTATTTAGTAGCTATCAAAGAAGCATCTGATGCAAATGGAGTATTTCATGTTGGCCATTCCCTTTGTCTGCATTGAACTGATAATCATACCCCCACCATCTGATCAGGTAAAATGACTGGTCTTGAATGACATTCAAGGGAATATAAGTAATGGTCAAACTTATATTGGTCTTGTGGTAGTGATTTCACATATGTCATGGATGTATATATGGAATATGTGGTGATTATACTAGAATAATGGGTTCGACTATTCCCATGCTATCCCTTGTATCCTCAACTTCTACATCCTCGACCTCCAATTCCTCAAACATGTACAAAGAACTCATACTATGAGGTGTATTCATCCTCCAAGATGGGATATGTTAAGTGAAATAAATTGACAGAACTAAAAAAATGACATCTTCATATGATAAGGGTTCTGTTTGTTGGGGCGATGCACATTCTTCATATGTTGGAAGAAAGAAGTGTACAAAAGTTAAGTCTTGTGTGGGTGCTGAATATGAATATTATTTCAGTGTATCATAATTTTTTTGGTTCTTATGTATTAATTTGGATGTGGTATTTGATTTCCCATCCCTAGGTGATGGGATCATTATTGGTTTGCGAATGCATGCTCATAGGGTGAAATGAGATTGGTCAAATGTCATTCGGTTCATCCAGTTTTTGAATGTCTGTTTATGCATGGTGGAAACTTATTTCCAATAACCCTATTCCTATGGTGGGGGTGATGTTTACATGGGTCACCTATGCTGGGGAATTCTATAATATAATCTATCCAACATCAACCATGTCTTGGTGGACATGTTGAAAGATAAAGCTATCCTGGATGGTGTGACCCGACTTCCTATGAAAAGGACAATAGTTGGGATGATTAGTGAGGATGAATATGATAGGGTTTCTTGTGACATTATAGCTTGCATATGTAATTTTCAATGGATACAAGGAAATACCCAAGGACCTGGCCATTTCAGAAGGAATATGTGTTATTCATCTGATAAAAAAATCAGGGGTGTTGGCTTTTTTCTTCTGACTGGGGGAGATTTTGTTCTTACTGTCACTTTCTATGAGGCGTTAAAAGATTTAGGGCCGTCCTGACTACATGAATGGGGACTTATACTAGTATTAGGGTAACAATGGTCGTTTATACCTTACCAAGCCTTTTAACCTATGCTGAGGGCATGCGCCAAAATTTATGCTAGGTCCAATGAATGAAATATTTTTATTATTGAGACATTTATGTGAACTCATAGAATCCACTAGGATACTTTATCATGATTAGGGGTGTTTACAGCTCATCATAAAAAAATTTAAGATGGAATTATAGTATTGTCTCTTATGAGAGAGCGGTACTTAGTGAATTGGTCAAGCCTTTCCATATGGAGATGAAGTCATAATCCATCTCATTTTCACTATTATTGCAATTTATTGGATAAAAAATTGTCATTTTCCACAGTGGAGAGATGAAATGGTAAAGTAATTGATGATGAAGGTGTTACCATCTTGCACTGGATCATACTGAAAGGCTGATGGACCAAACAAAGTCTGGTCCTACCATAGTCTATACAAAACATCTTAGTTTTGTTGCCTCCTACTAGTCTCAAAGGCCTATCACAAGGATGAACCAGGAAATGATGTGTGTGATTTGCTGCTCTAGATTTCCCATTACATCAAAGGTTGAGAATATTTTATTTGAAAAATCAGGTGTCAGAAGATGTTGTCCAAACATTTGGGATATGAATTCTTTTTGGGCTACATAGGTGTGAATATCCGTTATATAGATTCCACTCATGTCGCCAGATATTCAATGGTGTTGAGTAGTTTTATAGGTAACACTATCTAGACCACCTACTATCTATAGGGAGTGGGCTATGATGGATGAGGTGACCACATTTTCATATCTCATAGAGTCTCCATCTGTGCTAAGACTGAATGATCCCCCTGATGAGGTAGAGGTTGTCACTGTAATAGAAGAGAGTCATGATCATCCTAAACTTCCTCATTTATATAGACCATATTCCTAGATCCATAGATAGTCTGATGCTCAAATTCAGCTCTTGTAGGTAGATCATCCCTCTCATGATATGTGGGAGGAGGTAAATTCCCTTTTTTAAAGGAGATACCCAAACTGAATGTTTCCCCTAAATAGTTCCTCATTTAATTGTCCATGATTTTTTACCTGATTCTCATATTTAAATAGTCGTTTCTATGTGTAGGGATCTCAGATCTTCTAGGATGGGAGTAGGATGTATCCACACCTTTCCCTTTATACATGGTAGTGTTCTTTTGTAGAGGTTGAAATTCATTATTAATAGGTTCTAGGTTCTAGATCCTTCTCTAGTTCCGCATACGTGTAGCCTCAATTGGAGCATCCAGACCACCATCCTCTTATGTCATGATTTATACATTGTGTCCCTCTTCCTATGCATCTCAATCCACATTATCATTTTTACTGATTGTGTTGAAATTCAATGAGATGTATTAAGAAATAATAGCTGTCCCATTACTCTTCACGCAATATGGTGACTCTTGAACTTCTTAATTCTCCCTTGAGGGTTGTTTTATGGTAATTTCTATAACCTATAGATTGATTATAATATTTCATATTACAACCCTAGTGGGATTTGATTGGATTTTCTGTACGTTTCTTCTGTATTGGTCTATGAATAGTGAACTTAACGGTGTTTTAGGTTGTAATTTCTAAATAGTATCTAAATAGAAAGGGGGTGTCTCAGGGTGGGAGGAATATATGAAATATCAAACATTGATATTTACCTCACAAATTGGAGAAGAATGATTCTATTTGGTGTGATAATGATGATAAAAATTCATCCAGTCCTATGGTCTAGTAATGATTCAGTGGTGTTGCGGGCACTTTCTCATCCTATTGTTGAGGATCTGATGATTCCAATCGAGGATCTGATGGCTCCTAGGATGAAAATTGAGATATAAATTCCCCATCCTTATGTTCTAGGTTTGGTTTTCATCTTCCATTAATGTTTTACATATCCTTTTAGGGATTTATGTCCCAAGGGGTGGATGCAGTGGTAAAAATTCCCTTATTTATGTGGGATGTGTTTACTCCTCAATGAATTCTATGGTAGCTGCAATTATGATCTAATGGGTTTGGTGCAACTATACTCATTTATTATTTGGGTGAAATGGTAGCACATGATGAGAGATAGTTTTTATAGGAATCTATTAGGTAGTATGCAATATCATCTACTATTTCTGAAAAGTGTTCTTATTTATTTGTGGGGCCTACCTTTGGAGGCTCTTGGTGGCCCTCTCCCTCCATTCATGGTATATAGGTTCTTTTAATGTGGGGGAATTTAACTATAATGACCAATTGGAATGTGTGTTAACTGATCCCCTAATTTCACTAAAGTCTATGACATTATAGGATGTTGTATTAGGGGTGTTTTTCTTTTCAAAAGGAGTAGTGAAGTGTGACACTCCATATTTTCCCCATAATCGAATACCTATATTTAGCGTGGCCTCTAAGATCTATTTATAATTATTTGTGGTAAAATGGAGTAAAGTGTACTATATATTTTCCTGTACCTTTTTGGTATTGGGTCTTGGGCTATAGAGATAGAAGCTAGGTCTAGTTGATAGTAGAGTATGTACTATCTGAATGCGACCCTCATATCTTGGCTATAGGAGTTCTCTAGCCTTTAATCTCTAATGATTCACTCACATGTTTGGGAATTGGTAAGGTATGTAATCATTCTCTAGGGAATTCAGGATATCATAGTCTGAATTAGTGATGAGCCATAATATGGTTGGGAGGTTGTTTCTAGGTAACTTTCTTTATATGTCCATTTCATCCTCTTCATCATCAGACTTCTATGCCTCTACTTTTTTAGACCACATTGGTTTCTTCTATGGGATGCATGTTAACCATGATGAAGTGTTACTGATAGTTTATGGGGAACTATATGCTGTTAACCCTAGTGTTTAAACAACCTCTATATAAAATGGTGTTGGCGTTTGGAGAACCTCTCTATTTGGAGGTGTCTAATAAATGGAAAAATTTCTATGGCCGGGGGAGATATCACTTTGTGGAGGTTGAAAACGATGGATGTTAGGAGTAGAGTCCATATGATCCATTGTCACACTACTATGAGGAGGACCATCAAAGTAATGATCTACTTCTACTTTGGTTGAAGAGTTAACAACCCTTGAGGAGTTATGAATATGCGTCAAACAGTCTCAAGGACACTGACGTTGAGTAGATCTGGGGGATGAGACTCATTTCGTGTCATGTCCAAAATATGCTGACCTTTTTTTTTGTGGTTGTGAAGCATTATGATCCTACTTCATGGAGTATTAGAGAACATTTTGACAACCATCTAGTCCTATGGGGTTATGATCCGACTACTCTGAAGCTATGAGAGTATGATGGTGAGATTTTGTATTATCGACATGAATACGAGCCTCATGACGATTGCTGAATTATTCTGATCAAACTTGGATTAAGAGGGGTTATTAACCAGTTCAAATATTAACTCTACATCATAATATTACAATGGACCTTTTAAATTCAAGAAGGGATATGGGTCTCCACCAATATAGCCTCTTAAGGATTTAGGTGTAGTTTTTCATCGACAAAATTAGGGATTTGATGCTAGATTCTATGACATACTAGAATATGTAAAGTAACTCAGTTGGAAAAGGTATAAACCTGATTTGAGGTGATTGAAATATTATACTAATGAACCTTGAATGGCATGGGAATGTGAGCCAAGTTCTGTGCCTTTGGAGTATGATGTTAGTCTTTTTTGACAATGATGTGTGCCAATCCCAAGGCGTGTGCCACTATCACTTGGTGAATCCCAGTCAAAATGGAAATACGATCGTGGCCATATTTCATTGGAGCATCCCACTAGTATTTTTTCATAGGAATGTGCGTATTTCCTGAGGCATGTGCTACTATTACTTGGTGACACCCGGTTGGAAAGGGGATATGAGTCCTACGTTATGCCTTTGGAGTATGTCGCCTGTCTTTTTCAACAAGAATGCATGCCTTTCCTAAGACATACTCTGAATATAGTTGTTAAGTCCCAATTGGAATGGGGATATGAGGCCGTTTCAATGCCACATACTTTACTAGAATATGTCGATAATCCTCCAGGACAAGAGAAAGGGTGTGTTATTTCTCTTAAGTACCTGCCTTTATGTGATGATATGGGTGATATGATACTCTAGTTGTTAGTATAGGGACAGGTGCCTATCCCTTCACCTTTACCAATGTTTGAATATTCTGATTGATCTCTTCATCTATTTGTTGAATGTAGTGACACTTTAGAAAAGTTTGTGTAGGAATGTAATCATGTACATTATCAGTCTCCAAGTTATAATGAAAGATTTTCTTGTTTGAAGTGGGCATATTATCCCACTCCTATCCTCATTTTGGAATCTAAATATTCTAGTGGTCTTCGTGGATGGGGTAAGTGATATGAGCCTCTCCCATGATTTCTACCAAAATATACATGTATACTTGATCCAAGTGAGCAAGGATATGAACCTGCCCACTGGATACCATTTTAGTATACTAATGGGTATAATTAGTAGAAGTAAGGTTGTGGGATCACTTGCATTAATACAAAAATTTATACACCTTTAAAGACCTCCTTAGTTCCCATGTATTAGTGTGTAGGGTGGGAATATGTTGGGTAATGCCCTCAGTTGGAAATTGATGGGTACAAGAGGGATGTATCTAGTGATGGTGGTTTAAACGATCCCTCCTTGGTGGCTTATGAACTGGGATGAAGCCATAGTCAACTCCTTGATCCACCTTCCTAAGATATAGGAGGTGCTATTTTTAACAATTAGGGGATAAGATACTAAAGATATTTGTGGCGAAAACAAGTGCCACTAGTTTCAAAGACTCTTTCATTTAATGAGGCGCACACGATGTCCTCAGTGTCTAGAGACCTCTATGTGTATCCTAGAGGGTTGGTATCATACAATGATGATGTTATTTTGGAACCATTATGTTCTCTACTAGAAGCCGAAGGTTTCAGGTGGGTGAGGTTGTTTTGGGACCCGTAGTGGTTGCAGTCATAACTGATGTCCCAAAATAATCTCTAGATGAAAACAAGATCTCAAATCAGGATATTGTTTGTGAGATAAGTATCTGCAGTCATGAATACAATAAGGAACAACATCACTAATTAGTGCATCATTTCAAGTATGATACATGGTTAATACTATATTCTTGGGTTGCATAATTGTACTTTCTTATTCCGGGTTTGGCTCTTTTGATCATAGGGAGTTTTCATAGTGAAAAATGACTTATTTCTTGGGAACCTTATTTATATAGTATTTCACATTAGGCATACCATTTTTGTTATCATAGGAGGAATAAAATGAAATGGTTCTATGCATGGTTAACCGATTATTTTTTAATTATCTGAGTGATTCATGTTGAGTTCAACATTTTTTTCCGACAAATATTTGGGAGAACTATTTATTATTGGGCGGGTGGGGGGGGGGGGGTTTAAATGTGTTGCATAGATCCTCATGCCGGGTTCACCACTTTTGTTTATAATGGAAACTCCCAATGGTTCCCACATTAATGATAGGAAAAAAAATCTATTTTCCAATGGAATGCAGTCAATTGGGGTTTCAAAACCAATGATTCTTAAGAACTCACATTGGTTTAGAGGATGAGAGGTATGGAACATCACAAACTTTGGGGGGGGGATTATTGACTATTCTGGAACACTCTTATAGATTTAAGATATGTTCAAGAATATCATCCAAATCCTAATATGAGACTGGTTACCCTAGTAAGATGATCAGGTGTTTAATCATTATTTTATGTAAAGGGGGTTTTGTCGATGATATCATCTTCATGTATTTGAGGTTCTTCATAAATTTTCCATTATTTTCTAGAAATGAGATGTTTTTTTACATTTTGAATCAATATAGCTAGACACTCAAGAGTTTACGACCATCCAAGAAGGCAATTGATATTTTGAGTATGTGATTGAACCTTTATGAGGCATCCTGCATATCATGTTTATAATAGTAATAATAACCCATGTAGTTAGTTCAAGATATGTAGTTTAACATTATACAAAAAGGAAATATATGAGGGATCTTAGGCACTCTGTATTAATCTTGAGCCTTATGAATGTGTCTTATGTATACTATTTATAATAAGAATCAGAGTCATTATACTTTGTTCTTTCATTAACCAGATGATGGGCAGTGACAGATAATTAATTCTCATGAGGGTTATTTCCCCAAGGTTTACCAATATTGGAGTGCCTTTAGGACTTAAACCAAGTTGGATTCCAATATATGGAGGTAGTTGTATCATGCCACGAAATGGGATTACACTAGAAAGTTTCCCTTGCTGGGGGAAATTTGTGATGTGGGTGATATGGTCATTGAAAATCTATATTCCCATATGACCCATGCTCGGGGTGAGAAACAAGGGAAAACAAGTGATCATGATCATCAAATTCGAATCTGGGACTTATTCATTGGAAAATTCCTTATGAGGTGTTTAATATAGATATCAAGCCTTAGGAAGGCATCCAAAACATCATACTAGTAGGAATTAGAGTTCTAATATATTGATTGGATTCTCAATCCTCTAATGGATGAAGGATAATGGTATACCCATATAAGAGTTTGGGTCCTGTGGGTTAAAGAGTCTGAGATATGGAGGGAGTTACATTGTGTTGGATTCTCATTTGGATCTCAGACCATAGGAAGGCATACTGTGTATCTTGTTTGGATAGGAATAATATCCATCATAGTTAGGTTCATCTTGAACCACTGATATGTTGGGTTAAGTGATTATGTTCAAAGGGATTATTATTATCTTTGAGGTTTGGGGAGGTTAGGGACTTATTACTAGATGGGATCTAATTAGAAACTATGTAACTGTTATCTTTTGGTGGATAATGATGAAGGTGCCATGAGTGGCCAGCTGATTATATCTGGGGGTGTGAGGATCCCATGATTCCCAAAGAGTTACATGTGAACCCATCTTTATCCCATCATGGACACTTACCATATGAGAAGGTAATGACTAAATTCCTTTACTAGATAAGGATGAAGTGTCCCAGGGTGTCTTCCTAACATGACCTGATTGTATTCCTAATGTTTCCAAATTATCTTTTCAACATGTCATGCGAAGTTTGGTCATGTCCATGTTATCTAGTGGATTTGTCCAAAGACAATTAGATTGCCTAATTGACTTCTCTAGGGGACGTCACATGATCAATAAAAAAAAATCCAATGGTGTCACATGGTCAAGGCCAATACGTCAGAGTGTTGTCTTCTAATCTAACTTACATATCTAGGCTTCATCACATGATTTAGATGACATGTATGGAAGACTTATCATGATTTGTATGACATGTCCAAAGGACATTTCACAATATGAATGACATGTTCGAAGGACTTTGTAGGACCATGCTGAAATATCTAGAGGTTGTAGTATGATATAGATGACATGTACAGAGGACTTTTCATGTGCTCGATGACATGTTTAGAGGACATCACATGATCTGGATGACATTTTTTGTGGACTTGTCATGATTTGGATGACATGTATAGAGGTATTTTCATGACATGGCTGAAATTATTGGATGTAGTCACATGACCTATGAAATATGCTCATGTGAAGTGAATTTCCCTATCACATGATAACCAACATATTATTCTTCAAATTAGGAACCAAAGTTTTTTCAGTTTTATTATCACATAAATGTATCAATGTTTTTCATACGTTGTATTGTGATGTCTCAATCTTTTTCACGCATTGTCTTGCAAAGGAAGAATGTGATCCAGTTAACACATAGAAACCTATTCATGTGACCTGTCTAGTGCCTAAAATTTCCTTCACATGATCAATAAAGTGATAATTTGAAGAATATATTCATGCCACATAATCCCTTAGGTAGTTACCTGAGTTTTTCTTGGTGGAAGACCCTTGCGATTGCATGTCTCACTACTTCGAGAAGTTCATTTTGATGCAAGAATATATGTCTCCATTTGTGTGTCTCTCATATCAAGGAGGAATATTTTATAGTCCTTCTTACCCCAATTATATTCCACATTTTCATGATTCATATACTAAAAATATCGGCTTGAGTTGATGAAGCATCGGGTGCTTTACATGAACTTTGATGTCGGTCATCCACGGCGTCATCGATGCATCACATGATAAACAACAACAATGGGATCATCCCATCCATATTATATTTATTAGACCCCAGACTATCAAAGGGGTTTCACATGATCATGTTTACATGTTAAATATCATTCATAAAATCAATATGACATGTATAAGAGCATTTGTGATATTTAAACTCCCACTGAGAGGCTTCCATATGATCAAGTAGGATTTTTCTAGGGTCTATTGTGAGATCATATTGTCTTGTCAAGGGGGCCTCCATGGGATAAAAATGACATATCAAAGGGACTTAGTGTGATAAATGGTTATCACATGAGGTGAATGACCCCTTCATATGAAAATTATAACATCTTCATTTAACAAGATGCTTTCTCATTTTCCTATTTTTATCTATTACTTTCCATGGATTTTGGTACTTCCTCACAGATTTTCTATTAAGGAATCACATGATCAATAATGGAACTCAAGATTATATGTGATCCTTTTAATGGATAGTTTCTTTTTTTCATAGATCAAAAGGAGTATCACACTATTGAATGGATATGTTCAAGTTTCTTTATGTGATGAAGGTGACACACCAAAATGATTTTGAGGGATAAGGCAAACATGTCACTAGGGGGATTCATGGGGTCTCATGAATCGCATAAACACATCACATGAGAATCAACATAACTTTTAATGTAGTAAACCTATGGATTTTTCATCCTTTATTCCCTATTTTATAAGGGTTTTTTCAGAAATTTATTACTAATATTTTTCATGGAATTGAATTATCGAATTTTTATGTCAGAGGGCCTTCAAAAGAATAGGTTGAAGTGTCTGGGATCCTTCATGAGATCATGAAGACTTTTCTGGGGAGCCTTAAAAATAGAAAGAGGGTTTATTTGGAAGGTATTCTCAAGAGAAAGAGGGCTCATTGGAAGCCTTCACAAGAGAAAGAGGTCTCTTCAGAAGGGCCTCACATGATTTTCCACTTTTAATGAAGAGCACATGATTCGTCTATGGAACCTTACCAAGGTCACACGATCACTTGTCTCCTTGGGGTTCACACTATCAATAGACATAATACTCCTTACTTAATTTTGTGGAGTTAATAATTGTGACAACCGGGTCCCGGTGACAGCACTACCACCCCGCCTTAACATGGCCGTCGGGTCATGGCCCACCAGGTACCACCAGTTGCCCCGCAGACACGTGGGGCCCACCCCAGGGTCCACCCACATGCCTGAACGGGTCATCTGACTAATATGATAGTCCCCACAGGCCAACACATGTCCTTTCTAGTGTGCTTTGTCCTCACTCACACACACCCTGGGAAACTTCCCAGAGGGTCACCCATCCTGATCACTACTCCAGGCCAAGCACGCTTAACTGTGGAGTTCTAATCAGATAGGCTCCCGAAAAGGAAGGTGCACCTTGTTGACATGAGTCATATCATTTAGTCATTTAACCCTTTATCATTTGGGGATGTTACAATCACCCCCCCTTTAGAGCACAACGCCCTCGTTGTGGGCCCTACATCTCAACCCAGGCAGTGCACCACACACTTAAGGCAGGGTTCCTCCTCTGATACCAAATGTGACAACCGGGTCCCGGTGACAGCACTACCACCCCGCCTTAACATGGCCGTCGGGTCATGGCCCACCAGGTACCACCAGTTGCCCCGCAGACACGTGGGGCCCACCCCAGGGTCCACCCACATGCCTGAACGGGTCATCTGACTAATATGATAGTCCCCACAGGCCAACACATGTCCTTTCTAGTGTGCTTTGTCCTCACTCACACACACCCTGGGAAACTTCCCAGAGGGTCACCCATCCTGATCACTACTCCAGGCCAAGCACGCTTAACTGTGGAGTTCTAATCAGATAGGCTCCCGAAAAGGAAGGTGCACCTTGTTGACATGAGTCATATCATTTAGTCATTTAACCCTTTATCATTTGGGGATGTTACAATAATAACTATTATTTAGGGTATTTCCTCATTCATAGAATTATTAATGTTCATTTGTTGGGTGTCAACAAGGATTTTCATGGGTATTCCTTATAGTAGAACACATCATCCACATTTGGATAATAATAAATTGGATATAATCAATATGTTACTAGATTATATAGATAATAATACCCACTAAACACACCATACCAATATCAAGTAGAAAACATGTATATTTTATGATAGATAGAGGTGTTAAAGAAAAGTAAAGAAAATGAAATTGAAGGAAAATACATAACCCGAATTAATCAAATTTCAATCAAAAATCACACTATGGTATATTGTTCCTTGGAAATGGCTCCTGAATTTAGTACACTTATTGTAAGGAAGGAACAATTTAAAAATTTTAAAAGGTTCTATAAACCAACCAATAACATAGCTAGTGGAAGTAGGGGTCAAACCCATAGGGAATGTATTGATACAGTCATGAGATAGTGAGTTTCAACTAGTTACCAAGGTGATAAAACAATGAGGGAAAATAAAATGTAATGAAAAAAATTAAAGATCAAATGAAAGAAGAATATGAAGATATTTTTAATGAGAAATAAAAATATATAAAATTGATTCAAGGTTGAAATTTCAACTGGGGTTTATTATAAAAATAATTATTTAGTATCTTAAATTATTGATAAAATTAATTTACATTGGGGATTAAATTTTACCACCATTTCTTTGTTTGGTACAAATTAATTGCATTCTTTAAGACAAAATGCCTTGGTCTGATGATTAAATTCATTTAAGTCATATTTCCAACTCAAACACAACAAAATAGTGGCAGTAGACTCTCCGATTGGTTATAGGATCAACCATTTTATTTTATTTTTTTATCCCAAGTTTCTTTTCTCTATCTAATACATAAAAATAAGTGAATATATGAGTAAATATTGACATATAAAATATAAAATTTAAATCACAACAATTGAAATCGAATCAGAATTTCAGTTAAAACACACCAATAGTCCCATCACAACCCCAATATAAAAAATCATACACTATAATGACAATGGTAAGTGTGAAATGATGGAAAATAAACTCAATCCTTCCCATTCATACAAGATTAAAACATGGGGAAAATAAAGAAAACACAGAAAAGCAAAATAGAAATAATGGAAAAACACTTCCCAAATTTTGGGGAGGATCGAGTTGGAAGAGTGGAAGAACCTCCCCCTTTGAATAACCTCCAGAATTCATAAGACTACCTTTTTATTTATAGAAAACAAAACTAAAAAATTTATATTGAAAGTAAATGATGTGTAATCTGGTAAAATCACCTTTTCCCTGATTTCTCCATTGTATATGAACAACAGTGCAACCATTTGAATTCCCATATAGTGCATGATGATATGAGAAATTAAAAGACATATTTAACTGATATACATGGCATGTGGTGTAAAATTTTCAACAACCCAATATGTATTAGTAATACATGATGTTCTTGAAGGTAAAAAAGAAATGTGAAATCTATTAGGATATTTATGCAGGTACTATGGATTTTCAATTCGTGTACCTTCCAAATGTTCATGACATGTGATTGTTAATTTAAAATTATGTAACTACTAAATTTACTCCAATACTTTAATGGATTGTGAATTAATCTCTAAAATCCTAAAAATTAGCTGTGAACATCAAAATAATGTATTTTAACTATTTTAGATAATACATCCGATGAAAAAAACTCTTTATTCAATAAAATAGACCAAAAAAGTGTGTATAATTTTTGTACATCAACACTATTATATGATTAATATAGGATGGATTTTTGGAATTGAAAAATATTAATGTAATTAATAATCTATTAGACATCTTGATGAAGTTGATGGTGATTGATAAGTTGAGGTAACATTATGAATATATTGATATTCCTTAATGATTAGAGGATGCAATACATAATATTGAAGATCACCATGGGAGTTTGGAAGGGAATAAATGCTGTATTTCAAAAAATTATTAACTTGAATTCAAAGATTCAATGGGAAATAAATTGGGTTTGATGAATTAACAGGTTGGAATTGATGATTTAAAGGGAAAAAACCCATTGGTGAGTGAATTAAAGGAGAATATTATATTATGTAAGTTTATTAAGTTGGAACCGTAGAGGGAGTTAGGTTTTCTAGATCAGATTCATAGTGGGATATTGTTAGAATGGTGGAGACTAAGTAATTGGATGAAGTTGACCCAAAATTATAGCAACCAATACTATAATAGATCAGACTAGTGACATTGATAATATGTACTTTAGTATTATAGTATTTTTTGACATTATACAACAGTATAATGATCTTTACTAACATTGGTACTATAGTTTAATAGACTTTAATACCATGGTGACTATAGAAACATAGTTTGCTGTGGCACCATTGTCTTTATGATATCAATTCAATATCAGGTTTTAGCATGAGTTATATATAATTTTCTCATAGATTTATTAAATTTGGTTCCACCTCTATGTCGACATAGGGATTATTTCCAATCAATGTAAATCCCTATATTCTTATTCTTATTCTTATTTTTTTTAATCCCCTTTTATCTACATTCTATAATTGATTATCATAGGGTCTCCCGATATATCCATAACAACAAGCTATTCTTGGTGCCCTGTCTACCTGGGAGAGATGTATCATTGGGGAATCATGTACATGGATACTTGTATTGGTGGTATATCATCCACCTATGGAAGTTGTATTGATGTTGAATTTTCCACATGAAGTATTTTATTGGTTATATGTGTTTTATCGAGGAGTTGATAATGGTTCTATGTCATCCACTTATGGGGGTTATATTCGTGGTGAAACATCCACCTGGAGACTTGTAATGTCAGTACATCATCTACATAGAAAGTGATAAAAGTGGTATATAATCCACCTTAGGGAGTTGTATCAGTGGTTCATCATCCACTTAGAGATCCTTTTTATTGGTATACCATCCACTATGAGTTAGTGATACATAATTATCCATGTGATGCCTTATTCACCCATGATATTAGATTAGTGATATATTGTTCGCTTGGATGGGTTGTGATAGAAACACATTGTTCACCTAGAATAATCAATGGTAGTAACTCATTCATCGTGATTATGATATTAGGAGTGATATATCATTCATCCTTGAGGTTTATTTATAGGTTTGGTATATCATCTCATTTTGACACTCACCAAAGTAGGTATGTTTACATGTGGTTGGACTGCTAAGAATTCCATGATGTGGTATTTTATTTCTTAATTACTTTATTTTCATTCCATACCACACAAGCACTTATATTTATTAGAACATAGGGAAAAAATTAGGAGTCACTTATTTAGTTTTGCTCAAACTTTATTCCAAAACCATTGTACCAAAAAAAATTCGAGTTTGTGACCTAGGTAAGGGAAATGGACCTACCAATATACAATAAAAAATAATTTTCAGTCCATCGTACATCTTATGTGACATGTATAATAACTCATTTTTTTATGGCATAGGTTATACTATTTTCCCTGTTTAGAATTTAGCTGGGATGTTTATCTTATACAATTATTATAGTGTGATGAATGTTACTTGATGTTGATTTATATATGTTTTTTGAATATTTATAAAAGAGAGGGTATAATCTCCCCATTATGTAAAACAACCCTCAGGGATCATTTTCAGCCTCTTGTGTACGAGGAGGTTTACTTGAGGTACGTAGATACCCTATTTGATCACAATAAAGGTGAACAATATTGATGAAACTATAAAGTAGTATTAGTGAATTTTTTTGTTGTATTACTATTTTTTATATAATATATTTGAGATAAATAATTATTTGGAATATTTAATTGGAACTAAAGTAATTAATTGAATCTTAAATTCAAGTACATTTATCTTCCATGTGGTTTTGATGATAACAATCCATTATAAATGGATTAAAAGGATTTAATACTCATTGAATGGGATTCAGTGAATTAATAATAATGAGAATAAATTTTTAATGATATGTTGAATATATCCAGTGGAAAAAATTAAATGAAACAAATCATTTATATATATATTAGGGGATAAGATGTCTCCTATTGAATATAATCAATTTTTTGGTAAGTCTCCCAAATATCTCTATATTCTCATAGATTTTTCCTTACCCTCGATGAAGACACCATCACTTATTCAACTGTAGGGGATTTCATTAATTGATATCAGGATCTGCAAGTTGGTGTAATTCCTTAGAGGTAATAAGAATATTTTTTTAATCTCTAATGATATTCATCAAGAAAAATATTTAGATATTACTGTATAGGATTTCCAATTATTCAAATTTATTTTCTTTATTTATTACAAGTTGATTCTATCAAAGATAGATCGTAAATATTTGGGGTTTTCTCTCACATCCATATATATATTATAGAAAATGAAAACCCAATAGTGATATCAAAGGGAGCTTTCTTTTATTAATCAATGTATTTATTTTATTATTTTATAAATAATAGGTTTTAAAAATTGTGAAATTGGATATTTTAAATCTGAAAATAAGTATTAAAATTTCAAAATTCATTATTAATAATTAAATAAAAGGTATATTTAATTATTTATGTTTTTCACCTTTACAAATAAGTTTATAAAATGTGAATATTAGTATTTATATTGGATTGTTTATTTTTTATTAACCCTTTTCAAATATAAAATTTCATAATTATAAATATGTTTTCTGAAAATAAATAAATTATTCATTTTAATCAAGAGAATTCAATTGTGAATTAAATTATATTATTTATAAATAGTTTATAAATAATTGAATTGATATATTGAAATATTTTAAAAGGTTTTATATAAATTAATTAATTATAAAATGTTTATGGTTAATTGATAAATATTTTTCAAATTTGTATGTTTTGTAAAATGTTTAAAAATCATAATATGGTATTTTGGGAATATTTTAAATTATAAATGGTTTATAAATTAATTAATTATGAATAATTTATCATTAAATTTATAATTTTTTTACAAAAACATCATTAACAAAATATTATAAATATTAAATGTGAATAATTAAAATACATTATAGAAATTATTTTACATTCTTTATGATCTAAAATAAAATTTTTATTTAAGAATCAGAAGGGGTAACTTATAAAGGGTTATAAATTATAAAGGCCAAAATATAATGAATTTTATATTTGAAATTAGGAATTGTCGATAAATAAATAAGTTAATGTTTTTGAAATTTTAAAAGGCATTATTTTAAGAAATTATTAAATTTTTTTATCAAATAACATAATTTTTTATATATAAAGAAAATTAAATTAAGAATTTAATTATATTATTTATAATTTTTTTATAAATAATAAAGAAGTATTATGAAATTTTTGAAAAATTTATAAAAGGGATTTTATAAATAAATTAATTAAAAAATTCTTTTCTTTAATTGATTAAATGCTTTTGAAAAATTAATTACAAATAATCCTTTATTATTAATGAGTTAATATAATGAATATCCTATCACATTTATATGATTTCTAAATTTTACAAATCATAATAAAAGTTCTTATAACCTCTTTACTTAAAATTAAACTACATAACTATAATCTTTAAATAAATTTATTATTTAAAGATTAAAAAAATTGTTAATAAACATATTTATAAATCTCATAAATATGTTCAAAATATTAAATGTGTTTATGTTAATAATAATGAATTATTTATAATTAAAAATTTAAAAATTTTCAAATTAGAAGGGTACATTATTTAAAGATATTATCTAAACTACATTAAAAAGGTTTTGATTGTTGATTTTATCGAAGGTTTAAATAATAACATAAAATTACCCATAAGATATAATATGATAGTGTTTATACTTGACTAAGTATAAAAGAGATTATACTCAAAATTATGGGATTTTTATAGTGATAAATAATTTATAAAAGTTTTTATAAGTTTTTAATTTATATTAAAAAATTATGGAATTTCCATAATGCTAGCTAATTTATAAAAGGTGTTATAATTAGATTTTGTTTATAAAATTTTCATAAATGGTCATCTCATGTATTAATTTTGTAATTTTTCATTTAATTAAATACTTTTCTATAATTTATTCAATGTTATAAATTATTTATATTAGGAATGTGCATTCTTTAATTTAACTATTTAATTTCTTCTAGAAGATAACGCCTTACATTAAATGCTCTGTATGACTCCATAAAATTTAGTTTTCATCCACCTTAATAAAGGATTATAATTGATGTTATTAGATTGAATTTTGTTTCTATGCATATGTTTTTCATATTAAGTGTCAAATATATCATGAATTTAATTCTCCATTGGTTAAAGTCTCCTTGGGTAGAGGGACTTGGGGTCAGACCACCTTCTGGACTGGAGGATTATGCCTTATCTAGATAGGTGAATAGTGTTTTCTATCTATTTATACAGGTTTAATCATGTAAATATTGTAATTCTCATGTTTCTCTATTCATTAAATTGTAATTTTCATGTACATTATATATATGATGCATTCAGATATGTATGAACATGTTTAGATTCTATTTTTGGGTTAGTAGCACAAACTTGTGGGTTTTAAAAATGTTACACATTAATGTGGTTTGAACACATTAATTTGGTGGTTGAAATAGGGATTGCAAAAAATAAATCCTTAAAAGCATGCATACATAAACGGTAATAAAAGCTGAAAATATAATGATTACTTAAAACATAGTAATTATGAATTTAATATGAATATGATGAATTTTAATTTGGTGATACTCTAAAATAAAACTCTATAAAAAATTTGTGTGAGATTCCATCAAAATAAATTGTTATTAGAACCTCAATCATTCAATTAGGTAGTTTAATGAAACAGAGGGGGTATAACTAGTCATCTTGTGTAATTCAAGCAAGAAATGAGTGACTCTGGATTATTCAATGGGTAGTTTCAAGACAAAGTGGGGTTCAACTTGATTATCTTATATTAGATTGTTTTTGATGTTTTTTTGGTTTATTCTTAGCTGAGAAACTCTAAGGGTTGTGATACTAGGGTAATAGAGTTTAGTAAATCCATATGATGGATTTAGTTAAATCATTACCCACTCAAATATATAAGAATAAAAAATATTTTCATTGGGATGAATCCTTACCTATATAACTAAATTAATGAGCTTCATGCCCAAATGGGGTCATTTCATAGTGAAATATGGATCTTGGATCAATAAATGGATATGATGTATAGGGTCATGATTTTTTTGGGACTACTATCATGAAACTTCCTTAATGAAAAGATATAATACATGATATTCATTTGATAGATAAAATTTTTGTTGATAAATGCACCATAATCATAAAACTATATTAGGAATTAAATCCAACAAATGAGAAGCTTAATTTAACAAACTCCTAAGAGTGATATCTAACAATAGTTTTTTAACCAAGAGAAGTATTCTATGTGTTAGAAAAATTACTTCCCAAGAAACCCTTTATTGAATTTGTTCAATAAAAATATTAAGGTATTTATAGTAGCATGGATTAATTAAATTAAGGAATCAAAGGAACTATATACTAATTTACATAAAAAATTATAGTCTCACGTAGTTAATATTATTGAGTATGTCAATAATATTCAATGTGATTAAATTTTCTAGGAGAGAGTGATGAATTCCTATAAGGATTTTTTTGGTTAATAAATTCACCCTATTGTCATTGATGGAAGTATTATGATAATATGAATGAGTTTAAGAAAATTTTAACCAATATTCTCAAAATGTTGAGAATAAATAAACTAGGCATACAATGTTTAAGTTTTGGTAATATATAGACAGTACAAGGAGGTAAAATTTCAAAATCAGATGGGAAAAACTTTTAAATTCCAATAATATTTCTTTAAGAATATAGTTAGGGTTATTTAAAAATATAGGGTATTATAAGTAATGGGTAATTATTCAATTTTTTAGAATAGCAGAATGTGTTGTGAAACTTAATGAAATATCAATGTCAGGTATTAATGGTATGCAAATTTATTCATCAATTTTCAAAGGTATGTGATACCAAGTGTATGTGTTTAAAATATAAAATAGTTCAAAATCATAAGAATAATTGAAAGAGATTATAGTTTGAATTATATTTATGAGGTAATTATTTGATACATTATAAATCAGATTGCAAATATTTTTATCAAGATTGAGTGAATCGATGAAAATGATGTGCATATTCATCTCACTTATCTGGAACAATAAGCGGTGTTAAAAAATATTTTATATGTCTAACATGATATAAAAAATTATATACATTGGGTTAATGGATCATTGAATTTTATAAAATATTTTGAGAATAGGGTTAGGATAAAACCGTTTTATTTATGATATAGTGTACAACTAGTTTTTTAAAACACAAGGATGATATTCTTGCCACGCATTATTGAAATATTTCAATAAATTATTATTTTTGGAATAAATTATTTATACACAAAGAATTCCATAAGAGAAATGGAAACAACAGTTTACTAATTAGATATTCCTTCTAAAATGGAATAATAATAATTTTCTAATAAACAATGTAGTTTATGTCGAGTCTTAGAAAGATATTATAAAGAGAATATAATGTCTAAGAGGACAGTGAGAGTTTTTTTGAACATATAATATTATAAAATTTTAAAATAAAATATTTTTTTAAGATTTATTTTAAGTAATTACTTACTTTATATCTTAAAGAGTTAAGATATGTAATCACAAATAAAATTTAAATGATTTCATTTAGTTATTATAAGAAAGTGAATATCACTATTAACTAATTGCATATAATGGTATAAGATTAAAATAGATTGTTATTTTAATGTCCAAAAAAGTTTAGGATATGTGATGATAAATGAATTTAAATAATTATATTTTGTTTTTAGGATTAAGTTAATATACATAAGATACTATTTTTTCCGGATATGGTAGTAAAGAAAATGTATATTTTTTCATTTTGTTGTCATAATAATGTGAATATCCCTATTAGGAAAACCTATTTTTCAATTAAAATTCCATCTATTTGCTAAAATGTTTATGATATAATGGTAAAATTAAATTTAAATCATTAAACACGTTTAATACAATTAAGTGAATTCCACTTTATTAAAAAATAGTTTAGGATATTCTGGAAAAAAACTCAAATTATTACCCAGACCATAAGGAGAAAAAATGATGGCATGATTTGATTAATTGATGATGGAATTAAGATTATAAATATTTCTAAGTAGACAACATAAAAAAATTACCAAATTTGATATTATGAAGTTTTGTAGTTTGAATATTGGTTCTAATAGTTGAACTTAAGGAATATGATTCCTATGTATCATTATTATTCAATATTGATTTCTTCAAAAATTTTAATCACTGATAGGTTAGTGTGATTATTTTTATCATATATACACATTGGGATATGATAGTAATTACATATGTATGTAATGATAAAAAACCATTTCTGTAGAAAAAACATGAGATTCATTTCTAATCTCTAGATATTAAACACTTAAGATATTGATTATAATAGTTTTAAACATATCATGAAATTATAATAATGGTAATATCCATTTATCATCCATTTATGTGTTTTATAATTTACTTAACATGAATAATATAATGAGGAGTATCCCCTGAAAGAAAAAAAATTGAGTTTTAACTATTCTAGGATCATTATAGAGTATTGCGGGCTGTGATTATATGTTAGGATTACATTGAACATATTTGTTTACAAATTTAAAAAGGTTGTACATGAGATGTGAGTAATAGATTAATGATGTAATTAGTTGAGACTTATTACTTAGACCGACTTGATAAATTATATCTCATGGAATTTCATACAATCATTCATATATATATTTATATACTTATGGGTGTAAGATTGATATTAATCCTGTATACCTATGTTTTTAAGAATCATAACATGAGAACATTTATACTATGATACCCTACTCAAACATGTTACAATATGAAATTTTCTAATCAGGGTGTGGTTCGGTATTTTGATGATCATGTCCTTAGTTGGAGTGAAACCAAACTAATTTTTTCTACTTGTATGGAAATAAAATACATGTGGAACTTGAATAAATAACATTGATAACGTGTTTGTCTATTCTTATCTGAGTCACAAATAAGATGTTTAAAAATTTATTTGAGGGGAATTCTATTTTCTTATATGTTGGATGGATGACATGTGATGTATTCATCAACCCGATCAGTCTTTTTTAGAGGATTTAAAAAGTACGATATGACTATACTATATTGTCATGTTCTAAGCCTACTGGTTAGTTGATGTCAAAGAAAAAAGGATTATATAGGTATAAATATGATTTATATGATACATCTAGTGGTGTAAATGTTCATATAGAGTTATGAGTATGTTTGATGGATATGAATACAGACCCATTATTATCTTGATTAGCACTGATAATTTATTAGAAGATTCTCTTTTCTTATATATATAAAAAATTGATTTCATATTTACTTTAAATTCTACTAAGGCCCATAGTTCCACACTGTTAGGCCTATGGATAAAGATTAAGTTTTTTAAAAAGTGTTTATTCTAAAATTAAGAGATTATGTTGAAACCATATCCAAAAGGTGTTTTGGATGGATTCAAAAATAATTGTGATTTTTTTCATAGATTCTTTATGGATTTTTGAGAAAGTGGAAGATTATTGAATATTCACTAAAATAATTAATTTAATATTCAATGTTGGTGCATTTATCTTCAATACAGTTTCATTGATAATGTTCCATTTTGAATTGATTAAATGTATTGAAAACTCATTGAATAATATTCAATGAATTAATAGATATGAGAATAAATGTGTATAGATATTTTGAATATGGACAATGCATTTGATTAAATGAAAAATGTATTGGATGACTATATAAATGGATGAGATCCCCACTATTGAATACTACCAATTTTTAGGTAAGCCACTAAAAGCTCTATACCTTTCTGAATCTTGATTATTACCCTCCGTGAAGACACTAACACCTCTTCAAGTATATGTGAGTCCTTTTATTGAGATCAGAATCTATAGGCTGGTATAATCCCTTGGAGAGAGGAGGAATTTGTTTTTTAATATAGTGATATTTAGTAAGAAAACTTATTGTAGATTACTATATAAGATATCCAACTATGCACATTAAGTTATTTATTTTTTAAAAATTTATTTCATCAAAGATAGATCATAAATATTTGATTTTTTCTTCAACTTACATGTCTATATGATAGAAAATGAAAAACCAAAAGGGGATTGGTATGAACCTTGTCATGGGAGTATCTGACCATATATAAAGAAAGTCCAAATTACTAGGGATAATTTCTGTGTTCTTTGTCTTCAAGAGTTATGGTATTGAGATTTTTATGAATGTCAGATGAAATTTATGGTTTTTTGGGTTTTACCAATGGCTTGGGGTGGAAATAGGCAAGCTTTCATGAATCATTTTCGATATATAGGGCTCAAATGACATTGACATTCTTTCTTATGATTGATATTTTGGAATTATAATATATATATTTTGTATGGTTTATTCATTTAATGTTTCATTAACAACTTACAAATAGTTTTACTCTATAAATTCTTCATGGAAATGTATTTGACCAAATCATGATTATTGTTTATTAATTTGATATTGTATAAAAAATTTTATGATCCTATAAAAGATTATAATTAATCTCCTAATGAGTAGGTTGGGATTTAACCAAGATGAGATTCATGAAACTCACATATCATAGGGTGTGTGTATAGGGTAGAGCGGAATAGTCCTTTTTTATTTCTTACTATAAACCATGATATCTAAAAAAGTGATATAATTTTTATTAGATCTATGCACTTCAAATTGGTGAGACATGACACCATGATGACCTCTTGGTTTACAGAAATTTACCATATGGGTTGAATTGGTCCCTTAAATCATAGATATAATATTTAATCCAAAAATATTGAAGAATTAAGCCTTGATACACATGAATTATGTTGAGGGTTTTGACTATAAAGTTTACAACTATTTAGGGTGTGTTTATTTAAATAAACAACACAAATATTTGAATTAAAATAGATAATGAAGATGGGTCAATCCTAGTATTTTTTTTGGGTTATATTATATGTGTTTATTTCTTAAAAAACATAATCTCATTAATTTAATGGAGTATCCATTCAATGAGATAAAGACCCACCTCATTATCCATAAATTTATACCACACATAATTATAAGACAAATATCCTAAACACTTATAAGATCATTTTCATTATCACTCAAAGTTATATGATATTTTTTTCACATGAAATATATATATTTTGAAATTGATAAAGATAAAGAGTAAAATATGTCATCAAGAGGAAATCTAAAATTAAAGAACTAATTATAAGTTTAAATTACAAGAAATAATTGTTAATTCAGCCAAAAAACCTCTATATAATAAACCGAAAAAGGGTTACCATTCCATTTATGAAAATATCTCAATAGAAGATCAAAGTTGATTCATAAGAATGAGATTTAAGGAGTCAGAACAAAAAAATAACAGGAAATCCACTTTTGTGTGAAGATTATCAACACATAAAAAAAATTATCACAAATATAATGAGATAAATAAGAAAAATGAAGAATAAGGAGATATTTTAAATAGAAAACTAGAGTGATTTTGGAAAACTTACAAATGAGGAACACAATTACGATAATAAAATGGAATCATAACATTACATGAATAATATGGAACAAAATAGCCCCATTAACCCCCTAAAATATTTATTAAATATATCTTTTCATGAAATTTAGTCCATAACATGGGTTTAAAATTATAAATAATCATTAAGGTCGAAATAAGAGTGGTGGAAAGTTTGTGGAGAATTTATTTTGCATCATTCCCAAGGTTTAATGCATGTTTTTCTCTATCATCATTAACATATTTGAATGACCATATTGGTGAGTGAAAAAAATAGGACATAGAAGCTTAAAATTTGGAATAAGATTTATTATAATATATGATGAAATTTAATCCAAATTGGATAATCCATTTTTATTTTATGATATAAATAATTATATGGTGTTTTGGGACATGAAATCTCACTCAAAATTTAATCTTGAACTTGGGCCACCTAGAAAATCTTCCAAACAGTTGAATTATCCAACGAAACAGTTGAATGAAATGTTTCTAATTAATTACTATATATGTAGTTAAAATTTTAGATCCATTATACATTAATTATGGTACATACATCCATTTTATTTCTTAGGTATCTAATATTATTTATCATAAAATTTAGGATTCAAGGCCTAAAATGATAAACTTCCATTGTGAATCTCCCATTTATTCATAAATTTTTACCTAAAAGCTGGAAAAATTTATACTAAAATTTATAATTTCAATCATTAATAAATATTATTTTACAAAGTGACATTTAAATTCACTGAGATTAATATATTATAAAAACTAATTTCATAGATGATGAGAAATTAAGATCAAATAGTAAAATTAATTATCCTCATATTTTTTGAACAACCAAGAACATGGAAAATCCTTCAAATTAAATAAAAATGTTCTAATTTCAATTTATAATCACACCACAAACTTTATTTTTTTGAGTCTCTAGAAAATTAGTAGCTCAAAAATATTTAAATTCAATTTCTCTCTGTCAACACATTTTAACATAAAATGTTTTCCATAACTCTCCCACTTAAAACAAATTTGAATCCCATAAATATCCTTTAAAATATACCAAATACATAATTATATCCCCATAACAATCCCATTACATAGTTCAAATACACTGCTACTCTTCACCCAGCTCTAATAAAACATAAATATGTGTTGTGTAATCAAAAAGACATGGGGGTTGATTTTGGTTAAATGGGAAAATATTGACATTATAGGTGGAAATAAAATTTCAACCTTAAAATGTGTATCTACTTTTTTTTGTATTTTTTCACCACTATAGTGATGAAAAGAAAAAATCCATGCAAGAAAACTATGGAGTCATTATCCCTATATGTCAGATTACACACATTATAAAAATTCAATGCTTTATAATAAATATTTAAATCCTCACTTTCGACATTGAAACTATAGAGTCATAATCTTCAAGTGTATAATGACACACATTAAGTTGAAATATAAATATATGTAATCATGTTATTTTTTCTTCTTCATTTTTTTGGATACTCAAACTAAACGTAAAGTTATCCAAAACACTATGCTATGAATAATGGACCCCAAGAAACCAAAATCACACCCCACAATCCATAGTACACACACTATGTAATTTTGATTAAACATATGAAAATATATACAATGAGAAATAACATTAGACAAACATTATTTCCAAAATATGTTCTCATGAATATAATATTTCATCAATAGCATAATAATGTAATGAAAAATCCACTGAAATTTAGTTTTGGTGTTAAAAAAAGTTCATTATCACATCAACAGATAAAGAAACTAAAGTTTCATTAAAATACGAATTTTGTTTTCAAAATATATCATATTTTACCCTCAAATTATAATATATCTTCCTTAAATAATGAAATATAAGAGAAGATAGATATTATAATTAGGATGAAATTGGAGGAGAGAAGTTGAAGAATAAAATAATGGAACAAAAACACATGGTTTAAAGATGAATACATAACATAAAGAAATTGATATTTTTCGGATCCATTTCACATATAGATTATTTATAAATTTTTTATGATTATTTTTGAACTCTAAAAGTCATGTGTATTAATTAAAAACCCTTAAATTATTTATATTTCAAATACCACAAACATAAAATATCAAATAACCATGGAAATACTAAGGGGTTACCTTAACTAAAAATAATAAAAACAAAAATAAAGATGAAAAACTAACATGTATTTTTTAAAGTTGTAAGGTCAACATTAAACCCTAAACTTATCTCATTTTTTATCCTTCAAAAATTTATCCATTGAATTTATCTTCTATTTCAAATTTATGGTATGGTTTTATGAATGTATTTACCCTATATCCATTTACCATAGAGATGTGACAACTTATAGGATATTGAATCTCAATGATCCCATGAGATGGCCAATGTAGGGCCCCAAACACCTAGATCATAACATACCAGAGTTAAAATAAAGTATGGAAGTTTAAAGGAGAATAAATTTCCCAGACTTAATGTTTTTGTATTTAATATTTTAATATTTTTAGGGTTAAAACCTAGATTTTTCAACCCTTATGTTTTATAATCCCTTATACTAAGTTCATAAAGATTATTAAGGCCTTATTTCCTCTTTTTTCTAGCCAAAGAAAGATCGAAATTAAATATTTTATGGAACAGAAGTCCTTTTTTTCAATATAAAATATAAATTGTAAGGCTTTTACATAAAACAATCTATATAGTGACATGCTCTGGATGGTTTTTTATATTGTACGATGTTCCTAAATAGAATCCAATAACTTCTTGTACAAATCTTTCCAAGGGGGTTTTCTATTTTTTATGGAATTGTATTTGTTTATCAATTTTATGACTTATCTTGACCATTTGTATGAGAGTGGTAGGCTGGATAATCATTTTTAGAGACCCCATACTTGAACATGAGGGTTGATAAAAGGGGATTAAATAAATGGGTTATTCTATCACTAATAATATCCTTATGAATTATTAATAAGGAAAATGTATTTTCTTTGAAGAAGAAAATCACAACCTAATGATCAATTGAACTTTTGGGAAAGGACTTGACCCATTTAGATACTTTACAAATAGATAAGAGGATGTATATATATCCCCTTGATTTTAGAAAGGGTTACATAAAATCCATTCACTGAAAATCAAATATTTATACATTTAGAATTGTATTAATAAAAATTTGTTTTCATTTAGTTATGAAACCCTGTTTTTGATACCGATGATATCATTTAATTTTTTTTGTAATCACTATAAAGTTTATACTAAAATAAAAAATCATTATAAAACAATTTTAGAAGTTATATTTTTTGAAATGTGGCTTTCATTATTCTATCCCAGATAGAAATTGAAAAAAAAAATTCTCAACGTCAAGAAAATATTTACTAATGAATTGATTAGGGAAAAATTATGTTTGGGATTATAAAACACATATTATTTTACATTAGAAATTCATTTCGTCCAAGCTAATGTTTATAAATTTTTTAGAATGATTTTTGATACCAAGTAGTTTTCTATATCTATATATCATGAGAAATAACTCATAAAAAAGTGATTCTCACAAGGTAATTAATAATACAATTAAATATGGGATAAATTAACTTTTAATTCCATCCTTGGAAGGTTCTAAACTACAATATTCTAAAAACCTCTCCCCTAAAATTATATTAAATTATTTCAAGAGAAGGACCCGCCAAATCAATATATCCATTGAATCTTGTTTTTGGAAAAGGCATTTCTATGTTTAAGGATCAATGAGGACAATTATGGGGATCCTAAGAGATGGTAGTTAAACTTATATATGAATCATAAAACCATAATAAATTCATTTTGAATGGATATTTAGTTTAATCGGGACTCATTCACATATTTTATCCTATAAATAATGAAACATAGAGTTATACCCTACCATTTCACTATGACAATTTGTATTGAAAATTCACTCACATCACACATAATGTCAAAATTAAGGTTTTAGTTATGAGAGTTCATGATGGGTGGAGACATAACACATGACTTTATAGTCAAGAAGGATTCTTTACAGCTTTCAGTTTAATCAAAATAAGCATATTTTACAGGCATCACAAAAAATGTTCATGTAATAGAGCTGAAGTTCTTAATGAAACTTATTTGGAAAGTATTGTTTCCTAAGAATGAACATATATTTTGATAGTTTTTTGGATACGTAAGGTTATGAATGATATATAACTTGGATTCATAAACCTGAATTACCTTACAAAAATAAGATATATAAGTATTAGTCTATATTTAATGATGAAATAACATTTTACCTAATTTATAAAAATATTATTATCCTCCCATCTAGAAGAAACCCTATTAACATTTCCTAAGAATCTCTAAAACATGTCTCATAAAATGGATACTTAAATACTTCTAGACACTTTC
Source organism: Viscum album (assembly GCA_963277665.1). NCBI lineage: Eukaryota > Viridiplantae > Streptophyta > Magnoliopsida > Santalales > Viscaceae > Viscum > Viscum album. Next base: position 444,763,387 of record OY728160.1, read on the forward strand.
CCTCCATGTTAGAGAAAATTCCCATCTTGAATCGCTGTAAGTTACCAAGGAAATTGATTGACCCAAATGGAAATTTTTTGAAGGAAAAGGTTCAAAATGGAAATGTGTAGGTTGTTTTATATTTTTATTTAAAGAAACATAGATTTGATTATACCTTGAATACCCATTTATAAAATAGTATAACCCATTTACCACTACTTGCTTATGGGATTGATCAACAAATAGAAAAGGGAAATGTTTTCTTTAGTCCAAAAATTTAAATTCTTATAATCTATACACACTCCCCATACAATACTCACCATTATATATAAGATGTATTGATCAGAATTGATCATAATAACAATTCCATCCTTCTTAGAAACCACTTGAATTGAGATAACCCACCATCTCCCAACAATGGAGTAGATAACACCAACTCTAAAAAACATAAGGTTTTACTTTTACACCACTTCTAACAGATTGGTATTGAGTATCTATAGGGGTTTAAGAGAGGGTTTGGAATCTTATTCAACAATAATTATATCTGTCATGATGAGTGAGAAAATCACATGAAAATAAAAAGGGTCTATTTTAATTATTTCTTGTGCTTGATTATGAAATCAAGAATGATTTTCTACGGGTCTTTATTAAGGGATAAATAAATGAGAATAATAAGGTTTTTTTTTTATTATTTAAGAATTCATTCTTAAATAAAGAAGTTAGCGACTTGAGATTAATTTTAAGTTAGTCAGACTGAGAGTTCGAACTAAGAGCAATTGATTTCATTAGAACTCATATTTCTACCGCAAAAATATCTAGATATTTTTAGGGAATGTGTGTGGAGTCAGATAGACAGATTCTTCCAAGGGTTCAGTGATTAGAGTTCATAAAAATTCATCAAAGGATCTGTATTTTAGAGATCAAATCAAACAAAGGAATTTTACTTCATGCAAATGAAATAAATCAATCCCCACTTAACTTAAACATCCTTAAATAATTTTTTGACATTCCTTAGGTCATCTTTTAACGTTCCCTGAAAGATGAAACTCACAAACCTCCTCATCATAACAAATTTGAGAGATCAAATTATACATACCTAGAATAAGGCTTATGTTTGGGAAGTTTATTTCCATGTTCTGATTATTGATCCCATTTTGTGTGTGTTATATTTTTTTTTCAATTTTTTTTCAATTTTTTTTCAATAAATATAGAGTATCATTGATAATTAATGGAAATATATTGAATAAGAAAGGAAAAATAAGTACTTGTGATTTTTTTGATAAACCCAAGATTCATGAAGAAAAAGTTGATACAAAGACCTATGTTATGTTTATTATGTAAATGAATTTGGAAGGAAAATATTAAATGTTATTGTGAAATTACATAACATAATTTATACAAAAAAAGTAAAATATATTTCCATTTAAATTATATTTTTATTAAAGTATTTTTTGAATAATTTAAGGTCCATAGATAATTTTTTACGAAATAATACTTTTATATATAGGATGAAATTGATGATTGTGAAGTTATTTTTAAATGTAATCAATAAAACATGCTATCAGATAAAGGGATATTGTCTACAACATATTGAAAGAGGAATTTAGTTTTTTTAGGGAAGGTGTCAGATTTTTTAAAGAGGCCCTATATCAATTTGAGTGAAGTCTAAAATTTATAGACCAAGATAGCGTCATGGTCGATCAACTAACCATCGAATCATGTGTTCAATATTATTTATGATTTATCCAATGACCATTTCTACACATGGTCTATCTTCATTTCCAGTCACTTATACATGTGGTAAAATGATACAGTCTCTTTTATTCCACCATCATTTATAACAGTCAATCAATTTTACAAATATTCAATCCTCATGGTCATTAAGATAGGCATGATAAATTCATTTGTTTATGAAGTCAATCCTGTTAGACAATTATATAGGAAGGAATGATTAGTTTGTTCATGTGGTCGATTTATTAGTGGTACCTAAACATTGTTGATCCCCATGATGATTTTTTGAGGTGTTATTTAATGGAAAATAAATATCAAAATTATGATAATCATAATTCTAGAAATAAAAAAAATATTAGGAATCAAAGTAATCATCTCATGACTTGAAATATAAATTTAATTCTTAAAAAAATGAATTTAATTATTTTTAAGAAAAATTTATCATTTTTGGAATGTAATTATTTTTAGGACCTGTGAAATCCTTTTTTAAATGCAAGTATTTTAGACTTTATGAATTTTACTAGATTCTAATGTTTGAAAAATTTAGTGTTTCTAGAATTATTATGTTTTGAATAATTTATTAACTGAATTAATGTAAGGTAAAGTTTTCTTTAATACAAAAAATATCATCAAAATTATTATTATTATTCATTTAGGATTTATAAATAGTAAGTAGATATTATGGGTAGTTTTATTCCATAAAAAGTAACCGATTACTTTATATATTTTTCATGTATGAATTTATTTATATTAATATGTATTTCATGTGATTTGATATGGAGATAAGAAGAAAAATTCCAATATTGAATAAGAAAGATGAATTTTAGAGGTTTTTCTATGAATGGTGATACCAAATGTTTAATGTAAACTGTAAATATCAGGAATGCATGAATTATTTTGAATTCATGTATTATAAAGAAAATATAGGTTTTTTATTTAATGGTAAATACTGTCAATATTATGGAAAAATAAGGCATGGTACATTTACTACATATTTTATGACATTATGATCTGATATAAAGGAGGAACAAAGGGAAATCCTAGTTCCGATATTATAATGGATTTTATTTTCATAGAAAAATGGATATATGAGATATGGTATTCATATGGTATCATGAAAAAAAACAAGGTGGAAGAGAAGAAAGAATAATTGAAACTAATTATAGTTATTTATGAAAATATAAACATTTTAGAGTATTTAAGAAAGGAAATATGACACGATCAACAGTGTAATTCCTTGAGAGAAAGAATTTCTATCAATAAAGGGAGATGGAATTATACTATTATCGTCATATATTCTATAATTTTATTTCAATAAGAAGATATAGTGGTATTTGTGCTTCATGGAGGAAGAGAAAGAAGAAGAGAGAAGTAAAGGAATTGTTTTTCCTAAAATGATTGTGAAGTTCACAAAAAGAAGAATAAATATGAGAAATTCAGTTCACATAGATTATAAAAAAGAAGAATAAGAGATATTTTCATTTTTTATATAAAAAAAAGATATATTCTCTTTTTATTAGGTTTTTTAAAGAAGAAGAACAAAAAATATTTATAAATTATAGTTTTCATAGTAAAGAAGAGTAGAGAAGAAGAAAATGTGATATGAATGCTATGAGTAGAAGAGTCTTTCAACTATTTAAAATAGGCCAAAATTTGGTTTTATTCTATGAAGAAAAATATAAAAATAATAGAAAACATTTCTATCCTTATACTATGTAATTAAGAAGAAATTTTATTCAGTTATGCGCATATATAAATAAGAATTGACTTTCAATTGTGAAAGGAAAGAAGAAAAAAAGGTAGAAGACCAAAAACATGTCACAAATTTTAATTGGCAACATAATCTCCCATTGCTATCCATATATATATATATATCATTTCAAACCTATGAAATATAACTGAATGAGGGATTCACCAAGAAAGTCGGTGGGATTCACACTTTACACTGTTATGAGATAGTAGTGTTACAGTCATAGGGTTTTACTAGGGGGTTGTGTGACCTCATACTTTACTAGAGAACACAAAGGATTAAGATTATTATATTGAGATTCAACCCCTTTATATAATATTTTTCTTTATGTGTGTTTGTTAAGATGTGTTCCATGTTAATATTATGGTGTGAAGAGAGAACTTTAGATCCATTCAACCCAACCAGTGACATAGGTAAAAATAAAAGGTATAAAAAAATATTTTTTTTTTAAAGTAACCAACTATGATTTATCTGCCATATTAGTGTTGTGTTTATCCCATAAATTCCCCTTCAATTGGTTTTATATCTTGGTTTACCTCTGATTAGATTCATTATTTTAGGTTTTTCTCTTTTGAATATTTGAGTCTCCTTAAGAATTTATAATGATGTATAAAATTAATATGTTCCAAGAAGAAAAATATATACAAAATCAGATTCAAGAATCATATTCTATTACTATCTCTATAAATATAGATGATTTCACCAAGACCTTGTTGAATAATTAAAATAAAGGGAAGAAGAAGATGATGAATAGATTCGTATTGAGTAATAGGGAATATATTTATGTTCCTTGAAGAAATTTCAATAAAGATGATAGATCTAGCATTGATGGAAAAGAATAGGCAGTTCAGTCTACTACAAAATTATTAGAAAACACTTTCACCTCAATAGTATTGAGTGAGTCATGTGATCATTAGGAATGTAAAAATTCTAATGATAACTATCTTAAATAAGATCCAAGAACATGTGGTAAATATCATATTTCATTATATTTATCATTTTAAGCATTAAAATAATTTATTAATTATTTTTCCAAAGAAATTGTTACTTTTATTTTTGGTTATTTTGAAAAAAATATAAAGATACCACCCTAATTGAAGGTGAGTTGAATAACATGGAAAAAACATTGAAAGAAAGAGCTCTAATATTCCTAAATCTCTTTGGACATGTTATTTTCAAATAATATATGGATGAGGATCTTGAATAGAGATTCTATAAAATTTAATTATAGTGGCTCAATATCGTTCTTGATAAAGATAAGTCCACTGAATAATTTGAGAAGAATATCCATGCATTAGAAAAAATTAAAAGACAATACTACTTTTGAGAATGCACAATTGGATATTTAATCCAAAAATATTAAGGCAATTGAAAAATTATTATAATAAAATGTTAATGTACATTATGATGAAGTTGAAATATGAGGAATTATTGTTAAGAGAATATGGAATTAATTTAATATTTTAATAATTATCTTCATATAGAGTGCCTATAATTGATGTTAAAACTAGCTAAATTTGAAGTGAAACATTTTGAGTTGTCACAATTAAATAAAAAATGAGATTGTACCACAAGATATTCTAAAGTTTATTATTATGTTAAAATACCTCACTTTTTTATAAATAAGATCATTAAATTATTTGATGATCAGTCTTAAGCAGCCTTGAAGAAATATGTGCCATCCATATTTAATTCAAATTAATATTCTAAATATATTTCTAGAAACAATTTATATTTAAAATTAAATCATATATATATTTGTATGAGGATAAATAGGGATAAATATTCCACCATTTATAGGGTGGATAGATGAAGTATTATGGTTAATGGTTTCCCAGTAAGAGCAAAGCAAGTAGTGGAGGAACTTGAAAACAAAATACTATAAAATCTAGACAACATGAAGCTTTGAAAGTAAGATAATGATTTATTGGTTTTTTATACTGATGAAATTGGATTGGTAAAATTTATTTGGATGGTTGGTATAATCCTTCAAAATTTTAAATTTAGAGTAATCCCATTGAAATAGGGATCAATCTTAAGAAGAAACAATATTTAAAGAAGAAAAATAAAAACAGTTATGTTCAAATAAAATTGAAGTTCATGAATGTTTATTTAGTATATACAATAGGAATGGGCACAATATTGGAAATTATCATCTCAATTTGTATCATATGAAAATATGATAAAAATATTAGAATAGAAGAGTGATGTTCAAACCATGGAAACTAAGTTTAAGGGAGATTTAAATCTTGATACTTCTAAGAAGATTAAAAATAATGATGATGCTTCATCCTTAAGTAAAATACCCATGACTTATAAGAGGAGTAATATATCCAAAATAACTATTATAAATAAGAACACTTACAAGTTTCCATATGGGGACTCTAATATTACTACAATGTACCCAAATATTCTTAGAAATTTGGCCAAAATATTTTCAGAAGGTAAGAAATTTGGAAGAGTAGTATGAAACTAAAATTTCCAAATTGAAAAAATAAATTCTACACGAAGAATATGAATTTCATGAAGGGTTTTCAATAAAATACAAACCTTGTGTTAAAGTTGAATTATGTGGGAGGTGCAATTTGGATGGATACATTGCCAATTTTTTATCTATTCTTCTAACCCAATAAAAATATTTGAAGAAAATAATGACTACACTTAAAAATGACATTGGATAAATAGATAAAAAAATCATAAATACCCACAAATAAGATTAATTTTTGAAGAGATCCAAGCCACCTCAATTATAATTTTTTTTGAGAAATATTTTTTAGAAATAATTTCATAAGTATGGATAATGGAGAAACATTGTGAGAAAAACATCTGAAGATTTATGTTTACTTTGAGGGACAATAAGATCTGTCTTATTACATTACCTATGTTTTGTATTTTCATCTATTAAATATATATAATTAAAGGTGAATCATGTTATTATGGAGATAACATGAGAAATATTAGATACTATATATTCTAGAAGATCAAAAAGAAGAAACCATCTTGGAATGATTTAACAGTTGGTACTTGATAAGAAATATAATGAATTAATTATTCATGATTTAGATGGATTGGATGTCAAAACATGGATAAAAAATATGAATATGTTTCCATCATAATTTGACAACACATTTGGTATTCCATACAATATGTGTTAAATGAGATTAACCTTGGTGAATATATTAAAGTTGTCAAATATTGACAAGCACATAAAGAATTACATTTTATCATTATCAATATAAATTTTAATTATTTTCATGCATTGAAGATATTAATAATTATGAATATTTTTAGAGTGTCTTATTATGTGGGAGAAAATATAAGAAAAAATAATAAGCTATATGAATTATCATTATAAAAAAATTATTATTATGGAAAGTGCTTGAAGGTGTTTTCATCAAAAAACAAAAGATTTCTTATTATTTAACCCTTGATTACTAAAATACAGTCCTAATATATACTGGGAGAATTTTAATTAACCAATGAAATATGAGGATCAGTTTGAAGATGTTCTAAGTTTTTTGAAAAACATACTCTGTTTGAATGTAATATACTATATATATATAAGTGAGTTGTAACAACCCGAAATTCTGAATAAATATTGTTTCCTAATTTTGTGTGTTATATTATATTTATACTCAACAAAACTGTTTCATTTGATAACATGAGTATAATTAAAATGAGACCATTGGGTTTTGACTATTATATGACCATTGGTCGATATGACCGTTGGAAACTAAATGTTGTGATTATTTTCTCTAAATAAATGTGATATTGGTTAATTAATATAGAAAGAAGATTCGTTGGCCTCATCCAGTAGTCTCGGGCTAATCGAAGACCATCTAACAGAACATGGGAAAGAGGTAGAACCAATGGGCTTTTCTCTGGACCAAACCCAAGCCGAACTTCATCGTGTGAAGCTAGAACGAAATTTCCTTCGCGAGAAGTTCAAACTGATAGAAATTACTACTCGTGCAATGTTGGTCGAGCCGCCCTCGGGTTCTCTCACCTTAGCACACCATACACTTAGGTCCTATGTCGGGGTTATAAGGGGCTATGTAAGGAGACAGTAACTTCATTGTATAATCCTTTGAGAAAAATAAAATTGTGTTTTCTTCTTATAGTGAAGTCTGTAAATTTTGAAATTTCCGGATAAATGTAGGATGTATATTATTGATGAATTTGAAAAAAAATGATATTTTAAAATATTTTTGTAAACCTTAAATAATTAATGATGTGTAATGATTTTAAAAAAAATGTTCTTCTACAAATTTTTTCAATAAGAAATTCGGAGTCTAATAAGATCAACTAAATTTTTGGTGAATATTAATTTGTGAATATTGATTTTACGCTTAGGATTAGTAATGTGACCAAATGGATTAGGAATCTCACTTAAAGAAAGTATTAATATAATATAGGCATCTTGATTAAGTAATTTGATTCAATAAAATAGGTAGGCAAATGTTTCATAAATTCTTAGTCAATTATTAGTTTTTTCGGCTGAATAGTGGTTTTTTAATTAAAAATTAATTTAAAACTATTAAGAAAATTATTTTTATAAAATGGACTTTATTTTTGAATTCAGAACATCAATATTATGTTAAGGAAATTTTTGGGGTTTTTTCTGAAAAAAATGAATTTTCGGTGAATAGTATTTTTATTTAAAAATTAAATTAAAAATTATTAAAAATTATTTTTATAAAATGGTGTTTATTATTGAATTCAGATAATTGATATTATGTTAGGGTAAATATTTGGGAGTTTGCTGGGAAAGTTGAATTTTCAGTGAATAGTAAAAATACAGTTTTAGGGTTTCGGTATGTTTAATGACATCATAACTGAATCATGATGATTTCATGAGATATTTTCAGGTATGGTAGACTTTTTAATAGTATGATAAGTTATGAGGTGTCCCAAGTGGCCAAAACCATGAAGAAATACCACTTGTTTTGCCAATACCGCCAATGAGGTGTCTCTTGGCCATTAATGCCTTGTCCCCTCACTTCCCATATAAATACCAAGCCATTATCTCCTCCTTTCCATTCCCAAATCCTCCTCAACGAAGTTTTGATCTCCTTACCTCAAAAGGAGTCCTTCCAAGGTTCCCTAAAGCCTCCCAAGCTCCCAAACTTCACGATTTCGAAGTTACTCTTGAAGGTAAGGGATCCTACCTCTTTCTTTCTTTCCATGTACTATCTTTTATGTCATTTCTTGTATGATCCATGTTCTTATGTTGGAAGATGTTCTTTTATATTAATACTAATGTCCTTTTCATGTTCATATGATGAGATACCCCCTCTTTCTATCATCAATTCATTTTATGAATGTTTGAGTGGCGCCGTTAGGTTGCCGAATTTTTAAGGGATTCTTTCACCCTTCTCGTTTTCAAGATCTATTTTCATGTCAAGAATTTCATGTTACTTTTTATTATGTTGGGGTATGATATCTATATCTATCATACTGATATTTTATGTTCATATTTTGAGATACCCTATTTGATCTCATCAATTCATTTTTTTATGTTTTAAGTGACATCGTTAGGCTGCCGAATTTTAATAAGAGAAATCTTATTTTTGTCTTCCTTCCATGTTTTTCATTTCATATGGTATGTCTTTTAAATTTCATTACAATGTTCTTATATCCTTTATATTATGTCCCTCTACTGTTTTATGGATCATTTATTAGTGGGTTACCTATGTCCCTTTTCTTATCAATATTTTCTAAAACTCTATAACATAGCTGTTATGCTGCAGAATTTTCATCTCAACATGTCTCTCTCTTTTTCTCAAATTATTTTATTTTATTAAGTGAATACTCAAAGATCTTTGTTCTATAAGGGTATTCACATTTATATCAAAATTTTCTATTTTAATTTTGGGAATTAAATACATGTAACCTGCTTTCCTTTTTCCGTGGGTTTAAAGTGACATAAAGATCATGTCTTTAAAGCAGTTTATAAAACGTTTTGAATATGAAATAAAACCCATTTATTTTATGCTATATGGGTTATTTATGAAATATATAATGATGATATATGTGGATCAAATGATAATAAAGACAAATTAATGGTGAACCCTGATAGCACTCTAATGCATTGGGTGATGATGTAACCACTAGAGCTTACAATTTCAACGATACCTTGGTGAATAACCTTGGTAAATAACATTGGTAATTTCAAATGACACCTTGGGGATGGACCTTGGTGATATGTTCATGATTGTGTAAGTTAAATGTTTTAGCCATATATTAATGTTATGAAACACGTTATTTTTATTATGATATGCCTCATGATCTCTTTCTCATGCCTTAATGTTATTTTTCATGGCTTTCAATTTATCTCAAATTCACATGTAAAATGTTTCCCTTGTTTCCTTTACTGGGCCTTCTGCTCACTCTTTCCTTTGATGTATGCTCCCAAGTTATGAGATTCTATAATGAAATTAGGATGAACCAATTAAGATGAATTTCAATTGTTTAAGAAGAATGTTTTATGTTGTCATGTATTAAGTTCCTGGTTTCCAAGACACTAAACCTTAAAGATACTCAGTTTTGTAAAATGTTATGAAATTTTATGTTATAAAAAGGTGGGATGTTATAGTTGGTATCAAAAGATGGTTTAGTTATTTTAGGAAATTAGGATATGAAATCTTTAGGAATAACCCTATATAAAAGTTTAAATATAGGAAATATTCCTGGTATTTTGGTGACTATTGAGTAAGTGGGTTCCAAACAAATAAATCCCTGTCTAAATACGAAAAAGTAGAGGTGGCTCTAGCACAGATGTTCCTAGGATTTAAACTCTAACAAGGTGTTTCAGGCTTGAACTAGGGTAACCTAGTGCATGACAATGGGCCTTGCTACACTCTTGGTTTGACACTCTCGGGGGATATGCTTTGGTAAATTAATAAGCTTTGTATGAACCGTTATTAAAGGGACAATGATAAAATAAAATAAAGATTCACATAAGATTATATGATCATGGATATCCTAGATTGGATCCTAGGGGATCACAAGTTAGGTTATACTTTTCTTCTACATGTTTATCCTTATATTCTTTAAGTTTTCTTTTCATGATTATTGGCTAAGTATTTAAGCCCCACTAATTATACTTTCTTTTCTTAGTTAATGGCAGGAAATAGAAGAACATGTCCCAACAATCAATGTGATAGGAAATGTGACTATTTCCCTATTAATATGACAGAGATGACAAGAGATCAAGTTGAACATATTGTGATTATGCCAAAAAAGCTATCAAAAATCACAATTAATAATTGGTAACTAGTTTAATGCCCAAATTAATCAATAAAGAAGAAGACGAAGTCTCAAGGATGTTCATATGAAAAGTTGATAAGGGAAAGAAGACCCAATTTCCTTTGTGAAAAAAGTGTGGAAAGGGGAACCAAAGAAAATGTCACAAAGGAACCGGGAGATGGTTTATGTTTTGGGTGATAGGGCATAAAGTAGCCAATTTCTCTAAAAAATTGATAATGTGACGAATAGAGATAAGGTTCGATCTAATGTACCTTATACTTTTCAATGTCGTAAATGTGGAGATGTTGGACATTATACAAGGAAATTATCTCTTGGAAGGTTTGAGAAGCATGATGAGCATCAACAATCATCAAGGATAAGGGAACAATGCAAGTCTTATGCTGAGATGGATCATGGTGACTAAAGTACATGTAACTTCTTTGCAATAATTGTCTATGTCATGTTGTATCTTAGTTCGTGATCCAGGAGCATATCTTTAATGTTTTATAAGAACATAGAGTCACTACCTAAGATGATTTTATATCATTAAGGAAAACATCTATTGTTATGTACCATATGTTTATGTTGTGAAGCTGTTCTTCTAGAAAAAAAGGATGATTATGGGATTAAAGATGATTATTATTTTGGAAGACGTTCACTATTTTGGGAACCTTATATGATCGAGCAAAATAGATTACTATTGTATTTTCTTTGAGGAGTAGAGGAAGACTTATATTTTGAAGAATTTTTGAATTTAAGGTGAACTTATAGTAATTTAGGTTACTTATGGAAATTATTAACCTATCTTGGGGAAATATGTTTAGGTTAGTTACTTTTTTTATAAGATATTAGGAGTGGTTGATGTTTTTTGGAGATGAATGATAATTTTTATCATGGAAGACTATGTTATCAAATCATTCTTGTATTTGGGTTTCAATCTTAGTTTGGTTTATTTTGAGTAATTTTAAGGAAATTCATTAATGGAATGGTCTATGATGAACTTTGGGCAGTACCGTGGAATTTTGAAGATTTAAAAGTAGTTTCCATTCCTATGGTGTTCTTTATTTTTGAGGAATTGTTTTATCTTACCCTTTCTATTTTTTGGGATAATGTTTAAATATAGAAAAAATAGATAGTTAATCTTTTGTGGATTATGTGATTCTCTAGAAGATGATTCTTGTGCTTTTGATGAGACCATGTGTTTTTGAATGCTCATTGTTTAGAGAAAATATTAGTCTGGGTAGAAACTTATTAAAGGATGAAACTCTACTTGATGGTATGTATATTTCCTTGTGTTCTTATTCAATGTAGTAAATGAATTCCTCAAAATTATTAGAAGGAATGTAAAACAAAAACATTGTTGGTTTAAGTTTCCTACTGGGCAATAAAAGACCCTTTAGACACATCATATGTTTGTTATTTCTTGTGGTCAACTTTCTCATAATAAGGTTTTCTATCACTATCCATCAGAACATGACCCATTGTTTTCTCTTCCATATCCATGTTTTCCTACATGGAATCCTAGTGTGGGTTAACCCGGGTGACCTTTGTACTTCCCTTTCTTTCTTTTAAAGTAATAGTTGTACTGACTCCTTTTTCGATGTGGGACTTTCAATGAAATTTCCAAGCCCAATTTTAAAAATTAAGGGGATCCAATTTCTTATGGGGTGAAGAATTTTATGACCCGAAATTTTGAATATATATTGTTTCCTAATTTTGTGTGTTATTTTATTTTTATACTCAATAAAAACTGTTTCATTTGATAACATGAGTATAATTAAAATGAGACCGTTGGGTTTTGACTGTTATATGACCATTGGTCGATATGCCTGTTGGAAACTAAATGTTGTGATTATTTTCTCTAAATACAAGTGATCTTGGTTAATTAAATTAGAAAGAATATTCAATGGCCTCATCCAGTAGTCTCGGGGCAATCGAAGCCCATCTAACAGAACTTGGGAAGGAGGTATCACCACTGGGCTTTGCTCTGGACTAAACCCAAGCTGAACTTCATCATGTGAAACTAGAATAGAATCGCCTTCATAAGGAGTTCAAACTAATAGAAATTACTACTCATGCAATGTTGGTCGAGCCGCCCTCGGGTTCTCTCACCTTTGGACACCTTACACATAGATCCTATGATAGGGTTATAAGGGGCTGTGTAAGGAGACCGTAACTGCATTGTGTAATCATTTGAGATAAATAAAATTGTGTTTTCTTCTTATGGTGAAGTTTGTAAATTTTCAAATGTCCGGATAAATGTAGGATATATATTATTGATGAATTTGAAGAAAAGGATATTTTAAAATATTTTTGTAAACCTTAAATAATTAATGATGTGTAATGATTTTCAAAAAATGGTCTTCTACAAATGTGTTCAGCAAGAAATTTGCAGTCTAACAAGATCAACTAAATTTTTGGTGAATATTAATTTATGAATAGTGATTTTATGCTTAGGATTAGTAATGTGACTAAATGGATTAGTAATCTCACCTAAAGAAAGTATTAATATAATATAGGCACCTTGATTAAGTAATTTGATTCAATAAAATAGGTAAGCAGTTGTTTCATAAATTATTAATCAATTATTTGTTTTTTCATATGAATAGTGTTTTTTAATTAAAAATTAAGTTAAAAATATTTAGAATTTCTTTTTATAAAATGGAATTTATTTTTTAATTCAGAACATTGATATTATGTTAAGGTAATTTTTGAGGATTTTTATGAAAAAATGAATTTTTGGTGAATAGTGTTTTTATTTAATAATTAAATTAAAAATATTTAGAAATTATCTTTATAAAATGGAGTTTATTATTTAATTCAGGGAATTGATATTATGTTAGGGTAAATTTTTGGGGGTTTTCTGGAAAAGATGAATTTTCAGTGAATAGTAAAAATACAGTTTTAGGGTTTCAGTATGTTTAATGACATCATAACTGAATCATGATGATTTCATGAGATATCTTAAGGGATGATCCACTTGTGAATAGTATGATAAGTAATGTGGTGTCCCAATTGCACAAAACCATGAGGAAATACCACTTGTTTTTCCAATACCACCAATGAGGTGTCCCTTGGCCATTAATGCCTTGTCCCCTCACTTCCCATATAAATACCAAGCCATTCTCTCATCCTTACTATTCCAAAATCCTCCTAAACAACGTTCTAGTCTCTTTACCTTCCATGGAATCCTTAAAAGGTGCCCTCAAGCATCCCAAGGTCCCTAACATCATGATTTCGAAGTTACTCTTCATGGTAAGGGATCTTACCCCTCTCTCTCTTTCCAAGTACTCTCTTTTATGTCATTTCTTTTATGCACCATGTTAATATATTAGAGGATGTTATTTTATATTCATCCAAATTTATGTTTCATGTTCATATCATGAGATACACCCCCTTTCTCTCATCAATTCATTTTAAGAATGTTTGAGTGGCGCCGTTAGGCTGCCGAATTTTTAAAGGATTCTTTCACCCTTCTCATTTTCAAGATCTATTTTCATGTCAAGTGTTTCATGTTATTTTTTATTATTTTGGGGTATGATATCTATATCTGTAATACTTATCTTTTATGTTAATATGATGAGAGACTCTATTTGATCTCATCAATTCATTTGTTTATGTTTTAAATGACGCTGTTAGACTGCCGAATCTTAATAAGAGAAATCTTATTTTTTTCTTCCTTCCATGTTTTTCATTTCATACGGTATGTCTTTAAAATTTCATTACCATGTTATTATATACTTTATATTCTATCCCTATACTATTGTATGGATAATTTATGAGTGGGTTACCCATTTCCCCTTTCTTTTCAATATTTTCTAAAACCCTATAACAAAGCCGTTATGCTGCAGAATTTTCGTCTCAAAATGTCTCTCTCTTTTTATCAAATTGTTTTATTTTATTAAGTGAATAATCAAAGCTATTTATTCTATAAGGGTATTCACATATATATCAAAATGTTCTATTTTAATTATGATAGTTACATACATGAAACCCCCTTTCCTTTTTCCGTGGGTTTAAAGTGACATAATGATCATGTCTTTAAAGCAGTTTTTAAAACGTTATGATTATGAAATGAAACCCATTTCTTTTATGCTATAAGGGTTATTTATGAAATGTCTGACGATTATATATTTGTATCACATGATAATAAAAAAAATTAAGGGTTCACCCTGATAGCGCTCTAATGCATTGGGTAATGGTGTAACCACTAGAGATTACAATTTTAACGATACCTTGGTGAATAACTGTAACACCCCGTGATTTTATGAGAATTATTATTTTTAATTTATTTTATGTCTTGTGTTTTAAGATACCCCAAGATTATCTTGTGCTATATGAAACACGGTATTAGCTTGCAGTATATGCAATACTAATATTGGATCGTGTTACAAACAATTTCAAGTTTGTTTGATAGTAGTTATTCTATGCAACATTGAGTGTGTGTATATATATATATTCAATGTATTAATGAAATATGGTTGGATTTTGTTATAAAAAACATCAATGGAGTTATTAACTACACGCAACCCTGACTTGGATTGCATTACACGCAGTCGCGACCTTTCTCAATAGCGTGTGTTGTACGCAATACCAGGTTTCATAAAACAATGATATATTATTATAATATTATTATGAACTAGACGTTATGAATATTATTCACTAAAATTTTAATTTTATAACATTATTATTCATCTTACACATTTTCTAGAACACGGTATAAGAACAAAATAAATATTTCTTTTAAAATAAATATTTTAAAAAAATGCAGTTTTCCACCTTTTGATGGTGCACAGACTTTAAATCTATTTTTTGACATGTTTATAAGTTCATTTTTACAAAATAAAATTTTCTTTAGAATCAGGATATTAAAATTTACTTTGGATAAAATTTTCATATTATTCTGATAAATTTCATATTTTAATGAATAGTAAAACACGCTATATTTTAATTAAAAACATCTTTTTTCATCGTAATAATTTATATGGTAAAATTATAATATTGGATGGTTTTAAAGTATAAATATAATATTTTTTTACAATTTAATATAATTTATATCATTAGCATTTATTTTACATTGAATTCATAGGTAAAATAATTTCAATATTTTGCCATGTTTTAACTTTTAAAACTCATTTTCTTAATTGGAGGATTAATTTTAAATTAATTAATACAACTTCTGTGTTTTTAATTTTGAAAAACGGATTCAATATTTTGAATCAGTAGGTCTCAATTATGTTAATAGGCTACTTTTTTATTTTTGGGTACTATGAATAGTAACTACGAAAATTTTTATTTACTTCAGTTAAAGATAGATCGGGTAATTAAGGGTAAACCTAAGATTATAAAATTACTCTAACACAAGCCAAAATTATATTTGATGACTAAAGTCGACCCATATCACCTAATGGTCTGATTATATTCATTTTATGTACTTTTGACCATGAAAATAATTTAATTATTAAAACCAAAGAAATTGAGAACATGCCACTCTCTTAAATCTTATAAGTATAATAATTTTAATTTAGTGATAAACTTCATGAAATGTCAAACATGAATATTATAAAGAAAGATAAAAAAATTATCTACATCATGAAAATTTATTTAGAATTTTTAGAGATTAAATAATTTTCATTAATGGTGACACAATAGTGATGCACAAATTGTTTATTTAGTGAAAAATCAATCATATAGTTTTTATTAAAATAACAATACCTATCAAAACGACCATAAAAAAGACCAAAAATTATTGGTAGCTTATAGATATACCATAATCATCCAAGTGTTGATTTGTGGATAATTTGGAGCCTTATAAAACCGATTATGACATTTATATTATTTTATTTTAAATGATGTCAAAAATGACGCCTTCATAATTTAATAAATATAACAATTTAAATGTTGTAATTTTAAGATTATAAATTCATGTAAGAATATTATTATTAATTATATTATATTTATATTCATCATAAGATTTTATTTTAAATTTTTATGCAACAAATAAGTATATTAAATAATTATACAAAAATGTTGTAGTAAATATTTTATTAAGAGATATACCAAATAAACGGTTTAAAAAATATTTAAATAAATATTATATGAACTATTTAATGTGCTCCAATAATTTTAAAGATTAATATGACATGTTAGAAACCTATTAAATATTTTAGTTCGAATATATCTTTTGTGTGGATTTAATTTAAATTCAAATAAATGAAGAGTTTCACAATTGAAACTATTGTTATTTTAAAAAAATAACATATTATTAAATTGTTTAAAAATCACAAATATATTTAAAAATTATAAATTAAAATTTATATAGTCTAATATGTCATAAATTATCCAATTATTGAAATTAACAACACACAAGTGATTATTTATAACCATTTAAAATTTAGAAGTTTATTACCACAAATAAAATTAAATAGATTAAATAAAGATAAATCAAAATGATAAGGTTTAAAATAAGATCAAAGCATGTATAAATCTTGTTAGTTGATGATATTAAAACCCTATATCCTCTAATATTATAATTGAGTCGTTTTTGGTGGTTTTTATGTTGGTTTTTAATTTATATTAAACTAATAATTTTGAGGATTCCAAAGGTGCCCCTCTCCTCCCTTATAAAATGGCACCTCCTCCCTCTCAACTTTACACAAATTTGAGCCTTCAATATCAGCCAACCCATACCCATTTACCTTATAAACTTCTTTATACACATACTATATGTCATGGTCTTCTTCGAAGACCAATTTTAATTCCCTAAGAGGAGGTTTCAAAGAGGCGTGTCGAAGAAGAGGTAATATCCGTTACCGATTCATTCAAATTTATTTCTTCTTCTACATATTCTTATTTAGTTGTTTCATTATGAATTAATAACATCAGTATCACTAATATACTTATATGTTATTATAAATATTAAAAAACCTCATTTCACCTTTTATCCATCCTAAGGAAAATGAAATCACCGTGCGTGCATACGTACGGAATACCGTCTCCACACCGTGGTGTGATTTGTTTTTCCACCACTAGCTTACTTGGATGGGAATAATGGTGTAAAGAATAACTACATATGATTATAATAACATAATACTTATTCTATGATATTATATCATTCACTCCAATTCCATTAAATAAATATGGGGATGATATCATCGCTCGTGCGTACGTACGGATTACCGTCTCCACGACGCGATGAGATTCATTTTCCATGTTAACAATTCAAGAATTATTATAAAGTATACATAACAAGTAATCATGAAATATATGACATAATAATGCTACTGTATTTATGTATGTATATATATATATGTATGTAATCTACTTAATTCCATTAAATTCAATAAGTAAACGAAAACAACGTTCATGCGTACATACGACCTTCCGTCTCTATGAACAGTGTATTTCTTTCCACTTATCGATCTATTATATATATGCATATTATGAATATATTATATATATATATATATATATATCATGTTTTATATTCTAGAATTAATTAATCATGATCTATGTAATCATATTATTAATTACAAGTCAAAACACGGACGATAAATGAAACGATTTTACCCAAAATGCCGCTTTAACATGGAATTTACAAAAGAACGGGTAATATAAAGTCATAAGTGAACTATATATGATATCATAACAATGAATATGATTCTGTAATAAGTCAATGACATTATTTAAATCATTATACTGGAGTTTCAGATACGTATTAAGCATATCAGATCTAAGGTAAGGGATAATGTTGCAATCTCAATTATTTTCTATCCGAGATTGCATATACGTAAGTATTTAATGGGGTTATATTTATCATCCATGTCCAAGTTTTATAAAAAAAAATTCATTTATTTTTAAAGTCATTTTTACCCATTTTTGACTTTTATTACATGGTATGTAAGGAATATTTCTTTTTGTTTACCATATGAGGTACTTTTTTTACTTTTCCGGCAAAAGTACGAGAAGAATATTTTTCTAACTTATACGACATGAATGGATTTTTACGGTTTCCTAACGAATTATTTTCATGAAGCTTACTCTACAAGATTTCATTAATATTTTCATCAAAATACTTTTCTTTTAAAATTGAATGGCATTTTGTGAAAAGAAAATGATTTTCAAGAAGAAAGGATATTTTCCTCACGAATTCATTTCAAGTGATTATCAAAACCATTTTCCATCTAAGATGACATTATTTCATATGTGTATGTTTCAAGTATAATGTGCCTATGATTTACATGATTTAACTTCTCTTATGATGAAATGATATCCATTTGTTTTATATGGATTATGTTATGATGGAATGATGTTTATGAAACCCATTTTCTTCGTTTGGTTATTATGAATGATGTATGTTTATTTTGTGGCACATGAATGAATGATTTCATTATGAGATGGGTAGGACCTATATCTCCCTCCAATGCATTGGGTAATGATTTATATCTCATGAGATAGACATGGTTGGAATGGAAAGTAAACCTGATTCAGTAAGGGACTTTGTCCACTAAGATGTTCTTGGAAGCAATGCCTTGACTACTATGGAAATCATATCATGTGATTAATGTTTTGTCACAATTACATGTTTTATTCCCATTCCATTTTATCATGATTGATGTTATATTATGATCTATGCATTATTTACTTCCATGTTTTTTTCATTTCTCAAGAATTTGATGTTTAAATATTATGTTCATGTTTTGAAGTTCAAATGTATATGGTTTGTTTTATTTTCTCCATACTTACCCTTACTGAGCATTTGAGCTCACCCTTTATTTTTTTTATTTTCCCCCGGATATAAAGAATGGTTTTAGGAAAGAAAAAAAGGGAAGATCCTTATGGGATATGTTGAAGACCTTTCACCAAGATTAGAAGCTTATGTTCCAAGTTTCCAAAGACACTAAACTATTACGGTCCTTATGTGTCTATTTTTTTTATGTATTAAGTATTCCGAAAAAGTATTGTAATGTCCATGTATGTCAAGCTTTGGGTATCTATAGTTGGTATCAGAGGAAAGGTTTAGTTAACCTTTTGAGACTAGGATGCGAAAACTTTAGTGAAATACCTAGAGATATTTCTATGGTATGTCTAGGGATGTCCCTATGGTTTAGTATAACTATAGGTTACAATCCTAGAGTTATGTTGACGATCATGAAGAACCTAGGGTGAACCTAAGGTTCCATGGATTAAAGAATGTGTGATAATTTAGACCTCCCATAAGTGACTTTTAATTATTATGTGGTTCCTCGTTATTTTAACTATTTCATACACTATGGATTCTAGTTTTAGTCAATAGAGGGAATGAGAAGAAATTTAGTTAAAATTGATTCTGATTGACAAATTGGTGACTGTGATCAACAAAATTGTGTAATGCATAGAGAAAAAAATATTGTGATTATGCCGAATAATTCATCATGATATATGATTGACAAGGTGAACTTTGGGGGTATTCCTAAGTCATCAAATAAGAGGAAGATGGAATTTTATGCATGTTCGCATGGTGAGGAGCATAGAGAAAGGAAGATTGAGATTTATAAAGAAGGGAAGAAGAACCTTGTGGAATACCCCAAATGGAAGGGAAGATGTTATCTGTGTGGAGAAAAGGGTCATAGAGTGACAAACTGTTATGGAGTTCAATGTCTTATTTTTGGAGAAGATGGTCATTACCCAACTCAATGCCCTGACCTAAGAGGTTACTTCTAAATCAAGGAATGACCTATTCTATGCTAATCATTGAAGAGGATTGATGGAAAGGTTTCTGTATTGGAATTAATGAATAATGTTGTTGAGATACTTTTATGATATATTGAAATATCTATGTATTGTTCTATTGTGGTTTTCCAGAAGAATATGGTATCGGTAACCATGAAAAGTGATTCAAATATTTTGGAAAGCAGATGATATGCGCATAATAAATGGATAAGGAGAAAATTAAATGTTTGATAGTATTAATGAGCTCATGACTGATATAAGGAAAAAGTGATATCATGGATTGAGTATATAGAAATTTTGGGATTTTGGTATGTGGAAAGAGTTAACTTTTAGTTTTGTGGAAAGAGTTAACTTTTAGCAGCATTCATGTTTTCACAAAGTTTTAATGGGTATTCCTTTTTCAAGAGAATTCATGATTAAGGTATTTACATGTTTGGAATGTGACCAAAAATATATATCATATGATAAATGATGGTATTCACATGCTCGGTAGATGAAATTTCCAGTAATCGTTTTCTTTATACTATGAGATTGGACAGATGTATTTTAGATAAGTCTAAATATTGGAGTGGATTATGTTGGACATCAAATAGTATTGTTTAAGGATAGAACTTTTTTTTCGATATTATTTCTGTAATGTTGTAATAGTGTAGTTTTAGAAAAAGGACAACCTGTAGGATATGCGACAACCCGTCACGTCAGACAAGGTTGTGGGAATTGAACCCACAACCGAAGTACGAAAAGCCTTTATCACATACCACTGGCCTACATGAAGTCCCTGGTTAGTAGAAAATAGTTTTATTTTATTAAGCGGTATGATAGATGAAGTATAAGTCTATTTTAGTAACCATATACGATTAATCTCACCATAGATGGACTTATGTATATAACTTTATCTAACCTTATGTTTTAAACAGATGGAATAACCTACCATTCTATCGCATGATCTGCTAACACTTCACGGAAGATAAATTCAACATTATTTCTTTAATAGATGAAGTGGAAATTGTTCATGACACAAACAACAGTGGGATTGTACAAAAATCAAGTAAGTATTTATTCTAATTAAAAATTTTCAACTTTAGGGAAATGATTTTGAAAACAAAAAATGTTGTCTTTGTGCTCTTATATTTGATGAATCTGTTGGTACCTTATATCATCACAAATTTATGGCTTTGTGACAGTTGGCTTTATCATAGCCATGTCCTCTACCACTCTCCATCAGAACTTGATGGTTAGAATTCTCTTCCATATCAATATTTTCTCCTATGTTATCCTATGTGGAAACCCAGTGATTATTTAATTTGGGGAACCGTTATGTTCTATAATTTAGTTTTTAAAGAAAAGTTTTGGTATTCCTTTTTATGATGTGGGTTTCTATGAAAGAAACTCTCATGTAATAAACCATTTATAACCCTGACGAATTTCGAGGGCAAAATTCATTTTAAGGGGGTAGAATGTAACACCCCGTGATTTTATGAGAAATATTATTTTTAATTTATTTGATGTCTTGTGTTTTAAGATACCCTAAGATTATCTTGCTCTATACGCAACACCGTATTAGCTTACAGTATATGAAATACTAACCTTGGATCGTGTTACACACAATTTCAAGTTTGTTTGATAGTAGTTATTCGACCCAACATTGAGTATATATATATATATATATTCAATGTATTAATGAAATATGTCTGGATTTATTTATACGCCACAACAAAGGAGTCACGCACTACACACAGCCCTGACTTGGCTTACATTACACGCAATCATGACTTTCCTCGATAGCATGTGTTGTACGCAATACCAGGTTTCACTAAATAATGATATATTATTATAATATTATTATGAACTAGCCGTTATGAAAATTATTAACTAAAATTTTAATTTTATAACATTATTATTCATCTTACACATTTTCTAGAACATGGTATAAGAACAAAATAAATTTTTCGAGTAAAATAAGTATTTTTAAAAAAATGCAGTTTTGCCGCCTTTTGATGGCGCACCCAGTTTAAATCTAGTTTTTGACATGTTTATAAGTTCAATTTTACAAAATAAAATTCTTCTTTGGAATCAGGATATTAAAATTTACATTGGATAAAATTTTCATACTATTCTGATAACATTCATATTTTAAGGAATAGTAAAAACACACTATATTTTAATTAAAAACAACTTTTTTCATTGTAATAATTTATATGGTTAAATTATAATATTTAATGGTTTTAAAATATAAATATAATATATTTTTACCATTTAATATAATTTATGTCATTAGCATTTATTTTACATTGAATTCATAGGTAAAACCATTCAATCTTTTGCAATGTTTTAACTTTTAAAACTCATTTTCTTAATAGAAGGATTAATTTTAAATTAATTACTGAAAATTATGTGTTTTGAATTTTGAAAAATGGATTCATTATTTGGAATAATTAGGTACAAATTATGTTAATAGGTTACTTTTTATTTTTGGGCACTATGAATAGTAACTACGGTAATTTTTATTTACTTTAGTTAAAGATAAATCGGTTAATTAAGGGTAAAAGTAAGATTATAAAATTACACTAACACATGCCAAAATTATATTTGATGACTAAAAGTAGACCCATATCACCTAATGGTTGGATTATATTCATTTTTCGGACTTTTTACCATGAAAATAATTTAATAATTAAAACCAAAGTGAGTGACAACATGTCACTCTCTTAAATCTTATAAGTATAATAATTTTAATTTAGTGATAAACATCATGAAATTTTAAAAATGAATAGTCTCCAGAAATCTAAAAAAATTATATACATAATGAGAATATATTTAGAATTTTTAGGGATTAAATAATTGTCATTAATGGTGACACAATAATGATGCAGAAATTTTTTATTTAGTGAAAAATAAATAATATAGATTTTATTAAAATAACAATACCTATCAAAAGGACCAAAAAAAGATCAAACATTATTTTTAGAGTATATCTATACCCTAATCATCCAGGGGTATATTTTTTGACAATTTTATCCTTATAAAACCGATTATGAAATTTATATTATTTTATTTTAAATGATGTCAAATATGTCACCTTCATAATTTAATAAATATAAGAATTTAAATATTGTGAATTTAAGATGATAAATTCAAGTAAGAATATTATTATGAAATTTATTATATTTATCTTAATCATAGGATTTTATTTTAAATTTTTATGCAAAAAATAAGTACATTAAATAATTATAAAAAAATGTTGTAGTAATTATTTTATTAAGAGATATACCAAATAAAAGATTTTAAAAATATTGAAATAAGTATTATATGAACTATTTAATGTGATCCAATAATTTTATATATTAATATGACATATTATTAACCTATTAAATATTTTAGTTAGAATATATCCTCTGTGTGGATTTTATTTAAATTCAAATAAATTAATAGTGTCAAAATGGACACTATTGTTATTTTATAAAAATAGCAAATTATTAAATGGTTTAAAAATCAAAAAAATATTTAAAAATTATAAATTGAAATTTATATAGTCTAAAATGTAATAAATTATCCAATTATGGAAAATTAACAACACATTCATGATTATTTATAACCATTTAAAATTTAGAATTTTATTACCACAAATAAAATTAAATAGATTAAATAAAGATAAATCAAACCGATAAGGTTTAAAATAAGATCAAAACATGTTTAAATTTTATTGTTTGATTATATTACAACCCTATATCATCTAATATTTGAATTGAGTCATTTTTTTAGGTTTTGATGTGGGGGTTGAATTTATATTATACTAATATTTTTGAGGATTCCAAAGGTGCCCCTATCCTCCCTTATAAAAGGGTTCCTCCTCCCTCTCATCTTTACACAACTTTGAGCCTTCAAGATCGGCCAAAACCTACCCATTTCCCTTACAAACCTCCTTAGAAACATACAGGAGGTCCTTGTATTCTTAAAAGACCAATTTTAATTCCCTAAGAGGAGGTTTCAAAGAAGCGTGTCGAAGAAGAGGTAATATCTGTTACCGATTCTTTCAAATTTTCTTCTTCTTCTACTTCTTCTTCTTTAGTTGTTTCGTTATGAATTAATAACATTAGTATCAATAATATACTTATATTTTATTATAAATATGAAACTACCCCATTTCACCTTCTATCCATCCTAAGGAAAATGAAATCACCGCGCGTGCGTACGTACAGAATACCGTCTCCACGCCGTGGTGTAATCTATATTTCCACCACCACCTTACTTGGATGGGTATGATGGTGTAAATAATAACTACATTTGATCATAGTAACATCATACTGATTCTAATATATTATATCATTCACTCCAATCCCATTCAATAAATATGGGAATGATATCATCGCTCGTGCGTACGTACGGATTACCGTCTCCACGACGCGATGGGATTCATTTTCCATGTTAACAATTCAAAAACGATTTTAAAGTATATATAACAAGTAATCATTAAATATATGACATAATAATTCTACTGGATTTATGTATATATATATATGTATGTCATCTACTTAATTCCATTTCAATTCAATAAGGATATTAAAACAACATTCATGCGTACATACGGCCTACCGTCTCCATGAACGGTGTATTTCTTTCCATTTATCGATTTATTATAAATATTTATATTCTGAATATATATTATACATAAATCATGTTTTATATTCTGTAATTAATTAATCATGATCTAAGTGATCATATTAATAATTATAAGTCAAAACACGGACGATAAATGAAACGATTTTACCCAAAACGCTACTTAAACATGGAATTTATTAAAGAATGGGTAATATAAAGTCATAAGTGAACAATATATGATATCATAACAATTAATATGTTTCTTTAATAAGTCAATGACATTATTAAATCGTTATACAGGAGTTTCGGATACATATGAAGTATATCAGACCTAAGGTAAGAGATAATGTTGCAATCTCAATTGTTTTCTATCCGAGATTGCTTATACGTAGATATTTACTGGGGTTATATTTATCATACATGTCCAAGTTTTATAAAAATGTTTTCATGTATGATTAAAGTCTTTTTTAACCATTTTTGAATTTTACTACATGGTATGTAAGGAATCATTTTTTTGTTTACCATACGAGGTACTTTTTGACTTTTCCGACAAATGTACGAGAAGAATGTTTATTTAACTTATACGGCCTGAACAGATTTTTACGGTTTCATAACACCTTATTTTCATGAATATTACTCTACAATATTTCATTAATATTTTCAAAAAAAGACATTTATTTTAAAGTTTAATGGCATTTTGTGAAAAGAAAATGATTTTCAATAAGGAAGGATATTTTCATCAAGAATTCATTTCCCGTGCTTATCAAAACCATTTTCCATCTAAGAAGACATTATTTCATATGTGTATGTTTCAAATATAATTTCTCTATGATTTACATGATTTCAATTCTCTTATGATGAAATTATATCCATTTGTTTTATATGGATTATGTCATGATGGAATGATGTTTATGAAACCCATTTTATTCGTTGGGTTATTATGTATGATGTGTGATGATTTTGTGGCACACGAAAGAGTGATTTAATTATGAGATAGGTGGGACCTATATCTCCCTCCAATGCATTGGGTAATGATTTATATCTCATGAGATAGACATGGTTGGAATGACCAGTAAACCTGGTTCAGTAAGGGACTTTTTCCACTAAGATGGTCTTGGCAGTAATGCCTTGGCTACTATGGAAATCATATCATGTGATTAATGTTTTTCCACAATTACATGTTTTATTCCCATGCCATTTTATCATGATTGATGTTCCATTATGATCTATTCCTTATGTACTTCCATGTTTTATGTCATTGCTCAAGAATTTGATGTTTAATATTATGTTCACGTATTGAAGTTCAAATGTATATGGTTTGTTTTATTTTCTCTATACATACCCTTAATGAGCATTTGAGATCACCCTTTATATGTTTTATTTTCCCCTGGATATAAAGAAAGGTTTTAGTTAAGAAAAAATGGAAGATATTTATGGGAGATGTTGAAGATCTTTCACCATGATTAGAATATTATGTTCCATGTTTCCAAAGACACTAAACTATTACAGTCCTTATGTGTATATTTTTGTTATGTATTATGTATTCCGAAAAAGTATTGTAATGTCCATGTACATCAAGATTTGGTTCTCTACAATAACCTTGGTAATTTCAAATGACACCTTGGGGATGGACCTTGGTGATATGTTCATGATTTTATAAGTTAAATGTTGTAGCCACATCTTCATGTTATGAAACATGTTATTTTTGTTATGATATGCTTCATGATATCTTTCTCATGCCTTAAAGTTATTTTTCATGACTTTCGATGTATCTCAAGTTCACATGTAAAATGTTTCCCTTGTTTCCCTTACTGGGCCTTCTGCTCACCCTTTCCTTTGATGTATGCTCCCAGGTTATGAGATTCTGTAATGAACTTTGGATGAACAAATGAAGAAGCATTTCAAGTGTTTAAGAAGAATGTTTTATGTTGTTATGTATTAAGTTCCTGGTTTCCAAGACACTAAACCTTAAAGATCCTTGGTTTTGTTTAATGTAATTAAAGTTTATGTGATAAAAGGCGGGATGTTATATGGGTGTAGTAAATTCATGCAGAAATTAATCTTTTCTCTCAATTGGTTTCACATTCCCTGTCCAGATAAAATTGGAAAATCATTTATGGTAGTTTTTGAGTTATCTAATTTCAGTTAGAATCATATTTTATTGATAAAGGAATTTTTTTTCATATAAATCATACCCTATAGTTTTCTACAACAATCATGGATTATGAATACATAAATTTAGATGGTTTATGGAACATTACTTAGGTATGAATTTATAACATATCACTCAATGGAATTTGTATTTATTTTCAATAAGGGGGAGATAAATGAAAAATAAAAATGGGAAAAAGTTAAAAATGGAGATAAGTGAGTATGCTTTGGATAATGGTGTAGACATATTTACACATAATTTTATAGGAATTTATAATAAATACAAAGGTGTTTCTTATTGAGACCACTTTTTGTGTTTTATATTTATTTTCAATAGTTTTTAATTAATATAGAGTATCATTGATTATTAATGTAAATATTTTGAATATACATTGGATAAGAAGTGATTATGAGTTTTATTGAGGATCCCAAGCTTATTAAAGAAGAATTGGATTTCAATAATTGTGTTATTTATATTATGTCAATAAATTTGGAAGACTCATCTTGGAAGTGGATCACAATTTACTTGTAATTATTTATACAAAAAAGGAAAATATTTTTGTTTTGATAGTTTATTAATTTTAAATTATTTTTTAATAATTGAAGTTCAATAGTGAATATTTTAATTACAAATACATTTATATCCATAATGAAAGTGGTGATTATTAATATTTTATTAAATAAAAATAAAGGAAAAGTGTTATTTGATGAATTAAAACTATTTAAAAAAATGTCATCATAGAGTTTGATTTGTTTAATGAAGGTTGAAGATGGCTTGATAAGGGATCATATGGTTTTAATGAACTCTATAATTTCTAGAAAGAGAGATACTCATGGTTGATCAAATGAACGTAAACTCATATAGTCACTTGTATATATAGTCGATCCACTAACCATTGATTCACATGAAAGATGTACACTGTTAGTGATTTTTATATACATTTGATCCTCACAATCAATCAGAGAGGAACAACCAATTGATATTTTCATATGGTCGATGCTCATGCCTTGTAAAATAGGCATGGTCAATTGATTTTTTCATGCATATGATTCCTTGGTGGTATCATAACATGGTTGATCCTCTCAATCATACTTTATGATCAGTTCTTTAACGAAAAATAAATTTCACAATTCTGATAATAATGATTCAAATAGTAACAAAAGAATAATAATTAAAGTAATTATTATATGAATTGTAATATGAATGAATGTCTTTTGAATATTAACATATGTTTTTGGAAGACCAACATAAGACTTTTGGAACATACGTCTTTTGAAGTCCTATATAATCCTTTTTGACATGTAAGTCTTTCAGGAATTTCATATTTTCCCGGGTTCTGTAGTTTAATTTTTTTTGTGTTTCTAGAATTATTTAGTTTCATGGAATGTATTAATTAACTAAATTGATGCTAGGTAACCTATTATTAAATAAAAATACCATGGTAATTATTAGAATGATTTAAACAAGATTTATGATATAATAATAATAAGTTATTATTGGGAGTTTTATGGCACAAAATAAGGAATTCAAAACTATAGCTACTTCATGTATGCATTAATATATTTATATTCATATTTAATGAATGTGTTTTTTCATCTATAGAATGATAATAATTCAAATATTTATGAAGTAATAATAATTCATGATTTTTTCCTTGAATGGTGATGCCAAGTATTTATAGGTGAATTTAAATATCATGCATGAATTTATTAATTAAAATGCAAGAATTATTGTGGAAATCTTGTTTCAATTATTTAATAACTAGGAATGGAAATATTATTGAAGAGGAAGTCCCATGAATGTTACTATATATTATATAAAGTTATGAGAAGTTTTTAAGGATGTGTAATGAGAAATTTTAGATAGAATATTTCAATGTTTATGAATTCTTGAGATATTTAGAGATTTAAATTATGGTATTGACACAATATCATGAATAAAAACAAGGAAGAGAGGAAAGTATAAATAATTATTCTTATAGTTATCTATGAAAATTTAAATATTTCAAACCATCAAATAATGGAAATATGATATGATAAAAAATTCTATTCCTTTGAAAAAAATAATAGTTTCAAGAAAGAGAGGTCCAACACTACTATTATCTTCATATATTATGTGATTTTATATAAATAAATAGTATCCAGTGTTGTTTGTGTTTCATTGAATAAGGGGAATAAGAAGAGAGAAGTGAAAGAATAAACGTTTTCCAAGTTTTTCATAAAGTTCACCAGAATAAAAAGATATATATGAACATTAATTCTCATAATAAAAGAAGAATAAGAAGAAGAGTAATGCAGATTTGTTTTCATAGGAAGAATAAATTAAAAGAATTTTACATTTCTTTAATAGAAAAAATAATAAAATCTCTATGTGAATATAGTTTTCAAAGGAAATAAATTAAAATAATAAGTTCATGCATTGAAAATTTTGTGAGTATAAGAGTCTTCCAACTGTTCAAGAGAAGAAGTACTTTTGTTTATTTCAATGATGAAAAATAGAATAAGAAGAAGTAGTATTTATGGCCAAATATTATGTGAATAAGTAGTATCTTCATGTAGTTATGTGTATACAAAATGAATAATTGACTTACTACAATGGAAGTTAAGAAGAATAAGAAAGAGATATAACACCAAAAAAATCATATCATTAAACTGGTTATAAAATCTCTCATTTTTATCTTGATATCATTGTAATGTTATATGATATATTGGAGTGAAGGATACACCAAAAAAGTGTGTTGGATGAACAAATTTAACTTTTGGGAGGAAATAGTGTAACAAGAACATGGTTTTTGTGGTATTTTGTGTGGCCTTGGGTTTTATTTGACCACATTAATGACTGAAATTATCAAATTGAGTGGTGAAAATTATATATCACTACATTATTTATGGGTGTGTGTTTGGATGTGTTTCACATAAAGATGAAGTTGAGAAGATATAACTTGAGATATATTCACCTTAACCAGTGAAAAAGGTAAAAAAGAATAAAAAGCTTTATAATTCACCCATACTAATTCAACCCTATCTCAGTGTTGAGATTTTCCTAATTGGAACTTATCACCATTTACTAACATGGTTGATTGAGTTTATTTTTTCTAGGAGGTAAAAAATAAGAATGATGGGGTTTTTCTCCAAAGGATATAATCTTGGATTATTTTCATGTACATTGAAGGTGGTAAGGTAAATGTAATTTTTATATTTTATAGATTAACCTTTAAGATACCCTTAGGTACCTAAACACTATGATCAATGAGTTGGAGAGTGATATATGTGGGTTTGATCACCTCAATGCCTATATCATAATACACAACCTTTGTATTGATGTTACCGCTAGACCCAAGATCACATGGGGAATTAGAAGATTTCTTCTCTCGAAGTTCAATGTTGGTGTAATTAAAAATAGGTTCCTTAAATATTAGAGGCATGTTTACCTAGATGGTGGTGATAATATTAATATCCAAAAGGAATTAGGTTTTGTAAGAGAAATTACTTGTGAAATTATATTAGTCTTTAATGTAATTTGAGTAGGCATTTATGGTTTCAATTGTATTAAGAATAAGTCTATTGAGATTAACATGAGATAAGATTTCCCTTAAATTTTCACTGATCTCAGGTTTGCATTTCATGCTCATTACTTATGGGAATAAAGAAAATTTCTTTATTTTTTTAATGGTACTCATTCATCAATGTCCTCCATAGATTTATCATATTCAGTGGGAATTTAATATGTTTTATCATGATATTTCAAATCCTCATAAGGTTTTGGAATGGATAGTTTTGGGATTTTAATGCTATTTTCATAATTTAAGATAACTTCAATAGTGGATTTCTCATCAGAGTATTGTGTGAAACTAGATTCTCCTATTATGGTTGAGTATGGGATAACATGAGTGGGAATGGGAGCCATACTAGTTTTAATGCATTACAATTCAAATTTTAGTTACGAAACCTCAAAATTAATTTTCTACATTTCTATCACTATTTCTAAAGTAATGATTATAGAATAGATTATATATGTTGTTTAGATAGTTAGTTTATCCTAAGTGGATATTTAGGATATTCTATAGGTTGTTGGGATTTTACTAAAGGATTATAGAATTGAGAATATTGGAACTAATACTACTTATGAGATTGAATGTTTTATAGAGAATAAGGATACATATATTGTAGTTTATTTGGTTATTGATTATCCATCAAGTGAAAGTCATGATGTACATTATACCTTGGGTTGAAATTGTTTTATTATTGATGATTTTGAAAATTTAGAGCATTCAACTCCACATATGGTTCTCCTTTGTTGATGTAATTATTTAAAGATTTCTAGTCATATTTTCATGTTTTTTAAAAATTGTAAAAATTGGTTCAATAGTTTGAATCATAGTCTTTCACACGGTCTATCTATTTAACCTTCATAGAGAGGGATATAAGTTTATCCTTTAGGATTTTATTATTTATAAGACTGTGTATCCATCAAAATTTGAGAGGTTTCTCATAACAGGTAGAGGTTCCCCATGTTTGTTTTTTTACCAAGACCTTTTAGATATTTTAAAAATCAATGAGTATTTTTTTGGAATATTATATTCCACATAATTTCTATTAGATGTTTGATTATCTAATATAAATATTCATAAAAAATCCATTTTTTCTCAGGATTGATAAATCATGGTGAGGTATGATGTGTAGGTTATCTTTAAACCGTCCCAAAGTATAATAAAAAAATCTCCCACTTTTTCAATAATGTTTTGAATTATCTATCTAACTACAATTTCTTTATATTGGGTAAGTATTATTTGTAAAAATAATTTCCTAATTAGTCCATATAATGGATGCATTTCAACATCATGTTTTTTAAACAATTAGTAACTTGATCTTTTTTGATAAAATGTATTTATTTCATTTTGGATTACTTGAGTTTATGAGGTGGGTATGTGGTCTAAATTATGTCATTAAACTCAATGAGATGAAGGTGGAGAATCTCAGAATCTATCACATGAAAGGTGGTAGTGTGGTTTAGGACATTTTTTATAAAGATATAGTTTTATTCTCCTTTGAAAATTTGGTTGATTCATGATGAGGCATTGGTCTAGGAATTTGTGAGGTAGTCATTTTTGGTTCAATTTATAGAATTCTCAAATTGAAGGGATGTAACATTTGGACTTTCCATTTGATTCCCACCTAGTTTTAAGATGGGATTTTCTAGTTGAAATTCTATTAGAGTGGAATCATAATTAGATTTTATGTTTTCATAGAAATTTGGATCTAAAGGTAAATGACCCCTAAGATAAGTTTATTCATCACCCCATGGATTATCCACCCTAAAAAGTTATTTTGAATGGACTTAGATATAAGAGGGAATACATTGAAGAAAATAAGTACGGAAAGAACATGAAAAATCAGGGGGAGGGGGTGGGAGGGTGTGAATAGGGATAATGGGGTTAGAATAGAATGAGTGTGTCTAAGTAAATCTAGTCCTAAAAACGATGCAAAAAATTGGTTCAACCAAATTAACCTTTTGAGTTGAAGTAGTATATAATTTAAAAAATAGGGTGTCAAATACGCAGAGTCTAAAGAAGTGAATGTTGAGACACATGAATTTTGTTGATGAATTTTTCTATAAAGTATATTAATATTTGTGGTGTTTTTATTCAGATAAAAAGATAAAATATTTTAATTAAAACAATTAATGAAGATAAACAAAACCTAGGTTATTTCTAGTGATATATTAGATGACATTTTATCTTACAAAATATCAAATTATCAATTCTTGGGGTATCCATTCAATGAGATAAAAACACACCCCATAATTCATTTATTTAGTCCACATAAAATTTCATAGTTAATCACCATAAAATTATAAGATCATTTTCATGATCACCCCAATTTATAAGATAAAATTAACACTAAAAATATATAGTTTTTGAATTTGGTGTAGACAAAGTGGAAAATAAGTCATATAAAGGGAATTTAAATTAAATAAAAGATTAAAGGTTTAAATAAAATAAAAAAATATTGAATACATACCCATAAAATCTCAATAATAAACCCATAATAGTTTTATCCTTCCCCTGATATGTTTCCCCCAATAGAATATGGAAGTTGGCTCATAAGAGAAGGATTTAAGAAGATAAAACAATCAAATGACCAGAAATTCCCCATTAATTCAATGGTTTGATAAATTCCACAAATATTTTAATAATTATAATTAGATTTAGAATAATAATTAATAATAAAGTATGATTTTAATTAGAAAACTAGAGTGAGTTTGGACAACTTAAAATTGAATAAAACGATCACATTGATAAAATGGAAGAATAAAATTACATGTAGAATAAGAAACAAAGGCCCTCCATTTCCCCCATTAAATATTACTTAATTGGATATTTGGAGGCCTTTTTTTCATGAAAATGGGTTTCAAAGTCATTCCATTCATATTTTAGGCCAAAGGGTGGTGGAAAGTGGGTGGAGATTTATTTTCCATCACACCCAAAGATTCAAACATGCTTTTCTCTCACCATATTGATGCACCATAATAACCATAAAGATGATTAAATTAGAATGGGATAAAAAATAGGAAAAATTTATCCAATATGTATTCTAATATCAGATAAATTTTTATCTATATTTGATAATTTATATTAATGTTTTTATAGAAATGGTGCTTGCTATTGTGGGCCACAAAATATGGATAATAATATAAAATTAAGCTTGGGACACATGGATAAACTACAAAAAGTCTAAGTTATCCAAGGGAAATGTTTAATGAAAATTTCCTAATTAATTCCTCTACCATCAATTAAGATTTAATATTTATTATATGTGAAGTTTGTCCATTTTTTCAATTTTATTTCCAAAATGTATAATTTTCTTTATTTAGAATATTTTCAATTGAAGGCCGAAAATAGACATCAAAATTGTGAAATAAATTAACCTCATCCTTTTATAAACAATAAATAACATAAAAAATGAAAAAAAATCATTAAAATTTTCTACTTTTAGTGAAGAATCAACTCTAATTGAGAAACAGGCAGCCATGATGAGCTTTCCAAACTATCAGGGGATCTAGATTTATTTTTTCCACCTATCCCTCCAATAATCCAACGTATTTGAGATATTTTAATTCAAGTTTTATTGTAAATTGGATATGGAGCATCAATATACAAGTTATTGATGAATGAATTAACTTACGAGTCTCTGTTATAGTATCCAATACACTTTATGGGTGATGGTTGACTGTAGGCTATCAATTTTTGTATGGATTTAATGAAAACTATTTTAATTCATTTTAAGTAATCCCATAATAAGTGGAAAAAATTACTACATATAGGAATCAAAAACTAGTGTGAACCAGTGGAAAATGTTTTCTAGATATACTAGCTTGTAGGCTAATCCTATAAAAAATTTTGAAATTTATTTTTTGAGCATTATTTTCATAAGACGTTAGGGGTTGATAGGGCTAGAAAATATTATTCCTATTCTTATGGAGGCATGCCAGTGATAAATTATGTAACCTAGTTTACTGATATATACCTATATTTTCCTATGATAGTGAGTGATGATACTATCAGGGAAAGGAATTTTTGGGATATCTCGAGGCATTCCATTCATTTTATGGTAAATATATTTCAGTTGATATCATTCTCTAGGGTCATTAATTATAAACTTATTTCAAAGTGGAACTAAATAGAGGGTAGATCATCTAGTAAGTATACTTATTTTCTAATTCATAATGTGGGTTATTGGACAATATAAAGTAGAGGTTTGAGGAGCCTCTCTAGAGTAGATATAGGTAGGCTATCTAGGGAAGGGTACTGTATTTTTCCATAATAGGGATAGTTTGTTTGAGAATTAATAATGTTTTATGAAGGGGGACAAACAACATAAATGTGATGAAGACAAATAAGTTCCACTAATTTGAGGATATGAGGCCCATATAGAGGTATTATGGTATAACACATCATCTAATTGATGAGTGTGGATTTAGTCTGATTCATGGTCTAGGATATGATTTAGGATAACAACATTAGTCATATAGTTTGGGATATTTGGATGTTCAAGATGTGGTAGAGATCATAGAGCCTATGGGAAGGGAAGAAAACATTATCAATGTGATATCACTCATGGGACTTTGGTGATGGGGTATTAGAGATAGGGTTCAGGACAATTTCATGATATCATGTAGGATCTTGCTAATCAGAGTGAGGGGCCATCAACAGTTTGAGGTTTGATTACTTTTTCATTGACAAAGGACATATTTTTTTGTACGGATGTGGCACAATCATTCATATCTGAGTATTTGTTTAGTGATATTGTATTTTTGATGAAGTATCTATTTGGAGATATGTTTATCAATACACCATTAAGGGTTAATATTGAGTGTATCTAGATATTTTTAGAGGGTGATATCATGATCAATGAGTGTAGGGTTCACAGATATTTATTTGTGTTAATGATTCCCTGTTTTTATGTGATTATCGATTGGCTTAAACATGATTGAACACACATCTTAATGTATTATAGATGTGTATCAATCAAATATATAGAGGATGATTATCATACTTGTATTGGAGAGTGGGATGTTAACAATGGATGTTTGGAACCTAACCATTAGCAGCTGTGCATGATCGTAGTTCAATTGGAAGAAATTGTTTTTTGAGGCGAAGAGACACATCAATCAATATTTTCCCTATCATTAACCATTTATAGGATGTATTTTATGAGTATTTATTTGGGATTCCACATTATATTGAAATATATTTCTTAATAAATATTATGACTAGTATGGATCCCATATCAATTATTATATGAATGATATATCTTTTAGAGATTGCAGAGTTTAATTATTTATTAGTGGGTTATGTGGTGAAAGGGTTTATATACCCAGAAATATTCCCTTAGGGTCATTTTATGTTAATCTCCAAGAAGGAGATTGTATTTTTTCAATTATGTGTGGATTAACAAAGACCTAACTGGTTGATGGTTAAGTAAAATATTCTCCTCCTCATATTAATTGCATATTTGATCAGTTGGGAATATCCTGGTGGTTTTCCAATATTGGTTTTTGGTTGGCATATCACTATTTATGAGTGAGGTCATATGATATTCCTTATAACAGTTTTAGGAGAAGATATGACAAGTATGAGTAACATATGATGTTTTTTAGGTTGACTAATTCACCAAAATTGTTCATGTTCATAGTTAATACAATATTTCATCTATATATTGATAAATTTTTTGTTGTATTCATTGATTACATTTTGGTGCAATCCAAGTCAAGGGAGGATCATTCTCACTATTTTGATATTTTTCTAAGTAAACTATTGGAGTATTGGATTTTTTCCATGTTCTCAAAGTATCAATTCTAAATCAGTGAGGTGTGATTCAGGGAGTACGTTATATATGAGGTTGGTATAGTAGTAGACCCTAAGAAATTTGAGGCTATAGTTTCTTGGAAGAATCATAAAAATGTATTCAATATTTATAATTTATTGGGTTTGAGAGGCCACTACAAGAGGTTTATATTGTACTTATCAAATTTAGAATCACTAATATCATCTATGAACAAGAAGGGGTTGAATTTAGTGTGGTAAAACTATTAGGAGATATCCTTCTAGGAGATGAAACTAACTATAACATCCACACCAATCTGGAACTTTACTAATTTAGGTAGGAAGTAAAAAATGTATTAAAACATCTCAAGAATTTTTATTAAAGAATTTATGATTTAGGGAAGCTGATTGGTCACTTATGGGTATAGGATACCAAAGTCGTATGATCAAAACTACCCATCACATGATCTATTTCCATAAGAGTCAGTGTATACATTGATATTTTTTGTTACTATTTATGAGGTGATTGAGTTTATACAAACCATAAAAACCTGATGTATATATTCTCTAAGAGGGACTTGAACATTTAGTAGAGAAGTTGGGTTGAGTACTTGTAGTATTTCGATTTTGAGATGGAATAAACCCTCGGTAATGGGATTGTTGTTACTAATTCGCTGAGTAGGAAGATACAAGTGTAGGTGATGCGGGTGGTTAGCAGGGAGTAGAAGTTGTTGATCCTGTTCACTGAGTTAAACCTCAAGTTTTATGCATATTTTAGAACAATGACTATTAAATAATTGAATTTTACATCTTTAGTCCCTGATAGAGTGAAAGAGAGTCAGTTATATGAATCAAATTTTCTTATGATGTGGGACACTATATATGGTTGGGATTATCCACCTAATGGGTCCTTGGATTATGATGAGGTTCTTTATATATGATCCTAGGTTTTAGTCCCTATGAGAATGCACAAAGTGATTATATGGGACTCACATGACTTAGTATGAGATATTCACCCAAGGCATACTAAGATGATCATGATATTTAGAGACAATATTAGTGGCCCAAGATGATGGATACATCAAGGTTCATTTCATGATGTTTCAACTATTAGCAGGTGAATATTGAGTATTAGAAAGTTTCTTGTATTCTTCAGTTTCTACCCATTCTTGAGGGGAAATGGGTTGATTTGATAATGGATTTTAAAAAGTTAGTGTGAAGGTATTCTCATGGAAGTGATACATCATGGGTTTTCTTGGACTAGTTGATGAAGTCCATATATTTTATACTAATATGGGTCATTTATTATGTCAATGAGTTAGAATTATTATATTTCTAGAAGGATATGAATCTTTATAGAGTGACTAGTAGTGTCATTTTTTATTTGGATACTTATCATTAATTTCTCTTCCAATAGGGGATTTATAAAGCACTCGATACATAGGTGGATTTGAGTACTCAAGCCCATCCCTTGATTGATGACTGATTTTTTTTTAAAATAGACCCCATTTTAAGGGTTGTGAGTGAACCCATGACATCATTGACATTGAAAAAACAAACAGCCACAATAGAACAAAAGATCAAGAACAAAAACAACCTGCACTACAAGAGGGAATCTCCTTGCAGCAACAAAAAATATTAAATCTGCTTTCCTCCATCTCAAAGCTGAATGACTAGCTATCCGGTGAAAAAACACACGGGCTTAGAACCGATGGTCACAACCATACCTTCTCAAACATCTATTTTTGAATATCCATGAAACAATAAAAAATCATTTCCCTTTACCACATATAAGACATCTTTCTTATAGACAATTATTTTAAAAATCCATTGAGCAGCGGACCAATGAGGGAAAAACCAAATTCACAACATGATAAAACCAACCATCTTCTAATATAAACAACCACCATCTTCCCAATCTTATGATTATATACGGCCTTATGAGAAGGAGCCTGTAGAAAAAGGCCTTTACACGAATAAAACCCCAATTCAGAAGAAATATTCCAACATTGCACATCATCCCTTGCCAAACAATCCCTCCACTTCATGAGCCAAGATGATGTCTAAGCGCATTGACCACCAAAATCAGAAACAAACATCAAACCTCTACTAAAGACTGCAACCCTTCACTGGAACCGAATCCATAGACCCTACCACATCCGTGAGACACCCTTCAACACAAAACTGCAAGAAATCTAAGATGAAGATGAACCAGGGAGCATGAAGTCAAGTCTTCATCACCCAGGAATGGAATATCTAACTGCAGCTTGAGGGAGAATCACCATTGAGAGAAATAGAGAAGATCAGAGCTAGTAACGCCACTCTGGGATTGGAGTAGGAGAGAGTGAAACCATGGAAGAACCCTCACTAGATTCCAAATCAGAAAAACCCTGGAAGTAGAAAGGGCATGTGGAGAAGGAGAGGGAACTCTAATGATGAAAACGCTGCTAGGAAACCCATGAAACTTCTGACCTCAGACCCTTCAAATGAACCCAAAACCTATAAAAATTAAAAAATAGTAGTAATAGAAGTGTTAGGCGATGCTGAAGAAATACCCACTCGATGATGAAAGCTACACAAGCCTCTCCCTCTGAAAATCTACTGTGAAAAACCCTAGCGTGGCGTGATACAAGAGTGACGCCACTTGGATGCTTTCCCTTTATTGATGGATAGTCTAAAAAAACCATTCAAGTGTTTGAGTATATAATATTATAATGTTTCCTCAATTTTGGTGATTCTTTCGAGAACCATCTCATGCTTGTGAAACTATCCTATTATAACTATTATCATATGTTAATTCAGATGAAACTATTTTAATCCTTTTATGGAAGACTATGCCGATCACCTCAATTCTAGTTAGAGGTGAGGGAGCTAGAAATTATCTGGTTGAGATCTGTGTAAGATATGTTAGAGCATATCCATTTTATAAAGGAGTGGTTAGTGACAACATAAAATAGTAATATATCTTATCCTAATTTGAAATTCATTCCTATATGGATTTTAGTAGGTTAATGGGAATTATTTCAGGTTTCACCTTGATTAGGATACATGAATGTTTATAGATAGGGGATGTTAACACCCAGGTTCATGGATCTATTTGAGATTATTGAGAGGATCAATTTAGTGATGTATCGGTTAGAACTTATTCAAATATATAGTGTTATCCATAGAATAAGTCACATGAATTATATTTAGTAGTACCATATCGACCCTCCTCACATGATTAATATTGATGAGGTTGATATAGATATTGATGCATAATATAGGAAATAACTAATTTATATAGTGGATTAGAGTGAAAATATTATGCATTGTAATATATTCTATTTAGTAAGTGTTCAGAGCTAGCATGGGAATATCCAAGAGGAGTCTTGGTAGGGATAGTCTGATATGTGAATATAGTATCCAATGCTCTTCACCGACGAGGCCTGGTAAAACTTGATAATTCATCTCTAGTATGAGATAATATATGGGGGTGGGGGGCTATAACACACCACATATGCAAGGTTCATTTTAAATATAGTTTTCACTTGACCTCATGTATTTTTTATTGAATAATAGAGCTGTTGGAAGTGGTTCAGGGGTTGTTTTAGGATAATGAATTGGGTGTCGGTGTCACAAAACATCTCCATTGGTACCCCTCTTTGGATAGAAGTAATGATAATGGTTTCCCATAAGTCCTATCTATATCACGGAAAGGGTTTTCATAGAAAAACGAGGGTATAAAATGCATACATATGTGAGAAATTACCCTCATTATATCCAAATATATGAAAAAATATCCCCCAATAAACTCTAAAATATAATAATTAACCATAAAAATACATGTAATGTTATTAAAAGTAGAAAAAAATGAAAATAATAAAAATAAACCACAAAAAATCCAATAACATTAATAAAAAACTCCATGAACTAGAAAAAACTCAACAAGCTATTAACATTTAGCTCGATCAACAACTCACACTTGAAAAACTGAAAAACTTATATATTTAGGGGTGAGAGTACTAGTATAATCAATAGGATCATCCCAAAAACTTCTCTTGTATATGTTTTAGAAGCATACTAAACCATCTATGAATAAATTAATACACCAACTCATCACCTAAACATATAAAATATATTTCAAAGATTACTAAGGATTGATCACCAAGTATCGCACATGAGTAACTAACATAATAAACAAACATGTTTATAATAAGGGTACCCTAAATTCACTTTATCATTAAACTAGTCACCCTAAAGACCAATGAATTATATCATGGCACTCCCAACCCCCCATAAATCATACTATACAATAATGAAAACTTACCACAACCACATCATCATCACACATTGTACCCCTTATAACACATCAAAGATATATCTTTAACACATCACTATAATCACATTGTAAAACTGAGATCCATCATAGCCTAATGTAAATATGAACCATAACTTATACTATTAGAGTTCATACATAAATAAACATGTAACTAATTATTTCCATTATATTTTGATATAAGTATATTCTTTAACCTCACCAAATCTTTTATATACCTATATGTAATAACCGAGGGCCATTACAACCCATATGAGTACACTCCCTAGAACAGAAAGAAAACACAACACAAATATGTCTACCTACATAGTATACAACTTGATGAGAGAGTGGGCTTGGGGGACTATTCGGCCATCTGTAGCCTCTACAACCTAGGTATTTAGAATTCACAAATAACATAAGGCCGATGTTTGGGATCAGTTTCCCCACCCGACTCGATTGGTGAAGCATAATAAATCAAATAAAAATTATATATAACCCATAACTATTATATGGGAAACTATTATTTCTCAAACCAAACTAAGGTTAATATCCTACATGATAACCTGACTACCGATAGTATGACTAAATTACTAAACTATTTTGAGAAGAAATGAATCAAGGTTTTACATAATTATGTAACCATAAATTTATAATTACCAAAAATTAATCTTAGTTAAATTATAAATAATTTTATTATACTCCATTATAAATTTTTATTTAACCATTTCATGTAAATCTAAAGAAAATTTTCCTTTAAAAATAAAATTTAATTTCTATATTTGAACCCATGCTCCTTGGGAATATTTCCTAACCAATCCATGGTTTCTATTTAATATATCATTAGCATGATCAAAAAAATTTCAATGAGGTCATTTATTATTTAATTATTAGTCTATAATCTTGAGTATTCTATTACTCGACCCAAATATATACCAATGTCAAGATATACCCAAAGGAAAAATGCATTCTATATCAAGAAGAAAGTAAGAACAATATCCAAAAAACAAGAAAAATAGGAAATACAAAGTCTTAATCCATGCCAATTATGATGATATCAAACTCATCATAATGGAAATAAAATTGGAAGTCCCATCTCTCAACCTCTTCCATCCATTCTAGTATCATCCACCTCAACCGCAACTACAAATAGTGCAAAGTATCCCACCCCATAACCCAATGTAACAACCATATGATGGTTTATACAATTATAACAAGGTATTAATAATAATAATGTATAAACAAGTAAGTGAAAAACATTTATAGTAATAAAAAATATCATTAATAATCAATAATTATTTAATTAGGTATGTAATTATATATTATCCCAAGAAAGGATTTCAAACAAACCCCAAATGTTAATTCCCATAAGGTAATTTTTAAATACTATCTTTAAATTAACCATCGCCTTATGTGAATGTTTTGAAAAATAGAAACTTAGTAAAAAGTATCTAGTAGTAGATATAAACATTATTTAATCATTCTCAAGAAATTATATCATTATGAAAAACATTAAAAAGGAATATTTTCAATATTCAGTGAAATCCACATTTGTTATCCTTCCCATTTTACAATTATTATGTTTTTTAATCAATTTCCGCATGTGTAAGGTATGAAAGTGGAGGATATATAATCCCAAAATAAATATTTCTGACTATCTAGAAAATCATATAAGGAAACCATTTTGAACAAAAGTAAAGTGATGTGAAATCACAACACTCCGGTCTAATTCTTATAAATTTTTAAATTTTATTTTAATTCTTTATTAAGGCTAGTTTCCACCATTTATCTTCTGAAAAAATTATTCATTATTAATCAAAATTTATATCAAATAAAAAGTAACTTTCATGGAACCCATATATTAATTAAAATCCTCAATAGAATTTCTACACAAATATATGAGTAGTGTTTAAAAGTATGGAGAGGAAGATGAGACTTCACATGGAACCAAACTTGCAAGGGAGACCTACAAAAGTCAAGGGATTGGTTTACTCAAAGGTTCTTGGGATACCCTATACCCATCTAGATATGAAGTAATGTGATATTATGAATATATGAGTGACATCCCAAGTAAAAATATAGATGTAGATAAGCACACTAACCCCAAAATTTGATATAAATAAAGGAATGAGCTATGATACTGCCAATCTCTATGTCACTACATTCAATCCATGGTAGGTGATAACCAATCAATCATGGTAAAATAAAATTAAAATAATGGAAAAAATATCCCTAAATTGATAGGTAATATTGAGTTATACTTACAACACAATTTGTGTATATCTAATACACCTATGGTTCACTTGACAATGACTACCAATGGGGAACCCACCATATTGTGTTAGTTTTGTCCTCATCATTTCTAGTCTAAAATGACCCAAAACATGGCATGGAGAACCCATGATCATCCTTTCCATCTCATTTTTCTAGATCAAAACCTACTTGACATATATCATAATCACAACATATGTTCCTTTTCCACCCTATTTCTTATAGGAAAACTTAGAAAAATATACTTTAAAATGGGATGAAATTCGGTATGGAGTTCCAACACAATAAGGAACTTTTCTAAAATGGTAATTTCTAACCCTGACCTCACCAAGAACCTAAATTGGAATAACTATTTCTATAACTATGGTACATTCACACTATATTTTCACTAAGCACCAAATTAGCTAGTTCCCACAATAACAACTATAAAGTGAACAACTCACTATGCCAACAGAACCACCAAGACCTCTACCAAATGGCCCACCATGACACGATGTACCTTTAGAAAACAAAAAATAAACTCACCAATTTCAAAAAAACTCTAAAATACGATTTTTGTCCCTATAATACAAAAAAAACAAAATGGAAGGGTTTGGAAGGACCGATCCCACACATAAGATACCTCAGAAATCATTCTCATCCTCAAGAATCAAATGAGACCCCTGATGGAAGGTTAAGGTGAAAACATAAAAAACCTCCTCATGAGATACATCATAGTGATATTTCTATAATAAGTGTATAATACTCTAATCATCAAAGAGAGAAAATAATCAAAACAATATATAAATTTTATAATAATAAAAAATTTCATGCATATCATTTCAATCAAACATCAAAAACATAGTATACAGATCTTACATGTGCAACTCACATTTCCAAGTACTCTCCTAAAATACATCATGTCATAGAAATACAAGAATCGAGGTAATAACATGAACTTGTAACTCCTTATCTTGATGATCTATAATCTAAATAGGTCATCTTTGAACATCAAACCATATTTAATTTCCAACTCACCATATTCAATGATATGAGAATCGTTATGAATATACATAAGAACCTATAATACATGGAAAAAATCAGGGATTTGTTCTATCTATGGGGATAGTAGTAACTAATATGAAACCATATTAGCGCACTCCAACACCTCAAAATTCCCAATAAACCATGGAGAATGCTTACTCCCATGACTATACATTTAATTCCCACAATGAGGAAATACATTCAACAATACATGATCTCCAATGTAAAACTATATAGGCCTCTTCCTATGATCAATATTGAAATTTTTATGATATTAAAACACCCTCATCATTATCATGAATCAGATACTCCTTCTCTTTCATTCACCACATCAATTTTAGTATGAGAATAGATGACCCTCCAACCACAGTCTAGTACAAATGAAATATAGATGTTCAACCATAAAATTATTAAAATAAAGATATACCAATGAATGATTGATAACATTTATTGTAGTAAAACTCCACCAAGGGTTTGTATTCACACAAGAATCTATAAAATCTACAACTAATTTAAAAAACATCTTCCAAAATATTTATAGTGAATTCTATTTGACCCTCATTCTACAGATGAAAGATGTGATAAAAAATAAATAAGAGATAAAAGAATATTAGATACCCATCTATAACCTAGAGGTAAAACACATATCATGACCAAAAAAAATATTAATTGGAAACCCAACAATCCTCACCAACTCCTCCAAATACTATCTCAATAAAACATCCACTTATCTTGACTCTTTATTCACTATGAAGTGAGCTGATTTTTTCATGTGGACAACAATTTCCCAAATAGTATTAT
Organism: Viscum album; assembly: GCA_963277665.1. NCBI lineage: Eukaryota > Viridiplantae > Streptophyta > Magnoliopsida > Santalales > Viscaceae > Viscum > Viscum album. The sequence goes on from OY728160.1 coordinate 444,808,274, forward strand.
ATCCACCCTTGGTTCATGGAAGACTAATGATTAAATCCATCATGATATTCTTCAAATTACTATGAGTATTATCTAATGGAGGATGCAACCAACCATGAACACATTTCTCATCCTTAACCTTCACATAGACCAAACATCAAGGTGTATAGTTCACAATTGATCTATTTATACCAAACGAAAAAACTGACCTCTCAAGGCATGATACAAATTATCTAAACTAGGGTTTAATAAAAAAAGGTGAACCATGGAACTCATAGCGAACAATTTCATAAATCTCCAAAGGCTTAAAATAATCCCATTGAACAATACTTAATGTTGATAATCCTTAGAAAATTACTTAGGGAAATGAACACAAACAACATGATCTTTCTAAAACTATACCACATAATCCCCTAACTAGGATTTCACAAAGTTCTATACCAAATATGGATATATTATTACCTGATAGGGTAATCGTATGACATAAACCTTTTCCATATTCTATTGCATCATTGAGTTCTTCATCATCACTCTCTGAGCATCTCTAGAATCATTAATAGTATAATCACCTGACTTTCTACTTAGTGAATCACCCATAATATTCTCTTTTACTAATGTATAAGAAATATTTAATTCAAAATCCCAAAAAATTCTATCCACCGTCACTGCTGTATGTTCAAATCATGTTAGGATATGATATACCTCAATCCCATATGAACTGTGAAGATCAAAAATCATTCACTAATGAGAAACTGATACAAAAAATTTAGAGAAAACAAAATCAAAACAACATAAATAACATCGATGGTGTAGTTTCACTTAAGAGGATGAACATTTTGAGACACTTAATAGATAATTTCTCTATATTTTATAAAAATAATACCCAATCAAAGATAAAATCATCAGAATAAACATAAACATAATTCCCTCCCTTAGATGATATAGAATTGTTTAACTAATCAGCTTATCTATACTATGAAAAAAATCATCCTAGATATTTTTAATCCACAAAAATGTATTATCCTTCCCAAGAAAGACTGTTAGAGGGGTTAAAATCTGAGAGGAGTTGGGGAAATATACATTGATAGCATGTAAGGCCTAGAGAACTCAAAAACACTATATTATTCTTGGGGGATACCCAAGAAACAAATACCATTACCTTTGAAGGATCCATATGCACCCCCACCAAGACATTATATGACATATAAAATGAACCTCATGGGCATAGAAATTAAACTTCAATAAATTCATAAATAGATGATGAAGTTGAATAATCTGTAGAAAAACATGTAGATTCTCTCTATGATCCTCCTATAACTCATAATACCAAATGATTCCATCTATGAAAACCTACATGAACTGATAAAAAACTCACAGAAACAAGTTAAATTAGTCCCATCCACATGACTAGTGTATTCATGATACCGAATGATATTACATTGAACTCAAAATTACCATTAATACTTATGAATGAAATATTCAAAATATCATCATCCTTTACCCTCATATAATGATATCCTGATGAAATTTTGGACATTGAAAATTAGATAAGTCACTTTATCCGATCAAACAAATAAGAAATCCTCGAAATAAGATAATGGTTCATAACTACCACATAGTTTATGTGAAGATAATCGATACATAGTCACATACAAAAATCCACCTTCTTCACAAACAAAAAGAAATCAACCCAAGGTGACATAATGATCCAAATAAAAACTCACTATATTATATCATAAATATTAATACATACATCCTATAATATATAAGAAACAATATTACATAAGGACATCGATATTAGAGATATTTAAGAATTCAACTCTTTCTGAAAATCAATATCATATCAATGGGTTAGCCTAAAAACCTATTTAGGAAATAAATTAGGGTAATCATTTTTAAACCTATGACAAAACACTAGATAAAACTTTTAAAAAATTGATATTAGATCAGTCATCAAAGAAGAAAATGACTTAATACATATCCAATCAATTTGATGTCCCCATACACTCTCCAATGGACCAAAGGCCTTCATTTTTTTATTGATTTTGATAATCCACCTTTCAATGGGTGATGTGGAACCTTTAAAAGGACCTTAGGCATAGTATTACATGACCCATAGGCCTTAGAGGAATTCAATGCCCGTAGGCTTCAAACATTACATACAACCCAGACTAACTACTTGAAACCAATCCTCCCCAACATCCCTACCATGACATCATCTCTCCAACTTCGCATGGATGTTCAATGAGGCTTTCCCATGCATGCACAAGCTTGTCCTGATGGCAGGTTCCATATCCTCTCATTCTTGCAATCTATTTAGCTACTGCTATGGTGAACGCTCTTTGATCATCCTCCTTCAGAAGCCTTTTCATTATAGGATGTCTGGTCTGCATCTGCACTTAGGGTGCCCCAAAGGCCTTGAGGTGGCCTGAAGACCTTACTAACCCGAAGGCCTGGGTGAAATGAAGGCCTTAAAGGAATCAGGGGCCAAATCGGTGGCCCGAAGGCCCAAACAGGGGAATATTCCCAGCTGCTACAGTGCCAAATAGTGCCAGCTACAGTTCCTACAACAGTACCTTCTACAGTACCACACAGTTTCTGCTATAGTACCTGATACAGTACTTCTATAGTACCCCATAAATTAAACTCAATTTTGAATTGATCCTGGGTCTCCTGGATGCATTTAAAGAGTACTCACCAACTTGGCTGAGGCTCATGTGCTGATGTCCCAATACACCCATGGAAACTATGTGATCATTATCAATATCAAAGAATATAACACACTAATGGAAGACATTTACAATTTCCCAAAATGAATATTTCCAATACATGTCTAGGATGGTGTAAAATGGTGGGATATGAAAATAGATAAAATCTTCCAAAGACCAATGATAGCACAATATCAGCTCAGAATATCTATATAGATCATATAAGCTAAGTCATCCTCCAACTGGAATATCCAATGATAAGTGAACTAGAATCTTATCTACCTCAAGTCCCAGAGCATGGAATATTGTGGTTTAAATGATATAGTGAACATATCCTTAATCAAAAAAGACATTCACCACATTAGAATATAAATAGATGATACCTCACATGGTGTCTTTCCTTCCTAGCTCTAGAAACCCTAATGAAAGCATATTACCATGTCCAACTCACCGAACTCTCTAGCCTTAATGGATACCACCTTCATGGTCATACTATACCCTCTATCCCTAAGGATAAAAGGAATCATGGGTATGTTATTGGTCCACCCCTTCCCATATCTACTAATTATATTCTAGAGCATCCACATGCTACTACTAATGTTACCTCATAGGATATTACCGCAATGGATGAATCTAAAGAGGGATTCCAGATCCATGTTGACTTCCAAGGAAGGTCTTATTCTCAATCGTTAAAAGACCATGATGTAACAAATATATGTTTTACAATATATATCTCTGCAAATAAGTTTATGTGATCAATAACTTTTTTCACATACATCACCAAACTAAAGTGAACCACAATATTTAAATTATTTATTGTGTCCATTAAAACACAACCATTTAATTAGAGGGTATAAATAGAAGTAATCACATAAGGAAATATATGTGGAAAGGAGAATAAATATAATCAATTTGTGGGAGTATTACTTTTGAAACTTATTTGTCTTATCTTGAAAAGGATGTAGTTTTACTAGAGATTTACCTAAAAAAGCCCAAGGTAAAATTCAAAAAGTATGTATTATGTGAAATCATATATGATAGAAGTTAAAGATCCTAGAAATCACTATAAGATACATACTAGATTAATCACCAACTGCTACAACCACCCCTTCTTATCTTACATTTAGATCTTATTTATTGGTTTTTAGAGGTTTTTAATAAGATCTTAAAATGATATGACAATGTAATGTCATAAATTTTATATATGTTCTCATTATTTAATTTGGTTTTTCAAAAAATTAAATTTTTAAATTAATTGAAATGGTTTTATTGAATAAAATTGTATTGATTAATTCTGAATAAATAGGTAATCAATTTTAAAAATTATGAATAAAATCATTTTTTGATTAGAAGGCCTATTCTTCGTGGCATTTTATTTTTCTATATATTATATATTTTTAATTAATAAAATAAATTGATCACTTTAAAATACTAAATTTAATGTAATGTATTAATAAAATTTATATATAAAAATAACACTCATTAAATGATTTATAATTGGTAAAAAATAAGAATAAATTCACTTTATGGTTTAAAAAATCATTTTTCCTTATTAGGTGTAATTATATTAAAAGTCATTATGATAACTTTTTAAAATTTAATCAAGTAAAATTGATTTAAAATTTGGAATTAGAATATGAAAATTATTTAATGGGTTCAATTTCATTTTTTATCTTAAAAATAAGTCACCAAGGTAAAAATCAGTCACTATTGTAAATGTTAAAATTAGGTAAAAATGTTAAATCAAGAGGTAAAGTATCAAAATATCACAAATAATTATCTATAAATGGTTGGATGAGGTATTCATTGATATTTAATTATAATTTATTATCTGATTATCATTTTTGGAACCACTTTCCTTGAATAATGCATCTATTTTTATAATAAGAAATTAATATTTACAAAAATTCTACCCTCTCACCAATAAAAGGACCATTTAAACACCCTAATTATAATAATTAATAAATAATCTTAGAATAGAAATTATCTTCCAAAAAATCCCCCAAACCTCTTTCCCACGTCTTATAGGTTCTAGTGTCACCAAAAAACCAATCTAAGAAGGCTTAATTGGAGGTTAAAAAGAGGATATCCAATACAGAGGTATTTATTTTAACTAAGTTCTTTCAAGTTTCTTTATTCTTCCACATCCTACAAATATATTATAAAAATCCTAATAAAAAAACATAATTATCATTATTATACTTAAATGTTATTTTTTTGTAATTACTGTTATCCATTTTACTACTATTCATTATAAAATGAAAATGTTGCTCGTGTTATGGATGAATTACCACCAACATGAATGATGTATTTCATTTTTCATCACCGCCATAAAGGTAAGGTTTCAAAATTACATTTAATGAATTAATATGATATTTATGAAAGTATTAATATTCTATAATTATAAATTAGGAATTCAATAAATAATATTAACAAAAAATGACCTAAAACTATCATATCAAGATAAATTTTATAATTTGAATCTATTTTTGACAACCCATTGAACTGTAAAATTTTTCTGATAAAAATGACATAAAAAATATATATATAATTTTATAGATTATGAAACTATTCTATAAATCTTTTTACCATGGTCAATGTACCAAAGATGTTTTGGAGGAATTGACCGAACATTACCAAGTGAATGATGATAGAAACAAATATAGAATAAAAGAATGAAATATGATTATAAATAAAACCTATAAGATGAAATAAAATTAATAATTTTCTGAATAAAGAATTTAATAAACTTAACTTTATTATTCAGGAGGTTATACATACACACCAAGCAAGTATATACTTAAGGTAAGTGTTTTCATCTCAAATTATATTCTTCAATACATGTTTCGTATTATAAACCTATTTCATTTTAAATGATTTAAATAATTCCAATTTTAAATATTATATCATGATTTAATATTTATTCATGGTATTTAATGTTCCATTTCATGATTTTCCATTAAATGTATTTTAATTTAAATTTAACAAAAATCATAATTGTAATAGTAACTGAATTTATTTTTTATTAGACTATAAACATTATTCAATTTCTAGGGTATTTTAATTTTTTTTTTATTATTACATTTATAAACTATATATCGTATTTATAATTTATATCTAGTTGAATTAAATATTTACATCACAATATTCTTCTTTTTTTGATTTCATTTTTTATAAAATGTGATGTTTTTAAGAATAATTCTCATCCTCTCTAATGAATCCCTATCTTCCATATCCATTTTCTCTATATTTTTTCAATAATGTTATTATCTATAGTTGAAAAATTGTTTATAGTAATTTTAAACATTCTATGAATTTATTTAAAAATACATTGAAAGAATCTTCATAAATTTTTTCTACATGGTTCATTTTTCAATTTCTGTATAAAAGTGTGAAATGTATCTGATTTTTTTAACATTTACCACATGATCATTTTTCATACTTTTATAATAATTTTTTAATGATTCTCCTTCATAATGATTTCATATTTTTGAAAAAAAAATTATTCCTATTTATTTTTTATTTTTTCTTTTATTAAAAATGGGTTAATTTTTTAGAATAATAAATACAGAGATTTCACTCCACTTCTATATATATTTATATTCTACTGCACATTAATTATCTTTCACTACATATATTATATATGGTTAAATATTTTAATTTTTATAAATTATGTTTTTTAGTGCACTATTTTCATCTTTTTAAAAAGGTATTTTTAAGTGACTTTACTATTTTTTTACAACCATGTTAAAAATGATTATATTAATTCAATTTTTCTCTCTTCCTTCAAAGAATATATTTCTTATATAATAATATTCACAATAATAATTTATTTTATTTTATAATATAATTTTTTTAGGAGATTTAAATTTGGGTATCAAATAACCTACCTATGATTTCATATTATGTGATTCCATTTTAAAATGATGTGAGGCTCATTTTCCTTCAATGGGAATTTTATGAAATAATGAAAGATTGGATTCATATGGATCATATATTAAATGATTATCATTATGATATGAGTGGGTCCATTATGGACCCCTAATTCATATGTTAAAGAATTATATCATATGATATGATAATGTTATGCATGGGAATGGTTTCATTTAGCTACGTTCACATTTTTATATGAGGGTGTAATTATGGTTATCTATTCTTGCAACCTTATATATGGATGTGATTTTAGTTATTAATTTTTATAATGTTCTGATGTACTAGGCTTATTATTGTGCCACATTTTTATGTTATACATATACTAATGTTATCTTTCCATGGTTTATTATTATTTTGACATGATTCCAGGCCATGGTATATGTTTTATACTTCCAAGATTGTCCTTTTATGACCCTATGATCTCATTTCTTGATCTATGATTTTATATCATTACTTATGTTTATATATTAAGTTTTCATTTCCCTTTTAATCAAATACATGTATTTAATTCATGATTATGATCTAACCCTATATGGATCATTAATAAATTTACCCTTACTAAGAATTTTAGCTATCTCCTTCTTTTATTTTCTACTTTATCATAAAATTACATGCAGTACTATCTATATAAGGAAGTTTTTATAGATTGTTTTGGGAGATGTTGATCAAGTAATATGTAATAATATTTTTATTTTGATAATCTCTAAATACAATAAATCATTGGGTTTTAAGAATGAGTTATTATTTGTGATATTGAATTATTAAATTATAGAAATTATATATAATATATGCATGCTTATCTTAGAATGTATCAAATGGTATCAAAGTAGGGTATTTTTATTTTTGTGTATTGGGTTAAGAGAAAGAAAATGTTAGAAACCCAGGTTGAACCAAAAGTAAAAAATGATAAACTAAAATTATCTTATTCTAAACATAAGTTGACTTATAATAATACATTTATAAGATGAACTATAAAAATTTTATAGTTTTTCACACTAATTAGAAAGACCCAACCCCAAAATCCCGAAGGCTATGCATTACTTATTACATTGAAATGATTACAAGTAAAGAAATTTTGACGGAACAATCTATTTAGTAGTATGGAAGAAACTAGATACATAAATGTAACTCATAGTATATTGGTAAAGGTAACAAAATATAATACATAACAAAATATAGTAAATTTCATCCATGAGAACTCAATAAATGGTCTCCTATTCATAACCTTATGAAGGTAAACAAATGAAAGGTGCATGATCAAATTCTACATAAGGGTTATCAATATCATAATAATGAATAAAAAATAATTTAATCATAATCAAATTGGCATGGTCAATATAGAATTCTGAATAAATGAAAAACACACTCCATTAATAAACTAAAAATGAATCTGCATCCATAGATTTTGTCATAGAGAAAACATCATGAAAAATAATAAATGAAAATGAAAAAATAAAAATATTATTAATTGGAATTCATGTATTTGGAACATGACACCACTATACCATCGGACCAATTTAAGTATGTGGGTAGATATTCACTTGATTATGGTTTGGAAACAAACTCGAAGGGTTTGTCACAAACTGACTTGTCTCATGAGACCTATCGATGCATTGAGGGGATATAGCACGCCCCAAACATCACTAAAATTCCAAATAATTAATTATACCTAGATTTAATATATGTACAATATGCCTTCTCAACATATATATAGTGTAGAGGATATAGATTCATCAATATTTTCATAGTTAAAAGATCATTCCAAATAAACACCATATGTAAAAGGGTATATGAAATAAGACAATGATAATATCCATGAAATAAGAATATGTATATATAATATATTTAAAATTTAAAATTAAAAATGATCCAAAATTGGTAGTAGGTACACCACAAAAGAATGATTAGGTGCACAATACCAAGTAAATCACAATGAAATGGTATCCAAAACAAAGTTCCTTACAACATTGTAATAAATCGAATTAATAATCATCAAGTGAATCACTTAATAAAATGAATATAAATATAATCATTATATTATATATAAAATGGTATTATACATACACCACATACATGAAATAAGTGGTGAGAAATGGAAATATCACTAAAATAAAAGTGAGATGAGAAACCCCTTACATTGTGCCTTAAGGTGTTCTTGATTGATATTAATGACCTAAATAATAAAATTTAGATTCAATAATTAATAATTACACAACCTACCATACATGTAAATTATTTATTATAACCTTATTAGGTTCATTAATTGCTTTATATGGGTTTACAAGGTTTAATTTTATTGTTTTGGAATCATTTTTCTTCCTTGGTTTTCATGATCGGTTTACCTGTATTCATGAATGGAAGTTTGTTTGAAATGTGGTTAAACATAAAGAATTGTTAATATATATTATTAGTCAAATTACATATATATAAATTATTTAGTAATGATTTGGTTTATATAACATGAGTATGACTCATTAGATAAAAGTTAATGATAAACTATTGGATTAACTTGGCAGTTTTGCGCAGAATGAACTTGTTTTGTATTATTATTTTATATTATGAGTCTATAATGATTAAAAAACATTGAATAAGATAAAATACATATATTATGATCTGTTTCAACCATTAAAAATGTTTCATGACCAGTATTGAAAATATTAATAGAAATTGAAACCTGTCGTCCTTGAATGTGATAAATTAACACATCTCGGACGATGTTTTCATTTTTAGTATAAGATGTGGGGGAAAGGAGAGATGATAATAAAATATTACATTAGCATAATAAAATTAAAATTCATGTAATGTACTTAAATTATCATAGAATTTGGATGAGGGGAGGCGAGGAGAGAGAAAAAAAAGAATAGAACTTATAAAATAAGTTGAAAGAAAAAGGATGAGAGGTTTACCTCTTGAGTACTCCTCCTTGAGAATATCCTTAAGGAAATTATTTTCGGATTTTTAGTGAGACTAGAAGGTCTAGAATGTGGGAGGATGGATTATTAATAGAATTTTTCATAACTTATGTGAGGCTCAAATCTTGAGTTGTGTGAGAGGAAGAGGGGGTGGGGGTGGTTTATATAGTGGAAGGGAGGAGGGTTTTCTTAATATATTAATCATTAGTTTATTATTTTTCCCAAGAAAATGAATAGTGTTTATTATTGTGAAAAAATAGTAATAAATGCATTTTATTTAAAACCAATGTCCATTTACTTCATCCATGACTCAATGATGATGCATAAATTCATTTATTTAGCATATTTCATTAATTATCAAATTTTACTATTCACAAAAATTCATGTATTTCTGAAAAATACCAAAAAATCACCAGAAGAATTTTTCAACATATAGAATCAAAACATGAACTTCATTTCTCAAAAATAAGTTTCTAAATATTATAAATTTAATTTTTAATTAAAATCATCATTTAATAAAAAATACCAACACATAAAATATTCATCTTCATTTTTAAGATCCCAAAATTTTATTTACACTTTAATGGGTAATGTTACCACCCTTAAGGGTCATATTCCTATTCATAAGGATGGGGTACTATTCATAAGGGTATAAAAGTATTCATAAGGGAAAGTTACTGTTCACATGAAAATTAACATGATTCTATCAGACTCCCAATATTACTTTGATCACAACCGTGTATCTATGTTTTTCAAAATTCAAAACACAGAAGTAGAAAATGTAAGTTTAATGGATAGGTTATGACTATATCCTATAAATATCCATGTTTTTTTTCATAGAGACATAGTTATTCATTAAATATAGGCTATCTAATGAATTGAAAGTATTTAAGAGAAACCATTCTTAATTATTTTGGGGTGTTATATTCTTCCCACCTTCTGAAATTTCATCCTAGAAAGTTTTCATGTATAAATCCCATTAAGAATATGTGGGTGGTTCTTCTTCATAAAATCCTCATATTCCCATATTAATTCCATTCATTTCATGGTTTCTCTAAAGAACACTTACTAGTTAATTTTTCCAATTTCTCAATACCTGCTCCATTGTGTCATGAATCTCAATAGGCTCTTCACTTTATAAAAAATTAAGTTCCAACTCTATTTCTTCATTGGTGAGTGCATGAATTTGGTCGGATGTTTATTTATTTAACTATGACACATGGAACACATTATTAAATTTGGAGAGACTTGGTGGAATTTCTAAGTATTAAGCTACGACTCTGATTTTTTCTAGAATTTCAAATTATTTGATGTTTCTAGGGCTCAGTTTCCCATTCTTACCAAACCTTAATACACCCTTCTACTAATATAATTTTAGAATTACATGATATCCTACTTGAAATTTTAAATCATTTCTCTGGTTGTCATCATAACTCTTTTTCCTAATTTGGGATTCTTTAATATGATCCTGAACTTTCTTCACCTTTGTAGTTGTCTCTTAGATAACTTCTCGGCCTATAAGTTTCCTCTCACTAAATTCCTCCCAACAAGTTGGAGTGTGACACCTATTACCATATAATACTTCATATGTAACCATTTGAATACTAAAATGGAAACTATTCGTGTAGGAAAATTACACCAAAGGTAATTATTTATCCCAAATACCTTGAATGTCAAGAGATCATTATCTCAACATGTCTTCCAGTGTTTTAATAGTCATTTCAGACTTCCCATTAGTTTGGGGGTGATAAGCAGTACTCATATGATGCTCAGTATCCAAATACATTGGGATACTTTTCCAAAATATTGATGTAAATCAAGGATATCAATTAGACACAATTGATAGAGGTGCACCTTGGAGTCTTACAACTTCATTAATATAAAGTATTTCTAGGCTCTCAAGTGGTAAATCCTATCTTATAGCCCAGAAATGTTCTGATTTTGTGAGACGATCATCAATTACCCATATTGCATCATTCCTTCTAGGTGTCCTTGGAAGTTCTATGAAACAATTAATCATAATGTCATCCTACTTCCACATAGGAATTGGTAGAGGCTTTATGAACCCTCTAGGATGTTGTCGCACGACCATCACATATTGATAAACTAGACACCTTGATACAAAGTCCCAAATTTCTCGCATCATTTTTTCCCACCAAAAATGTTTCTTCAGATCTCCATACATCTTAGTTCTACCAAGATGTATAGTAAAATTTTTTATATAAGCATCACTAATTAGTTCCCTTTTTATCTCAGGTACTTATGAAGCACATAACCTCTTCCCAAATTTCATAACTCCACCCTCATATATGAATTCTTCCAATCATACATCCTTAACAGCTTTAATTTTATTTTTTATATTCTCATCATTAGATTTTGATATTTTTATCTTCTCTTGTAAATTTGGTTTAGAAATAATTTTAAAGAGAAAATATGTTTCCACTTCCTTAAAAATTACCATATCCATATTTATGAGATCTATGAATTAGGATATCTCTAAATCCTAATTTGGGTTAGAAGTCCATGTTCTTTCCTAATTAATGGATCTTCCACCTTATTTGACTTTTCTGAGTGGTATTGTATTAAAAAATCATAGTCTTTGAGTATCTCAATAAATCACCTTTTCCACATGTTGAGTTATTTATTTTTAAAAATTTATTTCAAAATATTTTTATCCCTATATATCTCACATCTTTTACCATATAGATAGTGTCTTCATGTTTTTAGAGAAAATATTATGACTGATAACTCAACATCTTGAGTTGGGTAATTTTTCTAACGAGTATTCAACTTTCTTAACGCTAAAGAAATAACTTTATCATTTTTCATAAGGATGTAACCAATTCCATTCTTTGATGCATCACTGTATATCAGAAATCCATTATTTCTAGATGAAAGAGTCCAAATTAGAGCATTGACCAATCTTATTTTCAATTATTAAAAGAATTCTATAAATTATTCCATTCAAACTTAACCCCTTTACATGTGATCTTGGTTAGTGGGTTAGACAATTAGGTGAAACTCTGAAAGAAACACCAGTAGTAACCTACTAAACCAATAAAACTATGTACTACAATTATTTTTGTTTTTGTGGGCCATTCTTGGATTGATTTTGTCTTCACATGATCAACTATGATTCTATCCTTAGAGAGAGTATATCCAAGAAAACAAACCAATTAAAGACAAAATTTACACTTTCTAAACATCCCATATAATTCATTTCATCTAAGAGTTTTCATAATAATCCGCAAGTGATTCTCATGGACTTCTTAGCTTTTGGAGTATATCAGGATATCATCGATAAACACCACAACAAAGTCATCAAGATATCCATTGACAACTCTATTAATTAGAGCCATGAAAATTTATGGTGAATTAGTTAGTACAAATGGCATTACTCTAAACTCATAGTGCCCATACCAAGTCGAAATGATGTCTTTTGAATATATTCTTTTCTCACACACAACTAATGATATCAAGATCGATGGTCAATCTTTGAAAAATATTGGGGTCCATGAAGTTTATCAAATAAATAATCAATTTGTGTAAGATGATACTTATTCTTTATCATACTAGAATTGATTTCCCTGTGAACAATTCATAGCCTCATGGATCCATCTTTCTTCTTGGCAAAGTAGATAGGGGATCCCCATGGAAAAACAAAGGGTCGAATAAATCCTTTTTCACTCAATTCCCCTAGTTGTTTCTTTAGCTCCACTAATTACACATTAGCCATTCTATCGGGATTCTTTGATATAGGTAATTTACCAGGAATTAAATGAATAGAGAACTCAACTTACCTCTCTGGAGGATGTCTAGGTAAATCCTTTGGAAATATATCAATGTATTATTTTACAATAGGTACGTCTTCAATTTAAAGATTTGTTTCCTCACCCATAGATATTGTGTTCTCTTCCACTCCAAGAATTAAATTTATTTGAGATTCCGGGGTTGGATCTAAATAATAAGTAGATGGAAAGGTTTATGCTCTAAGGATAATGGCTTCTGCACCATTCTCGAAAATTATAACTTCATTCTTATTGTAATAGATCTTCACATCATAATTTGACATCCAATTAATACCAAGAATTATATCAAATTCAATCATTTTTATGATGATAAGGTTATAAAATAATGTAAATTTATGTGTCATGAGGGGAATAGATCAACACATCTTTGTTGTAGTGATACATCCCCTAGAAGTTTTATCTAATAACTCCTTTATTAAATCAAATTGTACGTGTAATATTTTCTTGGAAAAATAGGAAGATATAAATGAATGTGATGATATAGAATCAAATAAAGTATTGGCTATGTTTGGAGAAATAATTAAATTACCTACCACCACATCAATGGGAACTTCAACCTCCATGGTTGTAATCACATAAGATTTCCCTTTCTCTCGTGCCCTTTTCTGAGGCTAGTTTTATTGGCCTTTAGGACACTTATTCTCATAGTGTCCCATGTCTCTACAATTGTATAATTGAACATCATTGACATGTATCTTCCCCTTGAATTCACTATATCGATGACCCTTTCTCCACAATTATAGAAAACTCCCATTCCATTAAAGTATTTCCCAAGATAATTCTTTCCACAGTTATCACATAAAGGAAATTTCTTTATTACCTATTTATTCATTGGTGATTTAGATTTTTCATGGTTCTCAGAATGCCTCTTCTTATATTGATTTCCCTTGAAAAAATTTGATCTAGAAAATTCCTTCTCTGTTTTGATGGAACTTAACACAGTTTCATCATTTGATGAAAATGTTTGTGAATCCAGTGACCTTCGAATGATTTTTCATATAACCTTAAAATAAAATATTGATCTTTTATTCCAAATCAAGTATGTAATCTGTATCCTAACTTACAAATCTTTTGAAGGTATCCTCATACTTCTCAACACTCTCTTCTTCACTTATCTTTAAGCTAATGAATTTCCTCTTCGTTTTTTGTTGTTGTTCATGAGGGAAATATTTGTTGATGAATATTTCCATAAAATTTCTCCATTAAATAACTTCTATTTCTTCTTCCTCTATGGTATTTTAGATCAAGGACCACCATTGATTAAAATCACCCTTGAGAAAATATACTTATATTACTACATTTTCATTTTCATTTTATCTTAATGCCATAAATATATTTTCAAGGACATGATCCACTGCTCAGCCACCATCAGAGTAGTCTTATAACTAAAATTTAGGGGATTTGCCACATTAAACGCTCTAGTATAGGTGTAGCATGGTTATTCATCATAGCCTGAGCAAGTTGTCCTAATATGGTCATGATTTGATCTACTCTAAGACTGACTGTGTTGGATTGCTCAGTGGGGTAATAGCTATATTGTATGTGGGTATTAATTACACTTCTTCCATTAGGAACCATTACTAAACAACTACATACACTAAATTAGGTCATAGTTCATAATTTCTAACTATCAAACACTTAAGATAATTTTAAAATTTATGCCCAACTAATCTCATTATCATAAACATTATTTAAATTTAATATTAAATCCTTTATAATGGTTTTGAAAGAAAATGTGAATTATCCTAATCATATCCCCCAAGAGTGTGAAAACGAGTACGTAGTAAGGCCCGTTGTTGTGTACTGGGATACCCAAGGTCACGCCTGAAACTCCTGGTTGGAGTTGTTAGTCCTAGGTACATCTTTGCCAGAACCATGTCCACCTATAGTATCTAGACAAGGATGATTTTTCTAGGAAGACCGACATAATATCCACTTCACCAATATTTCGGGATGTTATTATTTGATAATTCTCAACGTCTAGATTAGGGTTATTTCTTCTAAACTATGTTTCCTTAATCTTGTTTCCAACCTTGCTGCTAAACTTCCTTTGATACCAACTGTAATTCCCCAACCCTTGATGCCCAAAACTGGTGCATTACTTATTACATGGGCATAATTATAAAGAATGGAATATCAATGTAACAACTAATTTTTTAGTCTTGAAGATACTAGATACATACATATAACTAACATTACATTGGGAAAGGTAAAAAAATAAAATACATAACAAAAGCTAATAAAATACATCCATGAGAACCCAATAAATGGTCCACTCTTCATAACCTGTTGAAGGTAAAAAAATAAAGGGGTGAGATAAAATTAGCTATAAAGGATTCAAATAGAAGAATCATGAATAAAAAATATTTGAATCATAATCAAATTAGAATACTCAATATGGCATGGTGAATAAATGAAAAACACACATCATTAATAAAGTAGAGAATGAAACTGCATCCATAGATTTTATCATAGTGAAAAACTCATGGATAGTAAAAACAGAAAATGAATAAATAGAATTATTATTAATTTTAATTCATGTATCTCACACATGATACCACTATACTATCTAAACAGTTTACGTCTGTGGGTAGATACCCGTGTAATTCTGTTTTGGAAATAAACTTGAAGGATTTTTCACCAACTAACTTGTCTCAAGAGACCTGTTGATGCATCGAGGGGCTATATAAGGACCCTCTTGTCACTTAAAGTCCAGAAAATTAAATATACATAGATTTAATACAAGTAAGATATTCATTCTCAATATCCTTATGGAGTATAGGATATAGATTTATCAAAATTTCTATAGTTAATACAACATTCCAAATAAACACCATATGTAAAAGGGTATACGACTTAAGAAAATAATAATATCCATGAAACCACAATATGAATATAGAATATATTTAAAATTTCAAATGAAAAATGATCTCAATGTGGTAGAAGGTACATCACAAAATAATGATTAGGTGCACAATACCAAGTAAATCACAATGAAATAGAAACCAAAACAAAGCCCCTTACAACATTGTAATCAATTGAATTAATTATCATCATGTGAATCAATTAATACCACGAAGATAAATATAATCGTGATACTATATATCAAATGTAATTAAATGTACACTACATACAATAAATATATGGCGAACAATGTAAATATCATGGAAATAAAAGTGAGATGAGAAAGCCCTTACCATATACCCCGAAGGTGTTCTTGACTTATATTAATGACCCGAATGATCTAATTTAGATTCATTAATTTATAAGTATATAAAATCCTCTAAATTAAATTTATTTATTACAACCTTATTAGGTTTATTAATTACCTTTTTGATGGGTTTAAGAGGTTCAATTTTATTATTTTGGATGCATTTTCGTCCTTGGTTTTCATGATCGGTTTACTTGTATTCATGAATCGAAGTTCATTTTAAATATGGTTAAAAATACAGAATTTTTAGTATATATTATTAGTAACATTAAATATATATAAATTATGGTAGAATTATTTGTTTTATATACCATTACGATGAATTATTAGATAAAAGTTAATGATAAACCTGTGTATTAACTTGGCAGTTTTGTACAAAATGAACTTGTTTTGTATTATTTTTTTATATTATGAGTTTTTAAGGATTAAAGAACATTGAATAATATAAAATACATATATTAAGATATGGTTCAACCATTAAAATGTTTTAGTGAATATTATTTAAGATAATAATAGAGTTTGAAAAGACATCTCAGACAGTGTTTTCATTTTTAGTATAAGAGGAGGGGGGAAAGAGAGATGATGATGAGATATTCCATTAGAAAAATAAAATTATAATTCATGTAAGGTACTGTAATTATAATATAATTTGTATGAGGGGAGGTGATGAGAGAGAAACAAAAGAATGGACCTTGTAAAAGATGTTGAATGAAAAAGGAAGATAGGATCACCTATTAAGTACTCCTCCTTGAGAATCCTCTGAAGGACTTTGTTTTTGGACTTTTGGATAGACCAAAAGGTATTGGATGTGGTGGGAGGGCTTGGTAAGTGTATTTTTCAGAACATTGGTGAAGATCAAAGTTTGATTGGTGTGGGAGGAAGAGGGGGTGAGGGGTGGTTTGTGTAGTTGGGGGGGGGGGTCATAATATTTTAACCATTAGTTTATTATTTTTCCCAAGATATAGAATAGTATTGATTCATGTGAAAAAAAATTATAATAAATGCATGTGAGTTCAGAACAATTTACATTTACATCATCCATGACTCAATAATGATGCAGAAGTTCATTTATTTAGAATATTTAATAATGTTTTAAATTTTACTATTCACAAAAATTTAACTATTTTAGGAAAATACCAAAAATTTTCCCTAACCATTTTTTTCCATGTAGAATACAAATATGGACTCTATTTTTAGAAAATAATTTTTTAAATATAAGAAATTTATTTTTTAATTAAAATCACAATGTAATCGAAAAATACCAACAGTTGAAATATTCATTTTCATTTTTTAGGTTCCAAAATCTTATTTACACATTCATGGGTTACAATACCATTAATAAAGGTTTTATTACTATTCATAAGGGTATGTTACTATTCATAAGGATATGTTACTATTCAAAAAAATTAACATGATTATATCAGACTCCAAATATCACCTTGATCGCAACTGTTTATGTATGTTTTTTGAAATTCAAAACATAAAAGTGTAAAATTTAAATTTAATGGCTAGGTTATTAATATACCCTATAAATATCCATGTGATACTTCATAGAGACTCAGTTCTTCCTTAAATATAGGTTATTTAATGAATTGGAAGTATTTAAGAGAAACATACCATAAACGTTTTGGGGTGATATAATAATTCTCTTAAGATATTATTCTTTATTACTCGCATTATCCATTTTTTGGTTTTATAGAATTGATGGCACCTAGAGGAACTAGGTTAATTATGGGTGGGATGGAAAATATTATGATTGTTCCAATGAAAAACCAAATGATATGGGAGATGGAGTCAAAAATATTATTGCAATTCTCACTAAAAAATATAAATATATGAACAATAATGAAAACTATTTTGATATCCTGAACACACTATAAAAAGAGAAACTTATTATCGAGTTATTAATATGATTTCATCCACCCTCATTTATTATGTTTTCCAGTCAACTAATTTCGAATTACGGATCGATGAAATAGAGAACACATTTTCTTTTCTCCAGTTCTTATACCATGATAAGGTTGTTTTAGAAATTTATTACATGTGATTTAATTTTTTTTATTAAGCCCATTGAATATTTCTAATAATATTTTCGGAGCTAGTCACAGAGTTAGCATGAAGTTTTGGGTTGCGTTTGGCCTTGATATTGATATATTATAAATATTAGAAATATCAACTCATGTAAGTGCATAATTCAAGAGGTAATGTGATTCCTATTGGATAGATCCCCGTATGAGGAAACCATAAATTACCTTAAATCTATAATAAGGGATTTACCCTAGGTGAAACATAATTTTCATTCACATCATGTTTTAAGTAGATGCACATATGAGGATGGAATAAAAAATCACTAATTAAATTAAATTAAATTGTTTAATTACAACCAAATTTGGGATTTCCAATAAAAAATTATCTATTTATTTTCTATAAGGTTTTTCACATGACCCAATAGAATTGAGAGAGTGATGGGGTATAACCTTGGTGGAGAATGATTTGATGGATTCCCCCAGATTGATAAATCAACAACGAACACATCAGATTAATTGAAAACATCGCTTGTAGATGTGTTCTTCTCCGTTTATTGATATGTTATTGTGGAAGGTTTTTTTGATTTACCCCTAATATTGATATTAGTGTGATTACTGATTATATCATAAATATCTAAACCAAATCGACCATGTTCAAGAACTATTAATTTATGTTTTTTATCTGGATTTATGTTCTTGATAATGTTCATTCATGGAAAAGTTATGTTTTTCTCATCCCCTTATCTTCAAATTCCACCAAATAATGGTGTATAATCCAAAAAATCCATCATTTGATTCTCATGTCTATGTTTTATAGATATTTCCATCTATTTTATGCATGTTCATAACAAGTGGTTTGACCATTTCCATTAACCCAATTCATTTCATGATCAAGAATTGGTTCAAAAGATCATTGTTGTTGGTTCATATTCATGGATTGCAGTATGGAAGAGGTTCAATGATGAATATGGGTAATCCAATAAGGTTCATATGATCATGTTTTTACATGGTGGGATGTGTGGGTTGAAAAAATCTCTACATGAGGTGATGACACATCATTTTTTCAATGAATGATGGTCAGAATCTAATTTCTGGAAAGGTGTTGATGATGATCAACATGACATCAATGGATTGTTATAATATATTAATGTATGTATGAAGGAGGAGGTGGAACTTATAGGGGAAGATTCATACTAAGAAATTTTGTGAGTACATGGGGTTTAGTTTGAAAAAAATACATGCAATAAAATTTATATTTTTATAGATATTGTATATTTAGTGGATAAAAATATCACATGTTAATGTTGTGGGCCCACACACAACGTAACCCCAGAAAGTATGACATGTCATGTATAGGGAGTTCATGCCTATAGAATTTTGGGCGGCGCACAAACTTTTAAGCCTAATGGAACAACCCGTGTACCACTATAAGGGACACAACTTGCGAAAGAAGCACACTCCAAGTGTCAATCCCTGGCACTGCTTTTCCTTTTTGAAGAACATACAAAATATGTAGTAAAAATTTTAATTCCAATTTGGGTGGTAGATTAATGATATATGTCCTTTTTGGGATAAAATTTCATGTACCACTAGGACACATCCTGTAATTCCTCACCCTCATTATCCCCCGTAAGGGTAGATATTTCACCTGTAGAGATTGGAATACTCCATGGAGTCAATATTTCATCCATGTGAGCATGAACCAGGGATCCTCTATATACAAAATCAGATAGAGTTGGCATTTCAATAACATTATTTGATAAATATACTCTATCTATAGAGTTAGTATTTCATCTATCTATAGATATTTGATGGGATAGGGATTCACCAATAGATTTGTGATTTCACTCATCATCATGGGGTAGAGATCCTCCAACATTATATGAGGGAATGACCATATAGTTTTCTTGAGACATTCAGATCATAAGTGTGGAACTCTTAGTTTTTTTCTTAGGTGGTAGTTGATTAAAGAATATGGAAATTGATTATATTCATTTATTCGATTTTTTTTTCATTTAGTTTAACCTCTTTGTTTTGGTTTTGAGATGAAACTTTCCTTGATGATTTATTTATTTATGATTTAAGGGTGTCTTACTAGGTATGTATATGATCACCCATACATACCAGTACATGTTGTATCTTATACAAATGAAAATATATTTGTTGGAGATATATGGGATCTTGGTGTAGACAATGCATAATGGAACTTATAATATGAGGTAACATGACTGTTGTCGATCTTTTTGTTGTATGGTGAGATTGTTTTTCCTTATTATTGTTAGTATGGACTTACCATATGTTGTTAGACCCATATTTTCCCTCATTACTTGACTATGTTTTTTTATTCTTAGTTGTGGGATATTAGAGGCTACACATATATTTATT
This sequence comes from Viscum album, assembly GCA_963277665.1. Taxonomy (NCBI): domain Eukaryota; kingdom Viridiplantae; phylum Streptophyta; class Magnoliopsida; order Santalales; family Viscaceae; genus Viscum; species Viscum album. Next base: position 444,829,238 of record OY728160.1, read on the forward strand.
TATCAGCTTTCACTTTATACATTAGTTTAGTGTGTATAGAGATACATGTGCATGTAGATATTTTTGGCTAAGCCCTCCCATACAGGTGATATGCATACTCAGTACTTGTCACCAAACTTATCCTATTAAAGGTAGGTATGGGGTGGAATAATTGACTTTCCACCAGCCATGCGATCCCCAATGGGTTAGGTCATGTCAGTGCGGTGTTAGAGTAAGTTTATTTGAATGAGGTTTGGTGATAGAGTAGTTTGAAGGATTTTATTAGGAATTTGGGAAATGTTGTTTAACTCTCCCATGTTCAGCTCTCAGGATAGGTACCCCAATGATGGTGGAATAACTAATGTTTCCATTCAACAGAACTCTAATAACTTTCTTGTTGACTAGTTATGTTGAGAAAGAGGTTATAGGGAAAATGACAGGGAATGCCTCATATATGAATGAGTTATGGTTTCTTTTTCCTTCTCGAGTCCGTTAACTAGATATAATTTTTTGACCATGGTATATCATGACTATTTTAGGTTTCTTCAATTTAGCCTATGACACATTGATATTTTAGTTTATACTAATTGAAAAGGTTACACTATTCTGTTTTGTGTTCCACAAGAAATACCAAGCTTAAAAAATGAACTTTGATATACAATTAAAATATTATTTAAACATGTTGTTGTGAATATAAGAAACCAATTTATAATATTTATGTTATTTTTTTCCTTAATAAAATGAATAATTAGTCATACATTTTATATAAATTAGTTATAAATGAAGATAACATAATTTGAAGGTAAAAAAGATATTTTTCTTGTGAACAATGTAATTTTATATAATAAATTAATCACTATTGATGAATGATTTTTTAAAACTATATGTAGAATATATATCTAATAAAATTAATTAATATTAATTTAATTGTGGTTACTAGTATATTAACAAGAAGAATGTTATTTTATACTTCAAAAATAAATTTTCTTAAAAAATCATTCTCCTTGGATTTTATAAGTAGATATTATAATCAATTTCTTTCAAATTATGAAAAGATTAATTTTTTGGTGAATTATGAGGAATGCCAATTTTTATAAAAATTTTCATTTCTTTTAGTGTATTGGAAAATTACTAATCTAGTTTTTATTTTTTTTAAATAAAAATTTGTCCCGTATTTTAAATATAATCTGATTAATTCAATATAAATTAACAATATTCCCGATTTTGGTATGAAGTAATTTTTATTCTTAATTTTTTTATAAAAATTATTTTTCACTGCATTTCCTAAATTTATATTAAGGTTAATTTTTACCACTAATATTAATTAAATCTTATAAAAATGGATTCCATATTTGGAATTATAATATTAAAATTATTTAATAAGTTTCTTTTCATTTTTAGTCATTATGAATAGTAACCATTATAAATGTTTATCACCACGGTAAATGGTAGAATGTATAAAACAGGGTTAAAACTATGAGATAAGTTATAAAAATCATCCAACACTATAATATTTTTCATTATATGAGTTTGTTTCTAAAAAAAATAATCCTATATTCAAAATTATGTCATTTTTGTGCCACATGCCTTTGATTAAAATGTATATATTATTTTAAGTAAAGAATAATTATAAAATATTACTCTCTTTCTTTTAATATTTATAATAAATTTTAATATATAAAAAATGAACATGTTAAAGCTTATAAAAATTTATTTTTATTATAATTAAATTATTATTATGATAATAATTATTTAGGTTTTAGTTATGGTATAATTACCTAGAACCTTTGTAGACCACTATGGAAGTTCCTGTGCAAGTAATAAAAAAATCAATTAAATACTTTTAAAAAACATTGAAAGTTATATGTTTTTTATTTATTATGATGTTACATTAATTTAATGAATAATTTTAAACATTAATTAATGGTTAAAATTTTTATATTGAAATTCTATTGTTATATTGACACCTTCAAATTCACAATATGTGAATAGTCTCAAAAATTACGTTAAATGAAGAGTAATGTTTTAAAATTATATTTAAAACACAATTAAATCGTAAAAATCATATAATAAATCAATTGCCTTTGAAACTTTTGAGTCTATCATGAATGGTTATTTTATTTTCCACTTATTATTTTTAACATTACTTTCATGACCCTTATATATTGAAAAATGTGTTACCACGGTAAATGTTGAAAGGGTTAATAAGGGGTTAAAATAAGTGATAAGAATAAAAATTCCCATTAAACATGTATTTATATTAGAATTTATTTGGAACTTAGATTCATTATGTTAAATTATATTTTATTTTTTCCATTTTAAAATATTTATACACATATTATATATTAATATTTCATGTATTTACAATATTTCCACCATACTCACCTATAAATGGGAACCTCACATCCTCTATTAATCATAATTATTGACCCCTTTGGATCATCCAATATATTCATAAACACCTTCCCAAACTTCCTCCCCATGTTCTAGAGGTTCTATTATTTCTAAAATACCAACCTATAAATCTTATCGTGCAAGTGAAATGATGTTTCTCAAATAAGTGGTATAACATTTAAATGGCTATTTTCATGTTTATTTATACTTCCACCTCAATAAAATAGTCTATAACAGTTATTATATTGTAACATAAGTATAGTAAATATGATGAGATTTTTTTATATTGATTCCCCAACTCTTATTCATATTCTTTTCTATCTTATGGAATATGATATCACCATTCATACGTGTGTCGGGACTACAACATCCATGAAGTGATGTGTTTTATTTTTCATCACTACCTCATCTGGATTGTTAAACTGATGTTAAAAATGAGTATATATATATATATGTATATTATTTTTATTTTATAGTTATTATTATGTAATGGAAAGATATTAATTAATTTCTTACCTTTCTATATGTTGGAAAATGATAATGTGGCTCGTTTGTACATGTGGACTACAACCTCCAAAAGTAAAATGTGATTTTTTCATTTATGTATTTAATGACTTATTATAAAATTGAATTTAATGTATAAACAAGATTATTATTTCATGATTAATAATTTTGTGATGATGTAACCATGAATTGTTTCCATGTTTGACCTACTGAAAATGTTCTTGGACTATGAACCGATCATCCTAAAAACACAAGACATAAACTTGATCGATTTAGTAACTATATAAGACAAGGTAATAAATGAAATAAAAACTTTTATGATAAGGTAATAAATTTTTTTTTACTATTTAAAATAATTTATATATGTTTACTATTTAGGAATATAAATAATGCATGTGGTAATTTGAGACTTATGGTAAGATGTTTCTTAATTGAATTTCCTTTCATTGGGTTGTATCAATTATTTATTAACCATGCTATGAAATAATTATTTATGAAAAAATTATTTTTTTATTTTGTATTTACACTTTTTTATTTAGATTAACATTTATTTTAATCAATCGCTTCATTTTCTAAATTCAGCTTTAAATGTCATGATCATTATAATTGTTCTTCATCTCAATATTGTTTTATTGAGACCTGCCTCATGTTATTCTCCTAGTTTTGTTTATATATTTTATATAAAGTACCATGAATATGAAATATCAAGAATATATTTATATTGATGGTATTTAATTTTTCATATGAATTTATTTCTTTCTATGAGTATTTGATTAAAAAGTTTTCAAAGAAGTAAGAGTTTATGTTACAATATCATTTTTATTTGGGATTTATTATGTTTGAATATACTTTGCAGAAAATGTATAATTTTAATATCTTAATACCCATTTATTTTCATATATAATTTTTATTTCTAGTTTTTTCATATTTTCCTTTTATTATATTCTTCTTGATACTTAACATGATCAACAAAATATTTTTAAGAAAAACCAACCTTATTTCCACTTTAGTCAGTAGACATTCTTCCTCTAAGTCCATGTTATTTTAAATGATTCGACGCATGTTTTTTATATGGTCTAATTAATATTTAAATTCATTTTCAACCATATTTTATTTTATTTTTAATAGTTTTAAAATTAAAATCATCATTATTTTTTAATAAGATATTTCTGACTTTTTCAAAAATGTGTGGAATGAATCTTGTTTAAATGATTAATATATAAAAAGGTTTCCATATTTTATGAACATTATTTTCTATGAGGATCTATTTAAAAGTTTCATTATTTATTTTAAATGACAATATTTTTCCCAATATTTTCGGGTTTTTTGAGATTTTAAAAATACAAAATTAAAATTATTTTTCCAAATTTTTAAAGAAATGTTAAAATTATCTTTTAAAAGTATTTTTTGTCAATTTCAACATACATTATGTCTCCAATGCTCTAAAAATATATTTTCTAATGATATTATGGATACCATTTCTATGTATGGATTGTAATGATATTTTTATGGAAATTATCATGAAAACTTCTCCACATTTGAATCATGTTTTTAAAGGAGTGATGGTTGTTACTTTATGTTTTATAATGAAATGAAATATATATATAATCTATTCATGTTATGTTTCATTGAAATTGTTTTTGATAATGACTGATCTATATATATCTTATGATGATGGGTGATCTCTATGTAGTTCAGAATGACAGGGGAGCCCGATACAGCCCTCCAATGCACTGGGTAATGATTCAGAGTTAACTAGATAAAAGTTACCCCTAAAATATAATTAAGCTTCTTAAAAATAATTAACTCACAAGAGATGAAAAATTAAACTAAATGTAATTTACTCATTATATAAATTTGGTACTATCATGTTTAGGTGATTCTATGAAGAAAGTATGATGTACCAGGATACTAACTTGTTTTCTATATACTTGAACCAAATTTCAATGGTTACTTTGAAAAAGATTGATTTCACACAGTTCATGATTTTTAACTAAAATGAATTTAGGGTTATGATAGGAACCATGTTTTATGATCTAGTTTTTAATGGATATTAATTATCTTATGTTATGATTATGCACTTTCTTTAGGTTCTCATTCAATTATTATCATCTTATACTAATAGATAATATTTGATTGATACCTATGTTTACCCTTACTGAATGCTTAATATTAGACATCATATATTTATATTTTCCCAGGTTAGGAATAATGATATCATGTTTTTTATGTATGGAAGGGATTCATGTGTGTATAATTTTATGGTTGATATTGAATACCAGTTACCGAATAATAAAATTAGGATATAATTGAAAACATTTCCATTTGGAAGGAAAGATATTAGGTTAGTTATGTAAATGGATATCCCAATTCCCAAAAAAATTTAAATCTAAAAGGTATTAGGTATATAATTAAATAAATATTTCCTTTTAATGTTTTAATTATAGATGATTACAATTTATTTTCATATATTTGTATCAGAGCGATAATTTAAAGATTATATTTTTCACTCAAGATTTAGGTGTATGGGTCATGGGTGTTATAGTTGGTATCAGAGATTAGAGTTTAGATATAATTATAGGTTAGTATGTTATCAGTTGAGGATAATTTAAGATTTATTGATATAATCATTTATTAAAGAGTTGATGTTCGATCATAATTTTTAAGGCATAGATACATCTTGTTGTTTTTATGTTTGGGATTTTATGGTGATAAATAATATTTTTTAGATTTGTTTTATTGGTTTTTAATAGATGATTGAGGTATATATAACCCTTAGTGTTAACATGTGATTTAAAATAAAGTTTATTTAGGAAGAATTCTATTACATTTTTGGATATAATCCAAAAGGTTTAAAATAACCTTTGATGTTAATATATTATTCAATATTGAGTTAAATATAGTTAATTTGGATATATGGTTAGTTATGTGTGGAATTATTTTTGTTGATATTTTGGTTTCATTATTAAATTTTTGTAGGTATATGTATTATTTATATGTTTAATGGTTTATTTATTTTCGGAATTTTCTTACCTTGTGCTAACCATTCTTGTATTATTAATGACAGGAGGAAAAAAATTCATCCTTTTATTAATCTCATGATATATTTTTAGTTGATTTCAATTAATTAATCATAATAAATATTTATCTTATATATCCATCATTTTTAATATGTGATTAAATAGATAACTATTGAAATAGAAAACTAATGGATGAAATTCCATATATGGATATGATGAAATAATTTAAGTATATTTTCCTGAGTTATCAATATTAATGGTTAAATAAATCCTCAAGTCTATTAAAAAATTTGGAGAATGAAAATGATATCCTTTTAAATAATTTATGATGAATTTATGGTCTCTTCCCATTTTGGGGATAATGAAGTTGTTTTATTAAAAAAATTATAACATTATCTTTTAAATGTATCTTTTTTATAAGTATACATTTTCATTGCCCAACAATTTTTTCATTTTCTGGGAACCCAATTATATTTATTCTCTTTTAGCATATTATATAACATTTACCACTTTTAAAATTGATTCTTATTCTCACTTTTTTGGATAACATATTTCAACAATGGTATTTTAAATATTAATTTTTTCCCTTTAAGATCATATGTATTATCATCCAGTTCAGAGAATTGATTTTATAAATGTTTGTAATCCATTATTATTAAAATACAAGTAAAAATTATGAAGTCTTGGTGACAATGTGTAACCTAAATATTTTATTTTATATTCCTTTAAAATGATATTATGTTTTGTTTCATGTGCCGCAGACAATACCAAGTTAAAAAAACTATTATATACTATTAAAATATTATTTAAATACAACCATTAAACCAAGTCACTGAATTGGTAGGTATGAATTGGATCAAAAAAATTATTATATATATATATATATATATGTATATATTGTCTTTCTTTAATGAAATGAAAAATAATTTATAAATATATTATCAATTGGTTGTAAATGAAGATAAAATCATTTTACAGAAAAAGTGATATTTTTATGCAATAAACTTACTTTTATAGCTTTAGTAAATCAATATTTGGGAATTATTTTAATAAAATTTATAGATATATGTGTAAACAAATAAATTTTATATTAATTTATTTATTTTTACTAGGTAATAGAGGAGAATAAATCCATTTTATGATTCAAAAATACATTTTCATTATAAATGGGATTTGTTATATTTTATGAGTGGATATTAAAATTAATTTCAATGAATTTTAGAAATTTTATTTTTCAAAATTGAAATGATTTTCTATATCAGAATAAAAAAATATATATTATGGATAATTATTTGTATTTTTTTAGAAAAGATTTATTTTTGGTTGAATAGTGAAAGTATTATTTTTCTAAAAACCTTCATTTATTTAAAAGTATTAAAAAATTAACATTTTACTTTGGATTGGGTTGAAAGTAAAATTAGTTCCATTTTATTGTATTTAATATTATAATACATTAGGAATCAAAATTATTCATGATTTTGATAAGAAATCATTTTTATCCTAAAAACATACATATTTAATTTTTTTTCCATTTCATTTCATGAACATATATTAAAAATATTTTTTACTACTTATAGAAATTAAATATTTGAAAATGGTTCTCTTATTTTGAATTATCATATTAAAATTATTTAAAATGTTCAATTTCATATTTAGTCATAATTAATAGTAACCATAACAAATGTTTTTCAACATAGTAAAAGGTAAAAAGGGTTAAACAAGTTTAAAACAATGGGGGTAAGGTCTAAAAATCAACCCTTTTATGGATTAGTTTATTTTTACAATAATCATACAATAATAGAAAATATTATTTCTATGTCACATTCCTTTGATTATAATAATAATATTTTTAAAATATAGGATAATTACAAAATGTCACTCTATTTCTTGTAATATATCTAATATGTTTTCATAGTGCTAAATGATGTTATAAATGGAAATAATTTTTTATTTTGAATATGAAAAAGTATTTTTATGACAGTTTTTTTAATTTTCACTAATGGTATAATTATATAGAACATTCACACAACACTGATGCAATGCTTGTGAAATTTGCAAAAAAATCAAGTAAATGATTTAAAAAAACACTAAAGTAGTAAATTTTAGATGAATTATGGTGTTACGAAAATTTAATAGATAATTTTAAAGTATAATTTATTATGAAATTTTTGGTATTCTAATTCCATTTCTATATTGACATCTTTAATGTTGAAAATATGTGAATAGTCCTGGACAAAACATTAAATGGTATTTAATGTTTAAAAACTAATTTTAAATCAGTACAATATCATAATAATCCAATAATTACTAAATTGGATTTTAATTTATTATGATAACATTAATGGGTCGTTTATGTAATACATTTTATTTTTAATACCACTTTCTTGACCCATAGAGATTTAATTTTTTTATTATTGTTATAGTTAAAATGGTTTTTGAGGGGATTAAAAAAATACGAAAAGATAAAAAAATCCACATAAACCTATATGAATTTTATTTTTTGATTTTATCTCAAACTTAAAGTCATTTTATTTGAGTCAAAGAAACTTTTTATCTATTCTAAACAAGTTTGAAACATATAATATAATAATATTTTAATATATTTACAGGATTTCTACCCAACTCACTTGAAAAGGATACCTTCTATACCATATTCCCCATAACTATTGATCCATTTATACTATGAAATATATTCCTAAATACCTTTAATACCTTTATAAAAATTACCTAGAGGTTTTATTTCTCACCAAAATTCCATCATAGAAAGCTTAATGTGTAAGCCTATGGAGGCTTATCAAAAAAGAGGTATAAATCTTAACTGAGTGTTTTCATTTCTATTTATTCTTCCACCTTCTTAAAATATTATATAATCATGATCACATAATAAAATTAATATATTTCATATAATGATATTTTATTATTTTAATAGTTAAATCCTTATTTATATCCTTTTCCATCTTATACAAAATCATATTTTCATTCATGCGTACATGGAGACTACCACCTACACAAAGCGATGTGTTTCATTTTTCATCACTCACAAATATATATGGTCAAAATTATGGATGAATTGAAGATATATATATGATATTTATGACATAGTTATGATTCTATAATTACAATATATTACATAATTTCATACCTTTCCATCTATTGGAAAATGATGAAGTCACTCGTGCGTACATATGGACTACCACATCTATAAAGCCTTGTGATTTAATTTTCATGTATGTATTTAATGACTGGTTTCAAAATTATATTTAATTTATAAAATTTATAATTGTTTCATGTTTAATATTATAGATAAGATGTAATCATGTCATCTTTTACCATGTTCATCCTATCAAAGTTGTTTTGGGATTATGAACCAAGTATACTCAAAATGCCTGACGTAAACTTAATCGATTAAGTAACTATATAAGACATGGTAAAAGATAATATAAAATATATTATGTTAATTTAAATTTTTTTTACTAACCATTTAATTAATTATAATAAGTTTATTTTTTAGGACGACAAAGAACATGCATGACATGTTGGGACTTGAGGTAAGGGGTTTCTTAACCCAACATCCTTTCATAGGTTGAAATTATTTCAATATTTAATATGTGATGTTAAAATTAAGTGTGAAATGAATTTTTATTATTTATGTTATATTTTCAGTTTTTTAAATGGATATTCAATTTTTTTTCACATAATCACCTCACTAATTGGACCCAACTATAACTGTTATAACCATTGTAAGGTTTCTTTTTCTTAATATTGTTTCATTGATATATTTTCCATGTTAATCACTTAATTGTGTTTATAGGGTTTATATAATCCCATTTTATATGTTATACAATGAATAAATATATATACATGGTATTTATTATTTTATTTGAAGTTATTTATTTCAAATGGGTTAAGATTAAGATATTATGAAAATAGTAAGAGATTATATTGGAATCTAAAATTCAACTAGGATTGTTTATATTTGAATATAAATTTTGGGGGAATTAAATTCTATTTATATATTAAAACTAATCTATTTTATTCTTTTTTATGAGGTTATCATGTTTTCTTTTTCTTCTCTTACAATTTGTACTTAAAATAATCCAAAATTGTTTTTTAGAAATGATGACCTTATTTATTATTTATTCGGTGAACATTTTTATTACACATCCATGTTCTCATAATTTTTTTATATAATTTTTATATGATAAAATTATTATTAAAATTCATTTTAAATCATATTTTTATTTCTTTTAAAACTTATTAAAATGAACTTTTTAAATTTTTTCCAAATAAGTTATTTTTAAATTTTTACCAAAAGTGTGAAAGGAATTTTTGTTTAAATGATTACCATATGAATGGATTTTACCATGGTCATTATAATTACTTTCTTTGAATATTAATTTATTACTTTCTATGGTTATTTTCTAAAAAATATTTTTCTCAATATTTAGAGATGTTTTTTTCTTCTTTAGATATATAAAAATAAAAACGATATTTTACCCATTTTCAATGAAATGATAAAATTTTCTTTCAAAAGTGTGTTTTGTCTTTTTCAACATATTTAACATTTCCTATGATTAAATAGAGATATTCTATAAAGATACCATTCAACTATTTTATCTTAATGTCTTATGATGTTTTTTTAAAGAAAATTATCATGAATTAATTTCCATTGGTTAATCAATTTATAAAGGTAATTATGGTTGTTTATATAATTTTTATGATCAAATAAATTTTATATGAAATTTATTAATGTTGTTATTATCGGACATTATTGAGGATTATTAGTTAGACTGATATATCTCATGATGATATGTGAGCCCAATATAGCTCTTTAACACATTGGGTAATGTGACAATGTTAAATGGAATAATTTTACTCTTTAGATACAATAGAGTTCACTGAATTTAAGTAACACTTAAAAGATGATGAAGTTAACTAAATGGATGTCCCTCCTAAGAGAATTTTGGAATTGTCCTTTTTAGGAAATTCTATGATGACTGTATGATATACCAAGATACAAACATAATATATATATAATTTTTATGAGTTTTAATGGTTCCTTTGAACAATATTAATTTCACATGGTTCATGATTATTAACTCATATGATTTCTTTAATATAACTCATGTTTTCATGATCTTGGTTTTTATGTGTTTGAATTCTCTTTTGTTATTGTCATGAAAATTGTTTATGTTCTCATAGACATATGATTGTCTTATCCTTATTGGGGATATTTCTTTGATTCCTATATTTACCCTTACTGAGAATTTGATCCCTCTCTTCTTATTTTTAAATTTCCCTAGATTATTGAGAATAAGGTTATGTCTATAAGGGTTTCGTTCATGGAGAATTTTATGGGAAATGTTGAAGACTCAGTAAGGAATTATAAATTCTGGGTATAATGGAAACAACTTCATTTATATGGAAAGATATGGGATTAGTTACGTAATAGATTTTTCTAATTCTCTAAATCCCTAAAAATAAAATGACTTGGGTATGTAAGTGAATCAATTTTTAAATTTAATGTTAAAATTAGGGATGGTTTAAATATAGTCACTTCTATTTGTATAAAAACTATAATTTTAAAGATTATATTTTAAACACGAGATCTATGTGTATGGGTCTATGGAATTATACAACCATATATCCAAGATTATTTTATAGTATTGAGATGATGATAATATCCACAATGATGCCTAAATTTAGGTTCCTATTCAAGAGGCGTTCCCATAGGGTGGATAAGGAGTGGTACTTACACATATCAAGAGACAAGCATACCTACCATAGGTAGGTCAGGCCGATATTTTTCCAATTATTAGAAAATATAATATTTCATATATAATGGATGATGATGTGTGTAAGTTGATAATTATTAACGAGTTTTTGATAAAGTGACTTCATAGGATTCTGGGTTATTCAGACCTATAATAAGAATAGTTATGGTTAGACTCCACGGTCTAGCTATCCCATTTCATATGAAGCCCTTCGGTTCAGATGTTGGTGCTCATGGAAATCATTTTCCATATATCAAAAAGAATATGGTTATTCTTGGTGATTTGGAACAATGATGAGTCGACTATTACGTGGATAAAGTTTGAGTGCCTCCCACTAGAGGATTGTTTCCTAGGGAATCTCTGATCTGTATTAATATAGAATATTTTATATCTTCAGTAGGGTTGTATACTATTTTATGAGTATGCATTAAGGTTTAAAACCCTCACATTATACTCATATGATATGTTTTTTAATTTTTATTTTAAATGAAAAATGTTTGATAATTTTCTGTACAAAGATATAAGAGTTGAATTTGTTCCCATTTATATCCTTACTTGTGCCGGGGTGTTGGAGAATTCATTTTTGGTTGAAATATTTTTGGTTGAGCATTCACCACAAGACGATTGTGATGGAAAACACCCATGAATAGAGACTTCAACAATAGGTAGAAAATTTAAAGCATCGTGGCCCTGACTATCAATGTTTTGGCATGACCATTATTAGATTAGAGGGTCCATATCATAGGATACACAAAGATATTTTAGTCAGCTAATGGAGAGGTAGAAATTTTCTTATGAAATGCGAGTTTATATTACTCTATATTGTCTGAACCACTATGTGTTTGCAGAAATTAAGACAGTATATGGGATACCATGGTAGATGTAGTGATGTGAGAAAGAGGAACCATATAGTGGTGGTTATGGTATAGGATTTAAGAGGGTTATAGGTGGTGGATGATTTTATGATTATATACCACACCACCACCTCTAAGTGGTCCCTTCCAGACGTAGAGAGCTAGTGGAAATAGATACAAATAGTTTTGGTAGTTGAGGATTATGATATAGAGGCTCCATGCAAGATCCAAGGTATGACCTGTGTCTTCTCTACCTTGTATTTATCTTTTGTAGAAAGAATCATGAAACATTACTTTATGGAATTATCCTGTATTTGAGAATGGATGATTCCTAAAGGGCCTTTATCCTATCCCTTTTGGATGGATACTCTTACGGGAGGGGATTCTATGAGAAAACTTTTCTATAAATAGTGTGACTTTTTCTTAATAGAGATAGTTTATCATGAGACATTTATTTTGGATATTATGAGACCCTATGATTTCATTATTCATATGGACTGGCTATCCTCCATCCATGCTAAGATTGATTGTTTCCATCAGATAATGCAGCAGACCTATAAGATGAGTCACTACTTTTCTTTACAAGAGAGATAGAATTTTAGTCAAATTAATCTAGGATCATGTACAAGATAGTGTTTCCAATTTATTATTAGTTGTATTTATTGACTATTGGTGTAGATATATTTCCATATGTTTGATTCCCAACCATATTAAAGGAGTAATAGGATGTCATTTCAAAGAATGTACCTTGTCTACCTCTTCAATGGGAGGATGACATCCATATCAAATTGCATAATGGGATTTATTTGATATCATTCGTGAAATATTATATATATCCCATAGTGCTTTAAGAGATAGGGATTTAGTTGGAAGACCTATATATGAAAGAGTTCACCCGACCTAGTGTGTCCCCCTAGGTAGCTCAGATACTATTTTCCTAGAAGGTGAATGAGATATTGAGGTTGTGTTTGGATTTATATTGCCTAAATTACAAAATAATGAATAATAAGTATGATCTACCTAGAATTTGGGATCTCTTTGATTAATTTTAATGGTAAAATTGGTTCTACAAGATCATCCTCGGGTTAGGTTACCGATAATTTTAGGTATGTGAGGGGGACAGACCTAAGGCATCATTTTGATGTCACTGTAATCATAATGAGTACTTGGTGATTCCATTTGGTGAAAATAAATCCCAAAACTTATTTATGGGACTCATGATATAGATCTTACAGCCTTTCTTAGACTCTTTTTTGGTGGTGTTTATTAACAAAAATATCAATCAATCAATGTTAGAAGTTGGGGATGAAGATAATTGAAGGATTTTCCTAAACATACTTCAAGGGTTTATTTAAATGATAAACTCTTAATGTGTAAATTTATGATTATAACGGACCAATTTTTGGGAAATTATATTTAAGATTATGGAAAAATTGTGGAACCAATGAAGATTTAGATAGTTCTATATTGGAAGACACCGAAGAACGTGATATAGGTGGGAAGCTTCCTTGAGTTGGTTGGATATTGATGAAGATTTTTTTTTTCAAAAATTCTCTCGGATTGTGAGTCCCTTGAATACCTTAACCCAAAAAGAGAAACCTATTATCTTTAAAGAGTTGTTCCCGTAGGCCTTTGAAGAGTTTTGGTGGAGGATGACTAGAACTCCCATCTTGAGGTTTCCTGATGATGGGGTTGATTACACAGTGTTCTATGTTACCTTTAGAGATGGGATTGGGTATTTTGATGAAAATTTAGGTGGTCATTGAATTTCAATCTAGGAAAGTAATACCCGATTAGAAAAAATATAGAATCTATGTCATGGAGCTAGCAGCTATGGTGTTCGCTCTGAATACTTTAGGAAACTAGATTCTGAGAGATAAGTGTTTTATATATTCTGACCATAAGAGTCATAGGTATATACTCACATAGAGAGATATCATTATTATACAGAGATGGTGGATTTATTTCCTATATAACCAGAACTATGATACAATTTATACTCATTGGAAAGGTAATGTTATGTATGCTTCTCTCAGTAGGAAATATCTTTCAAAATTTCTCGGTAGAGCATCACAATAGTTATCCTTATTGATGTTATCCTTGGTGGATGGGGGAAGAGAAACATACCTCAAATATATTTTGGTGACCCGTACAATCCCCCATCATATGAGGGAACCACAAAATGGGTATGATAATTCAGAGGTATTGAATGATTAGATAATCATAGGACATTCTCCTGATAGATTTTCTGATGTTGGGGAACATGCTATTTTCTTTTAAGAGAGAATAATTTTATCAGTCATGATTTGATTGGAGTTGATGAGGGAGTTCTATAAATCAACGTTACTAGTAAATCATGGGGAAAATATGATATACTAGGACCTTCATTGATAGTTTTAGTAGCCGAGGATGAAGAATGGTGTTGAAAAATTCATATATTGATTCCTCACTTGTTAGTAGGTGAAGGCCAAGCATCATATACCAATATGATTGGATTATATCCTTGAGGTGCAAGAATAGTAGTGGGAGGAAATATCCTTGTATTTCATGATAGGATTTCCATATATGGTAAGAGGTCAAAATGTTATCTATGTAATTATAGATTGAATGACTAAGTCATCCCACTTTTTCACCATCAGAGAGTAGAGTTTGGTGGAAAGAATGTGACTCTTGTACATGCATGAGATCATCCAAGTCTATAGTGTATCCTTGATAATTTTCATAGAATACAACTCTTTCTTCATATATCAATTATGGAAAGACTTGTTGGAGGATTTTGGGGCTCATCTTTTTATGATCATAGCGTTCCACTACTAACTAGACTGTCAGATCAATTAGAAAATCCAAGTTCTATAGGAAATGATGTTGGCTTACATGTTATACTTTGTCAAAAGTTTGGAGGATTACCTACCCTTAATATCATTTTCCTAAAAAAACTTCTATCACTATACTATCGATATAGAGACTTTAGAGGATCTTTATGGGTGATATTGTACGTCACTATTGTGTGGGACAAAGATGGAAGAATTAACGATTATTGCCCTAGAGTCAGTTCGAGCAATGATGGAGAATGTGTAGGTCATACAGGAGAGAACGAGGATAAATAAAAGGCATTATAATTCTTATTTAGACCCATAAATAAAAATCTTGGAGTTTAGAGAGGGAGACCATGTGTTATTAAAGGTCTCACATAAGTACAGTCTATGAAGATTCAGAGTGGATAAAAAGATATCATTAAAGTTCATTAGTCTATTTAAAATTATACATAGGAATAAAGAGGTTTCACACCATCTATATTTATATTTACAGTGAGATCAAGTTCCAGTTTCCTTATATGTGTCACTACTGAGGAGGTATATGCATGATCCATCACACATTATTGGATGGGATGATATCGACATAAAAGATGGGGGTGCATTTTCATAGTACCCAGTGGTGATGGAGGATCAGTAGGAGAAGATACATTATGGGAGGCTGATTCCCCTAGTGTGCATTTTTAAGGTTCATGAGAATATGTTTGAGAGCTCATGGGAATGGTAGAATTAGATGCAAGCTCAAAACCCTTGCTTATTAAAGTAGTTTAAAATTATTTGTATAAAAAGAAATAAAATTGGGGAGAATTTAATGGATCTAGTTTTTATTATTATACCCATGAACATTTTTAATATTATTTTCAAATATAGTGACAATGTCAGTGTAGAGATTCAGGTATCTTTTGTTCTTGATATTGATATATTTAAAATACTAAATATATTAACTACGACACATGAACAATTACAATGAAAATGGATTTACTATGGAAACGTGCCTCAAATGGAAAAAATGCCTCTTTTGAATCTAGAATGTGGGATTTTCCCTTGGAGTGAAATAATTTTCACTCTCTTTTTGTTTCAAGTAGATGTGCATCCTCTAGAAAAATAATAAAAAATAAGTAATTATTTTAATTAATTTTTATAATTACCACTTACCTAGGGATTTTATTATATAAAAATATTTATACATAATCTATATGTTTATACAAAATATTTTTATAATTGAGAGAGATCTAGCGGATAACCATGTTTGGGAATACTTTCACTAATTATCTAGGATTAAAGAATAAACAACAAACACAACTGATTCATTAGAGACATCACTTGTAGTTGCATTCTTTTCAAAAAATCAACTGATTTTTGAGGTATATTTTTTATGAATTTATTGTTTCCTTTGATATCATTGAGAATACATATTATCTCGAAGAAATCTAATCTAGAATATTCCATTTTCAAACCTCACTTATTTATGATTTTTATCTAGATTCATGTTTTTGATAATTATTTTTCTTAGAATGATTAATTTAATTTAATTTGATCTCTATATGTTTAAAATAAATCAAATAATAGTGTAAATGACGAAAAAACTTAATTGTATCCTACATTTGGGCTTTGTGTGTTCCTCCATCTATTCTACACATGTTCATCATTGGTGTTTGTTTGACCGATTGTTCAACAATTTCCTCAGAACCAATTTATTGCATGATTGAGCATTAGTTCCATGGATTGTTGTTGTAAGTTTTAATAGAAGTGTTATAATATGGATTAAGTTTGATGATGATGATTGTAAATCCTTGAAAATACATTTAAAAAGAATAATATGATCAATAGTTGGATAAACATAGAATACATAGCTTTAAGAGAACTGCAATATACTATAAGAATATTATTATTTAAATATAACCACTATAACCTAGAAATTGAATTAGTATATATGAAACGTAATAACCAAATTATAAAAAATATATATAATTATTTTAAATAATTCATATTTATTTATTATTTTATAATAAACAAGTACACAATTTCTAGGTATGTAATTTTATGCATCAAAAATATGTTTTCTTAAAAAATGGTTATTATTTTATTTTTTGCACAAAAATTATAATTTATTTACATAATTTTTTAAAAAATTATTTCATCAATTTAATTTAATTTTTGAAATAATAATGTAAATATTATCTTATGGTGAATTTTTTGGATTTTTGTGAACATATTTATCTTTTGGTGAATAATGAAAATATTAATCTTATTAAAACTATCAATTATTTTTATTAAATCATGAGATATAATAGAAACATTTTGTTTTGAATTGTTTTCTCATACTAACATAATATCCTATAATTTTTAATAATCTAATTAATTAAATATGAACCAAGGTTATAATTTATTTTGTTATAAGTTAATTTTTAGGATTAAAAACACATTTATTCAAAAAACTCTTTTTATACATGCAATGTGTTTCTATCTTAGTAATTTCAATTAATCTATATTTATTAATGGTTAGTGAAAAAAATAAATTTTATATTCAATCAAATACTTTTATAATAATTTTATGTTTTTCAAGGTAATAAATTGAAGTAAATTATTTTTTATGCTTAAAAATGCATTTATCAAAAAAGGGTTTCATTTCATTTTTCATTCTTATTTAAAATTAAATTCTACCACTTATAGATATTGAATTTATTAAAATGGAATCTATATTTTTTTTTCAGAAGAATTAATATAATTTAATTTGTTCAGCTCACTTTTTGATGATAACTAATAGTAAAAATAGTAAAATTTTGTTACTATAGTTAATGTTAAAATGAGTTTACCACAGGTTAAACTAAGATATAAGTGTAGGAACTCCACCCAAAAATTCATAATTAATTTTTTAATATATTCCAACCGATATTATCCTATATTATAATTCTTTTGTATTTGGAAAAATTTTTACATGAATGTTACATTATATTACTAAAATATTTTAAGTAATTCTATGTGTGTCCCTCCCCTCAATTATAAAAGATAACCTATTATACACACTTATTCACAAAATTTTAGCCTTCTAGATTGGACAATAAATACAAAAAACATTAATATATTCCTCTGATTCATACTAGAGATTTTTTTATTTTCCTAACTCTAATATTTCTAGGATTAAGGTGAAATCCAATAAAGGACTCTCAAAGAGGAAGTAGAAATCTCAACCAAGATCTTTCAATTTCATATATTCTTCTACCATCTATAAAATTATTTTATCCATAAAAAATGATGAATCTAATATCATATATATACCATGATTTTTATTAAGATGATGGAGAAACCATTTCCCACATCTTCCCTATCAATTGGGAGATGAAAGTATCACTCATGCATACTTGTGGGATAAGGACTCCACATAAAGATATGATTAATTTTACATCTACATATATCATGGCTTGTTAGTATTATGTATTTAATTTTTATATATCATATTTATGATATAATTATTATTTTTATAATTATAGGATCTTATCTACCTTCTTACCATAAAATCAATGGGGAAATGATAACATCGCTCGTTCATATATTGGGACTATCACCACCATAGAGCAATGTGATTCTAGTTTCTTTTCCACTTTATTTGGATGGTAATAAGGACTGATTTAATAAAGAGGAATTTGGGAAAAAATGGGCTTTTGGGACTTTTATTTGGGCTTTCATTCCCCTGGGCCTACGAGCTATGTAATGCCCCCTCTACCGAATCAGAAAAAGAGGTATTTTCTTTAATAATAAAAATGAGGATTCGATCCTAACCTTAAAAAAGGAATGATTTATTTAATATATATGAATTTTTTATATGTTAATGATTATATAAAGTGTAATTATCATTTATCATTCTTTCATTCCATCAGTCAAAAAGTTGAAACATAATTTTTGTGTATGAATGGATTACCATCTTCACAAAGTTATGTAATTTATTTTTCAACACCACTTTATATGAATTGTTAAAAAAGTGTATATAATGATTAAATATTATACTTATTAAATGAATAATATTATGGATATTATTTAACCCTAATGAAATTTAAATTACCAGAATGTCCAAGACAAAACATACATGTGAAACGAAACAGTTAACACCCAAAATGATTACTGTAATAGATATTTATAAATAAAAGAGTATTTAAATGTAATAATTGGGTCATATATGATATTATAAGTATGAGTATTATTAATTTATATAATTATAATAAATCTAAATTTATTATAAATTTGGTTAGGGAACTTATGATTTATATCAGACATAAGGTATGGGTTCGTAGTCTCAATTTTGTTTTGCTGAGTTATGTTTGATATTATGCACCAATTTCTGTTTTTGAGTTGAATATTGTAAATTATTAGACTTATAATATATATATATATTGAATATTATTAGATTAATATCTATTATAGAACATAATTATCCATGTTAGAAATTTTTATGTCTATTTACATTGGAAACATGGAAACATAAAAAACTAGTCTATAATTGAGCTACATCATCTCCCCCTATGTTATTCATAACAATAACCCTTATTATACATATCATACGTAATAAATTTCATCACAAAATAAGAAATGTAAACATAATAAAGGGTGAAATTATATCCTCATTAAGGGTATGTATGGGAGATATCAACATATCATTAGCATAAGTGTATGAGAACATGAGAATAACATTTGAAAACCATACCCCACATATCCTAAATCACAAACGTGAGTCATTTAATTGAAATTGGTAGTTCATAATACATGATTCATATTTAAATCAATGAACGTGAACCATAAGAGAATAAAATTGGATTATGACATGAATTTATGGAATACACATAATCATATTACATAATTTCCTTAGTAGTTCAAGGCTTATTTACAATATTATCTTAGTCTAATGAGTTTTCTTCCCAAACCATTTTAGTTATCATGATTCAATCTAAAGACCATCATAGTGGATAGAGTCCCTAACTGAAATGGGTTTAGTTTCCATTCCCATCCTTTTTATATCATGATGGATCAATATTTTCAAAATTAATCAGAGGGAGATACAGTTCCCATGAATCACATAATGAAAATCAAAATATGTGTTCCATAAGATCATATAAAATTAATTATATTAGAACAAATTAAAATAAGTTTGATTCATAATAATTTCATCATAACATAACCATTGAAAAAATATCATGTTTCAAAATTATTTCTTCATTTCAAAAAATCATAATGAAGGGAAAAAGAAGTGTGTTTCATAAGAATTTTATCATGGTATATCTCATGGAAGAGATATGAGATTCATAAACATATTTTCATCACAAACATATACTATTTGGTGAAAGAATAGTAATGTAATATCATTTATCATATACCCAATAATTAATAAGTATTATTAAAGGATGTCAACTGTGATTAAAAATAATTTTTCATGAAATATCACTTGGATCATTTCTTGAGGGAAATAAGATTCCCAATTTGAAAACCACTTTTTATGACATAATTTTTTTTCAAAATAATATTCTATAAAAATATCATGGGAAACTTATAAAGAAATATTTCAATAACTTTTAAATAATTTATTAAGAAAAATGTCTTTTCTACTTAGAAAACCACTTTTAATGAATGAAATATTTTCAAAATACTTTTAATTGAAAATAAAAATGGATATAATAAATTAATCTTTAGAGAAAATGAGTTAGTTATTATGGTGTAAAATAAAATCTATTCTTTATATGTTAAAATAAATATTCCTTTCACATTTTCAGTAAAATCCAAATGGGCATTATTTGAAGAAAGGAATAAATATTCATTTAATTTTTTTAAAAAAAATAAAAAAACTGGAAAAAATTTATTTAATAAATCATTTGGATAATTTAGAAACATTTTTTAAATTTTTTTTAATAAAACATATATTTTGAAGAAAAAATGTTTTTGACTAAAGCGAGAAATAAAGATGATTTTCTTAAAAATAGTAATTTGAATTTTTTTTCATATATAGATGAAAATGAATGGAAAATTTATTATTATAAAATTAATAGAGGAAAATAAAATTAATGAGTTTCTTGAGATATATATATTAATATTTTATCATTGGAAACATAATAATGAAAAATCCTGATAAATGATGAGATTATAACACAGAACCCTTTTGAATTTGGTAACATTAAATCATTACCCACATGAAATAATAACATTAAATGAAACATATAATATTATTAGAATAAATATATTCATTATATTACATGTAAAAGGGTCTGTATATACAACTCATAATATAAGATAGGTGCGTAATATAACATATGTCTCAAAGAAGGAAAATTGAGACAAAACCCCCTTACCGCTTTGGAAACTTTTGAACCGTAAACCCTATGAAAGAGAGATAATAAATTATATATGTAAATAAAAATAAAATTCTGTATAATTATAAGAAAATACATTAATTGGAAGTATATAAATAACCTAAATAAATTGGTGGTGAATATGACATGCATCTCATACAAGTAAAAAGAGAGACAAAAATCCCTTACCTTATATATCGAATTCCTTCATACATGTTCAAAAATCATGTATAACAAATATAATTTTATTATTAATATATTAACGAAAAATATTTGTATATGTTATACCAAATATGATTTTCTTATGACAATTTATTACCAGTTTATTAATAATTCCCCATTAAAAACATGTTTCATGAAATAACTGCTATGTTTTTCTTGTATGTTTTGATTTTTTTGGTCCTCTTACTTTGATCAAGGTTACATAATAAATATACTTTTAACCATAATATAAATATCATATATAATATATTTATATATAGAGAGTAATATATAAAATTTAGAGATATAAAATAAAATACAGCGTTCATGGAGACTGCAGGTCGTATGTACGCATGAACAACAGTTCCATTTTCTCGATAAATGAAGTGAAAGATGGGTAAATAATATATTAACATTTAAAAATAATTATTTTCATATATATATATATATATATTATTCATTAAACCCATATTTATTACCTTACATGTAAATAATGATTGAATTACATCCCTTTATTATGCAGTAGTCTGCCAAACACACGAGCGACATTATCATATTTCCACAGAATGGATATTAAGGAGTTATATGTGATATAATAATAAAATAAGTATAATAATATCATATATATCATATATAATCATTTTATCCATCATTTAACCATCCTTGAGAGTTGGTTAGGGAAAATGAATACCATTAGTTGATGAGGTGGTAGTCTGTTGTACACACGAATGATGATTTTGTAATCCATTTAATGAAAGAGAAGAAACATTTAGATTATTAAATTAACATAATAACATATAAATATATGGAATATATATACGTTATTATATAAATATTGTTTAATAATAATTCTACGAGATGGTGGAAGACATAAAATAAAATGTTCGGTTTGGGATGTTACCTCTTCATTAAAAAACATCTTTGGGTTTTCACCAAAAGGGTTCTTAGGATGCATTTTTGACAAATATAAAGATTATAGGATGATATGAAGAATAATTAAGTGACTAGGGTAAGGATTTTTTATAATAAATTTATTTCTTAATTGTGAACATTAGAATATATGGGGTGGCCTTTTTAATCTATGTGAGTGGCACACTTATAATTATTGAAAAGTAATAGGCGTTCCCATTTTTTTCAAATATCAAAAGGCTCTTAAATGGGAAATTTATAACCTAGAAGAGATAAGGTATAAATATTTCATGAAAATGGGTGTTTGAAAATTTTTGGGTCATATTTAACCCTTATCATTTTATTTTAACGCCCTGGTAAACCAATATTTACCTTAACCACGAAAAATAATTTTTAATATTCATGATAGTAAAATATTAAGTTGAAATTATTAGATAATATAAATAATGATAATTTAAAAAATTTAATCTATTTTACAAAATTATATGAACATAATTAGTAAAATTTAAATTCATATTAATCTCTCAGATGTGATGAGAAAGTGGATTTGTAAAGCTAAATACTTCAAAAGTTTGAAAAGTTTTTATATTAATATTCAAGATGAAAATCATTCCAATTAACTAAATTGAATTAATTTACTTATAGTTTAATGTATTTTACTTCTAAATACATTAAAAATATTTATTATCCTTATAAATTATTTAAATGAAAATAATGTTTTTCATAAAAACCATTATTTTTTCACAATTCATCAAAAATTAACCTTTTCAAAAAAATACCAAAAAGTGACTTAAAGATAATATTGATATGGTGATTTAAAAAATGAATTTTATTTTATAAAATTAATTTTTTAAAGGGTTTAAAAATTCATTTAATTATTTTTCTCAAAAAAATAAAAAACATTTTTTTTAAGAAAATAGTATTTTCGAAACATATAAAGACTTTACCAAAAAATGTGTATTTTTTATCAATATGTTTTCATTATGTATAAAAATTATATATAATTTTTTTATTCCTATTTATTTCTTCATGTTTAACATATATTTAATAATGGTATTATTTAAAGAATAATATTAATAGTTCGTCATTGTTTGTTAAAACTCAGTGTCTCATATAATGCGAGCTATCGATGAAATTTAATTTACAAGAAAAATACATATTAACTTAGTGTGTTACATTATAACCTAAATAAAATGAATTTATACCTCAAAATTACATAACTTGGATAAATAAATGTAGATACCTCTTCCTCATCATTTCCTCAAGTTCCCACACAGCTTCCCCAAACTGGTGGTTTCACCACAAAACATTGACCAGTTGAATAGTCATGTTTCATAGAAACTTATACATTAAATCTAGAATATCCAATGATTTTTACACACTGGAAAGATCTTATTCTAATTGTATTACCTTTTATTTTATTTCATATGTTCGATTAGTTATGTACTTCCTCAAGAGAGATACACGGAATGCATCATGAATTTGAGAGAGGTTTGGTGGAAGCATGAAGTGATAATACATGGTTCAAATATAATCAAGAATTTAAAAGGGAATTATATAAATAAGGGGGTTTCCCCAAAATTATTACATGGATAAATTCATAGAAACACCTTCTCAGCAACAGAAAATTCTAGATTTCATTAACGATTATCAAAATAACATTTCGGTCAAGCTTGTTCTACAATTACACGTTCTAGAGTAGACTAATTTTGTGCCAATTAATTAGATTTCTTTGATTCAAATGTATTTATTTATGAAACTTTATTACCTCGCAATGGATTTATACACTTATTTTTATAAATTTCTTCATAATGTTCCATCTAAATGATCAATTGAAATTTATTATTGTAAGAAAACTCATATAGATGAAGGTTTCCATCAAAACTACCTTTGAGATCCATAGAAAAATATCTTAGAATATCTTATAAGGTTTAAATTGTTATCTAATACTGATCATATTTTTGGAGATGATATGAAGTGATGAAACACAAATATATATTAAGATCTTTATAATTACTTCCCCAGAACATTGAGGTAAAACTCAGAGATTGGTCTGAAAAAATTAAATGTCATACTTTATACAACCTTTCCACATACATAATATATATAATAGAAATATGATCTATATAGAAGTATTGCATTATATCGGTGATGTTTGTTGATGTAATAAGTATATCAACTATAAACCATATAATATTATTCCCTTTAGATGTTTTGAATAGTCTAATGAGAAAATCTATAGTGATTTTTCCCATTTGCATTATCGTATGAATAATGGTTGTAACATCCTATTAAAATTTTATATATCTAACTTAACATTATGACATAAAAATTACCAATATACATACCCAATAATATATCTATTCATGTTATTTACAACAACCTAGAATCTAAACTTGCATACCCGTTGAAAAAAACACAAACATTACATTCTTGAATTTGATACTGATAAATGCGACCCAACTTTTTCCAAAAAAACATAGAACATAAAATGGAAATATTGTATATATTACACACCAAAGTTACTTTTTTCTCTATAGTATTATATAATTAAGAAAAACTATTAAAAACATTAGTTTATAAAAAATGGTTAAAAAATATCAATATTATATCCCACTATACCCAAATTTCATAATAATTCATCAACATCATCTACGGGAAATCCTTCTAGACACAGTTCATTTAAAATATTTCTTCATAACCTAGGGAAAATAAAAAATAATAATGTTGAGATCAGATTATCAGTAAGGGTATGTGACCATGAAGATAACATTTTAAAATTATACCTTATATATCAAAGGTCAAAATCTTAGGTCATGAAATAAAAAATCAATGTTCATCAGACACAAGTTATAAAATAATTAAAGTACATGATTAGTGGGAAAACAAAACAAAACATGTAATTGGGTAAATAACATATAAAATGACATAAAAATTAGTCCAGACTAACTGCCAAGACTATATCACATGGTGGAAAAGGCTCCATAAAAGAATTAGGTTTACTCCCCATCAGTCGAATTATATACCCTATATAAGAAATAATTATCAAGTTAAGTAGTTAATAAAGTGAATATAATTATATTAATGAGAAGATATATCAATGGGAATTAAATATACATCACACAAAATAAATAAGGGGTTAATTAGACCTATATATCTCTAAAGATAAAGTGGGATGAGAAACCCTTAACCTACGCTTCCCTTTAGTTTTTCGTACTTCAAACTCCTATATAAAGTTTTAAATATTGTAATTAATTCATTATAGAACCATATTAATGTTTATAATACCTTATATTATGTTTTTATAGCATCTTATGACCCTTTCATTAACAAAATTTCTTGATTTACATTTTTTTGGGTGCGTTCATTTGATAGTTTCAAGATCAGTTCTATTGAGTATAATTATGGATGTTTTTATAAAATGGAAATAAAAATATATTAGTGTAACTAAATGGTATTAATTAAATTATATAAATATAAATGGTCCCATATGAAATTCTTTATAAGAGGAGGATGATTCATTTAATAAAATGTTAATGATAAATGGGTAGCTTATTTTGACAGTTTTTTTCTAAATATCACAAACTTGTTTTTTTAATATTTTGTCTATATATTAGTTATAGAACCTGATATAGGTTATTATATACCTATTAAAATATTTTTTTACTAGAATAATACTTTTATGACCATACATGAGGGCGGTAATGTAAAATTAACAAAAACATTATTCTCAAGATGTTTAATCGCCATAACTTGGACAATTGTTTCGTTTTTTGAATCATAGGGGGTACTAAAACGATTGGATATAACATATTATTCTATAAACATAAATATCCAATATATACATGATTATGAAATTATCATTCCTTTATGGATGAAGGATATAGGGAGAAAGTAGAATAAGAAATGAGAATATGAGAGGTGTTTTGAGAAAATTACACCTTGAATATCAACTATTTGAGAGACCCTTGAAGACCTTATATTTTGTATTTTTGGTGATAATATCATCACTAGGACGTGGTGAGAGTTAGGGGTATATTTTATTACAGTGATTTAAGGATTTTCATAGATTTTGAATCAAAATGGGGTGGTATTTAAACTTGAGGAGAGTTTGGTTTAAGTGATTAAATGTTGGATATTTTATAATTAAAGAAAACCACATTGGGATATAATTAATATCAATGATTTATATTGTTAAATAATGATGAAAATTATAGTTAAGTTATAGAAATACATCATAAAACATATAAATTTGTTTTATTTTTGGTCTTTAACTTTTAACTTTAACCTTTTTCATTATTTAACCTATACTGTGGTAAATTTTTTTTACCACGATAACATTTTTATGTCTAAAAATTGAATTTAACATAGAAAATAATTTGGAAATTAATATTAAAAATATGGAATTCATTTTACCAGATTTAATTCAAATAATTTTAAATATCATATTTCAAATTAATCTCATAGACAGAACAAAAAAACGGGGTTTTAAAGTGAAAATTTCAAAATTTTAAATTGTTTTTATATCCAATTTCAATGTGAAATTGATTAAAATTTAATAAAATTGATTTACATATGCATAATTAAACAATTTATACTTTGAAATCAATTTATAAAATAATTTTACTATATAGATAAATTATATAAAAAAGTAATTTTTAATTAAAGTTTAATATTTCTCACTATT
This sequence comes from Viscum album, assembly GCA_963277665.1. Classification (NCBI taxonomy): domain Eukaryota; kingdom Viridiplantae; phylum Streptophyta; class Magnoliopsida; order Santalales; family Viscaceae; genus Viscum; species Viscum album. The sequence continues at coordinate 444,856,705 of OY728160.1, forward strand.
CATAAAAAATGAAAGTTCTATAAAAATACAAATATTTTACCCTAAGAAAACTTTTATATACAAATTTCACAATTGATATTTACTTTTTCACATAAAAATTATGAAAGTGCCGAAATTTATATTTTAAAACGGTTCCTCATCAAAAGTCATCAAAAATGACTTTATAAATATATAGCTTCTTATACTTAAAATTTAAATGCATTATTTGAATATATAAGATATAAATTTCATTAATACATTTTACTAATAGATATGACTTAAATTTATTGAGTTAAAATTCTATTATGGGTGTTTTTGACACTTTCTTTCAAGGTGCACCAGTGTCGTCGTTCACTTGAATGGACTGTCCACACCGTTTTCCAACATTCCCACTTTCCAAAGGTTCGAAAAATTCACCACTTCTTCAAATATGTCTTCTTCTTGATCAAAATGGGATGATGTGATGTTGGTTCATCCTTCCATGGATTTCTCCTTGGAATTCGTCACCTAGTCCAGATCAACCTTATAGATGAAGACATTTTTTGTGAACCTCATTAACGATGACATCTCTTTTTGGATGCTGAATAATTATAATGCTTTTTTCTAGACATTCTAAGGGGTTTATACAAGGAAACATCCATCGGTCTGGGAAGTAGACACATTGGGCATCGCTGAGCATGTCTTGACATTGTAACATTGGAGCACTTGTATTCCTCCCCATAAGAGGGATTATCAAGGGTACAGAAACTTGTGGCCTCCCAAATAGATAATTTGGAATATTATATGAAAGGAATGTATTTCTAGGCCCCCCTCGGCATTCCATGTTTAACATGGGGCATGCCGCAAGTTTAATGTATTATGAAGATAGATCAGATTGATCAAAATACTTACAAATTTGGATCAGACAGGCACATCCCAAAGGGGGATCTCCTGAAGGTTTACCAGGAGGATGGATGAGGATGCCCAATGATAGCAGTCCAATGACGGGGTATCCAAATAATGGAATGTTTAACATATTGAAAGAGTATGTCCCTTAGAACGAGGATCCAAGGATTACTATTGGATGGGTGGAAATTCCTTTGATAGTGAACCCAAGTTATGTGTCCCATAAAGGGAAAGATGTCACACCATGAAGGATGACCAGGAAACCACTGAGGGTAGATTAGGAAAGTGGATCCTGTAGAGGGGGAAACCAAGGTTTACCATTGGCTGAGAATCAACCTCAGGGAGGCTTCCTATGTACAATTGGTAGAAGGAAGGAATCAAAACTCACGTAGTTCGAAGGAGTTATTTTGGAATTAGACATGGTTAGCATCTCATGTGATACTGAGGGTTGTGAAGGAATGAAAGGTTTTTACACACTGAGAAAACCCAAATTTATCACACAATCCCACCAGGATATTGTAGCCTAGGTAATAATCAGGATGGAAATGGAAGAAGTATTGAAGTGAAATGGAATGGATGATATGGAAAAAATATGAAGATGAAATTATTGTTCTTGAATGTTTGGGAGTCTTCCAATGTACCAAAGGTTGGTTGGGAATCAACGTCCATGTTGTTCTGATTGGGTAAATGTGTATTAAACCTAAATAGGTGTCCCAAGAATGTTGTGTGTATATTACACAATCGAGCTACCCAATTGTATGGATCAAAACGCCTTGGGGAGGTGGATATGGGGATGTATCCCAAAAAGGAAATGTGTCACATCACGTGGGTAAGTCCCTAGGAAAGAGAACTAGAGTTTACCATTAGTAGGGATTGAACCATGGTGAAGTTTCTTACATACCCTATTAAGAAGATAGAGATCAAAACTTGTGGAGTTCGGTAGTGAAAGGTATGGGGATTACGCACTAAGGTGGTCCATATGAGGTCGCAATCATTATTAGTCTCCAAGATCACATGATTCATTCTTGGTCTGGGAAATAAGTGTTAGTAGTAGACCTGATGATCATGTCCAAAAAGTGAGTCCATGAGAAGTGATGGGGGGATTACACATTGTGGTGGCCTAGGGAGATGGAGATTGGGGCTTACTCTAGGAGGGATGCTCGAAGAGGATCTCATATCATGTGATGAAGATGTCATTCACTACCAGGAGGGAAAATGAGATCTCACTATCATGGAGATGATTGGGCATATAAAATTATCAAGGTGAGGAACCCCATAACTGATTCCTACCCAAACATGGGGATGGGAATTCATTGGAAATTTTAGGATATGATCGGGTGGAGGAGTGGTCAATCATGGGGTCCACATTAGTGCATCTATGAGAAGAACCAATAGTTTTTTTCATACACATACATAGAATCATTTGGTAGAGAAACACAACAAGGAACATTTCTTGAGGTACCATGAAATCACTTCGCACAATCATGGAGGTTTCTACATAAGAGGGTATCGTGAATCAGGGGGCCTTGCTGAGAGGTGATTCACAAAGCTCAGGTGCTTCGTAGAGGTCAGAGGCTTCACGAAGGTAGGAGCTCTACGAAGAAGGGTGGCCCTTCCTTGGTATGGAGGCATGAGTTGTAAGATGAGTTCTTTTCAAAGGATTAATTATTTCTGAAAACTCATGTACCATAGAGGGACTTGCTCCTTTTTTATGGGAGTTTGAATTCAGGAAGGGAATCACTACAATAGGTAGGGATTAATCAAAATGAAGGATATGGGGTTTCACAAATCCACTACCCTGGGGAATTTTTTTTCAGGTTCATGGTGCTCACGAGATTCACAAAAAGTGAACTCGGAAGGAAAAATATTCTGGTAACAATTCATATGATGGGAGGGTGAGCTGACTATTTTTAGGAAAAAGGTGTCTTATGAGGTTTGAAGGCAGACCGTGAAGAAAAAATGATCTCTACAAAGAGGTGTAGGGCTAATCAGACTTGTGGAATCAACCATCAACTTTCTTTGCAGTGGTCGTAGGGATTGTTGGACCCATGAAGCCGACCTTCAACACCATGTGAGTTTGTGAGGACTGTGGGATATCTAAATGTTCTTTGCGAGGTAGATCCCTTTGATGATATTTGGTCTATTTGAGCTTGGATTTCATCTCCAATAGCTCTTTCTTTCCTCCACATATGCTAGGGTACATATTTCAGCACCAATAACCCCCCCCCCCCCCCGCCCTCAAAATGGGAGCTAATGGGAAATGAAAAGTTAGATATTGATGGTAAGTCGCCGAACACTAGTCATTTATGAAGTTGTATCTCAATTAAAGAGCATGATGCGTGCTAGGAAAAAAGTTCTCTATGAGGATTGGGAGCACAATAGCCGCTGTGAAGATTGGTCGGACATTTCCTACATGTAGCAAGTGAGGGGACCATTCTCCATATCGGATCTCTGTGAATAGTTTTCACCTAAGCTCTCTTTCCCATAGCGATCTTCCCTGCAAACAAGAATTTGAGAACCAGTTTCATCAGAATATTTCTTTGTGAATAATTTTTAGTGAACTGGGGCATCAAAATCCTTTATCACTCTATAATACATAAAGAGTTTTCTTCAGCAAGATGATCCAGTGCTTTGAGATTGAACTTTGTGAAAAATACTCAGAAAGAAGATCAAGAAATTTGAAAATGAATCAAAATATCATGGCTACCCAAGAAGTGACTTAGGATGTCCTTTTAGTTCTTCTTGAAGAGAAGATCTGATGAGAAACATCCTAATTGGTGAGTGTTTCTAGAGCTACTCTAATCACAAGTTGTTGAAGGGCCGGTTGATAGAAGTACAAAATGAATATCCTCTTTGAAAGAGACTTAATTTGAATGGGATTGGTATGATGGAGGATGTATTAATAAAAAATAAAACTAAGGAGGAACTGACTAACTATTTTATAGGCACACTATGTCAGTACCAGTGAATCAGGGCTACTGACATCCATATATAGAGGGATTGTTCACCTATAACTGCAGACTGCCTTTTCAACCTTCTCAACAATATCGATGGGAAACCACTACGACTAGATACATCTCCAACAAAACATCATAAAATCTTCAAAAAGTGGTTAAGGGACCGGATGAAAGGATGTATTGATGATTGGGACCTACACCAAGGCAGAAACTTCACCAAGGAATGGGCCTGTGCCTATTGGGTATGTGCATCATGTGTAGAATTTGGAGTGAATCTAGGGTGAGTAAGCATGTGAGAAGTGACATGGTATTCCCAATTCCATATTTACCTATTGAAGGACATCATGCCTGAGTTACTAAGTAGATGGAAATTTAGGACTAACACATTCCATTTGCATCATGGGTAGGTTGACATCAACCTTTGGATACTCAATATTGTATCTCTAGGAATCCCATTATAGGGGTGATGTATGAAAAATTTATCCCCACGTAGAATGAAAGGGAGGATCTAGAGTATATGTCAGATTTGGTGAAGATGCAGATAGACTTGGTGAGGGGAATATAAAAATAAAAAAAAATGATAAGGGGATTGGACATTAAGATGTGTTTTGGCCATTTTCTGAACTTTTTAATGAAAAGGATTGCTATGGGAGGGGAACACATGAAACTTCCCATAAGGCCCCTTAACTTCTAAAGAGGGGATCAATGAATAAAGTAAGGTTCTTATTAGAGAATCCGGGAGGAAAACCAATGGAAGTTGTGGGGGTACACATAAAAAAGGAGCATAAACTAGAATTCATATTTGTATGGGTTCACATAAGTTCTCATTTGTGGTTGGATTATTCTAGAAAGAGATGCACATATGGGTGCTTAACCACACATGATCATCATGGTAGCAATTCCATCAAAGGGGAAGTGCATCAATGTCAGAGTTACATTTCTATAAAAGATGTACAAGGTTACCTAAAATATTAGTGAGGGGAAGAAAGCAATGTACATGTGTAGACTGCTCCACTTTCTGTATGGATGTGTGGAAGCACACATGGGGGGATATGAAACATGAACCCAATCATTACTCCCGAGATGAACTTTCGACCAGCCATTATGAATGTTGTAGGATGTTTTATGTTCAATATAAACTTGATGTTGGTGATTAATAAGATATGGAGGGTAGAATAATTACCCTTCCATTTATTTCCTCTGCTAATGAGAGTGTTCACTAATGAAGAAAGATGAATGGAGTAGAAGTAATCATATATACTAGACTTTTGAGGTGGCGTTTTGGTGGCACGAGTGGATTGAGAGCCAATATGTGAACTATACACCCCAAACCAATTTGTGAGGTAGTACACATTCCGACGAATACTGACCCTGATGGTATAAATGGGGGTACGTCATGAAGACCACCCTTGAGTTTTGAGGCAGCTTTGGAACATGTTTACATGAGAAGATGAGAAGATGAAGGAATAGATTCCACAACCCACTTCCACTTATGGTATTTTTGAAGATTATGTAAAGAGATAGGAGGATGCCTACTTGGGAGAAATTCTAAAAAAACGAACCAAATGAACCATCCATGGAGTGGCCCATCGGCCTCACGGTTGAGTCTGAACATCGACAATAGTACCCCATCGTAGTAGGACTGATACACATCATAGTGGCAGATCTACAGTTGTATAGGCAATAACTCCATCTCTTACACTAACCAGAAGTTGAAGATGATTGTTAGTAGTAGGTCTAGTGGTCCCCATCAGGAAGACCCAGGATGAAGGGCAACTATCAAGAGGGTTTTAAAAAATACATACCCAAGCTCTTGGGAAGCGACTGCATTGCATGAATATAGCTAAAGATATTTTCTACCCTAAATATTGAGAATATTGGGATGATAGTAGGAAATACCTTAATTATTTTGAAATGTTGGTCTACCACAACCAGTTTAGGAAGGATCTTTTGGGAATTGGTTAAGCTAATGATAGATTCCTTTCATCCCTAGTAGAAGGGGAGTGTTATGTGGATGAGATGGATAATTTAGTGCACTCTCAAGGCACTCAACATCCTATGACGAAACTAGTGAAAGTATTACTAGATATGATATCCCTACCACAACTATCATTTTCTAAGATGGTGGTGCACTTTCCCATTCACGAGGAATTAGATGGGTCCTAGTGGGATGATGCAGATTGAGGGGTCCCCTGGAGGAAGGTGAGGTTGTGACCACAGAGGAAACTTCCCTAAGAGGATTTTATGAATCACTTGATGTAAGTTATATATAATTACCATGTTCTATTACTTCAATCATTTTTATCTATGATTATCGACGGACATATATTCTATACTGTAGAACCTTTCTCCAGAGACCTCTACTGATAGGGATGGAGGCATGGCAATATGAGTGAAAAATCGAACATAGTGACCTACTTCTAGAGAAATAGTAGCTATGTAGTCCAACAGTGATAGGGAGGAAAGGTTAGCCTCTATGGAACCTTCATAAACTATAATAATATAATGAGGGAGAAATTTTATAATCCTAGTGATGGAAATACAAAGTTGAGACCATGATAAACCATCACTTGACCATTGTAAGTTTCCAGCCTCATAGAGTTATACTTTTTATTTCCCAGTCATATTTACGGACATGAACCTTGTCTGAATAGTCCTTAGAGTGTTGGGAAACCTACTACTATGAATGGAAGGAGTACCCAAGGCCCTTTCCCTAGGAGGGGTATCCATTCATATGGTTCCAAGAATCCAAGTTGAATATGCCATGACCTCTAGTAATCAGATGATTGTGTATGATGGTAGTTCTACCTGTGGGGATGATAGGGACAACCTTATAAAGGTGGGATCAAGTGATGAAGATCAACCTTACAACATGGATCCCATCCTAGCTAACACAATACCATTGAAATACCCTATCACTGAATTCCTAGCCAAATTCCCAATGTATGAACATGTAAATCTAGAAGAAATATATGAGTTTTATTCTAATGTTATCAAGGACAGCCAGGCTACCTGACACCGGTCATGGAAGATATTCAATCAGTCAAGTGAAACAACTCAAGAAACTCAGTGGATAATCTGTATAGGATCACTTCACCATTAGCTATATGACCTTTGTATTTGAGGGATGGATAATCTATACTTTCACATGATCATCCAATACTACCTTGTTGAGAAGATCTGGGAAACCAGTCTACATTTGGATGATACCTGGTGCCAGATTTTTTTTTAAAACGTCTAGAAGATTTATGAGATGGAAAAGGATATCTAGAGCCTATATTAGAAGATAGATAAGTTTTTTTCATTTTTCAATGATCAATTGGAACTCGTCATATGACTAATGTTCCAGCTGGTGGAGGTCAAGAAGCAGTTGAGGCAGGTGAGTAGTCAAGTGGATGACCATCGATCTGAACATAAATGGGGGATGATCACAATGGATGAGATTAAATATATTTTAAATGAAGAATACAGGGAGCCCATGATACTAAAACATATCCTAGAGGTCACATGTCATTGGGAGGAAGAGTTGAGGTGCTCCATTAATGGGGAAATCCACAGAGGCCATGTTTTTCCAATATCACGAAATATACTTTATTACTGGATTTGATAGTTTTCAACTATGTGTAGATATGTATCAATATTTTTTCAATTACTACATATTGATCATATCTGTGAAGTAACTAATGATCAATCCCTAAGCTCATGTGGGTCACGACCAGTGTGAGAAATAAGGGACAACCATATAACCGTTCACTTTATATGAGAGTGCCAACTGACCATCGAATACTTAGGGTCTGCTATTGATGAATGACCACCCAGAGTGTTCAAGGTGATAGAGGTTGTGACTAAAGAATAGGGCTCGTGAAATAGCTGATTTACCCTTAACAATGTGCTCTAGTACATGAGAGGGATAATGCTAGGGTAATTGTAATCAATCCGAACAAATGGAAAAAAATAATTGCAAATCATGATGCCCAACATTTGGAATCACAGAGAGGATAGAATGTTTCTTTGAGATAACTACTAAACATATTCAATACACATTATTCTTAATTTCATCTAGAGATGGGGACAAAAAATGGGGGTCGACTGCTAGCTATATTTGAAATCTGCGGTCTAGCTCCAAATGTTATGCGATATCTTTTAGGGCATTTGACCAAAGTTATAGGTGAGAAAAAATGGTATAGAGAAACAATCAAGGGGGCCCTTTAAACACGAAAGAGGATGATGATCAAAATATGGTGAATAGAAAACATGGAGTGGATTTATGGGATGTTAGAAAAAATTGAAACACTCTTCAAATTAGTCCACCATAATTGAGAGTACACTAGTGTAGGTGCATTGCTCCGAAGAAGGATTGAACCTAAATTCTAGGGGAGAATCATCTCATAGGCCGTGAAACTACTAAAGATGTAAAAAATGTGGTAGATGACAAGAACTATGGTTGATAAACTCTCAAGTGAGGGCCTATAATGATTTTTAATTTCACATCATAGAAGTATGGATGACACATACATAGTTTAATGTCATACGGTGAGGACGATACATGGAACCATTAATGTAATATGACCATGACATTGCACATAGTTTAAGGTCATACTAACTGGACCCTGGAGAATAGTTAAATGTTTTGTTTCTTAGACTATGATTTCTATTCCAAGAATGTTTTAATGGCACTAAGGAGATGAACCCAATGTGGGTGAGTCAAAGGAGGCTTTTGCATTCCAAATTTACCAATGAATAGACAAGAAAGAGGCATATGAAGTGAGGTGAGGGTAAAACCTAACATGATTGAGGACCTTGGAGGCCCAATGTCACACCACACATTTTCTATGGGGATATTAGTTTAAGGTCAGAGCGTTTGGACTAGAAACTACTTTCAATATCAGAATCATTCATACTAGAATTTCTGAGCATATGTGATCCATTCTCAGTGTAGGAAAAAAGGAATGGTTTAGGGGGATTACATGACGTGGGAGAGTACATCGGGAGTGACACTAAGAATGAAATCCCACCCTAATAAAATAATGCTAATGATGGGTAATTTGAGACTTTCAGAGTATAAATAAAGGGAATAATGGTATGTAGAGGCTGAATATTGACCACGTTCAAAACAAAGAGACCATAAAAACCTAGAAAATAATGGGGAAAGAAAATTTGGTATCACCTGTTGACCACATTTGAAAAATAAGACTCACTATTTACTGCCAAAGATCCATTAGGGAGTCGACATAGGATGGGAGGTCAGCCAAAGATGGTATGACATTGTCAGCATTAGGGGGATCTATTTGGATGTGAAAGATGATGGAAAAACAAAACTAAGAAGGACTATAAGTGTGGATTGAGGATATCAGAGAGTGACATCTATTCCCAGTAGTGAAAATTGTTTAAGGTCATGTTACATGGACCATGTCGAATAGTTTAAATCTATATTTCAAGGAATACTAGATGATGCTCAGTCTAAGGGTATGTATACAAAAAATGGGAGAAAAAATACAATATAAATGAGGCCAAATAGATAATGTGTTTCATCCACACCTTAAGAAGACAGTGAGACTAATTGCCAAAAAGGTTTAATGAACCTGTTGCTAGTCCTGAGACAAAATTTTTAGGAATCACTATATATTCCCGAATGATGGGAATCAAGCCATATGTGGTTCTTGACAGGTGTAATAGTGGATTAAATGTGCCAATGATGATGTACTCTCAAATGAGAACACAACATCATTATTCGGTTTGTCATTGTTTGGTATGGATAATGATGCCATGGTTTAAGGTTGTATTCTAGGACCAGACCATGCCTTTTAACGTTGTGCGATAAGGACTCAAAGAGGGACATGCAAGGCATGGTTACGAAAACCTGACATAAATGAGGACCAAAGAGATCCACACCACACCACACACCTCTGGGAAATATTATGAATAAACTCTTAGTTTAAAAGTTCAAAGAGTTTGGACCATAGGGTTGTTCCACTACTCCATATTCAGATAATCCCTATCAAGACTCCTATTCCCACTTGAGCCATGGTTGGTGTGGGAAACAAGGAGCGATGTGAAGCTTTACCTTTTATATGGGATCACACATTAATGGATGGAAAATTTCATGAGGGAAATTCCCAACCACACTAACATTCCCACTAAACATGCCCAAATTCTCAGAGGGAAAACACCAGGGGTGTTGGGGATCCTCAGAACATAGGGAGGTGGAAAATGCGAATCACTTCACCCAATATCGGGAACATAAAGAGGGAGGAATAATTATGGAGGATAACATATGACATTATTGGTGAAACAAAACTAATAATGTGCTACTAGGAATGGAGATAGACTAACTATTGTTAAATTAAGACCATGTCAATGACACGATACCAAACTCAATGTGGCATCCAAAATCCTCCAGGGCATTGACCCAGAACGATAGGTGAGCCCAAGTCGCATGAGACCATATCATCAGGGGGTCTCTTCAAATGTAAAATAGGATGGGGAACTAGGAAAATGGACACATGAAACATGGGAAGGGATCATACCTATGGAATACACACTCGAGGTCTTAGACCACTGCACATTCAATCATGTCAATTTAAAAAATCCATAGGCAAAATCATACCTAACATCAAGGATTGAATTCCAAGGAGAGGTATTGCAAATAGTTTAAGGGTCATAGACATTCAGTTTAAAGTCACGAGGAATGAAAAAAATTGTAACGCCCCGACCCCAGTAACCCAGAGTCGGTGCTTTATTACATAACATTGGAATGATCACAAAAGATCAAGTCTTGAAAGACCGGTTAGTTTAGAAGCCTTGGAATCACTAGATACATTCATAAAGTTTACATTACATCATAAAATGAAAAACTACTGCAACAACTTGTATCTATATACCACACTCATATCCCCTCATACTATCCCTGCAGGTCATTCATAATTTTTTTTTACATCTTGGGAAAAATAAATCATAGAAAGGGGTGAGCTCAGATTCCCACTAAGGATAAAAATATAGTGGAAACTTTCATAAATAAGAATAAACATTTAAGGCAATGTATAACTAAAATAAAATCCTTTTAAACATGAACTTAATAATAATATGGAAACAATAAAATGAAATAATGCCATTTACTTATTCACATGGATATTCTACTAGTCGAATAATCAAATGCAATATCAATAAGCACTTTCATAATGATGGAATGCATAATTCCAGACTATCATAACCACATAGTCAAGGCCTTGTGCCCAGACTACAAATAAGATTTTTTCAAGGCCTTGTGACAAGAAATTAGTTTGTCTCATGAGACCTACCGATGCATCGAGGAGCAATAGCGGGCCCCACCAGTTACTTAATATGTCCAATTCAATCCTCATATGAACATGTTTAAACATAAAATAAACATTCGTATTAAAACTAGCATACAAAATGTCAATACTTTGTACATAAACCATGAATGCTATAAAAATAACATATCCACAGTCAAACATACCACAAAACATTCAATTCAATATGTATGTTTTGTATCATAATAAATCAACTTCAAATAAGCTTAAAATCCATCAACGGATGTTGACATAGATGAAATAAAAACTATTTGAGAGAAATATCTCTTTTTTTGAAATCATTTAAAAGTCAGGTAATTATAAAATAAAACAATTAATTTGAAAATATTCTTAGAATATTGTATGGGAAGATTCGACGATTTTATAATGGTGGGAAAATAACCGCACACGCCGTATAAGCTAAAAAGACATTCTTACCTTAAATCTGTCGAAAGGGTTAAAAAGGACCTTGTTTGGAAAACGACGGAAATATTCCTTTATAAAAAAATTATAAAAAGTATAACAAGGGTATAAATGACTTCAAACCATTATCTATAAAATAGTAAGAATTATTTTAAAATAAATTTTTGAGATACTTGGATGTGGATGATAAAGAGGTCCCAATAGATAATTACGTATAAACAACCTTGGATAATGAAGAGATTGTGAAATAAACCCTTACCTTGTACTTTTACTTGGTAGTGGGTAGGTTAAACTCATGTATAATGGTGAAATAAATTTTATTAAATTATTGATGAATTATATACATTAAGATGATATCATATATGATCTTCTAATATTGCCTTTTAGTATTATCGTTGTTTCAGTGTTAACTGATTCATTCTCCTTTATATGAATGGTTACGAAAGTCATGTTTGTTACGAATAGGATATATTTTATTTATATAAAGAATTATATTATGTCATTAAAAATTATTTTTAACCATAAAATGAAAATTACTCTTGAATGGATATGATGGGAAAAGAATCACATCGCGTTCGTGGAGACGGTAATCCGTACGTACGCACGAACGCTACATCCATTTCTTTTTTCATTTTAAAAGGAATAAAAAACAAATGATACATAGGTATATTATTAATTCAGTATAACATAAAATCTTATATATGTTACTTATGTTCATTAACACCATTCTTTATACGTTCCATGTATTGTATGAACGAGTCATATCACTTTGAGGGGGCGGCAGTCCACACTACCTCAAATGAAATTATCGTATATATATACAACATAAAACAAATAATGGTATGCTATGAAATGGAATTAAATAAGATTATATATAAAATAAATATCATAAATATCATATTTAATTATAGTGACATCATAATGGACACCATGAGAGGCGGTAGAAGATAATTGAACAATCATCCTTTCATGAGGCGTTTGGTTTCCATCCACAGAAACATTATGTTATTCACCCATTAAATAGAGGTTTGTGTAATTGTAGTTAGAATAATTCTCATTACAATATCCTATTATATTTAGGATACTGGTGTTTTTACAAAAGAAAAGAATAAGAAGAGTTTAGGGGTTGGATAAGTAAAATAAAAGAAAAGAAGCTAAGAGAAATCGTTACCTTTAATTAGGGTAACTCCCTTTGGTTTGAACCAAAAATGACTCCTGAAGTACCTTCTACCTAACGTAAGGCTTCTAGGAGGAGGAGAGGGATGTAGGGAGATTAATTGGGTATAGGTTAGATGAGAAAAAAGGCTTTAGAGGTGTGAGTAATTGGTTATAAGTGGTGTCCTTTTATAAATGGGAGGAGGGGCTCTTTAGGAAGGATTGAAAATATTATTTTATTATATAGTGTTATTCAGTTCATAAAGGTCCATAACTCATTAAAGATGAATATAAGATGACTCATGATAGAAATGAAATAATCCTATATGAATTGGACAGGTTTTGGTAATTATTTTAGTCTTTATAATCTTATTTATTTAAATCATTTATTAATGAGGTAAACAGTACATCATTATTGTGTCATAAATAATTTAGTTTATTAGATGTCTAAAAATTATTAAAAAAATACCATGATGTAGGAAATATATTTAGATTTCTAATAAATATTTATAGTTGAAATGATAACATATATAACCCTATGTAAAAATTGTCTTGCTAAAAGATAGTTTCTTATGTCATTTTTGTATTTACTTTATCTTAATTAATATAAAGTGTCATTATCACTTAAAAGTGGCTCCATGGGGTCCCAAAATCGACCCAAAGATGCCCATGGTCGGAAATGTACTAAACAATCGGGTTAGGACACGTTTTAGTGTACATTAGTATTATTATAATATTATTTTTTTACCCTTATTTACCATATTTACCATTTAACCTTGGAAAATAAAATATTTACCGAAGTAATTATTAAAAATGTCTAAAAATAAAAGTTATCTATTTAAACAATTTGGACCTCCTGATTCTAAATATGGAATCTATTTTTCTAAATTCAAAACAGAAAAGTGGCTGAAATTAATTTAAAATCAATTCTCGCTGTTAAAACAAAAAGCGTGTTTTTAAGAAATAATAACTATCAAAAGATTGACACTTTTTTATGTCCAGTTTAATTGTGAAATTATGTCCAATGACCAAAATTGTATTAAATGGTAAAAATATATTATAAATATACCTTAAAACCACTCAAATTCATAATTTCTCACTATTAATTATTTTTATTAAAAAATAATTTTTTAATTAAAATTTAGTAATTTTCACTATTCATTAAAATATGAATGTTTTCAGAAAATTACCAAAAATTTCACCCTAGGTTAATTTCAATATTAAGAATCCAAAAATGAATTCCATTTTGAAATATAATATTTATAAAATTTCAAAAAGTGGGTATTACTATTCATAATGTCTAGTTTGATTGGTTGTGGTGTGTGTTAGAACTCGAAGTTGTGTACAACACCCACTACTATATTATTTAAAGAGAAGCGTACCATGGAAGCTTGGGGTGTTACATTTCCCTCCTTCAAATAATTTCTTCCCCAAAATTTCTAGAATAATACAACATGAAAATACTTGGGTGGTTCATCATAAGTTCCTCGGGTTCCCACGTTGCCTCTTCCATCTTATGGTTTCTCCATAGAACTTTTACCAGACGAGTCATCCGGTTTCTCAACACGTGTTCTCTGGTATCAACAATCCTGATGGGATATTCACATTAATATAGATCAGGTTCCAGTTCTACTTCCTCATAGGTGAGTACATGCATTGGTTCAGGCATGTATTTTCTCAATAGTGATACATGGAACACATCGGGAACTTTGGAGAGACTTGGTGGCATTTCCAAACGGTAAGCTACAACCCCAATTTGTTCTAGAATTTCAAAAGTTCCTATGTACTTGGGACTCAATTTAACCTTATTAAAGAAATGTATAACTCTCTTACATAGAGATAACTTCAAGAAAACATGATCTTCTACCTGAAATTCCAAATCCTTCATTTGGTTGTCAGCATAGCTCTTCTGCCTACTTTGAGCTGCTTTGATGTGGCTTTAGATTACGATCACCTTTTCCATAGTTTCCTTCACAAGTTCTGGGCCTACGAGTTTTCTTTCACCAATATCATCCCAACAGATTGGTGTGTGATATCTCTTTCTATATAATGCTCCATATGATGCCATCCGAATACTTGAATAAAAGCTATTGTTATTGGAAAATTCTACCAGAGGTATATACTGATCCCACATACCTTGAAAGTCAAGTGAGCGTGATATCATCATGTCTTCTAATGTTTGAATAGTCTGTTCTGATTGTCCATCAGTTTGGGGTTGGTAGGCAGTGCTCAAATGAAGTTCAATATCCAAGGCCTTTTGAAGACTCTTCGAGAATCTTGAAGTAAAATTTGGATCATGAATGGAAAGAAACGATAGAGGTACTCCATGATGTCTCAAAACATCATTAATATATATTCTTTCTAGAATTTCATGTGGTATATCTTCTCTTATAGCATGAAAATGTGATGACTTGGTAAGACAATCAACAATGACCCATATTGCATCATTCTTTCTAGGAGTCTTTGGTAGTCCCATGACAAAGTCTATCATGATATTATACCATTTCCACCCAAGTATGGGAAGAGGTTACATGACTCCTCCAGGCTGTTTCCTTCCAACTTTCACTTGTTAACAAACCATACATCTTGACACAAAATCAGTAATCTCCTTTTTCATTTAGGCCCATACAAAATGTTCCCTCAAATATCTATACATTTTGGTGCTCCCAGGGTGTATAGAGAAATTGGAACTATGAGCATCGTACAACAATTCCCTTTTTAGATCGTGTATATTGGGAACACAAAGACTCTTCCCAAATTTAAAAATTCCATCTTCATATACAAATTCACTCAATCTGCCATCATTCACAGCTTTAATATTATTTTGAAACTCTTCATCACTGGTCTGAGAACTCTTTATCCTTTCTAGTAAAGATGGTTTGGAAACCATTTGAAAACGTATTGAGGTTTCACCTTCCATGGTGATTCCCATATCCATATTTACTAGATCCATGTATATAGTATCCTTTTCAACTCTCATCTTGTTCAAAACAACAAGATCCTTTCTGCTCAAAGCATCTGCCACCTTATTTGCCTTCCCCGGGTGGTAGTGTATCATGCAATCATAATCCTTGAGTAGTTCAAGCCATCGTTTTTTCTTCATATTGAGTTCTTTTTGTGAGAAAATATACTTCAAACTATTGTGATCAGTATAAATCTCACATTTCTCACAATATAGATAGTGTCTCAAAATCTTCAAAGCAATGGTTACAGCAGCTAACTGAAGATCATGTGCAGGATAGTTTTTCTCATGAATTTTCAGCTATCGTGATACATAGGAAATAACTCTATCATTCTACATAAGGACACAACCAAGTCCTTTCTTCGATGCATCACTATAATTAACGAACCCATCATTCCCCGATGGTAGAGTCAATATATGAGAATTGACTAATCTTCTCTTGAGTTATTCAAAGTATTCTTCACACTATTTTTTCCAAACAAATTTAACCCCTTTACATGTGAGCTTCATTAATGGGTTAGCCAATCGGGAAAAATTCTGGATGAAACGCCGATAATAACCTGCTAAACCAATAAAACTGCGCACCTCGGTTATACTCGTTGGTGTTGGCCATTCTTGGATTGCCTTGGTCATAGAATGATCAACATAAATTCTATCCTTAGATACAATATGACCAATAAAATAAATCTTCTGAAGCCAGAATTCACACTTTCTAAACATCCCATATAATTTAAGTCTTTTAATAGTCTTCAGGATAATGCGCAAGTGATTTTCATGATATTCGTAGCTTTTGGATTATACTAAGATATCATCAATAAATACCACCACAAATCATCGAGATATTCATTGAAAACTCTGTTCATTAGATCCATGAATACAGAGGGTGAATTATTCAGCCCAAAAAGAATTATTGTAAACTCGTAACGCCCGTACCTGGTTCGAAATGCTGTCTTTAGAATGTGTTCCTTCTTTACACACAACTTATGGTATCCAGATAAAAGGTAAAAATTTGAAAATTATTTATGGAGAAACACTAGGGAGAATAAATCCCTTATTAATAAATTCTTATTGTGGTATCTTTAGTTCAACTAATTCCATAGTTTCCATTCTATAAGGGGTCTCCGATATAGGCTTTGAACAAGAAATTAAATCAATGGATTCTCAATTTCTCGTTTTAGAGGATGTCTAGGTAAATATTCCAGAAACACATCTATATATTCTTTCACAATATGTAAATACTCTATTTGAACATTACTTTCCTCACCCACAGTTATTCAATTCTCTTCCTCCCCAATAATTGAATTTAGTTGAGCTTCTGGGGCTGGATCTAGATAAGAATTTTTTGGTGACGATTCTTCTCTAAAGATAAGGTGTTCCTTTTCATCATCATCAAAAATATTAACCTCCTTCTTCTTACAATAAATATTCGTATCATGGTTGAAAATATAATCTATGCTAAGGATTATATCAAATTAAATCATGGGTATGATGATGAGATCAGTAGATAAAGAGCATTTATATGCTCTAATGGGGACTGATTTATAGAACTTTGTAGCAATGATACATCCTATACGAGTTTTTACTGACAAGTCCTTTGTTAAATAAAATTGGAAATATCTAATTTTCATAGAAAACTGGGAAGATATGAAACAATTCAATGATCCAGAATGAAATAAATCATTTTTTAAAATTCAGGAAACCATTAAATTGCCTACTACCACGTCTTTCAGAGCTTCTACCTCAGCAGTAGTGATAACATATTCTTGGCCTTGATCTCTTGGCCTTTTCTGAGGTATGTTTCCCTGACACTTAGGACATTCATTTGCATAATGTCCCATCTCCCTGCAATTATAGCATTGAACATCGGTAGCCTCTTTCTTCCCCTTTAAATCACGAGCTTGGTGGCCTTTTTTACCACAACTGTAATAGAATCCCATTCCTTTCATGCAAGTACAAGGGTGTTTCTTCACACATTTACTGCAAGATGGATACTCAAATTTTCACTTCTTCCCCTTATTTCCATTTCCAGAGTGATCAATATATCTCTTCTTCTCTTTCATTGCTTTAAAGATGTAAGACTTAGGGAATTATTTTTCTGTCTTGATAGCACATGAGACAATATCTTCGTACAACGAGAAGGATTGTGAGACTAATGCTCGACGGAGAAACGGTTTTAACCCATCAAAGAAACGATCAGTCTTTCTTCTTGGGTTATGTATATAATCTGCAGCATGCCTCACTAACCTTGTAATTAGAGCCTTATACTTTGTGACATTCTCATCCTCTGTTTGCATGAGGCTCAGAAATTGCCTTTCCATATCTTCTCGATGGTCACGAGGAAAGTATTTTTCTACGAAAATATCTTTAAACTCCCTCCATTACATATTTGACACTTCATAATCCTCCTTTGTGTTTTGAATCAATGACCACCATTGGTCATCATCTTCGGTGAGGCGGTAAACTGCCATGATAACATTATCCCTTTCAATACTCCCCAAGGCATGGAATATTTTCTCTAAGGAATTTATCCCTTGCTCAGTTACTAGTGTATTTTTACCCCAATTGAATGTTGATGGTTGTTGCCTCATGAAGTGATATAACATTGATCGTCCTAGCTACGGATCGGGGTGCTCCTTATGGGTATGGTAATTATTCATAACCCGAGTGAGTTGTCAAAGTATGGTGATTAGCTGATCAGCACCAGTTGCATCACCAACTTCACTATAATTATTTTGAGTAAGAGGGAAATACCTACATGGAGTGCGTGCATTGATACGATTTCCATTCCTTCTATTGGGCACCATTTCGAACAATGTCATAAACTATATTAGTTTATGAATCGAAATACATAATTCCAAACTTGTAAAACACTAAACATAAATTGAACAGTTTATGGATATAATCCATAATCATAAAAAAATGTTTTCTTTGAGGAAGTATATACTCATAAACCCTTCATAATGGTTTGTAAATAAAATGATAATTATCATAAGCATATCCCTCGGGAGTGTGTAACCAAGAGTGCAGTACGGCTCGTTGTCGTGCACTAGATCCCGTTCGAGTCAAGATCAAAGCGGTGTTTTCAGGTTTTACCCCTAGGTACATCTGTGCCAGAGCTGCCTCTACCTGCTCATTTCCATATAGGGATGCATTTCTTGGAAAACTCAAAAAATCTCTACAAAACCAAAATTCTAGGATGTTCTTCTATACTATTCCTAAAAGTCCATCTTAGGTCTATATTATCTAATCAATGTTTATCTAAATCTAGCTTCCAAGATTTGTACTAAACATCCTCTGATACCAACTGTAACGCCTTGACCCCAGTTACCCAGAGTTAGTGAATTATTACATAAAATTGGAAAGATCACAAAAGATCAAGTCTCGAAAGACTGATTAGTTTAGTAGCCTTAGAATCACTAGATACATTCATAAAGTTTACATTACATCAAAAAAATGAAAAACTACAACAAAAACTTGTCTCCATACACCACACTCATATCCCCTCATACTATACATATAGGTCATTCATAAAAAACTTCTTCACATTGTGGGAAATATAAAACGTAGAAAGGGGTGAGCTCAGATGCCCAGTAAGGATAAAAATATAGCAAAAACTTTCATAAATAAGCATAAACATTTAAGGCAATGTATAACTAAAACAAAATCCTTTTAAACATGAACTTCAGTATAATATGGAAAAAATAAAATGAAATAATTCCATTTACTTATTCACATGGATATTCTACTAGTCGAATAATCACATGCAATATCAATAACCACTTTCATAATGATGAAATGCATAATTCCAAACTATCATAACCACATAGTCAAGGCTTTATGCCAAGAATACAAATAAGATTTTTTCAAGGCCAAGTGACAAGACACTAGTTTGTCTCATGAGACCTACCGATGCATCGAGGACCTATAACAGTCTCTACCCGTCACTTAATAAGTCCAATTCATTCCTCATATGAACATGTTTGAACATAACATAAACATTCATATTAAAACTAGCATACGAAATGTCAATACTTTCTCCATAAACCATGAATGGTATAAAAATAACATATCAAAAGTAAAAAATACCACAAAACCTTCAATACAATATAAATGTTTTGTATCATAATAAATCAACTTCAAATAAGCTTAAAATCCATCAAAGGATGTTGACATAGATGAAATCAAAAATCTTTGAGAGAAATATATCGTTTTTTGAAATCATTTAAAAGTCAAATAATTATAAAATAAAAAATTTACTTTAAAAACATTCTTATAAGCTTTTAAGGGAAGCTTTGACAATTTTTTAATGGTAGAAAATATCCAAACACTCCGTATAAGTTAAAAAGATAATATTACTGTAAATCTATCGAAAAGGTTAAAAATGACCTTGTTTTGAAAACAATGGAAAGATTCCTTTATAAACATCTTATAAAAAGTCAAACAAGGGTATAAATGACTCTATACCATTGTATATAAAATATTAATAATGATTTTAAAATACATTTTTGAGAAACATGGATGTGGATGATAAAGTGGTCCCAGTAGATAATTACTTATAAACAACCTCGGATAATGAAGAGATTGTGAAATAAATCATTACCTTGTACTTTTCCTTGGTATAGGGGAGTTTAACCTCATATATAATGGTTAAATAGTTTTTATTAAATTATTCAATAATTATATACATTAATATGATATCACATATGATCTTCTAATATTGCCTTTTAGTATTATCGTTGTTTCAGTGTTAACTGATTCGTTCTCCTTTATATTCTTGGTTACGTAAGTCATGTTTGTTATGAATAGGATATATTTTATTTATATACAGAATGATATTATGTCATTAAACATTATTTTTAACCATCAAATGAAAATTATTCTTGAATGGATATGATGGGGAAATGAATCTCATCGTGTTCGTGGAGACGGTAATCCGCACGTACGCACGAATGCTACTTCAATTTCATTTTTAATTTTAAAAGGAATAAAAACAATAGTATACATAGGTATATTATTATTACAGTATAAAATAATATCTTATATATGTTACTTATGTTCATTAACACCATACTTTATACTTTCCATGTATGGAATGAACGAGTCATATCACTTTGAGGGGGCGGTATCTGCACTTCCTCAAATGAAATTATCGTATATATATACAACATGAAACGAATAATGGTATACTATCAAATGGAATTAAAGAAGATTATATATAAAATAAATATCATTAATATCATATTTAATTATAGTTCCATCACAATGGCCACAATGAGTGGCGGTTGGAGATAATTGAATAATAATCCTTTCGTGAGGCGTTTGGTTTCCATCCACAAAAACATTATGTTCTTCACCCATTAGATGGAGGTGTGTGGAATTTAAGTTAGAATAATTATCATAACAATAAACTAGTATATTTTTGATACTGGTGTTGTTACAAATTAAATGAATAAGAAGATTTTAGAGTTTGGAGAAGAAAAATAAAATAAAAGAAGCTAAGAGAAATCGTTACCTTTAATTTGGGTAACTCCCTTTGGTTTGAACCAAAATGACTCTTGAAGTTATTTTTGCCTAAGTTAAGGCTTCTAGGAGGAGGAGAGGGATCTAGAGATATTAATTTAGCAGATTTTGGATGATCCAAAAGGCTTTATAGGTGTGAGGAATTGGTTATAAGTGGTGTCCTTTTATAAGGGGGAGTAGGGGCTCTTTAGGAATGATTGAAAATATTATTTTTTTATATAATTATATTAGGTTTCAAAAGGTCTCAATCTCATTAAACTTGAATATAAGATGACTCATGATCGAAATGAAATCATCCAATAAGAATTGGACTCGTTTTGGGTATTATTTTAGTCTTTATAATCTTATTTATCTAAATGATTTATTAATGAGGTTAACACTACATTATTATTGTGTCATAAATAATTTACTTTATTAGATGTCTAAAAATTATAAAAAAAATACCATGGTGTAGGAAATATTTTTATCTTTCTAATGAATATTTTTAGTCGAAATGATAAGATATATATCCCTACGTAAAAATTGTTTTTCTAAAAGATATTTTCTTTTGTAATTTTTGTATTTACTTTAACTTAATTAATATAAAGTTTCATTATCACTTAAAAGTTGCTCCATGGGGTCCCATAATCAACCCAAATATGGCCATGGTAGGACATGTATCAACTAATATGGTTAGGACACGTTTTACGGTAATTTAGTATTATTATAATATTATTTTTTACCCTTATTTACCAGATTTACCCTTTAACCATGGTAAATAAAATATTTACCGAAGTAATTATTCAAAATTTTAAAAATAAAAGCTATCTATTTACACAATTTGGAACTATTGATTATAAATATGGAATACATTTTTTAGATTCAAAATACAAAAGTGGAAGAAATTAATTTAAAATTAATTTCCACTGTCAAAACAAAAAGCGTGTTTTATAGAAATAATAACTATCAAAAGATTGACACTTGTTTATGTCCGGTTTAAATGTGAAATTATGTCCAATAACCCACATTGTATTAAATGGTAAAAATATATTATAAATATACTTTAAAACGTCTAAAATTCATAATTTATCACTATTAAATATTTTCATTAAAAAAAGTTGTTTTTAATTAAAATTTAGTAATTTTCACTATTCATCAAAATATGAATGTTTTCAGAAAAACACTAAAATTTTACCCTAGGATAATTTTGATATTCCAAATCCAGAAAAAAGTCCATTTTGAATGATAATATTTATAAAATTTCAAAATGTGGGTATTACTATTCATAACGGCTAGTTTGATTGGTTGTGGTGTGTGTTTGAACTCGAAGTTGCGTACAACACACGCTACTGTATTATTCAAAGAGAAGCGCACCATGGAATCTTGGGGTGTTACAAAAAATTTCACACAGCTTATCATCATGTTACTAGGATATATCATTCCAAGAGATAAGTTCATGGTGTGGAAAATAACCAGATGTAAATAAGGACCGTAGAGATCCACACCACATAACACACTCTAAAAGGGGAACCCAGACCAAAAGGGAAAAATGTGGATTTATGATTCTGAATCTGGGACAAGAAATAATATATTCGGGAATTAAAAAATATACCATAATTATGGGAATCAATCCACACATTGTACTGATAGTTGGCATGGAAAATGTCCAATTCTAAGGGCTATTGACTTCTCAGGTGAAGACATTATGATGCTAAGTAGTTTAGCATCATAAATCCAGGGCACGAAATACATTATTTAATGTCATATGATAATTAAGGGGGAAATTATGTAGTTTTACATTATCAAGAAAGGATAATGGGATCATAGTTTTGGGTTATAGAGCTCGCAACATAGGATGAGGCTTCCAAAATGGAAAGATGTGGTGTGGCGACATAAAGAAACCTGTTGTGAATGAGGAACAAGGAAGCCTCAATCCCACACCAAACATTCCTCAAGGAATACCAGTATATAGTTTTAAATCATAAGGCTTAGACTTAGATTCTTAGTTTAAATTCATGTTCTTGGGATGTAAACTCAAAGTTTAATAGTCATAGAGTATGGACCATTGGTTAGTGATATTCTTCCATGTGGATAAAAACCCTACCAAGACACCTAAGCCCTTGTGATCCATGATTGGTGTGGGAAACAACGGTAAAAGAGGATTTATATAACACATGGAAGCACATGGCAGGGGAATTGAGAAGGTATGTTAAGAGTGTCCGAACGACACTGATCAGCCTTCTCAACGTACAAAGGTGCATGGAGTGGTAACACTGTGGGTGTTAAAGTTCCTTGTTGACATAAGGATATAGAAAGGGTTTTGAATTACAACTTCAGATATTTGGGACACAGTGAGGGTGGATTAATGATGGAGGATAACTTATAACCTTACCCAGAACACAATATCCATATCGTGTTACCATGGATGGGGATAGACAAAAGAGGGTCATCCGATAACCATGTTCGAGGCAATTGACCTAAGTAAAAGTGTCATACAAAAATCCTTTGGGGTGTTGGGCCAGAAAGGTAGGTGAGGCAAAGTGTATTGAGACCATTCTATCAAGGGGTACCTTCAAATGTGTTAGATTATGGGGATCCAAATAAGGATACATGTGAATCATGTAGTTAGAATGAGAGAATGTCCATGAAGAATGCAACACTCTAGGTCTGACATCACAATTCATCTGAGCATGTTAATGAGGCATATCAGATGGAGGGGTCCAAAACCCTTTCTGAGAGATGAAGACTCACGACAGATCTAAAATATGGAATGGTAATGGGACAATGACAAATTAAGAGGTAAAATATGGATTGATGAAGGTTAATGAACCGGGGGATGGACCTGAAGAAAAAATGTTCAAGAATCCCTACGTATCTCATATAGATGGGAATTATGACACATGTAGTTCTTGAAATCCATTCAGTTAATCATCATGCGGTAAAGATGAAGGTTTCTATGTAGTATAACATCGTGAAACTTGGAAGAAGAAGATAGAGGTATCCAAAATAAGTACATATGACGTGTCTGTTGCTACACGATGTGAATGAGGACCAATAAGGCCCATAAAACCATATATTTATTGGTAATTAATAGTTTAAAGTCATAATTCATAGACTTAGACTTCCAGTTTAATGTCTTGGAGTACATATCAAAGGACAAGGCCTTTCTAGTGGATAAGCGTAGCATAGAGTGGTGATGGAACCAATGTGAATAAAGACCAAGGAGGTTATCACCATACCACATAAACCTAATATAAAGGGATATTGAACCTAGTATGTACCTAAATAAACGTTTTTAGTCATTCACACGTATCCCATAAGGATGGGAATCAAGCAATACAAAGTTCTTGAATTCCATGCAGTTTAATTTCACATGGTGAGGATGAAGGTTGCAACACAGTTTATTATTGTGTGGGTAGGACATTAGAGGAAAGGTATCCCCGAAGGGGATGCACTCTAAATGGAAAAATAAAGCTGACTTGAATGGGGACTACATATATCCACACCACACCACATGATCCCAAGAGAGAGAGAGATCTCGTGTCTAGGGGATAAAAGAATGAAATTACGGATGAGCACAAATCCTATATGTCTAGAAATTCTTATGTATACAATAAGGATGGGAATCAAGAAATACATAGTTATTAAATTCCTTACTATTTAACATCACGTGATAAAGATGAAGGTGAACATGAATATTCCCTAGGGAGGTACAAAGTGTGGATATTATAACCTGACATGAATGATGGCCAGAGAGGACCGTTACACCATGTAACCCTAGGAGGAACCAATGATGAGAATTTGAAAGAACTTGTGGTGGACCATAGACAAAATGCCTAGGTGTCTCTACATATCCCATAATAATGGAAATTAAGCTATACATAGTTCTTAAATATTTAATAGAAAATGACTAGTGCCAAGGAGTGATGTATTCTCATGTGAAGACATCACAACACTATGTAGTTTATCATTATACATCTCGAATGTAGGATTTTTAGTTTAACATATTACAATAAGTATGAGGGATAGTATGTAGTCTATCATCATGTAATAAGGACGTAGAAGTTCAGAATAATTTTGGATAGGGAATCCTAGTTTAACTTGATGTTTATTGGACTAAAGTGAACTTAGTTTGAGGTAGTAGAACTAGAACTAGTCAAACACTGTACATTTTATTATTATGTATGAAAATCCATAAGTTCCATGTTGCTTAACGTCATGTGGGAGGAAATAGTTTAACATACAGGAAGAGGGTTTCATATGAGTTATAATTTATGTTACTTGGATTTTGTGGGAGAAGTAATTCTCTCACCATCCATGATGACCAAAGAGTATGCATCATTGGGATAGACTTTGTTAATGATGTATGATTATTCCCATTTGGGATCCAACTTTAGCAGTTTTCTACCTAGAATCATCAGCACTCGAAGATCCAAAACCACATCACATTCAATGAAGGAGTAGAGGAAAACTATCTTGTTAAAAGCTCTAGCTACCTTATTCTGGTGACTATATAGACTATGCAATGCCTGAATCCTACTATCATCAAGAACTTCTAGTTCACCTAGATGGACTTTTTCTACTCTGTCTGATATCTTCTGATCCTAGAAAGGTGTACAGAGTAATGGAAACTGAATCTTTATGGGCAGGACTACCTTTGTTCTATACACCAAGGAATATGAAGCCACCTCAGTGGAATTAAAATTCATCTTCTGATAAGACCATAGGGAATTGGGGAGCTTGTATGGTCAACTTATCTTGTTCTCGCCTAACATCTTCTTCAAAATGATTAAGAGGGTCTTATTGATCACCTCGATCTTCCCATTTTCCACTTCATGGCAGTGAGAGGTGTGGTTAGACCAGATATTGTACTTAGCATACATATTTTTCAACTCAAATTCTTATAAGTTCGTTCCATTCATGAGAAAAACATTATTTAATACGAGTCTATGGATGATGTTGGAGCTCATGAATTCAATAATAGATCTGGATTTGACTTCCATGAGAGGAATAAATTCTTCCCACTTGGAAAAGAAATCCTTCATGGCCAGAACAATCTTACACTACCATGTTGCTGCTGCTGGGTATGGTAACACAACATTGAGTCCCCAGTCCACAATGGGCCAAGAGTACATAGTAATGTTTAGGGGTTCTGGTGGTCGATGAATGATGTTGTCCTGGATCTGACATGTGTAGAAACTCTTTGTGAACATTATATAATTGTTGACTATGGGGGTCCAAAAGTATCCCAACATTCAAGTATAGTGTAAGAGCTTAATATCTACATAGTGAGCACCTAATGACCTGACATGGAACTCCTGTATGACCTAAGGAATATCATCTACTAAAATTTAGTGGAAGAAGATTCCATCAAACCCACATCTATAGAGAGTATGCTTCGGTCTAGGACTGCTCTCAAGAGTGAATTGAACTATACAATGATAGATTCTCTCATGCTCAACTCTATCCGATAGGATATTGTCATTCTAGAGATAATCAATGAACGGAGTCATCCCATTGGAGGTTTCTTCAGCAACATGGGGATCTAGAGAACCCTATGTGGAAGCATCAATGGTATGGTATTTTACTTGATGATTAGCATTGTTATATGAACTAAAAGTGGTGATGAACCTTAAATTCTCCATATGAATGAACATATCCTCTTGTCTGAGAACTACAAGAGAAGTGGTTATAGTATCTAGGGAATCAGCTAAACCATTCTGTAACCGGGGAACATGAGTCACATTTGGATGAGAAGGGAACTAGGACATTAGTTGGCGAGTGTGTTCTTGTAGGGGAATGAGATCCAGTTTCTTGATTATATTGTCATTATTGATCTACATATTTATTAGCTTATAGTCTCCCTTCACATGTAGTTGGGGAAAATAAATCTTGTGAGCCATATTGAGACTAGTGATGAGATCTTGACACTCCACCTCATTGTTGGTGCAGACTTCTAACAACAAGAACAAATAGGAAAAAACAACCTATGTAGAAGTGGTGAAGAAAAACCCCAGGCCTAATATGTTGTGTCATAGATCATTGATCCTCATACCAATTAGACAACTAGAGATGTCATCAAAGTGTATCTACCAACATGGAAAAGCTTGATCCACCGAAATAATGGCCTCTTCTGGAAAATCAAGATCCAATGACTGATCTTCAAGGGCTGGATTGGATGCCAGAATTTCTGCCAGTGCCTGACCCTTGAGGGCCTTCTACAAAATGAATCTGATGTCGAACTGCCGAAGGAACATGACCCACTGATCCAGACGACTTGTTAATATAGGACGGTTTATAATATACTAAAATGAATCCACATGAGACACCAGATCTATTTCATGTTTCTACAGATAGTGCTATGACTTCTGTACTAGGGAAACCATTATAAGGAAAATCTTCTAAATTAAAGTGTATTTGGTCTCTGTGTTGAGGAGCATGAGAATAATATAGTACAACATTTTTTCTATCTGTTCTTTATTCTTATTAATGAAAATGGTGATGATAGATCATTCTAGGATGGTCATATAATGGAATATCATATTTTCATAGATGAGTGGAATAAAAACTAGAGGTTGTAGAAGAAAATTCTTGATCTCCTCAAAGGTAGTCCAATACTTTTCATACCACTGGTAGATTACACCTTAATTTATGAGTTTCAAAAAGGGTTACACTTTTTGACCAGATTCACAATGAATAGAAATATATATTATAAGTGGTATTGAAAGCCTCAGACCTATCATGGGTTGCTCAGTGGAGTCATCTAACTAATGGAATTTATATTTTATGGATTGATCTTAATGCCTATTTATCTGATGATGAACCTGAGGCACTTCCAAGAAGTAACCCCGAAAGTGAATTTTAAGGGATTCATCTTCATATGGTGGGAGGGTAGGAAGCCAAAAAATATCTCAAGATCTCTATGATGGTCATAACTCTGGTGGGATTTGAGCAACAAATCATCCACATAGCATTCCACTAGCATCCTAATGATTGGTTTGAATATGTGGTGCATGACATGCTGATAGGTGGCCCCAACATTCTTCAAACCGAAAGTAATTACCTGATAATAGAAGGTACCCAAAGGTGCTTTGAGGGTGGTGGAATCCTCATCTATAGGGGCCATATAGATCTAATTATGCATGTAATATCCATCCATGAATAAGAGTTCTTGGAACCAGCAGTGGCATCGATCAACAACTCTTTCATCAGAAGTGGAAAGTTGTCCTTCAGGCAGTGTCGGTTGAGATCCTGTAAGTTGATAGAGGCTCTGATCTATCAATTCTTCTTCCTGAAAGGAATGATGTCATATATCCACCTTGGGTACTAGAATTCCTTATCAAATTTGTATTTAATTAGATAATAAACTTCAACCTCAACCGCAACACCGAGTAAAGGGTGCATCTTCCTGAGAGAAGGTTTTAACCTACAATGACTTACTAGGAGACTAATATGGTGGACAAAAACATAAGGTTATATTCCTAGAATCTCATTATAACTCCAAGAAAACACGTCACGATGTTCATTTAGGATGTCCACATACATCTGTGGTTCCTTTATCAGCATAAATCTGTTGATCAGTGTCGGCCTCAAATCTGTCTCAGTGCCAAATTTCACATGTACCAACTCATCGACAGTGGTGGAGATGCCCTAATAAAATCCTGGAGGAGCATCCTAAAAATCCTATTCATCATCCAATGTGAGAGGATCGTCTATAGGAGGAAATAATTCAGAGTTAACTGACCCTGTAGGAATGTTGGGGTTAGCATGAGCGTTGGTGTAATCTTCACCAGGATAATCGTGCACTATTGAAAACATAGAAAAAAAAGCTATCGATCTGATTCCATCAGTACATGGACTAAGGGGCCCACTGTAGATGATATAAAAGTAGTAGTGTAAATTTGGTATATGTCAACTTAACTGAACCTAATGAAACAAATAGGTGTGGCATACTTTTTTAGCCATGGGGAAAAAATCCCGATATCTTTTCGGGGTAAGAGGTTTTGGTATCACCAGAGCCTGTCCAATAAAGTGGAATGAGGTAATCATACGACACTCCTAGTATCAGGAAACATGTACTCCTTTCATATCAGATACGACAAAGCAATGTCCCAAGTCTGGCATTGTATCCCCTAATTGGTGAATCTGAAGAATGAAACCATCATCCAAGTCCATCCAGGGGCCAGCCATAGTTGCAGTGTGCTCAACCTCGTGGGTATAAAACCATTTTAATTTCTCTTTTAATAATCCACATCCAAGTAGTGGACTTAATGAGAGGAAAAAGGAAACACGTCACCATGGAGCACACCCACTTGACCGTTGAGGGAGTACTTGAGACATTGGGGATATGAGTAAGGAAATGATGCATGCAGATGAAGCTAGGATCTACGCATCAATGCATTGTATGAAGTATCCTATGAGACAACCATAAATTCAATGCTTATAACTTGGCCACTGAAATGGATCTTCAAGTGAATCTTTCCACACCACCTCTGCTCAGTCTTATCATAACCCTGAATTTTTTGGTCAATGGGAGGTGGATCTGCATTAGTCACTCCTAGATCATTGAGAATCCTAGTTGGGATGAGATTGATCATGGAACCTATGTCGACGAGACAATGACGAAATTCACACCATTATCTTAGACTGTGATGTATAGAAAGAAAATGTGCCCCACACATGGGAGAACCTTTATCTTCTCTAGATAATGAGACGATGGATCCACATTATTCTCACTTTAATTCCTTAGCATGGAAGTCCTATTTAGCCACTAACTCTATTCAAAAGTAGGGTGGGATTTTCGAAGCCTCTATGGGGCTTCATGCATTACTTCTAATAGGTGGAGGTCCTTAAGGATCAATAAAATTGAGGGTATCTTGGAATGATGCTTAATCACTTCATGAATCTGTGTTAGACACATATTTATGATAGAAAGAAGCTTATCTTCAGAAGGAGGTATGATGGGCATTGCTGGTCAAACCAGAGGATTCTATATGGTGAAGGGAATATTCTCTTGTTTAGTAGCTAAACCATGCAAAATTACTATCGGTTGATTGTCTGGTGACAGAGGTGTAGCCACAACTGAGCACAACTTATCATGACATGGTTACAATGGATCTTCTTTGTCGTATAGGTAGAAAAATGGTGGTTGTGAAATTGAAAAGCTAGGATGAGAGGCCTGTTCCTGCAGGGCTCGATGCTGAGGCTGCTGTCTAGTCTCAGTAGGTTGAAAAACCCAGGAACTCTGATGAATCTCATGGACATGAACACAACAATGATTACGTTGATCAAGATCATTAAATGGATTGAATTTATACCCTATGTTGTCAGAAACTACATAGGGGTCCACAAGCTCTATGGTATTCATAGAGGTGCACTCATTCTCATAATATGAGGAATATTCCAATACCGGTCAGATTCATGGGGGTGGGATTCATATTTTTGAAGGCAGTAAATTACCGAGGCTGTGAGATGGGTTTGACATCGATAGGGTACTTTTATTTCCCTAGCGGAGGTGGCACAAGCTCTTCTGGGAATTAGAAGGCTGAGATGTGGATGCATAAGTGACAATTAAAGGAGATACAAAGACTTTAGGAGGATTGTTCCAATTCAAACAAGCATGGATGATTCAACGGGTTAGAGGAACTTCCCGAAGAGAAATCCAATCATCATACTTATGCATACCACACCTGGAGACTTGCTACCACTCATATTCGTAATCACTATCTTGATTTATAGAAATGCTCGCCAATTTTTCTAGGGTTTGGCTCAACCTAATGATATTGTTATCAATCTGGTCTTGGATCCATTC
Organism: Viscum album; assembly: GCA_963277665.1. Lineage (NCBI taxonomy): Eukaryota > Viridiplantae > Streptophyta > Magnoliopsida > Santalales > Viscaceae > Viscum > Viscum album. Next base: position 444,887,686 of record OY728160.1, read on the forward strand.
CTTGAATATATAGCAATACTTGATGGTATTCCCATGGAACCACTGATAGGGGTAGTAGTTGGGGTGATCAATGTTATTAGCCTTCTCCGGCCTCCTTCATTCTAGAATCTTCATAATCCGTTAATTCAAGGTGCTATGGAAATAACCTTGCACTTGATCCTTATTAAATGAGTAGGTCTAGTTTATCATATCGATAAAGGGAACTCTGGGAGCCTATCCAGGATGATGGGCTGATGACTAATGAGGGGCTAGATCTTGATTGTCTCTCCTAGGTGGTGATGGTGCATTATGTGGCATCACCTTCCGATTAAGTATTGTGCAGTACTGATCCTGAGGCTGGACTTAAGGATAATTATAATGTCCCAGAAATTCAGTAATTTTTTTAATTATATGGAATTATTTTGAGACAGTTAAATCTGACTGCACATGATTTTGAGGCCCGAACTGCCCGGAATGATCCATCGATGTTTAGTTATTCTTTAATTAGCACGCATAAGCAGTTTTCCTGAAAAAGTGGAATAACTCTTAAAGGTTACTTTGATTAGAAATCTGAGGGCACTATTGTGCTTAGGATGGTCGGTTTAACTTAGGCATGACCTAAGTTTAGTCGGCGTGGGCCACCAGTGAGAAAACCCAAAAATTCCATAACCATAAATATAACAATTAAATAAAATTATTTTATTTTTTAAATTATTATAATTCACAAATGGTAACTCGTATTAAAAATAAAAAACCACCATTGAAATAATGAAGGTTTTATCTCTTTAGTAAGATACTAACATCGGCTGGCGCGGGCCACCAGTGAAAGTTAGTTTTTGGCCATAAATAAAATAATTAAGTGACTATTAGTTTATTGTAAAATCCATACCTTTTAAAAGTAACACAGATTATAATTCTGAGAGTACCGTTGGGTTTCTTGAGGCGTGTCTCACTTAGGTAGAGCCTAACCTTGACTGGCACGGGTCGAGGGTGACTCTTAATTATTTTACAAATTTTTTTGGCTACGTTCAGTAAACACTTAAGCGGCATTTTGAAAATTTTGAACTGGTGCTCAGAATTGAAACTTGAGGACACTTTTAAACTCACAGCACCTATATTCTTTTAAGGAGACCTTCACCTTGAACACAGTGGGATGAGGGTGAATGTTAGATTTCTGGATTTTTGTGGGAGAGTTAGAAGAATAAAAATAAAATAAAATAACTTTTATTTTATTTTTCTTTTGAAACCTTCTATTTGAATTCTTGATGGTGGGGACCATTCAAACCACCATTTAATGTGGGGAAACCCTTGGAATCCACCCAACTTAATTTCCCAACCTTAACTTAATTAAAGTACCAACTTTAATTGAATTAACAACTTAATGTATTAAGATTGGAACCACACATTTTGTGGGAGAAATCGTTGGAAAAGGAAAGGAGAGATTGGGAGAACCATTGGAGAAATATCACCGAACGAAGAACTTTCTCTGGATCATGAATGAGGATGATGCACAACCCCAGATCAGAAACGTGTTGTGGAAGCGATGAACATTGGTGTCCCCTTCACCGAAATCATCCTCTTCCTCACGACACCTCCAACGGATGAATGAGGTATGAGTTTTAAATTTAATTATGATTAAATCTATTTTTTTGATTCTTCATATTATTGATTCACAACGATGATGGTCAAACAAACATGGCTATCGTCCCACACTAATACCTTACCCCATTTTCTTTTGTTTTTCGTGCTTTCAACATGAATTCTTAGATGAAAAATAATTAATGATTCTAAAAACACAATGTCTTGTTGAGAGCGAGATATGGATACAGAGATCTCAACCCGAGGATCGTGAATATGAGAACGTAATAATTTTCGGGTTTGGAACGAAGCTGCGATGACTTGCGGAAGAAGGTGGGGGCCGGAACATAGTCGGCTGCATGGATGGAGGGAGAGAAACATATAAACTACTAGAAAAGGAGTTCATGGGCCGTCGGCCACTGTGGAGAAGGTTGGCGGCTAGCATGCTGGCCAATAGTGTGGTGAAGTGGCGGCGCACGTCCGCACCGCCGAAGCTAGAGACCGCGACTGCTTGGCTGCGACAAAGGCCGAAGGGAATCCAACACCTGGATGGCCAAGGAGGACAGTGGCGCCATCATGCTACTGGGAGGAAGACTGGTCAGGGATCTGGATGGTCGTGACGCACTGAGCAGGACCCGCTTCGATGGGTCCCACTTCTAAAAACCGAGCAGTCTGTTGGACCGTTCTGGTGACCTGGGAGGCACCTCCACTCCTAGGGGTCGGTTATGGTGGACGCCACCACGATGGTCCAACTGACCGTGGGACCCACCGTGAGCTGTATATCGGTCCACCTGACTGCGGGCCGCAAGGCGGTCCACCCGACAATGGGCCGCACGGTTGTCAAACCGGCCGCGGGCTACAAAACGATACACCCGACCGCATGCCGCACGATGGTCCACCTGACTGAGGGCTAGGCCGGGTCATCCCCTTCGCTGGCCAGGCTGGACCATGGCCTAGCAGGCCAGGCCCACCATGGTCCAGGCCGGGTCGATCGGGTCGCTCCGACCGGGTCAGACCAGAACCGAGCCCATCCGAACCCAGTTTTAGCTTTGTGGCCATATCTTGAGAACCGAGCATTTGTTTTCCATACTGTCTACGAAATTGGAATCCTTGGATCAAGATATTCCTTTTGGTATACTTCATTTGAGTTTTAAATAATGTTGGAGTACATACTGGTCGGATCGAACCCGAATCCAACTGGTCCCTCGGTGGGAAAACACTAATAACTTAGAGACTGGGTGTCTGATTGATGTGTCGTCTATTAAGTTGACTCCCTTATGACGTGGCATAACTTTGGGTTGCTACTTTGTAGAGCTTAGTGATGGTTGATGTATGACCAATATCTCAAGGGACAAATTCTACGAAACTCGGCCACACCAGGTGTGAGGAATCCAGTGGCTGGAAGTAAGGCGGAGGTTGGAGATGGATAATACAGAGGTTAGTTACCTATCGACTCTAGGAGGGTCGGATATTGTGTGGGTCATTTTAGGGGTTAGTAACTATTGATTCTATGTGGGTCAGTGCATACCAATCATGTGTGGGTCAGATCTTGTGTGGGTCAGCGTTCAGTAATCCTATATTGGTCAGCGCATACCGATCCTGTGTGGGTCAGATCCTGTGTGGGTCAGTGCTCAGCGATCCTATGTGGGTCAGTGCATACCGATCTTGTGTGGGTCAGATCCTATGTCAGTCATTGCGGGGGTTAGTATCTATTGATCATGTGTGGGTCAGTCTACGTATAATCCACATCAGTGCCTCTTGACAGAATAAGATGATCTTGCTTCACGATTAATTGTCTGTACTTCTACACTTCACTAAAAACCTAGTTTGAGCTGGGTCTCTAATTGAACTAATTCTTTGATACAAGTGTGGTAATTTTACCTTCGTGGTGATACCTATGTGGTACTTTTACAATCAAGGTACTATCTTCGTGGTTATACCTGTGTGGTACTTTTACCTTTGTGATACTGTCTTTGTGGTTAAACCTGTGTGGCACTTTTACCTTCATGGTACTATCTTCACGGTGATACCTGTGTGGTACTTTTACCTTTATGGTACTATCTTCATGGCTATACGTGTGTGGTACTTTTACCATCATGGTACTATCTTCATGGTGATACCTGTGTTGTACTTGTATCTTCATGGTACTATCTCCATGGTGATACCCATGTGGTACTTCTACCTTTGTGGCACTATCTTCGTGGTGATACCTATGTTGTACTTTTACCTTCATGGTACTATCTTTATGGTGATACCTATATGGTACTTTTACCTTCATGGTACTACCTTTGTGGTGTTACCTATGTGGTACTTCTACATTCGTGGTGTTACCTTTTTGGTCTACTTCCTTCATGTATGATATGAGTATATCTCGATAACTTTGTTATAAGTATGGGCATATACCTAAGTAGAGTTGATGAATTTCTTTGTGGTTTTTACTTTGTGGAACTCTAGGAAACATATGGGGGTTTTGGGGTCCCTACTGAGTATTTTTATACTCACCCCTTCACGGGCTTCGCCCGAACCTTGTTGTGTCTGGTATAGATGAAGTATAACATTGATCAAGGTTTAGGGAGCTAGGACTGGATGGTGCACAGAGGTGGACCATTCGGAATGACGTGACGCGGAGGAGACAAACGGAAGTGGAGTGTTTAGGAGGTGATATATACCTACCCTTCAGGTAGGAACCTTGGAGGATGACCCAATAGATGTTTTCTTTTTTCTTTGAGCTGTATTGTATTTTTAGTTGTACTTTTAACATTACAGTTGGGCTTGTATTCCGACCCCTTTTACATTCATCACTCTTTTACTACAATATTTTACTTCACATTTTCTTATTGTTGTATTCTTGGATCGTGTGTTTGTATAGGATTAAAGGCAATTCCATCCTGTTTCAGGGAGTATGCCTTTCGGTACTAGTCACCAGCACCTGGCCTATGGAAGACGAGCTTGGGGTAGTCATGGCACAGGCCCTGGGGGACGGGTTATTACACTGATTCCCTTGGTGATTATATAGAAGAGGCTCTACTAGTAAAAATTATAATGTCTTGGGGTCCTCTATCTGTGCGACCATGGTAGTCTCGACCTTAGAATCTCTTCTTGAGTAGTTGGAGGCGATGTATTCACCTGCTTAGCCAGCTTTAAGGCTTCTTCTAGGCACTGAGCCTTGTCATAAAAATCCCTATAGCCACCAGGGAAGTTGTGAGTGATGATGGAGGGAACCAATTCAGTCTTAACATTCCCCATTCACATATTAAGTATCTCCTTTTGAGTCAGTGGCATGTTGAGTGAATACTTGAGGACCTTCCAATTGCCGACAAAGTATGTGACTTGATCATCTATACATTTTTCACTTCAAGAGTTCGATGATACTTGGCTTGCATGTGGTGGAGCAGAACTAATAATAAAACTATCTTCATAGATCTTCCCAACCATCTATGGTCTTTATGGGTAACTGGCTATACCAATTGAATGTAGGACCTTCCAATGTTTGTATGAAACACTAGAGATTAGTGGTTTCCTACTATTCTAAAGTTCCCAGCATGGATCCACATTTTGAAATTAAGTGGGAAAAATGTTTTAGTGGGTCACCCTTCTCATTGAAGGGGGATAAGGTAGGATTCGAAAAATCTAGGGCTGATGGCATATCATCCACCCACACAAGATATGAAATTCCATCAGGTAGGATCACCAACTGCCGTGTCTTGTGGGCATCAAGGTGGTTGATGAGTATGACCATCATGTCCTCATGATGAGGATGCATTTCTCTGTGAGGATCCCCAATCACCAATACATTTCCAAGCTCATAGACATAGTAGGTGGGTTCAATAGATCTTGGATTGGCTGGTAGAACTACTAGAGGAATGTCCTGAGTAACCATTGAGGGAACAACCTGAGCTCGGTCTTGAGGATGATACTCACACAACTAGGGTAGATTGGGTGATGAATACCATGATCTCTCACCATAAGCTCTGATATCCACCCTATCAGGATGAATGATATCATCAAGATTGATAGGAGGTATCTGGCCATGGAGGATTTGTGTGTGCCCCTACTATCCCAATGGTAGAGGTATAGGATTATATTTTGGATCACTGTAATCCGGATGATGTTCAACAAGGATCTCATTGATGATCTATTTCTATTCAGCATGATGCATGTCCAAGGCATCCATAATGGGATTAACCTTCGTCTTCTACACTGAACCGAAAGGGTTAGAGGGATTATAGGTCCCTGTCAGTCATTTAACCTTGTTGGGTCTTGACATAAGGGAAACAGATTGGAGAGCAAAACAAGGCCAAGCATATACCTTTTCTATAGGATAAAAACACCTAAGGGTACAACGGATGTTGTGTGGCCCCAGGGGGTGGGTACTTTTTCTTAGAGCCTACATCAGTGTCTCTTTCCTTGAGTGTGCCATGATCTACTATATCCACCATGACTATGCCATGAGGCATATCCTTGATGTCCCCAGTCATGTCTAGCTATCACATGATAGGACTAAAGTGAAGAGCGGCATATTTCCCCAACCATGAATATGCATGTGCAGGGATCTATTTCCGATAATTATGCAGAGCATAGTAAAACACTGAATGCATCATTTCTAAATTGCATAGTGGTAGCTGAGTGACGCATGGTGCTGAGCCACCGGGAGTGCTGCTAATTCAACCATGCGACACTTCTAGCTATTGTCATCACAATGCACTTGGATCTTTGGATAATCCAAATGATGGATTCAAAGGAGAAAATACATCTCCCAAATGGTTTATAGAAAGAATGAAATATCATATTGAGTAAACAACCCTAGAATTTTTAATTTAGGAGTAGTGATAGGCCAAAAAATCTCATACAACTGATTTCCATCTAGAGTGTTCCAAAAACATCTATCCTCAGAAGCGGTGTATGAATCTTGATTGTCCCACTATTCAGTTTGGGGCCTGCTAGGGAAATGGTAGTGTCACTGAAGTAGATAACTATAGTGTTGTACTATCCAGCAGGGAAAACGATGCACGAGCCGAGTAACTGCCACCCACTGAGTCATTTCTCAGAGATGGTAATGACTACATCACCAAATCCCTATAGGATGAAGTATTTAATACTGATTCATTTTCATGTGTAGTGGATGTTGGCGGAAAATATAGTGGGTTCTTTCTTTCTATCATACCCCAGAATAACACTCCTTAATCATTAATTGATGTAGATAATGAAATCGGAGATGATAGGGATGGATTCATGGTAAAATTATAGAAGGGAGCCAAAAATTCTTCCACTTGCATGTACCTATAAATAGATTTTGGGATTTTGTACATCTCATATTCTAGAATAACAAAAATCACATTCTATGTTCCTATCCCAGACTCTGATTTAGAGGATCGGGGTGAAGGCTCCATCAGTGGATCACAATAAACTTCAGAATCAAAGATGTTGGTGAGATTCATGAAAAATTGGAGATTCTCAGAGTCCTTCCTTTGGCAGCAATGGTTCTCCCTTCTACCCCAGGATAGATCATCAGGGAAGGGAAAATTTTCAACACGAGGAAGACCTACATGCTTCTGGTTGATGGAATGGATAAGTTCTTTTCTTTCATTTTTTGAGATATGGATAAGAACACTGTAGATATTGTCATCAAAGTGGGGAGGAACATCACTTGGACTATTGTGGTAGTGGGAAGAACCTCCAGTTTGATGATCTGAGGTAATGGGAGCACTTGGGAAAATGTCAAACAAAATACAGGGAGGACCTCTGTGTTGATTGGTGAATATTTGGGGAGGACCTTTACCATAGCTAGTAAGATCATGGGTATGACCTCCACTTCAGCTTCCAATATCAAAGGGAGGACCTCCATGCTGGTTGGAAGTGGTAGAAATAGGAGGGACTTCGAACTGATCGAATTGAAAATGTGGAGGACCACTACATTGAATTTCGATGAATTGGGGAGGACCTTAATTTGGATAGAATATGGACCAGGGAGGACCACTACTGAAGCTATTGAGAAAATGGGGAGGACCTCTATGTATGGTATTTTAGGCTGAGCAGGACCTCCATATTGTATGTCAACAATATGGGGTGGATGTCCACTCGGACTGATACTGGTAACATGGGGAGGACCTCCATGTTGAGTGCGAGAGTTATGAGGAACTCCAATATAGCTGGTGATGATATGGGAGTACCTATAAACTAGATCTCATCATCCTGTGTCATCCCATGATAACGTTTTGTGGAGCTGATGATCGAGGGAGTCAACCCAGCCTGTCTACAGGGTGGTTGAGGCCTCGATCTTGACCAGTAATTGGAGTTCCCCTATTCTTTAGTATCATAGAACTGATAGTATGCATCTTTGGTGGCATGTGACACTAGAGATATTTAACATGATGCCCCATGATAGGAATCCACTTGGGCATGGGATCAACATTGACATCAGGTTATCAAGACTGGGGATGGTGGAGCATGAACAAAAACAACATATTCTTTATCTTGAGGGAATTATTGGTAGTGTTGACGTGGCATAGTGGGATCCCTCCTTGGAAGATCATCGGAAGTTGTCATAACTGGGATGACTTGGATATCCCTTACATCGTTGGCACATTATATTGAGTCGTGGGGTCACTACGGAGAGAGGCTTCCAAAGCAGTTGAATGTGGGAGTGGGGAGTAGTAGCTCCCTACATAGCCCTTGGGGGTGGGGATGATGATGAGGCATAGAAGCATGAAAATCCCAGTAGACCATGTCCCATGTGGGAATGACCCCTTCCTTTTCATATCGACAAAAAATGGTGTCTATCACCCATTTTTAGATGATTTTAGAAGGTGATATGGGGCATGAGATCCTTATAGTCATGGTCATGGATGATGTTGTGGAAGCGGTGGAGTTATGTGTGATTTCCACCTTGATGTTCCTCCTTCTCGAGTGTCTACTTGTAGATGGATATTGATTTTCTATAGCTAGGATCATGAAATATTGTAAGATTCATCTCTCAATATGGATATAAGTAAAGTAATGGACACTACCCCAACATCGTCCATTCCTCCTTGACTGGAGAGACAGATCCATGTTGACAATGTCATAGTCAAAAATGGATAACGATTAACTGGCCCAAATTATAGGGAGTTTCAGGCCAAGCCCACTATTTTCAAAGAGGTACATGGAACTGGAGAACTAGATCCAATGACATGCTCATATACTAGTGACTCTTGCATTACTAATCTTATATTGAGGAGAATAGTTCACGTTGGGTTCACCATTTATTTTAGTGGCCCGATACTAGCAGTGCCAAAGTACAATCCTTGATCTGATCACCTATATGAGAAGTCCCCATGGTTGAAGGAGATAATTTCACATTCGTTTTACCATTTTTGTTTTAAATTATTTTCTTTGGGGCGTTCCTGTATACTTATTCGCTTGAACAGACGTGTCACACTATTGCTCACATTCCAGCTTTCCAAAGGTGGGTGAAATTCATCACTACCTCAAACATGTGACATCCTTGATTGAAAAATAATGATGGGATTTCAATTCCTCCTTACATGGATCCCTACTTAGAATTCATCACCTAGTCCGGGTCTCCCATATATATTAATATGTTGTTCGTGAACCTCATTATCGGTGCCATATCTTTGTGGACGCTGGTTAATTATGTATATTTTTCTAGAATTTCTAATTGGTATATCTAGGTCTGTAACCATTGGTCTAAAAAGTAGTCATGTTTTGAATCATTCAGCATGTTTAGACACTAGAACATTAGAGCACCTATATTCTTCCTCGTAAGAGGGCTTTTCAAGGGTGCATAAACTCAAGGATTCCCATAAAGATCGTGGGGAATCTTATGCCCGACGCATGTATTCGGGGGTTTTCACAATAATCCCATGTTTAAAAAAGAGTATTCTATGAGTTTAACATCTTTTAGATATGCATAATACTTATCAGAACACATACAAAGGTGGATGATATAGAAACATCCCTAGGTGGGAGCACCTGGAAGGTTTACCTGATGGATGGATCAGAATGCACAGTGAGAGTGGAACCATGATAGTTTATCTCAAAAAGGAAAGGTTTCACACTATGAAGTAGTATGTCACTAAGAGGGAGTCTCCGAGGATTACCATTGAATGGGTGGGAACACCTCTGATGGAAAACCAAGGTGATGTGACCCATAAAGTGAAAGATGACACACCATGAATGATGATCTAGACACCACTAAGGGAGGATCCGGGTATTGGACCCCATAGATGGGGGCACCATGTTTTACCAATGGGTGGGATTGATCCTCAGGGAGGATTCCTACATACCCTATGTATAAGGCAAAGATCAAAACCCATGTAGTTCAAAGAGGTGATTTGGGGATTATGCATGGTTAGCTGCCCATGTGCTGTTGGGGGCAGTGATGGAGTGAATGGGAATTACATAATGAGATGGCCTAGATGGATGGCATGATCCCACTAGGATATGGCATCCATGGTAAGAATTATGATGGAAATGGATGATGTATTGAATTGAAACACAATGTATGAGATGGAACTGACATGAAGAGTATGGTGTTAGGATTGAACCTCAAGGAGGAATCCAGCATATCCTAGGTTGGCTGGGAATAAATTTCCATTTTGTTTTGATGAGGGAATTGGGGATTAAACCAAAAGAGGTGGACCGAGCATTTGGTGTGGGGATTAGAAATTGAAGCTACCGAGGTGGATGGATCAAAACTCATCGGGGAGGTGAATTTGGGGGATGTGTCCCAAAAATGGAATGTTTCACATCATGATGGTACATTAATAGGGGAAGAACCAAAATTTATCATTGGTTGGGTTTAATCCTTATAGAAGCTTGTTATGTAACCTATTTATAAGATAGAGATCAAAACCTGTGTAGTTCGGCAATGAAAGGCTAAGGGCTTACAGAATAAGGTACCACATATGAAGTCACAAACACGGTTAATCTCTATGCCCATGTCAGTCATTCGTGATTTAGGAGAAAATAGGTAGTAGTAGGCCTGATGATCATGTCGTAGAATGTGTGGCCATGAGAATCAATGTGGGTATTACAAACTGAGGAGGCCCAGGGAGATGTAGATTGGGGCTTACTCCAGGTGGGATGCCCAAAGAGGATCTTGTATCACATGTGGAGGATGTTATTCGCTACTAGGAGAGAAAATGATATCTTATTACCATAGATACGAGTGGTAATAGAAACTTCCTGAGGAAGGGCACCCCATGTGCATTTAATATTGTGATTCCATAGTTTAACATCATGTGCTCATGACGATGGTGCTTAGAAGATTAATTCCTGACAGCTCTAATGGGGAGAACACAATCTTTACCCCTTGGTCTTACATAACTGATATACCCGTACTTGGGGAGGGTAAGGGATCAAAAATTCTATTATATGATGTGGGTGGATGAGTGGTCAATAATGGGGTCCAAATTAGCATAACTATGAGAAGAAGTAATAGATATTATCATACATATGCATATAAGCATTTGGTAGAGATACTTAACAAGGAACACTGCATGAGGGACCATAAAATCACTCTACACAAGCCTGAAGGGTCATATATTGCAGGGTATCGTGAAGTAGGGGGCCTCGTAGAGAGGTTCTTTGTGAAGATCCAGTGCTTTGTGAAGGTTAGGGGATTCACGAATGTAAGAGATTCATGAATAAAGGTGACCCTGCCTTGGCATAGAGATATGATTTATAAGAATAGTTCTTTGTGAAGTCTTAATTCTTTTAAAATCTTTAAGTAACATGAAGGGACTTCCTCCTTTTTGGGTGGAATAGGGATTTATGAAGGGAATCCATACCATAGGTAGGGGTAAATCGAAATGAAGGACATGGGGTTTCGTGATTCTCCAGTACATTGGGGAGGTCATTTTTCTCTCGAGTTGGCGGTGCTCTGGAGCTTTCCAAAAATTGAACTCATAAGATGAATGGTTGGGGTAGCAATGAAAATGTTGGAGGTTGAGCTAGATATTTACAGAAAAATGGGTATCATGAGGCTTTTAGGTGCTTCATAAAGAAAAAATGTTCTCTACGAAGTGGTGTGGGGATCATCAGACTCATAGAGCCAACCATAATCTTTGATTGTGAAGGCCATGAGGCTTTTCAGAATCATAGAGCTGACAATCATCCTATATTGTAGTGGTCTTAGGGATCATCAAACTCATGGAGCCGACCATTAATGCCACACGAGTTCATGAGGAAAAGGGTGATACATGAAGGTGCTTTGCAAGAAATGCTCTTTTGATAACATTTGGGCTGTTTGATCTTGAATTTCATCTCCATCGACTTTTTCCTTCATCTAATTATCCTAGGAAAAATATTTTGATGCAAAAAAAGGGAATAAAACCAATTTTTAAATAAAAAAAATTCCTTTATATTCAATTAGTTTTCATTTTCATTTATAATTAATTTGAAACCAAATAATTCCTTTATAAACATATATAAAATATATTTTCATAATTTTGGTAATATCATCCATTCCCAGCATTCCAATGACTATATAATAACTATCACAACAAAATAATTATATTTTTTCATTTTTTTAAGCTCGGTGTTCTGTGTAACATAAGATATCGAAGAAATTGAATTTATTTAAGAGGAGACATACTGTAAAATAATGGGGTGTGACATTGTCCCACTATAAATACATGTTCACATAGGCTAGTTGTATTTTTATACCCTTATCTTGCTTAAATTTTGGGTTCAGGCCTCAAAACCGTTCCATTTGTGATATGTTGTCACCCAACATACAATTTATCTTTTAACAAAATAATATAAATATAATTCCAAAATTGAAATAAACCATATTTACCTCCAAATATAAGATAATATAAACCCTCAAAGTTACCAATACCTTAAATTTTATTCCTCAAAAATGTAAATTCATTCTTCCTCAAATAACTTTTTCACTAAAACATATAAATATCCAAAGGGGTTTTTATGATAAATTTCTCCCAAAATATACATAATCTTGATAAACTCCCATAAAATAAAACCTCATGATGGATTAATAATACTTTATAATTTTTATAATGACTAAACTTATAAAACCATGATGGAATCCAAAACTCTTAATTTAATTTTATATTTAGACATATATGCTTCAAAAAGAAACATAATTTTTTGACATTTAAAGATTATTATAACCAAAATACCATTATTAAAATAATTATAAAATATAATTGTTGAATTGAAATACATAAATACTTTAACCCTTTTACTTTAATGTTTTGGTATAACACATGTACTTCCTGGGTCTAGGAGATGACCACTAGATTAGGGAATTGTATCAGATAATTCCCACGTTCCTCACAAATAAGACATCCAATTACTTGGAAATTCATTGCTCTATGACCTTCATTTCTATATAGAAAACATATTTCCCTAATTTTGATATATTATTATAGGTTCTTCTTACCACCTTCTTGACATGTAGGAATCTTAATGTCCTTTATTATACATTATTTTTCACTTGAACTTTCATAAAAGACCATTTTCCGGTTATTTGGATCTTTAGGAAACTCATCGAAGTTCTTATTGTTAATAATATATCATGATATCTTATTTGGAATTATACAATATTGTTATCACCAATAATTATTCAAATTGGTTTCTTATAGTCACTAGATTATCCATCATATTCAGTGACAACATGATTCCTTCCAGTTCCATCCATTTACTAAAACTAAAAATCATAGTATGAGAAACACTAATCATAGTAGAAAACTACGTAATCATGAAAAATAAATTTCAGGATATCTTAATCAAGAAACATAATTTTTAATCTATGAATATTTAGGCTTAACCAAGGTCATCCACAGTCGTTATTTAAATCTTTCATGTCATTTCATAAAAAGTATGTATATTTAAAACGAATATCCCTTGGGAGTCTGAAACTAGGTGGGAACAGGGCTTACTGTCATGTACTAGTTGACGATCAACTGTATCTCAATGCTTCTATTTCAGAGTTAATACCACTAGTTACCTCTATCCCAGAGGCATATACACTTTTAGTATCTAGATAAGGATGAAATTTATTAGAAACCACTCGATCTATCCATAACCAAAATTACAGAACATTTTCCTATACATTGAATAATCCATATAATTAACCATAAAGACATCCCTATAAATACCATTTGAAATATACCTATAGATATCACTAATGTTTTATAATCCTATTTTCAAAAGGTTAACTAAACCTAGTTGTGACACAAAATGTAAAATATGATACTTCCCATACATAAATATTACAGCTTAGTTGATGAATATTTGTTAAATAGCATAACAATCCACCCTATAATCGTTTAGTTCTAGTGACTTTGGAAACATAGAATAAAAAACAACTGGTCCATAAGTGATCTATGTCATATCCCAGTTTTTTTTCATAACTAGTGCCCTTATTAGGAAAATAATATATAATATATATCTTCATTACCTGGGGAAAGTAAACATAATAAAGGTTGATCATTGATTCTTAATAGGTGTTAGAAAGGGATATATGAACTGGATTTACTCCACATTCTAGTTCTTTTTATCACATGAGATATCAATCATTACCTAATGCATTGGGTGTATTTATATGTACCACCCCTCATATATTTAAAATCATACATTTGTGGGTCACAAGATCAAAAAAATTTATCATATCAGAACCCATGAAAAGAAATTTATTTCATAAAAATTTCATCATAACATAACCTATATAAAGGAAATAGGTCTTATAATCATTTCATAATTTAATCAATTCATAACCTATTAAAAAATATATTGGTATAATAAAAATTTTATAATGGTATTATAGATGGAAGAAAAATTGGTTCCCAAAACAACTTTCCATCATAAACATATACCATTAAAATAAAGATTAATAATTTTATCCTTGGATCATATCCACAGTATAGCGTAAGTAACGTCAAATGATTTCATCATATATGGAATTTTATTTTAGAAAAAAAATCACATAGAAAATATCTTTTGGAAAACAATTGTAAGAACCTAGATCTTCTTTTCAGGCATGGATAATGTTTTCGGGTGTTTTTGAGAAAAATAGGATGTTATAAATTTTTAAGAGTACACGCCGTGTACTTAGAAGTACACGTCGGGTACTCGGTTGTCATGGGTAGCCTTATAACAGACGATTACATGGTCGTTTGGGGTGACCTAGAGACTACCTAAAGGGGGGCCCGAGAAAGGAATATGCATGTCATGTATCTTTAAACAACACACCCTGCAGTTTTTTTAATTGTTATATAAGACCGGGACTATGTCTCGTTTACAAAAAAAACTTCTTATGAACCTATCTCATCCAGGAGTGATCGGAAGAGACAATTCTTCTCCGAGCCCCCAATCAACCGTTTGTTCTCTGAATTAAACATTGTCGATTGTGTTGGAATAGAATCAGTGAGTTATTCCTCCTTCTAGATCCTCTTCTCTTGATTTCTCCTCATTCATAATATATCCTTGGTTGAAAATTTTATATGTTTTTGTATATTTACGACATTCTAGGTCGATCCAAAGGATAAAGTTCAACTATATTGATTGTACAACATCAAGGGAAGTGGTTTTTTCCTTTCTGAAGATTTCTTTGAGTTATATGTGCAAAAAGTGCCAAACACCCTAGTTTAGGGTATTGCATGTTTAGGTAATTTAAACCTATTAATGCATGCTATGCCTTGTTTTCTTGAGTATGGGTTATTTATTATGAATAGGGTTTATTTCCTTTCTATGAATGTGTTTTACCATGTTTGTTTGATATTGGTCGTTGGGTCTAGAATTGCCTATTAGGCTGTTTTTCTTTCTATGCCTTGTACTGTTAGGATGAAGATGATATTATCCGACATGATTTTTATATGCATCTTAGTTGTTTAGAAAAGTAGTTTTTGATATTTAATTTGGCTACTGGATATCTTTTGAGGAGGATTTTATTACAAAGGGCTGTGAGAACCTGGTGTAGTTAGACCATAGGGGGAATGGATGTTGAGGGCTTCCCCAGACTGTCTCTTTCCTTTCACATTACGGGACAATAGTGGGGATTTATGTGAGTTCTCCCTCAATGTTTCTATAGTAACACGTTGTGAGACTACATGGGGAATTGGACATTGATTGATTCCACAGAGAGTCAATAGTTTACCATTACAAGACCACATGGGGAATTGATAGTGAGTTCTTCCTCGGAGAGTCTTTGTCTAAGTTGAACTAGAGGGGTTAGACTATGAGTACTTCCCAGAGGGTTACTTGTGGATGATTGGATGTATAAATTATTAATTTAAATGAATGTAGTTTAAACTATAGGATTGTTTACTTTTGAGTAATTAATTATTTATTAATTCATTTTTCATATTAACTACTTTATATATGCACTGATAGTTAGGCATATATCTTTTGGTGGTTTCTACTAAGATTCTTCTCGCACCATGTTTGGTTCATGCTTTTGGTCCTGAACAAATTATATTGTTGTAGGTATAGAAAAGGTCAAGCAACCTTCTACTTCACATACTTGACTATTGTGGAGATGGAGAGCCTGAGACCAAGCTTAGGCTTATGATGTTTTTGTAGTTGTTTACTTGTTTTCCTTTGTACGTTGGTTTCGTACTGTATTTCAACATTGTGACTTGTTTGGATGATTTCCTAGATACTTGTGACATGCATCATTATTTATATGTATATGATGCAATTGTTTATGTATTTTCTGTATTCAATTTTTTACTTATTTTATGGTATTACTGGTTCCTATATTGTATATTATTTTTATTCCGCTCTGTTACTCTTCCAATGAGAGCATAGTTTCCCCATTATCACACCCATGGTCCTCACTGCTAGTCAACAACCTCTGGAATTTGGGGAAATGAGATTGAGGCCATGTGACCGACCAGGTATGGGGCACCTTTGGGCAACACCTAGAACTGGGACGTTACAAAGTGGTATCAAAGGAATTATTATTTTTATTGACTTACTATTTTGAGCCTATATACATGGATAGAAAATAATAGATAGTTGATAATAAGATGTTCTCGGGAGTAGCTAACACATGTACAAGGAAAAGTTAAATTTCCTCGATTATTGATTTTTTTGGGTTTTTCATTTATTAAGGTTGATTTAATTTCACCATTGGGTGATTCACATGTTTTTTTGTTATCATTGATATTATTAAGGTTCTATTTCTATTGTAACCTGATGAGATGAAAGTATTCCATCTCATTCATCATATATGAGCTTTCTAGAGATCTCATGCCATGCATTCTTGTCATTCCATTTAGGGAGCATTATAGATTGAATGTTGTTGTGATAGATGTTGTGCTATATATGCATTATGTTTTGATATATGCCTTGATAAAATACCCACTATTTGATCGGGTATTGATAATAAGTAAGGTTTCATTAGATGAATGCCAAAAATTCATCTATGAAGTGTTATGGGACCTCATGGATCAGAATTTGGTAGATCATGTGATTGATTTCACTATTATTCCTCATGATTTACATGTATAAGATGCCAAGCTTTGATTTTCAGGGAGTATGGGCCCTCACGGATCAAAATTTGGAACTTTATTGTTTGTTTCAGTGTTTTTATGGGCCTTCAAAGTAGTTTCTAAGGATTACTGTCTGGAAAACCTAGAATACACAGTGTGAAATGATGAATAAATTCCATGTATCCTTCTATTAAGGAAGGAACTATTTTTCTTAAGTACACTCTATGTACTGTATGTACACGCCATGGAGTCCTAGACCATGTGACCCATCGTGTGAGCGCAGACATGGGTTGGGGAAATCCTTTCTTAAAAACGCTATGTACTATGAGAACATGCCGTTTCATGGTGATCTGAGTATCCAATAGTGTGACCAAAAAAACATGAGGATGAAATATTAGTTTATACATGTCTTTTCCCTTACATAGATGCTGTGGATATTCGATTGTGTCTCTGATTGTGTGACCAATGACACGAGATAATGCAATCCTTCTAGTACATGCCATTTTTTGAGTTAACATGCCATGTAGTTTTGTTCTAGGAGAACCATGTGGCTTAACTATGTTGAGTAACTCGGGAAAGGGGAATTGATTCAAGTACATGTTGTGTCCAAGGAGAACATGACCAGTGTATGGGTTGTTACAGACCTGGTGTTTCCAGAAGAACATGCCCATGTAAAGGCTTAAGGGAACACACTGTGTAGGGGTAACACACGTCATGTACCCATGTTTTGAAAATCTTGAATGTCTTATTTCTCTTCTTCCTTTATTTGACTTCTACATTTCATTCCTTAATAATCTTAAAAACTAATTTGTGCGCTTGAACTTGCATATTTATGCCACCGAGACAACCACTGGTTGTACACCAAATATAGGGCAGTGATCAGACACCATATATTGATGATCAGGTACTACAAGTAGATCCTTCAGTCGTACCTGTCTTGGCGCAAACTGTCATTCCAGATACATGTGCGGATGCAATGTTTTGAGAAGGCTTCATGAGATTTATGCAGACCTTTAGGGGAGCACTGCATCCTGTCCCAGCTATGGAAGATTTTACATGGGTGTTTTCAAAAGCACATCCTATCAATTTCTCTAGAGATGGTGGACCTTAGGCTGTAGAGTCATAGTTAGAAGCCACGATGTCTATCTTCGAGAATCTAGAGATTCCTCCAAAGAGTAGGGTGAAGCTCACTATGTACATGATTCGAGATTCTTCCAGGAGATGGTGAGATTTTATTTTACAGGAGGGACACTAGAAAGGTATGTATTGGGATGAGTTCTAATATGCCTTCAATAATTACGTCTACCGAGAGACTTTGAAGGATGAATGAGCTGGAGAGTTCATGAGTTTGGATCAGGGTACTCTCTCAAACATGAAGTATTCTCCTAGCCTCACTAAGCTACAATGATTCTCACCAATTCTAGGGGGTGATGAGTTATTTATGGAAAGGATGTTTGAGGATGGTCTTAGGCATGGCATCTGATCGTTGGTGATCATTTTCAGGTTGACTACCAAAACTTCTATAGTTACCCAAGTGATAATCACAGAGCACCACCTAAGGGATTCTAGGGCTGGGAGCTAGGGCGACTCAGTATCTGGAGTTGGTACCCCTATGAAAAATATCATGAAGGACCATGGGGATTCTACACACAAGGATGTATGTAGGTAGAATAATTATTCAGGTAGCCTATTGGTATGCCACCAGTGCAGGAAGAGTGGGCATATGAGGCCAAATTTCCCAAGTGACCCACTTGAGTGCCGATCTTGTGGCATGATGGGCCATCTTTATCGTTTCTATCAAATTTTTTCACAGCAGCAGGTGACAAGAGTTATTTTGTGACTCCATGTTCAGAAGTAGGAACAATAGTTTCTACTTATTTTTGGAACTAGATTTCATCCAGTCATTCTGACCGATGTAGAGGTTATGGCTGTAGTGCTTAGACACAGGGTCTTTGACAGCCGTAAGGTGGGATAGCTTAGGAATCACTGACATCTACACAGGGTCTTGGAATATTTCCAGATTTTTCTATAGAGAAGACCCCTAATAAAAAGGATCTCAGACCCTTTATAGTTAGAGGTATGATTCTAATTGCCTCTATTTTAGCTTTATCACTTTTTGATACAAGGGCGTACCATAGTTTCATAACTATTGCTGATGTGGAGAGCCTTGGGATATGTATCTTTACCTATGCTAATATCTTAATGGTAGACACACTTTTTGGAATTATAACGACAAGTGTACGTTAGTGCAAGGAGTTACCTCTTGAGTTTGGTTGGTGTCACTTCTTATGGGACCTTTTTCTCTTGAAGATGATCAGATATGATGCCATTCTTGGTATGGACTAGTTAGTTTCCTTATAGGCTATTATCGATTTCTATCACCATAGGGTGATATTCACATCAGTAGAGGGAAGTTTGTTTCTATATATGGTTTAATGATATGTTTAGGTGAGCAGAGTGGGACCCATGCATCATGGGTTGGGAGGAATTACAACCTAGATTGCTAGTTTTTTTCTGGATGACCAGGGGACTTCACAAATGGAATTTCCTCCAGTGGTGGATCATTTTAGGGATGTCCTTCCAAAATAATTTTTAGGTTTTCCTCCCAAGCAACAGGTAGAATTTTCTATTGAGCTTGTGCAATGAGGAGCACCAATGTTTATTCCTCCTTATAGGATGGCTACATTAGAGTTACAGGAACTCAATAAGTATTTAGAGGAGTTATTGGAAAAGGGATTCATCCGACCCAATACTTATCCATGGGGTTATCCTGTTCGGTTTTCAAAGAAGAAATATGGTACCCTAAGACATTGCATGGATTATCAGAAGATGAACCGGTTTCCAGTCAAGATCTGATATCCCTTTCCAAGGATTGATGATCTCTTTGATCGGGTTCGTGGATCCCAGGTGTTCTCAAAGATTGACATGATATCTAGTTATCAACAGTTGAACGTTAGACCATCTGATATACCTCTTACAGCCCTTTGAAGAAGGTATGGTCTATATGAGTATGTAGTTTCTTTGTTCATTCCCATGAATGTGCCTACAGTTTTTATGGAACTGATGAAATGAGTGTTCCATCCACATTTGGATTCTTTCATGGCAGTCTTCATGGATGATGACTTGGTGTACTCTCACACTCAACACGACCATACTACTCATCTTAAGATAGTGTTGGGTACACTGAGAGTGCATCAGTTATATGCAAAGCTCTCAAAATGATACTTTTGGATGGACCAGATTCACTTCTTGGGTCCTATTACCTCAGAGGCAGGAGTATCAGTAGACCCATAGAAAGTGAAATAAATAGTTTATTGGGTGCAGCTGAATAATTTATTTGTGTTATAGAGTTTCTTAGGGTTGTATGGCCACTGCATAAATTTTATACAGGACATTTCATTCTTAGAAGCACCACTAAAGGGCCTCATTAAGAAGCGTGCAGTGTACTTGTAGACAATTTCTTGGGAGTTATCCTTTAAAGAGATGAAAGGGAGGTTAACTTCAGCACCAATACTAGTTGTTTTAGATTTTGGAAAGCGTTATATAGTTTACTGTGATGCATTAGGTATCGGGCTAGGAGTAGTTCTTATGCAGGGAAGGAGTCATTGCTAATGGGTCTCAACAATTGAGGCCACATGAGAGAAATTACCAAACACACAATCTTGAGTTGGTTGTACTTGTTCATGATTTATGCCATTGGAGACATTATCTGTAGGGAGAGTATTTGTGGTTTTCACCAACCAAAAAATTCTCAAGTATATCTTCACTCAACATGATCTGAATTTGAGACAATGAAGGTGGGTTGAGTACCTTTAGTTCTTTGAATTTGATCTTACTTACATGCCTAGGAAAGACAACACCGTGGTTGATGCATTGAGCAAGGGGACACAGATACAAGTAGTTTATGAGGCCAGTAGTGAGTGGAATATTATGGATATGTTATATGAGATTCATTTAGAGGTTCAAAATAGAGAGGAGAAGACATTTGTTTCTTCTATATCTGTTACCTCTTCTCTACATTATTGAGTATAAATGAGGCAGCTATCAGATTCTAAAGGCCTAGTTCTATGGGAGAGTGTGTCAGGAGATGACCTTATTCCTAGATGGACCATAGGTGAGGATGAGATCATTATTTTCCATGGACGCATGTGGGTGCCAGCTGATATACGTGCGGATATGTTGTGGTATTTTCACTCAATTTTGACAGTTCATCATGGTGTCACCATGATTTTTCAAGATCTACACTGCCAGTATTGAGGGTGTGGTATGAAGAGATATTCTTATGGTTTTTTATGTGGTGTTCTACTTATCAGTAGGTGAAGGTAGAGCATCAGTGACTATTAGAGATTTTGAAACAGTTACCCATTATCGAGTGGAAGCAGAATGATGTCGCGATGGACATTGTGATGGGTTTACTGAGGTCGCCTCGTAAGAATGATGCAGTCTGGGTTGTCAGTGACAGACTCAGAAAGGTTTCACACATCTTAACAATCAAAAAGTCCTTCAGTTTTGATGATATGGGCAGATTTTACAATAGAGAGATTGTATGTCTACATGGGGTTCTGCACTCCGTTGTTTCATAAAGGGATGACTGCTTTACTTATTGTGTCTGGTGGGGAATACATAGGGCTTTGGGTACATAGGTACTTCTGTGTACATCTTACCATCCCCAGACAGATGGCCAGTTCGAGTGTACGATTCAGGTGATAGTGGACATGCTTCGAGCATGCATACATGATTTTGGATGTTGTTTGGAGAAGTACTTACCTCTGGTGGAGTTTTCCTACAATTATAGTTTTCAAGAAACTATTCAGATCACATCTTATGAGGGTTTTTATGGTAGGCCATGTCGATCACCCCTATACTAGATGGAGGTAGGAGAGGTATCTATTCTAGGACCTTGACTTTTCTAGGAGACCATAGAGCAGGTGGAGTTGATTCAGAAGAGGATGGTTACTGCACAATCATGGAAGAAGTCTTTGGATGATAGATGGAGATGACCTCTGGAGTTTGAGGTTGGGGATCAAGGTTTTCTATGTGTCACACCGAGGTTGGGACGCAGGAGGATTAAGAGACATGGTAAGCTTTCAATGAGATATGTCGGGCCATTTGAGGTTTTGGAGAGAGTTAAGCTGGTTGCCTATTAGTTGTAGTTACCTCAGAGGTACCTGGATATGCACTAAATCTTCCACATTTCTCAGCTACAATGTTACTTCTCGGAATCATCTTATGTTTTTCAACCTGAGGTGGTTGATTTAGAGGTGGAAGCCTTGTTCAAGGAGCATCATATTCAAATTGTTTATCGCATCTTGAAGGTTCTCTGTGGCCAGTCTGTTCCTATGGTAGAGGTGTTATGGTAGTAACAGAGAGTACAGGATGATACTTAGGAGAGGTAAGCCGATTTGCGACCATAGTGGCCTTAGCTATTCGAGGATTCTTCTTCTGTGCCTCATAGTTAGGGAAATTCAGGGGAGAATTTATTTAATGGGAGAATTTTGTAAGAACCCAGATCTTCTTTTTTAGGTATAGATCTTATTTTCTAGTGTTTTTCAGAAAAATTGAATTTTGTAAATTTTCAGGAGTACATGCCGTAGACATAGAAGTACACGCCGTGTACTCGGTTCACATAGGTAGCCGTGTACTGGCTATGCAATGGCCGAGTACATGGTTGTGTGGGGTGACCTGGATACTGCTTAAAGAGGGGACTGAAAAAGGCATATACACACTGGGGATATTTAAAGAACATGCCATGTAGTTTTATTTTTAATTCTTATATCATACTGGGGCCACATCTCATTTACAGAAACAACTTCTTCTGAACCCATCTTGTCTAGTGGTGACAGGAAGAGACAATTCATCTCCAAGACCCTGATCAATCATCTGTTCTCCAAATCAAAAATAGTTTATTGCATTGGAATCAAATCGGTGAGTTATTCTTTATTCTAGAGCCTCTTCACTTGATTTCTCCTCTTTTATGAGATATCCTTGGTTGATCATTTTAGAAGTTTTTATAGATCTATGACACTCTAGGTTGTTACAAAGGCTGAGGTTCAACTATATCGATCATACAAAGTCGTGGTAGGTGGTTTGTTTCTTTAGATAGATGTCTTTGAGTTAAATGTGCAAAAAGATCCCAACAACCTAGTTTAGGGTATTGCGTGTTTAAGGAATTTAACCCTGTTAATGCCTGCTATTCCTTGTTTTCTTGAGTATGAGTTTTTTTATTATGAATTGGGTTTATTAACATACTATGGGTGTGTTTGACCATGTTTTTTTAATATTATCCATTGGGTCTCGAATTTCCTTTTTGGATACTTTTCTTTTCATTCCTAGTGTTGTTAGGATGGAGTTGATATTATCTAACATGCTTGTTATATACATTGTAGTTGTTTATAAAAGTAGTTTTTGAGATTTACTTTGTCTGCTGGATATCTTTTGTGCATGATTGTATTACTTAGAGGTGTGAGAACCTAGTGTAGTTAGACCATGGGGGGAATGGATGATGAGAGCTTCCCCAAAGTGTCTATTACCATTCAGGTTAAGAGACGACAGGCGGGATGGACGTGAGTGCTCTCTCAGAGTGTTTTTAGTTCCACATTGTGAGACCACAGGGGGAATTGGATGTTGAGTGCTTCCTCAGAGAGTCTGTAGTTTATTATTATGAGACCATAAAGGGAATTGGTGGTGCGTTCTTCCCCAAAGAGTCTTTGTCTAAGTTAAACTAGAGGGGGTAAGAATGTGAGTACATCCCAAAGGGTTTATTGATAATTATTGGTTGAATAAATGATAAATTTAAATGAATGTAGCTTAAAATGTAGGATTTTTTACTTTTGAGTACTTTTTTATTACTTCATTTTACAGATTGCCTGCTATGTATATTCCCTGACAATTAGGCACAAATCTTTGGGTGGTTGCCTAATGGGATTCGTCTCACACCTTATTTTGTTCATGCTTTTGGGCCCAAAAAAATTATATTATCACTGGTATATATAAGCGTATGATTTAATATAATTTAGGTACTTCACTACTATGGAGATTAAGAGATTGTGACCAAGATAAGGCTTGAAATGCTATTGGAGTTGTTTACTTGTTTTCTTTTGTACTTTGGTTTAGTACTGTATTCCAGCATTATGACTTGTTTGGATGCTTTCCTAGATACTTGTGACATGCATCATTATTTATATGTAGATAATCAAGTTGTTTATGTATTTTCTGTCTTTTTCTATTTACATATGGTATGATATTACTACTTCTATTGTTGTATATTATTTTTATTCCATTCTGTTACTCTGCCAATGATGGAATAGTTTCTCTACTATAACACCTAAGTCCCTCGCTATTAATTAAAAGCCTCTGGCTTTTGGGGAAATGTTCTTCATGCCATATGACCAACTGGGTATAGGGAACCTTTGGGAGGCACCCAAAACTAGAACATTAAAAAACATCTCAGTTTGAAAACCAATTTTAAAGACATAAATCATATTCAGATTCATTTTCTTTGGAAATAAAATTTAAAACTTATAAAGTAATCTTTAAAAACCATTTAAAACATTTCTTGATAAAAAATATTTTTGATTTGAAAAAAATATACACTAAAACATTTTAAAAATACCTTTATTTTAAAATATACTTTATAATGGTAAAGTATTATTTAAAAACAAAAAGTTATCCATGAATTTGGAAAATACAGATCCTCCTTTATATGGTGAATTAAATATTCCCTTCACATTTTTAGTAAAATCCAAACATATATTGTTTGGAAGATGATATAATGGTTCCATTAAAAAAAATTGAAAACAAATTCAAACATGGGTAAAAATTTATTTAGAAAACAAAATTTATATTTTTTAAAAATAATTAAAACATTTTTATACAACATGGATTTTCAAAAATGGTTTTCAACTGATAATAGAAATAAGGATGATTTTCTGTTAAAAAAAATATTTTAAAATCATGATTACTAAAAGAGAAAAAAAAGAGAAAAATTTTATTCTCATGAAATGAATAGAGGATAATAAAATAAATTTGTTACTTGAGATATAGATAATAATATTTCATCATTGGAAGTATAATAACAAACAATCCTAATAAATTATGGGATTGTAACATAAAACCCTTACCACTTTGGTAACCTGGAATTGTAATCCCCATGAAAGAATAAAATTAAATGAAACTTATAATATCATGATTATAAAAAAATTCTTGACATTACTTGCCAAAGGGTTTGTATACACACTACAAATAATAAAATAGGTGCATTACATAACATATGTCTCAAAGAATAAAAATTGAGACCAAAATCCCTTACCATTTTGGTAACATTGGAATAGTAAACGATATGAAAGAAAGATGCTAGGATTGATATGTAAATACAAATAATTTTTTTATAATAATTATAAAAAATTCATAGCAATTTTATACACCACATAAAATAAATTGGTGGTGAGTATGACATGTGTCTCATATATGTAAATAGTGAGATGAAAATCCCTTACATTACATCTCGAATATCTTTATAGAAGTTAAAACCTCCTTATAATAAATATAATTTTTTCAAAATATATTAAAGAAACATAATTATAGATATCACACCAAATATGATTTAATTATAACCATTTTACCAAGTTTATTAACAATTCCATGTTAAAGTCATGTTTTAGTCAGCAATTTCTTTGTTCTCATGTAGCTATTGATTTGTTATTTGTTTCAGTTGTATTAATTTGATCATGGTTACATAATATATAAAATTTAAACCATGATATAAATATCATATATGTTAAGTATATATGTATTTATAGTAATCTATAAAACATATATATAGGAAATGAAATACACTGTTCATGGAGATGGTATGTTGTATGTACACATGAACACTATTTCCATTTTTTAAATAAATGTAGTGAAGGAAGGGTAAATAATATAAATCAATTAAAAAATAATTTTTATTTCATATATATAAAATATTTTCATTAAATGCATCCCTATTAGCTTCCATGTAAATTGTTAATGAATCAGATCACTTCACGAGGTGGTAGTCTGCCATACACATGAACGACATTATTGTATTTCCAATTAATGGAATGTAAGAAGGTATATTTGATATAATAATTCCATAGGTACAATAATATCATAAATATCATATATAAACATTTAATAAATAATTATATCCATATGTGAGAGTTGGTTATCGAAAATGAATAGGATCGGTTCACGAGGCAGTAGACTATTGTACACATGAATGAACATTTAGGAACCCATTTGATGGAAGAGGACAATGATTTATGTTATGAAAATAGAAAAATGACATATAATTATATGAAATATAACTATTTAATTTTGTAATAATTGTTTATTAATAATTTAATGAGGTGGATTAAGAAATAAAATATAACGTTTGGTTAGGGGCACTACCTCTTCTATATACAACATGTTTTGGTTTGCAACAAAAGCCTTCATAGGTTGGTTTTTAATCAAAATAAGGGATATAAGATGACAAGATGGAGTAAATAATGTTATTTAGGAAGGTATTGAATAAACCAATGGGGTTTTTAAGTTTAAAGGGGATTGGATATTGGGATACATTTTATAAGTGAGGTTAGTCGAAAACTTGTAATTTTTGAAATGAAAAATGTGTGACCAAGTTTTTCACCTTGGAAAAAGATCCACAAATGAAAATTATAGAACCTAGAGGATATATGGTCTAAATATTTCTTTTAAATTTACCTTTTCATGTTTTTTTTATCATTTTTAACCCTTATCTTTTCTATTTTAACATAGAGTAACCCATTTTTACCTTAACTATGGGAAATAATATTTAATGTTTTTACTATTAATTATAGTAAAAAATAAATTGACGTTATTAGATAATATAAATTATTATTATTGAAATTACAAAATCAATTTTTCCAAACTACATTCACATAATTGGAAAATTTTAATTTTACATTAATCCAATAGATGCGATGAGAAAGTGGGTTTCCAAAGAAAAATTGTTCAAAAGTTTGAAAATATTTTATTTCTGTATTCAATTTGAAAATGATTCCAATGAAATAAATTGTATTAATTTATATATAATCATAATAATTTTATTTTATACCTATTTAAATAAATGATCATTAAGATGTATTTAAATGAAAAGGCTGTCTATAATAAAAATCTGTATTTTCACTATTCTTCGAAAATTAATGTTTTTCAAAAAATATAAAAAATTCACCCTAAGATAATTTTAAAATTATAATTTAAAAAATTAATTTTATTTTATCAAATAAATTTAATAAAACAGTAAAAAATTAATTTGTCTATTTTATATAACAAAAATAAAAATTATTTTCTGAGAAAATCGTATTTTCGAAACGTATGAAGACTTTTCCAAAAAATAAGTATTTTTTATCAATATTTTTTCATTATTTGAATCCATTATAATTAAATTTATTTCATTCCTATTCTTTCATAATTTTTTAATTTCTAGGTTTTAGTGGTCTTATTTAAATAATAAAATTTATATTTTTCTGTGGTTTCTTAAAACTCAGTGTTGGTTGTAACACAAGACATCAAAGAAATTTAATTTATTCAGAACATTATTCATAAAAACTCATGGTGTTATAGATATATTGATAATTTAATTTTAATATCATATATAATTATTAATTCTGTTTAGTTAATTTTAAAATTAAAATTATTTCATATAAGAGGTTTTGATTCGAAAGATACCAAATTAGTATGTGTTTATCATCTCAAATTGAATTCTTTGGAAAATATGGAACATTATACACCAGTATTAATTTATGAGTGTCTAAAATAACATTGATATGTTTTATAATTAATATCTATATGTTTATGGTATTTAAATTTTCATTTGATGTTATTTATTTTATAGGGGTTATGCATCCATAGTTACTACAGTGGTAAGTGTTTTACTTTACAATATCACTTTTTACTAGAACTATTTATGATTAAATTTTTGATGATGAAATTATATAAACCATATAAACCAAATATTGTTTGTTTTCTTATATACTGGTTATTTTTAGATATTAAATGTTTTATTTTCATTTTTCTCTCATTACGTACTCAAGATATTTGAAAGATTTTATTAGGAAAACCAGCCTTATTTTTCTCTTCTGTTATGAATATTCTCTTCCATGTCCATAATTTCATTAAAATATTTTTAATAATAAATTTACAAGTATATAAATATTATTTAAATCTGTTTTCAAATATATATTTCTTTCTTTAAAAATGTTTAAAATTAATCCACTTATCATATTCCAAACATGGTATTTTTGATTTTTTAATAAAAATTTAATAGGATTATTTTTTTAATATACACTAAACAATTGAATTTACCACTATTACGAATACTATTTTCATTGAGGATTACATTAATATTTTCTTTGATTATTTATATAGAAAATATTTTCCTTAATGTTTTTTAAATTTTTAAATTTTAAATATGTTAATTTAATTTGAAAAGTGTATTTTCTTTAGGAAATTTTCCAGTGATATTTTAAGTGTATTTTCATCTATAACCACATAGTTTGATGTTATTTATAATTTACTAGGGATATAATCTAATTTTAACCTATTTATTATTTTTATGGATTGTTTTTTATGATAATAATATATTTTTGAAACATTTTTCTTTTCCAAGGGATATGATATTTTTAAATTATAAATGTTTTCATGATCTTGTGGCATAAATACAAATGAATTATGATTATGAGATGGTTCATTCCATTATAAACCTCCAATATATTTGGTAAGGATTAATGTTTTATGATTTCAAATGGTACGCATTAGGTTATCCCAATTTTGAAAGAGGGAATATGAGAGGTTATCCGAAGTCCAAAATAGGGTACATAAGAGGTTATCTCAAGATCAAAGATGGTAAATGATTTATTAGACAAAGCCCAACATGAAATTAATGTCTTGTTAAATATAATTGACAAATGATTTCTACGATTAAAACTATGCCACACTTTATACTGGTCTCTTATGAAATGTTCTTATTCCGAAGCTATATTCTCATTGATCATGATCATTGATTGTCTTATGATTCGTGTCTTATGAGTTTCAATATTATTATTCCATGATTCATTATTATGATCTATGAATTTTTGGGAATAATTTTCTAATGATAATATAATGATCTCATACACTTTTCCATATCTTGTTCTCACTTATTATCATTGATTGGAACCACCTAATTTTACGCATATAAATAATTTAAGTTATCCATTTATTATGTTTTATTCTCCATATTATAAGGAAATGTTTTAATTATGATATGTCTAAAAATGGTTCTAGTTATGAAGAAAATTGTTGGAGAAGATTTAGATATTTTATCTACCAACTATTTGTGTATCAATATTTCTAATTACACTATAACTTTATAGTGATAGAGAGGATTGAAAAAATATTTAATGAATATTAATATAATAATGTGTAATATTTAATGAAAATTAATATAATAATATGAAATATTTATGTATCTAAATTTTGGGTTACTATAGTTGGCATCAAATCAAGGTTCAGTAATTTTTGGAAAATAATATAAAAAAAATTAGTGAGAAGCCTTCAAATAAGCCTATGTATAAGAGAAAATCCCATGTTTTGGTAAACAAATGATTGTGGTTTTCCAAGAAAATACATCCTTGTATAGGTAAAATAAATTGTATATGGCTATGGAATTGATACACCTAGGTGTAAAAACACTGAATTAGGTGGATTAAGTATAAGAATGATCATCAATGGTGCCTGATGAGAAACCCTAAGACTGTACACCTAGCTAGAAAATACCAGGGTGATATGCTTGGTTTTATTCAAAAATTTATTATGAACCATTATTAATAATTTTAGTGGATTATGATAATGCATGGGCTAGGTTAAATTTAAGGTATGATAGATTGCATTGAAAGTGTTAAGAGTTAGACATCCTATAAATGTTTTTTTGATTATATGATTTCTAATTATGATTATTGTTGCTCATACTATGATTTTTGGTTTTATTTAATGGCTTAAACCAACTGGAATTATGTTGAAAATGAATGTGATTGATGATGAAATAATTTTCCTCATGAGAAACCAAATAAAATGGGATATTGAATGTAAAAACTTATAATTATGTCTAACCATCAATATTGATATATTGTGAATAACCCGAACATAGATGAAATTATAGATGAATAAAATATGAGAAAAATGGTGTTTTATGAGGTGTATGTAAGAAACAAGAGTTAACTTCTTACATGTCGAGAATGTGGGAAGAACTAGTTGGAAAAATATCTAAAAGAACATGAGGATGTTTTATATAGGGGAAATAAATAAATAGATAAAGTTATATTAGAGAAAAAAATTAAAGGTTTGGTAAATGATATGGATGAGAATAATGGTTTCCATAAAGTATCATCTATGGTTTAATATTTTAAATGTGGATATTATGGGCATTATACAAATTGATGTCATAGGGGGGAAGCTCGAGAAGTGGATCAACTATGTTGTAGTGTAATGGTTTTTCTATTAATGGTAAGGATAATGTGAAAAATATGTGGAAGTTATGAATTATTTTAGTAGTATATATTATATTAATAGTAAAAAATATTATTAAATATCGGTTTATAAATCTCAAGTAATGATTCATATTTAAAATTATATGAATGAATTATTAAAAATAAAATGAAGGATCCTAGTAAATTGTTTAAGTAGAAAGTAGAAAGATTGGAGTATTTATTTATTTAGATTAAAGAATTATGTTGAAAAAGAGTTTGATAAATGATATTTTGGTTATAAGAAACATGAAATTCCTAGTTATTATTCTAAAATTGTTTTTTAATATATTTTTAAGTATATATTAAGTGGTACAATTAATCGCCAAAATTATTTAAGTGTTAAGTTGATATTTTAGGAAAAAATGAACAAGGGACACAAAACCCTTAATATCTTGATGATGTTAAGATAATAATGTTCATTTGGGAAAAAATATGATTTATATAGATAATGTAAATTGGATATTATTTATTATATTCGAATTTATTAGATATTTATTTAAAATATAATTTATATAATATTGGATGAAGTTCATTATTAATTTTTGATTTATGTATTATCATTGATAGTCTATCATTTTATATTAAAAACAAGGATTTATTTAATTTTTAAAATAATATAATATTTTATTTAGTATTTATAGATATTTTTATTATTTCCATGTTTTAGGAAAATCTATGACGATGGTATTCACATGTATGGGATGTAACATTAAAAGAGATTTTTTTTGTTTATGGACTTAAATTATATTAATTTAAGAAATATGAAGACATTTTTATAAATTTTGGGGGTTTAAGTAATGGTTATGAAATATTTAAGGAGTTTTTAAATTTATATATTTTGGTAAATAATTAAGTAGATCTTTGGGTATTTTTACTGATATCTTTGTGATTAATTTTTCAAAAAATGGTTTATTCATATACTTTATTTTAGAATGTACTAGAAATTCTTTGTTTTAATAATTGAATAGATAATGGAGTAATATATTTTAATATCTCAATATTTTATCAATTATTTCTCTTTACACAACTTTAATTTCTTTAATAGCTTTCATTACATGCAATACCTAGTTTAAATGAACCAGGATATGAAAAATATTATTTAAAATTTAACATTATACCCTAACCATTAAAATTAGTGTTATGAATAATAATAAAAACATTATAGAAATATATAAAATGGTTTTATATATTGTAAATTCCTTGATAAATACGTACTCAATTTTCAATAAAATCATTTTAATCATAAAAAATCATTTTCTTCAAAAAATGGGTTTCATTGATTTTTATGAGAAACTATTATAATTAATTTATATGAAATTTAGAAAATTTATTTCATAAAAAAGAAATCATTTTTAAATACACATATCTAATCTATCATAGGGAGAAATTATGGGATTTTTCTAAAAAGGTTGATTTTATAAGGAATAATGGAAAAGACTGATTTTTTTGAAACTAATTTTTCATTTGAAGAGTTTACAAAGATATATTTTGTATTAAAATGGTATAAAAGTTAAGATATGTAATTTATATTATTACTAATTCAAATAAGGTCATTGGAATTAATTTTATGTTTTTTTTTGTTTTTAAATTTTATTATACATTGATAACATTATTTAAGGAAAACCACTTTTCTTCAAGTTTTACCACTATCATTATAAAATAAATTATACCAATTAGGTGAATTTAATTTTAGAAAATTTATTCTATATTTTGAATAATAATAATTAATATAATTTAAAATGGGTATCTTACTTATTTTTTTGTTATGAATAATAACCATAGTAAATATTTTCCACCTTTGTAAAAGAAGTAGAATTGGGTTAAATCCATGATGTAAAACATTAGAATATCTCTAATACATGACTATATCCTATTGTATGAGTGGTATTTGTCTATAGGTATTATTAATGAGGAAAAAAGGTATTTTAAATCATTATTTTTAATTTATGGTCCCATGCCTTACTTTTTAGAATAAAACTTGTATTGTTAGAAAATTTAAACTATCTTTTGGTCTTGGCATTAAATGGAATGTTCAAAAAAATTTATTCGGTTTTGTATTGACCCAAATTTCTATTTTTTTTATTTAAATAAATTTTTTTTAACCCTATTTATTATATTGTTTCAAGGTTATATTATTTTTACTCTTAAATCAGGTATGTTCCTAAAAACTGAATTCCATGCGTTTTCTGCTCGTAAAAATAAAAAAAAATTCTACCACCGAAAGAAACTAAATTTAATAAAATGTAAGGAAACATTTGAAATAAAAGTTATAATTTTTGGTTTAAGGACCCTTTTATTTTTTTTCATATAATTATGTAATCATGGTAGAATGTTGAGTTATAGTGTTTGAGGAAAAAATGAGTTTAAAGTGGAATAACTAAGAGATAAGGTTTAAAATGAATAAAATAACTTATCCAAATGTGAAGGGATTAGTTTTTTAATAATTTTTATCACATATTATATTTTTTTGTTCATTTTTTACACATTACATTATTATGATATATGAATAATTAAAAAAATTTTATAATTAAAAGTGTTTGATTTCCCTACCCTAAAAAATGATACCACATCCCCTCTATTCCACGCACTTCATTAGCCTTATATATCAAAAAATAAATTCCATAATACCTTATAATATTACTTAAACATTTCATTTATCCTATTTTGTTTACAAAATTCTATCTTTTCATGGATTAAGGTGTAATTTGAAAGAGGTTTCTCAACAAAGAGCTATAAATCTTAACTGTGTACTTTAATTTTTTTTTCCATTCATGATCACATGAAAATATATGGTATATAATATATAATAATTAAATAATTATATAAAATATAATTAATTATTATTATTTTAATTTTACAACAATTATCCACCTTATTTACATTTTACGAAAAACGAAAACATCACTCATGCGTATGTATGACTTACCGTCTCTATGCAGCAGTGTAATCCATTTTTCATCACCATTTTACTTGTATTTTTATAAATATGTATAGAAATAATATTTATAAATTATAATTTTTTATCTGATTATGGATATTTAATGATAAAATACTATTTATATTTCTTTCCTCATTTGTGTTTTAAAAGTGAAAATAATATTCTTGCGCGTCTACGACCTACTGTCTTCGTGATCAATGTAAATAATTTTCTATCTATAAATTTTATGGACAAATCTAGAAACATATATAATGAATATATATGATATATATATATCATTATTAAAAATATTTATTTTAGGCAACCTTGATCAATATTCTTTGATCAAAATAAATGAACTAAAACATTCATGAAGAAAGAAATATTTAACACCCATAAATGATGATTTTAATGTGACATTATAAGTAAATGGGTGTTGAAATGTAATAAGTTGATCATATATGATATTTTAAGTAAATAAATGATTCTATTATATAATTATAACAAATTTATATCTATTAATTTGGTATTTATGGTTCTTTATAAGAAATTCCAATAAGGGGTAATAGTTTTATGTTGCAATATCATTGTTTATTAGGATTATTTATGATTAAGTTATCAATGATCAAATTCAACGACCATCCTATCATGAAACTCATGAATTTTATTACTCATTTTTTATTTTGAAAGATAACATATTTTCATATCAATTTCTCTTATATAATAACTCAGTATATTGAAATAATGTTTTGATGGAAAATCAACTTTATTTCTCTCTTCTGTCGAGAATCTTTTTTCTTTGATATATTTTTTTCTAAAAATTATTTCAAGGATTATTTTACTATTATAGTATGATTAAAAAAATGTAATTTTTAAAAATTATTTAATTTTTAAAAAATATTTTAAGGGGATTTTTTCATTTTTTTAACAAGTTACAGTTGAATATTTACTATAAATGATAATGAAATCTTCGTTTTAACATACACAACATGAATATAATTTTTTCTCATCATGAACTCTCAATGATTTCAATAATAAATTAAATGTTTACTATTTGATTTAAAATATTTATATTCTTTCATATTTAGGAAATTTTTAGTTTTCAAACCAGTGATTTGAAATCAAAAAGCGTATTTTTTTACAAATTATTTTATTTGATCTCTTAAAGGAAATTTTCAACTAAGATGTAATAATTTTATGTTATATAAGATTTACATTGGATATGATCAAATTATACCAGCCTTATTATTTATTTATAATGTTTATGATTATGAAAATATAATGTTTATGAAACCCGTTTCTTTTCCATGGGTTGTGCTATGATGAAATGATGATTTTTTATAAAACCAGTTTCTTTTACATGGGTTATGTTATGATAAACGTTTTATGATATTATATATTTTTTTATGATTTTTATCATGTTACTAGTGGGACTGGAGTTATATATCCCATTAATTCAATGGGTAAATATGGAAATCTCATCATATAAAAAGGACTAGAATGGAGTGTGAACCATGTTTAGTAAGGGACTCCATCCACTATGATTATTTTTTGTGTGAAATTTGAATAAGGATATGATGTAATGTGGAGTAAACCCAATCCAATATCATATTCATGGTAACAGGAATTAACTAAGGAAATTATTTTCAATGATTACGTGTATTATGTCTACTTCCAATGTTATTCTCTCATGATTAATGTTCATTGATTCCTTTAGGATTCACATATTATGAAAAAACAAGAATTAGGATATGATTCATGTTTATGATTTATGATATATTAGAGATAGATTTTTAAATGAAATGATCATGTTATCATACCCTTATACAAATTTTATGATTAATTTATCTTTGATATATCCCTTGTTTTCCTTTATTGAGCATCTGATATCATCATTTATTATGTTTCCTTTTCCATACAAAATGAAGAATGGTTTTAAGGATAATATGTCTAATAAGGGTGCCAGTTGTGAAGAACTGAGTAGGAGATTATGTGGATCATTTTTGAATCAATATTTTTATGTATAAAAATTTATAAAGACACTAAATCTTTATAGATCCAAAATAGACTAAAATAGAATGTATTCAATAATTTTCTATTAATATGTTATATCTATGTTTTAAAAGTATTGGTCACTATAGTTTGTATCAAAGAAGATTTTAGTGAATCATTAGAGATTATGATTAAAGAATTGTTTAGAAAACACTAAGGATATATCTATGTATACTATGAAATTATTAAATTTTTGTAAACTATATATTATGTGGTTTTCCTAGAAATACATTACTATTTGAATACTATATGTTGAAATAGTTTTGGTATATATGAGTTTAGGGGTAATAACCCTGAAAATTGTTGGTCCAGTAAATACCAACCATCATTCTGGTTCACTGTGAGTGTTATCATACTGCACACCTAGATATAAACTCATTGGGGGATATTATTGAGTTAATTACAATTTTATTTATAAACCATTATGATGTATTTGAATAGATGATGATCATGGATGACCTAGGTTAAATTTAAGCTGTCATTAATTGAAAATAAGATGACCTGATTTAGAAATACTATAAACAATTATTCATGAATATGTATTTTTCAACTAGGATTATTGTTTCTCACACTATGATTTTTGGTTTTAATTAATGACTCAAACTAGTAGGAATTGAGTCGATAATGAATATGATGGAAAATGATATGATTTTGATCCTAAGAAATTGAATGATTTAGAAACATTATAGAGAAACCATGTTATTATAACTAATCATATATCTAGACATATGATTAAAAATGTTAAATTAGGCGATTTTCCTAAAATTTTAAATAAGAGGAAAATAAATCTTTATGGATGTTCAGGTGGAAATTATCATGGATGTAAGATTGTTTAATTAACTTCATATCATGAATTTTGGAAGAAGAACCTAGTATAATATCTTCATGAAAGGGGAATATTTTTTCTCTATTGAAATTAAATTCATAGAGAACCAAATTTAAAAGTAATTAGATGTCTTATGTATGGGATGCATGGGCATTATCTGAGCCAATTCCCAAATCCAAATACTAACTCCTAGACCAAGGAAGGGTCTATGTTATACTGATCATTGAATTGGAATAGCTGAAGTATTTATATATTAGGATTTTATAATTACATTATAGAAGTTTTAAATTAATGATATTGTGGTTATAATAGTCATGAAACATATGAGGATTATTTTTTAATAGTTTTTCTATAAGCATTTAAAATAATATGTTCAATTGTACTGATAACCAATAAAAGTTATTTAGTGGTAAGGTGATATTGGTTTTTTTTAAAATTCATGATTAAATGATATAAACCTCTTAATATATGAATTATGTTTATATAATAATGTTTATTTGAGATAAAGATATGATAGATATTAATAATGAAATTAGTATAGTATTTGTTTCCATGGAACTGATTATTAATTTGATGAAAACATGGTTTATGTTATATTTTATAGAGCTTACTCTATTTTTTGATTTATGGAATATATTCAATAATATGTGATTTTATTTAAGTAATAATGATAGTGTAAATTTTATTAATCATGTATGTTATCATTGATGTTTTATAGAGATTCATGTTATTTTCAAGTTTTAGGAGAGTATATAATCAATGTATTGACATATTTGATATGTGACATCAAGAACCACTTTATAATGTTTGGTCGATTAAAGTGAATATAATTTTGAAAATTTAGTGACTTTTTTTATAAAATTTTTTGTTTTTAAATTTGGTCATAAATATTCTGGAGGATTATTAACATTTACTACTTATAAAATTAATAAATGTAATCTTTTGTTGTTATTGTTGAGGTCTTAGAAATTAACAATTTTATTTACCCATATTGGATAACTTGTACTAACAATTTTCATTTTCAGAAATATTTAGAGAAATAAATAATGGAAATCTATTCATTTATGGATCTTATAATCCAATAAAAGATAATTTTGGTTCTTCCATAATGAAAAATTCACCTTGAATATTAATTTCATATAGTAAGATCTGAAATTGAGATTAATTAAAGCCCCAAAAAGGATGAAATTGTGTTTCTAAAATGAGAATAAATCAAGTAAATGTACGTTATTATATTCTAATCCTAATATTATAGTAATTTCTAAACATTATTAAAAGTTTGAAAAAATAAAAAAGGGTTTCCTTTTACCATCATTTTTGATGAATTATTGTATTTTCTCCGCTCACCGATTTATGTTTTTGTTGTAATTAAATTTCGAATGAACCTATTCAATGTTACTCTATATTAGTCATTTGATGGTATTTTCTATTCCATTATATATTTAAACTTCCACTAATGTTCTATATTACTTGGAACCCAATTATATATTATTCTGGGTAACCTCTATGTTTCCTACTTCATATTTTTGAAGGAAGTTTCATTATCCATATGTATATTGTGAGTTTTCAGTTAAAGTATTTTCAAATATTAAACTTTTAATTGCTGAGATATAATTTCATGGGAGAAATTTATTTTAGGGGGTAGAATGTTATAACCCATGATTTATTGATATATTTTTCTTTAAATAAATTTCATTTTTAATAGATTTATTTACATTCATCATCGAGTTTAAACAAACAAAGATATAAGAATTATTATTTTAATGTGACAGTTATACCCTATCCATTAAAATTGATGGTATGAATAAGAATTTTCACATTATAAAAAATATTTATAATGGATTTTTTAATTTAATTTATTGATAAATAAGTACTGAATGTTTAGTAGAAATATTTTATTATTTAAAAATACATTTTCTTCCAAAAATTATTTTACTACTTTTTATGAAAAAATTTTGAAATTAATTTCTACCACTATAAGACATTATATTTTAGAAAAATAATATCATTTATAAAATCATCTTATCAAAATTATATTTCCGTAATATTTTGATATTGTTATGAAAATATTTATTTTACAGTCAATAGAAAACGAGGCAATGACACTATATACCCCTGGACCCCAAGGTTTCTACATGCATCTCATCTTGAAAGTGATAATGAAAATGCTCTAGTTCTCTAATAATTCTATTCTTATTAATTTGGTGGTTTGGTGTTGATGATCCTTATAGTCTCTGTCTCGACTAGTTATTTATCTCCCCTCTACTACTTTAGGTGTTTCCATTCTTAGGTATGCTTTAAATATGATGTTTTCGAGAAAATATGATCATGATTTATTGTGGTGTCATTTTATAGTGGGGGCATCATGGCCATAGAGTTAGTTCTAGAGAAGCTAAGAAAATACCTCTATCTTGATGATGGTGACATCTATGTCTCTAGATGGTGATAATGTTAGGTTTTAGTGCTGTAATGCGATGAGGATGGTGGCAGTTCCCCATCCCATTAATCAGTGACATCAATATGGATTATTTTAGTGAAATTGGAATGAAAAGGTAGATAGTGGTGGTGGCTACAACGCCCATGGTTTTTGGTGATCATGAACTTGGTGTTGGAAGATGATTGGTATGGAAATAATGCCCTTGACTTTGGGAACCAGAATAACCAAAATGGTGATAGAATATCTTTATAGAACATGAGGTTGGTTGGAAGGGTAGAAATAGCTTGGGGTACATATATATTCCAATTTTAGGGACCCAAAACCCCTATCCCTTTAGGAAACTATTTGGTATTTGACCACTAGGCCTTCAGGTCATCTTTATGCCTTTGGATCAATGGGATTATGATGAATTCTAGGATTCAGGAGATATGATGAGAACATACTAAAGTATTGGTTCATTTTTCAAGTGGTAAAACACACTATTCATGTTTGGTCAGGTGGGTGACCTCAAAAGTGGGATTGGTGTGCTGACACCCATCATTCAACCATCTATATTGAGGGATGGATGGGCACCCATCATTATAGATTTCTATATTATGTTTTAGTTATATGGTGTTGAGAATAAGGTTGAAATTTTTGTGTGAACACAATGATAAATTGGTGGTTGGTTTTAATGAGTGATGGATATGATGACATAATATTCTAGTCCCCCACACTGCAATGTGTGATGGAGGACCATCCCTTTATGTTGTGCCAGACCAGAACATCACAACTTTTCATGGGGGGTGGGGGGTGGTGTTGTATACTTGACTGGAATCATTCATGTAGTAGCTCTGATAGGAATATGTAAGATTTACCAAAGGTTCTTAGTATAAAAGATACTACTCTTTCTGTCTTTAAGGAATTCCCTTTTTGAGGGGTGTTTTCTTGACGTATGGGTCATTGGGTCTTTCAGACTCTGTTACGTCATTTGGACCATGTATCTATCACCTTATGTGCCTATGGTAACATTGGAAATTAATTAGGTTCCCTTTAAATCATGTTCTAAATGTACTTTATTTTATA
Organism: Viscum album; assembly: GCA_963277665.1. NCBI lineage: Eukaryota > Viridiplantae > Streptophyta > Magnoliopsida > Santalales > Viscaceae > Viscum > Viscum album. The sequence goes on from OY728160.1 coordinate 444,927,548, forward strand.
ATGAAATAGGTCTTTCCCTTCAACCTGTTTAAAAAACAATAAATAGTGAAAAATACTGATTTTTATTGAAAACTGCATTTTTGTTTCAAGCAATTGAAATGTTCCATATTATTTGAAAATGAATTCAAATTAAAACTAATTAATTCATATTATTACTAATAAAATTAATGTCATTTTAATTAAATTTATTTTGGATTTTTATATAAAAACTTTCTATATTGGAAAACATTTATTTTCTTTCATAAAACACCTTTTCATTATGTTTTTTTTGTTAAATTTCAAATTAAATTCTAACACTTTGTTTAATATAATTATATAAAATATATTATTTATTTTTAATCATCATAATTAATATATTTTAATACTATTAATATAATTTTTTGACATTATGAATAGTAACCATAGAAAATACATCCCACTTTAGTAAAAGAGGAATAATTTGGATAAAACCCTGAAGTGAAACATTAAAATCACTAAAAAATGTCTTTATCCTATTTTATGACTCGAGTTCAAAAATATTTATTCTTAAGGAGTTATAAAATTTATTATAAAACATTATTTTTATATTGGGAACAATATAATAAATTTTGTAAAGATATGTTATATTTTTTTCAAATTTAAAACTATTTCGAGGTCTTTAAATTTAATGGAATGGTTGGATGATTACCTTTCATTTTGTATGAACACAAAAGTCCAAAAATGTCAATTTTTTATTATTTACCATAAAATCTTATAGAAAATAATTTATAACCTTATCTCATGGTCATAAGATTTATACTCCTAAAATTAAGTATTTTCTTAATAACATTATTTTTCATGAATTTTGTTTACATATATTAAAAGTAATTTCTAACACCTATATAAATTAAATGTTATAAAATGGGTTCAAAATTTTTAATCATAATATTTAAATTTTATAAAATTACACTTGTTTTTTTCATATAATTTTTTATTTTGGTAAAAAGTTGAGTTATCACTTTTAAGGTTTAAAAGAGTTTAAAGCGGTTAACTAGGAGAAATGCTTAAAATGTGTCCAAAATTTGTTGAAATGTGATTTGATGAGTTTATTTAGACCTTATAACATATTATATTCTAATTTTGGGTGAATTGGATCCACATTAATTGATTTTTTTTGAAAATAAGGGGAATAACATTAATGTCAAAGATCAGCAGTCGTACATAAGAAAAGCCATGATGGGAAATTGTCTAGCCAGAGCTGGTTTTTATCAAAGGGGCCTGAGGCTTCCAGCTGATGGGCCACATTGTTTCCGTCCCTTTTGGTAAAGGAGAAGGTACAACAATAGAAGCCTTTTCGAAGAGAGAAAATTATCCTAATGATGATGCCAAAAGACTGTAGCCCGACGTCGTTGTGCTTAATAGCATTGATCACAGTGAGGCAGTCAGACACAATGATGATATCAACCCATCCACGTTACACAACGAGCATCATACCTGCAATGATGGCAAAGGCCTCAAGAACTGCAGGTTCCCAGAAGGCATGATGTGATTCATATTTTTCTGCAATGATTTTCCCCCGATGATTGCAGGCCAGAAGACTGAGACCAACAATCCCATCCTTGGGGAGAGATGTGTCCAAGTTAATCTTAAGACTCCCTTTCATTGGTGGGTTCTAATGAGGGGGATATGCGGGGGTTAAATCTGGCATAACTTGTCCTTTTTGGTCATTCCATCCCTCAATCCATGAAATGGATCATTCAATCCAAAATTCGGGAGGTTTATGAACGTGGTGAAAAACAGCATCGTTACGCTGAACCCGAATGATCTAAGCTAGGGTGCAAAGAGAACCTGCATTATATAATTTGAGGGGTGGGGGACAACAACGCATCAGAAGATCAGGGAGGTCAGTGTTAATGTCCAATGAGGCATCTGAGTTTGGGCCCCATTTATTCCAAATTTCCTTAGCTCCTGGGCAGTGAATGATGGCGTTCCATGGGATTTCAGGAATAGTCGGGCAGAAAGGGAAGGACTAAGAACTGGCCATATGTCGATAAGCGAGAAGGCTCATGGTAGGGAGGCTGCCCGTGCACACCTGCCGCCAAAATTGGCGAATTTTTTGGGGGACGTTGAGCTTCCAAATCTCTTTCCATGGACCCTCATCATGGTCGATAGAGTGGATTCCAAGAGCCAGTCTGTACCCGGATCTCACCGTGTAATCGCCTAAATTATCATTGGTCCAGAAAAGATGGTCGGTGCCAGCATCTGGGACCCTGGGGATGCTCAGTATAATTCATTGGTCTCTTTCATTAAACCATTCATGGATCCTTTCCACACACCACCCCAGGACCTGGTATGAAAAGAGGCAATTGACAGTGGCGTCTTCGAGCCCTGGTTGGTCAGGGGATGTGGCCTACAAACAATCCTTATCGAGAAGCCATGGGTCACTCCAGATGTTGATAGATGATCCATTCCCAATCCTCTAGCCTAACCCTTTTCCAGGAGAGTTCGGGCCCCACAAATGCTTCTACAGAGAAATCTAGGGCGGCGGTCGAGAGGGGAAAAATGGAAGTTCATGTGGGTAAAGTACTTAGCTCGGAGTACCCACGCACAGAGAGATGATGGACGGATAATAAAGTGCCATCCTTTCTTGGCCAACAGATCGTCATTGAAAAGAAGGAGATTTCGGAATCCCATCCCTCCCACCGACTTGGGTTTGCAGAGTTTTTCCAAGGGCAACCAGTGGGGTCTATTCCTTCCATCCTTTTTCCCCCACCAGAAGTTGGAAGTATGGAAATGGATCAGATTTATGATGGTCATCGGGAGCTTAAACAGTGACATGAATAAGCTGGGGATAGACATAACGACAGCTTTAATGAGGGTTTCTTATCCAGATTTGGAGATGCATTTTGGGGTCCAGCCTTGATTTTTTTTCTCAATCTTGTCCACCAGAGATTCAAAAATTTATTTTTTGGACCGTCCAATCACCGTGGGAAGCCTGAGATACTTATGGTGTTTAACGACCATATTGATGCCTATAGATGCACAAAGTTCAACTCTTTTGGCAAGAGGCACCCCTCCACTGAAAGAGATTTCCGATTTTCCGTGATTAATAGCCTTTCTAGATGCCCGCTCATATTGTGGGATCACATGGTTGATCACCCAACATTGATTTAAAGTTTCTCTAGAGAAAAGGAGGCAATCGTCTGTGAAGAAGAGATGCGACACTTGTGGGCTTCCACAGCCGAATTTTGCCCCATGAATAGAGGAAGAGGATGCAACCCTGGAAATAAGGTTAGAAAAGACATCAGCCACCAAGATGAAGAGAAAAGGGGAGAGGGGATCTCCCTGGCGTAGGCCTCGGGTTGGGACGAATCCTCTGGTGCGCTCCCCATTGACTTTGATTCTGAAGGAGACGGTCGAGATGCAGTATATGACAATATCTATCCATTTAGTGCGAAATCCCATTTTCAGCATCACAACTCTAAGGAACTGCCATTCCACTTTATCATAATCTTTTTTCATATCCAGTTTCCATTCCATTGTTCCTCTTTTCACGGTGGAGCGCGTTTTCATAGAGTGTAACACTTCAGGGGCCACAATAGCGTTATATGTAATCGGTCTCTTGGCCACGAAGGTGCTCTGGTTTTCAGAGATGATATTAGGAAGCCAAGGGCACAGCCGATTGACAAGGATTTTTTAGAAGATATTATAAGAGACATTGCAGAGGCTGATAGTTCTAAAATCATGGATCGCCTGGGGTTTCTTGATTTTGGGAATGAGGACGAGGGCTATTTCATTAAAGGCGGAAATGCTTGTATTCCCCGCCCAGATGTTTTTTTTATCATTTTTCATATGTCAGGACCGATGATGTGCCAATATTGTTTATAAAAAGGGTGTGAAAACCATCCGGTCCCGGGGCCTTGGTGGGGTGGATATGTTTCAAAGCCAAGTGAATCTCGGTATTTGTCACATCTTTTATAAGCTGCCGATTGATCTCATCTGTGATCACAGGTCTGATGCATTCTTCCACTTCAGCAGACATGAAAGGTGTTCCTGTAGAGAAGAAGTTCTGGAAATAGCATGATAGAGCTTTTTTGATACCGCTGGTATCAGAAACATTTCTTCCATAAGGTCGGCATAAACACATAATAGAATTTTTTCGACGCCTATATTATTATATATATATTTTATTAAATTTTTTAAGTAATTACAAGTGTGTCTTCCCCCTCCCCTATGAAATGAAACCAACAATCCTCTCTTCACCACACAATATAGTCATTATTTATCAAAATATACCTACTATAATACATTCATATATTCTTTAAATATTTACAAGATATTTTATTTTCTTTAAAAATAAACACCCTTTCAAGGATTAAGGTTTAATACAAAAGTGTTTTTTTAATAAAGAAGTATCACTCTTCACAGAGTAGTTTCAATTTTATTTCTTATTATACCTCTTATTAAACTATGATATCCATTATGAAATATTAATATAGTAGTTTAAATATAATAAAATGTTATTACATTGACTTATTTACAGTTATACACCTCATTTTCATCCTACAGAAAGCAAAAACTTCACTCATACGTTTTTATGACTTACTGCCTCCACACAGCGCTGTAAATCGTTTATCATAAAATTTTTACATAGATGATTATAATGATATAACCAATTTTTATATATGATATTAATGATATAATTATTGTTATTTAATGATTTAATATTAATTATTTTTCAATCCATATTTTTTTGAAAAGAGAAAACAACATTCATTCGTATGTACCACATACCGTCTCCATGAACGATGTAAACAATGTTTCTATATATACCATTAATTGAATAATATAAATAAATAAATATATATAAATATAATAAATATATTTCATATTTAAATACTTATTATAATTCTTTGTTTTATGTAACCATGATATATTTTCAATGATCAAAACTACTGAACTAAAACTAGCCTGAAAAATAAAACAATTAACACCTAGATAAGATGATTTTAATAATGAATTATTAAGAAATGGTTGTTGAAATATTATAATTGTGTCATATGTGATATTATAATTATTAAAAAATTACATTATATAATTATAAAAATTTTAAATTTATTATACCCAAGTTTAGAGAGATTTCGATGAAATTTGAACTTGATGCAAGTGATTTATTTTACAATCTCATTGTTTACTAGGATTGATTGTGGTTAAGTGTATGATAATTAAGGTTCATGATATACCACTAAGAGACACTAATATTTTGTTCTAAACATTTTATTTTTAGATATTACATGTTTTATTTTTCATTTTCATCTCTTTAATAACACAAAAGTGCATAATAATGTTTTAGGGAAAATTAACTTTATTTCTCACTTTGATCGAATTTTTTTTGTTACATATTAATATTTTCAAAAACTGTTTTCAAGAATATTTTTATATTATTTTATTATTGACCAAATTAACTATTATCCAACATATAGTTTTTTTAAATGGTTTAAAAGGAATATTTTTTTTTCATTTTTAAAATGAGGTACCTTTGACTTTTTACCAAAAATATGTATGAAATATTTGTTTTAACATAAATGACATGAAAAAAATTCCCACTACCAGGAGAAATAAATTATTTTAATATTATATTGAATATTTCCATGTTTATTTTTAAATATTGTGTTTTTTATATTTGAGAGATTTTATAAATTTAAATAAGTGATTTTAATGTGAAAATTGTCTTTTTTTGAAGAAATGTTCTAAGGGATATTTGAAGTTATTTTTTCTTATAATATGACATACTTTGATGATACATAAGATTTAATCGGTATAAGATAAAATTGTACCATCATTATTATTTCTCTTTTTATTTTACGATTATGATAATGAAATGTTTATAATGTATGTTTCTTTCCTATGAGTTATACTATAATGAAACGATGAAATGTTTATGTAACCAATTTAATTTATATGGGTTATGTTGGATAAATGTTTTATAATAATGTATCACACATATGTATTATTTTAAATTTTTTTATTGTTGAGAGAAAAATTTTATATCGCTCTAGTAAATTTGGTGAAGATGGATATCTAATGAGATAAAAAGGACTATAATTGGGAGTAATCCTTATTCAGTTTGGGACATTGTTTACTATAATAGTCTTCAGAGTGAACCTTGAATAAGTATATGATATAATGGTATGTGAAAAAAATCCAATATGATAGTATTATACTTGGTGTTTAATTATTAAAATAATTTTCTATGCTTATGTGTATGTAATGAACTTATGTCTTACTCTAGTGTTGTTCCATCATGGATAATGTTATTTGATATCTTTATGAGTAATGTCATATAAAATCTCAAGATGTATACTATGATATGTTTTAATTGTATTTTCAAATATTATAATCCTGTTTTAAGACCCTTATGCTCATGTTATGTATAAGTGATAATTGATATCTCCATTTTTTATAATTACTATAAATTTGAGATCACCATTAATTATGTTTTCTTTTCCCCAGGATACAAAGAATGGTTTTATGTATGATATATATGAAAATGTTTCTAGTTGTGAAGAACTAAATGGAACATGATTTAGATCCATTATGAACAAGTTGATTATGTATTGAAGTTTCCAAATAAACCAAACAATTATGGCCTTGACATGGATCATAATGTCATGTATTGAATATTCATTTTTAAGATGTAATATATATATCTAAAAAGTTTGGGTTTCTATTTATCTTGTCATTATATTATATATATTATAATATATTAGAAGTTTTATGTAGTTGTTGAGGCAATAAAAATATATATCGTTCATTAATCATTGGAAAACGGGACAAAAGAGGTGAAAACTAATTGAAACAAGACACCAAAGGATGAAATAATGTTTTATGACTTATAGAAATAATGTAATTATATTTTTTATATTAAATGGTAAAATAATTCATCAAATATAGGAAAAATGACATTGAAAATGATTTTTTTACTTTTAACAATTACTTTTAATGAATTTATGGTCCTTTCACCTGTCACAGATTTATAATATTGTAGTCATTAACATTCTCATGAACATATTCTATATCTTTTATTATTTTTACTTAGATAATATATTTATACATTATGAACATATTTTCACATATCGCTAGTTTTTTCCTTATCTTGGAACCATATTATGTGTTTTTTATGGTAACCTTTATTTTTCCAACTTACACATTTCCAAGTAAGAGTTATTATCGCATCGTATGATTTGGGTTTTCTACAGTGGTATTTTCTAATATTAAACGATTGATTTCTAATATAAAAATTACAAGGGAATAATTTATTTAGGGGGGTTGGGGTAGAGAATGTAACACCATTATGTTTTTTTTGAAAAGAATACTATTATCAATAACTTTCTTAACACATGACACTAAGCTTTTAGGGAACTACGATATAATATAAGAAGAATATTATTTAAATACAGCCCTTATATCATAGATTTCAAATTGAAAGGTATTAATAGTAAAAAATAGATTATAATAATTATGTATAATAGTTTTTAATTTATAAAAATTTATTTGTTTATGTATAACATGTATGTTTTAATATTTTAGTAAATCAATTTTATGTTTCAAAAATAAGTTTTCTTCAAAAATATGTTTTTATATAATTTTTTGCATGATAATTACAATTAATTTATACCATTACTTGAAATTTTCTGTGGGTAAATAAATATAATTTAATAAATAATCATGTCAATATTATAATAGGGTGAATTTTTTGTATTTTTATGGTAAGATCTATTTTAAAGTGAATAATGAAATTATAGATTTTTGTAAAGCTATAATTTATTTTCATAAAATTAAGTAATTAAAAAGCAACATTATATTTTTAATTTTATATTAAATTAAAATAATAAAACTTTAAATATAAATTATTTATTTAATTACATTATAATAATTATTATAATTTATATAGGTATAAGTTTACTTTATGTCTTAAAAAGGCATTTTCGTAAAAACTATTTTTATGTGCACAATTTGTTTTTATCATAGGAAATTAAATTAATATATAGCAATTAAGGTTTGTAATATAGTTAAATTTTTATATATTTAATAAAATATTTTCGAATTTATTTTATGGTTTTGAAAAGGCAAGGAACGGAAGTAAATTTAGTTTTATGCAGAGAGATTCCTTTTTTAATATGGGTTTTTGTTGCATTTTCTGTTATTATTTACAACTATATTCCTTGTTTATGATTAAAACTTCTTTATTAGGGGGTGGGGGGAGGCTAAACAAATATATATTGCTATTAATTCCATAAAAACATTTATATTTTATATTCTTTAATATATTTCAATCTATACTATCTTAATTTTAAATTGTTTTCCATTTTTGGAAACATTGACATCAAAGTGGTCTTATATTGTCGAAATATTTTATGAAATTCCATGTGTGTCCCCCCATCACTTATAAAAGGAAACCTCTCCTTACACATTATTCAATTAATTTTATACTTCTATATTATCCAATAAATACTAAAAAACCTTGACGTGTTATTATAATTATGGAAAAAACATTTCCCACCTCTTCTCTATCAAATAAGAGATGAATATATCACTTGTGTGTATGTGTATCATACCACATCCATGTTGTGATATGATTCATTTTCAATAATAATATATCATGGTTGGTTATTATTATGTATGTAATGTTTATATATGATATGTATGACATAATTAATCTTCTATAATGTTAATATCCTACGTACCTTCCTACCTTCCAATCAATTAGAAAATGATAATGTCTCTCATGCATATGTGTGGACTACCACCTCTAGAGAAAAATGTGATTCATTTTTCCTTCCCTATTTAAATGGATGTTAATAAGGATATATTTAATGAATATATATTATATTAATGATATAATTATGGTGATTTAATGTTTAATTATCATTAATTTTATTCATTCCATCCATAGATAAGTGAAAACATCACTCATACATACGTACAGATTATCGTCTCCACAAAGTGATATAATTAATTTTTTATCAAAACATTATATGGATGGTTATAAAAGAGTATAAAATGATTAAATATAATAATTAATAATTTTTTTAAAATATGGATATTATTGAACCAAGATCAAAGTAAAAGGAACGAAACTAAAAAAACAAAACATACATGAGAAATGAAGTATTTAACACCCAAATAATTTCTTTTCATAATGAATTATTAGTAAATAGATGTTGAAATGATATAAGTGGTTCATATATGATATTATAAGTACTAAAATAATTTTTTTTATATTTATAATAAATATAAATTTTTTATATTTGATATTAGAGAACTTATGAATCAAGTCATACATAAGGTAAGGGTTTATAGTCTCAAATATTTTTGAGTTATCTTTGATATTACACACCTATTTATTTTTATGAAATTAATATATTGATACTTTTAGAAGTTATATCTGGGTTAATTATTAATTAATATTATTTAATGTTATAATTTAAATTAGTTTATCCAAGGGGTTTTGATTCTAAAGATACCACAGTAGTAAGGGTTTTTTGTTTCAATTTTTCTTCTCAGGGACATATGTTTTTTTACAAATATCTACTTTTATGAGGTGTATTTACTTAAACATAGATATTTTTACCCAAAAAAATCCTTATGGTCATGTTATTAAATTATTTATTTGAAATTATTTATTTAATGGTGGTTATTAATTAACAGTTACTCAATAGGTAAGGGTTTTACATTACAATCTCGCCTTTTTCTGGGATTGTTTATGCTTAAATTTTATGATGATGAAATTATATGATTTAACTATCACAATTTTATTTTATTTTACTGTATACTAGATACTTTTCTAGATTATTTGTTTTTATTTCATTTTTTTCTCTTTATTCAATCAATATACTAAAATAATGTATTTAAGGAAAACCAAGCCTGTTTTTCTCTTAAGTCAAAAATAATTTCTTCCATGTAAAAACCATGTTTAGAAAATTATCAAGAATGTTCTTACAATTAGTAATGATATTTTATGTTACTTTGTATCTATATTTTAATTTATTTCGCATTTATTATAAGTAACCTTATAATCATTTTTCAAAACATGATAATTTTCAATTTTTTTCTAAAAATATGATAGAAATTTTTGTTATCATGTACACAACATGAATGAATTTTCAAATCATAATGACTAATATTATATTTTAATATTAATTTAAATGTTTTTATGGTTTGTTACAAATAAATTTTTTTCCTCAATATTATGGATTTTGTTATTTTAATTAAGATATTTCAAATGGAAAGGGTATCTTCCTGATGAAAGAAATCCGTGATATTTTAAAGGTATTTTCGTATATAATAATATCATTTGATGTTTTTTATGATTTATTGTCGATTAGATCCAATTTAATGATATTTTTTTAAATATGGTGACAAAATCTATTTTTATTATTAACAAAGAAACCTCTTTCCTTCTAGGTAGAGGGGAACCCATTATATAGCCATGTAGACCCAAGACAAGTAGGTCCAAATATATAGTACATAGAAGCCATGTATGTATTAGTATACTTCTGTACTTTCTGTAACTGAATCTAATGTTACCATATTTATTATTTTTTTGGATGTTTTATGATTAATATGATGAAATATTGATGAAACTAATTTTATTTTCCATAGATTAATCTAAATTTAAAATTATGTTCCAAATGGATTATGTCGTCTCACTAGGGGGGGGGGGGGTGGTGAATCATGTGTGACATGATTCTCTTAATTATTTCCCCTTTTCCCCCATATAATTAAAAACCTATATCACATATTAGGATAAGTGTATATTTTATGAAATTTATAAATTAAATTAAACACAATACACAATACTTTTATAAGGTGATGTAATAAGGCATACTACCTTTTGTAACAATTTTTACCCCTCAATTACATATTCCTCACTATATCTAGGTTCTTACATCTAGGAAAGGTACCATTCTCTTCAACTATGAGTTGTAAAGTGTTCCACTCTAGAGTACCTAGAGAGATAATAATCTCTCACCAGAAAAAGAAACTATTCATTCCAATAGGAGTATATTTATTCTTTATACCATAGTGTCACCAAGAGTCCACACTGGCCTTTGTACTCTTGAGTCACAGATGGGGATCTTTATACTTGTCACCTAGTCTTCTCAATTTTCATGTCTTTATCCAATAATAGAATTTCCTCTTAATTATTCGGAGTGGTCTTACTTCATTACCATAATGGATATTTACTTCTCATATACAACTTACAGTACCTTCAACAGTATCTTATAAAAAATGTACATCTTACTTAATAATTATGATCACATGTATATGATTAGTTGTCTTAGTGAAACAATGCTCATGAAATTATTCCTTAATATATTAATGTATGTAAGACACTAATATGTGTGAAAGTGATGCAGATAATTAATTAAATATTATTTTTTGAAATATTAAAATTTCATAACCTCACCATGATCAGTATTTGAATTATCATAACATTGAAAACAAGGGTATCAATACTTTTCGACTGATTGAAATTCTACACCGACATTAGTCTAATATTTCTACAAAATTTTCATAAAATTCATATTTCATATCATTTAATCTTATTCATGAATTAAAATTACACATTCACCATGAACATATTAGTCATTAATTTTTTACAAAGCATTAATTCACCTTATATAATGTTCACTATGGTGTTAGTTTCACACTAATAAATAAAACATATATTATACTCTTCCTGAATGTTTTAATGTTATTTTAAAACCCTATGAAACAATGTATTTTTTTACTTACGATGGATGGAGGAATATTATCATATTCATGTAAGTGAACATATTCAAACATCAAAAGTACAAGAATTTTTTTTTGTTATTTCTTCTTCACAAAAGTGTGTATACTTTATATGATAACCTGTACTATATCGTGTAGTATCCAAAAAATATATTTAATCAATGATTCATCATGAAAATACATTGATTTTGAGTTGTAAAATATAACATTCATATAAAAATTTTCTACTTCATGTGTCAATGATGGCCTAAGAAGACTCAACATGACCGTGTGGAAACCATTAACAAAAGATGAGTATTTTTCTTTTCACTTTTTTTTTTCACAATCGGATCTCTCAAATTAACATTAAGATTATACATTAAAATAAATTAGGTTCATGGTATTTATTAATTACATCCACCAACATCACACCCCAAGAACGCTACTATACCTATTTTTCATGGACCTTCCCACTTCATGTAGATTGTCTCATCTCATCGCCCGTGACTATAAAAATCACCATATTCACAAAGTAAAACTCAATGAAACCTTTTTATCTTCCCTATTTTTGATAAAAAACACACCACTAAATTTAGTTTATAAATAAAAATAATTTTACAGTCCCATTTAATTTAATCCATATCTTTAATGAGATAAACTTGATCTCTGTTCATTTTGGAATGGAGAAAGAAAAAAAAAGAATTTTTTTCCGAAGGTAGAAGATATAAGATGATATCCTGATTTGATCAAGAGGATAGGATAAATCTCATGAGACAATTCTTATTCTATCCATATATATTTAAATGGATGAGAATTATATGATAAATAATAATACCACCTAAATAGTTTTATCAGCCTGGTGCCCATTAATAATACACAGTATTCCCTCTGATCACCAGATGCGAGTACTGGGGTCCTCTCTCCACCCCCGCTGGCACTGACTTGTATCATTATATTCTTTAACCACCATGATTCCCCATATGGTGGAACCAACTCTCTACTTATGTGAACCTCTATGTGTATATACACATACCAATGTATGCCTCTTACCACCATTGGTCTGGTTAGTATACCTACCTCCCACTTGGTTAACCCCTGACCACACATGTGGTTGAGGTTGGTCTTCTATGGGCATATATCTGGCCATATTTATTCAGAATACTACCATAAAATGTGTTAAACCTAATTATTATAATTTATATTCCAAAATACTCGACTAAATATTCCAAATCCTCAATTCTCAAAAATTAAAATTATTTTTTTTCTAATCCTAAACACCCTCAATTGATTTTAATATTCTAGTTGTATGATCTCAAACATCCTCATTTTATTTTCATATTTTTCACACATCAACAGATTATGCATATTAAAATATTCACTTTTTGAATAAAATGTGCACTATCCTTTTCCAATTGGAATATGTATTTATCATTAAGAATTGTTTGAAATTCATCACATTTAAAACACATTAAATTTTTATCTCCATAACTAAATCAAAACAAAATCGACTTTAGAAAAAACCAATAAACCACTTCGGTTCATTAATATAAATATTTGGATTTTTAACAACACCCATTTAATTTCTAATATTTATAATTTCAATGTCATATTCTCAATATTATTGAAAATAAATTGAAATATATAATTATTGGTAGAAATTATAATCTAAATCATCTATGTTTCATGAAAAATTATAATTCATTTTTTAAAATAAGTCTGATTTATTCTATTTAAGGATGTAATCACTCCAAAATTATCAATGAGTTAAAATTAAATAACACAAACCCTATATGATCCTTGCCTAATTTATAAAACAAGAGATATAATATTTAACATCAATGTTGTCAATATATTTTCAGCATGTGATTCCAATAATGAAATCTACATTCAAGTGTTCGAAATATTTTCAACTAATATCCTACCTTCAAATCAAGAAACAAATTAAAACCATTCAAGTGAATGAATTAAATAACCCATTTGATGTTATCTTTACCTTTTTTTATATGTGAAAATTATTTCCGATTTAGTATATATTTTGTAGCATGAAAAAATAGGAGGTAATTAATATAACACGACAATGACAATCAATAATCTATATACATTTAATATCTATATTTCTTAGATACATCCCTCACCAGATGTTCGGATAGATATCAATTAAGATATGTATATCTAGAGGTTGTTCTATAATGATCAATCTCAATAGATGTATTGGAAATATCTTTATCATAATTTACATTCTTCATGAATAATCTCCATGATTATTTTTATATTATTTTAAATATTTAAAATAGGTAACATAATTCAAAATTTCTTCCATAACGAATAAATATGTAGTAGTAAGTTTTTCATATATTTTCTTATATTTATGTCTCCCCACAAATAAATGGATCCCCTTAAATTCCCTGCATGAAATGAAAACACAATGTATATATGATAATGAAGTGGTCATTCAAGGATAATTAATTAGATCCACAAGGTTAAGAGTTTATTCAGAACCTATATATCTTCTTAGATGAAGTATGATTATCTACATTTTATAGTAAATTAGTATCATTTTTATATGATTTCAACACCAATATATAAACTTCCAAATTTTCAAGAAATATGTTCAATAATTTTTTAGGAATATGTTTCTTCTTAATTTTTTGTATAGACTCCTTTTTAAAAATAATATTTTTAGAACAAGAAGTCACTTATATTTTCCCTTTCTTCATCAGTATTTCTTCTTGTCTTGGAAATTATGTCAATAATTTTTATCCAAATTCTTATATATATTACTCCTTTCATAAACATATTTATCATTTATAATGCTACCCTTTTTAGGAATAATTATAGATTCTCCATGAAAGAAATATTTCACCAAATAAGTCCTATTGTTTCTTTTCAAGATAGATTATTTATTAAATTATAGATATATTCCATCAGTATTGAGGTGAAATCCAATTCAAAATGTCCCATGGAATGACCATTCTTACTATAATAAGTCATTTCATTGATGTGATAATCATGAAAACATTATTTTTCAACTTATTGGGAGTTATTTTTTTTAATAATATTCTTATTTTGTCACATACAAAGGCTGGATTTTCCTCTTCTTTTATTTCTAGTATCAATTATTTTTGTAGAATTATTTTTACATTAATAGATGATAAGTGAAAGATTGGTATATACCAGAACTCAATGTAACAGTGTACACTTAAGTTAAAGTAATCACATAAATTTTCAATGTATTCATAGGTTTTATTGAAATACTAATTCCTTTTATGTGAATTATGCGTTCATTTTTTAGGTTTCTAGATTTATTCAGTTTTTATCCCAATGAATGTAGGAATTATATAATTTTTATAAAATTATTTTTTTGCCAAAAATTTATTTTTTTTATTCCTAAACATCCAACAACACCAAAATTCATCAACAAATCATGATTTTTTGTTTTGGGAGACATTTTGAATATCTTTGACATGTTGATGATTTTTGAAAAAGAGTTTTTTATTCTATGCTTTATTAATGAAAAAAATTCCTAAGCTTCTTCACATCGATCGTTGATGGTGTAGTAGATTCCTAAGAATTATTCTTCACCCATATTCATCTAGATTCGAAAGTTGAATAAGAAGTATTTATAAAAACAATATTACTATTCCTAGATTAAATAGGGAAAAAGGTACCATTTTTGATGAGCCAATAATATATTTATCATTATTTAATTTCAATATCTTAGTGATAAAAGGATGAGTATTTTAAAAAATAATACCCTTATCAGATGCAT
This sequence comes from Viscum album, assembly GCA_963277665.1. Taxonomy (NCBI): domain Eukaryota; kingdom Viridiplantae; phylum Streptophyta; class Magnoliopsida; order Santalales; family Viscaceae; genus Viscum; species Viscum album. Next base: position 444,943,053 of record OY728160.1, read on the forward strand.
TCTTGGAAACACTTCTTTTCCCAGTAGTTTGAGAGGTGTCATCATGTGTCACTTCTGTATTGACCAATTTCAGTTATAATTCAATATTTTTATATTTGAGATAAATATTATCATCTTTAAAAAAATACATGCTTTCCTTCCACTAATTATTAATGTTTTGAATCTCATATTCATGCACCTTATTGGCATTTTAGTAACAATTTTTTTACTCTAATTAATTTTTATTTTTCTAATATCCATACTAGAGTCATTAAAATTTATTAATGTATTATGATTACTTTCTAGTGCATAGATAACTTCTAGAAAGACTATTTAAAATACATACTTATCGAAAAAATTGATTTTTAATTCATCAATAGCTTCATCATATCATTTATTGAAAAAAGATTTTGTTTCAATATTTTATATGAAAATTTTTGTGAGAGTCTTTCTTATGTAAACCTTTTTAGCCAATTCCTTTTCTAGAGAATTAGCCTCATATTACGACTATAAATTTTCTTCCTTATGTTTATTGAAAAATCTTATCAAACAAGTGATCACTTATTTAGGAAATTTATTCAAACAAGCACTAATTTCAGAATTGAAAAAAAAAATATGTCACTTTGTGATCTTGATTCATTAGAATCATAAAGAGCCAACTTCACAAAATAATTACCACTTTGAGTGGCTTCAGAAACTAGTTTATCCTCTATCATATTTGGGTACTTCTTCATCATATTTTCCACTATCTCTTCTTTTTTATGATTCCTGAATGAAACTTTTACATTTCTAACATCATGAGTGGTGTAGGATTTTCCATACGAATATCTTCATAATATTATTGAAACTCAAATCAACACTTCAAATGATTATGATATAAGAAGATTTGAAATTAAAGTTGTTCTAATTGGTGGATGAACCATTGATCTGACACAAATTGAAGTTTCTAGTGGATTATAAAGTCACACTAATAGTTGGGTGGGTGGGTGGGGTGGGGGTGAAACTAGAGTGAATTGTTTTTATTGAATGCTTTTCCATTAATTTCACCCATTCTAATTAAAAACTCTATCACCTATTTGGAAAATTATATCTTTTATTTAATGTCAAAATTAAATGAAAAAGATCATGTGATGACCCATCCTTATGGCCCACAATGTGACTACCCCAAGCCTACCTTACATTGGAAAGGGGTTAGCGACTAGCACCAGAAAGGCGTATCCCTAAAATGGGAAGACATTGAATTTAAAGCTATAAAAACACAAAATCCAAGAACATGACAAGATGTAACCACGAAGTAGAAATACAGGAGTAAAAGTGTGTATGTGAAGTAAAGGGGGCCGCAATACAAGTCCAACTGAAAGATACAATACAATAGAAAATAGAAAATAGCTCCAGAGATCACACTCCAAGGATCCTACCTGAAGGGTGGGTATAACTATTCTCCTTAGCTCTCCACATCAATCAGTCACATCCATGTACCACCTGGTCATGGATTCTATACTCTCAACTAAGCTGGTTGTCGTCTATATAAGACACAACACGGTGTGAGCGAATCCCATGCAGTTGTGAGTAAAACAATACCCAGTAGGGACCCTGATACCCAAAAGGTATCTCAAATTACAAAAAGGAAAACCACAAAGAATGATCTCAATAACAATGAACAATGAAAAGGACGCATCTCAAACCAGGTATACAACTCAAAGAAAAAAGAAAAGATGCTGATCAACACAGGGTCACTATGTCACTGATCCACGATGGGCCGCTCTAGGGCCGGTCCTCAACGGGTATCTATGATACTAATCCACACATGGTTGTTGTGATGCTGATATACACAAGGTCATTGACGTTTCTGATCCACACAGGGTTTCTATTATTCTGATCCACATAAGGTCACTATGATACTGATCCACACAGGGTCGCTATGATGCAGATCCATGATGGGCCACTCTCAGGCTGGTCCTCATCGGGTTGCTGTGACGATGATCCAAACAGGGTCACTATGAATGCTGATTCACACATGGTCACTATTAATGTGGATCCACAAAGGTTTTCTATGAATGATAATCCAAATATGGTCTCTATGATGCTGATCTACACAGGGCCGCTATGAATGTTGATCAACAAAGGGTCACTATGAACGCTTATCCACACAGGGTTGTTATGAATGTTGATCCACAAAGGGTCTCTGTGATACTGATCAACATAGGGTCACTATGAAGTTAAATCCATCCACATTATTCCACAGATAAATAACACCAAGGTCCAACATGTCATAATGGTTCCAACACAACAGATGACACATCAATCAGATGCCCGATCTGAGAGTTATAGGCATTCAAGTGTCGAGGCCCCAATTGGATTGAGGTACGATTCATCCCGGCCATTAACCTACATTCTCAAAAACTCAAGTGGATTATTTCAAAAGGACCTCCTCATTCCAAGGATTCCAATGCCATAGACGTTTCGTTAATAGATGTATTGTTTGTAAGATATGACTTTTCTGAAAAACTGGGCTATAAAGGGTCCAGGGCTGGTGTGACCCAGTGAGGGTTGACCTGACCAGATCCGGCCCTACTCACCCCCAGCTCGGCCTGGCCTGAATAGGCCTAGGCTGGCTCGAGTGAGCTAGGCCATGGCGGTTTGGCCCACTGGGCCACAGACCGCCCTGGTCCACCGGTTGGGCGCGACTCGCATGAAGGGTCATGCGACCTCCTTTTCGAATGGACAAGTTTGTCCATTCGGTTATTTGAAACTGCGGCGCCATGTGGAGCTGCCCCTACCAGTGGGACCCACAGTGTGTGTGTCCCCTTTGCCTCTATCGTGGCTTTAAAGACATGACTTCCTCATTGTGGCGTGCGAAGACACACCACCTTCAACCAAAGCAGCTGAACGAGAGCTGGTTACCCCTTCAAGTATACCATGGTGCCAAGCAGCACCTCCCTCTTCTATGGCCGACCAGCACCTGCCACCGCCGACGCAGTTATCCAGTGCCGCTGTGCCACTTCGGTGGCAGCGGAACATCCACGAGAAACTAAGTGAGCTCTGGTGGTCCATTTTCCCTTCCGTTCACACGTACGGGACGCCCATGATGCCGCCGTCACTACAGGCCTACCGGTTTCAAGGTTCTGTCATGTTGGAAAAATACTCCTCTGAAGAATTCAAGGAAAATCAAGTGGTAGAGGGTTCGTTCCGTGTTCGTTTGGAATGATTCCTCCGCCTTAGAATTATAATAAGTGGAAGTAATTTATAAATCACATTAAAATAATGATAAACCTCATTCCATACATAAACCCCTACCTCGAGAATCGTTGGTGGTGTTGCGGTTCTGGTAGGAGAAGAGTCTTCATTGGATGGTGTCGCCGATGTTTGCTGATCCCGTATCATTACCACCCCAGTTTCCATCCTCCATAGATGGATGTTACTATAGTACTTTTCCAGAGGTTCCTCACTTGATTAAGTTGTGTCAAAAATCCCAACCCGAGATCCATTTAAATAGAGGTGGAGGGTGATTTACACAGCACAATAATTAATGAGGTTCATTAATGAGTTTCTAGTTAATGAACTTCATAATTCCCAACGGTGTGGTTATGTAATTAAAGTGTCAAGACATTAAATCGCTTGATAACCCATCAGCCCTACCACCACTTCTCAACAAGAGGTAGGATAATAAAGTAACAATTTTATTTTATTTTATTATTTCTTTAAAAGATTCAAAAACTAAATTTTTTATTCGACCTACTGCGATTGAAGTTAATCCTCCCTTAAGTGAAACCCAAAACATCGGATTAAACAGTGCCCTCAGATTTTTAATCTGATAACCAGTTCAAATGATATAAAATGACGCCCATGTGTTTATTGAATGTACATTTAAAAAAGATAAAATTCTGTTCTAATCACACCTGGTCTCGGAATTAAGCGCCGTCAATTTTCACAGACTCGTAATAATCCCTAATAATTTTTAAAAAAAATTATGGAATTTTGGGGTATTTACATTCTACCAACCCTAGGTATTTTGACTTCAAAATCTACAACAAAACTAGTGGAAAAAATGGGTGTACTGAGCACATATCTAATCCTCTCACTTCCATGTTCTATCTTAGAGATTCATGTTCTACCAAGGAACTCGCACTAGAGTAATCGATCATACATAAAGGACCTGATAATGGTGATCCTCTATCTATATTGGGAACTCTGCAAATGTCTCCCCATCATCACTGCCCTACTCCCCTAGTCTATAAAGTTTGATTGATCATGAACGTTCCTCCTCATCTGTGAAACATGGAAAACATTATGCACTCGGTGCATCTGTGGGGGAAGAGATAGATTTTATGCCACTCGCCTACTCTGATGAGTATCTAGAATGGTCCAATAAACCTCGAAGATAGCTTCCCTACCTGACCAAACCTCCATAATCCTCTTTAGGGTGAGAACCGTAGGAGTACATGGTCTCCCTCCTCAAACACTAAGGGTCTCTATATATTGTCGACATAAGACTTCTACTGGATATGTGAAGTCTTCAATCTCTCTTCGATGATATGCACCTTCGTTGTGGTATCCTCTACAAACTCTAGACCTATATGTGCTGAATCCCCTGGGTCTGTCCTTCAAAGAGGAGATCTACAAGTTCACTTGTACATGGCCTCAAACAGAGCCATGTACATGGTAGGGTGATAAATGTTGTCGAATGCGAACTCCATCAGTGTAAGGTGGTCCTACCAACTACACCCAAAATCAAGGACACAAGAAAAAAGCATGTCCTCGAGTGTTTGTGTAGTCCGATCCTTCTGAACATCTATCTATGAATGGAAGGCGATGATCAAGTGTAGATGAGCCCCAAAACCTCTTATAATCCCATCAACAAGAGGGATGTAAAACGAGCATCGCTATCTGATGTGATCGTCAATGGAACCCCGTGAAGTCGTACAATCTCCTGCATGTAGAGAAGTCCCATGCTCTCTAATTATCTCAATTCTCATATGGGTAAGAAGTGGGTTGACTTTGTGAGTCAGTCAATGATCAACCAGTTGGAATCAGGGCCCATGGACATACATGGTATCCCTGACACAAAGTACATGGAGAATCCATCCAACTTCCACTCTGACAACATGAGTGTCTGAGCTAAACCTGCTGATTCTTGATGCTCTGCCTTCACATAGTGACAAGTGAGGCATCAAGATATGAATTCTGCAACTGCTTTATTCATCCTTGGACCCCAGTACAGATGTTTAAGGTCCTTATACATCTTTTACACTCCAGGATGTACCACCCAAGGGGATGTGTGGAACTCGTTCAACACCTCTCCTTGTAGCATCACCGGTACCATGGTGCATCCCTTGAAGAGGGCGACATGCTCCCTAGCTTCAAAAAATCCATCAGGAGCCTGTCCTGAGGATATCTGAGCATGTTGGGCCTCAATGTATATGTTCCAAAGCTATGCTTCCCTGACTCTTAGAAGGTTTGGGGGAGTAACTTTCATAGACTAGAGGTAAGCTGCTCTATCTCTATCCACATAGTATATCTGCAATGTGGCTAGCTGCTCTGTGACCTCACTCAGCAAATGTAGACCATACCTTCTGCTGAGTGAGTCCGCTACTACGTTCACCTTCCTAGGAGTGTAGACTATATCAAAGTCATTTTCATGGAGGAACTCTACCCATCATCGCTATCTCATGTTCAGGTCCCTCTATGAGAAGATATACCTAAGACTCTTGTGATCAGATTAAACAGTAAATTGGTCACCCATCATGTATTTGCACCACATCTTCAATGCTACGAGCGCTGCTGCTAACTCCAGGTCATGGGTAGCATAGTTATGCTCGTGCTGTCTCAACTACCGTGAGCCGTAGGTGATCACCACTCTCTCCTGCACCTGGAAACAACCTAGTCTACTCCCTAATGCATCGCAGTAAACTATATACCCAAAACCCTCTTCTAGTTAGCTCATGATGGGGGCACTTGTCAGCCTCTAACTCAGCTCCTAAAAACTCTGTTGGAAACTCTCCTTTCACAAGAAAGGTTGTCCCTTCTTTTTCAAAGATAAAAAGGGTTTTGTAACTCTAGAAAATTTGGGTATGAGTCTCCAGTAATTCACATACAATACCAGGAAACTCCGCACCTCAGTCACACTCTTTGGTGGCTCTGAACTATACTCTCAGCTCTCGAAGCTCTGCAGTAGCCATCTGATATGTAATTGTAGATATCAATGCCTTCCCTGGGTACAAGACATTGCATAAGTCCCTATCTATATGAAGATTTAATCTTGGAAACATCTTGAGAATGGATGTTCCCACACTCTGCCACTACTATTGGGAACTGAAAAGTAAAAACTCCTACTCCCATGAGGGTAAGGTTGGTTGACTCAAGAGTGATTGGCTGCACGCTCCTCTGCATGAGTTTAACTCATGATGCTTGGGATTCCGTTTTTTGGACCAAGGACAACCCAATTCCAATGCCGTAGATATACCACATCCTTTTTTCCTAAAACATTCTATCTAAGCATGAACATTGGATGACCTATCCATACCCAAACTAGCATCGTAAGGCCTCGACGCTTCCACCAAGAGGTTCCAACCAAAACTATTGCCTCAAGGGTCAGATCAAAATGTTGACATAAGTGCGATTATTGAGTCTAATCCTATACGTATCTCAATATGTAAGGGTCAAATCACCATTTTAACTAAAAACTATAGGTATTGGACATGAATTGTGACAAGAATGAAGGATTTTTACCATTTATTATTTATATAGTAGCTAGTAGTAGACATAGACCGTACCTCAAATAATTCCATGAGCACTTGGGTCACACTCTTTGATTGTATGTGGCTACTCCCTTCCCCTGTCCTCTAGCTCCCTGAGCCTGGTGGGGGCCACATTAGGGTGCTGGTTATAACATTTTGAAATGCATACCACATGATTCTTCTCTACTAGCTCTTCTTCAATGTCTGATTCCTGACAAATTCACTTGTACCATTCACTTCCTCTTCCCGAAATATTTTACAACTCCAAGTCTCCAAGACTGATTTTGGTTTCCTCCGTTCCCATTGATGACATTCACTGAATTTATCTTCTAAGCCAATGAATTTTCAACCACAAAGGTTCTCTCTAGAACCCTAACATAAGTAGAAATGCACAGATGAATATTGATAGCTCAGATTTCATAAACACATCTCGCTCAGAGGTCCAATCCCAGAATCACTAGTTCTATCATATTCAATGAGTACTTGGAATGGTTGGTACACATCGATGAATACTCAGTTATTGACATGTTGCCCTGTCGAAACTGTAGAAGCTTTTGGGTACACAAAACCTTTTATTTTTTTTGGCAATAGATCCCCTTCTCTAAGGATGGTTCAAAAGATCTATCCATGAAAAGTAACATCATTGTAAGATTGGGTTAATCTAAACCCTACCATCACCCTACTAAGCCACAACGAATGCTCACTTACAGGACCACCATCTGATCTAATGGTTCCCTGTCTAGATGGAAACTTGGTCACCACCTCAAGCCATTCCTCAGCTGCCTGAAAGTTGGGATCGCCTTAAAATCTGAGGGGTATCTGTTAGTGAAGCTCATATAAGGAACTAAGCCTAAATGTGCCCAATGTTAGTTACACCGATAGTAACTGCTGACCAATGAGCAGTGGTATCGCTAGGACACTTCCCAAAGGTACCATTCCAGGAAAAAATCCTTTTACTGAAGCCTCACCACATTGTCGACCATCCTCATGGTCACGTAGTGGAATCCTAGCTAGCTGTCAGCATGGAGGAATATTGAAATAGAGTAAAGGTGAACCACTTTCAATAGGTTATACCTTGTGAGATGACTCAAAAGAGATCAAAATAAAAACATTTCAAAAACCCACACAATTAGTGTCTTTCATGAATTGGGTCACAAATCAGAATTTAGGGTCCTGGTGAATAGATATGTTGGCTGCTACACCAACATTGGGCTACCCGAATAGAGAACCACACTCAAAAAACATAACACTATTGCTCCCTAGGAAATATAAAAGTCTTAGTTATTCAGTAGAACTGACTCATCTGATACCACTTTGTCATGACCCGCCTCTTGGGGCCCCCACTATGACTACCCAAAGCCCGACTTCCAGAGGTCAGGGGTTGGAAACTAGTACAAGAAAGGTGTGTCCTTAAAATGGGAAGGAATTTAATTAAAACCCATACAAACACACAGTCCATGAACACAACAAGATGTTATCACAAAGTAAAACTACAGTAGTAAAATTCTGCACTAAGAGTAATGGGGGCCGAAATACAAGACCAACTGAAATATATAATACAAAAGAAAATAGGACACAAATACTCAAATTTTCCTCCAAGGATCCTACCTAAAGGGTAGGTACAACTCATCTTCATAGCTCTCCACGTCAACCAGTCACCTCTGTGTACTACCTGGTCATGGATTCGATAATCTCAGTTGAGATTCTCGTGGTCTGCACAAGACACAACAAGGTGTGGGTGAAGACCATGAATGGTTGAGTATAATAATACCCATAAGGGATCCCAAGACCCTCGAAGGTCTCTCAAAATTCAAAAAAGGAAAGCCACAAATAATGATATCAATCACAAAGCACAATGAAAAAAGACTCAGGTCAAACTAGGTATACAACTCATAGAAAAATGAAAAGATACTGATCCACACATGGTCACTTTGTTTATGATCCACAAAGGGATTATCTAAGGCTAGTTCTCATTAGATATCAATGATGATGATCCACATAGGTTTTTTATGATGCTGATTCACCTAGCTTCACTATAAGGCTTATCCACAATGGGAAACTCTTAGGATGGTCCTCATCGGGTTTCTGAGATGCTGATCCACACATGGTCGCTATGAATGCAGAACCACACAGGGTTGCTATGAATGCAGATCCACATAGGGTCCTAATGAATGCTGATCAACACAAGGTCTCTATGATGCTAATCCACACAGGGTTTCTATGAATGCTGATCCACATAGGGTCACTATGAATTCTGATCCACACAGGGTTTCTATGAATGATTATCCACATAGGTTCTCTATGATTTTGATCCACACATGGTCTCTATGAATGCTAATCCACACAGGTTCACTATGAATGCTGATCCACATAGAGTCACTATGAATGTTGATCTACACAGGGTCACTATGATGCGGATCTACACAGGGTCACTATGAAGTGATAGAAAACCACAATATTTAACAAAGGAGTAACCCCTAAGACTGAAATGTCCGAAGGGTTCCAACACAATAGACGCTCATCAATCGAAATCTTGGTCTGAGTGTTAAAGTCATTCTAGTGATGAGGGCCTGATTAGATTCAGGTACAATCCACACTGGTCGTACGCTAACATTATCCAAAACAAGTGTTGAGTATACCAAAAGGAATGCCTCATTCCAATGATTACAATGTCGTAGATGGTTCATCAAATGGATGTTGGGTTTGTAAGATACATCCTTTTAAACAAAATTGGGCCATAAAGGGTCTAGGTCCGGTCAGACCAGTTCAGACCAACCTGGCTCGACCCAGTCTAGGCCGAACTGACCCGATTCTGGTCAAACCAACCTGATTTTAGTCGACCTGGCCTGAGCCAAGTGAGGACACAGTGGGCTGGGCCTGCTAGGCCACAGAGCAGCCGGGCCCACCGGCTGGGCGCGACCTGCACGAAGGGTTGTGCGGTCTCCATCCTGAACCGACCAGTTGTTCTGTTCGATTATTTGAAATTGTGGCACCATGTGGTGCCAACCCTACCAGCAGGACCCATAGGTCATGGGTCCCATTTTCCTCTGCCAAAACTTGAAAGTGGTGGCCTTCTCTACCGTGACGCCAAGTGGAACCACCCTGTTCCATATCCAGCGAACGTCGGTCGCTGGTGCCTCCATGCTTGTGTCACACTGGAGGAAATTCTATGGGCCACCAGATGATCATTAGTGGTCTATTTTCCCTTCTGTTTGTACCTTCAGGCCTCCCGGGATGCCACCTTCACTGTGCGCCTCCCATTTTTAGGGTTTAGTCATTTTGGAAAAATTTGTCTCCGAAGAACGCAATGAAAATCAAGTGGCGGAGTGTCTATACCTTGTTTGTTTGGCCCACGCGATCTAGGTTTTAATTATAACAAGTGGGAGTAATTTATACATCACAATAAAATAATAATAAACCCCATTTCAAACATAAGACCCTACCTCGAGAATCATTGGTGGTGTCGTGGTTGTGGCAGGAGAAGAGTCCTTGTTGGATGTAGTCACCAACGTTTGCTGATCCCGGATCATTGTCACCCATGTTTCCATCCTCCTTCGGTGGTAGTTACCACAGTACTTCACCAGAGGTTCCTCGTTTGATGATGTATTATCAAAAATCCCAACCCGAGCTCAATTTAAAAAGATGTGGAGGGTGAGTAATGCATCGAATGAGTTAATGAGGTCCGTTAATGAGTTTCTAATTAAAAAAATTCTTAATTCCCAATGGTGTTGTTATACAATTGATGAGTCAATCCATTAAATTTCTTGAAAACTTATCGGCCCCACCAACACTACTCAACAAAAGGTAGGATAATAAAATGAAATTTTTTCTATTTTATTATTTCATTAAAAGTTGAAAAACTAACTTTTTCACCTGACCTATTGCGGTCAATGTAAAGCCTCCCTTAAGAAAATCTCAGTGCTTCAGATTCAATGGTGCCCTCAGGTTTTTAATCCGAGTACCAGTTCAAATGATTGAAAATTCTGCTCATGCGTTTACTGAACATGCCTTTAAAATATTTCAAAATTCTGTTCGGGGAACACCGGGTCTCAGAATGAAGCACCATAAGTTTTTGGAGACTCATAATAATCCCAAATAATTTAAAAAAATTTATATGTAATTTCTTGGTCTTTATAGATCACAAAATATTTTTACATGGTTTAGTAGTATGAATTACTCTTTAATACAACCTTTTATACCCTCAGTTATATGATCTTCCCTATATTCAAGTGGTTACATCTAGGGAAAGTACCATCACTATCAAAACTACGTCTTCAAGTGTTCCAATCTAGAGTCTCACTAGAGATCATAAGTTACCATCAAGATAAGAGACTCATGATTCCCATATGAGGATATTTATACCACAACCAAGAGTGTCACCAGAGTCTACACTATCGTTCACACTCATGAGTAACATAAGAGGATATTTATAAATCTTCACATAGTCTTCTCCCTTTTCACGGAATGAACCTATTGTAGAACGTCTTGTTCCTTCATCAGAGTGACATTACTCTATGTTTGTTCTAAATATTATCTATAAATTTCCAACTTCATGTACCCTCAACATTCACTCATCAAGTCTATTGGTCTTCTTTAATAATTCCTATCACATGTATATGATCAGTTTCCTAAATGTAACAAAGCTCGGGAAATTATTCCTTCTGATGATGACGTAATAACCTCACTGTGATGTGTCTAAGTGATGTACACAATTCCATAAATATTATTTTAAGAATTATTAATCTTTCACAACATCATTATAATCTTTATTTGAATTATTAACTGACAAAAAACATGGGTATTAATGCTTTTCGACTAATTGAAATTATTCCCCACCTTTAGTATCAAATCACTACACACATTTCATGTAATTTATATTTCATGTGTTTGACTATTCTTAATTATTTCATAGTATAAATTATACATGTTCATTATTGATACTGCATGGTTTACATATAATTCTATCACCATATATACTTCTTCAATATCTTGTTAGTTACACACAACCTAAGAACACATTAAATGTATTCTTTAAGAAGGTTTCAATATTTTTTGGAAAACCTTCAAGAACTCTATAATGTTTCCATTAATATGTATCTATTTATATTATCACATTCATGTAACAGAAAATATTCATGAATAAAAATTATGTGACACATATGTTGTTCTTAATTATTCATGAAGGAGTAAATAATATATATAATATCCATTAGCACATCACATTGTCTCTAGCCCATATACCATATCAACGTTTCTTCATGAAATTACATATAGTGTGAGTACTAAAAGTGAAGGATTATGAAACCAAGTTCTTCTAAATGTGATTGATATGTCCTAAAAAGAGTCCTATAGAATTCATCGACACCATATCTAAAATCATAGTGTTTTTATTTTCTCAATTTTTCACTCTTGGATCTATCAAATTCTCATAAATATAATATGTTCAAATGAGTGAAGAAATAGATATTTATAAATAATTTCCACGGAATCATGTCACTTATAACACTACCATACCTATTTTTCATAAACCACATCACTTCAGGTGCACGATCTCATCTTGATCCCCATGACAATGAAAATCACAATCTTCTCAAAGTAAAAAATATTGATGCCTTTTTGTCATTACTATTTTTGATAACAAAACAGACCAATGACTTATGTTTAGGTATATAAATCATATTTTATCCTTATTTAACCTTATCCATGGATTTAATGAGCTCATCCATATCCCTAGTAATTTCTTCATGAATAATTCCAAACATAAACCCTCAGAAAAAGGTACAATATATAAGATAATATATTGAGTTGATCAGATGGATGAGATAAAACTCATGAGATAATGATCATTCTATCTCTATATATTTATATGGATTAATTAAACATGGTCAATGGGAATATAATATTAATAGTTCCATCAATGTGAAACTCCCTAAAAATACATAGCATTACATCAGCTTGCCAGATGTTAGTATCGGGGACTGCTATAAATCCTCTACTGGCACTGACTGGTGCTGGAATACTCCTCCACAATTATAATGTTGTGGATGGGGGATCCACCACTTTTATATTGTGTTCTTGTATGTTCAAACCTTTCTACTCATGTTTTCCTCTAACCTCTATATGATTTATTATTTAACTTGCATTCCATGTGGTTGACTCCTGGCCCAACATGTGGTTGGTTATGATCCTATATGTGGTTATGAAAAGACAATTTTTTTATTATTATCCTATAAGGATATTTTAAAAAATTCATATAATTTCAAAGATAAAATACTCACATTCAAATGCTAACGCCACAACTCTCAAAAATTATAATTATTTCGCATGATCGAAAACATATTTAATTGAAGTTCATCATCTAGGTGCATGAAATCAAACATACACATCTGATGTTCATCATCTAGAATGACCAATATAGGATTCATCTTAAACTCTTCAATTATTGGGTACAATTTTCCCCATTTTAGTTTAATTTTCACTTTTCTTTGGCATTAATTATCTTTCAATGAACATAAAAGTTACAACACATTAAATTGTCATCTTCAGAACTAATTGAAAGAAATTGACTTCAAAAAAACCTAAATAAACCACTAGGTTTCTTATAAAATGATAAATTTTAACATAATATTTTGGAATACATATTGATGTATTATGATTATGTGATGGGTTGGTAAATTATACACCTTCAATTCATTATTTAAGGATTAAAATTTTATGATCTCAAAGGGTATACAAGTGGTTATCACAAGACTAAAAGTGGGAACAAGAGAGGTTATTCCATGATGAAAATATGTAACATATGATATTATACAAAGCACAAAGAGGGAACATAAGTTTTTATCCCAAGCCCAATATGTTATGGATGTCCTAGTAGATAGCCTTTAAAAATGATTTTTAGGATTATGATTATGAAAAACATTATGACAGTAGTTTATGAAATGTTCTTATACTAAATTTATATTATCATGTTTTATGATATTTGAATCTATTATGATTCATGTATTATGAAATTTCAAGGATTTATTCCACGATTTGTTATTAAGACCTATTAATTATTAGGTATGATTTTCTAATGTTATGGTCATGATCGTATAGCCTTATTCTTATCTAATGACAAATTATGATCCATAACTAGAATTTACCATTTTTCCCCTACTGAGTATTTTAGAACACCCATTATTATGTTTTCATCACCATGTTATTAAGAAAGGATTTATATACTACATGTATAATAAGTGACCATTTTGTTAAGATATTAGTGGTAGATGATGTAAATCTTTCATTTACCATCTATTCATGTATCAATGTTTCTAAAGACAGTAATATTTTACTATTATAATGTAGATCATAATGAATTATATTGAATATTAAACTAAGATTAATTAATAATTATATTTTTAATGTTTGTATTACTATAATATTGATTAATTAAAAAAATATTAGATGATAATTTGGAAACAAGGTGGGGAATGAGGAAGAAAAACATTCTCTGGGAGGTGATGTAGATTTCTTTTTCCAATGAATGATGAGAATAATATGATTTATAGAAAGGTTTTTAGGATGACCAACATTTAGTTTCATGATTTTTAGTAGATACCATGACAATAGTGAAGGAAGAGTTAATTATTAATAGAGAATCTCTTGGAATGGAAACATCCTAATTATACAACAAGTAGTTTAGAAGAACACATGCCACATAATCCAAATTTGTGTGGAACTAGCATTTCTAGTGGATAAACATATCACATGGACATGTGTTGGGAATACCCACTATGTGATCCTAGATAGCCTGGATCAGCATGTATTTAGAGTAAAAACCTAGGGAAGTATCAGTGGACCACACACCCTATAATATAAGGCCACACCCGATGTATACTCTAAGAGATACAACATGGGTATTACACAATGTCAATTCCCAACACCACACCCTAGGTGATAGTACTCACATACCATGTCGTTGATTATTGAATTCCATGTTGGGAAACAGAGAACCTTTAGGAGTATAAAATGAGATAACCCAACGTGACCCCCTAAGAAATTCTATATACATCCCCAATCCAACAATAGTTTGTAAATTTGTTGATTTCCCCCTTAATTCCTAGGTGAGGTAGGTATTTCACCTGTTGAGACTAGGATTAATCTTTAGAGTCAGTATTTCACCAATGTAAGTATAAGATTTGGATATTCTTCCTACAGAATCATATATATTTAGTCTTCCACCAACATTTTCAGAAAATGATTTTCTATATTTGGAGTTTTTATTTTTTTCATTATATAGATCTTGTATTGGACAAAGACCTTCCACCAGAGTCATTATTTCACCTATGATGTGGCTAAGATCCTCCAACATCATATGAGGAAATAAAAATTAAGGTTACTTTATAATTCTAGATCATAACCTAGGAACATTTAATTTGTTTGGCTGGATAATATTTGATTCCCTAATATTGGGATTGGTTATATCCATTATTCATATTTGGGGTTTCTATCATTTTTCCATCTCTGTTATATTTATCAACTGGATCTTTCTTAGATTCTTAACATTTTAGTGATTTCAGGGTGTTCTACTAGGTATATGTATTATCAACCTTTCATGGGGCCTCCAAAAAAAATCATGTATTATATAGACCTTAATATATTCAGTTAATATCAAGGGTATAACAACCCTTTTATTTTATAAATATCATTACACAATTAAAATAATAAGTATACATCAAAAAACAAGGTACATATTGCGAAGTCTAGTGTCTTTGCAGACTAAATTCATAAATATGAAAACATGGAAGACAAAAATTATTTATTTAATCATTATAAATATATCCTAAATTATTTTGATCCATTACATTTTTATAGGGAACCTTAGGGATCACATAAACAAAGGGATGAGCTAAAATCCCAGTAAGGGAATAAACATATGAATAAGGATTGACACTTGGGTTAGAGATCATGACATAATGATATAAAGTGGCATATAAAATCACAAAATATAAAAGTGGGATAATATAAAGTCTTAATCATAGAAATGTGGAAGAAACAAAAATCATGACTTTAGTATGAGTCAAGGCTCACTTCCCATATAGGAGCACAAGTCCATGTTAACCACAAAGACCATTGTACATGGTAGTAGAAGCCAAGGCTAACCACCTCGACCATTGCAGATAACACCTCATGAGACTCCAAATTACCAAATGCATTGGAGTGATATCTCGGTTCACCCATCTTAATAAGTTCATGAATATTCTTTCCATATATAGAATCATACACAATCAATCACAAACATAAGGGCATCCATGGGTTAAAATGGGTATCAAAATCATGTCATAAAGCACAATGAATGGGAGTATCATAAAAGTGTGCATGAATAAAATGTGTTATCACATAAATGGACATTAATAAGTTAAAAAAGGAATATATCATGGTAAGTGATGAAAAATATAAGTTACAACATGTAAAATAAATATTTATGAATTTTTAGAATTAAAACATTTTAGTGTGGTTTTAAGGAAAACACTAAAAATCTTTTAAAATAGAAATTTGAATAATATTTTGCACAAAACTAGAAGTGGTCTAAAAAGGTTTTCATAATAAATACCATTGTTTTATAAAAAAAAGTGTGGATTAAAACATATGGTTGAGTGCACTTGAAATGGGGTATGAATTTGGGAAGTTCCCTTAAAATAGGATTTCTTAACAAAAAGTATAGAGGAGAGAATCATTTAAAAAAATGTATATCCCTAAAATATAATGAGGGAATGAGGATAAAAATTTATTGTGGTTATATAAATATATATTAGAATATGTACATAAAAATAATATAGGATTTCATTTGGGTAAAAAGAGGGTAAGAATAACCCGAAGGAATAATGGAGGTTTGGGTGGAATCCATGACGAAATACCAGCATGGTAATGGGTGTACTTAGGAAGGATTAATGAGAGATAAAGGGGATTTATATTTGTTTATAAATCATGAGGGTATTATGGGGGTGGTTCTAAATCATACCCCATAATTTGGTATAACACATAAAAGGACATGACATAGAGGAGATTCTTGAATAAATGTGAGAAAGAGAGGATCCCTTACCTTAAGTCTGGTGGAATTCGTTCCTTGATCGTAATGACCTAAATAACCAAATTAGGTTAATTAATTAATAATTATAGAACCTCCAATAAATTTTATTGATTTATTATAAACTTATTAAGTTAATTCAGGTAATTTTTGATGTGTTAAGAGGTTATATTTCATTGTTTGGGATCGTTTTCTTCCTTGGTTTTAATGATTAGTTCACTTATATTCATGTTAAAATACACATGTAAGATGAGAGTGGTTTTCTAGAATTGAAGATATGTGAAATTAGTGAATATACAAGAGATTACATGGTGAGAAAATTCATTTGGTTATTTAGAGTTAAGGTGAATCATAATATAAAACATTAATGATAAATGCTTGGATTAATTTGCTGATTTTGTTCACAATTAACTTGTTTTGTATTATAATTTTACATCATGTGTCCAAAAGTATTACATGAAATAAAATATGATTAATTAAATATTTAGTATTTTGGTGCAACCAGTAAAATCGTTTCATGACCAGAATTGATGATGGTAACAGAAACTGATAATATTTCGTCCTTGAATGTGATAAATTAACACATCTCAGATTATGTTTTCATTTATTTCGTATACAAGGAGGGGAAATGGGATATGAAAAATAACTACCTAATTATAAAAAAAATTATATTAAATATATGTTACAAGATTCTTCATTACATTTTAATAAGGGGAGGTTAGGAAACAATAGATAACAAAGGACCATGGAAGGAAAATGAATGAAAAGAAAAGAAGAAGTTACATCTCGATTTAATCTTCCTTGAGAGCCTCTTAATGGGAGAGGATTTGGTATTTTTAAGATCCTAAGGGCTTAAGTAAATGGTGTAGGAGATTTGGGAGAAATTTGGGTAGAATTTATGGAAATCACAAGGCTTCAGAAGAGTGATGAGAAGAGGGGAGAGTGCGCTGTTTTTATAGCGGAGGGGAGGGGGTTTTCTTAATATTTTAATCATTAGTATCTTATTTTTTCATAATACAAGAAATAGTAATTATTCTTGTGACCAAATATAGTAATATGTGCATATTATTAGGAAACAATGGCCATTTACATCATCCATGACTCAAGAATGATGAAAAAATTTAGGGTTTAGAATTTTTCGTGAATTATCATATTTTAATATTCGTAAAAAATTCAAGTATTATAGAAAAATCCAAAAAATTCACCTGAACCATTTTTTGACATGTAGAATCCAAAAATAAAATCATTTTTTCAAAAATAATTTTCTAAATAATTTTTAATTTATTTTATTTATTAAAATCATACATTACTTGAAAAATACAGATTTTAAAATAATAATTGAATTTATAGGGCTTTCCAATATCACATAAGGTCTTATAAAATTATCCTAAAAACAGAATACAATAAATTGTATATTTATGAACACATTTTAGGAAAATACATTTTTTAAAATTAATTAATTAATTTTATTAAATTATTTATGACTTACAAAAATACCAATAATTTTACTATGCTCTTATCATAACTTCTAAAATGCCTATATTTTATCTATACGTCAAAGGGTGAGGTTAATATTTATTTTGGATGATGTACTATTCATAAGGGTCATATTACTATTAATATAGGCAGGTTACTATTCATAATGTTCGGTTACTATTTAGAAAAAAATTGTGTTTATCTTATAGGACTCCTAATATCTTACTAGTTGCAACCGTGAAACTCAAATTTTATGAATTCAAATCACATAGGTGATATTATTATGTTTAAAGGTAACATAGTACTTAGTAGTTCATTATGTTGTGATTTCATGGGATTATATGACATTATTACAAGAAGGTAATTTCCATTGATAAAACAATGGGTAATAACATTATTCCCACTTTATAGAATTTCTCCCTCAAAAATTTTGTTTTACATTCTTAACCTTAAACAGGTGCATGTACTTTTCCATCATTTCCTCCTCTAGTTACCATGTTTCCTCTTCGTACATATGGTTCCTTCATAGTACTTTGACCTATTTGAGTAGTCTTTTTAAACATTACATTATCTCTAGGATCCAATATCTTCACTGGGTGCTTCTCGTAAGAAAGATCATTCTCCAACTGTACCACACTTGAAGAGAGTACATATTAGGGATCTAGTACATACTTTCTTAAGAGGGATACATGGAAGAATTCATGTACTTTAGACCTGGTAGGTGGATGTGGTAGTCAATAGCCCACAACCCCCAAATGATTAAGAATATAGAAGGGGCCAATGTACCTGGGACTAAAAATTTCTCTCCTACCAAACCCCATGACCTTATTCTATAGAGATATGAATAGAAAAACCATGACACCAACTTTAAACTCAAGTTCATGTCGAAGATTGTCTGCATAACTCTTTTATAGACTTTGGGATTCCCTGATGTGATACTAAATGGTTTTCACCTTCTCCCCTATTTTGTTAACCATTTCAATTCCTAGCAGCTTACACTCACCGACTTCATCCAAGCACGCCGATGTTTTGCACCTTTTCCCATAAAGGTATTATTTTGGTGTCATTCTGATTCTGATGTGGAAACTATTGTTATAGGAGAATTCAACCATTGGAAGCTATTGGTCCCATCATCATTTGAAGTCCATAGAACTTGATATCAACATATTTTCCACTTTCTAAATAGTTCATTAAAATTGGCCATTAGATTGAGGATGATAGGCCATACTGAAGTTTAGTTCCGTACATAGAGTATGTTGGAGACTTTTTCAGAACATCATGGTGAATCTCGAATCTCGATCAGATATAATAGATAGTCATACAACATGCAGACTTACCACTTATATATATATATATATATATTAATGCAATTTGATCTAATGATAAGTCCTCTAAAATCACAATAAAGTGAGTTGTTTTTATAAGACGATCCAAAATGACCCATATACATTATATCCTATGGATATCCTTGTAAGTCCAATGAAAAATTCCATGGTGATGTTCTCCCCCTTCCATGTTGGTATGGGTAGTGGTTTCATCATTCCATTAGACTTCTATCTTTCAGTCTTCACTTGTTGATATACCAGGAACTTTGATGTATACTCAACAATCTCCTTCTTCATATTGTCTAACTAAAAGTTCCATTAGAGATCTCAATACATCTTAGTGCTCCCTAGGTGAATAGAGAAGGTTGATATATTTGCATCATTTAAAATGTCCCCATTTATCACTTGATCAGATGACACACATAATCGTGACCCAAATCATACAACTCCCTCCTCATTAATCATAAACTCATAGGATTTCCCATTTCTAATGGCTTCCACCCTTTTTTGAATTTCCACATATTTTCTTCAAGCATCCTTTATTTTATCTTTGAGGGATGGTTTAGAAATCATTTGAGAATGTTTTTATGACGTTCCTCCCATAATAATTCCCATACCCATGTTCTAAAAATCTATGAATATTGGATCCTTTTCAATTTTCATCATTGATAAAGATACATGATCCTTCCAACTTAGAGCATCTGCAACCTTGTTTTCCTTACCTGGATGGTAGTGGATTGCGCAGTCATAATACATGATGATATATATCGATATTCACTAGGGAATGTTAAGATCTATTTTTGTGAATATATATTTGAGACTCTTGTGATCAGAATATATCTCACCCTTCTCCCCATAGAGATAATTCTTCTAGATTTCAAACATAAAGATCATGAAAACCAACAACATATCATTTGTAGGATAGTTTTTCTCATGGATTTTCAGCTTCCGTGAGGTGTATGTTTTCATCAAAAAAATCCTAAGCCCTTCTTTGAATCATCACAATACCCCACAACAATTCTCCACTTGTTCGGAGTGTGAGTATTGGAATAGTGATAAGCCTCTTTTTAAATCCTTAAAGAAGTCTTTACATTATTGATTCCAGACATACTCCACTCCCTTCTGTGTCATCTTGGTCATTGGTTTTTTTAATTGTGGATGTTATTCAAAAATCGTCAATAATACCTAGATAGACATAGAAAGACATAGATCACCATTACAAATACTGGTATGGGCCACTCTTCAATTACCATTATCTTAGAAGGGTCCACAAACATCCCTTTACTGGTGGTAACATTCCCTAATAATAATACTTCTTCCATACAGAAATCACATTTATTGTACTTTTCATACAACTTCTCCCTTCTAGAGGTCTTTAACATAATATTCAAATGCTCCTCGTGTTCATCCTTGCTCTTAGATAATATCAGGATATATTCAATAAAGACTAACCCAAATTTGTCGAGGTAATTTCTAAAGACTATATTCATTAAATACATGAAAATAATTTGATCGTTAGTGAATCTAAAGGGCATAAATATGAACTCATAGTGTCCATACCTCATTCGAAAGGAAGTATTGGGAATATCTTCTTTCCTCACCTTTAATTGGTGATATCCCAACCAAAGGTCCACCTTAGAGAAATAACAAGCCCCACGAAGCTGATTGAACAAGTAATCTTTCTATGGTAGGGGATACTTGTTCTTTATCATGATGTTATTGAGCTTATGATAATAAAGGGAGAGGCACATCGAACCATCCTTCTTCTTGGTGAAGAAAACTAATTCTCCCCAAGGTGAAGCACTTGGGTGTATCAAAAACTTCTCCAGATTCTCCTATAACTTCCTTTTCAGCTCTTCCATATCTATGGTGGCCATTTTATAAGGTGTCTTTGATATAGGTAGATATCCAAGAATAAGTTCAATTGAGAACTCAACCATTCGATCAAGTGAAGGACCTTTAAACTCTTTAGGTAATACATCAATGTAATCCCTCCTGATGGGCATATCTTTGAGATGTATTATATACTTTGTCTCAATCATTTGAGCTAGAAATGATTTCTCATAATGAATTAATATCCACACTTGAGACAGTGATTCTAAAGGAGATTCATATTCCTCCTTACACTTGTAAGGAACAGGAGTTTGCTTTGGGATTTGAACAGTGATCTTCCTTTCCCGGCAGCTGATTTTGGCTTGGTATAAAGATAGAAAATCCATTACGAAGATAACAACAAACTCTACAAAAAGAACTATAACAAGATTTTAAGGGAGGTTTAGTCCACAAAAATTTATTGGGGAGGAGTTTTAAACCTTGGACCCAATAATTTCTCAATTTTCTATTCATACAGATAACATATCATCAAAATTTTCAAGGTGTGTTTGAATAGTTATACTAAACTTGAAAGATATGAATAATTGAGTAGAACCAGAATCAAATAGTATGTTATCTATAGTTTAATGAATAATTAGTATACCTATCACCATATCATTTTCGGGATCCACCTCAGATGTATTGATAACATAATCCCTTTCTTGTTTCCTTGAATGTTGTTATTGGTTTCCTTCGACAACCCTTGGCTTAAATATTTTTTTTCGCATAATTCCCATTCTAATTATAATTTTAACACTACAATACTTGATTAATGTGGATATTAACCTTCTTTTATTCTTCCATATTAGTGGGATTCTTCATATCCCATCAGCAGTTTTTATCCAGATGTCCCATATTTCCACATTTTATGCAATTCTTGGTTCCCTTTAGAAAGTTCCCAAGATGATTCTCCCCACAATTTTTACACGTCGGATGGTCAGTCTTCTTTCTATCATAGAATTTATTTGTAAAACCACCCACATTATATACTATTTACCTCTCTTTTCACAAGGATTGATATACAACTGAGATACTCTGATATCCATTTCAACCCTAAAGGCATAATGGACAATCTCCTCATTACTGTCAAAGTCTTGAATCACCAAAGCTTTTCATAGAATTGTATTTAGTCTACTAAATAAGAGATCAAACTTTCTTTCTGTGTTCATGAAAATGTCAGAGGAATATTTTGCAAGCCTTATGAATTTTTCATCATACACCTTGATGGATTAAACATCCTTATACTTGAGTCCGAGGAACTATCTTTCCTTCTTGAGGTGGAGGGTTCGGGGGAAATATTTATTGAAAATAATTTTCCTGAATTCCTTCCAATATATAGTATCAATTTATTAATGGGGATTCATATTCTTGATTAGTTTCAACCACTGATTAGATTCCCCATCAAAATTATAGACCCCATCACAACTTTCTCTTCTTCTAATAACTGGTGGACATATAATATCTTTTCAATAGTGTTATTCCACTATTCTTTAAGGAGGGGATCAGAAGATCCACTAAACAAGGGAGGCACCTTCCACATGAAGGATTCAATGAAAACATCCTCTTATTTCTGTGGGAGTAAGGAATTCTCATGTTATTTATGTAAATATTCATAACGAGATCTAGGTGAGCAGGTATTGTTATGAAGTTTTTAGCACCCGATCCCATCATATTTGGCATACCATTAGTGAAAGATTCACATTTCTTATCACATTGATTATTGGAACATATTATTTTATTTCCATACATTAACTAATAAAAAGAACATATAATTAGAGGGATTTAATACTTATCTATTGAGAATAAAAACAAAACATCAAACCTAAAAGGATAAAAATGTAGAGGAGAATTATATACTAACTTGTGATTCCATAGGCTTAAATATAGGTTATCCTTGATCTATTTCTGAAAATATATTCTTATGGGATTAATTTTTTATTCCATTAATAATGGTTTGTACTAAGATCATGAATTTACCAAAGAATATTCCTTGTGAGTGTCAGACCAAGAGTGCAGTGAGGCCCATTATCATGCACCATTCCCCATTCGAGTCTAGATCAAAGTGATTTTTTTAGGTTTTACCCCTAGATACATATGTGATAGAGCCACCACAACCTCTTTGTATCTAGATAGGGATGTTTTTTCTTTATAAACAACTTGCTTTATACATACCAAAATAATGGTATGATATATTATATTTAGTATCATCCTTAAAGTTCTTACTAAATTTCTCTATTCCTAATATCAAAAAATAACCAGACCATCCTCTGATACCAACTATAGAAACCCTAGCCTTTTACACATATCATTATATGATTTAAATCATAATTATAAATCAAAAAACAATCCAAGGATAGTGAAGTCTAGTGTGTTTGAAGACTATGAAATAAACATGAAAACATGAAAAAAAATCTTTATTTAATATTAATACGGAGCTCTTAACTTCCTTTGATCCTTTACATCTGCATAAAGAACACTGAGGACCACATGAATGAAGGGATGAGCTAAAATCCTAGTATGGTAATAAACATATGAATAAGGACTTAACACATGGGTTATAGATCATTAAATAATGATATAAAATGGATTATAAAATCATAAAATATAAAAATGGGATCATGTAAACATTTAATCATAGAAATGTGGAAGTAAAATAAATCATGACTTTAACACAAGTCAAGGCTCATTTCCCATAGAGGAGCACAAGTCCAAGTTAACTGCCACAACTATTAAAAATGGAATCACAAGCTAAGGATAAGCAGCACGACCACTACACATAAAATCTCATGAGACCTAACATTACCCCATGCATTGGACCACTATCTGGGAACACCCATCTAAACGTGTTCATGAATATGATTTCCACATATAGAATCTTACAAAATCAATCATAAACATAAGGGAAACCAATGAATGAAATGGGTATCATAATAATTTCATAGAGCATAATGAATGGGTGTATCATAAAAGTCTCTATGAATGAATGGGATGAGAACATACATGGACATTTATAAGGTAAAATAGGAATATATCATGGTCAGTGATGTCAAATAGAAGTAAAAACATATAGAAAGAGAATAATTTTTTTTAAAAACTAGAAGTGATACAAAAAATTTTTTATAATAAAAAAATATTTTTATAATAAACATTGGTGGATTAAACCATATTGTAGAGTGAACCTAAAACTGGGTATGAATTCAGGAAGTTCCCTTAAAATGGGATTTCTTATTGAAAAGTATTGAGGAGGGAATCAATTAAAAACATTTATATCCAAGAAAGAGAACGAGAGATGAATTTTGAAACCTGAGTTTGGTTATATAAATAAAAATTATAATACATACATAAATAGAATACATGATTTCATTTGTGAAAAGGAGAGTAAGAACAACCTGAATGAATAATAGAGGTTCGGGTAGAATCCTTATAGAATATCGACATGGTACCAAGTGTACATAGGAGGGATTAGTGAGAGAGAAAGGGGGTTTATAATCTTTTATACATCACGAGTGTAGTATGGGGGAGGTTTGAAATCATATACCACCATTAGTAACTTCAAAGAAAAGAACATAACATAGATGATATTCTTTAATAAATATGAGAAAGAGAGGATCCGTTACATTATGTTTGATAGTGTTCTTTTCATGATCTTAATGACTAGAATAATAAAATTAGGTTCATTAATTAATAATTCCAAAAACTCCAATTCATGTTATTTATTTGGTATAACCATATTAAGTTCATTAATGTCATTTTTGATGAGTTAATAAGTTCACTTTCATTGTTAGGGAGCATTTTCTTCCTTGATTTTAATGTCTGGTTCACTTATATTCATGTTTAGATACACATGTCAGATGAGATTATTTTTCCATAATTGTAGTTATATTAAATTAGTGAACATCCTTATGATTACATGATTAAAAAATTCATTTGTTTTTTTGATGTGAAGGTGAATCAATATATAAAACATTAATGATAAATTCTTTGATTAATTTGGCGATTTTACTCACAATTAACTTATTTTGAATTATTATTTTACATCATTTGTGAATATGGAATCCCGAACAAAAAACAAGATAAAATAAATATTTCATATTGTGGTTCAACTATAAAAATGGTTTCTAGACCATAATTGAATATGGTAATAGAAATTGGTAACCCTCCATCCTTGAATGTGATAAATTAACCCATCTGGAACGCTGTTTTCATTTATATTGTATAAAAGGAGGGGAAATGAGAGATAATAAATAATTATCCCATTAGAATAAAAAAATTAAAGTACATATATGGTAATTTATTTTTTATTCCTCTTTTACGAGGATTGGTTAGGAAAGAAAAATGAACCAAGGAACATGAAAAGAAAATGAAAGAAAAGAAAAGGGGAATTTACCCCTTGATTTAATTTTCCTTGAGAGCCTCATAAGGGGAGAAGATTTGGTCTTATGAGGAGACCAAGAGCTACTGAATGTGGGTAAGGATCTTGGGGAGAAATTCAAGAAGAATTTAGGGAAGGAAAAAGTCTTGAGAGGAGTGAACAGAAGAGGGTAGTGTGAGTGGTTTTTATAGTGGATGGTGGTAGGGGTTTCTTAATATTTAAATCATTAGTTTATTATTTTTCAATAAGACAAGAAATATTAATGATTCTTGTGAAAAAAACAGAAATTTGTGAATGTGAGTCTGAACCATTTCCCATTTACATCATCCATGTCTCAAGCATTATGCAGAAATTCAGGTTTTAGCATTTATTGTGAATTATTATTTTTTACTATTCATAAAAAATTCATGTATTTTAAAAAAATCCCAAAAATTCACCATAACCTTTTTTCAATTTTTAGAATCCAAAAATGAAATCTATTTTTAAAAAATAAATTTCTAAATACAATTAAATTAATTTTTAATTAAAATCAAAATTTACTTGAAAAATATGGATTTTAAAACTATAACTGTTTTTATAATGCTTTCAAAAAGTACATAAGGTATTATAAAACTATCTTAAAACTAGAAGAAATAAAATTTTAATATATTAACACATTTTTGAAAAATAAATTTTCTTTTAAATTAATTAATTATTTTGGACTTATAGAAATACCAATACTTTTAGTATGGTCATATTATCACTTATAAGATGCCTAAATTTTATTTAAACATTCAAGGGTGAGTTTACTATTCTTTTGGATGATGTAATATTCATATGGGTCATATTAATATTCATAATGGTAGGTTACTATTCATAAGGGTTGGTTACTATTCGCCAAATAATTTTGTTTGCCTTATCGAACTCCAAACATCTTACTGATTACAACCGTTTATGATAAATTTTTGAAATACAAATAAAAAAGTGAAAATATTTTGTTTAAAAGTCACAAAGTACTTAATAGTACATTTTTTTTGTGATTTTATGTGATTATATGACATAATTATATGAATGGAATTTCCATTTATAAAACATTGGGTAATTATAAAGGGGGGTCTGGTGTGCTCAATTCTTAGTGGCATTTGGTGGCTATGGTAGCATGACCTTTTTTAGAATAATGGATGAGTGATGATACATTTTTTCACTCATATCATTAGGTTGTACCAAACATATTATTATTAGGAATGAATTTTCTCTTTACTTGATTTTTTAGTTCTTGATTGTTCTATATTATAGGGCATACAAGAATTTAATTTACAAGTTTATATTATGCATTACTTTGGTATGTTTGGATATATATGTGCATGTGTGTATGCATTTTAGGATATGGAATCTCAATATTTGTTATGAATAATCTGTGCTAGTCACTCTCCCATTTCATATTGAAGGTACTCTTGGGGTCACACACATGACTTACCACCAACAAGGTGGATCTTAGTAGGTCATGACATGTCAAAAATCATTTTGAGCGTGAGGATTACCAATGTATAACCCTCAATAATAATACAACGTAAAAGAAAAAAATGTCTTAATTAAATTTGAGGTGTTCAAAGATATATTATTCATTATATATATTCATGAAAATCAATACATAAAAATGGAGAGGAAATTAATAGAGTTTAAACCAAAGGAGGAAGAATTCATTGGTACTTATGAAGTAAAATTCATTAGACTCTCAAGGTACAAATAATATTTTTTAATGAAAAGAAAGGTTCATTATTTTGTTTATGTCCTAAAACCATGAATTTGAAATGAATTATCTACATGCTACTTTCATATCTATGAATAAATTTTTTGATGTGCACTTAACATAGAAATGTAAACTAGAGACACTCATTATTCTGTTAGACTTGATGATAAGAAAATGAAAATCGATTTTAATGGGACCTCTAATAACAAATAACATGGAGAAAAGAAGACTCTTCAACATATATTAAAAAATATGTGAATAAGAACCCATAAAACTTCATGAAATAAAGTGTAAAATGCATCATGTGTGGGAGTGTCATCCATCATGCACATGTTTTTGAAAAAAAAACAAAGAGGCCGATCGAAAAAATGGATAATGAGAGGGTCCCAATTAATTCCCCACCCACACCTCAATGGTTAAAATGTAATAGTTTGGGCATTACAAAAATCAATGGCCCAATCCAAAGGATAATAAGAATAATTGGTTTCAACAACATCTAAGATAATGGGAACAATGAAGATCCTATGAATTCACTACAGCTGATGTAGACTAGGATAATGCAGTGGGTAAAATACACTTATTATCCAATCCATATCTAAAAATTATTATTTTATTATATTTATTTTCATTATTTTATATCATTTTAAGATTTCTATGAATTTTGATTCACTACCTCATGTATGGAATATTGAATTAAAAGAGAATGTTTTTCTGGTGTGAACAATGAATCCAAATTATATAAATCTTCACAAATTAATGTTTGTGAGAATATACTTTCTATAGATATAATTATTCTTCCCATGGTGGAATTAAATGTGATATTGGAAATAGATTATATCTCCCTATATAGATCGCATATTAGTTGTTGGGAAAACTAAATACAATAATATATCCCAAATCATCCTATTTAAAAAATAAATTAAAGGATGATTATGAAATATATTTAGAAACAACTTCCTTAATATAGGAAGTAAAACCTAATAACGTGGGATAAACAACTCAAATGGTTGGGGAGGAACTCAACATTGGATATATTATGATCATATAGGAGTATATTTATATATTTCCTAATGAACAATTTTTGATCGACTAATTTGGGATATTCCTAACACTATGGTGGGAGGGGGAATCAGTGTTGGGGAATTTTTAACCTTTTACAAATTTTATCCCCTTACCAATTTTTCCTCTGTGGATCTATATTATATTATTGTTAGTAAAATATAGCACAAGATATTTTTATAGGGTCTACTACTCAATAATCTAAGATATTACATTATGTGTGTGGTGATGAATGGTAAACGAATTATACACTATAATGAGATATAATGTTATTGTTGTTTTTCTAGGAGACAATCCTTTGTCCAGTGTGGTTCCTTACACATTTGGGGGGGGGGGGATGAGGACAATCCTTCTTCCCTGGACTAGATAAGATCTGGTCTAACTTATATCTCCCAGATGGTTCTTTGTACTGCCTCTAAATATATTCTTCTCATTCTTAATGGTTCTTTGAAACAACAATAATGCATTCCACCGACTGAAAATACAGTTGGATGTCACAAAGCTACTTTGATCTTCCACTCATTTCATCAGAACTTGGATACTAGAAAAATAGTAGGAAAGTGTCACTTCATACATCTTCCCAGCATAAAACTGAATTCTATACTTTCTTCTTCTAATTATATAAATCACAATAATATGAATATATTGTTGAATAATAAATAGAATCCCCTATGAAAGAAATTATAATCAACTAAATATTTATTGTCTAGTAACTTTTTTTGACATTTCATTCCTCTATAATGGAAAATTGACTACAATGAATCACCATATTATATTCTTTATTGAAGCACAAATTTTACTTGTGATTATCACAATAATGAAAGATCTATTCAGATAAGCATAATCACAATTACATGTTCCTGTATAATAATAATTGAATATAGATAGTTTATAGTCTTCGGATTCTATCTCTTATCATAGTTCAAGTAAAACTATTCAGAATCCATTATTCTTTTAAGTAAAAACACTAAAACATATATATTATTATTCAAAATATTTTATGTTCTTCTCCAAATTGAGTTTTTGTCATCTAAATGATTGTGAATGTGTATGATTATCACATGAATGTGCTCATTTATTATGCATGAACATAGACATGTATTTCATTATAGAAAATCATCATTACTAATTGTTTCCATTCACAAACACTATGTATGTTTAGGCTCAGTGCCTCATTTCCTCAATGAATAGACTATCCACTTCATTTTTGCTGCATATTTCTTCAAACTCAACCTCATCATTAAAGAACTGGGTTCAAGGGACTCAACTTGTGTTTATAAATCACTTGTTCATTCATGGAAAAAATGTGTCACATGAAAAAACCCAAATAAGTATATGAATTCATATTCTTCCTCATGAAAGTGTGATCTTAGGTGCATGTTATTTTTTCTCCATAAACAAACAAAATCAGTGCGTGATATTTTTCTTTGGGAAATTTTTAAAATCATCGAGGAGTTGGTTTTGATGTGTGATTTATATTTGTGAAACTACACTATGATATCATTGTGTATTTCTTCCTTATCCTTATCTTATTTTCACACACATGCACTTGCTATATTAAACCATTAAAGTACACAACATGTACAAGATGTTTGTGAAAGATTGTCAGATCGGTTCCTCACCCTTCGTGAAACTGACGTTGTGCATTTCATCTCCCGGGGTATCTTTTTTCAAAAGGCCACATGATCATTGCTTACATTATATAACATATTGGGGGTATAATACATCAGAACAGGTTTAAAAAATTATTTCTATTTGCAATGAAAGATTAGAGTTTATAAAAAAATATTCACTTGTCCATGGATTTTCTTCAAATATGATGCACTACTACGAAACAAGCATTTAAAAACACATGTATCTATCAGTACTAGAAAGAAGCCCAGATAATTGTCATCTTTGTCACTGCTAATGAAAGGGTTGATAAAAATAACCATTTAGCAGCGCTTTATTTTTAGCACTAATAAAGAGTACCGGTTATCAGTGCTTTATTTTTAGCACTCATCAAGGAATCATTTATCAATTCCTTTTTAGGGATGATAAATGTATGAATAAATAAAATTTTACCAATAACTAAATAAAAAATAAAAAATGAGTTTATTTAAAAAATATTAAAAATATTATCAATTAAATAATTATTGATAAAAACTAATAAATTGATTATACTATATATAAATTATTAATATTAACAAATAATATGTATTAAATATATAGATGTGTGAAAAATGAAAAATTAAACAAATTAAAAATAATTAAATTATGAAAATAGTAATCATTTTATTATGTAGATGATTATTGATGATGCTAATAAATAGTTGATATTAAATATATAGGTATATATTTATGCATATAAATATGATCTATATATTAAAAAATATTTATGTACTTTATATTATATAGTCATATATTTAGTGAATAATAGTTTATAATTATAAATTAATATGAATTAAATATAATAAGTAATTACATAGATTAATCGATATATAAATGAATTTGTTTGATTTTTGAATTTATCCTAGATCAAATGTATGTTATATTTAATTCATATATAGGTAATTAATGAATTGTTTTATACAATGCACACAAAAAGACTGATCTATTATTTTAATATTATTAAAGTGTATTTATTTTTAATTTATTCAATTTTACTCATTTTTAATAAGAAAGAACATTAAATTAGATATTCATTAATAATGTTAAAAAAAATTGTGTAAAAATTTTTTTGTAAAAAAATATTTATAAGTAAAAATATTTATAAATCTACCTACTATATTTACAAATGTACATATTATATTTTTAAAATTCTATATTTATAATTATAAATAATTTTTTAAAATAATTTTTATAATTATAAATAAGTAATTATATACATTTAAATAATTATATATATTTCAATAGTTATTAAATTTATAATAAATTTACTTAAATAATGAGTATATTTACTATATTTAAATTTATATATATTTTGTGTATATATATAATGATATAAATATTATTCTTTAAATAGTATTTATATATTTATCAAAAATAATTATATATTTAAATAATTATAAAATTATAATAAATATATTTAAATAAGGAATATATCTATTAAATTTAAATTTATATATATATATTTATTCTATATATATTTACAATTCTTTATTTATAATTATAATTATAAATCCTTTATCAGTGATTAAGTAATATGTGCTGATAATGGTGGGTCTTCATCAGCACTAAAAAAGCACTAATAAAATCAATCATTATCAGTGCTAAAAATTTATCCCTGATAAAGATGGATTTTATCTGTGATTTTTTAGCATTAATAAATATGCCATTTAACAATGCTTATTTATTAAGTGCCGATAAACAGAATCTTTATCAATACTTTTTTTAAATCATTACTAAAAGTGTCCTGATGTATTTTAAAAAACCTATTCAGTTACGAACCCATCATGATATCATATCTTTTTGTGGAATCCACCCACTGTCGATGCCCCTCCATGGCGAATCAAAGCTCGAATCAAAAAAACCCTCTCGAATCACACAATCCCTTCCCCTACAATTGCTCGAACATTTTCTGGCATCTAGGGTTCTCTTGATGTTAGGGTTTCCCAAGAAATCATCGAGATCTATATATGAGGGTCTCATATTTTCATTAACCTAGAAAGGTTGGCCTATGTTTTTCTTTGCAGGTTCTAATTTTCTTTCTGTATTTTACATTTTGTTTTTGACTTCTTCTTTGATATGTCATCTATTATTTGTTCTTTGGTCATTGTATACTATTTTGCTTTTGTTTTGATCTTTTGTTTTCTTGACTACTTATTTGGATATCCTATTTTGGTCTTTTAATTTTTTTTAATCAATTTTCTTCACTATCTACATCTGTACACAAACTTTTTTTGAAATCATGATTTTGTCGATGTTTTGAAATATTATAAAATCCCCTCGAGGCCAAAGATAAACCAATTAAATTAATGTTTATTACACTATATAAACAATGGTGGTTTTGGATATAAAAACCTTAAACAAATGAGAAAATTGACATAGAAATCCAATTCTCAGTCTGGTGATGGTGCGAAGAAGCAACATAAGCTGATTTTATTCAATTCATGTAATGGAATTTATTTATTTAAATTATATTTTAATATTTCGGTGTAAGGGTTTTTCTTTAAAATTTTATTTTTCTAGAATTGTGTTGTCTCATTTTAAGAGAAATATTAGTATTGGTGATACCATATTTATTTATATTTAATGGATCTCTATTTTCAAAATTTGTATGGGGTTATATTTATTTTACTATGTTGTGATATTCTGCTATAGGGGTTACATGTATCTTTATCAATTTATGTTTATTTTATAAATATATATAAATATTTATATATATGTAAATATATTTCCCTATATGATTTATATGTTTTTTCAGAACATATAATGTTAGGGTGATTTTAAAATTATCTACTCATAAATTAAGGTTCCATATTTCCAAATTAGGAAAGGATTATATTTATTTACATTAAAAATTATGTTTAAATGTTCATTTTTTTCAATTATGTGAATTATAAATTCAATTATATATATATATATATGTTTAAATTTGTATTGGATAGACGTTTTAAGGGTTTGTGTGTTTTTCTCCCTTTTTAGTTATATATGTTGTTGGTGTGTATTATTTCATTATACCAAACTCTTTATAGACCTACACAGAATCTCAAGGATGGGGTAATGTGTATTATATAGCCTCTTGAAAATCCTTCATATGGGTAGATATGATGTGATAACCTTTTTATAATCCATGGGTTGGGCCATTGTTGTATAAGAAATCCCAAGAGTCTTGATATGTTTTCAAATATTTGATATACCATAAATTTTAAAAGTAATAATTCCTTTAGATTCTACATCACTTGTTCCAAAAAATAAAATGAAATTTATCAAATTCTATATATTCGAAATTATTTTTAGGTATTCATCATTTTAGGTCTACATGTTTTTTTCCACCTTTAAGAATTTTTTATTACTATCCATGTATATAAAATAACTCTTTATTTATTAAATTCTTTTGTCAATACATTATAATATCTTCTAGTTGATTGAATGTGAGTTTATTATTCATTTTTATAATATTTGGGTTTCTTATTACCTATTAATTTATTATATTATATATGAATTTGTTTAGGGGATTTCAGAAAGACTTGATGTGTGTAAAAAATAGTTATTATTGCAATTTGATTCCCGAGACTCACCCCCATCTCTTTTATAGAAAACTATCATCCTCAGCAACTTCATCTCTCTAACAACCATTTTTTTATTTGGTTTCTTGAAACTCATCCCACATCATTTTTTTTGTTTCTTGTACTACTCAAAGCATTAGGCATCCCATGGATGACTACTACATAGAGTATTTTTTGAAACATAGGTGCATGTCCACAATAGATGAATGGTGTTTCAAATAAAAAAATGAAATGATAAATGTTTAGAAGACGAATTGATGAGTATGAGTTGTCTATAACTTTAAAATTTGAATTAATTCATAGGATAACACCTACCATAGTGGAGTAATTTTTTTATTTAATTCAACTACACATTTTCTTCAAAATATAGAAACTATTTTATATAATCAAATGTTGAGTTTAACTTGTGAGAATTGTCTATAAATTCCTCATTTTATAAAAAAGATATTATGTATTTATTTATTTATTATAAAAAATTAATATTTTATGAATTCAATATGACGGATTTGAATAATAATTGATGTAAGCTATTCAGTGGAAAAAAGTGTATGAATATGAAGTTAAAGAGTTCATGAAGTTTTCAACTGATAATTCATACAACCCTTCTCAAATTCTATATCTATGTTTCCATTTTTTATTCATGAAAAATTAGTCCATAAGAGTTGGAATAACATTTTTTTTGTCACGAAATAGATCAGATCTAGAAATGTTGGACTAAACATAGAGAATAATAAATGTGGATACTGATTTGGATGATATTGCGGTTTATGGACCATATTATATAGATATTAGTGTGAATGATTATTGAGATCATATGGAAGAAATAAAAAATGGAAATAAAATATAAGCTTTATTATAACAACCCATACTTTACATACATTGTCATTACTTCAGAATTTAAGAACACTTATTACAACATATAACAAAACCAGGAAATGACCGTATAGGTAAAGAGTCTATAGAAACTGGGAAACATAAACAACTGGTTCATAAAGTATCTTCTTTGCCTCCCATTTATTTCATCGTATCTAGAGTCCCTTTTTGGCATATCCTACTTAATAACCTTCTTCTTGACCTGGGGAAATAAAACATACAAAAAGGTGAGCTCAAATGCTCAGTAAGGGTAAACAAAATAAATATTAATCACATCACATACAAAATAACATAACTTTTGGAAATCTTAACCTGCAAAAGAAATCATAATTTCATAACATCGGATAAATCATAGTAGTGAAATGTAATCCAAATAATCATAACTTAAAACATGAAACTTTGTGCCATATACACATAATCATAGAGAATCATTTCTTGTTAGTCATTTCCAAGACTATCTTAGTGGACAAAGTCTATTTCTGAACCGAGTTCACTCCTCGTTTCAGTCCTGTTTCACTGAACCGGTTTAACCTGTCGTTCCAGCCATGTCTATCTCATGAGATATAAAATTTTTACCCAATGCATTGGAGGGAGATATAGGTCCCACCCATCTCATAATGATACCATTCTTATGTGTGCCACAAAATCAGAAACCATACATCATATCATAGCCCATGTAATAAAAATGGGAATCTTAAACATCGTGAAATCATAAAACAATTCGTATAAAATAAAGGAATTCATAAAAATATAATTCCATCACAACATAATCAAATCATTGTAATAATTAGGATAGAAACAGAACCCTTTATTATCTTATATGGAGAATAATTTTGAAAAAACACTTGAACTCCATTCTTGAGGAAAATATCCTTTCTACTTCACAAACACTTTTCCTTTCTTAACATGTAGTACAATTCTAAACTAAAAGAAGTTGATTAAAAATAAACATGAAAACTTTTAAATTAAGCTTCTGGGAAATAATGTTTTAAAAATCCATTCATGTCGTATAAGTTAAAAAAACATTCTTCATTCTTTTGTCGGGAAAGTCAAAAAGTACCTCGTATGAAAAATGACAAAAGATTCCTTTCATATCCTTTACTAAAAACTCACCGAAGGGTAAAATTGGATTTAAAAAATTGTAGGTGGATGGAAATAATATTACATATTTAGGAAACATGGATGTGGATGATAAAATACACCCCAATAAATACTAACGTATAAACAATCTCGGATAAAAATGAGATTGTGATATTTCCCTTACCTTAGGTCCGATTTGCGTCGTAAGTGTCCGAACCTCCTGTATAATGATTAAAATAATGTTATTGACTTATTCCATAATCATAATTATTGTTATGATATCATATATGGTCATATTCTTAGCTTCTTAGTAGTAATAATTCATTGCTACTTGTTATTCGGGTGTTTATAACTTTTTTTTCTTATGCGTGTTTTGTCGAATAAATTCTTATTCTTCTCATTAGGTTATAGATAAATCATTTCTATAATGGTATTAATGTACTATATATCATATTTATTCATTCAAATCATTTATGTAATCATTATGCAATGAAGATCATGTAGAATGAATCACATCATATCGTGGAGACGGTATTCCGTACGTACGCACGAGCGATGATATCGTTCCCATGATTGTGGAATTGTATTGGAGTGTATGTATACTATTTCGGAATCAATATCAATTTACAATAATCATATATAGTAATTATTTACACCATTATACCCATCCAGGTAAGGTGGTGGGGGAAAATTGATTACACCACGGCGTGGAGACGGTATTCCGTATGTACGCACGCGCGGTGATTCCGTTTTCCATAGGATGGATAGATGTTGAAATAGAGTTGTCTCATACTTATAATAACATATCAGTATATGAGTGATACTGATGTTATTAATTCATAATTAAACATCAAAAGAAGAAGATGTTGAAGAAGAAAGAATTTGGAAAGGATCGGTAATGGATATTACCACTTTTTGACGCGCCTCTTCTTAACCACCTCTTAGGGCACTAGGGTTGGTTTTTGAAGAAGACCAGAACTTGAAGGATGATTATAGGGAAGTGGGGAAGTGAAATGGGCAGGGTTTGGCCGAGCTTGAAGGCTCAAATTGGTGTGAGGAGGAGAGGGAGGAGGTGCCATTTTATAAGGGAGGAGAGGGGCACCTTTGGAAATTTAAGAAATATTAGTTTATATTAAATCCCAACCCCACTTAAAAACTTCCAAAATGACTCATACTAGTAGATTAGATGATATAGGGTTGTAATCTAATCAACCAATAAAATTTAGACATGTTAAGAATTTATTTTAAACATTACCAACTTGATTTATCCTTATTTATCAATTTAATTTTATTTGTGGTAATAATAATCTAAATTTTAAATTATTATTAATAATTACATATGTGTTGTTAATTTTCCATAATTTGAAACATTATGACATTGTGGACTATATAAATTTTAATTTATAATTTTTAAATATTTTATTTTTATTTTTAGACAATTTTATAATATGTTATTTTTATAAAATAACAATAGTGTCAATTTTGACACTATTCATTTATTTGTATTTAACTAAAATATATACAGAAGATATGTTCGAAATAAAAGATTTAATAGATTAATAAAATGTAATATGTATCTATAAAATTAGTGGGGCGCATTAAATAGTGCATATAATAATTATTTTAATATTTTAAAACCATTTATTTGATATTTTAATTAATAAAATAATTTCAACATCACTATTGTGTCATAATTAATGATAATTTTTTAATCCCTAAAAATTCTAAATAAATTCCTATGATGTAGATAATTTTATTTTCTTTCTGGATACTATTCATGTTCGAAGTTTCATTAAGTGTATCATGAAATTAAAATTATTATACTTATAAGATTTAAGAAAGTGACCTGTTGTCACATTCTTTGGTTTTAATAATAATTAAATTATTTTCATAGACAAAAGTTTATTAATTGAATCTAATCCGACCCTTAGGTGATATGGGTCGACTTTTAGTCATCCAATAGGATTTTGTCAGGTGTTATGGTAATTTTATAATATTATATTTACCCTTAATTTCCCGATTTACCTTTAATTATGGTAAATAAAATTTACCGTAGTTACTATTCATAATTCCCAAAAATAAAAAGTAGCCTATTAACATAATTTGGACTCAATGATTCTGAATATTGAATCCATTTTTCAAAATTCAAAACATATAAGTTGCAGTAATTAATTTAAAATAAATACCGATGTTAAGAAAACGGGTTTTAGAAGTTAAAACATTGTCAAAGATTGAAATGTTTTTACCTATGAATTCAATGTGAAATTAATGATAATGACATAAATTATATTAAATGGTAAAAATATATTCTATATATACTTTAAAACCATTCAATATTATAATTTAACCATATAAATTATCTCAATGAAAAAAGTTGTTTTTAATTTAAAATTAGCGTATTTTTACTATTCATCAAATATGAAAGTTATCAGAAAAATATCAAAAATTTATCCAAAGTAAATTTTTATATCACGATTCAAAATAAGAATTTTATTTTGTCAAATTGAACTTATAAATGTGTCAAAAACTAGATTTAATGTGGGTGCGCCATCAAAAGGCAGCAAAACTACATTTTTTGATAAATACTTATTTTACCCAAAAAAAATATTTTGTTCTCTTACCATGTTCTAGAAAATGTGTAAGATGAATAATAATGTTGTAAAATTTAAAATTCAGTTAGTACTATTCATAACAGCTAGTTTATAATATTATAATAATATATCGTTGTTTAGTGGAACTCGGTATTGCGTAGTACACACGCTATCGAGGAAGGTCGCGATTGCATGCAGTGAAAGATTCCTTCGATGATTTATATAACATAAAAACAAAATATTTCTCATGAAAGTATCAGGTGTTACATTATACCCCCCTTAAAATGAATTTCGCCCTCGAAATTCGTCACTTTGTAACAAACAGATGAGGATACCTCTCCCTCATCATATCCTCAAGCTCCCATGTTGCTTCTTCTAATTGGTGGTTCCTCCATAAAACTTTCACCAAGCGAGATGTCTTGTTTCGTAGGACTTTTTCACTACGATGAAAAATCTCTATCGGTTGTTCTTCATAAGAAAGATCTTGCTCCAACGGTACAACTTCTGAGCTGAGTACATGTGAAGAATCAGGTATGTACTTTCTCAGGAGAGATACATGGAACACATCGTGAACTTGAGAGAGATTCGGTGGA
The DNA here is from genome assembly GCA_963277665.1 of Viscum album. Classification (NCBI taxonomy): domain Eukaryota; kingdom Viridiplantae; phylum Streptophyta; class Magnoliopsida; order Santalales; family Viscaceae; genus Viscum; species Viscum album. The sequence continues at coordinate 444,982,015 of OY728160.1, forward strand.
AGTGCCAATCGGTAAGCTACCTTCCCAACACGATCCAGTATTTCAAAAGGACCGATATATCTAGGGCTCAACTTCCCATTCTTTCCAAATCTCATGACCCTCTTCCAGGGAGATATTTATAAGAACACTTTATCACCCACTTCAAACTCTAGGTCTTTTCTTCGGTTGTCAGCATAACTTTTCTGTCGACTCTGAGCTACTCTTATGTGTTGTTGAATAGATCGGACCTTTTCTACCATCTCATCAACAATATCATGTCCTAATAGCTTTCTTTCCCCAACTTCATCCCAGCAAGTTGGAGTCCTGCATTTCTTTCCATAGAGAGCTTCATAAGGAGCCATCTGAATACTGGAGTGAAAGCTATTATTATAAGAAAATTCCACCAAAGGTAGGTTTTGATCCCAAACACATTTGAAATCCATTGAGTAAGATCTCAACATATCTTCTAGAGTTTGAATTGTTCTCTCAGACTGACCGTCTGTCTGAGGATGATAAGCAGTGCTGAAACTAAACTATGTATCCAGAGTATGCTGATGAATTCGCAAGAACTTTGAGGTAAATCTAGGATCCCGGTCAGATATAATAGAAAGTGGTACTCCATGCAATCTTACCACTTCCTTTACATATATCCTGGCAAGCTGATCCAGAGAGAAGTCCTCTTTAATAGAAATGAAGTGTGCAGACTTTGTAAGATGATCAACTATGACCCAGATAGCATTATTGTCTTTGGATGTTTTAGGAAGTCCTGTGACAAAGTCCATTGTGATGTTTTCCCATTTCCATTCGGGTATGGGTAATGGTTGTAAAATCCCCTTAGACTTCTGTCTCTCACCTTTAACTTGCTGACAAACTAAGCATCGAGAGACATATTCATCAACATCTCTTTTCATGTCATCACACCAGAAGTACTCTTTCAGGTCCATATACATCTTCGTGCTTCCAGGATGAATAGAGAATGAAGAACTATGAGCCTCATCCAGCAGCTCCTTCTTTAATTTGGGTATGGGAGGAACACAAACCCAATTCCTGAACTTTATTAACCCATCACAATCAAGGTTGAATTCAAGAACATTTCTCACCTTCTTTTGTAACTCGATATCTTATTTTTGCGCCTCTTTAATCTTCACATGTATAGATGGTTGAACATTCATTTGAGAAAGATACTATTTTCCCCATTCATTATAATTCCAAGATCCATCCTTTGTAAATCCATAAATATTGGATCTTTTTTGATCCTCATCATGGATAAACTGGTATGGTCTTGTCGACTTAATGCATTTTCCACCTTGTTTGTTTTCCCAGGGTGGTAATGAATTGAGCAGTCGTAAACCTTAATCAGCTCCAACCATCTTCTTTGGCGCATATTCAGCTCCTTTTGTGTGAAAATATACTTTAAAATTTTATGATAAGTATAAATATCACACCTTTCACCATAAAGGTAATGCATCCAAATCTTTAATGAAAAGATTACCATAGCTAACTCCAAATCATGATTTGGGTAATTTTTCTCATGTATTTTCAACTTTTTGTGAGGAATAAGCTATCAACATATAATTTTTCATAAGAACAAACCCCAAACCATTCTTGGATGCATCACTGTAGATCACAAACCTTTCTCCACTACAAGGCAGTGAGAGCACAGGTGCACTGGATAACCTTCTTTTCAACTCCTTGAAATTCTCTTCACATTCCTCCGTCCATACAAACTTACCTCCTTTTTGAGTCAACATGGTGAGTGGATTAGATAATTGTGAAAAATCTTTCACAAAACATCGATAATATCCAGCCAAACCAAGAAAATTTCGGATCTCAGTCACTGTTGTTGGTCTCGACCATCCTTCAATAACCTCTGTTTTTGCTGGATCCACAGATATCCTCTCTTTTGGGATTTTGTGACCCAAAAATGAAAATCTTTGAAGCCAAAATTCACACTTGGTAAATTTGGCATAACGCTTCTCCTTTCTCAGGGTCTTCAATATAATTCTCAAGTGTTCTTCATGTTCTTCCTTGCACTTTGAATAGACAAGAATATCTTCTATAAAGACTACCACAAATTGATCAAGGTAGTCTCTAAAGACTTTATTCATCAGATCCATGAAGATAGAAGGGGAATTAGTAAGACCAAATGGCATCACTATAAATTCATAGTGTCCATACCTTGTACGGAAAGCCGTCTTTGGTATATCCTCCCTTTTGACCCTTAATTGGTGATACCCTGAATGAAGATTAATCTTGGAAAATTATTGAGATCCTCGTAGTTGGTCAAATAAGTCATCAATGCGTGGGACAGGATATTGGTTCTTGATAGTGATCTTGTTAAGTTCTCAATAATCAATGCAGAGTCCTATTGATCCATCTTTTTTCTTAACAAATAGAACATGTTCTCCCCAAGGTGACGCACTAGGGCTTATGAACCCCTTATCAAGATTCTCTTGGAGTTGCTTCTTCAATTCATGCAACTCAATTGGGGCCATTCTATAAGGTGTCTTTGAAATAGGCAAAGCACCTGGTACGAGTTCTATTGAAAACTCAACTTCACGATTTAGTGGGAGACCCGATAATTCCTCCAGAAAGACATCATCAAACTCCCGTACAATGGGCATATTCTTAATCGTGAGTTTCTCACCAACAATTTGAGATAAATAACCTTCATTTAGTGGAATCAATACCCATAAAATGGATGAAATTTCCACTGGAAGTTTATGTTCATCCTTGCATAGATAGACGATCATAGATTGATCTGGAATATGAAATGTGACTTCCCTTCTTTGGAAATTGATATAAGCTCCATGTAGATAAAGCCAATACATGCCAAGAATCACATCAAATTCCACTATAGGAAGGATCACAAGATTTGCAGGAAGCACATTCCCACAAACATCAATCACAGAAGAATTATAAACTTTTGATGCGACTGTTGTGCCATTAGAGGTTGTCACAGCTAACTCAACATCTAACTGTTGAGGTAATACAGTGATATCCTTAGAAAATTATTCAGAAATAAAGGAGTGGGTGGATCCAGAATCAAATAAGACATTTTCTACTTTAGAGTGGATGGTAAGTGTACCTTTCACCACATCGTTATCGTACTCCACATCGCTGATAGAAATTGCATGTGACTTTCCTTTGTCTTTAGCCTTATGTGTTTTTTGACATCGACCATCATCATAAAATCTTGGATTTGGGCATTGATTGGCATGACGCCCCATCTCCTTGCACTTGAAACATTGAACTGTAGTAGGTTCATTCTATGTGTCCCTTCCTTTGTTTGCATCATTAGACATCTTCTTCCCATCATTGCGGTATTCAAATGCCCGATGACCTTCCTTTACACATTTGAAACATTTACTTGTACCTTTAAGAAAACTCCCTCCATGTTTCTTTCCACACTTTGAGCATAAGGGAAATCTCATCTTCTTTTCAGTGTGCTCTTTAGATTTTCCTTTGAATTCCATTTTCCTCTTCTTATCAAACCCATATGATTGATGGGTTACTCCAATATCCATCTCAACTTTGAGAGCACATCGAACGATTTCCTCATAGCTATTGAAGTCCCTTATGGCTAACGCCCTTCGAAGACTTGGTTTTAAGTCACTAAAGAATCGATCGATCTTACTCTCAGGTTGGATAATAATACCAGAAGCGTACCTTGAAAGTCTTGTAAAATTTTCTTCATAGGTACCAAAAGATTCATCATCCTTTTGCTATAGTTCAAGAAACTCTTTCTCCATCTTTGTTCAGAGAATACGAGCGAAGTACTTATTGAAAAATATGTTCTTGAACTCGTCTCATTCCATGGACTCAATTTCATCCCCTTGCCTCGTATTCTTAATAAGATTCCACCATTGATTAACATCTCTTTCCAAACGATAAACTTCTAGGATGACTTTATCATGTTAAAAACATTGAAGAACTGAAAATATCATTTCAGTAGTAATAATCCATTGTTTAGTAACTAATGGATCAGTAGACCCACTGAAAGAAGGTGGACGCTGCCTCATGAAGGATTCAATAGAATGTTCCTTCGGCTTCCAGCCATTGACTAAAACCAAGAAGAATAGTGTGAGCAACACTAATTATAATAGGAAAACCACATAATCAAGAATAAAATTTCACACTTATGGTCTTATCATAGGTTTTTCATGGCCTTTTCTAAAACACTAAGATTGTGTTCTATGCTTAGATTTATCCTTAGGATTCTTACTAAGGCTTTCACATCCTAGTTTCCAATGGTTGACTATACCTTTCCTCTGATAGCAACTATAAATACCCATACTTTACATACATTTTCATTACATCAGAATTTAAGCACACTTATTAAAACATATTACCAAACCAGGAAAGGACCGTATAGGTATAGAGTCTTTAGAAACAGGGAAACATAAACAACTGGTTCATAAAGCATCTAATTTTCCTCCCATTTATTTCATCATATCTAGAGTTCCTTTTTGGCATATCCTACTTAATAACCTCCTTCCTGACCTAGGGAAATAAAACATACAAAAGGGTGAGCTCAAATGCTCAGTAAGGGTAAACAAAAGAAATATCAATCACATCACATACATAAGAACATAACTTTTGAAAATCTTAACCTACAAAAGAAATCATAATTTCATAACATGGGCTAAATCATAGTGGTGAAATGTAATCCCAATAATCATAAATTAATACATGAAAATTTGTGGCATACACACATAATCATAGATAATCATTTCTTGTTATTCAAGACTCATTTCTAAGACTATCTTAGTGGACAAAGTCCATTTCTGAACCGAGTTCACTCCTCATTTCAGTCATGTTTCACTAAACCGGTTTAACCTGCCGTTCCAGCCATGTCTATCTCATGAGATATAAAATCTTTACCCAATGCATTAGAGGGAGATATAGGTCCCACCCATCTCATAATTATACCATTCTTATGTGTTCAACAAAATCATAAACCATACATCATATCATAACCCTTGTAATAAAAATGAGAATCTTAATCATCGTGATATCATAAAACAATTCATATAAGATAAAGGAATTCATAAAAATATAATTCCATCACAACATAATCAAATCAATGTAATAATAGGGATAGAAATAGAACCCTTTATTATCTTAGATGGAAAATAATTTTGATAAAACACTTGAACACCATTCTTGAGGAAAATATCCTTTCTGCTTCACAAACACTTTTCCTTTCTTAACGTGTCGTACAATTATAAACTAAAAGAAGTTGATTAAAAATAAACTTGAAAACTTGTAAAGGAATTTTCTTGGAAATAATTTTTTAAAAATCCATTCATGCCGTATAAGTTAAAAAAACATTCTTCGTTCTTTTGTCAGAAAAGTAAAAAAGTACCTCGTACGAAAAACGACAAAAGATTCTTTTCATATCCTTTACTAAAAACTCACCGAAAGGGAAAATTGGATTTAAAAAATTGTAGGTGGATGGAAATAATATTACATATTGAGAAAACATGGATGTGGATGATAAAATACACCCCAGTAAATACTAAAGTATAAACAATGTCGGATAAAAATGAGATTGTGATATTTCCCTTACCTTAGGTCCGATTTGCCTTGTAAGTGTCCGAACCTCCTGTATAATGATTTAAATAATGTTACTGACTTATTACAGAATCATAATTATTGTTATGATATCATAAATGGTCATATTATTAGCTTCTTAGTAGTAATATTTCATTGCTACTTGTTATTCGGGTGTTTATAACTTTTTGTTCTTATGCGTGTTTTGTCGAATAAATTCTTATTATTCTCTTTAGGTTGTAGATACATCATTTACATAATGGTATTAATGTACTATATATCATTTTCATCCACTCAATTCATTTATATAATCAATTTTCAATGAAGATCATGTTGAACGAATTGAATCACATCGTGGAGACGGTATTCCGTACGTACGCACGAGCGATGATATCATTCCCATGATCATGGAATTGTATTGGAGTGTGTGTATACTATTTCAGAATCAATATCACTTTACAATAATCATATATATTAATTATTTACACCATTATACCCATCCAAGTATGGTGGTGGGGGAAAATAAATTACACCACGTCGTGGAGACGGTATTCCGTACGTACGCACGCGCGGTGATTTTGTTTTCCATAGGATTGATAGATGTTGAAATAGGGTTGTCTCATACTTATAATAACATATCATTATATGAGTCATAATGATGTTATTACTTAATAATGAAAAAACTAAATAAGAAGATGTTGAAGAAGAAATAATTTGGAAAGGATCGGTATTGGATATTACCTCTTTTTGACGCGTCTCTTCTTAACCTCCTCTTAGGGCACTAGGGTTGGTCTTTGAAGAAGACCAGAACTTATAGGATGATTTTAGGGAAGTGGGGAAGTGAAATGGGTAGGGTTTGGCCAAGCTCTAAGGCTCAAATTGATGTGAGGAGGAGAGGGAGGAGGTGCTCTTTTATAAGGGAGGAGAGGGGGACCTTTGGAAATATAAGAAATATTAGTTTATATTAAATCCCAACCCCAATTAGAAACTTCCAAAATGACTAATATCAAATTATTAGATGAGATAGGGTTGTAATATCATCAAAAAATAAAATTTAGACATGTTATAAATTTATTTTAAACATTACCAACTTGATTTATCCTTATTTATCAATTTAATTTTATTTGTGGTAATAATATTCTAAATTTTAAATTATTATTAATAATTACATATGTGTTGTGAATTTTCCATAATTTGACACTTTATGACATTTTAGACCATATAAATTTTAATTTATAATTTTTAAATATTTTTGTGATTTTTAATCAATTTTATAATATGTTATTTTTATAAAATAACAATAGTGTCAATTTTGACACTATTCATTTATTTGAATTTAAATAAAATATATACAGAGGATATGTTCAAACTAAAAGATTTAATAGATTAATACAATGTCATATGTATCTATAAAATTAGTGGAGCACATTAAATAGTGCATATAATAATTATTTTAATATTTTAAAACCATTTATTTGATATTTTAATTAATAAAATAATTTCAACATCACTATTGTGTCATAATTAATGATAATTATTAAATCCCTAAAAATTCTAAATAAATTCCTATGATGTATATAATTTAATTAGATTTCTGGAGACTTTTCATGTTCTATGTTTAATTATGTTTATCACCAAATTAAAATTATTATACTTATAAGATTTAAGAAAGTGACATGTTGTCACATTCTTTGGTTTTAATAATAATTAAATTATTTTCATGGAAAAAAGTCTATTAAATGAATCTAATCCGACAATTAGGTGATATGGGTCGACTTTTAGTCATCCAATAGGATTTTGGCAGGTTTTAGGGTAATTTTATAATATAATATTTACCCTTAATTACAGGATTTACCTTTAACTATGGTAAATAAAATTTACCGTTGTTACTATTCATAATGCCCAAAAATAAAAAGTAGCCTATTAAAATACTTTGGACCCACTGATTCTGAATATAGAATCCATTTTTCAAAATTCAAAACATATAAGTTTCAGTAATTAATTTAAAATAAAGCTCGTTGTTAAGAAAACGAGTTTTAGAAGTTAAAACATTGCCAAAGATTGAAATGTTTTTACCTATGAATTCAATGTGAAATTAATTCTAATGACATAAATTATGTTAAATGGTAAAAATATATTATATCTATACTTTAAAACCATTCAATATTATAATTTAACAATATAAATTATCTCAATCAAAAATGTTGTCTAAAATTAAAAATTAACGTATTTTTACTATTCACCAAAATATGAAAGTTATCAGAAAAATATCAAAAATTTATCCAAAGTAAATTTTTATATCCTGATTTAAAATAATAATTTTATTTTGTCAAATTGAACTTATAAATGTGTCAAAAACTAGATTTAATGTGGGTGCACCATCAAAAGGTGGCAAAACAGCATTTTTTTATAAATACTTATTTTACCCAAAAAATAATTTTGTTCTCTTACCATGTTCTAGAAAAAGTGTAAGATGAATAATAATGTTGTAAAATTTAAAATTCAGTTAATACTATTTATAACGGCTAGTTTATAATATTATAATAATATATCGTTGTTTAGTGGAACTCGGTATTGCGTACTACACACGCTATCGAGGAAGGTCACGATTGCATACAGCGAAAGATTCCTTTGATGATTTATATAAAATAAAAACAAAATATTTATCATAAAAGTCTCGGGTGTTACATTCATGATTTTTCAAAGTTTTTTGAGGAGTTAAATAGGTTTTCCAAAAAACCATTGTATACCAGTTGTACAAAATACAAAACATTGTCAGCTATATTGAAGTTATATAATTTGAAAGTTGGAAGTGGATGGAGTGACACCAGCTTTAAAAAAATTATTGGTCTCTTAAATGATATGGTACTAGAAGAAAATAAACTACCATTACAAACACATGAAATTAAACGAATGATACATTCAATGGGAATTATCTCTAAAAAAATTCATTCTTGTCCAAATGATTTCTTATTATTTCTCAAGGACCATGAATCACTCATAAAACTTCCTAACTGTGGTGGAGATCAACACAAGAAAAATGAATAAATTAATTTTTAATATGTATGGTACTTTCCTATCATTCCAATGTTTAGAATACTATATGGATGTTAAGAATCCAAGAGACAATTGACATGGCATGCAGATATAAGAATTAAAGATAGGAACATACTTCATCCAATAGATTTTCCTTAGTGGAATAACATTTAATACGTGTATCCTTAATTTTGAAATGAGCCAAGAAAATTTCGTCTTGAGTTATCTATATATAGAATAAATCATTTTGATGTATAGTGTAGTAATCACAATTCAAGGTCTATCATGTTGGTAAATTATAACTTTCTAACATGTATATTCATGAAGCACAAATACATTATTTTTTATCTTCTTATATCAGTATCAAATAAACCCATTAATGATATTGATTTATATTTGGATCCATTGATCTACGATCTAAAATTGATGTGTGATACATTTTTTAAAATTAATAATGCTCATATAAGTGAATAATTCACATTGATGGCCATGTTGTACGGAATGATAAATGAATTCCATTCTTATGGAAATATACCAGGCTATAGAATTAATGGAATATTGGGGTGTTCCATTTTACAAAAACACACATACTCTATTTGATTGAATCATGCTAGAAATATTATGTTTGAAGGACATTATAAATTTTTACCTCGACAACATAAATACCAATCCTAGATAATAACATTCGATGGGAATGTTGAATAAGGTACAACACTATCTTCAATAATATGAGATCAACTATAAAATAAAGTAAAACATATTGAAAATATTTTCAGTAAATCATTTCCAAAAATACTTACAAAATTATTTTAGAAGAAGTGATCAATTTTATTTGAATTACCATATTGGAATTGTTTTTATGTGAGACATTTTCAGGAAGTCATTCATGTAGAAAATTTGTATTGGACAGTGTTATTGGAACATTACTAAATGTTCCTAATAATATAAAGATGGAATCAGGGATAAGATTTAATAGATTGAAATGGAGATAATGGAATAATTGTAATTGTTGATGGGTAAAAGGAAGACTTTTCTTACTCTAGTAGCTTACACTCAATCTATACAGAAAAATAGAAAATTTTCCTGTTCCCTAATAGTTTAAAAGATCCACAGGGGTATTCATAAAATATCAAGAATGTTGTATCGATCAATAATTTTATGTTTAAAGGAATGAAATCACACGAATGTCATGTTTTGTTGGACGATTTAATGTAAGTTTCTTTTCGTTTCACTCTGGCTCAAAATTCCTGACATACATTAACTAGACTTTTCTTCCTTTTCAAATCCACATGTAATAAATTTATAAACCCGATGATGTTTCCTATAATCAATAAAGAGGTTGTAGTGATATTAAGTGAATTAGATATGATCTTCCAATCATCATTATTTGATATAATGGTCCACCTAATGGTTCACTTGGATAGAGAGGTTCAACTATGTATTTGTTTCCATTACAGATGGTTGTACCCCATTGAATTGTATATGAAAATTTTGAAAAGGTATGTCAAGAATCAAAGTCATCCAGAAGGTTTATTTATAGAATGATATATTTTTGAAGCTATTGAATTTTATACTGATTAACTCTTAGATGTTGAAAGAATCAGTCTCCCAATGTATCGCCATAGCTAATGACTTTTGGGAAAAAGGATTTTGAGAAGAGATTTTGTTACAATTACCTTGATAAAGAGGGAGAAATTATAGCTTCCTGTTTCACATAATAGTGAATATGATTATCCATACATTGAATCCAAAAAAGAGATTAATAGAGACTTGAATCTATCAAGGGATGAATGATGGATATCAAATACACATAATCAATAGTTTATAGGATGGTTCTAGGATCAAATGTATAAATTGTTTTCTGAATATCCGAATTCAACATCTGAATGACTTCAATGGCTAGAGATAGGATTGAAAGAAAATATTATATGTTATATTTTTTTTAATCAGTGGTTATATGTTCAGTATAAAAGAACATGATGACATATGTAAGATACAATAAAGTGTTGCTACACTTGTGGTTGAAGCGATGCCCATATCTAGATCCATGGATATAAATCCAATTTATGAAAATATTTCATATGTTTTCATTATCAAATAGATACACAAGTTGGTTTATACAACATTTGGAGTGATTATTTTCCATTGCAAGTGGTGTGACAATATCATTGTAGAAAAATTTGATGAAATGGGATTCATGTAGGTGAATTTCATCATTAAAGGAGAATAACATGAGCCATTCATAATGGAATCACAATAAGTGAAATTATTTTATGTATTTGATCCAATAAATAAAAATTGGTTGATTGTACTACTGGAAACTAAAACAAATGTTAGGTCAAATAAAAATTTAATTGAGGTAGATATTTTACTGGGATATCACAATCACTTCATGTTTGTCCTAATGTTGACAACTTCTTTTATGTTAAAGGGTACAAAAAAAAAAGGATTTTGATTCTCTATGGAGGAATAAAATCTCTAAAACCTTTAAAAAAATAAATAGAGTTCAATGAGAAGGTAAAATTGTTTTTTAATATATTATTTTTTCCTGATAATATTATATGTTCTCTAGTGAATTAATATAATCTATATTAAATGTGTGGATACTCATGAAAACAATTTATTTTGCACATGATTATAATACAAGTCCTTTAGAAGAAAATACTATAATGAAGAAAAACCTTTTGAAAAAATGTAAAGGTAATGTTATGATATACTTTCTATATTTTACCAAAAAATTATTTATTGAAATGTTGATTTAAATTTCATTAATCTTTGTAGAGTTCATTTATATTTCAAGATTCATTCCCATATGTAATTACTTTTTAAGAAGAGAAATGATGATGTATATTCTCAATCACATAGGTAATCCTGATGTTTTCAAAGTATGCTCATTTTCGAAAAAATTAATTTATTAATTAATATTTATGTTTAATTTATTTAATTTTAGTATTACGCAAAAAATAATTGTTTTTTATAAATATGGATTATTTTGTTCGTGTTAGGGTGGTATTTCCATATTTCGTTTCTTTCAATACCAGAACTTCCATATAATTCTTCTCCCACAAAACCTTTTCACCCATGTAGTGTTGCACTTATCACTTTCCTTCAAGTTCCCTAAATATTCATTAAGTGTAACAACACTATCTCTTACCAATCACAGAGGTAATCTTGATGTTTTCACAATATAATCATTGTCCCTAGAATTAATGTGTTGTTTCATATTTATGTTTAATTTATTTCCTTTTAGTATTACTTACATAATAATTGTTTTCTTATTCATGTGGATTATTTAGTTTGATTAGGGGTGGATTGCCTATCTTTTATTAATTGATATTCCAAAACTTCCATAGAATACTTTTTCCTCAAAAAAATTTCACCCCTATAGTGTGGTATTTTCACTTTCCATCAAGTTCCCTATGCTACCATCATAGGAAGAGAAATGATGCTTCCTCATTCTCAATCATAGATGTAATCTAGATTTTTTACAGTAAAATAATTATCCAAGGAATTAATTTATTATTTCATATTTGTGTTTAATTTATTTATTTTTAGTCTTACTCACATAATAATTATTTTCTTATACTGGTGGATTCTATTGTTCGAGTAGAGTTGTTCTGTCCATATTTCATACATTTCTATACCAAAACATCTATAAATATTTTCTCCCTCAAAACAATCTTATCCCTTAAGTGTTTCATTTATCAGTTTCCTTCAATTTCCATACACTACCATTGCTGGAATAGAAATGATGCTTCCTTCTCTCAATCATAGAGGTAATATTTATGTTTTCATAGTGAAATAATTTTCCAAATAATTAATGTATTATTTCATATTTATATTCAATTTTTTTATTTTTAGTTTACTTAGTTAAAATAGTTTTATTGTAAATTTGGATTCTTTTGTTCAAGTTGGGGTGACATGTCCATCTTTCATGCCTTTTTATGCCAAAAAAACCACATACATCTTCTCCCTCAAAACCATTCACCCCTAAAATTTTGTCATTTATTAAATTCCTTCAAGTTCCCTCCCCTAATCAGTCATAGAGGAAATCTTGATGTTTCCATAGTAAAATTATTTTACACATAATTAATTTATTATTTCATATTTAGTTTTAATTTATTTTTTTGTATTACTGATATAATAATTCTTTTCCTGTACAAGTGAATTATTATTTTTTGAATAGGGGTGGTTTTTTCGATGCTTCACATATAGTTTTGATAGTTTGAAAAATAAAGTTAATGGATATCGTTGTAGCATTTAAATTTAAGATTATTTAAGACTTTGGGATGTTTAGGAATCATTGACACCTCAATCCAACACATGGTGTTACTGGTATGACTCTAAGGACTCTTTCTATTTAAAATTGCCATTAATTTTTGTAAAATAGACAAATGAAATACTCAAAGAAATCATGTTCATATTGTTTTTATACATTAAAAAATGATCCATAAGTTATTTGTGAAATTTAGTAATTAGCTTAACCTCAATCTGATACATGATGTGTCCGATTTTACTCAATGTGTTTATGACCAGTTTAAAATCGACATTTTATTTCATGAAATGTCAGTAAATGAAAACTAACAAAACAATATTGTATTTTATAAAAAAATTTGTACAATGATTCATAACACATTTGTGATTTATAGGAATTGGTTTCATGTCAAACCAATACACGATGCGATTAAAATGATTCAGAGTGCGTGTTTCGAGTTAAAATGACATATTTGTAAAAAAGGAAACTGACATACTAAAAACTGAAAAAATTCATTCATATTGTTTTGATACTTTAGAAAAACCATCCATATGTCATTTGAGACATGTAGGAATTGGCAGAACCTCAATCCAACCCACAGTTTGTCTGATATTATTCAAAGTACATATTTTTATTTAAAATTGGCATCAATTTTAATAAAATGGACAACTAAACTACTAAAAATTATGAAAAAACATTTATATTGTTTTTATACCTTAATAAAATGTTACAAAATTTATTTTTAACATATAGGGATAATCTGAAATCTAATCTGATACGTGATGTTACCAATATGATTGAAAGTGTCTATTATCAGTTTAAAATCAACATAGTAGATCAAGAAGTATCACATACTGAAAACCAGTCAAACATGATGATATATTTTTAATAATTTAGGAAAATTATTCATAATTCATCTGTGATGTGAAAGAATCAATGTTATATAAAACTGATACATGATGTGATCAGAATGATTCAAAAGTGTGTGTTTCCTGTTTAAAATGGCATTTTAGTAAAAAAGACAACTAACATACTCAAAACTAATAAAACAAATTTAGATTATTTTGATACATTATTAAAATAATATATAAATAATTTGAGACATTTAGGACTTAGACACACCCCAATATAACCCTTAATGTGTTCATATGACTCAAAGTGCATATTTTTATTTAATATTTACATAAATTTTACTAAAATGGACAACTGACCTACTCAAAATCAATAAAATTAATTTAAATTATTTTTATACATAAAAAAATGATCCATGAGTAATTTTTTAAATATAGGGATTAGAATCATCGTAATCTGATACATGATGTGGAAGATATGGTCAAAAGTGTTCGTTGTCAATTTAAAATTGAAATTTTAGTTCAAAAAATTATACTCACTGAAAAACAATAAAATATGCTCAAATTTTATTGATAATTTCTTATAATGATTAAAAATTAATTTTTTATTTTTATGTATCAGTTTCAAGTCAAAATGATATATGATGTGATTGAAATGAGTTAAAAGTGAAGGTTTGTAGTTTAGAATGACATTTTAGTTAAAAAGAAAACTAACATACTCAAAACCAATAAACCACATTCAGATTATTTTGATACCTTAAGAATATGATCCATATGTCATTTGATATGTTTAGAAATATGCCTCACCTAAATCTGACCCACGGTGGGACCAATATGACTAAAACTGTGTATTTATATTTAAAATTGGAATCAATTATAATAAAATGAAAAACTGACAAACTCAGAACTAGGAAAACACATTTTGATTGTCTTGATACTATAAGAAAAAGATCCATAGTTCATTTGTGTTGTGTAGGAATCATTTTAACCCCAATCTGATGAATTATTTTCCTGGTATGACTTAAAGTGACCGTTATCAATTTAAAATTGTCATGTTCTCTAAAACGTTTCACTCACCAAAAACCAATCAAATTCTCTTGGATTAATTTGATAATTTAGAAAATGATTCATATGTAATTTTTGATGTGTACGAATCAGTTTCACATCAAAATGATACATGATCTGATCAGAATGATTCTAAAGTGTGTGTTTTTAGTTTAAAATGATATTTTAGTGAAAAAGACAACTAACATACTAAAAACTAAGAAAATACATTCATATTGTTTTGATAGAGTAGGAAAATGGTTAATAAGTAATTTAAGATGTGTTGGCATTAGGTAAACCTCAATCCAATGCATGGTGTGACTGGTATGACTCTTAGTGCGTATTTTTATTTAAACATGAGATCAATATTAGTAAAATAAACATGTTTTATTATTTATTTATTTATATTATTACTAACATAATAATTGTTTTCATATACAGGTGCATTATTCTTCTTCAGTAGGGGTTGTTTTTTTGGAAATAGAATGAGTCGGGATTAGGATTAAAAGACAAGGAAATATAGATGTTTTTAATATATGTAATAATTTTTATTTATGTAATTATATAATCTAATGTTTTAAATAACTATAATATAGTATTTCTTTTTGTATTTTTGTTTTAAATTTAATTTCATTTAAATTCTATATTGGGACTTCTTTTTATTGATGTCTGGTGTTTTTCTACTGCGGTGGTGTGCGGTTACAACACACTACACTACTGCTATGGTTCTGTAGTGTGTTGTTGTAGCACACTACAGTATGAGACTTTATTAGTTCTTTTAAAATCACTAATAAAGGATGCATTTATCAGGTATTTTTTAGAACTGATAAAATAATAGGGCCTTTAATCTCACTCAGGTAGTAATCATATTTATAGTGTTGATAAAGACTATTTATAGCACTATTAAAGGACTATTTTGTTGTAGTGCTATGTGTGGTTCTTCTTCATGCAACTAAAAAAATTCACTAGACACCCATAATCACATATTATAGGAGTGTCATGGTATTCTGTTCCTTCTCATGAAAACTAATGTCCCTACGGTCCTCTATTTTTTCGATAAACCAGGAGATATCAAATATTAAGAAAGTGATGAAGCTTTCTTAGCCATGATGATTCTACTCTTATAGGTGTGGATCAATGCCTTGTAGTACCTCTATTATGTGATAAAATCCTCAGGATATCCAATAAATAATCCATGAAAAGAATAATTCAATGTGACAAACATATCAACTTTCAATTCCTGAAGGATTATACAACGAAAATAATGGATCCTTGACATTTCTACCTTATTGTCATATTCTCACGTGTATGAGATCATAAATTCATGACCTTACATGGATAAACCTCATCCAATAATATTGAATCACTAAATAGACTCTTGAAACTGCATTTTAAATCAGTTGTGGTATCTATTTGAATATCCACATGCATGCAAGATGTAGTTGTATGCATGATATCAAGATGATCGACTCTATCACATTATTCTAGTGAGATAACTGGAGATGGAAGATATCAAGTATGATAGTGATCATCAGAAATCATGAGTGAGAGCCTATCCATTGAAGGCTGAGAGGTTGAAGAAGAATGAAGGATTCAATCATAAACCCAAGATTCAATTAATAGGTTGGTTATGATTAAATGTGTATCATTTTAGAGGAGGAATAATACCCTCGATACTAGTCATCTCACATCAAACTGCTGCATGTATGCACCACATTTTATTAATTAACACCTCCCACAACACTCTCGAGCTGGCTACCGAGGATCAGAACTGGTCGCACACTACACACAACACCTGAGCTATGTCCTTGTGGGATTCTGGACCATCCTATGCATGCCTTGGAGAATGTGTTATATGGAACATATACACAGTCTTTCCTACTTCTTGTAGTGTAACTTCCCAGCCTGAGTCTCACACACTGTTTCCCCAGTCTTCCTAGTCAAATGACCTAATGCACACCTCCCCATAAGTTAGAGGCTATCGACTAGTAATGAGGGTCTAATAAGTCGATCATGGTGAGACTATACCCAATTTTATCAAACTAATACACCCGTATAAATAAGTAAACAATAGCGGAATAATATATAACAATACAAAATACATGTATATGAATATTTTCAAAGAATAAAATACCGTATCCAACTGACAAGGAAAACATGCCATTCTAAGGTATGAGACAAGTGTAAAAAATAAAAACTAAAAATAAATTCACAAACGACTCCCAAGAGTGTCCCATACTAGGTGTAGTTCCCTCTTCCAGGATCCATCCCAAACTCATCCATCTTACCGAGGGACTTTTCTTTTATACTCTCATGAAAAAATAAGTTCCATTCATATACCAATATGGTAGCCCATGTAGGGTGTGTTAAAAACTCAATAGGCCATGACCTACGGTGTCAAAAAAAATCTAGTCAATAATTTTGTATGCAATTTTGTAGAAAAATTAGTAAAATTCATAAATAAATAGTTATCACATCATTTAATATCCTCTATTTAACTGCATAAACCTGTAGGTTCATGAGGGAACCAAAACCCCAATATCTGCTTCAACCCATTCAAGATTTTGTTCGATCCCCAAGGGATATCACATTTTAATGTCCAAATTACCACTCTTAATACTTAGAGAAATGTCCATGCTACCATTCCCTGATTAATATCACATAATAGAATGATCATTTTACTATTCATAATAATTGATAGAATTTCCATGTTACAATTTACCAATTAAAAATAAAATGTTGAATGATAATGTTACCATTTATCCAAATTTCCATGTTACCATTTACAAATTAATAATACATAATTGAAAACATCACAATATTACATATTTCTCAACAAACCATTAATTAATTAACTAATTAATTAATCATACACATAATTTCAATATCTCATAAATAATTTACCAATTAATTTTTCAATTCATTACATCAATAACCTAAAATTAATTCCATAATTTTTTTTCTCTAGTCATAATATCAATATCACATAATTTATTCTACCATTAATTGTCTCAATTGATGATATCAATATCTGATAATAAATCAGCCTATTAATTATCTAAATCGCAATACCAATATCTTATAATTAACCCCCAATTAATTATCTAAATAAAAATACCTAAATCTCATAATTAGACCCGGAATTAATCATGTATTTCAACAACCCCTAAATCTCATAATTAATTACCCATTTAATTATTTATTTCAATCAACATTTTAATTATTCAATTAACCTAATTAATTAACCAAATTTAGGAATTATAATTTCTAACAAATCTTGAAATTCTAAAATTTTCATAAACACAATCAATATCATGACTATGGGAATTTAATTTTAGACCACCTACCTCAAATCGTCGATGAGAAATCACCTAATGGAATTCCCCAAAAATTGAGTGGGAACATGACGTAGAATGAGATCCAAATCTTAAAACCCAAAATCAATATTAATGATATCAAGATCCTATAAATCTAGATAATGATATAGATTCATAGATATAGATCATACCAAATAGATTTATATCTATCCATAATAGAGGATTAATTCTCTGAAAGAAGCAGAATGAATGAGAGAAGAACGATAAAACAAATGGGATAGGATTAACTTATTAGGAGAGGTGCAGATCATCAATTAGAGATCTAAGTCATGGATAACATAGGACATGAGGTCACGTAATTAATATAGAGAGATCCAAATTCGTAAAATACATCCAATGATCAAATGGGGGTCAAAATGGGTGAGTATAAGGGTTCATGGGATTTTAAATATAAAAAAGCAGGTGACATTTAAAATTGCGCACAATTTTCTAGGTAGGGGTTCACGATGTAACCTTACTTTGCACCCTAACCATGCACTGGTTATAATGGGGGAACACTATTAATATTAAAAAGGAGAAATTTTTTTGAAATCCATGTTCCAACCATGCACAACCCCTTTTTCTTCTATTGTTTTTCCAATTTTTACCTAAACGCACCCCAATGTAAAACCCAACTGAAAATTACTCAATATAAAGAAAAAAATACATAAAAAATTAGCCCAAGGAGAATCCAGAAAAGTTCATGTTCTTAAAATCTCCCCACATTATAATATCTCTCATTGAAAATGAAATCCCAAGATTTATTAATATTCTGAGTCAAGAAGATCAGGCCACTAAGCCCCCATATCTGAATCCCATTCCCATGTCTCCTTCCACACAAGTCCATTTTCCAAAAAACATTAACTACCAGCGTGGTCTTTCCCCAAAAAAAAATTATAACTATGATCCAATATACATTTCATATTGTCCTCAAAGAATGAATCTACCATAAGATCAACATCATCTACATATGTAACATGATAAGGGTTAGGGTGATACTTCTAAATTTGTGATATATAGAAAACATCAAGCATATAATTATTTTTCTATGGTAGAGACAATCGGTATGCCACCTGTCTGATTCTCTCCACAAACTCAAAGAGTTTGAAAAACCTAGGTTACATATTTCCCTGTCGCCATATCATGTGGTGAACCTATCTATGCGACACCTGATGAAATACATGATACATCTCTATAAACTATAGGGGTCATATAAATTTATTAGTATAAAACCTTGTCTACTCTAAGAAATATTCATAGACTTTAGAATTCGATGCTCTTTCTTGAACATCTCCTGCATGAGACTTAGTCCCAAAAAATCCAACTCAGCAGCCTCTATCTAGTATAGTAGTGATATTCATGACCTACCATAAAGATCCTTGTATGGTTCCATCTGTATAGATTCCTCATATCTATTTTTATAGAAAAATTACACTAATGAAAAGTTCTTTTCCCATGACCCACAAAAGTCAAGAACACACATCAGAACCATATCCTCAAAACCCCTATATTATTGATTATGACTTCCCATTTATCTATGGGTGGAAAAAATACTCAATAATACCTATTTACCAATAAACTAATGCAATAACTTCTAAAATCATGAAGGAATAATTCTGTTATAGTCTAAAGTATAGTCCATGGTACCTTGTGTAGAAGGAATGTCTCCCAAACATACATATATCCCAACTCCTCTATAGAGAAATTCTCCCATATAGGCATGAAATAAACTAATTTTATAAGTCAATCCATAATAACATAGATATAATCATCATTGTAATCTTCAGGAAACCCACTAAAAAATATGTAGTCACACCAACCCACTTCCACTCTGGAATGGGTAACGGCTATAGAAAAACTCCTTGCAGTTGGTTCTCTAACTTCACCTACTGATAGGTGAAGCATCATGTCATTAGACATAATATATCCTTTTCATTCCTGGACACCAGAAATTTCATCAAATGTCATGTTACATTTTTGTTCCACCAAGATGTACCACTCACTTCAATGCATGAAAATTCGGCATCAGATCCTCTACATGCTTGTAGCCACAAAAACCTGATTTTTGGCGTAGATGATATCATCATCATCTATCAAATAGTATAGAGGTGTTTCCCCACCTTCAATCATTTCCCTAAAATAAAAAAATTATGTATCCTCATACTACATGCCCTTGATACATATCAATAGTCTAGACTGTCCTGAAACTGATACCATAGTCATCTGCTCTTGACTATCCTAAAAAAAATGTGCATCTCAGCTAGTAGAGTACTTGTCTACCACTAAACACTATATCAACAAACCATATGAGTCTGATCTTTCTTGATCAAAGTGTCAGCCACAATGTTTCCTTTTACAGGTTTTTATGCTAGCTTAAAATAAAATGACTGCATGTACTCAACCCATATTCACTGCCAGAGATTCAAATATCATTATAATAAGATATACCTTAATCTATTATGGTTAGTAAAAAATGTAAAATTATCTCCCAATAGATAATTCAACGAACACTTTTAATCATAATCCAAAGATACTAGCTCGAGGTCCGGCATAGGTTAGTTCAGTTCAAGTGGCCTCCTTTTCTGAGACATGTACACCACAAATCGATCTCCCTTCATTAACAAAACTCTAATCTTGATCCCAAAAGTGTCAAAATCCATCATATACACATCACCAAGATCATCTAGTGTAATGATCGGTGTTAATTTCATTCAATTATTC
The DNA here is from genome assembly GCA_963277665.1 of Viscum album. NCBI lineage: Eukaryota > Viridiplantae > Streptophyta > Magnoliopsida > Santalales > Viscaceae > Viscum > Viscum album. Next base: position 445,002,813 of record OY728160.1, read on the forward strand.
AGCTAATGGAAGAAATTAACACATATTTTTGAACAATAATACTTTATCACTTTTTTGGTCAATACCCACAGTGGTGCTACCAATCGGGAAAAGTCTTGGATGAATCTCTGATAATCTACATCTAAACACATAAAGCTATGTATATCAAATAATTTCATTGGATACTCCCAATAAACCATTGCCAAAACCTTCTCTAGTTCCACTAACACAGCTCACTATGAGATGATGTGTCTTAATAAATATACCTAATCAATCCAGAATTGAAACATAGATTTCTAGGAATATATTTACTGCTCTATTATTGTACTAAAGATGATGTAAAGGTGTTGGGAATGATCTTCATGAGTCTTTTAGTACACCAAGGTATCATCCAAAAATAGTAAAAAACGATCTATGTACGGATTTAAGATTTTGTTTCTCAAGGCCATAAACACTATTGGTGTGGTTTTTAACCCAAATACAGTTACAAAAAATGCATATAGGCTATAAATACTTTAAAAATATGTCCTTTGTATATTAGAAGTCTGAACTCTCTAATGATGATACCCTAAACTCACGTTGATCATAAAAAACAAAAAATAGATTCTCAGTTGGTCCAATAGATCATTGATATGTAGAACATGAAACTAATTCTTCATATTCATCTGATTCAGATTTCAGTAATCAATTCACAAGAATAGATCCCCATTATAATTCTTAGAAAAAAATACTGGAGAACCACAAAGCGACGTAATAGGAAGAATACATACCTTATCCTCCAACTCCTACAGTATAGTCTAGATCTCTTGAAGTTCTATCCGTTCCATTCTGTATGGTAGAATAGAAACCAGGTCAACCCCCAACATGAGTTCAATATCTCATTCCACAACTCTCTCACATGGAATACCTAAGAAGATTCATGAAGAACATCCGGAAACCATTACACTACTGGGATAAATAAATATTTATTCACACCTATGTCATCCAATAAAAGACTATAAACCTAGACTGTGAGCTCTCTAAGTTGCTGAGTAATTGGCCCTACTCAGCCTGCCTGAAAATCCCATTCTCCATGATGAATGTAATGTCCATCCTTAGGAGAAGAAAATTAAACTATCCTATGGTAAAAATAAATATGGTCTTGGTATGTGACTAGCCAGTCCGTAACAATAATTGTTCAAATCCGAAAATATCATGAATATAGATATCCCAGATAAAATGGTTCTCCCTGATCTCGAGATAATACCTCTTTCACAAATAGATGTCTCTAGACCGTAATCCCAACAATGTGTCTATTTTCATAAACCTTCTCACAGACTCCACCTCTAGGATCAGATCATTAACTTTTTAAAAAAATATAAAGGAATTATAGGAACACATATCAAATTAACCAATAGATAATAGAGAAGATACAAGAATAGTAACTCTCACTATTTATGGTACAACCACGCTTTCCACAAGTGTAGGCTGCAAAACATGACGTTGTTCTGCCCCTCTTCCATGTGATACTGTCTAACTCCCCGGAGTTGCACCACTCTCTTGATATGGGAGATATTTCTTAGACACACCACTTTCACAACCTTTACCACCTCGTCTAGTAGAACTCAAGCTGCTAGACGGATATATTACATGAGATCCCTTCACACAACTTAGTTTTGTCTAGATACTCTATCGCTAACCATCTACCATCATGTCCGATAGAACCTCTGCAGATTTACCATCATACTGTAAGCATGGAACTCTAAAGGTAGTTGAGAACCATTTCTACGATAATATACTGACCTACCACAACAGGTAAAGACCACTCCAGTAAGGTCCTATCCAACCGATACATCTGTTTGGGTACACTTCTTCCCACTACAGTAGCAAACATTTTCATAGTGATAGTTCTTTCACTCAGAATTCATACCCCTTAATCATCCAATTGGATCCACGATTCCTGCACTAGAAGCTTCCCTCAGGTTCCCCTCAACTATGAGATCCTGATCCACAACCTTAGTAATATAATTTATTCTAAATAGGTTAACTTGGAACATAATATCGCACTTCACTTATTCCTAAAAATATATCTCCATAAATATATTATCTCTTTAAAATGCTAAAGAAAAGTGATGCAGGTCTATAAATAAACCAAAATTGTCTATCATGGACATGCTCCACTGAGTCATCCACATGAACCAAGCTACTCTGTCCTTTCCTCAATGTCTCTTGATAGAAGTTCTCTAGAAACATCTCTAAAATTTCTTTCCATATAATACCTTCAGCCTATGTAGTCTGCGTATGAATGTTCCCCCAGAGAATAACTAATCCTTATAGAATATAAAAGGAAAAATTGACCATCTACTCAATAGAAGTTTCCAATTGGTCAAGTATCATCTTTAAAGAATCATCCAAGAACGTAAATCACTTAAGTCCACCCTCTCCAGTAAATTTCAGAGGATTTTGAAAATGGAAATCCCTCATCAGGTTAGAAATACACTTAACAACCCTCCCTAGTTTTCTTTCTATGAATTTCATGAAGTGAGTGTAGTTTTCGCAGAATTTCTCCCTTGTTTCCACACCCAAAACTAATGGTGCCTCATGTTCCACTATTGGAAGACTTTTGCCACCCATTTCCTCCTATCATCCTCTCAATAAGAATTATGATGAAGGAATAACTCTACAAGGCCAAACACACATCTTAAGACTCATAAGACAACATTATCACATTTATGTATGAGAAATAAACATAACAAGTTACAAAAGGTCTTTTCCAAAAATCTCACCACATAGTCAAAACTGAGGCACTATCACTACCATTAACCATAATACACCAAGATCAAGGTTATATAGGGTAAACAAATTCTTAGTATTCAAGATTATCATTTATAAACCAAATTATTCACACTGTTGGATCATTTTACAACTTCCAATTACATATTAGGAACCATTTTCCATTTAATTTCACAAGAAAAGCGAAAATAGTTCATATCAATAACTTATCCAAAACCTATTTTCCCATGCCTGAATAAAATGATGTATTTCAAAAAATAATATTGAGTGCCTAAATTGATAAATGCAGACTCAAATCTCATTCCATTTTGGGCAATGAGTCAATCCTAAGAAAATATCAATTTTTTTCTTCACCCAACAAGTGTGTCACCCAAGGTGAAACAATATTCAACTATAACAACAAAGGATAATATCAATAACCCCACCATGTGTACTAGGGTTTTCCCCCATACATGTTTTGGAAACTCGCAATCATGAGATACTGGCTGATCCATAACTCTTCATAGTCTCCTTTCTAACTTTTAGAAAATTGTAACAAAAAACAAAAAGAAAAGAAATATACATCTTATACCACTTTGTAACATCCCAGACCAGGTGCCATACATTGTTTCCCCAAGCCAGTCAGTCACATGACCTCAAGTGCACCTCCCCATATGCCTGAGGCAGCCGAATAGTAGTGAGGGTCTTCTAAGTAGATCATGGGGACACTATACCCTCTTTTATTATAGTAATACAACAATAGAAAAAAAAGCAACAATAGAAGAATATTTAACCATAAACAAAACCAATATCTCAAGTTTTTTCAATGTAGGAAATAAAACATACAATTAAATAAGAAAACATTCCATGATAAAGAACATGCCATGTTTCTAAAGTAAAAGATGAAAATAGTGACACTAATAACTCCCATTTAGGCCTCGAACCACATCTGGTTCCCTCATCCAAGCTCCATCCCCAATGCAGTCATCTAACTCAGGGCCTTTTCCCTAATCCTATACTATAATAATAAAGTCTATTTGGGTAAAAATCTTGAATCCTGAGTAGGGTGTGAGTATAACTCATTAGGCCACCAACAATAGTGTATAAAACAAATCATGTCAATAACAATGTATGAAGTTGTATAATGAAATAATTACAATTCATAAATAAATAATGTATTTCATTATTTAGTATTATCTATTTAACAACATAATCTCCCAACTTCCTGAGGAAACCCGAACTCCAATACCTACTTCAACCCATGCCAAAGTTCGATCTGTTCCCATGGGATTACTCATTTCAATTTCCATGTTACCATTCCTAATAAATAGCCAAATATCCAAGTTACCATTCACCATTTAATATCGCATAATTGAATGATCATGTTACCATTCACATTACACAACTGAATTTCCATGTTACCATTTACTAATTAACAATACATAGTTGAATGAGAATGTTACCATTCATAATACTTGAAAAAAATATAATGTTACCATTTACCATTTAATAACACATAATTGAAAACATCACAAAATTAAATATATCTCAGAAAACCATTAATTAATTCACCAATTAATTAATCATACTCAAAATTTCAATATCTCATAATTAATTCACCAATTTATTATTAAATTCCTAACATCAATATCCTATCGTTGATTCAACAATAAATTTTCCCTATTCATAATATCAATATCACATAATTAATTCTAACATTAATTATGGAAATTAATTATATCAATATCTCATAATTAATCCCTTAATTAATTATCTAAATTAAAATCCCTAGATTTAATAATTTTCCCCCAATTAATTATCTATATCACATTACCTAAATATAATAATTAATACCCCTATTAATTATCCTATTTGACATCCCCTAAATCTCATTGTAAATTCTTCAATTAATTATGTTTTAAATAAATACATCATTTAATACACTAACCACATTAATTTACCCAATTTATGAATTCTAAATCCCCAAAACTCTATCAATTATATAATAAGAAGACATGTAATCAATTTCATGACTATGGTAATTGAATAATAGACCACTAACCTCAAATCATTGAAAAACAATAACTCAATAGAAATCCCAAAAAATAGAGTAGCACAATGACGTAGAATGATATCTGAATATTAAAACCTTAAATAAAGAATAAAGAAATAAATGTCTTATAAATCGTGATCTTTTATCAATGATCTAGATCTCACCAAATAGATTTAGATCTTTCAATAACATAGGATTACTTCATTAAAATAAATCATAAAGAATGAGAGAATAACAAGTAAAGAATTGGGATAAGATTCACTAACTTGGAGAGGTGGAAATATTCGATATGGGCTTTGAATTAGGAATAACAAATTTTGGGAGAGCATATAATTAATATGTAGTGTTCCAAATTCATGAAATACCTCCTTGGGTCTAATGGGGGTCGACTTGGGTGAGTTTCAGTAGTCTAGGGGGGTTTTAAAAATTTAAAATTCTGGTGACATTTTAGGCCATGCATGGTTTTATGGACATGGGTGGATGAATTTCCCTAACAATGTTCCCTAACTACATGCCAGTTGAAATGTAGGCATAAAATTTGGTAAAACATGTCACCAACCATGAGCAACCCCTTTTTCTTCCATTTTTTTTCCCAATTTTTACCCAAACACACCCCAAAGTAAAATCTAAATGAAAAGTAATCAGTTAAAGGAAAATGAGTACTAGAAAAATGAACCCGAGAGAACTCCAAAAATGGTCAGAATCTAACATGTGGGAACTATGCATTCTATTCGTCCCACATGATTTCTAGGGATGCTCCCTAGGGCGTGGTTGAGCTTTGAGAAAAAAATGTGCCCTTGGTTGAGTGTCCTATGTATCTTGTGAGTTGGCCATCATTTTTTAATATGGCCCACCACCAAATACTTATAAAAAACATGTAAATCAAATTAAATACAAATTCATCCTCAATTATAATACCAACAAACGTTTTTCAACTTCATTATGAAAAATACTTATATTTTTTCATGGATTTCATATATTCAACATCCACACACATTTCGTATTCAATATTAATTTATTAAAATAATATTTCATGGACTTATATTTTTTTATGGTCACCATTAAATCTTATTCTTCATTATTTTTCTTGTTAACTTCATGAGAATTCTCAGTAACATGGAATTCAAATACATTTTAATAAATTTGAAAACATTGTGTCCTATCAATGCACTATATTAAACATGTCCTATAAACTTAAGAGCATCCCAACACTCGTTAGAGTTATTAGGAGAACTTTTCAGGAAACACGAAAATTCTCCAAGTATCACCTTTGAAAATAAAATATGTAAAACCATTTATATGTTTTATTAGATTATAATAATTTCTCACTTTAACCAAAATCAACCATGTTCTATTTAATTTGATTCTTTTTCATCATATTGACATCAATTAAATGGTTTAGCATTTCATTGAACACTATTTAAAACCAATGACAATCATTGAAAACAAATAGGCCTCATAAATATAGTGGGATAATTAATGTACCCAATTCTATTTTTTATCAATACATTCAATGTTCTTTCCAAATGAATGTGACTATATGTGAATCATTTTATTCTATCTCCCATTACTTTTCAAAACATTCATTTCACTATATCTCCCCATAATTGAAAATAAATACAATGTTCATGGGAGAAGGGTATCAATCCATACTTATGAAATGTAACATCCATCATTTCACTCTCAATATACACGATTCATGATTATTGTAAAAAATAAGAGGATCTTATTCTTATGACAAATAGATCCCTTACTAATAGATCTCGTTACCTCTAAAATGAGAACACATGTACTTTTCTTAAAGTATTATTCCATTTTATTCTTGAATGAAAATAAAAAATGTTATATGAAACTTAATAATAATAATTAACCTAAAATACATCACTCACTTAAAACGTAGATAAAAAACATTCACGTGAAACGTATAAGATATGTTTAATCAGAGAATTTCCATTGTTCTTATGTCATTTATTAACTTCAATAACACCCGATATATATTTATATATATGATAACCAAAGAAGTGATATTAAAATATAAAAACATTTTAAAAATGACATGATATTCATGAAATTTCTAGAATAATTAGGTTAGATTCTAAATGAAATAATAATTCTAGAATATTCTTCATACTTCTTCATTTTTAAACCCCTAAAGGGAAATACATATCATTATCTTTATAACGGTGTATCTCTTTTATAACGTTTTTAAAGATATTTTAATTTTGAGAATACACCAATATGGTTCTTTTACTTGTTTGTGTCCAGATTTGATAACATCACTAGGAATGATCTTCTTCAATAAGTTTTCTTCATGATACCAAATATAATATCTAATGTTCCAAATTATCATAGAAAAATTGAGTAGGGATTTTTTCCTTTTTAAATATTTTTTAGTTCATTAAATTTATGCAATGTAACTTGTTTGAGTTATATCCTTATCAAATTTTATTAAAATAAAGTTCATGTAGATAACTTGTATCTTCCATAAGGAATGATTATACGAAATACATTATGTTTATGAAATTTTCCTACAAAAAACTAATTCCATTGAAAAATTTGTCACTTTTTCAAACCAATTGGCTATAGATCTTTCCAGATTCTCAGTTTCATTTTCTAGCATCCATTGTATTTAGTTTAAAATCCCTATTCCAATGTCCCAATTATCAATTTTAACAATTTAAAATCTTTAAGATCTTACTATATAATAAATATTCACTTCTCAAACAACATCTCTGTAACATCCCCAAATGATAAAGGGTTAAATGACTAAATGATATGACTCATGTCAACAAGGTGCACCTTCCGTTTCGGGAGACAATCTGATTAGAACTCCACAGTTAAGCGTGTTTGTCCTGGAGTAGTAATCTGGATGGGTGACCTTCTAGGACGTTTCCCAGGGTGTGTGCGAGTGAGGACAAAGCATACTGTAAAAGACATGTGTTGGCCTGTGGGGACTATCATTTGTCAGTTGACCAGTTCAGGCATGTGGGTGGACCCTGGGGTGGGTCCCACATGTCTGCGGGGCAACTGGTGGTACCTGGTGGGCCAGGACCTGATGGTCATGTTATGGTGGGGTGGCTGTGTTGTCACCGGGGCCGAGCTGACCTGTTCAGGCATGTGGGTGGACCCTAGGGAGGGACCCGCGTGTCTGCTGGGCAAATGGGGTATCTGGTTGGCCAGGACCCGATGACCATGTTAAGGCGGGGTGACTGTGCTGCCACCGGGACCCGGTTGTCACATTTGGTATCAGAGTGGGAACCCAGCCATAAGTGCAGTGCACTCCCTCGGTTGAGATGTAGGGCCCACAATGAGGGCGTTGTTCTCTAAAGGGGGGGGGGGGGTGGGTGATTGTAACATCCGCAAATGATAAAGGGTTAAATGACTAAATGATATGACTCATGTCAACAAGGTGCACCTTCCTTTTCGAGAGTCATTCTGAGTAGAACTCCACAGTTAAGCGTGATTGTCCGGAAGTAGTGATCAGGATGTGTGACCTTATAGAAAGCTTCTCAGGGTGTGGGAGAGTGAGGAAAAAGTACACTGGAAAGGACATGTGTTGGCCTGTGGGGACTACCATTAGTCAGATGACCTTCTGGGTGACCTTCTGGGAAGTTTCCCAGGGTGTGTGCGAGTGAGGAAAAAGAATACTATAAAAGACATGTGTTGGCCTATGGGTGGACCCTAGGGAGGGCCCCACGTGTCTTTGGGGAAACTGGGGGTATCTGGTTGGCCAAGACCCGATGACCATGTTAAGGCAGGGTGACTGTGCTGTCACCGGGTCCCGGTTGTCACATTTGGTATCAGAGGGGGAACCCAGCCATAAGTGCAGTGCACTGCCTGGGTTGTGATGTAGGGCCCACAACGAGGGCGTTGTTCTCTAAAGGGGGGGGGGGGGGGTGGGTGATTGTAACATCCCCAAATGATAAAGGGTTAAATGACTAAATGATACGACTCATGTCAACAAGGTGCACCTTCCTTTTCGAGAGTCTGTCTGAGTAGAACTCCACAGTTAAGCGTGATTGTCCGTAAGTAGTGATCAGGATGGGTGACCTAATGGAAAGCTTCTCAGGGTGTGGGTGAGTGAGGAAAAAGTACACTGGAAAGGTCATGTGTTGGCCTGTGGGGACTACCATTAGTCACATGACCTTCAGGGTGACCTTCTGGGAAGTTTCCCAGGGTGTGTGCGAGTGAGGAAAACGAATACTGTAAAAGACATGTGTTGGCCTGTGGGTGGACCCTAGGGAGGGCCCCGCGTGTCTTCGGGGCAACTGGGGGTATCTGGTTGGCCAGGACCCGATGACCATGTTAAGGCGGGGTGACTGTGCTGTCAACGGGACCCGGTTGTCACATTTGGTATCAGAGGGGGAACCCAGCCATAAGTGCAGTGCACTGCCTGGGTTGAGATGTAGGGCCCACAACGAGGGCGTTGTGCTATAAAGGGGGGGGGGGTGGGTGGGGGGGTGATTGTATCATACCCAAATGATAAAGGGGTAAATGACTAAATGATATGACTCATGTCAACAAGGTGCAACTTCCTTTTCGAGAGTCTGTCTGAGTAGAACTCCACAGTTAAGCGTGATTGTCCGGAAGTAGTGATCATGATGGGTGACCTTATGGAAAGCTTCTCAGGGTGTGGGTGAGTGTGGAAAAAGTACACTGGAAAGGACATGTGTTGGCCTGTGGGGACTACCATTAGTCAGATGACCTTCTGGGTGACCTTCTGCGAAGTTTCCCAGGGTGTGTGCAAGTGAGGAAAAAGCATACTGTAAAAGAGATGTGTTGGCCTGTGGGGACTATCATTAGTCAGATGACCCGTTCAGGCATGTGGGTGGACCCTGGGGTGGGTCCCACGTGTCTGCGGGGCAACTGGTGGTACCCGGTGGGCCAGGACCTGACGACCATGTTAAGGTGGGGTGGCTGTGTTGTCACCGGGGCCGAGCTGACCCGTTCAGGCATGTGGGTGGACCCTAGGGAGGGCCCCACGTGTCTGCGGGGCAAGTGGGGGTACCTGGTTGGCCAGGACCTGATGACCATGTTAAGGCGGGGTGACTGTGCTGTCACAGGGACCCAGTTGTCACATTTGGTTTCAGAGGGGGAACCCAGCCATAAGTGCGGTGCACTGCCTGTGTTGAGATATAGGGCCCACAACGAGGGCATTGTGCTCTAAGGGGGGGGGGGGGTGATTGTAACATCCCCAAATGATAAAGGGTTAAATGACTAAATGATATGACTCATGTCAACAAGGTGCACCTTCCTTTTTGAGAGTCTGTCTGATTAGAACTCCAATGTTAAGCGTGATTGGCCGGAAGTAGTGATCAGGATGGGTGACCTTCTGGAAAGCTTCTTAGGGTGTGGGTGAGTGAGGAAAAAGTACACTGGAAAGGACATGTGTGGGCCTGTGGGGACTACCATTAGTCATATGACCCGTTAAATGTGGTGCACTGCCCAGGTTGTGATGTAGGGCCCACAATGAGGGTGTTGTGCTCTAAGGGGGGGGGATTGTAACATCCCCAACTGATAAAGGGTTAAAGGACTAAATGACATGACTCATGTCAACAAGGTGCACCTTCCTTTTCAAGAGTCTTTCTGATTAGAACTCAACAGTTAAGCGTGATTGGTCTGAAGTACTGATCAGGATGGGTGACCTTCTGGGAAGCTTCTCAGGGTGTGTGTGAGTGAGGAAAAAGTACACTAGAAAGGACATGTGTTGGCCTGTGGGGACTACCATTAGTCAGATGACCCGTTAAGTGAGTTTCACTTCCCAGGCTACGATGTAGCGCCCACAACGAGGGCGTTGTGCTCTAAAGGGGGGGGGGTGATTGTAACATCCCCAAATGATAAAGGGTTAAATGACTAAAAGATACGACTCATGTCAACAAGGTGTACCTTCCTTTTCGAGAGTTTGTCTAATTAGAACACCATAATTAAGCGTGATTGGCCTGAAGTAGTGATCAGGATGGGTGACTTTCTGGAAAGCTTCTCAGGGTGTGGGTGAGTGAGGACAAAGTACATTGTAAAGGACATGTGTTGGCCTGTGGGGACTACCATTAGTCAGATGACCCGTTAAGTGCGGTGTACTTCACAAGTTGCGATGTAGGGCCCACAATGAGGGCGTTGTGGTCTAAAGGGGAGGGGGGGTGATTGTAACATCCCCAAATGATAAAGGGTTAAATGACTAAATTATATGACTCATGTCAACAAGGTGCAATTTTCTTTTCAAGAGTCTGTATGATTAGAACTCCACAGTCAAGCGTGATTGGCCTGAAGTACTGATCAGGATGGGTGACCTTCTGGGAAGCTTCCCGGGGTGTGTGTGAGTGAGGACAAAGTACACTGGAAAGGACATGTGTTGGCCTGTAGGGACTATCATTAGTCAGATGACCCGTTAAGTGCTTTGCACTGCCCGAGTCACGATGTAGGGCCAACAACGAGGGCGTTGTGATCTAGGGGGGGGGGTGATTCTAACATCCCCAAATGAAAAAGGGTTAAATGACTAAATGATATGACTCATGTCAACAAGGTGAACCTTCCTTTTCGAGATTTTGTCTGATTAGAACTCCACAGTTAAGCGTGATTGGCCTGAAGTAGTGATCAGGATGGGTGACCTTCTGGGTAGCTTCTTAGGGTGTGTGTGAGTGAGGACAAACTACACTGGATTGGACATGTGTTGGCCTGTGGGGACTACCATTAGTCAGATGACCCGTTAAGTGCGGTACACTGCCTGGGTTGCGATGTAGGGCCCACAATGAGGGAGTTGTGCTCTAAGGGGGGGGGGGGTGATTGTAACATCCACAAATGATAAAGGGTTAAATAACTAAATGATATGACTCATGTCAACAAGGTGAACCTTCCTTTTCGAGAGTCTGTCTGATTAGAACTCCACAGTTAAGCGTGATTGGCCTGAAGTAGTGATCAGGATGGGTGACCTTCTGGGAAGCTTCTCAGGGTGTGTGTGAGTGAGGAAAAAGTACATTGGAAAGGATATGTGTTGTCCTGTGGGGACTACCATTAGTCAGATGACCCATTAAGTGCGGTGCACTGCCCGAGTTGCGATGTAGGGCCCACAACAAGGGCGTTGTGCTCTAAGGGGGGGGGGGGGGGTTGATTGTTACATCCCCAAATGATAAAGGGTTAAATGACTAAATGATAAAGGGTTAAATGACTAAATGATATGACTCATGTCAACAAGGTGCACCTTCCTTTTCGAGAGTCTTTCTGTTTAGAACTCCACAGTTAAGCATGATTGGCATGGAGTAGTGATCAGGATGGGTGACCTTCTGGGAAGCTTCTCAGGGTGTGTGTGAGTGAGGACAAAGTACACTGGAAAGGACATGTGTTGCCGTGTGGATACTACCATTAGTCAGATGACCCGTTAAGGCATGTGGGTGGACCCTAGGGTGGGCCCCACGTGTCTGCGGGGCAACTGGGGGGGGGGGGGGTACCTGGTAGGCCAGGATCCAACGACCATGTTAAAGCGGGGTGACTGTGCTGTCACCGGGACTCGGTTGTCACATTTGGTATCAAAGGGGGAACCCAGCCTTAAGTGCGGTGCACTGCCTAGGTTGAGATGTAGGGCCCACAATGAGGGCAGTGTGCTCTAAGGGGGGGGGGGGGGGTGATTGTAACATCCCCAAATGATAAAGGGTTAAATTACTAAATGATATGACTCATGTCAAAAGGTGCACCTTCCTTTTCGAGAGCTTGTCTGATTAGAACTCCACAGTTAAGCGTGCTTGGCCTGGAGTAGTGATCATGATGGGTGACCTTTTGGGAAATTTTTCTGGGAGTGTGTGAGTGAGGACAAAGCACACTACAAAGGACATGTGTTGGCCTGTGGGGACTGTCATTAGTCAGATGACCCGTTCAGGCATGCGAGTGGACCCTAGGGTGGGCCCCACGTGTCTACGTGGCAGTTGGGGTTACCTGGTAGGCCAGGACCCGATGGCCATGTTAAGGCGGGGTGTCTGTGCTGTCACTAGGGCCCAATTGTCACAATCTCAAAGTTCAATCCAATACCCCATAGTCTGATTTCCTTAGTCCGGTAATCTACACATGGCTCAGTCTAATCTTCAGATCAGAACAATCTATTTTAGAAAAAATTATTCAACATGAAACTACTTTAGTTGGAAAACTAACTTATGAAACCAATTATGCAGTGTATTTTTTTTGTCACATAGGTGAATTGTTCTTATGTAGGATTTACATTTCGAATCTATTTATAAGTACTCTAAAATTAGTAAAGGCTATAAACTGAAATATTTTCCCACTCTCCCAAATTCCAAAACTCCGAATTTTACTCACATTTGATCTTTATATTTGACCAATAATAACCGTGTCATATCTTATGGTGCCTTATGTAAACTTCATAAAATCAATATATCTTATTAATTCTCAACCCTAGTTGAAAAAAAATTCATTTTCCTAGTATAGAACATGATAGTTCATATCATCTTAGTCCACAACTCTATTCCTCATTCTAGTTTCCTTGAACCAATTCAAAACATAAAAAAATACCATTTCTTGGTCTGATGCACCAATATTATTTTAAAATGGATTAAAACATGGTTGAATCTTCAAAAGATGTAATAATACCTATAATACTCTTAGGTATAAATTCTAAAACATGTTATGAAACTTTATCTTTCTTCAACTTTATAAATCCAAAAGAACTTATCAGTTTGATATAACTTCACATTATGGTAGAACTTCATTGTTAGATAGAACTTCTTAGTCTAATTGAAATTCTTAGTCTGATAAAATATCATAGTCTGGTGGAACTTCTCAGTCTGATAGAACATTTTTTTTGGAAAATCTATAAAAATTCCACATATCAATTCTTCTTCTAACTACATCTCATATTTTTAATTATCCATGATTTTTAGGAACATGAATGAACAAAAAATCATCATCTGACTTACTTTGTAAATTTAACATCATTCCAACATGCCAACCATTCTATCATAGAAAATTTTCTTCACCTTTATCAAACATATTTTAATTATATTACCAAACAACATTTTCATCATATCAATAAATAACTTTTCTTCAACATGAACATTTTCATAATTTTTTTAAAAAACTTTTCTTCAATAAAAAACTTTTCTTCAAAAAACAACTTTTATTCAAAAAACAACTTGTCTTTAGATAAAAACTTTTCTTTAGTAATTTTTTTCATCATCTGGACATCAAAAAACTACACAACACCCTTTATTTTTTAATTTTTATCTGATTACAAGAAACATACATTCAATAGAAGTTATATGTAAAAAAATAAAAAAATAGTTAAAGACATCACAAATGTTCTTCAAGATGAAACAAATATGATATATTCACTATCCATGTTTTCTTATATATGATAGAATATTATACGTCTTCGTTAAATATTATCCACTATCATATTATTATTATAATAACAAGTTGAGTAATAAATCTAAGATGGTGACATCTTTAGCTTTTCTACCAAGAATTCAAAACACTCAATACATCATAGGTTGTCCCCATATAGCTTTCTTCATCTTAAATTAACTGCATTATAAGAAAAAATAAAATACAAAAATACTAAGGGAATAAATTTTATCTTCACTACTTCATCAATGAGAAAAAATATTGAGATGATTTTCTCGACCTAGTTTATCCCTTTATTTTACTCTTCACATAATCACATATAAACATTAATTTTGATTGAGTTAGTGTGGTTATCATCATTACTTCAATTTCATTGTTTTTGGATATTATATTATGAATGGATTTTAATTAACTTGTATCTCTTGGTCAAACTTTATATACGTAATGAATTATTATTATACTATAATAATTTCAAATAAATTTCTAATATTATGACCAGCCATTTTCACCTCTTTGACGGAGCTTATTTATCTTCATGTGGAATCATTTCATTAGATTTTTCACTAGACCTGGCATATAAATCTTCCATTTTCACCATTAATTCTAAATCTTTATCATAGATAACTAAAATGTGATTAGAAACTATGGAAAAAATTGTCTATCTTCGATAAGGGTTTTTTGTGTTCCATAATATTTATCAGTTATTTTGGATGCACTTATCTTAAACTTGTTAGATTTAAAATACAAGGAAATATATAGGAAAAAAATCCCTCATGGTATCCTCTCGGTATGTTTTTGGTGTTATTATTTTTTATGGAGCCCGATGACCATGAATAAGTATGGTTGATGTTTGTCAAAATATGGTGTTTAAGGTGGCACAGTTCCCCAGGGTTTTTTAAATTTTTGGGCATCAAAATCATGATTTTGGGTTTTTGGAAAAAAGTTTATTTCTAAATAGGTGTACATATTAGATAGACCATGAATCCCAATTTGAGGTTTTCATATGTTATACATGGAACATATAATGAAATAATAAAATTAAGGGAATAGTGAAGCCCGAGATGCATACCACATATGGGAATGGTTCGTGGGGAGAAAATGGTTTTTGGCATAGGCATGTGGTACGTGTGAGGCTTGCGCTATATGATATGTATTATCATTCATATAATGAAAGTAGTTATTTTAGAAAGTAACGAAGAGCATCATTGAAGAAAATGAGATGGAGATTTTTGCCGCTGTGAAGGAAGAGATGCAGTACACGGACTGTGTAGAGAAAATGGTTCGAAAGGTGATTTTGTTTAGCAGAAGATTCATAGTACACAATGAAGGATATACAACAATGAATATTTGGGTAAATCTCAGATTAGTAGATTTTATAGAAATATTTTCCTATATAAGGAGTGCTAATCCCATCATTAATTAGTGAAAACTCTAATAGAAAAAATTATTACTCAAGGAATTCAGTGATGTCTGAAAGTGGTTCACATAGAAGCAATTTTGAAGAAGTTTATTGTGGGGAACTGTAGCTCACAAAGGAAGTTGTATGTGGAGGAGGAAGACGGTATGTGATGAAGGAAGAGTCAGTACATGGAGGAAATATGGTCATTAGTTTCATAGGTTTCCCATGGATGAGAGATGGTTCGTGGAAGTAGATACAGTCTAGGAAGGAGGGATGACATGCGTAGGACTGACGGTTCATAGAGGAGAGTTGATCTGAGGACCATACCCACTACACAGTATGTAGAGGAAGAAATGTGCTACATCGAGGAATATATGTGGTTCATAAAGGACTCAAGATATCTAGAAAAAGCTCAAAAGTAGTTCTCAAAATAAATTTATGTTATCTTAACATTACACAGAAAAGTGGATGTCATCTATGGTTGAAAAGGGGACTTCAAAAGAGCATCTCTATACCATTTAGGAGTCATGAATTCATGAAAATGAATGGACCTACAAGTCCATAAACTGTGAGTGGATCCCTTCCAGGATCAGTGAGAAAAGGTAGAGGAAGACAATGATTATTCCCATCGATATTGAGCTAGAGGAAGAGACCAAGGGAGTAACCCTTGGGAATGCAGTGAGCATACCCAAAACCATGTAAAGGAAGTAATCCTAGTCATAGAAGATCTAGCTCAAAACTTGTATTTAGAAGTAAGCATTAGTGGATTTGGTACATCAGAACATCACCGTTGTATGATTCACTGACATAGCCCAGTGAGGGTGAACCAAATAAAAATCAATGTGTCTTGTGAATGATTTCATTTATGTTCATATATTGCTACGATAGAAAGAGAGATGTGTGATTTTTTAACAAAAAAAGAAGATCCAGTCGGGCAATAGTTTTAATCTGTCATACTCTAATTTACCCCCCTCTCAGGGTATTTGACCTACTGGACCTAAAAACATCTATTATTTTTTAAATGAAATATTATTTTGGTTTTTTTGTCAGATCATTTTTACGATTTATTTCCAGGAGAGATTCTTCTTTCATAACCAAATTATATGGTCTTATTTTCCCATTATATTTGGACACATATTGGGATAAACATGTAACAACATTATGACTGATTACATTTCATACATCATAGATATTATCATTTTTGCCAAATCTATTTAAAGTATATTGATTCTTATTAACCTTTGGATGTCTCGTTTTATTATTTATCCTTACCCCCTAGAAATGGGCTTCCTTTGTATTTTTTCAATTAAATGATATTACCGAAAATTTGATGCAAAATTCCAAATTATTTTTCTACACCAACATTGACCCACAAATCATGATTTACTAATACGTTCTATATAATTTTTTGTGGTTTCCTTCATAATTTGTTTTGATATTTGTAGGGAACTATGTTACACTCTTTTTCCTTTCCACCCTATTCATAGTGGTAGGCTTCTTATCACCATTATTCATCTATAATTTTACAATTTTTTTACAACCAACGTTGTTCATGATAACATGCCTAGAGACATTATTACAGAAAGTTGTAAATGATGAATTTTTATTCTAAGATACTTGAGATAGATGATTTAATGAAATCATGATCTTTATATAACATGTTAGAGTTATTTTTACATTTTAATACACCAGTGATCACTGAGTAGCAATAATAAAACCTTTCATCTTTTGTGAAGTATCAATATGTGACTTTTCATGATTGGCCAACTGAACTTAAAATTATAGAAATTTCATATTTTAGATTATTTTATGATATTAATTCATAATAATCTAATATTCAAAAGATTTTTTTTATTATTTAAACCTCATATTAATTTAGAATAATTTTTTTGTCTAAATAAAACTGTAAAGTCTCTTTATCATCTCGAATGATACTTCAAAATGTATATCATTGTAATTAATGTTGTTATTCAATTTTTATTTATGTTCATGATTTTATTCCTCAAGAGTCTTCTTTACTTATTCATTTTAATAAAATTATTTTATCAATTTTGAGGAAATTATTTCAAGTTCCATCTTTGTTTCTTAAAAGGATCCAACCTATCTAAATATATTTCAACATTTTAGATTTTTTTCATAGAAGCACTTCTCCTTAATATAAGATTCTTCTTCTAGAGGGGTGATTTATTCCTACATAAATTGAAAGACTTTAGAAAAAATAGATAATATTTTTATGATAAAAAGTTCATGATATATATTAATATATCAACTGATATCTCCTGAGTGGTTTTATATTGAACATCATCACAACATGGGGTATAGTCATTATCTTGAAGTCAATTTTAAAATGAAATAACACATACCTTATCATGACATGAGTATATTTATTTTATCTAGGTTATAAGGTTTTCCATATCCTAGGTGGAATCTTGAGTCACATACTATTTACATTTGAAGCCTTATATGTCTTATTTTTTAGAATGGAATGGATAAATAGTTACTTTCTCTACATTAGAAAAGCGATACTTCTTGAAATTATTTTTCTCTCTCTTTCTCTTATTAATCATGGCCTTGCTATGAATAGATTTATTTTTAGAGATAAATAAATAATTGGGAAAATTGAACATCATTTTTAACACTATAATGTAACTAAAATCATACAAATAGAATAGATTAAATTGAAGGAATCCAACAGAGGGGAACATACATTTAATGAAACTTTGATGGAATAGTATGGTATATTCCTAACACTAAAAGGGGTGGTATGGTGAAATGTTTTAGGGACTTTTTATCCTTTAAAAATTTTTATCCCTTTACCTCTTTGAACTATTATGATCTGGATTATATTATTTTCTATTCCATGTCTCATGAATGTATATGAAAGATGTAAAAGATAAAACATGATATTTTTACAAGTTTCACTAATTAGAGATAGAATATTGTGATAACTATGTTTGGTGATGACTAGTACATGGATTCTACACTATAATGATATATAATGTTATAATTGTTTTTTTAGGAGATAATAATTTCTCTAGTTTGGGTACCTAAACATTAGGAGGGGAAATGGGGAAAATCATTCTTCTTTGGTCTAGTGAAGACCAGGTCCAACATTCATATCCTCTCTGGTTCATTATACCGCATCTAAAGATAGTCTGATCAATATTAAAGTTTATTTAAAACACTAATAAATTATTACACCAATTGAGACTGCTGTTGGATGTCACAGATCCACACTAAACTTCCATTCACTTCTTCTTAACTTGGTTACTTTCATAGTAGTGAGAAAGAAACACTTCTCACCATATCCTAGTAGAAAACTAAAAGCTACACATTATTATACTTCTATCAGTCACAATAATTTGAATATGTTGTGGAATGATAAAAAGAATCCACGTTAACCTAAATGATAATAAACTGAATACAAATTGGCCAATATCATATTCTTGTTATATCTTTCTTCTACAATTCCAAACCAAACACATTGAATAACCTTATTCTAATCATGATTGAATCACAAAATTATTTTGTGATTATATCAAAAATGATTCCTCAACTCATCTTAGTATCATCATAATTAATTTTCCTGTATAATAATAAACTAAGTATAGATTGGCCACTGTTTTATTTTTATATCTCTTATATAAACATAGTTTAAATTGAAGGGAATCAATTATTCTTTAAAATAAAAAACCTATCATAAATATATAATCTTACTCTTAATATTTTATTTTCTCCAAAAAATTGAGTTTTAGGAATCTCGATGTTTGTGCATGTATATGATGATCACATGCATGTTCCCAATTATTATGCATGAACTTATACATGAATGGCCTTGAACAAAATCTGCATTAATCATTGTTCCTATGCACATACACATTGTAAATTTATGTTCTCAGACTCCTTCGTTGAACACACACAGTTTTCCCTTCCTTTTTTACAACTTATTCCTTCAAAATATCCATCATCAAGAAAGAACCAAGTGGAGTACCACAACAAATGTTTTCAAATTTCACATGCATGAATTCACTAAATATAACCTTAAGAAAACTAAATAAGTATGCATGTTCTTATTATTCTTCGTATAAGTATCTTCTTTAGTTGGGTGTTAGATATTATATTTTATACAATACAATCAATGTGTGATCTATTTCCTCATGAAATCTTTTAATGATTTGTGGAATGAGTTTAGATGCCCCATTTATATTTGTCCAAGCACACTGTGATATCACAATGTATTTCTATGTTGTTTTTATATTATTGTCACACACACTATACTATTATATTAAACCATCACAAGACACTAAATGCACAAGACCTTCACAAAAGAGTATCATGTGACTGCATCCTCCTTCATGCAATGAAAAGTTTGAATTTCATCTCACTATACATTGTGTGTTAATAGGGTATATGATCATTGTTTAATTCACATAACATAGTATGTTTATAATACCCAAGAAGATATTCAAATAACTTTCTATCTTCAAGAATAATGATGAGAGTGTAACGACACTAGTAATGTGACCATGGTTCTTCTTCACACAAGATGTGTAAAATTATTCATCAAAAAACCAAAATGGTTCAAAATGTTCCCTTATTCCTATATCCATAGAGGATCATGGTATTTATTTCCTTCTTGTGTAAACTAACACCCCTTAGGTGATATGTATTTCTGATAAATTGAGAGAACTAATATTCTATGCTAGCAAGATAACCTTACTCAGCCTCAGTGTTTCTCCTTTTATTGGTGTGGATAACTACCTTTCACCCACTCTATACCATGATAAAATAATCATGAGAACAAAAAAATAATCCATTATGAAGACTCATTTAACGATCCAAACATACCACATTTGAAATAATTAAACTGTATACACTGAAAATAGTGGAGTCTTTGTTTTTATCCCCTAATGTAATATCCTCATGTAGATATGATCACAAATGTATTCCATTTCATTCCTTGGACTCGTCTAAGAATATCTATTGACTGAAAAACCTCCAGTAACTTCATTTTTATGCGGCCCAGGCATGTATTTGAATATCCACTTGAATAAAAGATTTAGTTTCATACAAGACATGGAGTTAATGTACTGAGTCACATTATACTAGAAATATCAATCAAGAGGGAAGATATCAAGTATAACAATGATCACTATAATCCTTGAGAGAGCACCTTCCCATTAAAGGTTGTGTGGTTAAAGATGATTGAAAGATTAAATCATGAAAATGATATTAAAAAAATTGAACAGTTATGCATATATGCACATCTTTTTAGAGGAGGAATAGAACACCACACATTTAACATAGGACATAAAAATTCTGTGTGGATGTGCGTGATTTATTACTCAATGCCTTTTAGAATAATGCCCAACTAGTTGTTGGAGATCAACAACAGCCACACACCACACACACACCACCTAATCTATGACTTGGTGGGTTTTTCTCCCAACCTATGAACACATTCAAGAGTGCACTCGAAGGGCCTTATACATGGTCCCACATACTTCTCTAAATAACTATACATACTCTTTTTCCCATGGGCTAGCTAGGTATTCTCCCTTGGGCATGGTGGACCTCCATTACAAACAAGTACCTTGGTTGAGTGTCCTAGGTAACTTGTGAGTTGTCCAATTTTTTTATACGACCCATTATCAAATACATAGAAATAATATTACTATAAACTGAAATCCAAATCAATACCCAGTTATAACATCAAAAAATATATCCATCTTAATTATAAACTACACATACTTATATTTTTTCAGGGACTTCATCAATTCAACATCCCCATTCATTTATTTTTTAATATTATTTTTGTCAAATAATATTTCCTGAACTTCTATTTTTTCATGGTCACACTAAAATATTTTTCATCACTATTATTCTTCTTCACTTCATGAAAATTTTCATTTTCAACGAATTCAAATATTCTTCAGTGATTTCATAAACATTTCCTAATTTGAAAGTATTAAGAGACACATATCTTCGAAACGTAATACTATTTAAACAGTTGTTAGAGTGACAATGATAATTGTTCAAGAAAATCTAAAATTATCTTATAATCACTATTGAAACTCAATGGATTAA
The DNA here is from genome assembly GCA_963277665.1 of Viscum album. Lineage (NCBI taxonomy): Eukaryota > Viridiplantae > Streptophyta > Magnoliopsida > Santalales > Viscaceae > Viscum > Viscum album. The sequence continues at coordinate 445,024,427 of OY728160.1, forward strand.
CACCATTTATATGTTTCATTATATTATAAGACTTTATCACTACAAAAAAGATCATCTAGTTCCACAGACATTGAATCATATTAATCATATTGATATTTGTGAAATAGATTACTATTTAATTGAAAACTAATGGAAAGCATTGAAAATAAAAAAACTCATACACAATGTGGGCTCTTAAAACTGGTCTTAACACAAAGAATAAGGTTTAGTTTTTAATTGAAACCATTCCATGTTATATACAAATATTAATGTGTCCTTACCAAATTCTTCTTTTCAATTAAAGGAATTGAAGAAGAAACATGAAAAGGATATAGAATGCGGATTCATATACACAAGTGATTCACTACAGGTTCATTGTTCCTCTTTTTTAAGATCACAGATGAATCAATTCTTCTTAAAATTGGTTATTTTGAGGTTCATGAAATGAAAATCAAAAACAATTATCATATATATGATATATTTGATCAACTTAGAGTGGATCAATACTTCTAAAATGTATATCTTCAATATTGATAACAACAGTTAAGGTTAAAGAGTGAATTTATAAAAATGATATATTTCCTTACATAATATCGAAACTATTAATTCATAGAGACACAAATTAGATATATGGATTCATCCTTAATATTCCTGGATATAATGAATCTATCACTTAGTGACTACCTTGAAATATTCTTGGTAGTATTTATTTATGACATTCTAATATATTCTAAGAGAAATGTGGAACTATAAGAGTACTGGGGCATAGTGATAATGACCTTAAAAAATTATATATTATATGAAGGCTCATTAAGGGTGAATTTTGGATTAAAAATTACACTTATTAAGATATGTTTTTATAATAAAGGTTATATTTTGGTATTAAAAAAATACAGCGGTGATTTAAGAATAACCTAGTTCAACCATGGTGATAGAAACCCATAGTTTTCTTGGGTTCACCATATACTATCAACAATTATTTGGAAAATTTATTAGAATTTTCAAATCCTCTAACCATTTTAAATCAGAAGGGAATAAATTCCTTCTAGATAGATGAATGTGGAAAAATATTGATGTAACTAATGAAGATATTATAAATTACACCTATAATAACATTAAGCTATAGTATAGAAGGGTTTTTCATATATAATGATGCTACAAATATGGGCATGCGATGCGTATTTATGAAAAACTAAGAGGTAATTTATTTTGCCTCAAATCAATTGAATATCGCTGAGAAAAATTACCAAACACATGTTATGGAGATAAAAACTGTTATCTTTTCAATAAATATTTGGATGAACAACCTCTAAGAATAAAAATGTGATATACAAAATGATGAAAAGATTTTAAATTATATATTCACACAAAAGGTTAAATTTTAACATAAAAGATAGTTTGAGTTAATTAAAAACTTTAATTTCTAAATATATTACAATTCTGAAAAGGAAAACATGGTGGAATATTATATAATAAGAAATGATCATGTTACCCTATCCTTGATGAGGATTTAAAGGAGCATAATATTTATGGATACTCCAATGATAGATATATAAATAATAAAAAAGAATAAAATTATAACTTCTCAAAATATTTCTCAACCGTCCCTCTATTTAATGATAAATGATTTCAAGAGAGATGATATAAATATATCAAGGAATTTAGGAATTTCTCTGTAGTTCATCTTTGAAATTGATAGGTTATAAGATTTAGGAAAAAATATTTTCCCCTTTAAAATAAGAATTGAAGAAGGAGTTATTAAATGATGAACATAACTCATCCTTTTCCATTCATCTAGGAAGAACAAATATGTATATAGATATGAAGAAAAATTTCTTGTGGGGAAAGATAAATATGGAAATTATAGATTATGTATCTCAATTATTAGTGTGTCATATAGTTAAGGTATAAAAAAATTGTATTAGGGGATGATTAAATGATACGTGCATTTCATGCATACATTTTAGTGTGTTTTAGTACATTGTTTGATGTAATTAATTAAAATTATCGAAATACTTAGACTCTTTAAACTGTATAGTGATTTTTAGAAGGATGAATTTTTTTTTGGAAAATGAATAAAATTATGAGATTTTTTGAATTCCACAACACTAGAAATTGTATTAGGATTAATGATAGTACAACACTGTAGAATTCAAACAGGAATATTTTCTCATTGTGAGACTCAGTCATGTTGTTAGTTTCTCGGGAGAAGAAATTTCTAGAAGACTTGGACCGAATATAAAATAACCTAAAAAATTCATGATATAGATATTAATATCATGTATATGATATGTAACACACCATGTTTCCATGGTACGATTCCCTTTCAATAATGAAACATCTTGCGTCGTTCGCAACTTCAAGATTCTAACACATCACGGCCAATCAAACTATCCATTACGAATAATAATACCCATTTTTTGAAATTTTATCGATTTTAACATTCAAAATGGACTTAATTTTTGGGTTTTTAATATTGAAATTATCTTTGGATGAATTTTTGGTATTTTTCTAAAAACATTTAGTTTTTATGAATAGTGAATAATACTAAATTTTAATTAAAAATAACTTTTATAATAAAAATAATTTATAGTGATAAATTATACTATTGAGTGGTTTTTAATTACAATTAGATTATATTTTTACCATTTAATCCAATTTTGGTCATTGGATGTAATTTCACAATTAAAATGAACATTAGAAAGTGTCAATCTTTTGATAGTTATTACTTCTTAAAAACACACTTTTTGTTTTGACAACGGGAATTAATTTTAAATTACTTTTTTCCACTTATATGTTTCGGAGTTAAAAAAATGGATTCCATATTTAGAATCAGTAGGTTCAAATTCTGAGAATAGGTAACTTTTTTTTTAGACATTTTGAATAATTACCTCTGTAAATATTTTATTTACCATGGTTAAAGGGTAAATATGGTAAATAAGGGTAAAAAAATAATATTATAATATTATTAAATTACCCTAAAATGTGTTATAATCCTATTAGATGATACATGTTTGACCATACTCATCCATGGGTCGATTTTGGGACCCCATGGAGCCACTTGTAAGTGATAATGACACTTTATATTAATTAAGTTAATGTAAATAGAAAAATTACATAAGAATATATCATTTAGTAAAACAATTTTTTCAGAGCATTATATATGTTATATATTCGACTATAAATATTCATTAGAAAGATAAAAATATTAAATACATAATATTATTTTACTTAGAATTTTTAGACAATGAATAATTAAATTTATTTATGACACAATGATTATGCAATACGTTCCTTATTAATTAAATAATCAAATAAATGGTATTATAGATGTTAAAATAAATATAATTTAAAAGTATTGATGCCATAAAAGAATTTTCAAGGTTAAATTGACATGTTAGTATTAATTGAATGATTTTTTTGAAGTAATAATACTGTTAAAAATTTTATCAAAAAAAAAATAAAAAATAGTGTCAAAATTGACATAAAAGAGTTTTTAAAACAAATATTATATTATTAATTGATATTATAATTATAAAATTCTATGGTTCGGCCAAAGGGATTAAATAATATTATATATGTAATTAATGAACCACTTGAGGTTTTGATAGAAGTTTAGAGTAATATTATTATCCATATAATATAAAAATACAAAGAGACATGGTTAATGTCAAACTAATTAACTAATAGTTAAATATAGAATATAAGGTCATTATAGTGACCTGAACCTGTCTAAAACCTATTGGATGAGTAGTTTTAGGCCAATATCCACCTTATCCTTGAAATAAATCATTTTTGAGCCATTAGAAACAGAAAATGATTTTATTATAAAATAATATTTCAATCTTTTCCTAAGGTTCCCCATCACCCCTCTTATAAAAGGGCACTTCCCCTTCTATCAAATTTACACCTTCAATTCCATTTGGATAAACCAAAACCAGCCCAAAAGCCCTATAAAATTTCCTCCCTTAATACTCTAGGCCTTAATTTAGTCATAAATCCAACCTACAGAGACCGTTTGATCAAATTAAAAGGAAGAACCCGAAGAAGAGGTAAATATTTCATCACCTCTTTCAAGTTACTTTCTTCTTCCACATCCTCTTTCTTTGTGGTTTCCATTCTAAAATAATAACTCCATTATATTCTATATAAATTTATGTTATAATAAATATGGTACAACCATATTCATTATTCTATCCATCCTTTGAATGACATGTCACCATACGTGTGTACGTACGACTTACCATCTCCACGTTATGGTGTAGTAGTTGTTCCATACATTATTATTGGAATGAGTATAATAAAGATGTATAATTGATGTAAATAATAAATATAACATTATAAATATTCTTTATATATGATATACCATCAAATTATATATTATTTTAATATCCGAAGAATGATATTGTCCCTTGTGCTTACGTACGGATTACCGTCTCCACGAACGCGATGAGATTCACTCTCCATCGTATCCATTCAAGAATAATTTTCATTTGATGATTAAAAATAATGGTTAAAGACTTAATATAATTTTGAATATTAATAAGATATATAATATCCAAAAAAACATTACTCAGTAACAAAGGATATAAAGGAAAACAAATCAGTTAACACCCGAAACGATGATACTATTGAAAAATCATTTTCAAGGAAATATTAGAAGATCATATATGATATAATATTAATGTATATGGTTCTTGCATAAATTAATAAAAATTATTTCACCATTATACAAGAGTTTAACCTACCCTAGACCATGGAAAAGAATAAGGTAAGGGTTAATTTCACAATCTTATCATTATCTGAGGTTGTTTATATGTAATTCTCTACTGGTATATCTTTATCATCCACATCCATGATTCCTAAAAATGTATTTCGAAATATTTTTACTATTTAATAGATAATGGGTTAAAGTAATTTATACCCTTATTTGACCTTATATGTGCTAAAAATAATCTTTCCATCGTTTTTCAAACAAGGTACTTGATGACCTTTTCGACAAAATTAAGGTAAGAATGTTTTTTAACTTATACAGTGGGTGAATCTATTTTCTACCATTATAAAACCATCAAATATTCCCTTAAAAGCTTATAATAATATTTCCAAAATAAATGTTTTCTTTTATAATTATATTATTTTTAAATGATTTCAAAATAGAAAGAGATATTTCTCTAAAAAAGGTTTTAATTTTATCTATGTCAACGTCCTTTGATGGATTTTAAGCTTATTTGAAGTTGATTTATTATGATACAAAACTACCATATTGTATTGAAGGTTTTGAAATATTTTTGACCGTGGATGTGTTATTTTTATATCATTCATGGTTTATGGATAAAGTATTGACATTTTGTATGCTAGGTTTAATACAAATGTTTATATTATGTTTAAACATTTTCATTTGAGGAATGCATTGGACTTAGTATGTGACAGGTGGAGCCCGCTATAGCTCCTTGATGCATCAGTAGGTGTCATGAGATAAACTATTATCTTGGAAAAAGGCCTTGACCAATCTTATTTTTAGTCTTTGAACAAGGCCTTGACTATGTGGTTATGAAGTCTGTCATTATGCATTCCATCGTTATTAATGTGGATATTGATATTTCATGTGATTATTCAACTAGTAGAATATCCATGTGAATAAGTAAATTGAATTTTTTTGATTTTATCTTTCCCATATTATGTTGAATTTCATGTTTAAAAGGCTTTTCATTTAGTCTTATACATTTCCTTCAAATTTTATGCTTATTTATGAATGTTTCCTCTATATAGTTATCCTTACTGAGCATTTGAGCTCACCCCTTTCTATTTTTTATTTTACCTAGGATTCGAAGAAGTATTTTAAGGCTGAACTGAAGGGATAGTCTGAGGGGATATGAGTGTAGTCTATGTAAACAATTTTGTTGAAGTTTTTCATTTGATAATTTAATGTAAAACTTATGAATGTATCTATTATTTCTATGGATACTAAACTGATCTGTCTTTTGGGACATGATTTCCTTGTATCATTCTAATTTTATGTAATAATGCACTGAATCTGGGTAACTAGGGTTGGGGAATTACATGATACATGTAATTTATTTCAATGGGGAAGTAGATTTGGGGAATGTGTAATTTATATGAAGTAAAAACAATTATAAATGTGAATTTTCCAAAAAAAGAAATCTTTTGACCTAGATATAATTTTTCCACTCCATACGAATATTTATTTATAGTAGCGGCCAAAAACAGGGTACTGTTTAATAGGGATATAAATAAATCAAGAATAATGACATGCATACCACAAAGTATACCTACTACTACTATTCTTCATGGCCATTTTTTCTGGGTATGCATGCCTACCAGTTATCATAATTTTTAGAATTAAGGAGTAGTTATTTACATTATGTGTGATGTGATTATAGAAGTAAGTGATGTTAGGGATAAATTTTATTTTCAATTCATGTTTTGGATTGTTAAAACTCTATTTATGAATTCAAATTCTCTTTATTTTTCAATTGTATGGACATTGTAATGTGTTCTAAAGTGTATTATTTTGTTACACCTATTAATCACCCTACTTAATGGATTATCATTATATAGTCTATGTTGGTGATGTTTAAATATGGTGTGGGTCACCTAATCCCATTATTGGAATTAGTCATTTACCATACCAATGACCTAGTTGTTCTATTAGTGTAAGCTAGCAGGAACAAGGTTACTAATGATACAATCATGATAAAAATGTTAATGAAACCAGAATAAATTGAATCCAATGTTCATGAACATGAAAATATCTAAAACTAGAAGGCTACATCATATTATTTGAAAAAAATTAGTTTTTCTCTTCTTTATCTATCACCAAACAAATAATCAATTGAATTTTCAATTCCTTTAACTAATTTGGGGAATACAGAACATTATTTTTTGTTTTATTGTCATAATTTTGACATACCATAATTTTATAGTTAGAGTATTTAAGTTTTATAAATTATTAAATTTTAGTGTCCCTTTAGGAAATTAAAAATGCCCAGTGGCCTGTTATGAAACCATTATTTATACAGGTACGTAAATGGAAACACATCATCTTATTTATTTCATGAGTCTTACCCTGACATATAAAGAAAATAATTATATTTAGGTAGTGGTGATAAGTATATAAATTCAACAAATTTCATTTCTATTCTAGAATATTTCTCACTTGACCAACTTCTAAAGTTATACCTAATGGAAGTGGTAAGGTTGGATGAGGTACTACTATCAGATGTATCTGATTAATATCATATGTTCACATAAAACTTTTAGGGGATTCATTAATAATAATTAGAAATTGAGATAATATTTAGCATGAATTATCATCCTCAAATTGATAGTAAATATGAAAGAATCATTCATACATGATGAATTCCAAATAATGTCTAGATCAAAATATTCATCTAGTTGAGTTCTCTTATAATTATTTTTTCCACTCAACCATTCAAATGACACTATATTAGTAAATATATTTGAATATATGAAAATAACTTATATACCGAGGTGAAGTTGGATAAAGTTAGTTGTTATGACATTATATTTTTAATGAAATTATAATGATGTTACAAACCCTCCAGTGACCTATAAAAGAGGAAATAATATATTAGAAGAGAAATTATGATAATCATAGATGGAATTTAGAGTTTCAAGTTGGTGAAAAATTATTCCTCTTAATGTCCCATTGGAAGATAGTTATTCATTTTGGAAAAAAGGGGGATTTGATACCTAGATACATCGGCCCCTTTTAGATTCATGATCATATAAGGACTCTATCTTATCACTTAGTTCTTACACCAAGCATATCTTAGGAACATGATGTGTTCCACATATCACTTTTGTTTTTGTACAAACTAGATTAATCACATGTACGAAACTTGAACCCTCTAAAATTAGAAGAAGATCACTCTTATGAGAGGAAACCAGTTGAGATATTCGACCAAATATATATATACCAATAAAAAATACCATCAAAGTATTAAATGTTCTATGGAAAAATCATATGTTTGAGGAATCTAAGTGGCTACCTGATGATGTGATGAGATAAATGTTCCCTTACCCGTTTTCATCAGAGTAATGTAATTTCAATGATGAAACTATTTTATGGAGGGAAGAATGTAACAAAATAATATTTTAGTATATATTACTCTTTAAATATATTTTATTTTTTTGAAATCTGGATTCACATACATCAGTATACTAAAATTAATTATGATGTATTATACTATTAAATATGAGTATTATAATGTATCCATTTAATTGGAGTATATAAATATATATAAATGTATTATCAAATATACTATAATATCTCAATAATTTATGGAAATTTATCCATCTATTTTTTATGTAATATTTTTTCATGTACTAACTAATTTTTGTTTGAGTATAATCATTAGTTAGTTTAAGTGAAAAATTGAAGTCTTTGTTGAGGTTTTGGGAAATGGACGGTTGGAACCCATTTTTACCAAACTGTGTGCCATGTACCATAAAATTTTGAAACACCATGAGGAGGGGAATTTCAATGTTGGGAAATGTTTTAAAAAACTATGCACCCTCTTAGTAGTAAACATGAATTCCCCTAGACGGTGGTTCATGATTAGTTGCACGATTATGGGAAATTGTGTTCTACGAGAAGGAAACCACACACATTTGATTTCAAACCCAAATAAATTATTAAAAAAATTATATAACCCCTATTAATATATACCTAAACCCACTAGCTCAACCCTAAAAGGATTTATATCATTCTTGGAGGATTTGGGATAGATTCCAAGGCCTTATGACCTCCGTTCTTAATGAATCAAACCCCGAGTTGAAGATTTTAACCACTATTAGAAAGTAATTATCATCCCATGTGTATTGATACCTCTATACCATATTTATCTCATCATTTTAAGGTATTTTTTGTTCCATTAGTGATGGATCTAGATCATGGTTTTGATATATCTTATCTATTTTATATTGGATCAATGTTTCAGATATCGATCTTGTTTTTCATTGTGCTCATTATTGTTCTACTTCATGTATGGATTTATTTTAGAAATAATTAATCATAAATCTTGAGGTTGGTGGTATAAATTAAAAATACCATAGTCTTGATTTAATTACGTTTATGTTATTTTAAAATTTAAATTTCCATGTTTGGTAAATTACATTAATGATTGAATTGATATATTTTAATTTCTATGTGATAAATGATCTGTGTTAAATTGGGGTAATTGAAAATGGTAATTTAGAATTAATTAATTTCTTAATTAATTAATGGAAATTGGGAGGATATAATTGGATTAATAAATCGGTTAATTAATTAATGGGATATTGTGTTTGTGAAATTGATGGATATGGGGATTTTGGAGTTGTATTAAATTAAATTGTGAATTAACTATTAGGATATTGGGATAGTGAAATTGGTCCATTAATTTGGTTATTAATTAATTGGAAATGGGGATTATAAAATGGTTTTATTTACCATAATGGGTTAATGGGATATAATATTTAAATATTTCATAAGGGTTTAATGATCAATTGTTTGCATTATTCCATGAGATTAGAGTATTGAACCATGATTGTTTTGAAAAATGAAATGGTTGAGCATATTGGGAAATATTTATAAAGGGGTTAATTTTTATTATATTTTTTAATGTGATTTATGTTATATATGAATTATTGATTGAGATATGAGTGTGGGATGAGGACTAAGGCTGCAAAAGCCCATATGTGTAAATGAGTGTGGGATGGCGACTAAGGCTCAAAATACCCGTGTGTGTTAATGAGTATGGCACATGGTATGAGAGTCTAAATACCCATATGTGTTAATGAGTGTATGATAAGGACTATGGATAAAAATACTTATATAATTTGGATTGTGTGGGATAGGGACTGAGGCTTCAAATAACCATATGCAATATTGAGGTGTGGGGTAGGGACAAAGGATCCCAGTACCCATGGGGTGTGAGACAAGACGATTTGTTCGCCTGATTTTGATTTGGAATATGGTTATAATTAGTTATTAAAATAATTTAAATCGAATTATAAATGATAAAAATTTCTTTTTTGATATGGTTTAGACTCCGACACTTTCCTAAGTAGGTATTGAGTGTTCGAGTGTCCTCGATAAGCTGTAGTTTTTTGTTGTTAATTAAAAAATAATGAAATGTGATAAAATTTTACTTTATTATTAAATTACTATTTATAAAACTAAATTAAATTTTATTGAGTGGATATTATTTTAGACTATGTAGGGGGTGTCTTACTGAGTTTTACCCACCCCTACTCAGACTGCCTGATTGGTACCTAAATAAACTTTATGTTTGTTGGACCTGATAATAGTAGGAGTCGTATATTAGAAGGCTGAGTAGGGGTGGATAATTGATGGAGAAACCAAACTTGATTAGAGACCCACATGGGAGTTTTGAATGTATTTATCTATTTTTGGGGTTTCATGTTGACAATTGAAAAATACATGGCATGAAATATCTATAGTTTTGGTTTGGATATTTTATTCCTATTTAACCATCATGTGATATTGATCTTATTCTAGCTATGGTTATAACATTTGGATATTTTTTGTTTATTTCCATTATTATTATTCTTTGATAAAGAGGGTTTAGTCTATAAAAGATATATATTAGACCCTTTTTTCTAGTCATAATCCATTTTCATATGGAGATGTGAGCCTGAGGTCACATGATAAACTAGCTTGGAGTACCGGTGTGTGGAATCTATGTTGGGATGTCCCAAAGTGGTATTAAATGATTTTTATTTTATATTGTCTTAATACTTGGGAAACATATATAGGATCATAGGATGATTTGATCCCTGGTTAAGTTCTTTTCCATGGAAGTAGCTAACCCATGTATGAGGGTAAAATCCATGTACCCAAGGGGGGATTGTTGTTATTGATGTATATTGATATAGTAGGATGTAATTTCACCTTGAGTGATGAACCTTTTGTGTTATGTGATTATTATTTATGAGAATTTATGAATTTTAACTCGTGGACCATATGGAATGATATTTGAGTATTCGTGAATCATTCTGGGCCCTCAAGACTATTATGTGACATGCATCATTTTTAGGAGAACCATGAGAAAATAGGTTTTGGGTATGTTATTGAAATTGAAATGTTTTTCTTTTATTATGTGACAAAAATGAAAAGGTTTCAAATAAGAAATTAAAAATTTTAAATGATGCATGATTTGAATAAATGGGTTTCTAATGAGAAACATGAATAATGATAATGCGTTTACCCTTTTTTAACCATGTCATAGATGTAATAATGCTAAGGGTAGTGATAGAGCCTTGGTTTTGACCATGTGGCATGGTATGGGAGAAGGACATGTTATGGTTTATTGAAAATCATTCTTACATATATGTGTAAAATTTGGGTTATATTTATTTAGAAGTGTGTTTTAATTATAGATATATTCCTCCACAATGGTGTTTTATAATTAGAGGTCAAGAGGATATGGATGGAAATGATATTCTAGTAGGGGAACCTGATGAATTGATTGTTTCGGGTGAAGGAGATGGAGAGAAGTTCCATGAAAACATAAATTTGTTTATGATGTTTATTGAGAGATACCCGGAGTGGTTTGTGAAGAGTATGGATGACGAGAAACAATAGTGTCAGTTACAGAAACCTTTGAATTTAACCAGAGATGATGGACCTAAGCCAACTGTGTTTTGGATTGAGTCCATCCAGACTATACCTGACCAATTGGAGACTCATACTAAGAATATTGTCAAGTAAATTTCAGATATGTTATGAGGATTGGTTATGTTCTAGTGGGACTTTACTGATCATACTAGTAAGGAAAAGAGTTTTGTATGAAACAAATTATTAGAAAATTTCTTGGAGAACTTTTATCCAGAGATACTAAGACAGGAGAGGGAAGATGAGTCCATGAGGTTGAATCTAGAGAGTATGTCCATGATAGAAAATAATGGTCACTTTACTCACTTGTATTAATTTTATTATGTGATGGAAAGGGATGAGACAATAATGGAAAGGAATTTCTACGATATGATTAAATGTGAGATAAAGTTTCAAGTTAATATCATTCGTCTGAATATTTTTTCATAAGTGGGGGACTAGGCTATCATATCTAAGGGGAACCTGAAGGATGCTTCTAGAGAAGGAAACATGGTTTCTACTAGGTAATAAAGAGGCATGTATTCTAAATATAGGAATCATCATTATGATAATTTCAACCAAATAAGTGGAAAGAATATTGGATAGGGATAAGTATTAGTTTCTCAAGATCTTACCAAAGTGCCACTCCACATGTGTGGTTGGTCAAGTCACTTTCATAGGCATTTTCCCAAACCACTGATCGCATTTTGGGCTTACAGAAGGATGATACATCTATAGAGGTTCTCTAGAAACCCACTAATGATGAGTAATGATGGAGGATCTATGAAAAATAGGAATTTTGGATGTGGGTCTTCAACCCCATATCAGTATGACAGTGGGAGTCTTAATGGTCGTGGCGGTAGAGGTAGTCGACATTGAGATTATAGAAATTAGAACCTGTATCAGCTGAGTGGTGAAACATCATGGACTTAAACAAAATCACATGAAATTGGGGTAGGGTAGTTTCATTCTATTAATCCAACATTAATTGATAGAGAGGATGGACCATCAATAGCTGTAGGTACTATTCTGTTAGATTCTAGTATTGTCAGTGCCTTATCAGATATTGGTGCCTCTCATTCATTTATATATATACATATTGTGAATGGTTTAATACTCATGATTGAGTTTTTATGTTGGTTTATTATTATAGAAACACCTTCAAGAGTATGATTGAGTGAAAAATGTTTTTGAAAGGGGTGTTATCTGATGGTTGGGTAATATTGTTTTCAATGGTCTCATGAAATCCTTGATATGTTATTCTTAGAACTAATTATAGATATGTACTATTTAATAGAACACTAAGACCAAATAAATTTTTACTGTAGGAAATTGAATATTACTTTTCTTGAGGGTCTCAACTATGTTCAGTATAGATAGTGGGATATCAAGGAGGGCCATGAAAGGGATAATTCCTCATCAACTAGGGGATATCATCACACAGGTTACTAGTTTGTTCCTTGGTGATGGAGGTATAATGGAGGATTTCATTCCACCAATAGTGGATAGTTTCCTAGATGTGTTTTTGGAGGACTTCTCAGGGATTCCTCCTAAGAGAGTTGTAAATATTACGATTGATCTCATACTGGGGGCTGGGCCAGCATATATTCCACCATATATAATGTCACTGAAAGAAATTCGACAGATAAAGACTTAGATAGAAGTGTTTATTAGTAAATGATATATGCATCCAAATAGGACTCCTTTGTTTTATTTAGTCTTGATTGATAAAAAGTGTGAAAAAACATTATGTTTTTGTGTTTATTACTAAATGTTGAACTAGATGACTATGAAGAACCGATAGACTCTTCTATGTAACAATGAAGTTTTTGACTAGTTGAGAGGATCTTGTCTTTTGTCCAACATTGAATTGATATTAGGGTATAATCATATTAGATTTTGACCTGATTATATACGGAGTAATATTTTTTTAAGAAGGAAGGGACTATATGAGTTTTTCATGATGCTATAAGTGTTGATGAACAAATGAGTAGTTTTTATGACCTTGTTGAACTGAATCTTCCACCTATACCAATATCAGGTTTTGGTAGTGTTTGTGGATGAAATCTTGCTATACTACAAGACTCATGAAGATCATGAAAAATATATTGAAATCATCCTGATTAAACCGAGAGATCAATATATATACTCCTAGATATATAAGTGTCGGTTTTGGATTGAGCATATATACTTCTTAGATCACAGCATGTAGGAGTAAGGTGTGTATATGGAACTAGAGAAGGTGAAAGTTTTGGTTTTTTTGGATAATCCCCACAATATTTCTATATCCATAGATTTTTGTGGTTACTAGTATATTATCTGAGGTTCATTTAGTAATTTTTTTTGATTTTCATCACCTCTTTCATGATTGAACAATAAGGGGATAATGTTTGAATGGTATCAGTCATGTTAGAATGATTTCTAGGAGCTAAATAATAATTTTACAATGGAACAAATTGTGATCCTACACGAGCCTAGTGAGGAGTATGGTGTTTTGTAACACTTATGGGAATTGGTTTGGAGAAATGTTGATTCATGGGGATCGAGTTGTGTCATATTTTTCTTGGAAGATGAGTCCATATGAATGGAACGACCCTATATACGACCTCAAATTATCTATAGTGGATTATGATTTGACGTGATGGTGGAGTTATTGATTGGGAGAGAGTTTTACAGTGTATACATATCACAAGAGATTAAATTATATATTTTTTCAATTAGAATCACTACTAAAAAAATAAGCAAGGGAAGCACCACAATATATCAACACTAAGAAAAACCCACTGATAAAGAAACCCTGTATTAGTGATAAAATTTTAGCGCTGAAAAAGGGATTCTTTATCAGTGATAAAATTTTAGTTCTAATAGAGGGATTCTTTATCATCGCTAGAAATGAACTAATAAAAAGACCCTTTCTCAGCGCTAGAAAAGAGAATATAAATAATCCATTTATCAGTGCTAAAATTATAGCACTGAATCAGGAAGGATTTATCATCGTTTTTAGAGATGATAAAGAGGTCCTTTATCAGTGATAAAATTTTAGTGCGGATAAAGGTAGTCTTTATCAGTGCTTTGTTATCACTGATAAAACCGTAGTCCCTTTTTTTATAAAGTCGGTCACAAAGTGACCTCGTTATATTGCCACCTAAAGCTCTCACAGTACTGTAACCCTGCGACTCCCCTCCATAGCCCACAGAGCTTTGCGTTGCTGGACATCCACTACCCTTGTGCTTCGCATTGTTGGACCTCCGCTGCTCGCTGATCTTCATGCTTCCAGACCTCCACCATCCTCGGGCATCATGTTGTCGGACCTCCACCGCCCCCGATCTTCATGTGCCGGACCTCCATTGCCCTCTATCTTCGCATTAGCAGACCTCCTCCGCCCTCGATCATTGCGTTGCCGGACCAGGTGTGAAGTGTTTTTTTGGACCCATATTACACATACTCTTCTAGAATTATGAAGACCGATGTTTAAAGATTATTAAATCATGAAGTTGAGTTTCTGAAATTTTTGAGTAAATGTTTAATACCATTGTTTTTCTGCCACCACATTTCGGAACACACCTAGATGGAGTATATCTATGAGTGAGAGAAAAACATGTTTTCATTGATGGAAGTGTTGAGGTAGTTCAATGAGTGAGCTGAGCCAATGATATATAATTTTTCAGTCTCTTGATATCCCATGATATTAAATGGGAATCAATCCTTATTTAGTTCTTCAACATGGGGCGGTAAGTGATAAGCATCAGAAAGAGGGAGCCCTCTCGGTTGAGGAATAAATCCATTTAAATGTTTTATATCATACAATAGGGACATGAACCATGTTTCTTAACATCCTTGAATGAGAACATTGGACACAAATTTTAATATCTTGTGATTAGGATTTCGATAATGTATTTTAAGGTTGAATATATTTAACCAAAATGTCACACGGTTTTATATCATACAACTAGAACATATAGTGAGGGTGAGGTGAATTTCCCATACATAGTGTCCCTACACCATGTGAAATATGGGTAGAGGATGAAAAAGTATTATGTTCATGATTCATGGACCAAATGGGGTGTTTCCCATAATTTTTGGTGGGTCATGCAAGAATAACGACCTGATGTGAGGAGGGGCTTGTGGCGACTGAACACCACACGAAACAACATATAACTAGGATGTTGGATTTTTAGTTTAAATCCATATATCTCACACTAATGGGATGGTTATTCATGTGAAATATCTCTTGAGAAACCTAGTCTTGGTGGAAATATTGATATGCTCATCATTAAAGGCGATCAATGAGTTTACACTATCAGAGTGAAGTTTATGAAAAATTTATGGTCCTTCCCACATGGATTCTAATTTCACTAGATTCCTCCCAGGTATCATAGATTCCCATAGATCCAACACCATGTCACCATAAAGAAAGGAATGAAGAACAATATTTTTCTTTAAGGACAACATGACCCGATTCTGATGTATTTCTAGGTCATCCAATGCTTGAACACTATTTTCATTGTGGGGTTCCCCCATTCTTTCTTTCATGCTATCTATGTTTCTTTGTCTGATAGTGAACTTGAATTTCCTGATGCCCAGACAACGAAGAATTCTAGAATTGCCACACATACCTCCATATCTTTCCTTCTCCCTCACTAAGGTTACTGACTACTTCTCTGTAGTGGCCAGGTCCCTTCCTAGCAGTGTTTGTTCTATCTCCCATGGCTTTGAGCCTGTCATCCAACTCCAAATACTTATTGATCCAGAGAGAACTCCCGCACCAGCCCCCAATTTTCATTACCCATCCTTCACCTACCACTTTGGGTCCTCATCTCCCACTCATATGAATCTTACCAACCAAAAGGGATTATGAACATGTTCAAAATCAGGGGACCTTAATGAGAGATCATCCTCCTACTTCAATAAGGCTAATATCTCTAGATCCAATTTAAGAGACCTGTCATACCCATCATTATTATATTCATATGTAATTATCATGGTCTTATTTCCAATGTTAAATCAGACTTCCTTACCATAGAAATAAAAGGCATAATGACATTTTTGATGTTGTCAAATAACACAAAAAATCCTATAATAATCATAGAATTCTACTGGAAGATTACGTTGCATAGATTTCTACACTATGACCCCTCAAACAGACCCAAATGGTTATATTGGTATAATAAATATGTTTTTGAGACTGTTCAAGATTGCAATCAATTCATCACTACCATGGTGTCCAACAGTGACACCTCCTTCATTATGACTTTTGTTTTTGGAAGCTATGACCCTCTTCCAAGGGAATCTCTATAGAGTGAACAAAATAACTTCGATCCCAGCCACCATCCATTTTTTTGGGGGTTACTTTAATGTCATTTCAAACCCAAAGGAAAGGAAAGGTACAAGCCCATTTCAAAGGAAGGCCATCATGGAGTTTGTTCAGTTCATGGCTGGGAAGGGCCTCATTGATCTCGGCTTCTCAGGTGATAGTTTCACATGGTGTAACAACTTCAGGGGCCATCACCTCTTATGGAGTCTATTGGATAGGTTTCTAGACAACATGAAATACACTAACCTATTCTCAAATACCATGTTTTACCATCTTTATCGAGGTATTTTGAACCACTGTCCCCTCTTGGTTTCTATTTCTTCTTGGCATGATCACCAGGAACAGTTTCACTTCCACCAGTTGTGGGTTAACATCCTAGGGTTCCAGGACATGGTTTGTGAAATATGGAATGAACCCTTGTAGGAGTATCAGGCCACCTTCAAACCTAGTGACCTGAACTCGAACTACGATATGTGCATGTTCACCCCTTCCTCCTCAAGGAACCTTCACCCCCTGGGGCTACTGTCACGTATGGGCTCCTTCGGAGTATTTTGATAGATGGAATGATACCTTGGGTTTATTGGATTATTAACAGTAGTTTTATATTTATGTGTGACTATATACTTTTTATGTTTTCTTATTATTAAATACACACCATTTCTTGTGTCGAGTAACCTGACTGAAATCCATATTGGTACTTTTGTTCTGATGTGGATATGGTTTTTTATGTGTTTGTGACATGTGTATGTGTGGATATATGGGTATTTAGGAATGATGATATTGAATGTAGGGTAGATACCTAGGAGTGGTAGATGTATCATTCATGATTATTATTGTGTTTGGATTGGGGTGATTTGAGGAAACTATAATGAATCTAATGTAATTATATTTAATGAAGATGAATAAATACTAATGGTTACGCTCTATTAATCTCTATTTTTATAAGGAAGTTGCTCACTTATAATATGTTTGGTAGTCTTGTTTTGTGTACTTGAACCTAAATACTAATATTTTAGATTAAAATAGGATGAGGATGAATAAAGATTGTATGGATTCTAATTGTTTGAGAATAGAGTACGAGAACGAAGTGAAAGAGTTCATCAAATTTTCAAAGGATCACGGAAAGGATCCTTATCAAATCCTTTGTCCGTGTTTACGTTTTTTTATTCTAGACTACAGACTCCAGAGTAGTTGGAAGAAAATTTTATATGTTACGGAATAGATCAGAGTTATAAATGTTGGAATAAACACGGAGAAAAAGAGAATGTAGCTACTGGTTTGGATAAAACTACATTTTATGGATCATCAGATATTAGTACAAATATAGATAATGAATAAGACCGTATGGAGGATGTGATTACAGATTTCAATGATGATGAAGATCTTATTGAGGAAATGAGAAAGAAAATTGAAGATGAACTCAATGATTTCCCAAAATTGTTTGAGAATTTAAAGAGTTTTGCAAAGACGCCATTGTATGTTGGATTCACCAAGTATACAACATTGTCAGCTGTACTGAAGTTGTATAAATTGAAATAAAGAAAAATATGGAGTGATGTTAGTTTTATGGAACTACTTTCTCTCTTGAATGACATTCTCACTGAAGATAATGAGATCCCAAGCCGGATATGTGATGCTAAACAAATGATTTTGTCAATGGGTATGATTTCTGATAGAATACATGCCTACCTGAAAGACTGTATATTGTTTTTCAAGGAGAAAAAATCACTTATAGAATGCCCAAAGTGTGGGTCTTCTCATTACAAGAAAGATGAATCCAATCATAAGAAAGTAATATGGTACATTCCAATCATTACAAGGTTTAGGCGTCTATATAGAAGTGAAGAAACTGAAAGACAATTGTCGTGGAATGAAGATAAAAGAAACAAATATGGGAAATTACGTCATCTGGACGAATCTCCTCAATGGATGAAAATTGATCATGAGTATCCTGAATTTGGAAAAGAGCCGAGAAACCTTCATCTTGCGTTATCTACATATTGAGTAAATCCTTTTGGTTTTCAAACCAGCACTCATAGTACGTGTCCTATTATGTTGGTAAATTATATCTTGCCACCCTGGTTATGCATGAAGTGTAAAGTCATCATGTTATCTATGCTTATATATAGACAAAACAACTATATAACGATTTTGATGTTTATTCGGCTCCATTGATCGAGGATTTGATGTTATTCTGGGATTCATGTGTTATGTTATACGATTCTTATAAAAGTGAATAATTCACGTTGAGAGCGATGTTGTATGGGACAATAAATGATTTCCATGATGATGGAAATTTTTAAGGATATAGAATTAATGGAACTCAAGGGTTTCCCATGTGCGAAGAAGATACATAATCAATTAGGTTGAAACATTCATCAAAATATGTGTTTATAAGACATCGTAGATTTCTACCTCATCGGCATAAGTATCGATCATGGGTGAAATCATTCAATGGATGTTCAGAAAAATTAGCAACAATGTCTCCACTAATAGGTGATCATCTGTTTGAGAATTTAAAATATGTGAACACTGTTTTTGGTAATCCATTTTCGAAAAACCTTACGAAAATTGATTGGAAAAAGTGATTAGTTTTTTTTGAAATAACATACTGGATTTTTTTGTACTTCAGACATTTTCTTGATGTGATGGATGTGGAAAAAAATATATGTGATCGTGTTATCAAAATGTTGCTAAATGCACCTAGAAAAACAATGGATGGAATTAAGGCAAGGTTGGACATAGTTGACATGGGAATACGAGAAGGGTTGGCTCCCGTGAAGGGTGAAAATTGAATGCTTCTTCCTCCAACTGGTTATACTCTTTATAGGGATGAGAGATACCAGTTTTGGAACTTTTTCAATGATGTAAAGGTTCAAGTGGGGTATTCATAAAATATCAAGAACATTGTGTCAATGAATTATTTTAAGGTAAAAGGTTTAAAATCACATGAATTCCATGTTTTGATGCAAGATCTAATTCCTATAGCTTTACGTTGCATTTTTCCCAAGAATGTTCATCATACGTTAACCAAACTTTGTTTCTTTTTCAAATCTATATGTAGAAATGTTTTAGACCTGGTGAAATTGCCAGCTATGGAAAAAGAAATTGTCATCATATTATGTGAATTAGAAATGTTCTTCCCTCCAACATTATCTGATATGATGGTTCATTTTATGATTCACATGGTGAGAGAGATTTGAATTTGTGGTCCTCTTCACTATAGATGGATGTATCCTATTGAACGGTATATGAAGATTTTCAAAGGGTATGTCAAAAATCAAAGTCGGCCATAGGGTTGTATAGTGGAGTGATATATTGTTGAGGAATCCATTGAATTTTGTACCGAATAACTATATGATCTGGACAACATTAGTCTCCCAAAATCTCATCACACTGGACGCATTGAGGGTGAGGGAATTTCTGGAAGAGATGTCATGACAATCAGCATTAAAGATTAGGAGAAGTCCCACCATTATGTTTTTCATAACAGTTGGGATGTTGCTCCATATATTGAAACTCACAAATAATTTCTTAGGCAGTTTAATCCATCAAGGGCTAAAAAATGGTTATCAAATACACATAATCACCAGTTTATAGGATGGTTTAAGGACCACATTTTTAAGCAGTTGGATGATAATCATAATTCAATTTCATAATGACTTCGATGGCTATCCGCTAGACCAAGTGTGTATGTATTATCTTACAGTGGTTATGTAATTAATGGTTATACAATCTATACAAATGAACATGATGAAGATAGTACCATGCAAAATAGTGGAGTTACAATAGTGGCTGAAGCGATGCATGTTTCTGGTTGTAAGGACATAAATCCAATTTATGAAAATATGTTATACTTTGGGATTATAAAACTAATATGGGAGTTGGATTATACGATATTCCAATTGCCGATTTTTCAATGCAAATGGGATGATAACAATAGTGGTGTTAAAAGAGATTAATAGGGATTTGTGAAAGTTGATTTTAGTAAAGATGGGTATAAAGACAAATTTTTTATAATGGCGTCACAAGAGGTACAAGTTTTTCATGTTCCAGATCCCGCATACCGAAAGTGGTCAATTGTTTTGTTAGCGTCCAATGCTACTGAAGGTTCTGGTGAAAATTCAGTTGAGGGCGATCCTTTTAGTGGTACATCATAATCATTTCATAGAGGTACCAATGTAGATGATGTTTTGTATGTTATAGGAGACCAAAATGAAGGGATTTGGATAATAGATAGAGGTGTCAAATCCCTTCAGCATTTTAGAAAAAAAGAGAGTTCAGTAAATGGGTTATATTTTGTTTGTAATATAGATCTTTTTATATCATGTTATTATCTTATCCTTACTGAATTTATGTAATCTAAATTATGTGTTCAACCAATTTTGTAGAAAATGACTTCTGCAATTTTTTGTGCTCCTAACCTTGAGACTGAACAAGTCTCTCAAGTTGCTTCTACGGCTGCTACTGCAGCTGCTGCTACTCCTGTTGCTCCTGCTACTCCTGCTGCTCATGCCACTCTTACAGCTCATCCTACTGCAGCTCATGCGGCTCCTGCTGCTCCTAGTGTTGAGGTCCAACAACCATCAGAACACATAGTTTCACTTATTTTAGATGAACATATAGATGATGTTGATATCGATGAAATGGCCGGGAATGAAGGATCGGCGTCGCAGAAAACACAGGTGCGTCATAGTTTGACTATGTTAGCCAATGTTCATAAGGAAAAAATCAAAGGCATAAAATTTGATTTCTGATGGAATGCACGAGGCCAACATAGGAATCCTAACAAGGATATGTTTAGTAGTTACATTAGAGTTGTCACTTGGAAACCCTTTCCGATTGACACAGATTCATGGAACCATGTTGTGTCCAGGATGAAGGCTGTTTTCTTGGAAGAAATTACGGTAACATTATGAATTTATATATTTAATTTACTAGAAAATAAAATAATGAAACAATTTATTACTCTTCTCAATATCTTGTGGAATACATTTATAGTATACGATTCACACGAGGATTATGTACTAAGGCTTGTAGGAAAGATTCATCATGGTTTCCGCACTATTTTAACAAGATTTCACCTGAAATATTCCAAAGGTAAAATAAAAATGCACCCACCCATTGTCTACGCTCACCTAATATCCCATGAAGCATGGGATGCATTTATTGGCCACTATGGGGATGAGAAAATTCAGGTACATTGTGGGTGATAATACATTGTTTGAGGATACGTGTATTCATCACTTTGATTGTCAATATTTCATTTATGAAACAGAAACTATGTAAAGAAAATAATGAACATGCATCAAAACCAACATGCCCCTATCTTAAAGCAAGGATGGGGTATGCTTCACTAGAATAGAAAATGGTACATATTTTAAATTTATAGTAATATTGTTTGGTGCCAAAAAACAATATCATAATTATCTTTCTATGTTTATATATAGATTGATGAGTCTAAAACCAAATACACTTCCATCCCACGTCATATGCTTTGGAAGGAGGCACGTGTGAATAAAGAAGGGAAGCTAGTACACGAGAACACACAAAAAGTGTAGGAAATTTGTGTATGTATGACACGACGATTAAAATATTTATTTTAAATTGCAATTATATAAAAATATTTAGTTTTTTTCCTATTTCTGACAGTCATGGGAATCAACTACTCCTATAGTGGATGCAGACCTATTATCGATGGCTTTGAATCATCTTGAAAAATACAGTCGTGTCAGGTGTGAGGGGTTTTGGGTGACACCCCGAGTATATTTTGAGAAAAAAAAAACAGATGATAGAGATGAAACATTGAAACAAATGAGAGAAAAACTAGAAACCCTTGAAGAACGATTTCAATGGAAGGGAGAGTTGATAGAAACTTTTATGGCTGGGAAGCAATGTGAAGACACAACTCAGGAACAACCAGCGTGTAAAGATCCCGCCCACCCCCACCAGCATTGAGGCGAGCCATTCCCCTCAAAGAGATGTCTTAGCCGTGGTAATCAATATTCTAATAATTGTTTCCATGAAATTTGAAACAGACAAAAACTGATACTTTTCCTGTACTGATCTCGTATAGGGTGACAATGATTGTGATCTATATCTATCAACACCCACCTATCACCATGTGGTGAGGGCTACAATGTTCAATATCATAGATGACACACTGCATAATAGAACAGTTCTGAAAGATCATCTGAAAGTGATGATTACTGTAGCTCTTGAGAGAAATTTAGAGCAACCTATTCTACATATTGATAATTATATTCATACGGTAGAAAAGGCTATTGGTACATTCATTGTATAGCTGTCACAACTTTTAAGAGTACATGCGGCCAAAGAGTTATTTATTTCCTTTTTTTCAAGCCAATCCTTTAACAATTAATGAAAAAAGGGTCTGAACCAATGAATGTTATTATAGACAGAGAAAGGGAAGGGGGTGAAAAACATCGGTTCAAAACTATCTAAAGGATCAACCAACCGATCCCTAGGAGCTACTGAAAGCACAATAACACCACTTGTTCTCTATCCACATTTACTAGCATTGAAGACTCATGTGGATACAATGTTAAGAGGTGGTAGTAGTCATATAGTGTTTTTCAAAGAGAATATAAATGGCATGGAATGTCAAGATTTCATTGCTGCTGAAAATATAAATGAGATCCTTGAAAATAGTTGGCTAGGCATCATAGTTGTAAATATATATATGAGGTCCGATTTCGTGAATTGATTTTCTAAAAGCTGATCTAATGTGAAAATTATGACTAAATGTATTTTATATTGTTGATAGATGTATTTATGAAAGAAAGTTGAAAGAATTTTCCCATGAGCCAAAATTTGGACTCGTTAGTCCTCATATCACATCATCACATCTAACGAAAATTGAGCGATGAAAATAGAATGAAATAATGAATGGATTGCAGAAAACATTTGAAAGCAAGATTATAGATGAAAAACTCTTCTTAATACCAACCATGAAGGGGTAAAAATATATGATTAAGGAATATCAATTATATTTTGACTTCTTTTATTACTTATTCCGTTTTGTATTTTTAGGAAACATTGGATACTAATTGTTGGGAACTTGGATACTCCAAAGGTTTATTTTCTGGATTCAAAGCAAGGATATCCATCAAACCGACCACACATGATGGAGTTTTTGAATATGTAAGACACTACATCCAACATTTTAGGTCTAAAAATCAAGTAATATAATTTATATTATATTTTACTAAGGATTCCTTTATGATATGGAGGTGTGTCATTATCATCTAAAAAAGGAATGAGGATAGGGGCTAAGCATAAGGAGGCGAGCAAGTACTATGTCTGGACAAATATCAGGGTATATATAATAAAATTTCATTATCAAAATAAATTTCAACACAAGTTACTTATTCTCCTAATGATCGATTTTTTTACAGTGCCCAAAACAAACAAACGATAATTATTTAGGTTATTATGTTTGTAAATTTATGAAATAGATTATTTTTTATCAATAAACAAGCATCCCTAAAAAGGTATTATCAAAAACTACTACTAGTTCATTTAATTAATTTATTAATTCTTTATTTTTATATTTTGAAGTACTACTCTGAATTTTAAAATGCCTCATACTCAGAACCAAATATAGATATGTTCAGAAATGAGTGGGTCATATACTTGATGATTTATTATACATAAATAACTTGAATATATGACTTTGGGATGTGTACAATTGGCGGTCATTTTTGAGAGGGGTTTAGGGGATCAATAGATGACACATTGTTGTATGTAAATGTTCTTAAGAATATTGTAATTTTTATTAAATAAAACATCCTTTCTCTAATGAGAAAATTCCCCATTTTAATAGATGATATGAACCAACAACATGCAAGAATGATGAACCACTCAAAGGGTCTCTCTTTTGTTTAAAATGGACACAAATTTAAGTGAAAACAACAAATGACCTACTTAAATCCGACCAAATGCAATCGGATTTTGTTGATCCTTTAAGAGAATGATACAAGGGTGCATTGGGGACATTCACGAGTCATCCCCACCTCAATCTGAGAAATGGTGTGGCCGGTACCACTCAAAGGGTCTCTCTTTTGTTTAAAATGGAAAAATGTTTAAGTGAAAACATAAAATGGCCTACAAAAATCTCAACAAACACATTCGGATTGTGTTGATACTTTAAGAGAATGATCCAAGGGTGTGTTGGGGATGTTCACGAGTCATCCCCACCTCAATCCGAGGCAAGGTGTGGCCGGTACCACTCAAAGGGTCTCTCTTTTGTTTAAAATGGAAATATTTTTAAGTGAAAACAACAACAGACCTACGGAAATCCACCCAAAAGCATATAGATTGTGTTGATCATCTAAGATAATGATCCATGGGTGCATTGGGGATGTGCATGATTCATCATCGCCTCAATCCGAGGCATGGTGTGGCTGGTACCACTCAAAGGGTATCTCTTTTGGTTAACATGGACAAATTTTAAAGTGAAAACAACAACTAACCTACAGAAATCCGACCAAATTCATTCATATTGTGTTTCTCCTTTAAGAGAATGATCCATGGGTGTATTGGGTACGTGCACAAGTCATCCCCGCCTCAATCCGAGGCACGCTGTGGCCGGTACCACTCAAAGGGTCTCTCTTTTGTTTAAAATGGACATATTTTTAAGTGAAAACAACAAATGACCAATGGAAATCTGACCAAAAATATTAATATTGTGTTGATCCTTTAATAGAATGATCCAAGGGTGCGTTGGGGACATGTATGAGTCAACCCTGCCTCAATCTGAGGCACGATGTGGCTGGTACAACTCAAAGGGCCTCTCTTTTGTTTAAAATGAATAGATTTTTAAGTGAAAACAAAAACTATCCAACAGAAATCCTACCAAATGCATTCAGATTATGTTAATCCTTTAATAGAATGATCCACGGGTGTGTTGGGGACATGCACAAGTCATCCTCCCCTCAATCTGTGCAAGGTGTGGCTGGTACCACTCAAAGGGTCTTTCTTTTGTTTAAAATGGACAAATTTTTATGTGAAAACAACAAATGACCTATATAATTTCAACCAAATGCATTCGTATTGTGTTTATACATTATGAGAACGATCCAAGGGTTCTTTGGGGATGTGTATGAGTCATCCCCGCCTTAATCTGAGGCATGGTGTGGCCGGTACCACTCAAAGGGTCTCTCTTTTGTTTAAAATGGACAAATTATTAAGTAAAAACAACAACTGACCTATGGAAATCCGACAAAACACATTCAAATTATGTTTATCCTTTAAAAGAACGATCCATTCATGCATTGGGGATGTGCACGAGTCATCCCCGCCTCAATTGGAGGCACGGTGTGGCCGGTACCACTCAAAGGGTCTCTCTTTTGTTTAAAATGGACAAATTTTTAATTGAAAACAATAACTAACCTATAGAAATATGAACAAATGCATTGTGATTGTATTTATCATTTATGAGAACAATACAAGGGTCCAAGAATCATCCCCATCTCAATTAGAGGCATGGTTTGGCCGGTACCAGTCAAAGTGTCTCTCTTTTGTTTAAAATGGACAAATTTTTAAGTGAAAACAACAACTGACCTACGAATATCTGACCAAATACATTCTGATTATGTTGATCCATTAAGAGAACAATCCACGTGTGCTTTGGGGATGTGCATGAGTCATACCCTCCTCAATCTGAGCACGGTGTGGCCGGTACAACTCAAAGGGTCTCTCTTTTGTTTAAAATGCACAAATTGTTTAGTGAAAAAAAAACTGACCTATGGAAATCTAACCAAACACATTCAGATTGTTTTGATCCCTTAAGATAAAAATCCACGAGTGCGTTGGGGATGTGTATAAGTCATCCCCACATCAATCTGAGGCACGGTGTGGCCGGTACCAGTCAAAGGGTCTCTCTTTTGTTTAAAATGGACAAATTTTTAAGTAAAAACAACAACTGGCCTACAGAAATCTGACCAAACGCATTCAGAATGTATTTTTCCTTTAATATAATGATCCACGTGTCCTTTATGACGTGTACGAGTCATTCCTGCCTCAATCCAAGGCATTGTGTGGCCAATACCACTCATTGGCTCTCTCTTTTGTTTAAAATATGACAAATTTTTAAGTGAAAACAAAAATTGACCTACGGAAATCCAACCAATCGCATTAGGATTGTATTTATCCTTTAGGATAATGATCCATGGCTACTTTGTGACGTGCAAGAGTCATCTCTGCCTCAATCTGAAGTATGGTGTGTCCGGTACCACTCAAAGGGTCTCTCTTTTGTTTAAAATGGACAAATTTTTAAGTGAAAAAAACAACTAACCTATGAAAATATGACCAAATGCATTCGGATTGTATTGATCCTTTAATATAATTATCCACGAGACCTTTGTGATTTTTAAATGTCATCCCTGCCTCAATTTGAGGCACAGTGTGGCCGGTATCATTCCAAGAGTCTCTCTTTTGTTTAAAATGTACATAATTTTAAGTGAAAACAACAACTGACCTACGGAAATCAGAACAAATGCATTAGTAATGTATTGATCCTTTAAGAGAATGATAAAAGATACCTTTTTGAGGTGTAAGAGTCATCCATTCCACAATCTATTGCATGGTGTGGCTGGTATCACTCAAAGGGTCTCTCTTTAGTTTAAATTGGTCACAATTTTAAGTGAAAACAACAACTAACCAATGAAAATCTGACAAAACTCATTAGTATTGTCTTTATCCTTTATGAGAACGATCTATGGGTCCTTTTGGACGTGTAAGTGTCATCCCTACCTCAATCTAAGGCACAGTGTGGCCGGTACAACTCAAAGGGTCTATCTTTTGTTTAAAATGGACAAATTTTTAAGGGAAAACAAAAACGGACCGATGGAAATATGACTAAACGCATTAAGATTGTCTAGATTATTTAGGATAATTATCCAAGGATCCTTTGTGATGTGTACGAGTCATCCCTTCCTCAATCCGAAGCACAGTGTGGCCGGTACCACTCAAAGGTTCTCTCTTTTGTTTAAAATGGACAATTTTTTAAGTGAAAACAACAACTATCCTATGGAAATTTGACCAAAAGTATTCGTATTGTGTTTATCATTAAATATAATGGTCTACATGTGTGTTGGTAATGTATAAAAGTCATCCCTTATTCAATATGAGGCACGATGTGGCCAGTCCCACTCAAAGGGTCTCTCTTTTGATTAAAATGGTCAAAATTTTAAGTGAAAACAACAACTGACCTACAGAAATTCTACCAAATGGATTTGGATTTTATTGATACATTAGGAGAATTATCCACAAGTCCTTTTTGATGTGTTCAAGTCATACCTGCCTCAATCCGAGGCACGGTGTGGCCAGTATCATTCAAAGAGTCTCTCTTTTGTTTAAAATGGACCCAATTTTAAGTGAAAACAACAACTGACCTACTGAAATCAGACCAAACACATTAAAATTGTATTTATCATTTAGGAAAACGATCCACGGGTCCTTTTTGACTTGTACAAGTCATCCCCACCTCAATATGTGGCACAGTATACCCGGTATCACTCAAAGGGTCTCTCTTTTGTTTAAACTGCACACAATTTTAAATGAAAAAAACAACTGACCAAGGGAAATCCAACCAAACAAATTTGGATTGTGTTTATCCTTTTATAGAAAGATCCACAGGTTCATTGGGGATGTGTATGAGTCAACCCCTCTTCAATCCAAGGCATGGTGTGGCCGGTACCACTCAAAGGGTCTCTCTTTTGTTTAAAATGGACAGATTTTTAAGTGAAAACAACAACTGACGTATGGAAATCTGACCAAACACATTCGGATTGTGTTGATTCATTAATAGAACGATCCAAGGGTGCGTTAGGGATGTTCAGGAGTCATCCCCACTTCAATATGAGCATGGTGTGGCCGGTACCACTCAAAGGGTCTCTCTTTTGTTTAAAATGGACAAAGTTTTATGTGAAAACAACAAATGACCTACAGAAATCCAACCAAACACAATAGTATTATGTTGATCCTTTAGGAGAATGATCCACGGGTGAGTTGGTGACATTTAAGAGTCTTCCCCGCCTCAATCCGAGTCACGGTGTGGCCGGTACCACTCAAAGGGTCTCTCTTTTCTTTAAAATGGACATGTTTTTAAGTGAAAACAACAACTGACCTATGGAAATCCAACCAAACGCATTTGGATCATGTTGATCCTTTAAGATAATGATCCATGGGTGTGTTTGGGATGTGAAAGATTCATCACCACCTCAATACGAGCATGGTGTGACCGGTACCACACAAAGGGTCTCTCTTTTGTTTAAAATGGACAAATTTTTAAGTGAAAACAACAACTAACCTACGGAAATCCAACTACACTCATTCGGATTGTGTTGATCATTTAGGATAACGTTCCACAGGTGTTTTGGGGATGTGTACGAGTCAACATCGCCTCAATCTGAGGCACGGTGTGGCCGGTACCACTCAAAGGGTCTCACTTTTGTATAAAATGGACATATTTTTATGTGAAAACAACAACTGACGTATGAAATCTGAACAAAAACTTTTGGATTGTTTCGTTCATCTAATATAATGATACATGGGTGCATTGGGATGTGCACAATTCATCTCCACCTCAATCCGAGCACAGTGATGTTAGTACCACTCAAAGCGTCTCTCTTTTGTTTAAAATGGACGAACTTTTAAGTGAAGAAACCAACTGACCTAATAAAATCTGAACAAACACATTAAGATTGTATTTATACATTAGTAGAATGATCCAAGGGTCATTTGTGACGTGCATGAGTCATCCCCGCCTCAATCTGAGGCACGGTGTTGCTGGTACAACTCAAAGGGTCTCTCTTTTGTTTAAAATGGACAAATTTTTAAGTGAAGACAACAACTGACCTACACATGTCTGACCAAACGCATTCATATTGTTTTTATAATTTAGTAAAACCATCCACGGGTGCATTGGGAATGTTCACAATTCATCCCTACCTCAATATGAGCATGGTGTGGCCGGTACCACTCAAAGAGTCTCTCTTTGGTTTAAAATAGACAATTTTTTATGTGAAAAAAACAAATGACCTATGAAAATATGAACAAATGCATTCATATTTTGTTGGTCCATTAATAGAATAATCCACGGGTGAGTTGGGGACTTATAAAAGTCATCCCTACCTAAATATGAGGCATGGTGTGTCGAGTATCACTCAAAGGGTCTCTCTTTTGTTTAAAATTGTCAAACTTTTTATGTGAAAACAACAATTGACAGACGGAAGTCCTACCAAATGCATTCGTATTGTATTGATCCTTTAGTAGAATGATCTAAATGTCCATTTTGACGTTTACGAGTCATCCCTGCCTCAATTGGAGGCATGGTGTGGCCGGTACCACTCAAAGGGTCTCTCTTTTGTTTAAAATGGACAAATTTATAAGTGAAAACAACAACTGACCTATAGAAATCTGTCCAAATGAATTATTATTGTATTGATACTTTAGGATAATGATCCACGAGTCATTTATAATGTGAATGAGTCATCCCCGCACCAATACAAGGAACGGTGTGGCCGGTACCACTCAAAGGGATGCACTTTTGTTTAAAATGGACAAATTTTTAAGTGAAAACAACAACTGAACTATGGAAATATGACCAAATGCATTCAAATTGTATTAATCATTTAGTAGAATGGTCCAAAGCTACTTTTTGATGTGTAAGAGTCATACCCGCCTCAATCCGAGGCACAGTGTGGCTAGTATCATTCAAAGAGTCCCTCTTTTGTTTAAAATGAACACAATTTTAAGTGAAAACAACAACTGACCTACGGAAATCTGATCAAACACAGTCATATTGTATTGATATTTTAGGAGAACAATGTACGAGTCCTTTTTGACGTGTACGAGTCATCCACACCTCAATCTGTGGCACGGTGTGGCCGGTATCACTCAAATGTTCTCTCTTTTGTTTAAATTGGAACCAATTTTTGGTGAAAATAATAACTTACCCACGGAAATCTGACCAAACGCATTAGTATTGTCTTTATCCTTTATGAGAACAATAAATGGTTCCTTTGTGATGTGTAAGAGTCATCCTCGCCTCAATCTAAGGCACGGTGTGGCCGGTAAAACTCAAAGGGTCTCTCTTTTGTTTAAAATGGACAACTTTTTAAGTGAATACAACAACTGACCTACGGAAATCCAACCAAAAACATTCAGATTGTCTTGATACTTTAGGATAATGATAAACGAGTCCTTTGTGAAATGTATGAGTCATCCCCGACTCAATCCGAGGCACGGTGTGGCCGGTACCAGTCAAAGGATATCTCTTTTGTTTAAAATGAACAAATTTTTAAGTGAAAACTACAACTGACCATCGGAAATCCAACCAAACACCTTCGGATTATGTTTATCATTTATAATAATGATCCACGGGTACATTGGGGACGTGTACAAGTCATCCCCGCCTCAATCAAAGGCACGATGTGGCTGATATCACACAAAGGGT
Source organism: Viscum album (assembly GCA_963277665.1). NCBI lineage: Eukaryota > Viridiplantae > Streptophyta > Magnoliopsida > Santalales > Viscaceae > Viscum > Viscum album. The sequence goes on from OY728160.1 coordinate 445,055,843, forward strand.
CTCTATTTTGTTTAAAATGGACAGAATTTTAAGTGAAAACAACAACTGACCTATGGAAATCCAACCAAACAAATTTGGATTGTATTTATCATTTAGGATAATGATAAATGGGTCCTTTCTGATGTGTACAAGTTATCCCCGCCTCAATCCTAGGAACAGTGTGGTGGGTGTCCTTCAAAGAATCTCTCTTTTGTTTAAAATGGACACAATTTTAAGTGAAAACAACAACTGACCTTCGTAAATCAAACCAAACACATTCGGATTGATTTGATCCTTTTAGATAATGATCCATGGGTCTTTTGTGATGTGTACGAGTCATTCCTTCCTCAATCAGGGGCATGGTGTGGCAGGTATCACTCAAAGGCTCTCTCTTTTGTTTAAATTGGACACAATTTTATATGAAAAGAACAACTGACCTACGGAAATCCGATCAAATGCATTCGGATTGTCTTCATCCTTTATGGGAACCGTCCATGGGTCCTTTTTGATGTGTAAGAGTCAACCCCACTGACCCCATGGACCGCCCCCACCCCCTTGGACACCAACCCACGCCCTAGACACCCCCGCCCCTCTGGACACCCCACCCCTGGAAAGCCCTCTCCACCCCCTGGACACCCCCACCCCCTGGACATGGCCATGGATCGCCCCCCCCCACTTCAGACTTCCCCCCAACCCCACCCCCCCAGACACCCCCACTCCCCTGGAAAAGCCCAACCCCCATAGACGACACCCCCACCTCTCCTTGACACCACCCCGCCACCTGCATACCCCCAACCCCTAGACACCCCCACCCGTGGACGACCACCCCCACCCTCCCTGACACCATCCCACCCCCATGGACAGCCCCACCAACCCCCTGGACCCCCCCAGACATCCCCACCCCCTAGAAAGCCCCACCAAACACGCTGGACACCAGCCCATCCCCATGGACACACCATAGACAGCCCCCACATAGACACCCCCCTCCTTGGACACCACCCCACCCCCATGGACACCCCTACCAACACCCTGGACCGCCCCCACCCACCTAGACACCCCCACCCCCGGACACCCCAATCCCCCCAGACTACCCCATCCCTCCCTTTTGAACACCACCCACCCCACTTGGATACTCCCACCAACCCCCCGAACAGCCCCACCCCCGGACACCACCACCCACCCCCTAGAAATCCCCCCCCCCCCACCCTAACCTGGACACCCCCTCCTAGACACCTCCACCCCACCTGGACACCACCTCCCTCCTTGAATAGCCCCCCAACCTCCTGGACCACCCCCACCCCATGTACACAGCCATCCCCCCCGGACACCACCTACCCCCCCCTTGGACAGCCCCCGAAACCCCTGAACAACCCCCAACCCCTAGAATTCTGAATATAATTATTTATGTATTTAATAAAATTATGAATTATGTGTTAATGGTGTATGGGTATACTTGGTGTAATTATCATATGATTTATGTGTTATTTATTGAATGGGTATACTTATTGAGATGCTGAATTATTTGGAGGTGTTGTTTGGGTGTGCTACTGTAGTAATTTTTTTCTAGCAAACATGGAATTTATCAGGGCTTTTTTAGCGCTGATAAAAGAATCCTTTATCAGTGCTAAAAAAGTGCTGATAAAATAAACATTTTATCATTTCTAAAAGAGCACTGATAATCGAAGCCTTTATCCGTTCTCTTTTAGTGATGACAAAGGAAGCCTTTATCACCACTCTTTTAGCGCTGATAAACTGATCCTTTATCAGCACTTTTTAGCACTGATAAATGTACATTTTATCAGTTCTTTTTTAGCACTGATAAAGGATTACTTTATTAGCTCTAAAAAACCCCTTATAAAGGGGACCCCCTTTATCAGCACGAAGCTTTACAGTTCTATTTTAGCGCTGATAAAGCCCGTTTTGAGCGCTGATAAAGCCCATTTTTTGTATTAGTGAATTTAATCTATGGACATGGGTATGGGTTGAGTATATGAGGTCATTCGACTTTGATATATAATTTCATAGGATGGGAAATAATGTTGTTGAGGCTTTAAGCAAGAAAAACCAGATTCAGGCAGTTCGAGAGTCTAGTTATGAATGGAAATTGATGACATTACTAGATGAGATTCATATTTTGGATTAGGAATTTAATGATAAGTGTTGGAACTATGGTCGTTATATGCAAGAAATAGAGTATGGTATGGTTTGTGTTTGTTTTCAATCATTAGAGAAAGTTCAGAATGTTTGCCAGCAAAGTGATCATATAGAACAAGCAGATAACATTATTGAAGGTGGAACCATTTTCCAGTGTTTGCCAATTTTTTGGGGCAAAAAATCATCAAATAAAGAAAAGGTGTTTTTTTGTCAAAGATACTTGCACGCCGTTGAATTTAAGGAGAGGATACTTGCCCGACTTTTGTTTTTCAAAATCATAACATGAAAATATTGCAAAGGAAGAAGGGTGCCCAAGTTTTGTGTTTGGTTGGACATGTACCTGCACGCCAAAACTTGCACGCCGAGGGAGGACTTACGTGCCATCTCACATGGAATCCAAATGCCTATAAATAGTGGTCCATCCCTCCACATTCGACAGAAAGTTCAGACTTAGAAAAATTCAAAGCTCTCATCATGCAGGTGTAGTGGTCGCACAAGTGGTGGTGGGTCGTGCAAGTTGAAGTTGCGCAACAGTTGTTTTCTATGCATTCAAGGTGGTTTGGGTGAGAAAGGAGTTGCGTTTACCAAGTATGGAGTTGGTGAAGAAGGTTTCGCGCAGGTGGTGTGGTGACACTTGCGTGCCAGAATTTGAAGAAGCGTGACAGTTCACAGTTTCTTGCCAAAATTGGTTTGGGCATAAAAGGAAGTGAGTCGCGCAAGTTTGGTGTTGAATAAGTGAGAGTCGCGCAAGTGTTTGACGTAGACGTGCGCACCAGCTATGGACTTGCGCGCCATCTTTGAAACTTGCACACCGTCGTGGAGATGTGCGCTAGGTGTTACTTAAGTACGCCAGTCTTTCTGGAGCTGTGAAAAAGATAAGAGTTTTCCTGATACCATTGGTGTAATGTGAGATTTGTCTTCGGGTGAAAGTTATACTTCAATAGATCATCTACTTACAATAGAGGATTCATTCATTAGTAATGATGAAGAGACCTTCATGTCTATAAACTGAGTGGGACTTCATCAAAGTCAGTGAGCCTGGGGGAGTCAACGGGAGTGACCTGGGGGATGCAGTGAGCTTCCCCTGAACTTTATTAAAGGCAGTGATCCTGGGACAGAGTGACTATGCCCTAACCTTTGTAATCCACATCTAGTGAAGTTTAGTGGATTTTGGTATGACCGAAAACCTATCGGTGTATCCTCCTTGGACGTAGCCCTTAGTGGTGAACCAAGTAAAAAGTGATGTGTCATCTCTTTGGTTGTGAATATTTGCTTTCTTATCATTTTCATCATACAGGTTTAACAGGTTCCTACCAATGTGGGAACAAGATCCTTCACCTTAAAAGAAAATGTTGTCACCCTGATTCAACCCTCCTCTCTCAGGGTGTCTCGGGGCTCTACAATAAGATGACCCTCATAGTAGTTTCAGTAGATTATACACTTTTTATTCAAATTGCAGATAAGTCATATTAGGATAAATAGTGTTTAGTCTTGAGTTAAATCATTAGATGTAGAGATTTACCTTCCAATTAGACCATAGATGAGGATAATATTATCTATGTTAAGAATCGGCTTGTTATACCTAAGAGTATTTTGGAGGAGTTGATGTGTGAATTTCATTCCTTGAAGTGGGTGATGCATATAGGTATAAACAAAATGTACCATGACCTATAATGATAGTTTTGGCGGCCGAGCATGATAAAGAAGACAGAATGAATCATAACAAGATGCTACACCTGTCAAAAGGTGAAGGCCGAGCATCAATGTCATAATTGTTTACTAAAGCCATTGAACATTTTAGAATAGAAGTGGGACATAGTAACTGTTGAATTTGTGGTGGGTCTCTTTAGTATACCTAAAATGAATGACACTGTTTTGGTGTTTGTGGATGATCTGATGAATTTAGCGCATTTATTGCCCATATGGGAGAATTTATAAGAGGATTAGTCGAGGGATTTGTACATCCTAGAAATAGTCTATATGTATGGGTTTCTAAGGAGTATTGTTTCAGACCATGACTCACACATTAATTTACCCATATCAAAGAAATTGTAGAAGTATCTTGGTACATAGGTTTTACTAAGTATGCCATTCCACCCAAAGATAGATGGAAATTCATAGAATACTATATAGGTGCTTGAGGATATACTGTGTGCATGTGTTATAGACTTCAGTGAATCTTGGGAGAAGAAACTTCCATTGGTGGAATTTTTTCTATAAAAATAGTTGTTAAGTAACTATTCAGATGGTTCCCTTTGAGTCTATTTATTGTAGGCTATGCAGATCACCTATATGTTGGATGGTGGAAGGTGAGTCAGATTTTTGGGGACCGTATGTCATGTAAGGGATGTCAGAGCAGGTTCAGCTAGTTTGGAAATGATTTTCTACGACTCAATGTAGGAAGAAGTCATATAATGATAGATTTCAATGACACCTAGATTTTATAAATGGTGATGCTTTATTCTTTAGGGTATTTTATATATTGGTTCACTACATGATATAAAGAAAATTAATGTTGGTGCACAAGTTTGTTTGACCATTTGAGGTTTTGGAGAGAATCCAGATTGCCGAGTACTGATATTCTATAGATATTGAGGTACAATGCTATGCATTATGTTACTCAAGTGTAACAGTTTTATTGGTATCACCCCAAACCTTCACATGTGATCGAGGTGGATGATATTGATCTTTGTACTGATATGTCCTTCGATGATCATTCAATATGAGTATTGAATTGTAGTGAGAAAGTGTTTCTGGGAAATACAAGGCTTATCATTCATGTATTTTGGAATAATATCTTTGTGAAGGAGGAAACATGGGAAAAAAGTGGATATGTGAGCTGAATGGACCAATATTTTCACCATAGGATCATAGAGATGCTTGGGAGTACAACTCAAGGATAAGCTGGTATAAGGGGGACAAATTGTAATATCCAAACCATTTACGGAGATGTATCAAGCTATTTTTAGGTACATTTTTTTAATATTTTTTGTTTTTATTTTATCTTGGGTGTGTTTGGGAGAAATTTTAAAGTCTTTGGAGGGTTTTTTGGGTAGTGAAAGGTCGGAGCACGGTTTCCCCAAACCGTGCACCCTACCCTAGGGAACAATGAAAAATTAAGTTGGGGGAAATTGAATTGTTGGTGCAATATTTAAAATGTCATGTTCCCTCTTATTAGTAACCTTGAATAAGCATGGAAGGAGGGGATTGTTTAGGCACATGGTGGGGGGAAACTGTGAACCCTGAGTAGGAAACTATGAATGCATGATTTTAATCCCCCAAAACTATTAAAAAAATTCATGAACCCATATATTATATCCATAAACCCGCTATATCATCCCTAAAACAATATCTCTTTGTTTCTGGAAGTTTCTAAATTGATTCGAAGTCCTTGCAACCTATTTTCAAAAAGAATTAAACCCAGGATTGTAGAAATACACCTTTTCTAGTAAGATATTCTCATCCCATGTAGTGTCCCCCATCTCTCTCATACTTCCCTCATCAATTGAATATATATTTTCCTTTGGCAGTTATGAATATAGATATTTGTTTTGATAGATGTAATACATTTGATATTGGATATAAGTTTTACGATCTAGATCTTGTTCCACGTCATGTTCTTGATTGTTCCTCTTCAATTGGGGATTTCTGTTAGCAAGCGTTCATCATCAATCATGTGAAAGGTAGTATAAATTGAAAATTCTATTGTCTTGATTTAATTTTGTTTATGGAATTATGAAATTTAAATTTACATGGTTAAGAAATTTCATTTTTGGTTTAATTTATTTAATTTAATTACTATTTGATAATGATTCGAGTTAAATTAGGGAAATTGATATTAGTGAAATTGGAATATTTAATTGTTTAATTAATTAATTGGCACGGTTATTGTTGAATTTCATTAATTAACTAATGAGTTTATTAATGGGATATTTAAATTGTGAAATTACTAGATACGGGGATAATATAATTGGAAAAATTGAATGGTGAATTATTTAATGGGATATTTGTATTGTGTAATTGGTAAATTAATGTGGTTATGAATTAATTGAAAATGGTGATTATGAGGCGGTTCACTTTACATTAATGTGTCAATGGGATATAAGATATAAATATTTCTAAATATTAATAATTAATTGTTAATATTATTCCATGTGATTTGAGTATTGAACCATGATTGTTTTGATAATTGAAATGGTATAGCATGCTATGATACATTGACAAAAGATTTAATGTGTAATAGACTTGATTGATGTGATATATCTGACATATGTGTGATTGATTGAGATACATGTTTGGGATAGGGACTAAGGCTCTGAATACCAATACATGTTAACGAGTGTGGGATAGGGACGGAGGCTCCAAATACCCATATGTGTTATGGAGTGTGGGACAAGGAATGAGGATCCAAATACCCGTCTGAGATAGCTAGTGTGGTATAGGGATTATGTGTCCAAATACCCATTTGTGACATTGTAGTGTGGGGAGGTGTAGATTCTCCAAATACCCATGGGGTGTTAAACATGAAGTTATACACCCCTGATTTGGAATTGGGATATAGTTCCAATTATATATGACATGAATTGAATTGAAATGATAAATGATAACTATATTTTTGTTATATGGTTTAGAATCTGGCATGATCTGAAGAAGGTATTAAATGTTCATGTGTCCTCAAAAATGGGAGGGATTATATGGTTAATAAAATAATAATGAAATGTGATAATTATTTACTTTATGCATTGTAATTTTATAATTATACACCTTCATACACTGTTATTATTAGATGTTTTTATATGCTATTGGCAGTGGCCTACTGAGTTATATTCACACCCAACTCAGGCATCATGATCGGTACCCGAATATATTTCATGTTTATATGATAGGATAAGGGAAATTTTCCATGTTATTTGGAAGAGTTAGGATAGAGGATTTATTAAGGAACTAAACATGATTCTAGATCCTCTTGGGAGTTTTTAGTGACTTTTTATGTTTGGGTTTTGGAATATTAACACATGGAAAATACTCTACTTGAAATCACTATAGTTTTGGTTTTGATATTGTATTCTTATTTTAGTCCTCAGGTCATATTGATCTTATTCTTAATATAGTCATATCTTTTGGATATTGGTTATTTATTTATTCTATTTTGATTCTTTTATAGAGAGGGTATAGTCTCCCCTTGATCGATATTTGACCCTTGCTACTAGTCAGCAGCCTTGGGCGTATGATGGGGCACACTTGAGTTCATGTGACCGGCTGGATGAGGGACCTTGTGTGTAGAACCTGTGTCAGGGCATTACATATATGTATAAATAAGAATTAATTGAATCGAGTATTAGGATAATTCCTTAGGAATATCAATTTTTAGATCTCAAAAATGATGTTGTGTAACTAGGGATTTCCATTGACCAACCCTAAGATAAACATAAAAAATTTTGTCTTGAGGGAAATATTTAATGGGAGAAGTTCAAGATCATGAAAATAACTATGAGATCCATACTAACTGAATCATCACTTCATATTTCTAAATTTCTTATTTTGCCATTATAATTTTAGCCGAGGTTAGGTGGTTTTCTATATATAAGTTAAGATGATAATCCCATATAATGTAACAAATTTTATATATTCTCTCATTATATTATTTTGAATTTTTATAAAATTTAAATTTAAAATAAATTCAAAAGGTATTATCTAATATATATATGGTAGTAAATTTTTTAATTAAAATTAATCAATTTAAAAAATGATTAATTAAATAATTTTATGTTTAAAAGACTTATTTTTCAAAGGAATTAAATTTCCCTCTATAATAGGTATATTTATATTAATCAAATAAATTTATAACTTTTTAATAATAAATTTAATGAAATTTATTGATAATATATATAAAAAACCAATTAAAACTCATCAAATTATTCTTACCTGGTAATGAATAAGAGTATATTCACTTTTATTCTTAAGGAAGACATTTTTTAAAAAATTATTAGTTTTTCATTATATCTTTTTATATTAAAATTAAATTTTATCACTTTTTTATAATTTAATCCAGTAAAATAAAATTCTTATTCTGAATCAACATGTCTAAATTATTTATTATGTAATATTTCTATTTTTCTTCCTAAAAATGTGTTTCCCAGGTAAAAATGGTAAATCAAGAGGCAAAGTATCTAAATATAAAAAACCCATAACTATAAACAATAAGATTATGTTTTTATTGACCTTGAATTGTATTTTCCTCTCTAATTATTTATTTTTAATAATATTTCCTTGAGCAATGAAACCCTTTTTATATTAAATAATTAATATTTATAAAATTTCCACCCTCCCACTAATAAAAGAACCTCTTAACCATCCCACTTATCCTCACAACAAAAGAATATTAGATAAAAAATAAAGATAAAGAAACATTACCGAACCATATTTTCCATATTATAGTGGCTTTTTCTCACCAAAATACCAGTCTTGCAATTCTTAAGGATTGGTCTGAAAGAGGATATCCAATGAAGAGGATTTTGTTTTAAATAGGAACATTCAAGTTTCATTATTTTTTCACCTCTTGAAAATATATTATACCCATTCAAATATAATTATATAATTATTAAAAGTATACTTAAATTTTATTTTGTTTATTTAATAACCATTATCTACCATCAAACCATTAATTCAAAAATGAAAATGTCACCCAAGTTTGTTAGATTACCACCTTCACGAGTGAAATATTTCATTTTTAACTACCAAATTAGATGTATGGTTATAGTAGTGGATTTAATGAATAAATATTTTATTTATGAAATAATAAATATCCTATAATGACAACTTACTCATTACATAAATAAAATTAATAATAAATGTTCATTAAAAATTAATCTACCAGAAATGAGTACACCAAGACACTTTTATTAATTTGATTATATTTTTGACAGCGTACTAAATTATAAATATTTTTTTAAAGAAATAATAAATTTTATATATATCTATAATTATAGAAATTTATAAATTAGTATATATCTTATATGACCATGACCAATGTATTGAAATATTTTTCGAGTAATTAACTGATCAACCCTTAGTGGATGATGAGAGAGAAAAATACATAATAAATTAAAGAAATATGATAACAAATGGATCTTAAAAAATGAAATATAAATTAATAAGGATATAAATTATGTATTTAATAAAATTATGATGGTTATTCATGAGGTTACATATATGAACCAAGCGAGTCAGTATTTGAGGTAAGAGTTTCTCATATCAAATTTCTGTATTTCAGGTGTGTTTTTTGTTTTGCACCAAATGTATTTCATAGAGTGAATATATATCCTATATGATATAATATATCATGATTGAATAAAAATTCATGTGATTTAACGTTCCATTTAATTATATTCCCTTTAGTATATTTTTATTCAAATGTTCTCAAAATTATAACAGATTCGTCCACTAAACATTACATTCATCAAGAAATAAAACTTCTTCCTTGATTCTGATCGGGTAATTATTTTATTATAATATTTCCCAAATATATATTGTATTTACAAATTATCATTTAGTTAATTTCATATTTACCACAAGATATTCTTCTTTAATATATTTCATTCTCCGTAAAATTTGATGTTTTTAAGAATAATTCACATCTTTTATAATGGATCTTTCTCTTCCATTTCCATATTTACTATGTTATTTCAAGAATAATATTCTATATATATCAATGATTTTTAAGTTCATTTTTAATACCATTTAATATCACTAAAAAATTCTTAGAATGATTTTTTTTATATTTTCATCACGGGTCATTTTTGATTTTCCTTATAAAAGTGTGTAAATTATCTATTTATAGTGTTTATTGTGAGAAAACATTTTCCCAAATTTATAAAAATATTTATTAATTAATAATACACTTATTTTTCTCATAGTTTTTTATTTTATTCTCTATTATCATTTTTAATATATTTTTTTTAAAATGTGTTTAATGTTTTAGAAAAATTAATTATGTGATTTCATTCCACACACACAAATATATATATATATATATATATATTAAACACAAAATTTATTATCTTTCTCTACATATATTTTAAAGGGTTAATTTATTTAAATCATTTAATATGATTTTTTTAATTTTCAAGTTTATTCTCTTTAAAATAGATTTTTAAGTGACATATATGTTTTTGCTGAATCCTTGTTACAAAAGCTTTATCTTGCTTCCATTATTATCTCAAAATCCAAAAGAAGTTCCCCTTATGTAATAATGTTCATGATCATACTCTGTGATATTATGAATCATTTTTTTGGGATATATTTTTTTTCTTATTAATCGATTTAAATTTGATTTTACATTTGGCGATTCTGTTTTGAAATGAGATAAGAAAAATTTCCATTCCACAGTTTCTTCATGATACAAGGAATTATTGATTTCATGTTGCACACATATGTATTATTTACCATTATATTATTGGTATGTCCATTATATATCTCCAATGCATTTTATAAAACATTATATCTCATAAGATGATGATGTTATGAATGGACATGTTTTCAGTTAGCTATGTTCACATATTTATGTGTGGGCATAATTGGGGATAACTATTATCACAAAATCTTTCATGGACATGGATATAGTTTTATTTTTTCATAATTGTTTTAATTTTTATTTCTTATTAATTTTTAACCTTTCCGTGTAATTTCATATCGTAATGTTATGTGACTAAATGAAATTTACATATTAGTGGTGGTTTAATTAAACCTTCTCTAATTATAGAAATCTAAATATCTATCAATTTATTAGGGGTAGTTGAATCATTCTATCTACTAATTAAGTATTAGTGGTTTTTTTTATAATAAATCAACTACATTTCTATTCAGTCATTGTTATTTAAATAAATTGTTCTAATAGTGACCATTATCATAGAACCCCATATTTATACCTCCTCTCTCACAAATTTCCCAAATCCTCACTCATGGGGACTCATATCCTATTGTGAATCCTATCCTATTATGAGTCATACCTACATAGTTTCCTCATGGTGATACTCTAACACCTCCTCCCATCCTTGAAATCAAATTCTTTTTATGAATCTACAATGAAGAAATCCCCTCTCGTTGACAATGTTATTTAGATAAAACCAATTTTAAATTCACAATTTGTGTATGAAATAAAATTTATGCATAACTATTTTTTTTATTTTGTTTACATATATTAAAATATGTGTATAAACTCTATATATTAATTTTAAATAATTTTATACAAAACCTTTTGTATGATCAATTTTTTTTAATTTTGAATCTATTTTTGACAACCAATTCATTTAATTTATAATTAGTGTATGAACAATCAAAAATATCATAATTAATACACATGTAAGGGATAGATAATATAATTATCATAATTAATATTATGTCAGATATAATAGGATTTTAGTTTTAATGTTATGTTGGATACAATAGGAATCCATCATTTTATTTTCAGACAAAAAACATCATTGAATAAAAACCATGACTTTTTATAAAAACTATTTAATATTATTGCTGTTGATAATTTAATTATAATTATCCACCAATTGAAAATCTTGCTAAATTGTTTTTATAGTGTATGGTGGTGGAGGCGGGGGTGGGAATAAATCATTAAACATTGTATCATGTAAGACTTTTCATTAATCTTTTTGACTAATTACTTACATTTAATATACTTTGAAAACAATTTGAAATCCTACATGAATACATTAAATAAATTTAATAAATTAAATGGTAAATGAATCTATAATTTTAAATTTAATATAAAAATATCATAGTTTGGTTAATAACATGTTGTTAGGAACAACACTAGAGTCATTTGAATTATAATTTTATATTAACTCGATGGAGTTACAAAATAAAAATTGGTTATACATAGTATGGTTCTCTGTGAGCGTGCATAGATATGGTTTTTTATCTACACACATAAAAAGGTGACCACATAAATTAAATTCTGAAGAAAAACCAATTTTATATTAACATGTATATATAGTATAGGTAGGTTCCTTAATGATGTATTCAATTCATGGATACGAATATATCTTTTATTTATATTTATCATTCTCCCTCCTAGGCACACACATATAGACACATAAAAACAAATATTAGAATTGAATAAATAAAGTAAAATTTATTAATTTGTCCCTCCTTATGAAAAATATATATTAATTAATAATGAAATATTATGTGCTGCTCTTGGAATAGGATTTATAGATGCTTCTATATAACGTTACTTTAGAAATATCAAATTATATATATTGTTGAAGTTACCTTTATGATAGAATCATTGTAGTGGATATTTTTTTATAAAAACTATCTAAATGTTGTATATTCCTTTAACTGATACTACTTATTTAATATAATAATTATATTAGTTTTATTTCTTGGTCATATATTATAAGTGCTACTTTTTGGATATTAATGTTTTTTTATTTGATGAAACATTTTTAATATTTTTGACATGATATTATTTATTTAGTTTTTGTTATGTTTATATATATATATATATATGACAATATTATATAAATGGATAATAGTTGGATTAATTTACTAGGATATAAAACTCAATATATTAAGGTATTTGATGTTTTTTTAAAATTTTCAATTGAAAATCGATACACAAATGGAAGAATAAAATTTCAATCATAAATACCCCGAAACTTGTAGCCCAATGTATGTGGTTACACTGTTATATTGAAATAGTATATATGGAATCACATACCAAAATACTAAACAATTTAGTAGTTTTTGGAAAAATGATACAAACTTAAACCATACATTACGATTGAAAATATTAAAATAAATCCTTTTAGGACACCATTATTCTCTAAGCTTGATGCTGCATATCAATCATAATAAACCTCTTAGAATATTTGGTAAAAATAAAACATAAGAAATGGATAAAATCATATTCCTAGAAAGGATACTATTACAACATAAGCTATCATAAATAATCATAAACAATATAGCAATGTAAATTATTGAAACACAATCCATTTAAACAATAAATTGATCATAATATGGTAGGAATAAAATATGATCAAATAATTCCATATAAATAATCACATAAGATAAAAATATTAACCATATATATTATACTAATTAAATAATCACATGTAATCAATAAATAATCTCATAATTAGGTATCACATAATGACATACATCATAAATATATCCTAAAGGATTTAACCAAGTACCATACATAAATGGGAAAGACATAAGACAATAACAAAACTAGTTTGTCTTAGTAGACCTACCGATACATTGAGGGGCTATAGTGGGACCAACTGTCACTTAATATGTGCAATTAAATAATAATTTTAAATGAGTGAAATATTATCAATATTTACATTTTTTTGAAACTAGTATAAATAATATAATGAACATTCCCCAATTAGTGAACATAATCACAAACTATCTTGATTAATATGGAAAATAGTATAAAATTATACATCCCCAGTTTAACTAATCATACACCATTTAAAAAAACATGGAATGTGGTATTATAATATATCTACCTTAAAAAAATGATAATATTTAACAAATTATGTTGATGTAGATCATTACACATTCATGAGGAAAATACCCCTTTTTTAGTTTGAAGACCACTTAGGTTTAAACAACACAGAATTATAAAAGAAAAAAATTTCCTAGAAATAAAATTGAAATCATATAAATCTGTCATCCAATAATTAAGGTGTCATGATGTTGGGAAATTCCATCCATTCCATATGAGTTAAAAACATTCATTTCATATTTTTGTCGGAAATATGTCAAAGAACCTTGTTAAGATGATTAAATATATACCATTATAACTATTTTTAAGAAAGTTAAACATGAGTAAAAATTAATTTAAAAATAATACTATGAATTTAAAAACATTTTTGAAAAAAATTATATAATACATAGACATGAATGAAATTGTGATTTTGAATGGAAAATTTATAAAGATAATTTTTTAAATGCAAGTATCTTAAAAATATCATATCATTGTAGTTAGAGTTATTAAAAAGATTTAATTATGTATATCATATATAAATACACAAAAAAAAAATTAAATATAGAAAAATGCAATCAATATTCATTTCTCACGTTAACATTGCAGACCATAATAAATGAAGTAGATGTTTATCCCAATGAATGGAAATTGTATTAAGAAATACATTTCCGCATGTAATCATTCGAATCATATTCCCCATAAAATTAATAATTATTAATGAAAAATTTAATATCATTAATATAATGAGATTAATTATATTATATATCTAATAGAATTATATACTCATCACTTAAGAAAAAGTGTTGAATAAGTCATATATATCACAAAAGTAAGAGTGAGACGAGAAACCCTTACGTCAGTCTTATCTTTATTTTTTAGAGCATTAACCTCTATTATAACGGTTTAATGAATGTTATTAATCTATTAAAGGACTATATTAATATTTATAATATGTTATATTATACCTTTATAACATATTTCCACCCATTCATTGATCATATTTTATTAATTTCACTGTTTCATGTGCATTCATATCATGGTTTCATGATCGGTTAACTTGTGTATAATTATTTATGTTCATTTAAAATAAAAAGAATAATATAGAAGTGAAATTATATTTTAATAATATAAATTAAAAATTTAAATTTTCCAAAATATAATTCTTATTTTAGACACGAGGATGACTCATTTGATTAAATTTTAATGATAAATGTGTTTTTTTGGGAGTTTTTTATCCATCAAGAACCAGTTTTGTTTTATTTCATATTATGTCTATGTATTACTTATAGAACATGAAATAAGTTATATAATACTTATTTAAATCTAATATTACTATAATAATACTTTTAGGACCATCGTTGAAGGTGTTATTTGAAAACGAACAAAATTTGTATCCACAAAGACGGTTAGCATCCAAAATTTGTTTCTTTTATTAAGAGGAGATGAGAAAAAGGGTGGATAGAAATTTTTTAATTAGAAATATAAATTAATAGTATATAACTAATAATGTAGTTATTAATATTTTATGGATTAATGAGGTGAATATAAGGTAGAAGAATAAAATAGGCTAAGAGAGGTTGTTTGAGAAAGTTATCCCTTGAATATCTCCTCCTTGAAGGACCCCTTAAGGAACCTGGATTTAGTATTAAGGTGATTATTGAAAAAATTCGACATTTTTGGAGTATTTAGAAGAGTTATTTATAAATATGTTAATATATGAATGATGTTTTAGGTGAAATGGGATGGTGAGGGGTGACATTTATTCTTGCTGGGGGTGGTTTTAAGAGATTAAATAATCATTATTTTATTTATAAAGCCAACCACATTTGGGTTGAATTAATTATTTATAATTTGGATGATAATTAATATTTTACCTTTTTATGATAATAGTCATCATTATTTTATTTATATTGTGGTAAATCTTTTATTACCAAGGAAAATTTTACTTGACTAAAAATGGAAATTAAATTATAAAATAATTTGAAAAAATTATAAATATCGACTCATTATAATTGATTGAAATTATTAAAGTGATAAAAAATAAATTCTAAATATGTTATGATTCTAACTCATAAAAATAGTTTTAAGGTTAAAATAATTGTTTTTAAAATTGATGTGCGTGTATTTCTAAATAAAATAACCCATTTCTTATGTAATTAATTAAATATAATTTTATTAAGAATAAAAGGTAAATAAATTTTAAATAATTAATTTATAATAATTATTCCATATTAGTTATGTATTTGAAAAAAATATTTTCACTTTTTAGCCAAAAAATAAACTTTTCTGGAAAATTCCAATGAAATTACCTAATTATATTGTTTTAATTAAGAGATAAAAATTATTTCTGTTTTGTAAAATAATTTTTCTAAAAGAGTCAAAAATAATTATATTTATCTTTCAAAAGGAACCATTAAAAATAAATTTTTATTAAAAAGATTTATTTGAATAATAAAATGACTTTACTAAAATTTTTGATTTCATTTACTAAGAATAATTAATGTTATACTGAATAAGAACTTAATATTTATAGTGTAAATACCTTTCACAGCCAAATATTTAACATTTAGTTTACAATAGTCATTTTAAAATAATAATATTTTCGATTTCATCTAATCTTGTTATTTTATGAAACATAAGAGATAAAATATTTATTTTGTTAATACCTTTCACTTCAAAATATTTAATTGATAGTTTTTAAATATCATCCTAATATAATAATATTTTTAGTGTTGTAAATTCTCTCCCCTTAAATAAATTACATCTTATAAATTTAAACTTATGATTGGTAATCGTGGATTTGATATTTTAATATACTCTTTTGAAAATCCCACATCGTAAAAATGGTCAAAAACAATTCCTATTAAAAAGTGTGAAAGGAAAAAATGTGAATTTAACCAAAAAACAAGGTATATTAATAGAATAAAATTAGTTTTAGGTGAAAATATTATTATGGAAAAGAAATATAACTATCAAGTTATTATAGAGAGTGATAGAGGACATATTCATTATAATTTTTAACATCACAAAACCATAACTATGTGATTAGTTAAAAGTAAATTGATTTATCAAGAAGAAAATTAAACCAATAATGTTTTTTTCCAAAGTCCTATTCTTATATTTGAAGAACCATTTTACATCCTAGATTATGAACATTTGGTAATATACTTACTTGATTCATAGAGTTTTATCCATCAATAATTTTCGACCACAAAATAATATTATTCTCCAAAAGGCAATAAAATTCAAAAATATTCTATTTATATTAATCATATAATGTTCCAAAAAAGAATTTATAATTTATTTTTTGTATCATTTAAATAAATAAATTTTTTTATACAGACTAGGAAATCACCTAGGTCTGTGGTTGGTGATGCACCCTTGTCACTCTTCAGTTGTTGGTTCAAGCCTCACGTCAATTCCATATGCGACAGGTTGTAGCATGACCTATGGGTTTTCCATTTTTGAGAACTATATTAATATAACCATTAAGTTATTTCCAAAAACAACCTTAATATATTCAATATCAATTATTTTTGTAACCTTAAAAGAAAGATTTTCTATTTCATTTCTTAAGGAATTTCTGGTCCTTACAGGTTGATTTACATCACCAAAGATGTTATCAGTGGGATGATTCCTAAGAAGCAATTGATTTGTGTTTTGTAAAACTTGTTCCTCAACATATGGTAGAAAATCTTCTATGGTAAATATTTCCAAAGTATCTTCTTGAATATTTTCCTTATCATAAGGATCTTCTTTCAAAGGTTGATAATTAGTTTTTGAAAACACATCTGAGGATGTAGTTTGGGATTGTTTGAAAAAAAAGGATCAGTTTCATCAAATTTTAAATGTACAGTTTCTTCAATAGTACAAGTGTATTTATTGAAAACTCTATAAGTCTTAAAAGTTGTGGAGTAGCCTAAAAAGATTCCTTCATCAGATTTTGGTGAAAATTTGTGTAGACTATCTTTTTTATTAAGAATGAATACTTTGCACCCAAAATATTTGATGTATGAAACTTTAGGTTTTCAGCCAGTCCATAGCTCATAAGGTTTTTTATTATGAAATGGTCTGGATAAAACATGAATTATATTATAGCAAGCAGTACTAACATATTCAGCCCAAAAGTGCATAGAAATTGAGTATTCAATCAACATGGTTCTAATCATTTCCTGAAGAATACGATTTCTTATTTCAATAACACCATTTTGCTGAGGAGTTCTTGGGGATGAGAAATTGTGAGTAATACCTTTCTTACTACAAAAATATTGAAATTCACAATTTTGAAATTCACCACCATGATCACTATGGATATTTATCAAGGGTAGATTTTTCTCATTTTTAACTTGGGCTCTAAAAGTTTTGAAATAGGAAAAGGCTTCAGATTTCTTTGTTAGAAAATAGACCCATGAAAATATAGTAAAGTCATCAACTAAAAAAATACATAGTATTTTCTTCCAATGCTTCCAGTTTGTGAAGGACCAAAAAGATCCATATGCACTAACTATAATGCATTAGAAGTTGAAACATAATTAATTGATTTAAAGCTAGTTTTATGTTTCTTTCCATATTGACAAGGATCACAGACTTTTGAAGAATCATATCTAAGATCTGGTAGTACCTTTACAAGTCTTTTCTTTGAAAGTTTACAAAGGTTTCTTAGATTGTAGTTTCCTAGTCTTCTATTCCACATCCATGATTGGTCTTCTATTGCACTTAAATAGGGTAAGTTTTGGCTCCTAAGGTCTTCTAAGTTAATAGTGTATACATTCTCTTGCCACTAGGCTAATAGAATAAACTCATCCTTGGAATTGTCAACTAGACGCATATCATTCCTAAATTTCACAAGGTAACCTTCATCACATAATTGACTTATGCTGATGAGATTGTGCCTAAGACCTTTAACAAACAAAACTTTTGAGATAAGAACTTTTCCAAGAAAAACTATATTACCTATACCAACAATCATTCCTTGAGCACTATCTCCGAAGGTAACATTTCCACCTTTAGTTTTGATAACCTTTTCAAAGAGATCTTTATTTTCGGTCATGTGTCGAGAACTACCACTATCCATGTACCAAATATTCTTGTCGGTACACTCCTCATTTTCCCGAAAAAGAAACAATTAGTTTTTCAGAACCCAAACTTGTTTGGATCCAGAATGGGTAGATAACATAATTTTAGGAATACACATTTGTTTTTCAAAATGAAATTTATGAAATCATAAATATTGTGTTTTATTGAGAGAACACTCTCTTTTCTAGTGTCCACCACATTGTCACTTAGAACAAAAAGAGTATTTTGGTAGAACAAAATAGTTATTACTAAAAACGGGTTTCGAATGGGTATAACCAAGTCTAGAACGATTTCTCAAAGGACAGATTTGGGAATACATTTTGTCAAAATTTTATTTTCCATGAGTAAAGTTTGATAAACAGTTCTTTAAAGAGAAAATTTTTGAGTTCAGTTTTAAAACTATGTTTTTATCTTCCAAAACATCTAATTTTAAACTAGATTTAGGCTCTAAAACATTTTTATTTGAAATCACATCTTCTAGATCCATAGAAAGTTTATCCTTATAAGATTTGAATTTTTCAAGGGTTTTTAGAATACTTTCAAAATAAGAAGTTTTCATATTAAGATCATTAGAACGATCCAATACTTCTTTAGTTAAAACTGAAATTCTAGAGTTTGCTTTCTCAAGATTCCTCTAGAGTTTAGAATTTTCATTTTCAAGTAATTTAGAAAATCTAGATACTTCTTCAAAAGAATTTAATGTATCATCTTCTGATTATGATGATTCATCATTTGAAGATTCATAATATTAATTATCAGTATAATTTTCATTTAACGAGACATTTGTAATAGCTTCAGAATTGTGTACCTTAGCCATAAGACAATGATCTTCAATTGGTAATCTGGCCATATGTCCAATATTCCTTTGTCCCGAGGACTCATATTCTGAATAATTATCTAATGAATCACTACTACTTGCACTCCAAGTATCATTTTCCTTCAAGACTTTATTTGTCTTACAATACTTTTTCTTGTTTCTTTCAGAATGTATTCCCTTTCTGTCTTTTCTCTTAAGTAAAGGATAATCATGCCTTATATGACCTACTTTCTTACATTCATAATAGGTTACCTCTGAATCTTTTTTTTCCTTCCTATCTTTCATTATGAATTTATATTTGAAGTATTTCTTTCCCACAATCTTGTTCATCCTTCAGGAATGATTGGCCAACTCAATATCTGAGTGATCACTATCACTTGATTCTGTTAAAACAACTTTCATGGATTTGGATCTTCTAATCCTTTTAAATTTTTTAGCTTTAGATGTAAAGGCTACACTTCCATTCCCATTTTTCTTCTTGTTAAAATCTGCATCTCTTTTCATTCTTGTCTCGTGCTGTAAAAGAGTTCCAAATATTTCATCAAGAGTAATCTGGGAAACTTTTATGTTTTCATCAATAGCAGTCCTTTTTGACTCCCATTCATTGGGAATTTTATATATAATCTTTTATACTAGAGCGTCATCATCAAGGCCTTTTTCTCCCATGGATTTTAAGCTGTTGACAATTGTCATAAACCTTTGTTTCACTTTACATACTGGCTCTCCATACGGAAAAACAAATCCATGATACTCTGCTCAAAGCATTGCTCTACTTGTTTCTATAACCTTGGATGTAGCAAAATGTGTGACTTCCAATTTCTTCCAAATACAGTTGGCTGCTTCACATGAAGATATTTGACTGTATATATTCCTAGTCATAGAGCACAATAAAGTATTTTGTACCTTGTAATTCAGTTGATATTATTGTTTCTCTTGGTTAGTGAAAGTACTGACTTCTTTGTCAGGAATTTTATAACCTCCAGTAAGCATTATAAAATTGTATACACCAGTATTGATAAAGAAAGTATTCATTCGATCTCTCCAGTACTCATAATCATTCCCATCAAAGATAGGTGGTCTAGAAGGATTTAGATTGTCAATTGACCCAATATTCATTCCTTCCATCTAAAGAAACAATATCTTTTCCACTCCACATGTTAGTGTAGTAAGTAGTTAAAAATAGTAATATGAAAGAAATAGAACAAGTAATAAAAATCAGTGGAAAACCTCCTCTGATACCAATTCTTGGATCGAATATGTAGATGTATATGTATATTAGATGGAACAATACAAGAGGGGGGGTGAATTGTAGGTTTAAAATTTTGAGTTTAAACAGTTAAGAAATTAGTTTAAATGATCTTAAACTATTAAAAATACAAACACCCACAATTTTATTGAATATAAAGGTATGATGTAATGTAATACAATTAGAAAATTAAAGTAAATGTATACAAGATGAATGCAATAATCAGAGTAAAACAATAGTGAATGATTCTACCTTAAGGCATATAGAATCAATCGAAACAATATGTAATAGTATAATTTAATTGAAACAATCACAATTAAAAGTGTAATGAAGAAAGGAAACAATACAAATTCCTTTCTAATACAATCAGCAGCGTCAATGTAAAAGTATTACAATTCTTTTGACCCAAAGAGAAGGGTTATCCTTTCACCAAGGATAAGAGGTCTGTCTTACCACCACCTTGGTAAGCCCTTGATACGATGATCAGAACGTCTGTCTGCCTATCCCCGACACCCCTCGATACGATGATCAGAATGTCTGTCTTCCTATCCCTGGCATCACTCGATACGATGATCAAAATGCCTGTCTGCCTATCCCCAGCAGCCCTCGATTTTGTAGGTAATAGGCACCTCTATATTTCAATCACTTGAAAGCCCTTGATACGATGATTGGATGCAAAAATCAATAGAGAAGTCATAATGTCTCTCTCTAGAACTTCATAGAAGCAGAATATCACGGTTGATCCAAAGTCTCTTCTTTTTAGCTTCAAATGACCTCCTATTTATAGAGCTCGGGTTCCAATGGTCATATTTCCTCCAACGGTCATATTTCTCCGAAAAACATGGAGGGACCTAGACACCTGGCATTACAATAGTCATATTGAAACAGAAAGTACGACATCCTTTCAATTAGTTTGTAACTAACTCAACGACATCGTATTGGTTAAAAAATAGACATATGAAGATGATAACCATGAGTACGATTAATATCAAACATGTGTTTTTGACTAAGTACCAAAACATGAAATTAATGAATGTATGAGTAGGAGAGTCAATACAATTTCGAAAGTCAGTACGAAAAAATAGAGTCAGTACGATCAACATTGTACGATTGGTATGGTCAGTACGATCAGCATGGTCAGTACGATCAGCATGGTCAGTATGATCAATATGGTCAGTACGATCAGTATGGTCAGTATGATCAATATGGTCCTTATGATCAACATGGTCAGTACGATACGATAAACATGATAAAGGTCATTTGTGATTTATAAAACAAGATATAAAAGTCAAAAGAGGACTTTTGACTCAACAAATTCCACTCCCTTATTACTAATTCTTCCTCATCCTTTGTGTTTTCAATTAATAACCACCATTTATCTTCATCCTGTGAGAGACGATAAAATTCCATGAAAAAATTTATTTTTCCATACTTCCCAAGGAAAGAAATATAATTTCTAAAGAAAATATCCATTGCACATCTTTAAATGGTTTCATTGTTATAGTTAAGGATGGAGGTTATTATTGCATGATGTGATCTAAAATTGTTACACCATGTTGTGGATCAGTAGGTTTCTCCATACGAGCATGGTTACTGCTTATAACCTGAGTCAGTTGTGCCAATATATTTATAATTTATTCACCTCTAGATACATCACCATGTCTATTTTCATTATCTTTACAATGAGTGAAATCACAACATATATTACCTGAAATGATACATTTACCATTTGTTATTCTTGAAAAAATTTATAAATAATGTAATGCAATCTATTTAGTCATAACATTATGAAACATAATGTATAATATCAAAACTAAATAACATAAATTGAAAATGTTGGTAGAACTAATATTAAAACTGGTAATTCAATTTTCATTGTGTGTATTTATATATTTTTTTTTCAAAGTTCTTCATTCTTTGATATATGTTTTCTTTGATATAGTTCCCATTGTTTTTACTAAACTTCTTCCCATACCAACTATAATTACCCCACCCCTAATAGCCCAATGTTGGTGGTTAATTTATTACATTTTCATAATATACATGGAGTCAAAAATTTACAAACCAAATAACTGATATGTTTTGAAAAAATAAATACATACTCAAACCCTACATTAAAATTTAAAATATAAAATACAGCATAGTGAATACTTTTAGGATGATAATATTCTCCTTGCTTAATCCTATATTTCATTCATAATAAAATTTTTGGAATCATGGGGAAAAATAAAACATAAGAAAGGGGTGAGTTCATATTCTCAGTAAGGGTATGATTAAAACAAAAGATATTATAAATAATAAAAAAACAATATTGTACGGGAAAAAACATAAACATATTAAATTTAATCAATAACTTGAGAATAATATGGAAGTAGTAAATGATGATCAAATAATTCTATATAAATAATCATATGAGAAAAACATAAAACCATAGATATTATAAAAATTTAATAATAACATGGAAATCAATAAATAATATCATAATAAGGGGATGCATAATTCCATATATCATAAACATACCATCAAGGCTATGACTAAGACACCATACATAAACGGGTAAGACACAAACCAAAACCGAAACTAGTTTTCCCATGAGACCTATATATGCATCAAGGGTCTATAATAGGACCCTCCCATCACAAATTAGGTAAAATTCATTCCTCATATGAAATGGTTCAAAAATAATGAAGAATTTTTTTATTGAAACTAGTATCAAAAATTTAAATAAAAATTCCCAATATATTAACATAATCACTAACCATCGAGTGTAATATAGTGAATGAAATAAAAAATAGTACATCCCTAGTATAACTGATCATAAAAAATTTAATAAAATATCTAATATAGTATTATAATAAATCAACCATAAATAATAATGAGATTACAAAAATGATGTTTATAATGATTAAAATAATTTAAATGAGATCATTGAAAATTATTAAGGAAAATACCATTTTTTTACATTTAAAATCACCTTTGATTAAAAAGGAATAGAATTATAAACATAAAAAGTTTCTTTTCATATAATGTTATAAAAGTATAAATTATGATAAAAACATAAGGATTAATGAAGGTGGGGAAAGCCTCTCATGCCGTAGAAGTAAAAAAATATTTCTTTCATATATTTTTTTTTGAAAAAGTCTCAAAGAATTTTGTTTAGAAAAGGAAAAAATAGACCATTAAATTTATTTCAGAAGAAACTAAGACATGAGTAAAAAATAATTTAAAAAATCATAAAAGTATATTAATTTTGTTTGGAAATAAATATATAAAATTGGGACATGGATGAAAATTAGAGTTTTAAGGGAAACGTTTAAAATTAGATTTTTAAAAAGAAAATATCTAAAAAATATAATGTCATTGAAGTGCGGGTAAATATAATGATTAAATTATATTGATGGTATATAAATAAAAATAAAAATCTAGAAATAAAATAAAGTATAATAATTATCCTTTTCACACGTAATCATAGAATGGCATAATCAATGAAGTACAAGTTTTACCTAATAAATGGAAATTAAGTTACGAAGTCAATTACCAATTGTAATTAGTCCGATAGTATGCACTGTAAAATTAATAATTAGAAAATGAAACATTTAATACAATGAATATAATTATATTATTTATATTACATGTCTATTTACACTATATACACCACACATAATAAATAAGTGGTGAATATAGAATATATCTCACCGAAGTAAAAGTGAGAGGAGAAACCGAAACATCAATATTACCGATTAATTTTTCATATATTAACCAAATGAATAATTGTTTAATTTTTTTATTAATACATTAAATAACTATATTATTATTTATAATACCTTGAATTATACTTTTTAACATATTAGGACCCATTAATTAATAATATTTCATTTTTTTCATTGTTACAGGTGCCTTCATTTCATGGTTTCCTGGTCGGTTCACTTGTCTATACTTATGGATGTTAATTTCAAATGGAAATATAACTATAGAAGTGAAATTAAATTGTATTAATTAAGAATATATAAATTTATGTTGTCCCACATATTCCTTCAGACATGATGACAATTCATTTGATAAAATTTTAGTGATAAATATTTAGTGTATTTGGGTGGCTTTTCTGTCCATCTTGAAGTAGTTTCATTTTTTTAATATTAGGTATATGTATTAGTTATAGAATATTAAATAAGATATAATATACCTTTTAAAATCTTATTTATGTAGAATAATACTTTTATGATCTGACTTGAATGTGGTAATGGAAAATGAACAAAATCATCATCCACAGAGACAGTTAATGACCAAAATTTGGACAATGTTTTTGTTTATTTGAATAATAGGTGATGAGAAAATGTGTCATGACTCCCTCCCAACATGGATGCCCCTCCTGAGCTGGCAATAGTGAAAGTGAGATAATGACCCCCGAGTCCTGCCTCCAGTAGGCCCCGGGGTGGCGACTTGCACCAAGGGTATGAGTTTTCACAAATATGGGAGGCATTACCCTTTTTATTATTTAGGATCGGGAAATATGACAAGTCAACCACCAAAAAGGAAAAAAACAAGTGTATAAACTCAAACAAATCCCACATGCATGTTTAAACAATTTTATAACAAGGTGCAAGTTCAAGAATGCTCAAAGAACAATACCAAAAGAAAACAAGAGTACAATAATAGCAACAACTCCAACTGTCCGACTAGTAGGGTCCCGCACGGCCCTGGTAGTCCTCCTAGAAACCTGAAAGTAAACGTAGGGTGAGCATACAAGTATACTCAGTAAGGAAACCTAAATCTCTCGTGCACAAGTGGGGAGAAATCCTAATGTCTCGTGAGAACAACAGAAGAAACCCAACAAGGAACTCTATCCACCCAACCTCACCAGCCAAACTCACCAAAACACAAGCACAACAGGTAGTAGTATATAAGAAACAAGAGTATTGGGTACACCACACCATTTACCTTTAGTTAGTTGCTCTTCCTAACGGAAAACGTCCTGACGCTGCCACACTCTCCCCGCCCGCACACACCTGGGCCTCACTACCACGTATCCCACCCACACACACCTGGGCATCACAACCACATATCACGCCCGCACACACCTGGGCCTCACAACCACGTATCCCGCCCGCACACACATGGGCCTCACAACCACGTATCCCGCCCGTACACACCTGGGCCTCACAACCACATATCCCGCCCGCACACACCTGGGTCTCATCCCAAATATTCTTGGGAAACAGTAGAACCTGCCCGAAGAGTCTTGGGCTAAAGCCACCCCAATAGAAACCTACCCGAAGAGTCTTAGGTGTAAGGTCACCTCAAGCCATCACAGCCTAGGGGAGAAGGAGCAGGAAGGAACTAGTAACTAAGGGAGAAAAACCCTCTCCCCTAAAATGGGAGTGTTCGACACTAAGTTCTCAACATGGGTGGGGTGCGATAAAACACAAAAGATATATATATATATATATATATATATATATATATATATATATATATATATATATATATATACCAACCACACAACCCAACCTATGGCTTCTAAATAGAGAAACTGAGCATGTGCCTCGACACTACTACTACGAAGCATGCATACAACAACAACCCCAAACCCATTTAGGTTTTCACGTTTCATTAGATTTAGTTTATTTAGTTCCTTAACTACTGGGAAACTATGCACAACCAACCACATCGATCATTCGTAAAACATATCCATGCCATCCACAAATCAAGTTAGGAAAACACAAGCAACACAACCAAGTCCATCTTATCAACTAACCAACCCATTGATTATTAACTCCGTTCCGTGACCATTCCCCACCATTCATTAAGTTTTTCACTTTTATTATTCAAAATCCAAAGTCCGTTCACATTAAACCCATCCCCGAAGCCCCGCTTCCAACCACCATAACCACAACCGCACTGAAACCCACACATTATTATCCCTTTAATACCACTTATCGCAGCCCCACTGCCCGTCACCAACATGGCATTCACACCAACCCACAACCAAGACAATCGCAGCCCCACTACTCACCCAATCCACAACAACCCACAAAACACCCCCATCACATGCCACGTATCCAAGACAACACCAACATGTTCATTATTCTGTTTTTGTTTAACCGGGGTGATCACACAAGGGTTCCAGATTTTAAACAGCCAACTTTACGTGATTAACCAATTTCCATATTCCACCAATTTTCCATCCATAAGAAAATCCATAAAGAGAGGGAAACATTTAATTGAATATGCAAAGGCCCCAAACGACCATGATTTTTAGTAGGCAGAAGCTCATTCAATTCACAACATAATATCACAGGATATAAAGTAACAACAATCACAAACATCCTAACCCCGTTATATAAGCCAATTATTATCTTTATTAAATTGGTTCAAAATTGTTTCACGTAAACAAGAGAACAACCACCCCGCATGATGCACAAATTAGAGAGACAAAGGTAAGATCCCTACCTCAACAGGTTCTGATCACAACGCTCCCCGAGATCAACTTTAGAAGAAGTCTGTCGGCGTCTGTCACTTCTGTCGGGTCCCGAAAAGACCTCCTCGGGTGGAAGTCGGAAAGGAAAGGCCGAAGGAAAGACAACATATCCATGCTCGGAAGTTCCACCTCATCATTACGATCTTGTGGCCACTGACGGATCGTAAATCAGAGCTCATACGAAGAAGTTATTGAAGAAAAGGAGCCTTCGAGTCTCTTGGGAGAGTTATGGTCAGAGGAAAGGGGGGGAGAGGAGTGAATTGAAAGGAGGGGGGACCCCTCCTTTTATAGGCGAGAAAAGAAAAAGTACATGGCATGTACTCGGTTAATTCACATGGTCTCCACGAGGCTTCCAACATGGCTCCGCGGCTGTTGACTGGTCAACACACAGTTTGATGGTAACACATACATGGTGAGGGACTACACGACCTATAGTTTGGACACACGGTGTGTACCCATTTATTGCACACATCAAGGAAACGACCCCAACACGGAACACGACCGTTGATTGGTAATGTGTACATGGGGAAGGACTACATAGCATGTAGCATCAGACACACGACGTGCACCCATTATTCCACACAACAAGGACATGGTCTTCAACACGGGGTATACCCGACAAGGTGGTACATGGCGTGTAGTTACACTACACGGCGTGTACTCATTTACTTCACATGGCGAGGACACAGCCTGCAACATGGGGTATACCCAGAAAGGGGGTACACGGCATGTACTCAAACTACACGGCGTGTAGTTTCAAAATTCTGGAAGGTGTGGGAAAAGTCCATTTTACCCTCCAGAACACTTCTTGGCATTATTTTGACAAAGGAATGGGCCGGAGAGGTCCGGGACATTACATCAGATACCTCTTAAAACATTCTCGTCCTCGAGGATTCAAAAACCAACCCAGAGGAACCAAACAAGATACCTCTTAGGGTTCTTGTTATAATAGGAACCCAACCAACAACCCTAATCATAGGTTTTAGGAATTCCCCCTCCTATGTCGAGATATTATCCGCTTTAGGTTGCACAGACTCGCCTGCACGGGTTTAATCGCATCCGCATTAATGTGTCTCGATTAATTATTAGGCCTTACCACTTCCATATAATAGGATTTTCCAACACGCATTACCCCCAACACCACACACTGCCTGAACATGTGGTTTTGGAAAATTCCTTCTCCTTTGTAAAGATATTATCTGCCTTAGGCGGCACTGACTCGCCCGCACGGGTTCAATCGCATATGCATTAATGCGTCTCGATTAAGGGTCATGTTTTTCCTATTCCCCACACATCTGGACATGTCACACATTACCAGGGAACAAGGAAACAAAAGGTCCCACAACCGACAAGGCAAGCACCCCATATATCAAAGGTACAGAGTATACCATCAACACAAAGCTCAGAAGAACAAGGAAAAAACAAGTCAAAACAACTTCAGGTACTGAGCATGCATCTAGGTCTCCTTGTCCCAAGTGCTCTCCTCGAGGCCGCCATGCCTCCACAACACACGAACCAACAGAATGGTTCGTCCACGGAGCACCTTCTCTTTACGATCCTCGATTCTGACTAGTCGTTCCTCGAAGGTCGCGCCATCTCCCATATATAACTCTCTCCAGTCGATAACGTGAGAGTCTTTGTGTAAGTATCGACGTAACTAGGAGACGTGGAAGATGTTATGAACCTTCTCCAAGTGAGGTGGAAGGGCTAGATGATATGCCACCTCACCGACTCGCCTCATCACCTCAAAAGGTCCGATGAACCTAGGTGAGAGCTTGCTTCATTTCCCAAACCTCTAATTCCCCTGTCGAGGGGAAACCTTCAAGAACACATTATCTCCCACCTCGAACTCCAAGGGCCTCCTTCGACAGTCATCATAAGACTTATGTCGGTCCTGAGCCGCTTTCATCCTCTCACGTACAAGATGGACTTTCTCTGTGGTGCTTTGTACTACCTCTGGCCCAAGAGCACCTGTCTCACCAACCTCTGCCCATCAAATGGGTGAACGACATGGTCTCCCATACAAAGCCTCAAACGGTTCCATGCCAATAGTAGAGTGGAAGCTGTTGTTGTTGTCGAACTCTACTAAAGGAAAGTGTCGTACCCATGATCCTCTGAAATCCAGAACGCATGCTCGAAGAATGTCCTCCAACTTCTAGATAGTCCGCTCCATCTTCCCATCAGTATGGGGGTGGAAAGCAGTGCTAAGGCATAGCTGGGTGCCAAAAGCATGCTGTAACCCCCTCCAGACTCGTGAGGTAAACCGAGTATCCCGATCTGAGTTGATAGTCTTTGGGACTCCATGGAGACGCACCACCTCATCTACGTACCTCTATGCTAAGGCACTCACTAGGCCTGAATCCTTAATTGCTAAGACGTGTGATGATTTCTTCAGCCGATCCACCACTACCCAGATAACATCATAACAACCCTGAGCTCTGGGTAGTCCTGTGACGAAGTCCATTGAGATGTCATCCCACTTCCACTAAGGGACATATAAAGGGTCCAACAACCCACTAGAAACACGAGGTTCATCCTTCAATTGCTGACACACTAGACATATAGCCATAAACTCCGCCACATCCCATTTCACCCCAGGCCACCAAAACTGTTCCCTCAGGCCTCAGTACATTTTTGAAACTCCTGGATGTTCCACCAATGTTGATCTATGGAACTCACGGAGAACTCCCTCACGCATTTTCTCTGGGACAAACAACCTTCCATGGAAAAGCATCCGATGTCGTCTGTCCTCTGACCATCTCTCTGGAGCGTTACCCTGATCGACATGATCCCGCATCACTTCCACCTTGGAGTCCCCCCACCGAGACTCTTCCACCTGCTGCAACAAGGAGGACTGCACCGTCATCTGAAAAAAACATCCTCTAACACCTTCTACCCTGGATTCCAAGTGCAAGGCATCAAAATCTCCCATCGCCTTCCAAGCATCAGTGGATTCCCGAACTACTTCTTGATGCGACTTCCTGCTTAGGGCATCAGCCACAACGTTGCCCTTGCCTTTAGTGTAAGAGATCTCAAAGTCATAGTCTTGGAGAAAATCAACCCATCTCCACTTCCGTAAGTTCAGGTCACGCTGGGAGAAGATATAAAGCAGGCTCTTGTAATCTGAGAAGACCACAAAACTCTCCCCAAAGAGGTAGTGTCAGCACAACTTCAGTGCAAACACTACTGCGGCAAGCTCTAGGTCATGGGTGGCATAGTTACACTCTTGAGGGCATAACTGCCTAGACACATAACAGATCACTCACTTCTTCTGCATCAGCACGCATCCTAGACCAAGGCCAGAAGAATCACAAAACACCTCACACAACAGCCCTTCCTATAGAAACCTGAGTACGGGAGCACTGACCAACTTCTCCTTCACGTTGTCGAAAGATTTCGTGCACTGCTCTCTCCATAGGAGGTCCTGGTTCTTCCTTGTCAAAGCTTTCAATGGAGAAGCAACTTGAGAGAAGTCCGAAATGAACCTATGATAGTAACTAGATAACCCCAGGAAACTCAGAACTTCTGTCACGCTCTTGGGTGCTGACCAAGAAACAACTGCCTCCACCTTCGACGGGTCCACTGACACTCCATGCTGAGACACTACGTGCCCAAGGAAGTGTACTTCTTGCGTTAAGAACATACACTTCGACAATTTCCCATAAAGAAGGTGGTGTCGAAGGACTTCCAAGACTGCCCTAAGATGCTCAACGCGCTCCTCCTCTAACCTTGAGTAGATCAGGATGTCATAGATAAACACAACGACAAACCGGTCCAGAAACTCTCGGAAAACAATGTTCATAAGTCCCATGAACACTACCGGTGCATTCGTAACTCCAAACGGCATCACTACAAACTCGAAGTTCCCATACCTGCACATGAATGCCGTCTTCGAGATGTCACTGTCCTTTACCCTCAACTGATGATATCCAAAACGTAGATCAATCTTGGAAAACCAACCTACTCCCCTTAGTTGGTCGAAGAGATCATCTATCCTTGGAAGGGGGTAACGGTTCTTGACCGTTACTTGGTTTAACCTTCGGTAGTCTATGAATAGCCTAAGACCACCATCTTCCTTCTTCACGAACAAAACCGAAGCACCCCATGGCGATACGCTGGGTCGAACAAAACCTTTCTCCATCAGATCATCAATTTGAATCCGCAAATCCTGCAACTTCGAAGGTTCCATTCGATAAGGGGCCATCGAAATCGAACGATCACCAGGATGTAAGTATATCTAGAACTCAACATCATGTGGGGGGGGGGGGGGTAGAATCACAACCTCCTTAGGAAAAACATCGAGGAACTCCCCAACAACCTCCGGGACATCCATCATCTCTGTATCAGCTGGAACCACTGACAACCCGCCTAACAAGGAAAGGAGAGTCTTAAAATGCCGGATTCCAACCTGAAATCTCCTCTCGCCAACAAAAGATATGCGCTGCCCATCTACGTCGGAGAACATGATTCTTCTCCAGAAGCAGTCGATAATGGCAATAACAGAAAACAACCAGTCGATGCCTAAAATGACATCGTATGGCTGCATCTGTAATGGAAGAAGGTCCCCACTAGATCTATGTGGTCGCAACGTCAGCCCACATCCCCGAAAAACACAAGATATGCTGGTCTGGCCTCCAACTAGTGTACTCAGTATCAGTGGTACGAAAAGTCTCTCTATGTATAGTGCCAAAGAATGGGCTAGACCAGGTGAAACAAAGGAGTGCAAAGCTCCAAAATCAAACAAAGCAGAAACAAGATTGCTGAACAAACAAATCGTACCTCGCACCACCTCTGGTCCTGCCAGAGCTATCAGCTCTGCTGCGTGCAACTGTCCACGACCAGCTCCGCTGCCTCTCTGAAGTCATCCACCTCCCTGACCACGCCCTGGTCGAGGTCCCTAAGGAGCACCCTGAGGTTGGCCTCCTCTCTCAAAGTCTTCCCTCAGAGGAGCATGGTCCTGCTGCTGCTGGAAGGGCCTCGCCGGCAATTGGTGCTGCTGAGGTGGGCGCTGAACCTACCCACCTCCGCCATACTGAGCTCGGGCCAGGAACCCACTCGGGACGTGCCCGAAACCTCCATAAGAAAAACACATCGGTCTTGGGCTTGTAAAAAAGGGATGAGGACCCAAAGATCTGAACTAGAACTGCTGGGGCCTTCTCCCCACTAGCCTGAAACTGGAAGGTCCCGTCGCAGGAGACCTGCTGCTGACTGCCTTCCCCTTCAACGAGCCTGGCGGGATCCCCTCTCATGGTTCACCTCCCAGTGAGTGCATCCTCTCCACAACCTCTTCCTTCTTCTGTACCTCCAAGTACTTTAGAAGGGTGAAGGGGGTGAAAGCATACTGGAGCGAAGGACGAATCGCCTCCTACAAACGTCTCACCCGAGACTCCTCATCCGGAAAAAAATCCGGAGCAAAGCACAGGAGATCCTTGAACTTGATCCCCAACTCTCGTACTGACATACTCCCCTGCTGAAGGGAGAGTAACTCCTGCCGCTTCTCCACCATGATCCTGGAAGAAAGGAATTCCTCTCGGAATTCCTTCTCAAAGTAAGCCCATAGAACCTCTGCATATATCCTCTCTCCGTGGTAGAGTGTCCACCACTTTCGCACCGCACCCCTCAGCTGACTGACTGCTAGGGGATCCCAGTACTCCCTCGAAGCACGGATCAAGGTAAAAGTGATCCCTAGATCCTCAAGCCACCCCTCTGTCTCCGTATCTGATGTACTACCCTCGTACTTCTTGAGGGCCTGCAGTTGGAAAGACTGGACAGTCTTCTGCCACTGGCTATCTTCCTCCTCTCGGTCAATCCTCAGCTGATCGACCGCCTGAATCTGCTAGGCCACGGTCATCTGAGCCACCCGGGGACGACGTCCAGGTGCTATAGCTGTACGGTAAACAAGGATCGACTAATCCCAAGTATTAAGGAAAACTCAAGGTTTTATTTTATCATTTTATTTCAATTTCTTTCCCAAAACACCCAAATCAAGTAAAACACAATCATGATGATGCATGTACCTTCCCTAGGGTCTATACCCTGCAATCAATGTAGTTTCACTTGGTCGTTCGGTAGGCTCAGAGTCCTTGCATCGGATCACGGGGGGCCTTAAAATCCCGTGTCCTAACCGGTCTTCCCTGGCCTATGTCATGTACCAAGGTTGACTAACATTATCACACTACCGTCCCATGCAATCCCCAGTGTTCCGAACATCAGACTCCATCCTATCTCTCAACCATCTCCTCTGATACCATTCTTTCATGACCCCCTTCCACCAAGGATGCCCCTCCTGAGCTGGCAATGGTGAAATGGAGATAATGACCCCCGAGTCCCGCCTCCAGTAGGCCCCAGGGTGGCGACTAGCACGAAGGGTATGATTTTTCAAAAATATGGGAGGCATTACCCTTTTTATTATTTAGGATCGGTAAATAGGACAAGTCAACCACCAAAAAGGAAAAAGAACAAGTGTATAAACCCAAACCAAGCCCACATGCATGTTTAAACAATTTTATAACAACGTGCAAGTACAAGAAATCTCAAAGAACAATACCAAAAGAAAACAATAGTACAATAACATCAAAAACTCCAAAAATCCAACTAGTAGGGTCCCGCACGGCCCTGGTAGTCCTCCTAGAAACTTGGAAGTAATATTAGGGTGAGCATACAAGTATACTCAGTAGGGAAACCTAAAGCTCTTGTGCACAAGTGGGGATACATCCTAATGTCCCGTGAGAACAACAGAAGAAACCTAGAAATGAATTCTATCCACCCAACCTCACCAGTCACACTCCCCAAAACAAAAGTGCAACAGGTAGTAGTATATATGAAACAAGAGTATTGGGTACCCCACACCATTTCCCTTTAGTTAGTTTCTCTTCTTAACAGCAAAAATCTTGACACTGCAATACTCTCCCCGCTCGCACACACTTGGGCCTCACTACAACATATCCCGATCGCACACACCTGGGCCTCACAACCACATATCCCGCCCGCACACACCTGGGCCTCACAACCACGTAACCCGCCCACACACACCTGGGCCTCACAACCACGTACCCCGCCCGCACACACCTGGGCCTCATAACCACGTATCCCACCTGCACACACATGGGCCTCATCCAGAAGATTCTTGGGAAACAGTAGAACCTGCCCGAAGAGTCTTGGGCTAAAGCCACGCCAATCGAAACCCTCACGAAGAGTCTTAGGTGTAAGGTCGCCTCAAGCCATCACATCCTAGGGGAGAAGGAGCAAGAAAGAGCTAGTAACTTAGGGAAAAACACCCTCTCCCATGAAATGGGAGTGTTCGGCACTAAGTGCTCAACATGGGTGGGGGTGATAAAACACAAAATATACATATATATATATACCAAACACACAGCCCATACTATGGATTCTAAACAGAGAAACTGTGCACGTGCCTCGACACTGCTACTATGAAGCATGCATACAACAGACAACCCCAACCCCATTTTGGTTTTCACGTTTCAGCAGAATAAGTTTATTTAATTCCTTAACTACTGGGCAAATATCCACAACCAACCACATCGATCGTTCGTAAAACATATCCCTACCATCCAAAAATCAAGTTAGGAAAACACAAGCAACACAACCAAGTCCTTCTTATCAACCAACCAACCCATTGATTATTAAATCTGTTCCGTTACCAAGCCCCACCATTCATTAACTCTTTCAATTTTATTATTCACAACCCAAAGTCCGTTCTCATGAAACCCATCCCCGCAGCCCCGTTCCCAAACACCATAACCACAACCGCACCGAAACCCGCACATCATTATCCCTTTACTACCACTTATCGCATCCCCACTGTCCGTCACCAACATAGCTTTCACACCAACCCACAAACAAGACAACCGTAGCCCCGCTGCTCACCTGATCCACAACAACTCACAAAACACCCCCATCACTTGCCATATATCCAAGAAAACACCCACATGTTCATTATTCCGTTTTTGTTTAACCGGGGTGATCACACAAGGGTTTCATAATTTAAACAGCCAAATTTACGTGATTATCCAATTTCCATATTCCACAAAGTTTCCATCCACAAGAAAATATAGAATGAGAGGAAAAAATTTAATTGCGTAATCAAAGGCCCCCAACGACCATGATTTTCAGTAGGCAGAATCTCATTCAATTCACAACATAATATCATAGGATATAAAGTAACAACAATCACAAACTTCCCAACCCCGTTATATAAGCCAGTTATTATCTTTATTAAACTGGTTCAAAAGTTCTTCACATAAACAAGAGAACACCCACCCTACATGATGCACAAATTATAGAGACGAAGGTATGATCCCTACCTTAACACGTTCTGATCACAGCGCTCCCCCGGATCAACTTTAGAAGAAGTCTGTCGGCATGCGTCACTTCTGTCGGGTCCCGAAAAAACCTCCTTGAGTGGAAGTCGGAAAGGAAAGGCCAAAGTAAAGACAACAAATACAATCTCGGAAGTTCCGCCTCGTCGTTACGATCTCGTGGATGCTGACGGATCGTAAATCGGAGCTTGAACGAAGATGTTATGGAAGAAAAGGAGCCTTCAAGTCTCTTGGGAGAGCTCTACTCAGAGGGAAGGGGAGGAGAGGAATGAATTGAAAGGAGGGGGGGGAACCCTCCTTTTATAGGTGAGAAAAGTAAAAGTACACGGCGTGTACTTTATGGTACACGGCATGTACTCGGTTAATTCACACGGTCTCCACGCGCCTTCCAACACGGCTCCGCGGCCGTTGACTGATCAACACACGATTTGAGGGTAACACATACGCGGGGAGGGACTACCTGGTGTGTAGTTTGGACACATGGCGTGTACCCATTTATTGCACATGGCAAGGAAACAGCCCCAACATGGAACATGACCGTTGACTGGTAACGCGTACGTGGGGAAGGACTACATGGCATGTAGGATCGGACACATGGCGCGCACCTATTATTTCACACAGCAAGGACATGGTCTTCAACTCGGGGTATACCCGGCAAGGTGGTACACGACGTGTAGTTACACTACACGGCATGTACTCATTTACTTCACATGGAGAGGACATGTCCTGCAACACGGGGTATACCCGGAAAGGGGGTACACGATGTGTACTCAAACTACACGGTGTGTAGTTTCAAAATTCTGGAAGGTGTGGGAAAAGTCCATTTTACCCTCCAGAACATTTCGTGGCCTTCTTTTGAAAAAGGAATGGGACGGAGAGGTCCGGGACATTACAAAATGGGTGGATAGAAAATATTCTATTATAAATATAAAATTAATATATATAAATGATACTGGATTTTTTATGATTTTAATGTTGAATGTGGTGAATAAAAGGTGGAAGAAAAAAATAAATTACGATTGGTTATTTGAGAAAGTTACCACTGGAATATGACATCCTTGAAGGGTTCATTAAAGAAAATCGAATCAATGTTTAATTTATAAAATAAAAACATGCACTTGTATTTAGTGGGTAGGAGATGTTTTGGTAGGTATTTTAAGATCATTATGACTTTTGAGGAGAAACGAGGTGCGGATGTGTTGTATTTATTCAAGAGGTGGGGTGATTTTAAGTGATTAAATAATGATTATTTTATATTTAAAGCCAACCACATTTGGATGGAGTTGAATACAAATACATTTGTTTGATAATTAATGTTTTAAAGTATTTTTAATGACTATAAACACATCAAACACAAATTTAATGTTCATTTTAAAGTTATTATAAGCATTTAAATTTTAACTTTAACCCACCTCATAATTTTACATATACTATGATAAATAATTTTTTACCATAGTATCATTTTTATGTCTAAAAATGAAAATGACCTTATAAAATAAATTGGAACTCCGGATTCAAAATATGGATAATTTTTACTTGATTAAATATATAAAATTTATAAAAATAAAATATAAATATATTATGTGTACAACTCATAAAAACATGTTTTAAGTTGAAAGTCATCGTTTTCAAAATTACTAATCATGTGTACCTAAAAGTAAAAAACATTGTATTAGGTAATTAATTATATAAATTTTGATCAATAATAAGGGTTAATAAATTTTAAATGATGAACCTACAATCCTTATTTGATATGATTTGGGGAATTTTTTATAAACTATATTTTCAGTTTTGAACAAAAAAATAATATTTTCGAGAGAATTACCAAAAAATTAACCTAAGATAATTAGGATGTTCTAAGTCAAAAATAATGTTTAATTGGTCAAATGAAATTTCTAAAAGTTTTAAAAATTATTTATATTTATTTTATCAGAGAAATTAATAAAAATAGTTTTTGAATAAAACTTTTATTTGAAGATAAAATGAATTTACTAAATAGTATGTGTTATTTTACTAAGAAGAATTAAATTTTTATTTAATAGTTAATTAATATTTATATTTTAATCCTATTAATAACCACTAATTTAATATCTGGTTATAATAGTCGTGTTAAAATAATAATATTTTATAGTTTGTTAATGATCAATGTTATGTGAAATGTAATATGTAGAACCTAGTATTCTTTCAAAGTCATAAAGTGTTTCATCAATTTCAAGATTGATATTTTAGAAAATGGTTGAAAATAAATGATTATCATGATCATTAGATATTGAAACAATTTACTGTTGGATATGTGAGATAGATTTTGAATGGAGAATTGGACTTTGAAAAACTTTCAACATGTGAACAACATCAAAATGAAAAAAATATTGTCTCAATAGTGGATAATGAGATTCAAAACATTTTTAACAATATTTTCCACAATAAAAAGAATAATTAATATTGTGATGCATTTGTGGATTCACTTTATAATTTTATTAAAATCAATTCAAGAGACAAGGTATCTAAAAAATCAAATAGTTTTTATGAATTAATAGTAGAAGGAAATATAGAATTATATGAAGGATGTTTCAGATATACATAGTTATATTTCATACATATATTTTACCATATCTATTGATTATTTGTAATTATAGATAAACAATGTCAATGATATTTTACTGTATATATGATTTAATTTTTCATGCTCAGATCCCTTAGTCATTTTATGAGATTACAATAGTTGTTAACTAACTTTGACTCAATTATAAATAGATAAATGCATGTCCCAATGACTACATGTTTTATAGGGTATATGAATTAGATATATAAGAGTGTAAAATATTTTATACTTTTAGATTTAATTTATAGAATCTTGGTGAAAGTCTATAAGAATGAACTATGTAGATGAAGATAAATAGAAATTATGGAAAAGTATTATATTACTTTTCTTTTAAACCAATATTGAAAATACTATTCTTTTATTCTTAAATGGTAGCATAAATTAATTGTATTATTATAGAAATCCATAATGATGGGTTTATACATCATCCAATATATTCTAAATCATGAAAATCATTTGGTTATTTATTTCCAAATCGATCTTTAGATCCCAGGAAAGCATGTTTAGGATTGGATAATGATATATTTAATCTATTTGGGTTAAAAAGTACAAACTATAGTATATAAAAAGGAATTTTTATGCCAAGAAATCTTCTTCCATGAATGTGTTTGAAAAAAAATTCATTCATTATTTTGATGACCATTCCATGAAAGTAAATGACTAATAATGACATCTATATTTTTATTAAAACTCTTATATACTAAATTAAAGAGTTATATGAAAATGATATAGAAATATATATTGAATTAATGGAAAAATATTGCAATTTTGTGATTCTCAAATGTTGATGATTACTGATTTTTATAGATAAGGAATCTTTTCTGGTTAGAATAATGACACTATTCCAGAATGTCCTTCTTGTGAATTTTACTTAATGTCAATAATATTACCATATAATAGAATATATTGTTTCATGTGTCATCATAAATTCATGGATAAATATTATAAATATCTATTTATTAAGAGACTATTAAATGGGGAAAATGAGTTGTGTTCACCAAAAAATTGTTACTAGGTATATAAATCATGCGGAAATTATCAATTTCAAATGCACAATTTGGGAAGGAGTATGAGTTGAGGTTTTTTTGGAAAGGATATTAAAACATGGAATATACATTCGTTGACCAATAATAGAATAAAAAAAGTATTTGTTCATTCTAACTTATTAGGAATTTAAATTGTTACATCATAATCATGGTGTTATTCACATTCAATAAAATTTATCTGATAATTATCTTCAATAATATTTAACAAGAATAAAAAATCGAAATACCATATTAATTCATATATGGACTTGGAAGAAATGTATATAAATCATGATATATGAGAAAAAAGAAAATGTAAATTATTTTTAGCAGTTTATGCATTGAAAAATCTAGAAAAACATATCTTCCATTATAGACAAAAAATGTGAATTTACCTAATGAATATTGAAGTTAAATTTCAAGATGACTTGAATTGAAAAATAATACGTTATATGGACTAAAAATCCTTGACTCAAATATTTTTTTGGGTAAATTACTACCTTTGTTTTTGCATAAAACATTAACTTATAAAATAAACATGGTTCCAATTGTGTTTCCATATTTTTTAGAATCTTTTTAAAGAAAACATTAAACCCCATAGATATTAAAAAACATCATGAAATAATATCAATGACACATTTTCATTTGTAGATGATATATTATCCAACATTTTTCACTGTGATGATCCATTTACCTATTAATTTGATCATTTATGTTAAAGTCATAGATCCCATACATTAATGATGGATGTATTTAATAAAGAGGTATTGTCATATCAGTTTTTATGAGTATAACATTGAATTTTTGAACCTCCTTTCATATATGGTTAATTATTTTATGTTATGTTATTTCATTAGGTAACTATTTCATTTTATGTATTTTGTGAAACAAATCCCAACCAGAAGGATCTCTTGTTGAAGGTTATTTGGTATATTATTTTCTCACCATTTGTTCACAGTATTTATGTATAATTGAGAAATTATTTAATCATGTTTTACATGTTTATAATAACACTAATCAAATCAAATCTTATAGTAAATTAACAAACATTCAAATGTTGGGTCATTAATTTGGGAAAATATCATTAGTTTTATTGACCCAAATAGATTTTAATCATGAATAAATATATGTGATAATCAATAATGATGTTACAAACCCTTTTATTGAATAATTTATGGAAAAAATGACTTCATAGTCTATAAAAAAACGTGAAATAGAGAACATAACTATTTAAAAAATATTTTATTTATTGTTTTTCACATCGTGTAAGATCATAATAAATTTTATATACATAAAATATTGAAATAATTATATTTTATATTTAATAATATGTTATATTTGTACATGTATATAATAAATCTTAGTAATAGATATGTGATTCTATATGATTTGAAATATTTGTCTTAAGGAACTTAAAAATTTATAGGAGATTCAATGAATATAATATTAATGGATTTAATTTTTTTAGACTTATATAAAAATAAGGTTTGAAAACATTTAAAAAAATGAATCATTTAAAATTTACAAACCTATGATAATATGGGATGTTAATTGGAACTATCAATTAAAATTATCAGGGATAATTTCCAATTTTTTTGTCAAGCGAAAGTGGGTTGATATTTATATTGGTAAAAGGAAAGACTCATCAAAATTTATTTATTTTAATTTATCTCAGTTGATTGAAACTGACAGGCATGTACAACATGATCCACATATTTTTCTGTCATATGATAAAATGGTATATTATATGGACGAAAATATTGATGTAGGCTGGAGTTTTGAAGTCCATGTTGATCAAAGATGATTGAATTATATGTGTGATGTAGTTGAATAATTATTTTCTAACATCAAACCTCATCAACAATAAGAGATTTATTTATCTATACATGATAATATTGAAATAATTGTTCTTTCAAGGTAGCGTAAAT
Organism: Viscum album; assembly: GCA_963277665.1. Classification (NCBI taxonomy): domain Eukaryota; kingdom Viridiplantae; phylum Streptophyta; class Magnoliopsida; order Santalales; family Viscaceae; genus Viscum; species Viscum album. The sequence continues at coordinate 445,096,999 of OY728160.1, forward strand.
ATGTTGAAATCATATTAATGGTGGAAAAAACAATAATATATTTAATGATGAATTAATTTATTATATTTTTCATACATTAACATTTATATTATTTTTATTTATAATATATGAATTTAATTAAACAATATACACCATTTTCAAATAATTTTCGTTTTTTATATTGTATATCATTTTAAACATTTAGTATTTTTTTAATGTAGAAAATATGATAAAATAATTATTTAATTATACCCTTAAATCATCCAAAACTCTTATGATGTTGGTTGACCTATTTGTTATACTCTCCTGTGTCATGCGTGCTCCCTTTTTTCTATTTTCTCACCATTCAATCATTTTACTCTATATGAAATTCCCTCATATTAATTAGGAATTCTCCCAAATTCAAGTGCATCAAAATCATCTATAGGGATATCATAAGGATCAGATTAAGAATCTAAAGAGATGCCATATATTGAGAATATGTTTCCATAGTTACCATCCTGAGGGTACTAGCGTTGCACTATTATTGTTATTTAATTATAAATGTGAAAAAAATAATTTATTGTTTTTGTATACTATTTGTAGAATATATTTATTTAATAGATTAATTTAATAATTATGAAAACATGAGAATTAAATAATCTGAATTTTGGATGAAAATTACCTTTAAAGATGTTGATCCATTTTACATGTTTTGGGATCCTACAAGTGGTGTTGGTAACTTATATTGGTAGTTCATATGATAATTAGCACGTGAAATGACATCTCTTCCTCAAAATAACAATAATGGAGTATTATTACCCATAGTTGGAAAATGAGATTTTTGATAAACAATTGAATGTAAGTAAAAATAAATATTTAATTTTTTTATCAAATATTCATATAATTTTATAGCATAATTATTTTTTCACATCTAAAGTACCGATAAATTTTCATTTTTATGTGAAAGATCTAATTATATGTCAAAATATTTTGATTTTTTTGGGAAAAATTAGAAATTATTTAAGTTTTGGTTGTGGTTTGATTTCAATGACACCTCATTGAGTGTCCATGAAATGTACAAAGTGGTATCTAAAGGGATAACTCAAGATTAGTGGAATTTTTTTGTGGGTATGAATCATTATAATTCACATAAGGTACTTGATATTATCTTACTACAATGATCTTAATTTATTAAAATAATTAATTTTTAAATGCTATTTTTTGAAAAAACAAAAAAAAACTCATCAAAAAAGAAGAAAAAAGAAATCCCACATGAAACTGGTTTTAAATTTTTTTATGCATAAGGCCAATTAATAAAATATTCTAGATATTTATTATAAACACTTTTATTTAATTTTAAGTTCATTAATTTTTATAGTTTTTATTTTTTTATTTGATAATATGATAAAAAAATTGTTCATGTGGTTTCGTAAATCGACCTATGGTTTTATGTTCATAATAAAATTGATGTAAATTATGTAAAGGATCTTTCTGAGAACATTAAGGTAAGAAATATAAATAAAATTTTAATTTTCTTAAAGAAATATATATTTTTATATATATTTTTCTATTTATAGGAAAAAAATAAAGATATATGATATGAAAATACCTTGAGTTTATCATTATATTCTCACTACAAATTTATTTCCCATGTTTGCGGAAAGGAGAATGATTTTAATGTTTCAGGGTTGGGTTCTATACTAACCCCCTAAGGATTATTTTGGAGGAGATCTCGTTCACTTAAAGTGATGCCTCCTTCTATAGGTTTGAGTAGAGTTTAAAATATTTATCCCTTAGAATCACAAAATATAATTATAATTCTTGATAATATTATGACAACCCTGCTTTTTATTACAACATAAACATGATTTATTACATAAAACATCACATGATACAACAAAGAAGATCGAGAGGATTAGTGTCTTTGAGTCTTAGGATCATTACATAAAAACTTAAAACATGAAATACAACATATTTATTGAAAATATCCTTTCCATGACCCCTATATTCCCTCGTACTTAGTATTGCATGGGATAACCTGATGACATGCACAAGAAAAGGGTGATCTATAAAGCCTAGTAATGGAAAACAAATGGAATAACATGAGGAGTAGAATACATGATATACATTAGGCATATCAATAGATCATAAAAGAAAAATGAACATAAAGGCATGATAAATCATGATAATCATAACATGGAAATGTGGCAACAACACTTAACATGGAATTAGCATGAGCCAAGGCTCATTGCACATGGAGCATCAGAAAATCTTCATTGCACATGAAGCATGAGTAAACCCTCATTGCACTTTAATTAGCATGATTCAACACTCATTGCACATGGAATATCATGATACTATACTTTACCCAATGCATTGGAGTGCTATAAGGGCGCACCCTTCTTAAACATTTCATTTCATGCATAAGTGTGCCACATAGATCATAAAACATGGATTCATAAAACATAATCATTTATTCCATGATAAAATAATGTGGAATTAATACATGAAACATTATAATCAATAAGTAAATGTGTATAATGGTGAATACCCTTGATGGAGAAATGGGCATGGTATTCCCTACACAATGGCATTGGCTTAGAAAATCGGTGCGATTTCGGCAGCGTAACGACGTGACATAAGAATTAATAAAAATGGTTGATGAGAGAGAAAGGGGTTCCTCATCATATTTACATGTAATGGACAGTAAAGAGGTCATATAGATAATGTCCCAACCATTTTAATGGAATTTAGATTCATGATACAAAAGTATTACTTGAATGTAGAAGAAGAGAGAGAAGTTCCTTTTGGAATTTCAGCATAGTAACAGGTGTACATGGGAGGCATTTAATTAGAGAGAAAGGGGTCTCCCATCATTCAAACAAGAAGAGGGAAGTATGGGGGAGGTGTGAAACCATACCCCAACATTCATAATTGAAATTAAAAGAGAAAAACAACTTAAAGAAAATTGGACAAAAAAGAGAATGGAAGAAAAAACCCTTACATGGATGTGTGCTTCCAAAGGCTAGAGAGAGGATTGTGAGAGGCTTCCTGGGAGCTTAGGGCACCTTGGGAGGATTATAGAGAGAGTAGGTCAGAGTTCGGACGAACTCCAAAGGCTTTGAGTGTGGAGTAAGTGATATCTTGGGTGGGTTTATATAGGAAAGGTGAGGGAATTATTTATTATTTAGGTTTGGGACCCCTTATATTAAATTAATCCAAAACCCAAACCATCCCATGGTTTTTGCGCATGGTTTTTGGAAAAGGGAATAGGAAAAAAATATTTTATAAGTACAAAGTCCGAAATTCTTAATATATTAGGGTTGATTATATGGAGATGAGTCACACTCCCAGGGAAATTAATTTAAAAAGGCATGGTGTTGAATAAGTCTTGAGGGGTCCATTAATGCTTTGAAAAGTAATTAAAACAAACCCAAAATCACATTATTTTAATGGTAAATCATATATTGTCCGAACATAAAGATTATATTATTTTATTACATCACTATTGGGTCATTATGATGTCATAAAACACATTATATATTTAAACAGTATTTAATTTTTACCCAATAATTTGACTGTCTCAGAAAATTATGAAAAATTCACCATTGGATAATTTCGACATCCTGTTTCCAAAAATAATATTTATTTTATCTAAATAATTTTCTAAATATGTTAATTTTCACTTTTAAAATAAAAACTGACATTTATCGAAAATTCACGGGTTTTGACATAAATGGCTTTCAATCCTTAAGAAAAATTTTAATTGAATTCCTAAAATTATAAGATCATATTTATTTAATAACAATTAATTTAATAATATTATTTTATCAAAATATTATTTAATTCAAGAATCCCTTAATTTAATAAAATAGATTTCTTAATTAAATAATAACTAAAAACACCATTTGTACTTTAAAAACTATTTACAATGTATCAAAAATGACTAGAAATTATATTCAAAAATAATGTACATGAACATAGTACTACTTATTTGTTACATAACCCCTTAAAATAGCCTCATAAGACCTAAGGGTAAGGTGTGCGATGGTGACAGACTCTTAGGGTGGCTCGGATAACATCGCTCAAGTTGTAATCTCTATCAACTTCCACTTTTCCTGTAGACTGTCACGTTCGAGCTTGAAATGATGAAGCTCAGCTTGGGCTTGGTCAAGGGTGAAGCCCAAAGACCCCACATCTTTTCTGAGCTCCAAAATATTGGCTTCGTATGGGGAAATTCTACTAGATGAGGCCATCACTTCTTTTCTCTAAGTTAAACTGGATGTGTTAAAGCCCTATATTTATACTAATCATGTGATCACTGTTCAACAACAACATTAGCAACGGTCAAAATTTTTAACATAAAACCAAAGAAGTAGACATTTTATAAAAACATTTTATATAAAGAGACATTTATTAAGATCAAGAGGGATTTTCCATTAATGAAACTTTGGGTCATTACAATATTCCCCCCTTAAGAAATTTCTCCCTTGAAACATTCCTTTTCCCAAACTAAAAAAATGTGGGTAAATCAGCTTCATCATTTCCTCTGATTCCCATGTTGCTTCTTAAAACTTATGGTTTCTCTATAGCTCCTTGACGAGGGGAATTGTCTTATTTCGTAGAACTTTTTCTCTATGATCTAAGATCTTCACTGGTTTCTCCTCAAAAGAGAGATCATCTTCCAATTGTACCACCTCAAAAGAGAGTAAATGTGAAGGGTCCAGTATATACTTCCTTAAGAGGGATACATGAAAGACATCATATACTTTGGCCATAGTAGGTGGAAGTGCTAGTCGATACGCCACATCCCCGACACGATCAAGAATCTCGAAGGGGCCGATGTACCTTGGACTTAACTTCCCTTTCTTTCCAAACATCATGACCTTTTTCCATGATGATATGCGTAGAAAATCCATGTCTCAAACTTTAAACGCAAAGTCTCATTGATGGTTATCTGCATAACTCTTCTATCGACTCTGAACTTCCTTGATATACTGCTGAATGGTTTTCACCTTCTCCACCAATTACTCGACCATTTCTGGTCCAAGCAGCTTACGTTCATCGAACTCATCCCAACATGCTGGTGTTCTGCACCTTTTCCCATACAGGGCTGCATATGGTGCCATTTAGATGCTCATGTCGAAACTATTATTATAAGAGAACTCAAAAAGAGGAAGATGTTGAGCCCATCCTCCTTTAAAGTCCATTGAGAACGCTCTCAACATATCCTCAAGTGTTTGGATAGTCCGCTCAGATTGGACATCAGTTTGAGGATGATAGGCCATACTAAAGTTCAGTTCAGTATTCAGATCATGTTGAAGACTCTTCCAAAATATAGAGGTGAATGTTGGATATCGGTCAGTCACAATGGATAGTGGTACTCCATGAAACCTTACATCTTCCTTGATATATATCAGTGCCAGTTGATCCAATGAGAAATCCTCTTGAATATCAATGAAGTGTGCAGTTTTTGTAAGATGATCCACAACAACCTAGATTGCATTGTTGCCTTTGGATGTCCTTGGAAGTCCGGTGACAAAGTCCATGGTGATGTTTTCCAATTTCCATTCTGGTATGGGCAATAGTTGCATCATCCCCTTAGGCTTCTGCCTCTCTTCCTTCACCTGCTGACACACCAGGCACTTTGATGTATATTCGGCGATCTCCTTCTTCATATTATCACACCAAATGTTTTCTTGGATATCTCGATACATCTTTGTGATCCCTGGCTGAATACAGAAATTTGAACTATGTGCATCATCCAAAAGTTCCTTCTTCAGCTCCGAACATGATGGAACACATAGTCTTTACCAAAACAAACAATTCCTTCTTCATTAACATTAATCTCTGAGGATTTTCCCGTTTTTATAGCTTCTACATTTTCTTGAATTCCCACATCATCCATTTGAGCATCCTTTAACCTTTCCAAAAGATACGGTTGAGAAATAATTTGTGAAAGGATTGATGATGTTCCCTTCTCTATGATTCCCATTTCCATCTTCATCAAGTCTAAGAAGATTGGATCCTTCTCAATTCTTATCATTGATAGAATCATTGGATCCTTTCTACTTACGGCATCTGCCACCTTGTTCGCTTTCCCAGGGTGGTAATGTATTGAACAGTCATAATCCTTGATGAGCTCTATCCATCTTCTCTGGCACATATTAAGCTTTTTCTGTGTGAATATATATTTAAGACTCTTGTGGTTAGTATATATCTCACATTTGTCTCCATAGAGATAATGCAGCTATATTTTTAAGGAAAAGATCACAGCCGCCAACTCCAGATCAAGTGTTGGATAGTTTCGCTCAAAGATTTTCAACTGCCTTGAGACATTGGATATCACTTTATCATTCTGCATCAGCACAAAGCCTAAGACCTTCTTTGAAGCATCACTGAAAACAACATAAATTTCCCCACTTGTGGGTAAAGTGAGCACGAGTGCAGTGGTAAGCCTCATTTTCAACTCCTTGAATCATTCTTCACAATCATCACTCTCAAAAAACTTTACTCCCTTTTGAGTTAGCTTGGTAAGAGGGTTGGACAATTGTGAAAAATTTCTCAAAAATCGTCGATAATATCCACCTAACCCCAAGAAGCTATAGATATCCATTACCGATGTTGGCCTTGGAAATCCCTCAATTGCATATTTTTTGGAGGGGTCCACAGATATCTCATTGCTTGTGATGATATGTCCTAATAATGAGACCTCCTTCGACCAGAACTCACACTTGTTGTACATTGCATAGAGCTTCTCCTTGCGCAAAGTCTCTAGTACAGTTTTTAAATGCTCCTCATGATCCTCCTTGGTTTTGGAGTATATTAGAATAACATCTATAAAGACTACTAAAAATTTGTCAAGGTAATCTCTAAAGACTCTATTCATCAAGTCCATGAATATTGCTGGAGCATTGTTGAGTCCGAAAGGCATTACTATGAATTCATAGTGCCCGTACCTTGTACGAAAAGTAGTCTTGGGGATATCTTCATTCTTCACCCTTACATGATACTATCCCGACCGAAAATCCACCTTGGAGATGTATTGTTCTCCACGTAGATGATCAAACAAGTAATCGATTCTTGGGAGAGGATACTTGTTCTTTATCGTGATTTTTTAAGTTCAAGATAATCGATGCAAAGCTGCATTGACCCATCCTTCTTCTTGACGAAGAGGACTGGTGCACCCCATTGTGAAGCACTTGGGCGTATAAACCCTTTATCCAGATTCTCTTGTAGTTGTTTCTTCAGCTCTTCAAACTCAACAACAACCATTCTATATGGAGTCTTGGATATTGGTAGCTCCCCAGGTATAAGTTCAATTGAGAACTCAACATCTCTTCTTACAGGAAGACCAGGAAGTTCCTCGGGAAACACTTATGTGAATTCCCTCACAATAGGCATTTCATCAAGGATGGTTTCTTCCTTGGACTCAATCATCTGAGCCAGATACGTGTGCTCATAGGGCAGTTATATCCATGCATGAGATGATGGAGCTAAAGGAGATTCATCTTCCTCCTGACACATGTAATGAATTGGGGGTCGATTCTCAATATGGAGTGTGATTTCTCTCTCCCGACAACTTATATTGGCTCTATATAAGGAAAGCCAATCCATGCCAAGAATTGCATAAACTTCTACCATAGGGAGTATGATGAGGTTTTCCAGGAAATTAAATCTACATACTATAACAGGGGAGGACTTATATTCATGGGATGCAATGATTTCCCCATTTTCCGTACTCACCGACATCTTCGCTTCCTTGATTTGTGGTGGTGCTGGGATTGTTCTACTAAACATTAGAGATATAAAAGAATTCGTAGAACCTGAACCAAAAAGTACATTCTCTTTTATTGAATGAATAACTAGCATACCTATCACCACTTCGATGTCAGGGTTCACTTCGGCAGAAGTGATGGAAAAAGCTCTTCCTTTCTGCCTTGGAGGTTGTTGGTTGTCTCCGAAAACCCTTGGATTAGGGCACTAATTTGCAAAATGACCTGGTTCCTTGCATTTTTAGCATTGAACAACACGTTGAGGTTCGAACGGAGACTTCCTCTGCTCTGTCGTAGCCGTGGGTCTTTCTTTCGGACAGTTAACAGCTAGGTGCCCTTTTCTTCCGCACCTGAAGCATTTTATCGTCCCCTTAAGGCAATTTACAGGGTGCTTCTTTTTGTACTTTTGGAAAGTGGGGTGCTGGATCTTCTTAGCACCGTTGGATTTATCCACCGGACCACCAGCATCGAAGTACACCTTATGCTTCTTATCCCCATGACACCCCTGTGAATCCATGATCTCCATTTTGACCATGAGGGAAAATCGGACAATTTCCTCATAGCTGTCGAAGTAACAGATCGCTAATGCTTTCCACAAGCTAGGCTTCAGCCCACCAGAAAAGCGGTCAACTTTGCATTTGGGGGTAACGACAAAGCCGGAAGTGTATCGTGAAAGCCTTGTGAAGTTTTCCTCGTACGCTCCAACAAATTCTTTATCTTTTTTCTTGAGGGAAAGGAAGTCCCTTTCCATCATAAGCTGGAGGGTGCGCGGAAAATATTTATCGAAAAGCATCTTCCGGAAATCCTTCTTTTCCAATTCCTCAATCTCCTCCTCAGGCTTCGTATTTTTGATCAACGTCCACCATTGATCAGCTTCACCCTCCATACAATAAGCAGCCAGGAAAACCATCTGTTGTTCATAACATTGAAGGATAAAGAATATATTTTAAATGGAGTTGATCCATTGTTCAGCGATCGTGGGATCGGATGATCCACTAAAAGTTTGAGGCATTTGTCTCATGAAGATCTCGATAGCGACTTGTTCTTTCTTGGGGGGGGGGGGTTGAACGTTCATCTTGACCCATGTTTCTATTCAAAACATGATTTAGTTGAGAGAGAAGCATGAAAGAGTTCGTGATTCCTGCTCCCATTGGATTGGGCATCTCATTAGTACAGTCATCACACTAATCTTCACAACGGTTGTTAGCCCGAGTCCTCCTATTACCGGCCATTGGCTGGAATAAACGGAAAGTTAGGGGTAACACATAAATGTTAATCCAAAGACAAAAGTTGATGACTTATAAATAAACATTTATTCCCTTAACTCATGATTATATAGGCTTCAATCTAGGATTTTCATGATCTACTTTCTAACATATATTCTTAGGGGAATTTTTTTTAATTCCTTTAATAAGGGTTCATACTAAGCTTGTGAATTTATCAAAACATATCACCCGGGAGTGTCGTAATAAAGAGTGCAGAAAGGCCCGTTGTCGTGCACCAGTTCCCATTTGAGTCTAGCTCAAAGCGGTGTTTTTGGGTTTTACCCCTAGGATACATCTGTGCTAGAGCCACCTCTACCTGCTCGTATCCAGACAGGGATGTATCTGTCTGATAATCCACTTAGTACTTACCAAAACTTAGGGATGTTTTTATTATACTTTTTCTTGTCTCTAAGGCTTTACAAGGGTCTCCTAACCCCAAAAATAACTAAACCTATCCTCTGATACCAACTATGAAAACCCTTCTTTTTTATTTCAACTTAAACATGATTTATTACCTAAAACTTCACTTGATACAAAAAAGAAGATCGAGAGGTTTAGTGTATTTGGGGATTAGGATCATTACATAAAAAATTACAACATGAAATATAACATCTTTATTGAAAACATCCTTTACATGACCACTATATTCCCTCGTACTTAGCATTGCATGGGATAACCTGAGGACATGCATAAGAAAAGGGTGAGCTATAAAGCCCAGTAAAGGAATACACATGGAATAACATGTGGAGTACAATACATTTTCGAGATTAAGCATATCAATAGAGAATAAAAGAAACATGAACATAAAGGCATGATAAATCATGGTAATCATAACATGGAAATGTGGCAACAACACTTAACATGGAATTAGAATGAGCCAAGGTTCATTGCACATGGAGCATGAGTAAATCCTAATTGCACATGAAGCACGAGTAAACCCTCGTTGCACTTGAATTAGCATCATTCCACACTATTTTCACATTACTTATCATGATACAATACTTTACCCCATTCATTGGATCACGATAAGGGCACACCCTTCTTAAACATTTCATTTCATGCATATGTGTGCCACATAGATCATAAAACATGGATTCATAAAACATAATCATTTATTCCATGATAAAGGAATGTGGAATTCGTAAATGAAACATTATAATCAATAAGTAAATGTGCATAAAGGTCAATACCCTTGATGGAGAAATGGGCATGGTATTCACTACACAATGGCATTGGCTTAGAAAATCGGTGCGATTTCAGCAGCGTAACGATGTGACATATGAATTCATAAAAATGGATGATGAGAGAGAAAGGGGTTCCTCATCATATTTCTATGTAATTTACAGTAATGAGGTCATATAGATACATGTCCCAAAAATTTTAATGGAATTTAGATTCATGATACAAAAGTAATACTTGAATGTAAAAGAAGAGAGAGAAGTTCCTTTTGGAATTTCGGCATAGTAACGGGTGTACATTGGAGGCATTTAATGAGAGAGAAAGGGGTATCCCATCATTAAAACAATAATAGGGAAGTATGTGGGAGGTGTAAAACCATACAACAACATTCATAATTGAAATTAAAAGAGCATAACAACTTAAATAAATTTGGACAACAAAGAGAAAGGAAGAAAAAACCCTTACTTGGAAGTTTGCTTCCAAAGGCTAGAGAGAGGCTTGTGAGAGGATTCTTAGGAGCTTGGGGAACCTTGGGAGGATTCTAGAGAGAGTAGGGAAAATGTTGGAAGAACTACAATGGATTTTAGTGGGGAGGAAGTGGGATCATTGGTGGGTTTATATAGGAAAGGTGAGGGAATTCATTATTATTTAGGGTTGGGACCCCTTATATTAAATTAATCCAAACCACAAACCATCACATGGTTTTTGCCCATGGTTTTTGGAAAAGGGAAGAGGAAGACAAAATTTTATAAGGCCAAGGTCCTATCTTCTAAAAATATTAGTGTTGCTTATGTGGAGGTGAGTCACACTCCCATGGAAATTAATTTAAAAAGGCAAGGTGTTGAATAAGTCTTGAGGGGTCCATTAATGCTTTGAAAAGTAAGAAAAACAAACCCAAAATCACATTATTTTAATGGTAAAACATATATTGGCAGAAAATTAATATTATAGTATTTTATTACATCACTATTGGGTCATTATGATGTCATAAAACACATTATATATTTAAACGGTATTTAGTTTTTACCCAAAAATTTGACTATCTCAGAAAATTATGAAAAATTCACCGTTGGATAATTTCGACGTCCTGATTCAAAAAATATCTTTTATTTTATCTAAATAATTTTCTAAATATGTTAATTTTCACTTTTAAAATAAAAACTGACATTTATCGAAAATTCACGGGTTTTGACAGAAATGTCTTTCAAACCATAATATAAATTTTAATTGTATTCATAAAATTATAAGATCATTTATTTTTAATAAAAATTAATTTAATAATATTATTTTATTAAAATATTATTTAATTCAAAAATCCCTTAATTTATAAAATATATTTCTTAATTAAATAATAACTAAAAACACCACTTGTACTTTAAAAACTATTTACAATGTATCACAAATGACTAGAAATTATATTCAAAAATAATGTACATGAACATAGTACTACTTATTTGTTACATAACCCCTTAAAAAAGCCGCATAAGACCTAAGGATAAGGTGTGCGATGGTGAAAGACTCTTGGGGTGGCTCGGATAACATCGCTCGAGTGGTAATATCTATCAACTTCAACTTTTCCCGTAGACGGTCACGTTCGAGCTTGACATGATGAAGCTCAGCTTGGGCTTGGTCAAGGGAAAATCCCAAAGACGCCACCTCTTTTCTGAGCTCCGACAAAAGGGCTTTGTATGGAGAAATTCTACTATATGCAGCCATCGCTTCCTTAGTCTAAGTAAAATTGGTTATGTTAAAGCCCTATATTTATACTAATCATGTGATCACTGTTCAACGACAATATTAGCAACGGTCAAAATTTTTAACATAAAACCAAAGAAGTGGGAATTTTATAAAAACATTTTATATAAATAGACATTTAATAATATCAAGAGGGATTTTCCATTAATGAAACATTGGGTCGTTACAAATATAGTACATGATTAGGAGGCACAATGGATAGCTCAAGATGAGTAGTTTGCAGTGAGGTGGAGTGCATTGGGTATGTTTTTGAAGGTATGACTGGGAGAATATTTGGGGATATTGAATCTATGAAATGATAGAATAATGTGACATTGAATATTTATATTTATTTAAATATGTTTATATAATTATAATAAATCGTTTAAATAATTTTAATGTACAATTTAATGAAAATAAATCTGTATTCTATGTTTTATTTAATGTAGGAACCCGATACAATTGAATATTCTAGTCGACATGAAAACATGGAGGATCTATCATCTAGAGATAAAGAACATGGAATAAGAGATCATTGTTGATATTTTATCCATATTTGTAGCAATTTTATTTGTGAATAAATGTTATATATGCTACTTTTGTTTGTATTTGACTGCTATCTTCTATGTTTTGATTATCTATTAATGTATCTAAATGTTTTATTTTGTATATTTACTTTGAGAAATGAAATTATATAATTCTGTAAAGCATAAATATTTCAGTATTTTTATACTATAATTGATTTCAAATTGAAATGTGATAATATTTTCAATTTTTTAGTTAGATTCAATTTAAACCACCGTAATTAAAAAAAATAGGTAAAGTATTTTCAGTTGTCAAAACCAGCATGATTTACTGGAAAGATACTATCAAATTCTTCTAAAGAATTTTTTTTCAAATTTAATATCCATTATAACCACAACTAGATATGTTTTTTAAAATAAAATTATATTATTTCTTCGTGGTTTTATTTACCACAATGTTCACTCGACATTTTCTGAAACAAAACTATCGAGTTTGTTTTAATTTTAGTTTCACCACTAAAAAATATAAATGTCAAATGATCTCACAAAACCACAATAAATATAAAAATAACAACTAGTATTATATTTATAATTTTGGAAAAAATATTGGTTCTAATAACTATTACTTATTAATAGGTGGGTGTTAAAACTACTACTTTTTTAAAAAAAAATCACCCATTCTAATTAGTATTTTATTACAGTTTGTTTCCATGGTTTATGATTATTTTCACCTGATTTACAACCATTATATATATTTTTTTCTTCCAATAGATTCCTTTTATGACCCTATTGTCAAATTTAATGATATATTATGTTATATCATTCATTATGTTTACCTATTTTGTTTTTATAAGACTTTTAACCATATATGTATCCCATGTTCATGCTTATGATCTAACCCTTCATAAATAATTAATACGTTTTCATATACAAATAATTTGATGTCATTTCTTCTTTTTTACCACTTCTCTAGGAATTACATATAATACTCTCTATAGATGGATTTTTTTATATAATTATGATTATGGGAGATGATATTGTAATAATGTGTATTATGATGTTTGTTCAACTAATCTCAAATGACACAAAATATTTGGGTTTTTAAATTTTGAGATTTTTGTGAGATTTAATTTTTGAATTATAGAAATTATTTAAAATATATACATGATTATCTTGGGAATTCTCACAAGAACTCTACCTAAAAATAAAACCATGCTTGACCCTTTGGCGGGGGTCCAAGAAATACCATCCATATTAAAAAAAGATAATAAAGTGTGGAAATAAATCCATGAAATATGAAACATCCACTAATTAGGGAAAAAAACCTTTATTTGTATTCTTTCTCTGAGGAGAGTCTCAATCACTCTCCACTATTTATGGTCTTATTTTGAATGTATGCTCTCAATAACATCCACCTTTGCCGGCATTTCATGATGCATCAACCAAATGAAGTAAGAGACCTTGTACTATATCTCTTAATTTAAAGAATCATCAAAATATCATTACCTAGCATCCTCATATGGAATTATGAATAAATCATAATAGTGGAACTTATACTTATAGAGCCCCAAAATTAACTGGCCATTGTGAAGGGGGGGGTTTGGGTGAATCGTCACCTTATTTTTTAAATTTTTTCCTTCTAATTAAACCTCTCAAACTTATTAAAGTTATTAAACTTCTGAATAATATGTAATAGTTTAACCATGTATTTAATTTAAATTAATAATAAATAGTACCAAATATTTACATTCTCAACATTGAATCGTACTCCTTACAATGTTGGTTAGATTTCCCAAAATGGATTCTTCACTATATCCAATGGTGATTACCACGAAAATTAGTTGGACACCCCAATTAATATTACAAAATAACTAGTTACACAATCCAAATAAAATATCTTCTTTGGTGATTGTTCAGACACCCTGTATAGAAAGTCTTTTTTCATATTTTATTTGATGATAGAATGATCTATACATGCTCCAGGTTGCTTCAATACCTCTTTTAAATTTACCTCCCTCCAAAAATAGTCTAGACTAATCAGTCATTCTTATCTACAGTCTCCACAAAGTTATATAACAGATTGAACATCTCTTCTAGTCTGAAAACTATCTTAGATCATAATTGATCTCGGTCTCTTTAGTTCATTGTATACATGGGCATGTATATCCTATGATCCAGTAAATAGTTTCTAGTTTTAGTATCTTATCTCCCCTCGATACAATATTGTATTAATTCTTAAAATACCTTCTCTAGTATATGACTTATTAAATAGGTAATCACATAACTATTAATATACTATATGATATTTCACATTAAAAAACTCCCATGCACTGCAATCACTTACCTCTTTTGTAAGTCATCACAACCAGTTCGAAAATCGAAATCTACATTTTTCATATGTATTGTAGAGTCTAAACCATTAACTCATGTATTTGTTAAGTGGTTTTCACATTTACCATTCATGATTGGAAAAAAAGTTCCCCTTCAGTTCATGTTCATAGTATATGAATTTACCTATTTTATAAATTTATAAATAATACCACTAAATAAAATTTATTTATCCCTCTAAAATATCTTACCAAGAAGGTATGTTCTTCTCAAAGTAATTATAAAATTTACCCAAAATGTAAGATGATATTTATATAAAATGATAAATTATAGTAAACCCTGATTAGTTTTTGTTTTATGGTTAATCATTCAACACCTTGAACCGATAAAATACATGACTTCACAGGTTTGCATACTATATTGCTATGGAATATCTATGAATTGAACCTCTCACAGTGTACAAAAATAGAGATTTTTTTCTTCATCGTGGGTAGCATGATCATGAACTATACCACATCATTAACACTATGAATTCTAGGATATATCATGAACTACATGATCACATGTAATGAACACATGATATGATTCTATCCTCTACCAACCACATGAAAGCTCATGTTGATAGGGAAACATTGCTTTCCATTCTTAATCACATGTTTTCCATGAAGAATTACATAAAATAAAACTTTAGAACCACATAATAACCTCATTATAAACCTCATCACATGATCACATCAATAAAACACCTTCTATGAATATTCTTCTCACATCAACCAATTATATAATGGTCCATTAAGTAATTTATTAATAACTTATAGACAAGATGACATAAAGAATCCTTATACATATAGTAACCTCACAAGATAACTTATATTATATTTGGTCTTCATGAATTCATTGGTGTTTCTACTAAGAGTCTTGGATTGAACTTATATGGTTATTTTTCTATGGAATAGACTTAGTAGCTCATTTAGAAACACACTATGAGTAGGAACACCTATGCTAACATACCCTACCTCACAGTGTGAATGACAACTTGGAATTTCATACTTTTGATTTATGTCAAGTTCTTTCAATTGTTTATGTCATTAAATGTGTTACAATTTTGATTATTTATCATTTCCACATCAAAAAATTATATAGAATGGAAGATATTGATTAGTTAGTGTGTTTCCTCATCCAGATAATTAATCTAGTTTGGTGTTGGTGTTTGACTACTGTGTGCATTTTCATTCTTCATGTAAGAGTCTAAGTACCACTCCCCTCTTTGTGATCTAACCTATATTTTTGCCTATATGTTTACTTGAACAATAAAAGCATTCTAAACCTCAGTATGCTCATCCACCAAGCCTCTTAGGCCGGATCAGGTAGATTTATCTCCCTAACAGTTGATAATGTTGGAAAAATATTTAAAACAAAATTATAAATCCAATCAAATAGTAAAATACATGAAGCTATCGTGAAGGATTCAATAATATATAAAATTTATTATCATTATGTCAACGTTAAATTAAATCATTAAATTATTGATATTTATTTAAATCATAAAAAGATTATTAGTCTTTAATAATTCATTTTTCTAAACAATAATGTACCTCCAAATAATATAAGAATATGTTTTTTTGTATTATAAATAATTAAATAATCATCATATATTATTTCAAGAATGTATCTATAAAAATTATCCAAGCATTACCATATCATTACATAAAACATAGATTGACACATTGATAGTAAAATATAATCAATCTAATGACAACTTCAATAAAAAACATCATTACTAAAATTAATGTGCTATCTCCAAAAATCATTAGTCTATGTTTTTTTCATTATGAATAGTTCAAAAATCATCAAATATTATTTTGAATACATATCCAAAACAATTCTCAAAGCATAATCAACTCCTCTCATAAAAAACATATTGAATCATTGATAAAAAATATAATCACTCCATTGGGAAAATTAATCTCCCCCATTATATTTTTTCCAATATCACTACCCACCCCTCAGGTAAACATGTGTTTTTCTCTTTATCCCCCATTTTCTAATGAAATAAAATGGATTTGAAGTGGTATTATCTTTTAATATTCCATCTTCAATCAATATTATTTTTTATCCAAGGGTTAAAATCATATGATTCTATAAGAGAGAGAAATGATACAACAAATTTTATTCATAAAGTGTATTTATCTATAAAACTCAATTTCAACATGTGTAAACCAAAATTAGAAAAAAAATATTACATAACCAAGGTGATCAATATTTTCCAGAAAAACATGCACATGACACAAAAATCATATAACTCACTATTTATATTTTGGGTCTTCTCAAACTATCAAATCATTTATTATTTTAATTCAAAATCAAATGAAAAAAATAATAGAACATTAAATAAGAAAACATAATGATCCCACTTTTAATCTTGACATCAACTCCCCGTTGATGAAATTTTTAAATAATCCAGAATAAGGATGTGAGAGTAGTGTTTTAATTCATTTTTCAACTTTCTCAATGTGTTTTTTAAATTCCTCATTTACTCTATAGTAATGATTTAACATTTTAAACTCATAATTACATTACCTCAAGGGATGAATCTATCACCTTCAATAACCTGTACGTTAGAAAAAAACATATAGGTAAGGGAATAATGAGTGAATTTTTAGTTCCTCAAAAGAATAATTTTGGATTAGAGTTTAATCTCACCCGTGACGATTTTATACTTTCAATCTCATTAGGATAAGATTAATTTATACACATTTTACTATTTTGAATCTCAATATATTTCATATATTCTTTCTTTTCTAATTTTGTTTGTATAGAATGTATGTATACACCTTTGAGGTCTTGGAAAATTCAATCCTTTGAACATGAATGATATTTTTTATTATAGATTCTTGGTATGGTAATATTGTAATATAAAATTTCTTTTCCATTATTATTCTAATGAATCCTTTAACAATATTTATCTTGAATAATCATATCTATATTAATTGACAACTTCTCATAGACCCCAACTTATTCGTGTGTAATTTTTTTCAGTTGTCTTTAGTGTCAATGTCATCATCATTTATTAACTTGGCTATATCTAATATGTGTAGATATAAATTTAATAACTATTTTCTAAAATTCTCAACTTCTTTTGAATTTTCATCTGTCATTTTTAAAGCCTTATGATTTCATGACTGCTACTTTTTATATTTCAAAATTTTATTCCCATTCACGTTATGTGATATCTCTACTTGTAGTATAGTATTTAATTCTTTATCTTTATGCCTACTTGAACCACACCTTCTACACATTACTTAGACAATTTTAAATCTTTTCTGAGTGGACAGATTCAATGAAATTCGTGTCATAACATAATTATTTGTGAATTATATATTCTTTTTTAACTAAATATCCCCATTAATTGATTCCTCATTTCTAAAAATGGAATGTTATGATTAAAAAATATATTTTGTGTCTAGAAATACACAAAACAGGTAATAATTTTTTAAATTTGATCTCTGATCTTGATAACACACAAATCCAAAAACAATTGAGGTCGTATTTCTTCAATTTGACCCATATTTTGCAAATAGAATTATGGAAACCTTGTAATATTCCCCCTTCATTTTTTTTGGAATAGTTTACATTAGTTTTATTAGTACCAATTTATTCAAAATAGTTTTTTACCTACTATTTTTTAAATTTAAGAATTAAATTTTTAATGATATAGTATTGTTTTCAGTTTCATATTAAAACCCATATTATCACTAACTCAGGAATATTATCCTTTAACCTCAAATGAATTGTAGAAGTCTTACTCAATTTTTTCAGATCATTTTGATCAAAAACTCCCAATTATTATGTCTCACATAGTTCTTATTGTCTTATATATATCCACTCCTCAAAATCAATTATAATCTTACCTTGTTCATGTTTTCTAAGATTCTGATTTTTAATCTCATCAACAAACAATAAGTCTTTCTAATAATTTTAACTTTTTGTTCATTCATATTTATTTTCTCCTTTTGTAATCATTTATTTCTGGATGTTTTAAGCTCCTCAATAAATTCTTCGAGGTAACCTTTCAATAGCTATTCCATCTGTTTTCCTTTATTCTACAACATAATCACATATTAATGAATTAAAACCTTTTTTTAACTATGATTTAAAATTATCCACATCATCCAGAGATATATATGATACTGATTAATATTTCTCATTATTTTTCAGTAAATTTATTTTCCCAATCCTATTATGATGATTATGATGATTATTATTTATATTAGTTCAAAATTTCTTATATTCATCATCAGATTTCAATTTAATTGACATATTATTTAGACATAAATATGAATAATTTCCAAATCCATCACTATTATAACACTTTTGTGAAGTTTTTTATTTTTCTATAAACTCATCCTATTTTAATCCCCTTCATATAAGTGTAACGATTTCACTATGTTCTAATTAATCATAAAAACGGAATCACTGTATTCTATAACCCATAATACATTAATGTTTTCCTCCAACATGCAAATTCCATTTAATTTTTTTGAAGGTTGGTTCCTTTATAATATCATAGGAAGTGATACCCTTATGTAGCTCATATACTGATAAAAATTATATTTCAAACAAGTAAGGTATATTTAAGTCAAATTGATTAGAAAACATGCTCATAACATTTTATAAAATGATTGGGTCATCCATAATCTCACCAAATAATCAAATACTTATTAAAATATCATTCATCCTAGTGTCATAATCATAAATTTTTTCATCATCATAATATTTTTTTATGCAATCAAACATTATACTCTATCAATGATGTTTAACATCATTGAATTTGATATTATCCTCATAGTTTCCTTTTAATTTGTCCTATATCACTTTGGTAGTCTGTAGACCCAGTAACTTTGTGTTGAATTTCTCTGATAAAGACATCTATGGAATTTTGATATTTCCCATATAACTCCGTATTTGTCTTATCATCTTTAATAAGAACAAAATATTTAAAAATGGGTAGAAAACCAATTTTTTCAGTATCTATCAATTCCAAGACAAGTGATAGGAGGTTGAAAATCATCTTATTCATATAGTTGTGATAATTATTTCCCTAAGAAGATGGAAGAAACCTGATATTCATATAATTAAAATTATATATTTATTATATTCATACTCTACATATTTATAGGTTCCACATCAAAGTTGACTTTTTCCTATTTTGGTTGCATTACCCTGGCATAGATTATTCACAATATCAATAAGTAATGATAACATAAATTGGTTAGACACCCAACTACATTACACAAGAATTATTTCTACACCCCAACTAAAATCACTTATATAGTGACTTTTTACATAGCCTAGAAAAAAAAGCATTCATTAGAATTGATCTAATGGGATAAATATTTCAATACACTCTAGGTTTCTTCAATACCTATTATAAATTTTTGGGCTTTCATGAGCAAGCTAGATTAATAGGTTTTGATTATGTACATTATTTTAGATTTTAAATACTGTCTTGTATAGGTCTATGGGTCTTGATACTTATTCAAATATTAAGATATCTCGAACTCCTCAGTTTAATGAAAAATGAAGAATGAAATTCTTATTCTTTTATAATGTTTTTCTGGCTCCAGTCTATTTAATCTCCATGATAATATATTGCATTGATTATTAAAATCTCTTCTTAAGACCATGACTTATGAAGTATATCTTTAAAAAAGTATAATATACAATAATATATTTTCCATAGAATAAATTACAATGAATATAGATTACATACTTCCCTTATGATTATAAGAAAACAACTTTGAAAACTAGAGAACTTGCTTCACACCTGTACCAAAAAACGTACTCCTTCATGTAATGCATCAAGTATACAGTCTTAATCTTCAAATTGAATGATAGGAAAGAAATTCAGACCATCACTCCATGATCTTATTACAAATTTCATCTTATTCTCCGTATAACTAAAAAATTTTGTGAACATAAATGGATTTGTCTTTCAATAATCTCCCCTTAAGAGGTTTAATTCTTGTCAAAGTCATTTGAAAATTTCCCCACAAAGTAAACAACTATTTGTAGGAAATATTTAAAGATAATATCCCAGTATTAATCTAATAATTATGGAAAATAATTTAATACCTTTCATCTCTATAAAACATGAAATCAATAGTTTTCCTTATTGAATAGACACATAATATACATGAATTGAAGCCTTCAACATGTAATCAATCAAAAATATTTATCCTTTATTATATGATACCCGATCACAAAATATTTTATCATGTGAACACCATGAATTCTAGTATCCTTCACATAATACATGATCATATGAATTGACATCGTGTTCTGATTTTATATATTAACTAACCTTGTGACAACTCTTGTTGACACCATGACATCAATTTGTATTCTTCATTGCATGTTGACATTACAATATCTCATATGTTGAGGATTTATTACAACCTGATAAACTCATTATTACCTCATCACATGTTCACTTGAAGATCAGACCTTCACCACACATCATATCACATGCATCACTTATCTCTTGCTTCATCGCATACGTTCTTCAACGCTCACTGAGAGCACGACATCAATATAATCTACGTCATTTACCCAACTCATGTCATTTACCAAAACATTTGTGATACACAATAATTTTTGGATATCTCATTATCCAAGTTTATTATCAACTCACATGGTGGTATTTTTATGGGAAAACATTTGTATCTCAGTCATAGATTCACTACCCATTCAAACTCAAATTATAAAAAATCCTACTCAATGGTGAGGATGATGAGTTTGAATAACATTGTTTCTATTTATTTTGTATACCAACTTAAGTTTGTATTTTGAAATGTATAAATAGTGGTCATAGGTAGTCTTCCCAAATTGTGTATGGGTATATAATGGATGCAATTTATTTCTTAGTGTATTTACTTTGGCTAACAATGAAGTGGGTTTAGTGACAGTTCCCACCTCATAACTTTTATTTCACCCCACAATTAGAGCTTAATAACCAATTATTACTCTATATAACAACCTATCCTCCTACATTAATACACACATGACTACTTTTTTCATTCTATACCTCACTATAATCATCCTATTATCTGATTAACCTGGCTTCAGTAGAGCTGGCTCCCTCATATTTGAGATAATTCCATTGGTTGGATGAGGATGATGTATTTTTTTAAGGAAACCCCAATGTTAAAAATTTGAAAATTAAATTCCATGATAATGATACCACATACCAAGGGCTTCCCAAATCCTTAATAAATACATCTAATCAATTATTTGATTCTACACTTCTTTGATATACGAAACAATACTCAATTAAAATCACAATATATTCTACAATTTGCACCAAGTATCAATCATATGTTAAATTTATTCTCATATTGTTAACATGTAATAAATTATAGAATTTAAAATATTTATTTAAAATAATAAAAATATGTTTCAAATTCACTTATTCATTTTTATAAACAATGTGTTATCTTCAAATATAATTAGAAAATGTTTTAGGAATTACGAATAGTTTAATAGGTTTTATATATTTTTTTGATGTTAAATCTATAAAAATCTTCCAAGAATCCTCTAATCCTTACAACAAACACATATTGAGAGATTCGAAATAAATAAAATTCATCCAATGGACACTTCGATTTACAAATATCATTATTGTTAGAAATTTACTATCTCCAAACATCATCAGTACATGTTTTAGAATTATGAAAAGATCAATACTAATTTGATAATATTCTGAGGATTCATCCATAAAAATAAACCATCAATCATTGGAGAGTTTTCTAAAAACATATGAATACATTAATAACAAATACAATCCATTCAATGGACACTTTCTTAACAAATTCAAAACTCTTACGCACTGTAGTTCCCTTGGCAGAGAGAAAGAATCTCCCACTGATAAGGCACCTTCATGGTTGTCTAAATAAACTCAACCGAAAACTGGTAAAAAAAAATTATCCTATGAAAATTACAACTAATCTCAATATGTTAAGAACAAAAACCAAAACATTAATGTTTCCCCAAATATAATGCTTCCAAAAAATAGAATCTAATGTTCCCTATGAGCACAGATTATACTGTAGGTAAGATCTTCCCCCTCTAAAAAATTCCCAATCTCTTGATTTTAAATAGATCCATTATTCTTTGATAAGACCTCACACTAATAAGGACAAATAATATTCCTCCAAAAATATTTTTAATTGATTTAAAATCTCTTGTGATTTACTATAATATACTACTAAACAAAAATGTAATGAACCTGATTGGTACATCGAACTAGAGTAATTATAAAAAAACAAAAAAAACTATTAGGGACTCATAAATTCACATTATGGAGTACATAGAGATTTAAATGTTAAGATTCATCTAAATTTCCCTTATCTACCGAATTAAAATAGATGTACGGATAATCATATTCAATGATCCACACCTAGGTCTTTATACCACAAGAAATATAATTTCAATTAGTGTGTTTAGTAAATATAAGGTCCTTTATATGTATTACAGGAGTCCTAAAAACCCATATCATAGTTATAATCGCTTTCCTATATATAATGAAAAGTTAAATTGATTTCACTTACTCACCAACCCCAAAAATTACCCATTTATTCCCATCTCTTTACTTTATCCTATATCTCATCCAAAATATTTTATACCACCTTTTAATGAAACATCACTTATAGTACCACTCATAGATCGATAGTGGAGATGAGTGTGACCCCTGAATCCGTTTTATAAAAAATACCGGGGTTAGTGACTAACATTGAGGGTATACAATTAATATATAAGGAAGGAATTATCCTCAAAATAACCAATTTTATTTTAAAATATCTCTTTATAAAATCCCAAATATAAAAAATAACCATTAAAATTGATTAAATTTCAAAAAAATGGAAATAAATAGAAATACTGAAAAAATACCATGAACCACATCTATGACAATGACCATGAACTCTAGAAACCCATGAACAACCTCTATTAAAGAGTGGAATTTATCCCGATCACCAATTCACACATGAGAACCTTAAAAAAATAAAAATTATATATGGGTTAACATAAAAGTATAATCAATATTATCCTCCCAAAAACCATTCCTGAAAATGATGAAGAATCATACTAAAGTCTTGATGAATTCATAGAGAAACTAACCTGTAACCAAATCATGTAATGTACATTTTCAACTACACTATGGCTTGCTCATTAAGTATTTCAAAAAATTATGTTACATAATAATAAAACATTTATTCAATAGGGAAACCCTATATCCACTTTCCCACTAAGCTAGTCACCCTAAACACCAATGACTTATATACTGGAACTCAAATCCCCTACACAATTGATACTACACATCTATTCCCTCATATCACAACCACATTATCATCTCATTATGTAAACCCAATAAATCATTAAAACCATATCATCATGACATCATCACTATCACATAAGAAAACAATGATCCATCAAAACCCTCTATTTATATACACCATACCTCAATCCATTATATTCCAAATATAAAACCATTTGAATTAATCAAAAACCATTACAACCTAATATAAGTATACACAACAACCTTATGCTTCCATAAAATTCTAATAGCTATATAAAATAATCAAGATCCATTACATCTTGTACCAGCACATACCCTACAATAGTATGGCACAAAAATCTAGATTTTTATACGCATATAGTCTGTGTGGAATGGGGGAGAGTGGTATGTTGAGTATTCAGTCATCAATAACCTCTATAACCTAGATGTTGAGAATAGAACCTAGGATGATGGCCAAATATGGTAGTTGACTGAACTAATAGACTCAGGTGGTGGAGAAAAATTCATCAATGAATATAATTATATAGTTAACACAACCGGTCTAGGAAAAATATTCTTCCTTAGACTTAAACTAAGTCTAAAACCCCACATGACCATGAAATTTACTATAATAGGATTGAATAGATAAACTATTCCTAGCATATAGGCAACAAAGTTTAACCTAACTAAGTAACCGGTAATTTTTATTTACAACTTTTTTAGTGTATTTAAATTATAAATCAGTTAAAAAATGCATAATTAAACCACATTTAACTATTTCATAGACATCTAACACTTTGTTGCTTTTACACAAAAATTCATTTCCATATTCCAACCCATGCTCTTTTAGAATTTATTCCAAAAAATAAAAGGTTTCAATTTTAAACCTCATAACCATCATAAACACACATTTTCATGAATTTATTTTTTATTTTATAATAATTACATAATCCCATGTATTTTATGGCTCGAACCAAATCCATATCAAGGTATAGATATAACCAAATGAAGAAAGAATTTCTTAGAAAGAAAAAATTAATCACAACATAAGACAATAAGAAAAATAATCAAGAATAGATATCAAAAAATGGAAACAATACCATCATAAACCTCATAACAATAGATAAAAATTATTTAAGCCTACTTATAGACCCATTCTATATATTTCAACATCATTCGCCTCAACCACTACCCCAACTACTGAAAACCAGTCCAACACTCAACTAATATAAAAACCGATATTTTTTCATAAGATCAAAATAATGGATTAAAAATTATGAATTATAAAAATGGTAGTTAGTCACATTTATATAAAACAATAATATTAGGATATATTCAATAATGATTCACTCATGCCTATAATCAAATAATAATCAAGTCTTGGCCTTAAAATATCCGCAAATAGTTATGTCATCAAGAAACATTTTCACTAATGTATTTGAATTAAATAATCCCGTATGACTGTGTTTCAACATAAAGAAACCTAATATGAAACATCAAGTAGCCACCATAAATATTTTTTATACATTAGAATCAAATCCTCTCACCATAATAATCATTTTCAAGGAATAATTTAAATATTTATTGAATGAATCATTTATTATCTTTTATATTTTACAATCTTTATGTTTCTTAATCAATTATATCATGTTTAAAAAACTAAATGAATGACTAAATAATAAAAACATTAATATTTTTTTGTATCATGAAAACTATTTAAGAGACCATTGTGAATAAGTGTATAATCACATGAAATTATATCATCCCTTTTTGATTACTATAGTTTAATTAATTATGATTTATAAACATTAGTAATTCCAATACCATCCTTTTATCCCTAAGAAAACATATTAATGAATAAAAAATTAATCATATAATAATAATAGATGTTTATGGATCCCATATATCATTTCCCAGTCTCAATAGATTCACTACTCATATAGAGATGCCACACTACAAAGCAAGGTGAAGATGATGATACTTTAAAAGGATTCAATCATACAAGGGAATCCTACTGAACTTCATTTCAAAATATACTTAATGGTTCTTGTTATTCTATCTACTCTTACTGATCCAAATTAATTTGAAAGTATGAATTGAGTATAAATACACTAAATAAAAATACAGTTGCATGTGTGCTTAAAATCCCCACCCACCTCAACACAATATAGTGGGATAACTATGTTTTTTCTTCAAATAAATATTTATCCACATTAAAACCATGGTATGTGAGGAATAAATTAATCACAAGTGAATGTATTTAAAATAATAATATTAATACCCCAAAATTGATAGATTATACAAGGTTCCATCCTACTATATGGTGTGTTAATACCCAACACGCCCATGGTTCCCATAACCATGTTTTCCTAGGGGAAACACTCGATGACATGGTGGGTTTCTTCATTCCATTTCCAGACCACCATGGATCCTATCACGGCATGGATAACCCAAGATCACTATTTCCATATCACTAATGTAGCACGAAAAAACATCAACATCCACCATAGACACCACATAAATATTTTACCAACCCTTTTTTTCTACAGGGAAACTCACCATACTTATCCACAATCCATTCCCTTAAAAACAAGATAAAATATGAAATAGAGCTTCACTACTATAGAGAATTATCCTAAAATGTTAATTTCTAAAATTAACCTCTCCAGGAATTGAAAGGGACAACGCAGAAACTAAAACCATTGGAATTTAACCCCCTAAGTTCACCAAACACCAAAATTGAAAATCATATGGTTTTTAATGAAAAAATAATAACTTACCATGACCAAAACACCATCATGAACTCTACAATATGGCATGGAACTACATGATGAACCATAAGTGAATTAAAATGCAGTTTTACTCCTTTAAAGAACCTATAACCTCTCTACAATTTCTAAAATTCCATAAATAAAAAAAGGGAGTATCTGGAAGAATCATTACTATATAGTCAATATGTTTTTCTTTTTGTTATATTCCACTTGGTACATGATGTTTTTTAATGGATATATGATTGGGTTATATAGGGGGAAGTAGAATTAGGCAAGCCACTAAGTGGCTGGTGACCATAGATACAGTAACCAGTTACTTCTTAGTAATTATTGGATGGATGGTCGCTACATAACATGTATTAAAAATTGTTATTAAAAAATAATTTAAAAAATTTAATATACTATATTAATAATACATAACTCTTCCCTCCTTCATTCATCCAGTAACACTGCACCTCTCTTCCCTCTTATTTTCTATTATCATAAGTGGAGGGGATATCTCATTTATGGATAGATTAGAGTGTTGATAATATATTTTGGTTCCAATGAGTGATTATTAAAATATTCTCTATTATATTCATTGTTTTATGTACAATATTCCCATGTATCATTATATAATATCTAATTTATTGGTTTTCTTTGTTTTCTTTTTTTTTGTCCAATTGAAGCAGAATTAGATGAAGGTTCTTGATGAGTTGGACCCTATTAGACTTAAATACATGGTATTTTTCTTTCCCATTGGGGTTTTTATGTGTTTAATTTATCATATAAAAGAAAAAATGTACCACTTTTTTCGCATTCCCAAGAATTTATTTTAAATTTAATTCTTTACTACTTATAAAAAAATTGAATATGTTAGAAATTTTTATGTGACGTTCTTTGAGTGATGGGTATCACAACCATGGTCATTATTAACCCCTCATTTTAGATTTTGAGTTACATTACTTCAAATTTAGACATTAAATGGGTAACCAATAATTGATAAATGACCTCAGGTTTGACACCCTATGATTTTAAAATAATAACATTCTATCTGATAAGGTATTCAACACGCAACAGCCACCTTAAATGATCCAAGTGATATATGATTATTTTTACATAAATGTTAAATTGTTATGTATTAATAATATTACATACATTATGATATATATATATTCTACTTAATATAAATTTATTTATATACTCTTATAAAATAAATAATAATTTTTTTTTGTAATGTGGCTTTATTCTTCAAAATTATTATTTCTTCAAAAATTATTTTCATTAAATTTTAGAAAATATTCCAATTAATTTATGAGTATTTTTAAAACTTTATTTGAAAAAATGTAATTAATTTTACATACCATCATATTAAAATAATGATATGGAGATAATTTGGAATTTTTCAAATTATAATGATTTTTCAGTGAATAATGATAAATATTGTTTTTTATAAAGAGACCATCTACTTTCAATAAATTAACTACATTAAAAGTCCCTTTGGGAATTGAAATTGATTACAAGATACATAAATATAATTAAATTATATTAAATCTAATTAATTAAATTTGAATCACCTTTATATTTTATTTTAGTATAAGTTTAATTTTTGGATTTTAAAATGCATTTTTCTAAAAAAAAATTTAACGTTAATAATGTTTCTCCATGTTAGTTAATTAAAATAACAACTAGTGATTAATTAGTTAAATTAATTGTATATATGATATATATAATTAAATATATTTATATTAATATAATTATTATTAATATATATAGAGTTTATATAAAATCATCTTATGATTGAAAAAATAATTTCATGAAAAACTATTTTCTCATCTCATCTGATTGCCTTATTTTTAATTATATTATAAAAATTAGATGAATTTAATTTGGTAAAAATGGAAAAAAAATTTAATAAGAATAATTTATATTATATAATATGTCATGACCCGTCCTAGATGGGCCCATTCCATGACTACCCCAATCCCGGCTCTAATAGGTAAGGGGATTATGACTATCATTGAGTAGACATATCCCACAAATGTGAGGAATTTTCCTAAGTAACTGTACACAGACACCTCCAATATTGAAAGGATGAAATGTAAATCACTAATTAAAAAATTGATGCATGCACTAAGATACCAACCATATAGTATGACACTAGAAAAATGGAATGTAAACAGTGCTAGAATACAAGCCTACCAAAAGAATCAGTCTACAAAATTGAATGCACAAGTTACTAAAACTAATCTATAGAAAAACATACCTGAATGGAAAGGTATGAGACAACTGTATAAATACATAAGATCGCACATTTACTATATGGTCTCTCTAAGAACCACCCAGTCATGGTCCACCTAGGACTACGTTAAAGAGTCGATAATCGACACAAGAAGCAACATGTGTGGGAAAAAACATAAAGGGGTGAGTAAAACAATACCCAATAGGACACCCTAAAAACACAAAGGAATAAAACAAAAAAATATATGATGTATACCAAAAATAAATAGTACAGGCATCTCACACATGTATAAATATATTGTACACAAAACTGGATCATTCGAAGTAATAAGAAAACAATCAAGTATTGATAAGAAATGTAGTCCTGATGAGGCAATCAACCACGATAAGATACAAAATCTCTGTAACATCATGGACCTAGATGCCACTTAACAGGTGCGCTGAGCTCAGTTGGCCCTATGGCCTCAAGTGCATATTCCCGAATTCCAGAGCCTACTGACTAGCTGCTAGGGCCTAGGGTGTGTCAATGGGAAGAATATACCCTAATTTTTAGAGTGTAACACAGTAAAAGGAACATACTGGAATAGTAAAAAGTGGAATCAATATAAATAATATAAATAAACAGTGGAAGTAAACTGATACAATAGATAAATTGGAATACAACAATAACTGTATCAACTGGAATAATGATAACATAATTCCATGTCACTAGAAAACTTCGAAAACATGTATACAAGACACCAAGCATAACATGTTCCAAAATGTAAATGAAAACAAAGTCTACTCCAAGAATCCGAAGATCCTACTTGGTCTTCTTCAATCATGCTCTATCCATACAACACAATATGAAGTGTTTGAAGCTCTATGCTTCCCTTTTCCAATACCTGTAACCATGTAATATACTCCAAGTACCAAAAAAAACCTGGAGAGGGTGTGAGATAAATTTTAGTTGGCCACCACATATAGTGTTTATAACATTCGGCCCATGTAATGGAATATAGCAGTGTGCACTCATTCATTTAAAAAGTAAAGAAATTAGTACAATATGATTAATACACGAGTTCCTCCTTGATCCCTAAGATGGTGTCTGAACATGTTACCAGTTCATTAATTAAGTAATCTCAATTTAGTGTTGATGGTCATCTGAGGCAGAGCCAACACTGACATCACCTCGTGATAGTATTTGTAGTGAAGGTCCCAATACATTACAAGAAAACCTAGAAAGGATATCTAGTGAGGGAGTTCCAGGGTAATAAGCATGGTAACATAGAACTCATATAATTCTAACTCTGTAGAACCCGAGTCTAGCTATGTTGTAACAGTGTAATCCAAGGATCATAATCCAAGGCATCCAACAATAAGGTTCCTACCGAGTCCATGTTTACCAACCAAGTTAAACGAGGTTATGAAATGACAGGGCCCTATGGGCTTTCAACATCGCACCTACTTGTCAATTCTAGATTCAAGGAGTGTATCTAATTTATCCTATAATAATTTATGAAACCTACAGTAGTATACCCGGAATCTACGTAATAGACAAGAACCGAAGTCTAGGTTAGTACCAAACTAAGAAAACAATATCCTTGATTCAGAATGGTGTTCCCAAGACCCTGTGTATTCTCCTCTTAGAATCAAAGGTGATCTCAAGTCATTCCATTCATATTTGATATTTTAATCATGTAATAATTCATTTGGTTTATGTTTTTACTTCCATTAGTGATGATAGGTCATGTAGAGTTGCAACCATATATTTATTGGTCTAGGCCTTGTCTTTCATTAGTGTGGATAGGCCAGGTAGTGTTGAAACCATTTAATCATGTCATAATTAATGAATAAGGCATTTTCAAATAGAGGAGTTCACTGCACTACATTTCTTTTACATGGAAATGTTTTATATAAACATGTAACTTTTATTGAATATCATTTTCTATGTAAAATTTATATACTTAGTGTAATTTCCATTTCAAATTTCACATTTAATAATCTTTTGGAAGCACTTACCTAATGTGGGTAACATGGTGAGCATACATGATAAATTCCATTACAAAATTATTTTTAATAAAAATTTATTAATTACAGGCAGGCTTACCTTTTGGAAGTTCAAGAAAATTCAAATCCAAATGGTGGCTGAAACATGTTGAAACACTAAAAACCCAAATTTGGCATAAAATTCTACATGGCGTGGAATGAATTTTTGGTGTAACCACTAACAACTAATCACATATTTAGAGAGATCATAACAATACAATTCTAACAAGTATAATTGTGGCATGTAAATTTAAGAAATGGATTCCAATGAAAGTGGTTGGCCCCATACGCGTATTCCAAAATCAATGAACATTAGGGATGATTTATAAACTACCCACCTTAGGGGTTTATGATCCTTCTTCTCCGGTATCGTACCTTGATTTTCCTCAGATCGAAGTAGATCTAATAAAAGATGAAAAATTATCACATGATGATACCTAGTTCGAGAGAAAGAGGCAATAATAATATCTAAAGAGGACTTATGTATATACTATTTCACATCCAATGTGACAATCATAAGCTCGATTAGATATCAGGTGAGGGATATATCTTGATCCCTAGAATTGTCCTTCAAAAAGATCCAAATTGAGAGGAAAGTGGTTAATCCCATTGGTTCTCGGATTAGGGAGGAAGGATTGACTTAATATTTCATTAAGGAAGATACTGGGAATTTACCCAAAAAATTAGACTGCACATGGTTTGTCTTCACAGTTTTTCATACCGTGCGAAATTCATGTCATACGGCTCTGCCCGAACGGTTTGGTCGCACAGTTTGATCAAAAAGTGTAAAAGACATGCACGAGTACCTGTGAAAAAATTGGCACTCACATGGTTAGGATGTAGGGCCTTGTTCCAACCGTGTGAGGTGGATCTATCCGAAAAATCATCATCTACACAGTTTTTCAAACCAAGCATAATTCCACACAATTTATTATAAACTATGCCCAAAGTATGTTATCTCCAAAAAGATGGGTTCTAGGCTTCAAACAATCCCCTGATACCCTTTGGTCTTTTACTAACTCATTGTGCATCCATATTAGGTCCAAAGTAATGACTTAGATTGAAAATTAAATGTTTCATCAAAAGTGAAAAAAAAATTCTTACAGTTATTCCCCCTTAAAAGAACTCACCCCCTAAGTTCTCCTTCCTTGGGAAAATAAACACTATCTGAGAATAACTTTGGACACTGAGCATGTACATTGGATTCCCTCTCCTAATTCTCATCTTTTAGAGATTCTTCCTACCATACCACCCATATAAGAGGGATATACAATCCTCATAGTTCCTTCATCCTTCAGTCAATGATGCGTACTAGATACTCCTCGAAGGTAGAATTGGCATATAACTCGACATCCTGGTAATCAATGGTATGAGATCGGTCACCATGATATTGGTGAGTCTTTGAGATATGAAGGACGTCATGCATGGACCGATACCTTAGAGGATGTAGAAATTGATAGCCTACCGGCCCAAATCTCTCTAGAATTTTAAACTTCCCAATGTAACGAGGTGACAACTTTCCCTGCTTCTTTATCAATTTGTGCCCTATGCCTGGGTGATTAATGATGGGAAACATAATCAACAAACTCGAACTCAAGAGGTTGTAAATGGAGATCGACATAAGATATTTGTCTTCACTGAGTAATAGTCAGACACTTCAAGATCATATAATCCTATTCTAAAGTCTTCAGAACGAGACAAGGACGTAGTGGGGAAAACTCACCTACCTCTAGCCAGCACAAGGGTGAATGACAAGACTTACCATATAAGTCCCTGAATGGATCCATTGGAATTTTTTTCCTGAAAAATGATATTATTAGATAACATTATGAGAGGGATATGCTTCTCTAAGATCTACTGAAATCAATGAAACATGATTGGAGTATATCATCTAGAACCTTTATTTTTTGTTCTGATTTTACATCGGTATGAGGGTGAAAAGTTATGATTAGACGCACCTAAGTTACCATAGATTTCTAAAAACCCTACAAGAACTGTGAAGTTATACGAGCATCTCTATCTGAAATTATTGTACGTGGAACCCAATGTAGTAATATAAATCACGGACATACACTATTACCAGCTCTTGTTCTGAGAAAGTCTCCTGAATAAGAATGAAGTGGGATGATTTTTTTAGTCGGTAAATGAATATCAAGATAGAATCACTACCCCTCATTTACCTAGGTAAGAAGACTATGAAATTCATTGAAACGTCTTTCCATTTCCATTATGGGATTGGAAGAGGTTGTAACAGGACTGCTGGTCATTAGTGATCCGCCTTCACCTGCTGACAGGTGGAACTCTGAGTGATGAAGCCTGCAAATTGAAATTTCAATATAGGACACCAATACTAGTGTCAAATATATTGATACATATTTGAGATTCCTAGATGAACTGCCCACTGAGAAGTATGAGACTTTCTCATCAACTCCTCTCTCATATCTGCAAAAACTCAGACACATCCACATACACGTAAGACGCCGTCTCTGTCCACAGACCAATCCTGATGTGGGTTATCTCCGGATATAATCTCATGGATAACCAAAAAATTAGGATTTGAACACTTCCAACTCATCACCTTCTCCTAGAAGGAAGAGGTAACTGTTAATGCTAAGGGGTAAGACTGCTTGTGATTTTCATGAAACACTAGATATTGTTAAGAAAAGAGAGACATTAACTTCAATTCATCATTGGCTTCCTATATAGCATGTGTTTCCATCTTCTGACTTAGTGAATCAATGACCACATTAACCATTGTAGTAATATAGGCCAGATCAAGATCAAAGGATTGTATGTATTTGACCAATCTACATTGTCTAAGGTTAAATTTACACAGATAAAATATATACTTGAGCCTCTATTGTTCTGTATACACCACAAATCACTCACCGAATAGTTAGTGTCTCCAACAATAAAAGGCATTGACAGCTACTACTAGATCGAGGTCATGCGTTAGGTAGTTTCTCTCATGGGGCCTCAACTAAGATCAGTATGCAATGAATTTTTATTCCTACATCAACACTGCTCTTAGGACAATGCCTGATGCATCATAGAAGATGATATAACCATTTATAGGTTCTAGGAGAATCAAAATTAGTGTTGAGACAAGCCTCCATTTTAGATCTTGAAAGTATTTCTCTCATGCTTCTAACCACAATAAATTAACAACCATGTTTATAAGTCTAGTAAGAGGTGACACACGATGTGAGATGTCCTGTACAAAATGCATGTATTATCTAGAAAGCCCTAAGAAATTCCAAATATCAAAAAAATTCTTTTTCTTCTCCCAAGAAACTACAACATTATTTTTTTAGGGTCAATTTATACTCTTGCTTTTGAGATAATATGACCAAATAAGTGTAACTTTTCAATCCATAAGTCACATTTAGCATGCTTTGGAATAAAGCTAATTCTCTCCCAGTTCACTTACAATGATATCAAAATTTTTGGCATGGTCGTTACGATTCCAAGAATACACCAATATGTTATCCACAAAGTCCCCTAAAAAAGAGTCCAAATTGGGGTGGAAAACCCTATTAATAAAATCCATGAAAACTATAGGTGCGTTCGTAAGACCGAACAACATAACAAGATACCCATATAGACCTTACCTACTACGGAAAGAAGTACGAGGTACGCCTAGTGGTTTGACTAACTATTAGTGATAAAACTATCTCAGGTCGATGTTAGAGAATACCTTCCCCCCAGAGCTGGTCAAATATATCATCTATTTGAGGAAGTGGATACAGATTCATGATCATAAGTTGGTTCATCCTTCTGTAATCCACAAATAGACGAAGACTTCCATCCGACTATAGAAAAAATAAAGGGTGAACCCAAAGAGGATGTACTAGGCCTTATAAATCCATAGGCCTCTATGTCCTCTATCCACTTCTTGAGCTCCAGAAGCTCATTAGGTTCAATCCTGTATGGGGGAATGGAAATTGGAGGTACTCCTGGAACAAGCTCAATAGTGAAATCTACCCCCCTCTTCGGAAGTAACCCAAAAAAGTCACGAGGAATGACTTACATGAAACGATCAACTACTTGAGGAAAATAAGATTGAATCAAACCCTGCTCCTCCATGAAAATATTTGTAATCTGGGCAGTCAGTTATCATTTCCCATGATGCTTCAGACCATCTATCCTACCATAGGCATCACAATCACATTTAAAAATATAATGGCTACCTTCTAGTGATATAAAAGAGACCATGTGATGATAGCAGTCTACAAATGCATGACATTGAAATAACCAACCCATCTGAAGAATGACATCGAAGCCCATCATCTGGAGAAAAAATAGAATCCACAAAAAAGGGTAACATCCAAATTCAACGGGATTGTCCCTACCCTGGTGTATCCCTTCCCTCAATATTCCAAATGGTGTATCAAGGGTCATTACACCATAGTGAAGCTATATCTCTAGTCCAAGACTTTTCCTGATATACATAGAAATGAAAGAGTTTTACGCCCCTGTATATAAAAAATCAGAGACAAAAGTTGAGGTTACTAAAATAGTACCTTGTAATTTAGATGGTCCCACAACATGATCCTCGGGTATCGACAATGAAGCATGAAAATGACATGATCCATGACCATGTCTAATAGATGGAATACCACGATCAAGAATGCTTTTCTAGTGCTGTTGGTGATTAAGAGTCGAACTACCATGGCCATGACCTCGTCCTCAGCCAGACCATCCTGTTCTATTCCAACTCCCCGCCCGACATGGTGCAAAAGAAATCCCTCTAGAAGGTGTAGCTGAAGTTGATACTTTTTTACTTGAAGTTGATGGAAAGGACCTACAAAAGCGTTGAATATGTCCCATATGGATGTAAAACTGACAATCCATAGATTCCCTATCACATTGGGGATTCATAAACTTCAGTCTTCCATACTGATGACACACCATAGAGCAATTAAACTGGATACTCTGGATTTCATTTCCATAAAAAAACCTCAATGGAACATTTCCTACCACAGAAAGAACTAATGGACTAACATGACCCTGATCATTTAAACATGGAAAATGTGGTTTTACTCATGTTAATAATAGTGTTATGGGCATGATAGTCTATTGTAGAAAAGGTAGGAAGGAGAATGAAATTCAACTGAGTTCAGATGGTGTACTAGAGCCCATCCTCAAAATGGAAATCACGCAAAATCTCATCACCAGCTAGAAGCGGTGAAAAGCACTGTAAATCAGTGAAATGTGCTGAATATTCCTTAACTGATATAGAACACTTCTCGAGAAGAATGAACTCTCTAGCTCGGTCAGCTCTCAGTGCCTGAGGGAAGCACTTATCATAGAAGGTGGTCTAAAAATCAACCCATAACATGCCCAAATGCTTTTAGTCCTTGGAAACCACAACCCACCAATGATTGGACGAATACCAAATCATGTATGCAGAAAGAATGAATCTCCTCTATTAAATCATTTTTATATGCTCGAATATAGAAAACGTGACCTCTAGCCAAGACACAACAACCTGAGAACCACCATCCCTTGAAAAACTAGGAGGGTGATGTTGCTGGAACTCACGTGTTATATCAGCCATCATTGGTGAAACCACATGAGAAAATTACATTTACTAAATTAGACATAAGAAATGATCATGAACTTGGGAATCAGTGCCAAGATTAGTTACAGAAGGAGGTGCCTCAAGTGGCACATGTTAAGTGGAATCCACTTTCTAGACATAAAAAAGTGGTATCAGAGGTGGTTTATTTTCATGATTTACTTAGTAGTATATGAGTCTAGATAAGGGGTTAAATTGTAATCCAAGGAGCGTAATATAAGGACTTCCACAATATAGAACCTAACGAGTACAATGTGATTGAACAAGGTAAAATAGGTCTAATAAAAGAAAGGGCCCTATGGGCATTCACCAGGGAAGATACTAGTCAATGCTGGATCCATGGAGTGTATCCGAGGTATCTTGTAATAATGTAACAACCCTACAGTAGTATAACTGGAATATGAGTAATATACAATAACTTGAGTCTAGGTGGGTATCAACATAAGGAAATTTCATCCTTGAATTGGAATGTGGTTCCTGAGACACAAGGTATTCTCTTTTCAGAATTCAAGGAGATCTCGAGTCTTTCCATTTCTATTTGATATTGTAATAATGTAATAATTCATTTGGTTCATGTCTTTCCTTCCATTAGTGACAATAGGTCATGTAATGTTTCAACAATTTATTTATTGGTCCAAGCCTTGTCTTTCATTATTGTGGATCACACATGCACCATTGAAACCACTTAATCAAATATTAATTAACCATTAAGGCATATTCAATTAGAATGGTTCACGCCACTACCCTCCATTAACATTGAAATGGGTGCTACAAACATGATACCATTATCCATTATCATTTTTAAGGCTAAGTTATATACTTAGTATACTTTCCATTTCACATTTCACATTTAATAATCATCTGGAAGCACTTACCTTAAGCGGGTAAAGTTGTGAGCATACATGATACATGCCATTATGAAATTCTCATTAATAATAAATCATTTATTATATGATGGATAAAATTTAGTAAGGTAATGAAAAGGCTCACCCGAGTCATGGTTCAAATGTGCCGAAACAATAAAAGACTAAATATGGAATATCCTTCAACAAGGGGAAGATTTAGTTGTGGGTGTAACCCGTAACAACTAATCACATATTTATAAAGATAATAACAATAAGATTATAACCATTATAATCATGGCATTTAAATAAAAGAAATGGAATGCAAATAAATCTGTGGGCCCCACAAAGGTATTCCAAAATCAACAAACATTAGGGATGAGTTATAGATCACCAACCTTATGGTTATACAGTCATTCTACTCTGGTATCGACCCTTGATTTTCCTTGGATCGAAGTAGATCTATGAAAAGTTAAAAAATTATCACATGGCAATACCTAGGCCAAGATGAAGAGAGAAGAATAATGACTAAAGAGAAATTGAGTACATAACCTTGTGAATCAACCATGAGGAATGAAAGATCGATTAGATTCTAGATGAAAAAGATCGCTTGATTCCTAGAATTGGCCATCAAGAATCTCCAAATTTATAGGAAAAGGGTTTAATCCCACTAGTTCATAGATTAGTTAGGAAGGGTAGGAATAACATATCATTAAGGGAGAAAAGGAAATTTACCTAGAAAAGAAGCATGCGTAAGGTTTGTTCGCATTTTTTTCAAAACGTGCGCAAACCCTATGAGGCAGCTCTACCCGAACGGTTTGGGGGAATGATTTGATAAAACTATGTGCAAGCCATGAACGAGTACCTGGGGAAATGGGCTGCTTAGACAGTTAGGCTGCACGGTCATGCACCAACCATGAAAGGTGGATCTATAAGAAAAAATACAATTTGCACGTTTTGGAAAACTGTGCCAAATTCCGCACGGTTTACTCTAAACCATGCGCAAAGTCTATTTTCTCCAAAAAGATGGGTTCTGGGCTTCGAAAAAGACCCAGACACCCTCAATACCTTTAATATCTTATTAGACATCCATATTAGGTCCAAAGTAATGATTTAGACTAACAAATAAAGGATCCACACATGAGTGAAAACCCGATTTCATTCAGTCTTGATAAGAATCATAGTCATATTAAAAACATAGTCTCGGTATGTCACCTAGTCTCAGAAAGTCACGTATTTTCAATGTCACATAGTATCAAGGTCACATGGTCTCAATGTTACATAGTCTCAACATCACATAGTCTCAAAGTCATGTAGTCTCAATGTCACATATCAAACCGCACGATTCTACTTGTAGAATTCTCATCTCAAGAGAACATAATCTTCAATCCATTAGGCTGTAGGAACACATAAAAAAAGACCCACATAGGATACCTCAAAACAATGTCTAATATTAATGGTCCCATATTTGTAGACAGCTTATCATATGGGCACACAATTTGAAAGATAAGGCTATTTTGTGAAAAGGTTAGACCCACGTCCGATCGGACCCACATAACCCGACCAGTTCGGTCGAACCGACCAAACCTAACCTACTGGGAATGATCTGTCGAGGCCCGCTGAGCCCTGTAGGAAACCTGGCATGGTCTGAATCCTCCTAGTCTGACCCGCATATGCACAAACTGGCTTTTTCTCCACACGAGGTCGGCCTCGACCACGTGTCTCCCTGGTCAACGATGCGCCACAACATTAAATGCATATGGTCCACCTTGTATGTATTCCCCCACCCACCCCACATATTATGTGGCCTAGCCACCACTATGGGTAGCCCCCATCATTGAGCTACACTCAATGATGTTTTTCTACTTCCCATACAATGCTGGTCACAACCATAGGTGCCGATACCTAGCACCCCTACTTCTATGGGCCTTTGTTATCATTCTATTGCTTAGTTTTTTGAAACTGTTCCATTTCAATGATCCTCAAGATGAAATATACAATTTATTGGTCTATAATTAATCTTTCCATCACTCTAGGGGTCTGAGCATTTCTAAAGACTCATGGAAAGTCAAGCCGCAACCATGAGGCCCAAACAACAAAGAACACTAAGAACGATCTAGAGGAGAAGTAAAAACAACGCCTCAAGGAATGAACCTCATCCTTCTTTCGTGTTGGCCTCGACCCATTCTCATTAGAATGAAGAAAAAAGATAAGGATAATGACAATGATATATATCCCCGTTAAACCACACTATAAATATCCATCCCACAAGAACGATCGAATCACAGATCAACATATTTGTGTGTAGGTCAGTATTCATTGTTGAATTCAAGAATTGGTAAAATCATGAAGAAAACAACACCCTACCTCAAGTGGGAACAATCATTGATGGAGAGAGAAGCTACACCGTCATTATTCATTGATCCATATAATTTTGAGCCCAGTTCAATTTTTTATTCGTGAGATTGATCCTTTAGAGGTTCTATCTCTCTAGAGTCTCAGAGAAATTCCAATGATATTGTGAGAACATGGGAATCCTGAAACCCATTAAAAAGGAATGGAAATTTCTTCAATGAATAAATATATTTTTATGAAAATATTTTTATTCCCTTTAAGTCTGAAAACTAATTTTCATAGTCAACCCATACCGACCAATGATAGGTCACACCTATGGTGAACTCTCAGCTATAAATGTAATGGTTCTCTCAGATTCTTGATTTGGCCACTTTTTTAGGATTTATTCCACTTTTTAAAGAAAACCTCTCACTTGTTCTATTTAATTTTTAATATTTTCAAACATTTAT
This sequence comes from Viscum album, assembly GCA_963277665.1. Taxonomy (NCBI): domain Eukaryota; kingdom Viridiplantae; phylum Streptophyta; class Magnoliopsida; order Santalales; family Viscaceae; genus Viscum; species Viscum album. Next base: position 445,137,345 of record OY728160.1, read on the forward strand.
TCCCGAAAAATTATCCCTTGGAATAACATAATGTCTCCATGACTAGTCTTGAAATAACCCTATATAAAATTTATAACAGTACCTGGAAAAATAAAAGGCATTACATTCCCCCACCTTAGGACTTTATGTGATCGAATATCTAAAAACAAGTCTACTCAAATATATGTGGACACTACACATGAATCATGGCCTCCTACTCCAATGTGCTCTCTATGATATTTTTTTAGATCCACCATACATGCACTAAGGGAATCAATCACCCATAGAGGATCCTTTACAGCCAATCCTTGGTCTTCACAGTATACTCTACAAAATTATTCACATCCTTAGTGTCAAGCTCAACCTAGTCGATGACATGTGATGGGTCATGCAAGTACCAATTCATCTATGACACTTGGAAGAAATCATGTACCTGGTGAAACTATAGAGGTAGAGTTAATAAGTATGCCACTTTTCCAAAACTACACAATATCAGAAAAGGGTAGATGATCCTGAGAGAAAACCTGATTCCTAGACCAAATCTCCACAAACCACATCGAGAATAGACCCAAAGGATCACATTTCCTGGCTCTTTGAACACTAAAGGCATCTCTCACTAGTCAACATACAAATTCTAAGGGCTCTATGTAGCTTTAATCAACTACTGGATAACCTAAAACTTCTCTATAGTTGACTATAACAAATCTAGACACATTAGTACTGACTCTTTTGGGTCCATACAATAATGTGGTGACCTTCAGGTTTTCCCATAAAATTCCTCATATAGTTCCATACCGATGGTGGAATGGTAGCTATTGTTTTATATCCTCTAGAACATGTATGGTCTGCTTAGTCTGGACATTTATTTGAGGGTGAAACACTATGCTCAATAAAAAGTGAGTCCAAAAACCTCCTATAATCCCTTCCACAACCGGGATGTAAAGTGAGCATCACACTTTTAAAATATCATTGATGGAACTCCATGGAGTCAAACTATATCCTACATGTAGAGGCGTCCCATGTTCTTTATTGATCTCTTCTTCTAAATATATATGAAGTGGGATGAATTGACGACTCAGTCAATGATCAACTGGATGATATAAAGTATCCTAGATGTAATTGGTAACCCTCTCACAAAGTCCATCAATATCCCATCCCACTCCCACTCTGTCACCACAAGGGGTTTAGCTAAACCCATTGAGCCTTGGTGCTTAGCCTTCATGTATTGATAGGTGAAGCATCAAGGGACAAACTCTAAAAATCCCTTCTTTATTCCATGCCACAAAAACTGACATCAGAGGTGGTTGTATACCTTTTCCACACCTAGATGCACTTCCAAATGAGATGTATGAAGCTCCCTCAAAATATCATCCCGTAACTACACTGGTACTACTGCACTTCCTTTGAAAAGAACAATGTTCTCCCCACCTTTCAAATATCCATCAGGGACATTCCCTAAGGAAATCTCTGCATGTAAAGTCTCACAGTCTGTATCTACGAGCTTTGCTTCCATGACTCAATTTAAAATTGTTGGGGTGGAAAAAATCTATTGTATGTAAGCTGATCTATCTCCATCCATAAATGATATCTGTAATGAGGCCAAATTCTTTGATGCCTCATTCAGTTGTTGTGAACATGATATCCTTCGAAGAGTATCTTCCACCATGTTCCCCATCCTAGAATTATAGACAATACCAAAGTCAAATTTCTAGAAGAACTATAGAAATCACCTATGTGTCATGTTAATATCCTTATAAGATAAGTCAAATTTTAGACTGTTATGGTAAGAGAATATGATAAACTGCTTTTCCATAAGGCATTGTTTCCACATATTCAATAGGAAGACTACCACTACTACCTCAGGATCATGGGTTGTGTAGTTATGCTCATGTGGTCTCCACTATCATGTACCATAAGCAACCACCTATTTCCCCTCCATCATGACACAACATAGTCTGGTTATTGATTCATCACAATGAAACACATATTAAACAACCTCCTTTGCGAATCTCAATATAAGAGAGCTCATCAATCTCCTCCTTCGTTGATGAAAACTCTCAAGGCACATCACCATCCACAAAAACAGAGATCAATTTCGTGTGAACGATGTGAAGGATGATTATACCAAAGAAAAGACAATTAAAATAATCATATATTACCCATCCAAACAAAGAAACATCACACCTCAATAACAATCTTAGGTGGTTATAATGAAAGCACCACCTCTATCTCCGCAGGATCCTCTACAACCCTAACCGCTGAAATGACATGTCTCAGAAAATGGAACTCCCAAATCCATAACTAACACATCAAGAGCCACCCGTAATGTAGGTGTTGTTGGAGTCTATTCAGGACCATCCACATGTATATTAATTGCTACTCCTTAGAAACCGAGTACACTAGGATTTCATCAATGAAGACCACCATGAACAGATCTATGTAATGCAGGAAGATCATGTTCATGAGTCTCATGAATACTGTTGGGGATTTCTTCACACCAAAAGACATAACATAACAACACAAACATTTATCAATGAATATTCATCTTGATCTAATTAAATGTCTTAATATGTAAAATGGTTATATAACATATTCACTTCTTTGGTTTTATGATTTTGGATTTTAGAATACCATCAAAAATGGTTATTGTTGCTAATATATCCATTAAACAGTGATCACATGATTAGTATAAATATAGGACTTTAACAAATCCAATTTACTCAAACAAAGGAAGTGATGGACTCATCCAGTAGAATTGCTCTGTAAGAAGCCCATTGATCATATCTTGGAAAGGAGGTGGCATCATTGGGATTCACTCAATACCAAGGCCAAGCCGATATTCAACATGTTATGCTCAAATGGAACCGATTATTGGATAAGTAGATGTTTATAGAGATTACCACCCAAGTAATATTATCTAAGCCACCCCAGGAGTCTATCACCATCACACACCTTACCCCTAGGTCTTATGAGGGTGTTATATTGATTTATGTAATAATAACCTAGCACTATGATAATGTACATTATTTTTTATAAAGAATATAAATTCATTTTATCATAGTTACTTTGTAAATAGTTTTTTATTCTCAAATAGTATTTTTAGTTAATATTCAATTAAGAAATATATTTTTATGAATTAATGGATTTTAAAATTAAATAATATTTTAATAAAATATAATTACCAAATTAATTTTTATTAATTATAAATAATCTTATAATTTTTACGAATAAAATTGTAATTTTTATTATGGTTTGAAGGCTTTTTTTTATCAAAACCCATGAATTTTTGGTAAATGTCATTTTATATTTTAAAAGTAAAAAAATCACATATTTATAAAATTATTTAGATTGAATGAATATTATTTTGGTAATTATGATGTAAAAATTATCCATCGGTGAATTTTTCATAATTTTCAGGGTGAGTAGAATTTTTGGGTAAAAATTGAAACTATTTAATTATATAATGTGTTATATGACAACATAATAACACAATAGTGATGTAATAAAATACAATAAATTATATTTTCGGAAAATATATGTTTTATAATTAAAATAATGTGATCTTATATTTGTATGTTTAATTTTATGGTGCCTTAGAGGACCCTCCAAGACTTATGAAACATTTTAAAATTTTAAATTGATTTCCTTATGAGTGAGACACACCTCCACATAATCAATCCTAATATTTTATGAAGTTCATACATTTTCCTTATATAATATTTGTTTCCACTCTCATTTGGAAAAACATATGGGCAAAAAGCATTATATGTATTGTGGTTTTAATTAGTTTAATGTGAAGGGTCCAAATCCTAAATAATAAAGAATTTCTTCTCTTTTCCTATATGAACCCACCGAAGCTCCCACTTCCTCTTCACTCAAAGCCATTGCAGCTCCACCAAAATCCAACCTTCATTCTATATAATTCTTTGATGTTTCCCCAAGCTCTCAAGAATCCTCTCTCAAGCCTCTCCCAATCCTTTTGGATCACATTTCGATGTAAGGGATTTCATCCTTTCTCATTTTACCCAAATTTTATTATGTTGTAATGCCCTTTTATTTCCAATTAAAAATATTGGGGTGTGAGTTCACCCCCTATACTTCGATCATTATGTTTTAATGGAGAGATACATATTTCTCTCTCATTAGTGCCCTCTATGTACACCCCTTACGATGTCGAAATTCCATAAGGGATTTCTCTTTCCTCATTTACATTCAAGCAGTTGTTTGGTGTTATGAATATAAATTCCATTTCATATGTTGGGACACGTTTATATATGAACCCTTTACTGTACATTTAATTTAAACATGATGAGATACCCCTTTCTCTCTCATCAATCATGTTTATGAATTCTTATGTCACACCATTATACTTCCAAAATCGCACTGTGATTTTCGAAGCCAAGTCCTTGTATAGTTAATACCATACCCATTTATCTATCAAGGGTAATCACGTTTATGATCATTTAATTATTGATTTTATAGTTTCAGGTATTAATTCCACATTCCTTTATCATGGAATAAATTATGATGTTTAATGAATCCATTTTATATGATCCATGTGGCACACTTATACCTGAAATAAAATGATTATGAATGGTTCTCCCTGATAGTGATCCAATGCATTGGTTAAAGATTAGTATCATGACATGTCATGTTAAATGAGGGTTTACTCATGAAAATTCAAGTGCAATGAGGGTTTACTCATAGTCCCACTGCAATGAGTTGTGGTTCATGTTAAATTTGTTGCCACATTTCTATGTTATGATAATCATGTTATATAATGCCTTTATGATCATGTTTCTTTGATGCTCCATTGATATTCCTATTGCCTGACATGTGAAATATTATTCATGTTATTCCACATTGAATCCCTTACTGGTCTTTGTAGCTCACTATTTTCTTATACATGTCCTCTAGTTATCCCATGCAATGATAAGTACGAAGAAATGTTGTGGTCATGTAAAATATTTTTTCAATAAAGATGTGTATATCATGTTTTAAGATGTTATATAATGTTCCTAATCCTAAAATACTTTGTCCCTCTTGATCATATATGCTTTATCAATTGAATATATTATGTAATAAATTCTATTAATGTGTGTAATAAGGAGTAGGGTTGTTATAGTAGGTATCAGAGGATAGGTTTAGTTATTTTTTGGATTAGTATTAGAAAAAACTATTGAAATTCATACGGATAAGAATACATATAATAAAAAAATACCTAAATTTTGGTTAGTATTGAGTAAGTGGTTTATCATGAAAGTAAATCCCTCTCTAGACACGAGTAGGTTCAGGTGGCTCTCGCACATATCTACCTAGGGGTAAAACCTGAAAAGAACCCTTTTTTTGAATTCCCAAGGACATAAAGGAAGAGGAAGATATCATCTCATGAATGTCCATCTAATAAAAGTGATAATGGAAAGATGACCCAATTTACTTCGTGCAACAAATGTGGAATAAATCACTAAGTGAAATGTCACAAAGGGACTATGAGATGCTTTAACTGTGGAAATAAAGGGCACACAACATCCAATTTCCTCAAAATAATAGATAATGTGATGGATGGAAAAAAAGATCCATATAAGGAATCTTATACTATTCTATGTCATAAATGAGGAGAAGTCGGGCATTATCCAAGACTATGCTATATTTCAAGTGCTGAGAATCATGATGAGCATAAAAAATCTCCTTAATCAAGGGAGAATGGAATCTTCCATGATAAGATGGATAATGATAAATGAATTACACGTAACCACTAATTCAAAGTAGTTTATGTTGTAATGTATTTCAATTCATGACCTATTAGTATAACTTTTATGTTTTCTGAGAACATTGAGTCTCTGATAGAAATTATATTAAATCATTAGGGACAAAACTACTATAAGTGTTGTATCACATGTTGATATTTGTGAGAATGTTATTCTTGATAATTTTATGAGGATCCCTTTGATTAAATTTTAGGCAAAAAGGAAAAATTCGTTGCCTATTCTTTAAGGAAGTCACACACAGGATCTAGAGTTGGCGAAATTGATATCCGCATTAACAATTTGGTGACATTACCTCTTTGGGGAGAAGTGTAAAATATACACGGATTACAAAAGACTCAAGTATATATTCACACAGAAAGAGTTGAACATGCACCAATGAAGATTTTTAGAGCTGATCAAAGAATATAACTACTTAATAAATTACCAAAATAGGAAAGGGAGTAAGGTGGAGGAAGATCTAAGTATAATGGAACCAATTATTCTATGATTGATGAGAATAGAAATGGATCCAATATTCTTTTATTTGATGAATATGGACATGGGAATCATAAAGAATGGAACATCATCAGTCCTTTCACAAATGATTGCTCGACCATCTCTTTTTGGAAGGTTGTAGGATGATCAAAAGGATGATGTGGGAATCCAAAAAAAGTGGAATCTATCAAAAAAATTAAATCCTTGGAGTTTAATGTTAATGAAAAATGAATTATGAAATTTGGGTAAAGACTATGGGTTCCATAAAATACAGAGTGAAAGGAAGAACTTTTTCGATGATTCACATAGTTCAAATTTCTCCATTCACCAAAGAAAAAAAATATGTATCGAGATCACCAAAAGAATTATAGGTGGGATAACATGAAGAAGGATACCACATATTATACAATATAGTGCTGGGTATGTCAGTAACTGAAAGATGAGAGGCAGAAGACCACGGGGATGATGTAGTCGTTACCCATACTAGTATGGAAATGGGAGAACATCACCATGGAATTATTCACCAGACTTATGAATACATCGAAAAGAAACCATGCCATCTAGGTTGTTGGGGATCATGTTACAAAGAATACAAAAATAATTGAAATTTAGGAGGATTTATCATTGGATCCACTAGAAAAAATACATATCAATGAAGTGGTAAGGCTGAATGGAGTACCACTACTTATTGTATGCGATCGAGATCCAAGAGTCACCTCTATGTTTTGGAAGAGTCTTCAACATGCTCTGAAAACTCAGTTGAACTATAGTACGGAATATCATCTTCAAACTAACGGACAATGTGAGAAGACTATCCCAACACTTAAAGACATGTTAAGAGCATGATCAACTAACATCAAAGGTGGATGGGATCAATATCTTCCTTTAGTTGAGTTCTCTTAAAAAAATAGTTTCCACTCAAGAATACAAATGGAACCTTATGAAGCCCATTATGGGAAGAGGTGAAGGACACCAAAATGTTGGGATGAAGTTGGGGAAAAAAATCTCTTACATCCAGAAACGATAAATGAAATGGTGGAGAAGGTTAATACCCTCAAGAAGAAGATTAAACCTGCTTAGAGTAGACAAATGTGCTATGATGATAATCATAGATGATACCTAGAGTTTGATGTCAGAGACAAGGTATTCCTCCCAATATCACCGTTAAAGAGAGTTATGAGATTTTGGAAGAAGTTAATGTTTATTTCAAGGTACATGATGTATTACATGTATCATTATTGAGGAAGTACATACTTTACCCATCACATATACTCAATCTAGAGGTGGTACCATTATAGAATAAACACTATTATAAAGAGAACCTAGTGAAGAGCATAGATCGTAAGGAAAAAGTTGTATGAAATAAAGAAATTCCCCTCGTAAAGGTCTTGTGGTGAAACCAAAAGATTGAAGAATCAACGTGGTAATTAGAGGAAGTGATGAAGTAGAGTTACCCTCATCTGTTTTAGTGCGAGAAAGGGAAATTTCAAGGGAGAAATTTCTTAAGGGGGGAAGATTGTAACGACCCAAAATTTTATCAATGAAATTTTTTCTTGATCTAATTAAATGTTTTATTATGTAAAATGTTGATATAACATATGAAATTATTTGGTTTTATTATTTTGGATTTTAAAATACCGTTAAGAATTTTTATCACTTATAATACAACCATTGAACAGTCATCACATGATTAGTATAAATATATGACTTTAACAAATCCAATTTACTCAGAGAAAAGAAACGATGACCTCATCTAGTAGAAATACTCCATACAAAGGACATTTTTGAGAGCTCGGAAAGGAAGGGGCATCATTTGGCTTCCCTATTGACCAATCCCCAGCTGAGCTTCAACACATTAGGCTTAAACGGAACCAATTATGGGAGAAGTGGAAGTTGATAGAGATTACTACCCGAGCGATGCTATCCGAGCCACCCCAAGAGTGTGTCACCATCGCACACCTTATCCTTAGGAATTATAGAGGTGTTATACAAGGTTATGTCATAAGAACATAGAACTATGATTATTTACATTATTATTTATAAATAATATACATTCATATTATCGTAGTTACTCTGTAAATAGTTTTAAGGCACAAATAGTATTTTTAGTTATTATTTAATTAAGAAATATATTATGCTGAATTAATGTATATTTTAATTAAATAATATTTCAAAAAAATATAATTACCAAATTAAATTTTATTAAATATAAATGATAATATAATTTTTATGAATATTAATGTGATTTTTATTAAGGTCTGAAAGCTATTTTTTAAAAAATCCATGAATTTTTGATAAATGACTGTTTTTAATTTTAAAGTAAAAATTACAATATTTAGAAAATTATTTAAATTAAAATAATATTATGTTTGGAATCAGGACATCAAAACTATCCAATGGTGAATTTTTAATAATTTTCAGAGATAGTCGAATTTTTGGGTAAAAATTAAATACCATTTAAATATATAATGTGTTTTATGACATCATAATGGCCCCATAGTGATGTAATAAAACACTATAAATTATATTTTCGGACAATATATGTTTTATTTTTAATATAATTTGATTTTATGTTGTTTTTTTAATTTTATGGTTCCTTAGTGGACCCTCCAAGACTTATAAAATATTTTAACTTTTTAAATTGATTTCCTTGAAAGTGTGACTCACCTTCACATAAGAAAGCCTAATATTTTAAAATTTTAGGCCATTTACCTTTTAAAATATTTTTTTAAATTCCCCTTTAACAAAAACCATGGGCAATTACCAAGGTATGATTTGAGGTTTGGATTAGTTTAATGTGTAGTGTCTCCCTTAATAATAAATAATTCCTTTTCTTTTCCTATATAAACCCACCCAAGATCCCACTTCCTCTTCACTAAAAGCATCTTCCGCTCAGCCAAAATATTACCTCTTATCTATAGAATCATATAAAGGTTCCACAATCTCTCAATAAGCCTCTCTAAAGCCACTCCCAAACCCTTGGGATTACACTTCCATGTAATGGATTTCCTCCTTTCTCATTTTTATCCAAATTTCATTATGTTGTAATTCCCTTTTATTTTCAATTAAAAATGTTGTGGTATGATTTATAACCAACCCCATACATGATTACTTATTTTTTAATGATTAGATACCTCTTTATCTTTCCTTAGTGCCTTCCATGAACACATGTTACTATGCTGAAATTCAATATGGGATTTATCTCTCCTCATCAACAGTCAAGCAATTATTTTGTGTTATGAAATTAAATTCCATTTCATACATTGGGAAACATTTCCATAAGTCCCCCTTACTATACAATTCATTTAAATATGATGAGACACACCTTTATCTCTCAACAACCAATTTTATGAATTCTTATATCACGCCGTTATAATGCCGAAATTGCACTGTGATGTTCCATGCCAATGTCATTTTTTTTGTAAAAAACATTCACATTTCTCTATCAAGGTTATTCACCTTTATGAACATTTACTTATTGATTATAGTGTTTCATGTTTCTATTTTACATTCCTTTATCATAGAATAAATGATGATTTTTAATGAATCCATGTTGTATTATCCATGTGGCCCACTTATGAAAAAATGAAATGATTAAGAAGGGTGCTCCCTGATAGAGATCCAATGCATTGGGTAAAGATTACTATCATGATAAGTGAAGTGAAATGAGGGTTTAATCATTCTAATTCAGGTTCAATGAGGGTTTAATCATTCCCCATGTGAAATGAGCCTTGGATCATGCAAAAATCATGTTAAATATAGTTTCCACATTTCCATGTTATAATACTCATTCTATATAATGCCTTTATGATAATTTTTCTCTTATGCTTCATTGATATACCTATTGTATAAAATTTACTATATTCTTCATATTATGCACTTTTCACTCCCTTACTAGGATTTATATCTCACCCTTTTCTTATAAATGTCCTCAGGTTAACCCATACAATGCTATGTATGAAGAAATGTTGTGGTCATGTAAAAGAAGTTTTCAATAAAGATGTGTATTTCAGGTTTTATGTTTTTATATAATGTTCATAAGCCCCAAATATAATAGAAATCTCTATTTTCTATGTTTTATCAAGTTATTATTTTATGTAATAATTGTTTTTAAGTGTTTAATAAAATTTAGGGTTGTTATACATTACCATGTACTTGTAGTAGCCATTTCGAAATTTGAAATCTGTCTTTAATATATCCGTATTACATAATCAAAGGTGGTCAGAGCCTAATCTGAGGCAAACCCTCAATATCCACCCCACTCATATTATCTAGTAAAGGAGGTAATCAATCCTTATTAGTGGATACATATTAATCATGGTCACCTTGATCAGGTTTCATAAGTCCACACTTAATCTCAAGCTATCGTATGCTTTCTTGGAAAACAAAATTGAGACTGCCCAGTGTGAAACATTGGTTCTCACAATGACCATCTTCCGAAAGTTCCCAAATAGTACCCTCATCTCACGAAACTCTATTGGAGCCTTCTGATATGAAGGTGTAGATATTGATGTTGTGTTAGGGTATAGATCAATACATAAGTCTTCCTACATATAGGGAGGTAATACTAGAACATCATCATGAACGATTCCCTCGTACTCCTCCACCACTATAGGAAATTGAGGACTCATATCATCCAATGCACTAAGGGTTAGGCTAGCTAACTAATGAGTAGTCGGCTACACCCTATTATGTATGATGCCGTCTTGTAGTGATTAGGTTTCCTTATTTTGACAATGTAAAACCTAGTCCCATCTCTTTAGATACAACACACCCTATCCCTAAAACAATCTATCTGAGAATGAACTTTGGATAACCAGTCCATACTGAGAATGACTACGTACATCCTCGATGGCACTACCAAGATATCAAAACCAAAAATCTTGCCTCATAGAGTAAGGTCACACCGTTACCACCAATGTGTGATTATATAATCTCATCTCATAGGATTCATTAAATGTATGGGCTGAGTAAATAGTTCCACCAGAATCTCGGAGTCCCTAACGAGTGTCATGGAATGAAATGAATCACTGGAACTTGTGTCTATCAAAAAATAAGATAGGTGGAAAAGGCACAAATCATACATCCAATCATCCCTAGTGTCTTGGGGTCATAAGATTCCATTTCTTGAAGATGTCATCGTCCTTTCCCACGAGCTCCTGAAGCCCGTCGTGGACCACATGGGGGTAGTGTTGTCAATACGTCGAACCTCATCCCATATACTAATACCTTGAATACTCCTCTTCCATGTCTTACACCCTGCAGACCACATTTATCTTTCTTATGGATACATGTCGATGGTCCCTTGAACATCTCCTCATCAGTCATATGGCAGTTCATGCAATCTTGAGCTAGATTCCCCCAAATGCCGCATGAGTAACATAGCCCATAATTCAACTAGTTCAATCTACCATGGGATCCCCACTCCACTAATCCTATAACATTGAGTCATCCCCTAGACTTCCTAACCCACATGGGTCCTTGTGACTACTCTTGGCTACCTACCACCAAATAATCAGCTACCTGGTGCCCTATGGTATCCACCACTATCGTTGTATGCTCTGATAGAAATCTCTCAACTTGTCGTGCTTGCTTGAATACCCCAATATATGTAAGAATTATAAGGGATATCATAGATGCCATGATATCATTATGTAAGACGTGCTAGAAGGTTAGAGACATAAATAATATGTCATATAACATATCTTTGGAGTAGCATGAATGATCAGTAATCCTCACTGAGAAATATACCATAGTCTGATTTCCCTAATGCAGATGCAAGATCCCCTTTATACACACAGATCAAAATGTAGCTAGAAAAAACTCTTCTATGAAGAGATGCTCGAAGTCTTCCCAAGTGAGAGTCATCTGATTGTGTGTCTGGGTCACTAAGCTCTACCATCACTCCACATATTCTAAAAGAAGATTCGTAGCTAAAACTTCCATCTGGTTAGAAGTCATCCTCACAAGAAAAAAGACATGGTTTAATACCTGCACCCATTCCAAACCTATGTAGGGGTCTTGATCACCTAAAAATAATGGAGGTCTCTACCTTTGGAACTCCTTCTACATGCTCAGTATTCTGGAATCCTCAAGAGATAGTGCTGGAAGTAACAGCTGCTCGGAAGGTGGTGGTATTGCTAGTAAACCACCTGGAGGTTCTATCTCCGGTACATGAACCTATACCGACACCTCATCTCTTGGAGGATTATCATCATGAAAACATAATAGAATCTTGGTTAGATATGATCATGGAGGCATCCAGAAATAGAACAAGTTGTTCCACAATCAATAGAGCATACCTTGCTAGATGACTTGAGAAGAACATGAGAACACACAAAAATCCTATATGATGCATGTTCAATTTATTTCGATGAAACTAGTGTTTCCATACACTGTGTATAACATATGGTATACCACCTCAACCCTAGAATCCCTTTCAGGAAATCTAAACTCAAGACACTTACACTGTTTCCCCAAACCAAACTCATAGACTCATATTCCTTATGTAGAACCAAATTTCCCTCTGATACCACTCTTTCATGACCCATCCTAGAGGGTACTATTTCATGAATACCCCATGTCCACCTCCAATAGGCCAGAGGGTGGTGATTAGCACTGATTAGGAATATCACTCAAAAGGGAGACAATTCCACATATTGTTGTACACAAAAACACCTCCAATATTGAAAGGAATAAAATGTAAAAACATAAAGTAAACAATGATGTAATGCACTAAGATACCAACCACAGAGTATGAAAGTTGAATACTGGAATGTAAATAGTGCCAAAATACAAGCCCACCAAAAGCAAGAGTCTGTAATAGTGAATGTACAAGTTCATAACACTCATCTGTAGAAAATCCTAACTAAAGGGAATGGTACTTGACCACTATATGAATCGATAAGACCACACCTAAAATATCCAGTCTATCTAAGAACCACATGTTCTTGGTTCAACTAGCACTCTGTCAAAGCATATTTCGTTTGCGCAAGATATAACACCTAAGAGAAAATCCCATAAAGGGGTCAGTGAATCATAACTCAGTAGGACACCCCAAAACCATAATGGAATACCACTAAGAAATTCAAGAAGAAAAACTAAAAGAAATAATACAGTCATATCATAGAGGTACATGTCTATAGTATACAAAACATTATCCTCAGATGTAATTCACGAAACACCCAATATCTATAATTCCTGGAGTCCTGATGAGCCTCTCAGCCCAGGTAAGACACATAGTCTTAGTAAGACACATATTCTCGGTAAGGAATGTTGTCTCAGTAAGGAATGTATTCTCATAAATTCACATAGTATCAAATTAAAAATTTCTCATGGACATATAGTCTCAATGTCACTTAGACTCAATGTCACATAGTCTCAAAGTCACATTGTCTCAAAGTCACATAGCCATCAACTAGATTATTCTTAGAGTGCGCTCATTTAAGGATAAAATACTCCTCAAGCCATTAGTTCATGTGAAAACATCCAAAAAAACCCACTTAGGATACCTCAAAAAGACTATTTCTTCATAAGGGTCCCAACACTGATGATGGAATGTCAAACGAACACATGTTTTGGAAGATATAACCATTTTTGTAAGAAGGTCTAATCCTATTCTGGTCTAAGGCTGAACCAATATGTTGGAACCGACCCAGAATGGTTGACCTGGACCGACCCAATTCGGTCGACCCGAACCAACTAGGACTACATAGACTGGTCCAGCCTAACTCATCAAGCCTAGTTTGGCCTGAACTGCTGAGCTCACTGGGCCTCTTAGTGCGACTCGACTCCTCCTTGTTCGACTTGCATGCATGTGGGATGGATTGTACGCTACACACGGTCCACCCTGACACCATGTATCTCTTATCAACATAGAACCACCGTGTTCAACAAAGACGGTCCGACACTTTTGTGCACCCTGCGTGCCCCACAACCTTTCCATTACCATGGGAAGATTGCATGGCCGAGCTGTTCTCCACATGCTGTAACTACCTCCCATGCGGCGTTGGTGTGTCTCCGTGCACCGAAATTAGTGCCGGCCTCCGGCCCCCTACTTTTGAAAACAACTTTTCTCACTTTATGGCTCTGTTTTCTTAAACAAAGTGAGTTTCATGATCCTTGGGATGCAATCTACACTGCTTTTGTCTATGATTCAATTTTCCATCACTCTGGGGGTACGATCACATTCGTAGCCTCCTAACAAATTGGTCCATGGCCATGAGGGTCCAACAATAAAGAAATACAATTATGGGGTAGAGGATAAGTACAAAAATATGCAAAGAAATGAACCGTAGCCTTTTTTCATGTCAGACACGATCTATTCTCCTTAGAATTAACAATGAAGATAAGTATAATAATAAACATATATCTCCCCATTAAACCCTGCAAAAGATTTGCATCCCATAAGAATGATTGAACCATAGATCAACCTATTCATGGGTTGGATCACATTCTTTATTGAATTTTTGAATGTGGAAAATCATGAAGAAAATACGCTACCTCGAGTTGGAATGATCATTGAACGAGAGCGAAGTTGCACCTTCATTGTTCCTTGATCCATCGATCTTCGATCCAAGTTCTGTTTGTTGTTCATCGGATTGATCCTCTAGGTGTTTTTCTCTATAGCATCTCAGAGGTATTCCAGGTTTGTTGTGATAACATGATAATCTGGACAAGCCTTCAAAATAAAGGAAAGGGAAACACTGTGTCGAATGAAATATTTTTATTTAAATATTTTTATTCATATTACGTCTGAATACTACATTTCACAGTCAGCATGTGTTAAACAATGTTTGGTCATGCCTAGGGTAAACTCACTATTTTGAATGTTCTGGTTCTCTCAAATTTCAGATTTGGACACCCATTTAGATGTTATTTTATTGTTTCATGAAAACCTCTTAAACATGCTGTTAAAAGATTAATATTTTTCAATCATTTATTTCGGGAACACTAGGCCTCAGAGTCACACACCATCTCTACAAATACTATCAAAATAATCCCATATAATATTTAAAATAAAACACAGAAAAATACAGTGCATTAAATAATAATTTCAAAATAATTTGTCGAGATAATGAATGGTTAAACCAACAAAAATATTTTACCATAGTTATGGTAAGAATGAATTTATTGGGGAGTTTAAATAAAAAGAGAAAGATCAAAATGACATAAAAAAAATGTAAAATGTATTGTATTTAAAAATTTAGACCTAATAGTATCCTAGTTGATATAATTATTCATTTTTATCCTTTTTAAATGTGAGAACATGGTTATAACTTTTTCTTTTCAAAAGTGTCATGTTTCTCCTCTCCCACACTTATAAAAGGCTCCACCTATCTAGTCCAAATAACACATTATAATATCTTTGGTTCCCAAAATAACTAAAAAATCCATTCATTATTACATATACACATCGTATAATCCTTTTTTTACCATAAATCCATCCTAATAATGATATTGGTTATGACCTATATAGGTTTTATGAAGAAGACGTATCATGCTTAACTGCATGTCTTTATTTTATTTCTTATTACAATTCCATAACATATTATTTAATTATTCTGATATGACAACAAAAATATATTCCATATTATTATAAGTTATTATATTAATTTTAATAAACTAAATTCATTCCATCATCCATGAAATTTGATATGAAACCATCATTCATGTGTACAACATAATACTGCCTCACAAACCATTATGATTCGTTTTTTATCATCGTATCTCAGGGATTAGTATAGTTTTGTAAAAAATGTGTATATACAATTTTTTAAAAATTACTATTCTTCAATAGTTATTTTATCAATTATAAATTTTTTACTTTCTATTATGTGAGGGGTATGATAATGTTGCTTGTGTGTACGATGAACAACCTCTTCATGAAGTGATGTGATTTGTTTTCCACTAACGCTCTTCATTGAATGTTATAATGATAACGCTAACTAATATATGTTATATATATGAAATATTTTTTATATTTGTGAGATATTTATCATTATAAAAATATAATATACCAATTGATATTCTTATTTCCATTCACTGATAAATGTAACGATGTTCTTGCATATGTTTGGGCTACCCCATCCATTAAAGAAAAAATAATATATTCATGATATTTTTATTATTATTTAAATTTAAAATAATTATTATCTCTATTTCATATTGATTTCAGGAAAATTGAAATGTTACCCATGCATACATACAACCAACCATCTCCAAGATTATAAGTTTGTTAATATTTATTGACTATTATTCATAGATGGTTTTAAAATTTTAATTGATATATAAAACATTTAACTTTATCATGATTATTATTTGTGATATTATATATCAATTAGTAATGTGACCATGATAAACACAGTGAATATGTTTTCAAACAATAGACCGAACATGCTCAAAACACATGAAGTGGACTTAACTGATTAAGTACATAAATATGACAATATAAAGAAATAAATTATATAATTTAATTAAAAGGTAATAAACATATTAAATTATTTTAATAAAATAGATGATTTATATTATCTCATTATACAAGAGTTAAAGGATGACAAAGGAAATTTTGGAATCGAGGTAAGGGACTTCGTTACAAATTTTATCATTAAAGCATATTTTAATGTTTTGAACATAATATATTTAATTTGTTTCATATAATTACAATTATAAATAAAATATAATTATTAATTAATAAAAAATGTTATTTTATGTTCAAATATTAATTATTTATTCCACATGGATTTGACTTGAAACATAAAAGGTGGAAATTAATTTCATAACTCAATATCTTTTCCCAGGGTTAAATTACTTCTTCATTATCTTCAATAATTATAAATTATTTGTGTAATTAGCATTCATTATCTTATATTTTATTTAAAATTGTTTTTTTACCTATTTAAATTTTATCACAAGAATTTATTTTGTTATAAATTATCACATTAACGTTTTTATCATTTTAAGGGTATCTCGTCTCATTTTTTTCTTTGGGACATTTGTTTTCTTACAAACCTATCATAATTTATGAGGTTTATACTTACCCTTTGATATTTGTTATCATTATTATTCTTATGTTCATCATATTTAATGGTTCATATTATGTTATTATTTCATGCAGAATATGATTGAGGAGTTACCAAAGTGGAATAGACTTTATGATATAATATCCTTCATTTTTGGGATTGTTTAGATTGAAGGTTATTTTGGAAGAAATAATATGATTTGATTTTATTTAGAAACATTACTTTATTCTGTTTTAATTTTTTTTTTCATATGTTTAATTTCAATTTCTTACCTTATTTAATGAAGGAATAATAAGAAATTTTTAAGTGATATCGATATTGTATATTTTAATTATATCAGCAATATTTCTCTTACAAATCAAAATTTTCTAAAATGTTTTCAAATAATTTATTATCTAAGAATAATTTATTTCCTAAAGATATTTTCCCTTGTATTTTAATTTATTTTAAATTGTTCTAATAATTATATATGAGAAATTTTTCCAAATGGTTCACTTTGAATCCCTTTAAAAAATGTTGGACAAGAATGTAAATTTTTTACATTTTGAAAATTTGATGATATTACCACTATTATGAAAATTAAATGTTTTAACGATTATTTTTTATATTTCGAAGATTATTTCCAAAGAAAATGATTTCTTTAAATTTAGATAACATTTTAGATTTAAAATAAGTGATTTAAATAATGGATACAATATTTTCCCTCAAAAATATCCAAAGTGACCTTTCAAAATCATTTTCCAGATTAGATAACCTCATTTGATATCACTTAACGTGAAATTGTTATTTTACTCAATATGTTTTTAATGTTATTTGAATAGTATTTCTATTCATCAATGTAAACAATGATTTTTTTTTTACTTTTTCTCCATCGGGAAATGTTGAAATGATTCTATCCTTATTCATTCTATAGATATATTATGATTGTTTCAAGAGAATTTCATGGAACCCATTTTTTTTACTTGTGTTAGCAATGTTATGAATGGAATTATAATTGTTTCAATGTGTTTAATGACTAAATGAAAGCTGTATATACTTTATTATTTATACGGTTATTAGACACCATTCATATGTTTAAGAGGCTGTTTTATAAGACAAGGACATGTGGTAATGTTATAAACATGGTATGGGTGGTTCTATTATTTACTTATAATGAATTGGGTTATTCAATGATAAAATTTGAACATATTGGTATTCCATTTTTAAGAGTGATACGAAGAATATGTTGTATGATACTTATTTTTTTCAGTTATATTTATATTGTGTTTTAAGGATTTATTTTATCCCGATTGAAATCAAATGTCTCATTATTATTGATTCTTATGATCTAGGTATTGAAAGGTATGCATATTTTTATCTTATTCTCGTGGAATTTGATTATTTCATCATACCCTTATGCATTTCTTGTACTCATAATTTATATTCAATTATAAAAGTTTATATTTACTCTTACTGAGCATTTAAAATCACCCATATTATGTTTTTGATTCCACATGTTATAACGAAATATGATAAAATAATTTGATTATAGAAAAGTTTCTCTCGTTATAACGTTTTTTGGAGATGTTTAAGGATACATATGGAATATGAAAATGTAGGTATTGTGTAAAAAATACGTTCATGAATTAATGTGTATTATTTATGTATAAGTTTTTTTTTCATAATTATACAATACTATAATCCTAAAAGTTCCATGGGTATGTATATAATCCAATATTTCCTTTTCTATTTTGAATGTTTTGGATGAAAAAATTGGATCACCTATGTTGGTATATAAGAAAGAAATGTAATATTTATGATTTTTGATCTAGATTCAGGAGTTCGGGTTTTGGGATGTTACATCAAAATCCTCATGAAGTTTCCTAGGACATTATTTAGTGAAGAGTCATATAAAGAAACTATAGAATATAGGTGGGACAACCTATATATTAATATTTGATCGGGTCAATGGCTAGTGAGTGTGACACCCCTTTTATGTGTTAAACAATTATGAGTGATTTTTTTGGTTAAACAAGATAAATTATTTGATGGTATATGTTATTAGTTTTTATTTGGTATTTCAATCATAATGAAAGATGTTTTGGTTGGTCATCATCCATGTTGGGTTAATTAGTGGTATCTTATCCACCTAGATAAGACTATTGAACCATTGATCACCATGATCTTTCTTTATTAGTGGAACCTCATATACCTAGAAATATCTAGTGGTAGTTAATTATACACCAATGGAGTAGCTACAAGTAGTACCTTATCTACCATATATATATGTCTCAGTGTAGTATCATCCCCATGGAGAGTTTTACTTGTGTTATATCTTCTCCCAAACAAAGTTTCTCAATTGTTTCTCATAAACACGGGAACTTGTATAAATAGTAACTAATTTACCTATGAGTGGATGATAATGATATATTATCCACTTATGGGGGATTTACCAATGTTTTATCATCCATCTAAATATATATATATGTGATTCATCATGTATCAAGAGAGTTACAACAGTGGAATATCATTCAATTGGGGGATTTATCCCAGTCTTTAATCATCTACTTAAAGACTATTTTTACTGTATACCATAAACCATGAGTAAAAGATACCAAATTCAATATAAAATTCTGCATATACCATAGATATATTATTCGTGATATATCATTCACCTAGATTAGTTCTCACTAGTCTACATCACTCACCTAGAATAATCAATTGTTATAGCCTGTTCTCATTGACTGTGATATGATGAGTAATATATCATTCATCATCACGGTGTGTTAATTACATGATTATATATTCTTATTACAATACTAGATGAAGTAGGTAAGGTAAAATTTGGTTTTTCAATTGATCATTTCATAAGGTAAATTTGATTCATTAATTCCTTTTCATCATTCTACATCGATCATGCACCAGTATTTACTGTATTTTCAAAAGACACCATTGGTGATTTCCTACTTTATTTTATTGAAAAAATAATTATGTTACTTGTTTTTCAAGAAGGCTTTAGAATTCATGAACCACGTTAGGGAAATGTACGTAATAATATGTATGTTTAATCCATTATTGGTTAATTAGATTTTGGAGATGCATACAAGAAAGGATTTTTGACCATTTTTATAAATGAATATTTTTTTAAATTTTATCCCTTATTGCATATAATTTTACAATGATATATATTATTTTCAATCATATTAATTGTATTACATGTATAGTACAACATTTTGATATAACATGTGATATATTATTTACCCTTTTTGTAATTTAATAGAGTTGTATATCACATGATATCATTATATTGTGATGACTAATTATTGATTTTATTTTCATTCTATTTCTCAGTTATCTATTATTGATAGGGTATAGTGTCCCCAATATATAAATTTTCCCTCACTTATAGTCAACAACATCTAGCATAAGAGGAGGTGTGTATGAGGTATGTAATAACCTAGTTCGATCACCAGAGAGGTAAACTATAATGATGGAATTATAAAAATTATATCTAAATTATTTGAACCTACCATAAAAGGGAGGGAAATAAATTTAATTTATCATCAATCTCATGGGGTTATGTAAAAGTTTTGTGGTTCAGTGATATTTGAGTTTGAGGTCATACCATACATAGAACCCTTCTATCCATTGTACTATTATTACAATTATTACATTTTTTGGTGTTTTGATTAATTTTAAATAAAAATGTTAGTAGTTCTATAAATTCCTCTAATTAAGGTCTCTTCAAACACTTATTTTTCATGGGTTGTTAAATTATAAATTGTGTTATCCTATTTGGTGTTTCAAAGTGTGATGGTGTAACACCCCATGATTTAGTAATTTATAATTTTTTCAAATAAATTTAATAATTTAACGATATTTCACTACATGAAAAAATGTGTTTATATTCCATTATATAGAACACTAATTTCAGCTTGTGTAACATGTAATAATAGGTTTATCTTTTATTACATAAAACACCAAGTTAAAAAATGTAGAATACTATTAAAATATTATTATTTAATATTATAGTTCTCACTTAGTCAGTGGACTAGTGGGTATAAAAAGGATTAAATAAATTTTGAAAATATATGGTTTACACATATATAATAAATTTATTTTTTAGTGGCCAATTATTTAGAAATTTAAATAAGAACCACTTGAAAATATAAAAAATAAATTTCTTAAAAATAATTTTTAGATAAAAAACATGTTGTAGAAAAATAAATTATTGAAATTTAAAAATCATATAATCTCTTTTAATATCTTATGGAAAATTTTTATCCATTTTCCAGATCTTTCATTCATTGGTTTTATAGTTGAAAAGCTACCAAATAGGTAAGGATTATTTTTTCTTAATTTTCCATCTTGGAGAAATATGTTATGTTATACACCAATCTTTTTTATGAAGAATATATAAAAACACTTTAACATGTAATGTCATGAACTTATTTATTGTAATGATATTCTCTATTTTTTAAACATTTTTATTTTATGAGGATTACAATTCATAGTTTACAAACTGGAAAGAGTTTTTTTATTTATTCTCATCATTTATTAGGATTGTTTATGATTTTTCTTCCAATGATGAAATATTATGATCTAACTATCAAGAAACAAATGAAATTCCTTCTCCTTCGGTTATATTATGAGAATAATTTTTTCCTTTTTTTTCATATCTTTATGATCTCAATAGTTCGAAAGAATATTTCTTCCAAAAAAGTCATCTTTATTACTCTCATCGGGGGAAGACATGTTTTCTTCCTAAACCATTTTTCCTTAATTTTTTTAAAAAATATTAGAATGGTTTATTAAAGATAATTTTCCCATGATTTTAAATTTTTTTAATGTAATTTTCATATTGGTTTCCACAAAATTCCTATTTTTATTTTACTAAATATACGAAATGAATATTTCTTTAATGTGTAAGACTTGTATAGAGTTTCCAAATTTCATGAAAATTATTTTCATTGATGATTCATTTATAGGGTTTATTATTTTTTTCAAAGAAAACAATTTTCAAATTATTTTATGTTTTATAATGTATTTTTCAAAGAATAAAATAATATTTCCCCCAAAAAAATTCAAAATTATTTCTAAATAATTATTTATATGTATTAAATGTTATTTACAATGAAAATTATTTCGAAAATATTTTATGAAATTATAGTTTTAAAAAGATATTTTCATGAAAAATAAAATTTCGTCAAGAAATTTTCTATGTTATTATTCATAATAATTTCCCTTCAAAGATGACATACTTTGGTTAAACTTATTATTTACTAGGTATCTGATCCAAATATATAATTAAAATTATTTTTTAGATGTTTTTTTATTATTAGAAGATTTTTTAAACACCAATTTTTTTCCACAGGTTATACCATGTTCAAATAGTTATGAAAGACACTTCTTTTTTCTATGGGATATGATTTTTTGAAATTAAGAAATGATTATGAAGCTTGTTTCATTTATACAAGTTATTTTATGATGAGATGATTAAGAAACCCATTTATTTTCATGGGTTGATATTTTCTGAACGTTTTATATTATTGTGGAACACATATGTAATATTCTCATTATGTGTCGGGTGAAACTTATATCTCCCCCAAATGCATTGGTTAATGATTATTATTCCATGAGATAAACATGAAAATAATGGGGAGTGAACCCTATTAAGTTAGGGAATATATCCACTAATATTTTATTGGGAGTTAAACTTTACTGCATTAACAGTTAAGAGAGTGAACACATTCCACTATTATTGTTTTGAAAATGATTCTTGATTACTATGTAAATGATTTTTTTTGATTATGTTTATGCCAAAAACCTATCAATTATGTTAACATTATGATATCATGGATCATATTCTATGATTTCATCTTCATTCATGTCTGATAAACAATTAATATTTTAATGATGACATAGGATTTTTATTTTTGATGTTAATGTATAGTTTTCAAATGTTATGTTAACATTCCCATTTCTTCTTAATCACATTATGTTAACGTATTTCCCTTTCTTATCCTTACTATGCATCTGATATCAAATTTTCTTATTTTTATTTTTCCATGGTTGTGATGATATTTATTTCTTGTTATATGTCTAATAATGGTTATAGTTATGAGGAACTAAGTGGAAGAAAATATTGAACTCTTATGAACTTGTTGTTTTAGTTTACAAGTTTCCAAAATCTTAATTCCTTGATTATCTTGAGGCATGTATTGTGTATTGTAATAAATATTCATTTGAAAATATATAATATATATTTAGGAAATGTTTGGGTCTTTATATATGGTATTAAAGGAATGTATTTGCTAACCTTTGTAAACAATGATGAGAAAAAATTAGTGGGATAACTAGTGATATCTATATGGAAATGTTTGATTATAAGTATAAAAATGAGTAAATTTATATGAAAATGCCCTAGAATTTTTGTAAATATTGAAAGAGTATTTTATACCAAATTATATCCCTATTAGGATACTAAATGTGGATGTCTATATTCCATGAAAAAACTAATGGATAATTTCTCTGAAAAGGGTGCATTGAGATGGAATCAGTCATCACCTAGTATATGACAACGAGCCTTATTTCACACCATGTTTGGAACTCTTGGGGGATATGTTTTAGAAATCCACAAACTCTTAATTAACCATCATGAAGAATTTTAATAATGGCCATGAATAGAATTGGTTAATCCTATGGGGTTATAAATTTAAAATAAGGTGACATGATTTAAACATCATATATATTATTTTTCTTGATTATGTGGTTTATCAATATGATTATTGCTTCCCGTACTATTATTTTTGTTTTTACTAAATGGTTAAAAAAAGGAGGAATCATGTCGAAACAAAATGTGATGGAAAATTTAGTGATTATGATCAACCAAATTGGATGATGATTCGAGAGAATTATATTGTGATTAGGCATAATCATCTATTTTTATATATGATTAATAACATGGAATTTAGTGAGATTCCTAAAAAATAAAATAATTGGAAGATATAATTTTGTGAAATTTCATTTGGTAATGAAAAAATAGGAAAGAATATTTAACTTTCTACCTGATTAAAAGATTGGAAAAAGAACAAGGAAGAATATATCAATGGGATGGGAAGAAGTTTTTTTGTGGGAATGATGGTCATATTGAAATAAATTGACAAGGAATTAGAAGCATTATATATGTAGAACATGGGAATTATCTGAGTCAAGAAAAATATAAGGGTTATACCCTTTGCCAATGAATGACCTATGTTATTACAAATAATTTATTTCAATGAGTTAGAGTATTTTTTTGTCTATATGTAATAATTATATTGTCGAAGTATTCCCCAATGGTATTTGGTTATTAGAGTCATGAAAAATCAAAGTATTTTGTTAATTTTGGGAGCATATAAGTCTAAATGTAAGATTTTCATAAGATTTTTGGATTTTATAATTGCATTATAATTTTAAGGTTGATCATAAGTTCATAGTCTTATACACCATTCTATGATTTTATGTGATGAGAGTCAATTAAGATTAAATATATTTTGTGTGACATTTATTATAATAAAACCATTCGTTTTTGATGAGTAATACCTTTTATAGGAATATTAGTAAAGGTAATGGTAACCTTTTGGGTTTATATTATATATAATGTTAAAGTGGTTTTTTTAATATCAATTTCATAATTTATTTATGTTAATATAGTTTTTTTAAAACGATAAACCACAATACATGTGAAAAATTGCTGCATCGCAGAGGGCCACATGGAATAAACCCCAAACCGATGGGTGTTATGGGTATCACACTTACCATTGGTCCACATGAATGATTATTTATGGTTCAACAATATAATGGGTTATATTTATGGGTATATGATTCGATTCTTAGTGTGTCATGAAGTCAAATATGATGGAAAAAGGTATAAAATGACTATAATATCATTATCCATATTAGAATGGAAATTGGAATAAATCTCCATGGGTTTACTCATCATAAATTTGAAAATATCTAATCGGTATAATGATACATGTGATATAGATGATAACCTTATAAAGTCAATACACTTTATATTGATTAGAAATTATTTATATTTGGAAATGATTTCTAGGATATACATTAATGATGAGTAATAAATTTCACAGAGTATAACATTATAATGTTTCTATCTATGATAATAGGCTTACCCAAAATTTATAGATAAGTCTTCGGTAGGCCCTATATACAGATTAATGTTTTATCACAACGTATCATTCGGAGATAGATAGTTAGTTTGAGAGAAGAATTAAAACCCTATAGGATATGATAATATCTTGTTTTATGTATTTAAAAGGTCATTGGGATAAAAACCTTCCTCTTGTTGAATTTTTATACAATAATAGATTTCACTCAAGAATTTACATGGCTCTCTTTGAATATATATTTGGAAACAAATTTATAATCCCATATTCTAGAATGAATTTTTGAAATAAATCTATTGGGATTTGATATAGCTGATAAAATCTTAAATATTAGACATATTCAACAACAAATAAGTGTAGTAAAAAGTAAATGGAAATATTATATTGATAATAATGGATGATATATAGAATTTGAAGTAATAGGGATGGTGATTCTATGAATTTATTCATAGAAGAATTAAGGAAAAACAATGCCCTATGTAGATCAGTCTCTTTGAAATATTTGATAATATTAGGATAATAACATATCATTTGATGCTTACACAGAACCAATATCAGGTTCATGATGTTTAACATGTATATCCTATGAGGATTTACATAACTGATCCATCCCATGTACAAAACTCAAAGGTTATACTACTGGAGTAGGATCTTTCTTATGAGGGAAAAATGATAATGAATTTGGATCATAGAGAGAATGTTTTATAAAATAACTACTCACCTGGTTAATTTTTTTTTTCAAACCACTAGCTTTACGAAGATATGTGGGAAGATAAAAATTTAATAAGGTAGAAGTATCCATAGTTTTCTGTACCAAAGTGACAAATTTTGAGAGAAAAATTAACTTTATGGGGGGTAGAATGTTACATGTTGATATATTGTAAAGTTATTTTATTCAAATAAATTTAATCTTTTTTATATTTTTGGTTACACACAACATTTTGTTTATTTTTCAGTATAGAAAACAATGTGTTTGTGTTGTTTTACACTCCACACCGAGTTTATCTTATCTTACATGCAAAAGAAAGATTAAATGAAATACCACATACTATTAAAATATTATTATTTAATATGAAAATTTTTAACTAGACATTGAAAAGATGGGTATAAATAGGATTAAAAAATTATGAAAATATATAGTTTAAACATGTTTTGAAAATGAATTATTTTGTTATAAATTCATTAGAAATGAAAATAAGAACAATTTGATAATAAATAATTCCTTTTTACTGGAAATCTATTTTTCTACACAAAAACATGAAATACATCAACTAATAAAACCAATAATATTTTATTAATGACATTAATGTAATGCATAAATTATAATTTTAATAAAATATTTAACATTCATCTGATGAGTTTTTGAGGAATGAGAAAAAATAAATACAATTTTTTTCTTAAAAATTGTATTTATCAAAAAATATGTTTTGTCGCATTTTGATAACTTTTTATAATTAAATTTTTGAAACTTTTTGGAAATTTAATTTGAAAAAATAAATAATTTTTAAATATTCATATAAAAATTATTATACAGTGAATTTTTGTGAATTTTTTTGGCAGATAAAATTTCCAATGAAAATTGAAACATACCTGTTTTTTCTTAAAATTTTATAATTTGATTTAAATAATTTTAAAACATATATATTGTTTCAAGATGAATAAAAAATAAAATAATTTAAATTATATTTATATTAATCAAATTTATGTCATTCGAATCAATTTTATATTGAATTTTTATATAATATATTTTTAAACTATTGAGCATTTTATCTTTGGAAAACCGCATTCTCCTTGCACCCGTAGGATTAATTTTAAATTCAATTTTCAAATTATATGAATTTAATTTTCATAATATGTATTATATATTTTTAATAATCCTAATTTAGGTTATATAATATGGTAAATATAATTTTTTAGTATAACGAATATAAAAAATTGGACAACTTATTTACCGTGGTTTAGGTATAAATGGTTTTAATGGGGGGTAAACTAACAAGATTGGAGTTAAAAATGATCCAAAAATTAAAAAAGCCCATTTAATATAATTATTAATCCTTATATCTAATAGGTTCAATAAAGGACCATTTTGGATCCATTTCACATCTGAAAAATATGGGTACACCTTTTTCTTTTCGAAAATTATAACTGTTTTACTCACCTCAATTTTAATAGTACACCACTCTTATCTCCTTTTCAAATTTACAAAGCGCATTGGTTTAGAAAATTTATTCCAATAAATTTTCATTAATTCCCTCCAATCATCCTAAAAACATTAGTTTGGTCATATATCCAACCATCGAAGGATTTTGGTGAAAACCTATGGCAGTTTCCTGAAAAAGGTAACATTTATCAAAATGTATTCTTATTTTGTTTCATCCTCCACCTCCTATAATTATAATTAATACATTAGGATATAATAAAAACTATATATTATATATAATAATATTTTTCTTATGTTATGTTCATGATCTATATTCATATCTACTTCGATCAAATGGGTTATGAAATCATCATTCGTGTGCATGACCAAATACAAACTTTTGAATCGACGTAATTAATTTTCCATAACTACATATCAGTTATAAATATAATTATTGATTTATTATTTATATATGATATTTTTTATATTATTATACTTATATAATCATTTTATTACATATTTCTTCATACATTACATTTTGTGGGAATACGATAACGTCGTTCCTTTGTTTGGTGGACTACCACCTAACGAAGCAATGTGATTCAGTCTTCACATAAACCATTAACTGAATGTATTAAGTATAGGTTTAAATAATTATATATATATATGACATAAAAATTATTCATTATATTAAATATATTATTTCCTTTATTTCATTTTTCCAGTCGAGTAATCAGAAATAATGTTCATTCGTACATACAACAAAATGCCACCAAGAATGATGTATTTCATTTTCAATATGTATATTTTATGGATTAATCTCTCTATATAAAATTAATATATCTTATTTTGATATAATGGTTAAAATTATTGATATTTTGGAGTAATGATCAAAATAATAGGACTACATATACCAAATTAAAATATATATGAAAAACAATGGAGTTATTACCTAAAATGTGACTTTAATATGGAATTATAAATAAACATGTAATAAATGGTCATAAATAATCAAAAAATGGTATGATAAAATTAATTATTGTTATATATTATATTTATAATAAACTTATATTTTATATACATGAGTTTTTAACTTGTATTAAGAAATTAAATACTTACGATAATTTATTTCTCTATCACTTTTCACATATGTGATACAAATCTCATAATTATCACCTATTACTTTTATATGACATATATACTATACATAAATTTTTTTATGACTACTATGCTTAGATTTATTTTTATTTATACATCCATTATTATGATCTTTCATTAATGGGGTTTATGATTCAAAATTTATCAAAGTAGTAACCGATTTTTGTCTCAATTTTCCCTCTTTAAGCTTTATGTAATATTATTCACATATAATATTTTACAATATGTACAGATAGACCATTTTACATTTAAGATATATATTTTAATTATTATAAAGATATTATAAGTTTCATTTAATTTTATTCTTCTATGGGGATTACAATTAAATATTTATAAAGTGGTAAGAGTTTTATGTTACAATCTCATCATATATCGAGATCGTTTATCATTATGCATTAAATTATGAAATCCAATGATATATATGTTAGTAAAATCATGAATTCTATTTTAATAATATTATTTTAGGATAATACATGTTTCCTTTCATTTCCCTCTCTTTATGTACGAAAGATTTCAAACTATTTTTTATGAAAATTGTCTTTAGTTCTCTCTAAATTCAAAAACCATTTTGCATCCAATATTCTCAAAAACTGATTTATAAAATGATTATAAAATTCTTAAAATTATTTATTAAATAATATATCATCATGTTTAACTTTTTACTAAATGTTTTAAAAGAAATCATCATGTCGTTTTCCAATAAATTTTGTTTTGATTTTTCCAAAATATGAAATTAATATTTCTTTAACATGTACGATATAATCAAAATTTCCAGCATCATGACCATTAGGTTCTTTGAAGTTTTATTTTTATGTTATGAAGGTTATTTCTAAGTAAAATTATATTAAAATTTTTAATTTCTTAAAATCTGTTTTTAGAGAATAAATGATATTTTCTTCCAGAGTTGTCTTAAATGAATTTAATGATTATTTTATATTTTAATGGTTATTTTCAAAAAAAATTAGTTTAAAAATATTTTGTGAATTTATATTTTGAAAAATTTATTATAAAATAAAAATTATTTTCCTAAATAAATGTTCCAATTAATATTTCAAAATAATTTTACATATATGATGACATCCTTTGGTGATACGTATGATTTATTGGTGATATAGTCCAAGGATTCAATTCTTATTATTATTCTAAATAGTGTATGATTATGATGACAAGATGTTTATGAAACGCATTGATCTTCCATAGGTTATACCAGGAATTTTTTTTTAAACCTTCTTCTTTTTCTATACGGTATTCTTAAATAAAATGAGAAATGATAATGAATCCTGTTTCTTTTTTATAGGTTATGTTATGATTAAATATTTCTAAAACCCAATTATTTTTAATGGTTCTAGTATGATAATTTTTTTATGATCATATGGCACAAAAATTTAATATTTTCATTAGGTGATGCGTGAGACCTTTATCTCAATCCAATGAATTGAGTAAAGATGTATATCTCATGAGATAAAAAGTACAATAATGGGGATTTAACCCACTCCAGTAAGGGACATGGTCAACTATGATATTATTGGGAGTGAACCTTGAATACTATAATGATTTATAGAGGTAATACATTCCACTAGGATAGCTTTTTTGTAAATGGGCCTTGACTACAAAAGAAATTATTTCTTATTATTATGTGTATATAGAAAATCCATTTTTTATTCCAATATTAATCTCCCATGGCTCATGTTCATTGATTTGGTTATGATTCATATCTGATGAGTTATAAATACTTATACCATGACTCGTGATTTTGATATTTCATATATAGGATATGGTTTTTATGTGTTATTCTCACATTCCGATACAATTATACTCTCATTACATTTATTTATTTACATTGATTACCCATATCATAATCTGATCTCACCCTTTCATATGTTTCTTATCCCCTTGTTATGATGATATATACTATGAGTGATAGGTCTAAGAAGGATTTTAGTTATGTTGAACTAAGTGGAAGATAATTTAGAACCCTTATGAACTAGTTTTTTATGTTCCCAAGATTCTAAAGGAACTATAAATTAAATATTATGTGGTGTGTTTTTTTGGGTAATATAACGAATATTAACTTAAAAATATATAATATGTATAGATAAAAATTTTGGGTCTTTGCAGTTTTTCCTAACGTAGGGTCAGGAATGTGAGATGAAACCTTGGGGTACTGTTTGTTGTGATTATTACTGTGGCAGGATATCCAAGAGTTTAATTGGTTATATGTGATATGATTAGGCATGATCGGACCATTTAAAGCCTTATAAGACCTTTACACCCTTGAAATAATTATGGAAATGAATAAATTTGAGTTCTGTGGTCCTTATACTAGCCATATGGCTTTAATTAATTTCATTGTGATGCATGAGACATGGGACCATGCCAGTCAAGACACTAAACAGATTAATTTATATATTTTTGATTAATTTAATTGGTTAAATGAATATATTACTTGTATTGAATATAGTTTGGAGGAAACATTGGGCCTTGTTCACTAGACTTATACCTCTTCCACCAAGGTTGGAGGGATTAGAAGTTGAATTTTTGGAAAATTGAGACACTTGAGAGGGTTGGAACTAAATATAATTGATTAGACATTAGAATAGAAGTAATAGTGTAAGTGATATAGAGCTTTCTTAGGTAAGTAAGAATTTATTTTTCATTTGTATAACCTAGTGGGTTGGGGCATTACCATAGAATAAGTGAGTGATCAACCTTGAGAAACTATAGAGTTCATGATAAGATTTATGAAATATCTACAGTGGGTTAAATATAAGGTATACTCTTGTTTTACAATGGTATCATTGCCTAATTTTTGTCTGGGTAAGATATGTGTTACCCCTAGGAATGGTTAAGGGATTGAGTGTTATCAAATTGGGAGGGTCCCCTAAGTGGGTGCCCCTAATTGAGGTGACATAATAGACCCCATTGGGTTCCCCCATGTAATATTGACCCAATGATAGGGTGTTCCATAGTATGAATTAATATTATGAGTATAGGGATTTTTTAACCAAGTGTTATCTTTTTAGTTTTAATGTGACATGTTATACATCTGTAGCATAATTCCCTAATTTATAATTTGGAAAAAGCCCTTTGGTTTGGTGTTTTCTTTTATTTTGGAAATTACATAGGGGTGGAGTTTCTTTATAATTGGATGAGAAAATATCATATGGGAGTTCTGTGATACTTATGTTCTTGTGGACATAGATGAGAAAATCCCATTGAAGCGGTCAGTGAAACTATCAATTGGGATACAATGGATATGGATCCATGATTAATCTAGTATACTTGTATATAAATTTATATGAGCATTCCCTTAGTTTTTGATACGTGTGGGCTATGGTTTGGCAGTGAAGACATCTTTAGGGGCAGTCAATGCTAGTTTATATGTATAATGAGGACACCCAAGTCTATTATATTAGAGATGTATTGCTGTATATGTACCTAGAGACAACCCACAAAATGGATGAAATAATTTTGAATCAGGGCCATGAACCTAAGTTTCTATAATAGTACTGTACATGGAACTTAATTTAGAATCATCCATGAAATGCACTCAGGTACATTCTAGTGTCCGAACAAACCAATATTATTGGATTATTTATTTATTTCTTATTAAATATTTACTTATTATACACATAATTTCATGTACACAAAAAATATATTGGGAGTATAGCATGAAGAAAAATTGATGGTTCTCTAATGATTTTTAATTTACTAAACCCAAATTACTCATAAGTTACAATACCTTGTTGGTCACATGGAATCAAGTGAGACTGCCTAAATGTCATAGGATTCTGACTAGTAGTGAGGTTCTGAGGTGGTATAGTGGGGATACTATACACTCATGATAAGAGTATAACATTGGTGATAATAAATGAATAAATTGTGGATGAATAAAAATAAAAAACCAATAAGTAGATGTAAATAATCTATAAAACATTAGTAATAAATCCATAAGTAGTGTCCTATACAGAAGGATGAGTATTTCATACAGTTTTAATAAAAATAAGTAGACCTACATGGATGTAGAAATCCACACTCTATATATATATAAAAAGTAATAAAAAGACCAAAAATTAAATCTCCATGAATCCTGAGATAAGGATCATTATTTTGAAACTAAGAACCAATGATATGTGTCAATCAAGCATCCATGAATTATTTTTGGGTATTAATGATCAACTTAGAAAAGGTGTGAGATAAAATTATTTGGCCACCACTAATGGTGGCAATAACAAATCCATATTATGTATAAAATATATAAAAATTTGTAGGTAAAAAATGTAATGGTATGACAAGAATGGATGTTTAAATAAGTCCATGAGAGGAGGAAATAATTATTAGAAGGAAATAAATGATGAGTATAACTTCATAAAGTTTATGTGTGAAAGTAACTACTATATTTGTAATATTCCATATATGTATAAAAACATTAAAACTACATGCACTAGGTCGTAGGGTTGAAGATGACGACGAATTCCTCGAGTCTAAGGAACATGTCCATGGTAAAATAAGAATAGTATAGAACTATATGGGCCTATAACCTAGGGCCTATAGCCATGGATTCCTAATATCTAAAGATATATATTCATATGTCGGTATTAGATTCCATACATTGATCCACCTCATCAGTTCCACACCATAATCAATATTGGTTCCATACCATAAATCAATAGTCTATGACATACTAAAATATCAAAAATATTGCAAGTAATATAAAATTATATAGTTATGTTAGAGTACATACCCAAACTCAATAATCTATAGAAGGTCACATTCCATGATAATATTAATTTCATCACCGTATGCTCATTTAATCCACTCATTAACTGATTCAATTAACATAATTCTTCCACAACTAGGTGGAAAATTACTCACCCAAAGGAGAGGTTCTTCTAATAGGTAGATAAACAATCCCACAATATAAGTTGTTTGAGTAGATATTGAAAACCTCCAATAATGTTAAGGTTCTATGCTGGAATCATATTTATGGAATAGAAAATTAATTTATTAAATTGATTAATTTTAGGAGAAATATCTGAATGGTACAACATGTCGCACAATAATAAATGAATATTTTATTTAGGTATAACTACCAATAATATATCACACATGCTACATTGAAATTGTAGGTAAATATGCTAGACTAAGGACTTTACCCTAAACCACACTCGAAAAACCAATTATGAAATGAATATTAAACCATGAATCCATCTGGAAAAGGTATATAACACCTACATTATGTAGGAATGGGAACACTCATCCATTATCGGCCTGTGGTTTGGCATGAATTTGAATTAAATGGAAGAAATGGGAAAAATACATGAAAATAAGGATAAAGTGACAGAATTAATGTCACACAACATAAGGAGAGTGGAACAAATGAAAAAAGTAAAAAAATCCAATCTCTTACTGATGGTGATCCAACATTATAGATGAAACTTGATCAAGATGTCAAATAGAGATGGAAGATTAATACCTATCTTGAGGCGTTGGATGAGGTCTTCTTAAGGGAGGAGCATATGATGATTTTAGGAAAAAATGTTTTTAGTTTTAATAAGGGTAGTGTGAAAAAATTAAATTTCACCTTACATTGTCACATGGTTTGGCCGTATAGTTGGATAATCTTGGTGCCAACTGTGCGACATCCACTATCCAAGGCACCCCTCAAAATGGTTAGGTACATAATTATAATAACCATAGACAACCTATAAAAAAAATCAACTACAACATTTCTAAAATATTTGTAATGTTCATTTGGTCATGGTGTTATGTTTTTTAAATTTTTGAATCACATTATAGGGATACACGGTTTTAGGTTCATAGTTAGAACTAATAATGCGCTAAACATGCTACTTGACTATTTTCACAAGAAATAGGGTTCCATGCTTCAAACAGTCCCTAGAAACCCTCAATAATTCAAAAACTCATTAGGAACATACATTAGAAAAAAAATAATTAAACTAAAATTAAAGTGTTTGAAACTCCAGTGAATTATCGGGATCTTACAGTATCCCCACTTAAAAAGTAAACATCTTTGAGTTTCCATTCTCAGAGTGGTAAAACAACATTTGGGAAAAGATCCAACCATTGGGTATGTATATTGGTCTCTAACTCATAGGCATCATCCTTTATTATAACATGATTCCATATCCCCCAACCAAAGTAACTAACCAACCTCAGAGATCCTTCAATTTCCTGTCCATGAAAAAATAGGTTTCTCCTAAAAATCAATCAACATAAAAATCCACAACCTCAGTTTTTATAACATGATATGGGTTTATGTAGTAGAAATTTAAATAAAATAATTTCAATATTACATTCATATCTATATATATCATAGAAATCATTATTTATAAGAAATTGAGTTGACCCTCTCAAAAATCTCAAATGGTCCCAAAAATTGAGGTGGTGATTTTCCATTCCACCAAAACCATCAATTCCCCTTCACAGTTGAAACATATAAGAATACCTAATCCTTGAACTCAATTTCCAAGGGTCCTTGATGATGATTGTAATATTAAATCTTCCTAAATTGAGTTTTATCCATATGATTCTAAATAAGAGTTACCTCCTTCGATGTATCTCAGATGATATGATGTCCGAGTAGAGCTACCTCTCCTTACCCTAACTAGCTTAGAGGGAAAACAATGACCAAACGTATAAGGTTTTATAACATGGAATATTTATCATATCTAGAAATAAGTTATTCTAAGAGAACATATCTAGAGGGATATACTTTTTTCAAAGAAACTTGGAAATAATAGAAGAAAAATCTAAGACAATCCTCTAAAATATACACATTATGATCAGATCTCCAATTAGTCTTTTAGTATAAGGAAATTCCTAGAAGTACCAGAGTACTGAGATATTTCTAAAAACCTTTCCTAAATAGTGATTTAAACTAAGAGTCTCTATCTGATATTATATAACAGGGATCACTATTCAGGTTTATAATCAATCAAATATAAATCTCATGAAACTCATTGTATCAACCCTACCCATAACCCCTAGAGCTGGTGTTTTCTACTATTACATTGGCATGCTTACAATGAATTAAATCCTGAATGAACCATGATTTTAGTAGTATTGGTAAACCAGATAGATACATCAGACATATATTACAAAATAATATACTAATTACAAAAAAAATTTCTTCTTATTTATAAATAACAATGAGGATAACTTAGTTTTATCTTGTAAATCCATTAATATCATTCATAGTACACTTCATGGATTATTGGGTAAACAAACATAACAAGGGATAGCTAAAATTCTCAGAAAGGGAAATGTATAGTGAATGATATAATAAATCAATATCATTAATAATTATGGAATGGTAAATAAGATAGAAAACCTACCATTTAATTAATATAATGATAAGGAAGTGCATAAATAATATGGGAAGTTAATAAATGGAAACACATTCCATTTAAATCATTAGATAAGAAAAACTAAAAACTAAAAGGTTAGAAACTGGAAAACATTCCATTGAGTCAATGTAATGAAAATGAAGTGTATTCATTGATATGTCGATGAAAAATATTATGGATGAATAATAAATGAAAACAATATAGGAGATGATTTCTTAACGAAAGTCAATTTTGAGGAACATGGAAACCTATATTGTCAAGTCCTTTCACAAGACATTATAAAATATGGACAAAAACTTGTTTAATTTGTGCAACTTATTTCTCTCATGAGAACACTTTGATGCATCATGGAGCTATATAATATTTGGGCTCCACAAGTTATTTACTATCACAATAATTATTTATACCGAATAGTAAAAAAATGAATATGACTTATCAAATATTTTCATTGAATAAATAATAAAAAAATATAATTACATTCCCAAATAATTAAACAAATATCAAATTACGCATGATACATAAAATGATATACATTTTATGAAATAACAATATCAGTTATAAATGAAATAGATAATTATGGGGAAACTCCATGTTCAATGATTTTTGGAGATTGAATATTTCAATGGGACTAAAAAATGAATCAATTAAGTGAATGAGAAAACTATCTATGGAAAAGTAAATAATTTCCTATCCAAATAATGAATAAGGATTTTATTAATTCATGAAATCCCAAGTGGAGTAAAATAAACAGATATTACCATTGATGAATGGAAATATTTTAAGAAGATATTTAATTTTTATGATGAAACTATCCTTTTGTTTTTATAAACCAATTAAAAAACATTCTTTTTGAAAATAACTTTTTAAAAAATTTTCTTTAAAAATGATCCTTTTAGACATGAAAATTATTCTTCAATTAGATGAATATGAGTAAATATATACTTATCATATAAAGTAAAAGAACATTCCTTTTGCATGGTAAAAAGGGTTTGAAAAATCACTTACCAGATGAGTAAAAACAATATTCCTTTGAGAAAATTATTAAAATAAAAAAGTCCAAATATTTATTTACCAAATAATTTTTATATAATTTTATTAATCATTTTAATAAAAAATGGTTTTAAGAAGAAAACATGTTCTCTTACTAAAGAGAGAAATAAATTCATGTTTTCTTAAAAATAGCTTCTAAAACATTTTGAGCACCAAAGAGTGAAAAAATGATACTAATAATTGAAAATGGTCATTAATAACCAGATTAGAGAAAAGTAAAGTTTTTATTTAACAATGGTCATATATTTTTCTTGAATGGATATATCATTAAAATTTCATTAATTTTATTATTAAGGAAAATATTCTTTAAGCATTTCAAAGTGTCCCATACCACATTGAAATATTTTAAAACACAAACCTCACGAAGTAATAATATTAAATTTTTTTTTTAAATAAAATTAAGTTAAATTTGTTCAATATATAATATATAAAAATGCCACATAGATACACTACACAAAATAAGTAAGTTATTAACATGAAATTTATCTCATGAATGTAAAAAGTGTGATGGAAATCCCTTAACTTGAGTTTATATTAAGGTGAAAATATATAAATATCATATATATTAGTAAATTATTTTAATTAATTATCTTATTTATAACCTTTATAATGTTTATAATTACATTTATTTCACTGTTTACTATGTTTTATTCAACTATATAAACAATTCTGTTTACATTAGGTGTTTAGACCAAATTCGGTTTATGCGTCGAAAACAACATTGGTAGGTCAACTATGGTCATATATTTCATTATATATATATCATATAAAAAAATAATGATATAATTATAATATTTTTACATCAATTATAATTTTTAAAATATTTAATACATACATTTAGGAAAAATGAATCAATGTTACAATCATAGAGAGGGTAGGCCGTACATATGCGTGTGTAACGTTATTTATTTCAATTATCATTATGGAAAGATGATAAGTAATAAAATATGTTTATAGAATGATAATTATATGATAAATAATATATTATTTAAATTTATTTACTTATATATATAATTCTTGTGATGAAAAAGTAATCACATCATAACGAGGAGGAGGTGGTCCATACATCTATAAATAACATTTTCAGTTTTTAATTGTGTGAAAGGGGAAATAAATAAAATGATATATTTATTTAGAGAAAGTTAATTATTTGGTTAATATAATATATATATATTTTTTCTTATATGTTAAATTATAAGAATATTTTATACATTCAATTTAATTTTTGAACGAATCACATCAATTTTAGGGGGCTGTAGTCCATGCATCCTCAAAAGATTTTTCCATAAAATGATAAATGGAATGTGTTAAATGTACTTATCATAAAAGGATTAAATAAGAATGAAGAAATAATAAATATCATATATAACATATATAAATTGAGTTTCCATCATAAAATCAAACCATGAATGTTGTTAAAGGAAAATGAACAATCAATGTTTCATGAGGCGATAGTTTTTCAAACATAAAAACAATGTATTCGTTACCCATTCGATGGATGCGTTTATTAGTGTTATTTGAAGCCTTAATAAAAAAACATAAAAATATATGTATGATATTGGTGATATTTTATGACCATGTAATAATAATATTTGAGGTAGTGTAAAATTAAATGAATGAGAAGTTATTGTTGGAAAGCATTACCTTAAAATCGGGTAAATCCTTTTGGTGTTTACCAAAGGGCTTACATGGAATGATTTATTCCCAAATAGAGGATTAAATTTCAATTGGAGAAATTTTGGGAAAATATATGAGAATATATAATCCAAACCTATGTGGGTTTTGAGGTGTGAGGAACGGGGAGAGGTGGTGACCTTTTATAAGAGAGGAGGATGACTTACTTGTTATTTTTGAATTGATGTTAGCTGTACCCACGTTTTTACATAATGAAGTCTTAAAAAACCAACCAAACTAAATTATAAAAGGTAAATGGACAAATTAAATCTATAAAATTTGTGTTGGAAAAGTGCATTGGTCATTTGGGATCTAATATTAAAGGATTAATCCTTTATTATGATTAATTATCCTTTATAACTACATTAATGTTTAATCACTTTCATTAATATTTTTGGTAATCTTTTTTTTTTTATAGAAATTATAAATTATGATGGTTACAAATATTTAATCCATTTCAAAAATTCCTAACATATAAGTTTGATTTTTTATATAAATTTAATCTTGAAAGTGGAACAACAATGCAGGGTTTTAAAGATAAAACGTCCGAAAGTTTGCTATATTTCTATAATCAATTTCAATGTGAAATTGATTAAAATGAAATAAATTTTATTAATTGATAAAAATATTATCTTATTAAAATTTAAAACCAATAATAATTATAATTTTTCATTATAAATAAATTATATTAAAATTCATTTTTGAATTAAAATTCAGTATTTTTGTCAATTTAATAAAAAATGAGATGGTTTAAAAAATATAAAAAATTCAAAAAAACATAGTTACTATGATTAAATTTAAAATATGATGTTCATTTTGACATATCTTTTCAAATAATGTTTCAAAATTAATATTCAAAATGGGTTCTTCTTTAAAATATTGTAAAATTTCTTTATAAAAATATAGCTTTTATGTGTGTCAAATGGAGTTTGTTCTTATATTATTCTTATAAACATAATGGATGACTATAAAAAATAATTTATTGAATATATAAATTATATATTTCATTAAAATAATTATCTAATTTTAATTAATTATTTTTATTAAGACAGAACTCTACTAGAAGAAATAATATACTAATATTTATATTTTATATCTAATTGGTTCTTATTTCTCTTTCTCATACATTGGTAACCAATGAATTTATTTTATCTTCATATAAACCATAAATTTTGAAAATTTAGAAATTAATATTCATAACTTCTGACATAAATTCTAGGTTATATCATATTATATTAAATAATTATAAATTAATAATACATTATTATTTGGTGAAACTTATTATTTCGTGTATCACCGATTATCGAAGAAGGTTACTCTTGAATGTATATCAAGATAATTCATTTTTTCATGCATTAATGTAATATCATGTATTGATTTTATTTAAAATAGTAAATATATTGTAGTGTCTTATGATATTGTATCCCCTTAAATTCATGGTGACACATGTCAAACATGGAATCAAATACAAATTGAACATTAGAATTTTGGGGTGTTACATTTTCCCCACCTTAATTAAATTTTTTCCTCATAATTTAGAATAAATCTTGGAATTTTTTTTTGATATTTCCTACATTTAAATACTTCATCATGAGAAATGATCATTAAATATACTCTAGAAATGAGATAATGTGAAGAAAAAAAGTCACATGAATTATTATATAACACGGTCTCTAAGGAGGAGAACATTAGTATCAAGTGAAATTATGTACATTGATGAAAAGCATAAATATTTAGAGGGATTGAATGAGGTCATCAATCAAAAAAAGATGAATTATCAATAGATATTTTTGTGCCTCAAAGCTATTAATATATTATTATTTATAATACATTATTTTTTAAAAAATTAAGGTATTAGGAAAACATTTTTTTGAAGATACCTTTCCTAATGTTGATAAATTCTTTTACTACCTAATAATATATAGAAATATAATTAATACATAGGTCTATCTTTGATATGATCAATCCTAAGTTTTTTTTTTCTAATATCAAATTCTAATTCATTCGTTAGTCCTAGAAATTAATTACCAATATTGATTTTTTTATTCCTGGAGAACAAAAGGAAAATTTTAAAGGACCATAAGGCGTATAAAAGAGTGAAATGTATAACTATTTATCATTAACTATATTAAAAAACCATTATGTTTAATAGATAAATCAATAATCATAAAAATTGATACTTTTAGTTCATTGTTAATATTTATTCATCAATATTTTTAACTTAAAAAATATAAAAAATTAACCATGACATTGAATAGGTCAATGGTTGTTGTGAAAGCCATATCGTTATTTGGCCATGGGATCAAAACCCATGTCCTTGCCAAATACAATTGTTAGTAACCTAAATTAAATTTTTTCCTTTTCTAAAACCATATTATTATAATTTACAAAATATATATAATAAACAACAATGAAATAAGGTGAATTACAAAATATCCTTTTAAGTAAAGTTTCCAATACAAACTTATTACAAAAATACGTCATCCACTTATTCTCAGATAAATTCTTACATGGTATATATTTTATATTCTAGAATATGGAATTGACATGGGTAATGTCTAGATTCCCCACACTTTTGAAAAAAACTATAAATTATTTCCTAAGATGATATTCATTTCCCTCCATCGTACTCGTCATATTTATTCATAAATCATTTTATAAATGTATTTAATTCCTATATATGAATCACTATCTTGTTCCATTGAGGTAGTTTATAGGGTTTTTCCTTCCTCACTTAAGACACGTTGGAAATCGATATTTCTTTTATTTATGATCTCCACTACTCAAGCTCTTAGAAACCTCTGTCCTTCTCATATTTGTTGTATTTATGAGTTGGTGAAGGTATATATTATTAATTATATTCCGTATAAAATAGTTTTTTATAAATATTATATCTTTCAATATTATCAACACATCATTTTATTGATCATTTTCGCCACCTTTTACTTCATGATTGATGTTTACATGAATCCTTATGGTTCCAAACAGTGACTAAAACAAAAAAATAGTGTGAGCATCAATAGTCAGTGTGAGAAAAGTGTATAATTTTCTATAAGATATCTAAAGTATGACACCTCATTATTAAGTCCAAAACATCTTAAGTTTAAACATGACTATTCATTATATTTATAAATTCAAATTATCCATATTTTCATTAAAATAAAACATGGATTATCAAAATAAAATCCCTTAAGAGTTTTAAACCAGTTGTGTATTAAAGTCCATTTTCAAGTACCTAGTTGCCCTGAGTCAGGCTCAGAACTCTGTGTCTGAGTTATCACTCCTAGTTAAATATGTTATAGAATCTTATCTACATGTAGTGTCCAAATATGGATGTATTTAGTGGAACACCCATATAATATCTCCCTTAAATAAAATTATTCGATGGTATTTTATAATTATCCAAAAATTCTAACTTAGGGTAATTTTTTTTCTTAACCCATGTTTTCCTAAATCTAGTTCGCTAGGTTGAAACTAAACATCATTTGATTCCAAATGTAGAGACCTAACCCTATAAGGTATAGAGTCATCATATGCAATTATTATAATGGAATGACTAAAAGGAGCCTAATATCGTCGGAATTAAGAGTTTAGTAGTCTTGGTAAACTAGATACATAAATGAGTCCATTATTACAAATGAATAAACTAATTACGACATCATTTTTATTATTATTTCTAAATAACTTTGGGGATAAATTTGTTCCAATTTTTAATTCCATGAATATCTTTCGTATTATGTTTTTGGTATTTCTGCTGAAAGAAAAATAATAAGGATGTGCTCAAATAATAAGTATGGGTAAAGTATAGAGGATGAAATAAGTAATATATGAGATCAATCCTTATGCATTGTAAATAATAGAACACACATACCATATAATCAACAAACTAAGAATGAAGTGTGTAATAAATATGGAAAGGTAAGAAATGGAAACACATTCCATTAAATAACAAGATATGAAAAAATAAATATGGGAAGGTATGAAACTGAAACCCATTAAATTTAATCAATGAACTGAGAATTGAGTGTTTCCATAGATATGTTAATAAAAAATATGATGGATGAATAATAACTAAAATTAATTTAATAAAAATTATTTCTTAATGGACATCATGCTTGAGGTATATGAAAACCTATATTGTAAAATCCTTTCAAAAGATGCTTAAATAAATGGATAGAAACCCATTTAATTTTTGATAATTTTTTGTCTCATGAGAACCTATCGATGTATTTATGAGCTATATAATTTCTGTGATCCACCCATCTTTTCCCATCCAAATCATTCATCACATCTTATAGTCGAAATAAATCATATTCCTTATCAAATATCTATATTGAATAAATAATATAAAATTACCAATATGTTCCAAAATAACTAAATAGTTATCCAAGTAGAAATCATATGTAAAATGGTATATAGGTTAGGAAAAAATAATATCCTTGATAAATGAAAAGGATAATTAGGGGAAAATTCAATGTTCAATGATCATATGAGATTGAATATTTCAAGGGGACTAATAAATGAATCATGTAAATGATTGTGAATACTATCTTTAGAAAAATCAATAATTAACCATATAGATGATGAATAATTATAGTAATAATACAGAAAATTTCATGTGTAGTAAAATAAATGGTTTTTGTCCTTGATGAATGGAAATTTTAACAAATTATTTTAATTTTTTTCGAGGAAAATATATTTTTGTTTTGAACAAAATTGAAATTTTTTTATTTTTTGAGAATAAAATTTGAAAACATTTTATTAAAAAATTTCCCGTTTTATATATTCATCTTATGCTTCAATGAAATGATGATGAGTAAATTCATAATTTTTTGTACAAGGTAAAAGATCATTACTTTTTCATAATATTAATGGTTTCAAAAATTCTTTGTCGGAAAATTGAAAAGAACATTCCTTTGAAAAAATTTCTATAAGAAAAAATGGTTAAATTTTCATTATAAAATAATTTGAAAATAATTTTTTAAGCCATTTTAACAATACATATTTTTTATAAGAAAATTCTTTCTCCATCTAAGGAGAGAAATAAAGTCGGGTTTTCTTAAAAACATTTTCGAAACCATTTTGAGTACCAATTAATATAAAAATGATACTAATACATTAAAATGGTAATTAATAACTATATTATAGAACATTTTTGTTTCTATTGAACAATTTCCATATAATTTACTTGAATGTAAATACCATTGAAAGATCAATAATTTTATTATTGAGGAAAATAGTGTTTAAACATTTAGAAGTGTACCATACCACATTGAGACATTTTAAATCATAAAACTCATATTTGATTAATATTAAATATAAATTTTAAATACCAAGAAGTTAAATAAAATAATTATATAATATATAAAATTGATATATAGATACAAAAAAAAGTAATAGGTGGACTTGACATTTATCTCAAAGAAGTAAAAAGTGAGATGAGAATCCATTATCTTTAGTTTAGTTTTAGGTGAAAATCCTTTAAATTCTTTTAGAATAATATACTATTCTTTATACAACAACTTAAAAAACATGATTTATGTCTCGTGTTTAGAACTAATTCAGTTTATGTGGTGAAACAAATTGTTAGGTCAACTGTGGTAATAGAGGTAATTATA
The DNA here is from genome assembly GCA_963277665.1 of Viscum album. Classification (NCBI taxonomy): domain Eukaryota; kingdom Viridiplantae; phylum Streptophyta; class Magnoliopsida; order Santalales; family Viscaceae; genus Viscum; species Viscum album. The sequence continues at coordinate 445,181,744 of OY728160.1, forward strand.
TAAAATCTACATAATAATAAAATAATTATAATATTTATAAATAAAATATTATTTAAAAACAATCATTATATACGGTTATGAAAATAAATCAATTTTACAATCATGAAGACATTAGGCCATACATAAAAATGTGTAACATTCTTACTTTTTAATGACCACTCTAGAAAGAAGGTAAGTAACACAATATATTTCATAAATATCCTTATATAATAAATTAAATATTATTTAATAAAACATACTTATATATATATGTTTTTTGATGAAAAAGGAATCAAATCCTGTCGAGGTGGCAGTAGTCCACACGTCCATGAATAACGTTATCACTTTTTAAGTGTATGAAAGGGTAATAAAGAAAACGATATAAATATATTTATAGAAAAGTAACTATTTTATGAATATAATATATATATTTATTTATAATATTTTATTTATAATAATATTTTGAAAATCCTAGGTATTGTGTGAATGAATCACATCGCTTTGATGGAGAATTAGTCCACACATCATCAAATGAGGTTATCATATTAACGCAAAATCGAATGTATTAAATGTATTTTTTATAAAAGGATTATAGAAGTATAATGACATAATAAATATCATATCTAATATATATAACTATAGTTTCCATTATAATGTCTAACCATGAATGCAGGTAATAGAAAATTAATAATCATCATTTCATGAGGTGATAGTTTCTCAAACATAGAGAAAATATGTTTGTTAACAAATAGATGAAAGTATATCTTATTACTATTTTTTAAAATAATAAAAAAACATAATAGTATATTTAGGATACTTGTGTTATTATTTTAACCTGGAAGAATAATATTTGAGGTGGTGGAGAAGTAAATGAATTAAAAGTGATCATTGAAAATCATTCCCTTAAAATCTAGTAATTCCTTTTGGTGTGTATCAAAGGTATTCATTTAAAGAATTTATGAAAAAATATATTATTAATGGTAGATGGGAGAGATTTTGGAAAGATATATGGGAGGATTTTGGATGACATTAAGTGTCTTTGGAGGCATGAGGGATGGGGAGAGGTGTGGCCTTTTACAAGTGAGGAAAAAGACTCACTTGGTATTTTTGAAATGATGTTAGGTGTACACTTATTTCTCACGAAAAAATTCTTAAAAAACAAACTAAACTAAATTATTTTAGGTTAAAGGAATAATAATTTCTATAAAATGAGTATTGGAAGAGTTTATTGTTTATTGGGCCCCTAAGATAATGGTTTTCCCTTTATTAAACATAATTTTACCTTAATAATTTCAATTAACTTTAATCACATTCAGTAATATTTTTGGTTAATTTTTATTATTAATAGATATTATAAATTATCATAATTAAAAATATAGAATCCAATTTTTCAATTTCTATTCATATAAGTTGGTTAATTTGATTCAAATTTAATCCTATAGGAGGGATGATGAAGCGTGTTTTTTAGGAAAAAACGTCCGAAAGTTTGCTATGTCTTTATAATCAATTTCCAATTAAAATTAATACTAATTAATTAAATTGTAATAATTGAGGAAAATGTGATATAATTAAACTTTTAAACCTACTAAATATATAATTTAACCTTTTAAATAAATTATATGAAAAATAATCTATGAACTAAAATTCAGTATTTTTTAATATTCATTAAAAATGTTATATTATCAAAAAATCTCATAAATTTACCATAACCTAATTATTATCCTTATATTTAAATTATTAAGATTACTTTTACATATTAAATCCTGAAAATTTTCTAAATTTATATTTAAAAAGTGTTCTCCATTAAAATGTGATAAAATTGCTTTTACAAAATATAGGATTCATGTGTGTAAAATAGATTTTGTTCTTATCTTATTTCTATAAAAACTAATGGATGAATATCAAAAATATTTGAATGAATATATACAATATATATTTCATTAAAATAATTAACTAATTTTCATTACTAAATATTATTAAGATAAAACTTCTTCGAAATCATAAATATAATAATATTAATTTTTATAGCCAATCAATTCTTATTATCATTTCTCATTAGTTGGTAACAAATGTTTTAATTTTATATTTAGATAACCCATAATCTTTTTTATATATTTTAATAATTTTCATAACCACTAACATGACGTCTCATATATATCATATTATTGAAAATAATAATATTTTAATAATACATTTTTATTTGGTGAAACACATTCTTTCATGTAATGTAAGCTATCGAGGAAGGTCACTCTTACATGTACAACAAAATAACATAGTGTTTCATTGAAAAAAATATTAAATATTGAACTATTTTAAAATAATAAAAATATATTAGAGCCTCAAGATATTATATTCCCTTATGTGCTTGGTGATGTGTGTCATACACGCCATTGAATACAATGTTTTGATTTAGAAATTCAATGTGTTACACTCAGCCATTGAAAAATTCTCCTTAAATGATAAAAAGTGAGTGGCCTTGATTTTATTTTCATCAAAATACCTATACTTCATAATTAAATCAAGGTGATATCATACACCTATTCACGAAATCTCTATTGACGTCATTTTGTTTTCACTCCAATTTATAAATGACTGAAAGGGCCCAAATAGTCGTCGGGGTTCCACCTTCACCTGCTGACAAGTGGAAACTGAGAAATAAAACTCACTATCTTCTTTTTCATAATTGGACATCAATACTGGTAGTGTCATTCATGATATAGCTTTGTAAAATCGGGCTATACTACCAAAATCAAGACATGAGACTCATGCATCAACTCCACCATATCCTTGTAAGAACCCATATGGTTCTGGGAATGTTTCATGTATAATCCTTTTAAATAACTCATCCTGGGGTAAAATTCATGTCTAAAACACTATCTATTATTAATTAGAACTTAGGATTTTATAACTACCTAATCTAAACACTCTTTATAAGTGAAGAGATATTTGTAGAATTTTAGAGTATAGGGTTCCTATGATGTTCCTAGACCTTTATATACCTTTCATAAAATTAGTCTATCAATATCCACTCCCTATTGGACTCCTTCACTACCTATTTGAGATTCTTCTATCTTAGAGAATCAACCAAAACATTACCCTTCAATGAATATATGCAAGATTAAAATTGGATGATTAAGTGTATTCAACCATCCTTCTCTACATGAGATCAAATTCACCCTTCATGAATATTTATTTGAGGCTTCTAGTATTCTATAAACACCAAAAACCACTCTCCAAACACTAGAAAACAGAATTGATTAACTATGGCTATTATCTTGAGATCATATATAGGTAATTCCTCTAGTGTGTCCTCAAATCATGTGTCCCTTTATCCACAAATCAATTTTTCTCCATCATAAATTCTCCAATCCAAATTCTGGAATAAACACAATAAATTTTATTGTGTTTTCCTAGCTCTATAATAATTGAGATCAGTGCTAAAGTTAGTTTCCATTTTAGCTTTTGAAGGGTTATCTCACATTCTTTAGACCAAGAAAACATGATGAACTTTTTAGTCAAGGCTATGATTTTTGATACTAAGCATGAAATTTTTTAATAAATTACATGTAATATCCAAGAATCCATAAGAAATAAAGAATGCCAAAACATTTTTTTCGATTCTCCCAGGTAACTACAATGTTGAACTTCTTTGGGTCAATAGATACTCTTACCCAAAACATGAAATGACCCAAAAATTGAACATTTTTTTATCAAAATGTGAAATTTACTAATCATATCATATAGCCGGGGCTGTCTAAATGTTTTCAAAATGATCTAAATATGGTTTTCATTATCGAGTTGAGTATGATAATACCGTTATATGTCATCCAAAAATACAACAAAATCATAATTTAGATATAGATGATAAAACCAATTCATTAAATCCATGAAAGTTTTAGGTGTGGTCATGATACTAAACGACATAAGTACATATTCATATAATCCATATTTACTATGAAAATATAAACATGGTATATATGATGTTATGGCACATACTTGGTGACAACGTGAACTCAAATCAATCTTAGAGAAAACCCAAGAAACATAGAGTTGATTAATGAGGCTGTCTATACGAGGTAAAAGATACCATATCTTAAATTTAATATTGTTAAAATTCCTATTATCCATGTAAATCCTAATGGTTCCATTATCATTCTTGGTTTAAAGTATGGTTTAACCCCAACAAGAAGTGTTTAGTCTTATTAAAAACTTATCAACAAAATCTTCTAACATTCTCTTGATCTCTAAAAAATAGTAATAATTATCCTATATATAAGAATAGATACAAATACTACTATTGTAACTAGTTCTATAGTAAACTCTACCTATCTCTCAGGAGGATGTTTAGAAACTTTATATGAAAAAATGTCACTAAAGTGATATACTATAAGAGGGAATTTAGGTTGACCTATTCCTTGATAATCTAAATAGGGACTATATATCTAGGATATCACCTCACATATACCAAAATTCGTTAATCTAGATAGGTCTTTCTAGATATCCCATTAACCCTTGGAAATATAAATATCTTCTTATCATGATTTGAAGAGAACTCTACGATGATAAAAATTGATATTAGTGTGGGTAATGAACTAACCAATTCATTTTGAGAATGGTGTCAAATGCTATCATCTTGGGGATGAATATGTTCTATATGTAATAATAGTTGTGTTCCTCACGATGGAATTCCTTACATTGGCATAAACACTACAATAAAATTCCCAATTGATTATTGTGTGTCATCTTACAATATAAATAATGAATTTCGATCCTAAATCATTCCAATACTACTACGGATATCAAGGAGTGGGATTCACCGTTATTAAATAAAACATATTCCATTGAATATGCTACTAAAATCACACTTCAAAATATAGAAAGATCAGGACTTTTCACATTCAGTATAGGATGTAATATATACATCTATCCCGATCTATGGACATGGGAGACAAACTCACTACTGTGACCATGACCAATTTGCTGTAATTGTGCGATTTGTCTCTATATCCCTCATCCATTACTCACCCTCATCTTGTTCGATCAGTTTCATTCCAGCTCCCTTCCTATTGTAGAGATACTAGTCCATCTATAATACTTGATGTTGATGCAAACCCTATCACACATGCCACAAGAAGGAGGATTCCTCAAACCCTCTATAAATTTCATATCCTACCACAATATATAAACTAAATTTGGGTCCCCTCACACTAATGTTTCATATTCCCTTTCTTCCTACACTAGTGACAGACTACAAAAATTCCAACACATGTGCTCAGATTTCTAGTGCCCTCACAAATGGTTTTAATGTCATGATTCCTACAACAAGATACTAATCCACTAGTTTGAGAAGCCGGTCTACTATGATTCACACCTCTAGATTCCCTTAAGTTACATTAATTAGTAAGTGTTTAGATTAGTATTTTTAAAATAGTTTTCAAATGAAATAAGTTAACATAAGATCAAATAGGATTCCTAATTCCATCCAAAAATAGTCCCACTTTGGACATCTCATAAATAGAAAATATAGTCCAAAATCAGTCCTGACATATGAATCATGATGAGTATTCCATAATAGAAATAGTGACTAGATACAGGTGTAAAAAATCCTTGGCTCTGTCATCCCTCAATGTGTCAAGGAAGAAGTAGTCCTAAAATATATATTCCAAATCCCTCCAAATGATTTACTGGTGCTAACATAACTATTTATAGATATCCCATAAAAATTTATAAGATCTGAAAAGAATATACCCTGGGAGTTTGACCCTCTTTTATGGATGTGTCTTTAGATTTTCTAAGATAGAGAATATGGTACTGGGCCATTACTCTATAGCCTTGGGGTTGCTATCCCATGAAAATGTAGGTGGATTCTACGGTTGAATTTACCATGTAATTTAGTTCATATAAGGGATTGGTACTGGATCTCTATTTATAGTTTTCACAGGTATCATAAATCCATCTCGAAACTGGGAATCATCTTATACATGATTAATAAAAAGATATACCATCAGTTACACTACTGGAGGTAACATTCTCTGATCAGGGCCCACCACCTCTTTTCAAGGTCATCACCTCCCTCTTGGTACATGATTCATAAATTTCGTGGTGGCATATCTCAAAAATTTCCATGTATACACCTCAGATTGTATATGATTATAATATATAATAAATAGATGATAGTATATGAAGAATCCTTCCTATAAAAAAGTCACACCCCTTTAACTACTCTTAATTCTTGGTATAGGGATGTATTTTACCCTAAATAATCACAAGAGACACTACCTACTACCAACTACTAAAGTTTGGTATGGTTGATGATCTTTGTTTTAGTCATGGAAAAAGTTTATGGTGTTTCAAATGTATATTCTAGAGGGAATACCCATTAAGTTTCAATTGAAATTCACATTTCATAGGGACCATATTTGAATTTGAGATTTTTTTTTTTTATTTTTATATCATACCAATTAAATGAAGTAATATTCCAAAATTTATAAAATACATAATTTATAAATTAAAATTTGTAGTTTATTTAACTATATTCATAACATCACAATTCATAGAAGAATATAACCATCCATATGAGATGATGTTACAAGACGAATCCCAATTATTAATTTATAGTGGTACATGGACTCTTTATGTTATATTTAACATTTATGTTTTCAAATAAACTAAGGATTCAGTCAATGTAACCATAGTTACACAACCCAAATATGGGATAATTGTTAAATTAAAATGGGAAGATAAAATAAAATGGGAAGACACCATTTAGAATGATACCAACAATTTAATTACCATTTTTAATCAAATTTTTCCAAGAGAAACATTTGTTTCATAATAGATATATCCCTAAAGGAAATCCCAAAAAGTATAATGTAAACATACAATTCAACCATCATGTTACAACATTATGCCGACATACTAGTCACTATAGTTTCTAAAATAATGCATGAACCACTATTCCATTTCGTAAAAGGATGGGGATACTATAGAACAAATAATATGAGAAACATAAAAACCACACCTTAGTTGCATCACCCAATAAGGAAATATGTGCAGCCATAATTGGCATAATCTTGAACAACATATCCCATAAATTTAAATATGTATTTTTTTGGATATGTTTGTTTTCTACTTCTGGGAACTAGTTCATTACAATATTATGACATATCCTATATCCCTTTATAATAACCCAAAACCATAAGGAAAAGAAAATTGAATATCTAATACCAATTTGTAACATACAAGACCCAATTCACTCATAAGTAACCGAAGCCGTTTAGTCACATGGCTTCAATTATAACTCCCAAAATTTTAGAGGATTACAACATGAAGTGATACAATAAGGTGGTATAGTGGGGAGGCTTTACCGTCATGATCATTATAGAACAGTTATGATAATAAATGAATAAATTAAGGAATCATAATAACGTAATACTAATCACTAAAATATAATCATCCAGGAAGAAGTAAAAAATCACGACATAAGAGGTTCCATATACAAAATGATGAGCATGTCATGGAGCTATAAAAATGAAATTGACATAAATAACTATAGTAATACTTGCAGTACATATATATGAAAAGGAATATAATGACTAAAAAATATATCTACAAGCATCAGTAGCTAAGGCTCATTCTTGTGATCCTAAGCTCGCAAGCTATATTTCCATCCAGAATCCATGATTGAGAGATTACACTTTTGCATAAATGTATGCATGACCTCTATGTTAGAACTAGTTGATGGCCTAAACCAAGTGCGAGATAAACATAGAAGCCCACTACAAACGATATCTATACAAAATATTTCTTGTGTATAAAAACTATAACCATGTGTTGGTAAAACTGCTAAAGAAGTAATAAGAAATATAGATATAAGTATGTTTATGATAAAATGATATAATTGTAAGAAGGAAATAAATGATGAATATTAGTGAATAAAGGTAAATAATTTAAGTAACTACTAGCTTCAGAATATATTATATATGTAAAACAATATCATACATACTAGTGCTAGGTCCTAAGGATGAAGACCAAGGCTATATCTTAAAGTTAAAGGAACATGTATATGGTAAGTTTAGAATAGTTTATCACTACTTGTGCTATGAACATTGGGATCATGGTTGAGGTGTAATAAAATGAAAATATAAGTTTTCATATAGGTTTTGTTGGTTCCGAACCTTAATCCCCTCATCGTGTCCATACAGTAATTAAGATTTGTTCTATACCACAAATCAATGGTCACCTCGATACTGAAATTTCCAAAATCAATCAAGTAATATACACATTAGGGTATATGTTAGTGTCCATAACCAAAATTGAATAATCTATAACATGGAAAATTATAAAATAATATTCATTTCATTACCATATCCTTATTTAATCAATTCATTAATCCATTCAATTTACTTTTGTCTTCCATAAAAGGGTGGTAATCTCACACACTGAAATTGGTGGTTCTTAGATTAGGAAGATGAACAAACCCACCATGGGGGTTGTTTGGATTGAGGTAGACTTTCTATGACCCATTAATGATTCTGTACGATCATCAAATTTATGGATAAAACAATTAATTTTGGACATTGATTAATTTTAGGAGAAATGACCAAATGGTTAAAAATTCGGAATAATAAAACATAATTATTAAAAAAAAAATCCTTATAGGCAAGGTTTGGTGAACATAAATTATGAATAAATATGATCAATTATCCAGTATTAGATTTTGTATTAGATTTAATTGGAATAAAATGGTTGAAATATGGAAAATAATATATAATAGGGAAAATAGAATTGATAACGATCATAGAATGGATGAGACGATTAACCAATAAAAGATGATAGTGGATTGAATATCATGATAGTAGTGATATAATACATCAAAAATCACTTGATTCATATGTCATACAAATAAGGGTGATCAAATACTAGTTTGATGAATGGGTAGAGTTCTTCTTGTGGTAGGAGATACTAATAAAAAATATCAAATTGGGGTTTTTTAAAAGGGTGGTGGGGAAAATGGAAATTTCACCCTTCTTTAAGGGTCTACATGCTTTGGATGCCTAGTTTTCCCATCTTGGTGTTAACTATGTGATAATCACAATTAATGGAATCCCCTCACACATTCTAGGAACAAATTTATGAAAACAGTGAACAACCCATGTAAAATGAATCCACTACATGTTTGAAACATTTTTTATGGCCGTGTGATACAGGGTGCACAAATTTTAAAATGTTGTGGTACCCTAAAATGCATCATGGTTTGAGTTGAATGGTTAATACTAAAAATGTTCTCATCTTGAGACTCAGTTGGTTTACCAAATAATGGAGGCTCTGGGATCTGAAAAAGGCTCTAAAACCTTCAAAACCTATGTAACCTAATTAATAACATAAATTAAGATAAAAATAAGGAGTTAAAATATAATTAAAGGGTTTTCACATCAGTGGAAAACCCATATCTTACATGAGTCATGTTGTTACACCCTACATAGGCCACCATTGAACTTGGGTACCTGATAATAATCTCAATTGGTTATAGGAATAAGTTAGTCCCTATCCAAGGTTCATCGAGAAATATATCTCATGAATGATACTTAGAAAAATCCATAGTAGAAACTAACGATGTTATATCCCCCATTTTACCTTTAAATATTCAATCATTACCCAATGAACCAGAGAGATATATTAAGCTCAACAATCATCATGATCTACATCTGTATCACTCATCATCATGTATGATTATTTGGTAGGATGTCATGAATAAACAAAATTTTATCTAAAATTTTATTTAAAAAATACTTTGGAAAAATTATTTTAACCCAAATGAAAAATTCATTCCATTTTTTCATTTTCAAAAATAATATATAATTTGTCTTTGAAAAATATTAAAAATATAAAATTAATATAAGCGAATTAAAATTATATTTCTTTAAAATATTTATATTCTAATGTAATATTTATAATGAATAAAATCTGTGATAGTGGGAAAGGGATTCCAAGGCATATACATTAAAAGAGAATAAAAAGGAATATGAAATATTAATAATAAAATTTCAATAACCTTCATTCAGTGGTTATTACTATTCATTACGACTAGTTTTAATAATATTTTAGCAGCATATCGTTATTTAGTGAAACACAGTATTATGTATGGCACAAGCTATCGAGGAAGGCCGTAGTTGTATGTAAAGCAAGCCATGCTAGAGTTGTGTGTAGTGAAAAATTCCTTTGATGATTTATATAACATAAAACAAAATATTTCTCATAAAAGTCTTAGGTGTTACATTCTACCACTCCTTAAAATTAATATCGTGGAAGGCCGCAATTGCGTGTTTCACTACACATGCATATGTATTACCTTTATAGAATAAAAATAATTATATTAATATATTATATATTTATTTTAACCATAATTTTAACCTTCCATATGATCTGGTGATTAAAAAAAACACATCACTACCTGAAGTTGTAAGTATAAACATATGCATGAGTGCTGTTTTCATTTCCCATAGGATGGGGAAAAGAGAATAAAAAGGAATATAAAATATTCATAATAAAATTTCAATATATTAATTATACTAATTTAATTATTTCCTAATTTTTAAATAATATATTTACCCATTAGGGAAATAAAAAAAGATGAAACACTTGATTAAAAATTATACCACTTCTTTGGAAAAAGGCATATGGATTATAACATAAGACTTCTTATGATAGAATTTTGGTGAGAACAAAACCCACAATATGTGGGTATAACTATTGTGAAGGTATATGGATATGTATTTTTTGAGGTAAATTATTTAATGTGTGTGAATAAGGGACTATTTGAGGTTCCCATTTATATGCGAGGGTAGTGGCACACCTGAAAATACTTAAAAATTCTAAAAAATTTATTTGTATTTCTAATAGGTAAGTGCAAATAAAGTGATTTTTGTAAATAAAAGTTATAATATGGTCAAAATACACCAAACAAATCATATGTCCATTTTTTATGATATTTTATACTTTATCTCTTGGTTTAACTATAAATTTACCCTTTCAACCTTTATCGTGGAGAAATAATTTTACAAAGGATACAATACAAGGTGACCAAAAATGAAATTAAAATTATTACCAAATTAAAAACTCAAAATTCCAAAACATAATTCCATTTATATATATTATGTTTGTATAAGTGGAAGAAATTAATTATAATAAATATATTCAAATCCAAATAAAACCCATTTTTAGAAAAATGTCCCCTTAAAACATAAAAATGGTTTTATAACAAATTCAAGTATATTTTTACTAACTATATAATTAAATGGATTATTTTTATTAAAATATGAATAATTTCACTCTAAAACTAGTCTATAATAGATATATACTTTTCAAATTCATGAAAATATGTTTCAGATTTAATACAAATCGTGTTTTCACTATTCAACTAAAAATCAATATTATCAATAAAATACCAAACATTCCCCCCAAAATATATTTTATATGATTAAATAAATAATGATGTAATTTTTTCCAATTAAAAACATGAATATTTGATAATTTAATTTTAATGAAAATTATATAAATCATGGAAACTATTTCAGTTAGAATAAAGCTATTTCTTTTCTGACTGGAAAATTATATGAAATTATCATGTAATATATTATAAAAAATATTATTTATAAACATTAGTAGGTCATGGAATCTATTTATTTTTAATATTTATGGGGTTTTCATAGTTTTCCCCATTTAAAAAATTTCTTCCTCTCAATTTAATTCATTACATAAACACGTGATGGAATTTTACCCTTAAAACCGTTTATAATTCCTTGGTTGCTTCCTTGATCATGTGATTATTACATTAATAATTAAATGTTAATTAAATTATTTAATTGTACTTTTATATGGATTTTCATTTCTTTCCCTTTTTAAGATATAATCACTGTATATAAAATGGGAAGTGTTCATCTATAATAATATGAAAATAATATAAGCTATAAAATGTAAATGGGTCAACTATGGTTCTAGAAGGACACCAGGTTGAAACTACATACTTTTTAAGAAGATATATGATCTCTAAAAAAGTAACCGTATGTATACATATATATGCTCAAAAATATATCGTGACATATATATCCATATATATGAATACTAGTACAATCCTGAACTTGAGGTGCAACTCAGGTGTCCATGGGTATAGGTATGAATATCATAAGTTCTCAAGGGACTCCAAGACCACATATCATAATTAGTTACAGATTCTATTTATATGTATAACATGTATGTGGGACACCTTATTGGTTTATTAAAAGTATATAGTTATCCATTCCCAATTGTTACAAGAATATGGGAATCCATTCCCACGTATCACAAGAAAATGAGATGTCATGCATGAGTATCACAAGTATATGTGATGGCATTCCTAATTTTACAAACATAAGGGACACCCTGTTCGTAAATGATATTTATATGTGTTTAGTCATGCTTCATGACAATCCATGTGTTAAATTATAGTTTATTTATCATTTAATTTAATTAAGGAGAGTACCCTTTAATCATATGGAGGTCACTTGGTTGGTCACACAACTCAATTTTATATAATTACCATGATCAATTTAATTAGGTGTAAATAAAAAACACAAATTTATAATTATGGATGTATATAAATTGAGTAAATAATCAATATCATAAGTGACGACCATAAGGGTTGGAACTAGTTGAGGCGGAGAATCTCCAACATTATAATAGTATATAGGAACTTAAAAATGGACAACAATTTAAAATGACGTGGAATGTTAATTTTTAAAAAACACACAGAAGGTTTGACATGCATCACGATGACTCATGTTATAAAATAATTCATATTAAAGTGAAAAATACTAGACTATATACCTTAGGTTGGTAGATGGACCCCCTTTTGCTGTTATTATTTAAATAAATCTATAATGGTTGAATCAGATAAATAATCAAATTAACTAAAAACAATGAGTTTGTGCTCACACAAAAATGGTGTAAGAGATTGAGAAATAAACCAGAAATGGAAAAAATAGGATTTTTGAACTTATCATTACCCATCCAAAAAAACTGACAATAATGGAATTAGAGCTCAGATGAATAACCTAGATCAAATCCTATGTGGGAACCAAGGGATAACTACAAGAGAATAAGAGACTACATCCTTTCCCAAGGGAGGAGAAATTTGTGTTAAAATACAATAAACATTTAAAGAAAATATATATGTTTCTCTTATTTTAAATGGGAACACAGTTTTTCCAAATGGTTTGGATAACCTTGTGCTGAAATTATTTGAAGGTACTTATAAATTGGAACTACCCATGAGGCCCTATGTCAATTATTTGGAGATACTATGTGGCCCCTTCCAACCCACAGGAAATCCATGCACAACCATGCAGACAAAGATAAATGTTTATAACAAACCATGTGTCTCACTTCATTTACTAAAATTATGGAGCTTTGGTCCAGGACTAAGCATTTGAGTTCCCCTTATTTTGATTCATTTTATAGGAATCCAATAAGGGTACTAAGAAAGACATTGAAGGGTAATAAATATGGAATAATTATATTCTAAAAAATATGTATTATAATTTTTTTTTCAAATGTAATATTGAAATCATGTATTTATCTAGCTTAATAAGACTAATATACTATTTATTCCTTCAAGATGTGGTTCCAGGTATCTTATACCAATGTAATAAAGCAAGACACTAGCTCCAGGTTACTAGATTCTAGGTCATTATAGTTGGTATCAAAGAAATTTTAGTTGAAAAGTTGGGATCTACATTTAAGAGAACATAGATTATGGATCGTAATTGCATGATTGACTTTTAGGATATGTATAGAAGATTATAATATGGTTTTGATAATACATATTTTATATGATTTTTTCTAGAAATTCAACCCTATATTTATATTATAAGTGTATTTGGTTATGGAAAGCCTGTATCTTAAAGAAATAGGTCATGAAATGGTGCACTGGGATTAACATGGTCCTCACCTAGTGCATGATAACTAGCCTTACTCCACACCCTATTAAAAACCCTCAGGGGATATGATTAGGATAATTCACATTTTATTTATATACCATAATGATAGACTTGAATATATGATGATAATGAGTGACATGGTTTAAACATACGGTGTGTCAGATTGAAAGTATGGTATCCTGATTTTAAAATACTATAAATAATTTTTCATGAACATATGGTTTCACACATTTACTGTTGTTTCTCACAGAATTATTTTTAGTTTTATTTAATGGAAATATCCTGAAGTAATTGTGTTATATTTGAATATTAAGTTAAATGTGGTGACGATGAGAAAATAATTAGGATTAAGACAAGGGAAAAAGATATCATGATTATTCCCAATTAGTTATCCAAAATTATAATTAATAACGTATAACTTAACCAAATCATGGACTCAATAAATAAGAGATGGAATTAGTTATCTATGAGATTTAGTGATTGAGAATATAGAGGAAACGAGGATCAATTTACTTCATAACATAAATTTGGAATGATAAACCAAGTAATGTTTTTAATAAGAATGTGAAAATGTTTTTGTGTGGAAAAAGGGTTGTAATGAAATGAATTTCTAGGAAAAAATAATGAGTATGACAGAAGAAAATAAATATAATCCCATGGATTATTTATAGTTCATTATCTTAAATATGGGGAAACTAATCATTATTTGATTCAATTCCCTCTTCTAAAGGATAACCCTTAAACTAAGGACATACATATATTGAAATAAAATAGATGAAGTATTAATGTAATGCTATTCAAGAATTTAATTGGAGATGTTTTTTTCCAATGGTATTTTTTTATAAGAATCAAAAATCATTTAATGATTGTGTTAAATTATTGATGAATATATATATTCATTAACATAAGAGTTATAGACAATATCTTGGGGTTTTAAGAATATAATTGATCATAATATCAAATTCTCAAACATGGATTTTTAGTATTTTCATTGTAAGACTATAACATGATTAAGGATATTTTCAGAAATTATTAATGCGAATAAAGTCATTTAGATTAGTATATGTTTCAGTAAAAAATCTATCCTACGGAAATTCCATTATTTTTTGTGGGAATATGTTCAATGCACTTTGTAACCTATATTTTTTATCTTATCATAGATATTGAGGTAGTTATGAGTTATTAAACTTTTGTAATGTTATATGAATTATATTAATATGGTTTTATAGTAAGGAAATATCTTATTCCAGGTGATATCCCATTGCATCCGACAAGGCCGTAGGGTATGAACCCACAACCAGAAAAAGATAAGGGTTTATTACCTACCACCAGACTATGTTATGTCATCATTAATATTTCATTATTTCTAATAAAATTATTTGGTTAATAAATATTAATTATGAATCAATGATGTTACTTTTCAGGTTTATTGATTAGCGAACCATATTCCATTAATTGTACACACCATACCATTTTTGGAAAATGTGTAGAGATAAATTGAAGGAATTGACACTATTTCATGGATATTATGATCTACGAAAAGTTCAAATTAGCGATTCACCATAAAAAAGTCATTCTTTTAAATTCAAATTTAGAGTAAGGGAGGAATTGGAAATTGATCGAAGCACAACCAAATGATGAAATTTTTCTTATAAAATATAAAAATATCAAGTAAGTATATTTTCTTAAATTAATAGATAGTAAAAGAATTAATCCAAATTTGGGCAACGAATTTGGATAAACTTTTATCCAATTAACTTCATATTTGATGAATAATATGATATTATTAATCATTAAAGATTTATGGTATTTAAGTGATTATTGTTCTATTGATAATTCACAATATCGTGATCAATAAACTATACCACTATCTATAATTACTTACGATTTTATTACATGCAAATATTTTCACATTAGAACAATTTTACACTAATTAGAAACATAGTTATGCATTTTTCTATATTACATTTTTTACTTTAATTTCACTCTTTTTAGAGGATATTTTATTACCCATTTTTTAAATATGGGTTTTCTATAATTTAATTTTAAAATATGAAACCCTTGATTTGTGAGCATAAGAAAATATTTCAAGGATTAAATTTATTTAAGGTTGGGAGAATTGGAAACCCAAACATTCGAAAACAAAGAATTGTATTTGATGATGTATATGACATGAAACACCGATCCTAAACAACCCATCAAATTTATTTCTTTTAAATTTAATCTATTTGATATCTTCAATAATAAGTAACACTGTGTCTAAATAAAATCGAGTATATTATACCATTATAAAAAACCATTAAATTATTGGTTAGGAATAATACGTACTAAATTATGAAATTTTTTATTTTCTAATGATATGAAATAAAATAATAATCATTTAAGATTGAAATAAATGTTTCCTAAAAAACTGTATTTTTTTTCTAAAAGGCAATTTAGTCTTACTTTGAATGCATAATTTAATTATTTTTAATAATTTTTAAAAATTTATTTGATAAAATGAAAATAGTTTTCTAGATTTTTATATCATAATTATCATAGGGTGAATTTTATGTATTTTCAAAAATGTTTCATTTTCTGATGAATATTGATAAGTAAAAATATTTACTAAAAAATACCTTTTCGTTTGAAAAATTCACTAGGATAAATTAATTAATAAATTGGTTTTAAAGTAAAATTTGTTCAATAATATTTAAATTTAACTAATTTATTTCATTTGAATCATTTTAATGATTAATTTTTATATTAAAACCTTATATGCTTATGAGAATTTTCTCATTGAAAACTCACATAGTCATCAAGTCTATGGGTATTCTTATAAATTAGATTCTTCCAACTATGTGGATTAAATTTTAAAAAATTGATTTTATATACTTAATAATAATAATTTATGTTATATACTAATTTCAACTTTAGTTTTCACCACTAAAAATAGTAGAAGTTGTGAAATTTAATTAAACATATTAATGTAAAAATGATTTATTGGGAGGGGGTAAATAAATAAGGGTTAAATGACCTCAAAAACAGTACAATTTTTTTTTGAAATATTTAGAATATAATTGATATAGGAGTCTATGATGGATAATTTTTAGGCTTTTTGTAAGAATAAAAACACCGGTACAATTGATTATTTTCAATAATTCCATGTGTATCTATCCCCTGCTTATTAAAGACCACACCCTATCCCCCAATAATCAAAAGAATCCAAATACAGTTGGCTTAGTAAGAAACACCCAAATTACTTTATTAATCCACAAAAAATATCCTAGAAACCATTTTTTGATCTGAAAACCATCCTTGAATGTATTTAAGTACAAACAAAAATATATTCCCTGAAGTAGAGCTAAAGATATTAAACTATCATTTTTATTTTGTTTCTTATTGCACTTTACTCAAATATAATTTAATAATTATAATTTAATAACACCAATATATATAATTTACTTATAAATAATTATGTTACCAATATAACTTATATTCAGCTGACATTTCATCAAATTGGAAATGAAATTCTCGATTGTATGTACAAAAGACTACCGCCTCACGAACTGATGTAATTCATTTTTCATATACAACGTTCTTAGATGGATATAATGATGGATTAAAAACATGTACATTATATTTATTAGTATAAATTTTAAATTTTAATATCACATATACTTTATTACATTAAATTCCATTAAAAAAATAACAACATCATTCATGTGGGTGATAGGTTACCACCTCATGAAGTGATGTGAGACATTTTTAACAAATTTTTTACCTCAAATGTAATAAGGATATATTAATTGAATATATGAGATATATATTAAATTATATTTTTTTGATAATTAATATATCACACACTTACTTACCCTTTCACCTGTTGAGAAAATGATAACGTCACTCATGCATACGTACAACCTACTGTTTCCACGAAGCGATGTGATCCATTATCTATGTTAAAATTGTAATAATGATTATAAAAATGTATCTATTAAAAAAATTATATTTATAACATTAATATAATTATGTAGATGATGTATCTATATCCTATTACCATGAATATAAACTTTCATGATAAACCAAGCAAAAGAAACCAAGGATAATAAGAGTTAAAACAATGAAAAGAATGAATGATTAATAGAGAATGCGTGAAAATATGTTTTAAAAGGATAATATATGATATTATAAATATTAATATGGCTCATAATTAATTAGAAACACGATTAAAACAATTATAATGGGGGTTAAATAATTTTCAATCAAAAGTAAATGTGAGATAAGTGACGTCATCTGAATTTCCCTTCATCAAGGCATATTTTAATATTATACATCTAATTTTTCTAATTTGATGTATATATTGACCATTAGACAAGTGATATCATTAATAATTCACACTTCGTGTTATTTTATGTTTCAATTTGAATTATCTCATCCACATGGTTTTTTCATGAATATTACTATGTAGTATATAATTTCATAACTCAATTTCATTTCATTAGGTTATATTACCTGTTCAATGTTTTTGATATTATAATATTTTATGTTAAATGAATTTTGAATATCCAATGTTTAATTTTCAAAATTTTTATTTTGATCTACATTCGATATAAATAATAAATTCATTTATTAATTGTCACCTCAGTGGTATGATCTTTATATGTGTTTATTACACAATCTCACTAGGATTTGTTATTCTTGAATTTCAACTCAAGGAAATTATTTGATCACAAGCTAATAAAACACATTAATTTTATTATCCTATGGTTATTAATTATTTTCTCAAGAAATATTAATTTTTTCCTTTATTTATTAATTAAAATGTATGATTAATGTGTTTTAATAAAATATAAAGTATGGCCTCTTTTCAGTCAAAAATCCCATTCCTTTGAAAACCATGTTTTCTAAAAATTCTTTTTACTTTAAAAAAATTGAATTATTAAAAACATTTTCTACCATTTTTTTTAATTTTTACAAAATTTTATCAAAGGAATTGTCTGTTGATTTTCCAAAATAGAGTCATTTGTGTTTTATCAAAAATGTGAGAAGAATATCTTTAACATTATACGACATGAACCTAATTTCTTAACATCATAAACATTCAAGTTTTTAAATATTTTTTTCAATAGTCCAATTTAATTTTCTAATAATTTATTTAAAATTTTTCTCATGTTTTTGTTTTAAAATTTGAATTTCAAAATGAAAATGATATTTTACTGTAGAATTTAATTAAATATTTTTTTGGATTTTATATTTATCAATGTTAACAACCATTTCTTTTAATTATACTCCAATTAGGATAAATTTTATTGATTCTATTATTATTATATTTTTTTGATGATTTATGATCATATTCACCAAAGAAAGAACTCATATTAACTTACCTGATTCATTTTTGTAGTAATTAACATTCCATTGAAATAGTATCTTTTTATTACCATTGGAAAATAAATTTATCCTAAAAATCCATACTATTTATCATGGATGTTCTTTTTTTCTAAATCATATATAATTTATATATAGAGTGTTTTATATTGAAACTTATTTTATTGACTGCTTAAATATTGATAAATCTGTATCATTTAGTCAATATATATTTAATGATAAGACACTTTAATCAAGAATTAAAATGATTATTTTTTTATGAGGAATGATTTGGACATGCAGATATGGGTGGGGTGGGTTATAAATAGCCCCTAGATTCATCATTTATCTCATGAGACGAATTAGTTAGATATACTTAGTTAAATAGGGTTTTTGTGTGTACCTACCCATAGATTTTAAAATATATTGTGAAGGTTCATGATAGTACATGTATAATGTTTTTGAGATCCTAACATAAAATAATTTATAATTTCATTCATCAAGAATTTTTATTATTATTATCCCTGATTTTTTCACAATGAGATTATCTACGGATTATTTTCACTCTTAATTTATTGATTAAATGAGATGTTTTTCAGCTTATTTTGATACCCATATTGATTATGGATTATCCAGTTGTGATTTATATGTTATTAATTAAATGGAATTTTTTTTAGTTATTTACCTTTACTTATTTATAATTGTATTCAAATTATATATATGAAATGTTCTTTCATTTATTTACCTTTCCATGACCATTATTATTAATTATTTATATCTTCCATTGTACTTAACCCTTACTGAGCATTTATGATTACCCTTATTTTTTTTCATTCCAAAGAAATCAATAAATGTACTATGAATGATATTCATGTGTATTCTAGAGGGAATAATTATATTCTATTTTTTTTGAATTTTTGTTTTCAGATGCGACATGGGAATCGTATATCTATAAAGTTGACAATGTCTACAAAAGTATTCAGTGATTTAGGATGAGATTCCTTATATGTAATGTTAGTTTAATAAAATAAGACACCAACTCTGGGTAATTTATTCAAGGGTGATATATAGATTTTTCATCTTAATTGAAAAATATTCATTATACAATATAAAAATCCATGCCAAAATTGCCTATGTCTAATGAATTTGGGATCTTGGACACACAAACGACTTGTTCATAAGTGGACTACATCTTATCCCAATATATTCTTAATAACTGGAACCCTTCTTAGAAATATCATACATAAAAGTTTTTGTTTTTCACATGGTGAAAGTTTACATAATAAAGGGTGATCTCAAATTATCAGTATGGGTAAACATGATAGATATCAACTTAACATGATAATAAGTGTGTAAAAATAAAATAATTACATTTTATAATAAAATCATGAATATAATTGATCATACACATTATCCATGGAATAAATCCTATAATCATATAAATGTTAATCCTATTTGAATCAAATAACGCTATCCATATAATAAAGACATTGTAATTGGACATTGAATTGTGGAGTACCAATAAGAAAATAAAATCATTTACTTAGTATTTAATGATCATGTTAGAGGCTATCTAAGTTGAAGAAGTTCACTCCCTAAACCATCATAGTAGTCAACGATCACTAACAAGACTATCATACTATAAAAAGACCATTACTAATCTCAGATCACTACCTATTCCATCCATATGTATCTCTAGAGATGTAATTATTTACCCATTTCATTAGAAGGAGATATAGGTCCAATAAATAACCTAATGAAAATAATACATATGTGTTCCTAAAATCATAATATATTTATAATTTAAAAACCAATGAAAATAAATGGTGTCAAAAACTTTACATCGTAGAATTAATAATATAAAAGAAATTTATTTTATAAAAATTTCATAATGTCATCATAGCATAACCCATGTAAATGAGATGGGTTTTATAATAATTTAATCGATTTATCATATAATTAACAGTAGAAAAATAATTAGTTCCATAAACATATTTTTATCATCAATATAAACCATCTATATAAATAATATGGTATAATTATATCATATCCTTATAATATATACGTAACATCAAATTATGTTATTTTAGATAGAAAATTATTTTGAAAGATCAATTTGAACATTTCTCATGCAAAATATCAATTCAATATAGAATTCAATTATTTAAAATTTAAATAAAATCCAGAAATATATATGAAAAAAATTTCATAATAAATAACCTTTTGAACTTGTAAAGGATGAATTTAATCATTGAATGGTTATAAAGATGGAAAATATTATTCTTACCGTACAGATTAAAACAAATATTCCTTTTAGATTTTTGGTATAAAAAGTTACAAATAGGGAGAATGAAATGAAGATTCATTTTAAACAATTTTGTAAAAAGTCAAACACATGTTGAAATTTATTTAAACAGCCATTGGATAATATTTAAAATATTCCTAAAAGAGTTTTAAAGAAACATGTATATGAATGAAATGCCTTTTTAATCGAAGAGAGATATAAAGTCAGTTTAATTTAAAAACATTATTTCAGACTCTTGATTACATAAAATTGGAAATTGAATGTAAGAAATTTATTTTCATGAAATAAACATAATATATAAAAATTAATGAGTTTATTTAGGGATTGATCATATTATTTTGTCATCAAAAGCATAATCGTAATCAATAATGATAGATAATGAGAACAAAACATCAAACCCTTACCAATTTGATTTTTTGAATCATAAACCCCATGAAAGTGAAATTATTATATGTATATGCATATCCCATAATTTCAATTATAATAACAATAAAATATATTCATGGGAATTATATACACCACATAAAATAAACAAGTGAATGAGGAGTCATGTGTCCCAACGAAATAAAAGTGAGATGAAAATCTCTTACCACATTGGTTAATTTTGAATCATAAGTTCTAATAAAGAGGAAAATAAATAAAAAAATCAATATAATTATAATTATTTTATTCATTATATTAAATTCCAAAGGGGTATTATATAAACCACAGAAAATAAATGATTGGTGAATATGACATATATCTCTCAGAAATAAAAGGGAGGATAGAATTCCATTACATTCTTTGGTATCAATTGAATTTTATCCCCCATGAAAAATAACATTAAATGAAAAAATAAATATTATGAAAATAAATATTTTCCAGGTATAACATGTGAAAGGTTTTTTATATAATCCTTATAAATGAATATAGGTTCAACGTCACATATTTCCCAAAGAAGTAAATTTTATACAAAAATTTATTAACAAAAGTCTCGTATTCTTTCATAAATGTTAAAATATACTATATATTAAATATATATTTATTATAAATATATTCCAGAATAATAATAATATATATCATAATATATATGATATAATTACGACCTTTTATTACTCGTTTATTTAAATTTTTTGTTAAATTCATATTAGGGATAATAACTGCATCGCTTTACACATGTATTTTCATTTAGTAGTTGTGGCCCCTGTATAATGATTATGGTTAAATAATATCCAAAAATTAAATAATGAAATAAATATTATATATATACATCATATAAAAATTTACAATCATCCATAAAAATTATAGACAAAAATTAGATTACACAGTTATGGGGGATGAAGGGCAGTAAGTACGCATGAACATTGATTCCATTTTCAAAATGAATCGAATGAAAGATTGTAAAATATTAATTCAACATTATATAATGTTTTATATATAATATATATAATATATATTAAATAAATCTACTCTTATTAATAACTATATTTATATAAAATGAAAAATTTATCACATCGCTTTGTGGAGTCGCTAGTCCACACCTACGCAGGAGCGATGTTATCATTTTATAATGGATTGAACGGTAAGTATATAAATTTTATATTTTAAGTAATGAAGTATAATTACGTAATAAATATAATATTAATATATAAAATATATCATTTTATCCACCCATGATATACGATGATAGAAAATGAACTAAATCACTTCATGAGGAGGCGGTCCGTCATACACATGATTGACAATTTCATTTCCCATTTAATGGAATATGAGATGGATATGGGTTTTGAAACTGAAATAATAAGACCACATTAAATAGAAAAATCTAAATTTATCTTATCATAATTTTTTTAAAAAAAATTAGGGATTTTGAACAACAAAATTAAATGATAATGCTTGGTTAAGAGCTATACCTCTTCTTCAGTGTACCTCATTAAGTTTATACCTAAGGCCTTCTTATGAGGGTTTTATAACAAAAATAAAGAATATATGATATGGGAATAAAAGTATATAATGTTTTTTGTTATGTATCAGTGGAAAAAATAATGACATCAGAGAGTGGAGAGGATATTGGATTAGATTTCCTTTAATATGTGGGGAAATGAACCCACATGGAATCTACTTAGGAATTTACCAAAAGAATCCTAAAAGATAGTGATTACCTAAAAATATATTTCCAATTTACCATGGACTCTAATTTTGGATAGTTGAAGGTTGAAATATAAACATTAAAAATGATTTATACAAGTTTTATTGACAATATTACCCTTGTTGTTTTAGTTTAATCCATGATAAACCTATTTTAACCTTAACCCCTCTAATTACTTTTTACTATTTTTACTATTGATTGTGAGAAAAATTAATTTGACCATAATATAAATTCCTAATTTTAATGATTTAAAATATGGATTCCATTTTTCATTATTTTTTATTGATGTGGAATAATGTGATTTTAAATTGAACACATACATAAGACAAAAAATGTTTTTCCGAATAAAATGTTTTCATATGTGAAAAATAATTTTATATAAAAAATTATCAAAAAATTTATTCAAATGACTAAAATTATTATATTTATAATATAATTCACAATAAATTACTTTGTTAAAATTTCAAAAAAATGAATCTTTTAAACTATTTAAACAAAAGGCAAATTTTAATAAAATGGGAATTTTTTACTATTCATCACAAAATTAATCTTTTAAAAAAATTATTAAAAATTAAGTGAAAAATAATTTTATATTTTCGTATAATTATTTAGTTTTAGTTTTTTTGTATAATTGTTTTTGAATTTGGAAAGAATAATTTTTTATATTTTTTCTCAAAAATCAATGAAAATAATTTTTTTGAGAAACAATTTATTCTTAATGCTTATAAAATATTTACTAAAAATTATGTACTTATTTATAAAGATATTTTCACTATATAATATTTTTATTTGGATTTAAAATTTTGGTTTTTATTATTCGTACTTCCAGGAGTAAAATATTGGTTATAATTGTAATGTTTAAATAATTATATTAATATTATATTGTGGTTTGTAGAAAATCTATGTTTCACGTAACAAAAGTTATCAAAGAAATTAAATTTATTTGCAATAATATATTTATTTAAATCTTTGGGTGTTATAAGATACCTCATGTGATAAAGAGGACTATAATGGGGATTGAACCAATTTCATTAAGGGAATATGTCCACTATGATAGTCTTGGGAGTGAGGCTTGATTATGGATATGAAGGATTGAGGAGTAAACCCAATCCATTATGTATTTCATGGAGGTGATCATTGTCTATGGAAATGTTTTTATATACATATTTGTAGGTCACAATATTTTATCTTTTTAGTATGTTATCCTTTCATGGATCATTTTTTATTCAATTACGATTCATGTCTTATGAACTATTAATATTTATGGAATGATTCGTGATTATGATATATATTGTTTTGTGAATAGTCTTAAAAATATAGAATAATATTATCATACCCTTATTACCATTTTATTATTTATTGATCATTGATATCATCCATGTTTACCCTTAGTTGGAATTTGATGTCATTTTTTCTTATATTTCCTTTCCACAGGTTATTATGAAAGGTTTTATTTATGATATGACGAAATGGGTACTAGTTATGAAGAACATTTTGGGAGTTTATTTAGAACTATTTTTAACAAGTTTTATTTATATCCATGATTTTAAATAAACTATAACTAAATGATTATATCATGGATAATAATGATATATAATAAACATTCATATGATAATATGTAAAATAATATATGAAAAATATAAGACACTATATTTGGTATTAGATAATGATTTATTCAATCATTATGGATAATTATTACATAACTTTTGTAAAATCCAAGGTTTAAGGATAATTATACGATAAAGTCCAAAAGTTTGGGTTAAATAGAGATTATGATTATTTCTAGAAATAAATCTATTTTTGGTAACTACAAGTGGACATGTGTTTTGTACATATGCATCATTCTGTAATAACAATGAACTGAGTTGTTCAAGTATATCTCAAACATAATTAAGTTTCATGGTGAGTGTGGTGTTACTATTCTCATATTTTGACACTCTTAGGTGATATTCATAGATCAACTCACATTTTCATTATGATCCATTATAAAGGATTTGAATAGATTATAACCAAGTATAACCTACATTAAATATATGTTTTCATAGATTTAAAACAAGGTGTAATGATTTAGATATCATATAAATAATTTTTCATGAAACTAAGATTCCTCAATAAGAAAATTGTAAATCACATAATATATTTTGGTTTTAGTTAATGATGTAAATAGAAGGAATCATTTTTTCATAATATGTGACATATAATGGAATTATTTTCTTCAAGAGAAAGGAAAAAAGAAAACTGTTGTTCAAAAGAGAAAATTGTGATTATGCCTAATCTTATATATAAATATATGATTAAAAATGGAAACATTGTTGAGTTTCTTGAATCACATAGTATGAAAAAAAGAGTTTAATGAAGACCGTAGAGTGAAGAATATTTATATTCATATATTTAAATTTTATGGGAATAAGAATATAGGGAAATGTCTTAGAGTATGAGAAGAAGTTTTATATGGTAAAATAAGGACATAAAACAAATAATTTTCAATGGAAAATGAAATGTTTTATGAATGTATATGATGTTAATTCTATGGTACAATTTATTATTTAATGTTTTATATGTGGATAACATAGTAATTATATAAGTTAATTCCCTAATTTGAGAGTAAACACATAGATCAAGGTAGTAACTATGTTATTCCAATCATTAAATTGAAATTATTAACGTTTTTTTCTATTTGGATTCAAAAATTATGTTTTAAGAGTATTATTTAAATAGTATTTTAGTTGTAATCACCATAAAATGTCAATGAATTATTCCATAATAGTTTTTATTTATGGATTTGGAAACAGATTTAGTGATAAAGGATATTTTTGTGAGGCACCTGATTAGGGGAAAGACAACCTTTAATTCATGCTTGATATTGAGAGAGTAATGTTCATAGGGGATAAAGAGATGGTGAAGTAAATTTTATTGTATTCAAGACCCTGGAATTGATTTTTTATTTTATGATAATGTAATATTTTTTTATCATTGGTGTAATTTTCTACATTTTTCTATTTTTTTTACTATTAGAATATTTTTTTAAATTTTAGGAATTCATTGAGGTTTTATGTAATGGGATTTTGAGGTTACTTTAAACTTTTACTATATGTCATCCCACCATTACAATGCATAACTTTTAATTACATTTTACAAAGAGATGATATTTAAAGTCTAGTGTCTTGGAAATCAGGAACATAATACATGGACACAACATAGAAAATCCTTCTAATACACTTTTAAGGATTCATCGTAGGTTAATACTATGTAAAATCACTAAATCTCAAAACCTAGAGATACACATCAATGGAAAGGGTGAGAAGAAGGCTCAGTAATGAAATAAGTGAAACAGTTGACATGTGATCTTGAGCAATATTAATAAGAACATGATATAAATAATAAAGGCTTGAGAAATAGAGGAATATGAATATCATAATAAAAATAACATGAATTATAACTTGAATATGTGGCTAAAACATTTCATTTATACATTCATGAACATATCACCAAGGTCCATCCCCAAGGTTTCATAAAAATTACGAAGGTTATTCACCATGGTATCGTGAAACATTTCATCTCTAGAGATTAATTCTTTACCCAATGTGTTAGAGCGCAATCAGGGAGAACCCTTAATATTTTTTTATTTTTATGATATCGACATAGATCAGAATAAAAAAAATTCATAAATAACCCATGGATAATAAAAGAAATGGGTTTCATTTTAAGATCGTGACGTTTTAAAAGTTCTTAAAAATAAGATCATTTTGGCATCTATAACCCATGGAAATGGAGTGAGGGTTATATATATGTGAATTAAAGAATAAAATATATCATATTTTTATATTCATAAAAACCAATAGAATTTAAATAGGTCTGGGTATACACATAAATAAAACAAGAGAATTTCTGGAGAGAGAGAAAGAGATAGAAATTTTGAGGGGAAATTTCTACAGCATAATAGCTATATAACGTGGTTTTAGAAAACATTAAAAAGAGATGGTACAAGGGTAAAAAATCATAAATAATTCATAATTCAGTATTATTACATAATGAGATAATGGTATGTATATTTGAATGACATATGCCACGAAAAGGAAACAAGAAAGAAACGAGAAGTTGGGTTTATTTTACGAGAAATTCGGCCGCCTAACGACGTCACATAAAAATTCAGAAAACAAATTGATCTAAGAAGAAAGGGTATATCACCAATTAGACATGAAATTTATAGTAATTAGAATATATAATAAACTACCCTAAACATAAAGATATGGAAACTAGAAGGCACTACATAAAGGAAGTCGTGGCTTAAAAGAGGAGGGTGAAAGATTCCCTTACCGATTTGGTAACAATCGAAATGTACACCCCATAAAAGTAGGGTCATATAAAAAATATGTAAATACCTGTAAATTAATGTATATTACACAAATAGTACAATCATGGGTAGTATGAACACCACAGAAAAGTAAATAGTGGCAAATATACCATGAATCTCAGAGGAATAAGAAGTGAGATGAAAATCCCTTACCACGTTGTATTCAATCGAATTGTATGAAAAAAATTACTAACCACCAAAAGAATCACAAAATAAAATGAATATAAATATAATCCTTATAATATATATCCAATTTAAGTACACAATACACCACATGAATTAAATTAGTGGTGAAAAATGGAAATCCAACAGAATTAAAAGTGAGATCAGATACCCCTTACCTCGTTGTCCGACTTGACTCGCTCGTATGTTCCTTTTTTTTAAAGAATAATAATCATAAGACACTTTATAATTGATGAAGAATATTTTTCAAGTTTATTATTACATTAATATTACTTATTACCTTGCTAATGTAATTATTTAACTATTTAAGCTCATATCGGACATTTTTTCTATGTTTGGAACTTGATTTAAAAACAAACTTGTTATACTTATAAATTGTCCTTGTGGTCAAAGTCCATTATATCTAGAATTATATTCATCATTTAGATTTCATATATATCATATATATCTATTATATATATGTATTTATAATATTACATTACATTTGGAGATAAGAAATGAAATGCACTGTTCATGGAGATGTTAAGCCGTACGTACGCATGAACGCTACATCCATTTCTATTTCATATTTTAATTAAATGAAAACATAGTGATTCATAGGTATATTATAATTTCAGTATAATATGTATGTTATATATTTTACATATGTTAATTAATTATATTCTTTATATGTTCCACGTATTTCATGAACGAGTCATATCACTTTGAGGGGGCGATTGTCCGCACTTCCTCTAATGAAATTATCGTGTTTACCCATTATAGGAACCCTGAAGGTATTTAATAAAAAGGAAAATACATAAGTATAAATAAATAATAAATATAAGATATATAATATATATATATACAGTTCCATCATAATTTCCACCATGAGAGGTTGTAAGAGATAATTGAACAGCCCTCATTTCGAGAGGCAGTAGTTCGCCGTCCACTGAAACAGTATGTTCTTTACCCATTAGATGGAGGTGTTTGTAAGTGTAGCTCGAATAATTCTCATAAATGCATCCTAGTATATTTATAATACTTTTTCTAAAATAAATGAATAAAAATAGTTTAGGGGTTGGAGAAGTAAAATAAAAAAAAGAACTTAAGAAAAGACGTTACCTTTAAATCAGATAACTCTCTTCTGTTTGAACACAAAGGGTTTTTTGAAGTGCTTTTTTCCTAAGGTATTGCTTCTAGGATTAAGAGAGGGATCTTGGAATATTATTGGATTAGAGGTTGGATGTCCCAAGTTCTTAAGAATTTTATGAAATGGGTTGGAAATGTGGGATTTTTATAAGGGAGAGGAGGGGCTCTTTTGGAAAGTTCAAAAATATTATTTTATTATATAATAATTTTAAGTTTCTAAAAGTCCAAAAAACCATAAAGATGAAGATATGGTGGACCATGTTCGAAATATAATCATCATATAAGAATTGGATAATTTTTGGATATTGTTTTAAGTTTTATCTTCGTATTTATTTAAATCATCCATTAATGATATAAACACTACATCATCATTGTTTCACAACTAATTATATTTATATGATGTCTAAAAATTATAAAACACATACCATGAGGTAGGATATATTTTTATATGTCCAATAAAAATTTATATTCGAAAAGATAACTTATATAACCCCATGTAAAAATTGATTTAGTAAAACAATACATGTTTATGACATTTTTATTTTTACTTTAAGTAAATACTTATAAATGTCATTATCAAACCCATGTGGCTCTATGTTTCCCCAAAATTGACACATGGATTTTCGTGGTCAAACATTACTCATCCAATAAGGTTATGACAAGTTTCAAGGTAATTTATTATTATTATAACATTATTTTTAACTTAAATGACCCTAATTACCTTTAATCGTGGTTAATAAAAGTCAAAAGGTACTATTCACCAAAAATTATTTTAATCCCATCGAAACAAATTTTAGATAATAATGAAAACCATGTATGATGTATTTTTAAAATTAAACTCACAGAAGCGATAAAATTTCATTTAAATGAAAATGTCAATTTCTTAAGTACTATTTAGTGGTTTCATTATTCATAAAAAATTGTATGTTTTTAGAAAAATTCCAAAAATTCACTCTAAGATAAATTTGATATTTTGAATTAAAAAAATGATTTATATTTTACCAAATTTAAAACATAAAAGTTTCATTAATTAATTTTAAAATTATTTCCCACTATCAAATCAAAAAAGCGTGTTTTTAGAAATAATAACCATCAAATTATTGATACTTGTTACTGTCCAATTTCAAATTGAAATTACTTTAAATGTCCAACATTGGCTTAAATGGAAAAAATATAATCTATCTAAAATTTAAAACCAATTAAAAATATAATATAACAATATAAATAAATTAGATTAAAAGGCGGTTTTGAATTAAAATACAAAATTTTTTCACTATTCATTAAAAATGAACATTATTAGAAAAATATCAAAATTTCATCCAAAGTAAATTTTTATGTCCCGATTATAAATATGAAAATTACTTTGTCAAATATAATATGTCAAAGTGAGAAAAAATATATTTTAAAAGGTTTCTCCATCAAAAGGTGTCAAATCACCCTTTTAATGTAAATTATGTTTAAAATTAGATTCATTTACATTTTAGGCCTCTTACATTTATTGGATGAATGATAAAACATTTAAAAAACACATATTATAATATATAAGTGAGTTCTATTAATTCCTACCAATACAACTGCTAGGTTTTAACAAGCATTCAACATAATAAAGTTGCCTTATTAGTGTGCAATGTAAGATTTCAAAGAAACGCATTGTTGCGTGTCAGGTGCGACATTGAATATAGAATCTCCTTTAAAATTAAATTTAATATTTAATTAAAAAGTATTAATAAATATGAAAATGTTATATTCTTTATTTTCCTGGGATTTTACATACTATGTCTTAGTAACAATAACCTATTGAATTTCAAGGAACACATGGGGTTAAATTATGATTTAATGTTCTGTTAATTATGTTATATTGTGTAGTGGGATATATATAACCCTGATGGTTGAAAAGTGATTCACTCATAATGTGACATTTTTAGAGATATTTATAGTCAATCTAATAATTACCTATTTGGACAATATATAAACTTAATTCAATTTATGTTAATTAATTTTACTATATTATATGATTATATTGTGATTTAGGATAGTGACCAATGATATTTTTAGAGATCCTTATTTTTTTTGAGGTTGATGTAACCCTTATGCCTAACATGTGATTTAACATGAATGATTATTCAGGAAGTATACAATTAAATCTATGCGTATATAATATGAATGGTATAATATCACCATTGAGGTTAAATCATTCTTCAATGTTGAGGTTATTGATGAAATTTTGGAAGTAGGTTTATTTATGATCTATGTTGAAACATTGGTTCTATTATTGAAATTTTTTTTTCATTTTTTTATTTATTCACATAAAGGGTTATACCTTTTGGATATTAAAAAAGATTTTTCTAACCATTTTGGTTTTTTAATGGTTAAAGATAGGATGAATATATTTTTATACTTTTGTGGATTATATGAACCATTATACGATTATGTTACTAATTCATGCATAAAAATTCACACTGAATTATCATCATTTACAGAAAAAGATGTGGTTGAGGTGGAAATTTATGAATGGATCAAATTTTACATTTCAAGTAAGCATATTTACTTATACTGTTATTTAAAATTGTAAATTAATCCCTCAAATATATGAAACAATATCTCAATATTTTCATCTTGTTTCATTTATTTCTAAGGAATCACATTAGTTTTTCATGCCTCATTTATTTATGGTTTTGTGGTATTCAAATTTCTCATTTTCATTCACATTATGGTGTCCAAATATCTCTAAAACAATATATGAATATTTTTACCCTACACTTTAACACTATGTCTATATCTTTACATCCAACAAATTATCACCAATTTGGAATGCTACTTATGTGTTATTTTAGATGAACTTCATTATTCTCTTTCCTTGTTTTCAAGAAGATAATTTTATCCATTTTTATGATGTAGGTTTAAAAAAAGGAATGTTCAAATGTCAAAAATTTAATTTCCACAAATAATTTAATTTTTAGAAGAATAAATTTATTAATGGGGGTAAAATGTAACAAACTGAGATTTCAAATGAACACAATTTTTTATATCATATACAACATGAAACAGTAAACAAAAATCAAAAATAAAAAATTATTATTTTATAACAATTATGAAATAACCATTTAATTGGAAGGAATTAGTAGGAGTATCCAAATAATTAATTATATATAGGTCATATGAAATCAAAATTCATTGATAATTTTTTTGGAAATAAGAACTCAATTTTTAGTAAATTAATTTTAATCCTCAAAAAATGATTTATTAAAAAATTGTTCTTTGGGAGAATATTATAGTTAATTTCTTAACCATAATTTTTTTTGTTAAAAACAAAGTAATTTTAGAAATCATTATATAAAAATTTCGTCATGTTTTATTATTTGGTAATTTTATGAAAATATTAATTTTCTATTGATTAATAATTATTTTTATTATAACATTTATTTTGTTTCAAGAATTTTAAAAGAACCATTTTGTTATACAATTTTTTCAAAGTAAAAATATTTTCATTATATTGTGAACAATGAAATTAATTTAAATAGAATCAATTTTATCATTAAGTTTGGTATAGAACATTTTTATATATATAAAAAGAATTTTTTTAGAAAAAAATCACTTCTCATTGATTTTTTCATTTTTATATTAAATTAATCTCTTCCAATTCTCCAAATTTACTTTTAATAAATGGTTTTTGTATTTATAATTAGGGAGTCTATCTTTGGTGAACATGTACCTTTTATTTCTTATCATTATTAATAGTAACCATAGAATATGTTTTCCATGTTAAATGTAACGTTGTTTAACTTTTGTTTAAAATAATGTGATATGGCTTGAAATAAATTCAAACAATAGACGTTATTTCATTGATTGAGTATATTTAAGCCAATAGTATGTAAAAATTGACAATATGACCTTATTTCTATTTAGCTTTTATTTTGAAATTTTTAATATTTAAATAGATGATAATGTCTAAAATATCACTTTCTTTCTTATAATGTCAAAAATATTTTTTGAAAATGATTAAAAAATATTATATTTTATTATAAATTTTTATTTCTAATGTAATATTTTTTTATTGGAAATTTATTTTTGATATTTAGTTTGGAAATAATTAACATAAATTCTTATGAAACCCTAACACAACTATTTTGGAATATTTAAAAAAATAATGTAAATTATTTATATTGTAATGAACCATGTTTTAAGTCAAGGGAGAATTCCAAGAGAATTTATTTTTTTCATTTTACTGGACAAGTCATTCTTAGAAACACAGTTTGGAATGTAATTATGAGATTTGTAACACTTCAAAGTGTTGTTTTTATACTTGGGAAAATACCCTAGGTGTTTCTTAGGTTCCCCATCATGTTTCGAGAGTATAAGACCCTAGAATCTCAATATAGTATAGGACTGCATAGGGAACATGGTTTTTATGAATCCCTATGGTCCCTAGCAGTAAACTGTGTTGTCTGAACCAGAGGTGCATCAAGTGTCACATGGGATATGTACTGTCTTCCCAAATTTTGCACGCAGCCCACACACATAGTGAAACCTAGGTAGTAACCTATCACTATTAATTACACGGTTGAAACACGATTAGGGAAAATTGAGCGGCACAACCGTTCAAGGTGGGGTTCAGTGCCATAGGAGTTTCACGATAGGCGTACAAGTTTTGCAGCCATGCATCCAAACCATGAAACCCA
Source organism: Viscum album (assembly GCA_963277665.1). NCBI lineage: Eukaryota > Viridiplantae > Streptophyta > Magnoliopsida > Santalales > Viscaceae > Viscum > Viscum album. The sequence continues at coordinate 445,215,822 of OY728160.1, forward strand.
TTTTCGGGAGAGAAATTTACAAAATGACCATAATGAAACTTAAACCCTTTTTAATTTCTTCTTTATTTAGTGGGTTAATCCTCCACTATTGGTGTCATGGATTTATCCTCAATACTATCCTAGGATTTCAATGTTATCCTATATCTGACATCGAAATAGTTCTCTATCAGTCTTTAGTGATTTTAATCAATAATCTCTACATTCCTTTTACATATTACTTCATATATTCTCATATTGACCATGTTATCTTGGTGTAATCTAATTTTCCTTTTTAAGAGAAAATGTATATTTCATTAATTTCTTCCAATCCATTCTGAATCAGACCTTGATATTGGATATGTAAATCATCATATGAATAAGGTAGGTTGTACATGGATTTTCTTGAAGTTTCCATAATTTTAAAAATTTCATCATTGCATCGCACGATGTCCTTTGTCTCACATTGTCTTGAAAGTTTTTTCTTCAATCTAGATTGTATTACACACCATTTATTTCTCTTATTAGGCCATGTTATGTTGTTTGAGTTTGTGAACATCGATCAAAAACACCCCATAGTTGTGCCATCTTTTTTACCCCTCATTAATTAATTTTCTAAATGCTCTGGTTTCCTTCAAAAAATCATTTTTTATTTTAAATGGAATTTTCCAATTAGAAGCCCAATTGATAATAGAATCTCATATTCGACATGTAAAAACATTTATTTTTTCCATATTTGGTTATTACATTTCAAAAATGATTATTTTAGACAATTTATATTGGATATTTCAATCTGATGTTTAATTTTTCTATGATAATTTTATGATAAATAATGTCATATTATTATAATTAAACCCCTCTAATTAGGTTCATTGTATTCTAAATTTAAAATTATTAACATGTATTGCATAACTTAGTTGTCTTTTTGGAACCAGTAATTGAAAATCCCCCTATGTTTTTATTAGTGTGAAGGAATTTTTTGTGCATAGCATCAAATGTTATTGCTCAATAGAGGGGAATTTTTCTATATAAATGTTGTTGAACCGATGCACCTTTTATGTGAATGGATTTGACCATTAAAACCTAAATTACCATTGAACATAGATCCTCCTAATATATTCTCATATATAAATTGGATTACCCATGTCCATAATTTCTTAATGGACCATGACCCTTTTTAAATGACTCTTGAGTCTTGTAAAATTAATTCCCATGTTTAGATCGATTAAATGGAATGTGTGAAAATGTAATGTAATGTCCATGATGAGATTCCTTACTTTAGATGAATACAATGTTTAAAAGGAAATGAATTGTAATGGGTAATATGACTATTCCTATCATTTTGTTCTTATTACATGCTATAATTAAATTGTGATGCCCTTAATGTCAATTGGGCTGAAAAAATATAAATCAATATATGTTATACATAATGTATTTAATTATTATTATTAAATGATTTTTCCTTATACACCTGATGTGGAATGATTATAAGGGTTTTGTTGAGCTTGGTGGTATGATGGTCCCTTACATGATGTGTTGAACATAATGTCTCACAATTGTGATACTATATGGATGGTATCCATGAGACAACCCATCCATTGTGAGTTCTGACATGATGACATTCACACTACTGTTCGAGTCTTGAAATTACTACACACTCACTATATCGAGTTAAGAGAATGACATATCCAACACATTATGAGATGTAGGGAATATACTGTTTTCTAGATCTTATAATCGTGTTCAGATTGGTTATGGATGACTGATATTCGAATCAGTTCATCAATCACCTAGTATTCTAGGTATATGTCTCCTTATATATGAACATAATTAGTTTATATGGGTGGATTCATTACATAAATATACTATATATTTATATATTATTTCGATATATATGTAGTTACTAATCATACATTATCAGTTCTGTTGTGAGATGAAGACACTAGAGATGACCAGGTGTCCTGTTAAAATATTAATTGAATGTTATTTATTTAGTCAACATTGGTTATGATTTCATTGATACCAGCACACTCATTTATTTTTTAATCAAAACTGGATATAGTTGTAGAAAATAAGTGTGTATACCGAATAGGATTTTATATAACACCCTACTCATGATTCCATTTTCCCAGGTTACCCAATCAGATCTCATATTTGCAGAACCATGGATTGTTGCATCTGCTATTTTTCTTGTACATTGGTGTTAGGAGTACAAGACTGACTAGGAGATCAACATTCTCATGGAGACCATCCTTGGTGATTCTATTCCTTTATTTATTTTCTTTATTTAGGTGCTACCTTATATCATCTTTCCCTCGTATGTGTACTATTTACGTTTATGTACCACCATCTGTATATTCATGAATAGTTTACATTAGAATTGTCCATATTTTATTATTATATTTATATTATTCTTCCACTTTTATATTTTTATTTTATTACATCTTACTCTATTTTCTGTTAATTACTTTCTAATATTCATCTGTAATACTATGATCATGAGAGTATAGTCTCCTCACTATCACCTCCTTCTAACCTCGCTGGAAGTCGGAGAGCTCTATAATATGAGGAGGCACACTTGATGTCCTATGACCCATTGGTTGGGCTACCCGTTTTGTCTTCAGTCAGTATGAGATGTTACAAAGTGGTATGAGAGCTGGTTTTTCCTTTGTCTTTCAATTTTGGGCTAGTAGAATGTAGACAAAAATGTTTCAGCACATGGTAAATAGTTCTTCCTAGGAGTGATCAAACAACATATGGGGAAACATCGACGTGTCTATTTATGGGATTGTTGATCATGGTATTTTCAATTATAGTTGATTATGATTTCACCTTAATTGATTGGTGTACTTTCCACTTCTTATCTATTTACGAAATTATGGTATTTTACCCATGGAATACTATGTAAATTATATAGAATTACATTAATCATTATAGGCCCATAGAGATTCACATACCACGCATATTCTATGACATGTAGTTGCATTTGTTGGCTGCCTACTTATTGCAATTTTGTGCCTGTTGTATGCCTTACTGCCTAATTATTTACTATGTATTGCCTTTGTATCGTGCCTCTCTGATTATTGGCATGTTTTTATATGTTTATTACTTGTAATAACATGCATAGTTTGGTTGTTAACATATAATTGGTTTTATGAGATTAAATTAATGGTTGAAATTAGTTGGGATCCAGTTTTTAGTTGTAAGGTTTATGAGTTCTTTATAATTGGGAAAAGGAAACCCATGTATTTGTACCATCTTTTGAGTTTTGTAAATATATCTACAGAGCATCATTAAATTTTAAATTATTATAAAGATCCAATTTGAAAGTGAATTTCTTTTGATCAAATTGGAGGTAGTCTATGATTTATAATGTGTATTGGATGGTTATAAATTTGATATGGAAATCGATACAATAAAAAATGTTACTGAAGAGCATGATGTATTTTGAAATGGTTTGAAATGTAATAGATGAATAAATTTTGATCTGAAATGAATTTTTTGCTTCTATAAATTCTGGAGACTCTATCACATGAGCATGATGATCCATATTATTACCTTCTAAAATGCACAAATAGACCAAAGTATGTCATTTTTCGAATGTTTCTTATAAGGTAACCCACTATGGCTATTTTAAAACCCTAAAAAATGAGAAAATTATGTTGGGATGCATTATGATGAACCCATGTTAACTTAGCGGGACCCTGATAGGTTTGTTTATCAATTACCAAGTTCTTATGTTTTATAATTGGTGTTTGATTCTCCATTTAAAATATTTTAAATGTTTGAAAATTGAATGTGAATTAATATGTTGACATTAAATAAGAAAATAAAGTGGTTTCCTTAGTCTAAACCCTCATGTAAGGGATTTTTATTTTTTTCCTGGCGTTTCCTTTGAATCGGAACAAGAGTATTTTCCACAGGAGTTTTTAATCTTTTATCACAGGCTAAAATGATAGTGGTAGGGCCTAGTGAAATATTTTTGGCATGAAATGATGATAGGATTTAAATATTAGGATTTATTAAGGGGATATCCTATTTTAAGTAGAACCCTTAACGCTTAAATTCCATATTAAATTCGACGAGTTTGTTTTGTACGGTGTCATTCATGTATGGTTTTCCATAGCAGGACACTTAATTTTAGAATGAAACCGTTGTTTGGATGGGTTGTTATAGAATACTTAACCATTATTATAGTCATGATAATCAATTAATGCTTATTTTTAGTAGGTTATACATTCATAGGGAATGGTTGGTTTCTTAGTACGTCTCAGGACCATTTACACTTTCCTTGGGAGACTCAAGAGGTTATTTGTCTATTTTACAGTCAAATAGGATAATATGATTTTGAGAATGTTTTCCACATGGTCCATCTGATACATGAATTTAGAGGGATCACCAGCCTATGGGTGACAGAAAAGATGTTCTATTTTCTCATATAATGTTTAGGTAATGTGTGCCTTATACATGGTGCCAATTTAGTTGTAAAATTATATCACAAACCGGTTGAGTTTTGTAGAATCATTGAGACATGAGCAGTTGTTTACGTTATTAGGTCTTCTATAGAGTAGTGTGACTTAGGTGTTAAAGATAATATTGTTAATTCCAATGATATGGATTAATTATAAGAGAATTTTTGTTTTGAAATGCCGGTTAGTTTGGTTTTGTATCTCATTACAAATACTATGGAATTTTTATTTGTGACTTAGTAAGTGTCACACATGCATTTAAAGTGAATCTGAACCTAGAAAAACTTTTAAGAGCTAATAAATTGCTAATTTCATCGACTAGAACACTTCAAAGATGAGGATTGTCACATCAATTATAGTGACAAAGTTTCCTTCAAAGTAAAAGGAACACAACCAAAGAGGATGGTTGGAAATGCTTAGTCTTGCTTGAGTTCCCTTGAGGCTTAAAATTTTAGAATCATTTAAATTCTTTCTCACCACCCAGAATTTTATGTGGTTGCATGCAATATCATCCCTTGAAAAACACAATTTTTCATTGATGTACATTGGTGGTAAATATTTAGTGATCATGGGACGCCATGGATGGTAATGAATTGTGATCATTTAATGATGATGTGTCCCTATGTGAAGTCCAAATATTTCCAAGAAGTCGACCAATCATAGTTTGTATGCTTTAAATTATAGTATTTGGGATTGGTTGGTTTGAATCCATTTAAATTCACTTATTTTACTCTTATTTAGTGTAAATAATTCCCCGTATCTTGACATGTTCATTGATTCACCAAGAGAGCGTCGGTATTACACTATGGTAATGTTTTAAAAGATGTAAGGATTGATATGTGATCTCTATCATAGTTGAGTGTTGGACATATGTTCTTTAATGATGTATGATTATTTTTGATTGATATATGGGTTCCCATGTGGGAATTATATGAACATACTCTTGACCTCCGTATTCCTTCTCTGAATTTTCCATAATGCAGATGATACTCTATAGGTAGTCAATGTTTTAAAATGGATGTCTTGGCCTTATACTGACATCCCTCCTAAAAAACATGGATTATCCAGTACCTTGGGTTATTTCCATGGAATCTAGTTTAATGAATCTATGGTTAACCTAGACTTATCATCAGTCTAAGATTTTATTATTAAAATGGTATTGAGTTTTAGTGGGCTAGAACTGGGTTACAACCTTGTCCATAATGAGGCAAGGAAAACATAATTCACCAGGTCATGGTGTGATTATGGAATTTCACTATAAGATAGGTATGGAAATTATTGAATGAGGTCATAGTAAATACTAGATGCATTTGAAGAAGGGATTTATATTCTTTTTTTAACACATATCATCTAAGCGGAGATTTTTTATAAGGGAAACATTGTAATGGATTGACTTGTTTTCTTTTTTTGATTAAGGAGTATGGTCTGGGAAGAACCATTTTGGAACATCTTTAGGTGGAGATGAGTGTTCTATGTGTTATCTAGGGATCTTCATTAAAATGTAACTGACCTAGCCATATAAGGTCATTGGTAATTAACCATTTGACCAAACCAAAAACACTTTAGTTGCGACACTTTAATGCTTAAGACCTTCTTTGTATGAAATTCTAGTAGTGGTGGTACCATGGTCTAGAATTTTCCCCTTCTTAATGAAAAAAACCCATGGTGGGGAGAAACATAAGCCATATTTTTAATGGGAAAATTGTGTGATCCCATCTCTAGATAAATAAGCTCTTCTATATACTATTTCAGTGTTTTTGTTGGAAAATTGTCTTTGGATCAGGTTTTAACAGCTTAAGTTTCATATTCATTAGTAATGTATGATGGTGTGTGGGGTGTCTAGAGACAAAATTCTAAAATTTGAACAATAAATAAAAAACCTTATTGATTGGGTGACATTTTATTACCCCATGGGATTCTTAGGGAGTAGATGTTTTTTGGTGTGGAGGTTGTAATTACCCGTGTTTTGAGCCAAGGGATAATTCCCATGGAATTAGAATTTTGGCTTCTACTAGATTGTTTATTCATAAAACCATGAATCATAATGTAATTTCACAAATTGTAACACTTGAATGTGTTGTTTATAGACTTATGTAAATAACTGAGGGGTTCATCAGGTGCTCTGTTGAGTTCTGGGAGCATTAGTCACCCTATTATAAAAATAGAAGTGGACTAGGTTGGCACATAGTTTTTCTGAAACCATACATCCCTCAGTGGTAAATCATTTTCCCTAAACTATAGCTATAATAGGTTTCACACAAACATTGTAAGGTTTACCCAAACTGTTCACCTATCCCACATAGTTTGTGATGCATAGGCTATAATATTTCACTATTCATCACATGGTGGGTGCACAGTTAGGGAAAACTATGAGGCGCAACAATGGGAGGTGGACTTCATAAGCGGATGGATCCATACGGTGGACATGTAGTTTGGAAAACCATGAGGAAAAACCATGTTGCCCAGTTCTGAGGGTGAAATGTCAAGAATTCCCTTAATTAAACATGAAACCCCCTTTTATTTTTATTTATTCTTCCTCTAATGGGTGTCTCCTTGTATCTTGGTGCCATGTGTTCTTCCTTTAGCATAAATTATGATTTAAAATATTTCTATACTTGTCATAAAAATAAATATCCATTAGTCCCTATGAATTCCTCTCGATAGTCAATACAATCCTTTTCAATCATTTTTCATTTAATATCATCTTGAATAAGTTATCGGGGTGTGGGCTTTTTTTCACTATTTTCTGGGAATATCCCCATTTCATAAATTTATTCCAAACTAGACAGAATCGGAGCTTCATATTGGAATGGTTAATCATCCTATTAATAAGTTTGGTGGTCTATTGATTTTTAATAAAGTTTCCAACATTTTATAAATTTCATCTTTGCATTGCACACCGTTCTTTACCCCACATTTCCTTAAAAAATATCTTCTATGAAAATTGTATTACATGCCATTTATTACTACCATTGGGTCATTTCTAGTAGTTTGTGGTTGTTAACCTCAATCACTGACACACTTTGGGTGTTCCATCTTGTTTTTACCCTAATTAATTAATTTTTTAAATTACCAAGTATCGTTCCAAGTGTTTAGTTTATATTAAGATATAATTTTCTATTGTAATCAAAAACCTAATTGATAAAGGAAAAACCTATGTTCGATGTAAAACAATGTAGTTTTTCCTACGTATTGTTTTAATTTTATGAATATCATATTTTAGTGAAATAATATGTGATATTTTAATCTCATGTTTAATTATGTAAAATGAATTTTTTGATAAACAATGGTGTGTATATATAACAAATCTTCTTGAATGAGGTGACAAGACATCTAAATTAAAAAGTGGGGATTTGTATTTCATATCATGATTGGCCTTATGGAATTAGTGATTACATATGACCTTATGTTAGTATTAGGGAGAAGTATTGTTTTGCGCATGGACTCAAATGATATTGCAAAATGAAGTGTCCCTCTTCTATATTAATGTTATTGAACAAATGCACATTTTATGTCCATGGCTTGGACCATTCCTACCAAAATGACTGTTGAACTACAATTCTACAAAGAGCATGCATTTATTAATAAATGGGATTAACCATGTAGGTAATTTTCCTATGGACCATGACACTTATTAAATGACTCTTGATCTTTGTAAAATGAATTTCCAGGTTTATATAGATTAAATGGAATGTCTGAAAATAGTATTCCATGTTTCTAAAGGGTTTGCTTCCATGAATGAATTTAATGATTAAAATTAAATGAATTTAAATGGCTAGAAATCCACACTAATCTATTCATTCTTAGTACTTTCTATAATTTTAATGTGATTTATTTATTGTTAATTAATATTAATATATATAAATAATAATAGGTAATGCCTCAATGATTAAATTATTATTATAAAATGATTATGCCTTAAACAATGGATTTGAATTGATGAAAAGGGTTATGTCGAGTACGCTCCACTACATTTAGGTTTTCATCATCACATATAACACAAATGATACTATCTGAATGGTGGTTGGACACAAATTTTCCCTTTTGAGTGTTAACCTGACCGCATACTCACTATTGTTAGAGTATTGACATAAATGAACACTAACAATCTCAAGTGGTGAGCAAGATGTCTCCAACTCATTATTAGTTTTAGGTAATGTACATTTACTAGAGAATATTGTCTCATTCACACTAGTTATCGATGACTGAGTTACACCCTAGTCCAGCCAGCATGTAATATTATAGGTATATGGACACTTAAATCCACACTTACATTCTATATAAAGATGGATGAAATATATAATTACACTATATGTATATTATTACAATATATATAGTTACTTGTCATAAGTTGTCACTCTATCTATTTGACGAGGAAGGTAGAGTCTGGAAGGGGCCCTATTGGACCATGATCTTAAAATTATCTATTTTCCATCTCTGGTTATTATTTGATTTATACATGCACACTACTTTACTTTATAATCATGGATTGGTTTTAGTTGTAGACACCATGGGTGGAAACCTACTAGGACATTATCTCACACTCTACTCGGGCCGTCATCACATTGGTGTATCTGAGTAGATCTCATGTTCATAGGACCATGGATTGTTTCATATGCTATTTTTCTTATACCTATGAGTTAGGAGTATGTGATTGAGCATGATATCATCATGCTCGTGGAGACCACACTTTGGGATTCTATTCTATTATTTCTTTTTTGATTTGTGTACTGCATTATATCATGTTTCCCATTGTATGTCTACTATTTTAGTTAATATACCAGTATATGAACAAGAATTCATTGTATAAAATGTCATTGGACATATATAATTATTCATTTTATATTATCCTTCCTCTGCTATGTATTTAATTTTTCAATACATCATTTTTTTCTGTTTCTTAATTTATAATTTTTCATTGTGATACTCTGATCATGAGGGTGTGGGATCCCCACTTTCACATCACAAGAACCTCATATCTAGTCTGCATCCTCTAGTGTATGAGGATGAAAACATGAGGCTATGTGACCAACTAGTCTGTCGATTAGTTTGGTGGTCATTCGGTCTGAAACATTACCTTTACAAACTATAAAAATAATATTATTTAAATGAGATATATTTTAAAATTAATTTATAAGATATATATAAAATATTATAATGGATTTTAAGATTTGTATTTTAATTCATTTCTAGAATGTTTTTTTAGTGTCAAATTATGTGGACAGTTCTTAAAATGAAATTAGTAGTAATTTATGTTATATATATTTAATTAAATTATTTATAAATAAAAAAATCCAAAAATAGAACAAGTACGATGAGAAATAGTATAACATTCCATACCTTGTAAATTTATGATCCAATTATCTCCATATAATTAAAATTGTAACCCTATAATATTGAAAAAGTCATTAATATAGTTAAGGTAAAAAAAATTTAACTAGGGGGTTAATCTAAAATATAAGGATTAAAATGATATATAAACAAGTAACTATTTTATTGGATTGTTATATTGAGAAAATATATTCCGTATAATTTAATACAGGTTACTTTTTTTACCATTTTACATGAGTTAGACACATATTACATTATTATATTTAATGTATTTTCAAAAAATTAAATCATTAATTGCCAATATTTTATTAAATTATTTAATATTCATTAAAAACATATATTCAAGTAAAATAATGGTATATAGATTAAAATAAAATACATAGTCCATTTATGGGGTAACTTTTTCTTTTATAATGTCTTTATTGACCCTCAGAGAGTTAAAAAGAATGATATCATAGTATGTTTCAAAAGGGTTAACGAGTTAAATATATGATATTTGGATAGAAACATAAGAAAAACATGTACAAATATAAATCTATGAGAGTATTTAGACTCATTATATTGTAATATTATAATTATATTAATTTTGATCCATTTTACCATGAAAATTAATTTACATTAATTTAAAACATTGTGTAATTAAAATTGTTCCTCTTCCGTCTCTTATAAAAGGGAACCACCACTCTTTAATTATTTATAATGATTGAGACTTATAGCTTAGAAAATAAAAACCCTAATATAAACCCGAACACTATCACCAAATATTAAATATTATGTTCTTTAATAAATTGCAACAAACTTATATTTTATAAAGTAATTATTTTTAAATAAATTTTATTTATTCTATATCTAATGTTGTATGCCATAATGAGTTTTAACGAACTACGATCTTAGGGTAAATTATTATTTAAATATGACAATTATTACCTTGGAATTAAAATTTGATGATATAAATTATAATAAATAAATAATAAAATATTTATCATTTACACTTTTATAAAATAAATTCATTAGCAATGTTTTTATTAGAAATAGAAATTAAATCATTTGAAGATAAAAGTGATTTTTTTCTGACAAACTATTGTATGTATGAAATATGTTTTAATCATAATGTATTAAATTGAAATATATTAGAGAGTTATTTTAAATATATATATCTATATTATATTGAATAAAATGTTTTATCATTCATTTTAATTTTTTTGAGGTATTCGATAAAAATAAATCATGTTTTATGATTAAAAATTCTACTTTTCTAAAAAGTGTATTTTGATATATTTGTTAAAATGTTTGAAATTTCATTTAGTCTACTTATAAAAATTTGATATTGAATAATGGATTCCATATTTGGAATCTGGAGGATAAAATTTGGTAAATACACCCCTTTTATTTTTGTTCATTATGAAGAGTAACCATAGAAAAATTTAGATCCATGTTAATAAATAAACTAGATAACCTATGTTAAAAAATTATGTTAAGGTCATAATTATTCATATGTATCATCATTTTATGAATTTAATAATACTCTTATTAGATTAATCTTGAAATTTAGTTATTTAAGGGATACATATCCATGAAAATGAAATATATGACATATAATGAAAAGAAAAATACAAAATATCAGTATCCTACCATTAAATATGTCTGGTTTTTTTTTTCAGAAATGGATTACATAAATTTTTAAAAGAGTCTAATAATTATTTTAAGAATAATTATATTATTTTCATAATAGTTAAATGTTTAAAATTTTTAATGATTATATAATTAACTTAAATTATTACACAACATCAACACAATATTTCATCAATTAATAGAACAATTAAAATAAATGATTTTATAAAATATTCAATAAAATATAATTAGATTAATTTATAGTGATAAATTAATTATAAAGATTAATATAAAATATTATTTATGTTTTTATGTATTTTATTCTAAGATCTTATTTATCAAGATTTATTTAGAGTAAAATTAACTATATAGTTTAAAAAATGACAATAATGATATTTTATGAAAGAAATGTTTTATTAACTTAATTAAAAATCAGAAAAAAGTGAAATAGGGAAAATTGGATAAGATAATGTTTAAAATTTCATATATTTTATTTTTATGATATAGTTTTTTACTTATAAGTAAAATTATAACCCTTTATTATTGAAAACCCCATTACCTTAGTTATGATTAAAATCAGATAACTCAGTTGTTAAACAAATAATATATTTTAAAAAACTACACAAATAACATAAATTTTATTTTTTTGAATTTATTTATTTAATCAATATCATACATTATATAGGCATAAATGTCCAATTGGAATCATTTTTCATGAAAATAGGTTGGTTAAATTTTTATCTATTTTGTAATTCCACGTGTCTCTTTTCTCTCCGTTATAAAAATGACACCCATATCTCTTTTATTTACCCAAATATGGAAATCATATATAGAAAAATCCATCCCATTTCACTTATAAAATGATATATAATAGTTTATATTTTTTACTTTTTCCAAAATACAAACCCTAGGTCTTTAAAAAGAGATCTAGTGGAGTTATTTCAAAGAAGAGGAAATCACATTAATCAATCAATTTATTATTTTAATTCTTCTTATACCACCTCTAAATATATGTTATTTATGATAAAATAATCAATTAATAATGATAAAAATTACAAAATAGTTCTTTGATAATGAAACTATCGTTATCTATCGTCCATTATATCAAATGAAAAATGAAAACGTTGTTCATTCGTACATGTGGACTACCACCTCCACAATGCTCTATGATTTGTCATTCATTTCAACTATACATGAATTTAAATAAGGGAATTTTTAGTAAACAAATATTATATAATAATGTTTCAATAAATGTAAATTATTATTTACCTTCCTTTAATTCCATTAATTGAATATTGGAAATAACATTAATGTGTATGTATGACCTACTGTCTACTTGAATCGTGTCATTCATTTACCATGGGTAAAATTTTATGGAATAATATTAATACATATATAGGGAACACGTATGATATTTATATAATAAAAAATATATATATATTTGGGATCCATGATCAATTTTCAAGGACTAAATTTACCAAATCAGAACATACATGAGAAACAAAGCCATTTGTACCTAAAATGGTGGTTTTAAAAAATAAATATCAATAAAAGGGTGATAAAATATTATAATTAAATAATTTATATTAACATATATATACTTTTATTTTGAAATTATATTTATAATAAATCAATATGTATTATACAATAGGTTCAGACACATACAATGGATATTGATCCTAAGGGAAGGGACTATTTGACAATTTCATCTTTATTCATGATTATTTATGCATAATCCTTTATAGGGAGACTTATTTTATATATTTATCAAAAAAACAATGCACTTCATTTTAATCTATTTATTTATACAAATTTTATTTTTTTATTTTTATTTTCCTCTCTTTTAGTAGTAATGATTTGAAAATAATGTTTTTAAGGAAATCACACTTTTTTCTACTCGACCAAGAATATTTGTCTTCCATGTCTCTATTATCCTAAAAATGTCTAGATTTATGTCTTTAAAATTATCCAATTATTTATAAAGTACATTTAACCCATGTTTTACACTATAAAAAATGGTTTTTAATGATTCTTTTAATCATTTCCCAAATGAGATACATTTTGACATATTTACCAAAGCATGAAAGGAGTGTTTTAAAACATATACGACATAAAATAAATTTCCTACCATAATGAACCCTAACGTACTTGAATATTACTTTAAATTTTTATAGTTTTATTTTAAATTAAAATTTCCCTTAATATTTAAGAAATATTTATATTTTAAAATGAGATATCAATGTGATAATCATATTTTTACCAAAAAATTTTCCCACGAGATTTTGGATGTATTTTCATCTATTTTAAAATAATTTATTGAACATTATACTTCATTGAGTTTATAATATTATTATACCTTCCAATATATTTATTTTTATGGTTTGCGATAATCTTTACTAGTGAAAGTACTGATATACGACATACTAGATCATCTAGTTTAAAATGTTATTGATTTTTTAGGTATATTTATTATGTTGTATTGTTTATTAAAAAGATTACTATATTAGACTAATTAGGTGATGAGTGGGTCCTAGAATTACATATCCCCTTAATGAATTGGTAGGTCTCGCGTTACAAACTTGATTAGGTAATTGGATGATTCCTTACCCATTTACGTAAGATGTCTTAGCATGATGCCTCAACTATAAGATTTAGAGGTATGAACATATGTATTCAATCATTATGAAATCAATTATTTATTTAAATTTTATTATTTGAATATTTATGATGTCCATAGAAAAATTTATATCTCATTATATTATTTATATGACATTATTTCATCATCATTTATTATTCCCATATTACTTATTCCTTACTAGCTTCCATTATTCACACACCCATACTAAGTATCTAAGCTCACCCCATTCCTATAATTAATTTACCTAGGAATATATACATGTATTATAATTAAAATAGAGATATTTTATAGACAGGACACTATTTGTCTCAATGAAAATTAGATGTTTTATTTTATATTTTGATATTTAATGTGAATTTAAACTATCAATCAAGTTTTTGATGAAAAGTAAACTATTTGGTCTTTTAGGATATGGTGACTTGTATATAGTACCAATATAATAATTTAATTACTAGATCTACGAAACTAGATTAGGGGTATTTAGAAAATTCCAACATTTCAAGTCTTATGGTGTACATCAAAAGAGATTTCTCGATGATGTGGTGTGACTCTTTATAGATAGTTTTCAATTTTATTTCTCCTTTAAAATCCCCCAAATTTATGGAACCCATTATAAAATATTGAATTAAGTATCTTAACATACAACATTCTTATTATGATGTTGGAATGACTATTATCCTTGCTTTTTCAATCCTACGTAAGTGAAAAAATTTCCCATGCATACATATGGCTTACCATCTCCAAGTAGCAGTGTAATTGATCTTTCATAACCACTTTATATTGATGGTTACATTGATAGATCTAATAAATTTAATTTTTTTATATCATTATGGTTATGGAAATTTAAACTACTATTTAACTTTATTTCATTGCATCTTTCAAATATTTGATTTTATTTTGTGGTATATTTTTTGTTCATTTTGTTCTTATCTTTGTTCCTTAGTTATACAACATGTTTCTGAGAGAAATTGAGTTTTGGACCTGAAATTAGGTGACACAAAGTTATATAATGGTTATTAGAAACATAGTTCTATCGCAAGAGAGGCCACATACCTTAGAAAATGACACTGTCTAGGCTGCACAGGCATTCGACAATCCTTGTTCCGAAACTAGTGGTCTTTTTTGGGGTTCATTTTCTACTGCACAACATTGTGTCCCCCTACATAACCATGATGAATATTTTTCATATAGACAGAAGTACCCCAAAATTACTAAATTGTTTGGAAATCCGTGTGGCCAATCCATTCCATTTAAAATAATGAATTTCATATTCCACCCTTCCCTAATTTTAATGACAATCTTCACATAAGTTGACCCAATTAGGATTATGTTTCATAGGTTCCTCTCTGTCTCCATCTTGGCCTTCTTTAAAATCAATATTTGGGTATATTTTATATTGGATCATCAACTAGTGATTATATTTTTCTCTTCTCATCCAATTTATTCCTCCTTTTTTGTTCTTGAATCTGTACTATTTGAGTTATTCTTTTTCTAGTGGAATGGTTAACCTAATAAGGGTTTAATAATGTGTTTTTGGGATAAATCATCATGTTTTTAGTATGATCTTTCCCTTATAGGGTCCCATTGTCATGTGTTTTTGGTTTTCCCCTATATTCTGGAAGATTCCATGATTGGGGTATATTATTACATGGTTTAGAATTAATGGACGCTTTTGATATGATTTTCATGAATTATATATGAGTTATATTAATTGTGTGGGTGGTGAGAATGATGTTTTCAGCTGTTTTTGTTGTGATTTTGGGTAAAAAGTTTGTTTTAAAATTATTTTCCCATTGAAAATTCTTTTTTGGATGGTTGTTTTCAGTGTTGGATGCGTTTTTTTGAATGTGGTGTTTGTGTGTGTTTTTTTCTCAATTTTAGTTTCTGTGACTATTTAAGTTGTGTTTCTTGTGACAAGAAAAGTTGAAATTTGGAACAAAAGTAGAATACTAGGAGACTAGGTGAGAAAAAATGAACTAGTATGCGAGTCATATTGGTTGGGCCAAGGTTCAGTTCCCAATAGTTGTATTAAATCTACAACACTAACTAATAATACAATGAATAAATACCACTATACCTCAAGATATTATCCCCTATAGTGAACTGTGCATTAGGATGTCGTGTTTTATAGTTACTATTCCATGTTAATTAATTTATGATGTTACTAGGTTTCCACTAACAGTAGTGCTTAAGAATTACCCGTGGTGATCATGAGTTGATTTTCTTGTGACTGGGATCTCGGTTGTATATTAGTTTCTTTATTAATTATAAAGAATTATTTATCTAAATTTTTTTCACTGTTCTTCTTTAAAACTATCATAGGAATTTATCTTCTAATTTTTTTTCATAGAATCATACTATTTGGAGATATCATAGTGGGAATTACCTCACTCCCATCTTTCACCAATGAGTGTATATATATATTGTTATGCTAGGCTGATGTAAGGGCAATATGATCCATAGTAGTGATGGTGGATCCAATTTCTAGATTACAACATCCTTTAGTTTTTTGTGGAGGTGTCTTGAGGGAGATGTCCTTTTTTTCATAAAGAATGGATTGTGTAGTTGGATTCCCTTACCTATTTTGGTATTTTGGGTTTTGGTTAAAGTTGTAAAATGGTTAACCTATAGTTGTGTTTTTAGTTATGGATATTTCTCATAGTGTGATGTTTCATTCATGATAGTTGTTTGTGATAATTTATCCTAGGTAAATGCTTCCCAAAAGTGTAATGTTGATACCCAAGCTGAATTTTCTATCTTGTAGGAATTGGTAATGCCCTTCGGGTCATTCAACAGGCCAGTTTAGGTGTCGGGTTGAATGAAATCCCAGGCCAATTTAGGAAAAAATATAACTAAAGAGGGATTCACCTTTTCTTTGGGTCATATTATTTGGTAAGAGTCCAGTGAAGAGTGTTCCTTGATGGATAATTTTCATAGATGCATTACAAGACCAAGGATAATAATAGAGGTGAATTCTTAGACATTGTTCAGCAGAAACCTTCTCTTATAGAGTTGATTCGGCAATAGAAATGAGTGATGAGAAATCCCAGCATTTTATATAGTTAATAAATGGTGTAATTACTGAAAAAATACCTTATAGCCACAGTTTATAACCATGGGTATAGACTATAAAACCATGGATATATCCTATACACACTCTGTTAGGATCCGTTGGATTGCGAGACATTATTATGGAGATTTAACAATTTTTTGACCAAACTATGGATATATGACACCTATAACCATGTTTCCAAAGCTGTTTTATAAGAAATTTCCATGGAATAGGCTATACCCACGTTTCAGTCAAGCTATCTGTATAAGTCAATTATTAAAAAAAATCACCCACTGGGATTTGATCTGAGTACCTCATGCATATAGTCCAATAAACTTACCACTACCCTATAAACAATTTTTTGATTTTATAGTTAATATATATATATGTATATAAATTATAATAGAGTATTTTTTTATTATCATGAAAAAATAATGTTCCAACCTATACCCACAGTTTGGTAAAACAATGGGTATAGGTTCATCCTGATAATTTTTTCCCGTGTAACCAATTTCTAAAATTTATAAATAAAATATGTATAGCCCAACCTATACTCATGGGTTTTGTAAACTATTAGTCTAGGTCCTCCCAAAAAAAATTTCCCCATGAAACCTATACCCATGGCCCTCTTTAAACCGTGGGTATAGGGTTGCCCTATACCGATGGTTTTTGTAAAACAGTGGGTATAAGTCCTTCCCACATAATTTCTTCCTGTGAAACATATATCCACATTTCTATAAAACAATATGGGTATATGGTGGACCTATACCCATTGTTTTTGTAAAACCATGGGTGTAGCCTTGTTTTCCAACTATGTGGGGACGTCCATTGTTACAACTCGCCATCCCTCAAGGGAGTTATTTGTTTCATGGGTCTCTTTTTGCACTATTATTGTCGTGGAATGTGGTGATATTTGATATCCTCTGGAATCATTCGACTATCCATACTAGGAATGACAATATTTTTTAAATTCTCTTCACTAGTTTTGGTGGCCAGGTGTGATAGGATACATATCCGACTTCATATCCATGTGGTATCTATTTATGTAGGTTATACGAGACCACCAAATGACCTCTAGTTTACTTCATCACCTCCCCATTCCTACCTGGATGTAGGACAAGGTCATTATGGATTTCATTATCAGATTACCAGATGATTACAGAGGAAAAATTCCATTAGGGTTGTGATTTTCCATCTTACCAAGTCAAACAATATAATTCAAATTAAAAAACCAACAAAAGTGGATGAGTTTGGCTAGTTGTATGTTCAAGAGATAGTGACACATCATGGTGTTCCACTAGATATCATTTACTCATTGTTGATGGTCACCACAATGTTGGACTGAGGTGGTTAAAACCACATTGTTGGGAATAATCCTTGTGCATGAAATATCACATACATTCAAGTTGATGAGGCAATGTTTATTGATATCATATCACCTCCACAAATCCAAAGTCTATTAGAGGTTATGAGCATTAGAAATATTAGTGGGATATCAAGTGCTTCTAAAAGTTGACCCTCTCTTTATCGGTGTCATCATAGAAAGATGGGGATGCTAATATAGAGTTATTCTAGGCCCGAAATGATTACCAATATAGTTTTAAAGGTTTCATAGTAGTTATATTTTCTATCCTAGTTGACATAAATCAATGACATGTTCCATTCATTGAAATTGAAAATGTATAGTTCGAATATGTATGATGTGTTTAATGTTGGAGAGTTTGAGTTGGAACCAGATATTACTATGTTTGATGGACCAGTACAAGTTGTGGATTCCCAGGAGAAGGTTCTTTATTGGAATTATATACTATTTGTTTGGGTTATTTGGTGGAATGGAAATGAAAAACATGAGACATGGGAGAATAACAATTTTGTAAGAGAAGTACCCATCTTTATTCTCTGATCATACTTCATGCTTAATTCATGAGGGAGGTGATTTTTCACAATGGGTAGAATTTACATATCTTTGATTTTATATTAAAGAAATTTATATATTTTGTTATGTTATTATATTGGTTATGTATATTTACTGAGTGTTTTGGGTGAAAAAATTATGTCTGTTTATCTACCAATAGGTGGTGAACTATTGGTGAATGGTTATTATAACCTCTGCCCTATCCCCTGAGAGAATGATCACCGTGGAAAGTGGAACTACTCGGGCCACTCGGTAGACTGTATTGGCATGAGACTATCCATTTTCCCAAACTAGTTGTTCTATCTAGGGTTCAAAGTCTACCACATGGTTGTGCAACCTTCCCAACAAAACTATGAGACCAATTTTACTTAAGGACAGATGATTCACACAGTTTGGAAAACCATATGGAAAAAACATGCATCTAGTCTAGTATATTAAAAATACTGAATTTACTATTATAACCTTCCCCAATTTGGATCCCAATGCACCCCTAATTATACCCACTTAATATTCCTATCCCTCTCCCTCTTGGATCCCACATACTTTAATATTTGGGTTGATTTTTCCATGGATCTTCAAAGTGTGATCAAGTATGTCTCTTATCCTATCATTTATTCCTTTTTTATTTGTTCTTCCTTCTTTCATATTTTGGTTCTTATATGTTAAATTTTTTTTCTTGACCTAATAAGGGTTCAATATTGAGTATTTGGGTTTAATGTTGATGTTTTTGGTATGATCTAGCCTTATAGGGCCCCCATGCTATGGAGTTGTGGTTTTTTCCTTAGATTCCTTATTTTTTTTGTCCTTAATATAGGTAATCAATGTTTTATCATTCTTGGATGATCTAATTGTGATTTTTGAGCTTTATAAATGCCTAAAATTGATTGTGTGGGTTGTGATAATGATGTTTTAAAGGAATTTTGACATGTTTTATGGTAGAAAAGGGGATTTGAAATTGGGTTGCCTATTGAAAATGGATGTTTGGATTGAATATTTTTAATCTATGTAGTGTGTTTGGGAATGAGATGTATTTTGTTTGTGTGTTATCTATTAATGTTTATGTGAATGTGTAATTAATGGTTCTTGTGACATCATAAGTTGAAATTGTTCCCAATAGGGGAATCCTAGATGACTAGGCGGACTAAGACTAGTATGCTAGTTTAATCGGAGGGGCTAAGGCCCAGTTCCCTCTAAAAGAATTGACATTGCATCAGAAACTGAACATATGATAATTAGGGACCACTTGACCATGGGATGTCTTTTCCTCTAGTGGATCATGAATGGGGAAGCTATGTGTTATGGTTTCTATACTATGTCCTCCAAGGAATGAGGTTCCAAGGGTCCCATTAACAAAATAGATTTGATATTACTTTTGGTTCTTAGGTGAGGATATTCTTATGGCTGGGCTCTTTGTTTTATATGTTTTTATTTATAAATTTCAGGGAATGAATTATATAAATGGGTTTTCCTATTTTTATTTAATACTTGCATGGTAATTTCCCTTATAATGTTTTGGAATGGAATCCTATTATTTGGGTGATATGCTACAAAGAGTTGGATCACAACCTACATGCACCTTAAGGTGCATGTAGATCTTATTATGTTCAAACCAGGTAAAGGAAAAATGTTCCATGGTCGTGACTGCTGATCCTATTTCTAGTGTACATTATCTTTCAAGTGTTGGTGATGGTTTATTGAGGGCGATTAACCTCTTGTATCATGGATATTGGGTTGTGTAGTCAGGAACCCTACCATGTTTTTTATATTTTGGGGTTTGGATAAAGTTGTAAAATTTTTAACCTGTATGAGTTGTAATTATTTTGTTTTGGATAATGAACCTAACGTGATTTTCATTTTTGAGAGTTGTTTATAGTAATTTATCATTGGTGAAATCATTCCCAAAAGTGTAGTTTTGATAACCAAGAACTAGTTATCATCTCATGGTGATTGAGAACACCCTTCGGTCAATTCCATGAGCTAATTAGGTGTTTGTTTGTATTGAATCCAAGACTGGTTCATAATACCATCCATCAAAAACTAAAAACATCACTCTTACGTTTGTACATATTTCAATATTCTCAAAGTGATGTAATTTATTTTTCATCCCCACATTATATGAATTGTTATAAAAGTATATATAAATTATAATTATTAAAATAATTATATTATTAATATTATTGTGATGAGTGAACCATGAGGAAACTTTAATGAAAATGATCTCTGAACCGAAACATATATGAAGTATAATGGAATAATGACATGGAAAAATTATTTTTAAAAAAAATTGTTAATAATTAGACGATAAGATGTTATAAGGAAATAATATATTGTAGGATAAATATCATTATAGTTTTGTAATATATGAATAATAAATATATATTTATTATATAGTTGTCTTGAGTGCATATGATGATATAAGAGACTTAAATAAAGGGATTTTAATATAATTTTTATTGCTAGGAGACACATGATATATTCACAAATTTTTTCTATTATGTGGTGTACATAATATTTTTTAATGTATTTTGTAATGACTCTTTAACGATGATTTATATATGCATCAAATATTATCCATTTAATGAGGTTTATATTAAACTTTTACCAATGTTGTAATGGATTAATAATACATTTTCACTATCTATCAGGATTGTTTATAATTAAGTTTAAATTATAAACTTTTATAGCATACACATCAAAAATTCCACAAATTTACTTCTATAATTTTTTCCTTTTTAATAATTCATTCCTTTCATTTTTTTATCTTTAAGTACTCATTATAATGAAATAACTACTTTTATGGAAGCCTCTATTATTTTTCCATTCACTCCAGAAAAATTTTTCTTCCACATTAATGTTTTCCAAAAATTATTTTAATAACATTTTTATATTATCATTTGATCATTTAAAATTAATTTCTACAGGTGATTTTTGTAATTTCCTTTTGAAATGGAATATTATTATCTTTTTTATATTTGTTATTATATAATTTTTACAAAAAATGTGAATTGAACACATTTCTTATCATATATGGAATGAATTGAATTTACCAATGTCAGGAATGTACAATTCATTAATTATTAATTTAGTTTCTTCCAAGGGACATTTCAAAGAAAATATTTTCATTTATATTTATGGTATTCTTTATTTTTTGAATAACTGATATTAATGTAATAAGTGTATTGTCTTCAAGAAAAATTATATTTTATCATTTAAAGGAATGTTTCATGCAAGATAAAATATGATGATATTAATTATGATTTATGTGGGATATGATGCAACAATATATTCCCTATTCCATATATGAATTTTTTATGATAAAGATGATAATATATTTAAGAAACCCATTATTTTACAAAGGTAATGCTATGATGAAATGTTTAAATGTTTATAAACCCATTTTGTTTCCACAAGTTATGATACATATTGATTAATTTATGAACTTATGGAACAACCATGTTGATTTTCATTACCTTATAGGTGGGATCAAAATTTTATCTCCCTCTAATGCATTGGGTTAATATGTATATCTCATGAGATCATAATGTCTAGAATGAGCAGTAAACCCAGTTAATTAAGGGATTCTGTCAACTGTGATTGTCTTGTGAGGGAAAATTGGCATTGTATATGATGGAATAGTGAATGAACCTAATACACTATAATAGTATTGACAGTGATCCTTTACTAAGTAAATGATTTTCAACAAATATATTTTGAGATAAACTTATATATTTTACCAATGTTATGTTATCATATATCACATTCATTGATTCATTTGTGTTTTTAGGATTATAAAATTCATTATTTAAGATTATGATTTAGTATACACGGTATAGTTCTCAATTGTTAATCTATTGTTCGGGTACCCTTGTGTACATGTTATGATTTAGTTGAATTGATATCTCCCATGTTTATCATTTATGAACATTCTATATCACCCTTTATAATGATTCATTTCCCATGGTTATGAAGAAAGGTTTTATGTGTGATATGTTTAATCAGGGTGAAGGTTATGAAGAAAATAGTGGGACATGATGTAGATCTCTTATGAATTTTTTTTGTGTCTCAATGTATATAATGAAACAATACCTAATAGACTTTGGTGTTTATTATAAATTTTAGTACTAATTATTTATCTAAAAATATGAAATATTTATGTATGAAATGTATGGGTGACTATAGTGTTACATCTAGTGAATATGAAACCCTTATTATGAAATTCCTATAATGTATTCTTCAATTATAATAAATCAACTATATCAATTTGATTGAGATTTTTTGAATTGTATTTTCAGTAGGCACTAAGTCTATAGTACACTCGAACTCTCAATCAGGAATGAAAACATAAAAATTATTAGGAAATTCATCCATATACTCATTTAGTACCAAAAATTCACATAACAGTGCAATTCATTTATTCCAAACCATGTGTTCAAGAAAAATGTCACTTCCATATTTAATTAATTTATAATCTTCATGATATGTTATCCAGAGTTTGGATTCATTCTAATATAAAAATTTAAACTCATTCTAAAAAATAAATTAGTTTCATTTTCAATCTATGTTTGAAAAATAAATTGCAAATCCAATTCCATGTATTAAATAAAACTCTATAGTTGGAAAGAAAAAATGTGTTTTAAGAAAATTCACTCGACATATGATAAAAATATTTTTTTTATAATTTTTTTTTAACTTTATACAAACCATTAAAATTTTAACCATTATTTCAGAATTTTTTTGTTTATATGGTATTTATAGTTTATGTTAAAATATAATAGATATAAAAGAATTTGTAGATCCTAAATCAAAAAATGTATTGGCATAATCTATATAAAAAATTAATTCTACTTTCATTACAATTTTTGAGGCTCTTGTATCTGCTATTGTAATAGAAAAATATTTTTTCGATCATTTTCATTTCAAATCATGATGGTTACCATACTGAGTAACTTTTTTAATTCACTTTTTGGAAAAATTTCCCAAAATATTGAAATTACAACATCTTACTACTGGATGACTATCTATTTCTCTATTATTCACTTTTCATAAATATTTTTTACTTATATTCACAATCCATATAACATAGAATACAACATAATAAATACTTTTCAAGTCATATGAGGATTTATTTAAAATGAATTTTAGATCTTTTTGAATAAATAAGGGACTTATCTCTAGATTTATTGGTCCGTAACATCTATAATTCTTCCATCCTTGACAACTTCTCAACGTTATTTTTTTATAAAGTACATAAGTTTCTACAGAAAAAAATTTAACGTTCAAAGTACAATGAAAAATATTTTAATAAATATTAATTTCACAAGAGGTAAATGCTCTTAATAGACATGGTTTTAAAATTATGTAAAATTATATCAATTGTAATATCAATTTCTATAAAAAACTTAGGACATGTCTAGATAGTATGGTAAATTTATATTATATGATTCCCATGATTCATTTTTTATTTCAATTTACCTCCAAAAATCACTTTTTCCATTATATGATTATAAAATATTGGAAAATACACATAAATGAAAATAACAATAACAAATGTATACTCTTTAACATAAATCTATTCGTATTATTAGTATTTTTAAACAAATAACACCATTTATTGACTTCAATATAAAAAAATAAAAATTATTACTATTCGATATTCCATACATTGAAAAACATTATATGTCTTCTCAAATGAATTTTTCCACTAATTTTTATTAAATAGAGCTAAAAATCGACCCAATGGTTTGGGGTAATATTTCATGAAATTCTTTAATACATAAATATTCAACATTGAATAATTTGGTTTCTCTATTTCACGTGTTCCACCATTAAAATCCAGTATCAAATAAGTGAAAACATCAATAAAATAATCTATTCTAATAATTCACTTTTCCTGATTTATGAGGTTATTATTCTCAAGATATCTTCCTCTACTAGTAACCCTATTTCCACTACAAAAACTATTCCTATAAGATATGGATAGGATGAGTAAACATGAAAATATTTACACCCAAATTTCTTTTAAGTAACATTTTCTTTATTTAGGATGAATCATCATAGAGTAAACATTGACCTTGCTAATGTTTTTACTCGAAATTTTATCCTATAATATTTTTGTAAATTATGGATTGATAATAAATGATCTCAATAAGGGTCAAAAATAATAAATGAATCTAACTAGTCCTTTAAAAAGAATGAAAACCCATGGATGAAATTAACATTTTTCATAATAAAACATTTAAAACAAAAATAAAACATTTACAAATATGAAAATGAATTTTTTCTCAGAGAAAATATTTTAGAAACCATTATTAAGCATAATAAAATCACGACGGAATATTGAGACTCATATTAACATCAAAAATGATTTCAAATCCTTTCACCATTAGTAGTTCATAAACATTCTTTAACTCATGTAAATAATTTCTACAGTTTTTTTTAAAAATAATCACAATGGAATCATAGAGATCCATATTACATACTACTTTTTAATCACGTTTAATTCATTTTAGAATAATAGATGCCTAGATAATTCTATATGCTCACAAACCATATTATCTGCCACATTTATTGAAATTATAATCTAAACCATTACCCAATGCATTGGAGAGCTCTATTAAGATCACTCATCATAACAAGATAGATGCGGCTCACCCATAAAGATGAATAATTCTAGAGAACAATATCTGAAAAAAAAAATCAATGTTTTAAATTTTCATCATAAAAACCTTATAAAACTAATTTAAACCCATATGAAAAAAACTTTCCATATCCACATAATCAAAAGGATAAATAAGCATTATTCATTGAACAATAATTAAAATGGAAAATTCCTAGAAGATAACACAAAATATATTAATTTAAAAACCATGTTGTCATATAATATATTTTTTATAATTAATAATGGTTATGAAATTAGGGAAAATATATCAATCCATATGTGTTAAAAAAATCATTTGTAATTTTTTTAAAATTTTAAGGTAACCAATACTAGAAATGATGAAATGATTCATTTTTATAAATTTGTAGAGAAATTAAAATATATATCAAAATAATGCTTTTAAATCATGTAATTATAAATAAAATCCAACTTGAAAAATTTTAAAAGAACATACACATGGATGAGAAAGTGTGTAATTTGTTTATAGAATTATTATATAGGATAACCCATTACCTAAAGTTCTAAATCGTTTCATTTGTATACCTATCCTCCTTTGTAATTAAATTAAAATATATTGTTTACATTATTAATAATATTTTTAATATTCATTCCATTATCATTATTCTCTTTATTTCCTTTTTAACCATGTTTTATTTATTTTATGAAATGGTTAAGTTCATGTTTTACATTTTGAAAATGTTCAGTTTATAACCTCAAGACAACATCGATGTGCTGACCTTGGAAAAATGAGTTATTGTTACATTAAATAAAAAATTTCAAACATATTATTATAATAATAATAATTCTAAAATAGTTACATTTTTAACATCTACCATGTAATGTGGTCAAGAAAAATGAAGCCAATCATCTTATGGAGATGATAGTTCAGACATATGAATGAATGATATTTACATTTTTTAATGGGTGGAAAATAAATAAAGTTGGTACTATTTTAAATTTACAAAATCATTTTTTTATAAACGTAACATTTTTTCAATTTGTATATCCTTATGACCACCTTGTTATGTGGAAAATAAATACAAATCACATTGCTTAATGGAAGAGGTATAGTACACAAACGCATGAGAGACATTTTTATTTTAAAAAAGATAGTTGGGAAATATTGAAATTAATATATTTTAATTTAAGAATGATAGTTTTTTCATAAATATCATATATATATATCTAACCCATCATCTTATATATCCATTTGAATCAGTGATGAAAAAAACACATCGCTTATAGAGTTGGTAGTCTACACATACACACAAGTGTTATTTTTATTTCCAATACGATCAAAAAATCAGATGAAAATGGGTTATAACATAATAATATTACAATTTAAATGTATTTAATGTAATTAAATTATTTTTTAGTTATTTTACATGTAAATTTTATCTTGGAATAATAAGAAATAAACATGAAATACTCGGTTATAAATTATACCACTTTTCTGGGAAAACTTTATTTTCTTACACCTTAAGCCCTCTTAAGTTGGTACTTTTGAGATATAATAACCAATAACACATGGATAGAATGGTTTGGATCATATTTGAGAAGTTATTTTATGAGATAATGTCATGAATTTTGGTATGATATGTCGAGATTATGTTCCTTTTTTTAGTTGAGGGAAGTGGTGTAAAAACCTAGGTACGTATAAAATATTTTTTTCTATTCTAGAAATATATATTGGAATTAGTAATAAATTTATAATCAAATAATTTATATTTATAAAAAGTAATGAATTCACACTGATAGAATAATAACATATCCTTAAAAATTGTAAAATGACCATTAAGAATAGTAATTCTGGCCAATAGAGTTGTAAACTCACCTATGAGAGTATTAATAAAATATTCGTATCTTATATGTGTAATAATGATATATTTATATCATAGAATAAGTGAATAAATGTGGGGGAAGTGATAAATTATGTTTTAGTGTTTTTGTAAGTCATAAATATTTAAATATTATTTTATAATAAAAATAATTATTCAAATGAAAAATTATTTTCATAAACTAGAATGATAAATTAATATTTTATTTTCTTATTTTTATAAGATTATTTAATGTGACCTTGATTAATTTTTCCAGGTGTTCTAAAAGTAGTTATCATTTTAAAATTGAATTTTTTTTCATAAATTATTATTTTATTTAACTATTAAATTTATTATATTTAGAATCTTATTTAGATAAAATTGAGGTCATTTTTTAATTCTACACATTGTAAATTGGTCATGGAAAATGTTTTGTATTTTTCTGAAATATTTTTATTTTTGTGAATAGTGAACTACAATAATTTATAAAATATGCTATATACATGATTAATTGAGTGATGGATTAGGTTATGCTGTGTAAAGAACCCTAGGATCCATCTAAAATGAAATAATTTATATATTTAGTCACAAGAACCAAAACCATTTCTTGTGTTGTGAAAAATAATAATATATTGATTAAAACAATGGAACCACCCTCTCCTCCAATATAAATACCACCCTTATCCCCTCTTCTCCTCACACATCTCAAGATTTTATATTTTTTCAAATTCTGCCAAAAAATCTTCAAAATCCTCTTCCTCATGTCAAATACCTTATGGTCTCACGAAAAGTAAAAAACTAAAGGCGATAAGGTAGATAATTCCAGAGGTAAAAATCCTCTTTAATTTTCCATTACTTTCTTTTCAATTATTTTTCTTTTCATATACTCTCTTCATCTCCCCTTATCCACGAATCATGAAAACTAAATTATCATATATATAATATAATTTTATCTTGGTTATGAAAAAATTCATCATCATATTTTTCCTCATTTTCGGTTTATTCTAAAAATAAAGACATCGTCCGTGATGTTTCGAATTACCAATATCATAGACAATTTGTTTTCCATTTCAATTTAATCTTTCATGGGAAGTCATAAAAAAATTTATTATATTAGAAATATTGAAAATTATATTAAATAACCTATTTTGTGTTGTGTAATTAACATATATTCCAAATATTAAATTATATATCAGAACTTGTTTTAGATTACCAATGAACCATAGAAATGATCTAAACAACCAACATTAATGTTTTATCTAATGATTCGTCATCATATCTGAAAAAAAATTATTTATGTTATAATTCAATTTTATGGAAAAATATTTATACTATTTCATTCCACTTATAGAGTTTTTCTTATATTCGATAAGAAAATCCATTATGAACTTACCATGTAAACTATGAAATAACAGAACCGAAATAATAGAAATAACAAATTTATATAAACCAATGGGTGGAATTATATTATATAATTATAATATAAGCTGTTATAAAAGTGAATATGTTTCATAAAATTATTAATAACACTCTTTTAATAATTATATATTAGGTTTAAAGACATTTTATATAAGACAAGCCTGTGGTAAACATAATTCTTAACACAATTTCTATTCTTTAGGATAATATTCTACAACACTGATTTTTTCATGATTTGTCTATTTTTGATATAAAATTTTAATATATTATGTTTCAATATGAGTATTTATAGTCAGTATAAATATTCCTTTCATTTTATTAATTAAATCATGAGTGATATTCTATATGTAAGGGGATCCTATTTAAAAATCTAATTTTAAGTCTCTATTTTTATAAATTCAAAAAGAATTTTTATGTAAGAACACTTGTATTATGATAATGTTATGGTTATTGAGAATTTTTTTGATGAAGTGTGGTTGATATATCTCCCAACAATTGATTGGTCATGCTTATGTTGTAGTTTGTTAATATGGTTACTCCAAGTGTGACTGTGATGGCTACACCATAAGGTAGCTATGAGGGTTATATTCTAAGTTATCTATGAGGGTTACAAATAATATGGTATCCACAAGGATTAAAATATATATTAATTCCCCAAGTTATGTACATGGATTAATTTATGTTTTCTAGGTTTTATGAAAATGTCATATTACACAAATTAAACACATAATACATTATGGGTGAGAAGTATGTTTTTTGGGAAATTTGTTTCATATTTTTAAAAGTATTCATGGACTAATGAGTTATCTCTTTATTTTTTAAATATCTTACTAAGAATTTTTGGTTATCCCTAGTTTAATTTTTTTTAGTTTTTAAATATGGGTAAGCGAAATATAGAATCCACAATGAATGTTGTGAAGACTTCTTATGAAATGATTTCATGTTTTTTTATTATAAATGTTTACATTATGAAAAAATGGATATTGTTTAAAGTTGTAACCAATTGTTCTGCTTGTGGGTTGATATTTATGTATTATGTCCTAACATTAAAAAACTCTAAACCAAAATGATATTTGGGAATGAAAAGAAGTGATTCTAAATGAATTTAAATGATAATTCAATGTTTAATGCTTGGTCCTTATAAGTGACACACATGTAAAAAAATTTGTTTAAAATATATAATATATATTTGTCAAAAGAAAGTGGAAAAAATTAAAAATTAAAAATAGATATTGTATAGATGTAATAAACTATTCCAATTAAATTTATCCATTTTTAAATATTTCAAATATTATATTTGTCAGTTTACCCCCCTTAGATAACTCCTTTAACTGTTACTAGGGTAATAATTTTTTACAAATGTTAATTTATATAATTACCGAAAAATAAGTTGAACATATTACTAAATTTAAAAAAATTTATTACAAATATGAAATATAATTCTCCAGATTCCATTTGTATAAGTAGTTGAAATTAACATAAATATATAGACACAGACCGCAATGAAAATAGTTTTTACAAAAATTACCTTTAAAATTTAAGTTAATTTTATACCAAAATCAACTATATGGTTGATTAATATATAATTAATTGGATAAGTGTAGTAAAATAAGACTAAATTTACATTAAACCAATGTAAAACACAAGGATACTTTTTAAATGATGGAAATGTGATGACAATTTTAAAAATCAACATTATTCTTTATTCACTAAAAATAAATCTCTTAAAAAAAATACTAAAAAAAACCCTAATAAATAATTTTTATAATTATATAAAAATTGAGTACTACATTATTAATTTAAAACCCTAATCATTAGAAATTAAAACATTTAATTAAACTACTTTTTTTGTTGGAAGAAATTTCATTTAGAATAAAACCATTTCTTTTCTGAATAAAAATGTATATGAACAAATTTTAATATATATAAATCCATAAAATAATTTTATTAAAATTAATTATACATGAAATTGATTTATTAATAAAATTTCCAGGGTATTCACTGTCATTGGTAAAAAATAAATTTTATTTTACAAGATAATAAAATCATTTGTGTGTTGGATTAAAATCATTTCCTTGATAGCCTGTATTTAAAAATATTATTGTTTTCATATATTTAGAAAGAATAGTTAGATAACCTTCAGTTATCATCTGTTATTTGAAAAAAAACCTCTTTCCAAAACATTTATGTTGATGAATTATTCATTATATTAGCTAAAACAAAATTATTTTATTTCAAAAAATATTATTTAGGTCTTTTCATGCAAATAATTTTCTAAAATTGATTGGACTTATTTATAATGATAAAAAACCATTGATGGATTGTGTTTATTTGATCATGGGTGTTTATAATCCTAATACTTACAAAATCATGACTATATGTAAGGGTGCATAACTTTTCTATTGAATTGATTTATAAACATGTTATTTAATTTTAGGTTTATCTTGAGAATTATTCTTATTTTATCACATGAGAATTATTTTATAATTAGTGTTATTAATGTATGATTCCCAATTTAGTTTAGAATATTTTTTTGTGAAATTATTAGGAACCATATTTGGGTTTTAATTTTCAACTTAATGAATTTAATTTTGGTAAATATTTTTACATTCTTATTTATATAATCAATGAGTTTGAAAATAATGAAATTGTATTCTCTTGAATATAATTGAAAAAAATTAACTCAGTTAACTATAGATTTATGAGGTTATATTATTTTTTGGAAAATAAATCATAGAAATTTGTATCATTATTATTATTTTAATTTGTTATCCTTCGTGAGTATAGAATTTAAACTAAAAGTGAATCTAAAACATTCTTAATGGTTAATTTGAAGTTTAATATTTGATGAAAACATGTTATTATGGTTTACTTTAAATTCATAATGAAAAAATTATACATACACTATATAAAAAATAAAATATCAGTGAATGTTTTGGTAATTAAAATTATAATACGTCTCCATTACTTGATTTTAATGACACCTCATAGAAAATTAAGTCCATATACGCTTAAGGTCAAATAAAAAGTTAAGATTATCCATGCTCCAGATACTTGTGAAGAATTTAATTGGAATATGATTTAATATTCTAGAAAAGAGATGATTTATATAAAGAATACTCTGTATAATTGAATATTGTAAAATATAAAATATATATTATGTTTGAAATCAATAGAACTGTAATGGAAAAATAAATTTTTTGAATATATTCCCAATACCTGAAATAAATTTGTAACAACACATATCCCAATAGACAAGGACTATAAAATAATTTATAAAATTGGTATAGGACAAAACGACTCAAATACCAAAGGACCAAATAGTTTAGTAGTCTTGGTAAACTAGATACATAGTCCAGATTCACATTAAATTTTAAAAAATAAAATACCCATATAATTTTATTGAGTATTCCGTTATTCCAACTTTGTGTAACCCACCATATGAGTCATAATATACGTATTGGAATCATAGAGAAAAATAAAATATATGAAAGAGGTGAGCTCAGTTGACCATTCGGGGTATATGTATAATAAAAATTATTATAAATAATCTTAAATAGTTATAGTAGGGTGAATAAAGGAAAAACATTCCATTAAATCAGAAACATGATCATAATATAGATGAAATGAATGATGATCAAATTATTTCATATAAATAATTTGATGAGACTAAAAATTTTCCATAAATAATCTACTAGTTAAATAATGAAATGGAATAACATAAAATGATCTCATAATGAGGTAATTCATAATTCTAGACTTCATAAACATACTGTCAAGGCTTCGGCCGAGACACCATACATGAACAGGTATGGCCTCCTCCAAAACCCAAAATAGATTGTCTGATGAAACATAACAATGCATCGATGGGATATAGAAGGACCAAACCATCAATAACTAAATCCAATGCATTAATTAAATGAAATTGGTGAACATAATAAACATATACATTTTCATTGAAACTATAATAAAAAATTTAAATAAATTTCTTTAAATAAGAATAATCACAAGCCATCCAGAGTAATATGTTTAATTGTACCAAAATAGTATATCCACCATCAAAATAATAAATAAAAATTTAATAAAATTTGATATATACTATTTTAAGTGATAAAACTCAATTAATTACAATATTTAACAATAGATTTTTACAATGGAAAACACAATTTTAATTGAGACAATTGAATTTTTTTTGAGGAAAATAATCTTTAAAAATTTCAAAGTTTCTCAAACAACTTTCAAACATTTAAATAATAATCCCCATGAAGTAATAATATTAAATAAAAGTTATAATATCAAACAAAAATTTAGACTCATTATGTGATATATCAAAGGGTATTACATACATCACACACAAGGAATAAGTGATGAACAAGGCATGTATCTCATATAAGTAAAATTGAGACGAGAAAACCCATACTATACACTTTAGATGGATGTGATTTAACCTCCATTACAATGTTTTGAAGATATTTTTTAATTTATACCCGAACCATATCCATATTTAGGATTTCATATATTATCCTCATATTTTTTTAATAGTAATCTATTATTATCAATGTTTTAGGTGTTAACTTCTTCATTTTACTATGCATGTTCGGTAATGTATGTCTTGTTTGTTATAATGAAGATATATTTCTATAATATACATAATGATATTAATTCAATAGATATAATATATATTCATTATTTACATTGAAACAGTCATTCTTGAATGGTTAACTTGGAAAATGAATCACATGTCGTTGTAGGGATGGTAGGTCTAACGTACGCACGATGATGATATCATTTCATTAACAGTGAATGGGTATGGAATTGGATGGTATATTATTTTTTAAATAATAAATATCATGTATTGATTATAATATATAAACATAATTTCCATCATTATACCCATCAAAGTAATGTGGTGATAAAAAAAGATTATTCCACAATGTCGATAGAGTAAGTTTTACATAAGCACATATAGTGATTTTGTTTTTCATAGGATGGATTAAATGTGGAATATGGGCTCAACATAATAATAATAACATATAATAATATATAAGATAATATATTTAATACATTATCACAGAAACAACACCTGATGAATGTGTAGAAGCTGAAATGAACATGAATGAGTTACTAAAAATGATTACCATTTCTTCTACAGACTTCCTTTAGATCCCTTTTTATGGGATCTAGGGTTGGAATTTTATAAAGACTAGGGACTATATAAATTTGATAGGGATGTTTAAAAGATAATTTTTTAGGTTTTTATCAAGCTATATTGCTCAAATTGTTGTTATGAAGTGAGGGAGGAGGTTCCCATTTATAATTGAGGCGAGGGTCACTTTTGGAAACTCTCAATAATCAAAATTTATAAAAATTAATTTTCAATTAAATAGTATGAAAAATGATTTATTTATAATAAACGGTTATTATGGGTTGAAATCATTTCATAAAATAATATATAGTGAAGTTTAGTTCTCATTCGTATCCATTTATTTTGGTTTGAACCTTTATTTAATCCAATTTACTCTTACCGTGAAAAAATGCATTTTTAAATTTTATGGGATCAAATAGTTAATATAAATTTCTAAAAGTATCATAAAAGAATCATTTATTAAATTTTAAACATTTTACCTACAATTTGGCTTAATTTTATATTTTTTTTGAATTTGGTACCATTTAATAATATTTTATTTATTTTTAAATATCATTATTGTCAATTTTAACCATATTCATTACATTGAAATTCAAAAAATAACAATACAAAAGTTAAAATAGAACAAAAACATTAATTCATCCCTTTTCTGTCTAGGTAATATATAAATTTTTTTGATGACATTAATTAACTCTAATTATATATTTTTTAATATTTTAAATATCCTTTATCTTATATTTCAATTACTACATCGTCACTATGTAAGCCTTTAAATTAATAATATATTTTTTTAAAAAAAATATATATTAAAAGTATGAAGATACAAATTTTAGCTTCTGAATCAATATTTATATTTTAATATGTATCTTAAATTAATACATATTAAAAATGTAATACTTATAAAACCCATGTGTATGACATATTTGACTTTCTTTAGAATAAAATACTATAAAAACATTAATGAAATCCAAGTGGAAAAAAAGAGAAAACAATCCACCTAAGGATACATATTTACACCACTAACTCAACCTAAAAAATTATGATACATTTTTGGGTATGTTTTTGATATTTATAATATTATTTTTACCCACAATTACTATATATACCCTTAACCATCGTAATAAAAATTACAAAAGATACTAATCAAATTGTACATAAAATAAAAAGGGGACTTTTTGCTAAATTTGGACCTTATCATTACAAATATTTAAACCATTTTCGTTATTTAATCCACATAATATTCATAAATTAATAAAAAATTAATCCTTTAGATGGGATTAAATAATGAGTTTTTAACGAAATAATGTTCAAAAGGATGAAATGTTTTTATATCCAATTTCAATTTAGATTAGAGAAAAATGAACTAAATTGGATTAAATGATATAAAATTCATGTAATTATAATTTAAAACCAATAAAAATTATAATCTTACAATATAAATTACATGGACGAAAAATATGTTATCATTAAAATCCAATATTTTTCTCTATTCCTAAAAACATGAAACATATCATAAAAATTCCAAAAAAAGAAAAGTAATTTTTGATATTTATAATTCAAATAATAAATAAATTTTGAAAAATATAAAATATAAATGTGTTAAAAATAATATTTAAAATAGTTTTACTGTTAATTAGAAATAAGATTTTCATTTATAAAAATATAACCTTGTTTGCTTAAAATTGGATTTATTATTTTCTTAATATTATAAACCTCTCTGGATTAATTTAAATAAACATTATTAAAAACAAAAGAAAAATTAAATTTCAATAATTTATTTCACTAATAGTGATTAATTTAATTTATTAAGATGAAATTCCATTGTGGGAATAAAAAAGATTTGTATAAAAATATGTCATATATTTTGTATTGTTTCTCCATTTTTTGTAATTAATCGGTAACCAATGAATTTATTTTATAAACATATTAATAATATAAATCAATAAATTAGATAATATCATACATTCCCGCATTTCTATTAGCTATGGGATAACAATCAGAATTAAATATTTATATTTAATCATTTCTTTAAGTATAGTATTTTGTGTAATGTAAGCTATCAAAGAAATTGAATTTACATAAGAAGTGAAATACCATAAAATCATGGGGAGTTAAAATCTCTCATATTTCAATAAATTTTGTCCTCATAATTTGAAATTGAACATAAAAAATAAAATTTTGATTCTTGAAATTTTCATTCTAGGAAACCCACATCGTAAATAGAGTTAAAAAAACATCCCCTTAAAAAAGGGAATGGGAAATGTTAAGGTCAAAACAAAATTATTCTTTTGAATAGTATAACATTAGTTGGATGTGAAAATAGGGTTATTAAATAGATATTAAACTATATTTTACAAATAAAGAGTGATTGAAACATGGTCATTGGAAAGTATACCATCACAAAACCTTAAATTTGTGATGGGTTAAATAGGCCATTGGTTTTTTATAGATAAAATAAATGAATAACATTTTTTGTTCAAAATTAATTTCCTAGATTTGAGGGATTATTTTAATATCTAGATAAGTTAATGTAAAAAATTTACATTACATATTTCTATGTAATAAAATAATATTATAATTTAGTTGTTCTTTGATCTAGTTCTACTTCATATCCTTTGTAAGGAAATGGATAATCAAAGACATTTTGGTGCCTGAATAACTATTAATGAATCATAAAGTTTGCAAGTAACCTTAATCCTATAAATTAATACTGAAAGCATAAACATTAGCACATAGTATCTAGTAAACAATAATTTATCCTCAAATAATAATATCCAACGTTTTGTTAAATCCAATTGCAACCACAAGACTTGTCCAAAACACTTATTTCAAAATTTACATTAACAAAGGTATCCAAATTACCAAAATAAATCATAATATTATATTCCCCAAACATTTTAATGTATCTCTTATTGTCACATACCAAGTATTTTATCACCTTAAAAATCCCAATAAAAAAGTCCGTGCTTACAAATTCTTAGAGAAGAAGTACTGGAGTACAATTAAAATATATATGTCATGTTTCTTGTAACTATAGAACCATTTATGAAATAATCCCTAAATAAAAAAAATATAAAAACATTAATAATTCTAGTTAATTCAAAATTAATTAACTATTGTTCATCATAATATTCCATAACACTTCATTCCATTTACCTGTATTTTTTAGTCTCTAAAAAATCATTATTATAACCATTAATTGTATAATCATGATGAATCTAACCATTGAACCAAACCAAAAGCATAATTTGACAAACATTAATCATAGTTATGTAGTCTTGAATAATCTTTTAGTGAAAATAAAAATCGTGACATATTTTTTCCAATATATGAGTCTATAGGTTTAACCTATGGTACCCATGATATTACCAAATCTATATGATGATATTATATACTTAAACTTATCCAAAAAGTTAGTCATAGGGTTATGTTTTCTAATCAGTGATTTCCTAAATCTAGTCTAATGGTTTTTACTAAATTAAAAATGATTCCAACTATAACAACATTGAATCCAGTATCCTGGAAGCATAAGATAAAAATAATCACATCTCAAAGGATAAAGTACTTTAGTAGTCTTTATAAACAAGATACAAACTTGAAATTCTCATTATATTTTTAAAAAAAATACACAATGAATTATATTGTGTCTTCCATTATCCATTTTTATCCCTTAATATCAGTCATTGTATATTTCTTGGAATCCTAGGAACAAATGAAACATATTAAAGGGGTATGATATGATTCTAAATAAGGATTTTCCTTCTTCAAAAGTTACTATACATAATGATTATTGATTATTGAAAGGTGATTAACTAAAACACATTCCCATTCATTAATAAATTGAGGAAAATATGGAAGTTATAATAGATGATCAAATAATTCTATATAAATAATCAAATGGGAATGAAACTTAACAATGTATATTATACTAGTAGAATAATCACTTGAAATATCATTAAATAATCTCATAATAATGGAAATCATAATATTAGATATCATAAACATACATTAAAGTCTTCATCCAAGACACCATATATAAATGGGTAAGGCCTCAACCAATACCCATAATAGTTTGTCTCATGAGAGTTATCGATACATCAAGGGGATATATATGTATCCCACTATCACTTAATAACACCTATACATTACTAATATGAAATTTGTGAAACATAATTAGCATATAATTTTTTTATTGAAATTGGAATACAAAATGTAAATAAATTTTATTAAGTAGACATAATCACAAACCATCTTGAGTATTATGGTGAATGGAATTAAAAAAGAATATCCCAGCCAAACTAATCAATATCCATTTAATAAAATATGGAATAAGGTACCATAATTTAAAAACATCAAAGAGAAAAAAGATTAAATAAATTATTTTTACATAGATGAAGATACATTCAAATGATACCATTGAAAAATCATGAGGAAAGTAATATTTAAACATTCCAACGTGTCCCATACCACATTGAATTTTTTTAATAATAAACCCCATGAAAGAATTAAACAAAATAAAACATAGAATATCATTAAATTGAAGAGACTAATTATATGATATATCATAGAGAAATATATACACCACACACATGGAATTAGTGGTGAACATGGAATATATCTCACAAAAGTGAAAGTGAGAAGAGAAAAAAATAGTCTTTAACATTAAATTAGTTGAAAATTATTTACCCTAATTTTTAATTGTTTAAAAAATGTTATTAATTTTTTTAAAAACCATATATATTTTTTATTTCATATATTACCCTCTTATGTTCTTTTGGTTAATAATATTTCATTATTTTCTTTATTTTTATTATTAACTACTTAATTTTCCTATAAATTTTTTATCGGTTATGTCATGTTTATTATGTAAGTGATATCTAAATTATATATACCTAATTTTATTAAGTTAATATATATTCTATTTTTTCAGTATATATATATATTGTATCATAATTCTTGAATGGTTAACATGGATAATGAATCACAACGCATCGTAGAGTAGTTAGGTCAGACGTATGCACAAGCGATGATATCATTTCATGAATGGTGAAAGGGAAAGGGTGTTGGTGATATATTAATTTTTACATAATCAATATATTTTTATAATTATCATATATATACATTATTTCCATCATTATACCCATTTTAGTAAAGTGGTGATGAATAATAGATTACACCACGACGTGGAGATGATAAGCTGCACACACACACACAATTCTTTCTTTTCACAAGATGGATAAAATGTAAAAGATGGTTTTCTC
The DNA here is from genome assembly GCA_963277665.1 of Viscum album. Lineage (NCBI taxonomy): Eukaryota > Viridiplantae > Streptophyta > Magnoliopsida > Santalales > Viscaceae > Viscum > Viscum album. The sequence goes on from OY728160.1 coordinate 445,255,115, forward strand.
ATAATCATAATAAAAAATAATACAACGGATTATATTGTAGTTATTAATTTATCAATGAAACAACATGTGAATAGTAATTAGAAGTATAAATGAACATGAATGTGTTAGTAAAAATGATTACATCTTATTCAGTTGGGTGAATTTGGATACCTTCTTAATAGATATATGTTTTGTATTTTTGGAAGAAAAAAATACTCTATAAATTGGAAAATAAATTTTATTAGAGAACTTATCTGGGTTTGGTCGAGCCATATAGCTGAAATTGGTATGATGAAGTGAGGGAAGATGTTCCCTTTTATAATTGAGGGGAGTTACAATAATGAAAAGCCTCAAAATCTAAAATTAATATAAATTAGTTTTGTATTTTAAATGGTTCACAAGTGTGTTATTTATATGATAATATTATTATCAGTATAAATAATCTCATCCAATAATTTTTAGACATGTTTAGGTCTTATTCGTACCCATTTATTTGGGTTTTAACCCTAATTTAATCCATTTTAGTCTAACCGTGACAATATATATTTTTTACCATTTGAGAGTTTGCAATGTTACATTAAATTGTAAAACCAATCATAAATGAATAATGGATTAAATTTTAAAATTTATGAAAATACTTTGAAATAATTTTAGATTTTGGTGAATTTTATATCATTTAATAAAATATTATTTATTTTAAAATATTATTATTGTCAATTTTGATAGTTTTTATTAGTTTTTACTATAAAAAATAGTAATGATGAATATATATTCAAAAAAACTTTTAATACATCCCTAATATGTCTAGTTTTTCTAGAAAATTCCTAGATGACCTTCAGTATATCAAATTAGAATTATAGTAATATTTTTAATATGATTTCAATGATATTTCCATTGATTAAACAATTTGTGCATCATCAATTTGTAAGTCTTTAATGTAATTATTTATTCCCAATGAATATAAAATAAATTAAAACAATGAAGATAAAAATTTAATATTTAAAATTAGTTATTATAGTTGATGATATTTTCTGAATAACCACTTATTAAAAATTTAATACTTATTAAATACACGAGTATGCCATATTTGACTTTCGTTATAATGAAATAAAATTTAATCCTTAAAGTCGTACAAGTTTCTAAAATAGGTTAAGAAATATCCCCTTGTATATATTTAGTTGGAAATAACTCAAAAAATATAATTAGGAAGTGTTTTAGTGTAATTATCAAATGATTATAATATTATTTTAACTCATAATTAACAGGTTTACCCATAATTATGGTAATAAAAAACAACAAAGTTACTATTCGTGTTGTCCAAAATTAAAAGCGGATTTTTTATAACTTTTTAACTTATTATTCAAAAAATAGTTTCTATTTCTTATATTTCAATCCAATGAAGTTTTAGAAAATAATTTAAAATAAATACAGTATACAGGTTGCAATAATTTCTTTTTAAAGTCAAAATGTTCAAAGATATAAATGTTTTTATACCCAATTTCAATGTAAAATTTACTCCAATGGCCCCAATTGGATTAAATGATATAAAAACGATATAATTATACTTTAAATCTAATCAAAAATAAAATTTAGCTTTATAAATTATTTATCAAAATAATATGTTTTAAAAAAATTTGCATTTTTTCCAATATTCATCATAATATGATCTTATCAGAAAAAATACCAAAAATAAATCAAAATTAAATTATAATGATATTATTTCAAAAAAATATCTTATTTTTTAAAATATAATTATTTAAATTTAAAAAATATTATTTAAAATAATTTCTCCATCAAAAGGGGGGAACATTACCTATAAGAAAAATAAACCCTTTTTATTCGTTAAGGTGCATTATTCTTATCTTAATCCTATCAAACATACTAGTTAAATTTAAAAACACAAAATTAAATATATGAAATTTTATTTTCCATAATATCTTTCACTAATAGTGATTAATTTAATTTATTAAGATAAAATTTCTTTATGATGATAAATTATATTTTTATAAAAACAAGTCTTTTATGTTTACTTGGTTCTCATTTTTAGTTATAATTATTTTTTAACTAATTAATTAATTTAATAAACTTGTGTAAAATATTTTTTCATAAATTAATTAATATCATTCATTCCCCCATTCCAAATTCTATTTGATAACTATCAAAATTAAATAATAATATTTAATCATTTTTTAATGCTTGGTGTTATATGTTACAAAATATATCAAAGAAATTTAATTTATTAGATAAGTAACATACGATAAAATATTGGATTGTTTCATAATTTTGACCATGAAAAATCTTTTTTCATTGGGAAATTATAGAACTTGATATAATCTGGGGTTGTTAAAATATTATAATATAATGATAAATTAAGGAATATAGAATAAGAAATAATTGGTTTCTAAAAATAAAATATTTTAAAGTATCTTAAAAACAATGAATCTATGATAATACTATTTAAAATAATGGTACTAAGATATTTCCATTGACAAATTTTAATACTCAAGCTACATGGGTCACATAGGGATATATTCAAATGAGTCTAGGAGACACAAGAGGATTGAACCTTATCGATGAAAAAAAAGAGTAACTACATTTCCTTTATACAAAAAAGAAAAAATACATTAATATATTTTTGGTAATATATTTATAGAAAAAATAATATCATTTTAGGATTTGAAGAGTTATAATTGAAGTAGTTTATTATCTAAGTGGACATAAAATATATCCTATAAATACTATATTCTAAAAAAATATTATTCTACATAAAGATAATGGTAATAATATCCAAATAATGGAAGGATAAAAATAATATAAACCGATAAAAAACCGCAGTATATTTAATAAAAATAAATAAAGTGGAGAAAAATAAGCCTAATTTTGTGAATGTTTCGTTAAATATATTAAAAAATATAACGATGTTGTTTTTTGAAAGTGGATGTTAAATAAATATGAATAAAATGAATATAAGCTAAAAATAATGAAATATCAGGTTGGTGGAGTGGTTATATTTAAAATTAATTGAGAAAAAAAGATTAATGTAAGAGGAAAATGAATATTATTTGATATTAAATGGAGAATATTATAATACTCTTTATAAATAGTCAATAATATAATATTTTATGTACAAGTGGACATTCCAACTACAGAATTATGGTTTCATTTAACATGACGGTTCCCTCGATTAAAACATTATGGAGGTTATATGATGCGAATAAGGAGAACTAATTCTAGTTTATTTTCTGCTGATTATATAATAAAAGAATATTTTCTATATTCTTTTAGAATAAAATAGGTTATATAATTTTTTACTTAGTCATATACATCTATAAAACATGTATAGTATTTCCAAAAAAATGGTAAAATAGTATTGATAGTCGGTATGAGAATAAATGTTATGTGTTCATGAAAGTGAATTTTGTATATAACCCTTACAAACTAAAGTATAATGGAATTCTAAATCTACTTGACCTTAAATATAAAAATTATTATGGTCCTATGAAACATGTGGTAACCAAATGTGAAATAGGTTATATTTAATTATGTTTTTTTATTTATGTATAATAGAATTCATTTGTGCGATATAATCATTGAGATTGGTGATGAGATATATCATGAGTAATTAAAGAAGATAAAAATATTTTTATGGAAGAACAATGAAAATAATAAGAGCAGACAATGGGACAGAATTCACATGAATTGAGGATTACAACTACATTAAAAAAAATACAACAAAATATGTTGTTCGATTTATGATAACTCTAATAATATTGGATTTATAGAGAGAATAAATAGAAAAATGATTATTCCAAAAAAATCATTGAATTTAGGATGTAATTTCATGGATCTATTAGAATAAATCATTATATATGTTTTTTATAATCAAAATAGATATTTTATTATTCTTGGTGAATATATTACTCATGGTGAGTTGTGTAATAAGAAAAATCATATTCAAAATGATTGAGATATTTTAATTTAAAGTGTTTCATTAAAAATAAGAAGGGAAAACAATGAATATTTATTGAAATTTTTTAAAAAATAATTTTTCTGGGTTATTCTACCAAGAAAATAATCAATATTTATTTTAGTAAATGGATAGAAAAAATTAATTAAATTAGTGATTTAAGATGATTTAAGATGAATAAAAAAGGTAATCATGATTCTAAAAAATAGAAAAAATTATTATCATGAAAATATGTTTTATGAACATGGATTCTTTTAACATTTGGTGGATTTTGAAATTGATTTGTATAAAAATGAAAATTTTATTCAACTATTACTGAAAAATTTAATGAAAATGAAAATAATTAAAGTGGATGGATCTAATATTATAGATGATCAAATTGCAACTATATAAATTAAATTAATTAAGATCATTCTGTGGATTTTATTTTTGCCACATGTGGTTCCTAACTGATTTTATGAAATATTAAAAGCTGAATTGTGTGTTAATAAAAAAATTAAAGTGTATCATTTAATTGAGATTATTGAGATTTTGGATCTTTTAAAGGCTCTAAATAGACATAATTTCTTATTGTTAATGTGTATATATAAAAATAGTCATTAATGAAATGAATATTTTTTTAGAAAAAAATCTATGATTATGTACAAGTGATATTTATAAATTGAAATTGATATATAGAGGATGATATTTCATGAGTTTTTTTGTGTCAATGGAATTAGTTAAGCCTTATAAATGGTTATCCAATGTAAATAAAAAGAAAAAAATGTATTTTAATACTATGTTCATGAATGGTGTACGTATTTATATTCAAAAATCGAATGAACTTAATCTTTATGATAAAAAAATGTTTGTTTCAGGATTCCAATTTTATCTAGATTAAGGAAAAACATAATGCATAGTATAAAATACTAGACACATAGTATAACATGTGTTAACTTTTTCAAGGGAATTTTTACTAGAATATATATTTAAAGATTAAAAATGAAGTGTGATTAATGATACCTTCCAATCTTGATGATTATACATTTGGTGGAAAAAAATGTAAATCTTTTGAGAAGATTATAAAATTTTGAGATATGAATGTTCTTTGACATTTATTAAGGTATGTAAACTTTTTGACTTATTTAAAACATTTTTTTTAATTTTCTATGTATTTAATAATGGGGTTTTATTTATTTTTAGGGTGTTTGAGGAGAGTGGGAAGAGGTCAGATCATTCTGTCCCAAGATTGTCGTGCCACTAGATAGCCTATAACAGTCCATCGTCTAGCAAGTGGATTCCATTAGTCCAAGTAAGATACTTTAAGCCTCACACACGTGCAAGTGATGCCCCAATATATTTAGTGGGTCTAGATACCCTTTTTAATTAGAAAACGTGTTTTTATCATTTCCACCATTTGATTTTATACTTGAAGTTTTATCCTTGTTTTGGGTAGTAATTGTGTACGAGGAGTCCTTCACTCATCCACTTGTTTATTGAGTGTATACAACTCATAGAAATTTTATTTCCACTTATTTTTATTTTATTGGAATTATTATGGTAATTATATATCTCTATTACCTTCTAATATCACTTTTTCTGTTCTATCTAAATCTCTTCCAACTTGTTTAAAATATATAAAATATTTTCAGGGATATTCCTAGTTCTTAATTTTATCTTATTACCACTCAAATACTAGGCCAATATAAGATGAATATTATTATATGATAACATGTTAGGTGGGAAAAAATATCTTCAATAAAATTATTTCCACTAACAAAATGTATCCTTCTATTTCAAACCAGTGATTCTAAGCATTTAACATAGATTTTAGTTTCCTTATATTGTTTACCTAATCCCTATTCTAGATGTACCATTGGACCCCAAATCACCATTTTTTATTAAAAAAATAAACCCAAACTAACCCTTAGGAAGTGGTGGTCTATTAACCCAAGATTAACATATGTCACGTGTAATCAAAACACCACATAGGGAGTGTTTTTACTGTCATTTAAGAAAAAATATATTTTAATTTAATATAAACTAACCACCAAATAGAGAGTGTCTGTGTACAATGTCACATAAAATAATAAATTTTTAAGATAGGATTTGGGAATTTATTGTGTAAATAAAATATAGTTAATCCAATTAGGGTGACAGGGAATAATACAACAGCGCAGATATGATATTTTTATTTAATTCAAACAGGAATGTACAAATTAGATTATGAAATTTTTTGGGTATATCATGAATAATATTGGATGGAACTCCTAAGGTAGTTATTTAATATTGATAAAATCTTGGGCATGAATAATTTAAATTTAACATACAACTTTTTACCAAGGATTGCTTTGTTAGTAATTGTATAAATTTGTCACACCATTAAAGGTGTGGCATGCCTTGAGAAATATATGGATTCCATCCTTTAAATTAACTCACGGGTTCCCAAATGATTCATTAATGAGAATTCCAAATGGTAAACACACCTTAGAACTAGTCAGTTACATACTCCCATTAATACTACGGATAGTCATCAAGGATACATATCGAGCTCTAAAAATACTAGGATTCTTTGGATGATTTTCCAATTTCTATAGGATTTCCTCAAACAAGGAATGCCTTGGGTCAGCCCCTTGGATTCCTTTTGGGGCCTATAGAAAAATAAAATGATATATTTAATTTTTTCCAATTGAAAATTTTAGGATTTTAATTATAAGAGTTCATCCTTTGGATTCCACTAAAATTACATGGGCATAAAATCATGGATTGATCACTTCAGGTTGGCTCAAAAAACTAAATATAAATAATTATGTGAGTCTTATTTGGATTCAAGACTTGTGTGTTATGTTATAATTCATGGAAAAGTTCAATGGATTCCTAATTGATATTTATTATTAGATACATTGGATATATTAATTGGGTCCATAGACAAATTAAGAGGTTATATGATATGAGACATCCATCTTAGGCTGACCATATTGGTTCATCTAGGTATCCCATAAGGATCCTTAGAGCAACAATGGTTCTATTACATTATAACATAAAATTATAATATCTATAGTCCATTGTAATTTATATTGATAAATTGAATTTAATTTTACACCGTTAGTTTTAAGAAACTATGTATTACTCACACCTTATTTGGATTCAACTTTTTACTCGAATGGATTTCATGTAATTATTAAATTAAAAAAATGTTCATTGATGTGGATGCTTGATATCTTCTTAGGATGGGAGAACAAGAGTACAACACCAATCTAGGTCTCCAGAATCTCATAGAGTTTAGTTGTTTTTTGGTCTTTTATATTTTAATCATCAGACTATAATTACTTTTATGACTACTTCCTTGTAAAATCATGATATTTTTATTGAAATATTTCTTTTTAAATAATTTAATTTCTTCAATGGATATAATTACACGTATGAGTGGGTTTAGAAGAGGTTAGACCCATTATTAAATTTTATATTTCCATTATAACCGAGGAATTAATTTTTTTCGTAATGAATTGTAATTACTAATATATTAAAGAATAAATTATTAAAACTAAATTTAATTTATTGGAAATTTCATAGAAAATAATCACACATTTTTTGTAAGCTTATTTTAATTTTTTCAAATATGTTTTTTTGCATATTTTGAGTGAATATTAATTTATGTAAGTTTTAAAAAATTTATGTGACAAAATTAAGTTCATTTTATAATTCATATTTTCAAAATTATCATAAAATAATTTTTTAAATTTTTTTGAATATATTTACTTTTTCAAGGAATTGTCAAAATAGTAATTTTTTTGAAAACTATTTTTTATTTTAATGTTTTTACAACGTGAACATATTTTTTGGATAAGTTTTAAATTATAATTATGTTTTTTATAATATTCTAATAATTGGTTTTAAAATTTATTATATACTTGAATTTAGTATGAAAACATTTTACATTTAATATTGTCATTTTGTCCAAGAAAACATGTTTTTCAATGGATTTTATAGCTTAATTTTAAACAAAATTAAATTAATATTATATTTTATAATATGATATTTTCATTACAAATTTATAATTAGAGAGGACAAAATTTTATTTAATCCTCTTTTAATTTTGGTAAATATGAATAATAACTGTGGTAAAATTTATCACATTGGAAAAGGTTAAAAGGCGTTAATCTAGATTAAAATTAAGTGACTATGAAATGTCTTTTCAACTTATTAATAATTTCATGAATTAATTCAACCCTTAACACTTATTGTTTTAAATTGATTTAGTTAATGGAATCTTTTCCAGTAAAATAACTTATATATTATTAAAATCAAAGAAAGTGAAAAAATGACCCACTATAATTTTTATATGTATAATATTTTTAATATAATTTTATCCAAAATATAAATTAAAATATAAATATTCCTTGGAAATATAAAATATTTTTAGTCATTATGATAATTTATTAATAATTTTTATCAATTCAATAATTACCATAAATGCTTTCACAGTGTTGATGTAGTAATTATTCAATGAATTAAAATATCAAATAAATGAATTTCAAAATAATAAAAGTAACATTATTTTAGATATTAATTATTATCGATGAATTATAATGATTACATTGTAATTATAGAAATATAATAAGATAATTTTGTTCTTCTAATTTAGCATTTTTTCATAATATTTTTAAATTTTAGAGAATTGATTAATATCAAAATTGACAACAATTATATTTAATGGGAATAATATTTGATTAAATTATTTAAAAATCACAAAAATATATTAAAAATATAAATTGATAATGATATGTTCCAAATTATCAAAAATTGTCAACTTATGATAAAATTGACACCGTATATGTAAACATTACATCCTTTTAATATTGAAATATTTTGTTAATGTATTTAAAATTTAAAATGGTTAAATAAGGTTCAATAAATATTATAAAGTTAGAATAACTACTAAACCTTTTACAAATGTATTTTTTGATGATACTAAAACATTATATTACAGTATCTTCAATTAAATTCCCATTTGTAGGTATTTATATGTGAAATGAATTTATTATAATTTAATCTAATGAGAAAATCCAAAATTACACGTCACATAAATTATAAAAATGTACATACTCCTCCATAAATTTCAATCACATGGAGAATAATATCTTGAACATACTATAAAAATTTTCCTTCTCCATTTTACTATACACAGTCTAGAGGTGTTTATCTTATCCAAATACCAACCATAGAGTCATTTAGTGGTGATCCAAAAGAGACATTTCACATATGAGGTAATCACTATAACTGATCAGTTCCTTTTTATACACATCCTATCCTCATATAAATATATTATTTTTATCATAAAATACGTTTTTTTATATTTTATATTATTAAATTTTATTATGATTAATAAAAAATATTATACACTATGTTTCATAGAAATAATGTTAATATATCACTCATGCGGATTACCATCTCTATGAAGTTATAAAATTAAATTTTTATGAGTATATATATTGTATGGGATTTATGATGAGATACATTTTTATATATGATATTTATTTCATTATTATACTTAAATAATTATAATATTATTATAATATTTTTACTATTAAATAATTTGGGAAAAGATAATGTCTCCCTTGCTAACATATGGACTATCATCTTCACGAAGCAATGCAATTCACTTTTAATTTATAATTGTCTTAGATGATAAAGAGGATGTATATTGTGAATAAAATTACATATATGTTAGAATAATTATTCAATAATTTTGAATTAATTATTACATTACTTTTATTCAATATTTCAAAAAAGTGAATACAATGTTCATGCTTACGTACGACCTATTGTCTCCATTAATGGTGTAATTCATTTTTATATCCACAGTTTGTATAAATAATTATATATATGTATATAATGAGTACATATTATCTGTAAAACATGATTAAAATTGAGAATATTATGACACCATGATCAATGTATAAGGACCAGGATTGGAAGACTGAAACATGCATGGGAAATGAAGCAGTTATCACCAAGAAGAGTTATTTTTATAAACAATTATTAATAAATATGTTATAATATATTATTAATAAATAAAAATGGAATGATATATTTATTTTTATGAAATAAATTTATAACAAATTAATATTTATAATATAGGATGCTTGCACATGATTGATGAATGCTGACAAATGAGGTATGGTATTTTCATCTCACTTTTATTTTATTAGGACACATGCTTTAAACAGTACTTATTTATTTTGTATAGGGTATAAAATAAGCATGAATGCATATTTATGGTACATATTCTAAATATTGTGTGAATTTACATATACAAATAAGTTTTTTTTATTTCATAGGTCTTGTGATTCAAATGATACCAATGTAGTATGGTTTTTATTTCATTATCTCATCATTATTAGAGACCGTGTATATTTAAGTCTCTACTGGGGAGTATTTTTCTTCCATTCCATGTTTTCTAAAAATGTTTTCACAATTTTTTGTACTATCATACAATTAATTTTTAAATTCATTTTTAGACTTTTTTTATGAATTTTTTATAAGAAATATTTTTTTCTTTTTATATAAAATGTAATTTTCTAATTTTATTAAAAAAATAAGAAAATAATGTTTTTAAAATATATAGAATGTGTGGATTTTTTCACCATAATTATGCCTTAATGATTTTGAGAAAACAATATAATAATATATAGTTCTTTCAAAATGAAATTTCTATATTATAAATTTCAGAACTGTTAATAAAAGTATTTAAAAATTAAATGGATATTTTCCACAAGAATTATTTCAATTAATCATGCAAAATAATATTATATCTATGAAAAAATTCTCTAATGTTACTTAAAATATTTTCAAAATATACAATATTTATTCTTTCACTTTTTGGTTTATTTTAATGAGGGTATAATGTTTATGAAACATGTTCTATTATGTTATGATAAAATGTTTATGAAAACCATTTCTTTCAAAAAGTTATGATATGATGAATGATTTATGTTCTTTTTGTGGAAATATCTATGGGTTTTCATTATGTGATAGATGATACCTATATCTACCTCTAGGGAATTGGAAAAATATTAATATCTCATATGATAATAATGGGAAAGAGGATTATGACTTGATCCACTACAGGAAACATGTGAGTCCTGGTCCACAAAGGGTAAGAGTTGTATCGAGATATATTATTGGAATAAAATACTTCTTGATTCACCATGTTGATGTTCTTTTTTGTTAACCCATAAAAATGAAATTATTTTCTATATTTTCAATGGACAAAGACTTTTATGAAATTAACTTAGGTTCATGACTGATTTATAATGACTGATCACCCTTTTGGTAAATATATTGAGAAATGATAATGTATTTTTAGAGACCTGAAGCTTGATGTACATCGATAATACATTACTCTTTCTGAATACTTAATACACAACAAAACCAGACACCAAAGAACCATAATATTTTAGTGTCTTTGGAAACTCATAACGCAATCTTCTAATCATGGTGAAAGATCTTCAACATCTCCCATACAGATCTTCCCCTGTTAGTTTTCTTACCTGAAACCTTTCATGAAATCCTAGGGAAAGGAAAACATATAAAGGGTGAGCTCAAATTCTCAGTAAGGGTAAGCATGGAGAAAATAAAACAAACCATATACATTTGAACTTAAAAACATGAACATAATGTATAAACATCAAAATCTTGAGCAAGGATATAAATCTTGAAAGTACGTAAGGCATATATCATAAAGGAATATCAATATTGATAAAATATCATGTGAATGAATCATGTAATTGTGGAAACCATTTATCACTTGTTATGATTTCCATACTAGCCAAGGCATTGCTGCCAAGACCATATTAGTGGACAAAGTCCATTTCTGAATCGAGTTCACTCCGTGTTCCAATCCTATATCACTAAACCGGATTAACTTACCGTTCCATCCATGTCTATATCATGAGATATAAATCATTACCTAATTAATTATAGGGAGATATAGGTCCCACCCATCTCATAATTAAATCATTCTTACTTGTGCCACAAAATAAACTTAAAACATTCATATTAACCTAAAGAATAAAATGGGTTTCATAAGCATCATTTTATCAAAACATAATCCATATAAAACAAATGGATATCATTTCATCATAAGAGAAGTAAAACCATTTAAATCATAGAGATATTATACTTGAAACATACACATATGAAATAATTTAATCTTAGATGGAAAATGGTTTTGATAAAACACTTGAAATGAATTCTTGAGGAAAATATTCTTTCCTCTTCAAAATCATTTTATTTTCCCAAAATTCCATGAAATTTTAAAAGAAAAGTATTTTGATGAAAATATTCATAAAATCTTGTAGATAAATATTCATGAAAATGAGGCGTTTTGAAACCGTAAAAATACATTCATGCCGTATAAGTTAAAAATAACATTTTTCTCATACATTTGTTGGAAAAGTCAAAAAGTTCCCCATGTGGTAAACAAAAGTAAGATTCCTTTCATAACACCAAGTAAAAGTCAAGAGGGGTAAACATGACTTTAAATATACATGTATGATTATTAAACACTTTATGAAATCATTTTTATGTACAAGGATGAAAAATATAACCCTAGTAAATACTTACGAATAAACAATCTCGGATAAAAATGAGATTGGAAAAGTTATCCCTTACCTTAAGTATGATATGCTTCGTACGTGTCCAAACCTCCTGTATAATGATTTAAATAATGTCATTAACTTATTAAAGAAACATATTCATTGTTATGATGTCATAAATGGTTCACTTATGACTTTATATTACCCGTTCTTTTGTAAATTCTATGTTAAAGCAGGGTTTTGGGTAAAATCGTTTTATTTATCGTACGTGTTTGGACTTGATGTTCTTGATATTATTACTTATATCCTGATTTTCTTAATTACAGAATATAAAACATGATTTATATATAATATATATTTGTTATATACATATATATATAATGGATCGATAAATGGAATGAAATACATCATTTATGGAGACCGTAAGTTGTACGTACGCATGAACGCAGTTTTATTTTTCTTATTGAATTGAATGGAATTAAGTAGATAGAATACACATATATATATACATAAATCCATTATCATTATTATGTCATATATTTCATGATTAATTATTATATATACTTTATAATCATTCAAAATTGGTTAACATGGAGAATGAATCCCATTGCGTCGTGGAGACGGTAGTCCGTACATACGCACGAGCGATGATATCATTCCCATATTTATTGAATGAAATTGGAGTGGATGATATAATATATTAGAATCCGTATGATGTTATAATAATCATATATTTTCATTAATTACACCATTATAATCATCCAAGTATTGGTGGTGGAAAAATTGATTACACCATGGCGTGGAGACGGTATTCTGTACGCACGCACGCGCAGTGATTTCATTTTCTGTAGGATGGATAGAAGGTGAAATAAGGTTTTTTAATATTTATAATAACATATAAGTATTTAATTAACACTTATGTTATTAATTTATAAGGAGAAAACTAAATAAGAGGATGTAGACGAAGAATGAAACTTGAATGAATCGGAAGAAGAGATTACCTCTTCTTCGACACACCTCCTTTAAGCTTCCTCTTATGGAAGTAGAGTTGGTCTTTTGAGAACCAAAAAACCTACAGAATGTTTCTAGGTAAGTTTATAAGAGAAATGGGCAGGGGTTGGCCGAGATTCAAGCCTCAAAAGGTTGTGAAGAGAAGAGGGAAGGGGTGCCCTTTTTATAAGGGAGGAGAGGGGCACCTTTGGAAAAACTCAAAATATTACATTATAATAAAGTCATATTCTTTTTATAATAGCTCTAAATTTATTTATTTAGATGATAAGGTGTGGATGGGTTGAAATCACCTCATCCAATAGAATTTATAAAATATTAGGTTTCTATTTTAACTTTATCATTTAGATTTAACTTTAAGTTAAATAATTTTACTTTTACCGTGTCTTCTTGTTTTCTTACACTATATGTTTAATAAACATACTATAACAAGACAAACGAACCCAAAGTGGTTCGTTATTAATATATATATCCTTATCTATTTCATTTTTCCGATAAATAAATTTTTATGAATAAAATAATATTTAATAATATAATTTTTGTTTTAAAAAATATTTTATGTCAATTTTAACACTATTTGGTAATTGATTTTTTTGAAAATCATAATAGCATGATTAGTTCGAAAAAAGTTCATTAAATAAATAATAACATGTCATATTAACCTATAAAATTAGTTTAATTCATAAAAAGTCACAAATTACATTTATTTGGTATTTATAATATCAATAATTTTAATATTTCATTATTTAGGTAATTAATGTATCACCATTGTGTCATAAATAACATAATTTATTTAATTTCTAAAAAATATTAATAAAATAACATTAGGTAGGAAATATTTTTAGCTTTCTAAATAATATTTATAGTCGAATTTATCTTATGTATAACCCAATATTAAAAATTAATTAGCTATTAAACATTGATTTTAACTATTTTAACCCTTCTTTAAATAAATTAATAACAAATGTCCTAATCTAATCCAAGTGGACCTAAATGGACATATTTTATTCCTAATGTTTTTTTGGTCGAATTAAATTTATCCAATATATTTAGGACATGTGTTAGGGTAATAATAATATCATTTTTACCCTTAATTACCCTATTTACTTTTAGCTGTGGTAAAAAAGTAAAAAGTTACTATTCACCAAAATTATTTTCATCTCATTGAACCATATTTTAGTCCTTGATATTAACCATATCTCTTGGATTTTAGAAATTCCACTCACAAAAGTGGTAAATTTATGTCTTATGTAAATTTGTAAATTCTCCTAGGAGGTGGGTAAAAGACGGTGAAAAGTTCAATAAAATTTTTATATATCTAAATTTATTATTAAATGACACCAATTAATTACTTTGAACTTATATAGGTATTATGTATCAATTTGGCCCTAAAATAAATTTAAATAAAATAAATAAATATTTAAATAAAAAGTCGGTTATTAAATAGTAACTCAATGTTTTCACTATTCATCAAAAAATGAATGTTTTCAGAAAAATACCAAAAATTCACCCTAGGCTAATTTCGATATTCCAAAACCAAAAATGATGTCTATTTCAAAAGAAAAAATTTATAAATTTTTTAAAAAGTGGGTATTACTATTCATAACGGCTAGTTTATATAACATATCATTGTTTAGTGAAACTCGGTATTGCGTACAACACATGCTATCGTGGAAGGTCACGATTGCGTGTAATTCAAGCCAAGTCAGGGTTCCTTGTAGTGCAATACACTTTTGTTGTTGTCTATAACAAAATACAGCCATATTTCATATATAAATTGAATATATATATATATACTCGATGTTGTGTAGAATAACTAATATTAAACAATCATGAAATTGTGTGTAACACGTTCTAAGATTAGTGTTGTGTATACTACAAGCTAATACGGTGTTGCGTATAGTGCAAGATAATCTTGGTGTAGCATACAATAAAAGATAAGAAATAAATTAAAAAGGATATATCTCATAAAATCTCGGGGTGTTACATTCTACCACCCTTAAAATGAATTTCACCCTCGAAATTCGTCGGGGTTATAAATGGTTTACTACTTGTGAGTTTCTTCAATATAAACCCACATCATAAAAAGTAATACCAAAAATTAGCTTTTAAAACTAATGTATGAAACATAACGGTTACCCAAATTAACTAATCACTAGGTTTCCACACAAGAGAACATAGGTGAAAATATGGATATGGAAGACAAATCGAACCATCATGTTCAGATGGAGAGTGATAGAGGAAATGGCTATGAAAAATCCAACAATCACAAAGCCATACATTTTTTATGATCTAAGGTACCATCAGATCCATAAAATATAAGAGCACTAGGAAAACATTTTTTGTTTTCAAAATCATTTCCCTAAAGTTGAAGAATTTGAATTAGAATAAATACTTAGTTTATTTTGGTATAATCTCACTGTTGTTCGTTCCTTGAACATTTTCCACTTCATCTCTTTTAGAAATGAAGTTGAATTTGTCTTTCGCAAAGTTTTAAAAGATCATGCGATAGAATGATAGGTCATTCTTTCTGTCTCAAACATAAGTTAGAAAATTTTATATACTTAAGTCTATCTATGGTGTGATTAATCAGATATGGTTCCTAAAATGGACTTATACTTCATATATCATACTTCTTAAGATAATAAAATTGGTTTCTACTAAACAGGGACTTCCTATAGGCCAGTGGTAGGCGATAAAAGCCTGTCGCACTACAGTTGTGGGTTCGATTCCCACAGCCTTGTCTGACGCGACGAGTTGTCACTCGTCCTGGAGGTTATCCTTTTTCTAAAACTACATTATTATAACATTCCATAAATAATATCAAAACAAAATTCTAGCCTTAAACAATTCTATCTGATGTCCAACTTAATCCATTCCAACCTTTAAGCTTATCAAAAATACTTCTGTCCAATCTCATAGTGTAACGAAAATGATTACTTGAGAGGTCACATAACAAGTACGCGAATACCATCCTTTCTCCCCCATATGTCATATGATATATCTTGTTGGTTATATTCCAAACATTTGAGGACTTAATCATGTATTCTATTGAAAAATGAATACACATTGGACCTTAGTGAAAACATGAATGCAGTTAAAAGTTAACACTTTCCACATACCAAAATCCCCAAAATAATATATACTCAAACCATGATATCACTTAGTCCTTATATCAATACTGAGCTCATGAATACTATTAAACAATTTATTTTCTCCTTATCCCTTCATTATGCGAATATCATTTGCATTCCAAAATATTGGTATCACTTTTCATGGTTACTGGTACCATATTCTTATAGAAAACCACAATAGACCAATACACTGATATTTCAAAATTCTGTGAAACTATAAATGAGATTCCATGATACTATTTTGAAATCCCATTACATAAACACTTAATCATTACACAACATCATTGTCATACTCAACATCACAAATAGTGATCGCATGTAACTTCCCTTTATCCTTTGCCTTAATAAGTTGCTCACGTTGATCATCATTAACCTTTGTATTAGGGCATTGACTAGCATAATGCCCCATTTCCTTGCACTTAAAGCATTGAAGTGTTGGTGGTGTGTTCTCTATAGTCTTTTCATTATTCACATCATTAGAAACCCTATTTCCATTACTTCGACACTCAACTGGTCGATGTCATTCTTTTCCACACATAAAACATTTTCTAGTCCCTTTGAGACAATCTCCACCATGATTCATTCTACACTTTGAGCATAAAGAAACATTTATCTTCTTTTCACTATTATTCGGAGATTTCTCTTTGAACTCCATCTTTTGTTTCTTGTCCAAACCATGATATGGATATGTAACACCAACTTCCATTTCTACCTTGATAGCTCAACACAAAATTTCTTCATAGCTACTGATGTCTCTTATATCCAATGCCCTTCGAAAACTTGGTTTTAAGCCACTGAAGAATTGATCAAATTTACTTTCATGTTGGATGAAAAAGCCAGATGCGTACCTTGCAATCCATGTAAAATTCACTTCGTATATACCAACAGATTCATAATCCTTTTTATTAAGCTCAAGGAAATCCTTTTCCTTCTTTGTTCGAAGAATATGAGAGAAGTACTTATTGAAAAAAAATGTTATTGAAATCGTCCCATTACATGGACCCAATTTATTCTCTTTGCCTCATATTCATGATAAGATTCCACCATTGATTAGCATCACCTTCCAAACGACATACTACTAAGATGACTTTATCATGCTCAGAACATTGTATAACTGAAAATATTTTTTCAATGGTACTGATCCATTTTTCATCCACTAATGGATCATAAGACCCACTGAATGAAGGTGGGCACTGCCTCATGAAGGATTCAACAGAATGTTGCTCCTTTCTATACTCACTTGGAAGTCCAGAATGATTTATAGCTTGTGTAAGTATAGAAATAAGATTGTGCACTCCATATACAATAAAATTGGTTTGTTCAGGTGGAAAATCATTGCATCGTCAATTACATTTATCAACACGGTTCCCTTGGGGTCCGACCATCGTCTAAAACCCAAAAAGAACAGTATGAGAGGAAAAAATCATGCTAGGTAAAACAACACAATAAAGGGGGATTATCTTCCATATCTAACATCTTAGGTTAAATTCTAATATCATAACCATTATTCTACGACTCTAACCTATACTTATACTTAACCTTAGGGACATCCCTAGACATACCTTAGAAATATCTCTAGAGATCTCACTAAAGTTTTCGCATCCTAGTTTCCAAAGGTTAACGAAACCTTTCCTCTGATACCAACTGTAGAGACCAGAGGCTTGACATACATGGACATTACATTACTTTTTCAGAATACTTAATACATAACAAAACCAGACACCAACGGTCCATAATAGTTTAGTGTCTTTGGAAACATGGAACATAATATTCTAATCATGTTGAAAGATCTTCAACATCACCCATAAATATCTTCCCCTTTTTGTTTTCTTACCTAAAAACTTTTTTGAAATCCAGGGGAAAATAAAACATATAAAGGGTGAGATAAAATTCTCATTAAGGGTAAGTATGGAGAAAATAAAACAAACCATATACATTTGAACTTAAAAACATGAACATAATGTTTAAACATCAAAATATTGAGCAAAGACATAAATCTTGGAAGTACGTAGGGTATATATCATAAAAGAACATCAATATTGATAAAATATCAAGCGAATAAATCATGTAACTGTGGAAACAAATCATCACTTATTATGATTTCCATAGTACCAAGTCATTTCTACCAAGACCATCTTAGTGGACAAAGTCCCTTTCTGAATCGAGTTCACTCCTCGTTCCGGTCTTGTATCACTGAACCAGATGAACTTACAATTCCAGCCATGTCTATCTCATGAGATATAAATCTTTACCCAATGCATTGGAGGGAGATATAGGTCCCACCCATCTTATAATTAAATATTTCATACTTGTGCCAGAAAATAAACATAAAACATTCATCATAACCCAAAGGGTAAAATGGGTTTCATATGCATCATCCCATAAGAACATAATCCATATAAAACAAATGGATATAATTTCATCATAAGAGAAGTAAAACCATTTAAAAAAAGTTAAATTATACTTGAAACATACACATATGAAATAATGTCATCATAGATGGAAAATGGTTTTGATAAAACACTTGAAATGAATTCTTGAGGAAAATATCCTTTCTTCTTCAAAATCATTTTCTTTTCACAAAATTCCATGCAATTTTAAATGAAAATTATTTTGTTGAAAATATTCATTAAATCTTGTAGAGTAAGCTTCATGAAAATGAGGTGTTATGAAACTGTAAAAATCCATTTATGCTGTATAAGTTAAAAATAACATTATTCTCATACTTTTGTCGGAAAAGTAAAAAAGTTCCCCATGTGGTAAACAAAACTAAGATTACTTTCATAACACAAAGTAAATGTAAATATGGGTAAAAATGACTTTCAATATAAATGGAAGATTATTAAAAACATTATGAAAACATTTTTATATACATGGATGAAAAATATAACCCCAGTAAATACTTATGAATAAACAATCTCGGATAAAAACTAGATTGGAAAATTTATCCCTTACCTTAGGTCCAATATGTTTCATACGTAACCGAAACTCCTGTATAATTATTTAAATAATGTCATTTACTTATTACAGAATCATATTCATTGTTATGATGTCATAAGTGGTTCACTTATAACTTTATATTACCCGTTCTTTTGTAAATTCCATGTTAAAGCACCATTTTGGGTAAAATCGTTTATTTATCGTATATGTTTGGACTTGTTTTTCTTGATATTATTACTTATATCCTGATTTAATTAATTACAGGATATAATAAATGATTTATATATAATATATATTTAGTATATACATATATATATGATAGATCGATAAATGGAATGAAATACACCGTTCATGGAGACGGTAGGCCGTATGTACGCAAGAACATTGTTTTCGTTTCCTTATTGAATTGAATGGAATTAAGTTGATGACATATATATATTTATACATAAATCCAGTGTCATTATTATTTCATATATTTCACAATTACTTATTATATATACTTTATAATCATTCATGAATGGTTAACATGGAGAATGAATCTCATCGCATCGTGGAGACGTTAGTCCGTACGTACGCACGAGCGATGATATCGTTCCCATATTTATTGAATGGAATTGGAGTGGATTATATAATATATTATAATCAGTATGAGGTTATAATATTCACATATTTTCATTATTTACACCATTATACCCATCCAAGTAAGGTGGTGGTTGAAAAACTGATTACACCACAGTGTGGATACGGTATTCCGTACGTACGCATGTGCGGTGATTTCGTTTTCTGTAGGATGGATAAAAGGTTAAATAAAGTTGTTTCATAATTATAATAACATATCAGTATTTAATTAATACTTATTTTTTACTTTAAAATGAAAAAAATAAATAAGGAGAAGTAGGAGAAAAAAGAAACCTGAAAGAATCAGAAGAAGAGATTACCTCTTCCTCGACACACCTCCTTTACGATTCCTCTTATGGAAGTAGAGTTGGTCTTTTGAGAAGAAAAAAACCTCCAAAATTTATCTAGGGATGTGGAGAAGAGAAATGGGCAGGGATTGGCCGAGCTTAAATGCTCAAAAGGGTGTGAAGAGAAGAGGAAAGGGGTGCCCTTTTTATAAGGGAGGAGAGGGGTACCTTTGGAAAAACTCAAAATATTATTTTATAATAAAGTCATATTCAGTATATAATAGCTCCAAATTGATTATTTATAAGTTAATGTGGGGATGGGTCTAAATCCTCTCATCTAAGATAATTTATACAAGTTTAGGTTTCTATTTTAAATTTATCATTTAGATTTAACTTTAAGTTAAATATTTTTACTTTTACAGTGTCTTCATGTTTTCATACACTATATGGTTAACAAACGTACTATAACAAGCCAAACGAACACCAAGTGGTTCATTATTAATATATATACTTATATAAGTAATTTTTCCGAAATTTAGATTTATAGGAATTAAATAAAAATTAATAACATAATATTTTTTAAAAAAATTATTTTATGTCAATTTTGACACTATTTGGTAATTGATTTTTGTGAAAATCATAGAAGCATGATTAGTTCGAAAAAAGTTCATTAAATCAATAATAACATGTCATATTATCAAATAAAATTAGTGAAATTCATGAAAATCTCAAATTACATATATTTGGGTATTTATAATATCAATTATTTTAATATTTCATTATTTAGGTAATTACTGCATCACCATTGTGTCATAAATAACTCAAATTATATAATGTCTAAAAATTATAAATAAAATACCATTAGGTAGGAAATATTTTTTATCCTTCTTATTAATATTTATAGTCTAAATTATCTTATTTATAACCATATATTAAAAAGGAATTAGTTATTAAACATTGATTTTAACTATTTTAACCCTTCTTTAAATAAATTAATTATAAATGTCCTAATCTAATCCATGTGGACCTAAATGGTCATATTTTTTGATAAGGTTTTTTTGGTCTAATTAAACTTATCCAATAGAATTATGACATGTGTTAGGGTAATAATAATATCATTTTTAACCTTAATTACCCTATTTACTTTTAACCGTGGTAAAAAAAGTAATAAGTTACTATTCATAGAAAATTATTTTCATCTCATTGAACCACATTTTAGTCTTTGATATTAACCGTGTCTCTAGATTATCAAAATTCCACTCACAGAAGTGATAAAATAATGTTTTATGTGAATTTGCAAATTCTTCTAGTAGGTGGGTAAAAGACGGTGAAAAGTTCAATAAAATTTTTATAGATATAAAATTATTATAAAATGACTCCAATGAATTACTTAGAACATACATAGGTATTATTTATCAATTTGGACCTAAAAAATTTTAAATAAAATAAATAATTATTTAAATAAAAAGGTGTTTTTAAATAGTAACCTAGTGTTTTCAATATTCATCAAAAATGGAAAGTTTTTAGAAAAATACCAAAAATTCACAGTAGGCTAATTTCGATATTCCAAAACCAAAAATGAAGTCTATTTAGAAAGATAAAATTTATAAAATTTTTAAAATGTTGGTATTACTATTCATAACAGCTAGTTTATATAACATGTCGTTGTTATTGAAACTCAGTATTGCGTACAATACATGCTATCGTGGAAAGTCGCGATTGCGTGTAATGAAATCCAAGTTAGGGTTGCGTGTAGTGGAAGGCTCTATTGTTGTTGCGTATAACAAAATCAAACCATATTTCATTTATAAATTGAATATATATATATATATATACTCAA
Organism: Viscum album; assembly: GCA_963277665.1. Taxonomy (NCBI): domain Eukaryota; kingdom Viridiplantae; phylum Streptophyta; class Magnoliopsida; order Santalales; family Viscaceae; genus Viscum; species Viscum album. The sequence continues at coordinate 445,277,467 of OY728160.1, forward strand.
TGTTGCGTCAAATTACTACTACCAAACAATCTTGAAATTGTGTGTAACACGATCCAAGATTAGTGTTGCGTATACTGCAAGCTAATATGGTGTTGCATATAGTGCAAGATAATCTTGGTGTAGCGTACAACAGAAGATATGAAATAAATTAAAAATATTATATCTCCAAAAATCTCAGGGTGTTACAGTATTATAACATAAATCAAGCTTATAACATATGACATGCTAGTTATGAACATCAAAAGATTTATTAATGATCAAAAAAACTTATTAGTATCTTTTTATTTCAAATGATCATGGATCTATATCTTATATATGTACCCTTATTGAGCATCTAAGTTAGAATTTTCTTATTTTTTACTCCCCAGCTAACGAAGAACAGTTTAGGTATGGTATTCTTAAGAGGAGTTCTGTGTGAGATAATCATTGCAGGAGATTCTGAATATCAATCATAATATAATAATATTTTATGTCTAATATCCATATAATATACAAATTTATTGGTTTTAATGAAAATTATTTTTTTGTATGGAATATTCATAAAAAAATGTATTGTTTGTGTATGAAAATATAGAGTCATTATATTTGGTATTAGAGTAGGGTTTAATGATTATTTGGACATTAGGGATATTAATTTGTTTTTGAAAACTCTACAAATAGAACTAAGTCTAGGATAAAATACTATTGTTTTTATAAAAACCATGAGTGACCTATGTTAATACTAGGGTTTTATATAAGAATTTGTTGTGATTTAGACATTCTATGAATTATTTTCTAGAATTATGTTATTTTCAACTATAATTTTTTGTTTCTCATGCTATGATTTCTAGTTTTATTCAATGCTTTTAACCCAAAATGACAGTGTAAATGCTTAGTGATATATATAATGTTGTGAATGTCCTCTTATTTAGCAAAAAATTATGGTTTTGGAATGAAAATTATTATTTCTATGATAAATTAATTCTATAGAAATGAATCATGATGATTTTACAGTTGATAAAATGAGAGAAAAAGATATTATTTAATCATTAATGATTAAACATCAACCTTCTACTTGTGCATCTGAAAATCCTCTACTGTATGAGAAATGGATCAACACCTTTGAGAGAATATTTTTTTGGTTTTAAATTTGTGGGATATAAATTTTTTTTCAATGTAATATATTATATGAATGGAAATGAATGTAAATAGTGGAATCATATCAAGATTATAATGAAATAGTATGTCATTGAATCCGTAGAATGATATATGTTTAAGGTTATTTTATTTAGTAAGTATTTTCTTTATACTCTACATACCAATATCACTGAAATGGGCTAAGTGCCTTCATTTTTTTTATAATCCCCCTTTCAAGGGTTGAAGGGGAACTCGTAAATGTCCCTTAGGCTTAACGACACATTACATGACACTAATGACTAATATGAATTCATCATAAGAAGAATACATCAAAATAACCCTCCCAAGAATATAACATGATGTCAGATCTCCACCTTCGCAAGGCAGGTTAGTTATCTGTCATGTGTAGTGTTTCCTAGGCCCAGTACTAATGAAAATATAATACCCACTCATTCTTCAAAATCTAGTTGTCTGTGCTTTTGGGAATGTTCTTACTCTAAATTATCATCTAGATCCTTTTTTTATTTGAAATATTCATGGTTGCATCTATATTTCAGGTGGCCTGAAGGCCTTGAGGTGGCTCGAAATCCTTGAGGTGGATCGAAGTGCTGGAGGTGTCATAAAAGCCTTACCATCCTGAAGGCCTTGGGTGGCCCGAAGGCCTTCAAGGACCCAAGGACCAAACAAGTGAATAGTTATAGCTACAAAAGTACCAAAATATCCATACAATCTTTACTACTATAGTACTTACAATAGTATCTGCTAAATTACTTATACAATAACCCAAAAATATACCCCTTCCTGAATTTGATCTTGGGTCACATGGATGCACTTGATGAGTCTTTACCAACAGGGATGAGGCTGATGTGCTACATACCAATATTGATAATTAATTTACTATGTTTAATAAAAAGGGTGATGAATCTATCAGTACCCATGAGTAATGTTTTATAAGTCTTATAATGTATGCCTATGGTTTAATTAAAACCCCTAAAAGTAAAATTGATCAATTCCTTAGTGGTCTAAATCCAAATATACAAAAGGCATTAACTAAAAGATACTTTAATATCTATGAAAAAATTATTCAATACACACTGAAATGATAAATGGAAATTGGATATTATAACAACTTATAATGTTTTGATAAGAAAAGAAAGATTGAGTGTTATGAAAAATAGAATAAATCACATGGTGAAAAAAAATTATATGTATCTACATGTCAGAAATGTGGGATCAAGCATCAATTAAAATGTTTTAATAGAACAAGGATGTGATTTAAATTTGGAAAGGTGGTTTATAATGCCCATGAATTTTGAATTGTGATTTATTGGACGATTAATGCAATGGAAGAGAATATGATTCCAACTACTAAACCACCCACATTCCAGTGTTTCTTGTTCAAGGTGTTTGGGAATTATGAGAATCAATACCTCAATTAAAGGGATAATATTGATGATAAGACACAACATCTGATAAAAAATTAAAATGGGAATGAATATTTAATTATAATGTATAAAGTGACAAATTTCAATTAGGTTACCCTTATTACCTCATATATAGTAGTGAGTTTAATGTTATATTTTTTATGATTGATCCCTATGAAATCATATTATTCACCCTAAGAGAAGTTTACTATGATCATATCCTTTTCAAGGACTATCAAGTATTGAAATGAAATTTGATATTTTTTTTGTAAAAGGATTAACCTATGATTCCAGTGAAACTATTTTTTTATATGAAAAGTTATTATATAAGATAAAAATAGTGAATTAACTTTTTAAAGTTTATATGTATCTATGTATGATGAAAATAGGAGTTATGGATACTATCATAGGTTTATGAGTTAATTTTTTATCATATGTTCAAATACACTAGCACACCTTTTGAGGTTTTATATGATGTAATTTTATCGTGATTAAAGTGATATTTATTGAAATAAAATCCTTTAGTTTTGTATATGTTTTAGTGACAATGTGATCTGAGGACGAATTCCTTTACACATTGTGGAAATATGACTAATGGTACTGGTAACCATTAGATATTATTGTACCTTTTTTGTCGATGTAATTATGCGATTATTATCAGTCACTATATAATGTTACGATTCCTTGTTAAAATTCCATATGATTTCTATCTTGATCATATTTCAAGAATATGCAATGAATAAGTGGTTAAATTTAATGTGTTATTACATTATATCGTATTTTATTATGATATGAAGTTTAACATGTAATTTGGTTGATGTATTCTGTATTATCTTAATACTAAGTCACATTTCAATACTATGTACCATTCTCAAAAAGATGGTCAGTCTGAGAGAAAAATTCATACTCTATTGGATATAATAAGATATTTTTTATGGATTTTAATGCTGGTTGGGATCAATGCCTTACTATTGTTGAATTTTAATGCAATAATATCTTTCAAGAATGAAATATAGATGGTGACTTATGAGACCATTTATAAAAGAAGTGAATAAAACAATGTTTTGGAATCAATTTGGGGGATGAAATATATTATGACCTTGATAACCAGATGAGATGATAGAAAATGTTGTTGTCATTTAACAACATGTAAGGAAAAAAAAATTTATAGAAATTTTCTAATTATAATTGTAAAAATAATACTGAATTTTTTATTGGTGATGGGGTAATCCAATGGATTTATCTGTGGATGAAAGAAGGGGAAACTAAATCTTAGGTATATCTGTCCCATTGAATTGATTGATTTTATTAGGATAATATCTTATCTATGGTGATTCCACCAAATCTCTCTCAAGTTGATGATATATTCTATGTATCTATCTTGAGGAAGTACTTACCTGAAAAATCACTATTACTAAAAAAAGGGGTCATATCTATGGATCCAAATCAGTATTATGAAGAACAATCATTAGATACTTTTGATCATAGTGAAAAATTTCTGTGAAATAAGACCACATGCATGATTATTATTTTGTGGGAAAACCACTAATTTGAGGAAGCTTCATGGGAACATAAGGATGTAATGAGGGTAAATTATCCTTGATTTATATACCAAATTGATGAATCTTGAGTATGGAATTAAATATAAGGGGGTAGAATTTAACAGCCTGATATTTTTAATGTATTTTTCTTTAAATAATTTTATTTCTTTGATAGCTTGCATTACTTGAAAGAGTGAGTTTAGACGAACCATGAAAAAATATTAAAATATCCAATTTCTATTATAAAATAGAAATTATATATATATTAATGAATAAGGATAAATACGTAATGTAATAAATAAAAATGGAAAACTAAATATGAATGTATAGTTTAGTGTATAGAAAAAAATCACAATATATTTACTAAATTGATTTTATTTTCTTCAGAACAAATTTTTATTCTTTTTATTAGTTTATATCAATTTATAAAAAACATATAAAATTAATTTTATTTTTTCAATTTATCAAGAAAAATTATCTTAAAAATAATTTTTTAGATTTTTTGAATATATATTTTTCAAGGAAATTTGAAAAATATTTAATTTTTTTGAAAAATATATTTTATTTTAAGGATTATACTTGGTAAAATTTTATTTTGGGTTAGTTTTAAATTTATATATGATTATGTTTTTAAAATAATAAATTTATAATTTTCAAAAGGGATTTCATATTTGAATATAGTTTTTAAAAAAATATATTTTAATTTTTTTTGGAAAAAGTATTTTTCATTGTGTTTTGGGAGTTTAATTTTAAATTAAATTCTGAATCCTTTGATATTTAAATTTTGAAAAGGTTGTTTTATATTTATAATAATGAGTTTCAAATTTGTAAATTAAGACCCTTTTATTCTTTGTCAATATGCATAGAAACTGTAGTAAATTTTATCACCATTGCAACGGAAAATAGCTTTTTTTGATTAAAAATAAGTGATAAGGCCAAAACATTTCATTTTATTTCTTATTTTATTAATTAAATTCAAAATTTATCCCTTGGGGTTCTATATTGTGTAATTTAATGGAACCTTGTTCAAGAAAATGACATATATAACATTAAAATCATAGAACGTGAAAAAAATAATAGACTCTTATTTTTAATAAGTATTATATTTTTAGTATGGGGTAAAATAGAATGTAAGTTAAACTATAAATATTATATGGAATTATTAAATTATTTATATTAAATATTTTAATTCATTTATAATTTTTAGGAACTAAATAATTACTTTAATTCTTACAAAAATCTAATGTTTTAATCATTCAATTAATTGAAATATCAAATAATTATATTTAAAAATTTAAAAAGTAACATTATTTGAGATATTTACGGTAATAAAATTTTTTTAGAAATGATCATGAAAACATTTGGACTCAATAAAATATTGTTTTAAAAAATTACATGTTTTTTTTTGTTTTTGAAAGTCTAATTAGAGAATAGTACAAAATTTACAATAATGATATTTTGGGTGATTAATATTTTATTGAATTATTTAAATTTATTAAAAATATTTAAAAACTAAAAAATTAATACTACATGGTATAAAATTTTCATTAATTGTAAACTTCTTGTCCAATTAAAACCATATAAGTAAAAATTACAACCTTTTAATATTGAAAAAAGTTGTTTATATAGATTAAATTAAAATAGTTTTTCAATGGGTTAATCAAAATGATAAGGTTTAAAATAAAAAAAACTTGTTTAAATTATATATTTTGACGAAATTAAAAATTTATATTATAATATCTTCAAATAAATGAAAATTTTATTGTATGTTTAAATGAATTTATTCTTATTTAGTATTTTGAGAAATTTTAAAAGTGCCCATTACTTCAGTTATACAAGGGCATCTCATCCCACTCATAATTATATAACTATTAGACTTATATATCAACAATAACTTTCTAATGTTCTTATATATTTACCTATATATATTCTATAATTGTTGTAATTCTAAAAATTCCAACTCTATAACCATTTGGATGAGCTTAATATGAGACGTTTCGAAGATGATATAATCACACTAACCGATCACTTAATTTTTATAATCTTTACTAACTCTTATAAATACATGATTATTATGATAAATAAATATATTACTATATTTAATGTTCTTATATTTTATTATTATTTTTAAAACACAATTACACACCCTCTTTCCCATCAAATAATATGTGAATGTATCACTAATACGACCTACCATTTCCGTGTAGCAATACAAATCATTTTTCATCACATTATTTCATGGATCAGAATTATGACGGGGTAAATGTTTACATATGATATTTATAAAATTATAAGACTTCTATAATTATAATATAATGTCTATATTTTCAGCATCTAATATTTTTGGAAATGATAATGTCTCAAATGTGTACTTATGGACTAACATCTCCACGTAACGACGTGATTCATTTTTCATTTATTTTTTCTCTTGGATAGAAATGTAGATATATAATATGATTATATATGATATTAATGATATAATAATTATTATAGAATTTTGTGTTTTCTTTTATTGTTATTTTGGTCCATCTGGTAAAAAAGGTAATACAACATTGATGAGTACGTATGACCTACTGTTTCCATAATTGCTGTAATTCATTTTTATATCTCTAATGTTTAAAAATGATAATAAATATGATTGTAATTAATATATATTATGTTTATACCATTATAAAAATTCTTTAAATGATGATACCATAATCAATGTTTAAGTAGTGATATTGTTGAACTGAAAATTACGTAGAAAACGTAGCGGTTATCAACAAGAACAGTTATTTCAATATAAAATTATTTAAAAATGGCTGATAAGATATTATAAATAAATAAGAAATAGTTTGATAGATATATGGTTATGGAATATATTTATATGAAATCTGTAATTATTATACATGAGTATTTAAATGGAACAAGGAAAAGTGATACTAGAGGTAAAATATTTTTATCTCACTTTTATTTCTCTGGGACACATGCTTTATACACTACTTGTTCCATTTATGTAGTGTATATACTATCAATGAATTTCATTTATAGAAAAAATTAATGATTTTTTTTGTATTTATAGATTCAAATATTTTTATTTTTATACAAGGTGATTATGATAAAAAAGGCATTGAAGTGGAAACCATATTATTTCATAATCTTGTTATTATTATCGAATGTTTTTATTTGAATATATGATGAGGTATATTTATCATACATGTAAATATTTTATAAAATTGTTTTTAATATTACAAATTGTGTTTTTAAAGTCTTATTTTCCCTTTAAAGGTTTTTAAATTTTCGAAAAGAATCTTATATTAATTTTCTAGAAAAAGTAATTTTTTTTCTTTTCTTACCAAAGTGTAAAAATATTGTGTTTGGACTTATATAAAATGAGTGTATTTTCACATCAACATCAATACTGAGGTAATTGCTTTTTCATATACAAGATTAAAAGTTTATTTTCAAATTCATATTTTTCCTTAGTAATTACGCGACATTAAAAAAGTATTTCATGATATAGTTGATATTTTACTCAAGAATAATTTCAAGTTATCAATAAAAATAATTTTCTATCTAAAATATCATTATATGATTTTACATATGTTATGGTCTAAAGATACCATCATTATTTTCTATCTGATTTTTTTATGTTTATGATGGCATGGTGTCTATGATCCTTCTTTCTTTTCATATGTTATGCTCTAATGAAATTTTTATGAAAACCATTTCTTTTTCATAGGTACTGATATGATGAATGATTTATATTATTGTGTCACACATATGTATGGTTTTCATTATGTGATGTGTGTGAACTATATCTCCATCCAATGCATTGGGAATATCTTTATAACTCATGAGATATCAATGAAAAACATATGTATAGGATTGATTCACTACAGGAAACAAGTGCATCTAGATCCACAAAGAGAATCAGGTGTGTACTTAACTAATAAGGAAAATATGTTTTTGTTGATCCACTATGTTAATGGTATTGATATTAAAACTTTACACATGAAATTATTTTCGACAATTATGATGGTGAGTCACATTTAGAACATGGGATTATGGTTTATGGTTGATTTATATTGATTTTTCACACTAATGGAGCATGTTTTCTGAAATAATAATTTTTGCCCTTGAATCTTGTTTATTGTTTATGAATGTTTGGGTATGAACATTATTATTATTTTTCCTAATAAAATAATTGTATTCTTATCTTATGATTTCATGTCATCATATGTTCTTATCTCATACGATTAACATTACAAATATTCTAATATCACCCTTTCTTATGTTTCAAACCCCAGGTTATGAAGAAATGTTTATGTAGGTTATGACAAAGAGGAGTACTACGTGAGAAGATATTTATGGGATATCTTTATGATCATTCAAAAAATAATAATATTTTTCATCTAATTTTTAAAGGCTTTAATCCTTTATGGTTCTCTCCTAGATAGTATTGTTATTTGTTGAATATTCATCTAAATAGATGTAATATTTTTCCTGTGAAAAGCATAGGTTGTTATATTCCATGAAAATCAATACTTATATTTTCCACCACCATGAAATAATCATTATTTATTATTTCTTTATTGAATTCATATTAATAAATTATTATATGGATGTAATTTTTTTCTTCATTTATTATATGTTTTCATTGATACAATGGGTATCCTCTCCCTAAAATACTATAACACACTATCATTGTTAGTCAGTAGCCACTGACATATGGGGGTAAGAGATTGAGGCCTTATGACCATCTTTATAGGTATCTTATATGAGAAATAGTCCGAGTAACTCATAAAAGGGTATTAAAGGTAATTTCTCCATATCCTTATTGTTTTAGGGTTGGTAAACATGAGACAAGGTAGCATTAGAACATTGTTATAGGACAATTCATGGGAGTAGCTAACCCACATCTGGGGGAAGGGCCATGTTTTTTATTTGGTGACTAATGTTATGGAGTTACCCTATTAAATTTTTATTATATTCACTATTTTTGTGATGAACATGTTTTTTGATGTTATGTATTATGGGGTTTGCAGCCTTGGATTGGTATTTTAATAGATAATTAGGCCATGCGGTATTATACACATGAAAGGATTTATATTTCATTCATATTATATTCCTTATATATTTCATTTCCCATATTAATTATTTTATTATTTAGATTAATTTATTTATTTTCTTGTAATTTTTAATATTTTAAGGGAAAAAATAATTAGATATATAAAATTTCAGTATCAATTTAAATAGTGTTTTCTTAAATATATTAATGATTGAGTTTTATTTTTCAGACCCTAATATAACAAAAGTCATAAAAATTAATTATATAAGATGAAAATTTAAACTAGTTACAGTTAAATAATGTTCCATTACTAACATATAGGGTCTATTATAATATAATATTGGAATAGAACGTCATATAAGAGAACCATTATATATAGAATTTCTAAATTTTGCTCTTGAGGTTAAAAAATGTAAATATGGTTCATTTTAGTTAAAATGAATTCCCAATAATAATTAAAGTTTGTTACCTATATATCATGGAATTGAAATCCTATATAAATGAACCATTGTAACAAAGGAATTAATCATTGACATATAACATGGACCTTTGGTATGGTCATTGTGGTTTGTGTAATCACCAAAAATAAATAATTTTATTAATTTAGCACACCTCATGTATTAATACATGGAGCCTATTTTTATTTTTCTATCTATAATTTTATCTTATGTAATTTCATGTATTGAGGAATGTGCTTGGAATTTTAGATAATTTCCTCATTGATGGTCTCCATTTAGGAACTGGGGAGGTTTTTCTTTCTACTCTCATAAGGTGGTAGGATTTGAACTACCAGTGGTGCCATATCTAGTGACTCTAAGGGTGCCTCATATTTCACCACCTATAAATAATGGACTACGAACTACTTCTTAATTTTGAGAAAGTTATTTTCACCTAGTACATTCCATGGAGGGAGATCCATGGGTTGTGCTGACCGTGTCTAATTTGACCAGAGAGTTATAGTAGTAACATCTTCCTTTTTTCTAAGAGGTAGGTGGTCCCCAGTCTCTGGAGTGATGGTTAAAGGATATTAATGTTATGTTAATGAATTTAACAACACCATATAAATGAGAGTTAACATTTCAGACTATGTGCTTCACTAATATGTCATGTAATGGTGTGATGTTATTACTAAAGTAGATCTACATCAGGGCGTGGCCTAGAGGGAGTTAAAAACTACCTTCTTTGATTACTTCTTCATATAGACACTAAGGGGTGATCAAAATATGGAATTAATATCTCCAGATCATGAAAATATGATTTTAATGTGTTAATCAGTTTAATTCATTGGGCTCTATAAATTTCCACATAAGTTTATGATTGTTTAGCTATAATGGGAGACAAGTTCTTAAGATAGAATTGAGTATGTTATTAGATATCAAGTGAACTTAATCTGAATGAATAATATCTTTGAGAAGGTGAAATAATCCCTTATCATTAAATTAAATATTACAGTATCCAAAGGAACCTATAATGGGGATATTACATCCATGAAAGTAAGTGGGACATTTAGTGCTAAGAAGCATCACTATGTGACTTCTCACAAGGGTAGTGGTAGATATAGTGTGCACACTATTAGATATATGGTATGTCGTCGGTGTGGTAAGAAGGTTCAACTGATGCCCTAGTGTTGCATGGACTCATGGGAGTGTTGAGAAAAGAAAACAAAATGGTCCATCTCTAGAGAAACTATTACACATTTCCAATGGTTCCCAGAAAGAGGGGATATGTACTAGTTCATAGTTCTGAAGTGATATATGTGTAGCCATGCCACGAATGGAGGTAGATAACTAATAGTCATTCATAATGATAAATTGGTAGATACATGGGATCCAGACATAATATGTAGACTATTAGAAGAGAAAATAATATTGGGGATGTCCTATAGTATTTCGAAATATTGGGTTTTTCCAGTTTCATGTAGTGTTGACTACACATTTCGAGCATAGTATGAGGGTTTCTAGAATTCAATGTATGATGTCCGAGGAATCAATTTTATTTTCTTTATTTCTTGAAACATGATAATTTAACTCCGTTGTACAGTCTATGTTAATGGGATGCCTGAGTTTAGATATTGAATACCTATATTCGATGATATCCATTTAACCACTCCATGAAATCTAGTTAGAGGGTATTCACTATTTCAGGGAGCATCCCATTAAGATATTTGACTATCGATTTGTATGGAATATTTTCATTCTTGAGATGATTTGATTTCAATTAATCATATGATGGAATAGATGGCTCCCTTTTGAGATCATATGGGCAGTAATCAATGAAGGGTGTCATTCGCATCACTTGAGGGTGAAATCTGTTTTTACAATGGATAATTGGATGTCTAGGGATGTCTTTATATAATTGAGAATCTTAGGATGTGCAGATTTTCAATGTTGATTAATGAAATCTAACATAATATTCAGGTAGAATGAATGGAAATATTTCTTCAAATTTTAGACTATTTAATGGATATATTCCATTATGATTTTCAAGGCTTATTCCAATGAGAGAGAATGGTTAACTTATTATTGAGCTAATCCTAGTAAATGTACCATTATCAATACCTCTATATAGGATGGATCCTACTATGATCCAATAACTAAATATGTATTTGGGTGACCTATATTCCAAGGAAGTTATTTAATATAGTACATATCTTTGGGGTCAAACAATTCTTTTTTATAGGAACGAGAATGGTAACTTGTGATTACATGTATAATACCGATGGTTCAATCACCTTATAGTTAAACTTTTGAAACAGCATCAGTGTATTGATAATATCATTGGCCATATCTGGGGATCTAGGGACAAATTAAAGATTTATTGTAATTGTTTTATCATCGAGTGAGATTTAGAACCTCAAGGACACCATATATAGTGTTCCGAAGTAGGTATATCATATATTACTATTTGGAAATTTTTTCCTATCCAACAAAGCACACTTATATAATAATGGCTATAATGAATTAGTTCACAACCCATATATGGATATATTTCACTTCAATAAACAATAAAATAACCACAATTTATCCAAAAATCATGGGCATAGGTTAACATATACACATAGTTTTTCAAAAACCATGAGTATTAGGTGCATGGATGGATTGGGGTTGGTCTATGTATAAAATATTGTTGTAAGAATTTTATTTAAATCATATATTCATGGTTTCAAAATAATTGGTATAGGTTTATTGACATGGTGAAAAATATCCCACACACAAATTTCAACCAATCATAAATGTGGGTATAGAATTTTAAAACCATGTATATAGCTCAATGATATATTTATGGATTAATGTCCCATAGTTCTCTGAACCATGGGTATAGGCTATACACATGGTTTAATTGTTTATAACCATGGTTCGAAACTATAAGTATAGGGTAATTTTCTTGTAGTGTTTATTTTCTTTTTTTGCAATTATATCTTAGTGTACATTTGTTGATAGGTAGAACACATTAAACATGTAGAGGTCATTTTGAATAATATTTTAGTCTATTGTATTTATTGAAAACACTAAATGTGTATCTTTTGGATTAATAAATTACACTTTCTTTTCCACATAATATTTGAATTAGGGGTATTAGTGGATCTATAAAAGGAGAGAGATCATTTTTCTTGGGACTATCCAATGAATATTTTTGAAATTTAGAGATTCTTGGGATTAATTGGATTTTATCGGTGATTCATTCATAAATATTCTTATTGTGATGTTACTTTTAAGGGATCGACCAATAATTATGTAATGTTAATATGAGTTGTATCATATGAAAATGATTTTATTCAATAGAAAAGAAAATTAACCTCAAAACTAATTCTAAATTTTTTTATGTTTGGAAGAAGGGTGGACATTTTTTTTATGGATCATGTATTTGGATGTGAGCAATTTTAATTAATCGAATGTGATTCATAATAGATGAGCCTCCAAATTCTAGCCTCCTCTGCTCAACTACTCGTGGATTTAACTTGAGTTAGTAGTTATTGTTCATCTATTGTATTACGGGAGACACTCACTTATGGGGGATAAATTTTCGGTATATATAGACCATTAGAGCCTCAAATATATATGTTCTATTTGGGAAGTAAAACTACAATAGTGAAGGATGTTTGAATATCTTTATACCTCTGACTTCATTGTTGTACATAAACATGAGTAAGTTAATGTTGTTTCTAATTATTTATGATGAAACATTTCAGATCAATTGGTTTAGTTATCTAGTAGTGAATAGAAGTTGATGGATAAATTTTTATAAAAACTGATTAAAATTTAGAAGTGTTAGAGGAAACCTATCCCCATGATTTTATCATTGGTTCCATAAGTTTTTAATTGAATAAATAGGAGTAATTTTTTTGAAATGAATGGACTGGTCATAAGAGATAGTATTTATTGTGAGGAGACACCTAATGGTTGGGTTATTAAAGAGGATGAAAATATACATTTCCTTGGGTGTTTCTAGATCCCAATAATCATGCATGTTGGATTGATTAATGAATTTAAAGATTTTATGTGGGTGGTGAATTATGGACTGAAAAAGATATATCAATATTTTCACCTCTAGAACCAGAGGCCATGTATAAAGATAGAAAAAGTGAGATTTTCACATGTTTCTACACCACTCAAAAGGTGAAAGTTGAATAATAGTAACATAGTATCATTTTTACACCATTAACCATAAAAAAAATTAAGTTATATCTTGTAAATATGCACTTTGTGATGATATTTCCAATTAATTCCCAAGGCAATGACACATTATTCATGATTTCGGAATGGATGATTGACATTTCCCATCTCTTATCAATATGGGAGGCCTTCTTAGTGAATGATATTGGGAGATTATATATCTGAAATTTTATATATATACAGAGGATTATATATAAAATTGTATTAGATAAGGATTATCGGTTCACATCATGGTTTAAGAAGGGGTTATTGAATGATCTTGGTTTGTAGACACTTTTATGAATAACTTAAGATCCTCAAAATGAAGTCCAATTTGATAAAAATATATAGGTATTAGTAGAATATTTATCTATTTTCTTTTAGGATTCCTAGGATCATGGGAGAAACACTTTACACTTTTGGAGTTGTGATATAATAATTATATTTAAGTGAAAATTCAGATGGGTCCAAATGAGGCTATATATTTTAGGTAATTTCATTCACCTTTGAGTTGGTTAGAGGTTGGGGTGGAAAAACTATAGAAAATACATTTAATTTAGGATAAATTTGAGAATATAGAACAAATTTAGAAGCACGTGGAAATAACTTAGTGTGGCAAGAATTCATATGTCGATTGGTATCAACAACGCATTGAAATTCAGGTTAGGGATGAATCTTTTATACTATTTTCCTAGGTTCGGTCATCATTAGATTCAAAAGATATAGAAGAAAGAAACTAGAATTATTAGTCCATTCAATATTTTATAGAGGATCGGCTTGTTATCTTATCATCTAGATATTCCTTAATAGTATAGTGATATACATGATGGCTTTCTTATTTATTAGCTCAAATATTAGTATCCTGACTTGTTCCATGTTTTTTATCTCAAGGATGTTGAAATAAAGGATGATACATAATTTTAGGATTATCATGTATTTATCACCAAACATAGTAAGATGAATGTTTTTCTAGAATAATTCCTCTTGTCTAAGAGTTAAAGAAGCGTGGTCGTACTAAATATGAAACATATAAACTGGAGTCTAATAAAAATGAACAATTTATAGAGCTATTAGATAATGTAGATTAAGATCCCTTTGAGGTAAAACATGTGGATGATTTGTCTTAATATGGGAAGGTTATATGATCTTAGTTATTAAAATAGGAATGAATCATTTTTATATCGATCAAAACCGCATATTTTTTTTATAAGTGTCTATGTGGGTTTATATGGTTATATGGGTGTTCCAGAAAAAAAGGGGAGGTCAAAGAATGTAATATATAAATGAAGTGACACTAGCTAACCAGATGTTGTCTACTGGATAGTATAATGACTTCTTGTATGATGGGTAATCCCCTATAAGTACCTCCAACTAGTTACTGACACCTACTGGCAAGCCCCATGGTTCTGGATTTCTTTTCATAAAAATGAAAAAAAAATATTCTTTTTACCCTTCCACCACATCCCATTTTTACTACAAATTTTTCCCTTGTCTTGGGATATAGTTTTGTACATGGATCTCTCATACACCCTTTATTCTTAAGTGGATGTATCTTAAAAAACCAAATTTTCCACTTACACTCTGTGTGATGGAAGGATTGTGGTAATTATTTATCTTAGATACCATTAATTCTTAATGTTTTGTTCCATTTGAATCCGTTCAGTCTAGTTCGATATAAATACACTATTTTTTTGACACTTTTCACTTCATTACATTATATTTCTATACCTTAAATATTAGGTTTGTACTATACTAGTAATCTTTTCCATTCCAAAGGGAATGTTATACATGATTGTCTTTAAAATAAAAAATGTTAATAAAACCCTTCATTGTCATAAATATCCATAATTCCAATTGTTTACAATAGAATATATATTCCATCAATTTTAACATTTATCCAAACCTAGATGCATCATATGCCACCCAAAAAACAATTTTGGATTAAGAACTCCAGCCAAACAACCCCTATGGGTGGGATAGTCAAATAAATGATGGAAACCATAAATTCAGTTCAATAAAAATACCCCTGAGGTTGTGTTTTTTTTAATTAAAAAAACCAAATAATTTCATGTATATAAAATTCTAGACCCCAATCGTGTGTTAGGATCTTTATTTAAAAGTGTAAATTATTGATATATACCTTTGGGTATGTCTTTAGTCACATCATAATAATAAATATTATTATGAAGTCTTTTATAAATGCTATATCCAGAGAAATATAACTAATATCTAATTCCAAGAGGAATGGACTAATTGGATTATGAAATGAAAAAAAAATCTCAAGGTAAATCATGGAAGGCACTTCCATGGATGTGACTTAATTTTGAGGAAATTATAGACATGAGTAATTTAATTAGTACTTAAGATTCATTTACCGTGGATACCTTGCTTTCTAATTCATCAAATTTATCACATCATCAAATGTGTGAATACCTCATGAAATCCATGGATTCAATACTTCGAATACATTGAGTGAATTCAAAGGATGATGTCCAATTCATTTATGTGAATTTCAAGTGGTAATTCAAACTTCTATTAAGTCAGTGTGTTACTCTCATTTAATTTCAGATATAGTCTTTACAAAATCATTAATAACATTAAAATAATCAAGAAACTGGGTATGCTATTACAAGTTTATATTGATTTCTTCATACATTAAACACTATGGGTCATCCCCTTGGATAAATTTTAATTAGTTAATTTAGAAATATGGAGGAGTGGAATGATGAGGGTTACACACTTGGATTCCACTATGATACCATATTTCTATACATGTCAAATTGATAACTATAAGTCGGCTTGAAAAAACAGAAGACATATAATTCCATGAGTATTCTAGGGATTTGAAATGGGTGTGTTTTGTAGGAATTATTTCAACATTTCAATGGATTCCATATCATTATTTATTATTATATTCATTGGATAAATAACTTTTATCCTTAGACCAATAAAAATTTTCCATTATTAGGGTCATCCATCATAGGTCAGATCAGGTAGGGTTATCCAGGTTTCCCTTGAGGAGGATGAGTGTGATGTTTCTCTCTTATATTACTTATTAATATTATTATATCTATAATCCATTAAATTTTATATTCATATACTAGATTTACTTTAGGCATAATTGGTGGTTTCTTTTATAGTTGTGCTCATCCCTGTTTGGAATTCCACATTGTACCCGTGATGATTTAATTGATATAGGAAGGAATAATGAAAATAACCTATTTTAGATACTAAATTTATTATTATATGGAGAGAATTAGAACAAATGACTAATATGGGACTGAGAATGCTTGTGGACTTTAGATGTTTTTTTGTCATTTGTGTTACTTTTCTTATCTAATAAGTACTTGTATAAATACTACCATGACATTAAGAAATTAAAATTTACACCACCATGACCTCATATATAGTTAGTGTTACTTTAATTCACTATGTTAGATGAATTTATTATCTATTTGTGTTATGTTGGATTTAATTTCACTATGTTTCACTATTATAAAGAGTTTTTAGTCACCTCATAGTACCACCACAAACCCTTGTTGATATTTAGTTACATAAAAAATATGGGGAGGTGTGATCTATTCCTTCTATCCCTCTAGACTAGTTACTTATCTCTAAACAAGGACAGGGAAATCACAATATATGATTTCAGATTTCTGTGATTAGTGATTACTAATATTTACATTAAATTATTTTAAATTCCAATAGAAGATATTAAATTATGTCAGAAAATAAATATTTTAATTTAATGATGAATAAATATATAATATAAAAAAGATAACCATTTTTATATCATATCATTTTTTTTGAAAAAAACTGGTAATTAATGAGCAACAAATTCAATAGATTAACAATTTTATCAAAGGATAATTAAATGTATTCTATACTAGAAAAAATAATAAATTTTATACAAAAAAAATTATTTGGGGAATATTTTTTGAGTGCTCATATGTATGAACATTCCATATCTATGAAAAACTAATAAGGAATTTAAATGGAACTTTTGTTCATAGATTATTTTGTTTAGGAAAGTAATGGAAATAATTATTCAAATAACATAATACTAATTTAGTTAAATATTATATTAATATAAAATAGGTGGTAATGATATTATGGTTAATATAGAAGTAGAAATTTAAATCACTTTGAATTTTTATGGTTGGATATTTTACAAAACTAATGTTATGATTTCAATTGATTTGTACAAAAAAATGGTTTAGGGTAATGGTGAAAATTTTAGAATTCCCATGATTTTTTGTAAAAACATAATTCTTTATCTTACAAAGAACCTTTTAAATGAATCATATAATAGTAATATGGATATTTTCTATCACTTCACCATTGAAAAGATGAAAATAATAATACCCAAGATGAACATGATTGTTTCAAGGTATAGTAGAAGTGGGTAGACCCATAGCCAAGAATGCATTTTCATTATTTTTAATGTATTATATTTTATGAAACGGAAAAATGTAACCCCAAAATTTTCATATAAATAATCTTTTCACTTATAATATAAAATTAATTTTGGTTGCCAAAAATGACCTTTTCTGGAAGTTCTTAAATATTTAATCGATTAACATTTCATGACATACCATCAATGAGATTAATGATCCAAGAGTAAAATATATATATATATATATATAGGTATATATAGATGATCCTAGAATCTAAGATATTCACTATAGGAACACTAGGTTTGAGTTTTGGAGAATTAAACCACATGGTTAATTAATTACAGATCCTAATAATAATTCATTGGGATTTAAGAATTCTTTCATGTTTTTTATAAATCCTTGAACGGGTGGAAGAATATGAGCACTCTCGATTATTGAGTGGTTGTTTGAGAATATATCTTTCGATTATTGATACTTCTATAGATTATCGACTGTGTGCACAGTCTCCATTATTCTATACTGTTGGTCGGAGTGGATACTTAAGAGGTGGGTGAATTGAGTTCCAATTAAAATTTCTGTTAAAATATTGTCTATTTAAAATCCCACAATTTATAAAACAAGTTAAATTGTACTGAATTTATACAAATTGTAAATGTTCACTTAGCTTCTCAAAGATTGATTAGGTCTCAATTAATTTAACCACAAGATCAAACTAACTTTTGAAACTAACCTATTGATTTACAATATGTCTAAACACTTGGTAATTTAACTATCAAAGTTGCTTTAAAATAGTTTTTTATTTCAAAGTAATAGTAGAAGAATAAATAAAATATATGTAGTATAATATAAACTTAAACTAATGATGCACATCAGATGTAACAAGAGGTTCAGTCTCAAGACGAGACTTAGTCCTCTCAAATTTATATAAAATTTGATCCACACCCTAGATCGGGGTTAACAACAGTTTACAAAACTGTCCAGGCCACGCAGGGACCTATACCACTATTCTTTGTGGGAAACAAATTGACCAGTCCACAAAAGGACCTCCTCCATAATTGATGTGGGTAAACAAGAGATAAGAGATTTGGAGTGAGTATTTTGATATCCTCCAGTTCAGTGCTGGAGATAGTGTGTATAGGAAATACAAGGTACACCACACTGCTCAAATGTTAATAAATAAATCACTTAGAGAGAGTAGATAAGAGTTTAAAAAGCTCTGGACTCGTTGGATTCAGCAGGAATGCTTCTGAGTCCTTCTCTGGTTTTTCTGTTGAAAAACAGAGTGTTGTAGTCAGCTTGTCTTCTATAGGAATGAAATTAATCTCTTGATTTATCATGTGTTCTTCAGTGGTGTTGTATTGCATTCATGAGAGTTCATTGAAGGTCTGGAAATCTATTTGTCGCTCAGGATTGATCTTCATGTTCAGCACAGTGCTCTCGGGTGTATGTAAGTTCTTCTCGTTGTGTATTCACACTTTTCTCTTTTTGTTCACTGCTTTTTAGGTGTACTTCATCTTAATCTCATTATATTCCACACTTTCTCGCACTAAGAATGATTCCTTTTTCATAGGTATGAGATACGGTTTCCTGACATGCCAATAACTATCATTAAATAACATTAATGGCATTAAAAACATCAAATATGACTGTTAGTATTATTTATATAATATTGACAAAAAGATAAGAAACGATGTCATAGTGATTAAGTAAACGGTGTCTTTTTCACGATATGAGCTTCACGGTATGACCATGTCATGGTGTCTATCTCACGGTGTCTGGGTCACGGTTAGTCCATCACGGTGTCAGGGTCACGGTGAGTCCTTCACGGTGTCAGGGTCACTATGAGTCGTTCATGGTGTCTGGGTCACGGTTTCTGGGTCACGGTGAGTCATTCACGGTGAGTACATACTTAGACAAATATTTGTATTTAGACTTAGATACTAATATACAGAATATGGATTAAGTTTAACCATTAGAGAGTAAGAGAACATTAATCATAAACATAAAGGCTTGATATGATATGTGAGATCTGTGATCATGCATGAGACTTGTAAATAATAAAGAGAGTAATTAACATCCATAAGATTTGTTATCATTAAAACATGATGAGTCGTTATTAATTAATAGTAATAAGATTTGAAACCATTAAAACATGATTAACACATGAGGAGTCCAACAATGTCCCCCTTTTTGATGATCACAAATTATTTATAGGCAGAATATAAATGACATGTAACATTAAAGATACTAGCATAGCAAAAAAAACATTATAGAACTGAAACTTGTAGTTTTTTTCTCCCCCATTTATACATGTAGAGTTTTCTCCCCCTTTTGGGATTATAAAAAAGTAGATAAAATGAAATGAAACTCGGCAGTTGTCATTAAAGAAAGGGTTTAGAATACAAATTACAGGAGAAGTACAAACTATAAACAAGAAATGACATCCCACCAAAAAGAAAACAGTCTCTAGACTCTTTAGGGATCTATATTTTCCTTGCCTTTAACCGCAGAAGGAGCGGGTGATGAAGTAGAAGAAGGAATAGATGCAGTAGACAAAGGGGGTAAGGGTAGACCTTCAAAAATAGGTGGAGACAAAGTGGGAGAAGTAGAAGATCTAGGCTTAGGTTGGTCAAGAATGACTGGCTGGATCTGAGAAAGAGCATGGCTGACTGACATGGCAGTTGAGGCTAAGGCAGGTAGAGGAGGTCTAAGGGGTGCATCAGCTGGAGAAACAATAGCAGTACTCTACACATGAAGATACGACTTCAAAAGAATGATGAAATCAGTAATGATTTCACCAGAATATTGCATAACCTTTTCATAATCATCCTTATTCTATATAAAGTTGTCCAACAATCTGGTGAACACTGTAAGTTTCTGAACATGGGATTTAAAATCTTGAGTCACCAAAGGGATTCACAAATTTTCCACAAGATATCTAATGTGATATGTCATATCACTTTTAGAGAAAATCCAGGAGAGATAAAGATCTATATTTTTGGTGATCTCTTGTTGAGCATCATTGGATATCTTAGAGTGAATCTTAACCAAGTCCAATTCTATATCACTATTCTTAAACAATTCTTACAAAGAAGAAAGATCCAAGCCACTAAAGGCACTCTGAAGTTCTTCCTTGATTATGGATCTCAACATATAATCATCCAATGAAGATGTGGAGGTCTGACCAGAAGAAGGTGAAGCCTTGACAACTTCGGTTAGAACTTTGAGCTATTTCAACACTTTTTGCAGGAATCCAGTGTATTCATCTGTAAGCTTATTCAGATTGTCCACAAGCTATCTCATGCATTTCAGCTTCTTGGTGTGTCTTTTTCCAATCTTTTCATCAAAAGAAAGTAGGTATGGATGAACTTCAGACACAATTTCCCTAGAAAGGATGGAATCAGATGGCTCCGGAGAAGCAGCAACAGGTGCAGGAGCAGAAACAGGAGATGGATCAGATCTCAAAGATAACTCATTCTGCAAACTTGCTAACATATTTGTCAGATTTTCCACATCAGAACTCAGAAGCTTATTCTAAACTCTGACTTCTTGAATTTCTCGGATCATCCTTGGTTTAATATGCAAGATAATATTTTCCAAGAGAATTGATGAATCTTCTTGACTTAACTTAGTCACTGGACGAGGTTGAGTGGAGAAAATTTTCTGAACTCTAGCTAACAAAGTTTCTCCAAAAACATTCAGAACATATTTCGTCACAAAGAGTGATGCTCGGGTAAGGGTGTGGGTAAAGGTAGTGGTTCAGATTCTGGTTGTGGATCAGAGTCATATTCTGACTCATATTCTGATTCGGATTGAGGTTGGAGCTCTGGTTCTAGTTCTGGATGAGCGATAGACATTAGTTGAAATAGAGAAGAAAGATACATTCCAGTTGTAGACACTTGCTCTGACTCAATCACATCATAAAATCATTGGAAAACAAAACTGGTGTGCACAGAGTATGAGACAGTAGGTTGAGAAGGTTCAGTAGATCCAGCTTTTGTTATCTCAAGGTTTTGAGGTTCCTCCCCCTCAAATTGTGCTTCCCTTTCAGAATCTTGAGGCTCAAGAACATGAACAAGATCCATAGTATCATCCGTGATCTCTTTAGAAAAATCTTGCCTTGCCATCTTGAAGGCAATTTCCATCCTCTCTTCAGTAGAGGGAATTATCTCAGGAACGAATTGTTCCACTGGTTGAACATCCAGACTTGCTTCTTTTTCAACAGAAATGTAACGACCCTAAGTTTCATAAATGGAAAATCCCTCTTGATCCAGTTAAATGTTTCTTTATGAAAAATGTTTTTATAAGATGTCAACTTCTTTAGTTTTACCTTAAGATTTGTGACCGTTACTTTTATAGTCGGTGAACAGTGATCATCTGAGTAGTATAAATATAAGGATTTAACGAACCCATTTCTACTCAGATAAAGGAAGCGATGGCCTCATCAAGTATAATTGCCCCTTACGAAGCCCATTTGTCGGAGCTCAGAAATGAGGTGGCATCTTTGGGCTTCGCCCTTGACCAAGCCCAAGCTGAGCTTCATTATGTCAAGCTTGAACGGGATCGTCTACAGGAAAAGTGGAAGTTGTTAGAGATTACCACTCAAGCTATGTTATCTGAGCCGCCCCAAGAGTCTGTCACCATCGCACACCTTACCCTTAGGTCTTATGCGGCTATTTTAAGGGGTTATGTAACAAATAAGTAGCACCATGTTCATTTACATTACTTTTTTATATAATAATGAATAAAATTTCAAGTCATTTTTGATACATTGTAATTAGTTTTTAAAGTACAAATTGTGTTTTTAGTAATTATTTAATTAAGAATTATATTTTATTAAATTAAAGTATTTTTGAATTAAATAATATTTTAGTAAAATATTATTATTAAATTAATTTTTATTAAATATAAATGATCATATAATTTTATGAATGAAATTAAAATTTTTATTAAGGTTTGAAAGCCATTTCTGTCAAAACCCGTGAATTTTTTATAAATGTCGGTTTTTATTTTGAAAGTGGAAATTCACATATTTAGAAAATTATTTAGATAAAATAAATATTATTTTTTGAATCAGGATGTCGAAATTATCCAAAGTTGAATTTTTCATAATTTTCTGAGACAGTAAATTTTTGGGTAAAAATTAAATACCATTTAAATATATAATGTGTTTTATGACATCATAATGAACCAATGGTGATGTAATAAAATACCATAATCCTTATGTTCGGACAATATGTGTTTTATCATTAAAATAATGAGGTTTTGGGTTTGTTTGACTTACTTTTCAAAGCATTAATGGAGCCCTCAAGACTTATTCAACACTTTGCCTTTTTAAATTAATTTCCATGGGAGTGTGACTCACCTTCAAATAAGAAACCCTAATTTTTTAATAATTTCGGACCTTGGCCTCGTAAAATATTGTTTTCCTCTTTCCTTTTCCATAAACCATGGGCAAATACCATGGGATGGTTTGTGGTTTGGATTATTTTAATATAAGGGGTCCCAAACCTAAATAATAAAGAATTCCCTCACCTTTCATATATAAACCCACCCAAGATCCCACTTACTCCTCACTCAAAGCCCTTGGAGTTCGTCCAACCTCTGACCTACTCTCTCTAGAATCATCTCAAGGTGCCCCAATCTCCGAAGAAGCCTCTCACAATCCTCTCTCTAGCCTTTGGAAGCACACTTCCAAGTAAGGGTTTTTTCTTCCTTTCTCATGTGTGTCAAATTTTTTAAGTTGTATTGCCCTTTTAATTTCAATTATGAATGTTGGGGTATGGTTTATCACCTCCCCCATACTTCCATCTTATTGTTTGAATGATGTGAGACCTCTTTCTCTCCCATTAAATGCCTCCCGTGTACACCTGTTACTATGCCGAAATTCTGAAAGGAACTTCTCTCTCTTCTTTTACATTCAAGCAATACTTTTTTATCATGAATCTAAATTCTTTTTCAATTGTTGGTACATGTATCTATATGACCTCCTTACTTTCCATTACATTTAAATATGACTAGGAACCGTTTTCTCTCTCATCAACCTTTTTTATGAATTCTTATGTCATGCCGTTACGCTGCCGAAATCGCACCGATTTTCTAAACCAATGTCATTGTGTAGTGAATACCATGCCCATTTCTCCATAAAGGGTATTCACCTTTATGCACATTTACTTATTGATTTTAAAGTTTCATGTATTAATTCCACAATCTTTTATCGTGGAATAAATGATTGTGTTTTATGAATCCATGTTTTATGATCCATGTGGCACACTTATGCATGAAATGAAATGTTTAAGAAGGGTGTGCCCTTATAGAACTCCAATGCATTTGGTAAAGTATAGTATCATGATACGTCATGTGCAATGAGTGTTGACTCATGCTAATTCATGTGCAACGAGGGTTTACTCGTGATTCAAGTGCAATGAGGGTTTACTCATGCTCCATGTGCAATGAGCCTTGGCTCATGCTAATTCAATGTTAAGTGTTGTTGCCACATTTCCATGTTATGATTATCATGCTTTATCATGCCTTTATTCTCATATTACTCATATGCTCTATTGATATTTCTATTGCTTAAAATTTATTGAAATCCTCATGTTATTCATTGTGTACTCCCTTACTGGGCTTATATAGCTCACCCTTTTCTTATGCATGTCCTCAGGTTATCCCATGCAATGCTAAGTACGAAGGAATGTAGTGGTCATGTAAAGGAAGTTTTCAATAACGATGTTGTATTTCAAGTTTAAAGTTTTTATGTAATGATCCTAAGCCCCAAAGACACTAAACCTCTCTATCTTCTTTGTTTTATCTAGTGAAGTTATATGTAATAAAGCATGTTTATGTTGTAACAGAAAGCAGGGTTGTCATAGTTGGTATAAGAGGATAGGTTTAGTTATTTTTTGGGATTAGGAAACCCTAGTAAAGCCTTAGATACAAGACTAAGTATAATAAAAACATCCCTAAGTTTTTGTAAATACTAATTAAGTGGTTTATCAAAAAAATACATCCCTGTATGGATACGAGCAGGTAGAGGCGGCTCTGGCACAAATGTATCCTAGGGGTAAAACCCGAAAACACCGCTTTGAGCTAGACTCGAACGGGAACTGGTGCACGACAACGGGCCTTGCTGCACTCGTGGTTACGACACTCCCGGGGGATATGTTTGGATAAATTCACCATCATAGTATGAACCCTTATTAAGGGAAAAATGCCCATAAGAATATAAGTTAGAAGGAAGATCATGAGAAGCTTGGATTGAATCCTATAGACTCATGAGTTAAATATATTATAGTTGATTTACAAGTCATCAACTTTTGTATTTGGATTACCCCTTATGTGTTACCCCTAACTTTCCTTTTATTCCATCCAATGGCCGGTAATAGGAGAACTCGGGCTAACAACCATTTTGAATATCAGTGTGATGATTGGACTAATGAGATGCCCAATCCAATGGGAGCGGGAATCGCAAACTTTTTTACGCTTCTCTCTCAGATAACTCAAGTTTTGAATAGAAACACGGGTTAAGAGGAACGTTCAACCCCCCCCCCCAAGAAAGAACAAGTCGCTATCGAGAGCTTCATGAGACAAAGGCCTTCTACTTTTAGTGGATCATCTGATCCCATGATCGCTGAGCAATGGATCAACTCCATTGAAAAGATATTCAATATCCTTCAATGTTCTGAACAAGAGAAGGTTCTCCTGGTGGCTTATCGTATGGAGGGTGAAGCTGATCAATGGTGGACGTTGATAAAAAATACGAAGCCTGAGGTGGAGATCGAGGCTTTGGAATGGAAGGAATTCCGGAAGATGTTTTTCGATAAATATTTTCCGCGCACCCTCCGTATTAAGATGTAAAGGGACTTCCTTTCCCTCAAGCAGAAAGATGAAGAATCTGTGGGAGCGTGTGAGGAAAAATTCACAAGGCTTGCATGATACGCTTCCGGCTTTCTCGTTACCCCCGAATGCAAGGTTGACCGCTTCTTTGGTGGGATAAAGCCAAGCTTGCGGAAAGTATTAGCGATCCGTGACTTCGACAGCTATGAGGAAATTGTCCGATGTGCCCTCAAGGTTGAAATGGAGATCGGAGAATCACAAGGGTATCATGGGGACAAGAAGCGTAAGGTGGAATTCAATGCTGGTGGTCTGATGGATAAATCCAACGGCGCTAAGAAGTTCCATCACCCCACTTGCCAGATGTGTGGAAAGAAGCACCCTGTAAATTGCCTTAAGGGGATGAGAAAATACTTCATGTGTGGAAGAGAAGGGCACCTAGCTATTAACTATCGGCAAGAAGGACCCGCGGCTGCGACAAGGGAGAAGAACGCTCCATTCGAACCTCAAGGCGTTGTTCAATGATACAAATGAAAAGAACCAGGTCATTTTGCAAATCAGTTCCCTAATCCAAGGGTTATCGGAGGCAACCAGCAACCTCCAAGATAGCAAGGAAGAACTTTTGCCATCACTTCTGCCGAAGTGAACCCCGACAACGAAGTGGTGACAGGTACGCTAGTTATTCATTCATGAATTGTGAATCCACTTTTTGATTTAGGTTCTATGCATTCTTTTATATATCAAACGTTTAGTAGAACAATCCATGCACCACTACAAATCATGGATGTAATGATGTCGGTGAGTACGGAAAATGGGGCAATCATTGCATCCCATGAGTATAAGTCCTCCCCTGTTATAATCTGTGGATTGAATTTCCTGGAGAACCTCATCATACTCCCTTTGGTGGAATTTGATGCAATTCTTGGAATGGATTGTCTTTCCTTATATAGAGCCAACATAAATTGTCGGGATAGGGAAATCACACTCCATATGGAGAATCGACCCCCGATTCTTTAGAAGTGTCAGGAGGAAGATGAATCTTCTTTAGCTCCATCATCTCAAGAATGGATATTACTACCTTATGAGCACGCATATCTGGCTCAGATGATTGAGTCCAAGGAAGAAACCACCCTTGAAGAAATGCCTATTGTGAGGGAATTCGCTGATGTATTTCTCGAGGAACTTCCTGGTCTTCCTCCAAGAATAGATGTTGAGTTCTCAATTGAACTTATACCTGGGGCGCTACCAATATCCAAGACTCCATATAGAATGGCTATTGTTGAGCTTGAAGAGATGAAGAAACAACAACAGGAGAATCTGGATAAAGGGTTTATAAGCCCAAGTGCATCACCATGGGGTACACCAGTCCTCTTCGTCAAGAAGAAGGATGGGTCAATGCGGCTTTGCTTAGATTATCGTGAACTTAACAAAATCACGATAAAGAACAAGTATCCTCTCCCAAGAATCGATGACTTGTTTGATTAGCTGCGTGGAGCACAATACTTCTCCAAGGTGGACTTGCGGTCGGGATATTATCAAGTAAGGGTGAAGAAGGAAGATATCCCCAAGACTGCTTTTCGTACAAGGTATGAGCACTATGAATTCATAGTAATGCCTTTCGGACTCACTAATGCTCCAGAAATATTCATGGAATTGATGAATATAGTTTTTAGAGATCACCTAGACAAATTTGTGGTAGTATTTATAGATGATATTCTAATATACTCAAAAACTAAGGAGGACCATGAGGAGCATTTAAGAACTGTACTGGAGACTTTGCGCAAGGAGAAGCTCTATGCCAAGTACAACAAGTGTGAATTCTGGTTGAAGGAGGTCTCATTCTTGGGACATATCATCACAAGCAATGGGATATCTGTGGACCCCTCCAAAACAGATGTAATTGAGGGATGTCCGAGGCCAACATCGGTAACTAATATCCGTAGCTTCTTGGGGTTAGCTAGATATTATTGACGATTTTTGAGAAATTTATCACGATTGTCCAACCCTCTTACCAAGCTAACTCGAAAGGGAGTAAAGTTTTCTTGGAGTGATGAATGCAAAGGAAGCTTCAAGGAGTTGAAAAGGAGGCTTATCACTGCACCAGTGCTCACTTTACCCACATGTGGGGAGCTTTTTGTGGTATTCAGTGATGCTTCGAAGAAGGGATTAGGATGTGTGCTGAAGCAGAATAATAAAGTGATATCCTATGCCTCAATGCAGTTGAAAATCCATGAGTGAAACTATCCAACACATGATCTGGTGTTGGCGGCGGTGATCTTTGCCTTGAAAATCTGGCGGCATTATCTATATGGAGAGAAATGTGAGATATATACTGACCACAAGAGTCTTAAATATATATTCACACAGAAAGAGCTTAATATTCACCAAAGAATATGGATAGAGCTCATCAAGGATTATGACTGTTCAATACATTACCACCCTGGGAAAGCGAACAAGGTGGCAGAGGCCCTAAGTAGAAAGGATCCAGCGATTATATCAATGATGAGCATTGAGAAGGATCCAATCTTCTTAGACTTGATGAAGATGGATGTGGGAATCATAAAGAAGGGAACATCATCAATCCTTTCATAAATGATTGCTCAACCATCTCTTTTGGAACGGTTAAAGGATGCTCAAAAAGATGATGTGGGAATTCAAGAAAAAGTGGCAGCTATCAAAAAGGGGAAATCCTCGGAGTTTAATGTTAATGAAGAAGGAATTGTGCGGTTTGGGAAAAAATACTATGTGTTCCATCAAGTCCGGAGCTGAAGAAGGAACTTTTGGATGATGCACATAGTTCAAATTTCTCTATTAACCCAGGGAGCACAATGATGTATCAAGATCTCTGAGAAAACTTTTGGTGGGATAATATGAATAAGGAGATCGCTGAATATACATCAAAGTGCCTGGTGTGTCAGCAAGTGAAGGCAGAGAGGAAGAAGTCTAAGGGGATGATACAACCATTTCCCATACCAGAATGGAAATTGGAGAACATCACCCTGGGTTTTGTCACTGGACTTCCAAGGACATCCAAAGGAAACAATGCAATCTGGGTTGTTGTGGATCGTCTTACAAAGACTGCACACTTAATTTCTATTCGAGAGGATTTCTCTTTAGATCAACTGGAATGGATATATATCAGGGATGTGGTATGGTTGCATGGAGTACCACTATCTATTGTTTCTGACCGAGATCCATGATTCACCTCTATGTTTTGGAAGATTCTTCAATAAGCTCTGAATACTAAACTGAACTTCATTACGGCATATCATCCTCAAACTGATGGCCAATCCAAGAGGACTATCCAAACACATGAGGATATGTTGAGAGCGTGCTCAATGGACTTTAAAGGAGGATGGGATCAACATCTTCCTCTGGTTGAGTTCTCTTATAATAATATTTTCCTCTCGAGCATCCAAATGGCACCATATGAAGCCCTGTATGGGAAAAGGTGTAGAACACCGGCATGTTGGGATGAGGTCGGTCAACGTAAGCTGCGTGGACCAAAAATGGTCGAAGAAATGGTGGAGAAGGTGAAAACCATTCAACAACATATCAAGTCGGCCCAAAGTCGATAGAAGAGTTTTGCAGATAATCGTCGATGGGACATTGAGTTTAAAGTCAGAGACATGGTGTTTTTACGCATATCTCTATGGAAGAAGGTCATGAGGTTTGGAAAGAAAGGGAAGTTAAGTCCATGGTACATCGGCCCCTTTGTGATTCTTGATCATGTTGGGAATGTGGCCTATCGACTAACACTTCCACCTACTATGGCCAAGGTGCATGATGTCTATCATGTATCCCTCTTAAGGAAGTACATACCGGAAACTTCACATGTACTCTCTTTCGAGGTGGTACAATTGGAAGATGATCATTCTTATGAAGAGAAACCAGTGAAGATATTAGATCATAGAGAAAAAGTTCTATGAAATAAGACAATGCCCCTCGTCACGGTGTTGTGGAGAAACCACAAGTTTGAAAAAGCAACTTGGGAGTCGGAGGATATGATGAAGTTGAGTTACCCACATTTGTTTTAGTGTGGGTAAAGGAAAATTTCGAGGGTGAAATTTCTTAAGAGGGGAATATTGTAACGACCCAAATTTCATTAATGGAAAATCCCTCTTGATCGAGTTAAATGTTTCTTTATGAAAAATGTTTTTATAAGATGTCAACTTCTTTAGTTTTACGTTAAGATTTGTGATCGTTACTTTTATAGCTGTTGAACAGTGATCATCTGAGTAGTATAAATGTAAGGCTTTAACGAACCCATTTCTACTCAGACAAAGGAAGCGATGGCCTCATCCAGTAGAATTTCCCCTTACGAAGCCCATTTTTCAGAGCTCGGAAAAGTGGTGGCATCTTTGGGATTCACCCTGACCAAGCCCAAGCTGAGCTTCATTATGTCAAGCTTGAACGGGACCGTCTACGGGAAAAGTGGAAGTTGATAGAGATTACCAGTCGAGCGATGTTATCCGAGCAACCCCAGGAGTCTGTCACCATCGCACACCTTACCCTTAGGTCTTATGCGGCTATTTTAAGGGGTCATGTAACAAATAAGTAGCACCATGTTCATGTACATTAATTTTGTATATAAAAATGAATATAATTTCTAGTCATTTTTGATACATTGTAATTAGTTTTTAAAGTACATATGGTGTTTTTAGTTATTATTTAATTAGGAATTATATTTTATTAAATTTAAGTATTTTTTAATTAAATAATATTTTAATAAAATATTATTATTAAATTAATTTTTATTAAATATAAATGATCTTATAATTTTATGAATGCAATTAAAATTTTTATTAAGGTTTGAAAGCCATTTCTGTCAAAACCCGTGAATTTTTTATAAATGTCGGTTTTTATTTTAAATGTGAAAATTCACATATTTAAAAAATTATTTAGATAAAATAAATATTATTTTTGGAATCAGGACGTCGAAATTATCCAACGGTGAATTTTTCATAATTTTCTGAGACAGTGAAATTTTTGGGTAAAAATTAAATACCATTTAAATATATAATGTCTTTTATGACATCATAATGACCCAATGGTGATGTAATAAAATGCCATAATCCTTATGTTCGGCCAATATGTGTTTTATCATTAAAATAATGAGGTTTTGGGTTTGTTTGATTTAATTTTCAAAGCATTAATGGAGCCCTCAAGACTTATTCAACACTTTGCCTTTTTAAATTAATTTCCATGGGAGTGTGACTCACCTCCACATAAGCAACCCTAATTTTGTAATAAGTTAGGACCTTGTCCTTGTAAAATATTTTTTTCCTCTTTCCTTTTCCATAAACCATGGGCAAATACCATGGGATGGTTTGTGGTTTGGATTATATTAATATAAGGGGTCCCAAACCTAAATAATAAAGAATTCCCTCACCTTTCCTATATAAACCCACCCAAGCTCCCACTTCCTCCTCACTCAAAGCCCTTGGAGTTCGTCCAACCTCTGCCCTAATCTCTCTATAATCCTCTCATGGTGCCCCAAGCTCCCAAGAAGCCTCTCACAAGCCTCTCTCTAGCCTTTGGAAGCACACTTCCAAGTAAGGGTTTTTTCTTCCTTTCTCATTTTTGTCAATTTTTTAAGTTTTATTTCCCTTTTAATTTCAATTATGAATGTTGGGGTATGGTTTTTCAACTCCCCCATACTGAACTTTTATTGTTTGAATGATGTGAGACCCCTTTCTCTCTCATTAAATTCCTCCCATGTACACCCGTTACTATGCCGAAATTCTGAAAGGATCTTCTCTCTCTTCTTTTACATTCAAGCAATACTTTTGTATCATGAATCTAAATTCCTTTTCAATTGTTCGGACATGTATCTATATGACCTTCTTACAGTCCATTACATGTAAATATGATGAGGAAACCCTTTCTCTCTCATCGAACTTTTTTATGAATTCTTATGTCATTCCGTTACGCTGCCGAAATCGCACCGATTTTCTAAACCAATGTCATTGTGTAGTGAATACCATGACCATTTCTCCATCAAGGGTATTCACCATTATACACATTTACTTATTTATTGAAAAGTTTCATGTATTAATTCCACATTCTTTTATCGTGGAATAAATGATTATGTTTTATGAATCCATGTTTTATGATCCATGTGGCACACTTATACATGAAATGAAATGTTTAAGAAGGGTGCGCCCTTATGGCGCTCCAATGCATTGGGTAAAGTATAATATCATGATACGTCATGTGCAATGAGTGTTGACTCATGATAATTCAAGTTCAATGAGGGTTTACTCGTGCTTCAAGTGCAATGAGGGTTTACTCATGCTCCATGTGCAATGATCCTTGGCTCATGCTAATTCAATGTTAAGTGTTGTTGCCACATTTCCATGTTATGATTATCATGCTTTATCATTCCTTTATGTTCATGTTACTCTTATGCTCTATTGATATTCCTATTGCCTAACATGTATTGAACTCCTCATGTTATTCATTGTTTACTCCCTTACAGTGATTTATAGCTCCCCCTTTTCTTATGCATGTCCTCGGGTTATC
Organism: Viscum album; assembly: GCA_963277665.1. Lineage (NCBI taxonomy): Eukaryota > Viridiplantae > Streptophyta > Magnoliopsida > Santalales > Viscaceae > Viscum > Viscum album. The sequence continues at coordinate 445,310,005 of OY728160.1, forward strand.
CCATGCAATGCTAAGTACGAAGGAATGTAGTGGTCATGTAAAGGAAGTTTTCAATAATGATGTTGTACTTTAAGTTTATAGTTTTTATGTAATGATCATAATCCCCAAAGACACAAAACCTCTCGATCTTCTTTGTTGTATCAAGTGATGTTATATGTAATAAAGCATGTTTAAGTTGTAATAGAAAGTAGGGTTGTCATAAGAAATATCCTCTTCAATAGGATCTTCCTCTAAGGTTACATGATGTTCTGAATCAGTAAAAACCAACTTTCATTCAGCATTAGGATGACCTTCTAGACATACATCCATACTAGGAACATATGCTCCCTCTTCTTTCAAACTAACACCAATTTCCTATTCTTGAGGTGTTTCAGCAGGGATAACAGCAGGGACAACTGTCCTTTCTTTTTCAACAGGAGCTATTTCTATTGGTGGTATTTCAACCTCTTCTCTTGGAGATACTACATCTGTTACTTCCTCTTATTCTTCTTCTTCTGAATAATCAACCACTTCATCTAGATCCAAACCAGGATCAGATAGATTTTTAGGCCTTCTTGGATAGTCAACAGGATTAAACTTTTTATACACATGATCATTATTCTCAACCCACTGCATCTTCCAGAGGTTCCAGCTAATCTTCATCCTTCTGATGATAGGCATGGATAGGAATAAATCAAGGTCCTCTAACTTTTCTTCATTCGATCCATCCATCCCTTTGGAAACTAACATAGCTGAAATCATCCTTGAGTAAAACAAGGAGGTGGATTTGGAAGTGACTTTGATCATCTCACAGATATGGTTGATAAAATACTTGCATAGGTTGATCTTATGGCCATTTTTCAACAGATGAATCAGGAACACATACTGATACTTCATCACATCAAAATCTCCTTTTCTCGGGCTAATCAAATTTTGAACAAACTAGAACAGAAGTCTAGTCTCCCCATCTAATTCAGCAGCTATGGCACTTCGCTTGGTGCCATTTCCAGTCAAGTTTTCCAAATCAGTCTCCAAGTCAAATATGTCAGTTTTTGTAGGAGGGTCTCTTTGGTAATCATCAAAAACTCCTTCATAGGGAATCCCTAGGCATACAACCCACAGCCTCGAAGATAAAGAGTACTTTTGGCCATTTATCCAGCTTGTCCCCATAATGCTTTCTCCAAACTCAAATGAAAGCTTCACATAATGATAAATTTGAGATACCAATCTCGGGTAAATCGGTCTATCTTGTCCATTGAACCATCCAAGCCATCCTTGTTCTCTTAAAACATTCAAAAATAATGATCTGATAGACAAAAACCACTCTTCACAAACATCTTTTTCAGGTACAACTGTACGGCTTACCAGGTTTGGGTTTAGAGGTCCTTCGGGAGCTATCCTCGGTATCCTCTTTTGTTTCTTAGTGCGATGCTTCTCAGAAGAGGGTGAAGATGGACGCTTAATCCTTGGCATCCATTGAAGGTTCATGCGAGAGGGAATAGAAGGTTCAGGAGAGTGTTTGGGTAAGGAATCGAATGAAACCCTTATGTTTTACCATTTGGGAATGTCAAACATCATAAAAACAAATACACGGGAAATAAAATAGTGGTAAAATAAAAATTACACGATACAGGTTAAAATAAAAATATAAATAATCTTCACGGTGAGACCGTGAGTTGGAATTATGGTGTGAGAAAAACTAGTCATCACGGTGAGATTGTTGGTAGTCGTCACCGTGAGACAGTGAGCATTCTATGTAGTCACAGTGAGACAGTGAGTAGACAGACCGTGAGAATAAAGTCTTGACGGTGAGACCGCGAACACAAAACAGTAACTTAGAGACAGTGACTATGAAACCATAAAGTAAAATATAGTAAAGTTTTAAACATTAAGATCAGTAATATATTTACTTATGATTAATCATACCAAGATCATGTATGATGTAGTCTAATCTTTCAGAATTTAATGGTTTAGTGAATATATCAGCAAGATGATATTCAGTACCAATGAATTCCAAAGTGATATCACCTTTTTGATAATGATCCCTCAAAAGGTGATGTCTTACATCAATATTTTTTGTCCTAGAATGAGAGACATGATTTATAGAAATGTTAACAGCACTTGTGTTGTCACAATTTATTGGGACATGTCTAAATTGATATCCATAGTCTAGTAATGTGTGTTTCATCCAAAAAATTTGTGCACAACAACTGCCAGTATCTATGTATTCAGCTTCTGCAGTAGATAATACAACATAATTTTGTTTCTGACTACACCATGATACTAGTGACTTGCCTAAAAGGTGACATGTTTCAAAGGTGCTTTTTCTACCTAGCTTACATCCAGCAAAATCAGCATCAGAATAACTAACTAATTCAAATGATTGTCCTTTGGGATAGAACAGTCCTAAATTGGGAGTCTGCTTGAGGTATTTGAAAATTCTCTTTACAACATTTAAATGCGACTCTATAGTGTTTGTTTGAAAACAAGCACACATACACACACTAAACATAATGTCTAGAAGACTAGCAGTTAGGTAGAGTATACATCCAATCATTCCACTATAAGTGGTTTGATCAACAAATTTACCATTTTCATCAAGATCCATCTTATAGGTGGCACTCATGGGAGTGTCACTAATTTTTGTGCTATCCAATCCAAAACGTTTTAAAAGTTATCTAGTATATTTACTTTGAGTTAAAATAATTCCATCATCATTTTGAAAGATTTGAAATCCAAGAAAGAATTTAAGTTCACCCATTAAAATCATTTCAAATTCATTTTGCATCATTTTAGAAATATCAGTACATAAATTAGTTTTTGAGGATCCAAAAATAATATCATCTACATAAATTTGTACAACTAAAACATCTTTAGATATTCGTTTTACAAAAAGAGTAGGATAAGCTATTCCTTTTGTAAAATTTTAGAAATTAGAAAAGTACTTAATCTATCATACCAAGCTCTTGGAGCTTTCTTTAAACCATATAAAGCTGTTGATAATTTGAAAATATGATTTGGAAAATGAGGGTTCGAAAATCCAGGTGGTTGTTCAACAAAAACATCCTCAGCAATATATCCATTCAAAAATTCACTCTTGACATCCATTTGATATAGTTTGAAATTTAGATGAGCAGCATAAGCAAGTAGAATCCTAATAGCTTCTAATCTGGCTACTGGAGAAAAAGTCTCCTCGGAGTCAATACCTTCTTCTTGACTATAGCCTTGTGCAACCAGCCTAACTTTATTTCTAACTATGTTTCCAGACTCATCTACTTTATTTCTAAACACCCATTTAGTGCCTATTGTGAAAGTGTCCTTAGGCCTTTCAAAAAGATTCCAAACTTTATTTCATTCAAATTGATTGAGTTCTTCTTGCATAGAAATTACCCAAAATTAATCATTAATATCATCATCAATGTTTTTAGGTTCATGTTTTGACAAGAAGGCTTGATGTTCAACCTGACTTATAAGAGAAGCTCTAGTCGGTGTCCCTTTATCATGATTTCCTACAACAGCATCTAAAGGATGATTCATTAGAATTATAGTTGATCTAGTAAAGGTAGGACTAGAAATTTCAGGTTCTTCTCTGGGTTCAGGTTTATTAAGAACAGATTCTGGAATATGTCCAAAACTGGTTGTCTTTATAGCAGGTTCATTAGATTTGTCATTAAGGTCCAAAACAGATAAATCTTCTTCAAGATTTTCAAGAGAGGTTTTAGGCCCATGTGGATCAGTTTCATCAAATTTGATGTGAATAGATTCTTCCACACACCTGGTTCTCTTATTAAATACTCTATAAGCTTTGATGGTTAATGAATATCCTAAAAATATTCCTTCATCACTCTTAGAAGCAATCTTATCAAGATTATCTTTTGTATTGGGGACAAAAACTATGCAACCAAAGACTCTAATGTAACTAACTTTAGGTTTTCTATTGTTCCAAAACTAATATGGGGTCCTCTAAAGAACATGTCTAATTAAGACTCTATTAATAATATAACAAGAAGTATTAACAATTTCATCCCAAAAGTAAATAGGCAAGTCATATTCATTAGGCATAGTTCTAGCAATTTCATGCAGGGTTTTATTTCTCCTTTCTACTACACCATTTTGCCGAGGTGTCCTAGGGGCAAAGAATTTGTGACTATAACCATTTTTTGAGTAGTAGGATTCAAACTCATGATTCTCAAACTCACGACCATGATCACTTCTTAGGGTTTTAATCATAAGTCCACTAAGATTTTCTACAGATTTAGAGTATTTAACAAAGTAAGAACATGCTTCACTTTTGTGAGCTAAGAATTATACCCAAGTATATCTAGAAAAGTCATCTACTAGGACATAGAAATAGTGCTTCCCATTTAATATAGAAACTCTAGATGGTCCAAAACAAATCCATGTGAACAAACTCGAGGCGTTGAGAGGTTGAAACTTTTTTCTTTGATTTAAAAGAATCTTTATGTTGCTTTCCTTTTTGATAGGGATTACAAACTTTGTTATTTGGAAACTCATGTTTTGGTAGGTCTCTAACCAAGTTATTTATATTTAGTTTTCTAAGTGAGTGGATGTTGCAGTGTCCTAGTCTTCTATGCCATGACCAAGTCTCTTTATGAAAGTCATTTAAATAGGTAAAATTTTTCTTATCTAAGGAATTTAAATCAACAGCATAAACATTTTCATTTCATAGAGCAGAAAAGACTAAAAAGTTTTTAGAATTAAAAACATTACAAGAATCATTTTCAAATTTAACATTAAAACCATCATCACATAATTGAGGAATACTTAATAGATTATATTTAAGTCCATCAACAAATAAAACATTGCGAATTAAAACTGAATCAGTGTTACCAATTTGACCTAGGCCGATGATCATTCCTTTAGAATTATCACCAAAGGTGACATGAACTCCATAAACCTTTATTAAAATTTTTAAACATGAGTAATCCCCAGAAATATGTATTGAACATCCTCTATTCAGATACCATGTCTTATTGTGGGAACTCTTCATGCTGGTTTCCTCAGAAGTGTTTGTCATAAAACACATGTTTTCCTTATTTCTGTTTTCAGTCTCAAAAGCTTCAGATTCACTGGAGCTATCCTCAAAAGCACTCCACATAGCCTTCAAGGATTTATTATACTTATTATCCTTATAATCATATTTCTTCTTGTATTTCAGCTTTGACAGTCTGCTTTTATATTTCCTTTCCTTTTGCACTCATAGAAATCAACTTCATCAGATTTATTAGATTTTCTTCCAATCCTTTTTCCAATGTCCCTTGTTGTCATACTTACCAGTGTAATTTGAATTTCTGAAAAACATTTTCTTCTTATAAAATTTCATAATCCTTCTAGCTATCTGAGCCCTTTCAGCATCACTATCAGAGTCTTAATTTTCACTGGTTGAACTTTCAGTTTGTATTTTAACTTTATCTTTGTCCTTACTCTTTGAAGCATTAGTCTTGAATGCCACAGATTTTCTTTTAGGTTCATCATCTTTCTCTTTATTCACCATGAGTTCTTCCTCATACATCATGACCTTAACAATGAGTTCTTTTACAGGTAGAGCAGCAATGTCACATGACTCTTTGATTGAAACAGATGTGCCTCTCCATCAGTCTGTTAAACATCTCAAGATTCTCATAATTTGTTCCTTTGCTGGAACAGCCTTTCCAAGAGAATTCATTGTATTCACTATCTCATTAAACCAGAGATACATATAAGAAATAGGTTCATCAGTCTTCATTTTAAAATTATCATATTTAATAATATAAGTATTCAATCTCATTTCTTTAACATTGGTTGTTCCCTCATGAGAAACACCCAAAGTATCCCAAATTTCAAAAACAGTTTTGCAAGAAGAAATTTTATTAAACTCCTCATCTCCTAGAGCACAGTATAGGGCATTCATAGCTTTACAATTATTATTGTAGGCAGTCTTTGTAGGTTCATCCCAAGTTATTCTTCCACTTTCTGGAAGTTTATATTGAGATTCTATAGCAGTCCAGCTATCAAAACGCTTGCTTTCTAAATGAATTTTCATTTTAAGTTTCCACTGAGCATAGTTTGTACCATTGAAGAAAGGTGTCCTGTTAGTAGAAAAACCCTCTAGTCTATATTCCATAGCTAGATTTTAGAACGAAAATATAAATAGATAGAATTTAGAACTGACATAAATTTACAATATTTAAAGATGCAACTAAAATCACATTTGAAAAACCGAGTATTTTAAAAGTCCTTAAACAAAAACAAACCTTTGATACCAAATGTTGGTCAGAGTGGATACTCAAGAGGGGGGTGAATTGAGTTCCAATTAAAAATTCTGTTAAAATATTGTCTATTTAAAATCCTCCAATTTATAAAACAAGTTAAACTGTAATGAATTTATACAAATTGTAAATGTTCACTTAGCTTCTCAAAGGTTGATTAGGTCTCAGTTAATTTAACCACAAGATCAAACTAACTATTGAATCTAACCTACGGATTTACAATATGTCTAAACACTTGCTAATTTAACTATAAAAGTATCTTTAAAATAGTTTTGTATTTCAATGTAATAGTAACGGAATAAATAAAATATATATATTATACTATAAACTTAAACTAACGATGCACAACATATGTAACAAGAGGTTCAGTCTCAAGCCGAGACTTAGTCCTCCCAAATTTATATAAAATTTTATCCACACCCTATATCGAGGATAAAAATAGTTTACAAAACTATCCAGGACATGATGGGACCTCTACCACTGTTCTTCGTGGGGAAAAAATAGACCAGTCCACACAAGGACCTCTTCCACAGTTGACGTGGGTAAATAAGAGATAAGAGATTTTGAGTGAGGATTTTGATATCCTCCAGTTCAGTGCAGGAGATAGTGTGGGTATAAGAAATACAGAGTACACCACACTGCATGAAATTAAATAAATAAATCACTTAGAGAGATAAGATAAGAGTTTAGAAAGCTCTAGTGATTATCAATGCATCTCTCGACTCATTGGATTCAACATGAATGCTTCTGATTCCTTCTCGTGTTTTTCTGTTGAAAAACAGAGTGTCTTATTCAGCTTGTCTTCTACAGGAATGAAACTGATCTCTTGATTAATCATGTGTTCTTCAGTGGTGTTGGATTTCATTCATGAGAGTTCTTTGATGGTCTGGAAATCTCTTTCTCGCTCAGGATTGATCTTCTTGTTCAGCACAGTGCTCTCTAGTTTATGTAAGTTCTTCTCGTTTTATATTCACACTTTTCACTTTTTGTTCACTGCTTTTTTACGTGTACTGCATCTTAATCTTCCTTATATTCCACACTTTCTGGAAGTAGGAATGATTCCATTTTCATAGGTATGAGATACGGTTTCCGGACATACCAACAACTATCATTAAATAACATTAATTGCATTAAAAACATAAAATATGGCTGTTAGAATTATTTAAATAATATTGACAAAAAGTTAGGAAACAGTGTCACATTGATTAAGTAAATGGTGTCTTCTTCACGGTATGAGCTTCACGATATGACCATGTCACGGTGTCTAGCTCACGGTGTCAGGGTCACGGTGAGTCATTCACGGTGTCTAGGTCACGATGTTTGGGTCATGGTGAGTCCTTCACGGTGAGTCCATACTTAGACAAATATCTATATTTAGACTTAGACAGTAATATGAAGAATATGGATTATGTTTAACCATTATATAGTAAGAGAACTTGAATCATAAACATAAAGTCTTGATAATATATGTGAGATCTGTGATCATGCATCAGACTTGTAAATATTAAAGAGAGTAATTACCATCCATAACATTTGTTATCATTAAAACATGATGAGTTGTTATTAATTAACAGTAATAAGATTTGTGATCATTAAAACCTGATTATCACATGAGGAGTCCAACATATATAGTTAAAAAATGATTTATATATTTATGTAATATAATTAGTTTGTATACAAATTTCCATAACTAATCTCTTAATTCCATTTATATCTTATGTTAATCATCATCATCATAAACATCATCTTTTTCTTGATAACCACAAACATATTGTATTAATTAAATACTTTTTCATAAATATTTTATCTACCAGTAAAAAATTATTTATTAAATACAAAAAAAATTTCTGTTGAACCCATAACTTGGTCCATCCCTCACCATCTGTTTTTACAAAATAACGAGTGATTAGAATTTGAATAAATCAATGAATATCAAAGCATTACTCATTAAATAAGTAAATAAATATTAAATTCACTAAAATAAAAAAAACAGAATTAATATTCACACAACAAAAATAATTAATTAATTGTTACATGGATAATTAAAAAGAGTTCAATTATTATTATATAGTTTTAAAATAATTAATTACCTCATAAATAAATAATTTTTTATTCAACTGAAGTATATTTTTTTAATTAACTGGTGATTGAATTAATGTGATTAATAGTACCTGAATAATTATTAAATCAAAATCATAGAATAATAATTATTTAAAATGTTAAATTAAAATAGAATTTAAATATGTTTTCTTAATACACATAGTGTGTAAACTTATATACCTCTTTCATAGATTCATTTGACTAACTAGCCTTAATTCTATGATAAACATATCAAAACCCGAAAGGGATCCAATCGAAAAAGAATTTAATATAAGGGAAAACCCTCATTGGAACAATCAATATATAACCAAACCCCATTTTATCATTTTCTAATGGAATCCCTAACATGTGATCATGTCACAGTGTTTTGAGTCTAGGTGTACATTCTTTCTAAAGGCTAGCGGTAACTAAGAATTTTACAACGACGCATTTACATGCGATCTGTTCTAGAGGATGAATGTTTGAGTTCATATTCTCATTTTAAGAGGTATTGTCACATCCTTTGGGACTCTATTATAAATTTATGTCATATTCAAGATTACATCCCAAATCCCAGTGCTGGACTAGTCACCCCATTACTAATGATAAATCAAATTTATATATTAATATTACCATCTATAAGTAATAAAGGTAATAGATCAAATGAATCGTCTATAAGTATATTATTTTATCTGTAAATAAATTATTAAATGATTATAATATGGTTTAAATACAAATATCTCATCACTCTAGAGTTTATTATCACCCATGGAGATGGTGGGTGTCATGATGTTTGGATCAGGCCTACAAGAAAGACATCATATATATCCCTAATATAAAATCCAAAAACCATGTAGTTCAGTGCCACCATATAGGGGAAATTGTACCTTTTAGGGTCATGTAAAAAAGGTCCATCATTTTTTCTTTTTTATTTTTATCCATCCATGGTTACTTCCTTGCAGTTAAATTCATAAAGAGTGGACTACTATGTAAGAAGTTCGTAGTAATTTTTAGTGAGAGGCATAGACAGAAGTTTTATTTTTTGGTTTTTTTCATGAAGAATATGACACATTGAGATGTTCATAATTTGGTATATGGAATAAAAAAATGGTTTCCTAAGAATATGAGACTACTGAACATATTTCTATGATCACAGTGATATAGCATGGTCGGGAATGGTTTATAATATTTCTAGGGGAAATAGGACATTGAGGATGGGTCTATAGGAAAATATATCCCCAGTGAATTTATGGTTTTCGACATTGTTGGGTTTGACCCTCAAAGAGGAAACCTACATATCTTTGTTAATAATAATAAAATTATAGTTACATGATGATATAATTTTTAAGGTCACACGACAAGGATATTTTGATAAAATTTTACAACGTGTGACTAGGACGTTGTTATGAAATTTTTAATCTTTTATATATGATGTTTTCATTTCGGTTTAAGTCATGTGAATAGTATGTTTTCATGCATTTTTACATCGTCTGACTATTATGTTGTTGTTGTTTAGTTTTATATCTTTTGACAAGGAAGTTTTCATGATGTCTTACTTCACAAATATTTGAATTTATAATGAAGTTTTTATCCTGAAATTAATAAATTATCAACTAATAATATATCACAAGAATATGACATTGTCATAAAAATTTAAATATTTTGACATGGATATTGTCGTTATGTTTTATATAATATTTCTAAGATGATTACATATAGTTTCATATTTTGTGTATAGGATGCTTTCATGCAATTTTTCAATCATGCGACTAAGATGTTGTTATAATGAAAAGGGGTAAGACATAATATTTTTTGGGGCTAATACATAGGGTTCCCTGATATTTATCACTAATGAATTATTACAATAAGATCATTAATGAGGATATGACTAATTTGGGGTTAATACTAAGGGGGGTGGGCTTATAGGAAGTGTCCATTTCCAATCGATTCATTTCTGGGAAGTGATGAATTACCAGAATCATGTCAGATATAAGCCATTGATATTAATGAGTTTGGGATTATACATGAGCTACATGAGATGATACTCAATAACTAGGAGTTCAGATGTTTGTATGACACGTGAATTTTTTTTACTTAGAAGTGGGTTTCCCAAGAAAATTTATGATTCAATGTAATGAAATCATCAATGATAACATGGCTAGGGATACCACATATAAAGGATTCCCAAGTATGTATGCCTCGTTTATTAGACTCGTGATCCATTAATGATAAGTTTGGCTAGGGGAGACCACTCTAATGTCATCATTATACAGACCCTCAACATAAATGTGATAAATTATTATGATAACCCTAAGAATAATTGTTATTTGAGATGCTGATTATAGAGAATCATTTTTAACAATAGAATAGAATATCGATGGGGTGCACACTTTTGTATATCCTATGGTCATGTGGATCTAGTGGTTTCATAGGAGGACATGGGAATTAGGTGACCATTTAAGATACCTAAGAGAATGGGTTATGTACCAATAAAATTTGAGAGTTTATTTATGTATTGTATACAAGTGATGGAAATGGATTCTCCTAACTATAGGTAATTGGTGCTTCTTAGCCCTAGTAGGGTCTAAGATAAACAAGGGATACCCTAGTGATGTAAGAGAAATGGTTATTTAGAAGTTGTATTTCTTTAATGAGGTATGAGTTATGGTGGTTCACCCTAGTGGGAATTGATCAATGGTGGTTCTCTATAGTGAGGTATAAGGAAAGGGGGTTCAATATAGTTAGGAAAAGTGAATGGATTGCTGAAACAAGCGATGAGTGAAGAGATATCCATTGTGATGGATTAAAAAATTTCATACCATAGTGATTGTTGGGTGATATTGTTTTTCCTTAATGATAAAAGGGTGAATTTTTCTCCCTTATAATGAAATATACGTGGGGATTCAATCTAGTGGTCATGTGTCTCCATACATTTATTCAAAAAATAGATATCATGAATGTTTCTTAGAATGGATCGTTCACCATACTATTGAGTAACTAGGGGAAGTAGTTTTCAATGATGTTTTTCAAGGTATTAACCTATTTTTAAACATAATTACCCATACATTTGGGTAATTCCATTTGGTTTCTAGAATTCATGTTACATAAATGGAATTGGATACTAGTTTGTTAGACTAGGGAACATGGATCTTTGGGTTGACTCTTCCTCTTCTAATGTTTTAATTAAGGATCACGATGGTTATATTTATAAAAAAATATGTTTAGGTATATGATTTTGATATTGGTACATAGGATGGAAACATAAATATACTTGGTAATGACATAAAGGTAAGGTTGATCAAGGATATTAAGTAGTTATTATAAAACATGGGTCAAAGTTAAGATACGTGATTGATAAACACTAGGAATAGTCTTAAAGTCTAAGAATAGAATAATGCACTAGATTAATGTGTCATGTAAGAAATTATTTTATCGTACTTAGTGTTTTTCCTTTACCCTTTAATAGTATTCATACATTTCAATAAAGGATAGACAATAAATCACCCCACCTATTAATTGGATCAGATTGTAACAAGTAAAATATAATTTAAAACTCATTATGGGTGTGAAAATGGGATCAAAAGGAGAAAAACAATTCATAGGTTGATAACTGGTTCATTAGTGGGGCACTTTGAATGTGTGCTTGAGAAGCACATATTAGTAATTTCCAACTAGCTCTTTCAGGTTAGAAATATAGAGAACTGAGATTTATCTTCTTTAAATCGCATGTGTTTGTGTGTGTGTACGGGGGGGTTATTTTTATAACCTTATCTTAAAATAATTGAGAATAAAAATCCACCATGTACTCTAGTGATTCATGTTTCATTATGGTATGTGAACCTTTCTTCTGCTTCACCCAGAACTGACCACTATAGTGCTAGGCATGTTAGCCTTTTCCAACCATTCAACATTATTAATCTAATTGAAAAACATTGTTGGGTGAAGTACCTAAATAAATACATGGTTGAAGAAAATGGATGAATGTCTATATTGAAGGACATTAAAAAACAAAACATTACTTTGTCAAAAAATTATCTGTTTTTATAGACTTCACCAAACATTACATGGTGGTCCACTTTGACATTCATGATTTATCCTATAAATGATTCATAGAATGTTTTATAGGAAATAAATATATAAAACTATAATCACTACTTCATATCAAAATAATTCACCTATGATTAAAGAAATAGTCATGATTGTCAATTCATATCATCTGGGCCTAAAAAACATCCTCAAAATATTTTTCCAAACTAACCAATATCATATATAGTTCATATATATAAATTTAGACTTTTAATTTATTATCCATTATTTGAAAAGAAATAATTGTGAATTATTTAATGTCTTCTTATTACATCATTATAGAAAAAATTCTCATCATGATTAAAATATTCAAGAATCCAGTAATGTGGGGTCCCACTACTTAGTCCCTGATCAAGAATGAGTGAGTAAAAAGAGTATGTATTTTTCAACAATCATTAGATACTATATTTAATGTCAATGAAGAGTATGTAGCCTTAAGTAGCCACTTTTTCTAGAGGAAACTTCTATGAGGAATGGTTTTGGCCCTCTTCGCTAATCCAAAGGTGAATAACACAAGAAAAAATTATATTGGTTATTAGACACCAAAAGGATATTTAGAAATCAATTTTTTTACTTTAAAACAATCTATATATATTACATCAACTAATAATTTCAGTGCTCTATGATAAATAATTTTTATCTTTCACATGGGGACATCAGAATATTCTTTGGGATATCTACATGATCAAAGGAATCCCTATAATGAGTGATATGTATGATGAATTGGACACTCCACATAGTGTTGGTTTTAATGTCAAGTCAAATCATGTTATAGTGAGTCATATATTAGTACTTATAGAGAGAGATATAAGGAATTATGTTCTTATATACCTCAACATTCCTTTTAGTATATAGATTAATAAACCATTAATTCCTCATGGATCAAGACCTTAAGAAAAGAGGCTTGGGAATATCCCCACAAATCCTGATAATGAGACATAGAATACATAAACTTCTATCCTTAATGATGGAATAAATGTGACTTGGGGTTACCAAATCAGTATATAGTAGAGCTATCATCTTCATAAAGAAAAAAAATCTAGTCATTCTCCAGAATTGGTGGTCGTTTTCTACTCAAGATGCATGTGTTGGAGTGACGGTTACCAATCTCATAATGGCTACTCAACTGACCCATAAAATACTTCTAGGTAATTTAATTGAATCCATGTAGATCATATAAAATTTATTTGGTCATTATTAACATGTTGAATCCACTCAAAATACCTATATTTTGATCTAACTATTGTGTGATAGGACATTGGTTGACCTTGGGGGTTATAACCCATTCCATTCAACATTTTCTCCCCATTTCACTTATAAGCACACATTTAATGATATTTTAGGTTTTATTCCCATAAAACTGGAATATTTCTCTCTCTAACACATTCTGGATGACCATTCTATGTTTCAATTCTCTCCATACAAATCTCTCATTTCCACACTAGTAGTTCATCAATCAATACCATATATCTTTATTTAGGAAGAAATTTTTATGAATTCATGAGGTAGATATGCCTCATTTCCATGAGGTACATGGTGATTAAAAACCAATGGTCCAACAATAATTACGTCTAATTCTTATGTGAATAGATATTATAACCATAATAACTATTCCAATAGTTAATGTTGTAATCAACCATTGCCTTGAGTATGGTAAATCATGGGACAAACACTTGTGTGACTTAGATTTGATGATTTTAACTCCATGAATATATAGATCACCATTTCAAACATATGGGGAGGCCCAATAGGAAGCATGATAATGATTTTGTTGAGTTGTGTTCCATAGTTTATGAAGGAATAACCCTCACTCCAGGACATGATATAATAACCATTTACTCTCAAAGAAAACATATTTACACAGTATCCCAAGATATACCTATAACCACTATGGTATATGACATAAATTTTATCTAATATTCATTTTAAAAATTTTCTCTGGGGACATATTTCCTATATTTGGTTACGTTTTCATCATCTCCAGTGGTATAAAATTCATAAACGATTTGTTTTATCACAAAGCAAATTATCTTTCCTAATGATAAACCATCCTTTTACCCTAAAAATTCCATTATAAATTTACTAACATATTAATGTATGTGTAAAAACATATATTACATGATAACCATGATTCTGATTACTTTGATTAGTAGCAAAGTTAACAATATCTGTAAACTATTTCTAGGTCTCAACATTGTCATTTATGGATAAAAGAGATTTGATTTATTGATAAAAACCATTTATCAAAGGGTGATAAGAAATTAAAGTGATAATCCTTCACAAAGTAGATACTTCCAAACAGTAGACATACCTCATGGGGAATTTTTTGTCAAATTTATCTTGGAATACTGTTGAATAATCACAAGTCCTTGACAAGGTATTTACCCAAAATTTATAGCTAAAGGAATATGAAGATAAAATTCATAGAGTGAAAGAAGTCCAATCAGATTGAACTACTTCCTTAAAGATAATATGGATATGAATAAATATGTAGTTGAATATATAGAGGAAACTTTTCCCCTGGTTGTGGAAGCGCTTTCCAAGAATGAATACCATAAATGATCAATTGACACTTCTCATTAGGCATTGACTAACCTGCGACATCATTCCAACCAAATACTGTATATTTTGTTTTCATGTACTTCCCATTAATCATGATAACTATGAGATGCATTGATTGGTATCACTAATCCAAGATAAATTGACAAGGATACCTTGAAATATCTAAGGATATTGAAGCTAAAGGAAATAAAAAAATATTTCAATATACATAATATTGTTTAATAAAAACAAAAAATAATTGATGTGACTAAATCCATTATTTATAGGATGTATTAATACGGATAATGATGGGTAATTATGGAATCTGTATTCCATTATTTTAGGGAGTTAAAGAACCCTGAATTTCTGACTTCAAATATTTTTTATCTGATATCATATAAATGATGAGCATTTTTCTTAGGTAAAAGGACCTAGTCATCCCAAATATACTATTTATAGGATCATATGGTACATACTACAATACATTGTGTCCCATTTTTATTTAATATATGTATACATCTTCCTATGACTCATATGAGTTTTGAGAACATGCCCTCAAATTTTTCTATGGTTTTTCCCTTCTAGGATTTTGACATAAAATATTTTATGGATTTGTTCCTTTTCAAATGTTTAATTTTTCCTAGATCATGAAAGATATATAGGTAGTGAAAATAGAACCAATTGTTTCCTATGTAACCATTAATGGATTTTCAATCTAGTGATTTTTTTTCTCTTTACATAGATTTATTTATGTCTCATTTATTTTATTGATTAATATGATATTTATTATTGGAAAACATTGACTTATATGTGAGGTATTCTATCCAAAAAGAAATTTGAGATAAATCAAAAACAAATTAAGATACCAATTCTTCTACAATGGAAATTAACATGACCAAATTCATATAGTTTAGGGTACTGATTCATAATGATTGTGTTCTTGATGTTTTATGTATGACAACATTTTAAATATATCAATACAGTTTGAGGTCATTTAGCTTTGAATAAAGGTGTGATATAGTCTCTATGGTGAAGGAAATTTAAAAATCATAATGAATTAATGCCCCATAATAATATATAATAATTTATGAAGGGTATTATTTAGTTTTTGTTTAGGAAGAGGGTAATGAGACAGGGAATCATAAAAGGACCAAGGATGAGATTTTGTATTCTTACTTTAATTCTGACTAGGATACAAAAATATGTATCATATAAATTATCTATTCCTCTAGAATAATTGGAATCTAATGTTTTTAAATCACCTGTTAATAATTTTGAATTATTAATTATGAAATAAGACATTTATTACAAGCATGACCAATGACCACATTTGGAAGCTTGTTTCCACTGATATGGAATCTTTACATACAATGATTAGTGGTCCTTACCTTCAGAACAAAAACAACAATTTTTTAAAACTATCCATATTGGGGGAAGATATTATAAGCCATATTAAGGGAATATATGCATATTAAAATAGATTATTACATTCATATCTAATTCAATAATTAACAATAACCATGAATTCTTTTCAAGTATTCAATAACTTTTGAAATAACATTGGTTAAGGGAGAAAAAAATATTCAGGAAATGTTTTTTAGCACTAATACTCATTCGAAAATGTATGGAACATACATTTAGTGTCGATAAATACAACATGAAATCTCTCTGACATTTTCAAGGGCTAGTTCATCCATCAAGTAGGGCACAAATTTTAAAAATATCATTTAGTGGGCCTTTGGATTTTGTGCATATTTGTTGGAACCAAGGCTACTTGTTGCTAATAATGGTGGTTGGTTTGTGTTTTTCATCAATATGAACATGGATAACTAGGGAGTTTTAAATGAATAATTTAATATGTTTGAGGATAAAATCATTATTTATGGTGGGGAATTTTCCCAGCGTTTGCCAATTTTTTGGCCAAAAAAATCAAGAGTTTGGTAACAGTTTGTTCAATGCTACGCGGTGAAGGCCGGTGGAACTTGATGAAGGCTCACAGAACATGGAGATGGAGCGGGTATGTGGTGAAAGCATGTGGTATATAGTGAAGGTGTATGGTATTTGGTTAAGGCATGCGGTATGTGGTGAAGGTGTGCGGTACGTGGTGAGGGTGTGGGGTACACGGAACATGGTGCAGAACTGAATACTGTTAGTCAAAACGGTACATGGTGAAGACATGCGGTACATGGAATGATGCCGAAAATGGATCACAAAAATGGTAAGTGATGATGAAATGAGGTACACAAAATATTAATGTTTGGAAGGATTTTTGCGGTTCAAAAAATAGGAGAGGTATGTGGTGGAACCTATTTAGTATGTGAATGGAGTTCAATACAGATAATATTGTTCCACATTGGGAATATGGGTAAATCCGATTATTAATATTTGAGGAGTTACATTCCTATTGAAGGAAAATTATACTCCTTTTTTAATTTATGAGATTGGAGATTAAAATTTCAAGAATAATTCCAAAGAAGTCTGAAGTGGTTCCAAGAGGAGAAGACGGTATGCATAGAGACGCATCTGCGTAAGGAAAATAGTCTGCAGAATAGTGTGTGGTTTGTGTAAGGAGATCTCGTAGTACATGGTGTATAAAGGAAGTATGTGGATTAGGAATGTATGTAGGTTTTTTGGAGGGAATGCAGAGGAGATGGATGATACATGAAAATAGTTGTGTACGCATAAACCATAACAGTACGCGGAACACCCATGGAAGCCTAAAATTGGCTAAATCAGTTTGAGAAATTAATCTTAATAGCATATCAGTTTATGGGAAAACAAATTATATTTTTTTGTGATTATGGGACTTCAACAGATCATCCATTTATAGCTGATGATGCATGATTTAATGAAAAACCATTGGAGCAACCTTCATCTCGTTAAACTGAGTGAAGATTCTTCCAACACAGTGAGTAAGGGGGAGTCAGAAGAAGTGATTAGAGGGACGCATTTTGAAATCCATAAAAACTTTTAAAATTAGTGCACCTGGCACAATGTGACTATGTGAATCTCTTGTAATTGAAAACTTTTGCAGAATAGTGTTTTTTGGTACCACTGAAACACTGTTGGCATATGCTCCTTAAATGTAGCCCTTTTTGGTGAACTATGTAAAAATGTCATGTCATTTCATAGAATTTGATTGTTTTTATTCTACATCTCCTCTTATGAAAGGTTTAATAGGTAACAACCAACATGGGAACAAGATCCATAAGTTTAAAAAAAAACGTTGACACCCTGATTCACCACTCCCCTCTCAGGGTGCTCGGGGGTCCTTCACTATTTCCATTTGTGAAATATGTTTTTCCTAATCCATTTTCATTGTAGAATTTTCAAGAAGATACATGACTTATTCTTATGGATACCTTTATAATTCATTCCCATAAAATGTTTAATATTTATTTCACCTATAGTTTAAGGTATTATGAACCAGAACTATTGAGAGAATATAGCTTTAGTTTGTACAAATTTAACAAAATGAGGGGAAATATACATATCCGTGAGGGAGAGTGTGACCCAAAATAAATGGGATATCCCAACACAACTAAGGTAAAAAACCTAAAGTGAAGAAAATGTAGTTCATTGACTTAGGTATTAAAAAATAAGAGAGAAATAATTTATATAGAAAGATGCTAGAAAACCAGACATGAATGGAGAAAGGGTATCAATCCTAATAGATATTTTCCCATGAGATGGATAACAAAGTATAAGGTTATAGTTCGTTGAAAAAAAATGTTGGAAATTGAACAAAACATGTTTTTCATGGGCCAAGAGTTTAACCAAAAATTATGAAAATGGAATGATTACACTAGAACCCAAAATCAATTTTTTAATATCAAGAATGATGATATGTAATGGATGATCACTGAAAAAATATGAACGATGGGTTCCACTATTAAATTACGGATTCGTATACATGTTAGAGGACCTTCCCTTTTGAATAAAAAAATTATTCTAATTGACCATCCATATTTTTTTAGTACATATGGAAAACCTTATTGTGAGATTGTATGAATTGATAAAATGTCCTTTTGATCAAGATTCACTCATTAATGATAACTCTGAATGGTTTTTTGAAATATAGGACACTCATTTCAGGAAGTGTGATTTATAAAAAATAGATGTTTACAAAAGGTGATAAATGAATTATAGACTCGATTTTTGTATGTAAAGGTTATTATTGTCACTGAGAAAAGGGAAATGATTAATGACGACTCACAGTTGTGTAAAATATATATAGTATATACGACACATTGTATCATACTAAAATAAGAATAATGACACATGAAATTGTTATATGATTAATCGAACATACATCATTTTAACTCAAATGTAAGGGATGAGAAATCGAAATCCCTATACAGGATTGGAATAACAAAGACATCCATAGTTTCATTTTGGTTAATGTGATGAGGTATAACTAATAATGAATAAAGGGTACCGAAACACCTGTAATTTTATAGAAAAGGTAAATTTAAACATTATGTTGATTATAATTTGTTTTGTTCTTCTAGATGAATCAATCCCTTATATATGATAGTTGGTTCATACATCACGGATCAGTAAAATATTTTTTTGTTATGTAGGGTGGACCTAATGTCCTGTAGTTCCATATTATTTAATATAGACTCAGTATTTACAATGTTTATGATTATATAATGAATAACCTAGGTCGTTGAGTTTAACATCCCTTAATAAATACTTATAAAAATATGACATGAATGATAACAGTTTGTTCGACTAAGGAACAACTAATTGAACATATAGATTTTCATAGGATAGGATATCCTAGATTCATTATATATCCTATATAAATAGGGATCAAGAAACACAAGTTTCTTATAATGTCCCGATTTAAGAGGAAATTTTGATAGACCAAATATGAGAAGAGATGGCTCAAACACTATGATGATTAATTTTTTTCATTCTTTTATTAGGCAGTACACAATACCGAGAAAACTAAATATAACCATATTTTTATTATTCATTAGGATGTGAGATCTCCCAGGTAGGGTGAGCTATTATATATGAGGTAACCCATTATTAGTTTGAGATCATGGATGACTCTATAATGGTGGATCCTTTATATATCATTCTCATATGTAAGAGGGGGAGAATATATATTTCTACACGGTATTTTTTATAAGGATCCATGTATTGTTCAACCACTTTCATAGATATGGCTCTCAAAATAATGTATTAGGCCATTGATTATAAGAATCATTAATTAGTTTATGTTCCTTCAATATGGACCATATCATGCGTAGTTTAGTAATATATGAAATTGAAATAGATTTTATGGATTTTAATATTATTTTTTGGGGATCTTTAAATGGGGTATTTCTATAAATATTGACTATGTTCAAAAAATGAGATGGATTTTTCACAGAACTAAAACTATATTGGGAAAACCAATGTCAATGAAGGGTAAAACTAATAAAATGTTGACGTCCTAGTTGGTACTCATGAATGAGGATATGATATTCCATCATTGTATAATTATATATCTTGATGTAGTAAGAATGAATCCACATGTTGTTCTTTTCTTTCCACTTATTCAGAAACCAAAATCATACGTAGTGGAAGAAAATTGGGGTTTCACCATGATGTAGGGCCATCCAAAATGACCAATGTTGATAGGGAGGCCCCTACATTAAGGTAAAAGGGGGAGTTTTTGTTAAAAAAAATATCTATTTTATATAGGACAATAGATATAGGTGGAATGATATATCACATGATTAAAAGAATACATCCACAGTTTGTTTTTTTAATTAATTTTTTATATGAATAAGAGTTTGTGTTCAAATAATCTCATAAAAAATCCATATCTTGGGTAAGGTAGATGGTCTATACCGTGTATTATTCTTTAATAATCCTAATATATTTTAAAATAAACCAAACACTGTATTGTTTTACATCATTTGAAATGGATAAAATCAACACCCTTATTTCAAATTTATGGCCTCCAAATTTCACAAATTATGATAAGAAAGAAAAACACTTGAGCCCACATGATCCATTCTCCATGTAAGATAGAAGATGTAATTATATTATTACCCATGTCACATAATAGTGCATACCAATGAAATGAATGAAACATAATTAATAATTTAATATGTTGAGGAAATCAATGTACAACTTAATGTCTTTGGAAAAGGACCATTAGGTGACCTTTTTTACATCCTAGAAATTTATATACGAGTAAAAACACAACTGGGGACTCCTACATGGATCTGGGTCATGTGATCAGAGAAATATATCAATAGTAATAGGTATTTATTGTTTTAATTCGAATAGAATATATAGGTATCACAATGTATCATAATTCAAATGGAATAAATATAAAGATTGTTCTTATCATGGTATACACATGTGGTTCATTCATTCAAACAATGCAAGGGGATATTTTTTTTGTTCATCTCAATAAATGAGATAAACTATACCATTTAAATCGTAAAATTATTCAATCATTATTTAGCAGACATAGACATAGTGAATGAACCAATATGATCAATTTAATGTCATGCAATATGGAATCAATTCACATAGTTAGAAATTATTCAAAAAGGACGTTGGATATATAGTATAAAAACTTATGGAATGAAAATGGTCATATTGTTTTATATCATGTGACTAAGATAGAATTTCATGAAGATTTTAACATTATTTGACAACGATATTGGAATGAAATATGTATTTATTAAAAGTAAATTATAATAGAATATATATTGGTGAGTGGTGTGCTGTATATTTAATCCATCACGATGAGGGAACAAGATCCATTAAAATAAACATTATGCATGATATTAGTCCCCTCTGATTTTTTCCATGTTTTGTATGATTATTCCCATGTATATTGGGTGTTTGATGGAAGAAACCAATTACAATTAGATTAAATAATGGAGATATAACCTTTTTTTGAAATATGAAGTTATGTTATTCTAATAAATATCAATGTTGTATAGCATGTACGACCTTTTCTCATCATGATGCTCCTTTTCATTTTGTCACTATTGGGGGTATTTATCATCCATGAGCTAACTCTAGATGGAGACGTGAATAGAAGGCAACTAATCATCAATGGATGAACTGCTCCTTTCAAATACATAAGTGATTATAGGGCCACCTACTTAGTATTGTGGGTTTCGGTGAAATAATCTCACAAAGTATTTATTAGTTTCAACAGAAAACCATTCTTATCATTTTCCACCTTATTCGGAAATGTTTCAGATAAATTATAATTAAGAGACTATATATAATAGTTTTTTACAACATGGTAGTGAGTTTAAATGTTTTAATAGTTATTTGGTCCATGATTTTCAACATACAAGTGTAGAAATTAGTTCTAAATTTGGTCAATATAACACGATGCAAACTAAAATTTGAGATGATATTGGACATAAAAAAGTAGATTATTGACTTTTCATCTTCTTAATTACTACATATAAACTATTTCAATTTATAGATAAAGTCGAAGAATTTATAAAAAGCCACGAACATCTATAATTTCTCTAAGGGATATGGCCCTGAGATATCAAATAACCCCATAAAAAAGGAATTGATGCACTTCATGAAGTATAGAAAATATGAGGATTGGGGGATGAAATTTTTATGTACCTAGAAAGCATGGAACCTTCTGGTGAAATATTGAAAATCATGGTCCATGAACAGTCATAAATAATAAATTATTTGGATTTGATGAGAGGGTATAGTCCCAAACATGCGAGAACCATATAAAATAGAATGAAAATCATGCCTTTCTACAACATTATCCATTACCTCATGCATATGAGGATAATTCCATTAAAATCCCATTTATAGAGAACCCTTTGGGAATTAGGTTAACCATAATGGTTGATGTTCACTTCTTGAAAATGAATCTCCTCTGTCTTGGATCAAATCAACAAAAGGATCACTTATAAATGGTAATACAAAATTAGGGACATCCATACACTTGTGGCATTAGTTTTAAGGGATATTGGATCATTATTATCACAAATTTTATTAAATTCATTGATTTAATCCATATTTTTTTGAGGAATAATATGATGATCCTATGATGTACAATATGATTAAACATGTTTTCCTGGCCTGGGTCTTCTAGGGTGGTATCCTCATTTTTTAGTGCACCAGTACAATAATTCCATGAACGAGGAAAGTGGTTTAGAGTAAGCTCAGAGAGTAATTCATCTACCATCTCATAAACAAATTCCATAATAGTTATTAATTATTTATTCTTGATTTTATAGTCACAATTTGTTTTATTGGTTAAATACAATGAGATTCATTTGAATCCTTGGCGTTTTAATGGTATTTTGATGGATTATATAAAAATGTGAGGTCTTAATAGACCAAATAATTATCAGTGAATCCCAATGAAATGAGTAATGAATTGTTAAATATTACCTTAGATTGTGGGATAAACAAAATCCTCATGAAAACCCAGTTATCATTTACTTTTTCCAATATCTTGCATGTCGATCTTTGAGCACCACCATCAATGTATCTCTCATGAGGTTGAGATGAATCGTATAAATATTATACATCCTAATTACATATATCCTCACTCATTATAATTCTCTCTTGTAGAATATGTTATATAAGAAACTATTCTTGTGTCCTCCTCTAAAAAACAATTCAGGCATGAATTGGGTGTAAAATAATTAGAAGTTAAATTCCCATCCTGTTAGATGTCCAATTAGCATTAGGAGGCTGAGGAAATGTTTGAGTTGACACAAAAAAATGAATACCATTATTATGAAAATAGTTCCTTATACTATATTCTATAAATAAAATGGGTAACATATACTTTTCAATGTTAGAATAAAATGTTTTTGATTCCAATTATATTTGAATTTAATAATATTGAATTTTTTCTTTTTAGGAGAAACTCATACAATAATAGATTGTTTAAGGTGAATGATCCAATGATTCCATCTAAATAATGAATATATTCTCATTGATAAGTGGAATCAGAACTAGAATGTTGAGGTAGAACTATGTGAAGTCATTGAAGGATCACTAAAAGTCCACATCCCACATTTTGGAAACCCCATTTTCAGTAATATTTTGAAGGGTAGGAATTTAATTTAGAATTTATAAATAAATCATATGGTTCCCAAAATATATCCTTGGTGTCCTAAAAATTTCACAGGGTCTCATAGTGAAGGAAATTTTTGAATCATCATTTCCTTCTTTGTGAAATCATTAATTTTCTGATGGAGTTCAACAAAGGTGATGAATTTTCTTATTTTTACTCTAAAAGTTTAATTTACGTGATTCATTTTGTGGATGTGTAGTTAAAATTTTTCAAATAATTATTCATGGTCAAAAAATGACCCCATAATTATTGGGATATGAATACCATGTTTTTCACACAATATTCAATGGTTCTTCCTAATAAGGTCTTAAGCATATTATTCCCAAAAGTATTGATATATATCCCAAACATTTATAAATCCAAAGAGATTTACTATATTAAAATATATAACTTGGGGAGCATTGAAGGATTTATATTCCTCATAATATATATAACCATTTTAATATTATTATACCAGGAGTTCCTGTCTATTATGGGGAGAGATTCAAATCCATCCATCATGTTTTTCAATAACTCCATGTTTAGAAATAAGAATTAATAATTTAGGAAATTCCTATTGAGGTCTCATATTTTGATATACACTCTGATCTCATCATTCTTATCCATGATGAGGAAAATGTTTTCTAACCAATTTAGATATCTAACGCTTGGATATAGTTTGTTTTTTGAGTTTTTCAACATAATCTTATACATAATTTGTGTGAGGTAAGATTCATTTTTTTTGTAAATCATTATTTTTTTTGATGCACTTATGGAATTCTGAAAGTGCGGCCGATTGTCGCCTATCGACCGTTCAAGGTTCCGGTGCTCTGCTAATGTGTATAGCAGCACTCGGGTCGAATCCTCGGCGATGATACATTGTAGTAGTCGTTTGTTTTTAGTTGATTGTATTTTGATTAGGGGGGTTTATTTGCAGAGATTAATTGAAATGATTTATGGATGATGTTTGATTTACCAAATTGATAAAGATTGGGGTGAGTTCATCATTAGGTTAGTTAAGCTTGTGATATCCTCGAGCTTTGCTTTATATTGCATTTAAATTAACACCCATGTCACAAGATGATGTTGATTAGAATTCTTAAGTGTTAAGGCTTTAAACCAAGACTTAACTTAACTTAAGGATATAATCTCAATCAGATCTTATTTATGGTTGTTTATTTATGGTTCCAATAATCCATGGAAACCACATGTTAAACAAAACAAGTCATTAATCCATGACATGTTAAGTCCAACATACACAATGTTAATTCAAAGAATATTCATCGAGCAGAAGCTCTCAATCACTTTACATACCTAAATTATAACTCACCCCAATGAGAGATTTACTCAGCCATTTGGGTGATTAATAATCTGGTTATAATGATTATGATTATAAATTAATAAGAGAAGAAAAAGAAAGGGATAAGAAAAGAGTGGTACGTCGACACACACACACGAACAATGATGATAATTAAAAACGAACTTTCGATTGAATGAGGAAGCTAAAGAAGGGAAGGGGATTGAACTGAATTTAAACTATTTTAAGAACATTAATATTAAAATACAGAATGTGGAAGAGAATAAGAGATATTGAAGAAGTAACTTGCATTAAAACAGAATTACAAAGAAAGAGAATTACAAGATTACAAATGTGAAGAACACAAAAGTAAGTGAAAAAAAAGAGAGGAGGAAAGGTCTCTCAAGTGAAAACTTGAGTTTGGAAGGTCCTCCCAAGCCTTTGGAAATGCTTTGGTCGTGCCAATATGATCTCCTCTCTTCTGAAATGCCAACCCCTCTCAAGGAGAGAAGGGGAGAGTATTTATAGCCCAAGGAGTGGACTGTTTGCATTCCCAATCTGTCCCTCCACTTGCATCGCCAATTTGGAAATTCAGACAGCCGAATCTTTAAATATCTTCTTCTTCAAAGTTGTAGGAAATAATGTTTTCCGACAACTCTCAAAATTTGGAGTCATTTGGACGTAAGGATAAAACGTTATGGACGGTTGAATAAACAAACATAAACTGTCCATTTCAATCCAGTCTTTTTGAAGTCCATAATGTGGAAGGGTTTTTGAATATTAATATGCCTTCAAATCCGAATGGTTTCTTCAACAAAGTCTGCCGCCTACATCCCCTCTTTCACACTGCAAAATCTCAGCTCGCTTGGATGATTACATCAGGAGATATGTCATGCATACTATACTGATTTTCATTCTCGGCCAGAATGGTGGGCTGGATTTCAAAGATTCATTTGGGCCCCTTGTACTTGGATTTGGGCCATGAAATTTTTATCCAAGATGACATGTAGTGTCCCCCGAATTATGGTGGAGAGTTAAGGTTTTTGAACTTCTAGATTGAGCCCAGTAAATCAATCTTCATGAATAGTCCAGTTTCTTCACAGATTCTTTGGTCTTGTTTGTGAGGACCATATGACCCTTCAAATGGCATAATTGGATCATGGTTACTTCTAATGAAATGTTGTATATTGAAAGGATAATCCTAAAAAACAAGAACCACACAATTTGGATCAGTATAGTGATAGTTATAATTAAAACATTAATCTGACTCAATTTGACTACTTCTAAAAATGCTCAAATATTATACTTAATATTAAAACATTAATATTTCACACAAATTATGCACATTTCATATAAAATAAGTAAAGGGGGAATATAATAAGTCATGAAAATATTAATAACATCAACTCCCCCACACTTAGATTTGCGCGTGTCCTCATGTGCAACAAATATAAAAACATGACAAAATCATTTTCACTCACCAACAAATATAAAAATTTTGTTTTCTCCAATCAGGGGAGGTTTAGACTATTTAACTCATCCATATTGAATTCCATCACAAATTTGGTTCACAATAATGCATCAGAAACAATTCATTTTTTCATGTTCAAGGTTTGAATTAGAAAATGTAGGCACTCAAAACTTACTCCTCTCAAGATGATAAAAATGTATTTTAGGAGGTTCACTCATTCACCAACAAAAAGTGAAAATCAAGAGTTTGTAAGAGCTCTCAGCTTCCATTCCCAAATCTAATGTGTACAAGAATCAAGAGGTCTTTTAAGGGGTTTTTCAGTGGCTATGGGACGGTAGGTATATAATGTCCAAAGGAAAAGAGGGGTTAAAAACACCAACATGGAAAAATCAATGCACATTTTTTTTTGAAATTTGATTTGAAAGGAAATAGAAACACATATTTACAAGGGAATGAATGTGTGATGAATGAAAAGTGAGGGAGATAGAACATGTAATAGGGTGAGATGATGGAATATGTACAACATGGAAGACTTCCAATAATGACACAATACAAAAAGATTCAAGTGTTCTTTTTTTTTTTCTTTTTCTTTTTGCTCTTTTTTTTTCGAAAGTTGTGCTTGAAACAAGTCTCACAGTCATCTCCCAACCCATGTTTGATCTTCTCATGGAACTAATTTTAGTAGTTATAACACGATCAAAGGTTGATGATGAATGATTTTTTACCCACCCAAGACACAACCCATTCCTTTTTTTTTCATCATTTTTTTAATATAATTTTTTTTCATTTTTTTAGAACACTTTTCAATGACTTTTGTACAAATGACAATTACACATATACGCCCCAAAGCTCACAGAATTACAACCTCTCCCCCACACTTGAATGGATGCTTTCCCTCAAGCATATGATGACACATTGGAAATCAATGAAAGTACGCCCAAAAATGAAGTCCATTCCCCCCACACTTAAATTTCAATAAATTGTACAATGAAAATCCATGAAGATGTTGGGTGGGACAAGGTATTAGGCTTGTAATGTGTCTATCAAAAGAAAGGTTTTCATAGGCTCAAAGGGGCTTTCAAAAGTAGGATCAATGTAAGGGTAACGGGAGTCTATTTGGATATTCTGATTCTCATGTGGCTTAGAAAATGCCTCTATCATATTAATGCACACAAAAGATGGAAATTCAGCTCGAAGGTCCACAAACTCAAGACTCACAATCAGTGGTGAAGACACACAATGAAAAAGATGGCCATAGATGACCTTGGAATGAAGGCTAATGTTATTCCTCACGGTAGGGGAGAATCATTTTCCACCAAAAATTGTTCATTCAAAATGTTTTTTATTGACCCAAAATTGTTTACCCATGTTTGAGATAAAAATTCAATATATTTGAGTTTAAAACAAGCTTTTGACTCCCCAAAATGGTTGGAAAAAATTTCAAAACTAGATGGTGAGTAAGCATGACTCTGTTTTTGTAATTTTTTTAAGTAATTGTGTTTTTTGGTTTTTTTAGTTTTTAAGGTTTTTTTTTAAAATACACACCCACACAAGAAAGATAAAAAGAAAGGGTTTGATGAATAAAGTGGTAACAAAATTAAAGAGAGAGGAAGAAGAAGAAAGAGGTAGAGAGAGGGAGAGATAGAGAGAGAGTTAAAGGGAAAGAGGTGCCCCCTGGTTTGGATTTGGTGGGTCGCCATTTCCATCTAGTGGTGGGTCAATGGAAGTCGATGTGGTTCCTGGATTGTGAGACCTCTCATGGTGATGCTTTAACCGGTGTCCATTTACCGTGAATGTTCTTTTTGAAGAAGGGTCTTGGACTTGCACTGCTCCAAATGGGTAAACGTTAGTAATAACAAAAGGACCTTCCCAACGAGAATTAAGCTTACCTGGGTGAAGTCGAAATCGAGAATTGAAGAGAATTACCTTTTCACCTTCATGAAATACCTTTCGAAGAATGTTCTTGTCATGGAGTGACTTTGCCTTTTCTTTGTAGAGAATGGAGTTCTCATACGAATCGAGTCGAATCTCTTCCAATTCAGTCAACTGCAACAATCTTTCTTCACCAGATTTTTCACAATCAAAATTACAAGTTTTGGCAGCCCAAAATGACTTATGTTGGATTTCAACTGGTAAATGACAGGCTTTACCAAAAACTAGCCTAAATGGAGACATCCCAATGGGTGTCTTATAGGCTGTTCGATAGGCCCAGAGTGCTTCACCAAGTCTATCGGGCCAGTCTTTTCTTGTGGGCTTAACAATTCTTTCAAGCACTCTTTTCACTTCTCTGTTAGAAAGTTCAGCCATTCCATTTGTTTGAGGGTGATATGAAGTGGATGTTTTATGTACAACCCCATTCTTTTTCAAAAGTGACTCCATGGTTCTATTACAGAAATGAGTTCCTAAGTCACTTATCAAAGCACGTGGTGTTCCGAATCGATGGAAGATATGGGTTTTGAGGAACTCACTCACAGTTTGAGCATCGTCTTTCCTAGTGGGTTTGGCCTTGACCCACCTAGAAACATAGTCAACAGCATGGAGAATGTAGTATAATCCATTGGAAGGGGGAAAAGGTCCCATGAAATCGATGCCCCAAACATCGAAAAGCTCACAGAAGATTAATGGATTTTGAGGCATTTCGTTTCTTTTAGAAATTGTGCCAAACTTTTGGCAAGTGGGACATGATTGACAGAACTCGTGTGAGTCCTTGAAGAGTGAAGGCCAAAAGAATCCAGAATCTAGGACCTTTCGAGAAGTCCTTTGTGGTCCAAAGTGGACACCTCCAGGCATTGAGTGGCAGAATTCCAAGATGGAGGATTGTTCAGTTTCATCAACACATCTCCTAATTACCATGCCAGCCCTAGTTTTCCAATGTTTATTATCTTCCCAAAAATAATGCTTTGAATCACTTTTCATCTTTTATTTTTGTTCTTTTGAAAAATATTCAGGGAAAACACCAGAAACCATGTAATTGACAATTGGGGCATACCATGGTAACTTTGGAGTGAGAGATGAGAGGTGTTCAGTTGGAAATTCAGGATCAATTATTTCAGAATGAGAAGAATAAGAAATTCTACTCAGGTGGTCAGCCACAGGGTTTTCTTTTCCAGGTTTATCTTTTATCATAAGGTCAAACTCTTGGAGCATTAAAATCCATCTAATTAGCCTTGGTTTGGAATAACTTTTCTTAAGTAAGAACTTTAATGTTGAGTGGTCCGTGAAGATGATGATTTTGGCACCTAAGAGATAGGGCCGGAATTTATCCAAGGCAAAAACCACAGCTAAAAGTTCTTTTTCAGTCACAGTGTAGTGTGATTGAGTTTCATCCAATGTTTTTGAGGCATAGAAGATGAAATGAGGAATGTTTTCTCTTCTTTGACCAAGAACAGCCCCAATGGCCCTATCAGAAGCATCACACATCAATTCAAATGGTAAGGACCAATCTGGGGGTTAGATTATTGGAGCAGATGTGAGAGCAGATTTGAGTTCAATGAAGGCTCTCTTGCAAGCCTCATCAAAATTGAATGTGACATCATTTTGAAGTAAACGAGTGAGTGGGAGGGAAATCTTGCTGAAGTTCTGAATGAATCGCCGATAGAAACCGGCATGACCAAGGAAGGACCGAATGTCTCGAACTGATTTCGGTTCAGGAAGTGATTGGATCACCTCAATTTTGGCTGGATCAACTTGGATACCCTCTTGAGAAATTATGTGCCCTAGAACAATCCCATTTTAAACCATGAAGTGACATTTTTCAAAATTCAGCACAAGGTTGCACTTGACACACTTTTGAAGGACCAAAGAGAGTGAATGTAAGCAAGATTCAAATGACTCGCCATAAATGGTAAAGTCATCCATGAATACCTACATGCAATTCTCAATGAATTCAGAAAAGATACTCATCATACACCGCTGGAATGTTGCATGAGCATTACAAAGTCCAAAAGGCATTCGCCTATAGGCATAGGTTCCAAAGGGGCAAGTGAATGAGGTCTTTTCTTGGTCTTGAGGTGCGATTGGAATTTGGAAGTAGCCGGTGTAACCATCAAGAAAGCAATAGTGTGACTTTCCGGCCAATCTCTCAAGCATTTGGTCAAGGAAAGGAAGTGGGTAGTGATCTTTTCTTGTTTCAGCATTCAATTTGCGATAATCGATGCACACACGCCATTTGTTTTTCACTCGAGTTGTGACCACTTCTCCATGTTCATTTGTGACAACTGTTATCCCGCCCTTCTTAGGAACGACTTGAATTGGACTAACCCGTTCACTATCAGAAATTGGGTAGATAATACCAGCTTGAAGAAGCTTGGTAATCTCTTCCCTAACTACCTCAAGTATGAGTGGATTGAGTCTTCTTTGAGGTTGCGTAATTGGTTTAGATGATTCCTCTAGATGGATGTGATGCATGCAAAGGGCTGGGTTGATTCCTGGAATATCCTCTAGGGTCCAACCTAAAGCATTTTTGTTTTCCTCTAACACTTGAACAAGTTGGGACTCCTCAGTTTCAGAAAGTGAAGCAGAGATAATGACAGGGTAGGAGGGATCATGGAAAAGGGATGCATACTTGAGGTGTGAAGGATGTGGTTTTAGATCAGTTTCAGCCTTGATTGGAGAGCTAGACAAGTTAGGAGTAGGAGAAGGGATTCTAGATGGGTTTGGATCAGTTTCCTCAACACTGTACAAGGTGGAGCAGTAGAGATCAGAGTTGATGTGGGATTCAAGAGAGTTTTCAAGTTCCTCTAGATTGATGGAGTCTATGAATGAGAGGTCCACATCAACTTCACCATTTATGACTTTGTTAATCATGGTGCAGATTTCACAAGATCCTTTATCATTAGAACATGAAGAACATGGTGGATTGGGGTTCGATTGAATCTTAGAAGTGTCCTCAAAAGCATGGATTGAGAATGCAGAGTGATCCTCAGATGGGTATCGCATGGCTTGGAAAATGTTGAACTTGACCAGTTGGTCACCGAATTCCATGGATAAGATGCCTGAGTGGACATCAATCTTGGTTCTCGCAGTCATGAAAAATGGTCTTCCTAGAATTAGGGGAGATCGAGAAGAGGTCGTCTCACCTTCTATGTCAAGGACATAGAAATCAGCTGGGAAGATAAGATCATTGACCCGAACAAGAACATCCTCAATTATCCCCTCAGGACTGGCAGTGCCTCGATTGGCTAATTGAATGACAATACCCGTTGGGTGCAAGGGACCTAGACCAAGGTTGGAGAAAATGGATTTGGGCATGACCTTAATTGAGGCTCCTAGGTCTATGAGTGCATCATCAAAGTTGGAACTCCCTATTTGACATGGAACCGTGAAGGTCCCTGGATATTTTCACTTCATGGGAATGGACTGTTGAGTTGAAACATTTTCAATGTTCCTAAGTTGCCTCTTATGGGTGCACAATTCCTTAAGAAACTTGGCATACTTAGGGATTTGTTTGATGGCATCTAAGAGGGGGATGTTCACTTCAACACGTCTAAACATGTCAAGCATTTCGGGATCAGGTTCAAAGGACTTCTTAGGCTTGGAGATGGCTTGAGGAAAAGGAATTGGGTTCCTAAGTGGAATGGAAGAAGGTGAAGGAGTGTATTCAAGTTCCTTTTCCAGCTTTTTGTTCTTTTCATTTTCTAGATCAACATCGAAAGGGGGGTTTGAGGATTTATCTTGAGGCATAGCAAGTTGCTTTCCTGATCTAAGTGCAATTGCACTTACATTACCCTTGGGGTTGGGTAATGGTTGAGCTGGGAGTTGGGATGAATTGGATGGTTGTTGCTGGCTAAGGTGGGATGCAAGTTGACCTATTTGGGTTTCAATGTTCTTTAGGCTAGAACGGGTGAAGGAAGCAAGATCCTCTACAGCACTTTCCCATGGTTGTTTAGAAGAAGAGGCATGTCCCAAATTGGGTTGGCCTTGATTTTGGTTCTTGGGAAAGCGATTTTATTGGGTGGGGAATTGGGAAGGCTTGTTAGGATAGTGGAATCCAGGAGGAGGATTGTTCCTTTGAGGTTGAGGAACAAAAGGATAAGGTTGATGGAAGTTACCACCACCTTGACCATATTGGAATTGGTTTGGGTTTTGAGGAGGGAATTGAGGAGGATGAGAAATGGGATTACCATACCTCAGAGGTGGGTTAAAGGTAGAAGAGAAGGGCTCAGAGTGGGGTTGGTTGAAGTTTCTAACAAACTGACCTGATTGTTGAGGGTTGAAGTTTCTCTAGGCATATGCCTCATTGAGATCCATTGGACTAGATGAATCAGATGGATCATCTTGAAGTTGTGGACATGTGTCAGT
This sequence comes from Viscum album, assembly GCA_963277665.1. Lineage (NCBI taxonomy): Eukaryota > Viridiplantae > Streptophyta > Magnoliopsida > Santalales > Viscaceae > Viscum > Viscum album. Next base: position 445,343,103 of record OY728160.1, read on the forward strand.
CGGATGAGATGGAGAGTTGCAGATTCCACAATTCTTGATAGGTCCAGGGAATAGTGACTGTGGAGAAGATGAGGTTGGGGCATTGGTAGCCACCGCTAGTTGACGCACAAGACCTGTAAGTTCACTCATCCACTCAGTCATCTTGTTGGGCTCTATGGATTGATTCTCTTGGGCTTGTTTCACTTGAGAATGTGCTCGAGTATGGAATTGCTGCGTGTTTGCAGCCATGTTGCTTATGAGTTCTCTTGCAGCTGCATGAGTTTTATCAACAAGAGCACCGCCACTTGCGGCATCAATGAGAGTTCTCCCCATAGCCAATAACCCCTCATAGAAGTATTGGATCAGGAGTTGGTCAGGGATTTGATGGTGTGGACAAGTTTCCACAAGCTTTTTGAACCTCTCCCAATACTCATGTAGTGATTCATTAGGGAATTGACGGATGCCGCTTATTTCCTTTTGGATAGAAGCTGTTCGGGAAGCGGGAAATAACTTCTCAAGGAAAAGTCTCTTCATGTCAACCCATGAGTTTATGGAACCAAGTGGGAGGTAGTAGATCCAAGACTTGGCAGAATCCGCTAGGGAAAAGGGGAAAGCTCTAAGCTTGATTTGTTCTTCAGAAACCCCTTGAGGTTTCATGGTTGAGCAGACCACTTGGAACTCTTTGAGGTGAAGATGATGATCCTCACCCGCTAGACCATGGAAATGAGGAAGAAGATGAATCAAACCCGACTTGAGTTTGAAGTCAGCCTCTATGTTTGGATATTGAATAACAAGAGGTTGGTAATTCATATCAGGGGCAGCAAGTTCTTTCAATGTTTGTTCCCTAGGATTGGCCATATCTAATTCAATTGGTTGAATGAGGACTGGTTCTTGAATTATTTGAGTATCTCTTATGTTCCTCCTAAGTTGGCGAAGTGTTCGCTCAATTTCAGGGTCAAACAAATCCGAGGGATTGTTTGGAAGGCTACGGGGCATTCAGAGAGATTTTTGAAGAAAGAGGAAGACGGGTTTTTCTTTGTATTTTTTCAGTTTATGATTTTTATGAGAAGACGGGTTTTTCTTTGTGTTTTTTTTTCAATTTTTTTTAAAAATTTGTTTTTTTTGTGTTTTCTTGACAATAACCAGAAACTAATGACTACTTAAAGCACCATCCCCGGCAACGCTGCCATTTTAAATTGCGGCCGATTGTCGCCTATCGACCGTTCAAGGTTCCGGTGCTCTGCTAATGTGTATAGCAGCACTCGGGTCGAATCCTCGGCGATGATACTTTGTAGTAGTCGTTGGTTTTTAGTTGATTGTATTTTGATTAGGGGGGTTTGTTTGCAGAGCTTAATTGAAATGATTTATGGATGATGTTTGATTTACCAAATTGATAAAGATTGGGGTGAGTTCATCATTAGGTTAGTTAAGCTTGTGATATCCTCGAGCTTTGCTTTATATTGCATTTAAATTAACACCCATGTCACAAGATGATGTTGATTAGAATTCTTAAGTGTTAAGGCTTTAAACCAAGACTTAACTTAACTTAAGGTTATAATCTCAATCAGATCTTATTTATGGTTGTGTATTTATGGTTCCCATAATCCATGGAAACCACATGTTAAACAAAACAAGTCATTAATCCATGACATGTTAAGTCCAACATACACAATGTTAATTCAAAGAATATTCATCGAGCAGAAGCTCTCAATCACTTAACATACCAAAATTATAACTCACCCCAATGAGAGATTTACTCAGCCATTTGGGTGATTAATAATCTGGTTATAATGATTATGATTATAAATTAATAAGAGAAGAAAAAGAAAGGGATAAGAAAAGAGTGGTACGTCGACACACACACACGAACAATGATGATAATTAAAAACGAACTTTCGATTGAATGAGGAAGCTAAAGAAGGGAAGGGGATTGAACTGAATTTAAACTATTTTAAGAACATTAATATTAAAATACAGAAGGTGGAAGAGAATAAGAGATATTGAAGAAGTAACTTGCATTAAAACAGAATTACAAAGAAAGAGAATTACAAGATTACAAAAATGAAGAACACAAAAGTAAGTGAAAAGAAAGAGAGGAGGAAAGGTCTCTCAAGTGAAAAATTGAGTTTGGAAGGTCCTCCCAAGCCTTTGTCAAAGCTTTGGTCGTTCCAATATGATCTCCTCTCTTCTGAAATGCCAACCCCTCTCAAGGAGATAATGGGAGAGTATTTATTGCCCAAGGAGTGGACTGTTTTCATTCCCAATCTGTTCCTCCACTTGCATCGCCAATTTGGCAATTCAGACAGCCGAATCTTCAAATATCCTCTTCTTCAAAGTTGTAGGCAATACTATTGGTCGACTACTCTCAAAATGTTGAGTCATTTGGACGTAAGGATAAAAAGTTATGGCCGGTTTCATAAACAAACATAAACTGTCCATTTCAATCCAGTATTTTTGAAGTCCATAATGTGAAAGGGTTTTTGAATATTAAGATGCCTTCAAATACGAATTGTTTCTTCAACAAAGTCGGCCTCCTACATCCCCTCTTTCACACTGCAAAATCGCAGCTCGCTTGGATGATTAAATCAGGAGATATGTCATGCATACTATACTGATTTTCATTCTCGGCCAGAATGGTGGGCTGGACTTCAAAGATTCATTTGGGCCCCTTGTACTTGGATTTGGGCCATGAAATTTTTATCCAAGATGACATGTAGTGTCCCCAGAATTATGGTTGAGAGTTAAGGTTTTTGAACTTCTAGATTGAGCCCAGTAAATCAATCTTCATGAATAGTCCAGTTTCTTCACAGATTCTTTGGTCTTGTTTGTGAGGACCATATGACCCTTCAAATGGCATAATTGGATCATGGTGCCTTCTAATGAAATGTTTTATATTGAACGTAGAATCCTAAAAAATAATAACCACACAATTTGGATCAGTATAGTGATAGTTATAACTAAAACATTAAACTGACTCTATTTGACTACTTCTAAAAATGCTCAAATAATATACTTAATATTAAAACATTAATATTTCACACAAATTATGCACATTTCATATAAAATAAGTAAAGGGGGAATATAATAAGTCATGAAAATATTAATAACATCAAATTCCTAGGTGATGTGTTTTTAGATTAGGATTAAACACCAGTGTTATGGTATAGTTATAGGATAAAAAATCAAAAAACCCTTTTTGGAATGGAAATTTATTATTACTTCTTTTCAAGGGACGTGGAAGCACAACTGAGCATGGGTCATGTATTATCATATTTCTTGGGATTCACCTGAATGAAATACTTAATGGTGGTAGGGACTATTTCCTCAAATACTAAATTAGTACATATGAGGTTATATTCTTCTTATTTATCAACCAACACTTTTTCTAAACCATATGATACTGGGAAATTATTTTATCCAAATAAACTATATGTGTAAATTTTAACTCATTTGTATAATGAGGATACATCTGTTGATTTTTATGGTGAAAACATCATCTTATCATAATAAGGGTCATATGATATTCTAAAATCATGAGATTTAATTACTGATATGAAAATATTTTTTAGACTCTATTAATATTAATGAAAAGTAGACATATTTTGGTGGTTTATCATCTACCATGTAATTTTCCCTAGGTTGTCCATGATTACCATCTAACATGGTTAATTTTAAAAACACTACTGTCAATATATAAATAGGATAGAGTAATATCCTTGAACCCTAGTATATTCATGAAGACAATATCATCACGTCAATCCTATTTATTTGAAAAAGATATTCCCCACAAATTATACTCTATGTTATTGATAGAAAAGTTAATATGCATTTGTGAGTGGTTAATTGGATGATGTAACCTTTCATAATTGGGTTTTCTTATCTATTATTGAAATATAGAAAGTTATACTTAGATTAAGATGATTTAAAGGGGTGTTGTTTCCAAAAAATATTACAATTTTTTAAATAATTTCATATTTAATGAGTTTACGGTAACATGATGGTATCGTCACATGCCTATGGATCAATGCTCATCCATATAGTACTTTTAATATTATGACTTTTGATACCACTATGAATAACAATTAAAATATAATATACCAAAATTGGGATTTTATATTGAGCCCAACAAGATAATTCTCTTTGTTTTCATCATAGAATAGAATGATAAATATTGATGTATATTGATAATGATAGGTATTTCACAAGAATTAGAGGGTCCCAAATAGGAAAATATTGATCCCATAAAAAATACCATTGAAGGATTGATGAAAATAGAATTTTCATAATTTATTGAAATTTATGGGTGATTGATGTGTCCTTGTAAGATGATCTCTCATTCCTAAATAATGAATGGGATAACCATAGAGAATGTTTTTGAGGTAGTCTCTTTTCGATATACTATGGCCATATCAACATCATCTTCAAACTTTTAGGGGTATCTAAAATCATTTTATTATTATATTTTCATCAATTTACCTATGTAGTTTAAGTGAATATAACATTTAATTTTTAGTATAAATTATAGGTAAATATATTAATATTTCATACTTCTTCAATAAAAGTTGACATATCGTAATATAGGGTTATTCTTTTTCCTGACACAGTGATATTGGGGTGCTTCGTTTAAATGATTCTTATCTCAAATGTTCATACTGGGATATAGGGTAGATTTGTTTGACTGACATGCATACACTTATTAAATTTTCCTCAATGTTGAAACATAATGCATCCACATCTTTCAATGTTCCCATGACCACTGTGATATCTTTCCCCTAGTACCTATAACCTTATATATTTGTAAAAATATGTTCTGTTTATTATACCCTTACATCGTGTTCATCATTGGTCCTTCCTTACCTTGTAATTAGAGAATAATTATTATTGTTGAATCCCCATTATATATTTTGGGTGGTTTTGAGATTTTTGGGTGTCATAGAAGCCATTAATACTATTTGAAGCCTGAATGTGGTGATTTTAGCATTATAAGACCACTTTTATTGAGCAATAGGTTTTGAGTAATATCTATATTTTTTTTACCGAATGGACACCTCTAGGAACATTTTGATGGATGTAAACCCCATTAATCCACCAATGTAATTTAGAAGGATAAGTAATTTTTTAATACTTTATAAAATAATATTTATAAAAATATTTATGAATTTCTATTTTAGATATGGTTATTGAGATATTTTTTCACACCATTACATCTAGTGGTGAAGTCTAAAAATATATCATTCGAACCATACCTTCAAGTTGAGAGGCCAAGGAATGTCACTTTCTTTAGCATAATGATAAATTGGTAGAGTATTTGATGATGGATTTTTAACCATCCAGTAAAGGATCTACATGAAACGATTTCTATACCAAATATAAAATGGTCCATCTAGTTTTTTCAAAATTCATCTATGTTTTACTTCCACTTATTAGATAATTGTCCCACCAATGGGCCATATTGAGACATTAAATGTGTCAGAAAGTTATTCATATTTATAATATAGTTTCATATTTGGAAGATGTTATTTTAAATGTTTGTTGAATTAAGAGTATCACCCACCATTTTATGACAAAGTTTCCTCTTAGACTACACTAGGGCCTATCATTATTTTGTGGATTTCAATAGTGTGGAAAGATACTCAATAGAGATGGGTAATTAAGATGAAATGATGTCTGAGATGATCCATAAATGTAAGTTATAACATGATCTCGATGTGGTAGATCTGTTTATAATTGTAATTGAAATCCACTTAAAGTTGGATAGGGGATACTTTCCAGAAATGAGGGATTCTTTTATCATAATAGTGAAAACTATTGGCCATTCTCAATCACTAGGATCCAATAAATTAGTTTTAAAAAACTAGAGCCAAATTATTTATTTGATTCTACTCTTATGGGTTGGGTAACAAACACCTATTGGAAGGGTGTTTTGGGATGATAAGCACTCCAAAAATCTTGAATATTGTTCTTTGTGGGAATATTTACACAATATTATTTTAAAATGTTTCATTTCATATAATTCATCCCAATATTACATTGTTTTAGCTTTTCTTAAAAGGAGAGGATTTCAGCCTCCTCAGTGGAATGTGGGATATCTCTATGCTACTCCAATTTTCATTAATTGAAACATAATGAGTGGATATAATATTCACATTCATTATTTATTAATATTCATTATTACAATGATTTTATGTTTACACACCTTATTAAAGTGTTTTTTTGTGAACTAAGTTCATGGAAAATGATCTCCATTATGTCTCTCTGTGTATGGGCCTCATAAAATATCTTATACCATATGAGAACTAAAAAATTAATTGAAACATATCAAGAAATATAGATCAAATCATGTGAACTGGTGATCCCAAAACTATTTTTCTAAATATAATAAATATATTAAATATCTTACAAGTGAAATATTATAAAAAATGTTGAATAACTATTTAATGGTGGATCTAATAAAAAACAAGTTGTTTATTTAGTGTTTATAGATTTAGTTTTATAGAGGGAACAACATAATCTATATAAGTATTATGTGTCAGGCTTTAGTGAATTCATGGGTGAGTAATTAAACAAACTTATTATATTAACTTATTTATTCAATTGAAATACTTACCAAATATCCACCTATATATACGCTACTATGACCATTTTAGAGGGTTAACCACATAACCTTGAAAATTGAGGGGAATCATTGGAGAGAATCATTGGAGGGGATGCAGGTGAATGATATACAATTGAGATTAGATCAAGGATCATTTCACCATAATAGTTTTTGGATATTTCCAATGATGACAATGTAATATCCTTATTCATCAGTGATCATTAAAAACAATTGGTAGGATGTTTTATTTGTGTAATTACACGCTTCCATATTATCATGATATAGTGCAGATCAATTCGATACATAATAATTTATTGGTGAATCAATAATTTATTTTTGGACGACGGATTTATTTTGTAATTGTATATAATACCTATTGATTCATATAAATTATTCACCAAAGGATTGAGGAAAAATGAAGAGAGGCTGAGTATCATTCCTCACATCTCATGGTTTTGTATTTTTTCCCATTTCTTCACACCTTAATAAGAAGAAATTATTTTGGACTATGGTTTGATGAATACTTAGTATTCGATTTTTATGAAACCGTTATAAAGTAGAAAATATTGATACATTGGGTAAGGATAATGGTAGATGTTTCAATTTTTAGGATTGATGATGATGATGGATTATTCGAAGAATAATGAGTTTGGATTGGACTGAGGGTTATGTTACTGTGATAGATACAAGATGACAGCTCAATGTGAAAATACATTTGTCTTGAAAGATCAATTTCAATGTGGTTTGGAGACTAGTAACTAAGGAATAATGATATAGAGAGATTACTAATCTAACCTTGATTCATAGATTTATGGGGAGTACAATTGTGGAAATGATTCAAATGATTAATTAGAGGATAACTAGAAGGTTATGTAGAATTCTATTATAGTTGACTTCCTCTGACTAACTTATTTTATTTTTATTATATTTATATATTATTAATTGAATGTTAATTTAACGTATGAGAACATTTTTTCATTTTTTTTATTTATTTAATGTAATAATGTCCTATAGTATTTTTTCCATTAAAAAGGATATAAATGCTCGATGCTAGGATGAGAACCTTGAAGTGAAAGGAAAATATTCTTAATATATTTAGACAGTTGGATAATATACTATGATGGACAAAATTGTATTTAGATCATCATATGTGGGTTCTATTAGGTGGATGAGTTTTCTTCACACTAATTTCTCACTTGGTAATCTCCATAATTGAATATTATGATAATAGACACACCAGTAAAAATACCACATGTTTTTTTTGTCATAAAATATTCCAAGTAGTGATTGTGTGTAATTTTACATAGAATTTATGATTTTTATTAATATTTTTCATTACCCATGCACATATATTTACTAAAAAACTATTTTGAAATATGTTGGTGTGAAGTATGGAACATTTTGTGAATCACAAATAACATTTTATTAAAGGATAATTAGATGAATTTCTTTTCCCATCCAAATTTTTGAAATGTGATATGTCATCCTTCAACTAGAATAAAACTTTGTCATTAAATTTCATGGACATGGCATAATGACTTGTTTATTTTATATAGTCAACAAAATTTTTATCATGAAAATTTGCTGATGGAATCATTATGACACCTGATTGATAGAATATTGTGACAACGGTAGTATACTACATAACAAGCATTCATTTGTGGTCGTCGACATTGAAAAATTAATTAATTTGTCTTGGGTTATTTAACCTATTTCTATAAATCTTTCTAGGATACTAGCCAAGCCCACATAACTCCATCGAGAAAGAATACTAGAGGGACAAACAATAAGTGTTTCCATTGATGTCAATGAATTTAAATTTGGGTTTAGTTAATGAAATTAATAATATTCTCAAGTGTGATGAATAATTTAATTCATGTTATATTGATCACAAAAACTAAATAAATAGTTATTCACTTTCATGTGAGTAATGGTATTTTTTTATCTTATTGATTATTTATAAATATCTAAACACATATATGTGAATGAAAATTTTATTTATGAATAAAAATTTGTTTACAAATTTATTAAAAGAATGAGTTTTTTGTATTGAGAAAGAAAATATACTGTTAAAATAATAATTTAAAATATAGTTAAATAATTTTTTTTTATATTGGATGTTGGTTAACACCACAAAATATTAATAATAATATTATTATTATGGGGAATGGGGTTTATTAAAGCTAATAAGTTATATTTAATAGCCTACACTCTTGAAAATAATAGTTATCTTATAATCTAACTACATAAAAAGATAACCATGTCTATTTTGTAGAGCATAAAAAAATTAAGAATATAGAATTGTTGCACAAAATAAATTGTCTCTCAACTCGTCCTTCCGCATCCCTCTCAATAAAAATATTTTCAAATGTTATTTTAACAAGAATAAAGAATGAGTGTCCCATAATTAATAGAGTAAGTCATTTGACTCATCAGGAAAGCACATGGATAAACAGTGGAATTTCATAGAGATCATATAAGAACATGTGAATCACCACTAGAGGGAATCTTTCCATGAAAGCTCACAATAGAACAAGGTAATTCGAAATGGTAATTTCAGATGATTAATATTCCCAAATGAAGAATGTCGCTCAGCCTAGTTTTTTATTTCGTCAAATATTTAATAAATTTAATATAAATATGATGTGAAAGATCCATATACTTGGTTTAGGCAAATTATTTTTAAATGATATTTTAATATATTTCCCACCACCACTTTCTTACATTATTCAACAAAATAACAGGTTGTATTAGAGTGGTCACATATGAATATTAATTTATTTTATTTATTGTGGATATATAAACAATTATGGTTGTAATTTCATTTTATTTTATTATATATTTAATCCTATCTAAATTAACATGTTACACACATATTAATCACTTAATTTAAGTGTTTAATTTATTAATGGTTTAATATTAGATTAATAATGAATAGATAATCCATTTGGAAGTTCCAAATCATTGGATGGAAAATCGTGGTAACATGGCATGTAGTCAGAGCACAGTCCTTTTACCCATACACATTGTACAAGGAAACAAAAAGAAATTGTTTACAAATGATACAATTATTGAACAACACATTTGACCAGACTATCCTAGAACACAGAAAGATGATGTTTGGCATTTAGCTCGCTTTTAGACAACTTTAGTCTAGTCGAGTTAACACACCAAATCCATATGCATGTGAATTAGACACATGCAACCCAAGGTACATGACATGTAGTAGCATTGTACTTTCTATGGGGCCTCCAATCAAATAAAATAATTAAAAATTAAACTAAATTTAAAATTACAGTACTAAAACCATATTTTATTGATTGACACATCAATACATGTTTAAAAAATTAATAATGGTATTAAATAATATTAAATATTATATTAATTTATTGTAATTAATATTTAATTTTTGGTTCATTTATTTATATTCTATTAATGTAAGAATTTATGGGTATATCCAATTAAGTTATGATTATTTGTATGATTAAAGAAAATTTAATAATACATATATTAATTAATAAATTCAATTTTGTTCCTCTTAATTATTACAAAATAATAAGAAATTAATTCTATAAAATTACTTTTTTGTATTTGTTTCATGTATGACTATCAGTGCGCCTTACCATGATATATGTATGCATTGGATGTTTTAATTTAATTTATTTCTTGAGTGTGAAATTATTTATTATTAAAATAAAAGATGATGTCCTATATATCATTCCTACCTAAATTATTATTTATTACATATTTGTCTTATGATATTTATGTGATCCCATTTTAACCAATCATTTGGTTCCTCTCACATTCTTCTGAGTTATAAATTCATGTAATTAATGGGATGTCCCACAACTTTTGGAGGAGGTTCAATAAGAAACCATTATGATTCCAACACAGCTTATACACAAGTGGATAAGTGGAATATTGTAACTCATGCTAATATTATAAAAAAGATATATTTATCCTAGATAAAGTAATGATTTAATTTGTTCTCTTCAACTCAACCATTAGATAATGCTCATCAAAAGATAATTTATTTATTTATTTTTATTAAATTATTTTTTTATAGATGAATGGACATGGTTAAATAAAAAAATTAATGTGTAAATATGGAATTAAAATAAACCACTTATGCACAAATGTTTTATCCAGAATGGGTAGTTATGTAAGAAACATCCATATAATTTTAAGAAGACATTTAAGGGATAAAACAACATAATATTTATCTATAATAAATTATGTAAATGAAATGTGAGTAATTTATTTATATAATATGGGTAATTAACTAATTAACATCCACTTAATGTTAACAAGAAACATAAATCATAAGACAAGAAAAAATTAATTCACAATTATTTAAAATCTTTAAATCTAATATTAATTTATAATGAGATGTAAGTTACTTAATTAGGAACTAAAATCAATGGAAAAACGTGTTTGATGAACCATTTTCGGGACACATACTTATTTAAGGGGATTTATTCTGATTGTTTTGGTTAAATTTACCATTATACATAAAAATTTGTATTCCATTCTCGATATGGTGTAATTGGGAGGCAATTTTTTAGGGAACTCAAAGTACGGATTTTTGGATAGGGGTGTCCACTCAACGGATTGCGGAGATGAAAGCCTACAATTTTCATTAACCATCCTACTTGAATATGGTAAAGTATCTTAACCACCCTCTATTTAGGATATGTGTTGGGGAATATGGATCCCTTCTAATATAATTATAAAAAAACTAGACATTCCAATTCCAATTTTGAGGGCAATTAGTAATTGAAAAAATAGTGAGAAATTTTATAATATAAAATAGTTTTTATTTATAACATAATTTTTAATAAAAAAGTACTAATAATATTATCATTTAATTTTAGAATAAAATTTAATTCTTTTCACGCACATTATCCTTATCATCAATATTGGTTAAAGATAATATCCTAACTAGAAGAAACTTCCAAGAGTTATTTAGAAGCCTTCAGGATGTTCTATGTCATGAAATAAAATTCCATGGGCTTGAATCCTCAATGTATGATCTTCCTCCTAACGAGGTGAGTGATGATGCGTTATTTGTCTATGAAAAGAATACGATTGACGCATTTTTTGTTCAATGTTAGATGATTTCTTCAATTTGATATAAACTCATGAAGTCTCTTGAAAAAATGGATTTATATTGAATGCTTGTGAACCTCTATGGTCTTTACCAAGATAGATTTAGACCATAACAATTTGAGATTTCTAAGGAACTATTTCAGAGAAATCATGGATAGGTTTTCCCATATGGGCCTCATGCAATCAAGATCAATGGCTACATTGAGTTCCATGAGGTTCTAGGGTTTAAAATCCTTGAAGAATTGTTTACTGATCTCAACCTATAATCACAACCTAATAGATTCTATAAATTTTTTTGAGTTTTATTATGAAGAAATTTGAAAATCGTCTTCCAAATCTTCTTATATTTCATTACCAAGTAGTTAAGGATATGAATATTGAAAATCCATCAGTACTTATGGTGAAAAAATATAAATGGTAAGAAAAAATATTTATTCCCAAAGCTTCATCACACCTTTCTAATAATAAGAAAATGAAGGGGAAATCGAGGGATTATGGGGATATTTGTTTCACTTATGGCAATAAGGTACCTTAGAAGAAAAACTGAACCAAGGAAAATAATAATGGGTAAACATTATGTGAATTTTTTATTGAGTGAAATATATCTCTTTCTACAAACTATGAATTATATATAACTTATGGTGATCAGATATGTATTAAAATACAAAAACTATGTTGATACAAAAATATTGAATGGTGGGAGGATGATCTATGAGTAGTCAATGGATCTGAAATTTATTCTATAGGTATCGGATACTACCTCTACAAATTTCCATCCAGAATGTTATTGGGTTAGAAAGTTTGTACTTATGTTCAATCTATTACAAGAAGTATTATTTTGTTATTTATAATTGATATAAATGGATTTATTTTCAAATTTTGGAATAAATGATGCTTTGTTTTTAAATATATCATTTGTTATGGTAAAGAACATTTATATAATAGTCTTTATGTGTTGCATTACAAGTACCATGAAATGTATATTGATAGCAAAGTGAATATACATGACCCATACCACACTCAACTTTGGAAACATCATCTAGATCTTGTAAATGAAAATATATTGACTAAATTACATTAATATTGATATTTAGTTTTTTTAACTAAAACCACATGGTGTATCTCCCGCATTTTCAAAAGGAAAAATGAATAAATCCCCATTTTGTGGGAAAGGAAAAATGCCAAAAGAGCTTCTTCAAATAGTTTATACGGATGCGTGTGAAGCATTTCTTATTTACGGGAGGGGTTGGTACTCATACGTTATAGATTTTGCTAATGATTTTAGTATAAATGGATATTTTTACTTGATCGGGGATAATTTCTGATTACTTTGATAAATTTATGGATTAAAAGAATGATATTAAGGACCAACATGGTAAGAATATTAAAAAACTCCATTTAAAATGTGGTAGAAAATATAAAAATTAGGAAATCAATTTTTACATATGAGAGTTTGGGATATTATCCCAAGTCATACCTCCATATATTCCTCAATGGAACAGTGTAAGCAAGAGGATGAAACACACCTTGTTAGAAATGTTGAGATCAATGATGATTCATTTGAGTCTTTCATTATCCATGATACACACTACTAACAATATCACATATACTAAACCAAGTACCAACTAAAATGATAAACGGTATTCCATATGAATTCCATAGTGGAAGAAACACCATGTTCTCTAATTTACATGTGTGGGGTAGTAAATCCTTTGTTAAGGCCACATCAAGTTAAAAACATGCACCATGAGGAACAAAGTGTACCGCTATAGGATACCTTAAAGAAAAAGGAGATACTATCTATAAAACCCTTCATTCTAAAAGGATATATTGAAAACACACATCGTATTCCTTATGTGGGAGAACAACCTTGAAATATATAGTGGCATCAAGATAGACATAGATGAAGTTGATGCTGAAAGTACACAAGATTTGGATGAAATATATATTACACAAATCCACATGTAATATGAAACTGGTCATGAGATACATGTACTGTGTAGGTGTATAAGAGTGGTTAGAAAACTATATTGTTATGGTTTTATAGTCACTAAGGATAGTGACTTATTATTATTTGATAATAATTATCCTCTAATATATGGGGAAGTAGTTAATTCATCATATGATTACAAGTGGCTTGAAGCCAAGAATTTTGAAACGGATTCCATGTACAAAAAACATGTTTAGATTATGTTAGATCCTCTAGTGGGTGTAAAACCCAAAAATTTAGTACCTATTAGGCCTGACTAGTTACACACATGTTTAACATTTTTCATGGAATTGACTATGATGAAACAATTTCACGAGGTATAGTGAAAAAATCCATCAAAATTCTATATTCCATTATATATTACCATAACAATGGGATTTGGAAGATAGATGTAAAAATAGAATTCAATAATGGAGACCATTTTAAATATGTCTATACGACAAAACATAAATGGGATTTAAATCAAAAGGATGATAATAATAAATGAAAATTGAAAAAAATACATTTAAGTAACAATGAAAGCATCTCGGTGAAGGAACATACATTTTGCTGAATCCATTACATATATTTTCTCATATTAAATGAGAGTGATCCTTGTTCCTATAACAAGTTCATTGAGACTAAATCTATTTTCATAATAGTATATTTTGATGACCATTACTCATTGGAAATGAAATATTAGTATTATAGTATGTTAAGGTATGGTTGAATAAATTATTCTCGAAGAAGGGATTGGGAGAATTAATACATATTATTAGAATGATGATCTATCCTTGTATACCCTATTTAACACTTGGCCTATGTAAAAGTACATTAATTGACAAGATAATGAATATATTTTCTGTGAAACAATCCAAGATGAAATTTTTTCTATCATCACATAGTATTCATCTTTCCAAAAAAAGTGTCAAATGAAACATGATAAAAAATAAAATGATAAGGGTTATATTCATGTAAGGTATTTGGTTAGTCATATATTCTATAATATGTAACATGAAAAATATTTCATAGGCATTAGGCGCCATAGGAATATATCATGCTGATCATAGTGTCTTATATTTGATGGAAGTCATGTCTTTTCCTAATATATGGAGGAGAAGAGGAAGTAGTCATAAGAGGATATGAATATTTTAGTTTCTATACTAATAAAGATGACATGAAAAAAAAGGGATATATATTCAATTTGAATGGAGGTTTCATGAGTTAGAAGAGCTCAAACAAGGTTTTTATAGCATATTATACAATAGATTTTGAATATATTTCTTCTTATAAATTTGTTAAGGATGTATTGTGGTTGAACTACAACATCCAAGATCTTGATTTGTTACCTAGATGTAAGGATCCAATCACACTATATTTTGATAATTATTTAGTGGTGAACCTCTCAAAAGAATCGTAGTCACATCAAGGGATTATGAATATACTTCATCAGGGAATTTTCTCAGAGTTCTGAGGTTGTAGTGAGTATTATTTCCATGAATGAGAATGTGGTGTACCCTTGACTAAATATTTGACACGTAGAAAACATTATTATCATGTGTGGTACAAAAAATTTAATTTTATAGGTAGTTGTCTCTATTCCAAGTGGGATTTTGATAATTTTATTTTCCCAAGACCTAAAAATTTCAGTTTATTTTTAGATATATTGGATTTATCGAATATTTATTTAATTTCTAATTAGAAATTATTCATTTTTTAATAATTTCATTAATGTAATAATGTCCAAGAGTATTTTTTCACTGATAAAGTTGTATAAGATCCCTGCTATGATGATAATCATAATGAGTTGTGAAAATATTCTTAATATAGATATGTGGTTGGGTAATTTACTATGATGGGACACATATTTTTTAAACCGTCAGGTGTGAGTGTACATAAGTATACGATTATTATTCTCGTTATGTTCCCAAATCACTAAGAAGAGATTATGAGAACAAACCCACTAGTATATGTTCTGCACGTTTTGTTGTAATCATGTTCTTATTTCAGATCATATGTACTGGTCCATAGACATTATAATTTTAATTAATATATTTAATTAGTATTTCCCATATATTTACTATCCAAAGACATAATTCCATTTTTTTGGTGGGATGTAGGTTATGTTGGGTGTGTCACGATTGACATGCCCTTAATGGATATGTCGAGGAAGAATTTTTACATTCCATATTTATTGAAGATGACTATTTGGATGTAATAGAACAATAACATTCAATTCTATGGCCATGTTATCATGATGAGTTTATTTTATATAGTATAAGAATTATGTATCATGTAAATACGTCGATGGAACCGTTGTGAATCCTTTTTTACAATATAGTGAGACAAAGATATTATATTACAATGGTAGCATTCATATGTGATTATTGATGCTTTGAAATTATGTAAATTCTATGGTGTTTATTGACCCATTTATATACCATAATCATGGAAATTAAGAAATCACTCCTCATTCTGATGTGAAATAATCTAATAGTTTCACACACTATGTGTGTCTTTTGATCTTGATTAAATTCATTTTGAATTTAATTAATGGAATAAATATTGTTATAAAGTATGAGATATAATTTTATTCAATATATATTGATTAAATAAATTAAATAAATATTTATTCATCAACATGTGAAAATAGATATATTTATTTTTTTATTGAACATCTAATAACGATTCATTTTCTATTATTTGATTGAATTATTTATTTATGGATAAAATTTTATTCGGTTGTTCAATAAATGGAAGGGAAGTTTGAACAAACCAAAACTATGTCTAGAGAAATTTTGTAAATAACAAACATGTTAAACAATATTTTTATTGGGAATGTTATTGAATTCTACTAAATAATAATAATATTATTATTATTATGTGATATGGGGATTATTAAAGGAAATGAATGTAAATTAATTACAACTACAAAATTTGAAAATTTTTAAACAAAAATCCAAACTTGGTAAATAGATGGTTATGTTTATTTTGTAGAGAATCCAAAATTGATAATATAAAATTATTTTACACAATTAATTCCTTCTGAACTACTCATTCTCCCTCCCTCTCAAGATTGAGAAGGGAAAGAGAGATTTAATCAAGAATAAATAATGAAAGATAAGTAAAAAATGTAATATATCGAACTCACCATGATAGTAGACATAGATCATGTTGTATTGATGAAAGATCATTAGAGCCTGTGTGGATCACCACTAGAGGAATTCAGTCCTTGGATCCTCATAGAGTAATGAAGGTAATTTGAAAGGGAATATTTGGATGATTCATATTCTCCAAGGAAGTAAGTTCTCAAGCCTATGAATTTATTTCTTAAAATATTGAATAAATTAAATATGAATTTTATGTGAAATATCCACACTCTTTGTTTCAAGTGGAGATTACTAAATAAAGTTTGAATATATCACCTACCACTGCATGCTACCTCTCCACCCAGAACTATGAAATCTGGGGTTACATGGTGTGTATTCCAAAATTACACATTGTGTGGGAGCCCCATGTGTGGAACTAGGGTTTATACAGAGATATAAATATTTCATGCCATTTTACACCTTTTGGGCCCTATAAACCATGTTGAAAACTTGATGTGTACCTCTAATTGTAGTTGGGAACATGCATACTGGGATACATAGAGATATCCATATGTATATGATCCAAAACATTTACATGAAAATTGATGGAAGGCCTGGGAAGGGTGTAGGGTGACCTCTACACATCATGTATTCATTCTTACATGCTATGTATGATAAGGAACCCATGTTCTGTGAGGTAGAGACAAACAATTATATTAGGAGTTGGCTGGGCATGCGGTGTACCCCTTAGTACACAAAGTGTAACCCCCTTTTTGATAGTTTTTTATATAGTTGTTCATTATTTTGGAATGGTATTAGTTGAGGGTGTTCCCATTTCCCATCCCCTTGAATCTATTGTGTGTAATTACATCCACATCTCTAGACTGTGATCCCCTATGGAGGATGGGTCTGATAAAGAGATTTTGGTGTCCCTCGGTGAGAATAGAGTGTGATCCTCTGTCATTTCAATTTTTTTTCATATTTGGGGTTTGTGGAATAAGTGTGACCTTTATTCCTATATAGTGGATCATCCATCTAAAGTCTATTTTATGAGGGTTCAGAGTATCTTTGGAAAATGATCCCCTACCTTTTTTGATGATCCAGATTAGGTTGGTGGTTCCCCGTAGTGGACATAGTTGGGATCCCCTATCTATGTATTGAGGAATTCAGAGACCAAGGAGATTCTTTGGGTGGGGTACAATGAACATAACATGTTGGATGAGTGTCTCTAATGATAGAAAGGCTCATATAGTGGGTTTTCCCAGAATGAGAATTGTCAAAAATCATCAAATAGAATAATGTTGCTAATAGTTTTGTTGAGACTTTATTGAGGAAGATGTCCTTTAAGAGTATATCTCGGCTATTAATTAATTTTCAAATTCTATTGTGAGGTTGATACTCTAGATTTTTATTTTTATTGATTTCGGGTGGTCATAATGTGTTTTTCATACAAACCAAGGGATACGATATTCTCTCATTTGTCGTGTATTATGGGTATGAAGACACATATTATAGTTTCATGGGAGGGTAGGGAGATGGTGGAGCATAGCTGGGGTAGACATACCCATGTGATTTATTCGTGGTTTTATTTGATAGTATTACTCACCATTTGTGTTGGTTAGAATCTCTATTGTTGTTTATTGTGATTTTATTTGGACTCTGTTCACATTGAACACATTATTGAAAAAATATTATTATGGGATGATAGATGTATCCATGCATTGGTTTCATTTTTTTACATTTCATCATTATATGGGCTTGCAGATATTTTTACATGTATAGGTACATTAGGATAATTCCTCCTATTTGTGTGATATGCCTACTTGGCACTGGTCACTAGACCATATACAATTGGATGCATTCATTGGGAAGTGGTGGATTCAACCCCAGTCGGTTGGGTCATGACATAGCGGTATCAGAGGAGTCATTTCCACCATATGACTAGAGCCTATGACATTGTTTCAGGTTTTATATAAATAATGTTAAGTGTTTCAAGTTCAAATATCACGACATGTAATCTAGTGTTATTGGGGAAGCTGATTTATCCATATAACATAACCATGATTACATGAATTTTGACTCAATATATGTATACAGTAGTTACAGGGAAAACGTTGGTGTATGCATCATATGGGAATGAGTTGTGGTATCCATTTCCGTCTTGAGTTCTATTCAAAAATATACTCTATAACTGTGGTACATGTTGTTATTTCTAGATGCCTCCACAAACAAATCCATCATCGATTCCACTATATGTTAATGAGGATAATCATCTGAGTGATGAAGATTCATTATAGGGGTCTATAAAAAAGATTGAACATCCAAGTGGTTTACAAAATATATCACCACCCATGGAGTGATAGTTAGTACCGATAGTATTCGATGAAGATGTGCGTAGGAAGATTGTGTTTCATGATTTCAAGAGGTACTGACCTCCTAGGTTTCAAGGTGAGCCAGGCCTTCAAGTGTTTAGGGAATGGGAAGAAGTAAACACTCATGTTTTCCATCTTGTAGGGATTTCTGAATATTAGATAACAGTCCTCATGGTCGTCCTTCTTTTGGGCTATTTCAGGCGATGGTGGAGTTTAGTTATTATGAAAAATGATGAGTAAAATTTATCTTGGTCATAGTTCGTGTGTCTCTTTATGGAGGATTTTTATCCTTCCATGTTACTATTATTGAATATCTAGAGGATTCTACTTCTATAGTATGAAATTATAACTATGGTGAAGTATTCCTCGATGTTTACTAATCTCTCTTGGAGCTCCATGGATATGGTGGGTGATTTTTCCTTCTTAGTAGATACCACTGAGTAGGAATTATTCCTGAACATATTGGATTTGTTAATATATCATTTCATTAACACTATTCTTTAGTTTTGTAGCAGGGATTAGTGGTGGATAAAATAATATCAAATCAGGAACCCATAGTGGGTTCTTTTAGTCAGAACTCGAGAGTTGATACCTCAGATGGAGGTAGTAGAAAATAGTCTTGGTGATATAGGCATGTTAGATGCTTCAAAATATGATCTCATAATAGGTAATTATTGTTGTACGACTCTCATGATGGACTAATTTAGCCAAGGGAGAGGTAGTGTTTTCCCTATGACAATCTGGGACAGAAATCATGGAATATTCCAACCCATTGTACAACTAATCGAGAGATGGTAGGAGGACCATTGAGACAGAAGAAGAGGAAAGAGTAAGGAGTTCAGAATGGTGATAGAAATGTATGAGTTAAAGGTAGAGTAGTGGGAGGTGGTTCCAGGTTAGACCTATTCCCACCACCACCCACGTGTGGAACAAGATAGGCTAATGGATATTGTTGTGAGGGATGAGGGCAGCTTCAGTCTAGAGTCATAGGACCCTAAGGCTTGAGGAATTATATGAAGTGTGATATATTCCTTTTTTACAAGAGTTTAATTTATAATAGACATAAGTGTGGGGAATTATTTTCACTCCACTTATCTAGTTTGATACTTAGATATTATGGTTGAGCCTTTATCATATAGCTTGCACTAGGAGAATTCAACTAGAGATGACTCAACAATTGAAATCATATGCCGATAATGTGATCTTAGACACAAATGTGATAGATTCATATGAGATATCATTGAAGAAAATGTGAGGTCTTATAACCAAAACATAGGTATTGACTGACTATCCAATGTTCATTCCAATATTGACTATTTTAGGTGGAGGTTGTGGTGTGACTGTGGTGATGGGGTGAGGTTTTCCACTATGGGTGAAAAGGAAACCCCAGTGGAGTAGGATGATCTCAAGAATAGGAGAGTCTAACTGATTAGTCATTATTTGGATGAAATGACTATTGGAAAATTACATGATATAGGATACTAGTTTTCTATAGTGGTGTAGGTGTGTGATGACGTATTTCATAAGGAAATTACCGGAATACATTCCGACTAAGAGTTAGATATCATCATTGAACTACACGTATTGAGAACAACTATATCTACACAAGCAGATCATATGGATTCAACAGAGCTACATAAGATAAGGCTGTAGTTGGAGTATTTATATACGAATAGATTCATGAGACCCTATGTTTCCCCTAGGGTTGTTATCTAAGAAAGAGGATGGTATCATGAGGTTATGTGTGATTTATCAACGCTTGAAATAGGTGAAAATTAATAATATGTATCTAATTAAAAGGAAACAAGGACTATTCAATTATTTGAGAGGGGTGTGATGGTTCTCAAAGATTGACCACATATCTGGATATCACCAACATCAATTAAGGGATGATTATATATGAAATATGACATTCAAATGCCCCTACGGAAATTATGAGTACGCAGTGATTCCATTCGACGTGATGAAGATCACTATAGTTTTCATGTAACTAATCCTCAAAAATAGGATTTATATTATTTTCAATGAAAGATAAATAAATAGTAAAAAGAGGATCCATTTTACAGAGGCCAAAAATTGTGAAGTCCTAGTGCATCTTCTCTAACAATGTTAATTCCATCCACTATAAAGGTTTGGAGGCCAGAAAGTGGGATATCTTCTCACTTTTTGATGAATTGGATGCTAGAAATTTGGAAACCATGTTCCCTTCATGACATGTAAGTGAAATGTCGATAAAATCGGTCATAACATCCATACACCCTCTAATGGAATATGATATAGCACAAATAATAGTTCCAAGACCATTGACCACATTGTATATAGTTAGGGTGTCGGTCTTGATAGCTTCAAGGGATGCATTACTCTAATTGCATATCCTTAAACCTATGATCATGGCTTCCACTTCATCTTGTAGTGAGTCACCTCTTCCATAATATGATGCAAAGGCCTTAATGATTTAACCCCACTCATATATTATCACTCTACCTCCATGAGTTATACCCATGATACTTGACACGTCCGTGTGATGTTTGAAGCCATGGGGAGGGGGATTACAGTGTACCAACCAACTATGTCATTTTTTAGTGTCCAAATTTGTGGGATAGACCACATAAAGAACGTAAATTATAGAAGAAGCTACCAAACATCCCCTACACAATCTGGATAAGTCCAGTATGTCATTTTTGGTTTTGAATATGAAACTTGTTCTACTGACAGTGTGGATTTTGTGGGGTGCTTGATTCCTAGTTGTCTAGATGCACCGACATTCTGTAGAAAGTATGATCGATGTGACCATAATATCCACATCATTCGAACTAATTCTTTAGAAACACATTGGAAAGATGACGTTTGGAAAAGAACCATGCACCAAATATCCTAAAATATGATTTGAATACCTCTTGATCAAAAGTAATCATTGATTACATATGGTTCTAGGGAGCTTAAACTACATGATAAGAAGTATATGACCCATAATTTAGAGTTTTTAGTGGAAGCCATTACGCATAAAATGTTTCAACACTACATTGTTGGTGATTAATTTATCTTACACTCTAAAAACAACATAATCATGTATATCTTATATAAGAAGTATCATAACATTGATATTTGAACAATGTCGAGAGTTACTCCAAGATTATGAATTAGTGATTTTTTATAAACCTCGAATGGGGAATGTGGTGGCAGACACAATCTATAGGAGTTATTTTTCACAGTTACACAGTGAGGCATTAGAGTAGTTTTCCTCTTAATAGTTTCCTTTTTTGGATGTGTATGGATCATCTTACTACTTATCTATTCTTATTTGCCCACTAATTTTACATCATGTTAGGGATGCCTAACTTGAGAATATTCATCATAAGACCCTACATACAAAGATATCAATGGGACATAATCCTGATGGATTTTATGAATGTGGGTAACATGTAAACTTTTTATGAACATGGTCAATAGTACTATTAGTGTTGATAAAAGAGGTTTTAATGATGTTTCATATGTCGGATTAGTGGTACATTGTTTTGTTGGAGCGATTTAAAAGGAAATTTGGTGGCGGTTTTAGTGTCCATTGAGGAAGAGATGTGTGGCATAGTTTGTCTCTTGATGATTCAATTTTAAGGAAGTGATGGATGGGAACTACGTTCCAGTAGGTTTAGCTCAACCCCTTGAAGTGATTGAGTGGATGTGGGATGGAATGTCCATTTATTTCATTATGGGGTACCCCATTCATCCAATGTATATAATTACATCTAGGTTATTGTAGATCGGCTCACCATATTATCCCACATCCAAGCTATTCGAGAGTAGATCTCAGTGGAGGGATTGAGATAATGGTACATCGACGAGATAGTCCAAATATGTGGATTTCCCCTGATTATCACCTTAGATCGTGATTCCCACATAAAATATTGATTATGGAGAGGATTGTAATAGGTATTCGAGACTCAGTTTCATTTGAGCATGGTCTTTCACCAACACGGTGAATTCTAGACTATGAACTCCACCTATGTCCTGAAGGATATTTTATGGGATATCATGTTGGATTTTCTCCATAGTTAATAGGATCACCAACCCTTGATATAGTTTTCATACAAAAATATATATCATTACCTACTTGGTAGTGCACCATGACAGACCTTGTATGGGAATCCATTCAAGTCACCACATTATTTGAATGATCCAGGTGAGGTAGAACTTAGGGGAACAGAGTTGGTGCGGGCTATAATAGAGAAGGTAAAGGTCATGTAGGAGTGAATGAGGACTGAACATAGCCATCCGATGTTCTGTACAAACTGATGATGGAGACCTTTGGTGTTTATAGATCAAGACCATGTGTTTTTTGGGGGCATAACCGTGATGTTTATTATGATGATTTGGTTGGGAAAACATGTTATCACTGAGATTAATTATCCCCTTCTAGGTAATGCCTAGAGTTGGAGAGGTAGAAAACAACTTAGCTCTACTACTACTGTTATACTGGGTACAAAACATCTTCCACATATTGTAGATGATGAGGTACATGCATAACCAGTCACATTTTAATGACAAGTGGGAGTTGGATGGTAACACCTCAACTTTGTTGTGATATATCTTCAAATTAATTTAATATTTTTGATATTTTTCATTTCACAAAACACTAAACATTATTTTTTAATATTAATTTACTAGGTTTATTTTGTACATTATACTAAAGAGTTATGTTACCTTGCACTACACACAATTCCAACTTGTGTTGCATTACATGAAAAACAAAGGTTCTACGAAGCCTCATTTTATTGTTATAAATATTTTAATGAGATAGTTGTAACACAAATTTTAAAAATAGTAATATGAATAATAATAAATTGTTTTATAATATAATTTATAATTTTTTTATATACATAAAACATACTTATATTAAAACATATAATTTTTTGTAATGTATTTATATTTTTTAAAATATTATTTTCTCAAATAGAGTTATTTTTATGTCCTTATGTAAAAAATTAAAAAAATTAATTTTTATCAATTTTAGAAATATAATTTGATAAAATAAACATAATTTTTAATTAATAATGTTGAAATTATCTTAGTATAATTGTTTTGAGAAACCTCATGTAATGGTTGAATTGTAAAAAATAATGAATTGTAATTCAAAAATGACTTTTCATCTAATTTAGTTATATAGTTAAATTATTTATAAATTTATTCTTAAATTATAAATATATGAAACATAAATAAATTATTCTAATATAGTTCATTAGAATAAGTTTTACATCGAAATTGGATATAAAAACATGGGAAACATTTGAACATTTTTACCTAAAAACCCAGCAGTTTAGTCAAATCTGCCGGATTAATTTTAACTTAATTTCAAGAATTTATATATTTGGAATATTAGAAATTGGATTCCATATTTGGAATAATAATAATTTTTAATGACTAAGAAATTCAAATGAGTATTTGGAAAAAATAGTAGTGAAATAGATTAAAATTACTTATAAAGATTAATAGAAAAAATATCCTAATAAAGGTCTAAACCTTAAACATGTATCCCAAAAGACCTATAAACTTGTATAAAATGATTTTTCAAAATATATCAACCCTATACTATATTTTATATATTTATTTCGATTATTTTTTCAACATTTCATGGTAAAATAATGTATGGAATTCTATTTTCAAAAATATTACAAGATTGACACACCTCCTCCACTAAAAAAGGCCCCCCTCCTATATTATCACACAACTAAAACCACATATGTTCCGTCAATATCTGAACAATTAACTTCCCAAAACCCTCCCTTAATTCATGATTCCTACCTTTTGGGAGGAATCCAACCAATAAATCACATTGGTGAAAACCAAAAGATGTTATCCAAAGAAGAGGTAACATCCTTCCTCAAGCTCCGTAATTTTTTTATTTCCCCACTACCTATATTATTAGTATTCACTAAAAAAATAAAATCCTAAGTATCCAAAAGATACTGATATTTATTTATATTAAGTATTATACTATAACTTACACACACTTCCTTTTAATGGGTAACAAACTTTCTATTATTATGTACGACGAACATCCGCCTCATGAAACTAAGTAGTTTGTTTTAGCTTTACCACATCTTATGGTTAGGAATAATGATGGAAACTCCATTTTTATAACATAATAATGATATATATGATATATAAGATTTATTTATACTTATTTACTTTTTATATTAATCATTCCTTTATTATTTACATTTTTTGTAAATATAATTACATTGTTTGTGGAAGTGTGGACTACCACCTCCGCAAGGCGATGTGATTCGTATAAAATTTACATAGAATGTATTAAGGAAGAATTTAGTAAAATTTTATTATATATATGTCATAATAATTATATTATAAAGATATTATATAAGCATATACATATATTTCATTTACTGAATTTAATTCAATATATCAACAAAATAGAAACAACATCCACACATACGTACAACCTACCGTCTCCAAGAACAATATATTATCTTTTATCTTTAAATATTATGTATATTATAATAAATAAAAATATAATAAAAATATTTAATATTAATAAAATTATTTACATTTTTGATGTTATTAAATCATGATCTACATAAGTTGATCAATAATAATATGTGAAAGCACATATGATAAACAAAATAGTTATTACCCAAAACGTTACACTAACTAAGAATTGTTGATAAATGTGTAATATAAGGTTTGGAGAATATAATATATTTTATTATATATTTGATCATTTTTCTGTGATAAATTTTTTATGAACTTATACTTATTATACAGGTGGGTTGTATATGTACAAAAAAATTCAAGACATAAGGTAAGGGAATTTCATCTCGATTTTTTATTATTTTAGATACATTAAATATAATCCAATAATTTATTTAGTGTGGTGGGTATATTTAACATGGACGTATTATATTATTATTATAATTAATTTTTTAGGTCTTTACATAACCATTTTATAACCATTCTTTTATGGGGTTTATGATTTAAAAGATACCAAATCAGAAATGTTTTTCTTGCCAATTTTCTTTCTTTGAGAAACATGCCATGTTATGAACCTATATCATTATATAAGGTGAATATAAATACACTGTGATATTATATAAAGAATATAATTATTTTATTGATAATTTAAGCTTCAGTTAATTTTATTCCTTCCATGGTATTAGGATTCAACTTTACCAAAGTGGTAACGATTTACATCTATAATCTCATCATTTATCGAGATTGTTTATGATTATTATTCCATTGATGAAATAATATGATCCATCATTCAAGAAAAAATAAATTTTATGATACTCTGGTTAGTTATGATATCTTCTACAATTATTTCAATTTGTATACTCTTTGGTAATTATGTTATTTAAGAATGTGTTTTTAAGAATATCCAATATTATCTTTCTCTTTAGTCAAAAAAATGTATTCCCTCAAAAAATGTTTTCTAAGAATAGTTTTCAGAATTTTACCAAGGTTATTTTTTGAAATTTCATGGAAAATTATTTTCATTAAATTTTTATGGTTTATTTATAATTTGGCAATGTGTTTTCAAAGAAAGTGGTTTCCTAAAGGTTTTAACTTTTATATTTTTTCAATGTCGAATCAAAAATTTTCTCGAGATGTCTTTTTTAAAAGATATTTACATTTTTTCCATCTAGGATGACACCATTGTTTATAGTTTACGCTTTACTGGGGATAAAATCAAATGATACCATTCATCTTAATTATATTAATTCTCTATGATTTTATGGATTGATTCTTATGAAACATGTTTTTCATTAACAATTTATACCATGATACATGCATATGAAAACCATTTTTCTACAATGAGTTATACCATGATAAATTCTTATTAAACCCACTTCCTGTAATGAGTAATTATAGGATTAAATGATAATAAAAACTATATATTTGGGATATTCTATGATATGATTAAATTTTCATGGTACTCATTTCATTTCATAGGTTATGATATGATGTTTCTGAAACCCATACCTCTTTATGGGTCATGTTATAACTAATATTTTATTATCTTGTGGAACATGTATGAATGATTTTATTATTAGATGGATGGGAATTGTATATCCCTATAATTCCTTGGGTAACGATAAGTTTTATATAAGATCAATGGGTAAACAAGATGTAGTGTGAGACTAAAAAAATGAATCTACACGCATTATAGTGAAAGAATGAAAATAAAAAGATATACGGGTTGTTTCCCATGCCTGAAAATAAGTATTTATAAGGGTTATATCCTGAGACCCAAAATAAGAGGATATACGGGTTTTTATCCCAATCCCAAAGCTGGTACATGGGTTGTTTCCCATGCCTATCATGTTATAAATATCTTGGTATATTGCCCTGGAGGAAAATTTTCAATGATTACGTGTATACAACAAATTCCCTAACATATTCCTTAGCTATTCATTCTTAGATTATTCTTTTTTTCAATTATTATTCATTTATTATGAACTACCAACCTTTACACCATTATTCAATTTTGTAATCTTTTATATGTAGGTTTTGATCTTCGAATGTTATGATCATTTTCTATTACATTTATGTTCATGTTATGCTTACACATTTCCATTATTTACCCTTACTAAGCATTATAGATCACCAATTTCTTATGATTCATTATCCAATGTTATGATGAATGATTTTATGTAGGATTACTAAGGGGTATGATATTTGTGGGAATAATTGAAGATCTTTTCTAGAGTTAAAATATTTTTCTACCAACCTTCTAAAGGATCAAAACAAACATAGTCCTTGGGAATCTTTTTTTATGTATTAAATATTCCAAAAAATGATATAATATCTACTTATGGAAAGTGAGGGTATCTATAGTTGGGATCATAGAAAAGGTTTAGTTATGATTTGGAAGCTCGGATAAGAAATCGTTATTGATAACCCTAATGAAATATCTAAGGTTAGTTATAAGGATAACGAAATGCATAGGAAGATATATCGGAATCATGGTAAAGTATATATTGAGTTTTTCATAGAAATAAATCTATGATTGGATAATACAAGTGGATTTGGTGATATAAAATATTTATTAGGGTTAAAAACTCTAACAATGAATATTTTTCATAACTAAGCATAACCTGGTACATGAATACATTCCTTGTTGCTTACCTAGATTGATAGTCCAAGTGGATATTCATTGGGAATTCACAAACACATAATGAACCATAATGAAGGATTTAAAAATAAGTTGGCGATGAATTATCATGGAAAATATTATTGTGTTATTGATTACATAAGGTGTCCAGACATAGAAATCTTGTATGTAATTAATTTTCATGATTATGTGGGTTTTCACTATGATATGTGTTTCTCACACTATGATTTAGGTTTTTAGTCAATGGAGGGAACCTAAGGGACATGATTAACATTTAATGTTTTATATGATGAAATTATGGGCATGATGAAATATGTTTGGAAATATCATGAAGAGAATAATGAAGGATTATGTGTATTGGTTATAATTATAATGATAAAGAGACCACAAATAATATATTAAATGTATGATATGTTACTCTAGTATTGGTTACAATAAACATAAGAATAATGATTGTATTGAGGTTGAGGAAACTTTATACCTAACTCATATTACATATTCTGGTACAAGGTGTATTATGGAATGAGGTGATGAATCCTAAGTAATGGTTTAAAAATAAAATTGAAAAAATGAGATGTTTATCATTTTCAATTAAAAGATTTTAAATCATAAAATATATTTGTATTTTTATTATAAGTTTTTTCATTAGTATTTTTTGAATGGTGATGGTGATTTTGGAAAGTGATTTCATGGAAAGGTGATATTTTTATTGAGGGATGGTAAGCCATAATTTATTCTTGATGTTTTGATAATTATGTTTGGATAAACATATGTGGGATACTAATAAAGAAATTGGATGGAACAAATTATCTTGGAAATAATTAAGAACTTGTTGACTTTTGGTTTATTCTATCATTTATGAAGTCTAAAACCACATTTTATTTAATGTATAGATCAAATTTACTTTGGAGTAAGGAGACATGAATGTTTTAAAAAAGTATTTATTGTCATATAGGTCATTACAATGTCTTAGGAGAATACATTATGAATGTATTGACATGTTTGGAATGTGAAAACCAAGTGATACTTTGTGATATATGAAAAATTAGTATTAAAATTATTTTTATAAATTATTTCTAATGTTTTTGAATTTAAACTTTCAAAAGGGTTACATGGGTATCTATTTATTTAATTTTTATGTTAAACATCAGATGAAGATTGTGATATAAAATTATTATCTTAATAGAAAATAATTTAAATATATTGGATAACCTTCTCTAACAACACTATGTTGATGGTATCTCAAGAGACACGGGATAAATTATCATGGGTCCCATGATTTGTTAGTGATTTTGAAATTAAATATTCACCTTATATTTTGGATAAAAATGTGAAATGTAAATTTACCAAGATGTGACCAATGGGTGAGATTCTAATTATGAATGTAAATTAAATCACATAAGTATATCTTCTCATTGAAATTATTCATGTCTTGGGAAATGATCTTGAAATCAAAAAGGTTATCCTAATACATTCACTTATGATGAATCAAATGGACCCTTAAATAACCACTAATATATGTATTTTTTATTGTTACCATTATCTTAACATTGTTTTCTATCACCCTCCATCATAACATGATGGTTGTAGTTCTCTTCCATGTCTATGTTTTCATTTCTCTTCTATGTTCTCCAATATGGGAATCCAGTTATGAGTTACTTTGGGTAGCCATTATGGTTTCTAATTCCCCTATTTAATGGAATTTCTAGTGTTAATTTTTACAATGTGGGTCCTATTAAATGATCATGAATGTATTAAACCATTGATAACCCAGAAAACGTTTGAGGATGAAATTCATTTGAAGAGATATAGAATGTAAAAACTACGAGTTTTGTGAAATATCTTTTTCAAATTATTATTTTTTGATATTTTTCATTTCATGAAACATTGAATATATTTTATTTTAATATTAATGAACTATTTGTGGTTTTCTTTCACTAAATGGAAATAATATATTAGTTTGCACTACACACAACACCGACTTAGCTTTTGTTACAAGCAATATCATGTTTTTATTAAATATCATAATATTGTCATAATTATTAAAATGAGATAGTTATAACATACCCATTAAACATAGTATTATAAATAATAATAAATAATTTTCAAATTTTATTTATTATGGTTATATATAAATAAATTATATTTATAATGAAAAGTATAATTTTGGGTAATATTTTATATGTTTTACAATACTATTTTATCAAATGAGATTCTTTTTATGTCCATTTATAAACATCAATAAAAATAATTTTTAACACATTTAGAAATTGAATAATATATAATAAACACATATTTTAAAGTCATAATTTCAAAATTATCTTATGTTTAATTTTGTATATTTTTTTCTGAGAAACATCATTTTTTATGAATAATTTAAAATCATGAATTTTAATTCAAAAATGCGTTTTCATATAATTTTATTATATAGATAAATTTCTTTTTCATTTTTACATAATGTAATATTAGATAAAAAATAAATAAGGTAATCATATTTAGGTCATTGGAACCAATTTCACATTGTAATTTTAGATTAAAAAATATCATTATCTGAAAAATTATTACATTAAAAACCTAGAGTGTCATCTCATCTATGAGGTTAATTTGAAATTAAGTTTTCTCATTTATCTATTATGAATTTTTATGAAATGAATTCATATGTTTAAACATCATAATTTATAATTTATTATATGGTCAACGTTGTGTTTGTACAGAAATATTATTATAAGTGATTAATATTAATTACTACAATTATGAGAAAAATACACTTAAAAAAACAATAAACAATAATATTTAAAACAAAAATGACCTATAAAATTGTAAAAAATCCATCTTATGGAAATATTTAGACCATATAATACGTTGGATCACATTTTTCCCATTATTTGGGCCACTTTCCATTGAAAAAACATGAATGGAATTATATTCTAAAAACTAAATAGGAGTGTCACTCCTCCACTAGAAAGGGGTCTTCTTCCCTCCCACTTCTTCAAAACTATAAAACCTTAGTGGTTCAGAAAATATCTAAAAAATTAAATTCCAAAAAGCCCTAATTTCTCATTAAATCCTACCTTCAGGTTAAATTAAAACTAATGAATCTGTTTGATGAAAACCAAAATAAGTTACCCAAAGAAGACATATCATCCTTCCTAAAAATTCATTCTTCTATTTCCATTATATAATGCCTAGATTATTATATTTTATGAACAAAGAATATCCTCAATGTAATAAAAATACTACTAAGTTTTTATATTAAGGTTTCTAAAAATACTTATACTCACTTATATCTAATGGGTAAAAAATTACCCCTCTTGTGAATGGAAAAGTAACGAATCACAAAATGATGTTATTCGTTTTAACATTAAAACTTCTTATGGATGTGAATTATGATAGAAAATATTTTTTATATTTTATATATATTATTTATGATTTATTAATACTTATATAATAATTATATAAATCCTACTATCATGATTTCCATTTTTTGTAAATATAATAACTTCTTTGTGGATGTGTGGACTACCGCCTCCTCAAAGCCATGTTCTTAGTCCAAACATTACATGTAATGTATTTGAAGTGCACTGTGTTGCATTTGTTGTCAATGAGGCATGAAGTTGTCTTGGAATGAATGGAAGTCAAGGAATGTCACGATGTGAATGACAAAGGTTGTGATGGTGTTGGTGATGAATGGAGAATGGCCATGGTACTAAGATGCGTGTCACTTAGGAGATTCACTAAGTGGCATAGGAGATGTGGTTGAAACATTCTCTAGTAATATCTGACGATTGTTGAACTGGTCTTTAAGTTCAAAGAACTTGTATCCTGATGATACAATGTCACACCAATGTTTGAAGACCATGCATTGTATTGACAATGCATGAGGAGTTGAATGGGATCCATCCACAACTTCTAAGTGGATGAAGTGGATTAATAAAGTCCATGTACTATTTCTTAGTGCATGTGAATTAGAAGAAGAACCAATTTGATCTCTGATTAGATCAACGAAGCAGATGGAAGAAATTATGTGATTAAGGAGCTCAGTTGAAGATGAAGACCCTTCGTGAATTCCATTCCTAAGTGATGAATAAATGATTGAAAGGAGTGGAGGAATTCTAATGAAGAAGAAGAAATAAAGAAGAGGAGATGAGAAGAAGAAGATTTGTGGCTTGGCATATTACATTTGGTTAACATTGTTTTTATACAAAGTCCTAGCTATTACTTAAGAAAAAAATATTCCAACCTCAAGGGTTCAACCCAAGGCACATGTGGGACCAGGTCACCACGCCCAAGGGGATCCCATGGGGCCAGCCCGGGAGAGGCCGTGGCCGTGAATAAGCCCCGAGGCCACGCGGTGATGAAGCCCGCGCAGCGTGGGCGCAGGAGCGCGCCCGAAGGGTGCATAGTGGGTTCTAGTGGCGCGCCCGCAGGGAGCAGAGTGGGCGCAGAGCGCGCCCGCAGAGAGAACACGGTGCGGGGCGGCACCGTGGAGAGAGGATTTCAATTGCGGTGAAGGGGGCAGCGGATGTTTGATAAACCGCGGAAGTTCCACGAGCCATTTCGATGTGGGACGCGGGATTTTGCCGCGGAAGAGATCCTGGCCGCCCATCCAATCACGCGGCTGATCACAGCCGCTCATCGCATCCCGCACGCGATGATCTGATCGCGGCCGTCCGAAGATCTGATCCGATGGCTGCCACATCGTCTTCCTCGAGCTCAGCCGAAGACCACCCCGCGAAGCCGCCGCTGAACCAGAGGCCTCCCGAATGCAGAATTCGAGTTCCCGGCCACCTCCGAGCAAACCGAGACCTCCATTGTGATCGTTTGGCCATAACGAACTCATGCATGCATTAAAATGTTGCATGCATGCATCGAGAAAGAATTTCGAACAAGGCCGAGGCAATCCGAAGGTGCCGAGGCCACATGGTTAATTATTTGCATGCATGGGCCTAAACAGAGGCCATGCACACGTTCCGCGACGCATGCATTTGATGAAGGCCGAAGAAAATAGAACCTGCGTGAAACAGAGGAGCAAATCAAGATTTGAAGAAATCTTGAAAACCCGAAAATTTCGGGAGTTTGAATTTATATACCGTGGAAGATTTTTCACCGCCTCTGGCTATAAAAGGAGAGCCTGAGGTATAGGTTTTGCTTGATGATGAACTTGAAAGAAGCCTCGTGAGTGCTCTGCCTCGCGAAGATTTTGAAGCGACCTTGCACACTTGTGCGGCTGAATTTCCAGAGCCACCCGAGGCTCTGAAAGAGTTCCCTGCCCGCGTACTCGCGCGGCAGAAGGAGCCCTCACTGCCCGCAAGCTTGCGCGGCAGGAGGAGCCTGCGCGGTCCTTGTGGAATATGATCCTTGCGCGCCCAAGACCCCTTGCACCCACTAACACTTTCGCGGCTTTCTTTCCACCCAAGGAGTTCGGGCTGTGTGTGCAAAAACAGAAGAAGGTTGTGTGTGTGCTAAGTGCAAGTAAGGATTGCACCTTGTGTGTGTGCCACTTGAGAGAACACCCTACCGGCAGTGGGTGTGCACCAAAGAAGACCCGAGGCCTTTAGTGCCTTGTGTGTGCACCAAGTGAAGAAAAACACCTAAGCCTACATGTGTGCAAAAAGAAATTAAAGATGAGGCCGTAGACCTTGTGTGTGAAAAATGGAGAACCAAGTGTGTGCATAAGTGAAGTGCACACTTTGAAGAAGATTAAAAGCACAAGGAAGTGTGTGGGCTTAGTAAGTGAAGTAGGACAAGCCTTGTGCTTTCTAATTGATCAAAGGAAGTGTGTGTGTGCAAACAAAACAAGTAGGCCGAACCTAGGTGTGTGCAAAGTGTACACATTTAGAAGAAGAAAGAAGAGGACATCCACACTAAAGTATAACACACTTTTAGTGTGTAGACAAAAAGAACAAAGTGTGTGATGTTTAGTGAGAAGGTGTGTGCTTAAAGTGACTACACCCTTTGAGGGTTTATTGCACCAAGAGGAGAAAGAGGAGAGTGCATGCATGCATGCATGCACGTGCACCTGTGAACAGAGCCAAATTAGTGGTGTGCATTTGAGTTGTCCAAGACCAGGAGGTTCTTGAAGAATTGAGAAGGCCATGCTATCAGTGCATGAGGATAAAGAGCTGCCATGCACTCAGTGCATGAAGTTGAAGTGAGTGAGACTGGACCAGACTGAAGTTAAAGACATCAGTTGTCTGAGTATTCAGTAATTGAGAAGAGCCTGATCAAGTGAAGTGATCAGAAGATTGATGAGCAAGACCAACAGACCTTTTCAGAGGCTGTTGAAGATTCTTGAATAGAGAGGCCAGGTCATCCTGAGAAGAAGGAGATAAATCCTGAGCAAGACGAGAAGACCTGATCATCACAAGTGATCAGAGGTACAGAGCAAGGCCAACAATCTTTATCCCAGACTGCTGAAGATACTTGAAGAGCTGAACAAGAAGAAGAGCTACTTGTGTGACACGAGCAGCCAGGAGAAGACCCCTGTGAGACTCAGGGTGGAGGAAGTCTCCAGTGGGATTCTGGAGCAGGCCAGTGGGACTCTGGAAACACTGTGGGACGCAGTATAAAGACCCTCCTGTGGGACTCAGGAGAGATACGGTGGGAAGCTGTATCGACCATTGTAATACTAACAGATTATAATGGGAGAATCCATGCTG
Organism: Viscum album; assembly: GCA_963277665.1. Taxonomy (NCBI): domain Eukaryota; kingdom Viridiplantae; phylum Streptophyta; class Magnoliopsida; order Santalales; family Viscaceae; genus Viscum; species Viscum album. Next base: position 445,377,999 of record OY728160.1, read on the forward strand.
GGAGAGCATGGTAAGGACGTAGGCCTTTGGTGTCGAACCTTGTAAATCCTTGTGTCCAGTTCCTTTATATTTACTGCATCACTCGAGGAAAGGCTGAGAGATACAAGAAGAGTGGATCGAGGCCTCAACAAGCCATAGAGGTTTAATTGATAAAGAATCAATTAGTAAAAAGTTTTAAAGGATCACTGATTCACCCCCTACCCCTCTCAGTGATCACACTGATCTGGGCACTTCAATTGGTATCAGAGGGAAGGTGACCTCTAAAAGATCCAAGAGAGTCTATATGGAGTGAAGATTTGAGGAAATGAAAGAACAGCCTCAAATGGAGATATCTGCCAAGACTCTGAAAAACAGAATGAAGAAATAGGAAAAGAAGATGAGGAAGAAGGTTGGTGCAATCAGAGAAACTCCTTCTATGGAAAGAAATGTGAAAGTCACATCAGATGAAAATTCCTTTTATCATTCTTCTGATGAAGCCTGCTCTAGCTGTGATGAAGATGGAAGAAACAATGATCTTCTAAATGCAATCAAATATCTTCAGAAGAGAGTCCCCAAGGAAGTGGCAATGTGTATAGCTACAGGCATCCTTGATCTTCAAGAAGAAAAATTACATCTAGAAGAAGAAGCCAATGCAATGGAAGATCAGTTGGCTAAAAGGGTTGGCATAACCAACACTCTCAGAAAGCTGGTGAAGGCTAAAGATGAAACCGTTTCTCTTTGAAATGAAAGATATGAAGACACTGCTGAAGAATTGCAAAGGAGCCTTTCTGAGAAATAATTCTTTATGATATTGGTCAAAGATGTTTTCCATGCACTGGAAAAGAGGCATAAAGTGTCAATGAATGTCAGAGATGCTCAACTCAAAGACAAAGTCAAAATGGTGAAGGAGCTTGACAACTCATTGCATGAAATAAAGAAGGTTCATGATGACCAGATGGAACAGCTGAAACAGAATTGGGAAGGTAAGCTAAGATTGGTTGAGGATGAGAAGAACTCCCTCAACATGAAATGCTTTGAACTGGAGGTGATATTGAACAATCAGAAATCACCCAAAGCCAAAGCCTCCCAGTCAGCTGAAAGGAGAAATGTTGCTACTCAAGTATGCATTGAGAAGGATGATTCTAAAAGAAAGACATCCTCTAATAAAAGGGAAACAACTTCTAAAAAGAAGGTACCATCCATACCATCTTGTACTCATGCTTCTAAAAGTGTTTCTACTAAAAGTAGAGGATGGAAGAATGAATCCAAACAAGTATGGATGAAGACAGTGAAGAAAGAATGCTCTCCTGAAACAACACAGCAAGTCAAGAAAAGTACCCAACAATCAGAAGGACTGAAGAGGTCAAGATTTGTGGGTCAGTGTTGGTGTTGTAATAAGTATGGGCACTGTGCAAAGGATTGTTGGTACAATCCACTGAATGTCAAAGCACAAAGGAATCCCATGCCAAGGGGGAGCAAGCCAGAAGAAAAGAAGCAGCATCCACAGGTCCAGAGACATCTGTTTACTGCAAATAGATTTGGATTACTTGACAACATCTGGGATGATTGCAAAAGTGGTCAAAAAGATACATGTCAGTCTTCAACTGTATCCAGAGCTCAAAAGAAGAATATATCACAGAACCTGGCTAAATTGGAAACCTTGGGAAGCAAGAAGAAGAAAGTTTAAGATGCTCCCAAGAAGATTTTGTCAAAGGAAGAGAAGTCCTTGGATTTGAAATCCAAGAAGGGTGATGCATCCAGAAGGACCACCAAGAAAACATGCTTCTACTGTGGAAAGAAAGGACACATCATGGACCTTTGTAAAGAAGCCATGAAACTAAATAGAAGCAGACTGAACTCCAAAAGACAATCAATCCAGAAGAAGAAGGGATTGATTGAAAATAAGTTGCCTAAGAGAGGTAGCTTAGCATCATCCAAAGAACCATGTGGAACTTCCAAAACTGAGGCCACTCTTCCAAATGATTTACTAGTCATATGGCCAAATCAGTTGCAACTTGCCAAAGATCTGCAAAAAGATGAAGATAAAGTTCTGGCAATTGCTAAGGCAAAAGGGAAGAAGAAGATTTCACATGAAGATGTTTTGAGAACCACACCAGCACAATCATCAATGAAGATCAAATGTGCAAGTGTGAAGACTGGTGAAAATGGGGCATCTCGGTTGAGAGAATCATCTCAACCTTGTTGTTCACATTGATGAACCAAGGAGGTTCCATCTTATTCCCTTATACTCTTAGTATATACATGTGCTAACATTGCTGGGAATTGAAGATGATGATCATTCTCATCTGGAGGATGGTTTGGACAGAACGGAGTGCCCCCCTTGAGGGGGAGCAAATCTGAAGAAGATGATGTTCTGAGATTAATATCATCTTAAGAAAATGGATGAATGGGGGAGATTTATCTTTTCACCTGAACATTCTAATGTGCTTTGTGAAGTATGTGAAGGATTCATCAATTCATTGAATATCTGAAAAAATTCAACCCCTAAGCATGATCTCACATGTGTAGAGAATTGTGGACAGCATTGAGTATCTTGGTTACATCACTCTTGTTTTCTACACCGGGTTAGCCCAAGTAGACTTAGAGTTGATTTACTAAAGGTTCTTTGCTAAAGAAGAACATGTGGCATCATCCCTCTCTTAGTGATTTTCAAGAAGATGCTATTCAAAGGGAGGAAGATATTTTTGAAAGTGAACCACACCACACCTTTGCATTTGATTGCCAATAAGGGGGAGAAAATATTGGCACACATATTGACCCATTCATATGTGCTGAAGTGGTGTATTGACAACAAATACAAAGGGGGAGATTGAAGTGCACTGTGTTGCATTTGTTGTCAATGAGGCATGAAGTTGTCTTGGAATGAATGGAAGTCAAGGAATGTCACGATGTGAATGACAAAGGTTGTGATGGTGTTGGTGATGAATGGAGAATGGCCATGGTACTAAGATGCGTGTCACTTAGGAGATTCACTAAGTGGCATAGGAGATGTGGTTGAAACATTCTCTAGTAATATCTGACGATTGTTGAACTGGTCTTTAAGTTCAAAGAACTTGTATCCTGATGATACAATGTCACACCAATGTTTGAAGACCATGAATTGTATTGACAATGCATGAGGAGTTGAATGGGATCCATCCACAACTTCTAAGTGGATGAAGTGGATTAATAAAGTCCATGTACTATTTCTTAGTGCATGTGAATTAGAAGAAGAACCAATTTGATCTCTGATTAGATCAACGAAGCAGATGGAAGAAATTATGTGATTAAGGAGCTCAGTTGAAGATGAAGACCCTTTGTGAATTCCATTCCTAAGTGATGAATAAATGATTGAAAGGAGTGGAGGAATTCTAATGAAGAAGAAGAAATAAAGAAGAGGAGATGAGAAGAAGAAGATTTGTGGCTTGGCATATTACATTTGGTTAACATTGTTTTTATACAAAGTCCTAGCTATTACTTAAGCAAAAAATATGCCAACCTCAAGGGTTCAACCCAAGGCACATGTGGGACCAGGTCACCACGCCCAAGTGGATCCCATGGGGCCAGCCCAAGAGAGGTCGGGGCCGTGAATAAGCCCCGAGGCCACGCGGTGATGAAGCCCGCGCAGCGTGGGCGCAGGAGCGCGCCCGAAGGGTGCATAGTGGGCGCCAGTGGCGCACCCGCAGGGAGTAGAGTGGGCGCAGAGCGCGCCCGCAGAGAGAACACGGTGCGGGGCGGCACCGTGGAGAGAGGAGTTCAATTGCGGTGAAGGGGGCAGCGGATGTTTGATAAACCGCGGAAGTTCCGCGAGCCATTTCGATGTGGGACACGGGATTTTTCCGCGGAAGAGATCCTGGCCGCCCATCCAATCACGCGGCTTATCACAGCCGCTCATCGCATCCCGCACGCGATGATCTGATCGCGGCCGTCCGAAGATCTGATCCGACGGCTGCCACATCGTCTTCCTCGAGCTCAGTCGAAGACCACCCCGCGAAGCCGCCGCTGAACCAGAGGCCTCCCTAATGCATAATTCGAGTTCCCGGCCACCTCCGAGCAAACCGAGACCTCCATTGTGATCGTTAGGCCATAACGAACTCATGCATGCATTAAAATGTTGCATGCATGCATCGAGAAAGAATTTCGAACAAGGCCGAGGCAAACCGAAGGTGCCGAGGCCACATGGTTAATGCTTTGCATGCATGGGCCTAAACAGAGGCCATGCACACGTTCCGCGACGCATGCATTTGATGAAGGCCGAAGAAAATAGAACCCGCGTGAAACAGAGGAGCAAATCAAGATTTGAAGAAATCTTGAAAACCCGAAAATTTCGGGAGTTTGAATTTATATCCCGCGGAAGATTTTGCACCGCCTCTGGCTATAAAAAGAGAGCCCGAGGCATAGGTTTTGCTTGCTGATGAACTTGAAAGAAGCCCCGTGAGTGCTCTGCCTCGCGAAGATTTTGAAGCCACTGCGCACACTTGCGCGGCTGAAGTTCCAGAGCCACACGAGGCTCTGAAGGAGGTCCCTGCCCGCGTACTCGCGCGGCAGAAGGAGCCCTCACTGCCCGCAAACTTGCGCGGCAGGAGGAGCTTGCGCGGTCCTTGTGGCATGTGAACCTTGCGCGCCCAAGACCCCTTGCACCCACTGACACTTGCGCGGCTTTCTTTCCACCCAAGGAGTTCGGGCTGTGTGTGCAAAAACAGAAGAAGGTTGTGTGTGTGCTAAGTGCAAGGAAGGATTGCCCCTTGTGTGTGTTTTACTTGAGAGAACACCCTACCGGCAGTGGGTGTGCACCAAAGAAGACACGAGGCCTTTAGTGCCTTGTGTGTGCACCAAGTGAAGAAAAACACCTAAGCCTACATGTCTGCAAAAAGAAATTAAAGATGAGGCCGTAGCCCTTGTGTGTGCAAAATGGAGAACCAAGTGTGTGCATAAGTGAAGTGCACACTTTGAAGAAGACTAAAAGGACAAGGAAGTGTGTGGGCTTAGTAAGTGAAGTAGGCCAAGCCTTGTGTTTGCTAATTGATCAAAGGAAGTGTGTGTGTGCAAAAAAAACAAGTAGGCCGAACCTAGGTGTGTGCAAAGTGTACACATTTAGAAGAAGAAAGAAGAGGACATCCACACTAAAGTATAACACACTTTTAGTGTGTAGACAAAAAGAACAAAGTGTGTGATGTTTAGTGAGAAGGTGTGTGCTTAAAGTGACTACACCCTTTGAGGGTTTATTGCACCAAGAGGAGAAAGAGGAGAGTGCATGCATGCATGCATGCACGTGCACCCGTGAACAGAGCCAAATCAGTGGTGTGCATTTGAGTTGTCCAATACCAGGAGGTTCTTGAAGAATTGAGAAGGCCATGCTATCAGTGCACGAGGATGAAGAGCTGCCATGCACTCAGTGCATGAAGTTGAAGTGAGTGAGACTGGACCAGACTGAAGTTAAAGACATCTGTTGTCTGAGTATTCAGTAATTGAGAAGAGCCTGATCAAGTGAAGTGATCAGAAGATTGCTGAGCAAGACCAACAGACCTTTTCAGAGGCTGTTGAAGATTCTTGAAGAGAGAGGCCAGGTCATCCTGAGAAGAAGGAGATAAATCCTGAGCAAGACGAGAAGACCTGATCATCACAAGTGATCAGAGGTACAGAGCAAGGCCAACAGTCTTTATCCCAGACTGCTGAAGATACTTGAAGAGCTGAACAAGAAGAAGAGCTACTCGTGTGACTCGATCAGCCAGGAGAAGACCCCTGTGAGACTCAGGGTGGAGGAAGTCTCCAGTGGGATTCTGGAGCAGGCCAGTTGGACTCTAGTAACACTGTGGGACGCAGTATAAAGACCCTCCTGTGGGACTCAGGAGAGATACGGTGGGATGCTGTATCGACCATTGTAATACTAACAGATTATAATGGGAGAATCCATGCTGGGAGAGCATGGCAAGGACGTAGGCCTTTGGTGCCGAACCTTGTAAATCCTTGTGTCCAGTGCCTTTACATTTACTGCATCACTCGAGGAAAGGCTGAGAGATACAAGAAGAGTGGATCGAGGCCTTAACAATCCATAGAGGTTTAATTGATAAAGACTCAATTAGTAAAAAGTTTTAAAGGATCACTGATTCACCCCCTCCCCCTCTCAGTGATCACACTGATATGGGCACTTCAGTATTGAAGATGGGGTTAGTAAAATCATATGAAATATATGAAATGATAATACTAATTTATTTATATTATATACACATATATATATATTTTATTTACATACAACCATGTAATACGACAACAAAACTGAAAACACGCTCATGCGTACATATGACCTACCATCTCCATTACCACTGTATTCCATTTCCCATTTCTATATTTTATAGATTATAATAAATACATATATACTGAATATATATGATATTTATATAATGGATTAACTTTTTTATTTATGTAAATCATGATATAGTGTTATACTTTCAAGAATTATAAGTCAAAACACATATGATAAACAAAGCGATTATCACCTGAAATGTTAATTCAATATATAGTTGTTAAAAAATGGGAAATAAAAGGTCATAATAAAATATTAAATGGTAGTATATATATGAATGAGGTTTTATGATATGTTTATATTACACTTATAATTACTATATAGGATTCTTTTACGTGTATGATGAAATTAATGACTTATGTTAAGGGAATTTCATCTCACTTTTTTATTTACGTGATATACACGCCTTATTCACCACTCATTTATACAGTATGGAATGTATACTAACTAGAGATGTATTATATTATTATTATAATTAAATTAATTAGTATTTTCGTATCAAATTTAATACCATTATCTCATGTTGTTTATGTTTCAAAATTAACCAAATTGTTATTGTAATTTTGTCTTAATATTCCTTCTTTGAGACACATTCCATGTTATACACCTATATTTTTTGTGAGGATAATATAATTCAATTAAAATGTTATACCATCAATTTAATTATTTTATTGATATTATAATCTTAATTTAATGTTAAAATTTCTATTTTATTATTATTCAGCATTACCAATGTGAAAATGGTTTATAGCTACAATCTCATCATTTAACAAAATTATTTATGATTATGCTTACATTCATTAATTATTATGATCCATCATTCAAGATAACTAATTAATTTTATACTAGAATAGTTAGTAATGATATATTTATGTAATATAACCATTTTATACAATTTTAGATTTAATTTATTTAAGAAAGTATTTTACAGATGCTTCAACTTTATCTCTCTCTTTGGTGAGAAATCTGTGTTCCTTCAGAACTATATATTCTAAAAATGGGTTTCAAAATTTTTTCCAGATTTTTTATATATTTCCAAGGAAAACTATTTTCAAAATTATAACAATATTTTATTTTAATTTTTATATTATTTTTCCAAGAGAAATTTTTTCTAAAGGTTTTATGGTTTAAAAATCATTTCTCAAAGAAGAAATCATATTTTCCTCAAGAAATTTTTTTTAAATGATATTTAAAAATAATTTTTCCATCTTGAATAATTTTATTTGTTATAGTTTAGAATTTACTAGGGATATTATCCCAGAATTACATTCATATTATTTCTCTTATTGGTCTATGATTTGATGTCTTGATTCTTATGAAAACTATTTCACTTCAATAGGTTGTACCGTGATACATGCCAACGGAACCCGTTTACCTTTAATGAGGATTACCCTGATAAATTATTTTGAAAATAACATACTATCACCAGTACCTGTATAATGAAATAATTATGAAAACTATATATCTCTAATATTTTATTATATTATTAAATGTTCATGATACTGATACCATTTCATCGGTTATGAATGGAGTTTTACGAATCCCATCTCTTTTTTGGGGTCATGGTATGGGGATAGTTTTATTACCCTATGGAACACGTATAAATGAATTTATTATTTTATTAGTGGGTCCTTTATATCCCTTTAAAAAAATAGGTAATGAAAAATTTTATATGATCTCCACAGGTACATGGGTCGTAAGCCATGATTGAAAACAAGAAGGTTCACATTTTTTAGATCATGATTGAAAATAAGAAGGTAGACATGATGAAGCCCAAGCATGAAAATAAGATGGTATGCAGGTTATATCCCAAGACCATTTTTTGTTTATATGGGTTGTTTTCCCAGGCCTTAATTAGGTACACTTGTAATATCTAAATATTTACACGTTATAATGGTCTATGGAGGTAGCTTTAACATAGTATTTTCTATGCCAATGTGTATTCCTAAAATTCAATCTATTATTTCTCAGTTATTGATTCATAGCCTATGCTCTTGATTCACTTTTGATTCATGTACTATGATATACCATCCTTTACTCAATGATTTTTTTTAATGATATTTGATACACGTGGTTTCATATTTGAATGTTATTCTCAGGTTCCCAAACCCTTATGTTCATGGTATACATACATATTTCCTTTATTTACCTTTATCAAGCATTAATACCCACAACATTATTAGGTTTTCTTTCCCTATGATGTAAAGAATTTTTTTTTATTGGATCAATAAGGGATAATATCATTGCGGGAAACATTGATGATCAATAATTACGTTATAATATTTATGTTCAAATCTTCCAAATGCACAAAACAAACATGGTCTCTCGGTGTCTGCTTTTTTAATGTTTTAACTATTCCAAAAAGATGATGTAATTTCTATATATGAAAATATAGGGTATATATATGAAAATTAATTATGGGTTGACCTTTTTTTAATACACGATAATGATCAAGTATTTTTTATATTGTATCCTTCTTTGGTGATCGATTTCCATAGTGAATGTCTAGCGGTATCATTAGAATCATTGTGAGAGAACCTATAAGTGGTAGGCCTAGAAGTGGGACCAATAAACTCATATTTTTAAGTAGGTTTTATATTTTTAGGATAAAAATCTTCAAGGGGGAAAGAATTAAGAACTAATATTTTCCATGTATTAATGTTGAATATTGTATAGATTATTTTCAGACATATGTGTTAGGACGACATGATATTCTGAGACCTGATGAGCCCAAAATTATTTAATAAAATATATTAAATATAAGAAATGTTATACCTGAATAGGATTTCTAAAAAAATTAATAACTACTACACGGTGGATCAGATTTGGATCATATATCCAGTGTTGAGATTATAGGGTTGGTTTTACCCTAGGAGATAAATAATAAATGTTAGTGTCGGGTGTTAGGCTTGAGTTCCTTCATGGGAAAATAGTTAATCAAATGTAATTATAAATATGTAATTAATTAATAAAAATATTTCCATAATATTATCATATATATAAAATAATATGTTAAATTTGAGGATAAGGAACATAACCCCCCATGTTGAGTGAATCCATTAGAGAGAAGTGATTGTGGGGATCTTGGCAAAGGATATTAGATCAAGATCAGATCATGGATCATTAAGACTTCTGAGTTCATTGATATTAATACCAACAAAAATTTATGATCCATCTTCATTAGTGATAAATCCAAATTCAAGGTAGGAATATTTATATTTTTATTTCCATCACATTATTTTAACCCAATAAAATGTGGGTCAATTCGACAAACAAGAATTGATTCTCACAACAATAGTAGATATCCTTGAGGTGGATTTGATTTGTGTTTATTTGTAATACCTATTTATTTTCTTATGTTCTAAAAATTGATTCAATTTAAAATGAACATAGGCTGAGGATCATTCCTCAAATATCATGGATTATGGATTTCTCCCTCGTTTCTTCTCATTTTCATCGTAGGAAATGTTTTTGGCGCATAGTTAAATAATTACTGGTTAATCAATCATTGCGTGACTATTATTTTTTAATATTGATTCATAACATAGCTGTGTTTCACAATTGACGAAGTTATTTGATGATCGAGGATGCATGTGTATGATTCAAGGAGCAACAAGACCATATCAGACCAAGGATACCCTTAATGTAGTGTATATGTAAAATCAGCTTAAAATGGCCTTGGATTTTTCTCAACAGAACGATTTCCGAGTAGATCAAGGGATAGTCACTAATGAATGTTGAAATCAAGGGTTTTAATAACCCATGATCATGGAATTACATAAAGGATGGAGGTGTAAGTGACATGAGGGATAATGTGGAGGAGATCCAATGATATTTGGATTATCAAATATTACCCAAAAGGTAATATGGAATTACACACTATATGGAACCCCATATGTAGTTCTAGGGTTTGCATAGAGAAAAAAATATCAATTTTTTTGAATCAACATCCTCACAGCTTGTTAATATTGATGGTGGATCATAATTATCCATAGAGGGTACATGAGCATGGGTATTCCAGGATATAAAAACATGACCAGTTTTACATGAGAATATTTTAGTACATAGACATGGCCAGACGACATGGATAGGGTCACAGGAGACCACTACATTATTTTTATTGTTTTTTATATGTTGTTTATATTGGGGTTCAGATGCTATGTGAGGAAGATACACACAGGTAGATTAAGGGATTGATTAAAATTATGTGTACCCCTATTAGATTTCGTGTTCCCTATTACGACCCCAACGTAGCATAAATCATATTACATCATTTTTTATGAATATTTATTACACTAAAAACACAAAAAAATAAGGACAATAATATTTTTGTGTATTTGAAAACAAAGAAACACAAACATTGGTCCATAAGTGAGCTATGTCATTTTTCACAACATTCTTCCCAACTAGTACACTTCTTAGATATAATACACATAAAAAATTTATCATAACATGGGGAATGGAAACATGATAAAGGGTGAGAATAGATGCTCAATAAGGCTAAATGAGGAAGATAAATAAGAATAACATGATCATAAGGGTATGATAACATGATCATAACATTTTAAAAGAATACCCTTCATATGAAAGAAAAAACTCATGAATCATTGATTAAAGATTGGATATTCATAAGACAAAGATTATAAGTAAATAAAATAACATGATCTATGAGAGAATAAAATTGGAATAATACAAGGAATTTGCATCATACACACAATCATGTAATATTATTTCCATATTGTTGAATACACGTTTTAAAGGCCATCAGAGTGGAAAATGTACTTTACTATTCTGAGTTCAATCCACATTCCATCCCAAAAATATATTACTCGGTTAACTTTTTTTGTAGACATGTCTTAATATATCAGGTAAACTCTCTATTCCATCCATACCCACCTCATGAAATATATAAATCAATACCCAATGCATTGGAGGGAGATATTGGTCCCACCCATCACAAAATGGAAACCTTACTTATACGTCCACAAATCATAAACATTAATTAGATTATAAGCTTGGAAAATAATTTGGTATCATAAGAATTTGACCATATCATAACCTATGGAGATGATATAGGTTTCACAAACAATTCATCATGAACAAATCCGTGAAAAGAATCATGTTTTATAAGAATTTTTTCATGGTATAACATGTGGAATTGAAATGGGTTTCTTAAACATCATTAAAACTTATAAATAACTATTCAATGTAATAATATGAATGGTATCCTCGGATCAAATTCATTCTAATGAAAAAACACCAATAGATGCCATATTAAATGTAAAATAATTTGTAAAGATTGTTTAAATCATTTCTTGAGAGAAAAATCATGTCTACTTTAAAAGATATTGTTTAAAATATAAAACATTTTTAAAACAATTTTATTGGGAAATAACACTGAAAACATATAAAGTAATATTTAATGAAATTATTGGCCTGACGTCATAGAATTACACTCATTACACATATATAAAAATGAGGATTCCTCTCCCATCTATCATAAAATATACGTGGTCATTGTTTAGAAAATGACATGTGGATTCCTTTGAATCATATTTGATAATTCTTAAAGAGGTGAAATTTTAGATTTTTCAAATAATATGACAATAATAATTCATTTTTGAGAATGTTTTTAGAATAAATGGTTTTGAAATAGAATAGATTTCCAACTGAATAGAAAAATGAAGTCTTATTTTCATAAAAACATTTTATTAATTTTATTAAGAACCAAAGAGTGAAAAAATGGAACCAGTACATGAAAATATCATGAATGACCAATTTATAATAAAGTTTATGATAATTATAAATATCTATATCATGATATTTTAGTATTGGAGAATTAATGAAAAAATATCATGATAAATGATATGATTGTAATAGAAATTATTTATTACTTTTGTAACATTGAATCATAGGACCCATGAATGAAGAACATAAAATGAAACATAGAATAACATTAGGTTGAAAAAATTCATGGTATTACATTTAAATGGAACTGTATATACATGTTTTTTCAGAATATACATGTATAAGATAACATATAAATCAATGAATAAAAATTGAGAAAACATTCCTTACCTCTTTGGTAACATTGAAACCGTGAACCCCATGAAAGAGAGAAACTAAAATAGACAATTTTATTCTCATAATTAATGTATAATAATTATAATATAAATTAATGTTATGTATATACAACCCATCAAGGAAATACATGGTGACTATTTCATGTGTCTCAGAGACAATTAAATTGAGACCAGAATCCATTACCTTATGTCTGGACTTTCATCGTACTGTTTGAATCCTCTTATATAATAAATATAACATTATTATGAATATATTATTGAATTTTCTTCATATATATCATACCATTTATTATTTATTAATTCTCTTTTACATCATTTTTATTAACAATTTCAAGTTTACATAATGTTTCAGGTAATAACAAATTTGTTCTTCATATGTTTAATGATTTGTTATACTTGTGGATCAATTAATTTAACCATGGTTCCAAAATATATAGAATGATAACCATGATATAAATATAATATATATTTATTATATATTTATATATATTTATTTATAAAATTTATTTTTATAAAAAATGAAATTCTTCCTGGAGATGGTAGGTCATACGTATGCATGAATATTATATCAATTTTCTTATTAGATTGAATGAAAGTAAATTAAATGAAACATTGTCATTCTAGAATAATTTTTATATCATATATTTAACATATTTTTATTAAAATCATCCTCAGTACATTTAAATAAAGGAATAATAGAATCACATCAATTTATGAGATGATATTCCTTTATAATCACGACCGGGATTATCGTCTTCTCCAAAAAAGTAAATAACCAAGGTATGCTTGATATAAAAATTAAATAATAATAATGAAATCATTAAATATATATATATCATATTTATTCACTATATCCATAAATATTACTAAACTTGTGAGGTGGTAATGAAGAAACAATCAACATTGTTTCGCGAAATGGTAGTTAAATGTATACCTAGACAATTATTTCCTAACCCATTTGATGGAATAGGAGTCCATTTTAGTGAATTATATGGTCATAAAAACATTAAATTAAATTTATTATAATGAAGTTATTTTTTAATTATGATATTAAAATAATTAAAGGGGTTTGAGGAAGAAATAAAAAACATTCATCGATAAACATTACCTCTTCTTTGTGTATCCTCAATAAGATTGTACTAAAAGCCTTAATAGGATAGATTTATTCCAAAAATAATCCCCATAATATAAGGGGAGTGAATTTGAAATGTTATTTTGGTAAGATTTTATTTTTTAAAATGGCATGATAGGTTTGAATAAATGGGGAAAGTGAGTACCCTATTATAATTGAGGAAGAGTTCCATTTTTTCAAATAACCAAAATATTCACTATTGGGAGGTCAATATTATAGTATGTAGAAACTAAATTGATTAATAATGTACGATAAAGATTAATTACTTAATAAAAACCTATTTAAAACCAAATAAAGACAATTTTATCAATTTATGCATTAGTATTTATGTTTACTCAATTTTAAATTTATAGTTTTTACCAAGTTAACATATATATTTTCATTTACCTGGGTAATTAAAACATTAAGTATATAACTAAAAATTAAATTATTTGATATTTTATAATAAGTTATTATAATTGTTAAATCCAATTCAATAAATAAAAATCCGATCTTTATGTACAATTAATTTTAATTCAAACACATGTAATGCCCAAAATCCTATTTTAACCATCATAACATTAATTACTTTTAACTGTTTTCACTAATAATTATTGTCAATAAATATGTTAAACTAATTAGGTAATATAAATTATTATTATTTAAAATATTTAATCCATTTTTTAAATTCCATTATCATAATTAGTGTAATTTTTTTTAGTATTAATCCTTCAGACGCAACAAGAAAGAAAAAATTTAATAAGAAAGTGATGAAAAGTTTATAATGTTTTTAATTACAATTTCAAAGTAAAATTAATTTCAATGACCTAAATTGGATTAATACTTTTATAATGAAACTAATTATACTATAAAAACAACATTAAATATAATTCATCTTTATATTTAATTATTGGAAAGGTATTTTTCAATTCAAATTCATTATTTTTCATTATTCATAAAAAATGAAACATTTCATAAAAAATACTAGAAATGAACGCTATGATAATTTTTAAAATCTGAATTCAAAAATTAAGTTTATTTTAAAAAATTTATTTTTTAAAAATATTTAACAATTTATTTCATTACTGTTCACAAAAATAACTAAACAATTGTTTTTGAGAATGTAAGAATTTTGAAGCACATAAAGTCTCTGAAAAAAATGTTTTATTTTATTGTCAATATATTATCATTATATTTATTATTCAAAAATTATTTATTACTATTAATATTATAATGTTAAATAGATAGGTTATAATGGTTTCACTAAAATATTTCTCGTTTTTTGTCAAAATAAAGTGTTGTATGTAACACTAGTTTGGAAAGTGTTGTATATATCCAAATATTAACATTATGTATCATGAAACCCAAGAAATAAATAAAAATTAATTTATTTGAAAAAATTAATTTAAACAAATCCTGGGGTGTTACATTTGACCCTCCTTAAAATGAATTATTTTGTCAAAATTCATCACTCTGATACAATAAATTAGGGATACCTATACCACATCATATCCAGAAGTTCCCACAAAGCTTCTTAAAATTTATGGTTTCACTAAAAAACATTTACCAAGAGACAGGTCTTGTTTCATATAATTTTTTTTGTATGATCTAGAATCTACATCGGTTGTTCCTCATAAGAAATATAGTTCTACAATGGCATGAACTTTGAGTTTAGTAAACATAAAGGGATAGTAAAGTACTTCCATATGTGAGAGACATGGGACATATCGTGGACTTATGAGAGGTTATGTGGAAGCACCAACTGACAGGCTTCTATGCCGATACGATGAATACTTTTAATGGGACTTATATACCGTGGTCTTAGTTACCATTTCTTCCTTAATATCATAAAATTGTTCCATGGAGAAATTATTATGAACAACTTTTCATTAACAAAAAAAAATATAGATTACGCCGATGATTATCATTGTAAATTTTCTACCGACTCTGAGCAGCATTGATATGTTGCTGACATGATCTAACCTTCTCTTCAATTTCATCATATATATGAAGTACAAACATATTTCTTTCTCCAGCATCATTCCATAAAATTGAGGCACTATATTTCATTACATAGAGGGATTCATGATGAGCCATCTGAATTCGTGACTGAAGGATGTTATTTTAATAAAACTCAACTAAAGGAAGGTTTTGATCACAACCAGCTTGAAAAACAAAGTAAAACCCATCACCATATCCTCTATGGTTTTATTGGTTCGTTAATACTGACAATCTATATTTTTATAATATGTATTAATGAAAATGTTCTATTTAACAAGAGGTTACTAAAGAATTTCCCAGTATATATGTGTAAACCTTGGATCTTTATTAGAAATAATGGATCTTTATACTCTATGAAAATTTTCTAATTCCATAATATAAGTTTTAATGTTTATAAAGAGAGAAGTATTATTTGATAGATATGAAGTGTTCTAACATATTATGGTGATCAAATATACCCATATATATTTATTCCCATTAAAGGTGTTGGGGAGTCAGAATAAAAATCCATGTTGATGTTTTCCCATTTTCATTCGAGAATGGATAATAGATGTAACATCACATTATACATTTATCTTTTAGCCATAACATGAAATCATACTATGTACTAAGATACAAACACTATGTTACCTCTCTTAATTCCATCCTACCACTGGTATTCTTTCAAATCTATATAAATATTCATAGTTCCATGATTAAGAGAGAACGAAAAATTATATGCTTTATATAATAACAAAATATTAAAATACGGAATTGATATGACACATACATGATTTCTGAACTCTGTCATTCCATCATGATCAAGGATAATCTTAGGAACATTTATAAATATATTTTGTAGATATAAACATTTTTATACACCTATTTAATATTCAAATAGATTAATTTATGAATATTCAATTTAGAAATATAATATTTTCCCCTTTCTTCAAATTTTATAGATCCTTCCTTTAAAATTATAGTAATATTAGATCTGTTTTGATCCTCATCAAAGTTAAACTTGCATTATCTATTCGACTCATAACCTCAACCAACTTATATCCTCTCCCATGGCTATTTTGTATTGATTTTTCATAATATTCAATCATATATATCAACATTCATTAGAAAATTATCAAATAATAATATATTAATATATACATTAAATGTAACACCCCAGGTAAATAAAGAATATGACATTTTTATATTTATCCTTATTTGTGAATAAAATTTTAATATTAATTTAAAGGGAACACTATGCTCGATGGATTGCCCAATACGCAACAACGGGTTCCTTTGAAATCTTACATTGCACTATAATAATAAAATAATTTTATATTAAATGGTATTTAACACTTAGTCATTGTAATGAGGGGAATGAACAGAACTAACTAGAAAATGATTATATATGTTTTTCAAATATTTTTACTTTTTAAAATAAATGTTAGAGGAATAAAAATGCGAATGAATCCAATTTTAAGCGTAAACATTATAATATTCTTTAAAAGGTCGATTAACCGCCTTTTGATGGAGAACCTCTTTTAAATCCACTTTTTAACAATTTTATGTGATATATTTGACAAAATAAAATTCTTCTTTAGAATCGGGACATCAAAATTTATTTGTGTAAATTTTTGGTATTTTTCCGATAAAGTTCATTTTTTAATGAATAGTGAAAAATGTTGTATTTTAATTCAAAACCTCTTTTTAATCTAATTTATTTATATGATTATATTATCTTTTGAATTGTTTTTAAAGTAAAATTAGAATATTTTTTTACCATTTAATCCAATAGTGGTCATTGGAATTAATTTCACTTTGAAATTGGACTTAAACTAGTGTCAATCTTTTAATAGATATTATTTCTTAAAAACACGATATTTGTTTTGACAGCAAGAATGAATTATTAAATTAATTAACGCAAATTATATGTTTTGAATTTTTTAAAATAGAAATCATTTTTGAATTCAGAATATCAAATATATCTTAGGTTGAATTTTTGGTATTTTTCTGAAAAACTTCAATTTTTGATGAATAGTGAAACCACTAAGTGGTAGTTTAAAAACCGATTTTTCATTTAAATGAAACTTTACCACTTATGTGATTTGAATTTTAAAAATACTACATACATGGTTTTCATTAGGATGTAAAATGAGGTTCAACGGGATTAAAATATTTTTTTGTGAATAGTAACTTTTATGTTTTTAATCGCGATTAGAGGTAATTGGTGTAATTTAAGGTAAAAATAATGTCTTAATAATATGAAATGACCTTGACACAAGTACTAACCTTATTGGTTGAGTCATGGTCGACCAAGAAAATCCATGGGTCAACATGGCGACCTCATGGAGCCACTTTGGTAGGAAAATGACATTAAAACCATTTTATTTAAAGTTAAAATTAAAAGGTCCCAAACATGTGTTGTTTTACTAAAAATTTTTTTACATAGGGTTATAAAAGTCATAGTTTTGACTATAAATATTCATTATAAATATAAAAAGATTTCCTATATCATGATAGTTTTTTTATAATTTTTAGAAATTAAATAAATTAAATTACTTATGACACCATGATGATGCAATAATTACCTTTTTATTTAACGATTTAAATAAAATAAAAAGATAATGTAAATATAAGACCTAAAATTGTCAAAAAACTATTTGATGTAAGGATTTAAAACTATTATCCCCTTATCTTAGAAATATATAATGTTGGGACCTTTAAAATCCAAAATGAATTTTATAATAATGTTACTTTTCAAGACATTCCAAGAGTGCCCCTCCTCTCCTCTTATAAAAGGCTCCCACCTCTACCACCATACCCACACCTCTCAAGCCTTTGGATCTTCCAACCCCTACCCATTTTGTCTCTCCACATCCCTATATTACTCCTAGAAGCCTCACTTTGGGCAGAAGTGTTTCCAAGGAAGCCTTTGAGCTCAAATCAAAAAGAGTTACCCGATTTAAAGGTAAAGTCTTCCCTAGTGTTATTTCGATTTATTTTGCTTCTCCAACCCCCTAAACATTTTTATACATTTGTTTTGTAACAAAAAAATTATCTTAAATATACTTGGATGTTGTTATAATATGTATTCGAGCTACACTTACACACACATCCGTCTAATGGTTAAAGAACATACTGTTTCTGTGGATGGTGAATTACTGCCTCATGAAATGATGATTGTTCAATATTCTTTTAACACCTTTAAAGGTGGAAATTATGATGTAACTGTATTTTATATATCATATATATGGTATTTATGTTTTCTATATTCGTTTTTATTTTATATTTAAAACATAACATTATTCTTTGCATGTTCTGCAAATGCGATAATTTCTTATGAGGAAGTGTGGACTACCGCCCCCTCAAGTGATGTGACTCGTTCATGCAATACATGGAATGTATAATGAATGAAATTAATAAAAATATGTAACCTATATAACATATATATTATACTGTATTATAATATATATATATATATCATTTATTTTTAATTCCATTAATATGAAAAAAAATGAATGTAGCGTTCATGCGTACGTACGGCCTACCGTCTCCATGAACGGTGCTTTTCGTTTTTTATCTCCAAATGATATGGAATTGTATAAAATGAATATTTACTGGATATATATGATATTTTAATCATTAATAATATTCTGTAAATTATTTACTTATAACTACATCGGCAATAATTTTTCAAACAAGTTCATTTTTTACTCATGTACTAAACATCGCCAAAAACGTCTGATATGAACTAACATTATTAAACAATTATTATAACATTATAATATGTGATATGAACTGAATAATAATATTTAAAGGAGTTACTTAGGCAATTATAAATTAACTAAAGTTTTTTATTCAGAAATATAATGAAACGAACAAGGCAAGTCAGACTTGAGGTAAGGGATCCTACACCTCTCTTTCTTTTTAAGTACAGTCTTTTATGTTATTCCTTTTAAGGTCATCTATCTTATGATTGGGATGTTATTTTATATTACTACAATGGTAATGCTTATGTTCATATGATGAGAGACCCTATTTAATCTCATCAATCCATTTTGGATGTTTTGAGTGGCGCCGTTAGGCTGCCGAATTTTTATACTAGATCTTACCCCTCCCTTCCTTTTTAAGTACTCTCCTTTATGTCACCTCTTTTAAGAACCTCTTTTTAATGTTGGGGGATGTGATTTTATATTCCTCTTGCTTTAAATTTTTTTAATACTATGAGAGACCCTATTTGATCTCATCAATCCATTTTTATGTTTTAAGTTGCGTCGTTAGGCTGCCGAGTTTTCGTAAGGGGTTTTTTCATCTCACTTTTATTCCAATGAGATTTATGCTACATTTTCCACCATTTACATTGAGTGGTCTATGTACTTCCCATTATTATACACCTTTTGTAATATAATTCCATTAATTGGTATTTTCATATTCATTGTATGACACTTCTTCAATGGGGTGTACGTTTCGAAAGTTACCCAAGTCGGTAAGGGAACCTTTCACCCTCCTATTTTTAAAAGACTTCTTTTGTTATGTCTTTTAATTCACATAATATTATGTTGTGATATGTTCTTATATATCCTTATTGATTTAAATTATATGTCCAAGTGATGAGATACCCTTTTTATCTCTCATCAACTCATTTTCTAAATTTTGAAGTGATGTCGTTATTCTGTCGAATTTTACCAAGGGAACTTTTTAACCCAATTTCGATTTCTTTGAGTTCAACATGTTGTTATTGAATATGTCATCCTTTGAATATATGTGAATGAAATTTTATTGTTTTACACTTAATATCCACTTATATTGGGTGTATTTATATTTGTCACACATAATTTTGAAATTGATTTATACTTAATTTAAGGATAACTTCTTTATAAGGGATTTCCTCAAATTTTACATTTCTATTGAGACTTCATTGTTGTTATGCACAAATTCACTCTTATATGGTGTATATACTGTCCTTTGGAATATTATATCATGAATCTATTTAGTCTCATGATATTATAATGTTATGATTAAATTTTATTCCTCAATTATTGTATTCAAGTGTCTCTAATTTTGGTAAAAAACCTTTAACCAATATATCACATTAAATGTTTTAATGATTTGTTCTTATTAATATCCACGTTTTCAAAGTGGTTTTAAGGATTTAGTTATATGGATATTAATGGATTAAAATTTTAAAAGCATCAAGGTGGTATATGACACATTAATTCAAAAATCTCTTTATTAAATGTTTTAAATGGGTTTGAAAATGGGTTTTTTTGAATGGATTCATTATTTCAATATCCTAAAATGTTATATTATGATTGAAATATGGAATTGTTAGTTTTCCTTTATTCCTATTTTATGTGATTCGTTTATGTTATGGTTCTTGGGAATTGTTATGAAAATGGGTGGTTCCGTGATAAACTAAGGGCGGGTGAGCCCGATATAGCTCTCTAATGCATTGGGTAACGCAAAGGGGTTAAACGTTAAAGGTTTCTCCGAAGAGATTTAGGGAATATACTGTGATGGGTATTCCAAAAGTAACCAAGAGGGTTACTCTCTACGTAAGAATGTTATGAATGCCTCGTGTCACCATTATGTCATATGATTTCTATGATTTATTCATGTTTTGATGAGGTATGTTAAAGTGCTTATGTTTTATGAGTAAAGTATGATTTCATTGATTCTTATGTATACATGTACTCATGTTTCCTTTCCATATTTTTATATCCCTTACTGAGCTTTTTATGCTCATCCCACTTTTTTGAAATGTTTTACACAAGTCAAGGGAATGTTTCATGATATGATGACAGTGTCAAGGAGGTGTCAAGAAAGAATCTATGTTTTATTTTAAATATGTTTATGTTTATGGAAAAAATGAATACTATCTTTTATGTGACCACTTTGTTCAAATGTGGAATGTAATGAATTATTTAAGATCTAATTCTCTAAAACTCTAAACCTGAAAAGATCCTTAATGTGAATTATTCATTTAATTAAATATTAAGTAACATATAAGGTCGGGGTCTTATATTAAACATTTGTGATTAGTATATATATCACACTTTTCCTTATTGATATAATGTTTCTATATCCATAATGAAAAAATTATCGCAAAAACAATCCAAATCAAGAGTTGGGTATTTTTTCATAGAAATCATCAACTATTCTGAGGAATAATTTTTAACAATGTTATTTTTAAAATAACACATCTGATTTTTTTTATTTTATGATTAACTTTTCACTACAAAACCTTCTTCACTATAGGATAATTTAAGAAAAGGTGTGGTAAATAACCTTCGCTTTAGATCACAGAATTTTTTCTCAAATTCAACAATTTAGAGGAAAATGGATCCAAACCTATTAAACATAGTCAGAGTATTAGATAGTTACGAGAAATTATCGATAAACCGACGAAATAATAAAACTAAACCAAGGAAACTATATATCTATATACACATATTTGGTGTGGGAAAACATTCAACAACCATCATTTTTATGGATCGATAGATATACCATCTTTTAAGATTATATGACCAAAAAAGGAAACCATTTTCATCCAAAATTCATAATTTGTAAAGTTTAATACAGTTTCTTTTTACTGTGTTTATTTATTATAATTCATAGTTGGTCCTCAATATCCTCCTTTTTCTTTTAATAGATAATAATACCATATATAAAGAGTACAGCAAACTGGTCAAGGTAATATTTAAATAATCTACTAATTAAATCAATAAATACATTACGGGAATAAGTAAAACTGTTATAGCATGTTCATGTGAACTTTCAAAAATATTTATAATGAAGTGAAGAATAGGGGATGACATAGGTCGTTCTCTTGAGGACCTATTGTATTCAACCACGCACTACTTGTTATTCAATTTTTTAATATTTATTATTAATTTAATAAATAAAAATAATATATTGGGTTAGATAATTTTTACTTGAAGTATTGAAATTAATCCTGAAAATATATTGCAAATAGAATGAATGCAGACAAAATAATGTTAGAGTGAAAGGTAACATTATTGAGATAATCACCATGAGAAAACCATAATCCATATCTTAATTAGTTTATAATTAACTTAATTAACACCCTCCATATTATGTGTGGACATCCTCATATGCATATGGTTATGAATATAAGTTTCTATTAATGATTTTTGAGAGAGTATATATACACCTCCATAATCGATGGAAAATATTACTAAAGTTAAAGATAACCCTCTAGTGGAATATAGAGACCCAAAGGATCGTTTCCCACTAAGATCGACCTTGTAATAACTCTAATATAATAAGAAAGATTCATAATTATTGTGAAAAAACATGGGTTCAATAATATGTTTCTCTACTTGGAACTTCCTCATGTAACCTAATCATGATCTTGAACATAAGAGTTCATAGTGAAGAAGAAAATATGGGAAGAAAACAAAATATATAAAGAATAAGAGAGAAAATAGAATACAAAAGTTAAATAAATGAAATTTCAGAATTAAAAGAAAATAAAATAAAAAAATAAACTATAAAAAAACATCCAACAAAGGATACCTCAATGTTTCTATAAACTTTAAATGAAAAAGAAAGACACATTTATAGGAAAAAGAGGTGAAATATTTTTGTTCTGAAAAGTTATACTGAAAGATTCCACATGGTAAGTTTAATAAATGAATGAATTAGTAAATTTTTTCTTCTTTAATGTAGTTAAATAGTATTTTTTATTTTTGATCATGGATTTTCATCTTTATTTTCCAATATTGTAGAGAGCTATTTCTAATTTACTGTAGGTGTTTTTTCCTAGATATGCAACTCTTCATATTACAACATAGCCAAATAACTCTTCATTTATTTCCATGATAATAAATATAACATGGTAATCCACATTAATTAATTGTGTTACTCCTACTTTCTTATTTATCAATGTTCAATTTATTTTCCATTTGATTGGAATTTTTTCATATTTCAGCCCAACAATAAAATTATCCTGTTTTTTGCATAGTTTTATTGGATAGACTTGTGACCTAGTTTTGGACCTCAAAATTGTAGATCATGCTTTGGTCATAGAAGAATAAAATAAATACCATTGAACATTGGAACCTATAAAAGATTAATTTCTCAATATTTATTAGTAATTAAAATATATGATTGATTAATTGGAATAAAACCAAACATATATAATCCAAAATATGCCATTATTCTAAATAAGATCAAAAAATGATTCAAAAACATAAAATCTAATAATCTACCTTAAAATAAATCATTGGTGGTATTAAGAGCATTTAAATTTAGATTATATATATTTATAATATTTTCTCTATAAATCCCCCCACTTTTTAACATTGCGCTACAAGGAAATCATCCTATACCATGGTAAAATCAAACATCCCAAAGAATAAATGACCACACAACTCAATTATCATATCAAAGAATATATCATACCTCCTACCTTAAAAAATTCCATAAATCCTCAAAAACCAAAATAATCTATTAAATTTTATGTTAATCCTCGTGTTAATTTTAGACGTACCTCTCTAGAAAAATATTTCTGTCTTAACTCATGTATTTTTTAATGTTGAGTTTTTTTCATTCTAAAAACATGTATGATCTGCATAGGACTGCTATACTCTTAGTATCCCCACTTAATATAGTTATAAATTTTCCAATAATGATATATTTTTCATGGGTTGTTTTGAGGCTGATGGTTGGTAGGTATAAATTTTAAATAATCATCTATTAAAAGATTGAGGAGGGTTAGAATATAATCTGATTTAAATGCATGAAAACATGTTTTCTCAAGAATGGTGTGCTCGTAAATAAGCTAAAAACCAATCAATTCCCAAAAAATATTTCTTTGGGATGTTTATACATGAAATTGTAGCATCAATGTTAAATTTATTCCCTATTTTCCCCTATTTGTAGTTATATTTTAGCCTGAATTTAGATATGGATTTCTCATCAGAATTATATTTTTGAGGAAATGGTAGGAAAAATTTGATCTTCAGTAATTTTTCAACCCCCATCCCATCTTTATAATGATATTTTGGGCCACCCAAACATCTTTTCTTAATTAAATTTCATCCACCAAAGAAATAATAAATATGGAAGTAGTTTAAATTCTACTCAAAATTATTCATGAGGAATACAAAATTTATTTCGTCTTCTCCTTCCAACACACTTGCGTTCATCAATAATCATGAAGTTAATATCTAGAGAAGGTTGGAAAGGGATAAATAGATTGTAATTTCTCTTCATAATATATTATTTTATGGCTTATAGGGTAGTAATATAGTATAGATGGATATGTAGTCCAAAATAAGAGTTCAATGTAGAAAGAAACATTGAAAGTGGAACCTTAATCATACTTGACACATTCCATGAAATATATAAGATTTTGACATGGGAAAAATAATTTTCTAGATCATAAAACATGTCTCAAGACTATAAAGATAAATTTAGATTTTAATAATATATTAAAAAGGTTTATAAGCCTCTTGGGTGGGAAAAAATATTCAATTTTGAAAAAATTAATGAACATGAGTTTCACAATCAATCAAACATCATCAAACAAAAGATACAAAAAAATAAAAAAAATCCATTAAAAATCATTAAAATAATTAAATATTCAATCCATGTAACATGTAAAAAACAATAATATGGTTTAAAATTTCCAATGTATTTAATTAAGATAAATAATTCTAAAAATATACCAATAGTGAAAAAGTAAACAAGAAGTATTCAGAAAAAGGCAAGAAAAGTACAATCGAAGCACAGAAAAAAAATTCTAAAAACAAGTTGAAATCTTTCCCCCACACTTATTTTATTTACTAACATATTTTTATATAAAATCAGAACAAGAATTATTTAATGACGAATTTTAGATGTGAATTAAAAAAATAATGAAATGTAAATACACAACATGATTTATTTGTCAGGGGAAGGCTTGAGTAAAGATCCTAGATGCTACCACATTAATAATACAAAATTAAATTGAAAAAAATTATAAAAATAAATTAAAATAATGATAATGTGGAATTAAGTGTATAATTCTTGGGTTAAAACCCCAAATAGGTGATACATTTTTACTACTCCTAGTCAAGCAGTTGTTGTGTTCTTCCCCGATGATATGGTGGGTGTGGTTTCCTTGATAAGAACCACCACATGCTACTTTTAACAATATAAATGAGTAAACAAAAAACTAAATAAACCCAAATAAGATAAAATAATTATTAACCACAATATTTATTAATGAAATAACTCAAGGTCAAGAGTGGGAGGAAAAATAAAATAGGGGTGCTCTCTACTATCTTATGTGGTGTAATCCTCTATATGGTATGAAAGATGTTACAGAGGATGTAGTAGCACCACACATAGATTCTATATCTCTTATTATATGGCCACAAATTGTATTAATTCTTCCATAATATAAAAGGCCCACTCTATTTGGGTTGTATCCAAAATTTCAGAAAAAATAGATGTGAGAAAATAATTCATTTTGAATGAGATTAAAACATGATGAATCAATAATGAAATATTACCTTTCAAGAATGTAAACATGGATGTTTGTATATTCTATTAGGATCATTAGGACCTCAATTTAAAAATAAAAATATTAATCATCTTATTTCCAAAAAATAAAGAGGTATAAAGGTGATACTTTTTCACTATCAAGGACGAGAAGATTAATTTTTACTTTAAATTCAAAAAATTAATTCCTTAATTCTTACAGAAAAAATGATCTCTTAAAATTGAATCATCTAGAATGTGTACATAAAGGACCTCCTCAGGAAATGTTTTAGTGATCGATGATGCAAATAAATCTTTTAGAATCTCATTATCACACACCTTAGGTTGTTTAACAAAAAATGATTGGTGAAATCTCTTCCACAACTCGTTTTTGTTCTCATTCTGGCTATTATTTAGTTTTGAATTTCTATTGTGATGAATGTACATATTCCATTATCCATTCCATTTTTCTCTGAAGGAAATTTATTTCTTCTCGATATTATTTCATATATTATTTTTTAGATTATTCTTTTTATTGTACCTGAAAATTTTCAATCCATGCATAATAATCAATATTTGAATACATCATGGAAAAGGATGTTTTTTTATATTTAGTATTTTTTCAATATATAATTATAAAAAAAGGGAATGATTTACAAAATGTGAATAAAAATAGTGAATTATGACCACTTTGATACCTAAAAATGGTGCCAATTTAGTGTAGCATTATTATGCATGCTCTTAAAGATATTAATAACTAATTGCTTCATAGGGGATGACCTAGGTCATTCTCTTGAAGAGCCACTGTAGTAAATCACTCATTACTTCTAATTCACTTGTTTTTTATATATTTTTAATTATATAAGAAATAAAATTAACAGAAAAATGCTTTCATAATTTTAATTAAATACTAAAATTAAATATGAATAAAAAATGCAAATAGAATGAATGAAGAAAAAATGATTTTTGAATGACATTTTACATTACCAAGATAATACCCTAGAGTAGACCTTCCCTTTATCTTAATTAGTTTCAATTTTACATAATTAACACACAACATTATATGTGATAAAATAATCCTATGAATATGGTTGTTAATATATGGTGATTTGAGAAATATCTAAGAGACTGTACATACACCTCCATGTTCAATAGAATATATTATATAAGTGAAAGATAAACATCCGGTGGAAAGTGGAGACACAAAGGAAACATTCCTACTAGAATCCACCTCTGTATAACTATATGAATATCATAAAAAGTAATTATGTTAGATTAACATCTTGGATTCAAAACTAGATTACTCCACTACGAATATCTATAGGTTAGTTAGACATGATCATGAGAACATTAGTACTTAGTGATGAAGAATATAGGGGAAGAAAACAAAAGATAGAAACCAATTATAGTGAAAGGAGAACACATAAATTAAAACAGGAAATGAAATTTCAGAATGAAAATAAAAGAAAATAAAATAATAAATTACAAAAAAAAAAATCAAAAAAATCCTACACCTAAGTAGCCAACCACATGAAATGATGAATAAATAATCTTTTATAGGAAAAGTAGGTGAAACTTTTCTCCCCAAAATGTTCTTATGAATGATTCCATGTGGTAGGAATTATAAATTGAGTCATTCGTAAAAATGTTATTTGTAAAAAATTTCATCTATCTATCATACTTATCATCATGGAATTTGATCATTATTGGACTCTTTTGGTTAGTGATATTTCCTATTTACACTTGGTATTTTTTTCTAGACAGGCAACTCTTCATATTCCAAATCAGAAAAATGTCCATGAATTTATTTCCTTTAAAATGAATGAATAGCATGTGTCTCTCTCAATGAATGTTGTTCCTCCTTATGTACTATTTATCCACTGTTAAATTTAAGCTGCATTGGTTTGGAATTTTATGAGATATTTGACCAACAATAAAATTATCGAGATGCTTGAATATTTTTTGAGGTTGGAATTATGATATGGTTTTGGGCCTCCATATGGAAGATTGAGATTTTGTCCCTGAAAAATAAAATGAATCCCATAGACCATAGGAACATATAAAAGAATAATTTTTCAATAGTAATCATTACATAATAAATTATGATTTAAACATTAAAATAAATTAAAATCATTAAAATCCCAAATGGTCCATTTTTCTAATTAGAAATAAAAAATGTTTCAAAAACATATAATGTCACAATTGAACCTAAAATAACACAATGGTGGGATTAAAGAAATTAAGATTAAAAATATATTAACTGAAAATATTTTCTATATTAGAGATCAAATGGAATCAAAATATAATCATAGTATTCACACCATGTAAAAAAGTTATATTAGGTATATCCACTTTATTGACCATCAATTAATGATATCCAGAAAGAAGATCAATCTTTGAAAAGTATTATGCTCTATGCAGTTGGTCAAACATGTCATTAATATTGGTAAGATGATAATTGTTCTTGATAATGATCTTATTCATCTCTTAATATTATTGGAATAGTTTCATCAATCTATATTTATTTTTCCCAAAAAGAAATGGTTCACCCCATGGTGTCACACATGATCAAAATAATCCCTTATAATGGCTTTCCTTGACTTGAATATTTAATTCATGTATCTCAATCAGAGAAATTGTATAGGTATTGTTTGAAAAAGGTGTGGCACCATGTATTATTTCTATTGAAAACGCAACTTCACATTTTGGTGGGAGACTACTAAATTATTCAATAATGACACAAATAAATTCTTAAGGAATATGTATATCATTGATTTTGAGTTTTTCTCAAGATATCTAAGATAAGAAACCACTTAGGAATTTTAATTATATCCATTAAACATATCTAGTATTTATAAAATGTTCCAACATATCACCCCATTGAGAGGTAATGATCGGTTGGTTTGGAATAAAAAATTTGACTTCCATTCCTCAAGAGTTGATTTGGGATGCATGTAGTGAAAACCAATACAAGTCTATGATAATATCAAATTAATCTAGTGGAAGAATGAAAATATTTTCTGGAAGAACATTCCCACAAATGTAAACCATAGAGAAATCCCAGACTTGGGATGAAAACATATAACTACAACGATTTATTAGTGAATATTCAATATACAATCATTTTTTTAAATAATAATACCCGTAAAAGATTATTCAGTTATGAAAATGGGTAGATTCAGAGTCAAATAATAAATTATTATTTCTATTTTAGATGGTAAGTGTACTATTCACCACGTAATCATTATACACCTTTTTAAAAAATAGTGATCACATAATATTTTCTCTTATCCACTTGTTTAAGAGGATCCAGATGTGTATCATCATAATTAACCCTTAGATTTGGGGATTAGTTAACATAATTCAAATTATTCTTAGAATTGAATCACTGAAGAGGGAGAGGCTCATTCTATGAATATATCTTTATAATGAAATCATTATCCAACTTCTATCTATCACATGAGAAATAAATTATCCGATGAATTTTTATACCACACTTAAAAAATTTACTTTTCCATCTAAGGAAATTTACCCCATGATTCTTCACATAATTTTATCATAAAGGATAGCTCATCAACTTTTCAGTATGGTTGTTACATATTCTTTTAAAGTACATCTTCTGTTTGTTTTCAAAATTGTGATATTGATATGAAACTTTTACCAATATTTCCACCATGATAGAACATTGAACAATCAATTCATACATACTAATGTATCTTATGGAAAAAAATCTTTAGATACTTGGTTCCTATCCATTAAATAATTGATCAACCATACTTCCATGTTGGATGATAATTCCATAAGAATAACTTCAAATTTTTGTAAACCTACTCTCATAGGTACCAATAGATTCATTAATCATTTTGTATAAATAAAGTTATTACTTATCAGTCATGATATGAATAATACAAGTAATGTAATTATTGAATAATAAATTATTTAAATTTTCCCAATCCATTGAGTTAATTTCATCTTGTTTCCATTATTCCAAATAATATTGCACCACATATATTATTTACCTTACAAATGGTAGACAATAAAAATTACTTTTCATTCTCTAATCACTTCAGATTGTGAATATCATATCAACAGTACTGATCAGATGTTCATCAATCAGTGGATCAAAATACCCATAGAAATAAGGATGAAACTGACTCAGGAAGGATCATTATAATATTGTCTCATTATTTTAACATTTTTAAGTCCTACATGATTCATATTTTGAGATATTTTTGTGACCATATCAATTATATTATTAATTCCTTCTCCCATAACATTTTTATTATTAGGAGGAATATTATTTCATTGTTTATTTCACTCAAAATTAATAGGGTTCCTTCAGGTTCAATCCATTGACTAAAACCAAAAATTCCAGTGAATAGACAATATTAATAGTGGGGAACCAAAAAATCATGATAAATCAGTTATAAGATATCTAAATCATAACACATTCTTCCTTAATCTATGACACATTAGGTTTATCCATGGTTATTCATAGTAATATTCTATATAAATCCTTCAGTTTTTTTCATAATGTGTTTTTGAATACCCAAATAATATTCCTTGAGAGATTCAAACCAGGTGTGTAGTAAGGGATATTATTGTGCATCAGATCCCAATCAATTATAGCTCAATACAATATTTTTTGGGTTGCTACCACTATGCATATATATTCTTGAGACACATATACATTTATTAGATAGGTTTATATTTTCTTGGAAACAATACATACCATTCTTTGCAAAACTTTTTGGAAATTTTTATATACATTGTCTCATCCATATACTTATCCTTTGAAATTTTCATGGTGATTTTACTAAAGGATTCTCATCCTAGTTTTATATCATTAACTAAAATTGCCATATAATAAAAAAAATATAAACATAGCCTTAACATACATATATATTACATAATTTTTTATGAACATGTACCAACCTATGTATTTTCACGACATGATCATTAAATTACACATTATCATTCACAAGTTCATAATTAGAAGTTATTAAAAAATTTAATAAGATGAATTATAAGATGACATAAAAACCATAGAGTAAATAATATTTTATTATAAAAAAAATTGAATCAAACATAAAAATTTAATATAATAATTGACTTTTGATTAGTCAATTAGATTATTCCTTTCATCTAGAAATGATGTACATTGAATTTCTTTTAAGATCATTTATGGTGATGATATATGGAATATATGTCAGTGATTAACATATTTGGAAGAAATATGATGAAAGAAATTTAGTGTGTTTCTTGTGAAACATAGAAATCGAATGAAGGCTAGTGGTGGCATATATAGCTAAAATAATTATATATAACTATATATATGCATTTATTTTCACATGTGGATAAATTAAATAAATATATTCATAAATTTTTAATGAGTTACCAAAAATATATACATACAATATAGATAATACTATATGAAACAAGTAAATGTTTAAGAGGTGTATAAGGAATATTAAACTAATAATAGAATAAATACATGTTATAATTTTATAAAATATAGAAGGTATGAATATAGTGTTGAAAAAAATGATGAATTTAGGATTGGAATGATATAAAAGTATATATTGAAATATAAATATTGATAAACATGAATAGGTATATTGATTTTTTAGATATGTTTTACTATTATGAATGAATCCTATAGATTTAATATTCCATGCAAGATGAATGAAACTGTATATAAAAATAAAATTATGAAACAACATAAATTGAATTCCATACAACATAGAGATAACTGCATCATGTGGCCATAATTTTTGAAGCATCATAAGAATCAAAATAATTCTAATATTTATTTTGACATCAAAAATTTTCTAACAACACTCCCTGATATATAATATCATATAAACACAAGAACAAATAGTCATTGTGATCTATCCCAAAATGCCTTCTGGGAAACACCAATGACTTTTCTTAGATCTAGTAAAATTTCCCTCAAGAAAATAAATGATGAAAACATATACTTGTACACTGTGGCATCTGTTTGTGAACCATCACAAGAATAAACCAAATTAAAATATTTATTTTGAAATAGATCTCAATATAGAAATATTCACTAAAATATTACTAGATGTGATCAATGAAGTAAAAATATATCACTTCATTCGATGCTCCAAACTAAAAAATTCATCATAAACTCATAAAAAATTCATAAAATTAAACCAAAACAATACATAGTTGTACAAAATAATGAGAAAGAAAACACGCACTAGAATAATATATAAAAAATGAAAATGTAAAAATATTTTCCTAGAATAATAAATTTTATGTAAAATTATATTTATTATGTACACAAGTTATTCAGAAAATAGAATGACGTAAAATTTTAGAAGGCTTAAATATCACCATGACCAACTAGTTTAACAGTAATAAGAAAAGTAAAATTTTATGTATTTCGATGACATAATAAATAGATGAAAAATTTAACTAAAACAAACATTATTTTATAAAAACAATAACAGAAATAATGAATAGGTTTTAATCCACACACCTTTTCATATAAATATAATCATAAGTATTAATTTTTTTATTCAAAACTAATGTTCATTGAACATCATTTTATGATCTTTGGATGTTAACCTGTATCTACTCCATACAGCAGAGACATCCTCCCTTGTATCAAAACATTCATGATTGAATTATTTTCCTAAATATATCAGTACATAATATTATTAGTAAAATTTTAGAAAAAATTAATATATTAAAATGAGATATATTTGAAAGTGAGAAAAATAAACTATTATTTTTTTAAGAAGAGTCATATTGGATTACAGTCGGAAAAACTAAAACCTATAGAATATTGAATATATAATTAGGCTAGAAATTTTATTAAAAATTAATTTAGTGGATGAACAATGGTATTTTGGTGCATAATCAAGTTTCGCGTGGAAGATTTATTAAGAGTGTTGTTCATAACATGGTTTTTAATGACATGTAGATTTTAAGGTTGTTATTTTCAGAAGTGATTTTATTTTTTGATCGGGAAAGTGTCGTTCAATGAATCGAAATTTTGTTTGGGGATATGAAAGTTTGAACATCACTGAGACATGTTTTTTATATGGAAAGAGACCTGGTAAGTTTTTCAGATTCTTGGTGAACATTTAGAGTAGGTATGTGTTGGACATTAAGTAAAATTATAGCTACTAAAGTAGTTCACACCATGACCAAGAATGGTCATTCCATGAATGATGACGGTCAAGGAGTTTTCCCATATGTATTTTGGGTCGTTTAGGACTTTCATTTAAAAATTACTAACATAATTTCACGTGACACCAGAAAGGGGTAACTCCAGTTCATAAGGATTTTTTCATTTAAAGGGATATTGATCATTTCAGCCTTTTATTCCTAAATTACTAATAGAATTACATGATATTGCTGAATTGGGGAACTCGAGTCACACACTAAATTACCATTTAGTATCCATTAACATTTACTTCATCAAAAGGAAAATTTAAGTTCAATCATTTTTTTAGGAATGTGGTGTATGTTAGAGGCAAAAATAGTCATCTTTGACCATGAGCATCATGTTTCAACCACATGGGACCCCCAAACAAATTTGGGAGGATTTACAACATGGATTAATGTCAAAGCTAAATGGTTGAATGGTCCTACTATAATAAAGAGGATTCTTAGGAATTAATTCACTTTGTTTCATAACACCATATCAAGGATTATCTACACTTTGTTTCATGATCCCATATCTCGACGTATCAAGAAATTAATCATATGTAAGCTTGAGTTAATATTATGTCGATTCTATTGATGCATGATCTCATCCTCCATGACACAAAACACTTTTAGTTCTAGATTCTTCAATTCTTATACTACGACTTTTTGGGCAGGAATATATACTAGGGATGGGATTAAGTATTTCATAGCCATAAATTCTGAGTGTTTCTTATGTACATGATGATTAAATTGATATAGACTCACATAATGGAAGACTCTATTAATGGTATGACGAATTCTATTTCAATGAGATTCAATGTTTTTAAAGACAAATCCAATGTTATTATGTGTTATTCCATGTTTCACCAAGTATTTTCAACTCATGTATTGTCTCATAATTCTCCGAAAAACATGCTTTTATATATGATGAAGAATAAGCAGAACAATTCCATCTTTGGTTCTGTAATTCCACTATTTCATCCAAAAAACACAACTAATGATATTATTGGTTCCAACATATAATAAATATCCTCACTATATATATATATATTGTATTTACACTATGTTGTTTAACTTTTTGAGGGTGTTATTAACCCACCCACATAAATCAGTGGTATTTCCATTTTATTTCTCTCAATCGTAAAAAAAATTCATCAATATTTTTCTTTATTGAATGAGTTATGACATCATGAAAATATTCCACATTTATAGGATCCTCATTCTGTATTTACACATTACCTTTATTGTCATTTAGAAACTACCGCAATATTAAAAATCTCCATAATCCCACATAGCTAGGTGGTTTTGTATTTATACAAACATGAAATATCATAATCTAAGAGTAAGTTAATTCTCATAAAAGAATAGTTCATGATATATTATTGTTTCATATTATGATTATTAAGTGATATAGGTGTTTTTATTACATTATAACAATCCAATTAAATCTTAGATTTCATTATGATAAATCATAGAATGAGAAACATGAAATAATATATCACATCAGTAATACTATATAGTAATCCTGTATATCTTCAAAAATAAGATGAATATATTGAAAGAGTAACATTTTTTGTAGTAAATTCTGTAAATGTTTTGAGTATCAGTAAGAAAAAACCATACTAATATACTCTACACAATATGGGATTGAAGTATATAAGATGGTAGTAAAAAAAATTAAAATTTGTAAAAAATTATATGAAGAAAAAATAAATTGGATTATAATTTAATTGGGTGGAATTAATATTTACATAACTTATTGAAAATTACCTATCAGGTATTCCCCATGAAAATTCTTCTCAATGATGATAGCCAAATGAGAGAAATTATGTGTAGAAACTGGGTAACTTCTTTTACTGTCAAAGGGCACTACTGAAAAGGATTAATAAAAGTGTAAATGAATGAAACAATGAAACCCAATGAAAATATTTGACAAATCATAGGGGACTAGAATATACAATGAAACCCAATGAAAAATCTTACAACAAAATTTTAGTTCTAGATTCATTTATTCATATACTTCTACGTTTGATGCCTGACACATACACTGGTAATGCGATTCAATTCTTCACAACAGTTAAATTTATATTTTTTCTTATGTACAAGTTGTTTAAATTATCGTAGAATCTTTTAATGGTAGACGCACTTAATGGTGGGATGCAATCAATTTCAATGATATTCAATCTATTTACAGAAACCTCCAAATTTATTCTATGTAATCCCATGTATATTCCAAGTATCTCTATCTCTTATACTATCCCATAATTTACTGAAGAAACATTCATTAATTTACGATCAAGAAAAATCAAAATAAATTCATTTTTTGGTTCCATAATGCAAATATTTGGACCAAAAAACTTGACCAATGATATCCTGGGTTCCAAAAATTTAACAATTATTCTTTCCAGGATTAAATAGTTTTTTTCACATATTTATTTTATTTGGTTAGGTAGTGATTATCCCACCCATATAAATTAGTGGTACATCCATCTTATCACATTGAATATTAAAATATACCCCTTCAATATATTTATTTATTGATAGAGATCCATTATCATCCACATTTCCACATTTATAAGATCCCCATTTACAATTTCCACATCACCTAGTTCATCATTAATAAGTAATGGAGTTATTAACATACTCCACAATACAACTTAGTGAGGTGGATATGAATTTATGCATAGTCTTGAACTATCATAACTTGAGAATACGTTTATTCTATTATATATATCTCAGTAAAGGAATACAGTATGATATATTGTTACTATATAATATGATTATGAAGTGATGTATGTGTTTTTTATAGAATTGTAAAAAATATTATAATATGATATTTCTTTATTGTAAATCAACTAATTAGAAACAATAATTAATATATTACATCAGTTCAAGTTCCTATTAATGCTATAAATATACAGCAATAAGATAAATATGATGAAGTGTAAATTTTTATAGAGTAAAGGTTGTAAAATTTTTGAGTATTGGTATGAAAAAATCCACATTTATCTATACTAATCAACAAGTGATTTAAAAACATATGATGGTAGTAACAAAAAGTATTTTTAAAGAAGTAAATGAAGAAAAAAATAAATTTGAATGAAAAAGTAATTGGTTGCAGTAAATAGATACATAACATATTGAAAATTATCTACCAGGTAAGAGTATGTGTTTTTCACATTTATAGTGAATAAGGTGATGAAACACATCTCTAAAATAATAGAACATATAAATATTTGCTATTTTACATATAAGTAATGTAAAACCAAACATATAAAAAATTCCATTTATAGATGATAACACATATAAATATTTACAAAATAAAAGAACATATAAATAATATAAAATAGCACAACACACATTGTTATAGGTGTATATAAAATAGAAATAAGCTTTCATCATCCCCATCTCTGAAATTCACACATTATAAAACATATTATAAATATGATTATATTCTGTTAAAAATATGAAAAATATCATATAAAAAAATGTTATATAGTATTTCACTTAAAAATTTATTTAAGGAAATAGATCACAATGTATTGTTGTTCTATTTCCAAATAGTATATACATTTGCATGATTTTATTATTCAGTTCGTGTGATGTTTAACCATAGTAATAATACAAACACATCACAATATATTGAAATTAATGTTAAACAAAGTATTTATGTGTTGTTAAAAACAAAAATGTATGATTATTTAATTTCACATTTTTAGAGAGTATTGTTGTTTTCACATTCAGCAATAATTTTTGTTGTTCACATATAGTAAATTTTCATAATTATTGTCATTTAGAACAATGTTTTATGTGCAAGTTTTTTTCCATTTCTATTTTTGAAAATTTGAAATAATAATACTCTTACATTTCTATTAAATGTGAAACAATGATAAATACAATTCTACATTTTTATAGAGTATTGCGGTGTTGTTTTGTATCAATGTATTATTCACAAACATCTTCTAAAAATTTGTGGAGTAACACATAATAAAATTTAGTTAATGATATTAAAATCATCATGTCGTGCATTTATGAAAAATTTAGAGCATCGTTTAGAATGAAAATGTGCATTCAAAAAAACTATCGAAGTTGTTTTTTAGAAATGAAATGTTGAGATGCTAGTTCCCGTACCTATAATCGGTATTAGTTAAATACCTTGGAAATCCAGTGATAGTGGATGATTATTTACTAAAAATGGGTATTGTAGGATGATGTGTTCATGTTACAATAGTCGTTCGAAGCATCTTGTAGGACATGTTATATATTTAGTTGGATCAGGTATGAGAACGATGATTCAAAAAATCAATCCATATAATAAATGGATGGATAAAAAATTGTCAATGTTAAAATAATAGGTCTAAATTTCAGGAAATGTAGAAATACATGCCGAGTTAAATAATAGCACATTAAAATTCATTGTTCTGAACACTTTTAGTATCTATATAGGGATGTAATTTCTTGGAAACAATATACAATATCCTTTACCAAAATTATAGGAAATTTTATATACATTATCTCATCCATTGACTTATCCTGAGAAATTTCCTTGAGAATCTCACTAAGGGTTTCTCATCACAAATTTATAATATTAAAAAAAATTATTTTAAATAAAAACTATAGAAACATATACTTAATATACATAGATATGACATAATTTTTTTTATGAATTATAACTACATTACCTAATATCATGCCTAATGACTATAATAGTTTTGGGTATTTCATAACATGGATACATAAACACATGTCCATAAGTTAGATACAACATCTCCCTCTACGTTCTTCATAACTAGAAACCTTATTAAACATATCAATAAAATTAAATTTCTTCACTACCCAGGGACATGGAACAAATTAATGGGTGAGATCAAATTCTAAGAAAGGGTAATCAATGGATATACATATGAATAAAAATATCATAATGGTATAAAAACCTGAATATTACATTTAAAATTAAAAACTGATATATAAGAAGTCACAATCATAGATCATGAAATAATTATTGGTAGTTCATAAGACATGGATCATAAGTAAATCAAAGAACCAGATCAATGAGAAAATAACATTGGCATAAGAGATGTAATTTTTGGAATACACATAATGATAAAAAAATAATTTCCATGTTGGTCAAAGATCACATCCAAGGAAATAATAATGGAAAAATTAATTTACTGTATTGAGTTCACTTGCCATTACATACCTATCATACTATACTCGGTACAATCCTTCTTTCAACCAAGTCATAATTTATTAGATCCACCCCTTGTCCCAGCCATGCACTAGAGGAGATATATGTCCAACCCATCATATAGTGAAAACCATACTTATTTTCCCCAAGATCATAAAAATTCAGCCTGACATAACCCATGAAATGAAATTTGTTTCATAAGATTTTCACTATATAATAACCTATGTAAAAGAGAAAAGTATCATTATCATTTCATCATATAATAACCCTTAAAAAGAATCTAGTTTTGTGATAATTTCCTCATTCTATAGCCCATGGATGAGAAATAGGTTTCAACTACATCATAGGCTCAAAACATAAAAAATTCATAGAAATAATATAAATGGTATAACTAGATCGTATCCCTTTCTAAAGAATTGGAAACAGTAATAATTGTATTTATAGATATAAAATAAGTTTTAATGATCTTTTAAAACATTTCCTGAGAAAAATATCATATCCACTTTGCAAAAAACATTTTTAAAATTGAATTTATTTAGAAAAAACATTGATTAGTAAATTTAATTAAAAACATAAAATGTAATATTTTAATCAATTACTAGTACTCAAATGGGATCCTTCCATTCATGATATAAATGTACAAATTAATATACTTTTCATATTTATGGTAATAAAAAAACATATATTGTTTAGAAAATTAAATGAAGAATAATTTCAAAAAAGTAGAAAAAAACAACAGTAAAAAATTAATTCATAATATCCCTTATAGATTAATTAATTTTTTCTTAATTTTTTTAGAGTCAATATTTATGAAATAAAATATATTTCTGACCGATAAGAAATGCAATGACGGGTTTTCATAAAAACGTCTTATCCATTATGTTAAGTAAATAAGAGTGGAAAATGATACCATAATTATAAGATATCATGTACAACTATATGGGTATACAATTAATGATAAATATTGATATTTAGATAAATATATTTCCAGAGTTGTTACATATCATAAATAACAATGATAAATTATTAGATTCTAACATAAAATCATTATCAGTTTAGAAAAATTAAATCATAAGACTCAAGAAGGGATGGCATAAAATGAAATATAATATGACATAAAGAGTAATAAATTCTATATATTACATTTCAATGTTTCTGTATATACACCTGATGAATGAATACAGGTTCAAAACATAATCTTTTTCACATAGATGGAAAATTGGGAAAATTATCCCTAACTGATTTCGTAACATTGAATCAATGTTCTGATGAAAGAGTTATTTTAAAATGAATATTTATATTTTCATAAATACATCTTTAATAATAATAAAATAAATTAATTTCTAGTATATGCACCACATAAAAGAAATACATGGTGAACAAGTTATATATCTAAAAAAAAGTGGGATGAAAATCTATTATCTTAAGTATTGAATTCATTCATACACATTCAAAACTCATGTGTATTAAATAACTGTTTATTATAAATATATTATGGGATAATATTTATATATATCATACCATATACTATTTACCTATTCTCATTTATTACACGTTTATTAATAATGAAATTTTAGTGTAATGTTTCGGGTAATAACCACTTTGTTTTTTGTATATGAATTGATTTGTTATATTTTTGGTCCTCTTATATTGACAATGGATTAATAATCCTTTGAATTATTACCATGATATAAATAAGATATATACTCATTGTATTTATTTTCAATTCATATAAGTTACAGGTAGAAAAGAAAATATACATTTCATGGAGATGGAAGGTTTTGTGTACGCAGGAACACTATTTCTCTTTTATTGTCGGATTGAAAGAAATAAAATTAAGTGATATATTATAATTATAGTATCTATTATATTTCATGTAATAATTTTTTTTATCAAACTCATACTTTATACATTATATTTAAATAATGATAAAATCACATCAGTTCGCAAGGTGGTTGTCCACTGTACACACAGGAAACATTATCCTATTCCCACAAAATGGAAATAATAAAGGTTTGTGTGAAATAATAATTTAATAATCTTAAAATCATTATAGAAATTATTTATATACTACTAAACCCTAAAAATTCTACTATTACCATCCTCGAGAGGTGGTAATGAATAAGAGAACATGATCAGTTTACGAGGTTATAGTTCTCTATATAATGAATGATGGTTTAGAGACACATTTAATGGATGTGGAGATGATTTTAGGAAATTACATAAACATAAAAACATATTAATATATGAAAGATACTAGGGTTATTATATAATAATGAGATAAAAATTTAAAGGGCTTTGAGGAAGAAATAAAAAAACAGTCATTGATGACCATTACCACTTCTCCAGCCATCCATTATACTTTTTCACTAAAAGAGTTTCTAAGATGGGTTTCTTCCCAAAATAAGTCTTATATCGTAGGAGTAGAGATATTTGGTAGTGATTTTGGTAGGTTTAGGTTGATGTAACATCCATGGGAGGTGTTAATAAGGGGGAGACTATGTTCTCTTTTATAATTGAGGCCTCATATTTTTTAAATACTTAAATGAATTCACTATTTCAGAGTTATTATAATAGAATGTGGCTCTAAAAATGTATTAATAATAGATTATAGGGATTAATTAGTCCTGATACAACTCCAAATCACAGAATAAACAAATTTCGTTAAGATTTTATTCCTTGTTATTTAAGTTTAATCCATTTTATATTTATAATATATCCATGGTAACATGTATATTTTTATTTTCCTGGGTAATTTATCCATTAAGACTACAATTAAAAATATATTTATTTGATAAATTATACCCACTTATTCAAAATATTATTTCTAATTCATTAGACAAACTTAGGTGTGTGTAAAATTAATTTTAATACAAACACATGTAAAGCAGAAAACAATGTTTTAATGATAATGGTGTTAAATAATATTAACAATTTTCTATATTAATTATAGTAAAAATTAATTTAAAAACTATCATATAATATAATTTTTTTATTCAAATTATATAATCATAATTTCAAAATGACTTTCCCAAAAGTGGCATAAATTTATTTAAAATTAATACCATAGACCTGATAATAAATCTGGTGTTTAATGAGAAATTAATTCAAATATTACATTGTTTTTGAATCTAATTTCATTGATAAATTATTTACAGTGACCTAAATTGGATTAATATATATATAATTTATCTAATTATGTGAAAAAAAAATTATATATAAAATAAATCTATATATATTTTAAACAACAATGTAGTTTTGAATTAAAGTTCAATATTTTTCATTATTCATAAAAAATGAAAAGACTCATTAATAAATTCTTAAAATTAACCCTAAGATAAGTTTTATATTCTAAACATTAAAATTATGTTAATTATAACACATTCCTAATTTAATAATTATAAAAATTTATATTTATTACTTGTCACAAAATCAATAAAGATACATTTTTTGAGAAAATAACATTTTGGAAACATAAAAATACTTTCCATAAAATTATATATTTTATTATAAATTAGTTTATTTATAAAAAAATTATACTAATTAATAAAAAATAGTTATTACTATTCTAATCATATTGTTTAATGAGTTGGTTATAACAACCATGTCAATAATATGAATTTTGTTTTGTTAAAACTCGGTGTTGAGTGTAACAGAAGTTAAACTAGTGTTCCTTATAGAGAAAGGCTAACATTGTGTAGAGTGAATTTAAAATCACCAAATAAATTTAATTTATTCAAAATAATAAATTGAAAAAAACAAAGGGTGTTATATAATCCTATTTTTGATGGTGTTTGGAGAAATTTTTCTCTTTAGTTTGGACCAGTATCAAATAGGCATGTTCGCTTAGTCCACCACCTTGAGTGTACAATGTATAATTACATCCGTATATCTAGATTGTGATCTCCTCAGGAGGATGAGTCTCAGATAGAGTTTGTGGTGTCCCTTTATGCTACAATAGAGTGAGACTATATTATTTTTTCTTATAATGTAGGAAAGGTTTATTGAATCATCATGAAGTCTGTGCATGGATCGTCGAACATCTTTATAGCATGAAATTTTAGTATGATTCATGGTATCATTAGCATAGGATCCCCAAAAATGTGGGATGATCGAGATTGGGTTTCGGGTGTCCCCCGTCCCTATTGGGAGTGATCCCATATCTTTTAATTGATGTCTTCATAGTCTAGATAGTTTAATAAGGTGGGACTAATGATCATAAACTCTGGGATGTGTGTCTCTGATCATATCATCGATCATGGAGTCGGTTCACAAGTAATGATAATTACTGGAAAGCTTCAAACAGAATCTTATAACTGACAGTTTGGTTGAGACATCTTGGATATGAGGTTTAATTCCTAAGTAGATCTATGTTATTCATTGATTACTATATAATTTTATGAGCTTACTACTCTTGGTGGTTTTGTTCACGGATTTTGGGGGTTCCTACTAGGTATTCTTATAATCACCTCTATGTTTGATCGGTCTATAAAAGTAATGTATTATGAAGATGTTGTGCCGTTTGATGGCATCGTGGGATGTAAGGGAGATGTTGGAGGACATCTAGGATAGATTGGTCATTGTTTTTTAGCGTGTTTGTGTTTTATAGTAGTCCCCACCATTAGTACAGGATGAAACCACTATAGTTTTTGTTCAGACTTTTATTTGAATCCTTTTTCATTAAATAGTTTATTTTCATAATATTATTTAGGGATTATAGTGGTAAATATTAATTTATTTATGCTATTATAAATTTATGTATTGTATGATATTAGA
The DNA here is from genome assembly GCA_963277665.1 of Viscum album. Lineage (NCBI taxonomy): Eukaryota > Viridiplantae > Streptophyta > Magnoliopsida > Santalales > Viscaceae > Viscum > Viscum album. Next base: position 445,421,096 of record OY728160.1, read on the forward strand.
TAAATGGGCATCTGTAACACTACATTGGGATAATTCCTCCTTGTTGTGTGATTATATAACTCGGAACTGGTCGACAGCCATTGGCCCATTGGAGGTGGGGTTGGATTAGTTGTAGAACGATTCTGAATTGACCTTGTTTTAATAAGAGTATTGTCTTAGGTCATTAACCCATGTCACTTCATTGATAATAATTTAAGTATACCCATTGGTTTCTCCTCTATTAGTGGGATGTTTTATCTTGTGACCTCTTTGGGGGTCAAATCTTGAATGGTTGTAATTCCCTCAGAAAAAATATTTGGAAATCAATTTTGATGGAATTTTCAACTATTAATTTTGGATGTTCCCAAACTGATATTGATATTTCACATGGTGATAGGAATGTAGTTGTTATAGGTTGAGAGAGGACACCAACAATTTATTAAATTATTGACATTCATAGAAGAGGTGGAGGAGTGGACAAAAATTCCCCCATCCCTATAGTATGTGGTTTAATTTATTATTTCACTAGAACATCTTCAAACTATTGATGATTTAATAATTTTAATTGTACTTTAGGGGGTAATAAAGCACCAATCCCTATGGGATGGGGTGGTTCTTGGATATCTTCTATATAATCATCTGTCATATACTTTCTAATTAATCTATTTTTGACTCGGGTGTGGGCTATGTGTATTACACTTTTAGATTGTGATTTTCTCAACACTGAGGGATATCTTATTGTAGAGGAATTCACCTTTCTCCATTTAAATTTTTTTGTTATTTTTTTGGGGTCAACACAATTGTCTATCAAAGGCATGTCACGTATGATCACAATACTTATATACCGTATAATTTATAGGATTTTCTTTGGATAGGTGAATTGGTATATGAAAAATTCATGCATGAGACCTCTCCTATAGTAATGAAATTATGTGATCTATTTATTAGTGAGATATTATCTTATACGAATGGACTAAATTTTAAATTATTCAGACTCATCCAATCATAAAATACATATATTTTTTGGGGAATTACATATTATTTGATTATGTAACTTCAAACATTGGAGGCAATCGTGTCATAGGTTCATGAACTTATTTTCCAATATTTGGTTTACATATTATAATAATGCATAAAATTAAATTTAATTATAGTGATTATTATCACATTGATATTTTTGAATACTATATAATATAGACAATCCAAATATTTTAGATAGATGACATATTCCAATAAAATCTTGTTTAAGAATGTAATGAGATTCTCTTATAACACCTATTAGAATTTATATTGTGGAGTGGAAATGGGAATGAACTTAACCATGATGTTACCCTTTGAAATTTTGTCTCACATGTCCATTGATCAAGATAGAGTACTTTTAGGGTGAGGTAGGTGTCCAAATTTACTATCACCCCAGACCAAAATTTGAGGAGGTTGAAGAATGATAGGGGCACATTGAGGATGTTTGTGTAGAAAATCAAGGTCATTTGAGTGCTGATCAACATAAGGGAATAATAAAATTATATTCAATAAGGTTAGGACATTTGGATCATGATGAAGTGAAATTTTTGGGAGGAAACTTACAATAATTTTCAAATAGAGGACATACATGGATATGGATCCATCTTTTATATGGATTACCATCATAGTTTTTAGTCAATGGGATGAAAAGGGGGGATCCTTCTAAAATTTTGTTCATCTTTATAGGAGGATGAATTTCTTTTTGGTATAATGAGAAGAGCTTAAATGGAAAATATTAATTTTCCCATTTGGAGGTACTATTGTTTAATGTGCATTGGTGAGGACCTCCATAAATATTGATTAAAGTAACACTGGGAGGACGTTCATGGATGAAGCTTCACTCACATTCTGGTGATGATTTCATATACACATAGGATATAATAAATAGATGTTATACAAAATCAATAATATTATTTGTGATCACTATTGGAATATAAGAAGGGGATTTTTGTGTGCCTTCCATTGGCATCAAATCATTTTAGATAGTGTTTATGGGGCTGTATAATGACCTTATTAAGTTGGTTCCTTTCTGGGTGGTTCCCTCATCATCTTTCAAGTTATATGACATGTATATTAAGGTTGTACACAAATAAGGATCTGCCCTCAATTTTTTACTAGAATACATTGATATTTCACATCATATTGAGTGAGAACAAGTGACTGCCTTTTGATTATATCTATACAACATCATCTTTCATCCTCAAACAGAAATCGTGAAAAAATTTGTGCCTTTTATAGATCCTCTACCAAAATGTACCTTCAAACATCCTAATGAATGTGAGGATATGATCCCACTTCAATGTTTTCATTTAAATATTATATTGATACTTCTTGATGGGAGTAGGTAAACACTACATCTCTCAAATATCACAATGGATATATCAAAGATATTCTTTTACATTAGAGAGAGAAGGGACATCATCCTTCACATGGAGACCATTGGGATTTATTAATAATCATCTACCACTACCATTTATCGGATATAATAGAAGATATGAAATGTGTGAGGATAGATATAATAATTACCTTACATTACCTTTAGAATATTATGGTATGATCTTATTACATGAATGGAGATATATTATATTTCATTAATTATAATTGTATTTCATGCGCATTCCTATACCCTAGTCCATAATTGAGCATGTTTAATAGCCTAATATAAAATGGAAGTAATAAGGGTTATTACCCTTTTGGATGATAGAATATACATTCATATTCCTCTTAATGCTTCAAGAGAACACTAGTAGTCATGTTTGGTATGAGAAGGGGAATGAGAATGTTCTATCACCTAGTTGTGCCGATAAACCTCTCTATGAGGAATTAGAGTATTATCATTTCCTTGGTACAGATGGGTTAAATTTTCCTAATAATATCTTTTTATAGGTACATATGAATGAATGAATAGGACTGGTATCTAAATATAATATTCCTCAGTGTTACCATGAGGAAATAGGGAATGACTATGTTGAAAGTTGTGATGGTTAGTAGAAGGATACCTCCTTGGTCACTCATGTGTAGTTGTGAGTCTACAATAAAACTTTTGATTTTCCTTCCTAATATAATGTAGGGTTACATTTTTTATTTATATAGAGTGGATCAGGAAATGGTCAATAGTTTTCATAGTTTCCACTAGTTTTATCACCGGTTTCATTCGAAAGATTTTTTTGGGAGGATTCAGTTCCAATAGGCTCTCATGAATATTATCAAAATTCAAAAAGTACCATTAAACCATAAATTTGAACTTATTCATCTTTTAGATATGACATGAGGCACTAGGTGGTTGACGTCAGTCACTGGGTCTTTAAGGTCTCATATTGCAAGGTAGTTGAGATGTATGTCTAATGCTTCAATGACTCCAATAATCTAGATTGAAGGGAGTCATGTGAATTGTTCAGAAGTCCCAGAATATAGTTAGGAAACATAAATAATAAAACCCATTAATTTAGTATAAAAAATAATCATATTCATGGTTTATCACATTCATAGTAATATGATTCTAAGTGGGTTCACCATTTTTTTCTAATAGATTCCCTAACAAGTGATGACATTTAGGAATTTTAAGATAGATATGACCAAATTCAGAAGGATAGGTGATCAGTGGAACTTTTCTAGTGACATATTATAATGTGTGTTGGTCTATTGTAATGGAGGTTATGCATAAAAAAACTTTTATGTGTTAATTATTCCCAACATTAAGAATATCTTATATATTTACGTCTTATTGGTAAATTGTACCCAAATCCTAATGAAGGGAAAATTACTCAAGATTTTAATCATATAATAATATTTATAAACTCATATGAATCTATATATAAATACTAATTGTTTTAAATTAATGGGACTATCTATATGTATCGTAATTTTTCAAAATTGTCTTTATTAATAGATTATACTATAGTTTAAATCCATATAATTGGGAACTCAAGAGTTTATCATCTTCTAGGGAGATGGTGGTTGTTGTGATATTGGGATAGTTTTTTAATATAGGATATTTTTATGCATAGTTATAAAGGTAATCATAACATATGATTTTTCAACATAATGGGACATTTGGACCATTTTGGGTGAGGTGATAATGACCAAGATGGTGTCTTTTAAGGTATTAAAAAAAATTCAAGAAGTTTAAATTCATGAAACATATTAGACCATGTGTATGGTTTCTAGATATGATAGTTATAAAACATACATAGAGGTGGGCCTTTCTAGTTCTTTTCATGGGGAATATAGACCATTTAACATGAATTTGGCCCCATAGATAATATTTTCTAATGAAATGTTTTCTTGAGAATATAGACCATGTGAAATGACATCTGGATGAATAAGGGATATGTATTGGCAATGAAGGATGTATGTTAATTCATTTATATGTTGGAACCATGAGGATGGGTTCACATAGAATATATTTATACAAAAATTATGGTTTGAGATATTTTTGTGTCTAAACATTGAAGAGTTTTCCTAAATATCATGGTTAGTATAAATCTAATCCTACATAGTCTGAGATTTATAGCATCAAGTCATGTAACATGACTAGAACTATGTATTTTTGGATCGTATAACATTGATGTTGTCATGTGACTTGGACATAGTTGTGTATTCTTATTTCATGAGGCTAATTTTTTTATGATCTTTTAAATAGCTTGACTTGGACATTATCGTAATGTTTTATATCATGTGACATGGATTTTTTTGTGATGTTTTATATTGTGTGACTATAATGTTGTCATAAATTTTTGTTAATCATAAATATTATTTCTAGGTAGTTTTACCTCATGTGCATATTCCATTATTATATACTTCTATGATTTGTGACAAGGTTGTTTTCATGTCATTTTACAAAATAATACTAGAACACTATCATTTTGGATTACATTTTCTTGACTATGTTATTTTGTCAGATTTTATGTTATGTAAATAGGTTATGCTTGTAATGGAAGGGGAGATAATGGATGACTGAGCGAAGAATACAAATGGGCTTCTATAACAATACACACTAATGAATTATCAGATGAGATCATCAATAAGTTTATGATTGGTTGGGGATTACACACAAGGTGGTTACCTATATTGAGTGTCCACTTTCTATCATTTCATGTTTTGGATATTACAAGTGACTAGTGTAACGAAGGATATAACCATATAAAGAGGATGTGTTTGAGTTTATGAATGAGCTTCCAGTGATGTATCTCGAGAACATGAAGAGAGAATGAGTGGGGATTACACATGAATGTACACTACCCTTATGTCTGTGTCCATGGATCATTAATGATCCCTAGTAATGAAATCATCAATGGGAACAACGAAGGGTCTAACACCCAGAATGTAATTCCATATCTACATGACTAGTTGATTCAATTCAAGAGTTAGGAAGGGTATATTTATCCATGATAGAATGATCCATTTCCCTCATTGTATGGTTTGTTGTTATCAAGTGTATTAATAATTATGATCTCCCATAGGATTCTGCATATCTAGGATGATAATTCTCTATGCACTATTTATCAATAGATTACATGATCAAAGGGTTATAAACTAGTGAAAATGATTCAATCAAGTATATCACATAGATTTAGATGAGGCCTTGATAATTGGGATCATGTGTAGGATACATGGGGAAATGGGTTCCCTACCACTTAAATTGGAGAGTTTATGGCACTCTGGTGTGGGTGAAAAAGAAAATTGATTAACCCAGTTGAATGATTATGGTGTAGCTTGACTCTAGTATGGGACATGCTGAATAGGGATTCTCTTTAGTAAGGGATGTGAGAATATTGACAACCAAGGGGATCATCATAGAGATTAATGAGTGAAGGTTATTATCCCTAGTGAATGTTAATTGAAAAAAGATCACCAAATTAGGGATGAGTGAAGGGATCACTCTAATGATGGATGTGTGAAGATATCAACCTAAATAGGATTGAGTGAAGGGATCACCCATGTGTGTGATGCATAAATTTGGTTCACCATATGTATAAATGGGAGAATTGATTTACCTAATAGTTTTACTTGGCAATGGATTCAATATAGTTTCCAAGGGTCTCAATGGATAACATCAAGAAAATAGCACTCTATTATGTCTTAGAGAAATTTTACATGACCTTAAAATTTAAGAACATGGGAAAAAGTGGTTTCTTATGATTTTTTTCTATGTATTAAACCTTTGACCCCCTCAATTACCATCAAAATAGGTTAATTCTCTTAAGTTTCATGCATTATGTCTACTAAAATAAATCATATTCTAGTTCATTTCACTATGGTTCATATAGATCCATGTCCTCTCTATGAACTCCAAAAGTTTTTAATTTGTAGAAAAATGGTCCTATTTATAGAAAACATGTGTACCTTGGTGTATGTGGGATTCTTGCAATGTATACATGTGAAAACAGTGTTGGGAGTGACATACACAATTTTTTTTCATGGCTTAGAGGTGAGACCACTCATACAAGGGAACATACCATGATACTGAGGAGAGAAACCCTAGGTGTTTTCCCAAGGGTCTATGTGAAGAAACTTGAGGGATATTCCTATGTCTTAGGAAATAATATAGTACATTTCTTTGGAATATTACTTCATTCTAACAATTGAATTCATCACTTGGTGGGTCATGACCCGTCCTCGGGGCCCGTGCCGTGACTACCCCAAGCCCGCCTCCCATAGGCTAGGGGCTGGCGACTAGCACTAAGGCATAAATCCAGACAAAAAAAGGGGAAGGAATTTCCTTCATAAATTAAACAAACACCACAGAGTATGCAAGAATAAGTAAACACTAAGTAAAACTGGGTACAATAGTAGTCCGGAAAAGTAAGTGGGCTAGAATACAAACCCAAACTGAAAGTAAAGTACAACTGGAAAGAACGTAAAACAATTGAAAGTAAAGTAGCCACGTCGAGCCGTCCACTAGAAGTCCCACCTGAAGGGCATGTACAGATAGCCTCATCAGCTCCTTGGGTCCAGCCGTCCACTCCGTGTACGTCCTGCCTAGTGGTCCACTTCCAAGAACCAACCTTCTCCACAAGCCTCAACCACGATTAGCGCTGTCTCTTGTCTGAATCTAACACAACGTAGTGTGGGAATAGCCCATGAATGTGTGAGTATACACTACTCAGTAGGGACCTCGAGACCCCCGAAGGTCTCCCAAAATCCACAAAGGAAAATCCACAAGGGAAAGATATAATCACGAAGTAACAACCAACCATTCTTAGGTATATGCCCATACATATACCTAAGTCATCAATCCAGTTCGGCTCCAACATCCAAGCCCATGTTCGATCACGTCCACATAGGAGTACCACCCAATCCACACAGGATAACACAACCCAATCCACATAGGAAAGCAAGTCAATCAAATCGAAGATACTGATTGAAAGTCAAGACTCAACTCACATAGGTATACTTCTTCGTAATGTGATAGAGATGATCAGATATAGCCACTGATTCATCTAAGCTGTCGGACCCACATAGGATACAGACTAGCTCCTCTGCCAGACCCAAGTAGGATAGCAAGAACAGAGTCGTACACTACCAGACCCACACAGGATACAAGAACAGTCTTCATCACTGTCGAACCCATGGTGGATTTCATTACCGTCTTCATCGCTACCGAAGCTACATAGGATTTTAGTGCAGTCTTCATTGTCGTCGATCCCACAGAGGATTTCAGTACGGTCTTCATCGATGCCGAACCCACATAGGATTTCAGTGCAGTCTTTATTGTCGTCGAACCCACGGAGGATTTCAGTACGGTCTTCATCACTGTCGAACCCACATAGGATTTCATTATAGTCTTCATCACCGTTGAACCCACGGAGGATTTCAGTACGATCTTCATCGCTGCCGAACCCACATAGGATTTCCGTGCAGTCTTCATCGTCGCAGCCAGCTCTAGGGTTCCCGCACACAGCATGCTATTTTCCGGAAGGGTCCGCTCCACCATCCAATGGGGGTCGATACATCAAATGACACATAGTCCTGAGTTGATGTATCCCAAATTTACTTCTTGACAAGAGGAACTCAGCGTGATAAACGTCGCCTCAAACGGACGCTCGGTTTGAGAGTTATTGGATTTTTCGTTCCAGGGGCCCGGTTGGTTTTTAAGTCAAAATCAACCCGACCGCACTCCAACTACATCCAAACCTCGAGCAGAGTAAGCCAAAATTTTCTTCTCAATAATTGGAATCCAACAAAGTCAATAGCACGTCAATCGGATGTCCGGAGCTCAAATTATAAGTGTTTCCGCTCCGAGGGCCCGATAGGTTTCGTGTTCGAACCAACCCGGCTGTACCCAAAGTTATTTTAAATCATGAGTGTAATATACCAAAACGACTGGATTGTTCCAAGGATCGCCACAAAACTAACGGTGCATCGATCGGAGGTACGTACACCATGATATGGGCAAAAGAAAGAACCTATTCGGTTCGGGGGGTTTTGGGGCCGGACCGACCCGGCTCGAGACCCCCTGGGTCGGCCCGAACCGGGTCCGGGTCCGGCCTGGGAGGCCGGTTGGCCTGGCGTGGGCACGCCCCATAGGGCCAGTGCTGGTCGTACTGTTTCGGAAAGGGGGGGGGGGGGCGGATTCCCACCTTGATTGAAGCCGCTACCCCACGTGGGGGCCGCTCCCTTTGGCCAGTGGAGGCGGCGTTGGGCGCCGCGTCTTCCCCGGGTCTCGCGCGGCCGCGGGACTGTTCGCCTTCCGCCACGGCTGAAGCTGTGACGATCCCTCTTGGTGGCGCGCCAGGCCGCCGCCACCACCGGGCCGCCGCCACCACCGGGCCGCCGCCTTCGGCCGCCGGCGCCGCCGCGCGAGCGTCCTGCGCTGCCTGTGAAGTCCGCGGGCCCCCAAAGCCGCTCCGGTGGTCCATTCTTGCTCTTGTTTGTGCCTGGGGTCTCCTCGGGACCCGTAGATTACTGTGAAGGCCTCCAATCACTCAACAGCCCCGTTTCATCGTCGCCCAATGTTCCACACATCAAGAACAGAGAATCCGTGGGTTCGGACTTGTTTGTTGGTCCTCACCCACCGCATTAGTGGTTCAACGACTTTCAATAATATAATCATATGTCGAGGATATAATCCACCTAAATTAAATTAAACCAAACCCCCTACCTCAAGGTGTTGATGAACGAAGATCATCGCGGGAAAAGATGTTGCGGGATACGACATCGCGGAAGAGGATCATGGGCGTCGCGGTAAACGGTGTCACGAGGAAGAGGATCGTCAGCGTCGTGGTACACAAGGTCACCTCGTCGATCTCCAGGGATTCGGCATTCTGCATTGTCCTTCATTGGAGGCTAGCTTTCTTTGTCGGCAACAATGTGTTCTTCACATTCTTCAAGGAGGAGGATGAAGTTCATGACTTGAGCAAAACCTCTCCAATCCTTCTCGCACAATGAAACAACCATAAAAAAATAAGGTTTTTCCTTATTTTATTACTCATGCCATCTCTTTTTGAATTTCAACATTAAAACACGATTTAGTTATCTAGCGTTGACCAATTAATGATGCCTTTAATAATTCATTTAAACATGAGAGTCGACTTGGCATTAATAAAAAGGTGTGCGGGTGAGTTACCCAATTAAATTCTTGTGGGAGGTGAAAAATGAAATAAAGGGAGTGGGGCTCGTGTAGGACCCACCTCACTAATATCCTACCTAGGAGTAAGGGTATTGTGGGTCCCACTCCAACCACCATTCCAAGGTTATAATTACTTAGAATAAAAATGAAATTGTAGCACCAAATTTTATTTTTATTCTTTAGTTAACCCAATTAATTAATAACCTCATCCGAGCGAACGTAACTCTGGAAAAGATGTTCCTAAAAAATTACCGGCATTGAGATTCCATTGGTGTCACTGGATTCCGATTCTGAGCACCGGTTTAAAAGTTATAAAAACATGCTCGTTCGTTCACTGAACATACCCGAGCTAATCTTCGGAAATTGATTCCGGGCACACCGACCCTTAGAATCAGGTGCCGTCAGAAACTGCGTTCTATTAAAATCCCAAAGAAAAATAACAAAACAATTTCCCTTGAATTTTACGGGTCTTTACATTACTCCCACCTCATGGATTTACGTCCTTGTAAAGATACATCATAAACTAGGGGAACAAATGTGGGTATTGTGCATGCATCTGAGCCTCCTGCATCCAAGTTCTCTCCTGGAGGTTCATGTGATTCCATCTGATGTGCACTAGAGGTATCAAACATCCACACATGACCCACTCTTGTCGATCCTCGATCTCCACTGAGACCTCCGCAATAGTCGACCCATCGTAAACGTCCAACTCCCCATTGTCGATGATATGCGTCGGGGCGTGCACGTATCTCCTCAGCTGAGATACATGGAATATGTCGTGCACCCAGTGCAACGATTGTGGTAGAGCCAGGCGATAAGCCACCTCGGATATCCTGCTGAGGACCTGTAATGGTCCGATGAATCATGGAGATAACTTGTCGCCTCTACTAAATATCTGTAATCCACGTCGAGGTGAGTCCCGTAAGAAGATGTGGCCGCTATCCTTGAACTCTAGTGGTCTCCACCTCCTGTCAGTATAAGACTTCTGCCGGCTCTGAGCTATCTTCATCGGCTCCTGGATGACCTGGACCTTCTCTGTCATGGCCTGGACCATCTCTGGTCCCACAAGTGCTGACTCCCTAGGGTCTTTCCAGCACAGAGGTGATCTGCATGGTCGGCCGTATGATGCCTCTTATAGCACCATCCCGATGGTGGAGTGGTATCTATTGTTGTACGCGAACTCCACCACGCGTAGGTGGTTCTCCAAGCTACGACCAAAGTCGAGGACACATGCATGGAGCATCTCCTCGAGAGTTTGAATGGTCCTCTCCATCTGACCATCTGTCTGAGGGTGAAAGGTGGTGCTTAGACGTAGCTGCATCATGAATTCCTTCTGAAACCCCTTCCATACCCAGGAAGTAAAGCGAGAATCTCGATCAGAGATGATAGATGATGTCACACCATTAAGCCATACAATATCATGAATGTAGAGACTTACCAATATCTCTACTAAGCCCTGATCTCGAATGGGTAAGATGTGAACCGACTTGGTGAGTCCGTCGAAAATCACCCAAATAGAGTCGTGACCTCTGGAAGTATGTGGTAGTCCAGTCACAAAATCCATAGATATCTCGTCCCACTTCCACTCAGGGACCACTAAGGTCTGTACCAATTCTGCTGGTACCTGGTGCTCCACCTTCACCTTCTGACAGGTGAGGCATCGAGAAACAAACTCAGCTACATCCTTCTTCATACCTAGCCAACAGTGCTGTCGTCTGAGATCCGAGTACATCTTCACCACTCCTGGATGTACCACTAAAGGGGAAGTGTGAAACTCTCTCAACACCTCCTCTTATAAAGCAACAGGTACCATGGTACGTCCTCTGAAAAGGATGACGTGCTCTCCTCCTATAGAGAATCCATCAGGTGTCTGTCCTGAGGATATCTGCACACGCTGCATCTCACAGTCAGTGTCCCCATGTTGTGCCACTCTGACCCATTGCAGTAGTGGAGGAGTGACTCTGAGTGACTGAATAAAGGCTACTCTATCTCTATCCACAAAGGATATCTTCAAAGCGGCTTGCTGCTCCGTCGCCTCCCCGAGTAGCTGGATGCCCGTCCTCCTGCTGAGGGCATCGGCTCCTACGTTCCACTTTCCAGGAGTATAGACTATCTCAAAGTCATAGTCCTGGAGGAAATCGAGCCATCGCCACTGGCTCAGGTTCAGGTTCTTCTACGAGAATATGTACCTGAGACTCTGGTGGTCAGAGTAGACTGTAAAGAACTCTCCCATTAGATAGTGCCGCCACATCTTCAGAGCGAAGACCATTGTTGCTAACTCCAGTTCATGGGTAGCATAGTTCTGCTCATGCTGCCTCAACTGACGTGATCCACAAGCGATCACGGCGCGCTCATGCATCAGAACACATCCGTTTCTGGTCCCTAATGCATCGCAGTAGACTATGTACCCTACTCCCTCCTCTAGTAGCCTCAAGATAGGTGTGCTGGTCAATCTCTATCTCAGCTCCTGGAAGCTCTGCTGACATCGGTTTGAGCACACGAAGGGGTTCCCCTTCTTCGTCAAAGCTGAGAGTCGTGCCGCAACTCTGGAGAATTCTGGCACAAACCTCCGGTAGTACCCAGCTAGACCCCAGAAACTCCGCACCTCTGTCATGCTCCTGGGTGGCTCCCAAGCTAGAACTGCCTCAATCTTCACAGGATCCACCACAACTCCCACCTCATAGATGACTTATCCCTAGAATTGTACCTCGCGTAACCAGAACTGACACTTCACGATCTTTCCATAAAGATGGTTACCTCGGAGTGTGTCTAGTACAACCCGCAAGTGGTAGGCGTGCTCCTCCTCAGTGGTCGATTATATCAATATGTCGTTGATGTAGACCAAGACAAATAGATCGAGGTATGGATGAAAGATCATGTTTATGAGACCCATGAACACTACTGGAGCGTTGGTTATGCCGAAATTCATAACCATGTACTCATAGTGGCCATACCGATATCTGAAGGTCGTATTCTGCACGTCCTCATCTCGAACACTGAGCCGATGATTGTCTAATCTAAGGTCTATCTTCAAGAACCATCATGCACCCTTGAGCTGATCGAAGAGGTCGTCAATCCTCTGTAGTAGATAATTGTTCCTCACGGTCACATAGTTCTGGCGATGATAATCGACACACAGTCGCAAGCTCCCATCCACCTTCTTGGCAAACAATATCGGGGAAGCCCAGGGTGAAACACTGCGTCAGATGAATCCCTTGCTCTCCAAGTCCTCCAGATGTACTCGTAGCTCTCGAAGCTCAGAGGGGGCCATCCGATATGCTGGAGTGGATATCAGGGTTGTCCCGGGGTATAGGACAATATTGAAGTCTACCTTTCTGCGAGGAGGTAGTCCTAGGATGTCATCAGGGAAAACATGTTCATACTGATCCACCACTACAGGAAAACTCGGACACTGCACGTCAACTACTCCTAGGATGAGTCTAAACAACTGATGAGTGATGGGATGTCCTCTCTTCTGCGTGAGACCATCCTATGATGCAAAGGCTCCCTTCTCGCTGGTGAAGGTGAACCTGCTCCCATCAGTGTTAACACACCACATCTTGCACCTAATACAGTCGATCTGATCATGGAATGTGGATAACCAATCCATGCCAATGATGACGTCTAAAGGCCTTGAAGCTCCTACAAGAATATCCCAGACGAAGATCTCCGCCTCCTAGAGTATGCTCACACTACCGGCACCAGTGTGTAATCGTCGAGTCTACTCCCGTAGGAGTATCTAGCCGTAAGGATCGAGCCAACAGCTCCGTTGGAATCTTAGAGCTCTGAAAAAGGGCAGCGACAATAAAATAATGACTCGCTCTTGTGTCTATAAGAACTACAGAAAGGGTGGTGTAGACACAGATAGTACCTCGAATCATCTCTGGCACGCCATGGTTGTAGGCCTCCGCTACCTAAAGCTGAGCATTTCTTTGCAAACCAGCTCCTTGTGGTCGGGGTGGACTTCATGGGGGTGGTGGCGGTAAACCCTCAAAGTGTCGCCCACCACCTGCTACTCAACCAGATCCCCTGACTCATCCGCCTGCTCTCGGCGGACTGCCACGGTCGACCCTCTGCCTCTGCCTGGGTGGCCCCTCAACCGTATGCTTCTCCTCTGCATGGCGGGTCGGGCAGTAACGAGCCATATGGCCCTACCTTCCGCATGCGTAGCACTAGATGCTCCTCAGAAGGCTGGCTCTGCACCCTGTGCCCCGCACCTCTGAGCCAGTGTCCTCAAGTCGTCTGCTTGATGGCCCAGTCTTCCTGGACCCATGTGACATCCGTCGACTGCCAGCTGCATAAGACTCCACTACTTGTCGCCCTGTGGTAGGTCTCGCTGCTGGTGTAGGTTCAGCAAGAAAGCTCTCAATGAGGAGGTCTCTCTCCAGCACTCCTCCTTACGTCGGAATGCTGAGGGAGATCACTGATGCCTTGATCTCATGCCTCAGTCCCTGGTCGAAGGTCCAGGCCTAGAATAATTGGCCCCGTACCATGTCCGTCGAAAATCGCAAGAGATCGGTAAATCTCACCGAGTACAGGGAGACCATCATGCTGCCCTGCTGCAGCTGTAGTAGCTCCTGAATGCGCACCGCACAGAGGGTGGCTGGGACAATCTTCGAGCGGAAGAGGCTCTCAAAGTCCGTCCAGAAGAGATATGCCTCATCATGTACCTAGAGCATCAAGCTCCACCATCCCCCTACTGCAGCGTGCAGGAGGCTCGCTGCGAGGATCACCATGAGGTCAGTTGGTGTCCCCACTAACCTGAAAACTCGTACAACCACCTCCAGCCAATCCTCGGCTACCTAAGGGTCCATCTCCCCATAGAACCTGGGCGGTCTATGACACTGAAACTCGTGCAGTGCACTAAGGCGACGTACACTATCAGCGGCTGGGTCTGGAAGCATCGGTGGCTCGGCAAGTAGAGGTATTGTCGGTGCCTCCACTGTCAAAGGGCCCTGCACTGAGGCCTCATCGCTCGGTGGGATGTCGTCTCGCTCAATGCTCGGAACTCTAGCTGGCTGCCATCATGGGGCCATCCTGAAAAGAAACAGGTGCGCCATGGTCAAACAGTATATTGGTGAGCTGAAAAAAGTAATCACAAAGAAAACTTTTGAAACACACATGAAATCAATGTTTCGTGCATTGAGTCAGAAATCAGAAGTCAGGGTCCTGGTGTACGGATACGTCGACCGCCGCACCGACACTAAACTCCCTGGACTGATAACCACACTTAATACCCCTAACACTATTGCTTCACATAGAAGAAAGATCACAGTCCAGAGATCTGCGGTAGAACCGAACTCCTCTAATACCAATTTGTCACGACCTGTCCTCGGGGCCTGTGCCGTGACTACCCCAAGCCCGCCTCCCATAGGCCAGGGGCTGGCGCCTAGCACCAAGGTGTAAATCCCGACAAAAAAGGGGAAGGCAATGCCTTTATAAAGTAAATAAACACCACAGAGTAAGCATGCACAAGTAAACACTATGTAAAATTGGGTACAGTAGTAGTGTAGAAAAGTATGTGGTCCAGAATACAAACCCAAACTGAAAGTAAAGTACAACTGGAAAGAAAGTACAAAAACTGAAAGTAAAGCAGCCATGTCGAGCCGTCCACTGGAAGTCCCACCTGAAGGGTGGGAACAGATTACCTCATCAGCTCCTCAGGTCTAGCCATCCGCTCCGTGTACATCTCGCCCAGTGGTCCACCTCCAGGTACTGACCTGCTCCACAAGCCTCAACCCCGATCAGCGCTGTCTCTTGTCTGCATCCAACACATCGTAGTGCGGCCACAGCCCGTGCTGGGGTGAGTATACGCTACTCAGTAGGGAACCTGAGACCCCCGTGGGTCTCCCAAAATCCACAAAGGAAAATCCACAAGGGAATGATAGAATCACAAAGTAACAACCAACAGTACATAGATATATGCCCATACATATACCTAAGACGTCAATCCATTTCACCTCCAAAATCCGAGCCCAAGTTCGATCACATCCACATAAGAGTACAACCCAATCCAGAGAGGAAAGCACAACCCAATCCACATAGGAAATCAAGTCAATAATATCGAAGATAATGATTGAAAGTCAAGAATCATCTCACACTGGTATACTTCTTTGTATGGTGATAAAGATGATCAGATATAGCCACTGATTCATCTAAGCTGTCAGACCCACATAGGATAAAGACCAAATACTCTGCCAGACCCACGTAGGATAGCAAGAACAGAGTCATACACTGCCAGACCCACGTAGGATACAAGAAGAGACTTCATCGCCGTCGAACCCAAGGAGGATTTCAGTACGGTCTTCATCGCTGCCAAACCCACATAGGATTTCAGTGCAGTCTTCATCGCCGTCAAACCCACAAAGGATTTCAGTACGGTCTTCATCGCTGCCGAACCCACATAGGATTTCAGTGCAGTCTTCATCGTCGTCAAAACCACGTAGGATTTCAGTACGGTCTTCCTCGCTGTCGAACCCACATAGGATTTCAGTGCAATCTTCATCGCCGTCGAACCCACGGAGGAATTTAGTATGGTCTTCCTCATTTTCCGAACCCACATAGGATTTTAGTGCAGTCTTCATCATCGCAGCCAGCTCTAGGGTTACCGCACACATCATTCTCTTTTCCGGGAGGGTCCGTTCAATGAGCCAAAGGGGGTTGATACATCAACGGACACACAATCTAGATTTGATGTATCCCAATGTTCTGTCTTGACAAGAGGAACTCAACGTGATAGACAACGCATCAAACGGATGTCCGGTCTAAGAGTTATTGTCTTTTTCGTTCCAAGGGCCCGGTTGGTTTCTAAGTCAAAACCAACCCGACCACACTCCAAATGAATCCAAACCTCGAGAGGAGTAATCCAAAGGGTCTGTCTCAATAAGAGAAATCCAATAAAGTCAATGACAAGTCAATCAGATGTCTAGAACTCATGTTATAAGAGCTTCCGCTCCGAGGGCCTGGTAGGTTTCGTGTTCGAACCATCCCAGCCATATTCAATGTTTTTCGAAACCATGAGTGTAATATGCTGAAACGACCGTCTCGATCCCAGTATCTCCACTAAACTAACGGTGCATCGATCGAAGGTCTGTAGCCCACGATATGGGCAAAAGAACAAACCTGTCCGGGTTAGGGGGTTTGGGGCCCGGACCGATCCGGCCCGAGACCCCCTGGGTTGGCCCGAACCGGGTGACCCGAACTGGGTCCGAGTCCGTCCACTTATGGCGCGGCCCAGTACGGTGTGCGCGGCTGGGCCCAGTGCGGCCGGTCCGGCCTGGGCAGCAGGGGGGCCGGCGCGGGCGCGCCCCGCACGGCCGGTGCGGGCCGTGCCGTTGCGGAAAGGGGGGGGGGGGGCGCCCCCCTTGATTGAAGCCGTGACCCCACCTGGGGGTCGCTCCCATCGGCCAGCGGACGCGGCCCTATGCGCCGCATCTCCCCTTAGTCCCACACGGCCGCGGGACGATTCCTCTTCTGTCGCGTTTTCAACCGCGGCGGTCCCTCTTGGCAGAGCGCCGGGACACCGCCACCTCCGGCTGGCGGCCCGCGCTGCCGGTGAAGTTCTCGGGCCACCGGAGCCGCTCCAATGATCTGTTCTTACTCACGTCTATGCCTGGGGTCACCTCGGTACCCGTAGATTACTGCGACGGCCTCAAATCGCTCAACGACCCCATTTCATCGTCTCCCAACGTTCCTCACATCAAGAACAGAGAATCGTTGGGTTCAGACTTGTTCGTTGGTCCGCACCCACCGCGTTAGTGGTTCAACGACATTCAACAATTTAATCATATGATGAGGATATAATCCACATAAATTAAATTAAATTAAACCCCCTACCTCATGGTATTGATGAACGAAGACCGTCGCGGGAAAAGACGTCGCGGGTGACGGGGTCGCGGAAGAGGATCGTGGGCGTCGCGGTACATGGCATCGCGGGGAAGAGGATCGTTGGTGTCGCAGTACATGGCGTCGCATCGTCGATCTCCAAGGATTTGGCGTTCTGCACCGTTCTTCGTTGGAGGCCGGTGTTCTTCATCGGCGACGGTGCGTTCTTCGCATTCTTAAATGAGGAGGATGAAGTTCAAGATTTGAGCAAAACCTCTCCAATCCTACTCGCACAATGAAACAACCATAATAAAATAAGGAGTTGCCTTATTTTATTACTCATGCCATATGTTTTTGAATTTCAACATTAAAACATGATTTAATTATCGAGTGTTGACCAATTAATGAGGCATTTTATAATTCGATTAAATGTGAGAGTTGACTTGGCATTTAAAAAAAAGGTGTGCGGGTGAGTTACCAAATTAAATGATTGTGGGAGGTGAAAAAGGAAATAATGTGGGTGGGGCTCGTATGGGCCCCCCTCACTAATATCCTACCTAGGAGTTAGGGTATTGAGGGTCCCACTCCAACCACCATTCCACAGTTATCATTACTTAGAATAAAAATAAAATTGTAGAACAAAATTTTATTTTTATTCTATAGTTAACCCAATTAATTAATAACCTCACCCGAGAAAACGCAACTCCGGAAAAGGTGTTCCTAAGAAATTAACGGCACTTCAATTCTATCGGTGTCCTCAGATTCCGATTCCGAGCACCGGTGCAAAAGTTAGAAAACCCCGCTCGTTCGTTCACTGAACGTACCCGAGCTAAACTTCGGAAATTGATTCTGGGCACACTGAGCCTCGGAAGCAGGTGTCGTCAGAAACATCATTCTTGTAAAATCCCATAGAAAATTAAGAAAAACATTTCCCTTGAATTTTACGAGTCTTTACATGGTGAATGTGGGGACCAATAGTTATGATTTCTTATTATGAAGGTTTCATACCTTGTTTGCAAAACATTTATATATGTTTAATCTTAATTTTACTTCTATATATGAAAATTTAAATATACAATCATGGAGATGACTATAATAGATTTAACTATTTCTATTAAAGTGATAAGGATATCTACTTCAATTGAATTGGGTGTAAGGACCAATACACACAACTATTTAATGGTATATCAAATGACATATATAAATGTGTAATTAATACAAGCATTTATGGACTCATAACATCCTATATTAGATATTACGAAATAAAAAATTTATTTGATGATTTTTTAAGGTCTAATGAGCCTAAAAAAGAAGATATCATGCATTATTAGTGTCTCATCTAATATATTTCATCTATATATAGAGAAAATATATTCTAATATTTTCATTGACCTTAATGGTTCTCATTATAGTGTCATATTATATAATCATTTTATGTGATAAATACACTATGGTAATTATAACATTGAAATCACACAAAATAACAATATTCATGTAATAAGATATTTATTAATATTAAATTTGTTGAAAAAAATGGTAATAAAATGTTCGAATTATTTTCATCCAAGGAACGAACACCTAAATCTCATATTTTAATAAGTGATTAAGTGGTGATATTTTTTTGAAACCATTATTAAAATTATTATTTTTTAATAATAGAAAATAACCATAGTTTAACCATTATCCTAGGGTTAGGTATGTTCAACATAATTCTTCTTTTACGATATTTTATATTCCTAATAATTTTTCGATTATATATGAATGTGTCTATGTTTGGAATAATAGAAAATTGTAGGGTTGGAATTATAGGGGAGATAAAATTCATGTATATATTATAAAGGAATACGAGATAAATGTTATGTTTATGAAAGGTTTATAATGGATGATTAACAAAAAAATTAAATAAATGTAAGTAATTAGAGACAATAAAACATGATAACAATGTCATTGAAACTGAAATACTTTGTAAAGTGAAAACAAATAATGTGGTCCATAGACCACATAATTTTTTTTTCATTACATTCATTTAAAGATCCATAAAGTTCACCATGGAACTACCATTATGATGTTCCTTATGAGGTGTATCCATGGGTTTTTGAATAATCACTAAAACGTTTATCCATGGTCCTTCAACATTGATGATACGATTGTATAACAGAAGTTGAGAAGTAAGAAGGTATAAAGCTTTAGGAATGAGGGAATATCATCCATATGTTTTCAGTAGGATAATACACACACTTTAAAAGGCTAGGAATCCTTTATATTATCTATGGGAAGACTCCCTAATATGATTCACATAATCATTTACATCCTAAATGTGTAATTATTGAATTTAGATACTTAATTTATTACCATCAATCTTTAACTGTCCTATTACATTTAATATAGTTTGAAAGGTCAGGAGATTGAAATGTGAACTCCTTAGTGTTAGGATAGAAAAATGATTCATGGAAGTGTAAAATTAATTAATCCATTTGACTAATGGCACCATGGCCCCATTATATCATATAAAATGTCAAACCTTGGTATCCAGAATAAAATTTATCTATATATTAAAATAACACATACCTACAGGATAAATAATAATACTTCTATTATAATTTAGTCATATACTATAAAAACCCATATAATATTATATGAAATTTTTTCTTTATGGAATATTCCATCCAATATTTCTCTTAAACTAAATTCTAAAATAATTTTTATGTAATTTCACATTTATCACATTATAATGAACCATACATCACATAAAAAGATATAATATTTTAATTTAAAAATATTCATTACATAACACAGAAATAAATTATAGAATATAATGTGTTTACTTCCTTTGGAAACATGGATACATAAACTACTAGTTCAATTGAGATCTACATTATCTCCCAATAATTTCTTTATAACTATCACCCTCTAAAAAACATATGATTCATAATCCCCATCTTTATAAAATTAGGGAATGGAAACCTATGAATGGGTTAGATCATATTCTATGTAATGTAAAATATAGTATATAACAATTGATGATCGTATTATAGAATATTCTATGAATAAGGTTATGAGATCATGAATATAAATTAAAATGTTCATACCGTATATATTATTGATTATAAACATGAACCATGTCATAAATCATAATAATTTTGAAATACAAGAATCATAAGATTCATAGATGATCCAAAATCAAAAATGAAACATATGTTCATGTCATATATGTGAAACACCATAAGAATTATAGATATAATTTCATATTCTAGTGTTAAATATTGAGAATATAAAATAATAACTGATCCATCTTGTCTATTTACGAAATCATAAAAAGTCATGAATCAATACCTGTTTCACATAGTGAATTAGGACATTAAATTATTATCCATAAAATATTAATCACAGTGACTTATTTTTTATAGTGTATCAAACATATCGACTTGTTTCTTATAATTATCTTTGGAGACATTAAACATTACACAATACATTTGAGGGATATATACTTCTAGGTAAAACCATAAAATGATAAATTCAATACATAAATTATCCATAAGATCTTTAAACATTAACCAAATCATCAAATCACAAATCATTAAATGATAATGGATTTCATAAACATTTCACCAATCCCATCATTTCATAAACCATGGAAAATAAATGTGTCACATAAATAAATCATTACCATAATCATAAACAATCTTGAATGAATAAAAATTATTCCATTTTATCATATCCCTTTTGAAACCTAAGAATCAAATTTTTTTTTTCATTTATAAATAAGAGAGCCATAAAAAAGGAATTAAATATATTCCAATTAAAAATAAAATTTCTATTTTTAAAATCAGTTTTTAAGAAAGTTTTAAATATTAATGGAAAAATTTTATTTAAAAATAACCATGAAATATTTACATGTAATCTTTATATCATTGGGTGGTTATGATGATATGAAAATACATTCCTATTGTATATGTTAAATCACTGATTCCTTTTATATATTTTAATTCCAAAAATATAAAACTACCTCATCCAAAAAATGGAATGTTTATTCATTTTAAAAAAATTTGAAAAATTAAAACAAGGGTAAAAAAAATTTATGAAAAAAATTTATATTTTTAAAAACAGTAATGGAATCATTTCTTGAAAGCGTGAACAAGTAAGAGAAACAATTTTTGCATAAAGGGAGAAATAATTTCAATTTTATATAAAAAATTATTTTGTATCTTGAGTACATAATGACATAAAAATGAAATAAAATAATGTAATTTAAATAAATAACTATAATAGAATAAAATAGGAATTTATTTAGAGATAAATCATAATAGTTGATAATTAGATGTATAATCATAAATAATCATAATAAAAAATTACATTGTAAAATAAATTCTTTTCCACATTGGTATTTTTTGAATCATATTCCTTATGAAATAAATAACCTTATATGGTAATGATTATTACATAATTTCAATTTTAATAATCATAAAATAAATTCATGGGAATTATATACACCACAAAAAATAAGTAGTTTTTGTATATTTTGGTGCCCCTAGAAATAAAAGTTTGATGAAAATATGATATCTCAAGTCTCTAATTACATTATAGTCATGATAAAGTCATTAATATTAATTTAATTTATTATTAATTTATTAATGAATAATAATCATATACATAATACCATATATTATTTACTTATATCCTTTTACCTCTTGTTTATTACTAATTTTTTTGTCAAAATCATTTTTCTAGGTGATAACTGCATTGCTTTTCATGTATATTGGGGTTTGGTCAATTTTCTCCTAGTCCTTTTTTAGGGTTCCATAATAAAAATAATTTTTAATGTGATATAAATATCATATATATTCATTATATACATATTTATATTCATTTATAAAAGTTGGAGATACAAAAATGAATTACCTCATTCAAGGAGATGATTGATTATACGTAGGCATGTACATTGTTTACATTTTTTCAATGGATGAAATGAAATAATGGTAAATATTACAATGTTATATGTATAATTATTTCATAAATAATATATATATATATATATATTAAATATATCAATATATCTATCCATGAGAGGAGGTGAGGGAATATTATTTACATCGATTCGATAGGTGGTAGTCCACCTTAAACAGGCTTGACAATTAAATTTCATAATTTATGGAGGTAATGATTTATATAAGTAATGTAATTAAAATAATAAAATATAATTATATTTAATATACTTATTTTATTATTTAATTACATTTTATAAATATTTTAAGGACATAGAAGAAGAAATAAAATGAAAAAAGATAGTTAAGAATTATACCACCACTAAAAACATCATCTTACTATTTAAACCTAAATCATTATTAGGATAAATTAGAATTAAAAAAAGTAATAAAAGAAATATTGAGGGAATTATGTAATAATTTTGGAATTTACTTTTTTAATATATTGGATTTCAAATTGTGAATAGGAGAGGAGAGGGTGTCACCATTTATCAGTGAGAAATAGTGGCATTTTCATAAATACCCAAATCTATTCTATAATAAGATGTTACTATCAAGACACATGCCTCAAAAAAATTATAAGTATTGTATTAGGATGATTATATGGTCAATACCATACTCCAAATCATAAAAATACATATTTTATAGACATTTTATTTTATTAACATCTACGTTTACGTATATTAACAATTTTAGTTTACACAATAATAACTATTTGTTTTACCCAAGGTAATACATTCTTTGAACCGAAAATAATCTCCCTTATTAGATAAATTTTAATAACTAATTATAAATATGAAATTATATTTATCATAAAAAATAATATATGTGTGTAAAATTAATTTTAACACATGTGCATTGAACATGGAAAACCCAATTTTAGTCGTAACCATGGTTATTAATTTTTATAATATTTATCCTATTAATTATGGGAAAAAATATATTTTTATTGTTTAGATATGTATTATTTCCTTTTATTCCAAATTTTGAATCAAACTATCAAAATAAAATTTAAAAAATTATAGAAATATAATATAAAATTAATCTTCCACACATGAGAAAAAAATCAGTTTTCAAAAGAAAATGACTTTCATAAATATGGAAATTATTTATATAAAAATTGACCCAAAAATTTATTTTAATAAAATAAATTGGATTAAAAATAATATAATTTACCCTTTTTACTTTTAAAAATGAAATAAATAAATGTTTAACTTGTAATTTTTTTTAATGGAAAGCTAGTTTTTTAATAAAAATCAACAACTTTCACTATTTATCAAAAAACTAATCTCTCTATGACATTTCCAAAATATTATCTAAGATAAATTTGACATTATGATTTAAAAATTGTAATATTTTTCTGAAATAAACTATATAAATGTTAGAGATTTTTAATTTTATTATTTGTTCACATACATTAATAAAAATAGTTTTTGGGGGAAAATGTATTTTCAAAGAATAAAAGACTTTACGTAAAATGTAGTTATTATTTAACAATATATTCTCTTCAGAAATTACATAATAATTAATTAAAATAATTTGGTTGTCCATATTAATAATTACATGTTTAACACCTATGTTATAACATTCATGATAATATTAATTGAATATTACAGTTTGTTAAAACATGGTGTTGAATGTTGCATAAAAAAAAGGATTAAATTTACTAAAAGAATACAAAAATATCAAGTTTTCACACATACCGTGTTTGATAAGTTTTGATTTCATATCTATAACACTTCTTGTTATCCTCCTAAAAACATTTAAAAATATGTAATTAACATCATTTATTATTACTTCATATGGAATACCATATGCACATCCCTTCCGAAACAATTTCTTATAAAACTCAAAAATAAAGTTACAACAACTATCTGAGTAAAAAAATAACTATTTGATTAACCCATATGTTTAACCCCAATATCCTTGATTGAATTGGAAAAAATACGAATAATTGGTACTATAAATTTATGAAAAGAGTGGTGTTTATGGAAGAATCAATGTTATTCAAGATTTAATGGAATTTTGCATGATCTCTATTAGACCCATGTATCAATAAACATATTTCCACTAGCCACATAAAAATTTATCATGAAATTGTTTCCCTTTTCCTAGACATTTAGTAACCAAGTGTCACAGAGCATGTTAATCCCATAAATACTCCCCAAAATTTATCGACTCTCATAGTATTTACTAACAATGTTAAGGAATAAATCACATGTCATTTATATAGTACATGATCACATCACTTGTCCCTCGTCCATATAAGTATTCACATCATATTTACTTCATGATTATGGGAACAAATTTCGCGTGACAACATCAATCGAAAGATCAAATTCAATACACATTATAGAAGAGTTAAAATGATATCTCTTTCATGCCCGAACCAATTATATATCAATAAACATCCCCAATAACCCCTAGATCAACCCATACCCAAGGATTTCAAAATAAATCAATAAAAATATGAATTTCTTCATTATTATAATCTTGCTAGCTTTAGCTAGTGGGCTCTCAAATTATACACATTTTATTACCGTTATACTAAATTCAAATTCTATGGCGCTAATTGTGTTATATATTGAGTTTAATCTGGAATAAAATCATGTTTTGTGCCTCATGGGAATATTTATTTTATCTTGACACTAGAATACTACCCATACTAAACATAATATTTTATCACAACCTATAATACTCTACGGTGAACATAAATTAAAGATAACTCTATGTCATACATTTATGGTAAAATTATCATTACACATCCTAAGATGTATATCAATATATACATATATAGGACCAATGAGAAAAATGAAAAAATGGAAATTGAGATTTATATTATATTATACTATTTATAATGATATGTTATCTAAGAATAAATTTTAAAATGTATACATAAGAACCTATCAAACATATAATATATGATAGAATTCCATAATCTCTTTATCCTGGTGGCACTGTCAGGGGTTTTGTTAATTTCATTACATCTCAATTAAATTAATTTCACATTACTACAAAACCATTACATAAAAAACTATACAACTGAACTATTTAGTTTGTAACATAAGTGAAGTAATATACACTCAATAATGGTGAGACATATGAATAATATTTTTAATGTTTCAGTCAATGAAAATATTCAAACTCTTTAACATAAATAATTCTAATATTAGAATGTTAATAACTTCTATTATCAGATTTGAACTATTTCTATGTGCATCACCATCATATTTGATCCGATTTCAAATAAACATTGTATATTTAATATTTTCATAATTAATGTAATTTTTACATTATATATTTATAAATATATCATAAATATTCTAGGATATAAAAGTAAATACAATTTTTTATGGTAACTACTATAAATTATATATGTTTTGAACGACATATCCTAAATTTTTAATATATCTGGTGATATTTTCGATGATCATTGACTGGTAAAAATATTTTATTAATTAAAATTGACCTTTTATAACTTTATATGTTCCCCCAAAGGTCTCATAGAAATAATATTTATTTGATAATATCATTTTAAGAAATATAAAAAACACTATTTTTTAGAAAGAAGAGTTTTTTTATTTAGTGTCAATAATTATCAAATTAAATCTTATTTCCATATAATATATCGTATTTTATGTCCTGATGTATTAATTACAGGGAATAATCTAAAAAATATTCTAGGCTTAGTGGTGGTATCATATTCTACCATTTTCTGGTACTGGCACCTTTATCTAGTTAATTTTTTTTAACTTTTTCTTATTTTCAAGAATGTTAAAATATTTTCATCATCATAGTAATTTTTATAAAAGAAATATGCTTATTTAATTTAGTAAATTTTTATTTTTTTATAAAACAATTATAATCACAAATTAAGTAAATGCGATGATAAAATGATAATATTTTTCATAATATAATCATTCTTTATGTAATCTATACCATTCAAAGCCGTCATGAAAAATACCACTTTCTCCACCACATGATTTCCTACCTTAATATTTCTTCTTAAACTCATAAATAACTTCTGAATTATATAACATAAAATTCATAGGTTTAATCATTTCAAGGATTCCTCTAATCTATCATGCATTACAGGTAGTTTCATTTCCAAATGTAATTTTTTAATAAGTAAAACAATTTGCCTCTTTAATTTTCCATAATTTAATCGGTGTTGTGGACTCTCCATGATATATTTTCATCAAATTATAACTAAAATATTATCTTTATATATCTATTTTACCTATAAATGACAATATCATCAAATTATAATTTATTGATTTGTCATCCAAAACATAATGATGATACCATGTTTTGCTTTATTGAACTGATTCAAGTTATATTTCATAATTAACAATTAGAAACATTCTGGTAGTGATAGTCGAATCGTGTTTGTGGATAAATCAATACTAATAGTAAAAAATAACCTCTATGAGTCATTGTTGTACCTAATTATATTGATCACCTGAGTTGATATTGAGTTTCCATTTATAGTTTTACATTTAAAGTTAAATTTTTATACTTCATACCTCTCATTCCTATTTTGTTCTTGATAGATACTTTTTAGGTTTTCTATTATATTATAATTATCCATGGTCTCATCTCACTTTTTTTACTAGGATTACACGGTCTCAATAATGAGTTTTAGGGATTCTAAAAAATTCTTTATATGATTACCATAGGAATGTAAATCAATTTTTTTGAAGGGATTAACCAGTTGGTTACATAAGAATGGGTTCCTCTTATACATAAAATTTCTTATTGCTTAAAAATTATTATTATATTCATATATCCAGAAATAATGTTACAAAAATTATGTTTTTCCTTATCCAAAATTAATAATATGGTCAATCTTGAAAATGATGACCCCATTATCTATAATAGAATCGTTTTTAGATGAATATCATGTACAATATGAATTAAATATTGATTTTTAAATATAATCCCACAAAAATAATGACATTTAGCATTAAATCTACTTTATATTCAATATATAAATTTTACTAAGAATTGATTCAACATAGACATTCCAATTACCACATATTTATTTACGCATGTAATCAAATAAATCATGTCATGTTTGTTTCTTTGAAAGTATATTGGGAATATATTTTCCTAGATATTTCATTATGAAATAAATAAATGATTTAACTATATTATTGTAACTCTTATGATTTTCTAGAAATGTGTAACCAAAATAATATAATAATATCTAGTCAGTAAAAAATAAGGATTAACAATTTCCACCATCCATTACACAACAAAATCAATGACTACCATTCTTTGGTAGAATCTACCCTATAAACTGTTTAAGGTCTCAACATGTGTTTTCATTGGAAGAAATATAACACTTAGTATATTGATAGGGACTTAGTATCACCATTGTAACCATTTTTTACTTACTTTATGTATACATAATTATAATGATTTTTATTTTGAATCCATAGTATAATTATAAAAACAATACATTCAATACACATTAATGTGGATCACATTACACAACCCAAAATTTATGTTACTCATTCAAAAAGAAAAGTTAATCATGTTCACTTATATTAAAATTATTCCTATTTATATGGTACATGAAATTTTCAAGTATTGTTTTACAATAAAATGATACTAATAATCTCTAGAAAAAAAATCATGGTTCCACAGATAGCTGACCCCTATCTTTATTGAACAATACATAAGTCATTGGGCCATTGTAACAATGACATAGAGTCCCTCTACATAGGGATACATTACATAAGAGAGAATCTTGTACAGTATTACAACAACACATAATATTTATAAATTATATTTAGAAACTAAACTCAAGATAATAACATTAATTATAATCTCAGGTATAGTTGGATGGAAACTATATCTTATATTGTCATACCTAACTTATAGTGATAATTTATAGAATAAATTTGACATTTAATCTAAATCATTTGTAATTATCAATAATATATTAATTATATCTTTGACTAAATATGGAATGAAAAATAAATTGAAAACATATTAATTTAAACATGATATAAACAATTATAAACTATTTATAAATTAAAAATTATAAACAATTTTAATTTTTTTATCAAAATTTTATAAATATATAAAAAACATATTTTATTTACACCCTAACATAAACTACCCATTATTATTCATTTTATGTGATTTTGATAAATAAATATTTATTTTATGAAATAAAATCATTTTATATTTCAATTTCAATTTTGAAAATACTTTACAAAATATAAATATCACATTTTAATGTTATTTAATCCTTTTATAAAGTAAATCATTTAAAATATTTTTACATGGTTTAAATAAATTTTTTAAATATAGATATTCTTATAAAAATAACTAAATATAAGAATTATGAATACTAAATAATTTAAAATGAAACACATTATACATAACTTTTTTACATTATTTATAAACCCTTTATGAAATTGACTTATAATTTACATATAACAATTTTATATCTGAATTATAATTCATGTAATATAACATATTTTTTTATAATATTGAAACCTATTATTCTTCATTTATAAATTTTCATAAAAATTTAATTAATTATTTATAAACACATTATATTTAATTAATTTTTCAATACACTAATAAACAAATAAATATCTAGATGTACCTATTAGTATAATTTAGTAATAATTTAAATATTATATAACTATAATCATAATATTATTTAATTAAAATTACCCCCAATTGAATTTAACAATTTAGGATGACTCGTATGATTTGATTGGTCTGTTTTAGTGTATACACCATTTATAGTTTATAAAGAATAATTTAAAACTAATAATCCAATTAAGAAATATTATTTGAAACCATAAGGGTTTTATTTCTTAGATAAACTAAATAATTTTATATGAATGGACAATTATTTTTCCCTAATCATATTTTAGGATTCATTGAGTTATCATAAAATATATATGATACTTTGTTTTTATACCCTTCAGATATGGATATTGTAGAATACAGTATATTATTGTCCTGAAAAATGACTCAAAGAAAATAAATTTTTTATTGAGTCACTACTTTTGATTTCATATATCATAAGCATTGATTATATTGGTAATAAAAAACATCTAATAAATATTTCATGACATCAAATATAACAATCATAAGAAATGAAAAAACCATTGTTTATCATCATGATTTAATGTGTCAAAAATCATGTATATATTTGATACTATTGATAAGATACAAAGGGATGATTATAAATTGAACAATGTAGTTATGATGATTAGAAACTATAAACCAAGATCACCATTCCTTTGGAACTTAAAACTTATGTAAACTATAAATATAAATGGTTGACTATAAACAATAGAAATTAAATGTTTTAGCATTCATTCAGTATTAAATGAATATCCCAAAATGAAAAATGTAAGGATAACCTCTCAAAGGTATATCAATGGTTTTAATAGATTATACAAAATTACTTAGTAAAACTACTTTAACAATCATTATATGATAGTATCTAAATAGAAAATAAGGAAGAGTGAAGAGAGACTCCGGAGGGAGAGAGTATGGTCCAGAGTTTTTCAAAATGATAGCACACACACTTACCATGCATAATAATAATTTATATAAGATATAGAGACATTGAAAACATCAATGAAATTACTCATATATTTCCAAAACATATGAGTAAACCCTTCTATTTCACCTTTTATAACCCTAAGTAAATAAGACTCTAATATCTTTTTAATAATAGATGATGTGTTGGAAGTATTTTTATTATAACTCATTAGTTATTGGATTGATAAAAGAGTCATGAATTGTGAAAATTAATTAACACATTTAATTTATAGAACTATAGCTCAATCATATTATTCAATATGTCATGGAAAAGTTTCCATTATATGATACTCATATATCATAAAATTTAATATACCTACAAGTTGTAATGTAATCCTTCTTCTATATTTTCATCACAATCTCTAACAAAGCATTTTTTATTAAAAAAATATATAGTGATTTAGGTAATACACTTTGATATTACTTCAAATGATATATATATATATATGTGTGTGTTTATTTTATAATAATTATTATAGGATAACATGTTGTCACATAAGAAAAGCATTATAGGGAGAGGTATTTTCTCTATATTAGACGTAATGTTTTTGAAAATGGTTATATATCATTTTTATATTATTTTTCATATTTAGTATTGAATCAATTAAAATAATATTTTATGATAATTATTTCAATTTTTTAATTGATTAATTACATTAAAAATATTTTTTTATACTTTTCTTATAGTGTGTGTTATATTAAAAAAGGGATGGAAATCCAAAGAGGAAGAATAGAAAAAGTTTGGATACTAGTAACTAGGTGAGAAGTTTGGACAAATGAAAATTAGTGATATGTTGAGATAGATGGATTCTAGGGAATTAAGATCATGTCATTGAATGATTATGATGTTAATAAATTGTTCTCTTTAAATTTATTTGATTATATTAAAAAGATAATAAAAAGTATGATTTAAAACTAATGGGGTTAATGTATATTATATAAACTATATTGTTATATTTTAATCAATAATGAATATTATTTTTTGAGTCAATAAAAAATATTTAAGGAGTTAGTTGGAGTCAATGATTAACGAATAATAAATAGGGGTTATTTGATCCAATATAGATGTATGTTTTGAATTTATTTTTATTAACTAGCATTTTATAAGAAATAAATAATCTATTGGGAAATATTTATAATTTAACTATATAACCAATTAAGGATATTGAATTAAAAATATTAGGTCCATATGACATTGAGATTCGTGATCAAAATTTTCAATGAGGGTAAATTTTCCATTGTATAATATCTCTCTTGGAATGTCATTTTATAACAATTACTCTTTTGTTGAAAAGGGTTCATAACTGTTTTATGTGAAAATAATTATAGAATTTTGAAGTAAATGTAACAATGAAACCATGTAACACTGTTTTATTGGAGTAAACTAATTTCATTGAATTCTACATGAGTGTGATCCAGTTGTTAGAGATATAGAATAATTCATTCCAAATGTTGTATAATATGTTTCTAATGGATAATGTTATTATATTTTTTTTTATATGTTAAATGTAGATATTTTTTCTAAATATAAATATATAAATATAAATATTTATTTGAAGATTCATAATGATATTTCTATAAATTTTAAATGAAGTTACATGATATCTTTAAGAGGATAAATGATAATAATGTATAATTTGAATCGATTATAGCTAATATTAATGATAGTTTAAATAGATAAATTTCATTATATATTTTCATGATAAAGAAGTTTAGTTATATATATTAAATAAAAATAAAAGATATTATTTAATTCAATTAGTAATTTTTGTCCCATACATTGAAATATAGAATTTTTTATTTTTATATATTATTAAAATAAAATTTACCCAAAGGGAACGAGACCTAAAATTAATTAATTATTTATATTATATAAATATTGGAAGATAAAGTATATATTATTCATGAAGATGTTTTAATGATGGAGAATATTCATTAAAACTTAGTGTTTATCAGGGAATTTTTTCATGCTAAATATTTATCTAATCATTTTCTGGAAACCATTATATAGTGAGAAAAGATGATATAAAGTCTCACAAAAATGAGAGTAACAATTACTAACTGTGTAATAACAAATAGTTATTCTACAAATATTTAGTGTAGTGAAAAATCACCACGAATATATTTCTAAGGCCTAATTAAATTTGTTATATTGGTAAAAAATTTGTTTTCATATATTACCATTCATATAATGTTTTTAAGAAAATTGTTGTAGTGATTAAGGAAATAATATCTATCAATAGGATATAATTTTTCAAAAGGTTTTTGATTCCATAATCTATCATCCTCTAAAGAAATATTGGGATCTAGGTGATAACAATACTATATAGGTATTGGAAATATTTTTCTCAATGTTATGTTTCTACATCACATGTATGCTTACCTTCATTCTTAACCTAAAAATGTATTGAAACTCATTTATTATTATATTCCAAAAAAAGAATTTATAAAATAATTCTTCCATTCATTTTTTTGATAAAATCTACATATCCATAAAATAATCATTGTATATGTCCCATCATCCTATATTAGTGACACAAATTTACATATCTTTTTCTTTGATCTAAATTTCTATATTCAATAAATCATTTAATCATTGTTTTGGAGATCCATTATCTAGTCTAAATCTTTCCATTTGGTGCTGCAAATACTTTATCATATGTGTTATTTTTTTAATAACTGAAATTTTATTGTGGATTTTTATTTCATCAATGTAGATACTTTATCATAACAATGTTAAAGAATTCCAATATCATGGGAATCTATCATTTAGTTCACTATAATAGATTTTTGAATAATATCTAAGAATTAATCGTGTTTCATTTCTTCTTGCATTAAATTATATTCTACTATGGATTTTAGTTTCACATCCTTTTCATGTTCCATTATTTTATAAAACATTTTCATCTTATATAGTATTGACTATTTATTCAAATTGCATCTCTATGAAAAAATATAGGACTCATGTTCATATTATGATTTGTATAATTCATAAAAGTTAGTATTAATATCACTGATTATTTTCATAGTTTTTTAAAGATATCACTTATATAAAATAAGATATATTTTTTGTTCTTCTGAAATATAGACATTTATATCAAGTTATTTAGTTTCTTCTACTGGATCGAACACATATTTTTACTTGGAAACTCTTATTATAATAATATTTTTTAGTTTATCAAAAATAAATAAAATTATACCTTTTTGATAATATATATTCACATATGTAATTTTGATCACTATTTCAGTTTAATTTATTTTCTATCTGTAAATTTTATCTTCTCCAACTCTTTAGAATTTTTCTCTTTATCTCCAATAAGGGATTATTTTTCATTTGTTTTTTTAATTTTCTATACTCATTAAAAATCACATTCATGTATTCATTTGTTTTTAGAAAAATTATCCCTTTACGAAAATATTCATTTTAATTTCATTAAATATTTTTATATTTCATTTTATGTTTCCTGACCACAATATTTCAATAAGAATTGTGTATGACATAATGATAGAAATTTTTATTAAGAATCTAAATAATATATATATATATTTGAGTTATTCACTAAAGGTGAAAATGATATGATAATAATCATAAGCTATATAGACTAATTCAAAAATAATACTTGAATGCATATCAATATTTTTTATCTAATCTAATTCTCAAGAACTCAATTACTAACGTAATTTGAATTCAAGTATTAAAAAAACATTTTCAATAACATCAATATCCTAATAAAATATTTCAAATTTTATTATATATATATATTAATATTTATTTATTTATATTTATTTATTAAATTGATGTCTGAAAATTTGACCTGGAGTGATCTTTCAACATTTTTTATATAATGTTATTTAAATAAAAATATTTTCATAGATCTGAATTGAGGGAACACGAGTAGTATTGTTATATATTTGAGTTGTGTTTTTGTTCACTATTTGGATAAGTATAGGTTGAGTACATAGTATTTCATTATTTATTTGTCGATCATGAGATTGAGAGCTATAATAAAATCTACGAATACACTTTTTTCAGCAACATTTTCAATCACACAATGAAGCTTTGTTAATGAAATTATCATTATCATCACTATAGAATTAATATTCAGCTATACCTTCTGTACATTTATTTTTTAAAAAATAATATTTCTCAGTGGAAATATTTTTTTATTTCTTTATAATATACTTCATTCTTTAAAGGGGTTATATATTTAATTCATCAGAATTATAAGTAGGGGATTTATTGTCAACTCTCTTTTCACTTACAATTCATGGAGAGTCATTTTTAATGAATTTTTCATCTTTTATTTCTTGATTCCTCTTTTTTATACGATGATCCATAAAATATAATAATTATACCCACCTAAAATAATGAATATAGATATATAATACAATAATATATTAAATAAAAACTAGAAATAATTATACATAATTTCAAAACATTACTCGACATTATTATAAAATAAATATTAATCATAATGTCTCACTAAGAATTAAAAATATTTTATTAGAATTTCAAATATTAGTTAAAATTAAAGAATTTAAAATTAAATCATTAGTTAAAAACAATATAGATCGATAAAGATAATATTCTTTAATATCACATAAATAAAATTTGAGAGAATGATAAAAAATTCAACCAATAGATATTTCAATTTTTCAGAAATATATTTAGAATAAATAAATAGTATCATTTTCTAATAAAAATCATCAACATATTCATGAGAAAATAAAATTAAACTAATGTAAAACTCAAAAACAATATAGATGATAGAAGTACATTGTAGCTTTAGAAAGACAAGAAAGTTAATGGATTGTTCACATAGTGGGGTGGAAACAGTATAGACTTTTTTTAATTTTATGATTTCATAGAAAATTATCCTTCGATTCATATTATAGAGATTGATCTTTATTTTTATTTTTTTATAATTATGTATTTAGTTTATATTAATAAATTTAAATCAAAAAAATATAAATTAATAAATAATTATAAATAGATATTACAAAATATTTATATATTTCAGCCTTCATCATATATTATAAAATCCATAAAAATATTGTAGTTATCCAAATAATAATGATGAAATATCATAAAAAAATGTTTTTGAATGATTTAGTTATTATTCATATTATGGTATATATATTTTTTTCTCCAAAAAATTATGAATTATCATCTTCTTTCTTCAGCGTTAATAACATTTCATAAATCTATTGAAGCGAGTCATATAGTATGAATATGTCATAAAAATAGCTACGTAAATATATATTATATTAATTATAATAATTATTTTACATCCTATATAAGTGAATATAAATTTTAAAAATAGTATCTTTGCAATGAACCATGTTTTTTTAACAGGGAATTTGAGTGGAAATTTTCATTTTTTCTCTCATAAGAATATAAGAAAAAAAATTCATTTTACCATATAAGATGGTATAATATTAATTCATTGAATAATCCCTTAGTCACATAGTAGGGTGTTTTCCCCATGAATGCAGTTTAGTGGAACACTGAACCTTTCAAATTTTTATGAAATAATTAATATTTAATATATATGTAATTAAATATTCATTTTATCCACCCATGCTTATTTGGATATATTATTTGAATGGAGAATAAAATTGATATTTAATATCCTCTATTTATTTAATAAAATGAGGTTTTTTCTTATAAAAGGCAACAAATTAGGATGGGAGCCAAGGCGTGGACCATGTCCTATTTTCTTTTTGATTCATTTTTATTACTTTTCTTTTTTACTTTTTCTCTCTTATCCTCTCCATAAATTATTTAGTATGACCCGTTGGAACTACTATTTTTCATGAATTATATAGAAAATATAGAGGGAAATATATATATATATATAGGGAGGGAATAATATATGTGTCTTATTGGATCTTTGGAGGAGTATGATCGTCATGAAACTCTAGTAGAATGAATATATTGGTGAAGATCTATAGAATTTCTCCCAAATGAAGGTCATTTTTAATTTTATGTTATAATTATTTGTATATTTACTTATTTATTGTTCTAAGTATCTATTAAGACATATTATGAACACTTTAAGGTCTATCCATATCCTTTGGGGTCAAAAACAGTATTTGGGGCCTATTTGAGGGATTTATGGTTTGGAAATCTAAGCCACATATTGTATAGTTCTGCAACACATGTCGTGTGATATTCCAATATTTGGAAGATTATATATTTGGAAGTACCTACTATTTATAGGGTATAAAATCCCTGTAGTTTTACTATGCCATGTAAATGTGTACATGGATATAAAACCTATATCGGGGTACTTAGTTACGTAATGTACTCAGCTAAACCCTGAGTGGGATGCATGCCATGTAGAGGTACACAACTAAGAAGAATACACATATAAGATATTTGAGGTATATTAATAGGTAAACATGTCATTTAGATGACATGTACATTGTGTACACACAATTTTTATGGGATTTACATGGTATTTCTAGCAGAGGTACACACCCAAAATGGTCATCGATGGTACACTCCATATACCATGTATACATGCCATATACCCATACAATTCTACCATTTTTGTGGATTTTTATTTTTTATGCCTGAAAGTCAGAATTAGTCACTTTAGGTATCAATTATGAGTATTGATATGTTTATATCAGGATGGTACAACCCTTTGGGTTATTTAAGGAATCATATATGGTGTTTTGGGGTGTACAAGAGATAATGAAGAGGTTATTACTACAATAATTTGATTTGGATATATACTAACAGTGGGCCAGGATGGTTGGGTATTTGATTCAACCTAGAATGAGACCATGATATAATATGGTCTGTGATCCACATCTCCTGAAAAAACTTATGTTGCTTTTTTTCCTTTGAGAACTTATCTATTGAGAAATTTTCCCTTATGCTCTTAGTGGCCATGAGATTAACTATTTCTAAGGATCTATAGTATCATAACTCCAATTTCATTTTAACATAGATGATTCTAAATAGGATACTTCAAATTTCATTTAAAAATAATGGATTCCATGTCGGATTCCTCTACCTTTTTGATATTTTATAGGGTCCCTTATGGGATGTCTTAACTAACATGCAGTTAAAGAGAATCATTTGATGGATCTCACTACATGTTTACTAATTCCAAGGATACCATGTAGGATGTATCTACCAATTTATATAATTAACTACGTTCTTATATAGGGAACCTCTTTGTATGTTCTAATTAGTATGATCATAAAAGGGATGGATTTTCTTATATATAGACCTTGAGGATCCTATGTGGGATCACTCTCAATTGTGTTGACCAGAGGGACCTAGTGGATTCACTAGTATTGGACCTATATTAGCTAGTATGTTTGTTTTGAGTATATATAGTAGGGATTGTCATCATAAAACCTATACTAAACTTGAGAGAAAAAGATGTTTTGGATGTTGTGTTGGGTTTATGTGTTCACCCTCACACATTTATTTATGTATTCTCTTTTTTATATTGATGAAATAAAGGATTCTAAAGGAACTTCATACTAGTCAGCATATGAGCCAAACATGATGTGATATAGTGTAGGACTACTAAAGTTACATCTGGGTACTCAGATATTGATCCTAAGGTGATATGATGCTATGTTGGGGACTGCAATATGTACATCCTAGTCCTGCCTTAGGATCATTATTGTCGATTGAAATAATTATTGGAATATCCATTATTCATTAGGGTTCCACTTTATTTAGGTATTTTTAGAGTTGGATGATAATTTTATTATATAACACCTCTACCTAGTGTCTCCATGTGCATACCTACCTTTTAGGTATTGAGCTATTACCAAAGGATGCTAGTTGAGTGAACTTCCAAGTAGTTATGGATAATGTTTACATCATTGAGGATTGATGTTGAAATTTTATAGTGATGATTTGGATAATTTTTTAGGCTAAGTGGATTCACAATTGCCGAAATTTCCTATATATTTCCATATATGTCGTTTTTGAGTTGGTTATTGAATGGATTTAATGTGTTATAATGGATTTAGGATTAATCCTATCACCTAATGGTAGTCCCCCTATTGGATCATCCGAGTTGCAATGTTGATATTGCCTATGTAATGATACATAGGAATCATATAACGGAATAGATTACATGCATAATGAGTTATTTAGAATGTAGCCTAATGCTTTATTTATTGAACTTACTAATATTTCCAGGAATCATATTTTATAGTGATTTAGAGTGAGTATGGGTGAACCTTGGGATATGATATGTTTTAACACTATGGTGAAGTA
The DNA here is from genome assembly GCA_963277665.1 of Viscum album. Taxonomy (NCBI): domain Eukaryota; kingdom Viridiplantae; phylum Streptophyta; class Magnoliopsida; order Santalales; family Viscaceae; genus Viscum; species Viscum album. The sequence continues at coordinate 445,459,311 of OY728160.1, forward strand.
GTTAGTTTGGAGACCATATAGTAGTGGAAAAAAGAAGGAATCATCAAATGGGATTATGAACCATGTATTGACATAAATATATATGGGTGGGGTAATATGAAATCGGGCTTTTTGCCTCATTCAATAAATGTTCAAATGATTGGGGTTATATAACCATGGATCGATAGTGGATGATTAATATTATCTTTTTTACTTACTCATATATATATACACATATAAATATATATACCAGTGGGAAAATTGTTTAAAGACATTATAGATTTGGCCAATGTAGTTATGGTTGATTGGGATCATGGCCCCAAGGATCATCAATGGGATTCTTATTTTTCTATTTTCAATAATACTCTAATTTTATCTTGGCTAGGATGAGAATATAAAATGATCATATACTATTGATAACAAGTTTATAGGTTTACCATTGGGAATAGATTGTTGATATTATTATTCACCCTCAGTATGATGACCTAATTTTTTTTTAAAAAAATATTTATGATTTTAGGTTGACAATATATGAATGGGGGATTAGAGTAACGACCAGGGTTTCATGATCTAGCTGATTCACTAATGTGTATTTTTATGATCGGGAAGGAAGAACTCGACAATTACATATAGACTGGGTATGTGGTCCAGCACAAAGTTAGTAAGAGATACCAATCCATTTATTTCCAATACATTCATGAAATTATTTATTTTAGTTGTCCTAGTGGTTTATCAATGGTGTTTGATTGACATGGTCATTTTGGTATTTAATATAATCCATTTATTATTACAACATAATTCTATTTCAGATTATTTACCACAATGACAACATGATCATTTACAACATTTGATGTTGTTTAGCCGTTATACTATTATCTTTCTTAGATAGGAGGGAATAATCTTCCTACTATAGCATACAAGGACATCATTTATAATCAAAAGCCTCTGGAATAAGGGGGTGTACACCCGAGGTCTCGTGGAAAACTGGAAAATGGAACTATATTAGTTCTGTGCAGGTTAGGATGTAATATAGTGGTTTCAAAGATATTTATTTCCAATTAAATTAAAATCTTGGATATAGCATAAATGTATATTAGTAATGTGTCAGAACATGTATCATATATCATATTGGTGTTCCAAGAACCCTTATTTCAGTATGAAGTCCTAGTTTCAAGGGATATTAGATTAGTGTTATATTTTGTAGTTTTAGAGTTTTATATGATTTACACTATGATAGTAGAAAATAATGTGTGTAGTTAATTATTTATTATATATTTCTAGATCTTTTCCCTTTGAAAATATGCCAATGGTTAATTTTAATTCTTTGATGCAAGGGAAAAAGGAATCTAATCCATCATATTTTTCATCTATGGTCCACATATGATTGGCCTTCTTGTGAGTGATTTTACTAATGATTGAGGATAATTGTATAAAGCATATATAAAACCATAATGATGATTTCCTATATAGTTTATTGGCGCAATTATACTCAACTGAGACAAAATGTATATATTTTATTTCAATACTAGGTCTTGTGGATATATGTTGAGATGTTTGATGGTGAGGATGATGACTTAATACTTATGCAAAGAGTTGTTGTGATACTAGTAATTTGATAGAGAACATGTTTCCTATGTGTTACACCCCTTGTAGTGCATTTCATTATAGGTTTAGTTATATAATTTATTAGTAACAACCTATATGATCTTTTTTGACATTTCTGGGAATGAAATTATATTTAACCATACAACATACTTATTATATTACACAGACCATTGAAGAAATTTTGTGAATGTCCTGCTAGGACATGAAGGTCAACCTTCACAGTTGATGACATAATTTATGGTAATCTAGTCAGGTTACTTTGTAAGAAACTATTAGATACTGAAAACATTATAGTGAGCTGGACCTCAAATGGGTATTAAAATATATGGGTGCCCAGTGGGGACTAGTTTTTCCATATTTTTTTACATTCACATCATGAAAAACCATCAAGATGTTCCACAAGAAGAAGAACAAAAAATATTAAGACCCCAATAGTCCCATGCTGGATGGTGATACCATTACGGTCTTTTATTCGACATGGTATTCTAATATGACTCACCACAAAAAAGGCTTCAAATTATAACTTATTTTATGTTTTCCTCTATAATGTGGCTGTTGAAAACCTATATAATTCCAACCATGTTAACTTTATGACCCTCAATGTTCACTATTATTCTTATGTCCATTAGATTTGGTTGAAAAGCACATTATATGCCCTACATTGAGAGGAGTAAAAGATGATTTCCCATGATTTTATACATTTTTTATATGTTAGACATATGGGATTGGTTGTAGTACCTAGTTCCTCATCTTGTGAATTGGTTTCTATAGAACGGTGGGAGACCTAGATAAGATTATATTAAAATCATAACAATGTAGGTGGAAATCATATATTGATTGTGGATAACATATAAGAGAGGATGACCCACATTTATGAAATAAATTAAAGGGAGTGAGCCTGGTTGTAATCCCTTATTGATACAAATCCATGAAAACTTCTTGATTGTGGTGATATAGGTAAGATGATGCCTTAAATTTTTTAGGAAACACATAGGATGATTATATTTTGAGACATGATTTAATGGGATTGACTATTTAGGATCCTGGCCTTGTTATCCAGTAGTTACATTTTGAATCATAAATTTAGGAAAAATGATAGCATGTGACATGTAATCATAGAATAAATAATAGAATGAGTGAGGTGACTAGTTTTAAAAAGGTTCATACGAGAGTTTTTTTCTGGATAAGATTGATTTTCCATGTATCATGGTCATATATCCTTATAATGGATAACATGAACTATTGTGTGTTGGGTGACGACTAGGTGATATGGGATTGTACACCCACTACGTAGTTTATTTATGTACACTTCGATTACAAGTGGTACCATTTGAATTGTAAATCAGGGAGTGAAAATGTTCTTTCTAAGGATTGATTTTTTTAATAAATGATGCGGTTAAGGTTTCACATGAGTGATAAAAAAGGATAAATTTTATTCTATGGTGGGAGAGACAACTAGGATAAATCAGGGTTTTGAGGAAGGAGACATATAGATAATCCTTTAAAATCATAGTCAAAAGTCGTAGTGTCAAGATTTGGTTGAAGTAATGTATAGACTATTTTGATGTGTGCATGTCCTAGAGTGAGATATAAAATTATATTGATGAAAGCATAAGGTAATTCTAGATTGTAGGCACTCATTCCCTTTTTTAATATCTTCATGAGTATACTAAGATAGAATCCATTTTACACCAATATTCTTTTATTTTAGAAAAACAATTTGTGTTTGGTGAAGGATCTTGATGAGTTTTTCACTCATAGAGTGGTATATGGTATTCTATATGGCGGGGAGTGAACTATTTAACTTTTCAGGGTATTGTACCTCATTTTCAATTAAAATATTTTATTTTTGTTGGAAAAAATTCTCTAGAAGTGGGAAAAGGAAACATTTTAATGATCTAACTATTTAATTTTGTTATTAGTGTTTTGGATATTACAATAATTGTGTCTAGTGTTGGACGGATCATGGTACTTTGGGCTTAATCGCTATTTCAAGGTGATGGATAAGGGTATTCTTATGGGGATGAGTATCTAAAAGTTTGTTGTTAAATATAATCACTATGTATGTGTTTCTAATTCTATGTGACTGATTTTTGGATGATCATGATATCACGGAGGTGCAAATTCTTGAGATGAGCAACTAGAATCATTTGAACATGGATTCTTCTCAAGGATGGTAATGGTTATGTTTAGTGGATTGTAAATAACCATGTTTTTCTAGACTAGAATTTTTATCAAAAATATGATTTTTTTCCATGAGATGGTTTTGAGAGGTAAAATATCATTTTAGAATAGAATATAAACTCCGGAAAAAATTTATGATCACTCCATTTGTTCTAGTATACAGTGTTTATCCTAGGGCAGGAGTTTTGTGGAATAAAAAACAATTCATATTTTCACTGAATAATTAATAATTAATATATATTTAATTACATATTAATTTTTTAACATTCATTTCTCCAAATATATCTTTTTAATAAATCTTTGGAATGGTAGGTCATCTTCATTATTGAGTTTAAATGCTGTATTTTTTCTGAGTCAATGCATAAATTGATGTCAGATGTTAAAGTTGATGTCGAGAACATTAATATGTTTATTTAATTTTTTTTTCTTATTCTTTATTCTCATACCCAAATATTCTCACATATTCCAACATGTGGCTCTTATTTTATGTGACCCAGAATGAAATGGGTTTCAGAGAGAGATAGGGAAGACATGAGCTTTCTACAAAGAGCTTTGGAGGAGCTGGATCATTATGAAAAAGTAGTGTAATGCAAATAAGTGTTAATCCATGGAATATTCTATCTAAAGGTTGAATATAATTATTTATTACCATACATCCTAATATATTTAAAAATTTAATAATTTTTTTCCCCATTATAAATGATTAAGACCGCATTATGGTTGATCTATAGACATTGGGGATGAAATTCAGTTCCCAGAAGATTTTATGGGTCTCTCTTTTAGAAACAATTATCACACAACGTGTAGTTTAGGAACACACATCACGTGTTATTCCTTTTTGGGGAGATGATATTTTCAGATGTACACTCGGTGTAATGGGTATACATTCCATATACGATCACTTGGCCATATATTTGTGTACCTCGAAAAAAATGTAGGCGTACATAGATTTTTAAAGTAATCAATCATAAACTGAGTGGGCTATACACCATATAGACCTACACTTCATGGTAGAATAACTATCTAGGCTAGGTGAGGTACACGGGATGGTACCCTATGTAGTGTACATGTTGTGTACATTTTGTACATGCCATGTACATGAGATTTTCACACCATGTCTAGATGAAGTACACCCCCATGTGGGACGTCAAGGGTACATTCCATGTACTAGGGTATATATATCATGTACTACTCCCTTTCTACCCTTTGAGACTCTTTCTGAACTTTAAGCCCCAAAATCATAACTGCACACTTGAGTAGTCAATTTTGAACATTCATTGATATAGATTGCGATGGTAAAACCCTTATTGTGATTTCAGGACCCCTAAAATGTGTTTTTTAGAAAAAACAATATATAATGGATATGTGATTCCCCCAAAAATTGTATTTGGTTATCTGTTTTGTGTGGGAGGGGTTGGATGGGTTTTTGAACCAAAGAAATGTGAGACCATAATCTAAGATGGTCTATGATACATATATTTTGAATAATACATATATATATTTTTCATTGAGGATTTATCTCTTGAAATATGTTCCATTTTGGTTTAGGTTTCTGTCCCATTAGCTTTTCTAAATAATCCCAAATAGGATGTGTAATACCTTATGTTTTTTGCGAATTTATATTTCTCAACTAAATTAAATTTATATAATTGAATGTGTAGAAAACCCATATATTTTATGTCTTTTATATTATTAAATAAATTAAATTTATTTGATATCTTACATTTCATGCAACATGGATCCTGAATAAAGCATGATATACTATTAAATATTATTATTTTAACATGACCATTATAAACAAGCCATTAAATTGGTGGGTGTTAATATGGAAAAAATAATTTTTATAAAATATATGGATTATATTCTATAATTTGTTTATTAATTATTTTGAAATTAACATAAATTTTTATTAATGAATTTTAATTTTTCCGATATATGTTTTATTGAAAAAGGGAATATAATGAAAAAATAAATATATATAATTTTGACAGTTTTATAAATTTTTTTGATAAAATGGAATTAATTTCCTAAATAATCATATCTAAATTACCTTTCAGGGAATATTTGTAAATTTTCTAAAGAGATTTATTTTTTAGTGAGTATTAATATTACAGATTGTTATAAAACTATTTCATTATTGAAAATACACTTTACGATTTCAATATTATCTCAATGTAAGTTATGTAATCTTAATTTAAATTTAATATAATTAATTTCATTGAAATAATCATTACATATTATTTTTTTAGTACATATTTAGGAAAAAGGCATTTTTAACTAAAACTATTTTTCAATTCATTTTAAATTTTAAATAAATTCATTAGGTATTGTGTTTTCAATTTTGAAAACATGATTCAATATTTTGAAAAATAAATTATTAATTTATTAAATAGGCTCCTTTTATGTTTTTTGGACAATTATGAATTGTAACCGTGGTAATTTTTTGTTACCATGTTAAAGGATAAATTGGGTAATTTATGTTAAAAATAAAATGAAAAACACTATAAAATGACCCTAAAACATGAAAAAATTTATTGGATGGTTAAATTACATCTGTAATCAGTACATGTTCAGTTATATGAAAATTTATGGCCATTTTAATGAGGTTATGATATTTTAAATAATTTATGTAATGAAAATTCAAAGATTTCATTGTAAAATTTTAATAAATATATCAATTTTAACATGGAGAAATAAAAAAGATATCTAAAAATGTAAATATTAATTTTAAATATTATTTATATGTCAACATAATTTAAATTTATTTATTAATTTTCAGGATCTTATAATTACCATAAATACTTATATAATGTTGATGCAATCATTAATAAATTATAGAAAAAAATCAAATAAAATATTTTAAAAATATTAAAATAATTATAAAAATAGATACTTATTGTTATATAAGAATTTTATCAAAGAATTTTATATTATATGTATGTCTTAAAATATTAATTTTTTCAAAATTACATTTATTTTATTTATGTTTTTAAATTTTAATTAATGAATTGTGTCGGAATTTACATTAATTATATTTTAAAGAAATAATATTTTCATAAATGATATTAAATTACTAAAAATTTTATATTCATTCAAATAATTTGAATAATTTTTAAAATTTCATAAATTATCAATTTATGTATTCTATGAGATTTTATAGTAAATTTATTCCCCCTTATGGAGTAAAAATACCTGTTGTCATGATAAGAGTTAATGAGTTTAAATACGAGTTAAAACCCAATGATAAGGGTAACAATGTGACCTAAAACTGTTTAAACCATATTGGATGATTGGATTTAGATCTATAAGAATAAGATTTTAAAATATATCATTTATAAAAATTTATAATTGAAAATTAATTTATATTAATTTAATATCTCAATAGTTCCCACAAGTGCCCCATTCATCAATTATAAAAGAGAACCTCCTACCTCGATTATTTACACTAGATTTAGAATTAATGTTCAAATAAACTCTTCCAAATCCTGTAATTTACAACCTTAGATACATTATTTATTTTCTATTCATTATAAAATACATAACGTAGGTCTCTTAGGAGATGTTACAAAGGATGTCCGCCAGAGAAGAGGTAATAGTCTTTACCGACCCTTTCAAATTTATTTCACCTTCTAATTCTAATTCAGGTTTAAATGAAACAATATTAAATAATTTATCATATATATTATTATATGTAATTATTATCATGTTATAAACAAACTACCCCGTCTATCCATCCTATAAAAAATGAAATCACTGTGTGTACATGTGTATGACTAACAATCTCCATGCCTTGGGGAATTTTTTTCATCACCACCTTACATGGATGGGTATAATAATGAATATAATATATATATAATAATAATTTGGAAATGATATTTATATTTTATAAATTTATATACCTTTTGATTTATTTCCATTTCACTATTTTTGGAATGACACAATTGATCGTGCATACATACAACCTACGGTCTGCATGACACGATGCGATTCATTTTCCACGCTCACAATTAAATAGTTATTATAAAAATATATTTATTGAATTAATATTATATATATTACATCAATATCATTCTATAGATGATGGGCCTATAACCTATGAACAATAAATATGACATACATAACAAAATGATCATAGGAAAATGAAGTAGTTAAAACCCACAACACGATTAATAATGAAATATTATTAACAAAAAAGTGACAAGAGGATATTAGAGGATTATATATGATATCATAATTATTAATGTCATTATTTTATTAATTAATAATATTCATTAAGTACGTATACAAGTGTTTAAATCATGATAATGAAAAAGAATTTTCATGGTAATGGATTTCTTCACTCAATTTTCATTCATCAGGTTAAATTGATATTTCATTGATTATGTCATTATATAGTTATGTGTGAAATTAATTTTGATTATATTCTTCTTTATTTCCACATTTTAATGTGTATATACTGTATATAGGTAATATATTCATTTGAATAATGATATTATCATTATAAGGGACTTTGTCTCAATTACCATTTCATTGATACATACATAACATTTTACACCTATCCATTTTATATGGGGTATCATCTAGAACAGTGAGAACATATTTCAGTTTAAATTATATTTATATTAAAATATCCATATTATTTATATCATTGATATGATTACGTCTTAAACAATACTACTTTTTAACATATAGTGTTTAATTTGAATGTTTTTTAATTAACAGTGGAAATATTAATAAAAATGTATCATCTTCTAAATAATGATATTTAATAATAAGGTATATTTTTCATGAATAAAATCAATTATTATGTCTATAATTAATACTTTGGACTTTTAGAGATTGGTGGGGCTAGATATTATACAGCCCGTTGATGCAAGGACATGTCTAATGTAAAAAATCACATGTCCAAATTAAATAGGTTTGTAAATGTAGTTTTAACCTGTCTTGTGAATGGTATTGATGATATAGGTATAATATGGATGATAAATGAAATAAAATGAATATGAATTTTCTCCATTATGAATTAATGTATTATTATCCTTGATAATTTTCCAATGATATTATGTCTAAATAAATTTTATTCTCTAATTATTGATCAAATTATATGTGTGTTAAATTATATACCATTTCCATATTGATTATGAATTAATTCATATTTGTCACTTATTTTTGATTGATGATTCCATTGTTTGTAATCATTATAGATAATTTGAGAAAAAACTTTTATTTTTTTCCTTCATTAGGTTGTGAATATGAAATGTTCGAAGAAGTTTCTAAGATTAATTTTAATTTCATTTGTTATGTACTATGTTTAATTAAAATAGTAATAAGGGAAATATGTCTGTGTCATGTTATTAAATACAAATAAACTGATCAATCCTTAGTTATTTAATCACTTTTATCCATCCCATTATAAAAAATATATATTTTTTTTCTAGGATTCTTGAGTTGGGGGTTTTATAGTTTGTATCAGAGTAGTTTTAGTAGAAACATTTGGAAGTATATTTTAAATTCACATTGGTGAACTGAGAATTATATTAATTCCATATAGTATTTTAATTAAGTTACTATTATAAAAATTTGAAATTTTTTTCTCAATAATACGGATGATTATGAGCTAACTCGGTGTGTTCCATTATTTAGTGATGGTTTCTAAAAGGAGGAATAGAATCAGTACCCAATGATAATGTAGGGATTACCCCACTAAGAAATCCTACACAATTGTTGTTAAAGCTAAGAAGATTATGGCCATATTAGGATTTATTACTTAGGGTCTTCTGAATAAATGTGATTGAATAGATTAACATGAGTCCCCATGACATGATATACATATGATGAATCGTTTCATTCATTAGAAGCCGCTATATATAAATGGGGCAAAAAATCCATTAATAACAGATAAATGGATCATGTACCTAGAAAAGTTATTTATGGCCTTGGGATATGGTGAAAGGGAAATTTAGTGTTAGTAATGTATTTCCCTAGCTAAGATGTTGATAAATAGTGGTCATTAATCAATAATATAAGGGCGAAAGGTGAAATAGAGCATAAAGAATTGATTACTTTTAATGAAAAATTATTCAACAATTATTTCCCACTTGAGAAATTAATTGAAATGAAGATAATATTCCTTAGATTAAATAAAATATGACAAGAGAGTATTAAATAGTATGAGGATACCTACACATGAATGACTAAGTATGATACATATTATATATGTTATTCCAAAAGAAATATTGATCATTTCTTTGAAGGTATCAAGCCAAGTATCTGAATGACATTGGATTTTGAAATATTTCCTTCATATGATGAAATTGTATTATGTTCCATCAAAATTGATAAGTAATTTTCATGATCCTATATGTTAAATTTAAATATTGAGAAGAATATTATTGATGATAACCATGAAAAGGGTAAATCATCAAAGAAAGGGATGTGAACAATGAAATTATATATATGATTTTTTTGGGATAGAATCATTCTAGGAAATTATTGAAGGTAATGGACATTAATTATACGTGACGAGATAAGGGTCATCATGTTAATGAATTTAAGGGGAATAAAAAAATAAATGATGTTTAATGCTTCCAAATTAATGAAATAGGGAATTATTCAAATCAACCTCCAAATCGTTAGGATAATATACAACAGAAGGAGACATGGAGAGATATCCAATATTAATTGATTAGTATAGATGTATTATAAGTACCTAATAATATAGTAGAATTTATATTAATACTGTTTTAAAATTTATTAAAAGAAACTCTTTTTCTCTATCATCATAATCTTTTATATCTATCTAGTTTTACAACAATATTTTACATTTCCTTTTGGATTTAGTAAGAGATTTATTATTTAAATCATCTATGAGATATCTCATTAAAACAGAAATTCATTATAAAGTACCCTTTTCAAAACATAAATGTGATTTATTTTCTAACATTATCATCATACCTATGGTTGGAATTGATATAATCTTTATTGTATAACTGGAATAAAAATATGATGGAAAATATTTATTACAAGTAAGAGGAAATTAATATTTATGTGGAATATATATAATTCATTATATTTAAGACGAAATCATTATCTTATTATTTACTAGATCTACTGAAAATAACTCTATTGAATGATATTATTTTTTTGGAAGAGGGTCAAAATTCAGGGATGAAGAATATAATCGTAAACGATGGATATAATTATTGTACATGAATACATTAATCTATTTCAGGAGAAAATACCTTGAAAAACATAGAGTGTGAAGTTGTGTTTCTATTTATTTTATCATGGATACAATAACAATATTATTGAATCTCTATAGAATTTACACTATAGAATTAGTAGATCTACAGAACAAACAAGAGGAGATGGGTAATACGATATTTATTCTCTCTAGTGCTTCCTCTCTAGGATCCCCTGTTCTATTTTTTAAGAAGAAATATGGGTCCATAAATCTATGCATTGATTATATAGAAATCAGTGCTACTACAATAAGTAGTAAGTATCCTCTTCATCTGGTTGATTATTTATTTGATCATCTTTTTTGAGCATATTATTTCTCAAATATTGACCCTAATTCTAGATATCATCAATTTCCATAAATAATGAAGACATTCGAAAGACAAAATTTTTAATGTGGTATGTAAACTATGAGTATAAAGTAATTCCATTTGGATAGAAAAATGAATCCTCAGTTTTTTGGATATAATAAACAGAGTATTCAATGAATATATTTATGATTTTTGTGGTATTCATTGACGATATTCTGGTGTGTACTCAAATCTATAAATTCCATGATAATAACATGAGGATAATTGTAGAGACTCTCATAAATAAATAGTAATATGGGAAATCTATAAACTGTCAATAATAGCTTCTAGAAATTTATATTCTGGGACATATAGATTCTATGGATTGAATATCATCTGATCCTATAAAGATAATGTCAATCCACGAATATCATATACCAATAAACATAACCGAGGCATGAAATTTTATTGGATAATAGGTTACAATCAACATTTCATTTATAATTTTTTTGTATTGTATAAATAGTTAAACAACATCATGTGTATAGGGTTTATATTAATATGTATAGAAAAATGATATGAATTTAAAGACGAATTGATGATAAGATTGGTAAATGCATCAATTTTGGCTTTACCATCAGAAAATGATGGGTTTCTAATATACAGTGATACATAGTGGAATGGAATGTGTTGTTTCCTTATTAAAAATAATAATTTCATTTCAAATGAATCAATAAAGTTGAACACTAATGAAAATAATTATACAACTCAAGATATTTAGTTAGAGACCATAGTATTTTATCATAAGAGATGGAGACACCATCTCTATTGTGATACATGTGATATATATATGGATCAAAATAGTTTGAAATACATAATTACACAAAAAATAACTCAACATGATGAATATATGATGGCACAAGTTAGAAATATATTATGAATTCACAATAAACTACCACCCAGGAAAATCATATAATGTATCTAATGTAATAAGTAAGAAATATAATATACTTCATACCAAAATGGGGATTTAATGAAATGATATATTCACAAATTTAGTGAATATAAATATGAGGATTACTATAGAGGGGTGTTATGACTCATTTTTTGAATTATTTCAAAACTATATATATTGGAAAATATTAAAATCACATGATATGATGATGAAGAGTTTTGTAAAAAATCTAATTCTATGAATGATGGATAATTGGAATTATTTTTCTGTGAAGATTATTTTTTGAAATTTTTAGAGTGGTTATCTATTACATCAATACGTAAGATAAAAAAATAACTATTATATGATGGTCATAACTCAATTTTTTTCTATAAGACATCATATTAACAAGATGTATATGGGTTTGAAGGAACATTTTTTGTGGGATAATATGAATTAGGAAATTGATGATTATATTTCATGATGCCTAGTTTTTCAATAAGTAGAGGCTGAGAGATATAATAGTAGATGATCATGAAACCTCTACATATTACTATGTGGAAGTGGGATGAAATTATTATATTCTTCTTTACTATATTACCAAAGACCCCAAGAATTAATTATGTTATATGTGGTATTGTTTAACGCCTTACCAAATTGACATAATTTTTATCTAAATGAAAATAAGTACCTATTGATAACCAAATATGACTCTATATTTAAAAGGTTTAAATCCTTTATGGTTAACCACCATTGAGTTTGTATTTTCAAGATCCTCTTCTTACATTAAACATCTACATGAGTCTTCAAAATGATCTGGATATCGAGCTTCATTTGAGAACTGCCTACCGTCCTAAAAAAATGGAAGCCCTGAATGGATTTTTCAAATATTATATAGAACTTTGAGATATTTATTATCTGACATTCAATGTATGTGGGTATATTATGTTCCTTAAGAAGATATTCATGAAATAATAGTTTCTATACATGTATTAAAATTGCACCATTGAAACATGGTATTGAAATAGATTTCATAACAAAAAATGATGGGATAATGTTACATAATTGAATACTATAGGCCTAGAACATAATTAAGAGACAAATACAAAGGTAAATACTATTTAGGCTATTATTAACTCATCTCAATGTAGGGAATATAATTATGATGACAACAAGAGAAAGGATTTTGAATTTCAATTAGGAGATCATGTGTCTATAAAATTATTCCTAAGGAAGGATGTCATAAGATTCCTTAGGAAATAGAAATTGATCCAAAGTTACCTCATACCATTATAAATTCAAGAAATAATTGGATCAATAACTTACTTATTTGAAATTCCACCACGTCTCTCCAAAGTTCATGATGTGTTTCACATATTATTATTAAGAAAGTAAATTTCAAAACCAAAAAATCTACTAACTTATGAAGAAATTGAATCATAACCTTATATATCATACTATTAAGAGCCTATCATGATACATGGAACAATAGATAATGTTTTTGGGAAAAATATTACTTTATTGTTAATGGTTATGTAGAGAAACAATAAAATTGAAGAAGCAATGTGGGAACCTGACGTTGCAATGAAGAAGAACCACCGACATCTTTAGAGATGGTATTTTTTCTCAAAATTTTGAAGATGAAATTTTTTGAATGATGGAAGAATTTTGCACCCCAATATATTACAGTATGTCCTTATTAAATAAATATAATTTATTTAATAGCTCACGTTTGACACAACATCGAGTTTACAGAACCACAATATACTATTAAATATTATTATTTTAAAATGACCATTATAAAATAGTTGGGAAATTGACATGTGTGAATAAGAATAAATATATAATTAAAAATATTTTTGGTTTATATTATATAATTTTTTTATTTATTTTTAGGAAATAAACATCAATTTTTCATTAATGTCTTTTAAATACTCAAATATATGTTTTCATCCATAAAATATTTTTATGAGGAAATAAATATAATTAATTTTTGATGTTTTTTAAAAATTTATTTTATAAAAAGTACTTAATTTCATATATTATCATTTCAAAACTAAATAATTGTTAATTTTTATGATTTGTTTTGGAAATATTGATTTTTCGGTGAATAGTAATTTTTTTTGAATTTTATAATATCATTACATTACTAAAAAGTATCTTTATGACATAAAATTGATCATAATTTAACATTAGTTTTCATTAATTATATATTATATTATTAATATTAATGTAATCATCCTTATAGTATTTTTTTATTAGAATATTTTTGGTTATAAAAATGCATTTTTGAATAAAATTATCTTTCATTGGATTTTAATAGTAAATTAAATTCGGAAATTTTTGAGTTTTTTATTTTTTTAAAAGGATTCTTTATTTCTGTCCATATGGTTTAAATTTATAAAATTGATTCCCATTAGTTTTTACTAATATGAATAGTAACCGTGTAAATTATTGTCAACATGGTGAATGGTAAAATGGTAAGTTAGGTTAAAGGTAAAAGAAAAGGACTAGAAAAGGACCATAAAATATTTCCACATTTTATTTTATGATTATTTTAGACTATTATAAATATATGATTTATTATATGACCATTAATGTCTTTCTAAATGTGGTTATTATTTTTATAATATTTTATGTAATGAAAAGATAAAGATTCAGTACTCATTTTTTGAAATAAATATATAACCATTAATATAAGGTTATTAAGAGGATATATTAGACTATAAATATTAAATTTAAATATAAAGGATTTATCTACTTTATGGTAATATGTTTTTAAATTTGGGTGATGAAATAATTACCTTATATTCCAACACAACGTTGATGCATTAATTATTCAATTAATAGAAAAATGAAGTAACTGAGGGAATTCACTTACGCGTTTCTCGAGGAATTTCCTGGTCATTCTCCTAAAAGAGATGTTGAATTCTCAATTGATCGTGTACCTAGGTCGTAGCATATATCCCAGAATCTATATGAAATATCTTTTGGGGAGCTGGAGAAGATGAAGAAAAAACTACATGATAATCTGGATAAACGGTTTATACGCCGAAGTGCTTCACCATGGGGTTCTCTAGTCCATTCCATCAAGAAAATGGATCATTCAAAGTGCCTTTGCATAGATTATAAAGAGTTCAAAAAATCACATAAAAGTACAACTATAATCTTCCCCGAATTTATGTCATGTTCGATCATTTACGTGGATCACAGTAATTCTCCAAGGTGGATTTTTGGTCATGATATTACCATGTAAGGTTTAAGAAGGGGGATATCCCCAAGGTTGCTTTATGTACAAGATATGAGCCCTATGAATTAATAGTAATTCCATTCAAACTCCCTAATTATCTAGAAATATTTTTAGACATGATGAATATAGTGTTTATATATTACCTCAAAAAATTTGTGGAAGTCTTTATAGACAATATTCTAATATACTCCAAAACAAAGGAGGAGAAAGAGGAGTATCTATGAACATTTCTAGATACATATTGAAAGGAGAAGCTCTATGCAAAGTCCAACTAGGGTGAGTTATTGTTGAAGGAAGTATAATTCACGGGACATATCATCCCAAGCAATGTGATATCTATGGATCCTTCCAAGAAAACTACAATAGGGGAATGGATGAGGTCAACATTGGAAACAAATATCCATAGCTTCTTGGGGGTTCCTATATATTATCGATGATTTCGGAGAAACTTCTCACGATTTTGCATCCCTCTTACCAATATAAATCAGAAGAGAGTAAAGATTTCATGGAGTGATGAATGCGATGAAGGATTCAAGGAGTTGAAAATGAGGGTTGTTATTGTGCTCGTGATCACACTACCTAGAAGTGGAGAAATTTTTGTGGTATTTAGTAATGCTTCGAAGAATGGACTAGGCTATGTCTTGATGAAAAATAAAAAATTGATTTACTATGTGTCATGACAATAGAATTTTCATTAGTATAACTTTACAACACATGACCTGGAGTTAGCAGTAGTGATCTTCGGTTTAAAAATTTGGCGGAATTATCTGTTTGGGGAGATGTGTGAAATATATACAGAAAATAGGCTCAAGTATATATTCATAAAGAAAGAGTTAAATATGGGCTAAAAACATTTGTTAGAGCTGATCATAGACTATGACTTCACAATCCATTACCACACTAGGAAATCTAATAAGGTGGTAGATTCTCTAAGGAGAAAGGATACTGCAATTCTACTATTAATGAGAATTGAAAATAATTCAGTCTTGCTAGATTTGGTAAAGTTAAAAATTGGAATCATGACGAAGGGAACATCATCAATATATTTAGAAATAATTTCTCAACTCTCTCTTTTGGAATGGTTAAAGGATACTCAAAAGGATGACGTGGGAGTTCAGAAGAAGGTGGAAACTATCAGAAAAAGAAAAATCCTCGAAGTTCAATGTCAACGTTAAAGGAATTTTGAGATTTTGAAAAATACTATTTGTCTTATTAAGTCTGGAGCTGAAGAAGGATCTTTTTGATGATGCACATAGTTCAAATTTCTCTGTCCACCCAGAAAACACAAATACATATCAAGATCTTAAAGGGCATTATCGGTGGGATAACATCAAGAAGGAGATCGCTAATTATACATCAATGTTCCTGGTGTGTCTGAAAGTGTAGGCTGAGAGACATAAGTCAAAGGGGATGATACAAACATTACACATACTAGCATGGAAATGGCAGAACATCACGATGTATTTTGTCACTAGAAATACAAAGACATCCAAAGGGAACAATGCTATCTGGGTTTTTGAGGATCGTATTACAAATATTGCACACTTCATTGATATTCGAGAGGATTTATCACTAGATCTACAAGAAAAGGTATACATTGAAGACAAGGTAGGGCTTCATGGAGTACCACTATATATTGTATGTGATCAAGATCCAAGATTCACCTCTATGTTTTTGAACCGTCTCCAACATGCTCTGAATACATAGTTGAACATCAATACAACTTATCATCCTCAAACTGAAAACCAACCAAAGTGAACTATCCCAGCACTAGAGGGGATGTTGTGGGCAATCTCAATAGACATCAGCGGAATATGGGACTAACATCTCCCTCTTTTTGAGTTATCATGCAATAATAGTTTCCACTAGAGCATTTGAATGGCTCCTTATGAAGCCCTGTTTGGGAAGAGGTGTAGAACACTGACATGTTGGGATGAATTTTGGGAGAGAAAACATCTAGGTACATAAATGGTCGAAGAAATGGTAGAGAAGTTTAAGGGAATTCATCAGTACATTAAATCTGCTCAGTGTTGAAAAAATAGCAATGTTGATAATCGTCGACGAGACATAGATTTTCATGTGAGGGACACAGTATTCCTCCACATCCCACCATTGAAGAGATATATGATATATGATAATAAGGGAAAGCTTTTTCCAATGTACATCATCCATTTTGAGATCCTTGATTGCATTGAAGTAGTGGTCTATCGTCTATGAATCCCACCGAACATGTCTCAATTACATGATGTATTCCATGTATCACTCTTGAGGAAGTGCATACCTGACCAATCACATTTACTCAATCTAGTGGTGGTACCATTTCATAATGACCTCTCCTATGAAGAGAAGCTGGTGAAGATATTAGATCGTAGGAAAAAAGTTCTACGAAATAAGACAATTCCCCTCATGAAAGTGTTGTGGAGAAACCACAAGATGGAAGAAGAAACATGGGAACCAGAGGAAGTAATGAGATGTAGTTACCCAGATCTATTTTAATGTGGGAAATGTATATTTCGAGGGTGAAATTTCTTAATGTGGGAAAAATGAAACCACCCGAACACTAATCAAATGAAAATTAATATTTATCCAATTAAATGTGTTAATATGTGAAATGGTTAAATAAAATATGCACTTCTTTTGTTATATGTTTTTGGATTTCAAAATACTATTAAGAATAATGATAATTGCTAATATATCCATTTAACAATGATCACATTATTATTATAAATATAGGGCTTTAGAAAATCCTATTTACTTAGTCAAAAGAAGTGACAGGCTCATCTAGTAGACTTCCCCGTACGTAGCCCATTTGTTGGAGCTCTGAAATGAGGTGGTATTATTGTGATTCTGTATTTACAAAGCCCAAGGAGAGCATGAACACATTAAAGTTGAGAAGAACCGATTATGGGATAAGTGGAAGTTAATTAGATTACAACCCGAGCGATGTTATCCGAGCCACCCAACGATTTTATCACCATTGCACACCATACCCTTCGGTCTTATGCGGGTGTTATAAGGGGTTATTATATAATACCATAGAAATATTATTATGTACAATATTTTTGTATATAATAAAGTATATACATTAATTTTTATTATTTCTACATTGTAAATAGTTTTTAAAGAACAAATACTATTTTTAGTTAATATTCAACTATGAAATGTATATTGATGAATGACTTAATTTTTGAATTAAATAATTTTTTAAAACTATTAATATTATATTTTGTTTTAATAAATATAAATGATCTTATATTTTTTAGAATATAATTGTAATTTCTATTTATGTTTGAAAGCTGTTTTTTCCAAAACCCTAGATTTTTTTATAAATGTTAGTTATAATATAAAATGTAAAAATTAAAATATTTAGAAAATTATTTAGATAAAATGATATTATTTTTTGAAATCCAGACATCAAAATTATCCAATGGGGAATTTTTCATAATTTTTTCCAACAACCAAATTTTTGTGTAAAAAATAAAAAACGTTTAAATATATACTGTGTTTTGTGACAACATAATGCCCCAATTGTTATGGAAAAAAAATAAAATAAAATTTATGCTCGTTAAATATATGTTTTAACAATAATATATTGTTATTTTATATTTGTTTTATTTTTTAACAATGATTTAGTGGACCCTCCAATACTTATAAACATTTTAACTTTTAAAATTGATTACCTTGAGAGTGTGACTCACCTAAACATAAGTAACCCTATTATTTTAGGAAATTTGGCCATTGTCCAAATACAATATTTTTTTCACAATAATTTGGAAAAAAACATGGGGAAAAACCATGGGCAGGTTTTTGGTTTTAATTAGTTTAATGTGTTGTGTCCCAAACCTAAATAATAAAAAATTCTTTCTCATTTCCTATATATACCCACCCAAGATCCAACTTCATCTTCACTAAAAGTTAATAGAGTTCGTCATCCACTATCTAGAATCGTCCCAAGGAACTCCAACCTCATAAGGATCCTCTCTCAAGCCCCTCCCAAGACTTTGGGATCACAATTCAATGTAGGGGTTTCCTTCCATTCTCATTTTATCGATCTTTCTTAATATTTTTTTGCCCATTTATTTTCAATTATAAATGTTGGGATATGATTATTCAACTCCCCAATATTATCCTATTAATGTTTGAATGATGATATACCTCTTTATCTCTCATATTTTCCTTCCATGTATAAATGTTACCATGTCAAAAATATGTAAGGAATTTCACTCTCCTCGTTTACATTCAAGAAATTCATTTGTATTTTAAATCTAAAATTCCATTACTCATGTTGGGACATGTATCTATATAAACCCTTACCGTCCAATTCCTTTAAACATTATGAGATGCCCCATTCTCTCTCATTAACCATTTTTGTGAATTCTTTTGCCACGTCATTACGCTAGCGAAATTGCACCATAACATTCCACGCCAAAGTCATTGTGTAGTGAATACCATGCCCATATATCTATCAAGGGTATTCACCTCAATGTGTGTTTACTTATTTATTATAGAGTTTTATTTATGAATTAAACATTTTTTTATCATAGAATAGATGATTATTTTTATTGAATTCATGTTATATGATCCATGTGGCACACTTATGCATGAAATGAAATGTTTAAGAAGGGTGCACCCTGATAGCTCTCCAATGCATTGGGTAAAGTATAGAATCATGATACTTCATGTTAAATAAGTGTTCACTCATGATAATTCAATGGAAATGAGGTTTTACTCGTGCTTTATGTTCAGTGAGGATTTACTCATTCTCCATGTGCAATGAGCATTGGCTAAGGCTAATTCCATGTTAAGTGTTGATGCCACATTCCCATGTTATGACAATCATGTTATATCATGCCTTTATGTTCATGTTTATTTTATGCTCAACTAATATGCCTATTTCCTAACTTGTATTATATTTTTCATGTTATACCTTTTTACCCCCTTACTGTTCTTTATAGCTCACACTTTTCATAGCCATGTCCTCAGGTTATCTCATGAAAGGCTAAGTATGAGGGAATATTGTGATCATGTAAAGGAAGTATTTAATAAGATGTTGAGTTATTTGTTTTAATTTTAATGTAATGTTCCTAATCCCCAAATAAACTAGATATCTTGATCTTGTATGTTATATCAAGTGATGGTTTTTTGTAATAAATTATTTTAGGAGTGTAACAAAGATAAGTGTTATCATATTAGACCCTTATATTTTTCATATTAGTGTCCCCATTCGCTCGTTGGTATAGTTTCAAAATAGAAAGGGTTTGATGTCAATTCCACTAGATCATGGTTGAAATGACTGACGATGATGAGGCTTTCTTATGTGGCGACTATATAAGGTCTTGAAAGTGTGAATAAACTCTAAATTTCATTTTTTCATTTGAGAAAAGTGATTGCCAAAATTTATTAATGGGGTTTGATTAAATTAGAAAAAATTGATGTTCTATAATGTGATAGTTGATATGTATTTTTCTTGGGAGTTAGTTGGGTGTGTTCTATGGTCTTTCCATATGGAATTGTTTATAGAATCTAAATAATTTAGAAGCATGATGAGTTTTAATCCATTCTGAATCTGGTTTAATTTAAACAAATAATTATAATTTTTTATAATAAATTATTTTTATTGTATGGTATAAGACATGATATTAGGTAGTGTTATTAGATTATATAAGTCATAAAAAGTATTGTCTATGTTGATCTAGTACACAACTTGGGTTATAACTCTTTGATGGAGGTTTGAGGTCCCTTTAATAAAATATTCTATACCTATTAAATTGGAATTCCTCGTAAATGTATTTTCATTGGATTAGGTAGAGAGGATTAGGACCTAGAGTTAATAAGAGAAAGAGATAGGATGATGGTATATATTATTCTTGGTTTTAGCGCTCTTCGACACATGTATGAATTTGGATCTCTTGGTGACCTTGTGTCTAAGGGGAAATTTAATTTATTGAATTTCAGGATTCGTGTAGAATATATTAGGATATAAGATAATATACGAGAGAGTCCTAAGTCTCATTTGGTATGAATAAAATTCTTAGATGTGGTTATGATGGGTGGGATAATCATTTATCCCATGTCATATTAGTGAAATCATTATAAGGGTGGTCTGATACATGGTCAGTATTGTGAGTGGTATGACACCTTCATGATGGTTTTACATGTGATAGAAAAGGGTTTAATATAAGTGATAATTTGAGATATTTTTTATAGGATCCATGATATGGGACCCATGAATTGGTTGTATGAATTGTTTAGTACTTTTCATCTGGTTTTCCAGGGTTTTAGATTGAGATATTTTGGGATGGCACATAGGTAATTAGACCAATCATGTTATGGTTGGACCAGGACGTGAAAACATTTTTGGGATATTCCTATGGGTTTTTATGTTACTAATTAGTAATAGGATGTTGGGTGTATCAATGAGAGGGTACCAAGATTGTTCAGGAGGGCCTTGTAAAGACACTGATGGATGAGGTGGTATGTGTTATGAGTATGGGCTATGTCTTCAGCACTATAACCCTAGGACCAATTAGTTAGTGGCGTGGTATGATACATTACCTGTTATGTTTATATGTGAATATGATAGGATACATACCTAATGGGAAGTAGATCCTGAGTCCTGGATTTTCCTTTAGTTGTGAGTCTTTCTTCATGGTATTTTTCCATTCATAGTGTTGGCTTAGGTCCTAGGATTATCCTTGAGAGTCCAGAGTCATGGTATTGTAACTGTCCCAAAGAGGATTGGGTCATGGAATTTTAACACCCTTAATGTAACATCTCCGGTAAATAAAGAATATGAAATTTTCATATTTATTAATATTTGTGAATAAAATATCTATATTACTTTAAATATGATTCTATGTTCGATGGCGTACCCAACACGCAACATAGATTTTCTTTGAAATCATACGTTGCACACTAATAATATAATAATATTATTTTAAATGGTAGTTAACGCCTAGCCATTGTAATGGCGGGAATGAACAAAACGAACTAAAAATGATTATATATGTTTATAAAGTATTTTTACATTTATCCAATAAATTTTAGAGGCTTAAAATGCGAATGAATCCAATTACAAGCATAAATCTTCTAATATTCTTTAAAAGGTTGATTAACCGCCTTTTGATGGAAAACCCTTTTTAAATATAATTTTTGACAATTTTATATTTTATATTTGAAAAAATAAAATCTTTCTTTAGAATCAAGACATCAAAATTTACTTTGTGTAAATTTTTGTTATTTTCCGATAAAGTTCATTTTTAAATGAATAGTGAAAATGTTGTATTTTAATGCAAAACCTACTTTTAATGTAATTGATTCATAAGGTTATATTATCTTTTTAATTTGTTTTAATGTGTAGTTAAAATATATTTTTACCATTTAATCAAATGGTGGTCATTGTAATTAATTTCACTTTGATATTGGACATAAAAAAGTGTCAATCTTTTGATAGATATTGATTCTTAAAAACACGTTATTAGTTTTGACAACAGGAATTAATTATAAAATTGATTAATTCAACATCTATTTTCTGAATTTGGTAAAACGGGCACAATTTTTCAATTTGGAATATCATGTATAGCATAGGGTAAATTTTTGTTTTTTTTTTCTGAAAAACATCATCTTTTAATGAATAGTGAAACCACTAAGTGGTAGTTAAAAAACTGATTTTCGGTTGAAATGAAATTTTACCACCACTATGAATTGAATTTCAAAAATCTGACATACATGGTTGTCATTAAGATGTAAAATTTGGTTCAATGGGATTAAAATAATTTTTGATGAATAGTAACTTTTGAGTTTTATTAATCGCGATTAAAGGTGATTAGGGTAATTTGAGGTAAAAATAATGTTATAATAATATGAAAATACCATTACACTTGTCCTAACCTTATTGGATGAGTCATGGACGACAAAATAAATCAATGGGTCAATTTTTGGGACACCATGGAGAAACTTGTGTAAGATAATGACATTAATACCTTTTATATAAAGTAAAAATAAAAATGTCACAAACATGTATTGTTTTTATAAAAAAAATTATTACATGGAGTTATACAATTAATATTTTTTACTATAAATATTCATTATAAATCTAAAAAGATATCCTACATAATGATTTTTTTTAATTTTTAGACATTAAATAAATAAATTTTTTTATGACACCAGGATGATGTAGTGATTATGTCATTGATGAATGATTTAAATAAAATGAAAAGACAAGGTAAAATATAAGACATACACTTTTCAAAAAACTATTTTATGGGTGGATTAATAACCCTTATCACCTTATCCTCGAAATATATAATTTTGGGTCCTTTAATATCTTAAAATAAATTTATAATAATGTAACTTTTCAAGACATTCCAAGAGTGCCCCTCCTCCCTTTTATAAAAGGCCCCACCTCTACCCCCACACCCACACATCCCAAGCCTTTAGATCAACCAAACTCTCCTCATTTTATCTCTACCCATCCCTCTCTTCATCCAAAAATCCTTACCTTAGGAAGAATGATCTTCAAGAAACCCTTTTTGTTCAAACCAAAGGGAGTTACCCGATTTAATGGTAATGTATTATCTCTTGTTCATTTGTTTCATTTTGCTTCTCCAACCCCATAAACTATTTTTATTACTTTAGTTTGTAACAACACCAGTATATTAAATATACTACGATGTTTTTATGATACGTATTCGAGCTACACTTACACACATATCTGTCTAATGGTTAAAGAATATATTGTTTCCGTGGATGGCGAATTACTGCCACCTGAAACGATGAGTGTTCAATATTCTTCTACCACCTATCATGGTGTCCATTATGATGGAACTATATTTATTTATAATTTATATTATTTTTTATTTTCCCTCTATGCTTCTATATTTTACATTTAAAACATACCTTTATGCTTTTCATGTTGTGAAAAGGTGATAATTTCTTTTGAGGAAGTGTGGACTACCACCCCTCATGTGATGTGACTCGTTAATGCAATACATGGAATGTATAAAGAATGAAATTAATGAACTTATGTTACCTATATGACATATATAGTATACTATAATTATAATATATATATATATATATGTATCTCATTTAGTTTTAATTCCATTAATGTGACAAAGAAATGAAAGTAGCATTCATGCGTACGTACGGCCTACCGTCTCCATGAACGGTGCATTTCATTTTATTATCTCAAAATGTTATGGAATTGTATAAAAAGAATATATACTGGATATATATGATATTTTAATCATTAACAATATTTTGGAGATTGTGTAATTATAACTACATGGACAATTATTTTCAAACAAGTTCATTTTTGACTCATGTACCGAACATCGGCAAAAACTTATGTTATGAACTCACATAATTAACTAATTATTATTACATTATAATATGTGATATGAAGTGAATAATATAATTTAAAGGTGGTCCTTAAGAAATTATTAATTGACCTTATTTTATTATTCAATAATATAATGAAATGAACAAGACAAGTCGGACTTAAGGTAAGGGATCCAACCTCTCTCTTTCTTTTTAAGTACTCTCTTTTATGTCACTTCTTTTAAGCTCCTCTTTATTTTGTTGGTGGATGTTATTATATATTACTCTTACTATAATTTTTATTTTTATATGATGAGAGACCCTAATTGATATCTTAAATCCATTTTTGGATGTTTTAAGTGGCGCCGTTAGGCTGCCGAATTTTTGTAAGGGGATATCATATATCATTTTAAATTCCATGAGATTTTCATTTTTCGCAAAATATTTATTTCATTTGGTGTATTGTGTTCTTAAATTTGATATATATTACCATGGTTATATATATATTCATGGTATTATGTGATTCATATTGTGTTTATTATCTTTTTGTCATACAGCTCGATTGGTTACAATGAAGTATGTGGTTTTTATCTCACTTTTATTCCCCTAATATTCATGCTATATTTGTCACTATCTCATTTTATTGGTGCATTCACTTCCCATTATTCTACTATTTGTGTAAAATAATTTCATTTATGGGTATTCACATCAACATTTTACGTTTCTTCTTTCATGGGGTGTACATTTCAAAAGTTACCCAAATCCGTAAGGGAACCGTTCACCCTCCTCTTTTTAAAATACTTCTTTTTTTATGTCTTTTAATTTACATCTTATTATGTTGGGATATGTTCTTATATATCCTTGTTGATGTAAATTTTATGTCCAAGTGATGAGATACCATTTTCTCTCTCATCAACTCATTTTCTGAATTTTAATGTGATGCCGTTAGGCTATCGAATTTTTGTAAGGGAACTTCTTAACCCAGTTTCAATTATTTGTGTTAAACCTATAAATCTTGATTATCTCATGATATGTATATGCGTTAATGACACCTGATTGTTTTAAACTTAATAACCACTTATATTGTGTGTATTTATTTTTTTCACACATAATTACATAATTGATTTCTCCTTAATCTAAAGATACCATCTTTGTAAGGGACTTCATCTCAATCTCCTTTCATTGAGAAATATTTTGTTTTATACAAAAATTTATTTTATACGGAGTATAAACCCCTTTGAAATATACTTTCATTGAAAATTAATCTTTTTATACGAAGCATTTTACTAAACACCAAAAGGGAATGTTTTTGTCTTACATATGCAGCGACAACGACTTCTCTGCCGCCATGACCAATATTTGAGCTTCGACTTCCTCTA
Source organism: Viscum album (assembly GCA_963277665.1). Classification (NCBI taxonomy): domain Eukaryota; kingdom Viridiplantae; phylum Streptophyta; class Magnoliopsida; order Santalales; family Viscaceae; genus Viscum; species Viscum album. The sequence continues at coordinate 445,485,492 of OY728160.1, forward strand.
CAAGACATAACTTTTTTTAAATGAAAAATAAATACCATGTTTTACATTTATATTATTCTGGTATTGAAAATTTATTTGATATTATTTTGAGTAAATCAATGTGTTTTGGATATCTTATGATTGAAATGCGTAAATGTTACATTTCCTTTCTACATGTTTTATGTGATATGATTATGTTATAGTTCTTCGGAATTGATTATGAAGATGGGTGGTTTAGTGATAAAATAAGGGTGGGTGAGCCCGATATAGCTCTCTAATGCATTGGGTAATGCGAAGGAGATAAAAACTATGGTTTCTCCGAAGAGATTTAGGGAATATACTGTGGTGGGTATTCAAAATGTAACCATGAGGGTTACTCCTTACGTAAGAATGTTATGAATGCCTCAGGTTACCTTTAGGTATTATGATTTCTATGAGTTATTCATAAATCTTGCGATTTCATGAGGTATGTTAATGTTCTTATGTTTTAATATAAAGAATGATTTCATTGATTTTTATGTATACATGGACTATGTTTTCTTCCCGTATTTTTATATCCCTTACTCAGATTTTTGTGCTCATCCCATGTTTTTTAAATGTTTTCTATATGACATAAAGATGAATAGAGTCAAGGATTGGATCAAGGAAAGATGTGCTATGTAAAACATTGAATGATACATGTTTCTTTTTATGAGTTTTTGTTTTATGAAAAAAATGGAAACTGGGTAGAAGTGAATACCTTGTAATCTTTTGAGATGTAATAGATATGTACTAATTCTCTAAAACTATAAAACTGAAAAGATCCTAAATGTTAATTATTCATTAACTTCAATATTACGTAATGTTTTAAGGCAGGGTCCTTATATTTGGTATCAATGGTTGGTTTAGATAACTTTAGAGGTTAGAATATTGTTTTAGTATAAGTGAAAAGTTGTGTATAACCACAATGATTAGTATTTTAGATGGAGTCATTGTTATTTTTGAAAGATGGAATGATTTTGTGATAACTTGGATAAGTATATATTAGTGTTTATCTTCCTCATTATTACATGATGATTTTTTTGAAATACTCACACTGACATTTTTGGTTTTAGTAAATGGATGGATCTAGCTGACACCAAAGTGACAATGGGTATGAATAAAACTGTGGTGGTTCTCTGATCAAGAGACTGGATGAAATGGGGGATTCAATGAGGAATCTCATAGTTTTTCTAAACCTACTATTAAGGAGTCATGATTAACCACTTGAACCTTGGTGAGTTCAATAATTCATTATGTACGAGAGAACCAACTCGATGTGGAAGTTCAGCTGATAATTATAATGGTAACCATTAGGGTTTATATGATCTTTACTTTTTAGGTAATTATGGGTTAAAATATGATGGAAAATGAAAGGCTTGAGATTAAATTGCGGTTAAATTATGTTATGGTTATTTTTTAAGGTTTTATTTCTTCTTGAGGAATGTTATATAATTATATAGTTTTGGAAAAATGTTAACACGCAGACCATGTGACAACCACGTAAGTGGATTTTGGGTTATCTATGGAAATGATTAGCCTATCATGGAGGATATGTGATTAGGTTAATTACTATTCAGTATGAGACTTTAAGAGTAACTGATGTTATTTGGAGATAAATGTTAAGATTTATCTTGGAAGACTATGTGATTAAATCCTTCGGAGATTTGGGTTTAATTTCTAGTTTGGATTATTTTGAATAATTTTATGGATAACTTTTTATTGAATGGTATTTGATGAACTTTGGGTTTTTTTTGAAAAATTTTGGAGATTAAGAGTAGAATTTCTTTTTATAAAGGATTATCCTTTTTGGGTATTTTCTAATCTTGTACTAACTATTTTGGTTTTGGTTAAGGTCTAAAGACATGGAACATATATATTTCATCTTTTTTGGATTAGGTTATTCTCATGAAGTTGATGATAACACTCTTAATGTTAACTAGCCATCCTAAATACTGGTATTTTGGAGAAAAAAATGAGTTTGTGTAATAAATCTTGTAAAAGATGAATGTTTACATGAAAAGTATGTATGTTTCCAAATGATTTAGTTAAGCTCATAAATAAATTCCTTCATGAAATGTAACTTTTAAAAAAATGTTGTATGTTATCTTTTCCTACTGGGATATCAAATACCATTTAACAAATCATATGTTTTTGATTTTCTTGGGGTTAACTTTCTCCTAATCATGTTTTCTATCACTCTCCATCAGAACATGCCCCTTTTTTTCTTCCTTCTGTATCCATGTTTTCCTACAATGAATCCTTGTATGGGTTAACTCGGGATACCTTTGTACTTTTCTTTCATTATTTTAAAGAGATAGTTTTACTGACTCTTGTTCCGATGTGGGACTTTCAATGATGTTTCCGAGTCCAATTTTAAAATTGTGAGGACGCAATTCCCAAATGGGGGGAAGGATGTAACGTCCCAGGTAAATAAAGAAAATAATATCTTCATATTTACTAATATTTGTGAATAAAATATCAATATTACTTTAAAGGGGATGCTATGTTTTATGGAGTACCCAACACACAACAACGAGTTCCTTTGAAATCATGTGATGCACACTAATAATATAATAATATTTTTTTAAATGGTAGTTAACTCCTAGCCATTGTAATGGAGGTAATGAACATAATTAAATATCAGTCACTGGGTCTTTAAGGTCTCATATTGCAAGGTAGTTGAGATGTATGTCTAATGCTTCAATGACTCCAATAATCTAGATTGAAGGGAGTCATGTGAATTGTTCAGAAGTCCCAGAATATAGTTAGGAAACATAAATAATAAAACCCATTAATTTAGTATAAAAAATAATCATATTCATGGTTTATCACATTCATAGTAATATGATTCTAAGTGGGTTCACCATTTTTTTCTAATAGATTCCCTAACAAGTGATGACATTTAGGAATTTTAAGATAGATATGACCAAATTCAGAAGGATAGGTGATCAGTGGAACTTTTCTAGTGACATATTATAATGTGTGTTGGTCTATTGTAATGGAGGTTATGCATAAAAAAACTTTTATGTGTTAATTATTCCCAACATTAAGAATATCTTATATATTTACGTCTTATTGGTAAATTGTACCCAAATCCTAATGAAGGGAAAATTACTCAAGATTTTAATCATATAATAATATTTATAAACTCATATGAATCTATATATAAATACTAATTGTTTTAAATTAATGGGACTATCTATATGTATCGTAATTTTTCAAAATTGTCTTTATTAATAGATTATACTATAGTTTAAATCCATATAATTGGGAACTCAAGAGTTTATCATCTTCTAGGGAGATGGTGGTTGTTGTGATATTGGGATAGTTTTTTAATATAGGATATTTTTATGCATAGTTATAAAGGTAATCATAACATATGATTTTTCAACATAATGGGACATTTGGACCATTTAGGGTGAGGTGATAATGACCAAGATGGTGTCTTTTAAGGTATTAAAAAAAATTCAAGAAGTTTAAATTCATGAAACATATTAGACCATGTGTATGGTTTCTAGATATGATAGTTATAAAACATACATAGAGGTGGGCCTTTCTAGTTCTTTTCATGGGGAATATAGACCATTTAACATGAATTTGGCCCCATAGATAATATTTTCTAATGAAATGTTTTCTTGAGAATATAGACCATGTGAAATGACATCTGGATGAATAAGGGATATGTATTGGCAATGAAGGATGTATGTTAATTCATTTATATGTTGGAACCATGAGGATGGGTTCACATAGAATATATTTATACAAAAATTATGGTTTGAGATATTTTTGTGTCTAAACATTGAAGAGTTTTCCTAAATATCATGGTTAGTATAAATCTAATCCTACATAGTCTGAGATTTATAGCATCAAGTCATGTAACATGACTAGAACTATGTATTTTTGGATCGTATAACATTGATGTTGTCATGTGACTTGGACATAGTTGTGTATTCTTATTTCATGAGGCTAATTTTTTTATGATCTTTTAAATAGCTTGACTTGGACATTATCGTAATGTTTTATATCATGTGACATGGATTTTTTTGTGATGTTTTATATTGTGTGACTATAATGTTGTCATAAATTTTTGTTAATCATAAATATTATTTCTAGGTAGTTTTACCTCATGTGCATATTCCATTATTATATACTTCTATGATTTGTGACAAGGTTGTTTTCATGTCATTTTACAAAATAATACTAGAACACTATCATTTTGGATTACATTTTCTTGACTATGTTATTTTGTCAGATTTTATGTTATGTAAATAGGTTATGCTTGTAATGGAAGGGGAGATAATGGATGACTGAGCGAAGAATACAAATGGGCTTCTATAACAATACACACTAATGAATTATCAGATGAGATCATCAATAAGTTTATGATTGGTTGGGGATTACACACAAGGTGGTTACCTATATTGAGTGTCCACTTTCTATCATTTCATGTTTTGGATATTACAAGTGACTAGTGTAACGAAGGATATAACCATATAAAGAGGATGTGTTTGAGTTTATGAATGAGCTTCCAGTGATGTATCTCGAGAACATGAAGAGAGAATGAGTGGGGATTACACATGAATGTACACTACCCTTATGTCTGTGTCCATGGATCATTAATGATCCCTAGTAATGAAATCATCAATGGGAACAACGAAGGGTCTAACACCCAGAATGTAATTCCATATCTACATGACTAGTTGATTCAATTCAAGAGTTAGGAAGGGTATATTTATCCATGATAGAATGATCCATTTCCCTCATTGTATGGTTTGTTGTTATCAAGTGTATTAATAATTATGATCTCCCATAGGATTCTGCATATCTAGGATGATAATTCTCTATGCACTATTTATCAATAGATTACATGATCAAAGGGTTATAAACTAGTGAAAATGATTCAATCAAGTATATCACATAGATTTAGATGAGGCCTTGATAATTGGGATCATGTGTAGGATACATGGGGAAATGGGTTCCCTACCACTTAAATTGGAGAGTTTATGGCACTCTGGTGTGGGTGAAAAAGAAAATTGATTAACCCAGTTGAATGATTATGGTGTAGCTTGACTCTAGTATGGGACATGCTGAATAGGGATTCTCTTTAGTAAGGGATGTGAGAATATTGACAACCAAGGGGATCATCATAGAGATTAATGAGTGAAGGTTATTATCCCTAGTGAATGTTAATTGAAAAAAGATCACCAAATTAGGGATGAGTGAAGGGATCACTCTAATGATGGATGTGTGAAGATATCAACCTAAATAGGATTGAGTGAAGGGATCACCCATGTGTGTGATGCATAAATTTGGTTCACCATATGTATAAATGGGAGAATTGATTTACCTAATAGTTTTACTTGGCAATGGATTCAATATAGTTTCCAAGGGTCTCAATGGATAACATCAAGAAAATAGCACTCTATTATGTCTTAGAGAAATTTTACATGACCTTAAAATTTAAGAACATGGGAAAAAGTGGTTTCTTATGATTTTTTTCTATGTATTAAACCTTTGACCCCCTCAATTACCATCAAAATAGGTTAATTCTCTTAAGTTTCATGCATTATGTCTACTAAAATAAATCATATTCTAGTTCATTTCACTATGGTTCATATAGATCCATGTCCTCTCTATGAACTCCAAAAGTTTTTAATTTGTAGAAAAATGGTCCTATTTATAGAAAACATGTGTACCTTGGTGTATGTGGGATTCTTGCAATGTATACATGTGAAAACAGTGTTGGGAGTGACATACACAATTTTTTTTCATGGCTTAGAGGTGAGACCACTCATACAAGGGAACATACCATGATACTGAGGAGAGAAACCCTAGGTGTTTTCCCAAGGGTCTATGTGAAGAAACTTGAGGGATATTCCTATGTCTTAGGAAATAATATAGTACATTTCTTTGGAATATTACTTCATTCTAACAATTGAATTCATCACTTGGTGGGTCATGACCCGTCCTCGGGGCCCGTGCCGTGACTACCCCAAGCCCGCCTCCCATAGGCTAGGGGCTGGCGACTAGCACTAAGGCATAAATCCAGACAAAAAAAGGGGAAGGAATTTCCTTCATAAATTAAACAAACACCACAGAGTATGCAAGAATAAGTAAACACTAAGTAAAACTGGGTACAATAGTAGTCCGGAAAAGTAAGTGGGCTAGAATACAAACCCAAACTGAAAGTAAAGTACAACTGGAAAGAACGTAAAACAATTGAAAGTAAAGTAGCCACGTCGAGCCGTCCACTAGAAGTCCCACCTGAAGGGCATGTACAGATAGCCTCATCAGCTCCTTGGGTCCAGCCGTCCACTCCGTGTACGTCCTGCCTAGTGGTCCACTTCCAAGAACCAACCTTCTCCACAAGCCTCAACCACGATTAGCGCTGTCTCTTGTCTGAATCTAACACAACGTAGTGTGGGAATAGCCCATGAATGTGTGAGTATACACTACTCAGTAGGGACCTCGAGACCCCCGAAGGTCTCCCAAAATCCACAAAGGAAAATCCACAAGGGAAAGATATAATCACGAAGTAACAACCAACCATTCTTAGGTATATGCCCATACATATACCTAAGTCATCAATCCAGTTCGGCTCCAACATCCAAGCCCATGTTCGATCACGTCCACATAGGAGTACCACCCAATCCACACAGGATAACACAACCCAATCCACATAGGAAAGCAAGTCAATCAAATCGAAGATACTGATTGAAAGTCAAGACTCAACTCACATAGGTATACTTCTTCGTAATGTGATAGAGATGATCAGATATAGCCACTGATTCATCTAAGCTGTCGGACCCACATAGGATACAGACTAGCTCCTCTGCCAGACCCAAGTAGGATAGCAAGAACAGAGTCGTACACTACCAGACCCACACAGGATACAAGAACAGTCTTCATCACTGTCGAACCCATGGTGGATTTCATTACCGTCTTCATCGCTACCGAAGCTACATAGGATTTTAGTGCAGTCTTCATTGTCGTCGATCCCACAGAGGATTTCAGTACGGTCTTCATCGATGCCGAACCCACATAGGATTTCAGTGCAGTCTTTATTGTCGTCGAACCCACGGAGGATTTCAGTACGGTCTTCATCACTGTCGAACCCACATAGGATTTCATTATAGTCTTCATCACCGTTGAACCCACGGAGGATTTCAGTACGATCTTCATCGCTGCCGAACCCACATAGGATTTCCGTGCAGTCTTCATCGTCGCAGCCAGCTCTAGGGTTCCCGCACACAGCATGCTCTTTTCCGGAAGGGTCCGCTCCACCATCCAATGGGGGTCGATACATCAAATGACACATAGTCCTGAGTTGATGTATCCCAAATTTACTTCTTGACAAGAGGAACTCAGCGTGATAAACGTCGCCTCAAACGGACGCTCGGTTTGAGAGTTATTGGATTTTTCGTTCCAGGGGCCCGGTTGGTTTTTAAGTCAAAATCAACCCGACCGCACTCCAACTACATCCAAACCTCGAGCAGAGTAAGCCAAAATTTTCTTCTCAATAATTGGAATCCAACAAAGTCAATAGCACGTCAATCGGATGTCCGGAGCTCAAATTATAAGTGTTTCCGCTCCGAGGGCCCGATAGGTTTCGTGTTCGAACCAACCCGGCTGTACCCAAAGTTATTTTAAATCATGAGTGTAATATACCAAAACGACTGGATTGTTCCAAGGATCGCCACAAAACTAACGGTGCATCGATCGGAGGTACGTACACCATGATATGGGCAAAAGAAAGAACCTATTCGGTTCGGGGGGTTTTGGGGCCGGACCGACCCGGCCCGAGACCCCCTGGGTCGGCCCGAACCGGGTCCGGGTCCGGCCTGGGAGGCCGGTTGGCCTGGCGTGGGCACGCCCCATAGGGCCAGTGCTGGTCGTACTGTTTCGGAAAGGGGGGGGGGGGCGGATTCCCACCTTGATTGAAGCCGCTACCCCACGTGGGGGCCGCTCCCTTTGGCCAGTGGAGGCGGCGTTGGGCGCCGCGTCTTCCCCGGGTCTCGCGCGGCCGCGGGACTGTTCGCCTTCCGCCACGGCTGAAGCTGTGACGATCCCTCTTGGTGGCGCGCCAGGCCGCCGCCACCACCGGGCCGCCGCCACCACCGGGCCGCCGCCTTCGGCCGCCGGCGCCGCCGCGCGAGCGTCCTGCGCTGCCTGTGAAGTCCGCGGGCCCCCAAAGCCGCTCCGGTGGTCCATTCTTGCTCTTGTTTGTGCCTGGGGTCTCCTCGGGACCCGTAGATTACTGTGAAGGCCTCCAATCACTCAACAGCCCCGTTTCATCGTCGCCCAATGTTCCACACATCAAGAACAGAGAATCCGTGGGTTCGGACTTGTTTGTTGGTCCTCACCCACCGCATTAGTGGTTCAACGACTTTCAATAATATAATCATATGTCGAGGATATAATCCACCTAAATTAAATTAAACCAAACCCCATACCTCAAGGTGTTGATGAACGAAGATCATCGCGGGAAAAGATGTTGCGGGATACGACATCGCGGAAGAGGATCATGGGCGTCGCGGTAAACGGTGTCACGAGGAAGAGGATCGTCAGCGTCGTGGTACACAAGGTCACCTCGTCGATCTCCAGGGATTCGGCATTCTGCATTGTCCTTCATTGGAGGCTAGCTTTCTTTGTCGGCAACAATGTGTTCTTCACATTCTTCAAGGAGGAGGATGAAGTTCATGACTTGAGCAAAACCTCTCCAATCCTTCTCGCACAATGAAACAACCATAAAAAAATAAGGTTTTTCCTTATTTTATTACTCATGCCATCTCTTTTTGAATTTCAACATTAAAACACGATTTAGTTATCTAGCGTTGACCAATTAATGATGCCTTTAATAATTCATTTAAACATGAGAGTCGACTTGGCATTAATAAAAAGGTGTGCGGGTGAGTTACCCAATTAAATTCTTGTGGGAGGTGAAAAATGAAATAAAGGGAGTGGGGCTCGTGTAGGACCCACCTCACTAATATCCTACCTAGGAGTAAGGGTATTGTGGGTCCCACTCCAACCACCATTCCAAGGTTATAATTACTTAGAATAAAAATGAAATTGTAGCACCAAATTTTATTTTTATTCTTTAGTTAACCCAATTAATTAATAACCTCATCCGAGCGAACGTAACTCTGGAAAAGATGTTCCTAAAAAATTACCGGCATTGAGATTCCATTGGTGTCACTGGATTCCGATTCTGAGCACCGGTTTAAAAGTTATAAAAACATGCTCGTTCGTTCACTGAACATACCCGAGCTAATCTTCGGAAATTGATTCCGGGCACACCGACCCTTAGAATCAGGTGCCGTCAGAAACTGCGTTCTATTAAAATCCCAAAGAAAAATAACAAAACAATTTCCCTTGAATTTTACGGGTCTTTACATTACTCCCACCTCATGGATTTACGTCCTTGTAAAGATACATCATAAACTAGGGGAACAAATGTGGGTATTGTGCATGCATCTGAGCCTCCTGCATCCAAGTTCTCTCCTGGAGGTTCATGTGATTCCATCTGATGTGCACTAGAGGTATCAAACATCCACACATGACCCACTCTTGTCGATCCTCGATCTCCACTGAGACCTCCGCAATAGTCGACCCATCGTAAACGTCCAACTCCCCATTGTCGATGATATGCGTCGGGGCGTGCACGTATCTCCTCAGCTGAGATACATGGAATATGTCGTGCACCCAGTGCAACGATTGTGGTAGAGCCAGGCGATAAGCCACCTCGGATATCCTGCTGAGGACCTGTAATGGTCCGATGAATCATGGAGATAACTTGTCGCCTCTACTAAATATCTGTAATCCACGTCGAGGTGAGTCCCGTAAGAAGATGTGGCCGCTATCCTTGAACTCTAGTGGTCTCCACCTCCTGTCAGTATAAGACTTCTGCCGGCTCTGAGCTATCTTCATCGGCTCCTGGATGACCTGGACCTTCTCTGTCATGGCCTGGACCATCTCTGGTCCCACAAGTGCTGACTCCCTAGGGTCTTTCCAGCACAGAGGTGATCTGCATGGTCGGCCGTATGATGCCTCTTATAGCACCATCCCGATGGTGGAGTGGTATCTATTGTTGTACGCGAACTCCACCACGCGTAGGTGGTTCTCCAAGCTACGACCAAAGTCGAGGACACATGCATGGAGCATCTCCTCGAGAGTTTGAATGGTCCTCTCCATCTGACCATCTGTCTGAGGGTGAAAGGTGGTGCTTAGACGTAGCTGCATCATGAATTCCTTCTGAAACCCCTTCCATACCCAGGAAGTAAAGCGAGAATCTCGATCAGAGATGATAGATGATGTCACACCATTAAGCCATACAATATCATGAATGTAGAGACTTACCAATATCTCTACTAAGCCCTGATCTCGAATGGGTAAGATGTGAACCGACTTGGTGAGTCCGTCGAAAATCACCCAAATAGAGTCGTGACCTCTGGAAGTATGTGGTAGTCCAGTCACAAAATCCATAGATATCTCGTCCCACTTCCACTCAGGGACCACTAAGGTCTGTACCAATTCTGCTGGTACCTGGTGCTCCACCTTCACCTTCTGACAGGTGAGGCATCGAGAAACAAACTCAGCTACATCCTTCTTCATACCTGGCCAACAGTGCTGTCGTCTGAGATCCGAGTACATCTTCACCACTCCTGGATGTACCACTAAAGGGGAAGTGTGAAACTCTCTCAACACCTCCTCTTATAAAGCAACAGGTACCATGGTACGTCCTCTGAAAAGGATGACGTGCTCTCCTCCTACAGAGAATCCATCAGGTGTCTGTCCTGAGGATATCTGCACACGCTGCATCTCACAGTCAGTGTCCCCATGTTGTGCCACTCTGACCCATTGCAGTAGTGGAGGAGTGACTCTGAGTGACTGAATAAAGGCTACTCTATCTCTATCCACAAAGGATATCTTCAAAGCGGCTTGCTGCTCCGTCGCCTCCCCGAGTAGCTGGATGCCCGTCCTCCTGCTGAGGGCATCGGCTCCTACGTTCCACTTTCCAGGAGTATAGACTATCTCAAAGTCATAGTCCTGGAGGAAATCGAGCCATCGCCACTGGCTCAGGTTCAGGTTCTTCTACGAGAATATGTACCTGAGACTCTGGTGGTCAGAGTAGACTGTAAAGAACTCTCCCATTAGATAGTGCCGCCACATCTTCAGAGCGAAGACCATTGTTGCTAACTCCAGTTCATGGGTAGCATAGTTCTGCTCATGCTGCCTCAACTGACGTGATCCACAAGCGATCACGGCGCGCTCATGCATCAGAACACATCCGTTTCTGGTCCCTAATGCATCGCAGTAGACTATGTACCCTACTCCCTCCTCTAGTAGCCTCAAGATAGGTGTGCTGGTCAATCTCTATCTCAGCTCCTGGAAGCTCTGCTGACATCGGTTTGAGCACACGAAGGGGTTCCCCTTCTTCGTCAAAGCTGAGAGTCGTGCCGCAACTCTGGAGAATTCTGACACAAACCTCCGGTAGTACCCAGCTAGACCCCAGAAACTCCGCACCTCTGTCATGCTCCTGGGTGGCTCCCAAGCTAGAACTGCCTCAATCTTCACAGGATCCACCACAACTCCCACCTCATAGATGACTTATCCCTAGAATTGTACCTCGCGTAACCAGAACTGACACTTCACGATCTTTCCATAAAGATGGTTACCTCGGAGTGTGTCTAGTACAACCCGCAAGTGGTAGGCGTGCTCCTCCTCAGTGGTCGATTATATCAATATGTCGTTGATGTAGACCAAGACAAATAGATCGAGGTATGGATGAAAGATCATGTTTATGAGACCCATGAACACTACTGGAGCGTTGGTTATGCCGAAATTCATAACCATGTACTCATAGTGGCCATACCGATATCTGAAGGTCGTATTCTGCACGTCCTCATCTCGAACACTGAGCCGATGATTGTCTAATCTAAGGTCTATCTTCAAGAACCATCATGCACCCTTGAGCTGATCGAAGAGGTCGTCAATCCTCTGTAGTAGATAATTGTTCCTCACGGTCACATAGTTCTGGCGATGATAATCGACACACAGTCGCAAGCTCCCATCCACCTTCTTGGCAAACAATATCGGGGAAGCCCAGGGTGAAACACTGCGTCAGATGAATCCCTTGCTCTCCAAGTCCTCCAGATGTACTCGTAGCTCTCGAAGCTCAGAGGGGGCCATCCGATATGCTGGAGTGGATATCAGGGTTGTCCCGGGGTATAGGACAATATTGAAGTCTACCTTTCTGCGAGGAGGTAGTCCTAGGATGTCATCAGGGAAAACATGTTCATACTGATCCACCACTACAGGAAAACTCGGACACTGCACGTCAACTACTCCTAGGATGAGTCTAAACAACTGATGAGTGATGGGATGTCCTCTCTTCTGCGTGAGACCATCCTATGATGCAAAGGCTCCCTTCTCGCTGGTGAAGGTGAACCTGCTCCCATCAGTGTTAACACACCACATCTTGCACCTAATACAGTCGATCTGATCATGGAATGTGGATAACCAATCCATGCCAATGATGACGTCTAAAGGCCTTGAAGCTCCTACAAGAATATCCCAGACGAAGATCTCCGCCTCCTAGAGTATGCTCACACTACCGGCACCAGTGTGTAATCGTCGAGTCTACTCCCGTAGGAGTATCTAGCCGTAAGGATCGAGCCAACAGCTCCGTTGGAATCTTAGAGCTCTGAAAAAGGGCAGCGACAATAAAATAATGACTCGCTCTTGTGTCTATAAGAACTACAGAAAGGGTGGTGTAGACACAGATAGTACCTCGAATCATCTCTGGCACGCCATGGTTGTAGGCCTCCGCTACCTAAAGCTGAGCATTTCTTTGCAAACCAGCTCCTTGTGGTCGGGGTGGACTTCATGGGGGTGGTGGCGGTAAACCCTCAAAGTGTCGCCCACCACCTGCTACTCAACCAGATCCCCTGACTCATCCGCCTGCTCTCGGCGGACTGCCACGGTCGACCCTCTGCCTCTGCCTGGGTGGCCCCTCAACCGTATGCTTCTCCTCTGCATGGCGGGTCGGGCAGTAACGAGCCATATGGCCCTACCTTCCGCATGCGTAGCACTAGATGCTCCTCAGAAGGCTGGCTCTGCACCCTGTGCCCCGCACCTCTGAGCCAGTGTCCTCAAGTCGTCTGCTTGATGGCCCAGTCTTCCTGGACCCATGTGACATCCGTCGACTGCCAGCTGCATAAGACTCCACTACTTGTCGCCCTGTGGTAGGTCTCGCTGCTGGTGTAGGTTCAGCAAGAAAGCTCTCAATGAGGAGGTCTCTCTCCAGCACTCCTCCTTACGTCGGAATGCTGAGGGAGATCACTGATGCCTTGATCTCATGCCTCAGTCCCTGGTCGAAGGTCCGGGCCTAGAATAATTGGCCCCGTACCATGTCCGTCGAAAATCGCAAGAGATCGGTAAATCTCACCGAGTACAGGGAGACCATCATGCTGCCCTGCTGCAGCTGTAGTAGCTCCTGAATGCGCACCGCACAGAGGGTGGCTGGGACAATCTTCGAGCGGAAGAGGCTCTCAAAGTCCGTCCAGAAGAGATATGCCTCATCATGTACCTAGAGCATCAAGCTCCACCATCCCCCTACTGCAGCGTGCAGGAGGCTCGCTGCGAGGATCACCATGAGGTCAGTTGGTGTCCCCACTAACCTGAAAACTCGTACAACCACCTCCAGCCAATCCTCGGCTACCTAAGGGTCCATCTCCCCATAGAACCTGGGCGGTCTATGACACTGAAACTCGTGCAGTGCACTAAGGCGACGTACACTATCAGCGGCTGGGTCTGGAAGCATCGGTGGCTCGGCAAGTAGAGGTATTGTCGGTGCCTCCACTGTCAAAGGGCCCTGCACTGAGGCCTCATCGCTCGGTGGGATGTCGTCTCGCTCAATGCTCGGAACTCTAGCTGGCTGCCATCATGGGGCCATCCTGAAAAGAAACAGGTGCGCCATGGTCAAACAGTATATTGGTGAGCTGAAAAAAGTAATCACAAAGAAAACTTTTGAAACACACATGAAATCAATGTTTCGTGCATTGAGTCAGAAATCAGAAGTCAGGGTCCTGGTGTACGGATACGTCGACCGCCGCACCGACACTAAACTCCCTGGACTGATAACCACACTTAATACCCCTAACACTATTGCTTCACATAGAAGAAAGATCACAGTCCAGAGATCTGCGGTAGAACCGAACTCCTCTAATACCAATTTGTCACGACCTGTCCTCGGGGCCTGTGCCGTGACTACCCCAAGCCCGCCTCCCATAGGCCAGGGGCTGGCGCCTAGCACCAAGGTGTAAATCCCGACAAAAAAGGGGAAGGCAATGCCTTTATAAAGTAAATAAACACCACAGAGTAAGCATGCACAAGTAAACACTATGTAAAATTGGGTACAGTAGTAGTGTAGAAAAGTATGTGGTCCAGAATACAAACCCAAACTGAAAGTAAAGTACAACTGGAAAGAAAGTACAAAAACTGAAAGTAAAGCAGCCATGTCGAGCCGTCCACTGGAAGTCCCACCTGAAGGGTGGGAACAGATTACCTCATCAGCTCCTCAGGTCTAGCCATCCGCTCCGTGTACATCTCGCCCAGTGGTCCACCTCCAGGTACTGACCTGCTCCACAAGCCTCAACCCCGATCAGCGCTGTCTCTTGTCTGCATCCAACACATCGTAGTGCGGCCACAGCCCATGCTGGGGTGAGTATACGCTACTCAGTAGGGAACCTGAGACCCCCGTGGGTCTCCCAAAATCCACAAAGGAAAATCCACAAGGGAATGATAGAATCACAAAGTAACAACCAACAGTACATAGATATATGCCCATACATATACCTAAGACGTCAATCCATTTCACCTCCAAAATCCGAGCCCAAGTTCGATCACATCCACATAAGAGTACAACCCAATCCAGAGAGGAAAGCACAACCCAATCCACATAGGAAATCAAGTCAATAATATCGAAGATAATGATTGAAAGTCAAGAATCATCTCACACTGGTATACTTCTTTGTATGGTGATAAAGATGATCAGATATAGCCACTGATTCATCTAAGCTGTCAGACCCACATAGGATAAAGACCAAATACTCTGCCAGACCCACGTAGGATAGCAAGAACAGAGTCATACACTGCCAGACCCACGTAGGATACAAGAAGAGACTTCATCGCCGTCGAACCCAAGGAGGATTTCAGTACGGTCTTCATCGCTGCCAAACCCACATAGGATTTCAGTGCAGTCTTCATCGCCGTCAAACCCACAAAGGATTTCAGTACGGTCTTCATCGCTGCCGAACCCACATAGGATTTCAGTGCAGTCTTCATCGTCGTCAAAACCACGTAGGATTTCAGTACGGTCTTCCTCGCTGTCGAACCCACATAGGATTTCAGTGCAATCTTCATCGCCGTCGAACCCACGGAGGAATTTAGTATGGTCTTCCTCATTTTCCGAACCCACATAGGATTTTAGTGCAGTCTTCATCATCGCAGCCAGCTCTAGGGTTACCGCACACATCATTCTCTTTTCCGGGAGGGTCCGTTCAATGAGCCAAAGGGGGTTGATACATCAACGGACACACAATCTAGATTTGATGTATCCCAATGTTCTGTCTTGACAAGAGGAACTCAACGTGATAGACAACGCATCAAACGGATGTCCGGTCTAAGAGTTATTGTCTTTTTCGTTCCAAGGGCCCGGTTGGTTTCTAAGTCAAAACCAACCCGACCACACTCCAAATGAATCCAAACCTCGAGAGGAGTAATCCAAAGGGTCTGTCTCAATAAGAGAAATCCAATAAAGTCAATGACAAGTCAATCAGATGTCTAGAACTCATGTTATAAGAGCTTCCGCTCCGAGGGCCTGGTAGGTTTCGTGTTCGAACCATCCCAGCCATATTCAATGTTTTTCGAAACCATGAGTGTAATATGCTGAAACGACCGTCTCGATCCCAGTATCTCCACTAAACTAACGGTGCATCGATCGAAGGTCTGTAGCCCACGATATGGGCAAAAGAACAAACCTGTCCGGGTTAGGGGGTTTGGGGCCCGGACCGATCCGGCCCGAGACCCCCTGGGTTGGCCCGAACCGGGTGACCCGAACTGGGTCCGAGTCCGTCCACTTATGGCGCGGCCCAGTACGGTGTGCGCGGCTGGGCCCAGTGCGGCCGGTCCGGCCTGGGCAGCAGGGGGGCCGGCGCGGGCGCGCCCCGCACGGCCGGTGCGGGCCGTGCCGTTGCGGAAAGGGGGGGGGGGGGGGCGCCCCCCTTGATTGAAGCCGTGACCCCACCTGGGGGTCGCTCCCATCGGCCAGCGGACGCGGCCCTATGCGCCGCATCTCCCCTTAGTCCCACACGGCCGCGGGACGATTCCTCTTCTGTCGCGTTTTCAACCGCGGCGGTCCCTCTTGGCAGAGCGCCGGGACACCGCCACCTCCGGCTGGCGGCCCGCGCTGCCGGTGAAGTTCTCGGGCCACCGGAGCCGCTCCAATGATCTGTTCTTACTCACGTCTATGCCTGGGGTCACCTCGGTACCCGTAGATTACTGCGACGGCCTCAAATCGCTCAACGACCCCATTTCATCGTCTCCCAACGTTCCTCACATCAAGAACAGAGAATCGTTGGGTTCAGACTTGTTCGTTGGTCCGCACCCACCGCGTTAGTGGTTCAACGACATTCAACAATTTAATCATATGATGAGGATATAATCCACATAAATTAAATTAAATTAAACCCCCTACCTCATGGTATTGATGAACGAAGACCGTCGCGGGAAAAGACGTCGCGGGAGACGGGGTCGCGGAAGAGGATCGTGGGCGTCGCGGTACATGGCATCGCGGGGAAGAGGATCGTTGGTGTCGCAGTACATGGCGTCGCATCGTCGATCTCCAAGGATTTGGCGTTCTGCACCGTTCTTCGTTGGAGGCCGGTGTTCTTCATCGGCGACGGTGCGTTCTTCGCATTCTTAAATGAGGAGGATGAAGTTCAAGATTTGAGCAAAACCTCTCCAATCCTACTCGCACAATGAAACAACCATAATAAAATAAGGAGTTGCCTTATTTTATTACTCATGCCATATGTTTTTGAATTTCAACATTAAAACATGATTTAATTATCGAGTGTTGACCAATTAATGAGGCATTTTATAATTCGATTAAATGTGAGAGTTGACTTGGCATTTAAAAAAAAGGTGTGCGGGTGAGTTACCAAATTAAATGCTTGTGGGAGGTGAAAAAGGAAATAATGTGGGTGGGGCTCGTATGGGCCCCCCTCACTAATATCCTACCTAGGAGTTAGGGTATTGAGGGTCCCACTCCAACCACCATTCCACAGTTATCATTACTTAGAATAAAAATAAAATTGTAGAACAAAATTTTATTTTTATTCTATAGTTAACCCAATTAATTAATAACCTCACCCGAGAAAACGCAACTCCGGAAAAGGTGTTCCTAAGAAATTAACGGCACTTCAATTCTATCGGTGTCCTCAGATTCCGATTCCGAGCACCGGTGCAAAAGTTAGAAAACCCCGCTCGTTCGTTCACTGAACGTACCCGAGCTAAACTTCGGAAATTGATTCTGGGCACACTGAGCCTCGGAAGCAGGTGTCGTCAGAAACATCATTCTTGTAAAATCCCATAGAAAATTAAGAAAAACATTTCCCTTGAATTTTACGAGTCTTTACATGGTGAATGTGGGGACCAATAGTTATGATTTCTTATTATGAAGGTTTCATACCTTGTTTGCAAAACATTTATATATGTTTAATCTTAATTTTACTTCTATATATGAAAATTTAAATATACAATCATGGAGATGACTATAATAGATTTAACTATTTCTATTAAAGTGATAAGGATATCTACTTCAATTGAATTGGGTGTAAGGACCAATACACACAACTATTTAATGGTATATCAAATGACATATATAAATGTGTAATTAATACAAGCATTTATGGACTCATAACATCCTATATTAGATATTACGAAATAAAAAATTTATTTGATGATTTTTTAAGGTCTAATGAGCCTAAAAAAGAAGATATCATGCATTATTAGTGTCTCATCTAATATATTTCATCTATATATAGAGAAAATATATTCTAATATTTTCATTGACCTTAATGGTTCTCATTATAGTGTCATATTATATAATCATTTTATGTGATAAATACACTATGGTAATTATAACATTGAAATCACACAAAATAACAATATTCATGTAATAAGATATTTATTAATATTAAATTTGTTGAAAAAAATGGTAATAAAATGTTCGAATTATTTTCATCCAAGGAACGAACACCTAAATCTCATATTTTAATAAGTGATTAAGTGGTGATATTTTTTTGAAACCATTATTAAAATTATTATTTTTTAATAATAGAAAATAACCATAGTTTAACCATTATCCTAGGGTTAGGTATGTTCAACATAATTCTTCTTTTACGATATTTTATATTCCTAATAATTTTTCGATTATATATGAATGTGTCTATGTTTGGAATAATAGAAAATTGTAGGGTTGGAATTATAGGGGAGATAAAATTCATGTATATATTATAAAGGAATACGAGATAAATGTTATGTTTATGAAAGGTTTATAATGGATGATTAACAAAAAAATTAAATAAATGTAAGTAATTAGAGACAATAAAACATGATAACAATGTCATTGAAACTGAAATACTTTGTAAAGTGAAAACAAATAATGTGGTCCATAGACCACATAATTTTTTTTTCATTACATTCATTTAAAGATCCATAAAGTTCACCATGGAACTACCATTATGATGTTCCTTATGAGGTGTATCCATGGGTTTTTGAATAATCACTAAAACTTTTATCCATGGTCCTTCAACATTGATGATACGATTGTATAACAGAAGTTGAGAAGTAAGAAGGTATAAAGCTTTAGGAATGAGGGAATATCATCCATATGTTTTCAGTAGGATAATACACACACTTTAAAAGGCTAGGAATCCTTTATATTATCTATGGGAAGACTCCCTAATATGATTCACATAATCATTTACATCCTAAATGTGTAATTATTGAATTTAGATACTTAATTTATTACCATCAATCTTTAACTGTCCTATTACATTTAATATAGTTTGAAAGGTCAGGAGATTGAAATGTGAACTCCTTAGTGTTAGGATAGAAAAATGATTCATGGAAGTGTAAAATTAATTAATCCATTTGACTAATGGCACCATGGCCCCATTATATCATATAAAATGTCAAACCTTGGTATCCAGAATAAAATTTATCTATATATTAAAATAACACATACCTACAGGATAAATAATAATACTTCTATTATAATTTAGTCATATACTATAAAAACCCATATAATATTATATGAAATTTTTTCTTTATGGAATATTCCATCCAATATTTCTCTTAAACTAAATTCTAAAATAATTTTTATGTAATTTCACATTTATCACATTATAATGAACCATACATCACATAAAAAGATATAATATTTTAATTTAAAAATATTCATTACATAACACAGAAATAAATTATAGAATATAATGTGTTTACTTCCTTTGGAAACATGGATACATAAACTACTAGTTCAAATGAGATCTACATTATCTCCCAATAATTTCTTTATAACTATCACCCTCTAAAAAACATATGATTCATAATCCCCATCTTTATAAAATTAGGGAATGGAAACCTATGAATGGGTTAGATCATATTCTATGTAATGTAAAATATAGTATATAACAATTGATGATCGTATTCTAGAATATTCTATGAATAAGGTTATGAGATCATGAATATAAATTAAAATGTTCATACCGTATATATTATTGATTATAAACATGAACCATGTCATAAATCATAATAATTTTGAAATACAAGAATCATAAGATTCATAGATGATCCAAAATCAAAAATGAAACATATGTTCATGTCATATATGTGAAACACCATAAGAATTATAGATATAATTTCATATTCTAGTGTTAAATATTGAGACTATAAAATAATAACTGATCCATCTTGTCTATTTACGAAATCATAAAAAGTCATGAATCAATACCTGTTTCACATAGTGAATTAGGACATTAAATTATTATCCATAAAATATTAATCACAGTGACTTATTTTTTATAGTGTATCAAACATATCGACTTGTTTCTTATAATTATCTTTGGAGACATTAAACATTACACAATACATTTGAGGGATATATACTTCTAGGTAAAACCATAAAATGATAAATTCAATACATAAATTATCCATAAGATCTTTAAACATTAACCAAATCATCAAATCACAAATCATTAAATGATAATGGATTTCATAAACATTTCACCAATCCCATCATTTCATAAACCATGGAAAATAAATGTGTCACATAAATAAATCATTACCATAATCATAAACAATCTTGAATGAATAAAAATTATTCCATTTTATCATATCCCTTTTGAAACCTAAGAATCAAATTTTTTTTTTCATTTATAAATAAGAGAGCCATAAAAAAGGAATTAAATATATTCCAATTAAAAATAAAATTTCTATTTTTAAAATCAGTTTTTAAGAAAGTTTTAAATATTAATGGAAAAATTTTATTTAAAAATAACCATGAAATATTTACATGTAATCTTTATATCATTGGGTGGTTATGATGATATGAAAATCCATTCCTATTGTATATGTTAAATCACTGATTCCTTTTATATATTTTAATTCCAAAAATATAAAACTACCTCATCCAAAAAATGGAATGTTTATTCATTTTAAAAAAATTTGAAAAATTAAAACAAGGGTAAAAAAAATTTATGAAAAAAATTTATATTTTTAAAAACAGTAATGGAATCATTTCTTGAAAGCGTGAACAAGTAAGAGAAACAATTTTTGCATAAAGGGAGAAATAATTTCAATTTTATATAAAAAATTATTTTGTATCTTGAGTACATAATGACATAAAAATGAAATAAAATAATGTAATTTAAATAAATAACTATAATAGAATAAAATAGGAATTTATTTAGAGATAAATCATAATAGTTGATAATTAGATGTATAATCATAAATAATCATAATAAAAAATTACATTGTAAAATAAATTCTTTTCCACATTGGTATTTTTTGAATCATATTCCTTATGAAATAAATAACCTTATATGGTAATGATTATTACATAATTTCAATTTTAATAATCATAAAATAAATTCATGGGAATTATATACACCACAAAAAATAAGTAGTTTTTGTATATTTTGGTGCCCCTAGAAATAATAGTTTGATGAAAATATGATATCTCAAGTCTCTAATTACATTATAGTCATGATAAAGTCATTAATATTAATTTAATTTATTATTAATTTATTAATGAATAATAATCATATACATAATACCATATATTATTTACTTATATCCTTTTACCTCTTGTTTATTACTAATTTTTTTGTCAAAATCATTTTTCTAGGTGATAACTGCATTGCTTTTCATGTATATTGGGGTTTGGTCAATTTTCTCCTAGTCCTTTTTTAGGGTTCCATAATAAAAATAATTTTTAATGTGATATAAATATCATATATATTCATTATATACATATTTATATTCATTTATAAAAGTTGGAGATACAAAAATGAATTACCTCATTCAAGGAGATGATTGATTATACGTAGGCATGTACATTGTTTACATTTTTTCAATGGATGAAATGAAATAATGGTAAATATTACAATGTTATATGTATAATTATTTCATAAATAATATATATATATATATATATTAAATATATCAATATATCTATCCATGAGAGGAGGTGAGGGAATATTATTTACATCGATTCGATAGGTGGTAGTCCACCTTAAACAGGCTTGACAATTAAATTTCATAATTTATGGAGGTAATGATTTATATAAGTAATGTAATTAAAATAATAAAATATAATTATATTTAATATACTTATTTTATTATTTAATTACATTTTATAAATATTTTAAGGACATAGAAGAAGAAATAAAATGAAAAAAGATAGTTAAGAATTATACCACCACTAAAAACATCATCTTACTATTTAAACCTAAATCATTATTAGGATAAATTAGAATTAAAAAAAGTAATAAAAGAAATATTGAGGGAATTATGTAATAATTTTGGAATTTACTTTTTTAATATATTGGATTTCAAATTGTGAATAGGAGAGGAGAGGGTGTCACCATTTATCAGTGAGAAATAGTGGCATTTTCATAAATACCCAAATCTATTCTATAATAAGATGTTACTATCAAGACACATGCCTCAAAAAAATTATAAGTATTGTATTAGGATGATTATATGGTCAATACCATACTCCAAATCATAAAAATACATATTTTATAGACATTTTATTTTATTAACATCTACGTTTACGTATATTAACAATTTTAGTTTACACAATAATAACTATTTGTTTTACCCAAGGTAATACATTCTTTGAACCGAAAATAATCTCCCTTATTAGATAAATTTTAATAACTAATTATAAATATGAAATTATATTTATCATAAAAAATAATATATGTGTGTAAAATTAATTTTAACACATGTGCATTGAACATGGAAAACCCAATTTTAGTCGTAACCATGGTTATTAATTTTTATAATATTTATCCTATTAATTATGGGAAAAAATATATTTTTATTGTTTAGATATGTATTATTTCCTTTTATTCCAAATTTTGAATCAAACTATCAAAATTAAATTTAAAAAATTATAGAAATATAATATAAAATTAATCTTCCACACATGAGAAAAAAATCAGTTTTCAAAAGAAAATGACTTTCATAAATATGGAAATTATTTATATAAAAATTGACCCAAAAATTTATTTTAATAAAATAAATTGGATTAAAAATAATATAATTTACCCTTTTTACTTTTAAAAATGAAATAAATAAATGTTTAACTTGTAATTTTTTTTAATGGAAAGCTAGTTTTTTAATAAAAATCAACAACTTTCACTATTTATCAAAAAACTAATCTCTCTATGACATTTCCAAAATATTATCTAAGATAAATTTGACATTATGATTTAAAAATTGTAATATTATTCTGAAATAAACTATATAAATGTTAGAGATTTTTAATTTTATTATTTGTTCACATACATTAATAAAAATAGTTTTTGGGGGAAAATGTATTTTCAAAGAATAAAAGACTTTACGTAAAATGTAGTTATTATTTAACAATATATTCTCTTCAGAAATTACATAATAATTAATTAAAATAATTTGGTTGTCCATATTAATAATTACATGTTTAACACCTATGTTATAACATTCATGATAATATTAATTGAATATTACAGTTTGTTAAAACATGGTGTTGAATGTTGCATAAAAAAAAGGATTAAATTTACTAAAAGAATACAAAAATATCAAGTTTTCACACATACCGTGTTTGATAAGTTTTGATTTCATATCTATAACACTTCTTGTTATCCTCCTAAAAACATTTAAAAATATGTAATTAACATCATTTATTATTACTTCATATGGAATACCATATGCACATCCCTTCCGAAACAATTTCTTATAAAACTCAAAAATAAAGTTACAACAACTATCTGAGTAAAAAAATAACTATTTGATTAACCCATATGTTTAACCCCAATATCCTTGATTGAATTGGAAAAAATACGAATAATTGGTACTATAAATTTATGAAAAGAGTGGTGTTTATGGAAGAATCAATGTTATTCAAGATTTAATGGAATTTTGCATGATCTCTATTAGACCCATGTATCAATAAACATATTTCCACTAGCCACATAAAAATTTATCATGAAATTGTTTCCCTTTTCCTAGACATTTAGTAACCAAGTGTCACAGAGCATGTTAATCCCATAAATACTCCCCAAAATTTATCGACTCTCATAGTATTTACTAACAATGTTAAGGAATAAATCACATGTCATTTATATAGTACATGATCACATCACTTGTCCCTCGTCCATATAAGTATTCACATCATATTTACTTCATGATTATGGGAACAAATTTCGCGTGACAACATCAATCGAAAGATCAAATTCAATACACATTATAGAAGAGTTAAAATGATATCTCTTTCATGCCCGAACCAATTATATATCAATAAACATCCCCAATAACCCCTAGATCAACCCATACCCAAGGATTTCAAAATAAATCAATAAAAATATGAATTTCTTCATTATTATAATCTTGCTAGCTTTAGCTAGTGGGCTCTCAAATTATACACATTTTATTACCGTTATACTAAATTCAAATTCTATGGCGCTAATTGTGTTATATATTGAGTTTAATCTGGAATAAAATCATGTTTTGTGCCTCATGGGAATATTTATTTTATCTTGACACTAGAATACTACCCATACTAAACATAATATTTTATCACAACCTATAATACTCTACGGTGAACATAAATTAAAGATAACTCTATGTCATACATTTATGGTAAAATTATCATTACACATCCTAAGATGTATATCAATATATACATATATAGGACCAATGAGAAAAATGAAAAAATGGAAATTGAGATTTATATTATATTATACTATTTATAATGATATGTTATCTAAGAATAAATTTTAAAATGTATACATAAGAACCTATCAAACATATAATATATGATAGAATTCCATAATCTCTTTATCCTGGTGGCACTGTCAGGGGTTTTGTTAATTTCATTACATCTCAATTAAATTAATTTCACATTACTACAAAACCATTACATAAAAAACTATACAACTGAACTATTTAGTTTGTAACATAAGTGAAGTAATATACACTCAATAATGGTGAGACATATGAATAATATTTTTAATGTTTCAGTCAATGAAAATATTCAAACTCTTTAACATAAATAATTCTAATATTAGAATGTTAATAACTTCTATTATCAGATTTGAACTATTTCTATGTGCATCACCATCATATTTGATCCGATTTCAAATAAACATTGTATATTTAATATTTTCATAATTAATGTAATTTTTACATTATATATTTATAAATATATCATAAATATTCTAGGATATAAAAGTAAATACAATTTCTTATGGTAACTACTATAAATTATATATGTTTTGAACGACATATCCTAAATTTTTAATATATCTGGTGATATTTTCGATGATCATTGACTGGTAAAAATATTTTATTAATTAAAATTGACCTTTTATAACTTTATATGTTCCCCCAAAGGTCTCATAGAAATAATATTTATTTGATAATATCATTTTAAGAAATATAAAAAACACTATTTTTTAGAAAGAAGAGTTTTTTTATTTAGTGTCAATAATTATCAAATTAAATCTTATTTCCATATAATATATCGTATTTTATGTCCTGATGTATTAATTACAGGGAATAATCTAAAAAATATTCTAGGCTTAGTGGTGGTATCATATTCTACCATTTTCTGGTACTGGCACCTTTATCTAGTTAATTTTTTTAACTTTTTCTTATTTTCAAGAATGTTAAAATATTTTCATCATCATAGTAATTTTTATAAAAGAAATCTGCTTATTTAATTTAGTAAATTTTTATTTTTTTATAAAACAATTATAATCACAAATTAAGTAAATGCGATGATAAAATGATAATATTTTTCATAATATAATCATTCTTTATGTAATCTATACCATTCAAAGCCGTCATGAAAAATACCACTTTCTCCACCACATGATTTCCTACCTTAATATTTCTTCTTAAACTCATAAATAACTTCTGAATTATATAACATAAAATTCATAGGTTTAATCATTTCAAGGATTCCTCTAATCTATCATGCATTACAGGTAGTTTCATTTCCAAATGTAATTTTTTAATAAGTAAAACAATTTGCCTCTTTAATTTTCCATAATTTAATCGGTGTTGTGGACTCTCCATGATATATTTTCATCAAATTATAACTAAAATATTATCTTTATATATCTATTTTACCTATAAATGACAATATCATCAAATTATAATTTATTGATTTGTCATCCAAAACATAATGATGATACCATGTTTTGCTTTATTGAACTGATTCAAGTTATATTTCATAATTAACAATTAGAAACATTCTGGTAGTGATAGTCGAATCGTGTTTGTGGATAAATCAATACTAATAGTAAAAAATAACCTCTATGAGTCATTGTTGTACCTAATTATATTGATCACCTGAGTTGATATTGAGTTTCCATTTATAGTTTTACATTTAAAGTTAAATTTTTATACTTCATACCTCTCATTCCTATTTTGTTCTTGATAGATACTTTTTAGGTTTTCTATTATATTATAATTATCCATGGTCTCATCTCACTTTTTTTACTAGGATTACACGGTCTCAATAATGAGTTTTAGGGATTCTAAAAAATTCTTTATATGATTACCATAGGAATGTAAATCAATTTTTTTGAAGGGATTAACCAGTTGGTTACATAAGAATGGGTTCCTCTTATACATAAAATTTCTTATTGCTTAAAAATTATTATTATATTCATATATCCAGAAATAATGTTACAAAAATTATGTTTTTCCTTATCCAAAATTAATAATATGGTCAATCTTGAAAATGATGACCCCATTATCTATAATAGAATCGTTTTTAGATGAATATCATGTACAATATGAATTAAATATTGATTTTTAAATATAATCCCACAAAAATAATGACATTTAGCATTAAATCTACTTTATATTCAATATATAAATTTTACTAAGAATTGATTCAACATAGACATTCCAATTACCACATATTTATTTACGCATGTAATCAAATAAATCATGTCATGTTTGTTTCTTTGAAAGTATATTGGGAATATATTTTCCTAGATATTTCATTATGAAATAAATAAATGATTTAACTATATTATTGTAACTCTTATGATTTTCTAGAAATGTGTAACCAAAATAATATAATAATATCTAGTCAGTAAAAAATAAGGATTAACAATTTCCACCATCCATTACACAACAAAATCAATGACTACCATTCTTTGGTAGAATCTACCCTATAAACTGTTTAAGGTCTCAACATGTGTTTTCATTGGAAGAAATATAACACTTAGTATATTGATAGGGACTTAGTATCACCATTGTAACCATTTTTTACTTACTTTATGTATACATAATTATAATGATTTTTATTTTGAATCCATAGTATAATTATAAAAACAATACATTCAATACACATTAATGTGGATCACATTACACAACCCAAAATTTATGTTACTCATTCAAAAAGAAAAGTTAATCATGTTCACTTATATTAAAATTATTCCTATTTATATGGTACATGAAATTTTCAAGTATTGTTTTACAATAAAATGATACTAATAATCTCTAGACAAAAAATCATGGTTCCACAGATAGCTGACCCCTATCTTTATTGAACAATACATAAGTCATTGGGCCATTGTAACAATGACATAGAGTCCCTCTACATAGGGATACATTACATAAGAGAGAATCTTGTACAGTATTACAACAACACATAATATTTATAAATTATATTTAGAAACTAAACTCAAGATAATAACATTAATTATAATCTCAGGTATAGTTGGATGGAAACTATATCTTATATTGTCATACCTAACTTATAGTGATAATTTATAGAATAAATTTGACATTTAATCTAAATCATTTGTAATTATCAATAATATATTAATTATATCTTTGACTAAATATGGAATGAAAAATAAATTGAAAACATATTAATTTAAACATGATATAAACAATTATAAACTATTTATAAATTAAAAATTATAAACAATTTTAATTTTTTTATCAAAATTTTATAAATATATAAAAAACATATTTTATTTACACCCTAACATAAACTACCCATTATTATTCATTTTATGTGATTTTGATAAATAAATATTTATTTTATGAAATAAAATCATTTTATATTTCAATTTCAATTTTGAAAATACTTTACAAAATATAAATATCACATTTTAATGTTATTTAATCCTTTTATAAAGTAAATCATTTAAAATATTTTTACATGGTTTAAATAAATTTTTTAAATATAGATATTCTTATAAAAATAACTAAATATAAGAATTATGAATACTAAATAATTTAAAATGAAACACATTATACATAACTTTTTTACATTATTTATAAACCCTTTATGAAATTGACTTATAATTTACATATAACAATTTTATATCTGAATTATAATTCATGTAATATAACATATTTTTTTATAATATTGAAACCTATTATTCTTCATTTATAAATTTTCATAAAAATTTAATTAATTATTTATAAACACATTATATTTAATTAATTTTTCAATACACTAATAAACAAATAAATATCTAGATGTACCTATTAGTATAATTTAGTAATAATTTAAATATTATATAACTATAATCATAATATTATTTAATTAAAATTACCCCCAATTGAATTTAACAATTTAGGATGACTCGTATGATTTGATTGGTCTGTTTTAGTGTATACACCATTTATAGTTTATAAAGAATAATTTAAAACTAATAATCCAATTAAGAAATATTATTTGAAACCATAAGGGTTTTATTTCTTAGATAAACTAAATAATTTTATATGAATGGACAATTATTTTTCCCTAATCATATTTTAGGATTCATTGAGTTATCATAAAATATATATGATACTTTGTTTTTATACCCTTCAGATATGGATATTGTAGAATACAGTATATTATTGTCCTGAAAAATGACTCAAAGAAAATAAATTTTTTATTGAGTCACTACTTTTGATTTCATATATCATAAGCATTGATTATATTGGTAATAAAAAACATCTAATAAATATTTCATGACATCAAATATAACCATCATAAGAAATGAAAAAACCATTGTTTATCATCATGATTTAATGTGTCAAAAATCATGTATATATTTGATACTATTGATAAGATACAAAGGGATGATTATAAATTGAACAATGTAGTTATGATGATTAGAAACTATAAACCAAGATCACCATTCCTTTGGAACTTAAAACTTATGTAAACTATAAATATAAATGGTTGACTATAAACAATAGAAATTAAATGTTTTAGCATTCATTCAGTATTAAATGAATATCCCAAAATGAAAAATGTAAGGATAACCTCTCAAAGGTATATCAATGGTTTTAATAGATTATACAAAATTACTTAGTAAAACTACTTTAACAATCATTATATGATAGTATCTAAATAGAAAATAAGGAAGAGTGAAGAGAGACTCCGGAGGGAGAGAGTATGGTCCAGAGTTTTTCAAAATGATAGCACACACACTTACCATGCATAATAATAATTTATATAAGATATAGAGACATTGAAAACATCAATGAAATTACTCATATATTTCCAAAACATATGAGTAAACCCTTCTATTTCACCTTTTATAACCCTAAGTAAATAAGACTCTAATATCTTTTTAATAATAGATGATGTGTTGGAAGTATTTTTATTATAACTCATTAGTTATTGGATTGATAAAAGAGTCATGAATTGTGAAAATTAATTAACACATTTAATTTATAGAACTATAGCTCAATCATATTATTCAATATGTCATGGAAAAGTTTCCATTATATGATACTCATATATCATAAAATTTAATATACCTACAAGTTGTAATGTAATCCTTCTTCTATATTTTCATCACAATCTCTAACAAAGCATTTTTTATTAAACAAATATATAGTGATTTAGGTAATACACTTTGATATTACTTCAAATGATATATATATATATATGTGTGTGTTTATTTTATAATAATTATTATAGGATAACATGTTGTCACATAAGAAAAGCATTATAGGGAGAGGTATTTTCTCTATATTAGACGTAATGTTTTTGAAAATGGTTATATATCATTTTTATATTATTTTTCATATTGAGTATTGAATCAATTAAAATAATATTTTATGATAATTATTTCAATTTTTTAATTGATTAATTACATTAAAAATATTTTTTTATACTTTTCTTATAGTGTGTGTTATATTAAAAAAGGGATGGAAATCCAAAGAGGAAGAATAGAAAAAGTTTGGATACTAGTAACTAGGTGAGAAGTTTGGACAAATGAAAATTAGTGATATGTTGAGATAGATGGATTCTAGGGAATTAAGATCATGTCATTGAATGATTATGATGTTAATAAATTGTTCTCTTTAAATTTATTTGATTATATTAAAAAGATAATAAAAAGTATGATTTAAAACTAATGGGGTTAATGTATATTATATAAACTATATTGTTATATTTTAATCAATAATGAATATTATTTTTTGAGTCAATAAAAAATATTTAAGGAGTTAGTTGGAGTCAATGATTAACGAATAATAAATAGGGGTTATTTGATCCAATATAGATGTATGTTTTGAATTTATTTTTATTAACTAGCATTTTATAAGAAATAAATAATCTATTGGGAAATATTTATAATTTAACTATATAACCAATTAAGGATATTGAATTAAAAATATTAGGTCCATATGACATTGAGATTCGTGATCAAAATTTTCAATGAGGGTAAATTTTCCATTGTATAATATCTCTCTTGGAATGTCATTTTATAACAATTACTCTTTTGTTGAAAAGGGTTCATAACTGTTTTATGTGAAAATAATTATAGAATTTTGAAGTAAATGTAACAATGAAACCATGTAACACTGTTTTATTGGAGTAAACTAATTTCATTGAATTCTACATGAGTGTGATCCAGTTGTTAGAGATATAGAATAATTCATTCCAAATGTTGTATAATATGTTTCTAATGGATAATGTTATTATATTTTTTTTTATATGTTAAATGTAGATATTTTTTCTAAATATAAATATATAAATATAAATATTTATTTGAAGATTCATAATGATATTTCTATAAATTTTAAATGAAGTTACATGATATCTTTAAGAGGATAAATGATAATAATGTATAATTTGAATCGATTATAGCTAATATTAATGATAGTTTAAATAGATAAATTTCATTATATATTTTCATGATAAAGAAGTTTAGTTATATATATTAAATAAAAATAAAAGATATTATTTAATTCAATTAGTAATTTTTGTCCCATACATTGAAATATAGAATTTTTTATTTTTATATATTATTAAAATAAAATTTACCCAAAGGGAACGAGACCTAAAATTAATTAATTATTTATATTATATAAATATTGGAAGATAAAGTATATATTATTCATGAAGATGTTTTAATGATGGAGAATATTCATTAAAACTTAGTGTTTATCAGGGAATTTTTTCATGCTAAATATTTATCTAATCATTTTCTGGAAACCATTATATAGTGAGAAAAGATGATATAAAGTCTCACAAAAATGAGAGTAACAATTACTAACTGTGTAATAACAAATAGTTATTCTACAAATATTTAGTGTAGTGAAAAATCACCACGAATATATTTCTAAGGCCTAATTAAATTTGTTATATTGGTAAAAAATTTGTTTTCATATATTACCATTCATATAATGTTTTTAAGAAAATTGTTGTAGTGATTAAGGAAATAATATCTATCAATAGGATATAATTTTTCAAAAGGTTTTTGATTCCATAATCTATCATCCTCTAAAGAAATATTGGGATCTAGGTGATAACAATACTATATAGGTATTGGAAATATTTTTCTCAATGTTATGTTTCTACATCACATGTATGCTTACCTTCATTCTTAACCTAAAAATGTATTGAAACTCATTTATTATTATATTCCAAAAAAAGAATTTATAAAATAATTCTTCCATTCATTTTTTTGATAAAATCTACATATCCATAAAATAATCATTGTATATGTCCCATCATCCTATATTAGTGACACAAATTTACATATCTTTTTCTTTGATCTAAATTTCTATATTCAATAAATCATTTAATCATTGTTTTGGAGATCCATTATCTAGTCTAAATCTTTCCATTTGGTGCTGCAAATACTTTATCATATGTGTTATTTTTTTAATAACTGAAATTTTATTGTGGATTTTTATTTCATCAATGTAGATACTTTATCATAACAATGTTAAAGAATTCCAATATCATGGGAATCTATCATTTAGTTCACTATAATAGATTTTTGAATAATATCTAAGAATTAATCGTGTTTCATTTCTTCTTGCATTAAATTATATTCTACTATGGATTTTAGTTTCACATCCTTTTCATGTTCCATTATTTTATAAAACATTTTCATCTTATATAGTATTGACTATTTATTCAAATTGCATCTCTATGAAAAAATATAGGACTCATGTTCATATTATGATTTGTATAATTCATAAAAGTTAGTATTAATATCACTGATTATTTTCATAGTTTTTTAAAGATATCACTTATATAAAATAAGATATATTTTTTGTTCTTCTGAAATATAGACATTTATATCAAGTTATTTAGTTTCTTCTACTGGATCGAACACATATTTTTACTTGGAAACTCTTATTATAATAATATTTTTTAGTTTATCAAAAATAAATAAAATTATACCTTTTTGATAATATATATTCACATATGTAATTTTGATCACTATTTCAGTTTAATTTATTTTCTATCTGTAAATTTTATCTTCTCCAACTCTTTAGAATTTTTCTCTTTATCTCCAGTAAGGGATTATTTTTCATTTGTTTTTTTAATTTTCTATACTCATTAAAAATCACATTCATGTATTCATTTGTTTTTAGAAAAATTATCCCTTTACGAAAATATTCATTTTAATTTCATTAAATATTTTTATATTTCATTTTATGTTTCCTGACCACAATATTTCAATAAGAATTGTGTATGACATAATGATAGAAATTTTTATTAAGAATCTAAATAATATATATATATATATTTGAGTTATTCACTAAAGGTGAAAATGATATGATAATAATCATAAGCTATATAGACTAATTCAAAAATAATACTTGAATGCATATCAATATTTTTTATCTAATCTAATTCTCAAGAACTCAATTACTAACGTAATTTGAATTCAAGTATTAAAAAAACATTTTCAATAACATCAATATCCTAATAAAATATTTCAAATTTTATTATATATATATATTAATATTTATTTATTTATATTTATTTATTAAATTGATGTCTGAAAATTTGACCTGGAGTGATCTTTCAACATTTTTTATATAATGTTATTTAAATAAAAATATTTTCATAGATCTGAATTGAGGGAACACGAGTAGTATTGTTATATATTTGAGTTGTGTTTTTGTTCACTATTTGGATAAGTATAGGTTGAGTACATAGTATTTCATTATTTATTTGTCGATCATGAGATTGAGAGCTATAATAAAATCTACGAATACACTTTTTTCAGCAACATTTTCAATCACACAATGAAGCTTTGTTAATGAAATTATCATTATCATCACTATAGAATTAATATTCAGCTATACCTTCTGTACATTTATTTTTTAAAAAATAATATTTCTCAGTGGAAATATTTTTTTATTTCTTTATAATATACTTCATTCTTTAAAGGGGTTATATATTTAATTCATCAGAATTATAAGTAGGGGATTTATTGTCAACTCTCTTTTCACTTACAATTCATGGAGAGTCATTTTTAATGAATTTTTCATCTTTTATTTCTTGATTCCTCTTTTTTATACGATGATCCATAAAATATAATAATTATACCCACCTAAAATAATGAATATAGATATATAATACAATAATATATTAAATAAAAACTAGAAATAATTATACATAATTTCAAAACATTACTCGACATTATTATAAAATAAATATTAATCATAATGTCTCACTAAGAATTAAAAATATTTTATTAGAATTTCAAATATTAGTTAAAATTAAAGAATTTAAAATTAAATCATTAGTTAAAAACAATATAGATCGATAAAGATAATATTCTTTAATATCACATAAATAAAATTTGAGAGAATGATAAAAAATTCAACCAATAGATATTTCAATTTTTCAGAAATATATTTAGAATAAATAAATAGTATCATTTTCTAATAAAAATCATCAACATATTCATGAGAAAATAAAATTAAACTAATGTAAAACTCAAAAACAATATAGATGATAGAAGTACATTGTAGCTTTAGAAAGACAAGAAAGTTAATGGATTGTTCACATAGTGGGGTGGAAACAGTATAGACTTTTTTTAATTTTATGATTTCATAGAAAATTATCCTTCGATTCATATTATAGAGATTGATCTTTATTTTTATTTTTTTATAATTATGTATTTAGTTTATATTAATAAATTTAAATCAAAAAAATATAAATTAATAAATAATTATAAATAGATATTACAAAATATTTATATATTTCAGCCTTCATCATATATTATAAAATCCATAAAAATATTGTAGTTATCCAAATAATAATGATGAAATATCATAAAAAAATGTTTTTGAATGATTTAGTTATTATTCATATTATGGTATATATATTTTTTTCTCCAAAAAATTATGAATTATCATCTTCTTTCTTCAGCGTTAATAACATTTCATAAATCTATTGAAGCGAGTCATATAGTATGAATATGTCATAAAAATAGCTACGTAAATATATATTATATTAATTATAATAATTATTTTACATCCTATATAAGTGAATATAAATTTTAAAAATAGTATCTTTGCAATGAACCATGTTTTTTTGACAGGGAATTTGAGTGGAAATTTTCATTTTTTCTCTCATAAGAATATAAGAAAAAAAATTCATTTTACCATATAAGATGGTATAATATTAATTCATTGAATAATCCCTTAGTCACATAGTAGGGTGTTTTCCCCATGAATGCAGTTTAGTGGAACACTGAACCTTTCAAATTTTTATGAAATAATTAATATTTAATATATATGTAATTAAATATTCATTTTATCCACCCATGCTTATTTGGATATATTATTTGAATGGAGAATAAAATTGATATTTAATATCCTCTATTTATTTAATAAAATGAGGTTTTTTCTTATAAAAGGCAACAAATTAGGATGGGAGCCAAGGCGTGGACCATGTCCTATTTTCTTTTTGATTCATTTTTATTACTTTTCTTTTTTACTTTTTCTCTCTTATCCTCTCCATAAATTATTTAGTATGACCCGTTGGAACTACTATTTTTCATGAATTATATAGAAAATATAGAGGGAAATATATATATATATATATAGGGAGGGAATAATATATGTGTCTTATTGGATCTTTGGAGGAGTATGATCGTCATGAAACTCTAGTAGAATGAATATATTGGTGAAGATCTATAGAATTTCTCCCAAATGAAGGTCATTTTTAATTTTATGTTATAATTATTTGTATATTTACTTATTTATTGTTCTAAGTATCTATTAAGACATATTATGAACACTTTAAGGTCTATCCATATCCTTTGGGGTCAAAAACAGTATTTGGGGCCTATTTGAGGGATTTATGGTTTGGAAATCTAAGCCACATATTGTATAGTTCTGCAACACATGTCGTGTGATATTCCAATATTTGGAAGATTATATATTTGGAAGTACCTACTATTTATAGGGTATAAAATCCCTGTAGTTTTACTATGCCATGTAAATGTGTACATGGATATAAAACCTATATCGGGGTACTTAGTTACGTAATGTACTCAGCTAAACCCTGAGTGGGATGCATGCCATGTAGAGGTACACAACTAAGAAGAATACACATATAAGATATTTGAGGTATATTAATAGGTAAACATGTCATTTAGATGACATGTACATTGTGTACACACAATTTTTATGGGATTTACATGGTATTTCTAGCAGAGGTACACACCCAAAATGGTCATCGATGGTACACTCCATATACCATGTATACATGCCATATACCCATACAATTCTACCATTTTTGTGGATTTTTATTTTTTATGCCTGAAAGTCAGAATTAGTCACTTTAGGTATCAATTATGAGTATTGATATGTTTATATCAGGATGGTACAACCCTTTGGGTTATTTAAGGAATCATATATGGTGTTTTGGGGTGTACAAGAGATAATGAAGAGGTTATTACTACAATAATTTGATTTGGATATATACTAACAGTGGGCCAGGATGGTTGGGTATTTGATTCAACCTAGAATGAGACCATGATATAATATGGTCTGTGATCCACATCTCCTGAAAAAACTTATGTTGCTTTTTTTCCTTTGAGAACTTATCTATTGAGAAATTTTCCCTTATGCTCTTAGTGGCCATGAGATTAACTATTTCTAAGGATCTATAGTATCATAACTCCAATTTCATTTTAACATAGATGATTCTAAATAGGATACTTCAAATTTCATTTAAAAATAATGGATTCCATGTCGGATTCCTCTACCTTTTTGATATTTTATAGGGTCCCTTATGGGATGTCTTAACTAACATGCAGTTAAAGAGAATCATTTGATGGATCTCACTACATGTTTACTAATTCCAAGGATACCATGTAGGATGTATCTACCAATTTATATAATTAACTACGTTCTTATATAGGGAACCTCTTTGTATGTTCTAATTAGTATGATCATAAAAGGGATGGATTTTCTTATATATAGACCTTGAGGATCCTATGTGGGATCACTCTCAATTGTGTTGACCAGAGGGACCTAGTGGATTCACTAGTATTGGACCTATATTAGCTAGTATGTTTGTTTTGAGTATATATAGTAGGGATTGTCATCATAAAACCTATACTAAACTTGAGAGAAAAAGATGTTTTGGATGTTGTGTTGGGTTTATGTGTTCACCCTCACACATTTATTTATGTATTCTCTTTTTTATATTGATGAAATAAAGGATTCTAAAGGAACTTCATACTAGTCAGCATATGAGCCAAACATGATGTGATATAGTGTAGGACTACTAAAGTTACATCTGGGTACTCAGATATTGATCCTAAGGTGATATGATGCTATGTTGGGGACTGCAATATGTACATCCTAGTCCTGCCTTAGGATCATTATTGTCGATTGAAATAATTATTGGAATATCCATTATTCATTAGGGTTCCACTTTATTTAGGTATTTTTAGAGTTGGATGATAATTTTATTATATAACACCTCTACCTAGTGTCTCCATGTGCATTCCTACCTTTTAGGTATTGAGCTATTACCAAAGGATGCTAGTTGAGTGAACTTCCAAGTAGTTATGGATAATGTTTACATCATTGAGGATTGATGTTGAAATTTTATAGTGATGATTTGGATAATTTTTTAGGCTAAGTGGATTCACAATTGCCGAAATTTCCTATATATTTCCATATATGTCGTTTTTGAGTTGGTTATTGAATGGATTTAATGTGTTATAATGGATTTAGGATTAATCCTATCACCTAATGGTAGTCCCCCTATTGGATCATCCGAGTTGCAATGTTGATATTGCCTATGTAATGATACATAGGAATCATATAACGGAATAGATTACATGCATAATGAGTTATTTAGAATGTAGCCTAATGCTTTATTTATTGAACTTACTAATATTTCCAGGAATCATATTTTATAGTGATTTAGAGTGAGTATGGGTGAACCTTGGGATATGATATGTTTTAACACTATGGTGAAGTAGTTTGTTTGGAGACCATATAGTAGTGGAAAAAAGAAGGAATCATCAAATGGGATTATGAACCATGTATTGACATAAATATATATGGGTGGGGTAATATGAAATCGGGCTTTTTGCCTCATTCAATAAATGTTCAAATGATTGGGGTTATATAACCATGGATCGATAGTGGATGATTAATATTATCTTTTTTACTTACTCATATATATATACACATATAAATATATATACCAGTGGGAAAATTGTTTAAAGACATTATAGATTTGGCCAATGTAGTTATGGTTGATTGGGATCATGGCCCCAAGGATCATCAATGGGATTCTTATTTTTCTATTTTCAATAATACTCTAATTTTATCTTGGCTAGGATGAGAATATAAAATGATCATATACTATTGATAACAAGTTTATAGGTTTACCATTGGGAATAGATTGTTGATATTATTATTCACCCTCAGTATGATGACCTAATTTTTTTTTTAAAAAATATTTATGATTTTAGGTTGACAATATATGAATGGGGGATTAGAGTAACGACCAGGGTTTCATGATCTAGCTGATTCACTAATGTGTATTTTTATGATCGGGAAGGAAGAACTCGACAATTACATATAGACTGGGTATGTGGTCCAGCACAAAGTTAGTAAGAGATACCAATCCATTTATTTCCAATACATTCATGAAATTATTTATTTTAGTTGTCCTAGTGGTTTATCAATGGTGTTTGATTGACATGGTCATTTTGGTATTTAATATAATCCATTTATTATTACAACATAATTCTATTTCAGATTATTTACCACAATGACAACATGATCATTTACAACATTTGATGTTGTTTAGCCGTTATACTATTATCTTTCTTAGATAGGAGGGAATAATCTTCCTACTATAGCATACAAGGACATCATTTATAATCAAAAGCCTCTGGAATAAGGGGGTGTACACCCGAGGTCTTGTGGAAAACTGGAAAATGGAACTATATTAGTTCTGTGCAGGTTGGGATGTAATATAGTGGTTTCAAAGATATTTATTTCCAATTAAATTAAAATCTTGGATATAGCATAAATGTATATTAGTAATGTGTCAGAACATGTATCATATATCATATTGGTGTTCCAAGAACCCTTATTTCAGTATGAAGTCCTAGTTTCAAGGGATATTAGATTAGTGTTATATTTTGTAGTTTTAGAGTTTTATATGATTTACACTATGATAGTAGAAAATAATGTGTGTAGTTAATTATTTATTATATATTTCTAGATCTTTTCCCTTTGAAAATATGCCAATGGTTAATTTTAATTCTTTGATGCAAGGGAAAAAGGAATCTAATCCATCATATTTTTCATCTATGGTCCACATATGATTGGCCTTCTTGTGAGTGATTTTACTAATGATTGAGGATAATTGTATAAAGCATATATAAAACCATAATGATGATTTCCTATATAGTTTATTGGCGCAATTATACTCAACTGAGACAAAATGTATATATTTTATTTCAATACTAGGTCTTGTGGATATATGTTGAGATGTTTGATGGTGAGGATGATGACTTAATACTTATGCAAAGAGTTGTTGTGATACTAGTAATTTGATAGAGAACATGTTTCCTATGTGTTACACCCCTTGTAGTGCATTTCATTATAGGTTTAGTTATATAATTTATTAGTAACAACCTATATGATCTTTTTTGACATTTCTGGGAATGAAATTATATTTAACCATACAACATACTTATTATATTACACAGACCATTGAAGAAATTTTGTGAATGTCCTGCTAGGACATGAAGGTCAACCTTCACAGTTGATGACATAATTTATGGTAATCTAGTCAGGTTACTTTGTAAGAAACTATTAGATACTGAAAACATTATAGTGAGCTGGACCTCAAATGGGTATTAAAATATATGGGTGCCCAGTGGGGACTAGTTTTTCCATATTTTTTTACATTCACATCATGAAAAACCATCAAGATGTTCCACAAGAAGAAGAACAAAAAATATTAAGACCCCAATAGTCCCATGCTGGATGGTGATACCATTACGGTCTTTTATTCGACATGGTATTCTAATATGACTCACCACAAAAAAGGCTTCAAATTATAACTTATTTTATGTTTTCCTCTATAATGTGGCTGTTGAAAACCTATATAATTCCAACCATGTTAACTTTATGACCCTCAATGTTCACTATTATTCTTATGTCCATTAGATTTGGTTGAAAAGCACATTATATGCCCTACATTGAGAGGAGTAAAAGATGATTTCCCATGATTTTATACATTTTTTATATGTTAGACATATGGGATTGGTTGTAGTACCTAGTTCCTCATCTTGTGAATTGGTTTCTATAGAACGGTGGGAGACCTAGATAAGATTATATTAAAATCATAACAATGTAGGTGGAAATCATATATTGATTGTGGATAACATGTAAGAGAGGATGACCCACATTTATGAAATAAATTAAAGGGAGTGAGCCTGGTTGTAATCCCTTATTGATACAAATCCATGAAAACTTCTTGATTGTGGTGATATAGGTAAGATGATGCCTTAAATTTTTTAGGAAACACATAGGATGATTATATTTTGAGACATGATTTAATGGGATTGACTATTTAGGATCCTGGCCTTGTTATCCAGTAGTTACATTTTGAATCATAAATTTAGGAAAAATGATAGCATGTGACATGTAATCATGGAATAAATAATAGAATGAGTGAGGTGACTAGTTTTAAAAAGGTTCATACGAGAGTTTTTTTCTGGATAAGATTGATTTTCCATGTATCATGGTCATATATCCTTATAATGGATAACATGAACTATTGTGTGTTGGGTGACGACTAGGTGATATGGGATTGTACACCCACTACGTAGTTTATTTATGTACACTTCGATTACAAGTGGTACCATTTGAATTGTAAATCAGGGAGTGAAAATGTTCTTTCTAAGGATTGATTTTTTTAATAAATGATGCGGTTAAGGTTTCACATGAGTGATAAAAAAGGATAAATTTTATTCTATGGTGGGAGAGACAACTAGGATAAATCAGGGTTTTGAGGAAGGAGACATATAGATAATCCTTTAAAATCATAGTCAAAAGTCGTAGTGTCAAGATTTGGTTGAAGTAATGTATAGACTATTTTGATGTGTGCATGTCCTAGAGTGAGATATAAAATTATATTGATGAAAGCATAAGGTAATTCTAGATTGTAGGCACTCATTCCCTTTTTTAATATCTTCATGAGTATACTAAGATAGAATCCATTTTACAGCAATATTCTTTTATTTTAGAAAAACAATTTGTGTTTGGTGAAGGATCTTGATGAGTTTTTCACTCATAGAGTGGTATATGGTATTCTATATGGCGGGGAGTGAACTATTTAACTTTTCAGGGTATTGTACCTCATTTTCAATTAAAATATTTTATTTTTGTTGGAAAAAATTCTCTAGAAGTGGGAAAAGGAAACATTTTAATGATCTAACTATTTAATTTTGTTATTAGTGTTTTGGATATTACAATAATTGTGTCTAGTGTTGGACGGATCATGGTACTTTGGGCTTAATCGCTATTTCAAGGTGATGGATAAGGGTATTCTTATGGGGATGAGTATCTAAAAGTTTGTTGTTAAATATAATCACTATGTATGTGTTTCTAATTCTATGTGACTGATTTTTGGATGATCATGATATCACGGAGGTGCAAATTCTTGAGATGAGCAACTAGAATCATTTGAACATGGATTCTTCTCAAGGATGGTAATGGTTATGTTTAGTGGATTGTAAATAACCATGTTTTTCTAGACTAGAATTTTTATCAAAAATATGATTTTTTTCCATGAGATGGTTTTGAGAGGTAAAATATCATTTTAGAATAGAATATAAACTCCGGAAAAAATTTATGATCACTCCATTTGTTCTAGTATACAGTGTTTATCCTAGGGCAGGAGTTTTGTGGAATAAAAAACAATTCATATTTTCACTGAATAATTAATAATTAATATATATTTAATTACATATTAATTTTTAACATTCATTTCTCCAAATATATCTTTTTAATAAATCTTTGGAATGGTAGGTCATCTTCATTATTGAGTTTAAATGCTGTATTTTTTCTGAGTCAATGCATAAATTGATGTCAGATGTTAAAGTTGATGTCGAGAACATTAATATGTTTATTTAATTTTTTTTTCTTATTCTTTATTCTCATACCCAAATATTCTCACATATTCCAACATGTGGCTCTTATTTTATGTGACCCAGAATGAAATGGGTTTCAGAGAGAGATAGGGAAGACATGAGCTTTCTACAAAGAGCTTTGGAGGAGCTGGATCATTATGAAAAAGTAGTGTAATGCAAATAAGTGTTAATCCATGGAATATTCTATCTAAAGGTTGAATATAATTATTTATTACCATACATCCTAATATATTTAAAAATTTAATAATTTTTTTCCCCATTATAAATGATTAAGACCGCATTATGGTTGATCTATAGACATTGGGGATGAAATTCAGTTCCCAGAAGATTTTATGGGTCTCTCTTTTAGAAACAATTATCACACAACGTGTAGTTTAGGAACACACATCACGTGTTATTCCTTTTTGGGGAGATGATATTTTCAGATGTACACTCGGTGTAATGGGTATACATTCCATATACGATCACTTGGCCATATATTTGTGTACCTCGAAAAAAATGTAGGCGTACATAGATTTTTAAAGTAATCAATCATAAACTGAGTGGGCTATACACCATATAGACCTACACTTCATGGTAGAATAACTATCTAGGCTAGGTGAGGTACACGGGATGGTACCCTATGTAGTGTACATGTTGTGTACATTTTGTACATGCCATGTACATGAGATTTTCACACCATGTCTAGATGAAGTACACCCCCATGTGGGACGTCAAGGGTACATTCCATGTACTAGGGTATATATATCATGTACTACTCCCTTTCTACCCTTTGAGACTCTTTCTGAACTTTAAGCCCCAAAATCATAACTGCACACTTGAGTAGTCAATTTTGAACATTCATTGATATAGATTGCGATGGTAAAACCCTTATTGTGATTTCAGGACCCCTAAAATGTGTTTTTTAGAAAAAACAATATATAATGGATATGTGATTCCCCCAAAAATTGTATTTGGTTATCTGTTTTGTGTGGGAGGGGTTGGATGGGTTTTTGAACCAAAGAAATGTGAGACCATAATCTAAGATGGTCTATGATACATATATTTTGAATAATACATATATATATTTTTCATTGAGGATTTATCTCTTGAAATATGTTCCATTTTGGTTTAGGTTTCTGTCCCATTAGCTTTTCTAAATAATCCCAAATAGGATGTGTAATACCTTATGTTTTTTGCGAATTTATATTTCTCAACTAAATTAAATTTATATAATTGAATGTGTAGAAAACCCATATATTTTATGTCTTTTATATTATTAAATAAATTAAATTTATTTGATATCTTACATTTCATGCAACATGGATCCTGAATAAAGCATGATATACTATTAAATATTATTATTTTAACATGACCATTATAAACAAGCCATTAAATTGGTGGGTGTTAATATGGAAAAAATAATTTTTATAAAATATATGGATTATATTCTATAATTTGTTTATTAATTATTTTGAAATTAACATAAATTTTTATTAATGAATTTTAATTTTTCCGATATATGTTTTATTGAAAAAGGGAATATAATGAAAAAATAAATATATATAATTTTGACAGTTTTATAA
This sequence comes from Viscum album, assembly GCA_963277665.1. NCBI lineage: Eukaryota > Viridiplantae > Streptophyta > Magnoliopsida > Santalales > Viscaceae > Viscum > Viscum album. The sequence goes on from OY728160.1 coordinate 445,528,828, forward strand.
ATTTTTTTGATAAAATGGAATTAATTTCCTAAATAATCATATCTAAATTACCTTTCAGGGAATATTTGTAAATTTTCTAAAGAGATTTATTTTTTAGTGAGTATTAATATTACAGATTGTTATAAAACTATTTCATTATTGAAAATACACTTTACGATTTCAATATTATCTCAATGTAAGTTATGTAATCTTAATTTAAATTTAATATAATTAATTTCATTGAAATAATCATTACATATTATTTTTTTAGTACATATTTAGGAAAAAGGCATTTTTAACTAAAACTATTTTTCAATTCATTTTAAATTTTAAATAAATTCATTAGGTATTGTGTTTTCAATTTTGAAAACATGATTCAATATTTTGAAAAATAAATTATTAATTTATTAAATAGGCTCCTTTTATGTTTTTTGGACAATTATGAATTGTAACCGTGGTAATTTTTTGTTACCATGTTAAAGGATAAATTGGGTAATTTATGTTAAAAATAAAATGAAAAACACTATAAAATGACCCTAAAACATGAAAAAATTTATTGGATGGTTAAATTACATCTGTAATCAGTACATGTTCAGTTATATGAAAATTTATGGCCATTTTAATGAGGTTATGATATTTTAAATAATTTATGTAATGAAAATTCAAAGATTTCATTGTAAAATTTTAATAAATATATCAATTTTAACATGGAGAAATAAAAAAGATATCTAAAAATGTAAATATTAATTTTAAATATTATTTATATGTCAACATAATTTAAATTTATTTATTAATTTTCAGGATCTTATAATTACCATAAATACTTATATAATGTTGATGCAATCATTAATAAATTATAGAAAAAAATCAAATAAAATATTTTAAAAATATTAAAATAATTATAAAAATAGATACTTATTGTTATATAAGAATTTTATCAAAGAATTTTATATTATATGTATGTCTTAAAATATTAATTTTTTCAAAATTACATTTATTTTATTTATGTTTTTAAATTTTAATTAATGAATTGTGTCGGAATTTACATTAATTATATTTTAAAGAAATAATATTTTCATAAATGATATTAAATTACTAAAAATTTTATATTCATTCAAATAATTTGAATAATTTTTAAAATTTCATAAATTATCAATTTATGTATTCTATGAGATTTTATAGTAAATTTATTCCCCCTTATGGAGTAAAAATACCTGTTGTCATGATAAGAGTTAATGAGTTTAAATACGAGTTAAAACCCAATGATAAGGGTAACAATGTGACCTAAAACTGTTTAAACCATATTGGATGATTGGATTTAGATCTATAAGAATAAGATTTTAAAATATATCATTTATAAAAATTTATAATTGAAAATTAATTTATATTAATTTAATATCTCAATAGTTCCCACAAGTGCCCCATTCATCAATTATAAAAGAGAACCTCCTACCTCGATTATTTACACTAGATTTAGAATTAATGTTCAAATAAACTCTTCCAAATCCTGTAATTTACAACCTTAGATACATTATTTATTTTCTATTCATTATAAAATACATAACGTAGGTCTCTTAGGAGATGTTACAAAGGATGTCCGCCAGAGAAGAGGTAATAGTCTTTACCGACCCTTTCAAATTTATTTCACCTTCTAATTCTAATTCAGGTTTAAATGAAACAATATTAAATAATTTATCATATATATTATTATATGTAATTATTATCATGTTATAAACAAACTACCCCGTCTATCCATCCTATAAAAAATGAAATCACTGTGTGTACATGTGTATGACTAACAATCTCCATGCCTTGGGGAATTTTTTTCATCACCACCTTACATGGATGGGTATAATAATGAATATAATATATATATAATAATAATTTGGAAATGATATTTATATTTTATAAATTTATATACCTTTTGATTTATTTCCATTTCACTATTTTTGGAATGACACAATTGATCGTGCATACATACAACCTACGGTCTGCATGACACGATGCGATTCATTTTCCACGCTCACAATTAAATAGTTATTATAAAAATATATTTATTGAATTAATATTATATATATTACATCAATATCATTCTATAGATGATGGGCCTATAACCTATGAACAATAAATATGACATACATAACAAAATGATCATAGGAAAATGAAGTAGTTAAAACCCACAACACGATTAATAATGAAATATTATTAACAAAAAAGTGACAAGAGGATATTAGAGGATTATATATGATATCATAATTATTAATGTCATTATTTTATTAATTAATAATATTCAGTAAGTACGTATACAAGTGTTTAAATCATGATAATGAAAAAGAATTTTCATGGTAATGGATTTCTTCACTCAATTTTCATTCATCAGGTTAAATTGATATTTCATTGATTATGTCATTATATAGTTATGTGTGAAATTAATTTTGATTATATTCTTCTTTATTTCCACATTTTAATGTGTATATACTGTATATAGGTAATATATTCATTTGAATAATGATATTATCATTATAAGGGACTTTGTCTCAATTACCATTTCATTGAGACATACATAACATTTTACACCTATCCATTTTATATGGGGTATCATCTAGAACAGTGAGAACATATTTCAGTTTAAATTATATTTATATTAAAATATCCATATTATTTATATCATTGATATGATTACGTCTTAAACAATACTACTTTTTAACATATAGTGTTTAATTTGAATGTTTTTTAATTAACAGTGGAAATATTAATAAAAATGTATCATCTTCTAAATAATGATATTTAATAATAAGGTATATTTTTCATGAATAAAATCAATTATTATGTCTATAATTAATACTTTGGACTTTTAGAGATTGGTGGGGCTAGATATTATACAGCCCGTTGATGCAAGGACATGTCTAATGTAAAAAATCACATGTCCAAATTAAATAGGTTTGTAAATGTAGTTTTAACCTGTCTTGTGAATGGTATTGATGATATAGGTATAATATGGATGATAAATGAAATAAAATGAATATGAATTTTCTCCATTATGAATTAATGTATTATTATCCTTGATAATTTTCCAATGATATTATGTCTAAATAAATTTTATTCTCTAATTATTGATCAAATTATATGTGTGTTAAATTATATACCATTTCCATATTGATTATGAATTAATTCATATTTGTCACTTATTTTTGATTGATGATTCCATTGTTTGTAATCATTATAGATAATTTGAGAAAAAACTTTTATTTTTTTCCTTCATTAGGTTGTGAATATGAAATGTTCGAAGAAGTTTCTAAGATTAATTTTAATTTCATTTGTTATGTACTATGTTTAATTAAAATAGTAATAAGGGAAATATGTCTGTGTCATGTTATTAAATACAAATAAACTGATCAATCCTTAGTTATTTAATCACTTTTATCCATCCCATTATAAAAAATATATATTTTTTTTCTAGGATTCTTGAGTTGGGGGTTTTATAGTTTGTATCAGAGTAGTTTTAGTAGAAACATTTGGAAGTATATTTTAAATTCACATTGGTGAACTGAGAATTATATTAATTCCATATAGTATTTTAATTAAGTTACTATTATAAAAATTTGAAATTTTTTTCTCAATAATACGGATGATTATGAGCTAACTCGGTGTGTTCCATTATTTAGTGATGGTTTCTAAAAGGAGGAATAGAATCAGTACCCAATGATAATGTAGGGATTACCCCACTAAGAAATCCTACACAATTGTTGTTAAAGCTAAGAAGATTATGGCCATATTAGGATTTATTACTTAGGGTCTTCTGAATAAATGTGATTGAATAGATTAACATGAGTCCCCATGACATGATATACATATGATGAATCGTTTCATTCATTAGAAGCCGCTATATATAAATGGGGCAAAAAATCCATTAATAACAGATAAATGGATCATGTACCTAGAAAAGTTATTTATGGCCTTGGGATATGGTGAAAGGGAAATTTAGTGTTAGTAATGTATTTCCCTAGCTAAGATGTTGATAAATAGTGGTCATTAATCAATAATATAAGGGCGAAAGGTGAAATAGAGCATAAAGAATTGATTACTTTTAATGAAAAATTATTCAACAATTATTTCCCACTTGAGAAATTAATTGAAATGAAGATAATATTCCTTAGATTAAATAAAATATGACAAGAGAGTATTAAATAGTATGAGGATACCTACACATGAATGACTAAGTATGATACATATTATATATGTTATTCCAAAAGAAATATTGATCATTTCTTTGAAGGTATCAAGCCAAGTATCTGAATGACATTGGATTTTGAAATATTTCCTTCATATGATGAAATTGTATTATGTTCCATCAAAATTGATAAGTAATTTTCATGATCCTATATGTTAAATTTAAATATTGAGAAGAATATTATTGATGATAACCATGAAAAGGGTAAATCATCAAAGAAAGGGATGTGAACAATGAAATTATATATATGATTTTTTTGGGATAGAATCATTCTAGGAAATTATTGAAGGTAATGGACATTAATTATACGTGACGAGATAAGGGTCATCATGTTAATGAATTTAAGGGGAATAAAAAAATAAATGATGTTTAATGCTTCCAAATTAATGAAATAGGGAATTATTCAAATCAACCTCCAAATCGTTAGGATAATATACAACAGAAGGAGACATGGAGAGATATCCAATATTAATTGATTAGTATAGATGTATTATAAGTACCTAATAATATAGTAGAATTTACATTAATACTGTTTTAAAATTTATTAAAAGAAACTCTTTTTCTCTATCATCATAATCTTTTATATCTATCTAGTTTTACAACAATATTTTACATTTCCTTTTGGATTTAGTAAGAGATTTATTATTTAAATCATCTATGAGATATCTCATTAAAACAGAAATTCATTATAAAGTACCCTTTTCAAAACATAAATGTGATTTATTTTCTAACATTATCATCATACCTATGGTTGGAATTGATATAATCTTTATTGTATAACTGGAATAAAAATATGATGGAAAATATTTATTACAAGTAAGAGGAAATTAATATTTATGTGGAATATATATAATTCATTATATTTAAGACGAAATCATTATCTTATTATTTACTAGATCTACTGAAAATAACTCTATTGAATGATATTATTTTTTTGGAAGAGGGTCAAAATTCAGGGATGAAGAATATAATCGTAAACGATGGATATAATTATTGTACATGAATACATTAATCTATTTCAGGAGAAAATACCTTGAAAAACATAGAGTGTGAAGTTGTGTTTCTATTTATTTTATCATGGATACAATAACAATATTATTGAATCTCTATAGAATTTACACTATAGAATTAGTAGATCTACAGAACAAACAAGAGGAGATGGGTAATACGATATTTATTCTCTCTAGTGCTTCCTCTCTAGGATCCCCTGTTCTATTTTTTAAGAAGAAATATGGGTCCATAAATCTATGCATTGATTATATAGAAATCAGTGCTACTACAATAAGTAGTAAGTATCCTCTTCATCTGGTTGATTATTTATTTGATCATCTTTTTTGAGCATATTATTTCTCAAATATTGACCCTAATTCTAGATATCATCAATTTCCATAAATAATGAAGACATTCGAAAGACAAAATTTTTAATGTGGTATGTAAACTATGAGTATAAAGTAATTCCATTTGGATAGAAAAATGAATCCTCAGTTTTTTGGATATAATAAACAGAGTATTCAATGAATATATTTATGATTTTTGTGGTATTCATTGACGATATTCTGGTGTGTACTCAAATCTATAAATTCCATGATAATAACATGAGGATAATTGTAGAGACTCTCATAAATAAATAGTAATATGGGAAATCTATAAACTGTCAATAATAGCTTCTAGAAATTTATATTCTGGGACATATAGATTCTATGGATTGAATATCATCTGATCCTATAAAGATAATGTCAATCCACGAATATCATATACCAATAAACATAACCGAGGCATGAAATTTTATTGGATAATAGGTTACAATCAACATTTCATTTATAATTTTTTTGTATTGTATAAATAGTTAAACAACATCATGTGTATAGGGTTTATATTAATATGTATAGAAAAATGATATGAATTTAAAGACGAATTGAAGATAAGATTGGTAAATGCATCAATTTTGGCTTTACCATCAGAAAATGATGGGTTTCTAATATACAGTGATACATAGTGGAATGGAATGTGTTGTTTCCTTATTAAAAATAATAATTTCATTTCAAATGAATCAATAAAGTTGAACACTAATGAAAATAATTATACAACTCAAGATATTTAGTTAGAGACCATAGTATTTTATCATAAGAGATGGAGACACCATCTCTATTGTGATACATGTGATATATATATGGATCAAAATAGTTTGAAATACATAATTACACAAAAAATAACTCAACATGATGAATATATGATGGCACAAGTTAGAAATATATTATGAATTCACAATAAACTACCACCCAGGAAAATCATATAATGTATCTAATGTAATAAGTAAGAAATATAATATACTTCATACCAAAATGGGGATTTAATGAAATGATATATTCACAAATTTAGTGAATATAAATATGAGGATTACTATAGAGGGGTGTTATGACTCATTTTTTGAATTATTTCAAAACTATATATATTGGAAAATATTAAAATCACATGATATGATGATGAAGAGTTTTGTAAAAAATCTAATTCTATGAATGATGGATAATTGGAATTATTTTTCTGTGAAGATTATTTTTTGAAATTTTTAGAGTGGTTATCTATTACATCAATACGTAAGATAAAAAAATAACTATTATATGATGGTCATAACTCAATTTTTTTCTATAAGACATCATATTAACAAGATGTATATGGGTTTGAAGGAACATTTTTTGTGGGATAATATGAATTAGGAAATTGATGATTATATTTCATGATGCCTAGTTTTTCAATAAGTAGAGGCTGAGAGATATAATAGTAGATGATCATGAAACCTCTACATATTACTATGTGGAAGTGGGATGAAATTATTATATTCTTCTTTACTATATTACCAAAGACCCCAAGAATTAATTATGTTATATGTGGTATTGTTTAACGCCTTACCAAATTGACATAATTTTTATCTAAATGAAAATAAGTACCTATTGATAACCAAATATGACTCTATATTTAAAAGGTTTAAATCCTTTATGGTTAACCACCATTGAGTTTGTATTTTCAAGATCCTCTTCTTACATTAAACATCTACATGAGTCTTCAAAATGATCTGGATATCGAGCTTCATTTGAGAACTGCCTACCGTCCTAAAAAAATGGAAGCCCTGAATGGATTTTTCAAATATTATATAGAACTTTGAGATATTTATTATCTGACATTCAATGTATGTGGGTATATTATGTTCCTTAAGAAGATATTCATGAAATAATAGTTTCTATACATGTATTAAAATTGCACCATTGAAACATGGTATTGAAATAGATTTCATAACAAAAAATGATGGGATAATGTTACATAATTGAATACTATAGGCCTAGAACATAATTAAGAGACAAATACAAAGGTAAATACTATTTAGGCTATTATTAACTCATCTCAATGTAGGGAATATAATTATGATGACAACAAGAGAAAGGATTTTGAATTTCAATTAGGAGATCATGTGTCTATAAAATTATTCCTAAGGAAGGATGTCATAAGATTCCTTAGGAAATAGAAATTGATCCAAAGTTACCTCATACCATTATAAATTCAAGAAATAATTGGATCAATAACTTACTTATTTGAAATTCCACCACGTCTCTCCAAAGTTCATGATGTGTTTCACATATTATTATTAAGAAAGTAAATTTCAAAACCAAAAAATCTACTAACTTATGAAGAAATTGAATCATAACCTTATATATCATACTATTAAGAGCCTATCATGATACATGGAACAATAGATAATGTTTTTGGGAAAAATATTACTTTATTGTTAATGGTTATGTAGAGAAACAATAAAATTGAAGAAGCAATGTGGGAACCTGACGTTGCAATGAAGAAGAACCACCGACATCTTTAGAGATGGTATTTTTTCTCAAAATTTTGAAGATGAAATTTTTTGAATGATGGAAGAATTTTGCACCCCAATATATTACAGTATGTCCTTATTAAATAAATATAATTTATTTAATAGCTCACGTTTGACACAACATCGAGTTTACAGAACCACAATATACTATTAAATATTATTATTTTAAAATGACCATTATAAAATAGTTGGGAAATTGACATGTGTGAATAAGAATAAATATATAATTAAAAATATTTTTGGTTTATATTATATAATTTTTTTATTTATTTTTAGGAAATAAACATCAATTTTTCATTAATGTCTTTTAAATACTCAAATATATGTTTTCATCCATAAAATATTTTTATGAGGAAATAAATATAATTAATTTTTGATGTTTTTTAAAAATTTATTTTATAAAAAGTACTTAATTTCATATATTATCATTTCAAAACTAAATAATTGTTAATTTTTATGATTTGTTTTGGAAATATTGATTTTTCGGTGAATAGTAATTTTTTTTGAATTTTATAATATCATTACATTACTAAAAAGTATCTTTATGACATAAAATTGATCATAATTTAACATTAGTTTTCATTAATTATATATTATATTATTAATATTAATGTAATCATCCTTATAGTATTTTTTTATTAGAATATTTTTGGTTATAAAAATGCATTTTTGAATAAAATTATCTTTCATTGGATTTTAATAGTAAATTAAATTCGGAAATTTTTGAGTTTTTTATTTTTTTAAAAGGATTCTTTATTTCTGTCCATATGGTTTAAATTTATAAAATTGATTCCCATTAGTTTTTACTAATATGAATAGTAACCGTGTAAATTATTGTCAACATGGTGAATGGTAAAATGGTAAGTTAGGTTAAAGGTAAAAGAAAAGGACTAGAAAAGGACCATAAAATATTTCCACATTTTATTTTATGATTATTTTAGACTATTATAAATATATGATTTATTATATGACCATTAATGTCTTTCTAAATGTGGTTATTATTTTTATAATATTTTATGTAATGAAAAGATAAAGATTCAGTACTCATTTTTTGAAATAAATATATAACCATTAATATAAGGTTATTAAGAGGATATATTAGACTATAAATATTAAATTTAAATATAAAGGATTTATCTACTTTATGGTAATATGTTTTTAAATTTGGGTGATGAAATAATTACCTTATATTCCAACACAACGTTGATGCATTAATTATTCAATTAATAGAAAAATGAAGTAACTGAGGGAATTCACTTACACGTTTCTCGAGGAATTTCCTGGTCATTCTCCTAAAAGAGATGTTGAATTCTCAATTGATCGTGTACCTAGGTCGTAGCATATATCCCAGAATCTATATGAAATATCTTTTGGGGAGCTGGAGAAGATGAAGAAAAAACTACATGATAATCTGGATAAACGGTTTATACGCCGAAGTGCTTCACCATGGGGTTCTCTAGTCCATTCCATCAAGAAAATGGATCATTCAAAGTGCCTTTGCATAGATTATAAAGAGTTCAAAAAATCACATAAAAGTACAACTATAATCTTCCCCGAATTTATGTCATGTTCGATCATTTACGTGGATCACAGTAATTCTCCAAGGTGGATTTTTGGTCATGATATTACCATGTAAGGTTTAAGAAGGGGGATATCCCCAAGGTTGCTTTATGTACAAGATATGAGCCCTATGAATTAATAGTAATTCCATTCAAACTCCCTAATTATCTAGAAATATTTTTAGACATGATGAATATAGTGTTTATATATTACCTCAAAAAATTTGTGGAAGTCTTTATAGACAATATTCTAATATACTCCAAAACAAAGGAGGAGAAAGAGGAGTATCTATGAACATTTCTAGATACATATTGAAAGGAGAAGCTCTATGCAAAGTCCAACTAGGGTGAGTTATTGTTGAAGGAAGTATAATTCACGGGACATATCATCCCAAGCAATGTGATATCTATGGATCCTTCCAAGAAAACTACAATAGGGGAATGGATGAGGTCAACATTGGAAACAAATATCCATAGCTTCTTGGGGGTTCCTATATATTATCGATGATTTCGGAGAAACTTCTCACGATTTTGCATCCCTCTTACCAATATAAATCAGAAGAGAGTAAAGATTTCATGGAGTGATGAATGCGATGAAGGATTCAAGGAGTTGAAAATGAGGGTTGTTATTGTGCTCGTGATCACACTACCTAGAAGTGGAGAAATTTTTGTGGTATTTAGTAATGCTTCGAAGAATGGACTAGGCTATGTCTTGATGAAAAATAAAAAATTGATTTACTATGTGTCATGACAATAGAATTTTCATTAGTATAACTTTACAACACATGACCTGGAGTTAGCAGTAGTGATCTTCGGTTTAAAAATTTGGCGGAATTATCTGTTTGGGGAGATGTGTGAAATATATACAGAAAATAGGCTCAAGTATATATTCATAAAGAAAGAGTTAAATATGGGCTAAAAACATTTGTTAGAGCTGATCATAGACTATGACTTCACAATCCATTACCACACTAGGAAATCTAATAAGGTGGTAGATTCTCTAAGGAGAAAGGATACTGCAATTCTACTATTAATGAGAATTGAAAATAATTCAGTCTTGCTAGATTTGGTAAAGTTAAAAATTGGAATCATGACGAAGGGAACATCATCAATATATTTAGAAATAATTTCTCAACTCTCTCTTTTGGAATGGTTAAAGGATACTCAAAAGGATGACGTGGGAGTTCAGAAGAAGGTGGAAACTATCAGAAAAAGAAAAATCCTCGAAGTTCAATGTCAACGTTAAAGGAATTTTGAGATTTTGAAAAATACTATTTGTCTTATTAAGTCTGGAGCTGAAGAAGGATCTTTTTGATGATGCACATAGTTCAAATTTCTCTGTCCACCCAGAAAACACAAATACATATCAAGATCTTAAAGGGCATTATCGGTGGGATAACATCAAGAAGGAGATCGCTAATTATACATCAATGTTCCTGGTGTGTCTGAAAGTGTAGGCTGAGAGACATAAGTCAAAGGGGATGATACAAACATTACACATACTAGCATGGAAATGGCAGAACATCACGATGTATTTTGTCACTAGAAATACAAAGACATCCAAAGGGAACAATGCTATCTGGGTTTTTGAGGATCGTATTACAAATATTGCACACTTCATTGATATTCGAGAGGATTTATCACTAGATCTACAAGAAAAGGTATACATTGAAGACAAGGTAGGGCTTCATGGAGTACCACTATATATTGTATGTGATCAAGATCCAAGATTCACCTCTATGTTTTTGAACCGTCTCCAACATGCTCTGAATACATAGTTGAACATCAATACAACTTATCATCCTCAAACTGAAAACCAACCAAAGTGAACTATCCCAGCACTAGAGGGGATGTTGTGGGCAATCTCAATAGACATCAGCGGAATATGGGACTAACATCTCCCTCTTTTTGAGTTATCATGCAATAATAGTTTCCACTAGAGCATTTGAATGGCTCCTTATGAAGCCCTGTTTGGGAAGAGGTGTAGAACACTGACATGTTGGGATGAATTTTGGGAGAGAAAACATCTAGGTACATAAATGGTCGAAGAAATGGTAGAGAAGTTTAAGGGAATTCATCAGTACATTAAATCTGCTCAGTGTTGAAAAAATAGCAATGTTGATAATCGTCGACGAGACATAGATTTTGATGTGAGGGACACAGTATTCCTCCACATCCCACCATTGAAGAGATATATGATATATGATAATAAGGGAAAGCTTTTTCCAATGTACATCATCCATTTTGAGATCCTTGATTGCATTGAAGTAGTGGTCTATCGTCTATGAATCCCACCGAACATGTCTCAATTACATGATGTATTCCATGTATCACTCTTGAGGAAGTGCATACCTGACCAATCACATTTACTCAATCTAGTGGTGGTACCATTTCATAATGACCTCTCCTATGAAGAGAAGCTGGTGAAGATATTAGATCGTAGGAAAAAAGTTCTACGAAATAAGACAATTCCCCTCATGAAAGTGTTGTGGAGAAACCACAAGATGGAAGAAGAAACATGGGAACCAGAGGAAGTAATGAGATGTAGTTACCCAGATCTATTTTAATGTGGGAAATGTATATTTCGAGGGTGAAATTTCTTAATGTGGGAAAAATGAAACCACCCGAACACTAATCAAATGAAAATTAATATTTATCCAATTAAATGTGTTAATATGTGAAATGGTTAATTAAAATATGCACTTCTTTTGTTATATGTTTTTGGATTTCAAAATACTATTAAGAATAATGATAATTGCTAATATATCCATTTAACAATGATCACATTATTATTATAAATATAGGGCTTTAGAAAATCCTATTTACTTAGTCAAAAGAAGTGACAGGCTCATCTAGTAGAATTCCCCGTACGTAGCCCATTTGTTGGAGCTCTGAAATGAGGTGGTATTATTGTGATTCTGTATTTACAAAGCCCAAGGAGAGCATGAACACATTAAAGTTGAGAAGAACCGATTATGGGATAAGTGGAAGTTAATTAGATTACAACCCGAGCGATGTTATCCGAGCCACCCAACGATTTTATCACCATTGCACACCATACCCTTCGGTCTTATGCGGGTGTTATAAGGGGTTATTATATAATACCATAGAAATATTATTATGTACAATATTTTTGTATATAATAAAGTATATACATTAATTTTTATTATTTCTACATTGTAAATAGTTTTTAAAGAACAAATACTATTTTTAGTTAATATTCAACTATGAAATGTATATTGATGAATGACTTAATTTTTGAATTAAATAATTTTTTAAAACTATTAATATTATATTTTGTTTTAATAAATATAAATGATCTTATATTTTTTAGAATATAATTGTAATTTCTATTTATGTTTGAAAGCTGTTTTTTCCAAAACCCTAGATTTTTTTATAAATGTTAGTTATAATATAAAATGTAAAAATTAAAATATTTAGAAAATTATTTAGATAAAATGATATTATTTTTTGAAATCCAGACATCAAAATTATCCAATGGGGAATTTTTCATAATTTTTTCCAACAACCAAATTTTTGTGTAAAAAATAAAAAACGTTTAAATATATACTGTGTTTTGTGACAACATAATGCCCCAATTGTTATGGAAAAAAAATAAAATAAAATTTATGCTCGTTAAATATATGTTTTAACAATAATATATTGTTATTTTATATTTGTTTTATTTTTTAACAATGATTTAGTGGACCCTCCAATACTTATAAACATTTTAACTTTTAAAATTGATTACCTTGAGAGTGTGACTCACCTAAACATAAGTAACCCTATTATTTTAGGAAATTTGGCCATTGTCCAAATACAATATTTTTTTCACAATAATTTGGAAAAAAACATGGGGAAAAACCATGGGCAGGTTTTTGGTTTTAATTAGTTTAATGTGTTGTGTCCCAAACCTAAATAATAAAAAATTCTTTCTCATTTCCTATATATACCCACCCAAGATCCAACTTCATCTTCACTAAAAGTTAATAGAGTTCGTCATCCACTATCTAGAATCGTCCCAAGGAACTCCAACCTCATAAGGATCCTCTCTCAAGCCCCTCCCAAGACTTTGGGATCACAATTCAATGTAGGGGTTTCCTTCCATTCTCATTTTATCGATCTTTCTTAATATTTTTTTGCCCATTTATTTTCAATTATAAATGTTGGGATATGATTATTCAACTCCCCAATATTATCCTATTAATGTTTGAATGATGATATACCTCTTTATCTCTCATATTTTCCTTCCATGTATAAATGTTACCATGTCAAAAATATGTAAGGAATTTCACTCTCCTCGTTTACATTCAAGAAATTCATTTGTATTTTAAATCTAAAATTCCATTACTCATGTTGGGACATGTATCTATATAAACCCTTACCGTCCAATTCCTTTAAACATTATGAGATGCCCCATTCTCTCTCATTAACCATTTTTGTGAATTCTTTTGCCACGTCATTACGCTAGCGAAATTGCACCATAACATTCCACGCCAAAGTCATTGTGTAGTGAATACCATGCCCATATATCTATCAAGGGTATTCACCTCAATGTGTGTTTACTTATTTATTATAGAGTTTTATTTATGAATTAAACATTTTTTTATCATAGAATAGATGATTATTTTTATTGAATTCATGTTATATGATCCATGTGGCACACTTATGCATGAAATGAAATGTTTAAGAAGGGTGCACCCTGATAGCTCTCCAATGCATTGGGTAAAGTATAGAATCATGATACTTCATGTTAAATAAGTGTTCACTCATGATAATTCAATGGAAATGAGGTTTTACTCGTGCTTTATGTTCAGTGAGGATTTACTCATTCTCCATGTGCAATGAGCATTGGCTAAGGCTAATTCCATGTTAAGTGTTGATGCCACATTCCCATGTTATGACAATCATGTTATATCATGCCTTTATGTTCATGTTTATTTTATGCTCAACTAATATGCCTATTTCCTAACTTGTATTATATTTTTCATGTTATACCTTTTTACCCCCTTACTGTTCTTTATAGCTCACACTTTTCATAGCCATGTCCTCAGGTTATCTCATGAAAGGCTAAGTATGAGGGAATATTGTGATCATGTAAAGGAAGTATTTAATAAGATGTTGAGTTATTTGTTTTAATTTTAATGTAATGTTCCTAATCCCCAAATAAACTAGATATCTTGATCTTGTATGTTATATCAAGTGATGGTTTTTTGTAATAAATTATTTTAGGAGTGTAACAAAGATAAGTGTTATCATATTAGACCCTTATATTTTTCATATTAGTGTCCCCATTCGCTCGTTGGTATAGTTTCAAAATAGAAAGGGTTTGATGTCAATTCCACTAGATCATGGTTGAAATGACTGACGATGATGAGGCTTTCTTATGTGGCGACTATATAAGGTCTTGAAAGTGTGAATAAACTCTAAATTTCATTTTTTCATTTGAGAAAAGTGATTGCCAAAATTTATTAATGGGGTTTGATTAAATTAGAAAAAATTGATGGTCTATAATGTGATAGTTGATATGTATTTTTCTTGGGAGTTAGTTGGGTGTGTTCTATGGTCTTTCCATATGGAATTGTTTATAGAATCTAAATAATTTAGAAGCATGATGAGTTTTAATCCATTCTGAATCTGGTTTAATTTAAACAAATAATTATAATTTTTTATAATAAATTATTTTTATTGTATGGTATAAGACATGATATTAGGTAGTGTTATTAGATTATATAAGTCATAAAAAGTATTGTCTATGTTGATCTAGTACACAACTTGGGTTATAACTCTTTGATGGAGGTTTGAGGTCCCTTTAATAAAATATTCTATACCTATTAAATTGGAATTCCTCGTAAATGTATTTTCATTGGATTAGGTAGAGAGGATTAGGACCTAGAGTTAATAAGAGAAAGAGATAGGATGATGGTATATATTATTCTTGGTTTTAGCGCTCTTCGACACATGTATGAATTTGGATCTCTTGGTGACCTTGTGTCTAAGGGGAAATTTAATTTATTGAATTTCAGGATTCGTGTAGAATATATTAGGATATAAGATAATATACGAGAGAGTCCTAAGTCTCATTTGGTATGAATAAAATTCTTAGATGTGGTTATGATGGGTGGGATAATCATTTATCCCATGTCATATTAGTGAAATCATTATAAGGGTGGTCTGATACATGGTCAGTATTGTGAGTGGTATGACACCTTCATGATGGTTTTACATGTGATAGAAAAGGGTTTAATATAAGTGATAATTTGAGATATTTTTTATAGGATCCATGATATGGGACCCATGAATTGGTTGTATGAATTGTTTAGTACTTTTCATCTGGTTTTCCAGGGTTTTAGATTGAGATATTTTGGGATGGCACATAGGTAATTAGACCAATCATGTTATGGTTGGACCAGGACGTGAAAACATTTTTGGGATATTCCTATGGGTTTTTATGTTACTAATTAGTAATAGGATGTTGGGTGTATCAATGAGAGGGTACCAAGATTGTTCAGGAGGGCCTTGTAAAGACACTGATGGATGAGGTGGTATGTGTTATGAGTATGGGCTATGTCTTCAGCACTATAACCCTAGGACCAATTAGTTAGTGGCGTGGTATGATACATTACCTGTTATGTTTATATGTGAATATGATAGGATACATACCTAATGGGAAGTAGATCCTGAGTCCTGGATTTTCCTTTAGTTGTGAGTCTTTCTTCATGGTATTTTTCCATTCATAGTGTTGGCTTAGGTCCTAGGATTATCCTTGAGAGTCCAGAGTCATGGTATTGTAACTGTCCCAAAGAGGATTGGGTCATGGAATTTTAACACCCTTAATGTAACATCTCCGGTAAATAAAGAATATGAAATTTTCATATTTATTAATATTTGTGAATAAAATATCTATATTACTTTAAATATGATTCTATGTTCGATGGCGTACCCAACACGCAACATAGATTTTCTTTGAAATCATACGTTGCACACTAATAATATAATAATATTATTTTAAATGGTAGTTAACGCCTAGCCATTGTAATGGCGGGAATGAACAAAACGAACTAAAAATGATTATATATGTTTATAAAGTATTTTTACATTTATCCAATAAATTTTAGAGGCTTAAAATGCGAATGAATCCAATTACAAGCATAAATCTTCTAATATTCTTTAAAAGGTTGATTAACCGCCTTTTGATGGAAAACCCTTTTTAAATATAATTTTTGACAATTTTATATTTTATATTTGAAAAAATAAAATCTTTCTTTAGAATCAAGACATCAAAATTTACTTTGTGTAAATTTTTGTTATTTTCCGATAAAGTTCATTTTTAAATGAATAGTGAAAATGTTGTATTTTAATGCAAAACCTACTTTTAATGTAATTGATTCATAAGGTTATATTATCTTTTTAATTTGTTTTAATGTGTAGTTAAAATATATTTTTACCATTTAATCAAATGGTGGTCATTGTAATTAATTTCACTTTGATATTGGACATAAAAAAGTGTCAATCTTTTGATAGATATTGATTCTTAAAAACACGTTATTAGTTTTGACAACAGGAATTAATTATAAAATTGATTAATTCAACATCTATTTTCTGAATTTGGTAAAACGGGCACAATTTTTCAATTTGGAATATCATGTATAGCATAGGGTAAATTTTTGTTTTTTTTTTCTGAAAAACATCATCTTTTAATGAATAGTGAAACCACTAAGTGGTAGTTAAAAAACTGATTTTCGGTTGAAATGAAATTTTACCACCACTATGAATTGAATTTCAAAAATCTGACATACATGGTTGTCATTAAGATGTAAAATTTGGTTCAATGGGATTAAAATAATTTTTGATGAATAGTAACTTTTGAGTTTTATTAATCGCGATTAAAGGTGATTAGGGTAATTTGAGGTAAAAATAATGTTATAATAATATGAAAATACCATTACACTTGTCCTAACCTTATTGGATGAGTCATGGACGACAAAATAAATCAATGGGTCAATTTTTGGGACACCATGGAGAAACTTGTGTAAGATAATGACATTAATACCTTTTATATAAAGTAAAAATAAAAATGTCACAAACATGTATTGTTTTTATAAAAAAAATTATTACATGGAGTTATACAATTAATATTTTTTACTATAAATATTCATTATAAATCTAAAAAGATATCCTACATAATGATTTTTTTTAATTTTTAGACATTAAATAAATAAATTTTTTTATGACACCAGGATGATGTAGTGATTATGTCATTGATGAATGATTTAAATAAAATGAAAAGACAAGGTAAAATATAAGACATACACTTTTCAAAAAACTATTTTATGGGTGGATTAATAACCCTTATCACCTTATCCTCGAAATATATAATTTTGGGTCCTTTAATATCTTAAAATAAATTTATAATAATGTAACTTTTCAAGACATTCCAAGAGTGCCCCTCCTCCCTTTTATAAAAGGCCCCACCTCTACCCCCACACCCACACATCCCAAGCCTTTAGATCAACCAAACTCTCCTCATTTTATCTCTACCCATCCCTCTCTTCATCCAAAAATCCTTACCTTAGGAAGAATGATCTTCAAGAAACCCTTTTTGTTCAAACCAAAGGGAGTTACCCGATTTAATGGTAATGTATTATCTCTTGTTCATTTGTTTCATTTTGCTTCTCCAACCCCATAAACTATTTTTATTACTTTAGTTTGTAACAACACCAGTATATTAAATATACTACGATGTTTTTATGATAAGTATTCGAGCTACACTTACACACATATCTGTCTAATGGTTAAAGAATATATTGTTTCCGTGGATGGCGAATTACTGCCACCTGAAACGATGAGTGTTCAATATTCTTCTACCACCTATCATGGTGTCCATTATGATGGAACTATATTTATTTATAATTTATATTATTTTTTATTTTCCCTCTATGCTTCTATATTTTACATTTAAAACATACCTTTATGCTTTTCATGTTGTGAAAAGGTGATAATTTCTTTTGAGGAAGTGTGGACTACCACCCCTCATGTGATGTGACTCGTTAATGCAATACATGGAATGTATAAAGAATGAAATTAATGAACTTATGTTACCTATATGACATATATAGTATACTATAATTATAATATATATATATATATATGTATCTCATTTAGTTTTAATTCCATTAATGTGACAAAGAAATGAAAGTAGCATTCATGCGTACGTACGGCCTACCGTCTCCATGAACGGTGCATTTCATTTTATTATCTCAAAATGATATGGAATTGTATAAAAAGAATATATACTGGATATATATGATATTTTAATCATTAACAATATTTTGGAGATTGTGTAATTATAACTACATGGACAATTATTTTCAAACAAGTTCATTTTTGACTCATGTACCGAACATCGGCAAAAACTTATGTTATGAACTCACATAATTAACTAATTATTATTACATTATAATATGTGATATGAAGTGAATAATATAATTTAAAGGTGGTCCTTAAGAAATTATTAATTGACCTTATTTTATTATTCAATAATATAATGAAATGAACAAGACAAGTCGGACTTAAGGTAAGGGATCCAACCTCTCTCTTTCTTTTTAAGTACTCTCTTTTATGTCACTTCTTTTAAGCTCCTCTTTATTTTGTTGGTGGATGTTATTATATATTACTCTTACTATAATTTTTATTTTTATATGATGAGAGACCCTAATTGATATCTTAAATCCATTTTTGGATGTTTTAAGTGGCGCCGTTAGGCTGCCGAATTTTTGTAAGGGGATATCATATATCATTTTAAATTCCATGAGATTTTCATTTTTCGCAAAATATTTATTTCATTTGGTGTATTGTGTTCTTAAATTTGATATATATTACCATGGTTATATATATATTCATGGTATTATGTGATTCATATTGTGTTTATTATCTTTTTGTCATACAGCTCGATTGGTTACAATGAAGTATGTGGTTTTTATCTCACTTTTATTCCCCTAATATTCATGCTATATTTGTCACTATCTCATTTTATTGGTGCATTCACTTCCCATTATTCTACTATTTGTGTAAAATAATTTCATTTATGGGTATTCACATCAACATTTTACGTTTCTTCTTTCATGGGGTGTACATTTCAAAAGTTACCCAAATCCGTAAGGGAACCGTTCACCCTCCTCTTTTTAAAATACTTCTTTTTTTATGTCTTTTAATTTACATCTTATTATGTTGGGATATGTTCTTATATATCCTTGTTGATGTAAATTTTATGTCCAAGTGATGAGATACCATTTTCTCTCTCATCAACTCATTTTCTGAATTTTAATGTGATGCCGTTAGGCTATCGAATTTTTGTAAGGGAACTTCTTAACCCAGTTTCAATTATTTGTGTTAAACCTATAAATCTTGATTATCTCATGATATGTATATGCGTTAATGACACCTGATTGTTTTAAACTTAATAACCACTTATATTGTGTGTATTTATTTTTTTCACACATAATTACATAATTGATTTCTCCTTAATCTAAAGATACCATCTTTGTAAGGGACTTCATCTCAATCTCCTTTCATTGAGAAATATTTTGTTTTATACAAAAATTTATTTTATACGGAGTATAAACCCCTTTGAAATATACTTTCATTGAAAATTAATCTTTTTATACGAAGCATTTTACTAAACACCAAAAGGGAATGTTTTTGTCTTACATATGCAGCGACAACGACTTCTCTGCCGCCATGACCAATATTTGAGCTTCGACTTCCTCTACAAGACATAACTTTTTTTAAATGAAAAATAAATACCATGTTTTACATTTATATTATTCTGGTATTGAAAATTTATTTGATATTATTTTGAGTAAATCAATGTGTTTTGGATATCTTATGATTGAAATGCGTAAATGTTACATTTCCTTTCTACATGTTTTATGTGATATGATTATGTTATAGTTCTTCGGAATTGATTATGAAGATGGGTGGTTTAGTGATAAAATAAGGGTGGGTGAGCCCGATATAGCTCTCTAATGCATTGGGTAATGCGAAGGAGATAAAAACTATGGTTTCTCCGAAGAGATTTAGGGAATATACTGTGGTGGGTATTCAAAATGTAACCATGAGGGTTACTCCTTACGTAAGAATGTTATGAATGCCTCAGGTTACCTTTAGGTATTATGATTTCTATGAGTTATTCATAAATCTTGCGATTTCATGAGGTATGTTAATGTTCTTATGTTTTAATATAAAGAATGATTTCATTGATTTTTATGTATACATGGACTATGTTTTCTTCCCGTATTTTTATATCCCTTACTCAGATTTTTGTGCTCATCCCATGTTTTTTAAATGTTTTCTATATGACATAAAGATGAATAGAGTCAAGGATTGGATCAAGGAAAGATGTGCTATGTAAAACATTGAATGATACATGTTTCTTTTTATGAGTTTTTGTTTTATGAAAAAAATGGAAACTGGGTAGAAGTGAATACCTTGTAATCTTTTGAGATGTAATAGATATGTACTAATTCTCTAAAACTATAAAACTGAAAAGATCCTAAATGTTAATTATTCATTAACTTCAATATTACGTAATGTTTTAAGGCAGGGTCCTTATATTTGGTATCAATGGTTGGTTTAGATAACTTTAGAGGTTAGAATATTGTTTTAGTATAAGTGAAAAGTTGTGTATAACCACAATGATTAGTATTTTAGATGGAGTCATTGTTATTTTTGAAAGATGGAATGATTTTGTGATAACTTGGATAAGTATATATTAGTGTTTATCTTCCTCATTATTACATGATGATTTTTTTGAAATACTCACACTGACATTTTTGGTTTTAGTAAATGGATGGATCTAGCTGACACCAAAGTGACAATGGGTATGAATAAAACTGTGGTGGTTCTCTGATCAAGAGACTGGATGAAATGGGGGATTCAATGAGGAATCTCATAGTTTTTCTAAACCTACTATTAAGGAGTCATGATTAACCACTTGAACCTTGGTGAGTTCAATAATTCATTATGTACGAGAGAACCAACTCGATGTGGAAGTTCAGCTGATAATTATAATGGTAACCATTAGGGTTTATATGATCTTTACTTTTTAGGTAATTATGGGTTAAAATATGATGGAAAATGAAAGGCTTGAGATTAAATTGCGGTTAAATTATGTTATGGTTATTTTTTAAGGTTTTATTTCTTCTTGAGGAATGTTATATAATTATATAGTTTTGGAAAAATGTTAACACGCAGACCATGTGACAACCACGTAAGTGGATTTTGGGTTATCTATGGAAATGATTAGCCTATCATGGAGGATATGTGATTAGGTTAATTACTATTCAGTATGAGACTTTAAGAGTAACTGATGTTATTTGGAGATAAATGTTAAGATTTATCTTGGAAGACTATGTGATTAAATCCTTCGGAGATTTGGGTTTAATTTCTAGTTTGGATTATTTTGAATAATTTTATGGATAACTTTTTATTGAATGGTATTTGATGAACTTTGGGTTTTTTTTGAAAAATTTTGGAGATTAAGAGTAGAATTTCTTTTTATAAAGGATTATCCTTTTTGGGTATTTTCTAATCTTGTACTAACTATTTTGGTTTTGGTTAAGGTCTAAAGACATGGAACATATATATTTCATCTTTTTTGGATGAGGTTATTCTCATGAAGTTGATGATAACACTCTTAATGTTAACTAGCCATCCTAAATACTGGTATTTTGGAGAAAAAAATGAGTTTGTGTAATAAATCTAGTAAAAGATGAATGTTTACATGAAAAGTATGTATGTTTCCAAATGATTTAGTTAAGCTCATAAATAAATTCCTTCATGAAATGTAACTTTTAAAAAAATGTTGTATGTTATCTTTTCCTACTGGGATATCAAATACCATTTAACAAATCATATGTTTTTGATTTTCTTGGGGTTAACTTTCTCCTAATCATGTTTTCTATCACTCTCCATCAGAACATGCCCCTTTTTTTCTTCCTTCTGTATCCATGTTTTCCTACAATGAATCCTTGTATGGGTTAACTCGGGATACCTTTGTACTTTTCTTTCATTATTTTAAAGAGATAGTTTTACTGACTCTTGTTCCGATGTGGGACTTTCAATGATGTTTCCGAGTCCAATTTTAAAATTGTGAGGACGCAATTCCCAAATGGGGGGAAGGATGTAACGTCCCAGGTAAATAAAGAAAATAATATCTTCATATTTACTAATATTTGTGAATAAAATATCAATATTACTTTAAAGGGGATGCTATGTTTTATGGAGTACCCAACACACAACAACGAGTTCCTTTGAAATCATGTGATGCACACTAATAATATAATAATATTTTTTTAAATGGTAGTTAACTCCTAGCCATTGTAATGGAGGTAATGAACATAATTAAAAAAATGATTATATATGTTTGTCAAATATTTTTATATTTAACCAATAAATTTTATAGGCTTAAAATGCGAATGATTCCAATTTTAAGCACAAATCTTCTAATATTCTTTAAAAGTCCAATTAACCGCCTTTTGATGGCTAACCCTTTTTAAATATACTTTTTGACAATTTTATATGTTATGTTTGAAAAAAAATCTTTCTTTAGAATCAAGACATTTAAATTTACTTTGTGTAAATTTTTGTTATATTTCGATAAAGTTATTTTTTTTATGAATAGTAAAAATGTTGTATTTTATTGAAAAACGTATTTTTAATATAATTGATTAATATGGTTATATTATCTTTTTAATTGGTTTTAAAATGTAGTTAAAATATATTTTTACCATTTAATCTAATGGTGGTCATTGGAATTAATTTCACTTTGAAATTGGACATAAACAAGTGTCAATATTTTGATAGATATTGTTTCATAAAAACATGTTATTTGTTTTGTCAGTGGGAATCAATTATAAAATTGATTAATGAAACCTCTATGTTTTGAATTTGGTAAAATGGACATCATTTTTTAATTTGGAATATCACGTATAGCTTAGGGTAAATTTTTGGTATTTTTCTGAAAAACATCAATTTTTGATAAATACTGAAAACACTAAGTGGTTGTTAAAAAACTGATATTTCATTTAAATGAAATTTTACCACCTCTGTGAATTAAATTTGAAAAATCCTACATAAACGGTTGTCATTATTATGTAAAATGTGGTTCAACGGGATTAAAATAATTTTTGGTGAATATTATCATTTGAGTTTTATTAACAGCAATTAAAGGTAATTAGGGTAATGTAACGTAAAAGTAATGTTATAATAATATGAAAATACCTTGAAATTTGTCCTACCCTTATTTTATGAGTCATGGACGAAAAAGAAAATCCATGGGTCAATTTTTGGGACCCCATTGAGACACATGTGTATGATAATGACATTAATACCTTTTATTTAAAGTAAAAATAAGAATGTCACAAACATGTATTGTTTTACTAAAAAAAATTCTATATGAGGTTATACACGTCATATTTTTTACAATAAATATTTTTTATAATGTTAAAAAGAATTCCTACATCATGATATTTTTTATAAATTTTATACATTAAATAAATAAATTTATTTATGACACTATGACGATGTAGTGATTATGTTATTAATGAACGATTTAAATAAAATTAAAAGATAAGGTCAAATATAAGACATAAACTTGTCAAAAACCTAATGGATGGATGGAATTCGATCCATTATCACCTTATTCTCTAAATATATAATTTTTGGACCTTTAATATCCGGAAATCATTTTATAATAAAGTAACCTTTCAATACTTACCACGAGTGCCCCTCCTCCCTCTTATAAAAGACCCCCACATCTACCCCCTTACCCACACCTCTCAAGACATTGGCTCGACCAAACTCTACAAATTGTATCACTCCAAATACTTATCTTCATCTTAGAATCCTTACCTTAGGCAGAATTCTCTTTAAGAAACCCTTTTGGTTCAAACCAAAGGGAGTTACCCAATTTGATGGTAATGTATTTTCTTATGTTCTTTTGATTAATTCAGCTTTTCTAACCCCATAAATTATTTTTATTCCATTAATTTGTAACAAAACCAGTATTTTATATATAATAGGATGTTTTTATGAGAATTATTATAGCTACACTTACACACACCTCCGTCTAATGGTTAATGAACATATTGTTTCCATGGATGGCGAATTACTGCCTCACGAAATGATGATTGTTCTATATTCTTTTAACACCTATCATAGTGGCCATTAGGATGGAACTATATTTATATATGAAATATATTATATTTATTTTCACTCTATGCTTCTGTATTTCACATTTAAAACATACCTTTATGCTTTTCATGTTGTGAAAATTTGATAATTTCATTTGAGGAAGTGTGGACTACCGCCCCCTCAAGTGATGTGACTCGTTAATGAAATACATGGAATGTATAAAGAATTAAATTAATGAACTTATGTGACCTATATACCATATATAGTATACTTTAATTATAATATATATATATCTCATTTAGTTTTAATTCCATTAATGTGACAAAGAAATGAAAGTATCATTCATTCATACGTACGACCTACCGTCTCCTTGAATTGTGCATTTCATTTTCTTAACTCCAAATGTTATGGAATAGTATAAAATTAATATATACTGGATATATATGATATTTAAATCATTAATAATATTTTTTTATGGTGTAATTTTAACTATCTGAAAAATTCTTTTCAAACAAGTTCATTTTTGACTCGTGTACCGAACATCGACAAAAACCTCTGTTATGAACTCACATAATTAACTAATTATTATAACATTAAATAATGTGATATGAATTGAATAATAAAATTTAAAGGAGGTACTTATGCAATTATTAATTGACCAAAGTTTATTATTCGGAAATATAATGAAACGAACATGAAAAGTCGGACGTGAGATAAGGGATCCAACCTCTCTCTTTCTTTTTTAGTACTCTCTTTTATGCCATTTCTTTTAAGCTCCTAATTCTTATGTTGGGGGATGTTCATATATATTAATACTAATTTAATTTTTATGTTCATATGATGAGAGACCCTAATTTATATCTTCAGCCCATTTTTGGAAGTTTTAAGTGGTGCCGTCAGGCTGCCGAATTTTCGTAAGGGGATATCTTATCTCACTTTTAATTCCGTGAGATTTACATTGTTCACCATTTATTTATTGCATGTGGTGTATTATGTTCTTCCATTTGATATATATTATCATAATTCTATTTATATTCATGGTATTCTGTGATTCATATTGTCTTTTATTATCTTTTGGTCATACGACTCGATTGATTGCAATGAAGTATGGGGTTTTATCTCACTTTTATTCATGTGAGATTCATGCTATATTTGTCACTATCTTCTTTGAGTGCTGTATTCACTACCCATTATTATACTATTTGTGTAAAATAATTTCATTTATGGGTATTTACATCAACATATTATGGTCCTTCTTTCATGGGTGTACGTTTCGAAAGTTACCCAAATCGATAAGGGAACCTTTCACCCTCCTCTTTTTAAAAGACTTCTTTTTATTATGTCTTTTAATTTAAATATTATTATGTTGGGATATGTTCTTCTATATCCCTGTTGATGTAAATTTTATGTCCAAGTGATGAGATGCCATTTTTTATCTCATCAACTCATTTTCTGAATTTTAATGTGATGCCATTAGGCTGTCAAATTTTTGTAAGGGGACTTCTTAACACAATTTCAATTCTTTGGGTTAAACCTATACTTCTTGATTATGTCATGATATGATTATGTGTGAATGACCACTGATTGTTTTACACGTTATATCCACTTATATTGTGTGTATTTATGTTTTTCACAAATAATTACACAATGGATTTATCCTTAATCTAAGGATACCATCCTTGTAAGGGACTTCGTCTCAATCTCCTTTTATTAAGGAATATTCTGTTTTATACACAACTTTATTTTATACATTGTATAAACCCCTTTTAATTTGACTTTTATTCAAAAGTAATCATTTTATATGAAGAGTTTTACTAAATGACAAAAGGGAATATTTTTGTCTTATGTATGCTGCGACAACGACTTCTCCACCGCCATGACCATTATTTGAGTTTCGGCTTCCTCTACAAGACATAACTTTTTTTAAATGGAAAAAAATACCATGTTTTAAATTTAATTTATTTTGGAATTGAAAATGGTTTTGATAATGTTTTTATTATATCAACATGTTTTTGATATCCTGTGATTGAAATGAGGAAATGTTACGTTTCCTTTATACATGTTTTATGCGATACGATTATGTTATGGTTCCTGGGCATTGTTTATAAATATGGGTGGTTCCGTGATAAACTAAAGGTAGTTGATCCCGATATATATCTCAAATGCATTGGGTAATGTGAATGAGTTAATCACTAATGTTTCTCTGAAGAGATTTAGGAAATATACTGTGGTGGGTATTCTAGACGAACCCATGAGGGTTACTCCCTACATAAGAATGTTATGAATTCCTCAATTACCATTACTTATTATGATTTCTATGAGTTATTCATAAATATTGTGATTTCATGAGGTATGTTAATGTGATTATGTTTTAAGAGTAAACAATTATATCATTGATTTTTATGTATACATGGACTAATGTTTTCTTCCCGTATTTTTATATCCCTTATTGAGTTTTTTATGCTCATCCCATGTTTTTGAAATATTTTCCACAGGACATAAAGATGAATAGGGTCTAGGATGGGATCAAGGAAAGATGTGATATCTAAAACATGGAACTAGACATGTTTCTTTTTATGAGTTTTTGTTTTATGAAAAAAATGGAAACTGAGTAGAATTGACTACTTTGTAATCTTTTGAGATGTAATAGTTATGTCCTAATTATCTAAAACTCTAAACCTGAAATGATCCTCAATTTTAATTATTCATTTAATTAAATATTATGTAATGTTATAGGCAAGGGTCCTTAAAGATGGTATCAATGGTCGGTTTAGATAACATTAGAGGTTAGAATATTGTTTAAGTATGAGTGAAAAGTTTTGTATAACTACAATGGTTAGTATTTTAGATGGAGTCATTGTTATTTTTAAAATTTGGAATGAGTTTTTGATTACTTGGATAAGTATATATTAGTTTTTATCTTCCTCATTAGTACATGATGATTTTGTTGATATACTCACACTGACATTTGTGGTTTTAGTAAATGGATGGATCTAGAAGACACCAAAGTGACAATGGGTATGAAGAAAAATGTGGTGGTTCTCTGATCAAGAGACTGGATGAAATGGCGAAATCAATGAAGAATCTTGTGGTTGTTCTAAACCAACTATCAAGGAGTCATGATAAACCACTTGGACCTTGATGATTTCTCTAATTCCTGATGTATGAGAGAACCAACTCGATGTGGATGATCAGGTAATAATTATAATGGTAACCATTAGGGTTTATATGATCCTTACTTTTGAGGTAATTATGGGTTACTATATGATGGAAAATGAAAGGCATGAGATAAATTGAGGTTAAATTATGTTATGCTTATTTTTGAAGTTTTTATCTCTTTTTAATTAATGTTATAAAATTATGTAGTTTTGGAAAAAGGAAAACATTCAGTCCATGTTACAACCCGTCACGTCAGACGAAGCTGCGTGAATCGAACACACAACAATAGTGCGACTGGTATTTATCGCCTACCACTGGACTACGTGAAGTCCCTGGTTAGTATGACAAATTATTTTCAGTTAAATGATTTTAGGAATAAAAAATAAGTTTATTTTGGGTTATCTATGGAAATGATTATCCTATCATGGAGGATATGTGATTAGATTAATAACTTTTCAGTTTGACACTTTTAGAGTAACTAATGTTATTTGGAGATAAATGTTAAGATTTTCCTTGGAGGACTACGTGATTAAATCCTTTGGAGATTTGGGTTTAATTCCTAGTTGGGATTAATTTGGATAAATTTATGGATAGTTGTTTATTGAGTCGTCTTTGATGAACTTTTGGTTTCGTTGGAAAAATTTTTGGAGATTAAAAGTAGTATTTCTTTTTATTATGGATTATCCTTTTTGGGTACTATCTGATCTTGTACTAACAATTTTGGTTTTGGATAAGGTCTAAAGACATGGGAAATATATTGTTCATCTTTTGTGGATTAGGAGACTCTCATGAATTTGATTATAGAGCTCTTAATGTGAACAAGTCATCCTAAATACTCGTCTTTTGGAGAAAAAAACGAGTTTGTGTAAGAAATCTAATAAGAGATGAATGTCAACACGAAAAGTAAGTATGTTTCCTTAATATTTAGTTAAGCTCATAAATAAATTCCGCAATGAAATGTAACTTAAAAAAATTGTTGTCTGTTAACTTTTCCTATTGGGGAATCAAATACCGTTCAACCAATGACAAGTTTGTGATTTTCTTAGGGTTAACTTTCTCTTAATCATGTTTTCTATCACTCTCCATGAGAAAATTACCCTTTGTTTTTTCTTCCACATCCATGTTTTCCTACAAATAATCCTTGTATGGGTTAACTTGGGAGACCTTTCTACTTTTTTTCTTTATTTTAAAGTGATAGTTTTACTGACTCTTGTTCCGATGTAGGACATTCAATGATGTTTCTGAGCCCAATTTTAAAATTGCGAGGATGCAATTCCCAAAAGGGGGGAAGGATATAACATCTCAGGTAAATAAAGAATATGAAATTTTTATATTTATTAATATTTGTGAATAAAATATAAATATTAATTTTAAGGGGATCCTATGTTTGATGGAGTACCCAACACACAACAACGAGTTTCTTTGAAGTCATATGTCGCACACTAATAATATAATAATATTATTTTAAATGGTAGTTAACACCTAGCCATTGTAATGGATGGAATGAAAAGAACTAAATAATATATGATTATATATGTTTTTCAAATATTTTTACATTTATGAAATAACTGTTAGAGGCTTAAAATGCGAATGAATCCAATTTTAAGCATAAATCATCTAATATTGTATAAAAGGAAGATTAACCTCTTTTTGATGGATAACCCTATTTAAATATAATTTATGAAAATTTTATATGTTATATTTGAAAAAATATAATCCCTATTTAGAATCAAGACATTAAAATTTACTTTGTGAAAATTTTTCTTATTTTTCGATAATGTTCATTCTTTAATGAATAGTGAAAATGTTGTATTTTAATGAAAATCTCCTTTTAATATAATTGATTCATATGGTTATATTATTTTTTTTAATTCATTTTGATGTGTTGTTAAAATATATTTTTACCATTTAATCCAATGGTGGTCATTGGAATTAATTTCACTTTGAAATTGGACATAAACAAGTAACAATCTTTTGATTGATATTGTTTCATAAAAACACGTTATTTGTTTTGACAGCAGGAATTAATTATAAAATTTATTAGTGCAACCTCTATGTTTTTAATTTTTTAAAATTGAAATCATTTTTTAATTTGGAATATCATGTATAGCTTAGGGTAAAGTTTTGGTATTTTTCGGAAAAACATCAATTTTTTGATGAATACTGAAACCACTAAGTGGTAGTTAAATAACTGATTTTTCATTTAAATGAAAATTTACCACTTCTATGAAATGAATTTCAAAAATCTGACATACATGGTGGTCATTAGGATGTAAAATGTGGTTCAATGAGATGGAAATAATTTTTGGTGAATAGTAACTTTTGAGTTTTATTAACCGCGATTAGAGGCAATTAGGTTAATTTAAGGTAAAAATAAAGTTATAATAATATGAAAATACCTTTACATTTATCGTACCCTTATTGTATGAGTCATGGACGACCATTAAAATCCATGGGTCTATTTTTGGGACCCCATGGAGCCACTTGTTTAAGATAATGACATTAGTAACTTTTATTTAAAGTAAAAATAAAAATGTCACAAAAATGTATTGTTTTAGTAAAACAATTTTTTACATGGGATTATACAAGTCATATTTTTGACTATAAATATTCATTAGAAAGATAAAAATATTTCCTACATCATGATTTTTTTTAAAAATTTTAGACATTAAATAAATAAATTTATATATGACACCATGATGATGTAGTGATTTTGTCATTAATGAACGATTTAAATAAAATGAAAAGATAAGATCAAATATATGACATGCACTTGTCAAAAACCTATTGAATGGGTGTATTTAGAACCCTTATCACCTTATCCTCGAAATATATAATTGTGTGACCTTTAATATCCGAAATTCATTTTATAATAAAGTAACTTTTCAAGACTTTCCAAGAGTGCCCCTCATACCTCTTATAAAAAGCCCCCACCAATACCGACTTAACCACAACTATCAAGACTTTAGATTGACCAAAATATGATCATTTTATCTCTACACATCTCTCTATTCATCCTATAATCCTTAACTTAGGCAGAATGCTCTTCAAAAAATCATTTTGGTTCAAACCAAAGGGAGTTACCCGATTTAAAGGTAATGTGTTCTCTTATGTTCTTTTGTTTTATTTTCCTTCTCCAACCCCTTAAAAATATTTTTATTCATTTATTTTGTAACAATAAGAGTATATTCAATATACTAGTATGTTGGTATGAGATGGATTCTAGATACACTTACACACACCTCCATCTAATGGTTAAAGAACATAGAGTTTCTGTGGATGTCGAATTACTGCCTCACGAAACAATGATTGTTCTATCTTCTCCTACCACCTATCATGGTGACCATTATAATGAAACTATATTTATTTATTTTATATATTATATTTATTTCCTCTCTATTCTTCTGTATATTTCATTTAAAACAAACCTTTATGCTTTCCATGTTCTGCAAATGCAATAATTTCATTCGAGGAAGTGCGGACTACCGCCCCCTCAAGTGATGTGACTTGTTCATGAAATACATGGAATGTATAAAGAATTAAATTAATGAACTTATGTGACCTATATAACATATATATTTTAATGTAATTATAATATATATATATATCATTTAGTTTTAATTCCATTAATGTGACAAAGAAATGAAAGTAGCGTTCATGCATACGTACGGCCTACCATCTCCATGAACAGTGCATTTCATTTTATTATCATAAAATGTTATGGAATAGTATAAAATGAATATATACTGGATATATATGATATTTAAATCATTAATAATATTCTGGAGATGGTGTAATTATAACTACATGGAAAAAGCTTTTCAAAGAAGTTCATTTTTGACTCCTGTCCCGAATATCGACAAAAACGTCTGTTATGAACTCACATAATTAAATAATTATTATAACATTATAATATGTTATATGAATTGAATAATAAACATTAAAGGAGGTACATAAGCAATTATTAATTGAGAAAAGTTTATTATTCAAGAATATAATGAAACGAACAAGACAAATCGGACTTGAGGTAAGGGATCCATCCTCTCTCTTTTTAAGAACTCTCTTTTATGTCACTTATTTTATGCTCCTATTTAATATGTTAGGGGATGTTCTTATATATTCCTATTAATGTAATTTTTTTGTTCATATTATGAGAGACCGTAATTAATATCTTCAATCCATTTTTGGATGTTTTTTGTGGCGTCGTTAGGCTGCCGAACTTTCATAAAGGGATATCTTATCTCACTTTTAATTCAGTGAAATTTCCATTGTTCTCAACTTATTTATTTCATGTGGTGTATTGTCTTCTTCCATTTGATATATATTATCATTATTATATTTATATTCAGGTTATTTTGTGATTTATATTGTGTTTATTATATTTTGGTCATACGACTCGATTGATTACAATGAAGTATGGGGTTTTTATCGCACTTTTATTCCCGTGAAATTCATGATATATTTGTCACTATATCCATTGAGTGGTGTATGAAAATCACATTATTATACTATTTGGGTAAAATACTTTCATTTATGGGTATTATATCAACATTTTATGCTTCCTCTTTCATGTGGTGCACGTTTCGAAAGTTACCCAAATCGGTAAGGGAACGTTTCACCCTCCTTTTTTTAAAAGACCTATTTTTGTTATGTATTTTAATTTACATCTTATTATGATGGGATATTCTCTTATATATCTCTTTTGATGTAAATTTTATGTACAAGTGATGACATACCATTTTCTCTCTCATCAACTCGGTTTTTGAATTTTAATGTGACGTCGTTAGGCTGTTGAATTTTTGTAAGGGAACTTCTTAAACCAATTTCATTTCATTGGATTAAACCCTTAATTCTTGATTATGACATGATATGAATATGTGTGAATGGCCTCTGATTTTTTACACTTAATATCAACTTATAATGTGTGTATTGATATTTTTCACACATAATTACATAATTTATTTATCCTTAATCTAAGGATACCATCTTTGTAAGGGACTTCGTCTCAATCTCCTTTCATTGAGGAATATTTTGTTTTATACACAACATAATTTTATAAAGTGTATAAACCCCTTTGACTTTTACATTTCTTCAAAAGGAATCTTATTATACGAAGCCTTTTACAAAATGACAAAAGGGAATGTTTTTGTCTTATGTATGCGGCGACATTTACTTCACCACAGCTGTGACCATTATTTGAGTTCTGGCTTCCTCTACAAGCCATAACATTTTTTAAATGAAAAACAAATACCATGTTTTACTTTTCATTTATTTTGGTATTGAAAATGGTTTTGATAATGTTTTGATTATATCAATGTGTTTTTGATATCTTGAGGTTGAAATGTGGAAATTTTATGTTTCATTTATGCATTTTTTTTGCGATAAGATTAGGTTATGGTTCTTGGGAATTGTTTATAAAGTCGGTGGTTTCATGATAAACTAATGGTGGGTGAGACCGATATTTCTCTCCAATGCATTGGGTAACGCGAAGGAGTTAACCACTAAGGTTTCTTCTGAGAAATTTTGGGAATTTGCTATGGTGGGTATTCAAAATGTAACCATGAGGGTTACTCCCTACTTAAGAATGTTATGAATGCCTCAAGTTACCTTTACATCTTATGATTTCTATGAGTTATTCATTAATCTTGTTATTTCATGAGGTATGTTAATGTTCATATGTTTTAAGAGTAAAGAATTATTTCATTGATTTGTATGTATACATGGACTAATGTTTTCTTCCAGTATTTTTATATCCCTTACTGAGCATTTTATGCTCATACCATGTTTTTTAAATGTTTTCCCTAGGACTTAAAAATGAATAGGGTAAAGGATGGGATCAAGGAAAGACGTGCTATCTAAAACCTGGAACTAGACATGTTTCTTTTTATGAGTATTTGTTTTATGAAAAAAATGGAAACTGAGTTGAAGTGACTACTTTGTAATCTTTTGAGATGGAATAGTTATGTCCTAATTATCTAAAACTCTAATCCTGAAACTATCTTCAATGTGAATTATTCATTTAATTCAATATTATGTAATGTTCTAAGTGTAGGTCCTTATAGTTGGTATCAAAGGTCGGTTTAGATAACATTAGAGGTTAGAATATTGTTTACGTATATGTAAAAGTTCTGTATAACTTCAAGGGTCATTATTTTAGATGAAGTAATTGTTATTTTTGAAATTTGGAACGAGTCTGTGATAACTTGGATAAGTATATATTAGTGTTTATCTTCCTCATTAGTACATGATGATTTTGTTGATATACTCACACTGAAATTTGTGGTTTTAGTAAATGCATGGATCTAGCAGACACCAAAGTTACAATGTGTATGAAGAAAAATGTGGTGGTTCTCTGATCAAGAGACTGGATGAAATGGGGGAATCAATGAAGAATCTTCTGGTTGTTCTAAACCAACTATCAAGGAGTCATGATAAACCACATTAACCTTGGTGAGTTCTCTAATGCATCATGTATGAGAGAACCAAATCAATGTGGAAGTACTGGTAATAAATATAATAGTAACCATTAGGTTTTATATGATCCTTACTTTTGAGGTAATAATGGGCTACTATATGATGGAAAATGAAAGGCATGAGATAAATTGAAGTTAAATTATGTTATGGTTATATTGGAATTTTTTATCACTTTTTAATGAATTTTATAAAATTATATAGTTTTGGAAAAAGGAAAACACGCAGACCATGTGAGAACATGTTGCGTCAGACAGAACTGCGTGAATCGAACACACAGCCATAGTGCGACTGGTATTTATCGCCTACCACTGGACTACGTGAAGTCCCTGGTTAGTATGACATATTATTTTTAGTCAGATGATTTTATGTATCAAGAATAAGTGGATTTTGGGTTATCTATGGAAATGAATATCATATCATGGAGGATATGTGATTAGATTAATTACTTTTCAGTTTGAGACTTTTAGAGTAACTGATGTTATTTGGAGATAAATGTTATGTTTTACATTGGAAGACTATGTGATTAAATCCTTTGAATATTTGGGTTTAATTCCTAGTTGGGATTAATTTGGAGAATTTTATGGATAGCAGTTTATTGAGTCATCTTTGATGAAATTTGGGTTTTGTTGGACAAATTTTGGAGATTAAAAGTAGTATTTCTTTTTATTAAGGATTATCCTTTTTGGGTATTATCTGATCTTGCACTAAAAATTTTGGATTTGGATAAGGTCTAAATACCTGGGAAATATATAGTTCATATTTTGTGGATTAGGAGATTCTCATGAAGTTGATTATAGTGCTCTAAATGTGAACAAGTCATCCTAAATACTCATCTTTTGGAGAAAAAAAACGAGTTTGTGTGAGAAATCTAGTAAGAGATGAAAGTCAACACGACAAGTAATTATGTTTCCTTATGATTTAGTTAATCTCATAAATAAATTCCGCAATGAAATGTAACATAAAAAATTGTTGTCTTTTAATATTTCCTACCGGGGAATCAAATACTGTTTAACCAAACACAGGTTTGTGATTTTCTCAGGGTTAACTTTCTCCTAATCATGTTATCTATCACTCTCCATGAGAAAATGACCCTTAAATTTTTCTTCCATATCCATGTTTTCCTACAAATAATCCTTGTATGGTTTAACATGGGATACCTTTCTACTTTTCTTTCTTTATTTTAAAGTGAGAGTTTTACGGACTCTTGTTCTGATGTGGTACATTAAATGAAGTTTCCGAGGCCAATTTTAAAATTGCGAGGATGCAATTCCCAAAAGGGAGGAAGTATATTACATCTCAGGTAAATAAAGAATACGAAATTTTTATATTTATTAATATTTTTGAATAAAATATAAATTTTACTTTGAAGGGGATGCTATGTTTGATGGCGTACCCAACACACAACAACGAGTTTCTTTGAAATCATATGTTGCACACTGATAATATAATAATATTATTTTAAATGGTAGTTAACACCTAGCCATTGTAATGGATAGAATGAATTGAACTAAATACAAAAATATTATATATGTTTGTCAGATAATTTTACATTTATCCAATAAATGTTAGAGGCTTAAAATGAGAATGAATCCAATTTGAAGCATAAATCATCTAATATGTTTTAAAAGGCCGATTAACCGCTTTTTGATGGATAACCCTATTTAAATATACTTTTTGAAAATTTTATATGTTATATTTGAAAAAATATAATCCTTATTTAGAATCAAGACATTAAAATTTACTTTGTGAATATTTTTGTTATTTTTCGATAATGTTAATTTTTTAATGAATAGTGAAAATGTTGTATTTTAATGAAAAAAACCTCTTTTTAATATAATTGATTCATATGGTTATATTATATTTTTAATTCCTTTTAATGTGTAGTTAATATATATTTTTACCATTTAATCCAATGCTGGTCATTGGAATTAATTTCACTTTGAAATTGAACATAAACAAGTGTCAATCTTTTGATTGATATTGTTTCATATAAACATGTTATTTGTTTTAACAGCAGGAATTAATTATAAAATTTATTAATGCAACCTCTATGTTTGAATATGGTAAAATGGAAATCATTTTTTAATTTTGAATATCATGTATAGCTTAGGGTAAATGTTTGGTATTTTTCAGAAAAACATCAATTTTTGATGAATAGTGAAACCACTAAGTGGTAGTTAAAAAAATGATTTTTCATTGAAATGAAATTTTACCACCTCTGTGAATTGAATTTCAAAAATCTGACATACATGGTTTTCATTAGGATGTAAAATTTGGTTCAATGAGATGGAAATAATTTTTGGTGAATAGTAACTTTTGAGTTTTATTAACCGCGATTAGAGGCAATTAGGGTAATTTAAGGTAAAAATAATGTTATAATAAAATGAAAATACCTTGACATTTATCCTACCCTTATTGTATGAGTCATTTCCAACCATTAAAATCCATGGGTATATTTGTGGGAACCCATTGAGCCACTTCTGTAAGATAATGACCATAATAGCTTTTATTTAAAGTAAAAATAAAAATGTCACAATCATGTATTGTTTTACAAAAATAATTTTTTACATGGGGATATACAAGTCATATTTTTTACTATAAATATTCATTAGAAAGATAAAAATATTTCCTACATCATGATTTTTTTTATTAATTTTAGACATTAATTAAATATATTTATTTATGACACCATGATGATCTAGTGACTATGTCATTAATGAACGATTTAAATAAAATGAAAAGATAAGGTCAAATATAAGACATAAACTTGTCAAAAACCTATTGAATGGGTGTATTTAGAACCCTTATCACCTTATCCTAGAAATATATAATTGTGGGACCTTTAATATCCGAAAAGAATTTTATAATAATGTATATTTTCAAGACATTCCAAGAGTGCCCCTCCTCCATCGTACAAAAAGACCTCACCAATACCCCCTTACCTACACCTCTCAAGCCTTTAGATCGACCAAAATCTGATAATTATATCTATACACATCCCTCTATTCATCCTAGAATCCTTACCTTTGGAAGAATGCTCTTCAAGAAACCATTTTGGTTCAAACCAAAGGGAGTTACCCGATTTAAAGGTAATGTCTTCTCTTATGTTCTTTGGTTTTATTTTGCTTCTCCAACCCCTTAAACTATTTTTATTCCTTTATTTTGTAACAACAACGTTATCTTAAATATTATAGTATGTTGGTATGATATTTATTCGAGCTACACTTACACACACCTCCGTCTAATGGTTAAAAAACATACTGTTTCCGTGGATGGCGAATTACTGCCTCACGAAACGATGATTGTTCTATCTTCTCCTACCACCTATCATGGTGACCATTATGATGGAACTATATTTATTTATTATGAATATTATATTTTTTTCCTCTCTATTCTTTAGTATATTTCATTTAAAACAAACCTTTATGCTTTCCATGCTGTGCAAATGCGATAATTTCATTCGAGGAAGTGTGGACTACCGCCCCCTCAAGTGATGTGACTTGTTCATGCAATACATGGAATGTATAAAGAATTAAATTAATGAACTTATGTGACCTATATAACATATATAGTATACATTAATTATAATATATATATATATATATCTTAGTTAGTTTTAATTCTATTAATTTGACAAAGAAATGAAATTAGCGTTCATGCGTACGTACGACCTACCGTCTCCATCAACGGTGCATTTCATTTTATTATCTTCAAATTTTATGGAATAGTATAAAATGAATATATACTGGATATATATGATATTTAAATCATTAATAATATTTTGGAGTTTGTGTAATTATAACTACATGGACAAATCTTTTCAAACAAGTTCATTTTTGACTCATGTCCCGAACATCGACAAAAACGTCTGTTATGAACTCACAAAATTAAATAATTATTATAACATTATAATATGTGATATGAATTGAATAATAAACATTAAAGGAGGTAGTTAATCAATTATTAATTGAAGAATGTTTATTATTCAGGAATATAATGAAACGAACAAGACAAGTCGGACTTGAGGTATGCGATCCAACCTCTCTCTTTTTAAGAACTCTCTTTTATGTCACTTATTTTAAGCTCCTCTTTAATATGTTAGGGGGTGTTCTAATATATTCATATTAATGTATTTTTTTTATCATATGATTGGAGACTCTAATTGATATCTTCAGTCCATTTTTTGATGTTTTATGTGGCGTCTTTAGGCTACCGAATTTTCGTAAGGGGATATCTTATCTCACTTTTAATTCCGTGAAATTTCCGTTGTTCGCCACTTATTTATTGAATGTGGTGTATTTTTTTCTTCCATTTGATATATATTATCATGATTCTATTTATATTCATGTTATTTTGTGATTCATATTGTGTTTATTATCTTTTGGTCATACGAATCGATTGATTACAATGAAGTATGGGGTTTTTATCGCACTTTTATTCCCATGAGATTCATGCTATATTTGTCACTATCTCCTTTGAGTGGTGTATGAACAACCCATTATTATACTCTTTGGGTAAAATTATTTCTTTTATGGTTATTTACATCAACTTTTTATGGTTATTCTTTCATGGGGTGTACGTTTCGAATGTTACCCAAATCGGGAAGGGAACCTTTCACCCTCCCATTTTTAAAAGACTTCTTTTTGTTATGTCTTTTAATTTACATCTTATTATTCTGGGATATGCTCTTCTATATCTATGATGATGTAAATTTTATGTCCAAGTGATGAAATACCATTTTCTCTCTCATCAACTCATTTTCTGAATTTTAATGTGACGTCGTTAGGCTGTTGAATTTTTGTAAGGGAACATCTTAAACCAATTTCAATTCATTGGATTAAACCTCTAATTCTTGATTATTTCACGATATGAATATGTGTGAATGACCCCTGATTTTATTACACTTAATATCAACTTATAATGTGTGTATTGATATTTTTCACACATAATTACATAATTGATTTATCCCTAATCTAAGGATACCATATTTGTAAGGGACTTAGTCTCAATCTCCTTTCATTGAGGAATATTTTGTTTTATACACAACATTATTTTTTTTAAGGTGTTTAAACCCCTTTTAATTTTACTTTTATTCAAAAGGAGTCTTTTTATATGAAGCGTTTTACTAAATGACAAAAGGGAATGTTTTTTGTCTTATATATGCGGCCAAATTGACTTCTCCCATGTTGTGACCATTATTTGAGTACTAGCTTCCTTTACAATCCATAACATTTTTTAAATGAAAAATAAATACAATGTTTTACTTTTCATTTATTTTGGTCCTGAAAATGGTTTTGATAATTTTTTGATTATATCAATGTGTTTTTGATATCATGAGATTGAAATGTGGAAATGTTACGTTTGCATTATGCATGTTTTATGCGATACGATAAGGTTATGGTTCTTGGGCATTGTTTATAAAGGTGGTGGTTTCATGATAAACTAAGGGCGGGTGAGCCCGATATTTCTCTCCAATGCATTGGGTAAAGAGAAGGAGTTAAACGGTAAGGTTTTTTCCAAGAAATTTAGAGAATATACTGTGGTGGGTATTCAAAACGTAACCATGAGGGTTACTCCGTAATTAAGAATGTTATGAATGCCTCAAGTTCCCTTTACGTCTAATGATTTCTATGAGTTATTCATTAATCTTGTTATTTCATGAGGAATGTTGAAGTTATTATGTTTTAATAGTAAAGAATGATTTCATTGATTTTTATGTATACATGGACTAATGGTTTCTTCCCATATTTCTATATCCCTTACTGTGCATTTTATGCTCATCCAATGTTTTTTAATTGTTTTCCACAAGACTTAAAGATGAATAGGGTCAAGGATGGGATCAAGGAAAGACGTGCTATCTAAAACATGGAACTAGACTTGATTCTTTTTATGAGTTTTTGTTTTATGAATGAAATGGAAACTAAGTAGAAGTGGCTACTTTGTAATCTTTTGAGTTGTAATAGTTATGCCCTAATTATCTAAAACTCTAAACCTAAAAAGATCCTCAATGTGAATTATTCATTTAATTCAATATTATGTAATGTTCTAAGCTTGGGTCCTTATTGTTGGTATCAAAGGTCTGTTTAAATAACATTAGAGGTTAGAATATTTTTTAAGTATAATTGAAAAGTTGTGTATAACTACAATGGATAGTATTTTAGATGGAGTCATTGTTATTTTTGAAATATGGAATGAGTTTGTGATAACTTGGATAATTATATATTAGTGTTTATATTCCTCATTAGTACATGATGATTTTGTTGATATACTCACACTGACATTTGTGGTTTTAGTAAATGGATGGATCTAGCAGACACCAAAGTGACAATGGGTATGAGGAAAATTGTTGTGGTTCTCTCATCAAGAGACTGGATGAAGTGGGGGGAATCAATGAAGTATCTTGTGGTTGTTCTAAACCAACTATCAAGGAGTCATGATAAACCACTTGAACCTTGGTGAGTTCTCTAATGCATCATGTACGAGAGAACCGACTCGATGTGGATGTTCAGGTAATAATTATAATGGTAACCATTATGGTGTATATGATCCTTACTTTTGAGGTAATTATGGGTTACTATATGATGGAAAATGAAAGGCATGAGATAAATTGAGGTTAATTTATTTTATGGTTATTTTGTAAGTGTTTATCTCTTTTTAATGAATGTTATAAAATTATATAGTTTTGGAAAATGGAAAACACGCAGACCATGTGACAACCCGTCGCGTCAAAAGAAGCCGCATGAATCGAACACACAACCATAGTGCGACTGGTATTTATCACCTACAACTGGACTACGTGAAGTCCCTGGTTAGTATGAAAAATTATTTTTAGTTAGATGATTTTATGAATCAAGAATAAGTGGATTTGGGGTATCTATGGAAATGATTATCCTATCCTGGAGAACATGTGATTAGATTAATTACTTTTCTGTTTGAGACTTTTAGCGCAACTGATGTTATTTAGAGATAAATGTTAATATTTACCTTGGAAGACTATGTGATTAAATCCTTCAGTGATTTGGGTTTAATTCCCAGTTGGGATTAATTTTGAGAATGATATGGATAGCTGTTTATTGAGTCGTCTTTGATGAAATGTGGGTTTTATTGGACAAATTTTGGAGATTAAAAGTAGTATTTCTTTTTATTAAGGATTATAATTTTTGGGTATTATCTAATTTTTTACTAACAATTTTGGTTTTGGATAAGGTCTAAAGACATGGGAAATATATAGTTCATCTTTTGTGGATTAGGAGATTCTCAAGAAGTTGATTATAGCGCTCTTAATGTGAACAAGTCATCCTAAATACTCGTCTTTTGGAGAAAAAACGAGTTTGTGTAAGAAATCCAGAAAGAGATGAAAGTCAACATGACAAGTAAGTATATTTCCTTAAGATTTAGTTAAGCTCAAAAATAAATTATGCAATGAAATGTAACTTAAAAAAATTGTTGTCTGTTAACTTTTCCTACAGGGGAATCAAATACCGTTTAACCAACCATAGGTTTGTGATTTTCTTGGGGTTAACTTTCTCCTAATCATGTTTTCTATCACTCTCCATGAGATAATGACCCTTTGTTTTTTATTCCACATACATGTTTCCTACAAATAATCCTTGTATGGGTTAACTTGGGAGACCTTTCTACTTTTCTTTCTTTATTTTAAAGTGACAGTTTTACTAACTCTTTTTCTGATGTGGGACATTCAATGATGTTTTCGAGCCAAATTTTAAAATTACAAGGATGAAATTCCCAAAAGGTGGGAAGGATATAACATCTCATGTAAATAAAGAATATGAAATTTTAATATTTGTTAATATTTGTGAATAAAATATAAATATTACTTTGAAGGGGACGCTATGCTTAATGGTGTACCCAACACACAACAACGAGTTTCTTTGAAATCATATGTTGCACACTGATAATATAATAATATTATTTTAAATGGTAGTTAATACCTTGCCATTTTAAGGGATGGAATGAACAGAACTAAATAAAAAATGATTATATATGTTTGTCAAATATTTTTACATTTATCCAATAAATGTTAGAGGCTTAAAATGCGAATGAATCCAATTTTAAGCATAAATCATCTAATATTGTTTAAAAGGTCGATTAACGGCTTTTTGATGGATAACCCTATTTAAATATACTTTTTTGAAAATTTTATATGTTATATTTGAAAAAATATAATCCTTATTTAGAATCAAGACAATAAAATTTACTTTCTGTAAATTTTTGTTATTTTTCGATAAAGTTCATTTTTTTAATGAATAGTGAAAATGTTGTATTTTAA
This sequence comes from Viscum album, assembly GCA_963277665.1. Taxonomy (NCBI): domain Eukaryota; kingdom Viridiplantae; phylum Streptophyta; class Magnoliopsida; order Santalales; family Viscaceae; genus Viscum; species Viscum album. The sequence continues at coordinate 445,571,589 of OY728160.1, forward strand.
TGCAAAACCTCTTTTTAATATAATTGTTTCATATGGTTATGTTATCTTTTTAATTCGTTTTAAAGTGTAGTAAAAGTATGTTTTTACCGTTTAATCCAATGATGGTCATTGGAATTAATTTCACTTTGAAATTGGACATAATCAAGTGTCAATCTTTTGATTGATATTATTTCATAAAAACACGTTATTTGTTTTGACAGTATGAATTAATTATAAAATTTATTAATTAAACCTCGATGTTTTGAATTTGGTAAAATGGAAATCATTTTTGAATTTGGAATATCATATTTAGCTTAGGGTATATTTTTGGTATTTTTCGGAAAAATATCAAATTTTGACGAATAGTGAAACCACTAAGTGGTAGTTAAAAAACTAATTTTTCATTTAAATGAAATTTTACCACATCTGTGAATTGAATTTCAAAAATCCGAAATACATGGTTGTCATTAGGATGTAAAATGTGGTTCAATGAGATGGAATTAATTTTTGGTGGATAGTAACTTTTGAGTTTTATTAACCGAGATTAGAGGTAATTAGGGTAATTTAAGGTAAAAATAATGTAATAATAATATGAAAATACCATGAAATTTATACTACCCTTATCGGATGAGTCATGTCCGACCATTAAAATCCTTGGGTCTATTTGTGGGACCCCATGGAGCCACTTCTGTAAAATAATGACATTAATACCATTTATTTAAAGTAAAAATAAAAATGTCACAAACATGTATTGTTTTACTAAAACAATTTTTTACATGGGGTTATACAAGTAATATTTTTGACTATAAATATTCATTAGATATATAAAAATATTTCCTACATGCTTATTTTTTTTTGTAAATTTTAGACATTAAATAGATAAATTTTTTATGACTCCATGATGATGTAGTGATTATGTCATTAATGAACGATTTAAATAAAATGAAAAGATAAGGTCAAACATAAGACATACACTTGTCAGAAACCTATTGAATGGGTGTATTTATAACCCTTATCACCTTATCATAGAAATATATAATTGTGTGACCTTTAATATTCGAAAATCATTTTATAATAAAGTATCTTTTCAAGACTTTCCAAGAGTGCCCCTCCTCCCTCTTATAAAAAGCCCCCACCAATACCCCCTACCCACACCTCTTAAGCCTTTATATCAACCAAAATATGATCTTTTTATCTCTAAACATCCCTATATTCATCCTAGAATCCTTACCTTAGGCATAATTCTCTTCCAGAAACCATATTGGTTCAAACCAAAGGGAGTTACCCGATTTAAAGGTAATGTGTTCTCTTATGTTCTTTTGTTTTATTTTTCTTCTCCAACCCCGTAAACTATTTTTATTCCTTTATTTTGTAAAAAAACTAGTATTTTAAATATACTAGTATGTTTTTATGATAATTATTTGAGCTACACTTACAACACCTCCGTCTAATGGTTAATGAATATACTGTTTCTGTGGATGGCGAATTACTACCTCACGAAACGATAATTGTTCTATCTTCTCCTACCACCTATCATGGTGACCATTATAATGGCACAATATTTATTAATTATATTTATAATATTTATTTCCTCTCTATTCATATTTATATTTTAGTTAAAACAAACCTTTATGCTTTTCATGTTGTGAAAATGCGATAATTTCATTCGAGGAAGTGTGGACTACCGCCCCCTCAAGTGATGTGACTTGTTCATGCAATACATTGAATGTATAAAAAATTTAATTAATGAACTTATGTGACCTATATATCATATATATCATACTTTAATTATAATATATATATATCTATCCTTTAGTTATAATTACATTTATGTGACAAAGAAATGAATGTAGCGTTCCTGCGTACGTACGGCCTACCGTCTCCATGAACAGTGCATTTCATTTTCTTATCTTCAAATGTTATGGAATAGTATAAAATGAATATATAATGGATATATATGATATTTAAATCATTAATAATATTCTTGAGATGGTATAATTATAAATACATGGACAACTCTTTTCAAACAAGTTCATTTTTGACTCATGTCCCGAACATCGACAAAAACGCCTGTTATTAACTCACATAATTAAATAATTATTATAACATTATAATATGTGATATGAATTGAATAATAAACTTAAAATTAGTTAATTAAGAAATTATTAATTGAAGAAAGTTTAATATTCAGGAATATAATGAAACAAACAAGACAAGTCGGACTTGAGGTAAGGGATCCAACATCTCTCTTTTTAAGAACACTCTTTTATGTCACTTAATTTAAGCTCCAATTTAATATGTTTGGGGATACTCTTATATATTTCTATTAATGTAATTTTTTTTCATATTATGAGAGACCCTAATTGATATCTTCCATCCATTTTTTTACGATTTACGTGGCGTCGTTAGGCTGCCGAATTTTCATAAGAGGATATCTTATCTCACTTTTAATTCCATGAAATTTCCATTGTTCGTCACTTATTTATTTCATGTGGTGTATTGTTTTCTTTCATTTGATATATATTATAATGATCCTATTTATATTAATGGTATTTTGTTATTCATATTTTGTTTATTATCTACTGGTTATACGACTCGATTGATTACAATGAAGTATGGGGTTTTTACCGCACTTTTATTCCCGTGATATTCATGCTATATTTGTCACTATCTCCTTTGAGTGGAGTATGAACATACCAATATTATACTATTTGGGTAAAATAATTCATTTATGGGTATTTACATCAACATTTTATGGTCTTTTTTTCATGGGGTGTACGTTTCGAAAGTTACCCAAATCGGTAAGGGAACTTTTCACCCTCCTCTTTTTAAAAGACTTCTTTTTGTTATGTCTTTTATTTTACATATTTTTATGCTGGGATATGCTCTTCTATATCTCTGTTGATGTAAATTTTATGTCCAAGGGATGAAATACCATTTTATCTCTCATCAACTCATTTTCTGAGTTTTAATGTGACGTCGTTAGGCAGTTGAATTTTTGTAAGGAAATTTCTTAATCCAATTTTAATTCATTGGATTAAAACTCTAATTCTTGATTATGTCATGATATGAATATTTGTGAATGGCCCCTTATTTTTTTACATTTAATATCAACTTATAATGTGTGTATTGATATTTTTCACACATAATTACATAATTTATTTATCCTTAATCTATGGATACCATCTTTGTAAGGTACTTCGTCTCAATCTCCTTTCATTGCGGCATATTTTGTTTTATATACAACTTTATTTTATAAGGTGTATAAACCCCTTTGACTTTTACTTTTATTCAAAAGGAATCTTTTTATACGAATCATTTTACTAAACGACAAAAGCGAATGTTTTTGTCTTACGTATGCGGCGACATTGACTTCTCCGCTTCTGTGACCATTATTTGAGTTTCAGCTTCTTCTACAAGCCATAACATTTTTTAAATGAAAAATAAGTACCATGTTTTACTATTCATTTATTTTGGTATTGAAAATGGTTTTGATAATGTTTTTATTATATCAATGTGTTTTTTATATCTTGAGGTTGAAATGTGGAAATGTTACGTTACCTTTATGAATTGTTTATGCGATACGATTAGGTTATGGTTCTTGGGAATTGTTTATAAAGACGGTGGTTTCATGATAAACTATGTGCGGGTGAGCCCGATATTTCTCTCCAATTCATTGGGTAATGCGAAGGAGTAAAACGCTAAGGTTTCTTCGAAGAAATTTAGGGAATATACTATGGTGGGTATTCAAAACATAACCTGAGGGTTACTCCCTACATAAGAATGTTATGAATCCCTCAAGTTACGTTTACGTCTTATGATTTCTATGAGTTATTCATTAATCTTGTTATTTCATGAGGTATGTTAGAGTTCTTATGGTTTAAGAGTAAAGAATGATTTCATTTATTTTTATGTTTACATGGACTACTGTTTTCTTCCCGTATTTTTATATCCCTTACTGAGCATTTTATGCTCATCCAATGTTTTTTAAATGTTTTCCATAATACTTAAAGATGAATAGGGTCAAGTATGGGATCAAGGAAATATATTTTATATAAAACATGGAACTAGGAATGTTTCTTTTTATGAGTTTTTGTTTTATGGAAAAAATGGAAACTGAGTTGAAGGGACTACTTTGTAATCTTTTGAGATGTAATAGTTATTTCCTAATTCTCTAAAACACTAAACCTAAAAAGATCCTCAATGTGAATTATTCATTTAATTCAATATTATGTAATGTTTTAATGTTGGGTCCTTATATTTAATGAGAGTTTTGGGAAAATACTTTACTCAAAACATGGGTGAAAAACCTACGTATAGTTATGTGGTAGTGCATAGAAATATAAATGTATGACCATTACCTTTTTTGGGAAGTGGGTTACGATATTAAATGACACATACATCAAGTATTCAGATATGATCTTAGTTACGATACATGTATGATGGAATGAGGTGATGAGGAAACAATATAGTTATTTGAAGGGCACTGATGTAGGTATGATTGGGTGTCATGGTTACATGATTAACAAAGAATGACCATATGCATAGGGAACCAGGGTGGCCTCATTTTTACATGACTTTGATGAGCATGTGTGACATATTTATTTACCCTTCTTCATATATATATATAATTGGGTATAATTAGTTTACATGGTGAGACCCTATTGTGATTTATTAATTACAATATTCCTAGGTACCTTTTGTGTGTGAGGAACTTATTTTTTATTAGGTTAATAAAGGATGTGTAGGGTATTAGGCTGGAGAAGATCATAGTCCTTATGTGTCTGGCTTGATTTTAGGCACAATCAGATATGTTTTTTTAATGAATGTAATTTTTTTATATTATTATTTGTATATGATATTGGCATAGTGGGAGACTATTATGTGTTTTGTATGCTCATGTGTCTATTTGATGTATTCTTTATTATAAAGAATTGTTTTTACTTATTTTTATGTATAATGATTATGTTGTGGATGATTTGGTTATTTACACTACTATATGACTCTAATTCAAGGGTATTGTCACCATATTTTATTTATTAGCCTTTATACACTAGTTTATAAAATCTATCATATGGGGAGGGATGCTTGAGGCCATACTGCACTTTGGCTCAGATGGTGGTTCTTGGTCAGGGAAACAGATGTTTTCTCTCTGTTATTGGATTGAAATTATCTACACTCTCTAAGAATTGAGGAATCCACACTAGTAATTATGCATTATAAATATTGATTTATCCACATGAAAAATCATTAAAAAAATTCTACAATAATTACTCTATGTAATAGTTTTTCATTGTGGTTTACACTACCAATACTAAAAAATAGATGTAATATATCATTATAATACCCATTTTAAAAAAAGAATACAAGGAGACTATACACATATGGTTCTTTATGACATGAGTTCCATACATATATTTAAATCCTTACAAGAAGAATGTCATAGAACAAATAACTTTCACTTAATATATTATACCCACTTTAGTGTTCCATATGAAATCCAACCGTTCCCCCTATATCATCAATACATGATGTATATTTTTCTATTAACAAGTAGGTTGACCATCTAAATACATAGTGGATATGAATTGAGTTTGACCTATTAATAAAGACTAAGATTGTAAATTCTTCCATGTTGATATTCCACCTTCTATTTCTAACTCTAGGTCATGTTTTTTACAAACAAACATCACATCCCAATTCAAAAGTGGAATGACCGCATGTAACATCCAGTGACACCGGATTATTCAAAAATGATTAAGATATATTTTACCTATTCATTTTTACTTAAATATATTAATCCCATTTCCCAAAATATGTATACATCAATCCAAAAAAATATACAACCAAACTATAAAAATTATACATTCATTGTGTTACCATTCCCATACAACCAAGGGGTCTATAATTACTTATGAATAGTTAAAATTTATCATTTCCTTCTATAATCAATCCCGTAAGATAAAAAATATTCTCCATTAATTATAAAACTAAATAATTTCATTAAGTATAAAAAATTATGTGTAACTAACAATTAACATTAATCATGCAAGAATGAGTAGTATCACTACAAAACATAATTTATAAACTAATAATCATTTGAGATGTCCATGGAATATAACTCTCACACATCTCATAATCCCCAAAATAACCACTTCATGATTGCATCTTACAAACCCTTATGGAAACCTAGCTACCTAAGATAAATAATTAACCATGAGTAATGAAAAAATATTTTCTCCACCCAAACATAAAGATAATTTTTTTTTAAAAAAATTTAATCAATATAATTAAATTTTAACCAAGATCTCAAATTATAGGATTCATGTTTGTTAGAAGATGGATAATTATTTTAATCTTTTAAAAACTATTACAAACATATTTTTTTTCTTTATATACAAAAAATATGATTTTTTACAGAAATGTTTATAAAAATTCATTTACATAGAAAATTAAATTTTTTAGTATGAATCATATTTTTTAATATAAATAAAAACAAAATGTTTTCCATAATTATTCAGTGATTAAAAGGATGGGAACAATCATGAGGAGTAACAAAAATAAAAAATACCATACACTAGGAGATATTGATAATGAATCAAGTTATTATTTTTGAATAGAAATGAATTAATAAGTAACGAATGAATTATTAATTGTATTAAATAATTTATCAATGAATATAAATAATTAATATCACAATATAAATACATATAAGTGATGATACGTAATTAAACCATTCCTAATATTGTATTTATGAAAACACTGATTACATAATTATATTCATTCAACTAACTAATTAGATCAATATAAAATATCCACAATATCAAATAAAATTACAAATGAATAAATTTTCCAATATAATAGTTATGAAAGAATAATTGTCCAAACGGATCCTAGATGAGACATATGACACCACTATATCCTTACAATATTGATCTTCAAACAATTAAGAAGAAAGGATTAATCAAAACTATGGTTCCTTACCTATAAATCCTTAATTACAAAATCATCAAACATATATAGTGTTTTTTGTTCTTTTAATAGTTTACATATCTAGTCTAATTAGTCCCAACACCCTTCTATATTATAAAATCAATGAAAACCCATATGATTATCAGTTAAAATTGGTAATAAACCAACATGAATACACAAAACATATCCAAAATACACTTCCAAAGACATCAAGAGTGTTTATAAATCCTTAGTTATTCATGTCTAGTGCTAGGGATCAATGTTTACAATCTTTGAATTATTTTCTTACATGTAATTTTAAATTAGTTTAATTCCATATTCCACTAAAAATTTTACATTACCCATTCATATGTCAACCCATTCAAGAAATTTAGTAAAACACGCTTTTATCATATTAAGTAACCTATATTATATGTATTATTTGTTAATTTAATATAAAATATCCTTCATATAAATGTTTATAGAAAACAAATTTGACTCCATCATGTAAAAAAATTCCCTAAATATGATCATAGAAAATGGATTAAAATATTAATTTTTCTAGTGACACCCTGTTACCATAGATTACCTCTTAATATCTATCACTCATACCATGTAATAAAACGTACAAACAATATCATTACAGAAAATCCCATAAGCAACCAAATGGCTATAAATATAAATTCATACATAATTGAGTTAATATAGTGTTGCGTATGAACCAAAATGAATATATATTGTGTGAGTATATAACTAATTATTAAACTGCCAAAAATTCTCCTCACAATGGCCATTATATATTTATATATGTGTGTGTGTGTGTGTGTATGTGTGTGTTCACTTAAGACAATACTATGTTTGAGAGAACAGTACAATGTAACATAAAAATCAATCAATCAAGGAAAAAAAATAATTTAACAGTTTTATAATAATAGTACCTGTTATAATCGTAAATCAAAAATCATTAATATAAATTTCTTATTTGGAAACAAATTATTGGGAAAATGTGAAGAATTTTTTTTGGTCCAATGTTCATAATCCAAAACAAAGATTCAACGAAATACAATGGCCACTACATACATGCTATATAAACATAGTAACAAATTGTTGGGATGTTATGACAATTACATATTTTCACATATATAATATAATTAGAAATTAATTACCCATGATGACCATTGTTAAATCTTGAAGGAGTGGAAAACAAAGTCTAAATAATACAAATAAATATATTAGAGACATAACACACAATTTTCCAGAAACAATAATCTATAGATTAGTACACTAATATATCACCAATTTAATATAAATACATACATAAAATATTCCATAGTTCATACATATTTATTTATTTATATCTTGGGAGTGTATAAATATTTTCGATCATATTAGAACCTATAAACATGTATAATATAATATAAATACTTTCATTGAACCAAACATGGTTAGGAAGAGAAATATAAAATTTCTCTGAAAAGTATAAATTACTATAAAATAAATATAACAAGATCACATTTAATAAATAATAACATTAAAACCTGTAAAACATGTTAATTATTAATAAAAATATATACTCCAGCCAAAATTCCTTTAATTAAATTAAAAGGAAACCATTTTTTATAATATTTTTTAAATAATGATCTATTTAAAAACTTGCCTCACCCCACATTGTACGAAATATCATATAGCACATAGATCCATCATAAGAGAATGAAATTACATTTTAAAAAATTAAAATCCATAAAGTCATAGTTGGACTATCCATAGTTTAGCGATAAAAATGAATATCTTAACATATATATTTTCTTTCAAAAAATTTTAAATCATTATAAAACTATTTACCACTTTTCATAAAAATCCATCTTGATTATTTATTGAGAGGAAAACACTCAAGTATACTTTTTTATAACATATAACCAAGAACAGGGTAGAACAATCTCCATTAGGCACATTATCTATTGTATAATGTCCTTCACTACACCATTTTACCGTATCCATATCAAAAAATACTAAATAAACACTTAACATGCCATCATGTTTTAAATTAGACACACTTTAGATATAACCATGGAAGAATAATTTCACATAAAACACTTTATAAATGGTATTTCTTACAGAATAATGTTACTAAATAAATGATAATACATTAATAATATATGATCACTATATTATAATCCATTAACTAATTATACCTTACTAGATATAATAGAATTATAGAACATAATCCCATCAGTTCCCCAAACTATTTATAGGAACAACCTTATGGTTGAACACCCTTTATATATTTTGGTTTAATGATAACTATCCCTAATACCTGAATATATAGGATCAATACAATAATTGTTTTATCCAACATAATTATATTATTAGTTTAGTTTATAGGGAACCCTACCAAACTCTAGGAGACAAAAAATTCAATATTGACCAAATTTTAGGATCACAACTTCTCGCATATGCAGTCCCATCAATATGCTTATCCTAAAAAGGAATATATACAAAGGGAATGAAATAGAATAATTAAAAATGACCGTAAAATGTAGGATCACTATTAATTTCCGAGTAATTTAATTTAAAATATTTGAAAATCAATTATGTATGAAAAAACAGCAAAAAAATAATTTAATGAAAATATAGTTGAATAGTAAAATGGAGATGTGAATAGAGAGGTGGAATAAGGGATAAAAATACTCTAAAAACCGTCTACCACTAATTTATGGAAGAATTAATGAGTGTAAAAGTCTATAAAATGGAAATTATATATAGAGTGGGGGGAGGTCATGATCCTTTTGATTTCCACTAGTATATGTTGGTGAGGTAGGATGGTTAAATTATTTAATTCAATTGAAAATAAATTTAGTTCAGTTAATTATAAATTTAAAAAACCCTCAATTCTGTCATACTAGGTACTCAATATTTTGTCTTTGGGTACCTATTGTCCCACTTCTACTAGATTACTCACCAAACACCTAATGAGAATCTATCAGTCACTAAATAAACATTAATTCTAAAAATTTCATGCCACTAACCTCTAACAATCATATAAATAGCCAAACATATAGTAAATCATATGAAAACATATATAAAACAAACAATTCTATATTTAAATGAAGATATATGGATTTGAAATAACAAATAAGAAAAAATCACCCCTTTTCCATTTTACCTGGAGTTTAGTATAATTTATTTCCATTAATATTATAGAAAATGGGTCAATATAAATATTGTTCAAATTTTTGTGGAACATGGAAAATCACAAGGGGTGTTATAGTTATAGCATGAGTTTGTAAAGAACTGGAAACTTTTCATGATAAATAATTCAATGTGTATAGTGAAACTCATGAATTCATCAAAAACTTTTCAATCCTTGAATTTAAATTGGATCACAAGTGGGGAAATGGGATGATTAATCTAAATGTCAATGGAATTAAACATGATCTAAAATGATTCAATTTAGGATTTTTCATGAATTTCATACTAAAAAATAATAAGGAAGCTTCGTTTATAATTTTGGAAAAATTTTTATAGACATGAAAAATAATGTTCATCAATTATAATGCATTTAGGCCTACAATAGTATATTCACTTATTCTATCACTGTATAATGTGACATTCATTTATGAATAAATGTGAACTTAATGTTTTTATTGATCCATATTGAGATGTTCATACATAAATATTAATTCATTGCGGAGAAATATTAAGTATATCTAACAATAAATAACTTCCAAAATCATAAAGGATTAATGTCTCAGAATTATAGATATATAATCAAATTTATACCATTCATAATCATGAACTAATTAATACCTTTCTTGAAAACCTAAAGAAAATGAAACATAAGAAAGGGTGATATTAGTATATCATTAAGGGAAAAGATGGGAGATGCCAATGATTTCCAATATATGATAAAACTAATGCAATAAAAATATTATTATACATTACTAATCAGTACCTAATAGGTTTTAGACTATAAAGAATGAATCATGAAAAAACAGTTTTTCATAAGAAAAGGTACACATCATTATAGTGTGAAAAAAGAAATAATAATACATTACCCATTAAAGCATATCATAAGAAAAATAAATATGTTTTTGGAAAAAACATAAGAATAGAAATTATGTTTGTTATTCAAGGATCAATACCAAGTATATCATAATCGAATATATGCCAAAGTATATTTGATTTACTCCCCAATCCCATAATTTACACAGTCACGGATCACCGTTTAGACAATCATAGTTGATAGATTCCATTATTGATATATTTTCACTCCCCACACAAGTTCATATAATCTCATGAGATAACATTCTTTACCCAATGCCTTAGAACTACTAAATAATTTGTATACCCCCATCACATGATTGAAATCATACATAAGTATTCCAATATATTATAACAGAAATAATCATTTCATTATAACAAAACCCATTGAAAATATACTTTTTGTAGAATTATGAAATTATCAAATAATCAAAAATATTTTACATAATGGAATTTCATGGTATTAGAAAAACAGTCATTATTTCATTAGAGTTTAATTAACCCGTGGGAAAATAAATTTGTTTTATGAAATCATTATTAGAACATCCTTATTAAAAATCATCTATAAAAGTGAATTTCATTACAATATAATCTCCCTAGTGAAGAAATTCAATCAATAAAATATTTGGCATGGATAAAAAGTATATATCATAAAATCGTTTTAAATTCACTCAGAAAATCAAAATAAAAAATATCTTCTTATATATGTATAATTTTTAAAAAATATGTATAGAATAATTATAAATAATAATTTCTGTATAAAACCATTTAAAATTTTAATGTAATATTCCCAGTAAATGAGATACATACAGGTGAGAAATTTTTTTTTCATTCTATATATCTAAAAATATAATATCACATTCATAAATTTTAATAATATAAAAATTTATTTTCTATAAAATAATGTAAAAGTTGGTTTTTAATAATTTTTTAATGATAATAAAGTGAAGTGGAAATAAATATATCAAAAAAATTATTGAGGGTAAAAACATACCTAAAAGTGTATACAGAACATAGATATGTAGGATAAAAACTCGTAAAATAATCTAAAAAAGGTTCGCATTTACTTAAAACATATTTTCTGTCCTTTTGAGTAACAATGAAATAGAAAATTTTACCAACAATTGAAAAAAATCAGAAATTACCAAAGGAGAAAAAAATTGATGGGGTTTATGAGATAAATTAAAATTAAATCATCCAAATGAGATTCAATCAAGAAAATATATTTGTTAAAAATGAAATTTATACACAAACACTTACCACATTGGTAACTATTGAATCATAAACCCGTTGAATTGAATATCTTTAAATATATATTCAAATAACCATGAATATGAAGACATTAATGATAAAATATATCATAGGTGATTTATATAAAATACACAAACACACACACACACATGTTTATAAGAGAAATAATTTATCAATGAATAATCATTTTGACACCGAACCCTTACCTCATGTTCTATCTTACATAGAACATCCCCTTGAGATTCTCTTCATGTTATATGTTCCTTTGAATTAAGCATATATATCCTTCGATGGATATGTTTATAGTCAGTCTAGGGAAATGGGAATATTGTAAGGAAAATATAAATATGAAATTTAGAAGATATATGAGTGAAAAAAACTCATATGAGCATTTAGAAATCTCAAATTATGTTAACTTATTTAGAAAAAATCAATAGCCTTTTTAAATATTTTAAATTATTAAGGGTGAAAAATGTAATTTTAAATATGATAAGATATAAATAAATAAACCATGAATGATAAAATAGAAACTTTCACTAAAAATTTAGTAAATACTGGTTTTTAATTATTTTTTATTATTTTTGAAAATATTTTTTAATAATTAAATATCACTTAAGTTTGTTATTATGAATATTTACAGAAGATGACACTAAACATATCTGGAAAATAGTTGAATTTGATTATAAACAATTAAAAAAAATATTATATGTTATATTTATTCATTAATTTCATTTAACACCGTTATTATTCTATAAAAAGTTACTTTTAATTCAATTGAAATAATTTACATTTATTCTCAACTTCTTATAGAAGAGTTGTATCATCCATTCATAGACATAAATGTTAATTATACCATAGTTAAAATTTAAAAAAAATTATTTCCATAAAAATATGTTATTCATATTTAAAATATTCTTTTCTAAATATTAATAATTTTTGTAATCCATTTTAAAATTTATTAATTATACAAAAATAATGGGAAATACATTTTGTAATTATTATTTAGTAAAAATAATATAAAACTCAAAAATCGATGGAACGTGGAACGAAATTTCAATATTTTAAAATATAATGTGATTTTGGTCCAAATAAAATAATTAAACGAAATAATGGAAATGAGGAATTGATTTGGGAACCTTTTCCCATAGTTTTTAATCCTTTTTACTCATTTACCCTTTACCATGGTGATAAAGTGTTACCATGATTACTATTAACTATGACAAAAAATGATACCAAGAACATCAATAATTCTTAAAATATGGATTAAAAATATGATATTAGTTTTTTATGAATCTATTTATAGAAAATTAAAAATCAAATTTAATATAAGTTAGAAAAAACACAATGAAAAAAATATTTTTAGAAAAAAAGAACTTGTTTAAAGAATGAAAAAATTTTGAAACCAAAATTAGGTATATTGGTAATTGTTGTTGATTTAATAGATTTTTTAAATAAGTGGAGAATTAATTTAAATTAAAATTGATTAAATTTGAAAGTATCATTGTAATAAATTGATTAAATTAGAAGTGAACAAAATAGTTATTAATTGAAATGAAACAATAGATAGAATTAAAAAATATCAAAAATAGATTTATATGTTCAATATTATATTTTTAAATTAATTATGTTACCTATTACATATATATTTAATACATAGGAGTGGTTTTATGATCTTATAAGTTATCCTTATAATGTTATTTTCATAATTATCTCTTTATTCGTAAAATCTATATTTTTTACTCTACAACTAAAAATCAAATACTTATGAAATGTCAAAAAATTTACCCAAATGTAATTATGATATGATAAAATCAGAAATAAAATCATTTCAATCAAATTAAATTATAAAAAGATATAATATTTTCATTTAAATGAAAATGAAAGAAATATTAATAAATTAATTTTTAATATTCTTGGCTATATATAATCTCACTATAATCATTCAAAACCAAGAACCTATTTTCGAGGTATTAATTATTTATTTTTATAAGGATAATTTTCTATATATATTTAATATGGTGGTTACTACTATTAATTTATTCTAAGAAAGAAAAGTAATTCAATACAGTCATATTTATAAAGTATTATTTCTATTATATATTCAGATTTATATATTCAAGTGTAACTAGAATCACAAGATACTAATCACATAAAATTTATTAAATTGATATATATTGTAAAATATTATATTATAACATTCTACCCCCTTAAAAAAATTATTTGACTCTAATTGTATCTCATAGACGAGAAGGGTTTAAAATTTCTAAGAATAAATTCTATAGAGTGGAAAATAAATCTACATAAGGGTAATAAAAAATCATAATCCATATTAATTATTATCAGATGGTACTGGATTATAATTTCTATTTTTAGAAAATTAAGATCACAATTTCCAAAATATTTTTTGAAAAATGCATTTATTATAAAACCCATATTTGTTAATTGGTTGTCAAAATCATTCCATGACCCCTGAGTGATATTTTATAAATAGTAGCCAATATGTTTTTCTTCTAATTAATTGTTTTGAGGAATTATTTTACCATACACATAGGGAATGTGAGAGAATACCCTAATTTGATATATTTTTAAAATTTAATTTGTATATGGTGTTTAGAGAATATTTCCACCTCTTCTTTAGATCATATATAAATATCCATTATTATTTTTTTCACTATATTAACAAATAATTAAATTAAATGGATAATAATTTCCACAAAATAATGATAAGTTTTTACTATTGTTATTATCCACTGACTAAAACCATAATTATTAGCAGATATTTATATAAAAACCAACATTAAACAATAGACAAAACGATTATAGTAAAACCTAAAGATCAACCTGAATCATTCAATAATTAATTAATTTTAAAACTCTACCAAAATATTCCTGTGAAAATTCAGTACGTAAATGTTAAAAAAATTTGACCAAATATCTTTTTCAGATCAATTTATAATTCATCTATAAACAACATAAATTTTTCATAAATTCAAATAATAAAAAAAGTATTTATCATAAAATTATAATCAAAAAAATATTCAAATTTTTTCTATAAATAAAATGAATCTCCATTAAACTACAAAACAATTTGTTACAAATTTATAAATAAATAGTTATTACCAAAATAAAATACCATATTAGTCAATAATTTCCCTGTCACCTATATTATATAATGACCATATAATAAGATAATCCTTTATAAAAATTAATAATAATTACTTCAATATAAAAGAATATATTAACCCCAAAGTGGATCTATACATTTCAGAATATGTCCTCATAATGTTATACTAAAATAACATTTTCATAAAGAGAAGTTAAAAATTTGAGTTACATTTACATCATTGATGTACTAAAATTAAATATATAACCCTAATATTATCCTTAATCAGTATAGGCTGTAATCACATCAAATATAAAAATGGTGAATTAGTTCCATTAAACATGTTATCTTTCATTAAAATATCAACTCATAAATAAAAAATCATTACATAATATCCATATAAACATCTATAATACAATATTCACTATACAACTTTTGTTAATATATTGAAACTTATTCATTATTTACAAATGTAAAAAGATGAATAAATACAAAATTTAACAAATCTAAATCAAATTATGTTTCTAACATTTGACATATGTACAAAATTATAAAACATTGTATAATATCTATATTTCATTCGTAATTTATTTGTACTAATGTCTAAAATAATATGGATTTTATAAACCATTATTTCTATGTTCTTTATAAACACCTTCACGATATTTCCTCATAGAAAATTGATATATATTATTCTTATAATATAATTATTTGAACAATATTAATTAGCCATGGATTCATTTCCAATCGTTCTTCATCCCACATTAATGATATCTAGAAAGCTATATATTTTTTTAAAAATATGTTTTCACCAAAACATTCATGAAAATCATTTTTTCTCAAATTAAGTAAATAAAGAAATTCACAAGTGCTCATTTTGTTTATCATAATAATTAAAAGATTTTTAGGAATAACCATGAGAGTTTTTTCTAGAGATAATATCATATTTAGTTGGTCATTATGACAACCAATCCATTTTCCTTGAAACCAATTGTTATCTTTATTCCTGCTAGTCCAGACCATTGATTAAAGTTAAAAATCATTGTTTGACAATCAAACATGAAATATGACCAAATATATGATAATTAAAACCATTACTATGATGTCTAAAACTATGATATAGTATTTTAAATCTATGTAAATTTACGTTCACCCCACAAGAATATTTGTTCATTAGCGGTTGTGTTAAAAACTATCCTCATATTCCTGGCAGCCCAATATCGAAAAATTAATTGTCTATTCTCTGATGCCAGCTATGATGAGATGGTTATTTTTAAAATTAATATAAAATCATTATAGAATAATATTAAATAAAAATAAAAATAATAAATATCCCATAACCATAAATGTTTAGTGCATTTGATTACAAAATACATAATCAACTTATTTATTTATATTATTTCAACATCTCCTGAAAAATTATTCTCACATAGTTTCCTTCATAGAAAAACCATAATTAAAAAAATTGTGTTATTACACAAGGAAATGGAAACATAATAAAGGGTGATGTTAGCATATTTATTGCAAAAAAATGGGACACATAATTTAAATATCATTATAAGATAATGATAAGGGTATGAGAATATGGCCATAATTTAATAAACATATGCAACATGTCATAAACAAAAAAAAGGTGATGGAATAAGGATTATTTATAAAACAATCCTTAGTTATTAGAGTACAGAATCATCAATAATCAATCATTATCCTTGGGAGAATATAATATTAAGTATTACTATATTTGTTTCATATAAATAATCACATAAAATAATTTCCTTAGTGAGTGATGACTTCAAAGACTGTCATAGTAGACCAATTCTCCTAGGGTATCTACTTCACTCCCCATTCAATTAAATTCAAAGTCAAGGATACATTAATAAATTAGATTAGTGGAAAAATTCCATTACTATAATAAGATAACTCTATATTATAGTACATATTTTCTCATTAGATATAATTATTTACTTGTTTCATTGGAAGAATATAAAATTGAGGTCCCAACCATCATTAATGAAAACAATACATAAGTGTAAATCAAGATCATTAAACGTTCAAAATTTTACCACAAACTAACCCATGAATAATAAATATATTTCATAATGATTTCATTATAACATAATCAAAATCTATCTAGATAAATTAATTGTATGGTATGAAAAAAATATTCACTATTTTATTGTATCTTAATTAAGCAAGGGGAAAGGAATCATGTTTCCGAAAATCATTGTCAAACATCATCATCATTTATTATTTAGAAATGTTCATTATATGATACAATCATATCTCAGACGATTAAAAAAATAATAATTTCAAAATAATAAAAAAATTAAAAAAATTTTATAAAATAATATAGAAAACCCTACAAAAATATTGAAAAAAGAACATTTTCATTTGGGAATCTTGTTTTTAAAAAATATATTTCCCAATAAAATTGGATTACGATTTCAATTGTAAAAGTATTGAAACATATAATGGGTGATTAGAGATGAATGAAATACATGTATGTGTCAAGATATGTTAAAGATGTATTTTCCATTTCAGGGAATTCATTTTAAATTTTTAAATGGATATAAGTGAGTCATACAAAATACGTTTGAAAAGATTCTTTTTAATAATTATTAAATGGAGTCAAAGTTAGTGAAAATAACCTTTATAAATTTTTTTATTGAAGATGAAAACTAATATATATTTTTTATAGTATTTTATATTGAGTATAAATATTTTCAATGAAAAGATAAATAATGCATCTTTTCATGAAAACATATTTTTGTCCATTCATAAAACCAATGAAAGAAAAAATGGTCTTAATACATGAAAAAATAATATACAATCATTGGAAAATAACATATATAAGTTTTAAGAGATAATTATAAAATAATCACAATAAATTAAATTTAGGAATAAATAATCCTTATTAAAAATTGGATACATACATAAACTATTACTATTTTGGTAACATTTGAATGATAAAACCCTTGAAAGAAAAAAGGTCAAATAGAATATTAAATTCCATGAGTACGAATATATTCACTATATAATATAATAATTGGAAATAATATACCCCATATAAAAAAATAGCTTAATAAATGAAACCATGCCTCAATGAAACAATATTGAGATTAATAACCCTTAACTCAAATATTGACTCGATTCATACATGATCATAAAAATACATTCCATTCATATACTCCATTACATTAACATTAAGGTCATTAAAATAATGGTTTATGGTCACTCAATATGATTCAATATATGTTTAGGTGAGTATTAAGAGAAATTTTGGTAGTTTTTTTTAGAGAAAAATGAACTCATATGTGCTTTTGGAAAGGAAAAGTTGAGTCCTTTTATAGGAAAAAATAAATGGAATTTGGTCAAAATTTCAATGTTTATGGGTCATGAAATGAATTTTAAAAAAAATAAAGTGGAACATAAATTAATATATTATTGGCATGACTAAAAATTTCCCATGAATGTGAGTAAATATATGGTTTTTTGGATTTTATAATTATTTAAATTTTTTTTAATAATTAAACACCATTTAAAGTATATTTTGAAACTATTCACAATATTTAACCTTAAACATATCATAAAAACAATAGAATTGAAAAAGAAACCTTATAACATTAAATTAATATTTATAATTAACCAATAAATTCTTATAACACCATAATACTCTAAATACATATTACATGTAATGCTTTTAGAATAATTTAGTTTCTTCGTCAACTACTTTCACAACTGTTATGTCAGCATTGTGTAACTGATCCCTATAGTTATAACATCAGTAAAAATTAAATTTACCATATTTTCGTATACATAATTTATTAATTATATGAATAATAATTTATATATAATAAATTTTTTTTCAGTGTTGCATAAAATTAGATTTATTAAAATATCGAGAGTGAGATTTTACAATTATTATTTACAAAAGAAAATAAAATGGTAATAATCAATTTATTTTGGAACCAATTGACAAAATATTAAATATAAGATGATTACTGTTCATATAATCTTTTCTAATTAAATAACATATTGTATTGGATACATTTTGAGACTTTATATAATTGTTTCTTATTCAATTTTACTCATTTTACAATTTTCGATAATGATAAACTTCTACCATTTTTAGAGTACATTTTTGAAAAAAATTAAATTAAATTAATAAATAAGTTTGAAAATAATAATTACCAATATGATATCCATTTTTCAAAATTAAATTTTTAGAAGTGGTAGAAATTATAATTAATATAATTTGGTGAAGCGAATGAAAACAATCTTTTTTTTTAAAAATTTATGTTTTATACCTTAAAATGATTTTATAAAAGAAATAATATATATTTTTGCATCCTATGAAATTTATTGTATAATGTTAAAAAAGAAAAATTATTTTACCTATAATTATATTAATAACAAAAACATAATTATGTCAAATCATTTTTAAATGATAATTATTGAAAATAGATTTTTTGAATAAAATCCTTACATAGATTTTTAAAATTTCAAATATAGGTTTAAAAAATTGTAATTAAATTTTTAAGTGCATTATATTAATTTGAAAATATATATTTTGTATAAAGAAATTTCCAAAAAGTTTATATAATTTTTATTTCATGATAATTACATAAAATTGACAATATTTTTATAATTGTATTTTATCACTAATCACCCAAAAATAACATATTTTTTTAAAAAAAATACCACAAAGTCACCCTAATATAAATTTGATGTGTTGAAATAAAATAATAAATAATTTCTATAAAATTTAATTTCAAAATTTGTAAAATATAACTTTTAAATAAAAATATTATACAAATTTTAAAACACATTTTAATTATTCTTAATCTTATATGATTTCATTAAAATCAAAAAAAATATAGTTTACATTTCCATAGTATTATTAAATAAAATTTTATTATGAAAAAAGTGATATATATATATATATGTGTGTTATAATGTGTTTACTCTTATCTATACTCTATATAACAATGTCTAGGATATTACAGCCATATTTTAAAAATAATATTTCAATAGTAAAATAATTTTTATTTAACCTTGGCATTCTATGAATCATAATCTATTAGAATCATCATAGTTTTTAAATTGAAACATAATAAAAAATCATGGGATGTTACATTTACTTTTTGAAAAGACTATGTTTTTTTATCCTTTTAGAATTGGAATATTCTTATAATAAATGAGGAAATGATGAATGTAAAGTGTTTAAGATATAATAATGGTTGTGAATATTATTGGAAGGGTTTCAAAAAATTTATAAATTAAATTTATTTTAAATAGTGATTTTATTTATTAAGACAAAAAAAAATTGTGTTAGAATGAATGAACATGGTATTGATTGAGTGGTCTCAGAGTATGAGCGTGCTTGAATAATTACACAAATTATATTAGGTAAAATTAAAAAATGTGGAGTATATTTGATAAAACATGGTCAGTATATATCAAATAGTGATAAAATTACTATGGTTTCAGGGATTTTAAAAGAAGTAAATTTTTCATATTTATGATCCTCTTTTTTTTTATATAATATTCCTGTTAATTTTTATTCAAGGTATAAATTAGATGTTAATAATAATCTTTTTATTCATTTTCATGTGAATGGATATTTTGGTTTTCTCATCTACTATGATGAAAATAAGAAAACAATTTAAAATAAAAATAATATCATTCAGGTACATGTTTTATATATTAATTGATATATTTTTGAATTTGATAATAGAAGAAAGTGTACATTTCTCATAAATATGTTATATTCAGTGTATTCCATGGGATGACATAGTTCAGTTATATGTTAAAAATAATTGGATATTAGAGGATGATATACTTTATCTAATACATTTCTTAGAGAATATTATATCTCAAATGATATAAATTATTGTATATTTATTTCAACAATGATATGCATTGTCAATAATATAATTATTAATAACTGATGGAGGATAACTGATGTACAATGAGGATTTGAAATTGGTGAATGATGTAATATTGTGGGAGGTGAGAATAAAGTACAAAATTTCATCGTTAAATGGAAATCATATTTGTTGTTTGGCACATTTACCATTAGAAAAGAACAAAAGGGTACACATTATATGAATTTTTTTCTCTAATTATATATATATCTATTATATGATATTTGTTTTATTAATTGATTAAAGTTATAATAATTAATATAAAGACTACCTATCTCCCCATAGATATGAAAGAGGAGATCAGTATGGTGCCAAAAAAGATATTCACTATGTATATAGGAGAATAAATCAAAAAAACATAACTAGATTTCTTATCAACTAATTAAAGAACCAAGGTAGTTAAATTAGTAATTCAATGTATTCATGGGATAGAAAATCACATGGGGTAAAAAATGGTTAATGTTTCTATTTCAATTTTTTTATAATTTATGTATCATATAGTTATTTCATATATATATATATATATGATATTCTTATTAATGTGTATTTCAATTTATGGTAAATTATTTGAATATATTTTATCCATAAAATTTAAATGATTGAACTCGAAGGGGTGATGAAATTATTTAGATGAGGATCATAAAATATATTTTCATTAGAGATTTTTTGTTACTGAAAATACACTATGTGGATAATTTTTTTTGAATGTCGAACAATCTATGGGACAAACTGATTTACACTCTTATTCTAGGTCACTTAAACATATAAAGAATAAGTAACACAAATTTTATGATTAATGAGTCTTGTAAGACCCTATATCTAGTAACATAGTGCTATTGATTATTTCACTATATTGGTAAAAAATTAATCAAATTCCAATATATTGAATAGAATATTTACATTGGGAGTCTAGATATATGAAGTATTCTATAATTAAAATTAAAAATATAAATTAAAAATAATATTATTGTGAGAAAAATATCATTTAAATTATTATATATCAAAAATCATTCATAAAACCCTTCCTAGAAACCTGTGTAGAGGAAAACATGTTAATTTATAAGCTCAAATACCCAATAAAATAATCATAAAGCTGAAGTTATCATACAATAAAAAAACATGAATAATATATTTAAAAATAAAAATAAAATAATAAATATGACTAATATCATAAAATAAAGTTAAACCCTTATATAATATTAAAACCTAAATAACCACATAGATAAAAAAACTGGTTTCAAAATGATAGAATGTATAATGTTGAAAATCATAATCTTACACTGAATTACAAATGCAACAAAATCATATCTAAACTGTTAAGAAATATTCGAAAATAAAAATTAATTTTTTTATCATGACACCTACAAAAGATTTGAAGGGCTATAATGGGCCCCACAACTTAATTACTAAATATAAATCATTTATTATTTAATATGGTGAAAAATAATTCAATACATAATCAATATAAACATTTATATTGAAAACTACAGTATAAAATGTTTATTTTTTGAAAATTAATAAATAAAATTATATGATCATAAAAAAATTAGTAATATGGAATATGGTATTAATATGTTTTATATCAATTATATTATAATATTAATCAAAGTATGTTTACATTGATTAATATATATAAAAAAATCATTATAATATTTATTGATGAAAATAAGATTTTTATTTTTAAATCAAATATCTAAACATCCAAATATTTTCCAAATAGTAGAGAAAAATTATATTTATGAAGAACCACGAAAATAAAAAATAGATGCATTAAATAAAATATGAGTACTGATGATTGGAGGAGTCATTCATGAAGTGTACATACAAATAATGATTATGTTCACCCCTTTTGTAAATAGTGTCACATTTGAAGAATGAAAATATTTTATATTAAAATATTTTATATTTATTAACACATGATTAATTTTTTTATTAATTGGTAAATAGTAAAAATAATTCATGAAAATATTTGAATGAAAATATGGACATTGAATAAAAATAGTACAGACTGAATAGAAAACCTATGTTAACTTCCCATAAAAACAACCTTTAGTTATTTTCGAGTACATTAGAAGTAAAAAATGAGAAAAATAAATATGAAACATATAAATAAATTTTTTTTAGAAAACATATTTATTTTATGATGGAAATAAAAAATAAATCTTCAAACTAAAATATAAAACAAAAACTCAAATAATGAAGATATTGTGAAATAAACACTTAACTTAGTTTCATCTTTTTTGTAATACATTATAACATCTTGTATAATAAATTAAAATTTATTATAATTATATAACTAGAACATATACATACTTATAATATCATATTTTATTATCTTATAACATTTCAACACCCTTTTATGAATAATAATTTAATAAAATCACAATTTATGAGTATTAATTGATTATTTTTTCAGTTTTATTGTTGTTAGGTTGATTTCGACCCTATATATTGATCGTTGTTATATAATAACCATAATTTTTATCATGATATAAATATTTTATATATTATTTAAATACATATTTATAATCATCCTTGAATGGTGAACTTTATAAATGAATCCCATAGTTTCGGAGAGGTGGCAGTCCACACATACACATAAGAGAAGTTATCATATGTTAGCAAGCAGAAGGGTTATTAGGTAAATGATATATTATTTTTTCGTGATCATAATTATCTCATAAATATAATATATATTCATTTTTTCAATCATTATAATTTAAAAGGTAAATAGGGGATGAAAAATTACACTATTACGTGGAGACGACAAGTCATACATATGCATGAGCGATATTTTCATTTTCAATAAGATTGAAAGGCAATGAATATGGGTTGTAACACCAGTATAATAAATATGTAGTATCTATAATATCTAGATTTTATTATAATAGTGTGGTTATATAATATTTTATGGTGTTATAACAGAAAATTAAAAAATAATAATCTCTCAAATGTTATACGTCTTTTTTTGGAAACCACCATAGGAATTCACATTAAGCCATTTAGGTTTGTACTTTGATGATAATTGACTCTCTAGGGAGAATAAAAGATTGTTTGGAATTTCTTTGTTCATGTATTGGTCTATATAATATTATAATTAGGTGTTAATAATAGAAGAGAATAAGCTCCATTTTTATATCAAATAAAAGACAGACATGGAAGTACATAAAATTATTAAATATATTTAATATATATTTCTAATTCATGTGGATAAAAGATTTTAAATAATAAAAGTATTAAAATATTATATTAAAAAAATTAACCAATGGGGGTTAGAAACATTTATGTGTAATATATTCCCTTATCTCTATGTTTACCACTAATAAACTCATTTTATCCTTAGACATTGTATTTTTTATTTTTACTATTTTGAATAATCATTATGATAAAAAACTAAGATAAAATTATTACCTAATAAATATTTTCAATTTAAACACTTGAATAAATTAAACAATATTCAATTATTAAGAGTGGCTGAAATGAATTAAAATTTACGTACAAAAAACTCAATGAAACCCATGTGTAGTAGAAAAAAATATTATTTGATGCATGAAAATGATTTTACAGCAACATACATTATAATTTTTTTCCGAATATAACAAATTGGATTATTTCAATTAAAATTAGGATTAACTGTTTATTAAAAAAATAACTTTTAAATAATTGATTAATTGAAAAAAACTAAAACCAGTAATTATTTTGGCAAAAACAACAATATATATATTTCAAAAATGGTAAGTACATATATCTATGTTCAACATTATAATTTATATTCATTATATATAATATTTAATGAAAAATTGAATACAAAAATGGTTATATACACATTATTTTTATTATTATATCATTATAATCACATAAAAGTGATATTTTTATAAATTTTATTTTTTTACTATCCACCTAAATATTAGCTATTTTTTGGAAAATATAAAATTTCCACCCTAAGATAATTATGAATTGATAAATTAAAAGAATAAAATCATTTATTTAAATTCTATTTACAAAAAATGAGAATTTATATTTTAATCTTATTCATGAACAAATATAGGTGAATTATCTTATTCTATCTCCAAAAAGAAAACCATATGATAATCTAAACTCAATTATTACATTCTTTCCTCCATAAAAAACTCCATCAAAATAAATTTAAAAAATTACACGACATAAAAATATTGCAGTTGAAATTCATTATAATTTCTTTTTGTTCCCACACTATATCATTTATTATTTGATTTCTACAATATATCTTTACCATCAAGGTCATCTGATTCATCAACACTTGTTCCCTAGTAAAATTAATTTATATATTATCATAAAAATAAGATTAATTAGGTTCCAAAAGTATTTCATAAGAGGTGGGAACCTAATTTGATCAATCATGTACTTTTCCAATAAATAGATATAGAATATATCATTAACATTAGAGTGGATAGACATCATATCCAAATAGTTATTTTCAACTTCCATTATTTCTGAAATTTTAAAATTCCTCATATTCATTTGACTTTGTTTTCACTTTATTCAAAAATCTTTTATCACACTTCTAGGGAGATATATTCAAGAAAATATTATCCCCCAATTTAATTTTTAAATTCATATTTCTGTAATCTCCATATATATTTATCTACATTTGACCTTCATTAATTTGATTTTAAATAGACTTTACTTCATTTAATATCTCCTCTATGAGAACTGGGTACACATGCTTCCTTTCAAAAAATTTATGCCTATAAGTTTGTCTTGTACACATTGGATTTTAGGTAAAGATAAATTAATGAATAGTTTTTCTTTAATTCCATTCTAGAGGTTTTAATAGAATGAGGGTCAAAATAGGGATCCATGGTGGAGACCGACCATGCACATGATTATTAATAACCATGTAGAAACCATGAAGCATGAAACTATATTCTATAATTGAGGGTTCTCATGGTTAAATAAACCATTCACATTACCAGAGAAAACCATGTTGTTTATGGGTGTTAGTTCAAAGGGGTTTTATGGTTTTAAAAATCCATATGTCGTGTCTTAGGATACCTTATATATATATCATACTTTTAAATTGAACGTATCCATGTATTGTAGAAACATTGTTTTTTCATACTATACATTCTAACCATGCACAACACTTTAGACTTTTAAGAATTTATTTCTACCATTTTTCTATTTATTCCTTATTCTTATTCCCCCTAATATAACTTGGACTAAAATTAATCCTCCCCATATTATCTAGAGGCCTCTCCCTTGTGATTCATGGTGATTTTATTTCATTTTTAAAATATTTATTAAGCTTTGTTTGGATTATGAAGATGTTTCATCTTCTTTTAGTATATCATTCATATATATGTCCTCCCCTTGTCTCATTAGATCCCATGTGGGCTATAGATTTTTGATAAATTGGTTAGATGGTGTTTTTATGTTATGATTATGGATATAGAAATATGTGGACCTAATATACTCTCATCTGGTCTCTATAATCAAATGAGTTTATTTTTACCCTTATTATTGAGGATGGTGTCTCTATTAAAAAATTTAACTCCATAAATTATAAATTTTATTATAAATTCCATTGTATTATTAATTTAAAAAAATTTATTTGTTATTTTAATGTAATTTTTATGAATTTGTTTAAGTGGGTTACTGTTAAAAATGGTTTATGCACACCAAGTGTCTGATAAATTTCTTGAATGGTGGTTTTAGTTTAGAAAAGGGTTTTCAAGCATTAAAGATGATTGCATTTGATCTTAAAATGTTTTATAAATTATGATCATGAATTTTCAAATTATTTTGGATGAAAATATGATATTTTATAACATTGGTAGGTTGGTAATATACATCTAACACAAAGTGAGTGTAATGCCCCTTTATAATTTATTTCACTTTAATGTGTGTAATTCCACAATTGGATATATCAATTAGATCAAACATAGGACTTGATTGGGCATTTATTTATTATATATAGAAAACATACCCATTGGATTGAGCCCAAATTTTGTGATATTCAATTTTAAATTCGATTATCACAAGATAGATCATGCAATGGTTATTTTCTAAAAATTATTCACATGATTTATTGCGTCATGGTTATATTTATTACATGATTTTAAATTGTGTACCCATGGATTGGTTTGGTTATTATTTCTTTCTCGTCATATATACTTTTCCTATTCCTTATTTTTTGTATATGTGAGATATTATGAAATCAAAATGAAGATTAATAATCATTTTTATTTATGAAAATAAATTATAAAAATGTGTTTGACTTAAGCTATAACCATCGAAATATTAATATTAGAATTTTTATAGACTTCATGGAGGAATTATACAGCACTTTGTGATCACACCCTAATATTTTCAATTGATGATTTTTTAAAATATTTTAAGGATTATATTGATGGGAAGGGCATTAATTATTTTGACAACTTCACATTTCCTTAGAGCCATCGTTGTTGGATGGTTTGGAGGTGACTGTTGGTCACATGGTGGCTGGAAAATCCTATAATAATATATAGTCTAACTAGTTTGGATTGTATTTTATGGATACTGAATTTATCTTTTTTATTGTGATTTTATTCTCTTTTTCTTATATCTGGTTTTCTATATATGAGTCTTTTTTCCCTTATCATGTTGCACCAAACCACCATGGTTGGCCGACTCGGGTGGATTGTCTAGTTGACCAATGCTAGTTCATGATAGTTTATGTATGATGTATGTTACCATAAAATCTATTATATGGTTCCATTTTAATACTTTGATCGTTGATATTAGAATATATCAATTTTACATAGATTACCACTGATCCTATGAACCTTGAAATACAATTGAGAATAACCTCAACATATCATTATATATTATAATAGACTGTTCAAGCTGACTATCCTTTTTTGGAAGATAGTTGGATCTCAATCAAAAGTCATTTTCTAAACCTCTTGAATTATATTTAATAATTTTTACATAAATTGTGGGTCAAAATAGTTATAATTAAAATAAGTGTACCATTACATATTACAACATTTTTAATCTATATTCCTGAATGCTGGAGAAGAGGTAGGCATCCTCTATTAGTGATGACATGTGTTAAATTTGTAAGGTTATCAATAATAATCCAATTGAATCATTATTTATAGTAGAATTTGGTAGTACATTGGAAAATTCCATAAAAATATCATCTCATTTTCATATAAGAAAAGGTAAAGGCTTCATGACTCAATTTGGATGATTTTATTTTAACTTTACTTGTTGACTTCCATGAATCCTCATACGTAGTTTTGAATATTTACTTTTATATTAGAAAACCACAAATGTTTTTCAAAATCCCAATACATTTTGGTGATACTGGGGTGAATAATGAAATTCAAGATCTTTGATTTATCTAATACATCTCCCTTCATCAAGGGAATGGGTGAAACACATAAAATTGTTGTAATATTTTTCACACTATCTTCATAAAAAAAATCTTCTTGTTTATTATCACTAACATATTTCATTTTATTCTTTGAACTCTTTATATCATGCATGAAATTTTAATCTTTTATATCAATCATAGTTTGGAAATAATATATAAATACATTAATAATATTCATTCAATAATTATTCTCAAATCCCTTTTTACTAAATTCTTAAATAAATAATCACTGTCAATTAGTATATTAGATAGAACGTCGTGATCTTCCATAGTCAATCCATTAGCAACCTTATTATACTTCCCATAGTGCTAGTGTTTTTTGAAATCACAATAATATTATAGATGAAGATATTTATTTTACCTCATGTTAATATAATAATGTGAAAATATTTATTTACAGATCTGTTATCTATATATATATCACTACGGGAAAAATCAATATTTACGACAGGTTATTTGCGACAGGATTTTGTCTCCCGTCACAAATAGTTTGGTGTGACTTGCGTGTCAAACCGTGCAAATAGTATTTGCGACGAGGAGATATTCTCCATCACAAATAGTTTAGCGTGACTTGTGCACCAAACCGCGCATCTTGCACGCACCAAACCGTGCAGCTTGCTCACCAAACTGCACAAGAGAATTTGCGACGGTACCCGTCGCAAAAACCCGGTGGCGGTTAATAGCTTTTTGCGATGGGATGTCGTCCCGTCGCAAAAAGTGATTCAGAAGGAACTATTTGCGATGGGGCCCATCGCAAATTCCTTTTAACCTCCAACCGTAATTAATGTGTGCGAGGGTATTTGCGACGGGCCTGTCCCTAAAGCTCAGTGCGGTTAATACCATTTGCGACCGGAAAAGCTGCCCGTCGAAAATAGTATGTCGGCAGGTGGTATTTGGGATGAGACTCGTCGCTAATACCCTTTTAACCGCGGACCGTAATTAATGCGGGTGAGGTTATTTGCGACGGGGCCCATCACAAATAACCTCGTCGCAACTAATCTAACCTATATATACCCCACCCGTTTTTTTTAAATCACTCATATCTTCCCCTCTTTCTCTCTTCATTCTCTAGTTTTAAGGGAAACATTTCTTTTAGTTGATGTTTTTTATACATGATAAATTGGAAGGCATCAATACCTTCAGAATATCAAAGTTTAATGTATTTATATTTTATTTTTTAATATTTATTTTATTTTTTATATTAATTTTAATTGTTGTTTATTAGTTCAAATTAAATATGATTTAAATTGATTTCTAGTATGTAATTGACATTGTTACTGATTATTATAAATAATTATTGTTAATTTGTAATAATTAGATATTATTGTAGATAATTAGTGTAATTTAGTTATATATAGGGATAATTAGTAATAATTAGTATTAAATAGATATAATTAGAAATAATTAGATATAATTAGAAATAATTATAAACAATTAGATATAATTAGAAATATTTAGGTATAATTAGTAATATTTAGTAATAATTAGTAATAATTAGATATAATTTTTAATAATTTGTAATAATTAAATTTAATTAGTAATAATTCGTAATAATTAGATATAATTAGTAATAATTACCCATATTTATTAATTTTTAGGTAAAATTACTAATAATTGGATATCTAATTATTACCAATAATTAGTAATAATTACCAACAAATTACCATTAATTACCAATAATTACCAATAATTCCCAATAATTTCAAATAATTTCAAATAATTACCAATAATTACCAATAATTATCAATATTTACCCTCAATTACGATAAATTACCAATAATTACCAATAATTATCAATAATTACCATTAATTACCAAAAATTTCCATTAATTACCAATAATTACAAATAATTACCAATAATTACTAATATTTACCAATATTTACCAATAATTACCAATAATTACCAGTAATTACCAATAATTACCTATAATTACCACTAATTACCAATAATTATAAATAATTACCAATAATTACAAATAATTACCAATAATTACAAATAATTACCAACAATTACCAAAAATTACCAATAATTACCACTAATTTCAAAAAATTTCAAAAAATTACAATATATTACTAACAATTACCAATAATTACCAATAATTAACAATAATTACCAATAATTTCCACTAATTACCAATAATTACAAATAATTAGGAATAATTAGTAATAATTAGTAATAATTACCAATAATTACAAATATTTACCAATACTTACCAATAATTAGTAATAATTAGGAATAATTAGAAATAATTAGAAATAACTAGAAATAATGAGCAATAATTAGCAATAATTAGAAATAATTAGCAATAATTAGCAATAATTAGTAATAATTAGCAATTATTATCATTAATTAACAATTATTATCGATAATTAGAAATAATTAGAAATAATAAGAAATAATTAGAAATAATTAGCAATAATTAGCAATAATTAAGAAAATTTTGAAATAATTAGCAATAATTAGCAATAATTTCCAATAATTACAAAAAATTACCAAAAATTACCAAAAATTACTAATAATTACCAATAATTACCAATAACTAGAAATAAGTAGCCATAATTAGCAATAAGTAGCAATAAGTATCAATAAGTAGAAATAATTAGTAATAATAAATAATAATTACCAATAAGTAACAATAATTAGCAATTAGTAGAAATAATTAGCAATAATTAGCAATAATTACCAATAATTACCAATAATTACCAATAATTTACCAATAATTAGAATCAATTGGAAATAATTAGCAAAAATTTACCAATAATAACCAATAATTAGCAATAATTATAAATAATTAGCAATAATTAGAAATAATTAGCAATAGTTAGTAATAATTAGCAATAATTAAGAATAATTATAACTAATAAAAAATTATATTATAAATATTTATGAAAAAACAATATTAATATTTTTAAAATAATAAAAAATTTATAAAATATTAAAATTATTAATATTCTCAACAAGATTTTCTCTATTCATAACATATTCAAATCTCAAAGGGTCGCTAATTATCAGGTCATGCACAATAAAATGTTTGTTTCAACTATGTATAATGTAAACTCTATAATTGCCCTTTATTGGTTGATCACCTTGTAAGTAGCGTTGTAATTGGACAACCCACGTCATGCCCTTCTCATCTATAAAAATTATCTTAGAAGACCCTTTACATAGAGCATTATTCAGTGAAAATTTAAGGGAAAGACAATGATGTCCCATCAAATTTTTAAGGAAGAATGATCCATGTAAATTGAGAAAGATGACTCTTAGAGACGAGAATGACATTACTTTGGTCGTCCTATTGTAACACTACTTGGGAGGTGATAAACCATACAAGGACAGTTATAGAGTGTAAATTGGACATGGCTGACACAAACTTTTTATTGCACATGACCTGACAATTGGTGACCTTTTGAGATTTGAACATTTTAAGAATAGAGCAAAGTCTGTTGCGAATATTGATAATTTTAATATTTTCTTAATTTTATTATTATTTTAATAATATAAATATTATTTTTTCATAAATATTGAGAATAATTCTTTTATTAGTAATAATTTTTTCAGGTGGTGACAGTTTGAAGAAGATGATTCATCGACGAAAAGGGGGCTCTTTTGTCTGATGGCTCATTTACATGAATCTTTCTCACACTGAAATCAGAATGAAGAATCTGGTCCATGGTAAACATATTCATTCTCATGTATACGAGAAGGAATATGTGTTTCTCTGACCAGATTCTTCATTCTGATTTCAATGTGAGAAAGATGCAAGTAAATGAGCCATCAGACAAAAGAGTAGTCGTCAATCCACTGGAAATTGTGTCACCCTTAATTAATGGTAATTATTAAGAAGTAGATGTAATTATTTATCTTATTTTTTCAGATATTGTTTTTATAATTTCAAATTATTCAAAAACAGCGATGATTTTATATTTTATGTAGAAAAATATGGAACAAGGAAGCGGACATTAGTCATTATTAGATGATAAGTTTTGTATAAATCAGGGTAGAAATCCAAATTGTTCTGGATTAAATGTTGTATATATTGTGGGTGTTGAATATTTCTTAGAATTTTCATCATCAAATCCTGAATATGTTTTATAAGGCCTAATTATTTGTCCTTGTAAAAAATGTGCTCTGAGAATGTTTGACATAGTTGACAACATTGGGGGACATCTCTTGCGGTTTGGTTTTCAACCAGAATATGTATTTTGGTATCAACACGGTGAATGCAGTTCCAGAGAATATCCAAATAACATGATTCTGGATCCATCATGGTTTCAATATTTAGTACATGATGTTGTAGGTTCATATGTGCAACAAACTGAAACTCACAGTGATATTGATTTAACTCGTGAGTTGGCACCATCCGAATTTTTTGAGTTATTGAGGTATTCTGAGGATGTATTATATCCTAGTTTCAAGATAAGAAAATTATAAGCAGTTCCAAAATTTATGGCTATTTAATCAGATAATGTAATGTCAAATAGTAAACCAACAGAAAATTCATGGTTTTGGGAAAGAACAATATTGGATAAAACATAGCATTTTTGGGATCTTCCATATTGGTCAGATTTGATGGTCCGCCACATGTTGGTTGTTATGTATATTGAGAATAACTGTTTTGATAATTTATTTAATACTATTTTGGATACACCAGGTAAGACTAATGATACTGTAAAGTCACTATTATATCTTGCCCAAATTTGCAGGCGACTAGAACTGGCACTATTTGAAAATGTCAGATCACAGAGGTTAATGAAGCCCAAAGTAGCTTATACATTTTCCAAAGAGAGTCTCTTATTATTTTTTCCAGTGGATTACAGATTTGAGACTTCTATATGGCTATGCTTCAAATTTTGGTATATGTGTTAAGAATGGTTATATTACTAGATTAAAAAGTCATTATTTTCATGTTATAATGGAAATACTAATGCTGATTAGATTTAGAGGTTTGTTGAATTCTATGATTTGGGATTCGATAATAGACATATCATACATTTTTTCAAGACATTTGTGGAATGATAACAGGCTACGATGCGCTAAGAAAACTAGAAGAAGACGTTGCTGTAATTATATGTAAACTGGAAGAAATCTTCCCACCGGATTTACTTGACTCAATGGAAAATCTGATATTACATTTTCCGCATGAAGCTAAATGTGGAGGTCTAGTGTAGTTTCAATAGATGTTCCCATTAGAGAGATGCATGCAGAAATTGAAGAAACAATTACGTAACAAACTATCAATTGAAGGTTCAATTTCTGAAGCTTATTTGCAAGAGGAAATTTCTTTTTTCTGCTCTCATTATTTTGAATATCAATATACCACAAATAAAAATCACATGGTACATAATGATGGGAACGTTAATGAAGAAATGTAAAATAAATTAACAGTTTTTAATCAGCCAAATCTTGGTTTTAGTGGAGTTCATGAATGATGTCTTTCAGATGATGAATATCACAGAGCACATACATATGTTCTCATCAACTGTGATGAAATGACATCATTTTTCATGTGATTGATTCTATCACTTATTCTATAATTTATGTTACAGTATTTTAACTAATTTTATTTGTAGGTTATTTGATAATCATATCGAGAAACAACATCCTAAAATTACAGCAGCTGCTCTTGAAGAACGAAGAGAATGTTTTTTTCTCAAGGGTTTCAAAAACTAGTAACAAAAATTATTAATGATTTAATATCAATTATGTTTATTATTTATTATATTGATAATTGTTTTAAAAATTTTAAGGTGTCTCAATATTCTGATAATCTTGATAATTGACTGTGTATATTGAGTAACCCACCATACAAAATGGTTAAATATTATAATGCATATGTAGTGAATGGTTTTGGATTTCATACACATGCATACGGGGAATAAAAAAACAATGAATTGTGGAGTTTTCTTGAGAGGATCACATCACAGAGAAAAAAAGTTGACTTTTACGGAATTTTGGATGAAATTATTAATCTATGTTATCTAGGACAGAATTACATATTAATGTTCAAATTTCAGTGGTTGGATACTGGGAGAGGCTTTATTGTTCATCCGAATCATGGAATCATTGATATTAAATATAAAAGTCTTCTTGCATTAAATGAACCATTTTTACTGGATCAATAGGCATATCAAATTTATTAATCAATGTACTGTGCTACGTCATGAGACTTGAGCGATTGGTGGAGCATAATAAAAATAAAATCTCAGGGATATCAATTTACTCAAACTGAATGTGGTTCCACTAAAGTGGAATGAATTAAAATTTTTTCAAGAGACTGCTCAATATCCATCTAGTTTACAAATAGACGTGAATATCGATGATGAAACCCCACAATTAAGGATCTATAGTGATAATGATGTTAATGGTGTTACAAATGAATTTGAAATGACAAGAGACGTTGAAACAGAAACTCATATGGATATTGATGGTGCTTAGGAGGAAGTTGAAGACATTGACATTGACAGCTATAGAGAAGAGGATGAAGATGAACATTGACACTGTTAAATACTGGTTATAATCATAACTAATATATATCTATATTAAATAGTTATTTTCAACTATTTTATAACAACAATAGTTTTGTGTTTTAGATGGACTCTGATATATTCTGCGAGTTCCAGGAGGCTGACCTACCATTGGATGAAGTAGATTTTGGATCATCTGCCCTTTAGCATACTAGTGGTTCAGGGGGTAGGCGGAGGTGTTGCAATCATGCATGACTGATGATTCCTGACCATATCCCCGAGCGACGTCCACATATTAGTTTCGATCCACACACAAGGATGTATGGTAACATGTATATTTTAGTTAGCTTTCAATAATTTATTTACATATATACTAATTGTTTGATTATTTAGTCCCTTTTCATAGTTTTGCGCATGCAGCTATTGGAAAGGGGAGCTCTATCTTGCACAATTATTTTTCTCAGCCGTGGATCACATGGGAACAAATTACCATTGATGTGTGACGCAAAAAGTTCCATAATTGGCTGGTATGTAAATAAATAATATTTTTTTGAAATTTATTTTATTAATAACTTGATATTATAAATTATCTGTCGGGTTTATGTTATCCTATCGATGATAACATGCGTGATGTTATCTATGCGGCATGACAGGTTTCTATGCCAGACCGTTTCTGCCATCTTTTTCACAATTTGAGAAGGACAACCATTAAGAAAGTAGGAGTTACAGAATTCAATGAGTCGTGTAGAGCACACCGACCAGAGTACGTTTCATATAACGTTTCAGATGGATTATGTTTACACTGGTTGGGTGGTAGATTTCAGAGAAGACATTCAGTGGGACGACAGAACCGGGGGAGACAGGAGGTGACATAATCGAGCAGGTAGCCACAAATTCAGTTCGCATAGAGCACATCTGGTAAGTAAATATTTCAAATAATATAAATAACATTAAATATAAAAAATTTATTTTATATTTCTGTAGGCATTTGAGGATCCCGATATTACAGAGTTCAACGTTTATCAGAGGATGTACAACGATATAACCACTGGAGAAATTAGAGGTGATCACCAGCATCATATTGTTGTTAGTATTATTTTTTCAGTCTGACAATTAACTGCATATAATATTTTCATAATTTCAATTTTAAATTGGAATTGAATGAGGAGAATGAGGCTGTGACCTCTCAGACACAGGATGAGGGTCAGGATGAGACAACAGAGTAGACTGGTTCTCACCATTTCGATGAGGTGACATGGATGTAGGTGATTCAGTATGGCTTTGAGAAGGTCCAATTAGTTGGTATCAGATCTCATTTGGCTCCTAGAACTTATTATGGTACTGTTGCGATGTCGGCGACCAGCTCGAGAGGAGCTCGTGGAGAGACATCATCTTCTGGCTCACAATATCAGGAGATGTTATGAACTCAGTTTGAGCCTATAGAGACTTTGCAGAAGCAGCATGAAGAGATGATTCGGCGGTAGTAGCAGTAGGAGAAAGATCATGATGAGAAGATGTGTTGATGGAAGCAGCAAGAGCATGAGGAGGATATGCATCGATGGCAGTAGCAACATCATGAGCAGATGGAGTACATGGGTTGTCTTACTCGTAGTTTAGGGATGGAGTTTCCTCCACCATCTCCTTAAGCTCCTCCACCTCCTCCAGAAGACGACCCCCGTTGATTTTTTATGTTAAAAACATTAGAATTTAACATTGCAATATAAATTATTTACATTTTATATCTTTTTTATCGGTGCAAATACTATATAATTGAACTTTTAATATTTTTCTATTTTTTTATAATTTTTTTGAATATTGGGACTTTTAATAATTTTTATTATTTTATTATTTTAATAATATTAATATTATTTTATTAAATATATTTTTAGTATTATTTTTTTTGTTTCTTTACTAGTAATAACAAGAATAATAATAATATTTTTTGATATTTTTATTTTTTTTGTGAATATTTAGAATTTTAATATTTTTAATTTTTTTAATAATATTAATTTTATTTTTTCATTAATCGTAATTTTATTTCATTTAATTTTTTTAAATTAATTTATTATCTACGACGGGTCCCGTCATACATAGTCTAAAAAAATATTTTTTAAAAACACATTTGCGATGGGACTACTTACCCATCACAAATAATTTTTTTTTTGACGGGCCCGTCGCTGAACGTTTTATGTATAAATATATATATATTTGCAACTGGACGACGGGCCCATCACAAAAAAAATTTTCCACGGGCCTGTCGCGAAAATGTTTATGTATATATAATGCTTATAATGGGAGACTTCTTTGCAATGCTGATGTTTCCCACCGCAAATACCCTTATTTGCGACAGGCCCGTCGCAAATAAGGGTATTTGCGACGACGTTTTCTGTAACGGGATATTTGCAATGGGGCCACGTCACTAAAGCTTATTTGTGACGGGATCCCATCGTAAATAAGTTGTTGCAAATACCAAATATTTTAGTACTATATATAAAAACTTTCAAAATGAATATAATCCCTCCACATAATCAAGGTCAAAATCATGGCCACCAGGTGAAGATAATTGGATATAGAGTTTGTTTTAGGGATATTTAATAACCTATATGCATAGTAAATAAATTTATCATTACACCTAAGGAAAAATCTATTCCATTTATTTGATATGTCAAAATATATAAAAAATCTAAATTCCCTTGATTGATATGTAAAGATCATTACATTGATCAACATTCTCATTATTTTTTGAATGAAATTTTTATGTTCATTTATCTATATGAACATACCCCTATTTTTTAAATTGTTTTATGTTTTTTAATTGGATAAAATTTTAAAAGAATACCATATATTAACACTATAATCCAGGGAAACTATATACCTCAGTTATGTTTTTATCACAATAAATTATTTTACATTGGTGTACTTGGATGGAACAACTGATATTCCATTAATAATGATACTATGACCAAGAAAAGGAAATTCCTAAAGAAATAATTCAAACATTATTTTTTCCCATTAAACAAATTATCTCTAAGATTATCAGGAATGATTCATTATTGAGTATTATTCTCTTCATGCCATTTTGACCATATCAAAATTTCATTGACAAATACAGACATATATTTTATGATATTCGTTAAACAATCTATTCACCAGTCCATCAAAATATAAGGTACATTAGTCTGTTCAAAATGAGTTACATTACAGTCAAAATTTTCATACCACATATGAAATTTTGACTTAGGAAGATAACCATTATTTATTCATAATTGATGATACCGTGTTCAAAAGTAAATATTTAAAAATATTGTGTTCCTTTAAATTAATCAAAAAATTCCTCAATATGAGGTAGATGATACTTACTCTTCATGATAATTTCACTAACTTCCCTTTAATCAATATAAGACTATATTGTAACAAAAATGTTTTTATTCACATAAGAGGATCTCCCCATGGAGAAAAAACATGGGAAAATGAACCAATTATCAAAAAAACTCTTATAGTCTTATAATTATCTCTAATATGTCCATTTTCGTAATTCTATAGGGATTCTTCGATATAGGTTTTATAAGAGAAAGGATTTTAGTAGAAAAGAACATGACACTAATGATGTTGTAGGGGTAGTTCTTCGACAATCACATTAATTTATTATTAAAAAATTATACATAAAATATTAGAAGGTCAAATTTTTCAGTAAATGGTTTTTTCTACTCCTATCATATAATAATTTATTTAAGG
The DNA here is from genome assembly GCA_963277665.1 of Viscum album. Taxonomy (NCBI): domain Eukaryota; kingdom Viridiplantae; phylum Streptophyta; class Magnoliopsida; order Santalales; family Viscaceae; genus Viscum; species Viscum album. The sequence continues at coordinate 445,610,443 of OY728160.1, forward strand.
AGTGATATGATAGGTGTATCAATATGTGATTCAAATGATATGGTGTCCCATTTGAAGATGAGGGATTCAAAATCTCAACTACAAATTGTAATATCGTTTTCTTAGTAATAAATTATCACTTTATAATCTAAAATATAATCCATAAAAAGGATTGTGTCAAATTCAACCCACGTAATAATGAGCATGTTTACAAATATTTTATTTTTATGTGTTATAATGGGAAATGATAAACATGTCCTTGTTACAGTAGGATTAAAACATGGATTCTTGAATCAAAATTAACTTATTAATATACCAGGGAAATATCTTATTTTCTTGTAAAACATGGATGATATAAATGAGTGTGATTTTATAGATTAATATATATCATTACCAACATTTTACGATAAAATCAACAACCCTGCTATAAAGTATTCAATAACATCAACCCCAAATGTAGTGATCAAATAATCTTGGACGTTATCCTTTTGACATTTTTTAGGAAAACTACCATTAGGCCTATTAAATTTATTCATATAGTTCCCTATCTTCATAAAATTAATGCATCAATCATTATTAGATTCCTTCTGTCCATTATAATTACAATCCCACTGGATTTACTCTATAAACATAAAGGATACTCGCATTCTGTGAATGCATTTTCCATGATTTTTCATTACATAGTTAATCCATATTAGAAACAACACACTAACCTAATTTCTTACTATCATATTAACTTTTTATGAGTTCCTAGACACAAATTATTTAATTTCAATCATTGGTATTCATATGAACTAGAGAATTATTTCTTTTTATGTATTGTATATGTTACTATATCCTTATAGGATGAGAATGTTTTGGAGATTATTTCTTTTCAATGTATTGGATTTATCTCATTAAATAAATGTTAAATCATTCTCATTTGATTAAATATTTAGTATGTATCATGTATTTATAATCTGAAATCCCAATCTTTTTAACTAGAATCATTTTTATCTTCCTTTTGTAAAAACTGAGGAATTTTATCTCCATATCATCTTATATTTAACGAGGGAAATATTTTACAATGAAAAGTACATTAAAATACTTCCACTACATGATTTTTATTTCATCCATATCCATTGTATTTCGAATCAATGACCACCATTTATCAGAATCCCCCATGAGACAATGAACTTCCATGAACACCATCCCCATTTAATTACATCCCAATTGGATAAATATAATCTCTTGTGAACTTATCCACCGGGTATCTTGGAATATATTTTTTGTTCAATATAATGATGGAGGATGTTAATTAATGAAATTATCTAAGATTATATCTCTACATTGTGGATTAGTATGGTTCTTTATACTTGTTGGTTTATTTTTCATAACAATAGTTAGATACCCAAATATAGTTATAATTTGTTTAGACCTAACTCTAGTAAAACATATACTATAACTTTATATCATAAGATGGAAATGTGTACATAGATTTTGTTCATTGATAAAGTTTTCATTCCTTCCTATATGAACAATTTAAAATCAATGATAAACAGTTCATTAAATCATGAAATAATACGTCATAATTTATACTTTTGAAACTGGGGATATACATAACATAAAGTAAATACTTTTTCAAAGATAATCCTAAAATCATAAAATAGTGTAATTTGGAATATCATCAAATCATATAAATATAATCAAATATTCCACATTTTTTGTAATTATAGTGAGAATCAAACAAAGATTATCACATTGGAGTGTCTATCAATGTGTGTAGTCTTAGACCTACACAAGACGCACTAGTGAAGACCATTTTAATACCCAACCCTCCCCATTAAGAGTTATTATCCCTAGGTGGATAATAACCATTGCCACATCCACTTTTCTATATTAAAATAGTGATGTATTTTTTGGGAAAACCACACAATCTATACTTTACCAAAACATTATGATTTTATCTTGTATGTAGACTTATGATCAATTTCAGTCATATAATTTTTTTAACATGTATTTTACCCCAAATCCATTTCTTATGTTTGATAATTAATATCCTTCAATAAAAACCATGACAACCCAACTCTAATTAAATAGAGTTGGTGGTTATTTTATAACATTGACACTAAATACATTGTATCACATCAGGAATGTAGGAATTGTATATTCTTCCTGGGACTAGAAACATAAATGATTCTCTTGTTACCGTTGAAAAAAATAATTACAACATATTATTCTATTGATAACATTATCATTTATTATAGTATATTATTGAATATTATTCATAAAACTTTTATTGGAAACCATGGGAATTGAAATCAAATTAAATTTTGAGATAAGATTAATATATGGAATATTACGGAGTTGAAGCTATTATAAGATACATAAATAATTAATAATATTATAGAGATAAATAATAACATAATACTATATATGACTGATAACATGAAAAATGTGATAAATCCATGGATAAATAAGAAACATAAATTATCACATAGATAAAAAACTAGTTTTGCAATGATATAACTAATTATATTGAACATCATAATTTTACTTTCTATAACATATTGTACGACATTAAATATAAATATGAAAGTAATATAGAAAATTCACAAATTAGTTTGTCTCATGAGACCGATAGATTAATTGAGGGTATATAATGGTCCAATACCATGACATGTTATCTCTATTGTATTCAAAATATGAATTGGTGAATAACATCACAATAAACTAATCTACAAAAAATTCCTAATTAATAACAAGCACATAAAATGTAAATAATATCCCTAATAAATAAATTGAATGAAATGATTGTAATCCATCCATATTGAAATCAAAAATAGTATAAATAGAGTATATACCCACTAAATAATAATGTTTATAAAAGGAGTTTGATAAAAATTAATATACGTTGAAAACCCCAATGGATGATTTCATGAGGAATGTTATATTTTATGTTTGAAATAAAATATTTTAAAGTAAATAAATATCCAAAATATTTGGTAAAAAATTTATAAAAAAAAAATTAAAAACTAGTAATGGAAGACTCAATGTATATGGTTGTGACGATATCAGTAAAATCTATTCATGTGTGTACATTAAAAATTTATTTCATTAAAAAAATTGATGAAATGGGACTCCTTAAAGAGGACAAAATGATTATTTTAAAACTATTTTATATAATTTAATTAATGGTAGAGAAGTACATTAATAAATCAACAAATAATATAAAAAAATTAAAAAAATTTGAAATAATACATGTACATAAAAGAAAATTATTCCTCATCGAAGGTATAAAAGTAAATTTTTCTTAAAAACAATAAGTTTGAATTTTGTGTGGAAAAGAATGTAAAAATTTATATAATACCTAGAAATTGTGATGAAAATATATATAATAAAATATCTAATCATTAATATATAAATATCATATAATTCATTAAATTTAAACATAAATAGAAGCAATCATAAATAAAGATGAGATTGTGGAATAATTTCATACCATCGGATCACATTATTTCAATAGTTTTTTTAACCTCTAATAAAAATAATAATTTTTTTTATAATTCATAATATAACCATATAAATATTTAAAACATGACATATTAAGAACATATATAATTTAAACATATTTTTTTAATAACTAGATATCGAATTCATTGCTTCTGATTGTCAATTTGTTCATTTTTCATATAAGTTTTGTTTTGTAGTTTTCATACTTGCATACTGAAGATGGGTATATCATATCTATAATTTTGATGATAATATAAATATTATATATATATATTCATTATTTTCATATCTATAATCATCATTTAATAGAAGATAATGAAAATGGATTACATCTCTTTGTAGAGGTGACAATCCATACATTCACATAAGAATCATTTTCAATTTTTTAAATAGTTAAGGATTACGATAGTAAATAATATATTATATTTATGAATCATAATGTTTTTTAAATATATTATATATTCACTAGCTCCATCCTTATAACCACCCTTGTAATGTGAGGATAAAAATGGACTATAACGCTACGTGAAGACGATAAGTTGAACTTACACATGAGTAATGTTTTCATTGAAAAGAAGATGTAAATGATATTAATATGTTTTGTACCAGTATAAAAATAAAATTTCATACATAATATATACATATTTTATTAAATTAGAATTTCTATAGATGATTTAATTTGGTTCGAAGAGAAATAAAATGAAAAGGGTCATTCAAAATTCACATGTATTCTTTAAAAAACATACATTAGAAAACACCTTAATCTATTTAAGTTAGAAATTTTCCAAGACCCAATATAATAGTTCAGGGATAGGGTGCTTGGGGAGGAGTTTCATCATGGATGTTTTGTTATATATGGCTCAATAAGACAAATTATGTGAGTATAAGAGTTTCCCTTTTATAATTAAGGAAAGGACATGCAATGAATTACATAAAAGATTTAAATAAAACTAATTTATTTTTACTTTAAAATTTTCAAAAAATAATAAAATAATAAAATATTATAATATAATGAATTTAAAAATTCAACCAATGGGTTTTATAATTTTTTTTTCATTTATACCCTTATCTCTCTGTTTAACCCCAAAGTAAATAGGTTTTAACCAAAAACATGGTTAATTATTTTTTGTACTATTTATTAGGCTGAAATTTTTATTTATATTATAAAAAATAATAATTACACTGATTTAAATTATGGAATCTATTTTCAATTATTCAATATGTTCAATATAAATAAATATATTTTTATATGTGCACAAAACCAGATGAAAATTGTTTCTAAAATGAAAATGTTATCTTAATGAATAAATTAATTTTTTAAAAAATATAGATATTTTTTATCCAAATATAATTAATATTATTATTTTAATTAATTTTATACATATTTTTATTTAAAAAAATACTATATCAAAGTGATACCCTGTAAATACTTGAGAACAAAATGAACTAAAAATAGTTTTTTTTTGAAAAACAATACTTTGATTTCTATGATTTCATGATTATATCTCAATGCTCAAAATATCAATTTTAAAATCATTAAATAAATTATTTAATATATATTTTTTAAAAAAAATTTCCTAAACATTCAATTTTGTCTTATATTATTATAATATCATTAAAGTAAATTTTTTATAAAATTTTTATTTTACACTATCCACTGACAAATAAACTATTTCTGAAGGAATACTAAAAATTGGGACTAAACTAATTATGAAATTATGAAATAAAAAATTAAATTTATTACTCCAAATTAAATTTACTGAAAATTATAATTTATTTTTAATCGTAATCTCAAAAAAAATATGTTTTTTGTTGTGTTAGAGTTTATCTAAAAACAAAAGTCCCATATAATTGAATCTCATGTGTTACATGTATACATGGGAAAAAATAATTATGAATTAGTTTTATGGATTTTGATGTATTATATCATATTAAATTACAACACAGATCAAATTTGGTTCAGGTTTCATTGAGAGTATGTAATTTTTTGAAAAAACTAATAGGATATAATTTTGGTTCTCATATATTTGAAGGGAATCAGGGATATGTCCCTATTATTCAATTAATGAATGCCTTTATATACATATATTAATTCAAACATTATTAGTGACAGAGATATTAAAAGTTAATATATAGGTTATTTTTACCCCAATAGAGGTTCAACCATGAGTTACGTTTCACAATTTCAAATGATAGTGTAATTTTATACAATGGGAGAAGAATATATTTCAATTAAAGAATCAAGAAAATATCTGATGTAGATATATAATTCTTAAAGGATTTAGATAAATATCAATCCTATAATCTATTATTATATGATATTTAGTTTGTGAAAATATGTTCTTCATTCCATGACCAATCATGTTGATATGAAATATCATTTTATCACAGGTATATTCCATGGGGGGGTCATTGGAATTAATAAAGTCTCATTAGAGCCTAAATACAACAAACATGATGACAAAGGTGATGATCATTGAAAAACTAATGCACTTATATGAATTATTTGGTTTTTAATTATGATTATAGATTAATGGGAGTAATGAAACTTCCAGAGAAGATTAATAAAAAAAAATCTCAATTGAATTAGTCTCCAAGTCGGAGACCTTTGACATTTTTTATGATTGATTGAATAATATATTGAATGTAACGTTGATTAGTTGATATATATTTGATACATAGATGGTATAAATTTTATGAGGTAAATATTCTCATCGTATTTAATTTATGGTATATTTATTTCATATGGAGGTCAACATGTCATGGATGGGTAAATGTTGTTGAATTTATATCTCATGATAGTTAACATTCATTTGATGTGTGCATGTTGGTTTATTTTTTTCAGGTCAATGTTTTTTTATCTTCTGGATTCTCAATATATTTATTTACATTAATAGTGGTTGAAAAAATTTACTACTATTCATTGAAAAGTACATGTTGATTCGAACAGAATAATGAAATTTACTACTCCCTTGAATAGACAGACATATTTTATTTACCACATATATCTTGGATAACATTTTTTTTCACATTTATTATTTTCTATACATTTTATAAAAAAAATTTCACAACCAAGAATCATTTCCCAAAGCCATGTAATCCCGATGAATTTCACCTATGATCTAGTGGAATGTTTAAGTCCAAATGTTGTTCACTAATCTACATCCCATCTATATTAATTCTTATCATCCACCACTATCCAAAAAATCAATTAAAAGATTTACACATTAAATTTTAAAAAAAATAATATTGAAAATAAAATCATACCTATAAAAACATATTCATTAAATTTGTATCCAAAATACATTTCTTCAAATGAACTATCTCCCTTATACACAAAAAACACCATCAATAATTCCTGTTGACATCAATTGACATCAAAAAATATACTCAATATAATATATCTATAAATTAAATTAATTATTTAATTACATTATGAATAGTGAGGAATTTACAATCAGTTATTCAAGTCTTCTAAATTTGATCTTAATATAAATATAAAATGTTTATTTAATCATAGAATATTTCTTAAAATCTCAGTATTATTAAAAAATGATTCCAAAAAATAAAATATATTATTATTGAGAAAAAACAATCCCAATGCATCTGATTCTCAATCATACATAAAACACATATACCACATTTAATATATCTTCAATAAAATAATTCTTCTATTTTAGGTTACGACATAATACACTTTTCTTAAAAAATTAATTTTATACCCAGTAAGGGACTAAAATATCATCATATAAATTCAATATTAATTTAAAAAAATATAAATAAAAACACACTATGCATGTTTTAATCTCCCCATTTGATATTGATATAATTTTTTCAAAAAAATAATGATATTTTACTAAGATATTACAAATTACTAGTACAATAAAGGTTATATCAAGGTGGAAATTAAATATGAAAAAGTATCAGTACTAATAATGTTTTCATAAACATTATTTATTATTCCTAGAGGGAAAAAATAGTTGATGAATGTAGTATGTCCAAGGGATTAAAATGGGCTAGTAATGAATTTCCCTTCAAAACATGTATGTGAAACAATACCACTAACATGAAATTTAATATTTCAATACCATAGAGGTTATGTCATCGATGAATGATAATGTTATTGGTGAGAAAAATATTGATGACAAGAAATTTTTCACGACCCGTCCTCAGGGCCCGTGCCGTGACTACCCCAAGACCGCCTTCCATAGGCCAGGGGCTGGTGACAAGCACCAAGGCGTAAATCCCAGAAAAAGGGAAGGCATTGCCTTCAAAAAGTAAACAAGCACCATAGAGTAAGCAAGCGGAAAAGTAAAAACAAAGTAAAAACTGTAACAAGCTGTGCTGAAAGTAAAAGGGGCCGGAAATACAAGACCAACTGTAAAGTACAACTGAAAGGGAAAAACAACAATTGAAAGGAAAAGCTGCAGCGTCGAGCTGTCCTCTTGAAGTCCCACCTAAAGGGTGGGTACAGAAAGCCTCCACTGCTCCTCATGTCCACCTGGACGCTCCGAGTACATTCCGCCCAGTGGTCCACCCCCAGGTACCGTCCTGCTCCGCAAGCCTCCACCACGATCCGCGCTGTCCGTCGTCTGCAACCAACACAACGAAGTGCGGGCATAGCCCATGTAGGGGTGAGTATAAGCTACTCAGTAGGGACCTCGAGACCCCCGAAGGTCTCCCAGAATTCACAAAGGATAGATACAATCACGAAGTAACATCCGACATGGCTTAGGTATATGCCCATACATATACCTAAGTCATCAATTCCCGTTCAGCTCCAACATCCGAGCCCAAGCACAACCCAGTCCACACAGGAAAGAAAAACATAAACCCACACAGGATAGCACAACACAATCCACAAAGGAGAGTAAAAAGTAAATCCACCCAGGATAGCTCAACACAATCCACAAAGGAGAGTAAACAGTAAATCCACAAAGGATAGCTCAACACAATCCACAATGGAGAGTAAACAGGATTCAGCTCACACAGGTATAGTTCTATGTATGATGATAGAGATGATCACTGATCCATCTATGTCGTCGGACCCACAAAAGATCGATAGGTACTAACCCCCGCCATGACCCACACAGGATTAGACCCACACAGGATCAATAGGTAACTAACCCCAGCAAAGACCCACACAGGATCGGGCCCACACAGGACCTATAGGCGCTGGCTCACACAGAACCGCTGAGCGCTGACCCACACAGGATCAGATCCACACAGGATCTGTAGCACTGATCCACATAGGATCACTGAGTCCAGTAGTCGTCGCAGTCCACTGAGGATCTCTGCACAGTCGTCGTCGTAGGCCACTGAGGATATCTGCACAGTCGTCGTCGTAGTCACAGTAGTAGTCGCAGCCAGCACTAGGGTTCCCGCACACAGCAAGCTCGTTCGGGAGGGTCCACTCCACGAGCTGAGAGGCTGATACATCCGCTGACACATTGTCTGAGGTTGATGTATACAAAAGTTCTGTATCGTCAACAGGAACTCAACGTTGCAGACGGCGCGTCAATCGGACGCCCGGTCTGAGAGTTATTGGCTTTTTCGTCCCAGGGGCCCGGTTGGTTTTTAAGGCAAGACCCACCCGACCGTACTCCACCTGTGTCCAATCCTCGGGCGGAGTGAGCCAAAAGATCCATCTCACTTAGAGGAATTCAACGAAGTCGATGACACATCGATCGGATGTCCGAAGCTCAAGATATGAGTGTTTCCGCTCCGAGGGCCCGGTTGGTTTCGTGTATGAACCAACCCGGCAGTACTCAAAGTATTCCAAAACCTTGAGTGCGATATACCGAAACGACCGTGTCAATTCAAGGATCGCGTTGCCGCTGATAGCGAGTCGTTTGGAGGCCCGTAGCTCATGTTACGGGCAAAAGACCAAAAATGGTCCGAAGACGGGGGGTCTGGGCCCAGCCCGACCCGGCCCGACCCCCCCTGGGTCGGCCGAACCGGGTCGACCCGACCCGGTATGACCTGGCTGGACCTGGTCTGGTCCGGCCAGGGCACGACCTGGTCCGGTCCGGCCAGGGCACGGCCCGGACGGTCCGACCGCCCCGGCTCGGCTCGGCCGAGCGGCCGACCGAGGCAGCCGCGGGGTGCTGCCCCCGCGGGTTGGAAGAGCTGCGGCCCCGCGTGGGGCCACGCTGGAGATCATCGGACGCGGCTTTTTCCGCATCCCATGTACAGGCAAGACCCGTGTGGTCGCAGCTTCAGCCGCGACGGCCCTTTCCGGCGGCGCGCCGGGGCGCCGCCGCCTCCGGCCGCCGGAGACTTCCGCAGGCCACCAGAGTTGCTCTGGTGGTCCGTTTTCCTTCCCGTCTGCGCCGCTGCTCCTCCCGAGACCCGTTCTTCTCTTCGGAATCATCAAATTTCCATTGTGGCACGTTTTTTCATTGCCCGCCAAATCCGCACAACAACGAAGAAAGGCGGAGGGTTTTTGGGCCGTGTTTGTTTGGCCCGCACCCTCCGCGTTAGACGATGTCAATTGGGAGGATTAAACAACACATAAAACGACAATTTTAATAAATTAAAATTGTTCTTATGAACCGGTTCGTTAATTAAAAAGAAACGTTCACGGGAATATAGATTAATTCACAACAACCCCTACCTCGTCATGTCGTCGCACACGCGTTCTTCACGGAATTTATCGTCGCGGAAGGTGGGGATCGTCGTGTCGCGGAAGAGCGTCGCGTCGTCGTGGTATCCGGCATTGCGTCGACGAACGCCGAGGTCCAAGAAACAACAGATTTAATTTTAATAATTAAATCCATCTTGAGTTAAAATCCATAAAGGAATTTAAAGAATCACAAACTCTCACCTCAATAGATGATCGATGGTTTTTGTCACGGAGGAAGGAACGTCGCATAAGAACGTCACGGGAGAGGAAACTTCGGTGTCACGGCACACAACATTGCGTCGTCGATTTCCGCGGGTTTGGCGTTCTTTGTCGGAGGCCGGAGTTATTCGCGTTCTTCGCGTTCTTCGCGATGGAGGATGAAGAACTCTTGGTTTCTGTCAAATCCTCTCATCGAACATTTTTCCATAAGTTATGCATTGGTCTTATTTTATTATTACGCCAACGGATTTCAAACAGGTTAAGAAACGAATGAAATTAATTCATAGAATTAATTTCAACAAAGAAAACCGCCCAATTAATTCAACGAATAAAACTACCCAATTAATTGGTGGGTTAAAAAATTAAGAAAACGCGCCAGTTGACTTTCATAATGACGGGTTTTCGCGGGTGCGTTACATAGCGGAAAAGAAACGGTGGGGCTCGTGCAGGTCCCACCTCACAAATATCATACCAAGAGGGTAGGATGTTTTTGGATAGCACAATATCCGCAACAACTCAGCTTAAGCCGCTTGAAGTGGCTTCAAGTGGCTTCCAAGTGGCTTAAGTGAAATAAAATAAAGTTTGACGTACAATTATTTTATTTCTTAACTTTAAGCCCAAAAAATTAAAAACCACACCCGAGAAAACGCAACTCCGGAAGAGGCGTTTCTAAGCAATTACCGGCGCTACAATTCCATCGGTGCCCTCAGAATTCGATTCCGAGCACCGGTTGAAAAGTTAGAAAAACCCGCTCGTCCGTTCACAGAACGTACCCGAGCCAAACTTCATAAAATGATTCCGAGAACATCGGGACTGAGAATCAGGCTCCATCAGAAACTACGTTCTTGTAAAAATCCAATGAAAATTAATAAAAAAAATTCCTTGAATTTTTCGGGTCTTTACATCACTCCCACCTCAGGGCTTTACGTCCCCGTAAAGATACATCATAAACTAGGGAAACAAATGTGGGTACTGAGCACACATCTGAGCCTCCCTCTCCCAAGTGATCTCTTAGAGGTTCTCGTGCTGCCATCTGATGCGCACAAGAGAAATCGATCATCCCCGTTGGAACCGCTCCTGTCGATCCTTGATCTCCACCGGGACCTCTGAAAAAGTCGCCCCATCCACGTCTAGCTCCCCATGGTCAATGATGTGCGTCGGGTCGTGCACGTATCTCCTCAGCTGAGATACGTGGAAGACGTGGTGCACCCAGTGAAACTGAGGTGGTAGAGCTAGGCGATAAGCCACCTCACCAATCCTGCAGAGGACCTGGAAGGGTCCAATGAAACGTGGAGACAACTTGCCGCCTCGGCCAAATCTCTGTAATCCACGTCGAGGTGAGACACACAAGAAGACGTGGTCACCATCCTCGAACTCTAGTGGTCTCCGCCTCCTGTCATCATAAGACTTCTTCCGGCTCTGAGCTGTCCTCATCCACTCCTGGATGACCTGGACCTTCTCTGTCATGGCCCATACCATCTCTGGTCCCACAAGTGCTGACTCCCCAGGGACTGTCCAGTACAAAGGGGATCTGCAAGGTCTGCCGTACAACGCCTCGTATGGTGCCATCCCGATGGTGGAGTGCTAGCTGTTGTTGTACGCGAACTCCACCAAGGGTAGGTGGTCCTCCCAGCTACGACCAAAGTCGAGGACACATGCGCGGAGAATGTCCACGAGAGTCTGAATGTTCTCTCCATTTGACCATCCGTCTGAGGGTGAAAGGCGGTGCTCAGACGTAGTTGCGTCCCGAATGCCTCCTTTAACCCCTTCCAAAGCCGGGAAGTAAACCGAGAATCCCGATCGGAGATGACAAGCCATGGCACACTGTGAAGCCATACAATCTCCTGAACGTAGAGATACCCCAAGCTCTCCACTGAGCCCTACTCCCGGATGGGTAAGAAGTGTTCCAACTTGGTGATTCAGTCAACAATCACCCAAATGTAGTCGTGACCTCTGGAAGTGCGTGGAAGTTCAGTCACAATGTCTAGAGATATCCCGTCCCACTTCCACTCCGGGACCTCCAAGGGCTATACCGAGTCTGCTGGTACCTGATGCTCTACCTTCACCTGCTGGCAGGTGAGGCATCGAGAAACGAACTCTTCCACAGCCTTCTTCATGCCCGGCCACTAGTGCTGTTGTCTGAGGTCCTGGTACATCTTCGCCACTCCAGGATGTACCGTCAATGGAGAAGCATGAAACTCTCTCAGCACCTCCTCCCGTAAAGCAACTGGTACCAAGGTACATCCTCTGAAAAGGACATCATGATCTGCTCCAAGGGAGAAACCATCAGGTGCCTGTCCCGAGGATATCTGTGCATGTCGTGTCTTATAGTCAGCTTCCCCACGCTGTGCATCTCTGACCCGCTGTAGAAGTGGAGGAGAGACTGTGAGAGACTGAAGGAAGGTTGCTCCGTCCCTATCCACGAAGGATATCTGCAAGGCGGCTAGCTGCTCTGTCACCTCCTCAAGAAGTTGAATGCATGTCCTCCTGATGAGAGCATCGGCTTCTACGTTCCCCTTCCCAGGATTATAGACTATCTCAAAGTCATAGTCCTGGAGGAACTAGAGACATCGTCATTGTCTCAGGTTCAGGTCCTTCTGCGAGAATATTTACCTGAGACTCTGGTGGTCAGAAAAGACCGTGAAGCGCTCGCCCATCAGATAGTGCCGCCATGTCTTCAGAGCGAAGACCACTGCTGCTAACTCCAGGTCATGGGTAGCGTAGTTCTGCTCATGCGGACTCAACTGACGTGATCCATAGGCAATCACGACCCGCTCCTACATCAGGACACATCAGAGTCTGGTCCCTGATACATCGCAGTAGACTACGTATCCAACTCCCTCCTCAGGAAACCTCAAGATAGGTGCGCTGGTCAATCTCTGTCTCAGCTCTTGGTAGCTCTGCTGACATCTGTCTGACCACACAAAGGGTTTCCCCTTCTTCGTCAAAGCTGAGAGTGGCGCCGCAACTCTGGAGAAGTCTGGCGCAAACCTCCGATAGTATCCGACTAGTCCCAAGAAACTCCACACCTCTGTCACGCTCCTAGGTGGCTCCCAAGCTAGCACTGCATCGATCATCGTGGGATACACCACAACTCCTGCCTCCAAAATGATGTGCCCCATGAAGTGGACCTCACGCAACCATAACTGGCACTTTGAGATATTTCCATAAAGCTGGTGCTCTCGGAGCGTGTCTAGCACAACCTGCAAGTGGTAGGCGTGCTCCTCCTCCGTGGTCGAGTACACCAAAATGTCGTCGATGAAGACCACGAAAAATCGATCGAGGTATGGCTGGAAGATCCTGTTCATGAGGCCCATGAACACTGCTGGAGCGTTGGTTACGCCGAAAGGCATAACCAAGAACTCATAGTGGCCATACCGACACCTAAAGGTCGTCTTCTGCACGTCCTCATCTCGAACTCTGAGATGATGATGGCCTGACCTGAGTTCTATCTTCGAGAACCACTGTGCTTCCTTGAGCTTATCGAAGATGACATCAATCCTCGATAGCAGATATTTGTTCCACACTTTCACCTGGTTCAGGTGACAATAGTCGACACACAGTCGCAAGCTCCCATTTGCCTTCTTGGCAAACAATATCGGGGAAGCCCAGGGTGAAACACTGGGTCAGATGAACCCCTTGCCCTGAAAGTCCTCCAACTTTACCCGCAGCTCTCGAAGCTCAGCGGGGGCCATCCGATACGCTGGAGTGAATATAGGGGTTGTCCCGGGGTACAGATAAATATAAAAGTCTACCTCTCTGCGAGGAGGGAGCCCTGGAACGTCATCGGGAAAGACGTCCGCGTACTGATCCACCACTACAAGAAAACTAGGACTCTGCACGTCAACTTCTCCAAGGATGAGGCTATCCAACTGATGAGTGATGGGCTGTCCTATCCTCTGCGGAAGTCCATCCTGTGCTGAAAAGGCTCCCTTATCGCCGGTGAAGGTGAACCTGCTCCCGTCGGTGCGCACACGTCGCACCTTGCGCCTAAAACAGTCAATCTGAGCATAGACAGTAGATAACCAATCCATGCCCAAGATGACGTCGTAAGGCCTCGACGTTGCTACAAGAAGATCCCAGCCGAAGCTCTCGCCTCCTAGAGTAAGCTCACATTGCCATCACCAGAGAGTAATCATCGAGTCCGCTCCCGTAGGGGTCTCTAGCTGTAAGGATCGAGCCAATGGCTCTGACGGAATCTCCGAGCTCCGAACAAGGGCAGCAGCTATGAAAGAATGACTCACTCATGTGTCTATAAGAACTGAAAAAAGGGTGGAATAGACACATATCGTACCTCGAATAATCTCTGGCGCGCCGTGGTCGTAGGCCTCCGCTTCTTGTAGATGTGCCTGTCTCTGCCTGCAAGCTCCCTGTGGTCAGGGCGGGCCTCCTGGTGGTGGTGGTGGTAGAGCCTCAAAGTGTCACCCACCACCCACTACTCAGCCAGCTCTTCTGCCTCGTCCGCCTCCTCCCTGCGGACCGCCACATTCCACCCTCTGCCTCTTCCTGGGTGGCCCCTCCACCGTCTGCTGCTCCTCGGCACGGCAGGTCGGGCAGTCACGAGCCATGTGGCCCTACCCGCCGCATGCGTAGCACTGCCTGCCTCTCGAAAGACTGGCTCTGAATTGTGTGCCCCGCACTACTGAGCCAGTGTTCTGAGGTCATCCACGAGAGGGTCTGGACTTCCTGGAACACTGAGTCATCCGTCGGCTAGCTGCTGCCGAAGACACTGCAATCTGCCGCCATGCGGTAGGTCTCGCTGCTGAAGTAGACTCAGCAAGAAAGATCTCGATCAGAAAGGCTCACTCCAGTACTCCTTCCTGGGTCGGGATGCTGTGGGAGATCAGCGATGCCCTGATCTCGTGTCTCAAACCCTGCTCAAAGGTCTGGGCTCGGAAGAAGGGGTCCCGAACCATGTCGGTCGAGTAGCGAGAAAGATCGGTAAACCTCGCCGCGTACTGGGCGACCGTCAAGATGCCCTGCCGCAGCTGAAGAAGCTCCTAGATGCGCACTGCACGGAGGGTGGCCGGGACGAACTCTGAGCGGAAGAGGCTCTTGAAGTCCGTCTAGAGACGAGATGCCTCATTGTGCACCTGGAGCATCAAGCTCCACCATCGGCCCGCTGCTGCGTGCAGTAGGCTCGCCGCGAGGATCACCATGAGGTCTGCTGGTGTCCTCACTAGCCTGAAAACTTGAACGACCGCCTCCAGCCAGTCCTTGGCTGCCTGGGGGTCCGTCTCCCCATGAATCCTGGGTGGTCGCTGGCGCTGGAACTCGTGCAGAGCTCTAAGGCGACGTGCATCGTCAGCGGTCGGTGCTGGAAGCATCGGGGGCTCGGCGGGTAAAGTAACCGTCGGTGCCTCTGCTTTCAACGGGCCCTGTATCGAGCCCTCGTCACTCGGTGGGCTGTCGTCGTGCTCTACTCTCGGAACCCTAGCTGGCTGCCATCGTGGGGCCATCCTAAAAAGGATACAAGTGTGCCATGGTCAGAACAGTATACCTGTTGAGCGGACACAAGTAATCACAATGAAAACTTGAAAACACACATGCAATCAATGTTTTCGTGCATTAAGTTGGAAATCAGATGTCAGGGTCCTGGTGTACGAATACGTCAGCCGTCGCACCAACACTGGACTTCCTGGACTGATAACCACACTTAATAAGATAAACACTATTGCTTCACATAGAGGAAAGATCAGATTTTGTGGTAGAACCGACCCCTATGATACCAATTTGTCACGACCCGTCCTCGGGGCCTGTGTCGTGAGTACCCCAAGCCCACCTTCCATAGGCCAGAGGCTGGCGACTAGCACCAAGGCGTAAATCCCGGAAAAAGGGAAGGCATTTCCTTCGAAAATTAAACAAGCACCACAAAGTAAGCAAGAAGAAAAGTAAAAACTATGTAAAAACTGTAACAAGTTGTGCTGAAAGTAAAAGGGGCCGGAAATACAAGCCCAACTGTAAAGTACAACTGAAAGGGAAAAACAGCAACTGAAAGGAAAAGCCGCAGCGTCGATCCATCCTCTAGAAGTCCCACCTGAAGCGTGGGTACAGAAAGCCTCCACTGCTCCTCGGGACCACCTGGCCACTCCGAGTATGTTCCGCCCAGTAGTCCACCCCCAGGTACCGTCCTGCTCCACAAGCCTCCACCACGATCAGCGCTGTCCGTCGTCTGCAACCAACACAACGAAGTGCGGGCATATCCCGTGCAGGGGTGAGTATAAGCTACTCAGTAGAGACCCCGAGACCCCCGAAGGTCTCCCAGAATCCCCAAAGGATAGATACAATCATGAAGTATCATCCGACACGGCTTAGGTATATGCCCATACATATACCTAAGTCATCAATTCCCGTTCGGCTCCAACATCCGAGCCCAAGCACAACCGAGTCCACACAGGAACGAAAAACGTAAACCCACACAGGATAGCACAACACAATCCACATAGGAGAGTAAACAGTAAATCCTCCCAGAATAGCTCAACACAATCCACAAAGGAGAGTAAACAGTAAATCCACACAGGATAGCTCAACACAATCCACAAAGGAGAGTAAACAGGATTCATCTCACACAGGTACACTTCATTGTATGATGATAGAGATGATCACTGATCCATCTATGTCGTCGGACCCACAAAGGATCGATAGGTACTAACCCCTGCCATGACCCACACAGGATCAGACCCACACATGATCAATAGGTAACTAACCCCTGCAAAGACCCACACAGGATCGGGCCCACACAGGACCTCTAGCCGCTGGCTCACACTGAACCGCTGAGCGCTGACCCGCACAAGATCAGATCCACACAGGATCTGTAGCACTGATCCACGTAGGATCACTGAGTGCAGTAGTCGTCGCAGTCCACTGAGGATCTCTGCACAGTCGCCGTCGTCGCAGTCCACTGAGGATCTCTGCACAGTCGTCGTCGTAGTCACAGTAGCAATCCCAACCAGCTCTAGGGTTCCCGCACACAGCAAGCTCGTTCGGGAGAGTCCGCTCCACGAGCCGAGAGGATGATACATCAACTGACACATAGTCCAAGGTTGATGTATCCAAAAGTTCCGTATCGTCAACAGGAACTCAACGGCGCAGATGGCGTGTCAATCAGACGCCCGGTCTGAGAGTTATTGTCTTTTTCGTCCGAGGGCCCGGTTGGTTTCGTGTACGAACCAACCTGGCCGAACTCAAAGTATTCCGAAACCTTGAGTCCGATATACCGAAACGACCGACTCGATCCAAGGATCGCTTTGCCACTGCCGGAGAGTCTTTTGGAGGCCCGTAGCTCATGTTACGGGAAAAAGACCGAAAAAGGTCCGAAGACGGGGGGTCTGGGCCTGGGCCGACCAGGCCTGACCCCCCATGGCTCGGCCGAACCGGGTCGACCCGACCCGGTCCGTCCCGGCTGGACCCGGTACGGTCCGACCGAGGCAGTCGCGGGGCGCTGCCCCCTCTAGTTGGAAGAGTCGTGGCCCCGCGTGGGGACGCGCTGGAGATCAGCGGACGCGGCTTTTTCCGCGTCCCGTGTGAGGGCCAGACCCGCGCGGCCGCGGGTGCGCTGGCCGCCGCCGCCTTTGGCCGCCGGCGCCACCAGAGACTTCCGCGGGCCACCGGAGTTTCTCCAGTGGTCCGTTTTCCTTCCCGTCTGTGCCGCTGCTCCTCCCGGGACCCGTTCTTCTCTACTGAATCATCAAATTTCCATTGCGGCACGTTTTGTCGTCGCCTGCCAAATCCACACAACAACGAAGAACGACGGAGGGTTTTCGGGCCGTGTTTGTTTGTCATGCACCCTCCGCGTTAGACGATATCAATTGGGAGTATTAAAAAACACATCAAACGACAATTTTAGTAAATTAAAATTGTTCTTATGAACCGGTTCTTTAATTTAAAAGAAACGTTCACAGGAATATAGATTAATTCACACCAACCCCTGCCTCGTCAAGTCGTCGCACGTGCGTTCTTCATGGAATTTATCATCGCGGAAGGTGGGGATTGTCGCGTCGCGGAAGAGCATCGCGTCGTCGCGGTATCCGGAATTGCGTCGACGAACTCCGAGGTCCAAGAAACAACAGATTTAATTTTAATAATTAAATCCATATTGAGTTAAAATCCACAAAAGAATTTAAAGAATCACAAACTCTCACCTCAACGGATGATTGAAGGTTTTTGTCGCGAAGGAAGGAACGTCACAGAAGAACATCGTGGGAGTGGAAACGTCGGCGTCGCGGCACACGGTGTTGCGTCATCGATTTCCGCGGGTTCGACATTCTTCGTCGGAGGCCGGCATTCTTCGCGTTCTTCGCGAAGGAGGGTGAAGAACTATTGGTTTCTGTCAAATCCTCTCAACGAAAATTTTTCCAGAAGATATGCGTTGGTCTTATTTTATTATTACGCCATCGGATTTCAAACAGGTTAAGAAACGAATGAAATTAATTCATAGAATTAATTTCAACGAAGAAAACCGCCCAATTAATTCAACAAATAAAATCGCCCAATTAATTGGTGCATTAAGAAATTAAGAAAATTCGTCAGTTGACTTTCATAATGACGGGTTTTCGCGGGTGCGTTACTTAGCGGAAAAGAAAAGGTGCGGCTCGTTCGGGTCCCACATCACAAAAATCCTACCACAAGGGTATGATGTTTTTGGATAGCACCCTATCTACAAAAACTCAGCTTAAGCCGCTTTAAGTGGCTTCAAGTGGCTTCCAAGTGACTTAGGTGAAATAAAATAAAGTTTGACGTACAGTTATTTTATTTCTTAACTTTAAGCCCAAAAAATTAAAAACCACACCCGAGCAAACACAACTCTGGAAGAGGCGTTTCTATGAAATTACCGGTGCTGCGATTCAATCGGTGCCCTCAGAATTTGATTCCGAGCACCGATTCAAAAGTTAGAAAAACCCGCTCGTCCGTTCACTGAACGTACCTGAGCCAAACTTTGGAAAATGATTCCGGGCACACCGGGCCTCGAAATCAGGTGCCGTTAGAAACTGCGTTCCTGTAAAAATACAAAGAAAATTAAGAAAAAAATTTCCTTTAATTTTTCGGGTCTTTACAAAAATCATCCAACTAAGTAAAAGGGATATTAAAAATCGTATCCACACATCAGTATATCCCAGTATATAAATATTTATGTTATTCTAAAAAATAATCCCCATTATAAAGATTTTCTATAAATATAATCACCATATAACCCTTTTTATCACAAAACACAACACCATTATCCTGATATAATATATTTTGGACCCAAAAATATTATGTTTCATGAAAATAATATGACAGATCCATTTTAATAATTTTCCTCAATTATCAAATTACGGTGTAAAAGGTATATAAATTATATCCCTTTATTAATATTCAATAAAATCATATGAAAAACCACTATTAAACTTACTCTTAAACCACACAACCAATTTATTATTATTATATAATAGTAAAGAAATAACATGGATGGACCCCTTATATATTACTTATCTAACAACTAAATAAATAAAACTATGAGAATGAGTTTGGACACATGTAGAGATTAAGATGGAACCATAAATACTGAATCATGCAAGGAATACATTAGACCAAATAGTATTATTATATCTAAAATAACACTAATGACACCCCATATAACTGAAACACATGATCTATGATGGAATAAGTAATTTTAGGAATTTTCATTAGGGTTATCATAGAGATAAAATATTGAATTAGACATAATAATCTTGTATTAAATAGATATCCATAAAATAAGTGTGTTATTTTAGATCCTCCAGGTATAGAATCTCTCCCTCTTTGTGATAAAGTGACCCAACTAAAGTATCCCCACCTGATGCTTAGCTTTGTTTCCCTATTCTAATTAAATAAAAAAGTTAATGAGAATCATCCCAAGGAACTCAAAAAATATAATAGATGACCATCTTCTAAGATAATAAATATATTTTTTACCACATTTTATTGGGGATATGGAAATATTTTCATAAAAGACAACTTTTCAAAAAAGATAGATTAGGATTTATAAAAGGGACATGAACCAATAGTAAAATTATAGAAATTTAGATACCATTCATAGCATAGACTTAATATTACCTACTCCAATAAAAAAAATTAATTACACCATGTTCAATGGAATATCCTCCACCACAAATTTACATTAATGGTAAGAATAAATTTTAAATCCCATATTCACTAAATCAATGGGATGGAAATATATTGTCGAAAAAAATGATCTTGAAGAGTGGTGATTTATGCGATTTCCCTTGAATTCATACCCTGAAAATGTTACATTGTTCAATTTTTCAGATGACGTTTGATATATCCATCTCATTAGGGAGAGTGTGGATCATCCATTATACATTTCAAATTTTTTTCACTAGACATATCCCAAATAATATCAATGAAAAGATTATCAATCGTCATAGTAATAAAATTTGGAACCTATAGATTAAAAATTAAATGAACAGTCATTGAGGATACATAAATTAGAATTATATGATCTTTTTTTTCAATATGAATGTGTTTTATTTTTTAAATTCCAATTGAATTCTGTAAACTTATCCATATTGGAGTTACATGTGAATTTAAAATATTCCTTTGATAAGGGTAATACATAATATAGATTAATGGATTTTATAGAGAATATTTAATGATTTTTTAAATGATAAATATTAATGTTAGACCATTCATCTAAGACTAGATTAATTTTAATAGAGACATCAATAACTTCCTACCCAATAGTCCATTTTCATGAAAGTGAATATAAATTCTTTTTAATGAACATTTGCATTCATTTAGGGAAAAATTATATCATTAGTGAAAATGATATGAGAAGAAATTGGTAGACTATTTTCAAACATAAAGAATCTCGCTAAATAATTTTCACTAAAATAATTATGGTTATTACTTACTACATCTTCAGATATAATATATATGGTAATAGAATGTGGTTACCATAAATAAGACCTCTAAATTATTAGAATATGATACATTATCTTCCAAAAAGAAAAATAGAGAACCAATTGAATGATAATTAATTAAAACCATGGCTCAAAACTTGTTAGTAAATCACTTTCTTCATATATAAGTTATAAATAACACATAATTGAATTTATCATATGTTTTCCAGATATCTTTCTTAACTATAATGTTACAACATAAGACTATGAAATTGATTTACATTATAATATTTTTTAGTCGACTAACCCACCCTAAAAATACCCAACCATTAACTAAACCTGCATGATTATTCAAATAAGATGAGGCATGTCATGGGTTAAGCTTTCTTTAAACAATTTTTTAATGTCATTGTAGAATAAGTTATAATTATAATATAATAATTATTATTTAAAATTTATTTGTCTGGGGTGTTAGAAATAATTAAAATAGTGCTTCATTCCTTCACATTAAGAATATGTTCCTTAGTCAATAAATAATTCAATTATCTCAACACATAGTATTTAATTGACTCTCATGTAGACATATAAAATGATATAGAAAAAACATAATTTATAATGGAAATTTCTATCCCCGTATATTTAACCAACTTCAAAATTTTCCTTTAATTTGAAATATTAAGTATATGGAACTTCACATCTTCATTATAATTTGGTAAATAAACTCACCAGCCTCACCTACAGCTTGTAGATCCCCCACATAGAAGTGGGTTATCATTAGAAACTATGAGAGATGTTTCAAAATGTGATTGGGTAATAACCCTAAGAGTTTATTGATCGAAATTGATAAATACATCATTTTGTGTAGATTAAAAATCCAAAAATAAATTATATTCATGATACATGTGTGGAACTATGTCATATTATAATAAAATTACATTGTCTATATGAATCCAGAACTTTATTTATCAATATAATCCTATATAAATTGGATGGAATCCTACCACAATTTATTATACCTTTAATATTTAAAAATCTTTATGTAACTACTCCATTCATTCTCATATAATAGCACTCTTTTTATTTTCAGATTGTTCACATGACCACTGCAGATCTTATATCTATCCCATTTCATGATATTTTGTCATAATATTCTCAAATTTTTATTCAACATAATAATATTATGGATCTCCACATTTATACATCAAGCAAGAAAATGGAGTGAATAAAACCCTCATTATTATTCCATGTAGAAATGAAATCGATACACTTTGATGAAGTAAAAAAACCACCCATATCTACTAAAATAGGAGATTGATAAAAAATATAGCATGAATGATGAAAAAATGTTACGGTAAAAATGTTTTTGAACCCATAAATATTTGAATGAAACCAATCTAGGAAATATAATCATGACTAACTACAATTTAGTTCTTAAACCACATGAATCAATAACTAGAGAAACACATATCTATAAATTATATTCTAGAAATAAACATATTTAATTCCTCTATCACTTTATTAAAGTAGTAATTACCCTATATTTTCACAAAATGTTCAATAACATAATATAAAATATATTTCCATGACCTATAAAATAAATCCTTTTTAAGACATTTGAAAATAACTCTAGGGAGAGTATCTTGATTCTAGACCTCACATCACATACACCACTATAATGAAATATACATTACTATTTTAAACCAATATATTATTGAATAATTGATCCAAATAGTCCAAAAAAAGATATAAAAAAATATTCCACAAAATCTATATAAGTTAGTTGTTACTTTGGATCTAGTACAAAAACAATATATGGTTTTGAGCTTGAAACTACTGTACATAAATACATAATTTTAGAAAATGACTAAACTTCAATTATATTCCATGTTATAATGGCCACAAAAGGGAAATTTGAAATAAATGTGATTCCTTCACCATCAACCTCCAAAATTAGCTTCATCCGTTTAAATTCATCGATAAATCTAGTGTAAGATAAGGACATGGAATTTTATTAATAAATAAAAGAGGGTCACATTTGATGAGTGTTTTCTCTTCCTCTATAAATTGATGTTGTCATGGGATCATTATGCACATTTGAATGAAGAGATGAAAGGTGTTCATTATAAATAATTGAGAAAAAATTTCACGAGTTTGATTCACCCTTGAAACTAGATATTTTCTGTCACTTAATCCATAAGAAACAGAATAATATTTCTCAAATATATAGGCATGAGACCTAGGTTTAAAACCATTTTTTCGATCATTATAAAGGGGTTATTCGACAATTATATTATTTAATTAAATAAACACTAGTGATATTATTTAGAAACCACCATCATTATCATATTTTTCAATTTGAGCTACCCTATTTGGTCAATCCAGATCATTTATTTAACATGGATCGTTGGATCTCTCAGCCTTTTATTCACACACCTTTATAGAAATATAATCTGGTGAAGAAGGATTCCCCACCCATGATGGAATATCCTTATTAGGTGAAACATTAGAACATAAAAGATTTTATATGTTGGATAATGTTACTTATTCCTACCCAGCCTTCATTATTAGTGGGACTCCTTTGGAAACAAATATGTTTCATATCCCATAATACCCAACATTTAAATCAAAAACTATTAATGTACAACTAATATATTAATTCAAACCCCTAAATTTTATTATTAGTAGTGTTATTAAATTTTTGTATTAATAATGAGACACACAAAATATTAACCGAATTTCAATATTTTATATATATACTTCCCAAGATTTCATAAAGTTAATTTGATGATTGGTATTATACTTAGAGTTTTTCCCTAAATGTAAAGACATTATTCATTAGTTTGAATATAAATTCATGGATATGAATATTATTTAATTCAAAACAACATTTGTTCTCTTCTTATATGAAAAATTAGTGTTATAATGTTTTAGAATATCTATCACATTAAAAAGGTCACATGTAGTTCCCTATTATAATGTGAACATTGATATATAGTAATGATATTACGGAACAAATTTATTTCTTCAAAAAAAATTATGATGGGATGCATAGTATGTTTATTGTCTGCTGTGAGTACCCATATAGAGATGATACAAAATTTGACAATGATTTAATTAATAATCTTCATGATTAATGATTATTAGAATAGACCCAGTGGTTGGAATTCAATATGATTCTAGGAAATTGGATCTTAATTTTTTGTGTGTGAGTAATGATTCTTAGACATTCTGATTATTGTTGATGCATGTAATGAATCATGCACGTTGATGTTTATTAATAAAATGTGATGAAATTTTTACTAGGGGATGATTGGTTTTTTGGGTTCATCATAAATGATATGTTATAAATGAGTAATTTGAGGAAGGATTTTTCCATTACATCTTCTTGGATGTTGATATCTAAATCAATTGATTGAAATTAAACCAAATCATTAAATTCATTTATCACAGTGTAATAATGAGGTAATAGTAGATAGTAAAGGAAATAAATTATCAATAATAAAGGTTGATGACATAGGTGTGAAACATTCCTGATGAGATATATAGAAAATGTGAATATATTACACAATGATCCATTGTATGTGGTTGTCATTTTTGTGATGTTAACTTCTTCCACATGGATTCCTTCACCCATTTCAATACATTAATTATGGAATTCATGCAAGAACTCCTAATTCAATTGCAGGATATTCCTACAGTGTCACACACTTAGTGTTTTAGTTGATATAAATTAAATTATAATTTAATTTTATATTTTTAAAAAATGATAATTCTCCATGTTGATGAATAATAATTATTCTGGATATTTTATTAAAAAAATTAAATATATATTAATTATTTATGTTTTCTAAAAGGTTGGGGCCAAAGCATCATTTATTATTAAATCAAAGAAAAAACCTCTTTAACTGGGTAGAGGGAGACACATTACATATCCTGAATTCCTAGTGGGCATTTAGCCTATTACATGGCCCATAGGGCCATTATTTTGTCCCAAAGCCCATTCTGTGAATAGTACTTCTACAGTACCCATGTAGCTACAATACTTCATAGTACCTTCCACTGCTACAATGCTCTATCGCCACTACAATGACCTGCCTCCGCTACAGAACCCACCATTGATACAGTGTCATCGCTACTATAGTATGCTACAGTGCTGCTACAGTACCTTCACACAATGGGTTTTGAACCCCCATTTTCATGTGGATTTATTATTTATGTATCCAATAAAAAAATTATTATATATAATATTAATTTATATCTTGTTTAATTCAATGTAATAAAGAATTATTTATTAAACAAATAATTTATATATTTGGGATAATGTTATAAAATATTTATTTAACAAAAAAATGGAATATATATTTTATATATTAAATGAATAATGTTTAATTAAATAAATGCTTTTGAAATCAGTAAATGTGATGGAGTACAGGTTGGATAAGTTGGTTCTAGTGATAAATACTTATATTTTATATTATAAAATAATATTTATAATTGTGTGGGTTATCACATGTTATAAGGAAAATAATAATAATATTATTACTAACGTGTGAGAGGAATTAATGTTGATTAAGTCATCACTATGTAACATTTGTAAATTAATTGAAATTTTACCCCAAGCCTTGGTCTATTTTTATAATGCTATACCAATCATAGAGATGTTGGTCTGTGTACACAACATTATCCTCCCTATAGAATTATCCCCTATGATATAATATCACTAGGGTTATCTCTATATATCCAGTGATTAACTATTCCTCTTTATCTCCTATTGATCCTAAATGATAATAAATGATCATTAAAGACTATAGGTTATATGGTATCAATCACAGGATCAATCTATGACATTTAGTATATAGTGAAGGCACCCTCATTAACATCAATTGTGTTTGGAGATAAAAAATAAAATATGAGTATTCATTATATGGGTTCTATTATGGTTCCTCATCAACATAATGAAAATTAAAATGATTATAATTAAGCTGGCCAACACCTTAATTGATGAAATAACTCAAGATCATGGTATTTAATATTTCAATTATATTAATTAGAAATTAATGTCAAAAGATCCTCTATTAGAGATCCATAGAAACTATTTGCAAATATTTTTTTAAAATTTTCATATGTATTGATGTTTAGATCCCGTACATTACATATTCTCTATTAAATCATAAAAAACATAGTTTTTTTATACACCTAATAGATGTTTATATTATTTATAGAACCATCATGTTGTTTTTTGAGTGGTTATGTTCAAATTTTTAATTATTTATTGATCAGTACAATTATTTGAAAATTCGTTTCATTTATTGTTTATTAATTGTAAAATATTATAGTCATGGTATCTTTGTCCCCTCTTAATTTCGTACCAATAAAACCATGAATTGTTTAAAATTAAATAATAAGTATAAATATATCCATCTAGAGGTGCTGCGGAGTTTAAATTTCACATGGCATGTAATTTGATTACATTTCATGTTAACCCACGCAACAAGTTGGTTGTGTGGTCAAGAAATATATTGTAATTAATTAAATGAATTTTATATAATTTATTTAAATCAAGTGTAGTTAATATAAATGTGGTGAGATTAACACAGAAGTGATGTAATGACTTTACATGCACAATAATAACATAAAATATTTCATAGTTATTTCGCATGGGTGGTAATTCATTCATTAAAGGTGTAGTTAATTCTAAAAGAGTATCATTAATTATGTATTGGGGTAATAAATTACACACATGGGGTAATATATACATTATGTTATTAATACATATATAGTCTAATTTATTTATATATGGTGCAATTAATTAACATTTCTTGTAATTAAATCCATGAAATATAAATTTTTTAATAGTTTATACTAAATGCATACCATGATTGGATATAAACTATTAATTAATTAATGATTCCATTAAACCCAATTATGTCATATTTTATATCATTTACTAGTATTACTCAATAGGTGAATGGTTTTATATGATATTAAATTATTAATTAATTTATATTTATAATTTAGAACTATATATCATGTATGATCAATACATATTGAATACTCCATGTCTATTTAATTATTACATGATGTGTTATATTCATGTGTCTCATTTTTCTTTTTTATGATCACACAATATGAAATTGAATCTCGTATCATGTACATGATATGTTATGTGATTGAAATTTAGTCAATAAAGACAATGTTGGCACGTTCTAAAGGGTACACTCTATGTTTCCTCTATTTCTTGTCCATGCACATAATTAATTAAGTTTAAATTTAATTCATTTAATTTTTATAAATTCAAAACAGATGGGTACCTCCTAGATAAATTTGATGGAGAATGGTATAATAAGAATTAATTTAATAATACAATATTTAATAAAAATATTTATTTTTTATTTTATCATAATGATGAATAAATTGAAATAATTTATGGAAAGTAATTTTTAATTTATTTTCATTTCACATATGTGACTAATCATTTTCATATAAAAAACCTATGTATTTATTGGTTTTATATATTTTATTATTTCCTTATAGGGTTTTAATTGATTATTATAAAATTATATTGGATATAATTTGTGTCATATCTCCCATATTAATTATGTAATGGAATTTGTGCCAACAATGTATTTTATTTAGAACCACATTGGATTTCATTTCCTTAGATATGAATTAAGTTCATGTGTAGTGATGTATCTTTTAGAAGTATGGATATGGTTTAAGATAAAGTCAACGTACCATGGTGAAAATAGATTTGGTGATACATAATATAATAGGAATAATTCTACAACTAATGCCCATATAGGTATAATGGGGTTTTACTCCAGGGGTCTAGGTTGATTTATTATCACCTTAATAAAAAAACATTAGTTAAGATCATGATCAAGTCATTATTTTATTTTATTTCTATATTGTACAGGACTGATTTTTTAGATTCCAGACCACAATCACATTAAGAAATGAATTTTTCATATAATGATTGAATTATAACAAATAAACTATGTGTAAATGTTTTATAAAAATAAGTATTGTCAATTAATTAAAATCCAATTAATATTAATAAGACATCTGAAATTATAAAATATGAAAATTAATTTAAAATAAATAAAAATACATCCAAAAATATAATGCTAGTCAATACTGTAATGAACCTGGTCGTTATGGGTTAAAAATGCTTGTGAGAATTTGATCTTTTCATTTGGGGGATTATATATTATGATAATTGGGGAATATATTGAAAATATTAGAGTAACTATGTCTAATATGTGGGTTATTTGGCTTTATTTTAGGTTTTTTGGATGATCATGGGTTTTGGTGTGTGTCAGAAGAAGGAAGGGTGGTTGGGGTTGAAAAAAATAGTACAAGTATCTATTCATGGTTTGAAAAATTATTCATCTCCTAAAACAATTACGGGAAAAGGGGAAAACCCACTACCCAAGTGGTTCATTCCTTGAAAGGGGTATTAGTAGTAATTTTTGAATAAAAGTTAGATCTTCCCCCCTCATTTCTATTCTACAGAGCTTGTATGTGGAGTTATACACACCCATAACATTTCCCTCCACTCATTCCATCCCATTTAATTAGCTTAGTGAGGATTTTATTAGTTGATCTATGTATTTCCCCATCAATTTATCTATTATTCTTATTATTTTTGTTTCCCACCTGTTCCAATTATTTTTTACAAGTGTTTCAATGATGATTTCATTACATTATAGTGAAAATTATCTTAATAAAATGTTCTTTAAAATGTGTTAGATATTATTGAAATCAAGGTGATAATTTCATGTCATAGGATTTGGTTTATGTTGGGGTAATATTTTTTCCAATTTTGTTTAGAGTTTTTATGATTACATGAAATCGATAGTTGGTAAGGCTTTGGGTGAAATATCATTGGGCTAGAATGGTTCTTGGGATACACCATATACATAATTCATCCAATTAGATATTTTTTTAATGTGATGATGATTTCCTAGGATATTTTTATATGTTATAACTCCTTGGTTAATATTAAATTATTAATAGTTAAATTTTTTAACAAATTATTTATATCAAATGATGTGGGGTAAGAGTTTTGGAGGTGGAACAAAATTAGACAAGGAATGAATGGGCTTAACTGATCTACTGTGGAGCTTGGAGATGATGGGAAATCGTTAAGGGAGGTATACAGTATCTTAAATATAAATCCTTATATATGATTTTGTATGGTTTTTTTACCTGTATATAATTATCATGGGATTAGACATAAGTCTATGGATAGATAATGTCCTAAGGATATAAACATGCTAATGTCAACCCCCTATGATCTCGATGAGTGCAATTTTAATATTTAGTAAGTTGGAATCATCTAAGACCATGTTTCTCAAGGGATAGAGAGTTGTTTTAACTAAAAATATAATTTTTTCGGTATTGGATTATGATGTGGGTAACATTTATCCTTGTTAGATTATCCTAAGGTGATTTGTGTAGGATAAGGAGGCATAAGCCATGTGGCGATGGTTGAGGAAACCATTTTTCTAACACCAATTGATGGAAACCCTCAAAAGTATGTCATGATGATTAATGATTAAATTTAGTGGGTTGATCCCTTGAGGACCATATAGGGATTATAAGAGAGGATTTTCCACCAGGTGATGTAGTAATACATTTCCCTTATGATTTGTGATATGGTACATATGATTTGGGTGTGGGTTTCATTTGAAATTTCATACTGAGATTCCAAGAGCGATAAGAACACAACATCTTTAGATGGACCATGGGTAGTATGACTATGAGAGATTATGTGTTTTTACATAGAGGATAAAACTATTAGGTCTTGGTCAAGATGATCCTATGGGTGTGATTTCACTGACATGTGATGGGTTTGAGCCCATATCGATGAAAGAAGGCCTTGATTGGTCAGAAGGACATAATGGATGCCCTATGGCCAAGGTGATAAATGTTCAGGATAAACAAATATGTCTTAAAAATAGAATCTATGGATTTCCTTTGTGATATATATGGGGGGTTATGGACATGTTTTTTGATGTGACCTCTAGAGAGTCTTTTACAGAGTAGTCGGCATCACTGTTACCTACCTAAAAAATGTGGGGATGTTTTAATGTTCCTCTAATATACCTATGGTGTTTTTTGATGGGATTTTTTTTATAAAATCCATATAGTCCACAAGTATGGTTCAATGGGTTTTTATACCTAAAAATATTGAATGATTATGGGTTAGTTTGAATGATGGAAATTTTCATGAGAGTCCTGAGTGGAGGACTACCACAAGCACTGGGTGTGGTTTTTGATTTTAAACTTACCCCTGAGAGGATTGGGTCATATCAGTAGACTACATATGAGATACGGGCTAGGGTATGATTTGATATGAGACAAAATAACCCTTCATTGAGAGAAAAGTTAGTGGGTCATGATGTGGAAGTATGACAATATCCATTTCATTTGGGTATCAAGTTGAGGTTTTGATGATTCCCATCACCGAAACTTCATGTATTGGTTAGTAATTAGGTATAGTAGCTCGATTTGATGATGATATGGGTAGATAATGGAATTGGTACAAATATGTTCAATCTCGTGTCATTGTTTCATAGTAATCACATTGTGACCTGATGCACATAGAATAATGGTGGCATGGTTAGCACATGATGTCAAAAGAACATGTATACCATGTTTATTTTATATAATGTATACATGTATAGGATGGAATATGCTAGAGGTACAAGGTGAGAGACTACTAAGAAGTGTCCATCAACATATATATGAGCACCTTGCTTCCTTTGAAATCCTTTTTTTTATATTCATGTTCAACATAAGATATTTAGTGGATTAAGAAGGAGAAACTTAATGGAATCTAGAGATAGTATGAGTCGTGCTAGTGTATGATGGTAAGAATAGTGTGAGTGAAATGTATTTATAAGTTATTATGTATTTTTCATAATCCTAATTGGTGATAAAAATTTGAATACTTATATGAATTTGTCATGTAATATATTATAAAAATGTGTTTTTCCTTTTAAGTGTACATGTAATTTTATGTTAGGTATGATTTTCATTATTCTTATATTATTTTACAATAGTTCTTTTGGAGAATAGTCTCCACATTGAATAGATTAGACTCACACCACTAGTAAACAACCTATAACCTATAAGGCTTCATGAGGGAGGTCAAGTGGAGAACTAATCCCAGACATGGTTGAGTATCCTAGGATTGTGGTATTAGAAAATGGTATTAGATATTTTTCATTGATTTATAATTTGGGGATATGGTAGATAAGATTTTTTTAGATGTGTTAAAACTTTTGATATTCCTTGGACTAGGTTGTAATGAATACATTTTATTGAATTCCTTATTACTAGGGGTATTATATTTTTTTTCTTCATGTATGATATGATTAGTAATATGTTTTATTGAATATAATTGGTCCAACAAAGACTTTATTTTGGGTTTTAAATAATTAAAAATTATCATGAGGCCCATGTTATTTCTTTTATTATTATTCATGTAGAAATAATGTGATATAATAGTACTTACGTGTAAATATATTTAATAATAACATATTTTAGAAGCTTAATGTTCCATTAAAAACTTATATTGTGTTTTCGCATATAAATATATTGTGGGATTAAACCTTTTAAACAACAATTATTTTATTTTGATGGAAAATCATTTGGATCTTGATGTTTTATTTTTTCAAATGGTGGGATTATAGTCCCATAATAAAGGTATCTATGGAGTCCCTTAAGGGGTCTACCCATGAGATTAATTCATTAGTAATAAAGGCATAGTGAGATCAATATATACGTGGTGTGTCTGAGGAATCATTTAAGGATGTGAATTATTTTTTATGAATATGTGGTTTCATTTACTTCTTTCAACAACATCCTTTATTGTGTTTTACAATATAGTTTCTCAATCGAATTATATATAACTGGAACATGTGGACATGAAATCATTGTGGAGTTATAAATAAAGGTTTGTAAAAAAATTATTTTAGGATGTGAAGTTATTAAATTAATTGTGGAATAATGGTGGGAATATATATTAGGAATAGTTATATTCTTAGACTAGTTGAAATCTGGATGTGCTTTGGGTACCATATTAGGATTACAAGTGGACACTAAATATTTTAAAATTTAGGTTTTTGTGGTGGGTGGTTGAGATGTTAGCGTTGGTATGGAGAGATTCAAAGGGTTGTTGGGTGATGTTGTCATGGATTGGGGTGTGTACAATGGTTTATGTTCACGAACCATAGTTCGACGGGATATGAATAATCAGTGTATGACTTCAATTATGAGATTGGGTTGTATAGTACAATGTAACCCCTGGTAGATTTGATATCGAAGTAGATATTGAAGCCAAAGCTAAGAGAATGTTCTCATGGATCCCTCTACATTAAAATTAATAGTGAGAATTGATGTTTATTTTTGGGAAATTATTACTGTGTGAGGCCAGGTTCAGTGTTGGTGGACAAGGTACCTTTCAGGTTACAAATTAATAAATAGGTTAGGTGTTGATATGTTGGAGTTGTTCAGGGTATGGGTGGAAGTGATTTGTGTTATGGTAGTAATGATGTGGTTGGATGTTTATGGGCATGGAGTTTCAGAGATTAGTAAGATATGATTTGTCCCACAGTGAAATAATGTGACAACAGTGAAGGATCATCGTACCATGGCATGGTTGATTGAGGTTGCACCATGAAAGTGGAGTTATTAAGGAGGTGTAATCATATCCTGGGAGGAGTTTCAAAATTTTATTGTTGGGACTTATTTTTTTCAAAGATCTCTGAGTGGTGTAATGGAATCCAAATAGTGAGGAGTTCCCCGTTGGTTCTGAAGAACATTTCTACTATTGCGATGAGAATAGAAATTGGTTGTTGTTTGTTTTTTGAACTTATGTATGTGTGGGACAACTACACACATTAATTTTGGTAGTAAATAAAAGGGGAATGGACTGAAGATATTGGTGTTTGGTTTCTTCTAGATATGATAATGTTAATCCTATGATGGGGATCAACTTATCAGACCCAACTGAAAGAAGATAATGTTTCAAGGGTTGTATAGGTAGTGATATAGGTTATTGGATGGTTGTGAATATTCTAGGTTACAGATGTATGATAAGATCTACTAACATATTTATCATTTGGAAATAAAATATTTGATGTTTTATTTTTGTTTTGGGTGATTTCAATGTATCACATTAGTATTCGGGTGGTTTTTGGGCGATTAATGAGGTGAAACAAGATTAATTGGGTGAACTATGATTCATGACATGATTCGTGAGGTGAATCATAATTCGTCACAAGATTTAGAGGGTGGATTGTGTTTCTTAATGTGAATCAGGGGTTATTATTTTAGTTAATCGTATTCAAGGGTTCCATTAAGAAAACAAATTATAGGGGATGAAAAGGATGTTGGATTCATGGTTTGGGGTTTGATTAGGACACTACATGGAATTGGTTAGTGTAAATGTTGAGTTGGATATACATCTTTCTAAAAGGATGTTGCAGTGTTCACAACAGATTGTTTATCAAAAAAGTTTTTTAAATGGTAGTTTGAATGATTATTTTTGGTGGATTTGGATACGGTTAGATGAGATCCCTTACAAGAGCATCTAGTGGGATACAATTGATCTAGTTTTGGTATTTTACTAGGGCTCTTCAAAAAAAATATGGTGGATATTCGATTGGTTAATGGAGTTTCACATTAGTTTCACAATTGGGGTACAAATTTAAAACACTATGAGTTAATGATATGCATGAATAGGAATAATTAGGACAAGTTTTATCTGTATTAGTATAGCTTCTTTATGATTATAGGCAATTAGGTGTGCAGCTTGTAATCACCCAGGTCATATTGAGAGGGAGTTTCTAAGGGAATTTTAAATTTTCATCTAGTGGAATAATCATATAGAAAAATATGATTTTTATTATTATAAAAGCCAAAAAAGTATCATTGTATTTTATTAGGGTCGGTGGATGTCCACAGAGTATGGGTGAGAATCATAGGAAGGATAGCTATC
The DNA here is from genome assembly GCA_963277665.1 of Viscum album. Lineage (NCBI taxonomy): Eukaryota > Viridiplantae > Streptophyta > Magnoliopsida > Santalales > Viscaceae > Viscum > Viscum album. The sequence continues at coordinate 445,644,650 of OY728160.1, forward strand.
CATGGATACTAAAAAATGGAAGCAACATCCACTCCTAGAAATAGAAGAACTCATACCATTAAAATCATTAGATATAGGGGAAGCCTTATAACTTGGTGTTTCATGTAATTAATTATAGCTTCATTCCCAAGAATTGGTTTTATTATTTTTTAAAATAAAATATTGCTTAAGCCAAAAATTTGTTTTGTTAAAAGTCAGTGCATAGTGAAGAAATTGTTGATGGTGACACTCTATTACTCTACAGTTTTATCTTAATTTTGGGTTCTATTTAGAGGTAGAGAGATGTATGTTTCTCATTTACGCTTATGGTATTTGTCTTCATGTTTATGGAAACTTATTTTTCTAGACTTTGATCATGTTTTTGTTGATTATTTCACCAAATGATAGTTAAATCATATAGAATTGAAGGGGATTTAGACTACGATTTCTAGAGGAGGACCAAAGGTGATGCCATCATGATATTGGATGTAGTTTTGAATGAGTTGAGATTTAGACCAATTATATTTAACTTGATGGTAATATAATTTGAAATTGACCATTGAATGGTTGTTAGGTGATACAAATTTGGTTTTTTATAGTGATAGGGATTCACAACAACCATATTAATTCATATTAATGAGATTTTTTTGTGAAAGTGATACCAGGTGATTTTTATATTTGTTTGATATCATTGTTTTAAATTCAATTATTATTTATAATTGGTAATAAATAATTTTTTTAGGACTCTGAAATTTGAAAGGATCACGAGTGGTAGTTCATGTTTGTAAAAGGAATTCATGGGCTCAGCTAAGGTGGTTTGGAGCTTGTGGAAAACGATATCTCCTTGAGGATGTTTGTGGTGAATTTATGATATATCCATATGTGTTTTTATTCATTAAATGATACCTGAAATCATTTATCACAGGATTGGGTATATGTCTTAGGATCTTCTATGAAATATAGAAAGATATAGTCCGACATTGAGCATCATATAACTGAGAAGATTGTAGTTTTGATATTTTGAATATTGTAATCCTACAACAACAATTATACCTATGGGAGTTAGAGTTTTTGAGAGGGAATGAAAACATGGGTGAGTCTTGGGGTACAAGACATGGATTTGGATTCCTAGGTATATTATCCTTGGAATAATTCGGATGGATAAAGTGGACTAGGCCTAGTTGAAATGGGTTAGATGATTGATTGATTCACTCATGAAAATGGTCACCTTTCAAAGGGTGGATTGAGGATTTTTGAGCATTACGAATTGAACAATTCTTTTAGGTCATGATGTGGTGTGTCAAAGAGTTACTTCCACTCGGTGACATGATGAGATATCACCCTTATGATAATATATATGGGACATATGTGTGGGTGATAGTTATTATTCGGGATATTGAATTGAGATTAAAAGGAGTATTAAAGTGAAGCACATTAGGACATTCTATTGGCTGAGGGAATAGGAGTGACGAGAGGTTATTATGAGGTGGGCCGAACATTGATGTTTGTTTCACGATCCGCCTATGGGATTCAATTTCACCAATGATCGTAATTATTATTAATTTTCAATGAGAATAAGTCAATATGGTTCTAGAGGATCCATTTTAATCCATGGTTGGAGAGGAATGAGTTTTTATGAGGGGATATATATCTTGTGACTAGAACCTTGGGATTAGCTTTTGAGCTGGGTAACGAGATGTAATCCAGTTTTCTTGGTGAAACCTCCCAAGAGTCTGTGGTGATGGGTCAGTTTTTTTGTATGACCACCCTAGAGTCTTCATGGACAGTTTGATGCACATGGGACCTCTAATGAGTATTTGGGAATGGGTCAGTTTGATTATGACATGCCCAATATATACGGATGTGTTTGGGTTCTTATTAACTCATTGGAGTACATGAATATGGGTTGATCTAGATTATTTACCATGTCGTGGGAGGATTGGGTAGATTTACACAATGGGAGATAGGTCATTGTATGATGTGAGATGATATATATGGTCCCCTTCTTGACCAGATATTAAAAGAATCTTGGCGAGCTGGTTAGGACACGACATCCATGGTTCGTATGGGACATGATTATCTTCTATCATGAATACTCATGTATGATGGAGTATACAATGGGATCCTGTTGAGATCGTATAATGATTAATTTCTCACACCATGTATAGGAACTCTAGTGCACATACATACCATAGGGTTACATTATGTTTTATTACTACACATTTAGTGGAATATGTTGTAGTAGGATCAGGGTATGTGGAAAAAGGGTGTGTGAAGCCTATGAGAGTATGTAGTGCCATTTTGTGTTTTTGGATTATTTTATATCATGGATCATCCATGTCGAAAAGAATTGTATATATGACTCTATGAAATCTCCATGGGATTTACCACAACATTGTTTTTATCTATATTTTTTTATCTAAATTTTAATATGTGTAGGATTTTGTTTTTTCTTATATTGTAAAGTTCTAATTACAGTGCATTGTATCCCCACTATATGAATTAATACCTAACTATTTTTCTATTGATTCTGGAATTTGGTGAGGCACGCCTGAGGTCATGTGGTTAGATGAGCCTGAGAACTACTTAGTGGACCAAGTCGGAGGCATTAAAAAATAATTCCAATGTCTAAATTGAGATGTATCCATAGTTAAAATTTCATGTCTCCATCTTTTTGGGGGAAAATTTGGTTATCATAAATTCTTTAACTAAGATACTGGGTAAATATAGTATAATTTAAATTGTCCTTAACAGAAATAGTCTATAAAAAAAATTTGAAGCACGTGTTAAGGAAAGTAGAGCAAGGATATCTATATATGGGAGTCAACTTATTCTATTAAGGGTATTCTTGTTTGTAGTTGGTAGGGATGAATACCTAACATTATGGGCTCCTTCAAGATTATATTATTTCAAATATGGGTCCTTTCTATTATAATTTCTGCATAATTGGACATTACAAATCAAACAGAGAGGGATGTTTGTTCTTGGTAAAATTATGTTATAATAATAATACAATTAAAATTAAAATGCCTCATATAATTTTTTCTAAAATATTTTAATAACTATATATTTTAATAATTATATAAAATGGCAAGAAAAAATATGCAAAAACTATTATCATTATTTATCATAGGGATTGTACTCACATGCCCAAATTTTATAGTGTGTAATAAATGTTTATAGTCACATTACTATAAATAAAATTTCATTAAGTGTGTCAACCCATTATTCAGGTTTATTTTTTACAAGAAATGAGAAATGGTTAATATAATTTATATTAGTGATATATGGGCTATGAGACCTATTTTCATTGAATCATGGTATCCAATATGTTTGAATAGATAATGATAGAACACAATGACCAAGATGATTAAACCATGATATCACATATACTATATATTAAAAAGGATAATTATAGTTGAGAGATAGTTAATGTTGTTACTACACTATTTATAGTGAAAACATGATGAAGCTAATTTAGTAACTGATAATGTCTTAAAAACCGTAATGTTCATTGACCCATTAGAAAAAGAAAACTTTTTATTTGAAAAATATATTATTCCTGCAACTCATTTTATCATATTTACAACCGTGTTTGTCCTTATTCATCCAAGATAGGTTTAATAGTTTAGATATACCAATAAAAAATCATTTTCAATATATTTCTACGATGAAAAGGATAGCTTAAAACTTGTTTCCTTACAACTTATGGTGAAAAAATCAATGATAAGGTTGAAAATCTAATATAAGTTTATAGCCACTAGTGTTATATATTAATTTTCATTAATGAAAGGATTCAATGGGATTTTAATAAATATGATGCTCTTTACATCCCCATTCCTAATAAATAGTAATTAGAACATCTATAAGAAATCTAATATATATAATAATTAACATCAATTTTGGAATACTAATCATTATGTGTAGTATTTACAATTGAATTATGGGATATTAAATACAATATATTTTACATATATTTTTATTATCATTTTTAGTAATATAAAATTTCATAAATATTATAAAAATTAAGGTTAATCCTTCTACAATTTTTCATAGCAGTATTACTATATTAACTGTGATGGGATATAACATCTAATTTCCATAAAGGATATATTTTAATTTTTTATGATTGTTATAACAAAAAATTATTCTTAGTAGTCTACTAAATACTATAAAAAGGTTTTGACTTTTGCGAATAAATTTTTCTATTATAATTTATACTAAATTGATTTATAAAAAACATGAATCACAATTATCCATTATAAAAAATGATGAATATAAAATATAATACCTTTACCAAGCATTTTCTTGATAATTCAACACCACATATAACTAAATTTAGTAATTCCAATCATAATAAAAATAGTGTTTACTCTCTTATGAGTTTTGATATTAGGTATAATAATAAACTACTCATCATGTTTTAGTTAATTAAATTATTAAAAATAATATTACACCACAAGGATTCTAGACATAGCTTAGCAAGGCCATTTGAATAATTATAATGATATTGGTAAATTTATATACATTAGTAGGCTCTCTTGAAGAATATATTAAACTCTCATAGATGTAAATCATTTCAATTTGTATGGATAGAAGACCCTAATAGAATGATTGTCAGAGAATATCTTATATAAGTATTCATTAGTCATATACATGTGGTGTAAAGGTATTCCCAAACTCATACATTCATGTATATATATATATATCAATATTGTATTTCTATAATGGATGTGTGTTATATATTTTAAATCAACTATAATTTCATCAATGAATTTTTTTGAAAATAACTGTCAAACAACTAATAATATTCTTATAATGTTTACTAATGGATATCATATAAACCATGATTTTAATAGAATCTATTAGGGTATATCCTCATATGGTTACTCAAAACCATTTGATAAATCGTGGGTGGTAACTATAAATAATCATCAAACACATAGTTCAATTAAGCTAACAAATACTATAAATACAAGGGGTGTTAATGTCTAGTCAAGTACAATAATGTTTCATTATGGTTAAAATATCACATTAAGGATAGTTGGAGAAGTTTTATCTCTTAGGAGTCAAGGATCCAGATGCACACAAGTTTTTATAGGAATTCTCGACGCGACAATGCTTTGTGGGATGAGTATTCACATTGATACACAATGTGATAGAATTAATAAGCATTAAGGATGTTTATGTTCCCAATGTTGGGTGATATATATATTATTCATTTTCAATAAGTTTCTCAATAAATAATATGTAAATGGAAACCAGATATGTTTAATATATATATATATATATATATATATATTCATTAATGGATTCCTTGTATTATAATTTAGGGGGCATATATTTTGGACGTTTCTATGAATTGAAACTACTAGTGAGTATTCAAGTGAAACTAGTCATGGATGGTATAATCTGGTACTAACAATGCATTCTTGATTACTGATAGGTTTTGTGTATAAAAAAATAAACACAACAATTTGTCTTGAATATTTTTTTAAGTATACATGTAAAAGAATATTTATGTGACCATTGTATTGGGTAATTGAATTTAAAGAAAACATCATTTTGATGAAGTCTTATAAAAAATGTCTATGTGAATTGAATAAAAGGGTTACCTTTGGTATATGTCACAATGGAATATCTAGAAAGGGATTATTAAATCAAAAACATGATTACAATATTTGAAGATTAACTATATTTATTTATGGATAGATCATGGATATGGATTATAGAGAATATATTTAGAATAAAAGGGAAGACATGCATATATAATAAGAAAATGGGATATATATATTACTAAATAATGATATTTTGATAACATACAGAATACATGTTATTTCTTAACTATTTATTATGACTACAAAATGAATTTATATAAGAATTACATAAAGTATAAACCAATTTATAGGGTACATGACATATAAAATATATCCACGTTTTTTATAAATAAAATCATAGTATATATATTGGTAATATATTAAAAAAATCTAATCAATAACAATTCAAAGCTAAATTTTTGGGGGCATATAATATTTCTACTAGAAGAGGTGTAGTCATATGAATGGATTATTAAGATAAAATAATTTCCCAATCTTATGTTCATAAAATTTATATCTTCTACCATGATATTTAAAGACATTTTATATAACTAATTTATGATTCAAAATAGGTGTATATTAAAAAAATCAATATAACTACAGTAAGGTGTAGTGATAACTATCTAATATTACATGAAAAAGTAAACCTAACTGTTTTCTTGGTGTCTCGAGAAGTGAGAATACTATTTATAGAGGGTGTTAAAATCTTGTGTTCATTTAGATCATTTGATCTATTATAATATAAAGGATAATATAATATGAATAGAAACCCTGTTACTCCTAATGGGTTCCATATGTAAAATTTATGAGTAAGTTTCATCTTCTGATGTTTCTTGAATACTTTGATTAAAATTTATATTTCTTATTTTTAGTTATAAAAAGTAATAGATTCATTATTATTATGATAAATATTGACTATGAAATTAATCAAGATTAATGGTTTCTAAAAAATGAACGATAGGAGGTACTTAGTAATATCAATACTTGATGTATTGTCTTGATGATGGGAAGCTATAATAAATATATTATCCATAATGTAATGTGAAAAATATATTTCTTGGCACATAATATACTATCCTACCTAAGATATACAATTATAATAACTAGAATAAGGTATTATATGTGAGTAATAATTGACTGAATATTTGTTGGTAGATGTCTCTAGTGTGTGTGGGAGTATGTTTCGGTTTGTTCATGAGAACTGACTATTTTTTACTTTATATTCCAATTGATAATCTCAGATTAAAAAATTCATAAATACATGTCACATATTGATTGCACATCCATGTATCATAAATGTGATAGTTTCCTAAAATATCAGTCACATTAAAAAGGCTCTATGAATTTCATATCTATTATGTGAACTGTGAATTAAAATGGTAATATTATTAAAATAATATCTACTATTAGAGAACAGTATATGAAATGATATATTGTACATTGACTATCATGTGTGAGTACTTGTAAGAGGATGAGGCTTCATATCATGAAGTTAGCACATGGAAATCTTCATTACGAGAAATTATAATAACAAACTGACCAGATGAAATTCCAAATGTTTGTGTGCCATTAAATATTCTAACATTCACTTTTTTATGACTCTAAGTCTTTATGATTATTATTATTTCATTTCATGAATCATTCACTTGCATGTACTTCCATAAATTGTGAGAATATATGTCACAATGAAATTGGATATATTGTGTGCATCATGAATGAATTGTTTACAATGATGATTTTGATAATGGATTTATCCTATGCATCTTTATGGAAGTTGATATCAATGTCCTATGATTGAATTTGGAATATAGTATTAAATTTTATATCAATGGTGTAATGATGATTTTATTTAAAATATTAAAAGGAAGAAACATCAATCATATATTGTGGTGACATGGGTGTGATACATAGTTGATTAGAAATTGTGAAAGTCAGATTATATTATATAGCATGAATTCATATGTAGTTCTAATCAATTTGACATTAACATCTTCCTCTTTGATTACGTGACCCATTTTGAGATAGAAACCCTAGAATTTAGGAAAACAAACCTAATTCCACTGAGGAAGATTCCTAAAGGTTCAAAAACTATGTGCTCATTTAAATGAATTAAATTATATTTCAATACAATAGTTATAACAATAGATTATTCACCATATCAAGAAATAATATTTATTCATGATATTATATTCATTCACAATAATTAAATAATAAATTATTTATTGGTTACTTCATAATTATATGAATATATATGATATTTATTTATGTATTGTTATTATCAAGGTAGTAAATAATTATTTATTAAATAAAAATTATTATTTTTGTGTGAATGTTAAATAAATAATTATCCTTGATATTTTAAATGAATTTTTTTTATTTATTAATTTAAAAATATTTTATTTAATATTTATTTTGAAATTAAATGACATAAATAAAGTATGAGTGGTCTATGAAGGGTAGAATGATAATTATTTATTTAAAAAACTCGAAAATACTATTTATTAGTGATCTGGTTAGTGAACACCTTTTCTAAAATAATAATAATGTAGTTATTTAAATTTCATAGTGGTTATTGGGGATTTATTTTATGTTATAGAACTTTTTGAATTTAATTTGAAATAAACTCTACCCCGATGAATATTTTTCGAATTTAAGTCAATCATGGAAATGTTTGTTATTGTATGCAATATTATAACCCCTTGAGAATTCTCTCTTAATGAAGACTACCTCTAGGGGTTTTTTACCCAGATCAATAGATGCACACTTCTTCCTTCCCCTCCACTAAAGACAGAAAAAATTTAATTTTCTTTTAAACAAAAGGTATCATGTTTAAAATAATTAGAGAAAGGAAAGATGATAAGAACGAATGTGAAAGCAGCCTAATTACCATCAGAGACATTTTAAGGTTAAAGGAGTATGGGTGGATCAGTACTAGTCGATCACTACATTGGGTTGCCAAAAATTCATTGAAAATAAAATAGAATTATGTGAATATGATCAACAAATTCCTGAAAAAAATAACCCAGGATTGAGGTATATTTTCATATTATTATATTAATTACAATTTAATATGAAATTTTTTACTCTCTTAGGCTCTATTAAAACACTGTTAATATTTATTATAAATATTCCATCTATCATGACATAAAAAATATGTGCACAATGAAATATCTATTCATTCCTAAATTTCTTTGTTTTATTATCTCATAATATGTGTTTTCTTCATTTAGAACCTTTAATAGAATTATTTCTAAGAGTTAATGAAGTGAATTTATTTAGTTGGTAGTTTTTGTATTTTTGAACTTATATTTTCATAAAAAAAATAATTACGTGAAATTTTTTTGTATGTATTAATTTATAAAACAGTATGTAAGATTTTATTTAAAACGAGTTTAAAAGTTTTATACCAGTAATTATTGATTTAAAATGATTCAATTACACATAAAAGTGAATTATAGAAATATAATTTAAATGATATAATGATATAATGATATAAATTTATATAATTTTTTATGAGTAAAAATTCCACCACAACTCTCTATTTCTTTCTTCTATAAGAATAGAATGGTCAATGATAGGGTCCTCTCCCATGTTGTTCCTTCTTATTCTATTAGAGATTTTCTACCTGTCTTCCATGGAAGATTTCATGCTATGTCCATATTTTCATATTTTTCACATTATTTTGTTTCACTTAACTCTTTTTTAAAATATTTTTCTCTAAATATGAGTTCTTGGATTTTAGGATGTCTCCCTATTAATTTTAAAAACCCACAACCCACAATAATTTTTTTATCTATAGTGATTCTGACACACATGGATTTATTAACACTAGATTTGAAAATATTCATTCATCATGTTCCACTATGGTGAGTTTTTTCACATTCAAATCATTTGATAATTATTTTCATATTACGTTATTTTGAATATTATCTAATTTGGGAATTCCTATATTTCTATAAGAGTTGTTTTTCATCGGTAATACCAACTCAATTTTTTTAAAACTGTCTAAAGAGAAAAGAGAATCTATTTTTTTCCAATATATTAAAAATAATGAATGATTACTTTTTCTAATAATGATTTACCAAAATTAAAGAATTATATGATAAAAATGAGGGATGGTTTTGAATGAATTTTTATTTCCGTATTTGGATTACATAGGGTTCATGAATGGGTTTTTTGTAAGGTCATTATTTATGTTTGAAATCAAGCATTTCCCACATGGTGTATTAAAATCCATAACATTATTTATAAGGAATTAGAAGACAATATTTTTCTGTATTATTTTCTTATGAATAATAATGATTTATGAAAATATTTTTATGTTAGTTTCCCTTGGGAAAATATTTTTTCCTCATGGAATATAATTCTTGAGTTTGGGTTTCATATATAATGGGTTTCCAGTTTTATTTTTTAAAGGCACTTATATGATTTTCATTTGAGGAAGTGTGTTGAATTTTTATTAAAATGGATGTTTCTTGGTTTATATATGATCTCTATGAAACCTTTGAACATGGTTAATGTCTTATATAAAACCTTACAAACAGATAAATTATCATGGTTGGAGTTGGGAACATAATGGTAACTTGGACTCAAATCACAATTGGCTTCGAAAATTAATCTTCCATGTAGATCCATGTAGTCTATCTAAACATCATCCCTTGATATATTATGATAAATTACAGATGGTTTAAACATTCTTATTTTTTATACCATAGTCCCATGTGAGTGTTTGGAATATCCTGTCTAGTTTATATCTCTCAGATTTTAAAACAAAGAGTCTATGCCAAACCATGATGATACTCTGTATATAAGAACTTTTGTTCCTATGATATTGTTAGTATGGAAACCATGTTGGTCACTCTTAGTTCATAGTGATATTTACCATGATGAATTAGTTTTAATATTTTATATTAATTCGGATCCTATAAACATGCACTATATCAAATTATGCATTTATTAATTAAAATTTATCAATTATATTTCATTTAATTATAGTAAAATTATTACTTTTATATGGTGTAATTTAGAGTAACATGTCATTGTTTATTGTATAATGGTAGAGAATGGTTTACTAGTTCATATAGATATTATTCTCTGACAACCTATATAAACACTTTAGGTTTATATAAATATAAATTTTTACTATTTTATCTTTGCATTAGTTTTGGTTGTTTTCCTTCTATTCTTTAATGATTACACCATTCTATTTGATACGGGGAAATAGAGGCAATGGAATATGAGGTTATCGTATATTAGGTGGTATTTTTAGAGTTCTATTTTATATTAATTTGGATTTGTGATCACCATATTAGACATTTTGGATTGTGTAATCACTTTTTTGGAATGCATGGTTTATTATTGAATGTATTTTAGGTAAAAAAAATAATTATTTGGTTGTATCTTATTTTTTATATTATTAAGGGTGAAATGTTTCATACTGAATATTTTAAAATTATTAAGAACATACTACTAGATTACAAAGGACAATAAAATTACTCATGCATTATAATAGGATAGATTATATATAAAATGAGGATATTTTTTTGATTGATTGTTACATTCATCTTGATATGTAAATATATACGACAAAAAATAAATATGGAGATTTCCATTTATTTAAATATTCTAATAGACATAAAAACAATAATAAAATAGGTTACTCATTCCCTTATAGAATAGAAACAATGTCATCACCAATCACCCTGAATAATTTTATGTTATGATATAGGAGTTAGAGAATAAGATAGAATGCCACAAGCTGTCCTCCATGACTCATGCCGTGACTACCCCAAGCCCGCCTTCCATAGGCCAGGGGTTGGTGAGTACCACAAGAATGGGGTATCTCAAAAACGAGAAGGAATTTCCATTAAACATGTACTAACACATAACACAAGATCAAAACAAGATGCTATTATGAAGTAAAACTCCAGTAGTAAAGGTTTGTACTGGAAGTAAAAGGGGATGGATTAAAAGCCCAACTAAAAGGTAAAACTATAGCTACAAAATAGAAAATATCTCCTGAAAGATTCCAATGAGAATCCTACATGAAGGGTAGGTATAACTCATCTCCACTACTCTCCACATCTTCTAATCTCCTCCATGTACCACATGGTCCGGGATCTCTCTAGTCTCTACCAAGATACTCGTCGTCTCCACAAGGCACAACCTGGTGCATGTGAATCTCATGTAGGGGTGAGTATAAAAATTCCCAGTAGGGACCTAGAGACCCCCTAAGGTCTCATTGAATTCCTCAAAGGAAACCAAAATTCATGTTATATATAAAAATGAATAATGAAATAGACACATCTCAAACCACGTATATGTAAATCACATAAGTATAGATGATTAGTCGAGAAGCAATTTCATATTATTCTCTCTAGAGGCACAACTGCTGACCATACAGAGTGTGACCCACATAGGATCAATAGTTACTAACCCCCACAAGACCCAAAAAGGATCTGAACCACCCATAGTCGATATGAACTAACCCCTACAATACCCACAAAATATCTTCCCCACATAAGATCGGTATGCACTGACCGACACAAGATCACTGAGCATTGACCCACATAGGATATGACCCACATAGGATCAGTATGTCATTGATCCAAAACGAGCCACTCTAATGCTGGTCCTCGTCAAGTCGTGTACTACTGATCCACATAGTATTTCTTGGTGATGATCCCCAGAGGATCACTCGGTGCTGATCCACACAAGAATGCTAGGTGCTGACCCAGACATGATCACCCTATATTAACCTCTGTAAAATCTATCTCCTTCCATCATATCACATCCATCCACTGGATTCCCACTCATAATATGCTTGATTATATGAAACTGCTCCCCAAGGAATCAATCATATATCAATTGGCACTATGTCACAAGAAGAAGTAACCTGTTGATCTATCTTGTCATTAGGGTTCCAACGCAATTGAGAGTGCATCAACCAGACACACAATCTGTGTGTTATTGGAATTTTTCTGTTGAGGGATCAATTTTATTCAGAGGTTATCCAACCCCACTATACTCTAGCTTTATCCAAAACTTTTTTGGAGTATCTGAAAAAGGGAAGTCTCTCTCCAAGGATCCCAGTGCCACAAACGACTCTCCAAAAAGCCATAAAGTTCACAAGATACAGTTACATATGTGTATCAGGGCCTGAGAGGTGTCCGGGTCATGTCCGAGATGGTTGGACCGACCCATCCCCACCTAGCCTAGGCTATCCCGACCCAGTCAGGGTCTGACTCGGCCCAGTAATGGTCTGACCCGGCCCACTCTGAACTGGCCTGGGCTGGCCCGGTTGGGCTGGGCCATGGTGGACAGACCTGCTAGGTAACCGAATGGCCAGGCCCGCCACAGCTGGGTGGTCTGTGGTGGCTCATCCCACTGGTTGGCACATCCCATGCAGGGGAACATAGTCTTATACAACAGAATGACACAATGGAGTCATTCGGCCCTTTATTGGTGGCTCGTGGTGGAAGTGCCTCGTCACCCATGGGAACTACATGGGGCGGGTCCCCCACATCTTTGCAGCTTCTTTCAGTGCTGTGTGTGATGAACACTGCATCCACCACCACATTCGGCCACTATTGACTTCCTGTCCGACCACCACAGCACCGAGTAGTGCCCCTCATCCACCATAGCCGGTAGTTGTCAGCTGCCGCCGTCATCCACTAGCGCTGATCGTCATTGCGGCCGCATCGGCGCCGCCGCGCCGCTACCACATCGACTCTTCTTCTGCGGGACACCAGGTGAGCTCTGGTGGTCAATTCTTCCTTCCAGAAGCACCTATGGTATTCTTTATGTGTCTCTGTCATTGAATGCCTCTCGGTTTCAAGGTACTATCAAGATGGAATAACCTGACTCTGAAGAACTCAATGAAAAATAAGAGGTGGAGAGTATGGGCCTTTCTCATTTGTTCTACGCCCTCCACGTTAATATTATAACAAGTGGGGGTAAATTATACATCAAATTAAAAAATAATGATAAACCCCATTCAAATCCCCAACATTGAACACCCACAAATTCAAGAATGAAGAGAAGAAATGTGTGAATTTCATGAATTAATGGAAAACCCTACCTCATGAACCGTCAGAGGAATCATGGTTGTTAGCGGAAGGAGAGTCCCCATTGGTGTGAGGTTATTAGAACTCTTCGATCCCAGATCATCGCCGCCAAAGCATCCATCCTACGTCTGAGGAAGATTTCACATCACTTCGCTAGAGGTTCCTTTCTTGGGGAATCCATGTCAAATCTCCACCATGAGCTTCACTTCAATATAGGGGAATGGGTGGGTAACACACTAAGAATTAATTAGGTTTAATTAATGAATGAACTCTTTAATTACCCAATATTTTCAGTTAAAAATAAAAGAGATTCAAGCCATTAATTGTCTTGACATATCACATTTCCCCACCCCCACCACGCATCCGCTAGAGAAAAATTAATAAAATAACTTGTTATGTTATTTTATTATTATTTTACTATATATTCCATAATTTAACATTTTTCCCTAACTAATTCCATAGAAGTGAAGATTCAATTAAATGAATCTCAGCACTGTGGATTCAACAGTGCCCTTAGATTTTTAATCTGAGCACTGGTTGAAATGGTAGAAAACACCACCTGCGAATTTATAGAACATACAATAAAAAAAGTTTTGAAATTCATTTCTATCACATCGGACCTCGGAATCACACACCGTTAGTTTTTGTAGACTCATAAGAATCCAAAAAAATTTAAATAAAATTAAATGGAATTTTCGAGTCATTACAATGTCCCCACCATAGTGATTTTCTTCCACACAAGATACAAAAAATCTAGGGGAACAAATGGGGGTACTGAGCACAATTCGGAGACTCCCACTACCATGAGCTAACCAAGAGATTCTTGTGCTACCAATGAAATAGAACAAGAGGAATCGACCACCCAAAAATGACCCACTCTTGTTGATCCTCTATTTCTACCAGGAATTCCGCAAAAGTCTCACCATCGTCGATGTCTAGATCGACCCAATCGATTACTTATGATGGATAATGTACTTATTTCCACAATTTTGACACATGGAATAAATTATGCACCTGGTGCATGTGTGGGGGAAGATATAGATGGTACGCCACCTCGCCTACACTTCTGAGTATCTTTTACGGCCCGATGAACCTCAGAGTCAGCTTACCACCCCAGCAAAACCACTGTAATCCTCTTCAGGGTGAGACTTGTAGGAATACACAGTCTACCTTTTAATACTCTACAGGTCTCCATATCTTGTCAACATAATACTTCTGCTAGATCTATGGCGTCTTCATCTGCTCCTGGATGACTAGCAGCTTCTTTGTGGTAGCATGTGCCAACTTTGGACCCATAAGTCCAAACTCCCCTGGGTCTGTACAACAATGAGGAGATTTTCATGGTCACTCGTAAATTGCCTCAAAAGGTGCCTTTACAATGGTGGATTGATTACTATTGTTGTATGAACAATCCTCTGGTGCCCGGTGGTCCTTCCGACTTTGGAACAAATCTAGGACACATGCATGAAACATGCCCTCAAGTGTATGTATGGTCTGCTTCATCTGACCATATAACTGAAGGTGAAATGTGGTTCTCAAGTGTAAATAGGTTCTGAATGCCTTCTACAACACCTTCCTCAAGAGGGATGTAAAACATGCCTCATGATCTGAGATAATAATTGACAGAACTCTATGAATTCTCTCTATCTATTGCATGTAGTGGCTTCTAAAGATTTGTACAGACCCCTGCTCTCGGAAGGGTATGAAGTGGGCCAACATCGTTAGTCAGTTAAGATAAGGCCCCAGCCTTGAACCTTACTTAATCTTGATTTATTACAAGATTACACATTGAGGATCTTTTCGTGTTTAGTGTTTTAGATAATTAGATCATAAAACATGCATTACATTCCAAAAATAAACAAAGTGGTTACATAAAGATAGTATTCTTCTTTCCCATCAATGGAAACATATTTAAAATAAAACATGGATTCTTTCTTGACACTTCCTTGACACTATCATCATATCTTGTACCTTTCCCTTGACATGTGAAAAACATTTCAAAAAAAGTTGGGATGAGCATAAAAAGCTCAGTAAGGGATATAAAAATATGGAAAGGAAACCTGGGTACGTATATAAATAAGAATGAAATCATACTTTACCCATAAAACATAAGCAACATAACATACCTCATCAAATCATGAATAAATCATAGAAATCATAAGACATAAAGGTAACTTGAGGCATTCATAACATTCTTACGTAGGGAGATACCCTCTTGGTTACGTTTAGAATATCCATCACAGTATATTCCCTAAATCTCTTCGGAGAAACCTTAACGTTTCACTCCTTCGCGTTACCCAATGCATTAGAGAGGTATATCGGGCTCACCCGCCCTTAGTCTATCATGGAACCACCCGTCTTCTTAATAATTCCCAAGAACCTCAACATAATCGTATCACATAAAACATGCATAAAGGAAACATAACATTTCCACCTTTCAATCACAAGATATAAATACAACACACTGATATAAAGAAATTATGAAAACAATTTTCGATACCAAAATAAAAGAAAAGAAAAACATGGTATTTATTTTTCTTTTAAAAAAAGGTATGGCTTGTAGAGGAAGCCGAAACTCAAATAATGGTCACGGCGGCGGAGAAGTCGTTGTCACCGCATACGTACGACAAAAACATTCCCTTTTCTCGTTTAGTAAATGCTTCGTATAAAAAATATTCCTTTTGAAGAAATGTAAAAGTCAATGGGGTTTATACACCGTATAAAAGAAGGTTGTGTATAAAACAAAATATGCCTCAATGAAGGGAGATTGAGACAAAGTCCCATACCTCGGGTCCGACATGACTCGGTCATTCTTTAATCTCCTGAATAATAAACATGAGTTAATTTCTACTTGTTTAAGAACCATTTTCAAGTCCATTATTCCTTTTATATCACTTATTTCCATGTCATGAACACTATGTAATTATTTAAGTTAATAACAGTCGTTTTAACGATCATTGGTAGTTGAGTAAAAAATAAGCCCTTTATAATTACAAGATGTTCATGTATCCATTATATCCAGAATGGTATTCATGATGTAGATATCATATATGTCATATATATCCAGTACATGCATGCATTTATAATATTACATAATCATTTAGAGGTATGAAATGAAATGCACCGTTCATGGAGACGGTAAGCCGTATGTACGCATGAACGCTACTTTCATTTCTATTTCGTATTTTACAGAATTAAATCATAATGATATAAAGTTATATTATAATTCCAGTATAATATCATATATAATATCATATTTCCATCCTTCATACGTCCCACATATGGTATTTAAAGAATCAAATCACTTTGACGGGGCGGTAGTCCGCACTTCCTTAAATGAAGATATCACGTTTACCCATAATGGAAACCATAAAGGTATGCCCAAAATGAAAAATACATAAGCTTAAGGAAAACATAAACATATTATATATCATATATAAATATAGTTTCATCTTAATGGCTACCTTTGATGGTGTTAAAAGAATGTTGAACAATCATCGTTTCGGGAGGCATAAATTCACCATCCACGGAAACAGTATGTTCTTTAACCATTAGATGTAGGTGTGTGTAAGTGTAGCTCGAATACTTATTATAACAAAATTCTAGTATATTGAAAATACTGGAGTCATTACAAAAAAAATTAATAAAAATATTTTAGGGGGTTGGAGAAGAAGAATAAAACAAAAGGACTCAAGTGAAGACATTACCTTAAAATCGGGTAACTCCCTTTGGTTTGAGCTCAACGGCTTCCTTGGGATGACTTCTGCCCAAAGTGAGGATTCAAGGAGTAAGAGAGGGAAGTGGAGAGACAAAATGGGCATGGGTTGGCTGAGACAATGGCTTTGGGAGTGTGGGTAATGAGGTAGAGCTGGGGGCCTTTTATATGAGGAGAGGAGGGGCACTCTTGGAAAGTAAAGAAAAGTCACATTATTTTAAAATGGTATTAGGATTTATGAGGACTCACATTGATATAATTCAAGGATAAGGTGATGAGGGTTCGAAATAAACTCATCCAATAGGTTTTGGACATCTGTAGGTCTTAGATATTACATTATCTTTCCATTTTATTTAAATCATTAAATAATGAGGTAATCGCTGCATCATCATGATGTCATAAAATATTTAATTTATTTAATGTCTAAAAATTATAAAAAAATACTATAATGTATAAAATATTTTTAGCTTTCCAATTACTATTTATAATAATAATATGACTTGTATATCTCCATGTAAAAACTGTTTTAGTAAAACATATCCTGTTTGTGTCATTTTTACTTTATCATTAAATAAAAAGATATTTATGTCATTTCCCAACCAAAGTGGCTCCATGGGGTCCCCAAGTTGACCCATGGATTGTCTTGGTCGGCCATGACACATCCAATAAGGGTAGGACATGTGTCAAGCTCATCTCATATTATTAAAACATTTGTTTTACCTTAAACTACACTAATTACCTCTAATCGCAATTAAGATCTTAAAAGTTACTATTCACCAAAAAATTATTTTAATCTCATTGAAACACATTTTACTTTTCAATAATAACCATGTAGGTCGGATTTTTGAAAATAGAATCACAGAAGTGACAAAGTTTCCTTTAAACGAAAAATCAGTTTCTTTAACTACCACTTAGTCGTTTCACTATTCATCAAAAATTGATGTTTTTCAGAAAAAAACCAAAACATCACCATAAGATATATTTGATATTATGAATTCAAAAATGATATATATTTTAAAAAATTAAAATCATATAAGTCACATTAATTAATTTAATAATTAATTCCCACTATCATGACAAAAAGCGTGTTTTTATGAAACAATAAGTATCAAAAGATTAACACCGGTTTAAGTCCAATATCAAAGTGAAATTTATTACAATGACCACCATTGGATAAAATGGTAAAAATATATTCAGATTAAACTTTAAGACCGATTAAAAATATAATCTAACCATATAATTAAATTAAATGAAAAAGCAGTTTTGATGTAAAATGCAGTATTTTTCACTATTCATTAAAAAAATAACATTTTCAGAAAAATACCAAAAATTTATCCAATGTAAATTTCAATGTCCCAATCATAATGAATATGTTTATTTTGAAAAATATAGATTATAAAATTGTCAATAGTTTGATTTAAAAAGGGTATTCCATCAAAAGGCACTAAGACAATCTTTTAGGAATATTAGTGTATTCCATGCATAAGATTGTATTTATTTTCATTTTAAGCCTCTAAAACACTATCTTAATTATTAATAGACATAGATAAAAATATCTATTATTCATTACTTACTTGGGATGTTACATCCTTCCCCCTCTTTAGAAAATTGCGTCCCCGCAATTTATTTACATATCAAATAAATGGGGGTACTTATCCCTCATTGCATTTTCAGATTCCCATGTTCCCTCTTCCATCATGTGGTTTTTTCACAAAACCTTTACCTGATTAATAACCTTATTTCGTAAAACTTGCTCCATGTGGTCAAGAATCTAGACTAGTTTTTCCTCATAAGATAGGTTCTCTTCCAGCTGAACTACCTCTGGACTCAAAACATGAGATGGATCTGGAATATACTTTCTCAACATCGAAACATGAAAAACATTGTATACCTGAGATATACTAGGAGGTAAAGCCACCCGGTATGCAACTGATCCAATTTTCTCCAGAATTTAATATGGTCCAATGAACCTTGGACTCAGCTTTCCTTTTTTACCAAATCCCACCACACTTTTCCATGGTGATACTTTGAGAAAAACATGATCACCTACCACAAAAGTTAGATCCTTCCTCCTGTTGTCTGCATAACTCTTCTGCCTACTCCGGGCTGTTCTCATGTGTTTCTGAATCAGCTGAACTTTTTCTTTCAACTCTTCTACCAATTCTGGTCCCATCAACATCCTTTCACCCACTTCATCCCAGAAAGCTGGAGTTTGACACCACTTCCCATATAATGCATCAAATGGTGGAATCTGTATACTGGAATGAAAACTGTTATTATATGAAAATTCATCCAAAGGAAGATGTTGGTCCCACATTCCCTGATAATCCATCGAACAAGCTCGTAGCATATCCTCCAAGGTCTGAATTTTTCGTTCTAACTGCCCATCTGATTGAGGATGAAATGTTGTACTAAAATTTAATTCAGTACCCAACGACTTCTGAAGGCCTTTCCAAAAGTTGGAAGTGAACCTGGGATCACGATCAGATACAATGCAGAGAGTAACTCCATGTAACCTGACTATCATTTTAAGATTCAAACGGGAAAGTTGATCTAGGGAAAAATTATCTCATATAGCATGGAAATGAGCAGATTTAGTCAAGCGATCAACAATAACCCAGATTGCATTATTACCTCGAGATGTCTTCGGTAATCCTACAATAAAGTACATGGATATATTCTCCCATTTCCACTCTAGCACTGGTAAAGGCTGAAGCATCACTTTCGGTAACTGCCGCTCTGCTTTAACCTATTGACAAGTCAAACACTTCACAGTAAAATCATCAATATCTCTTTTTATTCCATCCCACCAGTAATACTCCCGCAGATCTTTGTACATCTTAATACTGCCAGGATGAACTGAAAACGGAGAACTATGAGCTTCACATAACAACTCTATCTTCAATTGTGAATGACAAGGCACAAACAATCTCTTCCCAAATCTCAAAACGCAATCATTATCAATGTTGAATTCAGGCAACTTACCTTTCTGAACCAGCTCTACCTTTTCTGCAACTCACTGTCTTGCTTATGTGCTTGCTTGATTCTATCTGATAGAGATGATCTCTCTGATACCTAAAACAAAACAGAAGAGCATACTGAACCAAAAACATCAATTCCAATGTTCATCAAATCCTTAACCAAAGGATCACGTTCCAAACGCAACATTGCTAATGAAACATTACTTTTTCGACTCAAAGCATCAGCCACTATATTTGGTTTTCCCGGATGGTAATGAATTGTAAAATCATAATCCTTGATTAATTCCATCCATCTCCTCTGTCTCATGTTTAACTCTTTCTGAGTGAATATATACTTTAAACTTTTGTGATCAGTATATATTTCACACTTTACTCCATACAAATGATGCCTCCAAATTTTCAAAGCAAAAACAACAGCAGCTAATTCCATATCATGTGTAGGGTAATTTACCTCATAAGTTTTCAA
The DNA here is from genome assembly GCA_963277665.1 of Viscum album. Classification (NCBI taxonomy): domain Eukaryota; kingdom Viridiplantae; phylum Streptophyta; class Magnoliopsida; order Santalales; family Viscaceae; genus Viscum; species Viscum album. The sequence continues at coordinate 445,665,454 of OY728160.1, forward strand.
TTGTCATGAAGCATAAGCAATTACCTGATCATTCTGCATTAGGACGCAACCATGTCCTTTTAATGAAACATCACTTTATATAACAAACATACCATTCCTGGAAGGTAGTGCCAAAACTGGAGCATTCACTAATCTTCTGTTCAATTCCTGAAAACAATCATCACATTCTTTTTTCCAGATAAACTTAACTCCCTTCTGAGTTAGCTTAGTCATTGGACTAGATAACCGTGAAAAATTTCTAACAAACCTTCGGTAATAGCCTGCTAAACCAAGGAAGCTACGAATCTCAGTTACATTTGTGGGTCTTTACCATTCTTCAACAACCATTATTTTTGCAGGATCAACGGTTATCCCATCTTTAGAAACAATGTGACCAAGGAAAAAAATTTGTTGCAACCAAAACTCACACTTGCTGAATTTCCCATACAATATCATTTCTTTTAAGGTTTTCAAAATAACCCTTAAATGTCTTTCATGCTCTTCTTTACTTTTAGAAAATACCAAAATATCATCAATGAAAACCACCACAAACATATCCAAGAACTCATGGAAAATTATATTCATTAAGTCCATGAATACAATAGGTGCATTGGTTAGCCCAAAAGGCATTACTACAAATTCATAATGGCCATATCTTGTACGGAACGCGGTCTTCGTAACATCTGCTTCCTTTACGTTCAGCTGATGGTACCCCGAACTCAAGTCAATCTTTGAAAAATACAAAGCTCCCTGGAGTTGATCAAACAAATCATCGATATGAGGCAAAGGATATTTGTTCTTAATTGTAATATTATTCAAGGCCCTATAATCAATGCAATGTCTCATTGAACCATCTTTCTTTTTAACAAATAAAACAGGAGCACCCCATGGTGACGTGCTAGGTCGAATGAAACCTCTCTCTAATAAATCTTGCAATTGCTCCTTCAACTCTAAAAGTTCAATTTGATCCATTCGATACGGGGGTTTTGAAATTGTCTTAGCATCAAGAACTACGTCAACAGTAAACTCAACTTCCCGATCTGGTATTATTCCAGGAAACTCATCAGGAAAATATCAGGATACTCATTTACCACTGGCACATCATTAATCTGAACAGTTCCTTTATTTTCAACGATGTGTTCAAGGTAACATTCATTTCCATATTTTACAAGTTTCTCGGACTCTTGATATGTTATCAAAAGTAAGGGTTCATTCTTGTAAAAAACTGAAAGTCATTCTGAAAAGAAAATTCTTTAGCTCTACAGTCAATCTTATCATGGTAAATAGAGAGCCAATCCATACCCAGGATAACATCAAACTCTACTAGAGGTAGAACAATAAGGTTTTCAAGGAGGTTCTTTCCACAGATAAGGATAGGAAGATTCTTATAAATTCTTTTTGCCTCAAAATTTCCCCCAGGTGTTTTTACCAAATGTTCAGGAGACATTTCTTGAGATCGTATTCCCATTTTACTAGAAAAGGTTTCAGAGATGAAAGAATGTGTAGACCCCGAATTAAACAACACACTGGCATAATCTGAAAAAACAAACAAAGTACCTGATACAACTTCATTTGATGGCCTGACATCTGCTGAATTAGTTTCAAAGGATTTCACCACCCATTTCTGCTTGTAGTTTAACTTCTTCCCATCACTCAAGCTCTTTGTAGGACACTCGTTTTCATAGTGACCCATCTCATTGCACTTATAACATTTCACTAACTGCAAATCAAATTTGGTCTTACCATCACCTTGATCCTTTTTAGTGTAATCACGAGCCTTATGTACCATATTACCACATCGGTAGCACTTTCAAGAATTCAAAAGACATTCCCCAGCATGCCTTTTGTGACATTTATCTCAAACTGGAAACTTAGTTTTATTACCATCAGACTTTTTTGAAGAATTCTTACCTTTCTCATGCCACCTTGGTCTCTTCTTCTGTTGGTTGTTATAGAACACTTGATCATCGGAAAACTCCATTTCCACCTTCTCAACAGATCGAACAAGATTTTCATAACTTTTAAACTCACAAGAAGCTAATGCCCTTTGATATTTTGGCATTAATCCTGAGTAAAAATGATTGATTTTACTATCAAGGTCTCGGATAAAATTTGGAGCATACCTTGCCAATCGAGTGAACCTTTCTTCATAGGCAGCCACTGAGTCATCCTCTTGCCTCAATTCCAAGAATTTCTTTTCCATCCTAAGTCGAATAGCCCTAGGAAAATACTTCTCAAGAAACATACCTTTGAATTCATCCCAGTCAAGAGCATCAATCTCATCAGCTTCCCTGATATTTTTAACGATAGACCACCACTGATCTGCCTCACCCTCCAAACGGTAAATAACAAGACTAAACTTTTGATTGTCTGAACACCCCATGACATCAAAAATCTTTTCCAGTGATTTAATCCACCCTTCAGCTAGCACAGGGTAAGATGATCCTCATATTGATGGGGGATGTTGCCTCATGAAATGTTCCACCACTGACATGTTCCTCTGCGGTTGATCTAGCTGATCTCGTGTATGGATACCACCACCATTTATCACTTGAGTCAACTGCGCCATTACTGCAAAAAACTGTTCAGTTCCAATTCCGACCATCTCAGGATGCTGATTCGGAAGGTTATTTCCTTTTGTATTCCTTCCTAGCACTGCTTCCCTGTTTCCTCTACGGAAAACCATTTTGAACAAACATGTCTTAGATGAAGCAACATGGTAATCTTCAAATTCTATATCATTTCAATTTGACCATTAAAAAAATATTGTTGGATAATCATTTAATAAAATTATAACTTCTAAAGTTATCTAAACCGACCTCGGATACCAACTATAAGGCCCCAGCCTTGAACCTTACTTAATCTTGAGTTATTACAAGATTACACATTGAGGATCTTTTCGGGTTTAGTGTTTTAGAGAATTAGATCATAAAACTTTCATTACATTCCACATATAAAAAAAGTGGTTACATAAAGATAGTATTCTTGTTTCCCATCAATGGAAACATATTTAAAATAATACATGGATTCTTTCTTGACACTTCCTTGACACTATCATCATATCATGTTCCATTCCCTTGACCTGTGAAAAAAATTTCAAAAAAACATGGGATGAGCATAAAAGGCTCAGTAAGGGATATAAAAATATGGAAAGGAAACATGGGTACGTATATACATAAGAATGAAATCATACTTTACCCATTAAACATAAGCACTTTAACATACCTCATCATGTCATGAATAAATCATAGAAATCATAAGACATAAAGGTTACTTGAGGCATTCATAACATTCTTACGTAGGGAGTAACACTCTTGGTTATGTTTGGAATACCCATCACAGTATATTCCCTAAATCTCTTCGGAGAAACCTTAACATTTCACTCCTTCGCATTACCCAATGCATTGGAGAGATATATCGGGCTCACCCGCCATTAGACTATCACGGAACCACCCGTCTTCTTAATAATGCCCAAGAACCTCAACATAATCGTATCACATAAAACATGCATAAAGGAAACATAACATTTCCACCTTTCAATCACAAGATATCAATACAACACATTGATATAAAGACATTATGAAAAAAAATTTCAATACCAAAATAAAAGAAAAGTAAAACATGGAATTTATTTTTCTTTAAAAAAAGGTATGGCTTGTAGGGGAAGCCGAAACTCAAATAATGGTCACGGTGGCAGAGAAGTCGTTGTCGCCGCATACGTACGACAAAACCATTCCCTTTTGTCGTTTAGTAAATGCTTCATATAAAAAATATTCCGTTTGAATAAACGTAAAATTCAAAGGGGTTTATACACCGTGTAAAAGAAGGTTGTGTATAAAACAAAATATGCCTCAATGAAAGGAGATTGAGACGAAGTCCCATACCTTGGGTCCGAATTGACTCGGTCGTTCATTAATCTCTTGAAAAATAAACATGAGTTAATTTCTACTTGTTTAAGAACCTTTTTCAAGTTCATTAGTCCTTTTATATCACTTATTTCCATGTCATGAACACTATGTAATTGTTTAAGTTAATAACGGTCATTTTAACGATCATTGGTACTTGAGTAAAAAATAAGCACTTTATAATTACAAGTTTTTCATGTATCCATTATATCCAGAATGGTATTCATGATGTAGATATCATATATGTCATATATATCCAGTACATCCATGCATTTATAATATTACATAATCATTTAGAGGTAAGAAATGAAATGCACCGTTCATGGAGACGGTAAGCCGTACGTACGCATGAACACTACTTTCATTTCTATGTCGTAATTTATAGAATGAAATCATAATGATATAAAGGTATATTATAATTCCAGTATAATATCATATATAATATCATAGTTCCATCCTTTATACGTCCCACATATGGTATTTAACGAATCAAATCACATTGAGGGGCGGTAGTCCGCACTTCCTTAAATGAAGATATCGCGTTTACCCATAATGGAAACCATAATGGTATGCCCAAAATGAAAAATACAGATTATTAAGGAAAACATAAACATATTATATATCATATATAAATATAGTTTCATCTTAATGGCCACCTTTGAAGGTGTTAAAAGAATGTTGAACAATCATCGTTTCGGGAGGCATAAATTCACCATCCACGGAAACAGTTTGTTCTTTAACCATTAGATGTAGTTGTGTATAAGTGTAGCTTGAATCCTTCTTATAACAACATCCTAGTATATTTAATATACTGTAGTTGTTACAAAAAAATGAATAAAAAGAGTTTAGGGGGTTGGAGAAGCAAAATAAAACAAAAGGACTCAAGTGAAGACATTACCTTAAAATCGGGTAACTCCCTTTGGGTTGAGCTCAATGGCTTCCTTGGGAAGACATCATCCCAATGTGAGGCTTCAATGAGTAAGAGAGGGAAGTGGAGAGAAAAACTGGGCAGGTTTTGGCCGAGACAATGGCTTTGGGAGTGTGGGTAAGGAGGTAGAGGTGGGGGCCTTTTATAAGAGGAGAGGAGGGGAAATCTTGGAATGTAAAAAAAGTCACTTTATTTTAAAATGGTATTCGGATTTAAGAGGTCCCACATTGATATAATTCTAGGATAAGGTGATATGGGTTCTAAATCCACTCATCCAATTGGTTTTGGACATGTTTAGGTCTTAGATATTACATTATCTTTCCATTTTATTTATATCGTTAAATAATGAGATAATCGCTGCATCATCATGATGTCATAAATAATTTAATTTATTTAAAGTCTAAAAATTATAAAAAAAAACTATCATGTAGAAAATCTTTTTATCTTTCCAATGACTATTTATAATCAAAAATATGACTTGTATATCCCCATGTAAAAATTGTTTTAGTAAAACATATCATGTTTGTGTCATTTTTACTTTATCATTAAATAAAAAGATATTTATGACATTTCCCAACCAATGTGGCTCCATGGGGTCCCCAACATGACCCATTGATTGTCTTGGTCGGCCATGACACATCCAATAAGGGTAGGACATGTTTCAAGCTCATCTCATATTATTAAAACATTATTTTTACCTTAAACTACACCAATTACCTCTAATCGTGATTAAGAACTTAAAAGTTACTATTCACCAAAAATTATTTTAATCTAATTGAACCACATTTTACTTATTAATGAAACCCACGTATGTCGGATTTTTGAAAATCAAATCACAGAAGTGACAATGTTTCATTTAAATGAAAAAGCAGTTTCTTTAACTACCACTTAGTGGTTTCACTATTAATCAAAAAATTGATGTTTTTCAGAAAAAAACCAAAACATCACCCTAAGCTATATTTGATATTCTGAATTCAAAAATGATGTCTATTTTACAAAATTCAAATCATATAAGTCACATTAATTAATTTAATAATTATTTCCCGCTGTCATGACAAAAAGCGTGTTTTTATGAAACAATAAGTATCAAAAGATTGACACCAGTTTAAGTCCAATTTCAAAGTTAAATTGATTCCAATGACCACCATTGGATTAAATGGTAAAAATATATTCAGCTTACACTTTAATACCAATTAAAAATATAATCTAACCATATTATTAAATTAAATGAAAAAGCAGTTTTGATGTAAAATGCAGTATTTTTCACTATTCATTAAAAAAAGAACATTGTCAGAAAAATACCAAAAAATTATCCAATGTAAATTTAAATGTCTCAATCATAATTAATATGTTTATTTTTACTAATATAGATTATAAAATTGTCAAAATATTGATTTAAAAAGGGTTTTCCATCAAAAGGCAGTAAGACAATCTTTTAAGAATATTAGTGTATTCCATGCATAAGATTGTATTTATTTTCATTTTAAGCCTCTAAAACACTATCTTAATCATTAATAGACATAGATAAAAATATCTATTATTCATTACTTACTTGGGATATTACATCCTTCCCCCTTTAGAAAATTGCATCCCCTCAATTTATTTACATATCAAATAAATGGGGGTACTTATCTCTCATTGCATTTTCAGATTCCCATGTTGCCTCTTCCATCATGTGGTTTTTCCACAAATCCTTTACCTGATTAATCACCTTATTTCGTAACACTTGCTCCCTGTGGACAAGAATCTGGACCAGTTGTTCCTCATATGATAGGTTCTCTTCCAGTTGAACTACCTCTAGACTCAAAACATGAGATGGATCTGGCATATACTTTCTCAACATCGAAACATGAAAAACATTGTGTACCTGTGATAAACTTGGAGGTAAAGCCACCCGGTATGCAACTGATCCAAATCTCTCCAGAAGTTCATATGGTCCAATGAACCTTGTACTCAGATTTCCTTTCATACCAAATCGCATCACACTTTTCCATGGTGATACTTTGAGAAAAACATGATCAGCTACCACAAAAGTTAGATCCTTCCTCCTGTTGTCTGCATAACTCTTCTGCCTACTCTGGGCTGTTCTCATGTGTTTCTGAATCAGCTGAAATTTTTCTGCCAACTCTTCTACCAATTCTGGTCCCATCAACTTCCTTTCACCCACTTCATCCCAGAAAGCTGGAGTTCGACACCGCTTCCCATATAATGCCTCAAATGGTGCCATCTGTATACTGGAATGAAAACTGTTATTATATGAAAATTCAACCAAAGAAAGATGTTGGTCCCAACTTCCCTGATAATTCATCGAACAAGCTCGTAGCATATCCTCCAAGGTCTAAATTGTTTGTTCCGACTTCCCATCTGATTGAGGATGAAATACTGTATTAAAATTTAATTCAGTACCCAACGACTTCTGAAGGCCTTTCCAAAAGATAGAAGTGAACCTGGGATCACGATCAGATACAATGGAGAGAGGAACTCCATGTAACCTGACTATCTCCTTAGGATACAAACGGGAAAGGTGATCTAGGGAAAAAGTATCTCGTATAGCAAGGAAATGAGCAGATTTAGTCAAGCGATCAACAATAACCCAGATTGCATTATTACCACGATATGTCTTTGGAAATCCTACAACAAAGTCCATTGATATATTCTACCATTTCCACTCTGGCACTGGTAAAGGCTGAAGCATCCCTTTCGGTAACTGCCGCTCTGCTTTAACCTGTTGACATGTCAAACACTTCACAGTAAAATCAACAATATCACTTTTCATTCCATCCCACCAGTAATACTCCCGCAGATCTCTGTACATCTTAGTACTACAAGGATGAACTGAAAATGGAGAACTATGAGCTTCACATAACAACTCTCTCTTCAACTGTGAATCACAGGCACACAAAATCTCTTCCCAAATCTCAAAACGCAATAATTATCAATGTTGAATTTAGGAAACTTACCTTTCTGAACCAGCTCTACCTTTTCTGCAACTCACTGTCTTGCTTATGTGCTTTCTTGATTATATCTGATAGAGATGATCTCACTGATACCTGAAACAAAATAGAAGAACTTCCTGAACCAACAACTTCTATGCCAAAGTTCATCAAATCCTTAACCAAAGGATCACGTTCCAAACACAACATTGCTAATGAAGCATTACTTTTTTGACTCAAAGCATCAGCCACTTTATTTGCTTTTCTCAGATGGTAATGAATTGTACAATCATAATCCTTGATTAATTCCATCCATCTTCTCTGTCTCATGTTTAACTATTTCTGAGTGAATATATACTTTAAACTTTTGTGATCAGTATATATTTCACACTTTAATCCATACAAATGATGCCTCCAAATTTTTAAAGCAAAAACAACAGCAGCTAATTCCAAATCATGTGTAGGGTAATTTACCTCATGAGTTTTCAATTGTCGTGAAGCATAAGCAATTACCTGATCATTCTGCATTAGGACGCAACCAAGTCCTTTCAATGAATCATCACTGTATATAACAAACTCACCATTCATGGAAGGTAGTTCCAAAACTGGAGCATTCACCAATATTCTTTTCAATTCCTGAAAACAATCATCACATTCTTTTGTCCAGATAAACTTAACACCCTTTCGAGTTAGCTTATTCATTGGACTAGATAACCGTGAAAAATTTCTAGCAAACCTTCGGTAATAGCCTGCCGAACCAAGGAAGCTATGAATCTCAGTTACATTTGTGGGTCTTGTCCATTCTTCAACAACCTTTGTTTTTACAAGATCAACGGTTATCCCATCTTTAGAAACAATGTGACCAAGGAAAAAAATTTGTTGCAACCAAAACTCACACTTTCTGAATTTCCCATACAATTTCTTTTCTTTTAAGGTTTGAAAAATAACCCTTAAATGTATTTCATGCTCCTCTTTACTTTTAGAAAAAACCAAAATATCATCAATGAAAACAACCACAAACTTATCCAAGAACTCATGGAAAATTCTATTCATTATTTCCATGAATACAACATGTGCATTGGTTAGCCCAAAAGGCATTACTAAAAATTCATAATGGCCATATCTTGTACGGAACGCGGTCTTCGGAACATCTACTTCCTTTAACTTCAGCTGATGGTACCCCGAACTGAAGTCAATCTTTGAAAAATACTGAGCTTCATAGAGCTGATCAAACAAATCATCAATATGAGGGAAATGATATTTGTTCTTAATAGTAATATTATTCAAGGCCCTATAATCAATGAAAAGTCTCATTGAACCATCTTTCTTTTTAACAAATAAAACAGGAGCACCCCATGGTGACGTGCTAGGTCGAATGAAACCATTCTCTAATAAATAATGCAATTGATCCTTCAACTCTAAAAGTTCAATTTGAGCCATTCGATAAGGGGGGTTTGGAATTGGCTTAGCATCAGGAACTAAGTCAACAGTAAACTCAACTTCCCGATCTGGTTTGATTCCAGGAAACTCATCAGGAAAAACATCAGGATACTCATTTACCACTGGCACATCATTAATCTGAACAGTTCCTTTATTTTCAACGATGTGTGCAAGGTAACATTCATTTACATATTTTACAAGTTTCTCGGCCTCTTGAAATGTTATCAAAAGTAAGGGTTCATTCTTGTAAACAAAATGAAAGTCTTTTTGAAAAGAAACTTCATTAGCTCTACAGTCAATCATAGCATGGTAAATAGAGAGCCAATCCATACCCAAGATAACATCAAACTCTACTAGAGGTAGAACAATAAGGTTTTCAAGTAGGTTCTTTCCACAGATAAGGATATGAAGATTCTTATAAATTCTTTTTGCCTCAAAATTTCCCACAGGTGTTTTTACCAAAAGTTCATGAGTCATTTCTTGAGATGGTATTCCAATTTTACTAGAAAAGGTTTCAGAGATGAAATAATGTGTAGACCCCGAATCAAACAACACACTGGCATAATCTGAAAAAACAAACGAAGTACCTGATACAACTTCATTTGATGGCCTGACATCTGCTAATGTAGTTGCAAAGGATTTCACCACCCCTTTCTGCTTGTAGTCTAACTGCTTCCCTTCACATGCCGACAAATGAGGCATCATGATAAAAATTCTTACATTGATTTCTTCATCCCTGAAAACTAGTACTGATGCCGAAGGTTTTGGTAAATCTTTGATACTCATTGATGTACCTCCAAATAAGATTTTTATAACTCCTTCAACACCTCCTCTAGATTTGTCATTGGTACCATAGTGCATCCCTAGAAGAGGATGACATGATCCCCACCATTAGAAAATCCATCAGATTCCTATCCTGAGGATATCTGAGCACGTTGGGCCTCACAGTCTACATCCCCAGGATGTGCCACCCAAGATCACTGATGAAGTGGGAGAGTAATTGTCATAGACTAGAGGTAAGATACTTCATCTCTATCCACAATGGATATCTACAATGTGGCTAGCTGCTCTGTCGCATCACTCGAGAACTGTAGGCAAGACCTCTTGCTGAGTGCATTTGATAAAACGTTCCAGATCCCAAGAGTATAGACTATGTTAATGACATAGTCCTAGAGGATGTCTAGCAATCTCCATTATTTCATTTTCAGGAACTTCCTTGAGAAGATATAATTGAGACACTTGTGATTAGAGTTAATAGTAAACGGTTCACCCATGAAGTAGTGTCACTACATCTTCTAGCAAAGACTAGTACTGGTAACTCCGAGTCATGGGTAGCGTACTTATTCTAATGATGTATCAAATTTCATGATCCATAGGTGATAATCGCTAACTACTACATCAGGACAAAACCCAGTCTAGTCCCTCATGGGTCACAGTAAATTATGTACCCAACTTCCTCTTCTGGTAGCCCCATGATTGGAGAACTCGTCAGTCTCAACCACGGATCCTCGAATCGATGATGGTACATATAGTCACATAAGAAAAGATTCCCCTTATTAATCAAGGCTATAAATGTTTCCGACACCCTGGAGAAGTCAGGTAAAAAGCGTTGTTAGTATCCAACCAATCCCAAGAAACACCGCACCTCAGTCACACATTTGGGTGGCTCTCAATAAAACACTACCTCTGTATTTTTTGGTTCCACAATATCTCCAATCATAGATATAATGTACCCTAGGATATGAACTTCATGTATCCAGAAATGAAACATTGAGATATTTCCATAAAACTGGTTCTCTCGGAGTGTATTCAGAACTATCTGTAGCTACGTGGTGTGCTCCTCATCCGTTGACGAGTATTCCAATATTTTTTCGATGAATACCACCATAGAGAGATCGAGATATGAATTAAAGATCCTATTCATAATCCCCATGAACACTTCCAGAGCATTTTTAACACCGATAGCCATCACCAAAAACTATTAATGGACATACTGACATCTGAAGGCTATCTTCGGTACATCCTTGTCCAATACCCTAAGCTGATGATAGCCTGATATGAGGTCTATCATTGAAAACCAACGAGCTCTATTCATTTTGTCGAAGATATCATCAATCATTATTAGTGGATACTTTTTGTTCATGATCACATGATTTAGGCGCCGATAGTCTACAAAAATCCTAAAGCTCCCATCTGCCTTCTTGGTGAACAAGATTGGGGATGCCAATGGAGAAAGACTAGGTCTTATGAACCCTTTTACCTGCAAGTCCTCCTTCTGTACCGGCAACTCCTAAAGCTCCACAGGATCCCTATGATATGCTGGTGAAGATATAATTGCCATCAAGGTCTACATGTAGACGTAATACTCTACCTCTGTCCATGTAGGTAGTCTATGAACATCATCAGAAATGATATCAACATACTGGTCCACCACTAAGGGATAACCCAAAATCCTCACATCAACTACTCCAAGGGTGTGGCTAGCCAACTGATGAGTACTCTTCTACACCCTCCTCTGAGATAGTAGATATATTACTACAATGGTTTCTTTCTCACTGGTGAAGGTAAAGATGATCCCATCAACACGGACACACCAAAAATTCCACCTAAAAAGTTAATCTGATCATGGACTACAGATAGCTAGTCCATACACAAGATGACATCGTAAGACCTCGATGCTAATACGAGGATACACCAGCTGAATCTCTCGCCTCCAAGAGTTATCTCACACAGCCTTCACTAGTTTTCAATCATCTAATATTCTCCCTTAGTAGTATCTAATTGCAAGGATTGAGCTAACAGGTCTAACAGAATCTACGAGCTCCGAACAATTGTTATGGCAATGAAAGAGTGACCGGTACCCATGTTTATATATACTATAAATAAGGTTCAATTGACACAGATCATACATCTAATCATATCTGGAGCCTCGTGGTCATAGGCATCTTCTTCCTGTATCTCTTCTCACCCCTGTCCACCTGCTCCCAATGGTCAGATTGGACCTCCTAGTGGTTGTGGCAGTAGAACATCAAATATCGGTCTACTACCTATTGCATGACCTACTCCTCGTTCTCTTGAACTCTTGCAATGTGCTCAGTCGACGTGCATAGTCTTCCAGTGGAGGCTAGTGGAATATGCATCCCAACATGTGGTGGTACTACTAGTGCACCACCCGAAGGTGCAACCACTGTAGGAGGGCCCTACACTTGATCCTCATCACTTATTGGGACATCATCGTGTACCCTCTCAAAAATCCTGGATGGCTTTCTATGTGGTGACATCCTGAAATTAAACAGGTACCCCAGAGTCAATATGTTATTCATGGTGAGTTGACTCAAAATAGATCAATGTAAAAACATTTACAAAACACACACAATCATTGTTTTCGTGTACCGAGTAAGAAATAATAATTCAGGGTACTTGGGTATGAATATGTCGGCCTCCGTACAAATAATGGACTCCCCGAACTGAAAACCATAATCAAAAAACATAACACTCTTTCTCCATTAAAAAGATCATATTCCAAGTTTTTCGGTAGAACCGACTCCTTTGATACCAATTTTTCTGGACCCGTACCTTGGGGCATGTGTCGGGACCACCCCAATCCCGCCTTCTATAGGACAGTGGTTGGAGACTACAACAAGAAAGGTGTAACCCTAAAACAATATGGTATTTCCTTTAAACATGTACAAACACAAAATCCAAGAACAAACCAAGATGCAACCATGAAGTAAAAATGCAGTAGTAAAGCTGTATACAAAATGAAAATGGGGTCAGGATACATGCCCAATTGAAAGCTACAACTGCAATTGAAAAATAGAAAATTGATCATAATATCGTCCACCGAGGATCCTACATGAAGTGTAGGTATAGCTCTCTCTACTGCTCTCCATGAAACCAATCTTCTATGTGTACTTCCAGGTCCTAGATCCCTCAATACTCAATAATGTTTCTTGTCATCTCCACATGACACAGAATGGTGGGACCTAAGCCCATGTAGGTTTGAGTATAACAATACCCAGTATGGACCCCAAGACCTGAGAAGGTCTCACAGAATTACACAAAGGAAAACAAAAAATCATGTTCTCAATCACAAAGCACAAAAATAGTCACATCTCAATATAGGTATAAGTAATGCACAAAAGTATATTTGATTACTCGAAAAGCTAGATCATCTTATTCTGCCAAGAGGCACTAATACTGATTATACATAGTCTAACTCACACAAGATCAGTAGGTAATAACCCTTACATGAACCAAAAAGGATACAAACATCCTAGAGTCGAACTGTAATATTCCCCTCATGAAGTAACCTAACGATCTGTCCCATCATAAGGGTCTTAACACAATATAAGGCCCGTCAATCAGACACTTATTCTGTATATTATTGGAATTTTAGTGTCGAGTTCCTCGATGGATTCAGTTTCGATCCAAACTAGTCATACATCAACATTCTCCAAAACCCTCGGGGAGTATCGGAAAAGGACCTTCTCACTCCAAGGATCCCAGTGCCAAAAATATTTTGTAAAATGGACATTCGGTTCGGATGATATGGTCACTTATGCAAATCAGGGCCCGAGTGGGCTACAAGGTCCACTTCGACCAAGTCAGACCGACCTGGCCCAACTCGGCCGGGGCCGATCTGACCTGGCTCGTTTCAACTTGATACGGTTTTGTTCTAATCCGGCCTAGCCAGAACCATCTTCGGCCTGCCCAGTTAGCCGATCCATAGACTGGACCAGCCCGCCCTGGTAGGGTGAGGTCGTAGTGGCCCGACCCACTGGCTCGCATGAACCATGCAGGTTTGCACAATGTGCTACAGTTGAATGACTAAAAGGGCCAATTCGGCTCCATTATTAGCAGCGCCAGGTGGCACCCCCTCATCCCCCACGAGACCTGCATTCATCTGGTCACGTGCATTGCCGCAACTTCAACCAGAAGCTTTATTCAGTGCGATGTGCGACAGTGCACCGCCTCCACCGTCATGGCCAGATTCTACCAGCCGCCTTTCCGACCACCATGGAACTGAGCAGAGCCACTCTTCCATAATGGCCTGAGGTTTCCATTAGCTACCCTCGTTCTCCGAAACTGGTGCCACCCTCAATCTTCTTTCATGAGAAATTGGGTGAGTTCCGGTGGTCCATTATTCCTTATGGATGTGCCCACGATCCTATCAGGATGTATAATTCATTGAGTGCCTCTCAGTTTCAAGGTTCCATCTAGTTAAAACAACATGCATTCGAAGAGTGAAATGAAAAACAAGTGGCAGAGTGTAACAGCCCGAGATTTTATGAAAAATATTCTTTTTTATGTCTTGTGTTGTACGCTACACCAAAAGGAGCTTGCACAACACACATCCTTGACTTGCCTTGCATTACACGCAATCACGACCTTCCTCGATAGCGTGTGTAGTACGCAATACCGAGTTTCACTAAACAACGATATGCTATTAAAATATTATTAAAACTAGCCGTTATGAATAGTAATAACCACTTTTTAAATTTTAGAAATTTTAAAATGGACTTAATTTTTGGATTCAGAGTATCGAATTTAGCCTAAGGTGAAATTTTGGTACTTTTCGGATAACTTTCATATTCTGATGAATAGTGAAAATTACAAAATTATAATTAAAAACAACTTTTTTAATCGAAATAATTAATAGTGATAAATCATTAATTTGAGTGGTTTTAAAGTATATTTAGAATAGATTTCTACAATTTAATACAATTTTGGTCATTGGATGTAATTTCACATTTAAACTAGACATAAACAAGTGTCAATCTTTTGATAGATATTGTTTCTTAAAAACACGCTATTTGATTTAACAGCGGGATTTAATTATAAAATTAATTAATGCAACTTTTATGTAATGAATTTGGTAAAATAGACTTCATTTTTGAATTCGAAATATAGCTTGGGATGAAATTTTGGCACTGTTCTGAAAAACATCAATTTTTGATGAATAGTGAAACTACTAAGTGGTAGTTAAAAAACTGAATTTTTCATAAAACTTAATTTTACCGCTTCTGTGAATGGAATTTCAAAAATCCGAGAGACACGGTTGATGTCAGTAAGTAAAATGTGGTTCAATGAGATGAAAATAATTTTTGGTGAATAGTAACTTTTTACTTTTTTTTACCGCGGTTAATAGTAAATAGGGTAACTAAGGGTAAATATGATATTAATATTACCCTAACACATGTCCTAATTCTATTGGACAAGTGTAATTCGACCAAAAACAAACTTAGGAATAAAATATGACCATTTAGGCCCACTTGGATTAGATTAGGACATTTATTATTAATTTATTTAAAGAAGGGTTAAAATAGTAAAAATCAAAGTTTAATAAGTAAATAATTTTTAATATGGGGTTATACATAAGATAAATTAGATTGTAAATATTCATTAGAAAGCTAAAAAGATTTAATACATGATGGTATTTTATTTGTAATTTTTAGACATCAAATAATATAATTTATTTATGACACAATGATGATGCAGTAATTATCTTATTAATGAAATATTGACATAATTGATGTTATAAACACCAAAATAAATATAATTTGAGACTTTTTTATGAATTCCACTAATTTTATAGTTTACTATGATATATTAGTGTTGATTTAATTAACTTTGTTCGAACATATAATTCTGTTATGACTTTCACAAAAATCATATATCAAATAGTGTCAAAATTGACACAAAATAGTTTTTAAATCTAATATTATATTATTAATTGTTATTTTATTCCTAAAAATCTAAGGTTCGGCCAAATTACTTAGATAAGGATATATATTTTAATAAAAAACAATTTGGGGTTCGTTTGGCATGTTATAGTAAGTGTATTAACCATATAGTGAAAGAAAACAAAAAGACACGGTAAAAGTTAAATTATTTAACTTAGAGTTAAATCTAATTGATAAGGTTAAAATAATAACCTAAACTTGTCTAAATACTATTGGTTGATACGATTTCGACCCATCCCCACTTTATCTTCGAAATAAGACCCTTTGGAACCATTATAAACCGATTTTGACTTTAAAATAAAATAATATTTAGAGGTATTCCTAAGGTGCCCCTCTCCTCCCTTATAAAAGGACACCTCCTCTCCCTCCTCCTCACACCAATTTGAGCACTCAAGCTCGGCCAACACCTACCAAAATCTCTTCTCAACTTCCCTAAAAACATCCTAGAGGTTCTTGTCTTCCTCAAAGACCAATTTTAGTGCCCTAAGAGGAGGTCTCAAAGAGGCACTTCAAAGAAGAGGTAATTACCGTTACCAATTCTTTCATCTTTATTTCTTCTTCCACTTCTTCTTCTTAGGTTGTTTCATTATGAAGTAATAACATCAGTATCACTAATATACTTATATGTTATTATAAGTATGAAACAAACCTATTTCACCATCTATCCATCCTACGGAAAAAGAAATCACCGCGCGTGCGTACATACAGAATACCGTCTCCACGCCGTGGTGTAATCTATTTTCCACCACCACCTTACATGGATGGGTATAATGGTGTAAAGAATAACTATACATAGTTATTACAACATCATATTGATTATGATATATTGTATGATCCACTCCAATTCAATTCAATATTTATAGAAATGATATCATCGCTCGTGCGTACGTACGGACTACCGTCTCCACGACGCGATGAGATTCATTCTCCATGTTAACCATTTAAGAATGATTATAATGTATATATAAGAAATAATAATGAAATATATGACATTATAAAGCTAGTGGATTTATGTATATATATACATATGTATGCCATCTACTTACTTCCATTTCAAGACAATAAGGAAAGGAAAACAGTGTTCATGCGTACGTACGGACTACCGTCTCCATGAACAGTGTTTTTCATTTTATTTATCTACCTATTATATATATATATATACTGAATATATATGATATATAAATCATATTATATATTCTGGAAGTGATTAAATCATGATATAAGTAATAATGATGTCAAGAACAACAAGTCAAAACACCTACGATAAATGAAACGATTTTACCCAAAACGCTTCTTTAACATGGAATTTACAAAAGAACGGGTAATATAATGTCATAAGTGAACCATATATGATATCATAACAATGAATATGATTATGTAATAAGTCAATAACATGATTTAAATCATTATATAGGAGGTTCGGACACTTACAAATCAAGTCGGACCTAAGGTAAGGGAAATATCACAATCTCATTTTTATCCGAGATTGTTTATTCGTAAGTATTTACTGGGGTGTATTTTATCATCCACATCCATGTTTCATCAATATGTAATATTATTTCCATCCACCTACAATTTTTTAAATCCATTTTTACCCTTCGGTGAGTTTTTAGTAATATGTACGAAAGGAATCTTTTGTCGTTTTTCGTACGAGGTACTTTTTGACTTTTCCGACAAAAGTACGAAGAATGTTTTTTTAACTTATACGGCATGAATGGATTTTTAAAACATTATTTCCAAGAAACATCATTTAAAAGTTTTCAAGTTTATTTTTAATCAACTTCTTTTATTTTAATGTCGTATGACATGTTATGAAAGGAAAAATGTTTTTGAAGTAGAAAGGATATTTTCCTCAAGAATGGAGTTCAAGTGTTTTATCAAAATTATTTTCCATCTAAGATAATAAAGGGTTCTGTTTTAATCCCTATTATTACATTGTTTTGATTATGTTGTGATGGAAATATTTTTATGAATTCCTTTATCTTATATGAATTGTTTTATGATGTCATGTTGTTTAAGAATCCCATTTTTATTACATGGGTTACACTATGATGTATGGTTTATGATTATGTGGCACACATAAGAAAGGATTCATTATGAGATGGGTGGGACCTATATCTCCCTCCAATGCATTGGGTAAAGATTTTATATCTCATGAGATAGACAGGGCTGGAACGGTAGGTTATACCGGTTCAGTGAAATAGGACTGAAACGAGGGTTACTTGATTCAGAAAGGGACTTTGTCCACTAAGATAGTCTTGGCAATGAGTCTTGACTAACAAGAAATTATTCTCTATGATTATGTGTGTATTCCACAATGTTTCATGTTTTATGTTATTATTATTGGGATTTAATTTCACTACTATGATTTATCCCATGTTATGAAATTATGCTCTCTTTTGCAGGTTAAGATTTCCAAAAGTTATGTTCTTATGTATATGATGTGATTGATATTTCTTTTGTTTACCCTTACTGAGCATTTGAGCTCACCCTTTTATGTTTTCTTTTCCCCAGGATATAATGAAAGGTTTTAGGTAAAAAAAAGGGAAGATCTTTATGGGAGATATTGAAGATCATTCACCACGATTAGAAGATTACGTTCCGAGTTTCCAAAGACACTAAACTATTACGATCCTTGTGTGTGTGTTTTTGTTATGTACTAAGTATTCCGCAAATTTAATGTAAAGTCCTTGTACGTCAGGCTTCGGGTCTCTACAGTTGGTATCAGAGGAAATGTTTAGTCAACCTTTGGAAACTAGGATGCGAAAACGTTAGTGAGATCCCTAGAGATATTTCTAAGGTATTTCTAGGGATGTCCCTAGGGATAAGTATACGTATAGGTTATAGTAATAGAATTACGCTAACGATCATAGAATTAAACCTAAGATGTTGGATATTGAAGGTACTCCCCCTTTATTATGTTGTTTTCCCTAGCATGATTTTTTCCTCTCACACTATTCTTTTTGGGTTTTAGACGATGGCTGGAACCCGAAGGAACCGTGTTGATCAATGCAATGGACAATGCAATGATTGCCCTCCTGAACAAACAAATGTTATGGGAGATGGAGTGCAAAATCTTATTTCTATACTTACACAAGCTATGAATCATTCTGGACTTCCAAATGAGCAGAGAAGGGAACAATATTCTATTGAGTCCTTCATGAGGCAACGTCCACCTTCTTTCAGTGGGTCTTCTGATCCACTTGTGGCTGAACAATGGATCAGTACTACTGAAAAGATATTTTCAGTTCTTCAATGTTCTGAACATGATAAAGTCATCTTAGCAGTATATCGTTTGGAAGGTGAAGCTGATCAATGGTGGAATCTTATCAAGAATACGAGGCCAAGAGATGAAATTGAGTCCATGGAATGGGACGAGTTCAAGAACTTGTTTTTCAGTAAGTACTTCCCTCGTATTCTTCGAACAAAGATGGAGAAAGAGTTTCTTGAACTGAAGCAAAGGGACGATGAATCTGTTGGTACCTATGAAGAAAATTTTACAAGACTTGCAAGGTATGTTTCTGGAATTATCATCCAACCTGAAAGTAAAGTTGATCGATTTTTCAGTGGCTTAAAACCAAGTCTTCGAAGGGCATTAGCTATAAGAGACTTCAGTAGCTATGATGAAATTGTGCGTTGTGCTATCAAGGTAGAAATGGAAGTTGGTGTTACATATCCATCTCATGGTTTTGACAAGAAACGAAAGATGGAGTTCAAGGAGAAATCTCAGAATAATGGTGAAAAGAAGATGAATGTTTCCTTATGCACAAAGTGTGGAAAGAAGCATGGTGGAGATTGTCTTAAAGGGACTAGAAAATGTTTTAAGTGTGGAAAAGAAGGTCATCGAGCAGCTGAGTGTCGAAGTAATGGAAAAAGGGTTTCTAATGATGTGAATAAAGCAAACACTGCAGAGAACGCACCGCCAACACTTCAATGCTTCAAGTGCAAGGAAATGGGGCATTATGCTAATAATTGCCCTAATCCAAGGGTTAGTGATGATCAACATGAGAAACCACTGAAGGAAAAGGACAAAGGGAAGTCACATGCGATCACTATTGGCGATGTTGAATATGACAACGATGTGGTGGAATGATTCAGTGTTTATGTAATCGGATTCCAAAATAATGTTGTATCATTGAGTATTACAATATTTATTGATGTGGTATTCAAAGTGATTGAGATATTTTTTGGAAATAAGATGATATGCGCATAATGAAGACGAGAAAATGAAATGTTTAATAGTATTCATGAGCTCATGATTGATATAAGGACTAAGTGATATCATGGTTTGAGTATATAGAATTTTGAGGATTTTGGTATGTGGAAAGTGTTAACTTTTAACTGCACTCATGTTTTCACTAAGGTATTCAAGAGAATACACGATTAAGGACTTTGAATGTTTGGAATGTGACCAACAAGACATATCTTATGATATGTGGGGATCAACGACAGTATTAAATCTCTATATTATGTATAATCCTAAAGATTAGACTGGATTATGTTGGACATAAGTTAGTATTGTTTAAGGATAGAAGATTTTCGATATTATTGATGGGATGTTATAGTAACGTAGTTTTAGAAAAAGGACAACCTGCAGGACGGGCGACAACCCATCGCTTCGGACAAGGCTGTAGGAATCGAACCCACAACCGAAGTGCGACTGGCCTTTATCGCCTACCACTGACCTATAGGAAGTCCCTGTTTAGTAGAAACTAGTGTTATTATATTAAGCACTATGATATATGAGGTATAAGCCCATTTTAGGAACCATATATGATTAATCCCACTATAGATCGACTTATGTATATAAATTTTGCTAACCTTTTGAGACAGATGGAATGACCCGTCATTCTATCACATGATCTGCTAACACTTCACGAATAACAAATTCAACTTCATTTATTTAAGAGATGAAGTGGAAATTGTTAAAGGCACGAACAACAGTGATATTGTACCAAAATAAAGTAAGTATTTATTTTAATTCAAATTCTTTAACTTTAGGGAAATGATCTTGAAAACCAAAAATGTTGTCCTAGTTCTCTTATACCTGATGAATCAGATGGTACCTTAGATCGTCACAAATTTATGGATTTGTGATTACTGGCTTTTCCATAGCCATGTTCTCTACCACTCTCCATCAGAACATGATTGTTAGATTTCTCTTCCATATCCATATTTTCACCTATGTGGAAACCCAGTGATTAGTTTATTTGGGTAATCGTTACATTTCATACTTTAGTTTTTAAAGCCAAGTTTTGGTATTCCCTTTTACGATGTGGGTTTCTATTAAATAAACTTTCGAATAGTAAACCATTTATAACCCCGACGAATTTCGAGGGCGAAATTCATTTTAAGGGGGGTAGAATGTAACAGCCCGAGATTTTATGAAAAATATTCTTTTTTATGTCTTGTGTTGTACGCTACACCAAAAGGAGCTTGCACAACACACATCCTTGACTTGCCTTGCATTACACGCAATCGCGACCTTCCTCGATAGCGTGTGTAGTACGCAATACCGAGTTTCACTAAACAACGATATGCTATTAAAATATTATTAAAACTAGCCGTTATGAATAGTAATAACCACTTTTTAAATTTTAGAAATTTTAAAATGGACTTCATTTTTGGATTCGGAGTATCGAATTTAGCCTAAGGTGAAATTTTGGTACTTTTCGGATAACTTTCATATTCTGATGAATAGTGAAAATTACTAAATTATAATTAAAAACAACTTTTTTAATCGAAATAATTAATAGTGATAAATCATTAATTTGAGTGGTTTTAAAGTATATTTAGAATATATTTCTACAATTTAATACAATTTTGGTCATTGGATGTAATTTCACATTTAAACTAGACATAAACAAGTGTCAATCTTTTGATAGATATTGTTTCTTAAAAACACGCTATTTGATTTAACAGCGGGATTTTATTATAAAATTAATTAATGAAACTTTTATGTAATGAATTTGGTAAAATAGACTTCATTTTTGAATTCGAAATATAGCTTGGGATGAAATTTTGGCACTGTTCTGAAAAACATCAATTTTTGATGAATAGTGAAACTACTAAGTGGTAGTTAAAAAACTGAATTTTTCATAAAACTTATTTTTACCGCTTCTGTGAATGGAATTTCAAAAATCCGAGAGACACGGTTGATGTCAGTAAGTAAAATGTGGTTCAATGAGATGAAAATAATTTTTGGTGAATAGTAACTTTTTACTTTTTTTTACCGCGGTTAATAGTAAATAGGGTAACTAAGGGTAAATATGATATTAATATTACCCTAACACATGTCCTAATTCTATTGGACAAGTGTAATTCGACCAAAAACAAACTTAGGAATAAAATATGACCATTTAGGCCTACTTGGATTAGATTAGGACATTTATTATTAATTTATTTAAAGAAGGGTTAAAATAGTAAAAATCAAAGTTTAATAAGTAAATAATTTTTAATATGGGGTTATACATAAGATAAATTCGATTGTAAATATTCATTAAAAATCTAAAAAGATTTACTACATGATGGTATTTTATTTGTAATTTTTAGACATCAAATAATTTAATTTATTTATGACACAATGATGATGCAGTAATTATCTTATTAATGAAATATTGACATAATTGATGTTATAAACACCAAAATAAATATAATTTGAGACTTTTTATGAATTCCACTAATTTTCTAGGTTACTATGATATATTAGTGTTGATTTAATCAACTTGGTTCGAACATATAATTCTGTTATGACTTTCACAAAAATCATATATCAAATAGTGTCAAAATTGACACAAAATAGTTTTTAAATCAAATATTATATTATTAATTGTTATTTTATTCCTAAAAATCTAAGGTTCGGCCAAATGACTTAGATAAGGATATATATATTTTAATAATAAACAATTTGGGGTTCGTTTGGCTTGTTATAGTAAGTGTATTAACCATATAGTGAAAGAAAACAAAAAGACACGGTAAAAGTTAAATTATTTAACTTAGAGTTAAATCTAATTGATAAGGTTAAAATAATAACCTAAACTTGTCTAAATCCTATTGGTTGATAGGATTTCGACCCATCCCCACTTTATCTTCGAAATAAGACCCTTTGGAACCATTATAAACCGATTTTGACTTTAAAATAAAATAATATTTTGAGGTATTCCTAAGGTGCCCCTCTCCTCCCTTATAAAAGGACACCTCCTCTCCCTCCTCCTCACACCAATTTGAGCACTCAAGCTCGGCCAACCCCTACCAAAATATCTTCTCCACTTCCCTAAAAACATCCTAGAGGTTCTGGTCTTCCTCAAAGACCAATTTTAGTGCCCTAAGAGGAGGTCTCAAAGAGGCACTTCAAAGAAGAGGTAATTACCGTTACCAATTCTTTCATCTTTATTTCTTCTTCCGCTTCTTCTTCTTAGGTTGTTTCATTATGAAGTAATAACATCAGTATCACTCATATACTGATATGTTATTATAAGTATGAAACAACCCTATTTCACCATCTATCCATCCTACGGAAAAAGAAATCACCGCGCGTGCGTACGTACGGAATACCGTCTCCACGCCGTGGTGTAATCTATTTTCCACCACCACCTTACATGGATGGGTATAATGGTGTAAAGAATAACTATACATAGTTATTACAACATCATATTGATTCTGATAAATTTTATGATCCACTCCAATTCAATTCAATATTTATAGAAATGATATCATCGCTCGTGCGTACGTACGGACTACCGTCTCCACGACGCGATGAGATTCATTCTCCATGTTAACCATTTAAGAATGATTATAATGTATATATAAGAAATAATAATGAAATATATGACATTATAAAGCTACTGGATTTATGTATATATATACATATGTATGTCATCTACTTACTTCCATTTCAAGACAATAAGGAAAGGAAAACATCGTTCATGCGTACGTATGGACTACCGTCTCCATGAACGGTGTTTTTCATTTTATTTATCTACCTATTATATATATATATACTGAATATATATGATATATAAATCATATTTTATATTCTGGAAGTGAGTAAATCATGATATAAGTAATAATGATGTCAAGAACAACAAGTCAAAACACCTACGATAAATGAAACGATTTTACCCAAAACGCTTCTTTAACATGGAATTTACAAAAGAACGGGTAATATAATGTCATAAGTGAACCATATATGATATCATAACAATGAATATGATTATGTAATAAGTCAATAACATGATTTAAATCATTATACAAGAGGTTCGGACACTTACAAAGCAAGTCGGACCTAAGGTAAGGGAAATATCACAATCTCATTTTTATCCGAGATTGTTTATTCGTAAGTATTTACTGGGGTGTATTTTATCATCCACATCCATGTTTCATCAATATGTAATATTATTTCCATCCACCTACAATTTTTTAAATCCATTTTTACCCTTCGGTGAGTTTTTAGTAATATGTACGAAAGGAATCTTTTGTCGTTTTTCGTACGATGTACTTTTTGACTTTTCCGACAAAAGTACGAAGAATGTTTTTTTTAACTTATACGGCATGAATGGATTTTTAAAACATTATTTCCAAGAAACTTCATTTACAAGTTTTCAAGTTTATTTTTAATCAACTTCTTTTATTTTAAAGTTGTATGACATGTTATGAACGGAAAAATGTTTTTGAAGTAGAAAGGATATTTTCCTCAAGAATGGAGTTCAAGTGTTTTATCAAAATTATTTTCTATCTAATATAATAAAGGGTTCTGTTTTAATCCATATTATTACATTGGTTTGATTATGTTGTGATGGAAATATTTTTATGAATTCCTTTATTTATATGAATTGTTTTATGATGTCATGTTGTTTAAGAATCCCATTTTTATTACATGGGTTACGCTATGATGTATGGTTTATGATTATGTGGCACACATAAGAAAGGATTCATTATAAGATGGGTGGGACCTATATCTCCCTCCAATGCATTGGGTAAAGATTTTATATCTCATGAGATAGACAGGGCTGGAACGGTAGGTTATACCGGTTCAGTGAAACAGGACTGAAACGAGGGTTACTCGATTCAGAAAGGGACTTTGTCCACTAAGATAGTCTTGGCAATGAGTCTTGAGTAACAAGAAATGATTCTCTATGATTATGTGTGTATGCCCCAAAGTTTCATGTTTTAAGTTATGATTATTGGGATTTAATTTCACTACTATGATTTATCCCATGTTATGAAATTATGCTCTCTTTTGCAGGTTATGATTTCCAAAAGTTATGTTCTTATGTATATGATGTGATTGATATTTCATTTGTTTACCCTTACTGAGCATTTGAGCTCACCCTTTTATGTTTTCTTTTCCCCAGGATATAAAGAAAGGTTTTAGGTAAAAAAAAGGAAGATCTTTATGGGAGATATTGAAGATCTTTCACCACGATTAGAAGATTACGTTCCGAGTTTCCAAAGACACTAAACTATTACGATCCTTGTGTGTGTGTTTTTGTTATGTACTATGTATTCCGCAAATGTAATGTAAAGTCCATGTACGTCAGGCTTCGGGTCTCTACATAGAGGGTCCGAGCCATGTTCATTTGTCCTGTGCCATCTACATTTGCATTATAAAAAGAGGGTGTAAATTATACATCACATTAAAAAATAATGATATTGCCCATTCAAATCCCCCATATCGACCACCCAAAAATTCATTAAAGAGGAGATGAAATGTAGGAATTTATTGAATAAAATGGCAACCCTACCTCGTGAACTGTTAGATGTATCATGGTCATTTGTAGAAGGAGAGTCCCCATCAGAGCGAGGTTGTCTGGGTTCGTCGATCCCAGATTTTCACCACCAAAGCTTCCATCATTGGTCGGTGGAAGACATTGTGTCACACCAACAGAGGTTCCTTTCTAGGGTAATTTGTGTCAAAATTCTACCACATGACTCAATTAAATAGATGGGGAAAAGGTGACAAACACATCAAGTAATAATTGAGGTTCATTTAATGAAAAAACTTCTTAATTCACAAATGCTGCTTTTATAAATAAATGAAAATCATTCCATTAATTGGATAGAAAATCCACTGGACCCCACTGCCACCTCTCATCCTCTAGAGAAAATGAAATAAAATAACTTGATATGTTATTATATTATTTTCTATATAAACTCCAAAATTTAACATTTTCTCCCGACCTACTATTGTTTAAGTGATGCTTCCCTTAAGCAAATCCCGGTGCTGTGGATTCAACGGTTCCATCAGATATTTTATTCAAGTACTGATTTAAAAGATAGAAAATTCTACCCGCACTTTTAATGAATTTACCATAAAGAATGTTCAAAAATTTATTCTGGGCACACCATGCCTCAGAATCACCCACCATTTGTATTTTCAGTATTGTAATAATCTCAAATATTTTGAAAAAATTACATGGAATTTTCTGGTTTTTAAATAGAATATTCACACCGAAAGTCTCTTAGAATTATAGAACCAAATTATTCTATAGACTAGTCAAATTAAAAAAAAGTGAAAACATATTAACGTCCTATAAAAATATGAACATGATTTAGAAAAATCCAAATTTTAATAGTGATAGAGGTGGATGAAATGATGATCAATGATAATGATTCTATCCTGATACCCCATCTCCTAATAAGAATTCAAAATTAATGTAAGGCCACAAGTGGAGAACGCCCATATACAATCTTATCCTTTAACGTTCTATCATAATAACCTATTTATAAATAATCAAAAAAATTATATGTATTTTTTACATATATTTAGATAAAATTAATTAATTTCAAAAAATACACACTTTATTATTATTATGGTATTGTGACATTAAAAACATGGGAAGGGAATAAATAGGTCCATGAGAGTTCTACATTACCTCCCACTTAGTTCCTCATAGAAATCACCCATCGTAGTTATATCTCACATAATACGAATAATTTTTACTATGGGAAAATAAATATTAGAATTGGTTAGATTAGATTAGTAGTATGTGTAAAAAAGGGAAATATTTAATCAAAAAAAGAGTATAAGTGTTTGAAATTTTGATAAATACACATGAAAACCATACCATTCTTTTCAAAGATTAAAATCTAAGGAATGTAATTATTATTTGGAGTTCATAAGACATGAATCATGATGAAATCAAAAAAATGATCCCCAAAATCATATATTTGACATAGTACATGGGATTATATAATACACATAAGACTAGACAATAATTACCTTAGAATCCAAGGATCATTGTAAAAAATATAATTGCGGAATGGGTTCACTCCCAATTCTATCATTGTTTTCAAGGGTCACTCCCATGAATTTCAACATGGATAGATTCCCTTACCATACTTCCATAACTGCCCAATAAAATAATATTTATCTAAAGAGATATCCATATTAACCAAATGACTTGGAGGGAGATATATTTTTCACCAATCACATAATGAAAACAATACATATTTGTTCTATAATACCCTATAAAACTTTATCATATTAGAACCCATGAAATTAAATGTCTTTGATAAATATCTTATCATACCAAAACCTATTAAAATAAATATGTTTCACAATCATTTAATCATTTCAACCAAACATATCCCATTATAAAAGAAGTTGGTTTCATAAATATTTGGTCATGGTATAACTCATAGAAGAGAAACTAATTTTATAAACAAATTTTATTCATAAACATAAACCATATTGATAATGAATAATAATTTTATCCAAGATTTATGTTTCTAGTAATACATAAGCAACACCAAACGATGTCATCATTGATTAAAAATGATGTTAAAAGACAACATAGAATATTTCATAAGAAAAATAACAGTACATTTAAAATCATATTTTTAAAACAAAAAATTCATAAAATATTTGGAAATCATTTTATTGTAAAAATACCATGAAAAATTATAAATGAATAATTAAATTTGATTTAAAATTATTCATGAGAAAGATATAATTTTATATATTGAAGTGTGTTTTAAATAAATAATTATGAAAATCCTTTTAATTGAAAAAAAAAATGAAAAAAATGAATGAAACTTAAAATAAAATATTTTTCATAATGAAGAGAAGTTAATTTCATTACATACACATTGAAATAATAATTCAATTCATTTTATTTAAGGAATACAAATGGGTAAAATTTGTGAAATGACATGAATATTGTTTTAAATTTTATTAAAAGACATTCATGGATAAAAATTTATTTAATAAATCATTTTACAAATGCAAAAAATAATTTTGAAATCATATTTACAAAAAATGTTTTTCACATAAATGTATTTTCAGAACAAAGGGGAATTATTTAGACGTCTTGTGTAATAATACATAGGAAATTTAAGTGAAAAAATTTAGTCTCATGACATGAATAGAGAGATTTTGTGAGGGAATGATCATAAGATTCCATCATTGGAATCAAAATCATAAAAACTCATGATAAATAGTGATATTATAACCTAAAACTCTTAACACATTGGCAACATTGAATCATAATCACAGAGAAATAATAAAATAAATCAGATAATAGAATATCATGAGCATAAAAATTAAATAAATTACATGCCAAAGTGGGTTTATATACACATTTGAAATGAATATATGTGCATAACCCGACATCTATCACATAGGTGGGAAATTGTGATCAAAATCTCTTACTTTTGTTTTGTAAATTTTGAAATATAAAATCCATAAAAGAGATATCCTAATGATGGATATGTAAACCCCATAAATATAAGGATAATAATCCAAAAATATATTCACTTTTATTATATACACCAATTATAAAATAGGTTGTGAATTTGACATGAGTCTTATAGAGGAAAAATAGAGACAAAAATATCTTACTGTATGTATCAGAATGATTCAAACACATTCAATCAACATCTATAATATATATATATTTATTATAAATATTTTTTATAACCATAATTAAATTTATAAAAACATACATTATTTACATAAGAACCATATTACCCATACAATAAATAGTCCATGTTAATGTCACAATTCATGTAATAACTGCTTTATTTTATTATGCATGTTTTAATTTGGAATTATGGTTTCTCAATTATTGATCATGGATAAACAATATAAATAACTATAAAAATTATTTGAATATAAAATATAATAATCATATACTAATTTAGATTAATCCATAAAAGTTTTAGATATAAAATAAAATACAATGTTCATAGTGATGGTCGGCCATACGTAGACATAAACACTATTTTCATTTTCAAGAGGGGTGAAATGAAAGAAATTTAAATAATATATTAAATTTTTAATTATATATTTTAATCATTATATATAAATTGTTTTAATTAAAAAATTTCATATTACCTTCCATTTAATTTGTAGGTGAAGAATGAATCATATCACATAATGAGGCTGTAGTCTGTTGTACACTGGAAAGATGTTATTGTATTCTGAAGTTGTGGAAAATAAGAAGGGATATGTAAAATAATGATCCCATAAGAATAAAAAATATCATAAATATCATCTATAAATATAAAATAAATCATTATATCTATCTGTGAAAGGTGGTGATATTAAACTAGAAACATCAGTTCATAGGTCGGTAGGATGAAAGACTTACGAATGATGATTTCATAAACTATTTGATGGAAGTATATATGGTTATTGGTAATTAAAATAAAATAAAAAATATAAGTGATAATATTATACAAATAATATTATATCAGAATTTTTTTTAAAAAAATTAAATTGCGAAGGAATAAATAAAATAAAAACACTTATGGATGAATGTTTGAACTTCTTCAGGTATCATATTTTTGATTGAATCAAAATCCTTTTTAGTTTGGATATATGACCAAAATAAGGCATATATAACTAGAAAAGATATTTAAGTATTGTTTTATAGATGGTATTTTATGAAAAAATGGGGTGTGGATGTCTGAATAAGATAAGAGATGTGTTGAAATTTTATAAGTGAGGTGAGTGGGATACGTTTACTTTTGGAAAACAAAAAGGTGTATCCACATTTTCACATGTAAAAAAGATTCCAAAATGAACCAGTAGGTATTATTTAATATATAATGTCTAAATAATTCCATAATTTTTTTTAATATTATCTTTTATTTTATTCTCTTAACACTTCAGTTTAACCCCTGGTAAAACCATTTTTACCTTAACTATGATAATTAATGTTTTCTTTTTTTACTAACCATAATGGTAAAAAAATAATTTTATCTTTTTACAGAACATTAATTATTATTTTTATAAATATATAATCAATTTAATTCATACTCTATTCAATTAATTTGTTATTTTAATTTCCAATTTTATCGAAGAGGTGATGAGAAATAAGTTTTCCAAAAATCAAAATGTTTAAAAGATTTACATATTTTTATATTAATATTCAATATGAACTTTATTAAAAAGAACAAAATTATATTAATTTTTTTATAATTTTAATAATTTTAATTATATATATTTTTTAATTTTTTTTTTCAAATAAAATAAATGAAGTAAAAAACCTAAAAAAAATTTATTTTTCAATATTTGAAGAAAAAATTAAATTCTATAATGATACATAAAAATTAATAGTAACATAATATTTACATGATTATTTCAAATATTATATTAATTTTTTCTATTAAAATTTCTACATTTTTCAAAAAATAAATTCATAAACTGAAAAAATAAAAATATAGTATTTTTTAGGAAAAATAATTTTGAGCTTCAAATTGGATTTGTTTTATCTAATACCTAGAAAAATCCAATAATGAATGTTAAATATTTTATTAATTATATAATATATAAATTTATTTAATATCTTCCATCATATTTTGTTTTAGATTTTTATTTATGTAAAACAAAATTTTCTGTAAAAAAATAATTTTCAGATAACTATATTCCATATTTTGAAATTGTTCATATTTTTATTTTTTATTTATTTTTCCCCGAATAATTAATTTTACATAAATATGTAATCTATATATTTTAATATTTTAATAATATTATTTATACCCTCAAATTAATGGCTAGTTGATAACTATCATATTAAATAATAATATTTTAATATTATGACTTGTATTGTTTAACCACAGTGTTATGCCTGATGTAGGATAAAAATTTTATTGTGTGAAAAACAATTCAATCTAATATTTCCATATCAAATAGTTATTAATATTATTTCTTGTAACATAATATATTGAAAATATTAAATTTATTTGAAAAAATATATTTCAAAAAATTACAAGTTGTTATACAAACCGCCAACTAGTGATTTTAAATCAACAACCAATTTAATAATATTAAATTGACAATGACTATAGAATTCATATTTAATTGTACCTTTAATTAATCAATGAATAACCATACCAAAAAATACAGATGTTATTCCATTTAGAGAGGAAAAATAAATTCCCTGAGATAATCTTTTCAAACCACCATCTTTAAGTGCGATATTCAATGAAAACCTATAATAAGAATAGATAAATTAATAATAATGAAAAGAGAGATATTGATATTATTTAATGTGATGGAATAATTTTATCACTGAATTATTTCCATAAAACACCCCAAATATCAATGGTTTATTACATTAGACATGAAAGGTTCACCACTAGTTCACGTGAGAAATGTGAATGGAATAAGGATGGTGGGTAGGATGACCCCTTAATCATTGGAGGTCTATTGAAGTTTTGGAAACATCAACCACAAAAACCTATAAAAAGAAAATTTCATATTATTGAGATGGATCCTGATCCAAATCCTTATTAATAAATATAGAATTGGGAGGTTTCAAATGTTAAATTTTATTTCAAATATCGATTTAGAAAACCAACCATCCAACCAAATATGATGATTTGAATTTCCATTGAAATTTACATAACCTTACAAACACGAGGAGTTACAAAAATAATTAACACTTATTGTCTATGAAAATTTAAAAAAGGAATACCATATAATTATATTGAACTACATTAGTTTCCATTTCCCCTTTAAATGGTCATGTTTTATTGCAAGATGCATAATGTTATCTAAATGTAACATTTCCAATTATAGGTAGTCCACCAACTATAACCCAACATATCAATAATATTTCTTTCTAAAGTAGTGATATAAACCTATCGAATTCCCATATATCATGATAAAACATATATTTATCTAACATGATTTTCATCTATCTTATCGTTCTCCATCCAAATCGCATAGCTTTTGAAGCAAAATTCAAAATAATATTTACCTCATAGTATTAGAATATTCTATTTAGAAACCAACCATATGTTCTAATGGTGTACCCATTGTGGTTTCTATAATATTTACCCAAAAAATAGGAAATAAATTTTCCATCATCTATACACCCATGTTGTTCTCAATTACAAAATAAGATAGATGTGTCTCCATCATCATATAAATAAACCAAAAAAATGCCATCGTCTTAATTAAATACAAATTTAACTCCAATAACATTATCATAAATTCCAAACAAATGTAACTTGGGTAATTTTCTAGTTCACACCATCCAATTAAGTGAAATAAATATGTGAATCATTTTTGAACTCCCATTTCAAAAAATTCACTACCTTCTACCATTGAAATTCTCTCCATATTACCTAATAACCATTATTTTTTTCTCAATATAATCCCATGATATTATGATCCCACAAAATTAATTTTGGGATTGACTCGTATTGTAGGTAATCCTTGAGATCCCCAATAGATCCAATTTATTGTAATGCAATATATATTTAACTAATATACTCTAAATAAAAACACCCTAGGATCATTTATATTTAAGACTGATTCAAACACCAATTATTAGAATATATCCCCATCATATATACCTTTACACCCAACAATCACCAAGGAATTTAAATGAATAAATATCATTTTACTCACTATCATCATGTGATACCGCGACCATGAAATAGTTAGTCCCACATTCCCATGAACACTCACATAGGTGTTTTTTAATCATGATTGAAGTGGGAATCCCTATATTAGTTTTTATATATTAAAACTTGTTGGGATCAAATCGTGATAACCATATTATGATCAATGTATCCCGAAACATGATGATTGGACATGGATGAACCCACTCATAATCGATAACATGTATGAAATATCGTTTACTTCCCATTACCATGTTCTTTGATATAGAAGATGTCATTCATAAATATACACTCTACAATGAGGTTCTCATCCTGTGATTAATGATGGTGTAGTCACCACTTTATGAACTCCTATATACCTCTCCTCAAACACATCCTCAACTGGTT
The DNA here is from genome assembly GCA_963277665.1 of Viscum album. NCBI lineage: Eukaryota > Viridiplantae > Streptophyta > Magnoliopsida > Santalales > Viscaceae > Viscum > Viscum album. The sequence continues at coordinate 445,698,629 of OY728160.1, forward strand.
CCATGACCTCATCATGTGAGTCGCTCTTTTTGAGTTATGGTCAACCACTAAACTAACCCTGAATACCTCCATCTAGGTTTAACCCAAACCAATTAGATCAACATTCTTGATCCCTCTAAAATGGAACCCCTCATAATGGGACAATCAAGATTCACAATAAAATACAATAATATAGTCATCTTTATTCCAATTCTTTAATTCCCATCGGTACAAGACTTTCACCAGACCACACATTAATTATAACTCATCATGTGGTGTGTGTGATCTTATAGGCTTCCAGATCTTATAAATACATACGGGTTTCATGCCTCCACGACTACAAAACATGAAAAACCAACTCATGAATCTATGAATTCACATAAATAAAACAAACTTTCACTCTATGTAATATGTTATACTTTTCAATCTCAATGAATTCTTGAAGCATTATTCAGGAAGGTCTCAAGTAAGACATTATTCTAGAAAGTGTTATAATATGAAAACTCAATAACTAAAATCATTATAAATATGTAATCATTTATATAAACTCTACAACTATAACACAAATAAATGAATAATATTTCCATAAGGTTTGGTATCATGACTTTTCACTTCTTTAATTGTATACTTTGAAATAAAATCAATAATATCCTTGTCTATTTCAATTTAAATATCCCAAGGAATCTCTTGTATATATCATATATTTTGAATCCCCCACATGATCAAATTCATAATTTGATGCACCTACCAAATAATTCCACCTATATGTTAACAAAATCATCTAACCACTCCCTTGGGATACTCTCTAACAATTCATATCACTCATCAAGGTCACACGGCTAACTAAAATACTAAGCTATATCCAAAAAACACTCGACACTCAGGATTAACCTTGGGTATGTTACAAAATATTTACTAGCTGCTTCAATTATCCCACAAGTCAAAACACACCCTAGTAATATCTATCCACAATAACTTATAGTTCTAGATTTCACCAAGGTTCATAAAAAGGAAAATATAATGTAAAAAACTCTAGGGTCCACGTAAACATAACATGTGTCATATTCTAACAAAATAGACTTCCAAGATAGTAATTCTATCCAAGAATACATAAAAATGACATCTCAATAGATAATCATAACATAATCATCCATGGTCTATATTCATAAAATTATTTCCTCCCACATAATTCATTTTATAGAACTACAATAATAATGTTTAGATTGATATATTTTCATTCCATGATTTTAGTAATAACAACATATATGTAGTGTATATAAAAATAAATAACTAAACCTATTCCATATTCACCCTCATAGGTTGTACCTATAAGTAATTAATTACACCTACTATCCCAACATCGTTTCTAACAATTCCCTACTAAATTAATCGAGTCACCATAGTAGAAATCAATCATCCTACCATAAAACACTCAAGACCTGCCATTTGAATTAACTATAGGAATGTCACCACAACTAATATGAATTCCACCAAGTAATGGAAGACAATGTAAGTATAGATTCTATCAAATAAAAATAATTAAGATTTTTTCATTAGAGAAAAAAACCAATGATGTCCCTAATATATCATTTTAACCCCATGATTTAGTGAATTATTCATGAGATGGATATTGAATATACAAAATAGTAATAGATAGTCTAATAAAAAACCTTTTTTCATTAGTCAAAGAGGTATAATCCATAAACATAATTCATAAATCCCAACCATCAGGTGTTTCATGTATGTGGAAAATAAAAATAACCATAAAAATTAAATCCATTAACATCATCCCCATAACCCTAGTAACTTAGACTTCCACCAAGAACTGTGTTTATGAAACAACAGTTTATGATCCATGGAAAACTCTAATATATCCTTATATATCCAATTTAAAAATTAATTAAATTGTAAAATAACATAAATATAATTCTACGACATTAATACCTCATCCTATAAATATCTAAACTATATCTGAACCTGTGGTATAAAATTATGTCAGACCTACCTCATCAAAATATAGAGGCCTCTGACTAGTGTCTTCACGCTAGGATTATACCATAAGCATACTGTACACCCTACCTAAGAGTGCGAAATCCATGAAAATAACCAAACACCACCAATAAACAATAAACATTGATTATATTACCATTAAAATATTAAATAAACAAAAATCATTATTAATAAAATGATATAAGTCAATATAGTCATTGAAAATAATAACCCATTGGGATGAGAATTTATTATAGATAACAAATACTAAAAGTAAACATAATATGATCTAGAATGTACAATGAGACATACCAAATACCAAGAAATAAATTTATATGTGTGGAAATATTTTTTTGTGATAAATGTATTATTTAAAAAAAGTATATATATTTCTCATGGGTTATAATGTTTTTCAATGGTATAAGGAGATTAATTTTTTATCCTTTACTGACTTTTTTTATTATCAAAAATTTATTTATTTTTACATAGAAATATGGATGATTATAAATTATGAAGACATAAATATTTATGTGATGGTGAATTTTATTGAATGAAAAAAACAAGCCTAAAATAAAACATTGGTATAAAATTAATTATTTGATTTTGAAAGAAATGTATATTGTTTCAATGTCAATAAATAATTTTGGAATTTTTAACTTAAATTTTTAGAAATTATTAATAAAAATATCCTTTAAATTTATGAATATATAACACCCATAATAATTCATGTAAATATGTGTTGATTATGTTATGGGTCATTATAATGAGTACTCCGAAAAATAAAAAATATATATTATATTAAGATAAAAACCATTCTCTATGAATGATTTTATTCTTTACACCATATCAAATATGAAATTTATGATATATAATGCGATAAAACTAGGGATATCAGTGGTTTATATTTTAAATTTTATATTTTAATCATGATATAATTGAAAAAAATGAAATTAATTTAAAAAAACATTGATAATTAACATTGTACTTAAGTTTCAAACAAGGATTAATCTATTTTTTTTTTAATTTCACGGAATAAAATTATATTTAACTAGAACATCATAATTGATACCCATGGGGTTTCTTCACCAAAATAAAAATCGCAATGTACCATGGCTTCACTCATCTATAAAATATTTTTCTCTAATTTCCTAATTTTTTATTTACCTAAATGGTAATATGTTATTTATACTACACCATAATATGAGTTTTATGATTTTTATTCAATATTATTTACATTTATCCAATTTATTTTTAATTCTTCAGTCATTATCTAAAAAATAATAATTATATGGATTTTAAAAAATAAATTCTCTTTCAATAAAACGTTATAGATTATATGAATATAAAAATTGTATATAAACGTCTCTCACATATTCTCCTGAAGAAAAAATATTGGAATAAATATTTCAATGTGTGTGTGCACATTAACAAGTTAAATTCAAGATAAATCATGTCAATAAAAAAATTATAACTCCAAACTATAAAATTTAATATAATCACCCTATTTAGGCACGTAATCATCCTCATTATTAAATATAATTAATCATTGGACATCCCCATCATTATAATATATCTAACCTATTTTAATTATTAATTCCTTTATTTATGATATTTCTTACCAAAAAGTATTTTCGCTCACGACATAAGATCATTTAATATTAGTTATCCTCAATTAAAATTATACAAACATTATTCATATTCATAAATTATATCTACATCTATAAATTATATATTAAAGTAAAAAAATGAAGTGGAATGCTGGAATGGTTATCCCATTAATAAAACGATAAAATATAAATGTTAAAGAAATTATGAAGGCTAAAATGGGAGGCTTAGTAATTTATGAATAATGAAATAATTTCATATAATAAAAATAAAATACACTAATTTTTCCTTCACCAAATACTATATCTCGGAATAATTTTTCATTATTTTGATTTTTTTTCAATGGTTCAGAAACATGAACATTAAAAATATTGTTAGAATTGTTAATCACGTCATGATATTTGGATTATTTTTTCTGTTATATAGGAATCATGCAAAAAAACTCAATAAGGATTTGAATCCTAATTATTTACAAACAAAAAAAAATAACTCATTCTATATCATTCATGAAATCAAAGCCAAGTGGAACTATGAATCAAACCAATTTTTGTTTTTTTAAATGGGATTGTACAACAATGTCAAATGAACATGTGTAAGTAGGAAAAAGTCTCTTGTATAAAATTTAACAAAACACGTTATTTATTATTTTTACATTTCAAAAGAAGGTTCAAATATAATTCTAGAATATTTTTAAAGGGGTTGAAAATAATACAATGTCTATTGTTTTGTTAATGTCTTTCTAATATACATATTTCCAAAATGATAAAACAGAATTTTCTTTTGGTGATACATATCCCTATAATCATTTAAAAAAATAGTACCTTAATGAATATAAGAATAGGGTTAAAGTAACACCTAATAATGAGATTTGATATATAAGATAATAATTCATGACATTTATATCATAAAATAATAAAATCAATTCAAATATTAATTAATGTAATAGAGAATTGAAAATAAATTCTTAAATTGTTTTGAATTTAAACGAAAAAGTAAAATAGTTTATAAATTTTCAAAATTTACTCAAATATATTTAAATTATATATTAATTGTTGTCTTATAACCCCATAAATCATGAGTTTTTTCAATATAATTAAATTCCTTGTTAAATTAATTTTAAAAATTGTCTCTAAATAGACCCTCCAACTAAAAATATCAATTTCTTATTCACTGATTGACTTTAAAGTAAAAATTTCAAAATTAAATTTCCCATGAAAACATTATTTTTTAGGATATTTATATTGTTAATGTATGTCATGTTATTAAACTCATATTAATTTGATCTACTATAAAAATTTATTTTTTTGAATGGATTAATAATCAATTGTTTCCCCCAAAATCATGATACATTTAAAATGAAATTTATGAAATTAATCCAAAAATATTTCCATATTAAATATAACTTTTTATTCCAAAATATGAAGCACCAAAACATGCTTGTATAATATTCTTGTGTAATGAAATGTAATTCAATGAATTTAACTAATATAAAAATACCAGAATTTCTAAAAAATTATATAAATGTATATGAAATAAAATCATTCTATGAATCCTTATGTTTAGGTTGAGAGTCATCCTCCCCCAATTTATTATTATTCTCCTCATCTTTAGGTAATATGATTCATTATTTTATTAGAATATCATAAAATTCATTATACTATTTATCACATTTCTCATAAATTTTAGACTAGGGATGGGTGGTTAGAATGGGGGTATATTTATCAGCTAAGGGTGGAAATGTGTGTGGAAACATTTTGGTGTGGAAAGTTGATGAGATTTTAATTTTTCATTTTTTATATTAAATATTTATTTCAGATAACCAATTCAATAAATAAATCACTGGGATTAATTTTCTTTACAAACTAGGTAATTATAGAATTACAGAATCCAACCAAAACATTAATTTTGTAGTTTATCTAATTCATTTTTTAATATATAACATGATGAAATTTTATTTGGTTTTTTAATGTTTTTTATGATTTTATTCCATAGAATACAGTATGTATGAATAATTATTTTTTTAAAAAATGTAAATAATAATAAATATTTTGATAAATGGGTAATAAAAGGAAAACTAAATAGTTTTAAAATGCTTCATAATATTAATAAAATTATAACACATTTATTTAATCAAAATGAAAAAATAAAAGAAAAATGGAATTATTATATAATAAATTTTTTTATGGAACACAATTCAGGTCAGTCCATTGAAAAATTTAGAAAATAGAGGCATATGTCATTTAGAAGTAGAAGGGATCATTTATTAATGTTGTAAAGAAGAGATATGAGGATAGATTAATCGTAAGTCATATATGATAACACTATTCATGTTTATAACAAGAATTCATGTGATAATAAGCTAACACCATTTTTATCGCATTTTATATATGGAAAGCATCCTTAACACAATGTAGAGAAGAGTATGACTCTATAAACCTAGATCCTCCTCCCCTACCATATTATAAAAATTTAAAATTGAATATGTGAGTAGATATATTACCCATCTATAGGAAAAATTCATTTTGTGGACTTCATCTTATATAAACACCAAAATTTATCAACCACTTCGAAGATATTCATCAACCACACACAAAGAATATTTTCCTCAATTCCCATCCAAATCATCTGGTCAAAAATTGATTTTTATAAGCAATCAAAAAACGTATGTGACTCTAGTAATATATATTTGACTAGAAACACATCTATATAACCTAATCTAGTTATAAAAAAGCCTATATTTTTTTTATAAAATCGACAAAAGCCTCCACATATAGGCCATCAATCTAGACATCATACTAAGCACCATATCCTTCAAATAGCTTCAACACATAATGGGATAATAGATTTCCCACAGAATTCTAAATCATAAATCACACCAAGGATTGAATAAAATATATTATCTATAATTTTCTACTATATATACAATGATTAATTTCAATGATATCCATACTATAAAATTCTTAAAGGAATACTCCCTCAAGTAGCAGGTCATCAATTTTGTAGACCCTTGAGTGCTTTTAATGGGATGGATATCATAAAAAATGAAATGAAAAAAATATCAAAATTTCATGGAACAAAATATGTTATAAAATTTTTTGATTTGAAAAGGTTTTTAATGAATATATGACCAAAAAAACCAACAATAATTCGATGTTTTCAAATAACCAATTAGAGGTATTTCATCTTTACAGTGATAATATTATGATGATAGGTAGTACAAGAAATAAACCACATTGATTTTATTCTTTTAGAAGAATTATAAAATAATTTCATCAAGTGGAATATCGAAAAGTGTGATTATTTTTTTCATGCTATATACTTTCTTATCTTATTATCAATAAGATAAAAAAAATAGAATGGATATGGGCCTAAAATAAAAATTACATCGTTATTCTAGTAAATTGATAATTAATTAATAAAAATATCATATAACTACCAAATATTCCCCTAAATGTTTTATTATATGTACAATATTTTCCTTATCATATGTATGGATAAAAATATATAGGGATTCGATGACCAATTATCTCATATTATGACATCCCTTTCATCACTCACATCACTATTTTTCACTGGGAAAACCAGCTTATATATACAAACATCACAAGCATTATAGTGAAGTGAAACATAGTGTATAGAGATATATGGATCCAAAATATATTGAAATAATATTCCAAATATATATGATCAGTATTGTGAAATGATACCATTGGTTACGATGTGATGGTATGATCCAAATTATCGGGATGAAATCTATCATGATAATTTTAACCATTATTTAAGTGTGGTGACTTGCATTGAGGCTACAAGAGATTTTCTACATTGATCCTATATAGATAAAAAAATTACATATAATTTTACATTATAAAATGTCTTTATTCTCTATGGTTTGTGGGCCACCAAATTTTGGAATGATACAATTAGTTCCATGGATAATGTTCTACCATATTTCTATATATTCCCTTCATAGATCATTATATTCTATTAATTCCTTATGATAAACCTTCATATCATAACTCAATATACTATGGTGTTCCCCTTATATATAATAGAAACAGACTTCCCTAGATCATCTACATTATAATAAAACATGCAAGATTATGACTTGATGTGTCTCTTTATGAAATACTTATTCCTTTAAATTCAATTAGTTATGACATAATAAACTCCCTTAATACTTAGATTGGATCTTTTTATGAAAAATTTCGTTCTTTTATAGACTGTCTTAGTTCATATTTGATTTTAACTCATCCAACAATATACAATCATAAATATATAACAAAAAAACTCTTCTAATACCAATCATTGAATCCTATAATGAATCATGTCTCAAAATACCTTAATTATGGGGGTATTAAAACAACACACTATAGGATAATATAATTTTTATGTGAGTAATCCATGATATATGTTTGATGAATAATACTATATTGAAAATTTATCAATTAATAACAAGTCATTTTCATATATTATGAATTCACCCTTTTCTAACTCTTCAAAACTCATCAACTCGAAATTATTAAGGGATACCTACTCTCATCCTAAGGTATTTCCAATATTAATGTTTTTATTTTTTAGTAGAATTTTATTTAAACCTTTATATATTCAACAAACATTATCTAATGATTCTATAATTCTCACCTTTATTGTCATCTAAAAAACTATACCCCCTCAATCTTTGAAAGAATTTATCATGTTTTAATCTATGTGTTTCTAAATAAATTCTACAAAATGAATGATGGAAAATAAATAAAATAAAATCATCATGATTTGGGGAGATAATAATCTCATAATATAAATTTAAATTGTTGGAAGGAATAATTTTAAAATCAGTACAAAATGATATATATTATTTTATCTATATTGAAGCATAATCCTATAAATTCTATCTATGACCCACATTTTCCATGATAATGTGGTACATGATGCCAATATTTATTGTCCACGAATGTTTCACAAGAAACATTGAATAATTTATTGTAAATTAATTATTAGAAAAAAATCATTAATTTGTTTGAAAAATTCAACCTATTATCTTTATCGAGTAAATAACTCATATAAATTGTATCATGTCCTATGAATCTGACTGATATTCAAAGTACACTGTACTCAAGGTAATAAATTGATTTTACATGATGTACCAGGAAATGTACCTTCCACAATTAATGGTTTCACCGATTTTAGAAGACATTAAATTCTGACATAATTTCGAATCAATATCAAAATTTACATTCATTTGAAATGATACAATCTTATTATACATTAGAATGAAATCAAGAGTCCCATTGACTTAATGTAACATCTAACCCACCCTATAAGATTTTTCTCAATTGTATTACTTTTTAATAATTCATATAGTGTAACAATAAGTAATCTTTCCATTAATTATTCTTTCATTTAATATAGGTTATTAATAAGCCTTTAAAAATTAATTTAATCCAAACTACATCCTAATCCATCAAGAAAAATATTATTACCATGTGATATATGATATGGGACATATATTAATTCATCGTTTCAAAACATATCAATTTCACGATGACCTTATAATGTTTTTACATTATGTATTTACTCCACATTAAATAAATATTCATCATAGAAATTATACTCTTTTGAAACCAATGAATGTATTTTCCAAAGGAACAAATGGATGATAGAAGATTCATCAAATGATAAAGGGAAATCCATCTCAATACAATATTTCATCAATTTTAGCATATGATAGTCCTTAAACAAAATTTAATGGATCTGAATCCTATAATATAAATAATATTTTAGGAAACATGATTAATCAATTAATATATTAAGTAGTCTATAAATGGTCCTAGAGAAAATATTTCTTTGAAAAACCCTCTTTGAGTTTTAAAATATACTCTTCCCCTTAAGCTAAAATACCATCACCTAAACTAATCATAAACATCGAAATAGTTAAAATATTATTATATATTAGTCTTTTAAAGGAGTATGTTTTCTTGTTTATAAAATACACTGATATATATTATTCATAGATTTACCCATTAATATTTTCACTCATTTTTTTAATTCTTTTTGATTTAACCACTTAATTGACTCACCTGTCTCATAAATAGAATGTTTACATCCTCCACTGATCATTCAATACCGTATCCTAATCATATTATTATTTTTTAAATTTTTACAAGTCCCAATGGTTCTTTCTTTGTGTGGTATCTTGTGAAAAATGTTTCTTTGTTTTATTGATAACAATAGACATGTCATATTTATCCATGTAAATTTACTATGTTATAACATTAAACATACTTCTGTCTCTCATTTAGTTACTATATTGGTTTTATCATCATGATAAATAGAGTGTGTGGTGATATGCACTTGTACTACCAAAATTACCCTTTCTTTATCTTGATTATTACTATTAATCGATTTAATTCTAATTTTTATTCAATTTATATTGTATTACTCTAAGGTAATTTTAGGCGATGATTTATTGTTAACTAAAAATCCCACATGATTCCATAATATAGTAAAATGTGTTTTTTAATTTAACCATATACTTTTTATGTTTTCCTAAACAAAATCTATAAAACTCTAGTTGAGTACCCCTTGATTCATAGACTCTCATTTAATGAAGATGTGATAAATTGTACTGGAACACCTATACTGTTTAATTATCTAATGAAAAACACAACCACATCCATTCATATAAAAATTTGTAGGTGTTGAAAAAATATTCTTCAAAACATTCTAGATGATTTTTCCTCAAATTTAAAAATATATTCTGACATTTAAACATCTCATTATTATGAGAGTTATCCTTCCCATTATAATTTCCCTTTGTCTAAGCTTTATATTTCTCTTCATTTCAGGCCCATATTTTCATTTCATTTAGTGTAACCATCATGATTGTCAGTGGGTGTATAATTTATTTTTGAAAATTTAATTACATTATTTATTTTTGTTTTTCAAATTTTACCTCATTAATTAAAGGATTAATTTTCCAATATGATGGTTCAAGGATCCCTTGGATAATCAACATGTTTATAGGTAGAATCAATATAATTTTCCATATTTTTAAAATATTCCCCAATTTCTCATATAGAACTTTTACACTACATAATATGAATATTACTTAAGAATTTTCTACATGAAATAATCTTACCATGATATATTTTACATTAATTTTTTTAATAATCATATTCAATGTTTGATCTCATGATTTTTTAACAGATATAAAATGATTTATTTTAAATACATCATAATTCATATCCACTACACTTATATGTTGATAATATATTTGTCTTTTGTTTTACTAAGATATTTTTCCAGTGAATCATTACTAGATTTTAAAAAACTTATACAATTTTGATGCTTCTTATTTTCCTTAAATCATAGAAAAGGCTCCATCATTTAATGAAAACACATTTTTGTTTCAACATAAATGTCTTATTATTCTTTTATACTCCCTTATTGTTCCTCAAATGAGGGATATTTATTCTATTCTGATTTATTCCTAATTTTCCCCCTTCATTCTAACATTCTTGTTATTATCATTCTCAAAATTCATAGTAAGATGTGAACATTGTTTTGAAAATAGTTTTTTATTATTTTATGTTTATAACATTTCCTTAGCATGCTAAAACCCCCCATTTTGAACAATTTAATCATAGTACCTATTTATTAAAGACTATTGAGATTTTCCATCATCCTCATCTTCTTGATCTATTTGAGAGAAATAAAAAAAACTAGTATACCAACATTCCATAATTGAAACACTCAAATATAATTTTACACTATATTTTCCATTTCCACATTGCATGAATTTAAAAAAGAATGTTATAGAATCATAATGTCTGTCTGTATCATATATATATATTTAGATTCAACCTCATGATACTTCTTAGTATTAATGTATACGAAATAAATTTATCTTTAAAAGCCTTATAATTTTCATATTTTACCTTTCTTCATAAAAAACATAAATTTATCTTACAAAAAGACACGATATTGTTGTATGTATCAATATTATTGTCATAGACGTCTTATTCTTAATGGGTTGAAATATTTTTGTGAAATTTATCTTTGATAAAATCAATGATCATATTCATGTTTTTGAATTAAGACTATAATTTTGTTCACAAGAACAAAGAAAACATCCGAAATTTCTTCTTACATAATCAAGATATACTTATCATGAGCTCGACGTATATTTTACTAGGTTTACTCTACTTTAAATTATCAATATTAAATATCATAGTGATTCCTAAAAATTTCATTTTGCATCATTAATATAATGACCCATGTTAAATCATAGTTCATTTTGAATGAATGTAAAACATTTTATGCTCTCTCATTACAGTCAATATTATTATTTTCATGTAAAATATTAGCTTTTCCAAAATTTAGGTAATAAAAACTATTACTAGTTATTTATAGAAAATACAACAAATGAGAGAAAATATATTCCTTTGTAATCCCATATATTGAATATAATCAAATTCAATTTAAAATTTCAATTCTTTTATTAGAGAAATTATTTTTGGAGTGCATAAATATCAATCAAGAGATGATAATAATAAATTTAAACACATGCACATATATATATTAATTCTCAGACCCACATGAAGAATTATTTAATATGAAATTAAAGGTAGAAAATATGGAAATGTAATCTTGTGATTAATACCTAATAAGAAATAGTTGTTATTTATATAATAATTTTACAATATTATTATAAATAAGAATGAAAATGATATTTCATAAGGACAAAAACTCCCAAATATACTATTGATCTAGGAAAGCATTAATAAGTCAATTAATCTCACATACCCAACCACTAGTGATGGAAATATTTATATCACTAGAAGACCCCAGTTCAATTCTTTAGTCTAATATTGATGTTTCCATAAATATGTATTCAATTATCTTAATTTATTAACCTCATATTCATCACTTGCATCACCTTTTTTCATGGTATGTCAACCCAAATTTAGAGACCACACATGATTTATGGAATTTTGATATTTAATACTTAGTGAGAACCATATCAAAATGTATTTAATCATAATTATCCTTAATTAAAATTATGTTTCTATTATTATTGGTGTAGTATGATTATTGAATCAAATATATTGGTTTGAAATCTCTCTTTGGATATTTGAGAATCATTATGACCCGATAACACATATTATGTCATGGGAGTGTTGTATTTTAGATTTAGTAGATAAAACATGATCATGAAATGTCACTTTATTTAATTACCTTGTACTTTTAGGAATGATGGACAAAATTTTGAGGTGAAAATGTTGTTTCCTTAGATAGCGAGGTATTATATTTCGAATTTTTTCTTTCATGGTGTAATCTATTCATGCAATTCTTTAAGAAATGTATTCACGAAATAATATATTGTGGAGTTGAGTGATCATTATAATGATATGTAATCATCCACTAAAGAATAATTATTTTTTTGGTAAAGCATGTATGATTGATTCATAATGTTTCCTTATAAGATGAAATTCTTCATTCAACCGCATTTTTTTGTGGAATAATCATCACCCTTCATTCCTTGAATATATCATCTTTAGTGAACCATAATTCATTTTACTTAAATAACTTCTCCCATTGGATTATAAACATTTTTAATATTTTTTTCAGTAAATATAACATGAAATCTATTGTAAACTTCATAAATAAATCTTATTACGAAATACATTATACAATTACATTAATGTGACGTTTTTATAAATACTATAATATATGATAAATTGGTATTCTTGAGAATAATAATCTAATTAAAATAAATAACATTATTATATTACCATGTGAAAATTATGATCACATCATTCAAAATTAATTATTTTTTAACGTTAATGAATACTAGAAAACATAACAGCAGTCTAAAGTGGTGGGGCTTGGGGAGCTCCTCATTGATAAGTTGCATAAATATAGGTGGGGTGAAACATAGGTATATGAAAATTAATTTATATGTCCAATTGTATCCATTGAGGTATTGTATATCTTTATTCCTTTGACACTATGTGTGACTGATCTAAACATAACAGTTTCATAGTTGGTTTCATTTTATTAATTAGTAAGCATTGGAGTTGGGAGTTTTATGGTTACCAATGAGAAAACCAAAAATCATAGATGAAAATATTTCAATAACCACTCACCTTATTTTTCATAACATTCTTAGGTATGTCCTGTTGACCATGTATCTTTATTTAGATATATGTGAATTCACAGATTGATTTTAAGAAATCATTGAAACACCACAAATCATACCATTTTATGGACAAGATCACCTCCTCTTAAAGTAACTTGATCATAAGATCCATTAAAATCAGGTTTTATTACTATAGTGGGGCCTCCATCAAACTAAATTTCCATGAGAACTTCTAATATCAACAATCATTTTTTGAAATAAATGTTCTATAATATCTATAATAGATATATAATATTTATAGTATTGGATCAAGCCACCATGTTATGAAATGAGAAACCTGAACATCAATTTTATGAAATGAAATCATAATTTCCTTCTTTATATACACCCCTTATTAGTATACACTATTTTGATCCAATAAAATTTAAAAAAAATTATATCATATAACCTTCTCTCATTGGTGTTGTTCTTAGAACCGTAGAATGATGAGGTGAGGATGTTCTAGACATTATCTCACTAGATGAAAATTCAAATTCATAGAAAAATGTGTTTCCATATATATCCAACACATTTACGATTAATATATTAGTGGAATGTAATTTAATGTTTGAAAAAATCATTAAAATAAAATTTAATGTAATAAATATTCTATACCATCATATTTCACTATCATTTTGAGTGGCTATGATCTAAATGTTCCCAACAAAAAATTAATTAATGAACAGAATATATTTAATCCAAAGAAAAAACATATATTAAACAAATTAATTCCATTAAGTGGAGAAATATTAGAAATTTATGACACTAAAAGGTCTAAAAACATCTATAGTGAACACACATTGAAAAGAATCAGCGTCATTTTAGATTCTATTATAGCGTTTCATTTTCTCTAATTAAAGGATTTCATTGATAATATCGAAATTAATTCATAAAGGATGCATAATGATAACTTAGACAAGGAATCTTGTGAAAAAGGTGTTGAGGGTTTACCTGTTTTCATTCATGATGTTTTTCACTATATATCCCATTATTCAGTTATCTTAGTTATGTTGTATATCCATGCAACCCTATAGATTTTCTAATGATAATAGGCATTAAATTTTTGGTTTCAATCATGGAGAACCATTCCTTACCTTCCCTATTATGATTGATATTATCCAAATGTAATTTCAATTTAATTAATCCCAATAAAAGATTCACTTTCATGAAGTTGGTGGTTTGTACATTACTGTTTATTTTAATCACTCCGTCGTGAACTAGTTGTTTGAAACTCAATAAATTAACCTATTAAAACACTAAATCTTCATCAAAATCCTAGATAAATATATTTCTTATGTAATGTATTTTCTATAATACATCCTCAAGTACTTTGAGGATAGTTAATGAATGAATGGGAATAAATGAATGAACATTGTTGGCCAGTTAGATCCTAACTCTAAAAAATAGAAACTACTATTTCTACTTTTTTATGTGCACTATAATGAGGTAAAAAATGAAGAATAAATAATTCTTGAAAATTTTATTAGGTGGCATGTGATTACCATTTTATTCTATAGGGAAATTATTTATTTTAATTCAAATTAAATGAAGAACGAGTTTATCATTCGTGGAAGTGTATGTTTTAAAAATAATGAATATTCTAATTGAATGGTTGATGAGTTATTAAATCCTTCTAATCATATGTTCCATGATTTGATTGAGTGAATTTATAAATTTTTTTACTTTTTGATATAGAATATTATGTCATCCCTAATGAACAAATGAGATATTCCAGAACATGTAGAACAATATTTTGAGTAAAGGACTTCTCACATAATAGTTACATGTATTAGGACTTTACTATTGTAATATTGAGGCAATATCAATAAATTTGGACATATATGGTTTGTTTAATAAAATCTATGCAGAGACATTGACTATAATTTCATGATCTACATATTTATATTCCTATATAATATTGTGTTTTCGGAATCCATGTTGTTCCTCTGATACATGATTCAATATTATTTATGAGATACTTTTATTGATGATTCATTCCATAATTTTATAAGGAATGCTAGACATGTTGATCAGTCTATATTTATTTATTCATATCAGATCCTTCACCATAGGAATTAAAACAATTGTGTATGCACATTCCACTAAAATATGTGCTAAATGTGAAATTATTTCTATAAAATCTCAATCATATAATATTGGCTAATATCTGAATATTTTAAATTTAATAATCATATAGTGCCATTAGGTCCACGATAATAATCCATATTTAGATTAAGAGACTAATAGTTTATCTAGGACTCATATGGGATGTATTTCTTGATATCATTATTCTTTTCCTCAACAATCATATGATTTTTTAGAAGAATATATCATATGTTAAATTAATTGGGTATCATTATATTGATTTAGGTTGTACATCAAATATAAAATATATAAAATGATATATTCCATTATTTTTTTAATTATCATGGTAAATGGTATATGTACCAACGATCAAAAGTAAAAATATCCTCCACAATATAATTTTATCCATGTTTCCCACTTCAAAACAAGTTATATTTTTATCCTATTACACAACCATAAATCAATCATTATATACCTTTAATTTCATTTGAAAATAATTGTTATCCCAAAATGACGGATTTTACGTGAAATAATAGAATTTTTTTACCCCACCACTCATGTCCATTTTCCAGATTTCAACACTGAGTGTTTTCATATTTGTATTCATGTGTGGTATACTATTTTTCTATTCATAAAGGTATTTCTTTGGATTTTATATCTTGTTTTAAAGATTAATAAATGAATACCATTTTATGGGGAGGCACTGGGATATACATATAAAATTTGGATATATAGTATCTCATGTCTACAAATTTTTCTATAGTATGTTACTATTGGGAGTGTTTTTAATTATATTATGAGGGGGAGTGATAATAGAGAGAGTGAGTTATAATTTTCACACAATCTTGTGGGGAGGATAATCTATGAATCATGGTAGGAAATGATCTAATGATATCTATAACCATTATCCACCATTCTTTTTTTATACAACTTAAAAATTTCACCTTAATATAACTTATCCATGTGGTTGTTTTGTGATAAAATGTTTCGGATGTATTTGATTACCTTTTTTTAATAAACCCATTACTATATGATCATATTTATATATAATGGTATTAAAAACTACCATTATGATCCAAACAGAGTGGAGTGAGTAAAATATTGATAGACAATTCAAGTAATCCTTTACATATGAAATATTTCATTTTTCACAAATGCTAAATAATAATAGAGATGATGATACATTAAAACCCTAATAGTTATATATTTTGGAGAGACCTACACTATCACCACTATTAGAAATAACGTCTATATTATGAAAATATGAATATTTATTGGAATCCCAAGAATACATTCATGGATACGTATTTTTTAGTTTATTTCTTTAAAATATATATTGCTTATTTGAGTATAGAGTTTCTATATGGGAAGCATAGTTTTTTCGATGTTCTTTGTAAATGAATCATACATATAAATGGCTCTTAGGCCCTCAGAATTTCATAGTAAACAAATGAGATTATTTTTTTGATAATGTTCTTCCCTACATCCGAAAGTAAATATTGCTTCTAGAATAATTAATCATAGAATATGATGTTGATCCACATATAACTATAGTAAGAATTCCTATAATGGAGAGACATGATATTTACCCTAAGTGATTATCCACTCTTACAAGTACTCCGACTAGGGTGTCTTCTTTAGTAGACAACAATATGTCATGTGGGATTAACGATAGGATTGAATATGGTAGGTAGTGAATCCATATAATAAAATGAAGAAGTATCAGGATAAATAAAAAATAGATGAGAGTGTTTATCATTCTATAATGAATCATGGATACAAGTGATGATGTTATTACCCACATCAACCCTAGAATTTAAAAAAACTAATAATGGTAGAAAATTACACTATATACCAATAATCACTGGTACACACTTCCTCAATATAATATGGAACCTCCTACTCTAGTGTAGCCACTATGTCTTGGGAAAACATTTACAAACAAGAAAAAATGATCTAATCAGATGATTTGTGGAGGGGGATTAGGTGCCTCAATGAAGGGAAAAAACTGAATGACATTCAAAAAGGCTTGTATGATGGTAGGTATAAGTTGAAGAAAGAACATGGGAGGATTTTTTTTACACAGATCAATATTGAAGAGGGTAAAATATTAAGGGGATCCACATTCCTTATAACCCTAAATCCTAGAATCTATTTTATGTAGTTGGAATTTTGGTATTATTAGGGATTTAATTTAGAATAGAATTTCAATGATGTCTTGAAGAATATATTTTCTTATAAAGTGTATTACATTACCTCTATCAATACTAACTAGAGGAAAATTACTTTAAAATATCAATGCATAAAAATTGTCACTGGAAGTAACCAATATTTTATAGAATAAAGGTGCTACAAAATAGAATATGATTCACTGATTTTAGTATCCACACTATATCCATGATCAAATATTTATTTGAGTGGATGACCAAGGACTATCATAGTAGGATGAACCTTCATCCTTCACACACCTATGATTAACATACCCAAACATTCATGAAGTATACTCTATAAAAAAGGTTGACATAAAAAAAATAAACATTTTAATAAAGAAATATACGTTTTAAGAAAAATAGACTACATGTGTTGAAAATTTGGAATTCAAAAGGGAGAGTCAGACACTCTACATTGAAATATGAAAAAACTGTCTTATAATGATACTCCACCACTAAGTCATATTCGAATGATTGAAAAATTAAGTTAGGGTCATCATGTACTAGCACATATCATTTGTAAAGAAAATCGAAATAATAGAAGGATGTGGAATCATTAGATAGTGATGTGATTAATATGGAAGAGCCTCTTTAAGGGAGTTGAGATGAGGAAAATTCCAAAAATAGATGAGATACTATTAATAGGGGTGGGTATAGAATCATGGGGATCCCAAGATGATGATGGAAGGGAGACAATGAGTTGGAACATACTCTCAAAGCTATTCATAAGTGCTATAAAATATCCCTCCCCTTTTGGAAGTTATAAAACCAATGTTGAATCAATCTGTAGTATGGTTGGTAATATTTAAATGACTGGACCATTTGAAATCGTGGAAGGAATGTACCAGATTTTCTTTGGAACTATATGATCCTTCCAATTGAGATAAACTCATTAGTCCCATATTTTTAATTATTTTATTAGAGTTTTTATATTCTTTAAATTTCCTGAATCATCATCATCTCATCATTCCTCTCCTACATGATCATACAAAACCATTTATATCTTTTTTTTATTTTAATTGAATAAAATTATAATAGTGTAAAATATAATTTTCTCTACTAAAATGTATTATATAAATGAGTTTGATAATGATCAGTATGATGTTCTTAAATACTCATTCCACATTGTCTCTATGTGGGATACATGAATATTTTGATTAATATGATGTATCTCCATTTATAAAGATGTTTTATTAAATTTCTGTAATTATTGTATAAAATGTGAGTTAAATGTTTCAATATTTGGGATATTATAACCCATGGATAGAATATTTTTGTGCAAAAAATGAATTAGTATATAATTTCAATATATAATTACCGCATAACAAAATTATTATCCATTAATTAATTAATGCTTTAAAAAAATTCTTTAGGTATATAGGTTTTTCTATGTTGAATATATAGCTCATTTTATTCATGGATACCTAACCCTTCAACAAGTGGAAAATAGTAATTTAATAGAGACATATAAAATATAAATACTTTCTAATTATGCCACTATTATCGGGAAGGGAGGTTTAATGTTGGGTTGCAATTTTGTGATATATCAAAATAGTTTTTATTCTATGATATTTATCATACATTAATGAGTTATTATTTATATATGGGTGTGATAATTTTTATATCCCCAAAAATTATTTCTATATTTCAATTATAACATATGTATTGATTGTTAAAGGGATGATTTATCCTATGAAAGGTATAAATTCCATCTAGGATTTAGGTCCTAGGATGATCCTATAGTGACCCATACATTTCATACATAGATTACATATATTAATATTTGAATATTAACTATATATACTAATTATTGCAAAATTAATCATATATGTATTGTATATTTTGAAATATGGATACATAAAAAACTATCTTATAAGTGAAATATATTATATTCTAATGGGTTATTCATAACTATAACCCTTATTAAACACTTTATTCATAATACCGTTCATCAAAATACATGGAAAGAAAATTTAAGAAAGAGTTTATATAAATTCATAGTAAGGGTAAAACCATTATACATCAATGTTAAATTATACATAAATTTAATAATAAATTATGAAAACATTATAATAACATTGGAAAACCATTTTATATTTATTAGGGATCGTTATTTGAGTCATGGAAAAAATAATAGATGTTTATAAGACATGTATCATGAATAAATAAATGAAAATGATCCCTGAAAGAAAAACATAGTTATAAGTCATATGTTTTTGGGATACATATAAGCATAGAATTTTTTTAGTTGATAAATATAACTTCCACTAATATAATAGTCTACTGGGATCATATTCCATGATATTGTAGAGGTAAAAGTTCACACCCAAGTCCTTCGTAGTGGATAGAGTCTCCTATTGAACTAGGTTCACTCCCCATTCCAATCCTATTTATATCATAAGATATAAATCATTACCCAATGCATTGTAGTTATATATAATTATTGTCACAAATATCACATAATAAATATCATACATATGTGTGCCATAATATTATAAAACATTCAGCATAGTATAAATGATATAACAGGAATGGGTTTAATAAATTTTTCATCACATTATAACTCATTTGAATAAAATAGGTTTCATAAACATGTTATTTTCAAAATCATGAACCATATAGAAAAATAATAGTGACAGTACCATTAGATCATATCCTTATTAGATTATGAGTAGAATCATGGGATATAATATCTGATGAAAATAAATACCATTTAAATATCAATAAATAATTCTTAAGGAGAATACTCTTTCAACTGTGAAAGTAAATTTTTTAAAAATTTAAATATATAAAATATTAAATAAAACATTTTTTTAATAACATTGGAAACATGTAAACAAAAAATTTTATCTTTGAGAGGCCATGATGAAAATAAACATTAATTCTGTCAACACTAAAACATTTATTTACTTCAAATTTTCGGTAAAAAGTAAAAAGAAGCTCATTTGAAAAAAAACAAAGATTCGATTTAAATTTTTTTTGGAAATTAATACATTGGTAAGGGTTAATTTATGTATTAATTATATAATATTAAAATAATTATATGAAAAATCTTTAGAATAAATGGTAATGGAAGATAATTTATTTTTGACCGAAGATAGAAATAATGTCAATTTCCATAAATAATATTATTTAAGACAGTTGAGTAATTAAAAAAAAATTTAATTAAATAATTTAAATTCATAAAGTAAAAAATTTATAAGAAAATATATATGTTTATTGAGATATACGTTAATACATTTTATCATAAAAAATATATCCCAAAACCATCCCCATAAATGATGAATTTATAACAAATAATTCTAAAAAATTTGGTAACCTTTCAATCATAATCATCATGAGGAAAATACCCCTCTATGGATATTTAAATCCACATTTTTCTTCAAAAAATGGATTAAAAATTATATTCATATTTAGAAATAGTTGGTTAATATGGAATGTGTGTCACAAAAAACAATTATATATGAAAATCCATTTTCTCAGGTTTAACTACATCCCCACATTTGAAAAATACTAATATAATAAATATATATTTGTTATAAATATGTTAATTAAAAAAAAAATTATATCATATAATATATTATTTACTTATGAACCTTTATCAACCGTTTTATTGAGAATTATTTTTAAAAATCACTATTTTGTGTAATAATGACTTGTTTTTCATGGATTTTATATATTTGGTAATTTCTATCCTTGAACTATATCATTTTTCTATAATATATAGAATTTTAATAATTATATATATATATATATATCATATGTATTATTTATAAAAATATTTAGAGTCATCCATAAAATATAGGCATAGAAAATGAATTACATCGTTTGTGGGAACTATATGATGTATGTACGTTTGAACATTTTTTTCATTTTTTTACAGATAAAATAAAAGAATTTTATTTAAAAATTTACCTCTATAGAATCTTTATTAGATCTGATATATAATATATATTAACAAAAAACATATTTTGTTGTCAATCATTTTGAAAATAAAATGAGAAACTGTCACATCACATAATTCATGCAGTAGTCAACGCGTACACACGAGTGACGTTATCATTTTCCAATGGATTGGATGGTGATAATGTAGATGTGATATTGTAATACCAAGATTATAATTATGTTAAAAACAAATTAATATATATATATATATAAATTAAATTTATCATTATATTTATTTGTGAGAGGTGGTGATGGAAGATGAATTAAATTGGTATGCGAGGTTGTAGCTCTCCATACACACAATTGATAGTTTCATTTCCCATATGGTGGATGAGGAGATGTATATACTTTATTCAATTATGACAATAATAATCAGTATTAGTAAAATTATTTTGTTATAATATATGAATATTTTTAACATATTTTATGGAGGTGGAATAATAAATAATACAATGGTCGGTAAAGAAGGGTACCTCTTCTTCAGACAACCTAGTCAGGTATTGGAAAAAAAATTCCTAGATTGGTTAACTAAAGAAAAAAGACATTATTTCAAAGTAATATAACAATTTAATGAATTTTCATAGTTATTTTGTGAACCAAAATGCATTGGATGAGTGAAGAAAATATTAGAGAATGTGTCCTTTTATAAGTGTTAAAGAGTGTCATTTTTTTAAATACCCACAACTATTTAAAAATTTTAAGTCACTTTCAAACCATGTACCTAAAAAATTGATATATAATACTATTGAGGTAATACATGTTTGATAAGTACCTTCTCCACAACGATAGAAAACTGATTTAAAAAAATATTATTCCATTAACCACAGTGGTTACAAACTCTTAGCAATTCAATTTTTTTTACATGGTAACTATTACCTTCCTAGGAAGTTTTCCCATTATGTTTAAAATAAAAATATTCCTTATTATATATATATTTACCCACTTAATATATATATTAAATATAATTTATCAAATAAAAAACATAAGTGTGCATAAAATTTATTTTAACACATGTGAACAGTAAACCATGTTTTCTTCTTATCCACTATGATTATTTTTTCCGTTAAAGAGTAATAATTTTAACAATAAGATGAATAATGAATATTAAATGGATTGAGGATGGATGTTTGTACCAAATAATGTTCAAATTTTCCTATATAAATTTTTTATTATTTATATATAATTTAATAAAATTTTATTATCATAAATAATTATTAATTTATATTTCACAGTAATCTTTTATTATGGATTAAAAGACACTATAAAATAAGTGGAATTGTTATATATACCACTAAATCATTTATAAAAATTAATTATTATCAATATTGTTTAAAAAAATTATTTTAATTATTTTAATTTCAATATTTTAAAAATCATTAGTTAAATTTACATTTCAAATAAATATTTACTATGTCACTATTAAGTAATATTTTAAGGTAATTATATTATCCCTAAAAATTCGAATTACATTCAAATGATAAATTATAGTTATTTATTCACATTATGAAAATTTATAATTGAACAAAAATCCTTTTTATACCCATGTGAAGATATAAGTTATTTTTTTAATGTAAGAGAGTGAAATTTTGTCTCATTCTTTAGTTAAATTATTATAAATGTCATAATAAAAAACAAATGGCTCAAAAATGGGGAATTTAATAGAAATAGATAATATTTGTTTTAAATATGGCCATACCATAGAAACTAGGAATTTTATTCGGTCATTATAAACCTTATCTCTTTAGTTTGACCATCGGTAAAAGTAGTTTTACCCACAATCATGATAACCAAAAATTTTACAGTTCCTAATATTAATCATGAAAAAAAGTTAAGTTGACCATATATCCTATTATTAATTATTATTAATCAAATGTATAATACATTTTATTAAAATCTGTTTTTTATATTGAAAAATATAATTTGAAATTAATACTGTAAGTCTAATGAAAAATCGATTTTCCAAAGAAAATGTTATAATAAGTATAAAATGTTATTATATTGATATTTTGAGATAAATTTATTCCAATAAACTAAATAATTTAAATTATTATATTATAGAAATAATTTTTCTTCAAAAACCATTTTATAGAAACAGTAACTTTTTAAAAATATTAAACGAAATAAGAATATTTGATAAAATTACTATTTTCTTTATTCATCAAAATATTGCTATTTGTAAAAAAAAATTCAAATAACCAATGTAAGGTAATTTTTTACTTGTTTATTTAAAAAAAGATCAAATTAAAAAAATAAGTATTTTATTTGGAAAAATTAATTTTTAAATAAGTGTGCAATACTTGATGATATATTTTTTTTGGAAAAAGATTTTTTTATTCTTAAAATTGGATTTATTCTTATCTAATTCCAATAAAATATGTTAAATTAATAATAAAAAAATTCATTAAATAGAATAATATCTAATTTTTTTTAAAATAAATCACTAATAGTGATTAATTTATTTTATTATGATAAATAGCATTGTGTGAATAACAATAGTTTCTCTGAAATATATTTCATTTCATTTCATATTTTTTTTATGGAATTTATTGGTGATGAAAAAAATGATATACTTGTAAATAATATAATTTTTATAATATATTTAGTTTTATTTTTACCCATCAATTTAAAGGATCAATTATAAGGGTATACTATATTACGGTTTGTTGAAACTAGATGATTCTTGTAACATAATCTATAGAAGAAATTATATCAACTTGTATAATATATCATAAAATATATATGTCTTTAAATATAACATAATTGAAAATGATTTATCCCTCAAAATATTATATCTCTCATACAAAAAACTGAGTATACTTATTCATTATATAATGCTCAGGTTCCCATGTAGATTTTTCAAATTGGTTGATATTCTAAAAACCTTGACTAAGTGGGTTGTATTTTTTACAGAAATTTATCTTTATAAACCATAATCACCACTGTCTATTTCTCATAAGATATATAATTCTCCATCTGAAAGACATTGACATTCTGTATATGTGATGGGTAAGGTATGTACTTCCTTAGGAGAGATACATGGAAAATATTGGGGACTAGAGAGATTATCCTTTTAAGATCAAAAATATAAGTAACATTCTATACTATATCGAGAATAATTAAATTTAAATTAGACCTATGGTTAAAATTCAATTTATTTCTGAATTTCATAACCATATTCCATGGATAAAATCATATAAAAATATTATCACCAAAAAAGATTTATAGTTCACACCGATGATGTTCAAAAATAGTATTTTGTGATTTCAGATCCTCCTTGATGTGTTGTTGAATATTTCTATATTTATCATCCATTTCCACATCTAGAATATACCCTCATAGTTTTATCTCTCTAAATTCATCCTACCACATTAATGATATACACTTATTACAAAATATGGATTAATAAAGAGCCATATGAATGCTTGACTTAAAGCTATTATTATAAGAAAACTGAACTACAAGAAGGTATTGATCCCCACCACCTTTGAAATACATAGAACATTATATCAACAAATAATCTATGGTTTGAATAGTTCTTTAATTTTTGACATATTTATGCGGATGATATATAGTAAAGAACTTTACTCTATTTCTTGATCATGCTAAATCCATCTCCAAAAAATAAAAGTAAAAATCATAAATCTATTAGATAAAATAGACTATAGTACTTTATAAAACCAAACCACTTTGTTAATCGATATTCTAGAAATTTTTATAGATGGAAAATACGCTTTGAATGAAAATATGTGTTACAAAATCGTAAGGTGGTTGACTATATCCCAAATTACATTATGAAATTTTGATTTTTTGGGAGTCTAATAATAAAATCCATTGTGGGGTTTTAAATTTTGCATTTTGGTGTGGGAAATGTTTTTCTCAACCCTTTATACTTTTTTTACAGCCAAACATTTTAACATACAATGAACTAAGATACGAACCCCCAAATATATAACTTAATTCCATCTCACTATAAATATACTTTTATATCTACATAAATCACTTCATTTACTGGATGAATTGACAATGATGAACTATGAGCCTCATCAAATAGCTCTGTCATCAAATCTATTTTGGATGTAACACAAACATATTTCATGAACCTTATCATATCATCATAATCAGGGTTAAACTAAAATATATTTCAAACCATCGTTTTTTTCTTTATAAAATAATTATGTGAATCTTTAAGCATATCTTATATAGATGTCTGAAAACATATTTTAGATAGATTATTTTACTATAGTTACATCAATATTTCTAGATCAATCTATTGAAAATCCAAATATATTTTACACTTTGTGATTATCATAATAGATAAGATAACATGATCATATCAAATGAAAATATTTTCCACCTTGTTCTGTATAGACATAAACACTAGTTTTAAAATGGAGAAGCCTTATACTAATTCATTGGTAAGTTTAAAATGAAATCACATTCGTAAGTACTAAATATTTTTTTTAATTTTGGGATACTAGATACAAACATAGGATTTACATTAAACCCTAAACTAAAAAAGAACAACTCATATCCATTGGAAAAAACCATAAAGTCTTATATTATTCATTAAAGTCATTCATAATAATATTCATTCTCAAATATAAGGGATAAGTAAAACACACGAAATGGTTTAGCTGAAATTATTATTAAGGGTATTTAATACAACATAAGTTACTGCAGACATATACATTAGTCGGGGTGAATAACTAATAAACCTGACATTAAAAATAAAAATTATCTTAATATGACATTAATGAACACTGATTACATAAATCCATAGTAATGGTTATAATAGAATATATATTAACCGTGGATATTATATTAGAAAAATAATCACTTGGTGTATCAATTACTATTATCATAATGAGGGTATTCATAATGTTGGATATCTAAAACAAGTTGTTATGACCTTAGCCAAGATGTCGTAAAATACTATGGTAAGCCCTTGTCCAAAACCGAATTCTATTTTTTCTCATGAGACATTCTGATGGATCAAGGGGTTATAGAGGCACCCAATGATAAAAAAATATGTCTTGTGAAATACTAATATGAATTTTGTTAAACATGATTGTCTTGTATATATGAAATATAAATAACTTTCCAAATTCAGTAATTACAATTATTAACCATTCTGAGAATTATGGTGAATGATATCGAGCTAGTATACCATAGTAAAACTAATCAAAATCAATTTAATAAAATATTTTGGATGATAAATGTAATATATTAATTTCAATAAGACATAAAATTCAACATATGTGTTGAAATAGAAAAAAAGTCTCTAATAAAATCATCGAGGTATTTTTGAGAGAAATATACATTTAATTTTAAAAGAAAAGTACTTTTTGAAACATCATTGTATAAAAATATAAAAGAACAGTGTTTGATTTCTCCTAATGAAATGTTTGGTTTTATAAATATGATGGTTGGTTAAAATAGATTTAAGAGTGCACTTTAAAATTCATATGAAATTGGGAATCATTATTTAATCAGGTTTGGTAATCTTGATGAATTGAGAAGGGAACCATTTTAAAAAATGTATTTTCAACCATAAAACCTATGAAATGATCAAAATAAGTTATTTAGGAACATATAAACATAATTAATATTGTGTATAAAAAATTAATGAATAATTAAAATGATGTTTAGATGAAGAAAGTATAACCTGAATTAAAATGATGGTTTGAGAAGGAAGCACTTACCTTATATATGAATAAGCTCTGCAGTAGAAATTAATGTCTAGGATAATAATATTAAATACAATAATTATTTAATTCAATGAATTTTATATAAATATTTAATTTCATAGAATTATATTACGATCATTGATTGCCTTGTAGATGAGTTATAGAGTTTAATTTCATCATTCGGGGGCATTCATTTTATTGGTTTTCATGATCGGTTCACATGTTAATAAGTAATAATGTTTATATAAATGGGTATTATTCTCCAAATATGGAATTACAAGTATTCAATGAGCATCCAGATGTGTAATTGGTTATATATATCAGATGTTTATATGGTTTGATTATGAATCATTAGTTAATACATTTAGTGAAAATCAAATAGACTATTTTGATGGTATTTCAATCAACATAAAATAGTTTTGTCATTTGAATTATTATTGTGTATATATAGTGGTTATAGAACATAAAATTAGACATAATACATATGTCATAATATTTTTCAACAATTTAAGTGATTTAATAAGCATCCCTAATGGATAAATTAATGAGTGAATGTCGTCATCCATGAAGGTTGTAAATCGGTACCTCTCGAACAATTATTTAATTTTTAAAATAAAAGATATGGAGTAATGATATTTATGATAGTTAACCTATTGACATGATATTATTCAAGTATATTAGTAATACTAGATTTATCACAATCATTTCAACATAGGATGTGAGGGTAGTATAATAAAATAACGAACTAGAAAAAAATAAAAGGAAAAGGAAGAGAATGTTACCTCTTGAATAGTCATTCATGAGGATCCCTTTAAGGGGAATGATTTTGGTCTTTTTATGATATCAACAACCTATAAATGTGGGGATGATATTTGGAAGAGAATTGGGATGAAATTTTACATGGCTCAAATTTAAGATGTTATGAGGAGAAGAGGTAGTGATGTGTTATTTTTATAGTGGAGGGGAGTGGTAATATCACATTATATTACTATTTTTTTTATGACAACCATCAGTGTTGATTATTGTGAATAAATAAATTAATATGTTCATGTGATTTCGAACCAAAGGTGATTAAATTAGAAATGAATTGTGTAAAATTTTATTTAGTTTATAATATATTCATAATGTAAATTATCACATTTTACTATACACAAAAAATTCATGTATTTCAAAAAATACAAAAAACCCAGCCTGTATATTTTTCGATGTGTATAATTATAAATATTTATTTGTAAAAATTTTTATAAAAATTATTATTCTTTTAAATTAAATTATTAATTATAAAAATGTAATTATAAATTACATATTCACAAAAATACTTACACTTAATTACTCACTTTTAAAATATTCAATAACATATATCATGATATAATGATATAAGTATTTCATTTATGAGGATCATAAATATTATTTATAATTTAATTAGTGGGGTTACTATTCATTAGGTAGATTTACTATACAAAAGTTTCATTTTACTATTCATAAGGTTACATTACTTTTCCGAAGTGTCAAGGTAATATTCACCAAAAATTTATGTTGATCATATCTGATTATAAATATTATACAGATCACAACCATGTATATCACTTTTTCAAAATTCAAAACATAGAATGTACAAATTTATTTTAATGTCTAGGGTTTAATAATATTGTATAAATTAAAAACATTTACTTCATAGAGACTCATTATTTCCTGAATTTCATTATATATTACATCAATTTTTAAATCCTTGTGGAATTACATTCTTCCCCCTTACAAAATATTCATCCTCATAATTACCAGAATGTTACCTCCTAAAAATATTTGATTAGTTTTTCATCATAAGTTCCATTGGCTCCCACATATCCTCTTCCATATTATGATTTTCAATATTACCTTTATTAGAAAAGTCATCTGATTCCTCAACACCTATTCTTTAGGGACCAAAATTTGAAAAGGCTCCTCACTGTAATATAATTCATGTTTTATTTCCATTCCTTTAGATGTGATTACATGTTTTGGGTCTCTAATGTACTTCAATAACAGTGATACATTGAACACATTAGGTAACATAAAGAGTAGGTGGAAAATATAAATCATAAGACAAATCTTCAATTCTCTCTAAAATTTCAAAAGGACCAATATACATAGGGATCATTTTTATTTCTTCACAAATCATATAACACCCTTCAATG
Source organism: Viscum album (assembly GCA_963277665.1). Classification (NCBI taxonomy): domain Eukaryota; kingdom Viridiplantae; phylum Streptophyta; class Magnoliopsida; order Santalales; family Viscaceae; genus Viscum; species Viscum album. Next base: position 445,728,480 of record OY728160.1, read on the forward strand.
GTGATGCTTTCCAAAGAACATGATCTCATACATTAAATCCATATCATTCCTTTAATCATCAGTATAACACTTTTTCATACTTTGAGATGTTTTGATATTGGTTTGAATATTCTTTAGATTTGTTTTATTTTATTCAATAAGATCTAGGCCCAAAAAAATTATTTCACAAATTTTTTCCCTATATATAGGTGTATGGAATCTCTTTCTATACAATGCATCTTACGGTTCCATTAGAATACATGAATGGAAAATATTATTGTATGAAAACTCCAGCAATGGTAAATAATGATCCCACATACCATCAAAGACAAGATGGAAAGATCTCATCTTGTATTCTAATTTTTGGATTGTCCTCTCTAAAATCCCATCTGTTTGATCATCATAGGAAATACTCAAATGAAACTCTATATCAAAATCTTTGGAAATAATTTACTATAATCTTTAGGTAAATCATGGATCACCATTAGAACAAACTGAGAGATAATCTCCATGATGTCTTGAAACCTCATTAATATAGATTAATGAAAGGTCAACTAGTGGGAAAAAATCCCTTGTGGTAGGGAAATGTTCTAATTTGGGTTTTCTATCAACAAGTATCCATATTAGATCATTCTTTCATAGTGTTGTTGGTGATCCATTGAAAAAATACACAGTATTGTGATCCCATTTTCATATAGGAATAAGAAGTGGTTGTGAGAACACTCTAGGATGTTTTCATTCAGCCCTGGCCTGTTGACATACTAAACATCTTGATACATAATATTCAATTTCTAACTTCATATTATCCCACCAAAAGAATCCTTTAGATATCTATACATCTTAGTGCTACTAAGGTGTATATAAAAATTCATGCTATAGACATCATCAAATAACCTTTTTTAGATTAGGTGTAGACGTAACTCATATCTTCTTCCCAAATAATATAATTCCATCCCCACACATGAAGTATAGAAACATCCCATCATACACAACATCAAATATCTTTTGAATTATATTATTATCAGATTGTGTGATTTTAATTTTTTCAGTAAATATGGTTGGGGAACCAATTGAAAATGTAATAAGGCTTCACCTTCCTTAATAGTTTACATATCCAACCTTACATAATCAATGTACATGAGATCCTTATCAATATGTATGTAGTTCAGAATGCAATTATACTTCTTTCACAATGAATCTTATACCCTATTCACTTTCCTTTGGTGGTAGTGTATTGAACAATCATATTCCATGAGTAGCTTGAGCCATCTCCTTTCCATCATGTTTATTTCTTTCTGTGAGAAAATATATTCCAAAATATTATGATACATATATATCTCACATATTTCACCATAGATATAGTGTCTCTATATCTGTAGAGAAATGATTATAGATACTAATGCAAGATCATGAGTTGTATAGTTTGGTTCATTTGTTTTTAAATTCATTAATAGATAGTGTATAAGTATATCATTCTCAATGAAGACATAAGAAATTACTTTCATGGATGAATCAATATAAATCACCTATACTCTATTTCCAAATGGAAGATTTAAGATCAAATCCTTCACTAATCAAAAATTCAGATACTCAAATCCATTCTATATATTTATTTTTTCATATGTACTTAACCCATTTTTCAGGTAATCTTGTTTAATAGATTATCCAATCGGGAGAATATATGAATGAAATGGTTATAATAACTAGATAATCCAATAAAACTACATACCTCTATTATGTTCAAAGGATAATTTCATTCCTAAAATTCTTTTGTCATTAAATGATCAAATATTATTCCATCCTTAGAGACAATATGGCCATGAAAATAAATTTTTTGATGCCAGAATTCAATATTGCTAAAATTCCCATATAACTCGTTTTATCTAAGAGTTTGTAGAATAATTAGAAAGTACCTATCATGATATCTATATATTTTAGATTATTCTAATATTTTATCAATAAATACCACAAAAAATTCATTAAGATATTTAATTAATACAATATTCATTAGCACCATGAAAATATAGTGTGCATTAGTCATTATAAAAGGCATTACTATAAACTCGTAATTCCATACATTGTTTATAATGATGTCTATATAATATCTACCTTCTACACATGAAACTGATGATATCATGATTGATGGGAAACCTTTAAAAATATTGGTGTCTATGATGTTGAACAAATAACTCACCAATTCTAGGTAAGGGATACTTTTTCATTATTACCATAACACTGACTTCAATATAGTCAATGCACAGCCCCCTGGTTCCATATTTATTCTGGAAAATGATAACATGGGCTCCACATGGAGAAAAACATTGGTGGATAAATACTTTATAACACAATTACTATAGTGGTGTCTTCAGTTATAAAAATTACACTATTTCCATTATATAATAATTATTTGACATATGCCTTCTACTAAGAATTAAATAAATAGAAAACTAAATTTCCTACTCTGAAGGATATCCAGGTATACTATTGATATTGATCAATCTATACTTTTACAATAGGTATATCCTCGGTTTGAATATTTGTTTCCTCAGCCATAAATACTATTTTATCTTACTTCCCAAGAATTGCATTTAGTAGAGCTGTTGGGGGTGGATTTAGATATGAATCAAATTACAAGGATTCTGACCTAAAGACAAGGGATTCTATATTATTCCTAATACTTGAAACTTCCCTATTATTACTATAGTTTACCACTTTTTAACATGTAATCCAATTTATACAAATAATTTTATCGAATTCAATCATGGTTATAATTATAAGGATAGTAAATAAAGAACATTTATGTTTCATAAGTGGTATTAATCACCACATCGTTGTTGCAATGATACATTCCTTATGAGTTCTGACTAATAAATCCTTCATAAAATCAAGTTAGAAATTTTTTTTTCATGGAGAACTAGAAAGATATAAAATTATAAAAATATATAGAATCAAATAAATTATTATGTATGATTGAGGAAATTATTAATGTAACTTCCACCACATCATTAGGAACATCAAACTCATTATTTTTGATCTCATAAACTCGGAATTACCCTATTGGCCTTCTCTATGTAATTTTTCCTTGACTTTTAGAAAAATCATTAGTATAACGTCCCATCTCTTTAGAATTTCATAATTGAACATTGTTAGATTCTTTCATTCCCGTGAAACCATTAGTTTTATGGACTCATTATCCATATTTGTAACATAATCCTTTTCCTTTTATGTAGGATTAGGGTGTTTCTTTCCACAATTATCACATGCTGGAAAACTCCAATTTTTTTAATTCATTTTATCTAATATTTCTTCTTGCAATCCGTTCTTCTCTTATATCTTTTTAAACTCCTATGACATTGATAATTTTTTCTTATTCTTCATTGCACATTTTATTATATTATCATGTCATGATAACGTTTTATAAAATAGTACCCTTAGGAGGAATGGTTTTAAACCATAAAAGTATCGATCAAATATTCTCCTAGGATTTCATATATAGTAGATGAAATGCCTTGATTTCCTCGTAAAAATGTGTTCACACATGGATATGTTTTCATCCTCCTTAATTCAAAATCTAGAATTTCCTCTCCATATCTACTCACTATTCTTGAAGAAAATATTTTTCAAAGAATATATATTTAATTAAACACTATTCTATTTCATCTATTTCCTCCTCCTCTTTTGTGTTTTGAATTAATGACCACCACTGATATTCATCTCCTGATAGACTATAAACCACCATGATAAACATCACATGTTCGTCACATCGCAACGTGATAAATATCTTCCCAAAAGAACATATCCACTACACTAATTTCAATGGGTTTTTAGTCCCATTGAATGATGGAGGAAGTTGTCTTATAATTAATTATAACATTACTCCAACATGTTATATATCAAGACGATCCTTATGGGTATGGATGTTGTTCATATCCTGAGGTAGCTATCCCAGTGTAGTTATATGTTCCTCAGCACCAGTTGCATCTTTAGAACCACATTATTATTTTTCATAGGAGGGAAAGTCCAACATAGAATACATGAATTCATGACTATTACATTCCATTCCCAGGAAGAATTTCTAAATAATGGAATATAAAAAATGAGGTTATGAATAATAATATATGACACATAACAAAAATTAATATTTAATGCATATATAGTTTATAATCATTGGCATGGTTTCTTTGACGACATATTTATATGGAAATATTTAATATTTGTTTTGAAGAAAATGTAAATTATCCTAATAATATCCCCCAAGAGTGTCAAACCATGTTCATATTATGGCCCGTTTCCATGTACTAGGTTAGCCTGACTGAAGATTGAAACAACTTTTTAGAGTTGTTACTCTTATGAAGATATGTTCTAGAACCACATACACTTGTATTATCCCGTAAGGGTTGTATTTTCTAAGAATATCCATATAATATACACCTTACCAATATTGTAGAATGAATTTTATTCTTAACCACAAGTTCTATCTTTGGTTTTTATCCTAATCAATGTTTTCTAAATATATATTCAATGGATTCTACTAAAATTCCTCTAAAACAAACTGTAACGACCAGGATCCCATTTTCATGGAGATGGTGCCTTATATTAATACATTATATGATTACAATGAAGTTATATCCTAAAGGACTGAATAGATTAGCCATTTTGGATAAACATATAAGAAAATAATATTTATATTACATCATGAATGAGAAAAAAATTCATCTTAATTAGAAACACATATAAACTCAAATATTATTCATGTGATTCATTCCTTACAATATTCATCTTTTCATCCCCAGTAAATTTAAAATATATGAAAGTGGTGAGGTAAAATAATCAGTATGTTTAATAAATAAATTAAAAGTTATCATAAATACATGAATTATTCAGGGTGAATAACTAGAAACGCATTCCATTAAAAATTAAGATGACAATGATATAAAAGGAAATAAAGTTGATTACATAAAATCGTATAAATGATCATAAGTGAATGAAACATAACAATAGATATTCTACTAGTCAAATAACTATATGTTTTTTCAATAACCATTTTCATAATGAGATAATTCATAATGTCAGACATCTGAAACATGTTTCCAAGGCCTCAGCCAAGATGTCTAAAAATAATAGGGTAAGGCCATAGACACAACCCAATTATATTATGCCTCATGAGACCTAACAATGAATATAGGGGATATATTAGGTCCCAAACATCTTATATAATTTCTAATTCCTTCCTTATAGGAATGCAGTTAAACAAAAACAATATATCCATATGAAATGTATATAACATTCCCCAATATGTAAACATAATTACTAACCATTCTAAGTAGTATGGTGAATGGTATCAAGATATAACATCCACATTCAATCTGATCAAAAACTATTTAATAAAATATGGTGGATGATAAACATAATATATTAACTCAATGGGACAGACAATTATAAATAGGTGTTGCTATTGAAAAAAATATTCTAATAATATCATCGAGGAATTTTTTAGAGAAATAAAATTTTATTTTGAAAAAAATATTTATTTTTTAAAAATCATTACATAAACCGCAAGTAATATAATTTTGTTTTACCTTGATTAAATGATTGGTTTTATAAAATTAAATGTGGATTAAAATAGATTATAAATCACACTTGAATATAGGTAAGATATAGATAAATTCCATATTATAGGTCTAGTATATCGTGATGAATTGAGAAGGGACCCCTTTTAAAACATTATTTTTCCAAAAAAAAATTTAAATGATAATAATAAATTATGTTTTTACATATACCAAAAATCTGGATCATTTATATAAAATAAATGACAAATTAAAATGGATTATAGAGTAATAAAGCCCAACCCGAATGAAAATCTAGATTTTGGATGGAAACCCTTACTGTATGTACAAATGAGTTATTCACATGAACATAACATCACAGATAATGAAATTAAATCCACTAATTAATTAATTCATAAAATTTATATATGTATTTTATTAAGTATAGCTTTATTAAGTTCATTTAGATCCTTTTTGATAAGTTATTGTGTTTAATTTCATCGTTATATGTTTTGAGGTTGAATCATTAGATGTGACATTTACTAATAATCTTTTTGATTATTATGGATGTATTTCATTCACCATGAACTACTTCTTCCATATGAATTTGTATTTTGAATATATAATGGTTCAAAAAAATTAGATAAGACATAATAAATATATTATAATCTAGATTAACTATAAAAAAGGTTTCATCACCACCCTTTAATGATAAATTTATGAATGAATGTTCATCGTCCACAAAGGATGTAAATCGATACCTCTCAGATGATGATGTCATTTTTAAAATAAAATCGTTAGAGTAAAGATGTTGATGATGGTTCTTAGATTAATATTATATATTTTTAGTATATAAATGATAATAGATTTATCATGGTAATTTTTATTCAGTAAGTGAGGAGATAATAACAACATAAATCAATTAAAATAAAATATAAAAGTAAAAGGAAGGGAATTTTTCATATAGAGTACTCATCATTGAGAATCTCCTTATGGTGATTGATTTTTCCTTCTTATGAGAAAAATAGATTTTGGATATGGGTTAGGAGCTTTGGAAGATGTTTGTGTAGAAATTTTACAAGGATAAAATCATGGAAAGTGTGTGGAGAAGAGGGAGTGAGTGGTGGTTTTATAGTTGATGAGAGGGCTAATTTATCATTATTTTATCCATTATTTTATTATTTTTTCCAAGACAACTAATACAGTTTAATTTTTTGACTAAATAAAGTAATAAGTGTATGTTAGTTCTAACCAATGGTTATTACCTCATATAGAACTCAATTAATAGTTTATTTATCTTAAGATATACTTATATTTTAAATTACAATGTTTTACTCTTCACTAAACATTCAATTATTTGAGAAAATTCCAAAAAATTGACCTAAAATACTTTTCATTCTTTAGAATTAAAAAATGTACTCCATTTTATGGAAAACATTATAAATATGAGAAATTTAATATTTAATATAAAACATAATTTACTCAGTAAATTCAATTTTTTTTAAAATAAAACTGATTTTATCACACCCTAAAAAATTAACTATGATCTTATTAAGTTATCATTGTATTATAGAGCAATAAAATATATATTTATGAAAAATTTTTATGGAAATGGATTTTCTTTTAAAGAAATTTTTTAATTATTAAATTTTATTGAAATTTTTATTATTCACATAAGTACCAACACTTAATTATGATTTTTTCAATATTCACTCACTTATAAAATGATACAATTATATAATTTTTTCATTTAGAGTTTCATATATTTTATTTATACTTTCATGGGTGAGGAAACTACTGATTATGTTTATTGACAATTCATAAGTGTCATAAAACTATTTATAATGGTACATTACTATTTCAAAGGGTGAATGTACTATAAACCAATAATTTAATTTGATCCTAAATAAATATAAATATCTTAATGATTGAAACTGTGTATGTATAATTTTCAATATTAAAAACACATGAGCAGAAAAATTATGTTTAATGGAAAGGTTTTAACTATCTCTTATAAATAAAAATGTGTTGTTTCCTAGAGACTTCTTATTACATGAATTACATTCATTATTAATTTTTTTGAAAATACTTGTGGTGTTACATGTTTTCTATCCTAGAGTGGAAATGTGTTAACAAGTCATAATAATTAATCCTCTCCAACTATCTTATATGGTTCATATTCAACACATTATATGAGATTATATAAGTCAAAATATTATGATCTCTGTAAATATCCCACCTTTCTCCAAAAATATCATTCTTCCAAATAATTAATGTAAAAATTACCATATATAACTCCAAATTATGTTTTGGGTAATTTTCCTCATGAACCATAAATTTTCATTATGCATTACTTTTCATAGTAACGATCTTTAGAATAAATCTTAATACATTATTTAATGAATCATTAAAGTTATAAAACCCTTATATACTACTGGGTAGTGTATGACTAAGTGAAATTTATTACCTTCTCTTTGTTTCATTCATAATCATCTATCTGATGAATAATGGCTCCATTCCGTGTTAACTTGGTTAGTAGATTGGAATGTAATGTGATATTATCCACAAAAATAATAATAATTTCCATATAAATAAATAAATCATAAGATATTTGTTATATTAATTTTACTGGGATAATATTTCATAACATATTTCAATGATGGATCCATATATATAACCTTTCAGGAGTTTATATGATCAAAATTTAATCCTTTTGAATAAAAAATTCACTCATTGTAATTTTTTCACAATGTTTTTCTTTCATTTGGTTATTCAATAAAATTCTCATGAAATCATCATTATCATCATTAATTATGTAATATATATTAATATCATATATAATGACAACAAAAAATTTATAAATATAATCTATAAAGACTATATTCATTAAGTCCATCAAGATATAATTGGAATTATTATAACTAATTGAAAAAACTACATATTCATAGTTTTCATGTCATTTATGGAATATATTATTGGGTATATCCTACTTTTCTATCATCAATTTATGATAAAAAGAATGAATAATAATGTTGAAAAAGTACTCATATCCATACAGTTGACCAAAAAAGGAATAAATATGTGATAGAAAATACCACTTCCTTGAGTGCAATCTGGTTAATTCCTATAAATTAATGAAAATCCACAATGATCCTTCTTCATTATTAAAAAAATCTAATATGTGAACACCAAGTTGACAAACAGAGATGAGAAAATATTTTTTCATGACCCTCCGAGATTTTCTTTTAAAATGCATGCAACACAATTGATGCAATTCATTGAGGAGAAAATGAAATTATAGTAAAGCCAAATATTTGGTCATCTGAAAGCTCAAATACATAAATCGATTGATTCCTGGGAAATTATTTTGTAAATAAATTGAAAAACTCATTTATGTAGTCATATCAATAACTTTTAGTTTATCACTAACCATCACAAATAGACAACCCATTTGAATAGGAATCTTGAGACATACAATGGGTGTGATTTCCATCAGAACATCATATTTATCCACAGACTGATAAATGATCTTAGGTTATTTTTGAATTGTATATATTAATTCTCCTAATTGATAATTGTTATAGGGGTTTATTTATAATTTTTTGGCTAAGGTAACACAAAAAATAATTAGAGGGTGAATAATGTTTTTTGACATAAGCACATTCCAATAAACATTAACTATATGAAATTATATACTTTAGATGAGATCATCATACCATTATGAGTTTTCATTTATAATTAAATATAAAGTTATTAATGGTAAAAATTAACATTAATATTTACTTTTCATGATATATGGTAATTAATAAAACTTATCTCAAATGAGATAGCTGAATATTTGGGTATACCGATCACCACCTAAATTTGACTATTATTCCATATAATTAATGATAAAGGAAATGTGTTTAGCCGAAACATAAACCACCATTAATCAGAGTGATTAATTTTGAATAATCTTTCATAATATGTTGAAATTGTGACACTTTTTTTTAATATATAACACCTATAGTTTAACGTAGTTCATTCATGGTCATCATCTCTTCATCCATTTTAATATTGTTTACAATGAAAATTTTAATTATCCTATCCATATACCTCAGGAGTATCATGATAGGTGTGAAATGAAGAATCTGTTTCATGATCTAGGTGAATATTTAGTCAATTCCCAATGCACTACATTTTAGGTTATTACCCATAAGTATTACTATGCCAGATCCACATATAATTATAGTATCCAGAAATGGTTTTTTTCTAAGAAAACTAAAAATATATAATAATTATGACATTGGATCCTCATAATCATTGGATTATACAAAGGGAACTAAATAAAGTTTTCTCATAATTATTTCCAATAGTTAGCTAAATATTTCTCTGATACCATCTTTAGTGACCCATAATTTTCATACCCAAATAGAACATCCTTGAAGGTCAATATTCTTAAAAAACATAATTATTTAAAACACAATCATATGGTTATTTTATCTTTTTAAAAATGGATAAATACATAAATGGTTCATAATTTAACTACATCATCTTCCCCTTTTCATTATAATAACAACCCTTCTTAAAAATATCATACATAATACATTTCGTCATGACTTGGTGAAGGCAAACCGTAAAAATGATCAGTTAGATTCTTCATAGGTTTGAATAACTATGATATAAATGATCACATAAACATAACATGATAATAAGTGTATGATAACATGAGAATTACTTTTGATAACCACAACCTATACACAAAATATAAATTTTTTATTCATAGAATAAAAATTGTTAATATATTAGACATGAATAATATAATAATAAAATTAAATGATCCAAGAGTTAATAATATTAGATGTAATGCCCCAACCCCAGCTACCCAGAGTCGGTGCATTACTTTGTAACATTGGCATGATCAGAAAAGATCAAGTCTCGAAAGACCGATTAGTTTAGTGGCCTTGGAATCACTAGATACATTCATAAGTCTTTCATTACATCAAAAAGTAAACAAACTACAATAACATGGTCTTCATAGTCCACACTCATATCCCTTTCCGACTATCACTGCAGGTCATTCATAAATTAATTCTTCACGTCCTGGAAAATATTAAAACATTGAAAGGGGTGAGCTCAGATGCTCAGTAAGGATAACAATATTGCGGAAGCTTTCATAAATTAACATAAAAAAATTTAAGGCAATGTATAACTAAAAAAAGCCTTTTAAACTTGAACATCAACATAATATGGCAAAAGTAAAATGAGATAATTCCATTCACTTCTTCACATGGATATTCTACTGGTCGAATAATCACATGCAATATCAATAACCACTTTCATAATGAGGGAATGTATAATGCCAGACATTCTGAAACATTTTGTCAAGGCCTCGGCCAAGACGTCTAAAATGATTAAGGCCTCGGCCAAAACCATAAATCAAATTGGGAAAGGGCCTCGGGCAATTCCAAGTCTAGTTGTCTCATGAGACCTACCGATGCATCGAGGAGCTATACCGGGCTTCACCCATCACTTATTAAGTCCAATACATTCCTCATATGAATAGGTTTAAAAATATCATAAACCATAACATAATCGTATCACATAAAACATGCATAAAGGAAACACAACATTTCCACATTTCAATCACAAGATATCAATGCAACACATTGATATAATAAAAACGCTTTCAAAACCATTTTCAATACCAAAATAAAAGAAAGTTAAAACTTTGTATTTATTTTTCATTAAAAAAATGATGTCTTGTAGAGGAAGTCGAAACTCAAATAATGGTCACGGAGGCGGAGAAGTCATTGTCGCCGTATAAGTACGGAAAGAAAAACATTCCCTTTTTTTCGTTTAGTAAAACGCTTCATATAAAAAGATTCCTTTTGAGTAAACTTAAAAGTCAAAGGGGTTTATACACCGAATAAAAGAAAGTTGTGTATAAAACCAAATATGCCTCAATGAAAGGAGATTGAGACGAAGTCCTTAAAAAGATCATTTTTAAAATAAAGTAGATCTATTATGTGTATTCACTATAGGTACACATAAAGAAAGTAAAAATACAAAATAGGACATAATAACATCATGACACAATTTGAAAGTAGGAGATTAACCCAAAGAATAGAAATTGGGTTAAGAAGTTCCCTTACCTTGTTTCTGACATGACTCAACCATTCTTTAACCTCATGAATAATAAACTAGAGTTAATATATACCTTATTAAGAACCATTTTCAATTTAATTATCCTTTTTATATCATTTATTACAATGATATGAACATTATTTAATTATTTAAGTTAATAACGGTCGTTTTGTCGATCTTTGGTACTTGAGTCAACAATAAACTTCTTATAATTACAAGTTGTTTATGTGGTAGAATATCCATTATCTCCAGAATTATATTAATGATTTAGATGTCATATATATAATATATATCTAGTATATACATTCATTTATAATATTACGTATCATTTAGTGGTAAGAAATGAAATGCACCGTTCATGGAGACGGTAAGCTGTACGTACGCATGAACGCTACTTTCATTTCTATTTCGTATTTAATGGAATGAAATCATAATGATATAAATGTATAATATAATTCCAGTATAATATAGTGTATAATACCATTTACTCTATCCTTTATAAATCCCACATATGGCATTAACGATTCAAATCACTTTGAGGGGGCGGTAGTCCGCACTTCCTAAAATGAAATTATCGTGTTTACCCATAATGGAAATCATAAGTATGCCATAAATGAGAAATACAGAAGCATAAGTAAAATATAAACATATTATATGTCATATATAAATATAGTGACATCTTAATGGCCACCTTTGAAGGTGTTATATGAGTGTTGAACAATCATCGTTTCGTGAGGCAGAAATTGGCCATCCACAGAAACTGTATATTCTTTAACCATTAGATATAGGTGTGCGTAAGTGTAGCTCGAATACTTCTTATAACAACATCCTAGTATATTGAGTATACTGGTGTTGTTACAAAATAAATGAATTAAAAGAGTTTATGGGGTTGGAGAAGAAAAATAATACAAAACAACAATAGAGAAGACATTACCTCAAAATCGGGTAACTCTGTTTGATTTGAACCAAAGGCTTCCTTGGGAAGAGTTCTGCCCAAAGTGAGGCTTCTAGGAGTAATAGGGAGAAGTTGGGAGAGTATTTGGGTAGAGTTTGGCCGAGCCAAATGGCTTGAAAGTGTGAATGAGGTGGTAGAGGTAGGGGCCTTTTATAAGGGGAGAGGAGGGGCACTCTTGGAAAGTAAGGAAAGTTTACATTATTATACAATTCTTTTCGGATTCTAAGGGTCCCACACTTATTTAATTTGTGGATAAGGTGATAAGGGTTAGAAATATACCCATAAAATAGTCTTTAGACAAGTTTCAGCCTTGGATTGTACATTATCTTTTCATTTTATTAAAATCATTAAATAATGAGGTCATCGCTACATCATAATGATGTCATAAATAATATAATTTATTTAATGTCTAAAAATTATAAAAAAAATACTATGATGTAGGAAATCTTTCTATATTTCCAATGACTATTTATAGTCAAAAATATGACTTGTATAACCCCATGTAAATATTGTTTTAGTAAAACATTTCATGTTTGTGTCATTTTTTTACTTTAACATTAAATAAAAGGTATTTATGTCATTTTCCAACTAAAGTGGCTCCATGGGGTCCCCAAGTTGACCCATGGATTGTCTTGGTCGGCCATGGCACATCCAATTAGGGTAGGACATGTGTCAAGCTCATCTCATATTATTAAAACATTATTTTTACCTTAAACTACACTAATTACCTCTAATCGCGATTAAGAACTTAAAAGTTACTATTCACCAAAAATTATTTTAATCTCATTGAACCACATATTACTTCTTAATGACAACTATGTATGTCGGATTTTTGAAAATCAAAACACAAAAGTGGTAAAATTTCATTTAAACAAAAAATCAGTTATTTAACTACCACCTAGTGGTTTCACTATTCATAAAAAATTGATGTTTTTCAGAACAATGCCAAAATTTCACCCTAAGCTATAATTGATAGTCCAAATCCAAAAATGAAGTCAATTTTGAAATATAAAATTTCTATAATTTTAAAAACTGGTTATTACTATTCATAACATCTACTTTGATTAGTCGCGGTGTTTTAGAACTCGAAGTTGCGTACAATGCAAGCTATTGCATTATTGAATGAGAAGCGTATTGTGGAAGATCGGGGTGTTACATTAGAATAGGCCAAAATTTTGATTCATAGACAAATGACTAAAATATAATTTCCATTTTAATCAAGGATCAGTTCCAAGACAATCATAGTGGATTGTGTTCACACCCAAAACCACCATGTAGTCAGAGTTCAGTCCCAAAACTATCATAGTAGTCATAGTACCATAATGAACTCAGTTCACTCCCCATTCTAGTATTAATTATCTAAATGGATTTAAATAGTTACCCGATGCATTTTAGGGATATATAATTTTGATCCCAACCATCACATAATTAATTTTGTACATATGTGTCTCAAAATATTAAAACATTCCTCAATGAATTACCCACATAATTGAAATTAGTTCCATAATCATTTCATCATCGAATAACCCATGGTATTGATATGGGATTCATAAATACATTTTAATTATAATGATAATCCTTAAAGATAAATAAATATTCCGGTATAATTGGATCATATACCCAATATATAATATGAATCTTCAAGGCATGTTTTCAATGATGAATTGAAATACTATTAGAAGATAGTTAAACAAAATCTTATGGAAAACAGCCTTTTCTCATTGAGAATAATTTTTTTAACATTTATGAGTTTCCAAAATAATAATGAAAACATTTTATTTTAAAATATCATTGTAATCATTTATTATAACATTAATTAATTTATTAGTTATGATTTTATAAAATATTGTTTATTACATTTACATTAAAATAATGATTCCTTTTTAAATTTCATTAAATATTAATAGTTAAAACATTCAGAAAATGAAATTATAATTCCATTTACAACCTATGAAAAAAATTAAAATGAGTGTATAAATAAAATTAAACAATCATTAGGTAATAGTAAAAAAATTCATTCATATATTTTTAGAAAACATATACAATTATGAGAATTTATTTACGAGAAAAGAGAATATAAATATAGAATTTCTATAAAAAATATATTTTAGTATCATTATTACATAAATAGATAAAATTGAACTGAAAATTTATAATTTCATTAAATATCTAGAGGATAATAATATTCATGAGTTTTTTTATATATATCTTTAGATTTCATCATCGAATGCCTAATCAGAAACAATCCTCATAAACAAAAGTGATTATAACATGAACTGCTTCCCAATTTGGTACATTTTGAATCATAATACCCTATAAATAAATAACCATATAATCATATGTAGAACCATATTTTTTATACGAATCATTTGGAAATACATTAATATATAAAAATTGGTGGATAACATGGCATGCGACTAAAAGAAATAAAGATGGGAAAAGAATCCCTTACTATAGTCACAATATCCTTCTTAAATATTTTAATCTAAAATAAAATAATTTTATAAATTTATTATATATATTATATATCCATAATTATATATATAGTAATATATTATATTTACTAATAAGATTTTATATAATTTTATTCAAAATTCATTGTTAAAATGATTGTTTTGAGTAATAGCTAATTTGTTTTATTTATGTTTTCGTTTGTTAATCTTGGATCATTTATGATTATCAATGTTAAAAAATAAAAATAATGGTAATAATTATAAAAATATCATATAATTTAAATATATTCATATTTATATTCATGAATAAAATATAGAGAAAAAAAATTAATTTCACCATTCATGGACATGGTAGGCTGTACATACACATGAACATTGTCTCCATTTTTTAGATGATTAGAATGATGGAATTCTAAATAATAATAAAATATTAAAAAATAATTTTTATTTCACAGATATTATATATATTAAAAAAAATATTCTTTTTTACCATCCATTTCAACATAAATAAAAAACACCTCAGATCACTTGATGGAGGTGGTAGTTTTCCCATACACATTAGTGAGGTTATCATTATCTAATAGATTGGATGGTAAGAATGTAAATGTGATATTATAAATAAAATTTAATTTTTTTCCATAATTATAATATATATTCATTAAACCCACAATTATATCAATATGTGAAAGGTTGCGAGGTAAGAATAAATAAATTAGTTTACAAGGTGATATTCCTCCATACACATGATCGATAATTTTGTTTCCCATATGATGGAATAGAAAATGGATATAGTTTATCACATAATAATAATAAAATATTAGTATATTTAAAATATTTTTTTAATATTTCTTCATAAGTGTGGATGATTTAGGGAGGTGTAGTAATAAATGAGACCAAAATTGTTGTTTAGGAACCATATCACTTCTACAGATAACTTCTTATGGTTTGAAAAAAATATATTCATATAAAGGTTTCCTAATAAATTTAATTCTTCCATGGCATAGGAAGGATGTGAATAATTTTTGTTAGTATGTGTTTTATTTTCAAAAAGGATTTTTCAAGATTGAAGGAAAGTGGATATTTGGTGCCAATTTATTTTCGGGAAATAGTGGGATTTGATTAAATCACCAAAAGTATAAAATAATAGGATGTCACCCTCAATACTTGTGCCTATATTAATAAAAAATAATAGGGTAAGGTGATGATATATTCTATAATAATTTCCACTTTAAGAAACTATTCACGTCTTAACCATATTGTTCAATTATAATTTAATGTTATTTACTTTTACCATGTTAGTTTATACAATGGTGATTAGTTTTCTACAAATGAAATTTATCATTTATGCATAAAAATAATCCAGGGAATATTAGAAAACATGAAACCACTAATTCAAAATATTAATTCGAGTTCATAAAATAAAAAAATTTGTCTGTGTAAAATTTATTTGAAGACATGAACATTAAAAACCATATTTTAACCTTAACTATGGTAATTTATTATTATTATAAAATTGAAAAAATATAACTTATTAGGTGAAAAATAGAACTAAAATGGATAGGGGATTTTGTTTTAGACCATATGTAATTAACTTTTTCCTCTTTAAATATTTTTAAAAATTTTAAGCAATTTAATAAAATAATACAATTATAGTTTTTATTCTATTCATTTAATTTTCCTTTGAATACACAATTACAAATATTTAATTTGAGTCATGAAATAAAAAATATCCCAAAATTGTTATTCTTATATACATATATTTATTATATATGATAATTTATACAAATTATATTTCATTTAATATTTTTAAAATTTATGTATGGGAGAGCTCCAACCATGTCTATTTGAATATTGTAATAGGTTTTAATGATCAAATTATATTTTCTATAATATGATGAAACTATGGTTGGGTTCCAATTTTATGGGCATTTCATTCAGAGTGTGAGAGAAGATGCAAAATATATTTAATCCTTTGGACAGGAGTCTAATTCTAGGAAACCATACCATGAAATTGAAGAAAAAGTGGGGGATTTTTCAATACAAGGTTTTTGACAACACCTAATGATGAGAAATGAAGACAAAATCATTAAAATGGTTCCATTGGTCATGTCTATACATGTTATTAAACCATCATAATTTGATTAGGTCAATATAAGATGTATATAATTTGTTTAGTTTCCCTTCTAAGAAGAAATAATAAATGGAATAATTATTATCATGTTCAGATTTTATCCTTGACCTGGGCCTTATTGAATTTTAAATTTATACCAAAAGGCCATGGTTGTTTTAAATTTCAATTACCCTATGAGGAAAATAGGAAAATGTTTTAGGTTCTTGGTTTAGTATTTCCAAAACCACATGTTTTCTATAATCTATAAATGTGTTTCTTTTTCATCCTTTTGAAACCAAAACTATTATTATCAATTTTGGGTAATTTTATTTGTTTTAATTGCATAATGTGGAATTCTCAAACCCTATATAATATTTTTTATTCAATTGGAATCCCCATTAAATTATATTTAGAGGAAGACAAGATATATTTTAGTGCTTATCTTGGTGGTTAGTTGAGGTAGATATCAATTATGATCTAATATAAAAATTAATTTTCAACACATCTAATAAAGATTTAAATATTTAATTTTTTTTTGAATCTTCCTAAATACTCCACTAATAGTATGATCATATGAAATCCAAAAGATAAATTTGGTAAGGTAGTTGCATGCAAATTTTTCTCCTTAACTATTTAACGTGAGTAATTTTTAAGGAAGAAGGTATCCTCATATAAAATTAATAATGATAATGTTTTTGGTGTTGGTGATCAAGCTTGCAAGATATCAATCTCTCAGACTCAGTCAAGAGGTAAAGGTTTATATTTGAGTTAGATTTCTATATTTAATCCTTTGGGTTTTAAAGAGGACATATAAATGGTATCCTCTAATATGAATACTAATTTTTAATTGGGAAATAACCATTCTCAGTTTACGGTGAAGGGATTAATAAATATATCATATCGGGACTATAATGGGAAGTGGGGGTGGGGGAGGGTGCCATGACCACATGTTGTGAAACCTTGTATATAGGGGGAAATGTTCTATTATATGAACTAGGTATCCAGAATGTTAGTGATTCAAATTAAAATTATATTTATTTTTATCCTTTGATATTTTTATTTAGAACTATAATTAGGAATATATCAGGGGTGTTTGAATGCATTTATATGAAAAAATAGGGTTTGACCTAGAACAGTCACTACATGGGGAGGATAAGTTAAAACTTTTTATATAAGGGCCTCATGTACCAGTGCGTATATAAGGCCTTGACCATAAAAATTACAAAATCATGAGTTTAGTCAATAATATGACATTAATTCACATATATGATATTCTCAGGTTTATGGATTTATCTCATTACGCTTTAACTCAGATATAAAAAGTCAATAAATTATAATGTTGACACCTCAACCCACTAACTATTTTTTCATAAAACAAAAAACGTTTACAAGTAACATGTTTTTATTTCAGGGTTAAACATCATAACATTTCCTTGATCCCATCGTTGACTATATTCTACATTAAATCCTATGAAAAACACATTAGACTTTGGATGAGCATAAAAATCATAGAATGGAGTAAAAAAAAGATTATAAACCATTATATTGAGAAAAAAAACAATTCCATGAATAAATTATCATAAAGTAATAATTTTTACCGTTAATAAGTAGTTAATACTATTCATTTAATATAAGATCATTTATTTCCATTTTTGTATACAAAATATAACAATAAAACATATAGAAATAACATATATAATGTAAATTTAACTTGGGAGATAGTCATTCCAAAATGTAATAACAATATGGTTTACTTCCACATATATAACAAAATATAATGGCCATATAGTTGAATTCCATTACAAATTCATTGGACGTTATAACGTAACATTCCATTCATAGTTTATCATGGAACCACCCATTTTTGGTTTATCATGTAACCACACATCTTTGAATTATCAAATAATTACCCATCAAAATTCCACGTACAATTATATAATCACTACTCATAAATGATGTCAATTACCAAAATTTCATTCATAAACCATCATTTCAAAGAACAAGAGAACTTTTACAAATATTAAAATAGTAAATCCACTTTCAAACCCATTTTTAATATGAAAAAACCCAAAAAGGGAATAATGAATTTATTTTCCATTTTAAAAATATTAAGGCTTATAAAGGATTCCAAATATAATATAATGGTTACGAAGATAAAGAATTCGTTTTCACCCAAAATGAAAAAAAAATCTCTTCTATCATTTATTAAAATGCTTCATAGAACAATCTTCCTTTTGAAAAAATTTAATTAATTTTAATGTCGAAGGGTATAATTATATACCATATAATAGAATGTGGTGTATATTATCGTAATATGCCTCAATGATAAGAGATTGAGACATTGTCCCTTACATTGAGTAGGACCTATCTGGTTCATTTGTTATCTTCTTGAATAAAAAAATTGTAAAATTTCTACTTTCGTAAGAACTATTTTTATTTTAATTATTCTCTTTATATACCTTGTTACCATGTTATAAAAATTAGGTTACTATTGAGTTTATATCATACATTTAGTTGATGTTCGGTACAAGAGTTGAAAATGATCTTTTTATGATGTAATTTGTTAATGTGTTCATATATCAATCATCTCTAGAATAATATTAATGAAATAATAATCTGTTTTACATATTTATTATACATTTAGATATCTTCATTAAATATGGATTTTAAAATTAAACAATGTTACAATCATCTAGACGGTATGTCGTACATATGTATGAATAACATTTGCAACTTTTAGTTGATCATTACGGAATGAAGGTAAATGTTATTTTATATTTCCAGAATGATCATAAAATAATTAATATAATATAAATCATTTAAACTTACTTATATGAATATTTATAATAATTCTTGAATAATAAATTTGGATAATGAATCTCATCTCTTTGTAGAGACGGAAAGCCATACATACCCACGAGCAATAATATAATTTAATTAATGGTTAAATGATATGGAATTGGATGGTATATTAATTATAAGGAATAATTAGAAAGTAATATTAATTATTTAAATTCTATATATTCATTGAAATATCTACCGAAATAAAATATAATTGAAAAATAATTTACACCACAATGTGGATATGGTAAGCCAAACGTTCACATGCATGGTGATATTGGTTTTTGTAGGTTGGGTTGAAGGAAGAATATGATTTTAACAAAACCATAACAAAATATCATTATATATTATAATTTATATCATTAATTTATTATGGAAAAATCTTAGTAAATGAATGTATAAGGGAAATTAACTTTGAAATCGTTTGTAAAACAATTACCTCTTATCTGAGTGTGTCCTTTTGAATTACGGAAATGAACTCCATAGGATGGCATTATGCCCAAATTATGGCATGTAAGATTAATTGAGATAGGTTTTATGGATTAATGGGTAGGGTATTCCAATAAAAATGGATTTATAGGTTCATGTGTTAGGGAAGAGTGGGTACCTTTTTGTAGGAGAGGAGAGCAGCACCCTTGGTAAGTATTGAAATATTAAATTAATATAAATTAATTTTTAATACAAATGTATACAAAATAGGATATATTTAAAGTAAGATGAGTATAAATAAAAATAATCTCATTATATAATATTTATACTTTTTTTAATTTAATTTTAAACCTTATATTTTCTGTTTACCCTTAATTATTCTCTTTTAATTTGTATTTTGTTAATAACATTGTAATTATAAATTTGATATTAATTTATTATATGGGTTCAATATCCCATAAATTGACATATAATTAAATTTTAAAACTTATCACCATAAGTTTATGATTTTAAAACATTTTTAGGATTTTTATATAATTTAATAATTTATTTATTTTATTAAACATCTGTTATGTCTATTTTTAAACTATTCATGTTATTTCATTTCAATAAAATATAAACAGAGATATAACATCTATCCTAACCATGTAATAGACAATTAACATGTAATATTCACCTAAAAAATATAGTATGACATAAATAATGTGAAATATTATATATTTTAATATTTATAATATCATTTATTTGATTCCTTAATTAATTAATCAATCGCTACATCATCATTATTTCTTAATTAAATTTAATTATTCAATGCCCAAAAATTATAAATAAAATACCATGATATAGGAAATATTTTCTTTTTTGTAATGAATATTTATAGTCTATGATATCATATTTATAATCCAATATTTAATGTTTCTTAGAATGAATATAAATGTTTAAAACATATTTTCCTTTACATTAAATTAAATGTAATACATGTCATAATCACACCCATGTGGATTCGAATGTCCAAATTTTCATCTAAATGGTTTTATTGGTGAGACACATCTCATACAATAGGAATTGGAATAGGACCAAGGTAGTTCTATATTATTAAAATATTATGTTACCCTTATTTACCTAATTTAACATTCAACCAAGGTAAATAATAATAACTACTAATGATTATATTCAACATGTCCAAAAAATAGGGACCTATTTACATAATTTTAACATTATTATTCCAAATAAAGAATATGGTTTTGAAAATTAAAAAAATTGTAATTAATTTAAAATTAATTATTATTGTTAAAAATGAGAAAATAATTTTTTTAAAGTAAAAAACCATAAATAGATTGACATGTTTTTATATAAAATATTAATGGGAAATTACCTCTAATGACCAAAATTGGATTAGATGATAAAATCATAATTAAATTACACATTTACCTATATTAAAAAGACAATGTACCTATATAATAATTTGTACAATAATGCAATTTCGAATTAAAATGTAGTATTTTTCACTATTTATTAAAAAATAAATTTTATAAAAAAAATTCCAAAATTCAACCAATGTAAATTATGATGTACCGCTTTTAAAGAAGATTATTATTTTTTCAAATAAAACATATAAAATTGACACAAACTACATTTAAAAAATGGGTCACCATAAAAAATTTGAAAAATAAAAAACAATTATAATATTTTATCTCTTAAATTGAATTTGTTCACATCTTTAGCCTCTAATATTTATTTAATGAAAGTGAAAACATTTTTAAAACATGTATATACATAATATAGTTAGTTTTGATCAGCACTAGTAAAAAAATATCTAATATTTAACTAATATTTCAATTATCTTATTCATAATGTTCTATTTTCAGTATAATGCATTCTTGGGTGAAACATATTATTTTGGAGAAACCCATTGTCGAATTTCAGTAACTTTTTTCGAGAAAATAGATTCATTTAACGTAAAATTAATATATTATTAAAAAATATTAATATATATTAAAAATAATTATTTTACAATAATATGGGATGTTACATCATTCCCCAATTTTGGAAATTCCATCCCCACAATTTTATTTAATTATAAATTAAGTGGGGTGTATTTATCGATCATATCATTTTGAGATTCCCACGTTGACTCTCCATCCAATTGATTTTTCCGAAAAACCAAATTCTTATGAATAACCTCATTCTGTAATAATTTCTCTTCGAGATCAAGAATATGGACTAGTTGTTCAAAATAAAAAATATTCTCTTCCAAAAAAACTACTTCATGACTCAAATCATAAGTAGGATCCAACATATAATTTATTATCATTTACACATGAAAAACATTGTGTGCTAGGGATAATCTCAGAGGAAAAGCCACTTGATAGGAAACTGATCCAAATTTATCAAGGATTTAATAGGGTCCAATGATCCTATGGCATAACATCCATTTCTTACCAAAATGAAATAATATATTCCACTGTCAAACTTTTAGAAACACATGATCACCTAATTCAGAAGAAATATCCTTCCTCTGGTTATTCACATATCTTTCACTATTTCTCTATGATATTTTCATGTGTCTTTGTATCAACTAACCATTTTCAATAATTTACTTTTCCAATTCTGGTCCCATTGACTTCCATTCACCTACTTTATCCCGAAAAGATGGAGTTTGACCCCTCTTCCTATTTAGTTTACCAAATGGTTCCATCTGTATAATAGAAAAAAAAGTATTATTATAATAAAACTCAACAAAAGGACGATGTTGATAACAACATCCATGTTAATCCATCGAAAAAAGAAATAGAATGTCCTACAGGATATTAATAGTTCATTATGACTACCCATCTCATTGTGGATGAAAAATTATAAAAAAACTTAATTCATAACCCAAAGAGACATAATAGAATTTATTTAATTTATAAGTGAACCTAAGATCCCAATCAATTATAATTCTTAGAGGAACTCCATGTTACGTGAATATCAGTTTAATATAAAAATGAGAAAGATGATTTAGAGATATAGTATATAGAATAAGAATAAAATGAGAAGATTTAGTCAACAGATCAATAATAACCTAGAAAAAATTATTACTTCGAGATGTCTTCTGTAATCCCATAATTAAATACATGGATATATTTTCCAATATCCATTATAGAACTCGAAATGGCTAATGTATCTCTTTCATTAACTGTCGCACTTCTTTTAACTATTGAAAAATCAAACATTTCAGTGTAATTTTATATATATTCATTCCAACTCGCTCTTAATTATAAGGACATAACATTAAACATTACATAATATTGAATTGATTTATAATTCACATTAATGATATTTTCAGGTTTATAGTTTTAGATAATTCAGTGGTAACTATTACATTTTACCTTAAAAGATTACAAATAGACACTTTACTATATATAAAATTTTTCACAAGAATAAAACTCCTTAAATAAAACATGAATTCTTCTCATGATATAAATCATCACGAATTATTCCATTCCCATAACCTTCCCCATACCCTATGAAAATCATTTCAAAAACATTGGATGAGCATAAAAATCTCATTAAGGGTTATGAAACAAGGAAAGGAAACATTAGTCCATCAATACATACAAATCAATGAAATCATACTTTTGAATCATAAAACATAATCTCATTAATATATCTCAAAAGATCATTATAATTATGAATAACATATAAAAATCATAAATCATAAAGGTAATTTATTGAATCCATATAATAATTACAGTGTAGCCTTCATAGTTATATAGGGAGAAATGTTTGGAAAACCTATCACAGTTTATTCACTAAATCTGTTAAAAGAAACATTTAAGTTTACCTCTGTCACATTACCCAAATCATTGGAGAGATATCTTAGGCTGAACCGCCCTAGTTTTATCAAAGAATCACACATATACATAATCAATTCCCAAGAACCATAACATATTCATAACACATAAAACAAGCATAAATAAAATATATAATTTCCACATATTAATTGTAATATATAATTTCTAGATATTAACATAATCAATTTTTTATTAAACCATTTTGAAAACCGTTTAAAAAATTTAATAACGAGACTTTTGAATCAAAGTATCCCATACCACTTTGAAGCTTTTAAATGAATTAAAATTTAAAAAATTAATGTATATATAATTAAACCTATAATACATTTTTGAAAACATATACATTAATGAGACATATTTAGAAGAATAAATCATTAAATATTTAAAATGATTATTTATTTAGAAAGTCTCGTAACAGTTGAGAAACACTTGAAAAAAATAATTAAAGAATAACATCAAAAAACATTAAATAACATTAAAATATATAAAATTCATGATATAAATCTAAAAATGGTTGTATATACACCATATATGATAATAAAGGTGTGCAATATTTAGAAATACATCAATGAAAGGAGATTTAGACCGAGTCCTTTACAATTATTGTATAATTAGATTAAGGATAAATCAATAACGTAATTTTGGTGAAAAATATAAATACACCTAATAAAAGTGTATATTATGTTTAAAACAATTAGAGTTCATTCAAACATAGTTATATCATGACATAATCAAGAATTATAAGTTTAACAAAAATAAATGAAATTGGGTTAAGAAGTTCCCTTACAGAAATTTGATATCCTAACAACATCAATTTAAAATTATGAAAATTAGTTGATGAGAGGTGGAAGGGTCCCTCAAAAATTTTTCAATAAATGTAAAGTAATAAGGATAAAAAATATCATATCCAAACCTTTTAAAATTTAAATTTAAAGACATAACATAAAAGAAGTATTTGACAAAAAGAGGAGGGTGAAAGGTTCCCTTACATATTTTGTAACTTATTAAACATACCCCACATGAAAAAAGGTTCATACAATAAAGATGAAAATACCCCTAAACTAAATTATGTTACAAAATGAATAAAATTATTGATAGTACATAAACCACATAAAATGAAATAGTTTCAAATATATCATGAATCTCACATGAATAAAAAGTGAGATGAAAACCCCTTACCTCAAGTAAGAATTGTCTTGTTTGTACCTAGTTATTCCAGAATAATAATCTTATGTTAATTTATAATTTTTTAATATCATTTTTCAATTTTTATTCATTTTATATCACTTATTAAATTTCTATAACATTTACATAATTATTTGAGTTCATATCAAACATTTTGTCAATGTTCAGAACTTGAGTAAAAACCGAACTTGATGTAATTAAAAGATGTCATTTTGGTCAAAATTATAATATCTCCAGAATGATATTATTGATTTAGATATCATATATATCATGTATATATGTATTTATAACAGTATATATCATTTGGATATATGAAAATGATATGCACACATGTTCACTTGAACACTACTTTAATTTCATTTTTTAATCTTAATGGAAATAAAACCAAATGATATAAAGTAATATTATTATTAATGTATAAAATAATATTTTATATATATTACATAATTTCATAAACACCATAATTTATACATTCCATGTATGTTATGAACGAGTTAGATGACTTTGATGGGGCAGTAGTCCGCATTTCCTCAAATGAAATTATCATATTTACCCATTATAGAAACCATAAAGGTATGATATAAATGAAAAATGAAAAAGAATAGATACAATATAAATATAATATATATCACATACAAATATATTTCCATTATAATGGTCAGCATGATAGGTTGTAGGAGATATTTTAACAATCGTTGTTTTGTGGGGCAGTAGTTCACCATCCACAGAAACAATATCTTCATATCCATTAGATGGATGTGTGTGGAAGTGTATTTAGAATAATCCTCATAAAAACAACCTAGTATACATAGGACAATGATATAGTTATTTAAATAAATAATAAAAATTGAACAGTGCGTGGAGAAGGAAAATAAAAGAAAATAACTTGAGAGATGTCGTTATGATTAATTTTGGTACCTCCCTTTGGTTTGAACCAAAAAAATTATCGAATTTCATAAGGCCCAAAGTACACCTTATAAATGGAAAATAAAGATTTTGGTAGCTTCTAGGAGTAGAGTTTGGATGATACCATTGGCTTTAGAGGTGTGATTGATGGGTTTTATGTGATGGCCTATATAAAGGTGAGGTGAGGCGCTTTAGGAATGTTTGAAAATATTATTTTATTATAAACTAAATGTATATTTGAAAAGGTTCCCAACTCAATTAATTCGAATATAAGGTGATTATTTTCTAAATACTCTCATACAATAGGTTTTATAAAAGTTCCAATTTCATTTTTAACCATATCATTTAGCCTTAACCCTTACTTAACTAATTTAACTATTACCATGTCTTCTTGTATATTCATATTATATGGTAATATAGTTAATATAAAATGACAATAACCGAAAATATGAATCATTAATGTCATTTTTAATGTCATATGTAATATTTCGACGAATCGTAGATTTTAATTATTATTTATCATTTAATAAAATATTATTTCATTAAAACTCATTTATGTCAATTTATAAACTATTCATAACAAGACATTTAGAAAATCTATAAAACCCCGATTCTTTTAAAAAACCTATATTAATTCACAGATAATAAGTTTCAATCATACATTAAATTTTTCTATTCCTAAAAAATATTCAAAATAAACTTATTTTAATATTTATAATAAATTTTTTTAAAATCAATCATTTATAAGGTAAACACTACATCCCCATTGTGTCATAAATAAATTAATTTATATGATGTCTAAAAATTTTATAGAAAAAACCATGATTTAGAAATTATTTTTTTCATTATTTTTAAAACTGATAGTTGAATTAATCACTTATATATCCTCATATAAAAATTTTTGTACTAAAAGAAATATGATTATGTTACATTTTTGTTAACTTTAAATTAATTATTAGAAAGTGTCATTTTCTATTACAAGTGCCTCCATGGGGTCCAAAAATAGACCCAAGGATGCCTATGGTTGAAACTAAAACAATAAATAGTATTAAGACATGTTTTTAGAAAATTTAATATTATTATAATATTATTTTTTACCTTCATTTACCAGATTTATCCTTTAACAATGGTAAATAAAATATTCACTAATGTTACTATTCATAATGTCATAATATAAGAGTTAACTATTTACACAATTTGGACCTCATGATTACAAATATGGAATCCATTTTTTAAAATTCAAAACACAGAATTTTTAAAAAATAATTTAAAAATAATATGTGTGGTCTAACCAAAACAACACATTTTATGAATTATTAACTATCAAAAGATTGACATTTGTTTATATTCAATATCAATGTGAAATTACTACCAATGACCAACATTGAAATAAGTGGTAAAAATATAATCTAATTACACAGAAAAGTAAATTAGAAATATAATCTAAAAATATACATAAATTACATTAAAAGGAAATTTTGAATTAAAATGAAGTATTTTTTATTATTCGTTAAAAATAAAATCTCACAGAAAAATTCCATAATTTTATCCAAAGCTAATTTTTTTGAGCTAATTTTAAAGAAGAATTTTATTTTTCAAATAGAACATATTAAAGTTACAGAAAAATAGATTCAAAAAGGGTTCCCTATTAAAAGGTAGTAAATCGACCTTTTAAATAATATTAGAGTACTACAAGCATAAAATTAGATTCATTCTTATTTTAAGCCTCTAAAAATTATTGCATAAATTTAAAGACTTTTAAAAAACGTGTTTAAATATATTGTATTTAGTTATGTTCATTCACAGCTATACAATTACTATACATTAACTACCATTTTAAACAATAATATTATATTATTATATTTCAGAATGACTCAGCCTTGTTTGAAACATAAGGTTACAAAGAAACTCGTTATTGTGTGTTGAGTATGTTGTCGAAAAAAGGATCCAATTTAATGTAAAGTTAATATTTAATTCACAAATATTAATAAATATGAAAAATTTAAATTCATTATTTATTGGGATGTTACATCCTTCCCCCCGTTTGGGTATTGTGTCCTCACAATTTTAAAATTTGGATAAAAATCATCATCAACAGTCCCTCATTAAAAAAAGGGTCAATAAAACTATCACATTAAAAGGAAGAACAAGAAGTAAAAAAGGTGACATGAGAAAAAAAACTAGAGTTCCATGAAAACATGGATATGGAAGAGAAAATATGTGTCATGATTTGATGAAGAGTGATAGGAAACACGATTAGAAAAAAGATAACAATTTGAAAACCACAAAATTGTGATGGATTAAACGGTCATTGATTCCCAATTAAGAAAAGTAAACAGACAACATTTTTTCTTTATTATCTTTTTCATTATGTAGATGAATTTATTGAAAATATTGACTAAGAACATAAGAAAAAATAATTACATGTCTAGTAGTGTGTCATCCTTTAATAAGTTTATACCAAATACTCATATTTTCTCCAAACAATGAGTAATCAAGATGACATGTTATGACCTGATGCACTAGAATCAAATTCTAGATAATGGAATAATCCACAAAAGATGAACTATATATTTACCCTAACTTTAAACATTATCCAAAATAAAATGGTTAGTACAAGATTAGATAATAAAAAGAATAGTCCTCTATAAAATAAATACTACTCTTCGTCTCCAAAAGTAATCCAACAAAACCCAAAGATCAACAAATCCCTTTCAATACAAAATTGTCCTTAATATTAGTCAAAGTAATCCAAACTAATATTGAAACCCAAAATTCATAATAATTTGATCACATAGTCTTCTAAAAAAATCTTAAAATTTATCTCCAAATATCATCAGTTACTATTAAAGTCTCATACTGAAAAGTAATTAACCTAATCACATATTCTCTTACATAGGTTAATCATTTCCATAAATAACCGAAATCACCATATGTCCAAAATAAAAAAATAGATTCATTCGAAAAAAATTCATCCATCACTCCGCCAAGGAAATACAATAGTATTCTATTTTCTTTAGGCATATAGTGTTCCGAAAAGAGAAAAAATATTCCAAAATAACCTTTATCACTTAATCACCAAATAATTTTCTTATACTAACGATATACATTTTATAAAACATAACTTCCAAAATTATAATAGTCTTGATTCATAAAATAATTTAAAAAAGAATAAGTCATACTAACCATGGTCTTCACATAGGACAGTTGTAGATGATAAATCCAAATCTCACTTTGATTGTGGGTTCAATTCACACAACTTTGTCCGAAACGATGGGTTATCACATAGCCTTTGTGTTTTCATTTTTAAAAAATTATATAATTTTATAGCATTCCCAAAAATGAGATAAATTCCTCAAAAATTACTATAATATATTTTATCCTCAAAAGTTTTCTAACACCATTCATTTTACATCCAAAAATGTAATTACCATTTATCATCTCTGAAATAACTCTGACTCTTTCTAATATAATAACCATTATGTTTATGTAACTTATTCTAATAGAACACCCTAACCTCTAATGTTATCTAAACTGACCTATGATACCAACAATAAGGACCCGAACTTAAAAATTACATAATCATGAATTATCTATATAATTCCACTGAATATATTTTCTTTTTTAGGTCATATCTATTACATTTCATCTCAAAAGATTTAAATGTAGACACTTATACTCCATCTAACATTTTTTAAAATACAAATCCCCTTAAATAAAAAAATTCTTTTCTTGACATAAATATTCTTTAGTTCTTCCATTCCCTTAAACTTATAAATGACATGTGATAAACATTTCAGAAACATGGGATGATCATAAAAATCTCAGTAAGGTTTATAAAACAAAGAATGAAAACATTAGACCATCAATACCTAAAAATCAATGAAATGAATTTTTTCAATCATAAAGCATAATCTATTTAAAATACCTCAGAATATTATATTATTTATTAATAAAAAATTAAAATCATATATCATAAATGTATATAATTGCATCCATACCATACTTACCTTGTTTCTTTCACTGATACATATAGAGTTACAATAGGAATACCCATCACAGTATATTCCATAAATATCTTAGGAGAAAAAGTAATTTTTACCAACTTAATGATACACAATTCAATGGAGATCTATCTCATGATCACCTGCCCTATGATTATCACAGAACGACCCATATACGTAAATAATTCCCAAGAACCACTACATCTTCATAACATATATAACTCAAATAAAGGAAAGATAACATTTCCACATTTCAATAACAATTTATCATTCCAACATATTGACATTATCAATGCTTCATAAAACCATTTTCAAAACTATTTAAAACATTTCCTAAAGAGATTTTTTAATTAATTTGTCCCATACCACTTTGAAAATTTTAAAAGAAAAAAAAATTAATAAATTAATATCTGTATAAATAATTCACCAAAAGCTTTTTGAAAACATGGAAATTAATGAGAAATATTTAGAAGAATAATTATTTAAAAAATTTAAAATTATGTTTCAGTTAAAGAGTCTCGAAACAGTTGAGAAACACATAAATATAATTATTTGAAGAATGAAATAAAGTAGAACTTTAAATATCGTCATAATATAAAAAATTCATGATATAAAATTGAAAATTGTTTTATATACTCTTTATAGGAAAATAAATGTGCACAATATCATGATATTCTACAATGAAATGATATTGAGACGTACTCCCTTACAACGATAGTACCATTATATTATGGATAAATCAATGAAATAATTATGGTCAAAAAATATATACAAACCGAATAAATTTATATATTAATTGTAAAAAATCATAGTACATTCAAACATATTTATGGAATGACATTATCAAGAAGTACATGTTTAACCCAAATAACTGAAATTAGGTTAGGAATTTCCCTTGAAAAAATTGTGAGCCAAACGACATCAATTCAAAATTCAGAAAATGAGTTGATGACAGTGATAAGGGTATCTCATCACATGGACATAAAATATACATAAATAAGGATATATAAGAACATATCCAATCATTTTAAATTTTAAATTTGATGACGTAACATAAAATAATTCTTTGACTAAAAGAGGTGGGTGAATGATTCCATTACCGATTTTATATCTTACGAAACATACACCACCTTAAAGGAGTATCATACAATGATGATCTAAATATAAATAAACTAAATTATATTAAACTATGAATACAATAATTGTCAGTACATAAACCACAAAATTGAAATAGTTTCAAATATATCATGAATATCAAAGGAAAACATTGTTTGATGAAAACCCCTATCTTCAAGTCAGACTTGTCGTGTATGTTCCATGTTATTCCTGAATAATAAAAATATGTTAATTTAAAAATGATTAATAACAATTTTTATGTTTATTATTCCTTTTATATCACTTATTACCTTTCTATAACAATTAGCTAATTATTTGAGTTCATATTAGACAGTTTGTCCATGTTTGGAACCTGAGTAAAAAATAAACATGATATAATTAAAAACTGTCCATTTTGTCAAAATTACATTACATAAGAATTATATTCATGATTTAGAAATCATAAATATCATACATATCCATTATATATTAATTTATAATAGTCCATATAATTTTGATATATGAAAATGAAATGCACCATTCAGGGATATGGTAAGCTGAACGTACGCATTCATGGTACATCCATTTAATTTTTTTAATGGAATAAAAAACAAATTATACATAGCTATATTATCATTAATGTCTAATAAAATATTTCATATATGTTACATAGGGTCATTAACACCATCCTTCATAATTTCTATTTATTGTATGAACGAGTCAAATCACCTTGAGTGGGTGGTAGTCTGCACTTCCTCAAACTAAATTATCATATTTACCCATTATAAAATCCATAAATATATACTATAAATGAAATATAGAGAAGTATAGATACAAAAAAAATATATTATATATATCATATATATATAGTTCCATCATAATGGCCGCCATGATTGGTGGTAGATGATATTTGATTAATCATCATTTCATGAGGCAGTAGTTCGTCGTCCACAGAAACAGTATGTTCGTATCCATTAGATGGAGGTATGTAGAAGTATATTTCAAATACCTCTCATAAAAAAAATAGTATATTGAAAATATTTTAGTTATTATGTAAACACATAATAATAAGTGAATTCGTAGTGGATAAGGAAAATAAAAGAAAAGAACATGAGAGAAGTCATTAGCTTTAAATTGGTTAACAACATTTGGTATGAACCAAAAGGCTTCATTGAATTGCCTTCTACAAAAATCAAGGATTATAGGTGTAAGATATGGATGTTGGAAGATTCATGGAGTTGATTTTGGATGAGCCAATGGTCTTGAGAGGTGTGAGTAATGGGTTATATGTGATTAAATTTATAAGGGGGGTGAGGTGCTCTTTAGGAATATTTGAATATTTTATTATCTGAAATTCATTTCCAATTGGTCCCCAACTCATTTAATTTAAACATAAGGTGAGCATTGTTCAAAATACTCTCGTCAAATAGTTTTTATACATGTTTTAGTTTCATTTTTAACCTTATCATTTAGCTTTATCCTTTAATTAACTAATTTAACTTTTACCATGTCTTCTTGTATATTCATACTATATGGTTAATATAGTTACTATAAAATTTCAAGAGACCCAAAATGGATCATCAATGACATTTTTAACAACATATATGTCACTTTTTTGAGTATTATATTTTAATTATTATATCATAATTTAATAAATTATTATTTATTTTAAAAACTCATTTATGTCAATTTATAAACTATTCAATTCATGGCTTCTAGAAAATCAATAACAACTTGATTATTTATAACATACTACATTAAATCATAGATCACCAGTAATAATCATCCATAATATTCTTTAATGGCATAAAATTTTTCAAAATAAATTTATTTTAATAGTTATAATATCATTTATTTAAATCCTCTATTAATAAGTTAATCACTACATCAACATTGTGTCATACATAAATTTATTTATATGATGTCTAAAAATAATAAATAAACTACCATGTTATAATTTTTTTCAATTTTCTAATGAATATTTATATTTAAAATTATCACTTATATAACACCATATATAATATTTTTTTCTAAAACATTAATGTTTATGTTACATTTTCCTTAACATTAAATTAATTTTTATAAAGTGTCATTTTCACTTAAAAGTGGATTTATGGGTCCCAAAATACATTAATGGATGCCCATTGTTAGAAATGTATCAGTAAATAGGATTAGGACACGTTTCACAGTAATTTAATAATATTATAAAATTTTTAGTTTACCCATTTTTACCAGATTTACCCTTTAACCATGGTAAATAGAATATTTAATAAAGTTACTGTTCATACTGTCTACAAGTATATGTTTATTATTTATAAAATTGACAAGTCCTTATTTAAAATATGGAATAAATAGTTCCAAATTCAAAACACAGAAGTTACAAAAAATTAATTTTATATTAATTCCTGTCTTCAAAACATAAAATCATGTTTTTAAAAAATAATAACTACCAAAAGATTGATAGTTGTTTATATTAAATTTCAAAGTGAAATTAAATACAATGATAAAAATTGGATCAAATGGTAAAACAATAATCTAATTAAACTTCAAAAAAATTTAGAAAGACAATATAAACATCTAAATAAATTATATTAAAAGTCAGTTCTGAGTTAAAATGCATAATGTTTCAATATTCCTTAATAACAGAACTTTATCAGAAAAATAACAAAATTTTGGCCAAAGTAAATTTTGATGTCCTGATTATAAAGAAGAATTTAATTTTGTAAAATAGAAGATATAAATGTAACAAAAAAATAAGATTTAAATTTAGTTTCACCCTTAAAAGGCAGAATGTCGACATTTTAAATAATGTTATAGTATTTCATGGTTAAAATCAGATTCATTCTCATTTTTTTCCATAAAATTTTTTTGGATAAATATAAATAAATTTAACCAATAATGATTAATAATAATGGCCTTCTTTATGTTCATTCCCAGAAATACATTGAATATGCATTAACTACCATTTAAAATAATAATATTATATAATTATTTTTCAATATGATTAATCCTTGTGTGCAACATAAGATTTCAAAGAAACCTGTTTTTGCGTGTTGAGTGCGCTATAGAAAAAAGTGTCCTCTTTAATGTAAATTTAATATTTAATTCACAAATATTAATAAATATTAAAATTTTATATTCTTTATTTACCTGGGATGTTATAGTAATATTAATGAAGGTCTCCATTCATCTTAGTGATGAAATGATTTAAAGAAAATGGGGAACTATAGGATGTACATAACAGATATTTATTCAATTATGAATCACTGGACCAAATAATATCTTTCCGAAACTAAAAACACAATATTTTTCAATGTTAAATTAATCTAACTTTCCCTTCAGTACCCATTATACCGTGTTCAATAACTCACTGTCTTCTTTCTATATTTTTATAACATTATCTAATTGTGATGATTTTACTACCAAATGAATAAAAAAATAGTAATTTTTAACACCAACCACCTCAAAATTAAAATTCATCAAATCAGTATCCAAAGGATCTCATTCAAAAAATTTCTTCTTTAATGTTGCATAACTTTTCGACTGAAAGAATTATACATATTATTTTCATTTCTTGATAGAAATGAATTATATAATCATAAACCATTATTAATTATATCCATATACTTCGTCTCGTGATAATTCTATGTATGTGAATATATATACTTCAATCATTTGTGATTAGTATATATTTCAGAATTTGCGCCATACAAATGATTCCTCCAAATTTTCAATGAAAAAAACATCTTCGAAATCAAAATAAAGTGTAGGATAATTAGAATCAGGAGGTTTCAACTAAAATTAAGTATAAGAAATTACATAATAATTATGAAGTAAGAAACAACCATGTCCTTTCAATGAAGAATAACTTTAGATAAAAAATTCATCATTCCTGGAAGGCATGGAAAAAACTCGAGAATTTACCAATCTTATATTCATTTCATGAAAACAATCATCAAATTCATTTATCCATATAATCATAACACCCCCACATGTTATCTCAGTTAGTGAGTTAGATAACTATGAAATTTTTTCAAAAAATCTTCTGAAATAACTCACTAAAATAATAAAACAATGAATTTCAATTATATTGGTAGTTATTGGATGCTCATCAACAACTTTTGTTTTAGAAGGCTTAACAGTTCTGCCATTTTTAGAACCAATATGTCCTAGGAATGATATTTTTTG
The DNA here is from genome assembly GCA_963277665.1 of Viscum album. Lineage (NCBI taxonomy): Eukaryota > Viridiplantae > Streptophyta > Magnoliopsida > Santalales > Viscaceae > Viscum > Viscum album. The sequence continues at coordinate 445,764,133 of OY728160.1, forward strand.
CAACCAAAATTCACTCTTATAAAACATTCCATATAGTTTATTTTCTTTTAATATTTTCAAAACAATCTTTATGTGACTTTCATGTTCCTTCTGAATTTTTGAATATACTAAAATGAAATCTATAAAAATGAGAAAAAACTGATACAAATATTGAAAAATGAATCTATTCATGAGATTAATAAATACAATAGGGGAATTATATAAACCAAAGGGAATAACTAAAAATTAGTAATTCCAATATCTCATTTGGAACACTATCTTTGGAATGTCATCCTAATTTACCTTTCACTGATGGTACCCATCCCACGAATCAATTTTCAAGAAATACTAAGCTCTCTAGAGGTCATGAAAATCATCGATATGAGGATAAAAATACTTTTTATTAATAGTGATATAATTTAATACTCTATAATTAATAAAATTTCTAAAATATTCATCTTTATTTTTCACTAATAAAACACAAGAAACTCGTTGTGAAGTGCTAGGTCGAATGAAACCTATATCATGCAATTATTGAAATTTTTTTATCCCACTAATTATAATTGATCTATTAGATAAGGGTATTTGTAAATAATATTTCAATCATGTACTAAATATATGGTAAAATAAATCTATTTATTAGAAATAATATAATTAAATTAATCATGAAAAACAATTATGAATTAATTCACTACTGGAATGACCCTAATCAAAACTGCTTCTTTATTTTCAACAACATGAGATATATAACATTCACTGTCATCTATAGTTGATTATTCTGCTTCATGGTATATTATCAATGTTACAAAATTATTGAATAATCATTATTGTCTTTTTAGTCTATTTTAGTATAATACACTGAAATAAAAGCCATACAGAAAATTATATTAGATTCTACTATGGTATGTTCAACATGATATGAAGGAAAGACCAAACCACTAATGATAATAGGAACAAACATATACAACTTTATTTCTTAGTAATTCCACCTAGTGTTTTTACCAAAACTTGTATATCACATTCATGTGGTTCTATTTATAATTAACATGAAAAGATATCATAAATGAGTGAATGAGAAGATACCATGTCAAATAAAGTATTAGAATATATTAAAAAACATTATCATACCTGTCACCACGTCTCTCACAAACCATAGTAGTAGAATATGATTTTTCCATGCCCTTAATCTTTTGACCTTTCTTGTTTCCACCAATAGTAGTCAAAAATGGACACACATTGGTATAAAACCCTAACTCATTTCAACTGAAACATCTTACCATAAGATTCTCATTGGATGTAGGATCATCTTCCATATAGTCATGTAAAACATGATATTCATTACCATATGTGAATCATTTCCTTTACTTTTTTAGAAATACACTAGGATGATTTTTACCACACTTCTCAGAAGTTGAAAATTTAGTTCTCATACATCCAGACTTCTTTGATAAATTCATTCACATTTTCTGTTAACTAGATAAATTCTATTTATTTATCTCATAGAATTAATGATATTAAGAAACTACATTTCAACCTGCATAGCACATAAGAAATGTTTCTCACAGCTTTTGAACTCACAAGAAGAAAATTCACTTCGATATTTCTGCTTCAATCAAGAGTGAAAACATTTTATCTCACTATAAAAACCTCGAATAAATTTTCGGTCATTCCATGACATACATATGAAATTTTCTACAAAAAACCCATATATCAGTAATCATTTTTCCTAATTACATGAATTTATTTATCATCCTATTTGGAAAAACCTAAGAAAATATTTATCTGGGACGATAATCATTAATTCATCCCATTCCAAGGCATAAATATCTTCATCTCCGTTGATATTTTTAACCAATAACCACCACTGATCTGCTTCAACATGAAATAAAAAATATTAAGAATAATTTTTTCTTTTTCTATACACCCCCTAACATAAAAAATCTTTTCTGATTCCTTAATCTACCCTTCAGCTTTCATAGGGCCAAATGATCCTCTGAATTATGGGGGATGTTGCCACATGAAATGCTCCACTACTGAAATATTAATATACAGTTGATAATGTTGATCTGGTGCATGGAAACCGTAACCATTTGTCACCTGATTCAAACGATTCATTATTGGATCAAATTATTTAGATCTGATTCTGACTATCTTCAAATGATAAATTTAAGGTGTTTTTTTCTGTGTATCGTTCCAGCATAGCAGCCCTTGTTTATCTTTGAAAAATCACTCTGAACAAAAATATCGTTGATGATGGAACATGGAAGTTGTCAAATTATATATCATTTTAATTAGATTATAATGTAAAAATCATTTATAGTTATTCTGTTAAAAATATCTTAACCCCTAATGTTATCTTCACTGACCTCTGATACAAACTGAAAGACCCCAAACATAAACATTAAATAATATTGAGTGAAATCAATAATTAGACTTTTATTCACGTCAAGGATATTTTAAGAGTTATAGATTTAGATAATTATACCCTAACTCATATATAAGAACACAAAAATTTTAAATTTGACACCTCTACTCACTATCAATTTTTTATAAAACAAAAAATGATTAAAATAAACAATGTTTTGTTTCATGATTAAACAACTTAACATTTCCTTGATGCCATTCATGAATTTAATCATACTTAAATAATGTGGAAAATTTTTAAATAATTTTGATGAGAATAAAATTATCATTAATGAATACAAAGAGAAAGGAAGCTATTAGATTGCAAAATCATGTTACCCATGTATACATTTTCATAAAGTGATACTTTTCATCTTTACGAATTAGAAAATACTCTTTACTAAATATAAGCTCCTCGCTTATTCTTTTTGTAATAAAATGATTATATTAAAACCCATAGAAATCACCCATAACATATAATGGTTACAAGTGGTGTAATCAAACTAAAATGGAATAATCATACCATCGACTTCCACACATATCATTAAATATAATATCCATATGGACAACTTCCTTACCCAATACATTGGAGGATATAATTTCCCCCTTATCCTTGGTTTATCACAGAACAATCCATATTTGGTTTATCACATATCCACCCATCATTGGTTTATCATGTAACCGCCTTTGAAATGTCCATGTACCATTATATAATCATAACACATAAATTAGTGTAGTTATCAATATTTAATTCATAAAAGTTCATTTTCAATCACAGGAAATCATTTCAAGATATTGAAATTGTCGACCCACTTTGAATCCCATTTTTTTAAACACTGAAAATGGGAATAAGTAATTTCTTTTCTATTTTAAAAACATTAAGTCTTGTAGGGGAATCCAAATATCAAATAACAGTTATGACATCTAACAAGTTTTTGTTTCTGAATACATTAAAAAAATTACATTTTCTATTTAGTAAAATCGTTCATAGAAAAATATTGATTTAGAAAATATTTTAATAAAATTATATTTCAAGGTGCATAATTTTACACCATATATAATAATGTGGCTTATATTATCGAATTATGCCTCAATGAAAGGAGATTGGGATGAAGTCGTTTAACATGAGTCCAACATGGCTCGTTTATTCTGTATCATCATGAATAATAAAAATAGATTAATTTATACATGATTCAAAAACTTTTTTATTTTTATTACTCCCTTTATAACACATATTACCATTTTAGAAAAATTATGTAATTTTTTTTTATATTAGACGTTTTGTCAATGTTCGATACATGAGTCAAAAAATGAACATGTTGCGATGCAAATTGTTCATGAGGTCATAAGTACATCATCTACAAAATAATATTCATGAAATGGTATTAGGATTTATATTCTAATTGTACCTTTATATCCTTTTAATAAATATTTATATGGAAACTTTAACAAGGTTGAAATATTGGAGAAGGTAAGCCATACATGCTCCGGAGTAACATTTTCCATTTTTATTTGATCATTATGGAAAGATAGTAAAAATAATTTTACCTTTCCATATTGATCATAAAATAATTAATATCATGTTAATTATTTAAACATATTTGTGTATTTGAAATTATTCATAAATAGTTTATGTGGATAATTAATCTCATCATGCCATAGAGATGGTCAGTTGTACGTATGGAAGAGTGGCGATATAATTCAAATAATGGATAAATGGTATGGAATTGGAAGGTATATTTATTATTCAGAATAAGAATAATGTCATATTCATTATTTACATCTTTTATATCTTTTGTTATATACATCGAAATAATGTATGGATGAAAAACAATTTACACGACATCGTGGAGACAATAAGTCGTACGTATGCACACATGGTGATATTTGTTTGTAGGATGAGTAGAAGGATGAATATGGTTTTCCAATAACCAGAAAAATATTTCAAAATATATTAAATTATAGATTTATTACATTACTATGGAGAAAACAAAGTAAACGGATGTATATGGGGAAATGATCATTGAAAGAGATGGTAAAACAATTACCTCTTCTTCAAATTTATCATTTTGAATTGCAGAAAGTGACTCCTTAGGTTAGCTTTCTACCAAAATAATGGCCTCTATCATGATGTGATGGTGGTTTTGAGGAGTAATGGGTAGGGTTTGGCCAAATAAAAGTCCTTATTGGTGTGATATGTTGAGAAGATTCGGTACATTGTTATATGAGTGGGGAAGGGAACCCGTAGAATGTGTTACAATATTAAATTTATATAAATTAAATATTTAATCCAAATGGATCCAACATGATATATGTCGAATTGATTACAAGGATAATTTTAAATCCTCTTTTCTAATAATTTATTGAAATTTAATTTTTTATCTTAAAGCTTATCATTTGGGATTACTATTAAATATTATTTTTTCATTTTAATTTTGGTAAGAAATGTCAATTATTAAGGGGATATTAATTTATATATATGGGGTTAATTTACCATAACATGAAAAATAATTATCCTTTACACCTTATAATAATAAATTTTTTATTTTAAAATATTTTTATTATTTTTATATATTTTCAATTATTATTAGTTTTATAAAACCTCAATTATGTATATTTTTACACTATTCATTTTATTGAATTTTAATAATATCCAAACGGAGAGGAAACATAAAAAAAATTTAACAGACTATTAAAAATTCATACTCTCCTATAAAAATATTTTGTGACATAAATTAGGTCTTATAATATATATTTTAATATTTATAATAAGATTTAATTGATTCCTTTATTATTAAAGAAATCACTACATCACCGTTATGTCATAATTAAATTAAACTATTAAATATATAAAAGTTATAAATAAAATACAATGAAGTATATAATATTTCTATAATTCTAATGAATATTTATATTTGAATATATAAGTATAATTATCCCTTATTAAAATTATTTCAGTGGGAAGATATATATTTATATCATATTTTCCTTTAAATTAAATGTTATATGTGTCATAATCACTCTCAAGTGACTTAAAAAGGCCAAAGGTTTGTAAAAATGTTTTTATTGGTCATAAATATCTCATCAATGGGATTTGGACTTGTTATATTGTTGTTTTCTACTATTATAAAATTATTTCTTCCATAATTTACCTGATTTACCCTATAACCATGGTAAATAAAAATAATTACAAAAGTCATTATTCATCATGTCTAAAAATAAAATGGAACTATTTAAATAATTTATAAAATTAGATTCCTAATATGGAATCCATTTTTCCAAAATATAAACACATAATCTTGAGTAATTAATTTAAAATTAATTATCGTCGAAATAATGTGAAAATTGGTTTTTTAAAAGTAAAAAAAAATATTAATATGTTTTTATATCAAATTGAATGTGAAATTACATCTAATAAAAAATATTGGATAAAATTATAAAAGCATAAGACAATTAAACATTAAAATGATTTAATAAGATAATCTAACTATATAGAAAACTAGATGAAAAGGTTGTTTTGAAATAAAATGTGGTTTTTTCACTACTCAATAAAAATTAATCTTATGAGATAAATAACAAAATTCAACCAAAGTAAATTTTTATGTCCTCCTTCTAATTAAAAATTTTATTTTTTTCAAATAGAATATATAAAATTTCCAAAAAGTATTTTTAAAATTGGTTCTCCATCAAAAGGTGGGAAAACGAAAAAAAAATATTATAATATTTTATTCTTGAAATTGTATTTTTTCTCAATGTAAGCCTCTAAAATGTATTTGATGATTGAAAAAACACATCAAAATATTTGTAAAAAATATATAGTTCTTTATGTTCATTCCCTCAAAAGTAATGTATAGTCATTAACTATAATTCTAAAAAATATTATTAACAAGTAATTATTTTTGGTATAACTTAGCCTTATATGAAACATAAGATTTTGAAAAAACCCGTTGTTAAATCTCAAGTGTAATTATCTGGATATTAATTCCTTTTAACATAAGATAAATATCATATTAATAAAAAATAATTGATATAAATATGTTTTATTATATAATTACTTGGGATATTATTTCTTATTTTACCTAAATGTGAAGATAAAGATAGTTCCCTCACCCGTGTAGTCCCTAAAATAATCAAGGTGTTTAACGAGTAATAGAAATTGAATAATATTGGATTTTAGTGGTATGTCATAAAGGATGATCCTCCATCACCATATATAAATTATAATAATTATTCTTTTAAGAATTTTTTTAGAAGATGATGTAATGCCATCGATACCTATAATAAATTATAGAAATATTAGAGAGTACACTTATCTCAATACCACTATAAGAACAAATTTGAAAAATATTGACGATGTTTGAAAACCATATTCCATCAACTCATACTCTTTGGATAATAATTAAGACAGAGAGAGGAACTATGAGGATTATAATAGTCTAGATAATGATCTATATGGTATTCTTTATATTTAATGAGGGAATATATTTTTATTTTTAACCCCATCAATAAATCAGTCTTATTGGTAATATTTGATTAATAAATGTTTTCTGACCCGGATTATACCCATTAATATTTTTACGATAATTTTTTTATTTTCCTTGTATTTAAATAATTATTAAGTTCACATCATACAAGAATTTAAGAGAATTATTTTTTCTCTAAAAACTAAAATGGTATTTCTATGATAAATAAAAATTATTAATCCTTAAAATCAATATTTGTAACTAAACATACATCATTTCTATCCTATTGTGAACACATATGTTATTTTCAAAACAAATAGGGTGATATTTTTTCATTTTATTTACATTAATTTTTATTATAGCCGTTATCATGGATATATGGTTCTAGAGTGATAATTTTTCAGTAATTAGATGAGATTTTGTATAATTATTTCCATAATATATAAATTAGACACGTTTTTAGGTATTTATAACCATTATATATTTAGTGCGAACCCTGGTAAACCTTTTTCACCCTAAACAATTGTAAATTTTTATGCTATTTAATATTCATTATCAAAATAACTAAGATTAAATAATTAAATAATATTAATTATTCTAAATCAAAATATTTAATCCATTTTACATAATTAAATTTAGAGAAGTGGAAATATGAAAAATAAAAATAATCCCACAATTGCTACACAAAATGTGTTTCTAAAGAATGTTTTCACACAAGCATAAAATGATTAGATTATAAATTTAATCATTAAAATAATTACAATGACATAAATTGTATAAATATAAATATAATAAGACAAATTATTTATTGAAAACATTATTTAAAAAATTGTAAATTTTTACATTTTAAAAAATATAAATTTTAATTAAAACTATTATTTTTCAATATTTATCAAAAAATTAAATAATTTCAAAAAAATTATCTTCACTTCAAACTATTCTATTTTTTCTTGTTTATTATAAAAAATGATAATAAATTTTTCAATTAAATTTTATAAATTTGGATTAATTTAATTTTATAATAAGAGTACAATGTGCAAAGAAACTTATTTTAAAAAATTATAGTATAATTATTTCTATTCCATGACTATAATAAATATTATACTAATGGTAAATATTGTAATTTAATATTATATAAATATTCAAATTAAATACTTCATAAATAATAATTAATTTAATTTAACATGATAAGAACTCCTCACCTGCATAATTAAAGATTTCTCAAAGAAAATATTTCATTTATATTCAAATGATGTTTATTTACATTTATAATAAATTTATTACAAATGATTTTATATTTTAAATGAAAAATGATAAAATTATAAAAAATTTATTACGTATTATTTTTAACTAGTAATTTAATTGATCAGTTATTATGGTTTACTATATTATGCTTTTTTAAAACTCATTGTCTGGTTTAACACTATCTATTAAAGGACTTAAATTTATTTAAAAGAAATATTACCAAAAATATCAATTTATTACATATCCCTATTCCATATATTACTATAATTTTATTTTTAATCCCCTATTCAAATACACGGAAATTTCAAGGAAAATTTTTTCTTAAATAATTTGGAATTTTACGAGTCTGCGGTTTTTTACGGCATTTAATTCCAAGGCCGGGTGTGCCCGCAATCAATTTCTAATTTTTTTTAGGGAAGTTCAGTAAATGTACATGCAGGTTTTTCTATTTATGAAACAGTGCTCAGAAATGAAATCTGAGGACACCGATGAACTCGCAGCGCCGGTATTCGCTTAAGGGGACCTTTACCGTAGTTGCATTTTATGCAGTTTGAGTGTTAATTTTAGGGATTTAGAAAAAAATAAATAAAATTGTAGAACACAATTTTATTTAAAGATATTATCCTACACGGGGATATTATAGGGGGTGTGGCACACCCACATAACTTCCCATGAGAGGATAATGTGAGGTGGGGCCCACATGAACCCCTAACCTTTCAATTTCCTCAAACTCTCCATTAATCCCCCATTAATTAATTTGACAACTCTACCCTTAATTAATGTGATCTCTTCACCTCCCTCTTTCCCTTTAATTTTTTCAAAAACTTTTTATTAATTAATTAAACCCTACAATAAATTAATTAAAGATTTCGAATTTTGGAAATTCATGTTTAAATAAAATAATAGCCTTAGTTATTATTTTAGTTTGGCACTCATTGTGTTGAGAGAATTTTGGGAGAGCTCATGAGAAATAGAAGAATAGAGTTCTTCTTTCGACGAAGAACTGCCGAATAATGATGATCATCTCCTTCAATCTTCGGCCAAGCCAAAGGAGAAGGATCCACTCAAAAGGAATGCCGACGACGCGCTATACTCGGACCCTTCTTCACCGACGTCAACGAGTTGATGCCGCTTCTCCGTGACATTTTCTACGAACGAACCTTATTTTAAGGTAGGGGTTTTGTATAATTATACATGAATAAATTATCTTTTTCATGTTGAATCCATTGTAATGTCTTCGGAAAACTGCTACGTCTTAACGCATAGGTTGTGATCCGAACAAACACGGCCCGAAGACCCTTCAATGTTTCCTGATTTTATTCGCGATGGAAGCGTGTTGGAGGAGGCGACAAAGAGAAAAGGTGACGGTCGCGCGCTGGCCGCGTGGAGAAGAACTGCGGCCCACATCCGTGGGCCGCTCAGCAGAATAAGACCTGGTCGGCCGTAGCCAGCGGAGATGGTGGAACCGCGGCCCCCCATGGCACCGCGGTGCGGAGGACCGCAGTCAGAGCTCCGCGGGCCGCGTCGGTGGGCGAATCGGTCGGCTCGTCGGCCGGCTGGGTTGATGAAGGTTGCGACACCCGTAGGTGCCATGGAGGAGGACTGCAGACTGCCCAAGCAGGCCGCTCACGGAGGGAACACCGACCAAATTTGGCCGGCCGGGCAGGAGGACGGCGCTGCGCAACGCAGCCGGATCGGGGGGGGGGGGGGGGGGGTTACCCCCCCCCCCCCCCCCCCCGCATCGCTCAGCCAGCCAGGGCATGCCCAGTAGGACCGCGTCGTGCCACGCCGGGATGGGCTATGCCACACCCCTCAAGCCAGGCTGCGCGCTTCACTGGGCCGGTCCAACACCAACCTGGTCGGACCCTCCAAAACCGGGTCGACTCGACCCTCCAGCCCACTAGGCTTAACAGGTCCTGCCTGTTTTTCTTTAATGCGATTAACTCCCCGACCGTACATCTGATCGACGCGCCTTCTATGGAACTAGGACCCCCATGATGAAGTGGTCCTTCTGTGATACTCTATGTGAGTTTTTGACAACTTAGGAAAATGGCCGTGTTTGGAACGAGCTTAATTCCAGCAGGGCCCCGAAAATAGAAAAGCCAATATCTCTCAGACCGGGCATCCGATAGATGCACCGTCTTCCGCGTTGGGTTCCTTTTGACAAGACAAAACATCGGGAGACATAAACTATAGTCTTTGTGATAGTTGATGATTCAAACCCTTGGGTCAAAGAATGTACCCTCCCAGAATCGAATATGTTGTGTGTGGGAACCCTAGAGCTGGTTGTGACTAAGATGACTACCGTACTGGAATCCTCTATGGGTTCAATGATAAAGAAAAATGTACTGAAATCCTCCATGGGTCTGAAAGTTCGACTTCTTTACTAGTATCATAAGTGGGTCCAACAGAGTATCTAGTCTACTATCCTACATGGGTCTGACAGCTTAGCTGGTCTAGTATCCTACATGGGTCCGACAACATAGATGAATCAATGACTACATATGATCATATCTATCACTTTACAAAAGATATATACCTATCTGAGCTGAGTCTTGACTTTCAATAATTATCATCAATGTTATTGACTTGCTTTTCTTTGTGGACTAGTTTGTGCTTGGGCTCGAAGTTGGTGTGGAACTTTGATTGATAAAATAGGTATATGTATGGGAATATACCAATGTAGAGTTTCATGATACTTCGTGATTGTATATTTCATATTTGGTTTATCCTTCGTGGATTCTGGGAGACAATCGGGGGTCTCAAGGTCCCTACTAAGTTTCATATACTCACCCATGCACGGGCTATGCCCGCACTACATTGTGTTGGATGAAGATGATGGAAAACACTGATCGAGGCGGAGGTTGGTAGAGCTAGATGGTACCCGGAGGTGGAACACTTGGCGAGACATACACAGAGCGGAAGATCGGACCCGAGGTGCTGAGGAGGCCAACTGTACCCACCCTTCAGGAGGGATTTTATGAGGACGTCTCAATGTTTTCTATTTTATATTAATGTAGTTATACTAGAATTTATGTTGTACTGTACTTTACAGTTGGGTTTTATACTGGCCCATTTACTTTTCAGCAGATAATTTTGTACTCAGCTTACTTAGTGCTTTCTCTATTGCATACTCTATTGTGTTTTTTTACTTTATAAAGGAAATTCCTTCACTTTTATTGGGATTTACGATTTTGGTGCTAGTCTCCAGCCCCTAACCTATGGAAGGCGGGCTTGGGGTAGTCAAAACATGGGCCCCAAGGACAGGTCATTACAAATTGGTATCAGAGGAGTCAGTTCTATGGTAGAACAACGACGCTAAATTCATTTTTATGAAGCAATAGTGTTAAGAGTATTGATTTTGGTTTTCAGTCCACAGAGAGTAGTGTTGGTGCGGCGGCCGACATATCCATACACGAGGACCCTGTCCATTGATTTCTGACTCAGTGCATGGAAACACCGATAGCTTGTGTGTTTGAAAAGTTTTCTTTGTGATTACTTTGAGTCAGCTCACTAGGAATACTATTTTGATGGTGTCACACCTGTTTCTTTTTAGGGTGGCCCCACGAAGGTATCCATCGAGGGTTCTGTGTTATGTACGAGATGGAAGCCCACTGAGTGACGAGGGCTCGGTATAGGTCCCCATCACTGCAGAGGCTCCACTGATACCACCAGCCCCAGTAGCAGAGAGTGCACGCCATCTGAGTTCATTGCACGAGTTCCAGCGATAGAGGAATCCCAGGATTCATAGAGAGATAGGCCCATATGCAGTTGAAGACTGGCTGGATGTTGTCGATAGAGTTTTCAGACGGTAGGGACACTAGCCAATCTTATGTTGATCCATGCTGCGAGTCTCCTGGACGCAGCTTCATGTAGATGGTGGAGCTTGGTGCTCTAGGTGCATGACGATGCATCTTTACTCTTTACGGAATTTGCGAGTCTCTTCTGCTCAGAGATTGTTCTAGCCACCCTTTGTGCGGTGCGGATTCAGGAGTTACTTCATCTATAGTAGTGCATCATGACAATATCTTAGTACTCAGTAGGGTTCACTGACCTCTCACGCTACTCCACGGACATGGTACGAAACCCATTCTTCAGGGCCCGGAACATTGAGAATGGACTCAGACATGAAATAAGGTCTTTGATGATCTCCCTCAGTATTCTGACACAGGCAGGAGTGCTGGAGTGAGCCCTTCTTGTGGAGATCGTTCTTGCTGAGCTGACACCAGCTACGATACCCACCGCAGGATGACACATAGCAGAGTATTATACATCCGGAAATAGATAGTTGACATAGAGGTCCAAGAAGAACATTCCATCAGGTGGGCGACCTCAGGATATAGTTTTGGTTGTTCAGGGAACATGAAACCGAGCCAGCTATATGAGGAGCAGGCAGTGCTATGCATGTGGCAGGCAGGGTCACAAGGCTTAAAATTGTCCGATCCTCAATGCAGACAAGCAGCATACAGTAGAGGGACCTCCTAGGAAGAGGTAGAGATTTGACTCTAGTGGTCCATTGGGAGTAGGAGGACGAGGAATATGATATGGCCATGTAGTGGGTGGTGGATGTCGTTTTGAGGCCCTACCACCACCACCACCACAAGGAGGTATACCCCGACCACAGGGAGCTGGCGGACAGGTGCAACCTCAGCTCTAGGCAGTAGAGGCCTATGACCACGGCGCACCTGAGATGATTTTAGGTAATATCTGTGTATACTCCACCCTTGTTGCACTACTTATAAACATAGGTGTGAGTCGTTATTTTATTGTCGATGCCCTTTTTCGAAGCTCAGAGATTCCGACAGAGCTGTTGGCTCAATCCTTACGGCTGGAGAATCCTAAGAGAACAGACTTGATGATTACCCACATGTGCCAGCAGTGTGAGCTTACTCATAGAGGCGAGATCTTCAACTGGGATCTTCTTGTAGCGGCATCGAGGCGTTATGACATCAACTTGGGTATGGAATGGTTGTCTAAAGTCCATGCTTAGATAGACTGCATTAGGCACAAAGTGTAGTGTGTTCGCACGGATGGGACCAGGTTCACCTTCACCGGCAATAACAGAGCCTTTACAGTGCAGGATAGACTTTCGTAAAGGAGAGGGAAACCGATCACACATCAGTTGTCTAGCCTCATCCTTGGATAGGTTGATGTGCATAGTCCGAGTTTTCCTATTATGGTGGATTCGTGTGTGGATGTTTTTGATGACGAAATTTCATGACTACCTCCTCATAGAGATGTATATTTATAAATAGACCTGTACCCCGAGACATCACCAATATCTAGTCCAGCATATCAGATGGCTCCCACTGAGCTTCGTGAGATGCGGGTATAGCTGGAGGACTTGCAGGGGAATGGATATATCTGACCCAGTGTTTCACCCTGGGCTTCTCTGATTTTGTTCGCCCAGAAAGCGGGTGAGAGCTTGTGACTATGTGTTGACTACACTCTCCTAAATTAGGTGACTGTGAAGAATAAGTACCCACTCCCATGGATTGATGAACTCTTTGATCAGATCAAGGGAGCACGATGGTTCTCGAAGATAGACATCAGGTCAGCCTATAACCAGCTCAGAGTTCGAGGCTAGGATGTGCATAAGATGTCTTTCTGGTGTCGGTATAGCCACTAAGATTTCTTGGTTATTCCCTTCGGCATAACCAATTCTATATTAGTGTTCATGAGTCTCATGAATATTATATTCCAGCCTTACATCAATTGATTTGTCATAGTCTTCATCGACGATATATTCATTTACTTGAATAATGAGGAGGAGCACGCTTACAACTTACGTGTTGTACTAGATACACTCTAAGAGCACTAACTTTATGGTAATCTCTCGAAGTTCTTGTTTTGTATTAGAGAGGTTCATTTCATGGTATATTTAATCTAAGAGGCTGGAGTTGTAATGGATCCAATGAAGATCGAGGCAGTACTTTCTTGGGTACAACACACGAGTGTGTCGGAGGTGCAGAGTTTCCTGGTCTGGCTGGGTACTATTGGATATTTTTTCCAGACTTCTCCAGGGTTGTAGAACCACTTTCAGCCTTGAAGACGAATGGGAAACCCTTCATGTGGTCAGATAGATGTCAGAAGATCTTTCAAGAGCTGAGGTAGTGGTTGACCAGTGCGCCCATCGTGAGGCTACCGGAGGAGGGTGTTGAGTACGTAGTGTAATGTGACACATCAGGAACTAGACTCGGGTGTGTCCTGATATAGGATCGAGTAGTGATCCCATATGGTTCTCCTCACTGGAGAAAACATGAGCAGAACTACGCTACCCATGACCTGGAGTTAGCAGCTGTGGTCTTCGCCTTGAAGATGTGGCGACACTATCTGATGGGTGAGCACTTTATAGTCTACGCTGACCTCCAGAGTTTTAGTTATATCTTCTCCCAGAAGGACCTAAACCTAAGACAGTAGTGATGGCTCATGTTCCTCCAGGACTATGACTTTGAGATATTCTTTACTCCTAGGAAGGGGAATGTTGTAGCTCATTCTCTTAGCATGAGATCAGGCATTTAGGTGCTAGGAGCGGCGACAGAGCAGCTAGCAGCATTGCAGATATCCTTTGTGGATATAGATGGATAAGACTTTCTATAGTCTCTAACAATCACTTCCCCACTTCCTTAGAGAGTAAGAGAGGCACAAAATGAGTACACTAACTACGAGACATGATGTTCTCAGATATCCTCAGCGCTGGCACCCGAAGGGTTTTCAAAAGGTGGGGAGCATGTCATCCTATTCAGGGGACATACCATGGTTAAAGACTCACTACAGGAGGAGGTTGTGAGGGAGTTCCACACTTCCCCTCTATAGGTACTTCCAGGAGTGGAGAAGATGTATCAAGACCTCAGACGACAGCACTGGTGGCCCTATATGATGAATGTTATAGCAGAGTTTGTATCACGATGCCTCACTTGTCAGCATGTGAAGCCATAGCACCAGGTACCAAAAGGCTTGGCATAGCCCTGAGAGGTCCCAGAGTGGAAGTGGGATGGGATATCTATGGTATTCGTGATGGGGCTTTCACGTACCTGCAGAAGGCATGACTCTATTTGGGTGACCATAGACTGACTCAGCAGGTCAGCCCACTTCCTACTGATCAGAGAGAAGGGATCAGTAGAGATCTTGGTAAGCCTCTGCATTCATGAGATCGTATGGTTTCATGTTGTGCCTTCGTCTATCATTTCCGATTGAGATTCTCGATTCACTTATTGTCTATGGAAGGGGTTACATGAGGCTTTCGGGACACAACTACGTCTAAGCATCGCCTTCTGTCCTCAGACGGATGACCAGACTTAGAGGACAATGCTGACTCTCAATGACATACTCTGTGCATGTGTCCTGAACATTGGTCGAAGATGGGAAGATCACTTCCCATTGGTGGATTTTGCGTACAAAAACAATTACCACTCCACCATAGGGATGGCCCCTTATGAGGCATTGTACCACTGTCCTTTCAGATCACATTTGTGCTGGACTGACCCAGGGGAGTTAACACTTGTAGGACCAGAGATGGTTCAGGCTACGAGGGAAACGGTTCAGATCATCTAGGAGCGGATGAAGACTGCACAGAGTAGACAGAAGTCTTCTGCTAATAGGAGATGGAGACCACTCGAGTTTGAGGATGGAGACCACATCTTTCTATGGGTCTCCCCTCGATGATGTCTGTGGAGATTTGGCCGAGGTGGAAAGTTATCTCTGTGTTTCATCTGACCTTTCCTGGTCCTCATCAGAGTAGAAGAGTTGGATTACCACCTAGCCCTTCCACCTCAGTTGCACTGGGTGCATGACATCTTCCACGTATCTAAACTGAAGAGATACGTGCACGACGCAACCCACATCATCAATCATGGGGAGTTTGACATCGATGAGGGGGGAAACATTCACAGAGGTCCAATTGGGGATTGAGGATCGACAGGAGAGGGTCCAATGTGGATTTTTGATTCATCTGGTTCATGTTTGCTGGCAGCACGGAAACCTTCAGGAGAGCACATGGGAGTGGGAGGGTCAGATGCGGGCATAGTACCCCCATTTGTTTCCCTAGTGTGTGTTGTAGCTTTACGGGGATGTAAATCCCTAAGGTGGGAGTAATTTAAAGACCTATAAATTTCAAGGAAAATTTATTCTTAAAAAATTTGTAATTTTATGATTCTGTGGTTTCTGATGACAGTTGATTCTGAGGCCCATTATGGATGGAATCAATTCTTGATGTTTTGTTCAGGTAAATTCGGTAAACGTATGTGCACGTTTTTCTATCATTAGAACTGGTGCTTGGAATTGAAATATAAGGACACCGATGAACTCGCAGCACCGATATTCGCTTAAGGGGATCTTTACCGCAGTTGCATTTTATGCGGGTTGAGAGTTAATTTTTTGGGATTTATAATAAAATAAATAAAAATGTAGTACACAATTTTATTTAAAGATGTTAGTTATATCATATAAGGAGAAGTTATAGGTGGGGCCAAATCCCACATAACCTCCCTTGAGAGGATAATATGAGTTTGGGCTCACAAAAACCTCTAACCTTTCAACTCCCTTAAACTCCCCATTAATCCGCCCTTAATTAATTTGACAACTCTCACCTTAATTAATGTGATCTCTTCACCTCCCTCTCTCCCATTAATTTTTTCCAACTCTTTTGATTAATGAATTGAACCGTACAATTAATTAATTAATGTGTTTGAATTTTGAAAATTATTTTTTTAATAAAATAATATCCATAGCTATTATTTTAGTTTGGAACTCATTGTGGAGAGAGAACTTTTGGAGAGCTCATGATAAATAGAAAAATAGAGTTCTTCATTTCACAAAGAACCACTGAATAATGACGATCATATCCTTAGATCTTTGACCAAGCCAAAGAAGAAGGATCCACCCACAAGGAACACCGATGAGGCGCCATCCTCGGCCCCTTCTTCCCCGATGTCGATGAGTTGACATTGCATCCCCTTGACATCGTCTATTAATGAACCTTATATCGAGGTATGGGTTTTGTATAATTCTATGTGAATAAATTATCTGGTTCATGTTTAATCCGTTGGAATGTATTCAGCCAACAACTACCACCTAATGTGGAGGGCACGGGCCGGAAGAACATGGCACGACGACCCTCCGATGTTTTCTTGATTTTATTCACAATGGAATCATGTTTTAGGAGGCAGCGATGAGAAAAGGGGGCCGCTGCACGTCGGCCACATGGAGAAGAACTGCGGCCTGCATCCATGTGCCGCTTAGCCATAGAAGAACCGGCCGGCCGTAGCTGGCTACGCTGGTGGAACCGCGACATCCCATTGAGCCGCACTGTGGAGGACTGCGGCCTACACTATGCGGACCGCTTCAGCGGGCGAACCGGCCGACTTGTCAGCCGGTCGGGATGATGATGGTCGTGACACCTGCAGGTACCACACAAGAAGACCATGGCCCGCCCAAGCAGGCAACTCGCGCCGGAAATACCAGCCGAATTCAGCTGACCGGACAGGATGGAGGCACCGCTCGGTGATGCTGGATCAAGAAGTCGGGTCGCCCCGCATTGCTCGGCCACTCGGGCCGAGCTGCTTGTCCAGCCGGGCTGAGCCGTGGCCAGCCAGGTTGGGTCGTGCCGTGCGCCCCCCCCCCCCCCCCCCCCCCAGAAAGGGCTGCGCGCTTTACCAGGCCGGTCCGACACTAGCCGGGTCAGACCCTCCAAAACTGGGTCGACCCTACCTGCCAGCCCACTGAGCTTAACAGGTCGGGCCTGTTTCGCTTATATGAGAATAACTTCACGACTGTGCGTCTGATCGACACGCCATCTCTGGCACTAGGACCCTCGCGAAGAAGCGGTCCTTTTGCGATACAATAAGTGATTTTCGGACAACATTGGAAGATGTCTAGATTTGGAACGAGCGTAATTCCAACCGAGCCCCTGGAACAGAAAACCCATATCTCTCGCACCGGGCATCCGATTGATGCACCGTCTGTCAAGTTGGGTTATATTTGATGATACAGAAGTTATCATTAAATAAAATATAGATATAATGAAATTTGAAGTGTCTACCCTTTGGCTCAAGGAGCAGACCCTCCCGGAATTGAGCGTCTTTTGTGTGGGAACACTAGAGCTGGCAGCTACTGTGACGACTACCATACATGAATCCTCTATGGGTTTGATGATGATGACAATAGTACTAGAATCCTCCATGGGTCCGAAAGTTTGACTTCTGTGCTAGTATCCTACGTGGGTCCGACAGAGTAGCTGGTCTAGTATCCTACGTGGGTCTGACAACTTACCCGGTCTAGTATCCTACGTGGGTCTGACATCTTAGATGAATCAGTGACTACATCTGATCATCTATATCTCTTTATGAAAGATATATACAAATGTGAGCTGATTCTTGAATTTCAATCATTATCATTGATGTGATTGAATTTATTTTCTGTGTGGACTAGGTTATGCTTGGGCTCGAATGTTGGAGTCTAACAGTGATTGATAACTTAGATATATGTATGTGGATATACCTAAGTGGAGTTGGTCGATACTTCGTGATTGTATCTTTATTCTGTGGTTTATCCTTCATGGATTCTGGGAGACCATCAGGGGTCTCGGGGTCCCTACTGTGTATCTTATACTTACCCCTGCACGGGTTATGCCCGCACTAAGTTGTGTTGGATGCAGACGACGGACAAAACTGATCGAGGTGGAGGATTGTGGAGATGGACGATACCTGGAGTCGGGCCACTTGGCGAGACGTACACGGAGCGGACGATCAGACCCGGGGTGCTGAGGAGGCCATATGTACCCACCCTTTAGGTGGGATTTCTAGAGGATGACTCAGTGGTTTCTATTTTACTTTACTGAAGTTGTACTTGCTTTTTAGTTGTACTGTACTTTACAGTTGGGTTTGTATACTGACCCATTTACTTTTCAACACATACTTTTATACTCATGTTTACATAGTTCGTTCTTTTGTTGCATACTTTGTTGTGTTTGTTTTCATTATAAAGGAAATGCATTCCCTTTTATCAGGATTTACGCCTTTGGTTCTAGTCTCCGACCCTTGACCTATGGAAGGCGGGCTTGGGGTAGTCACGGCACTGGCCCCGAGGACGGGTCGTGACACCCTATGTGATTTACCTAATTAAAATATTATAAAAAATACCCCCCTCGTTATTTGAATGGTTCTCAATCAGAGAAGGTTTAGGTTAGTCAAGCCCTGTCAAAGGAGTGTTATCTATTCGTTTTCTAGACACAATGACTATAGATATAATATAATTAGTGTGTAACCTCAAAGAATCAATTTTTTATTTTTGAGGAATGAGTGGTTTTTAAAATTTCTCCGAACTATTGTTGTTAGTATATTATTTATTGTTTTTTATGTTTTTTATTCACAATGGATGGTTGAATATTTGTAGAGTATAAAATTTGGATGGGATGAGTGGGTTGAGTGGTTCTAAATGGTATCCACCCCATGAAATACTAATCACATAGCATGTTTTGATTCCAATATATTCCATATTATTTTGGGTGTGACTAAATTAGAACACACAATTCAAATTATGTGTAAGACAAATAAAACTCCCATGAAAGAAAATCTGGTACACTATCCATGGTCAAACATTGTAAATAACTAGTCATCCATGTCAGGTCAATTAATTGTAAAATTCTTACACTATGCTTGTATATTTTTAACTACATGAGCTAGTGTGCACGAGAAAGGTAGTCCTTTGATGCAACATACCATTATTTAAACCTAAAATACAATATATATAATGTTGAACAAATCACTATGAAATCCTTGAAGCATTCCCAATAATATAGGTTTAAATAACTAAATGGTATGTGGTATACATAACACCCCATAACTTAATTGTACCATAATTATATGATTTATTAAATGGTGGTCACATTCTTATATTTTATGGATATAATTGGGTTGGGGTTTATTAAAATTAATATAAACACTAAATTATACATCCCTTCCCCATAAAATTAGACACTTACACTCAATATTAATTTTTCCATAAAAAATGACACACAAATTTAAACTATTATTTCATTAAAACAACACTTTGATTTCATTAAATGTATATTCCAAAATTGTAATGTTAAACCTTTATATAGTATTTAATCATTCTTTAGCCATGTCATAAATATAGAAAAAATTACTATCATCACATAAATGACACTACGGGATTTGATAACATATAAACTCGTAATTCCATTTCAAAAACCATTTAATTCAAGAATTTCATTCCCATTTTACGTAAAAAATTTCAGTTTATGTATTCATTTTTGACTAATTAAATAATAATCACTTCAAATATATTTACATACAATCTCTAATAAAAATATTATAGGAAAAACTAAAATCCTGAGTGTTTATTTATATATCATGGGTACTCATGAAAAAAAATTTCATGAAAAAAAAATTCACCCTAAAGAGAGAATACACATTCGATTAAACATATCATTATTATAATAACTTATGAAATCAAAATACAACCATGAAAAATAATAATTACCAAATATATAGGTGTTCTATATTGGGTTCAATTATCACCATAAATAGTTTAAAATTAAAATATCATTCATTAAAACTTGTAATGTCCATTTTACATTATAATATCTTAATTTTTTTTTCAATTTATAACATATACATATTAATTTTCAGGGTTCATGTAAAAATATGTATTAAAATGTATTCGATTTGGAAAATCATTAAAAAACATTTCCCTAAAGTTTGAGTAAGAAAATAAGTTTTCTAAAATATGTTAAACATGTATAGTTATATACCAATAAAGTAATTTTCAGGATAGTGGGAAATTATTCTAATTCCATATAAATTAAAAAATTGTTCTTTCAATCATTTTAAATATTTCAAAAATAAACCTTCTATAGAACATTTAATAGTATTTTTTTAAAATCATTTTAAAAGAAAAAATGGTTTAATATTAACTTGAAAATATATTTTATAACAATATCCCCATAAATGAACCATTTTATTGAACATGGATGTAGAGCAAAAATATATAATTTTTTTTGAAAATTTAAAATATGGTTTTAAAGATAAATATACTAACATAAGTCTTACTCAAAACATATATAAATAAAATATGGAATAATAAATATATTTTAATTGAACACATTATTGATAACATTTAATTTTTTATTAACATTTTATTATACTCTAATTTTATTTACTTTCATGTCTTATATATCAATTAAAATTATTACGTTCATTTAGGACAAGATGTGGTCCTTCGGTTCAATATCATAAAATAGCTTTAGTGGGTTGGACATGGTAAATGTGGGCCAGAGTAATATAAACTCCCTAATATTATTCATTAAATATTTATCATTTTTACACAATGAATGAAAGTTTGGAACCACAAATGAATGAAATAATTGGAAAAATAATGTCATCGCTTCATGGAGGTGGATATCCACATCCACACATGAACAATGTTATCATTTACCAATAAACCAAATCGTAAATAATATAGTGATATTATATTTTTATAGAAATATAATTATGTTATTAATAGAATATATATATCATAAATGAAAAATTGAAAACATTAATGATATACAAAGTTGGAAAACAAATCACACCCCATTAGGGAGGTAATAGTCCACACGTAAACATGTAAGATATTTTCATTCCCCCTAAGATATAATTCTAAAAAAAATAATTGTACATAATCATAATACAATTTCTGTATATTTAAGATACATATGTTATTATTTATTCTTATTTAAATAATATATGAATGATAAAGGAGAAGAAATGAAGCAAAAACACATGTTCATGAATTATACCACTTCTATAGAAAACCATCATTTATTTATAAGATAATAATTCTAGGATGGTGTTTTTTAAGAGAATAGATAATTTAGATAATGGGGAGTAAGTTTCTATAGAGGTATGGATATTTTTTGGATGATCTCAGTGCTCAAAATCTATGATGAAGTTAGGAGAAGAGGTTCCCTCTTGTAAGTGCAGATATTGGGACACTTGAAATTTTTGTATCCTTTTAAACATTATAATGTCATAATATGGGAAAAGATTTTCCCAAATTGGAAAATTTAGAAGCTATGGTGGTAAGGGTTGAAATAAATTCATACAATAATATTAAATATAATATTCCAGATCTGTATCACAAAGTATTTACCTTAATTATCTCAATTTACCTGTCATCTTTGTGATACATTTATACCATTATAATATTCCTAGTGAATAAATAAATTTAATGTCATTAATAAATTTAAAAATACCATTAACAAATACAGACCTATTTTATCAATATTCAATTTGTATTAGTTTTACATACTAATTAGAACACAGGTTCACAAAACACAATGAAATCTATTTTTTCTAAATATATTTATAAGGATCAAATTTAACTTATACTAAATGAAAATTAAATTGTGATTCAAAAAAATATCTTTAATCCATATTTTATTTCGTTGTAAAAAAAATTAATTTTATTTTATACATATAAATTAGTAATATTAAGTTAGTTATCATCATAATAAAAATAGAAGATACAAGGAAAATAATTATTTAGGATATATCAATTTATTATTCGATTGACAAAATATTTAAAATTATTAAGCTGAATATGAATTAATAAAGTATAGTTATGAATATTAATAAGACTTGAAATTGATTTATTAATTTCACTAATTGGTATTTCACATTATTTTCCTCTTAAATAAATAACCTCGTCTTAATTTTAATCATCATTTTAATATGTAGGGTTATTTTCCCATCATAACCTTTCTAAAATCCCTTACATATTTCTCTATGATGTGTATCATCCATAAAATTTTTAAAATGATCGTTTAATTATTCATATAACACATATACTCCATGATATAGAACCTTATGTATATTTTACTCAAAAGAAAAAATATTTAAAACAATACTATCTCACAAAAAAAATTGAAATATACGTGGATTATAATTCATGACCATCACATGAGGGAAAAATCATGAACCTAATATAAATTTGTAGAAAGCCTAATCAATAATAAATTGACCCATTAATTCCAAAAACATCATATGGTCTGATAAACAATGGGATTATATTTCATTTATATTTTAAATGAATAACACTTTTCAATGTTGATAATCTATGAAGGATATGATCACCTAACTCAAACATATGGTATTTCCTCCAAAAATATAAAGAACAATTTTTTTTGAGATACCATAATGTGTTGCAGAATATTTTTGACATTCTTGAAACAATATTTCTTCCAATTTTGGCACTGAAAATATTATTTCACTGACATCATCCAAAAATTATGGATTCCGAAACTACTATCTATATAATTAGTCAATATGGTCCATTTGTATAATTAAATAAAACATATTTTAATAAGAAATTGTCTATAAATATTTAGGTTGATCAAAACTTGTTTGGTATTCTAGTGGGTGATATTGATGTATAACCTACAAACTCTGAGTCATTCAATTTAATTTTCCAACCTTTTGATAATGAATAGTTATACCTTCATTTTATTCAGTACCCAAAAAACTCTGATATTTTTTTAGAAATATTATATAAATCATAGTTTACATTCATATAAAATAGAGAGTGGGACTTATATAAATATGAATATCTATTTAAGATAATATATGACAATTTTATTCGCATTTTTTATTTATTAAATATTATGAAAATGAAAAAAATTAGTCAACAAAGAAATAATAAAAAAAGAAATTTATTTCTTAATATATATTTAGAAATATCCCAATAAAATAAATTATTTTATTTATTAATTTCAATTAAATAAATAGAATATTCTTTATAATATTTTACAGTTGTTTTATTATGCCATTAACATGTTAAAAAATCCAACATTTCTATTTGAAATCATGAGTATCCTTCCTAATTTATTCCCAATAATAATATTCCCGATGTGATATATACATAGTTGTGTTTCTATGGTGAACAAGAAAATGATGATATATGAGCTTCATAGAAAAAATAAATCATCAATTGGCGATCACATTGGAAAGTAATAGTTATTTATAATTATTATCATCCCTTTTCTATCAAAAAATTACTTAGAAAAATTATATCTCTATATCAACTATTTTTTATTATGAAATCATTGAGCTTCATTCTAATAATGGTTAATATTTTCTTACAAGGATGTCTTCATTGACACAAAATCCAAATGAGAGGGAGCTCCTATGTGTTCGATTTCTAAAAATAAAATCATTAAATGATTAATAAAAGGATCACATTTAAAACAAATCATAGATTATGGTTTAAAATCATTTAAACACAAGGAATCATCCATTGTATTTTTGTTACTCACATGATAGAGAATTATCTAATAATAATCAGTTATTAGTTCTAACCATCTTTTAAACATCTTGTTTATAACTTTTTGATTGAATATATACATTAATAATTTATAGCCATTATATATTTAACATTTTAACTAATATAAAAATTTCACTATATTATAAAAATAATTTTATTTTTATATTTATAGATAATTCATTGGGTAATTCTATTCATGGATCTCAATTTTTATAGTCCATATAAAATTACCTACATATCTTAGAACTTTACACAACCAAGTCCATTTATAGAAAAATCACCATAGATAACAAACTACAAATTTCTTGATGGAATGTTTAATGATGGATCATAAACACATCTTCTTTTAAATTCATTAATACATTCATCAATTTATTTTATGTAGATGAAATTAAAACATTTTTGAGGTACCTTATTATGTGGTATAAATAATGAAGAAATGATTTCAATAAACTATCATTAGAAACCCAATAAAACAAGGAATCTATGAATCATAGAGAAATTTTTAGGTATTAAAAATCTTACACCAACATATTTTTGTAGGATCAACAAGTATTCCAAACGTAGAGATAATATATACATGGAATGAAATATGTTATAACCGAAAATCACATTTACTGGATTACCAAACAAAAATTTAATATTTATTATAAAAATACAAATATTTCCTTCATGTTCATCATCAAATTTAGAAAAATACCTTATTTCATCAATATACAAAACAAAAAATACATCCAAATAATGATAAATAACTCTTTTGATAAGATCAATGAATAAATCAGTTGAATTATTCAACATATTGGGAATGGAAAAAAAATCTCATAATTCCCATTCCTAGTTTGAAATGTCATCTTCATAATGTCTTACTTCATCACATTCATTTGATGATATTTATATATGAAACAAATTTTGAAATATATTTTCTTTAATGTTGCTGATCTAACAAGTAATTTCTATGAGGAAGCGATAAGTTTTTCATAATAATAATGTTATTGAGTTCTCTATAACCCATATAAAACATAATTAAACAATATTTCAACATAATAATAAATAATGGAGAACCCCAATGTGAATTTATATAATGAATGAAACTCATTTCGAGAATCTCTTGTAACTAATTTTTCTATCAAATAATCCGAATAATTTAATTTTATACGGGTGTTTTAAAAATAAATTATCTCAAGGAACTAAATCCAATATTATGTCAACCTATCCATAATTAAGAACACCATAAATGTAATTAGGATATACAACCACATATTCATTTACTAGAATCATGAAAAAAATTAGAACAAAATCTCACTTTTCAAAAAATGCAGGAGATATAACTTTTAGTATCATATTTAATAAATTTATAATATTCATTACATGTTATCATAGGTATGAAATAATTTATAAAATGAAATAAAAACTCAATTGAAAAAATAAATTTATCTTTCATTTGTCTAGAATCAATCTTATCATGATAATGTAAAAGAAGATCGATTATTAGAATGTCAGGAAACTCAAAAATGGGTAAGGAAAAAAGATTTACAAGAATAATAATTCCAACGATAACCATATGGAATATTGAAAAAAAAATATTTTTTTACTTAATACTTCAATCCATTTGTTTTTAATAAATGCTATTATTTAATTTATAGAGATAATATTTACAATATAGTATAATATTTATCATAATTAAAATAATTTGTAGAACTAAAACCAGAAATGTCTTTCATTTAATAATGGTAAAAAAGTAATATACATTTCTCCACATTATTTTATACTCTTACATTTTATGAGAAATTTTTAAATGAATTTTATAAAATATTCTATATATGGTCTTCATGATTCCTGAAATTTATTCCTTTATCTAGAAAAAAAGAAACCTATTTTCAAAACTCACTGATTTTTAAAAATTTGATTACCTTATTTTCATATTTAATCTAACTATTACCACTATTTTTTTAAATAATGATACAATTTTCCCACATACCACATCAATAACATGTTCCTTATTTCTTAATATACAACATCAGTCTCCTCTTACAAAATTTCTCATTATATTTTGATTTAAAAATATTTCCATTTGATTTATTGGAGGAAAAATTTAACATTGATTTTTATTATAGACCACTTCTTGTATATATTTGTTTAGAAGTCAAAAAACTACATATAGATCATATCCTTACATCATAGAACATTATCATAAATTTTAAATTAGTGGTATGCCTAAGATCATGAGAAAAATGTTCTCAATCCATGTTGAAAATTGTGAGGTGTAATATCTTTCATCCAAATGTAATATTCTATATACATATCCAATATTGTAAAATTAGCTTCATATGAATCAGTAGACTCCCCCACTATTTTCATTTGTTCTAAAAATTTATTTCCCTTTTATATTTAATAAAAATAATAAAATAATATTCAATTATAAGATATTTAAATACTATCCAGTTTTTATAAATAATTAAATCATTTTTCATCATATTATTAATCCCTGACCACTATAGATTGACTTATCCCTAAAAATGATAAATGAAAAACCATTTTTTGGTGTTCACAACCACCCAACACCACAAATACCTTTTATAGTGCATTGATCCATATTTTTTCTACCTTTTTCGGAAGTTATGCCAAATTATGATGGATATTATTTAATGAAATTATATACTATAGAAATGTATTATTATAGATAATTTAGTCTTTATTGGTCATGAGTAACACCATTTATATCCTTCTTCAACTAAGTTAAGAAAAAATTAAATTAGTCTCATCCAATTCCAAACATTGAATGTGTCTTATTCGTAGGGACATTTTCCACTAGAATTTTTTTGAATACCTTATATGATCATAATAATATAAGTAACATATATAAAAATAAAGATCTTGGTTCTTCTATTTTTAAAAAGATGTATTGTATTAGGAAGTTTTATACTTTTCATAATAAATATTGAGCTGAAATAATAATTTTTACGTAATAAAATAAGATTAATTTCAAAAACATTTTCAAAAAACATATCATAAGAAATAGTAAAGTAAAAAACATTTAATATGTTATTTTATTTGTAAATCAATGGTACATGGGGAACTTTTTCAAGGAAGAAAACTTTTCACCAACAAAAAATTCACAATCATTCCTCTAAATTAATCGTCATCAATATAACATATGAAATAAAAAACCTCAATGAAAACTCATTTTAAAGAATATAAAATTCATGTCAACACATTGGAACCACATATTCATATACCTATTACAATCACTCTAAACAACATTTTTAAAAATGGAATAACCTTCTCAGCTAATACCAAGATAAATCCACAATGAAAATAATCATTAGAAAAATAAATTGAGAGATATATTAGGCTCAACCAGTATCATGAAAAAATTACAAGGACTATGAAAAAAATTAAAATATATAAATTATAATTGTAAAAATAAAATATCATAATTTATTATAGTATATAGATATTGTGAAGAGCATTCAATATTCACATAAAAATAAGGATAACAATCCTTTTGCATTGAAAACCCCTTAAACAAATATTGCAAGAATAAAAGGAAATATGATAAAAATAACAAATAACATTAAAAATTGTGTAATATTATTTTGATGAAGTTTTTACAGAATTATAAGAAATTACAATCACATTGTATAAGTTAAAAATATTTTTTTACACATCAGTAAAAATTTCAGAAATAACCCATTTGGAAAATGTTTATACGTATTCATCTACAACCATAATTTTAAAAGTAAATATAGTTAAAAATTATATTAAACATACATTTCACTGTATTAATATAATTCCTAATATAAATTAATGAAAATTTATATGGATGGAAATTTAAAAATGTAGTTTAATGTTTTAAAATAATCTTTTAATGAAAAACCACAGACATTAAGTCTTACTCACCTTGTACGTGATTTCTCTAATGTTTGATAAAATTATATAATTTATATAATTTCTTATGAAACTTATCCAGAAATATTATCTTATGATTTCTGATTTTATTTATCTTATTACCATTCCTTATGTAGTTATTAAATCAATCGTGTTCATTTGAAAAAAATTTAGGATGTTCACTTCTGAGTCACAAAACAACATCGATCGGATGAACATGGAGAATGAGAGTTACGATTTCATAATTTGAATAATATTTATAATTATATAAATATAATTTCATCACTAAATTAAATTTTATTAATATATAATAAATCATTACATGAAAAATAAATCAAATTTCTTCAAAGATGTTGTAATTCACCCATATTACTAAATTAGATAGCTTTGTGACATTTAAAATGTATCAAAGAAGGAAAATTGGAACACATCTCAAACCTCTTTGGAAATTGTGAAACCATAAACTCCATGTTGGAGATATAATAAAAAAGATATATAAATATGAAAAATTAAAGTACAAAAGTCATAAAAATCATTCATGTTTATTATATACACCACCTAAAATAAAAACTTGGTGAATATGTATTGTGTATCAGAGAAAAGTATTAGTGAGAAGAAAATATCATACCTTCAGTATTGACTTCTTTCATTCATATTCGAAAATATTATTTGATAAATATAAGTTCATTATATATATATATTAAAGAATAACATACATATATAGCGCACTATATATTAATTTATTATGACCTTTTATTCCCATTTTGTGAAAAATTCTTTGTTAAAGTAAGGTTTCAAGATATAAATATGTTTTTATTGTATGTTTTGAATTTTTTCCCTCTTATATAAATTAAAATTTCATAATGTACATTATTTTTAAATTTATATAAATATCATATATTGTTATTATATGGGTTTCTATATACATCCAAAATGTTTTGATATAAAATAAAATATGACATTCCTAGTGGATGTAGGTCATACAAGCACATTATCTCTATTTTTAATTTCGTGTTGGGTTAAAATAATTGAAGGAAAAACGATATATTATATAAAAAATAATCGTGTTTATGTCATATATATTACATATTTTTATTAAAAATTTCATTTTAACATTTCATGAAAAGCGTTAATGAATCACATTGCTTCACCAGGAAGTAGTCCATCGTACACACGAGCAACGTTTTCATATTACAACAAAATGAAATTCTTGATAGTATTTGGTGTATTAAAATTAAATACACACAATAATTTTATAAATATAATATAAAAAAATTTAATCCATAATTATTCTCAATTAGTGGGAGGTGATAAAGATAAAATGAATGACATCGATTCATGTTATGGAAGTATGTTGTACACATGAATGATGATTTCATAACTCATTTTATGGATGTGGGTATGGTTATAGTAATGTAATTAACCTAAAAAATATTATTATATAGACTATACTGAGGATATTATTTCATCAGGGAGAAATTATATTTGATGGATGTGTAGGAATAAATACAACAAATGGTTCATTGGTGAACGTAACATATTCTTCATGTATCCACATTATGTTTTCCCAAAAATCATTCATACATTGAATTTTATTAAAAAGAAGGCATTTATTATGATAGGATAGAATTTGGGATGTTCTTTTTTTGGTTTTGGTTAACACATTGGATATGATAGTATTGATTAAGTGAGGGGATTGATACCCATTTATAAATGAGTAGGGGTGACAATTTGGTAAATACAATAAATTATTCACAATTTTAAGGTCACTCGTACATCATGTGCCTAAAAAATATATGAATAATGGATTTTAGGGATGTTTTTGTTGAGAAACACCTCCAAAACATAAAATAAATACATTTCCATTATCATGTTACTCCTTTCTCTTTATTTTTACCCAATTCTATCTTTTATTTTTTTACCATGGTAACAAATATTTTTAGCCTAATTATTTATTTGTTTAAGTGTAAAATATAAAAAGCCTTATTATATATTTGGGACTATATATATGATATCCATTTTATTAAATAAAAATATTATGTGATTTGAAAATTAATTTTAACATAAATCCATGTAAAGTGGAAATATTTTTAACCATAATACCACTAATATAACTTATAATATTTTTCATTAAGTTTGGTAATTATAAAATATAAATTGTTCTATTAAATTAACATAGATAGTAATTAAAAAAATTACGAATAACTTGGAATAAGATATGATTTTTTTAGTATTTTTTAATCACTTAATGAAATATTATTTATTATAAAATAACAAGAATGTTAATTTTGAGATTATTTATTTTGTTTTTATTTAAAAATATATCATGGAAGTGAGGGAATTAATATTTATTATATGATAATATTTTTAACATGATATAATCATCTAAAAAATCAATTTAACATAATAATTTATTCAATTCACTTAGCTTTTAATGCAATTTTTTCATTTGTTTTATTTAATACTTAAATAAATAATTCATGTATAGGCATTTCAAAAGCTCTTAATGTAATTATTTAATCACTAAAAATTAAAAACAAATAATAATATAATATAACCTGATTAAAATTTCCAAATAATATTTATAACTGAACATATGATGTTTTATCCCTATCTTAAATAATTATTGATGTTAAAAGAAAGGATGGTAACATTTTCACTTTTTCATTAGCAAAGTTTTATATTTATCACATTTGTTAAATAGTGTTACAAAAATTTATTAAAATATAACCTAACACGGAAATGGATAAAATATTTACAAAAAATGGTATTTGGAAAATATGGTAGGTCAGAATACCCATTATATATTAATTTTAATCACTAAAAAAGTCATTTTTACCTTAATCACATAAATTAATTACAATTGTTTTAATATATCATTATTTTAAAATATTATGATGTACTTATTAGATAATATGAGTTTTTCTTATTTGAATTTCAAAATCAGTTTTTAAAAATATCATTCAATGAAGTGAGAAATTTTAATTTATTTTTAATCCCACAGACATGATGAGAATATTGGTTCTCAAATATAAAATTATAAAAGTATAAAAAACTTTTATGAATATTAAATATAAAATAGATTATAATGATGTAAATTGGATTAATAGATTTATAATATAACTAATTTTAATATAAATCTAAATTAAAATACAATTTACATTTACAAATAATTTAAAAAAAATATATTTTCACAAAAAATATAGTATTTTTCACTATTTCTAAGAAAATAAAAATTTAAAATAAAGTCCCTAAAATCCAATTAAATATAATTTTTTAAGATATGAATTCAAAAATAATGTCTATTTTTTCAAATTAATGTTCTAATTGTATTAAAAATTATCATTTTTTATTCTAGAAAAATATATAAATTTATTTTTTTGAAATTTTTATTTTTGAAACATATAATGAAATTTACAAAAATATGTTATTTATTATCAATTTATTTTATTTACATTAAAAATCATAAATAATATTTAAAAATTTGTCATTAAAATTTATATATCATTTTTTAATGAAAATGTTATAATAGTTCTCTTAACCAAATTACAATTATATTGTGGATTTGATATAATTGTACATGAATTTTATAAGAAACTAACAAATTGTTTCATGTGGTTCATGATAATATTGATATTACATCTAATTGAATATAAATAATTGATTAAAATATTTTGATATTAAATATATCACAAAATCTTGGAGTGTTACATTTAACCACCATGAAAATTAAATGTCTCCTCAAAATTTATCACTCAAGTCCCAAAATTCATGTTACTAATGTACTTTATCTCCTCACCTGAAGAAAAATTCCACACACATAAAGTCATTAATATTGATTTTATTTCCATAATTATCCCATTTGGGATAATTATTCATGTTTTATTCTCCTTATCTAATAATTTTTCATCCATACATATATTCTATTTTTTCAATATAAATCCTAAATATAAGTACAAATCATTTTACGTCTGGATAGAACACGATATTATACCCTTTTATGATGAGAAATTTTGGGAGTCTATTTTCCTAAAATATATTGTGTTAATCCCATCGAAGAAAGGGAAAATATTCATATTTGGAATATTTTCATAGTCCAAAAAAAACTTTTATAACCATATAATGTTGGTATCATATATTATAATATTTTCATCGTAATATTTTTGGAAAAAATAATATTTTTCCATACCAATTAATTGCTCTCTAGGGAAATATTTTTCCAAAATTCTATATTTACATCCTTCTACACAAAATATTATATTTCTTCTTCATCCACAATTTATTCAATCAAAAACCACTATTTATCCACATATCGTTTTAGATTATAAATTCCCATGAATACATAACTCCATTCATTACTACCCAAAGTGAGATATATATTCTCTAATGAACTAATCCATTTATCATCCAAAAATAAATGTTTAGTATCATTGAATGATGGAGGTTATTGACACATGAATTAGTCTATCATTATTAAAAAACATGGTGGAATATCAGGCTAATGTATATGGGTAATATTATTGATCATAAACTCTTTCATGTTCCCCAATATTTTTATAATTTGATGTGTTACACCTATATGTATTTATTAATATTTATTCTATTTCCCTAAGAGAAAATTCCAATATAGAGTATGCACATTGACAGGATACACATTCTTTCTAATATTGTCCATATATTAATAATGTAATATAATATATTATATTATAACATTCTTTAATATAATAGTTAATTTCAAAAAAGTCATATACTTAAAATAAATTGAAAATTTTATTCATAGATAATATCATTTTCATAATCATTTATTATTTAGGCAATATTTCTATGAATACAAATATTTTAAAATACATTATAATGATTCTTAGTGAAATGGTGAATTAATAAAAACATATCCCATGGGGGTGTCAAACTATGTGTGTATAAATTCCCTTTTTGATATTCAATTAATGAATGATTCAATCGTCAAATTCATTTTTCAGATTTGTCACTCATATGATAATATATTCTAGAAAATAATATACTTGTATTATAAACATATAGTTATATTAATATGAAATACCCAAAATATCATTCTACCAAAAATATTATCATGTTATTCTAGACGTCTCTTCTTGGTTTGTCATACGGTTTTGTTCACTAATCAATATTTTCATAAATGTAAATCCAAACGTTTCTACTAAATGTGTGTTGATTGAAATTATAAATACCTTGAACCATGTATCCCAGAGTCTGATGTTACTATAATAAATTTGGTGTAGATAGATTGTAGAGACCCGAATCTTGACGTACATGGACATTACATTACTTTTGCGGAATACTTAGTACATAACAATAACACACAGACAAGGATCGTAATAGTTTAGTGTCTTTGGAAACTCGGAATATAATCTTCTAATCATGGTGAAAGTTCTTCAACATCTCCCATAAAGATATTCTCTTTTTACCTAAAACCATTATTTATATCCTGGGAAAAACAAAAATAAAAGGGTGAGCTCAAATGCTCAGTAAGGGTAAACAAAATAAATATCAATCACATCATTTTCATAAGAACATAACATTTTGGAAATCTTTACCTGCAAAAGAGAGCATAATTTCATAACATGGGATAAATCATAGTATTGAAATGAAATCCCAATAATCATAACATAAAACATGAAACGTTGTGGCATACACACATAATCATAGAGAATCATGTCTTATTAGTCAAGACTCATTGCCAAGACTATCTTATTGGAAAAAGTCCATTTTTGAACCGAGTCACCCTCGTTTCAGTCCTGTTTCACTGAACCGGTATTACCTACCATTCCAACCATGTCTATCTCATGAGATATAAAATCATTACCCAATGCATTGGAGGGAGATATAGGTCCCACCCATCTCATAATGATACCATTCTTATGTGTGCCACAAAATCATAAACCATACATCATAGCATAACCCATGTAATAAAAATGGGATTATTAAACATCATGACATCATAAAACAATTCATATAAGATAAAGGAATTCATAAAAATAATTCCATCACAACATAATCAAATCAATGTAATAATATGGATAAAAACAGAACCCTATATTATCTTAGATGGAAAATAATTTTGATAAATCACTTGAACTCCATTCTTGAGGAAAATATCCTTTCTACTTCAAAAACATTTTCCTTTCTTAACATGTCATAAAATTTTAAACTAAAAGATGTTGATTAAAAATAAACTTGAAAACTTGAAAAGGAAGCTTCTTTAAAATAATGTTTTAAAAATCCATTCATGCCGTATAAGTTAAAAAAACATTTTTCTCGTACTTTTGTCGAAAAAGTAAAAAAGTACCTCGTACGAGAAACAACAAAATATTCCTTTCATATATTTTACTAAAAACTCACCGAAGGGTAAAATTGGATATAAAAATTTTTATTTGGATGGAAATAATATTACATATTGAGGAAACATGGATTTGGATGATAAAATACACCCCAGTAAATACTAAAGTATAAACAATCTCGGATAAAAATGAGATTGTGATATGTCCCTTACCATAGGTCCGATTTGCCTCGTAAGTGTCTCAACCTCCTGTATAATGATTTAAATAATGTTATTGACTTATTTCAGAATCATACTCATTTTTATGATATCATATATGGTTCACTTATGACTTTATATTACCCGTTCTTTTGTAAATTCCATGTTAAATAGCGTTTTGGGTAAAATTGTTTCATTTGTCATCCGTGTTTTGACTTGTAATTATTCATATGATTACTTATATCATTATTACTTAATTACAGAATATAAAACACGATTTATATATAATATATATTCAGAATATACATATATATAATAAATCAGTAAATGGAAAGAAATACACCGTTCATGGAGACGGTAGGCCGTACGTACGCATGAACACTGTTTTCTTTTCCTTATTGAGTTGAATTGAATTAAGTAGATGACATACATATATATACACATAAATACAGAATCATTATTATGTCATATATTTCATGATTACTTATTATATATACTTTATAATCATTCATGAATGGTTAAAGTGGAGAATGAATCTCATCGCGTCGTGGAGACGGCAGTCCGTACGTACGCACAAGCGATGATATCATTCTCATGATCGTGGGGCAGTATTGGAGTGTATGTATACTATTTAAGAATCGATATCACCTTAAAATAATCATATATAGTTATTATTTACACCATTATACCCATCCAAGTAAGGTGGTGGTGGAAAATAGATTACACCATGGCGTGGAGACGGTATTCCGTACGTACGCACGCGCGGTGATTTCATTTTCCGTAGGATGGATAGATGGTGAAATAGGGTTATTTCATACTTATAATAGCATATCAGTATATGATTGATACTTATGTTATTACTTCATCATGAAAAAACCTTAGAAAAATAAGTGGAAGAAAAAATAAAGTTGAAAGAATCGGTAACAGACATTACCTCTTCTTTGAAGCGCCTCTTTGAGTCCTCCTCTTAGGGCACTAAAATTGGTCTTTGAGGAAGACCCGAAACACTAGGATGTTTCTAGGGAAGTGGAGAAGATAATTTGTCAGGGTTTGGCCGAGCTTGAAGGCTCAAAGTGGTGTGAGGAAAAGAGGGAGGAGGTGCCCTTTTATAAGGGAGGAGAGAGGCACCATTGGAATAACTAAAAATATTATTTTATTATAAAGTCACATTCGGTTTTAAATAGCTCCAAATTGAGTTATTTCAAAGATAAGGTGGGGATGGGTCGAAATACTCTCATCCAATAAAATTTAGACAAGTTTAGGTCCTTATATAAACCTTATCTTTTAGTTTTAACTCTTAATTAATTAGATTGACATTTACCATGTCACTTTGTATTTTTATATTATATAGTTGATAAACATACTATATACGTCCAAGAGACCCCCAAGTTGTGTTTTATTAATATATATAACCTTATCTATGTCATTTGGCCAAGTCTTAGAATTTTAGGAGTAAAATAACAATTAATAATATAATATTTGTTTTAAAAACTATTTTATGTCAATTTTGACACTATTTAGTAATTGATTTTTGTGAAAATCATAACAGAATTATTAGTTAGAAAAAAGTTAACGAAATCAATACTAACATGTCATATTAACCTATAAAATTAGTGGAATTCATAAAAAGTCTCAAATTACATTTATTTGGGTATTTATAACATCAATTATGTCAATATTTCATTAATAAGATATTTACTGCATCATCATTTGTCATAAGTAAATTAAATTATATAAAGTCTAAAAATTACAAATAAAATATAATTATGTAGTAACTATTTTTATATTTCTAATGAATATTTATAGTCGAATTTATCTTATGTATAACCCCATATTAAAAATGATTTACTTATTAAACATTGATTTTAACTATTTTAAGCCTTCTTTAAATAAATTAACAATAAATGTCCTAATCTAATCCAAGTGGGCCTAAATGATCATCTTTTATTCATAAGGTTGTTTTTGGTCGAATTAAACTCGTCCAATAGAATTAGGACATTTGTTAGGGTAATAATAATATCATTTTTACCCTTAATTACCCTATTTACTTTTAACCGTGGTAAAAAAAGTAAAAAGTTACTATTCACCAAAAATTATTTTCATCTCATTGAACCAAATTTTGGTCCTTGATATTAACCGTGTCTCTCGGATTTTTGAAATTATACTCACAGAAGAGGTAAAATTATGTTTAATGAAAAATTCAGTTTTTTAACTACTACTTAGTGGTTTCACTATTCATCAAAAAATGAAAGTTTCGAGAAAAATACCAAAAATTAGATCTTAGCTATATTTGATATTATGAATTCAAAAATGATGTCTATTTTATCAAATTCAAAAAATATCAGTTGCATTAATTAATTTAAAAATTAATTTCCGTCATCAAAACAAATAGCGTGTTCTTAAGAGATAATAAATATTAAAAGATTGACACTTGTTTATGACTGTTTTAAATGTGAAATTACATCCAATGACAAACATTGTATTAAATTGTAAAAATATATTCTAAATATACTTTCAAACCACTCAAATTAATAATTTATCACTATTAATTATTTCGATTAAAAATGTTGTTTTTAACTATAATTTAGTAATTTTCACTATTCATCAGAATATGAAAGTTATCCGAAAAGTACCAAAATTTCACCTTAGGCTAAATTCGACACTCCGAATCCAAAAATGAAGTCCATTTTGAGAGCTAAAATTTCTAAAATTTTAAAAGGTGGTTATTACTATTCATAACGGCTAGTTTTAATAATATTTTAATAGCATATCGTTGTTTAGTGAAACTCGGTATTGCGTACTACACACGCTATCGAGGAAGATCGCGATTGCGTGTAATGAAAGGCAAGTCAAGGATGCAAGTTGAGCAATCTCCTTTTGGTGTAGCGTAAAAAACAAGACATTAATGAAATTAAAAAGAATATTTTTTTATAAAATCTCAGGCTGTTACATTCTACCCCCCTTAAAATGAATTTCTCCCTCGAAATTCGTCGGGGTTATAAATGGTTTACTACTCAAAAGTTTCTTTAATATAAACCCACATAGTAAAAAGGAATACCAAAACTTGGCTTTAAAAACTATAGTATGAAATGTAACGATTACCCAAATAAACAAATCAATGGGTTTCCACATAGATGAAAATATGGATATGGAAGAGAAATCTAACGATAATGTTCTGATGGAGAGTGGTAGAGAACATGGCTATGAAAAATCCAGCTATCACAAAGCCATAAATTTGTGACGATCTAAGGTACCATCTGATTCATCAGATATAAGAGCAGTAGGACAACATTTTTGGTTTTCAAGATCATTTCCCTAAAGTTGATGAAATTGGAATTATAAGAAATACTTTCGTGATTTTGGTATAGTCTCACCATCGGTCGTTCTTTGGACAATTTCCACTTCATCTCTTAAAGAAATGAATTTTAATTTGTCATTCGTGATGTGTTAGCAGATCATGTGATAAAATGATGGGTCATTCCATCTATCTCAATCAAAAGGTTAGAAAAGTTATCAAAAAATACATAAGTCCATCTATAGTGAGATTAATCATATATGGTTTCTAAAATGGACTTATACTTCATATATCATACTGCTTAATATAATAAAACTAGATTCTACTAAACAGGGACTTCCTGTAGGCCAATGGTAGGAGATAAAGGCCAGTCTTACTTCGGTTGTGGGTTCAATTCCCATAGCCTTGTCCGACGCGATGGGTTGTCGCCCGTCCTGCAGGTTGTCCTTTTTCTAAAACTATATTACTATAACATCCCATCAATAATATCGAAAAAACTTCTATCCTTAAACAATACTAACTTATGTCCAACACAATCCATTCCAATCTTTAGGCTTATCCATAATACTGCAGTCCACTCTCATAATATAGTGAAAAAGATTACAGAGATTTAATTCCATCATTGATCCCCATATATCAAAAGATATGTCTTGTTGGTCACATTCCAAACATTCAAAGCCCTTAATCATGTATTCTCTTGAATACCCATTGAACCTTAGTGAAAACATGAATGCAGTTAAAAGTTAACACTTTCCACATACCAAAATCCTCAAAATTATATATACTCAAACCATGATATCACTTAGTCCTTATATAAATCATGATCTCATGAATACTTTCAAACATTTCATTTTATCCTTATCCCTTCATTATGCACATATCATATACTTTCCAAAATATTTGAATCACTTTTCATGGTTACCGGTACCTTAAAATTATTGAAAACCACAATAGACCAATACATAAATATTTCAATACACCATAAAAGTACCTCAACAACATTATTCTTGAATACCAATACATAAACACTTCAGTCCATTCACTTCAATGATTGTCCTGGAATAAGTCCTTCCTTGATTTTGAAGTATCTTTTTAGGTCAGGGCATTGAGTTGGGTAATGCCCATGTTCTCCAAAAATTAGACATTGAACTCCATAACAGTTCGTCACTCTATGACCCTTTTCTCCACACAGATAACATCAGTCCCTCCATTTGAGGTATTCCTCAAGGTTCTTCTTCCCTTCTTTAGAAATCTCAATCTTCCTTTCTTTATGCTCCTCAACATGCGAACATGCATAATAGTTTATCTTCCTCTTCTTTGATGAAATATGCATACCACTAAATTTCACCTTTTTAATCATATATCGCGATGAATGATTCGGCATAATCACAATATCTTTCTCTCTAGGAAACACACAAATTGTTTTCTTGTAGTCACCAATTTTCCATTGGATTCAATGTTAACCGAATTCCTTCTAGTTCCCTCCATTAACAAAAACACAAATAGAATCTTGTGAGAGGAAAAAATCATGCCAGAGAAAACAACATAGTAAAGGGGGAGTACCCTCAATATCTAACATCTTAGGTTAAATTCTAATATCGTTAACGCAATTCTAGGACTATAACATATACGTATACTTAACCTTAGAGACATCCCTAGACATACCATAGAAATATCTCTAGGGATCTCACTAATGTTTTCGCATCCCAGTTTCCAAAGGTTGACTAAACCTTTCCTCTGATACCAACTGTAGAGACCAGAATCTTGACATACATGGACATTACATTACTTTTGCGGAATACTTAGTACATAACAAAAACACACACACAAGGATCTTAATAGTTTAGTGTCTTTGGAAACTCGGAATATAATCTTCTAATCGTGGTGAAAGATCTCCAACATCTCCCATAAAGATCTTCTTTTTTTTACCTAAAACCTTTCTTTATATCCTGGGGAAAAGAAAACATAAAAGGGTGAGCTCAAATGCTCAGTAAGGGTAAACAAAAGAAATATCAATCACATCATTTTCATAAGAACATAACATTTTTGAAATCCTAACCTGAAAAAGAGAGCATAATTTCATATCATGGGATAAATCATAGTAGTGAAATGAAATCCCAATAATCATAACTTAAAACATGAAACTTTGTGTCATACACACATAATCATAAGGAATCATGTCTTATTAGTCAAGACTCATTTCCAAGACTATCTTAGTGGACAAAGTCCATTTCTGAACCGAGTCACCCTCGTTTCAGTCCTGTCTCACTGAACCGGTATAACCTACCATTCTAGCCATGTCTATCTCATGAGATATAAAATCTTAACCCAATGCATTGTAGGAAGATATAGGTCCCACCCATCTCATAATGATACCACTCTTATGTGTTCCACAAAATCATAAACCAAACATCATAGCATAACCCATGTAATAAAAATGGGATTCTTAAACATTGTGACATCATAAAACAATTCATATAAGTTAAAGGAATTCATAAAAATAATTCCATCACAACATAATCAAATCAAGGTAATAATTGGGATAAAAACAGAACCCTATATTATCTTAGATGGAAAATAATTTTGATAAAACACTTGAACTCCATTCTTGAGGAAAATATCCTTTCTACTTCAAAAACATTTTCCTTTCTTAACATGTCATACAATTTTAAACTAATAGATGTTGATTAAAAATAATCTTGAAAAATTGAAAAGGATGCTTCTTGTAAATAATGTTTTAAAAATCCATTCATGCCGTATAAGTTAAAAAACATTCTTCTCGTACGTTTGTCGGAAAAGTCAATAAGTACCTCATACGAGAAACAACAAAAGATTCCTTTCATATCGTTTACTAAAAACTCATCAAAGGGTAATATTGGATATAAAAAATTGTATGTGGATGGAAATAATATTACATATT
Source organism: Viscum album (assembly GCA_963277665.1). Classification (NCBI taxonomy): domain Eukaryota; kingdom Viridiplantae; phylum Streptophyta; class Magnoliopsida; order Santalales; family Viscaceae; genus Viscum; species Viscum album. The sequence continues at coordinate 445,805,160 of OY728160.1, forward strand.
GAGGAAACATGGATTTGGATGATAAAATACACCCCAGTAAATACTAAATTATAAACAATCTCGGATAAAAATGAGATTGTGATATTTCCCTTACCTTAGGTCTGATTTGCCTCGTAAGTGTCCGAACCTCCTGTATAATGATTTACATAATGTTATTGACTTATTACAGAATCATACTCATTGTTATGATATCATATATGGTTCACTTATGACTTTATATTACCCGTTCTTTTGTAAATTCCATGTTAAAGAGCGTTTTGGGTAAAATTGTTTCATTTGTCATCCGTGTTTTGACTTGTAATTATTGATATGATTACTTAGATCATGATTACTTAATTCCAGAATATAAAACATGATTTATATATAATATATATTAAGAATATACATATATATAATAAATCAGTAAATGGAAAGAAATACACCGTTCATGGAGACGGTAGGCCGTACGTATGAATGAACGCTGTTTTCTTTTCCTTATTGAGTTGAATAGAATTAAGTAGATGACATACATATATATAAACAAAAATCCAGAATCATTATTATGTCATATATTTCATGATTACTTATAATATATACATTATAATCATTCATGAATGGTTAAAGTGGAGAATGAATCTCATCACGTCGTGGAGACGGCAGTCCGTACGTACGCACGAGCGATGATATCATTCTCATGATCGTGGGAATGTATTGGAGTGTATGTATACTATTTCAGAATCAATATCACATTAAAATAATCATATATAGTTATTATTTACACCATTATACCCATCAAAGTAAGGTGGTGGTGTAAAATAGAATACTCCACGGCGTGGAGACGGTATTCCGTACGTACGCACGCGTGGTGATTTCGTTTTCCGTAGGATGAATAGATGGTGAAATAGGGTTGTTTCATACTTATAATAACATATCATTATATGATTGATACTCATGTTATTACTTCATAATGAAACAACCTACGAAGAAGAAGTGGAAGAGGAAATAAAGTTGAAAGAATCAGTAACGGACATTACCACTTCTTTGAAGCCCCTCATTGAGTCCTCCTCTTAGGGCACTAAAATTTGTCTTTTAGGAAGACCAGAAACTCTAGGATGTTTCTAGGGAAGTGTAGAAGAGAATTTGGCTGGGGTTGGCCGAGCTTGAAGGCTCAAAGTGGTGTGAGGAAGAGAGGAAGGAGGTGCCCTTTTATAAGGGAGGAGAGGGGCACCTTTGGAATAACCAAAAATATTATTTTATTATAAAGTCATGTTCGGTTTTAAATAGCTCCAAATTGATTTATTTCTAAGCTAAGGTGTGTATGGGTCAAAATCCTCTCTTCCAATAGAATTCAGACAAGTTTAGGTCATTATATTAACCTTATCTTTTAGTTTTAACTCTTAGTCAATTAGATTGACATTTACCATGTCACTTTGTATTTTTATATTATATAGTTAATAAAATTACCATATACATCCAAGAGACCCCCAAGTTGTGTTTTATTAATATATATATCCTTATCTAAGTCATTTGTCCGAACCATAGATTTTTAGTAATAAAATAACAATTAATAATATAATATTTGTTTTAAAAACTATTTTATGTTAATTTTGACACTATTTAGTAATTGATTTTTGTGAAAATCATAACAGAATGATTAGTTCGAAATAAGTTAATTAAATCATTACTAACATGTCATATTAACCTAGAAAATTAGTGTAATTCATAAAAAGTATCAAATTACATTTATTTGGGTATTTATAACATCAATTATGTCAATATTTCATTAATAAGATATTTACTGCATCATCATTATGTGATAAATAAATAAAATTATTTAAAGTCTAAAAATTACAAATAAAATATAATTTTGTAGGAAATATTTTCATCTTTCAAATTAATATTTATAGTCGAATTTATCTTATGGATAACCTCATATTAAAAATTATTTACTTATTAAACTTTGATTTTAACTATTTTAACCCTTCTTTAAATAAATTAATAATAAATGTACAAATCTAATCCAAGTGGGCCTAAATGGTCATATTTTATTCCTAAGGTTGTTTTTGGTCGAATTACACTCGTCCAATAGAATTAGGACATGTGTTAGGGTAATAATAATATCATTTTTACCATTAATTACCCTATTTACTTTTAACCGTGGTAAAAAAAGAAAAAAATTACTATTCACCAAAAATTATTTTCATCTCATTGAACCACATTTTAGTCCTTGATATTAACTGTGTCTCTCGAATTTTCGAAATTCCACTCACAAAAGTGGTAAAATTATGTTTTATGAAAAATTCAGTTTTTTAACTACCACTTAGTAGTTTCACTATTCATCAAAAAATGAAAGTTTCTAGAAAAATAACAAAAATTAGATCTAAGCTATATTTTATATTATGAATTCAAAAATGATGTCTATTTTATCAAATTCAAACCATATTAGTTGCGTTAATTAATTTAAAAATTAATTCCCGTCGTCAAAACAAATAGCGTGTTCTTAAGAGATAATAACTATCAAAAGATTGACACTTGTTAATGACTGGTTTAAATGTGAAATTACATCCAATGACCAACATTGTATTAAATTGTAAAAATATATTATAAATATACTTTAAAACCAGTCAAATTAATAATTTATCACTATTAATTATTTATATTAAAAAAATGTTTTTAATTTTAATTTAGTAATTTTCACTATTCATCAGAATATGAAAGTTATCCGAAAAGTACCAAAATTTCACCTTAGGCTAAATTCGACACTCCGAATCCAAAAATGAATTCTATTTTGCGAGCTAAAATTTCTAAAATTTTAAAAGGTGGTTATTACTATTCATAACGGCTATTTTTAATAATATTTTAATAGCATATCGTTGTTTAGTGAAACTCAGTATTGTGTACTACACACGTTATCGAGGAAGGTTGCGATTGTGTTTAATGGAAGGCAAGTCAAGGATGCGTGTTGAGCAAGATCCTTTTGGTGTATCTTACAACACAAGACATTAATGGAATTAAAAAGAATATTTTTTTATAAAATCTCGGGCTGTTACATAGATGAAATAAAATCTCAAAGGGATAAATAGATTATTATTATTGTTAAATATTACATATAGTTGAATTTAATGTTATTTTAAAAATATAAAATACAACTATGTGTTTTCATTCAAATCACCATTATTCCCTGTAGAATGTCCTTTATTATCAATAACAATTCATTTACATGAGTCTCAAGGAATAGAAAAATAAAAAATAGGGAAGATCATATACTTTATAAGGATTACCATATAGTATAAAATAATATATCACGAATAATACAGAATGAATATGTGAAAATAAAATAATTCCTTATAATTAATATGATGATCTTGGAACTCATCCATTGATAGAAAAATAGATAATGTAATAACATGGAAATCAATAACTGATTTCTTAATTTTTGGATTTCATAATGGCATAAATTTTAACAAACATGCAAAGACATGTTCTTAAAAATATGAAATACCATTAATGACATATTCAATTAAATAAATATAATTGGGTTAGGCCTCAGCCAAAACCCAATCTAGTTAGTCCCACAAGACCTACTGATACATCGAGGTGAAATAGAGAGGCCTTTTCAACTCATAAAAAGTGAAATTCATTCCTCAAATGAAAGCGATGAAACATAATACCCATAAATATTTTTATTTAAATAAATCATGTGAAATTTTTATCCATACCTAATAAATAAAATTATTCATAAACAATTCAGAGTAATCTGTACAATGGAATCAAAATAGTACTTCCCCATTTAAACTAATCATAAACCATTTATACAAAAATAAGAACAATATCATTATAATAAATTATAAATGTGTAAAATTCCAAAAAATATTTTTTACATTGATTAATAAGAATACCATAAAAATACCGTTAAAATATTCTTAAGGAAAATATATATTTCACTTTAAAAAATTAATTTTAAAAATTAAATAATTTAATGAATACAAAGGAATATATATTTTTATAATATCCTTTTATTCATTTGATTTATTTTCAAATTTAATGAGTGGTCATGATGGTTATAAATTCTATACATTGTATAAGTAAAAAAAATTCCATTGATTCTATAAATATAAGGTGATGAAGTGTCTCACTCGGATAATGACAAAGAGATTCATTTAAATTCTTTTTTTAAACTATGAAATTGTTCAGAATTTATAATAGAAATCTTTTTTGAATTCCTAACAAATATTTGAACACATTATTATAAAACATTGAAATGGAAGAAAATGTATTTTTGTCAGAATATAGAAATTAAGTCGGGTTTATTTAAAATAATTCGTTTAGTATATTTTTTTCTTTAGGATAAGAAAATTATAATAAAATATTGTCAATAAAAATTATCTATATGACAAAATAATTTATTATTTTAATGAAATATATATAATAAGATTTCATCATTGGAATCTTAATAATGAACAATCCAGTTAATTATCAATATTGAAACATAAACCATAACTAATTTGGATTATTTGGAATCATAATTACAATGAAACAAATAAAATAAAATGAATCAAGAATAGAATGATGATTAATGGGTTCATTATAGAACATTTCCAAGGGGGTATTATATACATTCAATATGTAATATGTTGTGAATATAACATATGTCTCACAGATGTTAATGTGAGAAGGGAAACCCATACATCAAGTCTAATTTCAATTATATGTATAAAAATATCCTATTTAATACCTATAAAATTTTTAGTCATCAATTATTGGAAATTAATAAAATACATGATATCATATATGATTTCTTTATCACATTTCATTAATATTTTATCAATAATTGTTGGTTAAAATCACTTTCAGGGAAATAATTGATTTTTTATTATATGTTTTGGTTTGATATTTTTTAATTTTTTATATTCATAATGGTTCCATAATATCTATAATATTATAATTTATATAAATATAATATATATTCCTAACATATGTATTTAGATTAATCCATAAAAGTTAGAGAGAAAAAATAAATGACACTATTCATGGAGACGGTAGGTCGTACATATGCATTTACATTATTTACATTCTCTAGATATAAGTAATGAAATTAGTGTAAATAATATATCACCATTATAGTGTAATAATTATTCCATAATATATATATATATATATATATTAAATAAAATTATCCTTATTACTTTCAATGTAATTCCTATTTGAAAAAAAGGAATTGCTTCACATTGTGATGTGGTAGTTTGCCTTACACCCAAGAGACATTGTCGTATTCTAGCCAAATGGAATGTATGAAGGTATATAAGATATTATTTATATTTATGTATAATAATTTTATGAATTTCATACATATATTATAAATCCATCATTATATTCATTCATGTGTGGTAGTTATGAAAAATGAATTACATCAATTCTTGAGGCAGTTGTACGCTATACACACAATCGATGGTTTTATTTCCCTTTTAATGGAACATAGAATATATATAATTTATAAAAAAAAATCAACACATCTGTATATTTTAGATAGTTGATTTTTAAAATTAATTTTTAATACAGGGATGAGGGTGGCAGGATGAGTTAAAATATTGTTCGTAGTGATGTTAATTACTTTTGTTTAGAAAAATATCATTAGGAAATATTATAAAGGGCCAATGGATGGTATTTTGGGAAGAAAAAAATTGATATAATATGTATAAGGTTTTTCTAGAGTGATTTTGGATGGGTTAGTAACGATAAAGGTCTAAAGTGGTGTTAATACGTGGAAATAGTAAGTTCCCTTTTATAATTGAGGAGGACTCAGAATTTTTAATTACCCAATAATATTCAATAAGAAAAAGTCACCCTCACACCGATTTCTATAAAAAATTTATTTCCTTTTTATTTTAAGGAGTATATGGTTGTTCTTTACCTCCACCAATAATAAAATACATTTTTTAAATTTTTTTCATAACTTCAATATTCCCTAACCTTTACCATTTTATTTTTCACTATGTTAACTTGTTTTTTTTACATTGGTAATTAATCATTTATGACCAAAAAATTATAATTATTATATATTTTTAAGAATATAGTTATATTATTTTTTAATATTTTTTAAATTAATATATCATCAAAATGGAAAATTAATTTTAATTCAAGTGCATATAACTCAAAAAACTTTTTTCCCATTACCAAAGTGGTAATGTTTTTACTATTTAGGTGTCGAATTTTTTTAAAAGAACCGTTGATGTATTAATGAACTATAATTGATAACATTACACTAATTTAGTTAACATTAATATTTAAAATATATTTTAGAAATTAAAATTATTTAATAAAATTTTTTTTATAAAATAATATTATTGTTAATTTTAAAAATTTAAATTGAATTACACTTTTTAAAAAACAAGACATAGTGTGAATTTGAATTATTATTTTCAATCCTTTTTAAATGTTATATTTAGCTAAAAAATTTCTTTAATTAAAAAATTCACTAAATTTATATTAGTTGTAATATTTTTTCCCATTTATTTTATTTTTATATTAATTATTTAATTATAGTAAATGAAATAATTAATAATTTAAAGATATTATATTATTACTAATGTTGAAAAGTATACTACCCACCTGAGTTTAATTTCATTATTTCCAAAATAAGATTAATTATTCATTAACATCAATCTTCCATCCCTATGTGGACACATTATTGAAATTTAATAGTTAGTGGGTGACATTTTTTATTTTTTATTAATTAAATTATTATATAGTACAAATCCATGGAATCATGTCCAACAATCATGTAAAAATAGATCCTAAGATAGTGAAATAAAAAATATGGATATCCAATATAAGTAGACAAGTATTTGGGTAATTATAAATGATATATTACTACTTTAGCCCTTATAAAACCTATTTTAACATTAAAAATGGTAACTAATATAAAATATTTAAACTATTAATTATGACTAAAAATAAAGTTGCTAATTTTTTATAATCATAAATGGGACTATTAAAAATATTAATTCTATGTTTTCAAATTTAACTTTTCATAAGTGTCAATAAAATATTTTAAAATTAAACTCATAGATGCTATGTAAAAGAAATTTTAAGAAGAAACAATTTCTCATAAGTATATAATTTGTAATTATAAAAAATAAAATTCATTTGAAAACAATGACACAAGTTTTATTAATTATAATATAAATTATCTATTTTACTTTTTATACAATTTTATAACAAAATAGTGCTTTTAAATTCATAAAATGAAAAAGATGTTTCAAGAAAATATTTTTCTCAATTAATGTTTTAAAAAAATTTAAAAATAATCTAATAAAATTATGATATGATAATTTCAAAAATTAGTTTAATTTTCAAAAATAACTTTTCTAAAAGTCGTACATATTTGTTTTAATGTTTTTTACAAATCATGATGAGGCCACGTTTTAGGATTAATACTATTTTCTATAAAACATTTTCTTTTCCTTAAAATAATTTATTTTTAATTCTACAATATTTATAAACCCAAAATATATTTTATAAATATTTAAAAATATAGTTTTTATAATTTATTTTATTATATTCAGAAATTCGAATGAAACTGCAATATTCTTTTGGTCAAAGTAAATCATAATAATTTGATAGAATATTTTAGTTTATATAAACTTTTTTATCATGTAACTCTCACTATTCAATAGAATAATTTAATGTAAATATATTTAATGGTTTGTTTAGTATTATTTTTTCATGTGACATACTGTATCGAACATAATGTTTTTCTTTTAAATGTCTGGTTATTACATAATCAATTTGTTATTACATTTTTATACATCGATTCTCATCAATGTTATCTACATATCATAATTTATTATATAATTTAGTGTATTTTTAAATAACACATTGTTCATTTTATACGTAAATATATACTACTTTTCTCTATTAAAAATTATTTCATTGGGATTTCTAAACTCAAGCTCATAATAAATACATGTAATAATGTTATCACTATGTGCCTATTGATAAACAATGAAAAAATAATTTATAATGTTATTATCCATATATTAACAACCTAAGGGTTGAGTTATAAATATATATGTGTATAATACACCAATAATATATTATATATATTAAATTGAAATAAAAAATCATTAGTCATTAATACCAATTTTAGTTCAATGGTCCCCCTTGGTCATGTACACCAAGAGGATGGAGTTGAATTCGGGTGTCCACTAATCAACTTTTTTTTTCTTTTAACTACTTACTTTATTAAAATGTTAATCCCATGTACTAATAACTTAAATTTTTTTATAATTTTTTTAGGAACATTATTAAATAATTAAAATAAAGTATAAAACCACATGAACATAATGACTATTCTTATTTGACCCTAAAGGGATGCATCCATTGATAGTACAACTGAAAGTGTATAGATGTATGAATATCGACTATCTAATTTTTATAGGGAAATTATTTTATCAATGGAAACAACATTATAAAAAATAGTACATATAAAATGGTTTTGAGATCATTCACTATTATCGAAATGGTATACCCTCTTCCTCTATTTCTACTCATTTGTTCAATTTTTTCATTAAATCCATATATATACATGTAGTAATTCATAAAATCTATATTATGATATATATATATATATATATATTAGAAACTATATTTGGTGTCCCAATTAAATATAGTTTGGTTGTCCGATATTCAAAAGATACGTTTAAATAACTCCTAATGATAAGTTACATCCTTATATTCAATGAACATTATTATTTAAAATTTTGATATCATCACCACTATGAAATAGTATGTAGTCTAATATTTTATATAAATAAGCAATATAGATAAAATTTGATTCAATAAAAAGACTATATATAATATTTCATTCATAAAATAATTTATATTACACACATTTTTAAAAACTATAATATTTAATAGATATGTTAGACAAAATTAATTGATATCGTTTTCTCATTAATTTTGATGATTGATTGGCCAATTAAATGCCACTATTATAATTTATATATTTATATTTTCATATGTACATATCTTATATGACACATATCATTATTTTGTAAATAAGAATTATATTCCTTTTTAATTTTACATTAATGTACAATTATAAAAAATTGAATATATTTTCTATTTGAAATCATCTTTAAATATCATTGCTTTTAAATTTCATATTTTCAAAAAAAATAAACATATTCAAAATTATAAAAATATTTCATAAATAAGTCTCTAAATATCATAATAATTAAATTAATATATATTTTTAAAAAAGTGATAATAGTATACCAAAATACTAGCAATCAATCAAAGGAAAAAATTGTTTTTATGATTTAGAGCTTTAAATCACAGTTATGCATACTATGGTAATTATTTGTTATTTTATACAGAAAATCCCTTCTATATCATCATCACATAAATAAAAAGATGAAAATTATAATCCCAATATCCCAAAAAATAATTCATATTGAACTTATAAAATTTCTAGATGATATTTATTATCAGATATCGATAATAATTCTAAAATGATTTAAAAACAATGTAACTAAATCAATATCTGAGTTTCACATATAGAGATAAGCTAATGTACATTTATCTGCAACATGGTTATAAAAAATATATCATAATAAATGTACATATTTTATTTACACATGTGATTAAAATAAAACATCATTATACTTCTTATTTATTTTTAATCTTCCCTTATAAATGTTTGATATCATTAATATATAAAAATGTAAACTTCATTAAAATATTTCAAACCCTATTTTTACACATCACACACATTAATAATAATTCAGGAATAGATAATGGATATTCAATTTTTTTATGTACAAAACCTTATCATAATCCATCTATAATGATTTCTTTAAAAGGTTATATCACTATATTCGTTGACCCTATTGATCATACTAAAAACTTATTTGTCCAATATATAGAATATAACATTAAAAACAGAAACATTTCTATTCAATAAGACACAAATATGATAATTAGTGAATTTAACATTCAATAAACATCTACCATGTCTTTCAGTATTATCCTTATATTGATATCATATTCTTTTGTTATAACACGTATTCATCTCTAACTCTTTATTTAACATTACTGATATTGATAATTATTCATTTCTTCAATATTTAATGATTTCATATTTTTCCCAAAAATCATATATTATTCATACTTATTTATAGTTAAAAATAAATGCAATATTCATGTATAAAAAATAAAAATATAAAAAATAAAACATGTGGATTCTATCATGAAAAAATATTCACAATGAATAATTGAAATGCAATTATTCCTAAGATAAAAGAAATTCATTATAAAACTAATAGTTGAAATAAATATATGTTTCATGTTCCTTAATAAAAACAAAAATTTTTAATATATACCCATTTTTCAGTCAACCAACTTGTAAAAAAAATATACCCAAAAATAAAAAAATCAGATGGTCTATCTCCCTTAATTCCATTCAATGATCCTTGAAAATCATAAAAAACTCTTTTATTTATAAATTGAATGTGAGGAAATACTAAACCTTATTAAATAATTGTTTTTAAATTTTAATAATCCATGAAGAAATACACTATCTTAATACCATAATACACCACCATACAAACAATTCAAAGTGTCTTTCAATATAATCACTAGGATCACATCTTTAATTTTTATTGTTAAGCATCAAATTAATCTCATAATTTATAAAAAAAAATAAAAATTAATCCCATTTTTGATATTATTCTAGTATTTATATATATATATATATAATTATAATCTATCCTCTCATTGGTTTTCACGTATCCAACAACGTTAAATTCCTGAACGACCCACTTAAGGGATCCAATTCAAACTCTTGGAATAAAAATCATATAACAGCAAATCTAGGGTTATCATCAAACGACATATAAATCATAAGTGTATCATCATATGATTGAAATTAAGACCTATAAAATTATTAATATTGGTTTTATGTAATTATCATTCTTCATACATTTTGTGTAGGAAAATAAATAAATAATTTAATAACAATGTTTTAATTTACTAAAACCCTTTATAACATAATTTTCCAAATATTTATTTGACTAAACATTCTTTTTCAGGTTAGACATAGTCATATAAAGGATGTTTGGATTCAAATGTGAGTTTTTATTCAAGTACACATTCCCTTATGGAATTATAGTCTACAAATAAATTAATAAAAAATAAAGATATTGTTTTATTTTATAATATGTTTCAAAATGGATAAAATATTATAATAATCATAATTTTCAATTGTATGTTACATGTATATCTACAAAGAAAGTTCAATTTTATAATATTATGTTCATATATAGCATTTTAAAACACCATATTTTAGTATATTTGTCAAAAATTCATAATTCAATTAAAATAATTATGTTTGACACCATTTTATATTGACAGCTAGCCAAGGAAAATTCAATATTACATATATAAGAGAATGTCATATGTACACTATCAAAACTCACAATAATAAAGATAATTTTTACGAGTGTTAAGGGTTGATTATCATAATTAAGGGGACTATAATAGTGATATGATGACTATAAATTAATGATAAATAACAAAAACATTAAAAGAATATAATATCTGAAAATGAAAATTGTATGGGAACAGAAGGACGACCAATGTAATAATATATTTAAACAATAACTGATGAAATCATTTCATATCACATAGTCATTCTCAAAATGATGTATTTCTTAAGGGGCTATTCCAATAATTGATATTATGTTATAATGTTTGTAGGAACACCTTTGTCGCATATGCATACTCCTTTCAAATAAGTCTAGCTCAATCTCCCATCATTAAATTCTTACCATGACCCCTATGTTGAATATAATTTTCTGAAAAACTAATATGTGCACATATATTGTGATATTATAAAAATAATATGACAAAAATAATGAGGTTCCTAAAACATACCACAATTACTATATATGAGTGATTATGGAATATCACATGAGCTGATTTAATACCAAGAATTAAAGAAATTATGTCAGGTCATTGTGTAAAGATTATGTCACAATAATGTTTAAAAATTAATACATCATCCAGTGTTTTTATTCAGAAAATATCATCATAATATCAACATTATATCATTTATGAATGAAATATTAGTTCATATTTCATATAAATAATCCATGATGTGGTATTTTATGTATCGTAGTTACTAACCTAGTTTAAATAAAACCCAAACTATGTAAACTAAACAAACATAAACACTGAATTTTTCCGAGTATCATATATAAATCATTAAATCAAAATACATAGTAACCTCCCTTTTTATTGTATTATAAACTCTTTTTAATGTTATAGAATATTGATCCCATCCATATGGTGGTAACCATTTATTCTACTTTGTAACATGATAAATGTGTAATCACATTAAACATCGAGAAAATACCCTCAATACTTATCATACATCACATATAAAATATGACCCAACATAGAAAAAATAAAAATAGAATTTAATACAAAAAAATAATCACTATATAACATAGTTATAACCTAATGAAACTCACACAACACATACACCAATATACTCTACCCAAATCCTGAGTAACATATGTAATCCCTATAATGATAAATGATCATCTGTAAAATGATTGTAAGGATATTTTTCAATCATAATTAACCACCAAAAAATAAATATAACATTAAATAATAAATAAAAAGTACAATATTTACTCTACTAATTATTTTTAACTTTATAATTTAACTACTACACCACACAAACCATTAATATCTTCTTAATCACCTAAAAGGTGATCCCATCAAATATTTGATCAATTTTAACTCTATTAAAATATTATCACCTTAATTAAACAATTTAATGTGGAAAACCCCATTATTGGAATATTATTATGCCAATCTTCATTATTAAACTTGTCTTTATGAAGTATCTCTTGATTAATCTTATGGTTTACTCAATATTAACTATCATTGTGAAAATGATGGTCATCAGACCAAGCCATATCCCCTTTTGTGTTCTCAAATTAGATGGGAAACCCACCATGGAACCACAAAGAAACCATTATACAATTTTTTATTCCCATTGGATTGGATTATATTTTTTATCTATAATTTATGTTTTCTTGATTTATAGTGGTGGTGTTAATATTTTTTGAAATTAAATGAGATGTTAATGGATGTTATTCTAGTTCATATTGATATTCAATTTAATTCTGCTTATTAATATCTAAAATAGAATGATTAAAAAATACGAATTTTTTTGGTGATTATTTTTAAATATAGATGTGTCATTCTATTATGAAGACCTTAATATGTAAATAATTTTTATATAATTATGAAAATAATCAAAAAAGTATATTTCATGGATGATATTAAATAAATACCATTGATGATTTCAGTTGATATGTGATGATATGAAGTGTATGTTGTATACCTTTGAATTTTTACTGAGGTTTGAGATATATTAGTAATTTATAAATCACATTTTTTTAATATACCACCTATAAAATTTTCAATGTTCTACAAGGTTTCAGTTTCAATGATGTTTTCATTAGTAGGATCAACTCTCTTTTCAATTTGGTCTTTGTTTCCATCTTTATCAATGGATCTCCCAAGGGATATTTTACATGCTTGAAGGGATTCCGACAAGGTGATCCCCTCTCTAATATTCTTTTCGCCATTGTGGAGTATTACCATAGTAGACTACTCACCTCTCTTGTTTATCAAAGTAAAATTAATCCTATTCAGGTAGCCCCAAACCTCAATGTTCCAACCCATCTGCTTTATAAGGATGATATAATACTATTCCTTAATAGACACAAACACAATTGAATGAACCTCAATGTTTCTTTATCTCGTTATGAAGATATCTCAGGTCAATTCATTAGTTGGAGAAAATCATTTATTTTATTTGGGAAAAGATTCACAACATCTAGAAAAAGCTACATCATTAAGAGTCTTGGTATCAAAGAAGGGTCCCTTCATTTATTTACTTGGGAGTTCCCATATTTTGGGGAAGGCCTAAATATATGAACGTTAATGCTATCTATGACCAAATAATTAACCAAAATTCATCCTGGAAAGTAAAATCTCTCCCAATGGCTGGTAGAATCTACGTTGTGAAATCAGTTATTATCTCTAAAATGGTTTATTCTATGATGATCTATAGGTGGAATCTTAGTCTCCTATTGAAAATCAATTCCTAAATTAAATTTTTTTTTGGACTGGTAGTATCCTTGGAAATAATATTGTTACCATTCCCTAGTCTACCTGCTGCAATCATATTGATAGAGGTGGGCTTGACATCAAAAAACACAAGATTTTTAATAAAGCACTCCAAGACAGACTCACATGGAACATAAAAATCATTAATCCCAAGTCAATTACATTTATCAAGAATCATTTCCTTAAAAAATATAAAATACGAAGTTTGATTTATGCTAATTCATCCCTCTAGCTATTCATTAGGACTTCCTTTCTCAATATCATGCACAACTCCAGACGGATGGTTAGCTTAGACTGCACCATGAAATCTTGGCTTGACAACTGGACTGAAACCCCTCTTATTTCTATGATTCCTTATAATGCATCTTCAGATAGTATCAACTACACCAAAATGGAGGTGACGTATTCTAGTAACTTAGATCTCACTGATCTCATCAAGCATTATGTTGATGAGTATACCTTCTCTAATAATGATTACTTTAATATTTGGGAACTATCCCACAATGGTATTCTTGAATCAAATAATTATTACAACCATTTTTTACTTCCTATGTAGCTAGTTTCACATTTCTGAAACAATTTGATAAACCATTGATCAAACCAAATACAATTAATATTTTTTGGCCTATTTCCCATAATTGTATTCCTAACGAGGTTTGTCTCTAATCCATTGGTGTCTAGATAGGCTCGAGATATCCCCTATTTCATCAACATATTGAAAACATAATAATATTTTCCTTGGGCCATGACCACTACTCTTTGGAATTTTTTTACTGACATCTTTGACTTGATATGGTAACTTGCCGATTCTATTTTCTCTCTGCTAAAATTTTTTATAGAGAATGATTCTTCGTAAAAAATCTGAAATATTTTGTTATCTGCCGTTGTAGGGTTTCTCCATGTTAACTGTTATGATAGAAATGTCATTATCCACAAAATCTACTCATTAAATCTTAACATAGGTCAGATGATAATTATTATTACCATTTGGGATACTTCCACGCTTTATAAATCACATTGCGACAACTCAGTTGAAGGCTTTATGATCCTTCAATTCCTTAGAATAAATGAGATTTAAAAATAGCTGATGTTCTCATTCGATGTGTTCTGGCATGTCCCGATTCCAAGCTGGATCAAAATCAACATTGATGGATCTTCAATAAGAAATCCAGGTCCTACAAGATGTGAGGTCATTTTCAGGGACCCTCTTGGGAATTCTCATGGCTGCATATTTGGTATCTGTGGGATTGCGACATCTATGGAGGCTGATATGATGGTTTTGATTAATGTTATCCACTTTCTTAAGCTAAAATGCTATAAAATCATTTAGATTGAATGTGATTCCACCACCATTATCCAAGCTATTTGGAATGGTGTGGTACACCTTGCAATGACACTAATAGAGTGTTGGAAGAATTGTCTTAACTCACTCCTTGGGCTTAGATACATTACCACACACGCCTACTGTGAAGAAAACATGATAGATGATGGTATTTACAACAAGGGAATCAACCAGGACATTAGGAGGAGCAATGTTTTGGTGGTTGAGCTTTTCCCTATCTATAAAAAACATTTTAATAAAATTCCCTCTTTCAGACTCATGAAGTCCCCTTTCTTATTTTTAATAAATTATTTCTTGGTATTTTAAAAAACATATGATTTATGACATTATACTTTTTTGAGTTTTTATAACATCAATAGAAAAAATATATTTTTTAATTTCATATTGCTACCAAATAAATAAAAATATATCGAATATCATAAGACATTCAGGTACATAGTATGACTTTGTTGAGTGTTAGGATTTTGTATATGACATTAAAGTAAGAAACATGTAAATTTCAATATATCATAATTAAATTATGATATATATATATATGAATTTTGAAAGGCCTAATGGAATTAAATTAATGTAATCTAGAGTGAATATTCTTAGTTTCCGAGAAATTATAATATTAAATAAATTATAATATGATTTTTTTCAGAACCACTCCACAAAATTATAAATGAAAAAAATAAATTTCTATTCAATCTATGTAATTGAATTATGAATCTACAATATTTATGATAATTATTTAATTTTTTGAATAATGGATTAAATAAGTTAATGTGGATACATTACTCCATGTTGGTTGATATTCTATAAAATAAATCTTGAGTAATAATGTTTAGGTGCTTTGCAAGATTTCATTTTCAACAGGCACTTCCAATTGTTTATGTGAAGAATAAATTAGCATTTTTGAAATATAAATTTTAAATAAGATTTTAACACATGTTATAAATGTAATATATACTAGGATGAGTTTTTAAGTTATATATTGATATTATAATAGGTTAAATAAATATATATTAATGATGGTTTAATAAAATGGAGAAGATATGTATCCATGTAATTAAAATAAAAAAAATAATGATGTATTATTATTTGGTAAGAGTTTTTGGGGACTTCATAATGAATTATTATTTCTACTTATTTTTTATTTAATAAGGGAAAATAACATAAAATACTCAAACTAAATAAGATATTATAGAAAAAGTTAAAATGAATAAATGGGGGGATACATCCACATGGAAATTATTGAGAAATAAATTTATGATATTTGGAACACACTAGAAAAATAGTTGATAAATCACAAGGAAATGTAGAGGGGATCCCATCCTACCAACATGTTATGGAGGAACCCTATATAATTATGAAAAATAAATTAGTCTCACAATTATACTTGTTTGTTAGTTTTTGTGTTCACCTCGTTATAAGGAATAATAAAAACTGAAAATGACTATTTCAAAGGACACAAGTGTAACTACAACTAAGATAACATTGTAGAAGTTGACGAAAAAATAGAATACGAATAAGAATGAAACTGAAAATCCTTATCCTACATTAATATGAAATTTTAGTCGAATTTAATATTAAATTATTGAACCTAGTGAGAAAAATAATATATTTGTATGTTTTGATAATTTGATTTCGAGTCCAAGAGATATTAAATTTGGAAGAAACACATGTTCTTGAGTTGGAAGGGTTATAATATAATTCAAATCATTATATACATTGGGTGAGATTAAAAAACATGTAGTGTTGAATTGGATTATCTACATATGATTATCATTAGTGGTGTTGCAAAATAGATTATTTGATTTATTTTGTAAGTTTGGGGGTAACGATCATTATCAATTAGTGGAATGATCACTCGGATGAAAAAGAGGACATTATAAATTTGGATCACTATTTAAAGTAGAGACTTGTATATTTCTAGTGAGATATAAAATCAATTGAATTTTCAGACTCTACATTAATAGGACCTGAATAGTCCTTTATGTTATTCATTTATGTATTTAGTAGAAGATTCCATGATTGGTTGGTTGGGGACACAGTAGTCATGATATAGAGTAATTATATCTCTCTTACCGTAGAAAATACAATGTTCTTTGATTTCATTTATTATTTCTAGACATGATGATTGGTTATGAAATGTATTTATTTATTTGAGGCCTTAAGAAGTAACAAATTATTAATTATGATAGGTAATTCATAATAAATTACCATCGTTATCACCACTTTCAATTGTCAATAAGGCTTATGATTCATCAAATTTTAAAATAATATTAAAAAAATTTGATATTATATTTGGAGTACCTCATATTCAATCACATTATAGAAAAATAATTTTTTTCCATCAGAAAACTCTATTACACTCTATCGAGTAAACATGGTCATTGAGAAACCCTAAATATCCTCTCCCCTAATTAGAACATCCATTATAGTTTTAATTGGGAACCATAATTATTTTATCCAAAATAAAATGTATCATTATACATATTTATATCTCCCCCACTAAATATCATGTTTATACACCCCATAATATATATAAACCATTTTTATTTCATAAAAATTATGTACCAAATATATTTTATGATTAGAATTTTACCATTAAATTTCACCACTAGATTTAACCTCAATAATCGAAAATGAATTTTCACTTGAAAATGTACCCAAATTAATGATTAGGAGGGGTAATTTTTGGGGACATACTAGACCTTCACATGAACAATTGAATTCGGAAAATATGAATATTCATAGAAGGGAGGATAATAATTGGGGAAAAGGATCAGAAACCTCTAATTTAAAAAACCCTTTTCGGATTGAAACATTCTTTATCATCACATGTTTAGAGAGGAGGATGTCAACATGGAGCACCATACTGAATAATATTTGAACCATGGTAGAATTTTGAAATGTCTCATCAATGAGTAATGAATCATTTCTAAATTCCATATATTTGGTGGTGAAATTGGAAGAATGACCACTTCTAGTGCTGTCAACAATGAATATTGTTCTATGATTCCATCCTTGCTTGTCCCCATGGCTACAAGAATGCATCATTATGGATAAAAATAACATAAAAGGCCTATTAATTCATATTAATTCAAATAAATAGGAAACATTTTATTTGATAATGATGATTTATGGTCTCTAGGAGCCCTTTGATTAAAATCTCCCAAAGGGGAACTACCCAGATTATTGGGAATCACATTTGATAAATAACATATTTAGGGTCTATGAGGCTTAAAACACCCATGGGGTCACCCATAAGGATCTTAATAATGACTTTTTTTGACACCCATGATGAGGATTCCACTCTAGAGGATACTAAATTTGGGCTTTCCATGTTCTATAAATCCAAACATTATTACTGTTATGTAGATGGGAACCCATACTATGTTTTCCCAAAGGTTCAATGTATTTTATGTGGGCTTGATGGTGGCATTTCGGGGCCAAGTGTTATCTTTAAGACAATATAAGTTGTAGTTTTACATTAATTTGGATGAATCTAAACAAATAGTCATCACTCATATTTTTCTAGGAAAAATTGATTTTTAATTAGAACATAGGGCAGTCATTTATGATAGATCTAACGATATTATTAATATATGTTATAGAAGAGATCTATGAAAAAAATCATTGATTGTGATGTTATGTTACACGCATGGGTTGTGGATGATAGTGTTTCCACAGAAATATATCTTGATTAGGTTGTTTTATCCTTCAAATGATGTTTTTGGTGATGGTAAATAAGAATAATTTTGTTTTTTTCATTATAGATAGGCTTTTATGATGTCTAAATTGGACGGATGGGGTGTTCATTGAAAATGACATAAAATCTAATTACTGGAGAATCAAATTCAAGAAATTTAAAAGGGTTCTAAATAAGGTTGACACATAACTAACCAAGAAAAATTTTAGATATCTCATGGATGTGATAGATATTTGAGGAAATTTAATGATTAATTTGAATCATGAAATGATTAATTGAATCTATATTTATCAATTACAAATTTTCATAAATTGAATGTTTTTTATTGAAAAAGAAAGAAATTAATGAAATCCATGATTTGTATTTGGTATAAAAATGTCTTTGATAAAAACAAATTTTTGGGGAATGAATGATTACATATGTATTTTTTTAAAACATATGATTTTCTAGAATGAGACTCCTCGTGTCATGTTAGATTTTTTCCCCAATAAATTTAATTTATTGTTAGATCACATGTATGACTCATTAGTTATTTGGTGACACAGTAAAGAACACATGGAATCATACTCCCAATAATCATATTTAGGATTCTAACACTGATTAAAACATGTTCCATTAGATTTCCCAGAGTGGATCCTCAAATGGGGTGTATACTGATTGACATAGTAGCTCCCATATATAGAGTATTGGTTTTAGTGTTGCCACATTTCATGATCAATATTGGTAATTGTGAAATGTGAGGATCCTATTACAAGAAACTCACAAACTATAATACTTGTTAGAATATTTCCCTACTTCAATTTTCATGAGTGATCACACCATTGATTGCAGAAATATTTTATTAATGTTGAGTTATTTATATATATTTTTATATAAAATTTTTAGTTTCTTTATTATTGATATTTTTTTCTTAAATTTAATTATTAATACATATTTTATTTAAAATATGTAAATGTATTATCATGTCGTACGAAATTTAAAATGATTACATAATTAGTTTTTTGATATATTATTTTTTAGGCAAAAATTTGTGGGATTCAAATGAGAAATTTAGATAACAATATACCTATTAATTTTGGTATATGAATATTATAATATTCTACGTTTGAGCAATGGAAAAGCACCACATGTAGGTGGTTTCAGACCTTGACCTTTGGAGCAATAATTCATGGAGATGAACCATGGAGATTTTATTCACTCATTTAATGGGATATATTATATTTTATATTGATTGATTTTTGATACATTAATGTTGGGGTATTTTTGGATTTTATTAGGTATTTTATTATGATACATTCCCTTTTTTGTAGAGTTGGGCATATCGAACTTGTTTTCTATCCCACTTTGTTTTATGGGAAAATTTATTACCTCCAATATCGGTACCATGGTTTTCAGAATGGATCAAGAAAAATTGGTATTAAATAGGTGTGGGGATATGAATAATTCCATGATGTCAGTTTGTAGTTGAGATTTCTGAATATAATGGAATATGATTGTTTGGAATTATGAGGAAGTTTTGGGATAGTCCATTGAAGAATCTCAGTGTATTAATCCTTAATTCACTATGGGAATTTTCAAAAATAATCTTGATGGATGTTTTTATATGATTATAGTATTTACCGTACCATTGTTAATTTTTTTAAAATCATCATCTTTAATTACATTTGATAGAATTCATATTCATGTATCTTTATTTTTAAAACATTCTATTTCTTAAAGTGTGGTTTGTGGATGTTGTGTTTCATTTTACCTTATAAAAACATTTGAGTACCCTCTTGGAATAAAATTATGGTAAACTATAATTATAAAATTCTCTAATGGGATTTATTCTTATTGAGGTAGTTTATATTTATTTCAAAGCTATGTGATAGGTACCAAAACCCATTCATAGTCAGGATCTAATTATGGTAACTTAATTGGCAGAATCTATGAGTAAGGATCAATATTTTACTCACCATAAAAATCCTGATTTCCATATCTATAATGATCATTAAGAGGATAAGGATAGGTTGAAAAAATAGAGTCTCATTTTGTGTTCTTAAAAATTCCATATTTGATTAAGGTAATGTGTTCTTCCATCATGATGGAATGGGAAAATAATGAGATAATGGGATTCTATTATTATAGATATGAAGAATGAGGTATTTTAGTGTAAGGGAATTGGTGATATATTCAAAGATCAGCTCTATATATATTCTATTGTCATGGAAATGTTTTTGGAGTTATTTATCTTCCAAAAGGGTAACAAGAATGTGTCTCAGTACATGAACCATTTGAATGAGATCATAAAGTTTCCCATGAGGGTAGTCACTAATAGGAAATTGAAGGGTCATGTATTTTGTATTGGTTATCGTGATGATATATGTTCTCAAGTATTTTGGTTTAACATCACTACTTATGTTGTCATCTTAGATTGAACATTAATGGATAAACTTCATTTGGCTAGCTTGTCAGGGTTTACTATAGTCCCATTCTCTCATACTTTCATTTCAGTGAGTTCACTCTAGGAAAATATAATTTATTCTAATCCACATGGTGGATCCTGATAGCATTAATCTTCTAGATAGCATTTAGTTTCTCAAATATTCCCTTTGTCTTGCTTCTAGTGTAGAAATGCATGGAATTCAAAGTGGGTTTTCAATGAGGAATCCAAATTTTGTGGTTCATGATATAGTGCAAGTCACTTATAGAAGTTATTTTATTACATTAATACACTGCATTGTTAAATAGGGTCATCATAACATAAAACTACTGCAATGAAATCAGATGATTCATGATATAATATGTTACATCCAATGTAATATGTAATAAATCTTCTTGAAGTAGTATTTTAATCATTCGAGGAAGATGATGTAGTTCCAATGAAAGTATGAGGTATCATAAAAATAGAATCATCTGTAGCAACTCAGGTTTTTGACCCTGTCAGACTTTGGAATGTTTCTACGAATAATTCCAGAGCTAGGCGCGAAAACGGCGTGCGATTCCGAGGCCCGGTGTGCCCGGAATTAATTTTATAAAAATATTAAGTATTTTTATACTTTGCACGTGGTGGGAATTTTTGTAAATAAGTGGCGAAGTTAGTGGGTGAGCGTCGGCTCGAATAACTTCTGAACAGAGTCTCGGATGGAAAATCTGAGTTCGCCGTTGCGTTCAGAACGACGCGTTTACCCTAGGGGTGACCTTACATTTGTTCAAATCAGGCGTCGGGTCCGAGGCGGGTTTGGCATCGGCGGGCGGCTGATATAAATATCAGCCCCCCCCCCCTTATCGTTCCTCTCGGTGTTCTTCGCCGTCGCTCTGCCAAATCGAGCAAATGATGCGCCCACGAGCTCGGAATTCGACGGCGGACGTTCCAGGAGCGCGCAGCGGAAGCTCTGGAGCGCGGATCTGAGGCAGAACGTCGGCGTTTCGCCCGCGAGGTTGGCGGTTTGAGTTTTGAAATCCAAGACCCCGTTTATTTTTTGTTTTTCTTCAAATTGTTATAAGGGTTGTATAGTTTGGGTCCCGAGGTTTCCGAAACATGTTTCGGATCTGTTTTTGGAGCACCGGGGTGCTCCCGGGGGTCCCCGGAAGTTTTCCGGCGGAAATCCCGGATTCCGGCGGCGGCCATGGCGAAATCCGGGGAGGCAGGGCGGCAGTGTGGCAGTTTCCGGCGGCGCGGCTACCGCGGGGCGGTTTCCGGCGATGGTGGTGGCGGCGCGGCGGAATCCGGCAACGGCGCGGCGGTTTCCGGCGAGGCTGGCGGTGGTCCGGCCAGGATTTTCTGGGGGTTCTTTAAACCCCCGTAACTCGGAAACCGTAACTCCGATTTGCGAGCCGTTTGCAGTGACGCGCTCCTTGCATCGAGAAGGACCTTTTGAACTCACTTTTAAGTATTAAGGGTTCGGGACCATGGCCCAGGAGTTAGAAACTTCGTATAAAATAATATTATTTTATTATTTTATGACTTCGGGCCGTTGTAACTTCTACCCAGAGCGTCCGATTGACATGCCATCAGTGGCGTTGAGAACCTGATGGTGCGACGGAATTTTTGAGATGGCTTCTAGGTTTTGGGTCTGTGAACGGGGTGCGGGCCCCATGAGGCCGGGTTTTGGCGTTTGCGGAGAAACGCAGCATTTGCACCAGGAGTCCAATTTTGGCGGTTGAATAGTCGATCCTATGTGTTTTTCCGAGGGTATCGCAATGGTGTGATCCATTCGATGAGTTTCGGAATCCAGGCATGGGCCCCACCCGAGCTGGCCTTCGCTGAATTGTACATTTTTCACAGGGTGTCCGTTTTGGACGAGCGAGTAGTCGATTACGCTTGTTTTTTCGAAGGGATCATCGTGCTATGGTCCGTTCGATGAGTTTTGGGATTATTGTGTGGGACCAACACAGGCTAGCTACGTTCAATCGTGTCTTTTTCACCGATGCTTTTTTCGGGCGAGTAAAGTGCCTATGCTGCGTGTTTTTCCGCGTGGAACATGATGGTGGCCTCAGTTTTGGCCTATGGGATGCGCAGTGTGGCGTTGTGGCGGGTTGCTTGGGTTAGTGACGTTTGGACCAGCAGTGGTTGAGGGTTCTCCCTTGGTTCGTTCCTACGAGGGTTCGTGTGGCATCACAACTTCGTATGGGTTTGTGATCCGCTCGATGGGATGTTTTAAATCGTTAGAGTTGTGGTATCCCTCAGGTGGGCCCGGAGTGGATCCTCTAGCATCTTTACCCTAGATCGGGTTCTTTGTATCGCTGTGACCGCTTATTTACGGGCGGTGATCCCCTATCTAGCAGGTTAACCCCGTAGGGTTTGTGGCATCATCGGAAATATGATCCCCTACGCGGTGGGATATGCTCAGTAGGGTTGTGGCATTGTCGGGTATCCGATCCCCTACTCAGAACGTGGTTTATAGTAGGGTTACAGTATCGTTGGTTATGCGATCCCCTACTCAGCGCGTGGTTTCGGTAGGGTTACGGCATCGTCGGTTCGACCCCCTACATCGTGAGTTATACCAAATAGGGTTCCGGTATCGTCGTGACCATCATTATATGGATGATGATCCTCTATCTGAGTGTGGAGATTCTGTCGAGCGCCAGATCGGGTTATGGTATCCCCCAGCGGATCTTGGGTGTGATCCCTTATCTATGAGAACTACGTATGCCAGATCGGGTCGTGGTATCCCCCAGTGGACCCTGGGAGTGATCCCCTATCTGTGAGCTACGTATACAGGTTTGGGTCTTGGTATCCCCTAGCGGACCCTAGCGGCGATCCCCTATCCAAGGAATTTGGTGCTTATGTTGTTTCAGCGAGGTTTCCTCAGTGATGTTATCCGACGAGCGTGGTCTCTCGGGTGAGCATCTGAGATGTTTGTTCGGGACCCGATGGAGTGTATCTCTCGGATGATTGTCATCTGTGATGGCAGTGATCATGGAGCGTGTTCTCCTAGTTGTGGACAGTTGCTGGTGATGAGGTCGGTACCTCTTGTGGCTTTGTGGCGTGAGCTGAGTATATCTGGATTGTTAAAGGTGTATGTATGGGCATACACCTGAGTTGAGATGAGATGACTAGTTTTGTTTAGCCGAGGATGGTCACAAGATGGAGTTTCTCTCTCATCTCGGTTCCCTCTCGTTGGGATGAGCGGACTGTTGCCTTTCAGTTTCTCCCTTGGGTTTTGGGTTTTTGGGGTGCCTACTGAGTATGTTTATACTCACCCCTGCACGGGCTTTTCCCGCACATGTTTGTGTCTTGTGCAAACCAGACGCCTTTTGACGGAGTCCCAGGAGGTCCCGAAGTAGGCACAGCATAGTGAGCGAGTTGACCGGGGTGTTTACTGGAGCTGTGCCAAGGGAGCTTTCCAGTAGGTGTTTGTGGCAGAGTTCCCCCTTCTTCAGAGCAGGTTGGACACGCTTTGTAGTTTTCTTTTGGTGGGCCCTGTTTTTCCCTTGTACTTTTTTTGTTGCACTCTGGTTTGGGATAGATTGTATGCATGCATTTACTTTTCAGTTTCTATATCTCTGCATTGTTGCATGGAGGTGTTTGTGGGTGCGTGTGTACAGGTACCTTAGGCTAATTCCTCCCATGTGTGTGATAGCCTACTCGGCGCAAGTCGCTACCCCTGGCCTATTGGAGGCGGTCCTGGGGAGTCGCGGCTCGAGCCCCGTTGGGTCGGGTCATGACAGAGTGGTATCAGAGGAGGTTCCACCTTTGGGATATCAGAGCATAGCTGGTCTAGCTGTGAGTTTGGTTTGGTTTGCATAGCGACAGTGTTAGGGTGTTTCGAGTTTGTCTTTCAGGCCAGGGACTCCAGTGTTGGTGCGGCGGCTGACGTATCCATACACTAGGACTCTGATAACCTGCCTTTCGTCTCGGGACATTCGTACACTGGTTACAGGGACATAATGGTACATGCATCATATAGGACTGGGTTTTTGGGTTTTCCTTGTCCTTCTTGAGTCAGCTCTCCAGATATACTCTTTGACCGTGGTGCGTCTTGAATGTATTTCAGGATGCCTCCACGACGACAGCCAGCGAGGGTTCCGCAGCAGGATTGTGCTGATGACCCGCCCCGTGTAGAGGCTGTGGAGTAGGGCGCAGGCTATGAGGTTGCACCTCCAGGTGGTCTGTAGGTTGAGCCACCACCTGTCGAGCAGCTGATTGTGCCGGTGGTAAAGGACGAGGTTGCGCCCCGGCTGAGTGCGCTGCACGAGTTCCAGAGGCAGCGACCTCTGATGTTCTGAGGTGATCCAGACCCCCAGGTAGCTGATGACTGGCTTGAGGTAGTCACCAGGGTTTCCCGCCTAGTGAGGACACCTCCCTATCAGATGGTGGTCCTAGCGGCGAGCCTTCTGCATGGTTCTGATGGGCGATGGTGGAGTTTGGTGATGCAGTCCCATGACGAGGAGACGCTCACGTGGGCAGAGTTTGAGTGGCTCTTCAGGAAGGAGTTCTATCTGGTGACGATGAGGTCAGTGCGAATCCAGGAGCTTATGCAGCTTCGTCAGGAGAGCATGACTGTGTCGGAGTACTCAGGGAGGTTTACAGACCTGTCGCGCTACTCCCTGGATATGGTTCGAGACCCGTTCTTTATGGGTCGGACCTTCGAGCAGGTCTTATGCAGGGACATCCGAGCAGGTGTGGTTTCCTTGTTCCTGCCCACCAATGCTGGAGTGCTGGAGCAAGCTTTGGTGGTGGAGAGTTTTCCGGCAGAGCAGATTCCCCTTGTTAGTACTGGGCACTCGAGAGATGAGACTTCGTCGGTCAGATTGGCATCTGGTAGCCGACGATAGACTCAGGGGTCTGGACGTGGCCGGCGTTTCAGGTTGTTGGGCAGAAAAGAAAAGAGCGATGGCAAGAGGGGGGGTGAATTGCCTTTTAAAAATAAATAACAATTTAAAATCAAGGTTAAAAGTGAAGTGGAAATAAAAGAGGCAAGACACGCAACTTGATAACGGAGTTTGGCTTAAACCTAAGCCTACGTCTCCGCTCCCAACTCAACCGTTGAGAGATTTACAACCGCTTTCTTTTTAATGGTTTTAGCAAGAAACCCACTAGACTTTAAGGTTAGTCTAGAACCTATTACAGCTTGCTTTTATTGGTTGAGAAAGAACCCACTAGCCTTCTTACAGGTGAAGGCTAGCTCACCTTTGATTCAAGCCTTTTAAAAGGGAAGGCTTGAGTAACCTCTTCACACCTTGAAGGTGGTGTGAAAACCCAAAAGAGAGGTTGAGAGAAAGAGATGGGGTTTGTATGCACAAACCCAAATTGATGCTCAAAATAATAAAACAATGAAAAACCATAATGGGGAAGTCTTGGGAGCCAATGGATTGAAGGAGTTGATGAAGAGCGCTCCCAAGCTTCTTTGGTGGTGCTCCTTGGATGTGGAAGTGTGTTGGAGCAAGTGGGGTTCCCTTGGAGGAATGCGCCAAAGGTTTTCCAAATGATCAAAATGTGTCCCGTGGGCTTCCTTTGGCTTGGTTATGGTTCCAGGATTGTTCTGGGGCTTCCTAGTCCTTTATTTATAGAGGGGGAACCCTCATATGGCCTTTGGAGGTCTTCGGAGCCGTTGGAAAAGGCTTCGGAGCCGTTGGGAGGCAAGTGGACCAGCCTGGTCAAAGGCCCAACGGCTAGTTTGACTGGCTCCACCGGCTGACCGGTGCTAGTCCACCGGTTGGCCGGTGCTTGGAAAATGGAGAGGCCTTCGGGCTCAGGCACCACCGGCCGCAAGAGGGGGGGTTAATTTCCTTTTAATAATAAATAACAATTTTAAATCAAGGTTAAAAGTGCGGCGGAAATAAAAGAGGCAAGACACGCAACTTGATAACGGAGTTCGGCTTAAACCCAAGCCTACGTCTCCGCTCCCAACTCAACCGTTGAGAGATTTACTACCGCTTTCTTTTTAATGGTTTTAGCAAGAAACCCACTAGACATTATGGTTAGTCTAGAACCTATTACAGCTTGCTTTTATTGGTTGAGCAAGAACCCACTAGCCTTCTTACAGGTGAAGGCTAGCTCACCTTTGATTCAAGCCTTTGAAAAGGGAAGGCTTGACTAACCTCTTCACACCTTGAAGGTGGTGTGAAAACCCAAAAGAGAGGATGAGAGAAAGAGATGGGGTTTGTAGGCACAAACCCAAATTGATGCTCAAAATAATAAAACAATGAAAAACCGTAATGGGGAAGTCTTGGGCGCCAATGGATTGAAGGAGTTGATGAAGAGAGCTCCCAAGCTTCTTTGGTGGTGCTCCTTGGATGTGGAAGTGTGTTGGAGCAAGTGGGGTTCCCTTGGAGGAATGCGTCGGAGGTTTGCCAAATGATCAAAATGTGTCCCGTGGGCTTCCTTTGACTTGGTTATGGTTCCGGGATTGTTCCGGGGCTTCCTAGTCCTTTATTTATAGAGGGGGAACCATCATATGGCCTTTGGAGGTCTTCGGAGCCGTTGGAAAAGGCTTCGGAGCCGTTGGGAGGCAAGTGGACCAGCCTGGTCAAAGGCCCAATGGCTAGTTTGACTGGCACCACCGGCTGACCGGTGCTAGTCAACCGGTTGTCCGGTGCTTGCAAAATGGAGAGGCCTTCGGGCTCAGGCACCACCGGCTGGCCGGTGAGGAGGCCACCGGTTGGCCGGTGCTGAGGCAGTAGCTGACACTGTTCTGACTGGGTTCCACCGGCTGGCCGGTGGTGGGACACCGGTTGGCCGGTGGTCTGGACAGAGGGATGCCTTCTGTCCAGGAATCCATCGGCTGGCCGGTGGTCCTCCACCGGTTGGCCGGTGGACTGAAAATCAGTCCACTTTGGCTTCTTGCTTTCTTGGCCCAATTCCTTGGCAACCTGAAATCATTCCTATCATCCAAAAACACTTAAAACAAGATTAGATAAAAAAGAAAGTGATTGTGATCATGAAAATTAAACCATGAGGGGTACGAGAGGTACAACAATCTCCCCATATTTTGATGATCACAATCACCAAAACAAACAATGTATAAAGACTGAAATGAGAGGTATGCTTTAAAAGATTTTTACCCCAATCAACCAAGAATTTCTCCCCCTTTGTGATTATCAAAATAGCACGGGGCATAAAACATGATTGAGGGAAACGGATTGAAAAACAAGATAGAGATTTTTAAACCAATTGAAATTTTTGAAATTTGATTTGAAATTTTTGAAATGAAAAATTGAATAACAGTTTGAATTGAAAGTTTGAAATGAAAATTGAATAACAGTTTGAATTGAAAGTTTGAAATGAAAAATTGAATAACAGTTTGAATTGAATGTTTGAAATGAAAAATTGAATAACAGTTTGAATTGAAAGTTTGAAAGAAAAAAGCAAAAAGGCTTAAACAATCCTAACTCCCCCTAAATAAAAACAACAAATCACCGGGGAGAGGTTTTTGAAACCGAGACAAATTTTGGCCCGGAGAGACTCGCTAAAAGGGATTTTTCAATCCATACTTGTCTTGTGACGGGTCTTCTCCTATAAAATTCATCATTTAAGAAAATATATTTGGGCCTTCCATACCGGGCATTTTTGCAATTGCACTCATAAATTAAGTGCCCGGGTTTTTTACAATAATTGCAAAATTTATATTGGGAGCTCCCCCTTACAAAAAAAGTTGGAGCATGGGAAGAGGAAGCTTGCTTGGAATAGCCAAGCCCTTCGGTGGTTCTAGATACACGTTGGGAACCAGCAATTTGGTCAGATTTTGTTCACCTTGGGTGAACTTGGCAAGATATTCCCTTAAATCCTTGATTGTTGATTCCATAGAATCAACATCGGGAAGGTTTTGGACTTTGAGGGACAACTCCTCCTTTTCTTTGAGAAGTTGATCGTTTTCGGAAGAAAGTTTTTTGAAATTATTTTTTAAAGCAACAAATTTGGAAGAAAGTTCGTGAAAAACTTCCTCCAATTGATCTCTTGCATATTGGAGATCCTCGTAGGATAAATGATTGAAAGAATTTGAATTTTAAGAACTAGAGGAAGAGGAGTCGGAAGAGGTTACCTCGTGAAATGCCATTAGGCATTTTTTACCGTTGTTGCTTGAGGAGGAGGAGGAGGAGGATGTAGAGCTATCACTCCATGTGGCCTTGAAAGCCTTCTTCTTTTCCTTTTGTTTGGCCCTTTTCTTGTTGAGTGGACAATCGGGCTTGTAATGGCCTTTCTTGCCACACCCGTAACATGTTACCTTGGGCTCAGATTTTTCGTTGGGTTGAGCCTTGTGAGATTTCTTCTTTTTGTTCTTCTTCATGAATTTGTGAATCTTGGAGGCAAGATTCTCCATTTCGGAATCGCCGCTTGAAGAGGAGGATGATGAGGAGGATGATCTTTCTTCTTGTTGAACTTTGAAGGCAATGTTCTTTGGAACTTTGATTGGTTTGCCTTCCTTTTCAGCTTTCCTCCTCATGGTGATCTCGTAGGTCATGAGGGATCCGATGAGCTCTTCGACCGGCATATTCTTGATGTCTTTAGCTTCTTGGATTGCCGTGACTTTTGGTGCCCATGTGCTTGGTAAGATCCAAAGGATCTTCTTGACCATTGTTTCTGCAGAAATATTATCTCCAAGAGATTTTCTACCATTGCAAACATCAGTAAAGCGAGTAAACATTTCAGAAATTGATTCGGATGGATGCATGTTAAAAGACTCAAAATCTTGACGGTACATGTCCAATCGAGTATCCTTGACTTTGTTGGTCCCCTCATGGATAACCTCCAATAGTTTCCAGATTTCATGAGATGAAGTGCTTGTGGACACTCGATTGAATTCATTACGATCAAGGCCGCAATGAAGAGCGTTCATGGCTTTTCCATCAAGCTCGAATTTTTTAATATCGGCTTGGGTCCATTTGGATTCATCGGGAGAGGAGAGAGAATAACCATGCATGACAATTTTATAAATAGGATAACCTATACTTCTAAGAAAAGTGGTCATGCGGGTTTTCCAATATGTATAGTCGGTTCCATCAAATAATGGAGCACGACCCAAAGAATATCCTTCGGGGGAGAAAGTGGTTGAAGCCATCAAAATGGATCTTGAATTTGAAACTGATTAGGGTATTACTCAAATATTCCCTCTGATACCAATTGTTGGGCGGAAAAGAAAAGAGTGATGGCAAGAGGGGGGGTGAATTGCCTTTTAAAAATAAATAACAATTTAAAATAAAGGTTAAAAGTGCAGCGGAAATAAAAGAGGCAAGACACGGAACTTGATAACGGAGTTTGGCTTAAACCCAAGCCTACGTCTCCGCTCCCAACTCAACCGTTGAGAGATTTACTACCGATTGCTTTTTAATGGTTTTAGCAAGAAACCCACTAGACTTTAAGGTTAGTCTAGAACCAATTACAGCTTGCTTTTATTGGTTGAGAAAGAACCCAATAGCCTTCTTACAGGTGAAGGCTAGCTCACCTTTGATTCAAGCCTTTTAAAAGGGAAGGCTTGACTAACCTCTTCACACCTTGAAGGTGGTGTGAAAACCCAAAAGAGAGGATGAGAGAAAGAGATGGGGTTTGTAGGCATAAACCCAAATTGATGCTCAAAATAATAAAACAATGAAAAAATGTAATGGGGAAGTCTTGGGCGCCAATGGATTGAAGGAGTTGATGAAGAGAGCTCCCAAGCTTCTTTGGTGGTGCTCCTTGGATGTGGAAGTGTGTTGGAGCAAGTGGGGTTCCCTTGGAGGAATGTGCTAGAGGTTTTCCAAATGATCAAAATGTGTCCCGTGGGATTCCTTTGGCTTGGTTATGGTTCCGGGATTGTTCCGGGGCTTCCTAGTCCTTTATTTATAGAGGGGGAACCCTCATATGGCCTTTGGAGGTCTTCGGAGCCGTTGGAAAAGGCTTCGGAGCCGTTGGGAGGCAAGTGGACCAGCCTGGTCAAAGGCCCAACGTCTAGTTAGACTGGCTCCACCGGCTGACCGGTACTAGTCCACCGGTTGGACGGTGCTTGCAAAATGGAGAGGCCTTCGGGCTCAGGCACCACCGGCTGGCCGGTGAGGAGGCCACCGGTTGGCCGGTGCTGAGGCAGTAGCTGACACTGTTCTGACTGGGTTCCACTGGCTGGCCGGTGGTGGGACACCGGTTGGCCGGTGGTCTGGACAGAGGGATTCCTTCTGTCCAGGCCTCCATCGGCTGGCCGATGGTCTTCCACCGGTTGGCCGGTGGACTGAAAATCAGTTCACTTTGGCTTCTTTCTTTCTTGGCCCAATTCCATGGCAACCTGAAATCATGCCTATCATCCAAAAACACTTAAAACAAGATTAGATAAAAAAGAAATTGATTGTGATCATGAAAATTAAACCACGAGGGGTACGAGAGGTACAACATAGGTGGCGACCCACGGATGGAGGATTTGAGCCTCAGGTCTCACAGGGCTCGCAGGCCAGTTTTGGTCAGCCGCAGGAGAGGCGGTGTTACGCTTGCGATGGTCGGGGACATCTTGCTAGAGATTGTCCGACCCGACATGCTGCTGAGAGGGAGACGGTCGATGGACTGCCTTGGCAGAGGCAGCGTCTTGAGCAAGGAGGTCCGCAGGGTGGCGGACGTGGCGGCGGAGCTGGTGCAGGAGGAGGAGGTGGTAGGCAGTATCAGTTGCCACCACCCCCACCCCCAGGTGGACCACACCAAACTCAGGGAGCTGGTGGTCGAGGGTGAGGGCAGCTGCATGCCCTGGAGGCTGTTGACCCAGAGGCACCGCGGATGGATAGAGGTATGCCTTCTGTCTTTTCTACTTACTGCAGTAGTTTGATAGACACTGTTTAGTGGTACCCTCGTTGTTGCTTGCTCGAGTTTTGTTCAGAGCGTTGGTAAGACCCTGTGTGTGTGTTGTTTGACATGCTTCGAATGCGTGAGGAGGAGGGATCTTTCCCCCACTGAGACACGTTTTTGGTGACGCGATTAAAACCATGAGGGTGAGTCAGTTCCGCCAAAAGCGGATAGTATTGAAGTGTGGCGGATGAGTCCCTCTGACTTATGCGTTCGGGCATGAGTGTTAGTTGGTGAGATCATTGGTGTGTGTGACCCAGTTGAGAGTCCAGTCGCATTCCTTGTGCTTAGAGCTTTTCGGGGATGAAAAGTTCTAAGGGGGGGAGGATGTAGCGACTCAGGTTTTTGACCCTGTCAGACTTTGGAATATTTCTATGAATAATTCCAGAGCTAGGCGCGAAGAGATCGTGCGATTCCGAGGCCCGGTGTGCCCGGAATTAATTTTATAAAAATATTAAGTATTTTTATACTATGCACGTGGCGGGGGTGTGATATCTCCTAAACGGTAGCTCAGAACTGGAATCTGAGGGCACGGTTGCGTCCGGAACGTGCCGTTTACCCTAGGCAAGGTGTAAACTTTTCAGGCGCGGGCCTGTGGTGAGAAACGCCATCAGGGTCGTTTTCGTAAATAAGTGGCGAAGTTAGTGGGCGAGCGTCGACTCGAATAAATTCTGAACGGAGTCTCGGATGGAAAATTTGAGTCTGTTGATGCGTTCAGAACGGCGCGTTTACCCTATAGGTGACCTTACTTTTGTTCGCATCAGGCGTCGGGTCCGAGGCGGGTTTGGCGTCGGCGGGCGGCTGATATAAATATCAGCGCCTCCCCCCCCTTATCGTTCCTCTCGGTGTTCTTCGCCGTTCTTCGCCGCCGCTCCGCCGAATCGAGCAAACGAAGCTCCCACGAGCTCGGAATTCGACGACGGACGTTCCAGGAGTGCACATCGGAAGCTCTGGAGCGCGGATCTGAGGCAGAACGTTGGAATTTCGCCCATGATGTAGGCGGTTTGAGTTTTGAAATCTCGGACCCCGTTTATTTGTTGTTTTTCTTCAAATCGTTATAAGGGTTGTATAGTTTGGGTCCCGAGGATTCTGAAACATGTTTCAGATATGTTTTTGGAGCACCGGGGTGCTCTCAGGGGTCCACGGAAGTTTTCCGGCGGTGGCCATGGCGGAATCCGGCGAGGAAGGGTGGCGGCGCGGCGGTTTCCGGTGACGGCGGCGGCGGCGCGGCGGAATCCGGCGGCGGCACGGTAGTTTCCGGCGAGGCTGGCGGTGGTCCGGCCAGGATTTTCCGGGGGTTCTTTAAACCCCCGTAACTCACAAACCGTAACTCCGGTTTGCGAGCCGTTTGCGGCGACACGCTCCTTATGTCGAGGCGGACCATTTGAACTCACTTTGAGGTTTAAGGGTTCGGGATCGTGGCCCGGGAGTTAGAAACGTCATATAAAATAATATTATTTTATTATTTTACGACTTCGGGCCGTTGTAACTTCTACCCGGAGCGTCCGATTGACGTACCGTCAGTGGCGTTGAGACCCTGATGGTACGACGGAATTTTTGAGATGGTTTCCGGGTGTTGGGTCTGTGAACGGGGTGCGAGCCCCATGAGGCCGGGTTTTGGCGTTTGCGGAGAAACACATCTTTTGCACCAGGAGTCCGATTTTGGCGGATGAATAGTTGATCCTGTGTGTTTTTCCGAGGGGATCGCAACGGTGTGATCTGTTCGATGAGTTTCGGAATCCAGGCATGGGGCCCACCCGAGCTGGCCTTCGGTGAATAGTACCCTTTTCACCGGGTGTCCGTTTTGGACGAGCGAGTAGTCAATTCCGCTTGTTTTTCCGAGGGGATTGTCGTGGTATGGTCTGTTCGATGAGTTTTGGGATCATTGTGTGGGACCCACATGGGCTAGCTATGGTGAATAGTGTATTTTTCACCGGTGCTCCATTTCGGGCGAGTAAATAGCCTATGCTGTGTGTTCTTCCGCGTGGAACGCTATGGTGGCCTCAGTTTTGGCCTAGGAGATGCACAATGTGGCGTTGTGGCGGGTCGCCCGGGTTAGCGATGTTTGGACCAGCAGTGGTTGAGGGTTCTCCCTTGGTTCGTTCCTACGAGGGTTCGTGTGGCATCACAACCTTCGTATGGGTTTGTGATCCTATCGATGGGATGTTTTAAACTGTTAGAGTTGTTGTATCCCTCCAGTGGGCCTGGAGTGGATCCTCTAGCATCTTTACCCTAGATCTGGTTCTTGGTATCGCTGTGACCGCTTATTTACTGGCGGCGATCCCCTATCTAGCAGGTTAACCCCGTTGGGTTTGTGGCATCATCGGAAATATGATCCCCTACGCGGTGGGCCGTGCTCAGTAGGGTTGTGGCATCATCGGGTATATGATCCCCTACTCAGCACGTGGTTTATAGTAGGGTTACGGTATCGTTGGTTATGTGATCCCCTACTCAGCGCGTGGTTTCGGTAGGGTTGCGGCATCGTCGGTTCGATCCCCTACATCGTGAGTTATACCAGATAGGGTTCCAGTATCGTCGTGACCATCTTTATATGGAAGATGATCCTCTATCTGAGTGTGGAGTTTCTGTCGAGCGCCAGATCGGGTTATGGTATCCCCCAGCGGATCTTGGGTGTGATCCCCTATCTGTGAGAACTACGTATGCCAGATCAGGTCGTGGTATCCCCCAGCGGACCCTGAGAGTGATCCCCTATCTGTGAGCTACGTATACCGGAGTGGGTATTGGTATCCCCTAGCAGACCCTAGCGGCGATCCCCTATCCGAGGAGTTTGGTGGTTATGTTGTTTTAGCGAGGTTTCCTCAGTGATGTTATCCGACAAGCGTGGTCTCTCGGGTGAGCGTCTGAGATGTTTGTTCAGGACCCGATGGATTGTATCTCTCGGATGAGTGTCATCTGTGATGGCAGTGATCATGGAGCGTGTTCTCCACGTTGTGGACAGTTGCTGGTGATGATGTTGGTACCTCTTATGGCTTTGTGGCGTGAGCTGAGTATATCTGGATTGTTCAAGGTGTATGTATGGGCATACACCTGAGATGAGTTGAGATGACTAGTTGTGTTTAGCCGAGGATGGTCACGAGATGGATTTTCTCTATCATCTGGGTTCCCTCTGGCTGGGTTGAGCGGACTATTTCCTTTCAGTTTCTCCCTTGGGTTTTGGGTTTTTGGGTTGCCTACTGAGTATGTTTATACTCACCCCTGCACGGGCTTTGCCCGCACATGTTTGTGTCTTGTGCAGACCACATGCCTTTTGACGGAGTCCCAGGAGGACCCGAAGCTGGCAGAGCTTAGTGAGCGAGTTGACCGGGGTGTATACCGGAGCTGTGCCGAGGGAGCTTCCCGGCGGTTGTTTGTGGAAGCGTTCCCCCTTCTTCAGAGCAGGTTGGACACGCTTTGTAGTTTTCTTTTGGTGGGCCCTATTTTGCCCTTGTACTTTTGTTGTTGCACTCTGGTTTGAGATAGATTGTATGCATGCATTTACTTTTCAGTTTCTATATCTCTGCACTGTTGCATGGAGGTGTTTGTGGGTGCGTTTGTACAGGTACCTTAGGCTAATGCCTCCCATGTGTATGATATCCTACTTGGCGCCAGTCGCCAGCCTCTGGCCTATTGGAGGCGGGCTTGGGGAGTCGCGGCTCGAGCCCCGTTGGGTCGGGTCGTGACATCATCATTACTGACAAGCTGATTTTAGAGTACTTTATATCACTAATTTATATAAAATCATATTGTTAAGTTGTTAAAATTTATTATGGAGATTTTATATTATGTGATTAATAGTAATATTCTCTTTGGAATGAAGAGAGTGTAGGGACATCAATTTCCATTATGATTTCTCCTTATTATAGTATGAAATTCCATATTATTTTTTGTTTCCTAACATAAATCCTCTTAATATAATCCAATTGATGGATATAATGATTTATAATATGTTTTTAATTTACATTTATTTTTGGATAGTTTCAATTAATGCACCCAATGTGGTGTTCTATGTATTTTTTGGAGAATAGGACTTCAGGTCGAATTGATGAATATCATATTTTCAATAACTTTGTATGGTAATATTAGTTATTTTCATGTCATTATGATATAATAATGGAGTTATGATACCCCTCCAGTCATCATCATGTTTGCAGAAATGTTTCCTTCATATTTCTCTATTCTTCCACCATTTAGAGAGGTATATTTCTATATTTATTTTGTACATAGTACACATCTGTCATCTATTACTTAATACTATAGGGATCCATTTGAGTTGAAAGAGTTGAAGACTCATTTGGATGATCTATTTCATAAATTAATTATACATCCTCATGTGTCACATTGGTTGGCATCGATTCTCCATTTAATGAAATCTAACACAACACTACTAATCTGCATTGATTACTGAAAACACAATAGAGTTATTATATAAAACAAATTTTTGTTACCATTTATTGATGATATTTTTGAGTTGTTGAAATGATAAAAATGGTTCTCAAATATTGACCATCGGTTTGGTTATCACCAGTCCATGATTAATTAATTTTATATTCCAATGATTAGATTCAAGAACAGGTATGGTCACGTTGAATATCCTTTTATGACATTTTTACTTGACCAATGTATTGTGGGATTTATGGATACGACTGATATAATATTCAATTAGTATTATGATTTGTTCATGTATGTATATTAAGATAATAGTTTTCATTACACCATAATTGCATAGGATCGTGTGCATTATCGTAGAGAAGTCCTTGGAATCTTGAGAGATCATTGAATTTACATAATTATATAAAATTTTAATTTCTAGATATTAGATGTGACATTCTTGGAACTAGTTGCCTAATAACATAGCATCTGAGTAAATCATTATATGGTGGATGATGTTTTTTCCTAGGTGGAACTATGTTATAATTTAGATACACAAAGGATCAATGTATCAGTGTGGTATTACATCAGTTTTTTACATGAATATGGATTCAAAAAAGTCCTCCACCACATGGAGGGTATCCTTGATCTACTGTGATTAAAAATTAATAAGAAAATTTGATAATTTGAAATGGGTTTTTACATATGTCGTAGTGTTGACTCTTTAAGAGGTTGGTCTAGGATATGTGGACTTTTGTGATGCATCTAGTTCATGGTTTGGTTATTATCTTATGCACGTTGATCACATTGTAGCTAATTGATCTAGACAGCCTAGGCCATACGAGAAAAACTTCATGAACTGTGTTCCTGAAATTAAAACTATGATACATGCTCATAAGTGTTGGTGGAATTACCTTTTATGAGAAATGATGTCCATTTATTTGGACCAAAAAATCTCAAATTATATCTTCTCTAAAAAATATATGAACATATGATAGAGTTGTTGGGTGGATTACCAACATTCATTTTATTTTCACATTTCCTAAAACCCATGACATTAGAAAAATGTTGCTGACTCATTTGAAACCACACATTCAACATTGGACCCGAATGAATCATTAGAAGCCTGGAACATTATGGCTATATTTTATCAGTTAAATTTATAAGACATAGAGGAATTGGACAAGGATTTTTTGGATACTGTTCATTGATCATATTCCCTTATCATGTTTTTTATTTAGGATCATATTATTTATGATGAATTCTGTAGTGTTAGGGACTCCCTTTATAGTCGGTAGACAATAAATGATTGGAATTCTCATTCAAGGGAATCCCTAGGGTCATTTTGTGTATTCCATTCTCAATAATGTGGGTATTAATGTGGGATTACCATAATACCTAGTGGGTGGTACCCCTAGATCCATGAATATTTTTTTTGAGATTTTGCGACCTTTTATATTTCTAGGAATGAGAGGACATAATTTTTACCATTTCTATCATTATGATAAATATTTGTAGATCAAATGTTATTATTATATACCATCGGGGTTACTTATTCCACTACCAATGTTGAAATAGATTTCAATTAAGTTATATATGTAATTTTATTTAGTTATATTTATAACTCTCTAAAAATTAATTTGATACAGGTTGTGATCAATAGGTTGACCAGATTGTCTCTCCATATTCCCATTCGAGATACAACCAATGTTGAGGGACACGGGACATCTCCATGTTCTATAGATTGTCAGACTATTAGAATTTACATCAGCTATATTCTCTAATATGGATATTTATTTTACTTCATTATTTTGTAGAGGCATCCAAGAGGCACTAAGATCATAGTTATTTCTGATGTTGGGAAATAATACCTCAAGGTATCAATGAAACATTTTTTAGGTGATTGTGTTTATTGAGAATGTGGATATCTGTGTTTTGATTATTGACAAAGAAAACCATGACATAAAAATTTGTTGACAATAGAGATTTCATGGTGGCATGTTATGTTCAAGGGATGTGGTTATGGATCCATGTTTAACTCAAGAACATAAAAAAGGAATGGATGATCTAGAGGTGGTACAACAAGAGCAGATATAAGGTGGTGTCATTTTCCAGTGTGCCAAATTTTTGGGGCTAAAAATCGAAAAATGGAGAAATTTGGTTTTGGAAAAGGGACTTGTGCACTGTTGTCTTTATGTTGGGGAATCATTAATGCCATATATTTTTCAAGATCAGAAGATAAAAATATGGCATAGGAAAAAGAGGCGCCCATGTTTTAGGGTTGGTCGTGCAAGTGACTTGCGCAACAGATACATGTGTTCCGAGATTTGCATGCCTAGAGAAGACTTCTGTGTCATCGTATAGGGTGTACAAATGCCTATAAATAGAGGTTTAACCCTCTTCATTCGATGTGAGTTCAACACTTAGAGAAAATCAGAGCTCTCGTCACATAGGTGTGGTGGTCGTGCAAGTGGTGTTTGGTCACACAAGTGGAAGTTGTGCGTCGGTTGAATGTTGTGTGTCCAAAGTGGTTTGGGATAGAAAGGAAGGGACTCGCCCATGTTTTGAGTTGAATAAGGGGGTGTCGCGCAAGTATTTTGGTGACACTTGTGTGCCAGGTTTTGAATAAGCGCGACAATTGGTTGATGCGCACCAATATTGGTTTGGGCGTAAAAGGGTGTGAGTCGCGCATGTTTGGAGTTGTAGAAGCTAGTGTCGCAAAAGTGGTTGAGGTGAACGGGCATGCCAGTTTTAACATTCATGTTGAGACTTACGCCCTGACTTGGAGATGAGTTCCAGGTATGGTTGAAGCATGGAAGTGATTCAGGGCTGCGTGGACGCTAGAAGATTTCCTGATACCTTCAGTGGAAATTGAGATTCATATACGGGTGAAAGTTTTACTTCAACCCAGCATCTACATACACCAGAAGATGTATTTATTGGTGATAATGAAGAGACCTATAGGTCTATAAACTGTGATTGGTTCCTATCTAGAGCAGTGAGCAAAGGAAGATGAAGAAGGTGATTATCTCCACCAATAGTGAGCCTGAGAGAGATAAATAGGGAGTGACCCTTGGGAAAGAAGTGAGCTGACCCTCAACATTATAAAGGCATTGAGCTTGGGAATAGAAGTGATTTTCCTGATACTTGTAAACAGTAGTTCACTTTTAGTGGATTTGGTTCATCGGTACATCCCTGGTGTATGCTCCTTGGACGTAGCCTAGTGAGGGTGAACCAAGTAAAAATTTATGTGTCTAACTGCTTGCTTCCCTGCATTTCATCTAAAGCATAACCATTAGATAAAGATTAAAATAAATGATCTACATAAACACATAAGAGCAAACAATGTTACCCTTATAATATAGTGGTCAAGATTTAGTGGGGAATGAATAATTTTGAAATAGAATATCCATACACTGATTCACCCCCCTCTTAGGGTATCTAGACCCCTTTTGGTCCTAACATTTGACCATTACATTACATCCATAGATGGATCAACAGAGAGAATATGTTATAAAGAATATTTTTAATGTGGTACATTATTTCATTATAAGCGTTGTTGGACCTTAGGACGTCTATTAGGGACTGCATTATATTTGTTTTAATAAAAATTTTTATTCCATAATTCATATGGTTCCTACTAAAACCTTGTAAGGAAGGTTGTGTAAAATCAAATTTGATTGAAAAATAATAGTGATGATTCCTTGGATGGATCGAGATTGTTGTAAGACATGGTGATGAAGATTCTAATCCATTCATCAGAAAAAGCATGTGTAATGATCCAAACAGGATCAACAAGACATACCACCCAAGCTAGCTTTACATGTTAGTTAAGATAAACAAGAAAAAATGAACATGTTTTGAATGTAATAGAACACAAAATAGAAGACATAAAAAATTTATAATTATTTTATATATCCAAGATCCATATATTCCAACAAAATACCAAACTGGATTGTTTGACAAGATAAGACCATCATGTCTCCATGTAGAAAACATTCTCCTCCATAAAATCCTTCTATGAAGACTTAAATGAAATGATAATATGACATGACACATAATGTGATAACCATTTCTTATATTACAAAGAAATCTATTTGGGCTTTAACATATGACTATATATACTAGAAATAGAAATGACATCCCCAAACCAATCCTGTAGTGGATCATACTAGAATAACCTCTAGTGGTATTTCAAACACTAAATATACAAAAAACCTCATGTTTCTTTACAAACACTATGAGTTTCATGCCTATTAGAGATGAACTCATGGTTTCCTAATATTCATAGTTTTCCAAAACAATTTAAAAATCCTTGCTCAATATTTATAAAACATTTTAAATGAAAATCCAATTCTCTTCATCCCTTCGAAACCCACTTTTTATACAAAGAACTATTTAATTATTTAATCAAATATATCATGCCTACAGAATGATTTTAAAGTAATAAATTAAAAAAATGATATATATTAAA
Source organism: Viscum album (assembly GCA_963277665.1). Taxonomy (NCBI): domain Eukaryota; kingdom Viridiplantae; phylum Streptophyta; class Magnoliopsida; order Santalales; family Viscaceae; genus Viscum; species Viscum album. The sequence continues at coordinate 445,846,453 of OY728160.1, forward strand.
AATAATTAATTTTAAATAAATATCAATTCAAGTTAATTATTAGATTAAATAAATTTACAATAAAAATTGGACATTCATTAAATTATCATTTTTTATTATGACACGTAACTTGCGAATGTGTGTAGAAGTTAACGCCATAAAAAATGATGAAAATTAAAGGTAGGATCAGGAAATTAAGATCATATATACAAAAAAACGCCATAAAACACCTTAAAAAAATTTTATATCTTAGACGGGTTCCAATGAGACTTGGAGAGGAGTGATTCAGTATTGATCAGTGAGGGTAAGAGGAAACCAGATCAAAGAACAAACATAAATTCATAAATTCATAAATAATATGGGGAGAAAACCAATAATACCAAGAGATAATCCTCTAAATACTTGTAGAAGAATTAATTATATCATAAATTTGATTAGAGTGTGAGTAGAAATAAAATAATCCAAGGGGAAATGGTGAAACTCATATTTTTAAATGTTTACATTGATTCCCATAATTTGGATGCACGTTTAGACGAACTATATTCAACCATTGTGTTGTCACTATCTCATTGAAAACAAAATATCCATGGTCTATTGGGAAGATATTTGTAGTTTGGTTAAAAAATGAACCCCCTCAAAGAAACACCCATACCCCCACAATGTTTTCCATGGTGATACCCTGAATTACTTTAACTAGGTAAAAATTATTAAAACCCCCCATCTTTAAAACATATATCCATAACACATGGTTTCAAAAATGTTATTACTAAATATTTTACAACATTACACAAGGTATTACCCCTAAATAAATATATGTCTTTTACCCTTGTACCCCCAACTATAGTAGAACGAAATTAATACAAAACCAACATTAAATAAAATCGTAGTTTATTATAGGAAGGTGATACAATTCTCCCAAGAATAAAACATTTGTTTACCCATAATGTTCTCAACATTATACCCCTGAAAAAAGATAAGTCCACTACTACAACATCAATGATTCTCTCTCCCACATCTCATGGATATGGCCTCCAAACTACCATAGTACCTATAACAATGAAATTGTTTTAGAATATAATACCATATCTTGTAAATCCATACACTGAGCTAGTTTCCCAAAAATAGTGTTTTCTATCTCATGATCAGATTACTCCCACTAAATCACATGGGAATAATTTGGTCGATACATTATATGCAAGGAAACAAGAAATCTGTTATGATTGGGTCTAAAAAAAATGTTATCCCACATACATACTACAATGGCTAAATGTTCACAAAACTAGTAGTTCTGTAGTATTACTCCTTATAATTATGATAAGAGGGAAACTATGATATTAAATATTAATTAAAGATCCTCATCCTGACAACCAATAATGATGTGCCAAGTCGTTATATATCTTGGTATCCCCATGGTGTATGGATGAATAATACTGGTCTCTACTGTCTAATATCTCCTACCTCATAGATATTAGAACAACCAACCCAATATAAATAAAATGTATTGACTACGAGACAATGACCACTCACCTGAGGAATCACCACAATGATTTATTTTACTGAATCATTGGAACTCAATTTCTATCATATTCTCACTCCGAACTCACCAATCAAATGATGGGTCATCATTCAATGATACCAAGAACACCTATTTATAATCTTCTTCCACTACCAATATCAGCTTAGTGTTGAAAACTCTTCACAGACAAGCCCTTAAAAGATTCCATCTATTAGAGTATTGGTAATTATTTGATGAATACATTACAAACCACATTATCATTCCAAGGAGAGTCTATAATTTTAGAATAAAAGATCTATAGATAATCTACATATTGTTTATATAAAAAATTTAGATCCATCTATATATAATTATATTTAATGATATTATGATAATAATACACTATAAAACCTTTGACAAAGAGATAGTGACACTATGTTTTTAGTTCACGATTAACCTCATCTAACTCAGGATCATGGGTAGGGATGCTCTTATCATGTTAGAATACTGATGAGATCTATATGCAACCACTTGTTTCCCCAACTTCAAGACACATCCCAAAACCATACATGAAAAATCATAAATGATATCATAACCCAAAAATGTTGTTGGAAGAATGAAAAGTAGTTCTGAATTAATAATAACCTTTATATCATCAAAATATTTATAAAAATTTTTATTCCATTCCAAATTTACAACCTTATGGGATAATTATTTCATTGAAGAAGTGATCGTTGAGAAATACTTAAAATATTATATATTGACCATAAAACATAAGATTATCATGATTTCAGACACATTTAAAGAATTCTGAAAGATTATAAGTACCTAAATTTACATAGGATTCATTATGTCTCCCCTCTCAAATATGACATTCCAATAAAATTTTTCATCTCAGATCCAAAAAACACATTTAAAACGCTTGAAATATAGATTATGTTCCATTAATTTTCATGGAATCAAATAAAATTGGTCAATATGATCCAAATCAGACAAGTATTATGCCGAAATGTAATCCACGAAAAAAAACTAATAATTCCATGAATCAGTAAAAGAATCAGTTCATAAAATCCATAAATACTATTGGAGCATTAGTGAGACTAGATGCAACAAAAAGAAAATTGAAATTCCCATAATGAATATAATAATAATCTTAGTTATATACTCTTATTGGAATCTCAATTTCTAGATTCATGGATAGAATGTAATCATTCAAACTCAACATTCTCCTCTAGGACAGTTAAATAGATCCTCAACCCAAGAAAAATGTTATTTCTTCCTAAAAGCCATTGATTCATTTTTTTTGAAAATCCATAAAAATTATTAGAATAAAATATTTGTTCATATCAAATAGGATAGTTGAATCCCATAGTTTCATGATGGGAAGAAAAAATATATTTTCATATAGGTCCAGAAGACGGATTTTATGTTCTACCAGTTAAGCATCTTCTATTCGATAAGAGGGATAATATTGGGCATCCTACATGGGAGAAGCTCAATAGTAAAAAAAAATGTATTTTGGAAATTAAATAAGTAAAAAAATTATGAAAGACATCAGGGTATACTCATACTAATATAAGAAAAATATATCCCAAACAAGGGAATTTTTTTTACGAATCAACAGTTACAATTGTCTTGAGATTACCCCATCCTAGGAATTAGTCGGCCTTGCACACAAAAATTTAGAGCATCACATAAACATAAATATATATATGGCTCTATAAAAAGATAAAAAAATATTCATGATGATGATAAAATTCAATATTGAAAATAAAACCAATCATCTAATCCATTCCATTTTTCAGGTTGAGGATCTAATGGTCGAGAACTGAAAATTCCCACACAACATCGTAATCATCTATTCTAACATAACACATGGGAAAATGGAAACAATATTTGTACATAATTTAATAATTCTATTAAATATATATAAAATGGAATATGTTCGATACATAAACCCAAAATAGAATATATCATTTAAAATATAAATAAAATTAGTAGCACCTGTATTAATCAATGCTAGAATCGCAGAAGATGTAATAAACATCGTACATCTAATTATGAAAGGGACAAAATAAGATTCATCAAAAATAAAACTTCATTATAGTATTTCATCTAGTCTATGCCATATTTACAACCAAATTTTCTTAAGAACTAGACCCAAAACCTCAGTAATCATTTGTATAAACTCGTGTACCCTTAGGAGATGAAACTCAAAAAAAAAACAGACCTAAGAAATCCTTTCACAAAAACACTTTACATGGACTCATAGTTCACAAAAATGAAAATTAATATGAGTGTCTATACATTAATGATTATTCTGATCACTCCCTCTATATGGGTTGAATAAAAACTATTTTAGTCCTTAAAAAGTCTCTATAACTTGTCCTAAAGGCAATTGACCACCCTTGAACTTATTTTTATGGAAGGAAGACACACTCTGGCTAAATATAACACAAAATGAATGTTTTTGAAAACCAGTATTTCATTATATGTAAGCCTCATCCTAATATTCATTGTCAAGTACCTTTAGAAATTTCAAACGGAATATTACAATCAATAATTAATGAATATCAGGAAATATTCTTCACTTATTCCTCTAATCATTTAGGTATTAAATGGTTACTAGCTCTGGTGGATCATATACCAACTTAGTATAATTGTAGGAATAAACTAGAAAAGTACACTCCCATTACACTAAGAGCATAAAATCTTAGTCGTTTTTATAACATAACATATTAGGGTAAAATGTACCATGGAATATTTTCATGAACAATGTACAGGAATTACCCTTGTATAAGTTAGCTAGCATAATTGAGTCCCACTATATCTTTCCCAGCCTACCAATCATGTACCTAGAAAAACCCACAACTGAGTATTTTGGACTCTTCGAGAAGTTGAATATAACCTCAATCTTGTCAAGTCAGTAGTCATATTCCTATTTTTCATTCTCACCACAATATATGCTTGGATGCATATTATTTAATTTGAATCCATGATGTGACACACATTTAGTGATCCTAACACCAGAATGACCATGTTTCTGAATTGTACACGTTATGAAATCAACCAAGAAGGTTCCACTTGTTGATATTCCTATGGAACATGTCTCATAGTGTAACGCCCAAACCCAATAACCTAGATTCAATGCAATATTAAATAAAATTGTCATGATCACAAGAGATAAATCCTCGATTGATTGATTAATTTAGTATCTTTGGATGTACTGGATACATACATATGTTTTACATTACATCATGAAATAAAAACAACAACAACATTTTGTCCCATTATTTAACATGTGTATCCCTTAGCCTATCCCTACAGGTCAACCATATAATAATTATTCACATCCAGGAAAAAATAAAACATAGAAAACGGGGAGCTCAGATTCTCAGTAAGGACAACAATATAACAGAAACATTCACAAATAAGAAGAAGCATTTTAGGAAAAGTATAACACTAAAAAAAGCCAATTTAATCATAAACATCAACATAATATGGAAAATATAAATAAAAATAATTCCATTTACTTATTCACATTTATATTCTACTAAATTAATAATCACATGTAATATCAATAGCTAATTTCATAATGCTGGAATGCATAATGTCGGACATCATAACTATATAGTCAAGGCCTCGTGCCAATACTACAAATAAGATTTTATCAAGACCTTATTCCATGACACTAATTTGTCTCATGAGACCTACCAATTCATCGAGGTGCTATAGTGGGATCCAACCTGCACTTACTAAGTCCAATGGATTCCTCATATGAAAAGATTTGAAACATAACATAAATATTAATTTTAAAACTAGCATACAAAATGTTTATACTTGAACCATAAACAATGAATGGTATAAAAATATAAAATCTATAGTAAAAAATATCACAAAACCTTCAATACAATATGGAATATTGTATCATAATAAATCAACTTCAAACATGTGTAAATCCCATCAAAGGATGTTGAAATAGAAGAAATAAAAACTATTTGAGAGAAATATCTCTTTATATTTTTTGATCATTTAAATGTCACATAATTATAAAAGTGAATATTTAATTTTAAAAGATAATTATAATATTGTAAGGGAAGCTTCAATAGTGTTATAATTGTGGAGAATATATGCACCTGTCGTATAAGTTAATAAACAATCGTACATTAATTTTTCGAAAAGTTCATAATATATATTGCTTGGAAAATGATGAAAATATTTCTTTCAAAACAGTATATAAAAAGTAAAACAACTTTATAAATGAATTTAACCAATAGTATAGTATATTTTTAAAATGTTTTGAAATACATTATTATGAAACACAGATGTGGATGATAATGAGTTCCCGGTAGATACTTACGTTTTTACAACCTCAGACAAGTAAAGAGATTGTAGAATTAACCCTTACCATATAATTTTCATTTGTAGATGGTAAATTAAAATCATGTGTTATAGTTAAATAATTGTTATAAAATTAAACCAGAACCACATAGATAAATATGATATCATATATGACCTTTTAATATTTCATTGTTAATAACATTTTAGAGGTATCATTGTTTCAGTTGTTAACAACTACATTTTCCTTTATATGTTTTGTTATAAAAGATGTGTTTTTTTATGAATTGGATGTATTTTATTCATATTCATAATTATATTAAGTTCATAAACATTATTTTTTATCATTAAATGAACATTATTCTTGAATGGTTATGGTGGGGAATGAATCTCATCTCATTTGTGGACATGGTAATCCGTACGTACATACGAGCGACAATATCATTTCATTGATGGAGAAATCATATTTAATTGTATTTTATATCATATCTAATGAATCACTAAAATATTATATTTATTAACTAACTCAATTATACTCATTATTATACCCATCCAAATAATGAAGTGTTGAATAACAAATTACACCATGATGTGGAGATGGTAAGTCATACGTACGCACGTATTGTGACTTTGCCATTCATAGGATGGATTGAATAATTAATATGTTTGTACCATACTTATAAAAACATCACAATATGTAGAAGTTACTAGATTTACTATTTTGTTATGTAAACAACAAATAAAGTGGAGGTGGAAGAAGAAAAGAACATTGAAAGAGACGATGAAATTATTATCTCTTCTTCTAGTGCTTCCAATATGATTTGATCAAAAGGATTCATAGGATGGATTTGTGATCATTTTAAGAAATCTAGGTATAAGTGAGGGTAGTTTGGAGGATTATAGGGCTGCGTTTTTTCATGTGAAATGGCATTGGAGGTGGGATTTTGATAAAAGAGGAAGTACTCTTATTAAGTGAGGTGAAGGTCACATTAAGAAAGGACTGAAATATTAATTTATTATACCAAAATATTTTGTTTATAACAGCTCAAAAAGGATTTATAATGACGATAATGTTGGGATGGGTTTAATTCCTCTACTAAAAAATGTTTTAGATAGGTTTTGGGAATCATATTATCCTTATCTTTTAGATTTAACTCTTATTTAAATAGTTAAACATTTACAATGTCATCTTGTATTTTTATGTTACACGATTAATAAACATACTATAAAATACCCATAAAACCCCAAGTGGTTCATTAATGACATATATATCATTATTTAATCCTTTGACCAAACCATAGATTTTTAAGAATATTATATCATTTAATAATATATTATTTCCTTTAAAAACTAATTCGTGTCAATTTTGACACTATTTAGGATTTGGTTTATGTTAAAGTCCGAACAACATGATTACTTAAAAAAAATTAATCAATCATAAAATGTAACATTAAGCTATAAAATTAGTTTAAATAATCAGAATTCAAAATTTACATTTATTTGGATATTTCTAATGTCAATTATTTTAATCTTTCATTAATAAAGTAATTACTACATTATCATTGTGTTATAAATAATTTAAATAATTTAATATCTAAAAATAATAAATAAAATAACATTTTTAGGATATCTTTTTATATTTATATGGAATAAATATATTTGATTTTATCTTATATGTAACCCTATATTAAGATATGTTTAGTTGTTAAACATTAAATTTAACACTTTTATCTCTTCTTTAAATAAAATATAATAAATATCCCAATATAATGCACATGGACCAAAAGGATCATATTTTATTCCTAAGGATTATTTTGGTCGAACTACTCTTATCTAATAGAATTAAGAAATGCATTACGATAATAATAATATCATTTTTAACTTTAATTACCATATTTAATTTTTTGTTGTGGGAAATAAAAGTCATAAGTTACTGTTGAAAAAAAATTATTTTCATCTTATTAAACCAAATTTTACTTACTGATGTAAAACATGTCTCTTTAATTTTTGAAATTCAATTCACATAAGAGTTAAAATTATGTTTTATGTAAATTTTCTAACATTCCTAAAAGGTGGGTAAAAGTCATTAGAAAAGTAAATAATATTTTATACAACTAATTTTATTTTAAAGTGACCCAAAAAATTAAATTGAACTAATATAAGTATTGTGTATCTATTTTTACTTAAAATAAATTTAAATAAAATAATTAATTATTTTAAATAAAAAGTCTGTTTTAATCAATAACACATTTTTTAGCTATTAAAAAATTATTGAATGTTTTCAGAAAAATTAAAAATTTCACCATAAGCTAATTTTGATATTCTAAATCAAAAAAAATGTCCATTTTGAAAAATAAAATCAATAAACATTCAGAAAGATGGTATTACTATTAATATTGGCTATTTTTATTGGTTGTGGTGCACTAGTACTTAATGTTACATACACCAAAAGCTATTATATAATTTAAAGGGAAACGTGCCATGGGAGTTTGGGGTGCTAAATTCTTACCTGATTAAAATAATTATATCCTTGAAATTTCTATAACACTACTACGTAAAAATATTCATGTGGTTCTTCATCTTATATTTATCGGGTTCCCACATTTCCTCTTCCATTATATGGTTTTTTCATTTAACTTTTACCCGAATAGTCTTCCGGTTTCTCATCACAAGTTCTCCAGTATCAAGAATCTTGATATGATCTTCACAATAGACAGATCGGGTTCCATTTCTATTTCATCATAGGTGAGTACTTGTGTTGGGTCAGACATGTATTTTCTCAATAGTGTTACGTAGAACACATCATAAAACATGGATAGGCTTGGTTGAATTTTCAAACAATAAGCTACAACTCCAATTCGTTCTAGAATATTCAAAGGTTAGATGTTCCTAGGACTTAATTTTTACTTTTTAACAAATTTTAAAATTACCTTCTATGGAGATACCTTCATGAAAACATGATCTCCTACAAGAAATTCAAAATATTTGCTTTGGTTTTTGGAATATATCTTTTTCCTACATTGAGTTTCTTTGATGTGGGTTTGGATAACCTTCACTTTTTCAATTTTTTCCTCAACATTTTCTAAGCCGACGAGTTTTCTTTCACCAACATCAACCCAAAAAGTTGGTTTTCTAAATCTCTTTCCAAATAAAACGTCATATGGTTCCATTTGAATACTTGAATGGGATCTATTGTTATACAAAAATTATAGCAGAGGTAAATATTTATCCCACATAACATGAAAGTCATGTGGGAAAGATCTCAACATGTCTTCTAAGGATTGAAAAATCTGTTCTAATTTTTCATCAGTATGAGGGTGGTAGGCAGTTCTTAAATGAAGTTTAGTATCCACGGCCTTCTGAAGAATTTTCCAGAATCATGAGGTAAAATGGGGATCACAATCAGATACAATTGATAGGGGTACTATATGAAGTCTTAAAACTTCATTAATATATATTCTTACTATATGTTCAACTTCTAAATATAATTTTATAGCAAAAAATGTGCTGACTTGGTATGAAAATCAATAATGATCCATACTGCACTGTTCCTTCTATGATTATTTGGTCACCCAATGAAAAAATCCATCGTAATATCACACAACAATTCCATTTTTAGATCAGGTATACTTGGAACACAATGTCTCTTCCTAAATTTCAAAATTCCATCTTCATATATGAATTCAGTCATTCTCACATCCTTTACAACTTCAATTTTTTTTGAAACACCTCACCATCAGTCTATTAACTTTTTATCCATTCTAGTAAATATAGATTGGAAACCATTTGGGAAAGTATCAATGTTTCACCTTCTATGATTATTCCCATATACATTTTTACCAGATCCAGGTACATATTATCCCTTTAAACTATCATCTTTTTTAGAACTCCATGAACCTTTATGATCAAAGTATCTTCCACCTTATTTTCCTTCGTTGGGTTGAAGTGTATAGTGCAATCATAATCATAGAGTAATTGAAGTCATCTTTTTTGCCTCATGTTGAGTTCCTTTTGTGAGAAAATATACTTCAAACTATTCAGATTAGTATAAATCTCACAATTTTCCTCTTATAGATAGTGTCTCCATATCTTAAAAAGAAAATATTGTTGAGTTGGAATTGAGTATGATATTCTCCTATAATACCAACATAGGAACAAAATGATGTAGATTCTCAATATACAAGTATAGGGGGGGTGATTGTATACATTAAAAATTACTTTGGAACATTTTATGATTATAATGTTTAACAATGTTATACTAAGTAAATTCACAAAACCTCTATGTTCTACAATCATGCATGATTCCAGAAATGTGATTCTGAGAATGTAATTCCGGAAATGTTTTTCCAAAAAAGAAACTTATCAAAAGATTACAAAGCTAAATATTCTACCTTAAAGAAAATAAAATCTTACTAAATTAGTTTATTCAATTATAAACAAATTATAAGAGAGTAATACTTTCCTCAACAACCAAAATGCAGTGGAAAACATGAATCAAAACAAGTAACAAGTAGTAAATATTTTAACCAAAATAGAAGTGTATCCAATAACGTTCGATAAAGCTCCCTCAATTTATACATTCCTGAAATTCGGTATTACCCATACTTGGGTAAGCCCTATATACGATGATTAGAGTCCGTATTGCTATCCCCACAAGCCCTCAACTTCAAGGAAGTCAGAACCTCTGTCTTCATTACAAAGGATGTCCTCGAACTTTAAGGAAGTCGACACCTCTGTATTCCTATCTCCAGAAGCCCTCGAATGTACTCAACATCCTTCAGAGTTGCATTAAGTGATTTTAAACAAGATGTCCAGTACAAAAAAACATGAAAGTCTCTCTCTATAAATCACGTCTACATCATGTAATCTCTAGAGTTGTAGAATAGTGTTGAGCTCATTCAAATGAGCTCTTATTTATAGGCACAGCTTCATCAGTCGGAACCCTCCTCCATCATTCATATTTATCCATGAATTTCGGAGGGACCTGTACAGGTGTCACTCAAACAATGGTAAGTTAGTAATTGAATGCACGACATTGTTTTATAATGAAAATATGAGTAATGAAAAATGTGGTTACTTAACCAATTTTATTTTTCAGAGTGTAAGGAAAAATAAAAGTTCAGATTCTAACAAAAAACTAGTTGATTTTTATAATACATAAATATAAATATTAAATTTTCTATAGAATTTGAAACCTGAATTCTATAGAATTCTAGAGTCTGGATTTCAAGAAAATTTGGAGTCCGAATTCATAAAAATTGGAAGTCTGAAAATTGAATGTTTGGAGTGTAAATTCATAATAATTTAGAGTCTGAACTTACAAAGTTCGGAGTCTAAATTTATAATAATTCATAGTATGTACTTTAAAATTTCAGAGTATAAACATGCAATGTTCTTATTTTGAATTCATAAAAATTCAGAGTCTAAATTCAGATAATTCGGAGTCTGAACATAGAATGTTCGGAATCTGATTTCAGAAAAATTCCGAGTGAGAACTCAGAATGTTTGGTGTCAGACTTCAGAATAATTTAAAACCTAATTTTTGATCCTGAAGAAAAATGATATTAATATAACTATTTATATTATTCTGAGGTTTTAAATATGAAACCGAGTTCTATACATAGACATAATGTGAAAAATGAAAAACATGGTAAGGATAAATTACCTTGGGGAAGGAAAATTTATTTATGAATTAAAAAAATTGGAAAAATAAATTTACCTTATGTTAAGTTGTTTGTGATTTTCAAAACAATATGGAATATAAATGTCATAAGGAAACTTTATTGACTCAACAATCACCCACTTTTTGGAAATCACAAACATGAATATGAAACACAACATAAGGACTTAGAAAAAAAATATTTTTCTGGACTATGAATGTAAAATTTATCTCCATTAACACATGGAAAAAGATTAATATGACTCACTCCCCCTTAGTATTTGGAAACAAAAAGGATCATATTCTTGATTTTCAAAATGAGACATATCATTTTATTGCATACAAAAATATTCTTGGATACAAACTCCCCCTTAAATGAACACCACCATTCTTAGAGAAATTTATTCTTTACTTAGTATACTTTTTTCCTTTATCCCGATTGTGATTTTCATAAATGATTAAAGGGAATGGAAAAGAAAATATGGAACATGAAATATTAGAACAAGGAAACCCAAAATATATGAAGAAAACGAAAACTTTCCTCAGGATTAGATAAATTTATACATGTAAGGAATAAAAAAAATATCAAAATTGAACAAAATAATCCTTCTTCTTACTTTGACATCAACTTCTTTACTATGGTCTTCAACTTCTTGAGCTCCTTGGGATCTTCCCCTAATCATTTGAGAAGCTGATCCTAATCTGTTGTTTTCTTCATTAAGGCTTTGATTTTTTTCATCTTGAGTATTAGGAATATCAGCCTAATCCTTCAACAAATCTTCCAGATTACCCTGATTTTCCACAATCTCAGTCCTAAGATCTCTTTCTCTCTTCCAACTTTGATCAACTGAATACAACTTCCAATTCAGATCTTTTATTTCTTGCATTTGGTAATTCTTTTCCCGAGTCAGCTTCTCCTCAATCTATTTCTGAGATCCATGATCTTCACATCTTCGGTGTCAAATGAATCTGTGACAATATCTTGGAACTCATCAATAATTCTCATATCTTCAACTATCTTCCTTGAACAGATTTTCATATTTTTCCATGATCTTTTATAAGCTTCATATCTAATAAGAAAAGTCTTGAATTCTTCTTCATGTTTGACAAACATATCCATCATCATGGGTACTGAATTTTATTTATGATTCAAGGTGTGTTGTTGAATTTGAAATCACGAGTCTATGCTTTGTAATATAGGGATATTTCAAACAATCTTGTTCAAATATTGGACAAAAAATCATGTCCAAGGGAGGATGATTCTGAATCATATATTTCTCTTGGTGAGGTTTCTTTCTCTAGCTCAGGAGCTTTCCTCATTGAAGAACCACCAATATCTTATCTTTTTACCACATCCTAGGTAGGTGTATCAACAACTACCTGTTTACACTTATCAACCATCACAATGGATTCCTCTGGATCAGGAGATTATTGATCACTATCAGATAGCTGAACAATTTTATCTTCATCTATCTCTTATTTTTCAACTCCTGCATCAGCATACTCTGGGTGAATTAAATCTTTATTGATGCTTTCATCTTTAGATGGATTTCAAAATTCATCTTCATCCTTCTCTCCATTCTTCCTAGGAGTAGAAATCATTGATGATTCGGCTTTGGAGGTTTGGAATGAAAACTTCTTAGGTGAACATTCCTTCTCATGAAAATCCTCAACATGATTATTCAGATCTTCAGTACAACCACTGACGTCTTCTTCTTCTTCCATTACTCTTTCTTCAAAAACATTTTCATTAACTCATTCTGGAGTCACAATCTTCTTTACCGGAGTCTCTGGTAATGGTTCTATCACGAAGGATTATGGTACAGGAATTCTCTAGAATGGGTTCTCAGAATCTTTCAGAAGTAAGTGAACTATTTCACCCTCAGAAAACATCTTCGTCTGCTTATTCTCATTCTCTTGCTTTTCATGATCATCAACAGCCTTTTCCTTTAAATCCTTTTCCTTAGCAGGATCCAAGCCAAACATAGGCTCCCCTTCTTTTTGTTTTTTCTTATCATCTGTCCATTTATCCACAAACTCATTAGGGTAGGCTTTTTGTTTCATTGGTTTTAGTGGTGCAGATTTGGTTTCCTTATCCATTTGAGTTTTTTCATTCTCTTCCACTTTCTTTAGATTCCTCTTCCTTCAACCCTTTTTATGGGTCTCAGCCACCACCTATTTATTTGAAATAGCTTCATATGATTCCTTTGGGAAGTCATAAAATTCTTTGAATTCTTTATAAAATCCATCTTTCGTTCCTCTTAGAGTATCATCACATAACCACATAACTTTACAATTTCTCATCTTAGATATTAAAGGGATTTTAAAAGATTCTAGAACCCGAACAATCATTTTTGAAATAATGGCTGGATACATAATAATATGAGCCTTCTGATTTCCATTATTTATGTTATCAATCATAACCAAAATATGATTAACCATGTTGATCTTCCTTATGTTTACCTTGAAATCCAGAATGTACATATCACTTTTCTTCAATGTTTCTTTGTCTCCTTTTCTCAGTATGATGAATCCTTGAACCCACAATTCAAGAATCCAATAATTTGTTGTTATGTGAATAAACTTCTGAGTCTTTACCTCTGAAAGACCATGACAAGCCATCACTTTTCCCTTAATGAACCTTCAATGAACATCAGACATCTTATGTGAGCATAATTGTGCTTCTCCTTCATAAGGGATTCCAACAAAGCATGCTACATTGGTGTTAGAAAGAGAATACATATTCCGAATAAACCAATTCTCGAGCTTTTTGTTTTTAAAGGAAAAAACATTCCCATCCATTCAGCTTTATATTCTTCGAGATAATAGATTCAGACTTTGTAAAAAACATCGGATCAACTAACCATTATCTGTATATCATCCATTCCGAGATTGGTTTGACAGTGGACATTTGTTTCTGAGTGGATACAATGACTGAAATTCGATATTTAGAAAGATTCTGAGAAGATCATAATGGGTTTAAGTAGACGGAGAGCATCAGCATGCACGAGCTTGAGTTTCAATGTGGGACAACCATAAGGGGTCCTTTATATAGGAGTTTGTTGTAATGGTTCAACTTCCATACATAATCCAATGGTTAAAAAACCTTTTGATCAGATCTGATCATTGAGATGACAGTCAGATAGAAAATTTTATAGAATTAGAACTTTTGAGGTTTTTAATAAAAAAATTCAGATTTATGAAAATTTTAATACAAAAATTTAGAAAATATGAAATTACCAACAAGTAAAATATGTTAACCAAAATTTAATAAAGGAAACATACCATTCAAATTACTTAGGAATATTATTTGTATTGAAGAAAATTCATCTAGAAGAACTATTGATTGAGAAATATTTTGATAATGAAAATATTAAAGGAAAATAAAGAAAAATATAAGTAATTTTTTTTACTATTTAAAAAAAATTACAACGAAAAAAAAATATTCATTTCAAAAATTTTGAAAATCTTCATTACAAAAATTTAGAAAATCAATATTATGAAAATTTAGAAAAATCTTATTACGAAAATTTTGAAAATATTCATTGCGAAAATTTACAAAATCACTATTATGAAAATTTAGAAAATCAACATTACGAATGTTTAGAAAATCATCATTATGAAAATTTATAAAATAATCATTAGGAAAATTTAGAAAATATTAATTAAAAAAATTTAGAAAATCACAATTACAAAAATTTTAGTCTACAAAAAATTTTAGACTATTAAAAAATTTAGACTACAAAAAAAATTTATAAATCTAACAAAAAAATTTACCCCCCCTATGAAAAAGATTTTGTTAATGTAAGGATATTGGTTATAAAAAGAAGTTAATAAGGATGATTACCTTAAGTTTATCATTCCTAAATTCAGTTTAATGTATTCAAATCTATCTGATGGTAAAGAATTTGTGAAAATTTTAGCACGTTTCTCTTGTGTTCCGATAAATTGAATAATGATATCTACTCTTTTTGTGTGATACCAGAGAAATTGTTTCCTAATATCTATGTTTGTTTCATAATAGTGATCTGTATGGTTTTTACATAAGGCAATGTCATTAGTATTATCACACAAAATTTTTGTTTTGGTAAAATTCATACCCTTGTCTGTGAGTGTTTGTTTCATCCACCACACTTGAGCACAACAACATCCAATTGCGACAAAATCAGATTAAGTAGTGGAAAGGGATACTAAGTATTTCTTTCTGCATGACCAAGAAACTAATGAATCTCATACGAAATGAAATGTTCTGGATGTACTCTTCCTATCCATTATACATCCACCAAAATTAGAATGTGAGAATTTTTTTTAAAGAAAATCATTTCCAAAAGTGTAAAAGAGTCCTAGATCCATGGTTCCCTTAATGTAGGGAAAAATCATTTTCACTCCCTTTAAATGAGATTCTATAGGATGGTATTGATATCCTACACATAAGCATACCGAAAACATTAATTTTGGATGACTAGCTGTCAAGTAATGTAGACTTCCTATCATACATTTAAAAGATGTTTGATCTACTTGTTCCCCAAATTCATCAAGATCATGTGAATTTGAGGTACCCATGAGAGTACATATACTCTTAGTGTTGTCATATACATACTTCTTATGAAGATCATTTATATACTTATGTTGTGATATGTATATTCATTCTTGTTTTAAAGAAATTTTAAAACCATGTAAAAATGATAACTCACACATTATACTCATTTCAAACACAGATTTCATTAGATCTGCAAAGGACTCAGTTAAATATTGCAGAGTTGAACCAAATTCAATGTCATCAAAATAAACATGAAAATACAAACTACTATTCTTATATTTATTTATAAAAATAGTTGGAGCAGCATTTCACTTAACATCATTATTTTGAATAAAAATAATGTAAGTCTATCATACCAAACATGAGGGTATTGGTTATGTCCATAAAAAGATTTGGTATCTTTGTAAACATGATCATGATGTTTTGAATCTTCAAAACTAGGAGGTTGTTCAACAATGAAATCCTCTTGTATAAAACCATTAATGATGTGCATTTAACATCCATTTGAAAAATTTACAAATTGAAGAATGCTGTAAAGGAATGAAGAATACGAATAGATTCTAGTCTAGCTACAAGATCATAGATTTCTTAAAAGCCTATTCCTTGTTGTTGATTACAGCCTTTAGTAAAAAATCTTGCTTTATTTCATACTATGATTCCATTTTCATCACATTTATAACTGAAGACCCATTTTACTCCAATAAAATATGTTTCTTTAAGTTATTAAACCAAGGTCCAGACATTATTTCATTTGATTTTATTTAGCTCATGTTGCATAGCTTTTATCCAATCATCATCACCTAAAGCTTCATTAGTGCTTTTTGGTTCTAATTGGGAATAGAATGCTATATGTTCATCTTCATTCCATAAGAATTGTTTAGTCTTAACATGTTTATTTACATCACCAATGATTCTATCAATGGGATGATTGGTTTGATGCAACTGATTTGGGTTTTATAAAACTGGTCCATCAACATAGGGTAGAAAATATTCTGGGGTAAATGATTCAGAAACATTTTCCTAAACATTTTCTTTATCAGAATGATATTCAAACAAAGGATGATAATTAGTTTTTGAAAACACATCTGAAGATGTAGGTTGAGGTTGTTTAAAAACAAAGGGATCAGTTTCCTCAAATTTGACATGTACTATTTCTACAACAGAACATGTATTTTTATTGAAAACTCTATAAGCCTTAAAAGTTGAAGTATAGCCTATGAAAATTCATTCATCTGATGTTGGTGTGAATTTATATAGATTTTATTTATTATTCAGAATGAATAACATGAAACCAAAAACCTTGAAGTAGGAAAGTCTTGGCTTTCTACCCTTCCATAACTCATAAGATGTTTTATTAAGAAAAGATCTAATCAAAACACGATTTGTAGTATAACAAGTAGTACTTATAGCTTCATCCGAAAACATGTTTGTTAACAAATATTTACTCAAAATAGTTCTTGTTATCTCTTGATGAATTCAATTTCATCTTTCAAAAACACCATTTTGTTGAGGTGTTCTGGTTGTTAAGAAGTTATGAGTAATGAATTTTCTACTACAAAATTATTCAAAATAAGAAATTTTAAATTATCTTCCATGATCACTCTGAATTTTTATCAATGGACGCTTTTTTCACATTTTTTACTTGGGCTCTAAAACATTTTAAATAAGAAAAATATTTAGATTTCGTTGCTAGAAAATATACCCATGTAAATCTAGTGTAATCATCATCTAAAAAAATACATAATATTTTTCCTCCAATGCTTCCATTTTATGTTGGGCCAAAAATATCCCTATGCACTAACTGTAATGCATCAATGGTTGAGACATCAACAACTAATTTAAAACTTGATTTATGTTGCTGTCTATATTGACAAGGATCACAAAATTTTGAAGAATCAAATATATGATCTAGTAAATCCTTAACTAGTATTTTCATAGGGAGTATGCATAGGTTCCCAAGGTTATAGTGTCTTAACCTTCAATACCACAAACAATAATGTTCTTCCATTACACTAAGGCAAGGTAGGTCTTGAATCCTATGGTCTTCTATGTTTAGTGTGTATACATTCTCTTGCCTATTGGTAGAATGAATAAACTCTTCCTTGGAATTGTGTACTAAGCATTTTCCATTCCTATAATTCACAAGGCAACATTCATCACATAATTGACTTATGCTAATGAGTTTGTGCTTATGAATCTTATAAAATAAAAAATTTTAAATCATAGTTTTTCTAAGAAGAAGAATGTTACATATACTAATAATTTATCCCTTAGCATTATCTCCAAATGTTACTTTTCCTCCTTTTTCCTTGATAATCTTTTCAAAAAGTTTTTGTTTCCAGTCATATTCCAGGAACATCCACTGTCAAATGTACAATGTATTTTTATTAGTACTTTATTTAATTTCATGAAAATAAGAGTTTTTGACTTTCGAAATCCAAGAATTCATGGATCCAGAAACTTCAGAAAGCAATACATTAAGTATACAAATTTTCATTGAAAAATCTACATTATGAAAACCAAATGTCTGAGAATTGTTTAAAGAACAATTTTTTTCCCCAATGCCCACCACACTGAAACTTAGTGCAGAATAGAGAACATTGAGGAACAAAATAGTTGTTACTAAAAATTGGTTTTAAAAATTTATAACACAAAAAAAGAATAATTCTTTAGATGTAAAATTTGAGAATACATATTATCAAAATTTTCCTTATCTAAGGTAATGTTTTACAAAAACATCTTCAAGGAAAATATCTCTAACTTCAGTCTAATAACTACATTCTTATCATATAAAACATTATCTTTAGCACTAGAGTTAGTCTCGAAAACATTTTTCAAAGAAATTACATTTTCTAGATCCTTAGAATGTTTATACTTAACATAATTTACATCCTCAAGGTTTTTTGAAATAATTTCAAAATCAAGGGTTTTCTTATCAAGATCATTAAAATGATCTGATATATCCTTAGTAAAAATAGAAATTCTTGAATTTTATTTATCAATATTTTTCTTGACTAGAGAATTTTAATTCTAGAGGAGCTTAGAAAACCTAGAGACTTCTTCATAGGTAGGTAAAGTATTAACTTTATCAAAAGAAGATTCTTCATCTGAAGATTCATAATATTTACAATCACTATAATTAGCATTAAAGGATACATTGTTCATAGATTCAGCATTGTATACCTTTTCCGTTAAACAATGATTTTAAATAGGTATTCTGGAATATAAACCAGGATTATTCTTTCCAGAATATTCATAATATCGGGGCTCATCAAAAGAGTCTCCACACTGTCACTATAGGTGTCGTTAGTATTAAAAAATTCATAATTATAGATTTTTAGTACTTTTTTCTATTACAATAAGAAATATTTTACTTTACATATTTTCTCTTAAGTATAGGATAATCAGGCTATATAAGTCCATCTCTTTTACATTCATAATAAGTGACATTGGAGTCTCTCTTATCCTTTCTTTCTGTCTTATTGAATCTATAATAAAAATATTTCTTCCCAACTATCTTGTTAATCCTTCGAGCAATATTTGATAGTTAATTCTCACAATGTTCACTTTCACTAGATTCGGATTGTATAACAACCTTATGAGATATAGATTTTGTAACTCTCTCAGGAGTCTTGGATTTCTTATTATTTGAAGTAGTTGTAAATGAAACTCTTCCATTCCCATTCTTCTTCTTAACATTGTCAGAATCTCTCTTAATTCTAGTATCATGTTGAAGAAGAGTTCCAAAATGTTCATCAAGTGTAATCTGTAAGACATTCCAATTCTTATCTAATGTTTTCCTCATGGATTCCCTCTCAATAGACATGATGTCTATAATCTTCTCTATCTGTGCTACATAATCCAATCCATTCTCACCCATAGACTGTATGCTACTGAAAATAGTCATAATTCTTTTTTGTACCTCACATATAGGTTCTCCATAAGGAACAAAAAAACCATGGTACTCATCTCTAAGCATAGGTATTCTAGTTTCAATAACATTGGAAGTACCAAAATGTGTAACTTCAAGTTTCATTGAAATAAAATTTGCTGCTTCAAAATAAAAAATATTGATATATATATTCTTGGTCATGGAACACAAAAATGAATTATGTACCTTGTAGTTATGTTGATATTATGATTTCTCCTGATTGGTACAAGTTCATGAATTCTTTATCAGGAATCATGTAATATCCAGTAAGCATAAAAAAGTTGTCTACTCTAGTATTAATAAATAATGTCTTCATATGGTCTCTACAATATGCATAATCATTCCCATCAAAAATAGTTGGTGTAGTAGGATTATGATTTTTAATTGAACCAACATTCATTCCTACCATCTCAAATAAAATATTTCCACACACACTAGTGAGTAATAAATTTTTTTAAGAAAGGACATAAATATCCTATTCACATAAAATATAGAACAATGAAAATCTTGAGAATGAAAACATATATGTGAATATATGTATTTTAGAGACCTCCACTGATACCAATTGTTAAGTTGGTATGAAGTATGATATTCTCCTAAAATACCAATGTAGGATCGAAATAATGTAGATGATCAATATATAAGAGGGGGTGGGTGAATTGTATAATGTAAAAAATTCATTTGGAACTAGTAATGATTGTTATTTTTAATAAAGTTAAACATGGTAAATTTCAAAAACCCTTATGTTCTAAAAACATTCTTTATTCTAGAAATGCGAATCAGAGAAAGTAAATCCAGAAATTTGATTCTGAAAATGAAACTTAACAAAAGTTTACAAAGATAAAGATTTTACCTTAAACATATAGAATCTTACTAAATCAAAGTATACAAGTACAAAAAAGTGTAAGATATTTATATTTTTATAAAAAACCAAAATGTAGAATAAAACATGAAACAAAACAAGTAACAAGTAGTAATTCTTTTAACTCAAAGAGATGATTAACCAACACACTTGAATAAATGACCATTTATTTATACTTTAAAGAAAGTCTTTCTTACCCAATCAAGGGTAAGCACTCGATATGAAGATCTGATTTTTTCTTTCTATCCCCAAAAGCCCTCAACTTCAAGGTAGTTGACATCTCTGTCTTCCTCAAAAAAGTAGTCCTCAAATTCTAAGGATGTTAGCACCCCTGTCTTCCTATCTTTGGAATCCATCAAATGTACTCAGAAAAATTTAGAGTCGCATGAATAAAATCTAAACAATATGTTTATGAAACACAACGAATGAAAGTATCTCTCTAGAAATCACTTCAGCAGCATGTAATCTCTAGAGTTGTATAATATTATTGATCTTTTTCAAATGATCTCCTATTTATTATCATATCTTCATCAATCAACACCCTCCTCTAGCAGTCATATTTTTCCTTGAAATTCGTAGGGACCTGTACATGAGTCACTCAAACAAAGGATAGTTAATAACTGAATGCACGACATCATTTTATAACCAAAAAATGAGTATGCAAATATAGGTTTACTTAACCAAATTTATTTTTTGGAGTTTAAGGAAAAATAAACCTTCAGAGTCTAACCAAAAACCATTTGAAGTATATAGTACATAAATATTCAGATTCTATTTTCCAAAGAATTTGGAACCTTAATTCTATAGAATTATAGAGTCTGAATTTCATGAAAATTCATAGTCTGAATTCATAATAATTCGTAGTCTGAACATAGAATAATCAGAGTCAGAATTCATAAGAATGCAGAGTTCTAACATAAAAAGTTCGGAGTCTGAACTTGAAATGTTTGGAGTCTGAACTGATTAGAATTTGGAGTCTAAAATCACAATGTTTGAAGTCTTAAGTCATAATAATTTGGAGTCTATACATACAAATTTTGGAGTCTAGATTCGGAGAATTCAGAGTCTGAACATAGAAAGTTCAGAATCTTATTTCAAAAAAATTCAGAGTCAGAACTCAGAAAGTTCAGAGTCTAAATTTAGAAGAATTCAGAACCTAAATATGGATTCTAAAATATAATTCCCTTTATCTATGTATTTATAAGACTCCGAGGTTTTGGATATGAAACATAGTTTTATACCTAGACATTATGTGATCAATGATAAACATGGTACAAATAAATTTACTTGGTGAAGGAAAATTCTCTTATGAATGTAAAACATAGGAAAAAAATTTCCTTAATATAATGCGTTTGAGATTCTCAAAACAACAAGTAATTGAAAATTCATAAGGAAACCTTAATTATTCAACAATGATTACAAATTATTACTCATGATAACTAGTGAGATAGTTTTGTAGAAGAATTTCTAGCTATTCTAATTCATATGAAATAAATCTATCATACTGCATAAGGACACAACCATGTCCTTTCATTGATGAATCACTATAAATAACAAACCCATCATTCCCCTATGGTAGAGTCATTTTAGGAGAATTGACTAATCTTCTTTTCAGTTCTTCAAAACATTCTTCGTACTGTTTTTTCCAAACAAATTTAACCCCTTTACGTGTGAGCTTGGTTAATGGGTTAGCCAGTCAGACCAAATTCTGGATGACGCACCAATAATAACCTAATGAACCATTAAATCTTTGTACCTAATTTATACTTTTCTGTGATGGCCATTATTTTATTGCATTGGTCTTTGAAGGATCAACATAGATTACATCAATAGAGACACTATGGCAATGATACGAAATTTCCTGATGCTAGAATTCAGACATGCTAAACATCGCATATAATTTATTTCTTCTATGAGTTTTTACAAAAATGCTCATGTGATTTTCATGATAATCGTAGTTTTTAGAATATACAAATATATAATCAATAAATACCACTACAAATTCATTAAGATATTCTTTGAAAACTTTATTCATTAGATCTAGAAAAAAGAGGGTGCATTATTCAGTCAAAATGGCATTACTGTAAACTCTTGATACTCGTACCTAGTTTGAATTGTTGTCATTGGAATGTATTCCTTCTTCATGAACAACTGATGATATCCAGATCGATGAATAATCATTGAAAAATATTGAGCTCCATGAAGTTGATAAAATAAATCATCAATGCGAGGTAGGGGATATTTGTTCTTTATTTTTATATCATTGATCTTCCGGTAATCAATGCACAACCTCATAGATCCATATTTATTCTTAAAAAAAATGAACATGGGATCCCTCTATAGAAACACTAGGAAAATAAATCATTTATTACTCAAATCCTGTAGTTTATTCTTTAGTTCCACAAATTCAACTGTGTCCATTCAATAATAGGTCTTCAATATGGGCCTTGAACCAGGAATTAAATCAATGGAAAACTCAATTTCTCATTCTGGAGGATGTCCATGTAAATCCTCTTGAAACACAACATCATATTCTTGCACAATAGGTAGGTCCACTATTTGAACATTCATTTCCTCACCAATAGTTATTTCATTCTATTCATCCCCAATAATTGAATTTAGTAGAGCTACTGGGGGTGGATTTTGAAAATAATTAGGTGGTGACATTTCTTCTCTAATGATAATGTGCTCATTATCTTCATCGAAAATTGTCACATCCTTCTTCTTACAATAAATTTTCACATCATGCTCTTAAATCCAATCCATACCGAGGATTATATGAAATTCAATCATGGATATGACCATGGGATCAGTACAAAAATAATATTTATATGCCAAAATGGGGACTAATTCACAAAACATTGTTACAATGATACTTCCCTTAATAGTTTTGACTGACAACTACCATGTTAAAAAAAATGGAAATATCTAATTCTACTAGCAAACGTGGATGATATGAAACAATGTGACGATCAAAATAATATAAATCAGTGGCTAAATTTAAGGAAACATTTAAATTATCTTCCACCACATCATTTATAGCTTCAACTTTATCAGTAATGATCTCTTACGGTTGGACTTTCTCCATTCGCCTTTTCTGAGGTACGTTTTCTTTGGTGCTTAAGACATTTATTTGCATAATGACCCATTTCACTACAATTGTAGCATTTTTCATTGATATGAACTTTTTTTACATTCAATCACGAGCAAAGTGGCCTTTTTCACCACACTTGTAACAGAATCCCTTTCCCATCAGGCAATTACCGGGGTGTTTTTCTCACATTTAATATAGTTTGAAAATTCAACTTTTATCTTCTTCCCCTTATTTTTATTTCCATATTTTTCAACATATCTCTTCTTCTCATTCTTTTATTTAATGTCATAAAACATAGTGAATTCCATTTCTATCTTAATAGCACATAAGGAAATATCTTCGTATTATGAGATGATTTTTGAGACTAATGCTTGATGTAGAAATATTTTTAACCGATCAATGAATTGGCCAATATTACTCATTAGGTTACATATATAATCAGAAACATGACTTTCTGTCCTTGTATATTTATACTCACACTTGGGGACATATTCATCCTCTTTTATTCCTTACACTAATAAATTTTCCTTCCATATCCACTCAAATGTCACGAGAATGTTTTTTCTATGAAAATATTTTTAAAATCCCTCTATTAAATACTTGAAACTTATCCATATTCCGTTGAGTTTTGAATTAATGACCACCATTGATCTATATCACCTACGAGGTGAGAAACTGCCATGAAAACGTTTTCCCTTTTACTACTCCCTAGAGCTTGAAATATTATCACTAAGGAACATATCCATTGCTCAGCTAATTTTTTTAGTCCCATTGAATATTAGAAGTTGTTTCCAAATGAAGTAGTCTAACAATGATCATCCACATTGTGGATCATTGTTCTCCATACGGGTAAGGTTATTAATCACAACCTGAGTGATTTTTCCTAGTATGGTGATAAGCTGATCAGCACCAGTTGCATCACCAACTCTAGTATATATATCTTCAGTTGGATGGAAATCCATATATGGATTACGTGAATTGATACAATTTATATTTATTCTACTTGGCTTCCTTTCTATTCTGTGGAATACACTAGATTAGTTAATAAATCAAAATACATAATTTCAAACTAGTAAAACACTTATCATAAATTGAGATGTTTATAGATATAATCCATAATTATAAAAGAAAATTTCTTGGAGGAAGTATTTACTCATAAATCAATTCTAATGGTTTGTAATGAAATTTTGAATTATCCTAAACATATCCCCAAGGTGTTTCGTACCCAAGAGTGAAAAAAGACCTATTATCATGTACCAGGATACCCTTAGTCAAGCTTTAAACTCCTTGTAAGAGTTTTCACTTCTAGGTACATCTATTCGAGAGAGGCCTCTACCTACTCATATCGAAATATATATGTATTTCATGGAAAAGTATGAAAATATCTACATTACCAAAATTCTAGGATGTTCATTTATACTAATACCTAAAGGATAACATAGGGTAATGTTCTATAATCAGTGTATTTCTAAATCTAGTTTCCAAGATTTGTACTAAACATTCTATGATACCAACTGTAATGCCCCGACCCAAGTTACCCAGATTCGGTGCATTATTACATAACATTGGCATGATAAAAATAGATAAATTATTGAAAGACAGATTACTATAGTAGACTTGGAAGTTGTAGATACATACATAAGTTTTACATTATATAATGAAATAAAAACAACAACAAAATTTTGGCCCATTTAAACACACATATATCCCTTAGACAATCCCAGCAGGTCAACCCTAAAATAAATCATCATATCCTGGGAAAAATAAGACATAGAATGGGGTGATCTAATATGCTCAGTAAGGATAACAATTTAGAGAAAACATTTAAAAATAAATATAATCATTTATGGAAATGTATAAAATTAAACCAAATAAATTTTTAACAGAAAATTCATCATAATATGGAAAATATAAATAAAAAAATTATTTACTTATTCACAAGGTTGTTATACTAGTAAAATAATCACATGTAATGTCAATAGATAATTTTATAATGATGGAATGTAAAATGTCGAATATCATAACCACATAGTCAAGGCCTCCTTCAAAGGCTACAAATAAGATTTTATCAAGGACTTGTTCCAAGACACTAGTTTTTCTTCTGAGACCTTCTGATGCATTTTGGAGCTATAGCGGGCTCCACCTATCACATTTTATGTCCAATGAATTCCTTATATGAAAGGATTTCAATCATAACATTAACATTCGTATTAAAAATATCATACAAAATGTTGATATTGTAACCATAAACAATGAATGGAATTATAATAATACATCCATAGCCAAACATATCACAAAACCATCAACAATATATGGAAGATTATATTATAATAAATAAACTTCAAATAAGTGCAAAATCCCTCAAAGGATGATCACATTGATGAAATCAAAACTATTTGAGAGAAATATTTCATTCTATTTTGGAATCATTTAAAAGTCACATATTTTTAATAGAAAACATTGATTTTAAAAATATTCTTATATTATTATAAGGAATGGTTATAAGATTTTATAATGGTGGAGAATAGAAGCAACAACCATATAAGATAAAATAATTCTTACCTTAATTAGTCGAAAAGGTCATAATGTACCTTATTTGGAAAACAATAGGAAGATTCTTTTAAAATCATTTTATAAAAAGTTAAAAAAATGGTATAAGTGACTTTAATCCATAATCTAGTATAATTTTTTTTTGAAATACATTTTCAAGAAACACAGATGTGGATGATAAAGTGGTCCTTATAGATACTTATGTACTAACAACCTCAGATAAATAAAGAGATTGTAACAGTAACACATACATTGTACTATTCCATGATAGAGAGTACGTTAACATCTTTTATAATAGGTAAATCATTATTATTAAATTTCTCATGAACCACATACATAAATATGATATCATATATCATCATCTAATATTGCTTTTTAAATAATATTTTAGTGGTATAATTGTTTCATTTGTCAACTGACTCACTTTCCTTTATATGTTTTGTTAGGTATGCCATGATTGTTATGTATATGATGTATTTTATTCATATTATGATTGATATTAATTTCTTGAACAATATTTTTAATCATAAAATGAAAATTCATCTTGAATGGTTATGACGGGGAATGAATCTCATCACATTTGTGGAGACGGTAATCCGTACGTACGCACGAGCGACAATAGGATTTTTTTGATGAGAAATAGTAATTAATGGGATGGTATATTACATATAAATAATCATTAACATATTATATTTATCATTTACATCAATTATACTCATTATTATACATATCCAAATAATTAAGTGTTGAATTACAAACTATACCACAACGTGGAGACGGTAAGCCATACGTACGCACATATGGTGACATTTTAATTCATAGGATGGATAGAGTAATGAATATGTTTGTAACATACATCTAATAACATACTATTATGTATAAGGTGATGGATTGTTTTATTTTTTTTATGTAAACAACAAATAAATATGATGTGTAATAAGAAAAGAACTCAGAAGGAGGTGATGAAATTATTACCTCTTCTTCAGGTGCTTCCTTTTTGAATAGATCAAAATGCTCCTTATGTTGGATTTGGATCATTGTATTTCCTATTTCTGGAATAGTGGGTGGTTGGAAGGATATTTGAGTAGGGTTTGGCCAAGCCAATTGTCTTTGGTGGTGTGATTTTGAGAGAAGGAGAAGTAAACTTTTATGCGAGAGGTGAATGTCACTTTAGGAAAGGCTTGAAATATATTTTTATTATATAGTAATATTAGGGTTATAATGTATCCAAACTGATTTCTTAAGAGGATAAGTTGGGTATGGGTCTAATTACTCTCAGGAAATATGCAATAGATAAGTTTTGTTCACCATATTAATATTATCTTTTAAATTTAACTCATAGTTAAATAATTTAACTTTTGCAATGCGTTCTTATATTATTATGTTAAATAGTTAATAAACATAGTATTAAATTCCAAGAAAACCCCATGTTGTTAATTAAATAAATATATATCATTATGTATGTTCTTTTGCAGAACCGATGATTTTTAGGAATATTATATCAATTAAAAATATGGTATTATCTTTCAAAACTCATTTATGTAAATTTTCACAGTATTTAGTATTTTGATTTTGTTAATGTTGTTACAACTTGATTAAATAGAAAAAAATTAATTTAATAAACCCTAAAAGTCATTTTAACCTATATAATATGATGAATTCATCAAAATTCCCAATTTAAATTTATTTGGATATTTATAATATAAATTATTTTAATTTTTGGTAACTAATATAATTAATGCATCATCATTATGTCATAAATAAATCAAACTAGTTAATGTCTTAAAATTATAAATAAAATACCATTATTTAGGAAATCAATTTATTTTCTAATTAATATTTATAGTTGAATTTATCTTATGTGTAACCCTATATTAATAATGCTTTAGTTATTAAACATTGAATTTAACACTTTTAACTATTCTTTAAATAAAATATAATAAGTGTCTAAATCAGAAATCCGGAAGACCAAGAAATTTGTATTTTATTCATAAGGTTGATTTTGGTCGAACTACACTTGTCCAACAAAATTAAGACATGTGTTAGGGTAATAATAGTATCATTTTTACCTTTAATTACACTAATTACTTTTAACCATGGTAAATAAAATTCTAAAGTTATGATAAACCAAGATATATTTTCATCTTATGGAATCACATTTTACTTACCAATTTCAATCGTTTCTCCCCTATTTTCAAAATTCAATTCACAGAGGCGGTAAAATAATGTTTTATGCAAATTTTCTAACATGCTTAGAAGGTGGGTAAAATGCGTTTAAAAGTAAATAAAATTTTATATATCTAATTTAATTATAAAATTACTTCAATAAATGACACTGAACTAATATTGGAAATACATATCTATTTTGACATAAAATAAATTTAAATAAAATAATTAATTATTCAAATAAAAAGGTGATTTTATACAATAACGATATTTTTTTCACTATTCATAGAAATTTGAATGTTTTCAAAAAAAATTCCACAAACTCACCCTAAGCTAATTTGGATATTCTGAATCCAAAAATAAAGTCAATTTTTGAAAAATAATGTTTATAATATTTCAAAATATGGGTAATACTATTCATAACAGCTAGTTTGATTGGTCAGGGTGTGCTAGAACTCGACGTTGCATTCAACGCAAGTTATTATATTATTCAAAGGGAAAAAGACTGTGGAATTTTGGGGTGATACACATAGTGTCCTAACCTAGATTCAAAGTAGATATTATATGTGGCATTGACTAAAAATCCATGATTATGACCAATCATATCGTCGTCAATTGTTTTAAAAAATAATCAGACCATATTAAATAATTCCTATAAATTACTTAAAATAATGATAATTTAATGATATAGTAAATATACATATTAATCATAGAAATTTTAAAAATAAAATGGACCATTTTTATAAACACCGCTTTAGTTTCATTCAAATGACTTCAAAACCGAAGTCTCAAAAATGGTAAAAAAATTTACATCCACACATCGTAAATTGAGTTTAGACATATAAGTGAGATCGATAGGCAACCTCCATAACATATTACTCAAATCATGAAGGTCCAAACTATTGTAGACCAAATACATAGAAATTATCTTAGGTACTGATATCACACACCAGACTTGGTAATTCCCCCTGAAACCATTCTACAACAAACCTACATTAGTCAACTAGAAACGCCATAAAAGTTAACCTACCAGGGTGATTAGGTGCAACAAAAAAAACATAAAAACTCATATATATAATATAATAAGACATTCCACTAGAGGAAAAAAATAAAATATTAAGATACATGATAGATCCATTAAATATAATACAATCTAAAAAAACTAGAAATTACGACATGAAAAGACAATCATGTCTCTTTGTGACCTACTATCACCTTCAGACTACACCGATTTGAAAAATGCATGGAAAATAGAAGTTGAGACACAAAAAAATTCCCTCCCTTTACACGTGTCATTTATAACTAGATATAAACTGTCCAAGTTAAAATATATTTTATGATAAAAAATAAATCTCGGACTCATCCTCATTGTCTATATAAATTCTAATATCAAGAATTCAATTATTCAATCATTAAAAAAATATATATTTACAAATAATTTCTAGAAATGATATCCAATTATGAATCATTCATTATATTTATAAAATCATTTCATATTGAAAATACAATTAATAAAAAAATTACATGTAAAAATTATTAAATAATAGTCAATTAAATACATGGTTACATGATAAGATAAGTATGTTACCATGACAGAATCCATCATGTAATATTTTGTCAGAAAATAGTTTAGACATAAGGATCCATGTGATAATATTATAATAAATGATAATGAAAACCATTTTTTAAACAATGTGCTTATATAATATATCTAAAAATCCCAAATAAAGGTTGACTGTGGATCAACCAGATAACCTCATTTAGAATTACAAATAATATAGTGAATGAAAACCTCAATAGTACATATAGAAATTATGAATAACATTTCTATTCCCAAGAAATGTATGGTTACCCAATGTTTTATCTTTATCCATCAACATAAAAAAAATCCATGATCAAAACGTATAAAAAAATTTCAATGTAATGAAAATCCACTCCAATGGATGAAAATTAATTTTCATATCAAAACTAGTAGTCAAAAACATTAGCAAGAACATTGTATTGAAAAACGATTTTTAAGTAAAAATGACATAAAATTTGATTTTGTTCCAAAAAATTATATTGTATAACAAATAAATTCATTTACATTATTATTTGAATAAAATTTAAAATACAAAAAAAAATTAATATAATTATCCCTTTGTATATGGAGTGATACCTCATGAATGAGTTTGAAATAAAACACCATAAAAATAGAGTCTATGTATGTGTATATAAGAACCACAATATCATAGATCAATAAAAAACATAATTACAACATCAAATGCGATAGATCTTAAAAAACCACCCACATTGGTTCCAATTAAACAAGGGGATGGAGGATAGATAATACAATGATCTAATAAGGTATTAGGAAACCACTTCAATATGTGACCCTATCTTCATAAATCAATCAATAATGAATGTTAATTTCTATTAATGCAAATGGTTAATCCACTATATAATGAGGGAAGTATTAGGTCATGCCTAAATAATATTTAGGGGTTATTAGCTATATATTTGAATATAGAAAAGGGAAAAACCATATTTTTTAAGATTTCCATTGGTGTGCATAGTTTGATGGAACTAATTGAAATACTGTATTGAAACCATGTGTCGGTACTGTCTCCTTAAAAATTTAATCCACACGGTCTCCTAGGGAACAATGCACGGTTCAGTTAAACCATGAAATCCCATTGGAAAAACTCCCAAACACTACATGTCATTCCTTGGAGAGCTTCATATTTTGGTTATTCAAGGTCAAACCATGATAAACCAAACTAATAAAAAACATTTCCAATTTCCACAATTTTTAAACATCTTTTTTCAACCATGAACCAACTATATTCATTTCATGTCTCCTCCAAAATTATCTATTTTAACAACTGTTCCCCCGAAATATCTATATATATTTCAAAAAAAGATAAATTACAAATTAATGTTAAAATGAGATTAATTTGGTGAAAACATAAGACAGAAATATGGTATTTTTCCTATAATAATCATAGTTAATGAAAATTTTAGTTCACTGTTGGTTACTAGGTTTTATTGTTTCTTTCTCATTTGTTATGTCATCAACATCATGGGAAACATGGAATGATTGCATTGAGTTTTTTGGGTCCATTAGAGATTTTTGGGAAGGTGTGGAATGTTTATTATAATTTTCCTCTTCAAGAAAAATGTAATTCTATCCAAAATATTTTTATTATTTCGAAGGATTAGAATTATATTTCTAAAACTCGTATTTTTTGTGTTGGTATAATCATGATGTTGAAACTTATTTATCAAAGAATGAGAATCCATTCGTGAATAATGATTTAGAGTCAACATTACATCAAGTTAATAGGATACCTTTTTTTCTACATTATATTGTATCATGGTTATAATTTGATTGTGTTTTGGGAGCATGAGGTACTAATAACAGATCCATGATGACATATATTTAACATGGAATCATTTTAATTGGATTTATAGGGATAAAAAAAATTTATGGTTGGGTGGATGTAACATATTATTGCCTTCCTATAGGTAATTCCAAACCATTATTTTATTATTTAAATTACTTTTTTTCTCATGTCATGATTATTTAGGATGAATTTGGAGGCAATTTTAGCTTTATGGGGTTATAATGGTTTCCATATGTTTAAGGAAACCTGTGGAGTTTGTCCACAGAAATTGTGCATTCATTTTGGAGCCACAAGAATTTGGTGCACCATTTTTTTATATGGTGTGGAATCATGATATAAAAAAATGGTTCACCAAATTCTTGTGGCTCTAAAATGAATACACAGTTTCCATGTAAAAACCCAACAGGTTTCCTTAAGCATGTGGAAACCATTATAACCACATAAAGATAAAATTTTCTCCAAATTCACCTTAAATAATAATTTAATGAAAAAAGTAATTTAAATTAGATCAAGTAGTTTTGGATTTAGAATAACCTTATCTTAAAAAATATATGCAATGTTAATCTCATTTGATCTAATTTAGGTAAGTATATATTTCCTATTGATGATTCATATTATATTTAATTCTCCAATACATATATTTTAATAAAACATCTTCTTATTTATAGATATAGACTCTGTTTTTTGGGATCTTTATTCTACGTGGTGATTCTTAATCGGATTTTCCACATTATTCTTTAGAAACCATGACGTACGTGTTATAATTGACTATGTTCTTAATGGTAGGAGGTTTTGTTATACATTTACATTCAAATGAATCCCAATATTTATTGACATTATTAAAATCAGTTATTAAATGATATTAATTCCCATATTTGAAATTATTGGTGTTTTGTTTTGATATTGGAATTGAATTGATGAAAATCCCCCAATTTCAATGAAATTGATATAATAAGGTGGGTTTAAAGAATATAAAATTATGAATTGAAAAACAATTTATTAAAATTTATTTCAAAATGATCCTTAAAAAAATTTCAGGAATTGAATAATTTTTTTTTAAAATGAATGTTAATTTTGAACACCATGATTCACTTTGGAAATAAATATGGGATTGTTGGAAACTAATTTATGGGGAAATGAAATTTTAAAATTGAATGACATTAATGAATAATATAAAAATGTGGGCACCCTCAGGGGATTTATATTTTATTTTGACATGAATTGTTGATTTATCATTACAAAATGTGTAAAGTAAGGTAGTTAGTCTGTAACAGGGACCACAATTCCTTTATTATGAATCCCTAGCAATGGATTTCAGATGGAAACACTAACTAATACTTTTTTCAACTATGTATCAAGTATAATATCATGTAATGGACAATGAAAAAATTTCATGTTGTGGTTCCCCTTACGAGGGGTTGATTTTTGTTTTCAAACATTAATATATATTTGTTAATAAATGTGAAGATTTATGATCAAATTATCATTAAATAACATACCATGGGGATTATTTGAATGGTTCATCACTTTAATTGACTTTATTGAGAAGCCCATTGAAATTAATACATTTTTATTCAAAAAATTGATTTATATATATATATTTTAAAATAAAAGTTCCATTTAAAATATTTAAATTTACTTACATTATGTCAATCCAAAAAACACGTTTTTTTCAAAATATCTAATTGGTTTTTCATTTCGTAATCTATATAAATTAATTTCTTCACAGATTTACTAATATGGAATTTTTTATTGAATACATAATGAGACCTGTCGGGGTTTCAATGATCATACATTACCTATTCCATTGATATTTTTAGGTTATCTTATTCCAAGTCAGAGTAATGGAAAAGTGCCACTTAGAGGTGGTGGTTGTTTTTGACCTTTGAGATATCCACACAACGAGCTAACTAGCGGAGGTATTATCTACTATACACATTATAGGTATGAGATTTTATCTCTATATTTTTTTAGTACATTGATGATGTTAATTTTTTTTGTGTTTTATTACTTGTTTGATTATAGTATGTTCTCCTTTTGGATCATTATTCATGGAAACTTTTGTATTTATATTCCAATGTTTTTTGGTACAACTGATTTCCCCTTTGATCTTTTATGTTTCTAGGATATTTTTGAAAACCCATGAGGAATAGAAAAACCATTCAGTCTTTGTGAATGATTCCTCATGTATCTTGGTTCGAGAGTATTTTGTTAGACTGTGACATGGTGAGCTGAAAACAATGCCAGAAATGGTTTCCTTTTGAAATTTCAGATGCGATGGGATGATCACTATTAATATAGGAATAATAATGGTAAAATATTAGAATGGGGATAAAGGAAACCATACTAATTTTTATCTTAAATCAATATGAATAAGATAGTTTTAAATAAAATTGATCGTAAAGAGTATTTATACAGAGTTCATTCAAGGGTAGGAGCATTCCATGAGACTATCAATGGTGCCCTTTTAGAACTTAAAGGTCTATGAGGATACTAGATTCCTACCAAGTGTCTTCCATTTCATTATGTAGTTTACACATCTACTTAGACACTCTATGGGACACCACTTGTCATCATGTTTATTGTAATACATCCTATAAAAATACCATAGAAGAAAATTTCAATAAATATTGAATCCTGTACATTTTTTTTATCCTTCCACTTATGTAGCCTCTTTTTAATATTTTTATAAAGAACTATAAATTTCAACCCCTATATACAATTCAAAAAAAATTATTTTTATAATAATTTTTGTTCACTATTATATAATACATTATATGGTTCTATTTACTCTAGATAACATGAGATATTATAATTCAGAAGACTACACCAGGGAAAAATGTACCTTATTTATTATACCAATATCATTTCACTTGTATCATATAACTATTATTATCACCTAGTCATGTTTAAAAAATCATTGGTGTCATTTATTGGTACATAATCCTATTAGGATCCACTTTATTTTTTTTAAAGCTTAAAATAATCCATAGAAGCCAAATTATTTCTGGGGATCTTATATTTAATGATCAAGGCCATGGAGAATATATTCATTTGAAAGAATATGACTATTTTTAATAAATGTGGATTTATGTTTTCGCTATATATTAATTTTCTATATACCACATGTTTATTTTATCTCCTCAGTTATATATATATATATGATTTTTCTGATTTAAATAATGAAAACAAATTTCAGTAACCAAATTCTTATTCCCCAATAATTTTAATCCATTAAACACTATAAAATGAATTAATAATATTATAAATCTATATTAAAACAATTTTTATATTAGTAGCTACATATATTTATATATCTCAAGAAAATGTGATGTCTATCGCTTTCATGTAATGAATTAAAATCACAAATAGATGAACTCATAATTAAGAGAATGAAGTACTGAAATTAGACTCCTTATTATTTTACAATATATTTCCCTTAAAAATAAATTGATATTGATTGATAGATTTCATGACCCGAAACAAAAGGATAAACACTAAACATGATATATTATATTCTAACAGTTAAATTGTAGGTATTAATACAAACAAAAACTTTTTGAATCGATATATATGAATGTTTTATATAATAATGTTTATTATTATTATTATTTAAATTAGTACTCAAATTTCATTGAATCAATGTTTTTCTTCAAAAATATGTCTTCTTCCAGGAAAATTGTATTTTAAATAGAGATTAGAAAATAGTATTAAGTTGTCTATTATTTTTAATTATTTTTAAGAAATTAATATTATATTTGAAAAAATAATATAAATATTATATTAAGGAGATTTTTTGTATGAAATTGTTTACATTAATATGAATAGAAAAAGTTACCATTTTTTAGTAATACATTTATTTCAATTCATTAAATCATTTAAATTAAAACTCACAATAATTTATGTATATTATCATCAATTAACATGATAAAAAAAATTAATTAATTACATAGTAATCACCATTATACCAGATTTTTTCTTAATTATATTTTCAATCAAAAAAAATATTATTCAGAAAAAGAATTTCTTGATTTTTATGGATTTATATCAAAACTAATTTCTACAAATTCTAAAAATTTAATTTGGGAAAATTAATTCCATATTTCAGAAAATGAGTTTCTAATTTTCTATATATCCCCCCATTATTTATTATCATTGTCAACAATATCAGTGGTAAATATTTGCAACATCGACAAGGGTGAAATGAGGTTATAACCATGAGATATGTGCAGGTAAATATCCCTAATACTTGAATTTTTTCTATTGGATGAGTGGTGTGTAAATAATACCAAACTATACATGAAAATATTGAAATTTCTTGAAACATTCCACATATTATATCATTTAAATTGTTTTACGGAAATGGAAAATTAAAAATGTTACTTTTTGGATTTTAATTTCACTTAATTTAATTCATTGGGAATAAAAGAATATATGGGAAATATAAAATTATATTTTAAAGGTATATAATTTATATTATTTATATTAACTAATTTTTTAATTTTATCGATGACATAAATATGTTAAGTTCTAATGCAATGATGATACATTGTCTTTGTGTGATGTAGGAAAAATGAAGTAAATTATTTTTATAAAAAATAACACTAATAATATTCGGATTAATTGTAGTGTAAAATTAATTAAATAACTATTTATAAATTAAATATGATGGAAAATATTTTGATATTATAATTCCATTTCTATATTGATTTCCTTGAAGTAAAATTAAAATAATAGTCATGAAAATATATGTAAGGATATTTTATATTAAAATGCATTTTATTAAATGATATGAAAATAACAATATATACTGATATAAGATAAATGTGAAGGGAAATAGTGTTGAATTTAATCCTAGGACTATTTGAGAGACCCTATTATACTAATATGTTATTTTTTACCTTTAATATCTAGTGAATGTCATACCACAATAATTGTTTAAAATAGATTACGAGGGGGTTAAAATAGTAGATAAGGTTTAAAAGATAGTACAATCATGCCAAAAGATGATTATTTGATGATATTTCAAACATAAAATTTCCTAACATTAAAATTATTTCCATTTTGTGCCACTAGATATGATTATTTTATATAATATATTTTAAAATTTTAAAAACTTCTATGTTTGTTCGTTCCCTTGGATAAAAAATATGACTACATATTTTTCGTTATTCATAACGTTTTATTCATAGAGATTAGAAAATAAATTTCCAATGACCTTAGAAACATAATTTCCTTCATTATTGTTATTTTGTTCCTACCCTGAATCATTATATTAATTCATATGGAATAAGCCAAATGAAAAAACTCAAAGAATATATAATAATCCTACACAACCATTTCAATGAATATTTCTAATTATACATAATATAAATATGCTTTAACCATTATTCGATATTTAATCAACAATCATAAATATATTTTTATGTTATTATTATTATTTTTATTGTACAACTATCTTCCATCTCATTTCAATCAAATGAGAAATGAAAATAATTCCTCTGTATAAGTGTAGACTTCCCCCTCCACTTAGAGATTTGATTCATTATCATCACCATATAAAATTTATAATTATAATCATCAATTTTATAAGTTTATGTGATACTAATAATAATATTTTTATTATGTAATGTTGAATTATTATGTACCGTATTTTAATTATATCAATCAAAAAGAGGAAAAATGACTCATACTTACGTAAATACTACCATCACAATTAGGTAATTTAAATCATTTTTAATCACTACAAATATGAAAGGTTATAAATATATTAATAATTTTTATACGTTAATTATGTATCAAGATTAATTTTTTGGATACTAGGAATCCACAATCAATGTGATGGGGATATAACTTATAAATAAAAACATCTGTGAAAAAATAGAAGTTATCACTTGGAATGAATAAATTAATAATTATTTTTTTTCAAATGGGTGATATGATGTTATAATTAAATTATTAATGATATGATATGTATAAATTTGGTTCAGTAATAGAACTATAACATGTTTAATTTTTTTATATAGGATGGTTGAGTACATACATCAACATTTAGAATTGTGGTAAGGGTTTCACATCTAACAAT
The DNA here is from genome assembly GCA_963277665.1 of Viscum album. Taxonomy (NCBI): domain Eukaryota; kingdom Viridiplantae; phylum Streptophyta; class Magnoliopsida; order Santalales; family Viscaceae; genus Viscum; species Viscum album. Next base: position 445,884,538 of record OY728160.1, read on the forward strand.
TGTTTCTACGAGACATATGCCATATTCACCACAAATTCATTCATTTAGTGTTCCCATCACACTTTTGATATGCTATATATTTAATAGATATATATTCAGGTCATTTAATGATTCATTTAATGTTATTTTCATTGTAGGAGTAATGAATCAAATGTTATAAAAGGGTTATTGGTTTTATGTCATAGTTTCAATTTATTACTAGGATTGCTTATAAATAAATTTTATGATTATGAAATTATATTATATATATCTCAAAAATATTATCTATTTTCTTATCATATTTTTATGTTTGAATATTAATATTTCCATTTAATTTTTCTCCCAATATGTACTCAAAACTACGAAGGAATGTTTTTTGATAAAACAAACCTTTTATTCTATTCAGTTGGGAATCTATTTATTCTATGTCGTTATTTTGTTTAAATGGGATTCAATAATTTTTTCACTATTATATATTAAATAATTAAATTCATTTTAATGAATTTATTTATTTTAAAAGTTTTTTAAATGGAATAATTCATTCAGTTTCTGAATAAGATTATTTTTTAAACGTTTGAATAGAATCTTTTTTATTATTCACCACTCAAATAGGTTTTTCCAAAATAAAGAATAATTTTTTCATTAAGGATTATTTATGTATTTCCATTATTATTTTAAAAAAATTCTTCAAAATATTTACATATATTAATGATTTTAAATAAATTACTTCAAAATTAATATGATATTTTCTTCAAGAATTAATCATATGATATTTTTATTGTATTTTTATATAGGTTAAAAATCAATATTTATAGTAACTATTTATTAGAATTATGATCAAATGTAGCATTATATTATTTTTATTTTGATGTTCTATGATTATGATAATGAGATATTGATGAAACTAATTTTAATTTCCCTGATTTAATTAATGATGATATGATAAATGTTTTTATGATATTCCAACGTACAAATTATTGGAAGAAGTGATTGTTTGGTCAATTATATGTCAAAAATTTATTGGTTAATGATTAATATTTAACTTCACAAAGGGTACAAGAATTAATATCCCAATTACAAAAGATGGTACATGAGTGACAATTCCTATCCTAAAGTAGGTACATGGGTTATTATCCCAGGCATAAAATTTGAAAAATATCTTGGTGGAACTAATTGAAAAATACATTAAATTATTGTGAATATAGAATAGTTTTTATTCACCCTTTATGACTAGTTATTATACTTTTAATATGATCTAATGGAACATGATCTTTAATTCTCTTACGAGTCATGTATTCTGTACTACCAAATCTATATGGCACTATTGTAAACCATGAAATATAAGGTATGGTTTTTTAATGTTGAGGTAATGTTTTCAAAATGTTATGCTCATGAGATGAACATATATGATCATTTATTGATATCAATATTTCATAACATTACTAGGAATTTGAGATCACCCTTTATTATGTTTCTATTTATCCAATTTACAATGAATGGGTTTTTAGTATGATATGTCTTAGAAGGGTGATTATTGTTAAGACCATAGAGGGATATTATTTAGAATTTTTATGTTTCAGTTGATTATGAATGTTTGTTTCTAATGATTCTAAACCTTTATGATTATGGAGTGGATCGTAATCACATATAATGAAAATTCATTAAATAATATTCAATTCATATATTTTTAACGTTTGAGGTTCCATACGAAGGGTAAAAAGCACAAACATTAGTGAAAAATGAAAAAATCCTAGAATTTGATAAGTCATATACAATTCCCCATTATCCATATATAAATAATCAATATTGATTCAGAGTATCAATATTATTTTAGATAAAATTAAAAGAATAAAATTAATAATTTTTTTATAGTTAAAATCGAAAATCAGTGTACTTGTTCTAAATAATTAAAATCCAATGTTATAACTTAATATTAATCCTTTTAAATTCTGGACATAACTTTTCAGAGAGGAACTTAAAAAATATTAAGCGTAAACACAATCGTTATAAAATATATTTTTTATATTAATAAATATTTCAATAATGTTATTTTTTAAATAATTTAAATATTGTGACCTAAAAGATATTCAATTTTTCATTCATAACCATTATTGATAAGAAATAATTTTTAACGAATGCGTATTTACTATATAGTAAATATGGAAAATCTAAATTTATATTAACTGTGTTAACACTTCTTCACAATATTTTAATATCAAATTTTAATATAAATTTTAAATAATTATAACATACAATATAACTACATTATCATGGATTAACTAAATTCATATAAAATTATCATTTGATATAAAGACTTCATATTATAATTATAACCATATGATAAAATAATATCAAATATTTAAAATATTTATAATTTTATAATTATAATAATATTATAAAAATTTATAAATACTTTTACAAGAATTATAAAGATAATATAAATTAAATTGATGTATTATAATATTATAAATTAATATTAATATAATTTTTTGTTAAAACATACTCAATAGTTAAATAAAATTCAAATTTTTTAAAATAATTTACGATGCCTTCATTAATAAAAATACTTTTTGAAGTGGATTTATTTCAGTATGTTGAGTAATTTGAAATATTATTTCATTCCACAAATGGAGAATAAAATTAATGAATAAATTTATAACATATATAGGAATATAAAATATATTTATGTTTACAATACAATGTATTGTAATAATTCATATACTGCAAAAACATATTGATTACGAATGAAAAACCATGATATCCAAATTTTTATGGACTTATCGCTACCTGTATTATAAATTTTAGCTTGGGATATATTTATATCTCTAGCTAATTTTCACTGAATAACCAATTTTTTATTATAATATTTATGGTCATATTTGAATGTAAAGTCATTGAAATACTCTACTGTGTTTAAAAATAATTTTCAACCAATATTAGGTATAATAATAGAAATATTTTATAAGATTTCCTTTATTATCCAAAAAAATAATGGTTCCTCTATCTATTCCTCTCAAATATTTTTGAAAAAATTAAGAATATATATTTCAATATATGACGTTAATACTCATCATAAGAATAATAATTTTCAAAAAAAATTGAATATTGTATAAAAATCATGGAAACAAATCTGATAAAAATTTTTGTCATTAAAGGAAAACTATAGGATCAAAATACCAAATAAAACATTAGAAAACCATTTTTAATAATTTTAAACTGAATAAAATTATAACATTTGTAAAAATTAATTAAGAAAATTTCATTTTGTTTAATAAAGCTAAGCCAAAATGGAATATTGATATCACTACAAAATAACCAAAGGAATATCAACTTTTTATCCATCCAATAGGTGTTTTAATAATATCTAATACTTCTAGGTTTAATTTCACCTTTACTCCCTGACATTGCATTAATATTATTTGAAAGATAAGGATGATGAAAGAGATATTTGACTATGAAATATATCAAACATAGACATAATCACTAATGAACTTGCCAACATTATATAGATACTCTTTTAATGATTATGGTGATCAAATGAATTTCAAAAACATTTTACAATTGACTATATCTTTAAATAAATTTTAGCATAAGGCTTTAACTCAGAAAACAACATATGAATGATTAAAAAAGTATTTTGAAGCATTAGATTTTCCATATATATTATTAAATGATATTATGTTGATATTTATATATCATGAAAGTGAACATTTATGTTATAAGCATGTAATATTTCATATCATGGTCCTATAATATATGATTGAAAGCAAATATCCCTGAAAAATATGGACTCTATATAAATATATCACCAAAAATTATTTGTTAATAATTATTACCATTGAAGTACAATATCATTTATATCGATATAATTTTATTATATACCCATGTTATATCAAAAGAATCATTATGGTAATTATAAAAGGTCATTTTTACATTTTTTAAAAAAACATAATAAACACTTATACAAATAAAATTTATAATTAAACAAAAAGAATTAAAATGTTATCCAATGTCATTTCACAGATCCTTCCAGTCAAAAATGATAAAAAATAAAACTCAATATGTCTGTGAAAATCATTTTCATATTGAAAAGTTTCAAAATAATATATATATATATATATATATAATATAGTGAGCCTCAAAAAATAGTCTAAATCCACTAATAGAATCAAATATTCTATTAAAAAAATATACAAAGAAAGTTATCAAAAAATCATTTATTATAATTGGAAATCAATATTGATGTTATATCAAATGCAATATCATGATTTATATATTAGATCATTATATTATATATATATTTTTTGATTACTTCAGTGGGTATTATTCTTGATTAAATCAATTTCTTTAATCAAAAAACCAATATATATTAAATTTCTATTCTAATTATTACAATATTGAAAAATATAATACGTTGTTCTATGATATAATATCTATAATTAGTCAACCTTGAATATCAACATCAAATCACCATTTAATTTATTAAAAGGGTAATAAAATAATGATAAATAATAAATTAAGATTGAAATTGACAATATTACATATCATTAACAAATCTATTATGAAAATAAGAGTTATGGATTTTAAAATAACAAATTCCTCATGATAAAAAATATAAGATGGGATACATTTCTTCTCTATTAACCACCACAAAAACATCTATATTACCAAAGGAGCACTGTAAATTTATCACATACTATATTAGTGGTGGTGTCTCACCATAACTCCAATGGTGGAAAAATTATAAAAATCAACATGACCAGTCATAACATTGGTTTCCCTTAACTAGAACTCTAGTGGAGCTTTCCTCTATGCATTAAGAATTATTGTTTTTCATCTAATTAAAAGTCTTCTTCCAAAAAGTTTTTGTAAATTTTTTTAATAAAATAAAAATTAAATAGTATATATACCAAAAAAATTACATAACATTAACATAATTTTTTTTTTATTTTTCTAGTTTTATGCTACATTATTTTTATAAAAAAATTATTCAATTAAATATATAATAAAATTTGAGTACTATATTCTATTATAGTTACCTACATTATTCTAATATTGTTGTTAAATTTAAAAAATTCTAATTATGAATATCCATATAAATGATTTATGATCAGTATATCATGATGTTATTCTAAATAAATTTGTTTGATACATTTAGATGATATTTAGGGTTATTACTATTAATGGTAGAATATTGGGTAACACTCATCCATTGACAAATAACATTGTTATCAGATCAAAAACAGAAATATGTTAAGAGTTAACACAATATATTAATGGTTTACTTCTATGGGAATTTATAAACATTATGATGAAAAGATATATGATACCTTTATTCCCATCTTATTGTAATTTAATTTTGATTTGAATATTTAATTTTAGAATGGTGACATATCGCATATCTACCTCACAGGTTATCTACTTGGGAGGGAAACAACATAGAAAATGACCCCAAACTTCCTCCTCCATTCGGACATGTTTAAGTGAATATAACCCATGGTATATAATATAAAATTTAATATGAATTGAATTTTTTTTATTTAAAAAATTAATCAACCATATATTCTAAGAAATAATAACAATATATATCATTTATGAATAGATAAATTAAAAATTATATTAATAAAATAATGAAAAACTACCCACCACTGTCAAAGTAAGCTTGATAACATTCTTTTTCCTATTTCTATGTATATCCCCACATTCCCAAATTGAGATCACTGAATGCCAACAAGAAATTATAAAGTAATTAAGGAAAAGAATAGATAAAATTTGGGTTAGTATATAAGACTACAAACAATTCTACTCAACTTACCAGAAACATGTTTTTTTATACAAATAATAAATACTTAATGAATAAATTATTTATAGTTAATCAATTTTTCTGTAAAAAAAATTATGTTAATCTATAAATCATGAAAACATATACATCATGGGATCTACATTATCCCAATCGCTCCACAAAATCCACAGCACCAGTACCAAATCACCACGACAACCATATATAAACAACCTTATAATACTCTTCAATGCCCTTCTAACATCATATATAACTATAAAATTTTAAATCACTATATTTATAACAATAAATACTACATATGAGGACAATGAGAATATAAAACTATTTTATTATTGTATTCTAATAAAAACATTATCTACAATTACAGTTTGAATCCCACATCCCCTGTCACTACATCCTCAAAATGGAATACAAAACCCTATTTAACTACATCATCATCCTGGGATAACACATTCAGGAAATACCAAGTTATTATCAAATAGAATATTTAAATAATTCACATCAAAATGATAACATAATTTAAATAACACTTTGAGTAAGTGTGAACATCAAGCATAACTATTCATTAAAATAAATGAAACTATAATAACAATTTCATATCATTCCAATCATCCTCTTTTATAATTTAAATATTTTCTATCTAAATCCATATATACTTTTAGCAATGTAATATACCTCAACCAGAAAATTACTATCAAATATTTTCCATCCAACATCAAATTTCCTTATACAAACTATTCCACCACATAATTACCATCTTTTCATTATCATATATTTTAATATGATTTATTACTACATATAACAACATATAATAACATAAAAAAAATATACTCAAATATCTCAAAATAATTATTAATCAAAAAACATAGTCATATTCACATCATTACAATTAAATACATCAATTTCATTCATATATAATAAATAACATATTTTTTCCATGAAAATTATACAAAAAAAATATTTAGTACATCTATAAACACTCATTTATTTTATTTTTCCACAATAAATGAATTTCATATACCATAGAAAATACCATTATTAATGTAACATATCATTAATTACCCATGATAATTAAAAATATACCGACTATCATATAATTATTTTTATATGAATATGATAATCATTAAAACGAAAAAAAGATAATATTCCATATATAATGAAATATTCTAATCCTCATTGAAATATAATGTTCAATATCACACCCATAAAATCCTTTATCAGGATATTAATACCACCACCCATATATTCATACATAAATTTTGATTTAAAAGAGGGAATGTGAAGCATTCCCCAAACAATTTTCTTGAATTGACAGTGAGTTTACATACTATTGAAAATTTATTTAATTTGATCAATAACATGTTGAAATATATTGATATATGTCTATGAACCACATACATATCCGCAATGTCACCCAATAAACTACAATATGAATATAGATATGTTAAAAAATCATTGATTGTCCTGGGGTCTATAATATTTCTAATAGAATTCCTCATAATAAATTGAGTATCTAGGTTCAATATTGTTTATTTTCACTAGTTAAATCCCAATAAAAAATTAATGCTTGTTATAAATATTATACAATAAAATCCATAATAATTATTAAAAATAGTTTTAGATAAACATCTTTATAAACACATCATTTCTATATAAAAAATTATTACTTTAATCAATTCACATATAACCGTTACATAAAATCCCAACATGCCTCTTAATAAAGGTTGAATAGATAACATCCCAATATATAAACATAAATAACTATATCATGTATTGAATAAAAAATGTCATTTATTTTATATCGATATTTTCAATCGTTCAAATTTCCCTCAATCAATTCCCTATAATAATTACTTACTCCATCGTGACTTATTTATATTATCCATGATTTGTCGTTCCAATTTTTGTCATTCAATAATTAAATCAAAATCTATTTACTTTCAACTATGAAATATTTTTTATAATTTTTAGCTTTTATAAAATACTAAAAAAAAATTCCAGATAAATATGATTTTATTTTTGTGTCATATTGAATATCCACTCTTTATAATAATTTTACCATCCAATTTTTTTTTAAAAATTTAAAACTCCAAAATTAAATAATGAAAATTACTATAATTGGTTATTGGATACTCCTAAAATTACTTTTTATCCCTAGAAATTTAATATATGAAACTATAAATTGGAAAAAAACCAAAAAGGTAAAACCCTAAAATAACATATATCAAAAAAACAATTTATCTTAAAACTCCACCCATATAATTTCAATCAAAGGATTATTTAAAAAAAATGGTTAGATTAAAATATAAACATTTAAAAATTATTTAATGAAGAAATATATTTTTGAAACAAATATATTTAAATTATATTTGTAAATCAAGTTGACAATTTCATTCCTCCTAACCACCATTCTTATATAATGCATGAAATAATAGTATAAATATTATAATACATCCCTTATCTATATTATATTTAATTATCATTTATACCTCATTAAAACTTGAATATATTTAAATATAATGAAAATATTCAGAAATCTCATTGAAATAATCATGTCGGTATTTTTTATGTTGTGACACATGGAAATCATCATGTATAAACTCTAGCTTTTTTTTTTGGAAAATTTATTAGATTCACTATATTAATAATGTTTTAGAACACATAAAATGGTGAAATAAACCATAATTAATTATTTATACAATTACCAAAGCTACATGGACTATGATGGAGTGGAATATTAAAACTATTGTCAAAATAAATCAAAAAGCATTAGTTTCCTCCATTGATAAAAATTTGATATTAGATTTCTTTTTTTATCCTCCTACACACATGAATCTTATAATTTTTTATATGTCTTATCTACCAAAACAACTTGTAAAATAATTATCATCTAACTAATATCCATATATTACATGGATGATGAGAAATTTCATTCTCATAATTCCATTTTATGTGAAATTTCAATAGTTGATTGATAATCATTATTATAAATAATATCCAATGAAAATTTATCTATAAATTATCCACTAAACTATATAATCCTTGATATCAACGTGTAAAATAATATCATATGTTTTTGAAATTTAAATATCATTTTATGTGTTTAATGCATGGTTATGGAAATACTGTGTACATAATAAATAAATAAACTATCACCACATTTTTTATGAAAAAAATGAGTTTTATGGTATTAAATGATATGTTGTCATACTATTTATAAATTAGGTGTAGTGTTTTCCATGTATGGAAATTATATATGTGTAATAAATTGATTGTTCTTAGATAACCATTGGATTACGCAATTGTTATAACTATATAATTTTTTCATGGTTTTATTATTTTTTGAACATTTTATCTAATTTTTTAAAATAAAACCATCATGATTCATATGGAATATATTATTTTTATTATAGGAATTAATTTCATATGAACAATTAAAATAAAGATGATTTAGAATTATATATATACATGGTTTCTCATATCATATGGAATTATGTTATGATGATTGTTATTTTCATTGAATTATTTCTTATGGTTGATCATAAGTTAGTGTAAATAGATAAATTATCATTATTTTAGGGAGTATTTTGTTAAATATTAATAGTATACTTATATTAGTTGAAATAATGGTTTAGAGTAAAAGAGTGTATTGCGGGAACATGATGTTGTTAATTAGAGAGTGGAACCAATAATAACATTATTGTGGATAGTAACCTTATATTTTATTTACTAACATATAGTAATAAATTATGTGGTGTTGTTTTCTGATAAAGAAGTTGAGTGTAAGTTAGAGGAAACATATATACCCTCATAGGTTATTCCAGAAATTATGAATCACTAAATTATATCAGTGGTGAGATTATTAGATATGAAATCAGCATTTTTTATGATGTTTTTGGAATATGATGATGGAATTATGATTAATTGGAGCAAATGTTATGATAAGTTTTTGTTGGATTTCATTATAGGTACTCACTCATACTAAAATCAACATGATGTAATGGGCATGTTATTGGTAATTTTATTCTTTTGGAGTTTGGTGTGACGTTTTTGATCCTATTTGGTCTTCCTTATAACATATGCAACATGAAAGTAATGATATATATGTTATGAGAATGGTATATTACCAAATATTCATCATCATATTAATACATTTACATTATGGATGGTTACCAAGGTTCTTTTTTAGGATTCAGATATCAGATGGCATTTGTAATTGATTGGTGTCATGTAGGAATGAAAAATCCATATCTTAATAGAAGATGTCACTATAAACTATATCTTCTAATTCTTAGAGATGTTGGGTCTTGAACATAGACCCCTGTCTATAATATTTTCATGATAGTTTATTTAAAAGTAATTATTATTGAGTATTTATTTTATATTTTATTGCCATGTAGCCATAAGACATCATAAAAATATGTTTTCGTCATATATGGTTGATTATAATGGTCCAATGCTTATTATATCAGTGGATGGGTATCAATAATGATTGAATAATCCGCATTAAATAATTTCACTATAGTTGAATCAAATATCATTGGACCATTTCAGTATGTTGTCATTGTAAATGTTTATACATAGACTTTCACTCATGCCCTGCGACAATTGATAGATCAATTTTGTGAATCATTTTGGAAGACATGAAAAAAGGTAGATAACACTATCTAATTAAACATCATTTAAGGAATGGTGATGATTCATGAGAACTATATATATTGAGGTCTGTTATATGTCCTTTATATTCTTTCTTGTTTTTTATTACATTATGGTTAATCACATTAATTCTTAATTTATAGATAATTTTTAGAATTATAACATTCTATAAAAAGGATTCATGTACTATTTGAGATATTTACTTTAGATATATGATATATAATATATGTTAATGTGTTCTAGTAATGACAGTTGTAAATTATGTCTGTTTGTATGTTATTGGATCTATTATTATTAAAATGTTTGGGTTATCAAATCATTCTCAGCATGGATTCTATACATTCAATTAATGACTATATTAACTATTTATGGATGAGGTATATTACTCATAATATTGATAAATCTCATGTAGTGTTTAATATTGAGAAGTCAAATAAATAAATTATGGACTATTAAGCCATATGGTATTTAATATTATGTTTATATAATAATTCCTTATAAATAAAAATTATAAATGAACTAAAACGTGATGGTGAAATGAGATTTCATTGATATATTCCCTAAAGGGATTACCATTTTACATTCTAAGAGGAAGATAATATAAATATAATAATTCCAATTTCCTGTCATTTTAGTATCTATAATAACTTCAACTAAAGTGTGATGATCTTGTACTATTTTCACTTTCTGACCATATCATGACATTCTATTAAAAAATATACCATAAAAATATTTCTATTAATATTATAGAGTATAATTAATAAAATATATTCATAAAATGTTAAATATTATAATAAATTAATTAAAATATATAGAAATGTATGATCATTGAAAAATTATACGATGGGAATCCAGGAATTAGAATTATTGTTGATGATATAAAGTGATATGAGGATATATGAGAAAATAATGGTTAGTCATTATGTAGTTGTAGTATGATTAATATAGATTTTTGTATTGAAACATTGATAATGTATATTTAGGAAAAAAATAATGTTTTATCTATATCATTTTACAATTATTATAATTCCTCAATATTTTGTAATTTTAATGTTTTATTTTGTGTTTTGGAACTTATTTCAATGATATTGATGATTTCATATTGATTGTTCTTGACTTATTTCCATTCATGGTATTTTTGTTTTAGAGGGATGTGTCATTATTTTATTATGATGTTGTTTTGAGTGATGTGATACACCATAATGTGGATTTTATTATTATATATGTTGTATTACTTCAAATGGTATATGTAATTCCCAAAAAATTTCTTTGTTGTTTTATTTGTGGAGAATTGAAATTTTTCATAAATATTTTTTGTCTAGAGAAATTATATTATTATTACTTATATGAGTTTTCAGATTTCTACAATAGTTTTTAATTTTTTTTATAATTTCAGGAGTCAAGGGAGGTGGCTTAGGTATTTGGGCATGTGAGGACAACATATTCGTAGTTGATGAGGTAGAGGGTATGTAGCACCTGGTGTTCAATAAGGTGAAAAACATAATTCCATCGAGTGGAAAATGCATCATTGGGTAGTCATTGGTGAATATCTGGGTAGATAGTTCATCAGGGAATGGTTATGTTGACATTGGAAATGATCAATATTGTATATTTGGGCCCCTATACATTTTTGTAAAATGGTATTGGATGAGGTCCATTTAAATAGATGTATCCATATGTCTTTCTCTATTGACTCCCATAATGATGGGTGGTTCTAGTGTGTCATTAAATGTGATTCTATGGTATGATCCTCTCATTATTATTCAATTCTCCATATTCATTAATAAACATTTATTCATGTAATACATGTGATAGGGTTTCAGTTTTGTTCCTCAAAAGCATTGTGGAATCATCCCTCTAAAGGGATATTTTTTTGAGATTGGTAGAAGATATCCTAGAATGATATTCTTAAGAATATATTCATTTGTTCAATTGTGATATGATTTCAAAAAAAATTTACCATGTATTTAAATAAAATTGGATTAATACTTTAAATGTATGTTTTTTTGATGATATATATTTTACTAGTGGTGGTCCTAGTGGTTTTCCAAAAAATTTCACATGTCATGTGTAGTAGTTCTAGTGTCACAAGATGGTTTGGTGAGTTTTTTGGAATATATAAAGATGATTTAAATTTGATAATTTAATATAATTGATATTATACATTACCAATTACTTATTAATGGTTTGATATTAATATAGATATATTTGTTTTTATCGATATAGGTAATTTTATCATGGTGTATCATTGAATGGTCTGGGATGAGGGTGACCAAAGCACAAAAAATGGGGTTACTCTGTGTATATGTTGTGTGGCCCCATAATAGTAAACAATATTCTTGATTTTGTATTACTATGTATCTGTTATGAAGAATATTGGTTTTTTGTAAAATATATATTTATTGAGATCTCCCTATATAGATAAGTTATGAGTCATAGTGAGTCCAAGAGCTAGAGTATGTACTTCTTTATATATTGAGTGTTATATAATATCCCAATAACCATGTCTTCAAGGGGGATGTGGTTTACAGTTGAGATATACAATGGGATTAGGGTATTCTTTTGGGATGGGATTACCTTAGAGTATATTGGGATGAAATTTCTTAAGAATGTTTGTGAGATATGCGGGGCCTAATTCTTGGTATGATGGGTTATATGGTCATATATCTTACACATTTTTTTTTGTGAGAGGATTATTGCCTTGGTGTGTGATAGAGGTGGGAAATGATGATCACGATTTTATTTAATTTTATTTGTAGGAGTTATTTTATTTTATGGGACTAATATAACTATTTTATGTGGTGTGTGATGGATCCCTAACAAAATATAGTGGGATTATTTTGGTGAATTAGTAGTGATTTTCAATTAGATCATGGGGATATTGGATTGGAATAGTTCATATGGGTCTGGACAATGATATTTATATAAGTATTATAAGGATTATAAGACCTAACCACTTAGGACTATAACCAAATATGGCCCAACAGATAAGGGGTCATAGATTGATTATGATTACACGTTGATAAAAGTGAGAAAATATATTGTGGGGTTAGATGAATAAGGTAGATTCCTTAATTAGTGAGAAATAAATATATATGGGATTTCAAAGATATTATTGTGTGTTTATAAAAAACCTAATATGTATATATTATAATACTAGGTGGATGATAGTCTTTTATTTCAGTAGTTGGGAAACGTATTCAGTGCCTAACAACACATTTCAAGGTGGGTGTGTGATGTGATGACGGTATGATAGATTCCATGTGAGAGATATAATTCTCTTCTTTTCTATTATCATATTAGATAAAAGGAATATATTTTCATGTTTGTTATTATGTTTTCATTCCCATCTATGAATCTATAGTGGAAAAGATAACCCTATGATTGTTGTTACACTTAGTGAGAAGATTTTTCTATGGGCCACATTGAGAGATTTTATATTTTTCTGTGATATTATTATTGAACAATACACAAGGTGATATGGCCGTAATAGAGATTTTCTATGGTATGATACCCTATGTGATAGGGTAATGTCTAGGATATGGATTATCGTCATCGCCCCATGTGTTAGGGTGTTTGAATAACTGCCAAGAGTGAAAAGTAATTTATAGTTACCATAAACACTCTTGCATAGAAAGAACATATTAATAATTTAATATTCATTATCTAAAAAATGAACCATGGTAAAATCATATGATTCTAGTCCCATTGGTACCATGGATACATAAAAATATAATTCATAAGTTAACTACATCATCTCCCACTGATATATTCATTACTTTCACCCTTATTAGACATATCATACATATATCCTTCCATAACAGTCTATAGAAAGTAAATATAATAAATTTGATCTCATATTCTTATTTAGGGTAAACATGGGAGATATCAATTGATGATCATAAGAAAGAATAAGATAATTATAAGGTTATGTGATCATGAATATAACAAAAAATGTTAACATCCAATCCAACAATGATCATAAACTTTTTTACATCATAAAACACTATCATATAAAAATACGTGAATCATATGGTTGGGAAATTATCAAAAAACTATAATGAATCATACGTTCATATCAAATAAGTGTGTAACCAACATAAATAGATAATCAATTTCATATTTCATGGTTATATATTAGGGCCATAAAATCATAGTGGATCTAGTATCCGTACATGTTTTCCATATTGTAATAGATCATACATCAACACCTGTATCCCATAATAATTCAATAATTTTTATTTGTTTCCCATATTTGATCAAAAACATCATCTGGTTTCCCATATGCATATCAAAATATATATAAAATTTCCTAATTCATTCTAGGACTTTATAATTTTTATCCCACCTATTACGTAATGAAATCCTCACATATGTGGGTGAATGATAATGAAATAATAATAATGAGATAACCCATGTATAGAATATATTATTAAAAAATAATTCATCAATCCATCATAGAATAACCCAAAAAAATAAATGGGTTTCAAAAAAATCTCATCATCATATTCTTAAACCACACATAGAATGGATTATGATCATACTATTGGATCATATCCCACATAAAACTCAAGAAACCCCAACGGATATTGTATTTTAGGAATAAATGTACCATGAAAGTATCATTAACAAAACTCCTATTGAAATTGCACTATCCAAATTGAAAATAAAATATTAAAATATGAATAATTCACTACTATTAATGAAAAATTATATTTTTAGATAATCATTGAATGTTTTTAATGATAATTTAAATCATTGAGTTTTTCTAATGGAGAGAAATAAAATTCATGTCATTCATGTTATATCAAATATTCCTTTTCCATTTTTTATAAAAGTACAAAAGAAACTCGTAATGAAAATGATAAAAAAATCAATTAGATGAAGAATTTAAAAATATATAAAAGGGTAAAAAAAATTAAGAAAAATTGAGAATATTAAAAACATTAATTAAATTTTATTAGAAATCATGGACATTAGTGAAAAAGTATTTTCAAATAAAGAGAGAAATAAATCCAATCATTCTTCAAAGAATTCTTTTTGTGTATTGAGTATGTAAAGAGAGTAAAATGAAGTTAAAATATTTCAATTCCTGAAATTACTATATAGGAATAAAATTAATATGTTTCTTGTAAATTAGGTGAAATTTTTTTATCACTAATAGATTAATCATAATAAATCTTGATAAACAATGAGATTTTAAAATAAAACCCTTAATAATATAGTAACATTTAAATTTTAATTTTGATGAAATAATAATGTGAATCATAAAATTAAATATAATTATATCAAATTATTTCATGATATAAAATTTAATCATTGTCAGTATATACAGAAAACAAATTAAATGAATGGTGACTATGGCATTTGCCACATTGATTTTAAACAGGGAAGAAAAACCACTAGCTCAAGTCTAGATTTCATTTATACACCATTGACCCTCCATTATAATAATTATATTATTATTTTATATTTTTTACACATAGATAAACATATATTAAATTCTATAAATGATTTATTTATAAGATTTTCTCACCTATTTAGTAAATTTTTTTCTTGAAAATCATTATTTTTGGTAATAAATACATCTGTTTTCTTATATGTTTTGGTCCAATATTGTTTGGTCATTATTTTTTGATAATTGTTAAATAATATCCATAATAACAATTTTTTTCTATCAAATATAATAGTTATTTAATTTTTATAAGAATCTACAAATTCTAGAGATAGAATAATTGATTTCACTATTTAGGGAGATGGTATGCCGTACTTACGAATGAATTTTGTTTCTATTATTCGACAAACATAATGAAATAAAAGTTATTATTTATTAAAATAAAAAAAATAATTCATATTTCTTTGGTATAATATATATTAATTATGTATATCTATACAAACATCCTTCTATGTATAAAAATTAAGGTATATCCCATCTCTTTGTGGAGGCAGTAGTCCATACGTATGCACAATATATGTTATAATTATTCAACATATTGGATGTTATAGATAAAGAATTGATATTATCAAGTCAGAAGTAATTTAATTTTAATAATATTATATATATATATATTAAATTAATAATTACATCTCTTCATGTGATGTGTTGAAGGAAACTAAATTACATCTGTTTGCAAGGTGGTTTCCCACCGTCTACATGGCTGACAGTTTCATTTCCCATTTGATGGAAGAAGAGATAGATATAGGTTATTAAAATAATATAACAAAATAAAATTATGTGGAGGAGATGTAATAAAAAATAATACAACAATTCTTGGTTAATAATGACACCACATCTTCAAACAATCTCATTAGGTTTGTATCTCAATACTTGCTATGCTAGTTTAATTATCACCTAATGGAATTTGGGTCATGGGTATGGACGTAAATAAAGTATTTTGGATGTTATGTTATCAATCAAATTGTATTTTATGAGTATATAAGATATTAGATGGGGTTATTATTTATATGTGGGTGAGAGGATATACGTGGAATGTTTCAATGGAAAAAAATATAATCACATTTTACACACGCAAAACGGATCCAAAATGGACAAATATTAATCCTTAAATGAAATAAGGTATATATATATCCATAAAATATAAATTTGATATGTTTTTTCTTTTTAATCCTTATCATTTTATGTTCACCCCTAGTAAACTATTTTTAACCCTAAACATGATAACTAAAATTTTCAAATTTTTCTATTCAGTACGACAAAAACACAACTTCATGATATTAAAAATATTAAATATTCTAATTCATAATATAAATTACATTTTATCAAATTCAACTAATTATGGCGTCAGAATATAATTCATAATTAAACATGAATAATTCATGTAGATGATATTTTCCAAAGGTAATGTTTTCATAACGATAAAAGTGATTTAATGAAATTATTTAAAAATTTGATCCCAATAAACAAAAATGGATCAAAATTTTTATAGTTTAACAATTTTTTATTTTAAAAAAATCCTTAATAAAAAATGTTACTTTTAATCACGTTAAAATGAAAGATAAATTTTTATAAAAATAATAATTTTTCATAATTATTAGAAGAAAATATTTTTAGAAAATTACCAAAATTTCATTTTAATTTTTGTTGACATGATGATTTCAAAAATTTATTGAGTTATTTCATGACTCTTATAAATAAATTAATAAAAATAGTATACTTATTTTTAAATATATTTTAATAAAATAAAACCATTATATATCATTTTAAAAAAAAAATCACTCATACCATCACGTTCAACAATAATTTTATAACGATCATGTTTAAATAATAATAACAATAGTATATTGTGGTTCATGAAAACATAGTGTTGCGTGTAACTCATAATTTTAATGAAATTAAATTTATTTGAAAATAAAATATCATAAAACATCATGTTGTAATATAATAATCCCAATAAATTGAATTTCTCCCTTTAATTTTTGATACTCTAATACTATCAACTATTGATAATTCTGAGTCCGCATATCATATGGTTATCTTGTAGCTTCCTAAAATAAATAGATTCATCACAAAACATTAACTAGATGGGTGGTCTTGTTTCATAGAAAATTATATCCATGATATATTTTCCCCAATAGTTATTTCAAATAAAAGATATCTCAAACCAGTGGTAAGACCCATAAGTTTAGTAAATGAGTAGAATCATGTAAACATTTCCACGAAAAATATATGTGGAAAAAATAATTATGTTAAGAGAGGTTTTTATGGAATAAAAAAGTGATAATCTAATGTTAAAACATGATAAAGAACTTCAAAGAAGTAAATATATATACGGATTAGTTTTATATATTATAAAATATCTTAAACTTGAATTCCATTTAACTATATATATATGGTCCCAATATATTTTTTTCAAAAATTTCTCTGATGAACAATGGAGTTATTCACATATTTACATAGAGTTATTAATAAAGATCAATCTTTTTTCTTGTGTAAAAGATAGTTTTGTAAAAAAAAACATGACTAGAAGAATGATTTTATCTTTACCACCTTCAAATATTGATTATAAGTTCTAAAAATATAGATTATGTTCGGAATTATTATTTAAGACTAACCATCTATGTGGTAATGATATAAAATTCTAATATTCAACTCTATATACTATCCTTGATAAATAATTCACAAAAACATTGAGGAAAGCATGAGATCCTGATCAAATATAAGAGAATACGGTATGTAATTTTACTTTCCCAATTCATTAATATATACCCAAAAAATATGAACTGGACGAAAATATTCTCTAATTCCAATGATGTGTGATAAAGTTATAAAGATATAAACATTAGGCCATATGACATTGTGCACTTTATATTTCTTTCATAGTTTTAAAACAAAATCAATGGTGATTTTTCCCAATTCCATTCCGGTATTTGGAATGATTATAATATCACCTAGTAAGTTTCTTTCCAATTGTTATCTTTCAGATAAAATAACACTGTGATAAAAATTCTATAACAACTATCATCATGTTTTCCCACAAGAATAATAATTTTTAGATCACTATATATCATCATACATCTAGGACAAATAGATAATTAAGAACTACGAGACTCATCTAAGGGATTGTTATTTAAATCTATTATGGATGGAAATAAAAAAATATTCATGAAAATTAATATTAAATCATAATAAATATAAAAATTATGAACAATTCAAACCATCATCTATAGTTATAAGTCTTAATTTTTTTTCTATTTTATCATTACATATATATATGGTATAAAATTAATTTAGAGATGATGTGATTTCAATCCTTCCTTAAATATATCCTAAAAAATCATTTTAGGATACAGATTTATTTAAATTTTTGTGTTATTAGCATTATAGATATGCCAAAAAGATAAATTTTTATCAAATCATGGACAACATGGTTCTATTTCACACATTGGTAATTCATTTTGAAGTTATAACTTTTAATCACTTATAAATACCTTTTCCAGTGCCTAATAATATCATTAGTGTGAATATATTAATTGAACTATTATTATCATAATATATATCACACCTTTCTATATTCAAATAATTCTTTCATATATTTTATGAAAATTTATAATAATTAACTCTTAATCATGAGGTGGGATTTTTGTTCTCAGGAACCTTCAGTCTGCTTGAGGAATAAGATATAATCAGGTTATTATACATGATAATACATCACATTCCATTGTTTTATGAATAACTATAGACTATAAATCCATCATCACTAATGTTTATTGTATGAAAATGTGTTGATAATATCCATCTCTTGTTTCCCTAATGTTTTCTTATTATTTATATTTACAGGAGAATTTTTCTCATTTAAAGATAATTTGGTGTGTAGAATATATAATAATGATAAATTATCCTCAACCCATTAATAAAATCAACTAAACCAACAAAATATATTCTCTTAATCATAGGGTTTCGTAGGGGCAATATTCAATAACTTCTGCCTTAGATGGATCTATGGATTATCAATATTTTGAAACAATAGAACCAAAAAAGAATCATTTTTATACAAAATTTTCTCATTTTAATTTTTTAATGTAGTTTATCCTTCTTTAGGATATTCAGTACAATCCACATGTAATATTCAGGATACTCCCTTATATATGAGTTGATCTGAATATTAAATATTAAGTGGACTAAAAAATGACCAAATTAATCTCTAAATTCAATTTATAAAATCAATGAAGATATAGGAGGAATTAGAAATACCAAATTGTATCGATCTATATTCATTATAAAAAATGGTGTATTGGGTGTATCCTCTTTAATCCCAAATTGGTGATATCCAAAAATTAGATCAATATTGGAAAATTAATTATTTCTTCCCAGTAAATCAAAAAAGTCATCAATACATGGTAGTGGATACAAATTGGAGATTGAGATATTTTTTTGTTCATGATAATCAATGAAGAGTGACATGGATGTATGATTCATATTAATAAATAGAATTCTAGAACCCCAAAGGGACACCCTTTGTCAAATTTATCCCTTTTCAATATTATCATGGATTTTATTCTTCATCATATAAAATTACATTGTGGATATTCAAATAAGACTCATTGAAATAGGTGGATCATAAGGTATGAGATCTATTAAAAACAGTCCTTCACTATTGGGTGGAATACAATGAAAATATTATAGAAAGTGAAGTGCCTGGATCAGTGAGATCACTGAGAGGGGGAGGGGGTGAATCAGTTATCATTTTAAACTTTTTACTAATTGATTATTTATCAATTAAACCTCTCTGGCATGTTAAGGGCTCGTTACACTCTTCTTGTATCTCTAGGCCTTTCCTTGAGTGATGTAATAAATGTAAAGGCACATGACACAAGGATTTACAAGGTTCACCTCCAAAGGCCTACTTCCTTGAAGTGTTGGTTAAACACCCCAACAGGGTTTCTCCACTATAATTCGGTTAGTTATTAAAATGGTCGATACTGAGTCACAATGTATCTCTCCTGAGTCCCACAGGAGGTTCTTTATACTGTATCCCACAGTGTTACCAGAGTCCCACCGGCCTGCTTCATCATCCACCGAAGACTTCACCACCCTGAGTCTCAAAGGGGGTCTTCACCTGGCTCCTCGAGTCACACGATTATCACTTGTTCTTTTGAAGCTTTTCAAGTGTCTTCAACATCCTTGGATAAGGTCTACTGGCCTTGGTCACTTCTTCTGATCACCTATGGTGATTAGGACTCCTCTTCTTTGCTCAGGCTTTATCTCCTTCTTCTAAGGATGACCCGACCTCTATCTTCAAGAATCTTGATTGAAAAATTATGTTCATGCACTGAGTATGCCCACTCAATCATGTTGGTATTCCCAACTACTAAAAACTCAGATGAATGATGTCTTTAACACTAGTCTGGCGTCATTCTCCCTTTAATTCAACATCATGCACTGAGTACATGGAATCTCTGAATCTTCATGCACTGATTGCATGACTTCTCAATCTTCATGCATGACTTTCAGGGAATCTCAAAAATATTCAAGAACCTTTGCTCTCTGACTTCTCCAATGCACACACACAAATGACCCATTATTTACATTTGCATGTTCATGCAAGAATGTAGGCACTCCCCTTTTCTTCTTGGAGTGATAAAACCCCCAATGGGTGTAAACTCTTTTTGCACACACACCTTATTATTTTCCTTTGTTATTTCCTTCTAATTAAAAGTGTGCACACTCCACTTATGCACAGACTAAGGTAATGGAATCTTTACTTGTTTAGAACACTCAACCCGTAGGGCCTTGGGCATGCACCCTTCACCCACAAGTGTGCTCTTTCGAGCCACCTTTTCTTTTATGCACACACAACATTCCTTCTCTTTTACTTTAAAGTATGCTTCTGCCTTCTTGTTTCTTGGCACACATACATAGAATGATTTTGTGGCCTTAATCTTATTTTGTACACACACAAACCCAATTGGGTATGGCCTTCCCCATGAGCACCGTACACCTCACCATCGGAGGGTGCGCATGTTATGCGGCCACCTCCTGCCTTCAACCGTGTAGGGTCCACGAGTGGATTCTACCGCGCAGGTGGCACAGTTACTTTCTCCTTTTGCGCAGGTTTGCGGGCACAGAGGGCGCGCACGTGTGGCCACCTTCTACCACGCCAGTAAGCGGGCAGCGGGCGCACAAGTTCGCACCTCTTCTTCTTCCTTGTTGCGCAAGGGGAGTACGCAGGGAGGACTCCTCCAAACTTCTATTGCGCAGGGTTTGCGCAAAAGGATCTCTCGGAGCCTCGGGTGGCTCTGGACTACTCTGCCGCGTATGTTGTGCATGGGTCTTTGTTTTGCATTGCTTAGAGCTTCATGGTACTTCTTCTCTCAGATGATCAACAACCTCTTCTCAGTGGGATTCTCCTTTTGTAGGCAAAGAGTGCCAACAGAACCGCAGGATTCAAATATTTGGATGCCCAAGATCTGCGGCGTTCTAAGATCATCAAATGCATATGAGATATCCCGGAAATCTCTATTATTTCCTTTTCCTTTTTCAACCACGGGATCCTTCGTTCTTGGTGTGCACATCACGTGTATGAATTTATAAACCCATGAGAAGTTTTTCCTTATATATCGAATTGGAAGTTCACCCTTGGAAACTTCGTTTGCCTCTGGCTCCTTTGAATTTCTCCATCTCGTTGCATGCATGAAAATTTTAATGCATTGATGTATCTAGTTCGTCAAAACAATGATCATGCACCTAATTTGAGCATCAACAGTTGTCAAGAAGTCGATCATGATGGACCAACAGTGGTGACATCGACTGGTTCACGTCGGGTGGAGGTCGGGTGTTCGGAGGTTGAAGACAACCTCGGTTTTTCACCTCGGCTGTTGGATCGATATTTAATGATCTCGGACGTTCAGGATTATAACATGGCGTAGTAAGATTAGATGACTGGCTGAGATCAGATGTGAGATTAGATGGATGACCAAGTTTAGATCCGCGTCTCAAAAATTCCATCCCATATCGAAACGCACCGAGTTTTTCGTGCGGTTTAACTAACAACTCCTCCCACCACCGGATCAGATATCTGCTCTCCCCCTCTCGTACAGCCCCGCACCGGTTCTCTACGGGCATGCTTCTGCGCCCACTATGCTCCTCTAGGCGTGCTCTAGCGCCCACTCTGCCTCCTTCACGAGTGCGCCCTTGGTGCCCACACTGCGCGGGCTTGACCTCCACGTGGCTCGGGCTTACACACGGGCCAACGGCTATTGGGATGGCCCATGCGGTTTCCCCATGGGCGTGGTGACCTAGTCCCACATGTGCCTTGGGTTGATACCCAAAGGCTGGCCCAATAGTTGGAATATTTTTTTTTCATAAGCTCTACCTTGTATACTTAGTTAAATAACCAAGTAGGAACAAGTCTTCTTCATTCCATTCTCCTCTCCATCACATCCTCTCATTCATTAGAATTATATACTCCTCTCAACCTGTATTCTTCACATAAAAGGGAATCCCTGAAGGTTCTTCTTCAACCATTACCCTTGAATCAAATGTTTCTTCAGTGTTCTTCAATGATCCAATCAGAGATGAGGTTGGATCATCTTCAAATCCTCATGCACTAAGAGATAGTGCATGGTCTTATTCAAACCACTTCATCCACTTAGTAGGTGTGGATGGTTCATCTTAACTTCATCCACTTAGTAAGATGGATGGATCCCCTTCACTTCATCCCTCATCCACTTAGTAGATATGGATGGAATTTCTTCACTTCATCAACTTATTGATGTGGGTGGTTATCCTTTCTCTCCTAATCCACATAGAAATTGTGGATGGAACTTCTTTATCTCCTCATGAATTGTGAAGACAATACCTGGACTTCTAAAAATGCCATGTCATTGTATCTCCTTGATACAAGTCTTGGAACTTTAATATCAGCTCTCCAGTCGTCTGATTTAGTATGGGGAGTGTTTCAACCATTACTTCTTATTCCATGTAGTGATTCTCCTAAGTGACATGCTTCTTAGTACCATGGTCATTCTCCAATCATCACCATCACCATTAATTCCTTTTTAATTAACATATTGACAATCCTTGTCATCCATTCAATCATTGACATCTTATTGACAAAATCACCATCACCATCACCTCCTTTTTCATTCACATATTGACACTCCTTGTCATCCAATAAATCCTTGAACCTTATTGACAAAAAATGCAATACAGTGCACAATAATCTCCCCATTTTAATTTGTTTCCCATATCACTAGAGCACATATGAATGGGTGAATATGTGTGCCAAGATTTTCTCCCCCTTATTGGAAAACAAAAGCAAATGTGGGGTGTGGTTCTCTTCAAAATATTTCTTCCTTCCTTTAAATAGAATCTTCTTGAAAATCACTAAGAGAGGGAGGATGTCACATGTTCACTTTTCCAAAGAGCCTTTAGTAAATCATATCTAAGTATACTTGGGCTAACCCAGTGTAAAAAAAGAGTGATGTAACCAAGGAATTCAATACTGTCTACAATTCACTAAACATGTGAGATCATGCTTAGGCTTCAAGGGTTTGAAATTTTTCAGATATATCAATGAATTGCTAAATCCTGCACATACTTCACCAAACTCATTAGAATGTTCATGTGAAAAGATAAAGCTCCCCATTTCATCCATTTTCCTTCATTAAATTACCCCCCTTTAATTGAAATGATAAATACAATTAAGAAATAAGGGATGAAAGTGTGATTTGAATACCTACATTCTTCTTAAGATGATATGAATCTCAAAAGATCATCTTCTACAGATTTTCTCCCCCTCGAGGGGTGCACTCCATTCTGTCCATACCATTCTCAATTTGAGAATGATCATCATATTCAATTCCCTAAAATGTATGCACATTTATATACTAGTGATTAGTGAATAAGACGTAACCTCCTTTGTTCATCAGTTTGAACAACAATGTTGAGAAGATTCTCTCAACCGAGATGTTCCATTTTCTCCATTCTCCACACTTACACATTTGATCTTCAATGATGTTTGTGCTAGTGTGGATCTTAACACCTCTTCAACTTCGTTGTGTGTGACTCCACTCTTTCTAAGTTCCTTTTGAGCACTAGAATCTCCTGGAGCAATCTTCATTCTATTGAAGAATTATTTTTGAGTTGTAATGAGTGTCGTGCATTTATTACATATATGACCAGAATTATTGCACCTTACACACAGAACATCACCTTCATGTGAAATCTCTTGTTTTCCTTTTGCACATGATTTGGCATGTTCATTTTCTTCCTTTCTCATTCCGTCCAAATCTTCTTGACAGATGATTAAAATGTCATTTGGAAGTGAGGCATCAGATTTGGATGTTCGACATGGTTCCTTTGATTCGTTTAAGCTACCTTTCCTAGGAAGCTTATTTTCAATCAATTCCTTCATATTCTTCTGGATTGATTGTCTTGTTCAGTGCGGTTTACTTATATTTAGTTCAATGTCTTGTTTACAAAGATCCATGGTATGACCTGTATTTCAACAATAGAATCATTTTTTCTTGGTGGTCCATCCGGATGCATCACCCTTCTTGGATTTGAAATCCATGGACTTCTCTTTTTATTTCAAGATCTTCTTGGGAGAATTTTAAACATTATTCTGCTGGATTCCCAAGGAGACTTCTTCATTCATAGATAGGTTTTGTGATCTTATCTTCTTTTCAGCTTTGGAAACATTTGGAGAATGGTATGTATCATTCTTGTGACAACTTTTTCATTCATCCCAGATGTTATCTAACATTCCAAATCTTTTTGCAGTTAACGTATGTTTATGGAACTGTGGATGTTTCTTCTTCTTATCTGGATTACTCCCCCTTGGGATGTGCTTCCTTTGTGAATTTTCATTTAGTGGATTGTACCAATAATCTATTGCACAATGTCCATACCTGTTGCAACACCAACATTGACCCAAAAATATTGTCTTCTTGAATTATTTTGATGTTTGGGTCTTTCTCTTCAATTGCTATGTTTTTTAAAGAGATCTCTCTTTCTTCATCTACTTCATCCATACTTGTTTAGAGTTATTCTTCCATCCTTCACTTTTTTTGGAAACACATTAAGAATCATTAGTACAAGATGTTATGGATGGTACCTTCTTCATAGAAGATGTTTCCATTTCATTAGAGGATGTACTCCATTTGGAATCATCCTTCTCAATGCACACATGAGTGGAAACATTTCTTTTTTCAGCTGATTGGGAGGCTTTATCTTTGGTTGATTGCAGATTTTTCAATATCACCTCTAACTCTAAGCATTTCATGTTGAGAGAGTTATTCTCATCCTCAACAAATCTTAGCCTTCCTTCCCAATTCTCTTTCTGTTGTTTCATCTAGTCTTCATGCACCTTCTTCATTTTATTCAATAAATTTTTAGGCTCCTTCACCCTTTTTACTTTGTCTTCTAGTTGAGCATCTTTGAAAACCATTGAAACTGTGTGCCTCTTTTCCAGTGCATGGAAAACTTCTTTAAACACTGTCTCAAAGAATTATTTCTCACAAATTCTTCTTTGTAGTTCTCCAGTGACATCATAAATTCTTTCACTACAAAGGGAAATGGTTTCATCTTTACCCTTCACCAGCTTTGTGAGAGAGTTGGTTATGCCAACCCTTCTTGCCAATTGATCTCCAATGGAATTGGATTCTTCTTCTAGCTGTAATTTTTCTTCATGAAGATCACGGATGCTTGTATTAATACACAGTGCCACTTCCCTGGGGACTATCTTCTAAAGACATTTGAGTGCATTTAGAAGATCATTGATTGTTCCATCATCATCAAAGCTAGATCAGTCTTCCTTAGAAGTGTGATAAAAAGAATTTTCATCTGTTGTGACTTTCACATTACCTTCAATAGAAGGTGATTCTCTATTAGTAGAAACCTTCTTCTTCATTTTCTTGGCTTGTTTCTTATTTCTATTTTTCTGAGTCTTGGAAGATATCTTAATTTGAGGGTGTTCACTCATTTAATCAAATCTGTACTTCATAAAGAATCCCTTGGATCGTTTAGAGGCAACCTCCCTTTGATACCAATTGAAGTGCCCGGATCCGTGTGATCACTGAGAGGGGGAGGGGGTGAATCAGTGATCCTTTTTAACTTTTTACTAATTGATTCTTTGTCAATTAAACCTATATGGCATGTTAAGGCCTCAATCCACTCTTCTTGTATCTCTCATCATTTCAACGAGTGATGCAGTAAATGTAAACGCACAGGACCCAAGGATTTACAAGGTTCAACTCCAAAGGCATACATCCTTGCCGTGGTGGTTAAACGACCCAACATGGTTTCTCCACTGTAATCCGGTTAGTAATTACAATGGTCGATACAGTGTCACACTGTATCTCTCCTGAGTCCCACAGGAGGTTCTTTATACTGCATCCCACAGTGTTACCAGAGTCCCACTGGCCTGCTTCAGCTTCCACCGAATACTTCTCCACCCTGAGTCTCACAGGGGGTCTTCTCCTAGCTCCTCGAGTCACAAGAGTAGCTCTTCTTCTTTTGAGGCTTTTCAAGAGTCTTCGACAGCCTTGGATAAGGTCTGCTGGCCTTTCTCACTGCTTCTGATCACTTGTGGTGATTAGGACTCCTCTTCTTTGCTCGGGCTTTATCTCCTTCTTCTAAGGATGACCCGACCTCTATCTTCAAGAATCTTGATTGGAAAATTATCTTCCTGCACTGAGTATGCCCACTCAATCTTTTTTGTCTTCTCAACTACTGAAAACTCATATGAATGATTTCTTTAACTTCAGTCTGGCTTCAGTGTCTCTTTAATTCAACTTCATGCATTGAGTACTTGGAATCTCTGAATCTTCATGCACTGATTGCATGAATTCTCAATCTTTATGCATGAATTTCATGGAATCTAAAATATCTTAAAGAACCTTTGTTCTCAGACTTCTCAAATTCACACACACAAATGTTTTTTTATTTACACGTGCATGTGCATGCAAGAATGCATGCACTCCCCTTTTTGTCATGGTGTGATAAAACCCCTAATGGATGTAAACTCATTTTGCACACACACCTTCTTCTTCTCCTTTGTTCTTTCCTTATTATTAAATGTGTGCACACTCCACTTGTACACACATTAAGGTAATGGACTCTTCACATGTTTAGCACACTCAACCTATAGGGCCTTGGGCATGCACCCTTCTCCAACAGATGTGCTCCTTCGGGCTACCTTTTCTTTTATTCACACACGACCTTCCTTCTCTTGAACATTAAAGTATGCTTCAGCCTTCTTGTTTCTTTGCACACACACACACAAAGATTGTGTGGCCTTCCTCTCTTTTTCACACCCACAAAATCAAATGGGTATGGCCTTCCACTTGAGCACCACACAATTCACCAACGGAGGGCGCACAAGTTATGCAGCCACCATCTGCCTTAAACCGCGCAGGGTGCGGGAGTTGTTTCTACCGCGCAGGTGGCGCGGTGGCTTCCTCCTGCCACGCAGGTTCGCAATCACAAAGGGCGCACATGTGCAGCCACTTGCTACCACGCAAGTATGCGGGAAGCGGGCGTGCAAGTTTGCTCCTCAGATTCTTCCCTGTTGCACAAGCGGATTGCGAAAGGGTGCCTCTTCCAAACTTCTTTTGTGTAGGGTTTGCACAAAAGGAAATCTCGAAGCCTTAGTTGGCTACGGACTGCACTGCCGCACAGTTTGTGTGTGGGGCATTGCTTCGCATTTCTCGGAGCTTCGCGGGACTCCATCTCTGAGACGATCAACAGCCTCTTCTCAGTTTGGGCTTCTCCTTTTGTAGGCAAAGAGTACGAACAAAACTGCAGGATTCAAATATTTGAGTGCCTGAGATCTGCAACATTTTGAGATCATAAAATGCAGATGAGATATCCCAGAAATCTCTGTTATTTTATTTTTATTTTTCAACAACGTGATCCTTCGTTCTTGGTGTGTGCATCACGTGCATGCATTTATAAACACATGCAAATTTTTTCCTTGTACATCGAATGGGCAGTGAACCCTTGGAAACATGTTTTCCTCTGGCTCCTTCGAATTTCTCCATCTCGTTGCATGAATGAAACTGTTAATGAATGCATGTATCTGGTTCATCCAAACAATCCTCATGTACCTAATTTGAGCTTCAACAGTGGTCAATAAGTTGATCATGGTGGATCGGCAGTGGTGACAGTGACTGGTTCATGTCGGGTGGAGCTCGGGTGTTCGGAGGTTGAATACATCCTCGGTTTGTCACCTTGGTTGTTGGATCAGTGTTTAATGATCTCAGACAGTTAGGATTATAACGTGGCGCAGCGAGATTAGATGAGTGACTGAGATCAGATAAGAGATTAGATGGACGGCCAGGATTAGATCCACGTCTCAAAAATTCCTTCCCACATTAAAACACACCGAGTTTGTTTCATGGTCTAACAAACAAATCCTCCCACCATCAGCTCAGAAATCTCCTCTCCCCCTCTGGTGCCGCCCCACACCGGTTCTCTACGGGCGCGATTCTGCACCCACTATACTCCTCCGGGCGTGCTCTAGCACCCACTCTGCCTCCTTTATAGGCACCCCCATGACGCCCACGCTGCGAGGGCTTGACCTCCGCGTGGCTCAGGCTTACACAGGGCCCGACTACTATTGGGCTGCCCCTGCGGTTTCCCTATGGGCGTGGTGACCTTGTCCCACATGTGCATTGGGTTGAGGACCTAAGGCTGGCCCAATAGTTGGAATAATTTTTTTCATAAGCCCTACCTTCTATACTTAGTTAAATAACCAAGTAGGAACAACTCTTCTTCATTCCATTCTCCTCTCATTCACTTCCTCTTCTTCATTAGAATTCTATACTCTTCTCAACCTGTATTCTTCACTTAAAAGGGAATCCACAAAGGTTCTTCTTCAACCATTACTCTTGAATCAAATGTTTCTTCAGTGTTCTTCAATGATCCAATAAGAGATGAGGTTGGACCATCTTCAAATCCTCATGCACTAATAGATAGTGCATGGTCTTCTTCAAACCACTTCATCCACTTAGTAGCTGCAGATGGTTCATCTTAACTTCATCCAATTAGTAAGATGGATGGGTCTCATTCACTTCATCCCTCGTCCACTTAGTAGATATGGATGGAAATTATTCACTTCATACACTTATTGATGTGAATGGTTCTCCTTTATCTCCTCATCCACTTAGTAATTGTGGATGGAACTTCTCTATCTCCTCATGCATTGTGAAGATAATACATGGACTTCTAAGAATGTTCTGAAATTGTATCTCGTTGATACAAATCTGGGAACATTAAGATCAGCTCTCCAATTGTCTAATATAGTATGGAGAGTGTTTCAACCTTTAATTCCTATGCCACATAGTGATTCTCCAAAGTGACATGCTTCTTAGTACCATGTTCATTCTCCAATCATCACCATCATCATTTCTTCCTTTTTCATTCACATAATGACACTCCCTATCATCCATTCAATCCTGGACATCTTATTGAAAACATCA
The DNA here is from genome assembly GCA_963277665.1 of Viscum album. Taxonomy (NCBI): domain Eukaryota; kingdom Viridiplantae; phylum Streptophyta; class Magnoliopsida; order Santalales; family Viscaceae; genus Viscum; species Viscum album. Next base: position 445,914,917 of record OY728160.1, read on the forward strand.
CCATCACCATAACCTCCTTTGTCATTCACATATTGACACTTCATGTCATCCATTCAATCCATGACACCTTATTGACAACAAATGCAATACAATGCACAATAGAAAGTAATCAAAAAACTCATTCATGATATGTATATCATTCAGGTTGTGTTCCCCCTCAAATATCAAAAATAAAATACACATTAGAATATGTACCAATACCCATGAAATAGTTTTTTAGTCCCATCATAATTTCACATATATCATAAGAAAAATATAAGAGCATATGATTATTTTGAATACTAAACACGAATTATGTTTCTCAAAAACATATTTTTGATTTATATAATGTAATACAATCCATTTATAAGATAACATCATATTCTACAATATGAATAATAAAAAGATATTTCGGAATCACATTACAACAAATATTATTTAGAGTATATTCATATTCCTGTTATGAACATATCATACAGTTTGGGGGTCTCACTACTAAATCAAAATCTAATTATTGTGGTGTATTTTTTATACATTTATAAAATTATAAAAATATATAATTGTGGGAATGTTAAAAATAAAATAATACCTTATATTTTTTAGAATGGATGAAAAATTTACCTTTAACCACATCATTTTAGTACCCCTCACTATATATAGATATTACATGATATTACTATTTTCTATAATTTTAATAGGTTTCAGACAACAATCATCATCACTAACCTTCATAATTGAGATCATTTGACAACAATTCACATAAAAATTTCATTTTATGAATTGGAGCATGGGTGGTAAAATTATGGGAGTCCTTCTCAATTACAGATAAATAATTTTCCAACTCATTTCCATTTTACATTCACTGGATTTATGACCTACTCCCGCTCATTTAAAAAATCTTCTAATTCTATTCAAGCAATTACCATACTATTTATTCCCACTATTTCAGAATTCATTTGGGTAAACATTCTTTTAATCTTTTTATTTATTTCAGTATTCATGTGACTCGATCCTCCATTTCCTATCCAAACCAATGGAACAGTGAAAATATCCTATTTCCAATTTTCCATTGAGATAACATCAAATAATTTTTATCATATATACAAAAAACACTCTTATTGATAATTATTTTCAGTGAAATTTTTTAAACCACTGAAGAATTTATTGATATTACATTTTAGTTTAATGATGAAATGATAAGCGTACCTATGATGTTTTAGTGAATTTTCCTCATAGGTACCAACAATTTCATCATCCTTACAATTATTCTCAAGCAATTCCTTCTACATTTTTATATGAGTAATCTTGAGTATGTAATTATTTAATAATAATATCTTAATCTCATCCCATATTATGGAGTTGATTTATTCATGTTTTAACATATTCTTGATATGAGACCCCCAATTATTGGATTCACCTTATAAATGATAGAAAACAAAAATTATTTTATTTTTCATGCTCTTAACACTATAATAGAAAATTATTTTCAAATAGTATTGATTCATTTCTCAAAATATAGTTAGAAATGAAATCCACTGAATAAATGGGGACATTTATTTTTGAATGTATAAATATAATATTGTTCTCTTCTTTTCATATTTGGATATTCGGTATGATTCACATCATGAAAAAAATTGGTCTTTACAATGTTATTTTTCCATCTAGATCCCATAACATTTGGTTTCTCATGAGGAAGTCATTACATTTTCCACCACATTCATCGTTAAAATTATATATTCTATTTATAACAATTAAATATACATTAAAAAATTGTGTGAGGATCTATAATAATAGTGATTTACCATACAATCATGAAAAATAACTTATAATTTGTATTAAATGATGAAACCTTATTTTTAATGAATGAATCCATATGTTTATCCAATACCATTCATGTTAATAACCAATTAAAATCATTCATTGTGGTTCATAATGAGTTTTTTTAATAATATATCCTTGTTGTAGTGTCAAACAAGGTGTGAATTATGGCCCAATATTGTGAAATAATATATGATCAAGTTAGAGAATAATGTTCCATTTCAGAGTTATAAACCTAAGGTAAAATTATGCTAGTTGTATATCAACATGTCTTATCAAGACATGCACTAAATTTCTTGGAAATATGTTTATTATCTTTCTCCAAAATAAGAAGACAATTTTTATAGTTTGACTTACACAATTTTTTTTTGAAAAATTATCATCCTAGTTTATATTTCTTGAAAATAACCTTGATATGGTACCTAGTATAAAGGACCTCACTTCTCATATATATATATGATATCATAATAGATGAATATTCATTATATAACCTAAGAATTAATTCCAAAAATTATATAGGTCTAGATCTATTGGATACCTAAAAACATAAAAATATTATTGACTTGTGAACTAAATTATGACCCAATGTGTTCTTCATAATTAGATAAAAATTTAGAAATATCAACACTAGTAAAATTACTCATAACATGGGGAATGTAAACATAATAAAGGGTTAGATAATGTGGTTTTTAAGGTTAAACACAGGGGATATCAATTGATGATCATAATAAAGAATATGATATGCATACTGATATGAGATCATGAATATAAATTACAATGTTCACACCCAAATTATCATTTATTTTAAAAAATATTACTTAAATAAAACAATATAATTTATAATTAAATGAACTATTTTTTCGAAGTCATCATAAATCAATCATGAACTATTAGTACATATAATATATGTATGGTACTATTACAAGTATAGAGAGCATTACGTAATCATTATAAAATATTAAAACCACATAATAATAGTGTATTAGGAATCCCTACATGATTTTAGTATCATAAGTGATCATTCATCACCAATTTCATCCCATAGTGGATCAAGAAGAATGAGTATTTTTCTATTGTAGAGCACACACATAGTCTTATTTCCCATTATAGACTAAGAAAATCACAGGTTTTCCCATAAATATTCGTGGTATATAATACATTATATAGAAATATTATTTTTTTCCCCTTCAATTACATTATAAAACAAACATATAAAAATTAAATAATATTATAAAAAATCTATTATAACATAACATGTATAATAAAATTAGGTTTCATAAACATTTCATCATTCAATTATAGTCTAACCCATGGAAAATAAATTGATTTCATAAAAATAACATCATATTAATCATAAAACATATAGTTTAAGTAAAAATAGGGTACCATTGTACCATATCCCTGGTAAAATATATGAACCTCTAAAATTGATCAAAATAATTACCATCAAAAGACCATTAAAAACATTCCTAATATAAATACCCGTTCCACATTTAAAATAACATTTTAAAATATAGAAATTTCAATAATATTAATGAATGAAAATTCTGTTTCAAATTTCCTTGGAAATATGTAATAAATTATTTTTTGTAATGTCTCCTTCATGATAACAGGCTATATGGTTCATGCAAAAGAAATTTTAAAAAAATTCCTTTCACATTTTCTGTAAAATGTGAAAAGTAACTCATTAAGAAAATGAATAAAAACATTACATTTATTTTTTTTCAAAAATTTAAACATGATTATAAATTAATTTGGAATAACATGGGAGAATATTATAAATAATCATTAAAATATTTTTAGAATACATGGATATATTAAAAAAAATGACTTTTGACCAATGATATAAATAAATTCAATATTTAAAAAAACATTATTATGCAATCATGAGTACCTAAATTGAGATACATGAACAAAAAAGAGTTAATTAGAGGAACAACTATAAGAGAATAAAATTAATTATTTTATTGTGAATTTTATTAATAAATGTCATCACTAGAAGAATAATAACAAATAATCCTGAAAACAAATGAGATTATAACATAAAATCCATACCACTTTGGAAACATTTTAATTTTATACCCCATTGAAGAATAAAATTTTTAAATACAAAAATAAAAAATAAATAGTTTATTTTATGATATAACATGTATAATTTGGAATTATATAGAACAAAAAAAATTCATGAGTTGTGAATATGGGATATGTCTCATAGATTTAATTGTGAGATGAAAATACCTTTCCAAAATCACCAAATTCATTCATACACATTATCATATCATATGTTATAAACATAGTATATTATTCATGTATTACATAACTATAATAATACTACCATACAATATATAATTTATGTAATACGTTTTATCACCCAATTATTAATAAATCATTAGTGAAATCTTTTTTAGGTAATAACAACTTTGTTTTTCATGTTTGTTTTGGTTCAATAATATTGAGTCCTTCTACATTGATCAGGGTTACATCATCATCATAATTTCAATAATAATATAAAAATTATATATTTTTATTATATTCAAATAAATATCCATAAATAATTGGTAGATTTAGACAAATTAATTACATCATTCATAAAGATGGTAAATCGTATATAGGCATGCAAGCTATTTCCATTTTATGATGGATGGGTAAAAATAAAATAAAATATTATTTTTAATTAAAAGAATAATTTTAATATCATATATATCATATATATAATAATTAAATATATCCATTTTATCATCAATTTCAAAATAATATGACGGAAATGTCACATCGCTTCGTGGGGGTGATAATATACTTGTATATAAAAAATACATTATCAATTTTGAAAGGATTGGAATGTATGACTGTAGATGTGAAATTATAATTATATAATAATAAATATTTCATAAATATTATATATATATATATATATTAATTAAATCCATCAAAATATCTACTGATGAAATATTGCACTAGAAACCCAATTACATCGGTTCGTGAGGTCGTAGGTCGTCGCACAACATGAAATATAGTTTTGTTCAAAAAATTTTAGAAGAAGATCCAGATATAGGTTAAAAAAGTTAAATAAAAAAAATTCATTATATTTAATATAAATTATTTTTTATTTATTAATTTTTTTGGAATATTTAACAGATATTTATGAATATATAGATAAAAAATCTTTGATTAGAACAATACCTCATCTTTGGACAATTTGTTTTGGTTTACACCTGAAGCCTAACCGTAATTATTTTATGTTCACAAAAGTAACTTATTGTATTGGTGATGGATTAATTTAATGTATATATATATATATTGGAAAAAATAAAAATCTTCTTATGTGTGATTATGTGAGTATAGAGAGAGAGAGAGTCCATTTATAATTTTGGGAGTTGACACATGTTGTTTTTTTTGAGAAAATAAAATATCATCACATTTTAAAAAAACAAATATATTAAAAATATAATATTTGAAAAATATTATATTATATAATTATGAAATATTTCCATTAAATATAAAATGTAAATTTTTTAGGTCATTTTAAACCATATCCTTTTAGTAAAATTGTCCAATAATCCCGGTTTAATAATAACTATAATAATAATTTTTTCAAATATTTTAATTCATTATGAAATAAATAAATTTAACATATTATAAAATAGTAATAATTCATCAGAAAAATATTTAATACATTTTAAATAATTAAATTCATATATGTGGATGAAGATTAAAAAATATTAAAACCACAGATGTGATGAAAAAACACTTTTCCAATATAAATGTTTTCATAAGTATAAATAAAATGTATATTATAATTGAAAATAATATCAATTAAAAGAACTAAATTTGATTGATAATAATATAATTGAACATATTTTACATTAAAACATTCCTCAAAAATATTTAACTTCTAAACTCATTATAATAAAATTACAATTTCTAATAAAAAACATTCTTTTCACAATTCATGATGAATAAAATATTTGTATAAAATATTAAAAAATTCATATTTAGTTATCTTAGAAAATAATTTTTCAATAGTCATGTTAGAATTTTATTATACAGTTTCTAAAATTATAAATAAATTAATTTTATTATAATTTTCAAAAAAAATATAAAAACAACATTTGAAGGAAAAATTTATTTTATGAATCGTATAAAAAATTAACAAAAAAATTGTGTACTTAATTATCAATATATTAGATTATATAAAACATTTATATGTGATTTTTAAAATGTTTCATCTCATATTCGCATGATAATATTTATTGGATATGTTATAACATTCATGTATTTATAATAATATTAAAAGTATATTGTGTTGCATTAAAACTCGATGTTGTGTGTAATAAAAGATAATAATAAAAATAAAATTATTTGAAAAATAATAAATTATTATGGGGTTGCAGTATTAGTTCTATATTTTATTGAAAAAACTACTCATATTAATAGATGAACAATACTCTTCTTATGGTATTAGACTAGATACATGGACTCTCCTAGAGTGTGAGATAGATAATATAATCTTAATTGAGTTAGAGGTTATTGGTCCAAGATGTTGTTATGAAATCCTACCTTGAGTGAGTTAGTAGATGTCATGGAATGGTAAAATGTTTCTTATTTTCATTATAGATCACACCCTGAGTGATATTGTAATTACCATGACACACCAAAAGACCCTACCCTATTCCAAAGTGTTTCGGTTAGTACTTATTAAACAAAGTGACATATTATTCACCTATTGTTTTAGATAGAGAGTTTTAGGGATCGTGGTTACAATGTTTCCACACATTAGACCAATATTTGTTTATGAATTGTATATATAATATTCTTTCATTATGAATATAAATATATATAATGGAATATATAAAGGGAACATAGTGAGACCCTACTGAGATATATTTATCACGCCCAGCATGGCCACTATGGTTCACCTAAAAGACATATGTTTTACCTTCAAATTCATAGGTTTAATGGTTAATAAAAAAATCTAGTTGATATGATACAAATATGGGTATGATTTGAGGCCTTTTATTTTAGTGGATAATCCTCCTTATTTTTATTTATAAATATAAGAATCTCGGTTAGTGATCAATTGGGATTTATAACTATAAAAAATGTATTAATATTGTATATAGAATGGATGTTTATTAATAAATTATAATTTTAATATGATATAATTCTATTCTTCGATTCTCTTATTATCTATATTGTATTTTATGTTTCTATTTCAATATTTTTTGTACTTACATTTTCAATTGAAAAGTCTCCCTATTGTATGGTTATTCCCTTATTACTAGTTGGAAACCTATTTTATACAAGGATTAATACATGGGAATACATGGTTTTCCAATAAGGAACCATTCAATGGATAATTCCCTGGTATTGAATATGATATTGTAGGTTCATTATTTTGTACATATTTTTTTATGAAAAAAGGATATGGGTTATATTATTTTATGAACCATGGTTAGGTTAGTAATGGGTACAATGTTGATGGAAATTCTATGTTACAAGGGCATTGGGATTGTTGTTATTAGTTTTAAATGATAATATTTTTATATTTATTATTGTTTTATTTGATAATTTGTGGTTAGTATTGGTTGGTTTTGTCTCTTGGTCCATAGTGGTAAGATGAATTCATAGAAACATCATATTTTGAAGATATTATTTATATTAAATACACATTGTTGAATGTGGTTTATTTTTCTAATGGAAGAGGGATTAGTTCATTAAAGTGTCAATAATATCTTATATTTTGATTATATATATAGATATATTATTGATGGAATTCTATTCATATAAACCATACTATTTTCTTATGTCATATTGTAAAAATATTATCTAAGGATGTTCCCTTAGAATAGATATTCCATCAATTAAGTTAGGGAAATATGGTGACCACTATTGTGGTGGATTTGGAATTATATACCCTAGTGATTTTTTATTCCATATATTTTTTCAAAACTTCTTCTTTGAATGGGGAAATGATTCAATTTTAGACTGGATATGATGATATAAAGAGAGGGTAATGCATATGGGATACCTTGGTCATTTGAGATGTTATGATCATAAAGCGATTTCAGTATCCCTATTGTATATAGAGTGAATGATAAATTAAATACATAGATTTTTTAGATTTATATATGTTTTTCAATGATATATTTAATGAAATTACATATGATGATTTTTTCTAGATGAGTCGGACATGCAATGGGTTAAAAAATTAATGATTAGGCATATGATCTTATGTTTGATTATATAAGAATTAGGGAATCTAGCATCCATTTTTTTAATGGGAAGTATATAAGTGTACACCCATTGGGGTTTAATGATATTAAAGTGGGTATTTTTTTAGAACATATGAACATGATCATAGAGACATAACTCTTTCCTTTAGTGTACATTGAGTGTTTTTATGGACACCTCTATGTAGTTCTCAATACATGATATTGAAACATGTTATTTATGGATGATGCCTCTCTGAGATGATGTTAATTAGATTGGGTTGTGTGTGGTTATATTTAAATTTTGTGTTTATTTTCCTGAATAACTCAAGGTGTGCATTAGATATCATATATTAGTTTGAGTACCCCTTAGTACAAACAATATTGGGGAGTTATGGGACATGAGTAGCTTGGTATGTGACAACCTTAGTGGGTAATTGGAGATGAATTGAGGGTTGTTATGTATAGTAATAATAAAATTAATGGATTAATCGAATGAATTACAATAGGAATAGTGGCTTGAGGTTTAATATGGTTCCTTGGTAAAAACCATATATGGAACTCATATGTGGCGTCAGACAGATTCAATTTGTCAGCACAGGGATTAGGGATGAATTTGAAATGATATAGAATGAGTCATATATATGGTACATTGATGATCAATGGTGGAGTGAAAAAATTTATTCAGAAGTTGAAGGACTCTATTTTGGAATCACACAGATTGTTTCAATCGAGCATTGACTTAGGTGTTTGAAGGACCCTATTATTCCTCTTACAGTAAATGCATCAAGATTGAGTTTGAATGGAGGGTTTTCAACATGTGTGTCTGTGTGTTGTTAAAATATGTTACATATGTGAGTATGGAATATTAATTTCATTGAGAATAATATTTTGGGATGTGGAAATAACTAGGGTGAATAATTTATAGTATGATGAATGCAAGTCTCAATGATGAACATTGGATTATCCTTGGAAATATAATGTATCCATTTTTAGTGTATGAGTTAATTAAATAGACCTATTTTGGATTTTAATCGTGAGTGAAGATCCATACATGATTTTGATCGAGGTTTGGGTAGTCGGTATATATTCATCATTGTTTCTAGAATACAAGAATTCTTATGGGAGGGATTTTATCATGACCTATGATTTTTTTGTAATTAAACGTAGTTGGAATTTAATTTTTTATTCCTAGAGAATGGGATGATTTGAGAGACAATATTTTGTTATAGTTTCAATGTTTTTATCCTCTTTTAGATATTTTTTAGATGTTATTTATTAGTTTTAAGAAGACAAATAAAATTTTTTTTGTTCAGAGGAATTAAGGACCCAAAGGTTAGTAGTAAAATTAGTACAGATCAGGTTGGGGACCTAGTTGAGATTCACTGTGTACACAATGGAAAAGTTAATGTAACTATATCATCAAGGGTTCCAAAAAGGGGCTGGTATAACACTACATGGTGGTAAATACCTCATCAAGCGCATAATGAAGGCTTGCTAGGTATCTATTTAAATCTGGGTAGTTTCTATAGAGGGGAAAAAAAAATAATTTTATATTATGGATCCCTCATTTTTGAGGGACTTATAGTCAGTAAATAACCATCCCCTTTTTTAATTTATCCCCCTTAATGATTAGTGGTTTATGGGTTCCTTTTATAATGATTTAAATGAATAATCTATTACATATTGCAATTTAATTCTTCTTATTTTTTTCCCATGGAACCATATCATCTATAGGCTTGCCTTTAATTGTTTGTTACACCATATCATTTTTGAATCATACCATCATATGAAGATTTTCTGAGTGGTTTATAGAAGAAATGATACAATGATAATCTTTTTTTCCCACATAAATTCCATATTCGTATTCCATCTTAAAAAAGTATTTTGTTATATCTATTAAATTTCTATAAATTTGTGGTTTCTTGTTCTTTTCCGAAATATGTGTTCTTATAATGGTGGGGTTGAGGGAGATTCTTTGATCAAATATGTATTTATATATTAATTATGATGGTAAATGTATTAATATTTTATTTAAATTTATGAATTGATTTATTTGTAGTAAAAATAAAATAATATGTTAGAAAATATCATTAAGGATATTTTATGATTATTGGTATTTTATTAAATGATTTATAAATAATAAAATATAAATAAATAGGATAATTGTGATGGGAAATGATGTAAAATTTAACCACATACTATTTTTGAGACACTATTATTCTTATTTATAATGTAATGAACTTTAAAATATAAAGAATTAATTACCATAATTGTTGTTTAAAATGAAAATTATGGGGTTTAATCTACAAGTTAAGGTTTAAAATACAACATGACTATGAAAAGAGTTTATTGGATGATGGTATATCTACCCTATAAATTTATAACATTTAAATTATATCCATTAGTGCCACGTTTATTGATTATTATATACAATATATTTAAATATTTTATGTAATTACTTTTTTGTCGTTACCTAAAATATAAAATAATACCCCATATTTTCCCATATCCCTAATTATTAAACCATACTGAGTAGGCAAAAAATTTCCTAGGTCCTTCCATGTTTACTTCTCTTCATTATTGTTATTTATTTCTTACCTTAAACTATCATATTAAGGATTAATGTTTAAGACAAATGAAAACTCTCAAAGAAGTGGTAATCGTCTTACCTGACAATTTCAATTAATTTTTATACTTATAAATAATATAAATATATTGTATCCATTAATACAAAATGAATATACAATTATAAATATATTGATATATAATTATTATTGTAAAACCATCTTCCTTCTAATTCCAACCAAATTTGAAATGAATGTATTTCTTGTGTGTACGTGTAGGCTACCACATCAAAATAGAGATTTTCTTCATTTTCCATTACCATATAAAATTTATAGCTAAAATAACGAAGATAATTAATAAATATTATGTTAAATATATTATTATTATTATGTAATTTTTATTTATTATGAACAATTTTTTTGTTATATCCATCAAAAGTGCAAACATGTCTCATACATTTGTAAATACTACCAACACCATGAGGTGATGTAAATCATATTTAATCACTTTATATATGATTGATTATAAATATATTTATAATTAGTATATATGAAATTTTTATTAGTAATAATGCTCATGATACTATGAATCCATGATCAATGTGAAAGGACTATAACTAATGAATCAAAACATCCGTGAAAAATATATTAGTTATCAATCAGAATAAGGAACATAATAACGAATTGTTAACAGATGGGAGATATACTATTATAATTAAATTAATAATGGTGTTATTTTGATAAATATTGATCTATTGTTTAATTATAATATTTTTAATGTTTTTATATACTGGATGTTTGAATACATACAATGAAATTTATACTTGAGGAAAGGGTTACTCCTCTCACTTTTGTACATATTAGTCATATGACATATTCATAAATTTAGCATTCATGTGGTTTATATAACACACATATCATATTATATCTATTTAATATTAATATATTTTGTGCATTTAATTTTTCATTTTCAGTTATTTTCATCATAAGAGTAATGAATCAATTTTTACAGAAGTGTTATGGGTTTTATTGCACAATTTAAATTTTAACTAGCATTGTTTATGATTAAATTTTATAACTATGAATTTAATTGATATTTAACAATAAATATTATTTATTTCATTCTCTTATATTTATACATGGATAATATATTTTACAGTTAATTTTTCTCCCTCTATGTACTCAGAACTATGAAATAATAAATTTTAAACAAATCCGGCTTTTTTTATTCTATTGGGAATATTCTTCTTTTGTTTCTATATTGTTTTTCAATAATATTTTTACTATTATATACTAAACAATTGAATTAATTTTTATCCTTGTTTTTCAGTTATAAAAAAATTAAATGTAATATTCCATTAATTTTTTAAAGAAGATAATTTTCACTAAAGGTTTGAATAGAATTGTTTTTATAATACACCACTATAAAGAGTTTTTCCAATGTCATGAATACTTTTATCCTTATCAACATTGTTAATGTTTTCCATTATTATTTATAAAATTTCCCTCCCAAATATTTTTTGATTTTTGTTATTTTAAATAAATTATTCCAAAATTAAAATGGTATTTTCATCAATAAATATTCCTATAAAATTTGTATTATATATTTATATATGAAAAAGAAATATTGTTGATAGTTATGATTCACTATAATTGTGAGAAAATGTATCTTTATATTTTAATGATTGGTTTGTTCTATTATTATGATAATGATATATTGGTGAATATGATTTTATTTTATTTGAATTAATAATTGATTAAATGATAAATGATTTCATGATATTGTGTCGAACAAACGACTGGATTAAGTGATTGGTGGGACTATTATATATCTTGAATTCATTGGGTAATGATTAATATATAGGTGTTCAAAGGGTAAATGAATTATAATATCAATAAATAATGATGGTACATGAGAGTTTATTCCAATCATAAAGTAGGTACAGGGTTCATTATCCCAAGAGTAATATGTGACTAATGTCTTCATGGTCCACATTCACATATACATTAAATGAGTTTGAATATAGAACACATTTTATTACACATTATAAGACCTGTTATTATACTTATAATATGATCTTGTGGATCATGATCTATGATTCTCTTATGAGTAATAGCTTATGAACTACCTAAAGTATATGGTTTCATTATAAACTATGACTTATTCCGTAGGGTTTTCAAATGATAATCTAAAGTTATCATAATTCTATTATCGTGATATGAACATATATTTTCCCTGATTGACATCAACATTTCATAGCTTTACTAACCATTTCAGCTCATCTTTTATTATGTTTTGGTTTCTCCTGGATATGGGGAATGAATTTATGTATGATATTTATAAGAAGGGTTCTTGTTATGAAGACCATACTGGGAGATGATTTTGAATTTATATGTTTCAGTTGATTATGAATCTATGTTTCTTAAGATTTTGACCGTTTATGGTTCTAGAGATGATTATAATAACATATAATGATAATCCATAACAGAATAGACAATTTTTTTATTTCCCATGTTTGAGTTGCCGCACGAAGGGTAACTGACACCAAAATTAATGAAAATGAAAAAATATAGGCATATTATAAGTCTTATACAAATCCACTTTACCCATATATGAATAATAAATATTGATTCAGAGTATCAAAATGATTTGAGATTAAAATTATAATAATTAAATCAACAAAAACATTACAATATAGTTAAAACCCAGGAATCATTATAGTTGTTTCAAATAAGTCAAATATAATTTTATAACCTCACATTAATCATTTTAAATTCATGGTATAACATTTCAGAGTATTGAAAAAAATTTATTCAGTGAAAAAATTTGTTATTAATATAACTAGTTTATATTACAAAATATGGGAAAACATTTATATGAATAATTAAATATTTTTAACCGAATAGATAATGAACATTTCATTCGAAACCATTATAAATTATAAAAATTTGGTAATTAATATATATTTTTTATAAAGTGAATATAGAAAATATATATTGATATTAAAAATATGAACCCTTCATTAGAATAATTAATTATCACATGTTTAGATCAATTTTAATAAATTCTAATATATAATATAACTATTTTATTATTGATTAAGTAAATTTATATTAGTATTTAATTTCATATAAACACTTAATATTATAATTTAAAAACATTTCATAAAATAATATCATATATTTAAAATCAAATTAGTTATTTATTTATATGGAAATTATAATTTTATAAAAATAATTTTTACAAAATTTATAAAATTCATAAAATGTAAATTGTTGTAATATAATATTATAATTTTATATTAATATATTTTTTAACAAATATTTAATAAATAGTAAAAAAAATTGATAATATTTAATATAATTTATGAGTTCTTAAAACTAAAAACAATTTTTTTAATTTTATTTATTTTAAAATATTGAATTTTTTAAAATTTATTTTTTCTATAAATAAAAACTAAATATATGAAAAATAATTATATCATTGTTGGGAATGTAATGTATATTCCAGTTTATAATACAATAAAGTGTAATAATGCATGTACTGGTAACACTTATAGTTTAGGAATGACAAGGCATGATATCCCAATATTTATTGTCTTATCACTTCTTATTTTGTAAATTTCAGCTTTTGATATTTTACCATGTCTAGAACATGTTCAATAAATAACCAATTTTTTATCATAATAGTAATGGTGGTGTCTGAATATAAATTCCATGACACAATCCTCTCTTTTTAAAAATATTTTTCAACCGATATAATGTAAATTTATATGAAAAATTTATATGATTGTCTATTTTGTTTAGAAAAAAATTATCTTTCAAATATATCTCCCACTAAAATATTTTGGTCAACATTATGAATATATATTTGTACATATGACATCATCATTCTTCATAAAAAAAATTATTTTACCAAAACCTAGAATATTGTAAAACATTTCATGGAATTTTCAATAATACAATTTCATGTCCTTAAAGGAAAACTCTAGGATAAAAATACCAAATAAAACATTGGAAAGCATTTTTTAAAATTTTAACACTAATTAAATTAGAATAATTATATAATTTAATGAAAAACATATCATATTGTTTAATAAAACTAATCCTACATTTTTTATAGAGATCACTAAAAAATAACCAATATGATATTATGTTTTTAGCTATACAATAGATTTTTTTAATAAAAAATAGTACTTATAGGGTTAATTTCACAATTACTCCATGGCATGGTTGTTCAATTGTTTAAAAGATAAGGATAATGAAAGATATATTTGACTATGAGATTTATCAAACTCATATATCATCACTAATGACCTAGATTGCACTATATAGATAGTGTTTTATTGTTATTGGGGATCAACTGAATGACATCATAATTTTATAATTGACTATATCATTAAATAACATCTAGTATAAGGGATTAACATATAAAAAATAGAAAATTAATTAAAAACCAATTTGTTATCAAGAATATTATTTTCCATAAATATTATTACATGATATTATGTGGAAATTTCTATAGCACGAAGTATAATATTCATGATAAAATAATGTAATTTGTTATATATTGTCTTTATTATAGAATATTAAGAACATATATATCTCAAAATTATGGGAACTATATTAATATATAACCAATAATGATAAGTTAATATTTATGAAAATTTAAGTCTTATATCATTTACAAGGAGATAAATATTATATATACACATAGTATATCACATGATTTATTACAGTTATTATAAAGTTTCTTTGTAAATATTTTACAAAGTCAAAATAAACACCCACACATAAAATATATATAATTAAACTAGAAAATAAAACATTATCCAATGGAATGTCACATATCACGCCACTCTTAATTGATGAATACCATAAGTAAATATATAATTAAGAAAAATTTTCCTTGTGTAGAGGTTTGAATATTATATAATGATTACTTTGAGCCTCCAAAGATTTTCTAAAATCAACAATAAAATTAAAATAATTCATAATTAAATATATAATAAAATTACCAATAAATCATTTATTATAAATTTAATTCAATATTGATTTTTTGTAAAAATAAATTTTACCATTCATATCTTCTATCCCAATAATATATATATATTTATATTGATTCTAGTGGGTATTATTCTTGATTTAATGAATCCTTTAACCCAAATACACAGACATATTAAATTTCAATTCCATATTTTCGAGTTCTCGAAATGATAATATATTCTTTTGATATCTAATATTCTATCCTTATTCAAACTTGATTAACACCAATAAATCTCACTCTAAATTTAGTAGAACTGTAATGAAGTAATTGTAAATAATAAATTATGAATTTTTTTTCTAAACATCCATACCATTAAAAAATATATTGTGAAGAAATAGTTATGGATTGGAAGATAAAGAGTGTCCATTGATAGAAAATTTAATATGGGATAAATTGAAGTTCTATAAACCATCACAAAAACAATTATATGAAAAAATTAACTCTAGAAATTTATTACACACTATATTAGTGATAGTGTCTCACAAGAACTCCAATGGTCATAAAAGATGAACAGACAACATGATCGGTCATAACATTTGTTTACCTTAACTAGAACTCTAGTAGGGCTGTTTTCTACCCATCAAATGTTATTATTATTAGCCAGAAGGTTCAGGAAACAGGAAAAAACCTGCTCCCATTAAAATTAATAAAAGAAGAAGTAAACAATACAAAACAGCTCATGAGCAAGAGGCTTTACAAAGCCTTGAGTACAGAACCCCATTCCAATCATTGCTACTCAAATATTCACAATAGAATGACAAATCAAACGACCAGCTAGAACTGACCTCCACAGTGGCCCTTTTAGAAAGAGCATCAGCGGCCTGGTTGGCTTCACGATATGCATGAGAGACATCAAGGCATAAGCTGTCGGCAAGCCTAAGACAAGAGATCCAGCTAGGCATCATCCTCCAAGGAACATTTCGAGACCTATCCTTCAATATCTGCACAGAAAGAGACGAATCCGACTCCAACCATTGTTTATACCAACCATAACGAACTTTATACCTGATAGCCTTGATAGTCGCCCATATCTCAGCATCAATAGCATGAGCGTAACCAATATAATGGAAAAAACAACCTTTCACAAAGCCCCGATGAGTTCTGAACACTCCACCACATCCAGCAGGACCCGGCGCACCATCAGCCGCCCCATCAACATTTACTTTCAGCCACTCTAGAATTGGTGGAATCCACCTAATATATTTGACCATTCTAGGCTTTCGTTCCCTTCCACTAACACAAAGGGATCTCAAGATGACAAAGTCAGAAATGTTATTATGCATAGACCTAGTTTGGATCCTGGAAGCAACTGCAATACTTTGGTGTATATGCAGAACACCATCCTGGAGTGATGGCTATCTATTGTTAAAAACAACAGAATTCTGAGCATTCCATATGTAGGAAAAAACTGAAGTAATAGTAGCAGTAAACAAGGAATGCAGTTGATCACTGAACTCAATTCTCAAGGGTGATCTCAGCACCGATTCAAGAGAAAATCAATCTAGACAGAAGTGAAAAATTGATGCCACATAATTCCATAAACGCGCAGAAAAAGTGCAGTGCATGAATTGGTGCGGAAGGGACTCATTACCACTGAAACAGAGGTAACATACCGAGGCCAGGTTGAGTCCAACACGCAGCAGCACACACTGAATTGACATTATGTTCTTCCATATCCTCCATATCAACATAGAATCGCTGGGAGAGATGTATGGTTGATGAAAACCTGCCAGCCAAGTAGGAATTGCAGAGAGAGTGCCACACTGCATACTGTAATAATCCCTGCTAGAAAATTCACCACAAAGGGCAGGTTTCCAGATCAAAGTATCACTATCAACATAGACATAATTGACAATTTCTATTCACATATTATTTGGAATAATCTCATGAGAAATCAAGTTTTCCTGCAGATCAGAAATGGAGAGATTTCCCAGGGAGGGGGGAATATTAACATGATCTTTCAAAGGAGAGGACAACCATGGTGTGTTCCAGAAGTTCAACTGAGAGTCAGAAGAGACCAACCAAGTTAACTGAGACATAATAAACAAAAAATCACTCTTAATTGAATGTCATACAGAATATTTATGAAATCTACACCTACTGTTTTGCAGCTTGTCCACAAACCTTCCAACCAGAAAATCAAGAGAAAAAACAGGCATAGAGAGAAACCTCCAAGTGAAATTCTGAAGAATCACGTTATTGAATATTCTAGAATCCTTGATCCCCATCCCTCCCATTTTGAGTGGCTTTATACACTCCTTCAATGCAATAGTACCAAGCTTCATCTGATGAATAGATACAGTCCAAATGAAATTACGAATCATTCCAGTCAATTCCTTTAGAAGCAGAACCGGCCATCTATACACAGAAAAAGAGTAGACAAACAAAGATGTAATAACAGAATTGACAAGGCAAACTCTACCATCCTGAGACATTGTCTTCCCTCTCAATCTTGCTAATTGATTGGTAATTTTTAATGCAATGTACTCTAAATGGGAACGTTTCACCCTTCCCCAAAATAAGGGAACCCCAAGATAATTAAAGGGAAGTGTGCCTCTTCTGACACCGAGCCTACGAGCAACCCTATTTTGCTTTGAAATTCTAATGCCTTCCCCAAAGACAACAAAGGATTTATTCCAGGTGATCACCTGACCTGAATCCTCTTCATAATTTGAGAAGATACCTTTGATGCACAAAATTGTCTTGCTATCAGCTTTACAAAACTGAAGTATATCATCAGCATAGAATAAATGGGATGGGTCATATAAATTCCTATTTTCCCTCATTCTTTGATAAATACCAGTGTTGACAAGATCATGAAGACAAATACTCAGGTAGTCCTCTGTCATGGAAAACAAAAGCCCAGATAAAGGATCCCCTTGCGTGACCCCTCTTGTGCATCGAAAGAAGCCCCTTAGGGAGCCATCAATAAGAATGGATAGTCGAGCACTTTTCAAAATGGGATGAACCAAAATAATGACCTTCTCTGAGAAGCCCTGCATCTTAAGAATTGAAAAAATAAAATCCCACCTTTTAGTGTCTAAGGCCTTTGCAATATCAATCTTTACGGCCATGTTACCATGTAGAACATTGGTTCTCATGATGTTAATGCATTCTGAAGCGGTGAAGAGACAATTCTAGATCCTTCTTTCAGGTATAAAGCCAAACTGATTATCAGAGACAAGACTTTTAGCAACATCACCTAATCAGGTAGCCATGATTTTGATGATGACTTTTGGAATCGTGTTCCCAATGTCAACAGGCCTGAAATCATTAATATCCAAGGCATTATCCTTTTTAGGGATTAATGCAATAACGTTAGAATTCATCCCAAATGGCATATATGAGTGATGAAAGAATTCCTTGACAGCACTATTAACTTCCGTGTAAATAATGTCCCAGTAGAACATAAAGAACTTGTTTGTGAAACCATCAAGGCCAGAAGTACTGTCCATATTTAGAGAGAAGAGGGCATGATGAATTTATTTTTGGGAAGGAGCCCCAATAATATTTCTGTTCTGATTATCATCAACACTGGGTTCAACACCACTAATAACCTTATCAAGGCTATTCACACCAGAGCTAGAGTATAAAATTTTAAAATAGGAAGTCGCACCATTGACAATGTCATTTTCAGAAGTTAGCATATTACCATCAATCTTTAAGGCCCTGAGATTTTTTCTAGCCTTTTTCTCCATGTGCATACAATGAAAGAATTTTGAGTTTCTATCCCCATCCTTGAGCCACTTAACATTGAGCTGATTTCGGTCAAGATTCTCCTTATGGTACAAGAGACTATCAATCTTTGAAGCAGCTTCCACCTCATCTTGTGGTGGAATTTGCTGCTGCATGTTCCTCTTTTGACATCTCAAAAAATGAGACTCAGCTTCTTTAATATCATTAAAGATGTTAGAGAAGGTCAATTTACTCCACTCTTTAAGTCTGGATTTCACAATTTTCATCTTAGCATTTAGAATGAACAAATAACTACCTATGACATCTGTTTTCCAAGCCTCTGAGATTATTTCCCTGCATCCAGGCACAACCAGCCAAGCATTATTGAACATGAAGGGTAAGGGTGCAGAACCTTAGACAACTGAAACATATATCGACCAGAATTGGATTATGATCCGAATGAATCCTGGGAAGAGTCACCCCAGAGACTTCCATCATGTTACTGATATCATCTAACTTAATTAGAAATCTGTCTAACTTACTTGACAACCTACCATTCAGAGTATACCAGCTCCAGGTGAAATCCACACCTGAGATTGGGACTTCAAGCAGCCCACAATGATCAATACATGCGGAGAAATCTTTAGCTGAAATTCTGAAAAATTTGCTCCCTGTTTCTTCCTCTGGCTTCAGAATGGAATTGAAATATCCAATCAGAATCCATCTAGCAGACATGCTATCAGAGATAGCAGTAAGGGATTCCCATAATGTTCTCCTTCTAATATACTGATTGAAAGCATACACAAAGGTCACACAAAATCTATTCTCCTGAAAGCAGCAAGATAAAGTAATCGACAGTTGATCAATCTGAACAGAATCAATGTTAACACTATTGTGTTTTAGAACCCATAAAGTTTCATTCCCATTCAAATGCTGATTCGCCGAAACAAGTGAGTAACCTATATTACTCCACATAAAAGCCATCCATCATTCAAAATTCATTCTTGGCTCAACAATTCCTATTAACATAGGTTTTGTTGGTCATAATAATATGCTTCAGGGTTCTGACTGTGGGAGAATTCCCAAGACCCTGGAAGTTCCAGAAAATAATCCTCATTGATTAGAGGACCTCTGTCTAGTGCAGGGTCCAGCATAGCTTGAAGCTAAGAATTCCTTAGGGTCTGACTTATTCCCATATACTGTATAATTAGAGTCATCTCCAACTCCAGCCTCGTCATCAGAGAGAGAGGTAAACCTATTTTCTGAATCAATATGCATTGTAAAAGATGCCGGTAATTTCCTTCTTGTAGCTTTAGAAGAAGGTACTTGTGCGAAATTTATTGAAGATCCACAATGGACTGTTCCATCAGACTTCCACCCGCAGGGGAGTCATGAATCACTAAGTCAGTTATAGACTGAGCACCAGAGCCCTCATCCACAGAAGGACAGTCCATCACTGCTTGTGTTCGTTT
Source organism: Viscum album (assembly GCA_963277665.1). Classification (NCBI taxonomy): domain Eukaryota; kingdom Viridiplantae; phylum Streptophyta; class Magnoliopsida; order Santalales; family Viscaceae; genus Viscum; species Viscum album. Next base: position 445,935,684 of record OY728160.1, read on the forward strand.
ACCAATAGAATCATGTTCAATAACCACCTGACCAGCAGGCACATCACCCTCATGATGAGGGTCCCGACTTTTACTCATTTAATTGGAAATCTGAGCACCAGAGCCCTCATTCGCAGATGGACAGCCCTTCCCTGCTTGTGTTCGAATACCAGTAGATACATGTTCAATAGCCACCTGACCAGCATGCACATCAACCTCATGCTGAGGGTCCGGAATTTTACTCATTTCACTGGCAGTGTGAGCATCAGCCAATTTAGTCACCTCCTGTACAGAATTCACCACATTTACAATGGCCACCTCCTGTGGTGGGTTCCCAAGACTATGATTCCTTTCTTCATCAGAAGGTGAAGAATCAACATTTGGTCTCTGAGCATCAACCTTATCAATCACTTCGTGTCCATTGGTATTGACAGTATCGAGATTAAATTAACCCTGATCAGTTGTCCTTCTTCAACAACTCCCAGCATCATGCCCTCTATAATTATAGGAGGAACAAATCTTATTCCTATTACATTATGAAGTCAAATGCCCAAATATTTGACAATTGAGGCAGAATTTTGGCTTTCCCTCATAGCCAATTTCAAGATTGATGCTTTCATCCCTAGTAGTAAAGACTACCTCTTCCACTAAGGTAGCTGACATGTCGACCTCCACTAAAATCCTAGCAAAGCGCCCAAAGTTAGGGTTATCTGTCTGTTTATCAAGTATAATAGGGTTACCAACAGAGGAAGCAATATCCCACAGAATTTGTGGATGCCAATAAAGCCAGCTTAACTTATGGATACAAATCCATACCTAGGAAAAGGTGTTTTTAACCAAGCTGGGATCAAAGTTATGATCCCACTCATGAACCCGAAGAAATCCATGATGGAGAGGAACATAGCCCAAGATCCATGCGCGCCTTTTACATTCATCAGGTGGAAATACCACATGATAAAAGCCTCTACCCATGGTTGTCATCTTCCAGTCACTGAAGCCTCAAATCTCTTCCAACCTTCTTGAGAGGTCATGAAATTTCCAAGACCGGACCCCTTTTCGAACCACAACCCGAGCAATAATAGAAAATTTACACAATTTTACCCTTTCTTCAATAGCGGCTTGATTAGCCGATACATGTGCAACATGACCCTTACATATGATTCTTCCCGAGCCACCAGGGTTACAATCCACGAAGGAGAATCCCCCAGCTTGTTTAGCCACATCCACAATGCTCCTCGTGTATTCAGAGACATCATTCATCATCGCCTTATCAGATTTTTGTTTAGCACAGAGAATGAAGAGCTCATAATGACCGAAGTGATCCTCATCCTTATCCCTGGAATTCCCCGCATCATCACCCCGATTAGTGTTTACACCTTCGCCCTCGAGGGCACCTTCACAAGCCGCCATCCTATTATTATTAATCTTATTAAATGTCAATTTACTAACATTTTTTAAAACAATATAGTAATATTAATAAAAAAATTTCATTAATATCACAACAAATTAATAATATCTAATTCACATAAAAAATTGTTAATTTTTCTTATTTTTATCCATCACTATTAATTATACTCAAATTATTAAAATAAAAATATTATAAAATTTGAATTTTATATTCAATTTATTTGACCATAATTATTTCAATATTTTTGTTAAATTTCAATAAATTTTTTTGACTATTCCTATAAATAATTTATAATTAGTACTTCATGATTGTATTCTCAATCAAATTGTATGATACTTTTAGATGTTCTTTTAGTTTACAAATATTAATAGGAAAATATTTGGTAACTCTCAACCATTGAAAAATAGAATTTTTAACATCTAAAAAACTAAAATATGGTATGTGGTAACAAAAAATGTTAATGGTGTACATCTAAGGACCTTTATAAATGATAGGATGATGTGATATATGAATCATTTTCCCCTTATTCTGGGAATATCATTTGGTTTTGAAAAATTGATTTCAAAAGGGTGACATGTCTCATACCAACCACATCAGGTATCCACTTGAGATTCAAATGATATTACAAATTACCCCAAAATTCACTCATTGATTTTGACATTTTGCAGTGAATAGAACCTATGGTATATAATAAAAAATTAAGGAAGAATTAAAATTTTATTATTTTAAAAAATAATCATACATAGTTGTTAGAAAATAAAAACCATCTCTTACATTTTTTATAGAGTCATTTATAAGAATGATAATAAATGAATGAAACACTGCCCACCCCTATAAAATGAATCATGAAAAAATGATTTTTCCTATATCCATGTATATCCCCACATGCCCAAAATGACATCACTAAATACCACAATTGAATGTATATAGTAATTATGGAAAATGAAAGATAAATTTTGGGAGAGCATTTAAGAATACACACAATTCATCTCATATAATGAATCAACTGTTTTTAAAACAAATAATAAATACATATGGAATGAAATATATATATTTATTCAAATTTAGTGTAACAAAAATCATTTGAAACATCAAATCATGAAAACATTTCCTTAATGTGACCTACATTATCCCAATATCACCGAAAAAATACAACCACGAGAACCAAATAACCATGAAAACCAAATATAAAAAACCTTATAAGACACTCTACACACCTTTTAACTATATAGAGACAACTAATAAAATTTAAATACATATATTTTTTTCCATAAATACTATATATGATGAGTATGAATCATAAAAACAATTTTATAATTGTATGATAATTTCATTGGTATCTACAATTATTGTTTGAATAACACATCCCTTGGCACTGAAACGTCAAAATAGAGTTGCACACCTCGTTTAACGTCATCATTAACAAGGGATAAAACATCCTTAAAATAGATATTTTTTATAAAATAGAATAATTATATATTTCACATAAAAATGATAACATAATTTAAATAACACATTGACTATGTGAGAATATCAATCATAATAGTTTCCTAAAAATAAAAAAAACTATAATAAACATTTATTCTAATTCCAATCATCCTCATTTCTATTTTAAGTTTTATTTGTCTTCATTAAACTCAATTTGTAGATAAGTAATATATCATAACCAGAAAAAAATAACAAATATTTTCCCATCCAACGCCATAATAACTCATGTCTTCATAAACTATTCCAAACCATAATTTAAATTTTATCATTATTAAAAAATTTAAAATGGTTTATAAAAAATAATAACAACATTTAACAACATAAAGAATCATTAATAACATATCATAAAAAATTTATTAATCAAAAAATATATTCAGATGCATTTCATTCCAATTAATTAAAACAATTTCTTCCATATAATATAATTAATATATTTTTTCCGAGAAACATATAATAAAAAATACTTACTTCATCTACAAGTAGTCAACAATTTTAGTATTCCATACCAATTAAATATCATATTCCACACAAAACTCAATCATTTATGTAACAAATAATTAATTATCTGTGACTATAGAAAATATAACTAAAATTATATAATTAAAATTATATTAATGTAACAAATATTGAAATGAAAAAAGTTAAAATTCCCTAGATAATTAATTATTCAAAACCTCATTGAAAAATTTGTTTCATTCTGACACACCTAAAATCCTAATTCACTATAGTAATTCCTATCACCCATATATTCAAACATAAATTTTGATGAGAAAGCATTAATGAAAATTTATCCCCAAACAATTATCATGAATTGAAAATAATTATACACATAACTGTAAAAAATTAATATCATAAATATTTTTTGAATTATATTGATCTATGTCAAAGAACCACAAAAATATCCCCAATTTCACCCCATACAGTACCTTATGTATACAGATAAGTTAAAAAAGAATATTTGATTATAATGGGTTTTTTTATAATATTTATTTTTAAATTTCATATAATCAATCAATTATCTAGGTCATGTATAGTGTGGTTTCACTTGTTAAATCCTGATTAAAATTAATCTTTTTATAATATTTTAGACAAAAAATCCATAAAAAGTTTTCCAAATAATTAAAGAGAAACATAATAATCAACACTTCATTTAAATAGAAACAATTATGAATTTCATTAATTCACATAGAACCATTAAATAAAAACACTACATGCCACCTTCCCCTTGATGAATAGATGACATTCCCAATATCTGAAAATAAATAACTATTTCAGGTCTCACATACAAAATATAATGTGTTTTAAACCCATATTTTCAATAGTTTAACTTTCCCTAAAAAAATCACAATTATAATACCTTATATACTCATGACATATTTATATTAACTGTGAGTTGTCTTTATAATTTGTTTCAGACAACAATTAAATCAAATTATATTTATTTTCATCAAAGAAATCATTCATATTGTTTTTCTCATTTATAATCTCCTCAAGAATTTTTCCTGATCAAAATGATATTATTTTTGTGTAGTCTTGAGTATCCTCTCTATATAATATTCTTGTCGTCCCATTTTTATTTGAAAAATAAAAAACTCAAAAATCGATATGAAATTGCTACAATTCATCATTAGAAACTCCAAAAATTATTTTCTGTCCATAGAAATTTAAAATATGAAATAGTAAATAGGAAAAAAATCCAAATATGAAATCAATCACATTAAGTAATCTAAAATATAATTTAACCAAATACTCCTCCCATATTATTAGAAATCAAATTATTCCCCAATAAGAAGGACTGGATTTAACTTAAGAGCATTAAAACTTATTTAATGATACTAAAATTTGAAAAAATATATTTTAAAATTTCATTTTCAACTGAATATCCCAATTACATACCACTAAAAAACTATTCATACATAAAACATGAACATAGTCCATTAATATAATAATAAATACCTTATATGGATGTTTTTTAATTATAAATATTCCATCATGAAAACCTGAATATCCTTAAATATTATTGAATTCTAAATAATGATCTATGACCCCTAAAATGGTTAAAGTAACCTTATTGATAGATTTACCCACCTACAAAAACGATATGGACCATAACAGAATAAAACACTATGAAATAATGTCAATGAAAATCAAACTGTAATGGTTTCCTCCTTTGATAAAAATATGATATCTAATAATTTTTTTCCTTATAAACACATTAATTTTGAAATTTTTATATGAATTATCTACCATATAATCAATTCATACAATTATCATCTATCAAATTTCCACTTAACACATGGATGATGTGGAGTGAAATCCATATAATTACTTATTTAGTGAAATTTCTATAGTTGATTGATAGTATTTTGTATAAAAAATAACCAATAAAAATTCACTATAAATTATCCAATAAAATATAGAATTCATGATCTCATCTTGTACTATAATATCATAATTATTATCTCAATTTTAAAATTATCCTATGTGTATAAATAATGGTTATGGAAAAACTATGTACCCAATAAATAGTAAAACTATCAACACATTTTTTATGAAAAAATGTGGAGCATGGTATAAGAATATGTGTTCTTTTGTAATTTATATATCAGGTGTAGTGCTTTACTTGTATGGAAATTATATGTTTGTAATAAACATAGTGTCCTTGGGTAACCATTAGATTTGACAATTGTGATAATTATAGTGTTTTGGCATAGACATATTAATTTTTGAAAATTTTATTCAATATTAGAAAATTAAACCATCATGATTCATATAGTCCATATTATTTTGGTATAGTCTATAATTTTATTGGGAATATTTAAATAGAGTTGATTTATAATTAACAGATTACCTATGTATATGGGTTATTGTGTAATCTGGCATTATTCCATTATTATTGTGTTCTGTTCATTTAATTATAGGTTACGAATGAATATAATGTAGTGTAAATAGATATATTCACATTGTTAAAGAGATGATTATTTATTTAATAATAGTAAACTATTTATTATTTTAAACTATGGTTTAACGTAAGAGAGTGTATTAGGGGGGCCTGATGCTGTTCATTATATGGTGGACCAATAACAACATTATTGTGGATAGTTACATTATAAGGATTTAATTACACATATTTATAAATAATGTGGAATTGGGTTTTTATAGAGAAATAGAGTGTAGGTTAGTAGAAATCGAGATATCCCCATATGATATTTAGGAAATTCAGAAGCAGAAAAATATATCAGTGGTGAGGTTATTGGATATGTAATCAGGATTGTGAAAGAAGTTCTTGGAATATCAGGATGGATCTCTGATTATTTTGTTTCAATATTACGATATGATTTTGTTGGATTTCATTATAGGTACTATATTATACAAGAATCAACATGATGTTTTGGAAATTTTGTAGGGTAATTTTAGTGTTATGGAGTTTGGTGTGATATTTGTGAGCCAACATTGATATTCCATAGAATTTATACTATATAAATAGTTGAGATCACGATGCATTGAGAGTTTTATATTACCAACTATACTTCTTCATGGTAATAAATTTAATATAAGGATGGTTTTCATGGTACATTATGAGGATAAAGATATCATATGGAATTTGGAAATGATTGGTTTTGTGTTTGAAAGGGGAATCCAAATCATAATGGAAGATAGAGATATACAATGTATCTTATCATTCTTAAAGATGTTGGGTTTTTAATGTAGTCCCTGGTCTATAATATTCTGTTGATATTGTATTCAATAGTCATTATTATTGTGTAGTAGTTTTATATTGTATTCCTTTGTAGCCGAAGGACACCATAAATATATTTATGCATTGAATATGGTTGATGAGAACAGTCTAGTGCATAGTGTAGAATTGGATGGATATATCCAATAAATGATGATTCCACATTAAATATTTTCACTATTGTTTAATCAAATATTGTTGGACCATTACATTAGGTTTTCATTGGAAATGTTTATACCTACAATTTCACTCATTCCCAAGTACTATTGGTTGATCAATTTTATCGATGAGTATGTATTACATTAAAATGGTAGATAACATAGTCTAATTAAACATAATATAAGGAATGTTGATTATTCAAGAGAAACAATGATTGTGTGAGGTACGATATATCTATTTAATAATAATTCTTTTTTTAAATTATGATTCATCACAATAATTCTTAATAAATATATTTTTTTGAGAATTGTAATAATCATTAAAGAGGAATCCTAAAATATTGGCGCAATTACATTAGTTAAAGGATATATAATATATTTTAATGTGATCCAATAATAACCAATGTAGATTTTTTGTGATTGTATGTAATAGGATATATTCTTGTTAAAAAAATTTGAGTTATAAAATCATACTCAAAATAGATTATTTATAGAGAAATAAGGAAAATATTAACTATAACTATATGAGGTATAAAATTCATAATTTGAGAAATCCCATGACATTTTTCATATATAAAGATCAAATAAAAATATTATAGAAAATTAATCCTCATATTATTATATATTATGTTGATATATTTATTCTGTATATGTATAAAGTATAAATTATGCAATACATCATTGGGAAATTTGAATCCATTTATTTCAACCCTAAGGAGGCCACATTTATATCCCATTTGAGGAAGATCATGTTAGAATAATAATTCCAATGTCATGGATTTCTACTATCTGTAATCACTACAACTAAAGTGTGACGATCTTGTAATCATTTTTCTTTTTTTCCTTCTTAAGAATTTATATTATAAAATATTTTATATAAAAATTACTTTTTATTATTATAGATTAAAAATTAAACAATATATTTATATAATGATAAATATTATAATAAATTAATTAAAATATGCTCGAAATGATTAAGCACTTAATAATGATATGATGAAAATCATTGAATTAGAATTTTTTTGATGAGATCACTCAATAGAGTGGATATATTCATTTAGGAGATGGGATTGAGATCAATCCATGGAGTTGTGTTTGATTGATCCCTAATAGATGATAATGGTATTACTTTCGTGGATTAGTAATGATTTTCAATGAGGCTATAGAGATATTTTATTGTAATATTTCATAGGTATCTAGACAAGGATATCAATATGGGAATTATAATGATAATTAGTCCTAGCCTCTAAGGGATATAACCCCATAGAGACCATGGGCTATGGGGTAATAGTTTTATTATTAGTCCACGATGATATCAATAATTAATTATATTGTGGGGGGTTAGGTGAATATTGGAAATTCATCCAATAGTGAGAAATAAGTATATATGGTATTGGCACGATACAATTGTTTGTTTATTCAAAACCCATGGTGTTTGTCTTGTACAACTACATGGATGATGTGTTTTTCATTTAGAGTCTCGGCTTGGTCTTGAGTACCTAACAACACATTTCAATGTGGGTATGTGATGTGATGATGGTATGATAGAAAACAAGAAATAGATATCATTCCCTTATTTTTCTATGACATGTTAGTTAAAATAAATATATTTCCATTTTTGGTCCTATGTTTATATTCCCAATAATGAACCTATAGTAGTAAAGATGAACATATGCATGATTTTACACTTAGTCAGTGGATTTTTGTTGTAGACCACCATTAAATATTTGGTGTTTGTCAATTATATGTTTATTGTACCATACCCTATGTGATAGGGTAGAGGTAGATATTTTGTATGGTATAGCACCCTATGTGTGGGGGTAGTGTCTAGGGTCTAGATTATTATCATCGCCCTATGTGAGATAGTGTTTGAATGAACCACACAGAGTGAGAATGTATTTATACTCACACTAAAATCTCATAAATTGATACTACATATTAATAATTTAACATTAATTATATACCAAAATGATCAATTTGAAAATCATATGACTGTAGTCCCATTGGAACCATAAAAAAATAACAAATCTGTTCATAAGTTAACTACCACATCCCCCTATAATATCTTCATTATTAACACCCATATAAGAAATATCAAACCTAAACCCATTCTTCATAACCTAGGGAATGTAATCATAAAGATGATTTAGCTCATATTATTGTTTTCGGTAATCATAAGAGATATCAACTGATGGTCATAAGAAAGAATAATATAAGTATGTGGTTATGAGATCTTGAAAATAAAAAAAAAGAGTTAATAACCAATCTGTCAATGATCAAAAAACATATATATGGTATAAAAAATTATCATCTCAAAATACCAGAGTTATAATATTGGGAACTCCTCATAAATCAATCATGAATCATAATTTCATGTCATATAAGTGTGGAACCATCATGAATATATAATAAATTTCATATTTAATGGTTAAATACCAGGACCATAAAATCATAGTTGATCATGTATCTGTACATTTTTCCCATATCATAACGAATCAGACATCTACACGTGTATCCCATTGTGGATAAACTTTATTTATTTGTTTTCTATTCGACATCATACACCAAACGAAATATAAAAAATTTACAAATTCATTAGAAATATATATAATTATTATCCCAACTAGCAAAACATTAAAACCATATATATGTGGGTGACAGATAATGAAATATTCATCTTTGTATAAACCATAGATGGAAAATTGGATTAGTAAATAATTCAGAATTCCATAATAGCATAACCCATTGAAAATAAATGGCCTTCAAAAAACATCATCATAAAAACCCTATACCATACAGAGAATAAATAAGGATAGTACTATTAGACCATAAACCTAGTAAATTAAAATTGACACCAAATTATATTGTATTTTAGTAATAAAATTACCATATATATATCATAACAGAAATACCTATGGAAAATGCAATATCCATGTTGAAAATCACATTTTAAAATATAAAAAATTTCATATTATTAAAAAAATTATATTACACGATAATAATGTGAATAGCCAAGGAATATTTAAATCATTGAGTGGTCATGATAGAGATAAATCTAATTCATGTTGTACATGTTATATCAAATATAACTTTCTAATTTTTTCTAAAAATGAAAAATCACTTCATTATGAAACTGAAAAAATAGATTCATTTTAAATAATAATTCAAAAATCCAAAAAGGGTAAAAATTACGTCAAAAATATATTCCTTATAGTAAATAAAATTAATTTAATTTTTTTTAGAAATCTTGTGCATCAGTGAAAATGCATTTTGACTAAAGAAATAAATACATCTAATATATTTTCAAACATTTATTTTGGTGTATTGACTATAAAAATAGAGGAAAATAAATTTAATCCATTCAAATGTCTAAAATAACTATAGTATAATAAAATTAAAGTGTTTCATGTGATTTTGATCAAATAAATTCATCATTATAAGTTCAATCATAAACAATCATGATAAACAAGGAGATTGTATGATAAGACCCTTAATAGTTTTGTAACATATTAATTATAATCTTGATGAATGACTAACGATAAATTAAAAATTAAATATAATTTATATAAATAATTTCATGATATAAAATCTGAAAACTGGAATTATATACAATCCATAAATGAAATAAGTGGTGAATATAGAATATGTCTCACAGAAGTAAAAGGGGGTGAATAACCTTAGCTCGAGTCTCAATTTCATTAATACACATTGTAACTTACCTTATAATAATTATATGTTTAATAAAAAAAATTTCCATTGACATAATCATATATTACATACCTTATATAATTTATCTATAAAAGTTTTTCAGAAATTTACTAAAAAATATTTTAAAAAATTAATTGTTTCTGATAATATGTACTTTAGATTTCATATATGTTTTGGTTCAATATATTTGGGTCCTTATACATTTATAATGGTAAAATAATATCCATAATATTAATATTTATTTTATATCATATATATTAATTATATAATTTTGTAGAGGTGTCCATAAATTCTAGAGATTGATTAGTTGATTACACTATTCATAGAGATGGTAGATCGTACATATGGATGAATGTTGTTTCCATTTTTTGAAATGAAGAATGAAATAAACATATTATATGTTATAAAGGATGATTTGATATTATTACTGAATACGTAAAATAATTTCATAAATATGATATATATACATTAAATTCACAATCCTATCTCTTTATGAGAGGTCGTGAAGGAAAACAAATTACATCTATTTTTTAGGAGGTCGTCCACCTTCTACATGACGGGAAATTTCATATCCCATTTGATGGAGGAGGATATAGAAAAAAGTTATAATTATAACTTAATACAATAAAATTATGTGAATGATAGGTAATAAAAAATAATACAAAAAATCTATGTTAATAATGCCACCACATCTTCAAACAATTGCATTATGTTTATATCTCCATTTTTAAAAGGTTGGGTCCAAAGCCTCATTTATGTTTAAGGAAAAGCAAATACCCCTTTAACTGGGTATAGGGAGACCCATTACATAGCCCAATGGTGCAGTGGTCATTTAGCCCATTACATGGCCCGTGAACCATTTTTTGGCACAAAGCCAATTTTTACAAATATAACTATTATTTATGACAAAAACATGAGTTCCTGATATTAAATAATATTAATTATTCTAATTCGATATATAAAATAAATTTTATGAAATTATATTTATAAATTTCAAACAATATAATTTAAAATTAAATCATCTCGACATGATGTAAATGTAATTTTCGAAAGGTAATGTATTTATAATTATAAAAGTTATTTTTTAACAAATATTCATAAAATTGATCCTAGTGTCCTAAAATTGGTCAATCATTTTATAAAATAAATAATTTTAATTATAAAACCATCTTAAGTTAAAAACTCTAACTTGTAATCACTTTATATTAAATGATACAATTTAATAAGAATCTCCATTTTCACTATTCAATGAAAAATAATATTTTCAGAAAATTCAAACAATTTATCTCTTTTTTCGACATGATGATTTTAAAAATAAAGTGATTTTTTTAAATAAATAAATAAATAAATATCTAAAAAATTTATTAGTTTTTTAAAAAATGTAATTAAAATAATTTTTGTGGAAAAATTATTACTTGACCCATATAAAGGATTAACTGAAATTGTATATTTTATATCAATATATTTTAATTATGCAAAACCATTATATATCATTTAATTTTTTTAATTCATATTCATACCACCATGTTTAATAGCTAGTTTATAAATGTCTTATTTTAATAATAATAATAATAATAGTTTAATTTGGTTCGTTAAAACTCATTGTTTCATGTAACTCAAACTATCAAAGAAATTAAATTTCTTTGGAAAAAATAATATAAAATATCATGTAGTAATATTACACCCCCTAAAAATATAATTTCTCCCATTAAATCTTGTTACTCTGATACAATCCACTAAGTATACTTCTCTATCACCATATCCTATGGTTCTCATGTAGCTTCTTTAAATTACTAGTTACGTCACAAAACATTGACTAGATGGGTGGTCTTGTTTCATAGAAAATTTTCCCCATGTTGTAGATTCCAAAATATTTATTCCTTTTAAGTGATATCTCAAAATAGGTGTTTGAACTCTATGATTAGTACATGTGTATAATTAATTATTCATTTATATAGTAGAGATATATAGAACACATCTTGAACTTGATAGAGATTCAATGGAAGAACCAAGAGATAAGCTAATGTCCACACTTTATCAAGAACTGTAATGTGGTAAGTATACCAATGGATAAGTTTACTTTATTGTATACTATCATAAACATCTATTCTATTTTAGTATATTTCTCTTGTCCCAATATCTTTCTTTCAAAAATCACTCCCATGCACTTTGTAGTTATGAACTTATCTTCAGAAAGGGATTAGTAAGGACATATTATTATGCATATGTAAATGATATTGTCATAAAAAACTTTCTAGAGGAATGTTTTTATCTTAACCACCTTCAAATCATGATTATAATATATATAAAAATCCATTTTAGTGTTAATATTTCTCTAATACTAACCATCTTTCAGGGGATGATACACAATGAAGAAACTCAACTCCATATGAAGACCTTTCAATATACATCACAAGCACATTGAGGAAAACATTAGATCCTGATCAGATATAAAATAATTTGGTATTACATTTGGCTTTAAAACTTACATGACATATATCCTAAAAAGAATACCCAGAATAAGTATTTTTCAATAGTAATTATGAATGATGAATTTTAAAGGATATCGACATTAGTCTATATAAAACATTGAAGTTTAGATTTTTTTGTTGGTTTAACATCAAAATCCATGGTGATTTTTCCCATTTCCATTCAAGTATGGGAAATGGTTGTAATATCAAAAAATGATTTTACCTCACATTATTTACTTACTAATAAAAAATACAGAGATACAATTTCTATAAAAAATATCTTCATGTTGTCTTATAGAAAAATACACATTCAAATAACTATATATCTTCTTACTTCCAAAATGAATATAGAATGATGAACAATGAGACTCATCAAACGGTTCATTCTTCAATTATTTTATGTATGGAACTCATAAAATATTCATAAAAATTAATATTCCATCATAATAAATAGTAAAATTATGAACAATTCTAACCATAATCTTTATCTATATATCTTTTTTTTATTTTCATTTTATCATTAAATATATATATATGGTGGAACACTAATTTATGAAATAAATATTTCACTCCTTCCTTCAATATTTCACGACCAATTATTTTCAAAAACAAAAATATTTGATTTTTTATCATCATTATAGATAAGATAATAATATAATTTTGATCAAATAACTAACCACATGTAAATCCTTCTCAGGGTGCTAATTATTTTAGGAGTTATAATCTTTAATCAATTTTAAATACCTTCTCTTGTGCATATTAAACTCCTTTGTGTGAATATAAACATTAAACTATTATGATCAGTGTATATGTAAAAAAAATTCAATGAATATAATTCATCCATATCTTTTATGAAAATTTACAACACTTAACTCCAAATCATGAGTTTTCTACTTTTACTCACAAACCATCAGTTGGCTTAAAGAATAAGATATCATCATTTCATTCTACAAGAGAATATATCCCATTCCATTAAATTATGCATCACTATAGAGTACATACCCATAATTACTATAATTTAATGTAAGAAAATGTGTTCGTTATATCCTTCTCTTTACATCCTTTATGTTTTCTTATTATTTATATTTCCAAGGTAACTTTTTCCATTTCTAAATTAATTTGTTGAGTAGATTATATAGTCAAGATAAATTATCCAGAAACCATTGATAAAACTGACCCAAACTATGAACATATTTTCTCTTAATCATAGTGATTGATATGGGCCAGTTTTAAATAACTTTTGTCCTTGTTGAATCTATAGATAACCCATTTTTTAATACTATATAACCCAAAAATAATTTATTTCATAGCCTAAATTCACACTTTTTAAATTTTTCATATAGTTTATCCTTATTTTGGGAATTCATTAGAATCATTATGTGATGTACATGATTCACACTTATATTTGAATATATATGAATATTATAAATATAGACTACAAAAAAACTAATCAAATTAATCTCTAAAATATATTTATTAAATACAAAAGATAGAGGGGAAAATAGTTAGACCAAACCCAATCAATTTATATTCATAGTTTCCATTCATTTTATAAAATGAAAACTTCGTAATATCTTCTTTATACACCCATTGATGATATCAAAAATGAGGATCAATATTTTAAAAGTATTTATCTCTTCCAATTTAAACAAAAAAGTAATCAATATAGGGTATACATATACTTTTTATTGAATTAAATATAATTTACTTCTCAATAATCAATGTAGAGTCACATGGATCCATCATTCATATTTATAAATACAAATGGTGAACCCCAAATTGAATCCTAGAGCTGAATATATTCTTTTTCAAGATTATCATGGATTTTATTCTTCAATTTTTTAATTTCTATTGTGTTCATTTCAATTGGAAACATTGAAGATGGTGTATCATAAGGTATGAATTCTACTGAAAACACACCTTCATGATTATAGGGAAGACTTTGAAAATACTATAGAAAGACATCCAAAAAAACATTCACCATATGTATATAATCTATGTTTAGTTTCCCCATTAATATTTTAGATAAAATTCACTTTGGAATATGTACAAATACCCATGAAATAGTTTTTATCCCCATCATATGTTCAAATATATCATTACAGAAATATAATAGCATATTATTGTATAGAGAACTAAACATGAATTCCTTTTCTCAGAAATCTATTTGTGATTTTTGTTTTGTAATAATATATATTTATATTATAGCATATTATTATACAAGAAGAATAATAACAAGATTATGAGTAATAAAATTCATATAAACATCGACTAGAGTAGAATCATGAAGATGAGATGAAATTATAAAATCATTTTTGGGTCCCACTACCAAATAAAAATCAAATTATTGTTGTATAAATTTAATTCCATTATGAAATTATTCAGTTTTATAAGTGCAGTAATATTTAAAAGAAAATAATGCATTATTAGGTATATAGTGGATAGTAAGACTACCTTTCACGACGTCGTTATCAAACCCCCTACAAATGGATATAACATGATATTTCATTTATCTATAATACTATGAGGTTTCAAACAATGACCATCAACACTAACCATCATAATTGAGATCTTTTTTCCACAATTCCTATAATAATTTAATTTTATGAATTGGAGCATGGGTGGTACAATTGTGGGAATCCAATTATATTATACTTCATTAATTGTACAACTCATTTATATTTGACATTAATGGGATTTATGACCCACCCTCCAACATTTATTTCACCTTTCAGTTCAATTCATGCAATTAATATTCTATTTATTCCCATATTTTACGTCATTAAGATGACTAAAATTAATTTTTTTTCGTTTCTTTATTTTAGTATTCATGAGTCTCGTTCTTCCATTTCATATCAAAACCAGTAGAATGGGGAAAATCTAAAATTTCCATTATTTCACTAAGTTAAAATCAAATTATTTTATCATGGATACAAAAATATATTACATATAATTTCTTTTGGTAATATTTTTAATCCACTAAAGTATTTATC
The DNA here is from genome assembly GCA_963277665.1 of Viscum album. Lineage (NCBI taxonomy): Eukaryota > Viridiplantae > Streptophyta > Magnoliopsida > Santalales > Viscaceae > Viscum > Viscum album. Next base: position 445,951,625 of record OY728160.1, read on the forward strand.
GACCATACATTTTCACTGGATGATAATACGAAAAGAATACCTCTCATGTTTTGTTTATTTCTTATCTTAGGTAACTAAAAATTCAATGTCCTCCCAATTTAGCTCATATTATTCCCTCTACATTTTTATATTATGAATACGCGGAAGTAATTATTCAAGAATATGATCATAAACTATTTTATCAGAGTAGAGTTGATTTATTTATTTTTCATCATTTTCTTGATATGTGTCTCCCATTAACCAGATTCACGTTATAAATGATAGAAAAACGAAAATGATTTTATTCATGATGTAAACACTATATAATAGAAAATAAATATTCAATAGTATTGATCCATTTATCATAAATTAGATAACAATAATATCCAATCAATGATGGTGTAAGTATCTTCCTGAAGGACTAAACAGAATAGCATTACCTTCTTTTCTCATTTGGATGTTCATCATGATTCAAATCTTTAGTATATTTTTAGGGAATGAAAATGTACTTTTTTGATATTGATTGAATAATATTTGGTTTTTCATGATGGAATAATTTAATTTTAGACAACATTCATTATTAAAATTATTCATTATGGTTCAATCCATTGAATAAAACAAAAAATAATAGTTCGGGAAACAGTAATAAAAGTGAGAAACCATCAAATCATGAAAAATAATTTATCGGATTTCATATATGATTACTCATTATTTTTAATCAATCAAACCATAGGATTATCCTAGGTCATTCATAGTCATTGGTATTTCAAATACTTCATTATGGTTTATAATGTGTTTTTTGATTTCCGTAACGTATCATCGTGGGATTATAAAATGAGGTGTGAAGATTATCCCATTTTTTTTAAAATCAGAGTTGATCAAGTTTTATCATAATGATCCTATTTTATATTTATTACCCTGAGGTAAAACTTTTCTAGATCCATATAAAATTTTATTATCTAGATCAGGATGTAATTTCTTGGAAACCAATTTCTAATCCTTGTCCAAAATATTAAGACATTTTTTATATTTTGAAAACCCCATGTTTCTTAAATTTTTCTATCATCCTAAAAAAAATTATTATCTAAACCATTATATAGTACCTACTATAGATAACCTCACATAAAATTTATTAATATTAGATACTAATAGATTAATATTAATATTATGACAAAAGAATCCATGATAAAATCATATATTTCTTTAGTTGTTGTAAACCTAGAAACATATAAAACCGATTCTAAAGTGAACTAATTCATCACCCAATATGTTCTTCATAATTTTAAAACAATTTAGACATATCTTATATAATACCTGTCTTCATAACAAGGGGAATGTAAACATAATAAACATTGAGCTAAGGTGGTCTGTAAGGTTGAGGATGGGGGAAATAAATTAATGATCATAAGAAAGTATATGTTATAAATAAGGATATCAGATCATGAATATAAATTACAGTATTCACACGCAATATATAATTTATTTTAAACAATATTCTGAGCATAAAACAATGTAATTTATAATGAAATGAATATCATTTTTTAGAAATCATCAAAAATAAATCATGGAATATTAATTCATGTCAAATTAGTGTCACAATATCACAGGGATAGAAACCATTTCATATTTTATTATAAAATACAATAACTATATAATAATAGTGTAATAGTAATCCCTACATGTTTCTATATAATTGCATATCATGTATCTCCAATTTCATCCCATAGTGGTTCAAGATATATGAGTTGTTTTCTATAGTGGAACAAGAACATAATTTTATTTCCCATTGGGGACCAAGAACATCAACTAAATTCCCATATTTATTCATGATTTGTAAAACAATAGATGAAAATATTAATTTGGTCCCTCCCAATATATAATTAAAACAACACACATGTATTATTTATGGTCATAAAGCATTCATAATAACATAACCTGTATAATGAAAACACATTTTATAAAACTTTCATCAATATATCCTAGTGTAACCCATGGAAAATAAATAGATTTCATGAACATATCTTCTTCATAATAATAAAACATATAGTGTATGAAAAAGGATGGTACCATTATACAATATCCCATATAAAACAGAAGAAAAAAACAATAATTATCATTGAAGAATAAAATTACAATGGAATGATAATAAGAAATATTTATGAGGTAAATATACTATTCTCACCGAAAATAACATTTTAAAATATAAAATTTTCAAAAATATTAACGAAAAATTGTATTTTAAAATGACATAAGAAACATGTAATACAATATCTATTTCATGGATAATTTATGTAAATAAGAAATACGGTTCAAGCCATTCACATTTTATATATATTCCTTTAACATTTTTTATAAAAGGTAAAAGGCACATCATTCAAAAAATGAATGTAATAGTCTTTTTACATTATTTTCAAAAAATAAAAAAGGAAATGAATTAATTTTCGAAAATATTTGAAAATATTGTAAATAATCGTTAAAATATTTTTACAATACATGGTCATTGTAGAAAAAAGGACTTTTTATAAAAGAGATTATAAAATTCAATTGATAATAATAATATTATTTTTGAATCATGAGTACAAAATGATATGAAAATAAAATTAAAACATATAATTTATTTGAATAACTATAAGAGATTAATATTAATGAGTTTCTTGTGAACATTATTAGTAAATGTCATTATTAGAAGAATAATGACAAATAATCATGAAAAATAATGAGACTGTAACATAAAACCCTTACCACTTTGGAAACAATTCTGTTTTATATTCCATGAAGGAATAAATTAATTAAAAACATAAATACAACTGAAATAGATAATTTCGTGATATGGAATGTCTAATTTTGAAGTATATAGACGAAACAAAATACATGAGTTATGAATATGGAATATGTCTCATAGAAGTAAAAGTGAGATGAGAATACCTTATATAAATTACCAAAGTCCATCATAGAGATTAGTACCTCATAAATAATAAATATTGTATTATTAAAAATCTATTATAGAACTATAATAATAATTACCATGGAATATATAATTTAAAAATAACCATTTATCACCAAATTATTAATAAATATTTATTCAAATCACTATTTTAGGTAATAATAATGAGGTTTTTCATGTTTTCTTTGTTTTAAGAATATTCGGTTCCTTTAATTTTACCGTATTTACGTAAAACTAATTATTTTAATAATTATATAAATAAATAAATAAATATATATATATATATATATATATTTATATCTATAAGTGAATTTTAGAGTTAGAAAATTGAATTACATCATTTTTGGAGATGGTAAATCATGTGTATACATGAAAAATGTTTACATTTTTTGATGAATGGGTAAAAAGAAAATTAATTATGAATTATCATTAATAGAATCTTTTTTATATCATATATATAATATATATCCATTAAATATATATATCTTAGTATCAATGTGAAAATGAAGTGACGTAAGTATCAAATCTCTTCGTGAGGGGGATAGTGGAGACGTACCTAAGATATACATTATCAATTTTAAATGGATAGTAATGTATGAATGTAAATGTGAAATTATAATTCTATAACAATAAATATTTCATAAATATCATAAAAATAATTTTATGATAATTAAATCGATAAATATATCCATCTCTGAGAGCTACTGATTGAAAAATAATTACATCGGTTCGCGAGGTGGTATTCTGTTGTAAAATGTAAACAATTGTTTTGTTAAAAATTTGATGGAATAGGATATGCATATAGGTTATAAATATAAAATAACAAAATTAATTTATTTTTGATATACATTATTTTTTTTATTTCTTCATTTTCAAGTATTATTTCAATGACATGGAAGAATAAATTGGTGAAAAAAACTTAGATAAGAATGATACATTTTCTTTGAACAATATCATTATTATTAAACATGTAGAATTCATAAAATGGTTTTATCATCACAAATGGAATATAGAGTAGTGGTGATGGATTTATGATTATTATTGAGGTTCTTATTGGCCATAATAAAATGTTTTTTATATCTGAATAGGAGAGGAGAGTGAGAGTCCATTTTAATTATGGGAGATGACTCACATGGAATTATTGAGAATAATAAAATATAATAATATTTTTATAAACCAAATGAATTAATAATGTGCCATTTCAAAATATTATCTTATATAATATTGAAATATATATATTCGATAGAGATTATAAAAATTTTAGGTCATTTTAATACTTATCTTTTTTGTAAAACTGTTCAGTAAACCCATTTTCACAATAGCACTAATAATTATTTTAATTCATTTTTTCTATTAATTATGAAAAAGTTAACATTAAAATACAACCAAATAATAATTATGGTGTTTTTAAATATGTAATCAATATTCACAAAATTAAATGTATATATGTTGTTGACGTTAAAATATTACTAAACCCATTGATTAGTAGAGAAGATATTTTCCAATAGAAATGACATCACAAGTATAAAAATACTGTATATAAATATTCAACAAAAAATCCATTAAAATGATATAAATTGGATTCATAATAATAAAATTGAACTAAATTTAAATTAAAAACTATCGAAAAAAATTTATCTTGTAAATTCTTTAAACAAAATTTCAATTTCAAATAAGAACTATTATTTTTCTATATTCATATTAAATATTATGTTTGTATAAAATACAAAAAATATCATCATCAGATTAATTATAAAATATTATTTCAAATGTGAAGATAGTTTTTTTGATACATTATCTATAATTATAAACAAAAAACTTTTAATATATTTTTGACAGAAAAAAATAAAAACAATTTTTATGGAAAAAATGTATTTTTTGAAACATATAAAGAATTAACAAAAACATTGGTACATTATTATCATAATATTGAATTTAAGAAAAAAAAATTATATATAATTTTCAAAATATCACTTCTCACATTCCTACAATAATATTTAATGGTTTTGTAATATCATTCTTTTTTAAATAACAATGTTGACAGTATAATGTCTTTCATTAAAACTCGATTTACATGAACTGAAAGATACAATACAAATATAATTATTTGAAACAATATTAAAATATTAAAGTGTCTTTGTATTGGTAAAAAATTTTATTAAAATAACCACTCTGATTAATCAGTTATCAGAACTCTTGAATTGGCACGAGACTATATACACGGACTCTCTCTAAGTGTGAGGCTGATAAGAAAATCATTTTGTTGTAATAGGCTATTAGCCCAAGATGTACTTATGATACCATACCATGAGTGAGGTATTAGAGTTAATTTCATGGTATAATATTTCTTATATTCAAAATAGACCATACCCTATGTGACTGGGTAGTTATCATTATATACCAGAAGACCCAACCCTATTCCAAAGTGTTTGATTTGGAACATATAAAACATGGTGTCTTATTATTCAAATGATGTCTGAGTTAGGTAGTTCGAGGGTTCGTGGTGTCCTGGTCACCACACATTGGACCGATATATAATTTTTTATGCATTTCATAAATATTATTTATTTTCCTTGTGAATATACTTATATATGATGGAATATATAATTGGAAATTTGGTGCAACCCTTAAGGTATGTATTTATCACACAGTACAATTTAACTGTGGTGCACATTCCAACATTATGTTATAAAATTAAATTCTTTAGTTTCCTAGTTCATTCAGAAAAATATACTAGATAATATTTAGATCTGGGGTTGATTTGAGACTTAGGATTTTAGTGGACTGTTACCCTTAATTTTATTTTTATAAATCATCATCCTCATTAAAGATATATTAAAATATATAACTACATGAAATGTATTTATATTATTAATATCATTAATTTTTTTCATTAAATATCATTTTATTAGGATTTAATTATATGATTCCATAAACTTATTATTTATTGAGTTTTTTGATTAGTCATATATTTATTTTTTCTTGTAATGATGTCGATGGAAAAGTATCCCCATTGAATATTTATTCCCTTACTAGTAGTTGGAAACATACTATATAAATGGATTCATACATAATGTTACATGGTACATAAACAAGGGATCATTTAGGGGATTTTTCCTAGGTGATAAAAAGTGTTTTTGGAGGTTCATTTGTTTTTCCTTACTATATTGGTATTGGTATATGGATAAATTTTATGTTTTTTTTCATTTCATAGACCGTGGTTAGATTATTAATGAACACAATTTTGGTGGAAATACTAGGTTAAAAGGGATTTGTGATTGTTGTTATTAGTATCATATATTACTGTTTATATACTTATAGATGTTTGATATGATTATTAGGGGTTGATATGGTTTGGTTGTTGCTCGGGGTCCATATATGTAAGATGAATTCATACACATATTATATTTCTCACATATGATTTATATGAAATAAAAATTCTTGTATGTCGTTATTTTTCTAAATAAATGGGGTTTATTTATTTATAGTTTCAATAATATATTATATGTTTATATTATATATGAATTGTGGATGGAATTATATTCACATAAACCATAGTGCTTTCATATGATGTCATAAAAATCTCGTTGCAGGATATTCTCTGACAATAGATATTCCATTACTAATTCCATCGAAACATAGTGACCAATGGTGAGGTTGTATTATAATTATATACCCCAATGATGATTGATTTCATTTATATTTTCGAAAGAGTTGTTTTTTTATGGGAGCAAGTAGCATTGTTTCACTAGATACCATTATATTGGGAGAGGTAAATGTATGTGGGATACCTTGGTCCATTATGATTTGAAGAACATAATGTTTTTTCAGTATCTATATTTTATATATATGAAATGATCAATTGGATACATAGATTTTTCATATTTATGTATTGTTATCAATTATATATTGTAATGGAGTAACTAGTGATTATTTTTTATTGATGATTGTGACATACAATGTGTTCACAAATAGTTGATGAGGCATGTAATCATAGGATTGATTGGATGAGGCTCATTGAATTAGGCTTCCATTTCTGAATGGGTAGTATATAAGTATACACCAAATAGGTTTAGATGAGATAATAATGGGAAATGTTAAAGAACATATGAATGAGCTCATAGAAAAATCACTCTTTCCTTGCGATATGAGTGAGTATTTTTGTAGAAACTTCTAGGTAGGTCTCAATGGATTATGTATGAACATTTTATTTATGCATGTTGCATGGTAAAAATTATGAGAATTGGAATGTGTTGTGTGTGGTTTTATTTAAAAAGTTTTTCATTCTTGAGGAACTCAAGTTGTGAATTAGGTATATTATATTAGTGTGAGTACAAATTTTTCCATACTATTTTAGTGAGTCATGGGACATGAGTATCTTGGTACGTGACAGCCTTGGTGGGTAATTGGGGATGAAGTGTGGTTTCTTATGTACTATAATCGGTAAATGAATGAAATAAAAGAAGGATATTTTATAGGTGTATAGGTTCATGGTTTTATATTTCCTTTTGTAAAAAATATATTTGGGTCTCAGATATAGTGTTAGATGGTGTCCATCTGTCAGCTTTGGGAACATGGTTGAATTTGAAAGGATATAGAATGAGTCAAATATATGGAATGTTACTTTTCAATGGTGGAGTGAAATTTTGTTTCAAGATGATGAAGGTCTCTATTTTGGAATCACAATGAGCTTTTTGATTGATCATTTATTTGGGTTTCTGAAGAATTTTGTGATTCATATAAGGAAAAATGTATCAAAATTGAGATGGAATATTGTTATGTCAATATATGTATCTATGTGTTTTCAGAACATGTCAGATATATGAGGATTGGTTATTGATATCATTGACTATAATATGCATTGGTGTTGAAATATCTAGGGTGAATCATAAATAGTATGATTGATGAATGTCTAGATGAGGATATTTAGATTTTCCTAGGAAATATATATATATATATCCAATTATAGTGAATGAGTTGTTGAACAGGAACTATATAAGATTAGAGTCTACAGTGATGAGCTATAAAAGATTTTTATCAAAGGATGAGAAGTAGATATATTTTTATGAATGTTTATATAATACTAGAAACCTTAAGGTAGGGATTTTATAATGACCTTGGAATTTGGAGTAATTCATCATAGATGGATTTTATTTTTTTCCCTCAAGATGTGGGTGGTGCGATAAATCAGATTTCAATTGGGTATGAAAATGGTTATCCTCTAATGGATGTGTTTTATAAGTGGTTAAGTAGTTTTAAAAGGCTTAATGATTTTTTTGGTTGTTTATAGGATGTAAGGACCCAAATGTTAGTTTTAAATCATTATAGTTCAAATTGGGGTCCCAGTAGATATCCACTATTAACCATATGGAAGAGGTAGTGTAACTATATCATCTAGGGTTCCAACATGTGGTTGGGGGAGCTCTACTAGGTTGTAGATGTTCCATCATGTATATAATGAAGACTGACTATGTACCTATTGAAATTTGGGATATTTTTAATGAGGAACACAACCATAATTTGATAGAATGTATCGTTCATTGTTTAGGGAGTTCTATATAGAAAACAACCTCCCTCCCCTTCCTCTATTGATCCACCATCATGAAGGGTTATTTGTGGGTTTCATCTATAACAATTCAAATGTCTTTTCCTCTCATTCTTCTTGTGTTATTATTCTTTTTTGGGGGAACTTATTCCTATAATCCTTAGGCTATGATTTAAGAGTTTATTCTACCATATCATTAGTTTTGGATTTCATATGCGGTTTATTGAATAGAGTATATAAGGATATTATTTTTTTATTGAATCATTTCAATTATGGTTTGACATCTGATAAACTGATTTTTCTATATTAATTAAATTGGAATAAATTTTTGGCTTTATGTTGTTTTATACAATATTTTTTCATTCTATGGTGTTTCTTATGGAGTTTCATAGACCTTACACATGTCTTTGGTTAGCTTTATTTTATAATTAGAAGGTTGATTGAGTAACTAGGAATTATACCACATTGAGTTAATTTTTCATAATTTATTATAATTGATGTAATTAATTTAAGGGTATATTGTTGCTTGAAAAAGGTTCTCATGTTTTTGTGTGTCTTGATTAAATGTTATTCCTAGATGAGTATTGCTTAGGAGTGTGGCTAACTCTAGTATTTGGTATGTGGATCCAATAATGTTAAACAATACAGTTTATTTTATGTTATAGTTCCTTCCTTCATAAGAATATCAGTTTGGGTAAAATTAATTCTTATTTGGATTTCCTATCTTAGAGAACACGATCGGATTAATGCCTTCTAGAGATAGATAATGTTAAGCTTTTTATTATGGAATCACCGAAAGACTATGATTCCAAGGGGATGTTGATACTGATTGAGGTATGTGAGGAGTTTGGGATAAGTATTATGTTCATGAAAAGTAGTGGGTAACACACATGAGAATTACTAATGATATTGTTACTGTTAAAAAGTACATATCTCTTGAGTAGAGGAATGAGATTTTTGTATTTATTCAGTCTGATATAAAAATGTTGTTTAGAGTGTATTGATTTCTTGTTGTGTTATTTTGGTAGGGTACATCCTTTGGTGATATACATCATGTCTTTGTGATGGTTTCCTATATATGAATGTATTAATATCATTTATTTGATAGTTTTGATATGGAATCCTATGATGGGCTATTAGTATTATTTATATAGTAATTGGTCATTAAATAGGGATTGATAGTATAGTTTTGTCTTTGTATTTATTTAATAGAACCAAGATATCTGTGTGGGAATTTTAATGGAAATTTTAAGCATCATCTTATGTTGAGGGATACAACTGGACGGAGGGTCATGGGGTCACTGTGCGGTGATTACTACAAGTGGGTATTAGTGATTAGGCACTGAACACAGATCTAAAATGTTGTAGATTCATTCATGAGTGCGATAAGAATTGAAATTTCTCTGTCATGTCAATTGTTGTGTGATTAAAATTGACATGTGAATCCTACACTATTAAGAATAAAGGGTAATTAATTTTCAATTAAAAGGATGGTCAACATGTTGAGAAACAATCATTATGTTTTGAGATAGGTATGTGATGTGCTAATTCTTTGAGTGATATAGAATAAAAATTCAATAATTTTATAGTTCAATTAAGTATTTAATCCCATTATTTCATTATTATTATTGTATCCACTATATGTTTTGGCTTTATGAGTAATTTAGAGTATACTGTATAAATATATCACATATAAATACATATATATGTATATTTAAAATTTAATAAAATTAATTATGATTACTTTTGAACATTTTATATAAAAGGGGATAAACTAAAACAGAGGTTTTAATGACTTAATTTTCTACTGAATGATTTTTTGAAATAAAAACATCATTTTCAGTGTTTTTCATGATATTCAAGTAATGTGAAAAATCCATATTCCTGGGTTAGATGATATATTAGTTCCACTAGAATATGTGTAAGGAATTTCCCAGTTGATACATTAAGTGAATTATTCTTATGAAAGTGGAAAACCATACATATGGGAAAGATGTTATGTATTATATTTATTAGAAAAGTAAAATGTTACAAGCTTCCCATGTGAGATATTTGAAATTATCCATTTCTATTGGATGTGAAGAGTTGTGATTTTTTATGATTTGAAAATTTGTTTCTATTATATAAGAAACATTATTTTACTATATATAAAAATAATAACATACATAAGTAATTGTGTAAAATATATAATATATTGAGATGATATGTCTGATTTCACATTTAATACATTTTTCTTCATTATTGCAGAGATGGAATGAACTATGTTCCCAATAACATGAAAGATATTCGGTTAGATTTGGAATGTTTCTTCTTTTTTCCCATGATATTAGATAATGTGTTATTTTAGTATCTTTTAGATGCGATTTTCCCATACACATATGATATGGTAAATATTTCATTATACTATAATACCAAGAACTTTTATGATTTTAATTTTAGAGAAATGTGAAAGAATAAGAACATACAAAACCCTTTTTCTTTGTATGAAATGGAAATTTTCACCAATATATTTTAAATTAATTAAACAATAATGAGTCTTCAACATCTACCATTAAATTTTCACCTAATAAACTCTTCAACACAATTTAAACTTTTCTAATAATCATTACCCGATGAAATAAATACAAAATATAAGGGTGGGATTATATGATTAGTAGGGTAAATATAATTATTAGAAATAAGATATCATAAGAGAGTATAAGATGAGTATGTGGCTAAAACCAGGATACATAATAAACATTTACCCAATAAATAATTGATTAGAAATCATAGAAATATATTAGTTTATCCTTCGAAAATAATCAATATAGTTTCTAATGATATTTCAATAATCATAATCCATGGGATCAAATTTTAGACATGTGAACATGAATAAAAAAATAAAATTATATCAATATGAATATATGAATTTTTATTAGGAAACATTACTGTAATGGTCCACACCATTAGTGAATACAATTATGTGTTTGTAAAATATACTCAAAAATACTTATCTCATGAGATACAAAATATTAAAAAAATCATTAGGGGATAATATGGATCCCCACACATAATTAATCATTACATAGGTGTGAAACATGAAGACCATTATAATTTGACATTACAATTATCCTAACAAATTAATTTAGGGTTCATAACAAATTAGATGAAAATAATTATATTTTTGTAGAATGAATAACATGTGGAAATAAAATTGGTTTTATTCATCAAATTAAAAAAAACCATAGAATTTAAATGGTTTTATATTCATTTAAAATGGTTTCACATAAGATAATCATTAATAATTACATTAATAATTAAAACATGATAAACAAATGGAAAATAAAATCTTACATAAGGACACAAGTTACATTCTTGAATAATTACATTTAGTTAAACAAATTTGTAATATTTTATATACACTATATAGATAAATGGTGTGAAATTCATAAATTTTTTCACTAATAATTAAATGAATTTATCCTAGATTAAAATCTATTAATCAATGGAATAAATAATATAGTATTCGTAGAAGGAATGCATTAGTAAAATATTTTTGTTTATAAAAAATTAATCAATATAAGTAAACAAAGGTAGTGGTGTGTCATTTATATTATACAATAGAAAATTTTGTAATCAACCTAGAGAAATATATCCAGTTGTATAATATGAATAATATAAATAGGCAAGCATAATATGTATCAAATGATAATGACTTAGATGGAAATTAATTTTAATATGATTTAAAAAACAAATTTAAAAATAAGAAATAATCTTATATTTTAAAAAACATGATAAATGATATAATTTATAAAATAAAGAGGAAATTTTTTCTATTATGTGAAAAATATACAAATATTCATTTATGATGATAAAAATAATGTAATTATAGTCTTACACATAAATGTTAAAAATATCAGCCTTTTGATTTTCAGGAAAAACCAATAATGAAAACATAAAACTTTCCATTATTCATTAAAATAAGGTAATACAGTAAATGATGAGCTTAGTACACTATTGAATAATAGAAAATGATACATTAAATATAAAATTATAAATACGGATATGGGAAAAGGGGGGTTATTGATATAAAATAATAGATATGGTTTGACTCACCTACAATAATGAGTATACGTAAAATACTAGTCATTGAAAATATTTTATATTTTTTTAATTTAAAACTCCATGAATATATCTTGAAAAAGGTGGGGGTTTTCTGAAATAATAAAAATTACACAAATATATTATCATTCAAAATCAATCTTTATGGAAAAATAATTTTTCAAATTAGAACCCTTATGGGATGAAGATATTTTTAATTCAAACCAATTTCAGTATTCATATATTTTAATTCGATGACCTTTTAATGAATGAAAATGAAACAGATCTCAAAGAACCATGTGTATGGTGAATGATATTTTTTGGTAGTAATCACATCATAATAAATGTATCATGCTCCACCTTTAGAAAAATTCCTTATGAAATTAAATTTGAGATAAAGAACCCTGTACTATATTTTTTATTTAGTTGAAATACACTCTAACCAATTGTAAAAAAGTAACTATCATAGTTATACATTTCATAACCATTTTAATATTTATACCTTTATATGTAATAGTGTTATAATTATTCTAAAAATATATAATAGTGAGTTATCATCTCTTTTTTATCTTTATGGAGTTTAATTTTGATCATTATGATGTATTTATATAATAATTATATCATTAATTCTTATTATAAAAATGTTTATGATTTGAAAATCATACAAGATATTTGAATTTTTTAATTGTTTATAATGTTAAAATTTTATTTCTTAAGAGTTTTGGTTATGATCCATAAACAATAATTTGGAAATCTGCATGTTTTGTTGAATCATAAGGAATAAAGAACATTTTATTATATATTTATTTAAATTTTTATATTTATATAAAATATAAAATAATATTATTTAATTATATATATACACACTACTACAAAAACTTCTATTAAGGGCACTAGAAATGGCCTTTTTCATCACTAGAATATAACTAACTACATGAGCGAGGTTATATTACACTTTATTAGCAGCATTGAAAAAGCGCTAACAAATGGGTCCATTATCGTCACTAAAAAGGCACTGATAAATGGGACCTTTATTAGTGCATTTAAAAGAAGTGATAAGGAAACAAAATTTCTGTACTTTAACTTAGTGCTTCTAAAGGAAACAATTATCATTTCTTATAAGAGCTCAGATAAAGTTACTTTGTTCGGTTCGTATAGAATTGTTGAAAATATATACCTTTATATTTGCTTATAAAACCATAAAAACCCATTTCTCAGAACTCATAGAAGCACTGATTATGTAGGCTTATATTAGTAATTTTAAAAGTGGTGATAAAATCCATACTGAAATGTGCTGTAACAACACACTACAACACCAGAAACACACAAGATATCATCAAAAACGATTCCCAATAATATATTTAAGAAAATTATATTTTAAACACAAAAACAAGAAAAAAAGACTATATTATAGTCATTTCAAACATTTTTTTATAGAGTTATATAAATAAAAAATAATACATAAATTCAAAAACATCATTGTTTTTTTTAATTTTCATCCTAACCTGACTCTGGGTATTGTTGAAAAAACCACCCCTAATCAAACAAAAGAATGCACTAGTATATGAAACAAAATTTTTATTATTAATAATATAAAGTACTAAATTAAAATAAAGTGTTAATTTTTCAAAAATTGATTCAATTTTAAATAATAAGATACACTTGAGTTCTTATCAGTCACACCATGCATCATATTGAGGTGAGGATAATTCAAACAATTCACAGTTATATTATGGAACATTTTCCAAAAGTATTTATACAAATATGAATGTTTTTGATCAGTTTTGAGTATGTTAGTTTCCATTGTTACTAAAAGGTCATTTAAAACTGGAATCAAGAAGCTTCAAATCATTTAGATCAAATCATGTATTAGTTTTAGATGAAATAGATTCCTACACATCAAAGAATTACTTATGAATCATTTCCATAAATTATAATGAAGATCTGATCAAGTTTGATCAATTTTCTGTGAGGGACATATTTGGGACTAAAAAGTCAATTTTGAACTGGTAATGGACACATTATGTCTTTTCGGGCACATCATGTATTGGATTGAGGTGTGGATGATTCCTGCAAATAAAAAAAGACTTATGGATCACTGTCATAATGTATAAAAATAATCTTTTGTGTTTTATCGGTTTTGAGTGGGACAATTGTCCATTTTACTAAAATTGACTAAAATTTTAAATAAAAAGATGCACATTGAGTCAAACTAGTCAAACTATGCATCATATCAATGTGTGGTTGATTTTTATACATCCAAATGCAGTAATGGATAATTTTAATAAATTATCTAAACAATATTTTTTTTCTTAGTTTTGAGTACCTCAGTTGTCTTTTTTACAAAAATATCATTTTAAACTAGAAACACACACTTTTAACTCATTTGATAAAATAATGTATCACTTTGATATGAAAAATATTAATACATATCAAAAACAAAATATGAATCAATTTAATAAACTATCATGAAATTCCAATCATTTTTGATCATTTTTTAGTGAGTGACACTTTTTGGACTAAAATGTCGATTTTAAACTAATAATAGACACATTGAGTCATACATGAAACATCTTGTATTAAATGGATGTGTGTCTGATTACTAAAAGTCATGAATATCATAAAGATCATTTTCATAATTTATCAAAATTATCTAAATGTATTTTCTCAGTTTTGAGAAGGCCAATTATCAATTTTACTAAATTTTATGACAATTTTAAATAAAAAGATGCACTATGAGTAATAATTATCACGTCGTGCATCTGATTTATCTTCGACCAATTCATACATGTCCTAAATGACATATGGATCATTTTCCTAATGTTTAAATACAATCTGAAAGTTTTTTCACTGTTTTGAGTATGTAACATGTGTTTTTTGTTAAAAAGGAAATTTTAAACATGAAAAATAAAATTTTTACATATTTCAATTAGATTGTGTATCATTTTGACATGAGACAATTTCCAACATGTCAAAAATTAATTTTGAATAATTTAAAAAAAATTATCAATAAAATATGGGTGTGTTTGATTGGTTTCCTGTGATTGATACTTTTTAACTAAAATGTTGATTTGGAACTGCTAGCGAACACATTGAGTCATAAGAGGCACATCGTGTATTGGATTGAGGTGAAGATAATTCCTACACATCAAAAATATCTAATGGAATGTTCTAATAATGTATCAAAACTTCCAAATGTGTTTCCTCAGTTTTTAGTTTCACTTGTATTCCATTTTTCAAAAATTGATGATAATTTTAAATTAAATGGAAGACTTTGAGTCATACCGGCCACACCATGGGTCAGATTGAGGTTCATTTGATTCATAGACATTAGAGATAAGATATGTACTATATTCCTTATATATCTAAACAAAATGAAGGTGTTTTCTTAGTTTTGAGAATGTAACTTTTATTTTTTTACAAAAATGTCATTTCAAACAAGAAACACACCCTTTTGACTCATTTTGACAACATCTTGTATCGTCTTGATATGAAATGGAATCCTACACATAAAAATGAATTTTGAATAATTTTCATAAATTATCGTGATATAAAGACCACGATGGATTTTAGTGAGTAACACTTTTCAATCTAAAATTTCAACGTGAAACTAATAATGGACACTTTAGGTCACACTGGGAATATAGTGTATTTGAGTAAGGTATGGCGGATTCTTACACATCAAAAATAACTTATGGAACATTTTAGTAATGTATCGATACAATCCAAAAATGTTTTCCATATTTTGAGACGTAATGTTTTCCATTTTACATAAATTGATGATAATTTTAAATAAAAATACACACTTTGAGTCATACTAGTCCACCGTGCGTTGGATCGAGGTGTGATTGATTCCAAAACATCCTAAATGACATATGGATAGTTTTAATAATGTTTCAAAACAATCTCAATGTTTTTGATTGATTTTGATTATATCACTTGTCTTTTTATTAAAAATCCATTTTCAAATTGAATCATGCACTTTAACTCATATCGATAACAATGTGTATCAAATTGTGGTATGTCTGGTTCCTACAAAAAAAATGACTTATTGGTTATTTTCAAAAATTATTTGATCGATTTTAAATTGATTTCATTGTATTGAGAAGACCATTTTGTTGTTTTACTAAAATTATGTTCTATTTTAAATAAAAACATGCACCATGAGTCAAACTGGTCATACCATTCATTGAATTCAGGTGCAACTGATTCATGCACATCTCAAATCGGTTTTGGATCATATTACAAACGTTTCAAAATAATATGAATCTTTTTTTCATTTTTTATGCTTTTTTTGTATTTTTTCAAAAATTTATGAAAATTTTAAATAAAAATATGCACTTTGAGTCATACCAGCTACACAGTGCATCAGATTATGGTGGGGTTGATTCCTACATATCCCAAATGACTTATGGATTGTTTTAATAATTTTAAAAATTAATATTATTGTGTTTTCTTAGTTTGGATTATGTCACTTTTCTATTCTACTAAAATATTATTTTTATCATGAAACACGCACTTTTACTCATTCTGATCCCATGGTGTATCAGTATTATTTGAGAATGATTCCTATACATCACTAATTATTTATGATTACATTACATAAATTGTCAAAAATATTTGAGTTAATTTTCTTAGTTTTTAGCGAGTGAAACATTTTGGTGTCAAATGTTGATTTTCAACTAATAATGGAAATAATGAGTCAATTGATTTGTTTACTAAAATTAATGTAAATATTATTTATAAATATGTATATTGGTTTATACCAGTCGAATCATGTATCATATTAAGGTTATGCTAATTACAAAACATCTCAAACTCTCAATGAATAATAATTGTCAATGTTTCTATAATTTCTATTAACATTATTTTTCAAAATATCCATAATACATAATCAGCATCAAAAAAACATCAACTCAAAAAAAATAATCATGTGTATAAAAAATTATTATAGGTAATATTAAAAATAAATAAATCAAAACAAAATATTAAATAATACATCAATTATATGGACAATAATTTTACTCCGGAAATATCAAGATTACCTCTATGATTTATTAATAGAGGTAACTTGAAGTAAAGTGATACATTTCAACACCACAGGGGTGAATGGTTCAAAGGGAGATGATGTCTATGTTCTGTTTGGTGTCCAATGGGGTGAAATAAATACAGGCCACCAGAACTCAAATAAAATAATCCACATGTATAAGGAAAAAACTATTATGTGTTTAATAAATAAAAGAAATAAATTAAAAATAAATAAGAAATAATACATTAATTCAATGAAAAATGATTTCATGTTACAAATATCAAGATTACATATGTAATTAAGGAGATTCATCATTATTTCTCATCATTAAAATGTGTTAGAGGTAATTTTAAAAGTCTTGATAAATATACCACTACAGGGGTTGAAGGGAGAATAACTATATGGATTTTTTGGTGAAAAAAGTCTTAAATGATGTGTAGATCACCTCAAATAGATTAAAAACATTTTCCTATATAAGATAACACTTATTATATGAGTAATAAAATAAAAAAATAAATAAAATATAAATATAGAACACTACATTGACTATGTGGAAAATTGTTTTAAAGTGAAAACATCATGATTACCTCTTTAATTGGGGAAAGGAAACATAGTTGATCCTCATGAAAATGTAGTGGAGGTAACATGAAAGAAAGTGATAAATGCACCATTTTATGGGTGAAATGGATATGAGGGAGAAGAAGTATGTAGATGTTTTAGAGAAGAAATGCATGAAAGATTCAAAGACCATCCCAACAAGAAAACAATAATCCACCAATTAAAGAAAAAATATCATGTGATTAATAATAATATGAAATAAATTATACATAAACATGAAAAAATATATTAAATATATTTACAATTATTTTACTATGAAAACATCATGATTAACTATGTTATTGAGTACAGATAATGTTGTTTTTCTTCTTGGAAAGGCATGACAAATGGATGGAAATTTTTTAAAATAAATGAAATAGTTATAGAATATTTAAAATTAATTAAATGATTCATTATATAATGTTATGATAGAATTGATAATGTATATACTAATATTACATTTATATCATTCCAAATGGTTTCCATTAAAATAGTTTGTTGATATGAGATATTAGTAACATCATCATGTATAGAAGAAAATGTCTGCATGAGTAGTCAATCATTTAATTTTGATCATGTAAATTCAGTAGATAAAATATAATATAATGAGGAAAAATATAATATATTAAAAAAATTACCTTCACATTAAATTATCTTTATTTTTTTAATGGTTCCAAGGATTTGGTTACTCTATCGAGAATCCGAAACTACTCAATTTTTTATCCTTATAATGTACAATACATTATTTATATTGGGAATGTAGTGAACATATTTTGACGACCCAATAATAGTCTCATACTCAATTAAATATAGTATTTAAATAATGAGAAAAAATCTAACTCATTTTCTCATTTTTGATTACATTTCATGTCTTTTTTAATAAAATTTCGATTTAAAAAAGAATCCAGAACATTCACACATACCAATCACATCATGTATCAGTTTGATGTGAGACAATTTCTTACACATCATAAATGATTTATGAGTCAATATCCTAAAATATCATTACATTCGGACTTTGTTTTTGTAGTTTTCAGTGAGTGACATTTTTGGAAGTAAACTATCAATTTTAAACGTATAATAGACACATTAAGTCATACCCGACACATTGTGCATCCGATTGAGGTGAGGAGGATTATTGAACATTACAGATGACATATTAATTGTTTATCTAATGTATCAAAACAATGTGGATGCGTTTTTTGAGTTTGTAGTAGGTCAAATATACTATTAATTAAAATTGATGTCATTTATAAATAAGATGATGCACTTTGAGTCATAACGGACACACAATAATTTATATTAAGTTATGAATAATTCCTCAACATCCAAAACAATATATGGATCGTTATATTAAAGTATGAAATAAATTAGATTTTTTTTGTTTTGAATACGTCATTTTTACTTACCAAAATTTCATTTTAAACAAGAAAAACACACTTCGATATATATCAATCACATCATGTATCAGTTTAAAATGAGAATAATTCCTACAAATCAAAAAAGATATTAGAATGTATGTCATATATTTTAAAGAAAATCCTTTCTTTTTTTCTTTTTTTTAGAGAGTGAAATATTTTGTTCTCAACCCTCAATTTTAAACTGATTATAGACACATTAAGTCATAATGGTCTCATCGTGCATCGAAATGAGGCGTGGATAATATCAAAATATCTTTGATGACTAATTTATCATTTCTTTATGTGTTAAATATGTACACACATCCATAGAATTTTTTTAAATCATACCAAATAGTATATTGTTTTAATAAAATAAATCCCATAAAAACCCATATTTTATCAAACAAATCGTCTAAAAAATTCCTCAACCAATTATTTCATTAGCCTATTATTCAGATACTTGTGGATAATTTTGAGGATAACAATGAATGTATTTCATGATTTAATCTTCCTATCCATTAAGGAAATTAAATTAATAGTAGTATCATATACTCATTCACAAAAATTGCAATGTAATAAGACAAGACCCTCAGGAAGTGAAACACTATAGTTGTGTATTCTAATTATTTTGTCTACACCCACACCATTTATTTCACACCCTTAACTCAATCATATATCTAGTTATATTGTGATTTTATATGGAATGAGATGGTTGTAATTGATTTCTTGAGTTAATAACTATTATGAATGGTGTAATTATCACAAATGAGAGGCATTTTCCCTTTTAGAAAACACAATGAATTAGAAGGGAAATGCCACTCATTTACATAATTATGTTCTCTAAAAGGTGAAATGAATTCTATTTGTGAGAATTACACAATTGGAACCAGTTTTTAACTCGACACCTCCATTCCCATATCCCCTCCCAGAGAAAAGCTCCAACAAATGTTGAAATTATAGAATGAAGGGAGGGAAAGAAATATTGAGTGTTAAGACATATGAATTAGAATATGAAACTATAGTGATATAAAGACACAGGGGTTGGGGTTTCTATAGTGTAATTTTAGCAGATGCTTGTAAGTTTCTAAAAGTAATTTATTTGATTTGACATGGAGGAAGATTTAATGATGAATTGCATTCATTTGTATCCTCGAATTTATCCAAAAGGATCAGATTAAAATTTTAATAACGTAATTGGGTGCGAAATTATATTATAATTTTTTTTCAGAAAAAAAAATTTCTTTTTAAATAGGTTTTAGTTTATTAAAAATCAATCAGATTTAATATTATTTAAAAAACATGTCGATGGAGGATTGTACTTTATTAAAAAATACTTTTATTTGAAATAAACTTGAATGGGGATCACACCATCCACTGTAAAAAACTATAATATATAGGTCCCTCTCCATTCGATACAAAGATAAATATTATGAATCTACATAAATAATTTATATATATTTTATATGTCTATATATGTATTATATTAGTTATTTTATTTGAATATAATAATATCAATATGTATATTATTCAACATTTTTAAATTTATTTAAATATTCAGTGTATTATTAAATATATATATATATATATATTAATATTTATTTCGAATAAATCTAAAAGAATTACTATTAATAATAATATTTAAATTATGTTAATAAATAATTATTATTATTTATTGAAATTGTTTATAAAATATAAATATAATATTTTTGATAGATAAATTATTTCAAATAAATATATCTATACTTGCCTAATTTTATTATTTTGAAAGTAACATGAGTTTATAATATTTTAAAAGATATTTCTATATAAATTATATTACTCTTAATTAAATTAATTTATAGACCAAAAATTATAAATTGATAAAATTAATTTCTAATATTTAGAATTTGATAACATCCATTATATTTCTTAGAACATATTGTAACACCCCAGGTAAATAAAGAATATGAAATTTTCATATTTATCCATATTTGTGAATAAAACATCAATATTACTTTAATGGGGGCGCTATGCTCGATGGCGTACCCAATACGCAACAACGAGTTTCTTGGGAATCTTGCGTTGCACACTAATAATAATATAATATTATTTTAAATGGTAGTTAATGCCTAGCCGTTGTAATGGCGATAATGAACGAAACTAACTACAAAATTATTATATATGTTTGTCAAATATTTTTACTTTTAACAATAAATGTTATAGGATTAAAAATGAGAATGAATCCAATTTTAAGCGTAAATATACTAATATTCTTTAAAAGGTCGATTAACCGCCTTTTGATGGTGAACCACTTTTAAATCCACTTTTTGACAATTTATGTGTTATATTTTACAAAATAAAATTCTTCTTTAGAATCAGGAGATCAAAATTTACTTTGACTAAATTTTTGGTATTTTTCCGATAAAGTTCATTTTTTAATGAATAGTGAAAAATGATGCATTTTAATTCAAAACCTCTTTTTAATGTAATTTATTTATATGATTATACTATCATTTGAACTGGTTTTAAAGTGAAATTAGAATATATTTTTACCATTTGATCCAATATTTGTCGTTGGTATTAATTTCATCATTAAATTAGACTTAAACTAGTGTCAATCTTTTGATACTTATTGTTTCATAAAAACAAGCTATTTGCTCTGACAACGATAATTAATTATTAAATTAATTAATGTTACTTATATGTTTTTAATTTTTTAAAATAAACATCATTTTTTAATTTGTAATATCAAATATATCTTAGGGTGAATTTTTGGTATTTTTCTGGAAAACATCAATTTTTGATGAATAGTGAAACCACTAAGTGGTACTTAAAAAACCGATTTTTCCTTTAAATGAAATTTTACCACCTATGTGTTTTGAATTTAAAAAATCCGACATACATGGTTGTCATTAAGAAGTAAAATTTTGTTCAATGGGAATAAAGTAATGTTTTTGGTGAATAGAAGCTTTTTAGTTTTAATCACGATTAGAGTTAATTAGTGTAGTTTAAGGTAAAAATAATGGTTTAATAATATGAAATGACCTAGAAACATGTCCAACCATCATTGTATGAGTCATGGGCGACCACGATAATCCATGTCTCATATTGGGGACCCCATTGAGCTACTTTGGTTGGAAAATGACATAAATACCTTTTTATTTAAAGTTAAAATTAAAATGTCACAAACATATGTTGTTTTACTAAAAAAAAATTACATTGGGTTATATAAGTCATATCTTTGACTATAAATATTCCTTATAAATATAAAAAGATTTCCTACATCATGATATTTTTTTTTATAATTTTTAGGCATTAAATTAATTAATTTATTTATGACACCGTGATGACATAGTGATTACCTCATAAATGAATGATTTAAATAAAATGAGAAGATAGAGTGAAATCTAAGTCTTAAACTTGTCACAAACCATTTTGATGGGTGTATGTAGAAACCTTATCACCTTATACTAGAAATATATCCTTTTGGGTCATTTAAAATCAGAAAAACATTATATAATAATGTAATATTTTATAACATTCCAAGAGTGCCCCTCCTCTCCTCTTATAAAAGGCCCCCACCTATATCACCTTACCCACACCTCTCAAGCCTTTTTCTCAGACAAGACCTGCCCATTTCATCTCTACACATCCCTCTATTTATCATTGAAGCCTCAGATTGGGCATAATCTTTTCTAAGGAAGCCTTTGAGCTCAAATCAAAGATAATTACCTGGTTTAAATGTAGTGTCCTCTCTTGTGTTCTTATGTTTTATTTTTAATCTCCAACCCTCTAAACTCATATTATTCCTTTCTTTTGTAACAACACAAGAATATTAAATATACTAGGATGATGTTATGTGAAGGATTTGATCTACACTTATACACACCTTCGTCTAATGGTAAAGAACATATTGTTTCTGTGGATGGCGAATTAATGCCTCACGAAACGATGATTGTTCAATATTCTATTAACACATTCAAAGGTGGGCATTAAGATGTCACTATATTTATATATGATATATAATATGTTTATGTTTTCCTTCGGATTCTGTATTTTTCATTTATGTCATACCTTTATGGTTTCCATTTTGTGTAAATGTGATATCTTCATTTTAGGAAGTGTGGACTACCGCCCCCTCAAAGTGATTTGATTCGTTAATGCCATATGTGGGACATATAAAGGATGTAATTAACGGTATTACATATGATATCATACTGGAATTATAATATACCTTTATATAATTATTATTTCATTCCATTTAATACAAAAAAGGAAATAAAAGTAGCGTTAATTCGTACGTACGGCTTACCGTCTCCATGAACAGTACATTTCATTTTTTACCTCCAAATGTTATGTACTATTATAAGTACATATATATAATGAATATATATGTAATATATTACATCTAAATGATGTATATAATTATGGAATTATAATATATATATCTCTTATTTTTGTTTTAATTTCATTAATATGACAAAAAAATGAAAGTAGCGTTCATGCGTTCGTACGGCCTACCGTCTCCAGGAACGGTGCTTTTAATTTTTTATCTCCAAATGTTATGGAATAGTATAAAATGAATATATATGAGATATATATGATATTTAAAACATCAATACTATTCTGGATATGTTGTACCTATAACTACATGGAAAATGCTTTTCCAACAAGTTTAATTTTTACTCATCTACTGAACATCGACAAAAACGTCTGATATGAAATCACTTTGTTAACCAATTATTATAAAATTATAATATGTGATATGAACTGAATAGTAATATTTAAAGTATGTCCTTAAGAAATTATAAATTGACCAAATTTTATTATTCCAGAGATTAAAGAACCATCGAGTCATGTCGGACACGAGGTAAGGGATCCTACCTCTCTCTTTCTTTTTAAGCACTCTCTTTTATGTCATTTCCTTTAATCTCATATTTTTTATGTTTGGGGATGTTCTTTTATATTCCACTTACTGTACTTCTTATGTTTATATGATGAGATACCCAATTTGATCTCTTCAAACCATTTTTGGAAGTTTTAATTGGCGCCGTTAGGCTTGCGAGTTTTCATAAGGGATTTTTCATCTCACTTTTATTCCCGTGAAATTTATGATACGTTTTCCACCATTTCCTTTGAGTGGTGTATGTACTACACATTATTCTAATCTTTGTGTAATATACTTTATTTTATGGGTATTTAAATCTTCATTGTATGACCCTTCTTCCATGGGGTGTATGTTTTGAAGGTCACCCAACTCGGTAAGGGGACCTTTCACCCTCCTCTTTTTAAAAGACTTATTTTGTTATGTATTTTAAATTCACATACTATTATGTTGGGATATGTTCTTCTATATCCTTATTTTTGTAAATTTAATGTCCATGTGATGAGATACCATTTTCTCTCTCATCAACTCATTTTATGAATTTTAAAGTGACTCCGTTAGGCTGTCGGATTTCTGTAAGTGAACTTCATAACCCACTTTCGATTCTTTGGGTTAAACCTCTACATCGTGATTTGATTATGACAATATTATGTTTGGAATCTCTATGTTGTAATTTCAACAAACCTTTGTGTAGATATACTATTTATACACACAATCATCTCATTGATAAATTCTTACGAACTTGTATGGGAAATCACAACTCAATCTCATTTCATTGAGTTAAATATCTATGTCATTGGTTTTGTTTTTCCAAGATTATGTGTGAATGCCCTATGATTGTTTCACACTTAATATCCAATGTATTTATATTTCTCACACATAATTATGTGATAGATTTATCCTTAATTTAAGGATACCATCTTTATAATGGATTTCATCTCAATTTACATTTCCATTGAGACTTCATTGTTGTTATGCACCAATTCACTCTTATATGGTGTGTATACTGTCCTTTGACATGTTATATCATGAATCCCTTTATTCTAGTGATATTATAAATCTCAGATTAATTGTTATTCCATAATTATTTGTATTCAAGAGTCTCTCATTTTGTTAAAAACTCTTTAACAAAAATATCATTTTAAATGTTTTAAACATTCATTATTCTAAATCATTTTCATTAATGTCCATGTTTTCAAAATGGTTTTCAGTATTTATTTATATGGACATTAATGTTTTAAAATTATAATTCCATTAAAATCTTCAATGTGGTATGGGACACTTTGATTCAAAAATCACTTTTAAATGGTTTTTGAAAATGGATTGATTAATTCAATATATTGGAATTACTTATTGTGATTTAAAATGAAATATTGTCATTGAAATGTTTATATTTTCAATATTTTTTGTTTAATTATGGTACTTGGACATTTTACGGGTGGTTACGTGATAAACCATATGATGGATGGTGCCTTGAATATCAGGACTGGTGGTTACGTTATAACCTCCAATGCATTGGGCATGGAAGTCGGCCGTATGGCTATTCCATTAAGTATGTGTGGAAGTCAACCGTATGGTTATTCCATTTAAGAATGTTTATGTCCCAAGTTTCCTTTATATGTTATGCATTCATTATATGGGTTTTATGGTAATCGTTTGGTTACAAAAGGGTAAGTAATGGTCTTTTAGTCAGTGAATAGTTTTTACTACTTCATAAAGGTGAAAAGTATTACTTTGGTAAAGTATTCATGGTTTACTTGTTGTTTTGAAAAACTAACAGTTTTCCTTCATTGTGTATCCTTTACTGGGCTCTTTATACTCATCCCAAGTTTTTGAAATGTTTTCCATAGGACTTAAAGATGAATAGGGTCAAGGATGGGACCATGGAAAGACATGCTATCTAAAACATGGAACTAGACATGTTTCTTTTTAAGTGTATTTTTTTTATTTTTTTATGGAAACATAGTAGAAGTGTCTACTATGTAATCTTTTGAGATGTTATATTTATGACCTAATTCTCTCAAACTGTAAACCTGAAAGGATCCTCAATGTTAATTATTCATTTAATTCAATATTAAGTAAGGTTTAAGGTCGGGGCCTTATAGTTGGTATCATAGGTCGGTTTAGATAACATTAGAGGTTAGGGTATTCTCTTAGTATAAGTGACATTACCATAATGGTTAGGATTTCAGAAAGAGTCATAGTTTTAGATAAAGTGAATTAGTAAGTATATATTAGTGTTTATCTTCCTCATTAGTACATTATGGTTTTGTTGATATACTCACACTGACTTTTCTGTTTTTAGTAAATGGATGGATCTAGCAGGCACCAAAGTGACAATGGGTTTGAAGGAAACTATGGTGGTTCTCTGATTAAGAGACTGGATGAAATGGGGGATTCAATGAGGAATATCTTGGTTGTTATAAACCAACTATCAAATATTCATGATCAACCACTTGAACTTTGGTATGTCATGTAATTCATCATGTACGAGATGATCAATCGATGTGGAAGTTAAGGTAATAATTATAATGGTAACCATTTGGGTTTATATGATCCTTACTTTTGAGGTAATTATGGGTTATTATATATTATGATGGAAAATGAAAGGCATGAGATAAACTTGATGTTAAAATATTTTATGATTATTTTTGAAGATTTTATCTCGTTTTGGGGAATGTTTTAAGAATTATATAGTTTTGGAAAAAGGACAACATGTAGACTGTGTGACAACCCGTCACATCAGAAAAAGCTGCGGGAATCGAACCCACAACCAAAGTGTGACTGGAATTTATCTCCTACCACTGGAATATATGGAGTCCCTTGTTAGTTTGACTAATTTTTTTTAGTTAGATGATTTTATGAATCAAGAGTAAGTTTATTTTGGGTTATCTATGGAAATGATTAACCTATCATCGAGGATATGATATTAGGTTAATTACTTTTCAATATGAAAATTTAAGAGAAACTGATGTTATTTGGAGATAAATGTTAATTTGTACCTTGGAAGACTATGTGATTAAATCCTTCAAATATTTGGGTTTCAATCTTAGTTTGGTTTACTTTGATGAATTTTGTGGACAATTGTTTATCGAATGGTCTTCGTTGAACTTTTGGTTTTTTTTGGAAAAATTTTGGAGAATAAGAATAGATTTCTTTTTATAAAGTATTGTACTTTTGTGGATTATCTGATCTCATACTAAAAATTTTGGTTTTGGATTTTGTCTAAAGACATGGGAAATATATAGTTCTCTTTTGTGGATTAGGTGATTCTCAAGAAGTTTATTATAGTACTCTTAATTCGAAGAATTCTTCCTAAATACTCGTCTTTTGGAGAAAATATGAGTTTGATTAAGGAATATAGTAAAAGTAGAAAGTATACATGACAATTAAGTATAATTACATAAGATAAAAAATAAATTCCTCAATGAAAAGTAACTTAAAAAAATTTCCGTTAACTTTCCTACTGGGGAATCGAATACCGTTTAACCCACCACAAGTTTGTGATTTTTCTTATGGTAACTTTCTCCTGGACATGTTTACTATCACTCTCCCTTAGAACATGACCCTTTTTTTTCTTCCATTTCCATGTTTTCCTACATGGAATCCAAGTATGGGTTAACTCAGGTTACCTTTGTAATTATCTTTCTTTATTTTAATGTGATAGTTTTGCAAACTCTTGTTCCAATGTGGTATTTTCAGTTAAGTTTCCAAGCCCAATTTTAAAAATTGCGAGGATGCAATTCCAAAAAGGGGGGAAGGATGTAACACCCCAAGTAAATAGAGAATATGAAATTTTCATATTTATCCGTATTTGTGAATACAATATTAATATTACATTAAAGGGGACGCTATGCTCGATGGCATACACAATACGCAACAACGAGTTTCTTGGGAATCTTGCGTTGCACTCTAATAATAATATATTATTATTTTAAATGGTAGTTAATTCCTAGTCATTGTAATGGCAGGAATGAATGGAACTAAATACAAAATGATTATATATGTTTGTCCAATATTTTTACTTCTTACAATAAATGTTAGAGGATTAAAATGTGAATGAATCCAATTTTAAGCGTAAACATCCTAATATTCCTTAAAAGGTCGATTAACCACCTTTTGATGGAGAACCTCTTCTAAATCCACTTTTTGAAAATTTTATGTGTTATATTTTACAGAATAAAATTCTTCTTTATAATTGGGACATCAAAATTTACTTTCTGTAAATTTTTGGTATTTTTCCGATAAAGTTCATTTTTTAATGAATAGTGAAAATGATGTATTTTAATTCAAAACCTCTTTTTAATCTAATTTATTTATATGATTAGATTATCTTTTGAATTAGTTTTAAAGTGAAATTAGAATATATTTTTACCATTTTATCCAATAGTGGTCGTTGGAATTAATTTCATTTTTAATTGGACTTAAACTAGTGTTAATCATTTGATACTTATTGTTTCATAAAAACACGCTATTTTCTCTGACAGCGGGAATTAATTATTAAGGTTATTAATGTAACTTATATGTTTTTAATTTTGTAAAATAGACATAATTTTTGTATTTGGAATATTAAATATATCTAGGGTGAATTTTTGGTATTTTTCGGGAAAACATCAATTTTTGATGAATAGTGAAACCACTAAGTGGTACTTAAAAAATTGATTTTTCGTTTAAATGAAATTTTACCACCCTTGTGTTTTGAATTTAAAAAATCCAACATACATGGCTGTGATTAAGAACTAAAATTTTGTTCAATGGGATTAAAATAATTTTTTGGTGAATAGTAACTTTTAAGTTTTAATCGCGATTAGAGGTAATTAGTGTAGTTTATAGTAAAAATAATATTTTAATAATATGAAATGACCTAGACACATGTCAAAACCTCATTGGATGAGTCATGGACAACCAATAAAATCCATGGGTCAACTTGGGGGCCCCATAGAGCCACTTTGGTTGGAAAATGACATAAGTACTTTTTTATTTAAAGTTAAAATTAAAATCTCACAAACATGTGTAGTTTTACTAAACCAATTTTAACATGGGTTTATTTAAGTCATATATTTTACTATAAATATTCATTAGAAATATAAAAATATTTTATACATCATGATATTTTTTCTATAATTTTTAGACATTATATTAATTAATTTATTTATGACACCGTGACGATGCAGTGATTACCTCATAAATGAACGATTTAAACAAAATGAGAAGATAGGGTAATATCTAAGTCTTAAACTTGTCACAAACATTTTTTATGGGTGGATTTCGAAACCTTATCACCTTATCCTAGAAATATATCCTTTTGGGACTTTTAAAATCCGAAAATCATTATATAATAATGTAATATTTTATAACATTCCAAGAGTGCCCCTCCTCTCCTCTTATAAAAGCCCCCACCTCTACCACCTTACCCACACCTCTCAAGTATTTGGATCATCCAAAACCGGCCCATTTAATCTCTCCACATCCCTCTATTCGTCATTTATGCCTCACTTTCGGCAGAATCCTTTCCAAGGAAGCCTTTGAGCTCAAATCAAAGAGTGTTACCCGATTTAAAGGTAGTATCCTCTCTTGTCTTCTTATGTTTTATTTTACTTATCCAACCCTCTGAACTCTTTTTTTCCATTATTTTGTAACAAAACCAGTATCTTCAATATACTTGTATTTTGTTATGTTAAGGATTCGAGATACACTTGCACGCAACTTCGTCTAGTGGTTAAAGAACATAATGTTTCTGTGGATGGTGAATTACTGCCTCACGAAATGATGATTGTTCATTATTCTTTTAACACCTTCAAAAGTGGCCATTAAGATGTCACTATATTTATATATGATATATAATATGTTTATGTTTTCCTTAATCTTCTGTATTTTTCATTTATGTCATACCATTATAGTTTCCATTATGGGTAAATGTGATATCTTCATTTTAGGAATTGCGGACTACCGCCCCCTCAAAGTGATTTGATTCGTTAATGCCATATGTGGGACTTATAAAGGATGAAATTAATGGTATTACATATTATATCCTATTGTAATTATAATACAGCTTTATATCATTATTATTTAATTCTATTTAATACAAAAAAATAAATGAATGTAGCGTTCATGCGTACTTACGGCTTACCGTCTCCATGAATGGTACATTTAATTTCTTATCTCCAAATGTTATGTACTATTATAAGTACATATATATAATGGATATATGTGTAATATATTACATCTAAATGATGGATATCATTCTGGAATTATAATATATATATCTCTCATTTTTGTTTTAATTCCATTAATATGAAAAAAATGAAAGTAGCGTTCATGCATACGTACAACCTACCGTCTCCATGAACGATGATTTTAATTTTTTATCTCAAAATATTATGGAATATTATAAAATGAATATATACGGGATATATATGATATTTAAAACATAAATACTATTCTGGATATGATGTACCTATAACTACATAGAAAATTCTTTTCCAACAAGTTCAATTTTTACTAATGTACCGAACATCGACAAAATCGTCTGATATGAACTCACATTATTAACCAATTATTATAACATTATAATATGTGATATGAACTGAATAGTAATATATAAAGGAGGTCCTTAACCAATTATAAATTGACCAAATTTTATTATTCAGGAGATTAAAGAATGATCGATTCATGTCAGACAGGAGGTAAGGGGTCCTACCTCTCTCTTTCTTTTTAAGCACTCTCTTTTATGTCATTTCCTTTAATCTCATATTTCTTATGTTTGGGGAAGTTATTTTATATTCATCTTACTTTAATTTTTATGTTAATATAATGAGATACCCTATTTGATCTCATAAAACCATTTTTGGATGTTTTAAGTGGCGTCGTTAGGCTGCCGAGTTTTCGTAAGAGAATTTTCATCTCACTTTTATTCCCGTGAAATTTATGCTGCGTTTTCCACCATTTACTTTGAGTGGTGTATGTACTTCCCATTATTATACTCTTTGTGTAATATAATTTTGTTTATGGGTATTTACATCTTCAATGTATGACCCTTCTTCCACAGGGTGTACGTTTCGAAAGTTACCCAACTCGGTAATGGGACCTTTCACTCTCATCTTTTTAAAAGAATTATTTTGTTATGTATTTTAAATTCACATTATATTATGTTGGGATATGTTCTTCTATATCCTAATTTATGTAAATATTTTGTCCAAGTGATGATATACCATTTTCTCTCTCATCAACTCATTTTATGAATTTTAAAGTGACGTCGTTAGGCTGTCGGATTCTGTAAGGGAACTTCTTAACCCACTTTCAATTCTTTGGGTTTAACCTATACTTCATGATTTTATTATGCCAAGATTATGTGTGTAATATCTATGTTGTAATTTACACAAACCTTTGTGCAGATATACTATTTATACACACAATCATCTCATTGATAAATTCTTATGAACTTGTAAGGGAAATCCCAACTCAATCTCATTTCATTGAGTTAAATATCTATGTCATTGGTTTTGTTTTTCCAAGATTAAGTGTGAATGACCTCTGATTGTTTCACACTTAATATCCACTGTATTTATATTTCTCACACATAATTATGTGATAGATTTATCGTTAATTTATGGATACCATCTTTATAATTTATTTCATCTCAATTTACATTTCCATTGAGACTTTATTGTTGTTATGCACCAATTCACTCTTATATTGTGTGTATAATGTCCTTTGACATATTATATCATGAATACCATTATTCTCATTATATTATAAAGCTATGATTGATTGTTATTCCGCAATTATTTGTATTCAAGAGTCTCTCATTTTGTTAAAAACTCATTAACAAAAATATTGTTTTAAATGTTTTAATGATTCATTATTCTAAATCTTGATCTTTAATGTCCATGTTTTCAAAATGGTTTTTGTATTTATTTATATGGACATTAATGTTTTAAAATTATAATTCCATTAAAAGATTCAAAGTGTTATGGGACACTTTGATTCAAAAATCACTTTTAAATGGTTTTTGAAAATGGATTGATTAATTCAATATCTTGGAATTACTTATTGTGATAGCAAATGAAATGTTGTTATTGAAATGTTTATATTTTAAATATTTTATGTGTAACAATTGTACTTGGACATTTTATGGGTGGTTACGTGATAAACCATATGACGGGTGGTGCCGTGAATACGAAGACTGGTGGTTACGTTATAACCTCCAATGCATTGGTTATGGAAGTCGACCGTATGGCTATTCCATTAAGTATGTGTGGAAGTCGACCATATGGTTATTCCATTTAAGTATGTTTATGTCCCAAGTTACCTTTATATGTTAGGCGTTGTTTATATGAGTTTAATGGTAATTTTTTGGTTACAAAACAGTAAGTAATGGTCTTTTAGTCAGTGAAGAGTTTTTACTACTTCATAAAGGTGAAAAGTATTACTTTGGTAAAGAATTCATGGTTTACTTGTTGTTTTGAAAAACTAATAGTTTTCCTTATTTTTGTATTCTTTACTGGGCTTTTTATGCTCATCCCAAGTTTCTGAAATGTTTTCCCCAGGACTTAAATATGAATAGGGTAAAGGATGAGATCAAGGAAAGACATGCTATCTAAAACATGGAATTAGACATGTTTCTTTTTAAGTGTTTTTTTTATTTTTTTATGGAAACTTAGTAGAAGTGTCTACTATGTAATCTTTTGAGATGTAATAGTTATGACCTAATTCTCTAAAACCATAAACCTAAAAAGATCCTCAATGTGAATTATTCATTTAATTCAATATTAAGTAACGTTTATGGCTGGTGCCTTATACATATGATATAGAAACCTAAAGATTCCGGTGAGGCCATTTAATACACATTGACCAATCCTTGAGATTTTTGGGAGGCCAATAATGAAGAAGAATTAAATAAATAATAAACATCAATAAGATATATCAGAAAATAGGAGAAAAACACGAAACATTGAAATGTCTACCCTATACACATTTTAAGATATATATATCATGGAATTTATAATACATAATAATTGAAAATATTATGCTCATTTAAACATAATTTATAATTATAATAATTATAATCCCTCCATCATATAGAAATCCAAAATCATAATTTGGGAATAAATAATTATAAAATCATCCCTACATTATAAGTTCAGGAAAATAGATATAAATAGATAGAAATAAAAATATTTACATATATACATATATGTATAAATAAATAAATATATATATATTAAATAAACCTAAATTAAAAAAAATATGTAAACCTTACAGCAGAATATCAGAACCTAGTAAAAAACACCATAATAATTTTAAAAATAGGGATCCATTTAAAGTAAATAAATATGGTATCACCCTTATTATGATATCTCTTAACATAAAACATCACAATTTTAATGAAATTTATATACAAATATAAAACCTTCAATCATAATATTAAAACATAATTTAAATAAATAAGTTCCATTACATTAATTACTGAAAAAATATTTTATTGCTGCACCACACCATTGTCAAAATCAGAAGGTGTTTGGTAAATAAATTTTATTAGAACCTATAAATGAAATTAATTCAAAAATATTATGAAATATCAGGTATAGATAAAGACAATGAAGTAAATTGATTCAAAACCATAATATACAAAGACCAAAATATTATATCCAGAATAGTGGTTAAGGAAACAATGGATCATATAAAAAATAAAAATAAAATACAACAATCGGAGCATAAATATAAAAATAAATTTGAATCCTATAAAAAAACCCTTAGATCCGGATCTCAAAATGACATATTCAGAATGAGAATAAAATCTGTCAAATGAAATCACCGACCAACCTTGCTTGGTGAATGAAAATATAAGACCCACAGGTGCAAATCTCTATCTTTTCATTGGAAACCATAACTTTAACTGAACATGAGATGCTAGATCATGTTCAATAAACTAGAGGAATCAGATTTGTTTGATTAAAATGGGATTGTGTTATTTGACATTCAGTTCACTAAGGATGAGTACTGGGAATCAGTGGCTTCAATGGAAAACATCTAATACCGTAATGGGTTCGAAACAAGTTAGTTTTTTTTAATTAGTCATAGACACATTTATCAGAACTTATTATTTATATTCTCGTAAAAGGAATATTTTCACTTCTTTTTTAGAATTTTTAATGTTATGTCTTTATTAGTGCAAAAACATATTGATAAAATCCATATTTATCTATGAAAATATTGTAGCACCAATTAATATAAGTTTTATCTCCACTTTTATTATCACAAATAAACACTCATCATTACTAGTTCTTATTACATAATCACTGATAAAAGTTTTAATATTATAATTATAAATTAAAAATAGTAAATATATATATATATATAATAAATATTTAAAAATTAAAATATAGTAATTACACAACTTATTGATATATATGTATTATAATCTTATAATTATTTAAATATATTATTATTTACTTTTAATTACATTATTTTTTTTAAATAATATTTATATCAATATATATAATTATACATGTATAAAATAAATAAATATATATATAAATATAGTTAATATATTAATTAATTTGGTAAATTTATCATAAATTTAATAATTATTTATAAACATATAATTATTTATTTATAATAATAAAAATAATTTTATTTTTTTATAATTAAATATATATTTTTATAAACATTTTATTAACAATTGTTAAAAAATATATTTATGAATATAATTTTTTTTAATTTTTTTAAAATGTTTTTATTTGTTATTTATAAATTTCTAATTCTCAGAGCATGCGTTTTAAAAATGAGTGAAATTCAATAAATTAAATAAAAGTACTCTTTAATAGAATTGAAATATTGGATATGTTTTGTGTGTGTTCATTGCATATTAAAATTCATTAATTACATATATGTGAAATAAACATAATAATCATTTGATCTAAGTTAAATTAAAAAATAAAAAGTCATTAAATTTTATGTCAATTACTTTATAAAATTAGTCAGTGTATTTAATTAACAATAATGTTTAATAATAAACTATTATTCAATATATATATATATATATGAATATTTATTATAAGGCCCATAAATATATTGTCATATAAAAATAATATTAATATACATTGGCATATATCAATATATTTAATATATACTATTTATTATCATTATCAATAATAATTTTTTTAATAAAATGTCTAATATTTTTTTGGAATTTACTTATTTTTTATTTTATTTTTTTCATTTCTTATTTTTTGTACATATATATATTTAATACATACTATTTACTAGTATTTATAATTTATATATATTATAATCAATTTATATATTTTATCAATCAATATAAAATTAAAAATAATAACATTTTTAATAAACACAATTTTTTATAAAATATTTTATCTATTCCATTAATTTATTCGGATCATTATCAGTACTAATGAACTACTGATAAAGGACTCCATTATGATAGTTGAAAATAGAGCACAAATAAATGGTACCCATTATCATCAATATAAATAATTCATGGGTAAAGGGTACACTTTACTGGCACTAAAAATAATTCGCTGATAAAGGGTACACTTAATTTTCACTTTCTTTAGCGCTCATAAAAACCCCATTTATCCGTGAATTTTTCTACCTCTAATAAATACCAGTGCTATTAAATTATATTTTGGTAGTCAGGATATATATTTAATACATGAACTCAAATTGAATTCCCATAGTCATTCACAATTTACAATTTATGAGTTGTTGATTTTGGTGGTTCAAAAAACAAAAACAAGATTATACGACAATAAATGGTTATATATGAAGTGATTTAGTTGTAATATCATTATACCTGAATAATAATGAACTTATTAAATAATTATTATTGTGGTATGTCATAATTATAATGAAATTTTAGAACAATATAACATATATTATTGGGTTTATAGTATGAAGATATCATTTTATTGTAGGACACTCTTTTGGATGGTTGAAATTTCCATTGTTTTTTAATTTATCATATTTTTAATTAGTTTTCTAGGTCTTATATATTGAACCATAATAGTGTCATAAGAAATAATATTTTAAACCCTTATGCATTGATATCCATGTGAGGTGTTGATTAAAAAATTATATAAATGAATCATTCTATGGAGGATGCAGTCCCAATATATGAATTGACTATGGTTTGATTTTCTATAGAATATGTGAAAGAATTAATATAGGTTTACAATTTCAGAAAATAAAATATTACATAATTATCATACATATATAATTAATTACATAATTTAACTAGGAATATAATTTATATAGGGAAAATCAAGCATGTTGAGTTATGGATGAGGTAGTTTGCACAATGCATGAATGACAATATTATTTTTCATAAAGAAAAATGGAAATGTGGTTAGATATTTTTAAATAACTATAATAAAATTTCAATAAATAAAAATTCATGTTTTATGAGTTTTATATTGGGTAATGAAATTTTTGGAATAAAATATGCATATAACGAAATTGAAATTTGATCATAACGATTTGAAAATTATACCTCACTTCTTGGATTATTTTTATTTAAAAGTGGATTAATCATTTCACGGGTTCATATTTAGTTGACAAAAAACTATTTAATTAGGATATGAATTTTTAGGAGATGATTTAATATATTTTCTTTGGAATTAAGATCGTTTATGGTGTGAGGGGATGTGAAGAATGGAGTGAATCTTTTATAAGTGAAAAGGGATTTTATTTTTGTTAATACCAAAAAAATTTGTTAATACAAAGTCACTATTAAGGTAATTTACACAAATATTAAAATATATTCAATATAGAAACATAAATTTTTTTATTAGGGCCTCATCCACCCAAGTTCACGATATTTTTAAATGTGGTTTTTGTATATCCCTCTTGGTTAAAGACTATTTTTAACCCTTTTGATATTTCCAAGGTAACATGCTTTTTATAAACATAATTTATTATTTAATCATGAAAAAAAGTATTATACTGTTAATAAATTTTGGATTAATTATTTCAAATTTGAAATACTTTTTTTGTAGTAATTTTGGAAATGTAAGAAATAATTGAAAACAATAAATGTATTATTTAATAAAATAAATAATAATAAATTATTAATTAACTTATAAAATGTCAACTGTGGGTTTGAAAATAAAATAATAAATTTTTAACAATATAAAATATCTTATAAATATTATATTTGTTCATATAAAAATAATTCATGAATATATAATTTATAGTTTTATATTAATATTCTTTTAATGGTCATGTCATTTGAAAAAAAAAATTAATTTTCTCACTTCACCTAAAAAAATATATTTTTATGGAAATAACAAAAAATAATCTATATATCATATTGATATTATAAATCAAATAAAATTTTTATTATGTAAAATTAATTATCAGGAAATTATCCATTCTTACTTCTATAAAATAATAAAAAAAATGAGAAACTTCATTTGTTTCGTAATTTATATTTTAATATACAAGTTTTTATTATTATTAATTTATAAAGAAAAAATTATTCTAAATTATAAAAATTAATAATAAATTTTTCAAAAATAATCTTATAATAATTATATACGTAGTTTAATTTAATAAAGAGTCAAATATATAAAATTATTTTTTCACAAAGATAATATTGAACTAAGTAAATTTTTATAAAATAACTTTCATATATTTATATAAATATATTACATATATATATAATAAAATATTCACATTCAAACATAATAATTTAGTGGAAATGTTTTAATTATCAAAACCTATCACAGTTCTTTTTTATTTTTTTGTTACATATTGGGAAATATATAGAACACAATGTTTTTTTAATGAATATGTACAGTGAATCTGGATTTATAGTAACTCATTCCCCTGGTTGATTGAATCAAAATTATTTGTGGATCAACATAAAATAAAATACCTTATTTATTAGAAGAATAGTAAAATTATCTTCCAATGGTTATATGTGTAATCCATCTTTAAATTAAATATGGTGATGATCAATGGAAAAAATTTCATGCAAGGGTCATCATAATTAACTGATCCATGTGGCATTAATCAATTGGAAAAACAATATAGTATTAAATATAAATTCTTGATAGGAATTTAATGGATCATGTTGACAATAAAAATGTAAA
The DNA here is from genome assembly GCA_963277665.1 of Viscum album. Taxonomy (NCBI): domain Eukaryota; kingdom Viridiplantae; phylum Streptophyta; class Magnoliopsida; order Santalales; family Viscaceae; genus Viscum; species Viscum album. Next base: position 445,990,180 of record OY728160.1, read on the forward strand.
AAATAAGGGGGAAAACTTTAAGAATTATTTGCGGAAAATTTATATGATTTTGGAATACACACACAGACACACACAAAGACATAAATATTAAATACTATGATTGAATGATCTCTCTGTAAATAAACATACCAAAAAATCCGAAAAAAATTTGATGATTCTTATTAATGAAAAATAACGCTATTAAATTTCGTAGTCATTTAAAAATAATAATTTTTTTTATTAAGAACACTTAAAATTTAAACATTTCTTTTTTTATCAAATGTTTTGTATCATAATATCATGTATTTTAATTTAATGGATAAATTTATAAACTTGTTATTTTAAATTTGTTGAAATTAACTTATTTTTATGATTCATAACCTAAAAATTATCTTAGGATGAATTTTTAGTATTTTTCAGAAATGGTTAATTTTAATGTAAATAGTTAAAAATACTATTTTTTTTAAATTGTATATTTTAAGACATTATCATTATTTGAGAAAAAAACTAAATCTATAAAAATTTTAAATCAATTAATAATTAATTTAAAAAGTAGAAAATTATATTTAAAAAATTATATTAAATTATAATAATAACAATTATTTTTTTATCATAATTAATATTTTATTCCTATTTAAAAACAAATTTTTGTTATTTTATGGAATGAAACATTTATTTGTCAATTTTTTTCAATATTATATTTAATAACCAAAAGACAATATTTATTCTATAATAAATCCAATTATGTCATTGAATTTAATATCTTTTATAGTTTTTTCTATAACATCAATTTTAAAAAAACAATAATCTTTTTCTTAAGACTATTTTACTACCGATGTGTGTTGAATATAAATATAAAATATCTCAATAATATAAATTTATAATTCAATTTTCATATGTAAAATTCCAATAATAATGTTCATAATATGTAATATATTTTATTTTATTAAATTTAATTTTAACGGAAAAAAAGATTTTTCCAACATAAGCTTATATTATGAGAAAAGGAAAAAATTATAAAAAGAATGAAATTTTTCAATGTTCCCAAAAAATTAATGATCGAAGAAATAAAAATAACTATCTGCATATTATTTTCCTCTTTTGGAACAATTTTCCCTCCAATTGTAACACCATATTATTAAAAAGTAAGGGGTTGTCCCAAAATTACCCATATCTTCAGTAATTGATATGGACAACATTCAAACCATCAAAGTAAACATATTATATAAAATTTATTCTTAATATTCATTCATTTTAACTATAAAAAATTCATATTCCCAATTTATTTACCCTTTGGGTCCTTATGATTTCTCAATCCCATTCAATATAAAATTTCTTCTAATGTAGGATTTAATTCTTATATTTACTTTTCCTTCTTCACTTTAGTGTATGTTCAATATTTTATTCCTCCCACCAAAAAAATTAATCATAAAAAATTTTATGTTGTTTTGTTATAATTTTTTATTTTTATTATGTTATTATATTAATATATAAGGATTCAATTTTATCAACAAAAAAATAAGTAACCATTCATGTGTATGTTCAGATTACTGCCTCCACGAAGTGATGTTTTTATTCACCACAGATTCTCACTACTGGAAGTAGGTAATTATTTTTAGTGTAAATATGTTTTCCTTGACATAAAAATAAATCATTTATTATTATTTATTTAAATTTTAATTATGTATCATTATTATATAAGTAAAAAATTTAATCAAGTGTACATCCGTACTACCCCCTCTATGAAGTTATGTATCAAATTTTTAATGTAGTTTCATTCATATTTATTAAAATATTATAAAACATGACTAAAAATTATAAAATATAAAAATATTATTATTGTTATTATTATATAATAATGATATTATCCCAAAATATATTCTTTTATATTTGATTACCAAACTGATTCACTAATTATGGCATATTCATGTTTAGGTCTATCTAACCAACCACTTGAAAATTTTAATAAAAATATTTCAGGGATGTAAATGGGAAAAAAATTATAATATTAGTATAAGTTAACCAAAATATAATCAGGGGTTGTTGTTTATGGAAATCCTATATAATTATTTATATTATTAGTAAACTATCATCACCAATATATAAATTTATTTAAATAAGACGACATTGATCCCACATTAAAAAATATAACTATAACCCTTTTGAATAGATATAATATATTTTTAAATCAATATATGTTATATTTATGAAAACATAATTTTATTTGTGGAAACGAACATGGAATAAATTAATGGTTAAATAAATTGACATCAGAATTCATGTAAAAAAATTATGCTATTAACACCTAATGTTTAATATAAGTTATAAAAAACAAATTTATTCATAATAAATTACTCCAAATGAATTATATAAAATATTTTAAATATAAATATGTTTTGATGTAGGATAAAAAGTTAGTTATTTTTATTATTTTTGGATATTCAATTGCTTTACTCAATTCATGAATAATGTTATGGGGCTTGTTATCTAAAATTTAATTCCTTGTAACATATTTATTATTTTTCCCCATGAAATAAATAATTTTTTATTATGTATTAACAAGTGTCTTTAACAATATTAATTTAATAAATTGAGTATTAGGATAAATAACATATTTATTATTCAAATGGTTTTCAATTATAATGATACCAAGGTTTTGGGGGTCTTTGTTAGCTCCACATTCATTGTGGGGTTATGATTCAAGTACATGAAATTTTTTATTTCATTTTTGAATTATTCAAAACGATGGTTATATTTCATTTTTTATTTTTCCCATGTGTAGAGAATTCTTTTTTATTTAATATATTTTAGTCTCATGAATTTCATCCATGAAATTAACTAACATTTTAAAATAATTCTCATACTCTTTGATGTAGGTTTCTATTTGTTATTTATATTTCTAATTCTTCCATTTTACTTATTTAAAATTGAATATATATTAATGTGTTGTATCATATGACATTTATAATTCACATCTATTGTTTTTATTAAGTTGTTTTTTTGCTACACTCTTAATAATGTCTGATTTTAATAAAGGCATAAGAATATTGTTAAAAAATATTATTGATCATTTTAAAAATAAAATGTCTTATCTTATAATACATATTTATTTTGATAACCATTATATCCTCACTTGAATTCTATTATTTTTGTTTATTTTTAAAATTAAATTATCTAAAAAAATTTAATTTGTATTTGAAACATTTATCTCATTTTTAATTATTTATTTTTTAGATTAATTTTCAAATATAACTATATGAAATCCTATATATTGAATTTATCAAAAGATACCTTTTATAAAATGAATTTTATAAGTTACCCATAACATCATAACATATTATATTATAAATAGTTTTATATAAACATTATTTAACTGTTTCTCTATAATTTTTATCCTTATATGTAAATTTAACACATCAATTGATATTATTTTATAAGAACCTCAATGAAAATTTTCTAATCAGTTAATCTTTTTGGGGGATTGAATATTCAGAATAATTTATTTACATTTTTAGGTCATTTTTATGATACTAACAAGAAATAAAATGAATCTATTTTTTTATTTCAATAGGTTCAATATTATATAATTACTGATTGATTTTTAGATTCTCTCATATATAAGGGTAACTAATGGGTGTGGTCTAGTATCTTCGTCCCATGGATTGTGTATGGTTTTATATCTCATGAGATATAAATGGGTTGTTACTGTGAAACATCAGTCAATAATGTAATGTAAATTGTGATATATGAGCCAATAATGGACCACATGTTCTAATAACATAGTCCCTATTCAGTCATTAATTATAATACTCAGTTCAAAATGTGACACATGATTGAAGGAATGAACCATTATACAGTGTGTCACATAATTTTTCTACCTTTTCCACTATTTTATGATATCTAATTATTGTGTTTCTTCAATTTTTATTTATTATGATTTTCCACCTCTTGAAGTCGGAATCCAATGATTATTTCCCTTGAAGCATATTTATTATCTCATGTTTCTATATATTTTTCCATGAAATGCGTTTGTCCATTTGGGTATACATGTCATTATAAAATTAATTATGGTAAAATAAAACTATCCCATATCATTTTCAATAATATATTTATCCCCTGCACTTGTTTTATCATATTTAATATTGTAATCCTTAATGAATTGAATATGAAATTTACCCTTACTCTAAATTTGATCCAAACTAGCTTTATATATTATAATTAACCATATTATTAACATGAATACAATTTACTGGTTGTCTAAACGGGAGTCTTTTCTGGTTTAATTATAGAAAATGTTCTTAAATTTTATAAATTTGTTTATTATATAACAAGTACTTAAAGACACATAAATATACATTCCTGGGATGTTAATATTTTTATGGGCTATAATTATAATGATATGAAAATGATGTAAAATAATTCTATATTTACCTTATTCCTATATAGTTTGTCTGAAATTATGATTTCATTATTTTTTTGGTATTATTTACTAATTTTTTAATTAGAATCATAGAATTTTATTAGAACCCCTACAGATTATTGTAAAGGATGTTTATGAGAATAATATTGTATCCCATCATTTTATTGAAGTAAATATTATGTCTTTCTCCAAGAAATAACATATATGTTTTTATATTTAAATGTGGATGTGGTTGGTTTATAGATTCTACTTGGGGTTATCACCCTTAAAAAGGATAGTTGAATAGCAACTCAATCTAAATCAGAAGCATGATTTTTTGGCCAAAGACTAAATACCTTTCTAAACACTCTGATTTGATATGATTTTGACAATGAATTTATCATTAAAAAATAATAACAATGATTGAAATGTTAGACTAATTAAACTATTATATTATTTATAAAATATAATAGGTTGAAGTGATGGTGTCAGTGGACAATACATTATATGTTTCAGTTTTCACATTCATATGATTATTAAATATGTTTTTTTTAATACATTATCAATTCCTTTTTGTTTTATTATTTTATTGTTAAAATTTTCCTAACATGAATATTATAATGGATTTCTAATATAAGTTATTAATGAATCATATTTCAAAAAAAATATTTTCAGAGTCTTACTAAGGATGGTGAGGCAGAAATCTCAGAAGAATATATATGTTGAGTTTCTTTTGAATTCATTATATTTTTTCAATATCATACTATAATAAAAATTTATACGATACATTTTATTTTTTGTGGGGGGAGGAGAATGTATCTCACAAATATTTTGGAACATATATCAATATATTTCTTCTAAATACTATGTTCTGTAGCTTTATCTATCCACATTACCAAAGGAATATGAGCCAATTATTTTAGAAAAATAACATTAATAAAATTTTATAAATAATAATATAAATAAATAAATAGATTGTGATCAATTATAAATTGATATAAAAATGGGATTAATAACACTTAATGATTAAAATAATCAATTTTCAATAATTTTAGTTTTTTTATACATTTTATTTTTCATTTGTAGTGATGTTTATAAATATTAGAGTGAAAATGTTTTAAATATAAATTTATTTTTGAAATCATCTTATCAATATTAGTTTATAGTGTCTTTTTTGTGATATTTTTGAAATAATTAACTTATCTTGAAGACTGTAAAATACTTTTTTCACTGAAATTATTAATTTGTTGACATTTTAAAATATATGAATAAGATCATAATGTCTATAAAACTATTCAAATGATTAAAAATTTATTCATGCTTTAAAACAATGAATTTTAACATATGAATTTGATAATTGAAAATCTATTAGTATTATTTAGAAAATAAGTAACATTTTATTCAAATTTGAATGTAATTTTCAATGTTTTCTTTTAATTAATATTTTAAAGTGTAAAATTTTGTTTTCACTCACTTTTAAATCTAAATGATATAAATTTTCTTATAATAAACTATTTTTTGGAATTAATGTTTAAAACTATTACAATTATATCCATCAAAAAAATTAATATAAATAAAAACTTTTTATAAAAACTAATATCAATGTGTTATGTGAGTTTATTTAAATATTAAATATTATCACCCTTAAAAATATTATATAATAAAATAATTTTAAAAAATAATATTAAAATGTTTTATTTATTTAATAATTACTTTTTTAATCAATTTCAATAAAATAAATTATGAAGGGTAAAAATTTATTACCATGGTGAACATAAATTAGTATATTCATTAATAAAGTAAAAAAACATAGTCCACAAATCCTTGATTTATTTCTCCAAAATGTGTTTTGGAATGTTCACTATGCTCAATGACTATATCAACTTCATATTTTCTATATTGGGATCATGTAATCATTTAATAGTATAATTCCAATATTAATTAGTAATGGGTTCTCCCAGAATTACCTTTATCATCAATTATAAATCAGAAACAGTTATACCCCATTATTCCACTATTATTCAATCAAATGTTTTCTTTAAACTCATAAATTTGATGCCCCATAAAACTTTATCCCACATTTTTTATTAGTTTATCCATAATAATTCACAATAACCATATGAAATCCTGGAGGTTTTTAAGATAAGGTTCATTTATTGTACACAAGTGTATATATTATCTATATATTTTCTTCTACATTTTCATTTCTGAACACCCAAAAAAATCCACTATAATTGTGATTTCCGAGAATATGGTCAACATACAGGTTCCCCGAGATGGTCCATCAAGTAACCTCTAGCGTGGCTTATGATAATCATGAGTCTACTGACTATTAGAGATTATCTAATATGTACAATTGGTATTCTGTACCCTAATTATCAAATTAACAAAACAATTGCAATAAATAAAAAATATCCAAATAATTTGACGGAATAAATAAGACAATACCAGAACCCAGGAAATTCCAAGAATCTATTGATGAATCCATAACAAGAAAAAAATATCCAAAACCTAATTAGTAAATATTTAATTCCATACATTTTTTTATGTTTTTAAAAAACCCCAAAATAAAGACACACTGAAAATATTTCATCCTATATTTTTATTATATAATATTTCATTACATAGTAAAACATATGATATTTTAGTGTTTAACTTCATTGAAATAAGGTACATAATACATGAATTAAATATTATTATAATTAATCCTAATTTAAAATTTATGTGTTCATCATATATTACCATAAACAAAATTCATTTCATGGGTAAACATGTCAAAGTAACGGTGTGAGGAAGAAACCTAGTAAGGGAATATGAAAGGGAGACATATAACATGTAATCATCGGAAAGAAAAAAACAACATGAGGTATAATAACAGGGTGTGTAAAAAGTGTCTCTCAAAATAAAAATAAAATAAACCATAACATGTAAATTAATATAAAAAATTTTAATGGGATATTTATAGTAATATCCTCATAGTTTATCACCAAGGTGTCATGAATTAATATTACCAATGTTAATAACTAATGTATTATAAACCTTGTCATATCAAGATATTATCTTATTACCCAATTAATTTGAGTGATATCATGGATTAACATCAATTTTTATTAATTTCTTGTAATCCACATAGATTATAAAATATAATTTCATTAATAACGAACTGAGAATCAATAATGAGTTTCTTATAAAAATCTTAGCATACAAAAGAACTTATATAGATGATCATTAAGTCATTTCATACCAATGAGAGGAAATGCAGGTATCATACATATAAATGGAAAAATAAAATATTTTTTTATATATAGTTGAATACCCATTGAAATTAAATGTCGGTTGGGTATTCAAATAAAAATTATAGACAAGTTTACATATAAATTGGGAAATTTGAGAAGTAAATTCGGTAGCATGACATTTATAAATCATATTTTTATAAAATGATGAAATTATAGTGGGCAAGGTTAAAAAATTGATTTAAAAAATTTCGATGTATGATTATGAAGTTAACGTTAATAAAATCTACAAACCTTACCATTTATGTAAAATATACAAAAAGATTTTCGTCAATTGAAGAGAAATGAAGGAGAACTCCCTTACCTTGAAGATTTACTCTTAAATCATCATGCATGAAAAATTGGGGGCCTAAGGAATCATATGTGGGACTCGTTTCGATGAAAAAAAAGAATAAAGGCATGGATGATGGATTGGGATTAAATAAAAATAGAGATATTTGATGGTATATATAGAAAATTTTGAATAAATGATTAATAATTTCTAAATATAATCCATAGAAATCTTGGTTGGAGAAAATGAAAACATAATGGTTTAACCATGGATTTTTGTCATGTGTTTGGACGTTTGGGTCAAATTTAATGATTTTTTAATCCACCGACACCGAAATCCTTTTTTTAATAATTCTTTAAAAATTTATAATTTAATATTCCATAAGGTAATATTTTTTAAAATAAAATTTTATATTTAGTCATTAGAAAGTTACATATTGTTTTAAAAGATGATTAATATCTATTAAAATACTAAATATTTAAAAAAATGATTTTTTTGTTGGGGACTATTTAAAGATAATCATTACATCATTATGACATATGTATGAAGTCATAAAATATACCCAAAACAGAAAACCGTATATTTTACTATTTTTGAAAAAATATTGTGTTTTATAAAACAATCATAAATTCAACATAATGTAATTTCATAGTATTAATTTCAAATATTATTTTTAATTTTCCATAATAATTATATATATATTAAATTTATATTTTAACCATTTGACTAATTATTTATTTAAAAATAGATGGTTTTAAGGATGACTAGAATTTTTTTTAACTTATAAAAAAGGTACCCAAGACATTTTAAAATTATTTTCAAATTTATATTTAGGTTAGTTTGAATTATAATTTTTTTTAGGAATTTGATATTATTTATAATAAATGAGTTTATAGTAAAATTGTATAAATTTTTTAGGAAAATACATTTATTCTTCATTTTCATCAAAAAAAATAAAACATTAAAATTCATCGAAAAAAACACATATTTTTTAAAAAAATATTAATTAATTTAATTTATGGATTATTAATTTTTTATAGAATAAAAATAAAAAAATTAATTAAATATGGTTTGGGAATTTAACTTCATTATACACCCTCATATACCACAAGGGAAATTTTTGGGATGGTAGTACTTTCATGGGGTGGCTTTGCTAACATCTACTAATTAGTAATATCCACTAACATGAACTTCTCCCATAGCTTTTTCATCCAATGTTAATTTTTTTGAATCTCATGTTGGTATTGTTTAGGGGAGACCCCCAATGAAGCTACCTTCGTCCCAAATTAATAAAATGGACTTCAAACGACCCAAATCAACTAGGTGATGGGATCAATTTTTCATTATATTCGATTATTATTTCTCATTAATACTTTTAAATAGATTTAATAATTCTAAATTTATCTACCTAGGGTATATATTCCTATATTAATATTGACCAATGCTCATATAAAAGACAAATCCCAATGGTCACAAATACCTTTATTCCTAAAAAATAATACTTCATTATGTCACTATCAATTCATTAAATTCCATGTAAGGTTCTTGTTAATTTTCATAAGATATTGATTGGTTTGTTAATATTTTTTTATATTTATATATAATTATATGTGGGAGTAATGCTTAGAGGATATTTTTTTGATCCTTATATTATTATTATTTTTATATTAAATTTTATCTTATTTTTCTAGTTTTAATGTTTTTAATTTTAATTGGTTTCACTGGTGACCAATATAATGATCTTTATTAATGATATATAATTTTATTGGTGTGTTTTATTTTTTACTTGTAAATTTAAAAATAATACATATTTATACAGGGATCAAATATAATTTAAAATTCCTCAGATGTTACATTATTATCCCTTATGAAATCTCATCCTCATAATTTCAAATCATTACACCAGTTGAGAAAATGTTACCCTAATTCATTTACATTGTTTTCTCCAAATACCATGTCACTTATTTATGTTTATGGTTCTATAATAATACCTTGACTAGGTGGATAGTGTTTTATCAAAAACATGTCACTACGATCCGAGATGTCCACCAGATGCTCCTCATAAGAGAGGTTATGTTCTAGTTGTTCCACCAATAGGCCTAGTGAATGTGAGGGGTTATGTACAAAATTCCTCATAAGATATATGTGGAATACATCATAAACTAGATCAGAATTGGGTGTAAATGCTATCCAATAGGCCAATTTTCATATGAGATCATGATTTCAATGGGGTTGTTTCTAGTTTTGAGAAAACATTCTATTCTATTCAAATCGCCTGAATCTATTCAACAGTGATACCTAGAGGAATGAATTTTCTGCACCATCAACCTCCATGTTCATTCCACCATTTTTGGCATAGATATTATACCGAATCTGAATATCCATTATATATTATAAGATGGTATGAACCCTCTCTGTTAGTTATCTACAATACTGAGACCAAGTATTTTTATCTAAAAGACTACATCCCATAACATATGAGTTCTACGTCACTTCACATATATATCTTCATCCATTTCTATATGAACACTTTAGTAGAATATGGGATTGTATGAGATATCAACTAATATTTGGTGATAATCCCAACAACATTAAAATTCCATTGATTATGTTCTCAAAAGTTCCTTTATTTTTTAATAGTCTTTTCAGATAGGAAATCATTTGGGGATAATATGTCATACTAAAACTCAATTATTTATTCAGAGAATTTTGAGGACATATCAAGAATTTAGATGTAAAGATTTGTCATGAACAAAAATTATAGAAAGTGGAATTCCATATAACAGTACAGATTCATTTATATATATCATGGGAAGTTGGTCAAGAGAGAAATATTCAGGAATTGTGATGAAACTAGGTGACTTGGGCCGATGATACTGTATGATCCATACCACATTATTTACGTTGGATGTTCATAAGAGACTTGTGATGAATTCCATAATAATATTTTTTGTAATTCCATGTCAGTATATTTTGTTGCAGCAATAATCCTATAATAAATTTTCACTCCACCATCACTTGTTGACAGACCAATAATGTTTCCTATTATTCATCAAATACTATTTTCATGTTATCCCAACAAAAAAGATAATGAAGGTTCATATACATTTATGTTATTCCATGATGTATATAGAATATATATTTATGAAATTCATCTATCCTACCTTTCATTATATCAATGATAGATGACACATATATACATGTATGAAATTCTAATTCACTTTCTTGACCAATTATCAACTCAAGAAACCTCACATTCTTCACATCCTCTGTCATCTTTTGTATGAAATGGTCTTCCCTTTGATATTTCATAATCTTCCCTAGTAATGATGGAAGTGAAATCCTTTTAGATAGGGTTGATGATGTCCCTTACATTATGACTCACATTTCAAATTTTTCTAGAACCTTGTTCAAATGATCCCTTTGAATAAATATCATTTCAATAAAAGTAGGGTCATTACTACTTAATTCATTTGTGACATTTTTTTCCATTCCAGTGTGGAAATGTGTTAAACAATGATAGTCATTAAGAGTTATAAACATATCATTTGTGTCTTTTTAAACTAATTTTAATGTGAAAATATACTTCAAAAATTGGTGGTTTATTTATATATCTAATTTCTCATAATAAATATAGTGTATACATTTTTTAGAGAAAGAATAACAATACGTAGAACTAGGTCTTCCATATTATAATTCTTTTTCTAAATCATTATGTTTTGAGACATATAAGTTATACTATTTTCATTTTACATAATAAAACACCCGTGAAATATCTTATATGAATCAAAATAAATAATGAATTTTTCTTAGATGGAGGGTAGAGTTAAAACTATTTTAGTGACCAATAATTTCAACCATTCATGGATGTATTGTTCACACTCCATTGAGAAGATGAACATAAAACATTTTCATGTTAACTTGGTTACTGGATTATATTGTTGTGAATTTTCTTTCAAAAACATCCAATAATATCTAGCTAAACCATGGATACTATAAATATCAGTTACAGTAGTAGTATCATTAAATCCACTACATCGTATTTCTTCACAGGGTCAATTTATATTAATTCATTGGTTATAATGTTCCCCAATAATGGAATTAATTTTTACCATATTCCCCATATGATTAATTTTTCAAGTATATTATCCTTTCTCATAGTTCAAAATATAACACTTTCATGATCCTCATTATCCTCAAAAAATTTAGAGTATATTAAAATATACTCAACAAAAACAACCACAAATTTATCAAGGTACCCCATAAATATTCAATTCATAAAATCCATACATATAATAAGAGAATTAGTAATGTAAAATGGTTTATCAACATATTCCTTATGATAATATCTTTTTCAAAAGGAATTATTTGGAATATATTATTTCTTACTCCATAATTGATTATGCCCATCTCTAATGAGAATCATGGTGAATAATTGAGCCCCTATGGAGTGGATCAAATAAACCATCTATTCTTTAGAGTGGATTCTTATTATTTACAATGATCGAGTTATTTTATCTATAATCAATCCATTTCCTAATCGGAAAAATAATTCTTATTCAAAATGAGAATAAGTTCTACCCTAGGAGAAACACTGGGTTTGATAAATCAATTCATCAATATGTCTTGAAGTTTTTCTTTTAAATACTATAACTCTATATTTTCCATTTGATATTTTTCATTGATATCATATTGAATCTATGTATAAGTTCTATGAATAACTATATCGTCAATTATATGTGAGTTCTTGATTACTATTTAGGAAATATCTAAATGAATTCAAGAAATATGGTAAAATGATCTATCTTTTTTACTTTCAATATAATCCCTATATTCACCGATAATCTCCATAAGAAGTTTATAAGAGGTGCATGTAGAAAATGTCTTGGTCAAGATATCACTCCATAGAAATTTAATGTATATTTTCTATTAAATAATAATTAAAATTAATTTATTCTGTATTATATATCAGTATTATAGTTTGAGAACCAATCTATCCATAATATAGTATATAATTCCATCATGGGTATACTACTAGATTTGAGATGAGACTGTACTCGAAAAATAAAATAATATTGATTCCATACATTGTGGATGTCAGGATAATCCCTTAAAAAATATTTATGTATTATTAGATTTCTTTTATTTTAGGTATTTATTTTATATTATTTTCAAACATGGATTATATATAGTAATGCATAAAAATAGAATCAATGAAATTAAATTATAACTTTGATACAAAGATGATTTTACCTTCCACCACATCATTTAGAGACACTACTTCAACCGTCATCATAGAAAATTCTTTAATTTACTTCCATTCCCTATTTTAAGATTGATGGTGTTTCCCCACCATTATATTTTAATCTGTATATTGTCTTGAAATGTGATGAATTTTTTCACCCATGAACCATTGATCTTTTGGATGGGCCTACAATATATTTCCTTTTTTATAATTGTTGAGAAGTTGAGAAATCAACTCAACATGATTGTTCTGATATATATGGACATCTATTTCAAGCTTTTATCACCTTATACTCTAAGAAAATAAGTTTCATTACTACTTCTTCCAATATTTTTTTTAAAATTTATGTGCCATGTTCTTTCCCCCACTTCCATGATCAGTGTAATTTCTTGAGCTCTTATCCATTTCTCTATATTTATTCATTTGATCTATATGACCACTACATATCTCTTAATTATAATTAAGATATCATAGCACTATCTATTATATCCTCATAGCTTTCATATGTTGTAATTTTCCAATTCAACTTTAGAAGGTGTCTTTTTTCCATCAAAAAATGTATGATCATTTACATTATGATCCATAAAAAATGTATAGGTGTATCAATAAATAGTAGTAATTTTCATATGATATATTTACAATAATTCATTTTCTTCACACATTATCTCTTCTATTTCATTATTCATTATAATTCATAGTGAACAAGGAAAATATTTAATGAAAAATATAACCAAAGAATCATCCAATTGAATATTGTTGATCTCTATTATTGGATTCATATTTTTATTTTATTTTTCACCACAGATATTAATATTTTTATAAGTGGTAATATGTTAAGGAGTCATTCTATTAATCTGATCAATGGAGTATAAAAAAGATATTTCAAATAAATCTTATCCATTGTTCAGCAATGAATGGGTAAAAAGGTCCCCTGAATGAAGGTGGATGTTTCCATATAAAGGACTCAATAAAAAGTTGTTCCCTTCGAGTCGAATCCAATAGCTCAACATGATTAAACATTTCTTTCATAACACTATTTAATTGATATGTCATCCTTAATAGTTTTTATATTAAAACTTCCATCGAAACCCCATCATATCATCATCCATTCCACTCACCATTTACATGGATACTCTTATTTTAGACAATTTTTCTAATATAATAAATCCATTTTGGGAAACTTGTTACTTTTTCAAAGCATATAATTCAAAAATAATTTTTTGTCTCAAAACATCATTATTAAAAATGTTATTAATATCCTCTTATAACAATTTCATAATCAATATATACTTTATAATGGTTCATAAAAATATTGTCATTAACTGGAAAAATCCCATAGGGGTGTAAAATCATGTGTGTAATAAGGAAAATTTTCATGCAGTAGTACTTGTTTGAGCCTTTCTCAATGCATTATTTTCAGGTGTCACCCCTAGGTCTGTAAGATTCAAATCCAATTCCAATTGTAGTATCTGGATATGGAAATATTTTTTGAAAATCACTGACTAAATACATAAAAAAATAATAGGGTGTTTTTATATATTTATACTACTCCTTAGGGTTTTTCCTATTGTTTTCAAGACATAATTTCCAAAAATAAATAAATAACCATTTGATTCCAACTATGGAATCCCACCTTTACATGACATAACATTTCATTACATGGTCAAAATAGAGGTTCAATTGATGTTATGTTTCTAGAAAATACTGTAGATAAAAACTAAAAATAGAAAATGTTATTATAAGTATAATTGAATAAAACATCATGGCTACACCCTATGTTACATTTTCTACATCTCATATCTTGAGGACATACATCAAATTACTAGATTGAGCATGATTACTAGTAAGGGAATTTCAAAGAGATATGTATTCCATGTTATCATGAGACATATAAAAAAGAAAATGATACAGAATAATAAGGTGAGAATAAGAAGTATATATTAATAATAAGATAATTTTTTAAAAATTGAAATGGTGATAAATTAAATAAATGAATCTTTCATAAGCATGTCACCATGTTTTATAACTAGGATTTCATAAATAAAAATTACCATGGTATTGTAAAACATGTCCTCTCAGATGATTAAAAACATACCCAATGATTTTGAGCACAATAAAGGATCTCTATTCATGTGGATTAATTTCATGTGAACCGAATAGATCAAAATAAATAATTTCATTAATAACCCATTGAGAATAAATAATGATTTTCTTATCAAAATCCTGGAATACAAAAGATCATAAAGACAATATCATTACATCATTTTTTACCCATGATAGTAAATGTGGGTTTCATATAAATAAAACCATTAGTAACAATATTATTTTCAAATATAGTTGAATACACATTGAAATAAAAATATGTCTGGGTATTAAAATGAAAATTTAATGAAAAGTTTTCATGTTAAAGATGGAAATTTGATTTTTAAATTCAATAGCCTGACAGGTATTAAACATGGATTTAAAAAAGGGTAACATGAGAGGGACATGGTTATAAAACTAAAAAATAATAATTTTAATGTAGGGGTATCATAAAATGGGTAATAAAAGATTCTAACTATAATATTTGGATGATATGAACAAAAATAGGTTCTTTAAATTATGTTAAATAATGGATAATTCACTTACCATAAAGAGTTACTCCTAGATCATGTGGAATTGATATTTAGGGGATTGAGGATCCCTTAGGGGAACTCCATGGGAGGAAGACCCACTTGATCATCATGTATTATTGATTAGATGTTAATGTAAATTGATAAATGGGATTTTATTTATATAATAAGTGGAAGAATTATTATGTAATTTCTAAATATAGGTCTGGAAATCTACAATGTGGAAATTAATAATCATTGTCTTACCCAGGGGTTTTTTTACCAAGGGTTTATAAATTTTTGTCACATTTGATGATATTTTAATCCACCATAACTAGAAATAAATTTTAATACTTATTTTTGACAGAAAATTTACGAATTTTTAAGTATTGTTTTAAAAAATAAAATTTTAGATTTTAGATTTTGGAAATCCACTTCTAGTTTATAACATTTATTAAATTATATTAATGTAAAAAATTTTAATGAAATAATGTATTTTAGGATGGGTATTGTGTTAAAATAATAATTACATCATTATAAAATATGTATGATATCATAAAATATACCAAAAACATAAATCTACATTTTTTACTATTCAAATAAAATTAATGTATTGTAGAAAATTATAAAAAATTCACCATTACCTAATTTTTACATGTTTATTTAAAATATAATTGAATTTTTTCCCAAAAATCCTCTAAATATGGTAACTATAAATTTTAAATATTATAATCTTTACTTATTTGAAAATAGTTGTTTTAACGGAACATTCAAATTCATTAAACATATAAAAAAATGCATAAGATTTTATAAAACTAATAAACACTTTTTATTTAGGTTATAGTGTATTAAAATACTATTTTATAGAAACATATTATTTATTATACATGATTTAATTAAATATTTTTTTATATTTTATACAAAAATATAAGTAGGTTTCATTTATGACCAAATAAAACTATCAAATCTATTTCAAACTAACATATATATTATTAAGGAACACGATACTGAAAAAGAATTAATTGAATAATAATTTCATTTATGCAATATAAATTAAAAATTAATTAACTCAAAACTAGACACACAACCCCTTATAACAACCACATATACCATACTGGTGTGGTATAGAATGGTGTTCATTTCGTGTGGTTGATTTGCTATTATCAATAGTGTGGTAATTTCCAATAACATGAACTTATCCTATATGATATTTTTTTTCAACATTCACTTTTTGATGATCAGATTGTTCGTGTTGAATGATTAACCTAGTGACACTACCATTCTCCCATGTTCTATAAAATGGTCTCCAAAATGAACAACTCATATAGTTGAGGCCATTTATTCTTTCTTTTTTTATCAATTATCCTCTATCCTTACTAAATGTTAACATTAATTATAATGTTAAAATTATTAACCAAGAGTACAATTTCAATCTATCATATTGACCAACGATCATATAATGTTTAGAACCTAATAGTGTCATATCCCATTATACCCTAATAATATTTCATCATTCATTCACTTAAAATTCACTAAAACTCCACATTTGATCATACAGTAATTTTCATAAGATGATAATTTGTTTTATAATTTTATTTATTTATATAGAATTTTTTTGGGGGTTATGATATTATAATATTGGGGTGATCCTTGTTTCTTTATTTTTCTATTCTATTTTTTTGGTCTAGTTGTAATATTTTCATATTAATTTGTTTCATAACAAAATAATTTATTGATAATTATCTATTATACTAAATATTATAGGTTTTTCATTATTTTGAATAGGTAAAATTAATTAGAATGAAAATTTATTTCTAAAAACATTCATTTAAAATGTCATGGTCATTTTAAAAACACCTAGTGGATCCCGATAACATTTCTGGTTCCCTCCTCAATCCTCCATATCAAATCCAATATTATCCTTCAAACATCAAGATCATTCCCATATCCTATTCCTCAAACGTGATGTCTATGTGGGTACCAATAATGAATCTCGGGTAGGGTATGAGTAAAACTGATTTGGATTTTATAAATGGAATCCAAATAATATTATTTTTATAAAAGGGTTTGTAGTTATATTAGGAATATGGAACTTGTGATAAATTTAAAAGACATCATATTTAATTTTGGCCCTCAGTTTTATGGGGACACTTGAACTAATCATACCTTCTTCAACCCATGTCAAATCATAAACCACAAACCATAGGACAATTTTAAATCATTCATTCACGGGCTTTATAATTCATTTAATTCCCAATTTAACATTCATGTGTTGGGAGATTAGAGAATATTCCATACATATATACGTATTTTGAGTAGATATCGCAATCCCACCACATTATGGTATGATAAAAATAAATATATTTTTCTTTTAGGCCTAGATTATTATTCTGGAATCCATTAGGTATTTGAAAAAGTAGTACCATTCCAAAAAAAAAATTTCACATCATTCATTAATATAACATACCTTGGTTCCAATTTTACAAAGCATTCATTAACCATACTTTTGAAAAGTCAATAAACCATATTTATTATCCAATTATTCAAGAAATAACATGATCTCTATAATAAAAAAAATTCATAATTCATAAATCATAATTTAAATTATATTTTAACATTTCATAGGATTCCATCATGTCTGGTTTCAAAAGTTCCATGTGTCAAAAGGTACTCTTTAGGGGTCTCATAATAAAATGGTATACTAAAAAAAATTAGTGAAATTTATATAGATATTTTACAAACTGGAAATGAAATGGTATAACTACAACATTTTATTTATAATCAATACTATATAGAAAAGTAATTAGACCACCAATCCCAAGATAAATGATGAAGACTTTCCAGATTATAACCCACAATTCAATTTTGAATGATGAAAATTAAAATATCATAGGATATCAAGGCTCAAAACCTAGGATCGAAGTTTAATTAAAAAATACCCATCAAAATCTATATCTAAAACATAAAAAAATGATGAAAAACAATTAAATTATGAATTTATAGAATGCTGGGAGAGGGTGAAACAAAATGATTATGAAAAGACATCAAGGATAGGTGCATATTTTTTCCACTAAATCATTTATTTTCATCAAAAGATGTTTTAGTAACCTTGGAATCCTCCCAAGAGATTCCTAAATTGAAGGAACATTTTTTGCTCTATCCGGGCTTATTGAGGTAATAAATAGGGTTTTTTAGATTTTCTTATAAAACATTATTGTGTTTAATTTTTACACACTTGATTTAATGGTTAAAGGCACATAGAATTGAAAAATTATTACCTTAACCATGTTCCCCTACTTATGGAATGATTTTTTTATCCAATGTGGAACAACATTTGAAAAAAAAATTCCAACTGTAAAAACCATTAATTTCTCTTGGTGAATAGTATGTAGAGGGTGGTGTCGTGGTTATGTAAATCCCATAACAACCTTTTGTGGCACCATGGGGAACACCGTTTCTTGAGAAAAACATCATGGTTTTCTCTAATAGCATGCAAACTAAGGAAAATCCCACATGGTTCCAAATTAATCCAAATTTACTCGTAAAAATCCCAAATCAAAACCCAACCAATGTATAAAAAAACATAGTATAAATAATACATGAAAATGAGTTTAAGAAAACTCTATAAAGTTTAGGATATTAAAATATTTCAACCTTATACTAGCTTTTATCAATATGTACTCATAGGAATCAATATTCCATTGAAGTGAAATGGTTAGGACATTGCACTAAACAATATGTTTTACTCTCACATGTTTCCTCCTATAAATGATTATATTTCCATAACACTACAACTAATGGCTTAGTATTTCCCCATAACACTTTCTCAAGGGTTCAACAATGTTTATGATCATAAAATCTATTCCTTATCTAAGATTTAACTATATTACTTTTAATTAGGTGTCCCTTTTATGATATATCTTACTTGAGACTCAGTTACAACAACATTGGTTTTCCTTCCACCATCATAAAAAAATTTATTTGAATATCCTGCCATATAATTCCTCATTTATTTCTATTGGGATATTCACATAATAAATATTTTCATAGGTGAACTCCTGGTACTATAGGATATTCACCAAATATGAACCAAAATAAAGGACGCATTATCACCTCACGTCATCTAAAACCCATGTAGTGCACTATAAAAACCATTCACATTTCTGTTAGGTACATAACGATTATTTATTTGGATTATTTTTTTCATAGGGTGAGTATTTTTTATTGTAAATTTGGAAAATACCAAGAATGGTGAATTAAAAAATTTATAGTATTTTCATATTTTCCCTAAGATTCATTATAAATTTTATAGTATGTTACATGATGGGTACTATAATTTCATGATGTGTAATACCAGCAGGACTCATCCTATGAGTTTAATTCAAAGAATGAGTTTTTACACATTTTATGGGTTGTGCATTTTATAGTGTTAAATACTATTATTAATTAAAATGAAGATTATTTTTAGGAGTAACTGGGAATTAATGGGGTTTATGATGTTTAAAAAATTACCATCTACATATTTCCTTATGTACGATTTAATAGGGTGTCTTGCAGGTTATTGATGGATCATTTGTTTTTGTATCCTCCACCACACAGCTAGATGTATTTCAATAAGTTATTTTGGGTTTCTTTCATTTGTATGGATAAATTTTTCTGTTATTGATCAGTAGGGTAAGAGTCATCATCTATTTGGGTAATCCTTACACTTAGTTTCCCTCTCATTTTTTCACTAAACCCATTTTTTATATATATTTGATTAGTTGTGGTTTTCTATTAATCCATGTTAGTAGTTGGTTGTAGATTTTCTTTCAGAGGTAGATCCTATGGTTTCTTGTGCAAATTGTCAAAGGTGGTTATGTTTTCTATGATCATGATATAGGTGGATAAATTATATTATTCTAAATTTATGGATATATAAATTTTCATATTGATTTCGTTATGATTAGAAATGGGATTTCATTCGTTGAAATTGAAATGGTAATGAGTTAATGAACTAAATGGGGTTTCTCTTGAAAAATAATTTCATTGATTTGAAATAAAAAATGGGTTTTCAAATGCTGAATCATATTGTATTTTATTTCAAAATATTTTCTAAATATATTTTCATGGTTTTTCTAATATAAATTGATAAAAATGAACATTGGGAAGTATTGGTACACCATGATGGAGACACAAGTATCATTAGAGTATGTGACACCACTAAGAGGTAACCAATTATATTTTAATGGCCTATTTATGGACTTAATGTTATTTAGGATCCAATATATATGCCTTTCGTGTGATTGTGTGTGTCTAGTACGTTTTTCCCTAGGCAAGAGCTCAGATGAGAGGTGAATTGTTGTTATTATTGGAATATTACATGAGAGTGTATTTCATTAATGTTAGATCACAAGTGTTTTCTCAAATTCCCATATCATTGCATTATTTATTTCTAATTTTGTCTATTATAGCATGAAATCTTTGAAAAAACTCAAGAATTGTTTGATAATGTGATGTTAAATTTATTCATTTACAAAAAATATTATAAAACAATTTTCATTTTAAACCATTGAATTGTGAATTCTCATTATCATATATTGTATAAATCTTTTAGTGGTATCCAATTAGGATCTATTTCTCACACCCTACAACTTACTTCGAGAGGTTTTGACATTATATGAAGTATTTAGATATTGAGAAGAGAACTTTTTAGAATGCAAGCTTTTATTTAATCATCTGATTCATTTTATTTATATTATTGAGGTGACACACGGTCACATGGATACTTTTTGTTTAGACCTATCACATTATTCTACGTTATCTTGTTTTAATGAGTTGTATCTTTATTTTTTATAAATAGTAAAAACGTTTAATTTAATGTTATTATTATATTAAAAAGTTTTTTCTTTATTAATGATATAACCTAACACTTATTGGGTTTTTTGAGGTGACTAATTTGGTTAGACTGGGATGTCCTGTTACAATTGGGAATCCTAGTGGATACTCATCTTGATGTGTTACAGTACTTCCTTAGTAAATTCATTTTCTTTTATAAACAAGAGTAGGATCATCTGAATTTGGATAGTAGGTGCAGAAAAGGGTTCTGGATATTATACACCAATTACTAAATTGGTGATTCCAAAAGTTGTTTAAAAAACATAAATATTTTATAGACTGAGTAGTTAGGATCATAATTAATCCAATCTAAAAAATATCATTTCTTGGTGAGTGTTTGTTCTATTGAATAATCTATAAGATGGAGTTTATTTAGATAGACATGTTCCTTTCAAAATGGATTTATACTTTTTGGTAGATTTTATGATTGATTTAAATTCATATTGTTCCCAGTCTTGGTATTGGATTCTTGATTTCATTTCAATTTTTTGGGAATTTTTAAAGGGTGGATGGGCTGTTGTGATTTTTTAACAGATACTTCCACCAAAAATAGCTCTTCAAAAAATATGGGAATCTTCCAAGAAGGTCCCATATATGTATACTCTAGTGGACTATTCATTATTTGACGCATTGTTCCATACCATTTAGACTCTGGGTTTAGTGGGCGTAATGAACCTCAGATGATATGTGGATCATTGTTTGAAATTTTCCAAGAAGCATGTACATGATATTTATTTGTGAATAAAAGAACACAAGATTTAGAAGACCATCTTGAATAGATTGAAAGGATATTAAAATTTATTATGAATCTTTTGGATTCTCAAGTTGGTATTTCCAAGTATATGCTCATAGGATGTTGAAAAAGATGGTTGAAATATGTTATTTCGGATATATTTTACAATCATCATACGTGGGTCTCTTTAAAGAATATCTCTAATTTTAAATTTTATCATAAAAATTTTCCTGATGAAAAGACATTGGAGTTTCTCAAATTTGAGAAGAGGGACTATAACATTCTACAGTATACCACATGCATTGTTGAGTTTGTTCAACTTGGGTAGGATCATGCCACTAATTTTTACATGAAGGCTCAAATGATGAAATTGGGTATGATGACTGATGAAATGTGAATGCTTTTTAATTTTATTATTCCAGCATTTATGGAGGTAATGGATAAATAATAATTAGTGGAGGAATATTTTTTTGGGAGGGAAGGCTTTGGTAGATATGCAGTGGGTGTAGTGGTTAACCAGGGTTATTCTTCTATTTATAATTGAAAGAACAATATTAAGAGGTTTTATGTACGACAAGTTATAGGGACTTCTACAATGTAACAATAGAATATTTTTTACCATTGTGGGAGGACGGGTCATACCTAACCTATCTATATGGATACCCCTAAAATGTATCATCTTTGTGGGAGATATGTCCATCTAAAGTGTTCATTTGATATGATGTCCCAAAGAGATATGTAGGGGTCCCCTTTAACTAAGGGGTCATTGTTTCATGTTGATGCTTCCAGTGGTGGTTGGGATTATTGTCAAAATTCAGGGGATGTTCAAGTGGTTATTTCTGGAGAACATTATGCATCCCAGTGTACCCCCAAATGAATATGAAGAAATTCCAACTATTGATAGATGTACGGTGTTTATTTTTTCATCTATGGTTCATAATTTGTTTTATATAGGTACTAATCATTTGTTTATATAATAAATGTTGTTAAATGTATTGGGTTTATAATTTAATATTATTCAATTATTATTTGAGAATTCCACACCATTATGAAAAAGGTTCAAATAGGGTTTCAAATGTCCTCTAATTCAGGTGGTGATCAAGAATTTTGAGGTGGTTGGGGGATTCTTAGTACATGATCATTATATATTTTAAATGCTCCTAAGAATGGATGGGTTGTTTCTTATAATGTCTTAAATAGAAAATTATAACAATTGGGTATTGTTTATATATATTTGTGGGGTCACTCATGTTTTTCTAGGTGAGTGGGACATAAGATTGGGAATTGAAGGGTTTTTACCATATTCCTGTTTAATCTCATTGCAGTTGTTAAATATATTTCTAGATACATTTGACCCATTATTGGGTGGCCAAGTAGAAATAATATTTCACTCATTAACTATGATCTTTCCAGATTATGTTTCTGAATTTTCATCATAGATAGAGTTCAAGTCCACTATTAACCTGTTACCTATTATGATGAACATTTCTATTCCAACCTATATAATTTCACCTATAGTGATTGTTGAAGTTAAATTCTATCTTGAGGACCTTTAGGTGAAAGTATTTATTTATCATAGCATGTAATTGTGGTATTTTCATTAACACTTCTCTAATAATTATGAAATAGGCCTTGAACTATGTATTGACTATTGGAAGTTTAATTGGGTGGACATTAATAAAAAGTATCATGTACTATGAATTGATATTCTTATTGATTTATAGATATGGGATCCTTGTATTTATATGATTGGTTTATTTAGTGTACCACTAGTTTAAAATTTTAGAATATGATATAATCAAGAAATCATTTCAGAGTTGATATGGGATTTCATGTTTAAGGTTATTCCTTTTGGATTCACTAATTCTATTGTGGTGTTGACGGATTTTATGATATTATTTTTTTACTATTTTTATTACTTCATTGGTTTTTTTTCATATTTGATATCATGATGTAATCAAAGACATAGGAGGAAAACATATACCAATTAGATATCATTCTTCAAAATTTTAGTGAACGTAATATTTATGGTAATATTTCCATGTTTACCTTTTGGATTTGAGAAATGAAGATTCTGGGCAATGTGATTTATAGTGGGGCATATTAGTTGATCTTGAAATTGTGGTAGATGTTATTTCATGGGAACAACTCAAAAACGTGTATGAGATTGGATGAATTTTTTGTTCAGAATGTTACAATTGATGGTTTGTTTTGGACTTTTCATGGATCACATCTTCAATAATATCTGTATCACATGAAGGTATAAATTTTGATTGTAATTTCATGTTTCATAGACATTTTGATGACATGAAGATAATTTTGAATTTAACACCAATTTGGATTAATTTGGAACTAGGTTTGGGTTATGATGTTTTCTAATATACATTAGGTACGAGTTTTGTAAGTTCTAAAAAATATAGGAAATATGTTTTATACTAAGGAATTTTAAATTTACACTCTCACATTATAAACTATGATATGATTCTTAGTTTAAATCCTAAATTCTGGGGAGACCATGTTTTAGTTGTCTCTATCTCGTAGTGGAGATTTATGCTTCTATAAGAGATTCGTTGTTCCATTTTCTACGAGGAAGTTGCTTTTATAGAGTGGAAAATAGTCTTATTGGTCTATAAATATTGGTGATACAATGATAAACCATGATTTTAGATTTCAATATTGGTTGATACGGATGTGGAGGTCAGTTTTAGATTTTATATCACATTGCTTAACTAGTAAAAGAGTTATGGTGAAACACCATATACATGATGGTTTATTGAATCCATTACCAATTTTGATATAGAAGTGGGTTTATGTTGTCAATAATTTTAGTGTTGTTTTACCATGTACTCCAATTTGGAAGGATTTTATTTGTGTGATTTTTGATAGACTAAATGAATGAGAACATATTTTTAGCCAATAAATTAGACAATTAATGTGGAATAGCTTGGGGACTTTTTTGTCCAATAGATTTTATAGATTTATGGTGATCCCTTTAAAATTGTTTATAAGTGGTAATCAAGATCATAAATAGAATTTGGAAGTGTTTTTTTGGAGTAAATGGGTTCCCTACTAAAATTAAGCATGAATTATCATCCAAAGACAGATATATAGACCAAACGAGAGATTCAGGTTCTTGAGGATATACTCTATGATTGTGTTCTTGATTTTATAGGATCCTTGTGTAGAAATATTCCATTTTTGAACTTTTAAAAAAAATAGTCATTAGGAATCAATATTGATGGATAGAGTTGAGTCTTTGTATGTTTTCCCATGTCAAACACCCTTATTCTTGTTGGAGTTGGGTGAGCAGAAAATTGCATGGCAATGTTTTTTTTAGGAGACAAAAGAAGTAGTAAAATCAGTCCAAAGGTGATTGACCATGAAACAGAGTTTTCGTTAATCTCAAGTGGACCATAAACATTGGTTTCTATATTTTGAGGTTGGTGATATGGTATTTCTCATAGTTTCACCGATTTTGGGAAATCATCAATTTGGTATGCATGGTAAGTTGGCACTGAGTTTTGTGGGGCCCATTGAAATTTTCGAGTTACGGGGGCATATCAATTTCTATTTTTATCTGGATAGAATTATATGCACAATATATTGCATGTTTCCTAGTGCAGGATATTTTTACCAGATCCTTACCATGTGTTAATATGGAAGGATGTATTTCTTGGTCCCTATACCTATTTGGGTGAGTATTATCAACATTTAATTGGGAGGAAACCTATAATGGTGAAGTTGCATAACAGTTGTAATTTAAGTTATTACCTAGAATTTTTATATTTTTTCTTGGGTAGTTACATGAAATATAGTATGGTCATATGAAAGTTAAATGTCGGCCAAAATCATTCCATGAGTTTAATTAATCATGTGAGTTTTTACTCATTGTTTATTTGTTACACATCATCTAAAATAATATCTGGTTTTTAGCTAAAAAGGTGAGACGTTATTTGTAGTATGTCAAAATTAAAGGTATTCTAGATGTTTAAAAGAATATTATCCATGTAATCTTCAATGTTCTATTTTTAGGGTATCATACAGGTGTTTCAGGGATGAGTTTTTTTCATTCATCCTCCATAGGGCTATATCTCTTGACTTAGGAAATATTGGGCTTGTTCCTTCAATCCAGATCGATTTTCTCTATGATTGATATACACGGTTAGTCACATCGTCCATTCAGGTAATCCTTCCACTCAATTTGACAATCATTGTTGGTTCCTGAATCATTATTGTAGGGATTATTGAATGTATTTGGTTTTCTATACATTTTTTTATCAGTTGGTCTTTCAATATCATCCAGAGGTAAATCATGTGTTTTTCAATCCCCGTTGCCAAAGGAAGTTTGGTATTCTACGGTGTTGAGGTTGGTTGATATATTGAATTATTATAATTTCATCTCTTTATTAATTTTATTATTCAATTCTATGAGTTTTGAAATGTAATTTCATTTTTTAATATTTAATGGTGGAATGGGTTTGTATTTTAATTGATTTTTCCATAAAAATTCTATTTCATTATTTGTAATGGAAAATGGATTTTAAAAAGCTGGATTATATTGGCATAGATTTCAAATTGTTTTAAAAAATATGTGAGAATGGTTTTTAAAAAAGAAATCTGAATAACATTTTATAATGGGAACCATGGGTACAGAAAGGTAGAGACATGGGTAGCCTTAGTTTTTTTGACTATAGTAGGAAGTATCATATTAAATTTTAATGATACATGGAGGGCCTCAATGTAAGTTAATATCTAACTTCATGCCTTTCTTGATTTGGAGAGTTTCTAGAACTTAATCTCCAATATGATAGAGCCCTTATGGTTGGTGAATTATTGTTTCGTATTTTTTATTACATGATATCTTATTTAATTAGGTTTTTATCACATTTATTTTTTTTCTTTTTGATATCTTTAACAACATTATTTTTAGATTACTATGTTATGACATACATTTTCTCAACAAATAAAACATTTTTTGAAAAAAGTATTTCAAATTTATTTTTCTATAAATCATCTAGTTAAACAATATTTTAGATTGTACTTTTACATTATTTTTATTAGATCTTGTATACATATTTTGGTGGTATTGTACTAATATTTTTTCCACACATTCTACTTCTTCCACAAAGTGGAATTAAATTTGTTTTTTCTTGATTAAGGTAATGGTAAGAGAATTTTTTTGCATGCAGGATTCTCATTGTAATTTTTTTTTGTTTTGTGATTGTTTCGAGGTGATCCTTGGTCAAATAGAGACATTTTTCAAGAGTTGTTGTGTTCGCATGTTTTAGCTGGTTTGGCTCAGTTATATTAGAATTTTGTTTTTGTATTATAATATTATTGAATGAATTTTTTATGATATTCATGACTTTTTTGTCTATCTCTATTTTACACTACCTAATTATTATCTCACTCAGGTGACTGTTCTGGTCAACACTTGTTGGTCTGTTACATGCACTTTGATTTTTCTTCAGCATGTAGGTGGAAATCCATTCTTGAAAACACCAAGGTACTCAATTCCATCTATAAGTCATGAAATAAGAATAAAAAAAAGATTCTTTTATGGTATGAACCAATATTTTGTATAACCACTTAAAAACATAATTTCAATCAAACATGCATTTCTCCAAATTATTCCATTGTAAAAGAATCCATGAGACGGTATAAATTTCATAATTTTTCTAACTAGTCTAAAATCACCAAAATGGATTCACTCCTTTGTGTGATAATCTTAATAAAAACCCAAAATTCCATGATAAAATTCTCTCAATTCAATTATTTAATGGTAAAAGGCTATATAAGACCATAAATTCATTGATTCTAAACCTTCACCTACAGACAGGTGTAACATTGTGTCACAAAAAATGGAATAAATAGCTCACTAAAAATATTGGTCAAACAATGGTGAAATTCCCAATTCAAGGCATGGAATACCTACATCAATTCCTCAAGAATTCAGAAAGGAATAAAAACGTGTCCTTAGGAATTGATGATATCACTATCATTTATAGTCTTATCAAATGGTAAATTCCTACTCTAGTACTTTCCATCACGACAAAAAAAATTGGATCCTCATACTACCACTCCCTAATATGGACGAAAAGTATAGAATCCAAAGACACATATATGAGGGTTATCCACTAATGACAATCCAAAACCTCAACATGCATTAATTCTAGCATGGTCATCCTCATTTAGTCAGAATTGAGTTTCTTAAATGACTGAGGATATATATTCCTATTCAAAGAATTAGGAACATTGTCAGTTTTTTTAGTGTATAAGATAAATCAAAATAAACAAATCTATAATCTCAACCCATCTATGATTCCTAAAGATAAAATATAACTACAAAATTATTTACATTGACATTTTTGGTTCATTATACATAGTAATATTTTCACACAATAGTTAATAACACCAAAAAAATAATGGAATAAAACACCAAAACTAATTTGAGATCATTAATTGGTAATTACACTCATTTTACCTCAAATTCTATGACCTATATTCTAAAACCTGATCTCCCTACATCAACACATTCCTATGATTGACCCAGGATACCAAAAAATATGGTATATACCTCACCTGGCATGGGCATTATCATGATCAATGTGGAATTCAAATTTCTATTTTAGTCATTCAAATCATTCTAATATCCTCTACACCATTAAATGTTGCTAACCTTCATGGTAAATAAATTAGTTGGTCCTTCAATATACGAAAAATTTCTAGAGAAACCTCTAATAATAACATAAAAATCCCAAAAAGCATTGGATACGAAAAACATTTGTGGGATTCCCCGAGGAAACAATTTACTAATAATTCCCTGGGTTCACATCAAACATTACAAGGAGATGATGTGAACTATTAAATGAAGTATATCGATCTATAATTGAAAATTAATCAAAATTCCAAATATAATATTGTCGCTTATTTTACTCAGGATTATGTAATGATGATAGTAATGATCACAATTCTCTCTGGATTACACAAATATTTTATCTAAAAATCAATCCAAATCATATTTGGTACATGTGGATGATTCAGTTCATCAATCCCATAAACATAGGTAGAGTGGATATCTTTCCAAACAATGTCACACCATTATCATAAAGGTTATAAAAAATTCTAAAAGCAATCTATTGTATATTAGAAATCCTAAATCTAAAATTAAGATTCACCAATCTCAAGTAAATCTTGAAGAACACACAAACACATGTAAACATGCACAATTGATTTTCAATATATGGAATAGTATTTAGTTTCTTCACATTCATTTGCTGAAACTCTTGGTAATAAGCATGTAAATATAGAATGCGTTCACCATCATTATCAAACAAAACTAGAGATCCCTAAGGAAATGTATATTGATAGTTACATCCTTATCTATAAACTCTTGTATAATGGTCTTATGTTATTCAATATCCATAGGTTCCATTTTATAGGGTTGAATGGAAACTACTTCAGATCCATGGATGAGATCTATTGTAACTTCAATATCTCTCTCAGGTACTAGCCCTAAGATATCATCAAAAAACACAATCTGGAATTTGAAAACTATGTGTTGAAATATATTATTCTTTCCACCATAAGTTTTCTTTTATAGGTTGTTATATCCCCTTGTTGTTAATGCATTATCCCATTAAAACCTTCCTGTATATCAAATTATCTACGACAAACACAACTCTCACCCTCGGGATACATAATGGTCACCCTCTTGTGGTAACAATCTATGTGGGTCAGTATGATTATAGGTATTTTATTCCCAAATTTATTTTATTACCGGACATATTTTATTTATAAATACATTTATTGAAATTATAATCCCTAACATCAAGAGAAACCCTTTAAATAAACCATTTTCCCTCAACCATACTTCCACCAATGAGTCGATCATAATATACCCACACACAAACTCCAGCATGGGACACAAAAAGTTCACAAAATGGGATGATATAAAATAATTTGTTGATATTATATAAAATAAAATCCATTAAATAGTATAATAAACTAGAATAATACCTATTAATGCTGATGGACCAAACTATGTATGCATATGTGAAGGATGAACTCCATGGAATTATCAAGTCCATCTTCCCTATGATACACTTAGAGTCCCCTCTACTACAGTAATCGACGGATATGATCGATCTTCCCCATAAAAACCATATCCACTATATTTATCATCATTCTTGAATGAAATCGCACTCCCTGCTAAAAATGAGGTAGAAAAACCCCTTCCATCAATCTAATTTATCCTAGCTCATCTGTCTGTACTCATTAGAAAGGTCATCTAAAATACCTCTATATGTGACCCATCTAGCCCTAGTCTTGAGACTCCACTAGTGGTCGTTGGAATTGGCTATGAATTTGACAAGACCTACAACCCTAATAGAAGTATACTCATTAACTTCTCTATGTAACTGATCATTTTCCATGTCCACTAGGTTTTCCATTTTCAGTGTTGACATTCTAGATATACGTTTGGTACTCTCAGAATATGTACCTTCTACCTGTATATAAAAAACACATGCATTTCGCTAGAGGCATCCTTCCGGTTCTCTTTAAAAATATGTTCCTAATTCCCCACCTCAAAATTCTTCTATATCGAATAGATTCTAAACATGTATATAATCTCATAGTTATGTCAGTCATAAAAATGTATCCCCAATGTTTCCTTATCCCCTACCAATGTTGAAAAATAGATACAAATTGTTTAAATGACCATCATATTCCATCAATAACATATTCAATTTGATAAAACATATAAACTTAGTTCAACCCTTCTACATGATCTTCTTCGCATATAATTATTCTAGTAACTTCTCTTGAAGTCCATTCCACATGTTGTTCTCTAGCTTCTTATTCCGAGTTTGAATATCCCACCAGCTATTAGCTGATCTGTCCAATATATATATATATATATATATATATATATATATATATATCCAATTTGACTCCCCTATTTACAAGAAACTATAAATGTTCAAGGATCATATAGAGATCCTTATTATTGAACTCATCTACCTAAAATCAACGGTCTTCACCAATGGATGGAAGTTGTATCAATGAAAACTCATGTTTAATGTTATATAGATTCTACATAGCCCTCCCAAGGTCTCTATAAATGAAATTCAAAAAGAATGAAAATGTGTCATTAAATTCCTCTCAAACTCCTTCACCATAAACTATTAAATCCACTAGTTCCATTAATAGAGGTACATTTCCAACCATATCCTCTTATTATCCTATAAACAAATGCAATTGTGTAGGAATTCCAATAAAATTCTAAATTTAGATGTTATGACACACGAGACATCATTATAACATTTTAGAAAATATTTATTCACATAAGGCTATATAACTCATCCCTGTAATCATCCACCATATCCAAATAGAATCACTACCACTACCCTAAACCATCACTCACCTAGTTTATGGACACCATAGGTTAAACAAATCCATAATTAAATATTATCAATTGACAATAAATTAATTCATTATAAATTATAAGAATCATATTTAATTATCAATTATTTATTTGTGGGAAATTTCATTTTAAATAACTAAAACTAGAAATGAATTTAAATTTTAACAATTCACCCAAAACACGATTTTCTGTGAGTGCCAAAAATGATTCATGTCATAGGAAATCCAGAGTGCATTCAATTATGTATACCTACTCAAATATTATTCCCCACTGGGACATGAGGAAAATTTCACCTAATTGAGAATGATAATATCACATAATGATGGTATCAACCAATGTGAAATAACAACCAATGGTAATAGAAAACACTGTGAACAAAAATTATAGCATTGGTACATACGTCCCCAAACCAAAAATGGTCTAGTTACACCCATGAATGAGCTCATGGTTAAGTTTTGACTCATCCTAATATCATGTATACCATTCAAGAATAGTATCAAAATTGAAATGAAAGTAAATATTCTTGGATTCCACTTTTTGACATCCCAAACTAGGTTCCACGTATAGGTTCCCTGATCTAGTTCATCACATGACCTCAGTGGAATGTCCCCATGTGACATAGGCTTCCAAACTAGTATTGAGAATCTATTATGTAAATAGGGGAGACTACAACCCAATTATAATAGTATCAAAAAAGATTAAACCAATAAAAAATATCCAAATTGTAGGAAATAATAACTAATATACTACCAAATGAAATGTAGGACCAGACACCACATGATGAATCCAAAAAATGAAAACAATATTAAAAACCAATGTAGTAAATTTTTCATATTATAAAAGAGTCATGTTTCTCAATAAAATCCAAAATAAAGACACAATTAAGAATCCTAATAGATTTTGAACAACAATTGTAGTTTCCTCATCAATTCCTTATCCTGAATCCCATGTTGTCCATCTAATATATGGATCATACCCTTATAATGTCCTATAAAAAATCTAGACTATTTAGGTACTGATCTCATTTCCTAAGTAGTGTGTAAGTTCAACTCATTAGGAAACCACCAACAACATATAAAAAAAATATCCAAATGATAATACTATAGATATTTTTATAATGAGAAAACAAAAAATTAGGTAGTAAACATTAATTATGTGTAATTATTATTTATTTAACCACATAGGCCCTAGAGTTCATGGTGACCCCCAAACTAATTAGACCTTATTCATACGATTCAAGAGTCTAAACTAGACACTATATGAAAATCAGAACTCATTCATTCATGGGATTCATAATTATTTTTAATTACAAATATGATATTCATACGTCAGGGTCCTAGAGCCGTAGTCTGTAAGCCCTTGGGCATTTCGAGTGGTAGTATCAATCCACAAATTCTATTATTACACACACATAGACATATATATATATATATATATCTGGATCATAGAGTATTAGTTTAGAACATTTTGGTTTTTTGGAGAAAAAATCCATGCCCCACAACTCCTTGTACACATCATTTTAAAATATCAGATATCATGGTTCAAATTTCATAACACATTCACCAGGCTTGTTTATAACCTGTTAATCAACGATATTCATAATCCCATTATTCATAAAAATTTATAATACCATTATTAAAAAAATTTAATAATTCATATGTCATGATTTCTAATATATTGGAACGACCAATTTGCTTCCATCATGTATGATTTAAAAACTCAAACAGGACCAATGATATACATGAAGGGTCTCATAATCAGAAGTGATAATCAGTTCCGTAATTTAATTAAAACTATTATTGACTAGAATTTCAAAGATATGGTGAGCCAAAATCAATTGAAACACAATGAAGGAAATGTGAAAAAAAGTAATGGCACCTGCCTAAATATCATTTAAAAGCCCTCGCCAAATCATAACCATCAATTCATTCTATAATGATTTATATCATAATGGAAGAGGATATATAGGTTCAAAATCTAGAATAATGGACCAAAAAATATGATCAATAAAAACATAAATTTTTGAAATCAACAATGGATGATGAACCATTCCATTACAAAGTGACATAAATATGGGAGAGATAGGATACATAATGAGGAAGAAAAAGACAAATAGGATTGGTGATGATTTCTTCGAAAAGATATCTAATTCAAAGAATAAGAGTTTATAGATGCATTTTAATCATCCCAAGAGCCTCCAAAATTAATGTAAAAATTAATTATGTAGATTTGGGTGATTTGGGTGATTTAGGTTAATAAAAAAGGGGTTTAAGAGTTTTTTAATAAAAATAGGGGTTTAACTTTTGCATCATGGTTTTTAATGAAGAGAGACATGATTTGTGAAACCATGCACCATAACAAGGAGCCCATACTCATGGGGTGAATATTATCTTATATGTTATGAAAAGTTATTCAATATACATTTTAACCATATGACCACAAATTTCATTGGGTTTATAGTATTTGTAGGGTGTCCACATAGTTTGGTGAAACCGTGCACCACCTTCAGTGGCTTCAAAATGGGCCACACAATTTTCATGGAAAAAATATTGTTTTTCCCTAATCGTGTTCCATTCATGTAAAATCCAATGGGCATCCAAATTTCTCAAAATTTACTCAAATGTACTCCAAATCAAAAATCAAGCAAGCTATAATTAAAACAGTGGAAAAAAGTACTTGAAAATGAGTGTGATACATCTCCAAAAGGTCAGAATCTTACAATAATATGTCAAATATAGTGTCATTAAAACATTTATTTTTTATACTAATTTAAAATAAAATTACTCCATTCCATACACCAATAATGAAAAAACTGTAAATAATGAATACACATAGATTACCGCCTCCATGAAGTGACTTGTTTCAGTTTACGTCACAACCTCATATTTCTAGTAAAAAATAATAATTTAATGATTAAATATTGTTTCTATAAATTAAATTTTAATATGAAATAAATATTATGATATAACTTTATTTTTTCCAATTATTTGATAAATGGAAAAAATTCCTTCTTCTGTAAAAATTACAACCTCTACGATGTAACCCATATGAATTTCCACTATATACATTATTTATTATTAAATATCTTAATATATGATTAATGTTCATTATAATATCAATATATTGTCACTATTCATCTCTAATAAAGATATTTTACCAAAAGAAACCATTTTACAACCATATTCATCAATTAATTATGGTATGTCCATATTGAGATCTGTCTAACACCATATATGAATAAATCATCAATACTATATCATGGTGTACTATGAGAAAAAAAATACATATAATATAACATTTTAATAATAGAACTACATATTATTGTGGTTAAATAATGTTTATATTATTGTTTTATCTTTTTTTTAATAATAACAGATTTAATAGAAAACATTAATGAGATAACTAAAAACCAATGAAACCTTAATAAAAGATAATGAAGACACATATATAATGATGTATAATATTTACAATGGAATATTTCGAATTTAGTATATATCCTAATTATATTTAGAGAATATTTTGTTGGTATTAATTAAAGGGAATCGAAATTTATATCATAAACCATGACCATAATAATTATTGTTACTATCCCTTGATGAAAAAAATCAAATATAACTGACTTATATATTAAAAATAATTGATTACAAATAAATTATATAAATTGTATAGATATTAATAGTGTCAAAAAAATTTCATTTAGATATTATTATTTTTTATAGTGGTTATTTTATTATATTATTTGATTTCGGGAATGAAGGTAAGGATTTTTATGTCTCGAATACAATTCCATTTAACATATTTTATTTTTAATTTAATGAAGTATTTTATATATTGTGATTTATTTTTTATAATTTTTTTGAAAAAATATATATTTAATTTCTAGTGTTTGAAAATAAATATTTTTTTTTTGTTTCTATAAATGGATTTTAGTTCATTGTATACCATGATGTTGAGAGAACCTTTTTAACTACTCTCTATTTTTTCTATTAAAATTCTTATTATTGAACATCATTATTTTATGTTTCGAATCATCCACTATAATATTTTTTTAATGTTTCATTTTTGTCCCCATTAGGTATAATCATCTTCTAAATCAAGTATTATTCTGAGAAGAATTTATTTATAGAATGTTATATCATTTTTTATAATAATTATCATCATATTTAATGATGGGTTAACCACTTTACCAGCATTTTGAATTTCATAAAATATATTTATTTATAATTAGAAACCTAGTTATTTATTATCTCAAGTGAAATTAATATTTTCATCCTACTATATTGGAAATTGTATTCTTAATCCTTTAATAATTTAGTTTTAAAAATTAATATTTCAATATAATTAAAATAAATTCTCTTATAAATTTAGAATCAGTAGTTTTATCTTCCACAAAATATTTATATTAATAACCATTATTCATTTTTAATGACTTCTTTATTATGGTTTCTTTTTAGAAGTTAATTTTTTCCAATATTTTAACTTCACCTTTTGAAACATTTATGTCTTTTCCAAGATTCAATATTGATATTTATTTCTAAATATTGATTTAAAAAATGTTTTATTATCTATTTTTCAAAAGTTAATATCATTAAATATACTTATCAAAGCACCTATAACTTCATAACATGTTAAAAATATAAAATAAATATCTAAAATCATTTTCTAATTTCTCTACATTTTTCTTCTATATCTTCAATGGCCTTATATCCACAAAATTTATTTTTCATGTATAACCCACTAATAGTTCATTCGAAATAGTTTTTTCATGAGATTTAATGTTTTTAAAAGTATTTTTATTTCCATGGGTTCATTTTGATATAATTAATGGTTTATTTTATGTTGGTCATATATGTATAGATTAAATTTTTATGGGTTCCATTGTCATTCTCCAACGAATTGGTCATGGTTATATATCTCTTGGTTTAATAATTCTCTATAAATTAGTGTACTCAGTTCAATAATAGACTACATGTTGGGATACTCTATTAAAATATGGACTAAGAGTTATGATACTCATGATAGTTATGGGATATGTGTTATGATTCTTGATTCACTAAGGGAATATGATTTATGGTTATCATGTTTTATTGAGACACATGATGAAATTCTTAAGAAACCACATCACAAGTCGCATAATTTTTTTACCTGAACCACTATATAGTGATTTTTTATGATTATATTTAAACCATACATTCATATTATATGTTTAGACATCATTATGTCATATATATATATATATATTATTCAATATAGTTCATTATTAATGTGTCGTGTTTAAAAAAAATCTCAACCGTATGAATGACCATTTGTAATTTAAATTACATATACAATGATTTATTGGAAAATCATATTGTTTTGTATAATATTTACTAAAATATTTACCCCTACCCATGTTTTCGTAAAATCTGATGATCTAACCCTTGAGGAAATTCTAGTGAGATTTCCCAGTATTTTTCGATGGAGCTCACCTGTTATTATTGGTTTCCATTCCATAGGTTATGAAGACGATGATAACATATCATTAGTCTAGAAGTTTTTCATGAGGGTTTTTATTAGGGTGAATTGTAAACAAGTTGTATACAATAAGATTCCAATTTTAATTTTCTGACCATATTAATAAACCTTATATTCATTGTATTATGATATGTTTGTGAGATATAATGATTATTGTTTAAATGATGTTAATAAAATATATTTTGAGCATTGGTTTCTATAAGTTCCCCCATTTTGTAGTTCAAGTTAAATATAACTTATTTTATTCAGTTTATTTTTAATTAATTAAATATCATTTAGTTCAAATATAATCATATCTATACCTAGATGGTTGTTTTCGATTATAATCTCTTATACTATATGTATTGGTGAGAGTGTAATACAAGGATAACATCTATAATGATACGACATGATAAAAGTGTCTCTAAACAACAATTATTCTTCATTTTTTTAATCATTGTGAATTGAAATGTAATATGCGGTTTTAAATATTGATATTACACATCAACATATTTTTAGTTTATTTTTTCATTATGGACAATCAATTTTTTATACATTGATAATACCAGTATAAATTGGTACCTATGCTCCAATGTGGATTGGAATAAGGTTTCAAATTAGTGGGGTTGTATATTATTCTATATCAACTAATGTGTTTCCCTCTAACAGCCCCTAGATACAATACTATACATTTAATTTTATATCTACAATGATATTTTATTTTTATACCTTCTAGGTGTCCTAGTTGATGATTTGAATTATTGGAAATGATGATTGAGTTAGATTGAAGGAAATATATAAATACTAGGAAAATTTTATAAAAAAAACTTATATAATTGGTTGCAATTATTCTAAACATCATTCAATTTGAAATATATTTTCATTTTGAAATCTTCATAGAACTCATATAAAAACACACAACCCAATATTAAAAATTCCACAAATTAATAACTCTAAAAATATAAACAGCTATAAATAATTCAGTGAGTGAATGTAATAATCCATGTGGAAAATCCAATATCAGCTCACATTCTATTTATAGGGTATTTTTTATTTTTATTTGATAGATTTGTGTCAAAAATGAATTTAACATAAATAAAGATTCGAGATGAGTTAAAAATTCATTATATAATATTCAACACATAATATATTTTTGAATAATTTAATTTTTATTAAAATATAATATATTATTGAGTTAACCTCACCTTTGGATGGGATTATTTAAATTATTTCTGGATAGAGAAGTGGAGATTGAATCTCTCAATTGACAATGGAGGTGTTCAGGGGTGTCATCCATGACCATATTGAAGGCATTATGAACCTATAATTAAAAACCCACTCTTAATTATTAGTTGATTGATATTATTACTGAATAATGTACAATTACTATATGATTGAGGCATATGAAGACACTCCAATTCTCCACACAGTTTTCTTTAATGTGAATTAGGAGGATATAGCTAGGAATATAGTTAACCCACAACCCAAACTAATTACTGGATTCCCGGTACCAATTGATGAATAAAATTAGTATAAAATTTATATTTTGGATGAGAATGAGAAGTAATTAAACGAATGATTTTAATCTATTTAATTCATTTAAAAATAAGATAATACATTTTTTATCAATTCATATTTATTGGTTTTATAGTATTTACCAAGTGAAATTAAATAATAGATCATAGTTATCACTAAATAGGGAATAGTGTGTTCATTTACCACTCAAATAAATAAATTCTAACAGGATAATCTTTATGAAAAATATATTTATATTGATATCTTTAGGGAGATAAATTTTCAATATATGTATATTTTATTATGTGTGTCGAAGTTGTACTGAAAAATAACATCCCTTAAAATATGATTTTTGACATAAATATAATGGTGTAGGACATTGATATTATTGTGGTGGCCATGAAGAAGAATTTTGATGAATAAAATATAGAGGATGTGGTTTTTTCCGAATTTTAGATGATGTTGTTGGAATATAGTTGATACAAATAATTAAACAAACAACATGGATGTAATTATATGACAATCCACATCTCCTGATATGAATTGAAAACTAAATATAATATTTAAATATTAACAAGTATGTTAACTAGTGATCCAATAACATCATTTCACCCCTATTTAGATCAATGGAATAAATTATTTGTGTGGTTGATAGTTGAAATATAATAAAATTGGACAATGAGGTGAAGGAAAATGTTGTTAAAAGGAAGGGAGGCTAAAATTTGGCATGTTCACTATCATGGAATATTAATAACTTTTAGATTAGGGATGATATAGAAACAATCATTCTATGAAAAATATAAAACAAATCAACAATTATATATTTTACACATAAAAATACTATTAATTTTATTACTTTTATTTCATTCACAATTATTAGGATTTATTGTTTTAAAATAATGTTACACATCTCATGTCCCTATACTGAACACATGGTTGGAAAAAAATCATTCTTGAAGATCATTTGTAATATCTTTATGGATTTTCCACCTCAAAATAAAACATAAATTATATCTCCAATTTTAATTATCTCTCTGCCCTACACTTTTTAATCTATATAATTTGAAAATAATGTATGTGATAAAAATAGTGTTGGGGAGTGGAAATGTACATTTTAGTTAAATATTGTTAGGTTTTAATATTGTAATTTTAAAATTATTTTTTATTTATTCAGTTGAATTATCATCCATCCTAAATTCAGATGAAATTGGTATTTTTAAAAAGAATATATATGATTTGAATATTTTCAGATGAATATTGAAGAAATAGTGTTCCCATCCAACTATTTGACGTGGATGTGATCAAGGGGGTGTTGGAAGGCTATATGGTGAAATAGGCCTATGATTATTCATGGAAGATAGTTAATATAATGATATATAAACTGAAGGGGATACTTAATTTGAAAATGATTCCCATTTTTTCATTAGGGAAAAAAATTAATTTATTTAATTTATTTTACAGTCAATTATTAAATTATTTTGTATTCAGTAGTTTTGATACATTTTCCCACTCTAATTATAATTTATAGTTAGTTATCTCTTAGTCAATAATTAATGGTGAGAAACAATCCATTGGATTACATTCTGGATGAATCCTAATTAATATAGACTATATTTATGACATTTCATGTTTCATTTTTAGGGCTCATGGAATTCAAAGGTAGGATTGTGTTGTGGTTGGTGGTATTTACCACAGTCATGGAATTCCTTGGATTTATTCCTTTCTACAAACTCTATTACATATACAATAACATGATTTCTTGTATTTTATTAAACTAGTACCCTTATTATGAATGGTTATTGACTTCATACTAGTTAGGGTAGTGAAGGATTCAGTCTTAGTGGTTGTTTTTTCTTCTTAATAACCCAATATATGGTAACATAAATGTAAATATGGATATCTATTGGTATTGTTTTTATGCATGTTCAATGAAATATGTTTTATTGAGAGAATTTTGATACATGATCATATATATTTATTCGGGAAATTCAATAAAGGCAATGAAGAATAATTTTGGAGGATTATAATTAAAGTTTTATTTAATCCTGAAGACATTAAATTTACATTTAATTAAAATATTTAAATTATATTTTCATCCAATATGATACCCCATTTTCATGATTTTGTTATATATTATTTATAGTCTGGGTTCGAGGTTCATTATTATAAAACAAGTAATTCTTTTTTCTAACATGGAAGAGAGGTAACCCTTATATGATATAATGGCCTAATGAACCATAGGCCAATTAAAATATGATATCACAATGGCCTAGTGGATTTATATCCATGTTTATAAACTAAAAGATATTTTTATCCCAAATTATTCTTTCTTGGATTGGCCATTTATAAAACCCATTCCTGTTACCGTACCTACTATTCTACTCACCAGTCCCAAAGTGACACTTATTTCATAGTCAATCTACATTTCCTTCTTCTATAATAATATATTACACTAGGAAATTCTGCCTAAATTGGGGTTTTATGTGGTTTATCCCCATGAAATTACTCTTATTAGAATTTTATCCTTACCAATTT
Source organism: Viscum album (assembly GCA_963277665.1). Lineage (NCBI taxonomy): Eukaryota > Viridiplantae > Streptophyta > Magnoliopsida > Santalales > Viscaceae > Viscum > Viscum album. The sequence continues at coordinate 446,031,538 of OY728160.1, forward strand.
TATAATAGTCTAGATGCCTTATCATTTAGTATATTAATAATAAAAAATTAATTGTAATAAATTAAGTTAGTGTTTTCAAGGCTCCTCACATTAAATCAAATGTCATATAAATATATATCCATAAGGAATTTTAAATTATATTTTTAATGCTTCATGATAATCACATTGTTTGTGAATTCTTTTCCAAGTGATTAATCATGTCCTAGAAAACTCAAGGAATTAATGTGAGTATTATTTAGTTTCCATACTTGTTGATTTTGGTGTGTGAACAAAAACAATTCATTCGTTGATGATATAACTTTATTATTGGAATCTCCTGGAGTCAGAGGGTGATGTCATAGATGGCCTAGAGTGAGATCTATTTTGTCTTAGATACTATTGTTTTACCATTCCATGATATAAAGGAAAGAATATGAAATCATTTAGGGTACTTAACATCAATGAGAGGGAAGTAACCCAGATTTAGATTATTTTTATTACCCTAATATAGTGGACGCTGGTATGGGCATCCCTACGTGGAACTGTGTTGGTATATGATGTGATTTTGAGACCCATCATATGTTATAGAGTATCAATTAATGTGAAATTGAATGATACTATATTCTTGATATCACCCTTAGCTAGAGAGTGTTTAAATATCTAACATTGATTAATATGGTATTGATCGAAGATATAGCTCTGGGACCATACCCCCATTGAGAGTTCTGAGGTCTAGGCTTGATATAATGTGGCTGAGAATATTTATGTAATCTAACTCAATTAAGAGGGTAGTTATAGTGGACTTGAAGGACACCCTACCCTTAATCAAAGGATTTGGTATGATACTTGTGGTATGAGTTTAATTCATATATTAAAATTGTTCTATCCAATAATTATTAAGCCTCTTGGTGTGTACGTTAACACATTATGACTCAATGATCATTCTTATATATATATATATATATTCTTTTTTATCCTTATGAAATAATAGGAATACAATTATTTATATTAGAGGAAATTGATTATAACAGTCTATGATATATTTCTAAAACACATTAGGGGAAATGTTGTGTATATTCAATGCCAATATTTTGAGTTTCATGTCAAATGAAACATTATGGGTTACAAAGAATAATATGGATAGGGTTTGTAGATGGGGTAAAGGTGATGTGTGGGTTGAAACTCCTTTTACATTTGATAATTTTTATTTACATATTTTACTAGACAAGTGTTTTATGTCTTGGGATATATGATATATTGAACAACATTTACATTTTCTAGAGTGTGGATATGTATTTATTCAATTCATGTTTTCATATATTATTACCATTACATGTGTTCAATAATTATCTATTATTGATAATATTTTTTTATTTTTTCTTGTTTTTAGTTATTATATTGAGTGAATGGTGTCCGTAACATATGGGAATATCCATCATAACTAGAAAGTGGTGTATTTAGTATTGAGAGGCATGCAAGAGTATACATGGAACTCTAGTAAGGGTTTTATTTTTCTAAAATTTATCTATGTAGTTGAAATATGGTTATTTCCCAAAATATCCTTTCACAAGAATGAAGCCTCTTCGATATTGTGGAATACTACCTATCCTGATGCATCAATGGCCCTTATGAAGATGTAATTGAAAATAATATATGGTCTATATGAAATTGTCATGTGCGTCAACATGTTCAATATATGGATGGAATCAGACTATCTAGAAAAGAAGATAAGTGGAATATGATATCAATTAAATTCATATTAAACCACTATAAAATTGTGGAACTGTAATCAATATTATGGGATAAATATCCCATTGTCTATAATAATGAAATATTAGTGTCCAGATAAATAAGCGTTTCTATAACAATTAGCATGCAGATGGTATATTTACCCTAAATGTATCTTGGTTTCCTAATGTTATGGGGGTATGATAAGATAATAAAATTAGAAAATATCTATTCAAAGATCCATAATCTAATGTCAATGTTGAATGTAAGATGTATATCTGAGATGGGGTGGTTATGCATGGTCCTCTTAGTGATCATATCCATGTTCATCCATGATTTCTATTTATACATGTAGAATAGTATTCCTCTAAAATATATACATAGTAAGATCATGAATATAGTTTGTATTGGTTATATCTGAGAAATAAATCTGGTCACTCTGGAAATGATGGATGTTTGTAAACCCACTGATATAGTTGTATTGGTTAAAATTGATTTATTTAATTTTGATGATTCTATCTTTTAAAATTTTATATATAATCTTATAAGATCACTTCATGAGGCAGTAAAATTCATTAAAAATGATCATTACATTATTTTATAGTTGATATTGCACATCATATTATAAACTAATGTCTTGGTTCAAATGGATTTTCTCCCAAAATTCAAACTTGGACTACTATTGTACTCCATAATTAGATAAATTAATGAAAGATATTATGGTGATTAATCATAGATGGAAATAATTTTAAATGGCTAATTTGAATCACATTAATATAGATCCTACCATATTCCATTACCCCTTATTTCCATGTATATAAAAAGTAACTACTTCATTATAAGACATTCTCATTTGTAAACAAAATGTTTTTTTTAGCTTTACACGATTGGTTTCTACAGTCATAAATGTATTAATGTTATGAATGTGTTTTAATGGTTATTATGATTCAGATGGAACATCATTTCATGATAAAAACAATTGTATTATTCAAAAAATTGAATGGTTGATAGCCCCTCTATGTAAAGTTGAAATAAAAATTGAGATTCACCAGTCCACCCCCATTCAATTTCATGTTTATGTTTTTTCAATAATCGAACAACTAATTTATCAATTTTGATATTATGATGAAACTCCAAAAATATATTTTTAATATTATTTTTGTTAAAAAATTCGTTAAAAAATAGGTGGGTGAAATTTTTAACCACACTATATATTATAATCCCTATGAACTGGTTCATATAATCCACTTTTCATCTATAGATAAAGTCACTACATTCACATGGACCTCTAGGAATGCTACTATTATCAGGAAACAAATCAGCTATATTCATAAAAGTATTTTTTCCATTTAAAAAAAATTTCATCGGGGAACTAATATCTAAATATTTTAGCTGTGTAATTTAGAGTCTGATTTAATATATTTACCATACTAGGTGTTCCAAGAAATAGTAAAGAACTTATTGTGAAGAAATATATTTGATAGATCCCATTAATCCCATCATTTGTAATGTTTAATGTTGAAGGTGTGAAATTGGGTACACTGATTCCCTAATGTATGTAGAATATTTTTTCACACCCACTATAGATTATTGATGGGGTCCTTCGACCACATCAGTAGGAATGAATGTGCATACAATGAAGATCATTGGGAAATTATGGAGTCAATAAATATCTTATTAAATATGTATGTAATCTCTTTTTTGTTTAATTAGCATTGAAAAATTATGTGGAAGATTTAATGAATAATTCAAGAAATATACCACGTAATATTATACCTTCTTGTATTTATTTTTGAATATCATCTAAAAAACTCTTTTTGAATGTAGACCACAAATATAGGGAGTCGAATAATGCAGAGGAGACACTTTTTTGAAAAAATATATTGTTGATATGAGTTCATGGTGGCCGTTTTTATCCTGTTTTTTATTCCCCCTTAGTGTAATTAAATTTGACAGGTGAAATCCATTTTTTACTTCATATGAATTCTTTATAATTATCATATTTTATTTTTTAAAATACATTAGGAATACTATTAATACCCTATCTGGACCCTTTTGTGTATATTGTTTTTATTGTTATATTTTTTATAAAGGCTAGTTTTAGTGTGTGTATTTATTGTATAAAAAGTTTATTGGCCATGTAGAAGAGGTTTTTTGGATATGATAGTTTTTGTGGTGTGGTTATTGTGATATAATGGTTTTCATATAAATGTGGAGATATTTTAGAAAGAAGACAATTAATGGAATTATTTTATAGTTCTATTGATTTTAATGTAAATAAATTTACTATCTACATATATATCATTCATCTATAATTATTAATGGGAAATAAATTTTCAAATCTATTATATTTTTTATCTGTAAATATTAAAATCTATATTAGGTTTTTATTTTTTATGTATAAAAAATGTTCCTAAAATACTGATTATATCCTAAAGTTACATATAAACACCTTATGTATCATCTCATAATGAAAATTCAATATTTTGTAGCATGAATGGAGGCCAAATGTGGTGTAGTTTCAGATCACAATCTACATTTGGATATTCTATTTATATTATTGTGTGATTGGATTTCACATTTCGTAACAATTAATATTCTCACTTATTTATAATTAATATGAATTTTTTCTTTGAGGATTAATTTTATGTTTTAAAAATATTCATTAATGAAAACTTATAGTTTTAATATTTTTAGATAATTAAATGAGATTATGATTAGTGATCTTGAAATAATATTCTATATTGACATAATATTTACATTTAACTAGAGAATGTTTGATATTAACATTATATGTAACTCTGTTTATCTTAATTTATGTTTCTTCTAAGGACCCAAAAAAATCAAAACTGGCTGAAGTTCGAATTAGATACTGAATGAGTTATCCTTGAAATAATGGAAAATTTTACACTACTACCAAATGTAAATAATATATTGATTATGAGAATCCATACAATTTGATACACATAAAACCCAATAACGAATAAATTAAAATTCATTGTTATTGGACGATATCTACTTTATCCTGAAGACCAAAAATGGTGATGGTGTGTTAATTTTCTAATATAACAAAATTAAAGAAAATTTTTAAACATATAATGGAATATCAAGATATAATACTTATAGAGAAATTTGATATTTCTTTTTTTGTATCATAAAAAATTCATGATCTCAATGATTAAAAATTAAAGGACATTATATGATATCTTATTCTAGAAAAATACGAATAAAATAGTTTTATAAAACAAAAATGTAATACACAAATACATTACTTTATAAAATGTAAATTTATGACTCGTATTAGAAATGGAAATTTAATCTAGTTTCATTGTAAAGGATCATGAATGATGGACATATACTAATAGAGATATCCTAATACACACACCCTAATACAATCAAAATTGAAAAAAAATTATACTTTATTAATTATGATAAATGTTGGCAGAATCTTTGGGAGAAACCATTTTCAATATTGTACTTAATTTCTATACATCATTCATTCAAATTTTATTTATTCATTCATTATATTCATTTAGATAGATTTTACATAAAAAAATTTATTTTCTATAAATGGTATATTACATTTTGAAATTTTTGGTTTATATTGGTTTCTCTACATTAAAAAAATATATAAGACATTAGTTGATCCTATATTATAGATGGAATTATGTTAATTTGAGGTTTCCATGAGATTTGATTTCCAATTAAAGAATTATATATTTATAAAGATTTATTTCAAGGGGATATATTTCAATACTAGATAATGTCATCTCACATAGAACAAGTTAGTCTTGAAATTTGTTATGTAGTTAGAAAAAGTAGTATCTTGGGACTTAATAAGAAATATAAGAAGATCTGACTAGTGATGGGTTGACTTTTATTGAAATGATGGAAAATATGGTGGTTAGTAATGATTGTATAATGATCATCATATGTCTATATATGATCATCATGAATTAATTTCAATAATTTTAAATTTTATTTAGTGTAGATTGTAGATTCATTTACCCAGTGGAAGATCGCCAATATTGAATTTTTTGGTACATATATTAAATATAATGTTGAGACTCTTATAAAAATTAAGGGTGTGCGATCACATGTTTTTTTTCATAAAATTATTGTGATTATACTTTGTTAGTAAAAAAATACATATTTTCACCATTGAGGGGGATAAGTTGAAAACCTATTAAATTTGACGGTTAATGTTAAATTTCATTAAATAATTAATTTTTTATTTTGTATAAATTATATTTGTAAATAATTTGATTTGATGCTATATAATAGACAGGAAATATTTATTCAAGATACTATTATCAGTTTCTAATGAACTCATGATCATTTGAAAATATTATATAACAGAGGCTTCATAATGATATCCAAAATTTCAATTTTAGGAAAATCAATTAATATAAATGCATGTCAATAAAATATTGGATTTTCTTTCCATGTTTTATTCATTTTAGTGGGATAATACTATATCATAAAGAATAATTATGGAATAAATAATGCTCTAAAATGATAAGTTCAATGGTTCAAACATCATATTTTAGAGAATATGGACTAAGTATTGTAAATAATATAAGGATCATGATTATTAATTCAAGGGGTTAAAATAATAACATTGGGATAAAGTTGATCAGGAAAATCATCATTGAAAATCACTCAAATAATATTTAGACAATATTTGACAACAACATAGAATTAAATATTTGGATGGTGAATAAATATAAGGGACATAAATTGGTGATTATGAAAATGATAAAACATCTGTTTTAAATGAATATATTTTTCTCGTTTCACTAAAATTTTTTGAATTCATAGGTTGGAAATGACAAATTCATCTAATAATGTATAAAAGATATATTGTTTATAATAATAGTGATTTTCATTTATATATTAGCTATTGAGTGAACAAATTATTTCTAAAATCCAAATGACCATTAGATTCCACGATAATTTAATACATTGATTGTCTTCACTCAAATTTAATTAGTGGGAGTATTTAATAATATTTTTGGAAGCTTGGAAAAGGTAAATATATTCATATATAATACTCTTATGATAGTTGTTAAGGTGTAATGATTTTAAAAATTGAGGGTTGACACTTTTTCTAGGTATATGGAATGTGTCACATAATCGAGTTAAGGAAAAAGAAAATTTCCCCATTAATGTCAAGAATTTATAATTATATATTATATTTATGGAAGGAGTATTAATGATATCAAATGTTTCCATGGATGTTTCCAATGAATTGAAATATAATTCATCTTTCTAAGAGTTTCGGTGATTTAATAACATCTAAAAAATCATATTTTTAATGGTGTGTGCCGATCATTTATGAAGCATATTTGATGGGATGGTGATTCTAAATAACAATAGAATGACAAAACCTGATTATAGGAGTATGAAACATGTGAAGTGTTCTCCTAGGGATGTAATAGAAAGTATCATTCCGTATGAATGGAAAAATATTAGAGAATAAATTGTTAGAACATGTCTATACATACGTATGGGGGTATGTTCCCGTCTATATCATAAGGGTTAATTATATTTTCATACATTAGTGGATAATATGATATGAAATTCATTGGTGTTTTTTATTATGTGCATAATTGAGATTTTAATAAAATATTTTTAATGGTGAACTATAGTGGAAGTAGAACATATTTTAAATCTTATGTTCCTAATATTTGATAATAGAAGGGAATAATGAAATGGTGAGTTTTAGTTATTCTTATATAATATGGGTTTTTAGAAGGAAATTATTAGAAATATTAATCAAATGTAGTGGTAGATAAAATGAACTAGGTTATATGTGTGGGATCAGGATGCATGAGGATTCATTATGGATTTACCATGGAATTTTGTTCAATATTAATATGTTCTTAGATATAAATCAAAAACATGTATTACTGGTTTATACTATAAAAATTATTACTATAATTGTTTTGGACTAGAAAAATTATACATTTTTTCCATCTTAGAGTCATTAAGATTAGTTCTAATATAAAAAATTTATACAAACACGAGAATTTTTTTGAGGAAAATTCGATATATTTTTTATTTATAAGTTAATTAAATAAAGAATATTCATTTAAAAATTATAATAATAACATTAATAATGTTATCAGAAGAATAAATTTTCACATTAATAAATTGATAGTTTATAAGGATCAAAACCAAAAATAAAATATTTATGATAACAAAATATCATCACTTTTTGTGGTTTATCTAAGTAGAATAATGAATATTTTTGTTAACATGTTATGTATTATCATTTATGAGGAAACTAACCATCCATAAAGATTTGTGTTATATAGTGGTCATGTTTTATATGTTTATACATGTCTAGATGTACTAGAAATCTCATGTACTAATAATGCTCAAATAAATCTTCTAGATGTATTGACACCAGAATGCTCAAAACCACAGTTGTTGGGGAGGTATATCGGAGTCAACAGACTAGTGAAAAGTTATGGGTGTGGGTTATATAATCAAATTCTAATGGATTTTAGGGAGAATAAAATATCTAATGATATGGGCCAATATAGTGATGTGAAATAGTAGATATTACTGAAGAAAGTAGAGTTTTACTCCTAGGATATTTAAATATTATGGGATATTATGAGACATTCAATGGGAATGAAGGAATTAAAGACCACATGGGTCTACTAGTTTATGGAATAAGCTATTATAATGAACCCATACAAGAGAATTTATGTTATTAAGAGATTATAATTGAAGGAAGGAGGAGAATTTAATTAATTTTTCTAGTTGTAAAACATTGATTAATATAGACATCAATATGAATTTTTATTTATGAATTATTTCATCATAGATATTTACATGTGAAAATAGGATTTGTAAATGGATTCATTGGAGTATAAAAATGTATTAATTAAATAGAATGATTTATATGATTTATAAGTAACATATTGTTAAAACATTAATATTATATTTGGGTAAATGAAATCACCCATGAATTTGAACCAAATGTCACATGCCTTTATTGAAAAAAGGATACTAATCTAGTGTAATGTATATCATTACATAAAATTGAATGTGATTGATGATGGGAGATTCATCCTAATTCTATTAACCCTAACTATAACTCTGTTAGTTTTTCAAAAAAATAGATTGAAGAGAAGAAGGAATAATTATTCAAAAGGATTGAGAGAAGAATATACTAGGGTATCCAAATGGATATTGGGGATATATATGAAAATATACATGAACTGTAAAATATTTATTATTCCTTAATGATATTAAAAATTTAATATAGTGGATATTTTTTTTAATATATTGAATAAAATATATATATACCCCATTATTAAAAAATTTCATTTTACAAATAGAGAAGTAACCAGAAATCAGTGATAAGAATTGGTGAATGACAACAATTCCATATACATCAGTGGCTGGATGTTTGATGACTATAATTAATTGAACACTAATATATCGTTCTTATTCTATGTGAATAGTTATTATATTCATGAAAAATCATGTAATTTTTAACTATAAATAAGATATTATTTTCTCTAATATATCAGTGTTTTGAAAGCACCAGAATTATGTTTTAAAATTGAATATCTGTTGAATTTTTTTTATGTGTACATTGGAGGATAAATTTACATTGAGAGGTGTTATATGAAATTTTTGTTTACATATAGTGGAACTACTAAATTTTATATTTTAATAATTCTAATATCGTTCAACTATCTAAAACTATTAGATTATAGAACTATAATAAAATCATGGAAAGAGATTGTTCTATTAATGGTTTTCTTGGAGGACGCAAGAAGGAATAAAGGGAATGGATTGTCATCTGATAATAGTATGAGTAAAATTAGTAATGTATTTAATATAGTGTTTCACTCATGGAGAAAACATATTCAACTTACGTATCACTTCATCTAGATGTTTATGGAAGATAAAGTACTTGTGTTAGGGAAAATTTTAGGATTTTAGAATTGATATGTTATACAATGATGTTGTTTGTATTGGAATGTTTGAGGAATTATTTATTACTACTTAGGACTTTGGTAACATGGATTAAAAGGATCAGGACACACTTCCATTCATTTAATACATATAAAATCATTGAATTCCAATGTGATTCAAGGAAATGGTGGTAAACTTGTGAAAAGAAATTAGGTGAGACATTATTATTCTACTCAGTGAAGTTATTTTGGGAAGGAATTATAGATTTTGTACTAAGTTATACTACATAATATATTATATTAATAGTTATAATAATTGAAATATAAACTAGAGAGTCTATAAGTCAATGATAAATATAGCAGATATATTAGGTTGGGTATGGATAAATAGTGGAAGGATTTTTTACATTCATATTATTAACTATTATAGATATGAATCAATATAATTATGCTTTTGGATGGTTATATAATTATTATCATAAAGATATATTATATTTTTCATCATGGTTTAGTATATTTGGAATTTTATATTGGTCTAGCATCAGGATGGTTTGACATGGCAGTGAAAAAATAAAATAGATTGAATAACTGTGGTACGATATCTTCTAGTGGTTTTCTTCTTTAAATAGAGAAGGTCCAATCACTACATTATTTGAATATATTCTCATAATTTTTCATTATTTTTAACTAATAGATGCATTGTTTATCCCATGGAGTGGGATAATTTTCCTAACTAAGGATATTCATATCATTGTGTGTGAATTTATGAATTATATTCCTTCTGGGAATGTCAACATCTTTTTTGGAAATTATAGAGATTTATTAGAACACATTAGAGTCCGGTTCTATAAATGATTCATACTCATCATGATTCTCATATCATTAGAACATTCAATATTTTCCTATATGTGAGGTTCTTGAAGGTGTTTCAAAATCCATTTTTCATTTATACAAGTTAATGGTATTTACACCCTGTAAAAAAGAAACTATATCTTAGTTTGAACCACATCTATAAAAAAGTTAGAGAGTTTTATATCTGTGGAGAAATACTAATGTTCTCATCATTATAAATATTTTGTGCACTATATATTTGTATTCTTATTTTATCCAATTTATATTATATAATTGAACCCCTTATTTAATTATCATAAATTAAATCTTGGCTAACACCAAAATTCAACATGACATCAGATATAAAATTAAATTTCGAATGGGTGACAAATAACCACATGGGTATTGAACAATTTTTTGAGTAGTGAATTTCCTTTTTTTATGAAATTAAAAATAAATAATTAATTAACTAAAAATATTAATAATTACAAATATGGAAATAAATAATACTATCATATATATTTAATAAAGAAAAAGATATTATTTTTTCATGTCTTATAATAAAATACATACATTTTCTGTGAAAATGGCCCGGATACATATTTATCAAATATAAAATAATTATAAAATAATTAAGAAAAACGTGAACTTGTTTGTCATCAAGAAATGATCTCATCCATTAATTTTTACACTGCCTCTGTATCACTGGTCTCACTATATCTATCCTCATCAATATTTCATTGTGGATTTAATCAGACCTGTATAAAAGGAGATAAATTATTCCAATACAAATGAGGTGTCTGTATATGTTTTGATTGTAATGTCACTATAGGTTTTTACTGACTATGATTTTACATATCCCATAAATTCATTGTAAATTATTAAGGAGGCATATATAAATTACAAACATTTAACAATCTATAATGACACCATATTCTTACTAGGTTACCATGTCCCTTAAATATTCCAACTTTAATGAAATTAAGAATTAATAATTTCAAAATGTTGTACTTTTTATAATAAAATACACCATATTGGTATCCAAAATTTAGTTTTATTATCATAGCTACCCATCATTGTCATGTAAAATGGGGTAACCTTCACCCACTTGGGACATAAGATAGAAACATATGATTATTGGATATATTTTGTTTTTTTTTATTCCACTGATGATATCACAATATATATGATTTGACTTCTAATTTCAAAATATCCTGGTTGAATAACATGTGACATGTGATTTGATTTCTTCATTCATAACATCCAAGAGGGTTTCCATAATACGTATTAGGTGACTTCTTTAACCTACTATCCATGTAGGAAAAAGAATTCTATAGGATGATTTGTAATCATTTATAACTGTTATGAGAGAGAAAATTTTATTTAGGGGATAACCTATTCATGACTATTAAAAAGTAATAATACATTATTTTTATGATATGTTTTTTACATGAGAATCGATGACAAGGGAAAATATATTATGTGTGAGGAGTCACTCACTTTTTATATATAATATGGATAAAATATTTCATAAATCCCAGTTTGATTGTTTCAAGTGATCCAAAATTGATGATATCAATTGATATTTAATTGAATTTAAATTTTATAACATAATCATAGTACAGGTAATGTACATACCTAGCTCATGGAATAATTGTCACTAAACAAGTGGTTCACATTTCCTCAAGTTCATCATCCCTTGGGCCAGAGGATGATAACTAGTAATGAGGGTTTGTTTTGACACAGTAGAGGGACTATATTTGAATGACCATAGTGTGGAATAGTTATATAATTGTATTAATAAATAAATGTACCATAAAAAACTACCAAAAGTGGAATATTAAATAATACCAATAATATAGGTCACATAGGTCTAAAAAAATACAAAATGCTATATCATCTATAATCATGATCATAAGCTTAGTCATATTCTCCTATAATTCATTCTATGATAAATACCATGCATCCAATGGCGGATGCTCCCATTTTTCGCCACTAGCATCCATAATTTATTTTTAGCTTCAAATAAGTAGAATAAATAATGTGTGATATATACTTAATAGGAAACCACCAATGAAGTCTTGAATTATACATACTATGTATATATAATTGGATTTTATTATTCAATAATAAATGTATAATAGAAAATAAAATAGATCACATATGTTTGACCTCATCACAAGAAACCCAACTGATACAACCTACATCAGCCAAATCTAAAATTTCACTAAATATATGTCAAACTATATATATATGTATAAATATATAAATATATATATGATATTTAAATAAAAATATATTTTTTTGTGTATATATATATATAAATATAATTTTATCAAGGATCAGTGGTGTATACTCAAGGATTCTAGCCAAAAACATAAGTAGCTGAAGAATTCGCATGGAATATGTGCTTATAAAGATATATATCTATTACATAAAGAATGTAATGTATAATATGAATTGATGAATTTTCATTTACATTATCAATTTATTATTTTGATTTATTTGATTAAAAACTTTTGGCATGACCAATGAATTCTAATAGAGGACACCATGTTTTGAACCTGATGTAGTATAAATCTACATCCCCATAGGAATCCATCAATGTCATGTTGTATAAAGACCCAAACTACTAATCAAAATATTCTTAAAAGTCATAAAACTGTGATCCCATCCAAATTATACAATATACGGAGCTAGGTAACACTCCAAGAATGGTACATTAACGCTTACAACTATGCCCATTGAATGTAATACACTAGCAAACTAGGTATCAGTAATGGGAAAAAATAAATTCATCTTCAATGTTATCTCATCCAAGGTATTCTATAAAATAATACAATTATGTCTCTTTATGAGTATTATTTCATATATATCGTCAAATTTTTTTTGATGATCCCATCTGAGGAGTTGAAAATTGGGAGCCTTGTATCTCCATCGATATTGTATAAAGTAATGTTCAAGGATATTTTTAAGGCATTCCATTTAAATATTTAACTTATTTCAATTTGGCCAATTCATTGTATAAGGATAACTTAATTATGAAAAAAATACAAACAAAGGCCTATAAATATGGCCGATTGTTTTACTTTGTTTTCATTCATATTGCATTTTATTTACAATGAAATCTTAATTCACCTAGAGTGGTGGTTTAGAAAATATATTAGGAATATGTTCCATCAAACTTTATGAATGTCACACACAATTTAGTTTCTCACATTGAGGTAAACTTTTCCTAATATTGAATTTCGTCTTCTAGGATTACCCTAAAAAAGAAAATAATATTAAATTTAAATTGTTGAGGAAAAACAAGGACGTTTTGGTGTATAGTTAAATGTAACATGATATATGTAACACATCAAATTATTTTTGAAATATTTCCCTTTAAATAATTATTTAAAATTTAAAATGTGTGTTATATGTAACAATGTGTTTAAACACACCATGTTAAATAATTAAAATGTCATGTTTTGGTTATCACCTCTAAATTTTATAGGTTGTTTTGAATAGTAGTAAATATATTGTGAACATATATATGGTCTAAACATTTCTAATATGAATTAATTAGTTGTCATATTATTTTAATTAAAAGAAAAAAACATTTGAAAATAAATTTATTGTTTTTCAAAAAAAAATAAACATGCAATATATTTTTATTAATAATTTAAATAAGTCACTATTTATGAATTTTTTTTATTAAATATCTATATTATTTATGATATCAAATGGTTCAAAAAATCAATAAATATAGTATTATTCATATGAAAAGAATAAATAAATCATTATTCCTAAATATAAATTTTCTCCAAAATGAATGATTTGTTGAATTTGACATACAAAATTTAAAGTCAATTTGTACCATTTATAAGTAATGAATCAGGTAAAATAAATTAAAAATTAATATCTTGGATTCTCAAATTTTTTAAATATGAACATTTTATTTTCTATCAATATGAATAGTTTATGTGGTAAAATTTATCACCTTAGTAAAGGGTGGATTAGGTTAATGTAGATTAAATATTAATTTTAAGGCCATTATCTTTCATCTATATTTAAATACTTTTATCTTAATTGAATCTTTATGAAAGTTGTGTATAAATATAATTTTTTAATGGACATTATGACATGAAAATGGCTTATATATGATTTAAATTGAATAATGTTATAAAATGGAAGTCTCTATGTTTTTAATATCACTTATGTGTTTTAATTGGAAGAAAAGTAAGTAAACAGTGAATAAAATATCAAATACTGATCTTAATAATCATATTTTAGTGATATAAATTTATTTTAATTTTTTTATATTTTCTAATGCTTTATTTTCGTAGCAAAACACGGATGCAATTTTTTTCCTTTTAATAAACAAATATACTAAATGATTTTTAAAATATTAAAAGTAATATAATTTTAATAATTTAATTTAAGAAATGAATTTTATAGATATATCTGACACATTATAGAAATTCTAATTAATTATAATTGAATTTAACTTTTTTTAATATGTATTTAAAGTAAAATTACATGAATAGTATCAAAATTGATTATAATGATATTTTATCAAAAGTCTATTTTACTATTTATCTAAAAAATCAAGAAAATACTTAAATAATAAAATATCTATATTATATGGTATAAAAGGTTATATATTGGATACTAATTTACTAATTTTTAGATACATGAAAATAATTAGAACCCTTTCATAATAAAAATGTAGTCAGTTTAGTTGAAATTACAGTTTTTTAACTGAGGGTGAATAAAAATGGTAAGGTATAAAATGACAGAAAAACATATATAAAAAATGTTTTTTTATGGGATTACAACTCTATAGTAATTTATATTTTAATAAATTACCTTTTTGAATCATTTTTTATGACAATTAATATATTCAAATTAAAAAAATTTTAAAATTCCAAAATTTCTCCTAACCTCAATTATATAATAGAACCTACTACCTCACTTATAAATGTCAATTTTATCCTTCTATATTAAAATAATTCTATCCAATACTCTTATAAGCTTTCTTAACAATATTATTCTTCTTATTTTATTCAAAAAAAACTATCTATTGATCTTTTAATTGGAGATATAAACAAGTCATTTAAAAGAATATGTAATCACATTTTTATATTAAACTATTTTAAAATATTATTTACCACATCTAAATATATGAAATTTATCATAAAATAATAAATTTTTTGCCATTTATATTATTAAATATTAATATAAATTTTTATAAAACCATTATAAACCCTCTTTCACAAAAATGGGATGTGTAGAAAACCACTTGTGTTTATATACAATATACTATCTCCCCGTATAAATACAATTAATTTTTAATCCCCCTAATTGATGTGTTAGAATTATGGTGAGTAAATTTTTATTATATTATATTTGTTACATCATTGTTCTTTTTAATGACTCTATTTTGTCTACTTTCTCACCATAGAATCATTTTTTAAATGATAACCTCACTCATGCATACATGTGGACTACCACCTCCACAAAGAAATGTGATTCATTTACCATTTATCTGTTAATTGGATTATAATTAATAATTAAATAAATATGTACTATATATCTGATATAATAATTACCATATAAATTCTAATCAATATTTATATTTCTCTCATTAAATCCATCTAATAATGAAAACAATGTTAATGCATACATACACCATACTATCTCCATGAAAGATGTAATTAATTTTTATATATCATTTATTATGGAGGAATATAAATATGTATATAATGAATGTACATTATATTTATATCATGATTAATATTAGGGAGGTTATGGATCCATGTTAAATATACAAGTACAATACTATTAAATTGAAATACTCATGATAAGTGATTCAGGTAACACACCTCAATAATGATTTTAATAAGAATTTATAAAAAATGGGGGTGTTTAAATTTAATAAATAAGACGATATGATATTAAAAGTATTATCATGAAACTAGTGTATAATTATAAAAATATAAATTTTTATACTAGACATTAGAATGCTATTAAAGAATTTAAAATGGGAGGTAATCATTTTGTTTCATTATCTCATCAATATTCAAGATAGTTTATGTGCTATTATTCTCTTGGGAATACTTTTCTACCATTTAGATATTTTAAAAAATATTGATAAAATTATATTAATTGTTAGTTATTATTTTTTAATGTTATTTTTACCTATTTTTAAATTTTTTACAACATTCTTCAGAAATAACACCTTACCATTTTCCAGACGATGTACATTTTGATTTATATTACAATTGAGTAAAAGGAATATTTTATTTTAACTCATAAAGAATGATTGATTTTTATCCCCATCATATATAATATTATATATTATGCATCCATTATAATTCTGAAACGATTAATTTCATAGAAAACTTTTTCATTTCTAATTTAACAGTAGTTTTAAAAATAAAATATTTCAAAAATTAAAGGTTATTTTCTACAAGAATTATTCCAAGTGATATTTCAAAATAATTTTCCATCTAAAAAGTAATGCAGTGATTTTATTTAAATTATCTATGAATAAGATCAATGGATAACTATATTATTCTTTCACTAAATGGTTTATGATTAAAATTAAATGTTTATAAACCCCATTTCTACTCAATGTGTTATTCCTTGAAAATATGTTCTTAAAACCCATTTATTTTTCATGGGTTATTAAATTATAAAATGTTTAGGTAATATAATTTATTTTCATGGGGTTTTCAAGGATTATATATTTTAAAAATATACTTATTTTCAAGGGTTTTGATATGATTATTATTATATGATTATGAAGTACATATGTTTATAGTTCTCTTTATGGGACATGTGGGTCCTATATATCCATCCGATGAAATAGGTATTCTTTTAAATATCATGAGAGAAATAAATGATGAATGTAAAATTTCTTGATCTTTTTTAGGATTCTATAAGATATACATGATAAACTGAGCGATTCAGGGGGTGATTCTTGAACTATTATGTTTTTACGGTCTTCATATTTGAGGATAACATTATGAAATATTTTTCATTCCATTGATGGCCCCAATCATTTATGACATATTGTTATGATTCGTGATTGATTTATGATAATTTCTATGAATATGATCCAATAAATATATAATGATAACATTTTATTGCATGAATCAAGTTTATGATCTATTATAGATTGGGTATAAACATTTTATGCCATGTTTGTGATCAAATAGTCTTTTAATTATCATTAGATTTTATTTCATTATAGATTTATATCTACCATTTTTAACAATACTGGTAATTATAGATCACCATCTATGATTTTCCAATTTCTATAGGTTTTGATAAAAGCTATTATGTATGACGTGTCTATGAATATTTATATTCATGAAGAACTAAGTGGACTATGATGTGGTTCATTTATTAGCAATTTTTTATGTTAAAATGTTTCCAAAAGAACTAGAAATGTTTATCTCTGGCCTGGATTATAATTTTTTTAATAAATATACATATTTTAGGATTTAATATCTATTCATAAAATGACTATGTCATTATACTTTGACTTAATGGGAGGGTTATTTAACCTCCGAATATTAGGATGAGAAAATGTTATTAAGAAACACGGGGATATTTCAATTAATTGGATTAAATTTTAATATTTTAGTGGTAATAACAAATAACCTAGGTTAAACCTAAGTTCTGAAGATCATTGTGTAATAATTTTGATATAATATAAATTATATCTCATGATAGTGTGGTTTCACACAATGAATATTTTTTCCTGCACTTTTAAATTTCATTTTAGTTAATGCATAGAACCCAATTTAATTGTGTAAATTCTAAAAATGATTGAAAATGAAATGAAATTCCTTATTAAGAACCAAAGGTTATGGGATATTGAATATGAAATCTTGTTTTTATGGCCAAACAACTTTCTCAAGGAAAAAATATCAACGAGAGTTCAAAAGATAAAATGATATAATATTTTTTGGCTCTATCATAATGTGATTTACACCTTTTTTTTCATCTGATCCAACAGTGGATAAGTGGTTGATTTACACCATCGAGAAAGTATTATTTTTTATCTAGTGCTCAGAATATGAATTGTGTATGTTAGCCTATAATTCTATAGATGGTGAAACTAGATAATGGTGGAATAAATTAAAGAAAATTACAAAAGATAATGAAATTGACTCCCTGTAATAGTATGGGCCTTAATGGAAATTTTATAGAATGAAATTTCCTTGTATTCTACATACAATTTTCGAGAAGGAATTCCATGGTACAAATAAAAAACTATGACAAATGAATTCACACTTATGAGGGAAATATATTATTAAAAATAAATTATCTATAATATAATTTGGTGGCTATGAAAAGATTATTAGATGTGAAAACATGGTTGATATTGAAAAAGTAGAATCCCATAATAATCCTAATTTTGATAAAAAAAATTAAACTGTACCTCATGAAATCTAGAATAAATCAGAAAGTTTAAATAAATTGTTTCCATCAACATGATAAAAATGTTGAAATAAAAATCAAGGGGTTTGTTGAATAAAAATGGGAGGATATTTGTATGTGTAAATGCTGGTCATAATTCCCATGAATATAGAAAGGGAAATAAATGGTTTGTAAATGAAATGGGTGGAAATATGGTTCAAAAAAATGCACCACATATTCTTCAATGATTCAAATGCAGGGAGTATGAGAATTATTCCAAATAGTGCATGAAACAAAATCTATTTTATGACTAGTGTAAACATCCAGATAAATCCAATTAAAGAAGTAATATCTTGTGGTATTGATTGATGATGTAAGTGTCAAGAATTTTGTGATGAAAGGAATAATAATAATCTATTCTAGAATAGATAATAACATTTTAGATTTTCGATCAACCCAGTCTTCTTTATCAGTAGAATTTAAATTGGGCATCAAATTAATGGCTCGATAAATATAAATTGAGTTACTAATGGAAACTCATAATGGGTAGATTATCAAATTTCTATTCATGTATTCCTCTATATGATAAATCTGTTTAATGTTATTATTTGAACTACATTTATTTTACCATTACTCTAATTTGATGTTATTTTAAGCATGGAATCGATTTCTTTTTATAGTCTTTATATGAAGTTATGAGGGAGAAAAGTCAATTTTCATTTTATGACTGATCATATGATCATTTATCATTTTGAGGATGAATAATAATTTAAATGGGAATTACATATATCTAATGGGTCATAATTACTATTCATGAATTAAATGAATCATAGTTAGTTAGGGAATACTCAACATTACCGATTCACTTATTGTTTGAGAGTTTGTTGATGTATTTTTGGAACAGTTTCATAGTCTCCCCTAGAACCATGAAATTGTTTTTTCATTATAACTCATAAACAATTCTATACATATTTCCAAGACTCCAAATAGTGTTTTCCTGATTGATTTTCATGAGCTGATGAAGATACTCCATAATAACCTTGAGAAATGATTTATTCATATAATTGTGTCTTGTTAGGGTGCACCTATTATATTTGTTAAAGAGAAATATGCATCAATGTGAATCTACATTGATCATAAAAAAATTTACAAGATCATTGTCCATAAAAATTATTTTCTACACAATAAAGATGTATTGTTTAATGAATTATTCATTTAGTAATACTTTTCTAAGATTGATTTTCATTATGTAAATCATTAATAAAGTGTTAATAAGGATGATATATCAATGAATTTTTTATGAGGTATAGAGTTTATGAATATATATTTATTACCTTTTTTCATAATAATTATATACATATAATATTTAATTTAATGAATGGAGTCTTTAGATATAACTTTCATAAGTTTTTGGTATTATTTATATATTTTCTTCATATATATTCAAAGGGAAATGATGATCATAAAGATCATTTTAGGACTGTAAAGAGGACCCTAAGGAAGGAGAAATATTATTTAAAATTAATAAGTGTAACTATTCACTTAGGGAGGTTTTATTATTGGTTTATACAATCTCATGTATGGGTATATCTGTAGAAACTCCAAATACATAAGTTGTTTACCTCCTTGTTTTTCTTATCCCTCAATAATAATTCTAATGATCTTATTGAGATTCATGTTTTCTATAAGAATATCATATTATGAGATAGGTTCTGAAACAAACTAAGGTTGTGAAACTATTTAGTTTGGCACCACTAACCCAATACATTATTCTTCATGACTCATCAACAACATAAAAATATCACTACGTATAAGATACCTTCATGATATCATATCATGAGGCTATTATACTATTGGACTAGAGAATTGAAAATTCTTGGGAAACCATAAATTTACATACCCTTGAGATAGAATTCCTCCAAAATGATATTTGGCTACGTAATATATACTTCCAGATAAGTAACTACAAATATCATACCGCTGATATAGAATTTGATCTATTTCTAAGAAACAATTTGACCTCGCATCACTGGAATAAAAACCAACTGTTGAGATGCTACCAACATAGTTGAAAATTGTCAATGTCACAACCACCACCTGTAACATACTGATAGTTTCATACTTCTAGGGTCATTCCATAAGACCGAGACACCACCATTTTTTTCTCAACATTTCATTTTAAATAATATTATTATAATATCTATTTTTATTGATGTTCATTCCCTTGAAAATAATAATGATTGTCTCTTAAATGATCGACCATGAGTATTGAAATGAGTGTCAGGTCTTGTAGTACAAGGAAGCACCTAATACAGATATTGAAGCTGAATATTCTAACAAAATATTAGCACACACCCCCATGAAGACAAATTAGTATATTTAATAGATGTAGTAGTGGATAAAGTTGACTGATATCAAGATAACATGTGAAAACTAAAAAAATACCTCTGAACATGATTGAAAACTAGAAGATATCTCCTACCGTGACGTTCAAATGGTATTTCAAAATGCACAATCACATCATGAGGCTTCCTTCAGTCAAAATAACATATTGTGAGACAAATGTTTTTTATGTTTTCAAGAGAAATCAACTCAATCATCATTTACAAAAAAAAAATCAAGAGTCTCAATCCATATTGCATCAAATGTATAATTTCTAAACTCTAAACATAATTATTAAACTTTTCTATTTTTATTTGTTTTTGGGAATTGTTTGGGAATAATATTTTTTATCACACTCACAAACTACCTCTTACGGTAAACAAGAAGATACTTGATATCATGTCATTATCATTACATTTTTTTGTTTCTCCCATGGATAATAGTGGAAGAGGTCCCTATGTTGCCTATTTATTTTTAATCCCATGAATAATTTTGGAAGAGGTCATGTGTGACCTAGATAGTTGTAAATTGTTGTAAAACATAATCATGCTTGTGGAACATGTTATTTATTTTATAGAAACTACATAGTATTGGGGAATCACCATGTAGTGAGAACTAAGCCTATACATGAGACTTAATCTATTGTATTTTTTCTTTCTATTATGTTCGTTAAATTTTCATACTTTATTTCCTCATTAAAACTAAAAATAGCAATATCATTTTATAATATATATATATATACATCTATCTTATATTGAATATTTTTCATATTCTAATTTCATCAATTAAACTGACTTCAAAGAATTCAATAACATTGTATATTATTCATCTAAGACCTAATAAATTTTTTGAAAAATAATTAGAAAGATTAAGATCCATATCAAACTAATCATTTTGATAAATTTTTTAGTTTTAAAATATTTAGGGGATTCCAAAACAATCCAATTTAGATAGAAATTTTTATGGTGAATTCAATTCACCCCTCTCGAGATACTCACCCTGAACAAAATTTTGTATTTGGTGTTTTTCATTCGTTGTTGTTAAATTTTTTAAAATTTATGTAAATATGATTTTATTTATATTTTAAATATAAATTTTTTTTATTATTTATAAAATTAGATATTTAAACTGGAACATCGTCAAGAAGGTTCTTCAACCGTTATACCAGATTTTATTAAGTGTATAAATTATTCCTAATCAAAGATGAAAATGAAAATTCTTATAGAAATAATGTGTTATAAAGTATAGTCTACATTAAAATATGAATTTTTTTTACTTGATACTATAAAAAGAACTTGGGATGATTCAAAATAATTATCATACAATATAAACTATATAGAAATTCGTGACATTTATTGTTCTTTCTGATATGAGAAATTTAATTAAATATATACTGGTAAATATGCGTTTGAAATTTGGGACACTATATTTGTTACCCATGAGGGAACATCACTTGTTAATTTGATGAGTCTTAAGACTAATACTATTAAATATGATAATTTTAAAATGAAGACTAATGAACCCATATCTGACTAGTATCTCATGATTATTGAGATATTCAGCACAATGACCTCACCATGAAAACTTGTATCTAACAAGGAAAAAATTAAGAGATTTTTAAGATGCCTAGAAGAAAGATGGATAGTCACATAATTTATAATTAGAGAATCATGAAACATAAGTAATAATTATATTAATAAGATAATTGGAAAACTTTTGATATATGAAAAAGGATTAAAGGTTAATCATGAAAAATATGAGGATCCAAAATGAAATTTAGTATCTTTTAAGAACACTCAACCAAAAAAATTAAAAGAAAAAAGAAAAATAGAAGGAACATGATTCTAGTTCATGTGATAATGATTATACTCCTAAGGGTGATGACGAGATGAATTTTAGAGACATAAGATTTATGAAATTTTACTGAAATAATAAGTTCTTAAGAAAATTAAATAATAATGGAATGTATGACCACAAATGAAGAAGAATGAAATATTGGAAAGTGGATGATGATATTAAGGATGTTTTCATCTTTGAATATAAATGAAAAAGGAAACATAACTCTGACTTTCCAATGTCTAAGTAAAAAAATAAATATGAGTACAATGAAAAGAGAGACAAAAATTCCATGGAATCCACCTAGAGTGCATCTGATAAAAGCCCATGTGATTTGAATTATTAACCCGAGGATATACTAAACATATAAAATATGTGTTTTATGACTACAGTTAGTGATGTAACATATTCCACAAATACTTCTAGTATTCTTTCTATGCATATGTCTATTAATTATGAAAATGAACAACATGATGATACCAAAATGTCAAATGATGAATTATTTCAATATTTCAGTATGCATGAGGATACCTTTAGTGAATTAAAGAATAATATTAAATGCCTTCAGAGGAATCATTATCTTACTATGAATACTAAATTTTAACATCCAATAGACAAAGAGAAAAATAATCTTCTTTTAAAAGAAAATAGTGAACAAAAACTATCATATGATCAACTGTAGAAATATCTTGAATATTTTAAAAATTTTAAATATAAACTTACACAAATTTTTGTAAAACAAGAAGCTTCCAAACGTTTTAATTGATTAGGATATGAACATGTATAGAAAATAATATCAAAAAGTAATTTTAATCATAAGACCAAACATAAAAACTGTACAAAAAATAATTTCTCAAAAGAAACTAGAAGGATTTTATTTATAATTATTCCTAATATATGTATTGGAACCCCATTATGAAAATTTGTGTTCCAAAATCCTTGATAACTAATATTTCTAGACCCAAACAGAATTTTCTACCAAAATAATTTCATTTGTAAAATTTATTCTGATGGAAAAATGCATGAAGGCCTCTAGTATATGTATATTTACTTAGACAGTGGTAGATTAAGACATATGAAAAAAATATAATTCATGTTTTTAGAGCCTGATAATGTTTGATGGTACACATATATCGTTTGGTGATAATGTGGAATAGAAAATAATTATCCTTGTACAAATTAGAAAAAATATTTTATTTTATAAAGTTCTATATTTTGACGATTTATGGTACAATCTATTTTTCATTTCCAATTGATGTTATGATGGTTCTCATGTTAATTTTTAAAATGATGTTTTCAATGTTTTTTATTCTTGAAATAATTTTATATTTACTACTTTTCGAAATGATAATGTTTATGTAGTAGATATAATTTTTTAAATTTCTCAAAATTCTTCATGATTACGTTCCTTTGAAAAGAAATCATGGGATTGGGATAGGAGACTAGGACACTGAAATATTCACTCTCATAGGAATCTGATTATTAAAGGGACATTTAGGGAACTACAAATGCATGTGTTTCGAACTATTAATGTTTTTAACCCCGGTAAAAAGAAAAACAAAAAAAAACATGAAGCATGATATTATTATACCATGTATGATATGTTTGTAGAATATCATTATCAACATAGAATTTAAACCATATGGAGTGATAAAGGACATGGGTTTGAAAATGATTATTTTGAATCATTTTTCTCATGAAATGGTTACAATCATAATTTCTATTCTCTTAAGAAACAACAACAGTATGGAGTTAATGAATGAATAAATAGGACATTATAATATATAGCCCAAACAATGACAAATGAATATGATCAACCTTTATATTTTTTTGGAGAAGATGTCAATATAGATGTCACGGCCCATCCCTCAGATCTCGTACTGTGACTCCCCCAAGCCCACCTTCCATAGGCCAGGGGCTAGTGACTAGCACTAAAGGTGTATTCCATAAAAACGGTAAGGCATTATCTTTAAAACCTCTAACTCACATTACTAAGAACAAAGACGGATACAAGATCAATGTAAATCAATGTGGTAAACATAATGTGTATAGAATGTTAAAAGGGGATAGAATAAAAGCCCAACTGGAATGTACCAGAAAATTAGGAAGTACAAGTACACTGGAACAGCTCCTATGAACTCCCACCAAGGATTATACCTGATTGGTAGGTAAAAATCTCAAACGGTCGTATCTATGGTTCAACTTGTCTATTTCACACCGCCGAGATACCTCCAGTTCTGATACCCTCAGCATCGATCAATGTTGTTTGTCATCTACACCAAACACAAAAAGGTACGGGCATCGCCTGTGTAGGTGTGAGTATAATGATACTCAGTAGGGACCTCGAGATCCTTGAAGGTCACAAAAAATACAAAAAGGATATACCACAAAGCAGGAAAACAATAGAAAACCCTTCTTACGTATATTCCAATACATATACCTAAGTTGTCGAGTAAACTCATCTCAATCATTAAGAAACTCAAGTCCCAAATCAGAATCCCAAAGCACAACTGTCCCATGAATTAATCAATACAACAAAGGTAACACCATGAAGGTAAGTAACACAAAGGTAACACCACACATAAGAATAACACCAGGGTATAACGATGAATGTATGCACCACAAAGGTATGCCACATAGATGATTACCATAGAGGTAAAGACACTGCTCACACAAGGTATAACATAGGTATTTTAGTAATGATGGTTATATGTAACTATTGAATCATCTCACTATGTTGAAAGGAAGACCCACGTAGGATCCTATATCATCAGACCCATGTATGACCCTAAATCATCCGACCCACATAGGACCCTTGTACAACAGTCCCATGTATGATCCTAGAGTAGTCACATTTGGATTTCTAGAGCATATCCAATTGGGATACTAGAACACAGATCCATGTAGAATCCCAAAGCATAGACCCACATAGTATCCCATTCCCATGTTACATCCTGCTACAGTGTTCCCGCACTATGCTCGCTTGATTTCAAGAGGGTCTGCTCCTCAAGCCACAGGTTGATACTCCAAATGCCACGAAGTCCCATGAAGAAGTATCCTAACTGACGGTCACATATTAGGGTTCTCAACACAACTGAAGAAGCGTCAATAAAATACCCGGTCTGTATGTTATCGGACATTTAGTCCCGCGGGCCCAGTTGGATTCATGTTCTATCCAAACTAGACATACCCAAACATTATCCAAATATCATGTTGGTTATACCAAAAGGACAATTTCGATCCAAGGATCATGTTTCCATAGACGATTCATCAAAAGGATGCTAGTAGACCATGTTATGGTCGAATGAGTGGGAAGGAGTCGAAGATGGTTTGGGTCCGGTCCGACTCGGTCGGACCGACCCATCCCGAGACATCCTGGGTTGACACATGTCTGGCCCTCAGTCCAGCCTGGTCCGCTGGGTCTAGCCTGACCCACTGGTGCATCCCGGCCTGCTGGGTAGCCCACTAGCATGCGGCTAGGTGTCCCGCAGTGGGGTCCGCCATATCCAACCTCCAATAGTGAGGCGCCCCTTGGGTACCCTGAACAACTGGGATGTTCATGTTAGGTAGCCGACTGGATGGTGCCACATGGCGATGGCTGCTGGAACACAGGACCTAGGGTCTTGCTCGGCTCCCCTTATGGCCAGACATCCAGCTCACATGTGCGGCGCGGTCGCACGCCACACCACCACCGACGACCGACAGTGAGACGGATGCCCTCCCCCATCGCCACTGGCTAGTGTCACGACCCATGCATGCCAGCGGTGAGGACATGCACCACCACCCCCTTCGCGCGGTTGGTCGTGCGCCGATCACCGTCCCCACCCCGCCGTGGCAGATGAGCCATGACCCTTCTCCGGCGGCGCGGTCGGCCAGAGTGTGAGCCTCCTCTCTTGAGCCCCCCTGGTGTTGGTCGCCGGCACGGGTCACCGACAACATTCCCAGGGTCACCGGGCACACCCCAATGCCCCGTTATTCATTCCTAAAACTCCCACACATTACTCGGAACATCGCCATTGACAGAAGACCATCATTAACCACAATCTTTGAAGAGAGTTCAGGCCGTGTTTGTTTTTCCCACAACCTCTGGGTTTGAACGGTAGCAGGTGGAATAATTGTTCAGAAAAAAAGGATTGTTATGACTGGGGTAAGGGGTATTCAAAACAACATTCCCTACCTCGTTTGTTGGAATGATCTGGAGATGAATTCAGTGATGGGGAAGAAAAATGATGTCTGTCACTCTCATAACACGCTCCAAAGATAGTTCCTCGATCTTGATCTGGATGATGTTCTTCATTGTATGAAGATCTTCAGAGGCTCTCCCCCTATGTTATCCCTTTTCCAATGATTTCCCCGACAAATAGGTGAGGTTGAAATATTAATTTGGTTTTCTTATTTGATACAACTAATGTTGTAACATTAATTATAAGAATTCGAAGGGTTTTATTCACATTAAGATGGGTTAGGGTGGTCCCCACCACCATTCATTCCAATGAGATGTTCCAAATAATTATAATTTTTTTTTTATTTTTATTATATATTTTTTTATACTCCCCCATGAAAAAAAAACTTTCACCCTCAACCTACGGAGGTCGAGGTGATGATTTCTTTAATACTATATCCGCACTGCGAGTTCAATGGTGTCATAAAATTTCAATTTTGAGCACCAGTTCAAAAGTTACAAAACACAGCTCGCGTGTTTACAGAATGTACCTGAAAAAAAGTTCAGAAATTCATTTCAGACAATCTGGTCCTCAGAATCACACACCGTCAATTTCTGCAGACTCATCATACTCACATATATTTAACAAAATTAACATGGAAAATTACGGTCGTTAAATTCTCCTAACCTTAGGGATTTGCATCCCCGAAATCCACATAAAAAAATTACATGGGAAAAAAATGGGGAGACTGAGCTCAAATCTGAGCCTCCTGCTCTGATGTGTTTTCCTAGAGATTCACATGCTACAAAAGAATGAACACTATAGGAATCGATTTCCCACGAAGGAGTCTTTTTTTCAATACTCTATCTCCATTAGAACCTGTGTAAACGTCGCCCCATCGTCGATGCCCATCTCACCCAGTCAATGATGTGTGAAGGGTTTTGAACGTATCTCCTACAATAGGATACATGGAATAAGTCATGAACGCGGTGCATCTGAGGTGGAAGAGCTATATAGTAAGCCACCTCGCCATCTCTACTGAAGAAATCAAGGGTTTGATGAACCTCAGTGATAATTTTTTTCCACAGAAAAATATCTGCTAACATCATCATGGTGACACATAGAAAGGCGTGGTCACCATCCTCGAACTCCAGATTTCTCCATCTCCTATCAGGATTAGATTTATTCACACTCTGTGCAGTTTACATCCACTCCAAGATGATCTGCCCCTTCTCTATGGTGGCTCATACCATCTCTATTCCCACAAGTGTCGGCTCCCTTGGGACAGTCCAGCACAAAGGTGATCCACAATGTTGGCTATAAAGACCCTCGAATGGTTCCATATCGATGGTGGAGTGACAGATGTTGTTGTATAAAAACTCCACCAAGGTAAAGTGATCCTCTCATCTATGACTGCAGTTGAGGATGTATGCACGTCTAATTTCCTCAAGGGTCTAAACGGTCAACTCAGTCTGGCCATCCGTCTATGGATGAAAAATGGTGTTCAAACAAAGTTGCGTCCATAAAGCCCCCAACAACCCCTTCCATAGCTAGGAAGTGAAACATGCATTACCTTTAGAGAAACTAATTGAGGGTATTACATGTAGCCACACAATATCTTGCACATAAAGGTGTCCCATGATCTCCACTAAACCCTGCTCTCTGAAAGGTAGGAAGTGGGCTGACTTGGTAGGTCGGTCGATGATCACCCAGATTGAATCATGACCCCATGATGTACGTGGATGTCATATCACAAATACCATGTATATTCCATCCCAGATCCACTCTGGGACCAATAAATACTAAACTAAGCCTACTGGTACATGATGATTTGCCTTCACTTGCTGACATGTGAGGCACCGAGAGACAATCTCTACTACTGCTTTCTTCACTCTCAGCGACCAATTCTGTTTTTGGAGGTCCTGTTACATCTTCTCCACTCCTGGATATACAGCGAGGGCTGTGTATGAAACTCCTGCAACACTTCCTTTCGGAATGACACCAGTACTATATTATGTCTTTTGAAGAGGATGAGAAGCTCCCCACCTTCAAAAAATCCATCAGGAGCATGTCCTATGGATATCTTAGCATATCGAGCCTCGTAGTCAGTGTCTCAACGCTACGCCTCCCTGAATCGTTAATGGTGTAGTGGAGTTACTATAAGAGACTGATGAAAATATCCTCCATATCGATCAAAAAAGGATATCTGCAAATTGTCTAGGTGATCTATCACCTCAGTCAAGAACTGTATACCAGATCTCCTACTGAGTGAATCATCTACAACATTCTGCTTCCCATGAGTATAGACTATCTCAAAGTCATAGTCCTCGAGAAACTCCACCCAACAAAATTGTCTCAATTTCAGGTCCTTCGGAAAAAAGATATACCTGAGACTCTGGTGTTCAGAGATGAATGTGAAATGCTCATCCATCGGATAGTGTCTCCACATCTTCAAAGAAAATACCACTGCTAGTAACACAAGGTCATGGGTAGAATAGTTCGGCTCATGCAATCTAAGCTGTCAAGAAAAATATGTAATAAAAACTCCCTCATGCATCAGGACACATCTGAGCCTGGTCCCTGATGCATCGTAGTAGACTACATACCCCATTCCCTCCTCCGGTAGCCTCAAGATGGAGGAACTAGTCAGTATCTTCCTCATTTCTTGAAAACTCGACTGGAATCTCTCCGAAAAAACGAACGGTTTCCCTTTATTCTTAAACACTAATAAATGTGCTGCAACTTTGAAGAAATATAGCTCAAATCCCTAGTAGTTTATGGCCAATCCTAGGAAACTCCATAACTCTATAACACACTTGGGTGGATCCCAATCAAGTACCACCTCAATCATCGCTGGATCCATCGAAACATCATCCTCTGAGATGACTTGTCCCAGAAAGTGAACCTCCCCGATCCTGAATTGGAACATCGAGTGCATACCATAAAGGTGGTTCTCTCATAGTGTGTCCAGAACAATCTTCAAATTATAGGAATGCTCCTCCTCAGTAGATGAGTATTACAGAATGGCGTTGATTAATACTACAACAATGAGATCAATGTATGGATGAAAGGTCCTATTCTGAGTCCCACAAACACTACTGGATCATTGGTCACTCCAAAAGACATGACCAAAAAACTCACAATGGTCATACTAACATCTGAAAGTCATCTTCTGTACATCCTCATCTCATACACTGAGCTGGTGATAGCATGCCCTGAGATCTGTCTTCGAGAACCAATGTTCTCCCTTCAGCTGATAAAAGAGGTCGCTAATCCTTGGGAGTTGGTACTTTTTCTTCATAGTCACCTAGTTCTGGATCCGATAGTCAACACAATGTCTCATGCTCCCATCCACCTTATTGGAGAAAAAACTCAATGCTCCAAAAGTGAAACACTGGTCCAAATAGACCCCTTCCGCTGTAAGTCCTCCAACTATACATGTAGCTCACGAAGCTCCGTGAGATCCCTCTGATACGTTGGTGTAGATATTGGTTTCATCCCAGGGTCAAGTCAATGTAAAATTACACCTCTCTACGAGGAGGTAGACCCAAATAAACATAAGGAATGACATTCATGTGCTGGTCCACCACTATAGGATAGCTATGACTCTCCACATCAAATGCTCCAAGGGTAAGGATAGACAACTGATGAGTTATTGGCTGCACTCTTCTCCAGGAAAGTCCATCTTGTCATACAAATTCTCCCTTTTCACTGGTGAAGGTAAACCTAGTCCCATTAATGTGGACACACCATACTTTTCACCTATTGCAATTGATTTGGTCATGGACAGTAGACAAACAATCCATACACATGATGATGTTGTAAGGCCTCAACGCTGATACTAGAAGATCCCAGCCAATGCTATCACCTCCTAGATTATGCTCACACTACTAGCACCAGTGTGTAATCCCTAAATCCTCTCTCGTAAGAGTCTATTGCCATATGGATTGAGCCAACAGCTCCGCGTGAATCTTCGATCTACAAACGAGCATATTGGCAATAAAATAATTATAGGAACATGTGTGTATAAGTACTGCAGCTAAGGAGGAGTAGACACAAATTATAGCTCATATCATCTCTGGAGCATCTTGGTCTTTAGTCTCCACTGATTGGAGTTGAGCTCGCCCCTTTTCACATATTCCTTATGGTCATGGTGGACCACCTAGTGGTGGTGGCAGTAACACCTCAAATCATTTCCCACCAACAACGGCACGACCAGCTGCTCTTCCACGTCCACTTTCTCTCTATGGACCTCTATGGTCGAACCACTATCTATAACTGGGCAGTTTTAAACTATCTTCTGTTCATCCATGTGGCGGGTCGGGTAGTCACAATCCATGTGAACCTTCCCGCCTCAAGTGTAACACTGCCTACTCCTCGCATGACTGGCTCTGTCTCGGGTACCCTGCACATCTGACCCTGAATCCTGCGGTCATCCACCTATAGGTCGGGTCCTATTAGACCACTGTGACATCTTTCTACTGCCTTCTACATAAAAATATTCTACATGACACCCTATGGTGGGTCTCACTGCTGGTGACTGCTCATCAAGAAAGCTCTTCACTAATAGGGCTCGCTCTAACAACCTCACCTATGTTATGATGCTGAGAGAAATCCCCGAATGCATGATCTGCCGCCTGAGTCCCTGATCAAAGGTATAGGCCATGATAAATGTGTATCGTGCCATATCAGTGGAGTATCATGAGTGGTTGGTGAACCTGATTGAGTACTGCGCCAGAATCATGATGCCCTACTCCATATAAAGAAGCTCTTGTATGAGCACAATGCGAAGGGTAGCTAGGACAATATCTGCCTCAAATAGGTTCTCAAAGTCTTCCCAGAGGTGTGTCACCTCGTTGTGAACCTTTAGAATCAAGCCCCTCCATATGCCAGTTTAAACCTATAGAAGGCTGGCGACAAGGATCACCTTGAGATCAACTGGTATCCCTACCAGTCAGAAGACTCTCACTATGGCCTCTATCAAATCCTTATACACTTGTGGGTCTATCTCACCCATGATCATGGGTGGCCTCTTGTGCTTGAACTCGTGCAATGTGCTCAAGAGGAGTTCACTCTTTGCTGCTGGAGATTGTGACATCGGTGGCCTAATGAGTAACGATACCGCTGATGCCTCTACTGATAAAGGGTCGTGCACTGAGGCCTCATCGCTCGGTGGGCTATAATCACATTCTCTTCCAGGAACCCTACCTGGCCATCTAGGTGGAGGCACCTTGAAAAGAAATAGGTGCACTATGGTCAATAAGTTATACCTGGTGAGATGAAAAAAAGAGATAACAATGAATACTTTCCAAAACACACACGCAATTAGTGTTTTCATGCAGTGAGTCAGAAATTAGAAGTCAGGGTCCTAGTGAATGGAGAAATCGGCCACTGTACCAACACTGGATTCCCTAAACTGATAACCACACTCATAAAAATTAACACTATTTCCATTAAAAGATCATAGTCCAATTTTCTATGGTATAACCGACTCCTCAAATACCAAATTTTCACAACCCATCCCTCGGGGCCCATGAAATGACTACCCCCAAGACCGCCTTCCATTGGCTCGGGGCTGACGACTAGTACATAGGAATATTCCATAAAAATGGGAATTCATTGCCTTTATATCCTGTATCTCACACGACTAAGAACAAAGAAGTATACTTGCACAAAGTATAACTATATAGTAAATAGAATGTGTATATATAGTAAAAAGGGGCCAGAATACAATCCCAACTAGAAAGTACATGAAAAATGGGAAGTAAAAGAAAACTGGGAAGTACAAGTAAACAAGAACAACTCCTTTCAACACCCTCCAAGGATCCTACCTGAAGGGTAGGTATAGCTCTCGAATGGTTGTATTTATGGTACGCCTCATCTAATTTCCAACTCCTAGCTAACTCTAGTCATGATACCCTCAGCCTCAATCAATTGTTTCTGTCATCTACAACAAACACATCATGGTGCGGGTGTAGCCCATGATGGGGTGAGTATAATGATACTTAGTAGCGACCCTGATACCAACAAAGGTCTCATGAAATCCAAAAATGAATAACCAGAATGTATGAAAACAATATTCAATCCTTCATAGTTAAATGGAGAAACATATACCTATGTAGACTAGTAAACTCGCCTCAATCATGTGGAAACTAATGTCCCAACTCAGAAGACCAAAAATAAAATGCCCCAAAAAGGAAAGAATACCACGAAGGTATGTACGACAAAGCTAACACCACAGTGAAGAATAACACATAGGTATCACCATGAAGGTATTCACCATAATGGTACACCACAAAGATGATTTCCACAGTTGTAAAGACTCAGTTCACACAACGAATAACTTAGGTACTGTAGTAATAATGAATAGATGTAAATACTTAATCATCTAACTCTATTGAGAGGCATACCCACTAGGATCCTAAATCATCAGACCCACTTAGGTTCCTAAATCATCATACCCACATAAGATCCTAGTAGAGCAGACCCACGTAGGATCATAGAGTAGTACCACATGGATTCTTATAGTGGATTCAAGTGGGATACCAGAACAAAGACCCACATAGGATCCCTATGCATAGACCCACATAGGATCCCATTCTCATGTTACAGCCAGCTACAGGGTTCCCGCACTGATCTTTCTTGATCATCGAAGGGTCTGATCCTCAAGAAAAATGTAGATACTCCATCTAAAATAGATTCCCTTGAATAAGAATCACAAAGGACCTCCACGTAATAGGGGTCTCAATGCAATAGAAAATGTGTCAATTGGACACCTGGTCTGTAAGTTATCGGCCTTTTAGTCCAAAGGGCCTGCTTGGATTAATGTTTGATCAACCCGGCCTTACCCCAACATTATCCAAATCTCATGTGGGGTATACCATAAGGATTGTCTCGATCCATGGTTTTTGGTGTCATAAACGGTTCATCAATCAGACACTTGTAGGCCATGTTATTGATGAATGAGTGAGAAGGATTTGAAGTTGGTCTAGGTCCTGTTTGACTAGGGTCAGGCCCAGGGTCCGATCCAGCCCGATGGGTCCAAACGGGTCCACTAGGTCCGGCCTGGCCCACTGGAACTTCCTGGCCTGGTGGGTGGCCCACGCCGGCAGCCTGTTGAGCAGCCCGCGTTGGACGGCCCACAAACCCACGCAAGCCCGCCCCTAGGTGGCCCTACGGTGGATTCCGTCCTAGCCGCCACACAAGGGGGAGGCACCCATTGAGTACCCAAAACGACTGGGTCGTTCGGTTTGTGTAGTCTCCTGGCCAACACTACATAGTGCCGGTAGCTGGTACGTGGGACACATGTTCTCACTAGGCTCCCCGGCTGGCCGGACGACCGACCCACCCGTGTGACGAAAATACGTGTTGTAGTCATGCAGCTGGCACTGCCAAAGCTTGGCTGAGAGTCGGCTACCCTCCCTGGCCACCACAGCCTCATGCTGCAGCCCCTGTACGCTGGTGATGCAGATGCATTCCACCACACCCTCATGCGGCTGGTTCTGTTGCGGCATCCCCCCATGCTCTGCAGAGGCCGACGAGTCTGGGCCCTTCTCCGATTGCGCGGTTGCGCCACTTCCATCATCACGGTCGGCAGGATTGTCAGCCACTGCTCTTGAGCCCCACTGATGCCAGTCGCCAGCATGGGCCTCTAGAGACATTCCCTAGGTCACCAGGAGCACCCTAATGTCCGGTTCTTCATTCCAAAAACACCCGCTCTTGACTAGGAACGTCTCCATCAATTCAAGACCATTATAAACCACAACGGTTGTGGAGTGCTTTGGCCGTGTTCATTTGGCCCACACCCTCTAGGTTAGAATAGTAGAAAGAGGTACATTTTGTCTTAAATCAACTATATTGACTAGAACATAGTAAGTGGTATTCAAAAATACATTCCCTACATTGTTCATTGGAGGCATCGCAAGATGAATTCGGTGAAGGAAAAAAATAACTGACGACAGTCTCTCCCACAACATGCACCAAAGATAGTTCCACGATCTTTATCTGGAGGTTGTTCTTCATTGGAGGGTGATCTTTCGAGGCTCTCCCGCCCACGTTCTCCAATTGGAAATGATTCCCCCCACAAAGAGATGAGGTGCCAATATAAATTAAGTTAAGTTAATTAATATACCTAATTTTGACACATTATTTGGTATAATTACAAGGGTTTCCTCACATTAAGAGGTGTTTGGGTGGTCCCCACCACCATGCATTATAATGGGAGGTTTCAAATAAAAATAAAAATTATTTTTTTTATTTATATTAATTTTTTAAAACTATCCCACGAAGAACACAAAAACCAACATTCACCCTTGACCTACTGCAATCGATGTGAAGGTCTCCTTGATCAAATATCAGCACTGCGAGTTCCACGGTGTCCTTAGATTTCAATTCCGAGCACTGGTTCAAATGTTACAAAACTCCGCTCGCGCATTTAATGAACGTACCCAAAAAAAGTTCAAAAATTCATTCAAAGCACTCTGGGCCTCAAGATCACGTTCTTTCAATTTTTACGGACTCGTAATTTTTCCTTATAATTAATAAAAATTACCTGGAAAATTCAGGTCAGTATGACAACATACTATATTATAAATATTGTTTTACTCAGACCTATTCATAAGAAACCCACTTATGATCTATGAAGAAATTGGACACCTAATGTTAAATAGTTATAGTTTTTGGTTGGAAATTAATTATTATTACCACAAAGGAAATATTTGAATACCATTCTTCTAAAATTGATGAGGTAAATTTCTTTGGATATCTAATTTATAGAAATACATATAGTGTTTTTAATAAGAAAAAAATAGTGGAAGAATTATTCCACATCAAATTTGATGAAACAAATCCATGTGTACCTATGACCTCCCTAGAAAATTATGAGCATGATTTATAATCTCTAAAAATTAATTCAACATCATTATATTCTGATTCCAAATAACATAAAAATCATCCAACTCTGATGAATTTCTAGAACATCCAAACCTCCAACCTAAAAATCCAGAAGTTCCCAGTTCCTCTCTCTATAGGTCTATTAGAGCCATTATATATAATATTTTAGATTTATTTGTTGGTGATCTAAATATAAGACTACAAACTATTGATTATTTTATAAATAAGGTTGAATATCAGGTTTCCATGTCTCATTATAGACTTTAGAATATAAATTATGTTACTAATTATGATTTTTCAGTATTAGAAATGAAATAAAGTATAAATTTGTTTGAATGAAACAAATTATGGGAATTGGTAGATATACCTATGAAAAATTAGACTATTGGGGATAAATGTTTATTTAAGAACAATATTAAAGTCATTTACTATAGTTACATACAAGTCTTGACAAGTTACAAAAGTTAATAGTAATGAAGAAGAAATTGATTATCTGGAAATCATTACTCCCATTGACATACTTAAATCCATAAGAACACTTATTGCTTATATATAAAACCTAAATTTAAATATTTATCAAATTTATATTAATATTGGTTTAGTTTATGGTTTTATATTTGAGTTTTTTAATAACCCCCTTGTTTTAAATACCCACATTTTTAAAATAACGTCTTTAATTTAACAAATGATTTATATGGTTTAAAACATGATATTAGATATTTGTATGATATGATCAATGACTTCATGATTTCAGAAGGTTTTTCAGAAGTAATAGTTGATCCAACAATTTTCTTATGTATAATTTAAAGTGATTTAATATAAGTACAATTCTATATTGATGATATTATTTTCATAACATCAAGAAATTATTTATGTAATTATTTTAAAAAAATGATGACAAATTAATTTTAAATGAGTATAATGGGTGAACTATAATTCATTAATGGATATCAAATTATTCTTTAAAAAGGAATTATATAAATCTAATAAAAATACAAAAAATCACATGTACAACATTTTACCTTGGATAAAACTAAAAATAGTGATTCTTGAAACTGCATAACATGTAAATTTAATCATGATAAAGATGAGAAATTTGTTTATTAAACTAGTTATAAAGGTAAGATTGTAATTATTCTTTATTTGAATTCTAGATTGGAGGATTATATTTTTTGTGTGTGTAAATGTGATCATTTTCAATCAAACCTAAATGTTTCACTCATAGTTGCTGTTAAAGGAATTTTCAAACAATGCAAGTATAAAAAAATTCAGAATTATCTTTCTCTAAGGAAAGTAATTTTATTTAGGAATTTATTATGATGATGAATTCAGTGGATGTAATTTATATTGAAAAATAACATCTAATACAATTAACTTTTAATGAAAGTATCTTATTTCATAGTGTAGTTAAAATAAAAATTATATATCATTATATACTGCTAAAGATGAGTACTTATCATAAAGAAGTTTCTATACATGAATTCTGTGGATGAAACACACTCTACTAGACTATGTATATTAATTCCAAAAAGTCCCCATAAATTGTGATAACATAAGTGATAGAATGATATCTATGAATATTTATTCACATTGTAAGATTATTTATATTGATATAAGACATCAATTTTGAGATAACATTTTCAAAACGAAGATATCACTATTGAATTTATTTGCATAGAACATCAATTATCTTATATATTCCCTAATAATTTGAATTCTAAGAGAATTATTAATATTAAACACGAGTTAAGAATGATTAATTTTGGTTATGTTTAATTTCGGTTGGCATACATTTGTGTCAAACTGTTGGTTTCTCATTCCATTGTCTTCTAACATTTTTGGGTTGTCACACCATTGGTTTGTCACACCATTGGGTTTTCTCAACATTGGTTTTATTATACATTCAATTCCATTCCATTGTAATTTATTTGTTTCTTGATATCTGGAATCACCAATTTTTTTTCTCCAGTTTTATGTTATTTGACATTATATTGATTCCTATTTTTCATTAGATTTTAATTATAAATTTTTTTTATTTATAATTTAAGAAACCTAATATACCAAAGGATATTTAATGGAATAATTTCTATTCTAAAATGTCACGACCCACCCTCGGGGTCCGTGCCGTGACTACCCCAAGCCCGGCTTCCATAGGCCAGGGGCTGGTGACTAGCACCAAGGCGTAAATCCCAGTAAAAAGGGAAGGCATTTCCTTTGTAAAGTAAAAAAATACCACAGAGTAAACAAGCGGAAAGTAAAAACTAAGTAAAAACAGAGTACAACTGAAAGTGCGGAAAATTAAATGGTCCAGTATACAAACCCAAACTGAAAGTAAATTACAACTCGAAAGGGAAAAAATCAATTATAAAGTAAAAGCCGCTACACCGAGCTGTCCACTGGAAATCCCACCTGAAGG
The DNA here is from genome assembly GCA_963277665.1 of Viscum album. Taxonomy (NCBI): domain Eukaryota; kingdom Viridiplantae; phylum Streptophyta; class Magnoliopsida; order Santalales; family Viscaceae; genus Viscum; species Viscum album. The sequence continues at coordinate 446,070,120 of OY728160.1, forward strand.
GTGGGTACAGATAGCTCCACTGCTCCACGGGTCCCGTCGTCCGCTCTGATCACGTCCCGCCCAGAGGTCCACCTCCAGGTACCGTCCTACTCTGCAAGCCTCAGCCAAGATCAACATTGTTCGTCGTCTGCAACCAACACAACGTAGTGCGGGCATATCCCGAGCAGGGGTGAGTATAAGATACTCAGTAGGGACCCCGAGACCCCCGATGGTCTCCCAAAATCCACAAAGGATAAACCACAATGGAAGATACAATTACGAGGTAACAACCGAAACTACTTAGGTATATTCCCATACATATACCTAAGTCATCAATTCCAATACCCTCCAACCTCCGAGCCCGAGTACAACTCAGTCCACACAGGAAAGTATACATATTCCACACAGGAAAGCAAAACGAAATCCACACAGGATAACACAACACAATCCACACAGGAAAGTAACAGGATTCAGCTCACATAGGTATACTTCTTTGAAAGACGATAAAGATGATCTCGGATCCATCTAAGTCGTCGGACCCACGAAAGATCGATAGATAACTAACCCCCGCAAAGACCCACACAGGATCGGGCCTACACAGGACCTGTAAGCGCTGGTTCTCACATGACCGCTGAGCGCAAAGACCCACACAGGATTGGGCCCACACAGGACCTGTAGCACTGATCCACGTAGGATCGCTGAGTGCTGTAGTCGTCGTCGAATCCACACAGGATCTCTGTACTCTCGCCGTCGCTGTCACAGTAGCAGTAGCAGTAGCAGTAGTAGTCACAGTCGCAGCCAACACTAGGGTTGCCGCACACAGCAAGCTCGTTCAGGAGGGTACGCTCCACGTGCTGAGAGGCTGATACATCAACTGTCACAAAGTCCAGAGTTGATGTATCCAAAAGGTCCGTAACGTCAACAGGAACTCAACGCAACTGACGGCGCGTCGATCGGACGCCCGGTCTGAGAGTTATTGGGTTTTTCGTCCCAAAGGCCCGGTTGGTTTTTAAGGAAAAACCAGCCCGACCGTACTCCACCCACGTCCAAACCTCGGGAGGAGTATGAAAAAAGATCCGTCTCTCTAAGAGGAACACAACAAAGCTGACGGCATGTCAATCGGACGTCCGTAGCTCAAGATATGAGCGTTTCCGCTCCGAAGGCCCGGTTGGTTCGTGAACGAACCAACCCGGCCGAACTCAAAGTATTCCGAAACTTTGATTGCGATATACCGAATCGACCGTCTCGATCCAAGGATCGCATTACCACTAACGGTCCGTCAATCGGAGGTCCGTGGCTCAAGTTATGGCCAAAAGACCGAAGTTGTTTCGAAAACGGGGGGTCCGGGTCCGGGCCGACCCGGCCCGACCCTCCCCTGGGTCGGCCCGAACCGGGTCTCCCCGACCTGGGTCCGCCCTGGCCCGGCCGGCGGAGGTCCGGCGCGGCCCGGCCGGCGGCGGCGCGGCCTGGCGCGGCTCGGTGCCACGCACAGGGGGCAAGGCCCCCGCTTTTGTTTAGCTGGCGGCGCGGCTTAAGCCGCGCCTTTGGAGAACCGGCCCCCCCTCGTGGGGGCCTTCTTTGAGGAAAAACGGGGGGCCGCCTGCCCCCCTTAATGAAACCGGCAGCCCCTCATAATGGGGGGGCAATTAACCTGGCCAAGGGAATTTAATTCCCCTGGTCTTTTTCCATCCGGCCGGCCCACCTAGCCGGCCTGTTTTTCTTCAACGGGACCGGAAAACCGGTCCCCTTTCCGGCTTCCGACGCCTGCGGCCCGACGAGCCATCGGTCCTCTCATCCCGCCGCGGCCCGGAATCGGCCGCGATGTTCGTCGTCCGGCGCGGTGCGACGGCACCGCACCCCTCCGCCGCAGCCCCTCTCCGGTCGCGGCACCTTTGGTTTTCTTCGACGTGGCGCGACGGCGTCACGTTCATGATGATCCTTCCATGGCGCGACGCGACGGCGTCACGCAATATAACCGTGCGAATTTCCGTGTGGTGTGACGGCACCACGCCTTCTCGATCATCCACAAGAAAATCATAATAATCCAGGACAAGGGAGGGGGAATTCGGCCGTGTTTGTGCGGTCCGACCCCTTCCCTCTCGTTAGACGATAACACGTAAATATTTATCCACAAGATTATCATGCTAGAACCAAGAACGAGAGTAAATAAATAATCAACAACAACCCCTACCTTGGTTTCAAGATCGAAGATCGTCAACGACCCGCGGAAGACAAAGTCGCGGAAGTCGGGCGTCGCGGTAATCGTTCGTCAAATCCGTTGATGAAGAGGTACGTCCGAAGACGTACGTCGTTGGAGAATCTTCGTAAGCCGACGAAGGAAGTCCGAGGAGGAAGCGGCGTTCCCTTTCGTTGACACGGAAGACGTCGTCGATCTTCGGAAACAACCGGCTATGAAGAAGAGAGGAGCGGCATTCTTCGTCGGAGCTCGAAGGTTCTTCGCGTTCTTCGTCAAAGTTGAAGAAGAAGAAGGAGAACCCAAATCTTCTCAAGAAGGCTAGAGAAAAATAACCAAATAAAATAAGCTAGAGTCTTATTTTATTCACACACTTAACAAATTGAATTTCAAAGGTTTGAAATTCAAACAAAACAACTCCATTAATTAACAAAGTTGTCATGTCATTTAAAGAGGGGTTAAAGGGAGTTTTTAAAAGAGAAGGTGAAAAGTCAGGGTTCGTGTGGGCCCCACCACACTTAATCCTCTCAAGGGAGGTTAAGTGGGTGTGGGTCCCACCCCTAACTTCCTTTGAGAGAAGTTATCCAACAAGATAAAAAAAGTGTTTCCACGTTTTTATATTTAACTTCTTATAATTTCTCCCAAAACTAACTTTCGTCCCGCATAAAACGCAACCTCGGAAAAGGTCCCCTTAATCGAATATCGGCGCTGTGAGTTCATAGGTGCCCTCAGAATTTGATTCCGGGCACCGATTCAAAAGTTATAAATTCCCGCTCGTTCGTTCACTGAACGTACCCGAGCCAAACTTCGGAAATTGATTCCGAGCACTCTGGGCCTCGGAATCAAGTGCTATCAGAAACCGCGTTCTTGTAAAATTCCAAAGAAAATTAAGAAAAAAAATTCCCTTGAATTTTATGGGTCTTTACATTACTCCCACATCAGGGATTTATGTCCCCGTAAAGATACATCAAAAACTAGGGAAACAAATGAGGGTACTAAGCACGCATCTGCGCCTCCCGCTCCCATGTGCTCTCCGGGAGGTTCCCGTGCTTCCATCTGATGCGCACAAGAGGAATCGATCGCCCACATAGGATCCACTTCTTTCGATCCTCTATCTCCACTAGGACCTCCGTAAAAGTCGCCCCATCGTCAACGTCAAGGTCTCCATGGTCAATGATGTGCGTCGGGTCGTGCACGTATCTTCTCAGCTGAGATACGTGGAAGACGTCGTGCACCCGGTGCAACTGAGGTGGTAGAGCCATGCGATAAGCCACCTCGCCAATCCTGCTGAGGATCTGGATGCGTCTGATGAAGCGCGGAGATAACTTGCCGCCTCGGCCAAATCTCCGAATACCACGTCGTGGTGAGACCCGCAAGAAGACGTGGTCGCCATCCTCAAACTCCAGTGGCCTCAGCCTCCTGTCAGCATATGACTTCTGCCAGCATTGAGCTGTCCTCATCCGCTCCTGGATGACCTCGACCTTCTCTGTCGTGGCCTGAACCATCTCCGGTCCCACAAGTGCTGACTCCCCAGGTTCTGTCCAGCACAAAGGAGATCTACAAGGTCGGTCGTACAACGTGTCATACGGTGCCATCCCGATGGTGGAGTGGTAGCTGTTGTTGTATGCAAACTCCACCAAGGTTAGGTGGTCCTCCCAGGTACGACCAAAGTCGAGGACACATGCGCGGAGCATGTCCTGGAGAGTCTGGATGGTCCTCTCCGTCTGACCATCCGTCTGAGGGTGAAAAGCTGTGCTCAGACGTAGCTGCGTCCCGAACGCCTCTTGTAACCCCTTCCAAAGTCTGGAAGTAAAGCGAGTATCTCGATCAGAGACGATAGATGATAGAACACCATGGAGCCGCACAATCTCCTGAACGTAGAGACGTCCCAAGCTCTCCACTGAGCCCTGATCTCTGATGGATAAGAAGTGTGCCGACTTGGTGAGTCGGTCAACAATCACCCAGATGGAGTCACGACCTCTTGAAGTGCGTGGAAGTCCAGTCACGAAGTCCATAGATATGCCGTCCCACTTCCTCTCCGGGACCTCCAAGGGTTGTACCATGCCTACTGGTACCTGATTCTCTGCCTTCACCTGTTGGCAGGTGAGGCATCGAGAAACGAACTCTGTTACTGCCTTCTTCATGCCCGGCCACCAGTGCTATCGTCTGAGATCCTGGTACATCTTCGCCACTCCTGGATGTACCGCCAAAGGAGAAGTGTGAAACTCTCTCAGCACCTCCTCTCACAAAGTGACTGGTACCATGGTATGTCCTTTGAAAATGATATCGTGCTCTGCTCCAAGGGAGAAACCATCAGGGGCCTATCCCAAGGATATCTGTGCATGCCGTGTCTCACAGTCAGCATCCTCACGCTGTGCCTCTCTGACCCGCTGCAGTAGTGGAGGGGTGACTGTGAGAGACTGGAGGAAGGCTGCTCCATCTCTATCCACGAAGGATATCTGTAAAGAGGCTAGCTGCTCTGTCGCCTCCTCAAGTAGCTGAATTCCCATCCTCCTGCTGAGGGCATCGGCTACCCCGTTCCCCTTCCTAGGAGTATAGACTATCTAAAAGTCGTAGTCCTAGAGGAACTCGATCCATCGCCGATGTCTCAGGTTTAGGTCCTTCTGCGAGAAGATATACCTGATACTCTGATGATCGGAAAAGACTACAAAGCGCTCGCCCATCAGATAGTGTCTCCATGTCTTCAGAGCGAAGACCACGGCTGCTACCTCCAGGTCATGGGTAGTGTAGTTCTGCTCATGCGGTCTCAACTGACGTGATCCATAGGCGATCACTGCCCGCTCATGCATCAGAACACATCTGAGTCTGGTCCCTGATGCATCGCAGTAGACTACGTACCCTACTCCCTCCTCAGGCAACCTCAAGATAGGTGCACTGGTCAATCTCTGTCTCAGCTCCTGGAAGCTCTGCTGACATCTGTCTGACCACACGAAGGGTTTCCCCTTCTTCGTCAAAGCTGTGAGTGGTGATGCAACTCTAGAGAAGTATGGCACGAATCTCCGATAGTAACCAGCTAGTCCCAAGAAACTCTGAACCTCAGTCACGCTCCTGGGTGGCTCCCATGCTAACACAGCCTCGATCTTCACAGGATCCACTGCAACTACCGCCTCAGAGATAACGTGTCCCAAGAAGTGAACCTCACGTATCCAGGACTGGCACTTCGAGAGCTTTCCATAAAGATTGTGCTCTCGGTGTGTGTCTAGTACAACTCGCAAGTGATAGGCGTGCTCCTCCTCAGTCGTAGAGTAAATCAGAATGTCATCGATGAAGACTACGACAAATCGATCGAGGTATGGCTGAAATATCCTATTCATGAGGGCCATGAACACTACTGGAGCATTGGTTACGCCGAAAGGCATAACCAAGAACTCATAATGGTCATTCCGACATCTGAAGGCCGTCTTCTGCACTTCCTCGTCTCTGACTCTGAGCTGATGATAGCCTGACCTGAGGTCTATCTTCGAGAACCATTGTGCTCCCTTGAGCTGACCAAAGTGTTCATCAATCCTTGGTAGCGGATACTTGTTCCTCACTGTCACCTGGTTCAGGCGACGATAGTCAACACAAAGTCGCAGGCTCCCATCCGCCTTCTTGGCGAACAATATCGGGGAAGCCCAGGGTGAAACACTAGGTCGGATGAACCCTTTGCCCTGCAAGTACTCCAACTATACCCGTAGCTCTCGAAGCTTGGCGGGGGCCATCCGATATGCTGGAGTAGATATCGGGGCTGTCCCGGGGTACAAGTCAATATAAAAGTCTACCTCTCTGCGAGGAGGTAGCCCTGAAACGTCGGCAGGAAAAACGTCTGCAAACTAGTCCACCACTGCAGGAAAACCAGGACTCCGCACGTCAACTTCTCCAAGGATGAGGCTAGCCAACTGATGAGTGATGGGCTGTCCTCTCCTCCGCGGAAGTCCATCCTGTGCTGCAAAGGCTCCCTTCTCACCAGTGAAGGTGAACCTGCTCCCGTCGGTGCGTACAAATCGCACCTTGCGCCTAAAACAGTCAATCTGCGCATGGACCGTAGATAGCCAATCCATGCCCAAGATGACGTCGTAAGGCCTCGATGCTGCTACAGGAAGATCCTAGCCGAAGCTCTCGCCTCCTAGAGTAATCTCACTCTGCCGGAACCAGTGCGTAATCGTCGAGTCTGCTCCCGTAGGAGTCTCTAGCCGTAAGGATCGAGCCAACGGCTCTGTCGGAATCTCCGAGCTCCGAACAAGGGCAGCGGCTATGAATGAGTGACTTGCTCCTGTGTCTATAAGAACTGCAGAAAGGTTGGAATAGACACAGATAGTACCTCGAATCATCTCGGGTGCGCCGTGGTCATAGGCCTCTGCTGCCTGGAGATGTGCTTGTCTCTGCCCGCCAGCTCCCTGTGGTCGGGGTGGACCTCCTGGTGGTGGTGGTGGCAGAGCATCAAAGCATCGCCCACCAACTGCTGCTCGGCCATCTCCTCTGCCTCATCCGCCTCCTCCCTGCGGACCGCCAAGGTCGACCCTCTGCCTCTGCCTCGGTGGTCCCTCAACTGTCTGCTGCTCCTCGGTACGGCAGGTCGGGCAGTCACGAGCCATGTGGCCCTGCCCGCCGCACGAGTAGCACTGCCTGCCTCTCGAAAGACTGGCTCCTCGCTGTGTGCCCCGCACTGCTGAGCTAGTGTCCTGAGGTCGTCTGCCCGAAGGTCTGGTCTGCCTGGACCACTGAGTCATCCGTCGACTGCCTGCTGCAGATGACTCTGCCACGTGCCGCCCTGCGGTGGGTCTCGGTGCTGGTGTAGACTCAGCAAGGAATCTCTCAATCAAAAGGGCCCACTCCAATACTCTTGTCTGAGTCGGTATGCTGAGGGAGATCAGCGATGCCCTGATCTCGTGTCTCAAACCTTGCTCGAAGGTCTGGGCTCGGAAGAATGGGTCTCGTACCATGTCAGTCAAGTAGCGCGAGAGATCGGTAAATCTCGCCGTGTACTGAGCGACCGTCATGCTGCCCTGCCGCAGTTGAAGAAGCTACTGGATACGCACCGCACGAAGGGTGGCTGGGACGAACTCTGAGAGGAAGAGGCTCTCAAAGTCTGTCCAAAGTAGAGATGCCTCATCGTGCACCTGGAGCATCAAGCTCCACCATCGTCCTGCTGCTGCGTGTAGTAGGCTCGCAGCGAGGATCACCATGAGGTCTACTGGTGTCCTCACTAGCCTAAACACACGTACCACTGCCTCCAGCCAGTCCTCGGCTGCCTGGGGATCCGTCTCCCCGCGAAACCTAGGTGGTCGCTGGCGCTGAAACTCATGCAGTGCGCTGAGGCGACTTGCATCGTCAGTGGCTGGCGCTGGAAGCATCAGGGGTTCGACGGGTAGAGCTACCGCCAGTGCCACTGCTGACAAAGGGACCTGCACCGAGGCCTCGTCACTCGGCGGGCTGTCGTCACACTCGACTCTCAGAACCCTAGCTCGCTGCCTTCATGGGGCTATCCTGAAAAGGAAACAGGTGCGCCATGGTCAGAACAGTATACCTGGTGAGCTGATATAAAGTAATCACAAATAAAACTTTGAAACACACACGCAATCAATGTTTTCGTGCATTAAGTCGGAAATCAGAAGTCAGGGTCCAGGTGTACGGATACGTCGGCCGCCGCACCAACACTGGACTCCCTGGACTGATAACCACACTCAATACGCTAAACATTATTACTTCACATAGAAAAGATCAGAGTTCGCGGTAGAACCGAACTTCTTTGATACCAATTTGTCACGACCCGCCCTCAGGGTCCGTGCCGTGACTACCCCAATCCCACCTTCCATAGGCCAGGGGCTGGCGACTAGCACCACGGCGTAAATCACAGTAAAAAGTGAAGGCATTTTCGTTGTAAAGTAAACAAGCACCATAGAGTACGCAAGCGGAAAGTAAACACTAAGTAAAAACAGAGTACAACTGAAAGTGCGGAAAAGTAAATGGGTCAGTATACAAACCCAAACTGAAAGTAAAGTACAACTCGAAAGGGAAAACATCAACTGTAAAGTAAAAGCCGCTACAATGAGCTGTCCACTGAAAATCCCACCTGAAGGGTGGGTACAGATAACTTCACTGCTACACGGGTCCCGTCGTCCGCTCCGAACACTTCCCGCCCAGTGGTCCACCTCCAGGTACCGTCCTGCTCTGTAAGCCTCAGCCAAGATCAATGTTGTCCGTCGTCTGCAACCAACACAACGTAGTGCGGGCATAGCCCGTGCAGGGGTGAGTATAAGCTACTCAGTAGGGACCCCGAGACCCCCGAAGGTCTCCCAAAATCCACAAAGGATAAACCACAAAGGAAGATACAATTACGAGGTAACAACAGATACTGCTTAGGTATATGCCCATACATATACCTAAGTCATCAATTCCAATACGCTCCAACCTCCGAGCCCGAGTACAACTCAGTCCACACAGGAAAGTATACGTATTCCATAAAGGAACGAAAAACGAAATCCACACAGGATAGCACAACACAATCCAGACAGGAAAGTAACAGGATTCAGCCCACACAGGTATACTTCTTCAAAAGACGATAAAGATGATCTCTGATCCATCTAAGTCGTCGGACCCATGAAGGATCGATAGGTAACTAACCCCCGCAAAGACCCACACAGGATCAGGCCCACACAGGACCTGTAGGCGCTAGTTCACACAGGACCGCTGAGCGCAAAGACCCACACAAGATCGGGACCACACAGGACCTGTATCACTAATCCACGTAGAATCGCTGAGTGTTGTAGTCATCGTTGAATCCACACAGGATCTCTGTACTATCGTCGTCGCTGTCACAGTAGCAGTAGCAGTAGCAGTAGTAGTCACAGTCGCAGCCAGCACTAGGGTTCCCGCACACAACAAGCTCGTTCAGGAGGGTCCGCTCCACGTGCCGAGAGGCTGATACATCAACTATCACAAATTCCAGAGTTTATGTATCCAAAAGTTCCGTAACGTCAACAGGAACTCAACGCAACTAAAGGCGGGTCGATCAGACGCCCGGTCTGAGAGTTATTGGCTTTTTCATCTGAGGGCCCCGGTTGGTTTTTAAGGCAAACCCAGCCCGACCGTACACCACCTGCATCCAAACCTCGGGCGGAGTATGCCAAAAGATCCATCTCACTAAGAGGAACTCAACAAAGCTGACGGCATGTCAATCGGACGTCCGTAGCTCAAGATATGAGCGTTTCCGCTCTGAAGGCCCGGTTGGTTTCGTGAACGAACCCACCCGACCGAACTCAAAGTATTCCGAAACATTGAGTGTGATATACCGAATTGACCGTTTAGATCCAAGGATCACATTGCCGCTAACGGTTCTTCAATTGGAGGTCTGTGGCTCATGTTATGGCCAAAAGACTGAAGTTGTTTCGAAAATGGGGGGTTCGGGTCCGGGCCGACCCGGCCCGACCCCCCCGTGGTCGGCCCGAACCGGGCGACCCGACCCGGGTCCGACCTGGCCCGGCCAGCGGCGGTCCGGCGTGGCGGCGCGGTCCGGTGCGGCGTCACGGCCTAGCGCCGCTCGGTGTCACGCGCGGGGGGCAAGGCCCCCGCTTTTGTTTAGCTGGCGGCACGGCTTAAGCCGCGCCTTTGGAGAACCGACCCCCCCTCGTGGGGGCCTGCTTTGAGGAAAAACGGGGGGCCGCCTGCCCCCATTAATGAAACCGGCCCCCCTCATAATGGGGGGGAAATTAACCTGGCCGGGGGAATTTAATTCCCCCGGTATTTGTCCTTCCGGCCCACCTGGCCGGCCGGTTTTTCTTCAACGGGACCGGCAAACCGGTCCCCTTTCCGGCTTCTGACGCCGGCGGACCGGCGAGCCGCCGGTCCTCTCATCCCGCCGCGGCCTGGAACCGGCCGCATTGTTCGTCGTCCGGCGCGGTGCGACGGCACCGTACCCCTCCGCCGCGGCCCCGCTCCGGCCGCGGCACCTTCGGTTTTCTTCGACGCGGCGCGACGACGTCGCGTTCATGATGATCCTTCCACGGCGCGACGCGACGGCGTCGCGCAATATAACCATGCAAATTTCCGCGTGGTGCGATGGCACCACGCCATCTCGATCATCCACAAGAAAATCATAATAATCCAGGACAAGGGAGGGGGAATTCGGCCGTGTTTGTGCGGTCCGACCCCTTCCCTCTCGTTAGACGATAACACGTAAATATTTATCCACAAGATTATCATGATAGAACCAAGAAAGAGAGTAAATAAATAATCAACAACAACCCCTAACTTGGTTTCAAGATCGAAGATCGTCAACGACCCGCGGAAGAAAACGTCGCGGAAGTCGGGCGTCGCGGTAATCGTTTGTCAAATTCGTTGACGAAGAGGTACGTCCGAAGAGGTACGTCGTTGGAGAATCTTCGTAAGCCGACGAAGGAAGTCCGAGGAGGAAGTTGCGTTCCCTTTCGTTGACACGGAAGACGTCGTTGATCTTCGGAAACAACCGACTACGAAGAAGAGAGGAGCGGCGTTCTTCGTCGGAGCTCGAAGGTTCTTCGCGTTCTTCGTCAATGTTGAAGAAGAAGAAGGAGAACCCAAATCCTCTCAAGAAGGCTATAGAAAAATAACCAAATAAAATAATCTAGAGTCTTATTTTATTCCCACACATAACAAATTGAATTTCAATGGTTTGAAATTAAAACAAAACAACTCCATTAATTAACAAAGTTGTCATGTCATTTAAAGAGGGGTTAAAGGGAGTTTTTAAAAGAGAAGGTGAAAAGTTAGGGTTCTTGTGGGCCCCACCACACTTAATCCTCTCAAGGGAGGTTAAGTGGGTGTGGGTCCCACCCCTAACTTCTGTTGATATAATTTAACCAACAAGATAAAAAAAAAGTGTTTCCACATTTTTTTTTATTTAACTTCTTATAATTTCTCCCAAAACTAACTTTCGTCCCGCATAAAACGCAACCTCGGAAAAGGTCCCCTTAAGCGAATATCGGCTCTGCGAGTTCATCGGTGCCCTCAGAATTTGATTCTGGGCACCTGTTCAAAAGATAGAAATTCCCGCTTGTTCGTTCACTGAACGTACCCGAGCCAAACTTCGGAAATTGATTCCGGGCACTCCAGGCCTCGGAATCAAGTGCCGTTAGAAACCGCGTTCTTGTAAAATTCCAAAGAAAATTAAGAAAAAAATTTTCCTTGAATTTTACGGGTCTTTACATAAAAACACCTTAATACTAACTCAAAATTCTTGTATCTAACTAGACCCTTGTGAAACCCTTTCCCCACTCACATTTGAAATCTTATCTTACCCTAAACCAATATTTATGAGCTGATATGAATTTTAGGGATGAAGATTAATTTTTATATTTCACCTTCAAAGTCTAAATATTAAATGAATCATTTTAAAGATCATAGTTTTCATTCTATAATACATCTAGTAAATCCTAATCTTTCTAACAGAATTATTGTATAAGAAAAGTAATTTTAGTTGAAATTGTTGTATTCCATAATGACTCTATTTCTGGGAGACCTTTATAATTAGGGATAGTTAGAGTGGCATTCCTAAAAAAAATTCCATTCTACCCTAAACTGGTATATATGTTTTATCAAGTTGTAGTGTTTGTTTTGGATAAATATGATGGTTGTTAGATTATATATCATCTGAAAGGAAAGTTTTTTTGTATTTATTAAGTAAAATAGTAAAAATATTTGGTCATTATTTATGATGAAGTCTATGATGAACACCAAGGAAGTATTATTTAACTTATAGTTTGTTCATGTATGAGGAATATTTTTTTTTTCTAACTATATATCTCACAACCAGAATTTATGTTTCCTCATAATTTCTTGGTGAGTTTAGTATTTGTTTTTATTTTGGGAAACCCATGATATTCCCAAAGAAAGGTAAATTTTATACACCGTGGTAAAATGATTTTTTTCATTATCTATGACTACATAAGGTCACAAAATTAATATATGTAGATATCTCATGGTTTATATGTGTAATATTATCAATCCATCCTCAATATTTATTTCTTTGATCTACCTAAAGATGATTTCATCCATGTTGGAGGCCATCGGCCTAGTATGTGATTGTGAAGAGTATATTACATGCAATGATATTTTTTATCTTATGATTGATATTTTTTATATTATGAGTGATATGTTTTCATGAATAAAAATTTGATGGATCCCCCTTAAAAATAGTGGGTTTTAGATTTAGAGAAGTTTTATGTAGAGAATAATCTGGTTGATCATCCAAATCGACCAGATGATGAAATTGATCCAGGAATGGACTTTGATGAAGTCGATGAATACTATAATGATGACAGGGAAGAATCATGTTTTTAAAATGTTGAAAAGGAAAAATATATGAATGTAACTAGTGACCCTAAGTTCTCTCCCAATGTTTTTACCAATACCATTGGAGCTCCTAGCCCACCTAGGAGGATTCAAAAAATATATAATTGAACTAAAATGATGTAGAAGATACTGAGGTCTCTTGAGAAAAGAAATATAAAATTACCCAATACATTAATAATGATTATGATTTTGATAAATAGGAAGAAGAAATGATAGAAGGAGATGAAAATGGAAGTGAAGATGGTGATGATGAAGGCTCTAGCCAAAATTGTGTTGGTGGTCGAATCAAAAGAATGTATGTTGAGATGCCTCTATATCATTGAGATATAGATGTTGAGGTGGAGAAATCCCCATCTCTTGAAATATTTCATTAAACTCCACCAATTTAGGATGTTAAGGATATTTCTTTTTGTATGGGTAAAACAATTTCATATTATTCTTCAATATATTAGTTAGGTGTGATAGCTTCTATAGAACAACATGTTTCTGAAAACATAAAAAGGATTTTATTGAAGATGAATTTGGTGATGACCAGTTGAATGATTCAAATGTTGATAAACCATATGTGGATGAGAATGTGGATGTTCCAAAGGTAGAATCTCTAACCATTGTAAAAGAGTTTGATGATTATTCTTAAAGTTCTAGTTTTCAATTATTAGATTCTCAAATGTAAATGACATCCATATTACCATTGTACCTTTTTTAGGTGGACAAAGTTTAAATGTTGAGGAAATGGTGGATGTAACTACATGTTTTGTCCCTACTACCACTTCTCTAATTCTTTTTAAATGACTATGAGATGGGTTGACCCCATGATTAACTAATGGGACAATTTTAGAAAATTCCCACCAATTCTTGATAGACTAGATGTTCATATAGATGGAGATCCTAAGGGATCATTTATAGCTCAAGTTAACTTTGATGGGTTTTTTTAAAAAGATCACTTTTATTAGAAATCTATCACCTGAACCCGATCAGTCCATTTTTTTATTATAGTTAATGTAGTTAATAAGTTTTACTTGGTTGATTTTGTTAAGATGTTGTTTTTTAATATTTCATTTATGATAAAGAATCGACCTCTTACAAAATTTCATCTATGAAAAGGGTGAAAAATAGATATTCAATTTGGTTATTCACCATATCTAACAAAAAAAGTTGAATCACATTTCTAGGATAGATATTGATATTTAAATAATTAAAAGTGAGTTTTATTATGTTAAAGAAATGATTATGGACTTTACGTAAACCATTAATACATTTGTGGAACGTATTATTGAAGTTATTAAGGGTATATATTTTGATACTTCTAATACCACTCCTCCTCCTCCTCTAGTGTCTAATATGTGTATGTTAAGGATATTTTTCATAGATGATAAGATAGAGGCTTTTTCCAGTGATTCATGAAATGTTATTGATCATCTCTAAGAGGAATTGAGCAAATATTGGTAAAATTATAATTATGTTATAAAATTAGTATCTAGATATTCACATGACATGGAAGATGATCGAGAGACCATATAAAATGACATTATGTACTCTCTCACATTTATTTACAAAATGAATGAAATTTTTTCCAACAAAAATTTATTGACTGAGAATTTGATAATTCCACCAGTTATGAAATATTTCAAAGAAGAAGTGTGGCAACTCCAAGACATAGACCTTGGGTTGAAGCATTTTTTAAGACAATTATGTTTTCTTTAGTGAGACAGATAGGGGTATCCAAATCATTATAGAATTTACCAATCAATGATGTATATTCATAATTTTCATGGACAGACATGGTTTTCCCCAGAATCTATTCCAATTAACCCTTACTCGTCTCTCAACCCAATAGTTTCTTGATATTCTGTAGCACAATTTACATCCCAATTAATTTCTTTTCCAATGTATCTAACTCAATCCTTAAGACTACTCTATCAAATTTTTATTATGGATGATCATCCTTTAGTTGTATTAATGATCCCCTATGGCGTTATTTTTATCTTACCTATAGATGGTCATACTTCCTTGAATATGTTGTAAGAGAAACCGATGGATAGATGTAATGAAACCATGGACACTTATGATCTATTATGAACCATGATTTTGGTGTCTTAGGAAGTTATTCATTGATTGGACTAGGGTTATCATAATTTAGTGTATTAATTTTGAATACATATGATATTTTTTATTATTTTTTATTTTTTTATTAATGCTATTAAAACATTTTCTATAATCCCAAAAGGAGGAGAATTATTATTGAACGCTAAAAAATTATGATATTTGAAAAAAATCGGTAATTTTTGTGTTGTTTTTATGTTAACATTGATACAATATATTTTTAATCATTCCTTTCCTGATAATTACCTTTCAAATATACGAATTTTTTATTTATTTTTCTTTGATTCCATATAGAAATACTGTCAATGATGTGTGTTGTCTTCTATTTTGATTATTTCAAGGAGATCATTTTTAAACAATTGTAATAACTTTGATGACATGTTATTACATTTATAATATTCTTGTGATTCTATGATTTGTGATCACAAAATAGGGGGATATTATTGACCTTTTAGTTTTACTGATCATAAAATCAGGATTCAATTGATATTAATGAGTTTCATGACTTTAGTAAGAATATCGTATTATGTGAAAAGTTATTAGATTAACTAAGGATGATACACCATTTAGGATGGAATAAATATATTGACACACCATTTTCCATAACACACAAACATCATCAAAATATCACTATTAATATGATTCTAGAAGGATATCAATCTACTAGAATTCTAAATCCTTGGATGTGAGAGTTGAAAAAGTGTGGGACACCATCAGTCAACATACCATTGGGATTTCATGTCGCCTGAACGTATTCTGGGTAAGTATGAGATACCAATAAATGATGCACCAACAATATAATACCGCCTAAAGAGAATTTTGGTGAAGTTTAAGACCATTTCACTCCTCACACTAATAGACCAGACACCACAACATGAGATGCTGCCATCATAGTGTAAAACTAGCTACGTATAAGACACTACTAGTATCGTACAACTTGTTTCATAAGACTGGGAAAATAAACTGCACTGGTTTTCTCAACATATCATTTTAAATTAGAAAACTATAATAATGATTTTTATTAACAATAATGCCATTAACATTTGTAATTATTTTATATTATGTGATTTATATAGAGAATTGACAAGAGTTTCATTCCCTAAAATACGAGGAACAAGATGATTTTGATATTCTACATGTTACTGTTAATAAAAAAGTTGCATACTTACTCATGCATGCATACTAGTAGTTCAAAGAGATGTAGTAGTGGATAATGATTAGTTACAGAAATATAAAAGCTAATATCTAAGAAAAATATTATTGAACCTGATTTCATACTAGAAGATCTCTCTTCCTAAGAAATTGGACTAGGAATCCGAACTGCTCTATCACTTCCGGTGACTTCTTTCAGTCAAAGGGGAATATTCTATAACACTATATTTTCCATAATATTTCTAGATAAATCATCTCATGATTAATTTTGGAATCAAATAAATAGTCACACCTTTCCTTGAATAAAACAGATAAATCAAAATCTGTAATCTTATAGAATTCCCTCTTTTATTTGTATTTATTTCAGGGGAGTATTGTGTGTGCATACTATATTTTATCAAATGGAAAAGATATCCTTTGCTATATTATATGATACTCAATATCTTGTTGTCATATTAACATTTTTTTTCTCTTTTGGATAAGAGTGGAAGAGGTCAATATGTGGCCTATTTATTTTTTCTACCTCGAATTACAATAGTAGAGGTCATGTGCCACCAGGACATCAATAAACTATTATAAAACCTTATTTAGGTTTTAAATCAATATGTTTATAATATATAAGATGTTTGGTGGTGATTGATCCTTATCTTCCTAAGACTAAGTCATGAATTGAGTCTGAACCACTTTTATTATTTCATTACTCTATGTACTTTACTTTTGTTTTTCTATATTTCTTTTTTAAACATTAATGTTATTTAAATTATAAAATATATATATATATATATTGATATTTTATCTTAATTTTTATTCATGTAGTATTTTTTAGCAGTTAAAAAGTTTTCAATGGATCCAATATATGGAATATTATTTATTTAAGACCTAAACTATCTTTGTAGAAATCAGTATAATGATTAAGATCTATATCATACTACTTTTATGTTAAACTTGGCCATTTTAAAATATATGGGGGATTTTAAAACAATCCTTTAAATAGGGAATTTTTTATTTGGTATTCAATTCACCACCCCCTCCTTATTTAAATACTCATTCCAACCAATATAAGTCATTGAACATTAGATCATGCTATACAATATGACTAAGATCCATAGTTTTCATGGATTGGATGTATATTTTCGGTGATTTGTGTTGAATTTTTCAAGGATATCAAATACATTAACCAAGTTTACATTGAAGGGGGGAATTTTTTTTGGGATGATGAATATGAGGAATATTATATGGAATTAAATATTTTTCTATTCTATATAATAAATATTACACTGCCATACAAGGTAGTAGGGTTTTTATTCTATAGTGATGCATAAATAAAATGAGAAGAATTAAACATATATATTTTGAATTATGATGTGTTATTCAATATCCTACAATATATATAGGACTTATATCAATTGTTAATAGTGTGACATATATATGAATTAAAAATGTTTTATGTTTATATTCTCATTGAAGGCCGATATATGCACCAGAGAATGTGGTTTGAATTTACGAATGATTATGAATACTCAATACATTACCACACATCAGAAGATAACAATATGATATATGATCTCAGTAAAATCATTCATGTTATATTATTTTTAATGGAGATTAAAAAAGGTCCAATATTTCTATACATGATATATATATACTGAAATATTGAATGTAGGAGAAATATATTAGGTTTCTCAAATTCATATTAAACCCAATATCCATGTGAATATATAAGAGGAATGTTATAAATATTTAGAACATTAAATCAATTTATGAAATGTACCTGAATTTAAATATGTTTTTTATATAATGATAAGTATTTTGAATTGTTTATTTTTCACCTTGATTACAAATTTGAAGAAGGAACTGATGGATAAATCCTATAGCTCTTCATTCTCTATTCATCCTGGATGTAAAAAATGTATAGATATTTGAAAATGTATTTTTGTAGTGATAACATGAATAGGAATGTTATAGTTTATGTTTCTCAATGCTTGTAAGGTCAAAATGTTAAATGTGAGATACAGAATCTAAATGGAATGTAATTTTTTTACCATATTAGAATAGAAATGGGAAACATCCACCATGATTTTTGTCATAGAACTCCCCAAACATCTAATGGGAATAATACTATTTGGGTTGTAGTTAATCACCATATAATGTTTTCACACCTCATTTATAATTGAGAATATTTCATTTCTAATTTACATTCATTGTTATACAATATCAATTTTTATGATAACATAGTATATGAAAATCAATTGTTTCTAATAGAGATATGAGGTTCACATTTATGATTAAAAAAATTAATCATGATGCTCTTGAAATAGTGTTTTCTATCAAAAAATATATTGTCCTTGGATAAATGTTTTTTTATTCTAATTGGAAAATTCATACTCTATAAGACACCTTCATTTATTTCTCTCTAGATTTTAATGGTGGTTTAGGTAAACACCTTCCTGTAGTAAAATTTTCACTCAAAAATATCAATCACCCCAGCATTCAGATGTATCCTTATGAACCCCACAATACTATGATGTTTCAAACACTATCATGATAAAACAATGTTTGAGAAAGAAATATTGTATGAAATGAGGTAGATGATAAAATGATGGACAATGCTAGAGAGTGTAAAATACACATGATATTGGTGACTAAGAATTCCTTGGAATTTCATCCTGTAACGGGGAGATGAAATTTAGAATTATAGACATGCTATTCATTAAGTATATCAGCTGATTTGATATTCTTGATCCTATAAAAATATTATCTTGACCACATGACATTCCATAGAATATCTCTAAATTTAATGTTGTGTTCTACATATCTATCCCAATGAAGTACAGACAAGATCACTCACATGTTATAAACTCATAGAACATAACATGTATGAAATATCATTATTATGATGAAAAGCTAGTATAAATTGTTGATCATATAGAGAAAAATCTACAAAATGAGGCCATTGATCATGTAAATGTTTTATGTTGAAACCAAAAATTTAATTAAGCTATGTAGGATCCTGAGTTTCTGAGGTATAAGTATGCTCAACAATTTTTTTTCAATGTGATGGATTTTGAGGGTCGAATTCCTTTTAATTTTTGTAGAATATAATATACTATGATATTTATGATATATTATTCATTAAATTATTTAATTTATTTCATAGCTTGTGTTACACACAACATCAATTTTAAACGAATCACAAACGATTGTTAGTATCATATGTGTCTATTGTCAAATAGATTTTAGATTGTTGTATTTTAATAGTAATAAATAAATTATTTGAAAAATATGATTTAAAAATTTATATAATGATTTCTGTAATTCATAAATTATTTTAAAATAAAAAAAATAAATTTAAAGATATATTTTTAAGAAATTATTTTATATTCACATTTTCTAAATAATTGATAAATAAAAATTAGTGATTGATTAAAACTAAAAAATTAAAATATTATTCAACTTATAAAAAATATTTAATCAATCAAAAAATAATTTTCTTTGATAAGGTTAAGAATAAATCCATTTATATACTTAATAAAATGTAATTTTCATAAAAACAATAGGAAAATTTTTAAAAAAATAATTTAAATTATTTTTTATATATTTATATATTTAATTAGATATAAATAACAAAAAAATTTATTTATGAGGTTATTATTTGGGAAATAGGATCCTTTTTTATTGCTCAATATGTATTGTAACCCTAGTAATATTTTACACATCCGTAAATGGTGAATCAGATTAGTATTGACTAAAAATAAGTGATCAGTCCACAAGTATTCATCCTAAATAAAATTCAATAAATAGAATTCGACCCTTAATATATATGTATGGATATTGAGTAATTTAATTTAAATTATTCGATAAAATAAATTATTAATTGTTTAAATCAAATGACATTTGGAAATGCCACTCTCTCGATTTTAAATATATATTTCATGTCAACATGACTAGAAACCTAATATTTCTATTCATATATGTTTTTATTTTCATCTTAATAAATATATATTTTAATTTTAATTTTTTATAATTATCAGTAATTATATAATTATCTTTATTTCTCATGCAACACCGTTGTAGTATTTATTTTTTTTAATAATAAATATAAATAATGATTTTAAAAATATTTCGAGTGATATAATTAGTATAAGAAAATTTTTAACAAGAATTTTGTATATATATAACATATTATGGATATTTGAAATCATTATATTAGACTTAAACCATGTTATAATGTATTTAATGTTAAATTATATTAATAGTATCAAAATTTACATTTAAAATGCATTCTGAAAACAATGTTTTTCTAATTAATCAAAATTTTTAATTCTATTTGAATAAGATATGGATTATATTTTATGGTCATATAATTAAAAAATTGGACATTTGTTACCCAATTTTCACATTATGGGGTAAAATTACCATACATTAATATCGATGTTTTTTCATCATAATTAAAACAATATTTGAAAAACAAAGGGTCACTGAAAATGATAATGTTTAAAATGAGGGGCTGATGTCAGTGATTAATGATGCTTTGAGACTGTACTTTTTTTGTCATCCATGATTTTCTTATATTATTTTTTATTTTCAAAGGCAAAAGAAATGTTAGTTTTCAATCCAAAATTCTCCTCACATCAATAATAACATGGATGTTCATCGCTCAATGATTAACATAATTTTGAGAGAAAAATATTGAACAAAAAAGATAAATTTATATTACAAAATAATCTATAAAAATTTTAGTGTTTCACGTACTTAAAAATGAACAACCTTGGAGTCCTTTAATGGAGATCTAATCGGCTCATTTCAAAGAAGAAGGATTATCCTAATCGAATCACATTCTTTTTACTCTTCTTTACCCCTATAATGATATTTTATTGAGAATAATTTACTAAAATTAGTTTACAAGATAATATTAATTTATATTAGGATTATCAAAACAATATTATGCACCACATTTCCTATCAAATAGGAAGTAAAAATTTCGATCGTGCATAAGAACAACTTACAATCTTCACATAGTGATACAATCCATTTATCATCACGCCTTTCTATGGATGTATATTATGATGTCATAATATGGTTATAAATGATCTTAATGACATAATTATAATTATTTAATTATAATATAGTTTTTACCTTCTTACCTTCCCAACCTTTTAGAAATGATAATGTCGTTCATGAATAGGTATTAACTTTCTCCATTGAAATGCGATGCAATTTATGTTTAAATTAAAATTTACATGGATATTAATGATGAATAACTTTATGAACTGTTTTTTGTATATATAAGATAATAATTATCAAATATATTATAATTAATATTTACCTTTCTTTTTTTCGATCTGTTTAAAAATGAAAACAATGGCCATTCATACGTATAGCATACTGTTTCCATGAATGTTGTAATTCATATGTCTATCCCTAACATTATGTATGAATTTAAATATGTATATAATGAATTTATATAATATTTATATCATGGGAAATATTCTAGTTTGTTATGGATCCATAATTAATGTTAAGGGAGAGAATTACTAAACATAAATACACATGATAAATGAGTTAGTTAACACCCAAAAATGATGATTTAAAAAAAATTATTTAAAAAAAATGGATTTTAAAATGTTATAAACTGATTATAAAAAATATTATATGTATTAAAATGACACTATTATAGAATTATAATTAAAATTAATTAATTATACAGAAGTTTAGAGTGATCTCAAAGAAAGAAAAACAAGTTTTTAGGGTTTCATTTCAAATTCTCATCCACAATTAGAGAAATTTATGTATAATTCTCTAATGGGGAATAATTTTCAAACATATCCAATTTTGCTAAAATAAACTTATTAATTTTTTTTTCTATTTTCATATTATTATTTAAAGTCACTTTTAATTTGTTTTAGTTTTTATAAAATGGTTTGAAAAGAATCATCATGTTGTTTACAAAATGATAAACTTTTTGATAATTTCATTCAAAAGTATAAACGTGTTATTTTTATTTAACATAAATAGCATTAATAATTATAACTTCATTCATGACCAATATTTACATTGAATCTTCCTTTACATGTTTACAACTATATTTTGAGATAAATTGTTTTATATTAATATTTTATAGATTTTTAATATAAATTAGCACAAAATGAAAACGTTATTTTACTCCGGAATTATTCCATGTTATCGTACAAAATAATTTTATATCTATGACGAAATCTATTTAAGTTATTTAAGAATTACTTTAGATATTATCATAGTATACCATCCAAATAATTTCAATGCATGGTTTAAATTTATGATCAAATGTTTATGAAAGACAATTATTTTCAATTTCTTCTTCTATATTAAAATGATTATAAAACCCATTTATTTTACATGGGTCATTCTATGATGAAATTATTTTGAAACCCAATACTTCTAAATGATTTTTGGTATGAAATTTTTTTATGAAACCCATTTATTTTTCATTATATCTACTATAATGAATGATTTTTGATCTTCTAGAAGACATATGTATTGTTTTTATTATTTTATATGTAGTTCATATATATCCCTTAAATGTATCAGGTAATGATTTATATCTAATTAGATATAAATTGGATTCAATTTAATTTGTTTGATCACCTATGAGATAAAATTAGATGAGAATGATCTATAATGGGATTCATGTGTTGAGGTCTGATCCACTATGGTTTGATGGTCATCTTAGTTTATCGTGATATTGTCAAATGGTATTTATTCACATGTTTCTCCAAGAAATTTATGTCATAATCCTAAGATTCATGATTTATTTATGATACATTTTTTTATTTTGATCCCTTTCATTTGAAATGATAAATATTTGTTATATAATTCATTCTTATGATCTGTTATATATAGCATATGAACTTTCCAGGTTATATTACAGATATCATAAGGATATACTTATCATCTGTTTTAATATTATCATAAATTGATATCTCCCATATTTACCATTACAATGTATAGATTCTCACAATTTCATATGCTTCCATTTACCCTGGTAATAAAGAACATTATTAAGTTTAATATGTATATGAAGGGTTATTTTTATGTAAAACATTGTGGGAAATGATGAGGTTCATTTCCTTATCATTTATTTTTGTTTTACTGTTTCCAAAGTAACTAAAACTATGTGATTGTGGAGTGGGTACTCATGTTATATAATTAATATTAATGTATTATGATGTAATATCCATACATAATAATTTTTGTGGAATTAAAATAAATATAATGATAAATTAGGGGAAAATAACATCACCACCCACCTTATGTCCGAAATATTGTCATAATCCATTATGGTATATTAATTTTAGATGAATTGGTAGAAATCAATGAAATAAAAAAATATTTCTTAAAAATAAGGAATATAATATGACCAATAAATACCATTATTTAGGGTGAGAAAAATAAGGAATCATAGAAAGTTTAATGAAGTGATTACCAATACATACCCAACACATACTACGTTAGAAAAAAAGTAGAGTTTGGATAAAGGTAGATGCTCAACGACTAAGTTGATAAGGAATAGAGTTCTTAATGCATGATGTAATGACTCAAACATCTTTTATATTGATACAAAATCATAATAGATTAATAATCATTACATAACATTATGAACCATTTTGAAATCATATTGGTATATTGCCTTTAGAAACATAAACATGTAATCATCTGGTTCAAATTTGAGATAAGTCACCTCCCACTAGGTTCTTTATAACTATAACCCTTCATAGAAATATATTATATAGAATCATTCATTATTTCCTATGGAAAGGAAACATAATAATGTGTGATCTTAAAAAATCATTTAAGAAAAATAAATTAGATATCAACATATCATTAGAATAATGGTATAAGAACAAGAGAATATCATTTGAAAACCCTATCCTTCATATCACAGATAATAAACCCATGTCAGGGAAGAAATCATGGATGATCATAAGAGATTAATAATGTTTGAATCCAAGAAAATGAACCTTGAAAACATAAAATTGATATATGGACCAAATTTATATAATAAAAAAATTCATATAATATTGTGAGAACATATAAATAAAAACATTTTCACTGATTAATTTAAAGACATAAAATTTGATCGTGACATAATATTTTGTCCATGTTACCTGGTCTTCACATAACCAGATGTACAATAATAATGGTTAAATTTAGAAAAGTAAAATAATGTAGTCAGTTTCACACACAAAATTTCAATCAAATTATTAGCCTCATTAATAACTTTGTGAACATGTAATCATTTGACTGTAAAAGATATTTGCTCATGAGTTTTCTATATTTACCCAATGCATTTTAAAGAGATAAAGGACACACCCATCTCATAATGATTATCATACATATGTGTTCCAAATGATAATAAAAATAAAACCTCTGCGAAACAACAAATTTAAATTGGATTTATAAAAAAATTATAACATAACCATTGGAAAATGAACAGATTTCAATATTATTTTACCATTTCATAAAATCATAAAACGTGTAAATGATATAGAATTAATAAGAATCATGTAATCATAATCATAAAATATTCATTAAAATAATGACAATGGTGTCCTGGTGTGATATTTCTAGTATATCATATTTAACATAAATAAATTTTATCATAGATAAAAAAACATTTGAGTTAGTAAAAAATTGTAATTTTTTTTAGAAAAATAATATTTATCCAAAAATCACTTTTTGAAAAATAAAATATTCATAAAAAACTGCAGGTATTCTTTTCTTTTTAAATAAACATGATTATTTATAAAGTAATCATCAATGAAAACAATTTTCATGTTGTAAATAATTCTCTTTATGTTGTACATGTTAGTATAGAGAAACATTTCACTATTTCATTAATATCCAAACATGCCTTATTTTGAAAAACGACACATATATTAATTTAAAAAAATAGTTTAAAATTAAAAGATATGAAAAATTATTTCTTAATAAATAATTTGAATAATTTCTAATGAATTATTTAAAAACAATTTAGAAACAATATTTTGGAAAAAAAATTTGTTTTCATCTGCCGAGGGAAATGAGGAATATTTTTAATAAAAAATATTTTTTGAACTCCTATGTACATTAAGATAGAAAAATTAAGGGATGAATTCAGTCTAATAACATAACTGGTGCATAATATAATTCCTGATTTTCATTTTAGTTTTATCAAATGATTTCATTATCAGAAACATATTCATAAACAATATGGATCATTGTTGAGATTGTATTATAAAACCATTAAAAATTTAGTATCATTGAATCACATTCCCAATAAATGAAATATCCTAAATTAGATTTGTAAATACAAATAATTTTCTATAAAATAATTATAAAAATCTTTAATATGAAGAATACACAACACATTGAAGAATGTTTTGTTGAATGTAGCATCCATCTCACAAAATATAAAACTTTGTAAGATATCACTTTCAACAAGTATCCACTTCCATCATAGACAATTGAAACTACAATATAATAAATAAAATATTATTATTAATATATTTCAAAAAAATATTTATATATATCATTCCATATATGATTTTTTTATTATTTTTACACTTTTATTTCCAATTCATTATTAAGGTCACTTTTCACGTAATAACCTCTTTTGTTTTATGTGAATGATTTCATTTGTTATTTTTATAACCCATACATTGATCATGGTTTAGTTATTTATAGAATATTAAAAATGATAAATTTTTCATATTTATTTAATACATATTAATTTATTATATCCTTAATGTGTTTAAAAAGAAAGTAAAATACATTGTTCATAGAGATGGATTGTCATATAGACAGAATAATGGTGTTTCTATATTCATCATGGATGAACTAAATTAAGCTTAAATAATATATTTCCATTTAATAATACTTTTTCGATCATATATATCATTTAATATACTAAATTTTTAATGAAAATAAAAACCTTTGTTTATGGTAAATATTGTTACATTTATGTGGACTATTTTTAATAATATAGACACAATTTATTATTAAATTGATTTTTTTAAGCTTCAATGAATATATAACATCAATGGGTATTAAATATAATATTTTCAATGTTAGTATATATTAGAGCATGGGATTATAAGGATCATAGAGCACAACACAAGTATAATAGTAACATTAAATACATTAAATTTTGAACGAATGATTTTTTTAAAAAAATCTCTAAATTGGTGCATAATATTGGAAATATAAGACTAGAATTCATGGATTAGGGGTTTTCCATAGTTGAACATAATATTTTTGGGTCCAATTTTTTTGGTAAAATATAACATAAGGATGACTGATTAAATATTTTAATTACCTTATTTGTTCATAAATAATTGAATATCTCCATAATGGTTCATGATATGGGAAATATGAGACAAATGTTAGGTCCATGATATAGGTTTTACTCTAGATGTTATATTAATTTTATAAATTTAATTTTTTGTTAGATCTCTAAATCTGTGATGTTTTTTAATATTTTTATTATATATTTAATAAAACTCATTTTGGGTTTCTTCTTCTTAAAAAAAACGTATTATCCTCTATTATCACACATGGGTTGTTTTAAAACCATCAATTTTCACTACATTTAATCATTTCAATGACCGTCACATTAATGGGATAAAAATAATACTTTTATCATAAAAAATTTAATTAAATTAGTACAAACCTTATCTTTATTTCATACTTAAACTTAAATCAATAAATAAAATCTTCAAATGATACACCATTGAATATTGAGAGGTCTACTGTATTTGGGGATTAGGAAAATTACATAACAACTTAAAGAATTAAATACACATCTTTATTGAAAACGTTCTTTACATGACCTCACACATTCCTTGGTACTTAGAATTGCATGTCATAAAATGAGGACCTACATAAGAAAAGGATGAGATATAAAGCCCAGTAAGGGATTAAACAAGGAATAACATGAATAATACATTAAATGTTAGGAAATATGAATATCAGTTAAAATAAACATAAACATAATGGCATTATATACCATTATTATAATTTCATTGAAATATGGAAACATCATTTTACATGATATTAGAATGAGACAAGGATCATTACACATTTATCATGGATAAAACCTCATTTCACTTCAATTAGTATGAGTAAACACACATTTAAAATGATTTATAATGATAATGATCATTACCCAATGCATTGTACCACTATCAGGCCACACACTTTTAATCATTTCATTTCATGCATATGTGTGCCCCATAGGTCATACAACATGGATTCATTAAAAATAATCATCTATTGCAAGATAAAGTAATGTGGAGTTAATACATGAAACTATATAATCACTAAATAAATGTTCATAATTTTGAATACCCTTGATAGAGAAATGGTCATGCTATTCACTACACACTGACTTTGTCTTGGAAAAATCACAGTCCAATATCAGCAGCATAACAGTGGGACATAAGAATTCATAAAAATGGGTTATCAGAGAGAAATGAGTGACTCATCATATTTACATGAAATTTATAGTATGTTGTTCTTATATATACCCTTCCAAAAGTATTTATTGGAATTTATATTCATAACACAAAAGAATTTCATTAATATAAATGAAAAGAGATAAATTTATTACGAAATTTCGGAATGGTAAGAGGTGTACATGAGAGGCATTAATGAGAGATAAATAGGATAATCATTAATAAAAAATAAGGATGGAAGTATGGGAGAGGTAAAAAATCATACCCAAACCTTTTCAGCTGAAAAAAATGGTATAAAAGCTTAATAAAATATGGAAAAAATGATAAAGCAAGAAATCCTATATTTGGAAGTCTGATACCAAAGGCATGGGAAGGGATTGAGAGAGATTTTGTGGGAGATTGGGTAAATTTAGAGAATTTTAGAGAGATTATTTCATATTAGGGACATGATAAATGTGTTTTGAGTGAATATAAATTGGAGATTATGTGGTTTTATATAGGAAAATAGAGGGAATTTCTTATTATTTAGTTTTTGGAACCACACTTTAAACTAATCAGAACCAAAAAGAAGCCCATGGATTCTTCTCATTGTTTATTCTAAAGGGGATTGGAAAAATTATTTTATATGGACAATGGCCTATCATTTTAAAATATTATGGTTTCTTATGTAGAGTTGATTCACACTCTCTGGGAACTCATTTTAAAAGAAAAAATGTTTTATAAGTCTTGTAGGGTCCACTAAGTAAACATTAAATTAAGAAAAAAAAATCTAAAATCAAATTATTTTAAAGGTAACACATATATTTTCTGAACATACATTTTATAATATTTTATTAAATCACTATTAGGTCATTATAATGTCATAAAAACATTATATATTTGAAATATATTTAATTATTGCCCAAAACATCAACTGTCTCAAAAAATAATTAAAAATTAACGATTGGGTAATTTCAAAATCCCGATTCTAGAAATAATATTCATTTTACCAAAATAATTTTCAAAATATGTGTATTTTTACTTTTAAAATAAAAACCAACTTATATTTAAAATTAATTGTTTTTGTTGAAAATTATTTTCACGCCTTAATAAAACTTTCAACTCTATTGAAAAAAAATTTCTGACAATTTATATTAAAAAAAATTAATTTATTAATAATTTTTTATTTAAATATTATTTAATTCTTAAATGCATTGATTCATCCAAATAGTTTTCTTAATTTAATTTTAACTAAAAATACTATTTGTGAATTAAAATCTATTTACAAAGTGACAATAATAAAATGAATATATGTTCTCTATACAAAAAAATTCACATTATCGTAGTGCTAGGGTCTTATCAAATAAACCCTTAAAATAACCCTCATATGACATAAGGGTAATGTGTGTGATGGTGATAGACTCTGGGGGTGGCTCAGATTAAATCACTCAGGTGGTAATCTCTATCAATATCCACATCCCCTGTAGGAGATTCCATTCAATATCAATGGGTTGAGTCCTGGAATGGGATTATTGAAGAGAAAATCTCATCGACACCACCTCCATTCCGGGAATCGACAATTGGGCTTTGTACAAAGCAATTCTACTGGATGGGGCCATCAATTCATTTGTTTGAGTAAATTGGATTTGTTATAGACCAATATTTATACTAAATAATTGATCTCTATAAAATGACTATATTAGTAGTGGTAACAATTCTTAGCAGTGTTTTGATAACCAAAAACACAAATCCAAGGAAGTGATTTTTTATATATCCATTTTACATAATAAGACACTTAGTTAGATCATTTTTAATTTTCATTCCTAATATATTGGGTCATCATAATATTCCACCTTTATTAAAATTCACCCCCTAAATTTCATTTTATTACACTAAAACAAATGAGGGTAACTCTGTTTGTTCGCTTCATATAATACACATGTTTCTTCTTCGAACATGTGTTTTCACCACAACATCATGATAAGGGACATTGTCTTATTTCGTAGAACATTTTCTCTACATTCTAATATCTTCATCGGCTTCTCTTCATAAAAGAGGTCATTCTCCCATGGTAACACCTCTTGATTGAGTACATGTGATAGGTAAGGTATGTAATTTCTAAAGAGTGATATATGTAAAACATCATGTATTTGAGATATGTTCAGTGGGAGTGATAGTCGATAGGCCACTACTCTAATATGATCCAACATATAAAAAGGGCTAATGTACCTTGGACTAAGCATTCCCATCTTCCAAAATCTCATAACCCTCCACCATAGTGATATACGAAGGAACACCATTTCTCCAACATCGAACTCTATGTCACATCGACGATTATCAGCATATGTCTTTTTTCAACTCTAAACATCTTTTATTTGATGCTGGATGGTCTTATCCTTATCTACCAATTGATTTACCATTTTTGACCTAGTTTTTTTTTCTCCCCACCATCATCCCAACATGCAGGTTCACTGCACCACTTCCCATAAATGGGTCATAAGGATCAATTTGGATGATTGAGTGAAAAATGTTATTGTAAGAGAAATCAACCAGAGAAAGATGTTGATACTATCCTCCATTTTATCCCTATTGAGAACTCACTCAATATTTCATTATGTTTGTAGACAATACTCTCATGTTGGCCATTAGTTTGAGGATGATAAGTAGTTCTGATGTTCATATTAGTATTTATAGCATGTTGAAAACTCTTCCAGAACATATAGGTGAATCTTGGATCTAGGTAATTTACAATAGATAGTGGTACTCCAAGCATCATTGCCACATCAATGATATATATCTGTACTAGTTGATCTAATGAGAAATTTTCTGACATTTCAATGAAGTGAGAAGTCATTGTAAGACGATCCACAACCACCAAGATATCATTGTTTCCATTGGATGTATTTGTATGTCCGGTGAATATTCCATGGTGATGTTATTGCATTTCCATGCTGGTATGGGTAATGGTGGCATAATCCCTTTAGACTTATGCCTCATAAACGTCACCTACTAACATACCATCACATTAATGCATTCTTAGAAGTCTCCTTCTTCATGATATCCCAATAATAATGCACCAAATGATCTCGATACAACATTGTATGTCTGGGGTGGATAGAGAAATTCAAACAATGTCCTTCATTCAAAGGTTCATTCTCTAACTATGCATTTTATGGACACATAGTCTTGTCCCAAATCTCACAATTCATTATTCATCAAAATTTATCTCCATATATTTATATTTTCTCAAAGATTCTACATTCTTATGAATTCATACATCATCATTTTGAGAATCCATTAACCGTTCCAAAATAGATGTTTGAACAATAATTTGTGAAAGTATTGATGATGATCCCTTGTTTATGATTCTCATGTCTAGCTTCATTAAATATAAGAAGATGAGAAACTTTTCAATTATCATAAATGATAGAAATGTTTGGTCCTTAATACATAGAACATATACAACCTGGTTCACATTCCTAGGTTGGTAATGGATTATGTATACATAGTCTTTGATCTTCTCTAGAAATCTTTGTTGGAACATGTTCAACTCTTTCTGTGAGAATATATACATGAGGCTTTTTTGATCAGTGTATATTTCACACCTCTCCTAAAAAAGGTAATTCTGCCAAATTTTTTAAAGCAAAAATTACTACAGCCAAATCCAGATCATTTTTTGGATAGTTTTTTTCATGGACATTCATTTTCCTTGAAGCATAGACAATAATTTTTTAATTTTTTGTCATCAAACAACACAGGCCCTTATTTGCAGCATAACTAAATACCAGAAAAATATCTCCACATGTGGGTAGTGTGAGAACGGGCATAGTGATAAGCCTAGTTTTCAACTCCATGAAGCTCTCTTCGCATTCATCGCTCAAAGAAGTCTTTACTCCCGTCTGAGATATCATGTTAATAGGGTTGTAGAATCATGAAAAAAATCTAAAAAATTAGTGATAATATATTTCCTACCTCATAACTCTATGGATATCTATTACTGATGTTAGCATCGGCCATCCCTCAAATGCAGCTATCTTGGAGGGATCCAATGATATCCCATTACTTGTGACGATGTGACCCAAGAATGAGACATCCTTTAATCAAAAATCACACTTTTTGTACATCTCATAGTGCTTCTCCTTTCACAAGGTCTCTAGTAATTTTCTTAGATGCTTATCATTCACCTCATTGGTTAAGAGTATATTAGAATATTTCCTATAAATACAACAAAAACCTGTTGAGGTAATATCTGAAGACTATATTAATCAAGTCCATGGAGATTACAGGAGCATTAGTGAGTTCGAAAGGCATTACTATGAATTCATTGTGCCCGTATCTTTTATGAAAATAATTCTTGGGTATATCCCCCTTCTTCACCATTACATAGTAATATTCCCATCGAAAATCTACCTTGGAGATGTATTGTGTTCCACCTAGCTGATCAAAAAAATCATCAATTTAGGGTAGAGGATACTTGTTTTTTATCATCATTTTTTTATCTCAGGATAATAAATGCATATGCCCATAGACCCATCCTTATTCTCGATGAAGTGGACTGGTTCACCCCATGGTGATGCACATGGTCGTAAAAACCCTTTATCCAGTTTATCATGTGTTTGTTTCTTCAACACCTCACAGTCCACAAAAACCATTATATATAGAGTCTTGGATATTGGAAACACACCAGGTGTAAGATCAATTAAAAATTAAACATATCTTCTAGGTGGAAGACCGAGCGAATTTTTGGGAAACACTTTAGTGAGTTCCTCACAATATGCATGTATTCACGGATGGTTTCTTCTTTTCACTCAATCAACTGAGAAAGATAGACATGATCATAGGGGCAAAGAACCCTCACATGAGATGGTGGTTGTAAATAAGATTCATCCTCCTCATTGCACTTTTATAGAATTGGTGGTCGATTCAATATATATAGAGTGATTTCCCTCTCCTGGAAATTTATGTTGGCTCTATAAAGGGATATCCTATCCATGTGAACAATTTCATCAAATTCTACTAGAGAAAGTATGATTAGGTTCACCATGAAGATCAATCCACAAATTGAGATAGGGGGAGAGTTTTCTTCATGGGATGAAATGATTTCCCTTTTTTCCATTCTCACCAACATCTTCACTTCCATGATTTGTGGTGGTGTTTGGATTCTTCAACTAAACATTTGGGATAAAAAATATTGTGTAGAACTATAATAAAAAAGAACATTCTTTACTTTTGAATGAATAACTAGTGTACCTATCACCAGTTCTTTTTTGGGATTTACATCAGTATTAGTAATGGAAAATGTGTCCCCATGATGCCATGGACGTTGTTGGTTTCCTCCTAAAACCATTGTCTTAAAGAACTGGTTTGCAAAGTGCACTGATTCTTTATAGTTTATGAAATGAACAACCCGTTGAGGGTCTAAAAGAGTGTTACTCTATTATAAAACATATTTATGGATTTCATGTTTGTAGTTAATAGATAGGTGACATTCTCTTCCAAACCTAAAGCATTTCTCGTGCCCTTTAAGAAATTTCAACGATGCTTCTTTCAGAACCTTTTGAATGTGGGGTGTTATATTTTCATAGAACCATTGGATTTACCTATCAGACATTCAGAATTAAGGTAAAACTTATGCTTATTATCCCCATGATACCCATGAGATTTATCGATCTCCATTTCGACCTTAAGGGCATAACAAAAAATTTTCTCATTTCTCTTGAAGTCACGAATCACTTGGGATTTCCATAAGATAGATTTTATCCCTCAAAATAAGTGGCCATCCATGAATTTTTGGGTAACGACATAGCCAAATGCATATCGTAAATGCATTGATAATTTTTCCACATATGCTTCAATGGATTCTTCTTCTTTTTTCTTGATAGGAATGACGTCTCTTACCATATTATGATAGAGGGTGTCAGGAAAATATTTATCAATTTTTTTCATAAATACATCCATTCTAATGCCTTGATCTCCTCTACAGGCTATGTATTTTTTATCAATGTTCATGTTTGTTTATCTTCTCCCTTAATATGATTAAAATCCCTAAGAACCTTCTATTAATTCTATCATTTAAGGATGAAGAATATCTTTTCAATATAGTTGATCCATTTTTTGGAAATTGAGTGATATGTTGATCCATTAATTGTAAGTGGACATTTTCTCATGAAGATATTTATTATGAATTTTTTTAGGGGGGACATGCCTCTTGAATAGTGTCTCTTTTTCAAACATGAGTTAACTGAGAGAGTATCATGTCAGTTTTTGTGATTCCTACTCCCATCGGATTTGGCATCTCATTAGAACTGTAGTCACGTTGATATATACATCAGTTTTTATCCAAATTCCTCATATTCCCAGAAATTGTATGGAATAAAAGTAAATTTAGGGGTAACACATAATGAATAATCTAATGAAAAAAGGGAAAAATTATAAATTACAATTATTTCCGAAACTCATGAATTTCTAGGATTCAATTTATGTTATCAACGATCTACTTCAAAACATATTATCATAGGGGGTATTTTTCTAATTAATAATTGATCTTAATAATATCACGATTTTACCAAATCATATCTCTTGGCAGTGTCGTATCCAAGAGTGTAGCAATGACCATTTTCATCCACCAGTTTATGTTAATGTCAAGATCAAAGAGGTGTTTTTGAGTTTAACATAAGATACATATGTTCCAAATCCACCTTTACATGATTGTATCCAGAAAAGGATTTATTTTTATGTTAAAGTACTTATTAAATACTCACCAAAATTTAGGGATGTTTTTATTATACTTAGACTTTTCCCAAATTATTTCTCTTGGGTTTTCTAATCATAATAAAAAAAATAACTAAACCTCTCCTTTGATACCAACTAGAACAACCCTTCTCATTATTTCACACATAAACATAATTTGTTTCACAAAATATTAACTTGATAAAACATAGAACATCATGAAGTCTAGTGTATTTGGTGATTATGAACATTTCATAACAACTTAAAATAAGAAATACACATCATTATTGAAAACCTATTTTACATGACCACACACACTCCTTTGTATATACCATTTCATGGAATAACCTAAGGAAATGAATTACAAAATGGTGAGAAATAAATATCAATAAGGGATTAGACATGTCATAAAATTAATTATAAAGTACATTTTATGAAATAGGATCATCAATAGTGCATAATAGGAACATGATCCTAAAGTCATGATATTGCATCATTATCAACACATGGAAATGTGGCAACAAAATTTAACATGATATATGCATGATCCAAGGATCATTTTACATAGATAATGGGTAAACCATCATTGCACATGAATTAGCATGAGTAAACCCGCATATCACTGGATGTTTCAAGATAATAATCTTTTCCCAATGCATTGGAGCGCTATTTGGGTGCACCCTTCTTAATCTTTTCATTTCATGCATAAGATTTCCACAGAGATCATACATCATGGATTAATTAAAAATAATTATGTATTAAAAGATAAATAACTGTTTAATTTATACATGAAACTATATAATAAATAATTAAATATTCTTAAATGTGAATACCCATGATAGAAAAATGGGTATGGTATTCACTACACAATGACTTTTGCATGGAAATATTGCAGTGCAATTTCGGCAGCATAACAATGTGACATACAACTTCATAAAAATAGTTATTAGAGATAAAGGGTTGTGTCATAATATGTACATGAAATGTAAAATAAGTGGGTAATATAAATACATGTCCCAAAATATGTAATGGAATTTAGATTCATTACACAAAAGAATTTCTTAAATGTAAATGAGAAGATGGAAATTACTTACAAAATTTTGAAATTGTAACAGGTGTACATGAGAGGAATTAATGAGATAAAAATGGTATTAAATCATTAAAACCTAATGAGGGATGTATTTTGGTGGTTAAATATCATACCCCAATATTTTTAAGTGATTAAAAAATGGTATAACAATATAATGAGATTTTGAAAAAAATGAGGAAGGATGAAATCCATTATATGGAACTATGATCCCAAAGTCTTGGGTGGGGCTTGAGAGAGGATTAATGGGATCTTGGGGCACCATGGTAGGATTTTATAGAGTTTATAGAAGTTTAGGGACGTGATACATGGTTTTTGAGTGATGTTAAGTGGGATCGTGGGTGGGATTAAATAGGAAAAAAGGGAATTCTTTATTATTTAGGTTTTGGACACCACACATTAGACTAATCAAAAACACAAACCAGCCCATTGTTTTGGCCCATGTTTTTCCCAAGGGTATTTGAAAAATTATTATTCTATAATTCCAATGGATTAACTTCTTCATATATTTGGCTTTCTTATATAGAGGCAATTCACATCCTCAAGAAAATCATTTTAAATGTTAAAATGTTTATAAGTATTGAAGGGTTTAGAAAGGAACCATAAAATTAATAAAACAAATATGAACTCAAAATATTTTAAATTTAAAATATATATTTTCCAATTATACATTTTATTGTATTTTATTACATAATTATTGGGTCCTTATGATGTCATAAAACACATTATATAATTAAATGTAGTTTAATTTTTACCCAAAAATTCAAATGACTGAAAAAATTATGAATCAATTATGAAAAAATTCACCATTGGATAATATTGGCATCCCGATTCTAAATATAATTATCATTTTATGTAAATAATTTTCTATATATTTTCATTTTTACTTTTAAAATGAAAACAAACATTTATTTATAATTCATGGTTTTTGACAAAAATAGTTTCCAAACATTAATAAAAAAAGCTTTTTTTCATGATAATTATAAGATCATTTATATTTAATAAAAATAATTTATAAATAATATTTTATTAAATTATTATTTAATTCAACAATAAATTAATTCATTAAAATATATTTCTTAATTTAATATTATCTACAAATAATGTTTTCATTAAAATATAATTACAATATAATAATAATTAAATGAATGTTTATTCTCTATTCAAAAATAATGCACATAATCCTTGTGGTAGGGCCTGGTTACATAACCCCTTAAAAACAACAACATATGTCCTAAGGGTAAGGTGTGCGATGGTAAGAGACTATAGGGGTGACATGGATAACATCACTCAGGTGGTGACCTTTATCAACTACCACATCTCTTTTATGCAGTTTTGTTCGAGCATAACATGTTGAAGCTTAGTTTTGGCTTCTTGAAAAGAAAATACTACTGACACCACCTCCTTTCCGAGCTCCAACAAATGGGATTTATATTGAGAAATCATATTGGATGAGGACATCACTTCCTCTGTCTAATTAAATTGGATTTGTTGAAGCCCAATATTTATAATAATCATTTGATCACTATTCAATCACTATATTAGCAATGATAACAATTATTAACAATATTTTGAAATATGAAAACATAAAACCAAGGAAGTGCATATTTTATATAACCATTTTACAAAACAATTATTTTAATTAAATCAATACAATTTTTCATTAATAAATTTTTGTGTCGTTGATGAAAATTTATATTAATAATGGGATATAAATATTGGAATTTTGAACTGGAATACGGAAATGAGATTCAACTTTTTGAAAATATGATTCATTGAGTTTAAGCTATAATTCAACCAGAATTCATGCATGCCTCCCCATAAGAGAAAGGCTACCAACTATCTATGTGGGTTTATATATGATTGTGGGGATACTATACCCTCAGTGTTATGTAAAATGATCAATAATGAACAATAAATTTCATAATATATCATTAGATTAAACATATTGAACCACTAAAAAATGGCATCCATGACTAGAATATAAAAGTATATTTAAAAGGTGGAAATCCTACTGAGGGAAAATAAGAAGATAAAAAATTAAATTTTGAAAAAAAGGTAATGTTATTGTCCATCCTATCCTACCACACTCCTCATGCTACACATCTTTTCAATCCCCTGTATGGGTCTTTCCCCACACTATATCCCTCATGAAATCTACATAAACATCAAAATTCTCAATTAGGATGTGATTACAAGACATTGTAGGACACCACCAATTCATCAATAACATTATATTCCCATATGTATAATTTTTCATATAATAATAACTAATTGATAACTATTATAGTAGCACACCATCAAAAACCATGAAATCTTGTGCTAATTAAGTCACCATAAACACCAAGATGTTCCTACCTTGAACCCGTGTCGGAAAGACGATGAATGTGTAAAAATCATCAAGGGCTGCCCATGAGGATCAAGAATTACACTCTATAGAATCATTTGATTGTGAAATTCATTATACAATATCCATCAAGGATGTCATGTTCTCATAATTCCACAGGAATGAAGAGATACTCAGTATTAAAAATGGATCGAGAACAGACCCCATGGAATTCACTAGGAATAGAGTGGATTACATGACATCCATGAGGCACTATATTATCCATAATATGTGAATAACCCCCTCATATACATTATCACAACTCTTGTGAATTACCCACATGAGGTATAAAAATTTCATGATGCTCCTCATATCTTGGCATGTGAGGGTATTGATCCGTAGAACCCTTGATAGACCTCAAGAGTTGACATGTTGATGTTTAAGATAATAAGGTCATGTAGAGGTGATCATCAATGTTGAGGTTTCCAGTCTAGATATCAAACCACACTTTTTTGTCTCTTTCTTGAATATTGATGAATTTTGAGGTAAGTGTTCCTTACCATTTTGTTATAAATTTTACATGTTTCCATACTATGATTTATGCATATAAATATTTGAAAACCATACTAGATTATTATATCAGTTGGGTGTGGGTATGTGTAGATGTAAAAACCATATATTAAACATTTTTCCATGAATATTTTTTTCCTTATTTTTCAATTTTTATGTTGATCACAAGTATTATTGCGCTACCTTACATATGACGGTGTGTAATGATTTCTTATGTATCCCAGCGCGCTATGATTTATTTTTTGGTATTTCTCCTGGATCCCATTGTTGGAGGTATAAAGTGACAAGTTTATCCATTATAAGGGGAGTGAACAATACTTGAAATTATGTTGATGATGGACATATGCATCGGTTACAGATACAATGATTCATCATGGATGATGTGGGATGATCATGGTTCCTAGAATGTTCCCATGTGTATGTTCTTAATTCCTGGATAATGAAGAGTATCCCATGATACCAAGATAATGTCGAACGCATGAATTTCTTGATGACAATTTAATTTCATTTTTCATGATCACATGATGTTGAGTTGCAAGAAGCAGAAGCCTTGTGTCTAGTACTTAGTTCTTTTGACACCTTAAAAATCTGTTTGACATAGAGTCGAAGTAGGTTTGTCTGAGGGTTTGGAGCTGATTGTTCATTGAAAGACCATTCATTTTTGGAATATGTGTTAGTGTTATTATAATGAATTTATCATTGTTATGGAATTAATTTGAATACCAGATCAAATCATGTTATACACACATTATTGATGTCCTTCTAATTCTTGTACTGAAACCCTACGTGGGAATTCCGATGTCAATATATATTTCATGAGGGATCCCATAAAATGAAATGAGACATGTGGTGGACTGCTATGATGAGGAGTTTAGAGCCGGTGGTGGTCTAAGATGCAGTCTTGAAAGACCTGTTCTTTTTATTTTATCTTTTTATTTTCCTACTTACCCTACAATGTATTCCCACTTTTGGGAGTTTTTTTTCAAATAGTTTTCATGTATGACAATTATGTTGTTTTCACACATGTTTAATCAAGTGAATTATTATGTTATTTTTATTATTAGTCATAATATGACATGATAATGAGGTTATATTAAAAATCCCTATTGAAATGAGACCCAAAAATTCTTGTTGGTATCCCCTTAAGTATGAGGTGGCATGCATGAAGACTTGTAGACCACTTACTTAGATGAAGTGGTTCATGTTGGAATGTTACAAGTTGGAATAAGAGGATCCATACACACTAATGTTTTTCTTATATTCCCTTATGTTGGGAATTTGAATACATATATATTCATCTAGTAGGGTAACAATGTTAATTAACGTCTACCAATGTATAGTGGACATCTGAGTTTTGGTAAATATAGTAATTTTTTATACAACTATGGATTAAAATCGACCTTGGTGATGAACATTATGCTGATATGTTATTTATTATATTTTCAGTGAATTAATGGATTTATCATAAGGAATTTATGTTCAAATTCTTAATATATAATATTTTTTTTGTTGGACTGTATTTCAAATTAAATTCTTCGACTTGGGATATCTTTTTGGGATAGTCTTTTCATTGTTTGATATTTTTGTTCCCATCATGTTATGGAATATCATTAATGAATTGATTATTTTTAATGAAATACTATTTTTTAGTATATATATAATTTATTTGAATAATTTTCGGGGATAAAAAATGTATTAGTTCTATGAGGGGTAGAGCATGGGTAATGGATAGACTAAAAGAAAAATTGTTTGTGACATTATATACAAGTTGAGAGAATCATTGTGAGATCCCATATACTGATTAGGTTTTATCAAATGAACTATATATCATTTTATTAGTCTCTTTAATCATGTTACAGAATATATCACATCATCATTGTCTTATGGGACAACTTGGGAATAAGGAAATTATACTTTTAAAAAGGGATGAGGTTATAGAATTAAAAATAGTTATTTATGGTAATTTAGTTGATCTTTCGGGAAAACATACTCTAATGTGTGTGATGAATTTCCACTTCAATCATAAGTAATTATCATAGTTTATTTAATAGGAATCAATTTTTATAAATATGATAACAAATCCCCTTACTTAGGCTCCATAATTCTTCATCCTTTGATGGAATGTAGTGCCACAAGATGGTATGTAATGGGTAGAAATGTCAATGGATCTGTAACATAGTAGAGGATTTGATGGATCAATATGTTTAGAGGTCACGTAATCTTGTTGGGTACAAAACCCATTTTAACAACCAATATCATATGTCACTATCCATGATAATTGTTCTTAAGGTTCATGCAAATAACTTGGTGAGGAATGGATTCATATGGATGATTACTAAAACATGGGGTGGACCTATCATTTTTTTTCAAGAAGGAAGGTAGTATTCTAAATATATTCTATGATTTCCAAAAGTTTAACCAAGATATGGAGATGAATTAATATCTATTTATTATGATCGATGATATTTTAATCATCCATGCAGATCTTATTTGTTCCCTACGATTGATACATGATTAGGATATCACCGAATCTAAGATATAGATAAAGAAATTAAAAAGACATTATTTTTGAGATGGAAAACACTGTATGAGTTCTTAGTGATGTTTATTGGATTGAAAAACAAAGTATTTTAGATCATGGAAGGGATGAATATGATATTCCCCCCATATTTGGACACACTTTTAATAATATTTATCAACGATATCCTCATATAATCACAATCTCAAGAGTGAAATGTTTGGGAACATAAAGATAATAATGTGTTTTCATTGAGAACAAAGGAATTATGACATGCTATAGAAGTGTAAATTATGGGATCCTGAGGTGATTGTTTTGTTTAATGTTTTGTATTTTTCTAGTAATATATAGACTCTATAGAAATTTGAG
The DNA here is from genome assembly GCA_963277665.1 of Viscum album. NCBI lineage: Eukaryota > Viridiplantae > Streptophyta > Magnoliopsida > Santalales > Viscaceae > Viscum > Viscum album. The sequence goes on from OY728160.1 coordinate 446,110,926, forward strand.
TCATTCAAATCCGGTAAAATATCCTCTAACTTGTTTTATATTAAGAGGAATCTCGTTTTAAAAATGAATAATCGAATATTTATCAAGGGAATCACCAAAAAACCAATACCCATGATAGATTATAAAATTTATAATGTGACATTATTGTGGTCAGATAAAATTGAAAATTATTCCTTGATCTCTAGATATGTTTAATGAAATCTCAAGTACCACCAAAACCTAGAACCTAGGATTTATAATTTAGAGTGATTGTGATCCATAAAGTGTCATTTTGGGTGTAGTGATGATGAAAAGGGTGTAGGTAGACAAAATTAGGTCTCTTCAGATATTAAACAACAAGAGGAACTACCCAACACATGACATGTAGATTCCAACCATCATCTTTGAACTTACGTGATTCTCACACTATCTCTTTGGTGAGAGGTTTGTTTTTAACATACAGAAAATAATTTCCAATATATTTTGTCAAATAGACCTAAATCCTAGGAAGACATGATGGGTTAAGTATCTGTAGACATTATATTTTTATATGATGTATTCACAAGGGAAGGGTAATATCATTGGAGATTTACTTATACATAATACTCAATCTAAGTAGGCATTTTGTAAAAGGCCTTCCAAGGAGAACTAATACTTTTTAAGACTATTCGGTGACTAGAAGGTAGATTCATTAAGAGATAAGGTATCAATGATTTTTTACAATTTAGTTATTACATCTGCTCTTGTGGTATAACTAATTAATGGTAATGAGTCAGAAAATGACTATGATGTGATGAGAGAATAATTGGATTGTGGTTACTCAATACCCAGTTGGTCAATGGATGATGATGATGTGATCTTTTGGTATATGAGAGAGCATTAGTCCTTTCATATATAATATTGAAGATGATTTGGGATTAACATACCTATATATTGGTAGTTCGTATTGGTGTATCCAATTTTTATTTTGAATCCAGGAGGCTCTTCATGTGTCCATGTATAAAGAAATACATTACTAGTTTTGTTTCCAAATTCTATACCAATAAATGGGTGATTGTCGAGCACAATAGTCAAGGAGGGTTTTTGCATCTACTCTTTATACCTATATGGATGTGTGATGATGTAACTATTGAAATTCTAATGATGATAACTATGAGATCGAGGTGTCGTGATGTAGTCTAGGGGATTTAAGATCATCCAATCACACCTTCTCAATTCTTAAAAACTATCTAAATTCACTCCATAGATGATATGGGTAATCTATATCTTCTAGAGGACATATGCCTACATGGTTTTACCTAGAGAATTTCTTTATATGGAGATTCATGTTTTAAATATCTATTTTGGTTGGGATTGAGTATATCCCTTGGGAATAATATGAGATTCTGAATGACATACCATCCTCATACCAATGGGTAATTTAGGTGGACTTTATGCATATTGGATGATACTTAATTATTTGGTGTCTTGGCCAATGGTGGATCAAGGTATGATCACCTATCTTGATTTATTCCACATACAGTAAATGATAAAATGATTTTATTGTATTGAATCATTATGTGACTCTTTATGAGAGGTTGTGTCACTCACTTATCTGCTTCCATGTGGCAGGTGGGGTAGTAGTGGTCTTTCCAAGCTTTTACTACTTGATTGTGAGGCGTCAATGTCGATGTTTAAATGAATATTTTTAATAATCCATTGATAATTATTAATTATTTGATTTTTCATCATTTGTTTTTAAAAAAACTGAATGACAACTGTTAAATTTACATGTAGGTTTTATGATAAAAAATATTAAAATTTTAATTTTATAAAAATATATGATAAATTAAATAAAAATAGACCTCAAAACCTCTTTGAAAAATTATATCATAGGTTGAATATTTTTTTTTATCTCTATCAAAACCCTCTATCTTACCAAATTATTGACTGAAAATGGGATGTTTCGTCTTTAAAAACATTAATCCTCTATTGAAATCATTTTTTATCTAGATATCATCTTCCACATTTTCTTTTAACCTTCTCTCGACTCACTATCAACTGAATCTTGATCAATTATGGGAAAAGTTACATCAAGAACCTATAAAACCATTAATTTTCTATTAAGGTTGATTTTCATCATATATCCACCTTATTTCGATTAGATATTCAAGTTTTTATATTTATTCAATGATACTCATGAAAAAAGGTCAACCATCCACTACTATTTTAGAATATTCTTCGTTTTCTTAATTCTTTTTGCACTTGTTTTCATCAATCTTACATAATACTATATGTTCCTACATACATTTATTGATTTTAATAGAATTTTGGTGTCATTTTACATTATAAATCTTCAAAAAAAATTCTATTTGAAAATAAGTTATATATTTTTTTTAATTATTCAAATTATTGATTTTTTATTAAATCTTTTTTTCTTTAAATATTTTTTATATGGAGAAAAACCAATGATCTTGTGACGTGAACATTACTAAAAATGATGAGAGTAAACTGTATCATGTATTATCAATTTCTATATTACAATAGCAATTAATATTAATTAAGAAACACAAGGTCTCTCAGAAGAAAGGAATAATGATCCCTAAAAGATTATAACAAATATAGTGATGTATGTGAGAATATCATACTTTAAACTTATGTCATGTATTCATCTTGTTGATAATGTATATGATGTTTTCATATTCTGAAAATCGTAATTATAATTTCATTAGAAATTATTGAATATCATTTGTACTACACCAGTTTTATTATAGATAAACAATGTGTTTAAATGAAGAAAATATCTCAACCAAGATACCTTGAATTTTGATTAAGCATATATGATGTTTCAACAAAAGTTATATTATTTCCATATCGAAACATCATGTCACTAGGTACAGAAATAATAAATAAATTCAATTGATTAATTAACATGTTATATCTTAAAATATATTTCACATGTTATATATTTGGATCATTAAGTTCATGAATGTTTATGAAAATGATAATGTTGAAATATGGATATGTACACATTATCCCAAAACAATAGATGTTCAAAGAGGTGATTGGTTTAAATATTATTGGGCTTGAAATTTTCCTTTAACCAAATTAAGTTATGATATGTGGGATTTTTTTTGAATATTAATTTTCAAGGGTTAATATAATATATATATATATATATAATTATTTATTATAATGAATTGTTGTTATAATATTTTTTAAGATATTTTCTATAATTTTTTGTATAAATTTTTATTTTGTAAATATATCTATTTTTAATTATTTTTATAATTTTTAGTATAATTGTTATGATAATTGTTCGTATGTTATTTTTGAATAATATTTTATATAATAATTTGGATAATTTTATGTATAATAGTTCATATTTCATGATTTATTTTGTATAATCTTTTTTATGATATTTTTTTAGTTGTTTTTAATGATAAGAGTTTGTCTGATTAATTATGCATAATTATTTGTTAGGATTATTTTTAATTTAGAAATTTTTTTCTAAGATAAATGTTTATTAGTTGTTATATGTTTTAATATATTCACCTTTATGTTGTGATCTTATATATTTAATGGGTCATAGTTGGACAAATTTGTTACGATCCACTAGTGAATAAGAGAAATTAGTTGATAATTTATTGTAATTTTAAAAACTAAATCATTTAATCAATGATTTGATTTTATGTTAACGCACTAATTGTTTTTTATATGATAAATTAAAATTCTATAGAAGTTGATGATCAAATAATATTCTATGTTTTTAACCACAATGAATAATGTTGTATTTAAAATGGTTAATGAATAATCAATTAATCATCTAATGATGATGGAAAGATTCATATTGAGATAGAGTATCTTATTGAATAAAAAATACATGATGTATGAGTGTTAACCATTCAAAAAACAAAAATTATTTAATTATTGTATAAATATTAAATGAAACCATTATTCATAGGTTTCATTCAATATACGCTGCTATAGATAGTTCTGATAATAGTGAAATTGAAAAGAAAGGATGGGTGGATTAATAATAGTTTTCTCGGGATTCTTCTAAATTTAAAAGAACTACTTCAATAAGGAAACATGCTTCCGTTCTTTAATCACGTGGAAAAAAATATTCCAAATAAAAAAGTGTATAAAAATAAAAAATTTCACCCCATAATTGTGTGTTGTATAGGAAGGAATATGAATATTTTTTAAAATAACCTAAATTTGGTACCACACGCTACAATATGGGTGAAAATGCAACTCTAAAAAATTATTAGGTAATGATATATATCCTCTTTATTAATCAGTTTTGTATTTTCTAATAATTCTTTATAAGAAATAAAGTAATTCATCTAGGATCAATTATTAGGTACCAGATCCAAACATCCTATAAAATACATTGTGTACCTTCAAATAATTATTCATTTGATGTGACTATTTACAAATTTAATTCATTCAAAAAAGAAATAAAATGGAATACATACGACCATATATATGATGGTAACATACATTACCCTAATGATTCACCATTGTAGAAGAAATTTTATACACATTTTCTTGATTTAGTAAGGGAGAATAAAAATATATGAATGGGTATCTCTAAAATTTGAATGAATCCATATTGGAGCATATGTATCCTACATAGTTTGTGTCTAACATTGGAGGTATATTACAACTTTATCCCATACATATGTATGAAGGAAAAATATGTAATGTTGACATTGAATATTTTTAGACAAAAATAGTTAATAAATTATATTGATGACTATCATTAACTATTGATTGATGATTTGAGATATCTATTGAAGCCATGTGTTACAATTATTCATTCACTCAAGAAAATATAATTTTATTTAGTGTGTTATGATAATGTTCACTATAAAAACCATTCATGTATATGGAAACATATTAGTATATTGTATTATGGTACATAAATCATATACAATATTTAGATAATAGACTTCATATTATCCATTGAATAATTGGGGGTATAAATTGTACATGGGACAATAGATATTTTTTCAAACTGATCATATTTATCATAGATTGAAAAAAGAATATACCAGTTTTCTGGAACATAATCACCCCACATCAATTTTTGGTTGATGAATATTATTTTAATATGATAAATATTGAAAAATAATTTGGACAGAAGATATGTTATGGTCATAAATGATAGCTGGATGAAAAATTCTTTCCTTTTTGAGCTTCCATGTTAGATATTTCTTGAGATAAAACAAATTATTAATGTTACGCATGTCAAAAAATTCATACATTGTGGTTTTATTTTGAACAATGTTATATATGAAAGGGAAAAAATATTTATTGAATTATATATTAGAATTATATAAATGAAAATATGTTTTCAGTCATCTCTCGCTATAGACGAAAAAATAAATTATTAGCCTATGTCATGCAGCATATTAAGCAAGAGTGAGAAGAAGTTTTTTGGAGACTAAATGGTACATAGGTACCTTGTTGAAATATTCCAAATGTGAAAAAAATTTGTGTCATTTAATGTTTATAAATTAATTTCTATGGAATCTCCTGACTTCCATGTAGTGATGAAAAAACCTTTACTTGTCACACTGCATGGTATATTATAGATACCGGTTAGAAAGGCTATCATCAGGATATGTAATTGTTTCAAATAAAATTTCCCAAGAAGTCATTAATCAATTTTTCTTCATTTTTTGGATAATTAATATCCTTTTATTTATTTTTATTATAAATTTATTTCCCACCTACATTTTTTTGATATAATGGTGCATTTGGTGATCCATTGAGTGTGTGGGGAATTTTATTTACATTAGATGTATCATTTTGAAAGATTTATGATAATTTTTAAAGTATTTTTCAAAAATAATCTTCGAACAGTGGCCTATATTACCTACAAATATGTGATTGAAGATGTTATAAATACATATACTTGTTAATTGTATAATTATGATCATATTGGTCTTCATAAATCATGTCATATGATTTTTGACAATGAAGGATTAAGGATTCAATATATTAAGGTAAATTTTATTCAAAATTATTATGTAATGTAGAAACATTTATACATTTTTAATGACACAGATTAGGTAAAAACCTCTATATAATCAAATATAGTGGAATTAATGATATGTAATCTAAAAATAAATGAAAATATTATTAAGATTGAAAATAAAAAGACATATGTTTCATGTTTTAAAGAAACATTAATCACAAATATATCTATATCATAAAATTGAAATATTTGGTTGGGGTCATATTTTTATGTGATCTAATGGTCTAATTTTGTTATTAATTATTAATAATTTTACACAAAAAATCAGGATTACAAGAGTACCATTCAAAATAGTGGGGTGATGGACATCGATGATGAACTACATTTGACGAGTGAAAAAATGAAACAAATTATGAATCCATAACATTTTTTATAGATCTAAAGTATATATTGAAAATTTATTACAGTATATTTTGAATCACAATGTTATTTCTTAACTAGATTTATTTAAATATTCATGTGAAACATGATGATTTTCTTACAATGGTGTATATGAAAATATTTAATTTATAAGTGGAACCATTTATTGTGGTGACACATGAAAAGAGAATATTTCTGTCATTTATAAATTGAATGACCAGTGAATATCATTTTTAAAGGGAAAATAATTCAATATGGTGATGGGGATGATGATTATATTATTTATTTATATGAGGATTTTTAAACTAATAAGAATTTTTTGAATGATAACAAGGATTATAATATATGACTAGTTTGTGATAAACGAAATGATCATGCTAAAGGGATATTGGAAAACACTAAATTACTCTCATAATTATTCCAGGAATAGTTATTCTTTGTAAAATTTACATGCGTAAACTATATTTTTTTAATAATTATTGAATCTTTATATAAATTAATTTCACTATTTATATATTTTTTTTGTTAAATTTAAAATTCAATAGTTACGGGGAACAAATTTAAATTGGAAAATTCAACGTACATGATTATATTTTTTCTAATTTTTTCATATACAAAAATAGTTTAGTTATAATGATATTAAAATATATAAAAGTTTATATCATTTTATATTTTATGTTTACATATAATAGGTTAACATGATGATTTTTTGGTTAAAAATCATGACATCATTATTTTTTATGCAACATACCCATATGTGACTCTATTTTTTTACATATATATTTTTATAAAATTTATTTATATATTGAATTCTCTAATAATTTGAATATATAATTTATTTCAATAACAATACATATTTCAATGACCAAAAAATATTCCATGCAACGTTTATCAAGGTACATATATTTTTTAATGTTATTAAATATTCATGGATATTTATATTTAATTAAAAAAATTCATTTTACGGAAAATAATTGCAAAATACTAATGGGCCACATAACAATGCACCTCTTACAAATGATTGTAATTCTATTTTGATAGATAGAATGATTCATATATTTCGTACTTTTGGAATTACATGTTAAAAAAATTCACTTTTATATGGAGTCCATAGATTACATATAAAATTTGATGACAATAATAACTGAACTCTCCAAAATTCCTTATTAATTTATAGTTATACTGCCACATAGTTCCCAAACAGGATTTCTATTTTACATATTGATTTTTTTATCCTATAGATAAAATGGTGACTCAGAATATGCGAGATTTAATAATAGTAAAATATCTCAATTAATGTATTTTATCACAGTTTTTAAATAATATATATTTTAAATGACTCATATTTATTTTACTCCAAAACAGATATAAATCAGTTTTCATGGAACGAATACAATTATGAAAATATTTCAATCTATAGATTAGATTTCATGGATATATTTTAAAACAAAACTATAAAATTTTGTTTCTGGGAATATACAAAATGATAAACAACTCCTAAAGTATGAGTTTCTTGATGACGATTCATGGAAACCAATTTTCTTCATCTAACATGATAAAGCATTTATACCATAATATATATTTAATTTTTTAATTTCATGATCATATAAGATTAAATATTAATTAACAATTATATAATAAGCCTCCATGAAATCTCATCAATAGATCCAATTTAAAAACCTGCACCATAACACCTTATAATGTGGATGGTATCATTTATTAGAGGAGAAAATAATTGTAAAAAAATATGACGCATCAGGAGATCAATCCAATAGTTTTTTAGGAGAGTGATATATCAGTCCTTCATATACACCCAATAGCCACGAAAAATTGAAAAGTGAGAGAAGAAACTAAAATGAATAGTATATTATACAGATCTTTAAAACTGTCACACAAAATTGTTAAAAGTTGATTATAAAATTTTCAACATTTCTTCTATATTTAAAATTAAAAATAGTAATATGCCATTTTATTTTATCATTTATGTATATCCTTCATGAGAAATAAATATAAGCGAATTTTATCCATGGGGGTTAGAAGAAACGTCCTTCCTATATATTTAGGAAATTCAGAAAACCAAAGTCGAATAAGAGTATATGTGGCGTGTGTTAGTGTCAGAAGAGTTTTTCATCTTCATAATATGAAATCACAATACTCAAAAAGACATTCCATAAAATTTGAGCTAAAATACGTTAAAATGTATAAAGGTGATAAAATTAGATCAATTTTGTAGGATATCTTTGAATAATTGATATGATAATAATATCCTGCACAAACATTCATGCATGCCCAGCCTACCCATCCTACCTACTCAGATCCTCTAACTCCTCGTTAAGACCAGAACATATACTATGAGTTATATAATATATATCCCCATGTATGCATTATAGCATACTAATAAATATATAAATATTGTATTTTTTTGTCAGAAACCTATGTAGGTGTGTCAGGTAAGAATATCATTAAATGATATTGTTGATCCAAAAGAGTACGCTTTAATTGCTCACCGAGTTGGTTACCATAGTTGGAGATTGTAAATGACCTTTTTAAAATTTTCATAGCTAACCTTTTTCATTATCATACATACATGGTATGATTTTTTAAATATTAGATACATTTCATTAAAAAAATAATTATAATGTTTTTTAACATGAAATTTAAATAAAATTATCAAATATCAAATTAATTAGAATAAGGGATGAAAAAGGTTTATGCTCTATCAATGTTAGATACTTATGAGATTTCATAATGATTAAAATATTATCCCAATATTGTTATTCATTGGTTAATATTTATGAGTTTTGAATGGCATCTAATATATGTGGAAGATATAATCTATTTAGAATATTAATAAATTATATTAATTATCCTATTCTTTTTATGAGCTTTACATTCTCATATTGTAGTTTTTACTATGTTTGAAAATTTATATATCCAATTTTAAATCATTAAATTAAGATTATTTTAGTTGAATTACTATAAATGTTAATTAACATTGTATCTATACATAATTAAAATTTCAAAATTATACCAATGGTGTTTATGGTATCATATATGCATAATTAATTTCAATAGCTCTATAATATCTAAGAACTCATTCTATATTTGATTCTATAGATGAGTGAATATCAATTATAGAGATTAGGTGCTAGTTTATTAAAGCCTTTGTGATAGACATTAAAAAAAATTCTTTACAAAAAACCACATAGAAATCCTTAATGGATATTCATCTTTTAAATAAAATGGCTTTCAACATTGGTCGCAATAAAATTAGATGTATAAAATTATATTTATAAGGTTTTCTAAATTAATTTTTTTGAAACATTATGTTATGAATTAGAAAAATTGGATGAAAAATATATATTTCCTCTAGTGATGGATATGGATAACTCTGAGGTAGTTCAACAGATACAATAAAGGTTGATCACAACTCATAGTACATAGAGATCTTATAAAGATAAGATGAGAATACCACTAGAGTTCATCGTGGCCAATAATCATTTTATTGTGAGTGACTCCTTGGATAGAGTAGAGAGTTATAAGGAAGATGGGAATAATTTCATCACGTTTTGTGGTACACATTGAAATAAATGAACATGTGGGTACAATTTTGTACCATTCCTCCATGATATAGTTTCACACATGTTTTCTTCCACATCTCAAAGCATCAGAGGTGCATTCTAGATACAGATCATGTTATGGGTCCGAGGACGTTGAGTTGGAACCCGATGCATCTTATGAGAAGTATCTAGTTTCAATTATTTACTATAGTGGGAAATTACATCGAGGATAAATGATACCAGTAGTCTTGAGTCATCTATATCATGGATATATCTAATATAATATGTGGGAGAGTGGGTATGATGTTTGAGCTTAGTGGCTTGAGTTGTTTGATAATGACTTCTAGAGAAACTTATTTGGTATGATAAATCGATAGAGAGGGAGAATTTTTATATCCTATTTTATTAATGAAAATAAATCCCCAGTTGATGATATATATATTTTTATTTGAAAATGTTTTTAATCCATAAAAATAAATTACTATATGATTTCATGGTTCTGTGTAAGGGTAAAATCCTAGTAAACAATGTGAACTATTCTATGTATTATTTATGGAGATATGTACCATGATATATTTGGTTTCTAAAGACCATTGATCCTCGGTACAGATAAGTAAAAAACATAAAATATATTATGTTATGCATGTGCGATTTTTTGAAAAATAATTGAATTTATAAATATTGGTGCATCATATGAGAAAATTGAGACCACCATTAGTATAGGGATAAGGGTATTACCTAATTTGTGACATAAAATATTTTTACATTGGGTGGTTGGTTAGATTACATGAGAGGATAAATAATTTAATATCATTATTACATTATTTTCTTGAATATAATTTAATAAATCTAAAATGGTGCATAATATGTGAAATCTGAGACCATCGTATAGTCTAAGATGTGGCATTTACACAAGTAACAACATAAATTTATTGATCATTCGAAATTTGGTTGGATAAATTATTAAGTTTTTGTTTATAAATTTTTTAATTATATTATTACTGTTAAAAATAATATTATTAATGGATTTTTGTTTCTTATTCTTCTCTAAAATGAATGAACCACCATTATCACACATGTGTTATTTCAAAACCGTTCTATTTCAATTTTTTTTTAAATTTCTGCCACCAATAATTAATAGTTTGAAGCTAATATATCCTCTATAAATTTTTTGATGGAATGGTATATATAACATTGGTTTTTAATATTGGAATTTGGAATCGACATACCGATACATGATATAATTTTTTTTAAATAACTCATCCATTTTGGCATCATATTGTATGATCCTACTAATTTTGGTGGAAAAAAATATCCTTTTCATGTGATCATTAAAGCGTTGTTGATCTGATTTAGAACCATCTATAACCTCCATCCATCTTTCTTTTATAGAATGTGTGGGTCTTTTTCCCAATAACCCTTGATGATCATTGATATTTAATGCTTATATGATTATGATAATAATATCATGATGAATATTTTCTAACATTTATTGTTTCCACTCAAGCTATCGAACCAAAAAGGGTTGGTTATTTTTTCATTTGACGTCGTTTATTGTTGATGTAGGAAATTCATTACCTATTTGGGATTATTATAAATATTTACCCTTAATGTTATATATTTTTACTATTTTAGGTTTTACTAGACCCCTATTATTTACCTTTATTTTTTTGGATTCATTTTGTTTTGTTTCATGTGAAATCTTTTGAATTTTGAATTTTTTATTTTTTTGTGTAGAATAGGTGGATGGTTTTCCCACAACATGCATCTTGCTATAGAAAACCATGAAAATTCAGCCAATGAGGTTTATTATAGTAGAACTATTGTTTCAAAAGTTGTATGCCGACATAGTAAAATCTATTCAACCAATTTAAAAGGGGTACATGGTTAGGGTGCATGGTTTGGACTAATAATGTAGCATATACCAACTAACCATGAACATAAAATTTTTTAATAATAAAATTATTTTTAGACTTATTGATTCACCACTTTTAGATGTCTGGTGATTTTGTACAGACCCATAAAATTTTTATCATTCTTAGAGGCTCTCAATATGTCATTTTTGGCTCAACTACACCCTCTTAAAAGAGGATTTTAGTTGGGAGATAGGTGTTCAATATTCTCCCAATTAGTTTCTGCATCTCATTCTCTTTCTCCTACTTTCTCTCCTTCCCTCCCTGGGGTTATGTAGAACTCTATGAGTTTTTGGTTGATCTAATACCATCTATTTTAGATCGTGAGTCAAGGGAATAATCTATTTTTTTTAGTGTTCTTTGTAGGATTTCCACGATAGTTATGGTGTTTTGAGATACTGAGAATCCAAGGTAGGTGGTTCTATTAAGAATCTAATTATTCTATTAACTGTAAAAAGAATAATTTAAATAAAATTATCTAATATATATTTAATTTCCATAAATATATTTTAATTTTCTTTTAAAAAAAATACAATTGAATTGAATTTGGGGGATTTAGGTTTGAAATTGGATTTTTTATTGATATTTTGGTAACCCCCAATTTCAATGAATGGGGGTGTAATTTTGAAATTAATTGAATTTTGTAAAATTTTAAATTTTAGATTTAAATTTTAAATGTAATATGATTTATGTGACTTAAAATTTATTTTTGTGATAAAATGTCATCAAATGATTTTGATAGAAATGCAATGGTTTTATCCTGTAAATAGAATGTTTAAAAAAACACATTTTGGGTTTTTTTTAAATAGAAATATTTTAAATCGAGAATTGGTAAAATTTTATTTTAATAAGTTTTAAATTAAATTTAACCTTGTTTTTTCTTATTGGAGAGCGGTAAATAATTTGGTAGTTAGTTTTCATTTTGAAGACACATTAAAATATTAAAAAATAAAAATACATAAATGCAGCAGGACATATCCCCATGAGGATATTAATGAGTACTCCTCTGTCAGTATCGTGGGGAACATGTGTGCACATAATTTTGTGTAAAATATATAATTGTATGGATTCCATTATCTTGGAACTATCATATCATTAGGTATTTTTCCATGTTCCTTGATTATTTTAATTTGAAATGAATATATTTGCAAAAGTTTATAAACTTATTTACATCCCATCTGAATTTAAATTAACAATTATATTCTATATTATTTGTGAATCAATTTTTTATAAGTATTTTCCATCATTATAAATATAAAACAATATTTTTTGTAAATATTGTTTTTAAATTTCATACTTTTTAATTTAAAATTAAATTCAATATCTCGATAATTTAATGTTTTTATCTTATTATAGAATCCTTGGTGAGACAATATTTGGATTTTAGCTCACCACCTAACTATAACTTTTGATAATTTTATATTATTTTCTTTATGGTTTGAACAATGGTTAGGCACCACATGGAGGTGGTAGTAGTTATTGAACCTTAAGAATGGAGTGTTTTGTCTATTAATACATTTCAATTTTTCATGTTTTTAGTACTTGTATATAGTACATTACGTGGTTTGTTCCTAATTGAATTCTGGTAAAAATTTTCCCTTTGAAGTTTATTTTGTATGGATACTAACTTTTTTATATTTATTGAATATTTTTTTGGAATATTTTTTCCAACATTAATCTTTTATAATCCCATGTTCTTTTCAATGACCTCTTGGGAATGATAATACCCTTCAGAATATGTTGTTCAGAGATTTGTTTTTTAGTTACCAAGGTATTTATCTTGGTTCATGACAAAGAGGTATTAGATGAGGTTGAGGTTATTGTTGTTTTCAAAATGACACTTTTGTATTATATTCGAGAATTAGGAGGTAATTTTTATTGATTTCTTGACCATATCTCACCACAATGATCCCTAACTCACTAGGGTTGGTTATGGGATGGTGTATAAAGAATTATTTATAATATTTTCCCGAGTACTGATTGTGATATATTGAAATTGAAATATTTTTATAAATCTGTTTGGATAAACTTACATATTTCAATTGTTTGAGTTCTTGGAAGCACCATTTGAAATAAAGGTGAATTTTGAGACCTTCATGTTGTATGCACCGAGAAGGAGATGGCGAGACATGATTGGGATGAGGATGATGCATGAGGAATTAGAATGTAAATACCTTAAGGCTCATTTTACTAAAAAATTCTATATATAGTCGACGGTGATGGCGAACACTATAGTGTGTTTTCAAACATGAGTAGGTGGCCAGAAGTAGGATATAATAAGAATACATTTTTGATGACCTAGTGCAGTTTACACATGAGATAGTATCAAATGAGTATATAAGTACATGATGGTTTTATTTGGGACTTCGATCCAATATTTATTCTCAGTTTTTATTGTATAATATTTATTCTTATGATGTGGTGGATAGGGAATTCATGGTTGAGAAGGACCTGTATGGAATGTTCAGTTTTTCAGTTTTTCCTTTTACTAATGATGGTAGTAAGAGTTCATTTAATGGATTGAGGAAGAATAATTATTTTCATGGAGTTTGATTCAAATTGGTTTATTCAAGATCTCATCTAATTCATGGAATAGGGGCATTGATTTTCTACAAGTGTGGAACGCCTGACCATTCTGTACGGGTCAACATAGAGGCACCCAATGTATGTGGTTCTTGTAGATGTTCGGGCAACTAGAAGAATTTTGTACATATATATTTATCTCCAAATAGTTGAACAAGACCATTAGAACCTTCCAAAAATGTGGAAAAATTATATTTCCATATAAAAAGGTTCAATCCACATGCATATGGAATAACGCTTCATAATGAATTGAAAGTGTATCTAGTGGAATAGAATACGGACCCAATGACTATGAGATGTCCCATCATTATAGCATCATCATTAGTGACTGGTTTACTTGATTATGGTGAATATTATTAATTTATTTCAATAAAATTTGTTAAAATTATAAATCATCATATAAATATTTTGTATTTTGTATTGGATATTAATACACCCCATGAAAAGAAGAGAGAGTAGGACTTTGTATAACTTCTTTTGATTTCTCTCTGTTAAATTTCTAACAACATTTTTGGTTTATAGATCATGATATAAAACCTCTTTACATCATATTTATGATGTATTTGATCATTTTAAATGATGCATAAACTGATTTCTACCTTTGATGGGTCAACATTACTACACTCGATTGTGTATGTCATATCATTCAAAAAGAATGGGTCTCAATGTTAGGTAGAGTTAGAACTAATTATATATTGTTGGGGATATTGATACCCATGATTGACATAGATCTAGATATAGAATCTTTTTAGAGGTTATCCCCATCTTATTTTTCATGAGTTTTGTGAGATTTTTCGATTTGATTTTTTGGTGTTTCAACTAGTAATGGATGTATAGTCATAAATTGATATAGTACATAGTACAAAAAAGTGTCTATTCCATATTTACAAATAGAACTAGATGATCATAAAGAGATAATGAATTATTTTTATGATCTTATAAGTAATGTTTTTATACATTTGAGGGTGGAACCAGTTATCTTAACAAATGCAGATGATGGTTCACATCACCTTTGTGTGGATTTTCAAAAAATCTAGAGATTAATTTTAAAGAACTAGTATGTACGACCACATATTAATAATTTCTTTGATCAATTTAAAATGGAAAAGTGGTTCATAAGAATTTATCTTTGGTCTGGTTACAATTAGTTGATGATAAAAGAATCTATGTCCAAAAACATCATTTCAGAGAGGGAATGGACATTATGATTAAATTTTAATGGATTTTTTGTCCAATGATACTATAATAAATATGTATTTCATGAATAGTATTTTTAATGAGTATCATGATACATTTATGGTTATTTGTGTGGGTGAAATTATCATTTACTGTATGTATTTGTAGGATCACATGTATCATCCGAGAGCAGTTCTAGAATTATTGTGAAATCAAAGAATCTATTCAAAGCATTAGAAATGTGATTTATGGATTTGGTTTTAATGTTCCCATGGAACATGGTTTTGTAACAAGGTATTTTAGTTTACCGTAAAATATTTATATCTATAATGTCATGGGAACAACCAAAAAATGATTTCACATTTTAGATCTTCTTTGTTTTAGCTTCGTATTATCAAAGAATTGTTATGTGATTATCATTGTTGGATTCCTGGAAAATTTCACTAACTCAGAAGGGATTAAAATTTTAATGGTATGGAAGAATTCAATTTTGATGAAAAGAAACACATTTTAACTACTATCCCAATGTTAAATCTCTTATAGGTCCTCCATGGATATGTTGTCTTCTGTGATGCATCAGTTTTAGGATTGAGTTTTGTAATTATTTATAGTGATCATGTCACTTCTCATCGATCTCATCTGATTGGGAAGCATGATACAAATTATCCATCCCATGAACATGTCCTCAAATCCATGATTCACATGCAAAATTGTATGCCACGTTACATTTTTATAAAATGGTTTACCATGTATTTTGGCCACAAGTTCTTGAGTTATATATTATCACAAAAATATTTGAGTCTCCTACAGAGGCATTGGGTAGAACATCAAAAATAATTCATCATTGACATTGAATGTACCCCAGGGAAAGCGAATGTCCTCATGGACTCTTTGAGTAAGAAAAATCCAACTAATGATGTTAAAGAATCATTAGAAGTGTGGAAGTTGATGGATATCATTGAACATTTTCATATTATAGATTGAAAATCAGGGTATGAGGTTTCCTTGGGCAATGTTCAGTTGATATATGATCTACTATATATTATTCTTCTGAGATATAATCTTGATTATAAATTTTATATAATTATATCCCCACAATATGGTAGGGATACCATGACGGATTGTTCATTATCATCATAGCTCATTCTATGCTATCACATGAAATATGTTGTGATGTGATTTGTAAAGGATGATATAATGGGGGACTTACCCAAATTCCACTCAGAAGTTCAACCAGGAACCACAAATGTGTTAATTGAAATGAGTAATAGATTCACGAATATAGGTATGAGATGGCACACCGTTGAATATGAATCTTGTTGTTATATGTGTACGATTTTCTTGATAGAGCACTTAAAACTTTTGGAATTTCTTATAAAACATATATTTTCCAATATGAAGTTGGATGAGATAATTATGGATGTTGTTTTTGGGTTAATTTGTACCCAATGAAATAATAATGTGATATGGATTGTGGTTGATTATTTACTATGTCATATCAATTTATAACTTCATGATGCATTCAATATTTAAGATTTTGGAAAACTGTATGTGAATGAGATTGCTCATTTCCACGAAGTTCCATTTTTTATAGTATTTTATAGTGATCCTCGGTTGATATTATATTTTTAAAGAGGTCCTCAGGAAAATTGGAATCTCTTGTCTGTTTGTGCGTCATATAAAATCCATAGTCAAATGGACAGAACAAAATCAGTATATAGATTATTGAATATATGATCATCACTTATGTACATGACTTTAGTGGGGCTTTTTATGACCATATGGTTCGATTTGAGTTTTCATGTAATAATAGTTACCAATCTGTGATTAGATTAGCTAATTTGTAGTTCCTGTATAGCCATCGTTTTTTATATATTCTATGCTGGTCAAAGGTTATTAAATGTTCCTTGATGGACTAAGATTGGTTCAAGTTATGAAAATGATGATTCGGCTGATTCTTAAAAAAAGTGGATGGAACTTAGCTAAAATAAGTCTAATGTTGATCTTAATCACAGAGTGTTGTATTTTTTTGTTTTTGATGAGGTGTTCTTTATGGTGTCCCCTATGTTGGGCCATCGACACCATGTGGGTGGGGTCGGGGAATATTTCCTATGGTTTGTGGGACCTTTTAAGGTTGTAAAGCTGGTGGGGAATGTGGTTTCCCATTTAGAAAATGCATTATAGATGACATAAATACAAAAAATGTTCCATGAATCTTATATATAAAAGTATCTATCAAACCCATATCCTGTTCTGAGAAAGAGTGATCTAGATGTCAAACATCATTTTTGCATGACTGAACAGCCGGATAAGATTGTTGATTCTCAAAAACAATGTAATTCATGGGAGTATTATGACTTTGGTTTGAGTTATCTGGGAGCATGATTCTGACACTTATGAAATGTGTGGGAGGGAGGAACTAATGAGGGAAAGGTGGCCTCATCATTTTTGGCATGGAAGCTTCTATGTAGTTTTTCAGGGGGAAAGAATGATTCTATGGTTGTAAGGTTTTAACATCATTTTAATATTTATAGTTATTCTCAAACCATCATTTTTACTTTAATTTGGTTGGGTTTCATTGATGTTACTTTTGGGTGAAAAATTTACAAAAATATTGACTGTTTTTTGGCTTTTCACTATTGACACATGGTTTTCCCAAACCATGCTCTCTACATGATAAAACCACAAAAACCAAGGAAGTGAGTTTTTTTATGTTTGGAAAACTATTTGTTATCAAATATTACCATCAAGGAAACGTTTTAAAACCCATTTAAAAGGAGTGCATAGCTAGGGTGCATGATTTGGTATATCTGTACAACCCTTCCCATCAAAATATGGGTATAAGATTTATTTAGTCCAAAATATTATTTTTCAAATATAATTAATTCTTCTTTATGTTCTCGACTTACTTATACCTCCATAAAATGTTTTATTATTTCATTTAGTTTCCCAATACGTGATTCTAGCTCCTCTAACCGCTCCTTGATGTGGATCAATGATAAGAGAACAACATTCATTCTTGTCCCTATTAGTTTATTATTCCCTTTATCATTAACACTCATTATCTACATACTTACCTAGTTTTTATAGATCTCTATATAATATTTGATATTATAATATCCTCTATTATTTATCTTTAATATAGGGTTGATAAATGTATCTTCATTTTCAGTGTTCTTTGTAGGATTTATTGGCAAGGGTTTTATGTTTTATGATCCTTTTATTTAGAGGTTGGTTATTTTTCTTATGATGGATAATGTTTCATTAATATAAATTTTCCTAATTTATATTCAACTATATTATTTATATCCAATTTCATGAAATTACTTTCAATTATTTGATTAAAAACCCATTTCCATTGAATAGGGGGGATATGTATTTGAATTTTTATTTTAACTTGAAATTGGAAAAAACACCAAATTCCAATGAAATAGGGTCTATTATTAAAATTTATGGTGCTATGTGAAATTTAAAATGATTGATATAAATTGTGTAATTTATTTTATTGTTTTTAAATTATTAATTTTTAAATATTTATTGTAATTATTTTTAATAAAAACCAATTATTTTTATCTTCTAAAAAATGTTCCTTATTAAGAACGAATTTTTGTTTTTATACGAAAAAATGGAATATTTGAAATGAAGAAATGGATGAATTTTATTTTATGAATTATTAAGAAATGTTTCCCATCATATATTTTTTATTATAGAACATGTAATCCTTAGTTATTTAGTTATTTATTCATACAATACTCTATGATTTGAAACATGAACAATATATAAATGCAGCAAGTCAGATCTGTGATTGGATGTTGATGTGTATTCCCTAGTCAGTATCGAGGTGAATTTGTGTCCTCATAATTTTTCGTTAACTATTTGAGTTTGTGCACCTCTATTATACTAGAACGATAATACCATTATGGATATGACCATGTTTCTCTCATGTTTTCATTTTTAATGTATATATAGGCCAATGATTGTAAACAGTTTTACATGCCTTCTAAATTTATATAATCTATTATATATTATGTATTTTTTAAAGCCCATTTTTATGTGTTTTAAATCATTTTAAATATAAAACATTTTTTTGAAATATTATTGTAAAATACCATAACAATTTATTTTAAATGTAAATAATTATTTGGTTATTTATATATTCTAATCATATTATAGAATCCTTCGTGAGTCCCTAATTAGATTTCAGCTCCCACCCAACATGTCCCTTCGGGTGTTTTTAGATTATCTTCATCTTGGTTTAAGAAAGGGTAAGATTAAAATTATATGTGCTAGTATCTATTGATCCTTGATATTAGAGAGTTTTTTTTGTTCATACATA
The DNA here is from genome assembly GCA_963277665.1 of Viscum album. Classification (NCBI taxonomy): domain Eukaryota; kingdom Viridiplantae; phylum Streptophyta; class Magnoliopsida; order Santalales; family Viscaceae; genus Viscum; species Viscum album. Next base: position 446,130,861 of record OY728160.1, read on the forward strand.
TATTTTTATCCTATTTTCTGGTACATGGATTTAGTATTATGGGTTTCTTATTCATATTTTTGTTCTAGTACAATCCCCCATATGGTGTTTTTGCGTATATATATAAATATATTATCGTACATCATCAATTTTGGAAGAAAATTCATTCCCACATTAATTTTTTATACTGGGTGGGTATGCAACAATTAATATTATTTATAAATTTTCATATTTGATAACCATTCATGAATATGATCACATTTTGGTTTGTATATAGCCTTCAATATAGTATATGAAAATATTTTTATTGAGTACTAATATAATATTATTCGTGTTCAAATATGATCACATGTATTGTTGTGACACATTACATATTAAGATGTTCTTTGGATTCACATTTATCCAAAATTGATATGTGTTATTTTGTTTTATTTTCCATGGTGCCCATGGTAGTTCATCCATTGTGAATGTTATGTCCGTTAAAGGGGGATAGAATAGGAATTCTAAAACTGGAAATGGGTGACCAATTCACAGGGTAGGCATACATTGATTCTTTATGGATTTTTTCGGATGCACTATATGCCTACATAATTACAAGGGGTACACTCTTGATGCTCAGTGAATGTTTAGAAGTTCGTGATTCCTTGATAATGATGAGAAAATGACTTCCTTAATTCCTAGTGTATTATGAGTTACATGATAAAATGAAGTTGAGTACCATGATTCATGATCCCTATGGTTAGTCATTGACTCTTTTGACCCCATATTTATCCTTCCTGTATAGAGGTAATGCAAAAAGGCATGGGGTTTGTGGGTTCTTAGAAAGTAGAAACAGTATTAGTTTTGGATTAGTTGTTACTTTTCATTTTACTAGTTTATTAATATTATCGAATACACATGTATACTTGACCACATTAGCTTAAGGACACATGCAGGTTTCCTACAGAGTCTTATAATAACACACTAATATGGTATTTCAGTTCCCTTTTAGATTTTATAATTGATATTTTGAGCATAATATTTTCCATGTATGACTGCTAATATGAGGAGTGTGAAGCTAGTAGTGGGATATGAAGGGCACCTGGGGACCTATACTTTATCAAATTTTTTATATGATTATTATCATGCATAAAATTTCCACATATTAGAGACTATATTATATACTTTTCATGTATTCCATTTATTCAGTTATTTTACATGAATACTAAAATGGTTTGTTATGTTAGTTATTGTTTATTATGGACCCAATGACTTGATACTATTGGTATAGTCTTTTCAGTATAAGAATCAGCCACAAACTGCTAGTTGGTAACCTCATGCATATGAGGAAGCTCAAATGAGGTTATGTGACACTCCCTCTTTGACCCAATGCATTGGGTTGGGATATTATATATATCATATTTCCATAACTAGTATGATAATGATGTCAAATATGATTGCAATACAATCCAAATATGGTTCATTATTATTATAACCAGAATACCATTTGTAAAAATATTTCAACATTTTAATTATTAAATCCAATTACATAAATTCTACATTGTTATTATTTCATCATAGATACTTCTTTGGTCTCTTATTTACCTATATAATCATTAATATGATTTATAAATCATGAAACATTATGTTTAATCTATGAAACCATATGTTTGAGCAAGGTCATTCAATTTTATCATCTATTTAAATGATTCGTAATGGATTTTAATGAATATCAAAATTATCTTAAGAATATTTCCCCAGAGAGTCAAACAAGGTGCATAGTTGTAAATTCATGTGTTTTTTAACCGAGTTAAAATAATATTGTTTTTGATTTTTTTCAGTTTATCAATGGGACATTTTTTTAATGTGAGCTCTATAATTTTATTCTGATTGTTCTAACACATAAAGGTGTCATTTTATAACTTGCGTAATTACAGAATAATTTTTTCAGGTGTCTAGATGAGTCTCTGGAACACTGATTTCAGAAAATACCAATTTAATGGATCCACACGGGCAGCGCACGGTTACGGTCTAACCCGTGCAGTTTACCCTGTTTAATAAATTATTGAATTTAGTTATATAATATTATATGAAATTTTGTGATTATTTAAAATAGATTTTTAATAATAATAATAATAATAATAAATATATTATTATTTTTGTTGTTGTTGTTTAATTATATGAATTTTAAAGAATTAATTAAATGACAGTTGAAGAAATTAATGTGGATTATGGGTTTATCAGAGAACCATTTTAATTAAATAAAGAGTTTAGGAATTATTAATGGATCATTTATTATTAAATGGAGACATGTGATAATAATAATAATAATTTTATTATTATGATTATGGTGTCATAAAATATTTTGAGGCATTGATATTTTAATGGAATGTTAAAAGAGTGTATCATTTATGAGAATTTAATGTGTCTTTTGAGATTCTCAAATATACATTTAATAAAATGAGGTATTTAAGATTTAATGAAGCGTTGTTATTAAATAGTGGTGATGGGTTTATCAAAATATTGAAAAATAATAATAATAAGATTATTATTATATTAGGTTTTTGAATGTAAAAATTATTATTGTTATGGAAATTAAATTAGGGGTCATGTGTTGGAGTTTTTATCATATTAATGATATTGCAATTAATTGGAAGTTTTATAATTAATTATGAAATGTTTATTAAGAGAATAAAGAATGAAGAAGCGTTTTTTATTAAATGGGCTGTAACATTTATGTTAAATGATTTTAATTGGATGTTTAATGAGGTGTAATAGTTATGTGAAATTAATGATGCTTTTGGGTATCTCAAACAAACTTCTAATTACATAAGAAGTTTCATAATTTATAAAGATTTGTTTTTATTATATAATAGGAGTTTGGTTCTATCTATGGTTGAATAATAATAATAATAATGTGATTATTGTTATTTTTGTTTTATGAGTGTTTGTTATTATTTTTATGAATAATAATAATAATGGATTTTTTGGGGATTCATTGAATTAAATTAATGGTCAATAAGAATGTAATTAATCACTAAGAATAGAAGGATTTTATTTAATTAATTTTTGTTGAGATAATTAATTAAATTATGATGATTTAGTGTTTCAAACTTTAAATAAATTGTGTTGATAGATTTTAATTAAAAATGTGAAGTGAAAATATTATTTAAATAAATTTTGTGAATGGATTTAATTAAATAATGGGAAAATGAGGAGTAGGGCGTTATCAAAGAAGGGTAATTTTCAATAGTAATATTTAATAAGGAATTAATGTTGTGATGGGATTAATTTATTTAAATAATTTTAAATATTGATATCAGGTTGGAATTGGTTAGTCAAATGGTGCGGGCTAGCTGTGCAGTTACATGGTTTTTTAAATGATTTATTTCTATTTTATTATTAATAAAAGAAATATATAATAATAATAATAATAATAATGTTATTAGTGTTATTATTGTATTAATTTAATGGTTTGATTAATTGGGGGTTTCAAAATTAATTTTGGAACATTTATTTAATGGATAGTTAATGATGTAACATTATATTAAATGAGAATAATAAATGTTATTATCATTTTATTAAGACTATCAATTTATCATGGGTGTAATTGATAATTGGGGTTGATAACATGAGGGTGGTACACCAACATAATGGAGGAACAACAAAAACACACTATCCCCCTCTTTTGAGGCGCGCTACAACCCCCTCGTCGGCTCCTCTTCGCGCGATCGAATCCTCATGGTCTTTTCTCAAATCTTGTCTGTCTCGTTGAGGTGATTTTGTATGCATTTGTTTGGTAATTCGCATCAGATCTTTTTCTCCTCCCTCTCCCTTTTTTCATGGACAAAATTTTATGGTTCTAGTTTTATTGGTTTTCCTTGTTTCTTCAGTTTCATGGATATGCAAGGGGCTCCTCTAGACCCTCTGGTCTGTATTCCACCATCTACCGACAACGGTGAGGCAGATGTGTTTGTTTTCATTTTTCCGTCATGTTTTAGGTAAGTTTATTTAATTGTGTTATTGTTTCAAATCATTTAATTAAGGGTTTGATAATTTATAAGAGTTCATGGTGCCTAGTTAGAGGTGAGTTTTTCCTTACTATTTTATATAATAGTACATGTTTTAATATTTTGAATTTTATTCTTATTGTTACAGGGATCACGTGTGAAGATACATATATATATATATATGTTTTTGTGTGTGGCGTGGGTGTGTTTATTATATATATATATATCTATAAGGTGTGTGCACTTGCAATTACAGACCAGTTGTAAAATAGTTTCCGCCAAGTATATTAAATCCCTTCTCATTAAAAATGGTTCCACCCTGAGATAGGGTCTCCAATCATTAACAATTTATTTAAAAATTATATATTCTTTAAATAAATTTGGAATGTCAGTTTCCTTGATTTTGATATGTGGCTGCATAACACTTTTGGTGTTATTAAATGATGTAACCACACATTAGATAAATGAGAAAATGAACATGTGTTGATTTTAATCATGTTTTTATAATTTGGTTAAAGTAATATGATGAAACAGTGAAATTATTTGGATGGTCATAATGGGTAATAGGTTAATTAATTTTATAATTAATTATCACACCATGAGTTGGAATAAAATTGTGTCTTTTACTCATTATTGAGAATATTGAATATTTTACATGATCAGAATTTAAATTGGTAAATTTTAATAATTAATGGATGGATTAATTATTACATGTTAAATGGTAAATGGTTAATTAATTAATTAATTGTTAAATAGATAATTAAATAATTTATTAAATAATTAATTAATTAATTTGTTTTCATGCATTAAATTATGATTGTGAATTGATTGTTTGTTACGACTGTTGGCCAAGGTTACCTTTTGATGCGTATTAGTTTTCCATGACTTATGTTTTCTTGGATGCAGTTGTATTAAAATATGACATGTTCTGAGAGATGGTAGCTAAATATCTTGGCTTTGTTCAGCATGGTTTAAGATGATTATGACATGCATATAAATTCTTAATGTCCTGGTCGAATCACTGTTTGAGTGGGAAGGTTCATACTTGTTGAAGAATTTGGATAATTAAATATTGATTTAATAATTTAGTATTATTTCTAAGAATAATTAATTGTTCAATAATTATTAACTAATGAGATGTTGAATGGTTAATTAATTTTTTATTTATTTGATGAGCGATTTATGTAGTTAGTTAGTTGTTGAATTAATTAACGGATTGGATAAATTATTTTATGAATTTATTAATGGATAGTTTTGGGTTATTATACAAGGATTTATACACCAATGATATATATATATATATATGTAGGAATGATAAATGGGTTGTGAGATAGGGACTGAAGCTCCAAATACTCACAGGGTTCTAGACATGTTGTTTTACACATAGTTTGAATTAAAATGTTCTATTATAGGACATGAACTGATGCTCCAAATACCCATGGGTTGTGAGACATGGGCTGATGCTCCAAATACTCATGAGGGTTCTTGGCTTGATATTCTACACCCATTAATTGACATTGTACTATTGGTCCTATTAATCATATATAAAAGGGATTAAGTGTTAATGAAAACTATTGTGACATAGTGATTTCTAAATTGAATATGAGAAAGGGTTCAGACTTATTAATAAATTGGGTGAATCATTGTTAGTTGATGGAACCAGTAGTGAATCACTATTTTAGTGAACGGTCTCAGACATAGTATATGAAATATTAAATTGATTATCTTATAACTCGTTATCCAAGCCAAAGCACAAACTTGGATTTAGTCTTTACATTTATTACTTAAATGGTCTTCAGAGACATCTGTGGTGAGTGAATTATATGAGGGATGTCAAGCGTATGTCAAATCTCAAGACCTTCATAATATATTGAAATTTAAATAATTAATAAATGAAAATGATTATGTAATTATTGTTTAATATGCATGGAAAATGTATAATGCAGTTCCAGACACCAGGTGAGGGTTGTAGCAGGTACTTGGGTATATAGTTACATTATACTACTTGAAATATTTATTCATGGATTCACAAGGATTAATTTATTTATTAAATGTCTTGATTTGCGGTAGACATCGATGGTCCTAGCCTACTAAGATTTATATCTCACACCCTAATCAGGCCGCCATTGCATTCCGGTACCCGGGTAGATTCAATTTTTCCACAAGATTGTGCTACATGTGTTTACTTTGGTGATAGTAGCAGAGGACCGAGCGGAAGATCAGGATGCTCGAGGAGACCACCACATGGCTTTGATTCAATTTTTATTTATTTTTTTATTAGAATTAAAATCATGATGTTGTGTTCAGTATTTCCATTTTTGTATCATTAGAAAGTCAAGCATGCATCTACTATATAATTGGAATTTTCCATTTATTTTAAACAAAATTTATAAAATATGCATTCCAATTATTTATCATTTATTAGATTGTTTCCACTATTTGTTTCCATTTTCTACTATTGAACTTTGATATTATGGTATAGTCTCCCCACTAACTATCTATAGACCCTCACTTCTAGTCAGAATCCTCAGGTATACGGTGAGACACACTTGGGGTCATGTGGCAACCAGTCCAACCACTAGTTTTGTGGTGAGTTGGGTCGGGACATTACAAAGTGGTATCAAAGGGTTTATTTCCTTTGTCATTCTATTTTGGGGTTAGTAGACAGGATAATTGAAATGTGTCATCCCTTAGGTTAATAGCCATGCATGGGACTGATCACCTCATGTATGGGAAATGAACAGGTGGCCTAAGACGGGAATTAATGTTTTTACTATTAAAGGATAATGTTGGTATGATTTCCACCTAAGTGACTAGTGTATTTTCCTTTTTGGAATGATTTTGAGAATATTGAAAAATAATTGTCTTGGCCTAATATGGAAAGGTTGTTTCATACTGGCATCATCTTAGGAACATAGATATTCATATTAACATGCCATGCAGTTTCATTAGTATGATGCCTGCTAATTTGGATTGTGTTCCTTGGATGTAATTCCATGTTTTGGTCTTCTTTATCATGCCTCTATAGATAGCATGTTTTAGTGATTGATTTAACATACTTGAGTGATTATATGCCATGCTACCTCAGTAATTAGCATGTTTTGTCGTTATTCCATGATTTTGTGTTATAACATGATGTTTTGTTACATCTTATGTTAACATTCTATATATATTTTGTTGTGTGAAAGATTTGTTAATGTTAAATTGTTAAATGAATGTTGATTATGATAAATGTGGGAAAAAATCAATCAGTATGGTGTGCGGGTTACATATATATTAGTTGATGGACACTCATGTGTTTGAACATTATATAACCATAGTATCATTGAAAATGTATATAAATGAAAACCTGTTGAGTTTTGATTGAAATAAATTGTTGTTGGGTTTCTTTTTGAAGATCCCATATTGAAAAAATGGGACCCTCAGAGGTCGCCTTCTTGGAAAATAAGTATTTAAATGCTAAATATCATGTGTAAATTTTAATAACACTGAATGTTAAATGATTAAACAAGATGTTTGAGATAGCATGAATTTTTTCCCTAGGGAGTTGATATAAAAACCAAGCAATTTTTTGTGTAGATGTACTGCTGTGTATGTTGAAATATATTCAAATGTTAATAGGTTCAAATAAAATAATTATAATTATTAAAAATAAAAAGGGTGTTTGGAACCTTGTGATTTCATTTTTTCATGACCAAGAGAGAGGGTCAATGTTTATGTTTCGTAAGGGGATATCCAGTGGTAGGTAGTACCATTAGAATGTTCTAGGTTGTTAATATATGTTCGTCCCACTACTCGGGAAGACTTAATGGTTCTTGAGTGTTATGGAATGCTGATAGGTTTATGCTACAGCTTTTATGATCAATTTTTACATAGTGATCACGGTTCGAGGAATGTCACACACATGTGTTAATGTGTTCTAAAAACACGTGTTGGTGAGTGGATGATCATTTCGTGATATTTCATTGAAAATCCTGAGGTGGGTATTGTTTCTTTGCCTTCCATAAATATGTCGATGGGTGATGTTGAGCTTTTAGAACAGAGGTGTCCGGTAATAGTTTGACTGATCATCTAAATTTCCTTGGTTTTTCTCTTAGTGATCTTTTTTGAATAGGACGAGCATTTCCCATATATTGACCTCATCATGGACACACTAAGATATCATTGGTCATACACCACACTATAGTTTAAATGATGTTGGTTTGATGAGTGGTTGTTATCTGGGTACTGCACGGGGTGTGTGGTATCTTTTGGCTACTCATTTATTTGTGTTTTGGAATAATTGATTTTTTAAATATCCCTGTGATGGATTACCATGGAAATTTCATGAGAGATTGCGTAAGGGCGTTGTTATACAAGAAAATGGTTTTGGAAAAGTTTTAATGAAATGTCATCAGATAAAAGGTGAAGGTGGGTTTCTGGTCAAAAATTTCATTCAAGGGAATCATGTGAAACATGTTCTTTTGATTGCTCGCGATTCAACCGTTTTCGTTGATGAGGTACCTCTAATAGCCTAAAATATAAGATCTATTTCGATGTTTATGCTATAAAATTAGCATTGGATTTGGTTTTGAATGCTTATCCATCAGGTATGTAAAGGGTTTAAGGTGTGTTTGGCATTAGGAATGCAACTCGTCACTTCTAACAAGATTAAAATACCATGGTAGGTCAGTTTTTTAGTTTTGGTTCTTGATGGATTCCTAGGGACGAGATGTTTTTACGTTGGGTATATTATAAAGTCTCATATTTTTTAACCAGGTTAAAATACAAATGTTTATGAATTTTTTTAGTTTATCAATGTGTTTTTTTAAACATAGCTCCGAAATTTTATTCCGAGTGTTGGAACACATAAAGTTGTCATTTAGGGACTTCTGTAATTACTCGATAATTTTTACAGGTGTCTTGATGATTCTGGGGAACACCGATTTCGAAAAAAATCCAATTAAATTGATCTACACGGGTAGCGCACGGTTTCGGTACTACCCGTGATGTTTACCGTGTTTAATAAATTGTAGATTTTAATTAAATAAGATTATATGAGAGTTTTTGATTAATTAAAAGTTATTTTTAATAATAATAATAGTAACGTTATTATTATTGTTTTTGTTGATTAATTAAACGAATGTTAAATGATTAATTAAATGATGGTTGATGAAATTAATGTGGATGATGGGTTTATTGAAGAACAATTATAATTAAATTAAGAGATTGGGAATTATTAAAGGAATTTTTATTATTAAATGGAGAAATGTGCTAATAATAATATTGTTATTATTATTATTACGGTGCCATAAATTACCTTGATGCATTGTTATTTTAATTTCATGTTAAAGGAGTGTTTCATTTATGCGAATTTAATGTGCCTTTTGAGATTCTCAAAAGAAAAATTTGATAAAATGAGGAGTTTCAGATTTAATGAAGCATTGTTAAGAAATAGTGGTGTTTATTTTATCAAAATTTGAAAATTAATAATAATATGATTTTTATTATTTTAGTTTTATGAATGTAATTATTATTATTTCTATATAAATAAAATTAGGGGTCATGGGTTGGAGTTTTTATCATATTAATGATATTGTAATAAATTAGGAGTTCGTAATTAATTATGAAATAATTATTAATAGAATAATTAATGAAGAAGCGTTCTTAGTTAAATGGGGTGTAACATTTATGTAAAAAGATTTTAATTTGATGTTTAATGAGGTCTAAAAGTTATGTGAATTTAATGAGGCTTCTAGGTATCTCATAGAAACTTGTAATTAAATAAATAGTTTTGGAATTAATAAAGAAGATTTTTTATTAAATAAGAGGTGTTGGGTTTTATCTAAGTTTGAACAACAACAATAATAATAATGTAATTATCATTTTTATGGATTTATGAGTGGTTGTTATTAATATTATTATTAATGTATTTTTTTGGGGTTTCATTTAACTAAATTAACAGACAGTAATAATATAATTAATTTCTAGGAAGCAAAGGTTTTTATTTAATTAATTTGTGTTCAGATAATTTAATGGTGATGATTATTTGGTGTTTTCAAATTTAATTAAATTGTGTTGAGTGAATTTAATTAAAAACATGATGTGTGGAAATTATTTAACTATATTTTGTGAGTGAATTTAATTAAATAATGTGTAAATGAGGAGTTAGATGTTATAGAAGATGGTTAATTTTAAATGGAAATAATAAATAAGTAATAATTGTGGAGTTGGGTTTAATTTAATTAAAAAAAATTTAAATATAGATATCAGGTTGTGCAAGGTAAGTCAAATGGTGTGGGTCAGCTGTGCGGTTACACGGTTATTAAAATGATTTATTATTATTTTATTTTAAAGAAATTATATTTTCAATAATAACAATAATATGTATATTATTATTATTATTATATTAATTTCATGGGTTGATTAATGGGGGGCTTGAGAATTAAGTGTGAAACATTTATTTAATGAATAGATAATGAAGTAACATTATATTTTAAATGGGAATAATAAATTTTATTATTATTATATTAATACTATTAGTTTATATTTTTTTAATTGATAATTGGGATGAGAACATGAGGTATGCTCACCACTATATGGGATAAACAACAAAAATGCACCAAGACCCTCCTTTGCAGTGCGCTACACCCCCTCACTGGCTTCTCTTCGCGTGATCAAATCCTTCAGGTGTCTTCTCGAATCATATCCATCTCGATGAGGTGAGTCTATCTACATTTTTTTGTAATTTTCATTGCTCATTTTGCTCCTCCCTCTCCCAACATTCTCGACCAAAATCCCAGGTTTCGTGTTGTATTTGGTTTTCTGGATTCATCGGTTCTAGGGATGTGGAAAGGGATCCTCTAGACCCTTTGGTCTGTATTCCAGCATCTACAGACAAAGGTAATGCAGATGAGTTCGTTTTCATTTTTCCATCATGTTTCAGGTAAGGTTATTTAATCGTGGTATTGTTTCACATCATTCAATTAGGGTTTGATAATTTATATGAGTCCTCGATTTCTAGTTAGAGGTTCATTGGTCCATACTTCTTTGATTCTGAGTAACTGTTTTAATATTTTGAATTTTATTTATATTATTCTAGGGAACGCGGTAGAATAGACAAACACACACACAACCCCACACAAACACACAAACACATGTATATATCTATTTGTTTGTGTGTGTGTGAGTAATATATATATATATATATATTTTTCAGGCATGCAATTGCGAACTAGTTGTAAAATTTATGTCTCCAAGTATATTACAGCCCTTTGGGTTAAAAATGGGGCCACCCCGAGGTAGGGTCACAAATCCTAAACAAATTATTTAAGAATTACAGCTTCTATTAGTAAATTGATAATGTGAGTTTCCTTAATTATGATATGTCGATGCATGACACTTTTGATGTAATTAAATGATACCCCCACATGAGATAAATGAGGACTTGTCCATGTGTTAATTTTAATAATGTGTTTCTAATTTGGTTAAGGTTATATGATTAAAAAGTTAAATGATTTGGATGGTCAGAATGGGTAATAGTATTGTTAGTTGAATATTTAATTATCATGTCAGGAGTTGGAATAAAATTGTTTCTTTTACTGATTATTGAGAATATTGAATACTTGACATGTTCAAAATATAAATTAGAAACTACTAATAATTAGTGAATGAGTTAATTATTACTTGTTCAATGATAAATGGTTAATTAATTGATTATCTGTTAAACAGATAATTAATTAATTAATTAATTGTTGAATTAATTTATTTTCATGCATTAAATTATGATTGATAATTGATTGTATGTTATGACTATTTTCCATGGGTACCTTTTGACGCGTATTACATCTCGATTCCTTCTGTTGTCTTGGATGGAGTTGTTTAAAAATATTATATGCTCTGTGAGATGGTTTCAATATATCTTGGCTTTGTTCAACATGTTTTTAGATGATTATGACACGCATTTAAATTGTTAAAGTTCTGGACGAATCACTATTTGAGTTGACGGGTTCAGAATTGTTAATGAATTTTGATAATTAAATGTTGATTTAATTATTTGGTTGGCTTGATAAGAATAATTAACTGTTAATTAGTTATTAACTAATGTAATAGTTATCAGCTAATTAATTGTTTACTTATTTGACGAGCGATTTATGTTGTTAGTTAGTTGTTGAATTAATTAACGGATTGGGTTAATTAATTAATGGATAGTTTTGGTGTGTTAGACATGGAATTCTACACCAATGATAGATTTATAACTATGATTGATAAATGGGTTATGATACAGGGACTAATGCTCCAAATACTCATGGGGTTCTAGACATGGAGTTCTACACCCAGTTTTCCTGAAAATGATTTTTTATGGGACATGGATTGATGCTCCAAATACCCATTGGTTATGACAGAAGGAATGCCACTCCAAATAATCACGAGAGTGCTAGGAGTGATGTTCAACACCCATTAATTGGCATTGGACTGTGTGTCCAATTGTTTATACATAAAAGGAATTAACGGTTAATGAAAACTATTGTAAAATAATGTTCTGTGAATTGAATGTGATAAAGGGTTCAGACTTATTAATGAATTGGGTGAATCACTATTAGTTGACAGACCCTGGGGAAAATAAATATTTTAGGGGATTGGATATGAAAAAGTATGTGAATGATTAAATTGAATATTTTATAACACGTTATCAAAGCCAAGGCACAAGCTTGAATTTTTTCATTTCTTCGCTTACGTAGATGGTATTTAGAGACATCATTGGTGAGTGACTTATACATGGGATGTTAGGCATAGTTAGAATCTCCAGATCTTCATAATTTAATTATATTTGAATAATTGATAATTGAATATGATTATATAATGATTGTTGAGTATCCATGACAAATGTATAAGGCATTTTCAGACACCAGGTGAGGTATGAAGCATGTACTTGGGTATATAGTTACATTATACTACTTACTTTATTTGTGCATTCCTTTACATAGTTTCATTTATTTATTAAATGTCTTGATTTGGGGTAGACATCGGTATCCCTAGCCTACTGAGATTTATATCTCAAACCCTACTCGGGCCGCCATTGCACTGGGTTACCTGAGTAGATTCTATTTGGTTGCAGGACTGTGTTATTTGTGTTTTCATGGTAGGTAAGAGTGGAGGATTGAGCAGAAACATTGTATGTTCGAGGAGACCACCCTCAGGGCTTTGAGTAAATATTTATTTATTACTGTATCAGAATGTAAAGAATGTTTATTTGTTCACAATTTCCATTTTTATCATTAGTATGTCATGCAAGAATCTGCTGTGTAATTGGCGTTGGCCGTTAGTTTTGTACAAAATTTATAAAATATGAATTCTAATGATTTATCATTTATTGTATTATTTCATTTATTTATTGCAATTGTCTATTTTTGAACTCTGGTATGAGGGTATAGTCTCCCCACTGACTGTCTATAGAACCTCGCTACTAGTCAAAATCCTCTGTCGTACAGGGAGACACGCTTGAGGTGAAGTGGCGGCCGGTCCAGCCACTAATTTAGTGGTGAGCAGGGTCGGGACGTTACAATAGTAAGGCACGTTATTGTGTACCTGTTAATTCTTGAGTCAATCCTCACATTCCTATTTAAACATCTTACCATGACATACCCCAATTCTAGAACTATATCCACATGTATTATAAGGACATAGATGTATTGATGAGAAACTAAACATAATATCATATTTATAAAAAAATTTAGTATCTTCTTCTATAATTATCCTAAAATTATATAATATGTTCATGTCTCCAAAAATATGTTTTCCTCAATTTTGTGCCCAATAATTCTACTAAGATTCTTCTAATTCCAACATTGGTAACCACATTATTAATTTCCCGAAGCCAATGTCATATATTGAATCATTGGTGTAAAAAAAATCACATCTTTAAGGGCCGAATAATTTATTTTTCTTCAAAATCACAATACATACTAGATTCAGTAATTACATTTGAATCACAAATTGAATTTTTTTTGATGATATCAATATTACCTCAAGAATATCCTTGTATTTCATTGATGTACATTTCATGGAATCCTAATGAATGGAAACACAATATGGGTAGTCTCAAATGATAAGTATGTTTTACGAAAAAAAAGAATAAATAATGAATCAATTAACATTATCAATATATAATGTTAAATAAATGAAAATAAAATCCATTTAAATAACGTGACTTTATTAATAGATATGGAAAAATAAATATGTAAAGGTAAACAACATAACACACATTCAATTTAATTGACTTTATAACATTAATATATATAAAATAATATGTCCAGATATATAACTAAATAAAAATTATATAAAATAAATAATATAATTTTTAAAATTAATCCAGAGATAATATCATTGTGATAATCTCTTAGATAATAATAATTACCAAAATTAAGGAAATGATTAATTATTGGAAAACATTTTTCCCAAGTACATGATGTAATTTTCCATCAAGACCTTTCACAAGACAGTTTAAATTAAACTAGGTAAAAACCAATATAAATAAGGCTATCGTATTGATATATCCCACTAGACAAACAATGCATGGAGGGAATGACAATAAATGTAACCCACCCATGTCATTCCATCCCAAATAATTCCTTATATAACTAGTAATGTATTTAATTCATAAACAATGTCCCTTATAATAGTTTCTCAATATTGAGGAAGGAATATAATTTTATCAACATTTATCAAAGAAAAAAAAATTATATGTTGAAAAGAAATATGTATAAATGATTTAAAATATAAATATAATAATATTAATTACAATAATATAAATACTTATGATAAATATATTGTTTATTGATCATAAGAAAGTGAATATTTCAATAGAATGTAATTGGAAACAATAATTAATTAAATAACTGAATGTTGATACATTTCGTGGAAAAACTAATCTGAAACCATTATGAGAATGAACAATGGTTTTATCAATTCATAATATACCCATTTGGATAACTATAAATGTTTAGTTACATTGATAAATAGAAATACCATAAAATTATATTAAAAATAACTTGAGAGGAAAATATAATTTTTTTTAGTAAAATGAATTTTTCGAATATAAATCATTTTTAAAATATGTTTCATTAAAAATAATTTCTAAATACCAAAAATTGAATGGATATTAAGAAATATATGTGTTTGGTGACATGAATATCTCAGCCCAAAAATCGAATATAAAACATTTTTAAAATCTCTTTCAGTAAAATTAATTTCTAAAGTTCTTTGTTTGGTGACATAAAAATAATTTCTCCCAGCCCAATACTTTAAGATAATCATGGAAAGTTTATATACATTAGGGTATTATTTAATAGTTTTGTGACATGATGATCTCTTTCTAATCAGCACAAGACTTCACTTTCATTGTGTTTTTTATTTGATGCTCATTTTCCCTTCACTTTAATATACTTTATTCTTCTATTATAGATGAGAATAACTCTATAGTGTGAGGGTTGAATTTATGGATCCCAAAAAATCATAGACATATAACTCCTCTTATCTAGATGTAGACAATTTCAATATGGAATTACATTGTATTATTTTTTCTTCATTGTTTTGATGAAGTAGTTAAAGAATTTTTGTCATAAGCCACTACTTATTTAATTGAATCATATCTACTAATGAAATTATTTGGTCTCTTTACTCATTCTAATTAAGATATATAATATTATTTTCCTCATATATAATATCTCTAATTACTATATCAAGTTATATAGATCCTAGAAACCAACACCTTTTATTTAAGGGATGTCATCAATTCACATTCTCTGGAATTTTCACAATAAGTCTATGTATTCTACATTATTTTTGTATGGTAAAATAAATGAATGTGGGTAATTTTGTAAATTCAAAAAACCATGAAGAAAAATTCTTTTGCATTGTGAAATGGATTAAAAAGTTCCTTGTTTGGAAAAATAAAATATTATTACATTATAATTATTTTTTAAAATGTAAAAAATGGGGAAAAAAATTTATTTTATGAATCATTTTGAAGGTGTTACTAAAATATTTTTTTATAGAACATTTTTTTTTTCAGAAAACATATTTCATTCCAAAGAGAGAGATGAATAATGATAGTGTTAAATTATTTTTACAAGAATCATGAGTACAAAAGAGTGAAAAGTGGTGCCATCACATTAATAATATCATAAGCAACTTGAGGTGAAGAAAATGAAACTTTTTATTATACGATAGTAATATAATTTCATTTAATGGAAATCCATGAATAAATAATCTTGATTTGAATGAGAATGTTAAAATAACCTTTATAAATAACATACCATTGAATTTAAAATTAATCAATTAAATGATTATGTTTATCAATTATAAACCAACATAAAAAATGTTCAATAAAATATAATATAATAAAAATTCATTATACATGTTTCAATGAATATCAATGAAAATGAATATTTAATATATTAACATGAAAATGGATTGAGTTATGAAATTTTTTACAATATGTTGACTTTTAATTCATAACCAATTTTATGAAATGAATCCAGTTAAAAAATAAAATAATGTGAATAATGATATATTTCTGATGTTACATAGTAATGTTTTATTTTATAAAACACATAATTAAAATATGTTTATAACATTACAATATTCAACAATAAAATTAATTTTATATGAACTTATTTACTTTATTTATCATTTTAGATTCCAATGATTTAATGTCATGTGTAGTTGTTTAAAAATTTACTATTTATTATACAAGAGCCATATTTCTATTTATTATAATATATAAGATACTTTTGTCACATCTCAACAATTGTTTGTAAATAATGTTTCTTTATTTTCATTATCTTTTGTGTAAATTGTGTAGTTTTCTCATTCCAGTTCCATCAGGAAATATCCAATTTCATTAATATATTATATAGATCTATAATATATATAAATTTTATAATTACAATATTTTTAAATAAATTTTACTTTTACATCCAATAATGAAAGATATTTATAAAAAAATTAAGTATTTTACGATAATATTGAGTGATGTTCATACATATGAATTATTAACATTTTCATTTTTTATTGATCCTTATAGAAAAGAGAAAAACCCGGTTTCCAAGTAGAAATTTTGAAAACATTTAAATTTATATACATCGAAATTTAGTATAAAATTGAACAAAATGACCTAAATTAGAATAATATATTTTTATCTTATCAATTTTTACTTTTAAATCATCTTGAATTCATTTTTATTTTCATAAATTCCATAAAATAATTCAAAATTGTTTTTAGAAAAATTATATTTCATTATTCATGGGAAAATTTTACTCTTGATAAAATTAAAAAACATTTATGGAAGGTACTTTTGATATAATGATTTCAAAAAAGTTTAGTTTATCATTTTCTTGAAAGAGGGAAAAATTTAATTTATAATTTCTGTAAAAAGTATATAAATTTTATTTTTAGAAAAATAATGTTTTAAGTGAAAATTTTGATTTTTTTCATTATCTATAAAACCCATAAGTTGAATGATAAAAAAAATTTATTTAAAATATAGAATACTAATTTCATTAAAATAATATATCAAAATTGATTTTTTACTTTTTTGATGTAAATTCATTTGTGAGAAAAAAAAATTTCCAATTTTTTTTATTTTTTCCCTACAGTTATTATTTACAATTATAATTAATTTATAACCAATGATATAATATTATTTACATGTATAAGACATATATTTTTATAATTTAATAAACCATATTAATACCCATCATTTCTATTACTAGTTGATATTTGGTATATTGATTTATAAGATTTTAATAGTTTGTCACATTTCATTAAACCTTGTTGTTTCTTATAATGAAATCATAACACAATGTTTCATGTACAACAATTGAAAATAGATATTTTTGTAAAAAAATATTTATATGATTAAATTTTTATGAAATAATATGTTATAAAAAGTATTATGGTGTTACATATGTAGTTTACTATAAAAAAGGGAAAAGAGATGGAGGTATTTGTTTAAGAGAAGTTACTGGAACAGGAAAATTTCCCACAATCATTTATTGGGGTCCATATATTGGAAACACATTTGAAACAAACGTACCATTATCTAATAATGGTAAGGTGGCACTGAGTGTGTGGGATACACACATATTTTGGAAAAATAATCTGCATCTTGTGAACCCCTGTATATATTAATGAAACTCCATCCCATGGTAGAGAAACCACACAATCATAGATTAAGTAGTCAATGATTCACCCTTAATGACCCACATGTTTGAGTGAAATGCATAGATCTCACCATTATCTAACCATATAACTTTTTATTTCCTTGCAAAATGTAGACCTCCTGTCCTTGAGAACCCATTAAGGTCTCTCAAACCGCTCAATGGATACCTTTTCACATTTAAGGTATAAAAAAGGGGATCGAATATTAATATAATGTATTAATTCCTATTATAAAATTTGGGATGTAACATCCTCAATTATATAAAATAATCACCCATATGTTTCACATCCGATGGTGGTAAACCATCAAGTCAAAAAAATATCTGATCACTAGACACGTTTTTTTCCTCTATATCCATGGTATTATACTGTAAGAACACATGATTCCATATCTATCAAACGAGAGGAACATAACTATGTTATAGAAAATTTATGAAATTATCAACAATGTAAAAATGATTATTATTTAAATAAGTATCTGATATTGATATCCTTATTATCAATAAAATGAGATGATTCAAAATAATTATGATAAACATCTAATAGATGGAATGTTTCAGGCATGGGTAATTCCATTTAGGTAAATTAAATTAATATATTAGTAGTATGACTCTTTAAAATATATATAAAGACCCAATATATTTATGTGATAACATTCCCTATATCAAAATATAAATTTTGATTCAACATTGGAGAAACTCAATGAATAGTCTGATGTCTCACCTCGAACTCTAGAGGCCAACGATGATGATCAGTATAATACTTATGCCTTGAATGAGATGTGGAAATATGAATATGGATAAGATATACCCACTATGGAGCCTTTAAAATTATACAAGGTATTGCTAGTGCCACCTCAAAAGCCTCTAACTAGTACAAGGGTGAAGTCATTACCTAACCTACAGGGCCTCATATAGATCCATATTTATATTCTCCTAAAATATGTTATTTTTGGAAAATATAGAGAGATGTAGGTGTTTCTATAATGAATTTCCAATATCAAGGACATTTTCCATATTCATTTCCTCAAACAACCAAATAGAATTCTCAGACTAACCATCTGTCTAAAGGTGATGTTCCATACTAATAAATAAATATGGTCCTAGTTAATTTTGTAACCCCTTCTATAATAGTAACATAAATTAAGAATATATATATATATGTATGATAATATAGAATTTTGTACACCATGAAAGTGTGTAATCTCCCATTTATAAATCACATAATTTCCATAAAATAAAAAAATAATCATGATATGTTGATAGTTACTTCCCTCATTAGCCTATCAATGATAACCCATGCCCTATAAATACTTCATGGGGATCTTGGCTAACCATTAAAATAATCCATAGTGACATTATTACATTTCAATTCCAGAATGGAATGATTTCCTATAAGTATAGAAGGATTTTGGTGATAATACATTACATACTGATAGGTGGAACACTATGAAAAAACCTACAATGTGCCTCATCATAGCCTACCACAAAAATTGTCACTGCATATAATAGTACTTATTGGCGATTCATAGGGTTTCTACACAAATATATGCATGAGGCTCTATAATCAATTTCTTCTATTTATTGAAGTATCCAAGAACACTAGTGAATGGATAAGATCACATCTTGGTCAGTGACCCATCTAGGTGGTGTGTTCTCACCTTAGATGCTCTTGTGTAAGAAAAATTCCATGGTATCAGAAAATGATGTCAATTTTAATAACTCCAAAATATAATACTTCATAAATAAAGATAGTAAAGTAGGATTCCTATGATTCTATTGAATATCCAAATGCATCTAATAAATTAGGGCCACCAACTACCACTCACTTCTATCATCTATTATGACATGTGTTACAGTCATTCGTCATTGATTATCAACAAAAATGATTATTTTTTCTATGAATGTATGAAATAACATAGTTTAGGTACATAAAATATTAAACCCACCTTCACTATATATGATTTAGGTCACATTATTTAAACATCAACATTGGGATTTTTTAGCACAGCTACACCATAATCCAATATCCCAGTATGTAATGTATCCAAATGGAAGTCATGAACCACATCTGCTAGATTGAGATCCTGAATAGGGTAATTAGGCTAATGATGCATCATGTTACGTGACATGTATTCTATTAATCCATATCCCAACATCAAAATCACTCCAATACCAATACCAATAACATCAGTATAAACAATATTCCTTCTTCCTAGATCTAGAAGAATCAATTTTAGTTCTAATTTCAATTTCTCTTTCAACTATTTATTGCATGTTTCACATTATTTATACCATGTAATTTTCCCCCTTTTTTTATATCCTAAAATGGGTGTATCAAGGGGTGAAATTCCCATAATTAAATTCCAATAATATTATTAAAACCTCAAGAGACTATTTATTTCAAATATTTTCGTGGGATACACCTTTCATTCCACGACCCTGACCATATCTAGGTTAACATAAACTCCTACGTCATAGCTGATGTGACCTATGATGTGAACATTAGTGATTAAAATGTACCATTGGTTACGATTGACACAAACAAGAAGAACTATTAATATATTCATAATTATCTCAAGTTGTTGGGAAAACACTTTATGAGTATGAAAATAAAAAGTGATTTCATCTACATAGATAAACCTAAAAGAATCCAGTTATAGTAGGAAAACACAATTCATTAGAGATAAGAAAACTATTGGAGTGTTCATGACACCAAAATACATGAATTAATACTTACAAAATTCATATGTACTATGGAATGTTTTATGTGTTATATTTTATGGTATCACATGCACCTAATTATATCACAACCTCAATCCATCCATGGATATTCCCACCACTTCTTATATATTGACGAAGGTGTGATTTATACTTGGAAGTGGGTATGAGTTCATAGTTGTATGTTAGTTCAATCAAAAAGATTCTATCAAATTTGTAAGGGTACCACACAACTTTTTGGGGAGAAGGACATGAGAACCCCGAGGTGAAATATTGGGTTATTTAAAAACATCAGTCTCCAAATCCTATAGCTTCATTTTGGGTTCTTTAATCCCTATAGGTGCTATAATAAAAGGAGGAAATGGAACTAGTGTCTCTCATAGAAGAAGATAATTAGTAATTTTTTTCTCTCTCTCTATTAAGGTATTCTGGAGAATTCATCCGGGGAAACATCTAAAAAATGTATTACTTCTTTAATGAAATCATCATGTGGCGTTTTGGAATCCCCCATTAAAATAATTGAAATATAACCTCTCACTCTACCCATGCCATGACTCCCTAGACTAGTTGATCTTCTTAGACATCTCAATCTCCCTTATAAATATAGTTACCACCCATGGGAGTTGTGAAAGAAACCATTAATTGAAAAACAATAAAAATTATAAATAAAACATATTGGAAAATCTTTCTCTAGTATGATGTCAAAACCATTCATCTCAAGGATAATGAGGTTCCATGTAATATGATATACACCAATATTTTAGGGGAATTCCCTACAACGGTGTGTGATCTCTGATTACACCACTAATTGTTCATCATGATCCACTACACTACATAAGTACACAATCATTAATACATGAAAATTCAATAAATCCACATATATGTAATAATGAAAAGAACATATATCGAATAAGGTAGATACTGATGTATAGTCTACTAGAATAGTAACTAAAACTGTAGAAGGCCAACTTCTATGGTCCTTTGGTATAGGAAGCAATGAATGTAGATAGAATGATCTGTGACCTTAAGATATAACATGGCTACCCAGATAAGACCCCCATAGATGATGATTCATATCATACGACATGCATCCCTACCACATATACCTCTATAGAAAGACCATCCAATAGTTGTACAACTCCCTACCTGATACGGACTGTCTGGTCCTACACCTAAATGTGGAATCATTTAAAATTATTTCCCACAAGGAACTAGATGAAATGTTCAAAAAAATTATATGTTGTCACATATTTCCTCATGATTTACACTCAGTTGGGTCCATGTTATACCACGACTTCTTATACCCCACCCTACAACACTGGTGACATGACAACAAAACTAATCGTGGGTGTCAATTGACTATAAAATTCCATGTGATCCCATATAAATTGACTTTTAAATTGAAAATATGAATCACGTAGCTATCTCAGTGTTGAACCAACTCAGGTCACACATAAATCGTTCCTAAATTTATTTTCAATGATGTGGTGCTGGTTTACTATATCAAAAATGGTGTTCAACTAAAAGATGTTATCCTATGATCTGATGGTGTACATAATCGCATCATCATAACCATCAAGTTGTCATCATCTCATCATCAGTAAGTGTTGGTATAAAGCACTGATGCTCTATGAAATGAGATTATTACTATATCACATAAAAACATCCAATATTAGGCGTATCAACTTAGTGTATGAGGGAAAATATAATTATAGAAGGCTATATAAAGACTACTCAGACCATACCATGATGAATATTAGTCTATGATCTTATAACACATGATATAATCAAGAAGAATATAAGGCCTGATCTTGACCTCCTCTCTCCATAGTTGTATCCATATGATTGAATAAAAAATGAATGTAATTTTCCCATGCTTCTAAAACATGGGGCCCACCATCCCTTAACAAATTAGGTGGATGATACTCCTATAATTATCACATCAATTCTTCCATAGTATTGGAATGTCATGGATCTCCTATCACAGACATCATCAATTATTGGGATATCTATTAGAAATAATTGATAGAGTATAAATATAAAATAGAGTGATGTTCCATAGGTGTAACCAATAGAAGAAAAATTAGTGAATCATGACCCACCACCACTAGTGTATGATCACCACAATAATGAATATAATGGGGTCATGATATATAGATTGTTAATTACAAGATACATATGAATACACCAATTATGTAGTAATTAGAATCTGTAATTAACAGTGAAAATTTTATTTGATATTAAATTAATTTATATTATTATTCATATATATGTATATATATATATCATCATCTAGTTAGATGAGTAACCATCAAATTATTATAAAGAAATAAGCTCTTTAATTTGTAATTAAAATATAATGTAATTTCAAACTGACCTTTAAATATGGAATTTGGATTTAAACGGTAATATAAAATTATATTTTTAGATTAATCACCATGCCTAATTTATATAATAGCATGATTCATAGATTTTAATTAGTATTAATATAATAAAAATCATCTAATATTCCAGCCCATCTGACCAGTGTTGGATGGATCAAAAATGGAATAATTGTTCAACTAAAGTACCAAAATCAATATATATGGTAAAACAGTATTTAGGATGATTCATATTAATTAGTCAATCCTAGTATTTTATCATTACAAGAATCATTATCCCAGACTCATATAAAACTATTAAGGTGATACGAATATCCAGTAATCAATACATGTAGTGAGTAATTATGGGATGTCATAATGAATGATTTTTTATTCCAAAAGTGCCTATATTAATTCCTGATCAATATAACCATGCCTTACTAGGAAATGTAAAAAGGGATATCCATAAATAAATTAATAATAATAATTCAACAAATCAACAACTAAATTTAATGGTGAAATTAATAAAAAAAAATAACAATAACAAATTTGAAAAATGACAGTGATAATATTTTCCTCATTTTTAATATGTATTTAAATTATTTTTGTCCCCCCAATTTATCAATTTTTTCTTATTTGAATCAATTATTGTAATTATTAGTTGTTTTGGGAAATATGTGAAAATTGAATAATTCTTTAATTTTATCATATTTTAATCACTTTAGTATTTTCAAAGTAATTTTTAAAATATTAATCCAATTGAAATAATTCAATTTTTTGATTCCTTGATTTGGTCGATTTAATGTAATCTTACAAACCAATAAATAATTAAAAAATCTAGAGGAACTAAAAAATCAATAAACATGGTAAATTGATCAGGTGTACAATGTAGAAAACCACATAAAAATGAGGAATAAATCATTCTATTTAATGTCCTAGAAATTTCATATTAATTTTTTTAATTATATTATATTAATTTAGGATCACCAAAACTTACAGCGCATGATTACAAAGCACGGAGTTCCTAGAATGATCTGTCGAAGTTTTGTTATGCTTTATTTAGTGTGTGTGTAAGTAGTTTTCTTTAAAATGTGGAATAAATCATAAACAGTTACTCAGATTAGAAATCTGATGGCACAGTTGCGCTCAGGATGGAAGGTTTACCCAGGGAAAGTCTTAAATTTAGTCTGAACGTGCCTCTTGTGAGAAAACCCAAAAATGGAATTAAATTAAATAAAATAATTGAGTAAAATTGTTTTATTTTTCAAATGCTAATAACTCAAAAATGGTAACTCAGATAAATAATCCAAGACCACCATAGAACCTGTGAAGGAATGCTCTCTTTTATAAGATACTAACATTAGTTGGCATGGGACACCGGTGAATGTTAATTTTTTTCCATAAATAAAATAATTAACTGAAATTTATTTTATTGTGAAATCCAAAACATTAAAATGGAAACTCAGATTTGAAATATGAGAGTACCGTTTGGTTCGTTGGGGCATGTTTCACTTAGGCAGAGCCTATCCTCGATCGACATAAGATGAGGGTGACTGTTAATATTTTTCCAAACTATTTTTTGGGTACGTTCAATAAATGTGCGAGCAGTATTTTGTAACTTTTGAACCGATGCTTAGAATAAAAATATGAGGACACCGTTGAAGTTGCATCACTGATATTCACTTATGGAGACCTTCACCTCAATCGTGGTAGGTTGAGGGTGGAAATATGTTTTTCGAATATTCGTGGGTGTGTATAAATAATAAAAAAATAAAACATCTTTATTTTATTTTTCATTGTGAAACCTCCCCTATGATTTTTGTGGTGGGAACCACCTAACCACATGAAATCCCACTTTACTGTGGAGTTAACCCTTGGACTCCTTTCAATTTATAGTGCCAACATCAACTTAATTAATGATCCGACCATTAATTGTTTAATTAATAAACATAACATATTAAGTTGCCTCCTCATCTCCTATGGGGAAATTTGTGTTGGAAAATGAGAGGAGTTGTGGGAAGAGATTTTGGGCAGAGATTTTGGAGGATCATCTTCTTCAACGAAGAACACTCTCTAATGAAGAGAATCCTCCGGAATTGGAGAACTAGGACGATTCTTGAGCCAGGTTATGAAACATAATGTGGCAGCGATGATTTCCGACATCACCATCTCATCAACTTCATATTCTTCCTCGGGACATCTCTTACGTGAAAACAAAGTGTGGTTTTTTAATTTTATTTATTTTATTTATTGATTCTTCGTTTTCTAGTTTCATAATGATAATGACCAAACTAACATGGCCATCATCCCATGCATTTACCTTGACTCTTATCTTTTTATTCTCCATGTGTTCTTAATGTGTTCTTTAACGTAAAATATTTGATGATGATGGAAATTCAATATTTTGTTGAGCACGAAATATGGGTGCAGATACCTAGACCCAAGGATCACGAATATTCAATTGTTTTATTTTTCAGTCTTATAAAGATTCCACAATGGCTTGCAGAAGAAGGCGGTGGCCGGTACCCGGCCGGTGGCGATGAAGGAAGGGCGACATGCATCCGCACCACCATATGAGGAGGAAACCGCAGCCTATCGGCCACGGTGGGGTAGGGAGGCAGTTGGAATCCGACTGGTTGTGTGGCAGAGATGCAGTAGAGGCTGAAGAGCGGTTGGTCGTGCTTGTCATGGTGGAGCAGCGGTGCCCAACCACGCCACTGGAAGGAAAACAAGCTGGAACACCGGCCAACTATTGCAGTTCGATGGGAACCAATCAGGTCCCGCGAAGACGTGGTAGAACCTAAAGGTTCTACTTGTTTCCATTCTAAACAAAATGGGGATGCTCCACCTTCAGCACCAGCTCATGAAGACCGCACTGTAGGGCCGCACCCATTGCGGTCCAGGCTGCCCCCTTCACAGGTCTGGCCGAAATACAGCTCAGTGGGGAAATCCAAGCGTGACCCAGGCCAACTGGGATAGACCTGAATCAGCATGGGTCAATCCAAACTAGTTTGGGTCGGCCCTGGCTGGGTCAGACGAGACTTGGGCCCATCTGAACCTAGTTATGCCTTTGTGGCCATAACATGGGTTCCAGGAGTCTATTATATGAACCGTCTTTAGCACCCGAATCATTGAAAATATACTATGATTTTTGGTATAATCCACTTGAGTTTGGATAAGTTTTATTATGGATCAGTTGGATCGGACCTCGAACCCAACCGGGCCCTCGGAGCAGAAACGCTAACAACTTACAAACCTAGCATCTAATTGACGCACCGTATATTGTTTTGGGTCCCTTATGACATGACAGACCTTTTGGTGACATCCTATTGGGACTTCGAGGCAGCTTAGGTATTACTAATGACTTGGTGAGAGGTTACCCCATGCAGGATATGTACGGAACCCTACGACTGGTTGATACTTGACTACTTCTAACTGTTTCGACACAGAGTGACTGAACAGGCCTAGTGGGGAGCCCCACTGTGTGTCATTGCAGACCCACAGTGGGGATTGCCTCTATGTGAAACGATTGACCCCACAGTACACAATAGGAGGAGTACCTCTGGAGGCCACGAGTGGGTGTGCCTCTGTGTGACGTGGAAGACCCACGGTACCAGACTACAGGAGTAACTGAGCAGTCCATGGATAGTGTGAATCACCTCTGTGTGACCCGACATGCCTACTATACTCATTAGAGGAGGAGTTCTCTAGCAGCTAAGGTGTTCGATGTTGTGAATGGGAATGTTACTTGTTCCTAGGCCTAGAGAATCTGTGACTAGATATCATCATTCATAGATATCCTGTGTGGTTCAGATCATGTGTGGGTCAGCACTTAGCGATCCCGTGTGGGTCTGTGCATATCGATCCTGTGTGGGTCGGATCTTGTGTGGGTCATCCCCAGCGATCTTGTGTGGGTCAGCGCATACCGATCATTTGTATATCAGATATAGGGTGAGTCATTGATAGGGATAGTACCTACGATCCTATGTGGGTTAGACTCTGTATAATCAGTACCAGATCCTCTTTATTGAATAAGATTATCTAGCTTCGTGACTAATCATGTGTACTTCTATAATTCACTGAAATCCTGGTTTGAGGTGAGACACTGTTTGAACTAATACTTTTCCCTATTTTATACTATATTCATAGTGAACCCTATGTGGTACTTTTATCATCATGGTAATATCTTCATGGTGATATCTGTGTGGTAATTTTACCTTTGTCCTATAAACATTGTGGTGTTACCTAGGTGATATTTTTACCTTCGTGGTATTACCGTGCTGTTGTTACATTTTGTTTATTCTTCCCTCATGTATGAGATGTTTATATCTTGATAACTTAGTTGTATGTATTGTCATATACATATGTATAGTTGATGTATTGCTTTGTGGTTTTCTTTTCGCCAACATTAGGAGACCTATGGGGTCCAGGGGTCCCTACAATGTATCGTTATACTCACCCCTAGATGGGATTTTCCAACAACATGTTGTGTCTTGTGTAGATGAAATACAAGATTGATCAATGCTAAGAGAGCTAGAACTAGATAGTGAATGATGTTGGACAATTTGGCATGATGTGACATGGTGGGGACAAACGGACGTGGAGTGCTGAAGAGGCGATCTGTACCATCCCTTTAGTTGGAATCCTCAGAGGATGACCCGATAGATGTTTTCATTTTTCTCTCAATTGTATTGTATATTCAGTTAAACTTATACCTTTATAGTTGGGCTTATATTCCAGCCCCTTTTACTTTCAGCACACTTTTACTACAGTAGTTTACATCACAATTTCTTCTTATTGTGTTCTTAGACTGTGTATTGAAAATTAAAGGCAATGCATTCCCAATTTCGTAAGTCTACCTTTCGGTGCTAGTCTCAGTCCACTGGCCTATGGATGGCGGGCTTTGGTTAGTCATGGCATGGGCCCCATGGGACAGGTCATGACAAAGTGGTATTAGAGGTGTTCGGTTCATCCAAAGAACTAGGACACTGATATTTTCTTTGAATCAATAGTGTTAACAGTTATTACTGTGGTTTTCATTTTGGAGATTCTGGTGTTGGTGTGGTGGCCGATGTATCCATACACTAGGACCCTAAATTCTGATTTCCCACTCAGCGCACGATAACACTAATTTCGTGTGTTTTTACAAGTTTTTCTTATGATTTCGTAGGATTCATCTCAGCATGTATAACTTGATTACCATGGCACACCAGTTATTTATCAGAATGTCATTGCATATATGTCCAAATATGATTCTCGAGAGTGTACATGGTGATGTCCGACCGAGTGATGAGGCCTCGGTGTTGGGCCCTCTTATGGTGTTATCACCTTCGGGTGCTGTACCAGCAGCATCACTACCCGTTGGATGGGAATTTCCACCAACTCCAATAGTAGTGGATGCACACTAACTGAGCACATTGAATGAGTTATAGCTACAGAGTACTCCTAGGTTTCTAGGTGATACAGATTCAAATGAAGTTGTGGACTACCTAGAGGTTGTGATAGAGTTTTCTGTCTAGTTGAGACATCGGTACAACAGATGGTGATCTTATCTTCTAGCATATTCCAGTGAGTGACCATGTGGATGGTCTGCATAGTGATGAGGCTATTGTTTCATGGAACTTTTCCCAAGATAGTACCTTTTGTTAGTGTGTCAGCTATATCACTACCCATTGGGAATTAGTTACAACTGGTGGCACCAGTAGAGAACACATTTAGGATTTGTGCCTTACACAAGTTTCAGCATCAGATACCCCTCTGGATCTGAGGTGAGCTTGACTCACAAGAGAATAAGGACATGATTAAAGAGGTTTATGAAAGTTCTTTAGAGCTTCTACAGCTTCGGTAGGACGACATGTCAGTAGCTATGTATTCATCGATGTATACCAATAGTTCTTGGTTCTCGATTAATATGAAACAATCAGTGCATCAGGGATTGGACATCAGATCAAGGCATCTTTAGGGACATCTGAGCCAGCACAATTCGTCTATTCATTCCTACCTATGTTAGGGTGCAAGAGTGAACCTTTGTGGTAGAATGTACTATGGTTGAGAAAATACAACCAGTGAATGTTAGCATTGGGAGGGAAGGAAACTCGTGCGAGTCTCAGAGACTTGGGAGTGTAAATTTTTATTGGGATGCAGAAGTGTTAGGGGTGGATGAATCTGCAGGGATGTATACATGGAAGCAGATCCAGGAGAGAAGCATGAGGTGATGTACATTTTGACATGTTACAACCACCCCCTTTGTGGTCCCTACCAGGCTTAGGGGGCTGGAGGACAGGGGAAGGGAGTAGCTACATATGGTCAAATAGTGCAAACCAAGGGATATAGGAATGATTCGATTAATTGTTGGAGTCTACTAAAATTTGACATATTAATATAAATATATACTAATTATTCTGTCTTTCCACTAATCATGTCCAAAACCAAGAGTTTTCAGTTAAGCCGTTGACTTGACCATCACGTTTGTAGATACCTTTTGGTCGAGACTCGATAAGAACTCATACGCTGACGATGAGATCTGATTCTTGAGGTGAGTTTTTTTGTTAGAACTTTATAGTGGTTGCTTCAAGGCCTTACGACGTTAGTTTGGGTTTGGACAGAACATCCACTATTCATACTCAAATTGATTGGAGTGGGAAAAAAGGTAGTGGCTTACCTACAACACTAGAATGGTATTTTCCTTGGTCAGTGAAAATGAAAACCCAGGTAGCACTAGATAAACTCTTGGATATGAGGGTGTGAACGATCACTCGTGAGTTGGCCAGTCTTACCCTCATGGTAGCATGAGTGTTGAGTTTTCAGTTCCCAATAGGAGTGGCCATAGTTCCTCCAATACTATGACTATGATAAAGTATATACTCCTAGAAAGGTGAACATGGTAGCAGATGCACTCTGCAGGAGGTTTGGTCTACAACTATTGAGTGAGGAATCAGACAAGATAGTTGTGCTGTAGATATCCTTGGTGGATAGGGATGAAGCTGCATACATCCAGTCAATGACTATAAATCCCCCTCTCCTTCAGCAAGTTATGGAGGCGTAGCATGGGGGCATTGCTTGCGAGGCTCGGCGTGCTCATATATTCTTAGGGTAGGAACCTGATGGTTTTTATGAAGGCCGAGATCACATCTTCCTTTTCAAAGGTCGTACCATGGTACCAGTAGCGCTACAGAAGGAGGTGTTAATGGAGTTCCATACATCCCCTCTGGTGGTACATTATGGTGTGGTGAAGATGTACCAGGATCATCAGCCTCATTACTAGTGGTCAGGGATGAAGAATGCAGTGGAATATTTTGTATCACAATGTCTCACTTGTTAGTAAGTGAAAAATACTCAGATCTGGCTGATTTCTTATGCCGAAAAAATTAGGGAGATCATGTCTTCCAACGGGTCTCACCTCGATGAGGTTTTCAAAGATTTGGCTGGGGTTCATGTTATCTATGAGGTTCATCAGACATCTCTAGATTCTTAGCAGAGTGGGCGATATGGCATTCTGTCAATCTCTTTTCCCATAGATGCACAGGGTGCATAAAGTTTTCCATGTGTCATAGATGACGAGATTGTTTTCATGATCCATCACACATTATCAACCATTGCGAGATGAACTGAGACAATGGGGTGATGTTTATAGATGTTCCAGTAGATATTGAATATTAACAAGAGCAGGTACTTCATGGGCAGTCGATACTTCTAGTGCGCATTCAACGACAGTATGGGAACCTCTAGGAGAGAAAATTGGAGTTGGAGACTCATATTCGTGCGGAGAACCACCATTTGTTTTTTAGTCAATGTTGTGGCTTTCGGGGATGAAAAGACCTATGGTTGGGGGAATTTAATGTCCGAGAAATTTGATATAATTTTTTTATATATGGAATTATTTCGAGACTATAAAATATGACAGCGCGTGATTCAGAGGCCTGAAGTGTGCGGAATTATTTGTTAATGATTTTTATGATTTCATTAGCGTGCGTAATTTTTTTTCTAGTAAAAGTGGAATAACTATTAAATGGTTACTCAGATAAGAATATGAGGGAACCTTTGCTCTGAAGATAGTGGGATTACCCTATGCATGACTTATGTTTTGTCAGCATGGGCCTCCTATGAGAAAAACCGAAAAGGGAATAACCGTAAATAAAATAATTAAGTAAAATTATATTGTTTTTCAAATGCTTATAACTCTTGAATGATAACTCTAATTAAAAATCAAAGACCACCACTGAACTCTTGAGGGAATTATCTCTTTATAAAGATAATAACATTGGCTGGTACTAGCCACCAATGAATGTTAGTTTTTGGCTGTAAATAAAATAATTACGTTACAATTATTTTATTGTAAAATCCATAACATTTAAATGTTAACTCGTATTGGAAATCTGAGAGTACAATTGGTTTTGTTGGGGAATTTTTCACTCAGGTAGAGCCTATCCTCGATCGGCCCAGGTCGAGGGTGACTGTTAATATTTTTATGAGATTTTTTTCGTGTACATTCAGAAAACACGTGACCAATGTTTTGTAACTTTTGAAAAGATGCTCGGAATTGAAATACGAGGACCGCGTTGAACTCAAAACATCTATATTATATTATGGAGACTATCACCATGACCCCAATAAGTTTAATATTGAAATTGAATTTCATAATTTTTTTGTGTGTATCAAAAAGAATAAAAATAAAATAAAACCTCTTTAGTTTATTTTTCTTTTTGAAACCTCCCATTTGATTTAAGTGGTGAGGACCACCCAACCCCCTGAACAACCTATTTAATGTGGAGTAAACCCTTGAAATCCTTCCAATTTATGGTGCCAACATCAAAATTATTAATGAGAAAACCTTTAATTGATTAATTAAAAAATGTAACATATTATGTTGCGTCCTCATTTCCTGTGGAGAAATTTGTGTTCGAAAAGGAGATGAGTTTTGGGGAGAGCATTATAAGGATCATCATCTTCAATTAAGTACACTCTCTAACAAATAGTATCCTCCGAAATTGGAGAACGAGGATGATTCTTGATCCCGAATCGTAAACATCTTGCAGAAGTGACGAACACCGACATCACCATCTCATCGACTTCGTCTTCTTCTTCTTCGAGACATCTCTTATGGGTGAATGATATAGGGGTTTGTTTTTAATATGATTTAATTTCATCATCGATTCTTTATACTATGGTTTCACAATGATGATTAACAAACTAACATGGCCATCATCCCATTCATATACCTTGCCTTTTACCTTTTGATTCTTCGTGCGTTCGTTGTTCATTCTTTAAAGACAAATATTTCATGATACTGGAAACACATTATTTTGATGAGTGCGACATATGGATACAGAACCCTCGACCGAAGGACCACGAATATGTGATCGTTTTATTTGTCGGGCATGGAATGAAGCCACAATGGCTCGCAAAAGAAGACAGTGGCCGACACCTGACCGACTGGGAGGAAGGAAGTGTGTCGCGTGTCTGTACCACCAGACGATGAGGAAGATGCAGCCTTTTGGCCACAGTGGGGCAGGGATGCAGATGACTTCCGGCTGGCCATGTAGCAGAGAGGTCGCATGAATCCACACTGCTGGAGGAGTCGGAGGTCGCGGCCGCTCAACCGCAGCTAGTAATAAAGAGCGATCGGCCATGCTGTCCATAGTGGAGCAGCGGTGCGCAACCGCGCCGCTGTATGGAGGACCGGTAGTCCGTTGCAGTTAACCGGGACCTGCTAAGGTCTCGTGGTTACTTGGCCACACCAAAAGGTTCATCCCATTTCCATTCCGAATGGAAGGTGTCTGATCCCCCTTTGGCGGCAACTTAGGTGGACTACACCACAAGGCCGCGCCCAGCGCATGCAGGGCCGTGCGTGGTGGGCCGGGCTGGGTCGCCCCCTGGATGGGTCTGGTTGGAACACGACACAATAGGCATATCCCCCCACAACAGAGTTCTATTGGGCCAGACCCAAATTGGGCTATGGTGACCCAAACAAGTTCGGGTCAGCCCAGGATGGGTCGGTCCGACTAGGTCGGTCCAGGACAAGACCCAATTTACACCTTTGTGGTCCTAACTTCTGATTTGGGTGTCTGTTTGACGAACCGTCTATGAAACCAGAATCAATGGATCGAGATGATCCTTTTTGATATACTATACTACAGTTTTCGATATGGTTGGAGTACGACCGGGTTGGATCAGTCCCTAAATCCAACCGGACCCTCGGAGTGGAAACTCAAATGACTTACAAACCGGGCGTCCAATTGACGCGTCATCTTTTGCATTGGGTCTCTTATGACACGACAGACCATTGGGATTATTCCTCATGGTACTTTGGTACAATTAAGGTATTCTCGATTTCTTGGGAGCGGTTCTTTCAAAAACGATATGTACATAACCCTGCGACTGGCTTATACTTTATGACTGCTGAACGTTTTGACTTAGAGTGACTCGATAGGCCTAATGGGTAGCGCATCTGTTTGTCGTGGCAGACCCACTATGGGGAGTTCATCTATGAGATGCGGTAGACCCACAGTACATGAAGGCAGGAGTACCTCAGTAGGCCACAAGGGGGAGCACCTCATTGTGACGCTACAGACCCACGGTGGGGATCACCTCTGTGTGACGTAGTAGACCCATGGTACTCGACAGGAGGAGTACCTTAGTAGAACAATGTTTGTTGGAAGAACCTTTGTGTGATGCGGAAGGCCCACTGTACTCATTAGATAAATAGTTCTCCAGTAGCTGAGGTGTTCAACATTGTGACAAGGAATGATAATTGTTCCTAGGCATAGAGAATCTATGACTGAGTATGATAATTCATAATGATCTTGTGTGGGTCAGATCCTTTGTCTGTCAGTTCTCAGTGATCCTGTGTGGGTCATCGCATAAAGATCATGTGTGGGTCTTATCCTGTGTGGGTCGTCGCTCAACGATAATGTGTGGGTAATCGCATACCGATCCTATGTGGGTCAGATCTTTTCTAGATTATTTTGATGGTTAGTACCTATCGATTCAATGTTGGTCAGACTCCGTATAATTCGGTTCATTTCCTCATCAAAGAATAATACAATATAGCATCGTGACTAATAATATGTACTTCTATAATTCACTAAAATCCTGGTTTGATCTGAGACAATGTTTGAACTAAGACATTTACCTTCATGGTGTTATCTTCATGGTGATACCTATGTATACTTTTACCTTCGTGGTACTATCTTCATTGTGATATCCATGCGGTACTTTTACCTTCATGGTGTATACATCATGGTGTTACCTGTGTGATACTTTTACCTTCGTTGTGTTACCTTTGTTCTATTACCATTGGAGAATTATTCCCTCATACATGATATGTGTATATATTGATAACTTAGGTGATTGTATGGGCATATACCTGATTAAAATTGATGTCTTAAATTTTGGTTTTTCATTTCTCAAACATTAGGAAACCTATAGGGTCTCGGGGTCCCTAATGAGTATCATTATACTCACACATGTAGGGGCTTCGCCAGCACCTTGTTGTGTCTTGTGCAGACGACGTATAAAATTTATCGAGGATGAGGGAGCCATAACTGGATGGTTCATGGAGGTGGACCATTTAGTGTCACGTTAGATAGAGGAGATGGATGAACGTGGAGTGTTGAGGAGGCTATCTATACCTACCATTTAAGTAGGAACCTTGGTGGATGACCCAGTAGTTGTTTTCATTTTTTTGAGTTGTATTTTATATTCAGTTGTACTTGTACCTTTACAGTTGGGCTTTTATTCCTCCCATTTTATTTTCATCACTCTTTTACTACAGCATATTACTTCACAATTCATTCTTTTTGTGTTCTAGGACCATGCCTTTGTTCATTATTAAAGGAAATACCTTCTCGTTTTAGGGGGTATGTATTTCGGAGCTAGTTTCCAGCCCCTGGCCTATAGAAGGCGGGCATGGGGTATTTATAGAATGGGCCATTGGGGATGGGTCGTGACATGCTACATGATAATAATTAAGGTTATTCTTGCGGGATAGTAAAGATGAATCATAATAGATTTTTTAAAATTTAATTTCAAGGAATTATTTACTCATTAATGAGTCCATCATCCTCTCAGTATTGATGGATTATTCATGAATCCATTGATAGAATATTAACCTATAGTAATTTGGATATAACTTTATCTAGACATGGTTAATTAAGTTGTAATATGATGGGATAATGAACAAAATATTTTGGACAATATTTATAGAAGGAAACCTTCCATGATTCTGTAAATAGAAGGATTAAACATGCGTTCGATTTGAAGAAAAAATTATGGAATATATATTTCTACTATTGACTAACATTATGACCTGAAACAAATTAAATGGCCTTTTATGACACCCCAAATCCACTTCAATGCCTAAAAATCAGAGGTTACATATTTATTTAAGAATATATCAATTAGTGTGGGGAATCTTAGATGACAACCTTGCTTTGTGTTTTTTATTTCGTATCTTTTTTTCCCATGTAATGAAATAATAATATTTTTTATTAACCTATTTCATTTTCATATTCCATCCCATTATCTCATACAACCCTAATATCATTGTATCCCCCTTTCATCATTTCATTGTGATATATTTTTACATTTCAATGACATGTGACTTACCTTAGGACTGATCCGGTGGGTGGTTTCCAATTGATCATTGTTATTGAAATTCATTTAAAAAAGTACTAAATATTTTAGTGGGTGATATAAGAGTATTTAATGGGTGAAACATTTATCCCCTATATCACAATTTAAAAATCCATTAATTATACTTGATTTGTTATTTTTCCATCCCTTTTCTCAAGTTAACCCTTCCTAAGGTGGATTTTGGGTTTCCATATAGGATGAAAAGATATACAGTAGATCAATGCCTTTTAGGAATAACATTATTAGTTGATGTGTAATCATATTTGAATATTGAATGAGGAGTGGCTCAGTTCCCTGAAGGTATGTTAAAATCACAGAGTCAATAAATCCAATGAAACTAATTCATTATTGAGGTTTTCATAAAATAAACTAACAAATTGAATTTAAAAAATAATTAATTAATTAATTAATGAATTCTTTTCAAACCTTGGAAAATGTTCTTTATTATAGATTTTCATTATGTCTATTTCTAAATATACATTGAGATATAAGATTTTCCTTAATTTTTATTCCAATTTTTTCAAAAAAACCAAAACAATACATTTCATAAATAATATAAAAACAATAACAACAACATTTAGGGAATTAGAATTAGTGATTGAACTAACTACGACACTACTCAAGTGAGACGATCCCAGTCAACATATTTGTTGCATTATGAAAATTAAATTTATTTTTTCATAACCGATAACCAGTGTGCATAAAACTGGCACGGTTTAGAGGGTGCTAAAATTTCGTTTTGATCAATTTTTCTAAATTAAAAATTTTTAAAATTTTTTTATTTATTTTCATTATTAATAAAAACAAAAAATATTTCTTCCATAATGAATTTAAACAATAATTGTTCCTCATGTTATGATTTATCACAACTTCAATATCATGAACATCATTTTTTTTGTTGAGACCTAAATGATTAGGTGCCAAAGATGGTTCATTCTATGGAAGAAATGTTGAGAAAAATGGAATGGGAATTTACATATGTTCATGTTTTAATGGGGAAACCTGAAAATGTGTAAAATTAAAATGCTGAGTTAGTAGTGGAATAAATCTCACCAATATTCATTGAAATTAATTAACTAGATGAGGTAAAAGTTTAGATACATGATGATTAATTTTTCTTCACTCAACATTTTATAAGAAATATATATGAAATGGAGTTGTATGCTATGGTACGTGTAGAAAAAAATGGACTGAATGACTTCAAAAATGAATGGGTGAAACTAATTTATCTGCCCAAACAATTTAAATTAAATGAGAACCCACCATTTCATATATCCCTCGATATGAAAGAAGATTCTACCCAATTGGTTGAATTAAACGAATGGATAAAGGATCCTGAATTCCTACTTCCATCTAATTATGAAAAACTATAAGTGGAAATTTCTATTCAAGAATATATTTATGTTGATCCAAATAGTGGATTTATATATTATTGTACTAAATCTCATTTAATTTTATTGAAAATAATTTGAGTATAACTCGAAACAATTTTTAATATTTAGAATTTATTAATTGATATTATTCCCTAAATATTGATGCGGGAAAGAAATTTCACTTATTGTGAAACACCAAGGCTCCTTGAATACATTAAAGATTTACTAAACGAAGAAAAATAAAAGTTTATATTGGATATTTCAAAATAACAAGGGATAAACAATGTCAACATTAAAATAGAATATTTTGAAATACATATTTCCATTTTAAATTTTGAATATTAGTTTTATTATTCATTTCAAGATGCATATTTGGAGAAACTAATATATAAAAAATAAGACATTTCACAAGTATAAAAAAAGGTGGAAGAGGTTACAAACTTCATTCAACCCCTACAATGTATGTTTCACCTCATTGAAAAGGGGGTGGCTATGGTGTAATATTTATAAGGAATTATACTAAACAAAGAATAATAAATATAGGATCTATAGAATAACATGTTGGGATCATTTCCATAAAACACCACCCACCAACTAATTATGGAAAATAGTTTGTACTTCCACCTTGAGGTATTAAATCAACAAGGCCCACATAGGTGATCATAAAATAATTTATCATTAAATTATTTACTATAATTTTTATATAAATTTAATTTTTTTCTAACTAATCCATCATGAATCCCACTCACACATATTTTTTGATCATAAATGAGATGAAACTTGATCTCAATTGATTAATTTTATATTTTAGGTTCTTAATGGAACAATGTAGACCCCAAATAGTAGAGTAGTCATCATATTATTGTTTTTAAAATAGTTTTCAATTTTATAGATTCTCATTGAAAATATCTACATTTTTCCAGTATTGTATTAATATTTAAACCTAAATTTGTATCTAACAATTGAAATATTCCATTAATTGAGTAATCTAGGTGATATTGAATTTTTAGGAATCCTATTATTCATTATTTTAGATTCAAATTTTAATTAGATTGAAAGACTAACATATATAAATTAATGTTTAATATGATTCATGAATATTGAAATTAGGACCCATTATTTGAGGTAAATTGAAAATTCATGTAACAAATATTTTCCTACCATTTTTCAATCTTTGATTTTCTAACATTCAATTTAATTGATTTGTTTAAATTATTCATTCCATGATCCATTTTCAGAAATCATATATTTTTTCTTGATATTATATCTAGACTAAGTAATTACTATTTATTTTTGAGAATATTTCATAACTGATCATTGGGCATGTCACCTACCATAACATTAATTTGAACTATTCAAACATATAATGGTTAAAAACCCATCTCAAATGATTAAGAAATCACTTCATAAGAACATTCCCATCAAATATAACCCTTGAATAAATTATTCTATACGCCATAGAAACCAAGAATTACCTTGTATGGGATTAACCATGGTTTATTACATTTTTATAAATTCCTACCATCCTCCATGTAAATGCATGATTTTTAATAGTAGAAGTGTGGGGGTTATGAGATTCATGGTTGTAGGGATGATTAAAATTGTAATGAAAAAGTGTTGGGAATGATTATTTTTTAAAATTTAGTTTGTTTATTCATTCATGATTCTTTATTTCTCCCATTGTGAATTAATAATATAGAAAATAAAAAGGATGAACTAAAAAATTAAAAAAAATGTCTTGTGATTTCAAAAAACCGAAAATCACCATAACTAGACATATGATTTTTTATCATACATAGTTTGATGGTGGATGTGTGGGTCATTAAAAGTTAACCTTAAAAAGAGAAATTAAATTGTTCATTAATGAATTAAAATAATTTATAAATGAATAAATTTTCAATAGGGTGAAAAAAATAGTTCATTTTGAATGATATGATTCTAATCATTAAATCGATTATTGGGAAAGTGGGATTTGATACATAAAAGGGGATAATTTCATTATATATCATTTCTCATTTTATGAATTGCACATAAGAGATAAAACCGATCATTGAGACATAATTTTCTATCAACAATTTTTGGAAAGCACAATCCTTAGAGTCATTTTAAACATTAATTAAATTCTTCATTATTTTATGTGACTTTTTTCATTAGAAGGTGAAGAATTTAATTCTATTACAATCTAATGGATAAATAGGTTGTTTTCATGATATGAACATCAATATACATGAATTTTATCATGAGGTATGAGAGATAAGAGTCATAATTGAGGTATATCATGATGATTCATGTTTAATAATAATTAATTAAGGAAGATAAATGAATGAGATGTTAAGGTGCCTCATTTTGAAAAGCAAAATAATAAATTTCATGAATTTATTATCTATTAAAAATTCATAAATTGAATTGATAATTTATGTGAAATTTGATAATTTGATTTTAAATTGAATGATGTTAGATTTTAATACATTAGAAATCTAATAATTATAGAGTTACTTCCACTATAATTTCACATTGATATTTTTTCTTTAGTTTAATAATGGTTTATGTGTGTGTGAATTGAAAGAGATAATATTTTCATTATTTTTTATATGTATTATAATTATATAATCCCTCCAAATTCATCAAATTGAGCTTATTAGAATCAATTTTGGAGTTACGGATTTTTCTACGATAAAATTTGAAA
The DNA here is from genome assembly GCA_963277665.1 of Viscum album. Classification (NCBI taxonomy): domain Eukaryota; kingdom Viridiplantae; phylum Streptophyta; class Magnoliopsida; order Santalales; family Viscaceae; genus Viscum; species Viscum album. The sequence goes on from OY728160.1 coordinate 446,170,803, forward strand.
ATTTAATAATTTTGAAATTTTAGAATATTTTTTTAACATTGTATTTTTGGAATAACAGTTAAAATATCAATTCAGTGTTTCTGATTAATTTTTTTCTAAGATTTAGGGATTTTTTGGGATGAAAAATTTTCTTCTAGATCATGATTTGATTGGAAAATCTTGAGGTCTGAAAATGCAACATGTTGATAAACTGTTCAAGAGGACAGAGTGAACCACACTACAAAAATGTGGAATAAATCATGTTACAAGACCGAAATTCAATTTATTCCATAATGATTAGAAATAGGATTTCTATGTTTATTTATGAATATAATTTTAAGTATAAATTCCATTAGTAATAAGGGAATTGGATAATTAGCGTTGAAGGATTATTCAATAATCATTATTAATGAATAAAAACCAAGGGTAAATTTCATATAACTTCTTATAAACTTTTCGAATAAACCAAAATTTGGTTGAAGAATAAATAAAATATTTTAGAAACAAATTTTTAAAAAATTAATAACAATATTTTATCAAAAAATTGAAACGATGATAATTCATTATAAGAAAAAAAATATGGAAATGAAATTTCAACTGTTGACAACCATTATGTACAAAAACAAAATAAATTGTCAGTTATAACACCCTAAGTCATCCTTGATGTAAATAAATTAGAGTATAATCGTTAATTTTAGATGATATCGATCATACAAAAAATAGTGGATGACATCCATTTTTCAATATTGTTTCCTTCTTTTTTTCCTATCGATTTTCTATTCCAATGTAACATATTCACCATTTTCTAAAGTGTTTCTTTCTTGTCATTCGTCCCTTTTTCTCCTCCAACCATAATATAATTTTTCCTATCTTTTATCATTCCATTTTAATCTCTTTTTAATTTTCAATGGAAAGTGGCCAACATGGGGATTGGACCTGTGGGAGATTTCATGATGTTATTTGTTATTTCTCTTCAATTGAAAATGTTGTAAATATTTTTTGGTGGATGTGGGATTTTAAGATGGGTTAATAGGTTTTCCACCTTTATAAGACTTCTTAATCCTTTCAATTTATTTGATTTATTCTTTTTCCCATTCTTCCCTCATTAAAACAATTCCTACGGTGGAGTTGAAGTTATCAAAAGGGATAAAACGACATATGGTAGAGATTCATATTTTAGGAATATCATTTTTTATTAAGGTGTTATCTTATATGGATATTTGATGAAGTGTGGTTTGGTGTGCCAAAAACAATCTAAAATAATACACTCAATAAATATATGTAATGTAGTTCATTAATAAACATCCAAAAAATGAATTTTCTAATTGAATTTTTACAACAAATAATTAATGAATGAACCCAAATTATCCAACAAAAGGAAAACATTATTTCATAACATATATTGTTTTTTCTACATATGAATCTACATTTATATTTTATGTTTTTATTTCAAAATTTATTTTAACATTTTCAAAAAAAACCAAAAAAAATTAATTTTAATAAATAATATAAAAAACAATTAGATTAGGTGGATTATAATAAGTGATTGAATTATCTACGATTCTCATCAAGTGAGACAAACATGGTCAGCATCTATGATGAATTAGGAAAATTAAATATATTTTTCCTTTTCCTAAGATAGGAAATCATAAAAAAATTATATCTCAACACATGTAATTTGCCTCATCCCTATACATGAGCTTGATAATACGAGGAACATGATCATTATAAAATTTATTTGAATTTCGTGTCTTATTTTTATAAAAAAATTAGTATTAGAGAACATTAATAAGACACTGATTACACTTTTAACATCCCACACCATATCCAAAGATAACAGTAAATGAATTGATGGGTCTACTTCCCTCATGTAATATTCCATGTATACTAATGGCTTCTAGCTAGTAGTATGATACTATGAGGGTATGGTGTGGACACAATAAACTCATGATTAGATTATTTAATAATGTAGTAATGGATTTAGAAAAAACTAGAATCATAATACACAACATGTAATGTAGTAATTTATCATCCAAATAAAATAACAATGCATAAGGAGATACAATCACATAGAAAAAATGATGTTTTATTTGTATAATAAGAAAAATGGGAAACACATGGAAATGATATATCATAGATATAGAACATGTTATAAAAAATGATATAAAGAGTACAAGAGATATACAATATAATGAAATGAAAATACTCAGTATTTATATCCCTTACTCTATCCTTGTATAATGACAAGGAAAACAAATATGGACACTTACATTGTACCTACATATATCCATGGTGTTAGTTTGAGTAGAAATCATCTTTGTAAACATGGTTTGTGGTATAATAAATAGGCCACCATGAAAGGTATATATAGATATCTAATTTATTAATATAAAATGAATATTTACATGTAATAATCTAGTTATTATAATAAATAAAATAGACAACACTTTTCAATGTTCCTCATGGGATAGTTTGATGAAACTACAGTCTTTATCCTAACAGAGAATATATCCAAATAGATTTTAACTTGTATATATTTATATAAGTATGTTTTTTTATAAATCCATCATAAAAAGATTATATATATATATATATATACTAATATGTAATACTAACTATGACTCAATGTGTGTACATTGAGCATCCATTCATAATCATAAGATGTTTCATTATTCTCATGGAATATGTGCATATGAAGGAAGTAAAACTATGATTTCATGTATGTAATTGGTGTACCGAATCCATGTATTTTCATATTATTATAAGCAGAATCATTAGATTTTATTATTTGAAACCTGAGTTATCCCATGTAAATTGGTAAAAAGAAACCCAAGTATCTATCTTGGTTAAAAGAAAAAATTCATCACCATAATATTTTTTCTAAGGTGTTTTATATATGGAACCTTGGTATCAATCTTCATATGGTTTAAATATATAATCCTCTATGCTCATTTTTTGTTTACCATTCAGGGAACCAAGTAAATTTCATGAAATAGTATAATAATATTTCCTTATAAGCATGTCTAATGTAATCCATTGAGGAATCAGGTATCAATCATGGGATATTATAATGAAATAAACCAAATTATCTCTTATATGGTATTTTTTGAAGAATAAATATATCAGAGATGGAGATTTACAGTTCATTTATAACACATAATTATTATGCACCATGATCTCCACCCTGGTGTTTAAAAATAGAACACTTTTTCCTCCCATGTGATAAACAAAAAAATGGGAACATATATTTTTAACCTAATTTATTTAACCAAGGAAAATAATTCATTTCATCAAATTAATTTCTTTAGGATAACATAATATTGAAAAACTAAAATCAATGTCTAATTCACAAGGACACCCATTTTCTTTAGATTAATTATTATTAATTTTCATTTCAAATTTTAACATAACAATCATTGAGTGGTGGTGCAAAAACATTTTAATGTATATGAATAAAATTAAAATACAAAAAATAATAGACTTTGGGATAGATCGTTTAGAGGTTAAAATTCTACTATGTTTAATAGTGGTTTTTAGGACTACACATTACAAGAATATAAAAATTACTGAATATGTTTAATATTTAAGTGGTATGTCATGGAAGGGATATCAGGTGGAACAACATATATTTATATAGACTATGTGAATTCATTGGAAAAATATCTAGAAAACTATATTATCTATGTAATACTATCATTTCAGGTTTTCATCATTTAATTTTGGATAAAATGATCGAAATTTATTAAATGGAATAATTCCATGAAAATATGTCATATTTTCTCATATATAAATAACATTATATGGGGAATGATAAATGAAGAAAATTTGTAAATTTAATGAATGGGTATCTAATATGAATCCAACCCACCTTATTGTGAACTAATTAGAGTCTCTATATAGGTGGGAGCTCAAGCCCCATGTGTAAGATGAGTTGAGCTCTCCAGGCTTGCGGCCCACTGTGAAAAAGTGATAAGTGAAGGAACATTGTGTTTAAATTGATGTAAGTTAAGAAAAAACACTTAAAAATTCATTTAAAATGGAATTAGTTTTGGGTGTACCATGTTCCAAGTATTTTTATTAATCATACACATATACTGATTAGGTAACATTAAGATTTCATGATAGGTAAATAGATTGTAACAACCATTAATATCCCATGTTCCTATTTAATGCTATCTACAACTCCCTCATATGGTCATACATCTTCTATTCACAGTTTAAAAAAAATATCTCCCTTTTATTCATGCATGGTTGTGTCCTATGGTTATACCTTACTATGTGAAATCTAGGTGGCCCTGTATGAAATTATATAATTGGGAGCTCTCTGCTCTGAGAGATCCCCCAAAGCCCCATGATTTTTACTTATCCCATTAATAAAATCTCAAGTATAAAAAAATTGTTAGAAATAGAATTTAATTTAACTATACTTATTGGAAGTGATACGATGTGAAATTAAATAGTCACAATCCCATTCCACATTTACGATTCCATTACATATTCAATGAAATATAGTATAACAATTTTGAACATATAAAATGCCATATAAATATTATACATCATTTGAGAGGTTCTGGTCAATGGATATTTTATTTTGATTATTCAATTACACAAAATTTTGGTCTTAATTATTACGGACCTTAAATCATGAAACAAATTATTTTCAGAAATTTTTTTCATTGTAGTTTAATGTTGTGTTATTTTTTGTTAATTTTTTTAATTTTTTTTTTGAAATAAATTGTTTCATATAGTAGAAAACCATTTATTTGCATTTTTTCCTTACATATATTTTATCTCCTATACATAATAATATATATAAATATATTATTCATAATCAAGAATGGGAAATTGAAATTAGTTGAACCACCATGGGTTACCGTGATAAAGAAAATTGAATGAAATTTTTTATTATCCTTTAATAAAAATTCACATTATGAATATATATATATATATATGGTAATATATTTTTTGAAAATAATTTTATAATAAAATTTATTACATACAAAATTATTTAATGTTTAAATACACAACAACACATGATGAACATCCACTATTTTGTGATCCATTCATTTATACCAAATCATCTAAGACCAATGCATAATCCCATATGAGGTTTTATATTAAGACTAATTAGGTATTTGTTGGTTAGAATATAAAATATTATATTCAATCATACACTCTTTATGAAAAATAATTTGTTAGTGGGGTTGTACCCAATAGATATCCACTCAAGAAAAAGGGAACAAATCTGTGCCTCCACTTCAATGATAATTCATTAGATCAAAACATCACTCGCCACTACTTTTCTCATTATTAGAATGTGGAACCTGCCCACTAATTTCAGGATTACATTCAATATAAGGTACCACCAAGGATCCATATTCTAAAATTGATTCATGGTTATCATTGTCAGATTTTTTTGGGGCCACACATATAACACTAGGTATAAGTCATGGTGATGTTATAATATCTTAGAGTGATTTCATCTATCACATAATGTCTAAAAAACAAAATTTAGTATCTTTTATGGATCGATACAGAATCTAATTCGTGATAGGTAGGATAATTCGTCCATGAATATATTTTAACAACCAATCAATATAGAAATAAATGTGTGATTGTGTTTATTGAAAATAATCCCATCCATAGAGTATTCAACACAGTTAAGATAGTGTTGTGTGATGGATGTTCATAAATAATGATATCATAAAGCTATATTTTTAAGATATCAACATATCGAACTCGATATTATTCTGAATATATTTAATATCGAAAATGTGAAATTAAGACAATGTAATTTTTTTTCATTAGATATCCTCAAATGAGAACAGTCAACTGCATTCATAATGCATGAAGGGAAGTTATTAAAATTTTCTCTAGTATATTAACTTGTTTTTTGAATAAATATAAATACTATAAATGATATGATACTCAAATTTAACATCATTCATAGTTTATATACTCTCACGATCTATCCATCAAACAAAGATTTTATTATTGATATCATTTGATTATTTATAAGTTGAAATTCTAATTTGAATAATGTAATAGACAAGGATTAGATAACATATTATTACTTATTTCAAGTGAGTGATGATAGGTAGTTTTCATGTAAGTTTATGACAAGGAATAGTTCAAATGTGATTATGTTTCATTTTTTTCACAAAATTAATTGAAATAAGGATTGCATAAATTTGAATACACATAAGATGTATCATTTATAAAATTTCGTTCTAAGAATGATGTGTTTTAGAAATTTTTCAAAATTAAATTTCAACTAATTTTGATGAACTAATTTTAAATATAATTTTTATTGTTTAAAAACGAAATTCAAAAAATCATATGAATCTATTTTGAATAAAAAATAAGAAATTTCAATAATATAATATTTTAATTAGAAAAAACAAAATTATCAATTTATAGAATTCAATGTTTTACAACATGAAATGTATTGATTTTTAATGATTATATGGACATATTATAAAAACATTATTTTAAATTTAAAATGGTAATTTAATATTCAGGTTGATATTATTTACATTACTACAAATATATAATATTCTCATTGAAATGAAATGGATATATTAAAGAAATGAACCTATAATAATGGACACATTTCCCATTACACTATATATATAGTCCACTATAATTTCAACTCATCATTAACTATTTTATTTAAAAAATATTCCATAGTTCACTTGTCAATTTATATCATATTCCTAATACTTCACTTTAATTTTACTATATTTATGGTCTTTGTGATCTTCATGGGAGAACACTATCCTATAGAGTTTACACTAGTTTTTAATTATTATTTTCCATTTTATCTATATATTTTATTTTATATAAAATATTATTTTATGATTTGTAATGTTCATATATATTGTTTTTGTGGTTTAACTATAAAACATAATGAAATAGTCATTGTGAAACAAGAGTTATTTTACTAATAGATAAAATTTGTGGGCCATTATATATTATTGAATTCATGTGATTTTTATTAAAGTATATTTCTATATATGTTGAAAATTTATCTAAAAGTGGTAATTTCTTTTTATAATGATTGGTCTGTTAAAAGTAGTCGGCATTATTGAGAGTTTAAAATCTCCCAAATGTGTTCTACACTTTCTAGTCTGTAATAATTAATCATAGTTAATTTTTAATAAAAATATATGAATTACCACTATTGAATTATAATCATCAATTTTTATATAAATATTACACTTGTAATTACATTTGAAATTTTTTGTAAAGTACCAATCATTGATTAACATATTAAAAAGTCACTAAAATAATGATTCAAATGTAACAGATTGAATTTCATGAAGTTATATTAGAGGAAAATATTTCTGAGATGCACCATTAATTCAATATAATTTCAAATAAAATTACTGGTGTTGTAGAAATCATGAATACTAAATATATAGTTGAAGAGAAATTTGAAATAACACCATAATTTGTGTTATTAATATAAATATACACTATAGAGGAAATGGATATTCATGATTATTTTATCAATGGTAATATCACATTTCTTTAAAAATAACCTATAACCATTGTTTAGAACTATGGTTATTACCCTCAAAAGAATGGGTATTGCACATACCCATGGTTTTAGGAACTATGGATTTGGAAGGAGTTGGTAGAGAGTTATAACCATAGTTTCTACAGAAACTATGGGTATATCCTTAGATATTTTATCATACCCTTTATTTTACCAAAACAATTATTATAAATCTAAAAGCATGGTACTACCAACCTTCTGTGTTTCTTTTCCCAAAAGAAAACATATACCCATTGTTAAGTGAACAATGGGTATTGGATGTTGTCCCCATTTAGTAGTGACAACATTCCTTTTAGATCATAATGAACCTATAAATAAAACAATTATCATATTATAAATAAAACATAAAACATATATTTTATATTTATAACATAATAAGCTACATATAATAATTTTCAAACATTTATAATTTCATAACATACATATACATCCAATTAAGAAATCAATTCAAGTCATTAATCAAGCATCCACATGTCTCCTTACTACTATGTCAAAATGGAAGGTATAAGTATCTAAAAAATCACCAACATCCTGAAAATAATCACCATCAACATCGTTATAATCACTAACCACATAATCTCCATCATCATCATTATCTACAACATCATTTTCATCATCACTACCACCAATACTACCTCCACCACCATCTCGACCACCACTAGGACCGTCATTGAAAACTCATAGGGAATCAATTAAAGAGATCAATAATTCCATATATGAATCAAAAATATTATAATCCTTTTATTTATGTGAGTGGATAATAACTACGAAAAATTATATGAGGAGATCATGGATCAATATAAATCATTCACGCCAATGTAAAGCTATTTTTTGGCCTCATATACTTTTTCATTAGTGTTTTTATATCATTGGCCTTATAGGTTTGAGAGGAAACCATATTAATCCAATTCCTAGTGGGGATGATGTTTTTTATGGTTTAACTTTTTACACTCCCCTATGGATCATTACCAAATACCCGACACAAAAGATCTTTTGTTCAAACATTCTCATATTATTTATCATTATTGGACTATAGGGTAGAGTTTTTAAAATTTATATATGATTATTAATTATTTATTACACATAAATATTTGATATAATGAGAAAAACCTACAATATTTTCTTTTTTTTTTGTAAATTCACTATGCTTCTATACATTTTATTCCTACTTTTGAAAGACAATTTTTATCCAGACAAATGACCTTCGATAACCAGTATCACATGTTGAAAATGAAACAGATTCATATAATTCAACATTATTTAAGAATATGAATGTGATAAACCAAAAATAATTTATAATTGTTTTTTTTGAAGAAATCCATAATATAATGAGGCATCTAAATATATTGTTATTTATCAAATTTTATATTAGTGGCATAACATAAGCAATAGATAATAATTAATATGATTGAAAATGGTATGATATATATTCTTCTTGCATTTTCATTTCCATCCAGTTATATTTATGTTATGTTATTTCATTATTCAGTCACTATATAACTTTTATCATTTTGTTTTCTATTTAATTTTCATGATTAGTTGTTTAGTAAATTGGAAAATTGTTCAATTAACCATTTTACGAATTTTCCACTTTTCCATTCATGCATTTTTCCATTTTTCGCATCTGGTTATTTGTCTAATTGGTTTATTTTTTCCAATAAATCAATATTGGTCTAATTGGGTACCTATGACTTGTAGGTCATTTTGTCAATTTTGGCCAATTATCCCATTTATGCCAATTAGTCCATTTAGGAAAATTAATTCATTTAGGATATATAGGACAATTATTCCATTTAGACCGTTTATGTCATTTAGGCCAATTAGGCCAATTAGGTGATGTATGACATTTTATCCATTCCGAAAATTAGGCCAATTAGGGAATATAGTTCATTTTTTTCATTCTGAACAATTATTCTATTTAATCAATTTAATTCAATTATGGAAATTAGTTAATTTAGGCCATTGGTCATTTTAGGATATTTAGTCCATATAGGTCAATTATTTAATTTGTCCTTTTTAGGCTAATTTGGCCAATTCTGTAATTAGGCCATTAGGCCATTTAGAAATTAGGAATAATTGTCATTATGAGATTAGACCATTAATCCAATTGAAAAATTTTAATTACATATATTGGTAAATTCAAATTATTCCTTTATCCAAATTGGTTATTTTGATAGTAAGACAATTTTCATTTAGGGTGTTAAGCCAATTGTCCACTAGGACAATTAGGCCATTGACCATTATGGTTTTAGGAGAATTATCCAATTGTCTATTATTCAAATTCACAAATTGGTTGTTAGGACATTATTACATTAGGACAATTGGACATTATTCCTTTTGGATTATTGGTTATTAGGCCATTATGATTTTTTTTCAAATTGGACAATAGGACATTGGGCCATTATTCCATTATGTTGTTATGACAATTTTCCATTAGTACATTTTTTATATTAGGCCAATTATCCAATTGGACATTAGGCCACTAATCAATTGGTCCAATTGAGAATTATTACATTAGTATGTTAGGCCAATTGGTCATTAGGACGTTAAGATAAATTATCATTACACCATTAGTAATATTCTCATATCTATCATTATTCAATTAGAGGAATTGGCCATTAGGTCACTAGGGTTAATTTTACAATTTTACATTATGGAATTAGGATAATTAGACCTTATTCTATTAGACCAATTGTACATTATTTTTTTAGGACATTACTCCAATTCACTTTTATGTCATAATACCACTATTCTACTTGGCCTTTAGGACATTTGGCCCATTAGGTGAATTTTACAATAGAAGATTATGATAATTTATAATTATAGAATTAGTACAATTGGATGTGAGGCCATTATGCCTATTGAAAAATTGTCCATTAGTCAGTTTAGGAAAATTGGGTTTTTGGCTATTGGGCCATTAGTCCAGTTGGCCAATTCCCCATTATCCCAATTGGGTAATTTTCCATTATTCTATATGTCCAATTCGATTTTTTTTTCATTTAGACATTATATCAATTCTATAGTAGTCCATTTAGGCCATTTTTTAATTATTTTATTTAAATGATTGTTCATTAGTCAATTAAATCATTTTTCTAATTGGTCATTAGGCCATTCAGGTCAATTGGTGAATTTTTCTTTAGGATATAAGTCCAATTGGCCATTATGATGGTTATACATTAGGCTAATTGTCCAATTGGACATTCTGAAAATATTCCATTATTACATTAGTCCATTTTTCCAATTTCTCATTAGGCCATTAGTATAATTGTAAAATTGGTAGATAGACCAATTTGAGAATTTATCTAATTTTCAATTAGTCCATTAAGCTATTTGGATGATTGGATATTATTCCATTTGTCCAATTATCCAATTGGTTGTTATGAATTTACGATAACTGGTTATTATAAAATTATTCCATGTTTACATTTAGGAATTACACCATTGTTATATTAGTAAAATTTTCCATTATTCCAAATGGCCATTAGACCAATTTTCATTAGTCAATTGGGATGTTAGGCCAATATTCTGTTAGGCCATTAGTCTAGTTGGCCAATTTTTCATTACTATATTTGGTTAATCTAACATAATTATTTTAGGACAATTAGATATTTGACCATTAGTCCATTAGTCCAATTGTCCAGTTGGTCGTTATTCCATTTAGTCAAACTGGTGAATTGGCCATTATTCCTTTAGGCCGGTGGGATAATTGTATATTATACCATTAATGCATTTGGAGATTTCTCTTTTGGTCCATTAGTCCATTATTACAATTTTATAATTTTCCATTTTTCCATTAATCTAATTTCCCAATTAGCTATTATGCGACGTTTCTCATTGGACTTTAAGTCTTTAGTCCAATTCGATATTTTGAGATTTTCCCATTTAATCCATAAATCCATTACTCCAAGTAGTGATTTGAAAATCAGTCCATTAGGTTAATTTGATATCATTCTGTTATGAAAATGTGCCAATTCGTCATTAGGACATTATAAAATTGGGAAAAATTTCCATTAGTCCACAAGGACAATTGGCCAACTCTCCATTCGTCCATTAGGCCATCAAAAAAATCGAAAAATTCACCATTACTCCAAAATTTCAATTATCCAATTTTCTTTTAGTCCATTAGGCCAACTGTCCAATAGTACATTAGTAAATTCTATCCAACTGGACAATTTTTAATTAGGAAATTAATTCATTAGGAAAATTGATGAGTTAGAAATCATAAAATTTCTCATTTTCTCATTAGGACATTAGAACATATAGGAATATTGGATAATTTACAATTTCTACATTATGAAAATTTCATGTTAGTCTATTTGGATAATTGGTCATTTTGTACTTTGGCCATTAAGTTAATTTTCCAGTAGGCCATTAGTCTAATTGTAAATTTATACATTAGAGAGTTAATATAATTATACATTATTCCATTAGGCCATTTGGAAATTTGTCCAAGTTTACATTATTCCATTGTTCCAATTGGTCAATTGTTTATTAGGACATTTAGTTCTATTTTACAATTTTCAATTAGTACAATTGTCCAATTATCCATATTGACATCAGCCTAATTTAACAATTTTCAATTAGTTTATTAGGCCAATTTTTTTAGTACATTAGGCCATTTTCCCACAAGGTCATTAAGACATTAGGAAAATTCCCCATTAATCCATTAGTCCCATTATCACTTAATAGGCCATTAGGATAATTTCCCATTAGGCCATTAGGCCAATTGTCTAATAAGAAATTATTCCATGATTCCAATTGTCCTTTATTTTATTAGTTCAATTTTATAATATTCTATTAGGAAAATGGGATAATTTCCCCTTATGAAATTATGTCATGTGTCCATTTTTTCATTAGTCCAATAATCCATTAGGCCAATAAGACATTAGAAAATTAGTCCAATTTGCCATAGGACATTATACCAATTGGATAATTGACTATTAGGTCATTATATAAATTGGCCAATTGGATATAAAAACATTTTAAAATCTCATAAAATTGTATATAAGGACCATAAACCAATTTTCCTTTAGGACATTTGGCCATTTGGTTATTCGGTCAATTTCCCATTAGTCCATCTGTCTAGTATGTAATTAGTCCATTTAAGTCTACTGGAAATTAGTACATTAATAAAATTTCCATAATTCCCTTATGTTGTCAGGACAACTATCCATTTATAGATTCAGACACTAGGACAATTGTTCATTATAAAATTTTTTCAATTGAAAATTATTCCATTTGAAACGACGACATTATACCTTATATTAATAGTATTATTTACAAAAAAACATAAATATTAACATGAAAATATAAATATGTAACAATATTAATCTAGATATTATATTTCTTCATATTAATATACCATGTTCTTATCATGCTCTAGAATTGTAGCTTTCCCCAAATTGTGAAAATACATTATTGAATATTTTCACTTTTCATTTTTCTCCTAACAGATCCTAAAATATCCATCAAAAGTAATTATTATTAAATTTCTATGAAAAAAATTAAATATTATTAATACATTGAACTCATATATTTTTTAAATTGTGATCCTTTTTTGATAGTGTATTGATGGACATTGAGGGAATATTGGTACATTTTCCTAATAAGAACCAAATATGCTCCTATAACCAACATATAACTCATGCTGATATGATTATCGATACTCCCCAATATCCACCATCCTTTCTACCTTAAAATATTCACCATCTATAATGTTAAACGCATATTGAAATTAAAATTATAATTAATATAAATATTAAAATAATACAGACCTAAATTTAACACATTTTCATTTCCATGTATACACCCATTATTTTTCATTTATTTCATTCACAATGTGTCTCTATGACACTGGTTCAATCAGAATGATATCATTGTTTTTTGATCATATTCCAATGAACTTCTATGTTGCCTTGATTTTTTATATATCATCTAGTTTTTTCATTCTATTCCAATGTTATTTCTGTTTTCCGATTCTAGACTTCTCATATATGGGTGCAAATATAATAGCTACTATAATATACTAATGAATAACATAAAACGGAAAAAATAACAATTAATTAATGTAACATAAATAAAAAATTATGTGATAAATTTTTATTCCCATATAATATAATAACCTGAAAAGAGATTCTCATTAAGAGCTTATGGATCCATGGGATGTCCTGAAATATTATCCTTCAAGAAAATTAAATAACCCATATGTATTAAGAGGGAATAAAATAGACAAGAAAAAATGAATCTTCACTTCCCCAACACATGTCATGATAGCATCAATCCACCTTTGTGGGGATGGTCAGCTAGATATCCTATGCAGAGCTGTAAATGCCCAGTACTGATGGCACTGTCATTCCCTATAATGCTTCCAATTCTTGTTATATCTTCTATAGTGAATGGGAAATCTCTATATCCTTATCTAGATAATTGAACCTTGGTGTCTGACTAGTAAAATGGAATATTAATGTGGTCTGAAGGCCTTGAGGTTTCCCAATGTCCTTGAGAGACAACTGGCCCAAAGGCCTTCAGTGGCCCGAAATCATTACAGAACCCAAGGATTAAACTGATGGGCTGGAGGCCCAGGTGGATGATTAGTTCCCACTTTTATGTACCAAACTGTACAGTAAATATTATATACTATAGTTTATGCTACTGTGCTGAAACAATAAACCGGAAATTTTTCTCTACTAAATATGATAGTAGTTCTCTTGGATTCCCTTGTCGTGTCCTCACCAATCGGGTTGAGGCGCACGTGAAAGATCGAATGCTATTAATTTTTGAGAGATACAGTAAAAAATTTAAATCAATACCTAAAATATTATTGAATAATCCTATTAAATTTGTATCTAAATTTTATGTTAATTATGGTACTAGTCATAACATTGAAATCAACCTTGTAAGAAAATGTTTTCAATGAAAACCATCTATTTTTCTCAACAGTAAATATTGATGAACTCTACATGTATTTTATTATTTTCCGTAAATTAAATGATAATAATATTTTATGTTATACATGAAATTACCTAGATTTACATAACATATAAATACATAAATTTCATATATTATATTTTTATCTATGAAAGAATAGCTATAAAACTATGATATGGGCCATATAAATCTCTACATGGATTAATTTTTCCAATATGTATGATTTATAAATTCAATATATTTTGTGAAGAGATTGAAATGAGAGATCAATTTCACCCAACATATCATTTTTATTTCACATTATCTTGTTATTTATTGTTCTCACATCCACAAAAAAAACATTTAAAATAGTCTATACATTTTTTATCTATATAACCTATCACAATGGATCCTTCTATATGATTATAAATTATAACAAATTAATTATAATATCACATATTAATTTTACAATGATACATCAAATAAAAAGAAATGAGTCCCCTAATAAGAGTTTTAGTATGAAGATGAGATTTTTAATGCAATATGTATGCGAAAATGATGGAGATTTTTTTCTAAATGAAAAAAATAATGTCATATCTTTATAAGTCATGTTCTAAAAAAACCTAAATAACCATTTAGAATAATGGTATATAAAAATAATACAATAGATTAATTTACCCCTATACATTATTTGACTGAATATTTTAGATTTCTATTGGAATAATTTCATTAATATAGATTTAATAGTGACATGTTTTTTTAGTTTTAGTTTGAAATCCTTTTTGTTGGCCGGTTTAGATATGTTTATAAAATATCTATCAGGAACCCTGATATTATTTAATACCAACATTAATTGATTTTTTCCCAAAGGCTTCATAACATAAGAATCACAAGAACCATTACATTTTTTACCAATACATATAAGATGAAGTTCTGGTCTAATACTCCAATCCAAAAGGCCCCACTGAGATTATAAGTGTCACGACCCGCCTTCACCAAGATGAGGTAAGGGACAGCAGACTGCCAGACCCTTCTATCTCCACGTTGAAGATGAGATAATAACCCCCTTGAGACCCGCCTTCAATAGGTCCCGGAGTAGCGACTAGAACCAAGGGTAAAGAATCACACACAAAAATGAAGGCATTAACCATTTCTTTAATAGGATCGGGAGATAATATGATGAAACCGGGAAATGAAATGACTAAAAGTAAAAGATAAGACAAAGAAAAACACTCCCATATTTATGCTTCAAACGTAAATTCCAGAAAGTACTAGGTGTCTACAAAGGTAAGGTACCAAATGCAAGAAAATGACAACTGCAATGGTCCCAACACCCAAGCTATTAAGGCCCTGCATGATCCCCGAAGTTCTCTTGGAAACCAGAAATCTCTTTTATATACATAGGGTGAGTATACAAGTATAACCAATAGGGAAAACCAAAGACTCTCGTGCACAAGTGGGGAGGAATTCTAAAGCCCCGTGGAAAAACAGATAACCAAACAGCCAATAAGGAAAAGTTATCCACCCAAACTTCACCAAGGCATGCTCCCCAAATAATGCAAGTCAAGTAACATATAGTAATAGAACATCGATATTTGACTACCACGCGCCACCTTCCCACTGGATATTGAAGACATTCTAGGCATTGATCCAATCCCGCTATTCTCACCGCAGTCCGATTGCCACACCCGCCCGCACACACCTAGGCCACAACCACACATCTTTCCCTCAAACACCTGGGCCACAACCGTTATCTTGCCCGTAGACACCTAGGACACAAAAAACTCATTTAAGCATTCCCGTAAACTCTTAGGCTGGAATATCCACTGCCACGCCCGAAGTCACTTGGACCAGAAGGCTACCGTCATGCCCGAAGACACCTGGTCCTCATCCCGAAGATACTTGGGAATCAACCTGCCTGTAAACACATGGTCCAATCACCAAAACTACCCCGTCCGAAGATTTTTTGGCTAATAATGGAATTCAGGCCATCACAGCCTGCCCGAAGATACTTGGGCTATTCGGGAAAGAGAGCATAAAAGGAGATAATAACCAGCCACTCATATGGGTGTTGGAAAAAACACCCTACCCCATGAAATGGGGGTCTTCGGCAATAAGTGCTCAAAAAGGGTGGGACACGAATAAGAAACCCAAGAACTACAATCATGTATATAAATATATATAACAAGCACTCATCCCAACCTTGGGTTCCACACCTTACCCAAGAACGAACAACTTAGTCATTTTTCATAGAAGTACAATATTCACAGCCGAGTCACAACTCATACCAGAACCAATATCCCAATTAACCCCTTTATTGTTTTCATATTCAAGTGACCCCATTTAATAAATTCTGCACTACTGAGCAACTAGAAGGCATAATCACAAGCCTAGGAGAAAATTTACAGCCAACATCAATTTAAACATTCACACCCAGTTCTCTTGTAAGTTCATATCAAGGTGAGATCCCTCCAAGTATTGGAACCAAACCTGGCATCAAGAAAATCCCCACATCCCCAGAACCATGAACCAAAAAGGTCTCACAAAAGAAGAGGATTCCACCCCAATTTTTTATTTATGCAGAGTCACAACCAACAATAGTGCCATAACAGAGGATCCCATCCACGCCAACATCAACCCATAAGCAACCAAACAGAAAAACACACCCACTACAAAAAAATTAGGGAAACTTCCAAGTTCAACCACATAATTTATATGTTTCTTCTTTCTGTTGGTTAAACAGGGTGATCACACAAGGCTTCATGTTTATTAGGCATCCATTTAATCCACCAAGTTCACGTAATTAATCAATTTCTATATTACAGCCATTTAATCATCACAGAAGACAAAATTTTATTAGTTCACAGAGAGAGACCACCAACAACCAATTATTTTCAGTAAGAATACATCTAAAAAATTCACAACATAATAATCAAGGAATAGTAGGAAAACAGAACAGCAGTATGTCGATCACACCCCTCCCCTTTATTCCTTTAAAATTCTATTTGTAATCTTCATTAACGATTGGCTTCATCCATTCCCACAGAAACAAAATCGCACCCACCATGCATGATACACAGAAAAAAGAGATGATGGAAAAATCCATACCTCAAAGGTTTTCCTTTTATTGACCAAACCATGAAGGTCGAAGAATTCTCATAAAACCGGGCCAATTCTCCACGAATCATCCTTAGATAACCTCTCCTAACACAACCAAGACCAAAGCTCATCATATTCGACATCTGGACACTTAAATCTAACCATAACGAGAGTAGATCTAAGAAACTGTGAAAGTAGGAGTAGATCTAAGTATATCTAAGAAAACAAGCAAGAACGATCACATACCTCAAGGAACCGACTTCGATTCTCCATGAAAAGCCTCTTGAACGCCTCCATAATGTTGAGGAGAGGTTCTTCAACCTCCACAGAAGGGTAATCCCAAGCTATGGCCACTTAAGGGATTAAACGAACCATTTAGAGGCAAAAGAGTTCAGATCCACAATTTTAGGATCTGACTTTAAGTGCCCGCATGGTTAGTCTGCACGGTTTAGCAAACCGTTCACTAACTACGCTTTAGCTTCTGCCTCTCCAAACACTCCTCGCACGGTTATTCTGCACGGTTAGCCAAATCGTGCACTAACTATGCATTAAACACTACCTCCAACACCAACCTTGCACGGTTTGGCCGCATGGTTTAGTCAAACCGTTCACCAACTATGCGAAAGCTATTTCCCTTTAGCCTTCCTTAAAGATCCACCCAAATGCACCCCAAGTAACCCTTACATCCCGACACACCTCTAGCACTACATTTCACAAAGGAATGGACTGGAGTGGTCCAGACCATTACATCAGATACCTCTCAAAACATTCTCATCCTCGAGGATCCAAAGACCCACCTAAAGATGGGAGAGGGGTCCAAACAACTCCCCCTCGAAGGATACCTCTCAAGGTAAAACCTCCTTGTTAACAAGGAGAGCCCCATTATCCATCAATCTCCTGAACAACCACAAACATACCACTCCTCTCCCCCTTGAATACATGAAAAACAAATGACCAAACCGTCTGGTCACATGGGTGAGGGGTTTCCCTTCCTCCATGTCGAAATACTATCCGCTTTGGGTGGCACTGACTCGCCCGCATGGGTTTAGGTGCATCCAAATTAATGTGACTTAACAAGGGATCGTGTCCTACCCTCCACACATCTCAGGACACATCACACACATACAGAGAAAAGGAAAACCACACATTCGACATTTATCAAACGTAAAGCATTCCATCAACCATGTACGAACAAAACATAACAAAACATAAAACAACTCTGGGTACTGGGCACACATCTGCATCTCTCATTCCCAGGTACTTTCCTCAAGGTTACCATGCCTCCACAACACATGAACCAAGGGGATGGTTCATCCAAGAAGCATTTTCTATTTACGATCCTCAATCTTGATCAGTCGTTATATAAAGGTCGCACCATTTTCGACATCTAACTCTCCCCAATCGATGACGTGGGAGTCATCGTGTAGATATCGACGAAGTTGGGAGACATGAAAGAAGTTGTGAAAATTCTCCAACTAAGGTGGAAACTCCAGGTGATAGGCCACTTCACCAACTCGTTCCAGCACCTCGAAAGGTCTGATGACCCTAGGGGAGATCTTACTCCCTTTCCCAAACCTTTGCTGACCACGTCGAGGGGAAACCTTCAAAAACACATGATTTCCAACCCCTAACTCCAAGGGCCTCCTCCTACGATCAGCATAAGATTTATGTCGGTCCTGGGCTGCCTTCATCCTCTCACGCACAAGCTGAACCTTATTAGTGGTGACTATCACCACTTCTTGCCCAAGAACAGCTGCCTCCCCAATCTCTGTCTAGCAAAAGGGTGAATGAAACGATCATCCATACAAGGCTTCAAATATATCCATACCAATGGTAGAGTGATAGATATTATTAAAGGAAAACTCTACCAGTGGCAATTGTCTCACCCACGATCCCCCAAAATCTAGAACACATGTTCGTAGCATATCCTCCACGGTCTGGATGGTGCGCTTTGTCTGTCCATCTGTCTGGGGGTGGAAGGCAGTGCTTAAATATATCTGGGTGCTGAAAGCATGCTGAAATCCCCTCCAGACTCCTGAGGTAAACCGTGCATCCCTACCCGAGACTATGGACCTCAGAACTCCATTAAACTGCACCACCTCATCCCCGTATCTCTATGCTAAATCATCCACTACACTCAACTCCTTAATCTCCAAAAAGTGAGATGACTTTGTCAACCGGGCCACCACCACCCAGATAGCGTCGCATCCTCCTTGAACACTGGGTATCCCTGTGATGAAATCCGTTGAGATGTCATCCCACTTCCAATCGAGGACATCTATGGGTTGCAAAAAACTACCTGGAACACGGTGTTCAACCTTCACATGCTGACACACTAGGCACATGGGAAAAAACTCTGCCACCACCCGCTTTACCCCGGGCCACCAAAATTGTCCCCTTATGCCCTGATACATCTTGAAAACCCTCGAGTGAACATCCAAGGGTGAGTTGTGGAACACATCATGGACCCACTCATTCATCGCCTCCGGAACGAACAAATTCCCTTGGATTAGCATCTGATTCTGACCATCATCCACCCATCCTTCCAGGGCATTGCCTTGGGTAACCTGGTCACACATCACCTCACATTCTGAGTCCCCCCACTAGGAATCCTCCACCAATCATAGAAGAGAGGATAACAGTATCATCTGATATAGGAAAACTCTACCACTACCCATCCTCACATCCAGGTTTAGGGAAGCCAATTCATCGACCGCCTTCAAAGCATCTACTGACTCTCGAACCACTTCATTCTGTGACTTCCTACTCAGGCATCGGCCACTACATTCCATTTACCTGAGGTGTATGAAATCTCAATGTCGTATTCCAGAAGGAACTCCATCCACCTTTGCTGTGGTAAGTTCGGGTCCCGCTGAGAGAAGACATACCTCAAACTCTTGTCATCCGTGAAGACCATAAACCGTTCCCCAACGAGGTAATGCCACCATAAAATTACTGCGAACATGACCACCACATGCTCCACATCATGGGTCGCATAATTAAGATCATGAGGATGCATATTCCTAGAAAATAAGAGATCAACCCTTCCCACTGCATCAACACACATCTGAGGCCATGCCCTGAAGCATAACAGAATACCTCATACGTCACACCTTCTTCCTGAAACCTCAAAACTGGGGAACTAACCAACTTCTCCTTCAGATAACTGAAGGCCTCCCCACACTGCTTTTCCCACATGAAAGCCTGGTCCTTCTTGGTCAATGCTATCAATGGTGTTGCAACTCGGGAGAATATGGGTACGAACCTTCGATAATAAACTGCCAGCCCGAGGAAACTAAGTCCTTCTGCCACATTCCTGGGTGCGGCCCAATAATCAACTGTCTCAACCTTTGACAGGTCCACTGCTATCCCCTGTTCGAACACCACGCGCCCAATGAATTGCACCTCTTGCGTCCAGATCATGCACATAGAAAACATCCCATAGAGATGGTGTTGTCGGAGGACATCTAAAACTGTCCTCAGGTGCTCATCATGGTCCTCCCTTAATCTTGAGTATATCAGGTTGTCGTCAATGAACACGACTACGAACTAATCTAGATACTCCCGAAAGATGGATTTCATAATCCTCATGAACACAGCCGAAGCGTTCATAACACCGAAATGCATGACTACTAATTCGAAGTGCCCATATCTGCACCTAAAGGCTCTCTTCGAGATATCTCCCTCCTATACCCTCAAATCGTGATACCAAAACCGCAGGTCAATCTTTCAGAACCATCCTGCCCTTTGAGCTTGTCAAAGAGATCGTCTATCCTTGGAATAGGTTAGAGATTCTTGACCGTTACCTGATTCAGCCTCCTGTAGTCTATGCACTTCCTTAAACCGCCATCTTCCTTCTTCACTAACAACATAGGATCACCCCACGGTGACACACTACGTTGAAAAAAACCATTCTTCATCAGATCACCAATCTGAATCCTCAACTCACATAGCTCCAAAGGTGCCATCCGGTAGGTAGCCATTGAAATCGGACGAGCACCATACTGCAGGTCTATCCCAAACTCGATATCACTTCGAGGGGGTAGAGTCGTCACCACCTCAGGGAAGATGAACATATACTCACTGATGATCCATGGAACCTCCACCATATTAGCATCCACTAACTCTACTGACTGCTCGACTAATAATGAGATGAGGGGTTCCTCTCGCCTGCTGCCCTTCTGGCCACTCCGCTCACCGGTGAAAGTAACACGTCAGCCACCCATGTCTGAGAACACACCCCTTCCTCGGAAGTAGTCGTCGATGGAACACATAGAAAACAATCAGTTGATGCCTAGGATGAAATCTTATGGTTGTATCTGCAGCAATAGTAGATCCATGACTGACTGATGTGGCCCTATCATCAGTCTGCATCCTCTACAAACATATAACTAGTCGGTCTGAACTCCGACTGGTGTGCTCAACACTAGGGGCACTGGAAGTCTCATGGAATCTAGACCCAGAGCACGGGCCATACCAGGTGCAAAAAAGGAGTGTGCAGCTCCGGTATCGAACAAGGCATAAGCAAGGGTACTGAACAAAATGATCATACCTCGAACAACTTTGGGTCCCGCTGGAACTGCGGCCTCTGTGGCGTGCAACTGTCCATGCCGAGCTCTTCTGCCCCTCGGCTGTCAGCCGCCTCCCAGACCACACCCTAGTCGAGGTCCCTAAGGAGCGCCCTGAGGTTAGCCTCCCCCTGCAACATCTGCCCTCGGAGGAGCGGGAGTTCACTGACCAAACTACTACAAGAAAGGCCTGGCTGGAAACTGCTACTGCTGAGGTGGGCGCTGAACCTGTCCACCACTGCCATAAGGTACTTAGTCCGGGCACTGATTCAAGAGATTTCTATGTATCCCATAGATGAAGCACCTAGGTCCCTGGTCCAAAGGGAAACGGTGAGGACCGGGGGACCGAAACTGGAACTGATGTGGCCTGCTCCCTGCTCTTCAGAACCTAGAGGGTCCCGATTCAAGAGGTCTGGATCTGATGGCTTTTCCCATTAACAGGCCTAGATGAATCCCCTCTCATGAAATACTGCCCAGTGTGTGCATCCTCTCCACCAACTCTACCTTCTTCTGGACCACCAATTATGTCGGCAAGATGAAGGGGGTAAAGGCGTACTGGAGGAAGGGTCGGAGAACCTCCTCTAAATGTCTCGCCTGAGACTCCTCATCAGGAAAGTGGTCCGGAGCATAGCGGAGGAGGTCCTTGAACTTGATCCCCAGCTCCCTTACCGATATACTCCCCTAATGGAGGGAGAGTAGCTCCTTCCTCTTCTCTGCCTTCATCGTAGAAGAGAGGTATTTAGCCCGGAACTCCTTCTCGAAATCATCCCTTACCACCTCGGCCTCTCTCCTCTCCCCCAGGTAGAGCGTCCACTACTGATGTGTTGCTCCCCGCATCTGGATGACGGCCAGAGGAACCCAGTTCTCAGTCGGAGCCTTGATCAAGCTGAAGGCTATCACCATCTCCTCAAGCCAACCTTCTGTCTTTATTTCAGAGGTGCTGCCCTCCTACTTCTCAAGGGTCTGTCGCTGGAAGGCTCAAAGAGTCTTCTGCCACTGATCATCCTCATCCTCTCGATCAGCCATTTTCTGATCGGCCAAGTCAACCTTGTGGGCCACGATCACCCGTACAACTCATGGCTGTCTCCCGGGTTCCATAGCTGCAAGTTAATTAAGAATTCCTAATCCCAAGTAGTGCAGAATATTGTTCTTAAAACTCCTTAAACTTCTTATTTATTTCAAATTCCCAAAACAACCCAGAAACACAAAGAACAAAAGTCATTATGATGGATGTACCTTTCCTAGGGTCTCTACCCTACAATCAGCGTGGCCTCACTTGGTCGTATGGTAGGTATAGAGTCCTTGCATCCGATCACGAGGGGCCCTAAAATATCGTGTCTGAGCTGGTATTCCCTGGCCTAATTAACGCACCATGGTCACACAAAACTGTTCCCTTCCATCCCATGAAATCCTTATTTTGCCTAACTCTTGGCTCCATCCTATCTCTCAACCACTCCTCTGATACCATTCTGTCAAGAACCTCCTTTACCAAGATGAGGGAAGGGACATCAGACTTCCAGACCCTTTCTTCTCCAAGTCGAAAGAGAGATAATGACACCTGAGACCCAACTTAAATAGGTCCCAGAGTGGTGACTTGCACCAAGGGTATAGAATCACACCCAAAAAGGAAGGCATTAACCTTTTCATTAATAGGATCAGGAGATAAGATGATGAAACCTGAAAACACCAAGACTAAAAGTAAAAGCTAAGACAAAGAAAACCACTCCCCTTTGCATGATGAAAAAGTAAAAGCTATAATGTATTAGGTGTCTAAAAAGGTAAGGCACCAAAAGAAAGAAAACGACAACTGCAACGGTCCCAATGCCCGAGCTAGTACGACCCTGCACGATCCCCGAAGTCCTCCTAGAAACCAGAAAAATGTTTTATATACGTTGGGTGAGTATAAAAGTATACCCAGTAGGGAAAAACAAAGACCCTCATGCACAAGTGGGGAGGTACTCTAATGCCCCGTGGAAAAATAGATAACAAAAAACCCAACAAGGAAAAGTTGTCCACCCAAAACTCACCAAAAAACTATCCCCAAATAACACAAGTCAAGTAACATATAGTAATAGCACATCGATATTTGGCTACCCCGCCCAACTCATCCACTGGTTATTGAAGACATCCTATGCATCGAACCAATCCTTCAATTCTCACCGCAGTCCCACTGCCACACCCGCCCACACACACCTGGGCCACAACCACACATCCCGCCCACAAACACCTGGACCATAACTGCTATCCCACCCACAGAAACCTGGGCCACAACAACCTCACTTAATCATGCCCGCAAACTCGTAGGCTAGAACAACCACTGCCATGCCAGAAGACACCTGGGCCAAAACGGTACTGTCAAGCCCGAAGACACCTGGGCCTCATCCCGAAGATAATTGGGAAATAGCCTGCTCGTAAACACCTAGGCCAACCACCACAACTACCCCATCAGAAGATTCATCGGCTAATAATGGACTTTAGGCCATCACACCCTACCCGAAGATACATGGGAAATTCGGGAAAGGGTGCAGAAAAGGAGCTAATAACCTACCACTCGTATGGGTGTTGGGAAAAACACCCTCCCCCATGAAATGGGGGTGTTCGGTACTGAGTGCTCAACATGGGTGGGGTGCGAATAAGAAAAACAAGAACTACAATCATATATATATATATATATATATAACAATCACTTATCCCAGCCTATGGTTCCACACCTAACCCAAGAATGAATAGCTAAGACATTTTTCATAGAAGTACAATATTCACAGTCAAGTCACAACTCATACCAGAACCAATCTCCCAATTAACCCCTTTATTGTTTTCATGTTCAAGTGACCCCATTTAATAAATTCTGTACTACAAGGCAACTAGCAGGCATAAGCACAATCCTAGGGGAAATGTTACATCCAACATCAATTTAAACAATCACACCCAGTTCTCCTGTAAGTTCACATCAAAGTGAGATCCCTCCAAGTATTGGAACCAAAGCTCGCATCAAGATACAGACCCACATCCCCAGAAACATGAACCAAAAAGGTCTCACAATAGTTGAGGATTCCACCCTAATTTTTTATGCAAGCAAAGTCACAACCAACAACTGTACCATAACAGATAATCCCATCCTCGCCCACATCACCCCATATGCAATCAAACAGAAAAACACACCCACTACCAAACAAAACATGGAATAATCCAAGTTTAAGCACATCATTTATCTGTTTCCTCTTTTTATTGGTTAACTGAGGTGATCACACAATGGTTCATGTTTACTAGGCATCCATTTAATCCACTAAGTTCATGTGATTAATCAATATCCATATTACAGCCATTTAATCATCATAGAAGACAAAAGTTTTTTAGTGCACAGAGAGAAACCACCAACAACAAATTATTTTCAGTAAGAATACATCCAAAATATTCGCAACATAATAATCCAGGAAGAGCAGGAAAACAGAACAACAGTATGTCGATCACACCCCACCCCTTTATTCCTATAAATGTCTGTTTGTTATATTCATTAACTCTTGGCTTCATCCATTCCCATAGAAACAAAATCACACCCACCCCGCATGATACATTGAATGGAGGGACGAAGGAAAAAATCCATACCTCAAAGATTTTCGTTTTTTTTTGATGAAACCATGATGGTCGAAGAATGCTCATGAAACCGGGCCGATTCTCCACGAATCCTCCTTAGATACCCTCTCCTAACACAACCAAGACTAAATATCATCATATTCGACATCTGAACGCTTAGATCTACCAATAAAGGGTGTACATATATAAAAATGAGAGAGGAGGCGGAGTAGATCTAAGTAGATCTAGGAAAACAAGCAAGAACGATCACATACATCAAGGAACCGGCTTCAATTCACCCTGAATAGCCTCTGGATCACCTCCAAAATTCTGGGGAGAGGTTCTTCTTCCTTTAATTATGGGTAATCCCGAGTTATGGCCACATAGGGGCTTAAACAAACCATTTAGAGGCAAAACTGGTTAGATCAAAAATTATAGGATAAAAATTTATGTGCCCACACAGTTAGTCCGCACGGTTTGGAAAACCGTGTGCTAACTGTGCATTAGCTTCTGCCTCGCCAAACACTACCTGCACGGTTAGTCCGCACGGTTAGCCAAACCGTGTGCTAACAGTGCATTAGCCACTGCCTCCAACACCATCCTTGCACGGTTTGGCAGCACGGTTTAGCCAAACCGTGCGCCAAATGTGTGAAAGCTATTTCCCTTTATCTTTCCATAATGGTCCAACCAAAGTCACCCCCTAGTCACCTTTACCTCTCGGAGCTCCACTAGCACCACATTTTTAAAAAGGAATGGAATGGAGCGGTCCAGGCCATTAAAATAAATGATAATTATTATCCCCCTTTATATTTATGGGAATTAAAATATACATATCACATATATTTTTATTGATTTTAATTACATATAAAAAATGATATAATGAATTGATAGAACTATATGGGATCTATGAAAAGATAATTCACTATTTTTAATAGTAACTTGATTCTGTGTCAATATTAATTCAATTTTTTTATTTAATCATCCATTTTCATAATGAAAACCTATAATCATTATATTAATTTAGCACTAAATTTATTGAAATTAATTTAGGTTGTTTTTTAGTGTCATCAATGTTATCAAACAACCATTGATTATTCATGTATTCATAATCTATTGGCAAGAATCATCGATGATCCATAAAATTTATACTAAAATGATCTTTTATACTTCTCGATTTTGAATTTTTCATACAAATAGGATATGATATCTTTACATTAATTCTCCAAACAATCATCATTTCATATGTATGGAAATCAATCATAGTCTATATAAGGGATGCACATATCAGAATTGTTTTGAAGAAGAATCAAAATTGCACACACCAATATCTCAATGCTACTTAAACTAACTTATTAAATGATTCATGAAGATGTCTATATTATATCCAAGATTATAAAGTTCATATATAAATTTATTCAATAAATTTTATGGTTTTTTCATGCACATCCATGGATGAATAATTTAAACATGAACAAAAACAAACCACATTCTATGAGCCAAGAAAATATGGATCTATAGAATAAAAATAGCATATGATTAACCCAACCCGACGTTACACACCTCAACTAAATAATAAGATGATCAAACCCATTATTAACATTAATTATATCAGCATCATTCTTTAAAATATTTTCCTAGATTTCTACATACAACAATAAATTTCGAATCATGGGAATCAATGGAATGTGGTACACGACATCTTATCTCACATGAGATGGTGTTCCATATGAAATTTCATTCCATAGAGATGTACCATATTTATTAATGTCACAAATTTTATCAATTTTTTTCCAAAATAAAATTCAATATTTTATACATTCATGAATTTGATTACAATAAAATATGTGCTCCTTAATTAACTTCCATGCCTTGTAATGATTTAAGGGAATATTTTCATTGTCTTGAAAAAATAAATTCAGAGGTAAGAATATAATCAATACAGTTATTAGAAATTACATATATGGGTTTTCCATGATATAACCACGTTAATATTTTCAAATTTTAATTGTTAGTAAATTTATGATATAAAGAATTCTGGTATCATATATTAAAATTTCACATTCACAAAATTGTTATCTTCATCCTTTTCTTAATATGTATTGATTTTATTTCCTTCATAAACTGAAATTATATATATATTTCAATGAAGCACCAATTAAAAATAATAAAATATAAAATTATCAAATCCAATTAATTCATTATATTCACGAATAGTTTAATATTTTTTGTCTATACATTATGATTAAAAACATAACAGTTTTTCTAAAATCCATCCTTTCGTATATGATAGCTAAATTCATAATACCAAAACCATTTTATTTGAAAAAAGGACTAACATGGAAACCATATTTGAACACCATATGCATCATTGTGAAATGAAAACCTAAAAATTTATAAATTATTTTGAAAATAAAAGAATATCTAATCTATATGATACATCCATCTTCTATCCATTTTATTATAGGGAAATAAGTAATATTCCAATAAATCATATAAACTATTCATAAAATGGTATCCAAATTGAATGTTAAATTATAATTATAGTGTAGATAAAAAATTAGAAAACATTAATAAGAAACCAAATTGAATTTAATTCAAAGGGAATATGGCCATTAGAGAATACTATAATCCCTCAAAACAAATAACATGGAACATCATAAAAAATAACCAAGGAATACTAATAGAAATCAAAATAAAGTGTATGTATTGGAATAAATAAAAACTAAGTAATTCCAAAATAAAAATAAAAATCCAAATATATATAGTTTTTCTAATTTGAAGCATAATTGAGGATAAAATTTAGTCAATAAATTATTTTATTTGAGGTTATCATTATTTATATTATTAAAAGAGAATAGAATTTATTACATAAAGGTATAAAATATGTCCATTAATTTGTATCTTTCATAGGATATATTTTATACCTAAACATTACAATGATTATAAATTTTACTGTACTTATGAAATCATGTATATATATATTAATTTTCA
This sequence comes from Viscum album, assembly GCA_963277665.1. Classification (NCBI taxonomy): domain Eukaryota; kingdom Viridiplantae; phylum Streptophyta; class Magnoliopsida; order Santalales; family Viscaceae; genus Viscum; species Viscum album. Next base: position 446,199,480 of record OY728160.1, read on the forward strand.
TTTTTAATATTTATATTAAATGTTACATTATTTCTATGATAATTTACCCGGGAAGTGGTATAATATAAAAAAATAGTGGGAATTGATTCTTAGTATGGGATAAAAAATCAAAAACCAGACTTAAATAAAGATAGGATTTTGGCATATTTAAAATTCAAGAACAAATGATGAACATGATTATGTAAAAATTTAACAAAAACAATAACATTAGTATAAAAATTTAAAATTTCATTTTTAATAAACATACAATTGAGCCCAAATTATTTGAAAATAATTTAATTGTGTAGGGACACTCCTTTTACACAATTTTATTTGTAATATGGGACATAGAAGTTAATTAAGGGGTTATATAAATCCGACCCCAATAATTTACATATAATATTAAATGAACTATTCAACTAAATTTATATCTACATAAATATAATTTATCTTCCTTGTTTAAAATGATATGTAAAATATTAAATTAATTCTCAATAAATTGATTTATATAGAAAATTTATAATACCATTACATGATATCAAAAAAATATAGATTTTTCATGGGCTATCATTGGGATACTTATTTTACTATATACTATATATTTATTTGTATTTATGATAAAAAAACACGATATTTTTATTATAATTCATATTTTAATGGATCAATATATCAATCCATATTGTCATAAAATTGGGAATAAATTTTGTTCATTATAAAAAAATCATCTTTTTAAATGGGATGTTTTAATTATCATAGGGAAAGTATACTTTTATAAAAAAACTAATGTAGTATATTCAGTTAATTAAATTAATTTTTCATATACATTAGAACATGGAATGATAAATAAACATAAAATCAAACCAGTACCTACTAATATTCTAATTGATAGTAATGGAATCAAAAGATTAATTTAATTAACACATTAATTATATGGAAAATATATTTTTTCTCCTATAGAAAGATCACAAAAATCCAAAATCATTTTATTGGTAACAAAAAAATAAGAAAAATTAATGAGAAATATTATAATTCATTGGAAATATCAGAGTAAACATCTAGTGCAGTCACATGCGTAGATAAAAAATAAAATAACACCCCGCAGAAGAGGATACAAATTTATACCTCAATAATATAATGTCGAAGAAGATCAAAAACAAAAAAAATCAATGAATTAGGTTCAACATTTAGAGAATAGATATTTTCTATGGTCAGGTGAGGGAAGAAGAGAGAATAGTAGGGATTAAAAGATTACAGATTATAATAAGAAATTCTAGAAATGGATGAATATCACCTTCCGTTGGGGAGAAAGATCACAAAAGGAGTAGAGGCCGATGTCAGACTCGTAAGAGGGGAGGGGAAGATATCATAGACAATGAGTAGTGGAGGAATAGACCAAAAAAATATGTATATATCAGGGGGATATTACAATAGTATTCAAGAAAACCCATTGCTTTAATGTCCCGTATTTTTTAACCAGAATAAAATATGAAGGTTTTCAATTTTTTCCCCGTTTATCATCGGGTCATTTTTTTTGAAATGTGATCTAGAATTTTATTCTGAGTGTTGGAACACTTAAATATATCATTTTTTGACTTTATTATTTACCCTATAATCTTATCAGGTGTCCTGATATGTCATTGGAGCACCAGATCTAGAAAATTCCATATTAATGGATCTATACAGCCAGCGCACGCTTGCGGTCCAACCAGTGCAGTTTAACCTATTTGATAAATTATTTAATTTAATTAAATAATATTATATGAGATATTGTGATTAATTAAAATAAATTTTAACAATAATAATAATGAAGTTATAATTATTAATACAGTGATTTTTTATTTAAATAAAATATAAATAATTAATTAAATGATGTTTGATGAAATTAATGTGGATTTGTGGATTATCGAAGAACAATTTTAATTAAATGAGTAGTTTCAGTATTATTAAAGGGTGGTATATTATTTAATGGATGAATGTGATAATAATAATGACATTATTATTATTATGGTGTCATAAATAAATTTGATGAATTGAGATTTTAATTCCATGTGAAAGGAGTGTATCATTTATGATAACGTAATGTGGATTTTGAGACTATCAATGAAACATTTAATTAAATGAAGGGTTTCTAATATAATGAAGCATTTTTATTAAATAAGGGTTTTGGGTTTATTAATGGATTCAAAAATAAAAATAATGATATTATTATTCTTTTTTTACCAATGTAATATAATTATTATTATTTAAATTAAATTATGGGTTTTGGGTTGATGTTTTAAATATATTAATGATATTGTAATAAATTGGGGGTTTTGGTTTTAAATAAATAAATTTTGAATTAATAATAATGATGATGTTATTATTATTTTGGGGTTATTTAGTTAAATAAATGTTAAAAGATATTAATGATCAATAGAGAGTTTCATAATTAATTAATAAACATTAATTAAGAGAATGATAAAGGAATAAGTGTTTTTAATTAAATTGGGATTATTTTCAAATAATTGATTAGTATTTAATGTGTATAATAATAATAATAATATGAGTATTATTATTTTAATTATTAAATTCAATTTAATGGAATAATTTTAGTGGAGAAAAAGAAAATAAAAAGGGGAGGAGCGACCTATAGGTGGCGTGACCCCCAATGTTTATCTTCCTCCATGTATGACACATAAGCATCTTCAGCCTCCTATACACAACTCTCCTCCTTGGTACCTACGGTATTGTGAAACACCTAGGCGACTTTCCCTGCAGTAGCATAACACCCAGGCAGAGCTCCTACAGCAGGCGATCCACGTGGCGTGACCCCCCCCTTTATAGGTTCACCGTCCACAGCTTTTTCTTCCCAAATTTATTCTTGGTATAGGACATATTTTTCAAGGTAAGCCCCCCTTGGTCACCTTCATCACTTTGGAGATTCTCTTATTTTTTGGTGCCCGTTTTGCTGTTGGAAAAAATTATATAGTTCATTTTTATCTGGATGTTTCCTTTTCTAATTTTAGAATATGCTAGTGTTTTTTATGGACATGTATGTCAATGTCCCACAATAGGGCACCAAGGGAGAGGTAGATGGGCTTGATTTTATTTGATGCTGTCTGTTCAGGTAAGCTTCTAAATCCACAGTTTCTTTTTTCATAAGTTGAATTATGGTTTAATGAATTATTTATGTCCCAATTATATAACTGTAGGTGTGTTTACCATTGCTACACTGTTTATGGTCTCCCATTATTGATTTATTAAAATTTTTATTACTTTTGTAGGGAACGCGAACACATATATATTTGTATGTATATATATAATGGTGTGTTTATGAAACTGCAAACTGAATGCAATTTTTTTCCAACTAGTGCATCAAATTTTTGAATTTTTAAATCATTTCCTCACTGAGGTAGGGTATGAAATATCTATAACATTTTTTTATAATTATATCTTAATTAAATAAATTTATAATGTTAGTTTACTTGATTATAGAATTAATATGTTTTCTTGAAATGTTGATTAATGATAAACTCGTGGTTAGTTGTAATTTCATATCATGATTTTTCTGGATTGGATTTTCATATGACATCTTGTTGGTGTTGATATATGATATGTCGATGCCTGAAAATTTTAATGTTATTAAATATTGTCTCTCACACTTATGATAAATGTGGACTTGTTCGTGTGTTGGTTTTAAGCATGTATTGCTGATTTGGTTAATGTGATATGATAAAATTGTTAAATGATTTGAATGGGGCTTGATGGGTTATTGGATAATTACTAGAATAATTAATTATCTTGTAATGAGTGGGAACAATTGTGGTGTATACCGAATATTGATAATATTAAATATTTTTACATTTTTGGAATATAAAATGGAAGTTGGAAATATTTAATGGATTGATTAATAAATACATGATAATTGGTAAGTGGTTTATTAATTGATGAAATGGTTAAAGAGATATGATTTAATTATTTAATAGCTAAAATAATAATTTTTCATGGACTAATTTAATATTGTGAATTGATTGGTTTTTATGACTGTTGGTCAATAATACATTTGGTTGTGGGTTTATTTTTCCATGCCTTAAGTAGTTTAAGATATAGTTGTTAAAAGATATTATATGATATTTGAGATAGTTAATAAATATTTGGGCCTTGATCATCATGTTTTACTTGAGATGTTTAGTACATGAATGTTAATTGTCAACAAAGTTAGATCAGTTGCTTACCGAGTGGATTTACCTCCGAGTTTATCTCAAGTACACAATGTTTTTCATGTTTCGATGTTGAGAATGTATATGCCAGATCCATCTAATTTTCTGAGCCCAGAGGTAGTTCACTTGGAAGATAATCTCTCTTATGAAGAACAACCAGTACAGATTCTACACCGTAGAGAGCTGGTGTTGCAGAATAAGGAAATTCACTAGGTAAAGGTTTTGTGAAAAAACCATATGGTTGAAGAGGCAACGTGGAAATCTGAAAATTCTATGAGGGATAAATACCCCCACTTATTTTGATAAGTGGATAAAAATTGAGAGGATGAAATTTCCAAAAGGGGGAAGGATGTAACAACCCATGTAAATGAGGAATAATAGATTTTCATTTTTATTAATATTTGTGAATTAAATATTAATATTAGCTTAAAGGGGTTTCTATGTTCGATAGCATACCCGATATGCAACAATGTGTTTCTTTGAAATCTTACGCTGCACACTAATAATATAATATTATTATATTAAATGGTAGTTAACTCCTAGCCGTTGTATTGGTGGGAATGAACAAAACTAACTATAATATGATTATACATGTATTTATATTTATCCAATAAATGTTAGGGGCTTAATATGTGAATGAATCTAATTTTAAGCATAATTTACATTAAAAGCCCAATTTACCGCCTTTTAATGGAGAACCCTTTTGAAATCTAGTTTTGGTCACTTTACTACATTCTATTTGACCAAATAAAATCCTAATTTCTAATGAGGACATAATAATTTACTTTGGGTAATTTTTTGGTATTTTTCTGATAAAGATCATTTTTAAGGAATAGTGAAAATATTTTATTTTAATTCAAAACTATGTTTTAATCTAATTTATTTATATGGATAGATTATCCTTTTAATTGATTTTAAATTGTAAATAGATCGTATTTTTATCATTTAATATAATTTTGGTCATTAGAAGCTATTTCACATTTAAATTGTATATAATCAACTGTCAATCTTTTGATAGTTAATATTTCATAAAAATACGCCTTTTGTTTTGACAGCGGGGAATAAATTTAAATTATTTTCATCCACTTCTGTGTTTTGAATTTGGAGAAATGGATTCGATATTTGGAATCAGGAGGTTCAAATTGTTTAAATAGGTATCTTTTATTTTTAGTCATTTTAAATATTTACCTCAGTAAATATTTTATTTACCATGGTTAAAGGGTAAATTAGGTAAATAAGGGTAAGAATAATAATATTTATTTACCCTAACATGTATCCTAATCCTATTGGTTGAGTTATATCCGACCATTGGCATCCTTGGGTTGATTTGGGGACCCCTTGGAGCCACTTAAAAGTGATTATGACACTTCATTTTTATTAACAAAAAGTAAAAGCCAAAATGAAATAAACAAATATCTTTTAGTAAATTAATTATGACATGGGGTTATACAAGTTATACTTTCGACTATAACTATTCATTGGAAAGATAAAACGATTTCTTACATAAAGATATTTTTTATAATTTTTAAACCTAAAATTAATTAAATTATTTATGACACAATAATGATGAAGTATTTACGACATTAATAAATGATTTAATTAAATATGATTATAATGATTAAAATATTATCCAAAACATGTCCAATTCTGATTGGATGATTATATTTCGATTATGAGTCATCTCATCTTCGAGCATAATGATTTTTGGACCATTATAAACTGAATATCATTATATTATAAAATAATATTTTCACTCTTTCATAAAGAGCCCCTCCTCTCCCTTATAAAAAGAGACAACTTCTATGAAATTCGTCACACCTCTCAAGCCATTTGGATCATCAAAACTCTTCCCAATTAAGCTCCCAACATACCTATACTCCTCCTAGAATCCTTAACTTAGGCATAAGTCATTTCAATAAGTCTTTTGGTTCAAACCAAAGTGAGTTATCCAAATTAATGGTAACAGTTTCTCTTAAATTGGTTTCTTTTATTTTGCTTCTCCAACCCTTAAACTCTTTTTATTTCGTTTATTTTGTAACTACACCAGTATCCTAAATATATTAGGATGTAGTTATGATATTTATTCGAACTAAACTTACACACACCTCCATCTAATTGATGAAGAACATAAGTTTTCTGTGGATGGAAAACTAACGCCTCACGAAACGATGATTGTTCAATTACATATTACCGCCTATCATGGAATCCATTATGATGGAACTATAATTATATATGATAAATATTATGTTTATGATTTATTTATGCTCATATACTTCCCAATTATGTCAAACCTTAATGGTTTCCATGGTGGGTAAATACTATAATCTCATTTGAGGAAGTGCGGACTACCGCCCCCTCAAAGTGATGTGACTCGTTAATGCCCTATGTGGGACATATAGAGGATAAATTTTATGATATTATACATGATATTATACAGGAATTATAATATAACTATGTATCATTATGTTTTAATTCCATTAAAATAATAAATAGAAATGAAAGTAGCATTTATGCGTACGTACAACTTACCGTCTCCATGAATGGTGCATTTCATTTTATACCTCCAAATGTTATGTACTATTATAAATACATATAAATGATGGATATATATGATATATATGATAACCAAATCATGAATATAATTCTGGATATAATGAATCTTTGAGCACATGAACAACATGTAATTATAAGAAGTCCATTTTTGACTCAAGTACCAAATATTGGCAAAACGTTATTAACTTAAATGATTACATAATGATTATACCATGGTAATAAGTCATATAAAAGGAATAATAAACTTGAAAAATGTTCTTAAGAAAGTATAAATGAACATTAGTTTATTATTCAGGAGATTAAAGAACGAACGGGTCAAGTTGGACATGAGGTAAGGGACTTCGTCTCAATCTCCATTCATTGAGGCATTTTTTGTTTTATACATGACTTTATTTTATACGATGTATAAAACCCATTGAATTTTACTTCTATTCAAAAGGAATATTTTCTCTACGAAGCATTTTACTAAACTACAAAAATGAATGTTTATTTAATGTAAGCGTTGACAATGACCTTTCCGCTGCTGCGAGTATTATTTGATCTTTGGCTTCCTTAATAAGCCAGAATGTTTTTAAAAGGAAAAAAATAAATACCAAATACTATTTTTACGTATTTTGGTATTGAAAATTAGTTTGAGAATTAATTTATTATTTCAATATCTTGGAATGATATATTATTATTTCAATGTGGAAATATTATCTTTCCTTTATGCTTATGTTATGTGTTAAGATCATGTTATGGTTCTTGGGAATTTTTTACGTATACGGGTGGTTCCGTGATAAACCTTGGGTGGGTGAGCTAGAGATAGCTCTTCAATGCATTGGGTAACAGGACAGAGGTAAAGGTGAATGTTTTTCCTAATAGATTCAGGAAATATACTTTGATGGGTATTCCAATGTAACTCCCTATGTAGCTGTGATAGCTACAATGTAAGTATGGTTTGGATTCCGCAAGTTACCTATATGATTTATGATTTCTATGTGTCTTTCATAAATCTTATGATTTCATGAGGTAAGTAAAAGAGTTCATGTTTTGTATGTATTTATGAACAAATGTTTTATTTAACTATTTTATAACCTTTACTGAGCCTTTTATGATCATCCCAAGTTTTGAAATGTTTTTCACAATACATAAAGATGAATATGGTCAAGGATGGGATCAAGGAAAAGCCATGCTCTCTTTAACATGGAATTAGACATGACTTTTTTTTCAAGAGTTTTTATTTTATGAAAAAAGTGGATTCTGGGTATAAGTGTCTACTTTGTACTATTTTTAGATGAAATAGTTATGTCCTAATTCCCTAAAACTCTAAACCTGAAAATATCCTCAATGTTAATTATTCATTTAATTCAATATTACGTAATGTTTAAGGCCGGGTCCTTATATTTTATGAACCTAAATTATTTTTCAAGGTTCATATAAATTAATTTTACATGTTATATCATGAATTAAAATATTTTAATGATATTTTAATCTTATTTTTATTTACATTTCTAACATGGAGATTTGATCCCATGTACTCAAGTGGTAATAGTCTATTCAATCAATGTCATTGATTTTTGACATTATTACTGATTATGATTCATTGATGAAATGATATGATCCATCACTCAAGAATTATCTTGAGTTTAATTGTCATAAATTTATTAAAAATATATCCTTCTATTAGTAACATCTTACCACTCATTGGTACATAATATAATATTGATTATGTTTTTAAGAAAATTTGACCATATATTTCACTTCGGTCGGGAATCTGTTCTCTTTCCTAAATCATGTTTTAAAAAATGTTTTTACAATAATTTTCTAATGATCCAAAATGATAATTTTCAAGGGAAAAGGGTTTTTAAAAATTTAAAATTGTTTTAAAACATTCCATTATAATTTTTAAATTCAATTTTAAATAAAAAATCATTCAAATTTGTTTAATGTTTCAGAAATAATTTTAACATAGAAAAATGATATATTCATCAATAAATGTCTCTAAATGATATTTAAAACATATTTCCTTTCTAAGATAACATATTATGGTGTTAATCAGTCCTTTTTAGGGAACTTATTCAAAAATTCCATAGATATTCCTTCTCCAATTGTGCAATGTTTTAATGGCATGATGTTTATGAAATCCCTTTTTCCTTTTTGGGTTATATTATTTGAAACCCACTTCTTCTAAAAGATTATGTTTATAATGAAATGATTATAAATACTATCATTTTCTACTTGTTATGATATGATTACCAGTTTAAAATACCCATTTCATTTCATGGGTTATAATATGTTTATTTATGATCTTTTAGGAAATGTATGTATGATTTCACTATTAGAAGTGTGGGACCTATATCTCACTCCAATTCATTGGGTAATTATTTATAACTCATGAGGTAGGAATGGATGGAATAAAGATTTAACTCAGTTCATTATTACATGGACGGAATGTATGTGAATTCTATTTAGTAATATGGGGATTGAATGTGGTGTGAACCCAGTTCAGTAATGGACTTTTTCCATTAAGATGGCCTTTGAAGTGTTTCCTTGACTAATATAGAAATAATTTTTTATTATCATGTGTCTACCATATTTTCATGATTTATTATGAGGTTTTTCATTCATCAACTTTGATATTTATTTATTTATGATAAATTTTTTATGAACTGCCAATCTTTATGTAATTATTCTAGTCTAGGATCATTGATGTGGAGGTTTTTCTCTTCTATTTTCATGATATCATTCTCAAACCCCTTTTTATATGTTTATTCTTACATTCCTCCATTGTATATCTTACTAAGCATCTGATATCATAATTTTTATTTTTCCTTACCCATTTTATGAATATATATTATTGTTACCTTATTAAGGGTTATATTCAAGAAGAAACTAGTTGTAGATAATGAATCTCATTTATTTACAAGACTTTATGTTTCCTTGTTTCGAAGGGCACTAGGATTGTAAAATCATATAGAGATTGATTGTATAATTTTTTAAGTATTAAAAAAATTTAATGTAATTATATTGTATAAATTTTAAGGGTTTATATTTTTGGTATTAGAGAAAATGTTTAGTTAAACATTGGATACTATGATGAAAAAACCATATTGAGATCCCCAAGTACAAGATGAATGATAAGTCAAATAATAAAGAAAAGAATATGAAAATGTACTGGAATTTTGGTAAATGATATGGTGGGTGGTTTCCAATAAAAACAACCCTATCTGAATTCTATAAGTTTGTATGACACTTTCATAGATATACCTAGGTGTAAAAATACAAACATGATGTTTGGGTCTTACTTGGGGTAATCTGGTACACGACAACATGCCTTTCCCAACACCAGGTATGACACTCCCTAGGGATATTCTTTTGGAAATCAGGATATTTTCCAAAACAATCATGAACGATTTAAAATCATTTTGTCTATGAGTTACCTAGGAAAAAATTAAGGCTTCATATAATTGTGAAGATTTCCAAATTTTGACATCATATAAATGACGTTTCAAAATGGTGTTGTTCCTCATTAGGTTAATTGTTTCTAACTCAATGGTTTTTCTTTCAGTCAATGACTAGAACCAGAAATAACCACATTAATGGTGGATGATATGGATAGTGAAATTATTATCTTCATGAGCCACAACTAATATGGGATTAGGAATGAATAATATCATTACTATTCTTACACAACATTTCAATTCAATGAAACATTGTATACTTTCAAATTAGAAAATGAGGCTACAACATTTTGTTAATTCATCATTAGGAAATTACCACATTATTTTAGAGGGTATTCTGATCCCCATGTTTCTCATAAACAGATAAGCACAACTAAAAATATATTCTCCATTCTCCAATGATCATATCCTAAAATGGTATTATTAATATTTATGGGGTATAATTCATAGCATAACATTTGTGGAATCTAATATATAATACAAGGAAGTAATAATATTTTGAATCCATGGATTGGGATGAAACATGAACATATTTTTGGTATGAACATTCATCAAATTCTACACACCAAGATGGAGAAAGAGTTCCATCAGTAGAATCAAATGGATGATAAATATTTTGGTACCTAGAAGGATAATTTTATGAGACATTTATGGTATGATTAGAGAATTATCGTACAACCCAAAATTAAATTTGAAAGGATCTTTAGTGGATTAATGAAATGACTCATAATGGATATGGAAATAATACACATTATTAGATATGATGAGATGGTAAATTGTAAAATAAATGTTGAAATAGAGGTTGAAGTCATGTATCAAGCTCAGGGTTTTGATATGAATATGAAGATTGAGTTTAAAAGAAACTCTAAAACCTATGGAGAAAAGAATATGAGTATTCCATTATGATCAAAATTAGGTTATAATCATAGAGGAATTTGTCTTTAGGGTTCAATTAAATGTTATCAATGGGTAAAGGAAAGTCACCGAGAAATTGATTTTATAAATGATTGGATTAGGTTTGTTCAAAATTCTAACGGAGAGAATGTGAAACAGAATGATCCTCACTTGATTCAGTGATAAATGTTTTTGGAGAATGGGAATTTGGTATCCTATGGAAAAACCCAAGGGATTGTGATTATGATTGACGTCACCAACCTCTAATCCTAATGGAATATTCTAGACCTATTCAATATCTATTTCTGTCGAGGAGTACGATAATGACATGATAAAAGGTACTCATACCATCCAATCTAGAACTACTAAATTCATATTTGATTTAATATATACCCAATATATCATATATAAATATTATGTTATGTGTGTTAATATTCAAAAAATAATAATTATATTTTGAACTTGTAGTGAAATCCACTAATGGTATGATTATTACATCCCATTTCTATTATTCCTCTCCGGTTTACATTTCAGGTAATGTGATTCATGTAAATATATTCAATATTCCTTTAGTTGAATATGATATCATCTTTATAATGGATTGTAATTATTTTCAAAAAACTCAAAAGAATTTTTTAAGAGAGGAGGTTAATTTTGATAATACAAAGCCCCCTGTGATCACCCATTCATGTGATCCTAGGTATTAACTTCTAGTAGAGATTGAATATAGTGTACGGGTCATAATTAACATTAAATGTCATATTTTATCTCAAATGGTTTTGGAGAAAATTGACCTTGATGATATATTTACAGGTCAATATTTTGTGGATGCATTTACATAAGATTTTCATATCCGTCCATTAAGAAGTGATATTGATTTATTAATAGATTTCATAACTCATTCCCCGCAAATTTCATAGGATCCATATATAATGGACCAAATAGAGTTTTAGTAATTTTAGAATAAAATAAAAGAAAACATTGATATGGAATTAATTTTTCTATTTTGGTAACCTTGGTGTTAACCCTTTCTATTTGTTAAAAATAAGGATTGTTCGATGTTACACTGCATTGATTCTCATGACTTGAATAAGATCACAATAAAGAACAAGTACCCTCTTCCACTTATTGATTACTTGATTGATTATGTTTTTGGTGATCAATAATTTTACAAGAATGACCTATATTTTATATTTCATCAACTTATTCCCAAGAAAGATTATATACCCAAGACAACATTTTAACCATGGTATGGATGCTAATAATATATAATGATGGTTTTTTTCCTACTAATTTCCCATACTTCATCATGGATTTAATGATATAGAGTTTAAAGATTTCACTAATTATTTTTTGGTAGTATTAATAGATGATATTCTTTTCTATTCAAATAGCAATGAAGATTATCAGGATCAGATTATAATTTTACTAAAGATATTAAAAAAGGAGAAACTATAGAAAAAATTTATGTACATTGAATTTTGGTGAAAAAAGGTTTCATTTTTTCGTGAAATAATCTCATGATATGGTATTGTAGTTGATCTATCAAAGGAAAATATTATTTAATATTTTCCTAGCCCAACCACTGTGATTGACATCCTTCAAATTCATAGTTTAGTGTGATATTATCGATTGTTTATGGAGAATTTCACAAGATTATATAATCCTATGGCGATGATAACATGGAAGACTATAAAGATCCTCTAGACAGATGAATGTGAAGAAAATTTCATGTAACTAAATAAAAAGACATTTGGTGAACCTATTTATACATTAACATATAGTATATAAGGGTTTTTAGTCTATAGAGATGAATACATGAAATTATTGAGATATTTTATTAAGTATACTAATATTGTTATCACTTATTCATCATGAATGTTGAATATTCATGAAAAAAACCACCAAAATCATGATTTGAAGATATAAGTGGTAATTTTCAAATTAAATATGTGGAGGAATTACCATTATGGAGAAAACTAAGATATATATACTAATCATAAATATATGAAATATATATTAACTTCAATGGAGTTGAACATGATCCATATGAAAATGGTTAGGGTTGAGAATGGATTATGATATCTCAACAAATTTCAACCTTGGGAAAAAGAACATGGTGGATGATGCTTTGAGTAAGAAGGATCATGTATGATTATACATGTTGAGAATAAAAAATGATCCAATGTTTAGGATATTCAATGTATTGATCAAGAAATCCTGAAGGAATGGAAAATATATTATGTTTCATAAATAAATTTCCAACCCTATATCCATGTAATGATTATGGGGGAGTAGTTGGAAGATTTAGAATTTCAAAATAATGTAAGAAATGTTACTATTTTTTGACATTGTTAGGATGGAATGATAAGGTTCCAGAATCATGCATTTTTTACTTCCATAGAAGATTTTATGAAGTTGTTTTTAGAGGAAGATCATAGTTATTCAATCCCACTTATTCCTAGAAGTAAAAAGATGTATATGTACATCAATTAATTCTTATTATGTGATCTAATTAAGAGATGTATCATATAGTTTTTATCATGGTTATTAATATTCCAATAAATTATGGCTGAGAGATTAAAGTCAATGGGGATATTGAATCCATTACCTATAAAAAATGGAAATGGGAGAACATAAGTATGGAGTTTGTCATAAGAATTACAAAAACATATAAATGGTTTAATTTTATATTGGGGACAGTCGATGACCCTACTAAGTCATCAGACATAATTTTTATCAAATAATACTTCAAACTAGATTTCTTTCTATCATATACACTAACGAAGTGGTAAGGGTACATGGTGTAACACATACTATTTTATATGATTGGGATTCGAGGATCTCAGTAATGTTCTGATGTATCCTATAGCAAAAATAAGATATTAAATTTGGTTTCTGTACTTCTTATCATCCTAATATGAATGTTAAATCTAAAATAACAATTAAATCCCTATAAGATATCCTTAGATCAATTTCATTTGATTTCAAAGGTGGTTGGGATCTACACCATCCAAAAGTTTAGTTTTCTTATAACAAAATATTCCACTCAAGAGTTAGTATGGATCCTTATGAGTCCCTATATGGGATGAAATTCAGATATCCAATGTGTTGTGATGATGTTGGAGAAAGAAAAATATGGGGATCTGAGGTCGAAAAATGAAATAGGAGAGAGTGTTAAAACCAATTTGGATCATATCATGGCATTACAAAGATAGATGAAAAGATATGTTGATAAAAGAAGGTGTGATCTAGAGTATCAATTTGGTGAAATTATGTTTCCAAAAATCTCACCCTAGAAAGATGTAATGAGATTGGGGGAAAATCATAACTAATCCCTAGGTATATTAGTCCCTTTGAAATTATTTATCATATTGGGATGAGAGACTATCACTTGGAACAACCTCCAAATATTTATCATGTATGTGGTTTTTTACATGTACCTCTCTTAATGAAGTACATAATTGATTCTTAAAATGTAATAAACAGTGAGGTCATACAACTTTATTATGTTATTTCATACAAGGAACATCCATTCTAAATTCTAGATCATTCAGTGAAAGCTCTGCGAAATGAGACCACTCAACACCGACTTGGCATACGTTACATGCATTACTATTTTTCTTCAAAACAAAATGTTCTTTATAATTATCCAAATGATATAATTATAATCAAGACATTAAAGTTATTAATATGAAAAATAATAGAACATTTAATTTATTTTTTCAATTTTTTCATATAAAAAACATAATGATAACAAAATTTTTATTTTTTGGTAAATCCTTATATGTTTTAAAATTATATTTCTCAAATGACCTAGTTTTAATGTTCTTCTATGAAAATAAAAAATATTAATCTTAGAAAATTATAGTTATTTATATTGATAAAATAAAAATAATTTTTTAATTTATAATTGCTCAATTATATTAAGGTTACTTTATGGTATTTTTCAGAGAAACATCATTTTTATGAATAGGGGAAATTACCGAAATTTAATACAAAACTCCATTTTCATTTTATTTATTTATATGGATAGATTAAAATTTAATTTGGATCGAATTTTTAGTTATATTATATATTTATCGATCATCCCAATGTGTGTCATTGTAATCAATTTAACATTGAAATTTAATATTAAAAGATAGTAATCTTTTAATCATTTTTAGTTTAAAAACCTGCATTGTCAACACAGATGTGAGATTAAATTGGAAATAATTATTATAACATCTTTGATTAGAATTTTTAAAATTGTATTCCATAATTTAAATCATCATAATTTTAAATTTTTAGTAAGGTCGACTTAGTTTTTGACCAAAAAATTTAGCGAATGTAATTTAAATTAATTACAATGATTACAATAAATTTATACTTAATAAGAGACTAAACATTATAATTAATGGCCAAAATGACCTATTTCCTTTTATAAGACCCAATGGATGGAAATATTTTTAACCAATACCCCCTTGTTTCTAATAGGGAAAATTATTGTATCCACCTAACATGGTAAAAACATGGGGGAAACCATTTTCATATAATTTATAAGAGTGCAACACCTCCTCTACTATAAAAAGGACACATATCCTCCCACTTACTCACACGACTAATGACATGTTCGATCATCCATGATCAATCCAAATAGCTCCTATATATCACTCCCATAATCCATGATGTATCACTTTCGGTTAAAATCATTCCATGGAATCCCCTGGGTGCAGACCCAAAGGACATACCCAATTAAAAGGGAACACCCTCCCCCGAACACTTTTATTTTAATTTAATTCCCCAATCCCTAAGATTGTATTATTACATTATTTTATATCAAAAATAGTATCATAAATAAAATATTATTATGTTATTCTATGGTTTCTACATACAATTATTCACACTTCTATCTAATAGGTGACATGCATATTGTTTATGAGAATGTTGAACAACCGCCTCACTAAATGATGATTGTTCATTTTTACATTACCACCTTTCATGGTGAAAATTATAAATGAAATACTATTTATACATTTTATATATTATATTTAATATTTTATTAATCTTATATATATTTTTTCCACACATATCTTTATAATTTCAATTTCGTGTAAAGATGAAAATTTCATTGGAGGGAGTATAGACTGCCGACCCCTCAAAATGATGTTATTTGGTCACACACTACGTGGAATGTATTAAGGATGATTTTAGTGAATTTATATGATATGAATGAAATAATAATTCTTATGTAATTATAATATATGTATATATACATATTCCCATATATTTAGTTTTACTAATTTATTTCAGTAAGTTAATATAAATGGAAATAAAATTCATGCTTACCTCCAATGCACCATATCCATGAATGGTGTATTCAATTTCATAATTTTATATTATATAGTATAAAATAATATATATATATATATATACTGAATATAAATGAAATTTATATTCTGGTTCATATTTATTAAATCAGGATATATGTATAAGGTCCAAGGATATAACAAATTAATACACATGTAATCAACATAGAAAATATTGCATGAAGTGGAATCTTTACATATGATTGTTAACAAGAGGGTATTAAAAAGTCATAATAAAACCATTTATGGTATTATATATAAAAATAATCTTCTATAAAATATGTATATTAATGTTACATTTATTATACATGAATATTGTATGAGTATGTATAGTGTCTAGACACATGGTAAGGGGATTGAATATAACTTTTTATTTCTATCAGATACACAATTTATTAACCACCCATTCCGTTTTTATAGCATCCCAAGATTAAAATACCTGGATATTAACTAATTTTGGATGAATACTCTGTACATTACAAAAACAGCTTCCCAAGGACTAAAATAGTTTAGAGTCATTGGAATGAAGGAAACAGAATATTCTATAATGTTTAAATATCTTCAACATCTCCCTAAAAGTTATCAATTGTTCATACTTCTACCTATATTCATTCTTCATAATATGGTGACAAGAAACATATGAAATGGGTGATCATGGATGCTCTGTATGGTAAATAAATGAAATTTTTAAGCATAACATGATAAAAATTGTATGGAAAAAGAGAATAAAATTTGAAGATAATACCCCACATATTAGAGATAATAATAAATATAGGCAGTTCATAAGGCATGAATCATAAGGAAATAATGAAGATAATACATTAAATTATAAAATATGAATAAAAAATGGAATTTTGGTAGACACAGAACCATATAATATGTTTTCCAAAGTAGCCAAGGAATCACTTCCAAGACCATCATGGTAGTATGAGTTCACTTCACATTCCATCTTGGTAGTCATGGTTTACTCGATGCCCATATTTTTATTCGGAGTTCACTAAAAATCCCATCTTGGTAGTAATGGTTCACTCCAATGTCTATATTAATAGTCAAGGACCATTCTAATTAACATAATTGTTTCTCTTAAGATATATAAATATTTACCCAATGAATTGTGCAGAGAAACTAGTCTAACCTATATCATAATGTAAAAATACATACATGTTCCAAAAGATCACAAATAATCATATCATAACCCATGAAATGAAAAGGGTATCATAAACATATAAACATACCATAAACTTTAAAAAATATAGGTTTCATGATCATTAAATCAAAATAATTACCCAAAAATGATAAAATGATTCCATAAACTAATATCCCATGAAAGAGAAATAGGTTTCATTAAGTCCATGACATTAACCCTGACAAGTTTCTATATATAAATTTAACGTAACCATTAAATCACTTTTTATAAGGTCATGAGTAACATAAACAGATGCTATTATGGATTGAAAATAATTTTGAAATATTTTTCCAAATTATTTCATGAGGAAAATATTATTTTTCCTTAGAAAATAATTGTTAATATGTAAACCTTTTGAAAATAATTTTCATATTGAATAGGTTGATAACTTTTAAATAATACGTGATATAAATTTGAAAACAGTTTACAAGAAAAATTATAAAATAATATTCAGTTCATTTAAATAAAATATCATCGAAAACACTTTTAAAAAATATAATTAATTATTAAAAGTGTTTTAAATACCATTTTATTGAGAATTAATTTCAAACATATAAATAAAAATTTAAAACATTTTCAAAACCATTTTTGTTCAAATCATATAAATAGATTTCAAAAATGTTTTGAAACCAACTTTACACGAAAATATAGTTTAAAAAATATTCTACTAAAAAATAACTTTTAAACGTGAAAGGATTTATTTAATGGATTGATGGCTAACCAATTTGTACATGCTATATGAGGTAAAAAGAACATCAATTTTTCATTATAAAAAGGATAAAGAAATTTCTAATTCGGAAAGAGATACAAATATTACTTTGAAAACATTTGTAAAAGAAGAATTGGATAAAATGTTATTCTAATTATTATAAGTTATTAGTATAATATTCTTGTAAACCCTTTTTATAAATCAATGTTTCAAAAGGAACATATATTTTTGACTTAAGAGATAGTAATGTTGGGATTTCATAAAAACCCCCATTCTTAATTACTGTAATTACCAAATAGTGTAATAAATGGTACCAATATATAATGAAATCATTAATAACCATAGTATAATAAATTTAATTATTGTTCATGGGATATGAATTATAATATATCATCAATGGAAGTATAAACATAAAATTTTTTGAAATGCGGTGAGATTGTATTAACAAATTCTTCTATCTTTGTAACATGTGATCATACTCTCCATTAACAAAATAGATATTACATGAATCATAAAATATAATTAAAAAATAAATTCATGATATAAAATTTCAAACGGTAGTATATACACATTGAGTAAGAATTTATGTTCTTAACAAAACGTGAGTATCGAGGAATGAAAATTGAGACAAAACTATTTTACTGATTTGGTTAATTTTGAATCATAAAAAACATGATAAAAATATAAAAATATGGATATGTTAAAACACATAAATCTATTTATAAGACAGTTATTATACAATTGTGGTCAGTACATACACCTCACAAAAGTAAGTAGTGGTAAACATAGTATATATCATATGGAAATAATATGGGACGAAATCCACTTAACTAATGTCATGGCTCTAATTGTACTCAATAAAAACAACTATAAAATGAATATAAATTTCTTATAGATATTTTAAATAAAAATTTTTTTATATCTAATACCATATATGTATTTATTATGATGTTATACTACATACTTGTTAACTATCCTATGTTAAGGTCATAAAGAAGATAATATTCTATTTGTTTTTCAAATGTGTCATAATTTGATATATTGTTGTTCCATATACATATTTCATTATTAACGAATAAAAACCATGACATAAATATCATATATATACATTATATTTGTATTATAATAATATATAGAATATAGATGTATGAAATGGACTACACCATTCTTTGAGATGGCAATCCGTACGTATGCATGAAAGTGTTTTCACATTTAATTTTCATATTGAATGAAATAAATAAAATGAAATATATGTATATATGAATATAATATCATCAAATTATCATTATAATTAAATATATAACACATATTTTCATCAAATCCTTGATTAATATAGTCCATGAATAGTATTAATGAATTATATATCTTTGAGGTGACGGTATTTTACACTTCCTCAAATAAAATTATCTTATTTAAAAAAAGGGAGTTTAAAAAAGATATATGTTGTAAAATAGATAAATAATCACAAATAAAATATAAATAAAATATATTAAATATATAAATTTATATACCCATATAATGTCTCCAATGATAGGTGGTATGAAAAATTGAACAATCATCGTTTAGTGATGAAGTAGATCGTCGTACACATAAAATGTATGTTCGTTATACATTTGAAAGAGGTGTGCATATATGTAGGTAAAAATATATAATAAAAATATAAAATTATATTTATTATAGTGTTTTTGTTTTAAAATAATTCAATAAATTAGTGGAGTGGTGGAGAAATAAAATGAATGAAAAGAGCTTGAGAAAAGATGTTACCTCTAAATCAATGAATTTCTTTTGATATGTGCCAAAAGGCTTCCTTGGATAGCTTCCTAAACATGGGGTGGAATCAATTAGTAATAGAGGGTAAATTTAATGTGTATTGGTATGATATTTACCTATATTATGGGGTTTTAGTGGTGTGAAGAAGTGTGATTTCTGGTGGCATTTATTGGGAACGAGGAGTGGCACTGTTGTAAATATTTGAAGAGTGACTTCCACAATGTGTTTTAATGTTTTATGTTGATCCAATAATGATTAAAATACTATAAATATTTTTATAGGGTCTAAATATTTCCAAATAATGGATTTCGTACAATTTTATAGGTCTTTTTTGGCATTATGGTTATGGTTTAGTCCCTTGTTAATATTAATTTAACCTTAATTGATTCCATTATTTTTAATGGATTTCTTAATATATTTGGTCAAAAAATATTTTTCCTTATTATAAATTATAATTTTCTAGGATTCCAATTATGGAATTAATTTTTCCAATTTCTAGTCACATATGCTTCCGAAATTAATTTTATATTTACCATTCTGACAGGATGACACTGTGAATTTTTTAAGTTAAAAATTTGATCAAAATTTTGGAATGTTTTTAAAAGAAATTCAAATATGAAATAACTTCCAATGAACTAAATTTAATTTATTGAATACATTTCCATTTATGATTTTAAAACAATTTAAAAGCAACATTATACATATAAAAAAATTAAAAGAAAACTATTTTTTGACAAAAAATCATATATTTTCACCTATTCATTAAAAAATTAAACCTTACAAAAAAATAAAAATATTATCCAAACAAAATTTTTATGTTTCAATTTAAATTATGATGATTATTTTTATAATATTAACTATAAAAATTTGCAAAAATTTGATTCTTAATTTTTTTCAACATTAAATAGTGTTAATACTAAATTTATAAAAATATGGGTTTTTATGTATAAAAATTACATTGATCTTATCTTATACCGTGGAATCTATTGAATAACTGAAAAATGTATTCTATTTATAAACTAAAATATATATAATATTAATATCACTCACCAATTTAATTTAATTTAATTTATTAGTGTAAAAAACTTTGTGACCATAAAAATAATATTTTTACCTATTTTATTCTATTGGTTTTCATATTGTTTGTAATTAATTATTAAACTATGAATTTTTATTATATTGTGTAAACCATATATTTTCATTAATTGCTTAATAGTATTCATAACCTCTAATTTAATTTATATTTTATAGCATAGTGTATTAACTAATAACCTTTTAATGTTATACAATTGTTCTCTAAAAAGCAGTCATGCATTCCAGACAATCCATTGAGGAAATTCCTTGTTGTGATTAACAGATGCTAGCATTAGTGTTCTATATAGATCCAGAAAAAATTAATTTTTTTTTGTTCATGTTTTATTTGGTGTTGTGTAAGACTCAATCTAAACATATTACTTTAGTATAAAATAATATATCTAAAATTATATGTAAAACTAAAAATATTTCAAGTATTAAATTAATTTAAAAAATTCAAAAAACATGTGTTGTATCATTTTACCCCCATTAAAGTGATATTATCCCTTGAAATGATTCCTGGTTATCTTAGGATTAATACTTGAAATATTCATTCGAATTGAACAACATCGTAAAAATGAATCCTAAAAACCCCCTTAAAATGAAAGGTTAGAACCACAACTATTATCCAATGTAACATATTACTGGGTTTCCACATTGGATAAAATAGTTTTGTATTATATATTGGAAAAAGAGGAAAAGTTTATGGAATTAAATGGATTGATTTAGTACATCAATCATATATAAATGAATAATATCTGAAACACTATGGGCCTCAAAGTCATAAATCTATAATGATTTTAAAAGCTATCACTTCAAAATAAGGTATTATGACTACAATGTTTCATTGGATCATTATCTTGACAGCGAGTAATACATTTATTGGCCTATAATATAATGAAATATACATACAAGGTATATTTCCATAAAAAATATCATTCTTTAGTTTTTATTTAATCAATTTCTAATTCATCCATTACTTCATGAAATGGATGTCCAAAAATTAACACTGATGTTCTGAGCACTAAAATAAACATTTAGAAAATATTAAGGCCCACAAAATAAATTATCTCTTTCTTTATAACTATCCATATAAATAAATATATTAAATACATTATTCTCAAATAATAAAAAGTAAAACTATTTCTTCATCATAATTAATTATTCGTGAAAAATTATTATACATTATCTAGGACATTATGTAGGCCAATGATTGGTGTGAAACTCTAATAATCATTGGGTCATGGGTTCAAGACCGACACAAAATTTCTGTAATAGACTAGTTTTCCCCCAACATACATGATTTCCTTTTCTAAAATATCACTAAAATTATTTCTAAAATACAAAAGAGAACATAATTAAAATAAGGTTAATCACTAAATAGACTTTTTACCAAATTTTTCAAAACAAACTCAGTGCATAAATACATCCTACAATGTTTAACATAAACATTTCATGAATGTTTAACCTTATAACCATTATGAGTGATTAAAATACAAAACACTAAAAATAATATAACGAAATAAACATAACATTTATTCCCCTATAAATCAGAATGTATCTCTTGGTGGTCAAATTCCAAACATTTGAATTCCCCCATCAAATATTCCCTTGAAACATGTTAACAACCTGAATTACCATAAATGATTATTGAAAACATGAATTATTCCATATTCAATGTATATTGTATTTTTTCCACAAATCAAAAAATGTTATAAACATCATCATTAATATCACAATCCACCAATCGATAATCATTGATTTGTTCAAAGGTAATAACTACTATCCAATTTTCTTCTTTATATCTAAAATATATTTTTCCAAAAAAAATTATCATTACATATGGAATAGACTACGAGTAATATTTCACTTAATCACATGTTTTCCATGAACATAAACTTTTCCATTATGTCACTTTTCTTTTCCATCGGAACAATTAATTATTTTATTGTAAATCCATAGTGAAAAAAATAAATTGAACAATCATTATATATTTCACAATTCATTTAAATTTCATCTTGAATCAAGATACATAAAAGCATTATTTATTCCACTTCATACTTATTCCATTAGCAAAGCTACCTCATCCTATTACACAATACCCCAATGCATTCACATTTCATGTGTAGCCACTTTATTTTTAGAATTATAACCATTACTCATACCAAAATTCTGTTCCTATAAAAGAGAATTATTCATCGTAAATTGGGTTGTATAATGTCTATTTATTCCGCACATAAAACACTATCTGTCGATGAGGCCTTAGAGATTCTGATATTCTCATCCATTCTATTAACTAAATAATTTATTTTTTCCCCTGTAGTCACTTGATTTGTTTCCTTTACCACATTCATAACATCTTCATATTCCTCTATTAAATTCATATATCTAATTCATTACACATTCCTAAAACCAAAGCATCTACATATTATTCTCACTATGGTCTCAATTCTCTAAAATCATTGGAATATTCTTTTTTCTCTTCCTTCATGAGTCTGATATTTGGCTAAGGTACACTTTGTTAATCACATTCCCTGACTAGTATTTAATCATGATAAAAAAATATCTCACTCCCATGATCACCAAACATGAAAAATCATTGGAAAATGTTTGATCATATTAAATGTTCATCATGTTCCCTCCAGTAACCTCGATTGACTAAAACTAGAAGAATAGTGTTAGCATTGAATATCATATAATAAAACCACATAGTTATGAAAATATTTACTTATAGGATTTCTAAATCATTAAAAATTGTTTAATCTAGGAAACTCAAGGTTAATCCGAGGTTATTAATAGCACAATTATATTTAAATACTTTATGAAATTCTATGAAGATTTTGTTAATTTTAAAAGCATATCACCCCGGAGTGTCAAACATGGAGTGTTTTATGTGTTGTTTTCTTGTTCTAGATTACCCCGAGTCAGGACAAGAAAATCGTTTTTGTGTTCTTTCCCCATGGTACATCTGTTCTAGAGCCGAATACTCTTGTATTATCTCGAACAATATGTATTTATATGAAACAATTCATCATATCCTTTACCAAAATTACATGATATTTTCCTAAAAATTAATTCATTCTTATACTTATCCAAGGAGACATCCCTATACATATCCTTAGAAATATACCTCTGGATCTCACTAATATTATCTCATATTAGTTTTTGATGGTTTACTAGAAATTTATTTTGATACCAACTATATCAACCAAGGTTTAACATAAATTTATATTACATCATGTATGAAGAATACTTAGTATATTACAGAAATACATTCTTTAGGACCATAATAGTATAGTGCCATTAGAAACATGGAAAACATTCTTCTATCCTAGTGAATTATCTTCATCAAATCCTTTATATACCTTCAAATTTAATAATTATACCTAATAATTTTATTCATAATCTATGGAAGGGAAACATAATAAATGTGTGAGATCATATTATTAGTAGGGTGAGTAAAGGAAATTAGAAAGAATAATCAGAACAAAATGGTATAGAACATGAACATAATATTTGAAGATCATACCTTGAATATTAGATATCATAATAAAAGTTTTCAATTCATAATACATCAATCATAAGAAATTAAAGAACATAATACATAAAAGAAAACATATAAATAAAACATGTAATTCTTGTAGACATGTAAACATATAATATGATTTCTATATTAGTCATGAAATTACTGAATATACCTTCATTTTAGTATGGTTTCACTCCAAAATACCATATAGTTCTTCATATTTCACACCCATGTCCATATTGGTAGCATGTGATGACTCCTCATGCCATCTTGTTAGTCATGGTTCACTCTCGTGACTATATTAGTAGTAAAGGTTCATTCAAAATACTATATTTTTTTATCTAATATCATATATATCATTACCCAATGCATTGGAGGGATATATAGATACCAACCATTACAATATGAAATCAATCATACATGTGACACAAGATCAGAAATAATCATATCATAACCCATGAAATTATAATGTTCTTATAAACATGTATATGTATCAAAACCTATTGAAAAAATATAGTTTTCAAAATCATATCATCAAAATAATAACCTATAACAGAGAAATCGATATCATAAACTTATATACCATTAAATTTAATTGGTTTTCATAAAGGCTATAATGTCAATCATAACACATACATTGAAACAATATTAATGGAACTGTTAAATAATTTTCTAGAAGGGTAGGAGTGACATCAACAACTGTTATCCAAGATAGAAAATACTTTTGAAATATAATTCAAAATATATTCATCAATAAAATATCAGTTATTCTTTGAAAAATCCTTTCTAATACATAAAACCATTTGAAAATAATTTTCATTTCAATTACTTTGATATCTTATAAATAAGAGTTTAATTTATTTTAAAACTCTTTTCCATTGAAAACTTATAAAAAAAATTTCAAAACTTTTTGAAATGATTTTCATTAAAAACAATATGAAAATTTTTAATTAATTATTTAAAGCATTTTGAAAAAAATTTCTTTTAAAATACATTTATAACATATAAATAAGTAATTAAATCATTTTAAAACCCATTTTCCTTGAAAAAATATAAAAGGATCTTCAAAAAATTATAAAACATATTTTGATTGAAAATATATTTTGAAACATGACATTTAATCATGAAACAAATCTTAAAATTATTGTCGTGGATAAATCAATAATAGTCATACAAAGTAAAGAGAACATTCCTTTTTCATGTTAAAATGGATGAAAAAATTCCTCATTCCAAAAATTACACAAATAATCCTTTGAAAACATTAGTAAAATACATAAAAGGGAAAATATTCTGATTATCAGTGGTAACTTTTGTAATATTATATGAAATAATTTTTATAAAACCTGGTTTTTAAAGGAACACTAAATTCTGACCGAAGAGTGGGTAATGTTGGGATTTCCAATAAAATTATTAACTATCTAATATAAAAAATATTGGAACAAATGGTACCAATACATAAATGAATATTAAATAAACATAGGCTAATAAATGTTGGGAATGTTCTTGATTGAAAAATGATAATATTTCATCAATGGAATAATAAACATAATCAATCTTGAAAAGCGATGATATTATCTCGAAATAATATTATTACATGGTAACATGGGATCATACTCTCCTGGTAAAAAACATAAATTCAATTAATCATAAAATATCATAAATAAATTTAATTCAGGATATAACATTTAAAAATCATGTATATACACCACAAAACTGAATTTAAGAGCATAGTAAAACACGAGTCTCAATGATGGAAAATTATGACAAAACAATTGGACAAATTTGGTAAATATTCAAACATAAACCACAAGAAAGATAATTAAAAAATTGTTATGCTAAAACCAATAAATTAATGTATATGATACATATAATACAATATGGGGAACTACATAACCCACCCAAAAGTAATGAGTGGAGATCATAATAAGTATCTATATGATATAAAAAGTGAGATTTATTCCCCTTATGGTCAGGACCCGTCCCCCATGGCCCATTCCATGACTACCCCACGCCCACCTTTAATTGGACAGTGGTTGGCAACTAGAACTGGAAAGGTATCACCCTATAATGTGATAGAATTTCCTTTAGACCTATAGAAACACACAAATCCCTGAGTTTAACACAAGGAAACCACAAATTAAACTACTGTAGTAAAAAGTGTGCTTAATTTAAAGTGGCCAGAATACAAGACAACATAGAATGCACACGTTCATAGAAAAATGAAAAATAGCTCCTGGATCATCCACTAAAGATCCTACATGAAGGGTAGGTACAACTCACGATCAATAGTAATGTGTCACGTCAATTCAAATAGTCCACCTCTAAGCATCGTGCAGTCCTAGATATCTCATCCTCGATCAATGTTGTCTATCTTCTGCCCAAAACACAAAAAGGTGCGGGTGTATCCTATACAGGGGTGAGAATAATAATAATCAGTAGGGAGTCCTAGTCCGTCGAAGGTCTCCAAGAGTTCTCCAATGGAAAAACCACAATGTAACACCTCATGAACAAAGCACGAAGCAGTCATCAACTATACTTAGTTATATTCCCATACATACACTAATTTTTTCAACATATACCCGACTCCAACATGAGGGATGAATATCACAAAGGTTACACCACGAAGGTAAAATTAAAACATAGGAGACAACCCAAAGGAAACACCTCGATGGTAAAAGTACCACATAGGTAACACCACGAAGGTAAAAGACTCAACTCATATAAGAATTTGTGAATTATAGAAATATATATGAGCAGTCATGAAGATAAATCATCTTATTCTATCATGATACACTACATCTGATTATACGGATTCAGACCCACATAGGATCGACATGTACTGACCCACACATTGACCCCCAAAGGATCTGACTGAAACAAGATCGGTATGTTCAGACCCACACAGGATCGCTGAGTGCTGACCCACATAGGATATCACCCAAATAGGAATTGTATCCGTTGAACCACACAAGAAAAATGAGTGTTATCCCACCCAGAATATGACCCACACAAGATCGGTGCTGAACCATATTGGATCACTCAGTACTAACCTTTGTATGATCTATCTCTAACCTCTGCCTCACTGCCAACCACTGGATTCCCATTCATAGAACACTTTATTCAGTGAGAACCACTTCTCATGAAAATGGTCGTATTTTAATCAACATTAAGACCCATGAAGAATTATTCCGTAGAACGGCCGTGTTGTATGTGTAACAAAGAAATAGATGAAACATCAATCAGAAGCCCGGTCTGTAAGTTATTGGCATTTTAGTGCTTAGGGCCTGAATGGATTCAGATTCACTCCAACCTAGATGTATTTGATCATTCTCTAAAAATCTTGTGAAGTATATCAAATGGGATGCTTTGTCACTAGAGTCCTTACTCCATATATGGTGTGTCAATTGGATTCATAATCTATTAGATACACCCTTTTCCATGGAATGGGATGATCACACCTCAGTTCAGCCTAGCTTGGTCATGACAGCTGGAATATTCCAAAGGGAACACTTACCCAAATGGTTTCCAATGCCACTGAAGGTGTCTCGAACATACACATTATATGTCAGTTACAAGCGTATCTTTATTTGATACCCGGTTGGGTCAGGGCCTGGTCCGACTCGGTCTGACTGTCCCAATGCAACGGGTCTCGGGGTCCACCTGACTCTGCTCAGGTCCGACCCACTATGGTTCAGACTAGTTTTCGGGGCCCAGTCAATGGGGGTCAGCCCGGTTCGGTTCACGGGCTCGGGCTTCGGTCTTCTGAGCATGTTGGGTGCGGCTATTCCGAACTACAGTGGCCCACTGGGCCGTGAGTTTTACCCACCCTACTCGGCTGGCCCACCTTCGGCCCGATTAGTTGTATGGAATGCTATTGTGGGGAATTTCCATATCCCCAGTGGGAAGCGTACCTAGGAGCCACAATGATTTTATTTGTGAACTTTTGTGGCAATTCTATTGGGAATGTATGAGATAGGGTATTGATGAATATTTATCTCATTATTATATGTTCCAACATGTCAAGTCCGAGAACCATACACTATTGGGTCTAATTCATCAACATACAATTATATTGTGGAAGTGGGATGGGATATATATGGAAATTTTTTTTGTGTTCCCATGGCACCAAAGAAAAAATAATTCAATTAGGGATGTAATAAATCAGATGATTAAATACGATCAAATTATACCCATTTATGACCAACCAATGCTGATGTGTATGGAAATATGTACATGAAAGGGGTTTTTAGATTACATTGATTTCTAACTACTATTTTTTCTGATAGTGTTCATCAGATCACTTATGGATTTTGTGTTGGATCATAATATATAAGTAAATGAATATGAGATGGCACAATACAAGAGTAGGGTGGGGGTTAATTGTAGGTATAAAAACATTATATTTAAACTCTTTGGAGAAACTCATTTTAAGAGGTCTTAAAATCATAAAATTGACCATCAACATAAATGACCTTACACGTCCATGATCTTATTGATATGATATGATTAGATATAATATATTATCCAAACTATTGTATTTCAATTGACCGATATGATTAGATTAAAAAAAGTAATTGATTATACAATACAGTGTATAGAATATTTTAATATAATATGTAGTGAATATATCTTAATTGAAACAATTATAATATAAATAAACATGAATAGATAGTGGAATAAAATTGATTCCCTTTCTAAAAAAATATTTAGCATAAATGTAATGGTATTTCTATTCATTTCACCCAAATAGTAGGGTATCCTTTTGCCTTAGAAAAAAGCCATGTCTAACCACCACCTGGGAAAACCCTCTATACAACAATTAGCACATTTGTCTTCTTATCCCAGGAAGCAGCCGATTATGAAGTTTTTATTCACCTTCATCATTTAAATACATGAAACACATTGATACGATGATTGGTACAACTATCTTCCTATCTAAATAATCCCTCGATCATTATCAAAATGATTGGTCATACAAAGAAAAACAAAGAACATAATGAAATGAAAGAATATGGAACAAAATTTTCATGTCTTGTATCATCAATCCATTCACCCAAATCAAGATATATGTCACATAGTATCTCTCTAGAACATTAAATATTCAAATATTTTTTTATTGGGATATAATGACCTCATATTTATAGGCCTTAGGTTTCAAAGGATACATTTCCTCCAATAGTGATATTTGTCCAGATAATTCAGAGGGACTTGAACACCTAGCATTATAATAGTTAAAAAAAGAATACATGAAATCGTCTTGATTAGTATATAACTATATCAACAACATCATTAAATTTAAAAAATTTTGTTTAGAAGTATGAAAGAATGAGTAAGATGGACTATAAAACAAGTATGTAGTATTGAAATAATATATGAGTTCAATGAAATACAGGTGTACGATATATAATTTGGTTATAATGTATACCGTGATTATAATGCATATTGTGGTTACAATACATAACACATTCACGGTGATGAACAAGGATAAGATTCATATCATTGTTATGATTCATATTGTCATTACGATTCATATTGTGGTTATGATTAAAATCATGGTTAACATACATTACATGATTACGATGCCTGATGTGATGACGATGTATATATTGGTTACGATGCATAATATTATTATGATGTATAACCAGGTAATGATTCATATTGTTATGATGTATAAAATCAATATGATACTTAACCTAGTTAGGATGCATGTGGTTGTGATGCATAACATGAATATGATTTGTACCCTAGTTACGATGAATTTGTTTATAATGAATAATATGAGAGAGATGTATATCCTATATATGAAAACATCAAATGCAGTTAAGATATATATGATTACTATAGAAAAACAATATTATATCATTATGATACGAAAAAAACATATGTGATTACGATATATGTGATTATGATTAGAATAATAAATATATGAAAAATAAGAAGTAATTTGTGATTTCCAAAACATAACAATCTATGTGAAAGTACAAACACATTTTGACAAAAAAATCTCCCCCTTTTTGGAATGAAAAAAACTAGATAATCAAAAAGGACTTATCCCTATTTAGTTTAATAAATATTTTTAATTTATTTAGTAAATATGACTGATTCCACCTTATGATAAGTATTATCTATAAGGATTGTATTCTATTTATGTTTACACGTGTTTCTCCCCTTAATAAAGTATTCATCCTTTTTCAATTTTTGAAATAATTTTTATTACAATCCATTATCCCCTTTGTAATTTTCAAAAATAATAAAGGAAAAATCATGCCTTGCAAAGATATAGAGAAGAAAAGTAAAAAATAACATAC
Source organism: Viscum album (assembly GCA_963277665.1). Lineage (NCBI taxonomy): Eukaryota > Viridiplantae > Streptophyta > Magnoliopsida > Santalales > Viscaceae > Viscum > Viscum album. Next base: position 446,230,469 of record OY728160.1, read on the forward strand.
CTTGGTTGGAATAATATTTTATTAAAACAAGAGTTAAACATTTCATTAGTTACACTTTTGTTTCCCATGAGGTTAATCATCGAAGGAATCATCTTCATGATTTATTTTATATCCTCCAAATATTATTCAATGGGTTTTTTCAGATCCATTAGCTTTGTATCCTATTCTTCAATAAACCATTCCTTCTTCTAGACCCTTTGTTCTAGATGCTGATTAATTACATCCTAATTTTTAATCCTTTCTTCCAAGGAATTGGAGTCCTTGAATTTATGACAGTAGGCCTCCTCCAAAATAAAACACTTTTTGATAGAAAAAAAAAGATCATTACATTCATTATCCAATTTTTCTATTATAGGATCATGATCTTTAGATTCTATTCATTTCAAGGTACTCATTCATTGAGAGAGGTCATGTTTTTCATTCAAATCAGCAACCGCCTTTTCGTAGACTAGATTGAGATCATTTACCCACTTCACTAATTCATCAATATTATCAAACTGATACTTGATATTATCATTAATGTTGTACAGACACATGAAAAACTTTTTAAATTCCTTGTTGTGCTCAGCAGCACATTCCTTTAATATATAGAAATCGAATTCAAGATTCCGAATCATGTCTATCAAAATCATGGGAGACTCCATTCTTTCACTAGGACTTTTTGAAATGAATTATAGAATGGCTTAAAATATTTGTATGAATGGATTAATATTTTCCAATATATTCAAATCATGTACTATGTATTGAATTCCCTTCATTGTGATTGTTAATTCAAAATCATCATCTTTTTTATATTCAATAATATCCCTGAAATGAGCTTTTGTGCTGATATGTTGAGCTGGCTGATTTCGATTATAATCAGATTATTATTATTCTTATTTATGAAATATTTGAATTACATTCATCAAATAAACCCTTTTAGAATCTTCATTAGAAGGGTGGGAATCAAAAGATGGAAATTGGAAGGATGGAAATTCTGATGATTCTGCTGAATAATTTATCTTGTTGGAATCTACATTATCTCCCCCTTATTCTTCATCATGACCTTGTTCTTTTTTCCCTTGTTCTTATACCTCTAATTCTGGTTCATGAATAAGAATCTGGGTATTTGATTTTTCAAATACCTATTTCTCTTTTCCTTTATCTAATATATCTGATTGAGTCTGTAAAGGTGGCTCCATTATTACAATTCCAGTTTTTGATTGCTCGGCCATATTGAGAAGAGTATCAATGCCAATAACATTGGAATTCCCATTATTCATTATCTTCTTCCATTATTATTCTATAAATGTTTCTTATGTTCTTATTTATATTTTAGGGCTTCATCTAGATCCAAAACAAATTGAGGATCACCTCCATTACATTTTCCCTTCTTATTCTTCATCTCAGGTATAACCTCATCCAACACTGCCTTTTGTTTCTTTAAATTATTTTGGATTTCATACCTAACTACATTTCTTTTCCTTGAGAATTATTTGTGGGATCAGAAGGTTGTTCACTCCCATTAGCTATATCCTTTGCTTTTCCAGCTTCCAAATCCTTCATAAATTTTTTTCATTCAGGATAAAATCGTAACTTTAGTCTCTTTATTGTATCCTTACAAATGAGAATATCTTTGAAAGATGTCAGATTTGTAATAATTGTGAAATTACACAAGGATAATAATTATTTCAAAAACATATTGAGATTGGTGGGAAACATGATCACCTCTGATTTAATGGATCCAAATTTAAGCTTCTTAACTGTTATGGAAATAAATAGCGTTAGATTTAACTTCTTCATATTCTCCATATATTCAATCACTTAAACATATAAAGAACTCAATGTTTCCTTGTCACCCTTTATTGGAACTATAAAGACTTGCATCAACAGGGCTATGAGTCGATTATCTACTGATAAATGACATAACATTCTCTTGTCCTCATTAATCTGAAAATAATATTCTTCAACATTTCTTTTATCAAAGGTTCTATCTTTTTCTTGTAATTTATGTAATGGAAAAAAGAAAATCTCTCTCACATTATAGTCCTACATGATTGGATAATTTTTTTACAAAAGTTTTAAACATTTTCCATACATCATAAAATAATATTGATCCCATTTTCAATATCCATAGTTTTATATAATTGTAAACCATCCTCATAATATTTAAAATATTTATCTGAATCTAGTCTTCCAACCAAAAAATATTCCCACCGTAGGAAATTTTTTTATCTTTTTCAGTGGGGAATCAAAAGTCTCATAAATTTCTCTAGAGACAATACATCGACCTTAAAAGGAGGTAGATGAGAATTATTTTGGAGACATTATCTTTGGAGATGAACCTGGCGACTCATACATGAAAGAAAATGTAAAAACCTGACAGTTTTTTTGGCTATAGAAGACTAGGAGATATGTGATTACAAAAATTGAGGTAAAATCTAATAAAAACGATGCTATATTTAATGATCATTATGATTTGAGAGAAATTTAGAGGAATTGAATGTGGGATGGGTCAGATGGGGTTCTTCTAAAAATAAATTTGATCGTTTTGATTATATCTAAAAGGTTCCAATGGTTGAGAATGACTTCAAACTCTTGATGTTTTACTTAAAATAAGAACTTATTCAGAATGAATTTTAATAGGAATAAAAGAAATAATTTAAAAAATCTACGTGAAATATACTGAACAAAATAACGTTTTAGAATTTGTACCTATCAGAATATCAGGAAAGTTATATTGGTTTCAGTATATTGTTGTAATTATAATAATAAAAACAATATCTAAACATAAATGAGATAGATATGAATTCTAAAATAATAAAATAAAAAATTGGTACTGATAAAATTTTCCTATACTAATAATATAGTACCAATAAAATAAGAAATCAATAACCCTAAAACTGATAAACATGAAACTGATGAATACATGAAGTCGATAAAAATGTGAAACTGATAGAGACATTAAACCAATAAAATGTTAAACAGATAAATCTAAAATAGATAAATGTAAACCTGATAAATGTAAAGATGATAAAAATTAAAATTTATAAATGTGAAACTAATAAATGTAAAATAGATAAAAGTGAAATAGATAAAATTGAAACTGATTAAAATGATTTCTACTCACCCTTTTAAAAGTTGTAACAGAATGTAAAGAGTTTCTATATACATGAAATAGATGAAAATGATTACCTTACAGTGATCATTCATAGTTTTTCAATGTATTAAAATTTATCGTAAGATAATGTTTTGGGAAAATAATATCAATTTGTTCTTGTTTTCCAATGAATTGTAAAATAATATCTCTTTTTAGTGTTTTACCTATAAGAAATTGATAACTAATATCTATGTGTTTTTCAAATTAGTGATGTGCAAGGGTTTTACTAAGAGAAATATAACTAGTATTATCACATGGTTTTTGAGTTTTGAACAAACTCATACTAGAGTAAATGAGTGTGTGTACTATACAACACATGTGCCCAACATCTTCTAGCCGGAACAGTATCACCTTCAGCAGTGGAAAGTGCTACTAAATGTTGTCTTATTCATTACCAAGAAACTAATGAATCTTCTACGAAATGAAAAGTTCTATATGTACTTTTTCTACCCATTCTACAACCATCAAAGTCACCATCGGAAAAATTATTCAAATAAAAATATTTAGAGAAGAATAAAAAAGTTCTATATCCATAGTTCCCTTTATGTAGTAAAAAATTATTTTCACTACATTTAAAAGAGATTCCATTTGATTAGATAGATATCTTTCACATAAGAATACTAAAACCATTAAATCTAGATGAATAGATATAAATTATATAAAACATCCTATCATACCTCTAAAATATGTTTTATCAATTGGTTTTCCAACATCATCATGAACAGGTGTATTTAAGGAAATTATTGGAGTGTTTATACATTTAGTTTTGTTATATCTATACTTTTTATGTAAATATTTGTTATACTTATTTTGGGATATATTGCTAACTTTTGGGTTTTGATAGATTTGAAACATAATAAGAATGTTAAGTCACCATCATACTCATTTCAAACTCAAATTTCATGAGATTCACAAATGAATCAGTACGAGATTTGGTATTTGATCCAAATATAATGTCATCAATATTGTTTTGAACCATAAAAATATTTTTTTCCATTTCTATGAAAAGATTTTGATCTGTAGTACATTTGGAATAATTGTTTTGGAAAATAAATCATGTAAGTATACCATACCAAGATCTAGGGGCTTGTTTAAGTCCATAGAAATCATTGTTAAGTTTAGAAATATGATAAAGATATTTTAAGTCAATAAAACAAGGTGGTTGTTCTCAAAAAACTTTTTCTGTACAAAAACATTATGAAAAGAAAATTTTATGTCAATTTGAAAATGTTTGATGTTAATGATTGATGAATATGAAAATATAATATGAATAAATTCAAGTCTAGCTACGGGAGATATGTTTTTATCATGGTCTAATCCTTTATATTGATTATTGACTTTGGAAATAAGTGTTGATTTATTTTATATAATGACACTATTTTCCTCACATTTGTTTCTGAAAATCCATTTTATCCCAATTAAGGATCTTTTTGTATATCTTTAAACTATTGTACATTCTTTATCCAATTCAAATTCAGTTTTTTCATATTTCATTGATTTAATCCAATCATCATCACCAAAGGCCTCATTAAAAATTTTATTTTTAAATAGAGATAGAAAAGATAGATATTCAATTTCAGTTCTAAAGAAATTTCTAATCCTTATAGGTTTATTTACATAAGCAATGATATTATCACTGGGATTATTCTTATGAAATAATTGATCTCAGTTTTGAAAAACCTATACAACATCATAAGATAGAAATTATTATGGGGTAAACATTTTAGAGACCGTTTCATGAATATTTTTCTTTTTCAGAAGAGTTCTCAATCATGGGTTGATAACTTGTTTTTGAAAAACATCGGTAGATTTTGGAAGAGATTTTTTAAAAACTGGAGGATCAGTTTAATCAAATTTAACATGCACTGTTTCCTCAATAGTACAAGAGTTTTTATTGAAAACTCTAAAAGCCTTATAAGTTGTGGAATAACCGAGAAATATTCCTTCATCAGATTTGGGTGTGAATTTATGATGATAATGTTTAGTATTCAATATTAATACATTTCAAACAAATACTATGATTTGAGAGACTTTAGTTTTTTATCCAGCCAATAATTTATAAGCCTTTTTATTAAGAAAAGGTCGAGTTAAATCTCAATTTATAATATATCATGCAAAATATAAAGCTTTATCCCCAAAATGCATAACAATTGAGTATTAACTCAACATGGTTCTTCTCATTTCTTGAATAATATGTTTTATTCTTTCAATAACAAAATTTTCATAAGGGGTTTATGGAGATGAAATGTTGTGAATAAATCCTTTATTAGTACAAAATGTTTCAAAATATTAATTTTTCAATTCTCTACCATGATCACTTTGAATAGTTATAAGGGGTAGGTTTTTATAATTTATAAACTGGGCTCTAAAAATATTGAAATAGAAAAAGGATTCATATTTCATAACTAAAAAATAGATCCATGTAAATCATGTATAGTAATAATCTAAAACAAATACATAATAATTTACTCCAATACTTCCAGTTTGTGTAGGAAAAAAATATCCATGTTCACTAATTATAATTCATTATAAGTTCAAATTTCATTAATTTATTTAAAATAAGTATTATGTATCCTTCTATATTGAAAAGGGTCACAAAATTTTGAAGAATCAAACCTGTGATCTGGAAGATCCTTAAGAAGTCATTTCATTGAGAGTTAACAATGGTTTTAAAGGATACATTGACCTATTCATATACGCCATAAACATAATTGTTCTTCCATTTCACTTAATCAAGGAATATATTGACTCTTATGGACTTCAATGTAAAGTGTGTATAAATTATCATGACTAAGGTTAGAACGAATGAATTCATCTATGGAATTGTGAACTAAACAATTATCATTTATAAATTTCACAAGGTTACATTAATCACTTAAATTAATTGTTCTTATAAATTTGTTCTTTAGACCTTTTAAAAAACATTTTAAATTATCACTTCTCCTAAAAGAACTATATTACATATACCAAAGATTATTCCTTGAGAATTATCTTCAAATGTCACTCTTCAAACTTTCATCTCAATATTTTTTTCGAAGAAATATTTTTTTCATGTCATATTTCATGAACAACCACTATCCATTTACCAAATATTCTTATTGATGGTACACTTTCTGTATTCCTGAAAATGAAACAATATATTTTTCGGAACTAAAACTAGTTTTTATATGTAAATATTAGATAAAATAATTCATGGAATCCATTTTGTTTTGAATAGTGTGATTTATGAAATAATAAATATCAGGTTTTATTAATAGAAATATTTCTTCATCAATGTCCACCACATTTACACTTGGAAAAAAATGATTCACTTAGGGGAACTACATTATGTTGAAAAAAAATAGTTTTGGAATGCGTATCACCTTTTCTATAACTATTATTTGGAGGATGAATTTGTGAATACATTTTATCAAATTATTTCCTTCCATATGTGATGTTTGATAAATGTTTCAAAAATATATTTTTTCATATTTTAGTATAATGACTAAATTATCATTCTCACAAGAAATTGTTTTGGTATTGGTTTTTGTTTCACAAATATTTTTCTTTAAAACAAGTTTATCAACGTCTTTAAAATGTTTTTCATTATCATAATTTTATTCCATAAGGTTATATATATATATATATTCATTATTAATATTTTTATTATAAAGATCAATTGAATGATCTGATACTTTATTTTTATGAATATATATTATAGAACTTTTTATCATGATTTTTATTGAATTTGGAATTTTCATTTTCATGTTGTTTGAAAAAACTGTATACATCCTCAAAAGAAGGAAAATTATCCTATGATGATGAAGATTTATTATATAAAGAGTTAGAATATTTCTTATTAGGGAAATTTGAATTTAAATATATATTTGTAATAGATTATTCATTATGTACCTTAGAACTGAGGCAATGATTTTTAATAAGGATTTTGTTGATAATTACTATATTATTCTTACCAGATGATTCATATTCAGATGATTCAATTGATGAATCACCAACATTGGCATTCCATGTATCATTTTCTTTCAAAACATTATTTGTCATTGATAGTCCATACTTTTTCTTGTTTAATTCAGAATGTTTATCGTTACTATCATTTCTTTTATATAAAATACATTATGGTGTAATATGAACTACTCTTTTACATTCCTAACAAGTTAAATCAATGTATTTCTTTCCCTTTCAATAATTTTTATTGAATCTATAATAAAAAAATTCATTCCCAAAATATTGATCATTATTTCTATAATATTGTGTAGTTCATTATATTAATGATCACTTTCACCGGATTATGATATAACAACAGCTTTCATGGAATTGGATAATGCTAATGTTTTTGGTGTCTTGACATTAAATGTAGTAGTGAAGGCTATAATTTAATTACCATTCATCTTTTTATTAAAATATATATATATTTTCATTCTTGATTCATACTGAAGAATAGATCCAAATAAGTCATCATGATTGATTTGAGTAACATTACTTTTCTCATTAATATATGTCCTTCTTTATTAACATTCATTTGGAATTATATCAATTATATTTTCTCTACAAAATTCATCATGATGATCATTTTCTCCCATATATTGATGACTATTTATGATTATCGTAAATATTTTTTGAATCTTGTATACTGGTTATTTGTATGGAAAATCCAAACCACAATTTCCAGCTCGGAGCATGGCTCTTCTTGTTTATATAACATTAGATATAAAAAAATTATTAACATCTAATTACTTCGAGATATACGTGGATGATTCACATGAAGATATCTGTCTATATATATTCTTGGTCATAGAACATAACTAAGTCTTTTGAACCTGGTAATTCAGTTAATATTCTAATTTCTCTTGGTTGGTGAAGGTTCTGACTTATTTTTCTGGTATTTTGAAATATCTACTGAGAATGTGATGATTGTTTTCAGGAATTGAAAAGAAGATTTGTGAATGTTGTAGTTTTCTCACTGCCTTCCAGAAATGGTGAGTTTGTTATCTACAGTGTTTCTTCGTTGAATGGACTGGGTTGCGTCCTAATGCAAAATGATCAGCTAATTGCTTATGCTTCACGTCAGTTGAAACCACATGAGTTAAATTACCCTACACATGATTTGGAATTAGCTACTGTTGTTTTTGCTTTAAAAATTTAGAGACATCATTTGTATGGAGTGAAGTGTGAAATATATAGTGATCAAAAATTTATGAAGTATATATTCACTCAGAAAGAATTTAACATGAGAAAGAATAGATGGTTGGAATTAATCAAGGATTATGATTTCATGATCCATTACCATCCGGGAAAATCAAATAAAGTGGCCGATGCTTTGACTCAGAAAAGTAGTGTCTCATTAGCCATGCTACATTTGGAACAAGATCCTTTGGTTATTGATTTGATGAAATTTGGCATAGATGTTTTTGGTGAAAGAAATTCTTCTGTTTTTTTTCAGGTGTCAGTGAGATCATCTCTATTAGTCAGAATAAAGAAAGCACAAATGGAAGACAATGAGTTGCAGAAAAAGGTAGAGCTGGTTCAGAAGGGTAAGTTGCATGAATTTAACATTGATACTGATTGTGTTGTGAGAATCGGAAAGAGATTATGTGTGCCTTGTGATTCACAGTTGAAGAATGAGTTGTTATGTGAAGCACATATTTCTCCATTTTCAGTTCATCCTTGCAATACTAAGATGTTTAGAGATCTTCAGAAGTATTACTGGTGGGACGGAATGAAAAGAGATATTGCTGATTTTACTGTGAAGTGTTTGACTTGTCAGCAGGTTAAAGCAGAGCGGCAGTTACCGAAAGGGATGCTTCAGCCTTTACCAGTGCCAGAGTGGAAATGGAAAAATATATCCATAGACTTTGTTGTTGGATTACCGAAGACATCTCGTGGTAATAATTCAATCTGGGTTATTGTTGATCGCTTGATTAAATCTTCTCATTTCCTTCCTATTCGAGATACTTTCTCTCTAGATCATCTTTCTCGATTGTATCTTAAAGAGATAGTCAGGTTTCATGGAGTTCCCTTATCCATTGTATCTGATCATGATCTCAAGTTTACTTCTAGATTTTGGAAAGGCCTTCAGAAGCCGTTGGGTACCAAATTAAATTTTAGTATAGCTTTACATCCTCAATGAAATGGGCAGTCAGAACGAACAATTCAGACCTTGGAGGATATTTTACATTCTTGCTCAATGGACCACCAGGTAAGTTGGGACCAACATCTTTCTTGGGTTGAATTTTCTTATAATAACAGTTTTCATTCCAGTATACAGATGGCTCCATTTGAGGCATTTTATGGAATTCTTTGTCGAACTCCAGATTTTTGGGATGAAGTAGGTGAAAGAAATCTGATTGGACTTTAATTGGTAGATGAGATGGAAGAGAAAGGTCAGTTGATTCAGAAGCACATGAGAACAGCTCAGATCAGACAGCAATGTTATGTGGATAACCGGAGGAAGGATCTTTCTTTTGAGGTAGGTGATCATGTATTTCTCAATGTTTCTCCTTGGAAGAGTGTGATGTGATTTGGTAATAAAGGAAAGCTGAGTCCAAGGTTCATTAGACCATATGAAATTCTGGAAAAAGATGGATCAGTTGCTTACCGAGTGGCTTTACCTTCGAGATTATCTCAGGTACACAATGTTTTTCATGTTACGATGTTGAGAAAGTATATTCCAGATCCATGTCCAGTTTTGAGCCTAGAGGTAGTTAAGTTGGAAGAGAATCTATCTTATGAAGAACAACCAGTCCAGATTCTAGACCATAGAGTGAAGCTGTTGCGGAATAAGGTAATTTACCAGGTAAAGGTTTTATGAAAAAACCATATGGTTGAAGATGCAATGTGGGAATCTTAAAATGTTATGAGGGATAAATTCCCCCACTTATTTTGATAAGTGGATAAAAATTGAGAGGACGCAATTTCCAAAAGGGGGGAAGGATGTAACATCCAATCTAAATGAAGAATAATATATTTTCATTTTTATTAATATTTGTGAATTAAATAATAATTTTAGCTTAAAGGGGTTGCTATGTTCGATAGCATACCCGATATGCAACAATGGGTTTCTTTGGAATCTTACGTTGCACACTAATAATATATTATTGTTATTTTAAATGGTAGTTAAATCCTATCCGTTGTATTGGTGGGAATGAACAAAACTAACCATAATATGATTATACATGTATTTATATTTATCCAATAAAAGTTAGAGTCTTAATATACGAATGAATCTAATTTTAAGCATAATTTACATTAAAAGGCCAATTTACCACCTTTTAATGGAGAACCCTTTTTAAATATAGTTTTGGTCACATTAATACATTCTATATGACCAAATAATATCCTTCTTTAGAATTAGGACATAATAATTTACTTTGGGTAATTTTTTTGTATTTTTCTGATAATGTTCATTTTTTAAGGAATAGTGAAAATATTGTATTTTAATTCAAAACTATGTTTTAATATAATTTATTTATTTGGATAGATTTTCCTTTTAATTGGTTTTAAATTGTAAATAGATTATATTTTTACCATTTAATATAATTTTTGTCATTAGAAGCAATTTCACATTTAAATTGTATATAATCAACTGTCAATCTTTTGATAGTTAATATTTCATAAAAACACGCCTTTTGTTTTGACAGCGGGAATTTGTTTTAAATTAATTTTTGCCACTTCTGTGTTTTGAATTTGGAGAAATGGATTCCATATTTGTAATAAGGAGGTCCAAATTGTGTAAATAGGTAACTTATATTTTTATTCAATTTAAATATTTACCTCAGTAAATATTTTATTTACCATGGTTAAAGGGTAAATCAGGTAAATATGAGTAAAAATTATAATCTTTATTTACCCTAAAAGGTGTCCTATTACTATTGGATGAGTCATATCCGACCATGGGAATATTTGGGTCGATTTGGGGACCCCTTGGAGCCACTTAAAAGTTATTATGACACATTATTTTTATTAACATAAAGTAATGGCAAAAATGAAATAAACAGATATCTTTTAGTAAATTAATTCATACATGGGGTTATACAAGTTATAATTTCAACTATAAATATTAATTGGGAATCAAAAAATATTTCTTACATCATGGTAAATTTTTTATAATTTTTATACATCAAATAAATTAAATTATTTATGACACAATCATGATGCAGTATTTACCTCATTAAATGATTTAATTAAATAAGATTATAATGAATAAAATATTATCCAAAACACGTCCAATTATGATTGGATGATTTTATCTAGATTATTAGTCATCTTATCTTCGACCATAATTATTTTTGGACCATTAGAAACCGAATATCATTATATTATAAAATAATATATTCACTCTTTCTTAAAGAGCCCCTCCTCTCCATTATAAAAAGAGACAACTTATATGCAATTACTCACCCCTCTCAAGCCATTTGGATCATCCAAAATCTTCCCAAATTAGCTCCATACATCCCGATCCTCCTCATCAAAGCCTTAACTTAGGCATAAGGAATTTCAATAAGTTTTTGGTTCAAACCAATGTGAGTTATCCAAATTAATGGTAACAGTTTCTCTTAAATTGTTTTCTTTTACTTTTCTTTACCAACCCTTAAACTCTTTTTATTTCCTTTATTTTATATCAACACCAGTATCATAAATATACTAGGCTGTTGTTATGATAAATATTTGAACTAAAATTACACACACCTCCATCTAATGGGTGAAGAACATAATGTTTCTGTGGATGGAAAACTAACGCCTCATGAAACGATGATTGTTCAATTACATCTTACCATCTATCATGGTGGCCATTACGATGGAACTATATTTATATATGATATATATTATATTTCTGATTTATATATGCTTATTTAATTCCCAATTATATCAAACCATTATGGTTTCCATGGTGGGTAAATACGATAATCTCTTTTGAAGAAGTGCGGACTATCGCCCCCTCAAAGTGATGTGACTCTTTAATGCCCTGTGTGGGATGTATAAAGGTTAGAGTTAATGATATTATATATTTTATTTTACTAGAATTATAATATACCTATGTATCATTATGTTTTAATTACATTAAAATAATAAATAGAAACTAAAGTAGCGTTTATGCGTACGTACAGCTTACCGTCTCCATTAACGGTGCATTTCATTTCATACCTCCAAATGTTATTTACTATTATAAATACATGTATATTATTGATATATATGATATATATGATTCCCAAATAATGAATATCATTCTGGATATAATGAAACTTTTACCACGTGAACAACATGTAATTATAAGAAGTCCATTTTTGACTCAAGTGCCAAATATCGACAAAATGAAGGTTATTAACTTAAATAATTACATAATGATTATAACATGGTAATAAGTGATATAAAAGGAATAATAAACATGAAAAAGGTTCTTAAGAAAGTATAAATGAACTTTAGTTTATTATTCAAGAGATTAAAGAATGAACAGGTCAAGTCAGACATGAGGTATGGGAATTCATCTCAATCTCCGTTCATTGAGGCATTTTTTGTTTTATACATGACTTTCTTTTATATGATGTATAAAACCGTTTGTATTTTACTTCTATAAAAAAGGAATCTTTTCTCTATGAAGCATTTTACTAAATGACAAAAAGTAAAGTTTCTTTAATGTAAGCGGTTACAACGGCCTTTCTGCCGCCGCGAGTATTATTTGATCTTTGGTTTCCTTAACAAGCCAGAATGTTTTTAAAAGGAAAAAAATAAATACCAAATACTCTTTTTACGTATTTTGGTATTGAAAATGTTTTTGAGAATGGATTTATTATTTCAATATCTTCAAATGATATTTTATTATTTCAATGTGGAAATGTTATCTTTCCTTTATTCTTATGTTATGTGTTAAGAACATGTTATGGTTCTTGGGCATTATTTACATATATGGGTTGTTACATGATAAACCTAGGGCGGGTGAGCCTGAGATATCTCTTCAATGCATTGGCTAACGTGACGGAGGTAAATGTGAATGTTTCTCTTAATAGATATAGGGAATATATTGTGATGGGTATTCCAATGTAACTCCCTATATAGCTGTGATATCTAAAATGTAAGTATGGTATGGATGACACAAGTTACCTTTATGATTTATGATTTCTATGTGTCCTTCATAAATATTATGATTTCATGAGGTATGTAAAAGAGTTCATGTTTTTTATGTTTTTATGAACAAATGTTTTCTTTCACTATTTTATAACCCTTACTGATCCTTTTATGCTCATCCCACGTTTTGAAATGTTTTTCACATGACATAAAGATGAATAGGGTCAAGGTTTGGATCAAGGAAAAGCCATGCTCTCTTTAACATGGAATTAGGCATGACTTTTTTTCAAGAGTTCTTATTTTTGGAAAAAAGTGGATTATGGGTAGATGTTCCTACTTTGTAATATTTTGAGATGTAATAGTTATGTTCTAATTCCCTAAAACACTAAAACTGAAAATATCCTCAATGTGAATTATTCATTTAATTCAATATTATGTAATTTTTACGGCCGGGTCCTTATATTTTATGAACCTAAATTATTTTTCATGGTTTATATACATTAATTTTACATATTATATCATGAATTCAAATATTTTAGTGATATTGTAATCTAATTTTAATTTCAATTTCTAACATGGAGATTTTGATCCCATGTACTCAAGTGGTAATAGTCTATTAAAACAATGTAATTGATTTTTGACATTATTAATGATTATGATTCATTTATGAAATGATATGATCCATCACTCAAGAATTATCTTGAGTTTAATTGTCGTATATTTATTCAAAATATATCCTTCTATTAGTAACATTTTTCCACTCATTGGTACATAATATAATTTTGATTATGTTTTTATGAAAATTTGACCATATTTTTCGCTTTAGTTGGGAATCTATTATCTTTCTTAAATCATGTTTTAAAAAATGTTTTTACAATAATTTTCTAGTGATCCTAAATCATAATATTCAAGGGAAAATGGGTTTTAAAAATTTAAAATTGTTTTAAAACATTCAATTATAATTTTTAAATTCTATTTTAAATAAAAAATGATTCAAATTTTTTTTAATGTTTCAAAAATCATTTTAACATAGAAAAATGATATATTCGTCAAGAAATCTCTCTAAATGATATTTATAACATATTTCCTTTCTAAGATAACATATTTTGGTGTAAATGATTCCTTTTTAGGGAACTTATTCAAAAATTCCATAGATATTCCTTCTCCAATTATGCAATGTTTTAATGGAATGATGTTTATGAAATCCTTTTTTCCTTTATGGGTTATATTATTTGAAACCCACTTCTTCTAAATATTATTTTTATATTTAAATGATTATAAATCCTATCATTTTCTACTTTTTATGATATGATTACCAGTTTACAATACCCATTTTTTTCATGGGCTATTATATGTTTATTTATGATATTTTAGGAAATGTATGTATGATTTGACTATTAGAATGGTGAGACCTATATCTCACTCCAATTCATTGGGTAATTATTTATAACTCATGAGGTAGTCATGGATGGAATAAAGTGTTAACTCAGTTCATTATTACATGGATGGAATGTATGTGAATTCTATCCAGTAATATGGGGATGGAATGTGGTGTGAACCCAGTTCAGTAATGGTCTTTTTCTATTAAGATGGTCTTTGATGTGTTTCCTTGAGTAATATGGAAATCATTTTTTGTTATCATGTGTCGACCATATTTTCATGTTTTATTTTGAGGTTTTTCATTCATCAACATTGATATTTATTTATTTATGATAAATGTTTTATGAACTACCAATCTTTATGCAATGATTCTAGTCTAGGATCATTGATGTGGAGGTTTTTCTCTTCTATTTTCATGATATCATTATCATACCCCTTTTCATATGTTTATGCTTACATTCCTCCCTTGTATATCTTACTAAGAATCTGATATCACCATTTTTTTCCATCCCCATTTTATGAATATATATATTAGTTTTACCTTATTAAGGGTTATATTCAAGAAGAAACTAATGGTAGATAATGAATCTCATTTATGTAAAAGTATTTATGTTTCCTTGTTTTTGAAGGGCACTAGGATTGTAAAATCATATAGAGATTGATTGCATAATTTTATAAGTACTAAGAAAATGTAATTTAATTATATTGTATAAATTTTAAGGGTTTATATTTTTGGTATTAGAGAAAATGATTAGTTAAACATTGGATTATATTATGACAAACCCATATTCAGATCCCCAAGGACAAGGTGAATGATAAGTCAAATAATAAAGAAAAGTATATGAAAATGTACTAGAATTTTGGTAAACGATATGGTCGGTGGTTTCCAAAAAAAACAACCCCATCTGAATTCTACAAGTTTTTATAACACTTTCATAGATATACCTAGGTGTAAAAATACAAACATGATGTTTGGGTCTTACTTGGGGTAATCTGGTACACTACAACAAGCCTTTCCCAACACCAGGTCTGACACTCCCTAGGGATATTCTTTTGGAAATCAGGAAATTTTCCAAAACAATCATGAAGGATTTAAAAACATGTTGTCTATTAGTTACCTAGGAAAAACATAAGGCTTCATATATTAGTGACGATTTTCAAATTTTGACATCATATAAATTAATTTTCAAAATGGTGTTGTTCCTCATTAGGATAATTTTTTCTAACTCAATGATTTTTCTTTCAGTCAATGTATAGAACCAGAAATAACCACATTAATGGTGGATGATATGGATAGTGAAATTATTATCTTCCTGATCCAAAACTAATATGGGATTAGGAATGAATAATATCATTACTATTCTTACACAACATTTCAATTCAATGAAACATTATATACTTTTAAATCAAAAAATGATGGTACAACATTTTGTTGATTCATCATGAGTAATTTACCACATTATTTTAGAGGGTATTCTAATCCACATGTTTCTCATAAATGGATCAGCACAACTAAAAGTAGATTATCCATTCTCCAATGATCATATCCTAAAATGGTATTATTAATATTTATGGGTTAAAATGCATAGCATAACATTAGTGGAATCTAATCTATAATACAAATTAGTAACAATATTTTGAATCCATGTATTGGGATGAAACATGAACATATTTTTGGTAAGAACATTCATCAAATTATAAACACCAAGATTGAGAAAGAGTTCCATCAGTGGAATCAAATGGATGATGAATATTTTGGTACCTACAAGGCTGATTTCATGAGACATTCATGGAATGATTAGAGAATTATCGTACAACCCAAAATTAAATTTCAAAGGATCTTTAGTGGATTAATGAAATGACTCAGAATGGATATGGAAATAAGACACATTATTAGATATGATGAGACTGTATATTGTGAAATAAATGTTGAAATAGAGGATGAAGTCATGTATCAACCTCAAGGTTTTGATATGAATTTTAATATTGAGTGTAAAAGAAACTCTAAAACCTATGGAGAAAAGAATATGAGTATTCCATTATGATCAAAATTAGGTTTTAATCATAGAGGAATTTGTCTTTAGGGTTCAAGTAAATTTTATAAATGGGGAAAGGAAAGTCACCGAAAAATTGATTTTTTAAATGATTGGATTAGGTTTGTTCAAAATTCTAACGGAGAGAATGTGAAACAGAATGATCCTCACTTGATTCAGTGATAAATGTTTTTGGATAATGGAAATTTGGTGTCCTATGCCAAAACCCAAGGGATGGTGATTATGATTGACATCACCAACCTCTTATTCTAATGGAATATGGTAGACCTATTCAATCTCTATTTCTGTCGAGGAGTGTGATAATTACATGATAAAAGGTACTCATACCATCCTCTCTAGAACCCCTAAATTCACATTTCATTTAACATATACCCATTATATCATATATAAATATGATGTTATGTGTGTTAATATTAAAAAAATAATAATTACATTTTTAATTTGTACTGAAATCCACTAATGGTATGATTATTGCATCCCATGTCTATGATTACTCTCCGGTTTACATTTGTGGTAATGTGATTCATGTAAATATATTCAATCTTCCATTAGTGGAATATGATATCATCTTTGAAATGGATTGTATTTATTTTCAAAAAACTGAACTGAATTTTTTAGGAGGGGTGGTTAATTTTGATAATCCAAACCCTCCTATGATCATCCATTCATGTTATCATAGGTATTCACTTATAGTAGAGATTTAATATATTGTATGGGTCATAATTAACATTAAATATCATATTTTATCTCAAATGGTTTTGGAGAAAATTGACCTTGATGATATATTTACTGGTCAATATTTTGTGGATGTATTTACAGAAGATTTTCATATCCATCCATTAAGACATGATGTTGATTTATTAATAGATTTCATAACTCATTCCACACAAATTTCCTAGGATCCATATATAATACACCAAATAGAGTTTTAGTAATTTTAGAATAAAATACAAGAAAACATTGATATGGAATTAATTTTTCAATTTTTGTAACCTTGGTGTTTACCCTTTCTATTTGTTAAAAATAATGATTGTTCGATGTTGCTCTGCATTGATTCTCTTGACTTGAATAAGATCACAATAACGAACAAGTACCCTCTTTCACTTATTGATTACATGATTGATTATGTTTTTGGTGATCAATAATTTTACAAGAATGACCTATATTTTATATTTCATCAACTTATTTTCAAGAAAGATTATATACCCAAGACAACATTTTAAACATGGTATGGATGCTAAGAATATATAATGATGGTTTTGGTCCTACTAATTTCCCTTATTTCATTATGGATTTAATGATATAGAGTTTAAATATTTCACTAATTAGTTTTTAGTAATTGATGATATTCTTTTCTATTCAAATAGCAATGAAGATTATCAGGATCACATGATAATTTTACTAAATATATTAAAAAAGGAGAAACTATAGACAAAATTTATGTACATTGAATTTTGGTGCAAACGGGTTTCATTTTTTGGTGACATAATCTCATGAGATGGTATTGTATTTGATCCATTAATGGAAACTCTTATTTAATGTTGGCCTAGCCCAACCACTATGATTGACATCCTTAAAATTCATAGTTTAGTGTGACATTATCTATGGTCTATGGATAATTTCACAAGATTTTCTAATCCCATGGCGGTGATAACATGTAAGACTGTAATTTTCCTCTAGAAAAATAAATGTGTAGAAAATTTCATTGAACTAAATAGAAAGACATTTGGTGCACCTTTTTATACATTAACATATACTGTATAATGGGTTTTAGTCTATAGAGATGAATACATGAAATTATTGAGATATTTTATTATGTATACTAACATTGTTATCACTTATTCATCATGACTGTTGAATATTCATGAAAAAAGGAACCAAAATCATGATTTGAAGATATAAGTGGTAATTTTCAAATTAAATATGTGGAGGAATTACTGTTATGGAGAAAACTAAGATATATATACTAGTCATAAATATATGAAATATATATTAACTTCAAAGGAGTTGAACATGATCCATATGAAAATGGTTAGGGTTTATAATGGATTAGGATATCTCAATAAATTTCAACCTTGGGAAAAAGAACATGGTGGATGATGCTTTGAGTAAGAAGGATAATGTATTATTATACATGATGAGAATAAAAAATGATCCAATGTTTACTATATTCAATGTATTGATCAAGAAATCCTGATGGAAGGGAAAATATATTATGTTTCATAAATAAATTTCCAACCCCATATCCATGTAATGATTATGGGGGAGTACTTGGAAGATTTATAATTTCAAAATAATGTAAGAAATGTTCCTATTTTTTAACATTGTTAGGATGTAATGATAAGGTTCCAGAATCTTGCATTTTTTACTTCCATACAAAATTTTATGATGTTGTTTTTATAGGAAGATCATAGTTATTCAATCCCTCTTAATCCTGGAAGTACAAAGATATATATGTACATCAATTAATTCTTATTATGTGATCTAATTTAGATAGGTATCATATAGTTTTTATCATGGTGCTTAATTTGCCAATACATTATGGCTGAGAGATTAAAGTCAATGGGGATATTGAATCCATTACTTATAAAAAATGGAAATGGGAGAACATAAATATAGAGTTTCTCATAAGAATTCCAAAAACATATAAATGGTTTAATTTTATATTGTTGATAGTCGATGACCCTACTAAGTCATCAGACATAGTTTCTATCAAAGAATAATTCACACTAGATTATCTTTCTTTCATATACATAAATGAAGTGGTAAGGGTATATGGTGTAACACATACTATATTATCTGATTGGGATTCGAGGATCTCATTAATGTTCTGAAGTAGCCTTTAGAAAAAACATGATATTGAATTTGGTTTATGTACTTCTTATCATCCTAATATGAATGTTCAATCTAAAATAACAATTAAATCCCTATATGATATCCTAAGATCAAGTTCATTGGATTTCAAAGGTGGTGGGGATCTACATCATCCTAAAGTTGAGTTTTCTAAAAAAAATATTCCACTCAAGAGTTAGTATGTATCCTTATGAGTCCCTATATGGGTTGAAATTTAGATATCCAATGTGTTGTGATGATGTTGGAGAAAGAAAAACATGGGGATCTGAGGTCGAAAAATGAAATAGGAGAGTGTGTTACAACAAATTTGGATCATATCATGGCATTACAAAGATAAATGAAAAGATATGTTGATAAAAGAAGGCGTGATCTAGAATTTCAATTTGGTGAAATTATGTTTCTACAAATCTCACCCTAGAAATATGTAATGATATTGGGGGAAAATCATAACTAATTCTTAGGTATATTAGTCCCTTTGAAATTATTTATCATATTGGGATGAGAGACTATCACTTCGAACAACCTCCAAATATCTATCATGTATGTGGTTTGTTACATGTACCTCTCTTAATGAAGTACATAAATGATCCTTAAAATGTAATAAACAGTGAGGTCAAACAACTTTATTATTATATTTCATACGAGGAACAACCATTTTAAATTCTAGATCATTCAGTGAAAGCTCTACGAAACGAGACCACTCAACACCGACTAGGCATACATTACATGCATTACTATTTTTCATCAAAACATAATTTTCTTTATAATTATCCAAATTATATAATTATAATCAAGACATTAAAGTTATTAATATGAAAAATAATTGAACATTTAATTTATTTTTTCAATTTTTTTTATAAAAAACATAATGATAACAAAATATATATTTTTTGGTAAATCCTTATATGTTTTAAAATTCTATTTCTCAAATGAACTAATTTAAATTCTTCTACGAAAATAACAAAATTAATTTTAGAAAATTATATTTATTTATATTAAAATTTTTTTTTTTAATTTATAATTTCTCAATTAAAATAGGGTTAATTTATGGTAGTTTTCAGAGAAACATCATTTTCATGAATAGAGAAAATTACCGAATTTTAATACAAAACTAATTTTTCATTTTATTTATTTATAAGGATAGATAAAATGTTAATTTGGCTCCAATTTTTAGTTATATTATATATTTATCGATCAACCTAATGTGTGTCATTGTAATCAATTTAATAATGAAATTTAATATTAAAAGATATTAATCTTTTAATCATTTTTAGTTTAAAAACCAGCATTGTCAACACAAATGTGAGATTAAATTGGACATAATTTTTATAACATCTTTGATTAGAATTTTTAAAATTGTATTCCATAATTTAAATCATCATAATTTTTAATTTTTAGTTAGGTCGACTTAGTTTTTGACCATAAAATTTAGCGAATGTAATTTAAATTATTTACAATGATTACAATAAAATTATACTTAATAAGAGACTAAACATTATAATTAATGGCCAAGATGACCTATTTCCTTTTATAAGACCCATTGGATGGAAATATTTTTAACCAATACTCCCTTGTTTCTAATAGGGAAAATTATTGTATCCACTTGACATGGTAAAAACATGGGGGAAACCATTTTCATATAATTTATTAGAGTGCCACACCTCCTCTATTATAAAAAGGACACATATCCTCCCACTTACTCACACGACTAATGACACGTTGGATCATCCATGATCAATACAAATAGCTCCTATATATCACTCCCATAATCCATGATGTATCACTTTGGGTTAAAATCTTTCCATGGAATCCCCTGGGCGCAGACCCAAAGGACATACCCAATTAAAAGGGAACACCCTCCCCCAAACTCCTTTCTTTTAATTTAATTCCCCACTCCCTGAGATCGTATTATTACATTATTTTATAACAAAAACAGTATCATAAATAAGATATTATTATGTTATTCTATGGGTTCTACATAAAATTAGTCACCCTCCTAACTAATAGGAAACATACATATTGTTTATGAGTACGGTGATCAACCACCTCACTAAATGATGATTGTTCATTTTTACATTACCAACTTTCATGATGAAAATCATAATTGAAATACTCTCTATACATTTTATATATTATATTTAATATTTTATTAATATTATATATATTTTTTCAACACATATTATTCTACTTTCAATTTCTTCTAAAGACGAAAAATTCATTGGAGGGAGTGTAGACTACCGACCCCTCAAAACGATGTTATTTAGTCGCACACTACATGGAATGTATTAAGGATGATTTTAGTGAATTTATAAGATATGAATGAAATAATAATTCTTATGTAATTATAATATATGTATATATTCATATGCCCATATATTTAGTTTTACTAATTTATTTCAGTAAGTTAATATAAATGGAAATTAAATTCATGCTTACCTCCAACACACCATATCCATGAATGGTGTATTACATTTCATAATTTTATATTATATAGAATAAAATAATATATATATACTTAATATAAATGAAATTTATATTCTGGTGCATATTTATTAAATCAGGATATACGTATAAGGACCAAGGATATAACAAATTAATACACATGTAATGAACATAGCGAATATTACATGAAGTGTAATCTTTACATATGATTGTTAACAAGAGGGTAATAAAAAGTTATAATAAAACCATATAAGGTATTATATATAAAAATAATCTTCTATAAAATATGTATATTAATGTTACATTTATTATACATGAATATTGTATGAGTATGTAGAGTGTCTAGACACATGGTAATGGGATTGAATCTAACTTTTTATTTCTATCAGATACACAATTTATTAACCACCCATTCCTTTTTTATAGCAACCCAAGATTAAAATACCAGGATATTAACTAATTTTGGATGAATAATTTGTACATTTCAAAAACACTTCCCCAAGGACTAAAATAGTTAGAGTCATTTAAATGAAGGAAAAAAGAATATTCTATCATGTTGAAAGATCTTCAACATCTCCCTAAAAGTTCCCAATTGTTCATACTTCTACCTATATCAATTCTTCATAACATGGTGAAAAGAAACATATGAAATGAGTGATCATGGATGCTCTGTATGGTAAATAAATAAAATTTTAATCATAACATGATAGAAATTGTATAGAAAAAGAGAATAAAATTTGAAGATAATAACCCACATATTAGAGATAATAATAAATATAGGCAGTTCATAAGACATGAAACATAAAGAAATAATAAAGATAATACATTAAATTATAAAATATGAATAAAAAATGGAATTTTTGTTGACACAGAATCATATAATATGATTTCCAAAGTAGCCAAGGAATCACTTCCACGAGGATCATGGTAGTATGGGTTCACTTCAAATTCCATCTTGGAAGTCATGGTCCACTCGTTGCCCATATTGTTATCAGGAGTTCACTACAAATACCATCTTGGTAGTAATGGTTCACTCCAATGTCTATATTAAAAGTCAAGAACCATTCTAATTAACATCATTGTTTCTCTTGAGATATATAGATATTTACCCAATGAATTGGTCAGAGAAACTAGTCTAACCCATATCATAATGTAAAAATACATACATGTTCCAAAAGATCACAAATAATCATATCATAACCCATGAAATGAAATGGGTATCATAAACAAATAATCATACCATAACCTTTAAAAAATATAGGTTTCATGATCATTACCTCAAAATAATTACCCACAATTGATAAATGATTCCATTATCATATATCCCATGAATGAGAAATAGGTTTCATTATGTCCATGACATTAACCATAACAAATTCCTATATATAAATTGAATGTAACCATTAAATCACTTTTTATAAGGTCACAAGTAACATCAACAGATGTCATTATAGATGGAAAATAATTTTGAAATATTTTTCCAAAATATTTCAGGAGGAAAATATTATTTTTCCTTTGAAAATAATTTTTAATATGTAAACCATTTGAAAATAATTTTAATATTGAATACGTTGATAACTTTCAAATAATACGTGATATAAATTTGAAAACCATTCACAAGAAAAATTATAAAATAATATTCCATTCATTTAAATAAAATATAATCGAAAACACTTTTAACAAATATAAATAATTATTAAAAGTTTTTTTAATACCATTTTATTGAGAATTCATTGAAAACATATAAATAAAAATTTAAATCATTTTCAAACCCATTTTTGTTCAAATCATATAAATGGATTTAAAAAACTTTTTGAAACCAATTTTACTTGAAAATATAGTTTTAAAAATATTCTACTAAAAATTAAATTTTAAATGTGAGAAGATTTATTTAATGGATTGATGGATAACAAATCTATACATGCCGTATGAGGTAAAAAGAACGTCAATTTTTCATTCTAAAACAGATAAAGAAATGTCTAATTCAGAAAGAGACACAAATAATACTTTGAAAACATTGGTAAAAGAAGAATTA
The DNA here is from genome assembly GCA_963277665.1 of Viscum album. Taxonomy (NCBI): domain Eukaryota; kingdom Viridiplantae; phylum Streptophyta; class Magnoliopsida; order Santalales; family Viscaceae; genus Viscum; species Viscum album. Next base: position 446,254,431 of record OY728160.1, read on the forward strand.
GATAAAACATTATTCTAATGATTATAAGTTATTATTATAATATTCTTGTAAACCCATTTTATAAATCAATGTTTTAAAAGTAACATATATTTTTGACTTAAGAGATAATAATGTTGGTATTTCATAAAAAACCCCATTCTTAATTACTATAATATCCAAATAGTGTAATAAATGGTACCAATATATGACGAAATCATTAATAACCATAGTATAATAAATTTAATTATTGTTCATGGGATATGAATTATAATATATCATCAATGGAAGTATAAACATAAAAAAATTTGAAATGCGGTGAGATTGTCTTAACAAATTATTCTAACTTTCTAACATGGGATCATACTCTGCATTAACAAAATAGATATTACATGAATCATAAAATATAATTACAAAAAATAAATTCATGATATAAAATTTCAAATGGTAGTATATACACATTGAGTAAGAATTTATGTTCTTAACAAAACATGAGTATCAAGGAATGAAAATTTAGACAAAACTATTTTACTGATTTGGTTTTTTTTTAAACATAAAAAACATGATAAAAATATAAAAATATGGATATGTTAAATGCATAAATCTATTTGTAAGACACTTATTATACAATTGTGGTCAGTACATACACCTCACAAAAGTATGTAGTGGTAAACAAAGTATATATCATATGGAAATAACGTGAGATGAAGTCCATTTAACTAATGTCATGGCTCTAATTGTACTCAAAAAAAACAACTATACAATGAATATAAATTTGTTATAGATATTTTAAATAACAATATTTTTATGTCTAATACAATATATGTATTTATTATGATGTTATATTACATACTTGATAATTATCCTATGTTAAGGTCATAAAGAAGATAATATTCTATTTGTTTTTCAAATGTGTCATAATTTGATATATTGGTGTTCCATATACATATTTCATTATTAACGAATAAAAACCATGATATAAATATCATATATATACAGTATATTTGTATTTTAATAATATATAGAATATATACGTATGAAATGGACTACACCATTCTTTGAGACGGTAATCTGTACGTAAGCATGAAAGTTGTTTCACATTTAATTTTCGTATTGAATGAAATAAATAAAATGAAATATATGTATATATGTATATAATATCATCAAATTATCCTAATTAATAAATATATAACACATATTTTTAAAAAATCATTTCTTAATATAGTCCACGTATTGTATTAATGAATTATATATCTTTGAGGTGACGGTAGTTTACACTTCCTCAAATAAAATTATCTTATTTACAAAAAAGGGAACATAAAAAAGATATATGTTGTAAAACAAATAAATAATCATCAATAAATTATCAATATAATATATTACATATATAAATTTATATACCCATATAATATCTCCCGTGATAGGTGGTATGAAAAATTGAACAATCATCGTTTAGTGATGAAGTAGATCATCGTACACATAAACAGTATGTTCGTTATAAATTTGAAAGAGGTGTGAATTTATGTAGGTAAAAATATATAATAAAAATATACAACTATATTTATTATAGTGTTTTTGTTTTAAAATAATTTAATAAATATAGTGGAGAGGTGGAGAATGAAAATGATTGAAAAGAGTTTGAGAGAAGATATGACCTCTAAATCAGGGAATTTCATTTGATATGTACCAAAAGGCTTCCTTGGATAGCTTCCTAACCTTTGGAAGGAATAAATTAGTAATAGAGGGTTAATTTTAGGTGCATTGGTATGATATTTACGTATATTATGGGGTTTTAGTGGTGTGAAGAAGTGTGATATCTGGTGGCCTTTATAGGGAACGAGGAGTGGCACTGTTGTAAATATTTGAAGAGTGAGTTCCACAAAGTGTTTTCATGTTTTATGTTGATCCAATAATGATTAAAATCCTATAAATGTTTTTATAGGGTCTAAATATTTCCAAATAATGGATTTTGGAAAATTATATAGGACTTTTTTGGCATTAGGGTTATGGTTTAGTCCCTTGTTAATATTAATTTAACATTAATTGATGCCATTAATTTTAATGGATTTCTGAATATATTTGGTCAAAAAATATTTTTCCTTATTATAAATTATAATGTTCTAGGATTCCAATTATGGAATTAATTTTTCCAATTTCTAATCACCTATGTTTCAGAAATTAATTTAAAATTTATCATTCCGACAGGATGACACTGTGAATTTTTAAAGTAAAAAAATATGATCACAATTTTGCAATGTTTTTAAAAGAAATTCTATTATGAAATAACATCCAATGAACTAAATTTAATTTATTGAAAACATTTCCAATTATTATTTTAAACCAATTTAAAAGAATCATTATACATAAAAATAATTTAAAAGAAACATATTTTTTGACAAAAAATCATATATTGTCAACAAATCATTAAAAAATGAAACCTTACAAAAAAAAATAATTTATCCAACAAAATTTTTTATGTTTAAATTTAAATGATGATGATTATTTTTATAATATTAACTATTAAAATGTTCAAAAATTTGATTCTTAATTTTTTCAACATTAAATAGTTTTAATACTACATTTATAAAAATATAGGTTTTTATTCATAAAAAAAATTTGATCTTATCTTATACCTTTGGAATCTATTGAATAACTGAAAAAGGTATTCTATTGATAAACTATATTATATATAACATTAATATCACTCACCAATTTAATTTAATTTAATTTATTAGTGTAAAAAACACTATGACCATAAAAATAATATTTTTACCTTTTTTATTCTATTGGTTTTCATATTGTTTGTAATTAATTATTCAAATATGAATTTATATTATATTGTGTAAACCATATATTTTAATTAATTACTTAATACTATTCGTAACCACTAATTTATTTTATATTTTATAGCGTAGTATATTAACTAATAACTTTTTAATGTCATACTGTTGTTCTCTAAAAATCAGTCACGCGTTCCAGACAATCCATTGAAGAAATTCATTATTGTGCGTAACACAAGCTTGCATCAGTGTTCTATATAGATCCAGAAAAAATTTATGTTTTTTTGTTCATGTTTTATTTGGTGTTGTGTAAGACTAAATCTAAACATATTACTTTAGTATAAAATAACCTATCAAAAATTATATGTAAAACTAAAAATATTTCAAGTAATAAATTAATTTAAAAAAATCAAAAAACATGTGTTGTATCATTTTACCCCCCTTAAAGTAATGTTATCCCTTGAAATGATACCCTCTTATCATAGGATTAATACTTGAAATATTCATTCTAATAGACCAAAATCATAAAAATGAATCCTAAAACCCCCTTAAAATGAAAGGTTGGAACCACAACTATTATCCAAAGTAACATATTACCGGGTTTCCACATGGGATAAAATAGGTTGGTATTATATATTGGACAAATAGGAAAAGTTTATGTATTTATATGGATTGATTTAGTACATCAATCATATATAAATGAATAATATCTGAAACACTATGGGCCTCAAATTCATAAATCTATAATGATTTTAAAAGCTATCAGTTCAAAAAAAGGTATTAGGACTAAAATATTTTATTGGATCATTATCCTGATAGTGAGTAATAAATTTATTGACCAATAATATAATGAAATATAATTACTAGGTATATTTCCTTAAAAAATATCATTATTTAGTTGTTCTTTAATCAATTTCTAATTCATCCATTACTTCAAGAAATGGATGTCCAAAAATTAACACTGATGTTCGGAGCACTAAAATAAACATTTAGAAAATATTAAGGACCACAAAATAAATTATATCTTTCATTATAAATATCCATAAAAATAAATATGTTTAATAAATTAATCTCAAATAATAAAAAGTAACACTATTTATTCATAATAAATAATTATTCGTGAATAATTATTATACATTATCTAGGTCATTATGTCGGCCAATGATACGTATGATACTCTAATAATCATTTGGTCATGGGTTCAAGACCCACACAACCTTTCTGTAATAGACTAGTTTTCCCCCAACATACATGACTTCCTTTTCTAAAATATCACTAAAATTAATTCTAAAATACAAAAAAGAACATCATTAAAATAAGGTTAATCACTAAATAGACTTTTTACAAAAAATTTCAATACAAACTCAGTGCATAAATACTTCCTCCAATATTTAACATAAACATTTCATGAATGTTTAACCTTATAACCATTATGAGTGATTAATATACAAAACAGTAAAAATAATACAATGAAATAAACATAACATTTATTCCCCTATAAATCAGAATGAATCTCTTGGTTGTCAAATTCCAAACATGTGAATTCCCCCATCAAATACTCTCTTGAAACATGGTAACAACCTTAATTACCATAAATGATTATTGAAAACATGAATTATTCCATATTCAATGTATATTGTATTTTTTCCATAAATCAAAAAATGTTATAAACATCATCATTAATATCATAAACCACCAATCGATCATCCTTAATTTGTTCAAAGGTAATAACTACTATCAAATTTTCTTCTTTATATCCAACATATATTTTTCCAAAAAAAATTATCATTACATATGGAATATAATATGAGTAATATTTCACTTAATCACATGTTTTCCATGAACATAAACTTTTCCACTATGTCATTTTATTTTCCATCGGATCAATTCGTTATTTTATTGTAAATACATTGTGAAAAAAATAAATTTAACAATCATTATATATTTCACTATTCATATAAATTACTTCTTGAATCCAGATACATAAAACCTTTATTTATTCCACTTCATACTTATTCCATTAGCAAAGCTAGCTCATCCTATTACACAATACCCCAATGCATTCACATTTCAAGTGTAGCCACATTATTTTTAGAATTATAACAATTACTCATACCAAAATTCTGATCCTATAAAATAGAATTATTTATGGGAAATTGTGTTGTATAATGTCTATTTATTCCACACATAAAACACTATCTGTCGATGAGGCCTTAGGGATTCTGATATTCTCATGCATTCTATTAACGAAATACTTTATTTTTTCCCCCTGTAGTCAATTGATTTGTTTCCTTTACAACATTCAAAACATGTACATATTCCTCTATTAAATTAATATAGCTGATTCATTACACATTCCTAAAACCAACGCATCCAAATATTATTCTCACTATGGTCTCAATTCTTGGAAAAAAAATTTATCTTCCTTCGTGAGTCTGCTATTTGGTTAAGGTACACCTTGTTAACCACATTCCATTACTAGTATTTAATCATGATAAAAACATATCTCACTCCCATGATCACCAAACTTGACATATCATTAAAAAATGTTTGATCATATTAAATGTTCATCAAGTTCCCTCTAGTAACCTCCATTGACTAAAACAAGAAGCATAGTGTTAGCATTACTTATCATATAATAAAACCACACACTCATGAAAAGATTTACTTATAGGATTTCTAAATCATAAAAAATTCTTTAATCTAGGAAACTCAAGGTTAATATGAGGTTATTAATATCCCAATTATATTTAAATACATTATGACATTCTATGATGATTTTTTTAATTTTAAAAGCATATCACCCCAGAGTGTCAAACATGGAGTGTTTTATGGGTTGTTTTCTTGTTCTAGATTACCCCGAGTCAGGACAAGAAAATCATTTTTGTGTTCTTTCCTCGTGGTACATCTGTTCTAGAGCCAAATACTCTTGTAGTATCTAGAACAGTATGTATTTATATGAAACAATTCATCATATCCTATACCAAAATTACCAGATATTTTCCTAAACATTAATTCATGCTTATACTTAACCATAGAGACATCCCTATACATATCCTTAGAAATATACCTTTGGATCTCAATAATATTATCTCATATTAGTTTTTGATGGTTTACTAGATGTTTATTTTGATACTAACTATATCAACCAAAGTTTAACATACATGTATATTACATCATGTATGAAGAATACTTAGTACATTACAGAAATACATTATTGAGGACCATAATAGTATAGTCTCTTTAGAAACATGGAAAAAATTCTTCTATCTTGGTGAATTATCATCATCAAATCCTTTAAATATATTCACATTTAATAATTCAACCTAATACTTTTATTCATAATCTATGGAAGGTAAAAATAAGAAATGTGTGAGATAATATTATTAGTAGGGTGAGTAAAGGAAATGAGAATGAATAACCGGAACATAATGGTATGGAACATGAACATAACATTTGAAGATCATACCTTGAATATTAGATATCATAATACACGTTTTCAATTTATAATACATCAATCATAATAAATTAAAGAACATAATCCATAAAATAAAACTTATGAATAAAACATGTAATTCTTGTAGACATGTAAACATATAATATGATTTCTATATTAGTTATGAAATCACTGAATAGACAATCATTGTAGTATGGTTTCACTCCAAAATACCATATAGTTCTTCATGGTTCACACCCATGTCCATATTGGTAGCATGTGATGACTCCTCATGCCATCATGTTAGTCATGGTTCACTCTCGTGACTATATTAGTAGTAAATTTACATTCACAATACCATCTTTTTTTATCTAATGTGATATAAATCATTACCCAATGCATTGGAGGGAGATATAGATACCAACCATTACAATATGAAATCATTCATACATGTGACACAAGATCAGAAATAATCATATCATAACCCATGAAATTATAATGTTGTTATAAACATGTATATGTATCAAAATTTATTGAAAAAAATATAGTTTTCACAATCATATCATCAAAAGAATAACCTATAAAAGAGAAATCGTTATCATAAACTTTTATACCATTTAATTTAATTGGTTTTCATAATGGATATAATGTCAATCATAACAAAAACATTGAAACAATATTAATGGAACTGTTAAATAATTTTCTAGAAGGGCAGGAGTGACATCAACAGATGTCACCCAAGATAGAAATTACTTTTTAAATATAATTCAAAAAAAATTCATCAATAAAATATCAGTTATTCTTTGAAAAACCCTTTCTAATACCTAAAACCATTTGAAAATAAGTATCTTATCAATTACTTTGATATCTTATAAATAAGAGTTTATTTTATTTTGAAACTCCTTTCCATTGAAAAGTTATAAAAAATGTATCAAAACTTTTTGAAATGATTTTCATTAAAAAAAATATGAAAATTTTTAATGAATTATTTAAAGAAATTTGAAAAAAAGTTATTGAAAATACATTTATAACATATAAATAGGTCTTGAAATCATTTTAAAAACCATTTTCCTTGAAAAAATATAAAAGGATATTCAAAAAACTCTAAAACATATTTTCATTGAAAATATGTTTTGAAACATAAAATTTAATCATGAAACAAATCTTAAAATTATTGTCATGGATAAATCAATAATAGTCTTACAAGGTAAAAAGAACATTCCTTTTTCATGTTAAAATGGATGAAAAAATTCCTCATTCCGAAAATTTCACAAAGAATACTTTGATAACATTAGTAAAATACATAAAAGGGAAAATATTCTGATTATCACGGGTAACTTTTGTAATATTATATGAAATAATTTTTATAAAACCTGGTTTTTAAAGGAACACTAAATTCTGACCAAAGAGTGGGTAATGTAGGGATTTCTTAAAAAAATATTAACTATCTAATATATTAAATATTGGAACAAATTGTACCAATACATGAATAAATAGTAAATAACCATAGGCTAACAAAATTTTTGAATGTTCTTGATTGAAAAATGATAATATTTCATCAATGGAATCATAAACATAATCAATCTTGAAAAGCGATGATATTATCTCGAAATAATATTATTACATGGTAACATGGGATCATACTCTCCAGGTAAAAAACATAAATTCAATAAATCATAAAATATTATAAATAAATTTAATTCATGATATAACATTTAAAATTCAAGTATATACACTGTAAAGCTGAATTAAAGAGCATAGTAAAACACGATTATCAATGATGGAAAATTATGACAAAACAATTGGAAAAATTTGGAAAATATTCAAGCATAAACCACAAGACAGAAAATTAAAAAATTGATATGTTAAAACCAATAAATTAATGTGTATGATACATATAAAACAATATGGGGAACTACATACACAACCCAAAAGTAATGAGTGGAGAACATATTAAGTATCTATATGATATAAAAAGTGAGATGAAATCCCCTTATGGCCATGACCCGTCCCCTGTGGCCCATGCCATGACTACCCCAAGCCCACCATTAATTGGACAGTGGTTGGTGACTAGAACTGGAAATGTATCCCCCTATAATGTGATAGAATTTCCTTTAAACCTATAGAAACAAAAAAATCCATGGGTTTAACACAAGGCAACCATGAATTAAACTACTCTAGTAAAAAGTGTGCTTAATGTAAAGTGGCCAGAATAAAAGACAACATGGAATGCACATGTTCATAGAAAAAAAGGAAAACAGCTCCTGGATCGTCCACTCAAAATCCTACATGAAGGGTAGGTGCATCTCACGATCAATAGTCATGTGTCACGTCAAGTCAAATGGTCCACCTCAAAGCATCGTGCAGTCCTGGATATCTCATCCTCAATCAATGTTGTCTATCATCTGCCCAAAACACAACATGGTGCTGGTGTATCCTATGCAGGGGTGAGAATAATAATAATCAATAGGGATCCCATGTCCGTCGAAGGTCTCCAAGAGTTCTCCAATGGAAAAACCACAATGTAATACCTCAGGCACAAAGCACAAACCAGTCATCAACTATACTTAGGTATATTCCCATACATACACTAATTTTTTCAACATATACCCGACTCCAACATGAGGGATGAATATCACAAAGGTTACACCATGAAGTTAAAATTAAAACATAGGTGACACCCCAAAGGAAACACCACGATGGTAAAATTACCACATAGGTAACACCATGAAGGTAAAAGACTCAACTCATATAGGAATTTGTGAATTATAGAAATATATATTATCAGTCTTGAAGATAAATCATCTTATTCTATCATGATACACTACATCTGATTATGGGGATTCTGACCCACATAGGATTAATATGTACTGACCCACGCATTGACCCCCACATGATCTGACTGACACAGGATCCGTATGTGCAGACCCACACAGGATCGCTGAGTGTTGACCCACATAGGATATCACCCACATAGGATTGGTATGCGTTGAACCACACATGATAACCGGGTTCTATCCCATGCAAAATATGACCCACACAGGATCGTTGCAGACCCATATAGGATCGCTCAGTACTAACCGTTGTATGATCTATCTCCAACCTCTGCCTCACTGCCAACCAATGGATTCCCATTCATAGAACACTTGATTCAGTGAGAACCACTTCTCATGAAAATCATCATATTTTAACCAGTATTAAGACCCATGAAGATGTATCCCGAAGTGCGACCATGTCGTATGTGTAAAAAGAAACAGACGACGCATCAATCAGATGCCTGCTCTGTACGTTATTGGCATTTTAGTTCTTAGGGCCTGACTGGATTCAGAGTCACTCCAACCTAGATGTATTTGATCATTCTCTAAAACTCTTGTGAAGTATATCAAATGGGATGCTTTGTCACTAGGTTCCTTACTCCATATATTGTTTGTCAATTAGATTCATAATCTATAAGTTACACCCCTTTCCATGTAATGGGATGATCGCACCTCAGTTCAGCCTGGCTTGGTCATGACAGCTGGAATATTCCAAAGGGAACAATTACCCGAATGGGTTCCAATGCCACTGAAGGTGTGTCCATCATACACATTGTATGTAAGTTACAAGCATTTATTTATTCGAGACCTGTTTGGGTCAGGGCCTGGTCTGACTCGGTCAGACCGTCCCAACGCAACAGGTCTCGAGGTCCACCTAACTCTGCTCAAGTCTGGCCCACTATGGTTCAGACTAGTTTACGGGGTCTGATCAATGGGGTCAACCCGGTTCAGTTCACGGCCTGGGCTTCGATCATCCGAGCATGTTGGGTGGGGCTATGCCGAACTGCAGTGGCCCACCAGGCCTCGAGTTTAACCCACCCCGCTCGGCCGTCCCGCCGTCGGCCCGATTAGTTTTAAGGAATGCTATTTTGGGGAATTTCCATATCCCCAGTGGGAAGCTTACCTAGGAGCCACAATGATGTTTTTTGAAATGTGGTGGAAATTATATTGGGAATGTATGAGATAGGGTATTAAAGAATATTTATCTCATTGTTATATTTTCCAACATGTCAAGTCCGAGAACCATACACTATTGGGTCTGATTCCTCAACATACTATTATATTGTGGAAGTGGGATAAGATATTTATGGAAATTTTTCTGGTGTTCCCATGTCACAAAAGAAAAAATAATTCAATTAGGTTTGTAATAAATTAGATGATTAAATCCGATCAAATTATACCCATTCATGACCCACCCAATGCTGATGTGTATGGAAATATGTACATGAAAGGGGTTTTTAGAATACATTGATTTCTAACTACTATATTTTCTGATAGTGTTCATCAGATCACTTATGGATTTTGTGTTGGATCATAATATATATATATATATATAAATGAATATGTGATGGAACAATACAAGAATGGGGGTGGGGGTTAATATTAGGTATAAAAACATTATATTTAAACTCTTTGTAGAAACTCATTTTAAGAGGTCTTAAAATCATACTATTGACCAACAACATAAATGACCATACACGTCCTTGATCTGATTGATATGATATGATTAGATATAATATATTATCCAAACTATTGTATTTCAATTGACTAATATGATTAGATTAAAAAAATTAAATGATTATACAATACAGTGTATATAATATTTTAATATAATATGTAATGAATGTATCTCAATTGAAACAATTATAATAGAAAAGAACATAAATAGATAGTGCCCTTTCTAAAATAGTAGTTAGCAGAAATGTAATGGTATTACTATTCATTTCTCCCAAATAGTATGGTTTCCTTTTTCCTTAGAAAAAAGGAATGACTAACCACCACCTGGGTAAACCCTCTATACTACAATTAGCACATCTGTCTTCCTATCCCAGAAAGTAGTCAATTAAGAAGTTTTTATGCACCTTCGACATTCAAATACATGAAATACATTGATATGATGATTGGTACAACCGTCTTCATGTCTAAATAATCCCTCGATCATTATCAAAATGATTGGTCATACAAAGAAAAACAAAGAACATATTGAAATGCAAGAATATGGAAGAAAATTTTCATGTCTTGTATCATCAATCCATTCACCCAAATCAAGAGATATGTCACATAGTGTCTCACTAGAACATTTAATATTCAAATATTTATTTATAGGGATAGAATGACCTCATATTTATAGGCATTAGGTTTCAAAAGGAAACATTTCCTCCAATAGTGATATTTGTCCAGAAAATTCAGAGGGATTTGAACACCTAGCATAATAATAGTTAAAAAAAGAATACATGGCATCGCATTGATTAGTATATAACTATATCAAAAACATCATTAAATTAGAAAAAAACTGTGTTTAGAAGTATGAAAGAATGGATAAGATGGACTATAAAACAAGTATGTAGTATTGAAATAATATATGAGATCAATGAAATACAGGAGTACGATATATAACTTGGTTATAATTTATACCATGATTACAATGCATATTGTGGTTACAATACATAACACATTCACGATGATGAACAAGGATAAGATGGATATCATTGTTATGATTCATATTTGCATTATGATTCATATCGTGGTTATGATTAATATCATGGTTAACATACATTACATGATTACGATGCCTGCTGTGATGACGATGTATATATTGGTTAAGATGCATAATATTATTACGATGTATAACCAGGTAACGATTCATATTGTTATGATGCATAAAATCAATATGATACATAACCCAGTTAGGATGCATGTGGTTACGATGCATAACATGAATATGATTCGTACCCTGGTTATGATGAATTTGTTTACAATGCATAATATGAGAGAGATGTATATCCTATATATGAAAATATCAAATATAGTTAAGATATATGTGATTACTATTGAAAAACAATATTATATCATTATGATAAGAAAAAAACATATGTGATTACGATATATGTGATTATGATTTGAATAATATATATATGAAAAATAATAAGTAAAATGCGTTTTCCAAGACATAACAATCTATGTGAAAGTACAAACATGTTTTGACAAAAAAAATCTCCCCCATTTTGGAATGAAAAAAACAAGATAATCAAAAAGGACTTATCCCCACTGAGTTTAATAAATATTTTGAAATTATTTAGTAAATATGACTGATTCCACCTTATGATAAGGATTGTCTATAAGGATTGTATTCTATTTATGTTTATACCTGTTTCTTCCCCTTAATAAAGTATTCATCCTTTTTCCTTTTTTAAAAGCAATTTTTTTACAATCCATTATCCCCTCTGTAATTTTCAAAAATAATAAAAGAAAAATCATGCCCTGCAAAGAGTTAGAGAAGAGAAGTAAAAAATAATATACAATGGTTGGAATAATATTTTATTAAAACAAGAGTTCAACATTTCATTATTTCCACTATTGTTTTCCATGAGGTTAATCATCGAAGGAATCATCTTCATGAATTATTTTATATCCTCCCAAAATTATTCAATGGGTTTTTTCAGAACCATTAGCTTTGTATCCTATTCTTCAATAAACCATTCTTGCTTCTGGACCCTTTGTTCTAGATGCTGATTAATTACATCCCGATTTTTAATCCTTGCTTCCAAGGAATTGGAATCCGTGAATTTATGACTGTTGGCCTCCTCCAAAATAAAACACTAGTTGATAGAAAAAAAATATCATTACATTAATTGTCCAATTTTTCCTTTATAGAATCATGATCTTTAGATTCTATTCATTTCAAGGTACTCATTCATTGAGAGAGGTCATGTTTTTCATTCAAATAAGAAACCACCTTTTCGTAGACTAGATTGAGATCATTTACCCACATCACTAATTCATCAAGATTATCAACCTGATACTTGAGATTATCCTTAATGTTTTACGGCCACATGAAAAACTTTTTAAATTCCTTGTTGTGCTCAGCAGCACATTCCTTTAATATCTAGAAATCGAATTCATGATTCTGAAACATGTCTATCAAAATCTTGGGAGACTCTGTTCTTTCACTATGACTTTTTGAAATGATTTATTGTCTGGCTTAAAATATTGGTATGAATAGTTTAATATTTTCCAATCTATTTAAATCCTATTCTATGTATTTAATTCCCTTCATTGTGATTGTTATTTCAAAATCATCATCTTTAGTATATTCAATAATATCCCTCAAATGAGGTTTAGTGATGATATGTTGAGCTCACAGATTTCTATTTTAATCAGATTCTTATTATTCTTATTTATGAAATATTTTAATTACATTCATCAAATAAACCCTTTTAGAATTTTCATTGGAAGGGTGGGAATCAAAAGATGGAAATTGGAAGTATTAAACTTCTGACAATTCTGCTGAATAATTTATCTTGTTGGCATCTACATTATCTCCCTCTTCTTCTTCTTCATGACCTTGTTCTTTTTTCCCTTGTTCTTCTACCTCTTATTCAGGTTAAATAATGAGAATCTGGGTATTTGATTTTTCAAATGCCTATTTCTCTTTTCCTTGATCTACTATATCTGATTGAGTCTGTAAAGTTGGAACCATTATAAAAATTCTAGTTTTTGATTGCTCGGCTATATTGAGAAGAGTATCAATGCCAATAACATGGGAATTCCCATTATTCATTATCTTTTTCCTTTATTATTCTATAAATGTTTCTTGTGTTCTTATTTTCAGTTTTAGGGCTTCATCTGGATCCAAACCAAATTGAGGATCCCCTCCATTACATTCTCCCTTCTTATTCTTCAACTGAGATATAACCTCATCCAACAATGCCTTATGTTTCTTGGAATTATTTTGGATTTCAGACATAACTACATTTCTTTTCCTTGAAAATGATTTGTGGGATCAGAAGGTTGTTCAATCCCTTTAGCTATATCATTTCCTTTTCCAGCTTCCAAATCCTTCATAAATTTTTTTCATTCAGGATAAAATCATAACTTTAGTCTCTTTATTGTATCCTTACAAATGAGAATATCCTTGAAAGATGTCAGATTTGTAATGATTGTGATATTACACTAAGATAATAATTATTTCAAAAACATATTGATTTTGGTGGGAAACATGATCACCTCTGATTTAATGGATCCAAATTTAAGCTTCATTAATTGTTATGGAAATAAATCTCGTTCGATTGAACTTCCTCATATTCTCCATATATTCAATAACATAAACATATGAAGCATTCAAAGTTTCCTTTTCACCCTTTATAGAAACTAGAATGACTTGCATCAAGAGGGCTATGAGTTGATTATCTACTGATAAATGACATACCTTTCTCTTGTCCTCATTAATCTAAAAATAATATTCTTCAACATTTATTTTATCAAAGGTTCCATCTTGTTCTGGTAATATATGTAATGGAAAAATAGAATCCCTCTCACATTATAGTCCTACAAGATTGGATAATTTTTTTACAAAAGTTATAAACTCTCTTCCATACATCATAGAAAAATATTGAGACCATTTCCTATATCCATAGATTTATATAATTGTAAACCATCCTCATAATATTAAAAATATTGATCTGAATCTAGTCTTCCAACCGAACAATATTCCCACCGTAGGAAATTTTTTTTATCTTTTTTAGTGGGGAATCAAAAGTCTCATAATTTTATCTAGAGACAATAGTTAGAACTTAAATTAAGGTAGATGAGAATTATTTTGGAGACATTATCTTTGGAGATGAACCTGGTGACTCATACATGAATAAAAATGTAAAAACCTGATGATTTGTTTCAGCTATAGAAGACTAGGAGATATCTGATTACAAAAACTGAGGTAAAATCTTATAAAAAACCTTACTGTATTTAATGATCATCAATATTTGAGAGAAATTTAGAGAAATTCGATGTGGGATGGGTCAGATGGGGTTCTTTTAAAATTAAATTTGATCATTTTGATTATATCTAAAAGGATCCAATGGTTGAGAATGACTTCGAACTCTTGCGGTTTTACTTAAAAGAAGATCTTATTCAGAATGTATTTAAATAGGAATAAAAGAAAGAATTTAAAAAATCTCCGTGAAATATAGTGAACAAAATTACAATTTAGAATTTGTACCTATCAGAATATCAGGAAAGATATATTGGTTTTAGTATATTGTTCTTATTATAATAATAAAAATAATATCAAAACTTATATGAGATAGATATGAATTCTAAATTAATAAATTAAAAAATTGGTACTGATAAAATTTTCTTATACTAATAATATAGTACAAATAAAATAAGAAATAAATAAACATAAAACTGATAAACATGAAACTGATGAAAACATAAAACTGATAAAATGTAAAACTGATAGAAACATTAAACCAATAAAATGTTTGACAGATAAATCTAAAATAGATAAATGTTGACATGATAAATGTAAAGCTGATAAAAATGTAAAATTGATAAATGTAAAACTAATAAAAGTAAAATAGATAAAAGTGAAATAGATAAATGTGAAATCGATTAAAATAATTTATATTCTCCCTTTTAAAAGTTGTAACATAATGGAAAGAGTTTTTATATACATGAAATAAATGCGAATGATTACCTTACAGTGATCATTCATAGTTATTATTTAATGTATTAAAATTTATCGTAAGATAATGTTTTAGGAAAATAATATCAAGTTTGTTCGTGTTTTCCAATGAATTGTAAAATAATATCTCTTTTTAGTGTGTTACCTCTAAGAAATTGATACCTAATATCTATATGTTTTTCAAATGAGTGATATGCAGGGGTTTTACTAAGAGAAATCTAACTAGTATTATCACATAGTTTTTCAGTTTTGAACAAACTCATACTAGAGTAAATGAGTGTGTGTGTAATACACAACACTTGTGCACAACATCTTCCAGATGGAACAGTATCACCTACAGTAGTGGAATGTGCTACTAACTGTTGTTTTATTCATTACCAAGAAACTAATGAATCCTCTACGAAATGAAAAGTTCTATATGTACTTTTTCTACCCATTCTACAACCATCAAAGTAATTGTCTGAATAATTCTTGAAATAAAAATATTTAGGGAAGAATAAAATAGTTCTATATCCATAGTTCCCTTTATGTAGTAAAAAATTATTTTCACTACATTTAAAAGAGATTTCAATTGATTAGATAGATATATTTCACATAAGCATACTAAAACCATTAAATCTAGATGAATAGATATAAAGTATATAAAACATCCTATCATACCTCTAAAATATCATTTATCAATGGGTTTTCCAACATCATCATGAACAGGTGTATTTAAGGAAATTATTGGAGTGTTTGTACATTTAGTTTTTTTATATCTATACTTTTTAAGTAAATATTTTTTATACTTATTTTGGGATATATTGGTACCTTTTGGTTTTTGATAGATTTGGAAACATAAGAAGAATGTTAAGTCACCATCATACTCATTTCAAACTCAAATTTCATGAGATTCACAAATGAATCAGTATGAGATTTGGGATTTGATCCAAATATAATGTCATCAATGTTGTTTTAAATAATAAAAATATTTTTTCCCATTTCTATGAAAAGAGTTTGATCTGTAGTACATTTGGCATCATTTTTTTTCAAAATAAATCATGTAAGTATACCATACCAAGATCTAGGGGCTTGTTTAAGTCCATACAAATCAATGTTAAGTTTAGAAACATGATATAGAAGTTTTGAGTCAACAAAACAAGGTGGTTGTTCTCAAAAAACACTTTGTTTACAAAAAAATTATGAAAAGAAAATTTTATGTCAATTTGAAATTTTTTGATGTTAATGATTGATGAATATGAAAATAGAATTTGAATATATTCAAGTCTAGCTATGGGAGAAAAGTTCTTTTCATGGTCTATTCCTTCATTATGATTATAGACTTTGGAAATAAGTCTTGATTTATTTTATATAATGACTCCATTTTCCTCACATTTGTTTCTGAAAATCCATTTTAACCCAATTAATGATCTTTCTGTATATCTTTAACCCATTGTCCATTCTTTATTCCATTCAAATTCAATTAGTTCATATTTAATTGATTTGATCCAATCATTATCACCAAAGGCCTCATTAAAAATTTTAGCATCAAATAGAGATAGAAAAGATAGATATTAAATTTCATTTCTAAAGAAACTTATAATCCTTATAGGTTTATTTACATCACCAATGATATTATCACTGGGATTATTCTTATGAAATAATTGATCTCGGTTTTGAAAAACCTATAAAACATCATAAGATAGAAATTATTATGGGTTAACACTACGAGAAAACCGCCGTTTAGCGGCAGTTTTTTCGCGGCGGTTTTTAAAACCGCCGCGAAATGCGTTTCGGGCTGGCATTTCGCGGCGGTTTTTAAAACCGCCGCGAAAAAACCGCCGCTAAACGGCCAAAAAAATAATTTTTTAAAATAATTTTTTTAAATTTTTTTATTTATTTATTTTTTTAATTTTATTCAAGGATTAGCGGCGGTTTTTTAAAAAATCGCCGCTAAATAGCGGCGGTTTCGGTAAAACCGCCGTGAAATAAAATGAAAAAAATAAAAAAAAATGTCAGAAACCCCGAAAACACTAAAACGATCATAACTTTTGATCCGGGCGTCCGTTGAAGCGCCACGACTAGTCAAATCAAAGCTCATGAAGAGATATAGAGGCACATATAATCAAAACTGTGAGACGTTCTAAGGTGTGGACGATATTAGAGTTATAAAAAAGTTGCAAAAAGTTCTCCAACTTCAAATGGCCATAACTTTCGCTTCGGGTGTCCGTTTGGGCTCTACCACATATCAAATCAAAGCCAGCGAAGAGAGCGACGCACCGGTTCGACAGAAGATTTCTTCTGTCATGATTTTCGACCCCAAAGACCCCTCTGAAGGCCTCCAAAACCCAGTTTCGGTCACCGGTGTCCCGTCGAACTTGTATTCAAACAGACCTAACATTCGATCTGTGTGTCAATTCGGCCTCCTCCACCTGCCAGATCATAGCTCGTTCCATGAGCTTCAGTTTGACTGGTTGCGGTTCCCACATGCACTCATAGATCATATGTTATGGCCTTTTTAGTGGGTATCGGGTTTGTTATGTTTTTCAATGCCTCGTTTCTAGCACCCATTCCCGGTCAGCTTTTTTTTAAATGGTCGTAACTTCCGATCCGCATGTCCATTCAGACTCTTTCACCTTTCATATTGAAGATCGTTTCAGGATCTTTGATTTGACAGGCCGCGGATCTAAAACGGACTCTCGGATCTTAAGTTATCTCTGTTAATGTGAGTCCAATGTTTTTGTCTCTTTATGACCGTTTTGACGAGTTTTAACGGTAGCTCCATTTATTACTGTTTATTTGGGTTTCCATGACTTGTTATCTATATCAATGGTTTTTTTGTGGGTTATTATGATGATTATGTTGAATTATTAAGGAGTTTTCCAGAGTTGTCACGAGTTTTCATGCGTTCTCATTCTTTCTAATACCTCATTCCTCATATGCTTCTCCATCCCTTTTCATGCATTTTCATGTTTTTTCATCCCTTATCACGTCTTTTCATACTTTTTCATGTCCTTCCTTTATTATTTATTATTTATTATTTATAATATACTTTAATTTATTTATTATATATTATTTGTAACTGGTTATTTATTTTTTATTTTTTATTTTTTATTTTTTATTTTTTATATTTATATTTATTATTATTTATTATTTATTACTTATATTTATTTATCATTTATATTTATTTATTTATTATTTATTATTTATTATTTATATTTATTTATCATTTATATTTATTTATTATTTATTATTTATTATTTATATTTATTTATTATTTATTATTTATATTTATTTATTATTTATTATTTATATTTATTTATTATTTGTTATGTATATTTATTTATTATTTATTATTTATTATTTATTATTTATTATTTATATTTATATTTATTTATCATTTATATTTATTTATTATTTATTATTTATTATTTATATTTATTTATTATTTACTATTTATATTTATATTTATTTTTTATTTTTTATTTATATTTATTTATTATTTATTATTTATTATTTATTATTTATTATTTATTATTTATATTTATTTATTATTTATTATTTATATTTATTTATTATTTATATTTATTATTTATTATTTATTATTTATTGTTTAAATTTATTTATTATTTATTATTAATTATTAATTATTTCTTATTTCTTATTTCTTATTTCTTATTTATTATTTATTATTTATTATTTATTATTTTTTATTTTTTATTTATTATTTATTATTTATTATTTATTATTTATTATTTATTATTTATTATTTATTATTTATTATTTATTATTTATTATTTATTATTTATTATTTATTGTTTGTTATTTATTATTTGTTATTTATTATTTATTATTTATTATTTATTATTTATTATTTATTGTTTGTTATTTATTATTTGTTATTTATTATTTATTATTTATTATTTATTATTTATTATTTATTATTTATTATTTATTATTTATTATTTATTATTTATTATTTATTGTTTATTATTTATTGTTTATTATTTATTATTTATTGTTTAAATTTATTTATTATTTATTATTTATTATTTATTATTTATTATTTATTATTTATTATTTATTATTTATTATTTATTATTTATTATTTATTATTTATTATTTATTATTTATTATTTATTATTTATTATTTATTATTTATTATTTATTATTTATATTTATTTATTATTTATTATTTATTATTTATTATTTATTATTTATTATTTATTATTTATTATGTATTATGTATTATGTATTATTAATTATTTATTATTTATATTTATTTATTATTTATTATTTATTATTTATTTATTATTTATTATTTTTATTTATTTATTATTTGTTATTTATATTTATTTATTATTTATTATTTATTATTTATTATTTATTATTTATTATTTATTATTTATTATTTATTATTTATATTTATTTATCATTTATATTTATTTATTATTTATTATTTATTATTTATATTTATTTATTATTTATTATTTATATTTATTTATTATTTATTATTTATATTTATTTATTATTTATATTTATTTATTATTTATTATTTATATTTATTTATTATTTTTATTTATTATTTATTATTTAATATTTATTGTTTAAATTTATTTATTATTTATTATTTATTATTTATTATTTATTATTTATTATTTATTATTTATTATTTATTATTTATTATTTATTATTTATTATTTATTATTTATTATTTATTATTTATTATTTAGTATTTAGTATTTATTATTTATTATTTATTATTTATTGTTTGTTATTTATTATTTGTTATTTATTATTTATTATTTATTATTTATTATTTATTATTTATTATTCATTATTTATTATTTATATTTATTTATTATTTATTATTTATTATTTATTATTTATTATTTATTACTTATTACTTATTTTTTATTATTTATTGTTTATTATTTATTATTTATTATTTATTATTTATTATTTATTATTTATTATTTATTATTTATTATTTATTATTTATTATTTATTATTTATTATTTATTATTTATTATTTATTATTTATTATTTATTATTTATTATTTATTATTTATTATTTATTATTTATTATTTATTATTTATTATTTAAATAAAATAAAATAAAATAAAATAAAATAAATAAACTAAAATAAAATAAAATAAAATAAAATAAAATAAATAAATAATTAAATAATTAAATAAATAAATAAATAAATAAATAAATAAATAAATAAATAAATAAATAGATAAAATCAATAAATGAATAAATAAATAAAATCAATAAATGAATAAAAAAATAAATACGAAATAAAATCAAATAAAATCAAATAAATCGAATAAAATAAAATAAAATAAAATAAAATAAATAAATAAATAAAAAAAATAAATAAATAAAAAAATAAAAAAATAAAAAAATAAAAAAATAAAAAAATAAAAAAATAAATAAATAAAAAAATAAATAAATATAAAATTAAAAAAAATTAAAAAAAATTAAAAAAAACTAAAAATATATATATATATATATATATAATCATTTAGCGGCGGTTAAAACCGCCGCTAAAAAACCACCGCGAAACGTTCCGACGGTTTTGAAAACCGCTGCGAATAGTTTCCCGACGCCAGATTTAGCGGCGGTTTTTGAAAACCGTCGCCAATCGATTTAGCGGCGGTTTAAACCGCCACGAAATGCCTTTTTTGCCGTAGTGTAAATATTTTAGAGATCGTTTCTTGAATATGTTTCTTTTTCAGAAGTGTTTCCAATCAAGGGTTTATAACCTGTTTTTGAAAAACATCGATTGATTTTGGAAGAGATTTTTTAAAAACAAGAGGATCAGTTTAATCAAATTTAACATGCACTGTTTCCTCAATAGTACAAGAGATTTTATTAAAAACTCAATAAGCCTTATAAGTAGTGGAATAACTGAGAAAGATTCCTTCATCATATTTGGGTGTGAATTTATGATGATAATATTTAGTATTCAATATGAATACATTTCAACCAAATACTCTGATTTGAGAGACATTAGTTTTTTATACAGCCCATAATTTATAAGGTTTTTTATTAAGAAAAGGTTGAGTTAAAACTCAATTTATAATATAACATGCAAAACATAAATCTTTATCCCCAAAATGCTTAACAATTGAGTATTAACACAATATGGTTCTTTTCATTTCTTGAATAATATGTTTTATTCTTTCAATTACACCATTTTTATAAGGGGTTTGTGGTGATGAAATGTTGTGACCAAAATCCTTTATTAGTACAAAATTTTTCAAAATATTAATTTTTAAATTCTCTACCATGATCACTTCGAATAGTTATAAGGGGTAGGTTTTAATCATTTTTAAACTGGGCTCTAAAAATTTTGAAATAGAAAAAGGATTAATATTTCATTACTAAAAAATAGATCCACGTAAATCTGGTATAGTAATAATCTAAAACAAATACATAGTATTTTCCTCCAATACATCCAGTTTGTGTGGGAACAAAAATATCCATGTTAACTAATTATAATTCTTTATAAGTTCAAATTTCATTAATTTATCTAAAAGAAGTTTTATGTATCCTTCCATATTGAAAAGGGTCTCAAAATATTGAAGAATCAAACCTGAGATCTGGAAGATCATTAAGAATTATTTTCATTGAGAGTTAATAAAAAAAGTATTTTCATGTTCACTAATTATAATCCAGTTTGTGTAGGAACAAAATTATCTACTCCATTATTAATAAAAAAGTATTATTCTGATCTCTCAAGTAATCATAATCATTCCCATGAAAAATTGGTGGTCTATTTGGGTTTATATTGTCAAATGATCCAATGTTCATTCCCTCTATCTTATAAAACAATACATTTATACTCCAAAAGTTAGTGTATTAAGTAAATATAAACAAAGGTTTTAAAATAAAAAAACACATGTATTACAAAAATAAATAAATCAACTTAAATAATCAGTGGAATCCGATTCTGATACCAATTTTTGGATCATAATATATATGTAAATGAATATAAGATTAAAAAAATCAAGATGGGGGTGAATTGTAGGTTTAATAACATTCTATTTAAACACATAAGAAGAAAATATGTTTGAGAGGTCTTAAAATAATACAATTCACAACAAATATAAATTATTATACATGTCCTGGAACAGATTGATATGATATGATAAGAGACAACATGTTATCAAAACAATTTTATTTGAAATGAATACAATTATCAGAGTAAAACTAATGTAATTGATTCTACCATTGATTGTTTGTAATATCTTAACAGAATATGTAATAAATTTTTCAAAATTGATATAATTATATTTGAAATGATCGTGACTAGAAATAGGAAACAAATTGATTCCCTTTGAAATACAAAAGGCAATGGGAAAGATAATTTATTACAATTATCATATCCCAAAGTGTAGGGTATCAATTTTCCTAGGATAAATGGTATATCTTAACACCACCTGGGTAATCTTTTTATTCAAAGATTGGCACATGTGTATTCTTATACATGGAATCCCTTGATTAAAAAGATAATTAGATCCTCTAAATAACATAAAATCCCTCGATATGATGATCTGTACCACCATCATCCAATCCCTAGAAGCCCTTGATCGTTATCACAATGATCAGTTGGACAAATAAAAAATACCACATATATAAATAAAACAACATGGAACAAGCTATTCACATCTTGTATCATCAAGGATTTCCTATGAAGCAAGAGGGATATCAGAAAATGTCTCTATATAACTTCAAAGATCCAAATGTTTTTTTATTTGGTTTGAATGACCTCTTATTCATAGGCCTTAGGTTCCAATAGTTTCATTTCCTCCAATGGTCATATTTCTCTATAAAATTCACAGGGACATGTACACCTGGCATTATAATGGTTAAAATAAATAGAATACATAACATCATTTGGATTATTATATAACTAACTCAATTAAATCATTTAGTAAAAAAATAATAAGTACATAAGTTTAAATGAACAATTTATATGGAATATAATGAAAAACATATATGTGGTATTCATGTTAGATATGATTTCAATGCATTACATGAGTACGATTTATAATGTGGTAATGAAGTATATAGTGATTACAATTCTTATCATGGTTGTGGTACATAACACAGTTAGGATGCTAAAATAGGATAAGATGAACATTGCAGTTATGGGTCATATGATGGTTACGAGTCACGATGTGATTACATGGTATATCTGGGTTAAGATGCATTCTTATGATGCATAATATGAATATTATGTTTAAACTAGTTACGATGTATATGGTTTTGATTTATAATATGAGTATGAAATATTACCTAGCAACAATGCATCTGGTTATGATGCATAACATCAATATGATACATAACCTGGTTATGAAGATTTTGGTTACGATGGATGACATGATTATAATTTATAACCTTATTACGATTCATATTATTACAAAAAAGATCAACTGTAGTTACAATATATGATATTATTATTTTAAAACAACAATATAAGTTTACGATAGGATATCAACATATGTGGTTATGATATATGAGATTATGATGAAAATATAAAATATATGAAAAATAAGAATTAATTTTTGACTTACAAAACAAAAAGATCAATGGGAAAGTTGAAACACATTTTTACTCAACAATTTGGAGATGCCTTTAGGAGGAAATGATATCATTCTTTTGTTTTATAATTACATACCATACCTAGTAAAATATCCAAGTATAAATAATTATTCATATTCTTGATGATATGTTGAATGCCTATGTTCGAAAATTTTGAGGAGGTTTGGATGACCATCTTAAAATGGTTTAGTTTTCTGAAAATAATAATTACCAATCTATGATCAGAGTGGATCCTTTTGTTGAATTGTATCATCGACCATATATATCTACATTATATTGGTCTATGATTGGTAAATGTTACTTGGTTTAATCAATCATGGTTCAAGAGAAAACAATAATTATTTATTTTATTCTGTAAATAATGTGGATGGAATAGTGTTAGTGCACGTCTAATGATGACCATTATCACAAAACATTGGATGTTTCAGTTGGAGACTAGTAGTTCATGAATGTTTCACCACATTTTGGTCAATAACATCTTAAGAAAATGGAGAAGGTGTATCCTCATTTTATGGGGACTTTTGCAGTTGTGGATATGGTGGGTAAAGATTCTTGTCTTTAGTACTACCACAACATCCTAAATTGATAAAAAATGAGTTCCATGTATCTCATATATGAATTAATCTATCTGATCTATCCAATGTTATGAGATAGGGAGATCCTGAGGCTGAACCTGATTTATCAGTGATTGAACTATCATTTAGGATAGTTGATTTTGAAACCATGGTACTTCACTCGAGGATGATACTATTGGTTCGAGTGATATAGTTTCATGTCTAAGATAATAATTCAAAGTAGGAGTGGGAGGTACTGAGGAGAATGCAGTGGCCTCGTATTTTTGACATGGAATCTTTTCTGTAGGCTTTCTTGGGATGGAATGTTTTTATGGTGGGGTTGTACCATTTTATAACTATTTTAAGTATTCATAAAACACTCATTTAATATTTCATTGGTTGGGTTTCATTTTGGAGTGGTTCAGGTGAAGACATTATAAAATATTAATATTTCTAGGTTGTGAATAGTTGGCGCATGGTTTTTCCAACATGTGTTCCAAGTAGTAAAACCCCTTGAAATCGAAGATGTGATGTGTTTCAGAATTGACACATAGTTTTAATGGTTGATATCACATTGATGAGAAACTATGAAACACATTTAATAGTTCTAGATGAATATGGAACATTGATTGTATAAGAAATGTTTCCCTACCTAGGTAACCATGCGTACAAGTTTTCTTACTCTGATTGTTTTTAAATTATGAAACCACTATATTAGGTTCCCAATGAACTTTTTCAACCCCAAATTTTTTCTTCATCTAAACCTGATCCCAAGACTAGTTTTCGGACATACTACACTACTTATAAAGAAAATCAAAGGGAGGATAATGACATTCGAACTTCTCCGGATAGGTTTCCTCTTCCCATTATCTTTCTCCTATTATATATTCTTTCCTCCATAGGGTTTTTTAATATACATGATTGTTGTAAGATATAATACCCTCAATTATATTATTGGTTCTATTTTTATTTATGAATCATATTTTCATTTTCTTCATTGAAAACTTTCAATTATCATTTGGAGTTTATATATCACATGATGTTGAGGAAGGAGGTTCTTTTTTTATGACCATATTTTATCAAACCTAAATTTCTGGATATAAGTTCATTTTTTGTTTAAATTAAATTTCATGAAATTGTTTTCATTTTTTTATTAAAAAGTCATTTTAATTGAATTTTGGGATTTGTAGTTGATAATATATTTATTTTCTATATTTGGGGAAATACTCCAATTCCATTGAATTATGGAGTATTTGGGAAATTTATGAAATTTTTTGAAATTTAAATCTATGCATTTTAATTGTGAAATTAATTTGAAGGATGTGATTTTAAAATGGTATTTGGGAAAAATTAACTCAAATTATTCTAATTGAAACCCATTGATATTATCATGGAAAAAGTCAACATTGTAATAGAAACACATTTTAATTTGTAAATATATAGTTGAGAAATTTTAAATACATAATGAGATTAATTGAATTTTAATTAGTCTTAAAAGATATTTAAAAAAAATTATTAGATAAAAAAATGAAATGGGTATTTATTGAGTTTTTTATAAAACAATATAGGGTTTAGGAAACTATCAATACGTATGTAGAAGCCACATCCCCGACGGGATAATGATATGTACTCCATGGACATTATCGAGGGGAACATGTGTAGTTATAAATATGTTTGATCTATTTGAGTGTGTGGTGTCTTTTATCCTAAACTACCATTGAATTACAAATATGAACTTGTTGATTTCTTTCTTTTATTTGTAATATAGAAATATGCATATATTTCAACTTTTTTTGTAAACTATTTAGAAATCCTTATAAATTTATATAAACTATTTTATATAAAATATTTGGGATAAAATTTGTTTAAATAACATTTCAATCATTTTAAATTTAAATGATGTTTTTATTGAAACTATGATTTTGAAATGCCAACACTATTTTTTTAATTTAAAGCATTATTTGGTTGTTTAAATGTTGAATCTTATTATGGGATCCTTAGTGAGACCATACAGGGATACTAACTCACACTATATTTATCACTCTAGGTATTTGTAGAGTATCATAATAATGGTTTGAGCATGGATACGACGACACTTGGAGTTGGTAGTAGCTGTTGATTCTTAGGCTTTGTGTGTTCTATCAATTTGGAATTTTGTAATTATCTTATGTTTTTGGATATTTAATATAGTACCTTGGGTTTTTTTCTACCTACTTGACATCCAATACATTTCTCAATGTGGATTGTTTCTTATATGTACATTAAATTTTTTGTCTTGTATCCATTAGGATTGTGTCAAATATATTCCAAAATTCATATTTAATGATTCAAAATTCTAGTCACCAACATATGGGGATTAGGAACGCCCATAGAGCCATGTTAGAGATAGTTCGGTTATCATGATACAAGGTTATGGGGGTTGGTTCATTAAAATTTTGGTTTTAGTAATGGTTTTATCTAGAAAGAATCATGTCACCAGGGGATAAGATGGAATATGTTGTGATGGTCTCAATGATAATCCTATTGGGATAAAATAATGAATTGAAAATGTTATGTTTATTATCAAAAAAATAAACTGAGTTATGTTTAACTGCATAAACAATTTTAATTTCCTAGATTCACTAACTAATAGAATGAGTATGTACTATAAAAATTATTCAGATAAAGGAAAATTTAAATTGAAAACTAAATTTATAAGTGTTATGAATGTGGAAATAATAACACTAAATATTATCTAAAATTAATTTAAAAATGTTTTGGGAGTAGTAATCTTGTTTATAAGTTTGTATACTATCAGATAAATTCAAAGAGGTGAAGGCATGATAATAATGATATAACAAATGCACTATACATACATCAATGATTCATGTTAAAGAAGTGCTCTCATTAATAAAAATATTAATCAAACACTATGATACAAAAGATAACAAGCAACCAAAACAACAAAAGAAATGGGAACATGTGAATGACTATATAATAACTATTAATATAGTGGATTGTTGTACCTAAGTGGTATGCATACCATCTACATCAATTTTTTTGGTTCATTACTAGATATTGGTATAGTATTCATTAAATACATAAAATGTTTTCAAGGAAAATTTAATAAAAAACGAGAAAATTTTATTTCAATTTTATACTTCTTGTTGTATGATTATAGTTTATCATTTTGATATTTGTGGGACATATTATCATTGAATTCTTCAATTATATCAATATGATAAAGGATTAGTAATTTTCACATGGAATAGATACCAAGTCATGTCTCAAAAAATACAACAACATTCTATTACTAAATGGATGTCTACGAACCTTTAAAAAATCCAAATATTTTTCATGGTTCCGAACCATGAGATGTATTATTCTCAAGTTGTAGAAAAAACTAAAAAAATTTGACATATTTCAATAGGATGTTTACATATTTTCCCAATGATTTATTCCTTGTTATAAAATTATATATTAAGATTTGGATACCTCACTACCCATGATTTGTCAATAAAGATTCCTTAAATAAACAATGTGTTAGACATCTTTCTCCATACCAAAAACCAATTTATAATAAAATATCAATACATTTAAACCCTTAAAACATGAATTTAGACTAAATAGATGTAAATATTCATAAAATATATATGATATATATATATATGTATAATATAAAGGACGTGTTTTAAATCTAATGAAATTACATATATATTGATAACATAACTAATATGATAATTTTATGTTTGATTTTTTTTCAAAAGATTTGTTTTTAATGATATAAGTATTTATATTTCAGGAAACTCATGATTTATTGATCATTAAATGAATAACTTGTTAATATTAATTTAATTAGTAAATGATAAGGAATAAAAATAAGTATAAACACTATTCTAAAAAGTTATTTTTTCTATAAAAACTATTTTTTATTAAATTTTTTGATAAAAAAAGTAAATATATTTATAAAATTTAGAAATAGAATTTGAGTAAAATAATATTTTTTGGAATCAATAAAATAATGTTATTATTTTGAAAAAAAATTATTGATAGATTAAATTTAATTTGAATAGTAAAAAATATCGTTATTTCAAATGATTTATCTTTTATATAAATCTTTGTATATAAGTATGATTTTTAAATTTATGATTCCATTTTAAGGAAATAATATTAAATTTAATGTGACATTTTATTTTTAAAAATATTGGGATAAATTTAAAATTATTATATCCTTCATTTTATAACTAATATTTTATTTTAGAATCATTATTTCAATACATGAAACAAAAATCATTTATTTTTTATATATTTTAGAAATTAAATAAAATAATTTGGATTTAAAATTATAAATTTGTAGGTGATAATTGTTTAATATAGACTATTATATTTGTATTTATATAGAATAGGTTACCTATGTGGAAACTATTTACTACATGAATAAATAATGTGGTAAAAGTGAAAATTATAATTGAAGATATTTGAAAATATTTATAAAACATCACTACTAGAGAAAAGGTCTCTACCAAAAGTGTATAACCCTTGGTATAGGACTCCAAGCCATTGGTCTATACAAATATTTTAGAGGGCCAATGGTTATTCTTGTGTCGGTATAGAACAATACAAGCAGTTTCGCAAAAAAACCATGTTTATAGACATATAGAAATGGATTTTGAAAACCATCTGTATAAGCCATATGAAAATCCTATACCAACAGTTTTGAAAACCAATTGTTAAAGGTAATAAAAAATCCAGGATTTTTTTGATCGCAACAATAACCATTCATATACCTATGATATAACCACTAAGATAAAATGAATTTTTAGAACATTTATATATATATATATATATATATATATATATAATTACATGAAATTTAACTTTTAATTTATTTATATTTATTTATCAAATTAATTAAAAAAAATTGTTTACCTATACCAGAATTTATACATACTATTGGTATGTGTTCCATGATTCTTAGTACCCACACCAATTGTTTTAGAATAAATGACATTATAGGGAATGTTCATGAGACCTATAAAAAGGGATTTTCCAAAACCACTAGAATAGGGTCTCTACAAGGGACCTATACAAACAGTTTTGAAAAAACCATTGTTATTTGGTATCTATACAGAATTTTTACCAATATATTTGTTCAGAACCATTTGTATTGGGTCTATTTATGTAACCTATACCAATCGTTTTGGAAAAACCATAGGAAGATGGTATATATATGGTAACTATACCATGAGTTTTTATCAAAAAAATTGTTATTGGTGCATTGTTATAGATCGAATGTCTAGTAGTGAAATCATCTAAAGTGATTATTTAGGGATATCTGAAACTTACCTCTTCCCATTTCCATTATTTCTAAATTTTGGATCCACTTTACATTATAGTGACTTCCTGTTATTGAATAGATTTTCACATTGAGAAAAATTTCAGCCAATTAACATATCGAAGGGGATCTTCCTTCCTTACATACTCTCAGACTATAACCCCATATGTTCACTGTGAAAAACACCCGAACCTCCTTTAAAAATTTATAAGCATCCCAAGGAGGTTTTATTATTATAGAAAGACATTCCTATAAAGTTAAAATAATAATTATGAATGA
The DNA here is from genome assembly GCA_963277665.1 of Viscum album. Taxonomy (NCBI): domain Eukaryota; kingdom Viridiplantae; phylum Streptophyta; class Magnoliopsida; order Santalales; family Viscaceae; genus Viscum; species Viscum album. The sequence goes on from OY728160.1 coordinate 446,284,867, forward strand.
AATTATCCCATTAGTGATTTAGAATTTTCTATTCACTTTTATATCCGTCAAATTTCATTTTGTCCCCTTTATATAATATCATGTCATTTTATGATATAAATTTATATTTTTTATTTAACTAAAATGTAATAGTTTGATAGGGTTCTTAACAACAAACACCATGCATAAAAGTAATGATTTAATATAATAACATTGATGTTAAAATAAATTTGAGAATATGAATAACTAAATTGCAAAAAAATATGTATATTGTCTTTAGATAAATAATATTTATTTATTAAATCATCGTAAATAAGTACTGATATTTCCGCAATGTAATTTTATGCTTTAAAGAGATATTATTTTCTCAAAATGATATTTCATTCATTTTGGGAACCATAATTAAAATTAAATTATAAAAATTTATAAAAATATTATTATATAAAATAAATAGTATTTTTTGGTCATAAATTCAATAATATAATTGGGGGTTATTTGGATTTTTTTAAAATGATTTATTTCATAGTTAGTAGTGAAATAAAATATTTTTGTAATACAAATATCATTAATTACATATAAATGAAACATTATTTCTTTAAATTTATCATAATGTTACATAAGTATAAATTATTTAAAAATAAATTAATTAATTAATTATTTATTATTTATATTTTATATTTTTATAAAAGTTCCACTTTGGGAATAAAAATGTCTTTCAGACTATTTTTATGGGAATAATTTGTTCTTACATTTATAAATTAAATTGAAATTCAATAATTATTTTTTTAGTAAAATTAATTATTATATCGTCAGTAGTTTATTTTATCATAAATTTTATAATTTTTTCAATTATTGTTATGGGAATAAATAAGGTTTTTTTCAAAAAAAAATCACTAAAAAAGAGTTTCGTTGTTGTTTTCACGCTTATTTAAATATAAATTCTACCACATATGGATATGGAATATTTTTATTTGTATACCATTTTTGGAATTAACATAATTAATATAAATTTATTTTAATTTATAAATTAATATTAAATGTGAATAGAAAAAATAGTAGTATTTGTTTACCATAGTTATTGTTATAGTAGATTTACTAGGTGGATAAACCAAGAAATAGGGTTTACATTATCACCCAAACCTATATAATTTATATTCTGTGAAAAACATTCATATCAATATTACTTAACCATCTAATACCTATCATTATAGACACACATTCCATTGAAAATGACATTATATAATTGAAATATTAAAATAAATATCATTTTTATGTTATAACCCAAACATTTATAATAAAAATTCTTCTTGATCTGAATTATTGTATTATTATGTAAAATGGTTATATAAAACATATGAACATCATTGGTTTTAAGTTATTGGATTTTAAAATACTATTATGAAATCTTACCATCGCTAATATATCTGTTGAACAATGATCAAATTATTACAACAAAGAGAGGGCTTTAACAAACACCATTTACTAAGAAAATTAATGAGATGACCATATCCAAAGGAATTTCTCTATTCGAAGCCCATTTGATGGATCTTAGAAAAGAATTTGCATCAATTAGATTCTATATTGACCAATCCCAAGTCAAGATTCAATACGTTGAACATGAACAGAACTTCCAACAAAAGATATGGATGTTGATAGGGATTACCACTCGTGCGATGTTATCTGAGCCACCCCAAGAGTCAGCCACCATCGCACAACATACCCTTACGTATAATGTGGGTGTTATAAAAGGTTATGTGACAAGACCCTAGAACCATGATTATGTTCATTAATTTTTTAAAAATAATATACATTCATTTCATCATTTTTAATTTGTAAGTTATTTCAAAAGTAATATTTTAAAGTAATATTCAAATTTAATTGAGAAATATATTCTGAATAATTAATATCTTTTTTAATAAAATAATATTTTAATAAATTAATATTAATATATTACTTAATAATAAATGAAACTATCCTATAATTGTTATTTATATAGTTGTAATTTTTATTAATGTTAGAAATGTATTTTTTTTAATCCCAAGAAATTTCACCAAATGTCATTTTTTATTTTTAAAGTAAAAATTCACATATTTATAAAATTATTTTATAAAATTAATATTATTTTTTGAATCAGGGTTTCTAAATTATCCAGTGGATATTTTTTCACAATTTTCCAAGACTGTAGATTTTTTGGCTAAAAATTATGTACCATTTTAATATATAATCTATTTTATGACATCATAATGACCCAGTAGTGATGTAATAAAATAATATAAATGGGTTTTTTCATCCAATATATATTTTTTACATTAAAATAATTTTATTTTATGTTTTATTTATTTATTTTACAAAGCCTCAGTGGACCCTCCAATACTTATAAAACATTTAAACATTTTAAAATGATTTTTTGAGGGTCTGACTCACCTTCACAAAAGAAAGCCTAGTATTTTAAAACGTTAGGCTATTGGACTTATAAAATAATTTATTATTCTCCTATTTGGTAAAAATCAGGGGAAAATCTATTATTTTTTCTGTGGTTTTAAATAATAATTATATAGATTCCAAAACCTATGTTTGGGAGATTATAAAGAATTTCATTCACTTTTCTTATATAATCCCACCCATGATCCCACTAATATTCACTCCAAAAACCTTGGATCATGTCCATACTCTTCCATCCTCTCTCTATAATCTTCCTAATGTTTTTCAAGATCTTATTAAGTCTTTCTCATGCCTCTCCCAAGCCATAGGGATCACACTTTCATGAAATTTATTTCTTCAACTCTCATTTTATTAAATATCAATTTATGATTCTATAACCTTTCCATATATTTTCAAAAATTTGGTGTATGATTTCAAACATCACATATACATCAATTATTTTGTTATAATGATGATATACAATTTTCCCTCTCATTAACACCTCCCCTGAACACATATTACCATGCCAAATGTTTTCCTAGAATTTCTCTCTTCTCAATTATATTTAAGAAAATATTTTAAATTATGCATTTAAATTCCATTACATAAGATTATAAATGTATATATATGACCCAATACATGAAATTTTAATTAAATATGATTATTTACCTATTTCCCTTTCATTAAAAAAGTTTATGAATTTTTCTGTCCTGTCTTTATGTTGTCTAAATTTCACCGTGATTCTCCAATCCAAAGTCATTATTTAGTGAATATCATGACCATTTATCTATCAAGGGTATTTACCTTAATGTACATTTAATTATTTATTAAATATATTAATGTATTAATTTCAAATTTCATTATCACTGAAAAAATGATGATTTCTAATGAATACACGTTGTATGATCTATCTGGCACACTTATGAATGAAATGAAATGATTAAGCAGTTTGTGCCCTGGTATCACTCCAATGAATTATGTAAAGAATAGTATCATGAAACATCAATTTAAATGAGGGTTTATTGATGGTAATTAAGGTTCAATGAGGGTTTACTCATGATTCATGTGTTATTATCCTTGTATATTTCTTATATCATGTTAAACATTGTTTCCAAATTTCTATGTTATGATAATCATGTCATATCATGACTTTATGTTCTTGTTTCTCTTGTTCCCCATTTGATATTCCTATTTCCAAGAATATACTATATTTTTCATATTATTCCTCCATTAATCACTTACTAGGCTTTATTCTCACCCTTTTCTTATGTGCTCCCTCATTTTATCCCATTAAATGCTAAGTACGATGGAATGTTGGGGTCATGTGAATGAATTTTTCCATAATGTGGTTTTGTTTTATATTATTTGTTGTTATGTAATGTTTCTAATTTCCCATGAAACTATACCTCTATATCCTTGGAGTTTTATTAAGTTAATTTTTATGTAATAAATCATCTATATGTGTGAAATAATGTGCATGTTTGATATTGTTGGTATGATAGGACGCTTTTAGTTAATTTTGGGATTAGGATTAGAAAATCATCTTGGGAGCCTTAGGGATAATACTAAGTATAATAAAAAAATATGTAAATTTTGTTGATTATTGAGTAAGTGTGTGTTTCATGAACAAACATCCTTTTCTGGATATGAGCAGGGAGAGGGTGCTCTAACATAGATGTATCTAGCGGTGAAGCCCGAAAACACCACTTTTATCTTGACTAGAATTGGAACTGGTGCACGAAAATGATCGTTTATACACTTTTGGTAATGACTCACCTAGGGGATATTCTTTGGTAAATTAATAAGATTAGTATGAACCATTATTAAGGGAATCATAAAAATTCACCTATGAATATATGATGGGAGGTATATCATTGCTAACATAGATAAGCAAGGTAAATAAAAGTAATTTATCAGTAATCCCTTCATTTCATTGAATTTCCATTTATGTGTTACCTATAACAATCCTTTTATTCCAACCAATGGATGGTAAAAGGAGGACATGGGCTAACAACCGATTCGAAGATCAATATGATAACTGTTTTAATGAGATTCCCAATCTGATGGGAGCGGGAATCTCAAAAATTGTCCTGATACTCTTTTAGTGAAGTCCATTATTGAATATAATCTTTGGTCAACAGAAACATTCAACCCCCATATAAATGAATAATAAATAATCAAGATCTTCATGATAAAATGTCCTACTACTTTTAATGGGTCATCTCATCCCTCAATCCCTGAACAATGGATCACCTCCTTTGGGAAGATATTTTCCCTCCTTCAATGTACTATACAAGAGATTTTTCATCTGGATGCTTATCATATGAAGGGTAATGTTGATCGATGGTGTATGTTGATCAAAAATATGAAACATTAGGATGATATCAAGACATTAGAATTAAAGGATTTCTTGAAAAAAATTTCTGATAAATATTTTCATTACACCCTCTGACTAAAGATGAAATGTGATTTTCTTCCCTCAAACAAAAAATATGATGAATCCATCAGAGTGTACAAGGAAAAAATCACAAGTCTTGAAAGATATCCATATGGAGTTTTCATTAGCCATGAATACAAGGATTACCTATTGTTTGGTGGGATGAAATATAACCTAATTAAATTCCAAGAGTACCATGACTTCGAGATCTATGAGTAAATATATTGATGTGCCCCCAAAAGTTTCAATGCTGATGGAAAAATCTCAAAGGGAACATGGGGATAAGAAGAGTAATTTGAATTAAATTATAGTGGTGTGATGGATAAATCCAACATTACTAAGAAATTAAAAAACCCAACGTGCCAATGATGCAGAAAGAAGAACACCCAAAATTTCCTGAATGGGACAAGAAAATTCAATATGTGTGGAAGAGAAGGTCACTGTTCCATTAACTACTCATATGAAAAACCCACTACTGTGACATAGGATAGGAATGGTCTATTAGATCCTTAATGCATTGTTTATTTCATTACCATTAAATATCTCGGGCACTTTCCAAACCATTTCACTAAGCTAAGGGATTTTAGAGGCAACCAAAAAATTCTCAGGCAGCAAGGTTGAGCCATTTCCATCACAATCGCTGATGCGAACCCCGAAAATGATGTGGTGACAGATACACAAGTTATTCATTCATGAATAGTTGACATACTTCTTGATTATAGATATATATATATATATTTATATCTCAAATGTTTATTATAATAATCTCAACAACACATTAAATCATGGAATTAATGATATCGGTGAGAATGAAAAATGGGGAAATCATTACTTCCATGGAATGTAATTCCCCTAGTAATTATTTGTTGTTTGAACTTCTAAGAGAACCTTGTCACACTTCATATGGTAGAAATTGATGCAATTCATGGCATGGATTTTCTTTCCCTATATATATCCAACATAAATATATGTGAGACAGAAATCACCCACCATATGGAAAATAAACCACCGATTTAGTACAAGTGCAAAGAGGAGGATGAATCTTCTTTATCACTATCATCTAAAGCATGGATATTACTACCAAATTAGAACACATATCTTTCATAGATTATTGTGTCTACTAAAGAAACCATCCATGAATAAATGGATATTTTGATGGAATCTAATGTTCTATTTCCCAAGAAATTTCATGGTCTTCCTCTAATAATAGATGATGAAATATTGATTGATCATTTAAATGGGGTCTTTCCAATTTCTAATACTCTATTTAGAATAGATGTTGTGGATATTGTGGAGCTAAAGAAACAACTACAGGAGAATCAGGATAATGGGATGATATTCCCAAGTGCTTCACTATAGGGTGCACCAGTGCTATTCATAAAAAAGAAGGATGGGTCAATGTGCCTTTTCATTGATTATTGTGAGCTCAAAATAAAAATAAAAATAAAGAACTAGTATCCTCTAACCCGAATTTATGAATTGTTAGATCATTTACGTGGATCCCAATACTACTCCAAGGTAGATGTGTGGTCAAGATATTACCATGTATGGTTGAATACGGAGGATTTCCCCAGAATGATTTTAGTACAAGGTACGAGATCTATGAAATCATAGTTATGCGTGTCAGACTCACTAATGATCCAAAAATCATCATGGAATTGATGAATATTGTATTTATAGAATACCTTGACAAATTTTCGGTAGTCATTATTAATGATATTTTAATATACTCTAAAACCAAGGAGGAGTAGGAGGATCATAAAAGTAATGTATTAGAGACCTTCCCAAAGGAAGATCTCTATTAAAAGTACAACAATTGTGAGTTTTGGTTGATGAAATTATCATTATTGGGTCATATCATTACAATCAATGGGATATTTAGGGATATATCTAAGACATCTAATATAGAGGGATGGCCGAGCCCAACATTAATGATGGATATTTTTAGCTTCTTAGGGGTAGCTGGATATTATTGCTGATTTGTGAGAAATTTCTCACAATTTTCATACCCTCTTAAAAAGATAAATCATAAGGGATTTATGTTTTCATTTAGTTATGATTTCGAAGTAGGCTTCAAGGAGTTGAAAAATAGGCTTATCATTGCACCCATGCTCACAATACCCACATGTGCAGAAATTTTTTTGGTATTTTGTGATGCATCGAAGAAGGTCTTGCACTGTGTGTTGATGAAAAATGAAAAATTCATTTCTTATGCTTCATTGAAATTGAATGTTCATGAGATGAACTATTCAACACATGGTCTAGAGATGGATGGAGTAATCTTCACTTTGAAAATTTTGCGACATTGTCTCTTTTTGGGGAATTGGGAAATATATACCGATCAAAAATGCCTCATGTATATATTAGCACATAAATAGTTGAATATTTTCTAACAATGATAGTTAGAGATGATCAAATACTACGATTTCTCAATCTATTACCACCCTAGGAATGTGAACAAGGTTGCATATTCTCTAGGTATAAATAACCAATAAATAATTTCATTTATTAGAATGGAAAAGGATCCAATCTTCTTAGATTTGATAAAGATATAGATCAAAATCATAAATATGGGAAAATCACTAATATGTTCAAAAAAAATTTCTCAACCACCTATTTTGGAAAGGTTAAAGGATTATCAAAAAGATGATGTGGGAATTGAGAAAAAAGTGGAAACAACCAAAAAAGTGAAATCCTTAGAGTTCAATGTTAGTGAAGAAAGAATTGTGAGATTTCGGACAAGAATATGTGTTCCAGCAAATCCAAATATAATTAATGAACATTTGGATGATGCGCACTGTTCAAAGGGATAACATGAAGAAGGATTAGAGGTGGGATAACATGAAGAAGGATATCGATGATTATACATTAATGATCATGTTATGTCATAATTTTAAGATTGAGAGGAAAATGTATAATGGGGTGATGTGACCATTAACTATACCAAAAATTAAACGAGAGAACATCATCACGTACTTTTTCATCGGACATGAAAAGACATCCAAAGGTAACAATTATATTTGGGTTGTTGTGGATTGTTCTATAAAGACTTCAAACTTCATTGAAATTTTTGAGAATTTTCCATTAGATTAAATAGAACGGATATACATTATATTCGTGGTAAGGCTACCTGGAGTTCCACTATCTATTATATCTAATAGAGATCCAAGATTCACCTCAATGTTCTCTATTAGTCACCAATATACTCTGGATACTAAGATGAACTTCTATATGACCTATCATCATCAACCTAATGTCCAATATGATAAAAATATCCAAAAAACATGAAGACATGTTGAGGTCATGCTCAATAGATTTTAAAGGACGACGGTATCAACATCGCCCTCTTGTTAGGTTCTCATAAAATAATAGTTTTCTCTCAAGCATCCAAATGGATCCTTAAGATGCCCTATTTGAGAAAAGGTGAAAAACATCGGCATATTGGGATGATGTTGGGGAAGGAGTAATCCTATGTCGAGAAGTGATTAATTAAATGGTGTAGAAGGTTTAGACCATCCAACAACACATTAATGAAAATTAGAGTCGGCAAAAGAGCTATGTTGACAATCATTGACAAAACGTAGAGTTTTATGTTGGAGACATGGTATTCCTCCGCATATCACCCAGGAAGGGAGTTATGTGATTTGGGAAGAAGGGAAAGATTAGTCTAATGAACGCCAACCCTTTTAGATCCTAGATTGCTTTGGAGATGTTGCCTATCGGATAACATTCCAACCGAAACTATCCTATGACCATGTTGTATTTCATGTATCACTCTTGTGGATAAACATACCTAACCTATCAAATATACTTAATCTAGATGTGGTACCATTAGAGAATGACGTCTCTTATGAATAGAATCTGGGAAGATCATAGACCATAGAGAAAATGTCCTATGAAATAAGATAAGGCCCCTCATCATGGGGTTTTGGTTATACCAAAGGATTAAAGAATAAACATTGAAATTACAGGAAGTGATGAAGCAGAGTCACCCGTATCTATTTTAGTGTGGGAAATAAAAAATTTTGAGGATGGAATTTCTTAAGGGGGGAAGATTTTCATGACCCAATATTTTAGTAATGAAAATTCTTCGTGATCTAATAAAATGTATTATTACATAAAATGGTCATATAAAACATATAGTGTACTTTGGATTTATGTTTTACAATTTTAAAAAACAATTATAAAATGTTACCATTTCTAATGTAGTTGTTTAACAGTAATCACAAGATTAGTATAAATATAGGGTTTTAACAAATCTAATTTACTCATACAAATGAAGTGATTGCTTCTTCATGTAGAATTGATCCATAGAAATACATGTTTTCAGATCTCGGAGAGGAGTTGAATTTAATGGGATTCTTTAATGACCATGCACAATTCAAGATTCAACACGTTATGATTAAAAGGAACCACCTATGGTAGAAGTGGAAATTAATTGACATCACCACATGAGCAATGTGAGCCACCCCAAGAGTCTGTAACCATCACACACCATACCCTTCAGTATTTAGTGGGTGTTATTGGGTCTTAGGTAACATGACACTAGAACTATGATAATGAGAATTATTCTCATGTAAATAATATAAATTCATTTTATCATTCTTACATTTTATGTGATTTCAAAAAAATTATTTTTAGGAGACATTCAAATTCAATTGAGAAATCTATTTTGATAAATTAATGTATTTTCTAATTAAAAAATATTTTAATAAAACATTATTACAAAATAACATTTTTTTATATATAAATTATCATATAATTATTTTGAATACAATTTTAATTTTTATTACGGTATGAAAGTTTTTTTGGTCAAAACCCATTAATTTTAAATAAATATCATACATTAATTTTAAATTAAAAAATATGAATATTTAAAAAAATATTTCTATTAAATGAATATTTTTATGGAATCAGGGCATTGAAATTATCTAAAAGTATTTTTTTCATAATTTTTTAATATATTCGGTATTTGGTCTTATAAAATATGGTTTTCTACTCCATTTTTTCAAAAATCATGGGGAATATAATGAATTGGTTTTTGGTTTTAAATATTAAATTATATTGATTCTAAAACCAAAGTTTGTGAAATATTAAAAAATTCCCCTCTCTTTTTTAATATAAACACACCCATGCTCCTACTTCACTTCACTCCAAAACCCTTGGAGCACGTCACTAAACTTCCCCCATCTCTCTATATTTCTCCCAAGAATCACCAAGATTCCAAGAAGACTATCTCAACCCTCACCCATGATTTTTGGATCACACATCCACGTAAGGTATTAATTCCTCTCTCATTTTTTCTAAGATTCATTATTTTGCAATACCCTTTTATTTTCAATAAAAAAATTTCCAGTATGATTTATCATCCCCCCTATACTTCCCTTATTATTTTTTAATGATGATATACCACTTTCTCTCTCATAAATACCTCCCATCCACACTCATTACTATGCCGGAATTCTGTATGTAATTTTTCTCTTCTCATTTACATTTCACCAATTCATCTAAATTATGAATCTAAATTACATTTCATAGGTTGGGACATGTATCTATATGACCCATGTACTGTTCCTTTCATGTAAATATTATTATATACCTCTTTCTCCAACATCAGCCTTTTTTTTGAATTCTTATGTCATGATATTATGCTGCTGAAATTGTATTGTGATTCTCAAATCAAAAGTCATTGTGTAGTGAATATCATTCCCATTTATCTATCAAGGGTATTAAACATTATGAACATGTACTTATTGAATAAATATATTCATGTATTAATTCCACGTTCCTTTATCATGGAATAAATAATGATGTTTAATGAATCTGTGTTGCTTGATCTATGTGGCACACTTATGCATGAAAATAATTGATTGAGAAGGGTGTTCCACGATAGCACTACTATGCACTGTGTAAAGATTATAATAAGGATAATTCAAGTGAAATGGGGGATTAATCATGATAATTAAATTTCAATTAGGTTTTACTCGTGCTCTATGTGAAATGAGCCTTGGATCATCTTAATATAATGGGAAATGCTATTTCCACATTTCTATATTATAATAATCATGATATACAATGCCTTTATGTTCATGTTTCTCTTGTGATCCATTGATATGCCTATTTCCTATAATATAATATATTCATCATGTTGTGACTTGTTTACACCATTACGTGGCTTTATAGATAACCCTTTTCTTATGTGTGTCCTCAGGTTATCCAATGCAATGAAAAGTATGAAGGAATGTTGTGGTCATGTAAAAAATGATTTCAATAAATATGATTAGTTTTATGTTCTTATTTTTTTTTTATTTTTTCAAATTTCCCAGAAAAAGTAAACCTCTAAATCTTTATAGTTTTCTTAAGTGCATGTTTATGTAATAAATCATGTTTAAGTGTGTAATAATGAGAATGGTTGTTATATTGTGTCTCTCCACTCTCGTATAAATGAAACTAGTTATACTTGATTATTCACACCATTATTACACATAAATAGGAAAATGAAATCATAAAAAATTACTGGAATCCTACACTAAATAATTTTTCTTCTGTTATTCTCTTCAGAATAATCAATCAAGTATAAACATGTAATCCAAATGAGGTAACTCTAAGAAGAGGTATAGATGTTATCCATGATAATTCAATGTTATTTCATCTCATTCATCATATATATATGTTCTACACATAAAACCGTGACAAATATTGTTTTATCAATATAATTATACATTATTATGATTATTCAATGACTATTTACTTTATCTTTCCAATGAAATGGGTGACTAATGTATCACATGTGTGTACATGTGGATATATCGCCAACATGGTGATACAATACATAATCGATTATCAAAATCTTTGGATGGTTATTATATTGGTTTTAAAAATTCAATAAGATATATATTATATAAAATTTCTTATTGAAATATAATATCAAATATTCATTATTACCTTTTTATCCATGTGTAAACAATATTGCGGTTCATTTGTACGTGTGGACTACCACTTGAATGAAAAAAATGTAATTTTTTTTCATTTATGATTTAGATAGATGATGAAAATCATAGATTTTTTGAAACTATATGATATTTTTGATACAATAATGATTTTTTAGATGAATCAATATTTTTTTATTCCATCCATCATCAAATAGAAACATCAATCATGAGTATAAGAAAATTGCCTTCTCCCTGTAGTTATGTCATTGATTTCTCATCATCACATAGTATTAATGATTTTAAATTTGTATATACTGAATATATATGATATATATATCATAATTTAAAATATATATATGAGAGATACATTATCAAATTTTATGTACCGTAACTACCGAACCAAAATAGTCATGAAAAATGTCGTAGTTAAAAACCAGAATGATAATGATAAGTGATGATTGATACTGAATAAATGACAAGATATTCTAGGTAACACATATTTGGTATTGTAGGAATAATTATGGTTTTGTTATATAAATTAAATAAATATATATTTATTATATAGAAGATTACAGGTATTATAATGAAAGGAAAATATGGTTTATGATTTTTATATTACAAACTCTTTTTTATTGGGATTCTTTATGCCTTAATTTCATAATAGAAATTTAACTAGTATAAATATCAAAAATATTATATACTTTCATCCCATCTATTTTTTTTATATTACGTCATTTCCATATTTTTTCTTCAAATTATGTACTGAAGACACTGAAATGCAATTTTTATGAATACCTGACCCGACATCACACTTTTATCCAAAATAATTTATACCATATAAATATTTTTTTAATTTTTTTGAATAATTATAAAACTTTTTTTAAGGATTAACTATGTAAATTTTTATCCATATTTATATTTAAATACAAAAAATAATAAATTAAATCATATGTAATTATCTTGAAGAAGGTACATTTGGATTTTTTATAAAATGTGAATGGAATTTATTTGAATATATACCTCTTGAATGTAGTTCTATAAAAACATGATTAATCTTTTAATTGAATGTTACATTATTAGAATCATTTATTATTTAAAATAACTTTTTTCCATTTTTTATTTCTTCAGATTTTTAACAATTCATTTGAAAATTGGAAGAGTATTTTCTACAATGAATAGTTATGATGTATATTATAGTAATTCTTATTTATAACAATATAATATGACCATTATTATGATTTACTTGAGATATGATAAAATATTTAAATAATTATTACATCACTATAGGGTTTATTATTATTATTTTGAAATGTTTTTCAAACAACTGTGATTTCATGGGTTATATTATGGTGATATGATGATTTCATTCATCATATGGTGCAAAAATATATGGATATCCTTATGTGATGGTGGAAATAGAATTATATGTCTATCTAATTAATTGGGTAATGATGGATACCTTATATGTTATCAATGATTATATTGGGGTGTAGGCCATGTTTAGTAAGGGATCTTTCCTTATAAAATAATAATAATAGAAAACCTCACCTAAGTAAATGAAGGAACGAGGAGGGAAAAATATAATTTTATAGTCTTTCTAGTGAGCATAAACTAAGGAAATGAATTACCATGCTTTTTTATATGCCAAAAACATATATATTATGATTTTGATAGGTTATCAAGGCTTGTTATTATTTATTTATGATTCCATAGCATTATGTATTTTATATTTTGACTTACAATACTATATAAGAAGATTAATGATTAATCATATTTGAATAATGGGGTATGATTATTTAAGTTTTATCATGTTATCATGCCGTTATAATTATTCAACGCTCATTTATGAAAGATCATTGAAATATTTTTCTTTAACCATTACTGAACATCTGAGCTCCACTACTCATATATTTTCCTTCCCTGTTGTATAATGAAAGGTATAAAAGACGATATGTATGATAAGGGTGCTAGTTAGGATGAAAATAATGGTGAATGGTATAGATGTTTAATGTTAGAATTATATATATATATTCCTAATTCACAATATGCTAAAACTTATGTCTCTATATTGGATTGTATTGATATATAATGAGTATTTCAGAAAATGATGTAGTGTTGATGTACATAATGATTGGTTCACTATTATCAAAATAACTGTTTGATATAGTGTTGTTTTAAACTATTAATATAAAATTTTGGTTAGAGAACATAGAATAAGACTAACTATAACAGTTCATCATATGTTATGGTAAATAAATGAATATGGTTTCCCTTAGTAAAATCAATTCATTTATATATATTATATGTGAATGTGGTGTTAACAACGATTTATCTAAGGGTAATTACCACAAAATGAGTCGGTTGAGTATATCTCGACCATCATTATGGTTCATGGTGATTGGATGGTTTCAATGAACCGAGTTTTACAGTCACATTCCATATTATTATGTTAACTCACATATTCTTTATAAGTCATTATATAGTATTTTTTAGGACCTAAGATAAACCTATGGTGTCATAGATTGAGAATAAGGTGTTAATATTTAGATATTAAATAAATTATTTTCGAGAATATATGATTTTCTAATTTTATTATTATCTCTCATTTGATTTTTTTCATTCTAGTCAGTGTTTATAACTAGAATAAACTGTTCTAGTGATGAATTTCATCTAAAATTAAATGATATTTCTCTTTAGAAATTAAAATTTTTTGGTGCTGGAATACATATTTTTTTTTCTATTATTTAAAGAGATTATGCATCCATGAATCATATTAATCATACAAGTGAGTAAAGAAGGGAACCACATACTACTGAATACTTTTTTAGGAAACAACCACCCTAATTTCGTGTGTATGATAGTCCATTGATTACTATACAATTTATCAAGGCTAGCGAAAAGATATTTTATGTTATCTTATTACTAGATAATAAAATTTTTATCTAAAATTTTTATATTTTAGAAGATGATGTGGGTAAATGGTTTTAACTTATCTTGAATATAAAGAGTCATATAGAAATTGAATCCATGGAGTGGGATTCAGTAATGAGATTATTGTTAAATAATTAATTTTCTTTTCTTATTCATATGAAAAATGAGAAATAAACAATTTTGGTAAATCAAAATGATGTCAAATCCAAATTTATATATAATCCAAATTTTACAAGCCTCTCTTGGAATGATTCCTATATTATCATTGAATAAGAAAGTAAGATTTATCGATTGATTAGATGTTAAAATGAAATTAACCAAATTGAACTAGCCATTTATACTACTATAGAAATGAATAAATCATTCATTGTGATATCAATGTAGAGATGTAGATCATTGTCACCCATCAAAATCATTGTTTTGATTTGAAAATAAACATTTAGTTTAATGGTATTTTTGTAAACAAAACCCATGGATGGTAAACTATGAGTATTCTTTTGTACTCAATGTGTAGAAGTAAACATGTAATAAATTTTCATAAGTTTCCATTTATGTTAATTAATTTTGTTAAGTAAATAAATTGACAAAAAGAATTAGTATGTGATGTGAATAGGGAAATCACTAAATAGAATTATGATAAAGATCAACATAATGCCCCAACCACACTCCAATGTTTCAAATTATTTTAGTATGGAAATTATGTTAACCAAAGCGCAAATATAATGGTCAATGTTTTAAAATGTTGTATGCAATACCTTAATAATTGGGATAAATGGAAACATCCTACAATCATTATTTTCTCTATGGGGTATGATAATAATGTATTGAAACGTACAAATACAATCCATTCTAGAACAATTTATTTCTTTTTATATCATGGATCTCCCTAATCTGTTATAATTGGTGAAATTTAAAAAGGATATCAAATTCCAAACTCAATGATTAAAATTATATATAATAGTAAAAACACATATTTATAATATTACTATATTTGATATTTTAATTTCTTCCCTTTTTGAAGTATATGGGATTGTTCTCCTATAAATAAAGTAATTCAACCATTAATTAAATATTAGGTTATTTTAACCTAGATTGCATGTAATTATATAATAGAAAAATATTTTCATAAGGAAGGAAATTTTTGTTACATAGTTTGAACCAAATTATTATTTTATATCATTAAATGATTAATATTAACTTTTTTTGGAAATTACATTCACTACAGGAGTCTTGATTCTTTTTCAAAGTGGTTATTTTTCTCTGGTGCCTGGAGATAATACCAACATTGATGATATTCCTATTGTATGAGATATCCAATACATTTTTATGTATTATTTTCCATGAATTCCTTTCAATCATCCATTTTAGGTTTTTATTGAACTCATACTTAGTGGTAAAATAATCTCAAAGACTCCCTATATGATTTCAACAGATGAGTTGCATAAATTAAATAGGAAACATCAATTGAATCGCGATATGGGATTAATTCAGCTAAATGCATCAAAATAGGGCGAACCTATCCTTTATGAAGGAAGATATATCAATTTAATTTTCTATTTATTTTTAAGAATTAAATATTATCACCAATCGAAATGAAAATCTTATTCCTATATAGTGAATCGATTCGATCATTTATGAGGAACTCAGTATCTATCCAAGATAGATCTTACTTATTGATTCCCTAAATTAAAGATCAAAATTGAATACATAACCAAGATAACCCTATTACCCTGGTATGTAAATGATGAATTTATTGTAATTTTATTTTTCCTTTCCAAGGAACCCTCTATCTTCATGAAATTAATGAACATATTCATTAGATATTACATTGATCAGTTGGTGTTAATGTTCATAGATATTATTATTATACATTTCTATATAAAGAATGTGTATTAATATAATTTATATATTATACTAAGGATATTATGTTCCAATAATTTAGGAAATATTAATTTTGGCTATATAAAGTTAAATTTTTTGGCAATATAATATCAACTAGGGTTAAATCGATTGATCCATGAATGTAAGAAGTTATTGAACATAGGTGAAGACCAAATACTATTGTAGAGATCCATGTTTTTATTTTATTGGTTGGACATCATCAATGAGTAATAAATTATTTATCAATGATATGTAATTAACTCACCATTTTATCATAGATGGGAGTTATGTTCCATTGGACAGGTGAATGTGAATTAAAATTCCAGGTATTTAAGATATGGTTGTATAGTGAAGCTTTTCTTACAAAAAATTTAAGTGGATTAGTGTCAGTGATTTATAGTAATGAAATAATGAATGTTATAGGATGTGTTATTAGGTATAATTATATGGTAATATCTTATGCCTCATGATAATTTATGGTTTTAGAGAAAAAGTATAGAAATCACTATTTTGAGTTAGTAGTGGAAATATTGTCATTAATGATATATATGAATTACATTTTTACAGAAATGTGTGACTTATTTTCTAATAAAAAAATTCCAAACTATATATTTACTAAATTATGGATGACTATTCATTATATAAGAAGGTTATTATTGATATATGATTACAAATTATCAATTCATTGCCTCTTGTGGAAGGAAAAAAAGGTGGCTAATGAATTGAGTTGAAATTATTAGGCTAGTTTATATTGGGTATGAATCACAAAATATCTAAAATTTATTATTATTTTTAAATCTGAACCTATAAATGTTGATAAAATTGGAGATGAATTATGTTTCTCAAATAAGTGTTCAACCATTTATCCTAGTATAGATTAATCTGGTTTAGAATGAGGATTTGGGGAAACAAATGAAGGTGAAAATTATTAGAAGTTCAAAAATTATTCTTATTTAATTATAAGGCTCTTGAACAAAGTATCATCATTTCATTTTCATTAATTAATAATGTGATATATAAGAATATCATAACTCATTATTCTCTATTATTTCTTAAGGTATGTAGATGAATAATGATATAAAATATGGTGGGATTGCATAAAAAATATATTTCAAAGTATGTATATCAATTCCTAGAATGTATTTAATTTATTTTTGATAGATGAATTAAAAAAATATGTTACAATGATTATGCATACAATATGATAAATTACAAAAAAAACAATTATTTCATTTTCAAACTCCAAAATGCATGTAATGTCCATAACAATATTTTGGTTGAAGTCAATCGCCTAATTATATTTTCACTTTTAATTATTATGAGATAACATATATATATTTCTATTAATTTTATGTTATACATTCTAGAAGGAATAAATTTTCATGTAATAAAAAATTATCCAGTATCAAATCAAGATCCACTATTTACTTAAATGTTTTAGAGATATCTTTATTAGGATGTGGATACAGAGTTCTATTTTAGAAAATCCTAGTATCCTCTAATTTAAAATTGTAATGTGATAACCATTAAAGTTTGAAATCATATTTTTATATCATGATCTCTGTATTTCAAAAATTGATGGGATGAAAAATGTATTCTATTTGATTTTTCATATATTATGAGATTTCAATCAATCATTTAGATGGATCCAAATAATTCCATATATGGAATGATGTGTATAACTAGGAAATATTTTTATGAATATAGAAAATGAAATCTATCGAGGTAGGATCATGGTGCGAAAATAATACTGGAGATTTATCAATTATGTAGAACATCACTGAATATTAGATTAGACTAAAGAGTTAATCTAACTTTCACAAGGGGGTTCTATAATTTGATTTTGGTGGGAGGTATTATATTTAATTTACTTATAGAACATAGTTATGTGATTAATAAATTAATTATTGATAACCCATTAGGATGATGGTCCTTTTTGTATTCGTGATATTGTTGGTATAGCTTTTTATCACATTGAAAACCTACCAACCCTATATGAAGTTCATGAATTGTTATATTTATCTATCTCGATGAAGTACATAATTGAAAATTCACATGTATAGTACGCTGAGAATATACCATAGGATCATGAAATTCAAAAATATGAACATAATATTTACATATTTGATGAAATATATATTTTCTACAAATCAGAACTACTCATTCTATTAGGAATGATGAAATTTAGTTTTACGCTTTAAAATTGTATTATTCAGAAAATATATTTTCATCATTTTCTATAAATTAATTTTAAAATTTATTTATAAAATATACATTAATTGAATCATAATATAGTGATTGAATATTTGAAATAGAGAGGTTCAAATTTCATAAATAGGTCCCTCTTATGATAATTTAGTATTAATAATAAATGTGGAATAATATTCGCCTCCTTAAAGGGAAAATTTAGTTATTCTAGTTTATAACTGTGTGATGAGGACAAAAAATTTAACCATATTTTTTATTTTATGATTTGAATTTTACCCATATAACCTTATTAGTGAAATATATATTATTTAATCTCACTTTTCTTTAAAAATAAAAAATTCAATATTTAAATCATAGAATGATATAAAACACAACTCTATTTGTTTTAAATATCTATTATGTGTCCACATATAGAAGAAATAATGTTATCAGTAATTCTAAATTTTTTTCTATATAATTATGTTTTATTTATGATGAAAAATATTTTATAATTTTCAGTTATTATATAATTACATTAAAATATTAAAAAATACATATAAACTATTTATTCAATTTTTAGTAACATAAAATAAATTATATTTAAAATGTCAAATGTGATAAAATTTTGGAGTTGTGTTGTTTCCCAAATAAATTTAAAATGGGTATTAATTATTATTGATTTATATTTTAATTATATTCTAAAGGATAATATAGATACATTGGTTTTTATTGTATGATATTCGATTTTTTCTAGGAATATTTTCATAGCTAGGCGCCGAGATGATGCACGATTTAGGGGCTGGGTGTGCCCAAATATAATTTTATAATGATAATAAATATGTTTTTATTATGCACACACATGTTTCTTAAAATAGTGGAATATATCATAAATGGATTCTTGGATTAGAAGATTGATAACCCATTTGGGTTTGGAACATGATGTTAACACTATGTGTGATATAAAATATGAAATCATAGGCTACTCAAACCCCTTTCTCATTTGTTGTTCATTAAAGAGATAAATTAGATCATTCATTTATTAATTTAGTAGATGAATCCAAAATAACACTTATATGCGGACATGAATGAGAATTTTCATATAAATATTATGTTTAGAACATATTCCTTTCACAATGAGAGATATAACCTTTGTGGGTGTTGGGTGTTTGTATTATATTTTATCATGGGAGAATAAAATAATAAAAAATTATTTGATTATTTCATTCCTTGATTTTTATCCAAACATAATGTCGCTATAACTATGATGTTATGGAGATCTTCCCAACATTATCCTCATTATCCTAGAATATATGGTGAGATCTCTCTTCCTTCATTTGTTGGCCAATCACAATGAAATTTTGTATCATGGTAAATCAGGAGGTAGTGAATAGAAGGACTTCCTTCAATCATTGGAGGTTACATTATTCAAATTAAAATTTTACAATATCTATGTTGGACTATTCAATTGGGTTTTCGCCTTTTTGATTTACTTTTTGAGGACATTCATTCTTTTTCTTGAATCTTTGCCCTTTAAAAATCATGTTTACATCCAAGAATGATGAATTATTGGGTTTCTCATTGGTTTATCTAACCCTGAGATCATTTTCTTGATTAATGGATAAGAAATACATTCCAATAATCATAAAAATATTGTATCCTTGGGTTTATAACTATATTCATCGAGATATTCACCATTGAAATCTCACGATTCCTGACACTATAGTTGATGAATGACTCCTCCTTGACCAGGAACCTAGATTTGGGGTGAATTAATGAAACAAGAGAAGATAGAAAAATAATGACTTGATGAGGGGATATCAGGGTCCAAGGATCACATATATGATATTTCTTTTGTTTATGGATATAATGGACGTGTTGAGATGAGTAGAAGATAGAGGTCGTTTGTGTGTGGTGTGTGGGCTGGTCGGGATGGTATCCCGGTGGGTGGTACTAGGAGAATGCGGAATGTGGTGGAATTTTGGTATGGATGTAGGTGAGGGGGATGATGCTGGTCCATATAGTAGGGAAAATTGTCCGGTGTGGAATCTAGTGAAACAGGTAGTCAAGGAGAAAGTGGCTGCTCAGCTGAGCGACACACCAGAAAACAGGGGGTGTGAATTTTGTTTATTAAATTTATTTTAATGTAATTTTTATTATTTTTATTATTATTATTATTAAAAATGGTTTACCTTCCATAACTCCCTTATGGAGAGTCCAAATGACACACCATCATTGAATATGTGACCTTGTCTTCTAGGAAGTATTTTCAATACCAATGATGGATACCTTCTCCAAATCATGGATGAGGACTATATAATTCCCTAAAATAATAATATTATTATTATTTTCAAAATATTGATTCAAGAATAACACTTACATGAAGAGGGTGTGCCATCTATAGAATCGTGATCTAGTTTTCGAGATGGTCATTTCATCTTAGATGATAGATTCATTCTTCAGGTTTGAGGATTGGGTCCATGCAACGCTCAAATAATGATAATATGTCATTATTATTAAGATATTTAACCACCATAACTCCTACATATGACATCCAATTAATGTTCCATAAAGATATTTGTGACCATGATATTGAGGTTGATGATTTTTTGACTAATATCAAGATTTTAGTTCAGCATCGATGTGTCATCTCAAAAGATGACATTCGATCATAATATGGAGAAATATGAAAATATCATCATGTGTCAGGGTAAGGAAACTGAATAGTTGATTCCATGTGTTTTTTAATGATTATAGCAATGGTGAAATCCATATAATTTATTTCCAGATTGAGAAATGGGACCCATGAGTCACTATTCATGTGTAATGGTATGAAATGTAACATATTCAATGGATGTTTAATTCTGGAAAATGAATAGACAACCATTTTCACTTTTTCGAATGAATCACTATAGTGTGAAATGATTGGTTATCTAGGCCCATTTGAGGAGTTATGTTAGTGAAATAATGTTTTTACCCATTGGATCAACAATGAGTATCATTCGCTCATTTTCCTTTTGACCAGATAGTCCATGTACTTTGGAAGTACAGTGTCACAACTAGAGGTACATGTATAGTGTTTAGTAACTCAATACATGTAGGTACACGAACATTATACTAGATGCAGTAACACATCGTGTGGGCCCCATATGCATCATGCACCTCATTATGAATCTTATATCCCTTGTATATCCATATAATGGATTCATATTTAGGCATGTCAGTGGTTTATCCTGACTGTGTTTCCAAGTAAAACATGATGTTTTTCCCTATAATGGATTTAGGAAATGATGTGAGACGTTTTGGGCATGATTTTTATTTAGTTGATGTCAAATGATGACTGTGATTAAGCATTGACATATTTGAGTATTTGTGACTACCATCCAACAAATATGATTAGTGTGGTTCCACAATGCTTTCCAAGTGGAACCCTCTAGCCATGATGGGAATGGTTCCCTGATAATCTTTAGATTGGAACCCTCCTTCTTGGAAGGTAACGGATCCTAACCCTATTTCAAGTTTCACCCTCTAGAAGCATTGGGCTTGGGTTCTTTAAAATCATTAGATTGGAACCATCTTATTAGGAAGGGCATGAGTCCCTAATCGATTTTGAGTGGAACCATTCCATCAGGATAGTCCTTGGTCCTTGATGACTCTAGAGTGGCACCCTCGGGTCGGGATGGTCATGGATACGCATCATTGACACATGACCTCTCGACAATCTGAAAGAGTAAAAAGTCATGGTTTTACGTAGCATTAGACTCTCAAGGAAGATGGATACATTACACATCAAGATACATTTTGGTGACATGATATAAAAAATGTTGGTGAGTAAGTTTCATATGAAGTGGATAGTATCAAGGTGTAATAATTGTGTCCCTTTGAATTTCATGTTTAGGTAAGAGGCATAGAATTCTGGGAATTAAAGATGAAAATATGTTGTAAATGTTTCTTACTTTTCTTCTTGTGATGAGATATGAGATGGAGATCCCCTTACTCTATTTTTTGGGATTTTTTGACAGAGAATATATATATATATATATATATTCTGTTTTATTTCCCACTCCTTGAGTTTTGGTTACTCTCATTCTAGGAGAGGTGAGGATGCACGTGGTATGGCATCTTCTTTTCTTGTCTCGATTCCCTTCGTTGGAAATTTCTAATAATCTATAATAGTTATTGAAGACATGAAGATAAGTTCATATTTTCCCCATTTAAAGCACATTTTGTTTATATGAGTTTAAATTTAATATATTTATTGGGTTAAGAAGTTATCTTTTTTATAGAGTTCAATCTAATGCTTTCCTCATCAGTAAGGGGTACTACTACTCCCCCATAACTATTTTTGGGAGTGTTATAATAGATATGTATATACTCGACCCTATGTGGACTTTTCCTAAAATTTTCCATGTCTTTTGCAGATAAAAAACTAGTTGCTTGTGACTTTAAAGAAGCTTAGGGATACCAGGTAATTTTCTCATGTAGAGAGGTCGTAGACTTCGATTCAGAAGCTGGACACTGTCAGATATTGTAATTTTATAATTTTCTAACAAGTTGGGACACATATCTAGATGGGTAAGAATTTTTCATCTTTAATTTTCAATTTACACATTCGTACTTAATACTATTTAGATCTCCAAGCATTTTTGGTCTCTAAATATAAGTGTTGCATCTTTACATTCAATCCCTTCATTATTTTTCCTTGAGCTATGTGTGTTTTTACATGTACTTAGGAAAAGGCCTCCACAAATTTTTTTGTCCCATCACTTCTTGTCACAACCCTCTCACCTATAGATGTAGGATTTTGGTAGATGCAACTAGATCCCCATCTGGGGTCGGGTCATGAAAAATTATTATTAGAGAAATTCCATTCCTGGGGATATAGTTAGGGTATTTACACCATTAATAGTGTTGGATGGGTTTATCTCAATAGATTAAACGTGTCTCAAGTGAAGATATCAATCCATGGAGTTTGGTGAAGGTACATGTATTTGATATATCCATTCACCTGGACCTTAATTACCTGCATGTTGAATCAGCATGACGAGACATTTTTTTCTGGAAATAATGATTCATTCATTATAGAAGATTGAGAATTCTATTTTCTTTAATATGTTATATCCCTATTGTTCTTATTGATATATGAATGTAAAAATATATTCTCATCAGAAGATAGTACCCCTTGATAACTTTCAAGATATCTCATTGATGAAAACAATCCAAGATACTAGCGCTAGTTTATGATGATGACCTAATGAGTGATGAGGTATTAATTCAGGGCCCATTATGTGATCTCATTCCCCTATGCGGTTCTGTATAAGCAACCCCACCTATTGTGCAGAATATCATGCCATCAGTGTAGGATGAAGACATACACTGGATGAGCATACTCCATGAGTTCTCGCATGTTAGACCACTAACATTAAAAGGAGAGCTATAAACCAATGTAGAAGAGAATTGGATAGAGTCGGCATTCTACATCTACAGGCTTTTTCAGAACCTAATATATTAGATGATGGATATGGATGCTTGAATTTTCAATATAACATATATGAATTAGTAGATTTGGGTTACTCGGATTCATGATGAGACAAATTTCTCATAAAAAACATCCACTAGCTATTTCGTGAGATGTACTACCCCAAATTTCTTATGAATTATTAAAAATAAAAATATTCTGAAGATTTACTATAGTGGGATTACCATTGAATATTATGTAAAGTCATTCACATAACATAACACAATATCCAATCAACATGATCTGAAATGGATACTACTGAACTCGAATGTTTCAGTGAGGACTCAATAGATAGATCATTGCCATCATAGTACCCTTATGAATCCCCTCCGATGTTAGTGTGCTAGAGGGGGCATTTTTTATAGAGATATGTATTTCATACGGACTTCATATAGTTTGAATTGGTCATGGTATCTACAGTGTAGTGACATATACCACAAGTAGAAGACGTTAGCTAATTGGGAGTCAACAGATGAGGTCATCCCAAGATCAGACTTGGGCACGTGGTCATGATGTAATGGGACTGCAAAATGGATTATGGCAGCCTATAGTGTGCCAGTTCTACAACGGTGACAGGAGAGGTCACATGGATAATGTTTTCCTAAAAAACTTCCTAAGGATTGAAGAATGATTGGGGATGGACCACCAATGAAGAGATAGTGTAGTGATGAGGTATCTCCAATGGGAGTACATGGTGGTCCCAAGGGTGGAAGATCTAGTTGAGGAGTAGGAGGACACATGTGAGGTGGAATCCAGTGTTATATACTAACACAACCACCACCAGGCGGCCCACACCTGGACAATGTAGTTGGTGGTTGGGACCATGGATAGTTTCATGAATTAGTGGCATATGACACCACAAAAAACAAGATTGTAAAAGGTACGCTATGTGCCATTTCTACATTATGCAGTAGAAATTTTGACACACTATTGTGAGGTATTATATTCTTTCGTCTACATTATCTAGTTTTAATATGGGGAGACATGGGGTGTTTGTGAAATCTTGTGTCAATATTGTTCAATGAATCTTCAAATGGATGAGGAATATGGGGTCTTTCCCTACATAGGCACATTTTTTGATGCACAAAATTACATTAGGATATGTTACTGCCTCCAAAAAAGGATAGTATTGAGATTTGGGGTATGAGTTCCACTTACTTGTGTGCTTAGAGTGAGGACGTATGATGTAGTGTCCTAGAACGTCAAAAAAATTCAATGTAGTTTTCATAGTCCACACATTCTCCAGGGGATGCCACTAGTGGGTGTGGTGGAGCTGTAGGGTTGGGATTCTCTTCTTCCATGAGATCTGAAGACATTCCTGGTATGACAAATGATTTCCATTTATAGATTCTCATGGTTGAATGAGTTTACTCACCTATCATGTTCATTGATACCCTTGCGTGCTCGACATCTACCATGATGCAGTGACAGAAAATTATCGCATTAAGGTCGAGGAAGTTGAGACCATATGAATAGTACCATGTTACTCTCTACCAAAAGTTGGATGATGGAGTTATTACCCTTATAATATGTAGACACTACCTTTTGGGAGATTTATTTGTTGTTTACTAAAACCATTAGTGTTTTAGGTATGTCTTCACATAGAGAGACTTAAACCATTGACAGTAGCACCAGTTGGTGTTTCTATCGAACTATGTCTTCGAGATAATTTATATTCTCAGGAAAGAAAACATTTTAATATATTCCAATATAATATATTATTTGGATCGCATTGTTCAATATGTTTATAAGAAGTTATAATCCCTTCAGCTAAACATTGGTAAAGGAGGGAACATTTTTCATTTAATTAATGGTGATGACACCTTCACTTATCGAGCATGTGATATATTATCAGATGGGATACATCGACTGTGGGGCATTGTGTGACAATATATACTTAGGATGTTCACCTAATGTACTTTTTAAAGAAGTGATTCATATCCCATTTTTTATTGATGAATGGTGATTCTGGGCATGTTAATAGATGAGTTCGCGAGGGAGTCTTACACATCTTCAATAGATGTACATCTAGATGTGGTGATGATCCAGGTGTTGGCATAGTTTCCCCTTCCATTTTGTTACATTGTTCTTTTTTGGGATGAAAAACATTGAAAATCGTAATTACATAAATACTCATATTTATACATATAATTCATTGGAATATTAATAAAAACACTTTTAGATCTTGGTAATGAGATGAGCTATGATTCTGATCCTCGGTTTACCTGAAAATATTTTTATAAAAATATTAATTATATTATTATTATGCGTTCACAACATTCCTAAAAAATTAAATTTATCCTAAAATAGAGTCTTGTAATAGATATTAGAGACCATTATTGTTACTAGAATGTGGTTTTTACCATTGTTCCATAATAAAATATGTCATCATGGATCAGAACATAGGTTTTAACTAAGTGGGTTATAACCTTAGGCTGTGTCATGTGTTTTCATATGTGCAATCATGGGAGAATAACTAAATAAATAAATTTTAATTTATTTACATTTTTTTGACAGAACATAAAATTCAATTATGCTTTGTATTATGGTATTCTTCTATGGATTATCCTCAAAATTCTGAAATCACAAGTGAGAGGACTCTTCCTCTTTCTATAGGTGGATAATGACAAAACTCTTGACCAGGGAAGATCAGGATGTCATGAATGTAATGAATGACATTGATCACTAGTTGGAATGTTCATTAATGATAAACGACCCAATATCTAGGTAAGACTCATCAATTGGTGTTTCATCCATTTTGATCAAATTTTGGAGTTGTTTATTTTTCTTTTCATGATTATGCGCCCTTGAAAAACCATGAATGTGAAAAAGAATAATGAAATATATATATATATTATTTGGATAATAGAGCATCGGGAGCACATCCTTGATGATTGGCCAAGAAAAATCATCCTATGATTGTAATAAAAATTCTATTAATTTATTTTATCATTATTTAAGTTATTCATTTTTGGAACCATACGGTTCCCATCTCAACAACGATATTATGACCCAAACTTGATTGGGTGCTCAGATTTGGGGTTGATTAACGAAATAAGAATGATGATACAAACAAAGACTAAATTTTGGTAGATGAATGTTTGAGGATAGAAGATCTATGAACATTTATTATAAAGGATTCTAATGGATGTGTGATGGTGAGCGAAAGGTGGAGGGGTCTGTGTGGGGAAAACGAGATGGCCAGGACGGCAGTCTGGCGGGCTTATCCAGGCATAGGAAGCATGTGGCCATCGTCTGGTGTGGCTCCATGTGAGGTGATCCGCACTGGTCCAGGTAGCTAACATATAACGTGGAAAAGGCAAAGGTAGTGGCTCATGTGAGTGATGCACATTAACATATGGGGGTAAATGTTTTTAAATAAAATTTTTATTATAATAATAATATTTTTTTAATAAAAATTTATTATTATTAACAAAAGAATTTTCACTAATTAACTCCCTTTTGTAGAATCCAGTTGATACACCATTAGGGAAGATGTGACCCTGTCTTCCAGATGGGCATTTCAAGACCATTTTTTAATACCTTTATCTAACTCATTCATTGGGTCTCTAAAAATATTTTATATTATAATAATATTATTATTTTAAAAATACTAATTTTCACATAAAGCCTACATGGAGCGTCTGATTGACATCTTATCTTTTGATGTGGGACCCAGTTTTTGATACGGCCATTTAAGACTGATATTGGATGGACATTTCAGGATTGTGAATCAAGTTCCTAAAATTATTAAATAACATTTTTATTTTAATATTATTAAAACCGCCACCTTCCATAACTCTTGTATATGATGTCAATGTGACACACCTTTAGTGGATTTGTGACCCTAATATTGAGGAAAAATTTTTGAGACCAATATGATGATTTTAATTCAAGATAGGGGTGTGGACCACAAAAGATTTAATTCGATCATAATAAGGTGAAATAAGATTTTTTCCTTAGGTGTTAAATTGATGAAAATAAATATTTGATTCTATGAATTTTTATGTTAGGATAAATAATGTGTATCAAGTTTAATTTATTTTGATATCGCGATATGGGCCTTACCATAAACTATTCTTGCATGATACTAAACAATATAACTTCTTCACCTATTTCTCGATTTATGATATTTAATAGGAAGTGATGTGTTCTTTTCCACAAGGATCACAACAGTGTGATCTATTAGGTTAAATGTGGAAATTTGAGGAGGCATGTCAGTGAAATTAATTTTTCCTCAATTCAAACCAATGATGAGAGTCATGTTCTTGATATACTTTTGTCTAGATATTCAATGTACTCTAGGAATACATTGACATTTTATAGGGGTACATGGACATAGTTTAGTACACTATTATGGGTAGGTACATGTCTAGGTGATGAGGTGTGTTCAAACATCATGCAGACCCATATGAGTCATGAACATTATTATGAATGTTATACATCTCATATGTAATTCTTTTGGACTTTCATTGTGGCCCACGAGTAGCCTATCCATAGTTATTTCACACTTATAACTTTATGGTGCCCTCTATAGTATCATTAGTGTTATTATGTGAAATGTTCCAAGTGTGACATTATTTAGGCGATGTCCGATGATGGTAGTGATCATGCACTATCAAATTATATGATCTTTGGCTTACCATCTAGTGGGGAAGAGTAGAGTAGTTCCTTAGTTCTTTGGTAGTGGAACCATCCCAAATGGATGGGAATGTGTCCTCCATGATCTTCAGAGTGGAATCATCCTACTAGATAAGGCATGGGTCCTCAACCTATTCTTAGTGGTCGTTTCTAGTAGGGATGGAAATGGGTCCTTGAAGATATTCAGAGTGGCACCCTCCTGGTGGGTAGTGCATGAGTCCTCAACCTATTCTGAGTGGAAACCACTAGCCTGTCTGGGTATAGGTCCTCTATGTCACTAAGGTGGAACAATCTATCCAATCTTATAATGACTTTTCATTCTTGATACACGAACTATTGACTATGAGAAAGAGTAAAAGAAGTTGTTTGATGTATCTTTTCTCTCATAAGGAAGAGGGATAATTTCACCATCGATATGTTTTATTATGATGCAATATACATTTATGTGCGTGAGTCAATATAGCCCAATGGGAAAAATATCAAGGGTGGTGATTGAGTCACCTTTACTTGCGTGTTCATAGATGATTTGTGGGATGATGGCCATCATTGATAGATATACATTAGAAATTTTGGTTACGCTTCTTCTTAGGATGACCAATGAGATAGAAATCCTCTTACTCTTACTTTTGGGTTTCTTGTGTCACCCTATATATAAAAATATACATATATACACATATATATATATATCATTTTTCAGTACACACTTAATGGGTTTTGGTAACTCTTCTTTCAGGATAGGTGAAGACACACGAGGTATGTCACATTCTTTCTTTGACAATATTCTTGTATTTTGATGAGTTTACTCTCAAAATATAGGTTGAAAAGTCTCAAGGATATGTTTATCATCTCCATATTTTGAGATTATTATTTTTTGATGTGTTTTCGTTCAATATATTATTTGGTTGAGCTATACTCTTTTACTATATGTTGCTCCATCTACTACTTTCTTCTGCAGTTGTATCTCCTATTTGTCCACTTCACCTTTACTGGGGGACTTCTACTATGTATGTAAATACTCACGCCTGAAAGGGATTATCCCAAAAATTTTCATGTATTTTGCAGATGATGGAAATGTGTATCATGACTTTCGAGGAATATAAGAATACAAGGTGCGTGGACCACATACTTTTTTCATAGCATTAGAATCGGGATTTGGGATCTCAATGCTAGTTTACTTTTTCAGGGTTTATGTCATATAGTGACACATTTCTCGTTGGGTGTGTATTTTACTCCATTAGTTTTTAGTTTACACTATCATACACGATAAATTGAATAGGACCATGCATTTTTTGTATACTCATATATGTGTTTAATCTTTTCTTTATATTCCTCTACACTTTTTCATTGAGTTGTCTTTGTCTGTTCATATAGGTACATTGGAAAAGGATTCCCTAAATACACTTGTAACTTATGATCCTATCACCAACCTTAATCTATGAGTGTGGGCTAGGTGTAGTTTTAACTGAATCCTTGTATTTGGATAGGTCAATAAATCAACATAATGTTTATTTATTTTATGTTCAATTTTTTCAATGGTTTCTAAATTTTCATGAATGCTAATTTATATATTCAATATTTAACTCAATTATTTACAAATAAAAAAAATATTTCAATAAGTAAAAGATGGAATTTTATGGTCTATAGTATCATCCGTTGTCCATTTATGACTTATATTTAACATATATGTAAAATTAGAACCCATTAATATTTGAAAAAACCTTACCATAGTACTTGATAATACAACTTAATTAAGGAGATAAAACAAAAGATAACACATATGACACCACATTACGCCATCCTAACATTATCAGATGATTATATTTAAACCACATCCTACCATATTAATGAATAACTAACCATTTAAATTCAATTTTTATGTGAATTATTTTATTATAATTTAATACCGTATGAAATTCCAAAAAAAATCCTCAGATACATTATTAATGGAAACCTCCTTCCACACCAATTTACACATTACTAAGGCTTAAATATTGACTAAAACCAACCAAAATCCCATAAAAATGTCATTAGAAACATTATAGGGGTGCTGATATTTCTAAAATCCATCATAGGATCAGTAAGAGGTGAAATATAGAAGACATTTTCGAGGAGATATAATCTCCATAAAAAATGACTTTATTTTTACATCTTCATTACCAAATCCAGTTATAAGTTATTTATAATAAAATAATGTCTTTGTTGTTATCAATACACTAAATTATTTTTATGATGATGAATTCCCCACCATCCATCATCATTAACATCAAATGGGAAGTGATGTTGTTGCTTGTGCGTATGTACAACATATTGTCTCCATGTAGTGACACTATTTTTTTTCCAGTACCAAATCTATTTTATGGTTTTTATGATGGATTTAATTGTTATTAATAATAATAATGAAATAATTAAAATCATATAATTATATAATTACACATACCTTCTTACCTTATATACCATTATAATAGATTAACATGGCTCAAGAATATGTGTGGACTTACATCTCCACAAAGTGACATGAATGAATAAATTTCAAAATTTCATAGATTATAATAAAAGGGGAATTGATTAATTGTTACTATTTTTATGATCTAAAAATGAGTTTTTAAATAATATTAATTATTTCCCATTATTTATTTCTATCAGAAAAAATTTAATAAAACCTTCATGGATACATACTACATATAGTCCCAATGAATGGTGTAATTTATTTTTATACCACTATATTTTATGGATTTTATAAAATATGTATACTATTAATAAAAATGATAAATATTAAAACATTTACATTATAGAGATAAATTCAACATGATCGATGCACATGGACCAGAACTACTGAATTAAAACATACATGATATAAAAAAAGTTATCAGCAAGAAACATTGATTTTAATAAATAATAATTAATTAATTAGTGATAATATTCATAATTGTCTATCCCTTATTACACTATTACATTTCTGGTTTTTTTATTGGAGGTGTTTAAAGGAGACACCACGTGTTTTCACCAGAGTTTGGGGTTCAACAAAGCTATTGTATAGATTACACATCATTTAATAATATTACACGGTATGATGCTTGGTTTCACATCATGTTCTTAGTGGTTCACAATGTGAGAAAATTTTGGGTTTGAAAAAGAAAATAAATTTAATGGAGAAATGTTTTTTACCATAAACAAAATTTGATGAATAACAAAACAATAAAGGGGATTAGCCATCATGTAATCACCTGATGTTGAAATGTTTTATGAATTTCATATATTTTCGGGTTGTCATACCCTACGGCTGAAATGACTATCCCTCGACCCTATGAGATATGGTGACCTCTCATCAGCATTTTGAGGATTCTTATGCAATTTGTTGATTCCATGCTCTTCAACTTCAATCCAATTCTTTAATCCAAGTTGTGTTCTTCCTCCATTTTATAGTTTATTCCAGATTGATCTCCATTTTCTCCCTTTCTTCTCTCCATGGGATGAAAAAAATACATCCCTAGGTTATTATGGGTTTCTATTTGGTTATTTTTAGTGTGGTGGGGCCACAGAATCATTAGATGGATTCCAAACCTCTAAAAAAGGTTATAAAATATATACTGAGTGGTTTGTTCTCATTCAAAGAACAATGACAAACATTGATGGAGGATTTATATTATTTCTTCTATTTATGTATTATGTGGGGTTGGGATATTGATTTTACCCTTATGAATATAGATTAAAATAGATTAAAATGAATAATTGGAATATTTTAGAATTAATATATAGGGGTTTGTGAAACATGACACATGATCAACAACTGTAATTTTTTTTATTGATATGTTGACTTTTAAAGGAAAACTACAAACTAAAAATAACGTTTGTTGGGGAACCACATTCTCCCAATATATTATTTATTAAATTCTTGTTGTTCAGTTTTGGTTGAAAACTTATATATGAGAATTTATTAATCATGTATATTTATACTAATGAGTGGATTCCCAAGGATCATACAATTTCTCTGATAAACCATGAATTAAAATTTTAATTAAATAAGTTATTCTTTGTTACATCTAGAAATGTGTGTTTCCATGGTATGTGTGTTTACATGTTGTGTGGTATTTGTTTGGTTTGTGTTGTTGTATGATTATGCATACATTTGTCTGTTGTGGGATGACTTGGATGGTGTAATGAAATATCAGGTTTAGAGAATGATTGATTGTGGGATGGACGTGTAATATTGTTTAGTAGGGCTACGAAACTGGTTTTTCATTAATGTGTTACTATATGGGGTTGTGTGTTGGGGATTAGTTCCGTTTGTATGTGATCTCAGTGGGATGAGTTTCAATAATGATGATAGAGTTGTTATGGGTATTTCTTTTTGTGATTATCTATAAGTAACTTGTCTAAAGCTTCACCCCATATCCAAATAACTTGGTATGATGTGAGTTAATGTGAATTTGTGTTAATTATTTTTTATGAATCTTCACATCCTTGACTATTTGTTATTATGTTGGGTATTTTTTTCATTCCTAACAGTTTATCAAGTAGCGATGAATGAATAAATAATAATTTAATAAAGTTGGAACGTCCTGGGTTAGATTGGTTAACAAAATGGACATGGTTAATAAAATATCATGATTTGGTGTTAAACATGGGAGAAAAGAGAAGCCACATTAGTATACCAGGCTCTTATCCATATGAAATTATTGTTGTGGTTTTTTGATAAATTTGATTTAGAGGTTGAAAAAATGAATTGTGGGTTGATTTTATTTCTGGGAACCCATTGGTTGGTCTTTAGTGTTTTGTATCATGTTTGTATACACTTTTATTTTCATTTTTTTATTATATACGCACCCCACCATTCTTGATCAATATGTGTCGAGCACCCCCCATTGTCACAATAGCGGGTGTAATTCCAAACATCACAATTGCAGAGACCCCAAGCATTACATACATGGACATTACATTAATTTTTCAGAATACTTAATACATAACAAAAACAGACACCAAAGGACCATAATAGTTTAGTGTCTTTGGAAACACAGAATGTAATCTTCTAATCATGGTTAACGATCTTCAAAATCTCTTATAAAGAAATTCCCCTTTTTGTTTTCTTACCTAAAACCTTTCATGAAATCCCGGGGAAAATAAAACATATAAAGGGTGTGCTGAAATGCTCAGTAAGTGTATGCATAATGAAAATAAAACAAACTATATACATTTGAACTTAAAAACATGAACATAATGTTTAAACATAAAAATCTTGAGCAAAGACATAAATCTTGGAAGCACGTAAGGCATATATCATAAAGGAACATCAATCATGATAAAATAGCATGGGAATAAATCATGTAATTGTGACAACCATTCAACACATGTTATGATTTCTATAGTAGCCAAGACATTGTTTCCAAGACCATCTTAGTGGACAATGTCCCTTTCTAAATCGAGTTTACTCCTTGTTCCAGTCCTGTATCACTGAACCGGATTAACTTACAGTTCCAGACACGTCTATATCATGAGATATAAATCTTTACCCAATGAATTGGAGGTATATATAGGTCCCACCCATCTCTTAATTAAATCATTCTTACTTTTTCCACAATATAAACATGAATCATTCTTAATAACCCAAAGAATAAAATGGGTTTCATAAAAATCATCCCATCATCACATAATAAATATAAACCAAATGGATATCATTTCATCATTACAATCGTGAAACCATGTAAATAATAGAGACATTATTCTTGAACCATACACATATGAAATAATGTCATCTTAGATGGAAAATGGTTTTGATAAAACAGTTGAAATGAATTCTTGAGGAAAATATCCTTTCTTCTTGAAAATCATTTTCTTTTCACAAAATTCAATCTATTTTTAAATGAAAATGAATTGTTTTAAATAGTCATGAAATCTTGTAGAGTATGCTTCATGAAAATACGTCATTATAAAACCGAAGAAAATCCGTTCACGTAGTATAAGTTAAAAAAACATTATCCTTGTACTTTTGTCAGAAAAGTCAAAAAGTACCTCGTATGGTGAAAAAAAAGATTCCCTACACACCATGTAGTAAAAGTACAAAATGGGTAAGAAGGAATTTAAACATACATGAAACCATTTTTAGAAAACAGGTACATGGATGAAAAATATAACCCCATCAAATACTTATGAATAAACAATCTCGGATAAAAATGGGATTGGAAAAATTATCCCTTACCTTAGGTATGATATGCTTAGTATGTATAAAAACCTCCTGTACAATGATATAAACAATTTCATTGACTTATTAAAGAATCATATTCATTGTTATGATGTTATAAGTGGTTCACTTATAACTTTATATTAAACGTTCTTTTGTAAATTCCATGTTAATGCAGCGTTTTGTGTAAAATCGTTTTATTTATCGTAAGTGTTTGGACTTGTTTTTCTTGATATTATTACTTATATCCTGATTTACATAATTTCAGAATATAAAACATGATTTATATATAATATATATTCCGTATATACATATATATATGATAGATCGATAAATACAATGAAATACACCGTTCATGGGGACGGTAGGCCGTATGTACGCATGAACAATGTTTTCATTTCCTTATTGAATTGAATGGAATTAAGTAGATGACATACATATATAAATATATATACATAAGTCTTGTATCATTATTATGTCATATATTTCATTATTACTTATTATATATACTTTATAATCATTCATGAATGGTGAACATGGAGATTGAATCTCATCGCGTCGTGGAGACGGCAGTCCGTACGTACGTACGAGTGATGATATTATTCCCATATTTATTCAATGGAATTGGAGTAGATTATATAATATATTAGAATCTATACGATGTTATAATAATCATATATTCTAATTCTTTACACCATTATACCCATCCAAGTAAGTAGGTGGTGGAAAAACTGATTACATAACGGCGTGGAGACGGTATTCTGTACGTACGCACGCGCGGTGATATCATTTTCTGTAGGATGGATAGAAGGTGAAATAAGGTTGTTTCATATTTATAATAACATATCAGTATTTATTTTATACTTATGTTATTACTTTATAATGAAACAACTGAATAAGAGGAAGTAGAAGAAGAAAAAAACATGAAAGAATCAGAAGAAGAGGTTACCTCTTCGTCGACGCACCTCCTTTAAACTTCCTCTTATGGAAGTAGAGTTGGTATTTTGAGAAGACCGAAACCTCCATAATGTTTCTAGGGAAGTTTAGAAGATAAATGGGCAGGGTTTGTCCGAGCATCAAGGCTCAAAAGGGTGTGAATAGAAGAGGGAAGAGGTGCCCTTTTTATAAGGGAGAAGAGGGGCACCTTTGGAAAAACTCAAAATATTATTTTATAATAAAGTAATTTTCGGTTTATAATAGCTCCATATTGATTCATTTCGATGATAAGGTGGGTATGGGTCTAAATATCTCATAAATGGAATTTAATCAAGTTTAGGTTTCTATTTTGACCTTATCATTTAGATATAACTTTATGTTAAATATCTTTACTTTTACTGTGTCTTCTTGTTTTCTTACACTATATGGATAATAAACATACTATAACAAGCCATAAGAACCCCAAGTGGTTCATTATTAATATATATATCGTTATATAAGTCATTTTTCCGATACTTATATTTTTAGTAATAAAATAACAATTAATAATATAATATTTTTTAAACAAACTATTTTTTGTCTATTTTGACACTATTTGGTAATTGGTTTTTTTAAAAATCATAACAGCATGATTAGTTAGAAAAATGTTCATTAAATCAAAACTAACATGTCATGTTAACCTTTGAAATTAGTGGAATTCATAAAAAGTATCAAATTATATTTATTTGTGTATTTATAATATCAATTATTTTAATATTTCAATATTTAGGTAATTACTGCATCACCATTGTGTCATAAATAAAATAACTTATTTAATGTCTAAAAATTATAAATAAAATACCATTAGGTAGGAAAACGTTTTATCTTTATAATAAATATTTATAGTCGAATTTATCTTATGTATAACCCTATATTAATAATGAATTAGTTATTAAACTTTGATTTTAACTATTTTAACCCTTCTATAAATAAATTAATAATAAATGACCTAGTCTAATACAAGTGGAACTAAATGGTCATATATTATTACTAATTTTGTTTTTGGTCGAATTACACTTATCCAATAGAATTAGTAAATGTGTTAGGGTAATAATAATACCATTTTTACCCTTAATTACTCTATTTACTTTCAACCGTGGTAAAAAAAATTATAAAGATACTATTTACCAAAAATTATTTTCATCTCATTGAACCACATTTTAGTCCTTGATATTAACCATGTCTCTCGAATTTTTGAAATTCTACTCACTGAAGCGATAAAATTAAGTTATATGGGAATTTGCAAATTCTCCTTGGAGGTGGGTAAAAGACAGCGAAAAGTTCAATAAAATTTTCATATATCTAAAATTATTATAAAATGACTCCAATGAATTAATTTGAAAATATATAGGTATTATGTATCAATTTGGACATAAAATAAATATAAATAAAATAAATAATTATTGAAATAAAAAGTCGGTTTTTAAATAGTAACCCATTGTTTTTACTATTCATCAAAAATTGAAAGTTTTCAGAAAAATATCAAAAATTCACACTAGGCTAATTTTGGTATTCCAAAACCGAAAATGAAGTCTATTTCAAATGATAAAATTTATAAAAAATTTAAGAAGTGGGTATTACTATTCATAATGGCTATTTTATATAACATATCGGTGTTTAATAAAACTCGTTATTGCTTACAACACACGCTATCGTGGAAGGTCATGATTGCGTCTAATACAAGCCAAGTCAGGGTTTCGTGTAGTGCAAGACTCTTTTGTTGTCGCATATAACAAAATCCAACCATATTTCATTTATAAATTGAATATATATATATATACTCAATTTTGCATAGAATAACTACTATCAAACAATATTGAAATTGTGTGTAACACGATCCAAGATTAGTGTTGTGTATACTAGAAGCAAATACAGTGTTTCCTATAGTGAAAGATACTCTTGGTGTAGCGTATAATAGAAGATATGAAATAAATTAAAAATAATATATCTCATAAAATCTCATGGTGTTAC
This sequence comes from Viscum album, assembly GCA_963277665.1. Lineage (NCBI taxonomy): Eukaryota > Viridiplantae > Streptophyta > Magnoliopsida > Santalales > Viscaceae > Viscum > Viscum album. Next base: position 446,322,912 of record OY728160.1, read on the forward strand.
ATTCTACCCCCCTTAAAATGAATTTCTCCCTCGAAATTCGTCGGGGTTATTAACGGTTTACTACTTGTGAGTTTCTTTAATAGAAACCCACATCGTAAAAAGTAATACCAAAAATTATCTTTAAAAACTAAAGTATAAAACATAATGGTTACCCAAATTAACTAATTACTAGGTTTCCACATAGGAGAACATAGGTGAAAATATGGATATGGAAGAGAAATCTAACCATTATGTTCTGATAGAGAGTGTTAGAGGACATGGCTACGAAAAATACAATAATCACAAATCCATAAACTTGTGATGATCTAAGGTACCATCGTATTCATCAAATTTAAGAGCACTAGGACAACATTTTTTGTTTTCAAAATCATTTCACTAAAGTTGAAGAATTTGAATTATAAGAAATACTTTTTTATTTTGGTATAATCTCACCGTTTTTCGTGACTTGAACAATGTCCACTTCATCTATTTACGAAATGATGCTGAATTTGTCTTTCACGAAGTTTTAGCAGATCATGCGATAGAATGATAGGTCATTCCATCTGTCTCAAACATAAGTTAGAAAAAGATATATACATAAGTCCATCTATGGTGAGAATAATCAGATATGGTACCTAAAATGTACTTATACTTCATATATCATATTGCTTAATATAATAAAACTGGTTCCTACTAAACAGGGACGTCCTGTAGCCTAGTGGTAGGCGATAAAGGCCTGTCGCACTTCAGTTGTGGGTTCGATTCCCATAGCCTTGTCTGACAGTACAGGTTGTCACCCGTCCTGCAGGTTGCCCTTTTTCTAAAACTACATTATTGTAACATTAAATAAATAATATTGAAACAAAATTCTAGCCTTAAACAATTCTATCTGATGTCCAACATAATCCATTCGAACCATTATACTTTTCGAAAATACTTCTATCCAGTCTCATAGTGTAATGAAAATGATTACTTGAGAGGTAACATAACATGTACGCGAATAGCATCATTTATCCCCCATATATCATACAATATATCTTGTTAGTCACATTCCAAACATTATAATGCATTAATCATGTCTTCTCCTGAAAAATGAATACCCATTGAACCTTAGTGAAAACATGCAGTTAAAAGTTAACACTTTACACATACCAAAATCCCCAAAATTATATATACTCAGACCATGATATCACTTAGTCCTTATATCAATCATGAGATCATGAATACAATAAAAAAATGTATTTTCTCCTTATCCCTTCATTATGTGCATATCATTTGCTTTCCAAAACATTTGACTCACTTTTCATGGTTACCAGTACCATATTATTATAGAAAACCACAATAGACCAATACACAGATATTTCAAAATTCCATGATACTATAAATGAGATTCCATGATACTATTTTGAAATCCCATTACATAAACACTTAATCATTAGAGAACATCATTGTCACACTCACCATCACAAATAGTGATCTCATTTGACTTCCCTTTATCCATTGCCTTAAGAGGTTTCTCATGTTGATCATTATTAACCCTTGTATTAGGGAATTAATTAGCATAACGCCCCATTTCCTTTCACTTAATGCATTGAAGTGTTGTTGGTGATTTCTCTATAGTCTTTTCTTTATTCACATCATTAGAAACCCTTTTTCCATTACTTCGACACTCAACAGCTCGATGTCCTTATTTTCCACACATAAAACATTTTGTAGTCCCTTTGAGACAATCTCCACCATGCTTATTTCAAAACATTGATCATAAAGAAACATTTATCTTCATTTCACCATTATTCTGAGTTTTCTCCTTGAACTCCATCTTTTGTTTCATGTCCAAACCATGAGATGGATATGTAACACCAACTACCATTTCTACCTTGATAGCACAACGCAGAATTTATTCATAGCTACTGATGTCTCTCATAGCTAATGCCCTTCGAAGACTTGGTTTTAAGCCACTGATGAATCGATCAACATTACTTTCAGGTTGGATGATAAAGCCGGATGCATACCATGAAAGCCTTGTAAAATTCTATTCGTTTATACCAACAGATTCATCATCCTATTGCTTAAGCTCAAGGAAATCCTTTTACATCTTTGTTTGATGAATATGAGGGATGTACTTATTGAAAAATATGTTCATGAACTCGTCCCATTCCATGGACTCAATTTCTTCTCTTTGCCTTATATTCTTGATAAGATTCCTCCATTGATCAGCATCACCTTCCAAATGATATACTACTAAGATTAATTTATCATGGTCAGAACATTGTAGAACTGAAAATATATTTTCAGTGGTACTGATCCATTGTTCAGCCACTAATGGATCAAAAGACCTGCTGAACGAAGGTGGATACTGCCTTATGAAGGAGTCAACAGAATGTTGCTCCTTTCTCTACTCATTTGGAAGTCAAAAATGATTCGTATCTTGTGTAAGTATAGAAATAATATTGTGCACTCCATCTCCCATAACATTGGTTTGTTCAGGAGGAAAATCATTGCATCGTCCATTACATTGATCAAACGGTTCCTTCGGGTTCCAGCCATCGTCTAAAACCCAAAAAGAACAGTGTGAGAGGAAAAAATCATGTTAGGAAAACAACATAATAAAGGGTGAGTACCTTCAATATCTAACATCTTAGGTTTAATTCAAATATCGTTTCAATAATTCTAAGACTATAACCAATACTTATAATTCACCTTATGGACATCCCTAGACCCACCTTAGAAATATATTTTGGGATCTCACTAAAGTTTTCGCATCCAAGTTTTTGAAGGTTAACTAAACCTTTCCCTTGATACCAACTGTAGAGACCCAAATCTTGACATACATGGACATTACATTACTTTTGCAGAATACTTAATACATGTCAAAAACAGACACCAAAGCACCGTAATAGTTTAGTATCTTTGGATACTCAGAACGTAATCTTCTAATCATGGTGAAAGATATTCAACATCTCCCATAAAGATCTTCCACTTTTGGTTTTATTAACTAAATCCTTTCTTGAAATCCTGGGGAAAATAAAACATATAATGGGTGAGATCAAATGCTCAGTAAGGGTAAGCATGGAAAAAATTAAACAAACCATATACATTTGAACTTAAAAACATGAACATAATGTTTAAACATAAAACTCTTGAGAAAAAAAAATAAATCTTGGAAGTACGTAAGGTATATATCATAAAGGAACATAAATCTTGATAAAATAGCATGGGAATAAATCGTGTAATTGTAGAAAACCATTCAGCACTTGTTATGATTTCCATAGTAGCCAAGGAATTTCTTCCAAGACCATCTTAGTGGACAATGTCCTTTTATGAATCGAGTTCACTCCTCGTTCCAGTCTTGTATCATGGAACTGGATTAACTTACCATTTCAGCCATGTCTATCTCATGAGATATCAATATTTACCCAATTAATTGGAGGGAGGTATAGGTCCCACCCATATCATAATCAAATCATTCTTACTTGTTCCACAATATAAACATAAATCATTCATCAAAAACTAAAGAATAAAATGTGTTTCATAAACATCATCCCGTCATCACATAATCTATATAAAACAAATGGATATAATTTCATCATTAGAAAATTGAAACCATGTAAATCATAGAGACATTATTATTGAATCATACACATATGAAATAATGTCATCTTGGATGGAAAATGGTTTTGATAAAATAGTTGAAATGAATTCTTGAGGAAAATATCATTTCTTCTTCAAAATAATTTTCATTTCACAAAATTCCATGAAATTTTAAAAGAAAATTATTTTTTTAAAATAGTAATGAAATCTTGTAGAGTAAGCTTCATGAAAATACACCATTATAAAACCTAAAAAAATCGGTTCATTCTGTATAAGTTAAAAAACATTATCCTAGTACTTTTGTCGGAAAAGTCAAAAAGTACCTCGTATGGTGAAAAAATAATTCCCTACACACCTTGTAGTAAAATAAAAAAATGGGTAAGAAGGACTTTAAACATACATGAAACCATTTTTATAAAACATTGATATGGATGAAAAATATAACCCCAGTAAATACTTACGAATAATCAATCTCGGATAAAAATATGATTAGAAAAGTTATCCCTTACCTTTGGTCTGATATGCTTAGTACGTATCTGAAACTCTTATATAATGATTTAGATAATGTCATTTAATTATTAAAGAATCATATTCATTGTTATTATGTCATAAATGGTTCACTTATAACTTTATATTATCCGTTCTTTTGTAAAGTCCATTCTAAAGCAACGTTTTGGGTAAAATCATTTTATTTATCGTATGTGTTTGGACTTGTTGTTCATGTTATTATTACTAATATCACGATTTACTTAATTACAGAATATAAAACATGATTTATGAATAATATATAGTCATTATATACATATATATATATATATATATTAGATTGATAAATGGAACAAAATACATCGTTCATGGAGATGGTAGGCCGTACGTACGCATGAACGCTATTTTCGTTTCCTTATTGAATTGAATGGAATTAAGTAGATGACAAAAATATATATACATAAATATAATATCATTATTATGTCATATATTTCATGATTACTTATTATATATATACTTTATAATCATTCATGAATGGTTAACATGGAGAATGAATCTCATCGCATCGTGGAGATGGTAGTCTGTACGTACGCACGAGCGATGATATCATTCCCATATTTATTGAATGGAATTGGAGTGGATTATATAATATATTAGAATCATTATGATGTTATAATAATCATATATTTTCATTCTTTACACCATTATACCCATCCAAGTAAGGTCGTGGTGGAAAAACTAATTACACCACGGCGTGGAGACGGTATTCTGTACGTACGCACGCGTGGTGATTTCTTTTTCCATAGGATGGATAGAAGGTGAAATGAGGTTGTTTCATATTTATAACAACATATCAGTATTTAAGTAATACTTATGTTATTAATTTATAATGAAACAACTAAATAAGTGGAAGTAGAATAAGAAAGAAATGTGAAAGAATCGGAAAAAGAGATTACCTGTTCTTTGACACACCTCCTTTAAGCTTTCTCTTATGGAAGTAGAGTTGGTCATTTGAGAATACCAGAACCTCCATAATGTTTCTATGGAAGTGGAGAAGATAAATGGTCAGGGGTTGGCCGGCACTCAAGGCTTAAAAGGGTGTGAAGAGAAGAGGGAAGGGTTCCATTTTTATAAGGGAGGAGAGGGGCACCTTGGGAAAACTCAAAATATTATTTTACAATAAAGTCATATTCGTTCTATAGTAGATCCAAATTGATTTATTTAGAAGCTAATGTGGGGATGGGTCGAAATTATTTCATCAAGTAGAATTTATACCGGTTAGGTTTCTATTTTAACCTTATCATTTAGATTTAAAATTATGTTAAATAAGTTTACTTTTACTGTGTCTTCTTGTTTTCATTCACTATATGGTTTATTAACATACTATAACAAGACAAACGAACCCCAAGTGGTTAATTATTAATATATATCCTTATCTAAGTCATTTTTCCAAACCATATATTTTTAGGAATAAAATAACAATTAATAATATGATATTTGTTTTAAAAACTATTTTATGTCAATTTTGACACTATTTGGTAATTGATTTTTGTGAAAATCATAACAGGATGATTAGTTCAAACAGAGTTCATTAAATCAATAATAACATGTCATATTATCCTAAAAATTTAGTTTAATTCATAAAAAGTCTCAAATAACATTCATTTGAGTAGTTATAATATCAATTATATTAATATTTCTCTATTTTGGTAATTACTTCATCACCATTGTGTCATAAATAACTTAAATTATTTAATGTCTAAAAATTATAAATAAAATTCCATTAGGTAGTAAATATTTTTATCATTCTAATGAATATTTATATTATATTTTATCTTATGTATAACCCTATATTAAAAATGAATTAGTTATTAAACTTTGATTATAACTATTTTAATCCTTCTTTAAATAAATTAATAATAAATGTCCTAATCTAATCCAAGTGGACCTAAATGGTCATATTTTATTTATAAGGTTATTTTTTGTCTAATTACACTTATCCAATAGAATTTGGACATGTGTTAGGGTAATAATAATATCATTTTTACCCGTAATTACCCTATTTACTTTTAACTGTGGTTAAAAAAAAGTAAAAAGTTACTATTCGCCAAAAATTATTTTCATCTCATTGAACCAAATTTTATTCCTTCATATTAACCATTTCTCTCGCATTTTTGAAATTCCATTCACTGAAGTGGTAAAATTATGTTTTATGGGAATTTTCAAATTCACCTAGGAGGTGGGCAAAAGACGGTGAAAAGTTAAATAAAATTTTTATATATCAAAAATTATTATAAAATGACTCCAATGAATTACATTGAACTTATATTTGTATTATGTATCAATTTGGGCCTAAAATAAATTAAAATCAAATCAAAAATTATTTAAATAAAAAGTCTGTTTTTAAATAGTAACCCAGTGTTTTCACTATTCATAAAAAATTAAAAGTTTTCAAAAAAATACCAAAAATACACCCTAGGCTAATTTCGATATTCCGAAAACAAAAATGAAGTCTATTTCAAAAGGTAAAATTTATAAAAATTTTAAAAAGTGGTTATTACTATTCATAACGGCTAGTTTATATAACATATCATTGTTTAGTGAAACTCGGTATTGCGTACAACACAAGCTATCGTAGAATGTTGTGATTGTGTGTAATGAAAGCCAAGTCAGGGTTGAGTGTAGTGAAAAACTCTTTTTTTGTTGCATATAACAAAATCCAACCATATTTCATTTATAAATTAAATATATATATATATACACACAATGTTGCGTAGAATAACTACTATCAAACAATATTTAAATTGTTTGTAACAAGATCCAAGATTAGTGTTGCGTATACTGCAAGCTAATACGATGTTGCATATAGTGCAAGATAATCTTGGTGTAGCGTACACCAGAAGATGTGAAATAAATAAAAAAGGATATATCTCATAAAATCATCAGGTGTTACAACAATGGTAGGATAAATGGTTGGACACCCAGTCGTCCCCACTCCCTCTTTTATTCGGTGATATCCAATGATTATTGGCTACGTTTTTTATGAGGTGTGAGGCCCTTCTATATAATGGAAATCTGTTCATTCCCATGTGTCATCATAATGAGTTGTGTTGTTCTATCCTATATCTCTTCAGAATGAGGTGTGGTTTCAATGCTAGATATCTATGAGCAGGTTGGGATGTGTTTTGAAGCCAAGTTTTCTATGGGTAGTATGTGATATGTTTTTTGGCCTAGGTTCATGAGATTGGTTTTTGATTTGGTATATTTGAAAGATATGGTTGTGAAATGACATCTTTCTTTAGGGTGCCAGAGTGGGTAACCAGCGGGAATGTGGTGTGTGGTACCATGACATTAATGTGATTTAATTATATTAAATTTCGTGTCATGTGTTATTTGGAGACCATGCCTTGGAGTGGTTGTGATGGTTAGTATACATAGTAGGTTCTATCAGGTTTTTTTATTTCCTCTTGGGGAATTAGGCTCCTCAACTCACATTTTCACAAGATACGTAGGATTTCATACTCGGTATACCTCTATGCTCACTGTAGATATATAAAATAGTTTTTAGGTTTACGGGAGGATTTTATGAAACATGATGGACCATACTAGATATGATCTTGATAGTTCATGTGTCGATGCTTAGGTTTTTTTGGGTATATACTTTCGATACATTTTAATTTGTACTGGTTATTTTCTAAACATTCATGTGGGTTGGTTTATGGATATTTATTCTATATATATATATATCATAGTGTTATTTTTGTTATAGACCATATTATATCCCAATCATGTTTCTTATAATGGTTATTGCCTTTAATTTTGTGATATTTTTTCACCATTGCTTCTCATCACCAACCTGGGGCCTACATAAGGCAGGAATGGAGGGGTCATTTTCTCCCTATCATCATTTAATTTCAAGGAGTGGTATAATTGGAGACAGGGGCTGTGAAATATTGGTATTCGAGCTTATGGTTGAGAGATTAGAAGGATTTCAGAGTTAGTAATGGTGTGGATTACAAGGTATGGTATACAAAAAGTTGTAGTGGACTTTGGTGCATGCTATAGGCTTGAGATACTATCTAAGAAAATGTATTTAACACCCCCCCCCCTCAAGATCCAGTGCATGAACTATGAGATTATTTAACGACATTGTTAGGAAGACCTTATTTCATCATAGAGACCTAGGAGAGGTTCATGGATCATACTGACGTTTGTTCTCATTTTAATTAGGTTGTTTTGTGATGGAAAAATCAATATAAATAATGACCTGAATTAAAATTAATTTTAATAAAATTATATACTACTAGGGCATAGGGAATCTATTTTTACCTTTCATTTATAGCTCTGGGCCATTGTGCCCATGTGGCTCAGGTAGTGGGGGTGTTTAATAGGCTAACCCAGTTGATCACCGTAGTGATAAGTCGGCTATGGTGGATGATAGGTGGAAGATAATGTTGCATTATTCGTAGCAGCAGACATAACAAAAGAATGAGGGAGGTGTTTGGATAAGGAGACCAAAAGATAGCTCAAAGATCGTGAAGTCTCTTTCAGTCAGATCTAATCCCCAATAGAGTACATGGTGACTTTGGATGTTAGTCATATTTGGGGTGCTTAATGACAGAGGTCAAAAATTTATATAGGGGAAAAAATAGGTAGAAATTTATTGGTTCAACATTGAAATTTTATTTCATTAGGAGTAAAATTAATTCACATTGAAGGCATAGAATAGTTAGCATATAGAATATCTTTAGAATGGGAGTATTTTAGGGCAGGAGCTAGGGATCGAGTTCTATGATCACCTTCATTTTCTTCATATCTGTTTCCATAAGAGGTGGCTCGTGTGTGGCATCTTCTGGAGGAACATCATCCTCATATATAGTATGTAGTTACTCCATCAACATTGCCAGTGTATTTAGTTCTTCATAAGAAGTCAAAGGAGATTGACCAGGCACACTCGTGAAGAGGTCTACTATGAGAGGGGAGATAACAAAGTTCATCATGTGTAAAATTTATTAGTGGAAGGTTTTAGGGGATGGGACAATAAAGGTTTTGACATGTGGGGAGATAAAATCAGTAGCTTCCTTCCTAGGCATCTAGCTCCACCAGTCACTAGACAATTCATGTGGTATAGTGATCAATGTATTTCTTATATGGGTTTCATATAAATATTTATAATTGGTTCCCCATGGTTTCCTGATATTATATTTGTGGAGGGGGATAGTTTTAAAATCATCCTGAGTATTATTTTCTAGTGGGATAGTTTTAACACTAGGGGATGTAAGCTCATCCTCTATCTATTAGTGATCGAGTAGGTAGAGTTTGACCTTAGGATGTTCCTCATTTTGAGAGAACTTGACAAATGAGTGGTTTTAGAGCTAGTATTCAGTTGATAGGGAGAGAAATTGGGTGTGTATAGTTTCATGTAGTTGATGTAGCAGTTATAGAGGTGCATGAGATCGTCATATGTACAATCAATTTGGTTAGTACCCTTTCTGGTCCTTCGTATGACTGTGCATATTTGAACTCCATTGTTTTATCTGCTCTATCCCATTCTCTAGATCTAGATATAGATAGGATCGACATGCCTCTATTACTAATTATGCTAGTAAGAGACCAAACCAGCTTGTTTGATGTGTGATGGCGGTGTGGATAGATGATGGTACCAAATTAGTCCCACATATATCTCTTCATTTGTTTGATGCAACCATATGATGGCATTCATGTTATCGACTAGTGGAATTCTGTTTGTGTTTTTATCCACTGCTTCTAAAGGAGAGGAATGTTTTCATATGTGGATGAAAAGTGTATGAGTTTCATTAGAAAGAGGGGTTTTCAGGTGGGTAGTTAGTATGTGGAGACACTCCTCTCCTTATTCTCTAATCTATCAATGAAGCGGTTGATGTTGAAATGGAAGAAGTTCCCAGGGTCATTAGTGAATTTCTAAATGTTTTCTTTAAGTGGTTTGTGACACTAGCCCCATGATGTGATGTTGAGTTCAGGATAAACCTATATCCCAATGAATTTCATATTTTTATTGATCTATACTATATTTTACCTTCTATGTTGTGGGGTTTAAGGATATAGACAGCTGTTCTGATGCTAAAGGATATTATCGCGCTTGTGTGACATTGTGGGGTGATCTCGTATTGTTCTTAAAAAAATGCGGACGATGGTATAAGGATGTGCATTGAATCTCAAGGTTTTAATCAAGAAATAGTCAAGAACCATTACCCCATTACGTAGATATATGATATTATTAACCATATAATAGTGGTGAGTTTGTTTTCTAATATTGATATGTGGTCTGGATATCACCAGTTACGGGTGAAGGAGGGTTATATCGCAAAGACCCCATACAGATGTAGGTATGGGAACATTGAGTTTTTATTTGTTTAATTCAGTTTTCTAAACACTCCATCCATGTTCATGGGACTCTTGAACTCCATGTTCTATAAGATCGTGGATTTATATGTCATCGTGTTCATTGATGAAATCTTGATCTTCTTGATTTTTCAAGAGGAGCATGCCAAGAATCTCAAAAAAGTCCTACATGTTCTTCGATGACATCAAATATATGGAAATATTAAAAGTGTATGTTCTGGACATGAGTGATTAATATACATGGAAATGTGGGGTCTCATTACATATTGGATGTAGAATTGTCTTGGGTCATGTAAATGTTTCTTAGGAAACACCCAATAATGTAAAACAAAAGATTGTAGTTTTCTTTGTCACACATTATATTATTTGAGGTTTGTACATGATTTCTTATGTTTTTTATAATTCATGAATAAATTTACACGAAAGTAACAAGATATTTTTTAGATTTATTAGTCTCAGGCAGCGTTTGACTATTAGAAAGGGAATTTTTTCCATGCTATAGTTCATAAATTTTCAATGAAAGTGGTGATGTTTGAGGTATTTTATAATGCTTCCATTATGGTTTTTGCATGATTGTTAATGAGGTAGTGGGAATTAATATCTTATGGGTCTATGAAAATACGTCATAATAAGAACTATTATACCACCCATCATTTGGAGTTGGAATATTTGGTCATCACACTGGAATTTTGGTGGAATTACCTCATCGTGTTTTGGTTTCTGGTCATCATAGTTCACAAGAGTTTGGGTTATAACTTTTCCCAGATTGACTTGAATCTATAAAAATAAAGGTGGATAGATTTTATTCAGTACTATTTTTATGAGATCTCCTATTCCACATGAAACGGAAATTTTGTGGCTGATTATTTGAGCAGAAAGTCACAAAAGGAGGTTGTTCATGAATCTTCAGATTCCTATAATGCAATGGGGGGAGTCGGAGACGTTTCACATAGATGCAAGATTGCATGGTGGTAGAGGTTAATTATTTTAGATAATGGTCCAAAATTTTATGATTTAGGTGGTAGAGGAGTCTCACTATGGAGAATAGGAGGTGAGTTGTTGTATGATCATTTTGTCCATGGTGAAGCTCCAGAGGGGTGGTCGAAGGATGGTCGGAAACAGATGTTGTTTCATGGGATTTTTTTTTCTAGTATCAATGATAAATTGGGTCTTTTATAAGTTTAAAATCTCTCATGTGGTGGTACATTAAGGCTTTTGAATGATGTACTATGGAATAATTTTGTAGTTTTGGTGGCCCAGGATGAAATAGGCAGTGGTAGAGTTTGTGGAAAAGTGATTAGTTTACCAGTAGGTAAAGGCCATGCATTGTGTTCTGAGTGGTTTTTTTTTGCAGCAATTAGATGTTCCAAATTGGGAATTGGCTGAATTCATGAAGGAATTCTCCATAGGGATTCCAAATTATATAGGAAGTTATGATATATTCTAAGTGATAGTGGATTGTTTGAAGAAATCTTCCCACATCATTGTGATCAAGGAATCAGGGGTAGTGGAGACATTAGATAAACAGTATGTGATGAGGTGGTGTGTTTTCATGGAGTTCAAAGGCCCACATTTCTATATCGGTTTTAATGTTATAACTTATGAGTCTGGAGGGGATTGTATAATTCTTTTCAAGGTCATGTATGCTTCAAAAATTCCTTCTACCCTTAGACAGAAGGTCAGACAAAAGAGACTATCAAGATGTTAGAGCATATGTTGAGGTCATGTGTCAAGGACTTTTTTGGATCTTGGGTATGACAGATATCATAGGTAGTGTTATATTATAAAAATAACAATCACTTTTCCATAGGCATGACTCTATTTGAAGCCATCTATGGAAGATTGTTCCATTCACCATTGTGTTGGACAGAGTTTAGTAATCCGATAGTTCTAGGTCAAGATGTTATGAATTCGATGATAAAAAAGGTTCAACATGATCATGGAAGGAGGCCCTTGGAGTTCAATGTTGGGGACCATATGTTCATTAATGTTTCCTCTTGACAAGGGCAGGGAAGGTTTGTCAGAGGGAGTATGATTTCTCCGAGGCTATTTTGGCCTTTTGTGGTGATGGGGAGAGTTAAAAAGGTGTCATATCATTTGGAGGTTCCTACATTATTGGAGAAAATCCATGATGTCTTCCACAACTCTCAGTTTCATCAGTATATACATGATGACTCCCTTGTTATTTAATTGGAGAGAGATATGTTTTGGGGAAGCCGAGATATTATAGGAGAATCCAAAAACATTTTTAGATCATAAAAAAATTTGCAGAATGAAAAGATCATTCCATTAGTTCGTGTGTTGTGGAGGCTTGAGGGTTAGGAGGAGAGTACATGGGAGAGACAAATGGAGATTCATACCCTGTTCCCAATGTTTTTTTGAATGTTTATTTTACCAGTTTTTTTAAATGTGATGATTTAACATTGTTTTATAAAATTACATGTTTATGATTAGTTTGAGATATGTTATGTGTGATAATTTCATAACATATAAAGTGGGTAATACTAGATTCTTAATTGAGAGGAATTAACTATGATGCGATTAAACATGTGCTGGAGATTTAGTGCCACTGAGAGTGGATAATATCCTTACATATAGGGAAGTGGTTACTAATTCATATATTTGGTAAAGTGTAGTTAATTGTGTATAGTAGTTGTAGGGTTGTTTTTTGTCAGTGTGGATGTGTGAAAGGAGGTACCTTGTGGTTGTGGTAGTGTGGCTGGGTGGGGAGTCAATGTGGTTATTTAGGTTGGCATGTTTGGATGGAGGTAGTGTTTGACATGAGGCGACACTCTTGAAAGGTATATCACGAGGTGGTTTTTTGTATCCCATTAATTCTGGATTTTGTCTTGGATTCAATGAGGTGAGAATAATTTCCTAGGAATCTAATTTAATGGTCAATTATATCTATGCCCATTTCGTTTCAAGTTCTTGGTTGTTGGAAATGTTTGGATGAGGTCCCTTGTGTTTTCTTGGGATTCGGTTGACTAGAAAAGCAACTGTAAGGCGTAAAAATCATATACGTAGATTACACTACATGAATCTTGGTTTCATTTCTTGTACTGGGTGGTTTATGGCGTATAATATTTTTGGGTTTTAAAATAGAATAAATCAAAAGATTACTTTGTTTTCAAAGAAAATCATCCTCGCAAATTTAAATGATGTGAAATGGAATTACACATTTTGTAATACCATAATGTTATTATATTTTAATAATTTTATTGAGTCTTTAGTTGTCAAAACATATGCCTATTGTGACTCTACATTGAACACATGAAATCATGAAACCCCTATTCATAATTATTTGGATTTCTATACCAAGAATTGATTCCAAGATCATCCCCTTCAATCTGTAGCAATCCTTCATCATTCCAAAATGACATTTTCATCTGTATTTCTAGTTTATTACTGTTTTATCTCCTTTTATTATAGTTCTTCTTGTTATGTTTTAGAGGATTATCTCCCTTGGTTATAATGGGATTCTCTTCATTTGGTTTTGGAGCATTTCTATCTTGTAATCCTCAGATGGATCAAAATCCAAACGAAAAGGTTATAAGATATCTTTCTTGTCATCTATTCCCATGAAGAAAAACATTGAAACCCTTTTGAGGTAGCATTTCCTATGTTTCTCTTATTTTTTTCATTATGTATGGTGGGGATACTGATGTTTCCCATATAAAGAATGTTGAACATAAATTAACAATGATAATTGAATCAGTTTAATATTAATAAATAAGGTGTTGAAAAAAGTGACACATAACCCTACTTTATTATTTGTTTTTTTGATATGGTGATTTGGATGGGCTAACTTCCCAATTAAAATCATGGTTATTGGTGGACATCGTTTCTACTCTAAATTATATATGGAAATCATGTTTTTCATTTTTTGTTGGAAATGTAAATATTGAAATTGGTTAATCCCATATATTTTGACGAATGGGTGGATGATCTAATGTAATGGTGTTTATGTGACAACCCTGGAATTAATAGGTGGAGTTAAATAAGTGATGCCTTATTAAATCTACAATTGTGTTTTTCCTTAGTACATGTGGTGATGTGATGTGTTGGTAAGTTCTTGTTTGTGTTTTTGTTTGGTAGGTCACATATACATCTGTCATTGGATATATTGGGTTGTGTAATGGAATCATAGGTTGAGATATTTATTGATATATGATGGAAGAGATGTATTGTGTAGCAGGGATGTGGAACTTATTATGTGGTAATTCTTTACAAGGTGGGGTTGCGAGTTGGGTGTTGGTTCTATTGGTATGTGATCTAAGTGAGATGTGTTTTAGGATAGTTGATAGTGTTGGTATGGGTATTTCACCAATATTTTATCCATGAGTAACATGATGAAATAATTACACCATCTTTAAAGATCAAGGTATGATGTTTCTTAATGTCAATTTCTGTTAATTCATTGGCATGACTCATCATATCCTTGAATTTTTATTTATAATATTGTATGTTTTTTTTCATACATGGTAGTTTCTTGGGTTGAAGTGGATGAAAAAAATAATCATTTAATAATTTTGGAAATGATTGGTTTGGTTTAGATAATGGAATGAAAATTGTTAATTAAATATCACAAATTAGACTTAATCATGGTGGAAATGTGATGCCACATTAGTTTACCAGGCTCATCTCCTTCTAAATTGATCGTTGTGGTTACTGATATAATTCATTTATAGGTAGTGGAAATGGATGTAGTATTTTTTATTGATTTATGTTTGGGACCCCATAGTATGGGCTTGAATGTTTTGTATCATGTATGTATACACTTTTTTTCTTTGTGATTTAATATGAACCTCGCACAAGTTTCAATATATCGATTATACATGCACCATTTTTACAGGGGAGGGGGTATTTCTCATTATCCCAATGGGAGGATGGATGGTTGGCCACCCACTCTTCCCTGATCCCTCTTTGAGGAGGAGATGTACTAGGATTCTCAAGTAGGTTGCGATGAGGTGTGAGGCCCAAATATGTGTGGGAAAGTTTTTCATTCCCAAGTTTTTATACAATGAAATTTATTTTGATTTCCCAAGTGTCATTGGTATGAGGTGTGGTTTGTGTCCTAGGTTTCTATTGGTGGGATATGCTTTGTTTTGTGTCTGAAGTTTCTGTATGTGAGATTTTTTTGGTCTGTGGCCTAGGTGCGTGCGTTCATGTTATGGCGTGGTATCATCGAATGAGGTGTGAGTGCTAGGACATATAACATTAGGGTGTGATAGTGAATAATCAGTGGAAAAGTGGTAGGGGTTAATCTATGATCAATGTTATTTATTTTTATTATAATAATTTGTGTGTTGGATTTGGTAAGTGTGCCTTGGTGAGGATGGGATGGTTAGTATACATGATTTGTGTTGTTTTCTTCTTTTGTTTTCTCACGGGAGCATTAATATTATTCCTTCACTCGTGCACAAGATACTTCCGTTTTACTAATAACTATAACTATAAAATCACCCTATGTTTGTAAAACTATTTTTAGGTTTCGAGGATGATTTGTTAAACCACGGTGGGGATTACTAGCCCAGATCTTGATAGTTGATGTATTACTACTTTTCTTTACATTTGGGTATTAACATTAGAGAGTTGTATTTATACCATTTATATTTTAAATAAGCATGTGGAGTGGTTTTTTCCTTCCCCTTATATATATATATATATTATGGAGTTGTTTTGGTGATGGATTATATTGTATCCCAACCATTATTCTTAAAAAGGGAAATTCCTCCCATAATGTGAGTTTTGTACACCACATAGAGATAGCCAAAAATTCGGGGCCCACTACAAGAGGGATTTGTGGGTTATTATCTCCCTTTTTAAATTTCCATACTTGGAGTGGTATCATTAGAGGGAGGGGTGATGAAAATGTGTTATAAGTAAATCATGTAGGGTATGATATATAGGAATATTTTTATGTAATATAGGTTTATCAAATATATTCTTTTTAAATTGGAGGTTCAAATACATATGATGGAATTCAAACGTGATGTAATATCTCACTTCTTAATCTCATCATTATTTGTGATTATTTCTATTTGGGTGTTATTTTCTTCCATTTCAATATTTTTTATTAAATTATTTTATCCAATATTTTTTTGAATCCTAAAATTATTTATTATTTAAATTTTAATCTATGTTTTACATTTTTTTGAATTTCTTAATGGAACCATCTTTTAATTTTCTGAACAAGGTACTTTTTTACCTTTACTAAATGTCTAAAGGGAATATATATTATCTTATTCCATGTGAATATAATTTATCGTAGCAATAATCACTATATTATTTGATGCATAAAATATATTTTTAATCATTTCTTTTAAAGGGAATTATATTATTTTATATGTGCAATTTTTAATATTTAAAAAATTTTGTTATATTTAAAATAGATCATCTCCTAAGGAAATATTCTACTAACTTATTTAATGTATTTTCCACTATTTCATAATAATTTTTTGAATCTTATATTTAGGAAGTAATCTAATTATTACATCCATCATATTTTTCTAGGTGGTTTAGGATTATATTTTTAGGGAATGTATTAATATCCCATATGATGGTCTTTTAAATAATGACCAAATATGATTTTTACTTCTTGTTAAATAATTCAGGATGTTTAATCATATGAAGAATTAATTAGACTTATAGTCTTATGGTGAATGATTATTATAACCCCTTGAAGAATTGGTAGGTCTCAATGGATATAGTATATTGATATTTGGATTTGTAATTCCAAAATATATTTCATATGTCTTAGATGTGTCCTCACCAATATGTTTCAGATGTGAAAATATTATTCGTTCCCTTATTATGAAATTAGTTACTGATTACCATGTTATTATTTGAATTCTTTAAGATATCCATATATGAATTTATTTTTTAGGTTATCATTTACATATAATTATATTGGCCCAAAAAATATTTTTACAATATTATTCATTCCATATTATCAACTATTATATACATCAAATTATTAATAACATTATCTCACTGTTTTATTGGTTTTAAATTCCCTAGTATTTTGATAATGGTATTATGAATAAAATCACGGATAAATGAATGCTTTCATGAAATATATTTTATAATGAAAAGTATATTAAAATATTTTTTATCTATATTTTCAAGACATATAAACTATTTGACCCATTGGGATGTGACAACTTATGACTGGTGAGAATTAAATTGTGTAACAACAAGCTATAAGCTACTAGGTTTGAGATATTTATTATTGGTGACAATTAGGAAAAAATTCTTGAAAAAATAAATTAGGAAACATAAACCTATGATAAAAATTTAGAATATTCTTATAGAAACCATGTTTATGATTCTAATATTAGATAATCATAAAATACTCTACTTATGTTAGCTAATTGAATATTTTGGAAATTATATATCATTATTTATAATGTTATGATCTAATGTAAAATACACTATTTTATAGATAAAGGATTCTATTTGAAGGAATGGATACCATGTAAATGAATTTAATCAATTAAGTGATTGAACACCTATGAATGAAAATAATGATGAATCTAGAGTTATAGCTACAGATGGATCTACCATTGGCGCATTATAAATTATACCTATATTATGTTAGTTTATTCAAGATATTACCAATTACCTTTCTCTTAAGGATCATCCTACTGATCCAAGTCTTGGTAAAATAATGTTTGAACACTTCAAGAATCATAAAACTCCTTCATTAAATAGATCAACAAAAAATATTGTACCTAAAAAATGGATATGTTAGCTAGAAAAATTATATCTCCCATTAAAAATTAATGAAATAGAGAAGGTTTTTCATTCCAATTTTTATTTCACAGGGTATGTCAATCAATTGTGATCATTTAGTCAAAACAAAAGGTTGGGGAGTTAATAGAGAGAAAAATATTGTAGGACATTAGGTAAATTTTAATGTAAACATATTTTAATTAAGAACAATGAGTTTATATAGAATGTAAATTCTTCAGAATGAGAAAAATTATCAGTTAATTATTTAAAATTATGAATTGAACATGACTATGATAGAATCGAATGATGAAGACTAAATGTGTGATCCAAGGAGTAATATTTATCATTTCTCTGATGGGATAATATTTTTTTAAAGAAACTAGGCTCCCATGACATCATATCTAATGATGACATAATATCATGTCATATCATGAAGAAGAGGGAGTTGACTTTAACATATAGAATCATTGGAATATAAGAGGAGAAGAGTATTAAAGGGAAAAATGGACAAGGGGAAAGGCGACGTTCCCACAATTCGATACTTTGGGAAGGGATAAAAATTATTCCTATAAGAATTTATAATAAGTATTCTACAAGATTAGATAAAAAGAAATTATGGATTAGGATTTAAAGTAAATGAAAGAAAATACCAATTTTCAAATCATCAAATGTATGAAGATGGGGAACAATGCAAATAATTTTCCTAAGAATAAACTGAGTATTAACTAGAAATGGGGATGAGATAAAGGAAAAAACCATTATTATCAAAATATAAAAAGTTGATATTCCAAAATATTTGGTAGCTATTATGTTATCCATATCATAAAAATTAGTCAGCATATTATTTTATTTGGGATATTCAATATCATTTAAATCATCCATATTTTCTAAAAAAATATATATATCACTAGATACATATTAATAGAGTAGTTTATTAATTATTCTATTGATGGTATTACTACAATTATGATATATTATTCAGTTTATTATCTAAAACATAAACCATCAATATTTTTTAACATTATTTCTATAAATATGGTGGATTTTTTTCGTATTCAATAATATGAACCGAAATTAAAAATATGATTAAAAAATATAATTAAAATTGAAAGAAATTATGATTCATGACATAGATATAGTATTCTTTATCATTATAGGAGAGACTTCATTATGTAATTCTAGTTTATATATACCCATAGTAGATCATCTAAATTAAATTCAAGAAGAAGAGCATATTTAATATATGGAATGAAAAATAATATTCAAATTTTAGATGTACAAATGGTACATGAATACAATTATATATTTCATGAGTAATTATATGGTAATCCACTAGTCTGTAAAGATATGTTTTACATTGATTTAATACCTCATCCAAGAACATTATCAATGAATGCCTATAGAATAGTCATTGTGGAATGATTAGAGTTTAATAAAAAACTAGAAGAGCTATGTGATAATGGATTTTTACCCCATAGTGTTTATCTAGGGGAATACAATGTTATTTTTAATAATAATTAAGGATCTATGAGGATCTAAAATAATTATCATGAAATCAATTCCACTACAATAGATATACATGTATCATCTACCACACATTGAATACTTATTCAATTAAATTAAAAGTGAAAATTATTTTTCTATATTGACTACCATCTTTTGTATCATTAGTTATGATTAAAGAAGGATGAAATCATAAAGAAAATATTTTATATATGGTATATAACAAATGATGACACAATACTTTCATTTTAATTGACTAATGCACCCCTCTCATCATGGATCTTATAAAACATTTACCCAAGGAATATCTCAATAATTTCCTCAGGGTATTCATTTATGATAAAATATTGAAATTCAAATTATATTAGGACTATTGTAATTACATAAGAATCATTCTTAAGGATTATAGTTGAATAATTTTTCAGGGGAAATTTAAAATGTGTGACTTTTGACTATTAAATGTATATTTTATTGGACTTATTGTCTTCAGAGATGGAATATTAGTTGATTGTGAAAATAAAAAGGTAGTCTATGAATGGTGTACACCCACCAGAAAACTAAGGTACCTAGTTTCCTTGGACAGGTACATTATGATAAGTTAATTTTTAAAAAATCTCATCTGAATGGATAAAATTTTAACCATGACTTCTCATAAATGTGTTATGTTCATAAGGATATATGAATGTAAAAATGATTTTGAGAATTGAAGGGGAGTCTTGTAAATGATCTTATTTTGACTATACCATTTGGAAAAGATGTGTTTTTTATATATAGTGATGCATTAATTAATTTAATTTCTTGTGACCTTATGTAGAATAATATATTTATGTCATATTCTTCAAGACATTTAATTAATTGTGAAATAAACTATCCAACACATGATCTTAAATAACCAGCCTTGATATTTTCTATGATGATATGGATACACTATCTATATGGTGAATGATATGATATATATACTGATCAAAATGTTATAACATAAATCCTTTCATAGAACTAACTCAAGATGTTGTAATGTAAATGGTTTGATATACATAATGATTATTATTTTTCACCACACTATAATCTATAAAATAAAAATATGGTAGTGGACGTAATTAGTAGGAAAGATCAGGGAGTTTGAAATAAATTATGATTGAAAAGGACATTATATTCACAGATTTAATTAAAATATATATTGTAATTATAAATTAATTGGAAACATGGCTCGTTTTTCAAAAGATTTCCAAAGAAAATTTACTACAAAAATAAAAACAATTATGAGCCTAATGATATAAATATTTGAAAGAAAATTTACAATATAAATGAGGGGAATTTTCTAAACATCGTATATCGAGATTTCATCTTAAAATTTAGAAAGAGGATTTGTGTTCCATCTATAACAAATATAACAATGGAAGTATTACACAATGATCATTGGTCGAATTTCACTATATTCCCATGAGCACAATGATATAAAGATATTTGAAGGAACGTTATTTCTAGTATAATATCAAGAATGAAATCGATTATTATGTAATAGAATTTTTGGTTTACAAATAAGTGATTGTTTAGTGAAAATATCATATAAACGTTAGGTAAATTTTTTATATTCTTATATGGATATGTGATGACAATTCCATGTAATTTTGACATAGATAGCCAAGGATTCGTAGAGAGAATGATGCGATATGGTTTATTGTTGTTCTACTTACAAAATTTGCACATTTAAATTCTATATAATAATATCTGACTATGAAGGTCCGTTCAATACTCTATAATAAGAAAATTATATAAAATCATTGTTTAAATATTTTAATTGCTTTTTATCATGACCGATGGAATACATAAAAATTATATAAATGACATTAAAGGATCTTGAAACTAGGATTTAATGGTGCAGGATTTATAATGCTTAACATATGGGAAATCAAAAATAACTATCCAAAAATAATAATAAAATTTTAGGTCACTCAAAATTTACTTCCATGCTATGTGGGAACTGTATTTATAATTCATAGAGTTTTCATATTACAACAGCTTCCCTTCGATTGTTAAAATGTCTCCTTATGAAGTATTAGTTTAAAATATATATCATACTCCACATTGTTGGGATAGTCTTGTTGAAGGTAGTCATATAGGTCCAGAACTCATGGAGTATAAAATGAAAAAGGTAAATACAATTCAAACCCATTTCATTGATCCTAAAATATTGAAAAGATCTTCATATATAACTAGAGGAATGATTTGTAATATCCAGTAGAGTATTATGTTTTCTTGAAGGTATGTATATGGAATAAAGTTATAAGATTTGGCATGAAAGGAAAACTAATCCCTAGGTGTATAAGACCTTTGGAACTCATTAAAAGAATTAGTGTTTTTTCTTATTGATTCAAAATACTATATATCCCTTCTAGAGTACACAATGTGTTATATATATATTTATTATGTTATTGAATTATATAACCAATCAATGTTCTTACATATGAGGGAAAACAAATTAAACATAATTTTTCATACTATTAATATCTTATCCATATTTTGAACACTAAGGAATAAGTTTTGAGGAGTTTGATGACTCAACTAGTAGTGGTATCTTAGAGAAATTGTAAGATAGAAGATGTGATGTGTGAACATCAAGAAGTAATGATAAAGAATAACCATAATAAATTCATGATGTGACATTTTTTAAATTTATTGGGAAGATTATTTTGGAATGGGGATTATTGTAATACTCGGACATTTTATGTTATTTAATTTTTTTAAATAAATATAATCTATTTGATTACTTTCATTGCATGAAACACATAGTTCATAGAAACCCTGATATATTATTAAGTTAATATTACATATTATTGTATATTATTGGAGGGAATGAATAGGAAAATATAAATTATGAAAACATTATTTTTATAAAATATAAAAAAAAATAGTTGTCAATAAATAAAAATAAATCATTCAAATGTAATAGAAAATGTGTTTATGATAAAGTATTGTTTTCACACATTATGATTATATATTAATAAATAGATTTAGTAACTATATATGAATGATATTAATTAAATGTAAATATTATATATTTAGTAAAATTTTCTAAAATTCATCTATATTTTTTACTAGTCATATGATTAGTATAAATATGGTTTTATGCTTAAAAACATTAATTTACAAAAAATAAGTTTTCGTCTGATTTTGTGAACATGTGTACAATTAGATTATAAAACATAATGAAATAAACTCCAATAAAATTAAATATATATTTTTAATGATGGGAATTAACATTGGTAACTATATGACATTTATTTTTTAATATAAAAATATAACATGTCATAAAATTTATCGTAATGGTAAAGAAGAAATTATGTTAATATAGGTTAAAACTGTGCGATGATGCCATAATGTTTTTTCTTAATTATTAGATTATAAATAGAAATCAGCCCTTTTAATATAATATATTAAATTGATATGTTTAATAAAATCATTACCAAGAAAATGAATAATATAATATTTAAATCATAGAATGATACAAAATATCACTTTCTTCATTTAAATTATCAATTATGTCTCCCCCTTTGGATAAAATGACATTATGAATGAATATAAATAAATGTTTTTATAAAAATGAAATTATATTCTTGGTTATAATTTATTAAATTTTTTTACTCATTATATAATTTCTTTAAATTCTTACTCGATGCTAATAAATCATTTAATAAATTACTAAGAAAATATCGTTAATGATATTAGAAATATGAAAAGAAATATAATTTTATTTATTTATAGTTTCCAAATAAATTGTAAATTTATATGAAATATTAGTGATTTTTAATTGAATTGTATTCAAAATAAAACTTTTTCTTTAGGTATTTGATGTAAAATTAATGAATAGTTTCAACATTGAAATTAATGGTAATTAATAAAAATAATATTCAATTCTAGTATTTAAAAAGAAATAAAAACATTAAATATGAATATGATGGAATTAATGGTAAAAAAGGCCATCCATTTTAAATTTATGAGTGTATATATTACTTATATTTACAATTACGACACATTATGATTGAAAAATATGTTTTCATGGTTAATGTAAGATTACATTTATTATTGTGTTAAACCAAAATATTTTATGTATAAAACTATATTATAGTAAAATATTCTTAAAGGGTGATGACATTTAAACCATTTTATACCAGTGTATCGAATATGTTTCCATTTTTATGATTTTTTCTCGAGAATCACATTATTATTATTTAATCACTTATGAAATCCCAATACTATCCATCTTCACAATTTTTTAAGGACATATCCTTCATGTATTCTTTACTCCTCCATGAAACTTATATGATGAACATATTATATGAAAACTTCTTCTAAACTAATTTATACATATTATTTAGTTTTTTTCAACTAAAAAATTATACTTTTAGGACCCTTAAGAAGATATTTAGTGGAGATATTTTCAATGAGAGCTAGTCACCTAACAAATTAAATTTCATTTTACTTCATCATTACCACATTATAATAATTTTTATTTATAATAAAATAAAATATTTAATATCTTATACATACTGATATGTTATTTTTATTATTAACTCAACCTTATCTGCCATCTTTCCCACAAAATTTTATGTAAATTCATTATTCATCCATACATGTGACTTATTGTGTCCACATAAAGATACAATTCATTTTTCACAACCATATTTCATAGATGATTGTTATGATGGGTTTAATATTTATATATTATACTTATAAAACAATTATACCCATTTAATTATAATATCACACCAATCTTCTTTCATTGAAATCCATCTTAAAAAAAAACTAATGTGCATGTGTGGACTAAAACCTATATATAGGGACGTGAATTATTTACGATTTCATATTTACAATGATTTTTTAAATTATTTTTAATTAATTCAAATTATTTATATGATATAATAATTATTTTTTAATTTTGATTTATTATTTACTTTAATATCTTGCAACTTTTTGAAAAATGGAAATATTGTTCATGTTTTCGTACGACCTACCGTCTCAATGAATAATGAATTACTTATTTTAATCAATAAATTCTAAGGATGAAAATGAATATCTATATAATAAATATAAATAATAAATATATTATTATAAATATTATAGATATTAAATAACCATAATATGATTATAATAACCCAAACAACATTAAAACATAATGAAAAACAATGTATTTATCAGTCAGAACAATGATTTTAATAATGAATTATTATCCAATGGATGATAAACGGTTTTATCTATGTAAAATATGGAAATATAGATTACTATGGTTTTATAATATAATTATTGTAAATAGACAGAAAATATTTATGTTGTTTATTATAAAATAAATGATGAATAACATGAGGTAATGATTTATTTCACAATTTCATCACAATTTGGGATTGTCTATGTTGATGGAGTATCTTATTCAATATCTATATTTTTATAAAAAAAATTAAATTAAATATTTACAATAATAAAATTATTTAGTAATTATATATTTATTTATTTTTTAGCTTCTTGTAAATTTTTTTATTACAGTAATGTTCATGTGCTTTTCCAAACGACATACCTTTTGACATTTACCAAAAATTAAAAGGATTATTTTGTAACATATATAAAATGAAATAATTTTTCCCCAATCATTATCAATCAATTATTGGATGATTAATTTTTTTAAATTATATTTTTTTAAGTGAAATTATTTCTCTAATTTTTGAAATTTTATGAAATTTTTAAAAATGATTTTCAAAGTGTAAAGGGTATTTTCCTCAAGGAATATTCCAGTAATGTGTTTAATTTATTTATATCAATATATTCATACTTTGTTCAATATTATTTTGTAGATGTACTATAAATTTAACCTGTATCATATTTACATGTATGTTTTAAGATTAACATGACTATGGAATGTTATGATATTTCATATACTAATTCATCCAATAAATATAGTCATTGATTTTTTTTCATGTTTATTATGTTGTATTATTTATTGATATGATTAATTCATTAGACATATTAACTGATTTTAATGTATTTATTTATCCCTCTATTGCATCAGTAGGTCTAATAAGACAAACTATAATGGGTTTTGGAAGTGGCCTTTCCCATTTATTTTTTGATGTCATAGATAAGGCCTCGAAGGTAAACTTCAAATATCATGATTTACACTACCAGTTATTATGAAATTAGTTATTGATTTACATGTGATTAATTTATTTTTTTTATTATATACATTGATGTTTTTCTAGTATTATGATTATCTATATTCCATTATTTTTACGATTAATTAATATTTTCAAATAATGCATTTTTATTAACTTTAATTGTACACATTCCATTATTTATCAGATATTCTCAACATTTTATTTGTTTTCCCTCAATCTGTAAAAAAGGGTAATATTAATAACATTGAGCACAAATAATATTATTTTTTTCTATGTATTTTATATTTATTGTTAAATAAGGGAATTTTGGTTATATCTGGTTTTTCCAGACTACTACATTATATGATCATTTTGGTTTAAATCAAATTTAAGTAATGATAATGTAATAGTGTAACCAACATAATTGATCTACTATGGTCAAGGTATTAAAAAAAATATATCCTTTTTATTTTTCCCAATATGAATAGTAACCTTAGTAGAATTTATCACCCCAGTAAAGGGTAAATTATGTTAACTTGGTTTTAAATCAACTGGTTTGCCCAAAAATTTTCATCTTATTTATTATTATATCAATGGAATGTGTCCCATATCATAATTGTATTGATGTTTATTTTTTTTATGGGACACTTGTACATGAATAAAACATAAATAATATTTATATCAGAGAAAGAAAAAAATATGACACTCACTTGGTTTTAAATAACTTCTATATGTCCACATAGGGAAAAAATAATTTTTTTATGGAATATATGTATCAATTTTGATCCTTACTAAATTATTTTCAAGATATAATTTTTTTTAGTTTTTTGTAATTATAAAACTACCACACATTCTTATGAAACATCGTTGAAGCCTATGTATAGTTAATACATAAATTATTAGATGATTATAAAAATATTAAATATAATATAATTTAGTGATGTAATATGTTCTATGAATATTATCGATTAAGGTGAAATATTAGTGTTATTTTAATGATTTATATATTCATTACAATTTTTTTTATTTTATATATGTAAAATTAAATGAATAGTTTCTAAATAGTGGAAAATGATATTTTTTTAAATTATATATTAAAAATTAAATAAAAATAAGAAAATATCAAAAGGATATAATGGGGATAATATATTCTTGAAAATGGGATCCTTAATCCACGTATAATACATTTGTTACCATGTGGCATGATAATTATGTAACATATTTTATTATTTTAATAAAATCCAAGAACTCCCCTACACTAAATTATAAAAGGGAACCCAACCATTTTCTTATCCATGTCCTTTTAGACTTTTATATCAGTTGAACACTATAATTTTATATTCATCACTCACCTGGAAACAATTTATTTGTAATTTTCTTCACCAAAGTCCATACATATAGCCATACAGTGGATAACTAATGGAGTATTTTTAAATAATATGTAACTCCCATAACCAATCACAATCCATTTAATTCTTATTTTACATTCTCAAAATATATTATATTATTAATTAAAAATATATTTAGTTTTATTAATATAATAATATGTAATTATGATTATGAAAACACCATTATTAACCATCATATCTATCGAATGTAAAGTGAATGCCTCTCTCCTATGTAGGTAGGACATACCATCTACACATAGGGATAAAATCAATTTTCCATTACATAATTTTATGTTTGAGTATTAAAATGTTTAAAATGTTTATTATTTGAAAATTATGAAAAATTATATTTCAGTGAGGAAAATAACATATCTACCTCTATACATTCAATTCCATATGACAACAACAATGATATTCATGCACAAGTGGGGACAACCACATCCACAAAGGATGCTATATTTTCAATTTATGTAATATTTGGTTACTAATAATGTTGTTTTTTTAATATATATGATATATCTTATATAACAATTATTTAGTAATATTTATTCATTGTTTAACATTTTCCATTAAATCCATCAAAAAATGAATGAACTATTCATGCGTATGTACAACCTACAATCTCTATGAAGAATGAAATAATTTTTTTATTATATAACATTTATGGGTGAATTGAAATATTTATAGAATAATTATATATAATATTTGAAATATTATTTCCATTCATGACATGATTAATCTATGATCAATGTTTAAGAACTAACACTACCAAACCATGAAATATATAAAAAATGATGCAGTTACCAAAAAAAATATTTATTTTAATAAATAATTGTTAATTAATAGTGGGTAAAACGTTATAAGAAATTAATATAAGGTATGTAATATATTATTTTTTAACAGAAGTATATTAATTTTTTTATATCATGGTAATTTTAAACATTTATGATGGTAGTCATACCTGTGGTCCAAACTTTTTGTGTCACTTTTATTTCTATGGGGTACATACTATATTTATAAAATATTTTTTTTTGTGTAATGTATATAATAATGATAAAAATATTTTAAGATTACTATTATGTAAATTATGGTACATAAATATATATATATAATTTTTTTTTCATTCATGGGGCTTCTGATTGAAATGTTCCTAATGTGGTAAAAGATTCATGTTATAATTACATTGCTTATTGTGGTTTTTTATGATAATGTTTCTGATGATGAAATATTATTATAAATATCTTAATAAAATCATCAATATTTTATAAATGGATTAGTTATATATAAAACATGATTATATTAATATTTCAGGAATTTATAAACTCATAATACTGAAATTATAATTTAAATGAAAAATTTCATTATTTCACTCTTAATTCAAAAATCATTTCTCTACCATTAGAATTTTTTATACAAAAAAGTAATTAATCCTTTTAATATTATATATTTTTAATTTTAATTTTTAATGGAATCTTTATATTTTTTATGAAAATGGAAATTTTTTAATATATAAAAAAATGTTGACAAAATGCTTTATTTTAAAATATAAAAAATTGATAAAATTTACTTTATCTGTGAAAACATAAATTTTTATATAAAAATTAAATTATTTAACTGATCTTTTCAACAATTTTTTTCCCATAATTTATTTGATGTATTTTTTTAAATACATATTTTCAATGAGGAACGATTATTTTTCCCATGAAATAATATTGAGATTATTGAAAATATTTTTATATATATGATAACTTCCATTGATGTAAATTATGGTTTAATAGGGATACAATCAAATTATAACATTTTTATTCCTTATATGGATGGTTAATGGGTATATTATTGAGGTTTTTAAAAAACTAATTTCTTATCCATGATTTGTGATTTGATGAATTGATGAATTATATGTGAAACATGTTTTCCTTGGATGAGTTACGATCTGATGATCTGGTGGAAAAAATTTATATGTTTTTCATTATTTTATGGTTGTTACATTATAACCAAGCATATTGGTTATTTTAAAACCAATTATGGTGGTTATATTATAAACTTTAATGGTGGTTAATATTTTATCTATTTATTTATGTTAGTTTATAACACATGATTGGTTTCCTAAAATTATATATCCCTCCAATGCAGTTTGTAATTAGTCGTATCTAACGAGATAAAAAATATTAGAATCCAAAGTGGAGACATTTCAAAAAGGGTATTTTTTCCCTATGATAATATTGGGAGTGAACCGTGATCACTATAATGGATTGTGAAGTGAAACCAATCCACTATTATAAGATTGGAAATGAACCTTTGAAAATAAGGAAACTATTTTCTATACATATGCATCAATTCTGTGTCTTATTCTATTATTAATATCACATGGGTAATTTTCTTTCATTCCATCATGATTCATATTTTATGACCCTCTAATAATTATTCCATGAACCAATATTTATATCTTTGATATGTAGGTTTCAGATTTCAAATTTTTATTTTATCTTCAAAAACCATTATTATTGTGTTATGATTTTGTTAATATTTATATATCCATTTCCTCCCTAACTAACCATCAAATACAACTATTTTATTTCTTTCCCAGGTATATAAAAGTTTTTATTATGAATGATATGTGTATTATAGGTGATATATATGAAGAAAATAACTGGGGGACTCTTATGAACTAGTTGTTTTTTGGTATAAGATTCAAAAGGCAATATTGTAATATGATTTTGGAATTGGATATATAAGTAAAATTTTCATTATTGTGCCAAAATTTTTTTTAAGGATATGAATATTTCTACATATTCATATTATAAATTAAGAGAATAAGGTTTTATTATGTCATTATTGATGAAAAACCCATATTTTAGATTATTATGATTCGTTAGTGGTTAAGTGAATGATTTGAGACAAAGGGAAATATATTTTTTGTAATACAATAATTATAACATGAAGTTGTTAGTATTTAAGTTTATTATTTTGAAGGTGTGGAAGATAAATAGGAGAATAATTTTTAGCATATGAGTTTTAGGATGAAATTGAATCCATTTAATGGGATGAGTATAAGGGAATATATTTTTGGTATGTGTGTCCTTTATATTATTCATACAAGTATGGATAAGAAATTTTTTTATCCTAATTTGTTGGATGGTAAATATTTTATTACCTATAGAGATAATTTTACAAGACAATCAAGGTATGATTCTAGATTAATAATCATCTTTAAATAAAACTTTTATTGGTTATTTAATTGTTAAAATCTCTATCTCAAAATGTAATTAGAAATAAGAGAATTTTTTTGATGTAAAGAAATTTTTATATTTCAAATAATGTTTGAAATGAAAATATGATATTCCACCATTCTGATGGGTTTCATAAGAAAATAATGGTCGATGGTCAGAATAAATTGTAGAAATAACAATGTGGAAGGAAATTACATTCACCTTCAAATACGAAATGTGTGAAGAAATGTTATGGGAATTCATTAAGAGGAATTGGGATGTGTTGTAAATGTTAGAAGGCTTATCTTATATCCATTTAATGTAAAAAAGTGTTGTAAAGATAGTAAATATGATTTAGAAAATTTCGATACCATATAATTAACTACTCATGCTTCATTGAATAAAATGAATGGAATATATGAATTATTCAAACTAGTGAACAAATTAAAATGTTTTCAATGATCAGCTTCAACAAAACATATTCATAAAGATGAATGGAAACCTCATGTGATTACAACTACCAAATTTGGTTATAAGATGAATCTGTTGAATGGTAAAAATATTTTTTACTATATAAAATATAATTATTATCAAAATAATGAGTTTACCCAATCATTCCTATTTATATAATTATTAATGGTTATTGAATTTCTAGCTCAATAATTATAAATTATATTAGTGATGAAAAAACCAAATGTTATGATGGTGACACATCAAGTCTATATTTCACCTATGATTTGTGTTTGGTGGAATATGTTTCCTATAAGTCATGTCATTGTACCTTTAGTCGAATTTTATGTGATTCAAGTCAAGGATTGGATTTAATTACACGAATCCTAGAGTAATTTATGAGGTAGAGAAGTTACATTTCATATTCTAAATTAACCCATGATCATTTATCATTGTGAGGATGATTAAAAAATCCAAATTGAAATTACTTATACCATATGTGTTTTAATTCATATATATAAATCATATTTTTCATAGATAGTAGGGGATACAATCAAACTCAGAGATATTCCTATAGTTTGGGAGTTTATTGATGACCAGTTTAAATAATTTCATTGTATTCCATTGAATCGTGATGCTTTTCTCTAGATAGAACTCATAGATTGTTCTACATATTTTTTAGTGACTCCATATAGAATGAGAATTAATGAGTTATAGAAACTTAATAAGAAACTAGATGATATTATTGAAAATGGATTCATTCAGACACGTTTGTCACCATTGTCTGTAAGAATTCGTTTTTTAAGAAGAAAAATTTATTAATAGTGCATTCCATTGAATATCGATAATTAAAAAAATCATATTCATGAACATGTATCATATAACCTATATTTATCATTTCATATATCACTTTTGTAAAGCTAAATAATTTTACAATATTTACCTTCATTGTGTATATCATAAATTGAGGTTAAATAATGGGGTTATACACAAAAAAATATTACATAAAAATTATAGACACTATGAATTTATAGTAATGTTTATTTTTATTAGAAATTCTCTTAGTATCACCATGTATTTAATGAATATAGTCTTTAGATATTACCTTGTTCAGTTTTTGGTAGTCCATATGGAAGATGTTATTATATATTCAAACAGAAAAAAAGATCATGGAGGATATTTGAGTACTATTTTTGAACACAATGAAGAATATATGATTTATGAAAAATTAACCATGTATAATTATTTGATTTGGATTTATTCATTTATTGTTTATATAATCTCATATATGTGTATATCGGTATATACATCAATGAAATAAGTTATTTGGAATTTCACCAGACAAACCACTATGATGGAGATCAATAGTTTTCATTATTTGGATAGATTTTATCAATACTTTTTGGACGATTTCCCAATGATGTAAAATCCTCTAACCAGGTTATAAAAAAAATTATCCATGTTTCATTACACATCTGAATGTGAGCTTAATTTAAAGGAGTTGAAGATTATATTTGTAAGTAAAACAAACCTCACACTAAAATGTTTTAAAGAATGGTTTGTAATATATTTTTATGAATCAGTGAATGGCATGAGATAACTCATCATGAAAAATGATATTGTGAAAATATATTCCCCACCAATTTAAGGTTCAGGTAAAAATAACCCAACTCTATATGTAGACTTAGAACTCGTTATTTGTTTATTAATGATATAGAGGAATTGTATTGATGGAGAATTTTGTGATAAATCTAGTAAGAATAATATTCTATTAATATATTTTCCCATAGAATGTGTTGAATATGTCCTTGGAAAGATGATTGGATCTGGTTGATGACAATGAATTCTCAATATATTACCACCCTAGTAATGTAAAAAAGTTGGGGCATTCATTGAATCAAAAGGATTGTCATATACTATTTAAGATAAGGGACATGAATTATCCAATACATCATTATTTTAAATGGTTGTTTATGGAAATCATGAATGAAAGGGAAAAATATTACCTTTCTCGAAGTAGTGTTCAACAATCAATCAATGTGATGATAAATGAGGAAATGAAATATTATTTGGTATTAAAAAATTATTTCAGAAATATTCATATGTTTTAGCTGCACTGTGCAGGAATAATAATGTTCATAAACATTGTATGTGTCCCATCCATAACATATTAGAATAAGGACCCATTAGATAAAGATCATAGTTATTAATTCTATATCCATCATGTAATTATAACGATGTATAGAGATGTGAATGGCTATTTCTGGTGGGATGTAATGAATAGAGATATTGGAGCTATGTTTCTTGCTGCTTGGTATTTCTTCCAGGTTAGTCTGAGAGGAATAATTCATAGGGTATTTTATAACCATTACTCGTCCTAGAATGGAAATGTGAAAGAATCACTATGGACTTTATCATTATAATCCACAAATCATATAAACTTCACAATGATTTTTGGGTTTTTGTTGACCGCCTTAATATTTTGGAATACTTTATTTGAATTATTTTATTTATATTGATAAAATTATTAATTTATACATTAATGAAGTTTTATGATTTCATGGAGTAATGTTATCAATCGTATCTGATTGAGATTAAATTTTGACCTCTTTGTTTTGATGATTTCTTCCAAAAACTATATAAACTGAGTAATTTTTTTGAGATTTATATTATATACAAAAAACATTCAATCATAGGGGACCAGTAAAACTCTTGATAGAATGTAAAGGGATTTCTCTATGGAATACAATGGTTTTTGGAATCAATAATGTAATTTTGTGGAATATTCTTATAACAATATTTTTCATTAAAGAGTTAAAACTGATCCTTATTAATGTATATATGGGATGTTTTTTAGAAATCCAACATGATGGGATGGGGATGGAGAAAAAAATATATTTGGACACTATCTAGCTAAAGAAATAGTAAGGAATGTCAGATTCACTCACCAAGACATCATGGAATCTCATATTCAATATAAAAGTTATATTGAAAATCATTAGTGAGATATTGAGATTGATGTTTTTGAGGATTTTTTTCTATGAATTTATCCATTTATTTTTTACATTATATTTGATACTAATTTAATTTTTATCCCTAGGTATATTGGGCCTTTCGTGATTCTTGATCATATAAGGGAAATAACTTATCATTTTTAATTTCCACTCATTATTTCGCAAGCCATGATATGTTCTATGTATAAATCCCATTGAATTCCATTCCTGACCAAATAAATATAAAAAACTCCAAGTTCATACCACCAGAGCATGAATATTCATATGATGAACAAAAAGTTCAAATTTTTTATTTCAGTGATAATTTTTTTGGAAAAAAGGCCACAAAATTGGAAATTGATTTGTGATGAAATCATAAAATTAGGAAAGTAATGGAGGAACAAAATTTTTTAAAGGGGTTGAATAATATTATTTTTATTAATTAAGAAGAAAAATTGAATGAAAAATTTAATTAATATGGGGTAGAATGTGATTTCCGCAGATTTTATAACTTTTTTTAAATAATTTTTTAAATAGTTTTCATTAAAAAAAACAACCAGTTTAAAAAAACCATGATATAATATTAAAATATCATGGTATGTTTATCTATTTATCATTGGAACGGACAGTTTGTATATATTAAACTAAATAATGAATATAATATTTTTTGAAAATGTATAAATTAAATTCAATTTTGACGTATGTATTATAAATAGAAATAAAATCATTTGGAATTAAATGGAAAACATTTATTAAATTATTTTGTATGTCTACAAAATTTTTTATCTTAATTAATTTTGTAAATCACTTTTGGTATATGATATTTAAAAAAATTAATATTATAAATTCAATAAAATTTTTCCATATTCAAAAAATATTTTTTTTCATGTCATGGAATAAAATTAAAATCGAGTTTAACACTTGAAATATATTTTTCTATAAATTCAGTTTTCATCATGCATTCTGTATTTATCATAAAATAAATTTCATCCAATTATAGGTATTTAATTTTAAATAATGGATTCTATGTATTGAATTTTGTTCTCCATATTTGGTAAATACTAATTTTTTATTTTCGTTCAAATTTAATATGAACCATAATAAAATTTATCACCCAATAAAATGATAAATGTTGTTAATATTGGTTAAAAGAAATTCAAAAGGCATAAATTGTTATCCCAATTATTATTGGATTAGGTTAATTTTACCATTATCAAATTAGGCTTTATATTTAATCTCTTAAGGGATACTAGTGCGTAAAAATATTTTCTAGAATATACAAATAAATTAATAACACAAAATTTCACTCCCATAGATATAAATATCTTTTATGCACCCAAATGGAGGAAAAATAAATTTATAAATGAATATGTGTTTCAATTATGGGAATAATAAAATTATTTTCATGATATAAAATTATTATTAAATTTCAGTTATTATACAACGAAATTAAATTCTTATTTAACACATGTGAAATATTACTCTAATTAATATATAATTAAATAAATGATATTGAGATATTAAAATAAATATAATTTTATTGAGTTATTATGTGAAAATTTTTTAACAATAAAATAAACTATTATTTATATGATAATGAATATTATTTAAATTTCTTATTTTTGTTGATGTCTTTTATTTCAAATTAAATTTAGAGTGTCTAACTTGGTAGTAATGATATTTTATGAAAATGAAATTTTATTAAATTACATAAAATCATTAAAATACTAACAGTGGAACATGGGATAATATATGGTCTAAAATATCATCTAATTCACATTTATACGATATTTGAAACAATTTTTTTGACAAAAATTTAATATATTTTAATTATTTAAGAAATTCAATGAGAACTACTCCCATTAATTATAAATGGGAACCCCTCCTTTACCTTATCCACACAACTTTGATAATTATATATCAAAAAATATTTTCCAAATAAACTTTTGAAATCTCATAGACACATTGTAGATGTTATGGCCTTCATAAAAGACTAACCCTAGATCCATTAATAGGATAACAAAGGGAGTCATTTCAGAGAAGTCGTAATCTCCTTCACCGATCAATTTCATTTTAATTATTCTTTATACTCTGCTAAGTATGTCATATTATTCATTAAATAATAACCACAAAAATATAAATATTTTTAAAATTTATTTTGATTAAAAAATCATCATTTTTCATCATCTATTTTATCAAATTGTAAGTGAAGGTATTTCTCATTCACACATATGGATTACCATCTCCTTATAAATATGTATTTCATTTTTTTATTAAAATATATAATTTATGGGTATTAGGATTATAATAATACTATTATATATTATTTATGACTTAATCATGATTCTATAACAATATCTTAATGTAACATTTATCAACACCAAAATTGTTATAAAACGATAATATCATTCTTTCATACTTGTGGACACGCACCACAATGAAGCGATCTAATTGTTTTAATTTTCTTTTTTTGGATAATAATATAGTGATATTTAATGAATATTTATTATATATATTATATATATAATATAATAATTATTCTTTTAAGGTGTGTTATTATTTACCATTTTTTAATTCCATCTATCTAAAAATGGATACATTATTCTTGAATTAATATTTCCTACTATCTCCATGAATTGTGTAAATAATATTTGAATATCTAGCCATTATGGATGACTATATGTAATATCCCAAATATTTATAAATTTTATTACCATTTCAATGATTAAATACCTCTACATGTAATGATGTTATAAAAGGAATTGATGTTAATATATTTCCCCATTATATGATCTGTTAAATTTAAAATTCCTTTAACAAATAGTACGTCTTCTAATATAGATATTAAATTATGATCAAATTACTATTATATATAATGTGTTAGGATAAATTAAATTTGACCCATGAAAAAGAAGCGGTGACCTCGACCAGTAGGATCATTCCCTATGAGGACCATTCAACAGAACTTCTTAGGGAGACATCATCATTGGGGTATTCCCATAAAAAATCTCAAGTAGATATTAAATATCAAATTCATGGGGGGAAATAATTTATCGGGTAATTTAATGATATCTGAGATAATTCCCAAATCATATTTTCTAAACTATCCGACAAAATTCATTCATTTTTACACCATACACTTATGGAATTTTCTGGTGTAATAAATATAAATATATATATATATATATCTTAATACTAGGAAGTTGAATTAATTGTTGTTAATATCATATTGATCATATTTATCCTTTGTAATTATTATTAATTTTTAAATGATTAGATAATGTGTTTGATAAAATTTAGTTATTGATATGATGAAACATAAAATATATTTTTTAGAATTGTGTAGTCATAAAAAAGAAATTGAATATTAGTGAATTAATGGTTAATTAAAATCATTAAAATAAAATAAAATAATTAAACTATTATTTTCAAATATAAATTCTAATGTAATATTTTGAAGTAAGAAAGTTTAAAAAGGGTCAAAAATCCATTATTTTAAAATAAACAAATAATTTTCAATAAATGTAGATTTTTTATATCAAATTGAATATTATTAGACATGTATAATTATTTGAATAATGTAAGTATTATTTATAAAATCATGAAATTAAAATTATCCAACACAAATTTTATTATAATTTATTCAGATAGTAAAATTCTTTATTAAAAAATTATTATTTTATAAATATAGTGTCTGTATTATGAAATTAGATTGATAAAAAAGTAATGTAACACATTCTATAAATGGAATTAATGAAAAACTATATAGTTCTCCTATTAAATAATTTTTATTTTGGGATATCTAAATTATTTTATACACCCATAACGAATCCTTCATGACACATATTATATTTTGTGGTTTTAAAATCAATTCATTGAAAACAAGCCTCAATTCCAGAGTCCCAATGGTATTATCTAAATGATATTATATCATAAACATGTAAAATAATTTTAAAACATTACATTTATATAATATTTAAAGAAACTATATGATGGTTCATATATTTTATTACATTATCATATGGAGTCTAAAACCTAAATTTGCATAAAAATAAATAATTATCATCCCTTTTTCTTTATAATCACTTCCAACATCCAATTTTTCTTCACTCAAAACATATTTATAATCACATTAATCTTTTATTCCATCTCTATACCTCTCCCATGGGGTCCCCAACTGTTAATAAGCTCCTACAATGATTTTAGAAACACCCTCTCTAAGTAAGAAGTCCCTCTATAATTTTATCCATTCATGCTTCATCTTGGTATTTATCCTTGTTAATATTAATTTCATATGTTTTTTATACTATAGATTCATTTAAATTTAAAATAATTTTCTATTAATGATATATCATTTACCACTATCATTATAGTGCATACCTATGATGTTGTTATGATGATATAATGGATCCTCTCAATATCCTCTTTATTCAAGAAACTTCTTTATCTTATGAATTAAAATTCCACATTCATAATGTTGGATTGTGTTATTTTATATCCCTATTACATATATTAAGATTTAAAATTCATGAGAGACAACTTTAACTATAATTAAATCCTCCCATTTATCATCGATCACCCTCATTTTCCGGTCAATAGTATCTTGTTATTTTCTATAAAAATCATTTTTAAATACTCATACCTATTTCCAAGAGTGTTTATTCACATAGATTTACCTATAATGATTTTTTTGAATTCTATGTTTGTAACCCATATTACTTAATATTTTTATTAAAATTTATATTGTATTACCCTATGATTAATTATCTATGTCGAGAACATATGCATATACATGTTCTGATGGGTGTTGCTAGATATCACTTGATTACATTGGATAATATTTTTGTATCATATGACATCAAGTATGATTCTAGGGAGAAAAAATAAAATATTATGTGATTTTCAACCATTTTATGATGTCGTAGAATTTTTTGATCACCATTGATTATGATTTCATATTCTATGTTGTCTTCAAATTACCATGGTTCTATTATGATATCCTAGAATATCATTCCATATTTCTTTATGATTAATATTATCACCAGTATAATGTTACCTAGACATAACCCTTCATTCACAATTACTGATTTACATTATAATTTAATATAATTTTTCCATTTATGGGATTTATAGAACACCATTTTCTAATGTATGTCCCCAAGTATTTCCATAATGTTTTAGAATATACAAGGAACACATGATCATGTTTTAGAGATTTTAAAAACTATTCTTGTATTTCTTCTACAATTATTGTGTTATGTACCTAATTACCCAAATACCCTTTGATTCCCAATATTTTTAGCTTTTATTATTTATACCATTATATAATAAATCATTATTTTATTTTTATTAAATATATGGGTCGTCTTAATTAAGATAAAAAATAGACTAGTTATTTTAAGGATTAGGATAAGAAAAATCTAGTAAACTCTTTATGGATTAGTCTAGAAATATGAAAAATACATAAATGTTGATAATTTATAGTTTAATTAGTTTCTAGTATAATATAACAATGTCCAAAAAATCTTATTGCATGGGGCTCAGGAAGATATGAACATAGTGTAAGGAATTCTAAAGAGGGTGCATTGAACTATAATTGATGACTACAATATGAATGAAAATAGGCTGCACAACACAACTAGATTGAAACTCTTTAATGATATGTTATGGTAAATTCACAACCTTATTATGAACCATTATTAATTTAAAAAAATTGCCCAAATATTTTATGTTGTCTAATAGATCAAGGATAGATTAGATTGAATCCTATAAATTGATCTATTAAAGAATATATGTAAGTTATGTGTTCTCCATTTGTGTTTAATTTTTCCATTTTCACATTTTATTATTAAACCACCAATATGATGAGAAATTAAATGGATTCCCAAATGAGATGACCAAAATTATGGGTGTAGGGGTCGAGAATGATATGATGATACAATATCAATCGAATCATGATTTTAATAGAAAACACACTCAAGATTAATTCCAACCCCCCCCCCCCACATTAATGGGAATTATTCAATTGATACCATTATGAGACAATGAAATTTGAAATTATATAGATCTTTTTATCCCTTTATCACATACCAATAGATAAATTCCATTTAGAAGATATTCCTCATCCTTCAATTATCTCAGAATGAGAAGTTTTTGAGGGTAATGTATCATATGGGAGGTAAAGAGGATCAGTAGGGTATATTTATAAATAATATATTGCTTAAGGAAGATTATGAAGAGATAAATTAGAAATAATTCTGAAAAAAATTGTATAATATCTTCTCACACTCCAATCAAAAATGGAGAGGGATTTATTTAATCTAATGGAAAAGGTTGAAAAAATCATTTGGGAACACACATAAAATATAAAAAGTTTCACACAATATTCCATTGTCATTTTAATTACCCCTTAATATTAATTTGTATACTACATCGATGGGATGAAGCCATATTTATGAATATCCATAGTATTTTAGGATGTTGAAGGGTATAATGAAATTTCATAGTACTCCCTCAAAGTCATAATTGAGAGAAGTTTATCATTAGTTTTTCACATGCATAATAAGTATTAAATGGATTATCCTTTCAGAGTTATGATATATAATTATACTGGTGGAAATAATTCCCAACAAACCTATTATCGAATGTATGGTAAGTAGTATCCCAAAAAACTGATTAATGGGAGGGGGTAAAGAAATACTTTATGAGTTAGAAGGAAGTGTAACTACTAAGTGAATAACATTGGAAAAAACATACCAAGGTTATTGAATAATGAATTTATTCAGTTAAACATAAACCAAAAGTAACATGTTTCAATTAAAATGAACCCATGAATTGTGAATGACAATTCCTTACGTAAATGTTATTATGATACAATATACACCACCATCCTCCATGGAAGGAAATGAAATATTATTCTAGAACAATTTTTGTGTTGGATTATGACAATTAAGTGTTGATACAATGACAATCTATTCATTTAAAAATAAAGAATTAACGTATTGATTATTCTTATACTAATTATTTTATATCTCATAAATTTAGTATAACGGTTCACACACCACCACAAATATTGGAACTATATCTATTAGTAAAAAAAAGTGATGAAATTATGGTATCCAATGTATGTAACTCATCCATTCAAAAAACAAAATTCATTGAAATATGAAATTATTTTTTGATACTTCTCGTAATGGAATTGAATGTAATTTTGTTCCTGGAATACTATTCCTTATATAGAACCAATATAAATTCATGATGGAGGTTAATAAACATATGTATTTTGAACCACTGTTTAATTCAATACAGGGGAAATGAGGACAAATAATCACTATTATTAACACATAAATCACGAATATTTTTACCTTTTAGACAAGTGTATCTAGGTAAATTGACTTTGATGAAAAAAACACCATCATTTATGACATTCCCTTTTTAAGGGAATGAGCCAACAAGTTTCTCGGATATTATGTTGGTATTCCTCTCAATCGAGATGATAAAATTTCCATCATGAATATACATAGAAATTTACCAATAA
Organism: Viscum album; assembly: GCA_963277665.1. Classification (NCBI taxonomy): domain Eukaryota; kingdom Viridiplantae; phylum Streptophyta; class Magnoliopsida; order Santalales; family Viscaceae; genus Viscum; species Viscum album. Next base: position 446,364,309 of record OY728160.1, read on the forward strand.
GAAAGAGTCTGTATGAAATTCATGTTACTGGACTTGAGGAGTTGAAGAAGAAATACATGAAAATATGGATAAAGGGTTAATACGTTGAAGAGATTCTGTGTAGGCTGAACCATGTAACTTAATTTGGAATAACTATGGTAAAATACACATCTGAATAGATTATCATATAGTAGAGAAGATCACGATAATTATCCTTTCTCATAGAATGATAATTTTTTCAATTAGATATGTCAAACCCAATATCTCTATAAGGATAATCTTTTATTAGGATATTATTAGGATATGATAACTAATTTGTGTATCCATGAGAATTCTTTTTTTACAAGGTATGAAAACTATGAGATCAGAGTAATGATATTTGGGCTTAGTAATTCTCTCGTAATCATCATAGACATATCTAATCGATGCATTTCTGATTACAGTGATATTGGTTTGGTAGCCTTTATAGATAATGATCTTATCTACTCCAAATATATGGAGGAACATGAGAAGCATTTAAATACCGTATCGAAGACCATGAAAGAAGAATATATATTTTTTATTTGTAGAAAATTATTAAAATGGTTGGATAAATTAGAATTCATATGCTATGATATCACCAATATTTGGGTATTTTGGGACCCTTCTAATACCAAGTCAACTGAATGATGGAATATACCAACCATTGGAATAGATATTCACAGTTTCCATAGATTATCTAGAGAAAATCATCTATTTTTTAGATTATTATCATAATAATCAAGAATCATAACCAATATATATCCAAACGGGTTAATGTTTGGGTGGATCGAATATTTTGAGGAATGTTATAAAGAGAAAATAAAGTTTAATATTTAACACCACGAGTTTTTATAAAATATATTTTTTAAATTAATATAATATTTTTCATATATTTCATTTCACACAACACTAAATATAGTTTTTATATAATAACTATTTATTTATTGATTTCAAAACACACAATACCCAAATTAGACTTCCTTGGATGCAACAATGACTTCACTTTCGTTTCACACAATACCGAGTTTCTAGTAACATCATTTTATTTTCAAAACTATTGAAACAAGACAGTTATAACATATCCATTATAAATAGTAATATTAATAATAATTACAAATTAAAAAATTATATATCTTACTGTTCTATATAAATTAAACACATTGATAATGTTATGTATAATTCTTGGTAAAGTATCTATATGTTTAAAAAGTATATTTTTCAAATGAACTGCATTTTGCTTCTTTATGTGAACAAAAATATAATAAATTTTAGAAAATTTTAAAAAAATTAATTTAAAAAATTAAATTCAACTTTATAATAAAAAAATTCTAAATTATCATAGGGTAATTTGTTTTATTTTTCTATGAAACTTCATTTTAGGATTAATAATGAAAAATATATATTTTAATTAAAAAAATGGTTTCTCAAATAAATTATTTTTATAGTTTAAGTGTGTTTTAATTTAGTTTTCATGTATAATTAGAAAAAATATATTAAAATTAATCCAATTTACCTCTTTTTTAAGAAAATTAATATTGAAATTGGATATAAAAACTTGTCATCATTTTTACATTTAGAACCCACAATGTCGTTCTGTTTGTGGGACTAAAACTAAATTAATATTTTTTTTAATTTTGTTGTTGTCATTTAGAATGATGTATTAAATATTTTCAATGTGAATAATTTATATCATTTAGTAATTTCCACATAGTTTCTGACCAAAAATATTGTTAAATGTGATTAAAATTAATTACCACAATTAAGTGAAAAAATATTATAACAAAGGGTTATCATTAATATTTATACAAAAAAGATACCTAATGACTTGTTAAAATAAAATTTTATTGCAATATTTTGACCCTCCCTTACTCATTGAATCCTTCCTTTCGGAATAATCTTAACCAAGGAATACCTTTGTTGTAATCCAAAGAACTTACACAATGAAGCGGTAACATCCATCCTCAATCACCTTCCATTTATATTCAATTTCCACTAGATCAGTTATTTTTATTACACGAACACATAATAACATTAGTATATTAAATATACTGATATATTTTTATATTTAGGATTAAACCTAAACTTACACACACTTCTATCTAATGGGTAAATAACATACCGTTGTTTTGTTAATCAAACATCTACCCCAAAAAAAATGTTGTTCGTTTTAGAATTATTATATTTTTTAGTTGTGAATTATGATGAAACATATATTTAAATATGGTATATATGATTTTATTTTGTTTTTATATTTATTTTTTTATTATAAAAATCATACCATAATTATTTCCATTATTTTTAAAAACAATAACTTCATTTATGGAAGTGTGGACAAACGCCTCCTCAAAACAATGTCATTTATTCAAAAATTACCTTGAATTTATCAATGATGGGTTTAGTTAAATTATATGACATATTTGAAATATTATTTCTACATTATAAAAATATATACATATATAATTGTATTTGATTTATTTACATACTTTCAGTATGATAACATATCCAAAACAACATTCATTCGAACGTATAGCATACTTTCTCGATGAATAGTGTATTACATTTAATAATTATATACTTAATAGAATATTATAAATAAATATATAGTATATATATATATGATATATATATATATGGTTTTAAATTCTATAATTATTTAAATAATGATCTATATATGTTGGTCATGAATAACATGTCAAAACATGTATGATAAAAAAACAGTTATTACCTGAAACATTTCATTAAATAGATTTGTTAATAAAATTTTAAAATAATTTCAAGAAAATATTTATATTTTAGTATATATATGAATATGGTTACATAATAAATTTACTTCAACACTTATATTTTTTAAAATGAATGATTTTACATGTACGAAAAAATTAAATAATTTAGTTAAGATAATTTCATTTCACATTTTATATTCATGAAATATAGGCCTTAACCCCGAATAATTTATTTTTTATTTTGGGTATAATGATCATATATGTATTATATTATTTCAATAATTAAATTTATCAGTTTTTACTTATCTGTTTTATGAAAACTGTTCATGGTGTTTATGTTTCAAAATATACCAAATCAGTAATGTAATTTTGTCACAGTTTTCCTTCGTTGAGATACATCCCATGTTATGCACCTATATTTTTATATGATGTGTTTATATTGATATTTATTTTTATTATTTCAATGATATTTTAATCTACTATTATTTTTAATATTTCCACTATATTATGATTCATCAATACCGATGTTGTTACAGTTTCTAGCTACAATCTCATGTTATTCAAGGTTATTCTTCCATTGATTAAATATTAGGACCCCAAATTATTTAACACTCATGAATTCTCTCCTCTAATGGGTTATCATGATATTGTAATGTATTAGTATGATATTATTCACTACTTGTAAATTATGATATTTATGAAATATTTTTTAAGAAAATATAATATTATATGTATATTTGGGTAGAAATATGTGTTACTTAAAACCAATATTTTCTAGATATGGGTTTTAAAAAATAAATATTATTTTATAATTTTCCAATGAATATGGTTTTCAAAAATAATTAAATATTAGATTTTTTTTCAATTTTTTATAGAAAATGTTTTTCAAAATGTTTTTTTTGTTTCAAAAATCATTTTTCAAAGAGGAAACAATATTTTCTTCGAAAAATTGATTTTAAAGACATATTTAATAATTATTTTCTTATATAAAAATAAATATCTAGTTATAGTATATGATTTAATAAATATATTATCCATTGATAAAATAAATAAAATTTATCTGAATATTATATTCTTTGATGACTTACTTCTTATGAAACTCGTTTCACTTAAATGAGTTATTCGAATATACAATCCTATGTAATATATTTATCTTCAATGGTATATAAAATGAAATAGTATTCTAAAACCCACCTATTATCATGGTAAATTCTAGGTTAAAATATTATTAATCGTATATATTTCTTACATGTTATAATATGATTAAATTTTTATGACTCCAATTTCTTTTAACAAGTTATGATATGGTGTTTGTGAAACACATCCCTTTTTATTGGTCATGATATGATTAATGTTTTGTTATCTTCTTGAAAATATATGTATGATTTTATTATGAGATGGGTGGGAAATCCATATCCCTCCAATTTATTTGTTAATGAAATGATTTATATATTCTCAAAATCTACATAGTTTGATACCCAATCATGAAAACAAGAATGCATATGGTTTTTATCCTAGATCTAAAAATAATTAGTTATACAGGTTCTATGCCAATATATAAAATATTTATGAATATTGGTTGTATCCCATGCCTAAAAATAACTAGGTATATGAGTTACATGCCAGGCTTGAAAATAATGTGGTACATGAGTGGTAGACTATGCCTGGAAATAAGAAGGTATACAGGTTGTATCCCATGTTCGAAATTAAGAGGGTATAATTGTTTTTAGACTAACTCTGAAGCAGGTACACGGGTTATAGTTGAAGCCTAATAACACTATTGGAAAAGTATCATATACCAACAGTTTGGAGGATCGTGGGAAAGTAATCCATGAGTATAGTTCTATACCAACGGTTTTCCCAAAATCGTTCGTATAGACCTATACCGATTGTTTTCAAAACCATTGGTATAAGTAATAGGAAAATCTATACCAATGATTTCATAAAACCATAGGTAAATGTATTTAAAAAAAATAGCCAGTGGGATTTGATCCCAAGACCTCTTGTTTATGATTGAATGACCTAACCACTAACCTAACATGATTTTTGTGAACATAATTTAAAAAATATAAATATGTATCATCATAATTATTTTAATTTTTGATTTATTTAATGTTCACCATAAAAAGTTTCCATTAAAAATACATGTACCTATACCAACGGTTCTTAAAACTGTTGGTATAGGTCCTTTTAAATTGGGACCTATACAAACGGTTTTGGAAAAACCGTTGGTATAAGGGGGACATATACCAATGGTTTGTCCAAACCGTTGGTATAGGGTGTCTATAATGGACCAATACCAACTGTTATGGCCAAACCGTTGGTATATGACCTCTACAATGGACCTATACTAACGTTTTGGCCAAAACCGTTGGTATAGGTCCATATAAGTGATTTATACCAACATTTTTGTCCAAACCATTGGTATAGGTCCAAATTAATGAACTACACCAAAAGTTTGGCCAATACCGTTGGTATAAGTCATATTTCAAGTAGTGTATGTCATAATTGACATGGTAGTTATCCTTAAAATAATATTTTCTATGATTATGTGTATTCCAGAAATTCCCTGTCTTATTCCTAAGTTATGATTTCATGGATTATTCTATTGATTAAATTATGAATCATGTCTTATACATTACCACACTGTATTCCATGATTCAAATTTATAATCATTGATATGTTGGGTATGATCATTGATTGTTATGGTGATGTTATTGTACTCTTATGTTCATGATATTCTTATCTATTTCCATTATTTACACATAATGAGAATTATAGATCCCCCAATTCTTATGATTTCATTCCCTAAGATATGAAAAATGGTTTTTAAGAAGTATTTCTAAGGGGGAGATCTTTAGGGTAAATGTAGAAGATCCTTTATTGAGTTAGAAGATATTTTTTCCTTTTAACAAATGGTGCTAAACTATCATGTTTTTTGGGATTATATTTTTCTATTTTATTTTGTATTCTGAAAAAACAATATAATTTATATGTATGAAATGTAACGGTTGTTATAGTTGGTATAAGAGAAAATGTTTCGTTAAAAATTGGAATCTTGGATGAGAAAACCACTATGAGAGTCCCAAGGGAATGTCTAAGGATAAGTATAAGGATAAAGAAAATGTATAGGAAAATTTCATGGAATCTTTGAAATAGATATAGAATCTAGTTTCCTAGAAATACATTCATTTTTTTATAATTTTAGTGAATTTTTTTCTTAGAAATTATGTACCAAGGAGTAACAACTATGATAAAGTGTGTTGGGAATGTCTCATATTAACTTAGTACATGAAAACAAGATGCTCTACACATCTAGTTATATAGTCCCTTGGGATATTCTTCGGGAATTCTGAAACAATCCATGAACTATAATGAAGGAATTAAAAAATAGTTTAGAAATGAATAACCTAGGATAATCCTATGGTGTTCCAGAATAAGGAAGGTGTAATTATTTAAAAATCATATTTGTAATTCGTATTCACAATTATTTAGTTTTCCACTATCATAAGTGTTCCTTAAACTATGATTATTGATTTAGTTAATAGAGCTAACTATAAGGAACTCGGTTAATAATTAATTTTTCAAATGTGGAATTTAAGGGTATGATGAAAATAGTTAGGATATTTTATAAAGAGAATCAGGAAGGTCTGTGATTATTTGTTATACAGTTGAAGGTAAAGCGACAGAAAATGACATATGAATGGTATGAGATGTTTTACCAGTATTTAATACATTAAATATCAAATGTATGATTATATTGAGGTCTAGGAACCATATTACCTAATTCATATTACATATTATATGAAAAACAATATTATGGAATGAGAAGATGAAACCCGATTAATGGTTAAAGAATAATGTTTGGGGATTGAAGTGTGTATGTTTTTGAATTCAATGATTACGAATCATGAAATATATTATTATTTTCATTATTATTATTTTCATTAGAATATATAGAAATTTTTCTAGAGAGTTAGGATATTGATTTCATGAAAAGGTGAAATTTTGAATAATGGAAGGTAACCCTTAATTTATTTTTGATGTTGACTTAATGATGTTTGGATAAACATATATTACATTTAAATATGTATATTGGATGATAGTGATTACTAAGGAATAAATTAAATTCTTATAGACATGTATTTCATGTTTGCATAGATGATGTTTAAAACAATTTTGGTTTTAATTAATAGATCTGTTATACTTTGTAATAATGAAACTTGTATGTTTTCAATATGGATTAATTTTAATTAAGGACATTATATTGTTTCAATATAATATTTGATGAAGTTATTATGATTTTTATAATTTGATAACCATGAACTACATTGTGATATATGAAAGATCAATGTTATACGGATTTTGAGACCTTATTTTTAGTGATTGTGTTTTTTATATTTTTTAAGCGTTATATGGTCAACAATATTTGAAATTTTTATTTAAAAATGTTGGATTATGTTTGTGAGATTAAATTATTATCTCACCACATGATGATTTTTGAATATTGGATAACTTTATCTAACAATATTTCGTTGATAGTAAAAAAGAGACATGGGATAAATTATCATGTATCTCATGATCTCCTTGTGCTTTAGGAATGAAAAATTAACAATCATTTTTTGGAGAATGATTTGATGTAAAAATTTGACATGTCATAACCATAGGTTTATATTTTTATGATGAAATGAAAAAAAATCATGTATGTATATATTCTCATAAAAAAGCATCAACACTTGGGGAATGATCCTAAAACTGAAAATTCTTTCCTAGTATATTCATTTCTAATAAATAAAATGGCCACTTAGATCATCACTGATTTCTGGTTTTATGATTTTTAATATTCTTCTAACTATTTTCTCTATCACACTAAATCTGATCCTGATGGTTATATATACCTTTTATGTTCATCTTTTAAATTCTCACATATGTTCCCCTTTATGGGGTGCTAGTTATGAATCACTCTAGGTAACCATTATAGTTCCAACATTCCTATTTTAAAGGATGTTTTAGTGTTAATTTTTTATGTGGGTTTTATTAAAGAAACATAAAATTATTAAACTATTGAAAACCCAGATGAATATTAAGAGTGAAATTCATTTTAATGGTGGAAGAATATAATAGCTCGTATTTTTTAAAATATATATTTTTTCAAAATAATTTAATATTTTTTATATTTTACATTCCATACAACACTGAATATATATTTTGTAATATTATATCACTAAGTTGGGTTTTTGTACACTAAAAAAGAGATGTGGATTATCATGTTCCACACACAACACTGACATGTCTTGTGTTACACATAATACCATGCTTCTATGACAGATTACATTATTTTTATAATTACTTAAGTTATGTAGTTAGACACTAGACATTAATCAAATATAATGAATAATAATATCAAATTTTAAAAAAAAAATTATAATATTTCTATATAAACAAATATTGAAAATTAAATATATATATATATCTTTTGTAATCTATTTAAAAGTTTAAAAATATTTCTCAAATGAATTGCTTTTTATGATGTTCTAGAAACAAAATAAAATTAATTTTAGACACATGTAGACATTTAATTTTATAAAATAAACATAATTTTATAATTTATAATGTCAAAATATTCTTAATGGGATTTTTTTATATTATTATGGGAAACATCTTTTTTTGATGAATAGTGAGAAATACAGAATTTTAATTCTAATCTTCAATTTCATCAAAAATAATTATATAGATAAATTTTAATTTTAATTGTCTTTTTAATCATGTTAAGATCAAAAATACATCAGTTAATACAATTTAGTTCTTTGGAACCAGTTTCATATTGTAAATGGATATAAAAACATAACACTATTTTGAACATTTTTACATTAAAAAACCTGCAATATTTCCCCAGCTATGAGATTAATTTTAAATAATTTTTTTCAGCATATGTTTTTCAAATATGGTGAAATAGATTCAATAATATATATCTTAATAATTAAAAACATATAATATAATCAGATAATTATTTGCTAAAAATATTTTTCAATCAAATTAAAATTAATTACACAGATTAAGAAAAACATTTGCCTAATAGACAAGTAAAAGATAAAAATTTGACCCAAAACAACATAAAAACTTATCTAAAATCCATTAGATGGATCTATTTTGTCACTATAATCCATTTACTATAATATGGTTTGTTATATGATCTAATTTTGATGGAAAATTTTTGGTTGGAATTCAATTTTATAAATTTTAAAAGTCTTCCACTCTTCGTCCAATATATAATGACCTCCACTCCTTTCACTTCATCACATCCCTCAAAGCACATTGATTTGTCTAGGATCTATGAAATTAAAATCCAAAAGTAACCTCAATCCCTCTTTGAATCCAAAATTTGGATAGAAATCTATCCAATCAAACCCTTGGGTTAAAAATGAATGAGGTTACCCATAGAAGAGGTTATATCCATCCTCATGCTCCTTTATATTATTTTATTTCAATAACACCTAAATTATTATTATTCCATGCAAACATATAATGTTAAGTATTCCAAATATAATTATATTTTTTATATTATGACTTCTACTGGTTCTTTTAGACACTCCCATATTATAGTTAACAAATTTATTGTTCCTATGAATGGTGAACTACCACTTCATGAAATGTTGTAGTTCGTCTTACATTTACCACCTCTTATGGTTGTCAATAATGATTGTAACACCATATTTATATGTTATATATATATATATATTCTTTTTATAATTATTATATAATTAATTTCTTATTATATAAATTTTATCATCATTCACTCCATTTTTTGTAAATATGAAAACTTCATTTTTGTATATTTGGACTACAGCCTCCTCAAATGAGGTGTTTCATTCACACATTACATGAAATGTATTAATAATGCATATAGTAAACTTATATGATATATATCACAAAAAATTTCTTCTATAATTATTTATATACTCATATTATTATATGTAATATACCTATATTCATTCAATATGATAAAAAAATGGAAAGAAAGTTCATGCATATGTAACACATGTAGTCTCCTTGAATACTGTATTAAATTTAATCATTCTATAGATTATAGATGATTATAAATAAATATATACTGAATATATATGACTTTTGTTTAATTGTTTTCATTATTCATGTGTGTTAATTATTATATAAATATTAGTATCTTGAATAAATAATGAAAACAATTATTATAATCAAAGTGGTTTTTACCCAAAATGTTACATAAACATATAATTCATAATAAATGGGTTATATAAGGTCATAAAAAACATTTATGGTATTATATGTTTATATATATGAATATGGTTATTTGATAAATGTGTAATAAACTTATAGTAGTTAAATATGAGGATTGTAAGTTTTCGATGAATATCAATACTTAAGATAAGGGAATTTCATCTCACTTTTTATTTCCATGAGATAAATGCCTTATTTACTAGTAATTTACATAGTGTGGTGTTTATTAATAAAATAAAAGTATTAAATTATTATAAAAAATAATTTTATCAGTATTTACAATTTCATTTTATGTCTTTCCTTTCATGGTTTTTATGTTAATAAACATACAAAATCAGTAAAGTAATTTTGTCACAATTTTATTTCTTTAAGACATATTAAATTTTATGCCAGTATATTTTTCTATGTGGTTTGTATACATAAATCGACATGTTATATCCTGATTATTATTATTTTAATTATATTTTATGCTTTATTTAATGTTAATATTTCCATTTTTTTAAGAATCTCTATTTCCAAAGTGGTAGTGATTTATTTCTATAATCATATCATTTATCAATATTGATTATGATTATGCTTACATTAATGAAATATAATGATCCATCATTGGAAAAAAATCATGAATTCTGTAATGAAATGGGTATTGATGATATATTGATTAATTTTTATTATTTATCCAATATTTTTCCTTGAGATATTTAAGATTTTTGTTAATTTTCTCTAGATCTATCTCTCTCTTCGGCATGAAATTTATTTTACTTCAAAATCATGTTTTATATAAATGTTTTTCAAAAAAAATTCAATATTATTTTATAAAAATTCAATGAAAATAGGTTTAAAAACGTTTTCATTCATTAATTTTATATTTTCAATATCCTTCCAATGAAATTGGATTTCAAATAGATTAATGTTTTAAAAATACAATTTTAGTGAATATTAGAAATTTTCTTAGAGAAAGTATTTTTAATGTATATTTCAATGTTATTTTTCCATATATGATGATTTATTTGGATATATTTTATGGATTATTAGGGATATGATATAAAGATACAATTCATATTATTTCTCAAGATGGTTTAGGCTTTAATTCATAGATTCTTATGAAACCTGTTTCATTTCAACTCGTTGTACCATGATACATTCTTAGGAAACCTGTTTCTATTCAACAAGATAAACCATGATAAATTATTATAAAATACACTTCCTATCATGGGAATTGTTGATTAAATTATTATTAAACATATATATTCTCTATCGATTATGATATGGTTAAATGTTCATGATACCCATTTCATTTCATAGGTTATGATATGATGATTATGAAACTAATATATTTTTATGGGTTATCATATGATGAATGTTTTATTATCTTATGGAACATGTATGAATGGTTTTTTTATTATATGGTTATACTTATATATTATTCTAATTAAATGGTTAATTATAATTTGTATATTAGATAAAATTGTAGATGGGTTTTATCCCCCAACCAAAAAAAAGATGGTACTCAAGTAGTATCCCAAGACTAAAAATAAGGAGTTATATGGATTGTATCCCATGATTGAAAATAAATAGGTATACTTCTTATAACTCAAGCCTGAAAATAAGTAGGTATATAGGTTATAGCCTAATCCTAAAAATAATAAGTTACATGGGTTGTAGCCCAAGCCTGCAAATAAGTAGCAATAAAGTTTGTAGTATAAGCCTACAAATAATAAGGTGTATGAGTTTTTAGCCCCTACCAATAGTAGGTAAAGATTCCATAGACCTATACAATGATGTTATAATGTTCATGGTATGGATCATTCACACAATATTTTATATTCTTATATATATTCTACAAATTCCATGAATTTTTCCTCATTTAGTATTTCCTCACTTATACCCTTGATTCAATAATGATTCATGTCTAACAAACTGATAACCTTCATTCAATGTTTTCTTATATGATTTTTAATATGAATGGTTTGATGTTTTAATGTTTTTATCTTGTTAACATACTCATACGTCCATGTTATGGTTACATATTCCAATTATTATCCCCTACTATGCATTCGAGCACACAGATTTCTGATATTTCCTTTTCCAGAGTAATGAAAAATGATTTTTATATATGATTTCTAAGGGGGATCTCTTTATGGGAAAAAATAAATACCATTCATTGAGTTGGAGTATTTTCGTTCTAGGGTTACAAAGGCACTAAAATAACATATTAATTTTGAATTTATTTTATAATGTATTATGTATTATGTAAAAAATTATGTAATGTCCAAGTATTAAAATTGAGGGTAAAAATATATTATCATCATACCGATGCTCGAGTTACCCACTTGGGGATATTGATTTTTTATATAAAATTATGTATCCATAAAATTAATTGGTTGGGTAGTAATCAATGATGAAAAGTTATTGAATATTCCCCCATCAAACTAAATATCATTGAAATAAAATATATAAAACATGATATATAATTTCTATAGTAATCTTCACATTAATGATTTTGGAGACATTTTAATATTATAAGAAATGTGACATATATCAAAATCAAAAAATCCATGAGTATATATTAACAATAGTTGAGATTAATTACATCCAACTGATGTGGTTATATCTAAAAAATATTATGTATGGTTAATTAATTAACTTCTTATGAAATTATACAAATACATAGATTCTATAAGTAGACTGGATACCAAAACTGAATCCATGATGAGGATATAAAGGGATACATTATTCTTAGAGATAAATATTATAATCATGTGGATAATAAATTATTTTTATCATACCATATCCAAATAAATTCAAACAAATCCATTCTTTAGTACTTAAAATAGGCTCATAAGGATAGTGAGTTTCTATGATAGAAGGTTATGATTATTCTAATGTTAAACATTAATAAAAATGGATTTATAAGGATTATAAATCAGACATGTTTAACATAAAAACCATATATGATGGTTAAACATCAAAATGATGCAGATAACTCATCATTTTCTATTCATACTTGAAGTGATATGGTGTATACGTATATCATGTAAAACATCCTATAGGAAAACATGATAAGGGAGATTTTATTGTTTGTATCTTGGTGATTGGTATGGATACAATTCAAGGATTAATAATATAAGTCAAAGGGTATGATGAAACCATTACCCAATTTAGTATGTAAATTATAAAACATTTTAATGTGTTTAATTCAAGGATAGTCTAGGAAATCTATAGGAAATGAAGATGTATTTGTGGTATTAGATCACAATAACAAGTCAGAAAATTGCATTTCCATCAATGAGATTTTCTCACTTTATTAAAATTCGAATATATTCATATGGGATGTATTAAGATATCATGGAGTTACACTCGTGGTTTTATATGGTTATGATATAAGGTTTACTTCATGTTTTTTGTGAAGCCTTCAACAACCATTTAATAAAGGATTTACATGTAACACAAATTATCAAGCATAGATGGATTAAAAGATAGAAAGAACCAGTAAAACAATTTATGATATTATGAGATAATGTAAATTGGATTTATAAGGATTTTGGGATCAGCACCTTCTCCTAGTGGAGTTCTTATATAACAAAAATATAAATAATGTCATTTAAAATGAATCTTATGAGGATCTATATGGGAATACGTCTTAGACTAAAACATGTTGTGATGATGTTGGATAGTGGAAACCAATGAGACCATATTTTATCTACGAAATTACATAGATGAATCAAACCATCGAACTATATATATTTAATATACACATTTTTTATAGAAAATATAACGATACAATCATCCCTAAGACCAATGGATTTATTTATATGATAAAGTGCCCCAAAAAATATCACCAAGGAATAATGTCATGAGGTTCGGTAAGAATGGAATATTTAATCCAAGGCACATAATCCTCTTTGATATCCATCATCACATCGTATTAGTGGCATATCGACTAACACTCCCACAAAACCAATATAAAGTACAAGATGTGTTCTTTATATCCCTCTTATGAAATTAAATTCCACAATCCCCACAAGTTCAAAATCAATAGGGGGCTACTATTAGGAAATGGTCATTCATATTAACAAAAGCTGGTGAAGATCTATGATCGTAGAGACAAACATCAAAAAATAAATACAACTCAACTAGTCAGTGATACTTGGAAGAACAATAAGTTTGAGAAAGAGACAAGGGAATAGAAAATAGATATAAAACAAAAGTGCCACCATCCATTTTAATGTATGAAATAAAAATTTAAAAGGTGATATTTTTGAAGTCGATGAATATATTTACCCATTAAAACATAAATAAATTATATTTTCAATGATTAAATGCCTTACTATGTAATAATTTTATAGAAATAGTAGACTCCAAAATTATTTTTTTGGACAACTATATGTCGGTTTTAATTTAAAATACCATTAAAAATAATAATGATTGAATATGTTGCTATTGAAAATTCATCATATAACAATTATATATAATGTGTTATGAAAAATTAAAATTGAAAAAGATTGAAAAACTGATTTCTTAGACTAATATAATCTTATCATATGAAGACAATATATCTACACATCCGAGGGAGATAGAGTCATTTGGATTTTCCCCTAAAAATCTATCTAAATACTCAACAATAAAAGAATAAAAACTATATATAGGATAAGTTCATGATCATCAAGATCATAACCCAAATGATGCTAACTAAATCTACCCTTGAAAAAATAACCACTGAAAGCCATACCCAAAGGGAATTAACTCGTGTAATAAATGGTATATATCTAATCCCTAAAAATATGATTATTAATATTTAATTATGAATGAAATAATTATTATATATTATGTTTATTATTGTTACTAAATGTTAACTGATTAGATAATGAATTTGATAACAAATGGTTTTAATATGATGAAACATAAAATTTATTTTTATGAAATGTATAGTTTCAGTAATGACACTCTATATTAATGAATTTAATAATTTTATAAATAATTTTTTTAAATAATACTTTATTCAAAAATATTTTCTTGAATATAAATTATAATATAATTTTATTGAATATTATTAATTTTTATATGTTTTATAGATCCTTTATCATAAAAAATAATATCTTTAATAAAGATGTATTTTTCATTTAAAATTTTAGTTTCTTATACATATAGATATATTTGGAGAAAAAATATTTTTTTCATCTCAACAAATATTTTTTCATATTTTTTGGCGATATTATAATTATTGCAGCCAATTTAATTATGAATAAATAATATGGTGTGTAATATGAAATCGTAATTACACAAATTTGATGTATTATATTTCCATAATGGGTTCCAAGAACATATATATTTCCCATTTATAATAATTTTTATGGTTAATTGGTTTATCTTATAAACAATTATTCAATTACCCAAAACATATATTATATATTGAGGTTTTAAAATATATTCATTATAAACATGACTCACTTACACATCACTAAGGGTGTTATTGTAATGATCATATTTATCAAATGTTTAAAACAATGAAAACCACTCGACTTTGGTAGAAACCATGGGAATAATCATTGGGGATGGTTTTTTGTTTTTATTACATTATCATATAGAGTATAAAATATGTATTTTTAAATTAATAAAAAAAATATAATATATTTTTCAATATAAACCAACCAAACCTACCATTTATCATCCTTGAAAACCCATGGATTATTGCATTACACTACCCCTAGCATTATATAACCCTCATATGGATTCACCAATATTTTTAGAATCTCTTCTCAGGTTATGGAAACACCTACTCAAGGTAAGGGGTCACTCCCACATCACGTAAATTGACGAAAATTCATCCTATTTAGCTTTATAAATCTCATTTAATTATGATTTCATTCTTTTATAAAAATACATTTACTGTCAAACTTGTTTTATAATAATTAGATATCATTTAAATTCTCTCATTATATAATTTACCAAAGCGAGAACTGTGGAGATGTTAGGGATTCCTTACTTCTACAAATTGTTCACTAACCTTTATCAATTTATGCCTTTTATTTCTAAATTTACCATATAGTATTATGTTCGTAGAAACCGATTAAACATTAATTATGATTTCTAGGTGATTATATATCTATTTGAATATCAATAGAATATAATATGAATATATGAGTACCCCTATTATTCTTCTGAAGTTGTCATTCTATTCTCCATGGAAAACTCTTTTTTAATACTCATCCCCATGTACACTCAAGGGTATTCACCTATATTTTTCTAAAATTATTTCATTAGAGACATAAAAATATGTTACCCACACACCTTAATCTTGGGATGAAATGTTTCAAAACATGATGTTACGTTGAAGGATGTTTTTTACAACACATATTCTTGTACGTGTTGTGACGAGTTTGCAAAATTATCCCACAAACACATTGAGTAATATTTTAATTTGGTGAGATATCATGTATTGTATTAGAGAGTGACCAATTTCAATATGGTACTTTATCCACTATGATATAATTCCCTGTTAGTTAGACATGACTTGTGTTTTTTATGTAATGTTTAAGGTTCTCAATATATTCTCATGTTACCTTTATTTTATCATGTTATATTATGACTTTTTTACATAATGATTGTGATTATGACCCCTTGAATGTTACAGTGTTATTACACCATTAGATCTCATTTACAAATTTCCCATATTATATGCTTCTTTATTTCCTTATAATGATTTTTATCTCACCAGTATCATATGTACATCCCCATGTTATCCTATGTAGCATTAGAAGTTCCAAGGAATATAAGAATATGTATTCGGGAATCTAAATAATGTTTATATATTTCAATTGTAAATTTTTATATAATGTACATAATTCGTCATATAATGTAGGCTAGAGTATCTTATAAGATTGTATTATGTATATCATTATATTAGAAATCATTTGTTTTATTTTTTTAATTATTAGGGATTTACAACCACACATATGTATATAATGAATATATATTATAGTTAAATGATTATTAAAATACTCTATTTTATTAAAACATGTTCTATGTACAAATTATCACCATACCAAACCTATACATATAATAAAAACAAAGTGGTTGTCATCTAGAATAGTGATTTTATTTAGTAATTTTTAAAAAATGGGATAAACGGTTATCTGAAAATAATTCATGTAATGATATGTATTATTAATTTTAAGGAATATATGTATAAAAATATATATTTAGATTATAAAAGGTTCATTATTGTATAATGGACGGTAGACCTGATGGAAGGGATTTTTTATCACTTTTATTTTCATGATAAATATTCAGTATTCACCCATTATTTCATGTGTTTGGTTTATATACTACCCATAAAACCTTTTTTATGGTTACTCTTTTGAAAATTATGGAATATATATCAATCTTATATTCTTTAATTCATGGGTTTATTCAAAAGATACAAATTTCGAAATGATTTTACATTATAATCTAATTATTAAATAGGATTGTTTATGATTATGTTTATGCTGATAAATCTTTTGATCTATCTATCGAGAACTCATAAAATTTTTTATCCTATTATTATTTATAGATAATAAATATTTCCATTTATATTTCCTTAGTTTAAAATCTTTTGATAATGAAATAATATTTTTAATGAAAATTAAATTATTTATCACTTTGACCAAAAAAATTTCTCATCCATGATCTGGTATTATAAATATCTTATAACAAATGTTTTCAAAATTATGAAATGATTTTCGAAATTTATTTTTATCTAATTTTTTATTATTTCAAAAATGGTTTTATAGTAATAATTTTTTGTTATATTCCAAAAAATGAATCCTTTTATTATTTACAAAAATTTGAAAGGAATTATTTATTTTAACTTATACACCATGATTGAAATTTCCCAGATTCATGATTTCTTAATGTTTTGAAACCATCATTACATGAATCCATGGATAATTTCAAATAAAATATATCCAAATATATTTTATAAATATTTTTATATAAAAATAATTTTTCACTGTGGAATGGTTAATTTTTCAAGAAATATTTCAATGATATTTTTATTGGATTTTTCTGTTTGATAAAATACATTGATATTAATTATTACTTATTGGGATATGATCTATATAAAATAGTCTTTATATTTCTCTATATGGATAACAATTATGTGGATTATATGTTAATGAATACCATTTATTTTCGGTAGGATATTATTTTATAAATAGACGAAATATTTAGAAATCTATTTTTTTCACGAGTTATGAAGTGATGATATTATATCACCCATATGTATATTTTCATGATCTGACCGTGTTTAAATTATATGAATTCATTGTGGTTATGTTATAACCATGGAAAATGGTAACATTATAAACCAAGGAAAGTGGGTATATTTTAACCACGTATGGGTGATACTATAATAATACATCATTCCAATTTATTGGGAAATGACAGATATATCATGATATAAATAGGCCTAAAATGGGGTGTAATCCTAGTTAATTAAGGGACCTTATCAAACATTATAGTATTATTATTGAATAATGTTTACATTAATGGAATGTACGGTGAACCCATTTCACTATGACATCCTCTAAAATTATCCTTGATTACTATTGAAATACTATTCGACACTTATACAAAAATTACATATGTTATTTAAATGTTTTACCTAAAAAATATTTCTTCTTATATACAATATGATTTATATTTTATGAACTAAAAAGATTTTTGACATGAAAAAATATTATGACCTCTTATATAAAGGGAATGGTTTTCACATAATATGGGCATGTTCTCATATAATTAAGATCATTTTATTATTATGTACCCTATTATATCTCTATTATTAGCCTTACAAAGAATATGATCTCACCCCTTTTTTATTTTCATTCCACATATTATGAAGATTTATTTTTTAATAATAGTATTATGAAGGGTACACATTATGAAAAAAATAATTAGAGACACTTGTGAAATAGTTATTTATTTTTCCATGATTCCAAATGTTGTAGAACTCTACAATTTTTTTGTTGATCATTTTTCAATGTAAACAATATTTAAATAAAATGACTTAATATCTACTATGAAATGTATGTGTCACTATCAGAAGCTACATGGGGGCTTAATGCAACAACGATCCAGATAAAAAAATTATTGGATGAGAGATATGAAATTTAATGGGTTAAAATCATTTTAATTAGGATAAAATACTACCCCTTGATATTTTAGATTATATAGTTTTTTCATTAACAAAACTATCAGGTTTGGACAAATTTTTTAACATAGTATAATTAGCGTAATTTTTTTTTGAGAAATTATTAAGAATCCAAAAAAATTATTTATTAATATGAATAACAAAATTATTAATAAAAAATGTATAATTTTATTATATAATGAAATGATACTGAATAATTAAGAGAGTTTAAGGACATAGTTTTCTGTAAAGTCAATCATTTCTCTAGAGATATGTTTTCATTAAATATGTATTCTATTTAATTTTTCACAATGAAATTATAGTTAATTTATAATAATTAATGAAATTTTATATATTTTAATGCATTTCATTTTATAATTAATAATGTTAATTTCATCTCAATGTAAATTTTTTATATTTTTAAAAAAGATTTAATTTTTAGTGAATAATGAAAATACATATCTTTATAAAAATTCTAAATTATTTTATAGTAAATATCCAACTATGTTTTTAATTTTACCATAAATTACATTGAATATATATTAATTATAATATATCTAATCATTTATATATATATATATCGTTGCATTATACATTATTTTGGAATAACATCATTTTTTTTCAAAAAACAAATTTTTGTAAGGACTAGTTTAATTTTTGGATTGTGTTTTACATTAAATAAATTAAATTTAAATATATTGATAAAATATTTTAATTAATTATATGAAAATTATCATTATTAGAGTATTTTTAATTTTTTATTATTGTTTTTTAGTAATTAATTGTAATTAAATTATGTTTCTCACTTAAAATGAATTTTTCTGAAAGAAGATACAATTTCTATTTTTGAACTGAACTAAATTTAAAACGTGCCACATAAAAGTTTTTTTAAATTAAATATGGATTTAATATTTTAAATTATAATATTAAATATAATTCAATAGGTTAAACATAAATTTTTGTAATATTGAATAGTAAAAACACTAAATGTATGTTACAATGGTTAAGGATAAAACTTATTTATAAGTAGTAAAAACAAGTGATGAGGTCTTCATTTCCACATAAACCTATACAATATTATTTTTATTGATATATGTAAAACATATTATCTAATATCAATTAATAAAAATTCATTTGGATATTTATTGCCCTGAATACGACCTTTTATTGTCGAAATATTATTTGAAATTCCATGTGTGTTCCTCACCTCACTTCCAGAAGAAAACCATTACTCCACCATTAGTCACACCAATTTATGAATTTATAATGGAAGATTCCTTTACGAAAAAATTTAAAAATAAAATTCCCAACATAATTTATATCATGGTATTCTCTTAACATGGATCATTTTAGTATAAATATGTAATATAATAGAGGAATCTTAAAGAATACATATGAATCATAACCAAGATCTCTCATCATATTTTTTCTTATAATTCCTAAAAAAAAATTAATCCAAAAAAAACATGATAAATGTATTATAATATGTATACTGATATTTCATTATGATGAATCTATATCAATTTATCACCACTTATCTATCAAATGGTATAAAAATGTTTCGCTCGTGCGTATGAGTGGACTAATCTATCCAAATAGATATACAATTCATTTTACATAACAAAAAATAATAGATGGTAATTATGATTGGTTAAATATATATCTAAATATTATTAACGAAATATAATTATTTGATTAAAATTATATATCAATCATATTTTTATTTTGTCCATTTATTAATTAAAGCATCATTATTGCGAACGTGTGAACAGCCACCTCCACAAAGTGATGTGATTTGATTCTCATTTAAGATTTACATAGATGTTAAAAAGGATATATTAAATTAATCGATCGTATAAATATCATAATATAATTATTACATTAATTTTAATTTTATTTTAACATTATTTTATATATTCTATTATAAAATTGAAACATTATTCAAGAGTTCGTATAAATTACTCTCACCATGGAATGACATAATTCACTTTCCATAAAATAATTATATGAATGAATGTATATATGTATTTATTGAATATATATTATATTTATATATTTATTTAAATTATGTGAATGAGTGAACTATGATATAATTTCATGGACCAAAACATCATAACCAAAAAAACATGTAAAACTAAAGTAGTTAACACTTGAAATGATAGTGAACATAGAAGATCGTTATTGAATGTGTGATATGATATTATAATTAAACCATATATTTTATTATAGGTATTTTTATAGTTATGTTATAAAATTATAATAAAATAATATTTATTATAGAAAATTTTAGAGTTAATAAGATATAAGATAGATATAGGGAAACAGGTTTTGTTTGAATATCATTTTTATGGGAAGATTGATGATAATATTTTTAGGTTAGATATTTTATTTTCTATCACAAAAAATTATTATGTCATTTATTTTCTTCTATCTATATATATATAAATATTGTTTTCATTTATTATTCCTCTATTTCTGTACTTTATGTACTGAAATAATATTTTTAATGAAATGTTTCATTATTCGTCTATATGGTCAAGAATAATTGGTTTTAGGTCCATATATTTATTTTATGTTTTTCTCTGGAATATTTATATTATAACCAACTCTATATGCTAAGGATTATCATACATGGATATTAAATATTATTAGATTAATATGGAAACAATATAAAAACACATTCCTATAGTATGTAAAAGTTTAGTGCCTCATAAATATGGGACACAATCATTTTAATTAATGAATAATATTTAATAACACCCATAATAATCATTCCCTTTAGAAATCATCATAAACATACCCAAAATAAACCACTATTAATATCAGAGGTAAATAAAACATAATAAAAGGTGATTATATATGATTAGTAATGGTAAATATTGTAAATACATAAGTATAACATGATCATAAGGATATTTGAACATGTAAATGACCATTGAAATCCATACCCTATATATCAAAAAACATATTAATGATTCATTGAATATATATTAGTTGTTCATTATACAATAATCATTGAAAATCAGTAAATATTTTCATAATACATGGAATTTTTTCATAAAAATTGGTAAAGAAAGTCATTTTGGTATTATTCATAGTGCACATACAAGACCATTATAGTGTAAAATTTTATCTTATAAACTACAATTACATCCCATTCAAACCAAGCCATACTTAACTGGGAAAACTCACTATTCTATCCCAATTTTATAAAACCGAGTTCACTCCCGATTCTAACCCTTTTTCAATGAATTGGCATCAATTCATGTTTCATCCTTTCTTTGCTAAACATCGTTCACATCCCATTCTGGTCTTATCTTGTTGAACCAAGTTTGCTTCCACTTCCATTCCTATCAATATAACGATATATAAATATGTACCCAATTCATTGTACGGATCTATAGGTACCATCCATATCATAATGAATACCATATTTATGTGTTCCGGAAGATAATAAAAATTTATTATATGATATCTCATTTAATGAAATATGAATCATAAAACATTCATCATATCATATCCTGTGAATAATTTGCGGGTTTTATCATTAATTCATCATTTGATAACCTTTATAAGGATGTGTTTTTTAAAATAATTTCTTTATGCTATAAGATATGGATGATAATGCGGGTTTAGAAACATCATTCCAAAAAACAGAAATGATTTAGTAATGGAATATGAATGGTACAGAAGGATAATTAACCTAATAATGAATATTTATTAACAGTGAATTTCATCATATATGGATAACTAATTTGATAATTTAAAAAATTTATTTATGAAAATATATTTTCTACATTGAAAAATTACATTTAAAATATAAAAAATTAAGAAATAATTATTATTTTGAATATCCTTAAAATAATATAAATAATGATTTGATAAAAATTAAAACATATCTTGAGTAAAATTTCAATTTCCACCTGGAAATTATTTTTTATTAAATCTTGGAAATCATTTTTTACAAAAAGTTTTTATGGATGAAAATATATTTCCCACCAATGAGAGAAACAAAGTCACGTTTTCATGAAAACATTTTCTTAATTATCTTTAATACCAAGGAGTGGAAAATAAATGGAAAATTTAATTGATGATATCATTAATATAAATAGGATAAGAAAATTAATTTTAATTATTTTGGTGTGGATCATAATAATTTATCGATTGAATTATTGTTATAAACAATCCTGATAAACGATGACATTATAAGATGAAATCATTACAATTTTGGTAACATTGAATTGTAATCCTAATGAATGGATAACATTAAATGAATGTTAAAATATCATCAGGTTTGATGATTTAATTATATTACCTATTTATTTTCGTATATATACACTTAGAAAAATAATATAGGAGAATAACATAACATACGTCCCAATGAAAGAGAATTGACACAAATTCCTTCATATATATGAAACATTCTTGAATATAGCCCCCAAGAAATAGAATCATAAATTATATATTTAAATACTAATAAATATAATTAAATGATTCATAAAAAATTAATGGTAACTATATAAACCACATCAAATAAATACATGGTTGGAATTGATTCTTTCTCCAAAACATTATAAGAAAATAACTTATCTTAAGTATTGAATTATATCGTACATGTTAATCCTTTTATATGATAAATGAATGTTTATTTTAAATATATAATATAAATAAATTCATATTTATATCAAAAAATATATTATTTTATTATGACTTTTATTACCTAATTTTCAGCGATTTCATAATAATTTTGCGTTTTAGGTAATAACAGCTTTTTTTTCAAAAAAAATTGACTTTCCATATTAATTCGTATTATGTGGGTAATTATTTTATCATATTTTTAATTTAAATCCTGATATAAATATCATTTATATTCATTATATATTTATTTAGTTTAATCAATAAAATATATTGATAGGAAATGTAATACATCGTTCATGGAGATCGTAGAACGTATGTACACCTAAATAGTGTTTTCATTTTCCTGCCATATTGAAATAAATAATATTAAATTATATATATATATATATATTTATTACAATAACTATTATGAAATATATATTAAAAACATTTATTAACCTATCTATAATAAATTTCACGTATATCATGAATGAATCTCATTGCTTTACGAGGTTATAGTCTCCATAGACATGACTGATGGTATCATGTTCCCATTAAATGGAATGAATGAAGTTATGTGACATATAAAAATAATAAATTAATAATAAAATACAAAATATCATATATATCATATAAAAAATATAAATCTATCATCACTACCATCCTTCATAGGTGGTAAAGAAAAAATGAAGGACAATGGTTCGTGAGGCGGTGGTCCACTATATAGACAAACAACGTTTTCGAAACCCACGTGGTGGAATTTTATGAGGTTATAATCCATACCACTAACATAAAAAATAATCAATATGTTTAGTATACTTATTATATTATTTATACATGATATAATGACAACCTAATGCGCTAGAGAAAGAAATAAAATAAATATGAGTGTTGAAGAATATTGTAACCTCTTTGGTTTTCCTCCATAAGTTTGCAATAATGACTTAATAGTTTGGATTTACGAACAATATAAGTCATATAAGAGCATTAGAGTGATTATGAGAGGTTTTTGGTCCATTTTATGGTTGTAAAAAGAGTTATAAATGTGTAAAGAGGGGAGGATATTTGGTGGCCCATTATAAGTGGGGGATATGACATATTTGGTAATTTTGAAATTAGTTTAGTTTATAGTTGTTCTTAAATAAAAATATATTACAAAATTCTCCATGTTAGATAGATTAGTGGTTATGTTCACATTATGTCCATATAATGGTTATTGTACAAGTTTCAAGGTCATTTTTTCACTTATGTTTATAGTTTATTCCCTCGGTAAGCCTGTTTTTACCTTACTCAATGTATTTTGAATTAATTGTTCTCAAAACTCTTTTACATAAAAATTTTAATTTACTTATTTATAATTTATAAATTATTTAGATACCAAATAATGAAACAATTTTTCTAAATTAAACTAATATATGCGAATGAAATTAATTTAAAAACATTCTCATGGATTTGATCACCATACAGGTTTTTAAATAGAGAATATTTGAACTTCTGAAATGTTTTGTAAAAGCATTTAATAATAAATTTATTCCAATTTCCTACATTGGATAAATAAGTATATAATTAATCGATATTTACATTAAAATATATTCAATATTTAATTCAATATTCTATATTATATAGAGGAAATGATAGTTTATAATTAAAATTAATTATTTTTCAATATTAGTAAAAAAATTAATTTATTAGAAGTAATACACAAGAAGTTAATTTTTATATTATACCCAAAACATAAATTTTATTTTGAAAAACATAATTTGTAAAAGTATTAATATTTTGTAAAAATAAGTGTACAATTAAAAAATAGAAATGTTCCTTTAGAAAAATACAACTATTTTTATATAAAATTGTACATGTTTATCACTTTAAAATATAAAATATATTTGATAAATGTAAAAAATTAAAATGCATATATAATTTATAAATCCCAATATTATATATTAGTATTATTAATTACTTAAATTTATTAGGATAAAATTCATTTGGGAGCACGATACATATTTTTTAGAAGAAAACATTTCCTTTATATCCAATTAGATTTTTTAATTATAATTAATTTTTAACCAATGAATTATTTTTATAAAAATTTGTAAATTATATTTTTTTTAATTTAGTTAATATTAATCATACCCACCATTCCAACTACATGGTGATAACTATATTAATATTTTAATATCATGTTGTGTTTAATTTAGACTTTGTTTTGCGTGTAATACAAGCCAAACCTGATGTTGCATGTAACACAATATAATATTTATATTGATTGTAACATAAAAAATTTATTTTCTCATGTATTGAAGAATATACATTGTGTAATATTAAAAAATTTAAAGGATAAATTCATTTGAAAAAAATATGTCACAAAACCTCAGGGTGTAACATTCTACCACCCTTAAAATGAAGGTTTCCCTTACTAAAATTCTCGATCACCGAAGGGTTAACATCTAAATATTACGTAAAAGAAAACGACATCCTAAAAAGGCTTAATGACACCTCCTATTAAAAAATAAAAATGTTTGTCAAAAAATAATTGGAAATAATTATCACTCCAATACCAAATTGGAGAATATGGGTTGGAAATGAAAACATGGACATTAACATGAATACTAATGCTGAAATTGTGGTGTAGTTTTTTTGGGGATATTTTTAATCCAATATTGATGAACATAATAATAAATAAAAGAGGTTTGACAATGTTCATTTATATTATAAAAAATGTTGATAATCATTGAATATTTTATTTCATGATTTATTTTTTAATGCTTTGGTAGCGAATTGATTTCAATAGATTTCATATTGATGACATCATCATTTATTTTTTATCGGAGTGATTTCCACATAATCTCACACTATAAGATATTAATTCTTAATTATTAAATCACTAGAAAATGTTCATAAAATAATGAAAATAGTCATTCTCCCTATCTAATATTAAAAAATATAATTACTTGTTTAAAAATATTGAAACTCCTTCTTATGGTGAATAAATATTATAATTCATAATACAACATCAAATTTTCATGTTAAACAATTTTGCAAAAGGTTAGCCTTAAGAACCTTAAAAAATGTTATCATTAAAACAATTAAAATCAATGCTTCATAATTTCCAAAATAAAAATATCAATACTCTCTTAGAAAAAATGATGTATATCTTAATTTGAATTTACCAAATATTTGAATACCATTATAATTTATTCTCATAAAAGATGTTAATAATATGAAATACCTATAATCCTTATTAAAAAATGTATTATCTGTTATTACTTAAATAAAATGATATTAGTTTATATATTCCTTAAATCCATTTTTTGAAACACCATCAATGGTATCAAAACCACTCTTTGTCAAAGAAATCATTAAATAGTTCTATTGAAAATTATATTACCTGATTATCATTTCCAAAATAAATTATTTCACTATCCGAAATTCATAATCTCAACATCTAGATCAATTAAAATGTTATCTTCAAAATATCATTTGGATATTAAATCACTATACTATTTTATCAACAACCTTTAAAATATTTATTAAAATCCATTATAAACTATTCATATTGAATGACATAGATTTATTTATTTATTTATATAAAAAAATCCTTGAATATAAGTATATAAATTATTCATTCATACCACATCCTTCTCAAACTATTAACTGGGATGCATTATAACATTCGATAATATACCATTCCCTTAAAATTTCATATGTAGTCTCTTCATCATCAACAATATAACAACTACATGTACAAACTTGGTGTTTTTCTTCATGAAATTTAAAAATAAGACATTTATTTTCATAATTCCAATAAATTACAAATTTAATAAAAAAATTTAATGTTATCTTTTATAGAAATTTATTTTCATTCATTACATTAAAAAAATATTACTTTTTTACTTTACAGTTATTTTCTTCATTCCCTTAATTTCAATTACCAAATCATATACCAATTACTCTAATAAATCCACATGAGTGTCTCTTACCACATTTTAAAAACATAGGAAACCTATTCTTCTTTCCTACATGGTTTCTAATAACTGAGATCTCTTAGTAAAAATTCTATATATTATTTAGTGATTCTAGTAGTTAGTTATATTAAAAACCATAATTCGTATTCTCATAAAATGGTTAATGAATAAACACTACAACCTTCACTCTAATTATTATTCCATGTGGCTTTTCTTCATCATATAATCTGTAACATTAAATGATTATAATATTCTTTCTTGTTCCAACCATTATCTAAGAGTAGAAATTATTTTATGAAAATACTAATCATAATGGAAAATATTCTAGATTGGAAAATAATTTAGGAGGTATAAATCAAGAAACTTTATTTAATGTATTTCATATTTAGGTTATCATAGGTTACACTTATTCATCATATATTTAAATTCCTCATTGTGGTTTATAATGTGTTTTTGAAGTTCTAATTCGAATCGCCCATGAGAGTTAGACTATGTGTGTAGTAATTCCCATTATCGTGAAGTAGTCCCAGATTGTGTCTCAGTTAATACAATATATTCAATGTTCTTACCCATAGTAATAAAAACTAGGGATCAACATGTGTATTTAATGTCTAGACTAGTATGTAATTTCTTGGAAACTTCTTTGATGATCATTTACAAAAAATTGTATGACATTTTCCAAAAAACTTAGAGTATCCAAATGCATGTACACATATATTACCCTATATATATCATTATAAATATTTGTAGGTATATTACTAAATTTTTTCATCCTTGTTTCCAAAGTTTAGATAAACTATTTATCTTGACACACCCCGACCGCAGATGTCCTTTTTTATTCTTTCTTGGCCTCGGTTTAATTTTTTTTTCGAAGTATAGTTGTGTTGGCGGTTTTGTGCCAGTGCGCGGTCATCGCATCATTAGCAGTGACCATGTGTTTGTCCCTGGTGACTGTGTTCGCCCGACGTTCAAATTTTAGAATTTTATGTTGTCATTTTATTATTTTTATTGTTATTATTATTATTATTATAAGGTTTTATTATTATTATAAATTTTTATTACTTTTATAAAGAATTATTATTTTTAGGATTTGTTTTATTTAATTACTTATATTAAATGTTATTATTAGTTTATTATTATGATTGTAGTATTTTGTTATTATTATTATATATTATTATTAATATTATTCTTATATTATTATTTATATTTTTGTTGTATTATTATTATTATTATTATTATTATTATATATATATATATTAATACCCTAACCCTAATCTCACACCCCTCCACGCGCCGCCTTCCCCTCCCCTTACCCCCCTCTCTCTCCTCCCGCTCACCTACAACGCCTGCAACCCCCCCCCCTCTAGCGTGTTTCCCCTCCAGCGCGTTTTTCCTCCAACATCCTCCCTCGCCGCACCACCGTCCCTACCCTCCTTCCTTCCCACTAGCCTCCTGACCTCCGGAGCTCCTTCGTCCGCGCGACACCCGACTCCGGCCACTCCAACGCGCTCCCCTCCAGCCCGCCGCCCGTACCCAGCGATCCAGCTGCCTCCCCGGCCTCCCTCTGGCGTTGCTCGCCTCACCGCACCGCCCCGGACCCCTGCTGCTCCCGCACCCCCTCCCGACATTTGGCCGCGCCGTCCGGGCCTGCTCGATCATCCCCAGCGTCGCCAACCAGCCCGACCACCGACCTCTTCTTCCCCCTGTCCGGCGACCCCACCTCCGTCTGGCGACCCTACCTCTTGCGCGCTCCCCTACAGCCCGCTGCCGTCCAGGCTCCTTCCGTCGTCCCAGCTCCTTCCGCCATCCGGGCTCCCTCCGGCGGCGACACCCCCGTCTGGCGTCTTTCCGGCCTCCGTCGCACATTCCCTCGACCACAACGCCTCATCCCGCACCTCTGCCTCCGCCGCCTCCGGCGTCCGCAACCGCACCCCCGTCCGGCGCCCGGTCGTCGGCCTCCACCTCACCGACGCTGACGCACGGCCTCCGGCCTCTACTCCGGCGCCGCTGCCCTCACCTCCTCCCGACCGCCGACCTCGCCCCGTTCCAGCCCCCCTTAGCTGCACCGGCGACCCCCACCGGCCTCACACCACCTCCCGACCTCCGCCGGACCTCTCCGCCGAATCTCCCCGCGCCCCTGTAAGTCAGGCGTGTTTTATTTTATTTTGTTGTTATATTATTATTATATTTGAGTTTTTATTATTACATTAGCATTATTATTTTTAATATGTTAATATTTTTAATATTATTATATTATTATTATTGTGATTATATTATTGTGATTATTATTATTATGTTAATATTATTCTATTATTATGATTATTATATTATTATTGTTATTAGTATATTATTATTATAATTATGCTAAATTATTATTGTTATTATTATTATTATTATTATTATTATATTATGTTGTTATTGTTATTATTATTATTATATTATTATGTTATTATTATTATTATTATGTTATTGTTATCACTATTATTATTATTTTTACATTATTATTGTTACTGTTATTACTATTATGTTATTATTATTGTTGAACCTGTTTAACGGTCTATTGTTTTAGGACCTGTTTGACGGCGCAATACGGTGCGACCATTACGCAATGGGGGATTTGCGCCGTGTCGTTTTTTCGTTTTGATTTGAGGTAGGTCTCCCATTGCACTCGCCTTTAAATTTAGAATTTATATATTCTATGTCTTTTTTTATTGAGTTTCAGTAAATTTAAAAGTATTATTAATTTGTTATTTATAGTGTGTTGATCTGCTGATAATGAAAGATGTTTAATTCTAGCGTTTCATGGAATGTGTTTTTCTTGGTTTTAATTGTGTGATTCCATAGTAATATTGCTAAATGGGTTCTTTATGAAATGTGAAAGTCATGTTGAATTGTGTTTTGAAGTGTTTTGGGTGTGTGTAAATTAGTAGGTGTATTGTTTATGGAAAATGGTGTTTTCGTAGAACCATGATTAGAGGAATGCCCGTATGAACTTTAAACATGATTTTGGAAACATTAAGTGTGGTTATTGGTTGTTGAAAACATATTTTCCTTTGACGCGTGAAATAATGATTTGATATCATTTGAGAAATAACATTCATTAAAAAGTGATTAAAGGCCCGTTTGGCTCCTGATAAAAGTGGGGTGTATTTGGAAATTGAAAAATGATTTTTACTTGTGGTACCAACGTGTTTCAGGTTTAATATGATGATTTGAGTGTCTTAAATGAAGTTCTAAGTGTGTTCCTAGTATTCAAAGAAATGACGTGTGTCATATACCTTGTAAATGGTTTGATATTAAATGGTTTAAATGTAAATGATGTGGCGGCCCGGTTGGCACTTTGTTAATTGTGAACTGACTACTTATATATATACGTACTTATTGGGCATCTCTACAGAGGGACTTCCCTTCGAGGGTTGTCCTGTAGCGGTGTTCGTGTAAGGGGTTGGCAAGTGCGGTGAGATGTGTAACGCCCCGACCCTAGTTACCCAGAGTCGGTGCATTATTACATAACATTGGCATGATCACAAGAAAGATCAAATCTCGAAAGACCGATTGGTTTAGTAGCCTTGGAAACACTAGATATATTCATAAGTCTTACATTACATCATAAAATGAAAAACTACTACGACAACATAATGTATCCATAGTCCACACTATTATCCCCTCATAATATCCTTACAGGTCATTCATAACTTACTTCTTCACATCCTGGGAAAAATAAAACATAGAAAAGTGGTGAGCTCAAATGCCCAGTAAGGATAACAATATAGCGGAACATTCAGAAATAAGCATAAATATTTAAGGCTATGCATTACTAAAACAAAAGCCTTTTAAACTTGAACTTCAACATAGTATGGAAAAAGTAAAATGAAATAATGCCATTTACTTGTTCACATGGATATTCTACTAATCGAATAATCACATGCAATATCAATAACCACTTTCATAATTTTGGAATGCATAATGCTAAACTTTAATTTCTTTGTCAAGGCCTCGTCCCAAGACCTTGGGGCTATCTGTAACCGGAACCCAACCTGGAGTGCCTCTAATAACCGGACACCAACCCGGAGTGCCACTAACAACCGGACACCAACCCGGAGTTCCTCTAATAACCGGAGACCAAACCGAAGTTCCTCTAATAACCGGAGACCAAACCGGAGGGCTTACTTTTACCGGTCCCCATCCCGGAACATACTTGTCTAACACATTCATCTGAATAAAAGGTTGAAATATAACATAAAAATTCGGATTAAAAATAACTTATGAAATGTCAATACTTTAAAAAAAACCATGAGTGACATAAGAATAGCTTATCCACAGTCAAAAATATCACAAAACCTTCAATACAATATAGAAGTTTTGTATCATAATAAATCAACTTCAAATAAGCTTAACAGCCATCAAAGGATGTTGACATAGATGAAATCAAAACTATTTTAGAGAAATATCTATTTTTTTAAATCATTTTAAAAGTAACATAATTATGATACATTCAATTTGAAAATATTCTTATAATCTTGTAAGGGAAGCTTTGACGATTTTATAATGGTGGTAAATAGCCGCACCCTCCGTATAAGTTACAAAAAACATTCTTACCTTAAATTTGTCGAAAAGGTTAAAAGTGCCTTGTTTGGAAAATGACGGAAAGATTCCTTTCGAAACATATAAGGGTATAAATGACTTTAACCCATATTCTTGTAAATAGTAAAAATGTTTTGAAATACATTATTAAGAAACATGGATGTGGATGATAAAGAGATTCCAGTAGATTATTATGTATAAACAACCTCGGATAATGAAGAGATTGTGAAATAACCCTTACCAAATTGGTATCTTATGAAACATACGACCAATGAAAGAGGTATCATACAATTAATATGTAAATACACATAAATTATAGTGTATTACACAAAGAATATAATTATGTGTAGTACATACACCACACAAAATGTAATGGTGGCAATATGGCATGAATCTCACGTGAATGAGTGAGATGAAAACCCCTTACCTTGTACATTTCCATGGTTGGGGTAGGTTAACCTCCTGTATAATGGTGAAATAATTGTTATTAAATTATACAAGAATAATATATATTAATATAATATCATATATGATCTTTAAACATTGATTTGTTAATAATATCTTTGAATTATCGTCGTTTCGGGTGTTAACTTACTCGTTTTCTTTTATATGTTTTGTTACATAAGCCGTGTTTGTTATGGATAGGTTGTATATTATTCATATCCAGAATGATATCAAGTCCTTAAACATCATTTTTAAATCATCAAATGATCATTATACTTTAATGGATACGATGGAGAATTAATCTCATCACTTTCATGGAGACGGTAGTCCATACGTACGCACGAGCGACAATATCATTCTTTTGATAATAAAACAATATATAAATGGTTGTTATATCATATATACAGAATCATTAACATGTTATATTTATTATTTAGATGATTTACATATCATTATTATATCCATCCAAATAATAATATATTGAATAACAATTACACCGCGACGTGGAGACGGTAAGTCGTACGTACGCACGTATGGTGACATGTTATTCAAAGGGTGGATAGAATACTGAATATGGTTGTACCATATTTATAATAACATCACAGTATATATATGATACTGGAGTTATTATTTTATAATGGTAACAACAAAGGAAGAAGAATTGGAAGAAGAAAGGAACTTGGAAAAGGGTGGTGATATCATTACCTCTTCTTCGGGTTCTTCCTTTTGATTTGATCAAAAGGGATCCTTAGGTTGGCTTTCTGATCAAAATAAGGCCTCTAGGTTGTAGTGAGGGATGTTGGGAGAGTATTTGGGCAGAGGTTGGCCGAACCAAAAGGCTTTGATGGTGTGAAGAAATGAGAAGGAGGAGTGCCCATTTATAATAGGGGTGAGGGGCACCGTTGGAAAAGCTAGAAATATTAATTTATAATAAATTAATATTCAGTTTATAATGGATAAAAAGTTGATTATTCAAAGGTTAAGGTGGGGATAGGTCGAAAAACACTCAACCAATAGAATTTAGACAGGTTTGGGTACTTATATTAACCTTATCATTAATTATTAACTCTAAGTTAATTAGTTTCACTTTTACAATGTCTCTTTGTTTTTTTATATTATATAGTTAATAAACTTACCATATATATCCAAGAGACCCCCAAGTGGTCCATTAATGATGAAAATATCATGATATATGTCTCTTGGACGAACCGTAGAGTTTTAGGAATTTAATATCAATTAATAATATAATATTTGTTTTAAAAACTCTTTTTTGTCAATTTTGACACTATTAAATAGTTGATTTTTGTGAAACTCATAAAAAATGATTACTTAGAAAAAATTTAATTAAATAAATCCTAATATATTATATTATCCTATAAATTTAGTTTAATTCATTAAAAGTTTCATATTATATTTATTTGGGTATTTATAATATCAATTATTTTAATTTTTCACTATTATAGTAATTACTTCATCATCATTGTGTCATAAATAAATTATATTATTTAATGTCTAAAAATTATAAATAAAATATCATTATGTAGGAAATTGTTTTATACTTCTAATTAATATTTATAATCTAATATCCAACTTATATAACCATATGTAAAAATTGTTTTTCTAAAAGATATATGCTTGTGTCATTTTTGTATTCATTTTAACTTAATTAAAATAAAGTGTCCCTATCACCTACATGTTGCACCATGGGGTCCCAAAATCGACCCAAAGATGCCTATGGTCGAACATGTATCCACAAATAAGTCTAGGACACGTTTTAGGGTAATTTAGTATTATTATAATATTATTTTTTAACCCTTATTTATCGGATTTACCCTTAACCATGGTAAATAAAATATTTACCGCATTAATTATTCAAAATTTCTAAAAATAAAAGTTACCTATTTAAACTATTTTGACATCCTAATTCCAAATATGGAATCCATTTTTCTAAATTCCGAACACAGAAGTGGCAGAAATTAATTTAAAATTAATTCCCGCTATCAAAACAAAAAGCGTGTTTTTAAGAAATAATAACTATCAAAAGATTGACACTTGTTTATGTTCGGTTTAATTTTAAAATTATGTCCAATGACCAAAATTATATTAAATGGTAAAAATATATTCTAAATATACTTTAAAACCACTCAAATTAATAATTTATCACTATTAATTATTTTTATTAAAAAAGTTGTTTTTAATTAAAATTTAGTAATTT
Source organism: Viscum album (assembly GCA_963277665.1). Classification (NCBI taxonomy): domain Eukaryota; kingdom Viridiplantae; phylum Streptophyta; class Magnoliopsida; order Santalales; family Viscaceae; genus Viscum; species Viscum album. The sequence goes on from OY728160.1 coordinate 446,399,283, forward strand.
TCACTATTCATAAAAATATGAAAGTTATCCGAAAAGTACCAAAATTTCACCATAGGCTAAATTCGATACTCTGAATCCAAAAATGATGTCCATTTTGAGAGATAAATTTTCTAAAATTTTAACAGGTAGGTATTACAATTCATAACTACTAGTTTGATTGGTTGTGGTGTGTTAGAACTCGAAGTTGTGTACAACACACGCTACTGTATTATTCAAAGGAAAGCGTACCGTGGAAGCTTGGGATGTTTCATTTTAAATTTTTTTGATGTCCCCCATTTAGTCCAAAAGTGTAAAATATTGTATTTAAAAAGGTTTCACTATTAAAAGTTGATAAAAGTGCAATACTGAAAATGAATCTATTCTTGCATTATGTCTAAGAAACTCATAATATGGATTCTAAAATTATAAGGATTATATAAAGTTTAAAATTTAGTTAATACTACTCATAACCTCTTTTGAATGGATTTTTTTAGTCATGGTGTGATTGAACTCGGTGTTGCGTGTAGTGCAAGTTATTGGATTATTTTGAAGAAATAACACACTATGAAATCTTGGGGTGTTACATTCTCCCCTCCTTTAATAAATTGTGTCCTCGTAATTTGAAATTGTTTTTCGAAAATAAAAGGTTGAAAATAGAAAATATATCTGTGGGAATACCCACATTGGAAATTGGGTTACTAAAATTTAGTCTTAATATGAGGAAAAGAGAAATGAAAGGGTCACCACCAAATTATGATCTCGATTAGGATAACATTGGTGGAAATTAGAGACATATAATTGGAGGAAAAACGTAAATATTTATAGGTAGTGATTGAGGTCATCAATCACAAAAAATTATAAAATTGAGGTCCTTAAACTCATCAATCTATGATGATTGGAATACCATCGGTTCAACAAAACATAGGGTATTGGGATAACACATTTTTGACGTTTCAAAATATCTTAGTTGAAATCCCACATCGAAAAATGAATTAATAAGGCCTCTATTTAAAATAAAGAGTGGAAAGTATGATGATTACCGAAAATAACACATACTAGGGTTCCATGTAGGAAAATATGGATATGGAAGAGAAATCTAACGATCAATTATCTGATGGAGAGTGGTAGAGAACATGGCTATGAAAAGGCTAACAATCCCAAAGCCATAAATTAGTGATGATTTAAGGTACCATCTAGGACAACATTTTTGTTCTAAGTTCCTTTTATTAATGTTGAGGAATTTATTTATGAGATTGATTAAGATCATATGGAGATATACTTACTTTATAATTAGAGTTTTATCCATTAATAAATTTCTATCACAAACTCATCTTTCACTCTAAAAGATAATAGAACATAAAAAAATTTCTATTTATACTGTTCGTACAGGGTTCCAAAATAAATGAATTTATAATTCATCTACTAGATCTTTTAAAAAAACTACATTATTTAATCCAGGACATCTCGTGGGCCAGTGGTAGGTGATACACCCATGTCGCCCTTCGGTTGCAGGTTTAAGTGTCGCAGCCTTGCTGGACGGGACGGGTTGCCACCCGACCTCCGGGTTGTCCTTTTATGGCAATCCAAAATAATCCAAACTAGAACTATCTAAAATACATCTGTCCAAACTCATAGTCCAACATTTATAAGTAAGGTAAACATAATGTAGATCCATTTTACCCCGTAATAGCATATGAATACCTTCATCATGTATTCTTTTAATACACTGAAACATCCTGAATTACCATATTCTTTATTGATTACATTCATGCTCCCTTATTCTATATAGAATGATGGATATACTTCATCAATCCAAAAATGTTTTAAACCCCAACAATGATGGAATATACAAATCATTAATCAGTTCCAAGGTAGTCAAGAATATCCAATATAATGTATCCAAAACAATCATGTATTATTCCAAAAATCACTACATCGGTATCAGAACTATATTATGGTTTATCATTCTCTCAACCATATATTTACCAAATATTTATCCTGCTATTGAGTCAATTTTCTTTGTTCCACACAATCTCATGTCCTTAATGAAATAGTACTGCAGTAAAATCCTTATATACTCCATAATTATTATAACAAGTACATTGTTGATACAAAACTCAATTGACATAATCAACATAAGAACTCTAATCATTCCTCTTCATCTGTGGTAGAATCATAGCTTGATTATTATCCAATAGCATCATTTACGGCATAGTCTGATGACTGGGACATAGGTTCGCGTAGTGTCCAAACTCCTTGCAAATGAATCATTGTACATTTGAAACCATTTTCTTACCCTTGCTGTCACGTACTTTGTGCCCTTTTCCTCCACACTTATAACAAAATCTCATTCCTTTCAGGAAAGATCCAGGCTGTTTCTTTCCACAGTTATCATATATGGGAAAATTCTTCTTTTCCCTCTTCCCTTTATCCATCATTCTCTCTTTCATACTTTTCTTCTCTTGCTTCCCTTCAAAGCCATAGGACTCAGTAAACTCTTTACTTATCTTATCAACACATGATATTATTTCTTCATATGATGATAATACATGAGCGATTATTTCTCTTGTAAATTCTGGCTTATGACCATAAAATATATGATCCTTATTTCTCTTTGTATCATGTGCATTGCTAGAGTTCTCATTCCTTCTACTGGGCCCCATTTCTAAACAATGGCATACATTAGATTAGTTTATGAATAACAATACCTAATCCCAAACTTGTAAAACACATAACATAAATTAAATAGTTTATGGATATAATCCATAATCATAAAAATGTCTCCTTTGAGTATGTATATACTCATAAACCCTTCATAATGATTTGTAAATAAAATGATAGTTATCCTATGCATATCCCCCGGGAGTGTTGTAACCAAGAGTGCAGCGAGGCCCGTTGTCGTGAACCAGTTCCCGTTCGAGTCTAGCTCAAAGTGGTGTTTTCGGGTTTTACCTCTAGGTACATCTGTGCCAGAGCCGCCTCTACCTGCTCGTATCCAGACAGGGATGTATTGCTCGGAAAACTCACAAAATCTCTATAATGCCAAAATTCTAGGAAGTTCTTCTATACTAATCCTCAAAGTTCATCTTATCTCTACGTGCTCTAATCAGAGTTCATCTAAATCTCGCTTCCAAGGTTTGTACTAAACTTCCTCTGATACCAATTGTAACGCCCCGACCCTAGTTACCCAGAGTCGGTGCATTATTACATAACATTGACATGATCACACGAAAGATCAAATCTCGAAAGACCGATTGGTTTAGTATCCTTGGAAACACTGTATATATTCATAAGTCTTACATTACATCATAAAATGAAAAACTACTACGACAACATAATGTCTCCATAGTCCACACTATTATCCCCTCATAATATCCCTACAGGTCATTCATAACTTACTTCTTCACATCCTGGGAAAAATAAAACATAGAAAACGGGTGAGCTCAAATGCCCAGTAAGGTTAACAATATAGCGGAACATTCAAAAATAAGCATAAATATTTAAGGCAATGCATTACAAAAACAAAAGCCTTTTAAACTTGAACTTCAACATAGTATGGAAAAAGTAAAATGAAATAATTCCATTTACTTGTTCACATAGATATTCTACTAATCGAATAATCACATGAAATATCAATAACCACTTTCATAATGTTGGAATGCATAATGCTAAAATTTAATTTCTTTGTCAAGGCCTCGTCCCAAGACCTTGGGGCTATCTGTAACCGGAACCCAACCCGGAGTGCCTCTAATAACCGGACACCAACCCGGAGTGCCTCTAATAACCGGACACCAACCCGGAGTTCCTCTAATAACTGGAGACCAAACCGGAGTTCCTCTAATAATGGGTGACCAAACCGGAGGGCTTACTTTTACCGGTCCCCAACCCGGAACATACTTGTCTAACAGATTCATCTGAATGAAAGGTTGAAATATAACATAAACATTCGGATTAAAAATAACTTATGAAATTTCAATACTTTAAAAAAAACCATGAGTGACATAAGAATATCTTATCCACAGTAAAAAATATCACAAAACCATCAATACAATATAGAAGTTTTGTATCATAATAAATCAACTTCAAATAAGGTTAACAGCCTTCAAAGGATGTTGACATAGATGAAATCAAAACTATTTTAGAGAAATATGTCTTTTTTTTAAATCATTTTAAAAGTAACATAATTATGATACATTGAATTTGAAAATATTCTTATAATCTTGTAAGGGAAGCTTTGACAATTTTATAACGGTGGTAATTAGCCACACCCGCCGTATAAGTTAAAAAAAACATTCTTACCTTAAATTTGTCGAAAAGGTTAAAAGTGCCTTGTTTGGAAAACAACGGAAAGATTCCTTTCGAAACACATAAGGGTATAAATGACATTAACCCATATTCTTGTAAATAGTAAAAATGTTTTGAAATACATTATTAAGAAACATGGATGCGGATGATAAAGAGATCCCAGTAGATTATTACGTATAAACAACCTCGGATAATGAAGAGATTGTGAAATAACCCTTACCAATTTGGTAACTTCTGAAACATACAAATCATGAAAGAGGAATCATACAATGAATATGTAAATACACATAAATTAGAGTGTATTACACAAAGAATATAATTATGGGAAGTACACACACCACACAAAAGGTAATGGTGGCAATATGGCACGAATCTCACGGGAATAAGGAGTGAGATGAAAACCTCTTACCTTGTACTTTTCCTTGGTTGGGGTAGGTTAAACTCCTATATAATGGTGAAATAATTGTTATTAAATTATACAAGAATCATATATATTAATATGAAATCATATATGATCTTTTAACATTGATTTGTTAATAATATCTTTGAATTATCGTCGTTTCGGGTGTTAACTTACTCATTTTCTTTTATTTGTTTTGTTACATAAGCCGTGTTTGTTATGGATAGGTTGTATCTTATTCATATCCAGAATGATATCAAGTCCTTAAACATCATTTTTAAATCATAAAATGATAATTATACTTTAATGGATACGATAGAGAATGAATCTCATTGCGTTCGCGGAGACGATAGTCCATACGTACGCAAGAGCGAAAATATCATTCTTTTGATATTAAAACAATATATAAATGGTTGTTATATCATATATACAGAATCATTAACATGTTATATTTATTATTTACATGAGTTTCATATCATTATAATACCCATCCAAATAATAATATATTGAATAACAATTACACCACGACGTGGAGACGGTAAGCCGTACGTACGCACGTATGGTGACATGTTATTCAAAGGGTGGATAGAATACTGAATATGGATGTACCATATTTATAATAACATCACATTATATATATGATAATGGAGTTATTTTTTTAGAATGGTAACAACAAAGGAAGAAGAAGTGGAAGAAGAAAGGAACTTGGAAAAGGGTGGTGAAATCATTACCTCTTCTTTGGGTTCTTCCTTTTGATTTGATCAAAAGGGCTCCATAGGTTGTCTTTCTGATCAAACTAAGGCCTCTAGGTTATAGTGAGGGATGTTGGGAGAGTATTTGGGCAAGGTTTTGCCGAACCAAAAGGCTTTGAATGTGTGAATAAATGAGAAGGAGGAGTTCCCTTTTATAAGAGGGGTGAGGGGCACCTTTGGAAAAGCTAGAAATATTAATTTATAATAAATTCATATTCGGTTTATAATGGCTCCAAAGTTGATTATTCAAAGGTTAAATTGGGGATCGGTCTAAAACCACTCAAACAATAGAATTTAGACAGGTTTGGGTACTTATATTAACCTTATCTTTAAGTATTAACTCTAAGTTAATTAGTTTCACTTTTACAATGTCTCTTTGTATTTTTATATTATATGGTTAATAAACTTACCATATATATCCAAGCAACCCCCAAGTGGTCCATTAATGATGAAAATATCAATATATATGTCTCTTGGACGAACATTAGATTTTTAGGAATTTAATATCAATTAATAATATAATATTTGTTTTAAAAACTCTTTTTTGTCAATTTTGACACTATTCAACAGTTGATTTTTGTGAAACTCATAACAGAATGATTACTTCGAAAAAAATTAATTAAATCAATCCTAATATATTATATTATCCTATAAAATTATTTTAATTCATTAAAAGTTTAATATTATATTTATTTGGGTATTTATAATATCAATTATTTTAATTTTTCACTATTATAGTAATTACTTCATCATCATTGTGTCATAAATAAATTAAATTATTTAATTTTTAAAAATTATAAATAAAATATAATTATATTAGAAATTGTTTTATCTTTCTAATTAATATTTATAATCTAAAATCCAACATATATAACCCAATTAAAAATTGTTTTTCTAAAAGATATATGCTTGTGTCATTTTTGTATTCATTTTAACTTAATTAAAATAAAGTGTCCCTATCACCTACAAGTGGCACCATGGGGTCCCAAAATCGACCCAAAGATGCCTATGGTCGAAAATGTATCCACCAATAATTCTAGGACACGTTTTAGGGTAATTTAGTATTATTATAATATTATTTTTTAACTCTTATTTACCGGATGTACCCTTAACCATGGTAAATAAAATAGTTACCGCAGTAATTATTCAAAATGTATAAAAATAAAAGTTACCTATTTACACAATTTGTACATCCTAATTCCAAATATGGAATCCATTTTTCTAAATTCAGAACACAGAAGTGGCAGATATTAATTTAAAATTAATTCCCGCAGTCAAAACAAAAAGAGTGTTTTTAAGAGATAATAACTATCAGAAGATTGACACTTGTTTATGTTTGGTTTAATTTTAAAATTATGTCCAATGACCAGATTTATATTAAATGGTAAAAATATATTCTAAATATACTTTAAAACCACTCAAATTCATAATTTATCAATATTAATTATTTTGAATAAATATGTTGTTTTTAATTAAAATTTAGTAATTTTCACTATTCATCAAAATATGAAAGTTATCCGAAAAGTACCAAAATTTCAAATTAGGGTAAATTCGATATTCTGAATCCAAAAATGATGTCCATTTTGAGAGATAAATTTCCTAAAATTTTAAAAGATAGGTATTACTATTCATAACGGCTAGTTTGATTGGTTGTGGTGTGTTAGAATTCGAAGTTGCGTACAACACACGCTACTGTATTATTCAAAGGAAAGCGTACTGTGGAAGCTTGGGATGTTTCATTTTAAATTTTTTTATGTCCCCCATTTAGTCAAAAATTTTAAAATGTTGTATTTAAAAAGGTTTCACTATTAAAAGTTGATAAAAGTGCAATACTGAAAATGAATCTGTTCTCGCATTATGTCTAAGAAACTCATAATATGGATTATAAAATTATAAGGATTATATAAAGTTTAAAATTTAGTTAATACTATTCATAACCTCTTTTTAATGGCTTTTTTTGTAAGTCATGGTGTGATAGAACTCGGTGTTGCGTGTAGTGCAAGTTATTGGATTATTTTTAAGAAATAACACACTATGAAATCTTGGGGTGTTACAAGATGAGTCACGCGTGCGAGGGCCTCCCACTTACACAGTATTATTAAAACTACCGTGGGTTCATGGGCACTTTTTAGAGAATCGAGTGACAGTTTCTGTCTAACCCCGATTAGACGGGTTAGTTCCCCCTTGGTAGGTAAGGACTTGTGGGGCGTGCCACTGGTTTGCTGTTAGGGTGGCCAGTTGGTTATTGATAGTGGAGTACCATGTCGGCAGGTAGTCTGAACCCGAGTACGTCCAGGGGTTTTCTATGGATGTTTAGGATCGCCCATGGTTATTGCTTATAACTTCTACTTTACTTTTACTTGCACTTGTCTTTCCCTGCTTGTTTACTTTCAGTTTTTTTTCATTACAGGTTATACTGGTTAGTTTGTGAAAATGGCTTTCAAATGAAAATACTTTATTTTCTTTGTGTAAGATTTGAAAATGTAACTCTTCTTTCCCATTAGAATGAGTTTTACATGAATGAAAGGAATCCAACTTTTGAAAAAGAACAAGGGTAATGGCTCGTGTTTTGATTTTTTAGTGAAACATTATAAAGGCTTACTTTTATATATTGTAGTTCAAACCAAGAATATGTAGATTCTTTATTTACTGGCAGTGCTTTGGGATTTGTTGTTGGACTCACCTACTGAGTACTTTCTATGCTCACGCCTATCTTTTACCTTTCCAGTTGCAGGTTCCTTGTGTTCAGGTATTTTTTTCCTGGTTTGAGTCGCTCAGTGATGGAGCGACACTGGTGTTTAGTTGGGTGGTGACCGTGAGGTCACATGGAGGTATGTTTGTGACGTAGTTTTGTTTTTGTCTATAGATTTGTCTATTTTTTTAGGATATATTATTTCTTTTGATCTTGTTTTTGGTTTGGTCTGAAATCATTCCCAACGATTAAAATTTCAATGCCCGGCACTTGTTTCCATCCCAGGGGGATCGGGAACGCCCCTCGGGACTTGCCACAGACCGGCTCGGGTCACTGGTTCAGGGTCGACTCGGCTGGTTCGTGAAAAAATGGTATCAAAGGGAGGTTCTTGTGATTTGGGTTATCTGTTAGGTGGAGATTAGGACTGTCGGGACTCGAGAGGTAGGTACAGGAAGGACGTCATGAACCCTCGCCTGTCCCGCAACTCGAGTTTCTAGGGGTAGTCCGGTAATTGTGTCCTTGTCTCTTTCTGGTTTGTCTTGGATTGAGAGATGAAAACAGAGGAAAGCCGACATTACGTCGTGATTTCACATGGAGTAGTGACCCATGTGGAGTCTGAGTACACAGTTTGAATTCCTCCTAGTGGTCGACGCTGACTTGGGACATGGCCCACTACCATGTCGCCAGGTTGAGCGTGACTACTAGTCCCTCACTCTAGTTGTTGATGCAAATTTGGATGCTGCTTTTGTTTTGGTCTGTGTAAGTACACTGTTGGAAATGAAAAAGGGTTTTGAAAAATTGGACTGGTTTCTTTTAAAAGACATTAAATGTATGAAACGGGTTTTAAAACAGAAATCTCTTGATTTGGAAATCTGTCGTTTGCTTGGAATTGGTTAAGAATGATTAGGGGTGAAACCTCAGGTCCCCTTTATGAACGTTTGCACATGTGTGAGAATGCGTGGAAAAAAATGTGTGTTGGTGTTAGTATTGTTGGACAGTGGATGAAGACATGTGCAACGGTTCATGTGATTACCTGGGTGTGTATTTGAAATTAATGGCTTGACCTTGTGTTCTAAATTGGTTTTAAAGGGGAAACGGTTTTGGGAAGTTTTTGGTTTGAATGTGGATTGGTTTTGGAAAGTAGTCTTGAAAGAGGGTGGTTTTAAAGTCTAAAATAAAAATGGGATTTTAAAAAGGAGATTTTATTTTCGGTTGTGTTCGTATTTTTTTGGTCTTTGTGCCGATTGTTTTTTATGAAGTCTCTTTTATTGATGTTTCTTCGGTTTGATTTTGGTTTTGGCTTTGTGTTTTATATGTTTCTCCGGAAATGCCGCCTAGAAAGGTCTCTAAGGATTCAGATAAGTCATGCCCAGTTTTTGGTCCTCCTCAGACATTGCCTATTCTCCATGGTGATCAGGGTCCGTTGGAGGCAGTGGAATGGCTCGAGGGAGTGGAGCGTGTCTTTAGAACTTTGGGAACTCCCGATAATGTTATGGTTCGTGCAATTATGGGGTTGTTTGAGGGTCCAGCTCTAGGCCGGTGGAAGATGGTTACCCCATCATCAACGTAAGCTGGAGTGATGTCGGATGTCTTTAAAATCGTTTTCATCCAATGGTTTGTACCTAAGGAAGTGAAGTTGGAGAAAAAGAGGGAGATTGTGCATATTCAACAAGGCCAACGGACGGTGAAGGCATATGTTGACCATTTCATGGAACTGATTTCCTTTTTTCCAGAGGTAGCGTCGCATGAGCTCAGGAAGGTCTCTCTTTTCACCGGGGGTCTTCGTCCAGAGATCAAGGAGCGAGTCCTCCCTTCTGAAGACCTTTGCTTCGAGAAGCTGTTGGAGGAAGCATTTTTGTCTGCGTTGGTTTCCGGAACACAGTTGTTTAGTACTCCAGCATCCCCAGTTGTTCATAAGAGTTACCTCCCTGGTGTGGAAAATACAGTAGAGATACCTGTTCCTTACTAGTTATCCCCCTTGGTCCCAGCTTCCAGTTCATCAGATCGTTCAATGGTATGCTATCAGTGTGGTCGTTTCGGGCATTTAAAGCCATCTTGTCGCAACCCTATGAAAACGTGTCATCGCTGCGGCTGTCTGGGTCAACTGGAGAAGTTTTGCAGGAAGCGTCGCTTGAACCAGATGCTGTGATTGGATAGTTTCAGTACCTGACTGTGAGGCAGGAGATGCTTCAGCCATAAGATCCCCAGCCACAGGTCTCGGGGTGAAGCTCGCACACAGTCATAAGTTCCCAGGGTTGTGAAGTCTTGGTCCAGGTTCTGTTTTCTGTATTGATGGTGGAACAATTAAAAACCATTTCATACTTGTTTTACTGCCATTGAAGTTTCAACAGCGTTGTAAATGCGTTATTTTTCTATAAAGTGACGATGGACTTGTTCTGTGATAATCTAAGCAGACTTGTCGTGTGGATGTGATATTATGATTTCTGTGTCTTTCTTAAGAGTGTGTTCGACCCTTGTTTGGTTTGACCTAAGTTCATCTATGCTTGTCAGATTTGGTTATGATTTGTGGAATTCAATGGATCATGTCTCCAATTTGATTTTTGGTTAAATATTTTTTTGGGGGTTATCCCTAGTGTTGAAGTTTGTTGACTCTAGTCGTGGGTTCAATGTTTCGACGGAGGCGTTAATCTGATCGTGTTATACGAGTCGGTTTGGATCGGTTATGAATTCCCGCACTGGACCCGCCTCCCTTATGGTAGTATGTTTGGAGTGTTAAAATTTTTGAACTAGTTCAGTTCTTGTGGTGGGGAGAACCCCTTCGTCTTCTCCCCTAAACCTCGGACTTCAGTTTTCTCTTGAATCTGTCGGGTGTGACCTATGTGGAGTAAAGTCATCCCGAGATTCTCAGTTCTCTTTGGATCCTTTAGTTCCGTTGGGGCATAGACCTGAATCTTGACCGACTTTTGGCATGGTGACTTTCTGGGGGTAGAAAGTGTCTGTGATGGGGAGAATTGTCACACCCCGACCGCAGATGTCCTTTTTACTTCTTTCTTGGTCTCGGTTTAATTTTTTTTTCAAAGTTTAGTTGTGTTGGCGGTTTCGTACCAGTGCGAGGTCATCGCATCGTTAGCGGTGACCGTGCGTTTGTCCCGGGTGACTGTGTTCGCCTGGCATTCAAATTTTAGAATTTTATGTTGTCATTTTATTATTTATATTGTTATTATTATTATTATTATAAGGTTTTATTATTATTATAATGTTTTATTATTTTTATAAAGCACTATTATTTTTAGGATTTTTTTTATTTAATTACTTATATTCAATGTTATGATTAGTATATTATTATGATTATAGTATTTTGTTATTATTATTATATATTATTATTATTCTTATTCTTATATAATTTTTTAAATTTTTGTTGTATTATTATATATATATATATATATATATTTTAATACCCTAACCCTAATCTCACCCCCCCCTCTCCGGCACATTTCCCCTACGGCGCGTTTTCCCTCCAGCGTCCTCCCTCGTTGCACCACTGCCCCTTCCCTCCTTCCTTCCTACCGGCCTCTCGACCTCCGGAGCTCCTCCATCCGCGTGGCACCCGGCTCCGGCCCCTCCTGCGCTCTCCCCTCCAGCCCGCCTCCCGTCCCTGGAAATCCAGATGCCTCCCCGGCCTCCCTCCGGTGTTGCTCGCCTCTCCGCACCGCCTCGGACCCCCGCTGCTCCCGCACCCCCTCCCGGCGTTTGCCCGCGCCGTCCGGGCCTGCTCTGGAATCCCCAGCCTCGCCAGCCAGCCCGACCGCCGTCCTCCTCTTCCCCATGTTCGGCGACCCCACCTCCGTCCAGCGACCCTACCTCCTGTGCGCTCCCCTCCAGCCCGCTTCCGTCCAGGCTCCATCTGTCGTCCCGGCTCCTTCCACCCTTTGGTCTCCCTCCGGCGGCGACACCCCCGCCCGGCGTCGTTCCGGCCTCCGTCGCACCTTCCCCCGACCACAGCGCCTCCTCCCGGACCTCTGCCTCAGCCGCCTCCAGCGTCCGCAACCGCATCCCCATCCGGCGCCCGATCACCAGCCTCCACCTCACCGACGCTGCCGCATGGCCTCCGGCCTCTTCTCCGGCGCCGCTGCCCGCACCTCCTCCCGACCGCTGACCTTGCCCGGTTTCGGCCCCCCTTAGCTGCACCGAGGACCCCCCACTCGCCTCGCACCTCCTCCCGACCTCTACTGGACCTCTCTGCTAAATCTCCCCACGCCCTTGTAAGTCAAACATGTTTTATTTTATTTTGTTATTATATTATTATTATATTTGAGTTATTATTATTACATTACCATTATTATTTTTAATATGTTAATATTTTTAATATTATTATATTATTATTATTGTGATTATATTATTGTTATTATTATTATTATGTTAATATTATTCTTTTATTATGCTTATTATATTATTATTGTTATTATTATTATATTATTATAATTTTGCTAAATTATTATTGTTGTTATTATTATTATTATTGTTATATTATTTTATTATTATTATTATTATTATTATATTATTATGTTATTGTTATTATTATTATTATGTTATTGTTATCACTATTATTATTATTTTTACATTATTATTATTACTGTTATTACTATTATGTTATTATTATTGTTGAACCTGTTTAACGGTCTATTGTTTTAGGACATGTTTGACGGCGCAATATGGTGCAACCATTACGCAATGGGATTTTTGCACTGTGTCATTTTTTCGTTCCGATTCGAGGTAGGTCTCCCATGGCACTCGCCTTTAAATTTAGAATTTATTTATTCCTTGTATTTTTTTATTGAGCTTTCATAAATTTAAAAGTATTATTAAGTAGTTATTTATTGTGTGGTGATCTACTGATAATGAAAGCTGTTCAATTCTAGCGTTTCATTAAAAGTGTTTTTCTTGGTTATAATTGTGTGCTTCCATAGTAATATTGCTAAATGGGTTCTTTATGAAATGTGAAAGTCATGTTGAATTGTGTTTTGAAGTGTTTTTTGTGTGTGTAAATTAGTAGGTGTATTGTTTATGCAAAATGGTTTTTTCATAGAACCTTGATTAGAGGAAATGCATGTATGAACTTTAGACATGATTTTGGAAACATTATGTGTGGTTCTTTGTTGTTGAAAAATATTTTCCTTTGACGCGTGAAATAAAGTTTGGATATCATTTGAGAAATAAAGCTCCTTCAAAAAGTGATTAAAGGCCCGTATGGCTCTTGATAAAAGTGGGGTGCATTTGGAAATTGGAAAATGATTTTTACTTGTGATACCAACGTGTTTCAGGTTTAATATGCTGATTTGAGTGTCTTAAATGAAGTTATAAGTGTGTTCCTAGTTTTCAACGAAATGACGTGTGTCATATACATTTGAAATTCTTTGATATTAAATGGTATAAATGTAAATGATTTGGCGGCCCAGTTGGCACTTTGTTAATTGTCAACTGACTACTTATATATATACATACTTATGGGGAATCTCTATAGAGGGACTTCCCTTCCAGGGTTGTCGTGTAGCAGTGTCCGTGTAAGGGGTTGGCTAGTGTGATGAGATGATTCACGCGTACGAGGGCCTCCCACTTACACAGTATTATTAAAACTACCATGGGTTCCTGGGCGTCTTTTAGAGAATCGAGTGATGGTTATAGGCTAACCCCGATTAGACGGGTTAGATCCCCCTTGGTAGGTTAGGCCTTGTGGGGCGTGCCACTGATTGGCTGTTAGGGCGGACAGTTGGTTATTGACTGTGGAGTACCTTGTCGGCAGGTAGTCTGAACCCGAGTACGTCCAGGGGTTTTCTAGGGATGTTTAAGATCGGCCATGGTTATTGCTTATAACTTCTGCTATACTTTTACTTACACTTGTTTTTCCCTGCTTGTTTACATTCAGTTTTTTTTTCGTTACAACTTATACTGGTAAAATGGATTTCAAATGAAAATAATTTATTTTCTTTGTGTAAGATTTGAAAATGTAACACTTCTTTCCCTTTAGAATGAGTTTGGCATGGATGAAAGGAATCCAACTTTTGAAAAATAACAAGGGTAATGGCTCGTGTTTTGATTTTTTAGTGAAATATTATAAAGGCTTACTTTTATACATTGTATTTCAAACCTGGAATATGTAGATTCTTTATTTACTGCAAGTGCATTGGGATTTTTTGTTGGGCTCACCTACTGAGTACTTTCTGTGCTCACGCCTATCTTTTACCTTTCCAGTTGCAGGTTCCTTGTGTTCAGGTTTTTTTTCCTGGTTTGAGTCGCTCAGTGATGGAGCGACACTGGTGTTTAGTTGGGTGGTGACCGTGAGGTCACGTGGAGGTATGTTTGTGACGTAGTTTTGTTTCTATTGTTAGTTTTGTCTGTTTTGTTTAGGTTTTATTCTTTCTTTTGATACTGTTTTTGGTTTGGGCTGAAATCATTCCCAATGATTAAAATTTCAATGCCCGACACTTGTTTCCATCCCGGGGAGGATCGGGAACGCCCCTCGAGACTTGCCGCGGACCGGCTCGGGTGACCAGTTCAGGGTCGACTCGGGCTGGTTCGTGGCATCTCTGATACAAAAAAAATCGAAACACGGGATTATCATACATAGATATTATATTATTTTAGATGAATATTAAAACTAATGTCGAAAAACATATATATTGACCATAATAGTTTAGTTCCATTGAATACATGGAACATAATATTATTAAGTCATGAAATTTACTCAATGTAACCCATAAGGATCTTCCCATTTATTACTCCTCACAAATATAACCAGATTAAAACATTCTTCATAACCGTTATAATGGAAAAATAAAAATGGGAGAGATTATATTGAATGTAATGAAAAACAATGAAAATATGTAAGATAACATTATAAATAATGTATTAGAAAATGATTATTGAATTTGTAAATCATACATTGAATATCAATGTAAAAAATTAAAATGCATGGAATAAATTGTGTTTGTTCCTAAAACATGAATCAAAAGGAAATGAAATAAAAAGACATATGAGAGTGTAAAATTATCATAAGACAAGGGATTTATAGAATAAACATTGGAATAGAAAAAAAATTCTATAATAGTAAATGCTCACATCGATGACCATCACTGTGGAAAAATAATTTTACTAAAGAAGGTTCACATCTCATTCTGCTAATGTATTAATAAAAAATGTTCACTCACCATTCCATCCAAGCTTTAATGAAATTAGTTCACTCCCTATTCCATCCCAATTTTACTTAACCATGTTCACTTGCGATTTCCTCACTCATTTTCTGTACCAGAATCACATTTCCTTCTAGACCCCTCTAATTATTTTAGGTTGACATACCGTTCATGTCCTGTATATATTATGATATATATATTTTCTCCCAATTTATTTGGGGGAGCTATAGGTCCAACCATTCACATAATGAAAAAAATATTTTGGTGGTCCATAAGATCATTAAACATTAATCAGAAAATAATCCCTGAAATTAAATGGGTATCATAAAAATGTCATCATATCCTATCGTATGGGAAAGTGAAAAGTTTCATAATCATTTAATCATATTATTAAATACATAATGTAGTTATTTACATAATAATTTCATCATGGTATAAACTACAGAAGTGAATCATGTTTTATAAATATCATTCCATCAAAAAAATAAACCATTATATTATAGAATATGACATAATTATATCTAATATGGAATAATGAACAGCTGTCATAAATGTATGAAATATTATATGGAAATTGATTTTTGAAATTTAAAATATCTCCCTAGAAAATATCCTTTCCTCATTGAAAAATACAATTCAAAATATAAATCCATTTGAAAGCTATCTCCTTTGAAAATTTATTTGAAAACATATAAAGGATGAAATGAAAATAATATAAAAAAATTATTTATGAAAATGTCATTTTCCAATTGTAAAATTATTTTTCCAAAAAAATTTGAAAAAATTGTTGTTATAAATCATGGTTTTGGAAAATAACATATTTATTACTAAACAGATAAATAAAGACTGATTTTTTAAAAAAAATTTACATAATTATCTTATGTTCCAAATAATGTGAAAGTGGTACCATTACATATAGATAAAATAAATAAAATATTTAGAATAAATGTTATCATAATTATTGAGGGATGAATCAAAAAATTTTATGCATGAAAACATATTAAAATATAATTCTGGTAAACACAGAGATTTTATCATTAAATATTCACCAGTTTGGAAACATTTAATCATAATCCCCATTTAAGATTAATATAAAATTAAATTTTAAATATTAATAATATTATGTAATTAATGATATTAATTTTTAAATTGTATGTATATACACTTCATAATTGTATATAGGTTCTAAACCTAACATACATATCAACAATAAAAATTTGAGACTAAAATCATTTACCTATATCGTATATTTTTAACTGCAAAGTGCATGAAAGGGGGATAAAAATGGAGATTTAAATAACCATGAATATATGTTTTTGAATAATAAAATAAATTAATTGGTTATATACACCAAATCAATGAAATATGTGGTTACGATTTAATGATTCTAATAAGAGAATAAAAGTGAGATGAAAATCCCTTATCATAGGTATTTAATACTATCGTACTTGTTAAAGATAAAATAAAATAAATAAATTTTATTAAAATATATTAAATAACAATATTAATTTATATGATAACAAAAATTAATAGATATGTCTTTTAAATTATTGACCATTAATAATTTCATCATTAATGTTACATTTTAGGCAACAACTGCTTTGATTATTTAATATATTTTTTCATTCCATTTTTTGTACTCCATCCATGATCATGGTTTATCCAAACATAGAATTTATTATATGGTATTAATGATGTTTATATTCAGTTTATATATACCTATATTAATTTATAAAAATTTTCGAAAGGAAATTGAATACACTATTTATAGAGATAGTAGGTCTCACGTACACATTAAAAATTATAAAAAAATTGTATTGAAATGATGAAAATTAATATATATATATATATATAATTATTCCACTAGAATTATTAGGTAATATATGTTATATATTTTTATTAAAATCATCGTTAATACATTGCATATAATTCTGTAATGAATGACATCTATTCTTGAGTGGGTCGTCTTCTATACAAATGAACGATGTTATCGTAATCCCGAAGAAGAGAAAGAATGATGGTATGTGTCATATATCAATTTATAAATAATTATAACATCTTAAACATAATTTACATAATATATAATCTATAAAATAATTTTTATTCTTATCAATGAGTTTTGGTAATGGAAAAATGAATAACATTGGTGGGTATGGATATAGTTCACTGAACACATGATTGTTGATTATGAAACCCATTTGATGGTTGTGTGTATGTTTTTTGTTAATAGAATTAACATAAAAATTCATATTATAACTAAGATACTAATATTATTATTCATGAATGGTATAATAATAAATTATGTAGGTTTATTAGGAAATAAAATAAAGACGGGTGTTGAAGAATATTACCACCTCATTCGCTTTCCTCCTAAGGTTTGCACTAAATCATTCCTTGTATGGAATTATGATCCGAATAAGGCTTATATGATAATTATACGGAATTTTATAGTTGATTTTGATTTTAAAAATTAAATCCAAAATGTTTTTAATGAGTAAATATGGGAGGATATTCAGTGGAAATTTATTAGTCAGAGAGAGGACACACCTGGCATTTTATAAAAGATTTTAGGTGTACAATTGTATTTATAAAAAAATGACCTTTATAATGTACCAAATTAGATAAATGAAGATATATGGTAAAAATAAGACAATTCAATATGTTTTTGAAACACTTCTAGGATTTTTTTCTTCTTCTGATTAGGGTTTAATCCCTTGGTAAGCCAGTTCTTACCTTAATCACATCCATAAAGTTTAACTATTTACACAAATCATTATGTAAAAAAATATAATTAATTATAAATTATATGTTGATATGATTCCAAATATGGAAACCTTTTTTCAATTTAAAATCATATAATTTTTTAACATTAATTTATAATTAGACTTGCTGTTGTGACAAGAAAGCTGGTTTTTAGAGAAAAAATATTCAAAAGTTCACAATGTTTTTATATCCAATTGCACTGTAAAATTTCTTCCAATGATCTAAATTTAATTATTATATATATTATTGGAAGAATTTTACTTTTAATCCAATTTAATATATAATTTTTTATAATATATTATTTTGATAAAATATATTTTTCAATTTAAATTTATTATTTATCATTATTAATCATAAAATGAAAATTCTCCCAAAAATTCAAAAAATAAGGCCTATTCTATTATTGACATTACGAGTTGAAAAATTATGTTTTTTTGTTGAAATAAAATTCAAAATTTGTTCACATTTGGTTTTAAAAAAATTTCCTAATTAAATGGAAGGAAAACTACTATTACAAAATTATAGCTTTTTTTAATTGAAATTTGATTTTTTTATCACATTCCTATAAAATATATTTGATGAATATAAATTTATTTATAGAATTTATAATACAAAAAATTATTTATGATAATTCAATAATATTAATTAATTTCATTTATAGGGATAATACACCTTTGGGGACAGAAAATTGTTTTTTTTATGAAAAAATCATTTTTTCAATTGGTTTTATATTATCATTTATTATTAATTTGTAAACAATTATATTATTTTAGAAACTTGTGTAATGAGTGTTTTTATAATTAATTAATATTATTTGTACACATTATTCTATCTTCTATGCGATTGTAATAATAATATTTTAATAATATGTCACATCACAATTAAACTCATTTTTTCATGTAATACAAGACAAACATGGTGTTTCATGTAACAAATTATAAACTCAGTGTATAATGTATCAAAATACAAACATAATGTTTTATGTAACAAAATTGATGTAAATTCCATTATTTTATCAATGGAAATTCCCTTCTTATTAATATTTCATATTGTATAATTCACAGACATCACGTAGAGAAACCACAAAATATTATTATCATAAAATAACAAATGATAAATTATTTAGAAATTATACCAATGAGAATTTAAAATATTATAGCGTGAAAATAAAGATAAAATAATTTTATAATAATAGGAACATTTGGATCTTTTTGATAAACTATACTTACTACACTCATGAACAATACAATATAAATGAAACATAATGTTTATAACAAAACATTTATTTTGATGATGAAACTATATATAAACTTGTATAAAATATAAGTGAAAAATGAATGTAATAATAAGAATTTATATGAAGATGTAATCTTGTACAAACATTAGAAATATGACCATTGGAATAGTAACCTAACCTTTTTTAATAGTAATGTGATAGTTAAAAATATTAATTTGTCCATAATAATAGAATCCTCATCAATAAAAATATAAATAAAATTTAATTATCCTATAAATAAAAATAAGAAATATTTATATCATCAATAAATTAAATAAATATTTTAAAAATGATAAATTCTGTCTTGGAATGTTTGTGAAACATAAAAGTTTTTTAATAATTTTATATTTAATATATATTAACAAAAGTTGTTTTTTATAAAATATATTTTAAATTTAAATTTATTTAGTTGTATTATAATAATAATAGAATTTTATGAGACACTAATTATATCTTCAAGGGGTCATATAGAAGGTTATAATATTAAAATAAATATTTTCTAAATAAATGTTGATTTTAATTAAAATTATATTTATCAAATATGGAAAATTATTTTCAAAATGTGGATTTACTTATTTATGTATCTAAATGTTGAAAAATGGTTGGGGTGTTTTTTTTGGGAGTTTTATAAAATAGTGTATTTTTTTAAATAGTTAAAACTACAAGTTATGATATTTGACAAATACATGAATTATGAAGTCACAACTATTGTGTTGATAAGGAAATCACAAACAGATTTCAACTGTCACGATCCATTTAATATACTTTTTAAATTGATTCAACAATTTTGATAATCATGATCCAAAATAATAATTGAATGAATAAAATAATTAAAAACACCACTCTCCCCTCTATAAATACCACCCATAGCCACCTCTTATTTTCACACCTTATAAGAATTGTAGAATTATAATATTCAACCCAATTACTCTTTCAATCCTCATACCCACACATTGTTATTTCTGGTTTCTTATAAACTCCAATCCCATGTTTAATAATGAGGTTCTCAAGGAGACGACATTCACGAGGTAAAAAACACATTTCCATTTTAATTCGTTTTTCATTCAAATCCTCCTCTCACCTCACTTATTCAAAGCAGAATGATAATTCCAATATCATATATAAACTAGAATATTGTTTTTTGAATGGAATATTCATTATAAAATATCTTATATTCTCATTTTATTCTAAAAATAAAAACCTCAACTATGATTTTCTAATTCATCGACTTCATGGATGGAGACTTCTAGTTTTTCATTTATGCGTTCAATGATGGTCATAAAATCATTTCAGGATTAAATTTTATTGTAAAAAGTAAATTAATTTTTTTAATGATCTATAATTGATATATATACATAATATTAAATAACAAAACATACCATGTTTGTGATGATTCTAAAAATATGACAATATAAATTAATCATTGTTTCTTTATAATTTTTCTAAAAAGTCATAATATATGAGAAAAAATGATACATGTGAAATTTTTAATTTATTGAATTATATTAATACCATATAATTAATTATATATTTTTCCCTTCCATTTTACATGAACTT
The DNA here is from genome assembly GCA_963277665.1 of Viscum album. Lineage (NCBI taxonomy): Eukaryota > Viridiplantae > Streptophyta > Magnoliopsida > Santalales > Viscaceae > Viscum > Viscum album. The sequence goes on from OY728160.1 coordinate 446,420,155, forward strand.
CCATAATTTTAATTAATCCGATGATTAAATAAATGAAACGTGGGATCATTGTACAATGCAAGTAAACATTATTACTCATCTAAATGGCCATAAAAAATTAAATAAATTGATAATATTTAAAAAATATATGTATAAGATGTTCTGAATTTATTAATTAATGGATCTAATTTGATTATCTTGGACATAAAGTGAATGTATAGAACACATTCAGTCATAAGGTAATGAATTAACTCTGAACCATAAAATTACCATTGGGATAGATGTTCTCTCTCATTACACTAGTCTATTTATTCATTATTCATATATAATTCCTCTGAAGTATTTTTACATTTTCCAAATATACGTATCTAGATCAATTCATCAGTATTTTACATGGAAATATATGTTTTATAATTTTCCACTCTCAATTCATTTAGATATGAAAACACGATTAAAGGGATATTTCTAATATCTTACCAATATTAAGGTACACACCATTAAATATTTTAAACCTTCGTTATGTTTTAAAAATAATTCTTTTAAACATGAAAAACTAACTCAGTCTATATCATGTTTTATAAAAACAATTATTCATTTTTCCCTTTAACACCTATTCTACATTTTCCCTTAAACTACACTAAAGTTGTTTGTTTCTAAATATTATTTTCTAAGTATTTTCCCTTCTATAAGTCAAAAATTATCAAACACTATACCTATATTTAAATATGGATATACAAATGTTATTTCAATACATTCTTTCATTTACACAATTTTCATTCTCTTATTGGTTTCTCATTATTACATGATTAAGAAACCATTTTAATTCTATGGGTATCCGATTTGTTAATCCCTTATATATGATTCTTCACATAGAACCAATATGCGTTAACTTGTTATGATGGGTGTTACTATATATTACTCCAATGCATTAGGTAATTTTTAGTCTCATGATACATCATGTTTTTTATTAGGGATTTATCCTAATCCATTATGAGACTTTGTCCAATATATGATATAGTCTTGGAAATTAACCTCAACTCATGATTATATCAAGTAATATGTTATCATGAAAACCATATGTTTCCCTGTTAAAATGATTTAATGTTCTATTTGAAACCATTATATATTATTTTTCATGTTAAACCCTCTTTATGCTATCATGTTATGAATTTTAAATCATATATTATTATTTTTACTCATTTTTATTACCTTTCAAGAATTTCTAGCTCATTCATTTTGTGTATGATTTCTCGAGGATATATAATGAAGCTATAAGTTCTAAAATGATGTTAGAAGCTCATTATTAAATATTAGAAAATAGTATTTCTATATTTTAAATGTTTTTAACATGATGAACCGTAGATAATATAATTTATAATCCATAGTTAGTATTTTACAGTTATTTATTCTAAAAATCATGTAATAATATGTTTAAAATTTTAGGGTTCCTTTAGTTTTTATTATAGTGTAATCTAGTTAATTTTTTTTATTAGGACTAGAAATAATTATTATTAACCCTATGGATAATTATATAACCACAAATTCTCCAGATTGAAACATATATAATCACATTATAGGATATCATATTCATTTAAAAGTTTATATTTTTATATTCATAATTTAATTTTTATACGTTTTTTTGTTTTCATGCCCCCATAATTTTTTATTATTTCCATAATTATTTGATGTTACAATAATAAATGTGATATGAAATTAGATGGTCTCTATAATAATATGAATTATATTATGGGGACCAGAGCTCAAAACATTAGGATGATAAAAGATAAACTATATCAGGTTTTGAATAATAACATGAATTGAGTAGAAATCCCTCCTTAGCCTAATAATGATACAATTTATGTTTAATCTATTATATAATGAATTTATCATATATTTAGTGGACTTTTAGATCCCCTCACCCAAGAAAAAAGGAATAACTATATTGAGAAAATATTCATTTTCTTATAATACTTAGTAGTAGAGAATGTTATGATGGTGGTCTATCAATATTTGGGGAATATTACAACTGGTTGACATTGATTAAAAAAATGAATTCTATGTATGAAATTTATTCCATGTATTTTTAAGCATTAAATTAAATATTTCTTCAATAAAAAATTTCCCTATAATCTCTATCACAAAATGGAGATGGAGTTCCTTAGAATGATGAAAAATGAATGTGAGACTATCAGGGAGTGTGAGGAAAAATATACAAGGATTTCAAGATACACCTCTTGATTTTTCATGAACATTGATAGAAATGTGGATCTCTTATTTAGTGGACTAAATCTTAGTCTATGAAAATAATTTTCTATTTGAGAAATTGATATATGTGAGGTAATTTTATGTTTTTCCATAATTATTGAGATGGATATTAGAGACTCTCAGTGGTATCATGGGCCTAGTAATAAGAATAGAAAAGTAGAATTTATTATCGTAATATTAATAGATAAATCTCATGATGGCCAAAAACCCCAATATCCCACATGTCAAATCTGTGGGAAGCAGAATCTAGTGAACTTTATAAAGTGTATCAGGATATGTGTAAACTATGTTAGGGAGGTGAAACATTCTATTTTGTTCCAAGAAAATTGAAATAATAAAACCTATGCTGAAGAATAAAAGAAAATTTAAAGCAAACAATCATCCTAAATTGATGTTTTTAAATAATATGGGGCAAATAAATTAAGCATGAAATTTTTTAAATCCAAGGTTTTTTAGAGGAAATCAACAACAATAACCTTCAAGACATCAAGGAAGGGTATATGCTACCCATACTACAAAGGTACTTCATAGAAATGATGTGGGGGTAGGTACTCAAGTTAAAATTTCAATAATATTGAAGTTATATTTGAATTATAATCCTACACATTTATTAATATATTACAATTTTAGTTGATATATTCAAATAACACCTCAAAATATGAACGTTGTGTTATTTGTGACATCATCAAATTGTGATAATTATTGTATCCAATGTTTACAATTCATCATTAGTCAATGTTTATGGACTAAACCTATAAAAAATTCTTATCTTACAACATTAGGTAGAGTTTTAAGATATATTAGGGATAGATTTTCAATCCTTATATAAATCCAATATCAACTCCTTCGAAATGGATATCACTGCTCACATCAAGAGTCTTACTAAAATTTAATAAAAGTGTATAGTTAATGATTAATATCATTTAGAATAATCATATTTATTATGGACATTATTGCCTTATGAAAAATAATATCATTCCTAAATGATTAAGGGTTTCAAAAGCTTACTATGTTGATATAACCAATGTTTAATTCTTTGTCAAATAAGGATTCCATTTTGTGGGGTGTTTTAAAAACCATAATTTATGTTGAATTTTTTTTTCAAATAAATAATAACATTCATTAATATCATGCATTTCACTAGTTAAAACGTTCTTTTAACATGGAACACCATCTTAGCATGCGACGAACAGAATATTTAGTTAGTGTACTGTACATGCAACACTGAGTTTTACGAAACATTTTTTTAAATGGGATAATTATAAAATAAATGTAAAACATAGTTATATGAATATTAATAACATCTTTTCAAAAATTATTATTTATTATATATATATATATAGATATATATATATGAAACGTATTGGTAATAAAATATACAATTCTTGGTAAAGTCCTTCTACTTTGTAAAATACTATTTTCTATAATGAACCACTTTGATGATCATATTAATTTTAGACAATTATTTAAATATCTTTTTAAAAATACACATCATTTTTGAATTCATGATATCAAAATTTACTTAGGGTGAATTTTTGGTATTTTTTTGAAATGTCTTAATTTTTTATGAATAGTAAAAAATACTACATTGTGTATAAATCCAGAATTTTTTATTTAATTAATAACATTACATTAAAATGATATTAAAGTAACAAAATAATATATATATATATATATATATTAATCTAATTTAGGACATTAGATTCATTTTTTAAGAGAATTATATATAAAATAATCATTGAACATTTGAACGTCTCTTTTACCTGCTTTTCATTCAATTTTGTGAGATTAACAGTAAAAATAATTTTACCACTTCTGTGGATTACATTTTTAAAAACCATAATTCACGATTGAAATATTTAAGAAATAAATTGTCTAATATAATTAAAATATTTTTTTACTGAATAGTAAATTTTGATTTTTATTTTTCCATGAATAAAGGTAAATATTGTAATAAAAGGAAAGAATGATATTATAATAATAAAAAGGTACCCTAATACATGAACTAATCTTTTTGGTTAAGATTATTTCGACACAAATCTATTTTAGGTAAAAATTATAATCCTTTTTATGCCACTAGTTGAAAATTATGAAAGTTCTTATATTTTATTTAAGGATGAGTTACAAGTTCCATATTCAATAATTAATAACTAAATCATTTTTAATATAGAGTTATACATAAGATAGATTTGACTATATTTATTCATTAAAAATATATTAAATTTATATTTATAATTATAATTGTTTTTTGAGAAGAAATAAATTCATTAAAGGCTTGTATAATAATGATGCAGTAATTGTTTAATTAATTAAGAAATTAAATAAATGATATAAAAATATTATAATAAATATAATATGACTTAATTAATGACGTAAAAATTTTTATATATAGATTATAATTTTATGTGAAATATTGGAAGTCATCGATTGAAGTTATCATGTTGAATTGAAATTTTTAAAAATACAAATATTGATTATTATCAAAATAGACATAAATGAGACTTTAATAGAAATAAATATTTATAAAATGTTATAAAATTCATAAAAATATAAACATCAGCCCACAAACATTTCTAGTTTTAAATATTTCATTAATTATCCAATTTCAGTTTTATGGGAATTTTATGGTTACTAAATTAACAATATAGTGTAAGAAAAAAAGTTGTCATGGTAAAAGTAAATTTGTTAACTTAGGATTAAAACCAAAATATGAGTTTAATTATATGAAATAAGTATGAATTAAATTCATTTTTGAGAGTATTTAGTCTCATACTCATATAATATTTTAAATAACTAATTTTTTAGCTATTAGAAATCGAAAATAAATTTATAAAAAATTAATAGTTTTAGAGTTTCCTAAAGTGCCCAAACTCCCTCCTATAAAAGGACACCACCTCTTCCCAATTCCTCACACCTCTCCAGCCCCTTGTCTGACCCAAAATCTGGGAAAAAAATCATCCAAATTCCCCTTATTCCATCTATAATCCATCTATTTTGATGAAGGAAACCCATGGATTCTTTTTGGTAGAAATTATAATGAGTTTCCCAATTAAGAGTTAACATCTTCCCTCAAGACCCTTTCCTAGTTTTCCTTATCCACCTCTATAATATATTTAATCATTAATATCATGAAAGAAATAGTATCCTTAACATAATATGATGTTTTTATAAATTGTTTTCTATATAAAATTACCCACACCTAAAACTAATAGATATCGAACATAGTGCTTATATGTACGATGAACTATTTCCTCACAAAATAACGATAGTTATTTTTTCCTTTAGCACCAATAATGGATGCAATTATAATTGAATCTATATATATATAATATTTATAATTTATTTATGATTATATAATTATTTTTACCACACATACCATTTTTCATTTCATTTTTTGTTAATTCCATAATCACTTTTGAGGAAGTGTGGTCTACCACCCATCAAAGCGATGTGATTCGTTCACACAACACTTGTATTGAATTTAGGATGGGTTTTTAGAATTATGTGCTATAGTTTATTTATAATGGAATAATTAAATATACATAAATATATATATATATCCATATTCCATATATATACTATCTTTTAATACAACAATTAAAACGGAAACATCGTTCATCCGTATGTACGACATACCGTGTCCATAAATGGTGTATTCCGATTTTTTCATCATTACGATATGGATTATTAAAAAATACTTATACTGGAATTAAATGATATTTATATAATTATCTACATTATGGAATCATAATATAAGTATAATTACCAACTATGTAACAAATTATGATACATGTGAAAACAAAGTGAATATTACCCGAAGTGAAACCATAATATAAGATCATTAACAAGTAGGTAATAAATGGTCCTAATATAAACATATATAGTATTATGTATAAAAAATGATTCTATAGATTATATATAATAAATCTATATTTATTATTCAAGAATCATGTATGATTATGAAGAGAGTCCAGGCACAATGTATGGGATAGTTTTGCAACCTCATTATTATCCGAGATTGATTATAAATAAATATTTACAGTGATAAATTAAAATCCATATCCATATTTTCTAAAATTGATTTCATAAAATTATTAGTATTCCCATATAGATTTTTAAATACTTTTTCCTATTTTTTACTTTTTCCTACAAAGTTTGAGTATAATATATGTTTTATTTTACAAACGAAGTGCTTTTAGACTTTTCGGTTAAAAGTATGATAAGAAAGTATTATTTTAACATATACAACATCAAAGTATTTTTATGATTTCATAATGAATTATTTCAATGAATCATCTCTTATATTTTTTCATGTATATTTTGAAATAAAATATATTATTTTAAAATTGAATGTAATTTTAATAAAAGAAATCATTTATGAAGAAGAAATGATATTTTCCAAAAGAATTATGTTCAAATGTATTATCAAAATTATTTTCCATAAAAGATGATATTATTTAATAAGTGTATGATTCAACTATACTATCCATATTATTTATATGGATATATTATTTTTATGCAATAAATGAAATCCATTTTTTATCCTAGATTACGTTATGATGGAATGATGTTTATAAACCCCATTTTATTTCATGGGTTATGTTTATGATAGATGTTTTATGTTTTCTTGAAACATGTAATAATTATTTCATTATCAATTTGGGAGGATCAATATCTCCCTATAATGAATTTTGATACGATTTCTATCTCATGAGATGAACTAATATGGTCTTGGGAGTGAATATTGACTAATAAAATGTCCATGGGAGTGCATCATGACTACCAAGATGGTATTGGAGGTATAATCATGGTACTAAGATTTCCATGGGAGTGAACCTTGACAAATAATTATGGTATTAATAGTGAAAACATATTACTAATATGGAATTTTATGTGATTCCTTGGCAACTATAGACATCATATTATATGCTTATTTGTTTTCCATAACTACACATTTCATTCTTATGTTACGCTTTAATGAATTTTTCTTATTATTTAATAATGATTCATGTCTTATGAACAATCAATATTTATTACATGATTCCTATTATTATATTATATAGGTAGGGTATGATCTTATTTTTTAGGGTTATGTTGTCATTCAACCGATGCTCATGCTTATGCTTACATGTCACCCTTGTTTACCCTTAATGAGCATTTGAGAACAACCATTTTATGTTTTCATTCACCCAGGTTGTGATGATATATATATTATGTTTTAGGTATATATTAAGGTTTATTTTCATGATGATCCTAGTGGGAGGTGATGTATCGCATTTATATACCAGTTTTTTATGTTTCCATATTTCTAATGGAACTATAACCATTGTGGCCTTCCGGAGTCTCAATGAATAATGTTTCTATATTCAATAAAAGTTATGTTAAGTTAATTTTTAAATAGAGGGTATCTATAGTATATATCATAGAAAAATAATAGTTTTTCTTTTGTTGATATGACATGAAAACCATATATTGAACCTTAAGTTCATGACCATGGATAAGTATAAGGGTATGAAAAAGTATATGAAATTATCCTAGAAATTTGCAGATGGATAGAGTGAGTGGTTTAATATATATACATCCCTATCTGGATTATATAATAGGATTTATCTCCATCACATATGTACCTAGGGGTAACAACATTTTCATGTTGTTCTGATCCTGACTCTGGGTATTGTGGTAAACAACAACAAGCCATGCAGCACCCCTAGTTTGACACTCTTGGGGGATATGCTTTGGGAATTCCCAAACTCTTCGCAAACCATTATGAAGGATTTATCTATATGTTGTCTATGAATAACCTAGGAGAATCCTATGTTTTCATATATTATGGAAGGAATCATAAGTTATAGATCTTATAAATGATTTTTCAGGATTCAGTGGTTCCTAATTATGATAACTATTTCATAAATAATTATTTTGGTTTTAGTTAATAGATTAAAACATAAAGAACTGTGTTAATGGTGATTGTGATGGAAAATACAATTAATGTGATCATAAGTAATTAAATTCCATGGGATATGGAATAAAAACCCTTTTTTCTATTCTCACACAACATTCTCAAATCTAGGAATCACAGTTCACATCCAAATGAGAAAAGCACATAACAATATTCTAACGTGTCATTCATAAGGTCATGTCCACCTTCATTCACTGGGTCATCTATTCCATTTTTTATAGAACAATTGATCAGTACTAATAAATATTAATTCTAAATTATTTAGTTTTTGGAGTATGATAAAGTTATTCTATATGATTATCGATTTGAAGGAAAATAAGATCAGCAGTGGACTACAATCAAGTATACTAGGAAATAATATGAGATTAAATCCATGGATTGGGATGAGTAAAAGAACTAATTTTTCAAAAAGTAATTTCCTAATATTTTTTTAATAATATAGATAAAGAGTTCATTTAGTTGAAGAATAAGTATGATGAATATTTTGGTACCTAGGAGGCTAAATTCATTATAATTTCAATGTACGCTTCAGGAATTGTCATTCAACCCAAAAGAAATGTTGATATATTCTTAAAAGGCATAAAGCCAAGTATTAGAAGGGTGTTGTTCATAAGGAAAATTAGTAGCAACGAAGTGATTTTCCATTTAGTAATAAATTTTGAAGGAGGGGTTTGAGTCACATATCAATCTTATGGTTTCGATAACAAGAGGAATAATATGTTTAATGGAAACTCTAAAAATAATGGAGAAAAGAATAATAATGTTACTTTAAGCTCTAAGTGTTCGACATATCATTAAGGATTTTTCTATAAGGGTTCTAATAAATGATTTATGTGAGAAAATGAATGACATCAAGAAATTTATTGCTGATGTGATGGGAAAAAAGTTATCTAATGTTGAAAATTTAGAAAAGGAATCACATAATTCACCACCCTTGATTCATGATACAAGTTTAAGGATAATAGTAATTATGATAATCACTACCAAAACCACCTTGATGCTAGTGAGGATAACTGATTTGATTAACCTCTTAATTTGAGGGACTAGGGGAAATATCAAGAAAATACTATATATAATGAGGGGTGTGATAAATACATGATGAAAGGTTACATACCATCCACTCTCAAGAATATAATGTGATATTTGATTCGGGATCTACTTACTCTTTCATATCTAATGATTTTGTTAACGGTGATGAGATTACACCAAAACAATTAGATGAGGATTTAACTGTGAAAACCTTTATTTTATGACGATTGCATCTCAAGTCTATGATTCCTCTATGGTCGATGTTTTTCGGAATTTGATTCCTAAAAATATTTACATTATTCCTTATGTCAAATTTTATGTCATCTAATGAATGTATTGTATTTTCTACATATATCCCAAATCAATTTTAAAGGAATATATGTTACATTTGATATTTCAAAAATTCTATGACCATTCTACAATTTGATGATAATTATGAAATTATTGTCGAGATTACATCTAGTTTAAGGGTCTTAATTCCCATTGAAAAGGTAGTTTATCTCAAATGGTTGGGGAGAAGATCGTCGTCAATGATATGCCGGTAGTTAGGGATTTTTTGTGTCGATTTACCAAGTAGATTCATATCCTTCCACAAAAACATGATTTTGAGTTCCCAATATAACTCATACCAGGTTCCACAATAATTTTAATGAAACCTTATATAATATTCCTAATTGATCTTCATGAATTGGAGAAGCTGGTCCATGAAAACATTGATAAGGGAATCATTTGGCCAAGTGAGTCACCATAGAGAGAACGTATTCTTTTTATGAAAAATAGAGATGAATCAAAGTGACTATGCATCTATTTTTAAGATTTTATCAAGATTTTAATCAAGAACATATATCATCTTCCTCATATTGATTACTTGATTCATCAACTCCATTATGCTCAATAATTTTACAAGATTTACCTTCATTACGGATATCATCAATTGATGGAAATGAGAGAGGATAATCAGAAGACGTAATTTCATAAAATGTATGGATATTATGAATATATAATGATGCCTATTGGTCTTATTATGTCCCTTGATATCTTCATAGATTTAATGATCATAGTCTTCATATATTAGCTCGATATATTTGTTGTAGTCTCTATGGAAGATATTCTTATCTATTCAAAGAAAAAGGATGAACATGAAGATCACATAATAATTTTACTAGAGACCTTATGTAATTATAAGTTATATGAAAAAAAAATTTCAAATTGTGAACTCTGGAAACAAAAAAAGTTATTTCAGAATCCCAATATTTCAAGAGATGGTATAACATTATATCCACCAAAGACAGAGGCTATATTATGTTACCCTAGACCAAAAATGGTGACTATGATCTATTGAAATCATGGTATTTTTTGGTTATTGTAAATTTTTTTGGGTAATTTATCTGGGCTATCTAATCCCCTGACCATTCTAACTCTGATGGGTGTCTAGTTCCTTAGGGTAGACGAATGTGAGGAAATTTTCAATGAATTGAAGAGATGTTTGGTCTGTGCACCTAAGATTGCAATAACCTGTAGTGGATATGGAATTTTAATATTTATTTTTGTATCCATGAATGTATTTGAATGTGTTATTATAAATTGGAACAATTTTATAGCCCATGACATTTCTAACAATTGAGATTTATGAGTAAAATTACCCAACTCATGATTTGGAGTTGGCAGCACAAATATTTTCACTAAAGATAAGGACGAATTATATTTACTTAGAAAAGTTTTATATATATTCAAATAACATATCTAAGAAATATATAGTCACCCAGAAGCAGTTGAAAAGGCTCCAAAATAAGATTTTTATTGCTGAGAAAGGATTATTACTGCTTAATACATTACCACCTTGTAAAAGCAAACATGGTGGCCGATACATTGAGTTGAATATATCAAGATAGCTTATCCCTCATGTGGATAATGAAACATCCAATATTTATATATTTAAAATTAGTAGAATAATAAATCTTTAAAGAATGGTAAAATATTATCTTTCTTAAATGAATGTTCTACCCTCTTTCTAAGTGAAGATTAAGGAGGAACATAAGAAAGATAAGGAGCTGGAAAATAATGTTGGAAATGTTCCCCGATATTAACAATTATCAGGTGGGACTGTTAAGGTTTACTAACCATGTACATGTTCCTTTCATACTAGATTTGAATAAGCAGTTTTTAAATTAATCTCCTAGTTCCTCCTTCAATATTCATTAAGTACAAAAATATATATATAAGGATTTGATATAATACTTATGGTGGGATGATTTTAAGAGACCTATTGCAGAGGTTGAATCTTATTGCTTGGTAAGACAACAAGGTAAGGCTGATAGAAAAAAGACTAAAAGGTTGTTTCCTCCACTACCTAAACCATAATTGAAATGGGGTAACATAACTATAGATTTTTTCGATGGACTACCCATTACAACTAAATGGTTTAATGTTATGTTGGTTGTAGTCGATCACCATACTATGTTGGAAGATCTAATTTCTATCAGAAATTATTTCTCTTTGGATAAGATTTCCAGGATATAATTCAATGTGGTGATAAGGTTTTCTAGAGTATCAAATTTTGTTTTATCAGATCTCTATCCATGGTTTACCTTAATGTTAATAGAATTCCTTCATAGATAACTTTCAAAAATAAATGAGTTTTAGCACTACTTATCATCCTTATATAGAAGGTCAGACTAAAATAACAATTCATTCAATAGAGGATATGTTAGTTTATTTTACATTAGATTTCAATGGTGTTTGGGACCAACACATTCCTCTAGTCGAGTATTCATAAAATAATGTCTTTAACTCGTGGACTCATATAGCATAGTATGAAGCCATTTATGGGATGAAATGTATAGTTTAACATGTTGGGATGAGGTTGGAGATAGAAATCTATTCGGACTTGAGACTATAGAAGAAATAGCCGAGAAGGAAAAAACCATTCATTATCATATCCATACTTCAAAAAATTTGTAGAAAATTTATGTTCATAACCATAATTGTGATGTAGAATTTGATAGTGGTGAAAAGGTGATTCTTCAAATCTCACCTTAGAAGAAAGTTATGAGATTCGGTAAGAAAGGGAACTATTCCCTAGGTATTCTAGCCGCTATGAGATTCTTGATCATATCGGGACAGTATCTTATCACGTGGCACTTTGTTAGAATTTATTTTATTTCCATGATGTGTTCCATGTATATCTCTTAATGAATTACATACCGGATATTTAACATTAATTGAACTCAGAGGTCATACCACTTGAGCAGGACCATTCTATGGAGGAGAAACTTGTTGAAATTATGGATTGTACAGAGATTGTTCTCCAAAACATGACCACTGTCATGGTCAATGATTTTTAGAGAAGTTACTAGTTAGAGGAAGCTACGTGGGAACAAGACAATATGATGAAGATGAATTATACTAATTTGTTTTTACCCATGTATCGAATTTCTAGGATGAAATTCATTTTAATGGTGTTAGAATCTAACACCATGATTTTTTATGGACCATTTTTCAATATAAATTAATTTTTTTTGTGTCTTCCATTGCACAATGTAAAACATTGCATTCACATTGAACATTGTCCTGGCGTACGAAACAAAAAACATTGATTTAGCATACAATACACACTACTCAGAGTTCTATGAATTTTTTAAATAAAGGAGATAATTATAACCTATCCATTAAGCATAGTTATTTTAATAGTAATAGCCAATTTCCAAGAAAAAATTAAAATTTTTTATATAGATGAAACATATCTATAATAAAATATACGATTCTTGGTAAAGTCCTTCAATTATTAAAAATATTGTTTTATTTAATGAAATTTTTTTAATGTCTTTAATAATTTTATACACTCATAAAAATTTATTTTGATAAAATAAAAATATTTTTTAATTTAGAATATCTAAATTATCATAGGGTGAATTTTTTTAATTTTTCAGAAAACATGCAATTTTTGCTGAATTGTTAAAAATGTGGAATTTTGGTTACAAACTGACATTTTAATGTAGATAATGATTTCACATTTAAATCATTTTAACAAAAAAATAGATAAATAACACATATATTAATCCAATTAAGTTCATTAGAATAATCTTTATAATATATGTAGTTATAAAATATTATTTAACATCTGAACGTCTATTTTACCCACCTCCTATCAACTTTTGTGGGAATAACATTAAACGTAATTTTACCAAATATGTGAATATAATTTCTATAAATTAACATAAATATTTTTATTTAGTAACAATATTTTGACAAATAGGATATATATATATACATTTGTGAAAAGTAACTTTTGAATTTTATTTCCCATGTTTAAAGGTAAATTGGGAAATTAATGTTAAAAATGATATTACAATAATTTAAAATTACCCAAACACTTGTAATAATTTCATTGGAGAAGTTTTTTTCGACCCAAATAATCCATATTTTAAAATTATAATCCTTTTAAAATCACATTTATTAGATTCAGACATTCATTATATTTTATTACAGTAGAGATAAAAGAGTCATACTGAAAATTTAATAACTAGATCATTTTTTATATATGGTTATAAAGAAGACAAACTCAAATTAAATTATTCATTTTAAATATTATATATTATTATTCATATTGATTATTTATTTTCATATATGAGAATTATTAATTAAATGCTTGTATAACAACGATGCAGTAATGGTTTTATTAATTGAAATATCAAAAATATGATATTAAAAATATTAAAAGAAATTATATTTTACTTAATAATGACATAAAATAATTTTAAGTATATCCTAGTCATACTAGAGACATATTTAATGTATTTTTTAGGATTTTTTCATGTTGTTCATATATTATTAAAAATAAAAATATTTAATATTAACAAAATTTACAAATATTAAACTTTAAAATATTTAATATTTTATTAAATGTCTCAAAATTTATAAAAATATATAATACTGTAAACTAAAATGAAATGTTATATATATGTTATAACTGATCTAGTTGGTGTTCTTTTCTAATTTTATAGTAAATATATTAACCCTATAGTGTAAATCATCCATGTTGTCATAGTAAAAGTTATACTGTTAACTGAAGATTACAGAAAAATGATATAGTTAATTATATGAACTAAACATGTCTAAAATTAATTTATTGAGAGGAATTATACTCATATTATTCTCAACATTGAAATAACTCACTATTGAGGTATTTGAAATCGAATGTAAATTTATTATAAATTAATTGGTTTGGAGTTTCCTAAAGTTCCCCTCCTCCCCCTTATAAAAGATCACAACCTCTTCCCAATTCCACACACATATAAGGTACCTTGGATCAAAAAAATCTGACCAAATAAGATCTTAAATTCCCTACCATCCTCTTAGATGAATTCCCTTATGCAGAAGTAAACATAAGGAATCCTTTTGTCATAAACCAAAAGTATTTACTTGATTTAGAGGTAACGTATTCTGTCAACAACCATTGTTATTTTTTCATTCTCCAACACCAACACTCTCTTTATTCCACACATTCAATAAAACATAAGTATTATAAATATACTAGGATTTTTTATGCAATTTTAGTGACCTAAATTTACACACACATCCATTTAATGGATATCGAACATTCTTAATCTATGTACAATGAACTACTGCCTCACAAATGATTGATTATTCTATTTTCCTTTACCTCCAATGATTAATGTAATTATGATAGAAACTCTATATATAATACTTATTATTAATTTGAGCATATTTATACCTTTTTACAACACAAACATTTTTTCATTCTATTTTATTTTAATAAACTAATCTCATATGAGAATGTGTGAACTACCACTCCCTCAAAGTAATGTGATTCATTCACACACCACACAGAATGCATTAAGGATTGGTTTGTTGAACCTCTATGATATATAGTAATGTTATTAGAATAACTATATATATATATATACATATATATATACACAGACATATTTTATTTACAGAATATATCTCAATACGATAATTAAAATAGAAACTACATTAATTCATACATACGACTTACCGTCTCTATGAATGGTGTATTGCATTATAAATATCATTATTTTCTAGACAATTTAAATTTAAATTTACTATATATAAAATTCATTTATATCATTATATAAATTCCTTAATCATAATATAATCACAATGACCAATGATATAAAAAAATAAGATGCATGCGAAGAACAAATCGAATATTACCCATAGTGAAACCTTAACATGGCATATTTGAAAAGTGAGTAATATAAGGTTATAATATAAAACAAATGTTATTATATATAATAATATTATTTTTTTAAAATAAGTATAATAATATTATATTTAATATACAATAATCCTTTATGAGTACGATGAGAGTCAAGACAGAAGGCAATGATCATTTTGAAATCTCATTATAATTCCTCATTGTTTGTAAGTAAATATTAATTGTGGTATATTATCATCAATGTCCATGTAGTATAAAAATGTCTTCATAAATTTTTCACTATTCACATACAGATGTCTAATTTAATTTAAAAACATTTCATACTTTTTACTACATAGTTTTAATGAAATATGTTTTTTATTTTCCCAACGAAGTACTTTTTGACATTTTTGTTAAATGTATGGGAAACATGTTATATTTTAACATATATGTCATGAATAGTTTTTTATGATTTATAATGACTTACTTACTCAAAAATTAACATAAAAGTTTTCATGTTTATTTTCAATTAATAATTCTTTTTTAAAATTTTGTGGCATTTTAAGAAAAGAAAATGTCTTTGAAGTGGAAATGATATATTTCACAAGAATTAAGATAATGTGTTTTATAAAAATTATTTTCCATCTATATGATATTATTTAATAAGGATATGTTTCCAATATATTATACCTATTATTCCTTAGTTTTTATTATATTTATGTTATTTATGACATACGTATGTTTTTTGGGATTATGTAATGATGGAATTATGTTTACGAAAATCTTTTTATTCCTTGAGTTATGTTTAGAAAAAAAAATTACGTTCTTTTGGAAAATGTATGAATGATTTCTTAATGAACTTTTTGTGGCCTATATACCCATCGAATATATCGTGTAAATATTGATATCCCATTAGATAAACAAATATGGTCGTGGGACTGAACCTTGACTTCTAAGATGTCCATGGGAGTGATCCATGACTACAGGATTGAATGTGGATTAATATCATGCTAATAATATTGAAGTTAGAGGGAACCATAACTAACAAGATGGTATGGGTAGTGAAACCATACTAATAATATCGAATTTCATGTTATTTCATGGATACTATGGAAGTCATATTATATTATTCTATGTATTCCACAATTCCCTGTTTTATTCCTATGATATTATTTCATGGATTTTCTCTTTATTTAATTATGATTCAAGAATTATGAAATTAAACTATCAATTCCATGATTCTTAATGTGTGATTTTATATGTATATTATGATAATATATTTAAATTATCACTTTCTTATACCCTATATGCTCATGTTTATTCACACATGTCTCCCGGGTTTACCCTTATTGAGAATCTGAACTCACCACTTTTATGTTTCCTTTCCACTAGGATATGATGATATGTATTTTGTTTTAGGTATCTAAGAAGGTATCTATTCAAGAGGAACCTAATGGGAGATTATTTCTCTCATTTATGTAATAATTTCTATGTTTCCATGTTCTCAATGGAACTAGAACAATTATAGTCTTTAGGCCTCTCTTTGTATAACGATTAAGTATTCTACAAAAGATATGTAATTTTATTGTTAGTTATGTTCACAAAGAATGAATTTTTCATGAATTTATATTATCTATAGGATAAATATTTTTTATTTCTCCTAATGATGAAATTTTATCCATTTTGGGTACTTTTGTGCATGTGTCATATGTTTTTTGGTGTAATAGTAGAGTTCATAGTTGGACATCACTTTGTTCGAGGTCCTCAGGGAAGGTGGGGGAGCTGTGTTTTTTTTACTGAGGTAGATAATAGAGATACAATGGTGGAAATTTTTTTAATGGTGATATACATGGGACATGGAGTGTCCATTAGATTTATTAGTGATGATTTGATCAAAGAATTTATTTTAGCTGTTTGGATGGTGGGTTTGTGATTTACTTCATCCAACATTCAGTTTGACTTTAGCCATGATATTGGATGAAATTTCTACTCAAGAAAATATTTTGAAAGGAAATTAGTAAAATACCATATATTTTGAATTATATATATGTTTTGGTTTATTTAATCTCTTTATTGGATGATAATGTCTAGATGGGCTTATAGACATAATGGATGATCACGATGAGTGAAACCCCACTCTAGATGAGTATAAACACTAGTTAGAGTAGATTATTTCTTGGTAGGTGAAGAGTAATTCATGGTGTGGGTCTTTTTCCATATATTTTGGTACACTAATAGTACTAGGGATGTATTACACTCCATTTTTTATGTATGGTTCCCAAATATTGTTCGAGTCCATAGATGGTTCTCGATTCAGTCTTCATTCCTTTTGGGACTGATAAGATATTGAGTTGTGGTATCATAGATGTAAATGTATATATTTAATATCATTCTATAACTTTCCTATATCCCTGAATAATTTCTTTTTCATATCAACAACTGTTGTTTTTCTCTTCGTTCTCCATTTATGCCTTTTTATTTAGATATATTGGATCTCCAATTTATATCATGTGGATGGGCCAAACATTTTCTGGTGGGCTTATCCATGTGTTGTAAAACCTATATTGTGTGAAATAGTGGGGGTTTATTTACCTTTGAAAGAAGTATTGAAAATGGGATTGTATTTTTTCTATTTTTTCCACCCTTTTATTTTATGTAGTTTTATATTAATGATAGTTCTTATTAGTTATTAAATAGTATTGGAATATGTTGTTTGCCTGCACTTATTATGAAATCATATTATAGATTTACTATTTTTGGTTTCCTACTATGATTTATTTATCACATCTAAAAATAACAATAGTTTCATTGTATCCATTATGTGTATATTTAGGTAAGGAACATGTTTTCAAATGGATGAGTTCATGTCCTTGTGTTTTTTTATCAAGATGAGTTGTTCATACAGAGTCTTAGGAATAGTTTGGTGTGGCATGTTCATTATAGATAAATGAAATGTGGTTTGGATCGGTCCTAGAGGTAGAGCCTGTTATTTTTATTATTATTTTATTTATTTTATATATGTGGTCATCCTAGTAGTGGACCGTTTTTTTTCACATTCTTTGAGTATGTATGTCTATATGTTTTAATTCGTTTATTTTAGAAATAATTTCCCTTAGTTAATTTATTATTCATTTCCTAATGATCATCCATATATATGAATTTTCATATTTTTACTTTTTTATTCTTGAAGGAGGGTATAGTCTCATTAATATATTTTTTAAACCATCACCACATGTCATTAAGATTTTTTGTTGGTAAGGCACGTTTCTGTCCTTATGGAGAGATAGATATGGTGACTTGTTAGGAAACCCAAGGATAGTTCATTACAAGATATTGTCAGATCCATGTTTGATTTAATTTTTTGAGAGTAATTTAATGTGTTTTCTCGGAATTTATTGTAATATGTGATGGATATTAGACTAGTGTGTCACAAATAGATTTGATGATAGGAATTTCATGTTTCCTTAACTTTGGATTTCTGTTCAAGTTTTCTTTTTTATGATTGTGGGATTTTAAAAAGTGTGATGCACGTGATATTATGGGTTTATTTTTTATTCAGGTTTCCAACTATTATATAATGGGAATGAAGCCGTAGTTCATGCCTCATTCAAATAATAATGAATATTAATGACAAATGTTCAATTTCTTGATGTGTAACCAAAAAATATTTTTTGTATCAAATATAGATCATTTTTTAAATATTACTGAACTAATCAACATGTATAAGTATTATTTTGATGACACGACACATGGATCTCCTTGGGAGATGACTATTGATGATGGAGAAGAAATCCCTTTATGATGGGATGCATACATATCCCTGTTGGTAGTTAGGGCATTTTGACTACCATATTTGTGGATAAATGAGTTATTGGATTCCAATGAGATACTTTCATTATGATTCAGATTCTAAGAGGTGGTCATTCATTGAAGTATCAAATTATATTCAGATTGAATTGTACTTACCACATGTTTCCTTCCAGGTATTACAATGGGGATTGTGTGCTTTATATCAATAATGGAGTTGGTGGTTTACATCATTCATAATTGGTGGGGACATTGAGGTATTCTAGCATCATCGTGTGGTGAGGCATAATAATTTTTGGGTTTTGAGTGGTGGAAATATAGTTGTTATCTATATAATGTGGTAAGATTGAGGCGAAAATTTTGGTTGGACCCCTGGCCCTACTCATTTTTATTGTGCTTTGTGTAGTGAAATAGATGTTTGGTTGAAATATTTTGGATTTGAATGTATTCCGGATTGGAGGGTGGGAACACCATTGGTCATAGAAATAGGGAGATGACACATTTTTTACGAGGATTTCTAAGTGTGCTACAATTTTTTCAGAACTATCCTCTACATGGATAATAAACTATAGTTTGAGGTGTTTCATCCATGTTTCATTAGGATTTTACCCATTTTAGTTTAATTCTAGTTGTGTTATCGTGGAAAAATATATATAATCAACTATAGGGGCTTCACAACATACATTTTGATGTCATGGTCCCCGTTTTAGGTTGTTTTTTGTGCATAGACGTTTATATTCATTGTGGGATACTAATGAGAATGGGTTATTTTGGTTTTCTAGGTAACACTTAGGTGTCATCAGTTTGAATATATTGGTCTATTTTGTTTTTTGATGGGAAAATATTTTCTTATATGGGTTTTTGTTTGGGTAGTGGAGTGATGGTATTTATACTCATATCCTTTGGAGTATTAGATCCATCTTAGATTAGATCTCTCATCATGGTTGATAGTTTGATTTTCTGTATGACTAGGGATTTTTTGGTTCAGATAGTGTCATATTTTTCATTTATTGGAGTCATAGCATGGCTTCTAGTTAACTACCATGTATTCATGGCGTTGAGAAGAATATGTGGTAGTGGCATTGTAACACCATGCATCAACACATGTTATGAAAATCGTTGGTAATGTTTATCATTTAAATCATGGGAGTGTTCAGGATAAAATGGATTATTATACACCAATATTATCTTGGGTAATTTTTCTAGAATTTATGATGGTCTTGGACTATAGTGTTTACCCTTGTACAAGGGTTTGATAAAATTTGATATATTTAAAATTTTGTTGAATTTTAATATTTATTTAACTAAATATAAATTTACTCTCGCATGTTCATTTTGAGTTATGTTTTAAATGGATAACTGTATTGAGATTCCTTTTCTATGACAGAGTCTAAAATGTGGGTTATATTCTAGTAGATGCATAATCTCATTTCAGGTTTAACGGATGGTCTCGTGGAATTTTTTATTTCATTTATATTTATTTTTCTTTTTGTACGTTTTATTTTTTTCTTTTCATTAGTTTTTTTCATTTTCATTAAATTAACACCCCATAGAGATTTTCATTAGAATTATTGATATTTGGAGAAGGATATGGAAAAGTACAATCCAGTCGAGGAGCTCGTTCAGAAGAAGATTGGGGCTCGGTGGTTTTGGGACATGTGTCCAGTGTAAATATTTAGTACATCTACCTGTATCTAGAACACTTTTTTTTTGTTTTTTATCTAGATCCATAAACCATATTTTTTTAGTTATTAAATCCTTATATAGGTTTTTGGGGACCCCATAATGTCTAATCTAAGAAAAATCATAGAGAAAAGATGGTTTAAGTATGTTTTAGGTGTTTTTCATTCAGGAATACATAGGTACAGAAGGTGTAGTTTAGAGTATACATGTATCATGTACATATTATCAGAAGCGGTTTTTTCAGACTAAAATCTATGTATCAAGGGTACACATGAAATTGTGGGTACTCATGTGTGATTGGGAATGTGGCCATGTAGGGTACATGTCCATATCCCATGTGAGTTATATTTCTAGTGACTATATACTATGCTTAGTAGAACTCTATATTGAGGTACATATCCAGATAAATGGTTGGACATACTGTGTGGGGTTTATAATAGTTATACTATGTTACACACTATGTATTCATGAATTTTACATGCTGATTGGGTTTAGGTACATAGGTATGTACCCTATGTGGGAGTACACTAAGGGGACATAGAACACACACACCAAGTACTTTTGAAAAGTATTTTATGAGTGTCTATGTAACATTTCATGGGGGAACCTGTGAGGTTACACAACATGTACTAGGCGTAGACAACATTTATATATTAAAATTTGGAATGGATTCCTTTTTTTTCCCATAGAGTCATAATTGGTTATGTGATTAGTCCGATTTAGGTGTTTTCCATATAGATTCTAACGGTGGAATCCCTTCGATTTTTATAGTACATAGGGATAGTGTTATGAACAATGAGAATTTAGTTGGATGATTTCATTGATACTTGGATTAAAAAAAATCTAGTGGGTTTTGTTGAAATATTTGAGGCCCTCTATAGGTTTTGGAACATGGTGATCTGAATGTCCTGAGTGTTCCATTATGATCACTTTGTGTTACTTTTAGATGGATACCTAAAAGTGGGATCATGAAGTATATCTACGGAGTTCCTAGTGTGTCCCTTCTTATTTGGATGATTTTCTTAAGGTTAGATAATTTCAGGATTAGGAATTGGGTTGAAAAATGGTGTTGTCATATAAGATGATATTATGTCATGGGGTGGTAGTTATAGCTTTGTCTAATTAACCTTTTATGATTAATCTGATGATCTCTCTATGAATTACCATATGTGGCAGTTATTGATGGAGGGGTCATTGGGTTTTGTTGTTGGATGTTAATATTTCCCACGTGTTAAGGCATTTCATTTCATTCTATGGATGGTTAGTTGGTTTCTATGGATGAGTTATTTTTTAGGATTTCCATATGTTTTTTTCTTGGGTGTTATTTTCCCTCACAATTTTCTTTTAATGAGGATCCCTTCAATATACATTCTAATTAGGTTTTCATGAGTAAAACTGAGAAAACTTTGTATGGGTGATACTCATTAGATTCCCCTTTGGGAAAGTTATTGATCTTGGATCAGTTATTGGAATGTGAAGGAAGTTAGGGATATTTCTACACTAGGGGTGTTTTATGCTTCATGATGATCTGGACGAACCCTAATTTGTGTTTTTACTTATATAGAGTTGGGAAAACTTTTGGATACATTTTCTATGAGTGGCCTGAGTAATTGGGTGCAATAGTAGAGCCCTTAATAGGACTTATCTTTGGGTTGTGAACCCAATGACCATGGGATCATGGTTTTTTTCATATGGTGGAGTAGAGATATCCCATGGTCTTAGTAGGAATGATTCTAATATCTGAGGGACCCGTATGAGCATCTTTATTTGTTAGAATGAATTTTATCAGTTTTTATAGTTCACCTATTTATATTGTGGGTTTGTGAGTTGGACCTACACATGTTTAGTGGGAATTCTCCCTGAATTTTCAGAAAGATTATTTTAATTACATTTTTTGGAAGAGGGGACCATTGGGATATCTTTGATTGATCGTAGTTCCTTATTTTCGATTTGGTACTTTTATTCACTAGTTGGATGTGGTTAAATATCACTTGTGAGAAAATGGATGATCTAGATGAGTGAAGCCTCATCTAGTTGAGTATTCACCATTACTAGAGTGAACTCAAGCTCACTAGGTGATAACGTACTCATATATTGGGTTATTGTTTTATTGTGAATGATTTTGTAGTCCTGGAACCATGATTTTGTTGCACTCTATGGTTTATATATGGAGAACACATAACTATTTTGTCTATATCTAGTTCTATATTCTTTCAACAGAAAATTCGGTAATAATAGGTTCCCTAGATGTGTCGACCATGATATTTATATTTTTAGTTAATATCATGAAATTGGAATCCTAGATAAGAGTATATGTGATTTTTCATGGGAGTGACTATAGTTATTCCCTGGGTTCCAGCATTCCTGGATTTATTTTCATATGTCACAGATATCTTTTGTAGATATAGTAGACACACCTAATATTGTGTGGATAGTTTATACATGTTTTTTGAATCCTCAATATTGGGGTATAATGGGAGTATATTTCCCTCAGTTTTTAGCTAATAACCCATAGTTGGTTGTTCTCAGCGTTTATGTTTTACAACATTGTTTTATGAAATTGTTTATTTGTTCCAATTGTTTTTAGTTTTTATATACCCAAGGAATAAAATAGGTTTATGAACATATTCTGATTATGTAATATCGGATCACCATTAGGGATATCCTAATGAGATTTATTCCGAACACTCTACCCATAAAATTCAGTTTCAATGAGGAAATGATGTTTTATATCATGATGTCAATGTGTTTTTGTGATGGATGGGGAGGAGTACACATATTTGATGATTGGTTAAAGATAATAATTTGGAGTCTTATGGTGTAACTCAGTCATCATGAAGATTATGTGTTTGGTTTGGCTCAGTTTAGGAAATATTTCCTGATGAATCTGTTTTTAGTTATTTTATTTTTTATATGTGGTCATCATAGTTAATGTATAGATTTTTATATCTTATGGTTAGAGTATTCATAATAGTACATTGCATTTTATTTATTATAGCATGCGTCTTGTTGGACTCCTTATGTATAACTCATGTTTTAATGATCACAAATCTCAATAATAATTACACATCATGTTTTAATGATAGAAAATCTTATTGTTGTTAATTAATCTCACTATTTTTTACAAATCTTATGAATGATCACAAATCTCACATATATTATCAAACCATTGTATTTATGTTTCAAATTATCTTTCTTTATAATCGTAAAGATTATTTCATGACAACGTGATGTTTGACAGAGTAAGACAGGCTGTGTGAAAAACATAGTCACAGTCAAACAGACACCGTGAAAAGAATCACTGAAGCAGACATCGTGAAGTCTAATTCTAAGACACCGTGAAGGACACACCGTGACCCAGACATCGTGATGGACGCACTGTGATCCAGACACCGTGAAGGAAACACCGTGACCCAGACACCATGACCCAGACACCGTGAAGGACATACCGTGATCCAGACACCGTGAAGGACACACCATAACCCAAACACCGTGAAGGTCACACCGTGATCCAGACATCGTGAAAGACAAACTGTGAGCCACATTCCATGAGCCACATACCGGGAAGCACATATCGTGAAGGAGACACCATTTTCACAACTTCTGTGACACAATTTCTTAACCTTTTTTCAATATTATTTAAATAATACTAATAGTCATATTTGATGTTTTGAATGCAATTAATGTTATTTAATGATTGTTGTTGGTCTTCCAGGAAACTGTAACTCATATCTATGGAAAGTAAATCATTCCTATTGTCGGATCTTGTGGAATATAAATAATATTGAGCTGTAGTAAAGTAAACGCACGCTTGACACGCCTCGACACACATACTACAATACACACAAGATATGTACTGAACAGAAGAACAATGCTGAGAACAACTGTGAAGAACACATTGCATGATCCTCAAAGAAGTTCTATACATGCAGTCCTACATTACTAAAGAACACACAAAGTACTCTGGAGTCAAGAGAACATATTCTCTCCTAGAGAAACAAAAGCTGAACCACAACACTATGTTTTTCAACAGAAAAAACTAGAGAAGGAATCAGAAGCTATTATGCTGAATATAATGATTCTAGAGCTGCACTTCCAATCACTAGAGATTTCTAATATTTCATATACTTTCTCTAAGTGATTTATTATTTAATTTAAATAAGGGTGTGTATCCTATAAATTTTACACATACAATGTCTCCGGTGCTGAATTGGAGGATATCACAATCCTCATAACTAAACTCCTTACTCTTGTTTACCCACGACAACTGTGGAAGAGGTCCTTGTGTGGCCTTGTCTTTATTATCATTTTCCATGAAGAACAGTGGTAGACGTCCCTGCGTGGCCTGAACAGTCCTGTAATGTTGTTAACCCCAATCTAGGGTGTTTATCACTTTTATATATATGTAAATTTGTGAGGACTAAGTCTAGGCTTGAGAATGAACCTCTTGGTTATATTTGCTGTGATTTTTTAATTTATGTTCAAAATATACAGTATCAAATTTATATACCGTTGCATGTTACATTAAATTAAAAATCTGTATTAAAGTTACATTCATAGTTAATCTAGCAAGTGTTTGTATCAATTGTAATTAAGTAGGTTAGTCTCAAAATATAATTTAATTTTCGGATTAGATTAACTGAGAACTAATCAATATTTTGAGAATCTAATTGAACCATTATAGTTTTACAAATTCACTAAAGTTTAACTTGTTTTATAAATTGGGTGATTTGAATAGAAATTATTTTAACAAAAATTTTAATTGGAACTCAATTCCCCCCCCCCCTCTTGAATATCCACTCTGACCAACATTTGGTATCAAAGGTTTGTTTTTATTAATTCATGTTCTCAAAACACTCCGCTTTCAACTCTGATTTTAGTTTCATCTTTAGAGATCTTAAATTTTTGTTAGTTATAAATTTTACCTCTTTAAATTTACTTTCTAAAATCTAGCTATGAACAATAGAATAGAGGGTGCTGC
Source organism: Viscum album (assembly GCA_963277665.1). Classification (NCBI taxonomy): domain Eukaryota; kingdom Viridiplantae; phylum Streptophyta; class Magnoliopsida; order Santalales; family Viscaceae; genus Viscum; species Viscum album. Next base: position 446,446,039 of record OY728160.1, read on the forward strand.
TACTAACTGACCACATTTCATTAATGGTACAAACTATGCCTAGTGGAAACTTAAAATGAAAATTCATTTGGAAAGTATGAGTTTTGATATCTGGACTGCTATAGAGTCTCAATATAAAATTCTAGAAACTGAAAGAACAATTTTGGATGAACCTACTAAAGTAACTTACAATAATAACTGTAAAGATATTAATGATTTTTATTGTGCACTAGGAGATGAGGAATTAAATAAGTTATCTTCTTGCAAAACTGCTTATGAAATTTGGGATACATTATGTGTTTCTCATGAAGGAACAACCAATGTTAATGAAATGAGATTAAATATGTATACTATTAAATATGATAATTTAAAAATGAAGACTGATGAACATATTTTTGATATGTGTCTCAGTTTTAATGAGATTGAAAATACAATGAGTTCACTTGGTAAAGATATTCCAGCAAAGGAAAAAATTATGAGGATAGTGAGATGTCTGCCAGACCGATGGAGAGGCACATCTGTTTCAATCAGAGAATCATGTGACATTGGAGCTCTATCTATCAAAGAGATTATTGGTAAATTAATGATGTATGAGGAAGAACTCAAAGTTAATAAGGAAGAAGATTATGAACCAAAAAGAAAGTATGTAGCATTTTAATCTACTACTTCTAAAATCAAGGACAAAGACAAAGTACAAATACAAACTGAAAGCTCAACCATTGAATATTTAGATTCAGACAATGATGCTGAGATGGCTCAAATAGCCATAAGATTTAAGAAGTATTATAGGAAGAATAAATTTTTTAGAAAATAAAATTACAAAGGAAGGTACAACAATAAAGGTCATTGTAAAAAAGGATTGGATGAAATCTGATAAAAATGATGAAGTTGTCTGCTATGAATGGAAAAGAAAAGTTCACATAAAAGAAGACTGTCCAAAACAGATGTTCAAAAAGAAACATGATTATAAGGACAAGAAGTACAAGAAATATATGAAAGCTACTTGGAGTGCTTCAAGAAGATAGCACAGGTGAATCTGAAATCTCTTATTCTGAAAATACTCATTCCAATATGTGTTTCATGACCAACATGTCACGACCCGACCCAACGGGGCTCGAGCCGCGACTCCCCAAGCCTGCCTCCAATAAAGACCCCAGTCAACACACTCACTAAACTCCGCCTGCTCCGGGTCCTCCAGGGACTCCGTCAAAATGCATGTGGTCTGCACAAGACACAAACATGTGCAGGAAAAGCCTGTGCAGGGGTGAGTATAAACATACTCAATAGGCACCCCAGAAACCCAAAACCCAAGGGAGAAACTGAAGGGAAACAGTCCGCTCAACCGAGCCAGAGGGAACCCAGACGAGAGGGAAACTCCATCTCGTGACCATCCTCGGCTAAACACAACTAGTCCACTCATCTCAACTCATGTGTATGCCCATACATACACCTTGAACAATCCAGATATACACAGTTCGCGCCACAAAGCCATAAGAGGTACCAACCTCATCGCCAGCAACTGTCCCAACCAGGAGAGTACACTGCACGAACACTGTCATCCCAGATGACACTCATCCGAGAGATACACTCCATCGGGTCCCAAACAAACATCTCAGATGCTCACCCGAGAGGCCACGCTCGTCGGATAACATCACTCGCTGAAACAACCTAACCACCAAACTCCTCGGATAGGGGATCACCGCTAGGGTCCGTTAGGGGATACCAAGACCCACTCCGGTATACGTAGCTCACAGATAGGGGATCACTCCTAGGGTCCGCTGGGGGATACCATAACCCAATCTAGCATACGTACTTCTCACAGATAGGGGATCACACCCAGGATCCGCAGGTGGATCCCACAACCCGATCTGGCGCTCGACAGAAGCTCAACACTCAGATAGAGGATCATCACCCATATAAATGTGGTTACGATGATACCAGAACACTATCTGGTATAACTCGTGATGTAGGTGATCGAACCGACGATGTCGTAACCCTACCGAAACCAAGCGCTGAGTAGGGGATCGCATAACCAACGATACTGCAACCCTACTATAAACTTCATGCTGAGTTGGGGATCGTATACTCGATGATGCCACAACCCTACTGGGCAAGACCCACCGCATAGGGGATCATATTTCCGATGATGCCACAAACCCTACGGGGTTAACCTGCTAGATAGAGGATCGCCGCCTGTAAATAAGCGGTCACAGCGATACCAAGAACCCGATATAGGGTAAAGATGCTAGAGGATCCGCTCTGGGCCCACCGGAGGGATACCACAACTCTAAGAATTTAAACATCTCATCGAGAGGATCACAAACCCATAAGAAGGTTGTGATGCCACACAAAACCTCGTAGGAACGAACCAATGGAGAACCCTCAACCACTGCTGGTCCAAACGTCGCTAACCCGAGCGACCCGCCACAACGCCACACTGCGCACCTCCCAGGCCAAAACCGAGGCCACCCTCACGTTCCATGCGGAAAAACACGTAGTATAGGCTGTTTACTCGACCGAAATGGAGCACCGGTGAAAAAGGCACTATTCACCGTAGCTAGCTCGTGTGGGGCCCACACAATGATCCCAAAACCCATCGAGCGAATCACACCATGGCGATCCCCCTCGGAAAAACAAGCGGAATCGAATACTCGCTCGTCCGAAACAGACACCCGGTGAAAAAGGCACTATTCACCGAAGCCCAGCTCGGGTGGGGCCCACACCTGGATTTTGAAACTCATCGAATGGAATGCACCATTGCGTTCCTCTCAGAAAAACACATAGGATCAACAATTCATCCGCCAAAATCGGACTCCTGGTGCAAAAGCTGCGTTTCTCCGTAAACGCCAAAACCCGGCCTCGTGGGGCCCGCACCGCATTCTCAGTCCCAACACCCGGAAATCATCTCAAAAAGTCCTTCGTACCATCAGGGTCTCAATGCCACTAACGGCACATCAAACGGACGTTCCGGGTAGAAGTTACAACGGCCCGAAGTCGTGAAATAATAAAATAATATTATTTATACGGCGTTTATAGCTCCCGGGACACGATACCGAACCTTTAAACCCTCGAACCCACACCGGAGGGTTCGCCTCGTCGTCAGGGTCGTGTCGCCGCAAACGGAGCGCGAATCCAGCTCCTGGTTTGCAGGATACGGGGGTTTAAAGACCCACGTATGGTAAAAGAGGCCGGACCGGCCGCCGCCGCCGGCCCGCCCTAGCCGGCGGCCCTCCGCCGCGCTCCGCCGGCGGATCTTCCGCGGACCGCCGGGGGCACCGCGGTGGTCAGTTTTGCGATCCGAAGGCGTCTACATGGCCCTCGGGACCCGATCTACACTTCTACGGCTTCAATTTGACGAAAAACGCAGCAACAACGGGATCGGGGGTTAAAACTCAAATCTGCCGACCTCGCGGGCGAAACGCCGACGTTCTGCCTTAGATCCGCACTCCAGAGCTTCCGCCGCACGCTCCTGGAACGTTTGCCATCGAATTACGAGCTCGTGTGTGTTTCGTTTGCTCGATTCGGTGGAGTGGCGACGAAGAACTGCGAAGAACGTCGAGAGGAACGATAAGGGGGGGCTGATAGTTATATCAGCTCCCCGCCGGTGCCAAACCCGCCTCGGACCCGACGCCCAATGCGAACAAAAGTAAGGTCATCCCTTGGGTAAACGCGCCATTATGAATGCAACGAAGCACTCAGATTTTCCATCTGAGACTCCGTTCATAAGTTATTCGTGCCGACGCTCGCACACTAACTTCACTACTTATTTACGAAAACACCCCTGGTGGCGTTTCACACCGGAGGCCCGCGCTCGCAATGTTTAAACCCCTCCTAGGGTAAACGGAACGTTTCGGACGCAACCGTGCCCTCAGAATCCAGTTCTGAGCTACCGTTTAGGAGATATCACACCCCTGCCACGTGCATAGTATAAAAATACTTAATATTCTTATAAAATTAATTCCGGCCACACCGGGCCTCAGAATCGCACGCCGTCTTCGTGCCTAGCTCTGAAATTCTCCGTAGAAATATTCCAAAGTCTGACAGGACCAAAAAACCAAGTCGCTACATCCTACCCACCTTAGAACTTATCGTCCCCGAAAAGCTCTAAGCACAAGAAAAGCGACTGGACTCTCAACTGGGTCTCACACACCAGCGAGCTCACCAACAAACACCCACACAGGGTCTTACCAACGCCCTGAACAAAACTCATGCAAGCAACAAAAAGGAGGGTACCACTAAACAAGGTCTATCAAACTACTGCAGTAAGTAGAAAAGACACAAGGCGTACCACTATCCATCTGTGGTGCCTCTGGGTTGACTGCCTCCAGGGCATGCAGTTGTCTTCACCCTCGACCATCAGCTCCCTGAGCATGGCGTGGACCACCTGGGGGTGGGGGTGGTGGCAACTGGTACTGCCTACCACCGCCTCCTACTGCACTAGCTCCGCCGCCACATCCCTCGCCCTGCGGACCTCCTTGATCGAGACGCTGCCTCTGCCAAGGCGGTCTATCGACCGACTCCCTCTCAACAGCACATCGGATCGAACAATCTCTAGAAAGATGTCCCCAATCGTCACAAGCGTAACACTGCCTCTCTTGCGGCTGACCAAAACTGGCCTGCAAACCCTGTGAGCCATGACCCTCAGATCCTCCATCCTGGTGTTGCCTCCTGAAACGTCGACCACGTACAGACACCTGAGTCTGTCGTTGGCTACCAGATGTTGATCCGACTGAAAAAGTCTCATCCCTCGAGTTCCCAGCACTAACAGGGGGAATCTGGTCAGCCAGAAAACTCTCCACCACCAACGCTCGCTCCAACACTCCAGCATAGGTGGGCATGCACAAGGAAACCACACCTGCTCGGATGTCCCTGCGTAAGCCCTACTCGAAGGTCTGAGCCCTAAAGAACGGGTCTCAAACCATATCTGGGGAGTAGTGTGACAGGTATGTAAACCTCGCTGAGTACTCCGACACAGTCATGCTCTCCTGTCGAAGCTGGAGAAGCTCCTAGATCCGCACTGACCTCAGCGTCGCCGGATAGAACTCCTACCTGATGAGCCGCTCAAACTGTACCCACGTGAGCGTCTCCTCATCATGGGACTGCGTCACCAAACTCCATCATAGACCGGCAGAACCATGCAGAAGGCTCGCCGCTAGGACCACCATCTGATCTGGAGGTGTTCTCACTAGGCGGAACACCCGGGGGACTGCCTCAAGCCAGTCATCAGCTGCCTGGGGGTCTGGATCACCCAGGAACCTCAGAGGTCACTGACACTGGAACTCGTGTAGTGCACTCAGCCTACGTGCAACCTCGTCCTGCACTGCCGGCACAACCAGCGGCTCGACAGGTGGTGGATCAACTGGCAGACCACCTGGAGGTGCAACCTCAGAACCTGCACTCTGCTCCACAGCCTCTACACGGGGCAAGTAGTCAGCACAATCATGTTGCGGAACCCTCTCTGGCTGTCATCGTGGAGGCATCCTGAAAAACATTCAAGACGCACCACAGTCAAATAGTATATCTGGAGAGCTGACTCAAGAAGGATAAGGAAATACCCAAAAACCCAGTCCTATATGATGCATATACCATTATGTCCCTACGACCAGTGTACGAATGTCCCAAGTCGAAAGGCAGGTTATCAGAGTCCTGGTGTATAGATACGTTGGCCACCGTAGCAACACTAGAGTCCCAGGCCTGAAAGCCGAACTCGAAACATCCAAACACTACTGCTATGAAACCCAAACAAAAATCATAGCTAGACCTGCTACGCTCTGAGATCCCAATGGTGGAACCTCCTCTGATACCACTCTTTCATGACCCGACCCAACGGGGCTCGAGCCGCGACTCCCCAAGCCCACCTCCAATAAACACCCCTGTCAACACGCTCACTAAACTCCGCCTGCTCCGGGTCCTCCTGGGACTCCATTGAAAGGCCTGTGGTCTGCACAAGACACAAACATGTGAGGGAAAAGCCCGTGCAGGGGTGAGTATAAACATACTCAGTAGGCACCCCAAAAACCCCAAACCCAAGGGAGTAACTGAAGGGCAACAGTCTGCTCAACCCAGCCAGAGGGAACCCAGACGAGAGATAAACTCCATCTCGTGACCATCCTCAGCTAAGGACAACTAGTCCACTCATCTCAGCTCAGGTGTATGCCCATACATACACCTTGAACAATCCAGATATACGCAGTTCGCGCCACAAAGCCACAAGAGGCACCGAACACATCGCCAGCAATTGACCCAACCAAGAGAGTACACCGCACAAACACTGTCATCCCAGATGACACTCAGCTGAGAGATACACTCCATCGGGTCCCAAACAAAAATCTCAGACGCTCACCCGAGAGACCACGCTCGTCGGATAACATCACTCGCTGAAACAACATAACCACCAAACTTTTCGGATAGGGGATCACCTCTAGGGTCTACTAGGGGATACCAATACCCACTCTTGTATACGTAGCTCACAGATAGGGGATCACTCCCAGGGTCTGCTGGGGGATACCACGGCCTGATCTAGTATACGTAGTTCTCACAGATAGGGGATCACACCGAGGATCTGCTGGGGGATACCACAACCCGATCTGGCGCTCGACAGAAGATCACCACTCAGATAGAGGATAATCGCCCATATAAAGGTGGTCACGATGATACCGTAACCCTATCTGGTATAACTCGCGATGTCGGGGATCGAACCGACGATGTCACAACCCTACCAAAACCACGCGCTGAGTTGGGGATCACATAACGAACGATACCGCAACCCTACTATAAACTTCATGCGGAGTAGGGGATCGTATACCCGACGATGTCACAACCCTACTGGGCAAGACCCACCGCGTAGGGGATCATATTTCTAAAGATGCCACAAACCCTACAGGGTTAACCTTCTAGATAGGGGATCGACGCCCGTAAATAAGCGGTCGCAACGATACTAAGAACTCGATCTAGGGTAAAGATGCTAGAGGTTCCTCTCCGGGACAACCGGAGGGATACCAAAACTTTAAAAATTTAAACATCCAATCAAGAGGATCACAAACCCATACGAAGGTTGTGATGCCACCCGAACCCTCGTAGGAACGAACCAAGAGAGAACCCTCAACCACTACTGGTCCAAACGTCACTGACCCAAGTGACCCACCACAACACCACACTGCGCACCTCCCAGGCCAAAACAGAGGCCACCCTTGCGTTCCACGTGAAAAAACATGTTGGATAGGCTGTTTACTCGCACGAAACGGAGCACCGGTGGAAAAGGCACTATTCACCGTAGCTAGCTCGTGCGAGGCCCTCAAAACGATCCCGAAACCCATCGAGCGGATCACACCACGGTGATCCCCTCGGAAAAACAAACGGAATCGACTACACGCTCGTTCGAAACGGACACCCGGTGAAAAAGGCACTATTCACCGAAGCCCAGCTCAGGTGGGGCCCGCTCCTGGATTTTGAAACTCATCGAACAGAACACACCATTGCATTCCTCTCGGAAAAACACACATGATCGACTATTCATCCGCCAAAATCGGACTCCTGGTGCAAAAGCTGTGTTTCTCCGCAAATGCCAAAACCCGGCCTCGTGGGTCCCGCACCCCGTTCTCAGTTCCACTACCCGGAAACCATCTCAAAAAGGCTGTCATACCATCAGGGACTCAACGCCACTGACGGTACGTCAAACAGACTCTCCGGGTAGAAGTTACAACGGCCTGAAGTCGTGAAATAATAAAATAATATTATTTATACGACGTTTCTAGCTCCCGGGCCACGATCCCAAACCATTAAACCCTCAAACACACACCGGAGGGTTCGCCTCGTCTTCAGGGTCGCGTCGCCGAAAACGGGACGCGAATCCGGCTCCCTGTTTTCATGATACGGGGGTTTAAAGACCTTCGTATGGTAAAAGAGGGCGGACAGGCTGCCGCCGCCGGCCCGCCCTGGCCGGCGGCCCTCCGCCACGCGCCGCCGCGCCGGCTGATCTTCCGCGGACTGCTAGGGGCACCCCAGTGGTCTGTTTTGCGATCTGGAGACGTCTACACAACCCTCGGGACCCGATCTACACTGCTACGTCTTCAATTTGCAGAAAAACCCTGCAAAAACGGGATCGGGGGTTAAAACTCAAATCCGCCTAACTCGCGGGTGAAACGTCGACGTTCTGCCTTAGATCCTCGCTCCAGAGCTTCCGCTACACGCTCCTGGAACATTCTCCGTCGAATTCCGAGATTGTGGAGCTTCGTTTTCTCGATTCGGTGGAGCGGCGGCAACGAACGACGAAGAACGTCGAGAGGAACTATAAAGGGGGGGGGGGCACTGATATTTATATCAGCTGCCCGCCGGCGCCAAACCCGCCTCAGAGCCGACGCCCGATGCGAACAAATGTAAGGTCACCCCTAGGGTAAACGTGTCTTTCTGAATGCAACTTCGGACTCAGATTTTCCAATCGAGACTCCGTTCATAAGTTATTCGAGCCGATGCTCGCACACTAACTTCGCTACTTATTTACAAAAATGCCCCTGATGGCGTTTCTCACCGCAGGCTCGCGCCCTCAAAGTTTACACCCTGCCTAAGGTAAACGGCACGTTTCGGACGCAACCGTGCCCTCAGATTCCATTTTTGTTCTAACGTTTAAGAGATATCACACCCCTGTAACATGCATAGTATAAAAATACTTAATATTATTATAAAATTAATTCAGGGCACACCGGGCATCGGAATTGCGCGTCGTCTTCGCGCCTAGCTCTGGAATTTTTCGTAGAAATATTCCAAAGTCTGACAGGACCAAAAACCTGAGTTTCTACACAACACATCTGAGGTAACCTTAGATACTCTTATTTTAAATTCCTCTTATTCTGGAGATGATGCAGAATCTGATTCTGATTCTCAAGATATGTCTAAGGATGAATTATCTGAATATTTTAATATGGTATAAGAAACATGAAATGAACTTAAGGACAAATATATGTTATTAAAGAAATTTCATTCTCTCACTTCAAATGATAAATCTGCTCTTGATATTGAAAAAGAAAATAATTCTCAACATTTAATGGAAAATACAGAAGTGAAAATGTTAAATGAGAAACTTAGAAAGGACTTAGAAAAGTTAAGAAATGGAAAAAAAACTTCCTCAAATTCTAGGAAAGCAAGTCACACCGAAATACACTACTGGAATTGGCTACCAACCTAGACATAGACAGATTACTAATAATAGATTTATTCCTAAATCTGGATAGAATACTGTTAGTTCCAGTTCTGGAAGTTCATATGCTTCAACTAGTTATCCATATGGTTATAGGTCAAATAGATTTTATCTTTCAAAATCTTTTCATTCTATAAATTATATGAGACCATAAGACAAATTTGGGTACCAAAATCATTGATCATTAACCTATCTGGACCCAAGACGATCTGGGTAACAAAGTCATTTCCCATCTAAATCTATTTTGTAGGAAACATGTTTCAAGAGTTCCCACAAGAAGACATGGTATTTGGATAGTGGATGTTCAAGACATATGTCTGGGGATTACCCATTCTTCAAGAGCCTAATCAAGGTTGATGGAGGCCATGTCACCATTGGTGATAATTTTAAAGGAAAAATCATCGGCCTAGGCCAAATTGGTAACACTAACTCAGTTTTAATTTCTAATGTTTTATTTGATGATGGATTGAAATATATCTTGTTAATTATTTCTCAATTATGTGATGATGTCTTTAATGTTAAATTTGAAAATAATTCTTGTAATGTTTTTAATTATAAAAATGTTTTAGTATTTTTTGCTTTAAGAAATGAAAATGTTTATGCTGTTGATTTAAATTCTTTAGCGAAAAAAATGTTACTTGCCTAAATTATTTTCATAAATAATCTTGGTTATGTCATAGAAGATTGGGACACTGCAACATCCACTCACTTAGAAAACTAACTAGGAAGAACTTAGTTAGAGACTTACCAAAACTTGAGTTTCCAAATGAAAAAATCTGAAATCCCTGTCAAATGGGAAAGCAAAACAAAATCTCTTTCTAAAAATAGAATGAAGTGTCAACTTCTCAACCTCTTGAGTTGGTCCATATGGACTTGTTTGGACCTTCTAAATTTTCTAGCTTAAATGGGAGGCACAATGTCTATGTCCTTGAAGATGTCTTTTCTAGATATACATGGGTATAATTAATATCTCACAAAAGTGAATCTTGATCTTACTTTATTAAATATTCAAAGTCTGTAGAAAACCATTGTGGACTTATGATTAAGACCCTGAGAAGTGATCATGGCCGTGAGTTTGAAAATCAAGAGTTTGAATCTTATTACTCACACAATGGCTATAGTAAAAAAAAATTCTGCCCCTAGGACACCTCAACAGAATGGTGTAGTAAAAGAAGAAATATAAACCATCAAGAAATTGCTGAAACCATGCTTAATGAGTATGACCTGCCTAATTATTTTTGGTTTGAGGCTATGAATACAGCTTGTTATATATCATCAATAGAGTCTTAGTCAGACTTGTTCTCAAGAAGACCCCATATGAACTATGGAATAATAGAAAGCCTAAAGTCTATTACTTTATAGTCTTTGTATGTAATGTATTTATTCATAATATAATGAATAATCTGGTCAAGTTTGCTTCCTAAGAGCGATGAAGGAATATTTTTAGGATATTATTTAACTAGCAAAGCCTATAGAGTTTTCTATAAGAGAACCATGTGTGTGGAATAATCTGTTCACATCATATTTGATGAAACTAATCCACAAAAACCTAAGTCATATCTTGAGAATCTTGATGAAAATTTATCTGTTCAGAACCTTAATTATTAAATCAATGAACCTGCTGTAAAGACAACCAGTTCTAGACATATTTCAGAATCTTCTCCTTCAGAACCCGAACCTAGGGAAGAACCTGAAATTTCTAGTCCTACCTTTACTAGATCAACTAGAATTTTAAAGAATCATCCTTTAGATGATGTTGTTGGTAATCTTGATAGAGGGACACAGACTATAGATTCTCTGAGAAATCAGTTTGAACATGAAGCTTTCTTGTCACAGCTTGAACCTAAAAATATTGATGATGCTATTAATGATTAATTTTGGGTAATTTCTACACAAGAAGAACTCAATTAGTTTGAATGAAATAATGTTTGGAAACTAGTAGAATGACCTATGTACACTTTCAACATAGGCACTAAATGGGTTTTTAGAAATAAAGTAGATAAATTAGGAAATATAGTTACAAACAAGGCTAGATTAGTTGCACAAATTTATAGCCAAGAAGAAGGAATTGACTATGAGGAGACTTTTTCTCCAGTATCCAGACTAGAAGCCATTAGGATCTTACTTTCTTATGCTCTACATATAACTTTCAAACTATATCAAATGGATATTAAGAGTTCATTCTTAAATGGGTTTATAGCTGGGGATGTTTTTGTTGAACAACCACATGGATTTACAAAGTCTCATTTTCGAAATCATATTTTCAAATTATCAAAAGAATTATATTGTTTAAAGAAAGATCCAAGAGCTTGGTATGATAGATTAAGTAATTTTATAATTTATAAAGGGTTTACAAAAGGAATAGCTGATCCTACTCATTTTATAAAATGAATTTATAAAGATGTTTTAGTCGTACAAGTTTATGTAGATGACATTATATTTGTATCATCAAGAAATTACTTATGTAATGATATTTCTAAAATGATGCAAAACGAATTTGAAATGAGTTTAATGAGAGAACATAAATTCATTCATGGATTTCAAATCATTAAAACAATAATGGAATTATTTTAACCCAAAGTAAATATACTAGAGATCTTTTGAAACGTTTAGGATTGGATAGCACAAAAAGTAGTGACACTCCCATGAGTACCACCTGTAAGTTGAATCTTGATGATGATGGAAAACTTGTAGATCAAAACACTTATAGAATAATGATTTGAAGTCTACTATACTTGATTACAAGTCGTCCTGATATTATGTTTAGTGTGTGTATGTGTGCTCGTTTTCAAGGAAACCCTAAAGAGTCACATTTAAATGCTGTAAATAGAATTTTCAAATACCTCAAGCATACTCCCAATTTTGGACTGTTCTATCCAAAAGGACAATCATTTGAACTAGTTAGCTATTCTAATGATGATTTTGATGGATGTAAGTTAGATAGAAAAAGCACCTCTGGAACATGTCACTTTTTTGGAAAGTCACTAGTATCATGGTGTGGTAAGAGAAAAAAATTGTTGCATTATCTACTACAGAAGCTGAATACATAGTAGCTGGGAGTTGTTGTGAACAATTTTTATGTATGAAACAAACTTTACTAGACTATGGATATCAATTCAGACATGTACCAATAAATTGTGACAACACAAGTGCTATAAAAATTTCAAAGAATCGTGTTTCTAACTCTAGGACAAAGCATATTGATGTAATACATCACTTTTTGAGGGATCATTACCAAAAAGGTGATATCACATTGAATTCATTGGTACTGAATATCAACATGCTGATATATTCACCAAACCATTAAATTTTGAGAGATTAGACTACATAACACATGTTCTTGGTATGATTAATCATAAATAGACATCCTACAGATCTTACTGCTTACTATCTTGCTATATTTTACTTTGCAGTTTCATATTCACCGTTTATTAGTTACTATTTCATGCTTACGGTCTGACAATGACAGAACAGTTCACTCACTGTCACACCCTGACTGCACAGAATGGTTACTATCTAACCGTGATGACAACTAACTATCTCACCGTGGCGACTGTTTTTCATCGCACCGTAATGCCTACTCATGGTCTCACCGTGAAGATTCTCTATATGTTTATTTTTAACCCGCATCGCGGTAATTTCTAATTCACCGCTATTTGATTTCCCGTGTTTTTGTTTTTATGAAGTTTGACATTCCCAAATGATAAAACATAAGAGGTTTTCACTCGATTCATTACCCGATATCTCTCCTTCTCACTCTCTTGAAAACACTTTACCTTGAAATCCATCTCTTCTCCCTCACCTGAACCGTTAGTGAATTCCAAGTATGAAGTGTCCATCTTCACCCTTGTCTGAGAAGCGCCGCTCTAAGAATCAAAAAATAGCACTAAGGATAGCACCCAAGGAACCTCTAAATTCGAATCATGTAAGTCGTACTATAGTTCATGAGAAATAGATTTTCCATGATTGGCTGCTTTCTAGAAAGTCTTTGGTCCTGAAAATCATAAGAGAACATGGATGGTTAAAATGGTTCTCTAGACAAGATAGACTAATTTATCCAAGGTTGGTATCTCAATTTTACCAATATGTAATTTTTTCTTTTGATACTAGAGAAATATATATGGTAACAAGCTGGATCAATGGACAAAAGTGTTCATTATCTTCAAGGATATTGGCTTCATGCCTGAGGATTCCTCATGAAGGAATTTGTGATGATTACCAAGGGGACCCTCCTCCAACAACTGACATTTTTCTTCTGGATAATTCTTTGGAAATCCTGACTGGAAATGGTACCGAGCGAAGGGCAATAGAAGTTGAATTGGATGGGAAGACAAGACTACTTTTCAAATTTGTTTAGAATTTGATTAGTCCAAGAAAAAGATATTTTTCTGTGTTGAAGTATCAGGATGTGTTATTGATTCATCTATTGAAGAATGGACATAATATTAATTTGTGCCAATATGTCATTAATCATATATGTGAGCTGATTAAAGCCACTTCCAGATCCACCTCCTTGTTTTAATCAAGGATGATTTTGGCCATGTTATTTTCCAATGGATTAGTTCGACTGAATGAAGAAAGGATAGAGGATTTTTATTTCTTTTTATCCAAGCCTATCATCAGAAGGATGAAGATTAATTGGATCCCCTAGAATAAGCATTGTGTTGTGGATAATGATCAACTTTATAATAAGTACTATCCTTTTGATTATCCAAGAAGGCCAATGAATATAACTGATCCTGGTTTGGAACCAGATGAAGTGGCTGATTACCTTGAAGAAGAAGAAGAAGAAGAATAAGAGGCTGAAATACCTCAAGAGGAAGCAGCTCTTGGTGAGAAAGAAAGGAATGTTGTCCCTGCTGATGTTCCTGCTTAAATACCTCTTAGAGAGGAAGTTGTTGATGTTTTTAGAGAAGAATAAGCTCAAGATTATAGAGATGATTTTGATCAAGAAGTTCAGTCTGAGGTTACATGAGATCCTATTATCCCTGATTTAGAGCAGCAAGTCATGGAAGAAGATGATCTAGGAGAAATCCCTGCTAGGGAAAATGTTAATCAAGAGGATCTCCGTGTTGAAAAAAAAGAATCTCTGGAAGCAAAACCGATGGAACAATCAGTTCTAGAGTACATTCCCTCTGCTGAAGAGAGGATGAAAATTGCCTTTAAGTTGGCACAACAAGAATTTTTTGAAGAGATTAGAGCTTATCCTGTGGATCATGATCATGTAGTGGAGCTTTGAGAACCTGAAATGGTAGCACATTTTGAGGGGGAGGAACCTCGAAACCTTGAGATTGAAGAAGCTGGATATGCTGGAAACTCTCAACAAATTGTCACACATTCTGTGTACACGTGATATGAGTTTCCATGTTTTTATGATGTGAGAGAATCACAACAAGTGACTGCCACTGGTACAGATCTTTCTTCTTTGTTTCAACTGAAGTCAGTAGCTCACCCAGAACCAGAACCTGAGCCTCAACCTTTATCTAAATCTGAAACTAATTCTGAGTCACAACCAGAATCTTCATCAGAACCTGTAACACTACCATCAAATACATTATTTACCGAGAAACAATCCTTTGTAACTAAGGATGATTTGAATGTCTTTGGAGAGACTATATTGGCTGGTGTTGAGAAGATTTTATCCACTCAACCTCGACCAGTGACTCAACTATGTCAAAAAGATGCATCGATTATTTTGGAAAATATTATTATTCATATTAAACCAAGGATGATTCAAGAAATAAAAGAAGTCAGAGGTGAAAATAGGTTGCTTAGTGCTGATGTTGCTAATTTGAATGGTTTTGTGGAAAACATGCAAATAGAATTGTCTTTAAGATCAGAGCATGTTCCTTCTCATGTTTCTGCACCTGCACATGTTGCGGCTTCTCATGAACCAGATGGTTACAACCTTTCTCGAGAGATTGTGTCTCAAGTGCATCCTTATCTTCTATCTTTTGATGCAAGATTCGATCAAGACACACCAAGATGATACAATGCATGAGAGAGCTTGTGGAAAATCTGAATAATCTCATAGATGAATACACTGGATGTCTACAAAATTTTTTGAAATAGCTCAAAGTTCTAACCCATGCTGTCAAGGCTTCTCCTCCCTCTGGTCAGACATCCACACCTTATTTGGATGATTCCTTTCTTTGGTCCATAATCATGGACGAACTTCAGAATTCCCTTAGTGGTTTCGATCTGTCTCCTCTGTCTGATGTTATGAAAACAATGATAGAGCACATGAACTTGTTCAGATTCATTCTAAGATTGCAAATGATGCTCAACAAGAGATCACCAGAAGATAGACTTTTATCTCGGCCAGATTTTCTCTAAAAGTGACATGACTAATCACTTTACATACCTTTTGGAGGACCTGAAAATCCATCATGTGACTCATGCTTTTAAAGCTCAAGTTCTGAAGCTTACAGAGTTCACCCAATTGTTGGTCATGTTCATGGAGAATAAGGATGATATTGAAAAGGATATGCAATATGGTGGAGAAATCATTACAGATTTCATCAATCATTTGAAGCTATATCTTCATGTTCAGAGCACTGCTATCATTGCTTCAGTTGCTGCACCCCTCAGACCTGGTCTATCTACCTTAGATTCAACTACTATGTCAGTCAGTCAAGCCCTTTCTCAGATCTGACCAGTCATTCTTAACCTACCACAAACTATATCTTCTACAGGTCATACTATGGCTCCATATATTTTTTAAGGTCTACCCTTTCCATATTTTTCTACCACATATATGCCTTCTTCTACATCAGAATCAGATACTGCTGCTGATAAAGTCTAGGAAAAGGCCGATCCATGAAGAGTCAAGTGACTTCATTCCTTTTTGATGGGATGTTATTTGCTGTTTAATGTTTGTATTTCTACTGTATCATGTATTATAGACGTTTTTAATAACAAATTAATTGTTTCACTCCATTCCTTCTATTTCACTTTTTGATAATCCCAAAAGGGGTAGAAAGAGTACATGTATTAGTATTCTAAAGAGATATGTTACTGTAGAATCCAGTATTCTCTAAATCTGTTATTATATATGTTATTTTCTAAAATTTTGCATTTCATTTATATTCTAGCTTTACATGAATTTTGATCATCAAAAAGGGATATATTGTTGGACTCATCAAGTATTACTCATGTTTTAATGATCACAAATCTCAATAATAATTACACATCGCGTTTTAATTATTGAAAATCTTATTGTTGTTAATTAATCTCAATATTATTTACAAATCTTATGCATGATCACAAATCTAACTTATCTTATGACACCATTGTATTTATGTTTCAAATTATCTTACTTTCTAATGGTTAAGCTTAATCCAAGACACCGTGATGTTTAACATAGTAACACAAACTATGTGCAATGCACAATCATAGTAAAACAAACACTGTGAACAGAAACACTAAAGCAGACACCGTGATGTCTAAGTCTAAGACACCATGACCCATACACCGTGAAGGACACACCGTGACCCATACACCGTGAAGGACACACCGTGGCCCAGACACCGTGACCCAAACACCGTGAAGGACACACCATGACCCAGACACAGTGAAGGACACATTGTGACCCAGACACCGTGAAGGACACACCGTGATCCAGACACCGTGAAATACATGTTGTGAGCCACTTACCGTGAGACACATACCATGAGCCACATATTGTGAGTCAGATACCATGAAGGAGACACCGTTTACACAACTACTGTGACACTATTTCTTAAATTTTTTTCAATATTATTTAAATAATACTAACGGTCATATTTGATGTTTTTAATGCAATTAATGCTATTTAATGACAGTTGTTGGTCTGTCATGAATCCGTACCTCGTATCTATGGAAATGAAATAATTCCTATTGTCATAGATCCTGGAATATAAAGAATATTGAGCTACAGTAGTGTACATGTGTGCTTGACATGTCTCGACATGCATACTACAATACACACAAGCTCTGCACTGAACAAAAGAACAATACTAAGCACAACTCTGAAGAACACATTGAATGATCCCCAAAGAAGTTCCATAAATGCAATCCAACATTACTGAAGATTGCACGAAGTACTCTGGAGTCAAGAGAACATCCTCACTCCTGGAGAAACAAAAGCTAATCCACGACACTCTGTTTTTCAAAAGAAAAATCAGAGAAGGACTTAGAAGCTATTCTGCTGAATCCAACGAGTCCAGAGCTGCACATCAAATCACTAGAGCTTTCTAATCTTTCATATACCTTCTCTAAGTTATTTATTATTTACTTTCGAGCAGTGTGTGTATCGTGTCTATTTTACACATACACTTTCTCTTGTGCTGAATTGGAGGATATCACAATCCTCATACCAAAAACACCTTACTCTTGTTTCCCATGACAACTGCGGAAGAGGTCCTTGTGTGGCCTGGTATTTATTTTCATTTCCCATGAAGAACAGTGATAGAGGTCCCTGCGTGGCCTGTATAGTCTTGTACTGTTATTAACACTGATCCAAGGTGTTGATCACTTTTATATATATAAATTTGAGAGGACTAAGTCTTGGCTTGAGACTGATCCTCTTGGTTATATTTTCTAGGATTTTTTAGTCTAAGTTCATAATATTCTGTATCTAATTTAAATATTGCTTCCTAATACTTTGAAAAACAAATCTGTTTTAATGTTACTTTGATAGTTAATCATGAAAGTGTTTTTATCTATTGTAAATCAGTAGGTTGGTTTCAAAATCTAATTTAATATTCTGATTAGATTAACCGAGAACTAATCAATCTTTTGAGAATCTAATTGAACCTTTACAGTATTTCAAAATCACTATAGTTTAACTTGTTTTATAAATTAGGGGATTTTAATAGAAAATATTTTAACAAAAATTTTAATTGGAACTCAATTCCCTCCCCCCTCTTGAGTATCCACTCCAACCAACATGTCTATTATTTGTTTATTATTATTCCTACTCTAATCGTTCTCTGGATGTTTGATTTTTGTTCGTTCAACTATTATTGTACACTGACCTAAGGGTATTAACTCACCACTAAATTTGTAGAGAAATTTCATTCTTCTACAGTCATGGGATTTCAAGGTGCCACAAATGATGGATTAGGAAAAGCCATATCGAGTGACAAGTCTGGTAGACGAAGGATGATTCATTATAAAGCTATTTTATGTTGATATGTTTACAATATTTTCAAGCATTGAGTGATTATGATCACATGTATTGAAGACTATAATGTTTATATGAAAAACATTGAAATACACAAATCCTCTCAGCTCTCGAGATGTAATGATACATATTTAATGTTATTTTTTATGTAAATAATGTAAAACACAGTTCTTCATATCTTGGGTCTCTGTAATATTCCTAATTTTTTGCATCAATAAAAATATATTAAGTTGATATGGACCCCTTTATAATTTATATTTCATCATAAACTATTTATAATATTGAAATTTATTTTTAGAACATAATTATAAATATATTCATCATTTTCAAAAGTGGTCAATTTATATAATATGAAAGTTATTTAATGATTCATCTCTTATGATATAATGATATTCCGTCTTTTTAGGACATTAGATTCCATGATGTCAGAATAATAACTTTAATAGAAATTTACAAATGATTTAATTTGTATCAAATCGTACAATGAAATATGAGCGTCATATTTATGTTTTTTCAATTATTAATGATATAAAATGATACAAAATATTAAATATTATGTTTTGACAAAAACCCTAGTTGGGTTTTCAAATATTGTATCCCAGATAGGTCATAGGTACACTTATATGATTTAAATGGTGAAATAATGTTTTAGATCACAATGAGTAATCTGATAGTTTGATTCCTATGAGACCAATGCTTACAAATTGATAATGATTCACAGATCATTATACAATTTTTCAATGCTAATAAAAATTATTTTTATGGTTTATAGACCCATAAGGGAAAAATATTATTTTAGTATAATTATAATGGTTAAATCAGATTTTTGGAATTATACTATGAAATAAGAGAATCTGATTAATATGATGTAAATTTCTAAACATTGAAAAAGATTTTATGAACATTATACTTTGTATTCACTTAAATCCAAGTGTTTTAGCCAATTTTGACCCCTAAAATGAAGTGAATCATCTTAATTAAAATATATATGTGAATGAAATTTCAAATCCAACCTTTTAACATAAGTATCATATATATGCCTGTTTGATATATATATATATGTGTGTGTGTGTGTGTTAAAAATTATTCAATGATCACTCTATTGATATTCCATTCAAATATAAGACTTTATTCATAGATTGGAAAATGTTATGGGAGAAATTTTACTCTAAAAGTATTTTAAATGCGAAATCAGGCATTTCAATTCTTCCCATGAAATCTGATTGTTAGATGTATGTTTTGTCATCGCTTAAATATAAATAATTATTCAATGATATTTTTATTATGTTTTCACGTCCCTCAATGAAACTTTGGTTATTTTTCCCTCATAATGAGTTATAGGTTGTCTTAATTAAATTATGAAGAAAAAAAGGTGTTTTAGATCATGTTGAACAATACAATGATTGGTATAAAAAATAGATGATTCATATTATCTATAAATTATGCAATGATCCTTATCATATGTTTCTATAGTAATAAATGACATCTTCATTGGTTTAGATACTCGTATATGAAAAATAAATTTTATGGGAATTAGGAAGTTGAAATCAGGTGTTTCAAATCAAATTGCGAATAAATAGTATCAAATTGACATGATGTTTATCCTTACATATTAAAAATTACTCTTGGAATGTTCTCTTATTTTTTCACATTAATATAGATGAATTTTAATTTCTTTTACCAATATCATGGATATACTTCATCTTAGTTGATTTATAATGGTGAAATAACATTTACAGTAGTACAAATCAATAAAAGAATTGGTTCCATTCATAGTCTTTTAGTGTAAACTAAAAATTATACAATTAACCATTCACGGTGATTACATTACAAAAAAAAATGTTATTTTTCATTCCCCCTTTGATGTAATACATGTACATTTAATGAAATTTTAAATGTGAAATCATGTTTTCTAAATACTATCAAGAAATTCATGAATGGAATTAATGATTCCTCAATTAAAATACATTTCAAATGATTTCATGATCATTAGAAAATGTTTTCCCAAAAATACATGTTTTTTAGTAACATTTTATGTTTTGTGTGAGTCACATTGTCTTAATTGAATTAAAATTATGGAATGGATTTTGGGATCATTATAACAAATATCAGAATCATATTATTGTCTAGTAGATTTATAAAGACTATAAATGATTGTACAATACTAATCATAATTATATATTCCACACAATATACTTATACCCAAGTTGGATACCCCGAATGTTGAAATGTTCATTTATTGGAATTGTAAAAGAGAAATGGAGTTTCAGATCATATAAGGAAGTGTTACATACATGTTAATGAGAAATCAATTCATCTGGATTTAAAAAATATTCAATAATTATTATTCTATGTTTCCACACTAATATATGTTTATATTCTAAGTTTTGAACCCATAGAAGAAGGAATTTCAGTTTAATTGAACAATAAACTATAAATTATACATTTCATGTCACAACCAAAAATATGAGATTAAGATTTATGTACATAAAATTTTTGTGCTATAAAAATGATATGAAATTATTTAAATAACAAATTCACCACAATATAATTTATTTTTCCATGTTTTAACACATATACGATTCTTACAGAATCATAATTGATTTATATAGTATAAAAGTTACTTTTGATCATAGAGATGAATCCAAGTATCAAAATCACAAACATTTGATTCAAAATGATTAGAAATGAATAAAAAATCATTACCCTTTGTTACCACACCAATCTATATGATTTTTCTGGGCTTTAATTTCATAATTTGATATATTTGTTTTTAAGTGAATAATAAATGTGAACTTTAGTGTTTCCAATCATATTGAGATATCCGATAACTATATTTTTTTGGGGTAACATCAATAAAATTACGAATTGTTCAACAACTGTTATATTATGATTTCAATAAAGTCTATGTTATTTCCATTGGTTGTTGCTGCATGATGGGAGATATGTCATGTAAATTGAGTCATAATTCTGAAATGACATTCTATATTATTTGTTTAAATTCTAGAATTAGATTTATGGATTGTAATATCATGAAGATTAAAAATAACTCAATGAATCTCTAATGATTCCATGAAATTTTTTATATATTAACTTTTCTATATCCATAGATAAGGGAATTGTCCTTTTAAGGGAATTATATGAGTAAAATCTAGAGTTTCGTCTCACACCGTGAAATCTGAGAAAATATTTATGTGCAATTGATTTCCCAAAATTACTATTGATTCAATGATCATTATAATAAGGCTTCACATTAAAATAAGTGAATATAGTTTTTTAAAACATGAAACATTCTACACTATAGTAATTTAATACTAATGTTGAAATTTTTTCTCAAATCATAACATTGAATCGAAGAATCATATTCATTCATGATGGAATCATAATGGGAATTTTTTTTATGATCCTTCTCCCAAGTTATAATTGTAATACAAGTTGTGTTTATTGATTTGGACACTAGAATGGTTGAAATTCCACTTCAATAGAATTATAAATTTTATGGTATAAATTTTAAATCATACCATGATATACAAGAATCATATTGAATTGTAGTAATTCCCCGTATATTTCAAACCATCTAAATACCATTTGACTATTTTATCGCATAAAATCATGTGTTTTTGATATGTTTTAACCCCACGATGTGCCACATAAGAACATTATTGATTTATAAAGTTGAAATGGTGTTAAAGATCCTATTGATCAATCTATGAATAAAATTTCATTGCGTTTATTATTAATAATTCAAACTGATTTGATGATACATATCCCATGATTCCATGAAAATCAAAAAGAATTTGCTTTTTTCAACCCCTGGATGAGTTGAATTTCCTTTTAAATGAATTATGTAGCAATGATAGAGAATTTAAAATAATCCCAAGAAATATATGCCTGATATTTTTGTGTGGAAAATTATTACAAATTAGAATTTTTTTATGATCTTTATATTTATTTATAATGATAATATACCCATTTTACATTTTAAAACATCAGATGATAATTATTTCAATTTAATTAAATTATAAAGGAAAAAAAGTCATTTCAGATCATACTGTTCAATATAAAAATTTAATTATGAAATTATAAATTTTCGAAAATTAATTATTATTCAATAATTATTCTATAATTTTTCTATTAAAATAAAATATATTATAATTATTTTATGAACAACATGGGAGTAATTTATTTATAATGTAATTATAATGTCAAAGTTCATATTTTAGAATTATAATGTTTAATCTGATTATTTGATAGGAAAATGGAAAATTAATCCTTTTGTGTTTGGTTAGTCCCCCTAAATGAAGGGATGATGATTAAAACATGTATCCTAGACAACAATATTTTATTTTCATTTCATGACTCAATATCAAGATACATTTAATTTTAATAGAATTATAAAGGTGAAATTAGTTTTTTTGAATTACAACATGATATTATATTATGTGATTGATGTGTGGTTGATTACAACATAATTTAAATAAAACAATGTTTATTCAATTATTGTAACAAATAAATACATATTAATTTCATTTGTTTTAAACCTATTATAGGTAATATGGAATCATTATTTAATTATAACTTTGAAAAGGTTTTTAGATCATATAGATAAATTCAGGCATTAGATTCAGGGGTATAAAATTCAAACATATTATAAATAATGCAAAGATATGTATCCATTGTTTCCATTCTAAAACATACTATTTTTCATTGGAGAAATTAATATTTTTATAATTATATGTGGAAATATAGAACATCAAATTATACTGAGTAATATTACCATACTCTTGATGTAATGTTGAATCATATATACATAAATATTGGATGAACACTCTCCAAAATTTTCACCTCAAAGTAATTGTTTTCTCTTGTTTTCTGAAACCCTTACATAAGGAATAATGTTTCAATTAAATTAGAACGATGAAATGGATTTTGTGCCACACATAGTATTCCATGCATCATATTAGTGTTTTTTATTTTATTATATAGCATGACATGGGGTGATATTTGTTTTATATGGATATCTAGTGTGTGAAACATTATTAAATTCATGTTGAAAAGTTTTTGTTATAAATTGTTTATTGGAATATTAAAATAAAAATATTCAATGTGACATAGTTAATAACCCCTCTCTCTTGTGTCTTTTAATACTATTTATCATGTATCTTGAGGTGCATATAAATGAGAATGTTCACTCTATTTTAATCCTAAATGACTCAACTCCCAAATAGAAATTCATATACCCAAGTTTCATTTATCCAAAATCTATAATATTGACCTTGAATAATAAAATGTATAGGTATAGATATAATTTATGAGAACATTTTGAATGATCTATATTTTCATATATTAATTGTTATTAATAAATAGTATTTTTAATTTCTGGATAGAACATTAAAAATTTATCCTAAATTACAAATATCCCATCATTACAGTTACATAAAACATCAGTCAATATTTCAAGAATAGATATGAAAATAGGAAAACATTTTTAATGCATATAACACCAAAAAAAATTAGAAATAAACCTTAAATCATTAAATTTGAAACATTAAATAGCCATCATAGGATTACAAAATTAATCTATAAAACAAGAACAATCATACAAAAAATCATATGAATATTATTTTAACCAAATTGAACTATTAGTCAAGCCATCAAACATATCACATGAACAGTGATAAAAATAAAAATTGCCTCTCTTAATCACTATAATCACCCTCAACATAATTTTTATCATTATCCAAATTTCTTAATGTTCAAATATATCACTAATTACAAGGAAACATTCATCATTTCCACTATCAATGCTTCCACTAACATCACCACCTCCATTATCAAAATCCTTAATATTTATATCAAGTGTATACTAATATATGGACTAATTTAAAATTTACTTCATTGGTGGAAATAAATCATGAAAAATCTATCCACTCCATGGATGGGGTGATGAAAAAATACTAGTTATATCTTTCAAAAAAAAATTGGACTTTCTACTTTACCATTCTTGAGGTTTTGTTAACTCTATGGGATACTTATTCAATGGATTTAGAATACTATTCATCCATATTAGTAGTGGAACCATACGAAGACTCATTTCATCTTGAAAACTATCATGACGTAATATTCTTATTCCTCATTCAATAAAGAACCCTTCCTATATTAATCATTCCCAAAACCTATTATAGATATTCATGTTATCCAAAATATTTTTCTTGGGAATATTCTACATATTTAATTGATTTTTATTATGTTTAATGAATTTAAATATAAAAATATAAAAGGTTGAAATATTTAATTTAGATTGAAAAAAATAATTCCTTTAAAATTTTCCTCTAGGTAGATCTATTGATTATACCTCCATAAAACAACCCTCAATTTTTATATATTAACATTGCATTACTTTTTTGGAATACGTAAAATAGTTTACAAACATTCCTCCAAAAAAATACTAGTTTAGTGCCATTGGATATATGGAAACATATGCACTGGGAGAAAATTAAGATACATTATATCACACTATGTTTTTTTTTGAATATTACCCTTCTTTTCCATATCAAAAAAATTTATATATTCATAAAATTGGGATAGAAACATAAAAAGTCATGAGTTAAAATTTTATGTAAATAAAAACAAGGAACATATGTAAGAATAATAATGAGAAAAAGGGAATGAGAACATGATCATGAAAATATATGATCAAACCTAGAAAATCAGAGATCATATACATTAATCAAAGAATAATGATTGGAAGTTCATAAGACATGAATCATAAAAAAAACATAATCCACAAAATCCAAAAATTGGAATAAACATGGAACAATGTTAAACACATAAAAACATAATATTATATACAAAGTTGTAAAAGAATCACTAGAATGGCCATAAAGGTTGTATGGGTTAACTCCCAATATAATATCGGTAGTAATAGTTCACTCCCAGGGAA
This sequence comes from Viscum album, assembly GCA_963277665.1. NCBI lineage: Eukaryota > Viridiplantae > Streptophyta > Magnoliopsida > Santalales > Viscaceae > Viscum > Viscum album. Next base: position 446,471,320 of record OY728160.1, read on the forward strand.
ATCATAGTAGCCCGAGTTCACTCCTCATAGCCTCATGGTAGTCATTGTTCACTCTCATGGTAATAATAGTTCCCAAGGCTCACTATCAATAAATTCTTATTATATATCATTATATATAAATCATTCCCCTTTCAATGGAGGTTGATATAAGTCTCACTCATCTCTCAATGAAACCATTCATACATGTGACACAAAATCATTAATAATCATTCCATAACCCGTGAAATTAAATGGGTTTCATATACAAGTTTTCATATCATAAATGGTGGAAAAAGATATAGGTTTAGTAATCTTATCATCAAAAATATATATTATAAAATGAAGTAATATTTCTAATATTATAACTCATTGAAGAGAAATAGGATTCAAAAAAATTAGTACATAAAAATATATATCATTCAAAGAAATAATATGAATATAAACATTGAATCATTTCCTAAAAAATGTAAGGACCCAAACCAACTTTCCCAGTGCCGGTGCCTTATTTTATTACATTGACATATAAAAACGAAATATCCATCCCAAAGGATATAGTAAATTAGTAGGTTTATAAATATTATATATACATAAGTTCAACATTACAACTTGAAATGAAATAAAACATATAAATTTTATTGGTATCATCCACAACTATAAGTTTATACATGCTGATCATTCATAATAAACATCATCATGTCTTCCGAAAATGAAACATAACAAATCAGTGAGCTCAAATGATTAGTAAGGGTATGTGATATATTAGAATATACCATGAACATAAACATTATTCATGGTGAATTACTTAAAAAACATACATTTCAAAATAAACATGAACACATAATGGCAGAAATAAGAGTTGATAAAATAATTGCATAATAAAACATAATAATGGGTATTCTACTAGTCGATTAACAACATTAACTATCAATTAAATTTTCTTAATAAGAAAATTTATTATCTCAGACATCATAATAGAACCATCAAGGCCACCTGATAAGACATTAAATATCCATTTTGTAAAGGCCTCGTTCAATGACCATAGTTTTTCTCCTAAGACCTACCGGTGTATTTAGTTGCTATAGTAGGCCCCAACCATAACATAATAAGTCCAGTTCATTCCTCATATGAATGTGTATAACTATGAAAACATATACATTCATATTTAAACTATCATATTAAATGTAAATAACATTCACCAAACATTAAGCATAAACACTAACAATTTAGAGTAAATTGGTCGATTGTTTTAAGATAGACCATCCACCACCAAAATAATCATAAATGATTAAATTAAATATGATATAAGATATAATAAAATATTAATCCAAATAATACATAATAATCATTATGATTGTTGAAATAGATGATGACACTATAATAAATTCATTGGGTAATTTTGGAGATAAATACTCTTTAACTTTTAAAAGAAGTGTTCTTTTGGAAATATTTTTGCATAAATACGGAATTAAATTATTATTTTATTTTCATAAATAACCGAGAAATTTATAAATTTAATGATTTCCCAGTACTGATTATAGATTTCTCTTTAAAATAGATATGATTTTGATAAATTTCCTCAAATCGATCTTGTATTTTGGGAAGTGTTTTTTTAAAGGTCCTTTTAAAACATATAAATCCCCATAATTGAAAGTAGGATTCTGGTAGGAACATTGATATAGATCATTATCATAGAATATATGTCGAGTACATATGACCAAATAATAGTTTTACTGAGTTAATTTAAAAATAATGGAATACCGAATGAAAATGGTTGTTCATGTAGAAAAAACATACCTTATGTGTGAAGGTGTTCCTCACATGATCTTAATGAACATAATAATATAATTTAGGTAAATAAAATCATGATTCTAGAACCTATTAAAAATTTTATTTATTTATTATAACCTTATTGGGTTCAATAAAATCCGTTTTATTGGTTAATTGATTCAATTTCATTGTTTGGGAGGGTTTTCTTCCTTGGTTTTCAAGATCAGTTTACTTATATTCATCAATGGATAAACATATTGAATGAGAATGGTGGTCCAAAATAAACATTGTATGATATTAGTGAAAAAATAGAATATTACTTGGTCATAAAATTTATTTAGTTATTGAGAGTGTAGATTAATCGTTATATTAAAATTTAAAGACAACTGTTTGGGTTAATTGGCGGTTCTTGATCACAACGAAGAATTTTTTTTATAAATTAGTATCTTGTGTAAAAATTGATTCCAAAACCCTGAATAAGTTATAATAAATATATTATAGTCTAGTTCAACCATTATAATGTTTTCCTGAAAATAATTAAAAATCTTAATAGAAATTGAAATCTCATCTTCCTTGAATGTGATAAATTAACACATCTTGGATGGTGTTTTCATTACTAGTATAAATGAAGTGGAAAGGAGGGAGGAGGAAGAAATATTCCATTATAAAAAAATTCTTCTACATGTATGGTACTGTATTCATGAAAAAAAATTATGAACATAGGTGAGAAAAGAAAAATAAATGAAATTAATGTGAATTAAAAGAAAAGAAACGAGGAATTTGGCTCTTGAAGTAATCTTCCTAGAGAGCCACACTAGGGGACATGATTCAGTATTATTATAAGACCAAGGGATTTTGGACTTGGGGGAAGAGCGTATGGGGATATTTGAGTAGAATTTAGTCAAGGCACAAGGATTGAGAGGAGTTTAGATAAGAGGAAATGAGGGGGGGGGGTTATAGTGGAGGAGATGTATGTTTTGTTAATATCTTATTGATTATTTTATTATTTCCCTCAAGACGACAAATAATATTGATTCATGTGCCCCATAGTATTAATAATTTCATGTGATTTTTGGCTAAGTTTGATTAAATCATCCATGATGCTATTAATAGTGAATTTTACTTATAATGTATATAAACGGTAAATTACCATATTTTACTATTCATCATAAATTTAAGTATTTCAGAAAAATATAAAAAAATAACCCTAACCATTTTTTATTCTATAGAATTAAAAAATGAATTCCATATTTTAAAATCATTTTCTAAATATTTTTTATTTAATTTTTCTATAAAATAATAATTTATTCGAAAAATAAAAAATTTAAAATTATAATTTTTTTTATATCACATTGAAAATTTAATCAAGATCTCATTATGTTATAAAATTAAGACAATATAATAATTATATGAAATATTATTCATAAGATTCATATTACTATTCTTATTACTAATAATAAGGTTATGTTACTATTTTCCAGAAAATATTTTCGTCTTTTCTGACTTTAAATATCTTACTGGATGCAACTGTGCATGTCAATTTTTCATAATCTCAATCACAGAGGTAGAAAAAATATGTTTACTATCTATGTTATAACAAAGTGGTGTTTTTTATATACTTACTGTATCAGGCATTCAATATTAAATTTATTTTCAAAATCATGGGTTGTTACATTATCTCCTCCTTACTAGAAATTCATCCTCGAAAATACCAGAATGTTACCTCGAAAAATGATTTGGGAAGTTCATCATCATATGATCCTCAATATCCCCTGTTTCCTCATAGATTATATGATTTTTCCAATTTACCTTTATTAGTTGGGTTATCTGATTCCTCAACACTAGTTTTTTATTGTCCAAAATTTGGATAGGCACTTCATAGATAGATAAGTTAGGTTACAATTATATAACTTCCGAAGTGAGGACATGAGTTGGGTTTGGAATGTACTTCTTCATCAATGAGACATGGAACACATTGTGTACATTATATAGGGTTGGAGTCTTATCCAAATAGTGTGAAATAACATCAACTCACTCCAGAATTTCAAAAGGTCCAATTTACCTGGGTCTTAGTTTTCCTTTCTTCTCAAATCATATAACGCCCTTCCTTGGAGATAATTTAATTAAAAACATGATCTCCCACTTCAAATTCCCAATCATTCACTCGATTATCAGCATTGAACATTTTTCTATTTTATGAAAATTTTATAAGGGTTTGAATATTCATTACCGTTCTTATTGTTTCTGCCACTAGCTCTGGGCCCAGTATCTTCATTTCATCAACTTCATCCTAACTTGTTGGTGTACGACATAAATATTCATAAAATTCTTCATAGGGTTCCATTTGAATACTGGAATGGAAACTATTTTTGAGGAAAACTATACCAAAGGTAAATAATGATCCTATATACCTTGAATGTCGAGCGAGCATGATCTCAACATGTCTTATAAATATTGGATCGTTTTTTCTGATTTCCCATCAGTTTGAGGACAATATGTTGTACTCAAATAAAGATAAGTATCTAAATATTTAAGAAGAATTTTCCTACATTTTGATTTCAATAGAGGATTTCCATTATACACTATTGAAAGAGGTGGTTCTTGAAGCCTTAAAACTTCAATGATATAGAGTTGTGTAAGCTACTCCTGTCACGAACCGTCCGTGGGGCCCGTGCCGTGACTACCCCAAGCCCGCCTTCTATAGGCCAAGAGCTGGTGACTAGCACCAAATGTGTAAATCCCAATAACTGGGGAGGCATTGCCTTTATAAAAGTAAACAAACACCACAGAGTACAAGAGGAAGTAAAACACTAAGTAAAACTGAAACAATCTGTGCTGAAAGTAAAGGGGTCAGATATACAAACCCAACTGTAAAGTACAAGGAAAAAAAGGCAAAAACTTCCGGAAGGTGACAAGCAGCTCCTGGATCGTCCACCAAGGATCGTACCTGAAAGGTAGGTACAGATAGAGCAGCTCCTGGATCATCCACCATGGATCCTACCTGAAGGGTAGGTACAGATAGACTCCACAATGCTCTCGCCCATCAACCTCCTCCGAGTGTCGCCTAGTTGTGAAGTCCACCACTGGATACTATCTTGTCGTTAGGTCCACCTCTGGGTATCGTCCAGTCCTCGAACACTCGGCCTTTGTCTGCGCTGCACGTCGTCTGCAACCAACTCAACGAGGTGCGGGCATAACCTGTGCAGGGGTGAGTATAACGATACTCAGTAGGGACCCTGAGACCCTCAAGGTCTCACTAAATCAAACAAGTATAACCACAATGAAGATCTGAAAAGATATCCTATACTTAGGTATATGCCCATACATATAACCAAGTTATCAAGTAAACCATATCAATCATAAGGAAACACAAATATTATGAAATAAATGGATAACCACTACCAATTTATATGCCCATACATATACCTAAGTTATCAAGTGACCCATCTCAATAATGAGGTAAACACAAGGGTCCAAGACTCAGCTCAACCAGGATTTTATTCAAGATGTCGAAACAACGGCTGCTGGAGAACTCCTCCCCTGTCGAGTACAGTGGGCCTGCCGCTACAACCAAGAATTCCCCACAAAGCTTGGACTCCTGTAGTACACCACCTATCGAGTATTGTGGGTCTGCTGCTACAAACTAGTGCTTCCCCCCATGGGTCTGCGCTACGTCCATGCGCTCCTCCGTCGTGGGTCTTCTGCTACAACCAAGCGCTCCTCCTCATAGCCTCTAGAGGTAATTCTTCTGTTGAGTACCGTGGTTCTGCCTCTACTACCAAGCGCTCCTCCGCCGTGGGTCTGCCGCTGCAACCAAGCGCTCTCCACTGGGCTATCCGAAACACAACGAGACGATAGATCAGCAGTTGTCAAGTCTCAGCCAGCTACTAGGTCTCTGTACTCTGCTAGCTCATCACCAGGAGGGTCCGCTCCACGAGAAACTGGTCGATGCTCAAAGTATAACAATGTTCAAGGATGATTTATCTCAAATGACCACCTTGTCATGGGGGTCTCAACGCAACAGACGACACATCAGTCAGACGCCCGATCTGTGAGTTACTAGCCTTCTCGTCCCAGGGGCCCGGTTGGTTTCATGTGCGAACCAACCCGGATGTATCTCGACTGTACCCCTAAATCTCATAGGGAATTCTCATAGGGACCATTTCTCAACGTGATGACCAACGCCACTAACGGTTCGTCAAACGGACGTCCGGTCTGAACGTTATCAGCTTTTCCGTTCCGGGGCCCCGTTGGATTTCGGGTACAATCCAACCCGTCCACTATCCAACTGCAACCAAAACTCAAGAGAAGTATGCCAAAATTTTCGTCTCATCAAAAGGAATCCATCAAATTCGACGGCACATCAATCGGACGTCCGGAGCTCAGGTTATAAGTGTTTCCGCTCCAAAGGCCTGGTTGGTTTCGTGTACGAACCAACCCTGCTGAATGCAAAGTCCTCCGAATCGTTGAGTGTAATATACGGAAACGACTGTCTCGATCAAAGGATCGCATCGCAGCGGATGGTGCGTCGATCGGAGGTCTGCATCCCAAGTTATGGGCAAAATACCGTGAGGGGTCCGGTATAAGGGGGTTCGGGCCCGGTCCGACCCGGCCCGATACCCTCTGGGTCGGCCCGAACCAGGTCCACCTGACCCGGGCCAGGGTCCGGACCTCTTGGGCGTGGCCCAGCCTGGTGGCCCGGCCTGGCGGCTCGGCCTGGCCATGTGGCCAAGCAGCCAGGTGGCTCGGCCGTAACGGCAGAGCGAAGAGGGGGGGGGGGGGGTTGCCCCCCGCGTAGTGAATCTGCGGCCCCCATGTGGGGGGGACGCACCTGCTGGCAAACCGAGGGTTACGACCCCTAGTACTTCCACCTGACTGGCCAGCCCGCACGGGCCGAACGGCTGCTGCCACCACAGGACCGGGGCGGTCGCGTCCCCCTGCTCCGACGCCGGAGGCCGGAAACCAGTCGTCGTTCCCTACTCCACCACGGCCTATGGCCGCAGCCTTGATTTGTATAGAGTGGCTCGACGGCGCCGCGCCCCTCCGCCGCAGCCTGCTCCGGCCGTGGTACTATGTGGTTCTCCGGCGCGGCGCGACGGAGCTACGGTTTGGTTCATCTTCAATGGTGTGACGCGATGGCGCTTTGCTTCTCTGCCCCTTTCTTTAATATTTCTCGTGCGGTGCTTCAGAACCGCGTTGCCTTTCTCATGCCGCAAACAATATCAAGTAACCCAAAGGTAGAGGAGGATCATCCGTGTTCGTGCGGTCTGACCTCCTCCCGTTATTGAGATAAGTGGCCGCCCAAATAAGACGATAAATAAACAATGAAAGTAATCAGGAACAAATGAAATAATAATCCCCTACCTCGAGTGTAGTCATCGAACGAGGTTTGTTGCAGAAAGGGACGTCGCTGAATTGATCGTCATGGAAGAGGGTTCCACAAACTTGACGGAGATCATCCGAGGGGGAACGGTGTCTCACTTCCTTTGACGTTGGAAGGTGGAACGAAAGGGTGAGTGTCGGATTGTCGATCTCTGAGGAAGGCGTCTATCACCGTCGTCCGTCGTCGGAGGTCGGTGTTCTTCGCGTTCTTCGCGTTCTTCATCAAGGAAGATGAACTTCAAGAACTTGTGCAAAAACTCCCCAAGCCTTTACGCACAACGAACTTCTTGATAAAATAAGACTTGTCTTATTTTATTAACAAACAAGCCATTGCATTTGAAATTCAAAATTGAAACAATCAATTAATTTAATTAATAGAAACTTTTAAACCGCCAAATTAAAAGAGGCATTTCATAATAAGTTAAACTCATGAGTTGACTTCCACTTAATGGGGGTGCGGGTGCGTTACCTTTTTAAAGGAGGGGGTTTAGGAAGAAAAGAAATTGTGGGGCTCGTGTGGGTCCCAACTCACAAATATCTTACCTAGTGGGTAGGTTATTGTTGGTCCCACTCTAAATAAATAGCTTAGGTTAAACTACATTAAGTAAAATAAAAAATCGGTCTCACCATTTTTATTTTATTCCTCTACTTAACCCAAAAATTTAAAAAAAACACACTCGAGCAAACGCAACTCCGGAAAAGGTGTTTCTAAGCAATTACTGGTGCTGCGATTCCATTAGTGCCCTCTGAATTTGATTCCGAGCACCAGTTCAAAAGTTAGAAAAACCAGCTCGTTCGTTCAGTCAACGTACCCGATCTAAACATCCAAAAATGATTCCGGACACACAAGGACTCGGAATCAGGCTCCGTCACAAACTATGTACTCGTAAAAACTCAAAAACAATTAAGAAAAAAAATTCCTTGAAATTTCATGGTATTTACATTACTCCACCTCGGGGATTTACGTCCCCGTAGAGCTTTAACACAAACTAGGGATACAAAAGCGGTACTGAGCACCCATCTGAGCCTTCCACTCCCATGTGCTCACCTGGAGGTTCTCGTACTGCCAGTGAAAGCACACCCGAGGAATCGACCGTCCTCATAGGATCCGCTCCTGTCATTCCTCGATCCCCACTGGATCCTCTGTGAGGGTCACCCCATCGCCGAAGTCCAGCTCTTCATGGTTGATTAAATACGAAGGGTCGAGCTCGTACCTCCTCAGTTGAGATACATGGAAGCCGTCTTGCACCTGGTGCAACTGAGGTGGGTGGGTCAAGCAGTAAACCACCTCTCCTACCGTGCTGAGGACCTAGAAAGGTCAGTTGAACCTCGGAGATAACTCGTCACCTCGACCACATCTCCGTAACTCACGTCGTGGTGAGACCCATAGGGAAACATGGTCGCCATCCTCAAACTCTAGTGGTCTCCGCCTCTTGTCAGCACTTGACTTTTACCGGCTCTGAGCCGTCCTCATCCGCTCTTGGGTGACTTGGACCTTTCTGGTTCTACAAGAGCTGCTGATATTTCTTCTTTGCAGATAAGAGAAATCCTCTCTCATACCATGGATGAACCACGTTCTTCGCCTAATACAGTCAATACCAACATGAATGATACTAACCCATACCAAGGATGACGCCGTGAGGCCTCAACGCTACTACCAAGAGATCCAACTGTTACTCTCGCCTCCAAGGGTTGAGTCACACAATCGGCATCAGTGTGTGGTCACTAGGTCTCCTCGAGTAGGTATCTCAAAGTGAGGGTCATGTCAACGGGTTTTAAACTGGAACCTCTTAGTAACATCATAATGAGAAGACATGAAGGTAAACACCACAAGAATGGTGTCTTTTATTATTGTAGCTCAATGTACAAAGACACAAAGCATCTAAAAACAAACATCAACAAATCTAGAAGCAACATGAACAAAAGTCTCCAGGTCTGGAGCTAGTCCTGCTCCTGTCCATCTACTCCCAGAGCTCCATGATCGTAGGCCTCAGCTGCCTGCAGCTGAGCTCTCCCATGTCCACCTTTTCCCTGCGGTCGGGGTGGACCTCCTGGTGGTGGTGGTGGAAACACTTCTAAGCATCGTCCACCTCCAGCTGCACGGCCACCTCCCCTACCACGGTCTCCTGCTCCATGCGGCCCGCCTCGATCAAACCTCTGCCTCTGCCTGGGTGGTCCTTCGTTCATCTGGTGGTCATCTGTATGGAGGGTCGGACAGTCACGAGCCATGTGACCAACCCCACCATATCATTAACATTGTCCGCTCATGGTAAGTCTTTTTCCACCTTGGGTGCCTCGCACAAACGATCATGTGTCATGTGGTCGACCACCTGTAGTTCTAGTCCTCTTGCACCTCTAAGTCATCTGTCTATTGCCCGCAATAGAAGACTTTGCCGCATGCCGGCTAGTGGTGGGTCCTGCTGCTGGAGATTTCTCAGCAAGGAAGCTATCCACTAAGAGGGCTCGCTCCAACACCCCTTCTTGTGTCAGAATGTTGTGAGAAACAACTGAAGCTCAGATCTCTTGCTTGAGCCCCTGGTCGAAGGTTCGGGCCCTGATGAATGGGTCCCGTACCATGTGAGTTGAATAGTGCGAGAGATCGTTAGACCTCGCCGCGTACTGGGCTACTTTCATGCTGCCCTGTCGTAGCTGTAGTATCTCCTGGATGCGAACCGCACGGAGGGTGGCTGGGACGAACTTTGAGCGAAAAAGGATCTCAATATCCGTCCAAATGAGTGATGCCTCGTCGTGCACCTGGAGCATCAAGCTCCACCATCTGCCTATTGTCGTGTGCAGGAGGCTCGCAGCAAGGACCACCATAAGGTCAGCTGGTATCCCTACCAAACGGAAAACTCATACAACTACCTCCAATCAATCCTTGGTTGCCTGAGGGTCCGTCTCCCCATGGAACCTGCGCAGTCGCTGATGCTGAAACTCGTGCAGTGCACTAAGGCGATGTGCACCATCAGCGGCTGGGGATGGTATCATCGGTGGTTCGGCGGGTAGAGGTACTGCCGAGGCCTCTACTATCAAAGGGACCTGTACCGAGGCCTCGTCGCATGGTGGACTGGCGTCCCATAAAACGCTCGGAACCCAAGCTGGCTGCCGCCGTGGGGCCATCTTGAAAAGAAACAGGTGCGCCACGGTCAAACAGTATACCTGGTGAGCTGACATAAAGTAATCAAAAATAAAACTTGAAACACACATGCAATCAATGTTTCTGTGCATTAAGTCGGAAATCAGAAGTCAGGGTCCTGGTGTACGGATACTTCGGCCGCCGCACCAACACTGGACTCCCTGGACTGATAACCACACCCAATACCCTTAACACTATTGCTTCACAGAGAAAAAGATCAGAGTCCTGAGTTTTACGGTAGAACCGAACTCCTCTGATACCAATTTGTCACGATCCGTCCTCGGGGCTTGTGCCGTGACTACCCCAAGCCCACCTTCCCTAGGCCTGGGGCTGGCGACTAAAACCAAAGGCGTAAATCTTGATAACTGGGAAGGCATTTAATTTATAAAATTAAACAAACACCACAGAGTACAAGCGGAAGTGAAACACTAAGTAAAACTGAAACACGCTGTGCTGAAAGTAAAGGGGCCGGAAATACAATCCCAAATGTAAAGTACAAGGAAAAAAATGTACAAACAGCTGGAAGGTGAGAAGCAGCTCCTGGATCGTCCACCAAGGATCCTAACTGAAGGGTAGGTACAGATAACGCAGCACCTGGATCATCCACCCCAGATCCTACCTGAAGGGTAGGTACAGATAGTCTCCAGAACACTCTCTCCCATGAACCTCCTCCGAGCGTTGCCTCGTCGTGAAGTCCACCACTAGATACTTTCTCGTCTTGAGGTCCACCTCTGGGTACCATCCAGTCCTCGAACACTCGGCCTCTATCTGTGATGCCCGTCGTCTGCAACCAACACAATGAGGTGCGGACAAAGCCCGTGTAGGGGTGAGTATAACAATACTCAGTAGGGACCTTGAGTCAATCAAGGTCTCACTAAATCCATCAAGGATAACCACAAAAAAGTTCTCAACAGATAACCTCTACTTAGGTATATTCCCATACATATACCCAAGATATCAAGTAACCCATCTCAATCATGTGGAAACACAAAGATTATGAAATAAACGGATAAACACTACCCAGGTATATTCCCATACATATACCTATGTTATCAAGTGACCCATATTAATCATGAGGTAAACACAAGGGTCATAGACTCAGCTCAACCAGGATTTTATTAAAGACGTCGAAACCACGGCTGCTGGAGAACTCCTCCGCTGTCGAGTACAGTGGGCACGCCGCTACAACCAAGCGCACCCCACTATGCTTGGACTGTTGTAGTACTCCACCTGTCGAGTACTGTGGGCATGCTTATACAACCAAGAACTTCCCACCATGGGTCTGCCGCTACAACCAAGCGCTCCCCCTCATAGGCTCCAGATGTACTACTTCTTTTGAGTACCGCAAGTCTGCCGCTACAAACAATCGCTCCTCCGCCGTGGGTCTACCGCTACAACCAAGAACTCCCCCTCATATCCTCCAGAGGTACTCCTTATGTTAAGTACCGCGGGTCTGCCGCTACAACCAAGCGCTCCTCCTCCGTGGGTCTGCGGCTCCAACCAAGTGCTCCCCACTAGGCTATCTGAAACACACCGAGATGATAAATCAGCAGTCGTCAAGTCTCAGCTAGCTACTAGGTCTCTGTACTCTGCTAGATCGTCACCGGGAGGGTCCTCTCCATGAGCTACTAGTAGATACTACATGTATCACAATGTTCCATGAAGATGTATCTCAAAGGACCGCCTCGTCATAGGGGTCTCAACGCAACAGACGGCACGTCAGTCGGACGCCCGGTCTTTGAGTTACTATCATTTTCGTCCTAGGGGCCCGATTGGTTTCGTGTGCAAACCAACCCGGCTGTATCTTGACTGTACCCCTAACTCTCATAGGGTAATATCATAGGGACCGTTTTTCAACGTTATCACTAACACCCCTGACGGTTCGTCAAACGGACGTTCGGTCTGAATGTTATCAGTTTTTCAGTTTCAGGGGCCTGGTTGGATTTCTAGTACAATCCAACCTGGCCACTATCCAACTGTAACCAAAACTCAGATGAAATATGCCAAAAGTTCCGTCTCATCAAGAGGAATCCATCAAAGTCGACGGCACATCAATCAGACGTCCAGAGCTCACGTTATAAGTGTTTCCGCTCCGAGGGCCCGGTTGGTTTCGTGTATGAACCAACCCGGCCTAACCCAATGTCCTCCGAAACATTGAGTCTAATATACCGAAAAGACCGTCTCGATCCAAGGATCGCATCGCAGCTGACGGTGCGTCAATCGAAGGTCCGCATCCCATGTTATGGGCAAAAGACCGCGAGGGCTCCAGTATTAGGGGGTCTGGGCCCGGTCTGACCCGGCCGGATACCCTTGGGGTCAGCCCGAACTGGGTCGACCCGACCCTGGTCTGGGTCTGACCCACATGGGCGTGGCCTGGCCTGGCCTAGGTACGGCCCGACCTGGTGGCCCGGCCTGGTGGCTCGGCCTGGCCAGGGTGGCCAGGAGGCCAGGTGGCTCGGCCGTAACGGGCGAGCGAAGAGGGGGGGGGGGTGCCCCCAGCGTAGTGAAACCGCGGCCCCCGTGTGGGGGGCCGCACCTGCTGGCCAACTGGGGGTTACAACCCTCGGTGATTCCCCTTGAACGGTCGGCCCACACCGGCCAACCAGCTACTGCCGCCACAGGACTGGGGTGGTCCCGTCCCCCTGCACTGACGCGGGCGGCCAGAAACCGGCCGTCGTTCCCTGCTCCGCCCCGGCCTATGGCTGCGGTCTTGATCCGTCTGGCATGACGCGACTGCACCGCGCCCCTCCGCCACGGCCTGCTCCGGTCACGGTACCTATGTGGTTCTCTGGCGTGGCGTGACGGCACTGCGGTTTGGTTCGTCTTCAACGGAGCAGCGCGACAGCGTGGCGCTTCTCCGCAACTTTCTTTAATATTTCCCGCATGGTACTTCGACACCGCGTTGCCTTTCTCATACTGTAAAAAATGTCAATTATCCCAAGGGGAGAGGAGGATCGTCCGTGTTCATGCGGTCTGACCTCTTCCCGTTATTGCGATAATAGGCGGCCCAAATAAGACGATAAATCAACGATGAAAGTAATCAAGAACAAATGAAATAATAATCCCATACCTCGAGCGTAGTCGTCGAATGATCTTTGTTACGGAAAGGGGCGTCATGGAATTTATCGTCGCGGAAGAATGTTCCGCACACTTGACGGAGATCGTCCAAGGAGGAACGGTGTCTCCCTTCCATTGACGTGGGATGGAGGAACGAAAAGGTGAGCGTCGGATCGTCGATCTCCGAGGAAGGCGTCTCTCACCATCGTCCGTCATCGGAGGTTGGCATTCTTCGCGTTCTTCACATTCTTCGTCGAGGAAGAAGAACATCAAGAACATGAGGAAAAACTCCCCATGCCTTCACGCACAACGAACCTCTTAATATTATAAGACTTGTCTTATTTTATTAATACACAAGCCAATGCCCTTGAAATTAAAAATTGAAAAAATAAATTAATTGAATTAATAGAAATGATTAAACAACCAAATTAAAAGAGGTGTTTCATAATAAGTTAAACGCAAGAGTTGACTTCCACTTAATGGGGGTGCAGGTGCGTTACCTTATTAAAGGAGGGGGTTTAGGAAGAAAAGAAACGGTGGGGATCGTGTAGGTCCCACCTCATAAATATCCTACCTAGGGGGTAGGATACTGTGGGTCCCACTCAAAACACTTAGATTTGGTTAAACTAAATTAAGTAAAATAAAAAATTGGTCACACCATTTTTATTTTATTTCATTACTTAACCCAAAAATTTAAAAAAACACACCCGAGAAAACGCAACTCCGGAAAAGGTGTTTATAAGCAATTATCGGCGCTGCGATTCCATCGGTGCCCTCAGAATTCGATTCCGAGCACTGGTTCAAATGTTAGAAAAACCCGCTCGTTCATTCACTAAACGTACCCAAGCTAATCATCTGAAAATTATTTCGGGCACACCGGGCCTCGGAATCAGGCGCTGTTAGAAACTGCGTACTCGTAAAATCCCATAGAAAATTAAGAAAATATTTCCTTGAAATTTTCAGGTCTTTACAACTGCATTGAAAAATTCTCCCACATAGCGATGAAATGTGTGGGTTTTTTATATAAATTCACAATTGCCCATATTATGTCATTATTTCATGGAGTTTTGGGTAATCTATTGAAAAATATCATGGTGATATTATCCCATTTCCATGTAGGAATATCTAGAGGATGCACGATCTCTCTATGATGTTTTCATTCGACCATCACTTGTTGAAAGACTAAACATCATGATACATAATCAACAAGTTCCCACTTCATGTTGTACCACTAGAAATTTTCCATTAAATATTTATACATTTTAGTTCTTCCAAGGTGTATATTGAAATGTGAGATATGGTAATCATCCAAAAACTCCCTTTTCAGATCGGGTGTAGAGGGAACACAGAGCCTCCCCCAAAATTTCAAAATTCCATATTCACATAACAAGTTTTCCAATATCCTATCTTTCCCATCATTACTTTTCTTTTGAAGGTTCTCCTAACTGCGATGATAGATTTTACTCCTTTCTAATAAAGATGGTTGGACAACCAATTGAAAAATTAATGTTGTTTCACCATCCTTGAGAATTATCATGTCCATCCTTATTAGATCCATGAAAATCAAATCCTTTTCATTTTTCAATTTGATAAAAACTCAATGATCCTTCCTTCTCAATGAAATACCTACCTTATTTTCATTTTTTGTGATATATGTTAGGGAAAAATCAAAATCATTGAGTATTTCAAGACATCAAAATTTCCTCATGTTTAGTTATTTCATTGGGATGATATACATTAGACTCTTGTAATCCATATATATCTCACATCATTCACCATATAGATAGTGACTCCTAAATTTTACAGAAAAAATCACAGTATCTAACTCAAGATCATGAGTAGGATAGATCTTTTCATGAATTTTTTACTACCTTGATGCATAAGAAACAAATATATCGTTCTATATAAGTACAAAACCATATTATTTCCTTGATGAACCACTATAGATCACAAACCCATCATTCCCATTATGGTAGAGTTAGAATCGTATTATTCACTAATCATCTAGTCAATTATTCCAAACAACCCTTACATTTTTTTCCATATGAACTTAACCCATTTACATGTAATCATGGTCATTAGATTGGAAAAATGGGTGATGTTTGGAACAAAATGCTGATAATAACTTACTAAACCAATATAAATAGGTACCTCGATTATGTTCGTTGGAGTACGCCATTAAGGAACAACCTTTTTCTTCACATGATCAATATATATTCCATACATTGAGAAAATAAGGACATGAAAGGAAAATTATTGAAGCCAAAATTCACACTTGGAAAACTTCACATATAATTCATTTCATCAAAGTGTCTTCAGGATAGTCCACAACTTATTATCATGATCTGCATACCCTTTTGAGTATACTAATATTCATCAATAAATACCATGAAAAATTCATCAAGATATTCCTTAAAAAATTATACATTATATCCATGAAAATAGAGGGTGCATTAGTCAGCCTAAAAGTAATTACATCACAATCGTTGTGTTTATACCTTTTTCAAAAAGCTAATTTGGGAATGTCATCCATTATCACAAGAAAATGATGATATCCAGATCTAAGGACAGTCATTGAAAAATATTTAGCTCCATAAATTTGATCAAATAAATCATCATTGCGAGGTACGCTATACTTGTTATTTAATGGTATAAAATTGATCTCCCTGGAATTAGTGCACAACCTGATATATCCATATTTATTTTTAAAAAATGGATAGGGTCTCCCCATGGTGAAACACTAGGGAGATAAAATCATTAGTCTCTTAATTACTCTTTTTGTATCATAAATTCTACAAATTCTATAGTGTCTATTCTATGAAATGTATTTGATATGGGCCTTGAACTAAGAATTATATCAATAAAGAACTCACCTTCCCACTCTGAAGGTTTTCCAGGTAAACCCTCTTGAAACTTGTTGACATATTCTTCCACAATAGGTACATCCACTGTTTTACTATTCCATTCTTCACACATAGATATCGTGTTCTTTTCCCCCATAATAATTGAATTTTGTAGAGATACTGGGGTGGATCTAGATAAGAATCACTTGGTGAGGTTTCTTCTATAAACATAACGGATTCAAAAACATTCTCCAAAAGCGTTACTTTCATCTTCATACAGTAGATCTTCACATCATAACATGAAATCCAACCCATTCCATGAAGAAAATCAAATTCAATTATGGTTCTGATGATAAAGTTATAAACTAAATCACATTTATGTGTTATGAGGGGGTCTGATTGACATATCCTTTTTGTAATAATACATCCCCTCGGAGTTTTGAATTATAACCCCTTTATAAAATAAAATAAAAAATGTATAATTTTCATGGAAATATAAGGAGATATAAAAGAATGCAATAATTCATAATCAAATAAGGTATTAGATATGTTTAAGGAAACAATTAATGTACCTTCCACCACATTGTTATGAAACATCATCCTTAGCAGTTGTGACCACATAATATTGGCCTTTCTCCATTTCCCTACTTTGGGTAATGTTTTCCTTATGCTTAGGACATTTATGTGCATAATGAACTATCTCTTAACAACTATAACATTGAACATTGGTTGTTTCATTCTTCCCCATGAAATCATGGTATTTGTGGCCTTTTTCTCCACATTTGTACCAAACTCTCTTTCCCATTAAGAAAGTGCCATAGAGCTTCTCCTATCGATTACTGCGGTGTGGAAGGTCAACTCCACCCTTCTTCCCTATTTCATTATTTCCTTTTCTATAGTTTTCAGTAGCCCTCATATTCTCATACCATCCTTTAAAGTCATAGGACTTATAAATATTTTTTCTTTTTTGATTTCACATTATAATATTTCATCATATGATTATAACATTATAGAGAAGGGTGACCTTTGGGTGAATGGTTTTAAACCATCATGGAATCGATCAATCTTGCCCCATGGATTACATAAGTAGACTGCATCATGCATTACAATCACTGTATTGTTGGATCTATACTTGGCCACATTTTTATCATCCTTTTGCCTCATATTGAAGAATTTCCTTTCCATATATCCTTGTTGTTCATGGGGGAAATATTTTTCTTAGAATATTTCCTTAAAATCCCTCAACTTCATATCTTTTATTTCTTCATCATCCATTGTGTTTTGAAATAATGAACACCACTGATCTGCATCTCCATATAGATGATAAACTACAATGAACTTCATCTCCCTTTAATTACATCCCAAAGAAATAAATATTTTCTCAAGGGAATTTATCCATTTCTCAGCTACAAATGCGTTCTTATTCCCCTTGAATGATGGAGTATATTTTCATATAAGGCGATCCAACATAGCTTCACCAAATTGTGGATCAAGATACTATATATGAGAATGTTTATTGTTCAAAACCTAAGTCACTTGTCCTAGTATATTTATATGTTTATAATCATCTGTGTTAGTTGTATAGACAACATAATTATATTACATCGGAGGTAAATCCCTAACTGTTTTACACATGTTCATGCGGTATCCATTTTCATCCACTAAGCACAATTTCTAAATAAAATTCATACAGTAGATTAGGTAATGAATCATAATGTATAATATCACTTTATAGAAATGCTTATGAAAAAATTAAATCATATTCATGGATAATCCCATAATCACAAACACGGTATAATTTAAGAACATTTTAAATTAAAATCATTTATAATGGATTGTAAGGAAAATGTGAATTTTCTAAGAATATCCCCAAGGAGTGTCAAACCAAGTTCACAATAAGTCTCGTTGTTGTGTTGAAGGATACCTTGGTTCATGACCAAAAATCCTTTTTACATTTATCCCTTCTAGGTACATTTTTTCGAAGAACCTTGCCCAATTGTAGTACGAAGACAATTTTATATTTGTTGGAATGATTGGCATAGTCCATTCATTAAAAATATTCCAGGATGTTCTTGTATTTTTATCCTCAATGACATACTTAGGATTTTGTTCTCTAATATACCTTTTATAAATCTAGTTTCCGTGTTTTCAAATAAATATTCATTGATACCAACAATATGGACCGACCCCTATTTCCCAGATTCAGTGACTCGTTTTATTACATTGGCATATAAACATGGAATATGAAACTCGAAGAACCATGTCATTTAGTATAATTGAAAACAAGATGCATACATAAATTCAACATTAAA
This sequence comes from Viscum album, assembly GCA_963277665.1. NCBI lineage: Eukaryota > Viridiplantae > Streptophyta > Magnoliopsida > Santalales > Viscaceae > Viscum > Viscum album. Next base: position 446,489,796 of record OY728160.1, read on the forward strand.
TCTTCAAATGAAATACAACCTATATGTTTTATTGCAAATATCCACAACTATATGTTTATCCATATAGGTCATTCGTAATAAAAATCCTCATGTCCTAAGAAAACGAAACATAAGAAAGGGGTGATCTAATGATCATAGTATTTGTAAGCAATATAGTGAATGATATCATATACATAAACATTATTCATGGTTAATAACTAATAACACATGCCTTTAAGAATAAACATGAACACATTATGGCAGGAATAAGAGCTGAATAAATAATGCCATAATAAAACATAATAATGGGTATTATACTAGTTGAGTAACCCCATGAACAATAAATACTATTTTCATGATGAGGGAATTCATAATACGGGACATCATAATCATTTCTTCAATGCCTTGTGCAATGACAACAAATATCCATTTTGTCAAGACCACGTTCCATGACCGTAGTTTGTCTCATGAGACCTACTAATGCATCGAGGGGATATAGTGGTCCCCAACCCTAAAAAAATAAGTCAAATGTATTCCTAATATGAAAGGGGTTAATCAAACACAACAAATACATTCATATTTAAACTAACATTTGAAATTTAAGAAACATTCCCTGATCATTAAACAAAAACACTACCAATTAAGAGTAAATTTGTTGATGGTTTTAAGATAGCACGTCCATAGATAGACAAATAATCAACTATTTAATTAATTATGGTAAATGATATAAAAAAATATAAATCCCAATAATATATATTAATAATAAAGAGGGTCAAAATAGATGAATATAATCTTATAAAATCATCAAGTACTTTTAATGATAAATACTAAAACACTTTGAAAAGAAGATTTATTTGGGAAAAATATATGTGTAAAACAAGAAGTGAAGTAAGATAGTATTTTCAAAATAAAATGAGTTATTTCATAAAGGAAGTGGTTTTCAAAAATAGATTACATAGTTCTCTTCAAACTGGGTATGAATTTGACAAAATCCCTGGAATCGAGCTAGTATTTCTGGAATAGTTTTTAGAATGATCCTTTTACAAAATGCAACTACCTATAAATAAAAATAGGATTCTTGTTGGTTATTATATATAAAACATTATCAATTAATATATGATTATTACATATGAAATAATAAGACTTTAATTTAGTTATGTAGAGAATTTGAGTATCCAGAATGAAAATAGAGGCTCAAGAAGAAAAACCCCTACCAAAAGTTCGAAGATGTGACTCACATGATCTAAATATCATGAATAATAAAATTTCTGTTCCTAATTTAATGAATACATGACCTCTTATGTATGTAATTTCTTTAATATAACCTTATTAATTTCATTTATGGAATTTTTATTGGTTAACCGATTCAATATCATTGCTTGGGAGTGTTTTCTTCCTTGGTTTTACTGATCAGTTTAATTTTATTCTTGTATGGATAAACTTTTAAATTGAGAATGGTTTACCAGAATTGATGTTTTAGGTTATTAGTGAACAAAATAAGATTATATGGTCATTATATTATTTTTTTCTATAGGGAGTGATGATGCGTAATTATATAAAACATTTATGAAATTTTTTTTAGTTATTTTGCAATTCTTGATCACAACAATATTATTTTGATATATAAAATAATATCACATTTACAAAAGAATTAAAAAACATTAAATAAGTTATAATAAATATTTTATATTTTTTCAACTTTCATAATAGTTTCATGGCCAGAATTTAAGATGATAATATAAATTGAAATCCCATTATCCCTGAATGTGATAAATAAACACATCTCATATTGTGTTTTCATTTATAGTATTAATAAAGAGGAAATGAAAGAGGATGACTAATTTTTCTTTTATCAAAAGAAAATTATAGAACATATAAGGTACTAGAGTCATAACAACATTTTTACTAATCGAGGTGAGCTAAAAGAAAGAAAAGAATGTGACGTGAGAGAAAAGATATGAAAAGATTAATTTACCTCTTGATGTCAACTTTATTGAGAGCATCATTAGGGGATATGTTTTGGTCTATTAATAAGACCTATGGCTTGTATATGTGGGGGGAAATATTGGGGGTGTTTTTGCGTAGAATGTTAAAAATGCACAAGACATGACAGAATAGAAGTAATGAGGCAGTGAGGGAGGGTTTTATAGTGGAAGAGAGGGGTGAATTGTGAATATCTTATTAATTATTATTTTTTCCCTCAATAAAAACAATAGTATTAATTTATGTGGCCCATAAGAATAATAAGTGGATGGGAGTTCGAATCAAGTGTGCTTACATCATCCATGATGCTATGAATAGAGAATGTAACTGATAATATATGTATACAGTTAATTACGTTATTTTAGTGTTCTTCAAAAATTCATGTATTTCAGAAAAATCCCAAAAATCTCTGAAACCCTTTTTTTGATGATTATAATTAAAAATATAACTCTATTTTTTGAAAATATTTTTCTAAATATATTTAATTTAATTTTTATATAAAATTATTATATATTAGAAAAATAACAATTTTTATACTATAATTCATTTTATATCACCATGAAAAATCAATCAAGATCCCATTATCCTATATCCTCAAGATAATAAAATAATAATATTATTTACTATACATAATGTTCATATTACTATTCATAAAAATATTCATAAGGTTCTGTTACTATTCACACAAAAAATAAGTTTTTCTTATCAGACTCTAAATACTATACAGAGCATAATGATGGATGTCAATTTTTCGAAATTCAAATCAAAAAGGTGGAAAAAATATGTTTAGTGTCTAGGTTATATCCAAATGGGGGTTTTTAGTTAATTTTTTCTTCATGCATTGAATGTTAAAAATTTTATCTAAATCTGGAGTTCTTATAAGAAATCAATGAATTACACCAATGGAAGTCATCATAGATAGTAAATAATTATGATATATACATTAAAAAATATTTTTGAAAATATCCTTTATTTAATGAGTTTTTTTTATAAAACATTTTTTAAATTCTTTTTCATTGAATATAGATTTTAAAAATTATAAAGAAAAATATTGAAAATTTTTTGAAATCCATTTCTATAGATTCTCATTGAAGTCTAATAATAAATTCATGAAAATATATTAAATAACCATTTATTTTAAAATAAATTTAATAATTATACATAAATATGAAAACATTTTGAAATAATTTTTTTAAAAAACATGTTTTTGAGTGATCATCGAATTCCGACAAAAGAGAGAGGAAATGTCATAATTTCTTAAAAACAATTTCATAATCATACTATGTCTAAAATAGTGATAATAAAGTACCAATAGATGAATATATAATTAATTTATATAGGATAATAAAGTTCATTATTTCTCTTGACATTTGGATTGTAATATTTCATCAATAGAAGCATACTCATAAACAGTCATGATGATCAATGTTATTGGTTCAATCAACTCATAATACATAGTAACTTGGGATCATACTGTTAATGTATAAAAATGATGTTCAATAAATTTTAAAATTTAAAAAAATTATATATATTTATGATATATCATCTTAAATGGATGTATATACAAATGAAATATATTTAGGTTCATAATAAAACACGAATATCCTAAAAAGAAAATGTTGACCAAATTTGCTTACCGATTTGGTAAAACAAATTAACCAAAAGTATGTGTAATAATGTTCATAGAATGGATATTTAAATACCCATAAATTTATGTATAATAATAATATAATACAATCATGGCTAGTATATACACCATGAAAAAGAAAAGAGTGGTGAATAAGGCATGTCTCTCACAGAAATAAAATGTGAGATGAAATTCCATGACATTGTGTCTTGATAATATTTATAATCTTACAATATTAATTTATAATAAATATTAGTTTATTATAAATATAAAAAATTACCATATTATAATGTCTAATTACATTTTTTGTTTTTTATTTCATTTTATAACCTACTTGTTAACAATTTCATGTTATGGTTATGCTTTTGGTATATTTGTTTAGTTTTTCTCATGTGTCCAAATTTCTGTTATCATTTGTACTTATAAATATTTAATGATTTTTAGAATGAAAAAATGATATATATATATATATATATATATAAACAAATATCATTATTGTTTAATTATAAAAGTAAAAAAATATAGAAGTATGAAATGGAATACACCATTCATGGAGACGACAGGTTTTACATACGCAAGAATGTTGTTTTCATTTTATTATCTTATTAAATGAAAGAAATAAAATTACATGTAAGCTTAGAATATAATTCATATATAATTATGAAATGATATATATCATAAAACATCACTTTACAAATTCTCAATACAATCCATGTTATGCGTGAACGAATCATATCATTTCAAGGGCCCAAACAAAATTATCTTATTTACTCAAAATGGAATGTATACATATATATTTTTTAAAAGAGTTAAATAAAATTAAATAAATAATATGTTTTATATATTTCATATATTTAATATGTAATTATATATTCAATTATAATTCAAAACATGACAAGTGGTAAAGGAAAATTTAGAATCATCGTTTTGTGAGGCGGTAGTTCGTCGTACACATATGTAGTATATTTCGTACCCACTGATTGGATGTGTGTGTTAGTGTATGATGAAGAATTGACATAAAAACACATAAGTATATTAATTATACATTAGTTTTTTTATAATCATTAAATAAAGTTAGTGTTGAGGTGGATAATGAAAATAACATGACAAAGATTGGGGAAGGATGTTACCTATTCTTTGGTTAACTCATTTTGGTTTTCCACAAAGGGATTCCATGGATTTATTTCATCCCAATGAGAGGAATGGAGGAGTAATATGTGGATGTTGGTATGTTTATTTGGCAGATCATTAATGAACCTAATTGTTTTGACATGTGTGTGGAAGGGGGAGAGGTGGTTTCCTTTTATGGGGTGGTGGGTACTCACTACGTATTTTACCAAAGAAGTAATGTGTAACCTTGTTTCTAGAAAGAAACATCATAAAATAACAAAAACAAACTAATTAATTGAAGGTTAATGGTAACATAATTTCTTAATCATGTGTTTTTACTAGTATATGGGTCATTTGGTCCCTTGAGTTCAATGTGTAATCCCTTATTAGACACTATTTAACCTTCATCATTGAAATTAGTTTTATATTCCATCTATAATATAATTGGTAAAACACCATGTTCACCTATTTCTAAATGATAAATTATAATAATTCAAAAAATGGAATCCATTTTTAAAAATTAAAATCATATATTTGGATAAAATTAATTTATATTTAATATCCAGGATGGGGAGACAATGCATGTTTTTAATATAAAAGCATACAAACATTGGCTATGTTTTTATACTAAATTTCACTATGAAATTGATTATAATAAATTAAATTGGATTCATTAATAAATATATTATATAATTAAATTATTAATTAAATTAAATATATAATTAACCCATATAATTAAATATATGGACAAGTAGTTTGGAATTAAAAAACTATATTTTTCACTATTCATACAAATATGATGCATCTTATAAAAACACCAAAAATTCACCCTAAGATTAGTTCAAAATTATAAATTCATAAATTAAGTTTATTTTATAAAATTGTATTTATAAAAGTTCTTATGGATAAATTTATTTTTTTACATTAAATTAAACAAATATAACATTAGTTGTGAAAATAAAATTTTCAATCATATAAATACACTACAAAATCTTATATTTTTCACTTCCAATAAGTTTTATTAATATAAAACTATGGTAAATAAAATTTTAAAATTAGTTATTACACTTCAAATTAATATATTTAATAGTAGGTTATAATTATCTCATTAAAATATTTATAACAAAAAAAGTTGTTCTGTTGAAACTATGTGTTCCGCGTAACATACACATTATTGGTATTGCATGTAATGTACACCAATTTAGTATTGATTTTAATGTATTCTAATTAGGTGACATGTTACTCGAATAATGACTTAGCCAATGCAAGAAATCATTGAAAATTAATTCATTCCAAAAAGTTCCCTAAAACACATGATGTTACTTTCTATACCCCTTAAAATAAATTTCTTCCTTGAAATTATTCATTTAGGTAAAAAAAGAGGATACTTGTGCTTCATAATATCCTCATGTCTCCTCATGGATATCTATAATGGGTGATTTCTACAATAATCATTGACTTGATAAGTTTTTTTGTTTCATATAATGTTCCCTATATGTTTCAAAATTTATAATTGATGTTCCTCATAAGAAATAACATAATCCAATAGTATGACCTCTGTGTTCAATAAATTTGAAGACAAAGGTATGTATTTTCTTGGGAGAGTTACATGGAACATATCTTGTACTTAAGATATATTTGGAGAATGACCCAATAAACATTCTTCCTAAATTATATGGTCAATAAATGTAAAAGGGACAATAGACCTAGGTATTTGATGCACATTCTTCTAGAATCTAATTACCTTAAATGATGGTGAGATTTATATAAATAACATTTCGCCCATGGGGTGTTAGCTGAGTGGTACCCGTTGGTTGTACCCCTAACTCTCCATGAGAACTAGCACATGATCGAGTCCCACCAGGCTCAAACACTATTCATATTTTGAATAGGGTGATTCAAATCATTTTCTTAGCAGGGGAATGTGGCGCGCACTTTGGCCAGTGGGCGACCCCCTCTGGCAGTCTGTGTTAGCAACACACGTTTTTTCACATTAGCCCCATCCCATTTGGTGTGGTCTCTCTATGTGCATCCATGAGACGTAGGATCAAAACCAGGCGGAGGCCTAATTTGGGGGTGCTGTAGAAGGAAATGTAATAGTACTATAGTAGTTACTATACCAGTTACTTTAGCAGTACTGTAGCAGGTACTGTAGCAGCTACGGTTCGGTACTGTAGTATCCAGAACTATTAACCTTGGGCCACTAGTTTGGGAATGGTTTCCATAAGTCCTTCAGTCCACCCAAGGTCTTCATGTCAGTAAGGCTTTCGGGCCACCTCAAGGCCATAAGGGACACATGATTTGTAGTTTCACAGATAGATTCTACAAGGAACCACTCTGGTGGAGGAAAAGAGCCGGGAACATCCACCAGAGAAGGGCCAAACAGACTATGGAAGAATGAGAGGGTATGGAATTTGCCATCGGATCTACGCCTGTGCACCCCTACACATGGACATGCTAGCTGAATATTCATAAAAAGGTGGAGAGATGATCACAATGAAAATGATGGGGAGGATCAGTTTCAAGTAGTCATAGTTTGTATGATTTCCTTAAGGCCTACAGGTCATGTAATGTCTCCAATCCTATAGTTAATGTAATTCTTAAAGACTATAGGCCTTGTAAGGGTTCCCCCTCATCCCTTGAAAGGGGGGTTTTCAGAAAATCAATAAAAAAATAATTCCTTCAAGCCATTCAATCATAAATAAATAACATTTCACAATCTTCAAATTCTAGATCACATTTTCCGTTATCAACATTACTTTTCTATTGACTTTGAGATTCCTTATTTGGGTGGTGAATAGTTCTAATATTCTCTACCATTTATTCATTCATCTATAGTCCCAATATATTTATCTAACCAACTACATCTCAGCATGTTAACGGTATATATTTCTTCCCTTAAAGGGATTCAGAGGGTTCAATCAGAATTCTTTTGTGATAAAATTTTTTGTTGGAAAAATCAAATAGATTAAGGTGTTGATCCCAAAAACCAAAGGAATCCAAAGAATATGATATCAACATATCCTCTAGAGATTTATCTATTATTTTATATTGAACATATTTCTGAGGAATATAATAAATGAAAAATAAATTCCTTTTCATTTTCTTGATAAATAATTTGTCAATAAATAACGGTTAACCTATGATCCCGATCTAATATAATAGAATGTGGTACTCTATGAAACAATACAAATTCCTTTATATATATAATGTAAATCTGATACAAAGAGAATTAATATCAAAGAGAGATTATGTGTGATGATTTTGGATGCATATTGACTACCACCTATATAGTATTAAACTATTTAGAGGATTTGGGGAGTCTAATGACAAAACTCATAGTTATGATTTTTGATTCCCATTCTGGAATGGGTAATGGATGAAACAACCCTTTATAATTTTTCATTCAACCTTATTACTATATAAAACCATGTACCAAAAAAAATCTAAGATATCTATCTTAATTCCATCCCACTATGAGAATTCTTTAAAATCCCTATACATCTTTGTACATCCATGATGAATACAGAAGGAAGAACTATGAGCTTCCTCAAATTTATCCCAACTCAAATATAGTATGGAAGGAAAATATACATGGATCTTGAACCATGTCATTTCTCCTCAATATGGTTAATCTCATGAATAGATGTAACTTTTTTTAGATTTTCATCTTCCTTATGCACCTCTTTAATGTTCATTTGGATAAAACATTGGAAATTCATTTGAGGAATATAATATAATTCTTCTTTCTTCATGATATCTAGATTCATCCTTTTCAAATATAGAAATTTTGGATTTTTTGTGATCATCATCATATATAATCTAGCATGGTCCTTTCGACTCAAAGTATCAGCCAACTTGTTTTTTCCTTGGTGGGTAATGTTACGAGCAGTAATATCTTTTTATCAGCTATATCCATATTATATGGATCAAGATCTAGTCCTTGTTTTTAATATATATTTAATATTTTTATGATCAAAATATTCATCACAATTTTATCTAAAAATATAATTACTCTATACCTATAATGAAAAAATTATCATTTCTAACATTGAATCGTGAGTTTGGTAATTATGATCATGAATCATCAATTTTCGTGAGGCAGAAGTGATAACCATGTTACTGGTCATAAGAATACATCAAAATCAATTCTTTGAGGCCTAAATATAGATTAAAATCCCTTCTCCGCCATATTCTAATGTAAGAACAAGTGCGCTGGCTAACCTTCTATTTACTTCCATGAAATTGTTGTCACATTAATCAGTCTAGAGGATCTTGGAACCCTAGAAAGTTGGAAAAGTCATAAGGTTAGATAGTTGTGAGAAATTATCCATAATACATCAATAAAATCCATTTAAATCATGAAATGTATGAATATAATTCACCATGGTTAGTCTACACTAGCACTCAATTACCTCCATACTTGATGAATAAACTTCAATACCCTCTCTTTGGGTTATGTGACACACAAATGAAACATTTTTTAGTCAAAATTCACAATTTTTAATATTAATTATTTTTTCTACTTCCTTAGGTTATTTATTCAAATTATATAGTGATCATGATTCTCGTCATTTTTTTTACAAAATTGATAAAGATGTTAATTTATATTAGTTCCACAATCTAGTTGAGGTAAAATATAATGAATCTATTAAATAAATCCATGATGATAAGATGATTATTATAATGAAGTAAAGGCATTGATATATATTCCTAGATTCCATAACTTATATGGAATCCTATTTTAGATATATCCTCTAAATTTAATCCCAATCGAGGATATCCAAAATTAAGTTCAATCTCGGAAAATTTTGGAGATTTAGGGAGTTGATCAAAATATTAATCATTACGAGGAATATGATATATATTAATTATTATGACCTTGTTCAACTAAAAATAATAAATTAAATATCTCATTTATCAACCATTATTTTTAAAAAATGGATCATTTTCATCCTAAGGTAAAATAGTTGGCCAAATGAATCCTTTATCATGGTTATCATGGAGTTTATTTTTCAATTTCTACAATAAAATTCAGGCTATATATTATTAACTATTTGAAATTTTCTTAATGAAGGTATGAGTTCTATTGATAACTCAACTACATGTTTTAGAAGATGTATAGGCAAATCTTCTTGAAATACATCCACAAATTCCCAAAACATAGGCAAATCATTCATATCGATTTTTTCTGCAACCATTTCAGATAATCATTCCTTCTGAATTGAAATTAAGACCCATACACATGATGAAACTTCCATTATAAGTACATACATACCATGAAATTTATGGATGATCATTGGAGGGATTGTAAAATCAAATGTATATTACCTTCCTCAAAAATTTATGTGGTATTTATGTAGTGAAATCCAATCCATGCCAAATATTACATCATATTTAATCTTATCAAGAATAGCATGAATTTTACGAAACACATTCCCATTAACATCAACTAGAGAGGAATCAGAGACATGGGATGCAGTCATTGTACACTTAAGAGTTTTCACTACTAAATTCACATAAAATAATTATGGTGGAATATTAAAACTAATAAAAAATTAATTAGATATGAAAGAGTGGTTTGATCCAAAATCATATAAGATAATAGCAGTTCTAGAGTGGATGGTATGTGTATATTTTTAGATTTCCCCCTTTACCACATCATAAGAGGTTGCTAATGTAGATCATCATCACAAGCCCATTAGTTTTAGAATTGGTTATCATAATGCTGATTCTCTATACATTTGTATTACTAAAGAGAGGGAGCTTAATTTTGTGCCTATTTTTATCCATTCACTCTATTAGCTATCTTCTACCATCACATTGGAAATCAAATGTCTGATGGAATAATAACATGACCATAGGAATAGTAACATCACTATCAGGAATAGTACTCTAGACAATAGAATATTAACTTCAACTATCAGATTATTAATAAAATGTATGTCTCTTATAATAGTACACATGATATATTTATATCACAGAATATATAAATAAATGTATTAAAAATGATAAAATAAGTGTTGATATTTTTTGTCAAACATAATTATATATTTATAATTATATATTTAATTTATTGATTTAAAAGATAATTTATTTCCATAAAATTGATTCATAAATTATTATATTTGTTGTATTATGATTATAAAATGATCACTTGAGACTTTAAATTCTTTTTGTTGGTTTTATAAAAATCAAATATATTTTTAAAAGAAGTATTTTTCGATTAAATAATAATTTTAAATAATAGTCAAATTTCTCATATAATGAAATTTATTTTCTAAAAATGGAGTGCATTTTTGAATTATACGCTTCGAAAAATGGTCAAAGTGATTTTTTTTGGATTTTTATGAAATACTTTATTTTGGGGTTAATCATGAAATATGATATTTTATAAAATAAGAAAAATACATGAATTATTGATTAATGGATGATGTTATTCTATGGTACCCACACTCAGTTCAAACTCACATGAACTAATTTATGTATTTAGTCACAAAAACTAAAAATATTTCTTGTATTTAGAAAAATAAGAAAGAAGGATTAAAATAATGGGAAACCCCCTCTCCTCCACTATAAATACCACCCCTCACCCCCTCTTATATTCACAATTATCATGCCTTGTGACGTGTATAATTTTTACACAATACACACTCCATGCCTCTTCCCCACGTCCAAGACCTTTCCGTCTCACTGGAAGGCCAAATCCAAAGGCCTTAAATAGGTTCTCATGGAGCATATTTCAAGAGTTAAAAATTTTCTTACATTTTTTATTATATTTTTTTAATTATCTTCACTTTCTTATACTATCTTAAACTCCCATTATCGCAAATACATCAAATCTATAATATCATATATATAATATAATTTAATCATGTTTAAGTAAAATTTATCATCATACTTCTTCTCCTCTACGACATATTCTAAAAATAAAAATAATATCCATGATGTGCCGATTTACCAATATCATTGATGATGTGATTTCAATTTCCAGTACAGTCTTCACGGCAGCTCCTAAAACTAATTTAATGGATGAAATAGATTTTAAAGTGTATTACATAACAACTTTGATGTTTTGTAAATAATATATATATATATATAATATTAAATAATATAATGAAAATAGTTGTTGATTTTGGAAGAACCGCCAAAATTATCTAAAAAAATATAATTAATATTTTATATAAGGAATCTTCATACTATCTAAAAATAGAATGATTTATGGTACTATTTAATATTATAGAAGAATATTAATATCATTTTATTATATATTTTTTCTTCTATTATATAATAAAATATACTATGAACTAACCATTGAAATCATTTAAAGAATGCAAAGAAACAATGGAAAGAACAAAATATTATTTATAAATTGGTGAAATGAAGTTATAAAATGATCATATAAGGTGTAATAAATTATAATATGTTTATATAGAAAATTAATAACACTTTTAAACCATTGTACAACAGGTTTTATCTTGTTATATTTAATACAAACATGGGGTAATGGAATTTGTAACGACATTTCCATTCATTGGATTCACCATCTACTTTAATGATTATGTGGTATGGAGATATATTGTGAAACTAATTTCAATATAATTATGTATTATTATATTTATATCTAATGTATACATATATTCTAATGTTTTAATCAATTATTTCTTCTAATATATGATATTTGTATGGGATTTTTCATTAAAAACCATCTTTTAATTTCCTTTATTTTTTAAAGGAATTTATTATATGATGAATTATTATTAGTTTATGGGTATGATATAGTTTTTTGGAATTTTTTATAATAATTTATGGGTCCTATAACTCACTTTAATGTATTGGGTATGTCATTGTTGGGTGTTAGGCATATGGTTACTCTGAATGTAACAACAATGTCTTCACCAAAAGGAAGTTGTGAGGGTTAAATTATAAGGTAATTGTGGTGGATAAAAACCATAATGTTGTTGAGAGGGATTTAAAATTAGTATTTTAATTTGACTAGTAACATAAATAGTATATTTATTTGTTATATGTTTTATATAAAGATCATGTTTTTAACCAGTATGTATACAATACTTTATGTGTGTTACGTATGTCTATGTGGAAATGGTTTCAAATACTAATAAGAATTTATGGAATAGTTGTTTCTTTATTATTATTATCCATAATATGACTTTGGGATCATCAATGCATTTAAATAGTTTTATCATTAGGTTCATGCATGGGTAAGTTAAAATAGAACCCCAAGATGAATGTTAAACAGAATATTCTTGAAAATAATTCAAGTTAATTTTTTTTATTCAAAATGAAATTTCTAATGTCTTAATAGCACACTCATTGTATGCTTATAGGTTGCTATGTATGAATTATGTCATACTTTAAAAAACTATAATCTAAAAAGATCCTTGGGAATTTAATAATTGTATTCTTGTTGAATTATCTAGATTATGTAAAGATTAAGGTTGGGTATTTAAAGTTGGTTTGTGAGCATGGTTTAGATAAATTCAGTGTTTAGGATAATATTAAGAGAATAAAAAATGGTTCTTACATTATTTTTACAATGAAATGATATTTAATTTGAATAATACCATGTTGTTTCAACATTTATAGGTCTGTTTGGAAGGGTTATTCATAGAACATACATGGAAGCTAATGATATAATGAATTGAGAGGCTTATATCATTCTGAATATTCAACATAGAATGGTAGGTATTGGAACTAATAAGATTGTAAATGTAATGGATCAAATGAAATAAGAAATAAATAATGGCGGAAACCATGAAAGGGAATATCTAGAACAACCACAATGGAACATTAAGAGAGTGGAACATTTTCTGTGACAACACCCTCCTGCTTTCAGTGGTTCTTACGACCTAGTCATAATTGGATTATGGATTAAATACCTTGAAATGATATTTGAAATCATGGGGTGTTCAAATAATCAAATGTTAATCATTCAATTTATATTTTTGAAGGTGAAGCTGACCAGTGGTGGTTATTGTTCAGGAATATAAATGATACATATGATAGTTATACCTTAGAATGGGATGAATTTAAAAATATTTTCCTTGAAAAATATTTTCCTAAGGTTGTTCGCCATCGGAAGTAAAAGTAATTCCATTAGTTGGAAAATGATGAGGAGGATTCATTAGTTGTGTATGAAGATAACTTCACATTATTTTCAAGGTATGCTCTAAATCATATTTTGGATCATTATATAAAACTAAATAATTTTTTTAATCTGGAATTAATCCATAATATTGGATGGAATTTTCTTCCTTTGAATTAAAATGCTATTAGAAATTTGTAAAATGAATTGAATGGGTAGAAATGGAATATGATATTGGTCATTTTATATTAAATAAATAAGAAGAAGAGATCCATATGGAATGTGATAGGTATGAAGAAATCGATGAAATATAATGATAAAAAAATCCAATTAATAATTTTTGAAATGTTGGGTACAAATTAACCAAGGTAATTCCTTAACAAAATATGGAAGTGTTTTCGATGTGGTAAGATTGGACATATGGACCGAGATTGTAATGAAAACGAACTTAAGATCAATTTTGATAAGAAATCTATAATGTTTTTTAAATGTGGTGAGATCGGTCATTATAAATACATTAGTCCAAAGAAATATCTAAATGCTAGAAAGCATATACATTATAAGCTGAGCTATGTTGTGAGATCCTTTTTAACAACTTTATTGCATATCAGACCATCCAATCAGGTGGTATCAGGTATTTTACATGATTAATCATATATTTCTAATGTCTTATTTGACACTTGGTCCCAACATTAATTTATTTATGAGAAATTTAATGGTAAATTGTAAATCCCACCTTAAGGGGAAATTTTATAGAAAAATGCATTATAATAATAATATTATTTTTTATGTGGAAATAAATTTCCTCAAAAAGTTTTTTTTACCATTTGTGGAATTTTATGTCATTAGGGTTATGGATTATCTTTCTGGTAATCATGGTCAAATGGATTGTTGAGAAAACGAATTTTTTTAAAATGATTTTGAGTATGTATAAATGAATAATCCCATAAAATTGATAACATGTCAAGAAGCTCCGAAACTATTAAAAGATAGAAATTAATGTAATTTTTCCCATATTGTTTAAAATTAGGGAACTATTCTAATTAATTATGTCCAAGTGGTAAATTCATACATGGATGGTTTCTCTAATGATCTTCCTAGTGGTATACCTAATCAGGAAGTTGAATATACCATTGAATTAGTTCATCATAATATCCTAATTCCAATTCCCCCTTACTAAATGCCTCAAATAGAACATCTTGAATTGAAAACCCAGTTGTAGTAATTTCCAAATAAAGGGTTAATTATTTCTAGTACTCTACTATGGGGTCTCATGTTTTTTAATTAAAACAAAGTATTATTCTATTATAATTTTCCTTGATTATAGAGCATTAACTAAAATTAATATTAAAAATGTGTATTTGTTTCCTCATATCAATAAATTTATTCATCATCCCTAGGGATCTTGGTATTTTTCCCTGATTGACAGGAAATTCGGGTTCCATTAGCTAATGGTGCAAGATAATGAAAATCTGAATATATCTTTTAATACTAGATAAGAGAATTATCAGTTTTCTTATGGACCTTAGTTTTAAAAACTCCCATATTGTATTCATAGATCCACTGAATTTAATATTCCATGAACATTGGGATACGTTATTTTTTTTTATTATTTATGATATTTTTATATTTTCAAAAATTAATTATGTTCATGAAAAAAATTTCATTATTTTTTTGAAAAATCTCAATGAAAATAATTTATACAGAAAATTTAAGAAAATTGGATTTTTGGTTGTAATCGATTTCTTTTCATGGGAATATTGTAAATAAGGATTGATTAATAGTTGATACCTCATAAAAAATTTATGAATTTACATGACTTAGAAATGATATATGGACTCATATATTTCCTATATTAGTATACTATGAACAATTGTTTGTTAAAATCAATTCACAATTATCTATTCGATTAACTATGTTTAGATGAAATGAGGGTAATTTTTTGGATAATTCAATGGAATGTTTGTTTTCAAGAACTACATAATATATTGGTGAATTCACAAAAATTAGACATACCTTCTTGAAATGGTTTGTTTTTAATATATTGGGATGCTTCAATAAAGTGTCATGGTTGTGTTATAATTTGGAAAGATAATGTAGTTTCTTATTTTTCAAGCCAATTGAAATCTTATGAGTTAAATTATCCAAAACCTGATTTGGAATGAGAAATTTTGTTTTTACATTAAAAATATTGTTGATTCATTTATACCAAGAAAATTTTAAAATATATATTTACCAAAAATGTCTGATGTATATATTGACTCAGAGGGAATTAAAAATTAGGTAGAGAATATAGCATAAAATGATAAATGATTATGATTTCAGGATAAATTACCTTCTTGGATAATCAATGTGGTGGATTCCTTGAGTCAAAAAACATCATGTATAATTAACCATGTTACATTAATATAAATACCCCTTGATTAATTATTGGATGAATTTTTTGTTCGATGTTATGGGTGCAAGAAATTCTTCGGTTTTTTTGAAGTGGTAGTGTAGTCATCTACGTGAGATAGAATTAATAGAGTGTAGAAGGAATATTTTGAGTAGTAGAAAAAGGTATATATAGTAAAAAATGATATTTTAAAAAAATTAACATTAATAAAGATGGTCTTTATGATTTGAAAAGATATTATGTATTTTAGGTGATTCATTGTTGAAGAAAGTGTTATTCTATCAAGCTCACAGTTCTGTATTTTTTTGTTCAAATTGGTATTACTAAGATGTACTAAGTCCTTTCAGTGTATTACTGGTGGGATGGAATGGAAAGAGATATTTCATTATGTAAAATTAAATTTTTGAATTGTTAACATGTTATAGTAGGTCAATAATAACTAAAGGGGCCTTTGTATACATTGCTAGTGCTAGAGTCAAAATGAGAAATTAAATCCATGAAATTTTTGGTGGGACAACCAATACGTTTCAATGAAACAATGAGATTCAGGTTACTATTGTTTGACTAAATAAATATTAACATTTCATTCTTATTTGATATAGTATGACTTTGTATTGGATTTTTTACTGTACCTCAAAGTGATTATCTGGTTACATGGAGATTCTCTTTACATTGAATATGACCAAGATCCTTTTTTCACTTCTATATTTTTGAAATACCATCCAAAGTAATTTGGTACAAAATTAAATTTGAGTAAATCCTTTCATAATAAATCTGATAGAAATACATGGTTAAAAAATTGATACATTAGTGGATATGATCTAGCTTTTTTAAAGGAATACCTATGATGTTGGGATTAACATCTATCATTAGTTTAGTTTTCTTATAAGAAGGTTTTTCATTATAGTATACAAATGACACATTTTGTGGAATTAAATGGAATGAGGTATCGAACTACATAATTTTAGAATGAAGTTGTGGAAAATAATTTAATGGTAATAGAATATGTAGAGGATGTGACAGGGAATGTAATGATGATCTACAAACACATGAGGATAACTTAGAGGAGGAAAAAATTATTAAGATATCATGAGGAATGAATTTTATTTTGAGGTGGGTGGTCATATTTTTCTTAGAATCTCAACATTGAAAACTTTTATGTGTCTTGTTATTAAAGTTAATCTATGTCCATGGTTCATTGGACCATATTAAATCCTATATGTAGTTAGACTAGTCTCTTACCAATTATATCTTCTTTCGAGTTTATCTTATGTAGAAATTTTTTTTCTTATTCCATTGTTGAGAATGTATGTTTCTAATTCAATCATGTTTTGAGCCTATAATTATTTTAGCTTAAACAAAATCATTCATATAAATAGAAACATGTTCAAATTCTTCATCATAGAGAGAAAGTGTTGCAGGATAATGTAATTCACAAGGATGCATTATTTGGGAAAACCACATGGTTGAAAAAGAAACATGGGAATCTAACAATGCTATGAGGTAATGGTACCCTCACCTATTTAATAAGAGATTAAAAATGGCGAGTATCCAATTTCTAAACGGTTGGGTGAATGTAACAACCGAGTTACTAATAAAATAATATATTTACATTCATAATTATATAATCAAAATATTTATAAATGTATAATTATATTAGTGGTAATTATAGGAAGTCCAAAATTTTCACTAATGTAATAGTATCTTGACCATATAAATAGTAACAAGCACATTAGTAATAATAACCTATTCAATAGAATATTAACATAACCTATGAGATATTAATTAAAATTTATGTATATTAAAATCACAATAATTGTATATTTATATCACACAATAATTAAATATTGTTTTTTGAAATGATAAAATTAGTGTCGGTTTTTTTTGAAAAATAAAAGATTTTTTATAATATTATAATCAATATACTGATTTAAAATAAATTATATTTTCCTATAATATATTCATAAATTATTATTTTTTTCATATGATTATAAGTTAACTTTGTTACAATTTAATTAATTATTCAATGTTTTATAAAATTACTTATTGTTTTAAAAGTTGTATTTTTTTGAATAATTTATGATTTTCATTAAAAAATAAATATTTCATATTATTAAAAAACACAATATTCAAAAACATATAAAAATTAACATTATATAAATGTAAATAAATAATATAATAATAAAAATTACATTCGAATGTTTTATCATAAATTTTTACTACATCATGGAGGGGTTGGATCTTCTGGAGAAGCAGGAACATATAATAGAGAAAAAATCATCCAAAAACCATGAGTTAGATGCTTCATGTACTCCATCGTCAACTCCTGTTAATGCTACTTCTATCTACACTTCTCTTGATACTACTGATAATGTGGATAGAGCTCTTCCTTATCTATATTCATACTCATTATAAGGTCACCCTGAGCAGACAATGTTTCCTGATATTTTTCATCATATGATTATGAATCTCCACAAGCTCCTCTTGAGTTGAACGAAAACATCACATTGGCACCATATTAACTCTCATGCATCAATTGAGAGTTGATACCAACAAATATTCCTTTTTCTAAGGTATATTTGGTCTCTTGTATTAATGTTTCCTCATCAAATCATTCTTCACATGTCTGATCTTCAGTCATGACATGACACTCATTATGTTTCTAAAATTTTGTAGCTATATATGACACCTTCAATTACAATTTAATATTAAAATAGTTGAAATATTATTTTCAGTTATTTTTAAAACTCAAATAAAAATTATACTAAACTTAATATGATAAAATATATCACCTTTAATCTCTCTAGTGACAGGATCATTGTACATCCTCCTAAAAATTTTGAAATCCAAAATACCTTGTTTTTCAAAAACCAATATGAATTTAAGATAAAACTTTTACATTTAAATCTATATAAATTAATTCATTAAGGATAATTGAAATATCTTCCATATGTGTACATAATGTAAAACTATTTTTACGATGTGTCACCTCTTGTGACCCCCAGTACTCTAGACCTAATGTTGATCTCATTTGAAAACAACCACCCATCTAGTATGAAAACAATCAATCACAATCCTGAGAAGAAATTTATTCATGTCGATAGGCATAGCAAGACTGATCGAACAATGTGACTCCTTCTTTTTGCATTTTTGTCCTCCTTAAATTATGAAAAAGGCGTTGATAAAAATCATGCATAAAACCCTCACATGTAATCCATATATAATCAAACATGACCTCATTGATTGAATATTTTAACCCTATAGACAAATAATAATATTATTTTTATTATTCAATAAATTTAAAAACAAATAATAATTATTTACGTAGCTCTAATTATCGAACATGCAGTGTTGGGAATAAATGTGAATCTAATCCCTTGTAACCCATTCTCAAAAAAATATTCTCTCAATATAGCACTGACATATATAATATCTATACGTGAAAAGTTGTGAAAAAGTTAAAAATAATCAAAAAAATATTATATAAATAAATTAATGATAAAAAATTAAAACAAGGAAAAATACACAAGTAAACATACCTCTACATGCATGGATCAATCCCAAGATGTGGAAATTGCATGGGGATAGGGGTATAAGTAATTAATCACGCTTTACCATGACCCCTATGATTTTTAGATGAACTGCCAACAGTATTAGGTTCATATGATCAAACATCATGCTCATCATCCAGTGGATCGGCCACCATTATCTCAAGAAACTGATCATAGGCCACATGAAACATGGAATGATTATTTATATCAAATAGTTGAAAAAAGAAATTATATATATATATATATATATATATTTATTATAGAAAACATTTTTCAATGTCAATGTTCATCTCCATCCTCATATATATATCTGATGGTGTCAAAATATTCATATTCCTCCTTAGTATCATCAATTTATATAGGAGTTTTAGTTTCATAATATATTCCCATTTCAAATTAATTTTTCACAACAATAACATCATCATAACCATAATCCTTTAACTATGGGTTGGAATTATCGATATTCGTGTCTCCTCATGGAAAAGATGGATTTCGAGTCGTCTCTTGAAAAATTTGAAATCCTTTTACAACAGTGGAACCATATTCACATTGAATAATCCACTGTTTGAAATATATTTTATAACAACACTTTAATTCCATTTTTAAAGGAAATATAACTTTTGTTATATATTATACCAATGGTTTTCTAGACCATTAGATAGTTAGTAATTGAATAGGACTATCTGCATGGTTTTACTTCAACCGTTGCTCTAGAGCTCTATAAATTTCAGTATTTCAATTGTTTTTGGAAAACCCGTTCGTATATATTTATACCAACAGTTTATTAACCATTCATATATAGTATAACATTTCTATTTACCATTGGATATGAAATTTTTTTGGTATATATTTTTACCAATGGTTTTAGTAAACCGTTGGTAAATCCATGATTTTCAACACTATACCAATTGTTTTAAATTGTTGGTATAGTGTCTTTCCAGAATTGTTTACAACCAGTCATAATCCCCTCCATTGTATATACCTTTACACAACACATAAAAAAATTCAATGGTAATTAAACATAACAACAGTAAACTCTACCAACAGTGGCATGTACTAGAATATAGTATTCCCCATTTCAATCAAGATATGACAGCCACTCTTCTAACCAACCCATTTCAATTTCATTTTTGTAAAAATAAAAAAATTTAGACTTTATCATAAATGATCACAAATATATTATCATAGAGTATTCAATGGTGTGATATCTAATACACCATGAAATACTACAATCTTCTTTTTTAGATAATGACATAAAAAATTATCATTACATGGATAGAAAATCTATTTTACCTCCCATATGATGTTTATAAATCATTGTTTTCTTTATACTATTGATTGATGATTTTAGTATTTACAAAAAAATATGATTTATTATAACTTGATATTGATTGTAGGTACTAATTTTTATAGAGGTTTTTAAATGAATTTTTCTAATTAAATTGAGTATATTTATTACTCTAATAATTATTTAATAAACAATCCATGAATTTATGGATGAAGGGAGCCATCATCTTCACCCCGATGGTGAGTGATAAATAACCTTTAGAAAGTGGGAATGAGATTATATCAAAATGGAACCCAATAATTTAAATCATAAAAATAACAAAAAATATGTGTAAGATGACTATGAAGTTTTATAATGAAAAATCATATGCTCATGTTCATCTGCCAAGAGTTCTAGTGTATGCTTTAGTGGATATAGTGACTCTCCAAAGGCTGCCCATGTAGTGTGAAGGTTCATTGGGCATCCATTGAGAGTTTAATATATGTCAAATATATGGTATTGTTTTCAATAAGGTTGCAAAATGATGTGTATATAGAAACATCCACATTAATGTCCATGTGTGGTGAAATAGTTCACACTACCATGTCCTTGAAAAGATGTCATGACCGTATGAGATGATGATAATGAGATAACATGGATGGGGATACAAGGCAGGTCCATGGACATGGGTGGTTTTGGAAGGGAGGGTGTTGCGTTGTGGATGGATTCATGTATAAGGATGTCTATGGTTGTGTAATAGATATAATACCATATCAAAATAGAATTTATAGAATCCAATTATAGATAAAGAATAATGATAAAATTAAGACAACTGAACTAATCAAACTATTGAATGATGATTCATATATTAAATATCCAAATACCCTAATTAATTTATCAAAGAAGATGAAAATAAGTGGAAAAAGGTGATATGATTAAAAATACATAGTATTTAGGTACCTGAGATAAAAATAATGTGACCTACATAATCTCAAATATATTTAGTCATGATAATTTAATAAATATAAAATGTTAGTTATATCAGTCAGAAATTTAACAGATCAATTTTTCCCTCATCACCATCATTGTCACTGACATCACAGTCATTATTTTCCTCATCATCATCACCATCATCCTCATCCCTTCCTCTGTCCTCATCCATGTCTCCATACCATTCATCATCCATAGACCCATCCTTAACCTCATCCTCAGCATCATCCATGGCCTCATCCTCACCCTTGTCCTCTACCTCGACCTCGGCTCTACCTCGACCTCAGCCTTGTCCTCATCCAATTCCTTGTAATCATCATTTACAGGAATGAAATCATTCTGACCACCAGTACAATTGTCTATTGGTGCAAAATAAATTGTATGCATCATGGAAATATATTCATTATATTCTGTGATAACCACTGGTGGATGTGTTGTACATAAAACATTCAACAGTTTCATAAATTCAGTGTTTTCCATACAAGAATATTCTTCCACCTATGTGGCCTTTTCTAAGCCTTTTCTTCTCATGCCTTAAACTTTTTGAACATGGTGTGACTATAAATAGTAGATTAAGAGGAAATATACCACATTAGGACTATAATATTCCTATGTTTGAAGAATACTATTCCCAGGTGCTCATCTCCCAACACCTAATGTAAGTGATTATTTTTCCCAAAATTTCCAGGTTCATAGGAATGAATGTCCATTTAAGAATTATATCACAAATAAAAATAGATTTTTAACATGAAAAATAGATATGAAATATTGAAATAAAGAAAGTAAAACTTACAATAATTACTATGTCTATTCATTAACTGCACATCCATAATTTATTTCATCTACTCAACCAAAACATATTTTCTCGAGGCACACACCTTCAATATTTAATACCTTCTCTATAATGAGATTGAATAAAGGAAACCATAATTAAAAATATGTTACCAATAAATAATTTCAACAATAATATTATATAAAATGATTATAAGTCTAATAAATTATGGAGAAACAATTCAAGTGAAAGTCCTAAAGAAAAATTTTATACAACTGTTGTACATGTTTTCTCCGATAATATAACATCGCAGTACACAGCAATGTGTTGAGGAATTTTTTAGAACAAATTTTTTTCATTTTTTTCCAGATTATTCCTAAATAAAATTAAATAATAAAAAATATATTATTAATGAGAAACATTAAAATTTTAATTTCAAAAACCTGAAATGTGCTAAATACTGTAAACATTATAGTCATCAAATGAGTAACCATTTATCGATATATTTCGATTGGAAAATCATCCATTATGGGTACCACCTCTTAATATATACCAAATTTAGTGTGACAACCAATATAGAACTCATTTTAATAGTCTCTTCAAATCTCACCTAACATCTTTAGACTTCCTGGTTATGCAACCTCAATATTGGGAAAATTAAACTAATGTTATAACCAATATATTAATTCATATAAATAAAAAAATAATATTAAATTAAATAAAATATATTTTTTACCATATTTATTCCCATGAATTATCCTAGACTTTTGTTGGAAACTATCTCCATGAGATTGGGTTGACAGAAATGATATCAGATTATTTGGCAAGTGTTTCCAAAAAACTTGGACATTGTTGCCCTGTTTTTTCAATAATTTTGTATTCTTTATTATATTCCACCATAAACTATGGCCTCTGATTCTACACTGAATTTATTCGTGTACACCTGCACCCCTAATTCCTATGATTATATGTATCTATTATGACAGAATAACAAATAACATATCAATTAATGTTATAAATGTTTTTCTGAAAGATTTATTAGGGTAGTAATGTATACATGTTGTAGTATGATCAGTGGGTGGATTTGGATCCAATTTTTTTTGAAAGATCATAACTATGTACCAGTGGAGAGGGTCCTAGTATATGATCTATAGGGATATAATTTATTAGAGTTGGAGTCAAAAAACGAATATGGAAGCTTGGAGAAAAATAGGTAGTTGGTAAAGAAGATGGCATGGATGGATGACCAACTGCATAATATGGATGAGGATTGTGAATCATTATGGGATACATTAAATATGTGCGAGGTGTCTCAATTTTAAAGGGTTGTGAAAACATGGGATTCATTAATATCACTTATGTCCCAAACAACCCAGTGGGATCAGAATGTGTGAATGGTG
This sequence comes from Viscum album, assembly GCA_963277665.1. Lineage (NCBI taxonomy): Eukaryota > Viridiplantae > Streptophyta > Magnoliopsida > Santalales > Viscaceae > Viscum > Viscum album. Next base: position 446,513,976 of record OY728160.1, read on the forward strand.
GTACATCAGTGGGATGGGTAGTGTCTAAACAGGTACGCCGATGGGAGTGCATGGCTCTCATACCACCACCAGAATGAGTACTGAGACTACTACTATAACACCTGAGAATTTTATGAGAAATATTTTGTTTTTATGTTATATAAATCATCAAAGGAATCTTTCACTGCACGCAATCGCGACCTTCCTCGATAGCGTGTGTAGTACGCAATACCGAGTTCCACTAAACAACGATATATTATTATAATATTATAAACTAGCCTTTATGAATAGTATTAACTGAATTTTAAATTTTACAACAATATTATTCATCTTACACATTTTCTAGAACATGGTAAGAGAAAAAAATAATTTTTTTGGGTTAAAATAAGTATTTATCAAAAAAATGCAATTTTGCCGCCTTTTAATGGCGCACCCACATTAAATATAATTTTTGACAAATTTATAAGTTCAATTTGACAAAATAATATTCAAATTTTGAATCAGGATATAAAAAATTACTTTGGATAAATGTTTGATATTTTTCCAATAACTTTCATATTTTGATGAATAGTAAAAATACGCTAATATTTAATTAAAAACAACTTTTTTCATTGAGATAGTTTATATGGTTAAATTATAATATTTAATGGTTTTAAAGTATAGATATAATATATTTTTACCATTTAATATAATTTATATCATTAGCATTAATTTCAAATTGAATTCATAGGTAAAAACATTTCAATCTTTGGCAATGTTTTAACTTCTAAAACCTGTTTTCTTAACAACAGGATTTCTTTTAAATTAATTACTGCAACTTATATGTTTTGAATTTTGAAAAATGGATTCCATATTCAGAATCAGTGGATCCAAATTATGTTAATAAGATACTTTTTATTTTTGGGCATTATGAATAGTAACTATGGTAAATTTTATTTACCATAGTTAAAGGTAAATCTGGTAATTAAGGGTAAATATAATATTATACAATTACCCTAACACATGACAAAATCCTATTGGATGACTATAAGTCGACCCATATCACCTAAGGTTCAAATTAGATTCATTTAATGGACTTTTTTCCATGAAAATAGTTTAATTATTATTAAAACCATAGAATGTGACAACATGTCACTTTCTTAAACCTTATAAGTATAATAATTTTAATTTGGTGATAAACTTAATGAAACTTAGAACATGAATAGTCTCCAGAAAGCTAATACAATTATCTACATCATAGGAACTTATTTAGAATTTTTAGGGATTAAATAATTATCACTAATTATAACACAATTCTGATGTTGAAATTATTTTATTAATTAAAATATCAAATAAATGGTATTAAAATATGAAAATAATTATTATATGCCCTATTTAATGTGCTCCACTAATTTTCTAGATACATATGACATTTTATTAATCTATTAAAGCTTTTAGTTTGAACATATCTTCTGTATATATTTTATTTAAATTAAAATAAATGAATAGTGTCAAAATTGACACTATTGTTATATTATAAAAATAACATATTCTAAAATTGTTTAAAAATCACAAAAATATTTAAAAATTATAAATTAAAATTAATATGTTCGAAAATGTCATAAAGGGTCAAATTATGGAAAATTAACCACACATATGTAATTATTGATAATAATTTAAAATTTAGAATATTATTACCACAAATAAAATTAAATTGAAAAATAACGATAAATAAAGTTGTTAATGTTTAAAATAAATTCCTAACATGTCTAAATTTTATTGGTTGATGTGCTTACAACCCTATATTATATAATCATCAGATATGAGTCATTTTGGAAGTTTTTAAGTGGGGTTGGGATTTAAAATAAACTAATATTTCTTATATTTCCAAAGGTGCACCTCTCCTCCATTATAAAAGGGCACCTCCTCCCTCTCCTCCTCACACCAATTTGAGCCTTCAAGCTCGACCAAACCCTGCCAATTTCACTTCCCCACTTCCCTAGAATCATCCTAGAGGTTCGTGTCTTCTTCAAAGACCAACCCTAGTTCCCTAAGAGGAGGTTAAGAAGAGGCGCGTCAAAAAGAGGTAATATCCATTACCGATCCTTTCCAAATTCATTCTTCTTAAACATATTCTTCTTTAGTTGTTTCATTATGAAGTAATAACATCAGTATCACTCATATACTGATATGTTATTATATGTATGAGACAACCCTATTTCAACATCTATCCATCCTATGGAAAACGAAATCATCATGCATGCGTACGTACGGAATACCGTCTCCGCGCCGCGGTGTAATCTATTTTCCCCTACCATCTTACTTGGATGGGTATAATGATGTAAATAATTACTATATATTATTATTTTAATTGATATTGATTCTGAAATAGTATACATACACTCCAAAACAATTCCACGATCATGGGAACGATATCATCGCTCGTGCGTACGTACGGAATACCGTCTCCACGATGTGATGCGATTGGTTCTACATGATCTTCATCGCATAATTATTATATAAATGAATTGAATGAATAAATAGGATATATAGTACATTAATACCATTATGTAAATGATTTATCTATAACCTAAATATAAGAATAACAATTTATTCGACAAAACACGCATAAGAAAAATATGTTATAGACACCCGAATAACAAGTAGCAATGAAATATTACTACTAAGAAGCTAAGAATATGACCATATATGATATCATAACAATAATTATGATTATGGAATAAGTCAATAACATTATTTAAATCATTATACAGGAGGTTCGGACACTTACAAAGAAAATCGGACCTAAGGTAATGGAAATATCACAATCTCATTTTTATCCGAGATTGTTTATACTTTAGTATTTACTAGGGTGTATTTTATCATCCACATACATGTTTCCTCAATATGTAATATTATTTCCATCCACCTACAATTTTCTAAATCCAATTTCACCCTTCGGTGAGTTTTTAGTAAAGGATATGAAAGGAATCTTTTGTCGTTTTTCATACGAGGTACTTTTTGACTTTTCCGACAAAAGAACAAAGAATGTTTTTTTAACTTATACAGCATGAATGGATTTTTAAAACATTATTTACACGAATCATCCTTTACAAGTTTTCATGTTTATTTTTAATCAACTTCTTTTATTTTATAATTGTACGACATGTTAAGAAAGGAAAAGTGTTTGTGATGTAGAAAGGATATTTTCCTCAAGAATGGAGTTCAAGTGTTTTATCAAAATTATTTTCCATCTAAGATAATAAAGGGTTCTGTTTCTATCCATATTATTACATTGATTTGATTATGTTGTGGTGGAATTATAATTTTATGAATTCCTTTATCTTATATGAATTTTTTTATGTTGTCATGATGTTTAAGATTCCCATTTTTATTACATGGGTTATGCTATGATGTATGGTTTCGGATTTTGTGGAACACATAAGAATGGTATCATTATGAGATGGGTGGGACCTATATATCCCTCCAATGCATTGGGTAAACATTTTATATCTCATGAGATAGACATGGATGGAACGGCAGGTTAAACCAGTTTAGTGAAACAGGACTGAAACGAGGAGTGAACTCGGTTCAGAAATGGACTTTGTCCACTAAGATAGTCTTGGAAATGAGTCTTGACTAACAATAAATGATTCTCTATGATTATGTGTTTATTTTACAATGTTTCAGGTTTTATGTTATGATTATTGGGATTACATTTAACTACTATGATTTATCCCATGTTATGAAATTATGATTTTTTTTGCAGGTTAAGATTTCCAAATGTTATGTTATTATGTATATGATGTGGTTGATATTTATTTTGTTTACCCTTACTGAGCATTTGAGCTCACCCTTTTGTATGTTTTATTTCCCCAGGTCAGGAATAAGGTTATTAAGTAGGATATGCCAAAAAGGGACTCTAGATATGATGAAATAAATGGGAGGCAAAGTAGATGCTTTATGAACCAGATGTTTATGTTTCCCAGTTTCTAAAGACTCTATACCTATACGGTCCTTTCCTGGATTTGTTATATGTTTTTATAAGTGTGCATATATTCTGAAGTAATGACAATGTATGTAAAGTATGGGTCGTTATAGTTGGTATTAGAGGAAAGGTATAGTCAACCTTTGGAAACTAGGATGTGAAAGCCTTAGTAAGAATCCTAAGGATAAGTCTAAGCATAGAACACAATCTTAGTGTTTTGAAAATAGCCATGAACAACCTATGATAAGACCTAAAGTGTGAAATTTTATTCTAGATTATGTGGTTTTCCTATTATAATTAGTTTTTCTCACACTATTCTTCCTAGTTTTAGTCAATGGCTGGAACCCAAAGGAACCGTGTTAAAGCGGAATGCGACATGCAATGCAATGATTGTCCACCTAAGAAACCAAACGTTATGGGAGCTGGAATGAAAAATCTTGTAGCCATGCTCACACAACTTTCTCAATCTATGAATCATGCAGGACTTCCAAACAAGAAAAGGAAGGAGCAACATTTTGTTGAATCCTTCATGAGGCAGTGTCCACCTTCTTTCAGCGGGTCTACTGATCCATTAGTTGCTAAACAAAGGATTAATACTACTGAAAAGATATTTTTAGTTCTTCAATGTTCTGAACATGATAATGTCATCCTAGAAGTGTATCGTTTGGAAGGAGATGCTGATCAATGGAGTAATCTTTTTAAGAATACAAGGAAAATGGATGAAATTGAGTCAATGGAATGGGACGAGTTCAAGAACTTATTTTTCAATAGGTACTTCCCTCGTATTCTCCGAACAAAGATGGAGAAAGAGTTTCTTGAACTGAAGCAAAAGGATGATGAATCTGTTGGTACTTATGAAGAAAATTTTACAAGACTTGCAAGGTATGCTTCTGGTATTATTATCCAACCTGAGAGTAATATTGATCGATTCTTAAGTGGCTTAAAACCAAGTCTTTGAAGGGTGTTAGCCATAAGGGACTTCAATAGCTACGAGGAAATCGTTCGATGTGCTCTCAAAGTCGAGATGGAGATTGGAGTAACCCATCAGTCATATGGGTTTGATAAGAAGAGGAAAATGAAATTCAAAGGAAAATCTAAAGAGAACACTAAAAAGAAGATGTGCTTTCCCTTATGCTCAAAGGGTGGAAAGAAACATGGAGGGAGTTGTCTTAAACAGACAAGTAAATGTTTCAAATGTAGAAAGGAAGGTCATCAGGAATTTGAATGCCGTAATGATGTGAAGAAGATGTCTTATGATGAAAACAAAGGAAGGGACACACAGAATGAACCTACTACACTTCAATGTTTCAAGTGCAAGAATATGGGGCATTATTCCAATAAATGCCCAAATCCAAGGGTTGATGATGATGGTCGACATCAACAAACTCTTAAGGCTAAAGACAAAGGAAAGTCACATGCAATTTCTATCAGCGATGTGGAGTATGATAACGATGTAGTGAAAGGTACACTTACCATCCACTCTAAAGTAGAAAAATGTTTTATTTGATTCTGGATCCACCCACTCCTTTATTTTTGATGAATTTTCTAAAGATATCACCGTATTACCTCAACAGTTAGATGTTGAGTTAGCTGTGACAACCCCTAATGGCACAACAGTCACATCAAAAGATTATAATTCTTCTCCGATTGAAGAATATGGGAATGTGGTTCCTGCAAATCTTGTGATCCTTCCTATAGTGGAATTTGATGTGATTCTTGGCCTGGATTGGCTTTCTCTACATGCAGCTCATATCAATTTACAAATAAGGGAAGTCACATTTCATATTCCAGATCAATATATGATCGTCTATCGATGCAAGGATGAACATAACCTTCTAGTGGAAATTTCTTCCATTTTATGGGCATTGATTCAACTAAATGAAGGTTATTTATCTCAAATGGTTGGTGAGAAACTCATGATTATGAATATTCCCATTGTACGCGAGTTTGATGATGTCTTTCCAGAGGAATTACCAGGTCTCTCACCAAATCGTGAAGTTTAGTTTTCAATAGAACTCGTACTAGGTGCTTTGTCTATTTCAAAGACACCTTATAGAATGGATCCAATTGAGTTGAAGGAATTAATGAATTAACTCTAATAGAATCATGATAAGGGTTTCATACACCCTAGTGCATCACCTTGGGGAGCACCTATTCTATTTGTTAAGAAGAAATATGGATCAATGAGACTCTACATTGATTATCTAGAACTTAACAAGATCACTATCAAGGAAAAATATCCTCTCCCACACATTGATAACTTATTTGACCAACTACGAGGAGCTCAATACTTTTCCAAGATTGATCTTCATTCAGGGTATCACCAATTAAGGGTCAAAAGGGAGGATATACCAAAGAAGGCTTTCCGTAGAAGGTATGGACACTATGAATTTATAGTGATGCCATTTGGTCTTACTAATGCCCATGCTATCTTCATGGATCTGATGAATAGAGTCTTTAGAGACTACCTTGATCAATTTGTGGTAGTCTTTATAGATGATATTCTTTTCTATTCATAGAGCAAGGAAGAACATGAAGATCACTTGAGAATTATATTGAAGACCGTGATAAAGGAGAATATTTATGCCAAATTTACCAAGTGTGAATTTTGGCTTCAAAGAGTTTCATTTTTGGGTCACATAATCTCAAAATAGGGGATATCTGTGGATCCAGCAAAAAACGAGGTTATCGAAAGATGGTCGAGACCAACAACAGTGACTGAGATCCAAATTTTTCTTGGTTTGGCTGGATATTATCGACATTTTTTGAATGATTTTTCCTGATTATCTAATCCACCCACCATGTTGACTCGGAAAGGAGTTAAGTTTGTTTGGACGGAGGAATGTGAAGAGAATTTCAAGGAGTTGAAAAGAAGGGTATCTTGTGCACCTGTGCTCACACTACCTTGTAGTGGAGAATGGTTTGTGATCTACAGTGATGCATCCAAGAAGGGTTTGGTGTGTGTTATTATGCAAAATGATATGGTGATAGCTTATGCCTCACGACAGTTGAAAATACATGAGAAAAATTACCCAACTCATGATTTGGAGTTAGCTGCGGTAATCTTTGCATTAAAGATTTGGATGCATTATCTTTATGGTGAAAGGTGTGATATTTATACTGATCATAAATGTTTAAAGTATATTTTCACACAAAAGGAGCTGAATATGTGCCAAAGAAGATGGTTGGAGCTGAATAAGGATTACGACTGCTCAATTCATTACCACCCTGGGAAACCAAAAATGGTGGCAGATGCATTAAGTTGACAACACCAAGCCAGTTTATCCATGATGAGGATCACAAAAGATCCAATATTTATGGATTTACAAAGGATGGATCTTGGAATTATAATGAAAGGGGAAAATTCGTATCTTTCTCAAATGAATGTTCAACCATCTATACATGTGAAAGTTATAGAGGGAAAAAAGAAGATGTCGAGTTACAAAAGAAGGTGACAAATGTTCCTGAATTCAACCCTGATTTGATGGGATAAAAAAGGTCAAGAATCGGGTTTTTGTTCATATCATCCCCAAATTAAAGAAGGAGTTGCTGGATGAGGCTCATAGTTCTTCATTCTCTATTCATCCTGGAAGCATGAAGATGTATAGGGACCTGAAAGAGTACTTCTGGTGGGATGGCATGAAAAGAGATGTTGCTGAATATGTCTCTCGATGCTTGGTTTGTCAGCAAGTTAAGGCTGAGAGACAGAAGTCTAAGGGGATGTTACAACCATTACCCATACCCGAATGGAAATGGGAAAACATCACTATACACTTTGTCATAGGACTTCCTAAAACATCCAAAGGCAATAATGCTATCTGGGTCATAGTTGATCGTCTTACAAAGTCTGCACACTTCATTGCTATTAGATAGGACTTCTCTCTAGATCAGCTTGCCAGGATATTTGTAAAGGAAGTTGTAAGATTTCATGGACTACCACTTTCTATTATATCGGATCGGGATCCGAGGTTTACCTCAATGTTTTGGCGAAGTCTTCAGCATACTCTGGATACAGAGTTGAGTTTCAGTACTGCTTATCATCCTCAGACAGATAGTGAGTCTGAGAGAACAATTCAAACTCTAGAAGATATGTTGAGACCTTGCACTATGGATTTCAAAGGTGGTTGGGAACAACACCTACCTTTTGTGGAATTTTCTTATAATAATATCTTTCACTCCAGTATTTAGATGGCTCCTTATTAAGCTCTCTATGGAAACAAATGCAAGGCTCAAACTTGCTGGGATGCAGTTGGGGAAAGAAAGCTATTAGGACCTGATATTGTTGATGAGATGGTAGAAAAGGTCCGATCTATTCAACAACACATAAGAGCAGATCTGAGTCGGAAGAAAAGTTATGCCGACAACCGAAGAAAAGACCTAGAGTTTGAAGTGGGTATTAATGTGTTCTTACGAATATATCCCAGGAAGAGGGTCATGAGATTTGGAAAGAAGGGGAAGTTGAGCCCTGGATATATCGGTCCTTTCAAAAAACTGGATCGTGTTTGGAAGGTAGCTTACCGATTGGTGCTTCCACCGAATCTCTCTCAAGTTCACAATGTGTTCGTTGTATCTCTCCTGAGAAAGTACATACCTGATCCTTCACATGTGCTCAGCTCAAAAGTTGTACCGCTAGAGCATGATATTTCTTATGAAGAACAAACGATAGAGATTCTGGATCATAGTGAAAAAGCCCTACAAAACAAGACCACTCGCTTGGTGAATGTTAAATGGAGGAACAACCAATTAGAAGAATCTACATGGGAGCTTGAGGATATGATGAGGGAGAGGTATCCTCATCTGTTTGTTACAAAGTGACGAATTTCAAGGGAGAAATTAATTTAAAGGGTGTAGAATGTAACACCCAAGACTTTTATGAGAAATATTTTGTTTTTATGTTATATTAATCATCAAATGAATCTTTCACTGCACGCAATCGCGGCCTTCCTCGATAGCGTGTGTAGTACGCAATACAGAGTTCCACTAAACAACGATATATTATTATAATATTATAAACTAGCCGTTATGAATAGTATTAACTGAATTTTAAATTTTACAACATTATTATTCACCTAACACATTTTCTAGAACATGGTAAAAAAACAAAATAATTTTTTTGGGTAAAATAAGTATTTATCAAAAAATGTAGTTTTGCCGCCTTTTGATGGCGCACCCACATTAAATATAGTTTTTGACATATTTATAAGTTCAATTTGACAAAATACAATTCTTCTTTTGAATCAGGATATAAAAATTTACTTTGAATAAATTTTTGATATTTTTCTGATAACTTTAATATTTTGATGAATAGTAAAAATACGCTAATTTTTAATTAAAACCAACTTTTTTCATTGAGATAATTTATATGGTTAAATTATAATACTGAATGGTTTTAAAGTATAGATATAATATATTTTTAACATTTAATATAATGTATGTCATTATCATTAATTTCACATTGAATTCATAGGTAAAAACATTTCAATCATTGGCAATGTTTTAACTTCTAAAACCCGTTTTCATAACAACATGATTTATTTTAAATTAATTATTACAACTTATATGTTTTGAATTTTGAAAAATGGATTCCATATTCAGAATCAGTGGGTCCAAATTATGTTAATAGGCTACTTTTTATTTTTGTGCATTATGAATAGTAACTATGGTAAATTTTATTTACAATAGTTAAAGGTAAATCGGGTAATTAAGGGTAAATATAATATTATAGAATTACCCTAACACCAGAAAAAATCCTATTGGATGACTAAAAGTCGACCAATATCACCTAAGGGTCGTATTATATTCATTTAATAGACTTTTTTCCATGAAAATAATTTAATTATTATTAATACCAAAAAATGTGACAACATGTCACTTTCTTAAATCTTATAAGTATAATAATTTTAATTTGGTGATACACTTAATGAATCTTCAAACACGAATAGTATCCAGAAATCTAATACAATTATATACATGATTGGAATTTATTTATAATTTGTAGGGATTATATAATTATCATTAATTATGACACAATAGTGATGTTGAAATTATTTTATTAATTAAAATATCAAATAAATGGTTTTAAAAATTTTAAATAATTATTATAAGCACTATTTAATGTTATCCACTAATTTTCTAGATACATATGAGATTTTATTAATCTATTAAAGCTTTTAGTTCGAGTATATCCCCTGTATATATTTTATTTAAATTAAAATAAATTAATAGTGTCAAAATTGACACTATTGTTATATTATAAAAATAACATATTATAAAATTGTTTAACAATCACAAAATTATTTAAAAATTATAAATGAAAATTTATATGGTCGAAAATTTCATAAAGTGTAAAAATATGGAAAATTCACCACACATATGTAATTATTAATAATAATTTAAAATTTAGAATATTATTACCACAAATAAAATTAAATTGATAAATAAGGATAAATCAAGTTGGTAATGTTTAAAATAAATTCCAAACATGTCTAAATTTTATTTTTTTATGAGATTAAAACCCTATATCATCTAATCTTTAGATATGAGTCATTTTGGAAGTTTTTAAGTGGGGATGGGATTTAATATAAACTAATATTTTTTATATTTCCAAAGGTGCCCCTCACCTCCCTTATAAAAGGGAACCTCCTCCCTCTCCTCCTCACACCAATTTGAGCCTTCATGCTTGGCCAAAACCTGCCCATTTCACTTCCCCACTTCCCTAGAATCATCTTAGAGGTTCTGGTCTTCTTCAAAGACCAACCCTAGTGCCCTAAGAGGAGGTTAGGAAGAGGCGCGTCAAAAAGAGGTAATATCTATTACCAATCCTTTCCAAATTATTTCTTCTTCAACATCTTCTTCTTTAGTTGATTCATTATGAATTAATAACATCAGTATCAGTCATATACTGATATGTAATTATATGTATGAGACAACTCTATTTCAACATCTATCCATCCTATTGAAAACGAAATCACCGCGCGTGCGTACGTACGGAATACCGTCTCCACACCGTGGTGTAATCTATTTTCCCCCACCACCTTACATGGATGGGTATAATGATGTAAATAATTACTATATATGATTATTGTAAAGTGATATTTATTCTGAAGTATTTTACATACACTCCAATACAATTCCATGATCATGGGAACGATATCATCGCTCGTGCGTACGTACGAAATACCCTCTCCACGATGTGATGCTATTCGTTCTACATGATCTTCACTGAATAATGATTATATAAATAAATTTAATCAATAAATATGATATTGAGTACATTAATACCATTCTGGAAATGATGTATCTATACCCTAAAGAGAAGAATATGAATTTATTCGACAAAACACGCATAAGAACAAAAAGTTACAAACACCCGAATAACAAGTAGCAATGAAATATTACTACTAAGAAGATAAGAATGTGACCATATATGATATCATAACAGTAAATAAGATTCTTTAATAAGACAATAACATTATTTTAATCATTATACAAGAGTTTCGTACACTTACGAAGCAAATCGGACCTATGTTAAGGGAAATATGACAATCTCATTTTTATCCGAGATTGTTTATACTTTAGTATTTACTGGGGTGTATTTTATCATCCACATACATGTTTCCTCAATATGTAATATTATTTCCATCCACCTACAATTTGTTAAATCCAATTTTACCCTTCGGTGAGTTTTTAGTAAAGGATATGAAAGGAATCTTTTGTCGTTTTTCGTACGAGGTACTTTTTGACTTTTCCGACAAAAGAACGAAGAATGTTTTTTTATCATATATAGCTTGAATGGATTTTTAAAACATTATTTCCAAGAAGCATCCTTTACAAGTTTTCATGTTTATTTTTAATCAACTTCTTTTAGTTTATAATTGTACGTCCTGTTAAGAAAGGAAAAGTGTTTGAGAAGCAGAAAGGATATTTTCCTCAAGAATGGAGTTCAAGTGTTTTATCAAAATTATTTTCCATCTAAGATAATAAAGGGTTCTGTTTCTATCCCTATTATTACATTGATTTGATTATGTTGAGGTGGAATTATATTTTTATGAATTCCTTTATCTTATATGAATTGTTTTATTATGTCATGATGTTTAAGATTCCTATTTTTATTACATGGGTTATGATATGGTGTATGGTTTCTGATTTTGTGGAACACATAAGAATGGTATCATTATGAGATGGGTGGGACCTATATCTCCCTCCAATTCATTGGGTAAAGATTTTATATCTCATGAGATAGACATGGATGGAACGGCAGGTTAAACCGGTTTAGTGAAACAGGACTGAAATTAGGAGTGAACTCGGTTCAGAAATGGACTTTGTCCACTATGATAGTCTTGGAAATGATTATTGACTAACAAGAAATGATTCTCTATGATTATGTGTGTATGACACAAAGTTTCATGTTTTATGTTATGATTATTGGGATTACATTTCACTACTATGATTTATCCCATGTTATGAAATTATGATTTCTTTTTCAGGTTATGATTTCCAAAAGTTATGTTCTTATGTATATGATGTGATTGATATTTCTTTTGTTTACCCTTACTGAGCATTTGAGCTCACCCTTTTGTATGTTTTATTTCCCCAGGCCAGGAAGAAGGTTATTAAGTAGGATATGCCAAAAAGGGACTCTAGATATGATGAAATAAATGGGAGGCAAATTAGATGCTTTATGAAGTAGTTGTTTATGTTTCCCTATTTCTAATGACTCTATACCTATACGGTCCTTTCCTGGTTTTGTTATATGTTGTAATAAGTGTGCTTAAATCTTGAATTAATGACAATGTATGTAAAGTATGGGTCGTTATAACTACTATGTTAATCATCGAATAAATTTCTATTATGTTGTGGATAATGCATTATTTTTTTAAAAAAAATTAATCACCTTTCATTATATTTTATTGATATATAAATATTTGATGTAAAAACTCATATCTAGAACTACTAGAAGAATGTTTATCCCAAAAATTCGTTGATTTTTCTCCATTATCTTTTATATTCACTACTCTTAATATGGTTACATTTCTTTCATGTGAAAACAAATATGGATGTAATTAAAAAAAGGATAACTATTTTGAAACCAATAAAACCAAAAAAGAGATATGGATTGTTTTCCTTAGGTCATTTGGTTCATATTTTTGGTTAATTAATTTACCAATTTTTTAGATTATGTCATTATTTTATTTTATTTTTATTTTAATATAAATTATTTTAATATTTTAAATTCTTTTTATCCTGTTTCTAGTTAAATTTTTTTTATTTGTGTTTTGTTTAATTTGGTTGGTATGAATACAGTTCTATTCAATATTATAATTTTCAACTAACAGAATTATGCATCCAATAAATATTGAAAATGAACATGAAGGTCTATTTGAATAAAAAAAATTCGTAATTCATATTAAATAAATATATATACCACTAACCTCAACAACTCATGTAGCGCTGAACCAATAGAACTGAAAACACAAACAAATGCTTCTATATATTTCCCACCACAACTTCTAGTTTGCAATTAACTCTAACAATTAAAGTATTGGAGTCATAATAATTAATAAATAGATCGAGGCCCATGGGAGTAGGGATAGTGTCAACTCAATCATCCACATCATCAAAAATATGTCATGGTATTACTATAATAATGACACCAAATTCATGTTGAAGATGATATTTGACATAAAAAACCTATTTCTCCCTTGATTTTAATGCATATGGTTTATCAGTATCCAAAGTGCGAGTCATGTCAGTAACTGGAAACCCACAATCATCAATAATGGTTCACGACAACATCATTGAATCAAACCACATATATTTCATAATATTGAATTGACTATGAGAGTGACAATCCAATAATATTAATTTTTTCAATGACTCCAAATCAAGATAAATTTTCTAAATGAGGTCTATTATCTGATGTACTAGCATAATAGTGTGTTGTAGAAGTTATCATTACACTATCACATTTTTTTCTCATGTTATTTTCTCATTTAGTGACAATAAATCAATACTCACTAATCACAGTTGATATATATTCAAAAACCATGGTATTATGAATAAAATCTAGAGTTCTTATTTCCATATAGATAGTATCAACAGGAAATCTCGATACCAAAAATATAAAAAAAATATTATACAAAATTAAATATTAACATTATTTATATATTACATAAATATTTCCACCATCAATCTCAACCAATAAGAACACTATTTTCTATGAGGAGTCTCTATTAATATCAAAGATAAATAATGATGTTTCTATTTATCACTTCCTTATATTCCCATTAGATAAAAATAGAAATACATTAATAGATATGGAAAATTACAACAGATGTTATAAATTATACATGTTCAATTTACATACATGATTTAGTCATCGAACAAATAACTGTTGAACAATACTATATGATGTGCCATCTCTCACTCCGATGACTTAATGTCATCAATGTATATTATATGAGAATTCCCCCTATTTTATGAAGTTATGGAAAATAGTGTTAACTTTTCTCTTACTATTCTTCTTCATTTTTAAATGGTATGTTCATTCTCATCGTAAGATCAAACAAATAAATTAATAAAAAAGCCATACATTCTTGTGCCAACTAACCATACATGATAGACCATTCATGTTTATTCCTATATCAGTCATAAGATTTCACTAGGTACATATTTATTTCAGTTGGATTCATCCAATGAAAAGCAATAGGTCCTCAAATAATTATTTAGGTTGGAAGGTGCAATGTCAGAAGAAACATGTATGTGAAAAAGTTATGGAGTAAATATTTTATCTAACTCATACAAAATAAATAGCGTCTCTTTCAAATTTTTTTATAGAATGGTTTGGAAATTTCTCTAGAAAATGATATCTAAACTACTGGAACAACTAAATAAATGAAATCCATGCATTATTGGATAAAAGATGAAAAATTTCTATTGGAATCAACTCCTACAGAAGGACATGATAATCACAAATCTTTAAATATTTCATCTTAATCCCTCTTTGGTTGACCCATTATGATATATTAATTGAATATCCATCAGTAACATTAATAGTCTATAGTACTTCGATAAATTTATTTCCTACTATAGGTGTCATCACTTAAAAATTAGATGGAACATGCCATTTATTTTCATGGATACGCACTGGATACAATTCTAGTATCATCCCCCAATCAACCAAGTAACACTGAGATTGTAAATCATATTTTGTATTTACCATGAAATTTTGAAGAATCTAAAGAAAAATTTCATAGACATTTATTTTCAATGTGCATTTTTTCTAGGAAATAATGTAACAAATTGGATAACCAATAAGGAAAATTAGTGAAGACACTCCTCTCATTCTAATTGTAAAAGGTATCATTGTATTTTTTTCCCTCTTTTAAGATTTAATTTCACCATTTATGAATGGAAAACTGAAATCTTTCAATTCATTAAGCACATCAGTTCCAGACTAACACTGAGGTGGATCATTAGTCTCCATAGTATTAACAATTTTTCTATGATTATTTTTATATGGATGGTCTATTGGAATGAATTGATTTTTTTAGAAAACTAATGCTACATATTTTTTTTTTCTGGATTGAGTATGAATTTTACAAATAGGTCATGATGATTTTATCATCATGTACCTTCCAGAAATCATTGCATAAGCTATAAAACCATTTCTAATCCTCATAAGAGTAGAATGCATTTGAAATATCACTTTTGAAAAATCATTCTTCGTATGCACACCCACATCCCATAGAAGAGTCAAAAATTATATTAAAGGTTAAATTTATATGTCTATATCATTGTTGGGATCATAAGGGATAGATACGAGAATACTCATGTAAGTGAAAGGGGTTTTCATCCACAACCATGGGGGAAGGTTATAAAAGTGTATGAAAACCGGTCATGTGGTGTACGAACTATGAATCTTCCCAAATAGATTAAAACCATCACATGAAAGACATGTCCTCACATTACGCACATCAGCTAAAAAATCAAGATATCGATAATCAAATCTCAGCCATTAAAATCCATATATAGGGTGAACCAACTCTTCATTAATATTTTTTCTCTCTGTATCATTTCATCACATTTTTATTTATATTTCTTCAGACATGAAAAGATTTTTAAATTTGGGGATCAATTAAATGTAACACATAACTATATGTGGCATACAGTATGGTTTTCCATCAATTTTCAGATTCAATTGTGATGTTCCACATTTTATACAACCATTTTACTCATGTGTTTCCACCTATTATAAGATTTAATATATTGAGAAAGAAGGATTTTTTTTAAATCCATCTTCTTTAACTATCATCGATCCCATATAGTGATTTGATGGAACACTAGCATCATCTGGAAGTAAATCCTTCAACAATTTATGAATCGAATATATGGTAGTATTAGAAATCCCATATTTGGTTTTTACATTAAAAATTGAATTAGAAATTCAAAATTATTCAATATACGACATTGCCGATATACTGGAGTTGTCGCAACATTATTCAATTTTCTCACACTGTCAACATCATTATTCTCATTAGACACATCATGTGTGCTCATATCAATGTATTATTAGGTTGACATACTATCCTTATCATGATGATTCATCAATGGAAATCGGTCATATATCAAATTCTACGATCCATTCCTATCGTTTGGATCATCAACAATTGGAAATTATATTTTATCCCCATTGTGATGCCACACATATTATCTTTTTGGTAACCCATATTTTTTTATATCGTAGATGACTTCATCAAAACTCAACAAAGGTCTTACAAGACAATTATAATATTTGTAGTGTATGTTACCACTATCTGATAAATTTCCAATTGAAAAATAAAAATCGCTCTATATTGTTTTTGAAAATCGCTTGAGATCTGATCAATTTTGTTCATCCAACAGTTATCCCTTCGGTATAATAAATATGTCATTTTGGGAAAAGAATTCAAAAACATTGATGTTCTATCAAAAATATAATTAAGTAAATGATAATTGTTCAGTTTATATAAAACCATAAATGACACACTACTCTATATTATAATCATAATATAAAAGATAACAAAAATACTATATATATATATATCAAAAAAGTAAAAACATAAAACCACGACATCTAATTGAAATATTGTAGATGTGATGGATACTCATTTTATAATGAATTATCTATCTATGATTGTTATGAGAAAAGAGTTGAGACTAAATCGAAATTTACTATGATCATTGTGTTTCATAATTAATTATATATTTATTATCCATGGTGACATTTTAGTATTAGTGATCAATGATATTTTTAATAGGGTGTGTTATTTAAAATGTATCCCTGATATATTAATGAACAAGAAACATGTATGTTCTAAACGAAAATGATATAAATCCAGTATGATGAGTTATTGAATGGTTAACAGACAACAAGGTAAACAAAAATGGGTTATATTTACATTAATCCAATACAAGACAATATTTTAAAGTGACACAAGGGTTCCTCAAGGGAAATCTAGTACACTATACCTGCTTTGTTCTAAGTTGGAATACCTCTACTGATATGTCACCATGTATATTGGTATATATATATATGTATGTATGAATATATATTGACTATATATTTCGTACCATATATATCCATATATTTAGATATGTAGTACTAGGAAAGACCTGAGGCCTTAATCCAACATCCCTATATAATAATTCGAGTCTCATAATTTTTATATGGGTCACCATTCCTATTGGTCTCATAGAAAAGTAATGCGAACCAATATGGAATTTTATAATTAATATAGAATTTTATGTAGAGTATCATAATCAATATGGGAATCCATGCCACGTATTATAAAAAAACCCTGACAGGGTTCACACTAATAATATCAATATAGGGGCATAGAATTTCATTCCTATCACCCTAAGTGATGTGACAATCCATGTCAAACATCATAGAACAAGGGGGTATTAAATACCATTTTTACAAAACTATCCAAGTTGCTTCTATAATAAATCAGTATAATTTAGCCTCATTTTTCCTATAATACCTTATCTAAAAAATCTATAATGGGGAACCCAATGTCATTGAAGGTCCAGTGTACCTTCACTAGTATAATTAAATTAAAAATATAATAAAAACCCATGAGATCTTACATTAGTTAATATAATTCAACAAAAAAATTTGATAAATCCATTCTAATTCTATAAAAATTATAATCACGATCAACAAATATACATAATGCATAAAGAAATATATTTAGGTACAAGGGGTTCATCGAAACCTATTTTGTTTTGTTAAAAATTTATTAACAATCATATAAATTTATAAACACACCCAAGGGGTCATTTAATACCTATTAATGGATGACAAAAAAATCATGTAATTGCACTCACAATCATAATATGTTTGTATAAAGATGTTGAATCTGAATTTATCCATAGTAACATCTATTTATATAATGATGTAGTGTATCTATATAGATGAAATATAATGGTTATTTAAAAAATTAGTGTATACTGATGTCGTATATGAAAAATAAAAAATTAATCTTTGTAGATACTGATATAGTATATGAAATATAATCAATACATATAAATGATTAGATTTTGCAGATCATTGGGGAATCCAAAAATAAATAGAAGAAACAATACAAACTAATTTCAAAAATTGATATATGAAGAAATCAATTTTTAGCAGAACACTGGTGGAAATAGGGGCATGATCGACAATTTTATTCCAACTGTTTTATAAAACCATTAGAATAAGAGGAATACACCAACAGTTTGTTCAAACTGTTTTTATAAAATTCTCAAAGACAACCTATCATAATGGTTTGATTGAACTATAGTGAAAAAATCACTTTTTATAATATATACTAATATTTTATGAAACCCATTGGGAACTGCTACCCCGAATATAGATTATATCTAGTTCCCCATCCATGTGATTTTGGCCCTCAACCAAAGCTCTCATGAAGCTCTCTCTTTACCATAGGCTATGAATCTCCATCCAACCGATAGACCCATCTTCAATAAAGAAATTTTTTCATTATAAACATCAAATATGTATATGATACCTTGTAACACCCCCGGTAAATAATGAATATGACATTTTCATATTTATCCATATTTTTGAATAAAATATTGATATGACTTTAAAGGGGACGCTATGCTCGATGGCGTACCCAACACGCAACAACGAGTTTCTTCGGAATCTTACGTTGCACTCTAATAATAAATTTTAAATAACATGTAGCCTTTGTAATGGCGGGAATGGATAGAAATATCTAAAATATGATTATATATGTTTTTTACATGTTTTTACATTTATCTAATAAAAGCTAAAGGCTTAAAATACATAAAGAATTCAATTTTAGGCGTATATGCCCTAGTTATCACTAAAGGATCACTTGTCGCCTTTTGATGGAGAACCATCATTAAATATAGTTTTGATCACTCTAATACATTATTTTTGACCAAATAAAACTCTTATTAAGAATCAGGACATCGAATTTTACTTTGTGTAATTTTTTGGTATTTTTCCGATAAAGTTCATTTTTTAATGAATAGTATAAAATGTTGTGTTCTAATTCAAAACATCTTTTTAAACTAATTTATTTATATGATTAGATAATATTTTTAATTGTTTTTAAAGTGAAATTAGAAAATATTTTTACCATTAAATCCAATAGTGGTCGTTGGAATTAATTTCACTTTGAAATCAGACTTAAACTAGTGCCAATCTTTTGATACATATTGTTTCATAAAAACACGCTATTTGTCATGACAGCGGGAATTAATTATTAAATTAATTAATGGAACTTATATTTTGTGAATTTTGTAAAATGGACTTCATTTTTGAGTTAGTAATATCAAATATAGCTTAGGGTGAATTTTTGGTAATTTTCTGAAAAACATCAATTTTTGATGAATAGTGAAACCACTAAGTGGTAATCAAGCAAACTGATTTTTCAGTTAAATGAAAGTTAACCACTAATGTGTATTGAATTTTGAAAATCTGACATACATGGTTGTCATTAAGAAGTAATATGTGGTTCAATGGGATAAAAATAATTTTTTTGTGAATAGTAACTTATTAAGTTTTTTATCGCGATTAGTGGTAAATAGTGTAGTTTAAGGTAAAAATGATATTATAAGAATGTGAAAACACCATGACACTTGTCCTAAACCTATTGGGTGAGTCGTGGCCGACCAAGACAAGCCATGGGCCAACTTGGGGACCCCATGGAGCCACTTTAGTTGGAAAATGACAATAATATATATGTATTTAATGGAAAAGTAAAATTGACACAAACATGATATGTTTTACTAAAACAATTTTTAAGTGGGGTTATACAAGTCATATTTTTGATTATAAATATTCATTGGAAAGCTAAAAAGATTTCCTACATCATAGTATTTGTTTTATAATTTTTAGACATTAAATAAATTAAATTATCTATGACATAATAATGATGCAGCGATGACATCATTATTTAACGATTAAAATAAAATGGAAATATAATGTAATATATATGAACTATACATGTCCAAAACTTATTGGATTGGTGTATTTAGAAGCCTTATCACCTTATCCACGAATTATATCAATGTGGGACCTCTTAAAACCGAAACACATTTTCAAATAAAGTAATATTTCCTTACTTTCTAAAAGTGCCCCTCCTCTCCTCTTATAAAAGGCCCCCACCTCTACCTCATTTCACACACTCCTAAAGCCTTTGGCTCGGCCAACCCCTGCCCATTTACTCTCTCCACATCCCTCTCCTTATACTAGAGGATTCCCTTTGGGCAGAATCCTTTCAAAGGAAGCCTTTAGGCTCAAATCAAAAGGAGTTACACTTTTTAAGGTAATTCATTCTCTCATGTTCATTTGTTTTATATTGCTTCTCCAACCCCCTAAACTCTTTTTATTTACTTCTTTTGTAACAACATCAGTATCATAAATATACTAGGATGTTGTTATAAGATTTATTCGAGCTACACTCTCTCACAACTACATCAAATGGTTAAAGAACATACGGTTTCCGTGGATGGTGAAATTCTGCCTCCCGAAACGATGATTGTTCAATACTCATTTAACACCTTAAAAGGTGGCCATTATGATGTCACTATTTTTATATATGATATATAATATGTTTATGTTTTATTAATGCTTCTGTATTTTACATTTTTGTCTTACCTTTATGGCTTCCATTATGGGTATACGCGATATCTTCATTTAAGGAAGTGCGGACTACCCCCCTCAAAGTGATTTGGTTCGTTAAATACCATATGTGGGGCGTATAAAGGATGGAAATATGATATTATATATGATATTATACTGGAATTATAATATACCTTTATATCATTATTATTCCATTCTATAAAATACGAAATAGAAATGAAAGTAGCGTTCATGCGTACGTACGGCTTACCGTCTCCATGAACGGTGCATTTCATTTCTTACCTCTAAATGATTATGTAATGTTATAAATGAATTCTTGTACTGGATATATATGACATATATGATATCTACATCATGAATACAATTCTTTATATAATAAACAATTGGCCACACGAACAACATGTAATTGTAAGAAGTCCACCTTCGACTTAAGAACCAACTATCGACAAAATAATCATTATTAACTTAATGATTACATAATGTTTATGACATGGTAATAAGTGATATAAAAGGAATAATGAACTTTAAAAAGGTTCTTAAGGAAGTATAAACTAACTCAAGTTTATTATTAAGGAGATTAAAGAACGACCGAGTCAAGTCGGACCCGAGGTAAGGGATCTTATTCTCTCTTTCTTTGTAAGTACACTCATTTATGTCATTCCTTTTAAAATAATATTTCTTATGATTGGGATGTTCTTTTATATTAATCCTACTGTACTTATTATTTTCATATGATAAGAGACCATATTTCCTCTCATCAATCCATTTTGGAAGTTTTGAGTGGCACCGTTAGGCTACCGAATTTTTGTAAGGGATTTTTCATCTCACTTTTATTCCCGTGAGAATTCTGCTACATTTGCCACAATTTCCATTGAGTGGTGTATGTACTGCCATTATTCTAGTATTTGTGTAATATAATTTCCTTTATGAGTATTTACATCAATTATTTATTGTCCTTCTGTCATGGGGTGTATGTTTTGAAAGATACCCAAGTCGGTAAGGGAACCTTTCACCCTCCTCTTTTTTAAAAGACTTCTTTTGTTGGGTCTTTTAATTTACATATTGTTATGTTGGCATATGTTCTCATATATCCTTATTGATGTAAATTTTATTTCCAAGTGATGAGATACACTTTTTATCTCTCATCAACTCATTTTGATGTGATGCCGCTAGTCTGTCAAGGGAACTTTTTAACCCAATTTCGATTTCTTTGGGTTCAACATGTAGTCATTGAATATGTCATCCATTGAATATGAGTTAATGACCTTTTATTGTTTTACACTTAATATCCACTTATATTGGGTGTATTTATATTTGTCACACATATTTTGAGATTGATTTGTCCTTAATTTAAGGATACCTTCTTTATAAGGTATTTCATCACATTTGACATTTCTATTGAGGGTTCATTGTTGTTATGCACCAATTCACTCTTATATGGTGTATATATTGTCCTTTGGAGTATTATATCATGAATCCATTTAATCTCATGATATTATAAAGTTCTGACTAAATGTTATTCCTCAATTATTGTATTCAAGTGTCTCTAATTTTGGTAAAACCCCTTTAACCAAAATATTGTTTTAAATGTTTTAATCATTTGTTCTTATTAATATCCATGTTTTCAAAATGGTTTTAAGGATTTATTTATATGGATATTAATGGTTTAATATTTTAAGCTTCTATGTTTTATGGGACACTTTGATTCAAAAATATCTTTATTAAATGTTTTAAATGGTTTTGGAAATGGTTTCTTTTTGAATGGATTCATTACTTCAATATACTAAAATGTTATACTGTGATTGAAATGTGGAAATGTTATGTTTCCTTTATGAATGTTTTATGTGATACATTTATGTTATGGTTCTTGGGAATTGTTATGAAAACGGGTGGTTCCGTGATAAACTAATGGCGGGTGAGCCCGATATAGCTCTCCAATGCATTGGGTAACGTGAAGGAGTGAAACGTTAAGGTTTCTCCGAAGAGATTTAGGGGATATACTGTGATGGGTATTCCAAACGTAACCAAGAGGGTTACTCCCTACGTAAGAATGTTATGAATGCCTCAAGTTACCTTTATGTCTTATGTTTTCTATGATTTATCCATGATTTGATATGCCTATGTTTTATGGGTAATGTATGATTTCATACTTATGTATATATGAACTCATGTTTCCTTTCCATATTTTTATAACCCTTACTGAGCCTTTTATGCTCATCCCAAGTTTTTGAAATGTTTTTCACAGGTCAAGGGAAAGGTACATGATGTGATGATAGTGTCGAGGATGTGTCAATAAAGAATCCATGTTTCATTTTAAATATGTTTCCGTTGATGGGAAGAATGAATACTGTCTTTTATGTAACCACTTTGTTTAAATGTGGAATGTAATGCAAGTTTCATGATCTAATTCTCTAAAACTCTAAACCTGAAAATATCCTCAATGTGTAATCTTGTAATAACTCAAGATTAAGTAAGGTTTAAGGTTGGGGCCTTATAGTTGGTATTAGAGGTCGGTTTAGATAACTTTAGAGGTTAAGGTATTCTTTAAGCATAACTGACATTACCATAATGGTTAGGATTTCAGACAAGAGTCTTAGTTTTAGATAAATTGAATGAGTAAGTATATCTTATTGTTTATCTTACTCATTAGTACATGATGGTTTTGTTGATATACTCACACTGACCTTTTTGGTTTTAGTAAATGGCTAGATCTAGCAGGCACCAAAGTAACAGTGGATGTGAAGGAAACTGTGACAGTGTTTTGAGCAAGCAACTAAATGATATGGGAGCTGCAATGAGAACTCCTGTGATTATCCTGAACCAACTATCTGGAGTCATGATTGACCACCTAAACCTTGGAGATTTCTCTAAGACATCATATATGCAAGAAACAAATCCCTACAGAAGTACAGGTAATAATCATAAAGGTATGTCTGTTCAAAAACCTATGTGTCAAAGATGTGGAAAGAAACACCTAGTAAAATGTTTCAAAGGGACAGAAATATGCTATATATGTGGAAATGAAGGTCATAAAGCAAGAACCTGCCATGGAAAAAGGAAGCATCCAGTTGACTCGAGGAAAGGGAAAGAAGTTCTTTCTGAGGGATCAATTGAATGTTTTAAATGTGGTGTGCATGGTCATTATGCAAACACATGTCCTATGAAGAGGTTTCGTGAATGGGGTCACCAAGAGCGTACCAATATTCGTTTACCAATACCTAATGCCATTCCGATTGAGGATGAAGAAACTGATAATGACCAATCAAAGGTATGTACTATTTCATGACTATTGTTTTCCTATTTTGGAATCATAGGATATGATTCATGATTTTTTTTGTAGGAAAAAGGTATTTCGGAATAAGTTTGAAAGGAATGGATAATGGATCATGAAGAATGTTGAATGAATAAGATGTCAACATATAAGGGCTTCAAGAGTTATGGTGAAATTCTTAAGAGTATTAAGTCTCTTTTGATGATGGGGTTACATTAGATGACTTTTTATATTATGTGTAACCCTGATGTTTAATATAGGAAAATTTTATTCAAGTAATAGTTATCTTTTCTTTTGTGGACATAGTTATGAAGAACAATTGGGTTTATATGATCCTTACTTTTGAGGTAATTATGGGTTACTATATGTTATGATGGAAAATGAAAGGCATGAGATAAACTTGAGGTTAAAATATGTTATGATCATCTTTGAAAATTTTATCTCATTTTGGGGAATGTTTTAAGAATTATATAGTTTTGGAAAAAGGACAACACGTAGACCGTGTGACATCCCGTCGCGTCGGACAAATCTGCGGGAATCTAACCCACAACCAAAGTGCGACTAGTATTTATCACCTACCACTGGACTACGTGAAGTCCCTAGTTATTTTGACGGATTCTTTTTAGTTATATGATTTTATGAATTAAGATTAAATTGATTTTGGGTTATTTATGAAAATGATTAACCTATCATGGAGGATATGTGATTAGGTTAATTACTTTTCAATGCGAGACTTTAAGAGCAACTGATTTTGTTTGGAGATAAATGTTACAATTTAACTTGGAAGACTATGTGACTAAATCCTTAAAATGTTTGGGTTTCAATCTTATATTGGTTTACTTTGAGGAATTTTATGGACAAATTGTTTATCGAATGGTCCTCGTTGTACTTTGGGTTTTGTTGGACAAATTTTGGAGATTATGAATAGATTTTCTTTCTAATGGGTTATCCTTTTCTGGGTTATCTGATCTTGTACTAATATTTTTGGTTTTGGTTTTGGTTAAAGTCTATAGATGTGGGAAGTATGTAGTTCTTTTTTGTGGATTAGGTGATTCTCAAGAAGTTGATTATAGTACTCTTAATTTGAACAAGTCTTCCTAAATACTCGTCTTTTGGAAAAAAATATGAGTTTGACTAAGGAATCTAGTAAAAGTTGAAAGTCAACATGATAAGTGATTATGCTTCCTTATGAATAAATTCCTCAATAAAAAGTAACTTAAAACAAAAATGTTGTCTATTAACTTTCCCTACTGGGGAATCGAATACCGTTTAACCCATCACAAGTTTGTGATTTTCTCGTGGTTAACTTTCTCCTAAACATGTTTTCTATCACTCTCCATCAGAACATGACCCTTTGTTTTTTCCTCCATGTCCATATTTTCATACTTGTAATCCTAGTATGGGTTAACTCGTGTGACCTCTGTGCTTATCTTTTTTTATTTTAAAGTGATTTTTCTACCAACTCTTGTGCCGATGTGGGACGTTCAAGGATGTTTCCGAGCTCAAATTTTTTTAAAATTACGAGGACGCAATTCCCAAAAGGGGGGAAGGATGTAACACCCCAGGTAAATAAAGAATATGACATTTTCATATTTATCCATATTTGTGAATAAAATATTGATATGACTTTAAAGGGGACGCTATGCTCGATGGCGTACCCAACACGCAACAACGAGTTTCTTCGGAATCTTACGTTGCACTCTAATAATAAATTTTAAATAACATGTAGCCGTTGTAATGGCAAGAATGGATAGAAATAACTAAAATATGATTATATATGTTTTTTAAATGTTTTGACATTTATCCAATAAAAGCTAAAGGCTTAAAATACGGAAAGAATTCAATTTTAGGCGTATATGCCCTAGTTTTCACTAAAGGTTCACTTGTCCCCTTTTGATGGCGAACCATCATTAAATATAGTTTTGATCACTCTTATACATTCTTTTGGACCAAATAAAACTTTTATTAAGAATCGGGACATCAAATTTTACTTTGTGTAATTTTTTGCTATTTTTCCGATAAAGTTCATTTTTTAATGAATAGTATAAAATGTTGTGTTCTAATTCAAAACATCTTTTTAAACTAATTTATTTATATTATTAGATAATATTTTGAATTGTTTTTAAAGTGAAATTAGAAAATATTTTTACCATTAAATCCAATAGTGGTCGTTGGAATTATTTTCACTTTGAAATCGGACTTAAACTAGTGCCAATCTTTTGATACCTATTGTTTCATAAAAACACGCTATTTGTCATGACATCGGGAATTAATTATTAAATTAATTAATGCAACTTATATGTTGTGAATTTTGTAAAATCGACTTCATTTTTGAGTTCGTAATATCAAATATAGCTTAGGGTGAATTTTTGGTAATTTTCTGAAAAACATCAATTTTTGATGAATAGTGAAACCACTAAGTGGTAATCAAGCAAACTGATTTTTTAGTTAAATGAAAGTTTACCACTACTGTGTATTAAATTTTGAAAATCCGACATACATGGTTGTCATTAAGAAGTAAAATGTGGTTCAATGGGACAAAAATAATGTTTTGGTGAATAGTAACTTATTATGTTTTTTATCGCGATTAGTGGTAATTAGTGTAGTTTAAGGGAAAAATGATATTATAAGAATGTGAAAACACCATGACACTTGTCCTACACCTATTGGGTGAGTCATGGCCGACCAAGACAAGCCATGGGCCAACTTGGGGACCCCATGGATCCACTTTAGTTGGAAAATGACAATAATATATATTTATTTAATGGAAAAGTAAAATTGACACAAACATGATATGTTTTACTAAAAAAAATTTAAGTGGGGTTATACAAGTCATATTTTTGATTATAAATATTCATTGGAAAGCTAAAAAGATTTCATACATCATAGTATTTTGTTTATAATTTTTAGACATTAAATAAATTAAATTATTTATGACATAATAATGATGCAGCGATGACATCATTATTTAACGATTAAAATAAAATGGAAATATAATGTAATATCTATGAACTACACATGTCCAAAACTTATTGTATGGGTGTATTTCGAAGCCTTATCACCTTATCCACGAATTATATCAATGTGGCACCTCTTAAAACCGAAACACATTTTCAAATAAAGTAATATTTCCTTACTTTCCAAAAGTGCCCCTCCTCTCCTCTTATAAAAGGCCCCCACCTCTACCTCATTTCACACACTCCTAAAGCCTTTGGCTCGGCCAAACCCTGCCCATTTACTCTATCCACATCACTCTCCTTATCCTAGAGGATACCCTTTGGGTATAATCCTTTAAAAGGAAGCCTTTAGGCTCAAATCAAAAGGAGTTACACTTTTTAAGGTAATTCATTCTCTCATGTTCATTTGTTTTATATTGCTTCTCCAACCCCCTAAACTCTTTTTATTTACTTTTTTTGTAACAAAACCAGTATCTTAAATATACTAGGATGTTGTTATAAGAATTATTCGAGCTACACTCTCACACAACTACATCAAATGGTTAAAGAACATACGGTTTCCGTGGATGGTGAAATTCTGCCTCCCGAAACGATGATTGTTCAATACTCATTTAACACCTTAAAAGGTGGACATTATGATGTCACTATTTTTATATATGATATATAATATGTTTATGATTTATTTATGATTCTGTATTTTTCATTTTTGTCTTACCATTATGGCTTCCATTATGGGTATACGCGATATCTTCATTTAAGGAAGTGCGGACTACCGCCCCCTCAAAGTGATTTGATTCGTTAAATACCATATGTGGGACGTATAAAGGATGGAAATATGATATTATATATGATATTATACTGGAATTATAATATACCTTTATATCATTATTATTCCATTCTATAAAATATGAAATAGAAATGAAAGTAGCGTTCATGCGTACGTACGGCTTACCGTCTCCATGAACGGTGCATTTCATTTCTTACCTATAAATGATTATGTAATGTTATAAATGAATTCTTCTACTGGATATATATGACATATATGATATCTAAATCATGAATACAATTCTGTATATAATAAACATTTGGCCACACGAACAACATGTAATTGTAAGAAGTCCACCTTCGACTTAAGAACCAAATATCGACAAAATAATCATTATTAACTTAATGATTACATAATGTTTATGACATGGTAATAAGTGATATAAAAGGAATAATGAACTTGAAAAAGGTTCTTAAGGAAGTATAAATTAACTCAAGTTTATTATTTAGGAGATTAAAGAACGATCGAGTCAAGTCGGACCCGAGGTAAGGGATCTTATTCTCTCTTTCTTTTTAAGTACACTCTTTTATGTCATTCCTTTTAAAATCATATTTCTTATGATTGGGATGTTCTTTTATATTAATCCTACTGTACTTATTATGTTCATATGATGAGATACCCTATTTCCTCTCATCAATCCATTTTGGAAGTTTTGAGTGGCGCCGTTAGGCTGCCGAATTTTTGTAAGGGATTTTTCATCTCACTTTTATTCCCGTGAGATTTATGCTACATTTGCCACAATTTCCTTTGAGTGGTGTATGTACTGCCATTATTCTAGTCTTTGTGTAATATACTGTCCTTTATGAGTATTTACATCAATCATTTATTGTCCTTCTATCATGGGGTGTGTGTTTTGAAAGATACCCAAGTCGGTAAGGGAACCTTTCACCCTCCTCTTTTTTAAAAGACTTCTTTTGTTGGGTCTTTTAATTTACATATTGTTATGTTGGCATATGTTCTCATATATCCTTATTTATGTAAATTTTATGTCCAAGTGATGAGATACACTTTTTATCTCTCATCAACTCATTTTGATGTGATGCCGCTAGGCTGTCAAGGGAACGTTTTAACCCAATTTCGATTTCTTTGGGTTCAACATGTAGTCATTGAATATGTCATCCATTGAATATGTGTTAATGACCTTTTATTGTTTTACACTTAATATCCACTTATATTGGGTGTATTTATATTTGTCACACATATTTTGAGATTGATTTGTCCTTAATTTAAGGATACCTTCTTTATAAGGTATTTCATCACATTTGACATTTCTATTGAGGGTTCATTGTTGTTATGCACCAATTCACTCTTATATGGTGTATATACTGTCCTTTGGTGTATTATATCATGAATCCATTTAATCTCATGATATTATAAAGTTCTGACTAAATTTTATTCCTCAATTATTGTATTCAAGTGTCTCTAATTTTGGTAAAACCACTTTAACCAAAATATTATTTTAAATGTTTTAATCATTTGTTCTTATTAATATCCATGTTTTCAAAATGGTTTTAAGGATTTATTTATTTGGATATTAATGGTTTAAAATTTTAAGATTCTAGGTGTTATGGGATACTTTGATTCAAAAATCTCTTTATTAAATGTTTTAAATGGTTTTGGAAATGGTTTCTTTTTGAATGGATTCATTACTTCAATATACTAAAATGTTATATTGTGATTGAAATGTGGAAATTTTATG
Organism: Viscum album; assembly: GCA_963277665.1. Taxonomy (NCBI): domain Eukaryota; kingdom Viridiplantae; phylum Streptophyta; class Magnoliopsida; order Santalales; family Viscaceae; genus Viscum; species Viscum album. Next base: position 446,543,836 of record OY728160.1, read on the forward strand.
TTTCCTTTATGCATGTTTTATGTGATACATTTATGTTATGGTTCTTGGGCATTGTTATGAAAAAGGGTGGTTCCGTGATAAAATAAGGGCGGGTGAGCCCGATATAGATCTCCAATACATTGGGTAACGCGAAGGAGTGAAACGTTAAGGTTTCTCCGAAGAGATTTAGGGGATATACTGTGATGGGTATTCCAAACGTAACCAAGAGGGTTACTCTCTACGTAAGAATGTTATGAATGCCTCAAGTTACCTTTATGTCTTATGTTTTCTATGATTTATTCATGATTTGATATTCCTATGTTTTATGGGTAAAGTATGATTTCATACTTATGTATATATGAACTCATGTTTCCTTTCCATATTTTTATAACCCTTACTGAGCCTTTTATGCTCATCCCAAGTTTTTGAAATGTTTTTCACAGGTCAAGGGAAAGGTACATGATGTGATGATAGTGTCGAGGATGTGTCAAGAAAGAATCCATGTTTCATTTTAAATATGTTTCCGTTGATGGGAAGAATGAATACTGTCTTTTATGTAACCACTTTGTTTAAATGTGGAATGTAATGCAAGTTGCATGATCTAATTCTCTAAAACTCTAAACCTGAAAAGCTCCTCAATGTGTAATCTTGTAATAACTCAAGATTAAGTAAGGTTTACGTTTGGGGCCTTATATACCTTTTTTTAATTTTAATCATATATTTTTTTTGTTTTATATTCTGATTTGGGATAAAAAAGTGGTTTGGGTAGTCTACGGAATGGTATAACCAATAAGTTCCCTCTAATTTGTTTTCGGTTTTTGATCTACACATTACTAGTTATCTTTGATCATATGTCACTATTGATGTTGTTTAATTAGTTGATATTAATGGTTATAATAATGAAGGAACTTTATACCCAATGTATGAATTAATATGTCACTTCTATTTGGTAGTATTTGAGGTCTTCGGAGGTGCACCTAATGAACACCATATGAAGATTCCAAGCATGAACACCATAGGATGAGCAAAAATATAACTGTCACCCAAATTCAATACCACAACCACTGTAATTGTACAACTAATAAATCCATATTTTCCTAAAATTATTCATCCTAAATAATCAAGGAGCTCCCCACCATAAGACTCATTATATGGGACATGATTTTATTACTCCAATGGAATGCCTAGTGCTATTTAGTTTCATTGAACAATATCAATGAAAGACATAGGTGAATATTCAATACCCATATCTCATTTATTCTTTTGAGCTAAACCGATGACTCTTTAAAAAACATAAAACATGAATAACATAAAATTCCTAGGAAGGAACCGTATTGTCACTATACATCTTAGTAATACTTGATAGTCTTCCATTGATGCTGTTACAAACCACATAATTTTGGTTTATTAAAAATAGTTGTAACTTCTCTTACCATGTTTAGAAATCATATATAGGATATGGATGAAGGATATAGAGTCCATAATAATAGGATGAGTATTACTCAATCTTAATTTATAGTCACCTTGTAATTGTTGAATTCAATTATGTATGTGTCATACAGAATTCAGTTCTATATGTAATGAATTTTGAATTGAATAAACTATAGGTAAAATATCTCATGTAGTATAGTTCTTCATCGAATCTATTAATACTCTAGAACAATATTCTCTTTTTCAATCAATTTCTTCTGACATTAAAATACCTCTCTTTCTTTGATATATGATGTATTTATCTCTATGAATTCATACGTAGTTTATGAATTTACATTCAAAATTCACTACTTTCAACTTTTTCAACTTGCCTAATAAATTGAAAAAATATATCAATTGAGTAAAATATTCCATATTGAAAATATGGATTCAATATAATCTTATGTAGTAGGTAATATTATCTATTTTAAATCTTCAAAACATATTATTTATTTTTTTCTTGAATCCATGTTTTGTATTCTCATTAAATCCACCCGAAGAATCAAGTGATTCCATATTTTAATCCTAGAAAATAAACTTCCTTAAAATATTTCAAAATTTCCATGTACATGGAATCATGCTTCATTTCCCCATGGAACCTTCATCTTATCACATAAAACTCCTCTTAGTTCCAATAAATCATTCTTGGATCTTTATCCACATCAATGAACATGATGATTCAATCCGTGAGGAACATTTTACCATCATTTTCAGATTATATTCCCCATTTATTCAGAACTGATATTATGAATATCACTCAAATAGTCTACTAAAATATTAATTTTTATTGATCTAAAATTTACTCAAATCTTAAATAATTCTCTTCTTCATGTGTACATGGTCTTGTACAGTCATACATAGTTCATCGAAGATATTCAAAACATTTCTTGAAATTTTATTTGGTCTCAAAACACTGTCTAGATCATAGGTGACCAATTTATTAGTATGTTCATTGAATACTTGATAATAATGGGATTCACCCCCTTCAAAAGCTTATGGATTCAAAATATCTCCTTCTCTTTGACACTAGATGTATATGACTCTAAAAATCCCTACTTATATTATATATTCTCTATAAATATGAACAAATATCATGGTATTATATTTAAAATTGATGTCAATATCATGGATGTATATTAATTTATAGTATTTTTCTATAAATAGAGTATGTTATTGTCTTTTATATTATGATTCTCATATAGAGTAGTGTGTTAGTTATGGATTCATATAATGTGAACAATTCCCATTTAGTTAAACATATTATTGATTAAAAATCACTATTATTGAATATATTTTGATGAAATGACTAATAACATTTTTTATTTGAAAATTGGATAGATGTTGGTTGTTTGAAAATCATAGGATCTCAATCGATTATCAGAATAATTTGGATCACTTTTTATATTTTTCATTTCGCAATGCTTCGGATAGTGGTCACATACACAACCCATGTTACAATTGTGTTGGAAGACCATGGTTGTGATATGAAGTAGTCAGGTACCACATAAAAATATATATTTTTCATCAAACTATTATTTCTGGTATCACAGTGGGGAGAAAATGAAATCCCAAAATGATTATGATCTAAATGAGGGGACTGGATTATAGAATTTTTTATATGACCGGTTTTTGTTTATTCATCATCATGAAAAATAAAGGACTCTAACCCAAGATAATTTTGATTTGATCACACATGATGAGTCTAATGAAAATGATGATGTTTTCGAGGTGAAATAATTGAATAATGCTTCCAAGACTCTAGTATATCTAAAATGATGTAAAATGAAAAGGCTGTAATTTTAAATTTGATTGTTTTATGGGAAAACTATGTATGGAATTTCCAATACTGCCATCGATTACATTTTTACCTTCTTGAAGGACATACTTATAGATGATGCAGATATTACCTCAAACCACTATATGTTGAGGAATTTAGTTGAGGATCATTGATTTTAATGAAACCAAATTCGGGATTGCCTGAATGATTAAAGTGTCTTCTGGGAGGAAACTGCTAATTGATATGATCGTATAAAATGTGACACATCATGCCAGAATCCAAATGATGATGGAACACCATATTGTGTGCCACCGAATGTAATGTGGCAGTTTCCATTGATCCCCATATTCCAGAATATTTTTTAATGTTTGATGAAATATCAATAAATATGATATTTCATGATACCGAGCAAAACAAGACTAATGATGATTTGGTTCACCCTATATATTGATTTTCATGGAAGAGATTTGATGTTTCATATCCTGATTTTGTAGCTGACATGCATAATGTGACGTTGGGTCTATCATGTGATTGTTTTAATCTATATGGGAATATGCTTACATTTCACATAACATGACTGGTTTTTATACACATTTATAACATTCCTCCATGTTTATGTATGATAAAAACATTCACATTCATTAGTATACTCAAATCTGGCCAATTCATTTTGAAAATTATATAAAAGTATACATGAAACCTTTAATAAAAGTGTGTTTAATTCTTTTATATGTGGTTGGGTGCACATATAATGCATGTTAGAAAAATATATTTCAAATGCACTATGATCTTTTGTTAATGATAAATGATTCTTCTTATTATTCAATGATTTCTGGATGGAGCACAATGGGAAAACAATGATGCCCTCTTTGAATGAATAATACATGATCTAGAATACTGAAACATTGTTGTAGTTTCTGTTTTATGGAACATCGATGACTTAATCCAATGGTCCATCAATATAGAAATAATCATCGATGATTTGACAATACCATGGAGACTAATGATCCACCTTAGCATGTGTCTAGAAGTGATGTTCTTAATGAGTTGAATGATTTCATATTTTCATTCAATAAGGTTCAATTGAAATATCGTAAGAGTATTAATGTTTCCGCTGAAACATATAACAATTTTAAAAGGATAAGTATATTCATTTATTTTCCTTATTGGTCTACAAATTTGTTATGTCATTACATAGATGCAATGTGAATTGAAAATAATATATGTTAAATGTTTCGTTTCATTATTATAAATGTTAAGTGAAAGGAAAAAATATGATTTATGGTATCGATTTGATGTGGTGGATTGGGACATTAGAACAGAATTGCATCATGTTCGTATCATTGTAAAAATGGCATGTCCCTTGTGCTTTTTATGTGACGACACCTACTGAAAAAAAGAGACATGTAGATGTACTAGTGAATATAAATTTTCTTGATGGATATTTAATAAACATATATAAACAGGTCAGTATAAGGGAGTTGATGAAAATTTCATTGAACACTCATGATTATCGCGTCTTTATAAATGAGTTGATTCCAATAGAAATTCTTCAACTTTTGTCTAACAATGTAATGGTGGTTGTTATTTGGTTGTGCCATTTGTTTAGATATATTTGTGCTAAGAATTATTCCATGTTTTTATTACAATAAATGTGGGAATATTCCCTATTAATTTAATGTGAGTTAGATAAAATATTTCCACCATCATTTTTCACAAGCATGCAGCATCTGATATTCCATATTCGATCTATAATACTTTTTGCAGGACATATTTCATTTTTTTGGATTTATCCAACTAAAATAAACATGTACACATTAATTTCTTATGTCAGAAATAATATTCATCCTGATGTTTCTATTATGAATGGTTAGTTAACTCAAGAATGTATGAATTTTTTCTCTATGTATTTGGTTTATCTTACAACAATATTAAATAGTCCAATGAGAAATTATGATGAAATGTATGATAAAATTGAACCCAGTTTTCCATCACATAATCAAATAAGAATATTTAATGGATCATATATATTTACAACATTAACCCTAAAATAGTTTGGGATAACACCACACACAGTTTTGTTCAAATGTTATTTTTTTGATGAATACATCATGTAAGTAAATTGAATATGTATGTCTTACATATTTGTTAAAATATTTCTGTTTTTATCTATAAATAACATAATGAAATGATAAATTGAAAGCATCAGTCATTATTATTAAGAATGAGGGAGACTTTTCCTAGCCAAGAGTTTTATACTTGGTTAAATCGAAGGTAGAAATATTTCTATAATATATAAATAAAATCAATATTTAAATATAGTTAATATTTATTTATATTTTAGGTGTCGAGTTTTCTTGCAGACTCTGTTTTTGAGGAAATAAGAGCATTGTATTTTGGTCCTAATACCATGGTTCATGGATTTAATTCAATTTTTATCATTTGGTTGCAATTTATTATCACTGAATAAGAAATGAAAAATAGAACCCATATTTATAGTATTTTTTTAACATCCACAAAAGACTCATATGCATGTGCATAGGATTTTAGGCCTTGTTCTCAAAATGTTGCTTATTATGGAGTCATTGACAAAATATTAATATGGGATTATTACCCATATTGTCGACTACGATGATGAAATATCAGTGGATTGATTCGATGATGAGGAATAGAACCATTATTGATGATTATGAATTTTTACTTATTCACATGAATCACACCCATGATTATGTATTTTCATCAATGATGAAATAGGTTTTTTATGTCAAATATCATCTTTAACATAAATTTGGTGTCATTATTGAATTAATTACAAAACATGTTTTTGGTGATGGTGATGATGGAATTGATACCATCCCTACTTCATTTGGAAGCAATCCATTTACTATTTATGATGACTCCAACAACTTAATTTTCAGAGTTCATTGTGAATCAAAAGTTATAGTGGGAAATATATAGAATCATCTGTAAATGTCCTAAATTAATTTAGTTTAGCTATACATGGGTTATTGAGGTTGGTACTATTCAAATTGATTTAATATTTATTACAAATATTTAGTACCTGACTTGGCCTTAATGTGAATTTTCAATTTTTATTAGTTTCATTTTATTTGAGTTGCAATATATAATTTGGAATTAAACTATATTCAGACCTACGAAACCAACATTTATTAATTTTTGAACATTTAAATGTTTATTTACCATGTATAAAATTAGTATGACTCTAACACCACCCTTTAACATTTCACCAAATAATGAACATGATGGGATTTCATCTTCTACAAAACATGTGTAGAAACCTACATCATCTACTTGGGAAAAAGAAATTAAATTCTTCCTAAATTTTGAGAAAGGATTTCCCCTAATGAAAATGGTAGTTATATTATGCTTATTCATTTGATTATATCATAATTTTCAACTATATTAAAGGTTTAATCATTCATAATATATTCCATGCTGAATATTTTAGAGGCATAATTCAGTATGCTTTATCTCTTGGATGTTCTTTGAAATGAGGGCTCAGAATAAATGGATCGAGATTCTAATAGACAGAGGACACATAGTTAAATATTTATCTTAATATCAACTATTTTATTTAAATAATAACATCTATGAATGAAAATTATTATTATATCCATTTGAAAAAACATTGATGAATTACCAACATTTTTATATGTTGCATACATCTTCTTCAATAAAATAAAAAAATTAATTCTTTTGCAGTAGAAATTTTCATAGAATTTTTTGTTTTTTGTTGGATAGATTTATTATTTTTTATATACCATAATGATATTATTATAGTATTATTTTCTATATTATTGCAAAAAAAATCATTCCAATGAATGTTTTGAGTTTCAAAAATTTGTAATGATTAGGTTTTGAGCACCTATAAGAACCAAAACAAAATGAAAAAATGATTAATTCTTTAAAAGTATTATCCAACAAGAAAACATATTTTTTTCCTTAAATGGGTTAAATAATTCACAATATACATAAAAAATATATAGTATTTAAACTTCTATACTTGACAATCAACTAGCCTCTTTAAAACATGTATGTACCAATGATAGCCAACTAGAGAAAATAATGTGACCCAGATCTGTAGAGACTTCTCCACATGGAAATAAATAAAATCCCGATTAAATCCATTTGTAAATTAGTATAAGATAATAATGTCCTTGTGTTAGATTGGTAAATAACCATCCTCCTAAAAATTAATTTTCATTATTACATAATGTAGGATTTATTGAATTCATTATATATCAATTAATTCTCACCTACAACAATGGATAGAAAAATTAAGCACGAATCCCCGTACTTCCTCTATATTTTATTGTTTTTTGGGTTACACATTTTTTATCCAATTATAATGAAATCCATATTAGTTTTCAAATGAAATAAGTACATCTTGTTGAAGAGATGTGGAAACAAAAGTTGATGGACAACAATCATTGCATGATGCAGATGGGCGTTCCACCACTAGTGCCGATAGTGAGAATTTTATATCAAATGAATATAAATAAATAATATATAATTTCATGTGATTAATTTTCTATTTAATGATTCTATTGTATGAACCTCTTATGCGACAATTATATGATGAGAAGCCTAGTAGCAGTCCTAGTACTCAGGCCAAGGGTACAAGGGGGTTGTATGAGAGCTAGACGATGTGGTTAGCATACCCATTTAATCCCTGCCCCTCCCCATAACATACCATCTACCCCACATTATAGTCGTGATGTGTCTTTAGTGACACATGGTATATTTTGGAATCACATGTTTTCACCACATGTTATATATTAGTCTCCTCACCCGTCATTACCATGTTCGATGATGATTTCCACTCCCCATTCATATCATACATTTGTCCAGCCATCAGTTCCATATTAATTTAATTCTACTTAATTCTCTATAAGCTTATGTATTCCATATTTTATGGCTCCTTCTTCACCACAATCCATCACTTTTGAGCATACACTGGGTCCCACTCCACCCGTATAAGGTGTTCCTTTAGTTTTTGAGGATCTAGCAGCGCCCATTGATTAGGATTCCAGAGGTATATATATAAAACCCTAAAAAACATTATACAATTATTTATTTTCATTATATCATTTATTGATAAAATACATTTTTTTTATTTTAAGAAAGAAACATCTACTGATAGGTAGCGGGGACGGGGGCATAAACACCTATGTGTAGTGTGGAAACACCACAATGAGTTGATGATGGACTATAAGGAATACAATCATATGATTGAAAAATAGGACAGTAATGACAGAGGTTTTTAGAGAAACTTTCTAAATACTCCAACATCATTCATGTTAGTCCGATATCATGGAGAAAGTTTCCAAATGAAGTCAAATATAATTCTTGGGAATAGATAAGGGTAAAAATGTGTTTTATTTAATTCCATATATTATTCTTGTATTTATATGAATTAATAACTTTGTGTTAGCTTCATTTTTATTTCCGCAATGGTGAGGGTGTGTGACCAACATGCCTAGAGGTGTTTTGTGAGATTTGGAGATCCTATAAGATTGAGTTTTTTATTGTCTAGCATGTTAGAAATGGAACAAGGTTAGAGTCAGTACCAATCGTCAATGATTTTATAATAGAATAATATAATTAGATGATTATTCATTGGAAATCTATACAGTTTAAGTTATTAATAATATTTTAGGTATTTATGTAAAATTATTTATGTTATTCATTAATACAAACTTTTCTATTGTGTAATTTTATTTAGGAAACATCTGAAGGAAATAAACATTGATGATAAAAAATACCTGTGCACAATGGGACATACTACGATGTATGATCATGAGAGGAAGTAGGTACGAGGGTTGTTTATAATTTTTATTTACGACTTGAACTTTTGATTAATTCCACTAAAATTTATTTCATTTCTAATGTTTTTATATAATAATAGTTATGAAATTATTTATTGGTAACCTGTTTTTTAAATTATGGATTCTTATATTCAATGAAATTTTAGAGACAAACATTTTTTATTCATGGAAGGGTCCCTTAAGAAAAAATATTTCACTCAAGTAGGAGGACAAAAGATGGAAGTGTGGTTAACGAACTACCTCAGCTTCATATTGTAAGTTTTACTTTGTTTTTTTATTTTTTAATATGTATTCGGTAAATTCATAAACTATTTTTCAAATAGGATGCTTTAGAGGCCCTTGATGGCCAAGAAATTGACAATTTTACACCAAATCATCACTTACATCACGTGTTTGGAGATGAACACACTTGTAGAGTATTCAACAAACCTATGAAAAGTATAGTTTTTAGGAGGTATTGTCCCTATTTAGGTATTATTTTTACTTCCACCGAGTTCTACCGGATTAAGTCACATGGAGAAAATTCTAAAAAATGGCCATAGTGATGGAAGAATATTCTGCTTGGGAAAAAACTTCATTTATGAAACTGGCTGATTTTCTATGACTAACTCTTCTAAAAAATGACAACACATATTATGATGAATATATGTTGTTGATGCATTCTCTATATGGTGAAATAAGTGTATGTTTTAGTGGTGTTTGTGAAGATGTCATTCTTGGAGATGACGATGGTGAGGTGAAGGCTGAGGTGGAGAAGGAGGGTGAGGAGGAATCCGAGGTGGAGTGTGTGGGTAGGGGGGAGGGAGAGGAGGAGGCTGGGGAAATGTAAGAAGGTGTGGTGGGTGTGTGAAGAAGGGTAGGGATGATGATGGGAACAACGATGAGGATGGGGATGAGGATGATGATGATAGTGATGATAGTGATGGTGATGAGGGAATGATTGATCCATTACATTTTGGACTGATATTACTAACATTTCATGTTTGATGATTTATTGTGCTTGAATATATGTGTGGTAAGGTAAATAAAATTATCATTATTTCTTTATCTATAATTAATAAAACTTTACATGATGATTTTTTGTGACTAAATATATGTGTGACAAATTGACCCCTACCCCCTTTTGTGGTTTGTATTCCAAATTAGTCCCCTTGGTTAATCTCAGATATGGGTTAATGATGAAGTATGTACGATATGTATAGACCCTCTGATTATAATAATTTAACAATTTTATTATAAATTTTATTATTTAAATATAGTAGATAATATTTCCACTTTCTCTATTTAAATCATCATATTGTTCCCTTTAATTACCCATGAAGTGGGTGTGGTGAGTTTTAAAATGATGAGTCCCATAGTTACCTACCCCAAGAAACAATCCATGGCCATGACTATTTCCACCTTTCTTACATTACCCCGATGCACACCTGGGAAAAAATTATAATAAATTGTACTGTTGACCATTTTAAAACAAACCCCATCAAATAAACATTTATGGTTCATAAATATCATGTACTTTGATTTGACTCTTCGGTCTATCAAATTGATGCTTATTGTGGGAGATAGATCATGGTGTGAGGGTGTATATTTTGAGAATTTATATATACTCTACCTAATAATAAGGAATAATATTTAGGTGACATAGATGGATGATATACCATAGAATATTCTGTACTATATAGACAGAAAATCTCACACAAATGTGGTGGTGTCATCAACATTTCAATTCCTAGACCACCAATACTATCCTTAGGTTTTTAGTAGTGTAGTTTCACTCATTGGGTCAAAGATAATGAAACATGTAATGAACTACATTATTACCATGCATTAGAACTACTCCTATGAAAACATCATTTGAATTGGTATACAAAATATACCAAACACCAATCATGGAAAATATTAGTATCTATGCTGAAAACATATTCTTCATTATGTATAATAAGTCCTCTATTCATTATTCCATCCATTAAAACATGTCTACCTATTTTGTGTGAATAGTAATGGATACTTCTTGGCCATAAATACATGAATGGACCTCATGTATTACTAATAAATCACAAGGAAACACTTTTTTCTGACACATTACATAGTATTGACGAAAACATAACTACATCTTCCTTACATAGATTGACTGATATTCTAATTTGGAAATCATTGTTCCCATGAAATTTGACCTCATATATCTAAAAGTGGCACATTAAACGCTTTCAGAAATGGTCATCTTCTCAATTAATACTGAATATGTTATAAATGTTTTTATAATATGATTTCATAATCATTGAATATATAAATATTTAATAAACAACACAACTACCAGTGAGTCCACGTAGGATAGGATGATAAAAAAGAAGACAATAAATGATTTTTAAACAACAAAATGTCATTGTCTCAATTTTGGAAAGTTCTACACCTCCATTGTAAAAATTATTGGTATACCGCCATATAAATTTTGCAGAAGAGGAGGGAGGGAAATCAAGATCCATTCTAGCACTCTTAGATGTGGAAATATGAAAATACTTCAACATATCCACCTGAGCTAGATCGATTAACTCCAGATGAATTCATCAAATCCCAATGCAATTTCTACATACTACTAAATGAATATAATAGTTAGTATGATCCCTTTTCAACCCAGGAAAATATTTTATTGACGATGTTTGTTCATAACTATATAATAATGATAAATGGGGTCTTCATAGTTCCCTCCTTATAGTTATTTCTATTTTCCCACAATGGTCGGGAATGATCAAGAACAATAAATTTATTAAAAAAGGTAATAAAATGATGAGTTATTATAGGAACATTTGTCCTGTAACAAACTTCCCATTATGTTCTGGCGATATCTGAATATTCACTTCTCTTTTCAAAAGCCTCACACTAAATATATCTTGTAATATATTTGATAAAACTGGTGTGTGACATTCAAATACCATCATAATCATCTGTTGGTATACCATTGAAACTCATACCACCATGAGGACAATGATACCATTTGATAAGTGGTTAATCCTTATGATTATTTGTATCAATCATCATTATCATTTCAAGGGATACACAAATCATCTTTTGAAAGTATATTCTAAAATTCATGTATTAAACTACTTGATTGTCATGGAGGATTATCTAAATGTGTACATTGCAGATTGGGGATAGAATTTTACCTTGAAATCATATCCTCATATAATATGATAGAAAATTCCCAAAGTGAGCCAAAAAGATGATGTAAATGTTTCATAAACATTGAAAAACACCATGTTGGATGTTATCATAGTAGATCCCCTTGAAAATTAGCAGTGTGATATCTCTCATGAATCTGTAAATATTCATCCCAATAGAATCAATAAACATAACTCAAACTTACCATTTTTTTCAATACACATCACTGGTGAAATGATATGTGTCACAAAATCTGGACCATGATCCCTCTTTTAAACACCAACCAGTAGCTTAATAAATGCAATAGAATATGTAAATATCCTGACATTATAGAATTAATTTACCCAATAGTATATGATTCCCCCATCACTATACTCTAGAAAAAAGGGCATATAATCTTCATAGTGTAAATATTGTTCTAGGTTATAATATTGAAAGATTAAATTCGTTGAAAAGAAAATAAAATTTATCCTGGAGTAATCAAACCTAATAACCCTTATCTAATTGATCAGGATTCAAGAGGTGGACTCTTTATATATGTGTGATAAAATTGAATTTCCAATATCCCCCTCTCTATTTGATCAATAAGACACCATTTTGTTGGTTCTTGGTCACTCTACCACATCAGTATTTGAACCATACATGGGGAAGGTATGTGAGTAGGTATTCAAAAATTAGATTGTTATTTATCTCACCACTATACTAGAATCCATAATGATGTATTGGCAATTAGGACATCATAAGTGGAATATATAACTTAATTGATTTACAAAATTTACCTTAAATGAATTTAATCAACATAATATTGACCACATTCAAAGTAATGGTTGACTTTGAGTATAATGAACCCATTTTTCCTCCTAATGTGGCCTAATGTGGGGAAACAATTTCTCATTATCCCAAAACTCTACAGGAATACAGAAATTGATCCAAAATCCTTACTAGATGCCTAAACAGACACCGAATACCACAAATAATATATTAATATCATGTGAATCATTAAATATGTAAATAAATCAAATTTGACATAAAAAATAAATAACAAAAATTCACATATTCATGAAACTTGGACATGTAAAAAAATTCAATATAGGAATTGAAATTGTTCACATATCATGTCCAACCAATCATATCTCCAGCACACCCTGTTAAAAATCAAGTCAACAAGATTAAATTTTTTAGTGAACCTTATTTTGAAATACCATTTTATAACACCCTAACCTAAACCATTATATATGATCTATTGTCACACTAGACCTCATGCTAACCTCACTAAATGAATTTAGTTTCCAAATATAGTAATGAGATAAAAAGGGAGTTTTGGTGAGATTATTACCCTAGAACTAATTTACATCATGTTAATTCTCTATGTGTGTAAAGAATAGTTTAATATAGAATTTCATGAATTCTGTATGTTTGTACCTTGTAATTAAATACAGAACTGAATGTATTCAGAATTATGTATGTGTGTATTTAGAATATCAGGTATTCAGAATTATTTACAAATTATGTGTCAGTTTATTGTTTTTTAGGCACTTTCGTTATGTGTGTATTCAGAATTTTGTATTGCATATTGTAGGTAATTACCGAAAGTGCACAGGGGGAGGCATGCCTATTGCTAGAATTTCCTGATGCCAATTCCAATAAATGACAACTATTGGCATATGTGTGATAAATAAACATATACAGTCATTTTCATGTAAAATGTTTGTAACATTATATACCAATGGTTTATAAACATTTGGTATATATCCTTAAATTGAATTTTACTAACAGTTTCACAGAAACCATTGGTAAAAGTCCATACTTACAGTTTCCAAACCAATTCTATAAACACAAATTTTGATATTTCCTAACAGTTTAAATCTATTTGTAAACATTTATACCAACATTTTCCTGTAACCGTTGGTATATATTTCATTCAAAATCTATATCCCAACAGTTATCAATAAACCGTGGGATATGTCTATCACCACTACACCATAGCCAACAGTTTAGAAAACCGTTTTTTAGTTCATACCAAAAAATTTCCATCATTTTCCAACGTTTTTGAACCATTGGTAATGATGAAGTTCTTAGTAGTGGAAAAAACTGATTTTGAGTTGAAGAAACTGATTTGATGTGGATGAAACTCATATAAAACAATGATGACTAGTGGAAGAGTTGTCACTGAATTGAAAAGGGAGATGCGCGGTGTTAGAGAAAAATTAAAAATCTAGATTGGGGAAGGAGGTGGATGACACAACATTGGTGGTAAATCTATCACAACAGTTTAAAAAAAACCTATGGGATATAACATCTATACAAATAGTTAATTAAAACATTTGGTATAGGGTGGTTTCGAGAACACATTCCCAACAATTTTGAAAGACTGTTCAGAAACCATACCACTATAAAATAATTCCCAATTGTTTTTGGAAAACCATTTGGAATGGGTACCCAATCCCAATGGTTTCAGATAACAGTTTGGATTGGGGAATTGATAAAAACCATAATTCTATTTCTACACTAATTTACCTAATATTTCATTTCTATTATGCCCCACCAATCACAAAACTCTCATGAAATTCAATATTAATATTCATAAGAATTTTCATATGTCGGATGAGCTAATAAAATATATGATTTATGGAAGAAGGTTTTTATATTTAACATCAATGATTTCATCACCTGTATGAACACAAAATACTCCCTCAGTATCCAACCACTGACATTAAAACATCGTTATACAATTTTTTACTAAATAACATAGTTTTAAATTCTCATCCATCATGGAATAACTGTCATATTAAATTATTCTATAGTGACATACTCTCATGAAAACACCACTAATCATTGTTCTTTTGATTCACCATATGAACTAGTATGAAATCAAAAAACATTCACCACATATACATTTTAATATTGAACCGTTTGGTATGATGAGTTACTCAATACACAAAATTGATTTTAAATTTTGTCCACATGTTGAGATACCTAAAAATTTGTAAAACATTTTTCAATATGACAATTTAATGTCATTTTTTTATATTTTAAATCTTAAATAATTTATGATACTAGTTTTGGAAACTAGAAATTAAAAGTATTTTATTGACATTCTTCAAGAAAGGTAATTAGTTGAACTTGTTCCTTGAAATGTTTATCAGATTACCTAAAAATTATTTTCCTATGACGAAGACAATTTAATATGTGACAATCTCACTTAATGTACTAGGGGTGTTTTTTCTTCCATGTTGAGCGTGACATATGTATGAGCACTCTGTGGATTCTCAATTGAATTCCATTATTAATGAACTTCACCAAATCCATTTTTTGGATGATTGAAAAATGATAATTTTGATCTCATTTTATCATCAACAGTTCGTTCATTACATCCATTGATGTTTTTTTGTGGGATATTTAGATATAAAATTAGTGGAACAGAAAAATGAAATTACCTCCCTTAAATATGATAATGAAATTGATCCTTCAAAGAGGGCTTTGTTACATATATTTTTATTTTTTTAAAACTCTCAAATGGGTACATCTACCATAACATTACCAGAACTCTAAATTTTTTTAGGTAGAAAATATAATGTAAAATGTTCTATTGAGTCCAAAAAAATCAAATGGGAAGATTTTTTGCAGATTATATAAAACTAAAACAAAATCTTATTTAAGTCTAAATTTTACATAATATTATTTATTCGCATCACAAATGTCTCAAAAATTAGATTATATGTCTTTTAGTTCATCCTAAATCATATAATTCAACAACCCACTTATTCCAATTGGTATTTGTATTTCCATTATAACAAGTTAGACTTAAATTTTTTACCCCAGTAATATAAAACATCTACCCAAATAAAAAACATAACCATCTGGAATTTTCAAATCATCAATCAAATGATAATATAATAATTTATATTCATTGAAATGTGTATAATATTCTTTTTCCTTCATTAATTTATGTGATGTAACATTTTCTAATAGTTCATGTTCTGATCACCTGAAAATTTTGGAAACATCTAATCATTCCATAATATTTTATTTGTCCTTATATAGTGTATCCAATACTTTATAAAAAATATTATCAAGATAGTTCATAACAACATGCATGAAATCCAACATGTGAAGGACCGAAAAATCCAACCAATATGGAAGATCACAAAAAATTACTCAATTTTCCCTACTGTGTTCTTTCATGTATCCATATTTTTTCTCATTTTTATTATTGGTCCAAATGTAATGCATGGTAATGTAACATCCTAGAAATTATAAACACTATTTATGATTATTTTCTTTAAAAAAATAATTGAAATTAAACATTGTATTTATTTAAAAGTACAAATTCGAAATTTATTCTAAATATTATTTTACGTTGTTTAAAGAATATTTTAAAATAAGTATTAAATAAAATTAATTTTTATATATGAAAGTTGTTTCTTTTGTTTTATTTTTAATGTATGCTATATATATATTTTCAAATCAACAAATTTTTTAGTATTAATATTTTAAATAATAAAATGATGTTTTATATTGTTTTATTTATTTTGTATCTGTAATTGAATAACCATTTATTCAAATGTATTATAAATTTATAAAATTATCATTATTATTTAATGTATTATATTATAAATTTTAGTATAGTCATTACTAAAGATTTAGGTTTATATAAAATCTACATTATAATTTTTTATGTATAAATTTGAATTATATAAAATGTTAAAGTACTTTATTTAAAAAATATAATTGTAATTATTTTGATGATAATATATAATAAGTATATGAAAATATATCATGTATAGTTACATTTTATAAAATATGAATATATGTAGATATAGGTTTAAAAAATATTTTTTATGGAATATTAATATGATATGAAAAAGGAAGAAGGGGGGAAACGATAGGTGTACAATAAATAAAGTTGAATACTTGAGTTTTGGAAAAAAGGGGAAAATTATTACATTAAAAAATGATAAATTTTTAAAAACAAGAGAGGGAGAAATTTCAATATCAGATTCACCATTTGAAAAGAAAATTTTGTATATGGGTCCATGGTTTCACTGGTCATGTGGACTCATAGTAGAGGCCGCGCATAGGTCAAAGATATTGTGTCTTCGTAATCCAAGAATTCGAGAAAGGTTAATCGAGGCCAGGATCACATCATCTTTGAAGCCTTGGAGTCATGATGTGAGTACGTGTCATGGAAGAAGATTAAATTAACATAGGATGAGTGTTTTAACATAGGCCACCAGAAAACTATTTCGAGGTGATTGGATTTGGTTAAGGTTCCATCCTTGTGGATAGAGTTTATCAAATATTATAGGTATGTATATCTTTTATTTTTAGTTTTGAAGGTAGGATTAGTTTGCTTAATTTTTACATCTAAATATTATCTAATATACTTGTTTTAGAAATATATTTTTATATGTCTCTCTCCGATGACAATTTCAAATTTTGTTATTGTGGTTCTTTTTTCCAAATATATGTTGATTTTTACATTGGTCACCAATACAAGTCTATTATGTTATGTAAATATATTTTTTTCGAGTTAATTGGAATCCTTCTTTTTTTATTTCATTTTTCACTATAATGTACCTTTGATTTTATTTTTATCCACAAATTTATATTGCACTATGATTCTATATTTTTTATGTCAAATTTATTTTTGTTTGTTACCTTTGATTTGTTGGTTGTGCGTTTGATCATGCACAACAAGCTTTTATTGTGACACTATTTACATAGTGGGGTTTTTTATTATAAAAATACACAATCAAATGTGAAAATGTGAACTTTTCAAACCCCCTTGTATTGAGTCCATTGTTATTCTTTGTTCTGAATTTTCAAAAGCACAACCATTGGTGTACAAATTGTATTTCCTCCACTCTTCCTTCTTATGGTGTGTCCAAAGAAGTGTGGCTAGTTAAATTTGTTTAGGGGAGAGAAAATGTTTAATTCAATACATTTTAAAATCAGATATATTTAGAATTTAATGTTAAATGGTTTTCTCCATTTTTTTAACTAAAAATTAAATTATGAGATTATGTTACATACAATGCATATTTTATTTATGATTAAATAATGTTAAATTTTAATTTTAGTCATGTAATGGATTTTTAAAATTCTTAATTTTATCCAAGGGAAAATTATTTAGTGCCTAGAATAAATAAATAATTATTTTATATTTTTGTAATTCTTTATCAGTTTTATTATTATTTCATCAAATATGCATTTGATTTTTAATTTTCTTACTAAAAGAGTATGTACATATAAATACATTAGAAAAATATTTTGTAATTTATGAATTTTTTTCTGCCAAATATCATTCTATTTATGTCAATATATAATTTATATATAAATTCAAGAGTTCATCATTTATTTATTTATATTTAATTTTATAGTTGAATTATTTTTAGGGGTTATGTATTTATGTATATCAAAATATTCGGTAATGAAGTTCATGAATTTTTTATGTTTATCAAAATTATTATTCTTTAGATTAATAAATTCCAAATTTTAAATTTATTTTTAAAATTCAAGTAGTAATTTTGTGTTTCAAATTATTGTTAGATCATTAATTTAATGCATATATATATGTATATATGTGACTTCGTGTTCAACATACCTGAATATATATATATGTAATTTTTATGTATTAATGACTAGTTGAGTTGAAGTAATGTAATGGGTGAAATATTTATAAAAATGTGTATATAATATAAAATTCAAATAAATCATATATATATATGTATATATATATATCGACATATTAGTGCATGATTTGATAGTGAGAACATATCATGTATGGATATGGGATAAAATTAATATCAAGGATTTTAACAGGAACTTATATTCACTTTTATCATGGTTGGAATTGTTATATTTATATTTATAATTTTATTAACATGTTAAATTTTTTATCATCTTATTTCAGAAAAAGTTATAATAACATGTCTTCACATTTTACTAACAATAAGGTCATCACATCTACACATAATCATTCCAACGTGATTATTCACATCATCAACACTTTTCACATTATAATAAAGTTATGGTTTCACTTTTATGATTTAACACTAATGTACATTGATATCATTGAAATAAATTATTTTATTTTAAATGTTTCCTTCTACAATTTTATAATTAAGTATTACAATCAATTGTGGAAAATTTATTTCTTTAAAAAAGGATTAGATAACATGATAGTCCACAAAAAGCCTTTGCGGTAGAAGTTATGGTTGTGACCAAACATATAAGTGACTCTATGGAAGTTCTTGTATTTTATATTTAACTATATTTAATTAAAAATGGCCATTTGAAAGAAGAAATTTTTTTTCAAAATTGGAAATTCTAGTGAAAATATATATAATTAATGCAAGAATAAAATATTTTCTGAAACCTGGTGCTTGACTGTCATAAATATGAAAGGGGGCTGGGGAGTGAATAGATTCATCATTAAGTGGATAAGCCCTAATAGCCTTCAAAGATTAATGAGACTTCAATATAGTTTTTTTTCTCACAATCATTTGTATTATTTTCATAAAAACACTAGATTATGATTAATCAATTTTTAACGTATGACGTTTGCAAAATCATCTAGTATTTTTAAATCGTAATTAATTTCAAAAAATATTTAAAAAATTGTATTTAAAATTGTTTATACAAAGTTATTTTCAAAAAAAAATTAAATATATTTATCAATGGTTTTTAAACCCCTTAATGAGCATACTTATTGATCACCCCTTGTTTAAATTTATTTTCCACAAGATCATCTGTGTTTTTTGAAGGTGTTCACTTCAATTACAGAGTTAGCACACTTCATGTTTCTGATCAATTATTTGATTATATTTTGTTTTATTTGATACTCTAATAGTTTTTAAGCATGTATCTAATTACTTATAAACCAGACTTGTGGAGGGTCCTCTGCTATGAAATGTGTAATGTTGTCTCCTTATAATTGGAATCAAAGGAACTTCCTAGATAACATAAGAGATTAGATGTTTTTTCTAAGAATTAGTGTTTAGAAGTCTAGTAGGCATAGTTTTCATAATTATAATGATAGAAATTTAAAATTTCTTTCACTCCATTAGAAAAATTGCGGGGACAGAATTATTTTTGAGGGGGGAATTATGTAATATTCCATAAATTCTAAACATTTGAATGATAATTTTATTTAAAATAATATTTGAAATTAATCACTTTTTTTCAATTATAAGTAATGTTTACCAGTTTATTCTAAATATTATATCATATTGTTTCATGTATGTTTTAAAATATCTATATAATGAAATTGATTTTAATATAAAAATATATTTAATTTATATTCTATTTTCATAGTACGCTATTAATATTTATAAATCAAACTAATATTTTATATTAATATTTTAAATTATAATCAACGGTTTTATTTATTTTTATTTATTTGATAATCGCAATGATATAACCTGTTTTTCAAATTTAATATAAATTTATAAAATTATTATTATTATTTAAAGTATTATAATATAAATTATAGCTTAATAATTACTGAATATTTAAGTTTATATAAAATTTACTTTATAATTTTGTTATATTTAAATGATAATAATAGAAAATGGCAATGTATTTTATTCAAGAAAATAATTGTTTTTATATTGATGATCACATATAATAATTATATAAAAACATATTATGTATACTTAAATTTATTAAAAAATGCACATATGTAGAAATATAATAAAAATGATATTCAATGAATATTATTATTATTTTGGAAATGGATAATGGGGGAAAACAATATGTTTAAAAAAAATAAAGTTGCAAACATTAGTCCCGGAAAAGTGGAACAAAACATTAATTCTTTAAAAAAATTATAAATGTTTTAAAAAAAGAATTAACAAATTTTCAATTAGGGATTCACCTATTCAATATAAAATTGACTATATTGTTCTAGGGTTTCACTTTTCATGAAGACCAAAAGTCGAGGCCAAGAACAGGTCAAAGGAACCACGTCTTCATGAGCTGAGTTGTCAAGAGAGGTTTTTCGGGGCCAAGATAGCATCTTCTTCAAAGTCTTAGAGTTGTGGGGAGAGTGCATGTTATGGAAAAAGATGATATTTTCTTCAGTTGAGGGTTTCAAGGTAGGACACTGAACGACACATTTTAGGTGTATGGATGTGGTTAGGATTCCAAAATTATGGTTTGAGTTTATCAGATCATGTAGGTAGGTCTATCTTGGATTTTCAATTTTACAGCCAGGATTTGTTTGGTTAACATTGATATCGGAATCATATATGGTATCTGTGTTTTGACAATCTATTTAATTTTGACTCTCTCATATGTAAATTTAATACTTATTTATTATGGATCTTTTTTCAAATATATATTACTTTTTTCAAATATATATTTCTTTTGGCTTTGTTCTGCAATATAAATCTATCTTATTCTGCTAATCAATTGTTTTGATTCGATTTTATTGGAATCCTTGTTTTATTATTGAATATGTGACTATACGGTACATATGCTTTTATATTGATCCACAAATTTCATTTCCACTATGATAATATTTTATTTATTTTATTTTTATTTTGATTCAAACCTTTTGATGGTGGGATGTGGATTTGATCGTCCAAGATAGGCTTGAATTGTTCCACTATTTACATAGTGGGGATATGGTTATAAAAATCCCCAAATGAAAGTGAAAATGTGAACTTTTCAATACCCATTTTGTTGAGTCTATAGTTCTTCTCTGTTCTAGTTTTTAAAAGAAAAACCATGGGAGTACTAAATTCATTGCCTTTAATGTGCCTTCTCATGATGTGTCTGAAGAAGTGTCACTTATTCAATTTGTTGAGGTAAGGGAAAACTATTAAATTTCAAACATTTGTGTATTAGAAAATTTAATTATTGTAAGTGAAATAGTTTTCTCCTCTTTTTCAACTGCAAATTAAATTAAGAGACTATGTTACTTAGAGAATAGATTTTATTTATGAATAAATTGCGTAAAATATTAATTCTCATCATTGAAGTGATATATTAATTTCAAAATTATATTTATCTGGAAACATATTTTAGTGTTTGGATGAAATTAATAATTATTTTATGTTTGTGTAAGAGTGTGTCAACTTTACTTTTGTTTCATAAAATATGTATTTTATTTATAATTGGTATGCTGAAAGAGTTTGTACATATAAATATGTAAAAAAACTATGTTCTAACTGTTTCCATTTTTCCGGACAATACGAGCCTATTTATGTAAATATATAATTTTTTTATATATGAAGGAGTTTATTAATTATGGATTTATATTTTATTCTAAACATGAATATTTTTTTCAAGGGATTATGTAGTAATGTTTAACAAAATCCTCTATAAAGAAGTTCATGCGTTTTTTATGTTTATAAAAATTATTATATTTTGATTCATTGCTTTGAAATATTAGTTTGA
Organism: Viscum album; assembly: GCA_963277665.1. NCBI lineage: Eukaryota > Viridiplantae > Streptophyta > Magnoliopsida > Santalales > Viscaceae > Viscum > Viscum album. Next base: position 446,566,474 of record OY728160.1, read on the forward strand.
CATTTAAAATTTAATACGCAATTTGTTGTGTCAAATATTTTTTTCATCGTTAATTTAATGAATATATATATGTGTGTGATTTCAAGTACTCCATACAAGAATATCTATAAGTAAATTTTTTATTAATGACTAATTTCATTTAAATAATGTAGTGGGTGATATAGATATATTTAAATATATTTATATTTATATTATATACAATTCCAATAATTCATATATATAAATATCTCCAAATATTAGTGAATGATTTGATAGCACAAACAAATAATGTATGGATATAGAATAAAATTAATATCAAAGATTTTTACAAGACATTATTTTAAATTTTCTCATGGATGGAATGATAATAGTTATATTTATAATTTTATTAACATGATATAAATTATATCATCTTTTTTCTGAAAATGTGTGCATAACAAGTCCTCACGTATTACCAACATTATGGTCATCACATCTTTATATAATCATGTCTACGTGGTTATGCACATCATCAACACTTGTCGCATTATAATAAACTTATGGATTGAGTTTTAATATTTAACTCCAAAAATAACATATACATGGATATCATTGAAAGAAATTATTTTATTTTAAATGTTTCCATTAAAATTTTATAATAAATTTTTATGATCGATAGTGGAAAATTTATTTCACGTTAAAATGAATAAGTATCGGGATAGCCATTAAAATCCTTTGTGGTAGATGTTTTGGTTGTGTCCAATCTTGTATGTGATTCAATGGATGTTCTGATTTTTTAAATATATTTATATATAATTATGAAATTTTATTTTAATGCAGTGATATGTTTTCAAAATTTAAAACTCGAGTGAAACTGTATATATGTAATGTATGCATAAAATGCTTTCAGAAAACCATGTTCTTGATAGTTAAATATGTTAGGGAAATTGGTAGTGAACTTATCATTCGTTGTGTGGGTAGGCCTGAACAACCTTCAATGATTCATTTGACCAATAAGTAGTGTTTTTTTAGAATCTTGCATATTATTTTTAGAAAAAAATTGGATTATGGTTAACAAATATTGAGCATAAGTAGTTTCTTAAATGATATATTATTTTTAAACTGTATGTAATTTGAAATAGTATTTTAAAAAGGGTATTTTAAAATGTATTTAATTATTTCTTTTAGAAATAATGTTTTATAAGGATTTATCAAAGGGTATTAAAACTTGTACAAGGCATTCTTAATGCTCACCCCTGGTTTAATTTTTTCCCCAAGGCTAGTGCAGTTTTATGAAGGCATTCACTTCGCTTACGGAGTTAACAAACATTGTGTTTTTGATAGAATATTTTTTTTGGAACTCTGATAATTTTTAAGAATTACCTAATTCTCTAGAACATAGACCAGTAAAAGGTCCATAACTATTTAATTTGTAAGGATGGGTCCTTATAGGAAATGCAATGATAAATGATTTTAACTATGTACCTGAGATCATTGTTGGTGGCCCATATTTTTCATTTTTTCATTTATTAAAATGATCTATATTCCTTGAAAATGTATGATCTGTTTTATTGAATATGTGATTCAGTTGATGGAACAAGGTTTTCATCCATTAGGGAGAAAAAAACGTTCTCTCTCTTATACAATATAAACATGATTTTGGAAAATTTTTACTCCATCAAGATAACAGGAAATTTAATGGGAAGTCACTAATTGTTGACATCAATATAGATTTCAGTAGGAAATTTTGATTCGCAATAAAATTATATGTTCTAACACCATCAATAAACAATAAATTTAACTCATCATTCAATGGATTTAAATAAACATCATTATTGTTTTTCGGATGACGTGGAATTAATAATCCAAAAATGATATATGTCTCCTTCATCAAAATCCAAGGAGTTATATTATATAGAGTTATAAAGACAGTCCAACAAAGAATTTTGGTTTCCATAAGAACCAAAGGGAAGGAAAACGGTAGTAGAAAGACCGAATTCCAAATTTTGAGATTCTAATGCAAACGACGGATGTACATGGCCAAAATGTTTTCATGAATCTCCATAATAGAGAGGCTTTAATCATTTTCAATTTAAAATATGTTTTTTGCCCATGAAATCAATAACATTGTGTTTCAAAAAATAATTAAATGTTGAAACATGTGTAAAAGAGGGAAATACATGAACAGTTTTACTAGAATCAATATAGACTTCCCTGGTTGAGCCTCTTTATACATCTATTGTCCACATGTTGGAAAAAAGTCCAATGAATAATTTTCACAATAATAATTGATTTATTCATTTGAATATGTCTGAATAATCTGATCACCAAGACCCAGATTATGATCTAGCCTTTTTCTCTAATAGATATTTATAGGAAACACATTTTCGATAATTAACATTTATTTAACCAAGGATAATATCTGATAAAAATAACTATTTGACATTATATTATCTAATTTAATAGCCGTCAATTTTTCAACCACTTCAAATATGATTTTCTTTACAACCAAGATATATGGAATCATAAGAAGACCTAAAAAATTCATAAAATTGAGATGTTTTCAACCCATGATTAAAGTCAAAATCAACCTGAGTTACATTTTTTTGAAAAACGAACATTCCACATCACGTACTATGATATAGAAACTATGATGGATCATGAAACAAATTATTATTATATTCTCTAGAACTGAATTCACCATGTTGATATAAAAAATTCTGTTTGAAAAACAAAACACAATAAATATCCCACAACATTATCAAATGTGAAAAATATCTATTGAACAATTCTTTAACAAGGACACTCAATATCCCATTCTAAGAAAAATTATGGTTTTGATGATTAAAATGACAAAGAAATCATCCACACCCTCTATATATATAGTATTTATAACTGAACTATTTGAATTCTTCTGATGATTTATCCATGTGTGATTATCTGATAATGACTATTGTCGACATCCTTAATTCATATTTCACTAGAAAATATAAAATAATTAATCCACTATGAATAATTTGATATAATAAAAAAAGATCCAAGAAAATAAGAAAAATGATAATTATTTCTAAACATTCCTATTTATTAATAATTATATCTATATATTGCTAATTATTTCTAATTATTGGTAATTATTACTAAATTTTGATAATCATTGTTGTTTATTGATAATTATTCTTAATTATTTCTAATTACAACTAATTAATGCTAATTACATCTAATTATCACAAATTATTACTAATTATTACAATGTATTACTGATTATTACATTTTATTACATTTTATTACAATTTATTACTAATTATTACAAATTATAGTTAATTAATAGTAATTATCAGTATTTATTCCAAATTACAACTAATTAGTACTAATTACCACTATTTATTTATAATTACTGCTAATTGTGACTATTAATTACTACATATTACTAAATATTACTATTTATTAATATTTAATACTAATTATCAATTATTATTACTATTTATTATGAGTTATTGTGAATTATTACTATTTACTTTTAATTACCGCTATTTAGTACTATTAATTACTATTTTTTACCGATTCAAACTATTTAATATTAATTTCTATGAATTATGAATTACCATTATTTATGGTTCATCACCACTAATTTACATTTATTGTCGCTAATTACAACCCATTACTTCTAATTATAGCTAATTACATCTAATTAATGGTAATTAACGCTAATTACCACTAAATATTACTAACTATTACAATTTATTACTATTTTAGTAATTATTATTATTTATTACTATTTATTACTATTTATTACATATTATTCATATTTATAAATATGTATTTCCATTTATAACTAAATACCACTATTTATTATTATTTACCACTACCTGGTTGTAATTAATGCTAATTATTAAAAATTACCAATAATAATTACAAATCACCACTAATTGTAACTAATTACTGATAATTATTACTAATTATTACTAATTAATACAAATTATTGATTATAATTTCTAATTATTACTAGTTATTTTTAATACTACTATTTATTACTATTTATTTCCATTTATAAATAGTTATTCCTAATTATTACTAATTTCTGTTAATTATTACATATTAATTCTATTTATTACTAATTATTTCTAATGATTAATTTTTATAGCTAATTATTAATTATTACATCTATTAGTTCATAATTGTTACTAATTATAGCCTTTTATTTCTATTTACCGCAATTTATTAATATTTGCCACTATTTGTACTATTTAATGCTAATTGTTACTATTTACCACTAATTAACCATATTTATTATTATTATTAATAATTATAAATAATAATTATTATTACCACTAATTATTAGTAATTACTTTTAATTTTTATAAATTAACGCTATTTATTATTACTTTTTACTAATTACCTCTAATTATTATTAATTATTACTAATTACCTCTAATTACTATTAATAATTACTAATTACAACTAATTATTACTAATTATTACTAATTATTACTAATTACTTATAATTATTTCAAAATATTAATTATTATTACTGTTATTGCTAATTAAAAATATTACCACAAATTACCACTATTTATTACTAATTACCTCTATATATTACTAATTACTAATATTTATTACCAAATATCACTAATTATTACTAATTAGTAATATTTAATACTATTTATTACTATTTATTACAATTTATTAATACTTATTAGTATTAATTAATATTAATTACAATTTATTACATTTTTGTCCCTATTATCTCTAATTATAACTAATTACCTCTAATTATTACTAACTACCACTAATTATTACAAATTAATTCTATTTGTCAATATTCATTATTATTTATAAATATTTACCACAATTCATTACTATTTACCACTATTTATTACTAATTATTCCTAATTATTCCTAATTATTACTGATTAATGCTAATTATTAATAATTGCCACTAACTATTACAAATTGCCTCTAATTAGTACAAATTACCAATAATTATTACTTATTACCGATAATTATTACTAATTTTTGATATTTATTAGTAATTACCGCTAATTATTACTAATTACTGCAAACTATTTCAATTTATTACATTTTTTTATTTTTATTACTATTTAATACTATTTATTACTGTTTTATATTATTTATTACTTATTATTACTAATCATTATTTTTTTAAAATAGTTGTTACTATTTATTACTATTTGTTACCTTTTATTATTATTTATTACTATTTATAATTTTTTCATACTATTCTTTACTATTTAATAATATTTCTTATTATTTCATACTATTTTGAACTAATTTTTACTAATTATAACTAATTATTTCTATTTATAATAATTATTACTAGTGATTACTATCTTTAACTATTTATTACTATTTACTACTATTTATTCCCATTTGTTACTAATTTCTGCTGATTACATCTAATTACCGCTTATAATCTGAATTACGGCTAATTATTACTAGTTATTAATAATTATTACTATGTATTGTTAGTTATTACTAATTGGTACTAATTATTAATAATTCTTAGTAATTTTTATTAATTATTAGGATTTATTTTTATTTATTGCCAATTACCAAAAATTATTACTAATTATCTCTAATCATTACTAATTACCAAAAAAATTTCAACTTATTAGTAGTTATTACAAATTATTTCTAATTATTAAATATTACATGTAATTACTAATAATTTTTACCCAATACAAATAATTAATAATAATAAATACTAATTGCACGTTTTTATTATTATTTAAGGATAGTTGTGCCAAATTTTTTGAAATTTTTATTTCTTAATTTTAAAAGAAAAATTAAATTTGTAATAAAAACATATTTGTAAAAAAAATATATCAAAATAAAATTATCTATTTCAATTTTAATTTAATTATCGCTAAGTAACAAAAAATATATCTAATATAAAATAATATAAATTATCAAAAACAAAATAAATAGATAAATACATTAAAATAGAATCCTTCATACGATATAAGGCTAGAAAATTGCTCTGAAGTAAAATTTGAAACATTGAAAAAAAATTAAGAGAAGAATACGAGAGTAGATAGTGAGAGAGAAATTGAGAATGTTGTGAAATGTGAAAAAATTAGAGGGGGTATATATAGGTTAGATTATTTGCGAACACAGTATTTTTTACGGGACCCGTCGCAAATGATTATCCATTATTTATTAGTGGCATCTGTTAAAAATTTATTTGTGAAGGGACCGTTCAAAAATATATACATTCCGAAATAGTATTTATGACGGGACACATCGTGAATACTAAAAACCAACAAAGTCTATTTTTGATAGGATCACTATTCCCATCGCAAATAGTAACTCCCAACAGACTTTTTGTGACTGGACCACACCTTGTCGAAAAATACCATTTTTCTTTACTGATACTTCTGCTCCTCTCCCTCTAATTCTAAAAATATAATACACTGTTTCTGATGTGTCTATTTACCGATATCAGGGACAATGTGTTTTCAATTTATATTACTACCTTCAAAGATGGTCATAAATCCATTTTAGTGGTAGATATAAATTTTAAAGTGTATGATATAACCTTTTTTATGTTCTTGTATTAATATATGTCCACATAATATTAAATTATATGATGAAAAAAGTTTGTGATTATCGAAGAATGACCAATATGATCTAAAAAAATATCATTAATGTTTTATCTCATGATTCACTATCATATCAAAAAATCAATATGATTTATGGTATCATTTTATATTCTGGAAACATATTAATACCATTTCATTTTGGGGGTCACTTCCAGTCGATAATAAAATACTTTATGATCTTACCCTGAAAACAATGTAATGAACACACCTGAAATAATGAAAATAAGGAAATGTTATTAATAAATGTGTCAAATAATGTCATAAAATTACCATATGTGGTGTTATTAAAATTAATAGGTCACTCTAAAATATTAATAACACTCTTTTAATCATTATATAGGAGGTTTATACATGTTCGAATTAAGTCCAACCAGATATAAGGGAATTCATAACCCAATTTCCATTCATTGGGTTAACCTTATACTATATTAATTATGTCGTATTAAGATTATTAATGAAATGAATTTTGATTATATTATGTTGTATTTTGGGTATTTAAAGTGTATACATATATTACACTATTTTTATCAATTCTCACTTCACATGTATGACATTTTTAAGAGACATTTCATTAAAAATCCTCTTTTACATTGTTTTCATTTTTTAAAATGAATGATTTCTATGATTTCTATTTACATGATTTACATTTATGTTATGGTTCATAGGAAATTTTTATTATGAAGGGTGGGACCTATACACCCCTCTAATGCATTGAGTATGTTTAAGTTGGACGTCTTCATGAGCTGAGTTGTTGAGCGAGGTTTTTCGAGGCCAAGATAGCATCTTCTTCAAAGTCTTAGAGTGGTGAGGAGAGCGCATGTTGTGGCCAATGATGAGATTAGCTTTACTTGAGGGTTTCAAGGTAGGACACCGAACGACAAGTTTTAGGTGTATGGATGTGGTTAGGTTTCCAAAATTATGGTTTGAGTTTATCAGATCATGTAGGTAGGTCTATCTTGGTTTTTCAATTTTACAGGCAGGATTTGTTTGGTTAACTTTGATATCTGAATCATATATGGTATCTGTGATTTGACCATCTATTTAATTTTGACTCTCTCAGTTTTCAATTTAATACTTATTTATTATGGCTCTTTTTCCAAATAGATATTTCTTTTGACTTTGTTCTACAATATAAATCTAGCAAGTTCCGCTAATATATTGTTTTGATTCAATTTAATTGGAATCCTTGTTTTATTATTGAATATGTGGCTATACAATACCTATGCTTTTATTTTGATCCAAAAATTCTATTTCCACTATGATAATATATTATTTATTTTAATTTTATTTTTATTCAAACCTTTTGATGGTTTGATTTGTATTTGATCTTCCAAAATAGGCTTGTATTGTGCGCCTATTTACATAGTGGGGATATGTTTATAAAAATCCCCAAATGAATGAGAAAATGTGAACTTTTCAATACCCACTGTGTTGAGTCAATAATTCTTCTTTATTATAGTTTTTTTAAAGAAAAACCATTGGTGTAATAAATGCATTTCTTTTACTATGCCTTCTTATGGTGTGTCTGAAGAAGTGTCACTTATTCAATTTGTTGAGGTAAGGGAAAACTATTCAATTTAAAACATTTGTTTATTAGAATATTTAATTATTGCAAGTGAAATCGTTTTCCCCTGTTTTTCTACTTCAAATTAAATTAAGAGACAATGTTACTTATAGAACATATTTTATTTATGAATAAATTGTGTAAAATTTTTATTTTAGTCATGGAAGGGGTATATTATTTTCAAAATTATATTTATCTGGAAACATATTTTACATTTTGGATTAAATTGAGAATTATTTTATGTTTGTGTAAGAGTGTGTCAATTTTACTTTTGTTTCATAAAATATGTATTTTATTTAGAATTGGTCTGCTGAAAGAGTATGTACATATAAATATGAATAAAAAATATGTTCTAATTTATGCCATTTTTCCATCCAATACCAGTCTATTTAAGTAAATATATAATTTTTATATATATGTAAGAGTTTATTAATTATTGATTTATATTTTATTCTAAACATGAATATTTTTTTCAAGGGATTATGTATTTATGTTTAACAAAATCTTCTATAAATAAGTTCATGCGTTTTTTATGTTTATCAAAATTATTATGTTTTGATTCATTGCTTCCAAATATTAGTTCCACTTTTAAAATTTAATATTTAATTTTTTGTGTCAAATAATTTTTTGATCGTTAATTTAATGAATATATATGTGTGTGTGATTTCATGTACTCCATACAAGAATATCCATAAGTATTTTTTTTATTAATGACTAATTTCATTGAAATAATGTAATGGGTGATATAGATATAGATAGATATATATATTTATATAATATAAAATTTCAATAATTCACACATATATATATATATATCCAAATACTAGTGAATGATTTGATAGCACAAAAAAATGTATGGATATAGAATAAAATTAATATCAAGGATTTGTACAAGAAATTATTTCAAATTTTCTTATGGATGGAATAATAATAGTTATATTTATAATTTTATTAACATGATATAAATTATATCATCTTGTTTCAGAATAAGTGTTCATAACATGTCATCACGTTTTACCAACATTATGGTCATTGCATCTGCATATAATCATGTCCATGTGGTTATGCACATCATCATCACTTGTCGCATTATAATAAACTTATGGTATGAGTTTTAATATTTATCTCCAATAATAATATGTTCGCGGATATCATTGAAATAATTTATTTTTTTAAATGTTTCAAATAAAATTTTATAATAAATTTTTATGATCGATAGTGGAAAATTTATTTCACGTTAAACTGAATAATTACTGGGATAGCCATTAAAATTTTTTGTGGTAGATGTTTTGTTTTTGACCAAACATGTAAGTGATTCAATGGATGTTCATATATTTTATATATAATTATATATAATTATGAAATTTTATTTTAATGCAGTGATATGTTTTCAAAATTTAAAACTCGAGTGAAAATTTATATATGTAATGTATTAATAAAATGTTTTCTGAAAACCATGTTCTTGATAGTTGTAAATATGTTAGGGAAATTGGTAGTGAAATTATCATTTTCTATGTGGGTAGGCTTGAACAACCTTCAACGATTCATTTGACCAATAAGTAGTGTTTTTATAGAATCTTGCATAGTATTTTAAGAAAAAAAAATTCGATTATGGTTAACAAATATTGAACATAATTAGTTTCATAAATGATCTATTATTTTTAAACTATATGTAATTTGAAATAATATTTTAAAAAGGGTATTTCAAAGTGTTTTTAATTAGATGTTTTCAAAATAAAGTTGTATAAGGATTTATCAATGGGTATTAAACCCCCTACAAGGAATTATTAATGCTCACACCGGGTTTAATTTTTTCCCCTGGACCAGTGCAGATTTATGAATGCATTTACTTCTCTTATGTAGTTAACAAGCATTGTATTTTTGTTAGAATATTTTTTTTAGAAATCTGATAATTTGTAGGAATTGTCTAATTTTCTAGATCATAGACCAATAAAAGGTCCACAACTATGTTATTTTTAAGGCTGGGTCCTTATATGCAATAAAAAGATAAATGATGTCAACTCTGTACTTGAGATCATTGTTGGTGGCCCATTTTTTAACTTGTTCATTTTCTAAAATGATCTATATTCCATGGAAAAGTATGATCTGTTTTATTGAATATGTGATTCCATTTGACGAAACAAGGTTTTCATCCATTAGAGAGCATAAAATGTTCTCTCTCTCATACAATATGAACAAGATTTTGGACAATTTTTACTCCAGCAAGATAACAAGAAATATGATGTGAAGTCACTAATTGTTGACATCAATGTAGATTTTAGTAGGAAATTTTTTTTGGCAACAAAATTATGTGTACTAACACCATCAATCCACAATAAATTTAACTCGTCATTCAATAGATTCAAATAAACAACATTATTCTATTTCAGATGACGTGGAATTAATATTCCAAAAATGATATAGGTCTCCTTCATTAAAATCCATGGAGGTAAATTGTATAGAGTTATAAAGATAATCAAATAATAGTTTTGTTTTTTATAAGATCCAAATGGAAGGAAAACGGTAGTAGAAAGACCGAATTCCACATTTTCACACCCCGACCTGACGCTTATTATATTTTAATTTATTTTTGGTCTTTCATTGAGTTTGAGTTTGAATCGATTCTAATTTGAAAGGGTTCTATGATCTTATATGGGTGTGTGCCCGTACACGCGAACGTGTGTAGCGCCCACTCACAATTGGACGATGTTTTATTATTAAATGTGTTATTATTTGGGTGTGTGACATTGCTCGCGACTGTGGTCGGTTCTCGTTCTTAATAAGAGACTGTTCTATTTTATTAAATTTATTTTTACATGGGCGTGCAACCAGGTGTGCGACCGCACACACAACCGAGCACGCGACCGCGCACGTGACCATGTGCAGTGTTTAACTTCAATTAAGGATTATGTTATTATTTTGGATGGTTTTTTTTTTGGTTTTATCATTACTATTATTAATATTTAAGTTAATATTTTAATTATGTTAATTTTTTTTAAGTTATCATTATATAATTTCTAGCATTCATTCCCCCCTAATATTACTATTATTATTATTAAAAATATTAGTCTTATTTTAAGTTGATTTGGAGTTTTTTTCTGGGTAATAATTAATCTTTATTTTATTTCTTTTTTATTTATTTTTATTTATTTTATTTCCCTCCCTCTATTATTCCACCCCCTCTCTCTCCCTTGTCCCGTACACTACCCCTGGTTCGCATTTTACCCCCACCTCCAAACCCTAATAGCCCTGCGCCACACCTCTCCTCCCCTTTGCTCCTCCTCATGAGAACCAGCCACCGGAGGCTCCGTCCTCCGGCGTGGCGTGACACCCACCGGCGCATCCCCTCCCCTCCATTTCTCTCCCAGCACGCCAAGCGCCAACTCCCTCCACCCCTTCGCCGGACCCCCCCCCCCCCTCACTCACTGGACTCCTTCGGCATTTGGGACCACCTCCACGCAACATTCTACCTCGCCAGAACTACCCCCCTCTTTCGGTCGGGTGCCTGCTGCTCGCCCCTCCCTTTGCATTCCCCTCAGGCACGACCTCCTCCGACGCACTGAACCGACACATCTCCTCCTCTCCGGTCCGAAACCACCACTCCGCATCACCCATGCCCCCCCCCCTTCCAGATTCACCGACCGGCGTCCCGGTTCCTCCTCGGTCGGATTTCACTCCGGCAGTCCTCACCCCCCCCCCCCCTCGTCCAGCAGGTCCGGCGAAATCTTTTTTTTTTGATGCAGCTCAACTCCGGCACCCTCATAATACTTGGTTGGACTCCCACAACCCTTGCTACATATGCATCTTACCCTTCTTCCCTTTGGTGGAATTGACTATTTCTTCATGTTTTTTAAGGTCCATTTGTGGTAATTTGGGTTCGATATTTGGTGTTTAGCGTCAAATCTGAGCTATTGCAGTGCGACTAGAAGACAATTGGAGTTTGTGCACCATGTTGCGATGTTTTCCTACTTTCCATGTTGGTGGTTCCACTCTTAATTATTATCTGACTAATTAATTAGCAAGGTTAATAAATTTAGTATTTTAATTAATTAATTTGAGTTGTGGAAAATTGATCTCCTTTGATGTTTGATTTGCATTTTAATTCTTTGGTTCATTTACGGTGTGATGAATTCAATTATTCAATTTTAGGGTTTATTTTTATTGTTTTAGGTGCTCTGGAAGTTCAATGGACTCTTCACACCTTTTTTCTGAAGGCAGTCTACACCGAGGTAGGTGGTTCCTCTCTTAATTATCATATGATTAATCAAATTGCAAGTTTAATTAATTTATCATGTTATTTAATTAATATGTGTTGTGCAAAGTTGATTTTCATTGATGTTTTGGTGCGAAGTTGATTTTCATTTACGTTTGGCATGCCTTGAATTGTTTAGTAGGGTGTCGTCATAATACATGTACTTGATGCTGCAATCTCATCTCTGGTTAATTGTTAGTCTCTTTTTTTGGGAAGTGCAAAGGGTGTAATTGGTATTTTGGTGTAGCGTCGGTATGTGTTCGGTATTAAATGTGTATCTATGTGGGTTTTTGGTGTTTTAGTCGTGCAGTGTAATTTATGAAAGGCTGGAAAGGTTTTTGGTGGGTTGTTTAACTGTAGTGATGGTCTTTTCAACTTTGTAGACAGCTTCTTTAATTGCGTGTGTAATGCAGATTGTGTTCCTGAGGTGACGTGGTGTGGGTATTGTCATATAAGGGGGGTTTGGGTCGTCTAGGCTTGTAAAGTAGTGGTTTTTCACTTTAAAATTTTATTTAGGAAAATTTGGATTGTTTTATTAAATAATTATTAAATATGATTTTTTTGACTGCATGGTTTAAGGGTTTTTGGTGTTTAAAGTCGGGCGACATAGGTGGAAATTGTCTAATAAATTCTTGTGATGGTTTGTTTGACTTTTAAATTGTTTTCTTTGACCAAAATGTTTTTTTAATTAGTCCTGTAAGTAGTGAAAATTTATTTTTGAAATATTTTTAGTGTGTTTATTCTTCCAAATGGTATTTCTGAGTGAGAGTAGTGGTTTTTGGCATTTGCGGTGTCTTGTTTTTTATGGGGCACAAATATGACATGTGACATGAACTTGAAATTGGTTTGAGCACAAACTGGGATGCCCGGGTAGCTAGGAGGGTAGACTAGACTAGTGGGCTACTGTTCTGGAGGTGACTCGACCCAGTTTCACTAGCAGGACTGACGATTGCAACACTAACTAAACATATGCTATTATGAGGGTCGTGGTCTTCTAAGCCACGTTTTTTTGAGGGCCGTGGTCTTCAAAGCCACGTTTTCTGAGGGTTGTGTCCTTCTAAGAAACTTTTCACCAAGACAGGAAGATCTAGGGACCCAAGCTATCTAACACCCATGAGGCCTCTCCCATATTAGTGCTCATTGGTTTCTTTACGCTCATCGGTGTGACACTTTATTATAAAAGTAAGTGTGTGTGTGTGTTTTAATTTAAGTTGTTCCTTTTAAAAACTGTTTTCTCGAAACCTGTTTTCTTTAATGTTGTTCAAGATTTTTGTACTTTTCTTTAATTAAAGTTGTAAATTTATATTTCATTTAATAATTGTGTGTGGAAGCTTTTCTCGGTGGCATATTACTGTGATTTTAGCTCACACCCTACATACACCATTGGGTGTATGTAGATTATATTTCTTTTTCATTCCAGGTTGAGGTATCGGGCTTTGCATTGGTGGTTTGGGTTGTTAGTGTAATCATCGTGTTTCTTTGATGACGGTGTATTGGGAACATGACTCTTCATTTCACACAGGGGTTTGTGTTGGAGTTTTGGTTTCCTTTGATGTAGTCTCCTTTGGGTTTTTTCTTCAAGTCGTAAACCTTAAATCTGAACTTGGTATAAGGGTCTGTTTGGTTGTCGGTTTTTTGTTTCAATTTAATTAGCATGTTGTCTGTTTTATATATACTCATCCGGGTAAATCGTTCCCAAGTTTATTTTTGATACCCGGGCACTTGTACCAGCTCGTAGGGATCGGGAACGCCCTTCGGGTCTTTCCGCGGACCGGGTCAGGCACCGGGTCAGATGGTGACCCAGCCTGGTTCGTGACAAAATGGTATCATAGGATGTTTTTGCTCTTGTTATTCGGGATGTCAAGTAGATTGGAGATAAGACTGTCAGTACTTGAGGGATAAGTGCAAGAAGAACGTCGCAAACTCTTACTCATTCCAATCCTCGAGTAACCAGGGTTAGTTCAAGATTTATGTTTTTTTATTTTATCTATGTGTATGGGGGATGAAAATAGGAGTAAACTGGTACTGCGCATGGTCTCACATGGAGTAGCGACCCATGTGATGCCAGAGATTGTGGTTTGACACTCCTAGTGGTTGGTTCTTGCCCAGGGCATGGTCTGCTAAACCATGTAGCAGGGATAAACACGACCACTAGTCCTCCGCCCAGGAGCTTAATGTTTGTGACATCTTGCTTCAATTTTGGGATTAGCGTGAAATTGTTTTCTTTTAAAAAGGGAGGCGGACATTGCTGCGCTTATTTTATTTTGGTGTGCGGTTGACATGATATTTGGGGTGCGTTTTTCTTGGAACTTGTTTGTTGGAAATTTGGCGTTTGATTTGGTGAAAAATTGAATTCCTTAAATAACATCTTGTCTTATCTGAAATTGAAGTGGGTTGTTTTAGAAATGGAAAGCATTTTAAAATTTTGTCTTGAATCATTGAAATGATTTTTTAAAAAAAAGTGAGTATTATTGGAATATTGAAAATGTTTTATTTTTGAAAGTGCAAGAACCTTGCCTTGTAAGGTGGTATTCCTATGGATGCTCGTGTGGGCACGTGGAAGTGATTAATGGATAGTTGGTGGATTGTGTGGATGGGTGCCTGAGTGGCATGAAAATGAAGATCTGTGAGGCATCCAGGAATATCAGTGGTGAGTGACTGATTTTAAATGCTGCATCTTGTCTCTGGAAATGTGGGATTTTCTCAAAAATGGGTTTTTGTGCTTACATGGTTTTGGAATTTAAAAATGGTTTTGAGTCCAAAGCGAATGTGATGGGTTCGAAAGATTTGTTGGGTTTTATTGTACTGTGTTTGGTTTCTCAAGTGGGTGTTTTTATTTAAGAATGAATTGATGTTTTAGATTAGAATTATTGATTTTGTGTCTGGAATGTGGGTGTTTCTTTGGTGAGATGCTTGGTTTTGTAGAAGTTTGGTTTTGTGTTTCTCGTTCATATATGCCCCCATAGAAATGTCCCATGGGTTTCCAGCAAGACTCTCAGTTCTTGGCTTAGCCCATACTACTAGTGGAGTTGCAGAGTTGGGTTCTGCTCGGTGGTGTCCAGTGTTCATAGACATCGAGGTTAGTTTGATATCATTGAATGCTTTGGGGAAGTTATAAGTGTCCTGTTTTCAAGGAACTCCAAAAGTCACGTGGCTGTATGTTGTCTCGTGTAAGTTTGGAGGAGCGGGACTAAATCAGTGAATGGAGATTGTTCTGTTTTAGTTGTGAATGAGTATGTTGTCAGTGATCCTCAAGAATAACCTCATTCTGCGGTTGTACCTAAGGAAGTGAAGGCGAGGGAAATTGGTAGATCTCATAGGTGCTCAACCAATCAACGGGCACAGATTGAGGTGTGTTGAACTTTTTTATTAGTTAGTTTCATGTTCCCCAGAAGTAGTTTGGAGTAATCAATATAAAACTTGTAATAGTTGGGGTATTTCTCTTATTGTGGTAAGTATAGGTCCCGCATCCGATGAGGGGCGTGAACAAAAGGGGATTTTTCCTAAAGTACTCCTTAGGTTAGTTTGCATTGTGTGATTGATGGACTGCTCAATCTCCTATCTTTTGTGTGGTCAGTCGGACACTCTACGTCGTTCACTGCAATTCTTAGTTGGGATGTTGATGAAGTGGCTGCTTCGGACACGAGGAGAAGTAGGAGAGTTGCTTTTCCAGCGGAGGAAGTTCCAGTCAGAGGTGGTCAGCGTATGACTGCGAGTCGGTAGATGATTCAGACATCAGGGTCCCAACCATAGGACTCGGGGTGAAGCAGGCGCACAGTAAAAAACTCGTCAGACATGGGATGAGCTTGGTCTTACTTAAGTCTGCAGTATCGGGATGAGAACAACTTATATTTACTTATTGCGGTATCGCCTCTGAAGGCTTCATTTTTGTTGTGATGGGTATGAAGGTTGTGTATCCTTGTTGCAGTTTTAGATCGTGGGAGTTCCTCTTGAGCCTTAAAGAGATTTGGAGAATCCATATTCTTGTAAAGCTAGTGGGTGTGCTCCGTGAACCTTCTTGTGGTCGGATATGCTCATGTCTTATGGATTTTTCATGCGCCTGTCTGGTTCGCCTCTTGGTTAGGAGTTTCTGCTATTAAAGTCATCTCATGTGGCAGAGCATTGTCCACTGTAGGAATAATCAGTGCGGGTAGGCCCATAATGGTGGGTTCGAAATGAAGGATTCAAAAAGTATTACTCAAAGTAAATTGTTAATGTCCACATGGGTTTCGTGTTTTTAGGAAATTCTAAAATGGTTGGGAGACCCAGTGCGAGTCTCGCTGATCTCCCCTCTTATGTTGGTAAAACATAGGGTGTTTGAAGGGTCAAGCTAGTGTTAGAGATGTCTGGGTCTGGGAGTCGTTTTGATTTGGAGAACCAATGTTTGACGAGAACCCTAATATGGTGGGGAGACCACCATAGGACGTACTTGTGGAAGACTCTGTCTTGAAGGTGCACTTGGCGGGGCGACATCATACTTTCGCACTGCCAGACCTCAACCATGCTAATTGGTTAGCTCAGATAATGGGTCACTGGACTAGTGTTCTTGGAGATCTCGAGCGACACGGGTGATCCCTATGTCAGGGGTCGGGGTGTTCTATATTGCAGTTCTAATTCGAGTTGAATTCCTTTTTGGTCTATTGCTTGGCGATTCTGGTTTTGAGAAATTGGAGTTTCTGGCCATGGGATTTTGAAAGCCCGGTCATCGGGTGATTGAGGTTTGGTTTTCAGGGTCTTCGTGGAATCACTTGGAACCCTTAGTTGACCTAGTATTTTGGGAATTTTTGGGGGCATAATGTGTCATGGTGGGGAGAATTATCACACCCCGACCTGATGCTTATTATATTTTACTTTATATTAGGTCTTTCTTTGATTTGCAGTTTGAATCGATTCTAATTTGAAAGGGTTTGGTGATCTTATACGGGTGTGCACCCGTACGCGCAACGGTGTGTAGTGCCCAATCACAATTGGACGATGTTTTATTATTAAATGTCTTATTATTTATGTGTGTGACCTTTCCCGCGACTGTGGTCGGTTCCTGTTCTTAATAAGAGACTGTTCCATTTTATTAAATTTATTTTTGCATGGGCGTGCAACCAAGCGTGCGACCACGCACGCAACCGAGCGCGCACCGCTCATGTGACCATGCCTGTGACCATGCATGCGACTGGGCATGCGACCGCGCACGTGACCATGTGCAGTGTTTAACTTCAATTAAGAGTGATGTTATTATTTTGGGTGGTTTTATTTTTTTTTGGTTTTATCATTAGAATTATTAATATTTAAGTTAATATTTTAATTAAGTTTTTCTAAGTTATCATTTTATAATTTCTAGCATTGTTTCCCCCCTAATATTACTATTATTATTATTAAAAATATTAGTCTAATTTTAAGTTGATTTGGAGTTTTTTTGTAGTTTTTAATTAATATTTATTTTATATCATTTTTATTTCTTTTTATTTCTCTTATTTCCCTCCCTCTATTATTCATTACCCTCACTCTCCCTTGTCTCGTACACTCCCCCTAGTTAACTTTTTACCCCCCACCTCCGAACCCTAATAGGCCTACGCTTCACCTCTCCTCCCCTTTTCTCCTCCTCGTTAGAACCAACCGCAGCCGGCTCCATCCTCCGGCGCGGCGCGACACCCACCAGTGCATCCCCTCCCCACCATTTCTCTCCCAGCATGTCGAGCCCCAACTCCCTCCACCCCTTCTCCGGACCCCCCCCCCCCCTCACTCGCTGGCCTCCTTCGGCGCTTGGTACCACCTCCGGGAAACATTCTCCCTCACCGGAACTTCCCTCCCCCTTTTAGCCGGGTGCCCGCTGCTCACCCCTCCCTTTGCTTTCCCCTCCGGCACGGCCTCCTCTGATGCACTGAACCGACACATCTCCTCCCCCCCGCTCCGCAACCGCCGCGCCGCATCATCCATTCCCCCCCTTCCAGCTTCACCGACCGGCATCCCGGTTCCTCCTCGGTCCGATTTCACTCCGGTAGTCCCCACCCCCCCCCCTCGTCCAGCAGGTCCGACAGTATCTTTTTTTGAAGTGGATCAACTCCGGCACCCTCATAATACATGGTTGGACTCCCGCAACCCTTGCCACATATTCCTCTTACCCTTCTTCTCTTTGGTGGACTTGACTAGTTCTTCATGTTGTTTGAGGTCCATTTGTGGTAATTTGGGTTCGATATCTGGTGTTTAGCGTCGAATCTAAGCTGTTGCGGTGCGACTGGCGGACAATTGGAGTTTGCGCACCAAGTAGCAATGTTTTCCTACTTTCCAGGTTGGTGGTTCCACTGTTAATTATTATCTGACTAATTTATTAGCATGTTTAATAAATTTAGTATGTTATTTAATTAATTTGAGCTGTGAAAAATTGATCTCCTTTGATATTTGATTTTCATTTTATTTCATTGGTTCATTAACGATGTGATGGATTTGATTATTCAATTTTAGGTTTTATTTTTATTGTTTGAGGTGCTCTGGAAGTGCAATAGACTTTGCACAACTTTTTTTGTGAAGGTAGTCTACACCGAGGTAGGTGGTTCTGCTCTTAATTATTATCTGATTAATAAAATTGCAAGTTTAATTAATTTAGCATGTTATTTAATTAATATGTGTTGTGCGAAGCTGATTTTCATTGAAGTTTTGGTGCAAAGTTGATTTTAATTTATGTTTGGAATGCCTTGAATTGTTTAGTAGGGTGTCTTCATAATACATGTACTTGATGCTACAATCTCATCTATGGTTAATTGTTAGTCTCTTTTTTTGGGAAGTGCAAAGGGTGTAATTGGTATTTTGGTGTAGCGTCGGTATGTGTTCGGTCTTAAATGAGTATCTGAGTGGGGTTTTGGTGTTTTAGTCATGCGGCGTACTTTATGAAAGGCTGGAAAGGTTATTGGTTGGTTGTTTAACTGTAGTGATGGTCTTTTCAACTTTGTAGGCGGCTTCTTTAATTGCGTGCGTAATGCAGATTGTGTTCCTGAGGTGACGTTGTGTGGGTATTGTCATGTAAGGGGGTTTTGGGCCGGCTAGGCGTGTAAAGTAGTGGTTTTTCTCTTTAAATATTTATTTATGAAAATTTGGATTGTTTTATTAAATAATTATTAATGATGAAAAATTTGTTTTGACTGCATGGTGTAAAGGTTTTAGGTGTTTAAAGTCGTGCGACATAGGTGGAAATTGTCTAATAAATTCTTGTTATGGTTTGTTTGACTTTGAAAGTGTTTTCTCTGACCACACTGTTTTTTAATTAGTCCTGTATGTAGTGAAAATTTATTTTTGAAATATTTTTAGTGTGTGTATTCTTCCAAATGGTATTTCTGAGTGAGAGTAGTGGTTTTTGGCATGTGCGGTGTCTTGTTTTATTGGGTGCATAAATATAACATGTGACATGAACTTGAAATTGGTTTGAGCACAAACTGGGAATCCCGGGTAGCTAGGAGGGTTGACTAGACTAGTGGGCTAGTGTTCTGGAGTTGACCTGACCCGGTTTCACTAGTAGGACTGACGATTGAAACACTAACTAAACATATGATATTATGAGGGTCGTGGTCTTCTAAGCCACATTTTCTGAGGGCCGTGGTCTTCTAAGACACGTTTTCTGAGGGTTGTGGCCTTTTAAGCCATGTTTCACCGAGACACGAAGATCTAGGGACCCAAGCTAGCTAACACCCATGAGGCCTCTCCCATATTAGTGCTCATTGGTTACTTTACGCTCATCAGTGTGACACATTAGTTATTTTAAAAGTATGTGTGTGTGTGTGTGTTTTAGTTTAAGTTGTTCCTTTTTAAAACTGTTATCTCGAAACCTGTATTCTCTAAAGTTGTTCAAGAATTTAGTGCTTTTCTTTAATTAAAGTTGCAAATGTATTTTTCATTTAATAATTGTGCATGGAACATTTTATCGGTGTCATCTTACTGGGATTTTAGCTCACACCCTACATACATCTTTGGGTGTATGTAGATTCTGTTTCTTTTTCTTTCCAGGTTGAGGCATCGGGCGTAGCATTGGTGGTTCGGGTTGTCAGTGGCAGCATCGTGTTGGTTTGATGACGGTGTCTTGGGAATGTGACTCCTCATGTCGCACAAGGGTTTGTGTTGGAGTTTTGGTTTCCATTAATGTAGTCTCCTTTGGGTTTTTGGTTCAAGTCGTAAACATTAAATCTGAACTTCGTATAAGGGTCTATTTAGTTGTCATTTTTTAGTTTCAATTTAATCAGCTTGTTGTCTGTTTTATATTTACTCATTCGGGTAAATCGTTCCCAGGTTTATTTTTGATACCTGGGAACTTGTGACAGCCCGTGGGGATCGGGAACGCCCTTCAGGTCTTGCCGCAGACCGGTTCAGGCGCCGGGTCGGATGGCGACCCGGCCTGGTTCGTGACACTCATTTTGGGATTCTGATGAAAACAACAGATGTAAATGGAAAAAATGTTTCCATGAATCTACATAATAGAGATGCTTTAATAATTTGCAATTTAAAATATTTTTCTTCCCATGAAATCAATAACACTGTGTTTCGAGAAATAAGTAAATGTTGCAACATGTGTAAAAGAGGTAAATGCATGAACAGTTTTACTAGAATCAATATAGACTTCCCTGGTTGAGTCTCTTTATACATCTATTGTCCATATGTTGGAAAAAAGTCCAATGAATCATTTTCACAATAATAATTGATTTATTCATTTGAATATGTGTGAATAATCTGATAACCTAGACCCAGATTATGATTCAGCCTTTTTATCTACTAGATATTTGTAGGAAACACATTTCTTATAATTAACATTCATTTAACCAAAGATAATATCTCATAAAAATTGCTATATGACAATATATTATCTATTTTAATAGCCGTCAATTTTTCAACCACTTCAAATTTGATTTTATTTACAACCAAGATAGATGGAATCCTAAAAAGACCTCAAAAAAACCATAAAATTGAGATGTTTCCAACCCCTGATTAAAATCAAAATCATCCTGAGTTTCATTTTTTTGAAAAGACGAACATTCCACATCATGAACTATGATATTGAAACAATGATGGATCATGAACCAAATTATTAGTATATTTTCTAGAACCGCATTCACCATGATGATATAAAAAATTCTGTTTCAAAAATAAAACACAATATATATCTCACATCATTATCAAATGTGAAAAATATCTATAGAATAATTTTTTAACAAGGACACTCAATATCCCATTCTGAAATAATTTATGGTTTTGAAGATAAAATCACAAAGAAATCAGCCACACCCTCATTATATAACTTATTTATACCTAAACCATTTGAATTCTTCTGATGATTTATCCATTTGTGAATATCAGATAATGACTATTGTCAACATCCTTATTTCATATTTCACTAGAAAATATAAAAGAATTAATCCAATATGAATAATTTTATATAATAAGAAACCATCCATGAAAATAAGAAAAATGATAATTATTTCTAAACATTCATATTTATTAATAATTATATCTATATATTGCTAATTATTTCTAATTATTGGTAATTATTACTATATATTGATAATCATTGTTATTTATTGATAATTATTGCTAATTATTTCTAATTACATCTAAGTAATGCTAATTACATCTAAATACTGTTAATTATTAATAATTATTACAAATTATTACAATGTATTACTAATTATTACATTATTTTACTTTTTATTACAATGTATTACTAATTATTACTAATTATTGTTAATTAATAGTAATTATTACTATTTATTCCAAATTAAAACTAATTAGTACTAATTACCACTATGTATTTACAATTACTACTAATTAGTACTATTTATTACTAAATATTACCAAATATTACTATTTATTTCTATTTAATACAAATTATCGATGTTTTTATTATTTATTATGAGTTACTGCTAATTATTACTATTTATTTTTAATTACTGTTATTTAGTACTATTCATTACTATTTTTTACCAATTCAAACTATTTAATATTAATTTCTATGAATTATGAATTAAAATTATTTATGGGTTATCACCACAAATTTACATTAATTGTAGGTAATTACAAATAATTACTTCTAATTATAGCTAATTACATCTAATTAATGCAAATTAACTCTAATTACCACTAAATAGTACTATATTTAAATATTTATTACTATTCATAGAAATTATTATTTTTTATTACTATTTATTACTATTTATTACTTAATATTCCTATTTATAAAGATGTATTTCCATTTATAACTAATTACCACTATTTATTATTAATTACCACTACCTGGTAGTAATTAATGCTAATTATTAATAATTACCGCTAATAATTACAAATCACCACTAATTGTAACTAATTACCGATAATTATTACTAATTGTTACTAATTAATACTAATTATTGATTATAATTTCTGAATATTACTAGTTATTTTTAATTACTACAATTTATTACTATTTATTTCCATTTATAAATAGTTATTCCTAATTATTACTAATTTCTGTTAATTATTTCATATTAATGCTAATTATTTCTAATTGTTGCTAATTATTAATAATTATAGCTATTTATTAATAATTACCTCTATTAGTTCATAATTGTTACTAATTACCACCTTTTATTACTATTTACCGCAATTTATTACTATTTACCACCATTTTTTACTATTTAGTGCTAATTATTACTATTTACCATTAATTAACCTTATTTATTATTATTATTATTAATTACTAATAATTATTATTATTACAACTAATTATTAGTAATTACTATTAATTTTTAGAAATTATCGCTATTTATTATTACTTTTTACTAATTAACTATAATTATTATTAAATATTACTATTTACCTCTAATTATTATTAGTAATTACTAATTACAACTAATTATTTTTAATTATTACTATTTATTACTAATTACTTCTATTTATTTCAAAATATTACTTATTATTACTTGTTATTACTAATTAAAAAGATTACCACAAATTACCACTATTTATTACTAATTACCACTATTTATTACTAATTACCAATATTTATTACCAAATATCACTAATTTTTACTAATTAGTAATATTTATTACTATTTATTACTATTTATTTCAATTTATTAATACTTATTACTATTAATTAATATTAATTACTATTTATTACTATTTTGTCCCTATTAACGCTAATTATTACTAATTACCTCTAATTATTACTGATTACCAGTAATTATTACAAATTAATTCTATTTCTCAATATTCATTATTATTTATTAATATTTACCACAATTCATTACTATTTACCACTAATTTTTACTAATTATTCCTAATTTTTCTTAATTATTACGGATTAATGCTAATTATTAATAATTGCCCTAATTATTACAAATTCACACTAATAAATACAAATTTCCAATAATTACTACATATTACCGATAATTATTACTAATTTCTGATATTTATTAGTAATTACTGCTAATTATTACTAATTACAACAAATTATTTCTATTTATTAAATTTTTTACTTTTATTACTATTTAATATTATTTATTTCTATTTTATACTATTTATTAATTATTATTACTAATCATTATTTTTTAAAAATATTTGTTACTATTTATTACTATTTATTATTCTTTATTACTATTTAAAACTATTTCATACTATTCCTTACTATTTCATAATATTTCTTACTATTTCAGACCATTTCAAACTAATTATTACAAATTATTACTAATTATTTCTATTTATAATAATTATTACAAATGATTAATAACTTTTACTATTTATTACTATTTACTACTATTTATTCTTATTTGTTACTAATTTCTGGTGAATAAATTTAATTACCGCTTAAAATATGAATTAATGCTAATTATTACTAGTTATTAATAATTATTACTATGTATTGTTAGATATTACTAATTGGTACTAATTATTAATAATTCTTAGTAATTTTTATTAGTTATTGCGATTTATTTTTATTTATTACTAATTACCAAAAATTATTACTAATTATCTCTAATCATTACTAATTACCATAAATTATTTCAAATTATTATTAGTTATTACAAATTATTTCTAATTACTAATAATTACATGTAATTACTAATAATTATTACCCATTATAAATAATTAATAATAATAAATACTAATTGCACGTTTTTTTATTAGTTAAGGATAGTTGAGCCAAATTATTTCAAATTATTATTCTTTAATTTTAAAAAAAATGAAAATTGCAATAAAAACATATTTGTAAAAATAAATCTAGCAAAATAAAATTATCTAATTCTATTTTAATTTAATTATCGCTAAGTAATAATAATTATATCTAATATAAAATAATATAAATTATTAAGAACAAAATAAATAGGTAAATACATTAAAATAGAATCCTTCATACGATACAAGACTTGAAAATCACTCTGATGTAAAATTTGAAACATTAAAAAAAATTAAGAGAAAAATACGAGAGTAGATAGTGAGAGAGAAATTGAAAATGTTGTGAAATGTGAAAAAATTAGAGGGGGCATATATAGGTTATATTATTTGCGACCACACTATTATTTACGGGACCCGTCACAAATGATTATCCCCTATTTATTAGGCGCATCTATTAAAAAGGTATTTGTGATGGGACCCTTCGAAAATATGTACTTTCCGAAATAGTTTTTGTAATGGGACCCATTTGGAATCCTAAAAACCAACAAAGTCTATTTTTGATAGGATCCCTATTCCCATTGCAAATAGTAACTCCCAGCAGACATTTTGTTACTGCACCACACCTTGTCGAAAAATAGCATTTTTCTTTACTGATACTTCTCCTCCTCTCCCTCTAATTCTAAAAATAAAATACACCGTCCATGATGTGTCGATTTACCAACATTAGGGACAATGTGTTTCCAATTTCTATTACTACCTTCAAAGATGGTCATAAAACCATTTTTATGGTGGATATAAATTGAAAAGTGTATGATATAACCTTTTTAATGTTCTTGTATTAATATATGTCTGCATAATATTAAATTATATGATGAATAAAGTTTGTGATTATCAAAGAACGACCAATATGATCTAAAAAATACCATTAATTTTTTATCTCATGATTCACTATCATTTCTAAAAATCAATATGATTTATGGTATCATTTAATATTTTGGAAACATATTAATACAATTTCATTTTTGGGGGCACTTCCATTTGATAAGAATATACTTTATGATCTTACAATGGAAACAATGTAATGAACACACATAAAACATTAAAAATAAGAAAATGTTATTAATAAATGGGTCGAATAATGTCATAAAATTACCATATGTGGTTTTATAAAAATGAATAGGTCACTCTAAAATATTAATAACACTCTTTTAATCATTATACATGAGGTTTATACATGTTCGAATTATGTCCAACCGGATGTAAGGGAATTCATATCCCAGTTTCCATTCATTGGGTTAACCTTATACTATATTAATTATGTGGTACTAAGATTATTAATGAAATTAATTTTTATTATATTATGGGTATTTATAGTTTATACATATATTACACTATTTTTATCAATTCTCACTTCACATATATGACATTTTTTAGAGACATTTCATTAAAAATCATCTTTTACGTTGTTTTCATTTTTTAAAATGAATGATTTATATGATGATTATATACTTGTTTTACGTTTATGTTATGGTTCATAGGAATTGTTTATGATGAAGGGTGGGACCTATACACCCCTCTAATTCATTGAGTATGTTTAAGTTAGAGGCCTTCTATATGGTTACACCAAGTGTAAGTGTGATGGTTTCACCATAAGGTAGATGTCAGTGTTACACTGTAAGGTAGTCATGAGTGTTACAAATCATAAGGTAGTTGTGGGAGTTACAAAGTCATATAATTAATTCCATTTGTAACCAATAAGGATTATGCATTTTTTTAGGTTTTATCAAAATATCATGTTTCCCACAAGTGTGTATATGATTCATTTTGGGTGAGATTTATGTCATGTTTGAAATGGTTTCATATAAATATATGTATTTTTGGGATAATGGTTTCTTTCCATCATTTTATATCCCTTAATAATATTTTGTTCTCATCCAATGTTTTAAACTATTTTTCAAAGGGATTAATAATGGGTAATGGATAATTGGAATCCATGCTAAATGTTGTGAAGATTACTCATGAAAAGATTTCATGTTAAAAACATTGGAATTACGAATGAAATGGATAGAAGATTAGTATTACCCACATTGTATTCTTGTGGGTTGAGATGTATGAATTATTTCTTAACATACTAAATCTCTAATCCAAAATGATCTTTATGAATATAAAAAGTGTATTCTATTTGAATTAACTATATTATGTAATGTTTAATGTCGGGTCCTTATATTTCATTCCCCAATAAAAAAAATTATTAAACCACATAAGAAAATTTCATTCATGCTTCTCCCAATAATTAGAGAATAAGTAAAATCTCATCATCTTCTCATTATGGTTTTTTGATTTTCCTTTAAATTCCATATTCCTTTTCTTATCAAAACCATGAGATTAATACATGACTCCAACCTCTATTTCATCCTTAATTTCACATCACACGATCTATTCATAGCTAGTAATGTTAGTTATGGACAACACATTTTTTAATAATTTTATTTAATCTACTAAAACAATATATCATCTCCCCTTTTGGGTTTGATAACAATTCTTGATGCATACCTCAAAATACTTTTGAAATTAACCTCATACTTACCAAAGGATTCAACATCCCTTTTCCTTTATTCAAGGAACTCTTTCTCCATATTTGTACTATGAATCTTGGAATGTATATATTAAAATTTTTTGTTATTTTACTCATCCAAATCCATGGATTCAATCACATCTTGGTCACATGTAATCTTGATTTGCTTCCATGATTGTCCTATTTCATCTTCTAACTGGTGAACATCAACGATGAATTTCTAAGGCTTAAAACATTGGAGAATTGGGAATATCATTTCTATATTACTGATCCATTGTTCAGTAACATGTAGATCATAAGTCCCACTGAAAGAAGGTGGATGTTTCCTAATGAAGCACTGCATAGATTGTTGATCCCCCTTTTCTAATTTTAATGTCCACCATGATTCGTAGATTAAAAGATTTGGGTGATCATTGGAATATTATTTTACATTCCATATCCTATATAATTTGGATGTTCAAGGGGACAATCATTTCATTATCCATTTAAATTAACATTAACATGTTTCCATCGGGATCCAGTCGTTGACAAATACCGATAGAATATAGTAATAAATTGATATCATAATTATGAGCCACATAATAATGAACTGTCATATACAGTTTTTTTTAATCATCACAACTTCCATAATATATCATACCATTTGTATATCCTTTTTAATTCATAACCAACATGTATTTAAAACCATCATGATGGTTCTTGATGATTTCATTAATTCCTAAAGAAAATCCATCATGAGTGTCAAACCAAGTGTAAAGTAAGTCTTGTTTTCGTGTACCAGGTTTCTCTACGTGAAGCCTCACAAACCGTGTCACAATATTTACTCCTATGTAAACCTGGGATGGGGCCACATCAACTTGTAGTATCCCAATAGAAATTTATTTCTTGTCAACCACTTACTCTATCCCTTACCAAAATTTCGTGATTCTTTTATATACTTTTCCTTTTCCATAGACATATCCATAGACATTCCATTAGATTTATTACTAAGTTTTTCTTAATCTAGATTATAATCATTAACTAGAAATGGATTTGATACTATCTATAAAGACCCTTTATATTCATAAAATAGCATTACATAACTTTTTCTGAATACATAATAAATTATACAAATAGTATCGGAATGACTGTACTAGTGTAGTTTCGATAATGATATGGAAACATAAACACTTGTACCTAAGTGTACTACATTTTCACCTAAAATTTTATTCTTGACTAGAACCCTTCTTATAAAAATAAAATATAATATATATATTTATTACATGGGAAGTAAACATAAAAAGGGTGTGCTCATAAGCACATTAAGGGTATAAACAGGGGATATGTAATCATAATCCTGAGGATATGGGTATGAGAACATGATAATGAAAATTGAATATCATACCATGCATATCAAATATCACATACATGAATCATGGTATAAGTTTATTAGGATCATAATACATGAATAATAAGAAAATACATATCATAATCCATGAAATCATAATGTAGGAATATAACATGGAATTATGGAAAACACATTATAATGTAATATGATTTTGATTATAGTCTAGGAATCACTTCCAAGATCATATTTGTTATATGGGTTCACTCCCCATACCATCTTAGTAGTCATGGTTCACTCCCATTCTTTTCTTAGTACCATGAAATAAATCCTCATATAATTATGGTAATCATTGTTAACTATTGTGGCCATTTTGGTAATCATGGTTTACTCCCAATACTATCATAGTCTATCTCATGCGATATAAATATTCCCCCACTTCATTAGAGGGAGATATATGTCCCCACCATCTCATAATGATATCATATATAAATGTTCCATGATTTCAAAATCAATCACACCATAACCTATGAAATGAAATCACTTTAATAAACAATTAATCGTATGATAAATTTCAGAAAAAGATATAGGTTGCATAATCATTTCATCAAAAAAGAGATCCTTGGAGAATAATATGTTTTCCAATTCATAAAATCCCTAATTATGATACTAGATTCATACATATAATTCCATCAAATCATCAACCATTAATAGAAATAATATGAATGGAAACATTGATTCATTTCAAAATAAAGGCATTATTAACACCAATAGAAGTAATATTTTCATGGGAAATAATTTTTAGATATTATGTAAAAACTTTTCTTTTATAAAATATCTTTTCTACATCTACAATCACTTCTATCAACAAAAATCAATTTTCAGCACTAATTTCTTTTAAAATAGATTAAAAACAAACAATGAAAGATTTAAAACGTCTTTAAATCCCATTTCTTTTTAAAATGCATTAAAATGATAAGTTATTTATGAAAATTTATTTGACAATGATTTAATTTTTTATAAATTGAAACACAAAAATTAAATCCTGAAAACATTTTGAAAAACATATTTAGAAGTCAGGGTTTTTAATGAACATAAATTTCAAACTGAAGGGAGAGGTAAAGTGTGACTTTGTTAAAAACATTTTCATAATTTAATTGAAAAAAAAAATGAAAAAATGGTACCAATACATGTGTATATATAGTAGAAAAAATTATTTATTTATCATTAGTGATATATCATAATATTTCATCTATTTAATAAAAATCATAAACCATCTCGATAAACGATTATATTGTTTCAAGAAATACTTATCACAAGATAACATGGGATCATAAACTTAATTTAACATAATTAAGTTACATGAAGAATAAAATATAATTAAATAATGATATTCATGGTATAAAATTTATTTTGTAATTACATACCCCTCGAAAAAGAATTTATGTGCATAACAAAACATTAGTCTTAAAAAAGTTAAATTGAAAAAAAAATCTTACATATTTGGTAACATTTGAAAAACACCCATGAATTAAATATAATAGAATGGATATGTCATTACCCAAAAATTTATTAATATTATTCATATAATTTATTTAAAGGATTTATATACACCACACCATAGAAAATAGTGTGGAATAATTCATGTTTCTCATGAAAACAACAAATGATAAGAAATTCTTTTACCTCGTGTTCTGAAACTAGTCAAACACCGGATTGATTCCTATATAATAAATAAATATTTTTTTAAAATCATAAAATTAAATATTTTTTATATCTAATAACATATATGCCTTTATTATGACATTAATTTACTATATTGTTAACAATTTCATGTTAAGGTTACACTTCTAGTAATATTATATTAATGTTTTGCATGTATCCTAATATGTTATATCATTGGTCATAATAAATATATATTGATTTACTAAATGTAAAAAATAATATTAATATCATTTATATTCATTATAATAGTATTATAAAAATATTTATAATATAGATGTATGAAATGAAATACACCTTTCAGGGAGATAATAGGTCGTACATATGAACGAACATTTTTTCCATTTTATTATAGTATTTAAATAATGGAAGAAAGTTAAATCTATATAAATAATTTGATTTATTTATAATTATATTTTCATATATATCATTTAGGTTCTTAAAATAATACTTAATATATTCAATTTATTGTTTGAACGAATCACAGCACTTCGAGAGGGCAGTAGTCCAGAGTTGCTCAAACAATATTATCGCATTTATAAAAAATGGAAGTTATAATGTTTTTCATTTTGAAATAATTAAATAATAATAAGTAAATAAAAGTGTCATATATAATATATAAACATAGTGTTCAATGTAATTTTTACCTTGATATAGAGAAAAGAAAAAAATTACAATCATCGTTCCGCGAGGTATAGTTCATCGTACGCATAAATAGTACAGTCATTACCCATTAAATATAAGTGTGTGTATGTGTAGGGTAAAACCATATAAACAACATATAATAATATTTATTGTACTAGTATTTTATATATACAATGAATATAGAGATTATAGAAAGTGGAAAATGAAAATAAGATGAATGATCTTGATAAAGGATGTTACATCTTCTTGGGGTAACATCTTTTCTGTGTTCACCAAATGGGCATACATGGATTGATTTATTCAAAAAGGGAGTCTCAAAAAAGTATGTTAGGGGGTTCTGGAGGTGAATTTTTCTGATATTGGGTGATCCTATGTGGTTTGAGAGTTTTGAGGTAGGGGGAGAGGTGGTGGCCTTATATAAGGGTGGGAAGGACTCACTATATATTTTTGAAAATATGATATATATATATATACCAATGTTTTTTCCTAAAAAAGTCAACCAAAACCAACTAAAATAGATAATATATGACACATGGAAGAATAATTTCAATTAAATTGTTTTTCATAATAGTGTTTATGTCATTTTCTCATTAAGATTAATGTTTATTCCCTTAATAAATTTAGTTTAATACTAATCATTATAATTAACTTTAATTACCTCAAATAATACATTTTTAAAAAAATAATGTTGAACTAATAATAAATTATAAATATTTCTATTTACAAATATGGAATCCATTATTTCAAATTCTAAACCCATAATTGGATGAAATTAATTTAAATTTAATCATGAAAATGGGATGAAAATGCGTGTTTAAATGAAAAAACATCCTAAATTTTACTATATTTTTATACACAATTGAAAAGTGAAATTGATTATAATGACCTAAATTGGATTATTTGATTAATTTATTATGAAAATAAACTTCTACAACTGAATTACAATATAATTTAACATAATAAAAAATCACATGAAAAAGAAGTTTTTATTACAATTTAGTGATTTTCACTATTCAACCAAAAAATGATCTATCTCAAAAATAATAAAAATTCACTATAATAAAATTTTTACCTGATTAGTTAAAAAATTAACTTTATTTTATCAAATTATATTTCTAAAATTTTATAAAATTAATTTTAGTGTTTTTTCACAAAATAAGAGAAAAGAAAAAAAATTGACTAAATTGTATTTTTAAACATACAATGACTTTCCAAAAAATTATATTTTTCACTATGAATATGTTTTATTTATATAAAATATATATAAATAAATATAAATATTATTTTTTAATATTTTTATTACTATTTATAATATTAATATTATAATTTTCTCTTTTAAATAGTTATAACAAAAAAAGATGTTTTGCCGAAACTCAGTGTTGCATATAACACACTTCAAGTCAATGTTTCTTGTAATATACACCAAGTCCATATTGTGTGTAATGTATGCCCAGTCGGTGCCATGTGAAAAGAATTCTTGACTTAGTTGAATGTGCCACATAAAAAAAATTAATTCCATTATAAATTCTCTATAATAACTCAAGGTGTTGCATTCCATCAATCTTTTATTACATGAAATAAAAAATCCATGAGATAAACATCCATCGATTCGAAAAAATTTATTTTAAAAATCGTTATATGAAAATAGTGACTAAATAACTTGTTTTTAAGATTATATATATACATTTATATTCATCAATATAGGTGTATATGTAATTTAAATTTAAATATTATCTTTTCTTACACATGATTAGATATGGATGATATTCCAAATTGTATTAATATATATTAGTAATATTTTATTCTAAATATTTATTAAAATTAACAACTAAAAATATAAATATATAGAAATATTTTACTAAATTATAATTTTATATTGTATATATATATATATATATAAATCTTCTTGATACCATAAAAGAATAGTTATTTTAATATATAATCATAATCATTTGTTGCGAAAGAGGGGCGTCGAGATATTAAATATATACTAAATAGGAGTTCTATATCATATTTTACAACCCATATATAGATCTCATGATTCAATGTCTTATGAAACTCTCTTAACTCCTTCAACATGATTGTTTTCATGTTTGAATGCTTAATGAATTTGTGTCATTTATATTTTCAAAAAATAACCAGGTAATACAAAAAATTTTAATTTAAATTAGATGATATTATTAATTCCAAAATAACTTTTAGGGTGTTTTTATTTATTATTAATCTATATTATCTCATGATATAACTTGAACATGACTAATATTACTATGTTTTTCTGATTTCCCCATGGACCACCTTCATACCAAACAATTTATTCAAATTATTACCATATCTTTTTTATAGTGCATTTTTATTTTCATTTTTATATTGGAAAAAGTAGACCTCATGGTATGGCCTCTCTTTATTTTAGTATACTAAGATCCAATTAGTAACCATGAATGGTAAAATTAAAAACATTTAATTTTAGAAAACATGATTTATATTTATTATGCAATAGTTTAAACATGTTCCAGATGTTAGAAAATAAAATTTATAAGGAACAACTATCTCATTATGTTGTAGAAAAATGGTCATAAAAGACATCAATATATTAGTATAAAGAGTAATATGGGGTTATTTGACAACCATAATAGTCTATTGTACCATAGATTATGGGAATATCTATGGAGGATGAATGAAACGTAGAGATTATTATAAATAAAGAAAATAAATGAACAATTACATACACAATTTTGAATAGGAAATGTGGTGTATTGATATTTTGATGAAATTGGAGTGTTAGTGCTTTGTAATATGTGAGATACAAGGAATTGAGATGAAGTAATAATCAATGGGTTTTGGAGAGGAAAAAATTTGGGGTTTCTAAATCTATGAACATGCACAATAACACGATTTACTAACTTATTATATAATATTGTATCATAATGAACCGCATTTTAATCAAAATTCATTCCCAAAGAGGATATATATCATAATTTTAAGTTCAATTTTAATATCCTATAATTATATGGATGAATAATAAAATTTTATATTTTCCTCATAACATTGGAGATAGGTGTGTGACCATGATACAAAATAGATGATCATTTTCAAAGATTCTTTTTTGACGGTCTAAATCATATTTTAACATGAATTTTTTTTGATTTTAACGGGGAAGAATTAATTTCATTATTTAAAAATATACAAAGGTTTATTATTTTATTAAATTTCAAAATAAACATATAATATTACCAATAAAAATGATGTTCAAAAAATAAAAGAAATAGTTTTATAATTACATATATAAATTTTATATATTGTATTATATAGTAGTATGCTAGAAATAACATCAAATTAAACAAAAAATGCAAATATTTAATAAATAAATATTTTTTTGTTGAAAATTAGACATTAATCTACGCAGTACTTGAAAATATGTAATTCAACATTATAAGAAATAACATAAAATTATATTTTGAAAAAGTTGGATACAAAGAAAATCCTTATTTTTTTGCAAAGATAAAATATATGGATAACCATTATAATGTTTAAATATTATATCAATTTACATAAAATAATATTTTTCTTTACATATACCCTACCTTATCTGAGAATCAAACCACTTAAACTTCAATGAAGAAAATAAACATTATGTATATTCCATAACAAATTTTATTATAACCCCATAATATTATATATCATTAAAATTAGGATTTATATATAATTAAGTGTCATAATAAGTCACTATTAAATTTATTATTACACATCCATGTTTTCTGGTGATGTTATTATTTCATGGAATATTATGATGAATTTGAAATAGTTGATGAAAAGTCCATTACAGTACCAACACAGATTATTAAAACATTGGGACAATGAACAAAAATATTAATAAACATAATTAATTTATAAAAATTGTACCCAAACGATATGAATTCATTGAATAAAACAATTTCACAAAATATATTATTAAAAAAACTATTATAAATTTTATTTGTACGATAAGTGAGATTACATACTGTATATAACATCAATGTGATTTATTGATAAAAAATTATATGTTTCTCCTTACAACCATCAAAAATTAACTATGAAATAATACATAAGAATTTGTGTTATATTTTATTAAAATTATTAATGAAAAAAATTAATACCAATGTTATATATTTCTAAATCATCAACCACACAAATATTGGACAATGCCGTCTAATAATCCATGTTCTATTCTTCTGCAGTCAATTTACTTAATTAATGTGATCATTAAATCACATCCATTTGGGTAAGTGGGAGACATATAAGTTCTATTGTATAATATTTTTCATATTCACAACTAATTTATTGATTACATATGGTAGACATATTACCCAAATACATTGAACAAAATCTACTAATTTTATTGACTGATATACAATTCAAATATTTTCTTTTTCGGACTATTTATATTCCTTGTGTATAATTTACGACTACACACCCTCATTTGAATTGGATAAAACTATATATATTAAATATGAACATTAAATAATAAATTAATTGAATGATTTATTGTCAGATGTACCATCTATATGAAAAATATTTGTGGGTTTCTCACAAAATCATAATGTATGATCAGTGAATCATTTTTAATGTTCTTGAAAAAATAGTTTCACCCTTTTATTTCATAGATATCAGTAAATTTACGTATGTATTTAATGATGAAAGTCATTTAATTTGAGATAAAATTCCAATTGAATATAGGAATCATGGTATGTATAAGGACATGGTGATTATTTTTTAAGAGATTTCTGTTTAACATATTTCATTTTTACATATTTTGATATGATTCTCAAATAACAATCTAGAACCCATACACTATTAAATCATGGTATGTGAATTATTTATCCAGAAACTTTTATTGAATAAAAAACATGGGTACCTTTCCATTTATTATATCAAATAATCTCAAGGTGTGTGATATTCTATACATAAGGATATTTTAATCCAAAACAGTGTAAAAAACAATATTTTTTTACCAAAACATTTTTCATTTTCACATACAATATTTCTAGTATTATAATAAATATTAATTACATCAAGATATTTTCATAAATAAATAGACAAATAATATAGATATTTGAATAATATATATTCCTTGTTAAATTTTCATTCAAAATATGAATGATAAAACAACATCAATTTTTTATTTTTTTTTACATTTAAACAAAACAATTCAAGCAGTAAGTTTTTTCAATTGAGTATTTTTTATATAAATAGGGAGTGGTGATTTGTATTTTATAATAATATTAGTATACAATTCATATCCATGTAATTCAATAATAACCCTTATAAATATGTCATGAAATAAAAATTTCTCATTCCTAGTTTCATCATTTGTCCAATCACCCATATTCCACCGTAATTAAAGCTTATTCATTGTAGATTACATGATTATATAAATAATTTCTCCAATATTAATATATTTATATATATTAAGTTACATGAAAATTAATGGATTCTTCATATATAAGCACGAAAAATATTATATAGGTTGTGGAAAAAGTACGATGTACTATATAGAGTATACATATATAAAAAAGTTAATTTATTCTTGTGGTAATTTAAATAAAACACTAATTTTTTTAACCAATAAATATTTATGTTCCCTATAGAATTTATTCTACGATAATTAACTTTCAAAATAGACTATTTCAATATTTTTCTTACTCCCTTCTGCTTAATTAAATAACATTTATATTTCCCACAACACTCACATAAGTAGTTTTTGATTTCATGAAATTGGAAAACAAATTACACATTATGTTTTATGATATAAATTTTTACCTCACATATTTATTATGTTTAAATCATGACGAAACATAGTTTTGAAACACATTCTCATTATTTTTATCCATTGAAAAAAAAACTAATTACAGAATGAATGGATATTATTAGAGGAATATCTAAAGTGGTCAATTAACATTGATAATATATAATCATAATTTGAATACCTATACCATCAGGTAATAATTAATTAAATATATAATGTATATAATAAATTTCATCCTTACTAATTTTACATACTAATTTTTGTGATACAATTACATCAACAACTATAATCATTGTGTTTTAGGACATGTTTGTTAAATTGATGTCCTTGAATATTTCATTTAAATTATAACTTCTCTAAGCTCCTAAACATGATGAATTGATGTAAATTTTAAACCCATAACTGTGGTATTATACACATGATATTAATAAGTACAATCTCAAAACAATAATGGGAAACTTGTCTTGTATTAAATAATCCATATAAATTATTTGAATTGACTCATTGGTTTCCTCTCATTAAGAACATTATAAATTATAATACCATATTTTTTATTTCATATAGAGGCATATTTATTTTCTATAGTAACAAAATTATCCACATATCAACCATTTTCTTATAACACAATCATAATAATGGAAAAAATCAACACGCAATCATTAGAGAAACTGAAGAAAAAAGATCTAAATTAATTTAAATCCTTTTAAAAATAAACTATGTTGCACACAGTATTGTACATAAAAATTATATCATTTATATTATAAATATGCAGAATGTAGTTAATATAAAATAAATTTAAAAGAATAAATTTTTAAGGAAAATTGTAATGTCATTTGGATTATAATAAAATATTATATGAGAGAAAACATAATTTAAAATAATTTAGGGATTTCTGTTATGTACATATTTAATCTTATGAAATAAAAAAGTTTTTAGAAGAAAATACCATATAACTATAAATATTTAATATCACATCAAATGTAAAACTCAATTTTAAAAAATATATAAAATGGTATATGTATATTTTGACTGAATAATAATTTTGAGAAAATTAAAATTTGGAGTTTTAGGGCCGCAAAAATAATATAATATATGAGTTCTCTTTATGAATCACTCACCTATAATCTATCCATCATTAGGAACATAAAATTGTAAAACAACAAAATAACACCCTTATATTCTAAAATACATTAAAAAATAATGTTTGAATAATTGATAAATTTAAAATATGAAGTAATATAATTAAATAAAAACAATAGGTTATCTAATCAATTATAAAAACCACCAAGATGGACATTTTATTACAAAAACAAGATTAATTATTTAATCACTTTGGATGTGTACTATTATTTACATTATCATTTTAAACCACTCCAATATCAAACCACACTCTCTAAATAATGAAAATGCATCCATTTCATATGAATAATTTTTTGTGACAAATATGTCATTGAAACCAAAAATATTTATGTAATGTAATGAAATAATCAGATGTAAAATCAATTTCTAATATATGTTGAACCAATAAAATGAAAAAAAACTAATCATATGTTTTAATAAATTAAATTTTGTGTATTTAATGTGTAATGAATTATAAAATTAATCCAAAGTTCCATAATATTACTCAAATTATATATATATTGAATTTTAATCTAATCATAACATTATGTTATTGAAATATAATAACAAGTCAATACAAATGTGTCAATGAAATCGATAAATATTTCTAACTATTACAAAAATCGAAAAAACCAAATTATGTTAAACATATAGTGAATACAATCCATTAAATTTTTTTAATTGTTGGAACAACCATGTGTAAAACATCGAGTCTTGTAATAGAGAGATAGTTAGGGGAGATCATAGTTTGATGATGAGTGTTCAAACTAATAAAGACATAGGAAATTTTGTATATAGATGTGAGTAAACGTAGGTCACTTTTTGTAGCCATTGGGAGTGAATAATGGAATGATTTGTGAGAATCATTTTTGACCATTGGGCATCAGTCATCATATGTTTGGGGAATGATTATGACCAACTCTATGTCGGGGTTTAACTAAAATTCCTATGTATATGCTTACCCTCAACATAAATGGATTTATATATGGCCCATATTTTGTTCCCTATCACCATGGGATGGTGAAAAGTATCCATCTATAATGGAAATAAATAGTTGAATAGGTTTACTATCAATAAAATATTTTATAAAAAATAAAAACAATAGAGTAATGTAGGTGATATAAAGAATATGTAAAATGTCAACAAAAATACCAAAAAGGTTACTCCAATAACTGGCTAATAAGGTCATCAAGAATAAAAACATTATCACTAATATCATAGAACCTAAAAATAAACCACACATCTATCTCCATGTGACCTTATGCCACCATCATAAAAAACTACCAAAAAGGATATATGATCAATAAGAGTAACACTATTTATAAATCTATTCCATAGAAATATATCTTTCAAAACAATTTTTATAAAATATTATTGAAACAAGTTGGGTGTGACCACTGATTCTTAATGCGACGCTAGAAAAAATCTATACAATGCTTATCCAAATTAATCTATTTATTATTATTTTAAAGTATTTTCATAGAAAATTTCATAAGGTAATAGTATAAGGACCCAGCCTTAAACCTTACTTAATATTGAATTAAATGAATAATTCACATTGAGGATCTTTTCAGGTTTAGAGTTTTAGAGAATTAGAACATAACTATTACATCTTAAATGATTACAAAGTAGACACTTCTACTAAGTCTCCATACAAAAACTCTTAAAAAGAAAGATGTCTAGATTCCATGTTTTAGATAGCATGAAATTCCCTTGATCCCATCCTTGACCTTATTCCACTTTAAGTCCTGTGAAAAACATTTCGAAAAACTTGGGGTGAGCATAAAAAGCTCAGTAAGGGATACAAAAAGAATGAAAACTGTTAGTTTTTCAAACATCAAGTAAACCATGTATACTATATCAAAGTAATACCTTCACCTTCATGAAGTAGTAAATCTCTTCACTGAATAAAGTATCATTACTTACCTTTTTGTAACCAAAGTATAACCATAAAACCCATATAAAGAACACATAACATATATAAAGGTAACTTGGGACATAAACTTAATTAAGTGGAATAACCATACGGTCGACTTCCACACATATCACTTAATGGAATAGCCATACAGCCAATTTCCATACATACATAATGGAATAGCCATACGGCCAACTTCCATACCCAATGCATTAGAGGTTATAACGTAACCACCCATCTTGGTATTCACGGCACCACCCGTCATATGGTTTATAACGTAACCACCCGTTAAAATGTCCAAGTACCGGTATAAAATCATAAAACATAAAACATAAAACCAATATAAAGGAATGATAACATTTCCACATTTCAATCACAATATATCATAAATATATTGACATAATAGAATCCTTTTTCAAAACCATTTTCAATACCAAAATACATAAAAGAGTATATGGTATTTATTTTATTCTAAAAACATTACGGCTTGTTGAGAAAGCCAAAGATCAAATAATACTCGCGGTGGCGGAAAAGGTCGTTGTCACCGCGTACGTTAAAAAAAACATTCCTTTTTGTCGTTTAGTAATATGCTTCGTAGAAAAAGATTCCTTTTGTATAAAAGTAAAATTCAAAGGAGTTTATACACCGTATAAAAGAAAGTTGTGTATAAAACGAAATATGCCTGAATGAAAGAAGATTGAGACGAAGTCCCTTACCTCGGGTCGGACTTGACTCGATCGTTCTTTAACATCCTGTATAATAAACTTGAGTAAATTTATACTTGATTAAGAACCTTTTTAAATTTCATTATTCCTTTTATATCACTTATTTCCATGTTATAATCATTTTTTAACCATTTAAGTTAATAATGTTTGTTTTGTCAATATTTGGTTCTTAAGTCGAAAGTTGACTTCTTACAATTACATGTTGTTCGTGTGGTCAAAAGTTCTTTATATCCAGAATGAAATTCCTCATTTGGATATCATATATATCATATATATCCAGCATATACATGTATTTATAATATTACATAATCATTTAGAGGTAAGAAATGAAATGCACCGTTCATGGAGACGGTAAGCCGTACGTACGCATGAACGCTACTTTCATTTCTTTGTCATATTAATGGAATTAAAACTAAATGAGAGGTATGTATATTTTAATTCCAGAATTATATTCATCACATAGATATATCATTAATTATATATATCCATTATATACATGTACTTTTAATAGTACATTACATTTGGGGATAAGAAATGAAATGCACCGTTCATGGAGACGGTAAGCCGTACGTATGCATGAACGCTACTTTCATTTCTATCTCATACTTTAATGGAAAGAAATAATAATGATATAGAGGTATATTATAATTCCAGTATAACATCATATATAATAACTTTAAATCCATCATTTACACGTCCCACATACGGCATTAACGAATCACATCACTTTTAGGGGGCGGTAGTCCGCACTTCCTTAAATGAAGATATCGTGTTTACCCATAATGGAAACCATAATGGTGTGCCAAAAATGAAAAATACAGAAGCTTAAAGACAACATAAACATATTATATATCATATATAAAAATAGTGACATCATAATGGCCACCCTTGAAGGTGTTAAATGAGTATTGAACAATCATCGTTTCGGGAGGCAGAATTTCTCCATCCACGGAAACCGTATGTTCTTTAACCATTTGATGCAGTTGTGTGAGAGTGTAGCTCATATAAATATTATAACAACAACCTATTATATTGAAGATACTGGTGTTGTAACAAAATAAGTAAATAAAAAGAGTTTAGCGGGTTGGAGAAGAAAAATAAAACAAATGAACAAGAGAGAACGAATTACCTTTAAAAGTGTAACTCCTTTTTGATTTGAGCCTAAAGGCTTCCTTTGAAAGGATTCTGCCCAAAGTGAATCCTCTAGGATGAGGAGTGGGATGTGGAGAGAGTAATTGGGCAGGGGTTGGCCGAGCGAAAGGCTTAAGAAGTGTTTGAAATGAGGTAGAGGTGGGGGCCTTTTATAAGAGGAGAGGAGGGGCACTTTTGGAAAGTAAAGAAATATTACTTTATTTGAAAATGTGTTTCGGTTTTAAAAGATCCCACATTGATATAATTCGTGGATAAGGTGATATGGGTTCTAAATCCACTCATCCAATTGGTTTTTCCGATGTGTAGGTTTTATATTTTTCATTATCTTTCCATTTTATTTAAATCGTCAAATAATGATGTCATCGCTGCATCATTATTATGTCATATATAATTTAAATTATTTAATGTCTAAAAATTATAAAAAAAATAATATGATGTAGGAAATCTTTTTATCTTTCCAATGACTATTTATAATCAAAACTCTGATCTTTATAACCCCACTCAAAAAGTATTTTAGTAAAACAATTTATGTTAGTGTCATTTTCACTTTAACATTAAAAAAATATATAATAATGT
This sequence comes from Viscum album, assembly GCA_963277665.1. Taxonomy (NCBI): domain Eukaryota; kingdom Viridiplantae; phylum Streptophyta; class Magnoliopsida; order Santalales; family Viscaceae; genus Viscum; species Viscum album. Next base: position 446,608,525 of record OY728160.1, read on the forward strand.
CATTTTCCAACTAAAGTGGCTCCATGGGGTCCCCAAGTTGGCCCATGGCTTGTATTGGTCGGCCATGACTCACCCAATAGGTGTAGGAAAAGTTTCATGGTGTTTTCACATTCTTATAATACCATTTTTATCTTAAACTACACTAATTACCTCTAATCGCGATTAATGAAAAAAAATTACTATTCACCAAAAAAATTATTTTAATCTCATTGAACCACATTTTACTTCATAATGACAACCATGTTTGTCGGATTTTCAAAATTCAATACACATTAGTGGTAAACTTTAATTTAACTGAAAAATCAGTTTGCTTAATTACCACTTAGTGGTTTCACTATTCATCAAAAATTGAAGTTTTTCAGAAAATTAACAAAAATTCACCCTAAGCTATATTTGATATTACGAATTCAAAAATGAAGTCCATTTTACAAAATTCAAAACATATAAGTCAAATTAATTAATTTAATAATTAATTCCCGATGTCATGACAAATAGCGTGTTTTTATAAAACAATAAGTATCAAAAGATTGACACTAGTTTAAGTCTGATTTCAAAGTAGAATTAATTCCAACGACCACTATTGGATTTAATGGTAAAAATATTTTCTAATTTCACTTTAAAACCAATTAAAATAATAATCTAATCATATAAATAATTTAGATTAAAAAGAGGTTTTGAATTAAAATACAACATTTTACACTATTCATAAAAAAATGAACTTTATCAGAAAGGTACCAAAAATTTACACAAAGTAAATTTTGGTGTCCCGATTCTAAAGAAGAGTTATATTTGGTCCAAAATAAATTATAAGAGTGATCAAAACTATATTTAAGGACGGTTCACCATTAAAATGTGATAAGTGAACCTTTAGTGAAAATTAGAGTATATATGCCCTAAAATTGAACTCTTTCCGTATTTTAAGCCTTTATCTTTTATTGGGTAAATGTATAAACATTTAAAAACATATCTAATCATATTTTAGTTATTTCTATCCATTCCCTCCAGTACAACGGCTACTTGTTAACTAACATTTAAAATAATATTATTTTATTACTAGTGTGCTACGTAAGTTTCAATGAAACTCATCGTTGCGTATCGGGTACGCTATCGAACATAGCAACCCCTTTAAAATAAAATTAATATTTAATTTGTAAATATTAATAAATATGAAAATTCTTTATTCTTTATTTACCTGGGATGTTACATCCTTCCCCCCTTTTGGGAATTGCGTCCTCGCAATTTTATTTACTTATCAAAATAAGTGGGGGTATTTATCCCTCATAGCATTTTCAGATTCCCATGTTGCCTCTTAATTCACATGGGTTTTCCACAAAACCTTTACCTGATGAATCACCTTATTCTGTAACACTTGCTCCCTGTGGTCAAGAATCTGGACCGGTTGTTCCTCATAAGATAGGTTCTCTTCCAGCTGAACTACCTCTAGGCTCAAAACATGAGATGGATCTGGCATATACTTTCTTAACATCGAAATGTGAAAAACATTGTGTACCTGAGATAAACTCGGAGGTAAAGCCACTCGGTATGAAACTGATCCAACTCTTTCCAGAATTTCGTATGGTCCAACGAACCATGGACTCAACTTTACTTTATTACCAAATCTCATCACACTTTTCCAAGGAGAAACCTTGAGAAAAACATGATCACCTACCTCGAAAGATAGATCCTTCCTCTGGTTATCCGCATAACTCTTCTGCCTGCTCTGAGCTGTTCTCAGGTGTTTTTGAATCAGCTGAACTTTTTCTGCCATCTCTTCTACCAATTCTGGTCCCATCAACTTTCTTTCACCCAAATCATCCCAGAAAGCTGGAGTTCGACACCACCTCCCATATAATGCCTGAAATGGTGCCATCTGTATACTAGAATGAAAACTGTTATTATATGAAAACTCAACCAAAGAAAGATGTTAGTCCCAACTTCCCTGATAATCCATCAAACAAGCTCATAGCATATCCTCCAATGTCTGAATTGTTCGTTCTGACTGCCCATCTGATTGAGGATGAAAAGCAGTACTAAAATTCTAATTCAGTACCCAACGACTTCTGAAGGCCTTTCCAAAAGTTAGAAGTAAACCTGGGTTCACGATCCAATACAATGGAGAGAGGAACTCCATGTAACCTGACTATCTCTTTAAGATACAAACGGGAAAGTTGATCTAGAGAGAAAGTATCTCGTATAGAAAGGAAATGAGCAGATTTGGTCAAGCGATCAACAATAACCCAGATTGCATTATTACCTCGAGATGTCCTCGGTAATCCCACAACAAAGTCCATGGATATATTCTCCCATGTCCACTCTGGCACTGGTAAATGCTGAAGCATCCCTTTCGGTAACTGCAGCTCTGCTTTAACCTGTTGACATGTCAAACACATCACAGTAAAATCAGCAATATCACTTTTCATTCCATCCCCCCAGTAATACTCCCGCAGATCTCTATACATCTTAGTACTGCCCGGATGAACTGAAAACAGGGAACTATGAGCCTCACATAACAACTCGTTCTTCAACTGTGAATCACAAGGCACACATAACCTCTTCACAAACCTCAAAACACAAACACAACCTTATCGAAGAACTCATGGAAAATTTTATTCATAAGGTCCATGAATACAGTAGGTGCATTGGTTAACCCAAAAGGCATAACTACAAATTCATAATGGCCATATCTAGTACGGAACGCAGTCTTCGGAATGTCTGCTTCTTTTACTTTCAACTGATGGTACCCCGACCTAAAGTCAATATTTTAAAAATACTGAGCTCCCTGGAGCTGATACCACTTCATTCGATGGCCCAACATCTTCTGAAGTTGTTGCAAAGGATTTTACCACCCCTTTCTGCTTGTAGTCTACCTGCATTCTCCCAGTTGAGTTCTTCGTTGGACACTCGTTTGCATAATGACCCATTTCATTACACTTAAAACATCTTACCGTTGGCTTTTCATTTCCTGCTTGATCATCTTCCTTACAGTTACGAGCAATATGACCAGACTTACCACACCGAAAGAACTTACCAGACTTGGATAAACATTCTCCATGATGCATTTTACCACACTTCTCACAGGATGGATATTTGGTTTTCTTACCTCCTTGCTTCTTTGATGAATTCTTCCCCTTTTCCTGCCAACTAGACCTCTTATTCTGTTGTTTGTCATAGAACACCTGATCATCGGCAAACTCCATTTCTACCTTCTCCACACATCGAACAAGTTTTTCATAACTTTTGAATTCACGAGAAGCTAAAGCCCTTCGATACTTTGGCTTTAACCCTGAGTAAAAACGGTTTATTTTACTATCAAGATCTCTTATGAAGTTTGGAGCATACCATGCCAATCGAGTGAACTTTTCTTCATAAGCAGCCACTGAATCATCCTCCTGCCTCAATTCTAGGATCTGTTTTTCCATCCTAAGACGAACCACATTAGGAAAATATTTCTCAAGAAACATACCTTTGAATTCGTCCCAGTGAAGTTCCTCAATCTCATCACTATCCCTTATATTTTTCACCATCGAACACCACTGATCAGCTTCACCTTCAAAACGGTAAACAGCAAGACTAACCTTTTGATTTTCTGAACACCCCATGACATCAAAAATCTTCTCCAGTGCTTTAATCCACCCTTCAGCTTGCACAGGGTCAGATGATCCTCTGAATGATGGGGATGTTGCCTCATGAAATGTTCCACCACTGACATGTTCCTCTGCGGTTGATCTGGCTGATCTCGTGCATGGATACCACCACCATTTATAGCCTGAGTCAACTGTGCCATCACTTCAACAAACTGTTCAGTTCCGATTCCGACCATCTCAGGTTGCTAATTTGGAAGGTTATCTTCCTCCTGATGTCGTCCCAACATAGCTGCTTTGTTTCCTCTGCGGAAAACCATTCTGAACACAGAAATATCTTAGGCGAAGCAACATGGTAATCCGTAAATGCTATATCATTTCAATCATATTATAATTTAACACTTTTCTAACTCCTAAAGTTGTCTAAACCGACCTCTGATACCAACTATAAGACCCCAGCCTTAAACCTTACTTAATATTGAATTAAATGAATAATTCACATTGAGGATATTTTCAGGTTTAGAGTTTTAGAGAATTAGAACATAACGATTACATCTTCAAAGATTACAAAGTAGACACTTCTACTAAGTCTCCATAAAAAAACTCTTAAAAAGAAAGATGTCTAGATTCCATGTTTTAGATAGCATGAAATTCCCTTGATCCCATCCTTGACCTTATTCCACTTTAAGTCCTGTGAAAAACATTTCGAAAAACTTGGGGTGAGCATAAAAAGCTCAGTAAGGGATACAAAAAGAATGAAAACTGTTAGTTTTTCAAACATCAAGTAATCAATGTATACTATATCAAAGTAATACCTTCACCTTCAAGAAGTAGTAAAACTCTTCACTGAATAAAGTATCATTACTTACCTTTTTGTAACCAAAGTATAACCATAAAACCCATATAAAGAACACATAACATATATAAAGGTAACTTGGGACATAAACTTACTTAAGTGGAATAACCATACGGTCGACTTCCACACATATCACTTAATGGAATAGCCATACGGCCAATTTCCATACATAAATAATGGAATAGCCATACGGCCGACTTCCATACCCAATGCATTAGAGGTTATAACGTAACCACCGTCCTGGTATTCACGGCACCACTCGTCATATGGTTTATAACGTAACCACCCATTAAAATGTCCAAGTACCGGTATAAAATCATAAAACATAAAACATAAAACCAATATAAAGGAATGATAACATTTCCACATTTCAATCACAATATATCATAAATATATTGACATAATAGAATCCTTTTTCAAAACCATTTTCAATACCAAAATACATAAAAGAGTATATGGTATTTATTTTATTCTAAAAACATTACGACTTGTTGAGGAAGCCAAAGATCAAATAATACTCACGGTGGTGGAAAAGGTCGTTGTCACCGCGTACGTTAAAAAAAACATTCCTTTTTGTCGTTTAGTAAAACGCTTCGTAGAAAAAGATTCCTTTTATATAAAAGTAAAAGTCAAAGTATTTTATACACCGTATAAAAGAAAGTTGTGTATAAAACGAAATATGCCTCAATGAAAGGAGATTGAGACGAAGTCCCTTACCTCGGGTCCGACTTGACTCGATCGTTCTTTAACGTCCTGAATAATAAACTTGAGTTAATTTATACTTGATTAAGAAGCTTTTTAAATTTCATTATTCCTTTTATATCACTTATTTCCATGTTATAAACATTTTTTAACCATTTAAGTTAATAATGTTTGTTTTGTCAATATTTGGTTCTTAAGTCGAAAGTTGACTTCTTACAATTACATGTTGTTCGTGTGGTCAAAAGTTCTTTATATCCAGAATGAAATTCCGGATTTGTATATCATATATATCATATATATCCAGCATATACATGTATTTATTATATCACATAATCATTTAGAGGTAAGAAATGAAATGCACCGTTCATGGAGACGGTAAGCCGTACGTACGCATGAACGCTACTTTCATTTCTTTGTCATATTAATGGAATTAAAACTAAATGAGAGGTATGTATATTTTAATTCCAGAATTATATTCATCACTTATATATATCATTAATTATATATATCCATTATATACATGTACTTTTAATAGTACATTACATTTGGGGATAAGAAATGAAATGCACCGTTCATGGAGACGGTAAGCCGTACGTACGCATGAACGCTACTTTCATTTATATCTAATACTTTAATGGGAAGAAATAATAATGATATAGAGGTATATTATAATTCCAGTATAACATCATATATAATAACTTTAAATCCATCCTTTACACGTCCCACATATGGCATTAACGAATCACATCACTTTTAGGGGGCGGTAGTCCGCACTTCCTTAAATGAAGATATCGTGTTTACCCATAATGGAAACAATAAAGGTATGCCAAAAATGAAAAATACATAAGCTTAAAGACAACATAAACATATTATATATCATATATAGAAATAGTGACATCATAATGGCCACCCTTGAAGGTGTTAAATGAGTATTGAACAATCATCGTTTCGGGAGGCAGAATTTCACCATCCACGGAAATCGTATGTTCTTTAACCATTTGATGCAGTTGTGTGAGAGTGTAGCTCAAATAAATATTATAACAACATCCTAGTATATTGAAGATACTGGTGTTGTTACAAAAGAAGTAAATAAAAAGAGTTTAGAGGGTTGGAGAAGCAAAATAAAACAAATGAACAAGAGAGAATGAATTACCTTTAAAAGTGTAACTCCTTTTTGATTTGAGCCTAAAGGCTTCCTTTGAAAGGATTCTGCCCAAAGGGAATCCTCTAGGATGAGGAGAGGGATGTGGAGAGAGTAATTGGGCAGGGGTTGGCCGAGCCAAATGCTTAAGAAGTGTGTGAAATGAGGTAGAGGTGGGGGCCTTTTATAAGAGGGGAGGAGGGGCACTTTTGGAAAGTAAAGAAATATTACTTTATTTGAAAATGTGTTTCGGTTTTAAAAGGTCCCACATTGATATAATTCGTGTATAAGGTGATATGGGTTCTAAATCCACTCATCCAATTGGTTTTGGCCAAGATTAGGTTTTATAGTTTTCATTATCTTTCCATTTTATTTAAATCGTCAAATAATGATGTCATCGCTGCATCATTATTATGTCATATATAATTTAATTTATTTAATGTCTAAAAATTATAAAAGAAATACTATGATGTAGGAAATTTTTTTATCTTTCCAATTACTATTTATAATCAAAAATCTGATCTTTAGAACCCCACTCAAAAATTATTTTAGTAAAACAATTTATGTTAGTGTCATTTTCACTTTAACATTAAATAAAAATATATTAATGTCATTTTCCAACTAAAGTGGCTCTATGGGGTCCCCAAGTTGGCCCATGGCTTGTCATGGTCGGCCATGACTCACCAAATAGGTGTAGGACAAGTGTCATGGTGTTTTCACATTCTTATAATACCATTTTTACCTTAAACTACACTAATTACCTCTAATCGCGATTAATGAAAAAAAATTACTATTCACCAAAAAATTATTTTAATCTCATTGAACCACATTTTACTTCTTAATGACAACCATTTTTGTCGGATTTTCAAAATTCAATACACATTAGTGGTAAACTTTCATTTAACTGAAAAATCAGTTTGCTTGATTACCACTTAGTGGTTTCACTATTCATCAAAAATTGAAGTTTTTCAGAAAATTACCAAAAATTCACCCTAAGCTATATTTGATATTCCGAATTCAAAAATGAAGTCCATTTTACAAAATTCAAAACATATAAGTAAAATTAATTAATTTAATAATTAATTCCCGCTGTCATGACAAATAGCGTGTTTTTATAAAACAATAAGTATCAAAAGATTGACACTAGTTTAAGTCTGATTTCAAAGTGGAATTAATTCCAACGACCACTATTGGATTTAATGGTAAAAATATTTTCTAATTTCACTTTAAAACCAATTAAAATAATAATATAATCATATAAATAATTTATATTAAAAATAGGTTTTGAATTAAAATACAACATTTTACACTATTCATAAAAAAAATGAACTTTATCAGAAAGGTACCAAAAATTTACACAAAGTAAATTTTGATGTCCCGATTCTAAAGAAGAGTTATATTTGGTCCAAAATAAAGTATAAAAGTGATCAAAACTATATTTAATGACGTTTCACCATTAAAAGGTGATAAGTGAACCTTTAGTGAAAATTAGAGTATATATGCCCTAAAATTGAACTCTTTCCGTATTTTAAGCCTTTATCTTTTATTGGGTAAATGTATAAACATTTAAAAACATATCTAATAATATCTTAGTTATTTCTATCCATTCCCGCCAGTACAACAGCTACTTGTTAACTAACATTTAAAATAATATTATTTTATTACTAGTGTGCTACGTAAGTTTCAATGAAACTCATCGTTGCGTATCGGGTACGCTATCGAACATAGCAACCCCTTTAAAATAAAATTAATATTTAATTTGTAAATATTAATAAATATGAATATTATTTATTCTTTATTTACCTGGGTTGTTACAAATAAAATCCATTCTAAATATTCCATTTGAAAAAAATGTTCATTTTATATTCAAAATAAAGAAAAATTCGATAAATCATAAGAATTTCATATTAAATCAAGAGGAAACAACAACAAAAATAACCATATTTTTTATTTTCCATAAATCAAGAGTCAAGAAAACATATTATATATATCTGTTTAATGTATCTATGACTCAAAAATTGAAAATCACAATATAAGGGTGTATATAAATCAATATCCAATGAAACTAGTGTTGTCATTTTTATGACCACTATTAGAGAATATTCATCCCCAAGAAAGGATACCTCTTCCAACCATGAAATAATGGAATACTTAAATTAGTATTTATAACAATAATTGGGATTATATTTATTTTAATTTTCTTCATTATAAAAAATTCATCTAATATGTTTTTATATCATAATCGCATATGAGAAAAAAACTCATATTTTTAAACTATTTACAAAGAAATTATTTACATTTCAAGCCTGAAAAACACATTTCTAAAAAAATTATTTTCAATGAAATTTTATTAAACACATCTTGTACATCATTATAGTTTTTAGTTAAATTTTTTTTGATAAAAAATACTTCCATAACTATCTATAATCCATTTAAGCTACCTTCGATTTCAACAAATCAATTACATAAATTAAAATCAACGGGAATCACAATATCACAACAATTACATGGTAATTCCCATTCATTACAAATTACTACCTTTTAAATATTTAAAACCACATTGCATTCTAAAACTATTGATTGAACCAAAAATATCATTCCCTCAAAATCATATATTAAATAGAAACCCATAAAATCCATGTAAATCAATTTATATCTGAAAATAAAATCACATTAGTGTTCCATAGAGACAAGTGGAAGATATATACGTAGGTAATATATGAAGGAAAATAAAAGGTGAGAGTAAAAAACAACATTCCTCGATGAAAATACACACACAAAATCAAGGATCATCTATAAATTAATGATATTTTCCACTACAATGTCTTAGATGGGATGATACATGATAATGTAAAATTAAAGGGAAATGATTGGTTAAAAGGGAGAAAAAAATAAGGGGATATTTCAATTTTATGATGTTTTAATCTAGACACATGGTTAGGCCTCAATATTTGAAATCAAATATTCTTACCATCTATTGGCCACTATCCATGGACAAACATGTCACACTATTTCCTAGGGATGGCCACACAATATGAAACATCACACTCATTTCATGTGATAAACAAGATTCCATAATATAAATAAAATAAAGGATTATTCAAGAGACCCTCATTGTTTGAAAACCTGTGTTCAATCAATAACAAATTCCAATAGATCCAATATAGATATTTTCACTATTACATCATGGTTTTACAAACTATTCTCTAAAACTATGTTGAATTTTTTACCGAAACAACACTGTTTTAACCTCTAAATTTAGAAATACCTTCTAACATTAAAATTTATTGACTAATATAAGAAGGAGTTGTACTTGTGTTAATAAGAGAAAATTTATTCTCTATAATATTTAATCCTTCACTCTATTGAAGGGCTCCAGAATAAGATCCTAAAAATAGACAAGGATATTGATGTATCATGATGTCCTCATGCTCCCTTGTTTCATAGTTTTTCGTACCACAGATCCAACTCCCATGAAATAATGGGGTAATCATTCCATGAAACACATTATCTAGTACGACCATTATCTAGAAAATTCTTTGACAACTCACGTGTTTTTTTATTCTAAATTTCTACCAACTCAATAACATGGTAGGTATATAGTTTATATTTCCATAGTTTGGAAACATGAAACAAACAATAAAAATGAGAATTAGTTTCTACTTGTTACCCAATATTTTCTAGAAATTTCAATAGTATAATGTGGTGATAACATACCCTACCTTCAAAACACTCTATATCCTATCGGAGGTGGTACAGAAAAAAATTCCAGTCTCCCAATTCAAACCCTAATCGATTACAATGACAATTTTATATGATTTATTACTACACTAAATATCACTATCCTTTTCCAGATTAATGTGATGAAATATGTAGTCTCCTAAATGACTATCTAACCAACTAATGGACAGTATAAAACTTCCTCTAAATGGTGATATGATCTAAATGCACCACATACAAAGCCTTAAAATGTCTAATCCTGATAGAGACAAGAAAAATATTTTTATATAAACAATAATAAAAGTTAATGTGTTTCTCCCAAAATCTATCGAAATAAATAATGCATACTAAAATCAAGTAGTCATGAATCAAGAAGGATATCTATAACTAGAAATACTTCTAAGGATGGTAATAAAAAATAAATGCTAACATAGAACCCATCACTTCATATAATCTTCCCCAAAATTATTATGTGAAGTAAGGGTCACTATCAAAAATTATAGCTGATTGAATAATAAATTTTTTAAATATCAACTATATGAATAATTTCCTCTAGTCATATACCTTCTTCATCTCCCTATTATGTAGTAAAAGTAAAATGTTAATGATTTGATCAACAGTCACCCATATCACATCCCAACAAATAGGGTTATGAGGTAAAAAAATAATGAATTTCATGGCTGTATCATCACATATATGTATTGGAATGGGTAATTTTTCAAATAAATAGTCATACCTCTACTTTTATTCATTCATTTGGTAACATGTAAGGAACAACTAAAAAAAATTAGTAATCTATTGGGTAATTATATCCACCATTAATGATGTCTCATTTCATAATTCATATTGGTAGATCTGGGGTCTAAAGACATCCTAGATTAATGTACATCCTATAAAACTTCATTCTCATGACTAATGGAATTACCTAGACACCTAAAAAGTATAAAACTATAATGAAACACTCCGTTAATATATAAATATTACACCAAATTAAATGGATATTCATTATAAAATACCATGAATTCCATTATTGTAAAGGTTTTGTGTGTCTGGATGTCTGAAAAAAACCTCTAGCTCATAAAAAAACTCAACATACTCCCACGTACTCCGTCATACCTAGAAACCTTTTTGATATATCAAATATAATACAATTCATCATATCCTAGTATAAATAATCAAAAGAAAAGGTAAAGAATAGAAGATCATTATGTGTAAAAAATGGAGATATCTATCATTACACAATAATAAGGAAATGAGAACATGAACATTATATTTGAAAATTATACCCTTCACATCAAAGATCAAAATCACGAGTGATGGAATATATCATGGACATTCATAGGAAATGAATCATTAGAAAATACCATTGGCCCATGATAATGATTTTTTATATATATAATCTGTAAGGACCCAAAGATTGACGTACATGGAAATTACATTAATTTTTCGAAATACTTAATTCATAACAAAAACCAACACTTAGGGACCGTAATAATTTAGTGTCTTTGGAAACATTGAACATAATCTTCTAATCATGGTGAATGATCTTCATCATAACCCATAAATATCTTCCCATTTTGTTTTCTTACCTATAACCTTTATTTATATCCTGGCGATAAGAAAACATATAAAGGGTGAGATCAAATGTTTAGTAAGGGTAAGCATGGAGAAAATAAAACAAACCATACACATTTGAACTTAAAAAAACATGACCATAATGTTTAAACATGAAAATATTGAGCAATGAGATAAAACATGGAATTACATAAGGCATAGAGCATAATGGAACATCAATCATGATAAAATAGCATGGAAATAAAACTTGTAATTGTGGAAAAACATTAATCACATGATATTATTTCCATAGTAGCCAAGGCATTTCTGCCGAGACCATCTTAGTGGACAAAGTCCCTTACTGAACCGGGTTTACTTGCCGTTCCCGCCCAGCATGACTAAACTAGATTTACTTGCCATTTCAGCCATGTCTATCTCATGAGATAGAAATATTTACCCAATGCTTTGGAGGGAGATATAGGTCCCACCCATCTCATAATGAATTCATTCTTACTTGTTCCACAACATAAACATAAATCATTCATCATAACCCAAAGAATAAAATGGGTTTCATAAACATCATCCAATCATTTCATAATACATATAAAACTAATGGATATATTTTCATTATAATAAATGTGAATCCATGTAAATCATAGATAAATTATACTTGAAACATAATCTTACTAAATAATTTCATCATATGTGGAAAATAGTATTGACAAAACACTTGAAAAGAATTCATGAGGAAAATATAGTTTCTTCTTCAAAAACATTTTCTTTCCACAAAATTCAATGAAATTTTAAAATAAAAGGATTTTATTGAAAATACTTATTAAAAATTGTAGAGTAAGATTCATGAAAATAATGCATTATTAAACCTTAAAAATCAGTTCATGCCGTATAAGTTGAAAAAACATTCTTCTCGTTCTTTTGCCGGAAAAGTCAAAAAAGTACCTCGTAACGTAAACAAAAGAAAGATTCCTTACATACCCTGTAGTAAAAGTCAAAAATGGGTAAAATTACTTTAAACATTCATGAAAGAAAATTTATAAATCACGAACATGGATGATAAATATAACCCCAATGAATACTTACGAATAAACAATCTCGGATAAAAACGAGATTGGAAATGTTATCCCTTACCTTAGGTCTGATATGCTATGTACGTATATGAGCCTCCTATATAATGATTTAAATAATTTCATTTACTTATTACAGAATCATATTAATTTTTATGATATCATATATGGTTCACTTATGACTTTATATTACCCGTTCATTTGTAAATCCCATGTTAAAGCAACGTATTGGGTAAAATCATCTTATTTATCTTACGTGCATGGACATTGTTGTTATTGATGTTATTATTACATATATCATGATTTAATTACTTCCAGAATGTAAATCATGATTTATATATCATATATATTCATAATATATCCATAATATACATGTATTTATAATAGTAAATAAATATGGATGTAATAAATGAAATGCACCGTTCATGGAGACGGTAAGTCGTACGTACGGATGAACGCTACTTTCATTTGTATTTCTTATATATATTGAATTAAAACATTATTATAGATAGTTATATTATAATTTCAGTATAATATCATATATAATACCATTAATCACATCCTTTATACAACCCACATAAGGTATTAACAAATCACATCACTTTGAGGGGGCGATAGTCCGCAATTCCTCAAATGAGATTATCATATTTACCGACTATATAAACCACAAAGGATTGATATAATTCTGAAGTAAAAAATCATATAGAAATCATAAACATAATATATATCATATATGAATATTTTTCCATCATAATTTCCACCATGAGAGGCGGTATGAGAAAATCGAACAGTCATCGTTTCGTGAGGTGTTAGTTTTCCATCCACAGAAACATTGTGTTATTGATCCATTAGATGGAGGTGTGTGTAAGTGTAGTTCTAAAAATTCTCATATAAACATCCTAGTATATTTAGGATACTGTTGTTGTTACAAAAAAAAAGTATTAAATAGATTTTAGGGGTTGGAGAAGTAGAATAAAAGAAAACAACTTAAGAGAAACGGTTACCTTTAATTTTGGTAAATTCCTTTGGTTTGAACCAAAAATACTTCTTGAAGTTCCTTATGCTTAATGTAATGATTATAGAAGGAGGAGTGGGATGTAGAGATATTAATTAAGAAGAGTATGGCCTTGCCAAATGGCTTGAGAGGTGTGAGGAATTTGATAGAAACGGTCTCCTTTTATAAGCGGGAGGAGGGGCTATTTTGGAAGGTGTGAAAATATTATTTTATTATAAACTTATCATCGGTTTCAAAAGGTCCAAAAATCATCAAATATGATGATAAGATGACTAATGGTAGAAATAAAATAATCCAATAATAATTGGACATGTTTTGGATAATATTTTAATCATTATAATCTTATTTATTTAAATCATTTATTAATGAGGTAAATACTGCAGCATTATTGTGTCATAAATAATTAAATTCATTTGATGTCTGAAAATTATGAAAAAATACCATGATCTAGGAAATAATTTATCATTATAATGGATATTTATAGTCTAAAATATGAATTATATAACACCATATAAAAATTAATTTAATAAATGATTTTTGTTAATGTCAATTTTGTCTTTACATTAAATTAATTAATCCAAATTGTCAATATCACTACCAAGTGGCTCAATGGGGTCCCAAAATCGACCCAAGGATGCCCATGGTCGTCCAATACTTCTCCAATAAGGTTATTACAAGTGTTAAGATAATGTGTAACTATTATAATATTCTTTTAACCTTGAACAACACTATTTACTTTTAACCGTGGTAAATAATAGTAAAAATTTATTATTCAAAAAAAATTATTTTTATCTAATTGAACCTCATTTTACTGCTTGATATTAACTGTGTCTCTCAGATTTTTTAAATTCAACTCACAGAAGAAGTAAAATTATGTTTTATTAACAATTGCAAAAGCTCCTTGGAGGTTTGTAAAGGACGGTGAAAAGTTCAATACAATTTTTATAATTCTAAAATTATTATAAAATGACTGTAATGAATTTAATTGAACTTATATGAGTATTATGTATCTATTTTGACCTAAAATAAATATAAATCAAATAAATTATTATTTAAATAAAAAGTCGGTTTTAACCAAAAACTCAGGGTTTTCACTATTCATCAAAAATGTATGTTTGTCAGAAAAATACCAAAAATTATGCCTAAGCTATATTTGATATTCCGAATTAAAAAATGATTTCTATTTTTACAAATTCAAAACATATAAGTATAATTAATTAATTTTAAAAGTAATTCCCGTTATCAAAACAAATAGCGTGTTTTTAAGAAACAATAACTATCAAACGATCGACACATGTTTATGTCTAAATTCCAAATGAAATTAATTCCCATGAAGAACATTGTATTAAATGGTAAAAATATATTATAATTACACTTTAAAACCAATTAATAAGATAATCTAACCATATAAATTATTGTGATGAAAAATTGTTGTTTTTAGTTAAAATATAGCGTGGTTTTCCTATTCATCAATATATGAAAGTTATCAGAATAATATGAAAAATTTATTCAAATTAAATTTTTATATCCTGATTCCAAGGAAGAATTTTATTTTTCGAAATTGAACTTATAAACTTGTCAGAAACTAGATTTAATGTGGGTGCACCATCAAAAGGAGGCAAAACTGCATTTTTTGAAAAATACTTATTTCACCTGTAAAATTTATTTTGTTCTAATATCATGTTCTAGAAAATATGTAAGATTAATAATAATGTTAAAAATTCAAAATTTAGTTAATAATATTCATAACGGCTAGTCCATAATAATATTATAACAATATATCTTTGTTTAGTGAAACCCGGTATTGTGTACTACAAATGGTATCGAGGAAGGTCGCAATTGCGTGTAATGAAAGCCAAGTCAGGGATGCGTGTAGTGAAAGATCCTTTTAGTGTACTGTACAACACAAGACATCAATGAAATTAAAAAAGTATATTTTTCATAAAATCTCGCGGTTTTACATTCAATCCCCCTCAAAATGAATTTCACCCTCGAAATTCGTCGGGGTTATAAATGGTTTACTACTCGAAAGTTTCTTTAATAGAAACCCACATCATAAAAAGGAATACCAAAACTTATCTTTAAAAACTAAAGTATGAAACGTAATGGTTTCCCAAATTAACTAATCACTGGGTTTCCACATAGGAGAACATATGTGAAAATATGGATGTCGAAGAGAAATCTAACCATCATGTTCTATTGGAGAGTGGTAGAAAACATGGATATGAAAAATCCAACAATCACAAAGCCATAAATTTGTGATGATTTAAGGTACCATCTAATTAATAGGATATAAGGACACTAGGAAAACTTTTTTTGTATTCAAGAACATTTCCATAATGTTGAAGAATTTTTGAATTAAAAGAAATACTTACTTGATTTTGGTACAATCTTACTGTTGTTTGTGCCATGAACAATTTCCACATCATCTCTTAAAGAAATGAAGTTGAATTTTTCTTCCATTAAGTGTTAGCAGATCATGCGATAGAGTGATAGGTCATTCTATCTGTCTCAAACAAAAGGATAGTAAAAGTTATTAAATATACATAAGTCCATCTATAGTGAGATTAATTGTTTATGGTTTCTAAAATTGACTTATACTTCATATATCATACCGCTTAATATAATAAGACTAGATTCAACTAATTAGAGACTTCTTGTAGGCCAGTGGTAGGCGATAAAGGCATGTCGCACTTCGTTTGTGGGGTTGATTCCCACAGCCTTGTCTGACGTGACGGGTTGTCACCCGTTCTGCATGTTGTCCCTTTTCATTAACTAAACTATTATAACATTCCATCAATAATATCTAAAAACAGTTCTAGCTTTAAACAATAATAAATTATGTCCAACATAATTCATTCCAATATTTAGGCTGATATAAAATATTTTTGTCCAAGATCATAGTATAAAGAAAACAATTACAAGAAATGTCATCTACCGATCATGTGAATACTGTCATTTATCCCACATATATCATATGATATATCTTGTTGGTCACATTCCAGACATGTGAATACCTTAATCATGTATTCTCTTGAAACATAAATTACCCTAAAACCATAGTTAAAACATGAATGCTATCAAAAGTTAACTTTTTCCGTATACCAAAATCCCAAAAAATTCTATATACTCAAACCATGATATCACATTGTCCTTACATCAGTCATGAGCTCAAAAATACTATCAAACATCTTATTATCCCCTTATCCCTTCATTATGCGCATATCATCTACTTTCCAAAAATATTACAATCACTTTTCATGTTTACCAGTACCATATAATTGATGAAAACCTCTACATAGATATTCCAAAACTCCATGATTCCGTAAATGAGATTCCATGATACTATTTTGAAATCCCATTACATAAACACTTAATCATTACACAACATCATTTTCATACTCAACATCACAAATAATGATAGCATGTGACATCCCTTTATCCTTTTCCTTAAGTCATTTCTGACGATGATCATCATTAACCCTTGGACTAGGGAATTGATTAGCATAATGCCCTATTTCCTTGCACTTGAAGAATTGAAGTGTTGGTGGTGTGTTCTCTGTAGTATTTTCATTATTCACATCATTAGAAACCCTTTTTCGATTACTTCAACACTCAGCTGCTCGATGACCTTATTTTCCACACATAAAACATTTTCAAATCCATTTAAGACAATCTTCACCATGCTTCATTCCACACTTTGATCATAAAGAAACATTCATATTCTTTTCACCATTATTCTGAGATTTCTCATCGAACTCCATACTTCGTTTCTTGTCAAAACCATGAGATGGATATGTTACACCAACTTCCAGTTCTAACAAGATAGCACAATGCACAATTTCATCATAGCTACTGATGTCTATTACAGCTAATTCCCTTCAAATACTTGGTTTTAATCCACTGAAGAATCAATCAACTTTACTTTCAGGATGGATGATAAAGCCAGATGCATACCTTGCAAGCCTTGTAAAATTTTCTTTGTATATACCAACAGATTCATCATCCTTCTACTTATGCTCAAGGAACTCCTTATCCATCATTGTTCGAAGAATATGAGGGAACTACTTATAGAAAATCAAATTCTTGAACTCGTCCAATTCCATGTATTCAATTTCATCATGGGGCCTTATATTCTTAATTAGAGTCCACCACTGGTCTGCATCACCTTCTAAACGGTAAACAGCTAAAATTACCTTATCATGATCCGAACAGTGAAGTATGGAAAATATCATTTCAATGGTACTGATCCATTGTTCACCAATAAGTGGATCAGAAGACCCATTGAAAGAAGGTGGACATTGCCTCATGAAGGACTCAACAAAATATTGTTCCCTTCTCTGATAATTTGGAAATCCAGAATGATTCATAGCTTGTGTAAGTATAGAAATGAGATTTTTCACTCCATCTCCAATCACATTTGGTTGTTCAGGAGTACAATCATTGCATTGTCCATTACATTCATCACTGTTGTTCCTTCGGATTCTATCCATCGTCTAAAACCCAAATAGAATTGTGTGAGTGGAAAAAATCATGCTAGGGAAAACCACATAATAAAGGTGGAGTATGTTCAATATATAATATCTTAGGGTTAATTATATGATTGTTACCATTATTCTAGGACTATAAACTATACATATACTTATCCAGCGGTACATCCCTAGATATACCTTAGAAATATCTCTAGGGATCTCACCTAAGTTCTCACATCCTAGTTTCCAAAGGTTAACTAAACCTTTCCTCAGAAACCAACTGTAGAGACCCAATGATTGACACACATGGACAATAAATTACTTTTGTGGAATACTTAAAACATAAAAAAACCAACACTCAAGGACCATAATAGTTTATTGTATTTAGAAATGTGGAACATAATCATCTAATCATGGTGAAAGATCTTCAACATCTCCCATAAAGATCATCCCCTTTTGTTTTTTACATAAATCATTTATTTATATCCTGGGGAAAAGAAAACATATAAAGGGTGAGCTCAAATTCTCTATAAGGGTGGTAATAGGGAAAATAAAACAAACCATACACATTTGAACTTAAAAAAACATGACCATAATGTTTAAACATGAAAATCTTGAGCAATGAGATAAAACATGGAAGTACATAAGGCATAGATCATAATGAAAGATCAACAATTATAAAATATCATGGGAATAATACTTGTAATTGTGGAAAAACATTAAGCACATGATATGATTTCCATAGTAGCCAAGGCATTGCTGCCAAGACCATCTTAGTGCACAAAGTCCCTTACTAAATCGGGTTTACTTTCCATTCCAGCTGTGTATTACTGAACCGGATTTAATTGTCGTTTTAGCCATGTAAATCTAATGAGATATTAATATTTACCTAATTTATTGGAGGGATATATAGTTACCACCCGTATCATAAGGAAATCATTCTTACTTGTTCCACAATATAAACCAAAATCATTCATCATAACCCAAAGAATAAAATGGGTTCCATAAACCTCATACCATCATAACATAATTCATATAAAACAAATGGATATAATTTCATCATAATAAAAGTGAAACAATTTTAATCATAGATACATTATTCTTGAAACACAATCATACTAAATAATGTCATCTTATATGGAAAATAATATTGACAAAACACGTGAAATGAACTCTTAAGGAAAATATCCATTCTTCTTCAAAAAAAAATTATTTTCACAAAATGCCATGAAATTTTAAATGAAAAGGATATTGTTGAAAATACATATGAAATATTGTCGAGTAAGCTTGATGAAAATAATGCATTATTAAAAAGTAAAAATCTGTTCATCCCGTATAAGTTAAAAAAACGTTATTCTCGTTCTTTTGCCGAAAAAGTCAAAAAAGTACCTTGTAACATAAACAAAACAAGGATTCCTTACATACCATATATTAAAAGTAAAAAATCAGTAATAAAGGACATTACACATTCATGAAAACATTTTTATAAATAATGAACATGGATGATAAATATAACCATAGTGAATACTTACGAATTAACAATCTCGTATAAAAACGAGATTGGAAAAGTTATCCCTTACCTTAGGTCTGATATGCTTCGTACGTATCTGATCCTCCTGTATAATGATTTAAATAATGTCATTGACTTATTAATGAATTATATTTGTTGTTATGATATCGTATATGGTTCAATTAAGGCATTATATTACCCGTTATTTTGTAAATCCCATGTTAAAGTAAAGTTTTGGGTAAAATCATCTTATTTATTGTACGTGTTTGGAATTTGTTGTTCTTGATGTTATTATTACTTATATCATGATTTACTTACTTCAAGAATGTAAATCAGGATTTATATATAATATATATTCATTATATATCCATCATATACATGTATTTATAACAATACATATCATATGGAGGTAAGAAATGAAATACACCGCTCATGGAGACGGTAAGTCGTACGTACGCATGAATGCTACTTTCAATTCTATTTTTTTTTTAATGGAGTTAAAACATAATGATAAATAGGTATATTATAATTACATTATAATATCATATATAATATCATTAACCACATACTTTATACATCCTACATAAGGTATTAACAAATCACATCACTTTGAGGGGGCGCTAGTCCGCACTTCCTCAAATGAGATTATCGTATTTACTGACTATGAAAAACATAATGGAATGATATAATTGGAATGTAAAGAAGAATAAGTAAATAATAAACATAATATATATCATATATGAATACATTTCCATTATAATGGCCACCATGAGAGGTGGTAGGACAAAATCGAACAATCATCGTTTCGTGAGGCGTTAGTTTTCCATCCACCGAAACATTTTGTTCTTTATCCATTAGATGGAGGTGTGTGTAAGTGTAGTTCTAATACATCTCATAAAAACATCCTAGCATATTTAGGATACTTTTTTTGTTAAAAAAGAAAGGATTAAAAAGAGTTTAGGGGTTGGAGATGTAGAATAAATGAAAAAAACTTATGAGAAATCGCTACCTTTAATTTGGGTAACTTCCTTTGGTTTGAACCAAAAGGACTTCTTGAAGTGGCTTCTTCCTAATGTACGGCTTCTAGGGAGAGGAGAGGGATGTATAGAGCTTAATTGGGCATATTTTGACCAAGCCAAATGCCTCGAGTGGTGTGAGAAATTGGATAGAAATAGTCTCATTTTATAAGGGGGAGTAGGGGCTCTTTTGGAATGTGTGAAAATATTATTTTATTATAAAATTATCTTCGGTTTCATAAGGTCCAAAAATAATTAAATATTATGATAAGATGACTCATTGTAGAAAAGAAATCATACAATCAGACTTGGACATGTTTTCGATAATATTATAATCCATATAATCTTATTCATTTAAATCATTTATTAATGAGGTAAATACTGCATCATTATTGTGTCATAAATAATTTAACTCATTTGATGTCAAAAAATTAAGACAAAAATTACATGATGTAGGAAATATTTTTATATTTCTAATTAATATTTATAGTATAAAATATGATTTATATAACACCATATAAAAATTAATTTACTAAAAGATATTTGTTAATGTCAATATAGTCTTTACATTAAATTAATTAATCCAAATAGTCATTATCACTACCAAGTGGCTCAATGGGGTCCCCAAATCGACCCAAGGATGCCCATGGTCAGCTACTACTCATCCAATATGGTTATGACATGTGTTAAGGTAATTTTTAACTATTATAATATTCTTTTATCCTTGAACTACCCTATTTACTTTTAACCATGGTAAATAAAAGTAAAAAGTTACTATTCACCAAAAATTATTTTTATCTAATTGGACCACATTTTACTCTTTGATATTTACTTTTTTTCTCTAATTTTCGAAATTCAACTCACATAAGAAGTAAGATTATGTTTGATGAACAATTGAAAAAGCTCTTAAGAGGTGGGTAAAAGAGGGTGAAAAGTTCAATATAATTTTTATAAATCTAAAATTATTATAAAATGACACCAATGAATTTAATTTAACTTATATAAGTATTATGTATCTATTTTTACCTAAAAAAATCAAATCAAATAAATGATTATTTAAATAAAAATTTGGTTTTAACCAAAAACTTAGTGTTTTCACTATTGCTCAAAAATTGCTGTTTTTCAGAAAAATACAAACAATTCAGCCTAAGCTATATTTGATATTCATAATTCTAAAATGATTTCTATTATTTTATATTGAAAACATATAAGTTTCATTAATTAAATTTAAAAGTAATTCTCGTTCCCAAAACAAATAGCGTGTTTCTAAGAAACAATAACTATCAAAAGATCGACCCTTGTTTATGTCAAAATTCAAAGTTAAATGAATTGCAATGACGAAAATTGGATTAAATTGTACAAATATATTTTAATTATACATTAAAACCAATTAAAAATATAATCTACACATATAAATTATTGCGATGAAAAAATTTGTTTTTAATTAAAATATAGCGTGTTTTTACTATTCATCAAAATATGAAAGTTATCAGAATAATATGAAAATTTTATCAAAATTAAAATTTTATATCCGGATTCCAAGGAAGAATTTTATTTTTTCAAATTGACCATATAAACATGTCAAAAACTAGATTTAAAGTTTGTGCACCATCAAAAGGAGGAAAAACTGCATTTTTTTAAAAATACTTATTTTACCCGAAATATTTATTTTGTTCTCATTTCATGTTCAAGAAAATATGTAAAATTAATAATAATGTTTTAAAATTAAAAATTTAGTTAATACATTTCATAACAGCTAGTCCATAATAATATTATAACAATATATCATTGTTTAGTGAAACCCGGTATTGCGTACTACACACGCTATTGAGGAAGGTCGCGACTGCGTGAAATGCAAGCCTTGTCTGGGATGCGTGTAGTGTAACCTCCTTTTGGTGTAGTGTACAATACAAGACATAAATTAAATTAAAAATAATATTTTTCATAAAATCTCAGGGTGTTACATAATCATTGAAAAAAATTTCATTAGTAGTCTTGGATAATTTAAAAGAGTATCATAATGAAATTTCATAACTCCAAAAATCATCATTTTGGTAATGGTTCGCTCACAAGACTATCATGGCCAAAAAATCCCCTTACTAGATGAGTTTCACTTCCCGTTATTGTCTTGTCCTAATAAATTGGGTTCACTCCACATTTCAATATTATCAATATCATGATATATAAATAATTTCTCAAGAAATTTTAGGGAGATATAGGCCCCACATATAACCTAATGAAAACTATACATATATGTTCTATAAAAAATTATTTATTCATCGTATCAAATCCCTTAGAAACGAACTGGTTTCATAAATATTTCATCATAGAAATACCCATGGAGAAGAAAGTTTTTTCATAAATATCATTCCTTCATAAACATAAATCAACCTTAATGTGCATAAGGATAATATCCTTGTATAATATCCCTTGTACGCTTATGTAACATTAAAATTTTTTATCCTATATTAAATATTATTTTGAAGTATCACTTGAAATAATTCTTGTGGAAAATTAAATGTATAAATTTTAAAATAATTCCTTTTTTAATGATCCAAAAAATTATAAATAAATAAATATTTTTTAAATCACCTTTTATCTATTTGAAGGATACAATAATATCATTAAAGAATCATGATTGTGGGAAATCATTCTAATGTTGCATATTTTATAATAACATTTATTATGTTTTTTGTATCCGAAACATAACAATGAATATAATTTTAAAAATAGAAAAAATATCCTTTCACATTATTTTATAAAATGTAATAAAATAATATAATGGAAATAAAAAATATTAATATAATAGTAAAATAATTTTTTGAAAATATTTTAAAAGATATGGACATCGAATAAAAATATGATATTAAGGGACATTTTAAAAAAATAAATTTTAAAGATAATGGTTTAGAAATATCATATCATTGAAGAGAGAATTAATCAAATGAAAAAAATATATGTATATTCTAAAAATAAAAATAATACAAGTGGAAATATAACATAAGATATTAAAAAAATTTAACAAATAAGCTTACTATGGCATAATCTATAATGTAGATGTTTTACCCAAAGAATGAAAATTGGGTTAAAAATTGTAGTACCATATTATAATCAATTTATTAATAAGCCCCGTAAAAGTAATAATTACATATTGAACCATTCAATTAAAATAATTAGATTTAATAAATGATATGTAAATGGTAATTATATAAACCACATACAAGAAATAAGTCATGAATAAGGAATATATCTCATAGGAGTAAAAGTGAGATGAGAGGCCCTTAACTCATGCTTACCATTAGTTTAAAGTCAATAAACTTATTAATTAATTTTTAAATTATATTATTAATTTATTAAATAAAAATATTAATATTTATAATACCTTATATGATACTTTTATAAAATATTAACATCATTCATTAATAAACATTCATTTTACACTTTTTTGGTTTGTTGGTATCCTGGTATCATGGTCAGTTTAGTTGTGTATAATTATATATTATATTTCAAAATTAAAATAAAAAAATATGAGAAATGAAATTGTATTAATGAAATTCCATATGTTTAAATGATACCATATATATTTTTAATTTGTTATATGATGATGAATCATTTGAAAAAAATTTAACGATAAATTTCTAGTTTTATTTGGAGGTTTTTATGACCATTAGGAACTAAATACATTTTATTTAAAATTATGATTATGAATACATAATATAATATGATATAAGTTATAATATACCAATTGAAATATTATTTTTACTATAATAAAACTCTTATTATCTTCTGTGAAGGTGATAACGAAAATTAAAATTGATTATCCACAGAGATGAATAACCGACATAATTTAAAAAATGATTTCACTTTTTTGAATAAGAGATGTCAATAAAAAGTTTGATACAATAAATCCAATTATAAATGTATTATTATATTTTATACAAGATACTAATTTTATTATCAAATTATGGATTAGGAAGGATATGAGGTGGTAGAAAATGATAAAATATTAAGCGAGGTTTTTTGAGATCATAACCTCCATGAAAGACACCATAAAAAGCTTGTAATTGTTATATGGGTGAAATATGAAGAACTTGGATGTGGGGATATTTTTTATTATAGGTATTTAATGTTATTATAAAATATTCAATGATTTAAATGGTAAATGGTGTGGTGAGGGGTGGTATTTTTACTTGAGTATCGGTGGGTTTAAGTTATTTTTTAATGATTATTTTATATTTAAAGGAAACTTCCTTAGGGTGGTATTTGTTCTATGGAATATGGAAAAAAAAATAATATGTCAAATTACAGTTATTCTCTATAAGAAGATCAACCACCAATTTAATTTTATTATTTCTTAGTTATTTTCTTATTTTACATTTTAACTTAAACTCTATTCATTATATTTTTTATACTTCGGTAAATAATATTTTTAACATAGAAAATTATTTTTTCCATATAATGAAAAAAAACATATAACCTAATTTTGAAATAATGAATTTAAATATTTAATACAAAGATAAAAATTCATATTACATAAAATTTAAAATTAAATTTAAAATTAAACCATCAGAAGAAAATGAAAAATAGTTTTTTGGAATAAGGTGTTTTTAAGAATATATTTTAATTATACTAAAATAATGTATAATGACTGTTTCAATATAATAAATTATATTGTGTTCAACAAAAATTTACTTATTTCGCTTTGATATTAATTTCAAATCATACAACGAATTGTAAATATATATAATATTTGTGTGATAAATAAATCAGTCTTCTTTCACTATTCATAGAAAAATAAAGATTTCAAAAAAATACTAAAAAATCACACTGAGATAATTATGACATACTGAATCAAAAAATTGTTTAAACTTTATGAAATAAATTTTCAAAATTAAAAAGAAAATTGTTTATATTTAATTTCTCTTAGAAATTAATGAAAAGAACATTTTGAATCTAACAAATATATGAATAAAAGGAAACTTTACTAAAAATAATGTTAATTTTGAAAAGGGATTAATTAAAAATAGTAAAAAATGAGTTCTAAGATTATATGTTTCATATTTTGAATAAAACTATTCCATCACACCAATTAATAACTAGATTATAATGGTCTTGTCAAAATAATAATATTATGGAGTTTATTTAGCCTTAATGTTTTGTGCAATATAATCTATCAAATATATTGAATTTATTTTTAAATAATAAAATACCATAATATCATGGGGTGTAACATTCTACCCACCTTAAAATGAATTTATCTCTCAAAATTTGTTACTTCGATAAAAATAGATAAGAATACATCTTCCACATCACATCCTCAGGTTCCCCCCCCACAAAACAATATCCAATTGAGCAGTCTGGTTCCATTGAACATTATCATTATGATACATAATCAATACATGTAATTATTCATAATAAGGATATTAATAGAGTTGTATAAACTCTGAGTTTAGTACCTTTGAGGGATGAGGTCTGTACTTATGAAGCAGATATAAATGGAACACCTCATGATCTTAAAAGATATTAGGTTAACATATCTATAAATACGCTATCATCCCGATAAGATCAAGAATTTTGATAAAATTTAATCATTCATGTTGGAAATTGTAAATATATATTCAAAGTTTAATGTTTGAATAATTCTCTTATAGAAAATCCACCACATAAAAAATAAATAGATAGTCAATATAAAATTTCAACAAATGACTTTATTAAAAGAGGCTACATTAAAGGCAATGATGAAAAAAACTAGTATTCTGATAAGGATAATATTAGATGAGTGTCATAATAAGCACATGGAAGAGAATTATTACTATCCTATTATGATGGGAATGATGGGGAAAATGGTCAGTAGAAGGTTACAAACCAAAAATATATATAATAAATATTTATAAAAAAGGTCAGCGATATGTTGAGAAATAATGATGGTAGGATAAATTTTTTTTCAAAATAATTTGATAAGATATAATTTTTTGATATCACCACAAAAGAAAAATCTCAATCTTTTTTCCATTGATCAATATTTGAATTATTTCATACTCTATGAAATTATGATGAAAATGTAATTCATGAATAAATATTTGATTGGAAGATCCATAATTGGATGAAAATATATTCGTTTTATCTCATATTATCATAAAACAAGGGTTATCTCTGGCTATCCAATACATATTAACATTTATATGGTCATTTAATAAATTAATCTATAAAACATCAGGAAATGTTAAATGTAAAATATTTCATAATGTTTTTCCATTATGAACATAAAAAATGGTTGAAATCTAGATCTATTAAAAGAAGGTCCACAAAATTTAAGAACTAAAAAATCATTTAATCTGGTAATAAACATTTTGTAGATCATAACAGTCAAAAAAAATCTATCAGGATATATTTCATGTATTCTCTTATAACATGTTAATAAATTTAATTATCTAAAAAAATTAGTGGAAGCATGAATTCCTTGAATCATTAATCCATTCCTTGTAATATAAATCCAAAAATTCTATAAATATAATCCATAATACACCCTATAATCATATTAATAAATAGTTCCATATTCATAAATACTATCCCATTTGTTTTATCACAACCAACCCACTCTTTGTATCACTATTATCCCAACATCTGGCACATGTTAATTGTTGTATTTCACTTAATCATGGGTTCTCCAAAAATATCACCTTAGCACTAAATCACATTTCTAATCCATCAATATCATTAAACATATCCTTTAAATTCCTTAGTTAAAAATAAATTATGAAAAATAATTATATATTTCATGAATTTCATCACATTATATTTTAACTATAGTACATAAATATGTCATTCAACACACATCTTTCTCAAACAAGTAACAATAATTCTTTGAGTTATTCTTTAATAGTTTATTCTATTCACAAGTCATTTATTGTATTAATATTTCAATTATTCATAAAACCTTGCTGATTTTATTTATATAATTTCCCCTAATTAAATTGATTTCCATAATCCCAAAAATTCATTATTTAACAAATTCATCTATTCATAATACCATAGGAAGACCAATATTTCCATCAATTTTGTTAATTGAAAACATTATTTTCCCTTTGATGTTTATTATTTTCCCTTTTACATAGTTAAAATATATGCTTGTTCCTTTATATTTATCACTTGTTTATTTCTTCCCCCATTCTCAAAATATAAGAAACTAGATCTACATTCATCCATGGTCTACACTACCCAAACTCGTAGAGAACTCTTTCTTTCTCATGTTTTGTGAGTTTGAGAGTTCATTATGGTATATATTTTTATTCATTTTCTATGAAACTGATTAGGTAATATGAAAACATACATCACACCATTCATCATCCCATTTGAATTATCATTATAAAAGTGTCAGCCACATTCATAGATAAAAAATTTCCTTCTAAGTCCTTACATATACGAAAATAAAAAAAAATTGAGAAGCACTAATCATACTAGGAAAAAACATATTCATGGGAAATAACTTACAAAATATAAATCTATTACAACTCCATATTAACATTGGATATTAACGATCATTACCAAAACTATTGGACAGTAACACAAAAATAGATTTAGGATTGGTAGTATGATTTTCTCATTATATTTCTCCATTATTATCTAAACATTTATCTCATACCTAATATAAAAAAATTCATATATTGATAGCACAACAAAATAGTTGTATATTCATAACATAAAAAATATCATCCATGATAGAACCATAAATGATTACTATCTTTGGAAACATGGATGATAAAAACTAGTTCATAAAACATCTACTTATCCCCCCACATATTCACTCATAACTATTACTCATTTGTACATATCGTACTCAATACCTTAATTTATATCCTGTGGAAAATAATAATAACAATATGGTTAGATCATATGAATACTATGGAAAAAAGAATATATCAATCATACTATATGCATATGGTATTAATAACAATAAAATAATATTATATAATTTTACAATGTATATAAAAGATAAAAATATTGAGCCATGGAATGATTCATTTAAATTCATAAGGCATGAATCATAAGATAAAAAATATAAAACAAGAAAAAGAATTATGTACTAGATATAAGAATATAAAATCATTCCATTCATTTTTATGGATATTTTCCAGGACTATCATGGTTTAATGGGTTCACTCTAAAACTATTGTAGTTTTCATGGTGCTCTCCCAATACTATCATGCTTGGAAAAGTCCATTACTGAACCTATGTAACTACTCATTCCATTCCCTTCTTACTAAAAGAGGATTAATGCAAGTTCATTTGCAATCCATCCCATGTGATCTATATCATTAAAAAATTCAATTTATGTAAATATAGGTCCCACCCATTGTGTAATGAATACAATCTATATGTGTTTTATAAGAACAAATGTTATTCAGTAAATCCGTACCCATGAATAAAATAGTATTCAATATAGCATAACACATGGGAAAAATTTATTTGATAAATTTGTGCCATCATGAACATAAACCATCCATAATGATTATACAGATAGCATCCATCTCTAATATCCATAGTATTACATAATTAACCTCAAATATTTTTATCTTAGATGGAAAATTATTTTTAAATAACACTTGAAATAATTCTTGAAAACAGAATCATTTCCATTTTAAAATAATTTCTTTTTAAAGAGGCACATTATTATAAATGAAAGATATTATATGAAAATAAAAATTTTATGTTTTAAATTAGAAAAAAAAAATTAAATCCTCATGATGGTATTGAAATCCTCTCATTCTCCATAAGTACAATAAACAATACATCATTATTTTTTTATGTCAGAGACATCACAATGTACATCATTGATAAAGTTACTAAAACAATTATTTAAATTCATTATCAAAAAAATAAAACATGATAAAATTGAATATATATATATATATCATAAATTAATTGTAATTTTTTTGAAATAATATCGAAAAACATATACATTAAAGAAAAAATATAGTTTTAATACATGTTGTAAAAATATAATTTTAAAATAATGTCATTACAAATATCATATCATTTAACAGAAAAATAATAAGATGAAATGTATATGTGAATCCATGGTAATTCTATATAAATAAATTGAAAATAAAACATAATATATTCAAAATTATTTTCAAAAATAATAATAATACTATATTATCACTCATGTAGATGATTTCTCAATGAATAGAAATTGCTTTCACAATTCCTTTATAACATTGTAATCAATCGAATCGTATGCTCGATAAATGTAATAATTATAAAATGAAACATTTAATATTGGAAATATAATTATATTGGTTATATGATATATTAATGTTCATTATATACATCACACATAATAAATAAGTGGTGAGTACGGCATATATCCCACCGAAATAAAAGTGAGATGTGAAACAGTTACCTCACACATACCTTTTTTTTCATACATTATCCTATTTTATAATGTATTAATGAATATAATTAATTAATTAATGAACAATAATAATAATTATCATACCTTATATAATACTTTTAAAAAATCCTTCCACTATTTAATTAATAATATTTCATTTTTATTGATATTTTTAGTGTGATCGTTTTCAGGATTCATAACTGGTTAATTTTGGTATAATTATATATTTTAATGTCAAATGGAAATAAAACTCATTATAAAAAATAATTTCTATTCCTATAATTAAATATATTTAAATGGTTTCATAGATAATTTTTCATTCTCACAAGATAATCATTCATTTGATAAACTGTTAATGATAAATGTTTTTTTTCTTTTAGAGGTTATTCAAACCACCACAATGTAGTGTGTTTTTTATTATATTTATATAATTTTTCTAAAAAATTAATATATTATTATATATATTACAATAATATTTATGTATAATACTAATTTTTGGACCGGCCATGATGGCAGTACTAGAAATTGAAAAATCATTATGCACAGAGACGATTAATTTCCATAATTTTGATAATAGAGGTAATAAAAAGGATGGATATAAGATATTACATAAAAATTATTACATTATTTTATATAAACTATACAAGAGATATTATTAAATTTTTTATGAAGGATGTGATGATATGGTGGAAAAAAGAAAAAAAATGAAGTGTTCTTTTTTAAAAAAAATTACCTATTGAATATCAAAACCTTGAAGGACACCTTAAATAACATGGAATTGTTATTTAAATGATAGAAGAATAAAATTAAAATGTGGATAGTTTAGAAATAGTTTTTTTTAAGATATGTAAATCTTCATGATTTCTATGGAGAAATTGGGTGGTGAGGGTTTCTATTTATACTTAAAGAGGGATGATTATAAGTAATTAATCAATGAATACATTAAATTTAAATCCAACCACATTTGAGGGAAATTAATTCAAAATAATTTGAATTATAATTAATTATTTTTATAATTATTAATTTCAAAAAATATATACACCGCACATTTCATGTTTAATATTTTATCTATTTTATTCTTTTATCATTTAACTTTAACATGTTTCATTATTTGAACAATACATATGTAAAGAGATTGATTATCATGGTGAATTTTTATGGTTAAAAATTAAAATTAACTTGTAAACTATCTATTAAATATATATTCTAAATATTTAATCCATATTTCAAAATTCAAAACACATTCTTTTATAACTAATTTATAAATTAAGTCAGAAAAAAGCATTAAAAATAGTTGTTTTAGAAAAAAAAAATTTAAGGAAAAAAATATAATTTAAAAAAATATGGTATAATTAATGTTTATAAGAAATAAATTAGGTATTATATACATAATAAGTACTTTAAATATTTTGATATACATTTTAAATAATAAAATTTCTATTAAATATAAACAAAATTAGTGTTTTGTAATAATTGATATATTTTTACAATGCACTGAAAAGATATATTTAAAAAAACTTAACATAGAAAATCAATGATAATTTTGTAATTATTAATCAAAAAATGTTATTAATTTTATAAAATAAATTTAATAAAATATTAAAAAAGAAATTGTATTTTTCTCATAGAAGTTAGTAAAAATAACTTTTTCGAGAAAACATTTACTTGAAGAACAAAATCGCTTTACATAAAATTATGTTAATATTATAAATTAATTAATTAAAAAATTAAATATTTTATTAATAATTTTAAATTATATAATCTGGTTAATATTATTCATTCCCACTAATTTAAAATCTATGTTATAATTGAAGGGTTAAATATTAATATTTTGGATTACATTTAATCCTATTGTTCATGGAAACATAAGATATGAAAAATATTTAATTTATTTTTAAAAAATAATATATAATGTAAATAATTAGGTTGTTACAAAATCATCATTGGAAGACTGATACAAAAAACCCATGGTCTCCCCAAAATTTATTCTTTCTATATAACTAAAAATCTATTTGTTCAGCCTTTCCAGATTTAATGTAATATTCCATAGGTGGTCAAGATGAAATGAAATCTATGAGTATTAGTCCCTAGGATCTCAATTCATAGAAGTGTATCTATGTGAACAAGTTCAACAAAAAGTATTAATAAATAATTTTCTAAGTCAATAATTTCTTGCTCAAATATTTTTTGAAAACATTATCGTTTAGATGTGTTTATTAAATATTAAAATAAACAATATAATGATATTAAAACAAAAAAGTTTTTTTCAAGTTGATATTCCTATATGTAAAAATTTATATTAGAATCTTTTGATATGAATACAGTACCAATCACTAGTGGGTTAGTGATGTAGATTCTTAAGAGCGCTCATCAAATCTATAAACAAAATATCATTAAGAGGGATGTTATTCCAATGAGAAAATGATTGAATAGAAACATAAGGTACCACATATATCCTATATATTAGAACCAAATCCTAATATATAATTGTTCCATCGCAATAGAAATAATAACTCAAACACAACTCATGAATAATAATTAAGGGAGCTAAATTCAATATGAATTTTAAAACATCATATGATATTTGACATTAATAAGTGAAAAAAATTCACAACCTTATTTAATAAACATATCATTAATGATGAATGCTTTGAGAATCCCTAAAAAAATTCCGTATAAAAATTTTCCAATCTATAAAATATCTAGACTTCTTAGAAATTCATTAAATTATCCTATGACAATATATGTTAAAAATTTTCAGGGTAAACTAAGAGTCCATTCTCAAAGTTCAAATGAAAAATTATTATAGCCTTTAATATTTAGAAGTAGCATTGGATATATTTATAAATAGTTGATTTCTATCTACAATTTATGTAATTAACCCAAATAATTATCATGATCTTATTAAATTATGGAACAAACATGGACATTGTTTATTAAGAAAACTATGAAGGAATCCATGAACTATTGACTGATTAGAATAATCAAATCCATATATAACATATGGCTATTACTATGTCTAAATTGGGTGAAAACATACTCATAATGACTATACCTTATACAGAATAACACATTTGAAACATCTCACTCCCAGACTCATAGCTCATATTAAACTGATCATAAAAGAATTATTGAGAACCACATGTATCTAGTGAGTTATTGAAAAGGTCATGAGACCATGGAATGTAATATTTGTTCTTAACCATGGCATTGTTTAGATTATGGAAATCATCACAAATATGAATGTCCTTAACATTCTTCTTTTTAAAATAGCACTAGAGATCCCCATGGTTAAATGATATGCTAAATAAATCACATAACTACATTATCACTGTGTTCAATGATTAATATTTTTAATTTAGTGTGGCTCATTTCGTATAAAGTTAATGAAATGGGAATATTGCATGGAAGAAATCCAATAGAATAATCAACTTCCCCCTACGTAATTAACATAGAAAAATCATCTTGATTAAATCATGAGTCCTAATAAACAATTCTTTAATATAAACACAATGTTACAGTTAAAAAATATTTTGAAAAAACTTTTACAACTATCATGTATTCATATAATCTCTTGTATTAGTGTCACATAAAATGAAAGGCCAAGGATCACACTCACCCTAAATAATATGAGTGGCTACATTGAAATAATGATTCTGTAGAAAATTTTAATAGTAATCAATTTGGAATTTATATTGAATCATCAAATTCATGACAATTTTATGGTTAATGTTATCGATAATAAGAAATAAAAAGTTCTATAAATTCTCGTAGTCTGTGATAATCAACTGACACTGAGTGTGTTTAAAACAAGATTTGACTACATTCCCAGAATATAAGAATGAGTGATAATGAAATTAATAATACCTATTAAAAATTCCAATTCTTCATAAAATTTGATTATATTGAGGATTAGATATCTATATTATAAAAAAAATTAAAAAAAATTAAAGATAAAATAAGCACCACACCTCTCATTGAAACCTGTCCTACCTATGAATCATCCGGTGTATATTACACTACATAGATACATATAACCTCATCCATCCACTCCATCAATACCTAATAATCGTCCTCTAAAAGTTGATTATGTCCCTACCCTTTAATATTTAATATCTGAAAAAATAACCCTCGGTAAAGGTTCACCGAGAAGTAGTATCATATGATGCTTTATCATATCAATTCTCATGATGACTATATTTCCCACATATATGACTCACCTTGGGTGATGCCTTGTAATTAGGTATGATGTGTCCCTTTTTCCCACACTAGTAACAAAATTCCTAACTAATCCTTGACATATATTGTTCACTCATGGAAATACATCTATTTGGGTCATCATGCTTCATTTTTTGGATTAATAGAAAACTCATATTATTACCTATTGTCTCTAATATTCCAAATATCAATTTATTCCCGATTATATCAACCTCGTATATCTCTTCCATGTACTAAACGTCTAAAAATAAGTGTAGGAATATGAAAATTATCAAATATTAAATATCGTCCCTCAATCCCATATCAAAAATCCAATACTTGAGGTAGTTCTTAGAAATTTACTCTAGAATCATGTCCTCAAACTCATCAAATAGAGTAGAGAACTACATGATAAGATGATCTATTTACTTCAATGAAATTTACTCATGATCTCTTACATATAATCATGTCTCATGTTAAAACAAAAGAAAAAGATAAGTAAAAAATAAATAACACCAAGAGAAATGTTTCTGTATAATCCCATAATTCCCATGAAATAACAATATAAATTAAAAAATTTATCATTAGAAGAACACTCCCACAATACAAGCCATTTTTTACATTCCTATCACTAGTTTTCAAGCACACTTATAACTCATGATCGTGATTCAAAATCATGATAATATTATTCAATTATTATATGAACCATTTTATAAAATTTTTATGAATAAAAACCATTTAACGCATATTTTAAAGGAATTTCCCCTATATAAGGATAAAATAATTTTAATGGTCTCCATGTATTGGATAAATGCACCAGGTTATCATACATAGAAAAATTGGAACATCATCACCATTAAACATACATTTGACTAAATAAACAAAATAGTAAAATAGGTGATATCAATAAGATATCATATAAAAATAATGTTACCCAAGATAAAACATTTAATAACTAGAAAATAAGGTCTCATCAAATAACTAGAATCCATAAAACAATATTGAGCCCTAATAATCAATGGTTTCATCTCTATATGATGATATGTCACAATCATTCCAACCAACTCTATAGGCTACATGAATTAGGGGATCCATCTTCAATATAAAATTCATCCCATTAATAGTATCATATAAATCAAAGGATAAAAAAAAGAAAAATTTAGGGTATTATAAATAAATTTCATTTGGATAAAACCGAATAATCTATTAACTTTCTATCCACATGCATTAGTTATTTATTATTTAATATATTGTTTGTTAAAACATTTCATTATAAAATAATTTTCCTTACAAAATTAGGATCAAAATGTTCTTTGGTTTTTTGCCTCTAAATCTATACATATTCAATAATTCGATGAATATGATAATTAATTTATTAGGAATAATCAATGGAAATGAAAATTTTTAATGAATACATAAATAAAGAGGAAATATAATATAAAATAAGTAGGAAACAATTGTCTCTACAAATTAGAAAAGGGACAATCACATCATAATGGAATCCAAAACTCAAATAGTAATGTTAAAAATGAAAAACAATGATGTAAAATTATTAGGGACACAATCCATTAGAAAGGATACCCCTACATGACATGGAATCTAATTCACATGTATAGTGATATATAAATCTACATGGGAATTCATTTGATTAATTTTTCCATATAAACCATTGATATCCAAATGTGTTATTATATCATCAACATGTTTATAAAAGAATTTATTATTTCATAATATTTTCCCTGAAATTTATTTAGATTCCTATGAATTAAAAACTGATTTCAAATAAAACCTATCATTCAAACATTTTAGAAAACACATCATGTGAATCAAAATAGCTTTCAATAGCTAACCATTTTTAATATAATTTCATATTGATAAGAGATAAATTTCACCACATATGGATATCATATAAAAAATATTCATAAATTTAAAAACATAATCATAAGAGAACAATCCTTCCATTGGAATAGTCGTTATATAGAGACACCTACCATTAATAAATTAAAAACCATAATGACCTATAAAATTAGTTTCGGAATTTATAAAATATGTCTTCAAAAACCATGTTCCCAGAGGAAGAAATATTATTTCTCTAAAAAAACAATCTTATGTAGAAATCACATCCATTTAGGTTTTTATTATGATAAGGGGAATATATTTCCTGATAATATCTTGTGGGAAGAGGATAAAATGTGTGAAAAATCAATAATCCTTGATGAGATCCAACCAAACAGTTCATGAATCACCAAATATTCTATGGTACAGTCCTCCATATATTCATGGAAGTTATTTTTAAATATTTTGAATGATTAATGATGATTATAGTTTTAAACAACCAATTTAATTATTGTGAAATTCAATAATAAAAAATTCAGATCTATGTTCAAATTTAGAAATCATAGTTTGAAAAATAATTCCCTAACTATATGTTTGTCACTATCCTTGGGAAAATATTTCACACTATTTCTTTGAGAGATCCATAAAAAATTTAAAAATATTCTCAAGAGGTGATATATACACATGAAAATAATAAAACATCATTACATTTATTCTCGGAGGCCTATGTGGATTCAAAAACCTTCTTCAAACAATAAAAAATTTAGTAGAACTGATATGGCCATTTCATATGGTTATCTCTTGGATTGAATATCCTTTTCGTTAAACAATGTGTCTATCCTTACAATTTCATAAACATATATATTTACACCTCAAACTCCTAATAAATTCATAAATAATATAATCGATATACCATGCTAAAAATAAATAAATACATTTTAACATGAGGGAATAAAATGGGCAGAAATACTCATATATGTTAGTAGGAATGAGGGAGGACTGAAATGTGTAATATTTATCTGTAGCGATAGCTACATCAGGTCCATGAATATACGTTTACATATATCAATTTAGGTAATCTACCATGGCTATAGAACTATTTCTAGTAGACTACATTTTCAGGTGATTCTTCATGTTTCCTGTCTATTTCTCTACCCTAGAATTATTATTATATCTTTTAGGATGTTCAGTAAGCTTGTGATCAATTTTTTAGATCACAAGGTTCCTTGATCATCTGTGTTAAGGCTAGTCTTCCTTGAAATATGACACATCATGTTTGAATAACACTATTTCCCTACCAAAGTAATGAATTCCTTAGTAGTTCATAACTATAAAATCTATCCAAACACTCATCCAAAACATTGTAACAAAAATATTAATAAATAAATGAATTATTAAACTATCCAAGATATAAAATGAATATAATTGTGACTCTAAAAGTTTACCTCCAATAGTTCCAAAGGTAAAGAATAGGTCAAAGTGTAAAAAACATAATAGGGGAATGACTATCATAATACAAATATTATATAGAGAAAATGACCCATAGATAATAATATATCTTGAAAACTAATATATCATTATGAATGTAATTCCATATAGAAACTAGTATATAAAATAAAACATAAAAACATCATATAGCAATAACCCCAATAGTTGGTCTCAATTCCAAGTTCATAATTTAAAAATGTTCCTTGAATCACTCATAAAAAATGAAAAAATTACATTTATAAACGTTTAAATATAAAATTAAACCCAAATGGACCCTCATCAATGCATAATATGGTAATTTTGAAAAATAATACTACTACCTCAGTGAAAAATAAACTATAATACCAATACTCACATATTTCGTGTAAAATATTTCCCTATTTTGAAAAAAATACCCAATGTTATATCCATATAAAAAAATATATACTAAAAATAATATTAAGAGAAATAACTCTAAACAACCTACCCATTGGCTTATTCTTATCAAATCGTAGTCGCCAATTTTTTATAATCCCATACACTAAATTTCACAAATTTATGATACAAAATATATCACATATCCACAATTACAATATCATCATCTCCATTATATATTGAATCCCATACCATAACACATCTTAAGACATTCCTTAAGATTTATTGGGAAATTTTTCATCAAACATCACATAATCTTCATAGATGTGTATTGTGACTATGAAGGATGTCATCCAAGTGACCTACTATGACCATAAAAGAAACCCAACCAAGAATACAACTTTTTACCTCATCATCATCACACTATCACCATGTTAGTATCAGAACACATAAATTTTACTCTAACCTCTATCCACAACAAACTATGTGTCAAATCGTATATAAATTTCAAACTATATTACATATAGAAGAAATAGTAGGGAACATAGAGTGTTCAAATATTTCTTCCCTTTTGAATCTATGTATTGGAAGAAAAAAAACATAACCAACTTATTTAGTTTCTATAAGTAATTAAAATAAACTTTAGAAAATTATATATTGATTTCTAAAATTATAATCCATAAGAACCAAGAGATCCGTAATTTTAGGGTATTTAGGATTTTAGAAACATGATATATCTTATTTAAAATATTATATAAAATAATTATTTTGATTCAAAAATATCCATCCCAAATGTATTTATTTTCATATTACTAGAAATCAATACTCACAATGTAAAATCCCAGACATCCTGGAGATATATCTGTATTTAAAATTTGGATTAATTAAAATATAATTGGATCATGAAATGTTTACCAGGTGAATAATGAATATGGGGGTGCCCTAGGGTTTTGAGACATTAAATAATGGGAAATTATTCCATCCTATGCATACAACATGGTCGAAACATGGTTAGTAGTAACCATGGACCCAAACCATGATATTTAGAATGAAGATTACATGATTTAAGAAACCATTCGTGGGGAATGTCCAATCCATGAAAGCATGTAAATAGGTATTACACATGTTTATTGAATTTTTTTTTCTAACCATTTAGGTTCCCCAGGTAACCATATGACTTTGACCCCTCTTGGATAGAGTTTGGCACACGGTTACTGCCCAGTTTGGTAATCAATTTTTCTTAAACATGAACTGCATTAAAATAACTATTTTACCATTTTCCCCTCGAGATTTAATGTTCTATACATAGTTTTCTTCTAAATTTTACCTCAATCAACCTATGTGTTGAACAATAAATTATAAGGATTCCCAAGGATCGATAACCTTAATTTCTAGGCAGTTTGGAGTGATGTTGGTTGTAGATCAGTTCTCTAAGAATATCTGACGCTCCTCTTGATTCTATTTTTCTTGATTTGGACGTGTGGTTTCATTATTCTTAATATGTATCCATAAAACCGTCTTTTTCATTGTAACATAGGTTGTGGATCTAAGGGGATCCTAAATTTGAAGCCTAGGCTAATTATAAGTGAGCATTAGACTATAGATTCGAGGTAGGTTGTCTATAATTTATATCTTATAATCTTGGAGTAAAATTGTGCATGTGTGGAAGTTTTAATTGTTCTGTATTATTGTTCATATAATTCTTTTAAATTAATTGGGTTAAATGGTGGGAAAATGATGAATTGAACCCCTCATTATTTTTGTGGTTTTTATTGATGATGAATACACAGATTTAGGTCGACACATGGGGTCTTCCACTATTCCCAAAGATGGAAAATTTTATTCTTATACAAATAATTAACTTCTGATAAAGTATAGAACATGATGAACTTGTTGAAATTTTAGTTGATTTAAACAAAAAACTTTAATTGATACTAATAGACTTCGAAATTGTCAAATGGTATTGTTTTTTTACAATGAAATGGGTTGGATGAAACATAGTGACTATGATAAATGAAAAATAATTATATACAAAATGCATAAGTGGGTTAATGAATGATAAAATAATGAACATGTTAGGTGGTTAAATTAGTGAAAATTGTTGAATGCT
The DNA here is from genome assembly GCA_963277665.1 of Viscum album. Classification (NCBI taxonomy): domain Eukaryota; kingdom Viridiplantae; phylum Streptophyta; class Magnoliopsida; order Santalales; family Viscaceae; genus Viscum; species Viscum album. The sequence continues at coordinate 446,648,553 of OY728160.1, forward strand.
CTATATGGGATATTTTATGGAAATTGATGAATATGTAAAATTTTCCAGGTTATGGGAATTGTTTATTTTGATAATCCATTAAGGATTAAGAATGGAGAAATCAGATATATAGGATATAAAATTTAATTTGTAAATATGTTAATGGTTTGTGTCTTGATTTTTATTCACATGTTGAATAATTATGATATATTAATGTAATTTGTATTCATTTTTGTATGGTGTGTGATATGATATAGGTGGTAATGTGATTAGAAGCAATTGTACATGGATTGGTAATTGTGTAGTGATGGACATGAGGATCTAAACCAATGAGAAGATGTAGACTAAGGATCTACCACACATAATTCATGCATTATGGAATTTGATTGAGGTTATATTCCCCTAATGGTTGTATTTGGATAGACTACCAAGATGGAGGATCAAAGGCAAGTGTGTCAAAAAAAATTCTGAAAAGTATTTCCCTAGCTCAATAAGGAACATGAATTATTACGTTATAAATTCTAATTGACTGGATTAGGCCATAGTATAAATGATTTAAATTCATAACCGATGTAACAATTGATGAATGTGGAACAAAAGATGACAATTATTTATGTGAAAAATGTTAAATAATGTCATTCGAGTTATCAATTTTTTACATTTTAAGTTATTTAGTACTTTCATAATCTATCTATTTGTTCTGGATATTTTGTAGACACTATTTATAGTGGCATAATAAGGATTAATGACATCATACCCTCACCTCTATTGGCCACACAAGAAAATTTCAAGGGTGGAGGTCTGAATAAGGGATCTATTCCTAGGCTAGGTAGTTGATTGGTGCATGGGATATGCACGTATTAGGGATTTTGAATCAGTTACAAGGACCATTTTGGTATTTATATGTTTTCTTTTTTGGGTTTTGTATAACTTGACATTGTATGATATGACATAGCACATTTACTATTTGAATGTTTCTCTATCCCCAGTTTTGGGAAATGATAGTTAATGCATTTATGTTGGTTTTAGTCTATTGTTTCTTTTATTTTGTATTATTATATAATATATATTAATCTTATTAAGAATTTATATTTTCCCCATATTCTCTTTTAGAAACATTTTAATAGTCTTTAGCCTTTGGATTATGTGGAGGTGTGCATGAGGTCTTGTAGAAACCCATCCTAGGGAAATATTTTAGTGTCATACATGATAGGGATGATAAAAAGTAGTATCATATCATTTAATTCCCCTGATCATAATATTTGGGAATGTTAGATGGAAGGTTAATATATGTCGTTCCGTATAAATGTCTAATTTGTTAGAGTATCTAACACATTAATAAGGGAAACCCCATATTCCTAGGGTCAGGAATGTTGTTCTTTATGTGCAATTAGAGTTGAATGCTATTTCCCCCTTGGGTGATGAACATGTTTTTATAATGCGACTATCCATTGATATTATGATCATGGATGAAATTCCATGATGTTGTGAGTTAATTCACTAAAATAGGCACCTAGGTAAATAGGTGGAATTCATCATTGTGGAAACACATGAGAAGGGTGTGTGGGACATGAAGGGTAGATTGGATTTTAGATTCCAAAAAATTTTAATGGTGTAACGTCTAACAAAAAATATTAATGTGGGTAAATGTAAGTAATGTTAATGAATGTTTAAATAAAACCTTCATAAATGAAATTTTGTAAATGAGTTAAAAATATAGGTTGTAACAAGTTGTGAATCAGTAAATGTGACAAAAAGAGAAATATTTATGTGGTGAAAGTGGAAATGTTTATAACATGATTCTTAGAAAAAATGGATTGCCATTGTGTGATTCTTTTTTTTCTCTTTTAATCATGAACTTTAGTAAGGATGGTTGAGTGTAGTGTTTTTTTTCTTATGGTTTTCATTAGGATAGTGTTTACAAAATGAGTTGTTAATTGACAATGGAGGTCCTTATTTTGTGTAATCAATATAATCATGAAGTTATGTGTTCTAATATTCATTTTTTTCATTATATAGATATGAGACCACAAAATGTGTTCTTTTTTGATAACATGAGAGCATCACCAAGAATTATCTACTATAGTAGTGCAAGATCCCCTACTGGCCATGGGTTACCAAAGAGAGGATCATTTCTATGATTACTTCACTCATTTTACAATGATGATGTAAAAACAACCCTCGAGGGTAATTCCAAGAAAATTTGATCTATCTATAGTGTTATGGATGTAACACCATCTTACATTACTGGAGATTGTGGAATTGAGTACAATGCATGTGGAATGTTTGAACATGAAGGGACACAGTATGTGGGTATCACCATTTTTTTGGAAATGACCTTGTATATGGGTGGTTTTGGAAGTTATAGTGTTGTTGTTTGGATACATTGGATAGTAAGTTATGTTAAATTTATGGGTATTTTTTGTTGTATCTTTGGATAAGATTTTTCTTTGTGGTTGATGGGTATTATCTTGTGGTATAGAATTGGTAACCCTTGTAGGATATGATTGTATTAGTTACATTTTATTTTGAAATTTATATCATGGTTCATGGTAACATTTGTGAAGTTGTGTTATTATAGTCTAGAAACAAAGGCTAAATGATTTCTTCTATGTGTCGGAGGCCATGTTCTGGGATGGTGGATGGATATCCACTAGTGAGTAGTGACTTGTTAGATGTTTGATTTATATGGCCTATTGGGAGGGCATTGTGACATGTTACCTCTAACCCTACATTGGCATATTGGTATCATTGATCCTTTAGAGTGAAAAATTAGAGTTCATAGTTATTTCTTATGTGATATTGGGTGTGTGAGGAAAATACGAATGCTTTTGATTTGGCATGTGCGGGTTGGGCGAAGTCAGTTGAGTGAGCTGGTTAAATATTTTGGGACACGTAATGTAACAACCCAAGTAAATAAAGAATATTAATTTTTCATATTTATTAATATTTGTGAATAGAATATTAATATTAATTTAAAGGGGATGCTATGTTCAATGGAATACCCAATACGCAACAACGAGTTTCTTTGAAATCTTACGATGAACACTAATAATATAATAATATTGTTGTAAATGGTAGTAAAATCTTAACCGATGTAATGGCGGGAATTAACAGAACTAACTAGAATGTTATTATATATTCTTTCCAAGTATTGTTTCATTTATTCAATAAATTTTAGATTCTTAAAATGCGAATGAATCCAATTTTAAGCGTAAATATTCTAATATTCATTAAAAGGTTGATTAACCTAATTTTGATGGAGAACGCATTTTAAATCCACTTTTTGAAAATTTTATATGTTATATTTGACAAAATAAAAATCTTTTTAGAATCGGTACATCAAAATTTACTTCTTATAAATGTTTGGTATTTTTCCGATATAGTTCATTTTTAATGAATAGTGTAAAATGATTTATTTTAATTCAAACCCTCATTTTAATATAATTTTTCTATATGATTAGATTATCTTTTTAATTGGTTTTGATGTGAAATTATAATATATTTTTAACATTTAATCCAATGGTGGTCATTGTAATTAATTTCACTTTGAAATTGGACTTAAACTAGTGTTGATCTTTTGATATATTTTGTTTCTTAAAAACATACTATTTTTTTTTGACAATGGAAATTAATTATTAAATTGATTAATGAAACTTATATGTTTTGAATTTATTAAAATGGACATCATTTTTGAATTTGGAATATCAAATATAACTTAGGGTGAATTTTTGGTATTTTTCTGAAAAACATCGATTTTTGATGAATAGTGAAATCACTAAGTGGTAGTTAAAAAAACTCATTTTTCGTTTAAATAAAATTTTACCACCTATGTGATTTGAATTTCAAAAATATGACACAAATTTTTGTTATTAGAATGTAAAAGGTGGTTCAATGGGATGAATATAATTTTTGGTGAATAGTAACTTTTAAGTTTTATTAATCACGATTAAAGGTAATTAGTGTAATTTATGGTAAAGATGGTGTTATAATAATATGAAATGACCATGAAACATGTACTGAACTTATTGGATAAGCCATGTCCGACCAATAAAATCCATGGGTAAACTTGTGGACCCCATGGAGCTACTTGGGTAAGAAACTGACATTAATAACTTTTTATTTAATGTAAAAATAAAAATCGCACAAACATGTATTGTTTTACTAAATTTTTTTTTAAATATGGTTATACAAGTTATAATTTTGACTATAAATATTAATTGGAAATATAAAAATATTTAATATGTCATATTATATTTTTTATAATTTTTATACATTAAATAAATTAATTTATTTATGACCCCGTGATGATGCAGCGATTACCTCATTAATGAACGATTTAAATAAAATCAAAAGATAATGTAAAATATAAGAAATAAACTTTCCTAAAACCTATTGTATGAGTATATTTCGAACCCTTATAACCTTATCCTCTAAATATATCAATTCTGGACCTTTAAAATCTGAAACTCATTTTAATATAAAGTAACATTTCTTGAATTTCCAATAGTGCCCCTCCTCCCTCTTATAAAAGGCCCCCACCTCTACCTCCTTACCGAAACCTCTCAAACCATTGTCTTGGAAAAAATCTTCCCATTTTATCTCTCGACATCCTTCAATTCATCATATAATCCTTCACTTAGGCATGAATCTCTTCAAGAAACCCTTTTGGTTCCATCCAAAGGCAGTTACCCGATTTGTAGTAATGTCTTTTCTTATGTTATTTTGTTTTATTTTTCTTCTCCAACCACCGAAACTCTTTTTATTAAATTATTTTGTAACAAAACAAGATTATTCAATATACTAGGATGTTTTTATAAGAAGTATTGTTTCTACACTTACACACACCTTCGTATAATGGTTAGAGAACATATTGTTTCTGTGGATGGCGAATTTCTGCCTCACGAAACGATGATTGTTCAATATTATTTTAACACCTTTAATGGTGGAAATTAAGATGTAACTCTACTTATATATGATATATATTATGTTTATGATTTCCTTATACTTATGTATTTTTTATTTATGTCATTATTTTATGGTTTACGTTATGGATAAACGCGATATCTTCATTTTAGGAAGTGCGGACTACCGCCCCCTCAAAGTGATTCGATTCGTTAATGCCATATGTGGGATGTAAGAAGGATGGATTTAATGATATTATATATATTATATTATTCTGGTATTATAATATAACTTTATATCATTATGATTTAATTCCATTAACGTATTAAATAGAAATGAATGTAGCGTTCATGCGTACGTACAGATTACTGTCTCCATGAACGGTGCATTTCATTTCTTATGTCCAAATGTTATGTACTATAATAAGTAAATATATATAATGGATATATATTTTATATATTTAATCTATATTATGAATATCATTTTGGAATTATAATATATATATATATATATTGTTTTTAATTCCATTAATATGACAAAGAAATGGAAGTAGTGTTCATGCATACGTACGGCCTACCGTCTCCATGAACGGTGCATTTCATCTCCAAATTTTATGGAATAGTATAAAATTAATATATAATGGATATATATTATATATAAATCATTAATACTATTCTGGAGATGATGTAATTATAACTACATGAACAATTCTTTTCGAACAAGTTCATTTTTGACTCATGTACCGAACATCTACAAAATCATCTGATATGAACTCACATAATTAACTAATTATAATAACATTATAATATGTGATATGAATTGAATAATAAACATTAGATGAGTTCTTTAAGAAATTATTAATTGACCAATGTTTATAATTCAGGAATATAAAGAAATGAACAAGAGAAGTCAGACTTGAGGTAAGAGATCCTACCTCTCTCGTTCTTTTTAAATACTCTCTTTTATGTCATTTCTTTTAAGATCATCTTTATTAAGTTTTCTGATTTTCCTTTATATTACTCATTCTATAATTTTTATTTTCATATTATGAGAGACCCTATTTGATCTCATAAATCCATTTTTGGATGTTTTAAGTGGCGCTGTTAGGCTGCCGAGTTTTCATATGGGATTTTTCATCTCACTTTTATTCTCGTGAGATTTATGCTGCAATTGCCACAATTTCCTTTGAGTAGTGTATGTACTTCCCATTATTATACTCTTTGTGTAATATACATTCATTTATGAGTATTTACATCATTGTTTTATAGTCCTTCTTTAATGGGTTGTACATTTGGAATGTTTCCCACGTCTGTAAAGGAACCTTTCACCCTCCTATTTTTAAAGGACTTAATTTTGTTTTGTCTTTTAAATTACATCTTCTTATGGTGTGATATGTTATTATATATCCTTATTACAGTAATGTTTATGTCCAAGTGATTATATATACCCTTTATCTCTCTCATCAACTCTTTTTCTAAAATTTTATGTGACGCCGTTAGGATATCGAATTTTTGCAAGGGAACTTCTTAAACCAATTCCAATTCATTGGGTTAAACCACTACTTCTTGATTATGTCATGCTATGAATATGTGTGGATGACATATTATTGTTTTACACTGAGTATCCACTTATATTTAGTGTATTTATATTTTTCACACATAATTATGTCATTTATTTATCCTTGCTCTAATGGCATATACTTGATTGGGAATACATCTAAATTTATTCTCCTTCAGACATTTCTTAATGATATTCACTTTTATTCTTTTATAATGTGTATTTACAGCCCCTTTGATTTTCCATATCCATATTATGTCTACACTAAAGTCATTGAAATGTATTTAAAATGGTCTAATTTCATGTGGCATATAATTTAAATGTTCGAAATGGAAAAGGACTCTTTTATTAAAACATTGTTTCAAATGGTTTTAATGATTTATTATTTTAAACATTTATCATCCATTTCCATGATTTAAAAATGGTTTTATGGATTTTTTTTATATGCAGATGAATGTTTTAATACCATTTCAAAAGTTTCTAAGTGGAATGCGATACATTGATTCTAAAATCTCTTTTAAATGTCTTCTTTTAATATTTTCAAATTATAAATGGATATTTCCCTCATAGAGTTTTAATTATTTTAGTAGATGTTTTTATTTATGCAAATATCACGATGTGATCTCTTTTGATTGAAATATGGAAATTTTATGTTTCTTTTATTCATAATTCATGTTTTATGATTATGTTATGGTTCTTTCGCAATGTTTATGAAATCGGGTTGTTCCGTGATAAACTAAGGGCGGGTGGGCCCGAGATAGCTCTCCAATGCATTGGGTAACGGGAAGGAGTTAGATGATAAAGATTCTTCAAAGAGACTGAGGTAATATACTGTGATGGGTATTCCCAACGTAACCATCAGGGTTACTCCCTACGTAAGAATGTTATGAATTCCTCAAGTTACCTTTATGCCTTGTGATTTCTATTTAGTTATGCATAAATCATATGATTTCATGATGCATGTTAAATTTATTGTGTTTTATGAGTAAAGTACGATTACATTGATAATTATGTGTACATGGACTAATGTTTTCTTTCAGTATTTTTATAACCCTTACTGGTCTTTTTATGCTCATCCCATGTTTTTTTTTGAAATGTTTTTCACAGGACATAAAGTGGAATAGGGTTAAGGATAGATCAAGGAAATGATAATATCTCTAAAACAAGGAACTAGAGATGACACTTTTGTTCAAGAGTTTTTATTTTGTGGAAAAAATGGAAATTGAGTAGATGTGCCTACTTTTTAATCTTTGAGATGTAATAGTTATGTCCTAATTCTCTAAAACTCTAAACCTGAAAAGATCCTTAATGTGAATAATTCAATGTAATTCAATATACAAAAATGTTACAAGTATGGGTACTTATAGTTGGTATCAAAGGGAGCTTTAGAAAAAATTGGAGTTTAGAGTGTTGTTTAAGCATAGTGACAAGTTGTGTATAACCACAATGGTTATTAGATGAGATAGAGTCATTGTTATTTTAGAATGTCGGAATGAGTTTGAGAAAACATGGATATGTATATCAAGTGTTTATCTCCCTCTTTAGTACATGATGATTTTGTTGATATACACACACCGACTTTTGGTTTTAGTAAATGGATGGATCTAGTAGGCACCAAAGTGACAATGGGTTTGAAGGAAACTATGGTGGTTCTCTGATTAAGAGTCTTGAGGAAATGGGGGATTCAATGAGATATCATGTTTTTATTCTAAACCAACTATCAAGAGTCATGATCAACCACTTGAACCTTGGTGAGTTCTCTAATGCATCATGTATGAGATAACCAACTCGATGTGGATGTTCAGGTAATAATTATAAAGGTAACCATTAGGGTTTATACGATCCTTACTTTTTAGGTATTTATGGGTTACTCTATGATATAATGTAATATGAAATGCATGAGATTAAATTGAGGTTAAAATATGTTATGGTTATTTTTGAAGATTTTATCTCATTTTGGGGAATGTTTTTAGAATTATATAGTTTTGGAAAAAGGACAACACAGAGACCTTGTTACAACCCGTCGCATCGGAAAAAGAACCGATAATCGAACCCGCAACAAAAGTGCGACTGGTATTTATCACCTACCACTGGACTACATGAAGTACCTGGTTAGTTTCACTAATTCTTTTTAGTTAGATTATTTTATGAATCAAGAGTAAGATGATTTTGGGTTATCTATGGAAATTATTAACCTATCCTGGAGGATATGTGATTAGGTTAATTACTTTTCAGTATGAGGCTTTAAGAGTAACTGATGTTATTTGGAGATAAATGTAATGATTTACCTTGGAAGACTATGTGATTAAATACTTCTGAAATTTGGGTTTCAATCTTAGTTTGTTTTACTTTGATGAATTTTTTTGGACAATTGTTTATCGAATGGTCTTTATTTGATCTTTAGGTTTGGTTAGACAAATTTTGGAGATTAAGAATAGATTTTTTTATAAAGTATTATCATTTTTGGGTATTATCAAATCTTTTACTAACCTATTTGGTTTTGGTTTTGGTTAAGGTCTAAAGACATAGGAAATATATAGTACACTTTTTTGGATTAGGTGATTCTCAAGATGTAGATTATAGTACTCTTAATGTTAATAAGTCTTCCTCAATACTCATCTTTTGGAGAAAATATGATTTTGTGTAAGAACTCTAGTAAAAGTTGAAAGTCAACAAGACAAGTATGTATGTTTCCTTATGTTTCAGTTAATCTCAAAAATAAATTCCTCAATGAAAGGTATCATAAAAAAAAATGTTGTCTGTTAATTTTTCCTACTGGGTAATCAAATACCTTTTAACCCATCGCAAGTTTGTGATTTTGTGGTGGTTACCTTTCTCCTAAACATGTTTTCTATCACTCTCCATCAGAGAATGACCATTTGTTTTTTCTTCCATATCCATGTTTTCATACATGGAATCCTAGTATCGGTTAATTCAGGTGATCATTTTACTTCTCTTTCTTTCTTTTAAAGTGATAGTTCAATTTACCCCTTTTCCGATGTGGGACCTTCAATGATGTTTCCAATCCCAATTTTAAAATTGCGAGGACGCAATTCCCAAAAGGGGGGAAGGATGTAACACCCCAGGTAAGTAATGAATAATACTTTTTCATATTTATTAATATTTCTGAATATAATATTAATTTTAATTTAAAGGGGATGCTATGTTCTATGGCGTACCCAATACGAAACAATGAGTTTCTTTGAAATCTTACGAAGCACACTAATAATTTAATAATATTATTGTAAATGGTAGTAAAATCCGAGCCGTTGTAATGGAGATAATGAACAGAACTAACTAAAAAGTGATTATATATGCTTTATAAATATTTTAACATTTATTCAATAAATGTTAGATGATTAAAATGCGAATGAATCCAATTTTAAGCGTAAATATTCTAATATTCTTTAAAAGGTCAATTAACCGCATTTTGATGGAGAACCCATTTTAAATCCATTTTTTGAAAATTTTATATGTTATATTTGGCAAAATAAAATTCTTTTTAGAATTGGGACATCAAAATTTACTTTGTATAAATGTTTGATATTTTTCCAATAAAGTTCATTTTTTAATGAATAGTGTAAAATGATGTATTTTAATTCAAAACCTCATTTTAATATAATTTATTTATATGATTATATTATCTTTTTAATTGGTTTTAATGTGAAATTAGAATATATTTTTAACATTTAATCCAATGGTGGTCATTGTAATTAATTTCACATTGAAATTGGACTTAAACTAGTGTCAATCTGTTGATATATTCTATTTCATAAAAATGCGTTATTTGTTTTGACAAAATGAATTAATTATTAAATTGATTAATGCAACTTATATGTTTTGAATTTTTTAAAATGGACATAATTTTTTAATCCATAATATCAAATATAACTTAGGGTGAATTTTTGGTATTTTTCGGAAAAACATGATTTTTTGATAAATAGTGAAACCACTAAGTGGTTGTTAAAAAAACTAATTTTTTGTTTAAATGAAATTTTACCACCTCTGTAATTTGAATTTAAAAAATTATACATAAATGGTTTTAATTATAATGAAAAATGTGGTTCAATGGGATGAAATTAATTTTTTGTGAATAGTAACTTTTTTGTTTTATTAATCGCGATTAAAGGTAATTAGTGTAATTTAAGGTAAATATGATATTATAATAATATGAAATAAACTATAAACATGTCCTACCCTTATTTTATGAGCCATGGCAGACCAATAGAATCCATGGGTCAACTTTGGGACTCCATGGAGCCACTTGGGTAAGAAAATGACATTAGTAACATTTTATTTAAAGATTAAATAAAAATGTCACAAACATGTATTGTTTTAATAAACCAATTATTACATGGGGTTATACAAGTTATAATTTTGACTATAAATATTAATTGGAAATATAAAAATATTTTCTACATCATAGAAATTTCTTTATAATTTTTATACATTAAATATATCAATTTATTTTTGACACGATTATGAAGTAGCGATTATCTCATTAATGAACGATTTAAATAAAATGAAATGATAATGTAAAATCTAAGACTTAAACTTGACTAAAACTTATTGTATGATTATATTTAGAATCCTTATCACCTTATCCAAGAAATATACCAATTTGGGAACTTTAAAATCCAAAACTCATTTTAATATAACGTAACATTTCTTGAATTTCCAAGAGTGCCCCTCCTCCTTATTATAAAAGGACCCCACCTCTACCTCCATACCCACACCTATCAAGTCATTGGCTCGGCCAAACTCTGCTTCTTTTATCTATTCACATCCCTCTATTCATCATTTAATCCTTCTCTTAGGCAGAAAGCTCTCCAAGAAACCCTTTTGGTTCAAACAAAAGGGAGTTACCCGATTTGAAGGTAATGTATTCTCTTATGTTCTTTTGTTTTATTTTTCTTCTCCAACCACCTAAATTTTTTTTATTCCTTTATTTTGTAACAAAACCAGTATCTAAAATATACTATGATGTTTTTATGAGAATTATTCGAGCAAAACATACACACACCTTCGTCTAATGGTTAAAGAACATACTATTTCCATGGATGGAGAATTTCTGCCTCACGAAATGATGATTGCTCAATCTTCTTTAAACACCTTTCATAGTGGACATTAAGATGTCACTATATTTATATATAATATATAATATGTTTATGTTTTCCTTATTCTTATGTATTTTTCATTTATGGAATTTATTTACGGTTTCCATTATGGGTAAACGTGATATCTTCATTTTAGGAAGTGTAGACTACCTCCCCCTCAAAGTGATTTGATTCGTTAATGACATATGAGGAACGTACGAAGGATGGAGTTCATGATATTATATATATATATATGATATTATACAGGAATTATAATATACCTCTATATCATTATGATTTCATTCAATTAAAGTATTAAATAGAAATTAAAGTAGAGTTCATGCGTACGTAAGGATTACTGTCTCCATGAACGGTGCACTTCATTTCTTGTCTCCAAATGTTATGTACTATTATATGTACATATATATAATGAATATATATTATAAATATTACATATAAATGATGAATATCCTTCTGTAATTATAATATATATATATATATATCTCAATTATTTTTAATTCAATTAATATGACAAAGAAATGGAAGTAGTGTTCATGTGTACGTACAGCCTACCGTTTCCTTGAACGGTGAATTTCATCTAAAAATGCTATGTAATAGTTTAAAATGAATATATACTGGATATATATTATATTCAAATCATTAATACTATTCTGGATACGATTTAATTATAACTACATTGACAATTCTTTTCAAACAAGTTCATTTTTTACTCTTTTACCGAACATCGACAAAAACATCTGATATGAACTCACATAATTAACTAATTATTATAACATTATAATATGTGATATGAATTGAATAATAAACATTAATGGAGTTCCTTAATCAATTATTAATTGACCAATGTTTATTATTCAGGAATATAAGAAACGAACAAGATAGGTCAGACTTGAGGTAAGGGATCCTACCTCTCTCTTTCTTTTTATGTACTCTCTTTTATGTCATTTATTTTAAGATCATATATATTATGTTTGGGGATGTTCCATTATATTCCACATTCGGAAATTTATATTTTCATATTATTGGAGACCCTATTTAATCTCATAAATCCATTTTTGGATGTTTTATGTGGCGTCATTAGGCTGCCGAGTTTTCGTAAGGGATTTTTCATCTCACTTTTATTCCAATGAGATTTATGCTACATTTTCCACCATTTCATTTGAGTGCTGTATGTACTTCCCATTATTCTAATATTTGTGTAATATAATTTCGATTATGAGTATTTACATAAATTTTGTATAGTCCTTCTTTCATGGGGTGTACGTTTCGAAAGTTACCCAAGTCGGTAAAGGAACCTTTCACCCTCCTATTTTTAAAAGACTTATTTTTATTTTGTCTTTTAAATTACATCTTCTTATGTTGGGATATTTTCTTATATATCTGTATTTCTGTCAATTTTATGTCCAAGTGATGATATAACCTTTATCACTCTCATCAAATCTTTTTCTAAAATTTTATGTGACATCGTTAGGCTATCAAATTTTTGCAAGGGAACTTCTTAACCCAATTCCAATTCTTTGTGTTAAACCTCTACATCTTGATTATGTCGTGCTATGAATATGTGTGGATGATATCTTCTTATTTTACACTCTGTATCCACTTATATTTAGTGTATTTATATTTTTCACACAAAATTATGTCATTTCTTTATCTTTTCTCTAATGACATGATCCTTGATTGGGAATACATCTCAATTTCTTCTCATTGAGACATTTCATTAGGATATTCACTTTTATTCTTTTATAAAGTGTATATACAGACCCATTGACTTTCCATATCCATATTATGCCTATTCTAATGTCATTTAAATGTTTTGAAAATGGTCTACTTTCATTTGTCTTATAATTTAAATGTTCAAAATGTAAAAGGAATATTTTTTTAAAGCATTGTTTTAAATGGTTTTAATGATTTTTTCTTTTAAACATTTATCATCCATGTCCATGTTTTAAAAATGGGTTTAAGGATTTTTTATATTAACATGAATGTTTTATAACCCTTTCAAAAGTATCGATGTGGTATGGGAAACTTTGATTCTAAAATCCCTTTTAAATGTCTTCTTTTAAAATTTTCAAAGTATAAAGGGATATTTCTCTCATAAAGTTTTAATGATTTTAGTAGATGTTTTTATTTATGCTAATATCATGATGTGATCTCTTGTGATTGAAATGTGGAAATTTTTTGTTTGTTTTATGCATGTTTTAAGTGTTATGATTATGTTATGGTTCTTGGGAAATGTTTATGAAATCGGGTGGTTCTGTGATAAAATAAGGGCGGGTGAGCCCGAGATAGTTCTCCAATGCATTGGGTAATTCAAAGGAGTTAAACACGAAGGTTTCTCCAGAGAGATTTAGGGAATATACTGTGATGGGTATTCCAAACATAACCATGAGGGTTACTCCCTACGTAAGAATGTTATGAATGCCTCAAGATACCTCTATGCCTTATTATTTCTATTGAATTATGCATAATCTTATGATTTCATGAGTAATGTTAAATTGCTTATGTTTTATGAGTAAAGTATGATTTCATTGATATTTATGTGTACATGGACTTATGTTTTCTTTCCGTATTGTTATAACCCTTACTGAGCTTTGTATGCTCATCCCATGTTTTTTTTTGAAAAGTTTATCATGGGACATAAAGTGGAATAGGGTCATGGATGGATCAAGGAAATGATATGCTCTCTAAAATAAGGAACTAGACATGACACTTTTGGTCAAGAATTTTTATTTTGTGGAAAAAATGGAAACTGAGTAGATGTGCCTACAATGTATTCTTTGAGATTTAATAGTTATGTACTAATTATCTAAAACTCTAAACCTGAAAAGATCCTCAATGTGAATTATTCAATGTAATTCAATATTAAGTAATGTTATAAGGAAGGGTCCTTACACATAAAATCTGTTATGATAAATAGTTGAATGACTTTGGGAAATTGAGGGTGACCTCGAGGGAGGTTAACCAGTATTATAGGTACCTTGGAATGTGAATCATTTGTGGGTACATTAGAGCAGGAATCAATTCTCATTTTTTGTCATTGAGTTTTGATTAAAATAACACGATTATGCATCATTTTTCCATTTATGGAAACAATTCATCATTTGATTTCGGTTTTATGGTTTTCTTATGATGTAATGAACATAAAGATTCCAAAAGAGACAATTTATAATGTTTTATGGGGGATGCCGGTTGATATTTGTGGATGAGATAAGGATGACAGAGGAATGCAAGGAAGATTTTTATATAGAGAGAACCCATGGTTAGTGGTGGTCATGATGTTTGGTTTTTGTTTGAATGGTTTAGTTGTTGGATGATTACATTCCGAATATCTCTATACTACTGAGACTAACAGAATTAGATGAATTTTTAGTTGTATAGGAATTTTATTATGTCTGTTTATGTTTGTATCATGGTGTCTAGAGTTGGGATTGATGTGTAGCCATAGGAATCTATGAGACCTTGAAGGTTCACAAGTGTATTTTATGGGGGCACACATGGGTAATCCCAAATTTTATTCATGATGGGTGAAATATTTTCCCAAGATAACCTAATAACATTCTCTCTGAATCAAAATTAGTAAGCATGACAATGTATGAGATCATTGGTTTTATATTGATTTGTTGGACCATTGTGTTTATGTTGATAACATCTAGGGTTGTTACTAGTTATCAAGAGATGTGTGGTGGAAGTAGTTCCATTAGGATCATTCATTTATGGATACTTCATATAGAGTTAGAAATCACTGGTATGTTTAGTTGGAATACATGGCTGGGTGATGTTGAGGTACTTGTGGGAAGAGAAGACTGATAATTTCATCAATTAAAGGAGTTCCAATAAATGGAGGTGGTATCAAAAATTGATAATTGGAAATGATCAATGAATACATCAAATTATTCTTCAATCTAGTGATGATCCTGAAAAATTTCCTGAAATCATCATGGGTATGCAGAGAGAATTCTAGAATTAATCTTAGATACCTAGATGTATTTTAGTTGTATGTGGGGACTCTTGGATGTTATTCTCTTAGAGTGGTGCATTTAGATATGAATGTTGGGAAATAGATGATCATCCATTTATAGTTGAGATCCTTGGGAAATTACAATGGATGATGAATGTCTTGGTTTAATTTCATGGATAATGAAAACAAGTAGTGGTTAATGTTGGTTTTATTATTCTTCTAGAAGCTATATTACTACATCCAAATTTTTGGCGTTCCACTTGTGTTTTAAGCATTGTATGTGATGGTTGGAGTAGATTTAGGAGAGAAAATACATTGAGTCTCCTAAGGTGGTGATCGGTATGTCAGTCATAGAGATGAAGAGAAAACTATGGGGTTGATGTGGTGAAACCATGATGATATTGGGAAACATGTGATGTTTATATTTGGGTTCCTCAGTAATGAACTGGCCTACGATCTATGTTTTGGTTAATTGAGCCATTATATGACTTGGGGCTCAGGGTGGTTCTAGGAAGAATTTGAGATGCCTGTGTTATAATTATTGATGGTGCTAGTAATAGAGGTTGGGTGTTAAGACATTAATGTAAATAGGGTATGAACTCGACTAGAGTGTATGGGTGACCTTGGGATGGTTATTGCGGTGGAGGAATTAGGGAATTGCAAATTAGTGTCATGCCAACAGTGAAGATGTGTGTTCCCAAGATGAGTCTGTCAGGGGTTGATCCACTCTGATTGAAAATAGAATGAAGGTGGTGGGTTTTCAAATATCGTTTTCGAATGTTTATGAATAAGAATTTTTTTAGATATTGGAATTTATTTTTTGGGATAATAAGGATTTTTTAATTCGATGAATGAGAGGAAGAGATTCTTGTGTTTGGAATACGGATCGGTCTAGTAGGGCACAACAATTAGTTGGTGCTTTTGCAGTGGAGATTTACCAAAAGTCAAATAAATATATCAGGTATGAGAAATAGGTAATATTTATATTCCATGAGTGAGAAAGATACATGGGAAGGTAAAGGGTGTGGTGTGTTAATAGTGGAAGATGGATTTTTTGGGAGATACCAGTCACGGTGGTCTCACAAGACAAGGTTTAAAGGGACTAGACATGGTAATTTACAATCCCCCTCCAATTTTATATTTGTAAGTGAATTAGTGAACCAGAAATGAGGAAGAACTATACAGTATTCATGTTATTCCAAAGATTCAAATGGATTGTAAAGACCCATAAAATTCAAGGGATATTTTTTCTTAATTTTATTTGGGATTTTACACGAACGCAATTTCTGACGGCACCTGATTCCAAGGCCCGGTGAGCCCAGAATAATTTTCCGAAGTTTAGCTCGGGTACATTCAGTGAATGAACGAGCGGGATTTCCTAACTTTTGAACCAGTGCTCGGAATCGAAATTCGAGGGTACCGATGAAACCGTAGTGCTGGAAATTTCTTATGAATACATTTACTGGAGTTCTGTTTGCTCGGGAGGAATTGTTAAAAATTATGCAATTAAATGTTAGGTAAAATAAATTGTGTGCAAATTTATTTTATCCATGGTAGTTTAATTCTCTCATGGGAAGTTGTTGGTGGGGCCCACAACCACCCAACTTCCCATGTGAGGTTATGAGGGCGGTGGGGCCCACACGATCCCCCATCTTCTCATATTACCTAACTCCTCTAATCACTCTATTAAGTTTGTAACCCTTAAAACTTCCCATTTAATTTATGGCCTTCCCTCACCCCAAATTTATTCAATGCCAACACCATAATTTAATTAAGTGAGTTATGTATTTGAAATTTGAAATTTTGAAAGTCATGAATTAAGATAATAAAATGAGAGGGGTCTTATTTTATTAGGTTGTCTTGTGGTGTAAGGGGATTGGGGAGAAGAAAACACTAAGTCTTCATGTTCATCTTCTTCCTCATCGAAGAATGCGAAGAACGCCGAGCCTTCGATGAAGAACTCCATCACCACAAAGGGGAGTTCATCGTACCGTCTTCTTCCATTTCCACAGCTGCTGATAGATGCCATCCTCGGAGATCGATGACGGGATGCCGTGTACTGCGACGCGGATGACTCTCTTCTTTGTGACGCCGACGACGCTTACGGAGTCATCTTCCGCGACGTTCTTTTCCGCGACGAACCATCGTTCATTCTGTTATCAAGGTAGGGGTGTGTTTTTCTTTAAGCAATGATGATTCTTCCTTCCATTGTTTATCTTGACCAGCTTTCTTCCAAACTAATGTTGAACGACCGGGCCAAAAAAACACATCCCGATCCCTCTGCCGTTTTTGTGAATGTTTGGTGGGATCTTCGTGTTCTTCATGGGTGATGAACATCGGAACGTTGAGAGTTTGATGTGTGACGCAACTATCCCAATTGAAGACCCCACATCACGATGTCCTAGCGAAGGTGCGACGACGATAGCAGGCAACAGATCAAACCAAAATGGGAGGGACCATCCCTTGACAGTTATTCGAGCGGGTGAATCAAATCGTGATTTTGGAGTCGTTCGGAGGCCCGAAAACACAAGAGACGATTAAGGGACATCAGGTAGAATTAGTGTCTGAATTATCATGATGAATGGACCTTCATAATAAAGAATAGACTACACGGGAGGCACGCTGGCCGGAGGCGTCGGTTCTGGAAAATTTAGAAACACAACGTGTACCTCTGACGAACATGTCGTGTACCTCGGACGAACACGCCATGTAGTGTGGGTGTACTGCGGCATGAGTTTTGGGTTTATACATGTAACACATGGCGTGTGAACCCGCCCACACGGCGTGTAATCTCTACGCAGAATAGCAGAAGCAGCTTCGCGAGAAATGGCGTGTAATCTAGAAAATACACAGACACGGGAAGCAATACCCGACCAATAGGTACGACGTGTAATCTCTTCACAGAAGGGAAGAAGTGGCTTCGCGGGACTCGGCGTGTATTTTGTGGATACGAAGACATGGAGTGGAGTAGACGGGCATGTAATACACCACACAACCAGGCATGGACAACGTACACGGAGCCGACCCCAGATGTTTGGACACGGCATGTAACCATACCACACACTGTGTACATACTTTTTACACTAATAGCCCATCGACACAGGCTGTGGTACACAGACATTACCCGTGGACAGAAGACATGGCGTGTCACCATACCACACGTCGTGTACTTTCTTTTTTACACGACCAACCCCGCTACACGGGCCGGAACACACGGGTAGTACCTGGTGTCTGATGACACAACGTGTATTGTATATCTACATGTCCTGTAATTTTAGAAAATGGTTTGGTCATCTTGTTCTTTGTGACTTGGGAACGTATTTCATGGTTTTACCCTAAGACGTGGGACAGAACGTTGGGTTACATCATCCCTGGTCTTCGTGACGGTTGATGTATCCGTCCCGTTGACTCGAGGAGAGGATCCTCCTGAAACGAGATTGTTGTGCGTGGGAACCCTAGAGCTAGATGCGACTACGACGACGATGAAGACTGCATGGTAATCCTCCATGGTTTTGACAGCGACGACTACAACACTCAGCGATCCTGTGTGGATCAGTGCCTACCAATATTGTGTGGGTTAGCACTTAACGGTCCTGTGTTGGCCAGCGCATACCGATCCTGTGTGGGTCAGATCCTGTGTGTGTCATTGCCGGGGTTAGTACCTATCGATCCTCTGTGGGTCATTGCGGGGGTTAGTACCTATCGATCCTATGTGGGTCATTGTGGTGGTTAGTACCTAACGGTCCTGTGTGGGTCCGACTACTTAGATGAATCAGTGGCTACATATGATCATCTCTATCGTCTTACGAATAAGTATACCTGTGTGAGTGAGTCTTGACCTCCAGTATTATCGACGATAAGATTGACTTGATATCCTATGTGGATTACGATGTGCATTCCTGTGTGGATTGGGTTGCGAATTCCTATGTGGAATGGGTTATGTTTTCTTGTGTGCACTGGGATGTACTTGGGCTCCGATATTGGGCCGAACTAGAATTGATGACTTAGGTATATGTATAGGAATAACCAAGTAGTGTTGGATGTTACATTGTCATTGTATATTTATTTTGTGGATTATCCTTGTGGATTTTGGGATACCTTCGGGGGTCTCGAGGTCCCTATTGAGTAGCGTACAATGACCCCTTCACGGGCTATGCCCGCACTATGTTTTGTTGGTTGCAGACAACGGACAGCGTTGATCGTGGTTGAGGCTTGCGGAGCAAGTCGGTACCTGGAGGTGGACCACTGGGTGTGACGTACTTGGAGCATATGGCTGGACCCGAGGAGATGAAGAGGCTACATGTATCCACCTTTCAGGTGGGAATTTTAGTGGATGGCTCGACGTTGCAGCTTTACTTTTCAGTTGTTTTGCTTTCTTTCCCAGTTGTACTTTACTTTTAGTGTGGGATTGTATTCTGGACCACTTACTTTTCTACACTTACTATTGTACCCAGTTTTACTTAGTGTTTACTTATGCTTGCTTACTCTGTGTGTTTGTTTACTTTATAAAGGCAATGCCTTCCCTTTTTATTGTTAATTACACCTTGGTGCTAGACTCCAGCCCCTGGCCTATGGAAGGCGGGCTTGGGGTAGTCACGGCACATGCCCCGAGGTTGGGTAATGACAAATTGGTATCATAGGAGTTCGATTATACCACAGAACTCACGACACTGATCTTTTTCTATGTGAAGAAATAGTGTTAAGAGTATTGAGGGTGGTTATCAGACCAGGGGGTCCAGTGTTGGTGTGGCGGCCGACGTATCTGTACACCAGGACCCTGACTTCTGATTTCCGACTTAATGCACGAAAACATTGATTGCATGTGTGTTTCGTGTTTTCTTTGTGATTACTTTGTGTCATCTCACCAGGTATATTGCATTAACCGTGGCGCACCTGTTTCTTTTCCGGATTCCCCCATGATGGCAGCCAGCTAGGGTTAAGAGTTTTGTACGTGAAGATAGCCCACCGAGCGACGAGGCCTCGGTGGAGGGCCCAATTACTGCGGAGGCACCGGCGGTACCACTACCCGCCAAGCCACTGATGCTACCAGCCCCAACCGCTGAGAGTGCACGTCGCCTTGGTGCACTG
The DNA here is from genome assembly GCA_963277665.1 of Viscum album. Taxonomy (NCBI): domain Eukaryota; kingdom Viridiplantae; phylum Streptophyta; class Magnoliopsida; order Santalales; family Viscaceae; genus Viscum; species Viscum album. The sequence continues at coordinate 446,669,157 of OY728160.1, forward strand.
CATGAGTTTCAGCGTCAGAGACCGCCCAGGTTCCACGGGGAGACAGACCCTCAGGCAGCCGAGGATTGGATGGAGGTGGTTGTGTGAGTTTTCAGGTTAGGGGGACACCAGCTGACCTCATGGTGATCCTCGCATCGAGCCTCCTACACGCGGAAGCAGGAGTATGGTAGAGCTTGATGCTCCAGGTGCACGATGAGGAATCACTCCTCTAGATGGACTTTGAGAGACTCATATGCTCGGAGTTCATCTCAGTCACCCTCTATGCGGTGCGCATCCCGGAGCTTCTACAGCTGCGGCAGGGCAGCATGACGGTCGCCCAGTACTCAGTGAGATTTACCGATCTCTCGTGCTATTCGACGGACATAGTACATTACCCATTCTTCCGGGCCCATACCATCGAGTAGGGATTGAGGCATTAGATCAGGGAATAGCTGATCTCCCTCAGCATTCCGACACCAGAAGGGGTACTGGAGCGATCCCTTCTCATTGAGAGCTTTCTTGCATAGCCTACATCAGCAGCGATACCTTCCGCAAGGCGGCACGTAACAGAGTCTTCTACAACTGGCAGTCGACGGATGACACATGGATCTAGATGGACCAAACCCTCATGTAGATGACATCAGGACACTAGCATAGTGGTGTGGGGCACACAGCACAGATCCATTCATTCGAGAGGCAGATAGTGCTACGCATGCGGCGGGTATGGCCACATTGCTCGTGACTGCCCGACCTGCCTGCGGAGGAGTAGAAAACGGTTGAGGGACCACCCTAGAAGAGGGAGAGGGTCGACCGTGGTGGTCCGTTGGGAGTAGGAGGATGAGGCAGGGGAGCTGTGCTAGTAGTAGGTGGTGGGAAACACTTTGAGGCTCTACCACTACCACCACTAGGAGGTCCACCCCGACCACAGGGAGCTGGCGGGTAGAGGCAAGTACAACTTCAGGAAGCCGAGGCCTATGACCACGGCGTGCCCGAGATGATTCGAGGTACTATTTATGTCTACTCCACCCTTACTTTAGTTCTTATAGACACAGGAGAGAGTCATTATTTCATTTCTGCTGCCATTGTTCGGAGCTCAGAGATTCTGACGGAGCCGTTGGCTTGATCCTTACGGCTAGAGACTCCTACGGGAGCAGACTCGATGATTACTCACTGGTACCGGCAGTGTGATCTTACTCTAGGAGGCGAGATATTTGGCTGAGATCTTCTTATAGCAGCTTCGAGGCCTTAATATGTCATCTTGGGCATGGATTGGTTTTCTACAGTCCATGCCCATATCGACTGCATTAGGCGCAAGGTGCGATGTGTTCGCACCGATGGGAGCAGGATCACCTTCACCGGCGAGAAGGGAGCCTTTGTAGCGCAGGATGGACTCACGTAGAGGAGGGGATAACCCATCACTCATCAGTTTTTTAGCCTCATCCTAGGATCAGTTGACATGCGGAGTCCGAGCTTACCTTCCATGGTGGATCAGTATGCGGATGTTTTTCCCGAAGACGTTCCAGGACTACCTTCTCGCAGAGAGGTAGACTTTTATATTGACCTATACCCCGGGACAACCCTGATATCCACCCCAGCATATTGGATGGATCCCAATGAGCTTCAAGAGATACTGGTACAATAGGAGGACTTACAGAGAAAGGGATTCATCCCACCCAGTGTTTCACTCTGGGCTTCCCTGATATTGTTCACCTAGAAGGCGGATGAGAGCTTGGGACTTTGTGTCGACTATCGTCGCCAGAACCAGGTAACCGTGAGGAACAGGTATCCACTACCAAGGACTGAAGACCTCTTAGATCAGCTCAAGGAAGCACGATGGTTCTAAAATATAGACCTTTGATTAGGCTATCATCATCTCAGAGTTCGAGACGAGGACGTGCAGAAGACAACCTTCAGGTGTCGGTATAGCCACTATGAGTTCTTGGTTATGCCTTTCGGCGTAACCAATGCTCCAGTAGTGTTAATGAGTCTCATGAACATGATATTTCAGCCATACCTTGATGGATTTGTCATGGTCTTCATCAACGACATATTGATAAACTCGACGACTGAGGAGGAGCATGACTACCACTTACGGGTTGTACTGGACACACTCCAAGAGCACCAGCTTTATGGTAAGATCTCGAAGTGTCAGTTCTGGATACATGAGGCCCACTTCTTGGGACACATCATATTTGAGGACAGAGATGCGGTGGAACCTGCGAAGATCGAGGCTGTGCTAGCTTGGAAGCCACCCAAGAGCGTGACGGAAGTGCAGAGTTTCTTGGGACTGGATGGGTACTACCGGAGATTTGTGCCAGACATCTCCAGAGTTGCGGTACCACTTTTATCTTTTCCCAAGAAGGGGAAAACCTTTGTGTTGTTAGGAAGATGTCCGCAGAGCTTCCAGGAGCTTAGACGGAGATTGACCAGCGCATCTCTCTTGAGGCTACCAGAGGTGGGAGTAGGGTACGTAGTTTACCGTGATGCATCAGGGACCAGACTTGGATGTGTCCTAATGTAGGAGCGGGCAGTGATTTCCTATGGTTCACGTCAGTTGAGGCAGCATGAGCAGAAGAACTCTACCCATGACCGGGAGTTATCAGCAGTGGTCTTCGCTCTGAAGATGTGGCGACACTATCTGATGGGCGAGCGCTTTACAGTCTACTCTGACCACCAGAGTCTTTGGTACATCTTCTTGCATAAGGACCTGAATCTGAGATAGAGAAGATGGATCGAGTTACTCCAGGATTATGACTTTGAGATAGTCTATAATCTTGGAAAGGGGAACATTGTAGTCGATGCTCTCAGCAGGAGGACGAGCATTCATCTACTTGGGGAGGCGACAGAGTAGCTAGCCGATTTGCAGATATCCATCGTGGATAGTGATGGAGCAGGCTTTCTGTAGTCACTCAAAGTCACTCCTCCACTACTATAGAGGGTTAGAGAGGCACAGCGTGGGGATGTTGACAGTGAGACACGGCATGCGCAGATATCCTCAGGACTAGCACCTGATGGGTTCTCTATAGGAGCAGAGCACGATGTCCTTTTCTAAGGACGTACCATTGTACCAGTTGCTTTACGGGATGAGGTGTTGGGGGAGTTTCACACTTCCCCATTAGAGGTACATCCTGGAGTGGAGAAGATGTACCAGGATCTCATACGACATCACTGGTGGCCGAGTATGAGGAAAGCTATGGCAGAGTTCGTTTCTTGATGCCTCACCTGCTAGCAGGTGAAGGTAGAGAACCATGTACCAAAAGGCATGGTACAACCCTTGGAGGTCCCGGAGTGGATGTGGGATAGGATATCTATGGATTTTGTGACTGGGCTTCCACAAAATTCCAGAGGTCACAACTCCATTTTTGGGATTTTTGACCGACTCACCAAGTCGGCCCACTTCTTACCCATCAGAGAGTAGGGCTCAGTAGAGAGCTTGGGACGTCTATACGTTCAAGAGATTGTACGACTTCATGGTGTTCCATAATCTATCGTCTCTGATTGAGATGCTCGCTTTACTTCTCGTCTTTGGAAGGGGTTGCAGGAGGCATTTGGGACGCAGATACGTCTGAGCACCGCCTTTCACCCTCAAAGGGATGGTTAGATGGAGAGGACCATTCAGACTCTCGAGGACATGCTCCGTGCATGTGTCCTTGACCTTGGTCGTAGCTGGGAGGACCACCTACCCTTGGTGGATTTCACGTATAACAACAGCTACCACTCAACCATCGGGATGGAACCATATGAGGCATTTTACGGCCGACCTTGCAGATCACCTCTGTGATGGACAGACCATGGGGATTCAGCACTTGTGGGACCGGAGATGGTCCATGCCATGATATAGAAGGTCCAGGTCATCCAGGAGAGGATGACGATAACTCAGAGCTGAAAGAATTCTTATGCCGACAGGAGGCAGAGATCACTAGAGTTTGGGGACGGTGACCACGTCTATTTACGGGTATCACCTCGAAATGGATTATGGAGATTTGGCTGAGGCGAAAAGTTGTCTCCACGCTTCATCGGACCATTCCAGGTCCTTAGCAGGATAGGCGAGGTGGCTTATCGCCTGGCTCTACCACCTCAGTTGCACCGGGTGCACGACGTCTTCCACGTATCTCAGCTGAGGAGATACGTGCACGACCCGATGCATATCATCGACCATGGGGAGATAAACATTGACGATGGGGCAAATTTTGCGGAGGTCCCGGTGGAGATCGAGGATCGATAGGAGCGGGTCCTACATAGATGGTTGATACCTTTAGTGCACATCATATGGCAGCACAGGAACCTCCAGGATAGCACTTGGGAGCAGGAGGCTCAGATGCATGCACAATACCCATATTTGTTCCCCTAGTTTATAATGTATCTTTATGGGGACGTAAAGCCCTGAGGTGGGTGTAATGTAAAGACCCTTAAAATTAAAGGAATATTTTTTCTTAATTTTATTTGGTATTTTACAAGAATGGAGTTTCTGACGGCACCTGATTCCAAGGCCCGGTGAGCCCAGAATAATTTTCTGAAGTTTAGATCGAGTACGTTCAGTGAACGAATGAACGAGATTTCCTAACTTTTGAACTGGTGTTCGGAATCGAAATCTGAGGGCACCGATGAAACCACAACGCCGATAATTGCTTAGGTATACCATTACTAGAGTTGTATTTTCTTGGGAGGAATTGTTAAAAATTAGGGAATTAAATGTTAGGTAAAATAAATTGTATGAAAATTTATTTTATCTATGGTAGTTTAATTCTCTCATGGGAAGTAGTTGGTGGGGCCTGCAACCACCCAACATCCCATGTGAGGTCATGAGGGTGGTGGGGCCCACATGAGCCCCCATCTTTTCATATTCCCTAACTCCTCTAATCTCCCTCTTAAGGGTGTAACCCTTAAAACTTCCCATTTAATTTGTGACCTTCTCTCTCCCCACATTTATTCAATGCCAATTGATTAATTTAATTAAGTGAGTTATGTATTTGAAATTTGTAATTTTGAAAGGTATGACTTAAGATAATAAAATGAGAGGGATCTTATTTTATTTGGTTGTCTTGTGTTGTAAGGGGATTGGGGAGAAGAAAACTATAATTCTTGAAGTTTATCTTCTTCCTCGTCGAAGAACACGAAGAACGTCGAGCCTTCGATGAATAACTCCGTCACCACAAAGGGGATTTCATCGTACCTTCTTCTTCCCTCTCCACAGCTGGTGAGAGATGCCATCCTCAGAGATCGATGACGCGAAGCAGTGTACCGTGACGCCGATGACTCTCTTCTCCGTGACGCCGACGACGCTTACAGAGTCTTCTTCTGCGACGTTCTTTTCTGCGACGAACCTTCGTTCATCTCGTTATCAAATTAGGTGTGTGTTTTTATTTGAGCAACATTGATTCTTCCATCCTTTTTTTATCTTGACCCGCTTTCTACCAAACTAACGTGGAACGACCGGGTCAAACGAACATGGCTCGATCCCTCCGCCGTTTTTTTGAATGTTTGGTGGGATCTTCGTGTTCTTCAGGGGTCACGAACACCATAACGTTGCGAGTTCGTTGTGTGATGAAACGATCCCAATTGAAGACCCATCATCACGAAGTCCTAGCGAAGGTGAGACGACGATAGCGGGAGACATATCAAACTAGAATGGGAGGGACAGTCCCTTGACCGTTCTTCGAGTGGGTGAATCAAATCGTGATTTCAGAACCGATCGGAGGCTCGAGAACACCAGAGATGATTACATGACATCGGGGCTACTCAGTGTCTGATGTTTCATGATGAACGGACCATCAGAATGATGAAATAACAACACGGGAGGCGCGCTGGCCGTAGGCATCGGTTCTGGAAAATTCCAGAATACACTGTGTACCTCTGACGAACACGCCATGTAGTGTGGGTGTACTGCAGCTTGAGTTTTGGGATTAGACAAGTAACACATTGAGTGTGACCCCGACCACACGACATGTAATCTCTACACAGAATAGCAGATCCAGCTTCCCGAGACATGGTGTGTAATCTGGAAAATACGCGGACACGGGTAGCAATACACAGCCAAGAGGCACGGCGTGTAATCTCTTCACAGAAGGGAAGAAGCGGCTTCGCGGGACTTGTAGTGTATTCCGGGGATACACGGACATGGAGTGGAGTACACGGGAATGTACTCCACCACACGACCAGGCATAGACAGCGTACACGGAGCTGAACCCAGATATTTGGACATGGCGTGTAACCATACCACACACCGTGTACATACTTTTTACAAGAATAGCCCATCGTCACGGGCTGTGGTACACGGACAGTACCCGTGGATAGAAGACATGGTGTGTAACCATACCACACGTTGTTTACTTTCTTTTTTACACGACTAGCCTTGCGACACGGGCCGTAACACACGGGCAGTACCTGGTGTCTGATGACACGACATGTATCGTATATCTACACACCGTGTCCTTTTGGAAAATGGTTTGGTCATATTGTTCTTTGTGACTTGGGAAGTTTTTTCTTGGTTTTCCCCTAAGAAGTGGGATGGAATGTTTGGTTTCATCATCCCTGGTCTTCGTGATGGTTGATGTATCAATCCCTTTGACTCTCGGAGAGGATCCTCCTGAAACGAGCTTGCTGTGCGCGAGAAACGTAGAGCTGGCTGCGACTGCGACGATGATGAAGACTGCATGGGAATCCTCCATGCGTTCGACAACGATGACTACAACACTCAGCGATCTGGTGTGGATCAGTGCCTGCCGATCCTCTGTGGGTCAGTGCTCAGCGGTCCTGTGTGAGCTAGTGCATACTGATCCTGTGTTGGTTAGATCCTATGTGTGTCATTGCGGGGGTTAGTACCTATCGATCCTGTGTGGGTCATTGCAGGGGTTACTACCTATCGATCCTTTGTGGGTCATTGCAGGGGTTAGTACCTAATGATCTTTTGTGGGTTCGATAGCATAGATAAATCAGTGGCTACATCTGATCATCTCAATCATCTTACGAAAAAGTATAACTGTGTGTGTTGAGTCTTGAATTCCAATCTTATCGACGGTAATATTGACTTAATATCCTATGTGGATTACGTTGTGAATTCCTGTGTGAATTGGGTTGCGAATTCCTATGTGTAATGGGTTATGTTTTCTTATGTGGACTGGGTTGTTCACGGGCTCAGATGTTGGGCCAAACTGGAATTGATGACTTAGGTATATGTATAGTAATATAACTAAGTAGTGTTGGATGTTACTTCATGATTGTATCTTTCTTTTGTGGATTATCCTTGTGGATTTTGGGAGACCTTCGAGGGTCTCAGGGTCCCTACTAAGTAGCATATACTCACCCCTGCACGGGCTATGCCCGCACTATGTTGTGTTGGTTGAAGACGACGGATAGCGCTGATCGTGGATGAGGCTTGCCGAGCAAGTCAGTACCTAGAGGAGGACCACTGGGCAGGACGTACTCGGAACGGATGGCTGGACCCGAGGAGCTGAGGAGTCTACCTGTATCCACCCTTCAGGTGGGACTTCCAGTGGATGGCTCGATGTTGCGGATTTACTTTTCAGTTGCTATACTTCCTTTTCAAATTGTACTTTACTTTGAGTTTGGGTTTGTATTCTAGCCCACTTACTTTTCCGAACTTACTATTGTACCCAGTTTTACTTAGGGTTTACTTAGTCTTGCTTACTCTATGTATTTTTTTACTTTATAAAGGCAATGACTTCGCTTGTTATCATGAATTACGCCTTGGTGCTAGTCGCCAGCCCCTGGCCTATGGAAGGCAGGCTTTGGGTAGTCACGGAACGGGCCCCGAGGTCGGGTCATGAAATAGATGGTGTATGAAATTTTGACCTTGGTAGTTTGATCTAAATGTTAGATCATAGTGTCAGTTTGTGATATCATTGATATTTGGGAACAATATGTTAGTTAATATTTTGGGATTTTTTAAAGTTTGATTTGGGGCGTAGTGATAATTTTCTTATGATTGTTGTTATAATTTTTTGAATACGGTAGTTATGTGAAAATGAATATAGTGGGGATCAATATATAGAGTAGCAGTTAGTGGATGATGTGACATTGGATTCTTATTAGACAACTTGTGGAAAAATTTATCATTCTGTTTGGTTTGGAAACCTAAATTAGTTATGTGTTTGATCATCTACGTATATTAGGATTAATGTTGTTCTTGGGGTGTGTGATGGGTGTACGGAATGGAATGGGGTCATCAACCCTCGAATTTTAGACCAATATATGTTAGGATATGAGATTTTAAAACAATGTTTCTCTATTCTTGTGATGCCTAACATTGGTTCCCATTAGTTATTGAAAAAAGTGATATGATAGAGCCATGTGATTTGTTCCATGAGCTGTGGAGAGTATCGGCCTGATTGAGTGCATATTGGCTCTTCCAAAATACCATAGTGGTAAGAGTGATGTTTTCATGTGTCGTGACTTTGAAATTATCAACCTAGCCCATATCACCTCGTAGATATTGAGGATATTTAGCATGAGGTTGATGCATACATTTGGGATAATCCAATTCATAATGTGGATTATAAATGTAATGTATTGTGGGGAAAGACTATAGTTTTGTTGCAAGAATTATGACTACATTCTAATTTCAAAATGAATCTTTGGAGTGAGAGAGACAAAAATATGTATATGTGGTCTGAGTTTCCCAAACCCTTCACCTCATATGCTTCTAAATGATTCAGAATGCTTCTTGAGGATGATCTAGTATAAGGTGGGGTAGTTTCAATTCCCATTCATCTTAGAGGTATATCCATATTATTTTATTGAATTAATCCCTATAATTTGGTAAATTAAATATATAAAAAGTGTATGAGGAGTATCTTTGGTGTCCTAGGGGTTTACGAAATGAAAAAATATAAATCATGATAGCCTATGAAAATTTCATAGTTGGGGCATGGTTTGTTGGAACTATTTCCCATACCATACATGACTAGAGAAGGGGTGTACGGTTTACGAAACAATTCATGGTTAAAGGAAAAACCATGCAGGTGTGGGAAAAAATATTTCTCATAGTTATCACACAGTTTCTCAAGATGTGTGGGAACCCTAGGTGAACATAAAACCTGGATACCACTTAGATAGATGATGAGACATAGTTGAACATGGTTTGTAAAACCTTCTATCCTAACCGTTAACCTCATAAAATGTGGGGTATATAAAATTTCCCCTATGGATTATAGGTGTTTTAAACAATTTCGTTCACTGTTTATCCTCTATAAACCCTAATAAAAACCCAATAATACCATGGATTCGAAAGGTTTTTTCACATTCATTTCATTATCATTTGGCGTGACATTGGAAGAGTATCAATGCTCCAGGTAAGTATAATGTTATTTTTTATTATTTTTTCTAAATTCGGGAATGTGGTTTCATTATCCATCTTCTGACTCCCAAAAACCTTTTTTTTTCTAATAGGATATTAGGTTGGGGACTCAAATGGATCATTATTCTAGATATAATGCTACAGTTAAGCAAGTATTCAGAACCAGATTCAAGGAAGGGGGTCTATAAGTTTTCTCACATAGTATTGGACATTAATTGTCAATGTGTGGTTGTTTTAATTGGTCTCTCTTGTTTTGGATTTGATGTATTGAAATGGATTCTATAAAATGGATGGTCAAAAGATGAATTGAACCCCACTAGATTCATGTGGGAATCATTTTAAATGAATAGTCTAATTTGGGGCCACCCATGGGGTGTGGAATCATTCAAAACATAGAAAATTTGAATGTTTTGAAAATAATTTACTTCTGATAAATTTTATCCCATGATTTAAATGTTGATTTGTTCATTTGGTGGAAAGGGGAACATTTATTTTTTTGTCTATACTTTAATATTGTCATAAGGGATTGGGTGTCTTACTATGAAATGGGTTGCATGAAATATTGTGAGTGTGATAAATTTATTTTGAATTCTACATGAAATTATAAATAGGGGTAATACATGTGAAATTTTTTAATATAATAAGTTAGTAAAGTCTTTCAAATTGATGAATAATTTAAATTAGTAAATGTTTTGAAATTGATGAATATATTAAATGGGACAAGGTTTGTAAATTTTTTTATTATTCTAATGTGTTAAAGCATGAGAATGGGGAAATGAGTTAAATGGGCTATTCAATTTAATTGGTAAATGTGATAATAGGTTAATGCTTAATGTTAATTCAATTGTTGAATAATTATTAGATGTGAATGATATGTCTAATGATTGTTGTATGGTTTTTGATATGGTTTAATTGGATAATTGATGAGAGTTATGTCCAACAGGATTTGTAGTTATGGGGTATTAGACTCAAATATCTATGCCTATGGGTCAGGTTAGACTAAAGTGACAAACCCCACCACATAATACACATTTTAGGGAAGGGGGATGAGGATTTATGAGCCTAGTGGATTAATTTGAAGAGACTGCCTAGATTGTGGCTCCAATGATGGTTTATTGAAAATATATGTTAAATTATTATCCCTAGTGAGATATGGATCATGACTTATCAAATTATAAATAGTAATTGAGCATCTTAGTACATTCGTTAAATGATGTAAATGAATATCCCATGGAACATATAATGATTGCGGAACAAATGATTAATATGGTTTAACTGAAAATGGTTATGTAATTGAAACTAAGTTATATTTGGTTACATTTTCATTTATTTAGTACTATTAGAAACAATATAATTAGACTGTATATTTTTCACGAACCATTGTTTGTGGAATTCTAACTTTAATATTAACCATTTTAAGGATCCCATTGTGTACCCAATAACATTTCAAGGATACAGGTTAGGAGAAAGGAAATTTCAGTATATTAGGGAGTAGATAGGGGCATGAAATGTATAAGGATCTGGCCTTAAAACGTTGCTTAATCTTGAATTAAATGAATAATTCACATTGATGATCTTTTCAGGTTTAGAGTTTTAGAGAATTATGACATAACTATTACATCTCAAAGATTAAAATGTAGACACACTATTATAACTGATTTTCACCACAATAAAAAATTATTAACTAAAACAAGAGTTATTTTCTAGATATAAATCTTCTTGAATACTTCCTTCCCATTACCCTTCCTTATAACCTGTGAATTTTTTTTTTAAACATTGGATGAGCAGAAAAAGCTGAGTAAGGGTTAAAACATAATGAAAGAAATCATTAACCCACCAATAAATTCAAATCAATGAAACCATAAGATTAAATCATAACATACCTTCTGAAATCATAATATTTATGTAAAAATCCTAGAAATCATAAGACATAAAGGTAACTTGAGGCATTTATAACATTCTTACGTAGGGAGTAACCCTCATGGTTACTTTTGGAATACCCATTGTAGTATATTCCCTAAATCTCTTTGGAGAAACCATAGCGTTTAAGTCCATCGCGTTACCCAATCCATTGGAGATCTATATCGGGCCCACCCACCCTTATTTTATCATGGAATAACCTGTCTTCATAAACAATTCCCAATAACCATAACATAATCATATCACATAAAACATGCATAAAGTAAACATAACATTTCCACATTTCAATCACAAGATATCAGTAAAACACATTGATATAATGAAAACATTATCAAAACCATTTTCAATAAAAAAATAAATGAAAAGTTAAACATGGTATCTATTTTTCATTAAAAAAAGTTATGGCTTGTAGTGGAAGCTGAAACTAAAATAATGGTCACAGCGGCAGAGAATTCGTTGTCACCGCATACGTAAGACAAAACATTCCCTTTGTCATTTAGTAAAACGCTTCATAAAAAAGATTAGTTTTAAATAAAAGTAAAATTAAAATGGGTTTATACACCGTATAAAAGAATCTTCTATAGAATACAATATATGCCTCAATTAAAATATATTGAGACGATGTCTCTTACAAAGTCGGTATCCTTAGATTAAAGATAAATCAATTATGTAATTATGTGTGAAAAATATAAATACAAATAATATAAGTGGATATTATGTGTAAAATAATCAGAGTTCATTCACACCTATTCATATCATGACATAATAAATAATTAGAGTTCTAACCCAATGAATTGAAATTGTGTTAAGAAGTTCCCTTAAAAATATTCGACAGCCTAATATCGTCACATTAAAATTCAGAAATTGAGTTTGTGAGATAGAAAACAATATATCATCACTTTTATAAATGATTTACATCAATAAGGATATATAATAACATATCCCAACATAAGAAGTTGTAAATTAAGAGACATAACAAAAAGAAGTCTTTTAAGAAGAGGATGGTGAAAGGTTCCCTTACCTATTTGGGTAACTTTCTGAGACGTACACCCCATGAAAGAAGGGCCATACAATGATGATGTAAATAACCATAAATTAAAGAAAACTACACAAATAATACAATCATGGGACGTACATACACCATATGAAATAAATAATTGGTGAACAATGGATATCTCATGGAATTGAAAGTGAGATAAGAAATTCCTTACGAAAATTCAGCAGCCTAACGATGCCACATAAAATTTCCAAAAATGTATTGATGAAATAAAATAGGGTATCTCATCATATTAACATAAAAGGATAGTATTATGGATATATATATCATACCCCAAAATATGAAAAAGTAACTTGAAAGACTTGACATGAAAATAGTACTTTGAAAATGAGAAGGGTGAAAGGATCCCTTACAAAAATTCTACAGCCTAACGGGGCCACTTAAAAATTATTAAAATTAATTGATGAGAGAAAGAGGGGGTATCTCATCATATGAAAATAAAAAAGTTAGTAGGACTAATATAAAATAGCATCCCCTACATTATAACATGTAGTATAAAATAAATTTCATATAGGAGAATATATGAAAAGAAAGAGAGAGGTAGGATCCCTTACCTCAAGTCCGACTTGTCTTGTTTGTTTCTTTATATTTTTGAATAACAAATAATGGAAAATTTATAATTTCTTAAGGAACTCATTTAATGTTAATTATTCAATATATATTATAATGTTATAATAATTATTTAATTATGTGAGTTCATATCAGATGTTTTTGTCGATGTTTGGTACATGAGTCAAAAATGAACTTGTTTGAAAAGAATTGTCCATCTAGTTATAAGTAAATCAGCTCCAGAATAGTCTTAATGATTAAAATATCATATATATACATTAAATATTCATTTTATACTATTCGATAACATTTGGAGATAAATAGAAATCAAATAAACCATTCATGGAGACGGTAGGCCGTACGTACGCATGAACACTAATTTCATTTCTTTGTCATATTAATGGAATTAAAAATATATAAGAGAGATATATATATATTAAAATTCCATTATAATATATATGTTATATAGGTCACATAAGTTAATTAATTTCATTTTTTATACCTTCCTTGTATTGCATGAACGTGTCACATCACTTGAGGGGGCAGTAGTCCACATTTCTTCATATGAAATTATCGCATTTGCACAACATGAAAAGCTTAAAGGTATGTTTTAAATATAAAATACAGAAGCATATGGAGGACATAAATATAATATATATCATATATAAATATAGTGACATCATAATGTCCACTATTATAAGTGTTAAAAGAAGTTTGAACAATCATCATTTCGTGAGACAGTAATTCACCACCCAGAAAAATAGTATGTTCTTTAACCATTAGATGGAGGTTTGTGTAAGTGTAGCTCGAATACTTCTCATAAAAACATCTTAGTATAATTGATATACTTTTTTTGTTACAAAAATAAATGAATACAAAAATTTTAAGGGGTTGGAGAAGCAAAATAAAACAAAAGAACATAAGAGAAGACCTTTCCTTTAAATCGGGTAAATGTTTTTGATTTGAGCCAAATGCTTCCTTGAGGATAATTCATCCCAAACTGAGGCTTATAGGAGTAATAGATGGATGTGGGGAGATGATATGAGCAGAGTTTGGATGATCCAAGGGCTTGAGAGGTTTGGGTAAGGGGGTAGATGTGGGGGCCTTTTATTAGAGGGAGGAGGGTAACTTTTGGAATGTCTTGGAAAGTTACTTTATTATAAAATGAGTTTCGGATTTTAAAGGACCCACAATTATATATTTCTAGGATAAGGTGATAAGGGTTTTAAATCCACCCATAAAAAATGATTTTTACTAGTATAAATATTATACTTTCCCTTATCTTTTAATTTAATTTAGATCATTCATTAATGAGTTAATCCTTGCATCATCACGGTGTCATAAAAAATTTATTTATTTAATGTATAAAAATTATCAAGAAAAATACCACCATGTAGGAAATATTTTTAGAATAAAAATGAATATTTATATTCAAATAGATCAATTATGTAAACGAAATTAAAATTGTTTTACTTATGATATACAATCCTTTGTTATATTTCTTTTCTTTAAAAAATAATATGATAAAATTTTACTACCACACTAATGTGATTTCATGGGGCCCCAAAGTTGGAACAAGGCATACCTTGGTCGGCCATGACACCACAAATAGAATTAGGGCACATGTTGGGGTCATTTTATATTTTTTATGATATTATTTTATTACCCATAACTACCCGATGACTAATTAAACAAGATAAATAAAGATAATTACTTTCATTACTATTCATAAGGTCCAAAAACAAAAGATTATTAATAACATAATTTAGAAATTCTGCTTCCAAAAATGGAATCCATTTTATCAAATTCCAAAAATAGAAATTGCAGTAATTATTTTAAAAATAATACCCGTTTTCCGAAACCAAAGATGGGTTTTTAAGAAGTAAAATCTATCAAAAAATTGATTTGTTTTTATATCCAATTTAAAAGTAAAATTACATCGAATTACAAAAATTGTATTAAATGATAAAAATATAATTTAATTACACTTTAAAACCAATTAAAAGAATAATCTAACTATATAATTAAATGTGACGAAAAAATAGTTTTGAAGTAAAATGCAGTATTTTTCATTATTCATTAAAAATGAACATTTGTCAGAAAAATATCAAAAATTTATCCAAAGTAAATTTGATATTATAAATTAAGAAATTATTTCAATTTTACAAAATTCAGAACAATGAAGTTGCATTAATTAATTTTATAATTAATTTACACTGTCAAAACAAATAGCATGTTTTAATGAAACAATATCTATAAAAAGATTGACACGTGTTTATGTCCAATTTCAAAGTGAAATTAATTATAATGTCCACCATTGGATTAAATGGTAAAAATATATTCTAATTAAACTTTAAGAACAATTACAAATATAATCTAACCATATGAAGAAGTTATATTAAAAGGAGGTTTTGAATTAGAATACAACATCATTCATTATTCATTAAAAAAATAAACATTATCGGAAAAATACCAAAAACATACAGAATGTAAATTTTGATGTTGCGATTCTAAAGAAGGATTTTATTTTTTCACATATAACATATAAAATTTTCAAAAAGTGGATTTAAAAAGGGTTCTCTATCAAAAGGCGGTTAATCGACCATTTAATGAATATTAGAATATTTACGCTTAAAATTGTATTCATTCACCTTTTAAGCCTCTAACATTTATTGGATAAAAGTAAGAATATTTGAAAAACATATATAATCATTTTTTAGATTGTTCCATTCATTCCTTCCATTATAACGGCTAGGCATTAACTACCATTTAAAATAATATTATTTTATTATTAGTGTGCAACGTAAGATTTTAAAGAAACTCATTGTTTCGTATTTGGTACGACATCAAGAATAGCATTCCCTTTAAAGTAATATTAACATTTTATTCACAAATATTGATAAATATGAGAATTTCATATACCTTATTTTCCCTGGATGTTATTATATATGTTTGGATGATGGATCTGGACCTGGTTTCATGAACTATTATTTGGATTCATTATTTATTTTAATTTGGAGTTTATATCACTCGAAAATGTATGACATGACATAAAATATTTATTGTTCAGTTGTGGGAATGTCACCAATTTAAAAAGGTTGTAGTAAATGCTTTTCTATTGGCGTTATCTATTTATTCCTATATTTATTATTATTATATACTTTGGATTTAACAAATAAAAATTGTATAGTCTCCTCACATGCTCTTTTAGACCCTCGCCAGTAGTCATCAACCTCTATTTTATTAAGAGGTGAACCTAAGTTCATGTAGAGACACGTCCTAGGGAACCATTTTAGTGTCATTCGGGTTGGGGACATTACATGGAATAATACATAAATAAAAGGTATTAACTCTGAATCCACATAAGGTAATAATCATAGTAATGAAATATAATGTGGTTACACATAAGAGACAATAATAAAATCATGATATTACAAAAAATAATAATCATATATAATCCATAAGAATAATATCACAAGAAGATGATATCATAAAATAATGTAATCAAATTAGTTCCTCAACAACATAAAACATGTCAAGACAAGAATACATAATGTTTCTCTATTAACAGAACATAAAATATTGGGATAGAAAAACTATACGTACAGTAATATTGGAAACTCCTGAGAGTAAATCATGATCATCTTCATTGGGGGATGTGTAATTCTATGGTGGCACATCAGATTCAGAACATGTACATTAATTTGGGTTCAACATAGGTAATTCATACATAAAAATTCATAAGAAATATCCCCAAATAGTAAATGGTTACATAATCTTGTCTTAAATTATAAATAATTGATATATAAAAAATATTCAAATGAAAATATGGGATTAAATAATATTTGGTAACTAATAACTTATTAAATAATTATATATTATTAACATTTATTATGTGAATAAAAATAATAAGAAAGGAGTAGAGAAGTATGTGTGGAAATGATATTCTTATGTCTGGTTTTATGAAAAAGTTAATGAAAATTTGATGTATGGATATGTATATTGTTTTACATAAAACAAAAAATAAATTGAAATGGTTTTCTATAAATTATTAGATCTATTTTGGAATTCTGTATGGGAAACAACCTAACATGTTTTTAACATTAAATGGAATAATTAATAGTATTTCTCTTTCTGGTCATGTTTTCTTTAGAGAAAGGATTGATAAGGGATCATAAGGAACATATACAACCCTAGAAAAGAAAGAGAAAATAAGATAGATATAAACACAGTGAAACTTTATAGATAATATAGATTAATTCAATCAGGATAATCAATATAGAATTTGATTTAGATATATAAATGGAAACGTGAAATAGATAATGGTGGTCCAGATATTCCCGTACATCAGGTCTCAATCACCTTGTTCAGTCATCATTATTTTTGACATATCAATATTTACATTAAATACCTTAACTAGATTATAATTAATGTATATTTAGTTTTATAATATTTACTTATATATATATGAACTTCACTTTTTTCATATTTTATATCTCACATAGACCACTATAGATTATTCATTTAATTTCCATAAACTTATTTCGATATAATAATCACCATTAGTGGAACGTACTAAAAGTTTCATAATCTCATTAATAGTTGATGTATGGACACAATAGTTTAAGAAAAGTCCCTTTTAAAATTTAATCAATTTGACTTCTTTTCTTGCACGCAACACTATGATCAAACAACCTACAATATATTGTTATGAGACCATTATAAATTATATTTTAATTGTTGGTATCTATTAATCAAGCAAAATATTTGAGAAATATATATTTTATACATTTATATTAAAAATTTGTTATCAATTGATTAAAAAAATTAAAGAATAAAAATGGTTTTTTATAAGTATTTTTTGTGTGTGTAGTAAATTTAGGTCACAATTATGTGTGATAATTATTAATTGGTGATTATTTTAATGAAATATATATATTTAATATTCATTTACATTTTAAAAAATATATTTTATATCTTTATTCATAAAAGGATTAGAAAAAATCTAGTATCATTCGTAAAAACAACATGGTCAAAAATGTATTTTTTATCATGTTTTGCAAATTTAATTTAATTTTTTCTTAATGAGAGTTATACAACATTATTAAATTTATTCCATATTTGAAATAAGGAGGCATGTATTTAAAAAATATTTCTATTTGATTTTTAAAAACTATGAATTGTAACCGTAGTATATTTTATCTCCTCTAAAAATGGAAAATATAGTTAATTATTGTTTAAACAATGTGAGAGAACATTAATTATTCAAAAAAACTATTATTATATGAATTTAATTATTACCATATCACCTTTTTCTATAAATTTTTTTTATTAATGTACATGTTTCCTTGGACATGACCTATAGGTGATTTAAATAAAATATATTTACAATGTTCCTATCTCACCATTTTTAATATCACATATGTCATAAAATTGAAGAAAATTATATTAATAAACCTAAATTAACATTTTGACCTTAATGAAATTATATTAATTATATTTTTTTATTTTATTAAATTTATATATATAACATCAATTCATGTGCTATGTAAATATATTATTTAATTAATTAACATAATAATTAAATAAAAGTCTTTAAAAATATAAGTATTTTTACAATTGGAATGATTTAGTTTTCTCATATAATTTAAGTGATTAACATGAAATATTAAATAGTTTTTAATATTTTTAATTATGTATATTTTGCGTAATAAAATGAATATTTTACAAAATGCCAACGATGGTAATTTTTCAAAAAAATAATTTATTTAATGATTTTAAAATCATAAAATCTCTAAATAAGACAAGGTGGATACGATATGTTATAAAATATCATTAAACGCATATGTTTGGTCTAATTGAAGACATATAATTTAAAATTACCATTTGTAATACTGAATTTTTTTACCATATTTAAAATTTAAATTTATTAAATAATGGTTGGCCAAAATTATATGGTATAAAATTAAACTATAACATGTTAGATTATATTCATTGAGGTGATACAACACTATATAAAATTTCATTTTAACCCCTTACCCTTTTTTAGGAATTTTTAAAGAAAAATAATTTGTTATAATTTAATCTTTTGAAACATTCAAAAAATACCCATCTCCATAATTATAAATGGAATCATTTCTCCCAATTATTAACACCACATTAATCCTTATTACTCAAGTAGTCTCTTTCCATTTATCTTATCAATATCATTATTCATTCCCTTTCTGTTCTGGTCTCCATATTAGACCAACTTAATGACCCTTATGAAATTATCTATTGGTCTCCGAAATAACATATAATTTTCGTACCAAACCTCTTTTAATTTATTCATGATTCGACAAATTCTAAATATTTGGAAGTTAAAAAATTAATAACATATTTATCCACTCTATACATTACTATTATAATTATTGTTAATCCTTTATTACCCATTATCATCCCATCAAATGTTATGTTAAATTATCCCTTGTGCATATATATTGTTTAACATATTTACATAGAAAAAAAATTCATTTTTCATTGCCTTATTTTATCGATAGGAAATATAATAGGTTTAAAATATTTATAAAATATTTATAAAATAATTTAAATTAAAATATAACAATATCAAATCTATATTATTACATTCTAAACCATCGGTAAAAAATCACATCCCTCATACGTACATGTGTACCACCTCCTCTATGAGGCGATATTATTTGTTTTCCAATTATATATTATATTGATGTAAATAAAGGTGGTGTTTAATAGTATAAATGGTTTATATAATATAATAAAATATATATAAATTATAATTATTATTTAAATATATATCAATCTATTTGTAGGTTAATGAAAATAGCTCTTATGTGTATGTATGGCCTACCGTCTCTGTGAACGTTGTAATACAAAATTTGATCAATAAATTTAATGAAATATATTAAATAAAAATATAAGGATTATATAAGATACAAATATATTTATTAAAATTATATAAATTATTTAATTTTTATCAGTTCATAATAGCCAAGACTATTTAATGAATGCATACATTAAAAACAATAAAATTATTACACATAAAAAAGATTTTTTAGAAATAATTATTATGAAATTGATTATATATGATTATATGTAGATATAAATGGTGTCATATATATGATTATTCTCCAAAAATAAATTTATAATAGGTATATGTTTATTATAAATGAGTTCGGAACATGTATAATGGATGTCAGACCTAAGGTAAGGGTTTATTTCCCTATCTAAACAATTTTCAAGATTGAATATTCTTATGTATCTGAAGGGGAATGTTTCTATTCAATATTAATATTTTTAATGAATTTCATAATTTAATATATATTTTTTAAATTTGATTTTTGAAATTAAATTTCACCAGTTCTTACTTGTCACAAAATTGTTTTGAAGGAGTTTTTTATCGATTTTTTAACAACGTAATTCTCAAAATTTCCGAAAAAACATTGAAAAGAAGTTATACATAACTTTTATAGGATGCATGGTTTTCCCTTCCTTATGAACATATATTTTATTTGATTATTCCTCTAAATTATTACATGAACGTATTTAATGATATATAATTCCATCATGACTGCACATTTATTTCAAAATAAGTTATTCTCAATGTGAAAAGTTTATTTTCTTCCAGAATGATATAAATGAAAATTTTATGTTGTGTATATTCATCATCAGCAAAAAAACATTATATTAGATACGAAACACTATTGATATATTATGATTATAAAATCCTTGTAATTAATCTATGTTGTATATGATTAGTTTGAAAGGGGATGTATTAATTTGATATAATTTTCAAATTACATTATATGGTTTATGATTTTTTTAATGATTGGGGAAATTGTTATCATACAACTTTATTATATTTATAATAATTTATATGTTTCTCATAATTTACACATTCATATAAGGAATGAATTTTAATTAGTATGTTATGCTATGGTCTCACTATAGTCGCACAATACATCAGTATGTATAATGAGACAACATATCTTGGGTTTTGTATGAAGAATTACACATTTATATAAGATGTCATTGCATGGTTTCTACAAAGAATGGATATGATATCTGAAATAATTAATTTTCCTAATTATGAATTTTGTTATTTGTTTTAATTTAATATTCTTAATATTTATGAAATCCATAAATATGGTTTTAGTTAACTTGATTATGGAATTATTTGATTTCAATTTGTTTCCTATCATATTATTTGTTCCTAATCTCTCCTCCATTTTATGCATTCCCTAACTAAGAATACGAGTTAACCATTTTTTCTTATGTTTGTTTTTATATAGGATTAATAATAGAACATTATTATATATATGTTAGAATAGTCTTAGAGAATAATATTTTTCCCTGTACAAATATTGTTCTATGTTTTATTTTTTAAACGTAATGTTGGATTCATGAATGTATCTAGTTGTCAATATCACAAGACAATTTGGTCTAATAGGATGTGATTATTTTCACCTAATGACAACGTAATAAAGTAACAATTACCTCTAGGATATGTGGTTCAATCCCATTATAGTTAGAATTATATAAATTTTAGTAGAAACATTAGGAAAAATAATTTCAAAAACATTGATTTGGAAACCATAACCCTAAAATAGACTTTAATAATACTCTATATGAAACAAAGATAATTCTTTTGAAATTATTTATACCAAATTTTTCTATTTATTTTAATTTTTTAGTAATTTTTAAATTATTCAATATCATTCATAATCAAATATACTATATTCCATTATTTAGAAATGAAGCATAACAAAATTAATGAAAACTATATTAATACAAATAATCAATATAGGTATTAACCCTCATGGAAGGATAATTTTACTAGAGTTGTTATTATAACTTAAGATTAAAAATTTAATAATATATTAGGATAGGTAAATTTTTTCATGAGAAATAAACATAATGATATATAGTATCATGATGATCCACAACATTGTTTAATAATTATAAACATATTCATGTGTCAGTAACCGCCATCATCCAAGGAGACTATAAATCCATTTATAACAGTCTAATTGATATGTTCCTAAGAGAAGATATTTCTCAATAAGATATTTAAATAAAGGTAAAATATTTTTTGGGATGTCTATCATTAGGGATGATGTGTGGATCAATGGTGGTCATTGATTTATAAATACATGGATGGGGGATGGAAACATGCAATGGGGTGATTTTAAGGTGATTTTATTAGAGAAATATTTTCCTATTGAATAGATAGTAGATATGGAGAGGTAATTCTTGATTCAAAAAAATAGAAGGATGATAATGTTTCTAAATATAAATAATTCTTTACAAAAATATAAAGGCATGATATAGACTCTTCATGTAATCTATAGTAAAATATTCAAAATTTATTTGATTGGAGTAATATAATTCTCTGATAAAAATAGTCTCCCAGAGAATATAATTTTATGACGATATAATATCATGGTCTATCCATATAGAGAGAAATTTTACATGTATAATTTATTTTTTTGAAATAAAGCAATAAATATGTCTTTCAAGTACTCCACGAAAGGAAATAAGTAAACTGGATAGAAGGTAACAGTGGAATATCTAACTTAAAATTAATTTGTATAGAAATATCATGGAATATTTGTATTGGGAATTAGAGTTTACTTCATGTTTGTATGAAAAATACACCATTCCCATGATTAAAATCATGATAAAGGAGCCAAAAATGTTATATGAATCAATAATAAAAATACAATACACTATAAAAATTATTTTCTAATAATTCAGTGGAAATTTCCCTAGATAAGGAATAGATAGAAATTTCATGCTTATGCAATCACAATAGTTGAGTTTTATGTTCCTAATAATGTTATAGTAGGTAATTTAATTATATTATCAAATTTAAATGATATTTTATTTATATTCTATAATATCATATTGTTTCATATCATCATAGTTTTCAAAAAAATAGAGACATTTCTCATTCACCTTAGGAAGTGAGTTATCAATAAATGGTCCTAGTGGAAACATCAATTTAAAAAATATGTGTACAGTAGTTCTTATTATGAAAAATAAACGTGAAATATTTTTTAATTTTTTTACTAGAACTATGGATTTCTTTCTTATAATCCATAAAAGGAATGGTCGTCAAAATTTAATGAAAATATTAATTTCAATAAGATGATAATTATGTTTTGTAACAAATATATTTAATTACATATATTTATAATGGATAATTAATCATTTGGGTCATGTGTAGATCCAACTATAGTATCTATTATAAATTAGTTACTTGGAGAAGAAAAGTGGATAGACCTATAAGTGAGAAATTTAATATTAATATCTAGAGTGAAACTATTTTTGATAATGCATTGATGTATTAACAAAATTAATTACTCAGATATCCATAAGAGTGGGATGTTGTGATATTAAATCAGTGGAAAAGGAATTATATACTGATGTGTTTAACCATGTGGACCCCATATTATTTTCATTAAGATGAATGTGGGATGTATGACATTGTTCATTTATTTTTGGTAAATCAATGATATTTAAACAAAGAAAAAGTATCATCCATATCAATATGATAATTATTTTACCTATATAATAAAGCATAATAATTTAGAATGGTTAAGACTATTTTTGAATAGATTCAATTCTGAGTAATGAATAAATATATATTTTTATGTGGGTGTTTCAAATAACGTATAAAAATTACAAGATTACAGAAACGCCATTTTTATTAACTAATGGACATTCTATTTTTGTGGATGTAATGAATAGAGTATTCATGAAATATCAATATATTTTTATAGGTATTTATTTATGTTATCATGGTATAATGAGTGAACTATAAGGATCGTGATAACCACTTAAGACCATTATTGAGACTCATAAAATAAAATAGTTACCAGAGAAATTTATCATCATGGAAATCTAACATCATAATTTTTATTTTCAGGATCACATATTCTCAATGAATGAAATATCAATTCATCATATGAATACAATGTCATTACATGAATGGCCTATACAAATGAAAAAAATTGAGTTATATAGTATCAATGGTTAGGTAGGTTACTATTAGTCATTTTAAAATTTTGTTTTACCTTATTATCTAACCTCTTAACCACTCATACTTGTAAAGTGGTTATATTTGATTAGAAAATCATATGTTATGAATTTTTGGAAGAAACAATGTTGATATTTTTGAATGATCTGAGTACAATCTACCATCGAAAAATGGTGGACATGGGAAATATATTGATTCCTTGAGGAAGTGAATTGGTAATGTACTAATGATTAATTATAGAATTATTTCATATGAATAATGATAGTTAAGAACACATCAAATGAACTATCCAACACATGATACTGAATTAGCAATTTTATATTTTCTCAGGAGTTATTGAGACATTATTTCTATTAAAAAATGTTTTATATATATGAATATCACAAAAGGTTGAATAAATATTATCACAAAATTAATTCATCATGTGGAAAATGTGATGGATTGAGCTAATAATAGAATATGATTTAATAAAAAACTACCACCCAGGGATTGAAAATAAGGTCGTAGATTATTTGTCATGATGGATCATGGAGTTCTGAATAAAATGTTCACTGATTGGTATTATGTGTTCATAGATCTAGTAATGATGGGTCTAGTAATCATTAATGATGGTGAAACATCAATTCTTTTTCAAATGATTTCAAACCATAATTATATGAAAATAGAAACTTTTCTTAACTTAGTGATGATACAATTTGAATGAAATTTAATTATATGAATCATAGGAAATTGGATGACTTCATATATGAAGATGGTGTTCATAAATTTGGAAGTAGGCTTTATTCTCCATGTATACCAAAGCTCAAAATGTAATTATTGGGTAATTATCATAGCACAAAATCCTTACACACCCTATTAGAAGAAAAATATATTGGGTTGTGAAGGAATATTTTTGGTGGGATAATATTAATATGGAAATAGATTATTATGGGTCAATATATTTGGTCTGTTAATTAGTGAATATTGAGAGACAACATTATTGGGGATTCCTGAAAAATATATATATTCCAATATGGAATTGGGATGACAATACTATAGAGTTTTTTAGTGTACATTAAATAAAATATAATAAAGAATAATCTGATCTGGGTTATTTTTTGATTTATATACCATTTATTTATATTCTCTCTATAAGAGAATATATTCCACTGGAGTGCCTTAAAGGACTCTATATTAGTGATTTTTTATAACTTCCTAGTGCACATATTTCAAATTATTATGATCATGATCCATGATTTATATATAAATTATTATTAAGTGTACTTATAAAATGCATAATTTGAGATTCACTAATCAACCGAAAATTAATGGGTAGTCAGAAAGGAAAATATTAACATTTGGAGACATGCTGAGCTCTTTCTAACATGAATTTAAAGGTATTTGGGATCATTATTTACATTTGGTTGAATTTTCCTATAAAAATGTATTATATTAATAAATTCAAATGGAATTTTATGAATCATTATATAGAAATTGATGTCATTAAAGATCATTCGGGTGTGATGTTGATGAAAACAAGATTGTTGGTTGAGATATTTTGAATGAAACAATTATAATAGTAAATACTATTCATACCCGTATCAAAATAGCTCAATGTATGAAAATTATATATGTGAATATATAGAAGAATAATTTTTAATTTCTACTACAGTAAAAAATTTCTTGAAATTTTTAAATTGATGTTTCTTAATAGACATGGTTGGAATATAAAAATCCACCCCATTCACATCACAACTTTTTAAATATTGAAAATAATTGGAGTTAGGGATTACTATTTTGAAGTTCCATAAATCCTTTCAAAAGTACACAATTTGTTCTATATCACTTTATCAAGGATGTTAATTTTGGATCTGACACATGTTCTCAAATATGAAGAAATAAAATTTGAACGAAATTAATTTTACTATTATTTTTTTTAAAGGTGGGTTCTGGTCAAAAGACCAGAACTTAGAGTTTTATTCAAAAATAGAAAGTCACAAACAATTTACAACAGGCGGAAAGAGGGCAATTTTCTAGAGTCCTTAATAAAAGTAGGGATTAACTCTGGTTGGAGTTCATTCATCCAAGTGATCTCATGAGAGACTCCCATGTTCGCAAGCCCATCCGCAATCATATTAGCCTCCCGATAGGTATGTGTGGCAATAAAGTTGAGGTCGTTGGAAGTAGCGAGGCAATCCATCCATCTAGGGGTGAGAGGCCATACCAGATGGACGTCACCCTTCCAGATGGCTTACACAATGGTAGTGGAATCACTCTCTATCCAGATATTCTTCCAGTTGAAGAGCTTTGAATAGGAGACATCATGAATGGTAGCAGGCATTTCGGACTCCAGCGCAGAAGCAGTTCCGCAGCTTCCAAAGAAACATATGAGGATCCGGTACTGATGGTCTCTAAAAATTCACCCGCATCCAGCAAGACCAGGATTGCCCTTTGATGATCCATACACATTACCTTAATCCATCCAGGAGAAGGTGCCTTCTAGAAAACATCAAAAGTGTATCGAGGTTTCGAGAAAATATCTTTGACACCAATTCGGCGAAAGATTTCAAAATCTATGACAGAATTGTCACAACAATCCTTTTGGATCGTAGCCGCTTCCTTCATAGCCAGCATAATCCTCATGTTTCCTACATTAACATTAAAGGAATTATTGTTAAAAAAGAGTCATTTCTACCATACCATAAAATATGCATAAGCTCCGCAACAACCGTATGGAAGAGATTCTTGATTTGGGAAGATCTTGGGAATTCCAAAGTTCTTTTCAGTTGAGAGAGAATAAATGTATCTGAAAGCCATCTGCATCCAGAAAGGTCAAAAATGTAATGCCAAAGGGCCATAGCAGTATCACAAGATAGAAAAATATGATAGATGTCCTCACGATGTTGGTTTAATAATATACATTTAGAACAGAGATTAAAGCAGTAGGATTGTAGTCAAACATCAGTTGGAATTTTTTGATGTGCAATACGCCACATAAGAGTAAGTGGAGAAGGCTTAATCTAGGCTTTATTGATGTTAGAAAGCCAATGAAAATTTTCTTCCTCATTAAAGAATTGATGGCAATAAAACTTTTTAGAGTCAAACATAGAGAAATGTGGGAACATAGAGAAATTATGATTAAGAAATACCCAAATATATTTATTAGGTGATATTTTTGTATATTTCATGATAAATTTCTTTTGGAAGGATTGATGAATGTAACACCCATGATTTTACAATATGTCTCTTTGGAAAATTCAATCTCTTAGAAAGCTATACTACATGAATCACTATGTTAAAATAAATCATGATCTAATATTATGTGACCATTTTGACCTTTCTATTAAGTGGTCAGTATAAATAAGACTAACTACATTATGAAAATAATTGGTCTGTATATTTTTATAATAAATTATATGGTTATAAAATGTTTAGTTACATTTTATAAAAATAAAAGATTTCAATTTATAATTTTTTAGGGATAATATTTATATATATATAATGAATTATTCAATATTGAGGAATTATTTTAATGAAATATATATACTATGTCTTTAATAAATTTTTTAAATATTTATATAATATTTATTATTAATGGTATAAGAATAAATCATGTTTTATTCTTAAAAAATACATTTTCTGAAATAATGTTTATATCATGTATTTAAACTTATTTTAAAAATAATTTAATCTAATTATAGGTAATAAATTTGATTGAAAGGATTATATATTTTGAATCATTAGTCTCATATTCAGTAAATATGACCCATTTATTTTTATAGAATATGAATATGAACCATAGTAAAAATTATCACCATGGAAAATGATAAATCAGATTAATATAGGATAACACTATGTGATAAGGATATAAATTTAAATCCAATTATTATCAGATGAAGTTAATTAATTCTTTAATACCATATTCTAAAAAAAATTTGTTTAATGGTCACATTTTAATTAAATTGACTTATATATTATTTAAATCAATGATAGTTACAAAATGCCACACTCATTGTTTATAATAACTTTTATGTGACCACACTAGAAAAAAGCCATATATGAAGTAAAATAAATAAAAACATTTATATTAATGAAATTATTTTAATTATAAAATTTTAGTTTTTTTTCTATAATTTATCCAATTACCATAAATGCATGTGGAACACTTAAACAATGCATACTGTATTAATGGAAAAATAAATAAATGATTTTGAAATTTTAAAATTTTAAAAAATTAAAAAGAGATAATGTGTGTAACACCCCGAGATTTTATGAAAAATATTCTTTTTAATTTCATTAATGTATTGTGATATACACTACACCAAAATGAGCTTTCACAACACACACATCTGACCTGGCTTGAATTAGACACAATCGCGACCTTCCACGATAGCGTGTGTTGTACGCAACACCAAGTTTCGCTAAACAACGATATACTATTAAGATATTATTAAAACCAGCCGTTATGAATAGTAATAACAACTTTTTGAAATTTTGTAAATTTTATTTTTCAAAATGGACTTCATTTATGGATTCGGGGTATCGAATTTAGCCTAAGGTGAAATTTTGGTACTTTTCGGATAACTTTCTTATTCTGATGCATAGTGAAAATTACTAAATTTTAATTAAAAACAAATTTTTTAATCGAAATAATTAATAGTGAAAAATTATTAATTTGAGTGGTTTTAATGTATATTTAGAATATATTTTTACAATTTAGTACAATGTTGGTCATTGGATGTAATTTCACATTTAAACCAGTTATAAACAACTGTCAATCTTTTGATAGTTATTATCTCTTAAAAACACGCCTTTTGTTTTGAAGACAGGAATTAATTTTTAAATTAATTAATGCAACTGATATGTTTTTAATTTGGTAAAATAGAAATCATTTTTGAGTTCATAATATCAAATATAGCTTAGGCCTAATTTTTCGTATTTTTCTGAAAACTTTCAATTTTTGATGAATAGTGAAACCACTAAGTTGTAGTTAAAAAACTGAATTTTTCATAAAACATAATTTTACCGCTTATGTGAGTGGAATTTCAAAAATCCGAGAGACACGGTTGATGTCAGTAAGTAAAATTTGGTTCAATGAGATGAAAATAATTTTTGGTGAATAGTAAGTTTTTACTTTTATTTACCACGGTTAAAAGTAAATAGGGTAATTAAGGGTAAAAATGATATTATTATTACCCTAAAACATGTCCAAATTCTATTGGATAAGTGTAATTCGATCAAACACAACCTTAGGAATAAAATATGACCATTTAGGCCCACTTGAATTAGATTAGGACATTTATTATTATTTAATTCAAAGAAGAGTTAAAAGAGTTAAAATCAATGTTTATTTACTAAATCATTTTTAATATAGGGTTATACATAAGATAAATTGGATTATAAACATCCATTAGAAAGATAAAAAGATTTCCTACATAATGGTATTTTATTTGTGATTTTTAGACATAAAATAATTTAATTTATTTATGACAAAACGATAATGCAGTAATTATCTTATTAATGAAATATTGACATAATTGATGTTATAAATACCCAAATAAATAAAATTTGAGACTTTTTATGAATTACACTAATTTTATAGGTTAATATGGCATGTTATTATTGATTTAATTAACTTCTTTCGAACTTATAATTCTTTTATGATTTTCACACAAATCAATTACTAAATAGTTTCAAAATTGACATAAAATAGTTTTTAAAACAAATATTATATTATTAATTGTTATTTTATTCCTAAAAATCTAAGGTTCGGCCAAATGGCTTAAATAAGTTTATATATATTAATAATAAACAACTTGGGGTTCGTTTGGCTTCTTATAGTATGTTTATTAACCTCATAGTATAAGAACACAAGAAGACACGGTAAAAGTAAAATTATTTAACTTAATGGTAAATCTAAATGATAAGGTTAAAATAGGAACCTAAACTTTTCTAAATTCTATTGGATGATAGTATTTCGACCCATCCCCACGTTATCCTCGAAATAAATCAATTTCGAGCTATTTAAAACCGAACTTGACTTTATAATAAAATAATATTTTTAGTTATTCTAAAGGTGCCCCTCTCCTCCCTTATAAAAGGGCACCTCCTCCCTCTCTTCCTCACACAACTTTGAGCCTTCATGCTCAGCCAACATCTACCAAATTATCTTCTAAACTTCCCTAGAAACATCCTAGAGGTTTTGGTCTTCCTCAAAGACCAATTTTGGTACCCTAAGAGGAGGTCTCAAAGAGTCGCTTCAAAGAAGAGGTAATTTCCATTACCAATTCTTTCACCTTTATTTCTTCTTCAACTTCTTCTTCTAAGGTTTTTTCATTATGAAGTAATAACATCAGTATCACTCATATAATTATATGTTATTATAAGTAAGAAACAACCCTATTTCACCATCTATCCATCCTACGGAAAACGAAATCACCGCCCGTGCGTACGTACGGAATACCGTCTCCACGCCGTGGTGTAATCTGCTTTTCCACCACCACCTTACATGGATGGGTATAATGGTGTAAAGAATAACTATACATATTTATTAGAACATAATATTGATTCTGATATATTTTATCATCCACTCCAATTCAATTCAATAATTATGGAAATGATATCATCGCTCGTGTGTACGTACGGACTACCGTCTCCACGACGCGATGAGATTCATTCTCCATATTAACCATTTAAGAATGAATATAAAGTATATATAAGAAATTATAATGAAATATATGACATTATAAAGCTACTGGATTTATGTGTATATATATGTATGTCATCTACTTAATTCCATTCAACTCAATAAGGAAACGAAAACAGCGTTCATGCGTACGAACGGTCTACCGTCTCCAGAACGGTGTATTTCTTTCCATTTACTGATCTATTATATATATATATATTCTGGATATATACTATATATAAATCATGTTTTATATTCTGGAATTAAGTAATCATTATCTAAGTAACCATATGAATAATTACAAGTTAAAAAACGAACGACAAATGAGATGATTTTACCCAAACGCTAATTTAACATTAATTTACAAAAGAACGGGTAATATAAAGACATAAGTGAACCATATATGATATAATAACAATGAGTATGATTCTGGAATAAGTCAATGACATTATTTAAATCATTATATAGGAGGTTCGGACACCTACGAAGAAAATCGGACCTAAGGTAAGGGAAATACCACAATCTCATTTTTATCCGAGATTGTTTATTCGTAAGTATTTACTGGGATGTATTTTATCATCCACATACATGTTTCATCAATATGTAATATTATTTACATCCACCTAAAAAAATTTAAATCCAATTTTACCCTTCGGTGATTTTTTAGAAAAGGATATGAAAGTAATCTTTTGACGTTTTTCGTACGAGGTACTTGTTGACTTTTCCGACAAAAGTACGAAGAATGTTTTTTTAACTTATACGACATGAATGGATTTTTAAAACATTATTTCCAAGAAGCTTCATTTACAGGTTTTCAAGTTTATTTTTAATCAACTTCTTTTAGTTTATTATTTTACGACATGTTAAGAAAGGAAAAGTGTTTTTGAAGTAGAAAGGATATTTTCCTCAAGAATGAAGTTCAAGTGTTTTATCAAAATTATTTTCAATCTAAGAAAATAAAAGGTTCTGTTTCTATCCCTATTATTACATCGATTTGATTATGTTGTGTTGGAATTATTTTAATGAATTCCTTTATCTTATATGAGTTGATTTATGATGTCACGATGTTTAAGAATCCCATTTTTATTACATGGGTTATGCAATGATGTATGATTTATGAATTTGTGGCACACATAAGAATGGTATCATTATGAGATGGGTGGGACCTATATCTCCCTCCAATTCATTGGGTAAAGATTTTATATCTCATGAGATAGACATGGCTAGAATGGTAGGTTATACCGGTTCAGTGAAACAGGACTGAAACGAGGGGGACTCGATTCAGAAAGGGACTTTGTCCACTAAGATAGTCTTGGGAATGAGTCGTGACTAACAAGAAATGATTCTCTATGATTATGTGTGTATGCCACAAAGTTTAATGTTTTATGTTATGATTATTGTGATTACATTTCACTGCCATGAGTTATCCCAGGTTATGAAATTATGATCTCTTTTACAGGTTAAAATTTCCAAAAGTTATGTGC
Organism: Viscum album; assembly: GCA_963277665.1. Taxonomy (NCBI): domain Eukaryota; kingdom Viridiplantae; phylum Streptophyta; class Magnoliopsida; order Santalales; family Viscaceae; genus Viscum; species Viscum album. The sequence continues at coordinate 446,701,182 of OY728160.1, forward strand.
TTATGTATATGATGTGATTGATATTTCTTTTGTTTACCCTTAATGAGCATTTGAGCTCACCCTTTTATGTTTTCTTTTCCCCAGGATATAAATAAAGGTTTTAGGTATGAAAAAAAGGAAGATCTTTATGGGAGATGTTGAAGATCTTTCACCAGGATTAGAAGATTATATTCCGAGTTTCCAAATACACTAAACTATTACGATCCTTGTGTGTGTGTTTTTGTTATGTACTAATTATTCCACAAATGTAATGTAATGTCCATGTACGTCAGGCTTCGGGTCTCTACAATGTGTAAAGTTAATTTTATAGATATATATGTTAAAATTTATATTTTTGAATTATTTATATTCGAAATCACCATTTTAATGATATATATGATTTCAAGTTAAATTAATTGTGAAAAATTTAACAAAAATGGTATTTTATCTAAATAATATTTTATTAATGTATTTAATAATCATAAAATATATAAATAATAAAATTTGTATATTATAAGGTCTAAAATATAATATATTTTTCTCATTTTGGGACAATTTTAACATTGTATGTAAAAATGTGACCTATTTGATATAATTTTTTTTTACCATGGTTAAAATCAAAATTGAATAATTAAGAGGTAATAAAAATGATAATGTTTAAAATAATTCTAAAATATAGATAAATTATATTGGATTATGCTATAAAAACAACACATCCTCATAATTTAATCAATTACCACTTTGTGTAATTTTGTTTGATAATGAATTTATTATAATTTAATCAGCTGATAAACACAAAACATACCCCACTTGAATAATAAATGGACATATCATCCCCTACCTTGTTACACAATATTGATCGACATAGATCGATAAATAAATGACCATATCTTTTATAAACATCTTTATTCTTTTTTTGGATGGGATTCTTTCCCTAAAATACCATCCTTATGCCCCTTAATAAAAGTTCTAAAGAATATCTCTCAAAGAATAGGAAATTTTCGTACCTTACCACGTAAAATTTATTTCTTCTTTAGAATTTTCTAAATATTTGTAAATTTTCATAAAATAATAGATGAAATTTCACAAATATATTTAAATGTTATTATGAATATTAAACCACTATTACCCACCATAATCCCCACCAAATGGAAAGTGACAGTATAACTCGAGAGTATGTACGACAACCTTATCCGTATAATTATACAATTCATTTTCCCATACTATATTTCATGGATGTGAATTATGATATATTTTACATTTGTATATGATATTTACAACATAATTATAATTATTAAATTATAATATCATATCATAGCTTCCTTATTTCATTCTATGCAATTGGAAAATGATAATGTCACTCATGTAGATGTGTGGACTACCACCGCCATGAAGGGATGTGATTTGTTTTATATTTATGTTTTACATGAATAGTAATAATGATGGTTTTGATGAATATATATAATTTATATGATATAATTACAAATCTATAAATATTAATTATTATATATCATTAATGTTTTCATCCATACAATAATTAAAATAGTTTTCATGTGTTCGTTCAGCCTACCTTCTCCAATAAATATTTAATACATTTTTTCTATTTATAAATATGACGGACTACATTAAATATATATATTTATAATATATATGATATTTATATAATTTTTAAAATTTTTGATATTTATAAATAAAAAAATGTATGTACTAAAACTACTGAACAAAAATATATAAGAAATGAAAATTTGTATTTTCCTTAAAGTGTTTTTTTACACAGATTTGTTTAAAACCATATGATAAATGATTATAAGTATGAATAAAACATTTTTGATAGAAATTATTATTGAAATGTATTATATTCAAAATAAATCTCACTTTGATAAAAAATCTGTTGGAACACGTAAAATCAATATTGAGCATGAGGTAAGAAACTATTTTGAAATCTCAATAATATTTGGTACTACATATACGTAAGAATATGAAATAAAATATTATTCTTCTATATAATTATTTTCAATAAATTAATTTATATATTATTTTAAGTTATCTCTTACGATTTATTAATGTCATTTTTATGTATGTTTTAATTCTTACAAAATGGCCAAAAAAGAATCATCTATTTTTTTCCAAACTAGGATCTTTTTGACATCCCTTACTAATGTTTAAAATGAATGTTTTATATATATATGAAATGAATATATATTATTTCCTTCCTGAATTATATTTTCTTTTTATATTATTATCAAATTTTATATGATTTATTTTATGGATGATTTTTCCATCATAATTTCCATTTTATTAATATAAGTCATTTTCATTGTCAAAAGGTAATTTTCATCTAGAATGTATTTGGAAATTTTTAATAGTATATATATTTGTAAAAATCTCTTATTTTCTATATTTTCTACAATGGATATATCATGCCAATAAAACAATTATTATTTCTCTAAATTTTTTATGTTCAATTTTTCTCCGGATGCACTATTTTGATAACATTCTCTATAATAACTTGGATGGATTATTTTTCTATTTATTGAATGGGTAAATTATTAAAATTGCATATGTTAGTTACAATATAATATTTATGATCATTGTGTCTGACAAAATATATACGAGGAATTAATTTGACATAGTTTCTGAAGGAAGGGGCTGGATAATACCTCTCAATGCAACAATATGTCTCAAAAGAAAAACCATCGTGGTTATTATCATTATCCCAAACAATTGATGTATGATATCTAGTAACGTGGAATCAATGGTATATTAATGATATCACACATTGTTCATATCCCTCAATTTATGACTATTTATTGATTTCCATGTGATTCTTTGTTTGTGTATGATTTATATGGATTATATTTCATATTATGTGGTTATATAATTATTATAATTCCATTTAATTCATACCATATTGGTTTTTACTTTTTTATATTCCAATCTGTGAATACCCTTTTTGATCATATGTAATAACCCTTTATTCTTATGTATATTTTATGCCATATGATAAAAAGTATATTATGGTTCATATGAAATGAAATAATATGGTAATAATGGTGTTTTCAAATGACATACTTTGTTGAATTTTATGTTTTCAATTGTAATGTATGATTTTTATGTATCTACTTTTTCATTACTAATAAACTCTTAATCCATTTGTGATACGATTATTTCTATATAATTCCAATGTAATATAGTAACCACCAACTCTGGGATATTGTGGTTGAGGTCCTTATATTTGAGTTATTGAACCCTTAAATAACATTTACACATGAGTTATTCAGTTCAATAGGATATAAAAAATTGATAAATACTAATAATGGAATATTAGTATTCCCATTCCAGATAGTTGAAATTAAAATGACCATTATTTTTTATTATCAAAAATATAAAACCCATTTTTTCAATGGATAATATTTTTATGTCTATAAATATTTATTTAATTCATTTAGTTCATATATATATATATATATATTAATTTATTGATGAAAACGAAATATATCCTCCAAGGAGGTGGTGAATAGACCGTAAAATGGTGTTATGTTTATATATTGAACAATAGAAGAAAAAGAAATAGATTGACTATAAATATACCATTAATAAAAAAAATCATTGTATATATATGATATATATTTAATTATACAAGTCTGTTTTAACTAAATATAATTGATATATTCAAAGAATGAAAATTTAATGAACATGGTTGTGAAAATTATTTCTTCTTTCAATCATCATTTTGAAAACACCTTAAATTTTCATAGATTGATATTTTAGAGAGAATAAAACCACCATGTTTTGGGAAATAATAATAGAGAGGGATTTTAGTAGAATTTTGTGGATATATATGGAATATAACCTATTTTGGATTGGGATGGTGATGTATGGTATTTACAATGGGAGGAGAGGACTGTTATATAGTAATATATTATATCCTTAAATAATGAATCAAAATGTGAATGGATATTAGGGGATAGTGAATCTATCAAAATGGTGACAAAAAAATATTCATACGAGATATATTAATCAATAACATTATTTCATTTAAATTATTAAACATTTTAATTTCTTATTCTATACTTCTAGGTTATTTGAGTGTTCATAAAATATTTTCCTTTTTAGAAAAAATGCAGAAAATATACCCTAAAATAATTTTGATAGGATGATTCAAATAATTAAATTATTTTGTATATAAATAAATTTTTAAATTTCAATAATTTATTTTCCTAATAAAATCATCATTAATTTAAAAAAATATTATTTATGACACAATAAAATTTATAACCCATATAAAATTAAGTAAGATTTCAAAAAAATTATAATATAATTTACAAAAAAATAACAACTATTTTAGAAAATATATAAAATAAATTTTCATTCATTTATAATAAAAAATAATTTTCATAAAAATTATTCAAATATACATTACTAAATTAATGATATAAAACTTTTCTACTTCAATCAATTAATTTATCTTACATGACTCCATTTTATAAAATATGTTTTTTTTGTTTTTTATTTATTAAAATAATTTTTTTACAAAAAAAAATCACCCATATCCAATAACACCCTATTTATTTGAAATAAAAATAAAATTCATCACCACATTAAAAGAACGTTGTATTAGGGTAAGAATGATTTAATTTATAAAATAAATTTGAAATTATTAATACATAGACCATAAATATAGATTTCCTTACCACACCATCATAGGATATTAGGTTATGGATTTCACTAGAGATACATTAAGGGGTGGTTTTGAAAACATTGATATAGTGGATGATTAAACTAATTTGATCATTTCCAAAATTGATTTCCTTCAATACTCATTGGTTTAAGTTCTACCTCATGTTTGTTAATTGCATAGCACAATGATTCTATTGCACATGGATTACAAAATAAGTAATTTTGATAAGGGATTACTATATAGTTCAGGGTTTTCATTTCTCCCCCCAACTTGAATTAACTATATTCAATGACCTTAATATATAATAATTTTAAAAATTACCTTACGAGGGAAATATTACCAATGGGAATAACGATCAATGATCATAACACCCAATGGTAATACTAGGAAGATATTAATTTTTCATACATAATGATACAAATTTATAATTAAATATTCCAGTGTGGTGCATGTGATTTATAATATTATATATTACTATAGTTAACCATGGTATGATTAATATTAATAAGTAAAACATTATGTCATTACATTATTTACCCCATTAAAAATTTTACCTTGAAATTTCATTTCGTAATCGAATATTAAAACATGAAGGTAAATATTTTTCATTTAATATATATATTATTCTGTATCCAATTCATGATTTCAGTTTTCCCATCAAACATTGACATGGTCATTTTCCTTGTTATACAAGAATTTTTCATTACCTTCTAAAATATTTTACGAAGGATCTTCATAAGAGATATCATAATCTAATTATACCACCTTATTATTTAGTACATGTTATGATTTTATTGTTTTCTTTCCAAAGAGAAATATACTAAACACATATTTTACTAGAAACATGTTTTCATTGGGTTCTAGATAATGGGACTCTTCTATGATATAATCAAAAATAAAAATGCGGGTGATTTTTCATGGTTATAAATCCACATCATTACCAAAGCTCATTAATCTCTTCCATGGTGATATATATTGGAAACATTTATTTCCAAACATGGAAACCATTACTTCTTGATGAGTTTCAGAAAAACACATCGAGTGAATCTGTGGTACTCAGATTTCCTGTTGAATAACCATGGTCATTATTTCCAATTCATAAATTAACATCATCCCCACAATCTTGAATCTAAAATCATGGTCAAAACATATGGGGAGAATAAATTTAATCCCATTGAGGTCATAATAGATATAAAACCTTGTATCTTCCCTTCCTATGAGCCACTAAATAGTGGCATGAAGAGATGGGTCACATGGTATCCAGCGCACCCCAAAACTATAAAGGTTGTAGAATAATATTGAGGATATATAGAGTAATGGTAGGGAAACTATACCCATTGTAACCATAGAGTCATAATTTTAAAAATAAGTATTTAGAATTAATGTAACAATAGTTAAATTAATAGCACAGTGGAAAAAAGTATATAAATTAAATGTGGAATAAAAACCTCCCTAGAATAGTTATAATAATGAATCTGTAGTATGTGTCATATAAAAAATGTTTTCATGTCATTATTATGTGAAAAACGGGTATACAAGGGATAAATAGTACATAAATATACAAGATTTTATTAAAATGACCAGAATACAACTGTAAATCCCCACTAAAGTCATGATCATACTCTCAGTCCTCTATTCCCTTGATCCCATGATATAAAAAATCATATCATGCATCCAGGGCCCAAATCATTCCCTTATACCAACCTATATATGTTACATCTATCTAGATGATAATCTACATCCTGAATATTGTGTGATATAGACAATCTATGACACAAGAAATTGAGTCTTCAAAAATATAGTTAGTATGTAGGACATATGACTATGTAGGTATACCAAATAATTAAAATTCAAAAATCCAAAAAAATTGACTTCTCAAGTTCTATAGAAAACTGTGATAACACTACCTACATCCGCATAGACTAGAATAACTCTTATATTATATCACCTAGTACACATTTTGGTAGAAAATTATTCCTAATATATATATATAAATATATACAATCTACAAATAAGGGAACATATTGGAATATACTATGATATGCAGTGGTAGTAGTAGAGATGACATAACTCATGAGTCAAAGAATATTTAAATGATCTATATGATCTAATAGGGATACCATTCATGAATCCCAATAGAATGAGATATTTCTTACTAGTCACTCAAGATTTTTTGGTGAGTAATAACTCTCAACACCTAATGTAATGAAATACAGAACAGCATGACCATCGTGTAAGTAAAATCTATGAGATGTAATACCTAACACCCAACAAATATTTGTGTGAAATGAAATGCTCAATAATCCCAATAAACATTTTCTATCAATAATATCAATTTTCAAATTATAACAATCATATTAAAAAACCATTTAATAATATACATTCATGTAATCCAAAATAACCATTGGCATCACAAATTAAACAATTCATTAACTTTTAATAACATTCTAATGTGACCTTCCCACTCACTACCATTATATTAAATTAAAAAATTTAATTTATAATCCATGTAATATATACATTTGATCCATGAAAACTAATTGAGTAGATATTTGGGTCAGATGATCATTTTTGTTAATGAAAGAATTTAATTCAATATACTCTAAGGGGTGGAATCCAATTAGGCAGAAATCTTCTTATGGTAAACAAGGTCCACTAGAGTATTTAAAATTGTTCATTTTTTTAAAAGTTAAATAAAATTTTTAGGATTCATGTGGAAGAATCTATCTTATGTAATAGAGGAATGTTTTCTAAAAAACTAAAATATTTAAATAAAATTATTATACCACCTGCCATACATGGTAGATGACCCCTATTCTGTTGTTGACATTTTAATAATTCTATAATAGGAAAATATTGAAGACAAGAAAACACCAATTGAAAATTGGTATATTTTCTCAAAAAAAAATTCATAATATGGGTATATTAATGACTAAAGATAGAAATATGTGATACATACTTTGGTTAGATATTCAAGATGCCTTATGATGAGGGAACAAAAAATCATAATGAAATAGTTAATTAAAATCCTATCTTAGTTGTGGACAGAAATTCTCTTTCGTTGCTGGCGGTTATGATTGAAAGGAAAAATAAAATAAGGGAGATGATTAAATAAAAATGGGGGAAATGTAATTGGTCCATCATTTTATATGTTTCATGGTTTTTCTGCTTTGTTTTTGAATCCCTTTTCCAATCATGTTCCAACAAAGCACCAAACACTAACAACAAATATCCCTTTCATGGGCAAGGTTCATGGTCTCACTAACCATGCATAACCCATGAAATACCGTCTATCACTTTTCTGAGGTAATTTCCATGGAAATGGATCAACGGTTTCATATCATAGCCTAAAAGTGTGACCCGCTCTTGAAATGTGAAACATCGTAATGGGTTTGGCCAAACCATACGGGCACATGAGAATGGTTTGAATAGACTATATAATTGGGATTTTCAATGAAAGATGAATATATGATCTATGAAAAAGCCAAAAACACTCAAGGAAACGTCCACATTCCATATAGAACATTTAATTGTATATGAATATTAATTTATACATCAAAAAAGTGCTCTATATCTTCATCGAAACTAGGGTCCTAACAACCAAATCACCTTAAAAAAATACAAGATGTTAGGAGTGGAATGTGGAATATGAATCATGCCTATATAGAGCTAATATCATATATTTCATGATCCATTTATTCCTATTTGATGTATCATAAAGTAATTTTAAAACATATGATTCCTCCCAAATATCTTACCCTCATACAATTAAAGCACATATCCCACAATAAAAGGCATCATAAAGATCCATAAAGAACTTTCCCAAAAGAAAATTAATGTAAGATAAATACAAAAGGGTTACAATTTCATATGAACTGGTGATTCCAAGGAAATTTGTATAGATCATGTACTCTAACTCATGAATTATGTGATCTGACAATCTATCAGGGTTAGGGTTGTATGTTTTGAACATACGATCTTGTATAACCAAGACATTCTCCAACCCCTTCTTGAAAAAAATGCAAAATAGTAATTCCTATCAGATAATATATTACACCGACCTACATGAAGGCATATCATCCCTCTAATGGATAGCCTCATGAGATCGTTTACTGAGAAGGTCTATCGAATGGGCATGGAATATGGGGAAATTCATGAAATTATAAATTATTATTAAAATTTTATGTTTTCCGAGATCGCTTCTAGGAAAACATGTCAAAATTAAATTGTGACATCATCAAACATCAATTCAGGAATAGATAATGGATGTAAAATCTCCTCCAGTGGATGATGTTCAACCCTCTCTTACATACAAATGGAATGCCAAAAAAATAATTAGAACCATCTTCGTTCATACTAGGATTCCTCTAATACCGATATATTTGTGAATACATATTCGTTGTAACATAATATTAATTTTATTTTAAACTGGATTCTATGTTCAATGGTGTAACCGATATGTAATAACGGGTTTAATTTAAGTCTAATATTACACACAACATTGATCCATACTAAAAATTAATAATATAATATTATTTTGAATGGTATTTAAGGCCTATCTGTTTTATTGTTGAGACTGAATAGAACTAACTACAATATTAATATACATATATGTTAAATGTTTTAAAATTTATCCAATAAAATTTTCATGCTAAAAATGTGAATAAAACTATTTTTACCCTAATTACTCTAATATTCTTTAAAAGGTCGATTACCACCATTTAATGGATAACACAATTTAAATCTTGTTTTGGTAAAATTCATATGTTCTATTTGAATAAATAAAATTCTTCATTATAATCAATACATCAAAAGTTACTTTGGATAAATTTTTGGTATTTTTCTGATTAAATTCATTTTTTAGGAATAATGAAAAATACAGTATTTTAGTAAAAACTGCCTTTTAAAATAATTTATTTATATGGCTAGATTACCTTTTCAATTGTTTTTAAAGTGGAATTATATTATATTTTTACCATTGAATCTAAATTTTGTCATTTGAAGTAATTTCCCATTGAAATTAGACATAAACAAGTTTCAATATTTAGGTAGTTATTATTTTATTAAAACACGATTTTTGTTTTGACAACGAGAATTAATTTTAAATTAATTATTTCAACATATGTGTTTTTAATTTGGGAAAATAGACCTCATTTTTGAATTCAGAATATTAAATATACCTTACTCTGAATTTTTGGTAATTTTTAGAAAACCTTCAATTTTAAATGAATAGTGAAAACAGAGAGTAGTTTTTAAAAATCGTCTTTTTCAATTAAATAAAATTCTACCACTTCTCTACATTGAATTTTAAAAATATTATATACATGGTTGTTATTAGTATGTAAAATTTGGTTCAATAAGATGAAAATAATTTTTGGTGAATAGTGACTTTTGAATTTTATTTACCACGATTAAAGGTCAATATAGTTATTTAAGGTATAAATAATATTATAATAATATAAAATTACCTTAAGACTTTTATTAACCATATTGGATGTGTACTGGATGACCAAGACAATCCCTTGGTGTGACTTTTGGCCTATGAAATCCACTGTTGCCAAAAATGTCATTAATTATTTTTAAAAAAGTTAAAAAATATCATAAACATTTTTTTGTTTTTGTTAATTAATTAAAATGTGGGGTTAAATAATTGATATATATGACTAAAAATATTAATTATAATGATAAAAATATTTACTACATCATGTTGTTTTATTTATAATTTTTAGACATCAAATAAATAAAATTATTAATGACACAATAACGATGCAGTGTTTACCTCATTTATGAATGATTAAAATAAATAAGATTATAAACACTAAAACAATATCCAAAAAAGGACAAAATATTATGGGTTGATTTAATTTAGAATAAAATACATCTTATCTTTTAATTTATTAATTTTTGGACATTTATAAACCAAACATCAATACATAACAGAATAATATTTTCAATCTTTTTTAAAGAGAACCTCTTCCACCATATAAAAATCCATCACCTCTCTCCCATTAGTCATGACCCTAAGCCCCTAGGCACGTCCAAAATCTGACCAAATAATCTCTCAAGATCCCTCTCTTCCACCTATAAGCCTTACCTTAGGCAGAAGTAATTTCAAGAAAGCCGTTTGGTTCAAACAAAAAAAAGTTACCCAATTTAAAGGTAACGTCTTCTTTTAAGTTATTTTCATTTATTTTACGTTACAAAAACCTAAACTATATTTATTTGTATCTTTGATAAAATAAATAGTACCATTTATAAACTTGGTTTATATTATGAAAAGGATTCTAACTATACTTACACAAACCTCCGTCTAATGGGTAAAGAACATACTGTTTCTGTGGATAGTGAACTACTTCCTCACGAAACGATGATTGTTCAATATTATCCTACCACCTCTTATAAAGGCCATTATGATGGAAATGTATTTATATGTGATAAATAATAAATTCATATTGTCTCTATGTTTCTGTATTTTTCATTTATATCATTCTTTTATTGTTTCCATAATGGGTAAACGATATAATTTCATTTGAGGAAGTGCGGAGTACTTCCCCCAAAAAATGATATGTTTCGTTCATGCCATACATGGAACGTATAAAAGATGGAGTTATAGAAAGTAAATATGAAATTATACTATAATTATAATATACTTATGTTTCATTATTTTTTCATTCAATTAAATTCAAAATAGAAATCAAAGTAGTGTTCATGCGTACGTACAACTTACCGTCTCCATGAATGGTGCAGTTCATTTCTTTCCTTGAAATGTTATGTACTAATATAAATACAAATATATAATGGATATATGATATATATATATTTATATATATATTATATGTAAATCATGAATATGATTATAGATATAATGAACTTTTGACCACACAGACAACCTGTAAATATAAGATGTTCATTTTTTACTAAAGTACCAAATATCAAAAAAATGACCGTTATAAACATAAATGATTAAATAATGTTCATAACATGGTAATAAGTGATATAAATGGAATAATAAACTTTTAAAATGTTCTTATTCAAGTAGAAATTAAATTTAGTTTATTATTCAGGAGATTAATGAACGAACTGGTCAAGTCTGACACTAGGAAATGGACTTCATCTCAATCTCATTAAGGAATATTTTATTCATACATGACATTATGTTATATAGTGTATAAACGCCATTTAATTTTCATTTCATTGAAAGGGGACCTTCTTCTACAGGTCATTTTACTAAAAAACAAAAAATAATGTTTCTTTTTAACTTATCTGTTGACAACGCCTTTTTCCACCGCCATGAGTATTATTTGATCTGTATATTCCATAACTATCTATAATGTTTTTAAATGGAAAATATATACCCTATAAAATTTTATGTATTTTGGTATTGAAAATGGTTTTGAGAATTTATTTTTATGTGATAATATTTAAATAATATATTCTGATTTAAATCTTGAATTTTTATCATTCCATTATGTATTTTTTATGTGTTATCAATATGTTACTGTTCATGGGAATTGTTTACATATACAGGTGGTTCTGTGATAATCCACGCGCAGGTGAAATTTAGATATCTCTCCAATGCGTTGGGTAACGGGACAGAGGTAAACGTGAATGTATCTCCTAAGATATTTAGGGAATATATTGTGGTGGGTATTCCAAATGTAACTCCCTATATAGCTAAGAAAGATACAACATAATTATCTTATGGATGCCACATGTTACCTTTATGATTTTTGTTTAATATGTGTTATTCATAAATCTTATTATATTATGAGGTATGTTAAAGTTCTTATGATTTGTATGTACGGATGAAAAAATGTTTTCTTTCATTATTTAATAACCCTTACTGAGCTTTTTATGCACATCCCATGTTTTGAATTATTTTTCACATGACCTGGAGATAAATTGGGTCAAGGATGGGATCAAGGAAAATCATGTTTTCTAAAACATGGAAGTAGATATGACTTTTTATTTCAAGATTTTTTGTTTTGAAAAAATGGAATCTGAGAATATGTGTCTACTTTCTAATTTTCAAGTTGTTTTGAATATGTTATGACCTAAATATCTAATGATCTAAACATGAAAATATATTTGATGTGAATTGTTATTTTAATTTAATATTATGTAATGTTTAAGGATGGGTCCTTATAGTGGGTACTATAGGCCGGTTTAGATATCTTTAAAAGTTATAATATTGTTAAATCAGTGTCCAAAAATTAATTTATGGTCAGATTAAAATGATATACCATTTAAAGATTTTTAGGTTTCTCCACCTATGATATTTCTGCATTCATAATGTTTTTCCATAGAGGAAATAGGGAATCTGTGATCAGACGACATCTGTAGGACTAAAACCTTCCAAATTACCAACATAAGATGTTCGGAATCTGATGTTTATTGTTTCATGTAGTGATAGCACAATTAACTCAGGCAATAAATGGGGGTGGATTCCATGCACAAGATCATCCAGATCAACCATAGAGGAACAAGTCAGTAGTGAACCATTTCATGGGGCAAAATCCACCATCATTCAGTGGATCATCTGACCATGTGGTAGTTGAAGGGAGGATTTTAACACTAGAAACTATTTTTAATGTCATTGGGTGTTCAGTACATGAAAATTTTAGTCTTGTTGTTTACCATTTTGAAGGAGAATATGATCAGTGGAAGTCAATGGTGAAAAATATCCGGGATACTGAGGAGATTGTTGCTCTTGATCACGATGAATTCAAAGGTATATTTCATGAGAAATATTTTCCTAAGGTGGTTTTATTTAGGATGGAAAAACAATTCTCGAAATTCAGGCATGAGGATGACTCAGTGGCTTCATATGATTAAAAACTCACATGACTGGCATGGTATGATCCAAAATTCATACGAGATCTTAATAGTAAAATAAATCATTTTTACTCACGATTAAAAAAACTATCAACGAGATTTATCTTCTTGTGAATTAAAAAGTTAAGAAAAACTTGTTTCATATGTGAAGGTGGAAATGGATATTTCCTACAATCAGGTTTTCATTGACAAATAACAGAATAAGAGGTCGAGGTACCAATGAAAGGGAATAACTCTTTAAGGAAGTTTGATGGTAAGAAGCCTAATATTACAGTTTGTGAAAATTGTGGTAAAAATCATGCTAGAGAATGTCTCTTGAATTCTGGTATGTGTTACCAATGTGGTCAAATGGGACATAAGGCCTATAATTGCCCTAACAGAGATCAGGATAATGGTAAGAACAAAATTGTATTTATTATAAGTAAATTGTTTTAATTGAAATGAAATGGGTCATTATTCAAATGAGTGTCCAACTAAGAACTATACTAAGGTAATGTAGCTAGACTATAAGCAGAAAGGGGTGGTGAAATCCATTGAACCTACTTCTGAAAATGATGGGCCATCAAATGAAGTAGTATCTGGTACAATTATTGTTTCTTCAGATTATTCCAATGTGTTGTTTGATTTAGGGTCTACACATTCGTTCATTTCTGAGACGTTTTATAGTAAATTCATAATTTCATCTCAAGATATGAGTCTTGAACATATGGTAAAAACACCAGGGGAAATGTTGAGACAAAATGAAATTATAAGTACCTTATTGTCCTTGTGTTCTGAAATAATCTACCTACTAAACATATTTTTTTTCCTCTGGTAGAGTTTGATGTTCTTTTGGGTATGGATTGACTTTCTATTTATTATGTTAAGATTGACTATAGAGCTAATGTTGTTGTTTTTTTCGGAACGATTTTCTGTTCGTGTACATGAATGAACCCTTACTTTTCATAATATATCAAGACGCTGAGAAACTAGTAAAAGATAGAATTGAATGATTCCTTTCACATATTGTATAAAATAAAATAACAGTTCAGATTAATTATGTGCCAGTGGTAAATTAGTACCATGATGTTTTTCCTGATTAGTTTTCAGGTATTATACCTGACCGGGAATGTGAATTTACTATTGACATAGTTCCTAATGCTAATCCAATTTCAAAAACCCCATATCAAATGACCCAAATTAAACATTTAGAGTTAAAGAAGAAATTGTAGGAGTTATTAGATAATGGATTCATTCAACCTAGCACATCACTATGAGGGTGATCCTGTCTTGTTTGTTTAAAAGAAATATGTTTCAACGAGACTTTTCATTGATTATAGAGCATTGAATAACAACATAGTTAAAACATTTTTCCCTTTCCCCATATTAATGATTTGTTTGATCATCTGTAGAGAGATTAGTATGTTTTGAAGATCTAATTGATATCGTGGTACCATCAGTTGAATGTAAAGGAATCAGACATTCCAAAGACTGTGTTTCATAATAGATATATCCATTATGAATTTTTTGTTATGCCTTTGTGGTTAACCAATGCACCTATTGTATTCATGGATGTTATGAATAGAATTTTCTGTGAGTTCTTGGATAAGTTTGTGGTTATGTTCATTGATGATATTTTGGATTATTCTAAATGTAAAGAGAACCAATAATGTTATTTAAGGGTTTTCATGAAAACCATAAATGAAAATTAATTTTATGGGAAATTCAGTAAGTGAGAGATTTGGTAATAATGAATTTCATTCATTGGTCACATTGTTTCCAGAAACGGCATAAATGTGGATCCTGCTAAAACAATGGTTGTTGAAGAATGGCCGAGTCCCACAAATATAACCTAGATCCGTATTTTTCTTGGTTTATAATGTTATTATAGGAGGTTTGTTGGGAATATTTTACAGTTATCTATCCCACTAGCTCAGTTAACTCGAAACGGTTTTATGTTTATCTTTCCAAATGAATGTGATTATAGTTTTCTGGAATTTAATCGACGATTTTAAAATGCTCCATTTTTTGATTTCCTTCCAGAAATGGTGAGTTGGTTATCTCTAGTGATTCTTTGTTTAGAGGACTTGGTTGTGTACTTATACATAATGATCAGGTATGTTCTTATGCATAACATCAGTTGAAACATCATGAGATAAATTACCCTACACATGATTTGAAGTTAGATGATATTAGTTTTTCATTAAAAATTTGGAGTCACCATTTTTATGAAGTAAAAAGTGAAATATAAATTGACCACAAAAGTTTAAAATATATTCACTCAAAAAAATTGAACATGAGACAAAAGAGTTTGCTGGAATTAATCAAGGATTATGATTTCACGATCCATTACCATCCGGGAAAGGAAAATAAATTGGTTTATGCTTTGAGTCAAAAATGTAATGATATATTAACCTTGATACATTTGGAATGATATCGTTTGGTTTTTTATTTGATGAAATTTGGAATATAAGTTGTTGGTGTAGAAAATTCCTCAGTTTTGTTTCAGGTGTCAGTGAAATCATCTCTTTTAGAAATGATTAATTAAGCATAGAAGGAAGATAGTGAGTAGCAGAAATAGGTAGAGTAGGTTCAGATGGGTAATTTACCAGAATATAACATTGATAATGATTTTGTTTTTAGGATTTGGAAGAGATTATGTGTGCATTCTGATTCACGGTTGAAGAAAGAGTTATTATGTGATGCTTATAGTTCTCCATTTATAGTTCATCCTGACAGTAATAAGATATATAGATATCATAGGGAGTATTACTAGATGGATGGAATGAAACGAGATATTTCTAATTTTACTATGATGTGTTTGACTTGTCAATAGGTTAAAGAAGAATGGATGTCACTGAAACGGATTCTTGAGTCATTACCGGTGCCAAAGAGGAAATGGAAAAATATATCCATGGACTTTGTTGTGGTATTACCAAAAAATATCAAGGTTACAATGAAATATAGGTTATAGTTGATCGATTGACTAAATCATCAAATTTACTTCCTATTCGAGATACTCTATATCTATGTCATCTTTCTCATTTCTATATTAAAGAGATAGTCAGGTTGCATGGATTTCCCTTATCCATTGTATTTTATCATGATCTCAGGATTACGTCTATCTTTTTGAAAGGCCATTAGATGTCATTGGGAACTAAATTATATTTTAGTACAGCTTTTCATCCTCAATTAGATGGGCAGATATAACAAACAATTCGGACCATGGAGGATATGCTACGTGCTTCCTTGATGGATTAACAGTGAAGTTGGGAAAAACATACTTCTTTGGTTGAATTTTATTTTAATAACAGCTTTCATTTCAGTATACAGATGGCTCTATTTGTGGAATTATATGGGAAGTGATACTGCTCTCCAACTTTTGGGGATGAAGTAGGTGAAAGGAAGATGATGGGACTAGATTTTGTAGAAGATATGGCAGAAAATATTCAGTTGATTCTGAATAACATGAGAACATCTCAGCGTAGGCATAAATTTTTTGTGGATAAAAAGAGGAAGGGTATTTCTTTTGATGTAGGTGATCATCTATTTCTAAATTTTCACCATATAAATGTGTGATTTGTTTTGTTTTTGAAGGGAATGTTATGTTTGAGGTTCATTGGATGTAATGAAATCTTGCAGAATGTTGGATCAGTTTCCTACAGAGTGGCATTACATCCATGTTTATCCCAGGTATACAATGTTTTTCATATTTCAATGTAGAGAAAGTATATCCTGAATCCATCTCATTTTTTGAGCATAGAGGTATTTCAGTTGGAAGAGAATCTCTCTTATGAGGAGGAACCAGTCCAAATTCTTGACCGATTAGAAAAAGTGATGTGGAATATGGTAATTTATTAGGTAAAGGGTTTTTTTTGAATAAACCATATGGTTGAAGGGGAAACATGTGAATATGATAATGCTATGAGGGATAAATACCCCCACTTATTAGATAGGTGAATAAAAATTTCGAGGACACATTTTACAAAAGGGTGGAGGGATGTTATACCTCATGTAAGTAAAGAATTATACATTTTAATATTTATTAATATTTATGAATTAAAAACTAATTTTATTTTAAAGGGGGATTCTATGATAGATAGCGTACCCGTTATACAACAATGGGTTTCTTTGAAGTCTAATGTTACACAGAACGTTGAGTCATACTGTGAAATAATAATATAATATAGTTTAAAATGGTAGTTGATGTTTATCCATTGTATTTGCAGGAATGAAAAGTACTAACTACATTATGATTATACATGTTTGGTTATGTTTTTTTACATTTTTCAATAAAATTTAGATCCTTAAAATCTGAACGAATCTAATGATAAGCATAAATACCCTAATATTCATTAAAAGGTAGATTTACAGCATTTTGATGGTGTACCCTCTTTAAATGTTGTTTTTGTCACCTTTATATATTATATTTGAAAAAATAAAATTATTTTTTAGAATAGGTACATCAAAATTTACTTGGGGTAAATTTTAGATATTTTTCTGATAAAATTCATTATTTATGAATAGTGTAAAATGTTGTATTTTAATTCAAAACAGCCTTTTAAACTAATTTATTTATATGGTTATATTGTCTTTTTAATTGGATTTAATGTTTAATTATATTATATATTTACCATTTAATCTAATGTCGGTCATTGGGAGTAATTTTACATTGAAATTGTTCACAAACAAGTGTCAATCTTTTGAATGTTATGAATTCTTAAAAACGCTTTTGTTTTGAAAATGGGAATTAATTTTAAATTAATTAATGCAACTTATATTTTTTTAATTTTCTAAAACAGACATTAATTTTGAATTCATAATATTAAATATTGCATAAGCTGATTTTTTGTTTTTTTGAAAACCTTCAATTTTTAATGAAAAGTAAAAAAACATATTAGTTGTTAAATACCGAATTTTTCATTTAAATTAAATTTTACCACTACTGTGAATTGAATTTAAAAAATCTAATATACATGTTTGTTATCATAATTTAAAATGTGGTTCAATAAGATGAACATAATTTTTGGTGAATAGTGAATTTTGACTTTTATTTACCGCTATTAAAGGTAAATAGGGTAATTTAAGGTAAAAATAATATTACAATAATATAATATTACCATGAAACCTGTCCTAACCTTATTGGATGAGTAATCGGTGACCCTGACCATCCATGGGTGAGACTTTTGGCCATTTAAAGCCACTTGGGCAAAATAAGGTCATTAATAACTTTTTATTTAATGTAAAAATAAAAATATCATAACATGTATTGTTTTTATAAAAAAAATTAATGTGGGGTTATATAATTGAAATATTTTACTATAAATATTCATTAAAAATATAAAAATACTTCCTACTTCATGGTATTTTATTTATAATTTTTAGACACCAACTAAATAAAATTATGTTTGAGACAATAAGGATGCAGTGTTTATCACATTAATGAATGATTTCAATAAATAATTTTATAAATCTTAAAAAATTATCCAAAACCTGTAAAATTCATATTGGATGATTCTATTTCTAATAATTGACAGCATATCTTTGACTTTAATATGTTTTGGACCTTTATAAACCGAAAATGATAATAAAAAAAAAAAATTTATACTTTCCTAAAGACACCCTCCTCCCCCTTATAAAAAGACCTCACCTCAAACCCATTACTCACACCTCTCAAGCCCCTTGGATATCCAAACACATCCAAAATACACTATAATGATCCATATCTTCCACCTAGAATACTTACCATAGGCAGAAGACACTTCAATAAATTATTTTTGGTTCAAACCAATAGGAGTAACCCAATTTAAAGGTAATGTCTTCTTTTAAGTAATTTTCTTTTATTTTACCTCTCCAACCCCCTAAACTATTTTTATTACATTATTTTATAACAACACCAGTATCCTTTAAATACTAGGTTGTTTTTACAAGAAGTATTCAAACTAAACTTAAACAAAACTTCATCTAATGGTTAAAGATCATATTTTTTCTGTGGACGGTGAACTATAGCCTCACGAAATGATGATTGTTCAATCTTCTCCTACCACCTCTTATGGTGGAAATTATGGTGGAACAATATTTATATTTTCACTATGTTCTATATTTTTAATTTATATCATACCTTTAGGGTTTCCATAATGGGTAAACGCGATAATTTCATTTGAGGAAGTGCGGACTACCGCCCACTCAAAGTGATATGACACGTTCATCAAATACATGGAATGTAAAAAAGGATGGAGTTAATGAAAATATATATTATATTATAATGTTATTTTATTATACCAATGTGTCATTATGTTTTCATTCCATTAAATATGAAATAGAAATGAAAGTAGTGTTCATGTGTACGTATGACATATTGTCTCCATGAATGGTGCATTTCATTTATTACCTCAAAATGTTATGTACAATTATAAATACATATATATAATAGATATTATATATATATATGATATATGAATCATGAATATCATTCTGTAGATAATAAACTTTTGACCACTTGGACAACTTGTAATTATAAGAAATTCATTTTTTACTCAAGTACCAAATATCGACCAAGTGACCATTATTAACATAAATTATTAAATAAAGTTTATAACATGGTAATAATTGAAATAAAAGGGATAATAAACTTTAATAAGGTTATTAAGAAAGTATAAATTAACTTTATTTTATTATTCATGATATTAATGAACGAACGGGTCAAGTCGGACAAGAGTTGTGTGACTACATCTCAATCTCCTTTCATTGAGGCATATTTTGTTTTATACATGAATTTATTTAATACAGTGTATAAACACCTTTGAATTTTCATTTCATTCAGTGGAAATATTTTTCTACAATGTGCTTTACTAAATGAGTCAACATATTTAAATGATATTGAAATTATTTTTTATAATGTTTTTTTGTAAATATATTTAAATGATATACTGTGATTAAAATATGGAAATGTTCTTTTTCATTTATGACTGTTTTTGGGTTCTGAATATGTTATGGATATTGGTCATTGTTTATGTATATGGGTGGTTCTATGATAATCCTATGCTAGGCGAGCCTGAGATAGTTCTCCAATAAATTGGGTAACATGATGGAGGTTAACATGAATGTTCCTCCTATGAGATTTAGGGAATATAGTGTGATGGGTATTCCAAATGTAACTCCCTACATAGTGGAGAAAGCTACAAAATAATTATTTTATGGATGCCTCTTGTTACCTATATGATTTTTTATTACTATGTGTTATTCATATATATTATGATTTCATTAGGTATGTTAATGTGAATTTGCAGGGTATGTATTGATGAACTAATTTCTTCTTTCTTTATTTTATTATCTTTAATAAGATTTTTAGGCCCATCCCATGTTTTGAAATGTTTTTCAAAGGATATAATGATGAATAGGGTCAAGGATGGGAACATGGAAAATTCATACAGTCTAAAACATAGAAGGAGACATGAATAACTTTTTCAAGAGTTTTTATTTTATGAAAAAATGGAAACTGAGTAGAAGTGTCTTCATTGCAATTTTCAATTTGTTAGGCATATGTTATGAACTAATTATCTGAAGCTCTAAACATGAAAATATCCTTGATGTGAATTATTATTTTAATTCAATATTATGTAATTTTTATGGATGGGTCCTTATATGGGTGACACTGTGCTGCCCTTCAAATATTTAACCATTAGATTTCAAAATTAACTCCTCTTGTATGTCTTCAGGAAACCTAAGAGACCCACATATGCACAGGTTCTTATACTTATTGACTAGAATACAATATAACATCATAATAATGTTTCTATCTACATCTCAATAACAATTATTGTACATACTTTGGTTGGTGTTCATCGTTTTGTTCATTGGGTGAAATTTAAAAAATGTTTCGAAAATCGGGTCTGTGCACAGTTGGTGCACAATTATCCCAAATGCCGGTCACACCAAAAAAACCATGAAAACCCATACAATGAGAGTTTAAATAGTTTTCAGATGGTTTTAATGTACGTAATACCACCTAGTAGAAATAATTAATTCCATTATATGGGAACATGGTCTGGGTGCACGATTTTTCTAATAGTGTAGACCTGCCAAGTGAATCATGATTTTTTTAAACCAATTTTTTTTTTAAAAAAATATGAAACCATATTTTAACACCTGATTCTACTGAGAATATGATATTACAAATTTAATGGTCTTCATGTATACTAAGGTCTCTTATTTGGATCAAACAAACCCCATCATATGAGGATTAATGCTTATAAAAACTCATTTGACCCCTCCCTGGAAGTGATCCTCTCATGGTAATTATTTCCCTATTTATCTTTATTTCCTTTATAGGGTTTTTTAGATCATCATGTGATTGATAGATCTAAAACCCTTTGTTTTTATTCTATATTCTAGATTAATTTTATATATCTCTATTGTTGTCATTTTTCATTGTAAAATCTCTTTGTGGGTGTTGAGTTAAATTACCTTTAACATAAATATAGGTAGTATCATTTAAATTAACAATGTAATAAACCATTGATTTTATTATTTTAAATTAAATTAATTTTAATTTAATTAAGAAAACCCAATTTGTTTATAATTGTAATTGGAATTTATTTGTTATGGAATTTCAGTAAAACCAAAAATTCCACTTGAAATTTAATTTTGAGTGTATTATGAAATTTTATGAAATAAAAGTTCTATTTGAAGTTTGAGAATTGAAAAAAGTATTAAAACAAATTGAATAAAAAAATATGATTGGTTTATTTGGAAACATCTAGATTTGATGAAAATTCCATATTTTTTATTTGGGAATTGAATTAGAATATTTAAATTGACATCTATCCATTGTATTGTAATCTATATTGAAATTTTTTTTCCATTTCATTTGATATTATTTCTCATGAAGTGGGATATGATTTAAATCTTCCCATTAGTGGGATTGGAATAAATGTTATCTTAAGTGGGAGTGGATGTTATTTTTTTAAGAGGAAGTATAAGTATATTTTCATTAAGTGGGAAGTGACTGTAATTTTATATTAAGTGGGGATTATATGAGTATGTGGACATTATATATATGTCTTTAATGGTGAAATTCATTTTTCATTATATTTTATTTATATAAATTGTTTTACATAAAAAAATTATTAATCACTTTTTTGAAATTTTTCCATCATTTGAATTAAAAATCATGTGTTTTTTTAAATTAAATAGATATTTCATGCTAATGTGTTATATAATAATGATTTATTTGGTTAATAAATATTATTTAATATATTTATAGACTAAATGGAGATTCCCAAATATTATTTTTAGCTCATGAAAACCATTTTCCATTTAGCATGATTGGATTTTTAAGTTCGAGGATTGAGTAATAGGATGTGTCCACATAGAAGAGGTAGATGATCATGACCATTTTTTATTGGAGTGATGACAATGTTGAGATAATGAGTTTACATATATATTTTCTAGTATATTAATGGTGTAATTTTTTGGTGGTTTTTACCATTTAACATCTGAAACTATATCTATTGGGGGTTTTCATACCATATACAGGTATATATATATATATATTAATTCAGATGTTTATGTATACAATTCATTCCATATTCTATCATGGCTGAATCCAACTATTACTCACAATATCATGGGGATAGATATGTCCCTTTTATCCTTGTACATGTTAGATGAGGTATCAGGGTACTAGGCTGTCTGAGGTAGTTAATGAAAAAGTGGTATCATAGGTAAAGGATAAGCTTATTTCCTTGACATCAATTTTATGTTCACAAGTATTGTTGGGATGTTTGAGGTAGATTCAATAGAATTAATATTTATTTGTCAATGTGAATATCCTTAATTCTTCACATGTGGTTTTGGGAAAGTCGTCTTGAGGGTTTTACATTTTCTTTTACATAAATACAATTTTAATAGATTGGAATCCAAATCTGGTGAATCTTATCTGATGGGATTATTTTTTTAACCATTTATATTAATGTGTTATTTATTTTAGTATTATCTTTATTCCTTAAATTATATATTCTAACACCCCATGCTTCTATGGTATGCTTCTCTTTGAATAATGTGATAGCGTGTGTTGTACGCAACATCGAGTTCTAACAAACCACAACCAATCAAACAAGCCGTTATGAATAGTAATGCCTACTTTTTGAAATTTTATAAATTTTATCTCTAAATATGGACTTCATTTTTGGATTTGTAAAATAAAATTTATCCTAGGGTGAATGTTTGGAACTTTTCGGATAACATTTATATTTTAATGAATAGTGAAAATTACTAAATTTTAATTAAAAACAACTTTTGTAATCGAAAAAATTTATATTGAAAATTTATGAATTTGAGTGGTTTTAAAGTATATTTAGAATATATTTTTACCATTTAATACAATTTTGGTCATTGTACATAATTTTACAATTAAACTGGACATAAACAAGTGTCAATCTTTTGATAGTTATTATCTCTTCAAAACAGGTTTTTTGTTTTAACAACGAGAATTAATTTTAAATTAATTTTTTCCACTACTGTCTTTTGAATTTGGATAAATGGATTCCATATTTGGAATCCGTATTTTCTAAATTTTTAAATAGGTAAATTTTATATTTAGACATTTTGAATAATTACTTCGGTAAATATTTTATTTACCATGGTTAAAGGCTAACTCCGGTAAATAAGGGTTAAAAGAATAATATTATAATAATATAAAATTACCCTAAAACATGTCCTAACCTTATTGGTTGATAAATTTCTGACCATTGGAATCTTGGAGTCTATTTTTGGACTCCATGTAGCCACTTGTAAGTGATAATGACACTTTATATTAATTAAGTTAAAATTAATACAAAAATGACATAAGCATATATCTTTTAGAAAAAAATTTTACATAGGGTTATATATGTTGTATTTTCGATTATAAATACCAATTAGAAAGATAAAACGATTTCCTACATTATTATATTTTATTTATAGTTTTTATACAATAAATAATTTAATTTATTTATGACACAATGATGATGCTGTAATTACAATAATAGTGAAAAATTAAAATAATTGATAATATAAATACCAAAATAAATATAATTTGAGACTTTTTATAAATTAAAATGATTTTATATATTAATATCACATGTTAGTATTGACTTAATTAACATTGTTCGAAGTAATCATTCTGTTATGATTTTTAAAAAATTGAATTATTGAAAAGTGTCAAAATTGACATAATTTAGTTTTTAAAACAAATATTATATTATTAATTGATATTCAATTCCTAAAAATCTACGGATCATCAAAGAGACATATATAATGATAGGTGTATCATTAATGGACTACATGGGGGGTATCTTGGATGTATATAGTAAGTTTATTAACCATATAATATAAAAATACAAAGAGACATTGTAAAAGTGAAACTAATTAACTAAGAGTTAATACTTAAAGATAAGGTTAATATATTGTCCCAAACCTGTCTAAATTCTATAGGTTGAGGGGTTTTCGACCCATACCCACCTCAACCTTTAAATAATATACTTTGGAGCCATTAGAAACCCAATATTAATTTATTATAAAATAAAATTTCTTGCTTTTCGAAAGGTTCCCCTCACCCCTCTTATAAAAGGGCACTTCCCCTTCTCATTAATTCACACCATTAAAGCCATTTGGCTCGGCCAACCTCTGCCCAAATACTCTCTCAACTTCTCTCAATTCATCCTATAATCCTTCCTTTAGTCAGAAAGTCATCCTAAGGAGCCCTTCTGATCAAATCAAAAGGAAGAACCCGAAGAAGAGGTAATGATTTCACCACCCTTTTTCAAGTTCCTTTATTCTATCACTTCTTCTTTATTTTTTCCCATTCTAAAATAATAACTCTAGTATTTTATATATACTGTGATGTTAATATAAATATGGTACCGCCATATTCAGTATTCTATCCATCCTTTCAATAACATGTCACCATACATGCGTGCGTACGGCTTACCGTCTCCATGTCGTGGTGTAATTGTTATTCAATAAATTATTGTTTGGATGGGTATAATAATGATGTGTAATTCATGTAAATAATAAATATAACATTATTATGATTCTTTATATATTATATACCATCCAATTATATATTATTTTAATATCAAAAGAATGATATTGTCGCTCGTGTGTACGTACGGACTACCGTCTCCACGAACGCGATGAGATTCATTCTCCTTCGTATCCATTCATGTCTAATTCTCATTTGATGATTAATAATAGTATATAAGGAATTGATATCATTCTGGAGATTATTAATATACAACCTATCTCTGACAAACATGACTTACGTAAAAAACATATAAAAGAAAATGAGTATGTTAACACCTGAAACAACGATAATACTAAGATATTATTAACAAATCAATGTTAAAAGATCATATATGATATCATATTAATGTATATGATTATTGTATAATTTAATAAATATTATTTCACCATTATACAGGAGGTTAACCAACCCCAAACAAGGAAAAGTACAAGGTAAGGGTTTATTTCGTAATCTCTTCATTATCCGAGGTTGTTTATACGTAATAATCTACCGGGACTTCTTTATCATCCCCATCCATGTTTCTTAAAAATGAATTTCAAAACATTTTTACTATTTACTATAATATGGGTTAAAGTCATTTATACCCTTTTTGACTTTTATAAGTGGTTTATAAAAGAATCTTTCTGTCGTTCTCCAAACAAGGTCCTTTTTAACCTTTTCGACAGAATTAAGGTAAGAATGTTTTTTTAACTTATACAGCAGGTACAGCTATTTTCCGCCATTATAAAATCGTCAAAGCTTCCCTTACAAGTTTATAAGAATATTTTAAAACTAAATGTTTTATTTTATAATTATGTGACTTTTAAATGATTTAAAAAAGTGATATTTCTCTCAAATAGTTTTTATTTCATCAATGTCAACATCCTTTGATGGATTTTAAGCTTATTTGAGGTTGATTTATTATGATACAAAACTTCCATATTTTATTGATGGTTTTGTGATTTTTTTTACTGTGGATGTGTTATTTTTATACCATTAATGGTTTATGGATATTGTATTGACATTTCATATGCTATTTTTAATACGAATGTTTCTGTTATGTTTAAACCTGTTCATATGAGGAATGCATTTGACTTAATATGTGACGGGTGGAGCCTGCTATTACTCCTTGATGCATAGGTAGGTCTCAGGAGACAAACTAGTGTCTTGGAACAAGTCCATGACAAAATATTATTTTTAGTCCTAGAACGAGGCCTTGGCTATGTGGTTATGATAGTATGGAATTATGCATTCCATCATTATGAAAGTGGTTATTGATATTGCATGTGATTATTTGATTAGTAGAGTATCCATGTGAATAAGTAAATGACATTATTTCATTTTATTTTTTCCATACTATGTTGATGTTCAAGTTTAAAAGGCTTTTGTTTTAGTTATACAATGCCATAAATGTTTATTCTTATTTATGAAAGTCTCCGCTATATTGTTATCTTTACTGGGCATTTGAGCTCACCACTTTTCTATGTTTTAATTTTCCCAAGATGTGAAGATGTAATTTATGAATGGCCGATAGGGATAGTATGAGGGGATACGATTGTGGAATATGGAGACTATATTGTTTTAGTTTTCATTTTATGATGTAATATAAACTTTATTAATGTATCTAGTTATTACAAGGCTACTAAACTAATCTGTCTTTCAAGATTTGATCTTTCTTGTGATCATGTCAATGTTATTTAACAATGCATCGACTCTAGGTAACTGGGGTCGGGGCGTTGCAGTTTCTATCAGAGGAAGTTTAGTACAATCCTTGGAAACTAGATTTAGATAAACTCTGATTAGAGCACATAGACCTAAGATGGACTTTGAGGATTAGTATATAAGAACTTCCTAGAATATTGGTATTTTAGAGATTTTGTGAGTTTTCCGAGAAATACATCCCTGTCTGGATATGAGCAGGTAGAGGTGGATCTGGCACAGATGTACCTATGGGTAAAAACCAGAAAACCCCGCTTTGAGCTAGACTCGAATGGGAACCGGTGCACGACAACGGGCCTTGCTGCACTCTTGGTTACGACACTCCCGATGATATTCTTAGGATAACTCTCATTTTCATTACAAATCATTATGAAGGGTTTATGAGAATATACTTCCTCAAAGAAAACATTTTTATCACTATGTATTATATCCATAAATAGTTCAATTTATGTAAAGTGTTTTATAAGTATGAAATTATGCATTTTGATTCATAAATTGATCTAGTTTATGCCATTGTTTAGAAATGGCACCTAGTTGAAGAAATGGAAACCGTATAAATGCACGCACTCCATGTAGGGATTTCCCTCCAGCTCATGATAATTATAGTGGAGTTGGTGATGCAATTGGTGCTGATCAACTAATCACCATACTGGGACAACTCACTCAGGTTATGAATAATAACCTTACTCTAATGGAGCACCCTGATCCACAGCGTGGGGGATCAATGTAAGATCGCATAATGAGGTAGAAACCACCAAATTTCAATGGGAGTACAAATCCATTAGTAACTGAGAAATGGAAAAGTTCCCTAGAGAAAATATATTAGGCTTTGGGAATTAGTGAAAGAGAAAAAGTTATCATGGCAGTTTACCACCTCACTGGAGATGTTGATCAATGGTGGTCATTGATTAAAAACATGAAGGAAGATGATTAAGTATCAAATATGGAATAGAGGGAGTTCAAATATCGGTTTTTAGAAAAATACTTTCCTCGTGACCATCGAGCAGATATGGAGAGGCAATTTGTGAGTCTGAGACAAAAGGAGGATGAGAATGTCACAAAATATGAGGCTAAATTTACAAGGTATCAAGATATGATGGAGATTATATACGTGACCCATGAAGTAAGATTCATAATTTCTTTGATGGGTTAAAACCATTTCTCCGTCGAGCATTAGTCTCACAATCCTTCGCATCATACGAAGACATTGTCTCATGTGCTATCAAGACAGAAAAGGAATTCTCTAAGTCTTATGACATTAAAGAAAAGCATGAGACGAAGATATCTGCTGATCAATCTGGGAATAGAAATAAGGGGAAGAAGCGAAAGGTTGAATATACATCTTGTGCTAAATGTGGGAAGAAACACCCCGATACTTGCTTAAAAGGAATGGGAGTCTGTTACAAGTGTGGTGAAAAAGGCCACCAAGCTCGTGATTACAAGGGGAAGAAGGAAGCTACCGATGTCCAACGCTACAATTGCAGGGAGATGGGGCATTATAAAAATGAATTTCCTAAGCGTCAGGGGAACTTACCTTAGAAAAGGCCAAGGGATCAAGGCCAAGCTTATACTATCACTACTGCTGATGTAGAAGCTCCGAAAGATGTGGTGGCAGGTAATTTAATGGTTTCCTCATGTTTAGAAAATTAATTATTTAATTCTGGATCATCACATTGTTTTATATCTACCCAGTTTTCAAATAAAATTAGATATTTCCAATTTTATTTAACAAGGGATTTTTTAGTTAAAACTCCTAAGGGAAGTATCATTGAAACAAAGATTTGTTAATCAGACCCCATTAGAGCACATAAATGTTCTTTATCTACTGATTTCATCGTCCTACCTATGATTGATTTTGATATAATCCTTGGTATGGACTAGAATTCAGACCAGGATGTGAAGATTTATTTTAAGAAGAAAGAGTTTATGATTCATGATGATGACGATAAGGAACACATTA
This sequence comes from Viscum album, assembly GCA_963277665.1. Lineage (NCBI taxonomy): Eukaryota > Viridiplantae > Streptophyta > Magnoliopsida > Santalales > Viscaceae > Viscum > Viscum album. The sequence goes on from OY728160.1 coordinate 446,730,381, forward strand.
TAATTAGAGCGGAATCATCGCCACCTAATTCTTATATAGTTCCACCCCCAGTAGTTCAACTAAATTCAATTAATGGGGAGGAAGAGAATGAAATGACTGTGGGTGAGGAAAGGAATGTTCAAATAGAGGATGTACCTGTTATGAGAGAATATGTAGATGTGTTTCCAGAAGATTTACCTGGACATCCTCCAGAACAAGAAGTTGAGTTTTCCATTGATTTAATTCCTGGATCAAGGGCTATATGGAAGACATTTTATAAAATGGCCACTGTAGAATTAGTTTATCTTAAGAAAAAACTAGAGGAATTGAGTAATAAGGGATTTATTCGCCCTAGTTTTTCTCCATGGGGAGCCCCTATTCTTTTTGTTAAAAAGAAAGATGGTCTATGAGGTTATGTATCGACTGCAGGGAGATCAATGCTATAACAATAAAGAACAAGTATCCCCTACCTCGCATTGATGATTTATTTGACCAACTACATTGATCTCAATACTTTTCAAAGACTTACCTTCGATCTGGATACCATCGGTTGTCTGTGAAGAAGAAAGCCATTCCAAAGACAACATTTTGAACCACGTACAAGCATTACATGTTTACAGTAATGCCTTTTGGATTGACTAATTCACCCTATGTATTCATGGATCTGATGAATAATGTTTTCAAGTTATATCTCGATGAATTTGTGGTGGTATTTATTGATGATATCTTGGTATAATCCAAAATCTACAAAGATCATGAAAATAACATGCACGTTATCCTGAAGACTCTGAGAAGACATGAATTATATGGGAAGTTTATCAAGTGTGAATTCTGGCTTCAGGAGATTTCTTTTCTTGTCCATATTGTCTCTAAAGATGGAATCTCTGTTGATCCTTCTAAGACCAAGGCAATCCATGTGACACCCCAGGTAAATAAAGAATATGACATTTATATATTTATACCTATTTGTGAATAAAATGTTAATAGTAATTTAAACGGAACTCTATGCTTGATGGCTTACCCAATATGCAACAATGAGTTCCTTTGAAATCTTACATTGCACTCTAATAACAAAATAATATTATTTTAAATGGTAGTTAACACCTAGCCATTGTAATGGCGGGAAAGAATGGAACGAACTAAAAAATGATTATGTATGTTTGTCAAATATTTTTACTTTTTACAATAAATGTTAGAGGATTAAAAATGCGAATGAATCCAATTTTAAGCATAAACATTCTAATATTCTTTAAAAGGCCGATTAACCGCCTTTTGATGGCGAACCTCTTTTAAATCCACTTTTTTACAATTTTATGTGTTATATTTGACAAAATAAAATTCTTCTTTAAAATCGGGACATCAAAATTTACTTTAAGTAAATTTTTGGTATTTTTCCGATAAAGTTAATTTTTTAATGAATTTTGAAAAATGTTGTATTTTAATTCAAAACCTCTTTTTAATATAATTTCTTTATATGATTAGATTATCATTTCAATTTTTTTAAAAGTAAAATTAGAATATATTTTTACCATTTAATCCAATAGTGGTCATTGGAATTAATTTCACTTTGAAATTTTACTTAAACTAATGTCAATCTTTTAATAGATATTGTTTCTTAAAAACATGCTATTTATTTTCACAGTAGGAATTAATTATTAAATTAATTAATGCAACTTATATGTTTTGAATTTTTTAAAATAGACATCATTTTTGAGTTCAGAATATCAAATATAGCTTAGGGTGAATTTTTGGTATTTTTATGAAAAACCTCAATTTTTGATGAATAGTGAAACCACTAAGTGGTAGTTAAAGAAAATGATTATTCATTTAAATGAAACATTGTCACCTCTGTGTTTTGAATTTCAAAAATCTGACATACACGGTTTTCATTAGGAATTAAAATTTGGTTCAATGTGATTAAAATAATTTTTTGGTGAATAGTAACTTTTATGTTCTTCATCGCAATTAGTGGTAATAAATGTATTTTAAGGTAAAAATAATGTTTTAATAATTTTAAATGACCTAGACACATGTCCTACCCTTATTGGATGTTTCATGGCTGACAAACACAATCTATGGGTCATCTTGGGGACCCCATGGAGCCGCTTTGGTTGCAAAATGACATTAATAACTTTTTATTTAATGTTAAAATAAAAATGTCACAAACATGATATATTTTACTAAAACAATTTTTAAATGGGGCTATACAAGTCATAATTTTGACTATAAATATAAATTAGAAAGATAAAAATATTTCCTACATCATGATTTTTTTAATAATTTTTAGAAATTATATAAATTAAATTATTTATGACACCATGATGATGTAGCGATTACCTCATTATTTAACGATTTATATAAAATGACAAGATAATGTAAAATCTAAGACCTGCACATGTCAAAACCCTATTGGATGGGTGGATTTCGAACCCTTATCACATTATCCTATAAATATATAATTTTGGGACCCTTTTTATCAGAAAATCATTTTATAATAAAGGATCTTTTCTTAACATTACAAGAGTGCCCCTCCTCTCCTCCTATAAAAGGCCCCCACCTCTACCACCTTACACAACCCTATCAAGACTTTGGCTGGGGACAACCCCTACCAATTTCATCTCTCCACATATCTCTCTTCTTCATTGAAGCCTCACTTTGGGCAGAATTCTTTCCAAGGAAGCCTTTGATCTCAAATCAAAGAGAGTTACCTGATTTAAAGGTAGTGTCCTCTCTTGTGTTCTTATGTTTTATTTTGCTTCTCCAAACTGCTAAACTCATTTTATTCATTTCTTTTGTAACAAAAATAGTATCTTCAATATACTAGGATTTTTTTATGTTAAGGATTCGAGATACAATTACACACACCTTCATCTAATGGTTAATGAACATATTGTTTCTGTGGATGGTGAATTTCTGCCTCATGAAACGATGATTGTTTAATCTTCTCTTAACACCTTTCATGGTGGCCATTATGATGTCACTATATTTTATATATGATATATATGGTATTTATGTTTTCTTTATGCTTCTGAATTTTATATTTAAAACATTCCTTTATTCTTTTCATGTTGTGCAAATGCGATTACTTCATACGAGGAAGTGTGGACTACCGCCCCCTCAAGTGATGTGACTCGTTCATGAAATACATGGAATGTATAAAGAATGAAATTAATGAAAATATGTGACCTATATAACATATATATTATTCTGTAATTATAATATATATATCTCTAAATTATTTTTAATTACATTAATATGACAGAGAAATGAAAGTAGCATTAATGCGTACGTACGGCCTACTGTCTCCATGAATGGTGCACATCATTTGTTTTTATCTCCAAATGTTATGGAGTAGTATAAAATGAATATTTACTAGATATATATGATATTTAAATCATTAATACTATTCTGGATATGATTTATCAACAACTACACTGACAATCATTTTCAAACAAGTCCATTTTTGACTCATGTACCAAACATCGACAAAAACGTCTGATATGAACTCACATTATTAACGAATTATTATAACATTATAACATGAGATATGGACTGAATAATAATCTTTAAAAGAGATCCTTAAGAAATTATAAATTTACCAAGGTTTATTATTCAGGAATATAATTAAACTATCAAGACGAGTCGGACATGAGGTAAGGGATCCTACCCCTCTCTTTCTTTTCAAGTACACTCTTTTATTTCATTCCTTTTAAGCTCATCTTTCTTATGATTTTGATGTTATTTTATATTAATCCTACATTACTTTTTATGTTCATATGGTTGGATACCCTATTTTTCTCTCATAAATCCATTTTGGAAGTTTTGAGTGGCGTCGTTAGGCTGTCAAATTGTCATAAGAGATCTAACCTCTCTCTTTATTTTTAAGTACTCTCCTTTATGTCACTTCTTTTAATCTCCACCTTGTTATGATGGGGGATGTTCTTTTATATTCCTATTTCTGTACATTTTATTTTAATATGTTGAGAGAATCTACTTGAACTCATCAATCCATTTTTTGGAAGTTTTAAGTGGCGTCGTCAGGCTGCCGAGTATTCGTAAGGGATTGTTCATCTCACTTTTTGTCCCGTGAGATTTATGCTACACTTTCCACCATTTCATTTGAGTGGTGTATGTACTTCCCATTATTATACTCTTTTTGTAATATAATTTCATTTATGGGTACTTACATATTCATTGTATGACCCTTCTTCAATGGGGTGTACGTTTCAAAAGTTACCCAAGTCGGTAAGGGAACCTTTCACCGTCCTCCTTTTAAAATACTTCTTTTGTTATGTCTTTTAATTCACATACTATTATGTTGGGATATGTTATTATATATCCTTATTCATTTAAATTTTATGTCCAAGTGATGAGATATCATTTTTATCTCTCATCATCTCATTTTCTGAATTTTGAGGTGACGCCGTTAGGCTGTCGAATTTCTGTAAGGGAACTTCTTAACCCAATTTCTGTTCTTTGGGTTAATCTCCTACATTCGAATTATGTAATGATATTATAATGTAGGATCTTGTATTTTTAATTTATTTTTGTGTAATTATAGTGAATACACATAATAAATCTATTTTATTTAAAAAATGATCTTTGTAAGGGACTTCGTCTCAATCTCTTTTCATTAAGGCATGATTCGTTTTATACACAAATATCTTTTATACGGTGTATAAACCCCTTTGACTATTACTTTTATACAGAAGGAATCTTTTTCTACGATTCATTTTACTAAATGACAAATAGGAATGTTTCTTTTAACGTACGTGGTGACAAAGACCTTTTCCACCACCGCGAGTATTATTTGGTCTTTGGCTTCCTCAACAAGCTCTAATGTTTTTATAATGAAATAAATACCATATTCTCTATTATGTATTTTGGTATTGAAAATTGTTTTTATAATGGATTTTTTATGTCAAAATATTTAAGTGAATATTGTGATCAATGTGTGGAGATGTTTTCTTTCCATTATATTTGTTTTATGTCTTATGATTTTATAATGGTACTTGGACATTTAACGGGTGGTTACATGATAAACCATATGAAGAGGGGTTCCATGAATACCAGGACGGGTGGTTATGTTATAACCTCCAATGCATTGGGTATGGAAGTCGGCCGTATGGCTATTCTATTAAGTGATATGTGTCGAAGTCGACCGTATGGTTATTCCATTTAAGTATGTTTATGTCCCAAGTTACCTTTATATTTTATGTGTTCATTATATGGGTTTTATGGTAATATTTTGGTTACAAAAGGTTAAGTAATGATATTTTATTCAGTGAATAGTTTTTACTACTTCATAATGGTGGAAGGTATTATTTTGATAATGTATACATGGTTTACTTGTTGTTTTGAAAAACTAACAATTTTCATTCTTTGTGTATCCCTTACTGAGCTTTTTATGCTCAGCCCAAGTTTTTTTGAAATGTTTTTCACAGGACTTAATGTGGAATAGGGTCAAGGATGGGATCAAGGGAAATTCATGCTATCTAAAACATGGAACTAGACATGTTTCTTTTAAATAGTTTTTATTTTATGTAAATTTAGTAGAAGTGACTACTTTGTAATCTTTTGAGATGCAATAGTTATGTCCTAATTATCTAAAACTCTAAACCTAAAAAGATCCTCAATGTGAATTATTCATTTAATTCAATATTAAGTAAGGTTTAAGGCCTGGGCCTTATAGTTGGTATTAGAGGTCGGTTTAGACAACATTATGGATTAGGAGTTTTTGTTAGACACATGGTTAGTTCCTATATCTATTAATTCAGTTAAATCCTTATTTTATAACTTTTTTTAGGTCAAGTAAAGTCAGTTATGAATAGAAGGAGAAGGATCTCAAACGACATTCCTATCTCTTCCTGATAACATGCTTGCAATAATTATTGCAATGTCATGTTTGGATGATTGAGAAACTTTTTCTAGCATACAACTCACTTGAAAGTAGTTGTTTGAGATATCAAACACCTCCACTATACCTCGTTATCATCGTGGATTATGGGTTGTATTTAGAAAAATACTATTTTCACAATATTCTCATATTTTCAAGAACGGAAAATATTATCAAGGTATTTTCAAATATTTTACCTTATCATAAGAATTTGAAGCATATTATGATTTTAAAAATGGTGTTGAGGAAGGATACCCTTGAGCAACCTACTTATATTTTCTTTTAAAATATATTCTCTCAGCACGTACTTATGGTATTTTAAAAGGACCAATAATAGAAAGTTTCAACTCAAATTCTGTCCGACTATTTTATATAAATATTGTTTTATCAGATGTTTTGGAATTATATGTCATACATGATTATTTTCCAAAACTATTTTTCTGTGAACACCCATATGACCCATGTTGTACAAGGTGTATTTGGATGGAGGAATCAAATGATTTTGAAGGATCTATAAATCATTGTTTTAATGCATGGGACATCTACCTACGTGAACAGGATAACGATGAGACTGAGTGGACTCCATGATCAAGGTATGATGTTATTAATTTTGGGAATCGTTTTATTTTATCTTATGGTGGTGAAATAAGACTTCAATAATTAAGATGTTGAGATCGTAATGAATTTGGATGAAAATGAGAGGTATAAAGAAACTATTGAGGTTAAAACATGTTAGGGTTATTTTTGGAGTTTTATAAAAAGGACAACATGCATACCATGTGACAACCCGTCACATCGGACAAAGCTGCGGGAATCGAACCCACAACCAATGTGCGACTGGTATTTATCGCCTACCACATGACTACGTGAAGTCCCTGGTTAGTTTGACTAATTCTGTTTAGTATAATGATTTTATGAATTATGTGTAAGTTGATTTTGGGTTATCTATGGAAATTATTAACCTTTCATGGAGGATATGTGATTAGTTTAATTACTTTTCAATATGAGAATTTAAGTGCACCTGATGTATTTTGGAGATAAGTGTTATTTTATACCTTGGAGGACTATGTGATTAAATCCTTCAAATATTTGGTTTTCAATCATAGTTTTGTTTACTTTGAATAATTTTATGGAAAAATTGTTTATCGAATGGTCTTCGTTGAACTTTGGGTTTTATTGGAAAATTTTTGGAGATTAAGAATAGATTTTCTTTTTATAAAGGGTTATCCTTTTTTGGATTATCTGATCTTGTACTAAACTTTTTGGTTTTGGATTTGGTTAGAGTCAAAAGACATGGGAAGTATATAGTTCTCTTTTGTGGATTAGGTGATTCTATAGAAGTTTATTATAGCTCTCTAAATGTGAAAAATTCACCCTAAATACTCATCTTTTAGAGAAAATATGAATTCGTGTATGAAATCTAGTAAAAGTTGAAAGTCAACATGACAAGTAAGTATGTTTCCTTATGTTTTAGTTAAGCTAAAAAATAAATTGCTCAATGAAAATTAACTAAATTTTTTTTTCCATTAACTTTTCCTACTGGGGAATCCAATACCGTTTAACCCATCACAATTTTGTGATTTTATTATAGTTAACATTCTCCTAGACATGTTTACTATCACTCTCCATCAGAACATGACCCTTTGTTTTTTCCTTCATATCCATGTTTTCCTACATGGAATCCTAGTATGGGTTAACTCAAGAGACCTCTGTACTTCTCTTTCTTTATTTTAAAGTGATTGTTTTACCGACTCTTGTTCTGATGTGGGACTTTCAAGGATGTTTTAGAGCCCAATTTTAAAATTGTGAGGACGCAATTCCCAAAAGGGGGGAAGGATATGACACACCAGGTAAATAAAGAATATGACATTTTTTTATTTATCCTTATTTGTGAATAAAATGTTAATATTAATTTAAAGGGTACTCTATACTTGATTTCTTAACCAATACACAACAATGAGTTCCTTTGAAATCTTACGTTGCACTCTAATAATAAAATAATATTATTTTAAATGGTATTTAACGCCTAGTCATTGTAATGGCGGGAAAGAACGGAAATAACTAAAAAATGATTATATATGTTTGTCAAATATTTTTACTTTTAATAATAAATGTTAGAGGATTAAAAATGCGAATGAATCCAATTTTAAGCGTAAACATTCTAATATTCTTTAAAAGGCTGATTAACCGCCTTTTGATAGCGAACCTATTTTAAATCCACTTTTTGAAAATTTTATGTGTTATATTTGACAAAATAAAATTCTTCCTTAGAATAGGGACATCAAAATTTACTTGGTGTAAATTTTTGGTATTTTTCTGATAAAGTTGATTTTTTAATGAATAGTGAAAACTGTTGTATTTTAATTCAAAACCTCTTTTTAATCTAGAATATTTATATGACTAGATTATCTTTTGAATTGTTTTTAATGTAAAACTAGAATATATTTTTACCATTTAATCCAATAGTGGTCATTGGAATTAATTTCACTTTGAAATTGGACTTAAACTAGTGTCAATCTTTTAATAGATATTGTTACTTAAAAACACGCTATTTGTTTTGACAGCAAGAATTAATTATTAAATTAATTAATGAAACTTATCTGTTTTGAATTTTTTAAAATAGACATAATTTTTGACTTCGGAATATCAAATATAGATTAGGGTGAATTTTTGGTATTTTTCTGAAAAACTTCAATTTTTGATGAATAGTGAAACCACTAAGTGGTAGTTAAAGAAACTGATTTTTCGTTTAAATGAATCTTTGCCACCTCTGTGTTTTGAATTTCAAAAATCTGACAGACATAGTTGTCATTAGGATGTAAAATGTGGTTCAATGGGATTAAAATATTTTTTTGGTGAATAGTAACTTTTATGTTCTTAATCGCGACTAGAGGTAATTAATGTAGTTTAAGGTAAAAATAATGTTTTAATAATATGAAATAACCTTGACACATGTTCTACCCTTATTGGATGTGTCATGGAAGACCATGAAAATCCATGGGTCAACATGGGGACCCCATGGAGCAACTTTGGTAGGAAATTGACATTAATAACTTTTTACTTAATGTTAAAATAAAAATGTCACAAACATGAGATGTTTTACTAAACAAATTTATAAATGGGGTTATACAAGTAATAATTTTGACTATAATTATTCATTAGAAAGATCAAAATATTTACTACATCATGATATTTTTTCATATAATTTTTAGTCATTTTGTAAATTAAATTATTTATGACACCATGATGATGCAGCGATTACCTGATTATTTAACGGTTTAAATTAAATGAAAAGATAATGTAAACTCTCAGACCTACACATATCAAAACCCTATTGGATGGGTGGATTTCGAACCCTTATCACATTATCGTCTATATATATAATTGTGGAACCCTTTTTATCCGAAAATCATTTTATAATAATGTATCTTTTCTTAACTTTCCATGAGTGCCTCTCCTCTCCTCTTATAAAAGGCCCCCACCTCTACCACCTTATACATACCTCTCAAAACATTTTCTCGGGCAAACCCTGCCCATTTCATCTCTCCACATCCCTCTCTTCATAATTGAAGCCTCACTTTGGGCAAAATCCTTTCCAAGGAAGCCTTTGAGCTCAAATCAAAGAGAGTTACCCGATTTAGAGGTAGTGTCATCTCTTGTGTTCTTATGTTTTATTTTGCTTCTCCAACCCTCTAAACACTTTTTATTCTTTTCTTTTGTGACAACACCAGTATATTAAATATACTATGATTTTTTTATGTGAAGGATTCTAGCTACACTTACACACACCTTCTTCTAATGGTTAAAGAACATACTGTTTCTGTGGATTGCGAATTTCTGCCTCACGAAACGATGATTGTTCAATCTCCTCTTAACAGCTTTCATGGTGGCCATTATGATGTCACTATATTTTATATATTATATATATGGTATTTATTTTTTCTATATTCTTATGAATTTTATATTTAAAACATGCTTTTATTCTTTTCATTTTGTGCAAATGCGATAATTTCGTACGAGGAAGTGTGGACTACCGCCCCCTCAAGTGATGTTACTCGTTCATGCAATACATGGAATGTATAAAGAATAAAATTAATTAACGTATGTGACATATAAAACATATATATTATACTGTAATTATAATATATATATTTCTCAATTATTTTTAATTACATTAATATGACAAAGAAATGAATGTAGAGTTCATGCGTACGTACGGCCTACCGTCTCCATGAACGGTGCACTTCATTTCTTTTTATCTCCAAATTTTATGGAGTAATATTAAATGAATATGTACTGTATATATATGATATTTAAATCATTAATACTATTCTGGAGATGATTTACTTATAACTACATGGACAATCATTTTCAAACAAGTTCATTTTTGACTCATGTACCAAACATCGACAAAAACGTCTATTATGAACTCACATTATTAACCAATTATTATAAAATTATAACATGTGATATGAACAGAATAATAATATTTAAAAGAGTTCCTTAAGAAATTATAAATTTACCAATGTTTATTATTCATAAATATAAATAAACGAAGAAGACAAGTCGGACTTGAGGTAAGGGATCCTACCCCTCTCTTTCTTTTTAAGTACACTCTTTTATGTCATTCCTTTTAAGATCATCTTTATTATGATTGGGATGTTATTTTATATTAATCGTACTTTAATTTTTATGTGCATATAATGAGAGACCTTATTTTTCTCTCATCAATCCATTTTGGATGTTTTGAGTGGTGTCGTTAGGCTGCCGAATTTTCGTAAGAGATCTAACCTCTCTCTCTATTTTTAAGTACTCTCCTTTATGTAACTTATGTTATGCTCCTCATTGTTATGATGTGGGATGTTGTTTTATATTCATATTTCCTTAAATATTATTTTAAAATGATGAGAGACTCTATTTGATCTCATTAATCCATTTTTTGGATGTTTTAAGTGGCGTCGTTAGGCTGCCGAGTTTTCGTAAGGGATTATTCATCTCACTTTTAGTCCCGTGAGATTTATGCTACATTTTCCTCAATTTCCTTTGAGTGGTGTATGTAATTCCCATTATTATACTCTTTGTGTAATATAATTTCATTTATGGGTACTTACATATTCATTGTATGACCCTTCTTTAATGGGGTGTACGTTTCGAAAGTTACCCAAGTCGGTAAGGGAACCTTTCACCCTCCTCTTTTTAAAAGACTTATTTTGTTATGTCTTTTAATTCACATACTATTATGGTGGGATATTTTCTTCTATATCCTTATTAATTTAAATTTTATGTCCAAGTGATGAGATACCCTTTTTATCTCTCATCAACTCATTTTCTGAATTTTGAGGTGACATCGTTAGGCTATAAAATTTCAATAAGGGAACTTCTTAACCCAATTTTCGTTCTTTGGGTTAATCTCTTACATTCAAATTATGTCATGATATTAGTATGTTTTATCTTGTATTTGTACTTTATTTATGTGTAAATATAGTGAATACACATAATAAATATATTTTATTTAATAAATGATCTTTGTAAGGGACTTCGTCTCAATCTCTTTTCATTAAGGCTTGTTTCGTTTTATACACAACTTTCTTTTATATGGTGTATAAACCCCTTAGACTTTTACTTTTATAAAAAAGGAATCTTTTTCTATGAAGCGTTTTACTAAACGACAAAAAGGAATGATTCTTTTAATGTACGTAGTGGCAATGACTTTTTCCTCAGCCACGAGTATTATTTGGTCTTTGGCTTCCTCAACAAGCCGTAATGTTTTTAAAATGAAATAAATAACAAATAATCATTTATGTATTTTGGTATTGAAAATGGTTTTTATAATGGATTTGTTATGTCAATATATTTAGGTCATATATTGTGATCAAAGTGTGGATATGTTTTCTTTCCATTATATTTGTTTTATGTCTTATGATTTTATAATGGTACTTCGACATTTAACGGGTGGTTATGTGATAAACCATATTACGGGTGGTACCGTGAATACCAGGATGGGTGGTTACGCTATAACCTCCAATTCATTGGGTATGTAAGTCAGCTATATGGATATTCCATTAAGTGATATGTGTGGAAGTCAACCGTATGGTTATTCCATTTAAGTATGTTTATGTCCCAAGTTACCTTTATAAGTTATGGGTTCTTTATATGGGTTTTATGGTAATATTTTGGTTACAAAAGGGTAAGTAATTATATTTTATTCAGTGAAGAGTTTTTACTACTTCCTAAAGGTGAAAGGTATTACTTTGATAAAGTATACATGGTTTACTTGTCGTTTTGAAAAACTAACAGTTTTCATTCTTTGTGTATCCCTTACTGAGCTTTTTATGCTCACCCCAAGTTTTTTTGAAATGTTTTTCACATGACTTAATGTGGAATAGGGTCAAGTATGGGATCAAGGTTATGTCATGATATCTAAAACATTGAACTAGACATGTTTCTTTTTAAGAGTTTTTATTTTATGGAAATTTAGTAGAAGTGACTACTTTGTAATCTTTTGAGATGTAATAGTTATGTCCTAATTCTCTAAAACTCTAAACCTGAATTGATCTTCAATGTGAATTATTCATTTAATTCAATATTAATTAAGGTTTAATGCATGGGCCTTATAATCCAAGAATGGCCAGCACCTACGAGTATAAATGAGGTACACAGTTTTATTGGTTTGGCAGGTTATTATCGACGTTTCATCCATAATTTTCCCTAGTTGGCTAACCCATTAATAAAGATCACACGTAAAGGGGTTAAATTTTTTTGGAAAAAAGAGTGCAAATAATGTTTTGAAGAACTTAAGAGATGATTAGTCAATACTCTTATATTGACTCTACCATCAGGTAATGATGGGTTCGTTATTTATAGTGATGCATCGAAGAAAGGACTTGGTTGTGTCCTTATGCAGAATGATAGGGTTATTGCCTATGCATCACGAAAGTTAAAAATTCATGAGAAAAACTATCCTACTAATGATCTTGAGTTAGCAGCTGTGATCTTTTCTTTGAATATATGGAGGAACTACCTCTATGGTGAAAAATGTGAGATTTATACTGATCACAAGAGTTTGAATTATATTTTCTCACAAAAAGAACTCAACATGAGGAAAAGGAGATGACTTGAATTACTCAAGGATTATGATTGTATGATACACTACTACCTGAGGAAAGCAAACAAGGTGGTAGATGCTTTGATAAGAAAATATCATGGAGTTTTTAACAATATGAGAATTGAAAGGGATCCGATTTTCATGGATCTAGTGAAGATGGACATGGGAATAACCAGGGAAGGTGAAACATAAATTCTTTTTCAAATGGTTGTCAAACCATCTTTACTAGAAAGGATTAAGAGTTCTCAGACCGATGTTGAAGAATTTAAAAATATGATTAAAGCTGCGAATGATGGGAGATTAAGTGACTTTGTGTATGAAGGAGGAATTTTGAAATTTGGGAAGAGACTTTATGTTCCTGATATACCTGATCTAAAACGGGAATTGCTGGATAATGCTCATAGTTCCAATTTCTTTATACACCCTAGGAGCACCAAAATGTATAGAGAATTGATGGAACATTTTTTGTGGGACAACATGAAGAGGGAGATTTCTGATTTTGTGTCAGGATGTATGGATTGTCAAAAAGTGAAAGCTGGAAGGCAACAACCTAAAGGATTCATGCAACCTCTTCCCTTACCGGAGTGGAAATGGGTCAATATTACGATGGGCTTTGTCATGGGGCTACCAAAGACTCCTAGAAGGAACGATGAAATATTGGTTATTGTTGTTCGTCTTACCAATTCATCACATTTTCTTGTTATAAGAGAAGATCTACCACTGGACCGTCTAGAAAGACTATATATGAATGAAGTGGTGAGACTTCATGGAGTACCCCTATCGATTGTTTCTAGTCATGATCCCCATTTTACTTCACGATTCTGGAAAAGTCTTTAGAAATCCTTGGATACTGAACTTCATTTTAGCACTACCTACCACCCTCAAACAGATGGAGAATCAAAACCAACTATTCAAACATTACAAGACATGTTGAGATCCTTCTCACTTGACTTTCAGGGTATGTGGGATCAATATTTACCTCTGGTAGAATTTTCCTATATCAATAGCTTCCATTCGAGTATTCAGATGGAAACTTATGAAGCGTTATATGGAAAGAGATGTCACACACCATCCTTTTGGGATGAGGTTGGTGAAAAAAACTTCTAGCCCTAGAACTGGTGGAGGAAATGCTGGAAAATGTGAAGGTAATCCAAAACCACATCAAAGCAGCTCAAAGTAGGCAGAAGAGCTATGCCGATAATCGAAGGAAGGATTTGACGTTTCAAGTCGGTGATCATTTTTTCCTGAAGGTATCTCCATGGAAGGGAGTCATACGTTTTGGTAAGAAAGGTAAATTGAGTCCCAAGTACATCGGGCCTTTCGAAATTCTCGAACGAATTGGGGCTGTAGATTACCATATGGCAATGCCGCCAAGTCTCTCCAAAGTACACGATGTGTTCCACGTATCACTATTGAGGAAATACATGACTGACCCAACACATGTACTCACCTATGAGGAATTAGAACTGGAACCCAATCTGTCTTATTACGAAGATCCCATCAGGATTCTTGATATGAGAGAACAAGTGCTGAGAAACTGGACTACACGTCTGGTAAAAGATTTGTGGAAAAACCATAAGTTCGAAGAGGAAACGTGGGAACCCGAGGAACTTATGATGAAGAACCACCTGAGTTTTTTCATGAGGTAGTATTCTAGAATTTTTTAGGATGAAATTATTTGATGAAAGGTAGAATGTAACACCCCAATCTTCTACAGTACACTTCTATTTGAATAATGCGATAGCATGTGTTGTACACAACATCGAGTTCTAACACAGCACAACCAATAAAACTAGCTGTTATGAATAGTAATACCGACTTTTTGAAATATTATAAATTTTACCTCTCAAAATGGGATTCATTTTTTGATTCGGAATATCGAATTTAGCCTAGGGTGAAAGTTTGGAACTTTTCGGATAACATTTATATTTTGAGGAATAGTGATAATTACTAATTTTTAATTCAAAACAACTTTTGTAATCGACATAATTTGTATTGATATATTGTGAATTTTAGTGGTTTTGAAGTATATTTAGAATATATTTTTTCCATTTAATACATTGTTGGTCACTGTACAAAATTTAACTATTAAATCGGACAGAAACAAGTGTCGATCATTTGATAGTTATTATCTCTTAAAAACACGCTTTCTGTTTTAACAACGGGAGTTAATTTTAAATTAATTTCTCCCACTTCTGTGTTTCGAATTTGTAAAAATGGATTCCATATTTGGAATCAGGATGTTCAAATTGTGTAAATAGGAAACATTTATTTTTAGACATTTTGAATAATTCTTTCGGTAAATATTTTATTTACCATGGTTAAAGGGTAAATCCGGTAAATAAGTGTTAAAAAAATAATACTATAATAATACAAAATTACCCTAAAACATGTCCTAACCTTATTTTCTGATACATTTCAGACCATTTGGATCTTTGGGTCGATTTTTGGACCCCATGGATCCACTTTTATGTGATAATGACACTTTATATTAAATAAGATAAAATAAATACAAAAATGACATAAGCATATATATATTTTAGCAAAACAATTTTTAAATAGGGTTATATATGTTGGATTTTCAATTATAAATATTAATTAGAAATATAAAAGGATTTAATAGATAATGATATTTTATTTATAATTTTTAGACAATTTGATAATTTAATTTATTTATGACACAATGATGATGGAGTAATTACCATAATAGTGAAAAATTAAAATAATTGATATTATAAATACCCAAATAATTATAATTTGAGACTTTTAATGAATTAAAATAATTTTATAGGTTAATATGACATGTTAGGATTGACTTAATTAACATTTTTCAAGTAATAATTCTCTTATGAGTTTTACAAAAATCAATTATTGAATAGTGTCAAAATTGTCATAAATGAGTTTTTAAAACAAATATTATATTATTAATTGATATTCAATTCCTAAAAATCTAAGGTTCGGAAAAAGGACATATATCATGATATTTGTATCATTAATATACCACTTGGTGGGTCTCTTGAATGTATATAATATGTTTATTAACCATATAATATAAAAATAAAACGAGACATTATAAAAGTGAAACTAATTAACTAAGAGTTAATACTTAAAGATAAGGTTAATATATTGACCCGAACCTGTCTAAATTCGATTGGATGAGTGGTTTTAGACCCATCCCCACATTAACCTTTAAATAATCCACTTTTGATCCATTAGAAACCGAATATTAATTTATTATAAAATAATATTTCTAGCTTTTCCAAAGGTTCCCCTCACCCCTCTTATAAAAGGGCACTTCCCCTTCTCATTATTTCACACCTTCAAAGCCATTTAGATCGGCCAAACTCTACCCAAATACTCTCCCAACTTCCCTCACTTCATTATATAGTCCTTCCTTTAGTCATAAATCCATCCTAAGGGGCCGTTTTGATCAATTCAAAAAGAAGAACCTGAAGAAGAGGTAATGATCTCACCACCCTTTTTCAAGTTCCTTTTTTCCTCCACTTCTTATTTCATTGTTTTCCCATTCTAAAATAATAACTCCAGTGTCTTATATATTCTGTGATGTTATTATAAACATGGTACAACCATATTCAGTATTTTATCCATCCTTTTAATAACATGTCACCATACGAGCGTACGTACGGCTTACCGTCTCCACGTCGTGGTGTAATTGTTATTCAATAAATTATTATTTTGATGGTTATAATAATGTTGTGTAATTCATTTAAATAATAAATATAACTTGATAATTATTCGTTATATATTATATACCATTCATTGATATATTATTTTAATATCAAAAGAATGATATTGTCCCTCGTGCGTACGTACGGACTACGGTCTCCACGAACGTGATGAGATTCATTCTCCATCGTATCCATTCAATTATAATTCTCATATGATGATTAATAATAGTATCTAAGGACTTGATATCATTCTGGATATGATTAATATACAAACTATCCATTACAAACACGGCTTATGTAAAAAAACATATAAAAGAAAACGAGTAAGTTAACACCCGAAACAACGATAATACTAAGATATTATTAACAAATCAATGTGAAAAGATCATATATGATATCATATTAATGTATATGATTCTTGTATAATTTAATAAAAATTGTTTCACCATTATATAAGAGTTTAACCTACCCTAACCAAGGAAAAGTAAAAGGTAAGGGTTTATTTCACAATCTCTTCATTATCTGAGGTTGTTTATACATAATAATCTACTTGGACTTCTTTATCATCCACATCCATGTTTCTTAAAAATGTATTTCAAAAAAAATTTACTATTTACTATAATATGGTTTAAAGTCATTTATACCCTTGTTGACTTTTATAAGTGGTTTATAAAGGAATCCTTCTGTCGTTTTCCAAACAAGGTCCTTTTTAACATTTTCGACAGAATTTAGGTAAGAATGTTTTTTTAACTTATACGAATGGTACGGCTATTTTCCACCGTTATAAAATCTTCGAAGATTCCCTTACAAGATTATAAGAATATTTTTAATTTAAATGTTTTATTTTATAATTATGTGACTTTTAAATTATTTTAAAAAAAGAGATGTTTCTCTCAAATAGTTTAGATTTCATCTATGTCAACATCCTTTGATGGATTTTAAGCTTATTTGAGGTTGATTTATTATGATAAAAAACATCTATATTGTATTGAAGGTTTTGTGATTTGTTTGACTTTGGATGTGTTATTTTTATACCATTCATGTTTTATGGAGAAAGTATTAACATTTCATATGATAGTTTTAATATGAATGTTTATATTATGTTTAAACCTGTTCATATGAGGAATGCATTGGACTTAATATGTGACGAGTGGAGCCCTCTATAGCTCCTCGATTCATCGGTAGGTATCAGGAGAAAAACTATTGTCTTGGCACAAGGCCTTGACAAAATCCTATTTATATTCTTGGCACGAGGCCTTGGCTATATGGTTATGATAGTCTGGAATTATGCATTCCATCATTATGAAAGTGGTTATTGATATTTCATGTGATTATTCGATTAGTAGAGTATCCATGTGAATAAGTAAATGGAATTATTTCTTTTTATTTTTTCCATACTATGTTGACGTTCATGTTTAAAAGGATTTTGTTTTAGTTATACATTGCATTAAATGATTATTCTTATTTATGAATGTTTCCTCTATATTGTTATCTTTACTGGGCATTTCAGCTCACCCCTTTTCTACGTTTTATTTTTCCCAGGATGTGAAGAAGTAATTTATTAATGACCTATAGGGATAGTATGAGGGGATAAGAGTGTGGACTATGGAGACTATATTGTTGTAGTTTTCATTTTATGATGTAATGTAAACTTTATTAATGTATCTAGTTATTCCAAGGCTACTAATCTAATAGGTCTTTCAAGATTTGATCATTCTTGTGATCATTCCAATGTTATATAATAATGCACCGAATCTAGGTAACTGAGGTCGGGGCGTTACATATATTCTTAAGTTGTGTAGTATAATTCTGTTGAGAAGGAATTTTAATAGTATCTATGGGTAATATTTTGATGAACAATAATTTGAAAATCCCATAGTTGAATAGAATATGGTAGAGGATATTTCACATGGTCTCCATGCTTTTGGACAAGAACCTATACCCATTCCCATTGAGTCTCCAACTGTGGATCCTTATTGAGCATAATTTAGGTATCACGATCAGGAGTTCCTTCTCCTGAAGCCCCCATAATTACATGTCTCTAATAAACCTCAAGAGGATGATATTTGGTTTAGAAGGATTTCTCTTTTGCTTATGTTCTTAGATTTACCCTATGAGTTCAATGTTAAATGTACCACATTAAAGTTATAAATGACCAAGAATGAGATATAGGCTCATAAAAGTGATGAAAAAGTTTCCCGAGTGGTTATAGTGGAAGGCATTCAATATTATTTTCTCCCACCAGTTCTATCTATAATCATTGAGAGAATATGTCAACCTATTATATGAGTTTATTCATTATTCACATGAGATAGTATCTAGTGATATTTTGATAACTTGATAGATTAATATGTGACATCGATCTGATATTAGTTCTTAGGTTGAATTTTTGAGTAACTCTTATTATACTAACATAATGAATGAAAATTTATGGTCCTACATGATATGGTTATGAAGTTATTTTTTTGATGTCAGTAGTTTTGATTATTGGATGTCATGTATCTTCCAATAAATGGAAGAGTAATCATGGTGAGTATCAGAGTGGACCTCAATAATTGGGTTCTTCCTCACCTCATGTTGTTTCTAGAAGAGGCCCACTTCCATTCATATAATTTAGCTATCATGGGAATTTGAAATTGGTTTTCACTGAGGGAATGAATATATATGGTTCATATAAGTGATCAGGCCACTTTCAAAAGTTATTCAATATCTATTTTACTTTATATAGTGTCACAAGATCATCTACACCAAAGAGTACTCCATTGAAATCAGAAACTTCATAAAAAATGGGTTCCTCCAATAATAATACATAACAAATCTTCTTCAAAGTAAGAACGAGTCTCCAAAGGATGGAGATACAGGTCCAATGACTATGACATATACCATCACTAATGATTCATCTCTAGTGGATTCTTTATATGAAAATATTGCATCTCATCCATTCATTTGGACTCGTATTATTAATATTATAAATATTTCTTTATATATTTTACTTTATGTGATGGATAAAAGTACACCCCTCAAATCCTAGAGAGATAAGGGTTGTCGATGTAAAAATTATGACATCTATTTATTATGAATTTATCATACATGGGGTTTTCGGGTTCTTTACAAAAAAATCTCTCGAAGAAATTTTTTTCCTGGATTGGATAGTTGATAATGAAGCCAGAATTGATTTTTATCTTCAACACATCTCCTTTACATAACCGAATGTGGTGTTCTATATCATTCAGGAATAGTGGTACCAAAGGAAAAGTACAACCGAACCTTATAATCTCGATTAGGGTAAAGTGATATGAATTATTTGTTTTTATATAGTGAGGGAATTTTTGAGTGATTATCTCACCCTATTTATCATAAATATTTTCTTAAATTTTTCCTTATAAACATTATTTTTTCCACTGGTAAGGGAAACATAGTATTATATTTATTTACAACATGGTGCTCAACCAGTATCTATTCGTTATTACGTTATTAATTTAGATGAAATAGAAGAGTTGAAGTCTCAGTAGGAATATCTATTAGAGAGAGGATTTATATTATGGATTGTGTAAAATTGGGTGGATCATGTTTTCTTTAATAATAAAGATAATGGGCCACCTATCCGTTGTAATGATTTTCAAAAAAAACTATTCTGTTACAATAACGAAAATGAATATTCTCCCATAGATTGATGATCTATTTGAAAAGTTGAAAGGGGTAAAGTGGTTCTGGAAGATTAATCATTGATTTGTTATCAGCAGTTTAGAATAAAAGAATATGAAAATTCAAAACTACATTATGGGGAAGCTGTGCGCCTTATGAGAACCTTTTCAATCCATTTTATCTAAACAATGATCTAGTAGAATTTATAGATATATGTAACAATATCTCCCATATATATCTGGATACATTGATGGTGGTATTTATGGATGACATTATTGTATTCTCTATATCATAGAATGATCATATGCAATTTTTTAGTAAAATGTTTACTTTATTAATAAATCACTAAATATATGTGAAGCAATCAAAATTTGATTTCTGGATTTATGAAGTGACCTTCTTAGGACATGTGGGTTCAAAAAATGGTTTTTTTATGATCCTAAGAAAATGAATGTTTTCTAGGCATGTGATATTCCACAATATGTATTCATGAATTTGAGATTATTGGGTTTATTTGGATATTTTTTCTAGTACATAAAGGATTTATTGTCATTGTATTATCATATCATCACTCTCACATGAAATGAAGTAATGTTTTTGGAATGATAATTTCAGGGTACTTTTTTTTGAGATGTTATATCATTTTACTTCTCTATTGGTGTTGACTCTTCCAGAGGTTGGACATGGATATGTGGTATTCTCTGAAGTATCTTGTTCAGGCATGGGATGTGTTCTTATGCACGGTGATCTAGAATTTTCTAAAGTCTCTTGAAATATTTTTCCACAGAAAAATAATTATCAAAACCATGACCTTGAACTCGATGTAGTAATTCAAGCACATAATAGATTGAAACAATACCTTTTCAGGGAAATTTTATCCATGTGTTATGATGAAAAGTTCTTGAGTTATTTCTTCTCTAAATAATATTTGAACCTCTTCTAATGTAACTGGGTAGAGTACCTATAGGGGTTTGATTTGAACATTTCCTATTTACTCTGGAAATGAAATATTTTTTTCGATGAATTTACTACCATTAGATGAGAAAAACACGATGGTTATTTTTCCATTGTTTCTTATTATATTTCTGGAAAGGGAGGAAAGGTTTGTCTTTCCCAATATTTATTTTACCTCTTATCTTCTCAAGGTTACTCTTTAGGATCAGTAGTAGGATGATGAATTATATATAATTAGAGACTCTCAATATGAGTGTGAGACCATTGGTGACAATTAGTTCTCCATGGAGGGTGTTATATGTTTTTATTGTTTGTAAAATGTACCTTTTACCATGAGTAATTCTATTATGTGGATTTCATATTTCCCAATAAGTAGTGCACCTAAGAAAAAATGATGCTTTATAAAATGTTGTAATGAATATGGTCTACTTGTATGAGATGAAACATGGATGGTTCTTCCATTCATTTTTATACAGGTTTACAGTTCAAGGACAAGTACCATAGGCCTTTAAGAATTCTTCATCCACT
The DNA here is from genome assembly GCA_963277665.1 of Viscum album. Taxonomy (NCBI): domain Eukaryota; kingdom Viridiplantae; phylum Streptophyta; class Magnoliopsida; order Santalales; family Viscaceae; genus Viscum; species Viscum album. The sequence goes on from OY728160.1 coordinate 446,752,177, forward strand.
TCGAATGTAACAATAGAAGTAAGATGATATATCATTAGATTTTTTGTTTTGGATTATTCAACCATAGATAAAGAATAATGTTAAATGGGTAGTGATCTATATTGTGAAAAAATCATCACAATTTATACCAATTTAAAAAATGAACAATGTTGAGGGGTTGTGAAATCTGAATGTGGGAGATATTATTTATTTTCATGCAGTGCCATCTACTATAGTATATAATAGATATCCAAATTTTACTACTCTATTTTGGTAAGGCCTTTATGAGGCCTTCAGATATAATTTTTGTTAGCGTATAGCATACAACCTATAGATGGATGGCTTGATATTGTGGGATACACAAATTATTGAGGATATTCTTCATGCCTACATCCCCAATATATTTAAATTTTTGGATGAACATTTGGGGATATTGAGTTTTTATGACAATAGTAACCAGTCCACGAACATAATGACTCATTTTAATGGATTCAATAGATTTCCATTTAAATATATTTGGTGTTATCCAAAGATAAATTAATGTTACTTGGTTTTATAGATCATGGATTAATAGATGATATTAATGATTTAGGTTTTTCATCCGAGAATATTGGAAACACAAAGATAGTACATTCCTTATATTGATTGTCATCATAGACTATTGTATTTTTCAATTTGTTACTAGGTTTTCATGAATGTTTCACCCCATTTGATTTACCTATAGATTTTTAGGTAAGTTAATATTGATTCCCATTTTGGGGACACTATTGAGGTTCTTCGGAAGGTGGAAAATTTGGATTACCACATGGAACAACTTCCATTATTAACATCGATAAATAATTTGCTCCCTATATCATAGTAATGAATGTTTCCTTATAATCTATTTCCTATTCTATGCTTGGGTGATATTCTGGATAAGCCCGATTTATTCATAATAAATTATTTAGTCTGGATATTTGATTCTGAAAAAAATGTAATTCATGGATGGTTGGTACAATTGGTTCAAGTTATATAGAAGCATGATTTTGATACGTAAGATACATGGTATTTTAAAGACATGATGAGAGAGTAATGGCATCATCCTTTTGATATGAATATTTTTTTATCACATATTAATTAAATACCATTAGCGGGATGTGTGTCTTGGTGTGAAATATCAAAACTACTACTACTTAATATCTATTTTTGTTAAAACCCACTTTTTCTCCGAATACTGTGGCAATGATTAAAAATAAATGAAAGCATGAATGAGACCCCACAAATTAACACGGTGCACTTGAATTGGGATATATACATGGAGCACAATAAAGAAATGTTCTCATATACCAAATACCCTAAATTACACTGATGTAACAAATTTAAGAGGGGACTCCCTGTCCCTCCTAGTTTACAAACATTCATAATTTTAAATCTCAAATCCATCTCAATTAATCTTTTCTCCCTACTACATTATATGAATATTTTTTAAAATACTCAAATAAATATTTATTAGATAAAATATTTTGAAAATAAAAGTTATCCATTAATTTAGTTTATGAATACCACTTCCCCACATGTTTTATAGGAAACCCCATCTAGTTTTCATGAGATTAACATTTTCAAAACACCTCTTTACAAACATTAGAAAACATCCATATTCCACACCAGAATATCATTCATTGATGATACTCAAAACATTAAAAAAGATCACCTCTTTCATGAAGCTCACATAGCCTTCCTGATGCTTCCTCATTTTTGAAAGCTCACTTATACTTCCAAAAGCACCCAACATTATTTAGGCTCACTTACCCTTCCCAAACCGAACCACTTTTTCAATTGTCAGGTAGCCTTCATGAACTATCTTCTCCATGATATAGATGTTCTTATGAAAATATTCCCATAAAAAAATTCCTTGCTGAAAAACCTTAATGGATTCCCATCCTTGGTATTTTTTGAGGCTTTCTCGGTAAAATGATGGGTTTTGATGCTTATTTATTGAAATATCCCCCCTTTCTTTAATATATTTACCTCACCATTCACTTTTTGTGAAGCTCTTGATTATTATTCAGAATAAACCTTATATTAGAAAAGACATAGGAAAATGTTCCTATTTTTTAAGCTTATTGTAATCACGTATAATATCATAAAACCTCCACACTCATCACTATTTTTCAAAGATCGACACCTTCTCAAAACACAAAACATTCACGAAACACAACATTGTATACTCACATTTTAGTATCACCTTAATATAATCCATTCCACTATATTGATTATTTGTCAAAGTGAATCATCATAAATCTATTTTGATGTCCAAAACTGTACTTACCAGTTATCTATTAAAACAAACACAATAAAACCAAAATCGTGGCTATGTTACCTGGATGGATTTCCCCCAACAATATCTCCATTTATGATTTTTGGGAACTATTCTATATATGATACCACATAAAAAATTATTCCATAAGAATCCATAATATTCTTATTATGATTCTAGATAGAACTAGAGGATTTACCGAAGACCCGCTCAAATTCCACATGATCTATACATGGTGTGATAAACAATAGTATCACGAATAGATCATCAACGAATCACATCATTAAAAAAATGATTTCATCACCAACCCCATATATCATGATATAGAACCATTGAATGAAAATTATTAGGATATTTATATTAAAAACACTCCCTACTCCATTGCTTCCCCATTCAGTTTATCCTTATCTTGATACAGATATTTTCTCCCCATTTTTCAAAGAACCCAATTCTCACTACATTGTGCTAGCCACATTATAAAGAATGCATATCGACACATAAGTTAAAAACATTGCCTATATATGTGATAGGGGGTACAGCATAAATAATTATTGAAGTGAATAGAGTCCAATGTAGTACAAGAGATAGTTAATGCTTCGTTGCGTAGGTCCTTCGTCAGAATGTATAGATGTTGTAGTTATGTAGGAATATACACCAACATCACAAGAACATGATCCACCTTTTCTAGGATAAAATGATAATCAATTTTATTGTTATTTTTTCTAAGTGTGATGAAAAACATTTTTTATCTAATTTATAGAACTTGAATTATCAGAATAGATTCTTATCGGAGACATCACACCAACTCATATATCATAATGTCACTTCTCTATCTACAATAACTTCATGAAGTCTAGATTACCCATAATATATTTATATTATTTATGTCAGAGTTAAATATAATATTTCATCTTGTTTTTTCAAGAAATATAGAATACTATAATATATAATTACCCACATGATACTGATTTTTCTATAATTTTTCGACCCAATATAATATATGTATTTATTTTCCAATAAGACATGCTTAGAGTTTCATTGTATAAAAAAATAAAATCCATTATTCCATTGATATAATGATGAATTATTTTTTTACATAAATTAAGTAGATTTCATTCATATTTAGTTGATATAGTGATACTTATCATGTTGAAAAATACCTTGTTTTGTCATTTTTTAATTAAATAGCCTACCAATGATCATCCATTATTATTTTAAATTAACCACTTTGATTTCATCATCACATGATTGTTCAATCTAGGTAGACACCATAGTCATCATAACATTGTAATTAACCTTTGAAATTATTATCAAATACTCATTGGAATAATTTTAAAGAGAAATTAATGTTCGTTTCCATAATTGTTTATCCTGTAAACCAATGAAATATATAACTTCACTAATCATTGACATTTTGAACTCAATTTTCAAGAATGTCATGAAATTTTTGAAATAAATATCATTTGATTTTCCATATATCATGTTTTATATATAACCCAACTCCACCATCCTTTTACTACTACAATTTTTGTCCTATATATAATAATCAAATCCACCGTGTGGAAAACCAGTCATTTTCAAAAACTGATCAAGTCTTGAATAACATCATCACATTATTTTAATCAATCCATATAGTAAAATACTCAAATATAAAATATTTTTACCCTATTCATGACATAGAAAACAATATATACTCTTCATATACACTTCTTCTTCTAAAACCCCATTCTGAAATATTTTCATGACACTAATCTGGAAAACATTGATCTTTTAATTCACAGTTACGGCAATGAAAAATCTCTTTGTCTGTATACATGAAACATGTGAAAACTTTTCATCAATATCAATACCCTATAATGTGAGTATAGATCCTAAACTATTTATTCATTAATTTAAATCATTGTTCCTTCTTTATTAATTTTGTTACGAATTACTCATTTTCTTCTGATAAAATTATTAGTTATTAGTCTCAAAATAATATCAAATGTCTGAAACAATACAATTTGGTCAAGATCATCCTTCATTACGTAAACCCAGGTTTCATATTTATCTGATTATACAAAATATTTATGCCCTAACTAATATAAAAATTATATGTTCTATAAATATTTCAATATCCATGTTTGAAATGGAGCTTCTAGATCATGGATAATGTTTAGTTTGTCAACTTCAGTTCAATGCCTTGTATATCATTATAATAAAGATATATCATCATTCTGATCATCATTATTATATTATAACACATGAAAGTTATTCCTGTCTACTCCACATGTTTTTTTAACACCTCCTCAATTTCAACAGTAATATATTAATAGTGTCATTTTCGTTTTTTTCTCTGCTATAGTGAAATCATTTTTTTAACTATATTTCCTTTCCTTTTTTTGAAAATTTTTTACGATTGTATTTTAAATGAATATTCAATGAATATCCCATAATATCCACCATAATAAAATGTATTATTTTTCTTTATTGGGTGAAAAAACATAATTACAATGATTCATAAGTATATCAATGTTGGATTCATTCCATAAAAATGCATGTACAAAGACAATAATTTCTTTGAACTCAACATAGACTGGTTCGATATGTATATAGATAACAAGACTAGTGCCTCCTAATATTTCTATTTTAGGTCCTTTTTAATAAAAAATGTTATTTAGATGTTTTTTATGATCTAATTTCACTTCTCAGCCAATACATTTTTTGAGTAGTTCTCACTACTAAAACATTATTCCTTACACCATTTTCTCAATATATTATTCAACTTGAATGTTTGTGAATTATGTAACATTATCATTATGGTAATTTAGAATATTCTACCCAAGAATTATTTTATATTACCTCTTTTAGTTTTTTATTTAAGTTAATATTTTAATCATGTTCGAAATGAAATATTAAGATTCAATCACATTAAAATAATCAATATAAATAACATAATAAATATTCTTGTTAGTAGTTAATGGATTGATATGTCCAGACACATCTATATTATCAATGTCAAGAACTATATTTTGCATTAGATATTTTTTCTTGTACATCATTATGATAGTATTCCATTATTGAAATATATCACATGTATATTATGATCACTTGATAGACTAGCAAGATCATGATTAATTTGACATTTGACCATATATTCATGGTATAGATGGCAAAGATGGCCAAGCCATTTGTGGAACAACATATTTCCCTCATCATTGGATGGAGGGAACATATATTATTCTCCACTCATATGGTATAGGTTTCCCTTCATGAAATATCCCTATAAAACAATTGTAGAATACTTTTTCTCATGATGACACTCAACATGATGGTAAATCATATAATAGGAACTCAAACACATAGTTAAATAACACTTGGAATGTTGTGACTGAGACATTTAATAACTAAGAAATCATTATTTTTCATATCATTTCCCCATTATTTGGGTTTATTGAAGGCTATAATCTTCTTTCCATCATCATTTCTAAATTTTAAAACACCAAACATATAAAATATGATGCCTATAGAAGGATTCTTGTTTCTAAACATATGTGATCTTCATCCACTATCAATGATCTATAAACTAGTCTGATCTGGTGCCTTAAGAGAAACCTATACATCCACTTCCTACACATTTCTTTTCTTTTTGATCCACATATTTTACTTCATGTTCATTATAAATTAATTATTATTATCTTTCTTAGATATGTAATGTTTGTTTCTATAGAGATGCATAATAAAATTACATTTTAAAAATAATTCATGTTACATTGATCTACTGCTCATGAAAAAAATTCAGAATTCATTGTCACATTCCTCTACATTGTTTTTGATAAATATCTAGCAATGTTTCCAAATCCTATACACTATATATAGTGGCCAAAGATTTTATTCCAGAAATATTTACCTATATTCAACTTTCTATGTTTCTCTTTTTCCCATAGTTCCTTTTATCTATATAAAATATTATATAGAGAATATAACATATCTACCAACAATAACACATGATAAGTGTCTGATTTATATATATTTTTATGGACCAAGTTCATTATTGGGTTCAATGAGTCTTCCGATTTTGATTTGTATCAAATTTAATTTTCAACATCGGAGTGGGTGCATGCGTTCAGACATTAATCACCACATATATCTATTTTTCTAGACCTCTGTGGTCAACAAACATATTTTATATGTCCATAGTGTTGTTCATTCCATATGGTATACTATGTGTTATGATTATATTATGGTAATATACTTTCATTCACAGGTCGATAACATACTCTTCATAATCATCGATAATTTTTATTTTATTTTATTTTATTTTATTAAAATAATCAATTTATATATTACATTCATTAACATTGAGAATGTAATAAAAATGATGAGTTCTCAGTAATTGATGAATTGAGACTTTTCAATTTATTCCATCATCATATAATTTTATTCTTAATACTGCTTCATAGAGAGTTTATAATGATGAACCAATCTGTTGGATTTCTTCTTTTTTTCTCTGCATGTATCACTCTCGTAAAGAGAGGCTTATAATTCATCATGGTTATCAACACTTCAATCAATATATTCTTTAGCATTATTACTTTATTCCCTGTTTTTGGTGCTACCAACAATGTCCACCATTTCATTTTCTCCATGATCCTTACAATTCTCTATACCATCAGCCCTATATTTTTTTGAGCATTCATTTTCTTATCAAATAGGAATCTACTTTTTGAATAAATTTATGTTACCATTCGCATGTATTTAATCTTTATTTACAAGAACTTCAACATCATATTCATAATCATCTTGAAACATATTGGGGTACCTTGAATCTTGATGTCCAAGAATTCCACATTGAATGCAAGAATGTTAGGTTTTCCTTTTTAACATTCAGTTAAGAATATGTATATTTATGGAAAGGTATGGATTGAAATCATCCATCTCTTATTATTAAATTCCTTATTCAATATTTATTTACATCCTTTCCATTAATTAAAATTAATTTTACATAACTTTTCTTAAAGGGAAAATATATTTGTATCTCATATCATTTGAGAAAATAGTGTTGTGAAAGCAATCCATTAAAATCATAGTTGAATATTTTTCTTTTAGAATACATACATTCATTTTGTTCTCAGGTGGAATTATTTCCAAGATACACATAATGATATTTAAAACATCATGATTTTTATCTGAGACCACACAATTATTCCATAGTAGCATACACCCATGAAAATAATGAATCTATAGACTAATTAGTGTTCTTCCCCAGATCCTCATAATTGATCTATAGAAACTATAGATCTAATTAAAATAATTTTGGGTCACCCTCATAAATATTTAGAATCTTTTGAAACATATAATTTGATTAATTACATTACGTCAACATCACCTACATTTTAACAGACAGGGACCCCTAAAATCATTAATTCCTTTAGTGTCAACATCCATTTCCCTCCAATAATCTTATAATATATATCCACTTACACACTGCCAGAAATACCATTGAATTCGACTGTAGAGACAACCATTCCTAAATATCTAATGTATTAATGTATTTTATTAATACAAAATTGAAAAAATTTTCCGTAGAAGATCATAATAACTTTATTATTAATAACATCTATTGTAACCCCTTAGAGAGAAACATAAAATATTTCCATTTTCTTTAATTCAAATTGTTATCCAAAATAGGATAAATAATAGAGATGGGGGTGATTCAGGGTAATGAAGATGGAAAATACTACCCCAGTGGAAATTCATTAGCTATTAAACAAAAAAATTATCATCATTTATAAAATAAATGTTTGTTTGAAAATGAAATCATGCATGAGACACACAAATTTTATATGGTTCAGCTACACTAGGTTACATTTATGGAGAATAAAAAATAATTTACGTATATATGAATTCCACTAAAGCTTACTGTTGTTAAATGGATCAGAGTGGAATCAATATTCATCCTATTTTAAAAACAATTATAATTTGAAATGGCATTGATATATAAAACAACGTGTTTCCACTCATCCATTAGATGATTCTTGATTTGAACACTTGAATCAATATGTTTTACACCAATTTTGGTGCAACATTTAGTTCAACATAATCCATATAATGAATAGACATTTATAACAAATTTTCTACAAAATTACATCTGATTCACATTTGATTTGATTATGGGGAAAAACTGGTTTCATTTTTGGTGAAAATACACAATCCAGAATAATAATATCCAGATTTCAAAGACCCCCAACATTTTCAGGGACAAATACTTTCTAAAATCGTAGATATCCTTCATGTTGATACCTCAGTTCGTGATTCTCACTTAGAATTCCATAATATAAATAATTTCATGAAGTTTACATAAACATCATGAACCTAATCACATTGATTTATCTCTCTTATCCTTCCTAATCTCCATCACTCTATGAAATAGATGTTCTTATGAAATCATTCTTATTGTAAAAATATATTTTGACCACATTTTCTATTCCATATGACTTGGATTTTTATTAAGGATATAATGTTCCAATTGGGGTTTGAGGAATATTTATAGATATTTCCTCCCATTCGAGAATCATTTTAAATAACATGTCCCTTTTCATGCAGATTTATATTTTCATTAATTAACCATGAGTCATTATAACGCTTCATGTAACTTATACCATTCAGAATATTATCATAGTCAATTATATTATCGTCAACCCTTCTCTCTTTTACCAAATTAATGAATATTATAAAATTAATTAAATTCCAAACATTCATGAAGAATGAATACATTATTAAATATAAAACATTTATTAAATTCATGCATTTTCTATATTTTTATGAGTCATTCATTAAAATAAAATTAAAAAAATTGATGAGTCATCCTTGGAAACAAAAAATTTAAAAAACACTTGGAAATGAGGAATTTTTTTATGCACACATTTTTATAGAACCTCCAGATAATCCCTTCCATTATAAAAAATAATGGTCAACATAACTTTTCAAAATTTTCATCAAAACTCCAAAATTGCCTTGTAAACTATCTATTTCCAAAAAAAATAATCCAAAACACACTTCCATGTTATATTTAATTATTTTATCCAAATAGACATATTGATAATATTTCAAGGGAAGTATTGTTTTTATGGTCAGATGTTTGTGACATTCTGTTCCTATTTTATGGTTCCTATCAACCAAATTTTTTCTACATTTTTGGGGGTTCGTCTAGGGATTCTTTAGAAATAAATTTTAAAAATTTTGTGAAATCATTAGTTGTGCACATTTTTTGCACGTTGTTTTCCAAATTATGTTCCCACCTAGGGTAAACAATGAACAAATATATAGTGGGGGTTTACATGGATGGATTATCATTCAAAAAACTATTCACACACCTAGTATAATCTCTACTCTCAATTAGAGGACACATGGTTTGTCAAACTACGCGACATTTTCGAACTAACCATCTATGTAGGTTTATTTATTTTGATTTTTTCATTACAATTATAGAACCCCTAATTAATATCCTACTTGAAACTAAGTTTGTATTAAATGAATTCATATGTCATGGAGAATCCCAAGGAACCCTTTTTCTCTCGTCTTAACCCCTTACTTGGTAGATCTGATCATTTCAAAACACATTTAACCTCTTCCTAGTAAGTGATCATGTCATGTTCCTTCCCTTCGTCTCAATATTTTATTTCTCCAATGTTTTTTATATATCATCATGTTATTTTTTGATCTAAATATATTTTTTGATTCATGACACTATTCATTTTTATAACTTTTTTTCCCTCATTCGTCATTGGAAATTGTCATTATAGGAGTTGTGTTATGTGATCTCTATGATAAAGGTAGGCAGTTACATTGAAATTATCCATCTAATAAACCAATTAGATTTCATTTCATTTAATTTAATGAGAAATTCCAATAATTTTTGAACAATAATTGGAATTGAATTGGTAGGCACATTGGGAAAACCACTAATTCCAAAGGAATTTGAATTCTAAGATTATTTTCAAAGAAGATCAAAATTGTTATTTTATTTGTGGTTTGGTATTATAACAATAGATTAAACAATTTTCATAAAAAACTATGATTGTTTTTTCAAAAAGTGAATGAGTTAATTAAATAATAATAATTCAGTTATGGGAATTGAACTATATTATTGAAATTGACATTTTGAAATTTAATTATAATGTGTTTTAAAAGGATGTATTTCCATGTCTTTTTATATAATTTTCCATTAATTGGGATATAATTCTAGTTATCCATTCTTTGGGAGTGGAAGTAATTTTCCCTTAAGTAGGAATGTAGGTAGTTTTCCCTTATGTTTAAGTAGATATAATTTCCATATAATTGGGAGATGATCTTAATTTTTCCTTAATTTGGGTGCAATGAGTTGTTTGACTTGATATATATACAATTTATGCACAATTATTTTCTCCATTTTTGATGATTTATATAAAATATGTTAAATAAAATTTTTATTAACTCATTTTTTGAAAGGATTTCCTCATTTGAAATGAAGTGAGTGTTTTTTAATAAGAAATTGTACTTGTATACCTATTTTTATTAAATTATAATGTATGGTATAGATTATAATAATTATGGAATATTAACATGGAACAATTTTTGACACCATAATTGGATATTTAGATCACAACAAACCATTTCCTTCTGGATTTTTTAGATTTTATATTGATATGTATGAGTAATGGGAATGTGCCTCTTGGAGGATGTGAATGCCCTTGAACATATAGGATTGAAGGCTAGATAGATTTGGGAAAAATATTTTATCTTTTCCACTTTTTGGTATATTTATATTTAATTTTTTGATTTAATTTTACAAGTTTTAATTATGATGTTATCTATTTTGGTAGTTATCATTGATTATTCTGATATTTATCTATTTCATATACAATATATGTTCAAAATTCATATGTTAAAATATATTTAATGATTTCAGGTTCTAGTATCCGACTTGTGGGGATGAGGAACACACTTTCAGACATCTCATTGTCAGATCGAGTAATAGGTAACTAAGAAATTTTGGATTGTTCATGGAATACATAGGAAAAAATATTCATCTAAAACAAACTTCATAGGGAATAGGCCCTCAAGATATGAATGTTTTGTCACCATTACACATTTTAGAAAGGTAGAGGTCACTGTTAAATCAGTGAGGGCATCTGACAATGATTCACCTAAAACTCAACATGCATCTTCGAAAACAATCCCATAAGTGACCACCCAACACCAGCCTCATTGTTTTATTGTATATGTTTTTTTATTTAGAGTAGTAGCTACTGCATTTCCATTACCCGACATATAAGCAAGCGCAATTTCAAATGACTCTAGTTATTCAACCCATCCACACTTCTAGATATTCACATCTTACTGTGAAAAGATATTCTTAAAGATTTTGTTATTAATATAAACAACGAAATTATCTCCAAGAAAATAATTCCTCTAGAAATAGAATTAATGAATTACATCTACTTACATGAGATCATGTTTCGAGAAATTATTCTCTTCATGTTTCATCTAACCTGACTCGTATGATAATACGTCATCTTTCTTTATTAGAATATATCCCAGTTTGATGCTATATGCATCTTACTAAAATATTTGTCTCTATCATGTATCATAATGAATCAGGATCAGAGTTAGATTTAGGATTCCATTTATTTTAAAAATATATATTTTCAAATATTCTATCTATAATAATTTCACTACATTATTGTTAAGTCATGTATGAGGAATTTACAATTGTGAAATTTATCTTATGAAGTGTGTATAATACCCAAATAAAACCAGTAATCTTTTTATATCAATGATATTCTTTGGATACCCCCAAGAAACTACATATGTCCCCTTCCCAGGGTCTACCGATACTCTAGACATTGATTTGATATGACATAGGAAACATACATTGTTGATCTAAAGTGGTATTCGGTGAGAATTGCTTGAATTGGGTTATCTATTAATTTGTTCTTCATGATATCATGATGTATTAAATGGTCATATAGTGATTTAAAATAAAAAAAATGTATTTAACGTATACTACCACGAATGAATCCATATACCAATAGAAACATGATTTATCAGGAACCTGAAAACAACATACATTTTCTAATAATGACTATTTCTCCTTCATTAAAAGTATCAGGTATTTATAAAGGATTGAAACGTACCTAATTGTATCCCAACTGAAAATCAATATTGACACACACCCCCAATCTATAAGACTGATCAATGATATTTACTATTTGGGTTAGTGGATACCAATTCTATAACACCCTAATATTTTATAGTATGTTGTCTCATAAATGTAATTCAATAGCTTGCGCTACACGCAAAACCGAGTTCAAACACATCACAACTTACCAAAATAGCCATTCAAAAATTGGTTATGAATATTATTGACTGTATTTTGAATATTTTATACTCTATAAAATTTTAACACCCATATTATGTGTTTATTTGACATAATATAAGAACAAATTCAATTTCTCTGATAAATGAAGTATTTTTCAAAAAAGAAATATTACATCCTACTAATGGTTAATTTTTTTAAATTCAATATCTTAAAATTTTATTCTAAATTTGAAAAAATAAACATCTTATTTATAATAGGGACATAAAAACTTAGTTTGGACAAATTTTTGGTACATTTCTGATAACTGTCATATTTGGATGAATACTAAAAATTACTATTTTTAATTAAAAACAAAAGTTTTAGTGGAAATATTTTATTGTGTTAAATTATGAATTTGAATTTTTTTAAAGTATAATTTGATTATATTTTTATCACTAAAAAATTTTAAGACATTATAAGTAATTTCACAATTAAATTGGACATAAACGCATTCCAATCTTTTAATAGTTTTTACATTTTTAAAAACTCGCCTTTGTGTTTTGAAAACGGGAATTAATTTTAAAATAATAAATACACCGTCTATGTTTTTAATTTGGTAAAATGGACTTCATTTTTAAATTTGTAATATAAAAGTCCACTTAGGGTAATTTTTTGGTATTTTTCAGAAAACATTCAATTATTGATGAATAGTGAAATCACTAAGTAATTATTAAAAACTGACTTTTTATTTAAATTATTATTTATTTTATTTAAATTTATATTAATCCAAAGTAGATATATAATACCTATATATGTACAATGTAATTCATTGGAGATATTTTATAATAACATTATATGTATAAATTTTTTTGAACTTTTTAAGGTTTTTTACCCACCTTCTAGGTCCATTTGCAAATTGGCATTAAACATTATTTTACCACTTTTGTGATTTGAATTTCAAAAATCTGAGAGACATAGTTGAAATAAATAAGTAAAATGTCATTCAATATGATGAATATAATGTTTGGTGAATAGTAACTTTTGATTTTATTTGTCGCGGTTAAAAGTAAATACGGTAATTAAGGTTAAAAATAAAATTTTAATTACACTAAAAAATGTCCTAATTCTATTGGATAAGTTTTTTACGACCAAAAACAACCATAGGAATAAAATATAACCCCCTTTTTCCTACATGGATTAAATTAGGACATTTGTTATTATTTTATTTAAAGAAGAGTTATAATTGATAAATTCAAATTTCAGTAACTGAACCATTTTTATATAGGGTTACACACAATATAAATTAGACTATAAATACTAATTAAAAAAAACTGATTTCTTAAATAATTTTATTTTATTTTTAATTTGTAAACATTAAATAATTTAATTTATATATGACACAATGATGATGCAGTAATATCGTTATTAATGAAATTTTAATTAATTTCCTTGTTTTCAAAATGGTTTTAAGGATTTATTGATATGGAAATTAATTTTTTAAAATGTTAATTCATGTCAAAATTGTAAAAGTGGTATAGGACTCTTTGACTCAAAACTATCTTTTAAATGACTTCCATTATAAATAATGTGACTTTTAAATGATTTCATGAAAATGGGATATTTCCCTATAATTTTTGTACTGATCATTTTCAACTATGCCAGCATCCTTTAAGTGATGTTATTCTCGATCGAGGATGATTTATATTGATACAAATCATCCATATTGTATTGGATGTTTTTTTGATATGATTGACTATGTATGTGATATTTTTATACCATTAATGGTTTATGGATAATTTATTGACATCTAGTATGCTAGTTTTAATACGAATATTTATGTTATGTTTCATCCTTTTCATATGAGAAATTCATTGGACTTATTAAGTGATGGGTGGATCCAGATATAGCTCCGAGATGCATCAGTAGGTCTCATGAGACAAACTAGTTTCATTGAACCAGGTCGTGACAAAATATTATTTGTAATCTTGGCACAAGGCATTGACTATGTTGTTATGAAGTCTGGAATTATGAATTTCATCATTATAAAAGAGTCTATTGATATCGCTTGTGAATATTCAACTAGTTGAATAGCTATGTGAATAAGTAAATGCCATTAGTTGATTTATATTGTCTATATTATGAAGAAGATTAAGTTTTAAAGGATCATGTTTTAGCCTTACACATTGTGTTAAATATTTGTGTTTATTTATTAATGTTTCTCCTATATTCTTATCTGTACTGAGCATTTGATATCACCCCTATCTATGATTAATTTTTCCCATGATATGAATAAGTATATTATTACTTACCTACAGGGATATTATTATGGATATGAATGTGTTAAATGAAGAAAATGGTGTTGTTTTTTCTTTTTGTAATGTAATGTAAAACTTATGAATATATCTAGTACTTCCATGGATACTAAACTGATAAGTCTGTAACGACTCGAATATAGAGCCCCTCAACAAGTACCCCGGGCCTAGATTTACACATTACCTCAAGTGAATTTCCCCAAATGCCGGAGGATGCTGACTAGCAGTGAGGTCCTTGGTAAGTTATTGGAGAAACTATGCCCTCATTTGGTAAGGTATACAAGGTATAGGAAATAACAGTCAATTGCGGAAGTAGTAAACAACATACAACAAATTAAACTAAAAATTGGGAGTAATGTATAACATAATAATGATGCATCATGGTACTTATATATAAGGAAAGTAGCAAACACAACAATGTGCTAAAATACAACTGAGAACAAAGCACTAAAAGTAAACAACAACTCCACCTGCATCACAAGCCTAATATCAGTCTTATGCTTTCCAGCTCCAACTAGAAATCATGTACCTGAAGTAGAAGGGACACAATCCCTATCCACACCTATAACCATATAACCTGTTTGGGCCAAAATGGAGGACCCAAAAAGGCTGTGAGACTAATCCCAGTAGGCAATCACCACAAGATCTGTGCCCTACTGTTAGTGAGCAATATAGGAAAAGTAAAGGAAATAAATGCAGTAGAGAAACATGATTACTCTTAAGTAAAAAATCCTACCAATATCTATTCAAATTTATTTATTAATTTAATTCAATCATTAAATTATCGACCAAGGAATCTTGAAATCATCTCTATATTCTAGAGGCATAACAAGTAACACAAAATATATCTCATCAGACTACATAAACTACATGCAGTAAAAAACAAAATCTCTTTCATTGGCTTGGTGGACTTGTCACAACCAACCAAACAATAATCATGGTGATTCTCACCGTCAATTCCCCTGGGGTCATGCAACGATAACTATAGACTCTCTGAGGACGAACATAGATCGAATTCCCCATATAGTCTCGATACGCAACTAAGGAAACTCTAAGGAAGCACAAATTCCCATTCACATAGGTCCTGTAAATGATTATCATTTATAACAGACTCTCCACTGAAGCCCCTAATCAGCAATTCCCTCTTTTGTCTACCACACCAGCTCCCCACAGCCCTGAGTAGTGTAGTTGCGCATAATCAACTTTTAACAGCCCAGAGTAAGCCCAAAAAACTACTTGGATAATGGCTACAATTTATCAAAATCATATAAACAGCAGACAATACATGAAATCAATTATATCAAGGCAGTAAAATAATGCAATAAGGTATGCCTCAAAGGCAACCTAAGGCAAATGACAATACATAGCCAAAACAGGGGGAACACCCATGGGGTGGTACTCAAACATGCTAAAAAGAAATTATCAATCATCTAATAACCTTATGAATAAGTGAAATATAATGCAGATAACAATAAAGGATCAAAATCCTAACCTGAGATACCCAACACATGGGTATCCTACACTTTTTCACCAAAAACATAAAGATATTCAACGCTGGGCAACAAACCACCTACCTAGATCCTAGCAGATCGATAAACTTGAACCTAGGCCTATGGATCATCTTATAATGGAGAAGATCCACAAAAACATCTAAATTGTTCAACCTCTGATAACTCTCACAAGATAAGGAATTAGGAAGCATGGCCATGGAAGAACCAAGAACTCACCGCTGTGATTCTATTGCAACCAATGGTGTTCAATTTGGATAACCGGTGAAGAATTAGTGGTTCAGAGAAGATTTGGCTCCTCGGACTCTCTAGATGTAATTAGGAGGAGAAGAATATGAAAATAGGTTTAAGATGCGACCCTGGTCTGATTAATGAAATAAAATGAAAAGTACAAGATGTGTAATCTCCCTTTCCATATACCACTTTAAGCAGCCTCCAAATCACCGCTACACACAATGTGTGTGGCCCAGACAGGGACTGCACACGACCTCGCACAGAAGAAAAATACAAGGCATTTACTCATAAAGTACACAGCGTGTACTTTGAAAATTTCAAGATTTTATTCTTTTTCTCAAAAACGACCAGAAACCGAAAAACATACATGAAACGAAGATCCAGGTTCTTACAAAATTCCATGCTTACAGAAATTCTTCATCGAGTTTCCCTAACTTGGTGGCGAAGAAGAAACCAAAAACAACCCTTTCCATTGTGATCAAATATCGCCCTCCATATCCCAAGTCTCATCCTGTACACGACTGTGTTGCCATAGCACCCATACCAGAGGAACAGACTGACCACATAGTATCTTTGCAATACGATCAACAATCTTGATAAGATGCTCCTCGAAGGATGCATCATGCACCAGCACAACCTCCTCGGGTTGAAAAATATGAGACGGGTCTGAGAAATAGCGTCAATGTTGAGAAACATGGAAGACAGCGTGCATATCCTGGTACCTCTGGGGTAACTACAACTTATAAGCAACCAGCCCGGCCCTCTCCAGAACCTAAAATGGCCTGATGTATCTCGGTAAAATCATACCATGTCTCCCGATCCTTTGTTGTCCCAACCTTGGGGTAACAAGTAGAAAAACCTGATCTTCGACCTTGTACTCCAAAGGTCATCTCCGCTAATCATCATAAGATTCCTTCTGAGACTGTGCAGTATCCATCCTTTTCTGAATCAACTACACCTGTTCTATAGTCTCCTAAACAAGATGAGGTCCCAACATAGTTGCATCTCCTACCTCTAGCTAACACAATGGTGATCGGCACGACCTACCATACAAAGCCTCGTAAGATTCCATATGAATAGTTTCATGAAAACCATTATTGTAGGAAAACTCAACTAGAGGTATATGTTTCTCCGAAGAACCTCCAAAATCAAGGATGCATGCTTGTAGCATGTCCTCTAGCACCTGTATTATGAACTCTAACTGGCTATCTATCTTGGGATGGTATGCTGTACTCAGAAGTACCTGTGTACACAAATCCCTCTATAGCCATTTCCAGAAATGCGACGTAAAGCGAGCATCCCTATCTGAAAATATAGTACTTGGAACCCCATGAAAGCATACAATATCACTGATGTACAACCATCCAAGCTCATAAACACCGAAGGTATACTTAAATGGTAAGAATTGAGCAACCTTCGTGATCCTATCAATGACAACCCATACCGTGTCATTCCCTTATGGCGATCTCGGTAACCCTATAATTAAGTCTATCATGAAATCATTCCACTTCCACTCAAGAGTGGTTTGCTGCTATAAAAGCCCTGTCGGTTGCTGGTGCTCTACATTCACCTGCTGACAAGTGGAATATCTCATTAGAAAACCAGGAACATCTCTCTTCATACCTGGAAAACAATACTGGCGGTGTAGATCACGATACATCTTGGTGATGCAAGGATGAACTTCCCAGACTGAGGAATGAAAGTCTCACATCATCTCCTTGCGTATAACTGCTGGAACCCATACGCGTCAATGGAAACGCAAGATCTCATCCTCACTTATGGTCCATCCTGGAAGAGGGTCCTCTCCTTACATGCTTTCTCGTAGGACTATTCCTTCAGAATCTAATAACATCCTCATCCGAATTCGGTCGAGAAGCTTAGAGGTAATAGCTATAGAAGATAGGAAAGTATTCCCTTGTCTATCATGCACCTCCAAATGCATCTCATTGAACTAAGCCATAAGCTTCCACTCGCTGCTAGCCTCCTTAATTGCATGTATCTCAGTCCTCATGCTCAGTGCATCAGCAACTGAATTTCCTTTCCCAGGCATATAGAAATGCTCAAAATTGAAATATTGTAGGTACTCAACCCACCTCCGCTGTCTCAGATTCTATTCACACTCCGTGAAGATGTACTTGATGCTCTTGTAGTCAGTATATGCCACAAAATGCTCTCCCAGAAGATAATGTCTCCAACCATGCAAATCATGAAAAAATGCAGCCAAGTCCAGGTCGTGCGTAGGATAGTACCTCTCATGTGGACTCAACTACCAATATCCATACGCAAAAACATGATCCTCCTGCATAAGCACTTCTCTATGCCTGATTCCAGATGCATCACAGAAAACTGTATAACTCTTTCCTGGCTCTGGAAAAACTAGAATCGGTGCTGAACTCAATCTCTCTTTCAGCTCCTGGAAGGCTGAATCACAGGCTTCGGACCAAAGGTAATTCACCCCTTTCTTAGTCAAGCCCGTCAACAATGCTTATAGGGATGAGAAGTTTGGTATAAACCACTTCTAGTAACCATACAGCCCTAACAAACTCTGTACCTCGAAGATATTCTTCAGCTTCTCCCAGGTGACTACTACTCTAATTTTTTCTCGGTCTACTGATACTCTTGTCTCTGAGATGATATGACCTAGGAAGTGAACCTCGTCCATCCAAAAGTGTCACTTAGAGAGTATGGAATAAAACTGATTCTCCCTCAGTGTACTCAAAACGATCTCAAGATGGGTATTATTGTTTTGTCGAGTGTGAGAGTACACTAAGATGTCATCCACGAAAACCACCACGAAGGAATCCAAGTAAGGACGGAAAAAGATGTTAATCAGCACCATGAAAACTGTTGGTGTGTTTGTGAGACCCAACGGCATAACTAAATACTCATACAGACCATACCTTCTCCGGAAGGCTGTACGAGGTATATTAGATTGTCTAAAACCCAACTGATGATAGCCGGATCTCATGTCGATCTTCGAGAACACTCTGGCTCCTTGAAGCTGATCAAAGAGATCATCTATTCATGGAAATGGATATCAGTTATTGACCTTCAACTGGTTCAGCTTCCTATAATCCACACAAAGCCTATGGGTTCCGTCTGCCTTCTTCTCACATAGGACAGGCGAACCCTAAGGAGATGTACTGGGTCGGATGAAACCCCTTGTATGAAACTCCTACAACTACTTCTTAAGCTCCTGTAAATCAGGTGTAGCCATCCTATATGGAGTAATGGACACCGGTGCTACTCTTGGCACAATCTCAATAGAGAAATCTACCTCTCGCTCTGGAGGAAAACCTAAAAAGTCTTCTAGAAAGACATCTGGAAAGTGATTAACCACTTGAGAAAAATTTTCCGAATAAGTCTCATGGTCATCCAGATATGAGATATCAATTTGGGTAATAACACCTCCAAATCCATGATTCTCTACTCTAGCTCTACTCGCTTGGACATCCCATTATCCCTTGTGAAGATAAGATCTTTCCTCTGGTGATGTGAAACTAACCATGCGGCGATAGAAATCGACAATGACCTAAAAGGGAACTAACCAGTCCATCTAGAAAATGAAATTATATCCTGTCATCTCCAAAACATAGAGACTCCATGAAAAACGACACCCACCAACCTCAAGAGGGCTGTCTAAGCATGGATGCATGCTAGTAGATCTAATTCTTAAGAGAGTGTCTAACGTCATCATATCCTCGTGAGTATAAACATTAAGTCTAACGATTTCCATAGTATGCATAGACATAAAGATATGTGATGCTCATATATCAAAAAGTGCAGAGGATAAAACTGAGGGTACTAAAATCGTACCTCAAACTATAGAATGTCCAGGATCCTGCTCTTGATGAATCTGTTCTGCAAAAAAAGTTTGGCCCATACCGCGGCCCTATGTAGCAGCCTAAGATCCCTGTGCTACTCCTCCCTGAGCCTGACCACTGCATCCATGGCCTCTACCATGGCCTAAATGACCTAAAGAAATCTATCCCCCTGTCTGTTGTGGAACTGGTAATCCTGCTCCTGTACGCAGAATTGAAACTGGTCCTCCTTCACTTGCCGCTGCCAGAAGAACCTTGGAGAAGCACTGTAGATGACCCATATTGCTACAAGATCGGCACTCTACTAGGTCCCTCGGGCACTGGGACTTCTTATTCCCACTTCTTCCACACTGATAACACACCAAACACGTCACTTGGTTTCTATAGGTAAGATCTCGTCTACTAGAAGGAATACCCCACATCCTCAAGTCACCTCGTGTAGGATCTCGGTGGCGCTTCCTGCTGTCTGTCTGGCGAGAATCAGCCCTGGTTGGTGAATCTCCCTGGTCAACAGATCCGTCCTCCCTTAGGTTTCTCTCCATAATAAGCACATGGTTGACTATCAGTGTTATATAAGTAAATAGAAAGACGTTCACCTATGACCTGATATCCAGTCTGAGGCCTTCCTCAAACTTCCTTACCAAAAACAGCTCGTCATTCCCCAGAATGGGAGTGAAATGCTGTAACTCTGTAAAGCGGGAGGAATACTCCATAACTATGATAGTACCCTACCGAAGGTTCACGAACTCTCTGGCTCTATCATCCCTCAGCGTCTCCGGGTAGAAGTAGTCATAGAACGTATGCTGAAACTCATCCCAAACCATAGCTAGTTGGTTCCCTATCTGCGAAACCACATCCCACCATCTCTTGATGGAATCTCGCAGAATATAAGTCATGATATTCACTCTCCTCTCTGGATGTGTCTCAAGATTCTCTATGATGGACAGCATGGCTTCTAGCCATGACTCCGCAGCTTTTGGTCCACCATCCCATGAGAACGTGGGAGGGTGCTGCTGTTGAAAACCCTGCGTCAGCTCTTCCATAGACGGGGCAGGATGATGAGCTTCCTAGAAGGTCTACATGAATCTCATGAAACCCTATCTGAACTGAGTGTCGGCACCAGTGTCTAGAATCACAGCAAGTTCCATGTCTGGAACGATAGGCGGAACTATTGGTAGTCCCTGATCTGCCGTATCAGGCGTACAGTCACTGCCTGGTTCATGACATGCAACGAGAGGACGTCTTGGTGCCATAGATCTGAAAGGTCAAAAGCACACCTCCATTAATGATGAACACAGATGAATCATAATGGAGAAAAATGGAACATGAGAAAAAAACATTAAAATTGTGGAAAACATGACTACACGGTGTGTAGTACTATTACACGGAGTGGTTACTAAAATTTTACCATGGGCGTGTACCTTGGCCATACATGGATGTTTAAACCACCCATCTATGTGGCATGTTCTTAAACAACATGGCATGTACTAACCCTTTTCCACCCTACTCGTTCACTCCTACACGGTTGGGAACACGGACTATCCCAGAAGGAAGCTACCTGGCTTGCTAGTCCAATACACGGCGTGTCCTTAAGATCTCCCCCTTGTCTATGTCGTTAGTCACACGGACTGGTACACAGACCACTATTACACGGCGTGTCAAGGGAGACACGGTGTGTACATAACGTGCATTACCTATCACGTGTTCTTAGTGACACGGCCTGACACACAGTCGACACTACACAGCATGTTCCATATGGACATGGCATGTAGGTGTAAGGATTAAACCAACCCCTGTTTTTGGCTACACGGCTGACTACATGGTCAACTATACACGATGTGTTCCCAGGGACACATTTTGTACTTGAAGGAAAACCATGGCCCATGTTGTTTGTCACACGGCTGGATACCTATTCCAGACTACACGGCGTCCTAAGCTGGTACACGGCGTGTCCCTACATGAAACATTACAACCCTGTGTCTCTGCCCAACACAGTCAGGGACATGGCTAAAAACTACACGGCGTGTATGCATAAAGTACTTGCCATGTATTCTGGTTTTTTCCAGATTGTAGCCTCAGAACTACACTGAAGGCCAAAAAACACAGAAAACAAGTGTTATGGTTCTATATTCCGATCTGTGGGGGCCCATAATCCCCGAGAATCAAATCTTGGCATCATAACAATTGATATAACAAGTAAAAAGTATAACAACTCACGATCCACCATGTTCCGATCCTTGAGGGCCCATACCAACTCGAAGACAAAATTTTGGCATCTATGATAATGAAGATCTAAAAAATGATACCCTGTCAACATAGCAGGTATTCTATCACAATAGCTATCACAATAGCATGCTTCTTCTATCACAAATTCTATCACAACAGTATGAAAATTATAATAAAATCTAGATGGCATGGAAAAATTCATGACATGTGATTTTCAAACAATTTCCTATATGATGCATGATATGGCATACCATCATCTCACCGGGTTTCAAAAAAATAGAACCATAATCATACAAACAGTAACAACACAAAACAAGTGCACCACCCAATTTCAAAATCAATTAAACTGTTACATTTGTAAAAAACTTAAAAATTGCAATATTCGATATAATCTATCTTTTTCCCTGTACACGGGTTCTAGAACACCCTGGAACCGCTATTTACCATTTACCTATTCCTTCTTATTCATGTCTAATGTCACTAAAACTTAAGTCAATTGGAAAGTAAATAAACTCCTCTGATACCACTTTGTAACGACCTGAATCCGGAGCCCCTCAACTGGTACCCCATGCCTAGTTCTCCACATGACCTCAAGCAAATTTCCCCAAATTCCAATTTTTTACGACTAGAATCTAGGTCCATAGTATGTTATTGGGGAAAATATTCCCTCATTTGGTAAGGTATACAAGGTACGGGAAGTAACATTCAATAATGGAAGTAATAAACAACACACGACAACTGAAACTAAACAGTAGAAGCAGTGTATAATATAATAATGATGCAACATGGTACATGTATCTAAGGAAAGCAGCAGACACAACAACGTGATGAAATTCAACTGAGATCAAAGCACTAAAAGTAAACAGCAACTCTAGCAGCATTGCATGCTTAAGCTCTGTCCTATGCTCTCCAGGTCCAACCAACAATCATGTACCTGATGTACAAGGTCCACAATCCCTACCCACACATGAAACCATATAACCTGTTTGGACCAAAAATCAGGACCCAAACTGGGTTTGAGACTAATCCCAATAGCCAATCACCACAAGATCAATGCCCTACTGTCAGTGAGAAATATAGAAAAAGTAATTCAAATAAATGCAGCAAAGAAACAAGAGTACTCTTATGTAAACAATCCTACCAATCACCATTCACATTTATTTATTAATTTAATTCACTCATTACATTATCAGCCATGGAATCTAGAAAACAGCTCTCTATTCTCAAGGCATAACAAGTAACACAACAAGTATCTCAGCAGACTACCTAAACTACAAGAAGTAAAAAACACAAGCTATTTCTTTGTCTTGGTGGACTCATCACAAACAACCAAAAAATAATCATGGTGACTCTCTAGGTGGATCACACTGGAAGACCCCTCTAGTCATGTAAACATATAAAGGCATAGAAACTCTAGTAAGCTCTCACCATCAATTCTCTTGTGGTCTTTCAATGATAAATATAGACTATCTGTGGAAGAAATTACGCCTAATTCCCCCAATAGTCTTCATACGTAACTATGGACACTCTAATGAAGCACAAATTCTCATTCTCGTAGGTCCTTTGAACAATTCTAATTTATAACAAACTCTCCAGGTAATCCCTTAATCGTCAATTCCTTCTTTAAACTACCACATCAGGTTCCCACTACCCTGGGTAGTGTATTCATGCGTAATCGACTTTTAGTATCCCAATGTATGCTCAAAAAACTACATGTCTAATAGATACAAAGCATAAAAAGCATATAAACAGCAAAAAATACATGAAATCAATTATATCAAGGCATGAAAATAATGCAATAAGGTATGCCTCATAGGCAACCTATGTCAATCGCCAATAAACATCCAAAATAGGTGGAACACCCTTAGAGCGATCCTCAAACATGCTAACAAGAAATTATCAATAATCTAATAACCTCAAGAATTCATGAAATCAAAGGATGATAACAATACATGATCAAAACCTTAACCAGTGATACCTGAGACATGGTTATCTGTCACTTTTGCACCAAAAACACAATGACATTCAACATAGGGAAAGAAAACACCTACCTAGATCCTAGGAGATCGATATTCTTGAAACTCGGCCTCTGAATTAGCCTAGAACAGAGAAGATCTGCAAAAATTTCTAAAACATTCAACATCAGATAACTCACAAAAGATAAGGAGTGTAGAAATGTGTCCAATGAAGAACCATGAAATCAAGCTACGATTCTATTGCAACTGACGGCGTTCGATTCGAATAACCGGTATAATATTGGTGTCTAATAGACAATTCGGCCTCCTCAGACGCTTTAGATGTAATTAGGAGCAGAAGAAGATGAAAATAGTTTTAAGATGTGACCCTGGCCCTATTAATGAAATAAAATGAAATGTACAAGGTATGTTCTTCATGAGTACATGGCGTGTACTCGCCGTTTCCGTACACCGCATTAAGCGACCTCCACATCACCGCTACACACCATTTTTGTGGCCCAAACATGGAAAACACACAGGCTTGTGTGGAATAAAATTACACAGTGTGTACTTATAATGTACACGGCGTGTACTTAGAAAATCTCCATATTTTCATATTTTTCTAAAAAACGACCCAAAATGAAAAAGCATACCTGAAATGAAGATCTGGGTTCATACACGGTCTTTCTGGACATGATTCCTTATTTCATGCCAATGTTATGAAATAATGCACCCACTCTAGGTAACTATGGTTGGGGCATTACAGTTTCTATCATATAAATTTAATTAAATACCATGGAAACTAGATTTATAAAAATTGTGATTAGAGAATATTACCTTAAGATAGATATTGGGGATTAATATAGAAGAACTTCATAAAATATTGGTAATGTAGTGATTTTGTTTATTTTCCGAGAAATACATCATTTTCATGATATGAGCAGGTAGTGGCAGCTCCGGCACAAATATACCTAGGAGTAGAAAATTAGACAAGGAGTTTTAGGATTGACCTGGGGTATCCTGGTACATGACAATAGGCCTTGCTGCACTCTTGGATATGACAATCTCGAGGGATATTCTTATGATAATTCACATTTTAAATATAATCCAATATGAATGATTTTGGAATAAATTCTTACACAAAGAAAACATTTTATGATTATAGATTATATGCCTAATCCTTTCAATTTAAGTAAGGTATTTTACAAGTTTGGAATTATCCATTGTGATTCTTAATATAGCCAAGTGTATGCCATTTATTTGAAATGGTGCCTAGTAGAAGGAATGATAATTCCAAAAATACACATGATCTAAAGATAACTAAGGATCATATCTTTCATGGTATTAAGCCAACATTTAAAACTAAAAAATTCTCTCTCGTATTCTCATCATATGAAGTAATAATATCATGTGTTAATAAGATAAGTAAAGAATATCTAAGTCATATGTCTTTGAAGGGAAGAAAGATAAGAACAGTATGGAAGGGAGAACGATGGATAATGTGAAGAGGGGAATGAAGGGTTTTCCCATATCAGTTAACTCTGGATTGAATCCCCATGGTAAATTATTGAAGGGAATGAGATTTTTTTATAAGTGTGAAGAAATAGGACACCAATTATGTGATTGAAAGGGTAATAAAATTGTTTCAAATTTACAATTATTAATCTTCATGGAGTTTGGACACTACGAGAATCAATGTCTATATCATCGTAGTATATCTCAAATGCTGCTATTGGATAATATTCAAGTTGTGATACTACCGAAGATAAAGAAGAAGGATTAGAGTTTTTTTGTTCTTATTAATGTATTTGGTCATTTTAGTATTATATAAATGATGTACATTTTATAATAATTATAGAGTATATAAGGAGTGTACTGCAATACTATTTATTTAAGGACTTGAGACTATGTGGATCCAATAAAAGTGACTCAGTAGCAGGTTAAATTTTTGGAAAACATATGGTTGAGAAAAATGTAAACCATAATATATTTCTGATACTGAGGTAGTAATTTTGGAATAATATATGATTGATTTGGATAAAATATATTGGATATTCTTGATTACCTTGTAACTAATTAATGATTTGTATATTCCATCATTGTTGGAGATTACAACATTTTTGGATAGAAAAGGTATATCTTGAATATATAAGGAATATGGGAGAATGAATGTAATCAATATGTGTTTATGTTAATTTGGGGTGTTATAGTGTTCTAAAATAATATATGATGAAGGTATTCACATGTTATTACGTGGGAAAAATTATCTTCATTGTGTTTACCTTTTATATAAATTTTGGAAATTGAATTTGGAAAGAAGGATTTTGGATAAGTCAAATTGTTGGAATCGATTATGTTTGACATTGGATACTATGGTTACGGTTAAATAATTTCTTGAAATTATTTTTGGATTGTCATAAAAAGGAAAACCAGGAGGTTTGGAGACAACCCATCATGTCCAGAAAGGCTGTGAATCTTGAACCTGTAACCGAAGAGAAACAAGGGTGAATCACCTACCACTGGCCTACGTGATACCCAGATATTTATAATACATTTTTTTAAAATGTTCTGACTTATAAATTATAATTTCATATATTTTTGAACCCTATACAATTATGATAAATATATTTTTTTATTTCTATTATCTTATAGAGTGAGTGCTGAGTTTGTGGTAGGAATTAGTTGAAAGATGAAACTCTACTTGTCAAGTATATATATATATATATATATATATATCCTCTTATTCTATGAATAAATTAATTATTTAAAATTATGGAATGGATCTTAAAACCATGAATGTGTTACCCTAATACCATATGTTTATTTGAACCGATGATATTTTACGAAATCTTAGATTGATGGATTTGAGGCCCTCAATTTTACACTTGTTTGTGATTGATGACATCAATCAATCCCTATAAATATTTATGTTTTTCTCCAATTATGTGCCTTTAATTTCAACGAATTTTCTCCTAATCGAGATCATCATTTTTTGGTGACATTTTCATTTCCCTTTCCCTCTAATTAAGACAAACTTTTATAAACCCAATGTCTGATGTGGGTTTTCCAAAGATTTATTTTTCTATTTTTAACCATTTATTTTCTAAGAATAGTTTCAAATTCCAAGGAAAAAATTTATTGAAGGATGGGATAATGTAACACCCCAAAATTTTGTTGTACATCATCTCATTTATAGTAATTCAATATCTTGCGCTACAAGCAACACCGATTTCGAACACACTACAACTTACCAGTCTGGCTGTTCAAAAAGAGGATAGGAATATCATTAACCTAATATTAAATATTCTATACTATATATAATTTTTACACCCATATTATGTGTTTTTTAGACATAATCTAAGAACAAATTCAATTTTTTCGATAAAGGATTTAGTTACAAAAATTTAATTTTACCACCTCCCAATGGTGAATTTTTTTAAAATAAATTCCTAACACTTTTATATTAATTTTTTCAAAATAAACATCTTATTTATAATAGGGACATAAAAATTTTATTTCGATAAATTTTTGTTACTTTTCCAATGACATTCTTATTTTAATGGATAGTGAAGAATAATATGTTATAATTGAAAAAAACAATTTCAATTGTAATTATTTATAGAGTTAAATTATGAATTTGAATGGTTTTGTATTAAAATTAAATTATATTTTTATCATTTAATACAATTTAGGTCATTATAAGTAATTTCATACGTAAATTTGGCATAAGGACTTGTCAATCTTTTGATAGTTTTTACTTTGTTTCAAACCAAATTTTCGGTTTTAACAATGGGAGTTAATTTTAAATCCATAAATGAAACTTATATGTTTTTAACTTGGTAAAATGGACTTCAATTTTTAATTTTTAATATCAAAATTAAATTACAGTAATTTTTTTTTTGTATTTTTCGAAAAGAATTCAATTTTTTATTAATAGTGCAAAACCCTGCGTTATTAGTTAATATTGACTTTTTATTTTAATAATAATTTATTTTATATAAATTTATATTAAGTTAAAAAATATATATAATTCCAATATATGTTTAATGAAATTCATTGGATATATTTTATAATAAAATTAGTTCTATAAAATATTATTGACTTTTTAACGTTTTCTACCCACCTTCTATAAGAATTTGAAAATTTGCATAAAACATTATTTTACCGTTTTTATGTGTTGAATTTAAAAAATCCAAGATACCAAGTTGAAATAATTTAGTAAATTTCTTTTCAATATAAATAATATAATTTTTGGTAAATAGTAACTTTTGACTTTTTCCCGCGGTTAAAAGTATATAGGGTATTTAAGGGTAAAATGATATCATAATTACCCTAACACATATCCTAAATCTATTTGATAAATTTAAATCGTCCAAAAAAAATCTTAGGAAAAAATTATGATCCTCTTTGGTTCACTTGGATTAGATTGGGACATTTGTTATTATTATATTTAAAGAAGAGTTAAAGTTGTTAACTTCAATGTTTAATAACTAAACCATTTTTTATATAGGGTTAAAAAAATATAAATTCTACTATAAATATTCATTAAAATTAAAAAATATTTTCTATATAGTAGTTTTTTATTTATAATGTTTAGACATTATATAATTAAATTTATTTAAGACACAATGATGATGCAGTAATTACGTTATTTATGAAATATTTTAATAATATATTTTAAAATTTTCAAAAGAAATCTTAATTGGGACATCAGATGAGTTAAACTAATTTTTTAGGATAATATGACATTTTAGAGTTTATTATATAAACTATTTTTGACGTGATAAGGTTTCTATGACATTCGAAAAAACAAAATATCAAATAGTGTAAAAATTGACATAAATTATTTTTCAAAACTACTACTATATTATTGATTGAAATAATTTTCCTAAAAATATAAGGTTAGGCCAAAGTGCATAAATAATATTATATATATAATTAAGGAACCACATGAGGTTTACTTGGATGTTTAGAATATGTTTATTAACCATATAGTGCAAGAATACAAGATGACACGGTAAAATAAATACTATTTAATTAAGAGTTAAATCTAAAAGATAAGGTTAGAATGGTAACCCAACCTGTCTAAAATGTTTTGAAGTGAGGATTGCGATCCATAACCAACTAATTCTCAAAATAAATACATTGGTATCCATTATAAACAGAATATGATCGTATAACAAATTAATATTTTTATCTTTTCGTCAAATGATCATCACCACTCTTATAAAAGGCCACATCCCCTTCCCTCCAAATCACACCTCCAAATACATTTGGATTTGCCTAACCCTACCCAAATATCCTTCCAACATCCCTCAAATCAACATACAGTCGTTACTTGATCAAAAATTCAACCTATGGGGCCCTTTTGATCAACTCAAAATGAAACACCCGAAGAAGTTGTAATAATTTCACCACCCTCTTTCAAGTTCTTTTCTTCTTCCACTTACTCTTTAGTTGTTGTTTACATTACAAAATAATAACCCAATTACCTCCTATATACTGTGATGTTATTAAAAATATGGTACAACCATATTCATTATTATGTCCATCATATAAATGACAATGTCACCATAAATGCGTACGTACGGCTTACCGTCTCCAGGTCGTTGTGTAGATTGTCATTCAAACACTTCATTATTTGCATGGATATAATAATGAGTTTAACCAATGTAAATAATAAGTATAACATGTTAATTATTCTGTATATATGATATAAAATACAATTACAAATGATTTCACTATCAATATAATGATATTGTCGCTCGTGCGTATGTACGGATTACCATCTCCATGAATGCGATGAGAGTAATTCCCCATTGTAATAATTCATGAGTAATTTTCATTTTATGATTAAAAATAATTTTTAAGAACTTAATATAATTATGTATATAAATAAAATACCTATTATCTATAACAAAAAGGTCTTACGTAACCAAGCAGATAAACAAAATATGATAAGTTAACACCCGAAACGATTATACTGCTAAAATATTATTAACAAAACAATATTGGAATATCATATAATATATCATATTTGTGTATATTATTCTATTTTAATTTAATTAAAATTATTTAACTATTATACAGTAGGTTAACGTACCCTTGACCAAGGAAAATTACACGGTAAGGGTTAATTTCAAAATCTCATTATTATCTGAGATTGTTTTTAGTTAATTATCAACTAGAACTTATTTATTATCCATGTTCGTGTTTCATAAAAGATTTTTGAAAGGGATTATTTTTAAAGGTCCTTTTTTACTAAAATATCATTTTAAATGTTCTAAATATTTATTCTTCTAAACCATTGTCAATAATGACTATGTTTTAAAAATGGTTTTAATGATTTATTTATAAGGACATGAATGTTTTAAAATGTTAACTCCATTAAAAGTATTCCATGTGGTATATGAAAAATTGATTCAAAACTATATTTTAAATGTTTTCCTTTAAAAATTATGTGAATTTAAAATGATTTCATTAAAAATGTATATTTCTATAAATTATTTTTACTGATCATTTTCAAAAATGTGAACATTATTTCTGATATATTATTCTTGATTGAGGATGATTTATTATGATACAAATATTTCATGTTGTATTTATGGTTTTATGATATGTTTGAATGTGGATGTGATATTTTTATTCTATTCATGTTTTATGGATAATGTATTACTATTTTGTATTCTATTTTTAATATGAATGTTTTTATTATGTTTTAACTTTTTTATATGAGGAATGCATTATACATAGTCAGTGATGGGTTGAGGCAGCTATAGATTCTCTATGCATCGGTAGGTCTTATGAGAAAAAATAATGTCTTGGAACAAGGCATTGACAAAATATTATTTGTAGTCATGGCACAAGGCCTTGAATATGTAGACATAATGTCTGAAATTTTGTATTCCATCATATGAAAGTGGCTATTGAGATTTCATGTAATTATTCTACTAGTAGAATATCCATGTGAATAAGTAAATGTAATTATTTGATTTATATGGGCCATATTATTCAAGAATGTTATGTCTAAAAGGATTATTTTTTAGTCCTATACATTGCATAAAATGTTTATGTATATTTATGAATTATTCTGATATATTTTTATCCTTTCTTAGCATCTGAGATCACCCCCTTCTATGTTTTATTTTTCCCATGATGCGAAGAATAATATTATAACTTACCAGCAGGGATAGTCTAAGGTGTATGAAAGTGGTCAATGGAGACAATGTTATTGTTGTTTTTCTTTTTTTAATGTAATGATAAAATTAGGAATGTATCTAGTACTTCCATGGAAACTAAACTGATCAGTCATTCAGGACATGATTCCTTGTATCACGCTAATGTTATGTAATAATGAACCGACTCTGTGTAACTTGGGTCGGGGTATTATAGTTAGTATCAGAGGAATTTAAGTACATACTGTGGAAACTAGATTTAGAAAAAACAAATCTTTATTAAAAAGAATTACCCTATGATAGAATTTGATGATTAGTATAGAAGAACATCATATAATTTTGGTAATGTAGAGATTTTGTTTATTTTCCAAGGAATACATCAATGTCTGGATACAAGTAGGTAGACTCAGCTCTGGAACAGATGTACCTAGGAAAGAAAACTCTGACAAGGAGTTTCGAGCATGACTCGGGGTATCCGAGAACACGACAATTGGCCTTTCCTCACTCTTGGTTATGAAACTCCCGAGCGATATGTTTAGGATAATTAAAATTTTCATTACATGCCATAATGGAGGATTTATGAGTAAATTCTTACTCAAAAAACATTTTATGATTATAGATTATATGAATAATATGTTTTATTTATTTTAGTTATTTTACATTTTTGGAATTATGAATTATGACTCATAAACTAACCTACTGTATTCCATTTTTTAGAAATGGCCCTTAGTATAATGAATTATAATTCCAGGAATATTCATGATCGAAAGATTATGAAAAATCATATATTTCATTGTATTAATCCAACATTTAAAAGGGAAATAGCCTCCCACATATTCTCCTTATATGAATAAATAGAATCATGTGTTAATAATATAAGTTAATAATTCTCTGAGTCATATGGATTTGATTGGATGAAAGAGAAGAAAAAGATGGAAGAGAGAAAGATGGATAAATGGAAGAGGGGAGAGAAGGATTTTCTCATATCTGATAATTGTGGAAAGAATTTCCATCGTAAAAGCTTGAAGGGAATGTGAGTTTCTTATAAGTGTGGAGAAATTGAACACCAAGTATGTGATTTAAAGGGTATGAAAATGGTTTCAAATGTACAATACTACATCTTCAATGAGTTGGGACACTACATGAATCAATTTCAAAATCATTAGAGTATCCCCCAAATGGGGTATTGGATAATAATCAATCCATGATACTACCGAAGATGGAGAGGAATGATTAGTGTTCAAATGTTTTTTTAAAAGTATTATGTCATTTGAGTATTGTATTAATTGTGTACATGTTATAATAATTATATAGTATATAAGGATTGAACTACATTTCTATTTAATTAAGGACTTGAGATTGTGTAAAACCATGAAAAGTTACTAAATAGCGAGTTAAATATTTGAAATATATATGTCTGAGAGAACGATAAACTATAATATTATTCTGATACTGAGGTAGTGGTTTTGGAATATTATATGATTGATTTGGTTAAATTATATTAGATATTCATGATTTCCTTAAAACTGATTAATGAATTGTATATTCCATAATTGTTGGAGCTTAAATAATTTTTGGATAGAATTAGTATAGCCAGTAATCTATAAGTAATAAGGTTTCATTATTGTAATCAATATGGTCTTATTGTAATTCTAGGTGTTATAATGTTTTAAAGAAATATACTTTGAAGGTATTCACATGTTATTACATGAAAAAATGGATCTTCATTGTATATAACTTTATTATAAATTTTGGACTGTGAGTTTGGAGAGATGTATTTTGGATATGTCTAATGGTTGGAATCTATTATGTTTGTAATTGGAAACTATTATTAAGGATAAATCATTTCTTGATATTATTTTTATATTTTCATAAAAAATATAACTCGGAGGTCTGGCCACAACTCACCGTGTCCGGTAAGACCGAGAAACATGAATCCGCAACTGAAGAGAGACATGGGTGCATCACCTACCACTGGCCTATGTGATGTCCTGGTTTATATAATTTATTTTTTAAATGGTCTGATAGACAAATGAAAAATTTATTTCTTTGGATCCCTATATGATTATAATAAATAAGAATATTTTTTAATTCTATTATCCTTAGGAGTGAAAGATGAGTTTTTTCGTAGAAATTAGTTTTAGGAGAAAACTCTAAATGTCATGTATATATATTTATTTACTTATTCTTAGAATAAATAAATTATTAATCTTTAGGGAAGGGATCTTAAAACCCAAAATATTTTACCATAATACCATATGTTTTGTTGAACCGATGATATTTTACATCATTTTAGATTGGTGGCTTTTAGACACTCAATTTTACACTTGTTTGTGATTGACGACCTCAATAACTCACTATAAATATGTATGTTTTCTGTCTAATTATGTGTCTTCAATTTACACCAATGTTCATATAATTGAAATCATAATTTTGTGGTGACCTTTTCCTTTCCCTTTCACACAAATTATGATTAAATTTTATTAACCCAAAGCACGATGTGGGATTTCCAAAAAGGTATTTTTTTTATTTTAAATAATTTATTTTCAAAGTACAATTTAAAATGGTGAGGACGCAATTTACTAAATGAGGGGATAATGTGAACCCCCAATATTGTATAGTATGATATCTCATTAATGTAATTCAACAGCTCGCGCTAAACGTAACACGGAGTTTGAAAGCACCACAACATACCAAACTAGCCATTCAAAAAGAGGTTATGAATATAATTAACTTTATTTTAAATCTTATATACTAAATATATTTTTAAAACTCATATTATGTTTTTCATAGAAATAATGTAAGAACATATTGAATTTTTCAGATAAAGAAAGTATTTTTCAAAAATCCAATTTTACCACCTAATAATGGTGATTTGTTTAAATGAAATCTCTTACAGATCTATAATAAATTTGATAAAATAATATTCTTTTTTAGAAGTTTGTCTTTAAAATTTCGTTTTGACAAATTGTTGGTACTTTTCTGATAACTTTCATAATTTGATGAAAAGTGAAAAATACTATGTTTTAGTTGAAGACAACCTTTTTAATAGAAATAATTTATAGTGTCAAATTATGAATTTTAATTGTTTTGAAGTGTAATTTGATTATATTTTTATATTTTAATACAATTTAGATTATTATATGTTATTTGACATTTATATTTGACTTAATCACATTTTAATCTTTTGATAGTTTTTACTTTTTTAGAAACTCTATTTTTGGTTTGGAAAACATTAATTAATTTTAAATTAATAAATGAAACTTCTA
Source organism: Viscum album (assembly GCA_963277665.1). Taxonomy (NCBI): domain Eukaryota; kingdom Viridiplantae; phylum Streptophyta; class Magnoliopsida; order Santalales; family Viscaceae; genus Viscum; species Viscum album. The sequence continues at coordinate 446,787,273 of OY728160.1, forward strand.
GGTTTTTAATTAGGTAAAATTGAATTCATTTTTGAATTCAGAATACGAGAATTGTCTTAGGGTGAATTTTTGGTATTTTTCTGAAAACATTCAATTTTTTATGAAAGGTGAAAAACACTGTGTTATTATATAAAACCAACTTTTTATTTAAATAATTATTTTTTATATAAATTTATATTAGGTAAAAATAAATATATAATTCCTATATAATTTCAATGTTATTAATTGGAGTCATTTTATATTAAAATTAGTTGTATAAAATTTTATTGAACTTTTTAATGTCTTTCACCCACCTTCTAGGAGCATTAGAAAATTTTCATAAACCACAATTTTACCTCTTCTGTGAGTTGAATTTCAAAAATCTGAGAAACATGGTTGAGATTAATGAGTAAAATTTGGTTCAATAAGATGAATATAATTTGGTTGTGAATAGTAACTTTTGACTTTTATTCACTGTAGTTCAAAGAAAATAGGGTAATTAAGGATCAAAATGATATTATAATTACACCAACACATGTCCTAATTCTATTGTATAACTGTAATTAGAACAAAAGAAACCATTGGAATAAAATATGATCCTCTTTGTTCCCCTTGTATTTTATTAGTATAGTTATTATTATTTTATTTAAAGAAGAGTTAAAATTGTTAATTTCAATGTTTAATAACTCACCCATTTCTTATATAGGGTTACAGACAATGTAAATTCTAATATAAATATTAATTAAAAGATAAAAATATTTCCGAAATAATTTCATTTTATTTATTATTTTTATACATAAACTAATTTAATTACTTTATAACACAATAATGATGCAGTAATTACATAATTAATGAAATATTAAAATAATTTATATTATAATTATCCAAATAAGTGTAAATTGAGACTTCTGAGGAATTGAAATAATTTTCTAGGATAATATAACATTTTAGGGTTTATTAGATAATATTTTTCAATGTGATAAGGTTTCTATGACTTTCACAAAAAATAAATACCAAATAGTGTCAAAATTAACATAAATTAGTTTTTAAAACAAATACCATATTATTTGTTGATATAATATTGATACAAATCTATGGTTGACAAAAGTTACTAAATAATATTAAATATGTTATTAGTGAACCACTTGATGTTCTATTTGATGTATTGAGTATCTTTATTAACCATATAGTGTAAGAATACAAGAAGACATAATAAAAGATATACTATTTAAATAAGAGTTAAATATAAAAGATAAGGATAATATGCTAAACTAAACTTATCTAAGAATGATTGGTTGAGAGGATATCGACCCATAACCACCTATGTCTCGAAATAAATTTATATGGGGCCATTATAAACTTAATATTATTGTATAATATATTAATATTTTTATCTTTTCCCAAAGTGACCCGCACCCATCTTATAAAAGGGAACTTCCACTTCTCTCCAAATCACACCCCCAAGCCATCTGGCTCAGCCAAACCCTACCAAAATATCCTCCCAATATCCCTCAAATAAACCAAGAGTCCTTAAATTGATTAGAAAGCCATCCTAAGGAGACCTTTTGATCAACTCCAAAGGAAACACTCGAAGAAGAGGTAATAATTTCAGCACCCTCTTTCATGTTCTTTTCTTCTTCCACTTCCACATTCATTGTTGTTTCATACAAAAATAATAAATCTAGTTCCTCTTAAACACTATTATTTTATTATAAATATGGTACAACCATTTTCGTTATTCTATCCATTCTATAAATGACAAAGTCACCATACGTGCATACGTAGAGCTTACAGTCTCCACATCGTCGTGTAGTTTGTTATTCAAACACTTCATTATTTGTATGGTTATAACAACGAGTATAACTGATGTAAATAGTAATTATAAAATGATAATGATTCTATATATATGATATAACATCCAATTAAAAACGATTTCACCATCAATAATATTATATTGTTGATCGTGCTTACGTAAGGATTACCGTCTCCGTGAATGCGATGAGATTTATTCCCCATCGTAAAAATTAAAGAGTATTTTTCAGTTTATGATTGAAAACAATTTTAAAGAACTAAATGTCATTCTAGATATGAACCAAATACATACTATACAAGTCCCCATCCTTAAACCTTACTTAATCATGAGTTATTTCAAGTGTACACATTGAGGATCTTTTCAGGTTTAGAGTTTTAGAGAATTAGATCATAAATCATGCATTACACTCTACATTTAAACAAAGTGGTAACAAAGAAGATAATTCTCATTTTTCCCATAAACAGAATTATATTTAAAATAAAACATGGATTCTTTCTTGACACTTCCTTGACACTATCATCACATCATGTAACTTTCTCTTGACCTATGAAAAACATTTCAAAAACTTGGGATGAGCATAAAAATCTTAGTAAGGGATTTAAAAGTACAAAATGAAAACATTATTCCATATATGAAATCATAGTTTACTCATAAAATATAATCATTTTAAAATACCTCATCAAATCATGAATAAATCATAGAAATAATAAGACATAATGGTAACTGGAGGAATTCATAACATTCATACGTAGGGAGTAACCCTCGTGGTTACGTTTGGAATACCCATCACAGTATATTCCCTAAATATCTTCTTAGAATCCTTAACTTTTAACCTCTTTGTGTTACCCAATGAATTGGAGACATATATCGGGCTCACCCCCCCCCCTTATTTTATCATGTAACCACCCCTCTTCATAAACAATTCCCACGAACCATAACATAATCGTATCACATAAAACATGCATAAAGGAAACATAACATTTCCACATTTCAATCACAAGATATCAATAACACATTGATATAATAAAAAACATTATCAAAGAAATTTTCAATACCAAAATAAAAGAAACGTCAAAAATGGTATTTATTTTTCATTTAAAAAAAATTATGGCTTGTAGTGGAAGCCGAAACTCAAATAATGGTCACGACGGTAGAGAAGTCGTTGTCGCCGCATACGTACGAAAAAAAAACATTCCCTTTTTTCTTTTAGTAATCACATTGTATAAAAAATATTCCTTTGAATAAACATAAAAGTAAAAGGGGTTTATACACCATATAATAGAAAGCAGTGTATAAAACAAAATATGCCTCAATGAATGGAGATTGAGACAAAGTCCCATACCTCGGTTCTGACATGACTTGATCATTCTTTAACCTCATGAATAATAAAATTGAGTTAATTTCTAATTTCTTAGGAACATTTTTCATGTTTAATTTTCCTTTTATATCACTTATTACCATGTTATGAACACTATGTAATTATATAAGTTAATAATGTCTGTTTTGTCGATCATTGATACTTGAGTCAAAAATAAACAATTTATAATAACAAGTTGTTCATGTGGTAAAATATCCATTATATCCAAAATTATATTCATGATGTAGATATAATATATATCATATATATCCAGTATATACATGCATTTATAATATTACATAACATTTATAGGTAAGAAATGAAATGCACCGTTCATGGAGACAGTAAGTCGTACGTACGCATGAACGCTACATTCATTTCTATTTAATATTTTATGGAATGGAATAAAAATTATATAAAGGTATATTATAATTCTAATATAATAACATATATAATATCATTAAATCCATCCTTTAAACGTCCCACATATGGCATTAACGAATCAAATCACTTTGAGTGGGCGGTAGTCCGCACTTCCTAAAATGAAGATATCGCGTTTACCCATAATTGAAACCAAAAGGTATGCCATAAATGTAAAAATACAGAAGATTAAGGAAAAAATAAACATATTATATTTCATATATAAATATACTGACATCTTAATGGCCACCTTTGAAGGTGTTAGAAGAATATTGAACAATCATCATTTCGTGAGGTAGAAATTCGCCATCCACGGAAACAGTATGCTCTTTAACCATTAGATGTAGGTGTGTGTAATTGTAACTCGAATACTTCTTATAAAAACATCCTAGTATAGTGAATATACTTTTGTTGTTACAAAAGAAATTAATAAAAAGAGTTTAGGGGGTTAGAGAAGCAAAATAAAACAAACAAATATTAGAGAAGTTTTTACCATTAAATCGGGTAACTCCTCTTGGTTTCTACCAAAAGGGTTTCTTGAAGAGCTTTCTGCTTAAGGTAAGGCCTCTAGGATGAAGAGATGGATGTGGAGAGATAAAATGAGTAGATCTTGGCTGAGATAATGGCTAGAGAGGTGTCTGTAAAGAGGTATAGGGGGGGCCTTTTATAAGAGGAGAGGAGGTGCACACTTGGAAAGTCAATAAATGTTACTTTATTTTAAAATTATTTTCGGATTTTAAAGGTCCCACATTGATATATTTAAGGGATAATGTGATAAGGATTATAAATATACTCATCCAATAGGTTTTTTAATAGTTTATGTCTAATAGTTTACATTATATTTTCATTTTATTTAAATCGTTCATTAATGGGATAACCGTTGCATCATCATGATGTCATAAATATTTTAATTTATATAATGTCTAAAAATTAAGAAAAAATACTATGATGAAAGAAATCTTTTTATCTTTAGAATGACTACTTATAGTCCAAGATATCAATGATGTAGAAAAAATTAAAAATGTTTTACTCGGGTGATACATTCTTTAGTGATATTCTTCTTTCTTTAAAAATAAAATGATAAAGTGTCACTTTCACCCAAAAGGGATTCCATGGGGTCCCTAAGTTTTCCAAAAGTCATAAAACGGTCTGCCATGACACAACCAGTAGTATTAGGAGACATTTTGGGGTCATTTTTTATTATTATGATATTATTTTCTTATCCTTAACTACACGATTACTAATTAATCAAGATAATTAAAGATAATTATCGTCGTTACTATTCAGAATGTCCAAAAACAAAAGAGTCTTAAGTAAATAATTTGGACCTTATGATTCCAAATATGGAATCCATTTTACCATATTCCAAACATATAAATTTCAATAATGAATTTAAAAATAATTCTCGTTGTCAAAATAAATAGCAGGTTTTTTGGAAACAATATCTATGAAAAGCTTTTCACTTGTTTATGCCCAATTCCAAAGTGAAATTAATTATAATGAACACCATTGAATTTAATGGTAAAAATATATTCTAATTACACTTTAAAACCAATTAAAAATTTAATCTAACCATATAATTAAATTAGATGAAAAATATTTTTGATGTAAAATGCAGTATTTTTCACTATTCATTAATAAATGAACATTGTCAGAAATACAACAAACAATTATACAAAGTAAATTTCAATGTCCCAATCATTAAGAATGCATTTATTTTGAAAAATAGAGCTTATAAAATTGTCAAAAGTTTTATTTAAAAATGGTTTTCCATCAAAAGGTAGTAAAATAATCTTTTAAAAATATTAATGTATTCCATGCTTAAGATTGGATTTATTCTCCTTTTAAGCCTCTAAAACACTATTGAATTCATAAATAGAAATACATAAGAATATCTATAATTCATTAATTACTTGGTATGCTACATCCTTCCCCCCTTTATAAAATTGCGTCCCCACAATTTATTTACTTATAGAATAAGTGGGGGTATTTATCCCTTATTGCATTTTCAGATTCCCATGTTGCCTCTTCAATCATGTGGTTTTTCAACAAAACCTTTACTTGATGAATAAAATTATTCTGTAACACTTGATCCATGTGGTCAAGAAACTGGACTGGTTGTTCCTCATAAGATAGGTTCTCATCCAGCTGAACTACCTCTGGACTCAAAACATGGGATGGATCTGGCACGTACTTCCTTAACATTGAAACATGAAAAACATTGTGTACCTGAGATAAACTCGGAGGTAATCCCACTCTGTATGAAAAAGATCAAACTCCCTCTTGAATTTCAAATGTTCCAATGAACCTTGCACTCAACTTTCCTTTCTTACCAAATTGTATCACACTTTTCCATGGTGATACTTTGAGAATAACATGATCACCTACCTCAAAAGAGAGATCCTTCCTCATGTTGTCTGCATAACTCTTATGCCTGCTCTGAGCTATTCTCATTGTCTCTGTATCAGCTGAACTTTTCCTGCCAACTCTTCTACCAATTCATGTCCCATCAATTTTTTTTCACCCACTTCATCCCAAAAAGCTGGAGTTCAGCACCACTTCCCATATAATGCCTCAAATGGTTCCATATGTATAATAGAATGAAAACTTTTATTATAAGAAAACTCAACCAAAGAAATATGTTTGTCCCAACTTCCCTGATAATCCATCGAACAAGCACGTAACATATCCTCCAATGTCTGAATCGTTCACCAATCTTCTTTTCAGTTCCTGAAAATAGTCATCACATTCTTTTGTCCAGATAAATGTAACACCCTTCCGAGTTAGCTTAATCATTGGACTAAATAACCGTAAAAAATTTCTAACAAACCTTTTGTAATAGACTTCCAAACCATGGAATCTATGAATCTCAGTTTCATTTGTGGGTCTTGGTCATTCTTCCACAACCTTTGTTTTTGCAGGATCACAAGTTATCCCATATTTAGAGAAAATGTGTCCAAGGAAAGAAATTTTTTTCAACTAGAACTCACACTTGCTGAATTTCCAATACAATTTATTTTCTTTTAAGGTTTTCAAAATAACCCTTAAATGTATTTCATGTACTCTTTACTTTTAGAAAACACCAAAATATCATTAATGAAAACAACCACAAACTTATCCATAAACTCATGGAAAATTCTATTCATAAGTTCCATGAATAGAACAGGTGCATTGGTTAGCCCAAAAGGCATAACTAAAAATCCATAATGGCCATATCCTATACGAAACGCAGTCTTCGGAATATCTGCTTCCTTTACCTTCAAATGAAGGTACCCCGATCTCAGGTCAATCTTTGAAAAAACCTGAGCTCCATGGAGCTGATCAAACAAATCATTGATATGAGGCAAAGGATATTTGTTCTTAAAAGTGATGTTATTCAAGGATCTATAATCAATGAAAAGTCTCATAGAACCATCTTTCTTTTTAACAAACAATACATGAGCACCCCATGGTGATGTTCTAGGTCGGATGAAACCTTTCCCTAATAAATCTTGCAATTGCTCCTTCAACTCTAAAAGTTCAATTTTAGATATTAAATAAGGGGGTTTTGAAATTGGATTAGCATCAGGAAATAAGTCAAAAGTAAACTCAACTTCCCGATCTGGTATTATTCTAGGAAACTCATAAGGAAAAACATCAGGATACTCATTTACCACTGGGACATCATTAATCTGAACAGTTCCATTGTTTTCAACAATATATGCAAGGTAACATTCATTTCCATCTTTTACAAGTTTATCAGCCTCTTGATATGTTATCAATGGTAAGGGTTCATTCTTGTATAAAAACTGAAAGTCTTTCTGAAAAGAAACTTCTTTAGCTCTACATTCAATTTTAGCATGGTAAATAGAGAGCCAATCCATACCCAAGATAACATCAAACTCTACTAGAGGTAAAACAATAAAGTTTTCAAGTAGGATCTTTCCACGGATAAGGATAGGAAGATTATTATAAATTCCTTTTGCCTCAAAATTTCTCCCAGGTGTTTTTACCACATGTTTAGGATTCATTTTAGGATATGGTATATCCATTTTACTAGAAAGGTTTTCAGAGATGAAGGAATGTGTAGACCCCGAATCCAACAACACACTGGAATAATCTGAAAAAACAAAAAATGTACCTGATACCACTGCATTTGATGGCCCAAAATCTGCTGGAAGTAGTTTCAAAGGATTTCACCACCCCTTTCTGCTTGTAGTATAACTGCTTCCCATCACTCGAGCTCTTTTTCGGACACTCGTTTTCATAGTGACCCATCTCATTTCACTTAAAATATTTCAGTAACTGTAAATAAAATTTGGTCATACCATCACCCTAATCTTTCTCAGTGCAATCATGATCCTTATGTCCCATCTTACCACATCAGTAGCACTTTCTAGAATTTAGAAGACATTCCCCAGCATGCCATTTACAACATTTATCAAAAACTGGAAACATAGTTTTCTCACCATCAGACCTTTTTGAAGAATTCTTCCCTTTCTCCTGCCACCTCGGTCTCTTATTATGTTGGTTGTTATAGAAAACTTGATCATTAGAAAACTCCATTTCCACCTTCTCAACACATCGAACAAGATTTTCATAACTTTCGAACTCAAAAGAAGCCAATTCCCTTTGATATTTTCGCTTTAATCCTGAGTAAAAACGATTGATTTTACTATCAAGGTCTCAGATAAAATTTGGAGCATACCTTGCCAATCGAGTGAACCACTCTTCATAAGCAGCCACTGAGCCTTCCTCTTGCCTCAATTCCAAGAATTGTTTTTCCATCCTAAGTCGATCAGCCTCAGGAAAATAAATCTCAAGAAAAATTCCTTTGAATTCATCCCAGTCGAGAGAATCAATCTCATCAGCATCCTTGATATTTTTAACCATCGACCACCATTGATCTGCTTCACCCTCCAAATGGTAAATTTCAAGACTAACCTTTTGATTTTCCGAACACCCCAGGACATTGAAAATCTTATCAAGTGATTTAATCCACCCTTCAGCTAGCACAGGGTCAGATGATCCTCTGAATTATGGGGGATGTTGCCTCATGAAATTTTCCACCACTAACATGTTCCTCTGTGGATGATCTAGATGATCTCATGCATGGATACCACCACCATTTATCACTTGAGTCAACTATTCCATTACTGCAAAAAACAGTTCAGCTCCAATTCCGACCATCTTAGGATTCAGATTCGGAAGGTCATTTCCTTTTGTTTTCCTTACTAGCACTGCTTCCTTGATTCCTCTGCGAAAAACCATTCGGAACAAACATGTCTTAGATGAAGCAACATGGTAATCTTCAAATGATATATCATTTCAATTTGACCATAATTTTTTTTGGATAATCATTTAATAGAATTATAACTCTTAAAGTTATCTAAACTGACCTTTGATACCAACTATAAGTCCACAGCCTTAAACCATAGTTAATATTGAGTTATTTCAAGTGTAAAGGTTGGTGATCTTTTCAGGTTTAGATTTTTAGAGAATTAGATCATAAATCATGGATTACACTCCATATTTATACAAAGTGGTTACAAAGAAGATATTAATCATTTTTCCCATCAATGGAAACATATTTAAAATAATACATGGATTCTTTCATGACACTTCCTTGACACTATCATCACAACATGTACCTTTCTCTTGACCAGTGAAGAACATTTCAAAAACATGGGATGAGAATAAAAAGCTCAGTAAGGGATATAAAAGTACGAAATGAAAACATTAGTCCATGTATGAAATGATACATTACTCATAAAACATAATCATTTTAACAAACCTCATAAAATCATGAATAAATCATAGAAATCATAAGATATAAATGTAACTTGAGGCATTCATAACATTCTTACGTAGGGAGTAACCATCATGGTTATGTTTGGAATACTCATCATAGTATATTCTTTAAATCTCCTTGGAGAAACCTTAAATTTTAACCCCTTCGCGTTACCCAATGCATTGGAGAGTAATATTGGGCTCACCCGCCATTATTTTATCACAGAACCACCCATTTAAAAAACAATTCCCAAGAACCATAACATAATCGTATCACATAAAACATGCATAAAGGAAACATAATATTTCCACATTTCAATCACAAGATATCAATAACACCGTGATATAATAAAAAACATTATCAAAACCATTTTCAATAACAAAATAAATGAAAAGTAAAACATGGTATTTATTTTTCATTTAAAAAAATTATGGCTTGTAGAGGAAGCCGAAACTCAAATAATGGTCACGACGGCAGAGAAGTCATTGTTGCCGCATACGTATGAAAAAATAAGCATTCCATTTTGACGTTTAATAAATGATTTGTATAAAAAATATTTCTTTTGAACAAACGTAAAAGTCAAAGGGGTTTATACACCATATAAAATAATGTTGTGTATAAAACAAAATATGCCTCAATGAATGGAGATTGAGACAAAGTCTCGTACCTCAGGTCCGACTTGATTTGATCGTTCTTTAACCTACTGAATAATAAACATGAGTTAATTTATGCTTTCTTAGGAACCTTTTTCAAGTTCATTGTTCCTTTTATATCACTTATTACCATGTTATGAACACTATGTAATTATTTAAGTTAGAAATGGTCATTTTGTCGATCATTGGTACTTGAGTAAAAAATAAACTCTTTATAATTACAAGTTGTTCATGTGGTAAAATATCCATTATATCCAGAATTATATTCATGATGTAGATATCATATATATAATATATATCCAGTATATAAATGCATTTATAATATTACAAATCATTTAGAGGTAATAAATGAAATGCACCATTCATGGAGACAGTAAGTCGTACGTACTCATTAATGCTACTTTCATTTATATTTTGTATTTTATGTAATGGAATCATAATGATATAAAGGTATATTATAATTACAGTATAATATCATATATAATATCCTTAAATCCATCATTTATACGTCCCACATATGGCATTAATGAATCAAATCACTTTGAGGGGGCGGTAGTCCGCACTTCCTAAAATGAAGATATCGCGTTTACCAATAATGGAAACAATAAAGGTATGCCATAAATGTAAAAATACATAAGATTAAGGAAAAAATAAACATATAATATATCATATATAAATTTAGTGACATCTTAATGGCCACATTTTATGGTTTTAGATGAATATTGAACAATCATCATTTCGTGAGGTAGAAATTCACCATCCACAGAAACAGTATCTTCTTTTACCATTAGATGTAGGTATGTGTAAGTGTAGCTCGAATAACTATTATAACAACATCCTATTATATTGAAGATACTTTTTTGTTACAAAATAAATGAATAAAAATAGTTTAGGGGGTTTGAGAAGAAAAATAAAACAAGAGAACATTAGAGAAGTCTTTACCTTTAAATCGGGTAACTTCTCTTGGTTTGTACTAAAAGGTTTTTATGAGGAGCTTTATGACTAAGTTAAAGCTTCTAGGATGAATAGAGGGATTTTTAGAGATAAAATGATTAGATCTTGGAAGAGAAAATGGCTTTAGAGGTGTCTGTAAATAGGTATAGGTGGGGGCCTTTTATAAGAGGAGAGGAGGGGCACTCTTGGAAAGTCAAGAAATGTTACTTTATTTTAAAAAGATTTTCAGATTTTAAAGGTCCCACATTGATATATTTCGAGGATATGGTGATAAGGGTACGAAATATACTCATCCAATATGTTTTTAGAAAGTTTATGTCTTAGATTTTACATTATATTTTAATTTTATTTAAATCATCCATTAATGAGATAATCGCTGCATCATCATGATGTCATAAATAATTTAATTTATATAATGTCTAAAAATTATAAAAAATTAATATGATTTAGGAAATATTTTCATCTTTACAATTAATATTTATAGTCCAAGCGATCAATATGTAGACAAAATTAAAAATGTTTTACACGGGTGATACATTCTTTAGTGATATTCTTCTTTCTTTGAAATTAAAACGATAAAGTGTCATTTTCACCCAAAGGTGATTACATGGGTTCTCTATGTTTGGAACAAGGCATACCATGGTCTTCCATGATATAAAAACTACAATTAGAACACATTTTGGGGTCATTTTTTATTATGATATTATTTTATTATCCTTAACTACCAGATTACTAATTAATCAAGATAATTAAAGATAATTACCGTCATTATTATTCATAATGTCCAAAAACAAAAGACTAATAATTACATAATTTGGACCTTCTGATTCAAAATATGGAATCTATTTTACCAAATTACAAACCTTTAATTTTCAATAATGAATTGAAAAATAATTCCCGTTGTCAAAAACAAATTGCGTGATTTTTTAAAACAATATCTATGAAAAGTTTGGCACTTGTTTATGCCCAATTCAAAAGTGAAATTAATTATAATGAACACAATTGGATTAAATGGTAAAAATATATTATAATTAATCTTTAAAACCAATTAAAAAAATAATCTATCCATATAAATAAATTACATGAAAATGTTTTTTTTATGTAAAATGCAGTATTTTTCACTATTCATTAAAAAATGAACGCTGTCAGAAAAATACCAAAACATTATCCAATTTAAATTTCAATGTTCCAATCATAAAGAATAAGTTTATTTTGACAAATAGAGATTATTAAATGGTCAAAATATTGATTTAAAAATGGTTTTCCATTAAAATGCAGTAAAATAATCTTTTAAAAATATTAGTGTATTCCATGATTCAGATTAGATTTATTCTCATTTTAAGCATCTAAAACACTATCTAATTCATAAATAGACATAGATAATAATATCTATTATGAATTACTTACATGGGATGTTACATACTATGCATAACAAACATGGATTACATAACTATGAAAATAAATGAAAACATATAATCTTACACCCGAAACGATGATACTACAAAAATATTATTAACAAAACAGTATTGGAAAATCATATATGATATCATGTTTTTGTATATGATTCTTGTTTAATTTAATTACAATGATTTAACTTTTATAATTTAGGTTAACGTACCCTCGACCAAGGAAAACTACACGGTAAGGGTTAATTTCACAATCTCATTATTATCTGAGGTCGTTTTTACATAATTATCTTCTGGGACGTATTTATTATCCATGTACTTGTTTCATAAAACTATTCTCAAAGGGATTATTTTTAAGGGACATTTTATACTAAAACATCATTTTAAATGTTCTAAGGATTTATTCTTCTAAACTATTCTCAATAATTTCAATGTTTTTTAAATGGTTTTAAGGACTTATTTATATGGACATGAATGTTTTAAAATGTTGATTCCATTCAAAAGATTCAAAGTTGAATGAGAAAATTTTATTCAAAACAATATTTTAAATTTATTATATTATAAATTATGCGACTTTAAAAATATTTCATAAAAAGGGAAACTTCTCTCAAGGATTTTTACTAATCATTTTTAACAATGTCAACATCATTTAAGGGATATTATTCGTGATGGAGGTTGATTTATTATGATACAAATATTAAATATTGTATTGATGGTTCTGTGATATGTTTGAATTTGGATGTGTTATTTTTATACCATTCGTGATTTATGGATAAAGTATTGAAAATTTACATGCTAGTATTAATAAGAATTTTTATGCATAAACCTTTTCATATGTGGAATGAATTGGACATAGTATGTGATGGGTGGAGGCTAGTTTAGCTCTTCGATTCATCGGTAGGTCTCATGAGACAAACTAATTTCTTTTCATAAGGCCTTGAAAAAATCTTATTTGTAGTTTTGGCTCAAGGCCTTGACTATGTGGTTATGAAGTCTGTCATTATGCCTTCCATCCTTATGAATATAGATATTGGTATTGCATTTTATTATTAGACTAGTAGAATATAAATTTGAATAAGTAAATGGAATTATTTGATTTATATTGGCCATATTATGTAGAAGATTATGTTAAAATATCTTACGTTTTTGTCTTATATGTTTCCTTGAAGGATTGTGTTTATTTATGAAACTTTTGGCTATATTGTTATCATTACTAAGCATTTGAGATACCCCCTTTATATGTTTTATTTTTCACATGATTCCATGAAGTATAATATGACTTAACATCATGGGATAGTCTAAGAGATATGAATGTATTCAATAGAGACAATGTTGTCATTTTTTTTCATTTTGTATTGTGATGTAAAACTTGTAAATTTATCCAGTTCTTCCAAAGCTACTATACTGATCTGTCTTTCGGGACATGACTCCTTGAATCATGCCAATGTTATGTAATATTTCACCGACTCTAGGTAACACGGGCCAGGGAATTATAGTATGTATTAGAGGAAGTTTAGTACATACCTTGGATAATATATTTAGAAAAATTATGATTATAGAACATTAACCTAAGATAGACTTTGTGGATTAGTATAGAAGAACATAATAGAATTTCGGTAACGTAAAGATTTTGTGTATTTTCCATGAAATACATCGCTGTTTATATACGATCAGGTCACGTCAGCTTTGGCACAGATGTACCTAAGAGTAAAATCTCCAACAAGGAGTTTCAGGATTGACTCGGGGTAACCTGGAACACAAAAACTGGCCATTCTGAACTATTGGTTACTATAATCCCGTGGGAAATGCTTTGGATATTTCACATTTTCATTACAAGACATTATGAAGGATTTATGAGTAAATTATTACTCAAAGAAAACATTTTACGATTTTATATTATATGTATAATCCTTTCAATTTACGTTAGGTATTTTACAAGTTTGGAATTATGCATTGCGATTCAAAAACTAACCTAGTGTATTCCATTTATCAGAAATGGCGCCTAGTAGAAGGAATTTTAATTCCATGAATACACATGATCGAAAGATTAAGAAGGATCCTATCTTTTATGGAATTATTCCAACATTTAAAAGGAAAATATTCTCCCACATATTCTCATCCTATGAAGAAGTAGTATCATTTTTTAATAAGATAAGTAAATAATTTTTTGAGTCTTATTGATTTGAAGGGAAGTAATAGAAGAAAACGATAGAAGAGGGAAAGATGGATAAAGGGATGAGGGGAAAGAATGATTTTCTCATATGTGATAAATATGGAAAGAATCACCATGGTAAATGTTTGAAGGGAATGGGAGTTTGTTATAAATGTTTAGAAAATGGGTAGAAACTATGTGATTGAATGGGTAAGAAAAAGGATTCAAATGTGCAATGTTGTATCCGCAAGGCATTGGTAGACTACAGGAATCAATGTCCAAATCAACCGAGTATAACCCAAATGCTAGTATTGGATAATAATCAGGTCAAGATACTACCGAAGATAAAGAGGAAGGATTAGAGTTATTATGTTGTTATTAAATTATTCTGTCATTTGAGTATTGTATTAATTATGTACATGTTCTAATAATTATAGAGTATATTACGATTGTACTGTAGAACTATTTCATTAAGGACTTGATATTTTTTGCAACCTAGAAAAGTGACTCAATATGAGGTTTTTTTTGAAAATATATGGTTGAATGAAAGATAAACCATAACATTTTTCTGATACTGAGGTAGTGATTTTTGAATAATATATGATTGATTTGGATAAATTATATTTGATATTCATGATTACCTTGAAACTGATAAATGTTTTGTATATTCCATAATTGTTGGAGTTTACATCATTTTTTGATAAAATAAGCATATCCTATATTCTATAAAGAATAAGGGATCATGAATGAAATCAATATGGTTTTATTTTAATTTGGGGTGTTACAGTGTTTTACAGAAATATACGATGAAGGTATTAACATGTTATTACATGGAATAATGGATCATCATTGTGTTTTCCTTTCTTATAATTTTTGTACACTGAGATTTCACATAAGTATTTTGGATAAGTCAAATGTTTAGAATCCATTATGCTTGGAAATGGATACTATTTTTAATGTTAAATCATTTCTTGAGATTATTTTTTGATTGTTATAATAAGGACAACCCAGAGGTCGGGCAATAACCCGTTGAATCCGGCAAGGCCACGAAACATGAACCCACAACCGATGAGCAACAAGGGTGCATCACCTACCACTAGCCTACATGATTTCCTGGTCTGTATAATGTAGTTGTTATTATATGGTCTAATAGATAAATTATAGATTCATTTTTTGGAACCCTATACAATTAGAATAAATAGAATATTTCTTAATTATATTATCTTTTGGAGTGAAAGATCAGTTTTTCATTAGAATTAGTTGAAGGATAAAACTCTACATGTCAAATATATATATATATATTCCACTTAATTGATGAATAAATTAATTCTTAATCATTAGGGATGATATCATAAATCAAATAATATTCTACCCTAATTCCATGTGTTTTATTGAAGCAATGATATTTTACATTTTCTAAGATTTATGGCCTTGAGGCCCTCAATTTTACACCTGTTTTCAATTAATGACCTCATTCACACCCTATAAATATGTATGTTTTCCTCATATTATGTGACTCTAATTTCTAATAGTGTTTTTTAATCGATATCATTATTTTGTGGTGACCCTTTCATTTCCCTTTCCCACTAATTATGACTAAATTTTATAAACCCAATGTCCGATGTGAGTTTTCCACAAAAGTATTTTTCTATTTTTAACCATTAATTTTAGAAAAATGATTTCAAATTGAGAGGATGAAATTTATTGATGGTGGTAAGATTTTTACACCCCATGATTTTATAGTACGTTATCTCATTAAAGTAATTCAATAGTTTGCGTTACACGAAACACTGAGTTCGAACACACCACAGCTTACCAAACAAGCCATTCAAAAAGAAGTTATAAATAGTATTAACTACACTTGGAATCTTATATAATCTATATAATTTTAACAGCCATATTATGTTCTTCATAGACATAATATAAGAACAAATTCAATTTTTCATATTAAGGAAATATTTTTCAAAAATGAAATTTTACCGCCTACTAATTGTGAATATTTTTAAATTCAATATCTGACACTTCTATATTAAATTTGACAAAATAAAAATCTAATTTAAAATCGGGGCATAATAATTCTTTTTGAGAAAATTTGTGGTACTTTTCTGATAACAATCATATTTTGATGGACAGTGAAAAATACTATGTTTTAATTGAAAACAAAATTTTTAGTGAAAATAATTTATAGTGTTAAATTATGAATTTGAATTGTTTTGAAGTATAATTAGATTATATTTCTATCTTTTAATACAATGTATGTCATTATAAGTAATTTAACATTTATATTTGACAAAAACACTATAAATACCCACACTTATTTCATACATAATCTTGAATTTATTCAAGAAAACACTTCCTTTTACATTAAGGATCTTTTCAAGTTTATAGATTTAGAGAATTAAGACAAAAAATTCATAACATTACACATTGTAACATAGTGGATACCATAAAATCAGTTTCCATTTTCCTCATAATATAAAACCATAAAACATAAAACAAGACTCCTTGACAATTATTCAACATTTTACATGTATTACCTCCTTGTATTACTCATCCATTAACCTGTGAAAAATCATTTAAAAACATGGGATGAGCACAAAATCTTAGTAAGGTATGAAAAAGAAGTAAAAATCACATTAGTCCATGAATACGCATGACGTATGAAAACATTTTCAAAAGACATGATTTCCACCCATAAATACTTACTTTGTGTAACATGATATTTACACAATATCGACACAAACATAAATATAACCATAGAGGTATCTTGGGGAACTCCTTACATAAGCTTGTAACCATCTTGGCTACCATTAAATATGTAACCCTCACGGCTACCTTACTTTATTTAACCATCGCAGTTACACATGGAGTAACCATACGTCCGACCTCCAACATACTCATACCCAATGCATTGGAGGGAAATATAGGTCTCACCCTTCATCATAAACAATTCCCAATAACCAAAACATAATCATACAACATAAACAATAGCATAAAAACATTGCCTTTGAATCTTATAAAACATAATTTTAAAGAGGATTTTAGAAGAAATGTCCCTTACAAACATCATATACTTGAAGTGAGACTTAATAGAGTGGATGGAATATGTATATACTCTGTAAATACACATAATTAAACATAATATAAATATATACCATCACACAAACAATTTAAATAGAACATAAAGAATAAAGAAGAAGGTTAACCCAAAGAATGGAAATTGCGTTAAGAATTCCCTTACCTTAGGCTTGTCTTACTTTAAAATTGTTTAAAACTCCTGTATAATGGTTAAAATATTGTTATTAGTATTTTACATAAATAGGTTCATTTTTATAACATCTTATATGGCCATTTCATGACCACATTTCACCCCTTAATTGTTATTATTTTGTTCCTTGCATTATTTTGGGTGAGTTCTTTTGTGATTTTCACAATCGGTTCATGATGAATAGTTCTTGTTGATTGGAAGTGAAACACCAAAATTAGAATGGATTAGTATTTAAATATTTCCATTACCCTAAATTACACCATTTATCACTTTGATTTATTTATATGGGGATGATTCATGAGATAAAACATTAATGTTATTCGTTAAGATCATTTAAGTGGTTCTTTGATAATAACAATGTCATTTTGTATTTTTAAATTAGAACCATGAGTACAAAAGAATTCAAGAACCTTATATGAGTCATAAAACATATATTATAACCTGTTTCAACCATATAAATTGTTTCATGACCAGACTTTAATGAATTAATGGATATTGAAAATACATCGTCCAAGATTTCGGTAATTCGACACAAATGGACAATGTTTTTTGATTCATTAAAAAAGTGGAAGAGGAGAAGAATACTGATGAGGAATTTACCGTAATCAAGAGAAAATAATGAATATACATGATTCGGGATATTTCATGCCTCTTGGATAAGAGGGAGTGAGGAATGAAGAAAAACGAATCATGAAATAAAATAAAATCTTGAGAAATTTCTCACGAAAATTCGGCAGCCTAACGACGTCTCTTAAAATTTCATAAAAACAAGATTGATGAGAGGAATGGAATATATCATCATTCATACAAGATAAGGATATTAAGGGGGGAATATTTATGGAAATATCCCAACACAAGACAAAGGGAATGGAAGAGAATAACAAAAAATTAAAGAAAAAAAAATAAAAGAGGTTGTTTACCTCTTGATCTCTTCTCCTTGAGATCCTTCTTAAGGGATTTGATTTTGGCCATTTGGTGAGACCAGAAGCTCTAGGACGTGGGGAAGAAGATTGGGGATGGAATTTTTCAGAAATTAGGCAATTCTCAAAGCTTGAGAGGTGTGGGAGGAAGAGGGGAGTGAGGGTGATATTTACAGTGGAGGAGGGGAGCTATTTTAAATTATTTTAATTATTATTATAATATTTTTATCAAGATTATGAATAATCTCAAATAAAGTGGCCCTAAATAGTGAAAATATCATGTGAGTTTGAAGAAAGTGGTCTTGCATCACTTATGATGTCATAAATAATGCATTTTTACTGATAAATTGATTATACGGTATTTTATCATATTTCACTATTCACCAAAAATTCATGACTTTCAGAAAAATACCAAAAATTTACCCCACCCATTTTTTGACATGTAGAATTCAAAAATGAACTCAATTTTTCAAAAATAATTTTCTAAATATTATTAATTTAATTTTTAAATAAGGTCATAGTAAATTTGAAAAATAACAATATTGAAGTGCAATTAGATTTATGTGACATTGGAAAATTAATTAAGATCTCATTATCCTATTTCCTTGGGAAAATAAAATAAAATTATTATTTACTATTCATGAGGTCATATTACTATTCATATTAATATTCATAAGGGCATGTTACTATTCACCAAAAAAACAAGTTTGTTTCATCAGACTCTAAATAACATGCTGAAAACAATTGTAGATGATAGTTTCTTGAAATTCAAAACATAGAAGAAATAAACTTATGTTTAAAGGATGCTTATAAATATATACATTAAACAAAATTTCAAGCATTTTCAATTTATTTTTAGAAAACCTTGGGATGTTACATTATCCCCACCTTCTTGAAATTGCGTCCTCGCAATTTTATTTACTCATTAAACAACTGAGGGTATTTTTCCCTCCTAGCATTTTCAGACTCCCATATTGCTTCTTCAACCATGTGGTTTCTCCACAAATCCTTTACCTACTGGATTACCTTATTCCGCAATACCTGTTCTCTTCGATCAAGAATCTGAACCGGTTTTTCTTCATAAGAAAGGTTTTATGCCAGCTGAACTGCATCCGGCCTCAAGACATGTGATGAATCTGGAATATACTTTCTCAACATAGGAACATGAAAAACATTGTGTACGTGATATATGATCGGAGGCAAAGCTACGCGGTATGCAACTGTTCCAACTTTATCCAGATTTCAAAATGACTGATGAACCGTGGAATTAGTTTCCCTTTCTTACTGAAACACATCACGGTTTTCCAAGGAGAGATTTTAAGGAAAACATGGTCACCTACCTCGAAAGAGAAGTCTTTCCTTCTGTTATCTCCATAACTTTTCTGCCTGCTCTGAGCTGTCCTCATGTGTTGCTGGATCATCCTCACTTTCTCAGCCGCTTCTTCTACTAATTCTGTCCCCATCAACATTCTTTCACCGACTTCATCCCAAAATGCATGAGTCCCACACCGCTTTCCATACAAGGCCCCAAAAGGTGCCATCTGAATACTGGAATAGAAACTGTTATTATAAGAAAACTAAACTAATAAAAGATGATGATTGCAACTTACCAGATAGACCATTGAACAAGATCGAAGCATATCCTCCAAAGTTTGAATCGTTCGTTCTGACTTCCCATCTGATTGAGGATGAAAAGATACACCGAAATTCAACTCTGTTCCCAAAGACTTCTAAAGTCCCTTCCAATATTTGGGAAGTGAACCTGGGATCTCGGTCAGACACAATGGAAAGAGGAACTCCATGTAACCTGACAATCTCCTTGAGGTACAATCGATAAATCCGATATAATGTCATTGTATCTCTAACAGAAAGAAAATGAGCAGACTTTGTTAGCCGATCAACAATAACCCATATCACATTGTTACCTCGAGATGTCTTTGGTAGTCCCGCCACAAAATCCATGGATATATTCTCCCATTTCTATTTTGGCACTGGAAAAGGCTGAAGCATCCCCTTCGGTAACTGCCTCTCTGCATTAAACTGCTGACATGTCAAACATTTCATTGTAAAATTAGAAATATTTCTTTTCATCCCATTCCACAAGTAATACTCTCGAAGGTCTCTGTACATCTTAGTACTTCTCAAATGAATGGAAAATGGAGAACGATGAGCTCCACACAACAATTCTTTCTTCAGCTAGGAATCAAAAGGCACACACAACCTTTTGCAAATCATAAAACACAATCTTTATCAAGATTAAATTTTGGAAACTTACCCATTTTAACCAATTCTACCTTTTTCTGTAGCTCACGGTCTTCCCTCTGCGCTTTCATAATTCTGTCTAACATTGAAGACTACACAGAATCCTAAAACAAAACAGATATATTCCCTGCACCAAAAACTTCTGAGCCAAAATTTATCAAATCATTAATCAAGGGATCATGTTCCAAATGTAGCATGGTTAATGATGCATGATTTTTCCAACTTAAGGCATCCGCTACTTTGTTTGATTTTCCAGGATGGTAATTGATCGTGCAGTCATAATTCTTTATCACTTCTAGCCATATTCTCTGCCTCATGTTTAATTCCTTCTTAGTGAATATATACTTAAGACTTTTATGGTAATTATATATTTGGCATTTGGTTCCGTATAGATGATGCCTCCATTTTTCAAAGCAAAACCCACAGCTGCCAATTCCAAATCATGTGTGGGATCATTTAGCTCATGAGGTTTAAGTTGTCTTGAAGCATAGGGAATTACCTGATCATTCTGCATCAAAACACAACCATGTCCCTTCAAGGAAGCATCACTATAGATGATAAACTCACCATTCCGGGAAGGTAAGGCCAAAACTGGAGCATTCACCAATATCTTCTTTAGTTCCTAAAAACAAACATCACATTCCTCTGTCCCAAAATTTTTAACCCCTTTCCGTTTTAACATAGTTATTTGGCTAGATAACCATGAACAGTTCATAACAAACCGTCGGTAATAACATTCTATGCCCAGAAAACTACAAATCTCTATAACATTTGTGGGTCTTGGCAATTCATCAGCTACTTTTGTTTTGGAAGGATCAACTGTTATTCCATCCTTATTTACAATGATCCCAAGAAAAGAAATCGGTTGAAACCAAAAATCACTCTTGCTGAATTTACATATAGTTTATTTTCTTTTAATGTTTTTAAAACAACCCTTAGATGTTTTTCATGCTCCTCTTTATTTTTAGAAAAAACAAGAATTTCATCAATAAATACAACCACAAACTTCTCCAAGAACTCTTGAAATACTCTATTCATAAGATTCATGAATACATCAGGTGCATTAGTTGACCCAAATGGCATAACAAAAAATTCATAATGCCCATATCTAGTACGAAAGGCTGTTTTTGGGATGTCATCCTCCTTCACCTTTAGCTGATGGTATCCGGATCTCCTGTCAATCTTGGAAAAGTACTGAGCTCCCTGGATCTGATCAAACAAGTCATCAATATGAGCCAAAGGATACTTGTTTTTAATAGTTATGTTATTCAATGCTCTGTAATCAATGAAAAGTCTCATGGAACCATATTTCTTTATAACAAACAAAACAGGGGCTCCCCATGGTGAATTACTGGGACGAATGAATCCTTTGACAAGCAAATCCAGCAACTGATTTTTCAATTCAAGAATTTCTATTAGAGCCATATGATATGGGGGTTTTGAAATTGGCTTAGCATCAGGAACTAAATCAATTGTGAATTCGACTTCTCGTTCAGGTATGACACTGGGTAACTCCTCATAAAAAACATCAAGGTATTCATTTACCACTGGAACATCATTAATTTGAATAGTTCCCTTGTTGTCAACAATATGAGCAAGATAACATTCACATCCATCTTTTAGTAGTTTCTCAGCTTCTTGATATGTTATCAATTTTATGGGTTCATTCTTGTATACAAACTGAAACTCTTTCTGAAAAACAACTTCTTTAGATCTACAGTCAATCTTAGCATGATAATCATAAAGCCAGTCCATCCCCAGAATAACATCAAACTCGACTAAGGGTAAAAAACAAGGTTTGCAGGTAAAGTCTTTCCACATACCACAATAGAAATATTCTTATAATTCCTTTTTGCTATAACATTTCCCACAGGTGTTTTAAGAACACGTTCGGGTCTCATTTGTAGATGTGATATTTCCAATTTACTAGAAAATTTCTCAGAGATGAAGGAATGTGTAGAACCTATATCAAACAAAACTTTAGCAAAATTTGAGTGAAAAAACAAAGTACTTGATACAACTTCATTGGATGGCCCAACACCTGCTAACGTAGTCGCAAAGGATCTCACTACACCTTTCTGCTTGTAGTATGGCTTCTTTGCATCATTTGGATCCCTCTTTGGACAGGCATTTGCATAGTGACCCATATCACCACATTTAAAACACTTTACAGTTTGCTTATCAGGATTAGTATTTGGTTCAATTTCATTGCAATCTCGGGCCATATGTCCAAACTTACCACATTTAAAACACTTACCAATTTTGATAAGACATTCCCTAGGGTACTTCTTGCCACACTTTTCACAAACTGGAAACTGTATTTTCTTACCATCAGATTTCTTTGGTTGATTCTTACCCATTTCTTTCCAACGAGACCTCTTCTTCTCTTTGATTCCAAAATGCATGTGATCATCAGCAAATTCCAACTCTACCCTCTCAGCACATCGGACAAGTTTCTCATAACTTTTGAATTCACGGGAGGCCAATGCCCTTCGATACCATGGCTTCAATCCTGAGTAAAAGTGATTCATTTTTCTATCGAGAACCAGAATAAGATTTGGAGAATACCTCGCCAGTTAGGTGAAGTTTTCTTCATACACAGCCACTTAAACTTCCTCCTTTTGTTTCAATTCATGGAATTTATTCTCCATTCTAAGTCGCACCACCTTAGGAAGATATTTTTCCAGAAAAATACTTTTAAATTCATCCCACACTAAGGCATCAAAATTATATATACCCCTGATATTACTTACCATTGACCACCACTGATCAGCTTCCCCTTCAAAATGATAAATGGAAAGACTTACCTTTTGATTGTACGAACATCCCATAACATCAAATATCTTTTCAAGGGCTTTAATCCATCCTTATGCTTCCACTAGGTCAGAAGATCCATTGAATGCAGGAGGATGTTGTCTCATAAAATGTTCCACCACTATAATGTTCTGTTGGGGTACCTCTATTGGTTCTCTTGAATGGATTCCACCACTATTTATAGCCTGCGTTAGCTGAGCCATTACTGTCACAAACTGCTCGGTTCCAATCCCTACCATTCCGGGCTGTAGATCAGGAAGGATGTCATTCTGTCGGTGCCTCTCCTCTTCAGCATCCATGTTCCTTCTGCAGACAACCATTCTGAACAAAAATTTCTTAGATGAAGCAAAATGGTAATCTTTAAATGCTATAACAAATTAAACATATAGTGAAAATTATTTATGGTATTCTATTAGCATCACCTTAACCCCTAAAGTTATCTAAACCATCCTCTAATACCAACTATAAAGACCCGCACTTATTTCATACATAATCTTGAATTTATTCAAGAAAAAACTTCCTTTTACATTGAGGATATTTTCAAGTTTAAAGCATTAGAGAATTAAAACAAAACATTCATAACATTACATATTGTTACATAGTGGATACCATAAAATCAGTTTCCATTTTCCTCAGAATAGAAAACATTAAAACATAAAACAAGACTTCTTGACAATTCTTCAACATTTAACATGTCTTCCTTCTTTGTATTAGTCATCCATTAACCTGTGAAAAATCATTTAAAAACTTGGGATGATCACAAAAGCTCATTAAGGTATGAAAAAGAAGGAAAAATCACATTAGTCCATGAATACGCATGACGTATGAAAACATTTTCAAAAGACATGCTTTCCACCCATAAATACTTACTTTGAGTAACATGATATTTACACAAGATCCACACAAACATAAATATAATCATAGAGGTATCTTGGGGCATTACTTACATAACCTTGTAACCATCTTGGCTACCTTAAAATCTGTAACCCTCACAGCTACCTTACTTTGTGTAACCATCGCAGTTACACTTGGAGTAACCATATGGCCGACCTACAACTTACTCATACCCAATGAATTATAGGGAAATATAGGTCCCACCCTTCATCATAAAAAATTCCCAATAACCAAAACATAATCATACAACATAAAAAATAGCATAAAAACATTGCCTTTGAATCTTATAAAACAGAAATTTAAAGAGGATTTTATAAGAAACGTCGCTTATAAACATCATATACTTGAAGTGAGACTTAATAGAGTGGATGGAATATGTATATACTCTGTAAATAGACATAATGAAACATAATATAAACAGAACCCATCACACAAACAATTTATATAGCACATAAATAATAAATAAGAAGGTTAACCCAAAGAATGGAAATCGAGTTAAGAATTCCCTTACCTTAAGCTTTTCTTACCTAAAAATTGTTTAAACCTCCGGTATAATGGTTAAAAGAGTGTTATTAGTATTTTAAAGAAACATTTTCATGTTTATAACATCTTATATGGTCGTTTCATAACCTCATTTCACCCCTTAATTGTTAGTATTTTGTTCCTTGCATTATTTTGGGTGAGTTCTTTTCTGATTTTCACAATCGGTACATGATGAATCGTTCTTGTTGATTGGAAGTGAAACTCCAGAATTGAAGTGGATTAGTATCTAAATATTTCCAGTACCATAAATTACTCCATTTATCACTTTTATTTCTTTATATGAGGATGATTCATGAGATAAAACATTAATGATGTTCGTTTAGATCATTTAAGTGGTTCATTGATAATAACAACATCATTTTGTCTTTTAAATTATAACCATGAGTAAAAAATAATTCCAGAACCTTATATGTGTCATAAAACATATATTATAACCTGGTTCAACCATATAAATTGTTTCATGGCCATAATTGAAAGAATTAATGGAAATTGAAAATACATCGTCCATGATGTCAGTAATTCGACACAAATGGACAATGTTTTTTGATTCTTTAAGTAAGTGGAAGAGGAGAAGAATACTGATGAGTAATTTTCCATAATCATGAGAAAATAATTTATATACATGATTCTTGAGATTTCATGCCTCTTGGATAAGAGGGAGTGAGGAAATAAGAAAAACGAATCATGAAATAAATGAAAATCTTGAGAAATTTCTCACGAAAATTCGGCAGCCTAACGACGTCTTTTGAAATTTCATAAAAACAAGATTGATGAGAGGAATGGAATATATCATCATTCATACAAGATATTGACAGTAAGAGGGGAATATTTAATGAAATATCCAAACACAAGACAAAGGGAATGGAAGAGAATAACAAAAAATGTAAGAAATGGAAGAAAATAAAAGAGGTTGTTTACCTCTTGATCTCTTCTCCTTGAGATACTTCTTAAGGGCTTTGATTTTGGTCTTTTGGTGAGACCAGAATCTCTAGGACGTGGGGAAGAAGATTGGGGAGGGAATTTGGCAGTAATTAGATAGTGATCAAGGCTTGAAAGGTGTGGGAGGAAGAGGGGAGTGAGGGTGATATTTATAGTGGAGGAGGGGAGGTATTTTAGAATATTTTAATTATTATTATAATATTTTTATCAAGACTATGAATAATCTCAAATAAAGTGGCCATAATAGTGAAAATATCATGTGAGTTCGAAGAAAGTGGCCTTGCATCACTTATGATGTCATAAATAGTGCATTTTTACCGACAAATTGATTATACGGTATTTTATCGTATTTCACTATTCACCGAAAATTCAAGAGTTTCAGAAAAATACCAAAAATTTACCTCAACCATTTTTCGACGTGTAGAATTCAAAAATGAACTCCATTTTTCAAAAATAATTTTCTAAATATTATTAATATAATTTTTATATAAGGTCACAGTTAATTCGAAAAATAACAATATTGAAGTGCAATTAGTTTTATGTGTCAGTGGAAAATTAATTAAGATCCCATTATCCTATTGCCTTGGGAAAATAAAATATTATTATTATTTACTATTCATGAGGTCATGTTACTATTCATATTACTATTCATATTATTATTCATAAGGGCATGTTAGTATTCACCAAAAAACAAGTTTTATTCATCAGACTCTAAATAACATACAGAACACAATTGTAGATGATAGTTTCTTGAAATTCAAAACATAGATGAAATAAAATAATCTTTAAAGGATACTTATAAATATATAACTTAAACAAAATTTCAAGCATTTTCAATTTATTTTTAGAAAACCATGGGATGATACAAACACATGTCAATCATTTGATAGTTTTTAATTTTTTAAAAACACACTTTTTGGTTTTAACCATGGGAAATAATTTTAATTTAAATAATGAATCTTCAATGTTTTGAATTTGGAATATGAATACTATATTAGGGTAAATTTTTGGTATTTTTCTAAAAACATTTAATTTTGGATGAATATTGAAAAACCCTATGTTATTATTTAAAACAGAATTTATATTTTAATTATTATTGTTTTTATTTAAATTTATTTTATGTCAATATATATATATAATGCCTATATATGTTCATTTTAATTCATTTGAGTCATTTTATAATAAAATTAGAAGTATAAAATTTTATTGAACATTTTAACATTTTTACCCACCTTATATGAGCATTAAAAAATTTTCATAGAACATAATTTTACCACTTCTATGAGTTGAATTTCAAAACTACAAGTGATACGGTTGACATCAGTGATTATAATGTGGTTAAATAAGGTGACTGTAATTTAGTGGTGAATAGTAACTTTTGACTTTTATTTGCCGTGGTTAAAAGTAAATAGGGAAATAAGGATAAAAAGGATATTATAATTACACAAACACATGTAATAATTCTACTGGATAAGTGTAATTCGAACAAAAAAATCATAGGAATAAAATATGATACTTTTTGTTCCCCTTGGATTAGATTAAGACATTTATTATTATTTTATATAAAGAAGAGTTTAAATTGTTAAATCCAATGTTTAATAATTAAACCATTTTTTATATAAGGACACACACAATATAAATTCAAATATTAATATTCATTAGAAAGATATATATATTTCTTACATAATTGTTTTTTATTTATAATGTTTTTCATTAAATAATTTAATTTATTTATGGAACAATGATGATGCAGTAATTACCTTATTAATGAAATATTAAAATAATTAATATTATAAATATCCAAATAAATGTAAATTGAGATTTACGATGACTTCATCTAATATTATATGATAATATGACATTTCAGGGTTGATTAGGTAATTTTTTTCGAAGTGATAAGGTATTCATGACTTTCACAAAAACTAAATACCAAATAGTTTCTAAATTGACATAAATTAGTTTTTAAGACACATACTATATTATTAATTGATGAAACATTCCTAAAAAACTAAGGCTCTAAAAAAGGGCCTAAATAATATTATATATGTCATTAATGAACCACTTGTGAATTTCATGTATGTATAGAGTATGTTTATTAATCATATTGTGTAAGATTACACGAAGTCACGGTAAAAGTTAAACTATTTTATTAAGAGTTAAATCGAAATGAAAAGGTTAAAATGGAAAACTAAACTTGTATAAAACCTATTGGTAGAGAAGATATAGACCAATAACCACCTAAGGCTCGAAATAAATTTTTTTGGATCCATTATAAACCGAATATGATTGTATAATAATTTAATATTTTAATCTTTTCCAGAAGTGACCTTCACCCCTCTTATAAAAGGTTACTTCCCCTTCTCTCAAAATCACACCCCCATGCCATTTGGCTTGTCCAAACCTGGCCAAAATATCCTCCGACCTTCCCTTAAATGAACCTAGATTCATTACATTGATCAAAAAAACATCCAATGGATCCCTTTTGATCAACTCAAAAGGAAACACCTGATATAGAAGTAATAATTTTAATACCCTCATTGAAGTTCTTTTATTCTACCACATCCACATTCATTGTTGTTTTCACACCAACATAATATATCCAATACCTCCTAGACACTATGATTTTATTATAAATATGTTACAACCATATTAGTTATTTTATACATCCAATAAATGAAAAATTCACCATACGTGCATACGTATAGCTTACCCTCTCCACGTCGTGGTGTAGTTTGTTATTCAAAAACATCATTATTTGGATGGTTATAATAATGATTATAACTAATTTAATAATAATTATAACATGTTAATGATTCTTTATATTTTATATACCATCCCATTACAAATTATTTCACCACCAATATAATGATATTGTCAATCGTGTGTACGTACGGATTACCATCCTCACGAACGCGATGAGATTCATTCCCAGTCATAATCATTCAAGAGTAGTTTTCATTTTATGATTAAAAAATGTATAATAACATAATATAATTCTATATATGAATCAAATACATCTTATCCATTACAATGATATCATACGTAACCAATCATATAAAGTAACACATATTAGTTGACACCCAAAACAATTATACTACTAAAATATTATTAACAAAGCAATATTAGAAGATGATATATGATTTCATATTTATCTATATGATTCATTTATAAATTTATAACAATTATTTGACATTTATACTGGAGGTTAACGTACCCTCGACCACAGAAAAGTGCACGGTAAGGGTTAATTTCACAATCTCATTATTATCTGAGGTTGTTTTTACGTATGTATCTAAGGGGAAATATTTATTATCCATGTCCATGTTTCAAAAAAGTGTTTTCAAAGTGATTATTTATAAGGGGATTTTTTACTAAAATTTCATTTTAAATGTTTTAATGAGTTATTCTTCTAAACCATTCTAATTAATGTCCATGTTTTCAAAATGGTTTTAAGGATTTAATTTTATGGACATGAATGTTTTAAAATGTTACTTCTTTTGAAAATATTCAAAGTGATATGGGACACATTGATTCCAAACATTCTTTTAAATATATTCCTTTATAAATTATGGGACATTTAATTGATTTCATGAAAAGGGATATTTTGCTTTCAAATATTTTTACTGATAATTTTCAACTATGTCAACATCCATTAAGTGATATAATACTTGATGGAGGTAGATTTATTATGATTCGAATGTTCCATTTTGTATTGAAGGTTTTGTGATATGTTTTTTTGTGGATGTTTTATTTATATACCATTCATGTTTTAGGGATAAAGTATTGACATTTGGTATTCATGTTTTAATAGAAATTCTTATATAATGATTAATCCTTTTCATATGTGGAATGCATTGGACATAGTATGTGAATAGTGGATCCCGCTATAGCTCCTCAATGAATCGGTAGGTATCATGATACAAACTAGTGTGTTGGAACAAGGCCTTAACACAATATTATATGTAGTCTTCGCACAACGCCTTGACTATGTGGTTATGATGTCTGGAATTATGAATTCCATCATTATGAATGTGGCTATTGATATTTCATGATATTATTCCACTAGTAAAATATCCATGTGAACAAGTAAATGGAATTATTGGATTTATATTGGCCATATTATGCTGATGTTTATGTTAAAAAGGCTTATGTTTTAGTCGTATACATTTCCTTAAATGTTTATGTTTAATGATGAATGTTTCAAATATATTGTAATCTTTAATGAGCATCTGAGCTCACCCTTTTCTATGTTTTATTTTTCCCAGGATGTGAAGATGTATATTATGCCATACCTGCGTGGGTATTCTAAGTGATATGAATGTGGACAATGGAGGAAATTTTGTTTTTGTTTTTAATTTTTTAATGTAATGTAAAACTTATGAATGTATCTACTACTTCAATGGCTAGTAAACTAATCCGTCTTTCGGGGCATGTTTCTTTGTATAATTCCAATGTTATGCAATAATGCACCAAATCTGGGTAACTAGGGTCGGGTCATTACAAATTCATTATTAATATCTTATTCCATCATGGATATTCCATATAATATTTAAGGATAAAATCTATATTTTTTAGAAAAATGTACTATTTAACACCATGGTGTAAGTATTAGGATGAATTAAACACTTAGATTCCAAGTCCTTAAACTTCTTATGGAGCTCAATAATCTCTATAGGTGTCATCTTGTAAGGTGGAATGCACACTGGTGCCACATTTAGAACTAGATCAATTGTGAATTATACCTATCTCACTAAAGTTATCCTATGAATTTTTTCTAGGAAGGAAACCTCAAAATGATATTGTATAGGATTTAAAATGGTTGGTCGCATCCACTGATCATCAATGAAAACAATATAGGTCTAGTTCATCACTCTACGTAGTCCAAGATGCTCAGGTCCAACTAAAGTTACATGGAAATACCATTATCCCTTATATTTATGTCTACCAAAAAATGGTGAAGTGAAATTAACCATATAATGATAAAAATGGATATGAGATTAATTGGGAACAAACCATTTCATCCATTGAATTGTATAAACCATTTTCATGTTGAGGATGATAAAATTATATGTGAATAGATAACATCTTATCTCAAGGGTCAATTCATTACTTCACATATCACAACATAATTTGATACCCAATGAGGTATCAAGTTTCATCACACAAAAAATATATATCTCAAGGACAATACATTCCGAAATTGATTTATTTATAAAAGTTCGTGAAAACCCAACGTTAAATAAGGTATAAAATAATTTAGAGTGTCTTATAATAGTATGAAATATTTATAAAGTCCTAGATCCCCACTCCTTTGGAAAGAGGTCACATTGCATGTAACAGGCCCATGCCACGAACCTAGTTTACAACCCAAATACATTGATAAAGAAAACTATACTATTGTATTGTATCTTGATTATGGTTCCACTTCGTCAACCACCAACCCATCATGAGAGGCTAGTATTACTCTAGATTCTTACCTAGTGAAGTACAACTAGAACACCGCCAGAACATTGAGTCATTTTAGATTAGCTATCACTAATATCTAGTTGGAAATTCCTCCAAAAATTGATTATGACCAATCATACCACAACCACTGCACTCTAATAGGATTCCCAGGTATTGGGGATTCTTGTTCCTCAACATCCCACCCTGGTGATATATAATGAAATTTTCAATATAATCATTATAGATACCACTTCTACATTATTAACCTCAAATTGAATCATATAACTTCTAGAAGAACTAATGCCCAGTCTATTAACTGAATAACAATGGATTAGAACCTCACCATCCATCAAATTCAGCATAGTTATGTTGGAATAGGTTACTAATTTAGATATTGTAGTCAATCAGAAAATGTTATCCTTTTACAAATTTTCATATACAAGACCATCAATAAATCTCCATGAAAATATGAGATTATATATAGCTCGAGCCAGGAAAAATCATTGAATCCTAGTAAAATGGATAGAATACCATATTAGAGACATAGATCCCCACTGCAAGTTTATGAACTCTTTGTCTTAGTCATCCATAAATATCTATAAAAAGAAATAATTATATAAGAGAATATGGATTTCCATTCCTAACATGTACTGAGGTTGGAATTCTTGAGTAATGACATCCCACCATTTATTGGATGAACCATGCAGAATATAATTTGTGATCATTATTGTCCTCTTCGGATGCATCTCTTGATGATTTTATATAGAAATCATGACTTACAACCATGTCATAGAAGTCTGATGCCCACCATAAAAAAATAGTTTTTTATACATTTTGAATTTATATAAAACCTATTAAATTATAATGGTAGTTTGAGAAATTCTTTTACAATAATGTATCATATGAAGGAAACCCTTCATAAAATGGGAATCATTTCCAACATCAATAATGCATGGTGGTGTCATAGGTGGAATTACGGGATGTAGAACTATAGTCTTAAAGACGAAAAAATCTATATAATGGTCATCAACACCCTCATAGAATGTGTATCAAGCCCTCCATGACTATGTGTTTTTAAAATTCAAAACAAAAGCCTCATAATAGATTTCATGAGTTCAAATTATTATAGATAGATGAATACGATATGTAGAAGATTGCCTATTTTTAGAGTGATAACTCACTTACTCCAAAGAAATATTTATCTAGGTGATATTGGGAAACCATAAGAATCTAAATGGATCATACGATACACTATCAACTACCCAAAAAAATGGTTGGGTTTAGTTCAAGGTTTCATATTGCACAACAATGGTCCTAGTATATGGTGTCATGATTTAAATTTATATAGGATAACACACATTAATTTGAAATTTGAACCACTATCTAAATGTAACCATTTCATTCACAATATAATTTTATTCAAAACACATAATCATATATATATATATACATATTTCATGATCCATTCATATGTGTCACCATTCCAAAATTATAAAATGCATACTCTTTATAATTCGAAATTGGAACATTATATGACAACAACCTAGAAAATACAATAGGTACCAGGATGTAATAGTTCTTAAGAAAATTATTTCATCAAATTAATCATCACTCCCAATTTATATAAGTAAAAGATTAAAAATTTATAATTTATTTTTTAGAAATCAAATCGACTAATATATCATCCTAAGGAACAAATGGTTCTTGAATCGAATATGGAATAGTTTTTTAATTATGGTTCCATCATAATTCTATATGGTAAAATCATTTATACTAATATAAACACTTAAATTAATTCGATTATCTTATCTTTACTTGAATCGTTATCACATTTCCATATAGATAAAAAAAATGAACCATTAATATATACATTAGGAAAAATAAATAGTAAGTAAAAATGGTATGAAAAATATCATGGAATATAAGTTGTGATGTTCCAGTAATGATTCATATTAAACCACCTCCTTGACAAACTAGATCATGGGTATTATAGTTCTATATCAATGATATCAACAATAATAAATTCAAAAACTATATGTTCCTCTGACTAGTAAAAACAATACAACTACTAAAGGAAAAAATGAAAATGAAATATCTCGTCACTTGTAATTTTGATTTCCCATGTTTGTGGGTCGTCTACTCCTAAGAATAGGATAAATACCATATTTCAAAAAATTCCTTGTATCTTATTAAAACCTAAATAGAATGACACAAATAAAAAAACATCTACTTCCACATGTAACAGACAAAACCCTAGGCAACAAAATGGAGACTTGAGCTGATGGGTTATATGTACTTCATCACGCCTCCTCGTATGTTGTAGGCTTCCGATTTTCACTGAGGGACTACAGTGGTACTAAGAAAGTACTAGACCCATTTAATTTGAGTGGAACAACGATAACAATAAATTTATATAAATAATGCATCACAATATAACTATAATCATAGTAGTAAGATGTATAATAACCAGTGGTTGTTGATAAACCTCAAAGAACTTTTAGTAACAATCAATCCCTGATTCATATAAAAAATGATGTCATTTCATTCTTATGTAAGAAATGGGGTTCCATGGGATATATAGTTAATTTATTTAAAACATGTAATATATATTAATTGAAAAAATAAAAGATATATCCACGATTGTGGAAAGAATACACATGGTCCTCTACTCCCATTATACCATTATATTGGAAAAAAATATCACGATTCAATGACAAGGAACATTCCCTTGTTTCTACCTATAGCAATATGGTATTTACGTGCACCAAATGGATGCATGAATATGGTTTGAGATAAACATATTAGGCCACCACAAATGGTGTCTAGAGTACTCTATTCAATGGGTATTTTATATCATTGTAAGGTTTTATATATTAAAAAAATGTTGATATACTTAAACTAATTAAATTAAGTTCATTGAGTGCACCTAGATTTCACTAAATTCTTTGGCATATTCCATAATGTCACTGATATTACTTTACCTAGTACATTGATTGATATATAATTATAAGTAATATTTATGTATGCATACTCACTATATAATGAAGGGAATATATATGAATATACAGAGATACTAGGTTCTAGTGGTATTACGATGTAACATAGGCATCCAATCATAGTCAAGAGAGTTATTGGATCTAACGAGGTTATTAGACCATAATCTCTTGAGATTGTGAGACAACATACCTATATCTGAATATATTTGGGTTTTTCATCATGCCTAACCACTAAAGCAATGGAATGTTTATCATCATGAAAATTCTAAAAGTAAATTGTTTCGAATATCATTCCCAAAACCCAATGTAACGGATCCTTAGACACCATGATTATCATGTCACATAAACATTTCCAATGAACCAATATCAATTTTCCAATTATAATAATAATAGTGAATCACCTTTTAGAAACATTCATTCACATAACCAAAACTGACCATTGGGATCAAAAATTGAAAAAAATCCTAAATCTGTTTATAAAATGTGATTTTAATTTTCCACACAAATTTATATAATTAAATTAAAAAAACATTGTTTATATAAAAGTTATTTTCTAATTTGATGTCAATAATATGCACATATGATATGTTTTGATTGTAAAAAATATATTTCAAGAAGGTAATTTAATTCAATACAACGAATGTGGTTGAAATAAATGAGCTACAACTCCAATAATGACCTAGAATTGGTCCAAAATTATATCTTAACATTGTTAATTTAACATAAAAAACAAATGCAAATTTTTAGAAATCACAAGGATGTGTCTGACA
The DNA here is from genome assembly GCA_963277665.1 of Viscum album. Classification (NCBI taxonomy): domain Eukaryota; kingdom Viridiplantae; phylum Streptophyta; class Magnoliopsida; order Santalales; family Viscaceae; genus Viscum; species Viscum album. The sequence goes on from OY728160.1 coordinate 446,822,628, forward strand.
TGTCATAAAATAAATATTTCTATAAAAAACTATTGGTTTTTGTAAAATATACAATTTTTTTTATTTTGGTAGATGTCCCCTTATCAATTGTTTTCAGTTGAATAGGGCTTGAATAGAATAAATATAAATTAGAGAAAAACATACAAGAAATATGGAATGATATCTTTGACCAATATTTCCTAGAATATGGAGATATGAAAGAAAAATATAATGATCAAGTGTAGAGAGATTACAAATTTCTATCCAACACAACTAATAGTGATGTAAATACACACTGGATGAGAGTGTTTATTCAAATCCTATATCATTCACAGAGATTAGCACAACATAGGAATTGAATGCACTATGTGAGAGTAGAAACAAAGATGTGTATGTAAAATATAATGGTGAATCATTTTATTTCTTCCTAATTTTTTAGTGTTTCACAATTAGCCAAAATTTTGTTAACCATGATCTAATAGTTCACCCAAAACAATCCCAATATACCCCTCGCATGAGGTATGAGAATAGTTTGAGTAACCATCCACCACTCATAACAAACCCCTCTATCAATTTTCTGAGATGAGTCACATGAAGAAATGACCTGATTCACATAGTTTATTCTAACAGTGAACCGTATCCACTATCTAATAAACCTTGAATGATTTGGGCAATCTGTGACCACTCAAGGGCATAGTTTGGAAAAACAATGCACATCGACTTTTCCTCCACAACCCAAATCGCCAATATATAAAAAATTGAGACATGCTCTTAACACCATTTTTATGAATTAGATTACACTCACTTAGATAAAATGGGGATTTTAAATTTGTAACAAATGATATGTAAATTTTTCTAATGTTGATTTATTATAATAGGAATGTTTTAATAAAATCTATTTTATATAGGAAATTGATATTTGAATGAAGTGTATCAAACCCACATTTGATGTCCATAATGAAATCTGTCAATATAACTCAATTTTTATTAATAGTCAATTTATATTTTCCATCATATTGGGGATTATAGTCCATTTTTTTTTGAAGTCATTTTACAAGTGATATGGAATAATTTTTTAGAACATCACGGTCAACCATTTATCCCAATCAGGTATGGTTCTTATCAGAGTCTAATAATTCATATATAATTATTCATAGTATATCATTGAAACATTATTTACTAAGAATAAATTAATAATGGTGATGAATTGAAAAGTATTTTTATGTTATTACACTATAACCCTTATGGAATAATGTCCTTTGGATTTCATTGGACTTTTTATTATAAATTACATAGTGATGTCATCCCATTTCCATTTAGTTATGGGTAATGGTTGCATCATCCACGGGGACTATTAAAATTCTACACTAACATGATAACAAACAAATAAATTCAATTTAAATTAAATGTTCCATATAATTATGTTTTCCTACATGATGTTATCATAGAGATCTCAATACAATTTTTTCATCCAATTGTTAAAAGAAAATATTGATATATGATCAACTTTTAATACAACTATATTTAACTTGAGTTTCCATGGAATTCATATTCATGTCCAAAATTTGGAATCATGCTCATTATTCAGTATAATATATATACATTTCTCATTTATTATAGAATATATATTACTCTATATTTTCATATAATCCCTTTGACCATCATAGATCTTTACTAAAAATGATATATGAGAAATCATTTGAGAAAGGAAATATGTTGTTCCGTCCATTTTGATTTCCATGTCTATAAATTGTTTGTATAACATGATTTTATCCTTTATAATACTCAAAATATATTATATATATATATATATAATATACCAATGGTTTATAACCATTGTTAATGGTGCCAAAATCATCAGTATTGATACACCGACTATTTTCGGAACCATGGATTTTGAAGCCTTCAATATAGAGCTATATCCATGGTTTCTACTAAACCCATTTGTATATCCTATGAGATTTTAATCATAACCATGGTTTTAGTTAAATAGTGTGTATATATCTATACACATGGTAAGTAAAACCATGGGTATACATTACCTCAGAAGATACCACATTCCCACATTTCATTGAACATTAGGTATCCCTTCCCGCCCTATTTAGTAGCAACAACCCTTTTAGTCCATCATGAACATGTAATAAAATAAAAACCATAGTACACATACAATGAAATGAATGAAATGAATGTATTGAATATTTATAATTCAGTAAATATAAGTAACTAATTTTTAAATCATTTACAGTAATATAATTTCATATACATCCATAAAAGCAATCAATTCAAGTAAAAAAATCCATATTGAGACATACTAAAAACTAGAAAATAAAGGGGATCAATATATCCCCCACATCCAAAATTCCCATCCTCATTAACATCATTAACATCATTATCACCACCATCACCAAAAAAAAATTAGGGCACCCAAAACAACATCATCATCAACACCTCCACCAACATGTTCATTTCGATTGGTAGTATCCTATTTGGCATCCCACATCACATAAAATTAGGAGAACATTGATTCTATAGATGAATCAAAATAATTAGAGATCTCTGATGGTTGTGTTATAATAAAATCTAATATATATTTTAGGATGTGATCAATGCTATGTTGACTTATTTCGAACTCATGTAGAGAAAATTCATTTCCCCATCTACTTCTACATGATTATTTTTATCCTGGTCAAGGCACCCGATGAAATACAATTCCTAGTAAGGTTGATATTTTTCGTAGGATAACATTAGAATCACCCCTTGTGTTCCACTCCTAATACCTATATGAAATGACCATTTGGAATAAATTATTTATCTTCATTCTCACCGAGGGCCTCTATGGAGAACTGTTGGAAATATAAAAATGATATATAATTATTAATTACATATAAAAATTTGAAATATAAATATAAAACATACAATAATTTATTAGTTTTATGTATTTATAGCACATATATAATATTTCATCATACACAAACATTTTTTTATTGTGGCACAAAACCTTGGATTCCTATGGTAGTTGCTGTAGATAACATTTATTTGTATAATACTAAATTATTGAATAATATAAATATAATAAAATTAGAGTTTATTACAATTGTATCTATTGAATAAATCCATCAAATGTAGAAAAATATAAATATATAATTAATTATAAATTCAATACTGCATGAATAACATTAAAAATACATAATAATTAGCATTCTAAACATGGGTATGATATGGATTCCCCTTGTATATCCATTTTTTTCCAATTCTATGTGTGATATGTTATTTGATTATTCATTCACTTAGAAAATATGATCAAATGTACTTTTTGTTCCTTTTTTGGTTATGTTGTTTGGTAACTTGGCCATTTGGCCGATTCATTCATTTAGGAAAATTTGGATAATATGGCCATTTCTTCTAATTAGTCATGTATTTTCATTTAGGACAATTGTGAAAATTTAGACCTTTTGGAATTTTTTGTCCAATTTGGTCATTAAGGTCAATTGGTCTATTTAGGCTAATTTAGACTATGTAGGAAAATTTGGCAATTTATTTGGACCCTTGTGGCCAATTAGGCAAATACATGCCAATGAAGTAGTTTATTTTTACATTATTGGAAACATAGGCCAAATTTGTCCATATATGGCTAAATATTCCATTTAGGTCAATTAGGACACTTAGGTCAATTAGGCCATTTAGTCTAGTTTAATTCAATTTGGGAAATAGGGATAGTTATCCCAATTAGGATGTTTATTTGGAAAATTAATGCTAATTTGGTCATTTATTTGTATAATTTATACAATTTTGGATAATTTGTAATATAATAAAATTTACGCCAATTATGTTGTATACGAAATTTAGGTAATTGATACCATTATTCCATAAAACCGTTATGAAATAAGCACATTTCTTCATTATTACATTTATAAATTCATTCCATTTATTCATTTGGCCATTTTAAAATTAATTCATATGTCTATTTTGGCCATATGGCCCATTAAGTTATTAGGCAGTTAGGCCATGAGGCCATTCATCCAAATAACCAATAGGCTATTGGGATAATTCTTCATTAGTCCATTTAGTACATTTAAGCACTTTAGGCCCATTTGGACACTAGGAACATTAGCACATTAGGTCATTAGGATGTTATGATGGCAGGTCGTAAGACCATTAAGCTATAAGACAAATAGTACATTAGGTCAAATGGCTAGTTGGTCATTAAACCAATTTGCTATTAGTCTATTAGAACATTTATACCATTAGTAAATTTAGGCAGTTTGGCCCTTTATCCCATTTATCCATTAACCATTTCGGCCAATTTTCTGTTACCTGTTAGGTAGATTTCTCATTAGGCTATTAGGAATTTAGGTCAATAGTTTATTAGGCCACTAGGTTTTTCGTCCAATAGTCGATTATCCTATTATTCCATTATTCCATTTGAACATTTTTCCATTTGTCTAATTATTCCCTCGAGGCAAATTAGAAATATAAGTCCATTTAAGCCATTAGGTCTTTTAGGCCATTTAGGACAAATATGCAATTTTGGTCAATTAGGATATTTTGGAAATTTTATGCTAATTAGTCCATTTATTTTATCAAATTACTACAATTAAGAATTTTTTTCCAATGTAGGTCAATATAGGACAATTGGAACTATTACACTATTTATCTGTCAAATTTAGCCAAATTTGGCCATCCAGGTCAATCAGGCCAATTTGGCCAATTTTTCAAATTTTTCCAATTACGACATTAATATTATTGGTCCAATTATTCCATTATTCATTGAGGACATTGGGGAATTATGTCATTAGGCCATTATGCAATTAGCATATCATGGAATCAGGCCATGAGTCAAGTATCCCATTAGACCATTAGGCTATTTGGTCATTAAGCATGCAGTCCAATAGGGAAATTGGACACTAGGATATTAGGCTATGATTTCATTACACGATTAGTACATTAGTACAATTTTACATTATGAAATTAGGCCATTAGGCCATTAGGACTTTCTGGAATTAGACAATTTAGGCCATTTAGGCCATCGAGGCAATTCATTCAATTTAGGCCTCTAGTTCCTATAGTCACATTAGCATATTTGTACATTAGTCTATGAGGCTGTATTCAAAATTGGATATTAGGCCATTTATTATATAATGGAAATTTATACCTTTAATGAATTTAGGCCCTTAATTTTTTAGGTCGTTAGGCTATTTGGCCCTTTAGGTCTTTGGTCCTGTAAGGTTGTTTGAGAAGTTAGGTCTATTGGTCCGTGTGGAGATCTTGTCATTAGTTATGCTAGGTCGTAAGTCTATTCAACCTATTTACCATTAGGAAATTATATCAGTTATTCCATTTATGCGTTTGATCCATTTAGGATTTTATTCCATTAAATCCATTCAGGTCATTATTCTATTAGTCCATTTATGTTGTTAGGAAATTTAAGTCATTAATCCTTTTAGGATTCTAGACCCTTGATTTAATTTTACTCATTAGTCCATTTTGGTCATTAAGAAGTTTTGGAAATTATTCAACTAGGCCCATTACGCTGTTAATCCTTTAGGATGTCAGAACATTATGTTTTTGGGCCATTATGCTTATTAGACAATTGACCAACATGATGTTTTGAAATATTCCCTACTTTTTCAGTTAAGTCATTATCCAATTTAGATTGTTATTCCATATATACCATTTTTTGAAATTAGTCTATTTTACCCACTATCTATTAGGGGATATGTTCAATTGTCCATTAGGTAGTTTGTAGAATATTATGTTAGGTCATTAGGATATTTTGAAATTTATCCAATTTTCCAACTTCCCATTTCCCCATTTTTCTATTTGTCCAAATAGGTATTTTCTAATTTTTACTTTTCAGCTTTTTCCATTTATCTATTATGTTAAATTACGCCAATTTGGCCATTTTCCAAAAATTTAGGCCATTTTATGCCATTTTATGCAATTCAGTCCAATTATGTCTAGTTTTTTTCAATTATACCATTTAGGACAATTAGTCTAACTTATGCCAATTTACTCTAATTTAGAGAATTTGAGAAAATTAGGCCATTTGGCCATTTTTCCATTAGGTCAAGAGCTCATGATGCCACCCGGAGATCAGGACAACATAACATTTATGAAAATTTAGTCCATTATTAATTTATTTCATTAGGTTGTTAGTAAATTTGGCCATTTTTTCATTAGGCCATAGAGACATTTGGAAATTTGGCGATTTAAAATTTTTTCAATTTATCCTGTAGAATGGGGTATTTCATGCCTTATTAAAAATATATTAATGTCAATAAAGTATAAATGTTTCCATTAATATATATATATACATATTACATCTACTGATATTAAAATACATTCTCCCTCTCATCCATAGGCATTTTAGTTCACCTAAAAGTGTGATAATATGTCATTGAATCATTTTACCTTTTGTTTTATCTGAATGCATACAAGGAACTAAAATTAAAAACTTGTAACGAAAATAAAATTTTCTATGTAATCCATTAATGATTAAGGGTACAATTATTTAATTAATCTTATAATATGTGGTCAATTTGTGATATTGTTTTTTGGATGTTTTGGGGAATATTGGTACACCCCCAACAGATGAAAAGAGTCTACAGTTCCATCCACCATGTAACTCATGCTTATTTGATCACTTGAACATCCCATGTACCATAAACATTTTAAACGTAGTAGCTTCACCATATGTAAAGCTAAGATGATGCTTCAATGAACATGTTAATTAATATAAATACAACATATATATATATATATAAATTAAAAAAAAATTCATACCCATATATCTAGCCATTATTTCTACCTGATTACATTAGTGATATACCTAAATGATATTGGATTCACCTGAATGATGTAATTATACTTGTATAGTGTTCCAATGAATCTTTTAAACTCCCTATAATATTAAAATATCATCCGATCAACTTCTTTATAATCCACCATTATTTGTGTTTTTTAATTCAATCCTCACACATACTTGTGCAACCACATTTCCTACAAGAATATTACACAGAATAAGATCAAAAGAAAAAATAATAATTATGTAATAGTTATTATGAAAAATTGAGGTGATATATTTTTATATTTATATTATAAGAAAAAATGATTCATACTGATTATTAGGGTATGATAAATCCTTTGGTTGTATGGAATAAGAATCCTATGAAGGTTGTTCATGTTTTAATGAATGTAATTGGAGATCTTCATGCACTGGAGGGGATGATGAAGGAATATAATCATCGGATCCAACATCTATAGTAGGAAATGAATGGCACATAAAATTTTTAAGATATTGGTAATAGGTTTGGGGATAAATCAATGGATATGGATTTGGTAAATATGGGAACATCCAAAGAGGTAGATTATACATGGTATGAGAAAAAGAAGCTAAAGAAGTATATTATGGAGACATGGTAGTGAATATCTCTTATGGATCATGTGGTTGATGGAAAGGTGTGGAATATTGGGATTCTATTGGTGGGTTAGGGTGTAAATGGGTACGATCGGTACTCTATCATTATCTTGGAGCACCCCCACTCAAACCCAAATTAATAGGCTGATAATGACACTAATATTAATAAACATAATGTTTTTAATTTTTTATAAATAATATGAAACTCACATTATATGTTATGTAGAAAAAATATATTACCATTATATAATCTCAAAGTAAACAAGGGGAGGAAACCTGAGATCACACATTTTTAGATAATTTTTAAATAATAGATTCCTCTTATGTACTTCAAAATTTATCATAATCATCATAATAATCATTTGTAAATTTTTTAGAAATATTGTTTTACGATAAAAAAATAGAATTCAAATAAGTCAAATACATTTTTATAACATGTTTTAGAATCTATAATATGAAACTATGTTATACATATTATAAAAAACCATATTAAACCCATGTTTTTTTAATAAAATAAAATATAATTAAATTAAAAAGAATCAAGAATAATAAAAAAAATTATCATTTTAAACTCATATAATGTATATGTTATTATGTATTCACAAACACTAGAATCCCACTTAAAGGTAAACTAAATGATATATGAAAATATATGGTTTCTTTTATACATTTCCCCACTACATACGGTTAAACATCAACTCTCAAAGTGGGTCAATTCAAGTCATAATATATAATATTTTGGTTAGCACAAATGGGGGCATCAATGGCGTCAATCTAATCCCCTCCATCATGAAAATTATGTATTTGGACTACATCATTAATGACACTATAATCATGTCTCTAATTGTCTTTCACATAAAACACTTGTTTTTAAATTAATTAAAAATTTGATTTTTCATCAGTAGTAAGGAATAGTCCCACATTTATAACTATAAATCCCCAATGGTGAATAAATGTTTTATTTTTATCATTGAATGAAACCAATTACATTAAATCATAATGGATACACCAAGAGAGTAGTTATAAAAAATACAATATTTCCTCAAAATGTAAAAAATAAGAAAAATTTTCATAATAGAGCCCACTATATGATGTAATTTCATAAAAATTAATTGTAGAAATTGAAATAACACCATCATGATGTGTTCTCATTTTCACCACTCAATCAGTTGTGAAAACATTATACCAATTGTTTATTAAATATTTATATTCACTATCCAATGAATTGGGACCCAAATATAACTATCTTAGTTTGAGTAGAATAGAGTAAATAATTAAACTGAATACCTCAAATGTATAAAAATTATAAAAATAAATGAATTTTTGTATTTTATGTTAATTTTTTTATGTTTGATACCTTTGATTTCATCCAATAATGAAACTATTTTCTATACAAAGCCAATATCCTTCTGAAATTCAAATATTCATGAAAAATACTTCTATTTTTTTCCGTTATATACATAAAATGTTAAATAAAAGTGTATGGAATATGTTAAATTATATAGTATGAAATAATATATAAATATTAAAATCAATTACTTTATATAGTAATCAGATAGACCCTATTGAAGTAGAATAGTGTGATGTGCCATATCACACTCATTAAGGGTCAATTTAGCCAATTTATATTCCTAAATAGTTCCCCTAGTTTTCTTAAGAGATGAAAATGATGAAAAAATTTCTCTATTATTCGCATTTTAATTTCACATGGGATGGTTATATGTTGTTCTAATATCAAAAAAAATATTTGAAAAAAGATCCATTCATTCTTTATCCAAATAACCATTTACAATAGAACTGTCATGGTGTTTATTATATTAGATATATTATTTCACTCTGACCATTTCATTCTTTAAAATACACTAACCGAAAATAAATTGGTCCCCCAAGAGGAGATTCAATTGTAAGATAAACTATTAAATGGTACATGAATTTGAGAAATGCTAGAGGAATATTTTTCCTACTCACATAAAACCAATGTTGTCTCATAATACATTTTTTTCATGACGTATTGGATAAAATATTAGAGTAAATGTATCTAAAATTAGGGAAAAGAGAATCACAATCACCTTTAAATTATTTAATAGTAAATTTCTAATAACCTTTGGAATAAATTCATGCTAAATAATGTGATAATGAAATGATAGTAGGGATTTATGTTTCAAATCCTTTCTGTTGTCTCATTTAGATATGTTGAGGAAATTATAATTTATGACCATGATATTCTCCAATACATATTGGCATTTATTTTTCCTTATAAATTTCATCACATAATAACAACAAGGAACCATCCATTATTTTCATCGATACACAAAAGATGCAGTTCTGTTTGAAATACCACAAAAAATTCGTACAATATTGGATGTCATAAGTTGACTTTCCCATGATATTTTGAAGGATTTTTTGAAAAAAAAATCACACATATTTTTCATAACATGCGTTACATCTAAATAAAGATTTAACATATTCAGAGACCAATATGGGAACTCCAAAAAGGAAAATTTCATTTTTCTAATTAAATGTTGATTTCGGTTCAACATTATTCCTCTCATTAAATTTAATCAACCCATACCCTAATTAAAAAAATAAATATTTAAATTAAATAATTACATTAGTTCATTAAATGTGTTGTTATGGATTTTTCGTGTCAACAACATTCTCTAACATCTAGAGATTATTCTTTTGTTGATGATACATTGGAAATAATCATCGATAACCCATGAAACTAAAACAATGACTATATTTAATCGTTTTTGATAATTTATTATTCCTATAAACATGACATGAGGATTTTGAATTCATACTCAAACCGAAAATCATTTTACAAGAAGAGAAATCATTTATATACAATAAAATGGAAACAGTCATCTGAAATATTTTTTTTCTAGAAGCATTCAACGTGTGCACATCTATACCCAAAATTTATCTCCAATATAATATTAATTTTTTTAATAAGGTGTCTATATCTATTATAATATCTGAATAACCGTATATTTGAATACAAGAGAAAGTGAAATGTTTTTTTTCAAACACATCCATCGAGGAATATTATAAATGTGAATAAAAACTAACCCTATTCTATAAGAAATACTATTATGACCAAATGGATTAAAATCATCATAAGATAGACCCAAATTCATATTATGCACCATTTTTATAAAATCGGTATGTTGTGAATAAATTCCCACCATGCTTATCCATCTACAGGATAACCCAAAACTTCATTACATTTAATTCTCTTAGTATAATTCCATTTCATATTGGTTAAAATTTATACCATTTTTAATAAACATTGATGCATGTAAATCAATGGAAGTTCCACAAGACATTATATGGAACATGATATGGTGTTCCAAAGGTATTTAAATTCTATAATTATTTAACAAATTTTTTCTAGTTATTGAAGTTTTTTTTTTCCTCCTAAAATATACAATAATCTTTCAGACAATCATGATTAGTATTTGTAAATAATATAATCTTCTAAATTAAAATCGATAACTTATAATGATTTGATGTAATATCTACACAATTATGAATAAAATACATAAAAATGGGAAGAATGTAATCAATGGATGTATTAGAAATTCCAATCATGGTTTTTATATGATTAAAAACATTAAATGTTCCAACTTTTTAAGTTTAGTACATTAATAATATACAAGAGTTTCGAAATTATCCATTTATTTTATTACACTACCAACATTACCATTATCAATATTTACCACATATGTATTGATATCATTTACTTCTACCACATCCATTATATCTACATCTTTATGATGGAAAATTTAAATCCAATCAAATAAAAAACTCTACAAAATACTTCATTCATTCCATTCATGAACAATATAATATTGTCACATCTCTTTATTTTTATTCAAAACATAATTGTTTTTCTGAAATCCTTATTTTGTTATTTTTTATCAATCATATTCCTATATTAACAATGATCTTCCAACATAATTATAAAATGGAAAATCTATATGACCTCTATCTAATGCATTGTCAATAAAAATCTAATACAATATCCATATTCTATTGAAAGTAAATTAATATCCAATACGTATGATAAATAAATATTCTATCAATTATAATATAGAGAAAAAAATTATGTTCAAATAAAAATGTAACCCATAATTACAAAATTCATTATAACCAATTTCAATTTGAATGACATCAAAGAATCTATGACATTTAAATTAAAAAAATATATCCATACTATGTCAAAGGAGAAAGATTCCAAATGTTTTATGATATATGAAATGGATTAAAAATACTTCTAAAAAATTACAAATATCTAATTTGGAAATTATTGATAAATTTTTCCAAATTTAATTATATTATTAAATATATTTAATGAAATGAATAAATTATATAATCATATAAGTTGAATAACATAAAGGAAGCATTCAATGAAAATATTAATATATTATTTGACTCATTTTTATTCAGAATGAAAATAATTCATTTGAAAACATTATATAATGTCTGAAAAATAATCATTGGAATATTATATAAAAATAGGAAATGGTCAAAATGTTGAACAATAATGAGTATGAAAAATAATGATAGAATTTAAAAAATCATTATTTTAATATAAATTCCCACTGAAATCATATTATTAATATACAAAATTTATATGAAAAATCCCAAGTTATAATTTCAAATATAATCATTTGACTATTTATTTTATATTTGAAATCAAGTGTTGTGGTTGTATAAGAATATTCTAAAAAATAACAAGTTTGGAAGAGACTACATTCCAATACAATATTTCATTGAGCTCCCCAAGATTTATTAATATTAAATCAACCACTTTTTATGTGTAAATATGTATCTATATCTTATTTATTCCAAATTAATTTTCTCCTTAAACTAATCCCCCATAAAATATCCAAATGAAATCCATGGAAATAACATCCAATCAGCTATATAAAAAAATTAACAAACCCCATTATATTCCTTAACTTGGATGTGCACATATTCATCCCACATTAAATTAATCCATATAATAATTTAGAAAACAACATATCTTATAAATAATAATGGACATTTTTTTAAAAAATACACCTCAATATCCATTTTCTAGATCATATGGAATCATTATCACATTGGAAAATCTCACATTTCATTTATAAAATACAATCTAAATATCCATCACCAAAGGGGGGTATATATTATTGATAATATCATCATATATAATAGGAAATCCCCAATGGGAAAATACCAATGTCAACAACATATATTCATACTAATGAAAAGAAAAATAAAAATAAATATTCTTGAAATTGAAAAAAATAATACCCATTTGAATGCATATACTAGTACACCAATCATGGATATAAAATTAAAAATAATAAATCAGAATCTAATATGAAACAATGGAATACAGAATTATCATCAAAATTACAGTCATTAAACAAAAATCATGAAATTAAAACATCGCAAAAAATCTTTATTTCTAAAAATACAAATGAATAATTACCTAAAGATATCTTGGTTAGGTTATCCCATATAGATAAAAATGAAAAAAAACAATGCATTAAAATAAGTTTTAGGAACTGATAATTAATATAGATAAAGATAAGAAACTCATAGAATCATGGGAAAACATTGTGGAGTTGATTCATCCATCATCGATTTGGTAAGGGAAGAAGATGAACCAACAATGGGGGGGGGGGTAGATACACATCAACAAGTGAGGGGTGGGAGAGAGATAATTAATAATGATGGATTCTATCCCAATTTTTTTAAAAAACCATTGGTTTAGATTATCAATACCCACGCTTTACATAAATGGTGGGTATAAAAAAACTCCCTAGAATATATACCCACATTTTATTTATTCCATGCGTATAGCTCCACAGTGATAGCTGCATTATATAGTAGTGTCATCATAGAGAAGGTTTTATGAACCTTTAATATTAGGGAATCATCCACTTTATTCACTATACTATGATGGTAGTGGATTTAGACTTCATTTTCCACAATCATATCTAACCATACTCAATGAAGAATAGTAATATTATTCCCTATAAATATATATGAAATTGACATTAAATATTTATATATATCACACTTTACAAAATATTTATAATGTATTTATATCATTGATTAAATATACATCTCAATCATATATAAATAATCATTGAAACAATTATTCTCATGAATCTTTACCTATCATGAGGCATATGCAATAACATTATCATTTATCATGAGTATACATCCCAATAAATTCATTGAAGCATCACTATAGATCTGAAATTCTTCCACACATATGGGTAGTGTTAATATAAGTATAGGAATGAGCCTATTTCTCACACTCTTAATGATCAATTTATAATCATCAGTGTGAAAAATATTCTCTCTATTCTATGATATATTTGATAGTTTGTTTAGAATCCATGAAATATTCCCCTAAAATCATCAACAATACCTAGATAATCTGAGAAATATCTGAATATCAATTATGTATTTTGATATTTTCCACTCATAAATCACCTTTGCCTATGACAGAACCACATATTACCCTGTTATTTTGATAATATTTCTACTTTTTTTATTTTTACTTATTTAAAAAGAAATTTTTTTTACTTAAAATATACCTTATCATTTTTCCATGTTATTGGAACAATATTTCAATTACCAATTATTATATCAACAAATTTATCATATAAAGTAATATCATCTATAATGGACATACAAAATTTGTCTATGAATTCTCAAATGATTATTCACTACATCTGTGAATATATCTAGAGCATTTTTTGTCAAAATACATTAATATGAACATATATTTTATATACCATTGATGAAATATTTTATTTGAAAATTTCTCCAAACAATTAGTTGATGATATCCCAATCCAAGGATAACATTATTGAACTATTTTTCCCCACAAATCCAAAAAAACCTGTTATAATTATCTTTTAGTGGATATTTTTTCCAAATTGTGATGTGGGGTTTATTTATGATGTAATATCTATGACAAAAAACACACCAAATTTTAGTCTCAATATGGTATTCTTTTGATTTATAGGAAGTCAGGATTAATATTTGGGGTCGTATCAGTAGGTCATAAGATGGTTATATCTTCCATGGCACATTTAAGGAATAAATTTTTGGTTTATGTCATAAATGTTCCTTAGGGCTTATTCTATGAATTTTTTTTGAGTGAGTATATATACACCATAAATCCTTAGTTACATCATAAATATATCATACATGATTTTAAAATCGAAGCATTCCATTTTTTGGTGTACATTTTCATGGGGTTTTTACAAACATATTCATTGGTTTACGATGTAGACCCCTTCATCCTTTTAGTATTTACCGACCACCCTTTTGTAACATATCCTTCATTCAGAACACCGATATCTACCACTAACCCAATTCTATTCCTAGTGTTTTGGGTGACCTATGCTCATTCGGAATTTCTTTGTTCTGTGATCGATTTCTTTTGTGAGAGAGTCCATTTTCTCTTAGTGTGAAACCATTATTCATAATAATGTACATTAGTTACATAAGATTTGTTGGTTGTGTCTATTTATTGGTAATCATGTTCATTTGATCACATGTTGACATTTGTTTCCGACGCTTTTTCCAGGGCACACGCATCTGTATGTGGAGGATGCGCGGTTTTTACCCCGCATTCCCGCTTCCCAAAGGTGGGCAGCATCCGCTCCTTATTCAGGGACGTCTGCTCTTTGATCGAGATGGGGTGATGGGATGACGGTTCTTCCTTCCGTGGATACCTCCTTGGAACTTTTCACCTAGTCCAAGTCTCCCTCATAGACTTAAGACATAGTTCGTGAAACTCCTCCTCCTGCCATATCTTCATAGACACCAGTTAATTACGCTACTTCTGTCAGAAAATTCCACGTTTTCCAGTCAGGGCAGCAACCTTCAGTTAGGGGACTATTCATGTTGGTCATTATTGGTGTGTTTGGACACCGAAGATTGGTGTGTCTTTTTCCGACCCATATTATAGGGCTTCTCGAGGGCACGGAATCCTGAGGAATCCCACATAGAACACCGAGAATTTTATGCCGTAGGCATGTATATGAGGTTTTCCTCAGTGTCCAATTTTTAACACAAGGTATTCCACAAGTTTAACATCTAGCGGAGATGGATCGGGCTGATCAGAACACTGAATAGAGTGGGTCAGATAAAGGAACCCCCTAGAGGGAACACCGCCATTGGGGTCATCACATGGGTGGCCTCCCGAATGTTGTTAGACAGAACGGTGAATGGAATGGCATGATCCCACTGGGATGTGGCATCCAGAGTAAGGATCAAGATCGATGATTGAGTGGTTGATGGGGATAGTGAATGGGATGAAACCATCATGAGGATGACGATGGTTTTGGGCTTGAACATTAAAAAGTCTTCCTACGTATCCTCGTGGCAGGGAATCGAAGTCAACGTATTTCATCTGATGACGACTTTCCATAGATTGGGGTCTTCAACGGAATACCTCTAGATGAGGTCATAAAAGAATTACCATTGCAATGAAAATGGATTACAGCTAAATTGAGTGACAATGTCTTACCGCTGAATGAAGGTCCACGGTTTAACATAGTGTGGGACGAGGGTGAACCGATGCGAAGGGGGTCAGAATGATCGGGTGGTGAGCTCAAACCTCATGGAGGCTTCCTACGTACCATGCCTTGACATGGATCAAAGTCCACGTAGTTTGGAATGGGTCCTGTCAGTGAACTAACAAGAAATAGGTCTTGGGGTCCCATGGGTGGTGGTCCTGAACCTCGTGGAGTCTTCCTACGTACCATGCCTTGACATGGATCACTGACCATGAAGTTCAGGTAGGGGGCATGGGGATTACACCCTAGGCTCCCCGTAGTGTTGGTGAACCGACGTGAATGGGGTCTAAATAGCCTGGTGGTTGTGGGATTGAGCCTTAGGGAGGCATCCTATGTACCATGCCTTGACATGGATCAAAGTCCTCAGAGTTAAGTAAAGGGGTGTGGGGATTACACTCTTGGCTGCCCAATGTGATGGGGTTCCGGGCATGAACCTCATGATGACGTTCTATGTACCATTCCTTGACATGGATCAAAGTTCTCGAAGTTCTGGATGGGAGCATGGGTCTTACACTCTAGGCTGCCCAAGGTGATGGGTTGTTAGGATTGAACCTTATAAGGGATTCCTACGTACCATGACTTTACATGGATCAATTTCCTCATAGTTCATGTGGCGAATACAGTTTGGCATCATGCGGGATGGGGTGAACCGATGTGAAGGGGGTCCGAATGACCAGGTGGTGGGCTTGAACCTCGTGGAGGCTACCTACGTACCATGATTTGACATGGATTGAAGTCATCATAGTTCGGGAAGGGGCCTGAGGCTTACACTCTAGGATGCCCAAGGTGTTGGTGAACCAACTTGAATGGGGTCGGAACGACCGGGTGGTGGTGGGATTGAACCTCATGGAGGCTTCCTATATACCATGTTTTGACATGGATCAACATCCTTGTAGTTTGGGAAATGATTCATGGTCTGTGCTTAATCGAATCCCATCTGACTCGTGCTCGGTGTGAGAAATAAGTGGCAGTAGAGACCTGACAATCACATCACCAAAATTGCATCCATGGGATGTGGAGTGGGGCTTACATGTGGAGTGGCCTAGGGAGAGAGATATTGGGAATTACTCTAGGATGGAGGCCCAGAGGGGGTTGGGGCTTACTCCAAGATGGAGGCTCGTGGGCGATAAAGCGCAGTGGGAGAGGGATTTGGTGCCAATAAAAGGAGAATCACCATTTTCCACCATGCCCTTCGCTGGACCAGGGGACCAGAGATGAAAGGAGGAGCAGGTTTGCTGCCTCCGGCAAGAAAATATAGGGGCTTCTGCCAAGGCGGATGCCCTTTCCCCACAAACAAATGCCACTCCCAGAAAAAGGATATCATCCCTAGTGAAGACCAGGCGGCATGGATAATGTCAAAGACGGGGGGAATCTGCATCTGAGGCACAGGGTGAGGTCACAGTTTAACTTCATCTGCTGAAGACGAGGTTTCATGGAAGTTTAATGTCCTATAGCTCGGATGACGTGGGTTTTCTCCTCACCTATATGACTTACATAACTGGTTCCCTCTACTCCTTAGTGCATAGAATGGATAGGCTATGACGTGGTGAGGTGATGTCACAGAGAGAACCATCGCTGGGCCCACATTAGCATGGCTATGTGAAGAAGAAATAGTCGTTAGCGTGCCTTGAGAAGAAGCATCAGGAAAAGAAAACCAACAGGTGGTGTCATCTAGGGGACTCTGACATCACATCGTGCAAACCTAGAGGGTTGCATGGGAAAATGGATTTCTAAGTAGAGAAGTTCATAGGTAGGGTCCTTGTGAACCTCTGTTGCTCCGTGTGGCGAAGGGAACTTGTGAAGGGTTGTGCTTCACGAAGTGGGTTGCATTAGCCTTTTCATAGGGAAGAGGTTCATATGAGGGGTGCTTCGCAAAGTGGAAAGGCATTCTTGGATCACTTCCTCGTGGAGCAAAGGTGCCTCGCGGAGCAATGTGTCGTGAAGAAATGTGCTTTGTGAAGTTCAGTGACCCTGCCTTAGCATGGGGATCATGTGTAAATGAATGGTGTTTCACAAAGAATAAATTATCCGTGACGACCCGGGTCCCTTTGGGGATCCACTTCCTTCCCAATATTCCTGAGGCTTCATGAAATGAATCCCTCTCAAAAGAGGGGATCTAGACGAGACAAGGGGGAGGCACTCCACAGAGCAGAAGTACCTTGCACAGCTCATGTTTCACATAGTAGAAGGATGCTTCGTGATTTTGGAGCAGGGAAGTCGAAAGGTCTGATTTTCCATCCTTTGGTCTCAGGGGGAGCCCGATATTTTTAGGCAAGAGGCACCATGAAGTGAGCTTACGTGGCACGAGGGGGATATGGTTGCTTCGCGGCGGGTCGCAAAACATCAAATTCCATCGTGGAGCATCCCGCCTCCTTCCTTCGCGGTGGGATCATGAACGTCAAATGCGTTCTTGGAGAGGCCCACCTCATTACTTCGCTACAGGCTCGCAAACATCAAAGGAAATCATGGAGCATCCCTCCCCCTTGATTTGCGGCAGCCGCGGTGGTGGGTGGACTTCCACAAAGTGTCATCACGAGGTATCCAATGGGGCCTTCTTTGCGCTTCCTTATCTATCCCGAATTTTGACGCCTACAAATACCCCCCTCATACTTGGAGCCGTAGAGAGATCAAGGGTCGAATTCTAAGGGTAATCACCGAAACCCTCTGCCATTTGCGATGATGGCCCGTGAAGAGGGCTCGCTAGGCGGATAGGGGATATGCGTGCCGAGCGCGCCGTGATGCTCAGCGCGCACTGGACATGTCGCAAAGCTCTGAATGTTGTCACCTATTAATAGGGGGTGGCCATCTCGTATGTCCTTTGCATTCTTCACAATTTTTTCCTTTTTCTCTCTCGATTCGCGAAGCGCTATGTGCTCTGTGATTATTCTCTACGAATCGATTCTTTGCGACACACATCAAGTCCTCGACTCCGCGTTGCGCTCTGCGATCCAGTGCTTGAATGCCTCAGTAGCACTCTACGAACAATCTTTGTGACGAGACTTCGCGATCAAGCTCTCTAGATGAGGTTTGCAATCCTATCAGAATATCATCCAAGTTCCAAACCTGAATGTCCCACCATGAAGCTGCCAAGGAGGTGCATGCGGATGCTTCTTGGAGGGATGAGATGGAGAGTAGTCTGGGGATATGAGATTTGGTCTGTAGCCCATCAGACCATAGTTCACTAGTGGGGATACTGTCTGAGATCCAGAAAAAATACCCATTGTTTAGGAGGATTCTCTTATACAGCTTCGGGCTGAGGGATGATGTCTTCATCCATGAGGTGAGTAGGGAGGAGCTAGCTTACTGATATAGGAGCACGTTGTGCTGGTCACGATGGTTCAGGGCGGCCGACGGTTATTCCTGGGAGGACTTCATGCCTGTCATTGCCAACTGCTTTTACAAAAATCGGTACAACATCAATGGGAAGACATTATAGACTGAGATGTCCCCTCCTCTATACCGCAACATCCTCAAGGCGATGCTAGGGATCCCGAATAAGGGGTGGTATGATTAATGGGACCTGTTCCAGGGTAGAAATTTCACAGATGATTGGGCCTAGGCCTACTGGGTAAGCGCCTCGTGTGAGGAGTTCGTGGTGGAACTGAGAAGAGTGGGCCTGTATAAGGTTGCATGGGCTTCTTAGTTCCATATCTACCAGCTGAAGCAGCTAATACCGGACTTTTTGATCTGGTGGTCACTAGGGACCAATACCTTCCACCTGCTTCATGGGGAGGTCGGCATCAACTTATAGGGAATGAATCAGATCTATGGGGTCCCTATACTGGGGGTGATGTATGAAGAATTCCTCCCTACTATGGGTTTATGGGAGGATCTGGAGCAGATGATGCTTCTGGAAATGGCATTGATGGAGCTCGTGCCAGGGGATGATAAGGAGGCAGTGAGGGATGTCCACTTCAAGCAGTTGTTAAAGATGTTTCTGAACTTCCCGGTAGACCTTCAGTTCCAATCTAGACCTCAAACTGGCCCAAAAGTGCCCCAGAGTAAGGAACACCCGTACTTGAGACTGTTGGAGAATATACAAAATAAGACTTGGGGGATCTGTGTCAGCACTGAGCAACAACCAATAGTTAGGCTGGAGACCTTCATCGCATCTCTCATCTATGGTTGGATCCTACCAGTGAAGGATACCAACATGTGAGTTAGACCAAGTACGTTCATCATGGCATCCACAATGGTGACAGCAGGGCAAGTCAACATAGGGATACTGATCATTTCCAAGTTGTACAAGATGTTGTGGCACATCAGTGAGGGAAATAGTCTATAGAGAGTTTTCAGGTCATTCCTTCTCCTATACTGGTGGATCGCAACACAAATCAGGGGGATATAGAGTATCCAAACCCCATATCATCTCTAGGGTTGATCTACCACCCATCGATCCTCAATGTCGCAGGGAGCTTTCCGACCAATCTGATCGCACCATTGGTTCTTGAACCGGGTGTGGAGGGTAGATGAATTTAATTTACACCCATTTATATTGACGACGGGGGCCTTCGCGGATGATGGTAGGGGGCAGAATAGCATCGGGCCTACCTCCTGGCCTTTAGAGGTGGAGTCTTGGTGGCCAGGGAGGAGTGCAAGTCCCTCTGTGAGCGATACACCCCACATCGATTTGCAAGGCAATTCCGGTACCTACAGCGACTGACCCCATAGGTCTACCTGGAGGTGCATTATGAGGTCCAACCATGTGTGATGAGGCAGATGTGGATCATGTTCACATGGGAAGATGGGAAGATTTAGAAAGAACTACCACCACCGACCACCGTCCTCTGGTTGATAAAGGAATATTCCAAGAGCATGGAGGCAGCCTATTCTGGGGAGATGCTAAAGCGACCTACCACTCTAGTAGGTGATGGAGAGCCTCCAAAACCTCAGGACCGAGGCCGGAAGGCTGCAAGGGAATCCCACAGTGGTATGGCTATTGTAGCGGCGATGCCCACACTAGTTGAGGGGGATGTAGTGGTGCCAGATCCAGCAGTGGCTTCAGAGCCAGTGGTCCCAGGAGAACAGATTCATACAGAGGGGCGGCCACCAAGTGGATTCTGTAGGATTTACACTCATACCTTAGGAAAACTGTTGTGCCATATCGACATGTCAGAGAATTTTTTCTTCCCGGAGGGATGGGACATCTAGTATGTTAACCGGAAATCCCTCGGCCCATCTGAGTTATGGCAGCACCTTAACCGCCTCGGGATGGACTTGCCGGGGATTGGCCCTATTAGAGCTGATTTTTCAGTATCTCAGGAGGAGGCATGGCAATACATAACTGATCTAGAAAACATTATCAACTCTTGAGGTGCCTTGCACTTGATGACAGACCGGATCAGGGTGCTTTTGGGTCATACGGTCCCTCTGTAACACTCAGTTGCTGACCTGAGAGAGCGCTTCCCTCTACCGGAAGAATCGGACATGTCCGACATAGAGAGTATGCTGGAAGAGTTTGAGTTCGGCGATTAATCCTCAGATCTCGAATAGTTCATGGAGGCCCTCGAGGTAAAATCCCAGGTCCCTTTTTCAAGCTCTTCTCTTAGGTTACTCTATATTCTTCATCAACACATGCACTGTACAGGAGGACCTTATGCACATATGTCATTCTCGACCCTCAGTGGGTGTCGATCTAGGACCTTTGAGATCCATGCTCGTGGCTGCATCAACTTCCATGTCTGTCGGGGCTGGGACCTTTGATGTGGCTCCCCCGGAGTCTCCAGACCTGCCAACCATATACGGGTGGCCACATCATGGGGTTTCGAAGACATCAGCCCAGGAGCAAGACCAGGTATTTCACCTCTGTAAGTCTTCTCTAATTATTCTAAAACTGCCATCCATTGACCATGTTAACTGACATTAAAGTCCCCTATTTGGCATGTTCAATCCTTCAATTGTCCTGGGCTGCTACGGTGAAGTTGGTTGGGGATTTTGGTAGTGCCCTTACCAGGGGCATGCCAATGGTTGTGGTGGTGGACATCCAGCCTGACTGGAAAACATTGATATCAATCACAGTAGGGGGCACTAGTGGGACTGCACCTGAGTTTATTGAGGTGGGATCCGATTAATAGAATCAACCAGATGGTCTAGGCCCTACCACGCCTGATCCGACACTAGACGTGGACCTGGATGTGGAGTTCCAGGGGACATTCCCTGCATACAAGGTTCTCAATCATGATGACTGGGACGAGATGGCCTCTGACGAGGAGGAAAACAAAATAGTCTTTCACCAATAGTTGAAGCTGATCATGCACTTCATCGATGACACCCCCAAGCGCTATGGTTGGTTGAGATGGACAGAATTCGCTCACGACTGTGTGAACTTTGTGTCGGGGGAGTGGATACCAAGTGCCCTCACATGCTCATTAAATATCATATGGAGGAAATGATTCGGGAGAATGATAGTGGCCTTAGTGTGGGGTGGCAGTGATGGAAGGTGGTGAACATCAAGAGGCTCCAGGAGACCGAAAATGAGGTTGAACAGTTGTAGGCCCGGGTAGATGAGCATTCTACTTCTCTCGATTCGAAATTAGAGCTCTTATTATGGTGGAAGGCGCAGCTGGAAGATGCCAAAGAGGGAATGAAGAGAGCCTCTAAGGATATGGCTGTAATTAGGATCAGTGTGGAGCACGCTCCGGTCACGTCCAGAGAACTTCTCCCTCTCGCTGTCGAGTAAGATCGGGTGGTAAACAGGAGGACACAACTTCTGGACGCCACCAGCCAATGGGTGGAAGAGATGCAATGTGCCTTTGATGAGGTCAATCAGTCCATGGGGAGATTCGACCCCTGGTTTTTTTAATGATTAAAAACCCTTAAATGTTCTTTCATGCTTCTATTTTATTATTTTTAATATCGTATCATGCATGAGTTCCATTGTTCACATTGGTTTATTGCATCCTTGTGATGTTTGCAGAGCGTCCAACGATCATTACCTAAGCTCACGTGTGTCGGGCCTGATGTGAGAAACAAGGGATTACCACCTCATAACCCCATCCAAATGTAGGAGTGGAAACCATGCTTTGGGAATTTGGGGTTAGGAAAACCGGTTCGGATTTCTAGGAAAAAATGGGAGAGACATGACTGGAGAATGAAGCTCTCAGAATAGCCGAATTACCATTTTCCTAGCATTCCCTAGTGCACGAACGGGGTAACACCAGGTAAACTGAAATCAATATGAACAGATGGGAATGGGAATTGTGAATCATGATACACATGATTTTGAAAATTGTGGGGGTTGTGTGACAATGAAGGATAAATGCTGACCATGTTCGAAACACAGTATCCTTATTGTGTTAGCCTGAAATGGGGATAAAAAATGAGGGACGACTGTTGACCATGTTTGAAACATGGGACTGAATCAAAATGTCACATGTTAGTCTTCCGGAACATTTCCCATGATATTAGGTGGTCCATCGGCTGAGTATCCATACTGTTAGAGGGTTTCTCTAGACATGAAAGAGAATGTGGGTCCAAATAAGGGGCACGCAAAGCGTGGAATGTGGGCTGATGTTTTGTTCGAACAGAATCCAACACTCTCAATTTTATGCCACCATGGTGGAAGCACACTATATGGATGCATAGGTTTGATCATGGATCATTCCTTATTTTAGATAGGGCCTCTCTGGAGAGGGAGACGTCACTTCCCAATGTCATCGTTCGGCATCCCGAACTTGATAAGGTCAAAATTGCAGTTACAAAGTTCCCCATGAGTGGTTAGGCTAGGGGACAGAAATGTGGAAGAACATGACTTACGATTCCTGGGGCTGGAGATGAGGTAAAGTGTATGGGTGTCCCTACGTATCCCATGAGGATGGTAATCAAGGCGTACACAGTTCTGTAAGCACATTTTAACATCATTTGGGATGATGAGAAGCCTTGATGCACTGGTGCACATCCTACCAAAACTACTAAGCCCACGTGAGTTATGCTCGATGTGGGAAATAAGAAGTAGTGGTGGGACTTTCCTGACACAGGAAGGAACATGTTAGGATGAAGTTATTATCTATGTATTCTTGCCTAATAATTCTAACATGTCAATGTAGTGCACCAAGATGTACGAAGAAGTAATGTCGAGTACGTCGGAATTCAACTTGAACATGAGTAAGTGGAAATGTGTGAATCATGATGCTCGAAATCTGGATCACAATGATGGTGGCGTGATGATGGAGGATAACTGTTGACCATGGAGGAATTGTAGCATCTGCATCATGTTATCCTGGAATGGAGATAGACAAATGAGGGTTGACCATTGACTATGTTCGAAATATAGGACCTGTCGCAAATGTCATCCGAGATCATTAGGGGTGTTGGCCCTGGACGGTTAGTGAGCCGATGCAGCATGGGACCATGACATTAAGGGGTCCCTTCCGATGTGGAAGAGGATGAGGATCCAAATAGAGAGCTCATGAAGCTTGGACACAGAATAGGGGGAATTCCCCCATGAAAATTCCACACTTTCGGCACTTTGTCAAAACGCATCGGAATACGGCAACAAGACATATTAGATAGAGGGAGTCAAGTCCCTTCCCATAGAGAGATCTTTGATTAGGTTCATAGATCTCAAACAATGGATGGTAGGTAATTCGGGAGACACATGGGGGGGGGGGGGGAATTACAAAAACCCATCCTGAGTGGGAACCGGGGATCCGCCCACCGTGTGTTCCTTGGAGAGGTATTAGGTTAAGGGACCGAAAAAAGAGTTGATCTGGGCCCGAGGCAGGGTGCATGGACATTCATACGTACCCCATGAGGATGGGGATCAAGCTTCGTGTATTTCTAAGAGGTTTCATGGTACGGTACCTATTTCAGGGATAAAAGGGGCGTGCTGGCATGGCCCTCACACCAAAAGAAGCAGTATTTGATAAATCTTGTCTGTTATTTAAGGTGAGTGGTTTTTTTTTGTGAAGTGATGGGAGTTGTGTAGAATGCCCTATCATCAACATAAGAATCAAGCCATAGTAAGAGTTTTCAAATGGCTTGGTGTGTGACCAATACCAAACATGGTGTCCCCTTGAGTGATGACATCACGATGTTGTGCCACTTTTCGTCGTGCGGCCAGGATGATAATGTCACAGTTTAGGGTCGTGTGATAGGACCAGGAGGCAAAGTTTGAAGTTGTATGGCTTGGACATGATGTAATTTGCATGATTTGATACAACATACCTGACGTGAATGAGGACATAATACCACACCACACCGTACACAATTCTGAGAAAGGATTCTCAGGCCATGGGGCCTAAAAAGTGGTAAGAGGGTAAGGGGAAGGAGAAACTAGCTCCCAACTATGATGGACCTGAAAACGAGACTTATGGTTGTTCATACATATCCCATAATGATGGGAATCAATCCACATGTAGTTCTAGATGAGATCTTATTTTATGGTCTTAGAGCTCGGACCATGGATGAGCGAAAACCCTCCAATAAGTGCCGACCTCAACCCCATCCCTAATCCCATGTGAGTTGAACTCGGTGTGGGAAACAAGGGGGAAGATGTTTGTTGAAATACCGAGATCACGCGTTAATGTAAAATCGGTGTGGAGCCCAGTATGACGCCCTTATCGTGCCTTTTTTCCTCCTAATGTGCGAATGTGCACTAAGGAATAATAGCAAGAGTTTTGAAGTTCTACTTGGACATGATAAGGTGGAGAAGGATGTGAATCATATAAATGATATTTTGGGCTAAATGGGGTGGGCATGGTGATGGACTATAACTGTTGACCGTGTTCGAAACACAGCTTCCATATCATGTTAGCCTAAAGTGGGAACAACAATGGAGCATCGACCGCTAACCATATTTGAAACGCAAGATTTGTATCAGCTTGTTGTCTGCGACCCTCGTGGACGTTGACCCTTAATGGTAGGATAGAACTTAGGCCTAGTATCCATGCCACAAGGGGATCCCTTCGAGTGTGAAAGGTGATGGAATCCCTAATGAAGGGAAACACAAAGCTGGAAAATGAGTCGAAGCATGTCCAAGCAGAGTCCGACATTCCAGGTACTAAACCAGAGTACCATTGGGCACATTGGTGAACCGTCGAAGAGGGTCGACAAGGGTACTCAACTTGAGAGTAACCGATTTTAAGGAATGAGTATAGTGTAAGGGTATAGATAATCCTTATAATAAATAGGGGTAAATTTCATGGTTGTTACAACACCCGACAAGGGTGAGAACATAATCCCTTAACACACCATGCACTCCTCTTCCTGGGAAAGAATAGGCCAAGGGGCCAAGTTGAATTAGAGATTTCTGGGATATGGGGCTGCACCCAAAGTCAAGACATTGAGGTGGTCCTACGTATCCCATGAGGAGGGGAATCAATCCACAATTAGTTCTTGAAGGCACATGGGGTAAGATATACGAGGGGGTGTATGGCACAGCGACTGACCTGATTTGAATGTGAACATAATCTCATACCACATCACACACTCCAAAATAGGAACTTGGGGAAGGGGCCCAAAAAGGCCAAGGGGCCTGAGGCTGGGCCTTAGTCGGAATGGCCCAACCAATTTTTAGTTTCACATCTTGCAGTGAGGATGAGGGAGAGGATAAGGTGTCTCACTCAGGGATGCGTAGGGCACGGTGAGAAACCCAAAATGAATGATGACATAATCCCATACCACACCATACAATACCATAAGAGAGAACCTGGTCCGAAGCCTGAAAAGGCCAAGGGGCTAGAGGCTGGGCCTCAGACGAGAAGGCCCGATAGGTTTTCACTTTAACATATTGTAGTGATGACGATGGATAGGGGCCCAAAAAGGCCAAGGGGGCTTAGGCTGGGCCTCGTACAAGATGGACCGACCATTTTTCTGTTTAACGTCTTGTAGTGAGGATGAGTTCCAGGGGGGCTGAAAATGCCAAGGGGCCTGAGGTTGGGCCTCGGATGGAAGGCCATACGCCCTCTTGTACAGTTACCATCTCATCACTGCTCCTAATCCCATGTGAGCAGTACTCGGTGTGGGAAACAAGGATCTGGTCTCGGCTCTCCACATCATAAGGGGGACTAAAACATGGCTTTCTTGAGGAGAGTTCGTTTCTTGGAGATAAAACGGGGCAGAATGAACCACTACACTCAATGATTGGGACATCTTGGGGTGGTTCCAATGTCGCAGGATAGCTGTTGACCATGTTTGAAACACAGCGTCCCTTTAGTAACCTGAAATGGGATCAACAAA
Source organism: Viscum album (assembly GCA_963277665.1). Taxonomy (NCBI): domain Eukaryota; kingdom Viridiplantae; phylum Streptophyta; class Magnoliopsida; order Santalales; family Viscaceae; genus Viscum; species Viscum album. The sequence goes on from OY728160.1 coordinate 446,849,802, forward strand.
TGAGCATCGACCGCTAACCATATTTGAAATTTGGGACTTGTTTTGGCTTGTTGCTAAACATCATCAAAGGCATTGTCCCAAAGTTCTAAGAGACCCCTTGGCCCTAGAATCCATACCATTCGGGGGCCCCTCTAGATGGGGAAGATGATGGAGTCCCAATCAAAGGAGTGGGTGAAGCATACATATACCCATCTATAAAAGAGGGGAATGTCTCCAGGTAGCAGGATGTATGGCTGGATTGAGGTTAGCTCGATGTAAATTGGGGAAAAAATTTGCACCTTCCATATGCCTTGACCTGAGGGGAAGACTCTGGCATTTGGGCTGGGCCTACAGATGAAATGTTCGGGCATTCTGACGTACCCCATAAGGATGGGAATAAAGCCATACGTAGTTCTTGAAGGCCATGAAATTTAACGTCATGTGGTGAGGAAGTGGGAGGATAGAAGATCGTGGAGTGGGAACATAGTGCGGCCATTAATATCCTGGTATGAGTTGGGCTGAGGAAGCCAACACCATATTATGTGACGATGCTTCGAGAGAAATATACCCATGGGATATTTAAGAAGAAGAGTTTGGGGACTGGGATCAAGACGAGGCATCTGAGTGTTCCTAAGTATCCCATAAGGATGAGAACCATTCCATATGTAGTTCTCAAGAAGCGCTTTAACATCCGTCTGGATGATGCACAATTTAAAGTCATGTATTAACAAATAGTTAAAGGTTATGCAGGACCAATGTGCAGTTTAGATTCATGCGGGACTAAACAGTTTATGGTCATGCTGGACCAGTGTGCATTTTAAGGTCGTGCAGGACCAGGCAGTTTAAGGTCGTGCAGGACTAGGCAGTTTAAGGTCATGTAGGACCAGCGTGCAGTTTAAGGTCGTGCAAGACTTGGTAGTTTAAGGTCATGCAGGACCAGGCAGTTTAAGGTCATGATGAACCAGCAGGATCAGGTAATGTATTTATTTAGGTACATGGAATTGGATTTTAAAGTTATAACCTCACCATCCATGGTCACCATGGAGTATGATCCATTGGGGTAAACCTTGTGGACTATGTAGGGTCCTTCCCATTTGGGATCCAACTATGGTGGTTTCCTGCCTGGGATCATTGGTGCCCTGAGGGCCAATACCAAGTTTCCTTGCAGGAAAGCATGAAGGTGAACCTTCTTGTTTAGGGCTCTACCCATCTTATTCTGATGCATCTTCAGATCTGCAGGGCACAAAGCCTATTCTCGTCAAGCGCATCCATTTCAGCTAGATGAATTTTGGCTACCCTATCTGGCACCTGCAGGTCATAGACTGCTTTGCGTAATGAGGGCAGCTAGATCTTGATGGGCAGGATGACCTCAGCATAGTACACCAGGGAATATGGGGTCACCTGGGTGGAATTACGAGTCGTCATCCAATAGGCCCAGAGGGCGTTGGTGAGCTTGTCTAGGCAACTCTTCTAGTTCTAACCTATCATCATCTATAGAAATTTAGAGAGGGGGTTTTTTAATGCCTCAATATTCACATTTGGTTGTGCATGATAGCTATATATATGGTCTGAACAAATATTGTACTTGGCGTACAATTTCTTCATCTCGACCACATGGATGTTGGTGCCATTATCGGTGAGGATAGTGTGAGGCTCTCTAAACTGGGGGATGAAATTGGAGATCACAAAGTCAATTATAGAATGGGCCTTGACCTCCTTGAGTAGAACCACTTCTTCCCACTTGGAAAAGAAATCTGTGGCAGTCAGGATGAACTAGTACTAGTGAGCTATCACCAGTGGGTTTGGTCCCACAACATCGAGTCCCCACACTTAAAATGGACAAGATTACTTGGTGGAGTGGAGAGGTTCAGGCGGCTGATGCCGGAAGTAAGCATAAACTAGGCATGCATGAAATCTCTTTGAGAATTCGATACAATCATGAATCATAGAGGGCCAAAATTACACCAATCTCTAGATTTGATGGGACAATTTCTGCCTCACATGGTGAGCCCCACATGAACCGGTGTGAACATCGTGCCTGACCTGAGAAATCTCGACTCCTTGGATGAAACGGAGGAGAACACCATCAATCCCACACTTATAGAGGATCTTATCAATACTGGGAACACTCTGGATGGTAAACTACAGTACGCGGTGTCTTATTCACTCACGCTCAGTCTGATCAGTTGGGAGGAAACCATTTTTTCAGTACTTGACAAAAGGGGATCTCCAGTCAAGAGTCGCTTCAACCACTGCATCTGGAGAACCTGGGGGTCCTGACGTAGAGGACTCGGTGGTATGATGGCTTACTCGCAGGTCATCGTCATCCTCTGGGGTGATGGGGGAAATTACTCTCCGATGTGCCACTTATATAATCAGATCATTCTGCTCGGGTTTATCATGTGATGCAGCCAGGCTGGCCAGGGAATCAGCTCGACCATTATGAGATTGAGGGACATGAGTAACTTCTGGCTGGGATAGAAACCAGGCCATTATATGGAGGGTCCACTCCAACAATGGTACTAGATCTGGTTTTCTGACAACATAGCCACTATTTAAATTCTTGATGGATAGTTTGGAATCCCATTTCACATGAAAATGGGGCACATCGATCTCGAGAGCCAGCTCGAGGACAGTGATAAGAGCCTGATACTCCGCCTCGTTGTTGGTGCACCCTTTTGACAACATGATTGAGTATGGCAGAATGGCATGCGCTGGGGTAATAAATACAATACCCATGCCCACTTTTTTGATCCTAGGATCATTGATTCTCTTGATGATGGGGATCAAGGAGGCACAATAAAAGTGCATCTTCCAACATTGGATGACTTGATCTACCGAGATGATTCCCTTGTTGGAAAAATCCAAGTCCAGGGGAAATTCCGAGGAGGTTGGATGGCTAGCTACAAAGTCTTCCAATGCCTGTCCCTCGATATCTTTCTGGGGGGAAATCCTGATGTCTAATTTCTAGAGGATTACCTCCCAAATCTATAGATGGTCGGTCAACATGGGGCAGTTCAGAATGTACTTCAACAAGTCTACCCGAGACACCAGTTGTACCTCATGGTGATATAGGTAGGGTCACAATTTATGTACTGCGAATACCAGTGCAAGGAATCTCTTCTCGATGGGGGAGTATCTATTCTTTGTATCGATGAGCATACGACTGGGGTAGTGGAGAATGTTTTCCATCCCCTCATTGTTCTTATTGGCAAGAAGGGTGCCGAGAGATCGTTCAAGGGAAGTCACATATAGGATCCGTGGATTTCCAGGGATATGTGATATCAAGACCGAAGGCTGGAGAAAATACTGCTTAATTTCTTCAAATGCAGGATGGAAATCTTCATCTAATTCGTAGGTATAGCCTTTCTTCATGATCTGGGAAAATGGCTTACACATGCTAGCCATATTCGCAATGAATCTATGTATGTATGTTAAGTGGCCTTAGAAAACTCAAAGATCTCAAATATTTCCTTGTGGAGGCATCTTACTAATGGCCCCAATATTCTCTGGGTCGATCTTGATGCCTCGGTACCTGACAAAAAAACCATTTAACTTCCCGGAGGTGACCCCGAAGACACATTTCAGCGGGTTCATCTTCAGATGAATAGAACAGAGGAAGACGAACACTTTCTCTAGGTCCTTGAGATGGTACTGGTGCTGGATATATATGACCACTACATCATTCACATAACATTCCAGCAATGTCTGGAGGATGGGCTGGAATATGAGGTGAATGGACCACTGGTAGGTGGCACCTACATTTTTCAGGCTGAAGGGAATATCCTGGTAACAGAAAGTACCTTGGGGAATCCTGAAAGTGGTGGAATCCTTTTCCTTAGTGGACATCCGGATCATATTATACCCATAGTAACCATCCATGAAGGAGAGGTCATGGAATCTAGTCATAGCATCGACCTATAGTTCTATCACTTGAAGGGGAAAATCATCCTTTGGACAGTAACAATTGAGATCTCGGAAGTCGATGTAGTCTCTGATCTGTCTGTTGTACTTCCTGACCGGCACAATGTTGGCTAGCCACTTGGGGTACTGGACCACCGTGAAAAAGTAGGCTCTGATGAGTTTGTCAACTTCAGTTTCGTCCATGGTACTGTAGGAAGGGTTCAAATTTATGGTGGGCTGTTTGAACCCACGATGACTTGCAGGGAGACCGAGGCGGTGGACAGGTACTTGAGGATCTAGTCCTTGCATCTCTTCATAGCTCCATTCGAATAAATCACAGTGCTGCTTTAGAAAATCCATGTACCATTGTTTCTCCAGAAGGTACATGGTGGCACGGATCAATGTGGGTCTCTGATCTGCCTCGCTACTAAGGTTCACCTGTACCAGTTCATCAACCATGGTAGAGATGCCTTCTTCAAGGGCAGGGGAGCATCGTCTATATATTTTTCTCCTCTTATGGAGGGATCTTCCACGGTGGAATTAACACTTGAGTAAATAGAACAGGATGGGAGGCTAGTACCATCTCGAGTGGCAGTGGTTGTTGCATTGAGGAACTCTGGAGCTGTCGAGACCATAACAATGAAGGCTGTAGACTCGATCCCATCTGGTCTCCTGCCCAAGGGACCACGATTGATAATAGCAAAGTATTAGTGGCATGTCAGCTGGTGCCAGTTTATTCTAGCCCGGTGAAATAGGCAAGTATGACATTCTATCATGGCCATGGGGCGGACATCCGGATACTATATGGGGGTAGGAGGTTCCGAGATCACATGAGCGTGGTTTGTGTAGGAGTAAATGATGATTTTCCATCATCTCTTGGACTTAGGAATATGCCTTACACTTATACTGGAGACAACAAATCATTTCCCCATGTCAGGGGTCGTGGCCTCCAATCGATGGATCGGGAAGATGTAGGCGTTATCCAGACCTGCCCAAGGGTCAGCTGTGACCATGGCGGGCTCAACCTCACATTCCATAATCTGATTGTCCTCACTCTTGTAATAGTCATCGTCGAGATAACGGGCTTCACAATAGGTGAAGGGAGATGCATCCCCATGGAGTATTCCTACTCAACCATTTAGGGAGTACTTCAGGCACTGGTGATATTATGAGGGGACCGCCGCATGAAGATGGATCCATGGTCTTCCCATAAATTCATTGTACACTATGTCTTGGGAGATGGCCACACATTCGGTACTGGCAACTAGGTCGCCGAACTCAGTCATCAGGTTGATATTGATGACCGAGGTCTGCTCTGTCCTGTCATATCCCTAGATCCATAAATCGGTTTGAGGTAGGTCATCCTCGGATAACATCAGCTTCCACAGTGTCCCTATCGGGATAAGGTTGATCTTGGAGCCGGTGTCGACAAGACAGTCGTGAACCTCCACGCCATTAAATTGGTCGGTCATGAGAAGCGGGTGGATGTGCCCCTATACGGGAGATCCATAATCCTCTACTGATAATGAAATTATGGCCTGACATTCGACATCCTTGACTACTTTAGCATGAAAGGCTTCTGCAGCTACTACCTCAGTTTCAAACTTGAGAGGACATCATAAAGCCTCAGCGAGGGCCTCATGCATATCTTACGACATGAGAAGGGCTTAAAACATGGAAAGTCTAGCTGGGATGATGGAGAGGTTCTTGATAACATCATACTTCCGCACCATTCATGAAATTATACTTACTAGAGGCCGCTCTGTGATTGTAGGAATGGCGGGCTCTGTCGGCTGGACCGCCGGATGGCTGGTGCTGGGCACGTCACACGGTTCACTAGTAGATGCCCGAAGAGTCACCATCGGATTAGGACTGGATGATTGAGATTGGACTATAACCGGGAGAGGCAGACCACATCTTGGATGAGGTAGATCTTCTGATCCAGTAGAACAAACAGTGGTGTATGTGGTCTTGATGACACTAGATGAAGAGATTGCGACTGTTGAGCTCTATACCGGTCTTGCTTTCTGGTCTCTGTTCCATGCATGGACTAGCCAGGGGTTCCAAATGACATGCCTTGATGACCCATATAGTCATTTCTCTAACAATTTTGGTGTCGGATATGGACTTTGGGGTGGTTCGCATGGAGCTCCCCCTCGTCGGGGGTCATATTGGGGTTTACCAAATCAACGGTATTAACCGAAGCATACCCTTGAATATCACTGGAAGAATCATCCACAAGTAGGTGGATTCTGGGAGGGATCCCTATCTCAGGGGGCATGATGTCTCCGAGAGTGCGGGATGACGAAGACATTGGCGGGGTGGGTTGGTTCTTCTTGCCCCATCGATCTTGGATTTTCTGACAAGAGGCGAGCTGAGATGATGACGCAGAAGTGTTGGTCGCAACTCCCAAAGGCTCTGAATGATGTAGGCATTCCCAAATGATGCCATTGGCACGAGAAACTATTTTTCAAGCCATCTAGTCACCGTACTTCTAGGACCCGCGGTTGGAATCCTATTTCCACTCGCCTTCGTTGTCGCTACCGATGTCTGGCCTTACAAATATACCCGCAACTTGTGTCAGGGCCGGGCACAACCTAACTATGTTTTTATCGACCTGGTCTTTGAGTCAGTCTCTAAACATGTTGAATTTCCTGAGGGTGTGCATCAGAACCTGATGATAGGGGCAGTAGTTAGGGTGATCGGTATGATTTGCCTCTTCCAGACTTCTGTACTCAGGCAAGCGTACAATCCCATGTTCTAAGGCACTGCAAAAGTAACCAGGGACATGATTCTTGCTGAACCAATAAGTTCGGTTTCTTTATTTTGGAAAGGGGGATCTTGGAGCCTGGCCTTGACAAGGGGCTGGAGGGGCCTCTTGTGGACGGGGACCCTGATTGTCCTGCCTGGGCAGTGGCGGTGCATTACGACGAGATGCTTGCCGATTCTGAGGACGATGCAGAGCCGGGGGCTATTCCTAAGGAGGAGGACCTCTGCAAGGCTGTGGGGATGGTTCCACTAGTAGTAAATCCAACTCTCTGGGGGATTCTATTTGGGCCACCACGGCGGGATCAGATCTGGCAGCTCTCCTTGCTAGAATTAAAAGGGGGAACAGACGTGCTTGGATGACCTATTGAAGTGCTTCCTCAAGCCTCTGGGCCATTTCAGAGAAGTCTCGAAATTCTCTAGGGTAGTTCTGGGTGATCAGAGAGCGAACTAGTTCCTTATTAATGTTCCCTACGCACATTTTCAGTAATTTATCTATAGATAGAGGCATGTCAAGGGAGTATGTAATCCATTTCCACCAGGCGATAAAGTCCTCGACTCGCTCATATAGCCTTTCCTTGCACTTGAGGAGGTCTATGATGATCGTTTTCTCTGTGGTAGAGCTGAACTGGTAGAGGAACAGCAAGTGAAGGTCCTCCGAACTGGTCATGAATCTGACGGAGTGCTAGCTGTACAGACGAATGTCGGCCCTTCTAGTGTCTGAACAAAAAAGTGGAGCTTAGCATCCTCCTGCTGTTCTGGAGTGCCCAACATGGTCCCACACCTTGTGTTGAAGTGGGCCAGGTGCTGCGGCGAGTCCCCTGTTCCATTAAAGGGGGAGATGGTGGGATTCCCATGCCCGGAGGTGCCAGCATATAATCCACCCATGCTTGGTATGGCTTTTCATCTGGTGGGATTTCCATTTTCTACGTTTCCAATACCTCAAGGCATGCTATGAATTCCGCCATAGGATTATCTGGGCGGGGTCCCTATCATGACGGGGATCCCTAACCACGAGCCAATTTTAGGAATCGTCAACATGTTATATAGGCTTAACGGCTCATAGAGTGGCTAGTGGAGTGGACCTTGGGGATTCCGGAGGTGCCTGATCAGGAATCCTTGGATTGTCACTTCGTTCAGGAGGGTTTGGTGAGACATACCGCACCCTCTTGCCGTGAGATATGGCTTCAGATCTTTCCCCAGGATCGATATGATCATGGTTTCCTGGGGCCATCTAGCGGAGGGGTAGTTGTTCTGTCCAATGCTGCCTTGGCCTATGATCACCATATTCAGGTCATCGCTCAACAATGCATTCATCCTAGATTTCATCGACCAACTTCTTCTGCTCAGCAATTTTCTGGTGCAACATGTCCTTCTTGAGTTCTTCATCCATCTTCTGCACTGAGGTGGATGGGTAGGAGTGCTTGATAGCTCTGATGTTCTCTTTTCACTTACAGGCATTCCGGCTGAGTACCAATACCTCGGTGGGTGCAGGGAAACCTTTGAGGTTCCTCTGATGACGAGTAATCCTCACTGTTGGTCCAACAGTGGGGGAAAACCCTCAGGGGGAAAATCACAATCGAAAAACTCCAGCTCGTCCTCCTTTTCCACTATGTCAACCATATGGACCGTGATTCTTCTTGGGGCATGTCCTCAATATCGTATAGTGAGTCAGGATACTGGCAAATATGACTGAAGAGGAGGGTAGGATACTACCCCCTGCCACGGATTTTTACTTGGGGGTAGCCTTCCTAATGATTTTGCAGAGTACGTTGATACTCTAAATTCATTGCTACTAGAGGGCCTCATGAAGACTTGGTGACTCGGTGTGTTGGGCCACAAGGAGCACGTCCAGATCGACTAGACTGCACTGCTCGCTTATGACTTCTAAATTCTCTTGGCTCCTTGGATAAAACATGTGCTGATGTTGGAGACTGAAATGTGTTGCCAAGAGGGTTTTGAGGAAACACTCAACATCCTCTTAGTGAGGGACTCAGGTATGCGGAAATCCCGTGCTGCTGCGGGCCAGAATATCTTCGGGAAATGGTCTGCTACAATGATTCTCTATAAGCTACTCAACTCAAATTCAATGTGTGGCCCTTGATTTACCCACAAGCCAACTCTGGGTGGCTGAGGAACTAGCAGCGGTATTGAGGCAGACTGCTGGGATGACAAGTCGGCCGGTGGAGAATATGGTGAATTAGATGACTGGCCGATGATTCTCGGTCTATCCTCCGAAGAGTGTAGTGACCTGGCTGCTACGTTCTAGTAGGAGGGTCTAATAGAAACCATTTCTAGCTCAGGGGACAAGGTTGCTGGTTGTGGGTCGTGCTGCTGCTTTCCCGCCATTGTTCCCCTAAATAGTTGTCTCTGATCTCTTGTGGAGGTAGAGAGCGCTTCCGGTGATGATGGTGGTGATTTCACAACTGTAACCTATAGGGTCACCATATTTTCATCCTCTTTGATAAACCCTGAGGAGGGATGTGGGAATCCTGTGGACCATGCATTCCGGGAGCACCAGGCTGATGCACCTCGTCCCATCCCTGTCCTTCGAATCAGATGAGCAAGGGGTGGTTTCTCGAGATGAGTTGTACTCCACTTATAAATCTGAGAAGCATAATTGTTTGATCTCCATTTGGACCTTCCTAGGATTCTTCATGTGGCGGTGACGACCCGCCTTCTAGCCACTGGATGGATCCTCGGGACAGGGCTGATTTCTGACATGGGGTCCTTCGGCCACACCGGTGCTGGGGCGGAGCGGGTTTCCTCCCAAGAATTCCGGTGCGTGAGGAGCACCGGGAAAAATGTTGAAGTGGACATGGAGTGGACCTCCATGCATGGTACGGATTGAGCATGGCAGGCCTTCACCCCTCTAGTTACTGGGGTGAGGGGGACCTTCACCAGATGTAGAGCGGATGTAGGGAGGATCCCCACATTGTATAGAGACCGGATGGGCAATGTCCCTGCACCGGCGGTCGGGAGTAGGACCAAAGACTACATACCCAGTGTAATGGGCACGGGAGAGGCTTACGTGCTGAGAATAACTGCCACAGGGCAGACCATCGTACAGAATGGTGGTAGCACGGGGCACACCTCCATGCCGAGTCTCAGAGCAGGGAAGGACCACGCTTTGTGTGGTATTGTTACGGGAAGGACCTCCATACTGGGTGGCATCATTTCGGGGGGGGGGGGGGGGGGGTTCGGCGACCACTGCTCGTGCCAGCGACCAAGAGAGTCGACCCAGACTACCCATGGGGTGGTTGGGGTCTCGTTCCTGGCTAGGCATATAAGCGCCCCTGCTTAGTGTATGTAGGGACATAATGGTATGTGTTAGCGGTGGCTTGGGCCACAGTAGTCATCAGAAGTGACACCCCTTGGTAGGAGTTCTCCACAGCTCATTCCTGATGCCCGCAACGAGTCATACGATCCAAGACTGGTGGCGCAAGTGCATTGCTTACCTACTCCTCCTTTGGAAATACTGGGTGGCTTTGCTGATGTGGCCGAGTGGGAGCCCCTTGATTGCGACTCTGACCGGGCTGGGCCGGACATTACCCACCTCGTCAGTGTAAGGAATGGAGTCATCTAAGCAATTCTAGGATAGGCTCCTGAAGCGATTGAATGTTGGGGGGGAGAAATGGCACCCTATGCGGCCCTCGGGGGCGGCGTAGATGGTGAGGTGAAGACGTCTCCAATTCTAAGCGGGCCATGTCTGAGGTTGGGATTCTTCACTATTCCTCATAACGATGCTTGTGATCACTAATTACCCTATATTAGATAAATACTAAAGGAGAGATGGGGTGTGGGCGCCCCACGGTCATGGATGCAGAGGTCATCTCAGAATCAGTGAAGCCGTGTGGAGCGGTTGTGCTGGAATTTCCCCTACCCCTGCATTGATGGGTGGGCGGTGATCACGTTACTGTGGAAACAACCTGATTCCTAAGAAGCAGAGAGATGAACTCATTAGTGTTGAATGAAAAAGGAATCGACGGCCAATGCCTTAGTTCCATCCTATCTCTCGTGATCAGTAAGAGGGATCCATGCTGACAATGTCATAGAACGGAATGTCCAAGATTCTACTACCCCCACTCCTGGTATGTTTCACGCCAGGCCCGCTATTTTCTTGGCAGGACACATCATCGAATAGATGGATCTGGTGACACATCAATCATTTGATGCCTCGAGTGATACTAATCCCCATATTGAGGAGGATAACTTCACGTAGGGTTCACCATTTCTATTTCTGATGATTTCACCGGGGCACACGCATCCATCTGTGGAGGACGCGCAGCTGTTGCCCATCATTCCCACTTTCCAAGGGTGGTCAGCATCCGCTCCTTATTCATGGATGTCTGCTCCATGATCAAAATGGGATGATGGGATGTCCGTCCTTCCTTCCATGGATTCATCATCAGAACTCGCCACCTAGTTTGGGTCTCCCTCATAAACATAAGATTTTGTTCGTGAAACTATTCTTAGCACCATATCTTCATTGAAACTTGTTAATTACACTACTTCTGTCAGGACAGTCCAAGTGGTCCAGTCAGGGTAGCAAACTTCGGTTAGTAGAGTAGTCACACTGGGCATTATTGGCGTGTCTGGATGATGGGGATTGGTGTGTCTGTTTTCTGTCCCTTATTATCGGGATTCATGAGGGCGTGGAATCCTGAGTCATCCCACATCGAATGTGGGGAATTGTATTCCATATCCATGTATCTGAGGTTTTCCTCAGCTTCCAATGTTTAACATAGGGTATGCCGCATATTTAACATCTAACGGAGATGGATCGGGCTGTTCATAACACTGGATAGAGTGGTTCAGATGGACGAACCCCCTGGAGGGAACACCGTCATTGGGTCCATCGCGTGTGTGGCCTCTCGAATTCTGTTAGACGGAATGGGGAATGGAATGCCATGATCCCACTGGGATGTAGCGGCCCAGGTAAGGATTGGGATGGATGATGGAGAAGTTGATATAGATGGTGAATGGGATGACACCATCATGAGGATGATTATGGTTTTAGTCTTGAGCCTTGAAAAGGCTTCCTACATATCATCATGGAAGGGAATCAAAGTCCACATTGTTAATCTGATGACGGATTTCCATTGATTGGGGTTTTCAATGGGATACTGCTGGATGAGGTCGCAGTGGCTTACCCCTACAATGAAAATGACTTACCACTGAATGGAGTGACAATTGCTAACCACTAAATGGAGGTCCACAATTTTACATCATGTGGGATGGGGGTGAACTAATGAAAAGGGGGTCAGAACTACTGGGTGGTGAGTTTGATCCTCGTGGAGGATTCCTACATACCATTCCTTGACATAGATCAAAGACCCTATAGATTAGAATGGGGCCTGTCAGCGAACCGACGTAAAATAGGACCTGGGGTCCCATGGACAGTGGTATTGAACCTCATGGAGGATTCCTACGTACCATGACTTGACATGGATAAAAGACCACATAGTTCAGGTAGGGGGGTGTGGGGTATACATTCTAGGCTGCCCGGGGTGTTGGTGAACCGACGTGAATGGGGTCACAATGATCGGGTGGTGGTGGGATTGAGCCCCAGGGAGGCTTACTACGTACCGTGCCTTTCCATGGCTCAAATTCCTCATAGTTTTGGAAAGGGGTGTGTGGCTCACAATCTTAGATTCCCAAGGTGATGGGGTTTCGGTTTTGAACATCAGAGAGGCTTCCTACATACAATTCCTTGACATGGATCAAAGTCTTCGTAGTTCGGGATGGGGGCATGGGGCTTACACTATAGGCTTCCTATGGTGATGGGTTTTCGGTCCTGATCCTCGTGGAGGCTTCTTATGTACCATGCCTTGACATGGATCAAAGTCCTCATTGTATGTGTGTGAATACAGGTTAGCGTCATGCGGGACGAGGGTGAATCAATGTCAAAGGGGATGGAATGACAGGGTGGTGGAATATATCCTCATGGAGGCTTATTAAGTAAAATTTCTTGACATGGATCAAAGTCCTCATAGTTCGGGATGGTCCATGTGTCTTACACTCTATAATTCCCATTATGTTGGTGAACCGACATGAATGGGGTCGGAACGACCGGGTAGTGGTGGGCTTGAAACTCGAGGAGGCTTCCTATGTACCATGCCTTGACATGTATCAAAGTCATCATATTTCGGGAAAGGTGTCATGGTCAGTGCTTACTCTAAGCCCATGAGAGTCATTCATGGTGGGAGAAACAAGATGCAGTAAGGACTTGACAATCATGTCGTGAAAGGAGCGTCCATGGTATGTGGAGTGGGGCTTACATGTGGAGCGTCCCAGGGAGAGAGAGATTAGAACTTACTCCCAGATGGAGGACCAGAGGGGGTCAGGGATTACTGCAAGATAGGGGCCCATGGGAAAAAAGGAGCAGAAGGAGAAGGATTTGGTATCGAAGAAACGAGAAGCACCATTTCCCACCATGCCCTTCATAGGCCCTGGGGAACGAAGATGAAAGGACGAGCTAGGATGCTGCCTCCAACAAGAAAAGCTAGGGGATTATGCCAATGAGGTTTCCCATTCACCACATAAAAACACCACTCCTATAAAGAGGATATCATCCCCTGTGAAGACCAGGGTCATGGAGAAGGTCCAAGGTGGAGGACCTTGTGTGCAAGGCACGGGGTGAGGTCACTGGTTAACGTCATGTGCTGAGTATGAGGGTTCGTGGCAGTTTAAAATCTTGATGCTAGGATGATTTGGGTTTTCTCCGCACCCCTAGGACTTAAATAACAGGTACTCTCTGCTCCTTAGTGCAGAGAGGGGATAGGGAAATCCATGGTGAGGGGGTGTCATAGAGAAACCCATTGAGGGGCCCACGTTAGCATGGCTATGTGAAGATGTAATAGCTGTTAGCGTGCCTATGCAAAAAAGAATGAGGCGAAGATACACAATGGGTGGGGTTGTCCAGGGGACTCTGAAATCACATCGTTAAAACCTGGAGGGTCGAATAGGAAAAGGTATTTCCAATCAAAGGAGCTCATAGGCAGGGGCCTTGTGTAGCTCTGTTTCTTCACGTGGCTGAGGGCACTTGGGAAGGGGTGTGTTTCGCATAGTGGGGTACCTTAGCCTAAGCAGAGGGCAGAAGTGCATATGAGGGGTTCTTTGAGAAGTGGAAAGGCATTCGCGGAGCACTGCCTCATGGGGAAAATGTTCCTTGCAAAGCAAGTTGTCGTGAAGAAATTTACTTCGTGAAGTTCAGTGACCCTGCCTTAGAATGGGGATCATGAGTACATGAAGGGTGTTTCATGAATCATAAATGCTCAGTGATGAACGAGGTCCCCTTGGGGACCCCCTTCCTTCGCAAAAGACCTTAGGCTTCGTGAAGGGAAACCCTCTAGAATGAGGTGATCAAGGAGAGACAAGGGGGAGGCACTCCACGGAGTATAAGTACCTCACATAGCTCATGGTTCATAGAGTATAAGGATGCCTCATTATTTGGGAGATGCGAAGTTGAAATGTCTGATTGTCCATCCTTTGTGCTCAGGGGGGCCCAGTATTTATAGGAAATATTAACCTCAAAGAGGAGCTTACATGGTTTGATGAGGGCCTTGGTTGTTTGGGGCAGGTCGCAAACATCAATTGCAGTCGTGGAGCATCCTGCCTCTTCCTTCACAACGGGCCCGCGAACGTCAAATGCGTTCGTGGAGCGGCCCACATCTTTTCTTCTTGGCGGGCTCGCGGACATCAAATGTGTTCATAGAGTGGCCTGCCTACATGCTTCACGGTGGTCATGGTGCTGGGTGTACCTCCACTAGGTGGCTTCGTGAGGCAGCCAATGGGGACTTCTTTGGGATTCCTTCTGTGTCACAAATTTTGGTGCCAACAACATTAATATCGTGTTCCTTTCAAATCTATTGATTGATCATCATTAGGGGGTGTACTATTTATGGTTGTTGTGTGGGGGTACATGTTTTTATGGAATTTTGTGATCTATCATGTATTAAATTTATTTTATATATGGAATGTGGTTATAAGATATGGTAATCAATTATAGTTCTTTTATTGTTTATGTTTTCTTCCATGTTTTTTGGTGGAAACTATTGTGAGCATGTGTAACCCAAATCTGAGTTATTTGGATTTTTTTATAGGATATATTGAATGGGAATTGATTGATACATTCTTATAAATTTATATGTAGACAAATAGGCATGATATAATTTTTTCATAAATGGATTTGAAATAAAATAGGTTTCCCCATAGTTTTGGTAAAATAAAATTTAAGTTTTCAAAGAATTGATATATGTGTTTTAAAAGCAGTTTTAATATAATAAATGTGTTCTTTAAAATTTATTATGTACATGAATTTGAAATATTTGGGTAAAATAAATCAAATGAGAAGTCATTGGTACATTTATGGATTTTTTAATTTGGGGACATCATCTCTTCTTATGGGGGGGATTCACTCATGGGGTTTACCTCTTCTCCCAAGGTTTTTTATTCAAAGAACTTTATTACTATTTATTGGGGTTCACTAATCGTATATTCCTATTATCCTTATCCATATATTCTAAGGACATGGTTGTGTAGTAGTCATTGATTGTTGTATGAGTAGTCTACCATCTCAGCCCTTTGTGATTCTTGTAATGACATACCTATTCATTTCCAATTTATTATTCCAGATTTTATATACCCGATTTACATTAATATTTTTTATATAAATTATTCATTAGAACTAATTAGGATTCATTTCTTTGTATTTTTGGATAAATGGATATATTATTGATGATTCGTTGTAAAACAACTTTACTAGTAATAATGTAATTTTTTAGAAAATGATAATATTTGGATTGTTTGTATATATACATGATATAGAACACTAGGGATTGATCCTAGTGAGTCTATTTATCTCACACCCAACACAACCCTTAGAAAAAATGTAGAACATGTTATGTATTTTGACCTAAAAAATGAAAAGTTTCCGCAGTGATGTGATGATGTATAGGAGATCTACAAATGGGTATATGGTGGTGAGATGGTGAGAAATTTTCACTATATCACATAGAAATGTTATTGTTCTGTTTAGTAGTCTTTTTTTATTTTTTCTACATTTACAATTGGATTCAATTTTATTGAATTTCTATCACTATCACTATTTTTTAGTAATAGAATATATTTATTTTTTAGTTTCTTTATACTATATATATATGTGTAATTTCTTCTATTTCATGTAGGGGGAATCATTACCAATGATTGTTGATGATTATCATGTGTTAGTTCCCTGCCCATGGGGATTAAAATTCCCCTAGGGTAACTAGCGCATCAGGATGGGTGCTATTTCAAGTGGGTATCTTGGATCAGTTAGTGAAAATATAGTTCTAAGGGGATGTATTTTTTTATGACTCTATGTTATTGGTTGTTTGATTGACTGGTGACATGATTTTAAGAATTTGAAAAGTAGGTTATGAGGTGTTTCTAAACATATATTTACATTAAAAGACACTAGTTACCATGGGTTGTTGGGATGTTTTTCATATAGGTTGTGTTCCAAATACTAATATATACTATTACTTATGTTCAGGTGGATTGAAATAATATTATACTAATAAATCAACATTTCTCTTATTTCTCAAATTTAGTTAAATTCCACTAAAACGTATTAAATAGGTTCTAATGGATGATGTAGTGGTTTCTCCTATAATGAATATTCCATTGGATTAGAATCATATAGAGGCTTTCTAAGAGGCCGTCCATTCCATAGTCAAAAATTTTAAATAATTACATAACAATTTTTGTGGTAAAACCCAAAGACAGTGTTCAAAAGGATCAATAATATTAGTTATTATATGATAATTTCTTGTCTTATAAGGGTATTAATATACCTCATGTGGTGGATGAATTAATAAAAAATAACAATTTTTTCATTTAATTAATGGTTGTAAAAAAGTCCATCAAGGTGAAATGTAAAATGTTTAGACTAATGAGTCCCAATAATTAATGGCAGTATTCTATGTGACATAATGATAAGAACATGGCATTATAATGTAATGGTTTCAAGTGAAACATCTTAAAAAATTTACTTCTAGAGGCTCTAATGATGGAAAATTATATAGACTTTTGCGCTATTTTTTAGGTAGAGCATTTTTTATTATAGTACACAAATGGGTTCATGAAGACAGTAGTTTTTAAATAGTGATATTAAAGAATAATCAACTGATTCATTAAAAAAAACAATAATGTTTTCAATAAGATATTCGATCACAGAAAATTAAAATGAATCTTACACCTAAGAGTAGATGGTTGATAAGGATATTATGGTATAATTGGGCATGATAATAAGGATTTCATATTATTCCCCTTATCTACTACATAGTGGTTTCATCGGTTTTATGAAGAGAATTATGAATAAGTTAAATGATAATAGGAGCATTGTGTTATCTATTTTTAATTTAGACTTCACTATACAATTAATTACTTCTAGTAGTTTTCCCCTGAAATGATATATTTTTCTAAATGATGGGAATAACTTATGTTATTTTTCACTAACTTCAAAAAATGGGTAATCATTTTTTATGATATATCTATCTACAAAAATTATATCTAGCAATTTTTATGAATTTTTTTAATACGGGATCACTACCTCCAAAGGACACCATGATAGAGTGATAGGAGAAAATTTCCCTCGGGATCCAACCACATGCCTCAATATGTAGGAATATTTACAGAACGGATGAGTTTTCCTATAGATGTTTATATAGTTCCAATAATAATGAGAGTTACCATCCTTGAATCCTCATAAATAAAAACTACCTTTTTATTACTGGGGCCTCTTATTTGTTTATATCATATCATTTTTTGTGCCTTAAAACTCCAAACTGAGGTTATATCCTTTTCCATAGAAGAAAAAAATCCTCTTAGAATGAATAATGTACAAGAGTTTTTATGACTTTATTGTTATATATATATACTTAGTGTGGTGTTATTTCAGGTTTTCCTCATCCATGATTTATATTTTTTATATATCTTCACTGGGATTGATTAGTTAGTCAATCATCAGGATGATGTTGGTTATTGTTATCACATTGTATCAATACATATTGACGATGATATCTCATGAGTGTTTCATTGGGTGGGGGTGGATCTGAGGCCTATTTTTATATTACCCCCCCAGCCAAGTGCCCTGGGATTTGTAATCTACTGTTTCACATGATTTCGGTGTTGTTTTTTCTCTTTTTTATATTCATGAGATTTTTCTAGACATTATAGACATTGTCCCAGATAGATTTTCTAGTCTTCTTCTAGATGGAGACATAGAGACTTTGAGTAATTTGGTTCTTGGTATACATTTTGTCTATATACCCTCATATAATAGGGAACCAAATGAGAGGAAATATCTCCATGTCCATTTGGATGATCTCTTGGTGAATTGTTTTTACCCATAGTGTCTCACTATGGTAAAACCATGTTCTCTATTACAAAAATAAAAATGGTTCACATCGACAATGAAAAAACAATAATAATTAGAACTGTGTGATGGTAAGAATTAATTATTATTTTACTAACATTGATTATTTGATTTATTAGTTAAATGTAGAAATGTTTTTTTGAATATAGATCATTAGTAGGTATGTTATGAATTTAGGGTGTGGGTTTCGGGTATACAAAATACATATTTTAGTAATATGTATGCAAATTATAAATAACTAGTGATGTTTAATGGTGAAATAAAACATCATTACTTTTTCTGTTATTGATGTAAAAGATATTCCTTCAGTATCTGCATAATTTGATTTTTGTGCTCGTAGATGATATATTCTTTTTTTCAATATCTAATCATGAGAACTAGTACCATATGAGTTTGGTATTAAAAATCCTAAGGGGAAGAAATTTTTATGGAATGATTTAGAAAAAAAAATTTGATATTGGATGAAAGTAATTTAGGAAATGTTATATCAGAAAATATATTATTAGACGATCCTGAGAACGTATGGCAAGTCTTATAATCATACGATCCATGAAATTTATTTTATATTCAATGATTCCATGTTATTTCTACATACTATCGATGGTTCTTCAAGGAATTATCAAAATTTCGATTTCTAATGACATATCATACCAGCATTTCGGGTGAAATTAATGTGGGATGATATATTTTAGTTCTCATTTGATTATCTATAATGTATTATCACATCATCATCTATTATGATAATACCTGATCCTAGTAAGGTGTATGTGTAGTACTACGATACATCTTTTTTTTATTTTATTAAATTCATATATATATAAAATTTTGGTGTCCTGTGTATATTCATATCTTATACCATATGGAAATAATTACACTCCTCGTGATTTAGATCTTTATATAATCAAATTTTGATATCTCTTACACCTTGATTAAGTGGAATGTTGTTACAAGAAATCTTGAAAGGAAGGTTCCATTGTACTCTATTTTCATATTTTAGAATTGATCCTAATAGGGATCTTGACACAATTTTATATGGGTTCCCACGAGGATATTAACATTATAGATCTGATTATTATTATATTTTCATAATATCTTTATCAAAATATTCAATATATTATTAGAAAAATTAATAGTTTAGATGAATTAGAGGAAACCTTTTGATGGGGAGACGATTTCTATTTTTTCACTCCCTTCTAATTATATTCTTCATTTTGTTGATCAGTTTTTGATATCATTGCATGTCATGATTTTTGTTGTTTCAATATAATTTTTATTCTTGGTCTGTTAATTCATGTGTTATGAAGATGTATTATAACATGAAATAGTGATTTTGAATTCCATGTGTGAAGAATGAAATTTTTGATTTTGTGAAGATCTTTTATCCCATGAAATAGATAAAGATGTGTTTTCTTAATCCTTTGCGGTTGACCTCTAATTTTCTTATGATGTTTAGAAAATGGTATGATATGTCTATAGTAAATGTTGTTCTATTACCACAAACACCCAAAATGTATGAATAAAATATGTGTTGTGGTAGATCATTAAATGAAATTAGCCAATTTTATTCTAGTCAAGGATTGTTTTATAGATGAAGATATATGTAATTCAAATGTGTATAAGATTAGTGTGATACATGGAATACCTCCACCATTTTCTCCAATAGATATATTTGGATTACCTATCTTTTTTTATGCCTCTCATAGTGGCGATACAAAATTTTCTCTAGATGAATACAACATACCATCAAGAGATAGATAGCTAGATGACACATGTTATTCCTATATCAGAGGATATTCAACATGTCAATAAATTTTATTTCATCGGTTTTTTTGGATTTCAATATATTATTGGTTGATTTTATATATAAAATAGTTACTATTGACTTAGAAAAATGGATAACTTCCTAGATCTATGTGGCCACATGTGCATATCACTTATATGTTGGGAATAGGTGAGTGGGGACTCCCTTGTAATACTAAGAATACTTAAAGAATCGTTATTGAAAATTTCAGATATATATTTTAGTATGGTTATAAAATGTATTCAAAAAACAAAAATGTGGATAATCAATTTCATTCTTTGGATTTTTTCATAGCTAACCGGGTCTCCATGAATGTTTCTCATTAGTTAGGACCCTCTTGGATATGGAAATAGAGAAATATGGCTCTGAAATATATTGGACCATTTGAGATCACTATGAATCATGCTTATGATGTGTATTAATTTTAATTACTAGCTAAATTTAAGATTATTCATGTTTTCTTACACTTATTTCTGCATAAGACATAACATTGAGGTCCCTCCTACATTATAAGTAGAAATAGATTTACTTAGAGATAAAAATATTATTATTATTGCTAAAAATTAAGATCATTGATTATAAGGTGATTATATTTAATGGTATGTATATTATATTTGTAAGACTGTTATGGAGACACAGATCTGAAAAAAACGATATAAGGGATTGTGAATCATTAGTGAGGGAGTAGTGTCCTCACCACATTATAAAGAAACCGTATTATATATGACATCATGGGGATTAAAATTCTTTTATTGGGGATATTGTAACATCATGTAAAAATGATGTTACCTATTTTCTGGTCAATTTGGTTTTAGAAAGATTCAGAGTTAATTGGGATTTTTTTGGGATTTTTCTATAGAACCTAATTTTATTGAATCATGAGGAGAAAATTTATGGTTTATGTTCGTAGTTTATATTTTAAATGTGTTAGGGGATCATGTTGTGACAAACTCTTTTGGATTATGTTTATTATCACTATATCTATTGTTTCAACTCATAATTTTAAATGACATAATTTTTAACATAAGAGGAAATGTTTTTCAGAATATATGTTTGATGGGGTTTTTAATACAATACTCCATGGTTTATGATTTAAATCCCGTTTTCCCAAAATGTTTTATCCACAGATCGTGTGAAAATTATCATTTGTTTTATGTGAATGTACCTTATATAAACTACTGGAACATATAAGTGATTTTTGTGAATGAAAATTCATCAATATTGATTCATTGATTTCACAATATTCATTGTGGTAATGATACATCTCTTAGGGTAAGAGGTCTTTTTTATTTATTTCTTTGGTCACCGCAACCCCAATCATTGTGTTTATGCATCTGAAATCAGGTGGTTTCGATTAAATGTTGTTGATACTCACATGATCTTTCATGATCCACTATGAAATTATCTATAGGGTGATGTTTTCTCATTGGTTTCAGTGTAGGGGTGAATGTTCATAGGTGAATTAATTACAGTGTAACTAAATACCATTTTTGGAATTTGCGACTCAAGTTTAAGGTATGAGTGTCTGTCTCTAGATATATTTGAATAAAATGTTGTTTTTAATATTTTATAACTTTTTTTGTAAATAAATTGGGTGAAACCCATATATGTTATGAAATAATTTTTTTTAAGAAAATTTAACTTGTTAGGATTGTTTAATTACATGAACCACAGTGTTTAAACAAATTAAAACATACTAAAAAATATTATTATATGTTGTTGATATAACATAGATTTTAATTTGATCATTATGAATTTGATTAAATAATTTATGAGAGATATATAAAAATCATCATAATAGTATAAATAAATTAAAAATTATAATAAAATAATCAGTCATCTATCTCATAAATTCATTTTATTCTTCAAAAAATAAGGTTTCATAAAAAAATGTTTTATTTTCTTTTGTAATAAAATATTATCATTTATTTCTAAAAAGATTGGATGTTTTTATAAAATTTTAACTCATACATATATAATAATTTTAAAAATATATTTGAATTAATTTTAGTTATTTTGTACAAAAATATTTAGTTTTCAATGAAAAATTGAAAATTTTAATTTTTAAGGAAAACTGTATTTATTTATTAATGAATGTGAAATATTATATTTTTCAAAAATGTTTTCAAAGATAAATTATTTCAATTATATTTTAGAAAATATTTCTTTTGTTAATTTAAATAAATTTGATGATTTAATTGTGTATAAAATCAATTTTATACGTAAAGATTTATTTTATATGAATTTTGTAACAAACACCATGTTGTTTTGGCTTAACAAATTAAATTGATCATTATTAGATAATGGAATTAATGAAGATTATATATAGTATACTCAATAAAATTATTTAGTAATCATATATTATATTTCTATGCATCGTATAAGAAAAAAAATATACTTTTATGTTTAAATGATTATTTTTCTAAATACAATTATTTGTCATGTGTTGTGAAGATATTTTATAAATAATTTGAAAAACATAAATTTTATGAATATTTTAAAAGTGTAAAGGGTAAATCATGTTATTATATGTAAACATAAGGGATTTGGATAAAACCTTCCACATTATTTATTATTGAATGATGGGAATTCGACCCTCGTTACCTTATGCTTGAAATTTATTTTTTATTGGAAAATTTTGAAAATTTTTACCAATATAATTTTTGATGTAATAAAAGATACCAAATTTTACTCTCATAGATTTTAATATATATTATGTGCCATCATAGAGAAAAAAATAATAATATAAATTAATATAAATATATATTCTAAGAATAACGAAATTACTTCCATTATTTAAATATGTACATAAATATTATATATTATATATTTAACATAAAATTTGTTATAATGTAAATAAAATAGTTGTTCAATTAACAAAAAATGAATTAATGATTTTAAAAAAGGAATGTGTTATAAATTTAATGAGATGATATGTACAAGAATTGAATAGATAAATATGATATTTTTAAGAGCTTCTAAAGATTTATATTCTGAATCTGCCTTTTCCTTGATGAATTTAATGTCAAATAAAATGAATAGTGATAAAAATTATATTTATAACATTTTATAATAAATTATATTCTATTAAATTTAATAATATTAGAAAAATGTTAGATTTATAAAAAAATAATTGGATTTGTATTTAAACATCATCCATGGTCCATTAATGTTTTTTAAATTTATAATCACATTATTAAACATTAATTGAAAAAAAACATTAATATTAATGTTTTTAAAAAAAGGGATTTAGAATAGATAAGGGTAAAAATGTGATATAAACATGTCATTTTGTTTAGATGCTGATTTAGATTAATAATTATATTATATTATAATATTATCAATTTGGATAAAAATTTTGTCAATAAAAATTTATATTATATATAATTTCATGAAATTTAAAGAGTCAATATTCAGTAAATAATAAAACGGAACCCATAATTTCTCTTTTAAAACAACATTTATTATTATAGATCAAGAAAAATAATCAGGGATCTTTCCTAGAATCCCTTATATATAATTTATTTGTGTTATTCTTCCAGATATATAAACATTATATCCCTTGAGTAGATATTTAATGGATTTATTTCAAATAAGAGGTAGTCACCTTCATCAATCACATTATTATTAATAATTCTATTACCTCATATAAATATATTTTATTCGCAAAAAATAATAACTTAAATATCCTATGTATACTAATAATTTATTATTATTATTAAAATATATTTATTTACCCTCTTTCCATCAAATGTTAATTGAAAAAATCACTCATCTATACGTACGACTTATTGTCTCCACATATCAATAAAATTTCATTTTTCATGTGAATATTTTATAGATGAGTTAAATGATAGGTGTAGTGTTTTAATATTATAACTATTAAATTACAATAAATTTATAATTATAATATAATATATACCTTCATACCTTCCAATCCATTGGAAAATCATTATGTGGATCGGGCGTATGTATGAACAACCACCTCTACGTACAAAGAAATGTGAATCATTACCATTTATATTTCAAATGGATGTTAATAGAAATTTATCTGTGGAATATACATGAAATGTTTGATATAATATTTATTATATAGTGGTGATGAATTATTTACCATTCTATCATTCTGTCCATCCAAAAAATGAAAAAACTGTGCATGTATATGTATGACTTACAATAACTATGAATGGTGTAATTAATTTTTCAGTCTCTATATTTTTATAATGACTATAAATACATATATAATTAATATATATGAAATTTAAATCATAATTAATATTTCTGATACGATGTTATAATGAAATAATAAGCAAGAAACTAAAGAACCAAAATATACATGAAAACATTGGTATATGACCCGAAAACATGATTTTAATAAAGAAGTCATAAATAGTGGGTGAAAAAAGGTTATGAGTAAGTCAAATGTGTTACTATATAAATGTTTATGGTTATTAAATTTATTTATATTATATATATATTTATTATTCTGTTTTATCTAATTGATAGAATCAATATCGAACCTAAGGTAACTGATTTTTATATCAAGTATATATTCATGGGACACATGCCAAATTAACCAGTAGTTTATATTGTGTAGTGAATATTATTCCCTTGAATGTATTTTATTATTAATATTATGAATTTTACGGTGATTTATATATCTATCTAAGATTAGTTCTTTCCTCTAGCCAATGATTCAAGATTTACCAAAGTAGAAAGGGTTTTATGTTATAATCTCATAGTTTATCAGGAATGTTTATGATTATGTATTTCATGATCAAATATTTTGATATACCTCTCAATAAAATTGTTATATTTCTTCAGATATTATTATTTATTTTAAATACATGTTTTACAGTCCATTTTTCTCACCTTATGTTCATATGATACAAAAAATATGTTTTTAATGAAATTCAACATTATTTCTCTCTTCGGACAAAAAACCTTTTTCCTTCATATCCTTATTTTCTAAAAATGTTACAAAAAATATTTTTAACAGTGTATTATTAATATTATGTTAATTATACCTTTTTTATAATACTATTTAAAAGGATTCTTCACATTATTTTCTAAATAAGGTAAATTTTATAAAAAAATTAAAAGAAAACATCTATTTTATCTTATTTGGAATATACTAAATTTCCAACCATTACGAAAACCCATTCATTTTAAATTTATTTTTCATAAATATATTTAAAATTAAAATTAATTTTAATAGATAAAATTTTGAATTTTTTTTATTTCAATTTACTGATTTCTGAATATAATCGTTAATTAAATAAAAATTGTATTAATGATCTCTAGTGGTATTTATATTCATAAAAAACATAACCATTGATATAAATTATGATTTAATTGTTATATGATAAAAGAATAAAATCATTATTATATATTTGGATGTTTTTTGATAATAATATGTGGTTTATGAATGTCATTGATTAACCCTTGGTTATACTATGAAGAAAATGATGAAATATTTATGAATCATATTTCAATTTCCATGTGTTAATTTATGATTAAATATTTATGAAACCAATTCCCATTCATGGTATCTAATATGATTAAATTGTAATAATATTATTTCACTAGTATTTATGGTTTTAAGTATTTAATGGTTATTACGTTATAACCATGGATTGTGGTTATGTGACGACATTGGATGGTGGTTGAGTAATAACCATGGATTGTGGTTATGTTATCAACATGGATGAGGATCCCATTATAAAAAACATGTGAGGGTATATCTAGATAAAATTAATTAGGTAATTATCAATATCTCATCAGATAAAGAGATTTATAATGGGATGTGAACTGAGGTCAGTAATTGAATTTTTCCACTATGGTATTTAGAGGAGTAAAAAAATAGCTACCAGAATGGTTTTGGAACTGAACCAATTCCACAATTTTAGTATTTGTAATAATTCATTAATTAGAAAGAAATTATTTCATATTTTTCTGTTTATTATGAGAATATATTGTTTATTCCAATGTTATGGTCTCATAGATCATTTTCTTTGATTACATTATTATTCATGTCTTGTAAACCGATAGGAATTATTTCATGACACAAGATTATGATTTATGATATGTATGGCATGATTTTAAAATGATATTATCATGGTCTCATATTATTATTATCATGTTATGATCAATTGATCATTAATATAACCATTATTTACCCTTAAAAAGAATATAATATTACACATTATTTTGTTTCCTTTCAATAGGTTTTGAAGAAGGTTTTAAAAGTTATATTTTTTAAAGGGGTTACAGTTATAAAGAACATAATAAGATTATCTTTTGAACGTATTGTTTATTAGAACATATTTATGAAGGAGTATTAATTATACAATTCTAGTATATTTTCTTATTTTACATACTAAATATTCATAAAAAAATATGAAATATCTATGTATGAGAAATATTTATGAGTATTGTTGGCATCCTATTATGGTTTAATTAACATTTGTTAAATAGGATGAGAAAAAATTAATTGGGACCTTAGGGATACATATATTTAATGGATAAAAAAACCAATATTTGGTAATTATCATCATGTAATAATGAGAATCCTAAGGTGTTATGGATTACAAATAATGATTCCTTACTTTGACATCTTATTAATTATTTTTACTAATTAAACACTATGAATATTATTGATCATAAATATATTTTGGTTTTAGTCTACCATTAGAACTAAGATGATTTTTTTCATTGATGAAAAATAGTGGAATGATTGTCCTCAAGAATAACCAAATTAATAATGTGATGGAATATAAGAACTTGTGATTATGACTAATCAGTTATCATTATTTATGAATAAAAAGATCCACTCTAACAAAAATTTGGACTCACCAATGAATATAAATTTTTAGTTCACAAAGAACTCAAGTGGTTGTTACTATGCTTGGAAGAAGATTTAGTTTCATATATATTGATAATGAAGAATTATAACTCAATATAATGTCTAAAATAAATAATAATATGGATTACACATGTAAATTATGGGAATAGAAATGTAATTTTTGAGAAAAATATTGAATTTTATGGATGGAAATGACGTTCATATTGTTGTACCATTTAAATTTCAGTGTATTATTTGTGGGGAATATAGAAATTATTAGACGAAATTTCAAAATAAAAGGATCTACTCCTAGTCCATGTAAAGACATATTTTATACGTGTCATTGATTTAAAATTATTTAAATGATTACATATTTGGGTTTAATTATTATATAAATGATATTTTTGATATAATAATCACAACAAATCAATGGATTTTTCCTCAATAGTTTGCTACATGTATTTTAAAACACATATTAAATGGTTCTAATAACCATGAAATTAGATAATGTTTATTTGGGATAAATAGATTATTAAAATTGATTTTGTAGTAGTGTTCACCTTGTAATATTTTATTTATCTGATAAAAATATGATTTCCACATATTTGATAATGTGTATAACAATATTGGATTTATATAATATATTCTATATCGTGTGAACATAAATATGGAATAATAATTTTGTTAATTTTTTGATTCATGTATTTTTTCATGTGATGTTAAATAATGATTTATAGATACAATCATTGGTTTATAAGAATGAGGTTGGTAATATGTCAAAAGGATTAATCCCCCGATTTAGGGTATTATGTAATGGAATTTTGAGCTGATTAATGATATTTTTTGAGATGTTTTATTTGGATAATTTATATGTAACCCTTTGGATTTCTGTGTTTTATTATTACAGAAGAATTCAATTACACTTTTGGTGATGTAAAATTAAAGGTATGAGAAAACATTTTAGGTTAAATTATTCCTCATTATTGAAGTTATTGAATTTTATTGGTAAATATGGTTTCTTTATTTTCTGAAAATTATTAGAAAATATTGGATTTTATATGATTAGGTAACATAAATTTTTTATTTGACATTATGAGTGACTAATTATTAAAATTGATATATATTAAATAAATTATGGAAGAATATTTGATAAAATATTTTTTTTATCATATTCAGACATTGTATGGTGTATATTAAATAATATAGAGGATAGTTATTAATGGAATGATTTTAATTAAACATTTCATATTAGTATTTAACTATAGATAATAATATATTATTATCATTCATATGATGGTTTATTAAAAAAATTTAATTATCATAAATGGTTCTCAACACTATTGTTTTGGTTATTTTCTAGAGACCAGAAGAATAAATTGAATATATTTTTAATTATTTGATTAATTAATGGTTGATCATATAATTGGGAAATTAATGAAATCTATCTAGATAAATAATCATTTTGAGAAAATATGATGTAGGAGTATAAATTAATTCTATGATGATAATCTACTTTTCATGTAAGTATATATCCTTCTATTTTTATTAAAAATGGTAAATAAATTCCTCAAAACCCTAAAAAGATAATAAGAATAAAAAATTTCATGTAATGTATAATTATTAATAATTAATTTTCTTTTGACCCCACACATATGTGTGGTCTTGTGCTCGTTAACAGTCTATTATATATGGTCTCTATCAATCTCTGTTATTACTCACTTATCAATTTGTTTTATTACATATATATATTATAACATCCAAATAATCTTCACATATCTAGAAATCATGATATGTTATACTTTAGATAACATTTAAATTTCTATTTCTTTCTTTTTAAGAGAATGTTTTATTAACCCATTTTATAATATGGGGTTTCCACAAAGTAATATTCAAATTTCAAAACCATGGTTATTGTGAAAAAGTTCAAAATGTGAGGAAACATTTTTTAATTGTGGGGGGATATAACACCCAGAGATTTTATGAAATGTATTTATTTTTTAAGAATTTTTTTCTTGATTTCTTTCTTAATGAACAACACTATGATTAAATGAACCACGATATGCAATTAAATTTTTTTATAGTTATAACATAGAATTATGTTGGTCTATAAGAAAAAGATAAAATACGTTATAAAATATAAATATATTTGATATATAATATAAATTTAATAATAAAATCATATTAAATAATAACCTCATTTTTTAAAGTTATATTATTATATAAAAACTACATTATCTTAAAAATAGAATATTTTTATTTTTGTGAGAAAATATTGTGTTAAATATACTGAAAATTTTATATGATATTTTAAAAAATTAACACAATTTTTTAAACTTCAAATAAAAATAATCTTATAATGATTTGTTGATAATTTTCTGAAAACACTGTTTTTCTAGTAAATACTAGTAAACATAATTTTTATTGAAAAATAATTTTTTCGTTTTTGGAATGTCAAATGTTCCATTTTATTTTAAGAGTATTTCGAAGTAAAATTATATCAATTATATTTTTAATAATAAATTTTATTTCATTGAAATAAATTTATGTTTTCATTTAAAAAAACATTTGTATACAAAAATTGTAATTTTTTCTGAAAAAAGTCAATAATTTTATGTACACAATATGTTTTTATTATAATAAATAATGTATATCAATAATTTTGAATTATTTTTTATAAATTTATATGTTATATACCCAATATTCATTTTAATATTAATATTATAGTTTTATATTCATAAGATAATAATAAATCATGTTTATTGTCTAAAACTCTATTTTTTTTAAAAGATTCATTCATCAAATTTTTCACATGTATAGTTGAATTTTCATCTATCACTTATAGTTGTTGAATTAGATTAAATATAATCAATAATTGGAAATATTTGTTTTAATATTATTAGATATTCCCCATTTATTTTTTGTTAATATTAAAAGTAACCATATTAAAAAAAATTAAGTTGGTAAAGGGTAAATCTTGTTAATATAGAATAAAAATAAATGAAAAATCCCTCAGTTTTGACTTAAATTCTTTTTTAATTATTTTAATTATAAAATTATAACTTTTAACTTGAAATTTATTTTTTTGGTGGAATATATTCCATGAAATTCACATATATAATATTTA
This sequence comes from Viscum album, assembly GCA_963277665.1. Classification (NCBI taxonomy): domain Eukaryota; kingdom Viridiplantae; phylum Streptophyta; class Magnoliopsida; order Santalales; family Viscaceae; genus Viscum; species Viscum album. Next base: position 446,879,638 of record OY728160.1, read on the forward strand.
TTGCAATGAAAAGTACAATAGTTGATTGTCTGTGTTTTTATTATCTGTTTTGTGACCACATAGAGAAACAATCTATATATGAACATATATTAATTTCTATTTTAATATTAATTTAAATAATTTCAGGATATGAATTTAATTTTAATGTATATAAATAATAAAACTTCCTTAAAATATTATGCAATGAAAATATATTTTCTTTATGAATGAAACAGATAAATAAAATATTTTATTTTTAACAAATTAAAATTATATAATGTGAATGAGTTAATAAATCCCATGTATTGTATAGTTATATTTAGATATATATATATATATATATATATGAAATATTATGAAGGTTAAATTTAAATATAATTGAAATCCCTTATTGTGTTGATTTATTAAAATTCCAATTCTATTAATATCATAAAAAATAATATTAATGAAATTTTGTTATAACTACTAATTTATTATGTGATAAAAAAAATTATAAATTAGTCAAAATTAATTTTATGTTTTATTAATCATCAACCACGATCCATTTATGTGTATTTTCTAAATTCCAATCATTGTTAGTGCTGAAACTGTCGAAAACTATAATATAAATGTATTTTTAAAATTTGTTAACAAAAGGTCAAAACAAATCTATATGGTTCAAAAAGTGATAATAACATGTAAATATTTTATTTTATGAGAGAATTTACACTAATAAATAGTTTAGATCAAAATATTATCAAATTTTTATCCATTTTGATAGTAATATTAAATTTAATTAATTTAATATTTTATGAAATTATAGGAGTGCCCCTCCCCATGAATTTAAAAGGGAGCCCCAAATTTTAATTCATAAAATAACATTGCACATTATATCTAAAAAAATTAAATTTTCTTTCATACAATAAAATATAAACCGTCTAGATGTTCTACAATTCTAGAAGGACAAACCCTATAACTGTTACAAAAGAGATCATAATGAGAAATTCCAATAGGAGGTAATCACTTTAATTGATCACTTTTTTTAATAGTTCTTTTAGATTATATAATTATATATTGTTAATAAATATATAATTAATTAATTAATCTTCCTAAAAATAATTTAATTTTATTACAGTGATTAAACTACCTTTATTCACACCATTTACATCAATTGGGAAGGGAAAATATAGCCCATGCTTACGTACGGCTTACCATTTTTTCATTATAATACCAAAAATTTCTCATAACCTTCTTCAATGGATAATTATTATAATGGTATTAAAATTTATAAATGATAAATATGATGTTATTTTATTTACAGAATCATAATATGATATCTACATTTCTACCTTCCATGCCTTTGGGAAATGATAACACTGATCAAGTATACTTGTGGACTACCACCTGCACGATCTCATATGATTAGTTTATCATATAATTTATAAAATATGTGGAAATAATGGTATATTTAATGAATATATGGATTATATATGACATAATAATTATTCAAAAATTGTTATTTATTACTTATCTTTCTTATCATTGGTCCATTGAAAAAATGAAATCAGTGCTCATACGTATAAACGACCTACCATATCCACAAATGGTGTAATTGATTTTTCAATATATATTAATTTTTAATGTCTCTAAAATTTTATATAATGTTTAGATATGAAATTTTTATCATCATAAACATTATGGAGATTATGGAATCATGATAATAATAAAAACACTAAAAACACACAACCAAAACATATATTTGAAAATGAACCAAATATAACCTTGAACAATGATTTTAATTAAAAAGTGTTAAAAATGAGTGAAAAAAAGTTATTATTTAATCAAATATTGAATTATATATAACATTATGGTTATTTAATTTATTTTTAATAAATAGAAATTTATTTTTTATTTTCTTCTAGTCCGTATGATTAATGTCATATATAATGTAAAGAATTGTTGTCTCACTTTTATTTTTGTGGAACACATGCATATATACACCATTTTTTTATTATATATACTACAAAAAAATATATTTTAAGATTAAATTTATTAATTTTATGGGGATTTACATACTCATATATTATTATTTATTTCATTATATTATGATACAAATGTTACCGAAGTGTTCAGTGTTTTGTATGATAATATCATTATTTTCCCAAAAAATTTATGATTATGTTTCTAAGGATAAAATTTTATGATCAATCTATTAAGAAACTAATTAATTATATTCAATATAACTTATTTCAATAAAATGAATTTTTTTCTATTCTTTAACCTCACCTTATATAACCAAGATCCTAAAAATAGATTTTTAATGTAAATTTAATTTATTTCATTATTTTCACAATTATAGAATTTCATTCAAATCCATGTTTTTGAAAATGTTTTTCAAGAAGGATTATATTATAATAATATTTCATTTTAAATTTATTTTACTTATTTTTAATTCTAAAATATAGTCCAAAATGAATCTTATTTTTGTTTTATAAATAATGTACTTTATGATATTTTTAATATATATATAAATATAATGAATCCATTTAATAAATATATATTCCATTAATATAATATCCCAAATTCATTTTTTCTAATTGATTTGATGATTACATAATCACATCAAATGATTCCATGGATAATTTGGAAGAATATATTATATATATATTTTTTAAATTATTATATGTTTAATAATTTATTTCAAATGGAAAATTTTATATTTATAAAAAATTATTTTATTATATTTTAATGGTATTTATTTCTATAGAAGAAGAAAACTACTTGATTTAAACAATTATTTAATAGGGATGTGATCAAAGGCTACCATCCTTATTCATTATATAGATTAGTTATGTTTATGATTAAAACAATATAATGAAATCCACTGCTTTCTATGGGTTATACTGTGATGATAATGTGAAATATTTAAATAAAAATTTTCATTACCACAGTTTATAATATGATGGAATCTCTATGAAGAATTTTTTTTGTGGTTTCCAATATGATGAATGTTTTAATATCTTTTTTAACATGTATTTATTATTTTCATTATTTAAGGATGGTTATGTTATGACTAGAAATTATGGTTATGTTTCAGATAAGGACAATGGTTATGTTATACAAAAGGATAGTAGTCATGTTTTCTCTAAGGACGGGGGACCTATATATTCGTATAATATATAAGGAAAGGATTTATAACTAATGATAAAATGTACATTATGAGCTAGTTAAAGTATTTTAGTAATGGATATTGTCTAATATGATATTCCTGGGAGAAAACTATTTCTTGTATGTTTTTTAGGGAGGGAACCTGTTAGACTATGATAGTTTTATCAATGAGCCTTTACTAGTGCAATGTTTTTTTATATTATTTTCCATATTCCATAAATTAATTCATTCTTCGGATTTATTCCATTCATGGATCATGCTCATTGATTCCATTATAATTCACTTCTTATGAACTATCATGATTTCTAGAATGAGTAATGATTATCATTTATGATATATATGTTCTGCTTTTCAATGTTATGATTATGTAATAATAACATTATATTCATGTTATTTTCAAGAAATCAATGATATATCCATTTTTTACCCTTACAAATCATCTAATATCTCCCTTCCTTACGGATTTTTTCCCCGGGAATAAATTAAAGTTTTAGGAATGATGTGTTTTATAAGGCTGATAGCTATAATGAAAAAAATTATATACTATTATAAACAATTTATCTATGTGTCCATTTCTTTTAAGTCACTATATGTATATTATTTTAGCATGTATCGTTATTTTCTGTATTTAAAATTCACCTAAAATGATGATATATAATTTTAACAATATTATTGGACACTATAAATCACATTATTATTTTGTGTGCGTAAATAGATATGAAATAATATATGGGGTTTCCCATGTTTATATTAAAATAAAATGTGTTTTTATAAACAATTTTAAAAATTGTTTTCATATCATGTTTAATAAATAATGGTTAATTAAAATAGGATTTAAAAATAACAGTTATTATTTTCGAAAAATGTAGCACATGGGAATCCTTAGGTGCATAATTAGATGGTGTTTTTAAGGGCCATAATATAATTTTTGTGTGTGTTTGGTGTGGGGGGGGGGGTTTACTCCTGGGATGCTATTATACAACCTATTTCTATTTTTCTAGGGTTGTGATTGAAATTAATCGGGTGGGGATCAATTATGGGGTGTTTCTATACTCTTTAATCATGTTTTATAAAGAAAATTGTTTTCTACTAGTCATTGATTATGATAAGACTAGTTTATAAGATATGCTTATTATCATCATTGGAATGACTTCCCATACGTTGGATTTTCAGTATTCTATATCTGATATGCCTGATTAACATTGATGAGTTTTTTGTGCAAATTAAACATTGGAATTATTTTTTCGGACATGTGTTATAATTATGGAGAATATGAAATATTTAACATTCATTGGTATAAAACTAAATTTCTTATAATCATTCCATATTACCCTTAAAATCAAAAAATTATAATTTTCTAGATATATAATTCTAAATTATGAAATGGGTGGGATTCTATGAACTCTATTTATATTACTCCCAAAAAACCCCCATACCATGATGTTAAGACATGGTTATTTTTCACATCCACGTTTTTATTTTGATATATTATTTATTTTATAATAATAATAAATATCTTTTTTTTTCCTTTAACATGTGTTCTTGGAAACAATTGTAGATTTTTTGACCAAATCCAGGATGTTCAGGATTGGATCAGGGTTTTCTGAAACTGTGGGGTAGACAATAGGTGATCGTGTTCCCTAAATAGTGGGACTATATACGACACATATCCTGACCCACAAACATATGGCTAGCCATGCTCCTAGACCAATGGGTTTCCCTTGGGAACACGGTTTACCAAACAGGTGTGATCTCATCACCTAGTAAACTGTGTGTCCACTTTTCACTTTGGAGGGATGTGCGGCATGGTTCGCACACAGTTTGGAAAAATGTGAATCCAAACTATGTTCCCTTTATAAAATAGTAAAAATACTGAATTTATAAAACAAACCTTTTCCTTTTTATCCCAAATTCACAATAACACACCTCATGCAACCTCCCATGTCCTAGGTGTTCTTCCCCCACCCTCTTGGATCCCTTGAATATAGATCAATTTGTGTTTTTGCGGTGTAATCATCAATAATTAATTATGTAATTATTTCATCTCTTTGTTTCATTATTCATCATACTCTATTTCTTTTACATTATTTTGTTCTCTGTTCCCCAATGTATTGGTTACAGTAATGTTGGAGGAACCATATTTACATTCGTTAGGTCTTGATGGTAATGGTTTTACATTTTCATTCTAAGGTCTCATTGTGGTGTGATTGTGTGTGCCACTAGTTTATAAGTGTTTTAGTTATAATGTTTGATGGTTCCATTATTTAACATTATTGAATTATTTTTTTATTCTTTTGTTTCATTATTCATGGATTATATGAATTTCATGAGTGAGGCAAAACATGGTTTCAATTTATTTTTTTATAAATATATAATGATGATTTTATAATTTAATATTTTTGACTTCCATGGGTTTTACTAAGGTTGCAAATGTGTGTGGGTATGATATGGTTCATGTGATAAAGGGAGAGGTATTTAAGACATGGGAATCCTAGGTAACTAGTTAGTTTATACTATGTCTAGTATGCTAGGTGATATGGTTTGGCCAAGGTCTCATCCACTAGTATGATTTATGCTATATCATTAATAAAAAATGTTGTTACGATATGAGATCCCTCGATCGTGGGATGTGATTCCCCTCCCATTTCATGTGTATGAGGATGTTGTGGGTTTATTTATTTTTATGGTTCAAGGATCCTATGAACCCACCAATCATGGATACATTGGGATTACCCATCTTTCTCAGGTAATTATATGCTTATCATTCATCTTTTTAACATTTTTTCTTTATTTTTTAATTATAAATCATTTTTTATTTAAAATATTTCATCGTTTTTATTCTAACTAGTATATTTATTTGTCATATAATTTATGTTTTTACATCAAATCAATTTCTGTGATATCCTAGAGGGCAATTTGGATCTCAAGCTACATACACCCATGTGTGTGTAGACCTTGTTATCATCAACCTAGGTAAAGGAAAATTGTTCTATGGTGGTGATGGTGGATATGGATTATAATGTTCATCTTCTTCTATGTGTTGTTAGAAGTGGAATGAGGGTATTTTGACTCTTATTGTGTATAGATTTAGTTGCATAGTTCGTTCCCCTCCCCGTTTTTGATTTTTTGGTTATAATGTAAAATATTTTTATTCTGATTTTTTTATTCTTTTGGGTAAGGTTATTTCATGTGATGTGATTTGATTCTTGTGGGTTGATTATGGTTGTTTCATTTGGGAGAAATCCTTACCACATGTGATATTTGACGCCCATGAACTAGTTTATATCTACAATAGATTGAGAACTCCCTGTCGGCCATTCCATTGACCATGTAAAGTGTTAGGTTTGATGGAATCCTTGATTGGTTCATGGATAAGATAGGATTAGAGTCAGTTATTCACTTTAATTAGGTCATGATATTTTTTAGAGTCTGGATATATATGGCTTGGACTGTCGAGGTTTTACATTCTGGTAGTGAGTGGTGTGTCTAGCCTACAAACCCAATAATGGTTCTTGAGTATCCATGATATATTTGGGACTTTGAATGAATTATACTGCAGATTTTATGTATAGGATTCAGATAGTACATTGACACTATCTGGGGTGGACTGTCTTGACTTATTATTATTTTTGTTTGGGTTATAGTGTTTAGTTACAAATCTGGTATAGAGAAATTTTTTCAGAATGTTATTTGGATATTATAATTATTATTTCATTGGGGTTTTTAAATGTTTCATCATAGTTCATCATAAGATAATTCTTTTGAATCCACTGATAGATTACATAGAATGTTCTCCCTCAATATTTAATCTGAAATTAGTTGACACAGAGGTATGAGATGTTTGGGTATTGAATTAGGGAGTGGGATTATGACCTGTTTATTTAGGGAAGATGAATTGGGAACTAGAGAGGTAAAGTCACATTATTTCATCAAGAACATGTCTCTTTCCATACATGGTATCTTAAACCACCATGTAGTAGAGTATTGGGTTGAAAATATCTTGTATATATTCAGGTGTCTAGATACTCAGGATGCAGTTAAAGTTAAATGTTATGCATTACTATTGGATGGTCCCTATCAGTGGTCATGAGACTCAGTGGTTCAAGCCTATTAGAATTGCAATATGTACTATAAATACTTTAAGGTCATATTCAATGAGAATTATTTCCTAGAGACCATTTCATTTTCCATGATCTAAGAGTATTTGAATATCCACCAAGGAGATCAACCCGTGTTGGAGTATTCCAACTGATGTGCAGTGTTGGTTTAGTAATCCACCAATGTAGATTTCAATGAGTATATGAAGGATCAATAGTTTTATATGATGCAACGTTAAGACATTCAGTCCCATGTATTCTTGTTCTAGTTGAAGAGTTATGATAAGGTGTTCGATTGAGCCCTGATGGTTGAGATTGATTTGATTGGAATGTCTAGTTTTTCAAGGGAAGTTTTAGAAGCGGTCCATGGTAGTGGTCATTAGTTTGATAAGAAGATGAATTGTGAATTTATTGAAAATTTGGGAGGTGGAATCTTAGAACCTCCTTCCCAATCAACATCATTCGTGGCATTAGATGTTAAACTAGTTCTATTCCATCAATATGGATGGTTAAGGAATATTTAGTAAACATGTCCATCCCAACATAGTAATTTATATTGGAATAGATCTATGTGTAATTTTATGTGATATTTCATATTGAATTAGAAATATCATGGTGGTATAGGATTTAAAGCCTTTCTATGAATGTCGACCTAGTCAGGACCTTCTTAGACTATGTGTTCTCAGTATGGTAGTCATAGTGGTAGGTCTAAATACTCGTTTGGTAAAATTCAGATCAAGGAATTACCATGTTTTAGTAATCACTATCAAGATCAGGAATATATGATTCTCCTTCAACCTATAGATTAACTTCTAGTGAAATAATATGGATGACATAAAATTTTTCAAGGTAAAATTATTATAGAATCATCTATATTTATTTTATTTGATAGATACAATTTATTCTATTATTTTTTATTTTTTCCAATATTATGAATTTGTTGAAATTGAGAACTGGGCTCATGACTTATATGATTGAGTAAGTAACACATCTTTTTAATAATAGAGATTATAGATTCAGGTGTCCATTTTGTTCTGTCACTCTATCAAGGGTTGATCAATAATGTGATTTTCATGTCAATGAGATATACCTATTTGACGTGATACAATGTATGGATTGGATGTTAAATTCATAGGCACACATCAAATTTTATCCATACTGATTATGTTTTTTTTTCTACCCATGAGTGTACACAGGCTAGGTGGGATCATCGGTCAAGGCATGGAGGCAGTCCACTTTTGGATACGATAAATCATGATTTCTGGATCTCATCACTTGTCTTAGAGGATGATTATAGTGGTTCTAAGAATGTATTAACTCATTATCACTATAAAAGTTGTCTATTTAGGATAACAACTATTCATAGTGGTTCAATCATCCTAGTACAAATTAAGTGGGTCGTTATCACGAGTATCCATGTATGAGATAAGATATTGGTGAAATTATATCCTTTTTTATACATGCTAATATGTTAAATACATGCACCAAATTATATTTGGTTTTCATCATCCCTTATCCATTACTACATCGATATAGGAAGATATATCTATGTACATCCTAATAAAATTACCATATATACCTAGGGTAAGGAAATCCCTACGGGTGTTTATAGACTTCTGACCAAATCATTCAATTTAATCCCAATTATAATCTGAGATATAGTGGATGAGTTGAGATAATTATATATTCAAGATATTGTGAGGAATCATGGCCTTCAATCAACTATTATATCTAATTGTGAACCATGTTTTAAATATATATTCTAGGGAGTACAAAAAAAGAAATGGGGTCACAAATAATTTTATGTATGATATATCATCCTCAAACTGATGGATAGATTGAGTTGGTGGATGTTATCATGTATTATATGCTCTAATAATGTGTGATATATTTTAGAGGATAATGAGACAACCATTTAAGGTTTTTATAGTTTTCATATAACAATACTTACCAATGATCAACATGAAATTCCACCTTTTTAGTACTTTTTACTCAGTAATGTTAGTCTTCATTTTGTATGACAGAAGTTGGTCAAACATCTTTATCGAGATTGTGCCTTCTAAATGTGATGTTTATAATGGTTCCATTGATTAAGAAAATTATTTTGATGGAATGGATAAACAATAAGTTGTATAATTATTCTTAGCATCATGATTTGTAATAATGGGTGGGTGATCAAGTGTTCATGAAGGTGGTCCCTCCACTAGGTCAATTACATTTTAATTAAAACGGTATGAAAAAACAAATGTACATGGGATCTTTTGATATTACTGATAGTGTTGGTAATGTGATATACACAATATATTTTATTTCCCATCTAAATTAAAAACACATTTTTTTCTGTGTCATAATTGACGAAATATAATCCACAGCCGTCTACTGTAATGAATTGGGAGGAGTTGGAGTAGAATTTGAATATGTAAATGTTTATGTGACCAGTACATATTTTGGATATACAAGAGAATGTTTTTCATGGGAATCCCATTACATTGGTTCTAGTTTTTTGGAATCATGATAACAATGAGCACGAGACATGTGAGCATTAATCATAGGTTTATGAGATGTACCCATTTGTGTTTTCTAATAAAACATTTGATTGAATTTCTGAGGCGGTAATTATCTCACGGTGGAGAGAATTGTCACATCCTTTGTTATATTTTGAGGTATTCATTCATTTATATTTAGTATTATCTTTTCATGTTTCATTATCTTATTTTTTTTAAAATTGGTTTTTTTGATACAAATAAGGATGAAAAATGTTATAACATGGTTACTGGAGACAATGTAAAAAACTAATAAGAGAATATACACCTGAGAATGAAGGACTATCCAGGCTACATGGCCTTACACACAAGAACACAACTACCCTTGTGCTCAAACTAGTGGATCTATTCCGGTCAAAGGGTTGAACATATGAATGTGAGCCCAACCCAAGAAGAATAATGAAATATATTTTCACTTTAGAAAGGGAATCCACAAGTTTGGTTCATGGTTTGGGAAACAATGTGGCCAAATAGAGTGGCCAGCCCAAAACATTAAATTTTTTAATTTCCTAAATTAACCATCCATGTTTTAACCCATATCTATTATAAATCATCAAATTCTATATCCCACACCACAGGAGTGACTCTACCTCCATATTGAATTCCTTCAAAATACATCCCTTTGTGTTTTCGGTTTGTAATCATTAATAACAAATCAAATGAGGCTCTCCTCTTATTGTTTTTTCTATCTTTACAGTCTCTTCATTCTCATATCTTATGTTCTATCTTCTTCATCTGATTTATTACCCTATATTGGACTGAATCTTGTATTTTTAGGTTATATATTGATATTTATGGTTTGAATTTTTCTTTTTATGGTTCCCCTTGTAGGGTGATTATGTTTTTCATTTGTTTTCTCGAATCTTCCCTAAAAAGGGAGGTGATTTCATTATTTATTATTTTTGGATGATTTTTGAATTCATGAAATGATTTCTACTTGGGCTCTATAAATATTGTGAGTTCTTATAAACATGTTTTCACAGTTTTTTGGTGTTTGTAATGGATAAATGATTATATTTAAAATGAAAATGGTTGATTTTCATGGTTGTTTATAATATTGGAAATGTGTGTGTGTATGAGCTAGTTTTGGTGATATTGCAAGAGTAATATATAAAAAGTGTATCCTGGGTAACTAGGAAGGTTTTGAAAGTTCTAATTTTCTTGGAGATATGATAGGGCAACTAAAATTTTCCCATATTAGGACTAATACTAAAACACTAAAAAAATATAATAATGACTAGATACCACTAAAATATGGGATGTGATTCCCCACAACTGGTTCATGCTCATGGTTTCTGAGGATTTTTTTGTTATTATCACCATAGAATCTGTATTTTAGGACCCCATTAACCATCCAACCTTGGGAATCTCTGATAGTGGTTATGTGATACCATGATTAATTTTTAGCTAATTAATTTTTTAATTTCCTTTTAATGCTAAATATTTTCATCATTAATATTATTAAACTATTCTTCAGAAAAAAATCATATTGTTTTTTTTTGTAACGATTTAGAATTTAATATATTTTGGTGGAATATTACTGGGATTGTGGGATCACACCCTATATAAAACCTCATGTGTTTTTAGACCTTGTTATATTCGACCCATGTAAAGGAAAATTATTTCATGTTGACGACAATGGATCTGATTGCTAGTTTCCCTCTACCTATAGTTGTTGGTGGATGTGTCATGAGGGTGTTATTCCTCTGGTTTCATTGAAATTTGGTTCTATAGTCAGACACACCACATGAATACCATTTTGATTGTGGTTTAAATGTAAAAGATTTATCTCATGCTATTTGAATTCTTTTGGTTATAGTTTTTTCATTTTTTTGTATTTTGATTATTATAGGGGTGAATACAATTTTTCAAAAGGATAAAATTGTTCCCAAATACCATTTTTCATGCACAGACAACAGTTTCCTACCGATAAGGATCAATAATGACCTTTTATCATTTCCATGGGTTGGTTTGTGTGTCACGTTTGATGGAATCCTAACATCATTTTTGAAATTATGAATATTGATGTAAGAAAATTCAAGGTTCCTTTGTGAGGAGGAAGCTTTTAAATTATCTAGGTACATGTTTTTAGTAGGGAGATGATGAAAGAATTAATTCATAAAAAAATAAGTAGAAATTATTGGTTTTATTTTTATTTAATGTATTTTTAGATGTCTACCATTAGTTTTATCTCTTTTTTAATTATGTCAGTGTAAATATATTTTTTATGTTTTTATATTCATTATATTTAAATATTATTGAATATTTATATTTTTAATGTCATTTATATTAGGATGGGGTAAAATAATTCCATCTAGTTTTTTTATGCTTGGGTGCTAGTAACGACCCTCTGGGCATTTGAAACACCCATAAAAAATGTGGAGAATCATGCTAGATTCCAGCTATTGAGTGTGTATCAAGTTGGTTCTTGCATATTATAATAATCAATAGATGTTTTTAAACATAATTATTCATGAATATCCATGATACACTATTTATTAAAGTGTCTTGGATGATTGATCCTTTTTCAAATACCCATCTAGTTGCAACTTTATTTCATATTGATCATTTTTTCCATTCAATAGGTAGTCTTGGATTTATGTAGACATTCAGGTATAAGTTCAACTGAGAAATCAACATCTCTTTCATAAGGGAGATAAATAAATAAATCAAATAATACATAACCATTTCACCTTATAATGTCCATGTATTTTGAAATATAATATCCTATTAATTAATCATTTGGGAATGATATTATTTCTTCTAAGGAAATTTTATTCATTCATGAGATGATGTTTAAAATTTAAATTCATGCTTCCCATTAAACTTCTACTATAGAAAAAAATGATTGGATATATAGAAATGGATTTTCATATCCCCTCAAGAGATTTTTTTTATGTATATAAAGATATACATTCCATGGAAAATATAAAATTTAATTCATTTAAATGTATTATGATATGGTTTTGTGGGTGATTCATCACAAAAATATTAACTAGGGAGGAATTATATACTCAAGATCAAGGATTTCCCCAATTAAAATTTAATCAGTAAATCAATATCAATGAGTGTATGTGGTGTTTCAATAGTTATACAAGTATTTTAGAATATAATATAACTCGTCAAACTAGAATTAATATAAATCATTATCAATACCTAATTGATTCATAACAATACCTATCTTTAAATGGCCTATTATTTTTCATAAAAATTATTTCATGGATAAATACTTGATTTATTATATTATATAATATTATACACATAAAAATATATAATTAATGGAAAATAAGTTCTTCGACTTCTAAATATTATTGAAGGAATGATAAGTGAAACCAATTAAAATTATAAACAATTTAACTCAACAAAAAATATAAATATAAAAGAAAAAATCGAAAAATATTGATAACCATAATATACTATATTCATCACCCCAACTAATAAATTATAGAGAAGATGAATTTTTTTCTGAAAAATAAGAAACATAAAATAAAATGGAAATAGAGGCATATATGAATACATGCGATGAATATTAAGCTAAATAATGGAGAGGAATAAATAAATGGTAATGTCGTAGTCTTAAATAACAAATTGTGCATTGGTAATTTGAACCTAACCATTGGGTATAGTAACATGACCATTGGAATTGTAAATTATAACCAAAATAATAAATATTTATATAAATAATATTTATCATTACTATTTTAAGTAAAATTAATATCTAATACAATAAAATAAATATATTTTTTACGACACTTAATGAAAATAAAAGCACATTTTTTATTAATAATATTTCGAAGTATTTCGTAAAAGTTAAATTTTTTATATTGAAATTTTAAATTAAATATTTTGGATATTTATTTTATAAAAATAAATATAATTTTTTAAATCACCATGTATAAATTATACTAGGGTTATTTTTTAGAAATTTTTATAATACATCAATTTTCGAGAGAATAGTAAAAATATATTATTTCCCATAATCGGTGTATCCTCAAATATATCATTCAGGGTTTAATGGTGACTTGATCCTTTATAGAATAATAGTTTCATCCATGGAATAATAATTTTCATAAAATTTCCATTAAATTAGACAAAAATTTTCAAAACCAAAATATAAAATTTCAAAATTTAATTTCTAAGTGATTCAACAAAATATAAACTACACTTACTTTCGACAATGATTTTTGATTAATTAATAATTTATAACTATAAAGGGTATTTAAGATCTAAAAAAATTATATTATATTAATATATTATTTAAAATGTATAAATTTTACATTTACATGTTTTTAATTTGATATAATATTTTCTTCTAAAATACAGTTCTCCTCAACTATAAATAACCAATCTCCCTTACCTTAAAAAACCACAATCCCACCCATTTCAATCAATATTTATTCAAAAATCTGTCCCAAAAAGTATATAAAAATACTAAGAGACATTATTAATTAATATAAATCCAATCAACATGGAGTTATAGTGTTGTACAATAAATTCACACTGAGGATTATGTACATTTTAATCCACTTCTTCATCTTTTTATTTTTTCATCCTAATATCTTTCTTTGTTCCAAAAACCCATTAAAAACCAAACCACAATCTATTAATTATGAATTAAATTAACATTATATTAGTTATTTTTTCATACTATAATTATCAATTTACTTTTTAAATTTTAAACATATTTATCCCGGTCACCAAATAATATCTTGTGAATGGTCAGTTAACCAACTATAGAGACATTTCCATGTTAATAAAAATAACCTTCATCCTAGATGGAAAATATAATCTAAATATAATAAAAAAATATAATAATATATATTATAATATTTTTAATTAATTATAATATTTTAAAATTTTCATTTAATAAAATATAAAAACTATAGTGAAACGAATTATTTTTAAGAAAAATATAATATAAAAATCTTAAAGATAATTAATGGATGTTAAGAAATATAATACAATGATTATAATATATATATAGTTATATAGATGACTATAATTAAATTATTTATCAATGTTTTAATAAATAAAATTTTATTATTCAGCAAGTCAAAAGCAATGAAATAACGAGATAATAAAAGTAAGGGGATTCACAAAACCAATTCCATTAATTGTGTTATTCTATCTTCCATGGTATGATTATTCACATTATGTTATTAAAATATAAATTACCTTTTAATTTGGTGATGTACATGTTAATACCATTATAAAAAAATTTCTATGGAAAACCACTTTTGTTAAAACTAACATTAATTTCCAAAAAATCATAATTTAATCCACTCAATGTATTTCTTTTCCACTCAAGAATAATGATTTATTATGTAAAATTGTGATTTCTATAATTAATTTTTGAAGTAAAAGATGTATATTCATGAATTTATTCTACACTAAATTTTTAGTCAACCCATTTTTCTTCATTGGGTTTACCTACTAACATTTATTGATGTACGTTCTTTGTTGAAAGTATCATTATTTATATGTTAAAATGTGACATGTGGGGCCAAAATTTTATATAACTCACATTAATAGGGTATTGTTATGTATCTCATGAAATTATTTGAACTATTACTTAAAATTAATATATCCTTTTTCAAAATGAAGATATTATTATGCACATATGTTATGTATCAATAGGATGATAGGATTTTTTTCATAACTATGTGTGATATTTGGCCACTAAGACATGTTTTTTTCTCTTTTTTTTGCATTGCCACTTTCCATTACATAGTCCCATGTTTCCTTCATGTTTTTCATGTTGATCCAATATTTATGATATTATTATAATGATGATGTTCACACGTTCTATACTAATTCATGTTACTTATTCACCATATTACTAGGATGTTATCTCAGCCCTTTCATTAAAGTATATCCTCAGGTTATTTATTGAACTAAGGATAACAAGAGGAACAATAAAAAGATATAGAATATGTAATTAAATAATTTTGATGTTTTAATTTCTGAATATTATCCATGGGAATAATCTCCCAAAGAAACTAAGCCATTTGACCACAGATTTAAATGCATTTATGTTTCATATCTATAAAATGACATAATAGTCATGTATGAAAATTTAGGGTCACTATATATCTCCAATTGTTTTCTGATCAACCATAATAGTACTGATAACCTAGTAACATCTTTTCTATGTCATCCTAAAACCATGAATAATGATATTTTATTATAAACATTCTTTGTACATACCATGATTAATGACCACTCTGATAACCTATATATAATAAAAAAATAATTATGAGTTAAAAAATTGTTCAACGCACATAAATTTACAAGAACATTTAGGATTATATATTGAGTTAATTAAGAAAATAATTCTATAGAAAAAGCAATTATTTATCTAATTTGTTATTTTTACACTATATAAATATCATCATAAAAAATATATTGTTGTTTCATTCTTGTAAAAAATCATATATTTAGGGGTTGAATTCATATAAAATTACACTCATCCTTATCCCTTTCAAAACATTTTAAAACATTGTATAAGAAAAAAAATGTCAGTAAGTGATATAGACATAATAGAAATGTGTTTTTTCATTGAAGTAAATGAAAACCCATATACATGTTCACTATTTTCACAAAGAAAGGTGTGGGTATTAAATAATTTTTACATTAACATGAAAAAATATTTAATGAATGAAATTCTTTTAAAACCATTGAAATCCCAGAATACCCATATGTAAAAACATCACAAAACATGATTATAAATGAAAATGATTTTTCTTGAAAACCCATTTACTTTTTTAATCTCACATACATTATTCATTAAATTTACTGATTTCAATTAAAACCTATGGAAAATATTTAAAATCATATTTGATTCTTGAAGAATTATTATTACTATAACATTATCAAAAGAACCACAAATAGGCATAACCATCATAGATACTTCAAAAAAATCACATAGAAATAACTCATATCTTGTTTACTATGTCATATTACCCAATTCACATTCATGATATATCATGTTTACCCATTATCAAAGTAAAATATTATCACCCTATACACACACATCATGATCAGATGTTTAAACGTAATCTCACATAATATATTCAAAATAAAAAATGAGGTCCAGTTTGATTCAACCATAATTAAAACATAAAAAGAAAATATTGAGCCACTTAAATACCTAAAACTATTTTGGTTTATATTATTAGATTTTTAAGAATATATAATTATATTAAAACCCATTACATTCTCATTCAATGGGATTTTATCCAATTTTAATTATATTTAATTATTCCATAATAAGTCATTAATGTATCCAACCAAAAACTCATAACAAAATACTATTCTATAGGGATCATCTGTATTATTATCATTATAATTTATAAAAAATTAAGGATATTTTGTGATATTTGTATATTATTTTTATTGAAATTTTAATGATGGACGTGATCAAATAATAAATAAGGAATTGTAAAAATGTAAAAATAAGTCATAATCAAATGTTCTCTTTGACATTAAATGTGATCATTGTATACATAGACAGATAGAATGGTGACATGAATGATCACATGGAACAAAATAAATGATTTCATAATAACAAATATCTAATTTCATACATCATAATCATCCCATATATACCTTATTCCAAATACATCATAAAAATACAAAAAATTCTTCATGTTAAAATATAATTTGTTATTATATAGGTAGACATAAAATACCCAAGATAGTATGTATCATAAATAATACTAATTAATTTATTGGATATATAATATAGGTCCCCACCATTACTATTCTATGTCCAATGTATTCGTCATATTAATGATATTATTAACAATTCATTACATGATCAAAATGACTTAGTGATAAAAATTTGTATTTGAAAATTAGTATATAGAATGTCCATATTTCCATAGCACATTTTCAACCGACCTTATTTGTTACTTAAAATCCATATATAAGTAGAATACTATTTATTTTCAATGTTTTTTATTTCATCCACTTATATATATTTCTCAGTCATCACACCTATATGATTTAATTAAAATGGGGTGTTTACACTGTATAAAGTAATGTGTATATCGTTATGTCAATACATGATAAGATTTTGAATACAACCATAAAATAATAACAATTTGAAACATAATTTGGACCACTTATTCTTCATAAATTAAGTGGTTATTGTAAGGATAGGTTCCCATGATAATAGATAAGAGAATGGAATTGGAAATTTTAGAAATAATTTCTCTTAATTATTTTGAATCATTTATTCATAAATAATGTTATGAATCACCTCCAAAAACCATTTGAGGATGTATTAATATATCTTATAGAATAAAATTTGAAAATAATTTACCATAGTTATTTAAATAAAATAAAATAAACATAATTTTGAAAATATGCAGTGGGAGATATAAATATACATAAGTGGGGTGAAATCCATCTTAAAATATTTTCACATAATAATAACCATTTATTTTGAAAAACATTTATTAATGGTATTAGATATTATAAAAAAAATAAGAACATGGAAAACCATAATTCATAAATAATGGTCCTGATTGAATAAGAATAAATCCATGATTAGAAAAAATAAAATTATGTTATTTTCTATGTTTTCTAATGATTGAAAAAAATGTAAGGAAAACATTAAATTTTTCAATTTTAAAATTTGAATGGAAATCTAATATTCATATAAATTAATGATTATATATCATTTAATTATATAAAATAATAATATTAATGAAAAGTAAAAAATATAGAAATGGAATAGTATGATTCATGACCAAAAAATAGAAATAAGGTCAGTATTTCATACAAACTTTCTCTTGATGGTTTTTAGTACAACAGAGATAAAAAGAGAATGAATATCTTTAATATACAATTACAACACTAATATAATATTATAAATTGGATTTAAGTCTTAAATTTCATGTTATTACACCATTGGGGAATCAAGAAAAAATATTCCTTATTTAATGAAATACTGATTCATAAACCATTTTGGATATTTTAACAATAGAAATGAAAAAAATAAAAAATTAGAAAATTATATGGCCAAGTAAAGATGATGAATTATATGAATTAATATATAATGATATATTAATGGTTTATTAAGTAGAACATATAAAAGAGATTATGGACCACAATATGAAATATGACCCATGGAATCAAAATTGAGATGATGAATCATTCCAAATTTTATAACACATGAATCAAAACCTATTGAAAGAGGGAACATGAAATAGAACATTAATTTCCCTAAAAACTAAGTGAATCATTATGTAATTCATAATGTATTCAGAATATAGAAAACAATAAAATAATATGTTCGTTATATAAAATATGTCACAAAGATATAAATTTTAGATGAGAACCTTACTTTGGATCCCAACTTACATAAACATGAACCAACCTCCTGTTAAATAAATGTAAATATATTATTCATTTATATCAGATACATACTAATATATATACTTTTTATATCATTTTTTCTGAACATCTTTTTACCCATTTTACAATATTTCATTAATTAAACTAATTATTAAATTTTTAAATGTTCTATTTCATATGCATGTTTTTAATTTTTGGACTCTATCGTAGATTTTAGATAATTCTACAAATATGTCTTGGGTAAAAAAACCTTTTTCATGTTTATACATTATATAGAACTTTTTCTAGGTAATAATTTGAAAATAGTGAAGGCTACGTTCCAAGGAAACATAAAAAAATTTGTAGCCAAACAAAAAATACCAGTAAAAGTATTTATTATCAATCCTTCATATTCATGGAGGGGAAATCTAATATTTTGCCACTAGCTTCACCTACCACGTATATAGAAATGTAATGATTTTATACATAATGATTATTTAAAAAATATTAATTTCATAACATTCAGATCCATTATACAACTTTAAAGGGTTATAAGCCTTATCGACAATATATTATATATTGTTATTCAATCATTTATCTTTAACATCAACTATAAATATCATCCCATATAGTAATGTTCATAGGAATACCCTACATAAATCATTCTTCCGAACATGGGAAAAGAAAAATATGAAATAATGAGATCATAATATCATCAAGTGTAAGAATTTGATATATAAATAGATGACCATATGAATTAATAAGATAAAATTTTGTGTATAATATGTTTAACATAACATAAAGCATCCATACCCAATTAAAAAAATCATAAAGAAGGGTTCTGAATTAAAACATTATCAATGAAAAAAACAAATCCTATGAAATATATATCATCCTTACTAAATCATGGACCACAATTTCTTGTCAAAACATTATGTGGGACCATCATAAGTATAGAACCTATATCATATGTCATGGTTAACTACCAAGTCCATCATATTATAGATCACAACATATTTCCATATTGGCCCAAAAAACACAAATTTTTAACAATACATCACCCACTTTGACTCATTTCCCATAATGGATGAAACAATTCAACTTGTATCCAAAATTATGTCATTCACTATTACACTATACCCAATGAACTAAAGGGTGATATATTTCCCACCCACCCTCTATAAGTCTCTAGAACTTGTTGATAGGGGATGTATGAATTAGGGTGTCAAAATGTTTTTAATGTAATGGATCGTGTTCTCATTTATGTTAAAACCTATTAAACTGATGAGATGGAATCCTGATGTAATACACAATTCACATACATAGAGAATACTAAAGAGCATTATATAGCTCCCTGCAAAGGTTTAGACGATGGAGCATAACCCAATAGTTTTTCATTCATACAAAAAACAAAAATCAATAATACTTGTTATGGAATAAATATATATAGGAATAAACACAATATTCTAGGAATATTACATTTATTACAATTTCGTGTCATCACACTACCTTCTTCAGAACAATTCTTTTGACTCCCCCTTGTTCAATACTTTGGGTGTAGTCTACACTATTTTTCGACTTGTAGGTCACTTAAACCGATTAGAATTAATGTTTTTGTACCTAATTACTCGGAGAATCTACTTAAAAAATAATCCTATGTTGATCAACTTCAAATCATTAATCCAACGAACCATATATTCAGAACAAACTAGAAGCGCAACTGATGCACTTACACACAACTTATGTACTTGTATGAAAATTTATGGATTTTTCACGAAATATATCATTTTTTAACCTTCATTTTTCATTAATGTAGACCATGAGTTTCCTGTGGTCTTGATTTAAATAAGGAACACTCTCTGTTTATGTTGTACTCTATTAAGAACTTATTTTTACAACTCTTTTGCGTGATAGAGACACAAAATCATCATTAGTAAAGTTACTTATAATGATGAGGATGGGAGCCTATTTATAGAAATGGATGAACTACATCTCAAGTTCCATTACCACCTTCCACTATGTGCGATACTATTTTTTTGATCTCTTCTTTTTGTAGGATTCATTCAAACATTGAATTTGGAAAATAATTATTTCAATATTGAATGTTGGTCTTTCGCACAATTTCATATTTTTTTTGCAGTTACAACATTTTATATATTTTGATGATCTATTCTCGAAACACATTCATCAACCCTAGTGTGGATTGAAAAAAAATACACTACAATTCGGGTATGTAAAATCATTGATTCCAATAATCTATCCCATATGGTTTTTTGAAGATATTTAGATGAAACTAAATAATTCAACCACATAATACAAACAACCAAAAGGTGAGAAACAACACATCCAACACTCTATGACTATATGAGAATATGTAATTGTAGAATATAAGATGGAAATACTGAATTGGGTTATCATGTTTTGGAATGATCAATTATTTCTAATCATGAATTGGTTTCCCCTGTTTTGGAATTCTTAAAAATTTACATGACAAGATATGATAAATTTGAATTGTTTCCACATAAAACCTAATTCTCATTGTCATAGAAGCATTGTATGTTTAGTCAAAATCATGATACCAAAAAACCATTATAATGTTGAATTTATATATTCTCCCTGTATATAGATAATCCCAATGAACCTATTTTTGTACTTATAGGGATAAAAAACACTACTCATAATCTTATATTCCCCATAAACTATATCACTTCAACCAATAGATTTATAATGTTAAATAAAATGATGACTTGGACCACCGTAACCTCCCCATACATTGGAAGGATTATAGAAACCAAGGATCAATCGATGCTTCTAAAATATATGTTATGTTAATGTCTTTTTCATAATGTTATCCCCTTGGCCATTTATTCTAAAACACACCATTTTAATCACACTTTTTCAACTTTTAATTTTATGATGTGATATTTGATCTCAATATTTCTGTACTAAAGTGATGAACCATGTTATTTGTATTATTTGTCATTATCTTATAGTCATAGTGAATCACCATTGCATATTTCATCTCATCACTAATATAAGTCAATTATTACTTTATCCAAAATAGCCGAGTTGTTTCCAATGTAGTTGAGATATACTTAGCTTATACTATTCAAAGGGAATTGATTTATTATTTCTTGATCATCCATCCAACACATTTATTTACAATATGAATGATCCACCACTTTTAGAATTTATATATACCACATGTCTATCCGAGATAGTATCTAAAAATTCTAATAATTCATTATCTATTAACACATGGATGTATAATCCATAATTGAGTGTGCCTTGAATGTGCCTCATGTATCTTTTATCTTCACCCATATGTTATTCCATAAGATTACATAGAATGAGGGAAATTAATAATCTTCCTAAAATAATACCTATCCATTTTTCAGTAAACTACAATAAGCATCCAATGATTCAATTATACTGGGTTGGATCCATATATTTTCAACCCTCATGATTTATCTATTTTATTGAAACCACAGCCGGAGTAAAAATTTGTTTTTATTCAACCATGTTGAATTTATTTAGCCACACTTTTTCATATTTTATATAATAGATGAAGTTGTATGCATTATTTTGAATAACCTATATCTACAAAAAGATTTTTGAGTTAACCAGTCATAGACATTTTAAAGTTGAATTTCATGTTCGTAAAAAATTTTTCTAATGATACATGCATTCTTCCACTGAAAATAATATCATCCACATATGAAATCACCATAAATTGATATTTTAGGAAACAATTCCCTTTATATATGAAGGTCAAGACCTCATCTTTTAAATTAAATCTTCATTTTATAAGCATAAAGTTTATAATATCAGGCGGGTGCTCTATACTTCTTACCATAGATATCCTTATTTAATCTATTGAACATAGTCCAATCGTTTCCAATCAGAAATACCTCAAGTTTTTCAATGTAGAATTCTTCAAAAACTCATGTTAAGAATACTGTTTTGACACACAACATATTAACTTTTCTCTCTCTTTGAAATTCTATTATTATCTAAATCCAAATTGACTCAAGTCAATCAATAGGAGGATATGTTTCATCAATATCAGTTATTTAAATTTTTTTCATCACCTTTACCTTTGAAGTGTTCATTTTATTATTATCATATTTACATTATCATCATATTGTTTTTTAAAAATACACATAATTCAAGTAACATGGATATTTTTGCGTCTCATAACAATATACCATTTCTGGTTCTTTTTCATATGATATAGTTTTATATTCATGCACTTAACGGATGATCCATCATTCACTACTTGTTCCAATGAAGATGGTTCCAAAATTTATAATATTTAATATTGTTATAAATTCCCCATTATCGATGTATTTTTATGTTTGGTCTAATACCTAATGACATTGGATTGAGAAATTTATCCTCTCATATTTCTCATATGAGTCTATGATGAGGTTTCATTGGTAGTGGTTTTTTCTTTTGACTATTCTTCTGGAAAATATTTATTTTTTTATACATAGAATTTTTTCAATCCTTATACTATTTATGTATTTAAATATATATTTTTATCACATTATTCTTAATATTCAATTATTAAAACATATGAGCTACTTAATAAATTTATGGTTTTAATATCAATGATCTTTGCAACATTTTTTCCATAATTTTTCTAATATGCTTGTTGAAACATTTTTAGTATTTACTTATTATTGAAAATTACTAGAGAATAAACCCTTGGTATAATCACCATATTTCTGACGATTTTCTATTTTTTATGATGAAAACGTATTTCAAAAAACTCTGAAAAATATCATAGAGGGATTCTTTCCATACCATATGTCATATGGGGTTCTGGTTTCTACTATAAAAGACAATATTTTATTTTGAGGGCACACTACAAATTGAATGGTATATTTTCATTAATAAAGAAAAAGATGACTATCAATTAGTATAGTTATAGTCATAGTGTTCACCGGCCAATTTTTGCATTCAAAACCCCCTATTTTTAGGGTTCTCATTGGATAAACCTCAAGACATATCACGATTTTTTTCAATGTAATAATCAAATTTAATAGATGTATATTTTTATCCTTTTTCATATCACATAATATTGATTGTTGGGTCAATTTAATTCATAACTACTTGATGGTAACTCATCTTGAAATCAAGAACATTATGTTTCTTCAACAATTTCCTTTCATAATTTGTTCTACAATAATCAGGAATAAAAATAATGAAGCACCTCTCCCTTCATGTTCCATAATATTTTATTGGAACACACATTTTTGATTGGATAAGATCATGCCGATTTGATTCCCTTATTTTATTTTTCCAATATAAACTCCCAAACATCATTTCTCATAATAAATAATCATCTCTTTGATATAATTCACAATTAAAATTAGAAATTTTAATGAATTTTGTTTATCTTAGATAACTATTTCATTATTATTTGATTAATGTGACCAACTTTATAGTCCCACAACATATTTCTTTCTTCCACTATTAATTAAAAAGTGATTGATTTTGTAACTCCCCAAGATTTTATAATATTATTCTCTCTGAAAAATGCATTAGCTTGTGTTGTACGCAGCTCCGAGTTCTAGCACTTCCTTGTCAATAAAACTAGGTATTTAAAAAGTTGATATGAATAGTAATACACACTTATTTAAATTTTATAAATTTTATTTGTCAAAATGGACTTTATTTTTGGATTCAAAATATAAAAATTAGATTAAGGTGAATTTTTTATATTTTTCTCAAAACATTAAATTTTTTATGAATCATGAAAAACACTTCGCCATTGTTTATAACTAAATTTTTATGTAAATAATTATTTTTAAATTTTATTATATTTTAATATAAAAATATATACATAATACCTATATTAGGCCACTGTAATTCATTGGAGTAAATTTATAATAAGAACATATATATATCAATTTATTGAACTTTTTTAAAGTCTTTTACCCACCTTATTGGAACAGTGGCAAATTTTCATAAAATGTAATTTTACCAATTTTGTGAATTGAATTTAAAAATTCCAAGAGACATAGTTGTAATCAATAAGAAAAATGTGGTTTATGAGGATGAAAATAAAATTTTGAGAATAGTAACTTTGGAATTTTATTTAACACAGTTAAAAGTAAATTGGGTAATTAAAGGTATAAATAATATTATAATAATATCAAATTACCCTAAAACAAGTATTAATTCAATTGGATATGTTTATTTCAACGGAATTCATATTTAGGAAAAACATATGATACTTTTTTATCCACATAGATTAGAATGGGAAATTTATTATAAATTATTTAAAGTAGTGTTAAGAGGGTTATATTACAATTTTATTAAGTAAACTATTTTTAAGATAGCATTATACAAAAGATAAATTAATCATTAAATATTCATTAGAAATATAAAAATATTTCTTAAATGATGGTTTTTTGTTTATAATTTTTATATATTATATAATAAAACTTTTTTACAACACAGTTATGATGTTGTAATTAACTTAATAATAAATGATTAATATAATTCATGTCATAAATATTAAAATAAAATAAAATACACACTTTTGATTCCATCCACGAAATTTATAGTTCAGTATAATTTTGTTTTGTCTATTGAATGTAATTTTTTTTAAGTAATCATGTTTTTATGACTTTCACAATATCCAAATACTAAATATTGTCAAAATTGGCATTAATGAGTTTTTAAAACCTATACTAATTTATTAAATTATATAATATTCATAAAAATATAATATTCAGAAAACGTAAATATATAATGTTACATATGTAATTAATGAACCAACTGATATTTTTTTGACATTTTATAGTAACTATATTAACCATGTGGTAAAAAATACAGAAATACATGGGAAAAGTTAAATTATTTAACAAATAGGTAAATGTAAAATAAAATTATAGTATGGTAACCCAAACATGTCTAAAATCTATTGAATGGGAGGATTTCGATCCATAACCACCTTATCCTCGATATAAATCCATTTTCTAGTATTATAAGTAAAAAATTATTTTATAATAAAATAATATTTAATTATTTTCTTATATTTCCCCTCACCACAATTATAAAAGGGTACCTCCCCTTCACATAAATTATCACCTCCAAAGCCATTTGGGAAAAAAATCCCCACCCAAAATCTCCACCCAACTACTATAACATCCTATTATAGGCCTTAATTTTATCAAAAAGACAATTTAAGGAGCCCTTTTGTCAAAATATAAATGAAGCACCCAAATAAGAGGTAATTTTTTGATAACTTCTTTCAATGTTTTTTTCTTCTTCCACTTCCTAATTCATTCTTTTTTTCAATCCAAAAGAATTACTCCAGTACCTTATACATACTATTTTGTTATTAAAAATATTCTACCACCATATTAATTATTTTATCAATCCTATGAATGAAAATGTCACTATACATGTGTACGTACCGGTTACTATATCCACGTTTTGGTGTAGTTTGTTATTCCACACATCATTATTTGGATGGGTATAATAATTAGTATAGATGATGTAAATAATATATTTAACATTTTAATGATTCTTTATATCTAATATACCATCCAATTACATACTATTTCACCATCAATAGCATGATATTGTCGCTCGTGTGTACATATGGCTTACTGTCTCCACGATGCGATGAGATTCTATTCCCCATCATAACCATTCAAAAATAATTTTCATTTTAAGATTAAAAAATAATTTCTAACAACTAAATATCATTTTTTATATGAATAAAATACATCCTATCCAAAATAAACATGATGTTCATATCAGAACATATAAAATAAAACAAATCAGTTAACACATGAAACAACGATAGTACTGAAATATTAATAAAAAATTATAAAGGATCATATATGATATCATATTTAAATATGTGGTTATTGTATAATTTAATTAAATTTATATGACTATACTAAAGTTTATTACTTTACCATCGACTAATGAAAATTAAGAGGTATGTTTTAATTTTACAATCTATTTATTATCTGAGGTTGTTTATATGTAAGTATCCACTGTAATTACTTCATCATACACACCCACGTTTCATAAAAATGTATTTGAAAACATTTTTATCTATTTACTAGTCTATGGGTTCAGGTCATTTATACCCTTGTTTAAATTTTTATAAATAAATATTAAAGGAATCACTCCATAGTTTTCCAAAAAAGGTACTTTAAGTATATGAAAATTTTTAAAATAAATGTTTTCTTTTATAATGATTAAACTATTAAATGCATTCCAAGTAGAACGCGGTATTTCCCTCAAATAGTTTTTTGATTTATTTCATATATATCAACATCTATTTCCGGATTTTATATTTAATAGATTTTTATTTATTATGAATCAATAATATATATTTTACTGATAGATTCTTGATTTTTCTACTAGGGGATGTGATATTTTATGTAATTCATTGTTTATTATTAAATTATTAAAATTTCGCATGTTTGTTTAATAAGAATTTTTATGTTATGTTTCACCATTTTCATATGAATAATCCATTGGACATAGTAAGTGATGAGTGGGGCCCGCTATAGAACCTTGATACATCGGTAGGTCTCATGAAACAAAATAGTGTCTTGGGAAAAGGCCTTGACAACATTTTTATTTCTAGTCTTGGAACAAGGCCTTGACTATGGGGTTATAATGTCCGACATTATGCAATATGTAATTATGAGATTAGATATTGATATTACATGTAATTATTTGACATATAGAATATCCTTGTAAATAAGAAAATGATATTAGTTGATTTATCTTTTCCATATTATGCTTTAAATTATGTTTAAAAGTCTTGTGTTTTAGGCTTATACATTGCCTTAAATTTTTATGCTTATTTATGATAGTTTTCACTATATTTATATCATTTCTCAGAATCTAAGCTCCACCATTCATATGTTTTATTTTTCCCAATATGCGAAGAAGTATACAATAATTGACTTGCACGGATAGGCTAAGGTATATTAGTTTGTTCAAAGGTGGAATAATGTTGCTTTTTCATTTCATAATATAATGTAAAACCTATGAATGTATCAAGTAATTTATAGTCTACCAAACTGATATGTCTTCCAAGACATGATCTCTTGTGATCATGTCGATGTTATTTTATAATGTTCTGACTTCGGGTAACTGGGGTTTGGGAAATAGTGTAGCTATCAGAGGATGTTTAGTACAAATCTTGGAAAATAGATTTATAAAATACTCTGATTACAGAAAGATACCCTAAGACTGTATTTGAGGATTTTTATAGAAGAACATCCAAAAAATTTGGTAATGTAGATATTTTTTGGGTTTTCTAAGAAATAATACTTGTCTAGATACTACAAGTGGACGTTTTTCTGGCACATATGTATCTAGGATGGAAAAATCTGACAAGGAGTTTCGGGCTTGACTCGGGGTATCCTGGTACATGAAAATGGGATTTACTATGCGCCTGGTTTGACATTCACATGCGATATGCTTGGGATAATTCATATTTTCTTAAAAAACCATTATGAAGGTTTTATGAGTAAATATTTCCACAATGAAAAATATTTATATTATTATGGATTATATGTATAAAAAATTCAATTTGTGTTAATTATTTTACAAGTTTGTAATTAGGCATTGCAATTCATAAAAAATCTAGTGTATTCAACTGTTTAGAAATTTTTCCTAGTAGAAGGAATGGAATTCGTATCAATGAATGTAATCCATGTAGGTATTTCTATCCTATTAAAT
Source organism: Viscum album (assembly GCA_963277665.1). NCBI lineage: Eukaryota > Viridiplantae > Streptophyta > Magnoliopsida > Santalales > Viscaceae > Viscum > Viscum album. The sequence goes on from OY728160.1 coordinate 446,908,478, forward strand.
ACAATTATAGTGGTGATTGTGATACAACTGGTGAGGATCATCTTATAACCATTCTAGGACAACTCACTCAGGTTATGAATAATAACATTACCCATATAGAGCACCCCGATTCACAATGTAGAGGATCAATGTTTGGACGCTTTATAAGGAAACAACATCTGACATTAAATAGGACCAAAAATCCATTTGTATGTATAAAATGGATATGATCCTTAGAGAAAATATTTTATTCTTTGGGGAGTACCGAAATGGAAAAGTATGCCATTTCAATTTATTGAATCTCATTACATGCAGATCAATGGTTTCAATTCATTCAAAAAAAAAGATGATGAAGCATAATGACATATTAAATCAAGGTTGCTTAAAGTGATTTTTTAGAAAAATACTTTCATCATGAACATCATGCGTATATGGAAAGGAAATTTCTGAGTCTGGGGAAAAAGGAGGATGACAATGTCGCAAATTTTGAGGCTATGTTTAAAATGTTATCAAGGATGGTTGTATATTATATACATAACCCAAGAAGTAAGATTGATTTATTATTTTTTGGGATAAAACCATTTCTCCATTGAGCATTAATCTCATTATCCTTGTAGTTGTACGAAGATATAGCCTCATGTGCTATCAAGAAAGAAAATAAATTCTCTACGTATTATTAAATTAATGTGAAGCAAAAGAAGAAGAGAATTGTTAAACACTCTGAAAATTTAAATAAGGGGAATAAGGGAATTTTTGACTTTCCATCCTACAATAATTGTGGAAAGAAACACCTTGGTACATGACTAAAGGTGATGTGAGTTTGTTACAAGTCTGGATAAAGATTCCACAAAGCTCATGATTTAAGGGGGAAGAAAGATGTTGTCAATACTAATTGCTATAATTGTAAAGAGATTGGGGGATTATCCAAATGAGTTTAGTAAGATTCAAGGAAACATCCCTCCGAAAAGGACAAGGGAGAAATGACAGGTTATGCAATCACTATTTCTAAGGTTGAAGTTCATAATGATGTGGTGGTAGGTACTTTAATAATTTCCTCAAAACAATCCAATTCTTTATTTGATTCTGGATCATTCAATTTTTCATATCTTCCCAGTTTTCCATGAATATTAGATATTCCCAATTTAACTTAATAAGGGATTTATTATTAAAAACTCCTAAGGAATTTATCTTAGAAATAATGAGTTATCAATCAGTTACCATTATTGAATATAAACATGCTTCATCTTCTGATCTTACTGTTATACCCATGATTGAATTTGATATAATCCTTGATATGTATTGGCTTTCAGGACATGATGAAAAAATATGTTTTATGAATAAAGATGTTTCAAATTTTGATGATAATAAGGGATCCCTTATCATTAGAGAAGAAACATCACAATTTGATTCTCATATAGATCCACCCCATTAGCTCCAATAAATTAAATTATTGGTGAGGAATGGAATGAAAGAACTATGGGTGAGGAATGAAATGTTAAAATAATGGATGTACCTATTGTTCATGAATATGTTTTGGTGTTTCCATAGGATTTACCTATACATCCTCCATAATGAGAAATTGGGTTTTCCATTAACATTATTCCTAGTACAAGGACCATATTGAAGTCCCCATATAGAATGGCCACTCTGGAATTAGTGTAACTAATGAAACAATTAGTGGAATTTAGTAATAAAATATTTATTTTCCCTAGTGTTTCTCCATGTGGATCACATGTTATTTTTGTTAATAAAAAGATGGATCTATGAGGTCATGTATTGACTACAGGGAGATCAATGCTATACCAATATATAACAAGTATCCCCTACCCCCCATTTATGATTTACTCACTCAACATCATGGAGCTAAATACTTTTCCATGATTCACCTCTGATGTTGATATCATCAGTTGTGTGTGATGACGGAAGACATTCAAATGATAGCATTTTGAACCAGGTATGGGTATTACGACTTTATAGTAATGCCTTATGGACTGACTAATGCATCCTATTTTTTCCTAGATCTAATGAATATAGTTTTCAAATAATATCTTCATAACTTTATAGTGGTTTTAATTGGTGATAACTTGGTATAGAAACAAATCTATGATGATCATGAAAATAACCTGCGCACTATTCTGAAAATTTTTAGAAGAAATGAATTATATGGGAAGTTTTTCCTGTGTGAATTCTAGATTTAAAAGATTTTTTTTTCTTGTCCATATTTTATCTATTGATGGAATCTTTTTTGATCCTTAAATGAGAAGGTAAATCCAAGAATGGCCAGCGCTGATGAATATAACAGATGTACGCAGTTTTATTGGATTAGAAGGTTATTTTCATCATTTTATCAAGTTTTTTCACATTTGGCTAAGTCATTAACCAAGCCCACATGAAAGGTGGTTAAATTTGATTAGAAAAAAAGTGTGAATAATGTTTTGAATAATTTATTTGTATATTATTCAATGATTTTATCTAGACTCTAACATCGGGGAATGATGGATTTTTTATTTATTGCAAAGAAACAAAGAAAGGACATGGTTGTGTCCTTATGTAGAATGATAGATTTATTGGCTATACATCATGGCAGATAAAAATTAACGACCAAAACTATCCCACTCATTTAAACAAGTTATCATCAATAATGTTTTTTCTAAAAATATGAAGACACTGTCTCTATGGTAAAAAATTTGAGATATATATTGTTGAAAATAATTTGAAGTATATTTTCTCAAAGAAAGAACTCGACATGAGGCAAACGAGATGGCTCAAACAACTCAAGGATTATTATTGGAAAATGCAATACCACCCAGGGAAGGAAAATAAGGTAGCAGATGCTTTGAGAAGAATGCATCATGGAGTTCAGAACAAGATGATAGTAGAAAGGGATATTACGTTTATGGTTCTAGTATAGATGGATATGAGAATAATCATGGATGGTGAAACATAAATAATCATTAAAATGGTTTCCAAACCATATTTACTAGAATGTATAAAAAAATTGAACAGATGTCGATGAGTTTCAAAAAAAAAATTAATTCTCTGAATGATGGGGGATTGATCGACATCAAATATGAAGATTGTATTTTTAATTTTGGGAAGATGGTTTTTGATCCTGATATACCTAATCTGAAAAGGTAATTGTTGGATGATCCTCATAGATCCAATTTAACTATACACCTAGGTATCAGTAAGATGTATAGATATTTCATGGAACATTTTTAGTGGGACAACATAAAGAGGGATATTGATAATTATGGGTCAAGATATATAGTTTGTCAATAGATAATGGCAGGAATACAACATCCTAGAGGAGTCATGCATCCTATTCCCATACCTGAGTGGAAATGAGATGATATTATGATGTACACTGTCATGGGGATACCAAAGAATCCTTGAAGGAATGATGCAATTTGGGACATTGTTGATCATCTTACAAATTCAACACATTTTCTTGCTATAAGAGAAGATTTAACATTTAAACGTTTAAGAGGACTATATATTAATGATGTTGTAAGATTTCATGGTGTACCCCAATAAATTTTTTTTCATCATCATCCCCATTTTAATTCATGATTCTGGAAAAGTATTCAAAAAGACCCAAATATAGAACTTTGTTTTAGAACCTCCTATCACCCTCAAACTAATGGACAATCAGAAGAGAGTATTGAAACCTTATAAGTCTTGTTGAGATCTTTCTCACATGACATTTAAGGTATATGGGATCAGTGTTTACCTAATGTAGATGTTTTCAAAAATAATATATTCCATTCTAGTATTCAGATGACACCATATGAAGCGTTATATGGAAAGAGATATTGCACACAAACATGTTGGGATGGTGTTTGTGAAAGAAAAATCGTATGCCCAAAACATGTTGAGGAAAAAATGGAAATGGTGTAGATATCCAAACACACATCAAAGAACCTCAATGTAGGTAAAAGATCTAGGTCGTTAACTAATGTAAGGATTTGTAATTTCAGGTAGGAGATCTATAACGACCCACACTTTACATACATGGTTATTACTTCAAAATTGAAGCATACTTATTACAACATTTAACAAAACCATGAAAGGACTGTATAGGTATAGTTTCTTTAGAAACTTGGAAACATAAAGAACTGGTTCATAAATCATCTACATTGTCTCCCATTTATTTCATCATAACTAGAGTCCCTATTTGGCATATCCTACTTAATATCCATCTTCCTTACCTGGGGAAAAGAAAACATACAAAAGGGTGAGATCAAATGCTCAGTAAGGGTAAACAAAAGAAATATCAAACATATCATATTTATAAGAACATAACATTTTGAAAATATTAACTTATAAAAGAGATCATAACATGGGATAAATCATAGAAGTGAAATGTAATCCCAATAATCATAACATAAAATATGAATCTTTGTGGCATACACACATAATCATAGAAAATCATTTCTTAGTAGTCAAGACTGATTGCCAAGACTATCTTTGTGGACAAAGTCAATTTTTGAACTGAGTTCACTCCTCGTTTCAATCCTGTTTCACTGAACCAGTTTAGCATACCGTTCCAGCCATATATATCTCATGAGATATAAAATCTTTACCCAATGCATTGGAGGGAGATATAGGTCCCACCCATCTCATAATCATACCATTCTTATGTGTGCCACAAAATCAAAAACCGTACATCATAGCATAACCCATGTAATAAAAATGGGACTCTTAAACATCGTGACATCATAAAAATATTTCCATCATAAAATAATCAAATCCATGTAATAATAGGGATATAAATAGAACCCTATAATATCTTGGATGGAAAATAATTTTGATAAAACTCTTGAACTCCATTCTGGAGGAAAATATCCATTCTACTTCAAAAACATTTTTCTTTTATTAACATGTCATACAATCTTAAACTAAAAGAAGTTGATTAAATAAATGTGAAAACCTGTAAATTTTTCTTCTTGTAAATAATGTTTTAAAAATCCATTCATGTCGTATAAGTTAAAAAAACAGTCTTCTCGTACCTTTGTCGGATAAGTCAAAAAGTACCTTGTACGAAAAACGACAAATGAATACTTTCATATCTTTTACTAAAAACACACCGAAGTGTAAAATTGTATTTAAACAGTTGTAGGAGGATGTGAATAATATTACATATTGAGGAAACATGGATGTGGATGATAAATATTCCCTAGTAAATTCTGAAGTATAAACAACCTCGGATAAAAATTGAGATTTTGAGATTGTCCCTTACCTTAGGTTTGATTTTCATCGTAAGTGTCCGAACCTCCTGTATAATTATTTAAATAATGTTATTTACTTATTTCAGAGTCATACATATTGTTATGATATCATATATGGTCATATTCTTATCTTCTTATTAGTAATATTTCGTTACTACTTGTTATTCGGGTGTTTATTACTTTTTGTTCTTATGCGTGTTTTGTCGAATAAATTCTTATTCTTCTATTTAGGTTATAGATACCTCATTTACAGAATGGTATTAGTGTACTATATATCATATTTATTCATTCAATTCATTTATATAATCATTAGGCAATTAATATCATGTAGAACGAATCACATCACATCGTGGAGACGGTATTCCGTACGTACGCACGAGCGATGATATCGTTCCCATGATCGTAGAATTGTATTGGAGTGTATGTATACAATTTCAGAATCAATACCACTTTACAATAATCATATATAGTTATTTATTTGCACCATTATACCCATCCATGTAAGGTGGTTATGGAAAATAGATTACACCACAATGTGGAGACGGTATTCCGTACGTACACACGCGCTGTGATTTCGTTTTCCGTAGGATGGATAGATGGTGAAATAGAGTTGTTTCATACTTATAATAAAATATCGGTATATTATTGATACTGATGTTATTAATTCATAATGAAACAGATAATGAAGAATAAGTTTAATAAGAAATAAAGTTGAAAGAATCGGTAACGGATATCACCTCTTCTTTGAAGCGCATCTTTGAGACCTCCTCATAGGGCACTGCAGTTGGCCTTTGAAGAAAACCAAGACCTCTATGATGTTTCTAGGGAAGTGGGGAAGTGAAATGGGTAGGGATTGGCCGAGATGGAAGGATAAAATTTGTGTGAGGAGGAGAGGGAGGAGGTTCCCTTTTATAAGGGAGGAGAGGGGCACCTTTGGAAATATAAGAAATATTAGATTATATTAAATCACAACCCCACTTAAAAACTTTCAAAATGAATCATATCTGAAGATTAGATACGATAGGGTAGTAATCCCAACAACCAATAAAATTTAGACATGGTAGGAATTTATTTTAAACATTATCAACTTGATTTATCATTATTTATCAATTTAATTTTATTTGTGGTAAAAAAATTCTAAATTTTAAGTTATTATAAATAATTACATATGTGTTGTTAATTTTCCATAATTTGACACTTTAAGAAAATTTAGACCATATAAATTTTAATTTATAATTTTTAAATATTTTTGTGATTTTCTAACAATTTTATAATATGTTATTTTTATAAACTACAATAGTGTCAATTTTGACACTATTCAATTATTTGAATTTAAATAAAATATATACATAAGATATGTTCAAAATAAAAGCTTTAATAGATTCATAAAATGTCATATGTATCTATAAAATTAGTGGTGAACATTAAATAGTTCATATAATATTTATTATAATATTTTTAAAACCATTTATTTGATATTTTAATATATAAGATAATTTCAACATCACTATTGTGGCATAATTAATGATAATTATTTAATCCCTAGAAATTATAAATAAATTCCTATGATGTAGATAATTGTATTAGATTTTTTGAGACTATTCATGTTTGAAGTTTAATTAAGTTTATCGCTAAATTAAAATTATTATACTTATAATATTTAAGAAAGTGACATGTTGGCACATTCTTTGGTTTTAATAATAATTAAATTATTTTCATGGGAAAAAGTCCATTAAATGAATCTAATCCGACTTTTAGGTGATATGGGTCGACTTTTAGTCATCCATTAGGATTTTGGCAGGTGTTACGGTAACTTTATAATCTTATATTTACCCTTAATTACCCGATTTACCTTTAACTATGGTAAATAAAATTTACCATAGTTACTATTCATAATGCCAAAAAAGAAAAAGCAGCCTATTAACATAATTTGGAACCACTAATTCCAAATATGGAATCCATTCTTCAAAAATCATAACATATAAGTTTCAGTAATTAATTTAAAATAAATCCCATTGTTAAGAAAACAGGTTTTAGAAGATAAAACATTGCCAAAGATTGAAATGTTTTTACCTATGAATTCAATGTGAAATTAGTGATACTGACATACATTATATTAAATGGTAAAAATATATTCTATTTATACTTTAAAACCATTAAATATTATAATTTAACCATATAACTTATCTCAATTAAAAAATTTATTTTTAATTAAAAATTATCGTATTTTTACTATTCATCAAAATATGAAAGTTATCAGAAAAATATCAAAAATTTATCCAAAGTAAATTTTTATACCCTGATTAAAAAGAAAAATTTTATTTTTTTCAAGTTGAACTTATGAACATGTCAAAATTAGATTTAATGTGGGTGCGACATCAAAAGGTGGAAAAACTGCATTTTTTGAAAAATACTTATTTTACCTGAAAAATTTATTTTGTTCTCTTACTATATTCTCGAAAATGTGTAAGATGAATAATAATGTTATGAAATTCAAAATGTAGTTAATACTATTCATAATGTCTAGTCCATAATAATATATCTGTGTTTAATGAAACTCAGTATTGCGTATTATACATGCTTTCGAGGAAGGTCGTGATTGTGTGTAATGCAAGCCAAGCCCGTATTGTGTGCTGTAAAAGATTAATTTGGTGTTGCATATAGCATAAGACATAAAAAAACTTCTTCTTATAAAATATCAGGGTGTTACATTCTACCCCCCTTAAAATGAATTTCACCCTCGAAATTGGTTACTTCATTACAAACAGATGAGGATACCTCTCCCTCATCATATCCTCATGTTCCCATGTAGCGACTTCTAATTGGTTGTTCCTCCATAAAACATTCACCAAGTAAGTGGTATTGTTCCGTAGGACTTTTTCTCTATGATCCAAAATCTCTATTGGGTGTTCTTCATAAGAAAGATTCTACTCCAGCGGTACAACTTCTGAGCTGAGTACATGTGAAGGATCAGGTATGTTCTTTCTCAGGAGAGATACATGGAACACATCGTGAACTTGAGAGAGATTCTGTGGAAGTGAGAATTGGTAAGCTACCTTCCCAACATGATCCAGAATTTCAAAAGGACCGATATATCTAGGGCTCAACATTCCCTTCTTTTCAAATCTCATGACCCTCTTCCAGGGAGATATTCGTAAGAACACTTTATCACCCACTTCAAACTGTAGGTCTTTTCTTCAGTTGTTGGCATAACATTTTTGTCGACTATGAGCTGCTCTTATGTGTTGTTGAATAGAACTGTCCTTTTCTTCCATTTCATCAACAAGATCAGGTCCTAATAGCTTTCATTCCCCAACTTCATCCCAGCAAGTTGGAGTCCTGCATTTCATTCCATAGAGAGCTTCATAAGGATCCATCTAAATACTGGAGTGAAAGCTATTATTATATGAAAATTCCACCAAAGGTAGGTGTTGATCCCAACCACATTTGAAATCTATAGATAAAGCTCTGAATATATCTTCTAGAGTTTGAATTTTCCTCTCAGACTGACCATCTATCTTAGGATGATAAGCAGTGCTGAAACTCAACTCTGTATCCAGAGTATGCTGAAGACTTCACCAGAACATTGAGGTAAACCTTGTATCCCGATCAGATAGAATAGAAAGTGGTACTCCATGAAATATTACCACTTCCTTTACATATATCCTGGAAATCTGATATAGAGGGAAATACTCTCTAATAGCAATGAAGTGTGCAGACTTTGTAAGATGATCAACTATAACCTAGATAGAATTATTACCTTCGGATGTTTTAGGAAGTCCAGTGACAAAATCCATAGTGATGTTTTCCCATTTCTATTCTGGTATGGGTAATGGTTGTAACATCCCCTTAGACTTTTGTCTATCAGCTTTAACTTGCTAACAAACCAAGAATCGAGAGACATATTCAGAAACATCTCTTTTCATTCCATCCCACCAGAAGTACTCTTTCAGGTCCCTATACATCTTCGTGCTTCCAGGATGAATAGAGAATGAAGAACTATGAGCCTCATCCAGTAGCTCCTTCTTTAATTCTGGGATTGGAGGAACACAAACCTGATTCCTGAACCTTATTATCCCATCACAATCAAGGTTGAATTCAAGAACATTTCTCACATTCTTTTGTAACTTGACATCTTCTTTTTGTGCCTCTTGAATCATCACATGTATAGATGGTTGAACATTCATTTGAGAAAGATAAGATTTATCCCCTTCCATTAAAATTCCAAGATCCATCCTTTGTAAATCCATAAATATTGGATATTTTTTATCCTCATTATGGATAAGCTAGCATGGCCTTGTCGACTTAATGCATCTGCATCCTTGTTTGCTTTCCCAGGGTGGTAATGAATTGAGAAGCCGTAATCCTTAATCAGCTCCAACCATCTTCTTTGGTGCATATTCAGCTCCTTTTGTGTGAAAATATACATTAAACTTTTATGATCAGTATAAATGTCACACCTTTCTCCATAAAGATAATGCCTCCAAATATTTAATGCAAAGATTACCATAGCTAACTCAAAATCATGAGTTGTGTAATTTTTCTCATGGATTTAAACTGTTGTGAGGAAGAATCTATCACCATATCATTTTGCATAAGAATACACCCCAATCACTTCTTGGATGCATCTCTGTAGATCACAAACCTTTCTCCACTACAAGGTAGTTTGAGCACAGGTGCACTGGATTACCTTCTTTTCAACTCCTTGAAATTATCTTCACATTCCTCTGTCCAAACAAACTTAACTCCTTTCTGAGTCAACTTGGTGAGTGTATTAGATAATCGTGATAAATATTTCACAAAACGTCAATAATATCCAGCCAAACCAAGAAAACTTAGGATCTCTGTTACTGTTGTTGGTCTCGACCATCGTTTGATAACCTCTATTTTTGCTGGATCCATAGATATCCCCTCTTTTGAGATTCTGTGACCCAATAATGCAACTTTTTGAAGCCAAAATTTACACTTGGTAAAATTGGCATGAAGCTTCTCCTTTCTTGGGGTTTTAATACAATTATCAAGTGATCTTCATGTTCGTCCTTACTCTTTGAATAGACAAGAATATCATCTATAAAGACTACCAAAAACTCATCACGATAGTCTCTAAAGACTCTATTCATCAGATCCATAAAGATTGCAGGGGAATTAGTAAGACCAAATGGCATCACTATAAATTCATAGTTTCCATACCTTGTACGGAGAGCCGTTTTTGGAATATCCTCCCTTTTGACCCTTAATTGATGATACCCTGAATGAAGATAAATCTTGGAAAAGCATTGAGCTCTGCGTAGTTGGTCAAATAGGTCATCAATGCGTGGGAGATGATATTTGTTCTTGATAGTGATCTTGTTATGTTCTTGATAATCAATGCAGAGTCTCATTGATCCATCTTTCTTATTAACAAACAGAACATGTGCTCCCCAAGGTGACGCACTAGGGCGTATGAATAATTTATCAATATTCTCTTGGAGTTGCTTCTTCAGTTCCTGAAACTCAATTGGGTCCATTCTATACGGTGTCTTTGAAATAGGCAAAGCACCCGGTATGAGTTCTATTGAAAACTCTACTTCACGATTTTGTGGAAGACCTGGAAATTCTTCCAGAAAGACATCATCAAATTACCGTACAATGGGAATATTCATAATTGTGATTTTCTCTACATCCATTTGAGATATATAACCCTCATTTAGTGGAATCAAGATCCATAAGATGGAAGAAATTTCCACTGGAAGATTATGTTCATCCTTGAATCGATAGAAGATCATAGATTGATCTGGAATATGAAATGTGAATTCCCTTATTTGAAAATTGATATGATCTCCATATAGAGAAAGCCAATCCATGCCAAGAATCACATCAAATTCCACTATAGGAAGGATCAAAAGATTTACAAGAAGTGGTTTCCCACAAACTTCAATCGGAGAAGAATTGTAAACTTTTGATGCGACTGTTGTGCCATTAGGAGTTGTCACAGCCAACTCAACATCTAATTATTGAGGAAATACAGCGATACCCTTAGAAAATTCTTCCAAAATAAATGAGTGGGTGGATCCAAAATCAAATAAAACCTTTTCTACTTTAGATTGGATGGTTAGTGTACCTCTCACCACTTCGTTGTCGTACTCCACATCACCGATAGTAATTTCATGTGACTTTCCTTTGTCTTTGGCCTTAAGAGTTTGTTGACATCGATCATCATCATCAACCCTTGGATTTGGGAATTTATTGGAATAATGCCCCATCTCCTTGCACTTGAAACATTGTTGTTTATTAGGTTCATTCTATGTATCCCTTCCATTTTTTTCATCATTGGACATATTCTTCCCATTATTTCGACTTTCAATTGCCCAATGACCTTCTTTTCCACACTTATAACATTTTCTTATCCCCTTAAGAAAATTTCCTCCATGTTTCTTTCCACACATTTAGCATAAGGGAAAACTCATCTTCTTTTCAGTGTGGTCTTTAGATTTTCCTTTGAATTCCATTTTCTTCTTCTTATCAAACCCATGTGACTGATGGGTTACACCAATCTCTATCTCAACCTTGAGATCACATCGAATAATTTCCTCGTAGCTATTGAAGTCCCTTATGGTTAATGCCCTTCGAATACTTGTTTTTAAGCCACTAAAGAATCGATCGATCTTACTCTGAGGATGGATAATAATTCCGAAAGCGTAGCTTGCAAGTCATGTAAAATGTTCATTGTAGGTACCAACAGATTCATCATCCTTTTTCTTCAGTTCAAGAAACTCCTTCTCCATCCTTGTTCGAATAATACAAGGGAAATACTTATTGAAAAGCATGTTCTTGAACTCGTCCCATTCCATGGACTCAATTTCATCCCTTTGCCTCATATTATTAATAAGATTCCACCATTGATCAACATCACCTTCAAACGATACACTGCTAAGATGACTTTATCATGTTCAGAACATTGAAGAACTGAAAATATATTTTCAGTTGTACTGGTCCATTGTTCAGCCATTAATAGATTAGAAGACCCGCTGAATGAAGGTGGACGATTCCTCATGAAGGATTCAACATAATTTTGCTCCATCCTTTTCTCATTTGAAAGTCATGCATGATTCATAGCTTGAGAAAGTTGTGTGAGCATGGCTATAAGATTTTACATTCCAGTTCCCATAACATTTGGTTTCTCATGGGGACAATCATTTCATTGCCCGTCACATTCCGCATTAACATGGTTCCTTCAGGTTCCAGCCATTGACTAAAACCAAGAAGAATTGTGTGAGAAACACTAATTATAATAGGAAAACCACATAATCATGAATAAAATTTCATAATTAAGGTCTTATAATAGGTTGTTCATGGCCATTTCTAAAACACTAAGATTGTGTTCGATGCTTAGACATATCCTTGGGTTTCTTTCTAAGGCTTTCACATCCTAGTTTCCAAAGGTTGACTATAACATTCCTCTAATACCAACTATAACGACCCACACTTTACATACATGGTTATTACTTCAAAATTGAAGCATACTTATTACAACATATAACAAAACCATGAAAGGACCGTATAGGTATAGTGTCTTTAGAAACTGGGAAACATAATCAACTGGTTCATAAATCATCTACGTTGTCTCCCATTTATTTCATCATATCTAGAGTCCCTTTTTGGCATATCCTACTTAATATCCTTCTTCATGACCTGGGGAAAAGAAAACATACAAAAGGGTGAGCTCAAATGCTCAGTAAGGGTAATCAAAAGAAATATCAAACATATCATATTTATAAGAACATAACATTTCGAAAATATTACCCTGTAAAAGTGATCATAACATCGGATAAATCATCGAAGTGAAATGTAATCATAATAATCATAACTTAAAACATGAATCTTTGTGGAATACACACATAATCATAGAAAATAATTTCTTAGTAGTCAAGACTCATTGTCAAGACTATCTTAGTGGACAAAGTCCATTTCTGAACCGAGTTTACTCCTCGTTTCTGTCCTGTTTCACTAAACCCGTTTAACCTACCATTCCAGCCATGTCTCTCCCATGAGATATAAAATCATTACCCAACGCATTGGAGGGAGATATAGGTCCCACCCATATCATAATGATACCATTCTTATGTGTGCCACAAAATCATAAACCGTACATCATAGCATAACCCATGTAATAAAAATGGGAATCATAAACATCTTGACATCATAAAAATATTTCCATCAAAACATAATCAAATCCATGTAATAATAGGGATATAAACAAAACCCTATATTATCTTAGATGGAAAATAATTTTGATAAAACTCTTGAACTCCATTCTTGAGGAAAATATCCTTTCTACTTCAAATTGTTTTCCTTTCTTAACATGTCATACAATATTAAACTAAAATAAGTTGATTAAAAATAAACGTGAAAACTTGTAAAGGAAGTTTCTTGTAAATATTTTTTTAAAAATCCATTCATGTCGTATAAGTTAAAAAATCATTCTTCTCGTACTTTTGTCGGATAAGTCAAAAAGTACCTCGTGTGAAAAACGATAAAAGATTCCTTTCATATCTTTTACTAAAAAATAACTAAAGGGTATAATCGGATTTAAACAATTGTAGGAGGATGTGAATAATATTACATATTGATTAAACATGGATGTGGATGATAAATATTCCCCAGTAAATTCTGAAGTATAAACAATCTCGGATAAAAATTGAGATTGTGAGATTGTCCCTTACCATAGGTCTGATTTGCTTCGTAAGTGTCCAAACCTCCGGTATAATGATTTAAATAATTTTATTGACTTATTCCAGAATGATACTTATTGTTATTATATCATATATGGTCATATTTTTAGCTTCTTATTAGTAATATTTCATTACTACTTGTTATTCGGGTGTTTATTACTTTTTGTTCCTATGCGTGTTTTGTCGAATAAATTCTTATTCTTCTCTTTAGGTTATAGATACCTAATTAACAGAATGGAATTAGGGTACTATATATCATATTTATTCATTCAATTAATTTATATAATCATTATGCAATGAAGATCATGTAGAATCAATCGCATCACATCGTGGAGACGGTATTCCGTACGTACGCACGAGCGATGATATCATTCCCATGATCGTGGAATTGTATTGGAGTGTATGTATACTATTTGATAATCAATACCACTTTACACTAATCATATATAGTTATTTATTTGCACCATTATACCCATTAATGTAAGGTGGTGATGGAAAATAGATTACACCACGGCATGGAGACGGTATTTCGTACGTACGCACGCGCGATGCTTTAGTTTTCCATAGGATTGATAGATGGTGAAATAGGGTTGTTTCATACATATCATAACATATCAGTATATGAGAAATACTGATGTCATTAATTCATAATGAAACAACTAAATAATAAGAAGTGGAAGAAGAAATAAAGTTGAAAGAATTGGTAACAGACATTACCTCTTCTTTGAAGCGTCTCTTTGAGACCTCCTCTTAGGGCACTACAATTGGTCCTTGAAGAAGACCCGGACCTCTAGGATATTTTTAGGGAAGTGGGGAAGTGAAATGGGCAGGTACTGGCCAATAATTAAGGATAAAATTGGTGTGAGGAGGAGAGGGAGGAGGTGCCCTTTTATAAGGGAGGAGAGGGGAACCTTTGGAAATATAAGAAATATTAGTTTATATTAAATCCGATCCCCACATAAAAACTTCGAAAATGACTTATATCTGAAGCTTAGATGATATAGGGTTGTAATATCATCATCCAATAAAATTTAGACATTTTAATAATTTATTTTAAACATTATCAACTTGATTTATCCTTATATATCGTTTTAATTTTATTTGTGGTAAAAATATTCTAAATTTTAAATTATTATAAAAAATTACATATGTGTTGTTAATTTTCCATTATTTGACACTTTATTAAATTTTAGACCATATAAATTTTAATTTATAATTTTTAAATATTTTTGTGATTTTTAAACAATTTTATAATATGTTATTTTTATAAACTACAATAGTGTCAATTTTGACACTATTCATTTATTTCAATTTAAATAAAATATATACAAAAGATATGTTCAAAATAAAAGCTTTAATAGATTGATAAAATATCATATGTATCTAAAAAATTAGTGGAGCACATTAAATATTTCATATAATATTTATTTTAATATTTTTAAAACCATTAATTTGATATTTTAATTGATAAAATAATTTCAACATCACTACTGTGACATAATTAATGATAATTATTTAATCACTAAAAATTCTAAATAAATTCATATGATGTATATAATTGTATTGGATTTCTGGAGACTATTCATGTTCGATGTTTTAATAATTTTATCACTAAATTAAAATTATTATACTTACAAGATTTAAGAAAGTGACAGGTTGTCAGATTCTTTAGTTTTATTAATAATTAAATTATTTTCATTGACAAAAGTCCATTAAATGAATCTAATCCGACCCTTAGGTGATATGGGTCTACTTTTACTCATCCAATAGAATTTTGGCAGGTGTTAGGGTAACTTTATAATCTTATATTTACTCTTAATTAACCGATTTACCTTTAACTATGGTAAATAAAATTTACCGTAGTTACTATTAATAATGCCCCAAAATATAAAGTAGCCTATTAACATAATTTATACCCACTGATTCTAAATATGGAATTCATTTTTACAAATTCAAAACATATAAGTTATAGTAATTAATTTAAAATAAATCTCGTTGTTAAAAAAATGAGTTTTAGAAGTTAAAACATTTCCAAAGATTGAAATGTATTTTCCTATGAATTCAATGTAAACTTAGTTGTAATGACATAAATTATATTAAATGGTAAAAATATATTCTATTTATACTTTAATACCATTAATTATTATAAACCATATAAATTACCTCAATGAAAAAAGTTGTTTTTAATTATAAATTAGCGTATTTTTACTATTCTTCAAAATATGAAAGTTATCAGAAAAATATAAAAAATTTATCGAAAGTAAATTTTTATACCCTTATTAAAAAGAAGAATTTTATTTTGTAAAATTGAACTTATAAACATGTCAAAACTAGATTTAATTTGGCTGCGTCATCAAAAGGCGGCAAAACTGCATTTTTTGAAAAATGCTTATTTTACCTGAAATATTTATTTTGTTCTCTTACCATATTCTAGAAAATGTGTAAGATGAATAATAATGTTATAAAATTTAAAATGTAGTTAATACTATTCATAACGACTAGTCCATAATAATATATCGTTGTTTAGTGAAACCCGGTATTGCGTACTACACACACTTTCGAGGAAGGTCATGATTGCGTGTAATGCAAGCCCAGTCTATATTGTGTGCTGTGAAAGATTCCTTTGGTGTTGCGTATAAGAGAAGACATAAAAAAACAATTTCTCATAAAATCTCAGGGTGTTACAAGATCATGCTTCCATAAAATAATCTCCATGGAAAGGTGTTATAAGATTTGGTAAGAAGGTTAAATTATGTCCCATGTAGATCAGACCTTTCAATGATATGAAAATATTTGGAGTTGTAGCTTACTATTTGGCAATTCCACCAAGTCGCTCCAAAGTTCCAGATGTGTACCACTTATCATTGTTGAGAACATACATGCCTTACCAAATTTATGTTCTCATCTATGAAGAAATAGAACTTGAACCCAATATGTCTTATTGTGAAGATCCTTTCAAATTTCATGATACATGAGAAGAATTATAGTTAAACCGGATGACTCGTCTGGTAGAATTTCTTTGGAGAAAAAAAATTGAAGAGGCAATGTGGGAACCTGAGGAATATATAATGAAGAACCACCCAAATCATTTTTATAGTAATATTCTAGAAATTTATAGGACAAATTTATTTGATGGAGTGAATAATGTAACACCCCAAGATTCAACGATACACTTTTCTATAAATAATACAATAACATGTGTTGTACATAGCTCCGAGTTCTATCACATCTCATCCAATCAATATATTTGTCTAAAAATTAGTTTTGAATAGTAATACCCATCTTTTGAAATAATATATATTTTTTCAAAATGTATTTTTTTATTGGGAATATCAAAATAAGCTTAGGATGAATTTTTTGTATTCTTCTGAAAACATTATTTTTTTATGAATAATAAAAAACACTGCGTTATTATTTAAAACATACGATTTTTAAATAAATATGGTTGAATTTAAATTTATTTTAAAGTAAAATAATTAAATAATACCTATATTAGTCCAATGTAATTAATTTGAGACAATTTTTAATAAGAATTGATATATAAAATTTTATTGAACCTTTTTAACATCGTTAACCCACATTCTAGGAACATTTGAAAATTTGTCCAAATTTTGTGAATTGAATTCCAAAAATCTGATAGGCACTATTATAATCAGTAAGTAAAATGTGGTTAAATAGGATGAAAATAATTTTTGGTGAATAGTAACATTTGAATTTTAGTTGCCAATGTTAAAAGTAAATAGGGGAATTAATGGTAAAAATAATATTATAATAATATCAAATTACCCCAACACATGTCCTAATTCTATTGGATAAGTGTATTTTGACCAAAATCAACCTTAGGAAAAAAATATTATCCTTTTTTATTCACATCGATTAGATTATGACATTTATTATATTTTGTCTAAAGAAGTGTTAAAAGTGTTAAATTAAAATATTATTAATTAATCCATTTTTAATATAAAGTTGAACATAAAATAAATTCAACTATAATTATTGATTATAAATATAAAATATATTTCATACATCATGGTATTTTAATTATTATATATAGACATTAAATAAATAAATTAATTTATGATAAAATGATGATGATGTAATTGCCTTATTAATGAACGATTAATATAACTGATTTAATAAAAATTAAAATAACTGTAAATTAAAACTTTTGATTCCATACATAAGTTTTCTAGGTGAATTTTACATGTTATGGTTGATTGAATTAATTTTATTAGAAGCAATCATGTTTTTATTACTTTCACAAAAACTAAATAATAAATTTTTTCAAAATTGTAATAAATAATTTTTTAAAATAAATACAATTTTATTAAATAATATAATATTCATAAAAATATATGATTTTTCCAAAGGACATAGATAATATTATATATTCCATTAATGAACCCCTTGAGTTTCTCTTGGCATTTTATAGTAACTATATTAATCATTTATTATAAAAGTACAAGAAGACATGGTAAAAGTTAAACTATTTAACTAATAAATAATAATAAAGATAAAGATAATATAGTGACCTAATCTTGTTTAAAACCTATTAGTTTAGAGGATTTAGACTCATCACAACTGTATCCCAGAAATAAATCTATTTGGTACTATTATAAACCAAAAATAATTTTATAATAAAATTTTATTTCAAACTTTTCCTAATGTGCCCCTCACATATCTTATAAAAGTGTACATCCCCTTCTCTTAAATTCAAATATCCAAATACATTTGGATCAGACAACCCCTTCTCAAATATCCACCCAAATACACTCACATCATACTAGAGGTCTTCTTTGATCAAAAAACCAACCTATGCAGCCTTTTTGTTCAAATCAATAGACAGTACCTGAAGAAGAGATAATTATTTCATCACCTCTTTCAATGTTCCATTATTCTTAAATTGCCTATTTATTTGTTTTTTCCATACTAAAATAATAAATCCAGTTCCATCTACATGTTTTGATGTTATTATAAATATGTTACTATAATATTCAATATTATATCCATCCTATGAATGATAAACCACCACACGTGGGTACGTATGACTTACTGTCTCCACGTCATGGTATTGTTTGTTATTCATCACATAATTATTGGGATGAGTATAATAATGAGTATAATAATTTTAAATAATAAATATAACATGTTAATGATTATTTATATTAAATATACCATCCAATTACATACAATTTCACCATCCACAAATTGATATTGTGGATTGTGTGTATGTACAGTTTACCATCTCCGTGACGCGATGAGATATCATTCCCCATCATAACCATTAAAGAATAAATTTCAATTGACCATAATACAATTTTGGATATGAATCAGATACATCATATCCATAACAATAATGGCTTATGTAACAAATCATATAAAGTAATGTGAATCATTTAACACCTGACACAGTGATTCTACTGAAATATTTTTTAACAAAGAAATATTAAAATATCATATATTATATCATATTTATGTATGTGGATCCTATATAATTTGATAAAATGGTTTAACTATTATACAAGAGGTTAACGTACCCTTGACTAATTTGAAGTACTAGGTAAGGGTTAATTTTACAATCTTTTAATTATCTGAAGTTGATTATAAAAAACTATCCACTATGACTTCTTTATCATCAACATATGTGTATTATAACAATGTATAAGAAAACATTTTTTTACCATTTGCTAAAATATGGTTTAATTTCATTTATACCCATGCATGAGTTTTTTTTAAAAAAATTGAAAGGAATGTTTTATTCTTTTTCCAAACAAGGTACATTATGACCTTTTCAACAAATTAAGGAAGAAATGTTTTTTTAACTTATACAGAGGATGCAACTATTGTCTTCCATTATAACACATTCAAACCATTAGTTAAAATATTATATGAAAATTTTCAATTTAAATGTTTTCGTTATAATTATAAATATTTTAAATGATATTAATGTAGGAAGAGATATTGTTAAAAAATTGTTTGTAGATTTATTTAATCTATGTCGACATCTATAGTTGGATTTTATGTCTAATTGATGTTGATTTATTATGATAGAGTATTCAATATTGTATTAATTGTTGTATGATATGTTTGACCGTGGATGTTGTATTTTTATGTCAATCATTATTTATGGTTAAAGAATTAACATTTCGTATGTTATTTTAACACGAATGATTATGTAATGTTTCACCCATTTTATATAAGGAATGAATTGAATATAGTAAGTGTTGGGAGAGGCATTCTATATCCCTATGATGCATTGGTAGGTCTCTATAGAAAAACTAGTGTCATGGTACAATGCCTTTAAAATATTTTTACTTGTAGTCTTGCTAGGAGGCCTTGGCTCTGAGGTTATGAAGTCTCTCATTAGGCATTCCATCATTAAGAAATTAGCTATTGATATTGCATGTGATTATTTGACTAGTAGAACATCATTGTGAATAATTAAATATAATTATTTGATTTATCTTTGTCGCATTATGCTGATGATTATGTTTAAAAGGCTTGTGTTTTAGTGTTATAAATTCTTTAAAAATTTTATGTGTATTTATCATAGATTCCTTTATATTGATATCTTTACTAAGCATTTTAACTCACCCTATTATATTTTTTATTTCTTCTAGGATGTGAAGAAGTATATTATGACTGTCCTGCAAGGATAAGCTAAGGGATTTGAGTGTGTTAAAAGGAGAAAAAAAATTCTTTTAACATTTCAAAATGTAATGTAATACTTATAAATGCATATAGTACATTCAAGGCTAATAAATAGATTATTATTAGTTACCTGATCTCTTGTGATCATGCCAATGTTATGTAATAACGCACTAACTCTGGGTAATTGGGGTCGGGGTATTATAGATTTACTAACTACCTGATCTACATTTCCATATATTATACATCATTTTAGGAGATAATTTGTTGTCTATCCCTTAATAGTGGACCCTTTTAGATTAAATTTCACTGTATGTTCTGAGTGACCGGGTTTACTCACACTCAAGAGATTCGGATTCAAATCGCCAATGTAAAAGACATCAGTTTTCCTATGCTATCCATTTTCTTATTATACATTTCCACACCCGGTGATTTTTAGTTCCCCATATATTCTAAATATAAATACTACATAATACCTTTTCTGATCATTTTACTACTAATTGACTTTCCCTATAATGAGGTTTGAGTATCCGCTATCTTGATTCCGGGGGTACTATTCATTGTAACATTGTGTTTAATTTATATAATGTAATTTTTCTAAATTTCCATATTTTCCATCAATAAAAACTTTATTGGGTGGAGGAAAATAATTCCCTTAAAAATTATTTATAATATGCATAGATTAATTAAATTAACATCCTTAATCTAGAGTAGAATACATATTTAAAAGAGTAACTCCACTTGTTTGGAGAGTATCAAATTGTCTCTGAGTTCTATAGGTATAATTCCCGACATTCCTCTAACTATAATAAATATATTCACGGCCATAATTTGAATAGTGAATAATATCAATAGAAACAATTTCTTATATATGGGGAAGGATATGATTTCATTCAATTTTGTTTACTTTTAGTCACTTAACCATTTAGATTTCTCATTTCTCCTTAATAGTAATACATAGTATGGCCCAAAAATCCAAAACATTAACAATTCATATGAAAAATTTTCTTCCCATATCCATTCATACATATATCCCCTTAATTTTTAAAAGAACATAACTTGAAGTAATCATTATAAACTAGAGGAAAAATGTAATATCTCTTATCTATTGTTATTGAATATTTCATTATTTGTACATTATGTTCCTTAAGGACATATCAAAATTTATGATTATCTTTATTATTTCGGTTATTGTTTCCATCCATTAATGTTTCATCATCAGAACCAATTCCATGTTTCGCCATAATTATGGATCTATTATTATTCGAGGCCTTATCTACTGCCTCTGAAAAAGAAATTATCTCTTTCTAGTAGCTCTATATTTGAGAATTTTCAAAATTGTATTTTTTATTTGTTTCCCTTGTTCTTGATTAAATTTATAGTTTAATATTTAAAATAATAATTTCTTCATTAATCGCTAAACTATCTTATAATATTCCACCTAACTCATTCTATGGTAATTGATGAACTTTTTATTGTTCTTGAATAATGATTTTAAATTACACAACATCTTACAAGAATTAAATAGTGGTTACATTCTCTTCAACCTCACCTTCCAGTTGATCATGTTCTATGTCAAACCAACCAACATATATTGATGAATCTTTTATCACAGCTCTCATTTTTTTCTCGTTCTCAGATTTTAAAGCACATAAAGTGGAAAAAATGTTTTGAATTGATATCAACAACACCAATAAGCTTTTTTATCATCATATATTATATCCACTTCCTCTTCAATTGTATCCATCATGGACTATAAGGTTTTAGATTGAACCAATGGTTCAAAATCCTCAAAAAATTCATTATCAAATTTTTATTTATTGTCGATGAATATCATTTTTCTGAAATTCTATTATAGGTTTGAACTATCATGTGATAGATAACAAATTATATGGATTTTATATGATTTCTTCTTCACTTTCTAGATCATCAAATTTATTTGGGAATCGATAGTAATTGTTCCACACTTTACCACAATCAAAATAAGGCAACATAATCATTCCTTCAAATATCTACATTCATTTCTTGAATTTCATAGAAAATGTGAAATCATTTATTCTTAATAATCATAACTCACTATGTAAATATGGGTTTTCCCATGGATTTGAGTTATATTTATTTTCATACATGAGTTGTTGCAACTTTTGGATTGTGTAATGACCCTCTTAACCTCATTTTCTTGAGAATACAACAAGTCATTACATTTCCTTAAGCACATCCATAAGACGCCAAAGGCTGTCAATAAATGCCAAAGGGTTTCAATGCAAGAGGGGGACGATTTACCCTTTCAGAAATAAACCAACCTAACCATCGCTAACAACCACTATATGATGCATGTTAATCCAACAACCAACTCTTGCATTACCAAAGAAGAACTACAGTATTCCACACAAATACAAACCAACACAAGGTCAGAGTACCGGGAGGAAGACTAAACAAAAGACCCAAAACAAGATGAGACACTCTCCACGGCTCCACACCGAGCTCCATGCACCAAGCACCACCACATCTCCCAAGAATCACCATGAACCACTATCAATAACATGCTTTTCCTTTACCTGTGTTCTAGAAGATGACATCAGCAGAAATCACCAATGTGCCAATGCATGGGTGACTATAAAACTCAGTAGGTTTTCCCCAATAACTTCCCTACTCACGACACTAGTATAGAAGAGTTAGCCAATATTTATATAAAATATTTTATTTAAACATTTTTATCAAAACAGTTTATAACAAGATATAAACATGCATCCAAAAAAATTCATATTCAAAAGCATCCAAGTTCATGTGAAATCAATTTTTCCAACAAGTTATTATTCAGAAATATAACCAAACAATATTTCTAACCATTTGACAAACATCTCGTTTTGGCATTCCCAACCATTTCAAAAACCCATGAAATCACCCATGCTTGCTTCGTTATGACAATTCCATACTCATGAGAGGTTTCTCATCGATCTACCAATTCGTCACAAGGTAATTGTTTCCTATGTTCCTTGACAACTTTGGAACTGAGCATAAGGTCATATTTCAACCAAACCTCGTACTTAAGAGTCCCATGTGCCATTAAATGTTTGGAACCGAGCACAAGGTCCTATTTCATCCAAGCCTTGTATATGCAACATGAACACACCCCACACATTCACAACATTCATGCCAAAACCTACCATTCAATAAAAAATCCTTTTATTGAAAACCATTTTCCATCAAAACCAATTGTGTTCAACCAATTCAAACCAATTCAATAAAACTCCCTTTTTATGGAAAACCAAATCCATCAAAGTCATTTCAATCTCAAACAGTTTCAATAAAATATCCTTTTTATTGAAATCCCATTTCTCATCACACCATTTACAACTTCATCAATTTTATAATTTACAATCAACATTTTAAATTCAAATAGTTGAATCCCTTTGCACAACAATTCACCAAGATTTCACAATTTCTTCAAAGCCATAAATCATCACTAAAGAAGATTTATTCCTTCCATTTCACAATCAATAACATTCAAATAACCAATTTGAAACTAATCCAACCAATTCTTTCAAGAGGAGTATAGATTCATTCCACCTACCTCAAAGGTTTAGACGAAAACCACAACGGTCGAAGAATGTACAAGAAAACTGGGTCGATTCTCCAAGAATCCTCCTTAGATCTCTTCACCTAACACAACCAAGACCAAATGTCATCATTTATGGCATCCAAACACTTATATCTACCCATAACGGGAATAGATCTAAGAAACTGAGAGAAGAGGAGAAGTAGATCTAAGTAGATTTGAGAAACCAATAAAGAATGATCGCATACCTCAAGAATCCGGCTTCGATTCGTCAAGAGAAGCCTTCAGATTGCCTCCAGAATGATCGAAGAACCCCATTTGACCTTAGGAGAACTAAAATCCCGAGTTAGGGCTGCTTAAGTACTTAAATGAGGAACTTAGAGACAAAAATGCGTGAAATCCACCTTTATAGGATCTCGTTTATGTGACTGCATGGTTTTTTCACACGGTTTGACAAACCTTGCACTAACAGTGCGTTAGCTACTACCTCAGACACCCTTCTCGCATGGTTTAGCCACACAGTTAGAAAAACCGTGCGCCGCCCATGCTGAAGCTACTGCCTCAAATACCAACTCTGCACTGTTTGGCCACAAGGTTTAGACAAACTATGAGCCTCCAATAGGACTTCCATTTTTACCCCAAAACTCATTCCATGTTCTCTCGACTCTCCCATTTTCACCCTTAACATTATAACCATTAAATGAATCAATAAAGGGTTACGTACCAAAAACTGGGGGTACTACATTCTCCCAACAACTGGCCTTTCCGTCCCTAGAAAGTAAAAAACTATCGCTTGCCTAAAAGTGTTCTGGCACTGCCCTTTCATTTCTTTCTCACGTTCCCAATTCTCTTCCTGAATCTGACCATGATTCCATAAAACCCACACTACAGCGATTCTTTTTCCAAGAAAGACTTTCTATTGCCTATCCACAATCCATCTTGGGATATTTATCAATGAAGCATCTGGCTCTAGGTCAACGTGATCCCATCTGACCACATGGTCAGGATCAGACTGATACTTTTTCAACTAAGATACATGGAACACATTATGCACCAAAATGAACCGTGGTGGTAATTCCATCCGATATGCCACCTCTCCAAGCTATTCTAGTATCTCAAAAGGGACAATGTATCCAGTATATAATTTTCACTACTTGAAGAAATGATGATGTCCAAGTCTTGGAGAGATCCCCAAGAAGACATGATCAACCACAACGAACGACAACGGTCTTCGACGGTGACCGGAATAAGATTTCCAAGGACTCTGATCCATATCCATCCACTTTCTAATCAACTAGATCTTCTCTATTGTCTCTTGGACGAGGCTTGACCCCACTAGAGAAGTTTCACCCGTTTTCACCCAGCATAGTGGAGAATGACAAGGACGACCATACAATGCTTCAAACGGAGCCATGCGTATCGAGGCATGATAGCTGTTATTGTATGAGAAATTCCATAAGGGTATATTATCCTCCCATGAGCCACCAATATCCATTACTCAAGTCTGCATCATGTCTTCCAACGTTTGTATCATCTTTTCTATTTTCCCATCTTTTTGAGGATTATACATCGTGCTCATCGCTAAATGTGTCCCAAGGGCTTGCTGTAACAAATTCAAAAAACGAGATGTGAACCTTGAATCTCTATCTGATACTATAGACACTGGTACACCATGCATCTTCACCACTTCTCATATATAGATTTTTGAAATATCATCCACCGTATGGGTTTCACAAATTGGGATGAAATGGGCCGACTTGGTTAGACCATGCACTATCACCCAAATGGCATTGTGTTTCCGGACCGTTCTTGGAAGACCTGTAACAAAATCCATTGCAAACTTTTCCCATTTCCACACTGGTATTGGTAAAGACTGTAAAATACCACCTAGTCTCTGATGCTTTTCATTAACCTGTTGTAAAGTTAAGCACCACGAGACAAACTTGGCCACCTTGATTTTCATGCCGCTCCACCAAAACGGCGCCTTCAACGCCCTATACATCTTCTGTGTACCTGGGTGTAAAACTCATCTGTAATGGTGGTAATCCTAAAAGATTTGTTACTGAAAACCCATAGTTACAACCACCCGATCTCTGAAAAACAAATCTGAACCTCCATCATGTTTCCAACCATCAATGGTCTCCCCACCATTGAGTTTTGAACTTACAACCAAGAATTCTGAATCAGATGTTTGTGCTTATTTGATCATCCATACTAAATTAGGAATACGTGTAGCTGAAAATAAAACAGCAACATCACCTCGGTCTTTACATTCCACATGCATTTCAGCTAATACTGACATCAACTTCCATTCATCGGAAGCTTCCTTTTCCAACTTAGCATACGACTTACAACTTAATGCATCGACCACCGAATTTCAATTACCCGGTGTATAAATTAAGTCAAATTTGGACATTTGAAGATACTTCATCCATCTCCTCTACCTTAGATTCAAATCTTGCTGTGAGAAAATGTGTTTCAATATTTTGTGATCTGTAAACACAATAAATTTCTCACCAAAGAGGTAGTGTCTCCATGTTTTCAAGGCATGGACGACTACAGCTAACTCCAAATCATGTGTGGGTAATTATTATCATGACCCCTCATCTGCCTTGATATATAAAAAACTATGTGATCTCTTTACATGAGGACAAAACCCAACCCTGGTCTGGAAGCATCAAAATACACCACGTATCCTTGCCTTGATTCTGGAAAGATCAAGATAGGTGCCAATGTAAGGTGAAATTTCAGTTCCTGGAAAGACTTCTGACATTCTTATGTCCATTTTAAGGGATCTTTATTATTAGTTAGAGTTTTCATAAGTGAATCTAGTCATGAGAAGTCACAGAAAAAGCAGAGGTAATAACCAGCTAGACCACGAAAACATTGTATTTAAAAGACATTATTCAGTGGTTTCCAAGAAAGAACAGCTTCAATCTTTTATGGATCCACTAAAAAACCATTCTCAGACACAACATGGCCTAGAAAATGTACCTCTTGTATCCAAAAATCACAGTTTGATACAACTGATGGTCCCTCATGATTTCTAACAATATCTCCATGTGTTTCTCATGATCATCCCTCGTTCCTGAATACACCAATATGTCATCCACAAACACCATAGGAAAAGAATCCAGATATGGCTGAAATAATTGGTTCATCAATTCCAAAATGACTTTTGGTGCATTTTCAATACCAAAAGGCATGCCTACATATTCGTAGCATCCATATCTGCTTCTGAAGGCTGTCTTCGGAATATCCTCCTTCCGAACTCACAACGGGGGATATCCTAACCGCAAGTCAATCTTGGGGAACCACTGATCTCCCCTAAATTGATCAAACATAACTTCTATGTGTGTATGTGGATATCTATTATTTATCGTAACTTGTTTAAGCTTACGATAATCAACACATAGCCGAAGAGTTCCATCTTCCTTCTTTACGAACAAAACAGGTGCTGCCCATGGAGACGTGCTTAGCCAAATAAAACCTTTTCTTTCCAGTTCTTCCAATTGTGCTTTCAATTACTAAAACTCCGTTGGTGAAATCTTATAATACGGAAGTGATATATGACTGGTCCCTGGAAGGAGATCAATCGTAAACTCCACTTCTCTCATAGGTGATTACCCTATGAATTTTTTAGGAAAAACATGAGGATATTTAGCCATGACTACTGGAAAACTGTTATTCACGATCTCATCCATCGATTCCATGTTAAATGCATCCAACTGGTAATTGATAGTTTCCAGTACTAGTGCCAACAAGCCCGTTTCACCTTCCTTCTCCACTCTTTCTTCTATAAAGTGATTCTTGACGCCATCCTCAATCGCAAAACTGACTGTTCTGCAATAACAGTCGATGTGAGCTCTAAACTCTATCAACCAATCCAAAACCAGGATTATATCATAGACATCCATATTTATCATAGAGAAATCCCATTTTAGTTCACCTCTATCAATAGTTATAGAACATGATTTACACAGGAAGGCTCAACATTCTCTTTGAGCTAGATGAGTTTGATGTTTTATCACAGAAGACATAATTTCCAATTTCATGTTCAGAAAATCATTAATACGAGAAGAAAGAAAGGAATGTGATGCACCATTATCGAACAACCCTTTCATGAGGGTTTAATTCAAAATAATCATACCTCTCACCATTAAAAATCCAGCCTGATCATCGACCATCATCTTCTCAGAACCATACAATTTATTTGTTGATGCACTTTTCTCCTTATTTTCTTGTTGAGATTTCCATGCCTGAGGAGTCATGGTTTTCTTGGAATCACCATAACTAGATTTGTTTTAATGGTGAGACTGATTGTGTTTTCCTCAGCATGTTGAAGCATACGATGCTTGCGATGCATGAGAACTGTCCCGAACACCCGACCGTGGAGCACTGCGACAATATCCCTGAAGATGCCCCATCTTGTTGAAATTGTGGCATGCTCTCGGTGGTGTTATAAATTCTTTTTTCATTTGATCAGTCTAACCACATTGAAAGTAACCTGCTTTTCTCTGGGATCATGGATGAAGGGTGACTAATCCCACTGTCTGGTGATGATTCACACTCCCACCATGGAAGTAGGTGTCCCTCTTCTGCTTGTTCCCAGCATTAGAGTTCCCACCCGTTCTCGTGGGTTTTATCATGCCTCCTCCTATCGATCCTAAGTTATCACGTTCATCAACCATTGCATTGTTCACCATCTCTATATAATCCGTAAAACCGAGCACCGCGATCTTCAATTGAATCTCATGCCTTATCCCTAATTCGAAGATGTGTGCCTTCAAAGAAGCACATTCCACAACCAATGGTTCAAAATAGACTAAATTCATGAACTTAGCTGCATAATCTATGACAGAGAGGCTCTCCTGTTTCTAGCTAAATAATTCCATCTTTTTCAAGATCTTGAAAATGTGAGGATAGAATTTTTTATTAAACAATTCTTCAAAATCCTCCCATGTACGACCTTCATCCAATTTAGCCTACACTGCTAAATCCAACCACTGACGTGCAAGATCCTCAAGAATATATGTCATCGGCTTGACTTTCAACTCTATTGGTGTGCATATAAAATATAATATATGATTCCTCCTGCTTATCCACACCTCATCATTCTAAGGTTCATCTTTACCCTGAACGTTCAGAGGATTCAGCTTCATGAACATGATGCTATGATCCACATGTCGTGGATCATTCCTCTAGTTCCCTATATCCATAGCATGAAAATTATGGACAATACTATGAACCAGCTCTTGGTTCACACACGGTTCATGTGCCACCACATTCCTCACAGCTTCTTCAGGTTGGTTTCAACGATGCCTATTGGGTGCCATTTTCTAAACCAACAAAAAACTCTGTCAATATCACTCTTTAGAAACAGTTGGATTATCATTTCAAATTCTATCACATCAACTATCACAACATAGTTCTCAAACAAACTTTTTCCATGTTCACCCATTTTTGAGAAGAATCAACATAATTTTTTAAAATCAATCCATTTTTTAAAATACACCAAATACCCTGTTTTCAAAGTCTTTCGGTTGAAAACAATTTCCACTTATTCAAAATTATCACCTTTCACAAAATTCTTACTCATTCCTCACAATCCGATATGCAATCCTAGTGGGAATTCATTCCTCTATAATTATTTTCATGATCCTCTCATTAGATAAACCCACAACAATGAGAGTTACAACATTCTAGAAGTGTATCCAAAACACTTATGTACCCAACACCCTGGTAACTTGACGTTCAGAATAAACGGGTTAGCTAATTCCTTTTATGACATACCTTTCATGTTCCGAAAATACTACTTCTGTCTAAGATTTTAACCCAAGCAATAGAAAAGAAGGAATTTCAACTCCAAGACCAAGAACATCGATGAACACTTGTTAGGCAAGAACCGAACAAGCTGATATCATTTTTAAGGACCCACATATTCTCATTGGCTTGAGAATACAACAAGTCCTTACTTGTCCTTAAGAGACATCCCCAAGATGCCAAAGGATGGAAATAAATTCCTAAGGGTTTCAATGCAAGTGGGGGACGATTTACCATTTGAGAAATAAACCAACCAAACCATCACTAACAACCACTATATGATGCATGTTAATCCAACAATGAACTCTTGCATTACCAAAAGTTAACTACAATGTTCCACACAAATACAAACCCACACAAGATCAGAGTACCAAGCGGAAGACTAAACAAAAGACCCAAAACAAGACAAGACACTCTCCACGGCTCCACACTGATCTCCATGCACCAAACACCTCCACATCTCCCAAGCATCACCATGAACCACTATCAATAAGATTTTTTTCCGTTACTTGTGTCTCAGAAGATGACATCTGCAAAAGCACCAATGTGCCAAAGCAGGGGTGAGTATAAAACTCAGTATATTTTCCCCAATGTCTTCCCTACTCATGCCAGAAGGATAGAAGAGTTTGACAACATTTATATAAAACAGTTTATATAAAAAATTTCTCAAAACAGGTTATAACAAGATATAAACAAGCTTCCAAAACCATTCATACTCAAAATAATCCAAGTTCAAGTGAAATCAATTTTTCCAACAAGTTATTTTTCTCGAAAAATAACCAAACAATCTTTCTAAACATTTCACAAGCAACCCGTTTGGGCATACCCAACCATTTCACAAACCCGTGAAATCAATCATGCCTACTTCATTTCGACAGTTCCATACTCATGAGCGATTTCTCATCGATCAACCAAGTTGTCACAAGGTAATTGTTTCCCATGTTCCATTATAACCTTGGCATTGGGCACATGGTCATATTTCAACCAAGCCTCGCACTTAAGAGTCCCATGTGGCATTAAACGTTTGGCACCAAGCACACGGTCCTATTTCAACAAAGCCTCGTATATGAAACATGAAAACACCCCATGAATTCACAACATTCATTCCAAAACCATCGTTTCAATAAAACACCCTTTTATTGAAAACCATTTTCCATCAAAACCAAGTGTGTCCAACCAATTCAAACCATTTCAATAAAACTACCTTTTTATTGAAAACCAAATCCCACAAAGTTATTTCAATCTCAAACCATTTCAATAAAACATCATTTTTATTGAAATCACATTTCTCATCAAACCATTTACAATTTCTAAAATTTCATAATTTAAAACCAACATTTTAAATTGAAATAGAATAATCACTTTGCACAAAAATTCACCAACATTTCACAATTTCATCAAAACCATAAATCAACAGTAAAGAAGATTTATTTCATGATTTTCACCTGAGTACCATTCAAACATCCAATTTGAATATAATCCAACCAATTCTAACAAGAGGATTCCAGAGTGAAGCCACCTACCTCAATGATTTAGATGAAAACCACAATGGTTGAAGAAAACACAAGAAAACTGGGTCGAAATTCCAAGAATCCTCCTTAGATATCTTCTCCTAACACAACCAAGACCAAATATCATCATGTTTGGCATCCACACACTTAGATATACCCATAACGGGAGTAGATATAAGAAACCGAGAGATGAGGATCGCCTTTGGAATGATGAGAGGACCCTTTTTGACTGTAGAAGAACCAAAATCCTGAGTTCGGGACGCTTAAGATCATGAAAGAGTCACTTAGAGAAAAAAATGTGTGAGATCCACCTTTATAGGATCTCGTTTAAGTGGCCGCAGGGTTAGTTCGCACGGTTTGACAAACTGTGCGCTAACCATGTGTTAGCTACTGCCTTGACCACCCTTCTCGCACAGTTTGGTTGCACGGTTAGACAAACTGTGCGCCGCCTATGTGGAAGCTACTGCCTCCAATCCCAACTCTGCATGGTTTGGATGCATGGTTTAGACAAACCGTGCACCTCCCGTGAAACTTATTTTTTTGCCCCAAAAATAAATCCAAATTCTCCCAACTCTCACATTCTTCACACTTAACTTTATATCCATTAAAATCATCAAGAAAGGGTTACATCCCAGAAACTGGGGTTACTATAGATTGGATCTCATTTCATAAGACACCATAATAAAAAACAAATAATGAATAGAATGAATATACATATCTTTTCAGAAGGGTGTAATATTTTTGATTATACAGAAGTGTGATCCTTCTAAGAATTTTATTTCAAATTTCAATTACAATAATTTCTTCCCCATGCCCCTGAAACGCTCCCACACGGACCCTTTTATAGTTAAACTCATTATCTTCTAATATATTTGATCTGAACTTTTTTAGTAAGAGAATTTTGATTATTGAAATAAAAAACAATAATTTTCTAATCTATTTCTGTCATAGTCAGATATGTGGAATTAATAACATAAATCCCTATAGAAGTTGAAAAAATATCATACATCAAAGGGGATCTCAGATTATATCACATCATGTTCTTAAAAATATATAATATGGATCTAGAAAATAATGGGACTCCCCTAACATTCACTTATTTCTCCATAAGAAAAACATTGGAAATATTTATCCCTAATAACATGTACCCTCTGATACAACTTGTAGGTCCCAATACAACATGATTGTCGAGGGGTGAATCAGGGTGTCGATATTTTCTTTTAAATTGATATATCTTTTATCTCTTTTTTTAGGATCATGTAAAACCTATCATATGGAATGATTTAGTAATTGAATATTCAAATGTAGAGATAGAACACAAAACTTTTAATTTTTTCACCACTAAGGTGTAGTCAAAGGATAATATGATGAAATTGTTTCAATCACACAAAAATGAACTAATCATCACTATTTTTTGGGAAGTAAAAATGTTTATACACAATTAATCTATGATAAGAACACATTATTTCCATGAATTTAGTGACAAAACAGTACCTCGGCCAGAACACTTCCATCTACTCTCCCTAACTCACTCTTTTGGGTGACTTCAAATCCATTTAAATGACTTGTAGGTCACTTTAGTAGATTATAATTAAAGTATTTATCTTGAATTATAAATATACTCTTCATACACCGTAGACATAAGTGGATGTACTTGAATGCGCTAATCAAACAAACTATATATTCAAAACATTCTAGTCACACAACTAATCATACTACATGAAACATTTGTACTCTTGTGGATGTTTTTTATTTTTCATGAAACAAATATTTTTAACATCTATTATCTTTTGTGCCAACAGACCTTGACATTCACATGGTCTTGATAGACACAAGGAACACTCTGCAGACAAGGTATACTGTGCAAAAAAGTCATCTGCCAAACTCTTTCACAGAGATGAGACACAAGATCCTTATTGGAATAGTTACTTATTATAAAGAGGGTGGATTCCTATTTATAGACATGTATTATACTATGTGAACTTTCATTTCATGACTTCCAATGTGTGTTAAACTATTTTTTTGACATTGTATATCGATCATAAGAGTATTGCACGCCTTCCTTGGCTTACAACAATCATGTGTCCTTCAAACTGATATTTCATAAAAATTTAGATTTTTTTAACATATAACAACACAAGATTTTATAGTATGTATCTCCAAAACTAGATTAAATTCATTCAATTGATTACATTACTCACAACATTGAGCACAAATAAACAATGATATGCTATAAAATGTTAATATGACTATTCGAATAGTATTATGACCGTAAGGAAAAGTAATATGGAAATTAAAATTATAACCTCCCAAAGGTAATAATGAATACAATTTTTTTTCTCATAAGAAAATTTGGAATATTTAATCCATTGAATAATTAATTTAATGTTTTTAAAATAAGAACTTATGTGCTAGTATTTTTTGAAAAAGTATTTGCGTATTTATATTTTATAAAAATTATATTTATTTAAAAAATTTATTTTAATAAATTATACTCATAAATTATTATTAGGTATTTTATAATTATAATGTAATTTTATGAGACATAATAATTTTTTCTATGTTCCATAAAATAGTTTATAATATTCACTACTACAACCTGGGCCTTTATCAGCACTAAAAACAGGCATTAACAGTGCTAGAAAAGCGCTGTTAATGCCGGCGTAGTTAAAGGGGGGGTCCCCTTTATCAGCGCTCCGAGAAGCGCTGATATAGGGTACCATTATCATCGCTCTGAGAAGCGCTGATATAGGGGACCTTTATCAGTGCTAACAAAAGCGCTGATAAAGGACCACCTTTATCAGCGCTTCTCTTAGCGCTGATAAAGGTCCCCTATATCAGCGCTTCTCGGAGCGCTGATAAAGGACCCCATTATCAGCGCTTCTTTTAGCACGGATAAAGGTCTCCTATATCGGCGCTTGACGGAGCGCAGATAAAGGGTTCCTTTATCATCACTCCCCTAGCGCAGTTAATGGTGTCCATTATCAGCTCTAAAAAAGCGCAGATAAAGGCCCCATCGCCTGCACCAAAAAAATAGTACCTGCACACCTGAATACCTGCACAAAGTAGCACATGCACACCTGCACACCATAGCAGCCACACCCAATATTTTGACCGACAACGGTATATACATTTACTTAACATCATGAATACAAAAAAACTCATTGCTATATACATTTCAAACATTTTTTTACATGGTTACATTTACATTTATTCAACAATAGTTATAAACATTCATGTTTCATCCTTTGATATCTGTGATCCGCTCTCGACGGTATTTGATACCGAACAAAGCATCCGAACTCAAGGAAAAAAATTCACCTATATAAGAAAACAAATATTATGTTAGTAATGTAGTAATGAAAGAAATTAAAACAGTAATATGAAATAATACATTAATATGGAAATGTGAAACTAAAATATGAAATTTTAAACTCAAAAGTTTTCATTTTCATAAAAATGAAAGGGAATAATGTAAAATCAATATGTTTGGCGTATGTCATTGGTGTTGTTTTCCAAAGTCTATCTCAATTTAAAACTGATATCAGACACTTTTAGTCATACCGGTCACGTCGTGCGTCGGATTGAGGTGTGGTTGATTCGTACACGTCACAAATGAATTGTGGATCGTTGTCCTAAAGTATCAAAATAATACGAACGCGTTTGCTTGGTTTGGCGTATGTCATTGGTGTTGTTTTCCAAAGTTTATCTCAATTTGAAACTGATATCAGAAACATTTAGTCATACCGGTCACACCGTGCATCGGATTGAGGTGCGGTCGATTCATACACGTCACAAATGACTCGTGGATCATTGTTATAAAGTATCAAAACAATCCGAATGCGTTTGCTCGGTTT
This sequence comes from Viscum album, assembly GCA_963277665.1. NCBI lineage: Eukaryota > Viridiplantae > Streptophyta > Magnoliopsida > Santalales > Viscaceae > Viscum > Viscum album. Next base: position 446,943,797 of record OY728160.1, read on the forward strand.
GGCGTATGTCATTGGTGTTGTTTTCCAAAGTTTATCTCAATTTGAAACTGATATCAGACACTTTTATCCATACCGGTCACGCCGTGCGTTGGATTGAGGTGAGGTTGATTCTTACACGTCACAAATGACTCTTGGATCATTATCCTAAAGTATCAAAACAATCCGAACACGTTTTCTCGGTTTGGCGTATGTCATTGGTGTTGTTTTCCAAAGTCTATCTCAATTTGAAACTGATATCAGACACTTTTAGTCATACATGTCACGTCATGCGTCGGATTGAGGTGCGGTCAATTCATACACGTCACAAATGACTCTTGGATCATTGACCTAAAGTATCAAAACAATCGGAATGCATTTGCTCGGTTTTCCGTATGTCATTGGTGTTGTTTTCCAAAGGTTATCTCAATTTGAAACTGATATCAGACACTTTTAGCCATACCGGTCACACCGTGCGTCGGATTGAGGTGTGGTCGATTCGTACATGTCACAAATGACTAGTGGATCTTTGTACTAATGTATCATAAATATCCGAATGCGTTTGCTCGGTTTGGCGTATGTCATTGGTGTTGTTTTCCAAAGTTTATCTAAATTTGATACTGATATCAGACACTTTAAGCCATACCGGTCACGCTGTGCATCGGATTGAGGTCCGGTCAATTCTTACACGTCACAAATGACTCGTGGATCATTTTCCTAATGTATCAAAACAATACGAATGCATTTTCTTGGTTTGGAATATGTCATTGGTGTTGTTTTCCAAAGATTATCTCAATTTGAAACTGATACCAGACACTTTTAGCCATACCGGTCACACCGTGTGTCGGATTGAGGTGAGGTCAATTCGTAAACGTCACAAATGACTCTCTAAACTTTTTCCTAAAGTATCAAAACAATCCGAACGCGTTTGCTCAGTTTGTCGTATGTCATTGGTGTTGTTTTCCAAAGTTTATCTCAACTTGAAACTGATATCAGACACTTTTAGCCATACCGGTCACACCGTGTGTCGGATTGAGGTGCGGTCAATTCATACACGTCACAAATGACTCGCAAATCGTTGTACTAATGTATCAAAACAATCCGAACGTGTTTTCTCGGTTTGGAATATGTCATTGGTGTTGTTTTCCAAAGTTTATCTCAATTTGAAACTGATTTCAGACACTTTTAGCCATACCGGTCACACCGTGCGTCGGATTGAGGTGCGGTCGATTCGTACACATCAAAAATGACTCTTGGATCGTTTTCCTAAAGTATCAAAACAATCCAAATACGTTTTCTCAGTATGGCGTATGTCATTGATGTTGTTTTCCGAAGTTTATCTCAATTTTAAATTGATATCAGACACTTTTAGCCATACCGGTCACACCGTGCGTCGGATTGAGGTGCGGTCGATTCGTACACGTCACAAATGACACGTGGATCGCTGTCCTAAAGTATCAAAACAATACGAACGCATTTTTTTTGGTTTGGCGTATGTCATTGGTGTTGTTTTCCAAAGTTTATCTCAAATTGAAACTGATATCAGACACTTTTAGCCATACCGGTCACACCGTGCATCGGATTGACGTTTCGTCAATTCATAGACATCAAAAATGACTCGTGGATCGTTGTCCTAAAGTATCAAAACAATCCTAACGCATTTTCTTGGTTTGGCGTATGTCATTGGTGTTGTTTTCCAAAGTTTATCTCAATTTGAAACTGATATCAGACGCTTTTAGCCCTACCGGCCACACCGTGTGTCGGATTGAGGTGCGTTCAATTCGTACACGTCACAAATGACTCGTGGATCATTGTCCTAAAGTATCAAAACAATCATAATGTGTTTGATCAGTTTGCCTTATGTCATTGGTGTTGTTTTCCAAAGTTTATCTCAATTTGAAACTGATATCAGACACTTTTAGCCATACCGGTCATGCCGTGCGTCGGATTGAGGTGCGGTCAATTCTTACACATCACAAATGACTCGTGGATCGTTGTACTAAAGTATCAAAACAATCCGAATGGATTTGATCGGTTTTTCGTTTGTCATTGGTGTTGTTTTCCAAAGTTTATCTCAATTTGAAACTGATATCAGACACTTTTAGCCATACCGGTCACACCGTGCGTCAGATTGAGGTGTGGTCGATTCGTACATGTCAAAAATGACCAGTGTATCATTGTACTAAAGTATCAAAACAATCCGAATGCATTTTCTCGTTTTGGAATATGTCATTGGTGTTGTTTTCAAAAGTTTATCTCAATTTTAAACTGATATCAGACACTTTTAGCCATACAGGTCACAGCGTGCGTCTGATTGAGGTGCGGTCAATTCTTACACATCACAAATGACTCGTGGATCGTTTTCATAAAGTATCTAAACAATCCAAACGCGTTTGCTCGGTTTTCCATATGTAATTGGTGTTGGTTACCAAAGATTATCTCAATTGGAAACTGATATGAGACACTTTTAGCCATACCGGTCACACAGTGCGTCTGATTGAGGTGCGATCGATTCATACACGTCAAAAATTACTCGTGGATCGTTTTCCTAAAGTATCCAAACAATCCGGATGTGTTTGCTCGGTTTGGCGTATGTCATTGGTGTTGTTTTCCAAAGTTTATCTCAATTTGAAACTAATATCAGACACTTTTATCCATACCAGTCACACCGTGCGTCAGATTAAGGTGCAGTCGATTCATACACGTCACAAATGACTCTTTGATCGTTGTCCTAATGTATCAAAACAATCCGAACGCATTTCCTTTGTTTGGCATATGTCATTGGTGTTGTTTTCCAAAGTTTATCTCAATTTGAAACTGATATCAGACACTTTTAGCCATACAGGTCACATCGTGCATCGGATTGAGGTGCGGTTGATTTTTACGCATTAAAAATGACTCGTGGATTATTTTCCTAAAGTATCAAAACAACCGGAACACGTTTGCTTGGTTTGGCGTATGTCATTGGTGTTGTTTTCCAATGTTTATCTCAATTTGAAACTGATATCAGACACTTTTATCCATACCGGTCACACCGTGCGTCGGATTGAGGTGTGGTCGATTCGTACACGTCACAAATGACTCGTAGATCATTTCCCAAAAGTATCAAAACAATCCGAATGTGTTTACTCGGTTTTCCATATATCATTGGTGTTGTTTTCCAGAGTTTATGTCATTTTCAAACTAAGTACTAGGAATTCACTAATCTAAGGATATGAATCATAAGAAAAAGAGATCATAGATTCTCAATAATTGTAAAGGAAGATATCAATGACCATATAAATATAACATAAGTATTAGTAATTCACCTTCATTGTCCTATTTGTTTACATTCTTCCATTAGGTACAATGCCCATTCGTTTATAAAGATATTTATATCATCTTCAGAATAGGAGTTTTTGCAAGAGTCATAGTAGTACTGAAAAAATATAAATACAAAAAGGATTAATAATTATTTTAAATAAAGTAGTAATTATTTTCAAAAATAACTCTTCAGGGATGCTAGTTTGTCCATGAAATACGATCTCTTTCATAAATTTACAAACATAATAACCGCAGTCCTTGTCATTTATTTGTTTCAGACACTGCAGAAACATCAAGAAAAATAAGTAATTTGTTTGGATATGTATTTGGATAGTGAAATATAATTATATATACCCAGATACTTCTCCATTTGTAGATCTTGTGGGCATTTTCGTCCTTACGCCCTGGATTCATTCCAGCCTTTAGACGATATTCATACACTGACTTGTCATAAACAATTCCTCATTAAAAGATAATATAAATTATATAACTAGATATTTAGTTCTAAAATGTTGGATCTAGTGTATTAAAAATTGACAATCGCCATCATCTGTGGTCGGTTAGTTGGATATTCATGCAGTGAATCCAGAAAATAAATCTTTGGACTATCCAAATTGACTGCAATGAGCATCCAATGTTCCCTAAAAACACAAAAAGAAATAAGTACTGATAGAAATAAAAATATAATTGATATGGTTAAAATGTATAGTTTTACCCTTGCATCGTTGGTATTAAAAAGAGCCTGTCAGTCATAATTCTTCTTTGAAACGTTCTGAGCAGATTTGACATCAATTCAGCCTGAAAATTAGAATCTATTTCTGTTCGTTGTGTAGAAATGGTGTGAGGAACCACGAGTCTAAATTTGTATTCATGGGAAAATCCCTTCAATTGTTTTTCATATATACTCCTGCGAAAAATATGAGATGTATTTATCCATAATTATCAAATTATATCAGCTTCTGTAAAATAAAATCATGAAAACATACCTCATGTATACATTTATTTTAATTGATGCGGTTGTTTGGATTTATTAATATGTCTATTAATTTATAAATGAAACCCAAGTGGGGGATGTTAAATCTAAATTATGTTTCTTTAATAATATACAATTAATATGACGTATTAATTAAATACATCAATTCATTGATTTCTGGGTTACTCTGCATTCATGGTTTAATGCATTGATATTTCGTATACCACGTATTAGTGAATATTAAACATTGAATTTTATTTGAATGATACATGATGGATTAAATAATATAATATTTAGTTAATGAAAGGTCATTATATCCTCATTTATAAAATCTTATTTAAACTGTTGCTCTGTCAAGTGGTTTTTGTGTGTGTGACATAATTATGAACAACATGGTAGAAAGAGATAAGTATGTCTTCATTTGTCTTTTGAAGTAATGAAATGTCATTATTCAACATAAATATAGACACATAAAAGATTCATGTTATTGTGTGTACAATTATCATTTTATGACATATTATAATCTTATATCATGAATCATTGATTAATTGGGGATAATCCATAATTGTTATATTCTAACATAAATAAGATCATTTTATATTATTTTGTATTTTTGTAAATTATTATTTAAATGAAAGAATTAATTTATAAAATTAAATTTAAAATAATTATTTTAATATAGTATTTAAATGAAGAATTAATTTATAGAGATAATACTCATACATATACAAATGATCATACAATTTATGATAGAGATACTACTCGTGAATCTTTTTTTGGAGTGTGTTGTTCTGATCGTGAAGGGTGGAAATTGTGAGAGTGTCGTCTGTTTATGGTTAACGCGATTAAAGGGACCAAAGGTACTAGTTCATGAAGGAAGAGGATCACGAAGGTGCTTATGCACAGTGGTGGTAAATGCATAGAGGTCGGTCTGTGATGGGTGAGATGGCAATGGTGTGGTTCACACCGGGATTGAAAAGTAGTGGTTTTCTATGGAAGTGATCACGTAGGGATAGGTTCGTGCTGGGTTTTTGGTTCGGGAAGTGGAGCTTGATCGTGTAGGGTCTGGTTCGTGTAGGGTCTGGTTCGTGCTGGGTCTTGGTTCGCATAGTGGAGTTTGTTCGCGTTGGGGCAGGTTTGCGATGGGTTTCGGTTCGCACAATGGATCTTTGTTTGCGAGTGGGGAGTTATGTGGGTGTAGGGGTCTCGGTTCATGCAAGGGAGGTTACTCTGGTTTGCACAGGAAAGTGTTGGTCACATTGAAAAGTTTTGTAAGTGAAATGGGTGGGCTTGTTGAGGGTTTTTATCGTGAAGTATTCGAATGCACGTGGTGGTTTTGCAGAGGAGATCACCATTATGTTGGATCGCGAAGGGGTTGTCTCGTGCAAGTATCGGATCGTGAAGGATTTGTTCGCAAAGGATTTGTATGCATTGGAAATGCTCACGTAGGGTGAGTCTCACAAAGAATTGGGTCCACAGAAGACGTGGTTTGGGAAGGGATGGCTTGTAATGGGTCTGGTTCAAGAAAGATTCCGCTTGTGCTGAGTGTGTCCGCAGTGGGGTGTGAGATTTATGGGTTAGATCATGGAGGGTGGACTCGTGCTGGGGTGTGGTCACACAACCCTTGATTGAGAAGGTGGTTGTCGGTGACCGGTGATTCCCTCTCACATCAATACCTTGGGAAACACCTAAAAATAGGTTGCTAGACTTAGAACAATATGAATAAATTTGATATATTTCCTCAAACCCATCTCAAAATTAATAGCCATAATATAATCGTTAGTGGGGAGATAAAGAGATACATGAACCAAATGAAAACACCAAAACATAAGAATAACTAAATAAATCTAATTAAGTAGTGGGAAATCATAAAAACAACCCATAGTCAGGATCAAAACATAACCACAATCCCAAACCACCCATGGAAACTGAAGATTCAACACGAAGAATAGTTGGCCAAACACTTACCTATTCCAAACATAATTAATTCATGAAAATTAAATTTGAATAACCTTAAGGAGGAAGACCCAGTGGCGGAGGAGAAGGAGGTGTCTACAGCGTAGGCACCATAGGCAGCGCAGATGCAGCGCAGAGGCAGGGATGAGGTAGGGCGGAGGCAGCGGAGGCAGCAAAGGCAGCGGAGGAGGAGGAGGAGGAGGAGGAGGTCGCGGTGGAGGAGGATGCAGCGGAGTAGGCAGAGGAAGAGGAGGCTCCGGTGTGGGAGGATGAGGATGAGGCTGCGGATTAGGAGGAGGAGGAGGAACCACCGGTGGAGGAGGAGGAGGACGAGGCTCCGGTGGAGGAGGAGGCGGAGGAGGAGGCGGCGGCAGGAGGAGGAGGAGGTGGCGGCCGGAGGAGGAGGATAAGGAGGAGGATAAGGAGGAGGCGGTGGCCGCGGCGGAGGAGGAGGAGTCGGCGGCAGCAGCGCTGAGGAGGGCTTCCGCGAGAGCTTGACCGGGTGCAGGGAGGAGGAAGAGGACCCATGGGTTTTTAACAAATCCGCGTCAGCCTTTATCAGCGCTAGTAAAAAGCGCTGATAAAGGGTGTATTTATGAGCACTAAAATTAAAACCACTAATAAATACAACCTTTATCACTTCTTTTTTAGCACTGATAAATAATCTCTTTATCAGCGCTAAAAAAAAGCGCTGATAAAGGAGTACGCATTTATCAGCGCTAAAAAAGGGCTGATAAAGGGTAAACCTTTATCAGCGCTTGTTTTAGCGCTGATAAAGTGGACCTTTATCAGAGCTTTTGTTAGGGCTGATAAAGGCCCAACCCTTTATCAGCGCTTTACTGTTAGCGCTGATAAAGGCAGGCGCATGCCTTGCCCAGTTTTGTGGTAGTGATTAAGAACGATACTTTTTTTGTATAAATGTTGATTTCATTTTTAAATTTAATTTCAAACAAATATAAAACTATTTTCTTAAAAATGATTCCATTTTTGATATATAGACATTGAAAAATGTTTAGGGTGATTTTTTTTATTTTGTTAATGGTCTAATTTGTAGTGAATAGGGAAATATAATAATATATTATATATAGAATTTTAAGTAAATAATTTATTTTTTGAGACATATCTAATATAAGCACCAATTATTTTGAACATAAATTCATTATTTTGTATACTTAGTCTTAAATTAACACTATTGACAGTCTTGAGACAAAATAATGAACCAATGAATATAAGAATCATAAAAATCCCTCTCCTACCTCTACAAATACCACCACACACCACCCCTTATCCTCACACAACCAAAGACCTATATATTGTCAAAATTATTCCCAATTCCATTAGGATGCCTATTACTTATTTACAAGACCGTTTTTTATTTATAAGATTCCAATTGCATGTTTTCTAAAGATGTTCTCAAGGAGACAATATTTAAGAGGTATAATTGTGTTTCTTTCTATTTTAATTTATTTTCATTTCATATTCTATTATCACCTCACATTATCCAAATAGGAATGTTAACTAAAATATGACATATATTCATTACCATAATAATGAAAAAGGAATATACATAATAAAATATCTCATAATATTCATTTATCATAAAAATGAAAGCATTGTCTGTGATTTGTTGATCCATCATCTTCATGGAAGATGAGTTTTTCATTTTACTCTACACCCTTCAATAATATAAATAATAAAGTTATTATAGGTAAATAATAATATAATATTTAAATGGGAATTTTTTCCTTTATGGATCTAATATTTAATCATAATATAAAACAATAAAACAAAACTAGTTCATGATGATCAAAACCCCCCCAAAAATTAACTAAAAATTTATCATTAACATTTTATGAAATGAATAATCCTCATAATAAAAAAAAATTGGTATATGGGCCCACTTAAAAACATTTAAATACATTAATAAAATTTCATTCTTGTTTATATATTTTTTATATTATTTGGAAATAGGTCCCATTGTACTTCTTAAGGGAACCGACCCAAAAACCATGAAACTAACACTCTCAGAATAATGAAATTAAACATTATTACTCATTGAGATGGCCATAAATGGACATAATAAAATTATTTTATATTAAATAAATGTTTAAATAATTTTTGATGAAATAATTAATGAACCTGATTTGATTATACATAACATTAATTAATATTTAGAACACTTTCATATATCATGTAACAGTCTCTCATCTCACATTTACATTTTTGGGATAAATAAAACTTTCACCACTAATTAATTTTGTGTTTTGAATATAAAAAGATATGATATATCATACCATGAATTTGAATATCATCATGGTATAAAATTTTTAATTCGATAATTATTTCTTTTATGCTGTATAATATTTATTTACTTTAAAGTTTTAAGGGGTTTCTCATCTATCCTATTAATTCCATGAGATTCATGGCTTATTCCACACTTATTTATTTCATTTCAGATATATAGAATATTTGGTATATAAAATCATGACTATCATTGTATTTTTGTATTCATGGATTTGTTTGAGAATTATTTCTTTTATGGGGCAATTATTTAACTGATTACAATGTTCTAAGGGATTTCTTAAATCAATTTTAATTCATTGGGTGAAAATTATATTTAATTTTTTATGTCATGAAAATTTTGTGTTTAAAAAGACTTTTGATTATATTATGTTTTATTTATTCTCAATTTTGGTTAATTTAAAGTAATTACAGATAATTTTTTTTATTTGATTAATGATATTATCATTGTATGGGACTTTGTCTCAATTTTAATTCGTTGAGGGATAGTTTTTATGATATGGACTTATATTCATTTGTGTATTTTATATACTAAACCATTAATTAATTATTATCACTCATTTATGGATTCATTATGTATCAATAGTACATTTATCATGGATATAAATATTTCTAAATTCTTATAATAATTTTTCTTATAGTGTTTACTTTGATATTTATTTGTATAACGAGGGAATTAATGTTTAATAAGTTTTATTTACTCAATATAGATAATAATTGTTTAAAAATATTAATTCATGAATTAAATGAATCATTTTGATATTTATGAAATGATTTTAACATCTTGGAACAATTTGTTCTTAGTTGTAAAATACACCATTATGCATTAGTAGTCTCACGAGATAAAAATGATGTCCAAATTAAATGGGTTTTTAACTATAATGATTAAAACATATTTTGAACTGTATATATGGTAGAGGTACCATGATATATGAGATATTGTATTAAAATTTATTATGAATTTACTTCATTATTATTTCAGTCATTATTATCCATGATATTTTCACTATGATATTAAATGTGGATTTAGGTTGTGCCCCAGTTATTGTTTAAATGTTATTTATTCACAATAATTTACATCACCAAAATTATTAAACCTTATCCAATCATGATTTACAAGTTTTTATTAAATGTTAATGTCTTATAGTTGTATATACCTTTCCATATTGATTTTGTTTCAGTTATTATTGATTTATTAATGATTTCATTATATTTAACCCTTACTGAGCCTATGAGATTGCCCTTTTATTTTTTTCTTTTATTTAGGTTATGAAGATGAAATTATTGAATGGGTTTCAGGATGAAATTTCAATTATGTATCATAGGATGTTTAGAATAAATCATGAGAACTAGATTTTAAAATAAACAGAACAAATGTGAGACTATGAAATTACATATAGTATTTTAATTTTTTTATCATTAGAGAAATTTATATTTTTTTGCCCAATACTCATCATTATTATGGTAAAACATAGTGTGTTCCATTATTTATTGATGTGACATAAGGGTCTTTAGGGATTCAATACCAGTAGAAAATGTTGTTTTTTTTCAACTGATAATTTCATCAATGATGGCTTAGAGATGAATAATTCCGGACCATATTAAAAACTATTTCTATGGTAATTAAGAAAACCATTTCTCAAATTCATCAATATGATATTCCCATTTTGGATAGTTTAATATGGTAGAACCCTGATATTTTAGTGGGATAACTAATCCATTGTTAGTAGAGAAATGTATCATGTCGCTTGAAAATATATTCCAATAAATGGGATGAATCTTAAATTAAAAGGTATTAAATGAAGTATATAATCTCAATGGTGATCTTTAAATGAAATATTATTCAAATTATATATCTCTCATGATCAAAAAATTAAAATAGAGATAAAATTATAAAATATAATGAATAAGGAAGAGGTGTGTGTTGTTGTGTAATGGAATACATTTATAGAACTATCCATGGATGATACAGATTTCATATGTAATCTAGTGGGTGTGATTGATCATTTACATGAATCCATTATTCGAACCCTCCATATGGTACTGGTTTCTTAAATTTTTCCATCGTATGATGACATAGAACTATATACCAAAAAATCGTATAGGGAATTTTATTAATCATGTATATTCAATGGAAATTAAGAGAATAAAACATTGGTTGATAAACATGATAATGGAAAATAACCAACAAAGAAAAATTTCATGAATCATTATTAATATTGTGAAAAATATGGAAAAAATAATGCGATAAAATATTTAACTGTGAAAAGAGAGTTTCAAAAGTGATGAGATAGGGGTAATTTTCCTTGAGAGTGAAAGGGGAAAAAATATATTGATATATAGAAATTAAAATTTAATGAAACGGTGAATTATTCAAAATAATTTTCCAATTGAAAATGGAATCATACATAGAAGAAGAAAATGGGAATTATCCAAGCTTATATGATCACTGCAGCTGAAGTTGAAGTACCCATTGATGTGGTGGTTGGTGAATAAAATTATCTTAAATTTAAAAAAAATTAATTATTTGATTATGAATCATTTAAAAAATTTATATATTTAAATACATCCATGAAAATTAAATGTTTCCCATTTGATATAACAAAGAAGGGTTCAGTCAGAACTCTTAATTAATGACTCTTTATAATAATCATGTGTTATAAAATCCCCATTATGACACATAAACATACATTATTTTTTAAACATATCATCATACCTATGGTATAGTTTGATATAATCTTTGGTATGAATTTCATTTCAAAATTAAATGTGAACCTTTATTTCCAGAAGAAGTAAATTACAATTTTTATGGAATGTGTTGAATTACTAATCCATATAAAAGAATCTGTATCACGTAATTATTATATAGATCCACCCATAATAGCTCTAATGAATGCAATTATTTTTGGAGAAAAGAAAAATCATCCTTGGAGGATTATGGTAATCTTCATATCAAGTATTTAACTATTTTATAGGAATTCATAAATGTATATTCTAATGAATTACTAAGACACCCTCCAGAACATGAAGTTGAGTTTTACATTGATTCATTATCAGATTCAAGGCCCAAATAACAATATCCCAATGTGTATGGCCACTATGTAATTATTTGGGATGAAGAAAAAACTATATTATTTGAGTAATAATGGATTTATTATCACATTTTTTTCTCCATGGGGAGCCCATGTTCACTTTTTTAATAAGAAATTATGATCTGTTAGGAAACACATTGATTATTGTGAAATAAATAAATTTATAATAATGACCATGTATCCTCTTCCCTGTGTGGAGGATTTATTTCATTACTGTCATTGATATTAATATTTTCTTTAATATTTACATTGATTTTGGATATCAAAAAATGTGAGTAAAGAAGAAAATAATTATAAATGCATCTTTTCAGATGAGTTATATAATTTATGGGTTTATATTATTTCCATTTGGAATGATTAATGAACCATCATTTTACATCTACATGAAAAAAAAATATTTAAAAAATATCATGAATATTTGTTTGTTCTATTCAATGATGATATTATAATTTATTATAAAACCTATAAAGACCATGATAATCACATGCATATCATTATTGAGTCTCTCATAAAGAAATAGTTATATGGTATATTTAAAAAATTTAGGAATTTTTTTATTTAGCAACTTTATTGTCAAAATAGTCTTTATGAAAGGAATGTTACTTGATCCGCTGAAGATAAAGTCTATCCATGAATGGACTAAACCAAAAAACATAACAGAGGTACATAGTATCATTGGTTTAACAAGTTATTATTGGTATTTATTTTAGAATTTTTCTTTATTGGATAACACATTAACGAAGATCCCCTATAAATTTTTATGTTCGTATATAAGAAAAGAATATACAGAATCTTAATAAGTTTTCCATAATTTAATAAAATATTGGACAATGGACCAATTTTTAATTTAATATCAGGAAATTACATATTTTTGATATAAAATGATGCATAGATGAAAGGAATGGGTTGTTCCATATGAAAAATTAAATGTTAATGTATATTCAGTAAGGTAGTTTGAGACCCATGTAAAAAATTATCCAACTCATGATTTTGAGATTGCAGCCATAATGGTTCCTCTGAAGATATAGAGACACTTTATCTACAGTGAAAAAATGTGTGATATATATAGATCATAATAGATTTATATATATATTTACATTGAAATAACTAAATATGAAAAAACAACGATGGATTAATTTACTCAATGATTAATGTTTCTCAATAAACTACCATCTATGAAAGGGAAATAATGTAGAGGATTCACTTAGTTGGAAATATCAAGGAGTGTTAACCTACATGAGGTTTGAAAGAGATCTTATGTTCATGGATTTCTTAAATATAAATATGATAAATATTACGAATTTTGAAACACCAGTTGTTTTTCAAACTACTGTGGAAACAACTTTATTGAAAAATATAATCACTTTTCAATATGATGGTGACAATTTTATAATGAAACGTAATTCAATTAAGGATGTTGAATTTGAATCCTTCATGTATTAAGATAAAATTATTAAATTTATAAAGAGGATATATTTTAAACATAACATTGTCAATGAATTACACGAATGATCCAAGACTTGTCCTATCCTATGACGAATTATAACAGGAACCTGATTTTGTTTACTGTGAAGAAACTATTGAGATTCATGACAGAAGGGAAAATTATTGAGAAAAAAATACAACTCAATTATGTATGCTCATTTGGATAGATCATAAAATAGGGGAACAAATTTTAGAACTCAAGTACATTATCATGAAGAATGATTCTCATCTTTTTAGTAGTTAATAGTCATGCAAATTTCAAAGATGATTTTTTTAGGAGGAATGAATATTGAACCTCACTATTTTATGGTATGAAACTTTTTAAATAAATTCAATATATTTTATAACCCATGTCTCATGAAACATATAGCATAAATGAAATGTGATTTACTAATAAATATTTACATTGGTGTTGATATAATAATATGCTTATTAGAATTATTAACGTGACCATTATAAAAAAAACCACATCCATTAAATTATAAATAATATTTTGGTATTTCATTAATTAAAATATTATATATTTATATCATGGATTAATTTAATAAATGTTTAAGAAATTATAAATTTACTGTTGGAATTTTTGTAAAATGTAAATATTTATTTAAAAATTGATAATTATAAAAACAATTTTAATATGTAACGCCCCAATCCAAGTTACCCAATGTCATTGCATTATATTAATACATTGGAATGAATACAAGGAATAATTTCTCGAAAGACCAACCAGTTTAGTAGTCTTGGGAAATAGATTACATATGTGAATGTAACATTACAATTTTGAAAATAAAAATCAAAAAAATAATCCTTTAAGAACACTGTTATTCACCTATCTTAACCCTACATATCAATCATAATACACGTTTTCCCATTTCGATAAAAATTAAAAAAAATAAATGGGTGAGCTCAGGTGCTCAGTAAGGATAACAATATAACAGAAATGATCATAAATATGAATAATCATTTAAGACAATGTATAAGGATAAAATAATAGTCTTTTAAATGTAATTATCAACATAATATGTCATAGATAAATCAAATAATACCATTTAATTAGTCACATGGATATTCTACTTGTCAAATAATTACATGTAATATCAACAACTAATTTCATAATGATAGAATGCATAATGCTGGACATCATTACCATACAGTCAAGGCCTCGTTCCACGACTAAAAATAAAAAAAAAATTATCAAGGCCTTGTATCAAGAAACTAATTAGTCTCATGAGACGTACCGATGCATTGAGGAGATACTGCGAGCTCCAACCGTCACTTACTAAGTCCAATTAATTCCTTATATGATGATTTTGAAACATAACATAAACATTAATATTAAAACTAGCATATGAAATGTCAATCCTTTAACCATAAACCATGAATGGTAAAAAAATAGCGCATCCACAGTCAAACATATGATAAATCATTCAATACAATATTGAATGTTGTATTATAATAAATCAACCTCAATCAATAATAATATCAAGTAAAGGGTGTTGACATAGGTGTAAATGATCAGTAAAACTCTTTGAGAAAAATATCCTTTTCTGTGAAATACTTTAAAACCCATGCATTTATAAAGGAATTTATTTAAAAGATATTTTTGAATCAACTTATCCCATAAAAATTTGAAACTTTTACACCGAATTAATATTTTAAAACAATATTTTCTATATAAATAAATCCTTAAAATCATGATTAAAACAAAGAAATTAATTAAATGATTTAGAAAAATAAATTATTAAATCATTTAAAATGTTGATATTGCTAAATTATCCCATCCACAAAAGTATAAAATTTTCATTTTGAAAAAAATTCTAGGAAACACGTACATTGATTATAAATATGTCATGGTAAATACTTTCACAAAAACAATCTCGTATAATAATGAAATTGAGGAATTAACCCTTACCTTGTACTTTCTTTAGTCGAGGGTATGTATAACCTCTTTTATAATTACCATAGTGAGTTATTAAATTAAAAAATACCCATATTAATATTTATTATATCATATATTTCTAATTTAGTACATTATACTACCCATTAAATATTAATTTCCATGTTAATGTAACATTTCAGGTAATAATTGCATTCTTTATCGTACATGTTTTACCATATTATTCTTGATCATATCACATAGATCATGATTTATGTTCTCTCATAATATAAATTATTTTTTATATATCATATATATTTATAATATTAATATGTAAAATAGATAGATATATGAAATGGAAACACCATTCATGGAGAAGGTAGTATGTACGTACGCATGAACGATGTATCCATTTTATTATAGTATAGTATGAAAGTAAGTAAAACAATATATATATATGTATCTACATAAATAAATATTATTCCAGTAGCGATATACTTTCATATAACTCAAAATTAAATAATGTATTTATTTAAAAAAATCTTAAAGGGTGATAGTTGTAGATGAATCTCATCGCATTTTAAAGACAGTAAGTCGTACGTACACACGAGCGATAATATAATTCAATTGATAGTGAAATGGTGTTTAATTGGATGTTATGTTACTAATATAGAATCATTACCTTGTTATATTCACTATTTAAGTTAATTATTTTCATTATTATATCCATCCAAATAATGTAGTGTTGAATAACAAACTACACCATGACGTGGAGATGTTAAGCCGTACGTACGCTGGTATGGTGACTTTGTCATTCATAGGATGGATATAATAATTACTATGGTTGGAAAATATATATAATGAAATAAGGGTATGTATAAGGCACTGGAATTATTATTTTTCTATGGAAACAACAAATAAAGAGGTTGTGAAAGAAGAAAAGAACCTCAATAGAGGTGATGAAATAAAAACCTCTTCTTCTGGTGTTTCCCTTCGATTTAAAAAAAAAGTGCTCCATAGGATGGATTTTTAATAAAAGTAAGGATTCTAGTTTGATGTGAGGATAGTTGGGAAAATATTTGGGAATGGGGTTTTTGATACAAATGGATTAGGAGGTTTTATTTTTAGAGAAGGTTATGTACACTTTTAAAAGTGAGGTGAGGGTCACTTTAGGAAAATCCTGAAATATTAATCTATTATAAAATCATATTCAGTTTATAATGGCTCCAAAATGATTTATGTTGTGTATAAGGTGGTTCTGGATCGAAAAAAACTATACCAATAGGTTTTAGTTTGTTTTAGGTCACTATATTAGGCTTATCTTTTAGATTTAACACTTACTTAAATAGTTTAACTTTTACCATGTATTCTTTTATTATTATAATAAATGGTTAATAAATTTACTATAAATAGTCATGAAAACCCCATGTGGTTCATTATTGAATTATATTACATTATATAATTCCTTTGTAAAATCCTTTGGCTCATAGAAATATTATATCATTCAATAATATTATATTTTTTTAAAAACACATATATGTAAATTTTGATAATATTTGGTATTTTGCTTTTGTGAAATTTATAACAACATTATCACTTCGAAAAGAATTTATTGAATCCACCCAAAAATTTCATGTTAACCTATAAAAATAGTGGAATGCATCAAAAGACTAAATTTACATTTATTATGATATTTATAAAGTCAATAATGTTAATCTTTCAATAATAAGGTAATTACTGCATAATCATTGTGTCATAAATAAATATAATTATTTAATGTATTAAATTTATAAATAAAATAGAAATTTGTAGGAAATATTTTTATCTTTATAATTAATATTTATAGTCTAATTTATCTTATTTATATCCCTATATTAAAAATGTTTTAGTTAATAAACATTGAATTTAACACTTTTAACTCATCATTAAATAAAACAATAATAAATCTCTTAATCAAATCCATGTGGATCAAAAAGGATAATAATTTATTCCTATGTTTGATTTTGGTCGAAATACACTTCTCCAATATAATTATTATATATGTTGGAAAATAATAATATCAATTTTACATTTAATTACCCTATTTACTTTTAATAGTGGAAAATAAAAGTCAAAAGTTACTATTCACCAAAAATTATTTTTTATCTTATTAAACAACATTTTACTTACTGATAACAACCATTCCATTCATATTTTTTAAATTCAATTCACAAAAGTGGGAAAATTACATTTTATACAAATTTTCAAATGTTCTTAGTAGTTGGGTAAAAGATATAAAAAAGTCCAATAAAATTTTGATCATCTAATCTTAGTATAAAGTGACTCCCATTAATTAAATTGAACTAATATATGTATTATTTATCTATTTTGACATAAATTAAATTTAAATAATATAAATAATTATTCAAATATAACTTGGTTTTATAAAATTACGTCATGTTTTTCATTATTCATCAAAAATTGAATGTTTTCAGAAAAATAAAATAAAGTATTCGAAAGATAATTATGATATTATGAATCCAAAAATGAAGTCTATTTTACCAAATTCATAATATATAAGTTTAATTAATAATTTTAAATTAGTTCTAGTTGTCGAAACCAAAAATCAGGTTATTAAAAAGTAAACACCATCAAAATATTATCATGTTTTTATGTTTAATTAAAATTTGAAATTACTTATAATGACCATAATTATATTAAATGATAAGAATATAATCTAATTATACTGTAAAACCAGTAAAATGAATAATTTAACAATAAAAATATTATAATTAAAAAATTAATTTTTAATTAAAAATTTGTATTTTTTATTATTAATCAAAATATTAGAGTTATCAGGAAAATACCAAAAAATTTATCCAAATACTTTATTTCCTTATTCTAGAGAAGATGTTTATTTTGTCAAATTGAATATAAAAAAAGTGTCTAATATTGGATTTAAAAAGTGTTCACCATTAAATGTATGCAAAATTGAATCTTTTAAAAACATACTTCCTTTATCTCGAAAAAATGAATTTTTTCATACATTATGTCTATGAAACACATCATATGTATATTAAAATTATAAGGAGAATATAAAATTCAAAATATAGTTAATTATATTAATAATCACTTTTTGAATGGCTAGTTTCATAAGTTTTGGTGCGCTTGAACTCGGTGTTGCGTGTAGCGAAAGCTATTGAAATACATTAACGAGATTACATACTATAAAATCCTAGGGTGTTACATACTCCCCTAATTCAATAAATTTCATCCTCACAATTTCAAATTGTTCTTCCAAATATAATGTTGAAAATAGAAAATACCTTTGGGGAAAACCCACCTCAGAAATAAGGTTATTAAAATTTATTCTTAATAAGAGGGGAAAGGGAAATTAAAAGGTGACCACTAAATTAGGTTTTCGAATAGAATAACATTGGTGGAAATTATAGAAACATTATTATAGGAAAACCCTAAATATTTATAGGATGTTATTGAGGTAATCAATCTCAAACAAGATTAAAATTGAGGGGCTCGAATTCATCAATCAATGGTGATTTATAATAGCATCGGTTCAACAAAACATAAGGTATTTGGATAAAAAATTTCTAGTTTTACGATCTCTTTATTCAATTTTGTGAATTAATTATTCATTTAATAATAAAAAAATATATACATGTCAAATAGAGGTCATCCTTCAACAAATTTCTACCACAAACTCATCTTTCACTCTAAATGATAATAGAATTCAAAAATATTTTATTGATCCAAATTGTATAGGGTTCCAAAAATAATTATTTTATAAGTCATTTGTTATACTATTTATAAAACTACATTATATAATCTTGGACACCACATTAGCCAATGGTAGGTGATAAACCTTTGTCACCCTTCAGTTGTGGGTTCAAGTATTGGGGCCATGCCAGATGCGGCAAGTTGTCCGTTTTATAACAATCCAAAAATAATTTTATGAAATGTTTTAACCATAAAAAATTGTATCCAATTTCCCAACTAATCCATTAAAACCATTATAAATATTCAAAATACTGATGTCCAAACTGACAGTCCAAAATTTATTAGTAAGGTCAACAAAATGAATATCTCTTTTTCTACATAATAGCATTTAAATTTCTTCATCTTGCATTCTCATAAAATATGGTAACACACTGAATTACCATAAAACATTATTTAATACATTCATGCTCCTTTATTACTTATAGAATACTATATATATTTCATATATCAAAAAAAATTAATAATCCAACATTTATGGAATAATCAATCCATTAATCAGTTCAAAGGTAGTTAAGAATATCCAATATAATTTATCCAAATCAACCATCTATTTTTCCAAAATCACTACCTTAGTATCAGGACCATATTAAGGTTTATCTATCCTTCAACCATGTATTTTATAAAATGTTTAACTTGAATTTTAGTTACTATTCTTAATACCATATAATCTCAAATCTTCAATTAAATAGTACTACAGTACAATCCTTATTTATTTATATAATTAATATAACAAGAACATCATTGATAAAACAATAAAATGAAATAATTCATTAATAAATATTTAAGAACACTAATTATTCTTCTTTATTTGTGGTAGTGTCATAACATGATTATTATCCAATAGCATCATTTGAGGTATACACTGATTATTGGGACATTGATTCATGTAGTGTCCCAACTCCTTGCAGATGAAGCATTATAAATTAGAAAACTTTTTCTTAACATTGCAATAGTATATTTGGTGTCCTTTTTCTTGACACTTATATCAAACTCACATTCCATTCAAGCACATCCTAATGTGATTCTTACCATAGTTATCATATATGGGAAAATATTTCAATCCCTTCTGCCCATTATCCATCTTTCTCTCTACCATTATCTTCATCTCTATCTTCCCTTAATAGATGATTGATAAATAGAATTATTTACCTATCTGATTAAAATATGATACTATTTGTTTATATGATATTATAATACCTAAGAGGCTAGTTCAATTAAAAATTTTGGCTTACACCCATGAAAGATATGACCTTTCTTACTCTTTGGATCGTGCATATTGCTAGAGATCTCATTGCTTCTACTAGGTTCCATTTTTAAATGATGAAATAGACTATGTTAGATCATATCATAATGTATAATCCAAAAACATGGAAAATCCTCAACATTACTTTAATATTTTTACACTTCTAGTCTCATAATCATAAAAATGGTTTCTTTGTTGACAAATTTACTCATAAAACCTTCATAATGGTTTGTATAGAAAATTTGATTTATACTAAGAATATCTCCCAAGAGGGTCATAACCAAGAGTGTAGTAATCCCTGTTGTTGTGCAACAGTTCCCATTTCAGTCTACCTCAATGCGGTGTTTTTGGGCTTTACCCCTACATACATTTGTTCCAGAGCCGCCATATCCTACTCGTATCCATGCATGAATGTGTTGCATTGAAAATAAAAAAATCACTTCATTAGGAAAAATTATTGGAAGTTATTCTATATTAATCATCATACTTTATCATAAGGTAATGATCTTTAATCAGTGTTTATCTAATTATTCTTCCATAGTTGTTTCTAAACATCATTAGATTCCAACTTTTATTTCCTTGAACCTAGTTACCCAGAATCAGTTCATTATTTTAATACATTAGCATGATTACAAGTAATGCTGTATTTAAGGAAAGATCAGTTTAGAAGTATTGGAAAATAGATTACATATATGAATATTACATTAAAATTTCAAAATTAAAACAAAACAAAAATAATCCTATGTAAATTCCATTATTCCCCTAGCTTAACAATGCATATCAATCATAATACACTTCTTTGCATCCAAGGAAGCATAGAACGTAAAAAAGGGGTGAGCTTAGATACTCTGTAAGGATAATCATATAACAGATACTATCATAAATAATCATAATCATTTCATACAATGTATAAGAATAAAATATAATCCTCGTAAACATAAACAATAGTATACCATAGAAAAGGTAAATCAAATAATTCCATTTACTAATTCACATGGATATTCTACTAGTCGAATAGTTAAATTTAATATCAATAACTAATTTCATAATGATGGAATGCCTAATGTTGGACATAATAACCACATAGTCAAGGCCTCATCCCAAGACTAAAAATAAACATTCTGTCAAGGCCTTGTTTCAAGACACTAATTTGCCTATTGAAATCTACTGATGCATCGAGGAGCCATAGTGGGATCCTCCTGTCACTTACTAAGTCCAATGTTTTCCTCATATGAAAATTTAAAAAAATAACAATATGATTCCTATTAAAACTATAATATGAAATTTCAATACATTAACTATAAGCCATGAGTGGTATGAAAATATAACATCTACAGTCAATCATATCATAACCCATTCAATAAAATATATAATAATGTAATATAATAAATCGTCCTCAATTATGAAAAATATCTAGTAATGTATGTAGAAAACGTTCAAAATGATCAATAAAACTCAACGAGAGAAATATACTTTTTAAGGAAATTATTTAAAAGTCACTCATTTATAAAAGGATTCATTTCAATGATAATTTTGAATCAAACTATCCCATACCACCTTGAAACTTTTTAAATGAAATAATATTTTAAAACCTTCATGTCCATATAAATAAATTCGTAAAAACATTTTTAAAACATGGACATTAAATAAAAGATTTAGAAAAATACGTCATAAAATCATTAAAAATACTGATATTTCTAATGTGTACCTTCCAAAAAACCTTTAAAATATTCAGTTTGAAACTATTCTTATAAAAATGGACATGGATGATATATATGTCCTAATAAATACTTACAAATAAACAATCTCAGATAATAATGAGATTAAAGAATTAACCATTACCTTATAGATTCCTTTAGTCAAGGGTTTGTTTATCCTCATGTATAATAACCATAGTAAGTTATTAAATTACAACAGAACCATATTAATATTTATGATATCTTATATGATTAATTTATTACTTTATACTACCCATTTAATAATTATTTCCATGTTAAAGTAATATTTTCGGTAATAATCACTATCTTTATTGTACATGTTTTAGCTTGTTATTCATGATCATATCACATAGATCATGATTTATATACTTCCTAAATATAAGAAATTATTTATATATAATATATATTTTGAATATAAATATGTATAACAAATAGATATATGAAATGGAAAAACAGTTCATGTAGATCGTAGTTTGTACGTACGAATGAACGTTGTTTCTGTTTTCTTATCATATAGTATGAATGTAAGTAAAAACATATATTTATCTACATAAATATATATAATTTCTGTATAGATATTATTTCATATACCTCATAATTAATCGATTTATTTTTTTAAAAAAATCATAAAGGGTTATCGTTGAAGATGAATCGCATCGTGCTGTGGAGACAGCAAGTCTTACGTATGCATGAGCGATAGTATCATTATACTAATAGTGAAATGGTGTTTAATTAGATGGTATATTACATACATAGAATCATTAAAATGGTATATTCACTATTTTAATTAATTATTCTCATTATTATTCCCATCCAAATAATGTAGTTTTCAATAACAAACTACTCCATGACGTAGAGACGGTAATCCGAATGTATGTAGGTATGGTGGATTAGTCATTCCTTTGATGGATAGAATAATTAATATGGGTGTAAAATATTTATAATAACATCATATCTTGTATAGGGTATTGGATTTATCATTTCAGTATGGATAAAATAATGAAAGAGGGAGTGGAAGAAGAAAAGAATCTTGAAATAGTAGATGAAATAATTATCTCTTCTTCGGGTGTTTAAATTTGATTTGAAAAAAAGGGCTCCATAGAATGGATTTATAATCAAAGTAAGGGATAGTTGGTAGAATATTTGATCTAGGTTAGACCGATCTAAATGGATTTGGATGCATCATTTTGAGGGAAGGGGAAGTACCCATTTATAAGAGAGGTGAGGGTCACTTTTAGAAAATCTTGAAAAATTATTTTATTATACAATTATATTTGATTTAAAATGGATAAAAATAGATTTATTTATAGAATTATATGGGGCTAGGTCAATAAAATCTTAACCAATTGGTATTATAAAATTTTATGTCACCATATTAACCTTATCCTTTAGATTAAAATGTTAGTTAAATAGTTTAACATTTACCATCTATTCTTTTATTATTATAATAAATGGTTAATAAACATACTATAAAATCCATGAGAACCCCAAGAGGCTCATTATTGAAATATACAACCATATCTATGTCCTTTTTAGAATCATTAATTTTTTATAAATATTACATCATTTAATAATATTGTATTTTTTAACCGATTTATGTAAATTTTGACACTATTTGGTATTTTGTTTTTATTGAAGTCATAAAAACATTATCAGTTCAAACAGAATTTATTTAATCAACACCAACATGTCATATTAAACTATAAAATTATTATAAATCATCAAAAGTTTCAATTTACATTAATTTAGATATTTATAATTTGAATTATTTACATCATTCATTAACAAGGTAATTACTACATCATCATTATGTCATAAATAAATTTAATTATTTAATGTCTAAAAATTATAAATAAAATACCATTATATAGGAAATATTTTTTTCTTTATAATGAATATTTATAGTCGAATTTATTTTCTTTATAACCCTATATTAAAAATGACTTATTTATTAAACATTAAATTTAACACTTTTAACTCTTCTTTAAATAAAATTATAATAAATGTAAAAATCTAATCCAAGTAGATCAAAAAGTATCATATTTTTTTAATAAGAATGATATTGTTTGAAATTAAATTTTCCAATATAATTAGGACATGTGTTAGGCTAATAATAATATCATTTTTACCTTACTTACCCTATTTTTCTCAACCGTGGTAAATAAAAGTCAAAGGTTACTGTTTACCAAAAATTATTTTCAACTTATTAAAACACAATTTACTTACTATTATCAACTGTGTCTCTTAGATTTTTGAAATTAAATTTCAAGGAATATGTAAAATTAAATTTTATGCAAATTTGCAAATGCGCCTAGCGAGTGGGTAAAATACGTTAAAAATTTCAATTACATTTTATATGTCTATAATTTTTATAAAATGATGCCAATGAATTAAATTAAATTAATATAGGTATTTTTTTTTCTATTTTAGTTAAATTAATTGAAAATAAAATTATTAATTAATTAAATAAAATTTTGTTTTAAACAATAACGCAGTGTTTTTCAATATTAATAACAAATTGAAACTTTTCTTAAAAATAAAAAAAATTCACCCTTAGATAATGTTGATATTCCATATACAAAAATAAGGTATATTTTAACATTTAGAAAAATATAAGATTAATTAATTAATCTAAAATTAATTCCAATTGTCAAAACCAAAAAGAGGGTTTTTAAAGAGTAATACCCATCAAAATATTGACAGGTGTTTATGTCCAATTTAAATTTAAAATTACATATAATTACCTAAATTATATTATATGACAAAAATATAATCTAATTATACTTTAAAATAACTAAAATCAATTATTTAACACTAAGAAATATTTCGTTTAAAAAAATTTAAATAATATTTAGTATTTGTCACTATTCATCAAAATATGAAATTTATCAGAAAAATACCAAAAATTTATCCAAACTAAATTTTTGGTAATAATTCTAAATAAACTATTTATTTTGAAAAATTTAATATATAATAGTGTCAAATGTTGGATTTAAAAAGATTTCTCCATTAAAAGGAAATAAAATTGCATTTTTTTATAAATACATCTTTATCAAAAAAAATTAATTTCTTCTTACATTAGGTCTAAAAAACATATAATATGGATTTTAAAATTATATGGAGAATATAATATTCAAAATATAGTAAATACTATTCTAAACCGCTTTTTGATCGTCTGGTTTGGTAAGTTGTGGTGCGCTCAAACTCGGTGTTGGATGTAGTGCATGCTATTGAATTATTATAAATAGATATTGTAATATGATATCCTGTAGTGTAAAAATATAAATGTTATATTCATAAAATATATTCATAACTTATTCTTTTTTTATTTTGTTAAGGTAATTTTATGAAACCTTAATTATTTTTTGAAAGTGTTATAAAATATTTTGTAATATTATAATCTATATTTTTTTATTAAATTATGATTTTATTTTAAAATAAATTTTTTAATTTTAATATTTTTTTCATAAAATTGATTAAATTGCTGAAATGTATTCATTGGAAAAATGACCAGGTATTGTTTTAGGACTTTTTTGAAATAGTTGTTTTTTTGTGAATACATAAGTTAATTGGTAGTATTTAACAGTATAAATAAATAAATGAGTTTTTGAGATATTTGTGAAGTAAAGAACCCATTATCTTTATCTCACATGTGATATTTAATATACTAATTTACAATAATCTATACTATTGATAGTCTTGAGAAACTATAATAAACAAATGGATCAAATAATAAAAAACACCCCTCTCCCCCAATAAATACCTCCCCTCACTAACCCTTCTCCTAACACCTACACAAGATTTTATATTTAAAAAAATATACCATATATTTATACCAAGTCTCTTCCAATTTTCTAAGAGAATATTATTTTACCAAAAAGCCAATTCCATTTCTTTAATGTGGTTCTCAAGGAGAAAATATTCATGAGGTAAAATCATCATTCTTTCTCTTTTAATTTACATTATTTTCTTATCATATGATCAAATAACCTTATAAAATGAGTAATTAAAACTAATTTATCATATATATACAGGAAATTTATTTTTTTAATGTAATATATATCAACAAATATCTCATATTAACTTTTTATTAAAAGAATGAAAGCATTGTCTCTAATGTGTCGATTCACCGACTTCATAGATGATTAGATTTTGAGTTTCATTAATATCCTTCAATGATTCTCATAAATCCATTTTTAGGGGTAATTAGTATTATTATATTTATTTTATAATATTTATTTTGTTTTAGATATATTATATATACATAATATTAAATAATATTACAAAACTAGTTTATTATGATATAAAACCACCAAAAATAAACTAGAGGATTATTATTAACATTTCATCAGAAGAATAAATATCATAACAAGACATATGATATATGAAAACATTTAAAATAATGTAATTATATTAATACCATTTCATTCCACATATGTTGTTTTTCTTACATTTTACAAGATCACCCATAATTATATGTTGGGGAACAGACCATAAAATCATGAAACAAACGCTCCAAGAAATACAAAATTAAAAATTATAACTCATTGAAAATGCCAAAAATGAACAAAAGAAAATTTTAAAAAATAAAATTTATGGTGAATAGGATATTAATTAAGTAATTAATTAATCTATTTTATTTATCTGGGATATTTAGTATATGGGCATAATTCCTTCCTAGTGAACGTAAGATTATCTCGTGTCACTTTTACTTTTAGGTGATACACTCATTATTCACCACTAATTAATATTTTTGGTGTTTATATAAATAAATTTGATATATAATAACATGAATTTAGTCATATACATATTATTAATATTTTAATTTGACAATTATAAGGTATATGGCTCATACGATTCGAATAATTACATTGTGGTATGTGGTCCCATGTGTCGCTTTTTTACTTATATGAGATATATGGAATATTAACCACTATTTTTTGTACATAATACCCCTTTGGGATATCATATCACTTATTTAACTACCTTTATGGTATCTAGTTTTTCATTTTATTTTTAAAACATTTATTATGTAATGGATTTGGCTAAATACAATGTGATAAGGGTCTTATTAACTCAATTTTCATTCCTTTGGTTAAACATATATTCATTGATTTTTTCGGGATATTTTTATGTGTAAAATGACATTTTATTACCTTATGTTTTATTAACACTCATTAATTTATATATTTATATTTAATACAACTAATTTATTGTTTAAAATATGAATATGGTCTTTATATGGGAATTTGTCTCAAATTTAATTTGATGATGAAGATTTTTTACATTATGCGCAATGTTTATTTTATATGACTTATATATTGAAACATTTATTTATGATCATATTATATTAAGAAATTTATTAAATATTTATATTCATTTTATCATTTTTTTGATTATCTTGTAATACATATAATGATTTTTTATACGGTGTTTACATTAAATTTTATATGAATATCAGGTGAAATAATGTCAAATATGTATTTCTTACTATACGCAGATATTTTTTGATTAGCCATATTTATTCATGAATTAAATAGATAGTTTATAAATTTTACAAATATTGGGACATCTATCCACAAGTGGGGCATGATTATAGTGATCCCCTCAATGAATCAGCGGTCTAATGAGATGATAATGTTGTAAAAATTAAATGGGTTTTAGACATAACTATTATATCGTACTATGAAACATATTGGCGTTAGAGATACCATGATTACAGAGATCATAAAATCAAAATTATATAGCATTTCATTCAGTAATATTTTAGTTCTTAGTGTCCATTATATTTTTTCAATGATATTATCTTGGGATTCATATTTTTTTCCATGTTAGTGAATAAATTGATTTTTTCCAATCGTTTACATTTCAATAATGATTACCCCATATCCTCTAATTATTTAAGTGTTGTATATTAAATTAAATTTATTTTAAGTATATATACCTAAACATATTTAGTTTCATTCATTTTTTATTGATTCAAAAAATCTTCTTTTGTATTTATCCCTTAATGTGAATTTGAGCCCATTTATTTATTAGTAATCTTTTCCCCAGGTTATGATGATAAAATAGTTGAATGTGTTAAGGGATTCAATTAAATTTTATTTTTTATTATATATTTGACTACCAATGCAATAATTCTACCATGTATTGATATATTTCTTCAAGACTAATAAATTGATTGGTCCATTGGGATTTGAATATTATATCTATATAAATGTAATAATGTATCGCACTAGCTCCAGGATTTTTGGGTTGGGGGACATACATAGCTCATTCCATTTCTAAATTCTCATCTAGTGGTCCTAAAACGTCACATGTGTGTAGGTTTCTAAAATACCTTCATCCAATCATGTTACATTTTATTTTTCTGTGAACACACTTCCTTGTTTAAATAAGAACAGTCTCCATCCACCAAAATTTGGATCATAAATTTGGAAAACACTAGAAACCAACACCACCTTTAATAGAGAATCCATATGCATTGTAAAAACACTTTTCTTGAAAGAACATTGATCAAACCTACTATGGATTTTCAAAAAACATAAAACATACACAATTTTCATTAATGAAAATCCTTGGTTCCAACACTCTTTGTTATAACATGACATCCTTCCTTTTTCACAATGTGACCACCATATTGGTCATAACATAAAAAAACTTCTCAATTATTGTGTAAATAAAATCACATAATAAAAACCATAGATATGTGCAAAAAAATATCCTAATAAACTCATCTAATTAGAACCCAAAAATATAAATAGATTCATTAATAATTCATTCTATCACAAATCTTGTTTAATGAATGGATTCCATATACATTTCTTAATTTCATCATTGGATAACCTGTGAAAAAGGAATGGGAATCATAAAAATATTATCAAATACAGAAATAAATTATACAAATAATAAGGATGTTATCCAGGGATCAAATCCCATGTGATGAATATGTGAATTCCAGTGTTGGCATCTTGTATTAATATCAATACAATTAAAATATTGTAAAAAATTCATGAGGATAATTTCATTTTCATTATGAAATAAATTATTTAAATTGACAATTTTTTTAAAAAAATTAGGATAATATTATATTTAAAAATAACTATGTATACTTGTGATGTAAGCATCAAACCATTTATTGTTCATGAGACCATTAATTTTGTTAATTTCAAATAAGGTAAATGAATTCACTCCATCTATATGTTAGTAAAAAATGAAAAAGATCCATGTTCAGAAAATAGAAGGAATAATCATTACGATAAAATATTTAAAAATTCATTCATTTGTAAATATATCATTAAATAATAATTGTTGAAATGTACATAGTAATTAATTTTAATAAAATATTGATATAGAAAAAATATTAAATGAATATATAATTAAATATTATTTTACCTAAAAAATATTATCAGAATCTTGAGATCATAAGGTGAATAAAATGAATGGTAGAAAATTATCTGAAAAAATATACAATGGAAAATAAAATTCTTATGTTTCATGAGATGTAATTCAACATATTTCATCATCATAAAATTAATCCTAAACAATCTTGATAATCAACAAGATTGTAACATAAAATCCTTTCCACTATTGGACCATTTGAATCATAATACTTATAAAGGAATGGACCTTAGATTGATATGAAAATCCAAATAACAATAATAATAATTATCATTCATAATATTAATGTTTACTGTATACGAAACGTAAACTAAATAGGTAGTGAATATGGCATGTTTCCCATAGAAACAAGACAAAAATCCATTACATCATCTATCTCCATTAATATTTCACATTCAAACCTAATGTATAATAAATATGGACATATTTTAAATATATTAAATAAAAAGTTTCATATATATATGTTACCATGTATGATAGATTGATGAAATTTTGTCACCCAATTATTAATAATTTTTTATTAAAATTATTACTCTTGGTTGATAACTTATTAATTTTCAAAGCATGTTTGGGTTCTTTAGTCATAGTGTCGATATATTCATCAGCATTAAATTCTATATAGAAATTTAATAATGTAATAAAATGATTTATTTATTCAATATATAGTTATTACTAGTAATTCATAAAAAGAAGAGATACAAAAATGAATTACTCTATTAATGGAGATGTTAGGTCGTACGTAAACATTGATAATGTTCTCATTTTTCTACAGATCCAATGAAAGAATATTTTAAAATAATTCACAGTTTCATGATAATTATTATATAATATATTTCATATAAATTAAAAAAATTCTAAAATTACAATCATCCATGTATAATAAAAAAAATAACATCACTTTGGGGAGATTGCAGCCTACACCTACATTGGAGTGACGTTATCATTATCTATGAATTTTAAGGTAAGAATTTTTATGTGATATTACTATTAATGAATTATAATTATATCATAAATATCATATATAATCTATAAACCCATAATTTTAACCATCTAGGAAATATGGTGATGATAAATACAATATGTCACTATAAGGAGACGACAAGTTGTACGTACTCACAAGGTATACATTAACTTATTATGTGATTGTAAATAAAGTGTATAATGGATAAATAATAGTAATAATAAATTTTTTTATAATTATGAATCTAATTTTATAATTTTTTGATAAATAACATATACTTATAGGATATAATGCACAAGTAATTATGAATATGATTGGTTAAAGATATTACATGTTAATCGAAATAAGGCCTTTAGATCTCCATTTATAGATCCTTGGATGGCCTTTTGGATAGTCAAAATTCTAAAAAATGTATCCAAGGAAGTTTAATTTTTTTGGGATGTTTGATTTATAATGATTTACATGGTTTAACAATTTCATGGAAGAAGTTTTTTTTTAAATTGAGACAATGATCTGTTTTGGAATTAATTGGAATATTAGATTATATTAATGTAATTAACTTACCAAAATGACTAAATAATGATGGTTAATCAAATATAATATTTTATAGGCATCAAATACAAAAATGAAATAATTTTTTAATTCGTCTCGTTTTCAATTTAATCCATTTCTTTTTGATTGACCACTTATTTAGTCAATTTTAAATCCAATCGTGGTAAAATATTTTCTTGCATTTAGAGTGATATAATATTACATAAATATGGTTATTGGCTCATAAATGGTGATGAGATAATTTATTTTCCATACCCTACCCCTTGTCATATATAAATTTTTTTATATGTTTCAAAAAAATTAAAAAAAATTATTTTTATAAAATATTGATAATGGATTTTTAACACTATACTATTATTTTGACTTAAAATCCATACATAAATTATTGAAATGAATAATATACTCCATAAATAAAACATTAATATGTCATATTCATCTAAATAATTAAGGGAATGTTTTAAATCAATCAGAATATAACACTTATAATATTTTTAATATAATCTATTTTATTTATAAATTAATTTTATAAATTATGTTTCTGTATTATGTAAGAATTTAGAGGAATTATTTAATTCCTAAAAATTATAAATAAACAATTATAATTAAATAAATCATAACTCATTAAATAGTCACATTTTTCATTCGCTACTTACTTTTTCCATATGTGAAAACATAATTGATATTAAAATGTAATAGAGTGTTATTTTTTACATTCCATGCTTTTAATAATATATTTGTCATTTTAATTGAATCATATCTATTAAAAAATAATATTTTCGAATAAAGTGATATTTTATGAATTAATTTCATCCATTAATAATAAATATTAATAACTATAACATTTCCTCATAATTTTAACCTATATTCACATGATTTATCATTTACTTTGGTGATAAATTTTACAATAATTACTATTCATATAGACTGGAAATAAAAGTGTCATATTTACTATTTTTTAAACTCTTTATACTAAATATGAAATAAAATTTTTTAAATTCAATACATATAAGGGGAATATTTAATTTTTAACCTATTTTCATAAAACCATATGAAAAATGTTTTTAGCAAAAGTAAACAATTTAAGCATAAAACATAGTTTATTTGTATACCATTCCTACAGTAATATTAAATTAAAGTTAACAATTTTTATTCTATATTTATTTTCATTAAATTATATCTATAATAGATATTAATTTGATTGATTAACAAAAAATACAATACACTCTTTAAAATATTTTTTTCTGAAGAAAAATCAATAATTTTTCATATAATTTTTATTTTCAATTATAATCATTTGAAATGACATGAACTCATTTTATAAAATTGTAGAAATTTTTTTATTCTAATTTTCTTATGTATATTCATACACTCATTTCCAAAAGTTATGCGATAAAAATCACATTGTAATATTTTAATAACATATCACAGTTTATTCAAACTCATTGTTACATGTAACACAATCTATCGAAGAAATAAAATTATTTACGGGGAAATATATTTTTTTAGATAAATAGTGGAATGAAAATAGAAATCATTAAAATATATTTATCCATTTAAATAATTTACTCTAATAAATCTAAATGTGGATATATCATTTTTAATGCATCCTAAGGTTCTCAATTTTCTTCTTTGATTTTTTGTCGTTAAATTACTTTTACCAGGTGAGTAGTCTTTTTAAACAACATGTTATCCCAAAAGTAATATATTTATATCTATAGTTTGTCATAGGAATGATCTTATTCCATTTGTATGAAAATTATTTCCACACATGGGAGGTTTCAGGTATGTACACACATATGAATGATATATGGAACATGCCATTACTTTTAGAAAGGTTCAATAGAGGCTCTAGTAAATAAATAACAATACATTTGATAAAGAATACCTAAGGTTAAAATATCAATATAGATTAGATTTAAATTATTATATACTATTATAAACTTATCCCCTTTAGAAATTTCAAAAAATCCTTCTCTCCATGGTCAAATTACAGATCACATTGACAATTTTCTATAGAAATCTCTAGTCAATTCTTGGCTACATTGGTGTGCTGCTGGATATTGTTGATTGTCCCTTGTATTTAAATATCATACAAATTTAAAAATAGATTTATTTATGTAACTTGATAATTTAAAAATAGAGTTATAGACATATTTTTATAGAGTCTATCATAATGACACATATGAATACATGAGTGAATATTGTTGATGTAAGAAAACATGACTAATTGAAGGTGTTGAACAAAAAAACAAGTGAAATCTATAGTAAGATATCCCAACATATCTTGTAAGGTTTTAATAGTTTCCTCATACTTATATTCAATCTATGGATGATAAAACATATTGAAACTCAAATATTTATCCATATGCTACTAATTTCTTCACCAAAAAATTTATTTAAAACTATGATCCCAATCAGATATGATAAAATATGGTATACCATGAAATATTTCCAATTCCATAATATATATTTTGGAAGCACTATCAATATATAAGTCTGCATCAATAGCAGTTAATTGTGATGAATTCTTATGGAAATTGATTGTATCCCACATATAATTATGACCATTAGATTATTGTGGAGTCTAATAATGAAATCAGTGGTGATTTTTCCCCATTTATATTCTATTATGGGTAATTAGTGTAATTTACACAGAGTACTCCATCTCTTAGAAATAACATTAATCATTCCACACACCTAGATATGTATTCTACAATATATATATTTATGTTTCGCCACAAAAATTACTCTTATATATCTCTATACATCATTGTACATAAATGATGAATAAATGAAGATTAACTATGTGACTCATCTAAAATATCAACATTCAGAACTATTATTGAAAGGAAACGTACATTTCCTCTAAACATTATTATTCCATCATAACTAGGGATGAAATCAAAAACGTTTCACATCTTTTTACAACTCCATAATCAACACATGGGTATATGGTCAAAATTTTATCTAAAAATTATAATATATGTTACTTTCGTTCAAGATTTCTGGATCTAGCACATGAAAATCCAAAAAATATTTTATCATTTGTGATTGTCATCAAATATTTGATGGAATGTTATGTTTGACTCAATGAGTATACTATAATTCTAACCTCCTAGGGTGTTAATGTATTGACAACTATTAATAATTAATTAGGTCCAACCATAATCACCAGCACATATTAATCCCCTTTTAATTGATTAAATTCATCAATTTTTTGATCATGTTATATGTCACACATTTATTTGTTATAATAATACATCCATATCATTAATGAAAAAATCACCCAATGTAACCCCAAGTTAAGAGATGGGAAATTTTTCTCATGATACTTCAATTTGAATGGGGAATACACAATAACCATATAATTTTTCATCAAAAAACATTATAATAAGTTATATTATGAATCACTATAGATAAAAAATTTCACCACATTAGTGTAGTGTAATAATAGGTCCACTAACATACATTATTTATAGGTCAATGAGACTTATATCACATTCCATTATCCACATGAACCTTACTCTTTTTTGAGTTGAATTCATTTTTACATTAGATATTCCTAATTAATATATTAATAAATGTAGATAATATACATGAAATATTAGAAAACACTAGATTTTGGTTTCCATGGTTATTCTATTGAATTTTTCAAAAACATATTTCCTTGAATGATCATCATATGTAACCCTATAAGAGATTATATGACCAAGGAATGAAACATTCCATGTAAAAATTTAAACTTGTTAATTATTTTCATAATGCATATCCCTCCATAGTGTCTTGAACACAATTCTCATGTGATATTCACTCGCATGCTTTGACATTTAATATTAATGTATGTTTTATATAAATACTACTAAAAAATAGTCATAGTAATCACTAAATATACTTTTCAATAAGTATATGATGATAGAGGGCCAAATTTTATTTCCAAAAGGAATCACTATAAATTCATGTTATCCATACATGTACTGAATTCCTTCATAGGTATATCCTCATTATTTACCCCCAATTGATAAAATCTATCATTAAGGTCAATCATGAATATGTACTGACCTATATAAAGTAAATAAAATAAGTCAGAAAGAAGGAAAATATTATACCTATTATGATAGTGATGCAGAAAAGTTCATGTCAATCCATGGGAAGACGCGATGAATGAAAAGGAATCACATTAAATAAGTCATCAATAGATCATTATAAACATTTTTATGATATTTTCCTATCTAGTTTTACTAAGGTGATAATTTAAATTGAATGAGAGTTAAATCACTTTTCACATAGGAATAGAGATTATGAGTGTTGGGGAAGGGTAGTATTATTTAACTTCGATCAACCAATAGAATGATTATGTAATAAATGTTCAGGATTACCTAGGGATAATTTTTTATTAAAATAGTAATATTCATTACAATTATACATTAGTGTGTGTGTGTATTTATGGAATATCATCACAATTATTTATTGAATCAATTTTAGTTGGATATTAAAAGAATTATTGAATATTCTTATCGATCATCCTTAAACTTTTCACCTCCCATTGAAATTATTTTAAATGAATCATTAATTGGATTTTTTATAAGGAAATGTAAATCCTATTTTATTACATTATTTCTACTAAATAATTAAATGTTTATAATTTTTAAAGGGATAAATTATTATTTTCAAAGGATTCTTATAGGACATATTTTCCTCAGGCCTTCCATAATATTTCACTAATATATTCAATAGGGTAATGAGAGTTGTTTTAATTTTCAAGTATTTCATTGGTGGTGGTGGAATGTGGGGATGTTCTACTAGTGCACAGATATGGGAAGATGTGGATAATCTTGCATGAATTATTTTTTGTGCCACTATTTTTTAGGAGCATTATTATATATGTATATTATTTATTTTAATGGTGATGTATCTTATCTTCTATTCATTATTATTTTTCAAGAATTACATTTCACATGGGATATGATGGGGTACCTTTTGGTTTATTGAGACTTACAATGAAGGCATGGAAATGTGATGTATGAAAATTTCAAATAGGATTTATTTATGTAAACAAGTTAATAATTATTAATATAATATGGGAAATCATCCCCGATGGTTTCCATTAGTTTCCCATTAAACTCCACTATCCCAGAAGAATGATTGTATGCCTCTGGCCATCTCACAGACATGCATGGAGGTCGAGATCTAGGGTAGCGTTGGTTAGTTAAGGAAAATATGGAATAAAAATTAGTGTTAAAAAATATCAAATATTGAAGAGTAACCTCTACTTTTTGGTATTTCCGATTTTATTAAGATAGTATCGATAGATTTAATGTGATTAATCATGAGTAGGATTCATATATACACCTTTCAATATAACAGTTTTTTTAACAATGAAATTATGATTTCATATATCCTGAATTTGATATTAGAAATAAATTTTATTATATTTATATAATATTTTTAGTTTTTATACGATATATTAATGATATATGATTGATTTTGAGTGTTCAGGGTATTGAATGAGAATACTATGTGAAAATTAAAGGTCACACGTTTACCCTGGATAGTCATAGAAACTTTATAAATAAATTGATGATAGACCTGAAAACCCATCCATTGATCATTTCATGGATGGTTCAGGATTTACCAAACATTATTTCTAAACTATTTATAATTGTTATTTTTATTGAAAATTTTTATTTTGTATCTTTTTAATTTTTATATTCCCTTCATTATATTCATTATTATTTGTGTATGTATTAGTGTTTTTTATGAGTTACCAATAATTATTGTTTCATTTGTTTTTTATTTTGATATGATATCATTTTATTTCATGAAAAGGTGTTTCATTTTTTGTAAATTGGGAAAAGAATTTCTTTTGAGGATAAAATAGTTTTTTAGATTATAAAAATTTAGTCTAAAAAAATCATAGTTTGGGAGAAATATTTTATAAACAATATTTTAATTTATTAGGAGAACTTAGTTCGAGTGTTTGGGAAAGTATGTATATTGAGATTCTTGTAAAAGAATAATAATGAGGGGATAATAAAGTGGTTTTAATGGTATATATTCATTTTAGGAAAGAAATTTCATTAATTTTTTACTGTAATATTCTAGGAATGATTTGAAAATATTATATGATTTGGTTCATTTATGGATGGATGCAGATGTAATGTTTTTTGAAATTGAAATTGATTATTTTACTTCTATTAATCATGAGAGATCATGGGATATGGGATTAGTTTGAATTTTTTCTCTTATTATTTTATGAGTATTCTTCCACCAAGTAATGATGGGATCTCCAATGAAAAATATTGGTGGTTCAATTCATGCATGTTAGCTATTTGATCATCTTATATATGAGTTGATTATCTTATATGATTTTGTTACTAGGTAAGATAAACCATCAATATATCCCATCAATATAATTTCAGTCAACTATTTTAGAATATGAACCAACTGATTTCCATGGGTTATAAATCTCCAAGTTACATGGTGTTGTATATAGGGTTTTGAGGAAATTATCCATCAATAATAGCTTCTTGAGTGTACACTGTTCATATTAGAATCATTAATGATTCATGTTATTAGTTTGATATGGTGGATGCCACTAATTCAGATGAATCCATTGAAAAAATGAATTCATGAATATTTTTGTGATATACACAGTCAATATTTTATACCTAATATTATGAAGATACCAAAGTCTATATAAATGAATGAATTTCGATAAAATTTTACATTAGGATTATATTAATCTCGATATGATTTAGGTATTGTGTTGTATCATTGTGACATTACATAGATAATTATATAAAAATAATATTCTAGAAGACGGATCTAACATATGTTATAATAGTGATGAATATTTTTGACCTCTACACCTATTAAGAGGCTATGAGATATGTCTCCCAAATAGATGACACAATAGATAACTAGCTAGGGGAGACTGATATGACCATTGTTACTAAGGGTAATGGGGGATGATCTATCAAATGAATTGGAATATAATCTTGGTTAGCTAGTTGATTTGTAGAATTTAATGATGTCCTTTGTTTTATTATTTAGTATCCTTTGGGACAAAGACACCAGTCTTACAACATTAGGGAAAACCATTACATTATAATCCTTGGTATCTACAACTTATATGACATTTCATTTTTATCTCCATTTGATAAACCAGTAGTGTGGTTTTGGGGGAATTTATCTCATGAGTTGATAAGAGGTGATCCCAGAATTTTATACATATATATCACAATATTATAGATGAAAATTGAATATATCTCATAACATAACACACCCAAGAACCATATAGGCTTACATTATTTGGATACCAGGTATATAATAATCTTATTTTATTAAATACATTCAACATATTCCATGATGTTCTTATCAAATAGTACACATATTATGAATACCCAAATGAAAAAATGTCTTTATAACATGGGAAAAGGAACCGTAAGAATGTATTATCTCAAATTTTCAGTATGGGTAGACATAAGAGATATCAATAAATTGATTTATTTGGTCATAAGAAAAAATATGGGAATGAGAACATGATCATAACATACATTAATAATATCAAATCATTAAAATTTATTTAATTATAAATCATTTAAAAAGGTATTTCCAGAACCAATTACATAATTAAGAAGTTTGTGGAATCATCAATGACCAACCATGATACATCAGATCATATCATATTTATACAACATAAGTTTGTGGAAGGAAAATAATCATTCTGAATTATTTATATAGAAATTAATCACTAACAAGGATATAATATTGGATTTTGTTCACCCCCATTTCCATTATTTCAATAGTAATGTATCACTCTAAAACCATTATAGAATACTGAATCCCTTAATGAACAATATTCACTTCAAATTCCATTCATTATTTTCATGAGATATAAAACATTACCCAATGAATTGAAGTGATAAATAATTATAGGACCACCCATCAAATAACAAAAATAAATCCTAAAAATTATAAAGTATCATAATAAAATTTTCATATTATAAATATATAAAATGAATTATTTTTCATAAACATTTCATCATTTCTTTATTGAATAACTATTGAAATGAAATCTGATTTTATAAAGTTCATACCATAACATAAATAACACATCGGTGTGGAGTATGATTCTTAAAGTAATCCTTAAATCACAATAATCATATTAAATATAGATAATGAATTTGGATATCTCGTAAAACAAAATCCCCAATAATGCATAAAAATATATAAAGTATGATTATAAATAAAATCACTTTAAAATGAACCTTCGTACAATTTATTGAAAACATGAGAAAAATATAATAATCTATTGATACAATATTAAATAAAAAAATATTAAATTATTAAAAAAGGATTAATTTGAAAAAATAAAAAACTTAAAGGGATATTAAAATAAAATAATGTTTAGGATTTTGGAAAACTATTTCACATCATTTACATTAAGTAAAAAAATTCTCTTTTCTAGTAGTGCAAAAAAAGAAATTTGAATTTTTTAGAAAATATTTACAAATTTAAATTTTAAATCAATTGTAAATAAATTCAAAGGTAGTAAAATTGACATTATATGAACAATAATTTTAAGAGTATGAAGATTCATACAATTGTTTATATGACTATAGCCATAGATTGAGATGTTCATCGAAAAATAAAGAAATATGATAGTATTTTGCATTTAAAAAATTTCATTGTCATTATAGATTACAAAAAATTTAAAATAAGACTAATAAATTAATATTTATGAAAAAATAGATTGTAAGAAAATATATTTTTTTGAAAGGATATGATTGTATAATTTCATTCAACTATAGTTTTTCATGGACAATCTTGATGTCAAATGATATTATAAAATGAACCCCTTACCTCAATATTTTTTTCCTTCATATTGTTAAAATGTCTTAAATATTAAATAAATATTTAGTATAAAAAAATTAAAGAACCATATTTGTATAGAAAATATTATTTAAAATTATTTATAATAATAAATTATACTTATAATTACAATTTGTTCATTAGGATGAATATTCAGTTGAAAACTGGTTAGTTATCCAAGCATGTTTTGGTTCGCTGATTCCAAAACATGAACTATCATTATAGTTTAAACATTTTATAATTTTTCATTCATATCATATGTATTCAAAATACGAACTTATTAAATTATTCATATAAATTATTTATGAAAAAAATCACATCGCGACATGTAGGTGGTAGTCCACACTTATGAATGACAAATTATTTATTTTTATAATGAATGAAATGGTATGAAGGTAAACATGATTTTATAAATACAAAAGAATATTTATTCTATAATGATTGTGTTTAAAAATTAAATCCATCCTAACTTCATCTATTAATGATGGTGATGGAAAATTTATCCTATATTTACATTTAGCTTTTAGTTCAAACATACACATGAGTGGGACATTCATTTTCCATTTGATTGAAAAGTGGTGGAAAAGGGTTGATCTGTCATCATAATTAGAGAAAAATATTTTTAGAATATTGAAATTATTTTTTAATAATTTATACTATATAATTAGTGGTTATATAATAATAGATCTTATGAAAATTACACACTTAGGTGATAAAATTCATCGTTGAGAAATCCCCATTATCTTACACCTGATGAATTGAGGGCATGGAAATGTAATCAAACCATGAGCAATAGTATAGAGGGATATATTATTAAAATGAATTTGGATAGTAATTTTATATTATATAAGGATGATGTTACCTTGTTAAGTGGGGATACTTTCTGTCATTATATAGTGGATGTAGAGTATAGACATGGAATTTCTTAATATAATTTATCATAATATTTAATTACTCATGGAAAGTTTCTCAAAAACTAAATTATTTAAATTTAATAAGTAAATATCTGAAATTTTATCATTCAAAAAAATTAATGAATTTGATTCATGATATTTAATACCTTATTTCTTTGGTTAACCACCTTATAAGTACATTTATACCTAAACCATGTTAATTTTATTAAAAATATTCAATATTTATAATGACTAAATTAATAATTAGAATTATTAGATTAAAATTTAATTATTACTAAACACATAGAATATATTATATAAATTTAATTTCAACATATTGTATTAATTATTTTGAAAATAATTGCACAAAATGAAATTAAACCATTTTTATAAAAATTCATATTTATGAATATAACTGACTTTTAAATCAATCTTTGTAATTTAAAAAATATTTTGTGAATGTTAAAATTATATATTGTATTTATAATCTGTTAAATTCATTAAAATATTATATATATATATTTATTTATTTATTTAGATTTACTAATATGAAAACACAATGATCACAAAATTTTTTTTTAAATCAAATATTTTACCTTCGTGTTATTTTTTCAATTTCTATTAAATTTTAAATTAAGGAGTTTATTTGATAAATATGTAAAAAAAAATTAGGTAATCCTATTCATAACCACTAATCTGGTGTCTTGATTATAATTTTCACCTTAAATACTAATATGCATATAATGGTTTGTTTAAATTCTATGATACATGTAAGGAATGTAATAAGGGAAATAATATTTATTTTATTTATAAATATTACATAATGTTTATGGTGGTAAAATTTTACATGCCTAAAAATAGTTACTACCTCCAAATTCCGGAATTCTAATGGATACTATGGTAGTTAAATTTGTGTCATGACTTCTCCATCTTCCCACATTGCTTCCAAATATTTATGGTTTTACAACAAATTATTGAAAATATTATTCTATTATTCTATATCACATTATTTCACAGATCCAGAATATGAAAAAACCATTTCTCTTAATAGAAATTAGGCTCCTATGGAACAATATTTTTTTTCAATACTTCTGTGGGATCTGATATGTACATTCACATGAGAGATACACAGTACACTTCTTGGTCAAAAAATTGATACTGTGGAACATTGAAAAAATAAGAAACAAACATCATACAATAATGAGTATTTTTTGAAAAGTGATATATAGGAATAATATTTATATTTTTTATGAATATCATTAACTTTTTTAAAGTATAAATTTCTTAGAATACATTCTAACCAACATTGATCTCCATATCATAATGAAAATTGTTAATATAATATTTTCATCAACTCTATGGTGTCCTCATGTTCCACTATATTGATTTAAAATTATATATAGTTTAATTTTTAACACAATTCCCAAAAAATATTATATCCTCCAATATCTTCCCTCAATATTGGAGTTATTAAATTCCAATGATAGATTGAATTATAATTATCATTGAGAACTCTCAAGTAAAAATAATTGTTTTAATAACTTAGCACCATAAAATGTTATTAATCCCAGCCGAATTTAAGATAAATTGAACATGCTAAAAAAATACATTCTAGGGTTTTATTATTCCTATCTCACTAAGCCTATATTTGAGGATTATTTGATGTAAAGAACCTCAACTATGTATCATGATCCTTCTAAATAATTTTTGCGTAAATTTGATGAAAACATTAGATCCCAATCAAATACAATTGATAAATATTCTCCATTGAATCGAAAAACTACCTCAATGTATATCATAAAAATCTGATCAAGAGACAAATCATCAATAATGGTAACAAATCATGATGAATTTATAATGCCAACCAGCAAAACCCAAATAACATTATCTTATTTCATTTTTTGGGGAGTTCTATGATGAAATATATTACAATATTTTCCATAATCTATTTTGGAATGGGTAATTTTTAAAATCCTCACATGGAAATATGTCACATAGACTAAACTTACTAACTTTCTAGGAATCATGATACATACACGGTAGTTTCCA
The DNA here is from genome assembly GCA_963277665.1 of Viscum album. Taxonomy (NCBI): domain Eukaryota; kingdom Viridiplantae; phylum Streptophyta; class Magnoliopsida; order Santalales; family Viscaceae; genus Viscum; species Viscum album. Next base: position 446,986,224 of record OY728160.1, read on the forward strand.
TTTTCATGTTATCTCACCTGAATTTTGTGTTTTTATATCTATATTAATCATTATATTGAGATTAGTTGAGAGTTATGAATAGTGACATTCACATATCCACTAATTTTATTAAATATTATTTACATGATTTATGATTGATTAACAACCATATTATTCAATAAAAAGTATGGTTGAACTGAGGATATTATCTCACCTTATTCTTCAGTTCAACATCCTTTTTCTTGGACACATTAATCCAAAAATGGAAGAATTGTTAGTCATTGTTTTTAGAATGATGTAATATGTCCCTTTCTTCATCATTTAAATGTCAATCATCTATAAATACAAAAATATTGTATCTCTTTCAATACTCATAATAGAAAAATATTTATCATGTTTCAAACTAGGATATTCTAGAACCATGATCACCTTCATTGGGTTGTAGTGTATCGAAAGGTCATAATCCTTAATCAACCCCAACTATATCTTCTAGATCATATTCATCTTTTGTTTTAAAAAATTTCTTCAATATTTTAGTAACAACAAATATATATCACATAATTCACTATAAATATTATCCAACCATCATTACTATGGAAAAGTAACTGTGGCCAACATTAAATCCTTAGTCATGTAAATTTTCTAATGAATTTTCTATTAATATGATGAATTATTTATAATTATACCATTATTTATGAAAATATAACCCATTACCTTATGCGATGCATCAATAATTATTAAAATCCATTCTCTATGGAAAGTTAATGTCATTATATACTCACAGATAAATCATCATTAAAATTCCATGAAAATTTCCTCATAATATTTTGTTATAATAAAATTTTCCAACATCTGATTACACATTATATTTGGATAATATTTTCAAGATAAATATATCACAATGTATTGGAAGTATAATTTCGTCAGAATAATATAGTGAATCTTATATTCCATTTTTTGCTCTTTAAAACTGTTCAATAACTTCAGTCTTTCATAGATCCATTGCTACACACTCACATGAAATTAAATGACCCTATAATGTGACACTATGTAGAAATAATTTACGCAACATAACTTTTAGAATAATACTCCTCCCTTATGGTCTCTATCATGCTCCATAAATTTTCCTCATGTTATTCCTTTCCATTTAATTTTATAGGAGTATCATCTATACTTACTACCAAAAACTAATCAATGATTTTTATTAGAGAATTGGTAATTTAAAATTGGATAACTATAAATTCATAACAAACAAACCTTATATGGAAGGCCGTATTTGATGTGACAATATTTTTAACCCTTATTTGATGATATCCAGAATTAATGTCAATCATATAAATTTTTTGATACAAATTGTTATATAAAATGACTCCTAAATTTTGGTTAAAGTATAATTATACATTATAGTGATTTTTTTATGTTAGTGATAATCATGAAAAAGATGAATTATCCAATATTAATTCATAACAAAAACAACATGTGCACCCCATGGTAATGAATATTGGTATATGAATCTCATATTATGAGTATCCAAGAGGTAAATCCTTAATTACAATAACATAGTTTTCCATTATATATAGTGTATTTAAAATGGATATAGGTTTATGTTAGAGTTTAATCGAAAAATCAATAAAAAGATTCCGGGGAAGACATAGAATGTCTTCAACAAATAATGAAAAAAATTGATATATACATTGTATGTCTTGATAAATTTTCCAAATATCTACCAATGGATTCATATTCCTTTTATATTAATTCAATATATTTCTATTCCAATTTTATGAAAATTGAATTTCAAAAATAACTTTTAAAAAATTTATCCTTTTAATATTCCCATGTTACCTTGTAAATTTCACACTATTGCATAATATTAATGATTATAAACCATAATTGATCTTGTTCTCTTACTAACTAATAGATTTCATAGATAAAATTTTCATGTTATGAACTATAGAGAATGTAAATTATACTTTCAATGGTATAAATCCATTTTATAGAAGTTGTTTAATGAGATCAATCCCTAATTGATGGTTCCCATTTTCATGTAAAAGACTTAGTAACATTTTCTTCTATCCTATAGTCATATCTATGATAATCTTAATATTTTTTTACCAATCATATCATGAGGTAGATGGTTGAGAATAAAAATAATATTTTACATCTTTTTCCCATTTCATTTGGTTAATAATAAAGATTGTCATTTAATTTCCCATAACATTCATCATGAATATGATTAATCCTATATATAGTAATTGAATAACACAAAAAAATATTTTGAGAAAAAACAGTTAGCGTGATAAATCATGTAATCATATAAATCCCTTCATAGTATTTCTAAATCATCACAGCTTTTCAATATAAAAAAACCTTATATCTAACCTTGGATATTCAGAGTCATTATCAATTCAATGCTTTCATAATATATCAAAATGAAAATATAATTTAACCTAAAATTATAGTTCATGAGTGTATATGAATGTTTTCAGCATTAACCCCACCCATTGTGCACTATGGGAAGTTTTGTTAATACATATCCCACCTATAATATCCCAACATTTTGTTGGAATGACTTTGTTTAATTGATTGTGGTAGACTTTGTTTATTTTATTTGTGGATTGAATTTTTAAAAACCATGAAAAATTACACCACTATAAATTTTTTTTACCACTTGTCTACATGTCATGATTGTATTTTTTACCATCTGTCGACATGTCAAAAAACAATATTACACACCTTATTACTAGTTTTCACCACATGTGGACAAGTCACAAAACAAAATTGCACCATGTGTAATTATTAGTTATGGTTTTTTTTCAAAGGTGTGATGATATATATTTTGAAAAAAAAGAGAAATAGGTTATGATTTTTTCATAAAGATAAATGGTAATTCCTGTCATGTAATTCTGACACCTAATACTTTAAAAATTCCCCTCCGCAATCAAAAAATTTTCCACAACCATTTTCCCTTGCTATAGATTCCCCATGAACATCCAACTTGTTTGGATGATCCTTTGAATACCATGGTCATTGACCAAAGACCCTCCACCACCTCCCTTTCCATTGCTGGTCTTTTGCAATTGATTTCAAAGAGACTGCTTTGATATAAAAGTTATCTCATGTTAGATCCATCTTATCCAAAACTAGATTATTAAGGTACACATTAATGTTATTCATATTATTCTAGATCCATTACTAATATAATATCTTGTTCTTCTTGAAATAAATATAGAATAATTTATTTATCACTAACATTGGGTTTTGTCACATATTCCTATTCATTCTTGGTAGGTCATCTAAAATTCACTCTTTTTTTTGTCGATTTTGATTTTGTATATGAATGATGTAGAATTGTGATAATTATTTAGCAATTTACATCCCAATTTAAATATAAAAATGTAGTAAATTAAACAATTGATATGGTTTTAAAATTTTGAGACATATGGATCGTTGAATGAGATAATTAATTAGATATATAATTATGTAATTTTCATATTAGTTATTTTGATAATTAATTGTTGTAATTAATAATGATATAATGGATATGGTTGAATCTTGTAATTGATAGTGGAAATGAATATATTTTATTGATATAAAAAATTAATATAATTAAACTAAAAATTAACTTAGGAATATTCATATTATCATTTGAGATAATTAATTGGTGAATTAAATATGGGGTATTGATGCCATGAAATCAATAATTAATTAGTGATTTAACTACATGAAATAGGCATTATTAGTTTCAATATTTAATTGTTCAAATAAATATTTCATGTTCATATTTTCAGTAGATTATTTAATTTTCAAATTTTATAATGGACATGGATTAATTAATTTATCATTTAATTAATGAACGTTGTGATGGGTAATTTTGATAAGAATAATAATGTGATTAATCATGGTTGACAAGATAACATGAAAACATGTAACGATGAGAAAAATGTGATGTTTTTTAATAGATGATATATCTATATAGTTGATAAGTTTGGTGTTAAACATGATGATATACACTAGTGATATACATTCATATTTTTTAAATGGGGTTCTAGAAAGGATGATATATTCCAATGATAGATCCATCAATATAATTGATAAGTGGGATGTTTGACATGACGATCTACACCAATGAGTTGTGAACATAGTTGATAATTGTGGTTTTATAAATGATGTTATAATCTTATCATGATTAGGAATGATTGAAAATTTTCGTGATGGACATGAAATTTCATGACCATCGTATATATGTAGGAATGTTAATCGGAAAGATAGATATAAAGTTATATATAAAAATATTGACACTTGAAAAAAGTCACATGTTGTCATAATAAGAAGATAAAAATTATAAGTATAATGAAATTCCATTATTTTAATAGAATTGTTGTTTTATTATATAACATGCTTCATACCCTGTGCGAGTAAAAGAAAGTATTGATGTATGGGTGTCCTATGGAACCTGATAACCTATGTTATTAATAAATATTAATTGATTATGTGATAACTGTTTACTTATGAATGATAATTGTTTCTCTATACAACTTCATACAACTGTTATCGGTGAGAATTGTTTTAGACATTGTGGGTTAGTGCCTATTGAGTTGTAGTCCCACCCTATTCAGGATTCCTGATCAAAACCTGAATACACATTGGGTTATCTAGATAGGTTATGGATAATTCGCCTGAGTTAGATGGATGACTTGGGATAGAACCTAGATGAGGGAACCAGATGTGTTTTAGGGATCACTTGGGAGTTTTTGGTGTCTTTCATTTTCAGTTGGAATTTTAGAAACCTAATATGTAAATTATCATTTCATGTTTCTTCTATAGTTGAATATTATATTTTCTTAATTTGATTGTCTAAAAATATTGGTATATTTATGATTATATATTCTTCCTCTATTGTTTATTTATTTCCACTAGTGTATTACTCTGAAAAAAGTCAGCATAGTATCCCCATGTTAGATATGTCAAACCCTTACTCTTAGATAGCATCCACTGAAGTATGCGAAGGTTTACGTGAGTTCATGTCACTAACTGACTCAAGGCATCTGTATGTGAAACCTTTCTCTAGATGATAAAAAGTGGAATTAGAGCCCCAACATTACTTCTTATTATTTAGTATTAAATTTTTGAAATGGTACAAATGTGACTTGGAAAACATGGGGCTTGGTTTTATACTAGTTCATAGGAGTTTTTTATACCCATATGGAGTTGAAAACCCATGTACTCTTGGTGGAAATGATGTTATTGTTGTTTTTTGTTGTAGTTTGATTGTATTTCACCATTGGTGAGGCACTTAATGTGTGATGTGATCATTATTATAGGTAACTTTTTTATAATTTTTTTGTGGCCTATAAATTCATGAGATTTTGTATTCATGTGAAATTATAGTAAATCAGGGTTACTGCGACTTGCATCATTTTAGTTACACCCAAAAAAACGTTATGGGAATGTTATTGAAAATGACAAATTATTATTTCTTCTATTAATTGAAATGAAAATGGTGGGAAATTTTAAGTTGAATCTTGATTAAATAATTATAATAAATGAGTTTATAAAAATGAAAATGAATATTAGATGGATTTTACCATTGTTAACATAGACCTAGGTGTGGTATGGTTATGGGTTGTGATAGAGACTCAATTTTGAATGTATTGTGATGTTTTGTTGAAGAGACTAGTTGTGTATTATTATTTTTACCATGTATATAAACATGTTATGTTTGTGAATTATTTTATGATGTTCATTTTTTGATTTGTAGAGATATACCTTCCTGAAGATTCATTTTGAGATGATGATCATAGAGCATGTAAGTGGATGATCCTCTAGTGGTCGAACCTAAGGCACTTATAGTATTGGGTCAAGAACCTGCAGAGTGGTTTCATCATAACTGCACTCATTTCATGATATTTATCTAGAGAACCATAGGTGAGGTTATGAAGAGAATTTGGGACATGATGACGATATTTTATCTGCACCACCTTTCGACTTTTACTGGAGATGATGGAACTAAGGGAGATGAGTTCTGGGGTGAGTCCATCGAGATGATACATGGCCATTTAGATACTTCGACTAAGAGAAGGGTCATGTTGTCTTTTTATATGGAATGTGGATCAGCGAAGCACTAGTGGGACATTCAATTGTGTATGGGAATGACTAATGGTATGTTATATAAAGACATCTGAGAGAGGTTCTTTGAACACTGTAATCTAGAGATGTTGTGGTAGGAAAGAGAATTATAGTTCATGAAGTTGTTTCTTAGGAGAATGTATGCGATGGACTATGAAATATGCTTTATATATTTGAAATGATCTTCTCCAAAGTTGTAAGGATATGACATAGCTACAATGATAAGTTTCCATGATGCACATAAGTAATAGACTATATCCCAAGATAACCAATTTAGGTTAAATACGTTTACTATGTTGGGGGATCATGATCTCATAGATGTTGGGATCCTATGAGAGGCTTCCATAGTCAGTCATGCAGTTTTTGAAAGACTATTCGGAAGTAAGTCTTTGGGGAGTAGGAAGAATTGTTATGACAATAGTAGCAAGAGATTATGGAAGAAGAGTGGACTGTCAAGCTAACCAGGCACTCAGGATCTTTCTCATGTTATTTTCTACTAGATATGTATGGAATTAATATTTTATAAACATCATCCTATAAAACCATTAGAGTGAAAATCCAATTAAAATACAGGGAATCTATATTGGTCCTGTAGACATATGTGGTAGATGGTAGGTGGCATGGGAGATAGATAGCACCAGGATGTGAGAAGCAGTTCCTCAGCATAATATCAGTCTGGCAGTTAGAGTTCTACTTGCTGAGATAGTAGAGGCAGTGGATGTGGTGTTTTTGGGATTGATCGCCCACATTAATATAGTGGTGCCAATCAGGGGAGTCATATGACATCACTATGTTGAGGGGTAGTACGATGACATTCATTGCATCCTACACTTGGGGATAGCGATGAAATACCATCAATAGTGAGAGCTAATATTCATTTATATTGTACATTATCTAGATCATTATTTGATACTTTCTCCTCTCGTTACTTTATATCTACAAAACATGGTAATGGTTTCATCATGGAGATGTATTTTGTGAGTGGGGTTATGATAATAAATACACCTTTGAGCGTATGGTCTAGAGACATATGTGTGTGCAGTGGATTTTCTATCGAAATATCAGAGTAGCATTTATGATGATATATCTATATTCCTAACATGTCAGGCTTGGACCTAATAATGGCTTTTACTAGGGAGTGGAATAACAAGCCTACATAGACTATTACAGGTGGGTGTGGTGATTATATCTCTTAGTGTTGATAGTTACATTCATCAGGGGGAGTAGGATAAATAAGAAATTTGAGCAGTTCTAATGTCTCAGCTACTAGGAAACATCACAACCCATAGTTCTAGTTTATTTCAAGATGAAATAAATTTAATCAGGAAAATAATTCTACCAGTGGTGAAAAAGGTTTAGAATGTTTTCTTCTATGAAATATTAACACTAAAACCAAAAATAGATGTGGAATTAAATATTGATATCATTTCGGGGGATAAAGAAGTATTTATTTCCCTGAATAAATTTTAATTTATAGATCATTAAGATCTCATCACTCAATAAGATGATTTTGAGGATAAGGGATTTATCTATATGAGTACATCACCTTGGGGATCACCTATGTTTTTTTTCAATGATGGCTGACAAGAGTTTTTTGAGGCATCCATTACCAGATGTTGAAAATGTTGATTCTAAAAAACTCTTATTCACTTTGTCATATCAGTGACCTATTTGATAAGTTAAAATGATATTGTGTGTCCTCAACGATCTAATTGAGATTAGGGTAACATCAACAAAGAGTTTTTACTTCTGATATACCGAAAACAACTTTTTAAAGTATGTATCACTTATATAAGTTTGTTTTAATGTCTTCTGGGTTGAAGAAAAACAAAAAAAATGTCATTGATGAATAAAATATCCTATTGGTACCTGAATCAACTGGTGGTGTTATATGTGGATGACAGCTTGGTGTTCTCGAAGACTCACGATGATCATGCCCTACATTCTGGCATCATCCTGATTAGACTGATAGAGAATCAGATAAATTAAAATCAACCTATGTTCCAGTTTTGGATCGATCAGGAACACTTCTATGGTTACATCATCTTAGAGTATGGTGTGTCAGTAGACATAGAGATGGTTTTTGTAGTGGTTTCTATGGAGTATCCCAAGAATGTATTTGATATCATTAGCATATTCATTTTATATAGATATTATAAGAGGTTCATCCATGATTTTTCCCATTTGGAATCACTTGTTTTTCTATTCACAAAAATGGGATAATATTTGAATGTTTGAAGGAATGGGATATGGTTTTCCAATATTTTATGTATAATTTAAAATCAGTATCTATCTTGATTCTACCCATTCCATGTGATAAATATAGGGTGTATTGTGACACTTCAAGTATTGGACATTCATTTTTGTTGATATAAGGGGATAGAGTTTTGGGAATGGTTCTCAACAATTGAGGTCCCATGAATGAAAAAACCATATAGACAACCTTAAGTTGGTAGAAATGGGATAACATTTACTTATTTTTAGCATTATCCATTAATAGAGAATTTTATGATGACTAAAAATCACAATAGTTTGTCAATCATCTTTTCGTAGAGTGATATGAATATTTTGAAGAGGATATGGGTTGAGTCTATTCATGCTTTTCATTATGATTTAGATTATACACCAAGGAAGGGACATAGTGCTGAAAATGATTTAACCTGGAAAACTCAGACGTAGGTAGTAAAAGAGTCTAGTGATGAGTGGAAGATGATTACGTTGCTGGAGGAGATTCACATTATGATTCTTCAGAGTCTGGTGAAGAAGACCCTCATACAATTTTCAGATAAAATGACATTGTTTTATGGATTAGGGATAGACAGTATGAGAATTTGGAGTTCATGTCCATGAAGGGAAACACTAATGATGGGTATACACCTTAAGACTAGTTGATAGATGATGATAGGATAATTTATGTGAAGAATCTAGTTGTTGTACCTAAAAACATGTTAGAGGAGATCATGAAGGAATTTCATTTCTCTAAGTGGGATGTACATCTATGTGTGAAAAAATGTACCATGCACTACGATGACAGTTTTGGTGGTCAAGCATTAAATATGAGATACCTAGGTTTATAATATGATGTAATACTTATCATTAGGTGAACGGGAAACATCAATAACCAAGAGGTTTTCTACAGTTGATTCCAATTAAAGAATGAAAGTGGGATGATGTAAATATGTACTCTTTGGTAGGTCTTCAAAAGATTCTAAGGAGGAATGAAAATATCTGGATTATTGTGGATCAACTGACAATGGAAAGTAATTTATTACCTATATAGATGACTGCCTTAGTGATTCAGTTAGAATTTTATTGTGTGTAATAGATAGTTATGCTACATAGGGTCAATAGAATTTTATTCCATTCCATGATTCCCTCTTTACATCATGCTTCTAACTGTCTAAGCAGAAGGCATAGTGTACAAAAATATTATTGAGTACATCATTCCACCCAAAAATAGATGAGTAGCCGAATAATTCTATACATGTTCTTGAGGACATGTTGTGGGAATGTGTTCATGTTATTGGTGGGTCATATAAGCATCACCTATCATTTATGTAATTCCCTTATAAATTCTATTATCAGGAAACCATACAGATGGAACCATATGTGTCTCATTATGGTAGGCCATATAAATCTCCACAATGATGTATAGAGGATGGTGAGTTATATTTTTTTAGACCATGTCTCATGTAGGAGACATAGAAGTAGGTTCTGTTGATTCAAAAATATATGGCAATTAATTAAAGAAGATAGAAGTCTTATGCTGATAGGAATGAACGAACGTAAGTGTTTACTGTGTGTGCTAATGTATTTCATCTGGTGTCTCCTTAGTTGGGTACCTGCATAATACAGGGGCAATGAATGTTGGATCATAGGATTATTGGGACTTTTGAGGTAGTAGAGAGAATCAGGATGCTAGTGTACAGATTGGCTCATCCATAGAAATACAGTGTTGTGACTGATGTTTTCCATGTAGCACAACTATGGTGGTATCACCCTTACACTTCACATGTGATTGATCTTGATGAAGTTGACCTAGAGATAGGAGCATCCTTTCAGAATCATTTGCTACATGTGTTAGATAAAATTGAGAAAGTGTTTTGGGGAAATATTTTTTTGAGAGTTCATGAATTATAGAAACAAGGGAATCTACAACGGTGATACATGGGAAATGGAGACATATATGCGGGCTCAGTGGCCCAAAATCATTGATCCATAATCCTAGAGATTCCTATGAGTGCATCTTGAGGATGAGCTATTATAAGGTGATGATATTGTTAGATCCTATAATTTTTCTGGTATGACTCTTTTAAATTTTTTGTGGTAGATAATTTGAATTTAACTAAAGACTTGAATTAATTCCAAACATGAAAAATCACCCCCAGTAAATGTTTTTCACCAAATTTATATATGTAATGAATGTAGTGTTCACCACCTATGGATAGGTAATGAAACTAGATTACACATCCTCAAACTAGTTTTCACCACGTATCGACGTGTCATGAAAATATATTACCCCGAACATAAATATTATTTTTTGAAATGAGTGATAGTACTTCTTTTTGAAAATATGGTAAATAAGATATGAATTTTACAGAGTGATAAATGGGAGTTCACTTCATGTAATTGTTACATCAAACACTTTAAGAAATTATTCCTAGTGTCATGAATCCCTCCTCACCAAATTCTCAATGACACACATGCATCTTCATTGGATTAAAAATCCTCTTCATACCACCATCATTGAACAAAGACCCTCCAAAAACCTCTATATTCACAATAGGTCCTCTACTACTCATTTCTAGGTGACAAAATTGATATGAAAGTGATTAACCATTAGATCTGGGATATCCAGACCAAGATTATTGAGGTATGCAATCATGTTATTCATCTTATTCTAGATCCATTTCTAATGTATTGTCTGGTTCATGTTGAAAGGAATCCAGGACATGATTTAAATCATCGATGTTGGTTTTTGGAAAAGCTTCCTCTAATTTCAAGTTATGCTTTCTATAATCTAAATACCAGATTCTTGATATTGATTGAGTATATGAATGTTGTAGAAATTATAGAATTTTTTAGCAATATAAATCCCTAATTCAATAGATTAATGTCATAAATTAATAAATTGAGATGATTGTGAACTTGTGGGATTTATGGTTCATTAAATGAGATAAATAATTTGAGAAACAATAAAAATATTTTGAGTTATTTTATTTTGATAATTAATTGTGGGAATTAATTATGATAGAATTCAGATGGTTGAATCTGGTAATAGATTGAGTAATTAATTATGCGTTTTAGATATTAGAAATTGATATAATTGGTTAGGAGATTAATTATGGGATATTAATATCTCACTTTCAAATAATTAATGTGGAATTAATTATGGGATATTAATTCTATAAAATGAATAATCAATTGTTGAATTAATTACGAGACATTGAAATAGTATGATTGAATAATTAGTTTGAAAATAAATTATTGGATGTCTATATTTTGAAAATATTAAATAATTGTTGAATTAATTAATGTACTAGGTGTATTTAATTTATGAATCAATTAATGGATGTTTTGATGGGTTATAGTGAAAATATGATTAATATGATTAATCATGGTTGACGTGATAATGTGAAAAAATATGAAGATATGATATATGCGATGTTGGGATATGAATTGATATGTCTATATAGTTGATAAGTGGGGTGTTATACTTGACGATCTAAGCAAGTGATGTCCTTGAATAATTTTTAGATGATGTACTGGACATGACGGCCAACACAAATTATATATCTATTTTCTTTATTGTGAATTGGGATGTTATACATGATGATATACACAAAGGATATATCACATAGTTGAGAAATGGTGTGTCAGGAATAATGCTCTAAGCCTATGAAGTATATTCATGATTGGGAATATGGGTGTCGTACATGATGTTATATTCCCATGGAATATATATAGGATTGATAATAGGGGATATAGATGTGGCGTTCTACTCCAAAACAAAGACACTAAAGTAAGGTTCTAGGTGGTTTTAATAAGGAGTTTGGAATGAAATTGATAATGGGGGCCCATTTTTTCAATGAATTTTGATTTGATTATGTACGATGGTTCAAACCTGGTGTGAGGAAGACCAGGTATTGATGTATAGTTGTTCTGAAGATCATAATAGTCTATCTAGTCAATGAATATTACTTGAAAATGTCAGACTATATACTGATTAATTGTAATTTTATCATTACACTACTGAATAAACCTATTATTCCAGTGATTTTTTAGACACCATTGGTTGTGGCCAACAATGTTGAAGTCACACCCAACTCAGGCATCCTGATCAGTACCCAAATATACATTGGGTTTTATGTTCATGATAATTTAAATAGACCAGACGAGTAGGGTTGAGTTGGGATGGCGGTTGGATGAGGGAACCAGACGTGGTTTAGGACCCTCTTGGGAGTCTTTGGTGTCTTTATTTTATATTTTCATTTCAGAAACATCCCATATAAATTATATTTGAACAGTTCAAATTTAGATGGATATTTTATATTCCTACACTGATTATCATGTGATATTGGTATTGTTTATGACAGTATATTCTTCCACATTTGTTCATTTATTATTTATAGTTTATTACTATGATAAAATATTGTATATTATCTCCATGATTGACTTATCAAAACCTCACTATTATTTAGCTGCATCTTGTGTATAAGGAGGCACACTGGAGGTCATGTGATCAACTGGCTAGAGTCACCAGTATGTGGCACAGAGGATAAGATATTACACCACCCCTTCCATAGTTTTTATCCATACATGAATATTTAACAATATCACTTCCACCACCCATTATCTATAAAAGGATGTATTTTCTCAAAAAAAAACACAATGATATCATCATTAATAAATTTGTATTAATTTTGAAAATATATTTAATTATCCATAATGTTTCACTAAATTTCTCTATTTATAGCCATTTAATATTTAATAAAATCTTTTCAGGAATATGACTTTGTTGAAAAAATAATTTCATAAATATATATATATAAATAATTTTTCATTAATATTAAATACATATAATAATAATACATACCCATGAAGCATAATGGTTTAAATTATTTGGACACTAGAGTCATAATAATCATATTTCATGAATTATCAATTACATCAACCAAATGATTCATATCACATACTATACTTCATACACATACCAAACATAAAACCATTCATAATTTCATCGGTAAAGGAGGAATAATAATAGGAATGATAAGATAGTATATAATGGTAAACAAAAGAGAATATGATCAACAATCAAAATTTAGTATAAGATTATAATAAGGACGGGTTTACCCAATCATAACATAAAATAATCAAACCTAATCTATCATATAGATTAAAACAATAATTATTGAATAATAATTTTTCTTAACAAATCATATATGTCAGAGGTGTAACAAGTCATCAACAATCATCCAAGAGTATTAGAAATAGAACAAAATTATATTATATATTTTTTTGGAATACACATAAACATATATAATAATGTCGTTATACCATAATCACTACCAAATCTATCATAATGGATTTAGTTCAATCCCTATTTTATTGTTTATTTTTTCAAGGTTCTCTCCAAAAAAACACAGTGGATAGAGTCCCTTACATAATAACATTCACAAACCATTTTGTTACTTATAAAATCATGTGATATACATCAATTACCACTGCATTTTTGGTATATATAATAATTATGACACCCATAACTCAATGAAAAAATATATATATGTGACACATGACAAAAAAAGCATCATATGATCATAGAATAGCCCATGGAATGGAAAAATATGCCACAATCACATCATCATCTCATTGTTCCATAACATAATAGAGATAAATTTGGATTAAAAAATATTCATCATAACATAATTAACCTGTGTGAAGGAAATTATTTGCATAATACCATCCTAAAACAATCATAATCAAAATCTATCAAACGAATGAACAAGGATATTATAATAAAAGAATATCCCTTGTGACGAATAATAATAATTGATGGTTTTTTACATACAAAAAATATAAATTTAAATGATCATGAAAACTATACAGTGAGAAAATAAAAAACAATTACATTTATAAAATTATAATAAAAAATCCCCATACTATTATGAAATTATTTTCCAATTAAAATAACCAACGAAAAATCATAAAGGAATATTAAATGATAAAATTCTCATTTTGGAGGAGAAATTAATTCATTACTTTAATGATAAATAAATAAATTCCATTAACACTATAGTAAATATTTAGAAACAATGTGTTCAGAAAATTTATTTATATATTCATTTTCAAACCACTATAATGATAGTAAAAATTATTAAATGTGACATTTGTTAATAAATTTATAGTATTGTTAAAAAAATAAATTTTTGTAAAAGTAATTTACATGTGAGAAAATGTTTGTTGACCACATAAGAAATATGGATAACTTTTTAATCAAAATAATTTTTTGATAATATTAATTACCAAATAGTGGGAAATCATAAAAAAACATAAATATTCATGGAATAACACAATTTATATTAAATGGATATTTTAAAAAGGATAATATAGGTATAATTTCCATTAGTTAAAAATTAGTATATAAAATCCCAAAAAGAAATTATATAGTAACATAAACCCCTTACCTAAAGTTATGTTTGGTTTAATATTTTTAAAATTAACTGTTTAATATATATTTAATTATTAAAAATATTTTATATTAACATATAAATAAAAAACCAACTATTATTATTTCTATTTTTGTTTCTAATTATCATTATTTTAACTATTTTTTTAATAATCATTCAATTGAATATTGGTCGGTTTCCCATTAATGTTTTGGTTGATGTTTGTAGTACATAAACAACATTCAATGATACATAATCAATTAAATATGATAGAACTGTCATATTTATCAGTAATATACCCATTTTTAATTATTAATATAATGAGGTGGTGAAAAATGAATCGTATCACCATTTGTAGGTGGTAGTCTGAACATATGCACTAGCGGTGTTATCATTTCAAATAAATCGAAATTTCATAAGGTATATAAGATCCTATAAATATAGAATAATATTTAGTTCATAAATATCATATATTAACATTTAATATATTAAAAAACCATCCATGAACAACAATAATAGAAAAGTAATAATATAGCATTGTTTTGGCGGTAGTGTAAAAGAATGATAATGTGGTACTTTTATTTACCAATTGATGTAATAGAAGTGGAAAATGGGTGATCCATAATCATAATAAAATTTCAGTATATTTAATATACCGAATTATTTATTCTGAAGTAGATAAAAATGATTTATATTATATTTATGTATACATTAAATTGAAAATAACTTGATAAAGAGTTATAACACTTCATTGTGAATACTTCTTTTCCAAATTACATAATCTTTGAATTGATGATATTTTGATAAATCTAGGTCATCAACGATGTATTGGGGAATGATAAGAGGGGATTAGTGTATGTATTATTTGATCTAGAATAGATATTATGTGTCTGAAATATATGATAGTTGGTGTGATTTTATAACGGATGGAGAGGACACACATAAATTGTTTTGAATGATTAAAATATAGTAATTTTTTACTTATCTCATGTGGATCCAAAATGAAATATATTTAATTTGTAGAAATTATAAGGTTGAAAACTCTTAATGAAATAAAAGTAAATATATATTTCAACAATATTTAAAATTGTTCTCTTTGGATAACCACACGGTAATATCTCTTTATCTTTTACCATGGAACCTTATTTTAATAGTTTTTACTATTCAATGTGCCTAAAAATTATTTTAGACATTTAAAAATTTGTTTAACTGTGATTATTATAAATATGAATTATATTTTAGAGAATATATTTTCCATAATTATTATAAATTCATTTTAAATGATTATTCCAAAACCAACTATATTATTTCTTATAAAAATTTATATTTAAGCATAAAATATGTTTCCCTTTATTACTTTTCATGTTAATAAAAGTTGATGAATGATAAAACATTTTATTGAATAAATAATCTATAATTTTTTTTAATAAAATACATCATCAAGTATTAATTTAATTTACTAATATAAAAACCCATTCTATGTATAAATATTGTTTATCTAAAAATAGATATTTCATATCTTAAATGATATTATTTAAATATATAATCATTTTAAAAAAATTATATAGTTTTTAAATAATTGAAAAATAATTTTTCGTAATTGAGTAATTTAAAACATAACTTATATTATAATGTAATGTAGACCACTATCATATTAAATAATAACATTTACATCTTTATTTTTTTAATCATTTTTGGTCGGTAAAAAATAATTATTAAAATATATATTGGTAAATATTAGGCTATTATAAGTAGACCTATATATACCTCTCCTTTTGATCCATTGTTTTATCCTACTTCACCTAGTGTCAATGTATAAACTATCTAAGGTGTTTTGTAATATTTTCTTTCTTTTATTGTGTTTCATTTTAGTGGTGTGTCTTTTTGGATCATAACCACATGTAAAATAAATATAAATAGTAAATTGTTTAAATCTATTATGGATATATTCAAATCATTATTGTGGGTTTCTATATCCCATGTGTTTTTGTAGTTTTAGGTGACATCAATGATTTTGGATACATTTTAGTTTCTGAATGTTAAATATTGATGAGTGATATTATTATAGGGTGTAGAACCCAATGAATGAAACTATAATGAACAAAATATATTCAATATTATAATTTATGAATTTGTTATATTATATCCATTGAAAAATCATGCCATTTACTAACCCGACCCTCCCTTGGAAGCCTCATTATTATTGATCTGAGATTTTTTTACCAATCATTAAAGTGATGTTAGCAATCCATATAAGGTCCCCTTCTATTTTATTGAATCATGTCAAGGATCCCCATTGGTTTTAAGTATGTGTGTATATATATTACCTTTTTCTTTGATGAATCATTATCCTATTAACATTCATATGCATTATATTTAGGAAATTTAATCTTTTTTGGGGTCGTCAACATCTAAAATTTAGGTGTTTATGTAATAAAAATTTCCATTCATTTTGGATATGCCTTTAATTTTTCATGGTACTCATTGTTAGTTAATTCCTTATGATTCTTATGTTATAAAATTAAAATGAATATGAACATGTAGTCTATTAATGGACCAATTTATTCAACTATGAAATGGTGGTGGCATAAAAATTGTTATGGTGATGTTTTTTTTACACCCAAACAACAATTTACATTTCCATTTTAATTAGTTTTATATGTATTTTCTCTGGACATGTAAAATTTCCACTTAAATTTAGTGGGTATTGTTTAGTGAATTTACTGGGGTAGGGCATGGATAGTAATAACAATGGTGAAACCATTCAATAAACATCCATCTTATGTCAGTTTCGATTTACATTGTTGAAACAAATTTATTCAAATAATTAATCCATTGCATGCATTATGGATTGTTCATATAAATAAGGAACAATCAGTTTAAACACAACATTCTATATTGTTTTAAAAAATATATAAACTGTCTAGGTTATTAATATTTTTATTTTACTATTATTCCTGACTATGAATGTCACAAAAAAATCCTACATATCCCCTACCTCATCTTCTAAACATATAGGATAATTTACCCCTGTCATACCTCACCTCTTTTAGAGACCCAATTTGTTTATTCAAGGATTATTCTTGATCAATTTTCATAATATATTCATTTTTTCTTCTTATCCCTCAATTGTTATTCATCTATTATTTTTGGTCCTAACAATTTCATGGAATCCTAGTGTTTAACTATGATAATTTGTTAGATATGTGTATCACAATTTAGTGATTCCTATTTATTTCTTTTTTACTCTATACTTTTAGAGATTGAAGAATGTTATGAATTAAAAAAGCGATGATATTAAAGGTAACTTATCCAAAGTGTGGGTCTATAAATTTGAAATATTATTGATTGTGTTTTCATACCCTTTTTAATGGTTTTATGGATCATAAATTTTCTTTTTTATGGGTTTTGTGAAATAAGTATTATTATATCTTGATTTTCCATGAGTTAAAAGGATTGTTGTCTTGTACAAGATTCTCTCATATAATATTCAATCTCCAAACATGATGGGAGGTTGATTAAATTACCATTTAGAACTATTAATTGAATTCACTCCTTTATGAAGTCGATTTGTTACTTAAAAAAATTATATAAAATCAAACCTTAATTTTATTGTTTCTTTAGTTCTATAAATTATATTAAATGATTTTTAAATTTTTAATTTTATGGTGTTAATATGATTTTTATTGAATGGTGATTACTGTTATATGTTTTATTAAACACAACTGATGTCGTGGTATTCACCGGTAATTGGTTCTATAAAGGTTTTAATCCAAATAAACACACATGTTTTTATTAGAATATTAAATTCCATTTAGTCATTGAATAAAATATATCATAGGAGATTATGGCATGAATGTTTCTTATTTAATTTTTGTGGGAAATAGGGATGTTTATGTTAATAGTGTTTGAAGGTGATATAATGAGAAATTGTTTATTAACATGATTATATTTTATTGAATATTTTTTTGGACTCCACCG
Organism: Viscum album; assembly: GCA_963277665.1. Taxonomy (NCBI): domain Eukaryota; kingdom Viridiplantae; phylum Streptophyta; class Magnoliopsida; order Santalales; family Viscaceae; genus Viscum; species Viscum album. The sequence continues at coordinate 447,004,976 of OY728160.1, forward strand.
ATTACATCTCATTGGAATACATGAAAAGATATGATGAAATGGTTGGACCAATTTAACCACTATTTCATGATAAAAAAATGGCTATTGTCTCAATGTTTAAGGTTTTTTCATGTTCGGGGGCTGTCAACTATTATAACAGATTGGGTAATACCAAATGTCATTGATTTTTACTTTATATGGCACCATTATTCTATATTCTGATTATTTTAGATGTTTTTATGACATACCTAGGGTTACTAGGTTCTCATAATGAATTTATTCCATTCAGATTATTTGTTTGTGTTTTTTATTAGATTCTATGAATATTTTTTTCTAATAATGAGAGTTTTTTATGAAACTAATTTCAAAAATTACTTATTTTTTCTTCTAAAAAACTTATTCTAAATAATATATTATTTCAAGTAAATTTATTTTGTTGTATTATAAAGAACCATAAATAATATGTTCTAAATATATTTCAAACAAGTCTAAATTGTTTTTAATTTAGAAAATGCGTCTATAGTATGTTGGGATGATACATTTTAGATTTTTTTTCACTAAAATAATATTATAGGTACATCCAAGTAATCATGTACATGAAAACTGTAACCACTTAATTTCAATCAGTTTATGGAGGTGGAAATTTTGGTTGATGTGCTTCCACATATGGATGGGTTGATGTAAGCCATTTTATAGTACATTCTTGGGTATCATTAATTTATTATACACTACACTTCCCATGTACATGTTACTAGTTTTTTTGGGGAATTGGATTTGAGTTTAATAGATTATGTTAATTACGTGAATAAAATAAGTTCACCAAAACTATAGATGTGTAACTCTATATTATAAGACTAAAATAACTCTCCTAAAGGATAAAATAAAACCCTAAGTGGAAAAAATATCAAACATGTTTTAATGAAAAGTTTTTAAGGATTATCTTTTTTTGAATCAACTACAGAATGATCTAATTTTGAATTTTTAAGGATGTTTTATGATCTACGTATTCAACATTAATGTGTTAATATATATACAAGTATTGTATTAGTATGGAAAATTTTTTGGTAAAATAATATATTTTTTATTTAGTGGTTGAAGTTATAATCCATTCATTCATAGGGTAATGAAAAATAAAATTATTATAGTTGACATGTTCATCATTATTTTGTGAATCATTATTGTAATAATTTTGAACACATTAAAAGTTTTAATTAATTCATACGGAGGGATACATGTACTTTAAAAAAGAGTTTTCGTGATAGAATATACTTCAAAAATAAATCATAGAAGGGAATTGATTAAATATATTTATTTTTTGGATGGAGAGTGAATGAAATTAAGGTTCCCAAAGGATAATGCATTCAAACTGAGTGGGGGGGATAAGTGGTGACCAAATATTAATGATTATGTTTAACATAACATTAGATTCCATTAATATGAAAAAGACACTCACATTCATTAGGATTTTTGGACCATTGCTATCATTACTGGATACAGTTCCCTCAATCCATTGGAAATAATCCAAATGAATCTGAACAAATAAATTTTTACAAGGTTAACACAAAATATGGGAAAACTACTCATTTTTACATCTTTTTATTCTCTTAATTTGTAGATTTCCATTATTCCTATATGTTTTTTTGGGATTTGTTTGTATCCTTAACCCTATAATATATTTATTATTGTTAAAACATAAAACAAAAACATTATGAATGTGGTGATATATCTCAGGAAGATATCCATACGCATTACCAAAGGAATGATGGAATTATGCATATATGAACAACATGTCATAACTGGTTCGTTATTAATATCCTAATAGATGGAACATTCGAAAACACTAATTTTCTAATGAAATTAAAAGTACATTGACATATTATCTTCTTTCAGTAAACCAATTTTATAGATCTATCAAAAAAAATAAACATATCCAAAACAACTTATAGTATAACTTTATTTTACTCTACCTCTAAATATTTAGTTTATTGAATCTGTTGAACTTACAAAACATCACCATAAACTCATGAATCTGATTTTCACAATGTTGATTCAACAGATGTTCTGATAACATTTACTGATATCTCTCTCACTATATCTACATATTTTTTTCTTGATAGTAGTTCTATTTTTAATCATTTTCATTCGAGAACCGAATCTGGTCTCCACTATTACCGACACCAAATCTATCCCATGATAATGCCTGAAGGGTATTCTCTATCCCCATGGGCTAGAAAAAGTTCTCAAGTATCAGTAAATTTTTTTTGGGAACATTTTACCCGAGTATGAAAGCATAAAACATTGTGAACAATCAATAATAAGAATATGAAATTTCAATGTCAAAAAATACATAGGAAAAACCAAAACTGAATACATGGTTTTAAATAAAGTTAAATAGGTCTAGATAAAAATAATAACAGCAGAAATTCAGCGACATGAGTCGACATGACATGTGGTCCTCACCTTTGTGTCGTCTCCACAACACTGCACCATAGGACGGGACTAACAACCCGAATCGCCTTCACCCGAGGCTTTGAATTTACCTGAGTCAAACATAATGAAGTATAATTACACCCAAGGGGATTTAGTCAGGTGTGATACTAATCTCAATAATATTCCACACATATATTCCAAACAGTAAGCAATACATGGTGAAAAAGAAATCAATTTTAAAATGTAATGAAAACCGGTGATAAATTCCAAGAAATAAAACTTTCAATTGAAAAAACATTCAATATAACACTTTTAAAATGTTAACACCTTTGAATAATAACTGTTATCTACTTAAATTTACATCCAAACTTGCCCTAATACATGTTTAAATAACACAAATTCAATGATCACCAAAACGGTGAACACTCATAGGAACTATATAGTCTCGGGCCCTATGTACCTTATACCTCGGTTTAATGTATCCATGTCACAATCATTTACCATGAATGAGCCACAAGTATTGAAAAATCCCATTACATATTATTCCACAAACATCATCCAAATATTTTAGTTAGAGTTTGTGTTATCCATTTTCTTATTGAAACGGGAAGAAAACCCATCTTGATCACTAGACGTACTTGAATATATTTGACCATGTAGTTACCTGGGATTCCCCCTTTTTTCTCATAAAATTTTAGGAAGAAACACACATCCCTTTGGATATAAAAACACTACTAATGGTCACATAAAAAATTGATTATCTATACACACTTTATACAATTTTGTAAAGACCTGAAAATTTCAACAAAAATTTTTTCTTCATTTTATTTGGGATTTTTTGAGTACGCAGTTTCTAACGGCACCTGATTCCAAGGCTCGGTGTGCCCGGAATAATTTTCAGAAGTTTAGCTCTGGTACGTTAAGTGAATGAACAAGAGGGTTTTCCTAACATTTGAACCGGTGCTCGTAATCGAGATCCGAGGACACCAATGGAATCGCAGCGCCGGTAATTGCTTAGAAACACCTTTTTCGGAGTTGCGTTTTCTCGAGTGCGATCACACCAGAAATAATGCAGTAGAAACCATGAGAACTTTGTGTACAACTGGGTTGGTTTGGATACGAAACCAACCGGGCCCTTGGAGCAGAAACGCTTATTTCTTGAGCTCCGGATGTCTGATTGACGTGCCGTCGACTTTTTTGGATTCCTCTTGATGAGAAGGAACTTTTGGAACACTCCTCCTGAGTTTTGGTTGTAGTTGGATAGTGGCCGGGTTGGATTAGACCTGAAATCCAACTGGGCCCCTTGAATGGAAAAGATGATAACATTCAGACCGGACGTCTGTTTAATGAACCGTCAGCGGTGTTTGTGATCACGTTGGGAAACAGTCCCTATGGGTATACCCTATGAGAGTTCGGGGTGTAGTTGAGATGCAGTCGGGTTGGTTCGTAAACGAAACCAACCAGACCCCTGGACGAAAAGGCTAATAACTCACAGACAGGGCGTTTGATTGACACGTTTTCTATTGCTTTGATACCCCTATGACAAGGAGGTTCTTTGAGATACTTCTTTGTGGGACTTGTGATACTTGGAGTATCGACAGTAGCTCGTGGAGCAGACCCTCCAGGAGACGAGCTAGCAGAGTGCAGAGACCTAGTAGCTGACTGAGACTTGATGACTACTGATCAATCGACTCGGAGTGATTCAGATAGCCCAATGGGGTGCGCATGGTTGTAGCGGCAGACCCACGGCAGAGGTGCGCTTGGTTGTAGCGGCCGACCCGCGGTACTTGACAGAATGATTACATATGTAGGCTATGAGGGGGTGCGCTTGGTTGTAGTGGCATACCCATGGTGGGATGCACTTGGTTGCAGTGGCAGGCCCACAGTACTCGATAGGTGCAGTACTTTAGCAGTCCAAGGATAGTGGGACGCGCTTCATTGTTGCGGCAGGCCCACTGTACTCGATAGAGGAGGAGTTCTCCAGCAGCTAAGGTTTCGTTTTCATGAATAAAATCCTGGTTTGAGCTGAGTCTATGACCTACGTGTTTACCTCATGATTGAGATGGGTCACTTGATATCATAGGTATATGTATGGGCATATATCTAAGTTGAGGTTATCATTTGATTTCATAACCTTTCTGTTTCCTCATGATTGTGATGGGTTACTGATGACTTAGGTATAATTAAGGGATTATACCTATGTAAGAGTTATCTGTTGAGTTTCTGCTTTGTGGTTATCCTTGTTGGATTTAGAGATACCTTGAGGGTCTCGGGGTCCCAACTAAGTATAGTTACACTCAGCCCTGCACGGGCTATGCCCGCACCTCATTGTGTTGGATGCAGACGACGGACAGCGCTGACGGAGGCCGAGCATTCGAGGTTTGGACGATACCCGAAGGTAGATCTCACGACGAGTCAGTACCGGGAGGAGACAGAAGGACAGATGATCAGATGTGGAGTACTGAGGAGGGAATTTTTACCTACCCTTCAAGTAGGATCCATGGTGGATGATCCCGGAGTTGTGTGTCTTCTTCCATCTGCATGTATTTTCTGTTGTACTTTCGTTCTGTTGTAGCTGTACATTCAGTTGGTTTTGTATTCTGGCCTATTTACTTTTCATCACTACTTTTTTACTTAGTGTTTTACTTCCTCTTGTACTCTATGGTGTTTTGTTTTCTTTTATAAAAGCAACGCCTTCCCATTTATCGGGATTTACACCTTTGGTGCTAGTCTCCAGCCCCTGGCCTATGGAAGGCGGGCTTGGGGTAGTCATGACACGGTCACCGAGGACAGGTCGTGACAAATTGGTATCAGAGGAGTCAGTTCTACCGAAGAAATTGTAACTCTGATATTTCTTTCTATGAAGCAATAGTGCTAAGGGTACCAAGTGTGGTTTTCTGTTCAGGGAGTCCAGTGTTGGTGCGGGCGGCCGACGTATCCATACACCAGGACCCTGACAACTGATTTCCGAATTTGTGCACGAAAAAACTAGTTGTGTGTGTGTTTTAAAAAGTTTTAAAAGTCAGATCAAACTAGGTCAGCTCACAAGGTATAAATCGTTTGACTGTTTCATGTTTGTTACTTTCAGGATGCCTCCCCGCGGACGACCAGCTAGAGCCCCAAGAGTTGTACCTACTAACAGCCCATCGAGCGACATGGCCTTAGTACAGGGCCCTATCCCAGTTGAGGCACCAGAGGTGGCACTAGCGGTACTACTACCTATTGGGACACCGATGCCACCATCCCCAGTAGTAGAGTGTGCATGTCTCTTGAGTGCACTACCTGAGTTCCAGCGCCAGAGGTCACCCAGGTTCAGGGGAGAGATGGATCCGCATGTGGCTGAGGATTAGATGGAGGCTGTGGTGAGAGACTTCAGGCTAGTGGGGACCCCAAAAGACTTCATGGTGATCCTTGATGCCAGCCTTCTTCAGGCAGCAACAGGCAGATGGTGGAGCCCGATGCTCCAGATGGATGACGAGGTGACACTTCTGTGGGCATACTTCGAGAGCCAGTTCCGGACAGAGTTTGTACCAGCCACCCTTCGAGCGGTACCTATACAAAAGCTGCTACATCTACAGCAGGGTAGCATGATGGTGGCGCAGTACTCAGCGAGGTTCACAGACCTCTCACGCTACTCCACAGATATGGGACGGGACACATTTTTCAGGGCCCGAACCTTCGAGCAGGGGCTCAGGTGAGAGATTAGAGATTCTGTTGTTTTTTACAGCATCCTGATGCAGATAGGGGTGTGGGAGAGAGCCCTCTTAGTGGATATTTTCCTTTCCGAGCAGTCTCCAGTAGTAGGACCCACCACTAGCCGTCATGCGGTAGATTATTCTTTGGCGGGCAGTAGACAGATGACGCAGAGGTCCAAGAGGACCAGACCTACATGTGGTCGACCGCAAGACACAGGATCGTGTGTGCAAGCCACCCGGGGTGGAGAGTGACTTACCAGGAGCAAACAGTGTTACTCCTGCGGCGGGGTTGGTCACATGGCATGTGACTGTCCGACCCTCCATACAGATGACCAACAAATAAATAAAGGACCTCCCAGGCATAGGTAGATGTTTGATCGAGGTGGACCGCAAAGAGAAGGAGACCGTGGCAGAGGAGATGGCCGTGCAGCTGGAGGTGGACGACGCTTCGAGATGTTGCCACCACCACCACCAAGAGGTCCACCCCGACCGCAGGGAATAGGTGGACATAGGAGAGCTCAGCTTCAGGCAGTAGAAGTATATGACTACGGAGCTTCGGAAGAAAGTGGACATGAGCGGAACTAGTGATTTCCTTTTGTTCTTCGTACCTCAAGTTCCATGTTGTTGATACATTTGTGTCTTTTTACTATGAGCTGAAATAATGAAAAGTCACTTACCTTTGTGACATTTTCTTCCATACTTTTTGTTGTTACTAAGATGTTCCGGTTTAAAAACTGTTGACTTGACCCTCACTTTGAGATACCTACTGGAGGAGACCCAGTGACCACACACTGATGCTGATAGTGTGACTCAACCCTTAAGGCGATAGTGACGATTGGAACTATTGGTAGTAACGTCGAGGCCTTACGATGTCGTCTATGGCATAAATACATCATTCATGTCCGGATTGACTATATTAGGAAAAATTGTGGTTCATCCAGGGGATGAGACCATATTTCTCTTATCGGCAAAGAAGAAATCATAGCAGCTCTTCTAGGACCGGAGATGGTCCAGGCCACGACAGAGAAGGTCCAGGTCATCCAAGAGTGGATGAGGATAGCTCAGAGCAGACAGAGGCCTTATGGTGACAACAGGCAGAGACCACTAGAGTTCGAGGATGGCGACCACGTTTTCTTACGGGTCTCACCTCGACGTGGAATTACAGAGTTGGCTGAGGTGGCATGTTATCTCCGCGCTTCATCGGACCCTTCCAGGTACTCAGAAGGGTAGGCAAGGTGGTTTACCGCTTGACCAATCCACCTCAATTGCACCGGGTGAATGAAATCATCCAAGTACCTCGGCTGAGGAGATACGTGCATGATCCTTCACACATCATCGACCTCAGGGAGTTGTACGTCGATGATAGGGTGACATGCGCGGAGATTCCAGTGGAGATCATGGATCGACAAGAGCGGGTCCTACGTGAACGATCGATTCCTTAGTGGCACTTTCACTGAAAGCACAAGAACATCCAGGGGATCACCTGGGAGTGGAAGGCTCAGATGCGTGTTCAGTACCGTTTTTGTATCCCTAGTTTGTGTTAAATCTTTACGGGGACGTAAATCCCTTAGGTGGGAGTATTGTAAAGACCTAGAAATTTCAAGGAATATTTTTTCTTAATTTTCTTTGGGATTTTACAAGAATGCAGTTTTCGACGGAACCTAATTCTGAGGCCCGGTGTGCCCTGAATCATTTTCCGAAGTTTAGCTCGGGTACGTTCAGTTAATGAATGAGCGGATTTTCCTAACTTTTGAACCGGTGCTCGGAATCGAGATCTGAGGACACCGATGGAATCAAAACACAGGTAATTGATTAGAAAAATCCATTACGGAGTTGCGTTTTCTCGGGTGTGATCATACCAGCATTAATACACCAGATCCCATGAGAACTTTGTGTATGGAAGTGTTGGTTCAGATATGAAACCAACCGGGCCCTCGGAGTGGAAATGCTTATTTCTTGAGCCCCGGAAGTCTGATTGACGTGGCGTTGACTTTGTTGGATTCCTCTTGATGAGAAGGAACTTTTGGCACATTCTGCCTGTGTTTTGGTTGCAGTTGGATAGTGGCCGGGTTTTAATGTACCTGAAATCCAACCGGGACCCTGGAACAGAAAAGCTGATAACTTTCAGACCGGACGACCATTTGATTAAACGTTAGCGGTGTTGGTGATCACGTTGGGAAACGGTCCCTATGGGTATACCCTATGAGATTTTGGGGTGCAATTGAGATGTGGTCGGGTTGGTTCGTACACGAATCCAACCGGGCCCCTCGGACGAAAAGGCTAATAACTCACAAACCGGGCGTCCGATTGAAGCGCCGTCTGTTGCTTTGATACCCCTATGACGAGTCGGCCCTTTCAGATACATCTTCCTAGGACTTGTGATACTTGGAGTATTGACAATAGCTCGTGGAGAGTACCCTCCCAGAGATGAGCTAGCAGAGTGCAGAGACCTAGTAGCTGACTGAGACTTGACGATTGTTGATCGATCGACTAGGAGTGATTCGGATAGACCAGTGGGGTGCATTTGGTTGTAGCAGCAGACCCACGGCGGAGGTGCACTTTGTTGTTGCAGAAGACTCGTGGTACTCGACAGAAGGAGTAGTTATGTAGGCTTTGAGGGGGTGCACTTGGTTGTAGCGGAAGACCCATGGTGGGATGCACTTCGTTGCAGCAGCAGGCCCACAGTACTCAACAGGTGGAGTACTTCAGCAGTCCAAGGTTAGTAGGACACGCTTGGTTGTAGCAGCAGGCCCACTGTACACGACCGAGGAGGAGTTTTCCAGTAGTCGTGGTTTCCTTTACTCGAATAAAATCCTGGTTTGAGCTGAGTCTGTGACCTATGTGATTACCTCATTATTGAGATGGGTCACTTGATAACTTAGGTATATGTATGGGCATATATCTATGTAGAGGATATCCATTGATTTCATAACCTTTGTGTTTCCTCATGATTGAGATGGGTTACTGATGACTTAGGTATAAGTAAGGGCTTATACCTATGTAAGAGTTATCTATTGAGTTTCTGCTTTGTGGTTATCCTTGTTGGATTTAGAGAGACCTTGATGGTCTCAGGGTCTCTAATGAGTATCGTTATACTAACCCCTACACAGGCTATACTCGCACCTCGTTGTGTTGGATGCAGACGACGGACAACGCTGACGGAGGCTGAGCATTTGTGGTCTGGACAGTACCCGGAGGTAGATCTCACGACGAGTCGGTACCTAGAGGAGACAAACGGACGGACGATCAGACGTGGAGTACTGATGAGGGAATTTGTACCTACCCTTTTGGTAGGATCTATGGTGGACGATACAGGAGCTGCATGTCTTCTTCCAGCTGCTTGTATTTTCTGGTGTACTTTCATTCTGTTGTAGCTGTATATTCAGTTGGGTTTGTATTCTGGCCCATTTACTTTTCATTACTACTTTTGTACTTAGTGTTTTACTTCCGCTTGTACTCTGTGGTGTTTTTTTTACTTTTATAAAGGCAACACCTTCCTAGTTATCAGGAATTACGCCTTTGGTGCTAGTCGCCAGCCCTTGGCCTATGGAAGGAGGGCTTGGGGTAGTCATGGCACGGGCCCCAAGGATGGGTCGTGACAAATTTTATACACACAATAAAACATTTGGTTTTTTAATAAAACAACTTCTCAAAATCATGCCTTGTTTTATACCCAAAACTCCTTGAAATTCACAATTTGAACACCATCATCACACTTATATGTTACCAAAACCGAAATGTAAGCTCAAAAACATTCAATGAAACAAAAAAAATCAGTTTTAGGGTAGCACCATATGATTTAATAAGTTATATAGTTGTAAATCTTACATTTTCCACGAACATGGCACTTAAAGTTCATATGCCTCACAAAAAACCTTAAAAAAGATTTTCACAGCAAAAACCAAAATAGATAATCATTCAAAACATAATTTTCAGTTATAATATTTCCTAATAAAATCTATTATGTAGTTAAAGGGTAGCCCCAAGTGAACCTACAAAATATTTCTATAAAAGACCCCCAATTTCACATAAAAATGACAGATAAAATTCACTTGCATTAAAAATACAACAAAAACCAATATTTTCTGAAATAAAAAAATTTAGTGAATAAGAAAATACTAAAAAAAGAGCAATCTATGTAACAAGTATTTAATATACATTGGGATCACCTACCAAAATTGATAAAACATTGAATACAATGTGCAAAAACTCAATTGCACCACCACCACACCTCAAGGAGGGTAGATCGAGCCTAGAACTGAAAGTATAGACCAAGAAATATAGAATAAAACCCTAGGTTCAAAACCCTATTTTTTTTCATTTGGAACCACAACTATAAGGGATGAAACCCTGAGTAAATTGTATGAAACATTATTCAAATTGAAAAAATAATGAAGAAGACCCTCATACATGACAGATCTTGAAGAATGGCCCCAAATACATCAGTATATGAATTTTAAAATTGCACAAAATTCACATTAGGTTTGAATAATGAATCAAAAGTCAATTAAGAACTGAAATGGGGGAAAATTAGTGAAAAATAAAAATGTTATGAAGGAATAAAAATACCTTTTTAAATCGGGTCTAATTGTGAAAACTTAAGAAGATTCATCCTAATACATGAAGTAAATGAATTCCAAAAATGGGGATAAGAGAATGGGGAAATCCAAGGGTTAGTGGTCCTGGTTTACAGGTGGAATCACGGCTAAATAATTAAAATTTCTTAATATATTAAACAATTAATTTTAAAAAAAAATATGAAATGGGCTTCTGGGCTTGCCCAATTCCTTAATTAAAAACACAAATACACATAGATTATGGATTCCAAAAGATTACAAATTGACATGGTGGTGTTAATAGGTCATGAAATACTATGTATGAATTTTAATGGACGAAAATTTTGAAGATTGAAGAGTAATAATATAAAAACATTATTTTGAATATCAGGAAATGGGATCACGGTTTGGACAAAATTTTGAAAACACAACATTTCCACCAAAATGCATGGGAAACCCCCAAAACAATGATTTTATGGAAATTAAATAACAGATAGAATTATAATCAGTCATGTATTTGACCATTGTCTCCACCATTAAAACATTCTGCCCCGAAAATTTATCTTAAAGCGTGATCGAAAAAAACATGGGATAATCTTCCTCAACCCTAGACATTCACTCCCATGTCTCATGTGTAACATTTCTATGCTACCAAAACACCTGGACCTTTGGAATAGAATTTCATTGATTAACCTTTTCTTGGAAATTTTCTATTCTCATTGGCCTCTCAATAACTGATAAATCAAGTTTTGTATCCAAGTCCTCCCAATAAACTACATGGGATGGATCTAGGTTGTATTTCTTCAACTAGGAGATATGGAAGATGACGTGGATGGATGAAATCTGGGAATGTAGGGAAAACATGTATTCAACCTTTCCAATAAGATAGGTGATCTCAAATGGTCTGACATACCATGACGTCAGCTCCACATTATTTCCAAATCGATGATATCCCAGATGAGGTGCAACATTCACGAATACCCTATCACCCACAGATATCTCTAGGTCTCGACACCTCTAGTAATCATTAGATTTATTGAGACACTGATCTATCAATAAGATATTCCTAATCTACATGACCTTCTCAGACGACTCTGGCACCATACTAAGCACCAACAGTGAGGTATCACTATCCTCATCCTGACACAGGGGGGACTGACAAGGCTGACCATAGAGCACCTAAAAAATAATCATTATAATAGATTATTGGTAAATTTTATTATAAAAAACTCAACAAATACCAAATGGATATCCCAAGAATCACCAATGTTGAAAACACATGCACGAATCATTTCCTCCAAAATTGGATTATCTCGTTCTGTAAGACCATCCGTTTATGGATGGTATGTCGGTATCATCTTAATCTGATAACAAAAGGCCTTCTGAAGGCCTTCCCAAAACCGAGATGTGAAGAGGGGTTCTTTATCTGAAAAACATATGATAGAACGTCTTCGAGACTTTCCATCTCCTAAAGATACTAATTTACCAATTCTTCCACGTCAGCAGTATCTCTGATAGGAATGAAGTGGGATAATATGGTCAGAGGATCAATCACCACCAAAATGGAATTCTTACCTTGAGGTGCATGAAGAAATCCATCAATTAAGTCTATGTAAACCACATACAACATCCAAGTAGGAATGGGTAATGGCTAGAGAAAACTGGATGGACTTTGATGCTCTGCTTTCAACTACTGGAATGTGTAGCATCTCGACACGAACTCTATGATTTCTCATCTCATACCAGGAAACCATAACTATAGACAGAAATCATAATACATCTTTGTGGTACCTAGATGGATTTCCCACAGATGATGGTGGATATCCTTCATCACCCACTTCTAAAGAGATGACATCATTAAAAAATGTCCCATGAAGAATAATATTCTTTCTGGAGATGATGACCAATCAGAGGATGTATCCCCACTATGAAGAAACTGCCTTGACCATTGAAAAAGATCATCACTAGGTTTTTCTCGATGAATGAACTCCAAGAAGGGATTCAACTGAACACTTTCCAGGAACGCAACTCTATCATGCTCTTTGGTATCTACATGCATATATGAAAAGAGCCCCATCAATGTCCACTCATCACTAGACTTCTCCTAATCATGCACTATAACTAGTCTACTCAATGCGTCAACCACCACATTACCCTTTCCAAGAGTATAGACAATGTCAATGTTAATCCCCTGAAAGTACTTAGTCTAGCAATGTTGCCTCAAGTTGAAGTCCTTATGTGAGAAGTTGTAGTCCAAGATTTAGTGATCATATTACACCACAAAATTCTCCCCAAAGATTAAGTGACTAAAAGTCTTAAAATAATGCATCTAATATGCTAACTCTTAGTCAGGGTTCATGTAATTATTTTCATGTGGTCGGAGTTGGTGAGATCCATATTCCACCTAGTGATCATCTTGCATAATCACGAACCCAAGACCCATACTCTAAGCATCACAATAGAACCCATACTCATTCTCGGCCTTAGGAAAAATCAGGAGAGTAGTAGCAGTCAACCACCTCTTCAGCTGATCAAAGTATTCTTGACATTCTGGGCCCCATACAAACATCACCCTCTTCTGGGTGAGCACACTCATCGTTGAAGAAAGATGAATGAAATCCAAAACAAATCACTTGTAATAACCAACCAGGACAAAGAAAAATCATGATCTCAAACATATTAATCAGTTTCACCCATGAAATGACCACACTGATCTTTTTGGGTCCATTTAAACCCCCTGGTATGAGATAAAATTCCGAAGAAATTTCACTTCCTTGATCAAGAATGTGGACTTGGACAACCTTGCATAGAGTTAGTGATCCCACAATCTTCCCAAGATGATCTTCAAGTGATGATCGTGTTAGATCTAGAGTATACTATAATATCATCCATGAACACCACAATGAATGAACCAAGATACCAGTGGAAGACACTATTCATGAGCTCTACAAAGACCACTGGAGCATTGGTCAATCGAAACAGAATGACCTAATAAAAAAGTGATTGTAACTACTTAAGAAGGATATCTTTGGGATATCTTACTCTCTCACCCGGAGTTTATAGTATCATGAGTGAATGTCTATTTTTGAAAACCGCTTTTACAACTTTGACTATTCGAACAAATCATCTATTCTATGAAAATTGTATTTTTTTCATAATTGTTAATTTATTCATCTTCTGGTAGTTGATGCACAACCTGAGGGGTCCATCATCATTATTCACAAACAACATAGAAAGAGCCCGATGGGAGACTCCTGGGTGAATGAATACTTTGTATTCTATGTTGTTCAGCTATATCTACAATTCCCCATAGCTGAGTGGGGGCCATACGATATGAGGGAAGAGATATCGGCTGTGTTCGCAGTGCCAGATCAATTGAAAACTCCAAATCTCGCTCAGAGGGAAAACCTGAAAAATAATCCTCAAATACCTCCAGAAATACATCCACTACATGTAGTAGGGTGCCATTAGGGAAAAAGAAAATCGTCCTCTAACATAAGCGATGATAACTATAAGATAAGAATTCCCAACACTGGGAGTTGAGGTCTTGCGTGACCCAATTGAAGATCACAATCACCATGAATAACCTAACAACTCCCATCAGGTTCCATGAAACTCACATGCCACCTATAGTAATCAATGTGTGCCTGGATTTGTACAATACAATTAATGTCAAGAATCACCTCAAAAAGATCCATACCTAAGACGAATATTCCCCACTCCTTCTCAATCCCTCGCAAGTAGAGCGCTCAAGATGGGCACTTGAGACCCTGCTCCTTCTTCGTTCCTAGTAGCATCTCTAAATCCATCGAAAAATACAAAAATTCAGTTGTAATGTTTAGCATCTCCATAAAATGGTAGTAAGTGAATGAAATAGAGGCACCAGTATGAAAAAGAGAAGCAACTATAGATGATGTGATCAAAATGGTACCTTTAACTATCAACAGTCCCACCTCTAATCATGAAGATACCTGATCGAAAACATGGTGACTTCCAATCATTACCTGATGATGACTAACAATTTGTAGTAGTTTTCAAAACTGTCTCTTCTGGGAATATTACCCAGCCTTACCACCACGACCACCAAATAGTTATCCTCCCATCCTGAATGGATCTGATTGTGATGAACTTCTTTTGAATCCATTGACCCTGACCCATTCTGTAGTGGATGTGGAACCTCTTAAAATCACTCCAAGTGACCCATACCTTCATGTTGGTAACAGGGCATCAGAGGAAGTGGGAATTTTGGTTTGATGTTCCCCAACCTCTTACACTGGTGGAACATGACCGATCTCACATCAAAAGCTACATATGTGAACTTCCTTGAAGTGTGGCCTGGACTACCACCTCCTTTTTTCTCATGTTTCTTCTTATTCAAATTCTTCTTTGAAGAGAAGCAACTACCCACTGACCCAAAAAAGTATCCTACCATTTTTTATCAAGTTTCACCATACACACCTGGTCAACAACCTCAACATAGGTCCCTAGCATGAACAAGAAAACATGGGAGAAGATATTTGGTCACAATACTTTCTCATACCTCGGGGCCTTTGATTGCTCATTAGAGAGGATTTAAAGAGCATACCAAACCAACTCAGTGAAACAGCTGGCATACTCCATCACTGATTGATTCCCCTGATCAAGATCCAAGAACTCTTGGGACCTGTCATATTCGAAGACATTTGTGCAATATTGTTCATTGAAGACAACCTTGAATTCCTCCTGTGCATCTACTCTTTCATCTCAGTTTGAAGTACTGATTCCCACCACATGCATCTAGGACCCTCTAACAATAACGGTTCACACTTCACCATGAGCTCCTCGGGTGTATCCATGAACTCGAATATGCACCTGATTTTTTCGACCCATTCCTCTGCTTCTTGGGATCCTACGCTACCTTGGAATGAAGGTTGCTTGTTTTTTAGAAACTTTTGAGAATTATATTTTCTATGAACTATCTCTTATTACCTTATATGAATGGGAATAAGATCCATTCCCTGTACCAGATCTTTGAAGACTTGGACCACAACCTCAACTAGCCTCTGATTAATCAGTGTGGGATAACTCTATACAGAGTCCTCCTGTTAACTCATTGGAGCTTTTCGGGGAGGCATGCTGCTACAAAATGTAACCGTCACAAAAAAATATTCAATAACACAATTATGAATATTATAATCAAATACATCCAATATAAGTAATATTAACACTTTACAATAATAAAATAAACAACTACTCCAACCCCACCAGATGTCCACGTGTGGTCTGCTGCCCATAAGGCTCACCTCGAAGTGAAGTCAATCAGAAAATTCCAACACCCCCTGGGGACTAAAGGCTTTCCATGAGAGGTCTGGGCCAGGAACCCTACGTGCAACCAAATCCCCGAGCCCCGACATTACTAGCTCTTCCATATCTCAAATCATCCAAAAATTGTAATATAAACCAAAAACATTAAACTCCATTGATAACATTTTTCCACGAACTGAATCTAGTCTCCAATAATATCAGAACCAATTTCATCCCATGACAACGCCCTAATGGAGTTCCTGATTCTCAGGCTCTAGAATAACTTCCCAGATATCAATAAATTTGGTTTGGGAATGATGTACCCGAGTATGAAAGCATAAAATGTTAAAAACAATCAATAATAAGTATCTGAATTTTTAATTCCAAAGAAGACATATGAAATTACAAGAACTGAATACATGGTTTATATAAAGTTAAATATGTCAAAAAATAATGTAAATATCATGATGTCTTCCACAATGACTCTACACAACTAGGGGTCATCACCCCCATGACATCTCCACAACATCACACCATAAGAGGGGACTAACAACTCGAACCGCCTTCACACAAGGATTTTCCTTTACCAGAGTCAAAAATAATGAAGTTTACTTACAACCAAGGTGTTTTGGAAGGGTTTTATCTTAATACAAAGAACATACCACCCAATTATTCCAAATAGTAAGCAATACAATATGAAAAAGAAAGTAATTATAATATGTAAAGAAAAGCGGTGATAAATTCCATGAAATGAAACATTCAATTGAAAACAGGTTTTCAATATAAAACAATAATAATACTTAAAATTTTGAATAATACATGTTAGCAGATGTAATGTAAATCCATAAACACCCGACAAAATGGTTAAATACCAAAAATTAAATGAACACAAAAACCGGGAACACCCCTAGGCACTGGATAGTCTCGGGCCCTATGTACCTCGTACCTCAGTGTAATGTATCAAAGTCATAATATGTTCCCTTGAAATACCAATATTTGGGAATATACTCATAAACTATTGGTCCCATAACATCATCAACATAGTTTAGTTATAGTTGTTGTTATCCATTTTTTTTGAAAATGGGACAAAACCCATCTGGATCACCAGTCCGATGAGTACGTATCCTCCCACCTAGGTATCTGAGCTTCCCCCTTTGTGCTCAAACAATTTCCAAAATTAGAAAAAATCCATTTTCTTGTAAAAAAACCAAAAATGGTGACATAAAAACAATACATTATCTATACATAATATATAAAATGTTAATCAAACAACAAAACATTTGTATTTTCAATAAAAAAAATTCAAAATCTTGTCTTCTTTTATAACCAAAACTCAATAAAGTTGTAAATTGGCATACCATATGCACACTTATAAAACACCTAAAAATAAAATTAATCACAAAACCGTTCAATTGAATCCAAAATTCAGTTTTATGGAAGCCCCATATTTTTTAATAAGTGATATCTTTGTAAAACCACCATTTCCCCCAAAACAATGCACTTAAAGATCATTTTCTTCCAAAACTCCATTAAAATAGATTTTCAAATAAAAAAAATTGGGAATCATAAAAATAGTATTTTTGGCCCTAATACACCTAAATAAAATGAAATAAGTAGTTATAGGGTGGCCCAAAATTAACCAAAAAAATATTTATATGAAAACCCTCCAATTTTAGATAAAAATGACACTTAAAAATCAATTTCATTATAAATACCACTAAAAAAACTTTTACAACAATATTAAAATTATATAAACACGATAATACTATAAACACAGTAAACTAATTCAGAAGGATTGCATACACATTTTAATAACCTACCAAAACATTTAAAACCTTGAATCCTTTATGAGGAAACTCAATCGCACCACCACCGCACCTCAAGGAGGGTAGATCAAGCCTAAAACCAAAAGAATAGACCAATAAATACTGAATCGAAAGATAGTTTTCAAACCCTTGTTTATAGAAACTAGGATCCACAAGGATAATGGAAGAAACCTTAATAAAATTGAATGACACCCTACATAAATTAGAGGAAAATTGATGGAGACCCACAGACATGATGTGTCTTGATGAAATCACCCCAAATTACATATTATATGAATTTATACACATCCAAAAATGAAATTGAGGTTTGTATATAGAATATAAGTTCAAATTGAAAACTAAAACAGGGGAAAAAGAGTAAAAAATGAAGGAGTTATTAATGAATCAAATTACCTTTTTGAATCTAGATGAAATGTGAAATCCTTTGATGTTTCGACCTAATCCACGAAGAAAATGAGATCCAAAGAGTGGGAGAAGAAAATGGGGGCCCTAAATGATTTAGTGGGCTCTGGTGAGAGGTGGAATAAATGAAAAATCATTAATATTGAATAAAATATTAAATAAAAATATTGTTTTTTTAACTAGAAATTGGATTCCGGGATAAACCAATTCCTTAAATAAAAACCCAAATACACAATGATTATGCACATATAATGGGTAAAAATTGGAATGGTGGAGTTAATAGGTGTGGTGAGGCCATTTTATAATTTGAATGGATGAAAAATGTAAAAAATTGAAGGAGTTATAAAAGACTGATTTTTTTTTAAATATGGAAATGGGCTCACGATTAGGCCCAAATTTTGAAAAACCACCATTTCCACCAAAATGCATGGAAAACGCCCAAAAAAAGAAAGAATTAAAAATAAATAAAAAATACCTTTAAATTAAGTCATTTCTTGAACATTTTTTCTATAAAATAAAATATATTTATCAATGAGGTATAATAATTTTATACCAAAAAATTCCTTAATATATTTAGTTAATTGTTATCAGTGAAATATTTGGTTATGTAAATTTTTAGTTATGAATAATATAATAAATTTTTTATAATCATAGAATTTGGTAAAATATATATAATTTATAGTGTAAAATAATTATTCCAAATATTCTATTAAATATTAATTGAACCATGATAATTATCTCATGAATATAGATAATTTATTATCAAAGATAACATTATATTAATATGTTTCATTTATAGGAATGAAAATATCCTCAGTACAATTCAGTAACTCCATTTCAGAGTCCTAAATAATTTCATTCATAAATTTTATTATTGATTATTTTGAACATTTTTCTCAGTATAAACAAATCATTATCATCTAAGAACTGAAATTATTTATGGTTATTCTTGGTGAATATCAAAATAAAAATTATCCAACAGAAATAGCCCCAATATTCATGAAAAATTATATGTGATTATGTTCTATGATTATTTGATCACAATATTTAGTTATTCATATTATCATCTCATTTTTAGGATTAATCCATGCATATTATTATATTTAATTTCTATATCTCTTATAATACGAATCCTATGATAAATTATCAATATGATATCTACATACTTTTCCATTACCTTAACAATTACATTTCTACAATAATTTTCAATATTAATTGAAACAAAAATCATGGGATACTCTTTCCGTTAGGATATAATTACATAAAATTTTAATTCTAATATTATACCTATGTTTTTGAATTTAGGACTCCTAAATAATTATAATAATCATTATGCTTCGTATGAGCATATAAATTTTCTTACAGTAAACTAATTTCGTATGGTTCTCTATAAAATTTAATTCCATTTCATGAATCCTAAATCATATGAGATATTAAAATTTTCTAATGTAATTGTAAAATTTAAAGACTCATTACTATATTTTTCAATAATATGTCATGGAACTATTTTTAATCAATTAAAATAAAAAAATATATCTATTCTCATTAGATATTGTTATAAAAAATGTACATCTACATCTAGTTATATTGTATTCATATTTGAATAATAATTTCCCACAAAATCTACATGTATATATCCCATATCCTTATTATAAAATGAACCATGTAATTTATCAATAGGAGATGCTATATAAACAAGTCACTATGAGTTTTTAAAATTTTACTAATGTTATTTAGGTCGTAAATAAGTTAAACATATATCCTCTTTCCACAAGGAATCACCATGGAGAACACCTTCTATAGGACATTGTATCACAACTTCTTTCTGTTGATACAGTAAAATTGATACATAGACCTTTTGTTAATGTAAATAAACTTGATGATGCATCTGTTCTTGGTGAGATTTTACTTCATACACTCCATTCAGATTACATTATCTGTTAGTTCATTAACATCGTCTATCACCCAACTTAGGGTGTTCTTCAAGGGTATTCATTGGTGTCAAAATTTTATGGGCTAATTAATTCATCATATATCTCAACTCACTACACTCCAAGAAAAAAAATAGAACAAATATTTAGATTTTTTTACACACTTATACAATATAAATGATACATGACATTTATGATCTACTTCTTTGGTGTTACACACTATTCTGCTCATAGTTATCAAGACACAATAATTCCTTTAATTAAGTATACCATCTTTTGATAAATATAATTCGACTTACTAAACATTAATTTCCATTTAGTGAACATATTTTTTGATACATAAAATAACATATATAGTTTCAATATTGTTATATTAATGAATAAAATACAGTCACAAATACTCAGGTTGTATTTTATTTTAGAAATCACGTTATTTTGAAGCATTTCATCTTTATATACATGACATTTTTTCCATCAAAAATCACAAAATCCAATTAATTCATCATTCATATTAATGAAATAAAAATTTTCTTGTGATCATCATCCATAGTATCAATCTTTTATGAAATATTTCTACAAGGTATGTAAATATGTATCTTTTAGTTTTATCAGTCAAATTCTGCATATGAATTGTCTGGAATTTCATACATATGTTATAATATTGGTGATCCAAATGATATTTTTATTTATAATGATGTTGTACCTATCTCATATAAAATTTAATTATATTATTAATCACTATTTTTAAAATGTATATCAATTTAGTAAACATATGTCTCTTCTTTTAGAAAGCGTCTTCTATTTGTTCGTTATCCAACAACTCATCTTCTAGATTTTCTACATCATTCAATGGTTTTCTTATTTCGATCATCTCATTTTTAATGGATGGGATTTAATATATTTGTGGTGTCTTATCATAATATTCACCTTCTATATTGTTAGGTGGTTTCACTTATTTAATATTTTTAAAGTCCACACAATGGAAACATTTTTATTAACTTATAATATAGTCCACAATGCTTCCTAATCCTTTAGCACTAACCATAAGTATAATGAAATTTTATTTTATCAATAATTATAAATTTATATGATACTTAAAATGAAATAAGTTAATTTCATTCCCTCATTCAAAATAATTCATTCCAATAAACAACCTTAAATATAATCACATGATATATCTATATTAGAAGAAATTATTTAATAATCCATCAGTTTCTTCTTAAATTAGTATAACATTAATCTATGGTCATGAAACATTGAATGGTTTCACCATCCATGGGTATGAAAATATAATAGTCATTATTTTAACATCGAAAAAATATACATATACAGAACCAAAAATTATTCTTCATCATCAACTGCATTAAAGTACATTGAATGTAATTATCCATAGTGATTGAACAAAAAATATTCCATATCAGAATCGTCTGATGGAATCTACAGAAATTATCTAATCCTTTAATGATTTTGAATAGGATATATATTTCAAAGAGATTAATAGTTTTTTAATATTGGAGAATATCTACATGCTATTAATATTTTGATATATATCTCCAAAGCTTGAAGAAATTATATATATGGAGAAGAAGTAATAACTCACTATAAAATTAAAAAACAATGTATCAAATAATTGAATGAGGAGAACCAGTGAAATTATTATTCACTGATTTTTGTAGAAGAATAAAATTAATGAGTATTGATGGAGTTCTATATATACTTATAGAAAAATAAGTTTTTAAAAATCTATTTTATGAGAGGAGGAAAATAAGTGCATTATTTAGAGTTTTTTCCCCCAAAGAAGAAAAATTTATCATAATATCTTCATCTACTTCTTATGTGATTAATATTGAAAAGTAATCATATTCAGTGAAGATAAAAAATCATTTTTTATTTATAAAAACATGATTAATGGAATTTTATATGATTATGTATGTGTAAAACTAATAAGAACAAAGATCAATCCGACCAAAAACTATATTGAAGTCTAATTGGGTAATGTAATATTAATATGCCCCTAGTTTGATATGATAATATTATTTTTAATGAACATGTTAGTAGGATTCATCCAATGACTATCTAGAGACATGGTAATTTTTTTACAGATAAAACCTTATCATTGTAACCTCATTGTATGTCAATAGTGGATCATGTATCAGGGATTTTCAAATTAATTGAAAATATTGACTACATTTTTCATCAGTAAACATATTTAATTTATATAATGTTTATGTGTGTGTCTTTTTAAAATGTTTCATATAAAAATTAGTTTGGTAAGGTGGTATTTTTGAACCATTCTCATAATAGTAAATTTGTTATTAGAAAAATTGACTAAACTGATTAGTTTTTATAAATGGCCTCCAACACAAATTTTCCACCACTTATTGGTAAAGGCATCTCTATTCAATCCACTAAATCAGTATCAAATCTCATTTCACAACTTATGGGATTCCTAATATAATTTTATTCTCTTATGATTATTTTATTAAATCATTTTATTTTAAGATGGAGTGATATTTTCAACTCAAAACAACATATTTTGAATAGGATTGTAACCATACCTAGACTTTGAGGAACAAGGAAAATAATGTGACTACAAGATCGGGTTATTCATCTCCTTAATTCCCAGAGGAATAAATTTCAATATTCATTTTCCATGATTTAAAAGAAGGAATAATTTTATTTGAAAAAGAATAATGATTGGTTGATTATACAGTAAAGAATATGCATAGTTTATATACCTCAAAAAAATTAAATAAACCATTTGATCAATAGATGAGAACAAATTGGTTTTTATATTGTCCTAATTTTGAATCTAGAATATGTAAGGATGATAATATATTTATATATTTTTACAAAATTTAAATTTATGGATTGTATCATCTTCTACATTATGATCCCATGTTATAAGGATTTTTTTTAAAAAAATAGTTGGAAGTGATCACCCAACATGAGGACGAGTAGAAAATTAGAAAGAATTTCATCAAATGATTCTTACCTGTATAATGGACCCCAAAGAGATAGAGAAAATTGAATATAAAAATATTTAATAATAAGAAATCTAATTAAAATATTATGAATAATGGATCAATACATACCAAGGAAATGAATATTTCACTAATTGTTTTGATGGGTAGATTTTTAAAATGAAGTGAAAAACTATTTTAGCATTAATATTTCAAAATTGAGAATATAAATTAATGGATAAAATCATAAATTAAATTGGGTGGTTGATTCAATATAAGGTTTTGTTTAATGGATATTATGTTTATATGTTTCCAAATTATTGAGAAGATATGTTCATGTTGATTAAGTATTATAACAAAACTATCAATATGTTTTGTATTTTACAAAAAGATACCAATGTAACCCTTTGAAATGATCATATTTATTTCTCAAAATTAATGGATGATGATGATAGAACCATATATTATTACAAGGATGATCATATTTTTCAATAACATATAACATGTTGATGAATGAGTATTATTCCATATAAATATTTTAATTTATTTTCTTAGAAAGGTAAGGTACTAAACATAAATAAATATAATAAATGTTCAAATAAGAATCTATAAACAATACATGTTTATAATTATATAAATATAAAAATATATGAGAAATATTTTTTTTATATGACCATTATAAAATGGGATTATTTATGTAGGAGTTTATGTGTTGGTTTAGAAAATTAACTTGAGTGAAATTAGGATGAATCCCATGGTAAAATTATTTTTTAAACAGGAATTCAGTGATAATATTTAGTTGAATGAAAAATTATGAATATTTTTGAATATTTTGTGAATCATTTATATATAAATAATTGATTATTTGTAAAATCTAAAAACATGAGTTTTATATTAAATTATTATTTTATAGGGTGAATGCTTCAGAAGAATTAATATTCCTATATTATTTAAAATTATTCATCTTAAATAGATTTTGAAAGAATGGAGATATCATTAATATTTTCCATTATTGTAGTCATAATGATGGTTCATTCACATTGACAATTTTATTAAAGAAAAAAATTAGGACAAGGTTTTTGTAGAGAAACTGGGAGATATATTTTGGAATTGTGATGAAGAATGTTTTCACTAAAATAATAATAAAAACTTCTATTATGGTTGATGGTTCATCCACGAGTAATGGAAAAAATTGTATGGATTGTTACATTTTAATAATTTTCTTCTTCTATTGACTATTAAATGGATATATCATGGTGACATGAAAAAAATCATTGGATTTTATTATATTTTGAAGAAAGAACAATAATGATGTAAAATTAGCCTAAGATTCTCATAAAAGGATACCTCAGTAAAAGGAACATTTAAGAATCAATTTAATAATTCATTGTAGCCTTCAAATATAGCCTATGATTGTTTTGTAATTTGGACATTAGATTTCGAGATAGCATAAAATATGGGAGAATGGTGAAAAAAATATAGCTTATAGAAAAGAGAATATTCCACATGTTGGAATTTAATTTCGTGAGAGGATTTCATCAAATGATAATCCAGAGATAATAAATTTATTTTTTGAATATGAACAAATGATGAAGGTGAAACCAATGATTTACAACTATATGGTCAGTACATGGAGAATCCATAAATAGGATTTTGTTTTTATTAAATATGAAGGAAGATGGTATTCATGTACTATACAAAATGATGATGAATCTGAGGGGAGAACATTGATGTCCATATTAAAATTATTCCTAAAAAATATGTCAAACAGAATTATAAATGGATAAACATGGTAATTTAAGGTGTTGAATATTCTCAGAGGGAGTGTGTTAGAAAAATATCTTGTCTTCAAATATAGAATGGTAATTGATGAATTCGAAATAATAGATTTATTTCTAAAACTATTTTCTAATAAACATGTAATGTTCTAATTATATTTGATGATGTTGATTTTTTTTCAAAATGGGAGAAATATATTTATAACAAACAATCTAGTTGATTTCCAAAAGGTGAGATCATGAAATATAACAATTTACGAGATGAAACATGATGTATATTACGATCTGATTCCCCTTATATGGTAGATAAGTTAAAAAGATGTGGATCCAGATTCAATAATCATCTACATCATTCTTGAAATTTTTTTTAGAAACTGACTATAAGACATCATTACAAATGTAAACAATTATAATCCCTCAAAATTCATAGGAAAATAGTATTATAAAATAAATTTGTAAAATATATTTTAACAATTATTATAATTGGGAAATATTAATGAGGAATACTATGTATTTTTTAAGATTAAGATAATAATTTTTAGTAGAATATAATTGAATAATTTATTTATGTTTATTTATAAACATTAGCTAATATATATCAATAAACATTTATATACTGGTTGGTTTTATTGTTAATATCATCCTAAAAATATTATAGTTCTTATATAAGAGTTTTTTTTTGTATAATTTCATTTGCTATCCAATTGAATTGATAATTAGAAACTGTGATATTTATATCAAACCCTCATTTATTCTAAACGAAGAATGAGTCATTTAGAATTGATGAAAAATGTTTACATTAAAGTTTTATGAGTATGAATTGATACCACACTATTAAGATTTTTTTTATTTTCATTAATAAGGTGGTATAAATTGAAATTAATAGTTGATGATAATTTTGGACAGTGTAAAATTTAAAAAAAGAGTAATTGTACACATACATTCAAAAATTATTATGTGGGCATTGAATATAAATACAAAGAGTGATACTCTTGAGAAAATATATGTGGTCTACATTTTTTAAATATTTATTCAATTATTATAAATAACTCCAGGGATTTATATAAATGTATTTGAGAAGAATATATATAAATAATGAATTTTTTGGGTGAAAGTGACCCTAGATGTTAGGTTATATGGACATATAAAGTATATATGAATCATCCCAATGTAGGTTCCAGTTTTTTTGTGTATAATGGTTTATAAGAAACTTCATTGAATTTTACATTGTAGAGAATTTTTATTGATGATATGAAAATGTGAGATAATTTCATTAAATATTTGACATCAACATATATTTATGGATAAATATTTTTTTATGATTTTTAGTTCCATGATGGTGTTATTTTGGTAAATTAATTATCTCTATGATGTTAGAATTTTTGACATCTATCCACATGATTCCTTGATTGGAATGTATTAAAATGGATGTGAAATATTTACTGAAGAGGTTAACAAGGTTAATATAAATTTAATGGTGAATTTTGATTTCTAGAAACATTTTCAAGCATATCATATCTGTTCATTATGATTAATCCCAATTAATATATCTAATAATATGTTTAGATGTATTCATGGACTCTTTATTGGGTCTTTGTGAGTGTGAATTTCCAATGTGTATATATATATATATAAATTGTAATACATTAACTGTCACATGTGAATGACTCCATAGAAAATGGGTTTCCCTCAAAATGGAGCATTATGGGGGGAAACTAGTAATTTAATGGAATATATAACATGGGATTTAGGTAGGACATTACATAATATTTATTTTCCTCAACTTTATTGTTGATTCATTGTCGATGTAAAATAAGATAAAATATTTAATGAAATTTAATCCTTTAATTATCACTATCATATTTATATTTCTACTTAAAAATATTTATATATATTATATAGTGATATCCTCACAATGTTATAAATTTATATAGAGGATTATGGAAACATTGGTTATGATTTATTTAAAGGGGGATCCAAAATTCAATAATCAGGGCTGAATAAGATAGAATCATTGATGACATTTCATAAAGACTCATTCTCCTCAAAAGATCAATAACTTATAGAGGAATGTCTGTGTGGGTGTGTATTTATCTTTAATTTTCCTTTATTTTTTATAATAATATTTATCCTAGAAATCCGAAACCAAAACTAAAAAAAATTAATCCGTTTAAATATATAAATTTTAATCAAATTCATGTTTGTTATAATTTTAATTTTTTTGTTCTAAATTTAAATTTTTTTCATCACATTAACTTCAAATATATTCAATAATTGGTGGTAAAAAAAATAAAATCCCTCAATGGATCCTTTAATTAGTTTTTTTATCCCTATTATTATATTTTGATTCATCACAAGATTTCATTTTAGAGGTTGTCAGACCATTTCAGTTGAGAAAATTCATTATGTGATTGTGAAAAAATTACATATATCATTGTTTTATCTTGATATTCCTGTATTATAGAATGAATGAGATTTTATGATGATTAAATGTTATTGAATATCGATATGATGATTATATATTTACAAGTATGGGAATGCTGACTGAAAATTCTTATTTGGGGGGAAATGAATCATTTTGTATACAACTGGTGGCCGAAATATGATTTCAGGAATGGTGTTAACGAAATTCAATGTGATAATGTATGCTTTTTGTGAATATAATGTAATGGGATAAGGTGGATGAGATATTTTGAGATAATATCTCTATTTATAAATATATTTACTATATAAATTTTTGTTTTAAAGAACATGTGTTGGGAAGTCCATATTTCATGGAACTATGGTTTATGGTGGAGAAAAATATAACAATGTCATGTGGTGGTCCCACATTACCTATAACCCTATATGTATATACTTGTTTTGTATGCTGATTAAATATCTCATGATATTCTTGTGGCCCATATTTTATAACTTATTGAATCGGTTTACACTATAGATAGAAAATGGAACAGTTATCCATTGGATCTTCGGAATGCCTCCTAGAATGTTAGAGGATTCTGAAATGTAACAGGGGTAAGACAAGGATTAGTGGGAGGATATAACCCCATTATTAGAGTGATAAATCATAAAAAATAAATTAATTTTCGATATATTGTAGTCTGTAGACAAATATATACATTAAAAATTATATTAAAATTTAATTATGCGTACAACACAAATGAAATTTTTAAATCATAATAACTAACTACTCAATTGGATGATTACATTTTCCGTGTGATAGAAAAAAATGAAATAAAATTATGTCCATTTTCTGACTCCCCACATCAGCTCATACCGATCTCAAATCCCGAGAGATATATTATTATCATCCATGTTATACTGAAGACTTTTCCCAAACAATAACTAAATCATCTTGAGGTTCTTATCAGGTATATAGTTCAATGGTTTTCCAATTAGTGTGCGAGAAAGAAATAAAGTTAGGTACCAACAATTTGGTTTTGTAATATCTTGTAAATGTAGTGGTATCTTTATTTAAGATGTTCACGGTAAATAAATATCTTCTTCAACAAATAATTAAGTCAAATTGAGTACCTAATTCAAGCCAATTCAAAAATTTCACTAAAAAAATCAAGATGTGTATATTATCCAAAATATACTGACAACAATAAGGTTATATAAACATTACCTAGGATGAGTTCGATGAGAATATAAAATCCCCAGGTACATAAACCTAGTCAACAATACCACCTTTTTTAGTTCCTCGAATTTTATGATAAAATATTATGATCGTGATATGCAATATATTTAACCCAAAATGCTCATGGAATGCATAATAGGCATCACATACATCCCATATACAAGTTTTCTTAGCCATGGATAATACCATAAATATCGAATACTGTCCCTATGGGTTTCCCTCATCTAGAAAATTTTCTTGATAAGTATCTCAACACCCCATATGAGAGTATTATAATCATGATAATACACCTTATAATCATATAAATTCATAAAAATGGGTGGTTTCTCATACAATTCATTCATTATATAACCTCTCATCTATGTCATATGCCTATGAATAACATTGACCTCCCTATTGGGGGATTTTTCCTTATAACAAATCACACCGTCACCAAAAAATAATTCCATTAATTTATCATAATTATGAAAATTATACAAATTGAAACACTTTAAGAAAAAAATCATAACCATTGATTTCACGGTTCTTATTTGATTTGTAATACCAATTTCCTACTCCTCAAAATGTTACCAGACTCATTATAGTTTAATCAATATCAGGTCATCGACCTAGTTTCTAGGGAAACCCACATCTTCATCTCTGCCCATCCCCATGTACAAAAACTCATTAACACATCTCAATATTGAACTCACCTGGACCCCTAGGTCATTACTATAATAAAGGGATAATAGTTGGGATCCACTTTGAAAACTAGTTTCTAAGCATATTCCCATGATGGATGGAAAACCCATACTTGGAATAGCCATGGTAAACTCATAGACACATATGCCTCATGGGTACACTGTACTGGTGAAGGTGTCAATATATAGATCAAGTTTCATATCAATATATTAGGTCACTCTATACCATTCAACTCATCATTATAAAGTTCACTAGTACAACGGTAATATCCACTATGGCCAAACTATCCAAAAGGTCCCTAACCTGACCCACTAGGGTAAAATATATCAAGCCTCATCATATCCCCTCTTGAGGTGTCCATGTTATAGGTTTAATTTCAATTCAATGCCTCAATTATCTATGACCATGGAATCAAGCTAGTTATTATGCTTCTCTATGGACATAACACATTTTCACATTTATTTCATGTGCTCATAAAATCTGACAAATTAATTTTTCTCTTAATATATAACTTATTAGTTAAATATGAAAAGTATCATCACTATATCTTTGTATGTGTGCACCCTTATACATATAATAAACAAAAAATAATCCATATGTCTATTATCAGTACAATTTAATTTTTTAGAATACTTTTATATATCATTCACAACACAAAAACTCAGTCCCTAACCTCATTAGAAATATATATGGAACCACTGGCCATCGTCCATTCTCCTCAGAATCTAAAACATTAAAATGATCCATAAAATATAAATTATAATTAGATATAATCAAATGTGTAATTAATGACCAAATCTAAAAAACCTAATTTTTAACAAAAAATAACCACATCGGAATGACATAGAGTTTCACCCAATGAGTTTTCTCCGATCCCTAATTATATATCCAGTGAAATCCATTAATAAATGTGTCCTAGTAAATATGAAATTTAATTTAATAAATGAGGAAAAAAATTCAAAATATGAAATGGGGACCTATATAACATAAACACAAATAAATGTGTTGATGATAATGTCATGATATGCCTTCATTTTATGTAAGAGGAAATACCAATATGATTCATTTGATAAAACCATGGTCCAGTGGAAAAAAACCTTATCTGAGATAAATCAAAATAGGGTAAATACTAGGGATTATTAATATATGTCAAAAATAACTATGTCTTGTAATAAATTGATTAAAACAATACCTAGAATCACCCCAAATTATGGTTTAAAATGAGATGGAGGGAGACTTTTCCATGGATGATCACGAATGAGATGGAGTAATAAGGGGGTTTCCCTAAAAATCATGTGAGTATATGGAAAAATATCATATTTAATGACCCCATTAGGAAGCTAGTGGGTGCACTACAACATTGGCTATAGAAACCACCAACCCTCTTTTAGGGATCCAATACGCCCATGGGATGACTCACGTGCCTATATCGTTTCCAATAAAACACTAATTTATGGTAATTAAGAACTAGTAACTAGATTCATAGTCAATGTTCTCAAAATGAACAAATACATAATTGGAAAATATAAAATTCCTCCTAAAATATGCACTGCATCACTAACACATGGTATTATAACCTACCCACCATAACATTTCTCATCTCAACCAAGTCATAGTGGTTACCCATTTATATTTATTGAATTATTTTTATCACGAATTCTCTACCTATCAAAGGAATCCTAAATAAAATGAAAAACAGACATCAAAATATCAACGTCAATGTTATGGTAAATAAGAAACTACGCTATGAGTAAACACCCAATAACAATTTTAAAACACAATGGTTATAGTAGTGTGGGCCCATATATCATGATACACAGCTATATAATTATTTAATTGACCATCCATCATTTTCCCCCACCCGTGATAGTAATTCATACTGTCACATTTTTTATACATTCCAGACCTTCCTAGAAATAAAATATGAAATATATATCATAAATCATCACAAAAAATTTAATGATGATGTTAATTTCCCACATATAATTGAATATCAAAACCTCATTTGGACTTCATTTGTTTTACCATTTTAACAAATGACGGATCCTACATCAATTACACTATAAACTACTCGATCTATTTTCTTTGACACCCAATGGCCTCATCTAGTCATCAGAGTATGATCATCAAATATCCTACCTGAAATTAAATAAAATTACATGATAAAACTAGCTAAAATATATTTTCCTGCATCATATCAAACTTTTATCACTAAAAAATTAGCAAACAGACCATGCTGGTTTCACCTTGTATCCATCCGGATCTCAACACCCATGATCATATTCCACCGACTTAATAATTCAAAGATATATATATCCATCAATTGTTAATACAAGGTAACCCGATTCAATTATAAATTTTAAGTATAATTAAAAAATGACCATCCATATACCAATACCACAACATAATTCCCATTAAGCATGAGGGTAGCATCACCCATGAACAACATCATGATCACTACTACAAGATTGTATTTCCCTTGTACTTTTATAAATAAATATCAAAAATATTTTAATTAATATAAAATAAGTTACAAAATATATATTAATTTTTATATAAATATTTAATTCCTTTGGATACTAAGAACACAATAAATTCATTTAGTGACTGATATTCAACATCTCAAATAAATATCTTCCCCCTTTTTTGATAATAATAAACATACCCGACATAAAACCATTCCATAAAACCTGGGGGAAGGAAAAATAATAGTTTTTCTGATTAGATTATCTATATTTGTAAAAACTATTAATATCAATCTACGATCCAATGAATCCATTACATAATAATAATTGAAGGAGATAATGCACAAAAATTAGAATTTTATTTACCCAACCTATCAATATTATCATCATGAGACATGACATAATGAATTATCATTCAAAATAATAGATCCTAAGTATTTCAAATCATCATAATTCATGAACCACATTCTAATGTTATAAATATGTGGTGACAACATGGGTATAGATTATATTTCATTTTTCATGGTTAAATACCATTACCATGTCACATAGTTGATTAGGTCTCATCACTTGTTTCATATTATTGATCAATCCCATCATCATTATTCCAAATGTGGCTCAATCCCATTTTCCTTTTTACCATAGTTATATTTTGATATAAATATATTTTCCCAATTTATTTTAGAGAAATATAGGACCTACCCATAACATAATGAAATCATACATATGTTCTCTCTAGGATCCAGACACATTCATCATATCAGAACCTTTGAAGGGAACTATTATTCATAAAGATATAAAAATTTGTTACCTAAAAACTTTACTCATTGAAATTATATCGTTCCATCATAAAATAATTATGGAAAAGGAATTGGGTTCATAATAATTTTATCATTGTATAATCTGTCAAAGATAAATAGTTTTTGTAGACATCTTTTGATCATAAAAATAAACTGGTAAAAGAAATAATAAGAATGATATCATTGGATCAAAACCGTAGTAAAGCATAATTAATATCAAATGATTTTATCTCATATAGAAAATTACGTTGAAATAAAAATCATGTGGAACATTTTCTGTAGAAAATAAACATTATTTTAAAATCATTTTTTTACTATAAATTATTAAAATTTATCGAAATAATATCAAATGAAAATATAATTGAAAAAACTATAATGGAATATTTAAAAAAAGATAAAATATTATTTAATTAAAATAACATACTCACATAAGAAATATATAAAATAGTATTCATTTTCAATATATTTATGTTTGAAAATAACTCTTCAATCTGATAAAAGAATATTTCAAAATAAATTAAACAATATGTTGAAAAAAATATTCTTTAAAATTATAATTCTAAAAAAAATTAAATTCAATAAAAAATTAAAAATAGGTTTTTAGATAAAAACATATAATAATTTTAAATACATCATAAAAATGAATAATTATCCTGATGAATTTAAATTATATTCACTCCATACACATTGAAACAATTATTCAATTAAAATTTTCAGCAAAATCTGAATGAGTATTCATTTAAAAAATACATAAAGAAGTATTTTATTTCACTTTGTAAAATTTGAAAATCTGTAAAAATAAGAATATAAATAATTTTTAGATTGAGAAATTATTTTTGTAAATATTTTTTGAGAACATTGATATGGCTGAAGAAGAATTTTCGATAGAAGAATGAAATAAATTCGATCATTATTAAAAATATTTTTCAAGTAATTAGTACTTAAATTGAAAAGAATTATGGGAACCCATGAAATTTTATAGAATAAAAAGATGATAATAAAAGTTATGAGTTTCTTGAGATATAGTTCATAAAATTTCATAATCGAAACATAATCATAAAAAATCTTATCATAAATAAGATTGTAACATAAAATAATTACCACATTGATAACATTGAGTCTTAATAATAATGAAACAATAATGTCAAATTAACCAAAAAATATCTTCATAATAACTAAATTAATGATATTACATTTCAAAGAGGTAGCTTATGCAGCTGATAAATAATGATAGGTGCATATGAAGTCATATATCACAATGAAGAAATCATGGGAAGATTTTCTCATACCACTATGGTAATCAAGTGTATCATAAGATAAATTAAATATTATTATGTAAAGAACTATTATATATCAATTAATTAATTGAATTAATGAAAAAAATTAAAAAAATTATTATATTGACCACTTAAAAAATGAGTGTTTAATTTTGTATAATACTCCAAAAAATAAATTAATATTATAAATCTCTTACCTTAAGTATCGAATTTCTACATACTCTATAAAACCTTGTGTGTAATAAATATTTGTTTATTATAATTATATTATCTAACCATAATGATATTAATCATATTATATATGATTTAATTATTATTTTTTATTATTTAATTATTAATAATTCCCCATTAAAGTCATGTTTTAGGTAAATACTCTTTCATTTTATTTCTATCTTTAAATTTTATACGATTTTTATAGTGATCATGGAAAACGAATATTAAAAAATTTAACCATAAAAATTTCATATATAATTATTGTATTTCAATTTATGTTAATAGGTAAAAGTTATATATAAAAAATGGAATAAACTGTTCAAGGATACTATTGGCCAAATTTACACATGATTGTTGTTTCCATTTAATAAAAAGCTAAAATGTAAAAAAGGTAAATAAATTAATTCCATTATATATTAATTAATATTTCATAAATAGAAAATATTCTCATTAAACATATTCTTATTAATTTCTAAGTAATTTTTATTTGAATAATGAATCATATTGCTTCACGAGGAGGTAGTCTACCATATAAAGATTAAAAACCCATCACATCAGTTAACATGATTCTAGTCAACCATTCAAATGATCAACCATTTCTTTTTTTTGTGTTAGAGGATATATATATATAAGTTTTTAAATGATTTTAACAAAAAATATATATTTTTCATTCTGGTATAAAAATATTGGAATTAATATAGCATGATTTAATGTTGGAAGTGAAAAATAAAAACAAAAGAGTTTATTGAATAAATGTATCATCTCTTAAAACACCCCCTTTGGATTTATTATTAAGGACCCATAGTGTAGGTATTTTAGGATGAAAATAATCTATATCACATGGCTAATGATATTTTAGATTGTTTTTTAGGATTATGTGATCTAAATGTAATAATATATTTTAATAATATAGGAGAGGAGAGGTTATATTATATGTGTGGAAAGGAAGCCACTTGGAAACTGTGTGGAAGTTTCCTAAAAAAATGAAAAATGATAATGTCATTTACAATGAAAATCTTTAAAATGACTCTTGGATAGAACATGGTAAGAATAATATTGAAATATGTCCTGCTGATAGGATTTATAAAATTTTGTAAGGAAATATTATAGAAATATTTTTAGTTTGACCCCCAATAAACATATTTTAACCCTAATGCTTGTAATTAATTTATAACATTTATACTATTCATTATAAAAAATTATTTTACCTTATTATGAAAAATTAATTTTTCTCATTCAACAAATTCGTTTTTTTATTTGAATTCTATTCATTTAATAAGAAAAATTATATATAAAATACAAATGTAGTTGTGATGAAAAATGGTTTTCCAAATAAACAATTTTCAGATGTATATAATGTTTTTATATTCAAAATAAAATTTAAATAATTTCCAATGAAATTAATTGTATTATTATATTTATAATTTAACTAATTTTACATTTAAAACTATTATAAAATAAAATCTATGTTGAAATTTTTTTAATGTAAAATTTATGTTAAAAAACCATTATTTTTCACTATTAATTGAAAATATTATATTTTGATGAAATTTTCAAAAATTATATCAATAATAAATTTTTAGTGATTGTATAACAAATTATTTTAATTATTTGAAAAAAACATTAATAAATTGGAATTTTTTTAGAATTAAGTGTTCTTAAGGAGGAATTTTTTTTGGAAAAAATACAGTTTTTATGTGTATAATTGGACATATACTTATATCATGCCAAGATAATAATTAAAATGTAAATTTTAAATTTTATATAATATATAATATAAATCCTTTTGAAACAGTATTCACCAAAATTTAATTACTTAGTTTATTAACATGAATCTTTTTTGGGCACATATAAGAGTTTTTAGTAAAAAGAAATTTTGTTTAAAATAGATTTTATATTCATTTCTAATTGTTTAGAAAAAATATAATTTATCATATATACCAGTTAAAACATATATCTTAATAATATAGTTAATTTATTCTGACACCCATTCCAAAAGATAAGATATTACTATCATATTAAATAATAATGTTTTAGATGTATTTCTCTTTTTGTTATAATTTATTATTTCATGTAATACAAACAATAGAAAAAAAATTGAATTTATTTAAAAAAAATCGTAAAATAATATGGAATGACATTATACACCCTTAAATAAATTGAATATATTATAATGGACCAAGATCTTTATAGTCAAGTGATTAATATTTTAATTTTATTTCATGGAAACCATAATTCATAAAAAGTATCAAAAAATAGTCCTATTATAATGTGGAAAAATAAATTATGATTATCATTACATAAATAGGGCCTCATTAGGAATTTTTTTGGAAGGTATTAAATATAAATGGATTATAAAATTAATAACCAAATACGAAAATAGTCTGATAAAGAATATGGTCAGAATAAAGATAACTACCAAAAAACCATAAATCTATGTTAGGTGAGAATGAT
Organism: Viscum album; assembly: GCA_963277665.1. Taxonomy (NCBI): domain Eukaryota; kingdom Viridiplantae; phylum Streptophyta; class Magnoliopsida; order Santalales; family Viscaceae; genus Viscum; species Viscum album. The sequence continues at coordinate 447,041,349 of OY728160.1, forward strand.
ATTCATTAATCATAAATGATGTTGAATGTAGATCATTTTTATTTCTATATAATGTTCTTATTGTAGATTAATTTTCAAAATAATATTTAATTGATTTATTTCATTACATTTCGTAAGCCCAATATCATTATTTTGTTGTCATATGACCAATTGTCACATCATCTCTTACTCTAAGTTATTAATCATTCTGTTCTGAAGCTCTAAAAATTAATATTATCCTGATAATATTTAAAATATATTCATTGTATCTATAGTAATAATAATGTAAAATTATTGTAATCGGTTAAAATATATGGAAAATAGTTATATATTGTAACAGTTCATTAATCTACAAAAATGGATCAAAAGGTCAACTGAAACCATTCCATTAATGGTTATCCTTAGGACCCTTACCAATGTAGAAAATTAAATATAATTTCACAAAATTTTCCATAATTGACAATATATTAAATCCCCAAATATAATAAATTACCATTCAATGGCCACATAGAATATATGTGAATACATTCGTCATATATTATCCCGATGTGTGGTAGTAACTATAATTACATAAAACATTAATAAAAACATAGTTTCATCCACATTAAATAATTAGAAATATATATTATTGAATATATTACATAAATCTAAGAATTATTTATACTCCATCAATGAAATATTAATCCACTTTTACAATAATTCATTAATCAATTACAAGGTTATCAGAACTATCAAATTTTCATTAACCATATCAAATTTCCCTTTATCCAAATATAAGTATCATAACATCATGAACATATTATGGGTTATCATTCAAATAATATTGCAATTCCAAAAAAATATCACATTCCTACTAAGTCAGTATTCATCATTATATGTACAATTACACATATGCTTCCCATTTTATGGATGATCATCACATTGAATGTCACATTCAATTATTACCAAGTTCCTTTTGGTTCCCACCATTGACTAAAACCAAAAATTATAGGGGGGAATTGGAAATAGTAGTTGGAAATGATATAATAATGAAAAATAATTTATATTATGTCTAAATCATGACACCATAGTTTCAATCTATAAAAACTAATTTTTTTACTATGTCATTCATGTTCATTATTCAAAAACATAGTTATGATTCATAATGTGTTTGGTAATTTATAAATCATATAACTTGGGAGATTCACACTATGTGTGTCGAAAGGTTGGTGGAATACACCTAGTGCAGACCATGTCTAGATCAATTCACCTTTATTGGAGTTATTACACCTACGTACTATTATTCCAATGCCACATCCTGTTTCAGAACATAATAAAATATTAAATTTCCTAAATCCACATGATGTATTCTTTCCCCAAATTTCAATATATTTTAATATTAATTAAATTATTCATAGAATTATATTTAGAAATATACCTATACATATCCTTATACATATCCCAAGTGATCAGAAAAAATATTTATCATCCTAGTTTAAAAAGGATAAAAAACCATTCCTATGATACCTACTATAGAGACCCAGGATTCTAAAACGTAAATATCAATTTTTTGGGGTTATTTAATGAATTTCAAAAATAAACACCCAAGGAATTTATTTGTTTTAGTTCAGATGGAGACTAAAATCCCAATATATTTATTTATTTAATAAAGGATAATATCCCAAATAAAATTCATCCATTTTTGGGATCTTCAAATGCAAATTCTACCTAAAATTGTTCTAAATAAGTTAGGGAAAAGAAAAATAATATACTATGAAATAATATTCACAGTAATAGAAAACATGAGATATATAATTATTTCAGAATATAAAACCATAAGATAAGAATAGCGGTATGAGATCATGACAATATAATAAAATGACCTTACTGAATCGTTCATTGATCAGGAACATGAGTCATGGAATAAATAATGACCATTCCAAAAGAGATAATTCATAAAATTGCAAAATAAGAATATTAAAAAAACTATAAGATCATTTAATAGCATGTTATGAACCAAAATAGTTATAGAACCCATTTCATTATTAGAGGGTATCATCCATGACCATCAAACATAGTGGTTCATACCTCATCCTTTATTTCCTAAAATGGATCAAACCCATCAGTCTCTTTTCCATTATAAATAAAAATCATAAAACTATTTACCAGTTATATATCATGTGATATAATTCATTAATTGAAAATATATTGATATATATAGGTCCCACCCATCACATAATTTAATCATACATACGTGTTTCACAAGTTTAAAAAATAGTCATTATATTAGAACCCATGAAATAAAATGGGTTTCATGAACAAAAAAAATAAAATGAATACAAAACGTTCTATATACATTTAATAATTTCATAATAACATAAACCATGGAATAACAGAACATGTTTCATAATAATTGTATCAATATAAAACTTGTGGAAGATAAATAGGTTTCATAAAAACATTTTCATCATAAAAAAATATCATCTAGAGAAAGAATAATTTTGAATTCCTTAGGTTATATCCCACGTAATCCATTGTTAAATTCTAAAGACGAAATATTTTATGCGAAAATAATTTTAAATTAAAAATAGTTGTATAATTTCCTGAGTAAAATATCATTTCATTACAAATAAACTTTTAAAACAAAAAAATCAAAAATTAATGTGGAAATCGTTTTCGTTCAAAAAAACCATGAAAAATATAGATTAATCATTAAAAATCATTTAAAAAATTTAATTATGAAAGTATAATTTCTACTATGAAATAATATTTTTTAAAAATAATATATTTTCCAAAATTGTTTTCATTGAAAATAATAATGGAAAATTGTAATGGATTATTTAAAATTCATTTAAAACATTTTCTAAAGAAAATATCTTCTCTACATTGAAAAAATGTAAATTTTTTAAATAACATTTTCAAAATATGTTTTATTTGTAATTAAATTTATAAATTTTAATGTAATACTCAAAGAAATTAATGAAGGGAAATTACATTCCCTCCATATTTGTTAGAACAATGATTCTTTTCACGTAATCAATAAATTTTAAACAGTCCTCATTATGAAAATGAAAATATCATTTTTTTAATGTATTTTAGAAAATAAAAAGGGATAGTAATTTATATATTTATTAGTTTATATAATTATAGAAACACCTCTTAGAAAAAATTTAGAAACATTGAAATTAATGAAAATGGGGTTTCCACTGAATAGAGAAATAAAAAATGTCTTATAAAATATTTTTATTCTTGATTAAATAAAAGTGGAAAATGAGTGAACACATGTATTTAATTTTAATAACCATATGAGAATAATTGTAATTATTTTCATGTTGGGTTTGTTATATAGTTTTATATTTGTAATTTAATCGTAAACAGTCTCAACAAACAATGAGGTTATAACAAAAAATGTTTACAACTATGATATTTTTTTAATTTTAATCACCATAATGGAATATTATTAAATTTAATATAAAATATCATGGGAACAAATAAATTCATGATTGTAATTTTCAAAATGGAATCACATACACTCCATAATAGAATATAGGTGTATAAAATTAATATATCAGAAAGAAGAATTTTTTAGAAAAATTTCCCTTACAACATTTGAAATATTTTGAATCGTAATATCGAAAAAAATATAAATTTATTTATAATTTATTATTGTAATAATGGTATTCATGATATTACATGATAAAGGAGAATTATATACAACACATAAAAGGAATTATTGGTGTCTTTTTTATAAGTCTCCAAAAAAGAAATGTGATACTAGAAAGCACTTAACATATATCCTGAATACCTTAAAACAAATTCATATCTCATGTATAAAAAATATTTTTAATTATAAATATATTAGATAAACATAATCCTATGTATCATAAAATATATTATTTTATTATGATGTTTGGTTTCCCATTAATTAATAATTTTTTATTAAAATCACTTTCTAAGTAATAACTATTTCATTATTTTTGTTTTTGTGTTTTGGTATTTTTTATCCTTTTAATTTTTATCATTATACAGTAATCTCCAAAATTTTATTGTGATATAAATAAAATATATATTTATTATATATTATTTTTAAGATTCCATAAATTTTAGAGATTAAAAATGAAATAAACCATTTTTTATGGAAGGTGTACGTAAGCATGAACATTGTTTTATTTAATCATAGGATGAAAAGAAAGAATGATAAATAATATAATATCCTTATGGAATAATATTTTGATCATTAAAATAACATAATATAATTAATCATATCCTTGTTACTTTAAAGGTAATGCACAATTGGATAACAATTCAACATGCTTCAAAAAGTAGTAGTTCATGATACACACGAGTGACATTATCCTATTCATGTCATATAAAATAGCCCCCATATTCTGGATCTTGTGGTGAAACCTAATATCAGAGTATACCATGTAGATCTATGGGTACAACACCCAGATAAATTATACCCTCTATGATATGTTCCATGATATTATTAGTCATATCATGATGATCATGGAAACCTTATATATCTAAATTGAATCTTGGGTTCAACAGGGAATTATTAGTATCATGAGCTATTATATCTATATTGACTTCCCATCTTTGTATTTTCAATAATCAAATGTCACATTGAATACAGATTCTTATCCTATAATTTTAATTATTCTGATATATAATTATTGAATTTTTAATCCTTCCCTTTGTTAAACATCCCAAAAAAAGTTGGTACTCATCATTTAATTCCAAATAAAATCATAGTGCTCATCCAAATATACCTAGGTTATTAAGTATCATATAAGGTGTTGGAAGAACTCACAATATTATTATATATTATTTTAACAATATATGGAATCTAGGACCCCATATAGATATTAACATACATATATTATCATATGAAATCTAAGCACTAATCCATGTATTCAAATGTAGAATATTTTTATTTATTTTGAGTTATTGAATAGAAATTTTTATTTTTTATTACTTTCAAAAATATACATTACAAAAAACCATTATAATTTCTATTATTTAAATCCAAGAAATTATAAATTATCCAATTTACATTAAATATAAATTTTACTATTTTTTAACTGTTAATAGTAACTTATACTTTATCATTGGACAATTGAACACTACAATTATATTTTATAAGGCTTTGAATTCCCAAATTATTATTTATTTCCATTACATTAAAAAATACACTCTAATATATGAAACATTATATTCATCCAAAAATATTTTAATTCAATGAATATCCCTTTCAAAATTATCAAGGTTTATTGAATTCTATTTTCATCTCATTGATTCATAACAAGATTATTTTTAAAACATATTCAATATAGATTAAGAAATTAAAAACATCAATCTACTCCAAGGTACATTCCATATATAAACATTCAACTTTAAATTAACATCTACTAATGAAAATTGAATAAAAAATTGGAAAATTCTCTACAAAAAAATGATACATTGAAATGTTATTTGTAAATGATTAATGAAAAATGGTTACAACATGAATACTCCATGAACACACATGGATAGAAGATGAGATATTTTGTTAATTTTGTGGGGCCTCGTACCATAGACGCATATAAGCATACACACCCAATATTTTCCATTTATTAAAAAACAATAAGAGAAAAAAATGACCTAAAATGAATTATAGTGATTTTAGAGTGTTCAAATGTGTATGAAAATACTCACCCAAACATAGAATATTCATAAACATTCCATTAAATAAGATGATTAATGATATTTGGTACATGGTTTTATTTTTACTTATTATTGTTAATATATTTTTTAGGAGGACATTTTTTAGAATAGTGGTTCCTTACATCGATGGTTTTCATGATTCAAAAAACTATCTAGTTAATGGGTTTTTATTTTTTCCACTATACATGATTAGGTTTCTTCATGATCTATAGTGGGATATTGGTGGTTTTTAGTTAATTTTTTCATGTTGGATAATTTTTTCATTGCATAGGTTTCTAGATATATATTTTTCAATGTGTGTATAGTTATTTTATGATAATGCCTTCCATATGTGTGATATGAAAATACTATTCCATTCATTATACAATATAATATTGGAGGTCTAATTATGGTGGCATATTCAGATTTGTAATATCTAGGTTGGCCTCATTGGGATATTTCATGTTGGCTTATGTGTTTTTTCATTATATAAATTGTTATTTCATAAAAACATATAAAAGGTTTTATCATGATTATTTACTATTATGATGTGGTTAATAAATTATCAAAAAAAATTCAAATGAAGTCCATATATGAGCCAACATATCTATGGTATCGTATTTATATTTACTATCTTTCCTTGATGGTATTCCAAAACTTGAGAAGTGTAATTGTTAATGAATAACCCCCAATGATGGTTTCAAGGGATAATGATAAAAATACATGTATGGGGTCGTACGGAGACCTGCTGGCCAAGTGAGGCCCCTATTATATTGGTTGAAGGTATTTATGGATGATTTATAGTTATTAATAGGTCGTATTACACATTGATCATTCATTTTTGGACTCAGAAAACAAGGAGACTACTTATTATTAAAATAGATCATGGTGTTTTAGTTAAGGTGATGTCATATACTTCTCCCATAGAAATATATTACAAGCCTATAACTCATCATGTTGTGTTCTTCCATATTATATTTAGGAAACATGATTGATTAAATAATTATTTGTGGGGATGTGATTAAAATGTATCAAATTTTCATATATAATACTAGAATGTCTGATTCTAGAGGTTTAGTTGTGTCAATGCCAAGTGGATGAATGATATATAATAGGGAATTAAAATAAATGTATGTACATATTGTGATATTTTTAAGGATAAATTTACATCATTGTAAATAATAAATCTATACTTTGTAATTATCATGTTGAAAAAATATAAGGATGATATTTTTATATGTTCTGATGGATAACTATAAGGCCCAGCCATAAACCTTACTTAATATTGAATTAAATGAATAATTCACATTGAGGATCTTTTCATGGTTTAGAGTTTTAGAGAATTAGGACATAACTATTACATCTCAAAAAATTACAAAGTAGACACTTCTACTAAGTTTCCATAAAATAAAAACTCTTAAAAAGAAACATGTTTAGTTCTATGTTTTAGATAGCATGACTTTACCTTGATCCCATCCTTGACCCTATTACACATTAAGTCCTATGAAAAACATTTCAAAAACACTTGGGGTGAGCCTAAAAAGGTCAGTAACAGATACAAAAAGAATAAAAACTGTTAGTTTTTCAAAACAACAAGTAAACCATGTATACTTTATCAAAGTAATAATTTTCACCTTAATGAAGTAGTAAAAAACTATTCAATGAATAAAAAATCATTACATACCCTTTTGTAACCAAACTTTTACCGTAAAACCCATATAAAGGACACATAACATAGAAAGGTAACTTGAGACATAAACATACTTAAATGGAATAACCATACGGTCGACTTCCACACATACATAATGGAATAGCCATACGTCCAACTTCAATACCCAATGCATTGGAGGTTATAACTTAACCACTCGTCCTAGTATTCACGGCACCAACCGTCATAATGTCCAAGTACCATTATAAAAGCATAAGACATTAAACAAATATAATGGAAAGAAAACATTTCCATATTTCGATCACAATATATCACTTAAATATATCGACATAACAAATCCTTTATAAAAACCATTTTCAATACCAACATACATAAAAGATTATATGGTATTTATTTTATTTTATAAACATTACAGCTTGTTGAGGAAGCCAAAGACCAAATAAAACTCGCGGCGGCAGAAAAGGTCGTTGTCACCGCGTACGTTAAAAGAAACATTCCTTTTTGTCATTTAGTAAAACGCTTCGTATAAAAAGATTCCTTTTGAATAAAATTAAAATTCAAAGGGGTTTATACACCGTATAGAAGAATGTTGTGTGTAAACCCAAATATTCCTCAATGATAGGAGATTGAGACGAAGTCCCTTAAAAAGTAAGTATCCATAGATTAAGGATAAATCAATTACATGATTATGTGTGAAAAATATGAATACACAAAATATAAGTGGATATTAAGTGTAAAAAATCAGTGGTAATTCACACATAATAATGGAAAAAAAACCAATGACATAGATATTTAACTCAATGAAATGAGATTGAATTATGATTTCTGATACAAGTCTGTCTAAATGACATTAAATTTATCAATGAGATGATTATGTGTAGAAATAGTATATCCACAAAAAGGTTTTTGGAAAATACAACATAGAGATTACACACATAATATTCTCATAATAAAATCAAGACGTAGAGGTTTAACCCAAAGAATTGAAAGTGCGTTAATAAGTTCCCTTACAGAAATTCGACAGCCTAACAGCGTCACCTCAAAATTCAGAAAATGAGTTGATGAGAGATAAAAAGGGTATCTCATCACTTGGAAATAAAATTTACATAAATAAGGATATATAAGAACATATCCCAACATAGTAGTATGTGAATTAAAAGACATAACAAAAGAAGTCTTTTAAAAAGAGGAGGTTGAAAGGTTCCCTTATCGACTTGGGTAACTTTCGAAACTTACACCCCATTGAAGAAGGGTCATACAATGAATATGTTAGTACCCAAAAATGAAATTATATTATAGAAATATTATAATAATGGGAAGTACATACACCACTCAACGTAAATGGTGGAAAATTTATCATAAATCTCACTGGACTAAAAGTGAGATGAACAATCCCTTACGAAAACTCGGCAGCCTAACGACGCCACTTAAAACTTCCAAAAAATGGATTGATGAGATCAAATAGAGTCTCTCATCATATTACAATAAAATTTACAGCAAGTGGAATATAAAATAACAACCCCCATCATAACAAAGAGGATCTTAAAAGAAGTGACATAAAGGAGAGTACTTAAAAAGAAAGAGAGAGGTTAGATCTCTTACGAAAATTCAGAAGCCTAACGGCGGCACTCAAAACTTCCAAAATGGATTGATGAGAGAAAAATAGGGTCTCTCACCATATGAACATAAAAAGTAATGTAGTAGTAATATAAAATAAAATACCAATCATAAGAAATATGAGCTTAAAATAAATGCCATAAAAGAGTATACTTAAAAAGAAAGAGAGTGGTAGGATCCCTTACCTCAAGTCTGACTTGTCCTGTTCGTTTCTTTATAATCTTGAATAATAAACATTGGTAAATTTTGTAATTGCTTAAGGAATTATTTTAAATTGTATTATTCAGTTCATATCACCTTTTATAATGTTATAATAATTGGTTAATAATGTTAGTTCGTATCAGACGTTTTTGTCGATGTTTGATACATGAGTGAAAAATGAACTTGTTTGAAAATGATTGTACATGTAGTTATAAGTAAATCATCTCCAGAATTGTATTAATGATTTAAATATCATAAATATACATTAAATATTCATTTTATATTACTCCATAACATTTGGAGATAAAAAGAAATGAAATGCACCGTTCATGGAGACGACAGGCCGTACGTACGCATGAACGCTACTTTCATTTCTTTGTCAAATTAATGTAATTAAAAATAAATGAGATATATATATATTATAATTACAGTATGATATATATGTTATATAGGTAACATATGTTCATTAATTTCATTTTTTATACATTCCATGTATTGCATGAACGAGTCACATCACTTGAGGGGGCAGTAGTCCACACTTCCTCGTACGAAATTATCGCATTTGCACAACATGGAAATCATACAGGAATGTTTTAAATATCAAATTAAGAATCATATAGAAAACATAAATACCATATATATCATATATAAAATATATTGACATCATAATGGCCACCATGAAAGGTGTTAATAGAAGATTGAACAATCATCGTTTCATGAGGCAGAAATTCACCATCAACAGAAACAATAGGATCTTTAACCATTAGACGAAGGTGTGTGTAAGTGTAGCTCAAATAATTCACATAACAACATCTAGTATATTTTAGATACTGGTTTCGTTACAAAATAAATGAATAAAAAGAGTTTAGATGGTTGGAGAAGCAAAATAAAACATAAGAACACAAGAGAGGACACTACCTTTAAATCGGGTAACTCTCTTTGATTTGAGTTCAAAGGCTTCCTTGGAAAGGATTCTGCCCAATGTGAGGCTTAAAAGATGAAGAGAGGGATGTGGAGAGATGAAATGGGCAGGGTTTGTCTGAAACAAAGGCTTGAATGGCGTCTGTAAGGTGGTAGAGGTGGGGGCCTTTTATAAGAGGAGAGGAGGGGCACCCTTGGAAAGTCAAAAAAAGGCAACATTATTTTCAAATGCGTTTCGGATTTTGAACGACCCAAATTGATATGTTTCTAGGATAAGGTGATAAGGGTTCGAAATCCACCCATCCAATATGTTATTTACTTGTGAAGGTTTTAGATTTTACATTATCTTTTCATTTTATTTAAATCGTTAAATAATGAGGTAATCACTGCATCATCATTGTGTCATAAATAAGTTAATTTATTTAATGTCTAAAAATTATGAAAAAACTACTATGAATTAGTAAATATTTTTATCTTTACAATGAATATTTATAGTAAAAAATCTTACTTGTATTACCCCATGTAAAAATTCTTTTAGTAAAACAACACATGTTTGTGACATTTTAATTTTAACTTTAAATAAAAAGTTATTTATGTCATTTTCCTTCCAATGTGGCTCCATGGGGTCCCCCAGTTCACCCATGGATTTTCTTGGTCGTACATGAAACATCAAATAATGGTATGACATGTGTCTTTGTCATTTCATATTATTAAAACATTATTTTTACCTTAAACTACACTAATTACCTCAAATCGCGATTAAAACATTAAAGTTACTATTCACCAAAAAAATATTTTAATGCCATTGAACCACATTTTACATCTTAATGACAACCATGTTTGTCTTATTTTTGAAATTAAAAACACAGTGGTGGTAAAATTTCATTTAAACAGAAAATCAGTTTTTATAAGTACCACTTAGTGGTTTCACTATTCATCAAAAATTGATGTTTTTCAGAAAAAATACCAAAACTTCACCCTAAGATATATTTGATATTCTGAATTCAAAAATGAAGTATATTTTACAAAATTCAAAAAATATATGTTTCATTAATTAATTTAATAATTAATTCCCGCTATCAGAGCAAATAGCGTGTTTTTATGAAACAAAAGTATCAAAAGATTGATACTAGTTTAAGTCCGATTTCAAAGTGAAATTAATTCCAATGACCACAATTGGATTAAATGGTAAAAATATATTTTAATTGAACTTTAAAACCAATTAAAAATATAATCTAATAATATAAATAAATTATATTAAAAGTAGGTTTTGAATTAATATACAAAATTTTTCACAATTCATTAAAAAATGAACTTTATCGGAAAAATACCAAAAATTTACACAAAGTAAATTTTGATGTCCCGATTCTAAAGAAGAATTTTATTTTGTCAAATAAAACACATAAAATTGTCAAAATTTGTATTTAAAAGAGGTTCTCCATCAAAAGGCGGTTAATCTGCCTTTTAAAAAATATTTTAATATTTACGCTTAAAATTGGATTCATACGCATTTTTAATCCTCTAACATTTATTGTAAAAAGTAAAAATATTTGACAAAAATACATAATCATTTTTTAGTTATTTACATTCTTTCCCGCCATTACAATGGCTAGGCGTTAACTACCATTTAAAATAATATTATTTTATTATTAGAGTGTAACATAATATTTCAAAGGAACTCGTTGTCGCGTATTGGGTATGCCATCGAGCATAGCATTCCCTTAAAAGTAATATTTAGATTTTTTCACAAATATGGATAAATATAAAAATGTCATATTCTTTATTTACCTGGGGTGTTACATCCTTCCCCCCTTTTGGGAATTGCGTACTTGCAATTTCAAAATTGGGCTTCGAAACACCATTGAAAGTCCCACATCAGAAAAGAAGTAAATTAAACTATCACTTTAAAAGAATGAATGGGAAGTACAAAGGTCACCCAAGTTAACCCATACTAGGATTCCATGTATGAAAATATGGATATGGAGAAAAAAGCAAAGGATCATGTTCTGATGGAGAGTGACAGTAAACATGTCTAGGAGAAAGTTAACCATAAGAAAATCACAAACTTGTGATGGGTTAAACGGTATTCGATTCCCCAGTAGGAAAAGTTAATGGACAACATTTTTTTAGTTACTTTTCATTGAAAAATTTATTTTTGAGCTTAACTAAAACATAAGGAAACATACTAACTTGTTATGTTGACGTTCACCTTTTACTAGATTTCTTACACGAACTCATATTTTCTCCAAAAGATGAGTATTTAGGATGACTTGTTTAAATTAAGAGAGCTATAATCAATTTATATAGAATCACCTAATCCACAAAAGAGAACTATATACTTACAATGTATTTAGACTTTTACCAAAACCAAAACCAAAAATTTTAATACAAGATCAGATAATCCAGAAAAGGATAAGCCTTTATAAAAAGAAAATCTATTATTAATCTCCAAAATTTGTCCAATAAAACCCTAAGTTCAACGAAGACCATTCGATAAACAATTTTTCCATAAAATTATTAAAAGTAAACCAAACTAAGATTGAAACCCATATATTTGAAGGATTTAATCACATAGTCCTCCAAGGTACAAAATAACACTTATCTCCAAATAACATCGGTTTCTCTTAAAGTCTCATATTGAAATGTAATTAAACTGATCACATATCCTCCATGATAGGTTAATAATTTCCATAGATAACCCAAAATCAACTTACTCTTAATTCATAAAATCATTTAACTAAAAATAATTAGTCAAACTAACCAGGGACTTCACGTAGTCAAGTGGTAGGAGATAAATACCAGTCGGACTTTGGTTGTGGGTTCGATTCCTGTAGCTTTGTCCGACGCGACGGGTTATCCCACGGTCTGCGTGATGTCCTTTTTATAAAACTCTATAAATAACCCTTACATGTTTTAACCTCAATAGTTTCCTTATACCTCTAATTTTCATACAAATTCATTACGATCTCAACGTCTTAATTCTTGAAGTCTTATTTCACCACCATAAGATTAAATAAAACAATTCCCAAAATGAATAACAGCATACGTTGATAATGGAGTCCACTCAGTTTCATCATCATCTTGTTCACGTAGATAGATGTCCCATGAATTACAACAATGATTTAGATATCCTTCAAAATCATTTGCTTCCTCCATCGAAATACACCTTTTACAACATGGGTCATATGGGTGTTCACAGGAAAACAGTTCTGGAAAATAATCATGTATGACATATAATTCCAAAACATCTGATAAAACAAGATTTATATAAAATAGTCGGACAAAATTTGTGTTGAAACATTCTATTTTTGGTCCTTTTAAAATAGAATAAGTATGTGCTGAGAGACTATATTTTAAAATCAAATATAAGTAGGTTTCGCAAGGGTCTCCTTCCTCAACACCATTTTTAAAATCATAATATGCTTCAAATTCCTGTGATAAGGTAAAATATTTCAGAATACCTTGATAATATTTTCCTTTCTTGAAAATATGATAATATTGTGAAAATAGTAGTTGTCTAAATACAACACATGATCCACGATGATAATGAGGTATAGTGGAGGTGTCTCATATCTCAATCAACTGCTTTCAAGTGAGTTGTATGCCAGAAAAAGTTTCACAATCATCCGAACATGACTTTGCAATAATTATTGCAAGCATGTCATCAGGAAGAGATAGGAATGTATTTTGAGATCCTTATCCTTTAATTCGTAACTGACATTGCTTGACCTGAAAAAAAAGTTATAAAATAAGGATTTAACTGAAATAATAGATATAGGGACTAACCATCTGTCTAAAAAAACTCCTAATACCTAATGTTGTCTAAACCGACCTCTGATACCAAATATAACTCCCAGCCTTAAACCTTACGTAATATTGAATTAAATGAATAATTCACATTGAGGATATTTTCATGGTTTAGAGTTTTATAAAATTAGGACATAACTATTACATATCAAAAGATTACAAAGTAGACACTTCTACTAAGTTTCCATAAAATAAAAACTCTTATAAAGAAACATGTTTATTTCCATGTTTTAGATAGCATGACTTTCCCTTGATCCCATCCTTGGCCCTATTCCACATTATTTACTATCAAAAACATTCCAAAAAAATCATGGGTTAAGCATAAAAAGCTCAGTATGGGATACACAAAGAATGAAAACTGTTAGTTTTTCAAAACAACAAGTAAACCATGTATACTTTATCAAAGTAATAATTTTCACCTTTATGAAGTAGTAAAATACTCTTCAATGAATAAAATATCATTACATTCCCTTTTGTAACCAAAATATTACCATAAAACCTATATAAAGAACACATAACATAGAAAGGTAACTTAGGACATAAACAATCGCAAATGGAATAACCATACGGTCGACTTCCACACATACTTAACGGAATATCCATACGGCCGACTTCCATACCCAATTCATTAGAGGTTATAACATAACCACCCGTCCTGTTATTCACGGCACCACCCTTCCTAATGTCCAAGTACCATTGTAAAATCATAAGAAATTAAACAAATATAATGGAAAGAAAACATTTCCACATTTCGATCACAATATATCACTTAAATATATCGACATAACAAATCCTTTATAAAAACAATTTTCAATACCAACATACATAAAAGAGTATATGGTATTTATTTCATTTTAAAAACATTACGGCTTGTTGAGGAAGCCAAAGTCCAAATAATACTCGTGGTTGTGGAAAAGGTCATTGTCACCGCGTACGTTAAAACAAACATTCCTTTTTGTCATTTAGTAAAACGCTTCATATAAAAAGATTAATTTTGAATAAAATTAAAAGTCAAAGGGGTTTATACACTGTATAGAAGAAATTTGTGTGTAAAACCAAATATGCCTCAATGAATGGAGATTGAGACGAAGTCCCTTACAAAGTCAGTATCCTTAGATTAAGGATAAATCAATTAAATGATTATATGTGACAAATATGAATACACAAGATATAAGTGGATATTAAGTGTAAAACAATAAGAGGTCATTCACAAATAATCACGGAAAAACAAAACCAATGACATAGATATTTAACTCAATAAAATGAGATTGAGTTATGATTTCCGATACAAGTCCGTCTAAATGACATAAGAATTTATCAATGAGATGATTATGTGTAGAAATAGTATATCCAAACAAAGGTTTGTGGAAACTACAACATAGAGATTCCAAACATAATCTTGGCATAATAAAATCAAGAAGTATAGGTTTAACCCAAAGAATTGAAGGGGGGTTATGAAGTTCCCATACAGACATTCGACAGCCTAACGACGTCACCTCATAATTCAGAAAATGAGTTGATGAGAGATAAAAAGGGTATCTCATCACATGGACATAAAATTTACATCAATAAGGATATATAAGAACATATCCCAACATAATATTATGTGAATTAAAAGACATAACAAAATAATTCTTTTAAAAAGAGGAGGGTGAAAGGTTCCCTTACCGACTTGGGTAACTTTCGAGACGTACACCCCATTGAAGAAGGGTCATACAATGAATATTTAAGTACCCATAAATGAAATTATATTACACAAAGAGTATAATAATGGGATGTAAATACACCACTCAGAGGAAATGGTGGAAAATGTAGAATAAATCTCACGGGACAAAAAGTGAGATGAACAATCCCTTATGAAAACTAGGCCTCCTAACAGCGCCACTTAAATCTTCCAAACAATGGATTGATGAGATCAAATAGAGTCTCTCATAATATTAAAATAAAATTTACAGAAAGACGAATATAAAAGAACATCCCCAATCATAACAAAGAGGAGTTTAAAAGAAGTGACATAAAGGAGAGTACATAAAAAGAAAGAGAGAGGTTAGATCTCTTACGAAAATTCAGCAGCCTAACGGCGCCACTCAAAACCTCCAAAATGGATTGATGAGAAAAAAGTAGGTTCTATCACCATATGAATATAAAAATTACAGTATATTAATATAAACGAACATCCCAATAATAAGAAAGATGAGCTTAAAATTAATGACATAAAAGAGTGTACTTAAAAAAGAATGAGAGGGGTAGGATCCCTTACCTCATGTCCGACTTGTCTTGTTCGTTTCTTAATATTCCTGAATAATAAACATTGTAAAATTTATAATTTCTTAGGTAACTCTTTTAAATATTACTATTAAGTTCATATCACTTGTTAAAATGTTATAATAATTGGTTAATAATGTGAGTTCATATCAGACGTTTTTGTCGATGTTTGGTACATGAGTAAAAAATGAGCTTGTTTGAAAATGATTGTCCATGTAGTTATAATTAAATCATCTACAGAATAGTATTACTGATTTAAATATCATATATATCTAGTACATATTCATTTTATACTACTCCATAACATTTGTAGATAAAAAGAAATGAAGTGCACCGTTCATGGAGACGGTAGGCCGTACGTACGCTTGAACGCTACTTTCATTTCTTTGTCAAATTAATGTAATTAAAAATATTTGAGGGATATATATATTATAATTACAGTACAATATATATGTTATATAGGTCACATATGTTCATTAATTTCATTATTTATACATTCCATGTATTGCATGAACGACCCACATCACTTGAGGGGGCGGTAGTACACATTTCCTAGTATGAAATTATCGCATTTGCACAACATGAAAAGCATAAAGGCATGTTTTAAATATAAAATTCAGAAGCATATAGAAAACATAAATACAATATCTATCATATATAAAATATAGTGACATCATAATGGCCACCATGAAAGGTGTTATTGGAAGATTGAACAATCATCGTTTCGTGAGGAAGAAATTCGCCATCCACAGAAACAGTATGTTCTTTGACCATTAGACGAAGGTGTGTGTAAGTGTATCTCTAATCCTTCACATAACAACATACTAGTATATTAAAGATACTGTTTTTGTTACAAAATAATGGAATAAAAGAGTTTAGAGGGTTGGAGAAGCAAAATAAAACATAAGAACACAAGAGAGGACACTGCCATTAAATCGGGTAACTCTCTTTGATTTGAGCTCAAAGGCTTCCTTGGAAAGGATTCTGCCCAAAGTGAGGCTTCTATGATGAATAGAGGGATGTGGAGAGATGATATAGTCAGGGTTTGGACGATCCAATGTCTTGAGAGGTGTGTGTAATGTGGTAGAGGTGGGGGCCTTTTATAAGTGAAGAGGAGGGGCACTCTTGGAAAGTCAAAAAAATGTTACATTATTTTCAAATGATTTTCTGATTTTGAAGGACCCAAATTGATATATTTCTAGGATAAGGTGATAAGGGTTCGAAATAAACCCATAAAATAGGTTTTTGTCATGTGTAGGTCTTAGATTTTACATTATCTTTTCATTTTATTTAAATCGTTAAATAAAGAGGTAATTGATGCATCATCATGATGTCATAAATAAGTTAATTTATTTAATGTATAAAAATTATAAAAAAACAACTATGATGTAGGAAATATTTGTATCTTTCCAATGAATATTTATAGTCAAAAATATGACTTTTATAACCCCATGTAAAAATTCTTTTAGTAAAACAACACATGTTTGTGACATTTTAATTTTAACATTAAATAAAAAGTTATTTATGTCATTTTCCTACCAAAGTGGCTCCATGGGGTCCCCAAGTTGACCCATGGATTTTCATGGTCGGACATGACACATCCAATAAGGTTTTTACATGTGTATAGGTCATTTCATATTATTAAAACATTATTTTTTCCTTAAACTACACTAATTACCTCTAATCGCGATTAAAACATAAAAGTTACTATTCACCAAAAAATATTTTAATTCCATTGAACCAAATTTTAATTCTTAATGACAACCATGTATGTCTGATTTTTTAAATTAAAAACACAGAGGTGGTAAAATTTATTTTATACAGAAAATCAGTTTTTATAAGT
Organism: Viscum album; assembly: GCA_963277665.1. NCBI lineage: Eukaryota > Viridiplantae > Streptophyta > Magnoliopsida > Santalales > Viscaceae > Viscum > Viscum album. The sequence continues at coordinate 447,059,315 of OY728160.1, forward strand.
GCCACTTAGTGGTTTCACTATTCATCAAAAATTGACGTTTTTCAGAAAAATACCAATACTTCACCCTAAGCTATATTTGATATTCCGAATTCAAAAATGAAGTCTATTTTACAAAATTCAAATCATATAATGTGCATTAATTAATTTAATAATTAATTCCCGTTGTGAGAGCAAATTGTGTGTTTTTTATGAAACAAAAGTATCAAAAGATTGACACTAGTTTAAGTCCGATTTCAAAGTGAAATTAATTCCAATGACCACAATTGGATTAAATGGTAAAAATATATTCTAATTGAACTTTAAAACCAATTCAAAATATAATCTAATAATATAAATAAATTATATTAAAAATAGGTTTTGAATTAAAATACAATATTTTCACTATTCATTAAAAATGAACTTTATCAGAAAAATACCAAAAATTTACACAAAGTAAATTTTGTTGTCCTGATTCTAAAGATTAATTTTATTTTGTCAAATATAACACATGAAATTTTAATAAACTGGATTTAAAAGAGGTTCTCCATCAAAAGGCGGTTAATCGGCCTTTTAAAGAATATTAGAATGTTTACGCTTAAAATTGGATTCATTCGCATTTTTAATCATCTAACATTTATTGTAAAAAGTAAAAACATTTGACAAAAAAAAATAATCATTTTTTAATTATTTCCGTTCTTTCCTTCCATTAAAATGGCTAGGCATTATCTACCATTTAAAATAATATTATTTTATTATTAGAGTGCAACGTAAGATTTCAAAGGAACTCGTTGTCGCGTATTGGGTACTCCATCGAGCATAGCGTTCCCTTTAAAGTAATATTAATATTTTTTTCACAAATAGGGATAAATATAAAAATGTCATATTCTTTATTTACCTGGGTTGTTACATCCTTCCCCCCTTTTCGGAATTGCGTCCTCGCAATTTCAAAATTGGGCTTGGAAACTCCATTGAAAGTCCCACATCGGAAAAGGAGTAAATTAAACTATCACATTAAAAGAAAGAAAGGGAAGTACAATGGTCACCTGAGTTAACCCATACTGGGATTCCATATATGAAAATAAGGATATGGAGGAAAAAACAAAGGGTCATGTTCTGATGGAGAGTGATAGTAAACATGTCTAAGAGAAAGATAACCATAAGAAAATCACAAACATCTGATGGGTTAAACGATATTGGATTCCCTGGTAGGAAAATTTAATGGACAACATTTTTTTTAGTTACTTTTCATTGAGGAATTTATTTTTGAGAATAACTAAAACATATCGAAACATACTTACTTGTCATGTTGACATTCAACTTTTACTAGATTTCTTACACGAACTCATATTTTCTCCAAAATATGAGTATTTAGGATAACATGTTTACATTAAGAGTGTTATAATCAACTTCTATAGAATCACCTAATCCACAAAAGAGAACAATATACTTACCATGTCCTTAGACTTTAACCAAAACAAGAACCAAAACATTTAGTACAAGATCAGATATTCCAGAAAAGGATAACCCTTTATAAAAAGAAAATCTATTCTTAATCTCCAAAATTTGTCCAACAAAACCCAAAGTTCAATGAAGACCATTCGATAAACAATTTTTCTATAAAATTCTTCAAAGTAAACCAAACTATGATTGAAACCCAAATATTTGAAGGATTTAATCACATAGTCCTCCAAGTTACAAAATAACACTTAACACCAAATAACATTCATTTCTCTTAAAGTCTCATATTGAAAATTAATTAAACTAATCACATATCTTCCATGATAGGTTAATAATTTCAATAGATAACCCAAAAACAACATACTCTTAATTCCTAAAATCATTTAACTAAAAATAATTAGTCAAACTAACCAGGTACTTCACGTAGTCAAGTGGTAGGCGATAAATACCAGTCGCACTTTGGTTGTGGGTTCGATTCCCGTAGCTTTGTCCAACACGACGGGTTTTCACACGGTCTGCGTGTTGTACTTTTTATAAAACTCCAAAAATAACCCAACATGTTTTAACCTCAATAGTTTGTTTATTCCTCTCATTTTCATCCATATTCATTACTATCTCAACATCTTAATTCATGAAGTCTTATGTCACCACCATAAGATAATATAAAATAAAACGATTCCCAAAATGAATAACAGCATACCTTGATCATGGAATCCACTCGGTTTCATCGTCATCTTGATCATGTAGGTAGACGTCCCATGCATTACAACAATGATTTAGAGATACTTCAAAATCATTTTCTTCCTCCATCCAAATACACCTTGTACAACATGGGTCATATGGGTGTTCACAAAAAACAATTTTCGAAAATAATCATGTATGACATATAATTCCAAAACATATGATAAAACATGATTTCTATAAAATTGTCAGACATAATTTCAGTTGAAACTTTCTATTGTTTGTCCTTTTCAAATACCATATGTATGTGCTGAGAGACTATATTTTAAAAGAAAATATAAGTAGGTTGCGCAAGGGTCTCCTTCCTCAGCACCATTTTTAAAATCATAATATGCTTCAAATTCTTGTGGTGAGGTAAAATATTTGAAAATTACTTGATAATATTTTCCTTTTATGAAAATATGAGATTATTGTGAAAATAGTATTTGTCTAAATACAACCCATGATACACGATCATAACGTGGTATATTGGAGGTGTTTTATATCTCAAACAAATGCTTGCAAGTGAGTTGTATGCTAGAAAAAGTTTCACAATCATCCAAACATGACTTTTCAATAATTATTGCAAGAATGTCATCAGGAAGAGATAGGAATGTCATTTGATATCCTTCTCCTTCCATTCGTAACAGACTTTACATGACCTAAAAAAAGGTATAAAATAAGGATTTAACTGAAATAATAGTTATAGGGACTAACCATTTGTCTAACAAAAACTCATAATCCCTAATGTTGTCTAAACCGACCTTTGATACCAACTATAAGGCCCAGCCTTAAACCTTACATAATATTTAATTAAATGAATAATTCATATTGAGGATCTTTTCATGGTTTAGAGTTTTAGAGTATTAGGACATAACTATTACATCTCAAAAGATTAAAAAGTAGACACCTCTACAAAGTTTCCATAAAATAAAAACTCTTAAAAAGAAACATCTTTAGTTCCATGTTTTAGATAGCATGAATTTCCCTTGATCCCATCCTTGGCCCTATTCCACATTAATTCCTATGAAAAACATTTCAAAAAAACTTGGTGTGAGCATAAAAAGCTCAGTAAGGGATTCACAAATAATGAAAACAGTTAGTTTTTCAAAACAACAAGTAAACCAAGTATACTTTGTCAAAGTAATAATTTTCCCCTTTATGGAGTAGTAAAAAACTCTTCAATGAATAAAAGATCATTACTTACCCTTTTGTAAACAAAATATTACCATAAAACCCATATAAATAACACATAACCTAGAAAGGTAACATGGGACATAAACATACTTAAATGGAATAACCATACGGTCGACTTCCACACATACTTAATGGAATAGCCATACGGCCAACTTCCATACCCAATGCATTGTATTTTATAACATAACCACCCTTCCTATTATTCAAAGCACCACCTGTCATAATGTCCAAGTACCATTATAAAATCATAAGACAGTAAACAAATATAATGAAAAGAAAACATTTCCACATTTCGATCACAATATATCACTTAAATATATCGACATACCAAATCCTTTATAACAACCATTTTCAATACAATCATACATAAAAGAGTATATGGTATTTATTTCATTTTAAAAAAATTATGGCTTTTTGAGGAAGACAAAGACCAAATAATACTCGTGGCGGCGGAAAAGGTTGTTGTCACCGCGTACGTTAAAATAAACATTCCTTTTTGTCGTTTAGTAAAACGCTTCATATAAAAATAATCTTTATGAATAAAATTAAAAGTCAAAGGGGTTTATAAACCGTATAGAAGAAAGTTGTGTGTAAAACAATCAGAGGTCATTTACACATAATCATGGAAAAACAAAACCAATGACATTGATATTTAACTCAATGAAATGAGATTGAGTTATGATTTCTGATACAAGTTCGTCTAAATGACATAAGAATTTATCAATGAGATGATTATGTGTAGAAATAGTATATCCACACAACAGTTTTTAGAAACTACAACATATAGATTCCAAATATAATCTTGGCATAATAAAATCAAGAATCAGAGGTTTAACCCAAAAAATTGAAAGTGGGTTAAGAAGTTCCGTTAATGAAATTCGACAGCCTAACGGCGTGACCTCAAAATTCAAGAAATGAGTTGATGAGAGATAAAATGGGTATCTCATCACTCGGACATAAAATTTACATCAATAAGGATATAGAAGAAAATATCCCAACATAATAGTATGTGAATTAAAAGACATAACAAAATAACTCTTTTAAAAAGAGGAGGGTGAAAGGTTCCCTTACCGACTTGGGTAACTTTCGAAACGTACACCCCATTGAAGAAGGGTCATACAATAAATATGTAAGTACCCATAAATGAAATTATATTACAAAAGAAGTATAATAATGGGAAGTACATACACCACTCAAAGGAAATGGTGGCAAATGTAGCATAAATATCACAGGACTAAAAGTGAGATGAACAATCCCTTACGAAAACTCGGCAGCCTAACGACACCACTTAAAACTTCCAAAAAATGGAATGATGAGATCAAATAGAGTATCTCATCATATTAATATTAAATGTAAATAAATAGGAATATAAAAGAACATCCCCCATCATAACAATAAGGAGCTTAAAAGAAGTGACATAAAGGAGAATACTTAAAAAGAAAGAGAGAGCTTAGATCTCTTACGAAAATTCGGCAGCCTAACGACGCCACTCAAAACATCCAAAATGGATAGATGAGAGAAAAATAGGGTCTCTCACCATATGAACATAAAACGTACAGTATAGTAATATGAAAAAACATCCCAATAATAATAAATATGAGCTTAAAAGAAATGACATAAAAGAGTGTACTTAAAAAGAATGAGAGGGGTAGGATCCCTTACCTCAAGTCCGACTTGTCTTGTTCGTTTCTTAATATTCCTGAATAATAAACATTGGAAAATTTATAATTTCTTAGGTAACTCTTTTAAAGATTACTATTCAGTTCATATCACATGTTAAAATGTTATAATAATTGGTTAATAATGTGAGTTCATATCAGACGTTTTTTTCGATGTTTGGTACATTAGTCAAAAATGAACTTGTTTGAAAATGATTGTCCATGTAGTTATAAGTAAATAATCTACAGAATAGTATTAATGATTTAAATATCATATATATCTAGTACATATTCATTTTATACTACTCCATCACATTTGGAGATAAAAAGAAATGAAGTGCACCGTTCAGGGAGACAGTTGGTCGTACGTACGCATGAATGCTACTTTCATTTCTTTGTCATATTAATGTAAATAAAAAATATTTAGAGATATATATATTATAATTACAGTATAATGTATATGTTATATAGGTCACATATTTTCATTAATATCATTATTTATAAATTCCATGTATTGCATGAACGATTCACATCACTTGAGGGGGCGGTAGTCCACACTTCCTCATATGAAATTATCGCATTTGCACAACATGAAAAGCATAAAGGAATGTTTTAAATATAAAATTCAGATGCATATAGAAAAAATAAATACCATATATATCATATATAAAATATAGTGACATCATAATGGAAACCATGAAAGGTGTTAAGAGAAGATTGAACAATCATCGTTTCGTGAGGCAAAAATTCACCATCCACAGAAACAGTATGTTCTTTAACCCTTAGACAAAGGTGTGTGTAAGTGTAGCTCGATTAAATCACATAAAAACATCCTAGTATATTTAATATACTGGTGTTGTTACAAAATAAAGGAATAAAAATATTTTAGAGGGTTGGAGAAGAAAAATAAAACATAAGAACACAAGAGAGGACACTACCATTAAATCGGGTAACTCTCTTTGATTTGAGCTCGATGGATTCCTTGGAAAAGATTCTGCCCAAAGTGAGGCTTCAATGATGAATAGAGGGATTTAGAGAGATGAAATGGGCAGGGTTTGGCCGATCCAAAGTCTTGAGAGGTGTGTGTAAGGTGGTAGAGGTGGGGGCCTTTTATAAGAGGAGAGGAGGGGCACTCTTGGATTGTCAAAAAAAGGTTACATTATTTTCAAATGAGTTTCGGATTTTGAAGGTCCCACATTGATATATTTCGAGGATAAGGTGATAAGGGTTCGAAATCCACCCATCCAATAGGTTTTTTACATGTGTAGGTCTTAGATTTTAAATTATCATTTCATTTTATTTAAATCGATAAATAATGAGGTAATCGCTGTATCATCATGATGTCATAAATAAGTTAATTTATTTAATGTATAAAAATTATAAAAAAACTACTATGATGTAGGAAATATTTTTATCTATCCAATAACTATTTATAGTAAAACATCTGACTTGTATAACCTCATGTAAAAATTCTTTTAGTAAAACAACCCATGTTTGTGACATTTTAATTTTACTTTAAATAAAAAGTTATTTAGGTCATTTTCCTACCAAAGTGGATCCATGGGGTCCCCAAGGTGACCAATGGGTTTTATTGCTCAGCCATTACACATCCAATAATGGTAGGACATATTTCTAGGTCATTTCATATTATTAAAACATTCTTTTTACCTTAAACTACACTAATTACCTCTAATCGAGATTAAAACATTAAAGTTACTATTCACTAAAAAAATATTTTAAGTCCATTGAACCACATTTTACTTATTTATGACAACCATGTATGTCGTATTTTTGAAATTAAAAACACATAGGTGGTAAAATTTCATTTAAACGGAAAATCAGTTTTTATAAGTACCACTTAGTGGTTTCACTATTCATCAAAAATTGATGTTTTTCGGAAAAATACCAAAACATCACCCTAAGATATATTTGATATTATGAATTAAAAAATGAATTATATTTTAAAAAATTCAAAAAATATAAGTTTTCATTAATTAATTTAATAATTAATTCCCACTGTCAGAGCAAATAGCTCATTTTTATGGAACAAAAGTATCAAAAGATTGACACTAGTTTAAGTCCGATTTCAAAGTGAAATTGATTCCAAAGACCACAATTGGATTAAATGGTAAAAATATATTCTAATTGAACCTTAAAACCTATTAAAAATATAATCTAACCATATAAATAAATTAGATTAAAAAGAGGTTTTGAATTAAAATACAACATTTTTCACTATTCATTAAAAATGAACTTTATCAGAAAAATACAAAAAATTTACACAAAGTAAATTTTGATGCCCAGATTCTAAAGAAGAATTTTATTTTGTCAAATATAACACATAAAATTTTCAAAAAGTGTATTTAAAAGAGGTTCACCATCAAAAGGCGGTTAATCGGCCTTTTAAAGAATATTAGATTGTTTACGCTTAAAATTGGATTCATTCGCATTTTTAATCCTCTAACATTTATTGTAAAAAGTAAAAATATTTGACAAACATACCTAATAATTTTTAAGTTAGTTCTGTTCTTTCCTGCCATTACAATGTCTAGGAATTAACTACCATTTAAAATAATATTATTTTATTATTAGTGTGAAACGTAAGATTTCAAAGGAACTCGTTGTCGCGTATTGGGTACGCCATCGAGCATAGTGTTCCCTTTAAAGTAATATTAATATTTTTTTTCACAAATAGGGATAAATATAAAAATATCATATTCTTTATTTACCTGGGGTGTTACAATAACCACATGTATAATCCAATGAAAAGAAATTATTCATCCATGAAATATAAAAATGAATACAGTGGAGTTTAGGTCGCCTCAAGTTCATTAATACTATATGGTAAATATAATCTCAGTAGAGTTTGTCCAAATTTTTTGTATAATTTATTTTCATTAATGGATAATGTGAATTTAATGAATTATAAAATATAATCCTATAAGTATAAAAAATAACTATTTATTAATGATTGAAATGTTTAGAATGATCATATATGTACATATAATCTATATATTTTTTAACATTAATATTTCACAAGGGTGTGTGAGGATGTAATTATGAATCACCTATGTATGAATATGCATACAGGTATTCATTGAGATATATATGTGTATTTAATTAAAAAACATTAAAATGAGACATTCTCTAGTGTGGTTGGTCCATTCAATAATACAATGACAATAAATATGACAATAATAGGTGATATGTTATTCATTTTTCTACGAATGGAGATTGGTTGTGTTTTTATCCTAACAATATATTGACATAATGGAATTTTTGAGAGAAATGTGCCACAATATAAGGAACTCTAGGATTTTATATTAAAAATAACCATTAATAAAATTAATTTACTAAAATTTGTTGTTTTTGTGGATATCGGAGAAATAAATTCACTATCTAAGTCTACATGGTTTTTTATTCCATTTTACTATTTCGAATACTAAGAATTATATAATAATACTGAATGATGAACTAATGATACTATTCTAATATATATTACAAAAAATATAAGAAACTATATATTATAGAATAACCAATAAAACACTTAAAAATTTAAAATGCATTTCTTAAATGAATGGGAGTGGATAACTATTATAACGATTATAAAACAATTATTTAGAAAAATTAATTTGTACTAAATAATTAAGATATCAATATGAATTAGTTTTCATATAAAAAAAGTTTCTTCTATTGTGTTCAAGTGAATGATAAATGAAGGGGTGTATGAAGTTTTGTTTTCATTGAGAAATAATTGTTCATAACCACCTTCATGGTTATTAAAAATAAGAATATGTGGACAGTTAGTTTTTTATTTTTTGAATAATTATAAGATGTTTTAATTATTTTTAACATAAAAATTATGAATAAAAAGTATATCATGAATGATGTAGTGTAAGAAAGAAGATGATGAAGTTGGAAGAGGTCACACATAAAAAACTAGATTGATGATTAATGTGGTGAAGAAATATTTTGATATTTTTTATATTATTTATTTTTTATGGTGGATATGATATTTTCAATGTAATAAACATATAGAAATTTAATATAAATGAATATAATGGTTCATTTATAGATAATAATTATTTTATGCTCATAGGTTTTCACTATATGGTCAAGTTATTGTTTCATTTTCCTCTAAACACAAAGAAATAACTACCCATACTGATTGGTAAACCTTATAAGTATATATCCTAATTTAATGTGTGTGTTTGTATGTCATTATTACTAAAACAATATTGAAAAGATATAACATGAGAACTATTCACATAAAAGGGGGAGAGAAAAATAATAAAATGGATAAAATGGTATAAATTTAATAACATCTCACCAATATATTTGTCATCACCTCAAAGAGTTAAATAAATCATAATATAGTTCACTAAAAAATGTTCTCTTAATATTATAATGGTTAATATTTGGGTATAAATAATCAAAATGGTTAATTTTAAAAATCCCAACAAATGAATAATATACGTAAATCATGATTATAAACTAATACAAATAATTCTATGGGTGTATACTCATACCTGAAATTGAATGGATCATACAAAATGACGTAGAATCATAGCATAAAAATATTATATCATATATTTGTATCACCATAAGAATGTGAATGAAACATAGAACATGACATCTTAATGATGTGTTTAGGTTCCTTGATAAGGTAATATAACATAATGTCTTAAGACCACATCACTTGGACAATACATAATATCCCATGAGATTAAAAAATTACCAATTTCATTGGGCTGTTTTATAATTTAGGTTACTTTCATCACATTCATAATATGTACATGAATATCAGTTCCTCCTATGGAATTCATATGAAAGAAATGAATCTACAAAATCACCCGAAACTGAAATCGATAGCATAGTATTTTTATTTTGTATTACCATATGGGATAATTAAATGATTATAATTAAAAGAAAGGATTAAATATTTTATCACTTACTAAATTTATTAGGGAAAAAAATAAATCAAAATTTTTATTATGTAATGAAATATAAAATTAATGTATTGGTGATAAATGAATGAAATGAATATCAAAAGAATGGTGTTTCAACAAGGGTAGTGCAATTTTGATGCAGGTACCACTATATTATTTTTTTAATATCAATAATTAAAACAGGAAGGTTTCCCACAAAATATATAATATTATTTGAACTAATAGTAGTGTATAAAAATTAATTAATCAGAATTTAAAAAGTAATAATGAATATTAAGGATACCTATAATATTGATTTCAAAATAGAGATGATTATGATAGGAATATAAAAATATGTATAAACCCATTAATAAAATGATTAAAAATAATTATATTTATATTTAAGGGACATATATAGATTTATAAATGAATATAATTTCCATATAAAAGTTGTCACATAAACCTGAGAGAGAAATCTGAATCCAAAAATGAATACGGTACATCAGAATTTCACTTACAAAATGGGTCACATAACATGGGAAGCCTGTATAAATTATTGAATAATAAAATTATGGCTATTATGTAATTTATTTTGAACCATTTTTCTTCATGATAAAAGTTTCTATGTTAATATAAAATTATATGTTCTACCTTTATTCCTTATTCATTTCTTATCATCATCAAAATGGAGTTCTTCGATTAATTTCATCAAATATTTTTTTTGGTATTCTCATCATAAAATATTTTTTCAATTATTTATATTCTTTTAAAATTATAGAGTTATTATTGTTTATTTATTCTATAAAAACCAGAGATACAAATGATCATTTATTTATGAGAAATTGATTCAAACAATGAAATGTCTCTTTATTTACCCATTTTGGATTGCTTAAATTTCAATGAACATTGTTTATTGTCATTATTAATATAATATATATTGTTTCTTTCAAAAATCACAATCTTGTTATAAATATATTATTTATTTATTGAAAACATTTTTATAACTATTCATGTAATGGGGTATAAAAGGTCAAATATTCCAACTATTGATGTTCACAACCCAACATGATATGGGTGATATTTTCATTTTTACAACATCTAAAAATAGTTAGAGCGTGAGGGATAGAGTTATTCTATTTTTATACATTGATATAACAAGAAATCAGTATAAATATGATACTTAAGTAATTAAATATATACATTTTGTGGTGATTTAGGAGAGGTATAAGAATAAAGATTTAACGATTTATAATTTTTAAAATACATGGCTTTATTCAATAGATTATGTAATAATAAACATTGAAGAAAACATTCTTTACATGTAACTATAGGTTTCTCAAAATATTATGCTACATTAAAGGATTAGTTTTATCAAACAACAATATATTGTTATTATGTTATCTGTCACCTAGAAGTTGGAATGGTTGGTATGAAAAGGATTAAATAACTATTAAAAATTTCTTTTTTATAGAAAATGATTATAAAATTAATGGATACCAATTAATTATAATTGGAAATACAAAACTATTTAATATAAATGAAATATTTATATAAAAATTATTTTTATGTGCCTATAAGAATTTTATATTAAAAATTCAAATCACTTGATATTAGTTAATGATATTAAGTAAATTGTATATTATATATTCTATAAAATATTTTCAAAAATGTCAAATATATTTGATATTACTAAGATAAAAAATAAAATTTTCCACAAAAAAATATTCCATTTTTATAATGGTCATTTTCCCCATTTTAATGTTATTTTCTTTAAATTTTTTTGATATGCATAAAAAAATTAAAAAATTAAAATTAGTTTTTAAATGATGAACTTTAAATTTTAATATGGTGACTTTTTTATTTTTATTATGATATTTCTTTTTTTATGAAATGTGAATAATACTGAATTTTAAACTATTTTTTACTTTAAATTATTTATAATAGTAAATTATAAATTTTTTTTTGAAAGAATAATTAGATACATTATAAAAATATTAATCCAAGTTAGAACATCTGAATAATTTTTTTTATAATTTAGTGATAGAAAACATGGAATATTTTGAACTCAATCCCATTAAAAAAATGCTTTATCATTTTATATACATGGTTATATTTAAATATTTCTGAAATTAGTGAATTGAATTTGAAAAAATGGATTCCATATTTGGAACAATAATAATTTTTTATTTTAAATAATATCAACATATTATTTTACCAAACTATCTTTTAGAAAATGTTATAACTAATATAGTGATTAAGATAAAACGCGTTTACCAATGTACATAAATCATGAGGTGCCAAAATGACCTATAAAATTGTCCAGAACCCATTGTATTGACATATATTGACCTTAAACAATCATGTATCAAATATTTTCATTATTAAATCCTTTTTATATATAAAAATATGGTTACACCTAACTTATTTTGAAACCCTCAATTGTGTCATATCCCCTATTAATAAATGGACACCCCTCTTCTCAATTCATAACATCTTTAAAACACTAGGGTTTCAAAAATACATACTAAAGAGCATACCAATTTCACTCCTCTTATCATATAATTGTAATGTTTATCATAAATCTGACATAAAATGGAATTATTTCAAACCAATTTAAAGATACCCAAAGAGGACACAACGTTCTCTAATGAGCCTCTTTATTTTGATTCTATATCTAACTCCTTAATTTCATATTATAAATTAATTATATAACCACATCAATTTAAAAAGTATATTGAGATTTCTATATGTTAATGGAATGACCAATAAAAACTAACATTTTTATCAAATGGGTTAAGAAACCATCGTTTTTCTGTATGGTGGACCACCGCCTTACCAACCCATTTAGTTCATTTTTTTCATTACCACCTCTCAAGGATGGTGTTTCTGATAGAAGTATCATGCAATGTAATTTGCTTATTGATTTATTATTATGGGTTTTAATATTTCCCAATATCTCAATTCAGTCCCATTCTATTTTAACACTCATTTGTGATGGGTCAGTTTCCAACGGGGTTTTTCATCTAATAAAAAACACCTAATATCTCTTTTATCTTTGATTAATTAAAACCCAACATCTAGGGGAAGGTGTTTTTTGGATAACATGTCCAAAAACACATAATAAATAAAATTAATTGATTGGATGAGAGTTCAATCTCATCACACCTTTTTGGGGGGAATTATTGACTATTCTAAGAATGTTAGATTGATTTCTGACATGTTTTTTGAAAATAACTTTCATCGAAAAATATGAAATGGGTCACCCTTGAATTAAAAATAAATTATGAATAGGCATGGATTATGAATCATATGTATGTATATGAGGTTCTCTAGAAATGAATCTTATTAAGTGGATATACTTTTGTGTATTGTTATCACGATGTTGGTTTTGAGAAACCTAATGAGGCGCACTTGAATGAATTTTCATATAAGAAGACAAGAATCAATTTGATGTCTCGAGAAGACCCATAATATGAGATTCCTATATAAAATTTTGAAATAAATTAGAACCCACATAGTTTTATAACTCTTTTTGGGGAACATTATTACTTTTTAGTTCAAGTGATAAGTACACAACCTAGTATTTTAACGTCATGCTTCAAGGATATATATGTTGAAGGTTCTGAACCATGAATGATTTTTGACTTATTCCAAAAAATGCCAATGAATCTGAACGGAATGTTGGATCCCAGTTTAGATATAATTTTGTTAGGATTGTTTCATAGTTGCAATTGTAATTCATGGTTCTTTGATGAAATATGGCCTTATGTGTTTAATGTGACCCCACAATGAATATAACCCATAAATTATTAATGTGAATTTGGGGTGTTTGGTTTGGATATCATGGAGGTTTATTACATATCCTAGTTAGTCATGAAATAAAACTAACATATTTTTTTTGTTGGGGGTTACACATAAATTGGATAACCATTCACATTCTTCACTAGGAAGATGTCCCATTTAAGGTTTGTCTTATTGAAAATATATCCCTTTTAATGTTAAGTAACATGGTTTCAATGTTTATATATATGAGGTGGGATGTATTTCAAGAATCATGAGTAATGGATTATTTAAAGGTGATTTGGAGGCTTGGTTGGGGATTACTCTTAAGAGGATGACCACGTCAATTGTATCATGTATATTTCATCATCATAACACATATATAAGACCACATGATTCATTCTCTATGTGTGAAATATGTGAAAGTGAGAGATATGGAAAACTGAAATATCATCATTTTTCTATTGATGGATGAGGTCTAGACCTAATGGGAGAGTGATATAGGATGGTCTCTATCACATATATCTTATATTTCATTACTAACCAATATAGCCACCTCAAATACATTCTACGAACCAAGGATAATAGAGATTATGAGGAAAGGATTTAGTAATATCCCCCATAAAATGGAAATGAATGCATGGTTATCCTGTAGCTAAAGGATTAATATAGGAAGGATTCAATTTTACCAACATTAGATTCAATGAGATAATGACTTACCACAAGCTGTCATCAATTTGAAATGCTAGTGGTTCCCCACAACCACAGAAACGATGTGGTATATACTAGAACCTCCAAGGTTGAGACTCCTGTTACCATGGGAATGTACACATGTGATAATTCATTGGATCAACCTTATTAAGGAGGATACTATTAAGTCCCTTAAATCCATATATAAGTAATTTCGAGATGAAATTCAAATGTTCCCATTTATTTGATCATACCCATCTTGCAGTTTTTGATCTGAACATGTCCTCATTCCATTATAAAGGTTCATGGAGGGCCTAAACAGGGGAAGAATGGTATTATAGAGGAATGTAGCTGGAGTAGGAAAGCATCACACCCATGAATACCATATTTATCATATAAAGTTAGTATTTAGAATGATATTCCCTTTGTTTTGGGTTTTTCTATACAGTCAGGGATTTCTTCTACATAGAGTTATTCTATGAGAACACATGTTCCATCCTTGTAGCACTTTTCTAAGAGGGAACATGTTTCATCTACATATCACTTTTCTATATGGGTATGAGTTCTTCCTATGTAGCATCTTCCTATATGGGTTTGAGGACCTCCCACATATAATTTTTCAATACGATTATGTGATCCTACCATATATACTATTTTTACATGTGGAGATGGATTTCAAATAATCTATCTACAAATGGATTTCGTAATGGAATCTACATGGGTTTTTTAATCGTTGGATGATCAAGTGAATTCCATTTTTTCATTAACATTATACTATAGATTTACAAAAAAATTTGGATGGATCAAACACATTTCCATTAATTTTCATCCCCTTCCCTACATCTCAATGTTTGTGTCTTTTTTCGTCTCTTATAGGGGTTTATAGAGGAATGAAGAAACTAAATACTTGGATTTTTGGTCTTCCACAGTGGGCTTCATGTCCTTTGTTTGTGGGATAACTATAAGTACGTATAATCCTATTGATGATTTTGTTTATAGGGGTTAGAAAATAACATCATTGAATTTGAATGATTATCATTTTGGGGGGATGAAAAAAATTGTTACGACCTAAAAAAATCTGGTTTTGTTCATCAATGTCGATGAATACTGTATCCCAAATCATTTCATTTTTGAGATGTTATGTGGATCAACAGTCCGTATAAAAAGTTTTTCTATGATTGAAATCACCTTACATTGAATTTTCTCATATATAAAAATTCTTCAATCTCTTGTTTATATTTATTTTACCCATAAAATATCTTGAATGAATTTTTATCTTCAAAAAAATTTTGATGACAAAAAAATGCCCCTATTAAAATGGGTCTAATTGAGATGAATATAATGTAGTTGTAATGATGATGTTGTTAGAAATTGTATATCATTACAATATGTGTGTGGGTCTATAAGAGGGGACCATGCCTCTAAAAGGATGTACATGAATCATTTTTATTTAACTAAGACTCAACTGAGTGAATGAATTCTCTATTGATTCCTTGTTATTTTCTCCTTCTACAAAGCATCCTCCTCTGGAGATGAATATTCCATGAATATTTCATCCTTGAAAAAAAAACATCATTATTTTAATCCATTTAATCACATGTGTTGAAACATCCTTCCACAAGGGTACTATGATACATTACGAACCAAAAAACATGCAGATTATGTTCTTTGTGGTCCACATTTCATTATATATAGTTTACTAGTCTCCTATATTTATCACATATTTTTTATGATATATCTACATATATAGAATTATTTATTTTACAAAAACAATATATTCCACCTCCATGATCGTGATTAATACAATAACATCCACCGCTGAGAATATTGAAAATTATATCTGACATCAAGTCCTTATTATGGATATTTTTCTTAAGACCCATACGTCCCCCTAATCTTCTGAATAACCCATTTTCCAATAGATTTCCAATATAAAACATTGGACCCCATGAAAATTCTCACATTCCATCTAATGATCATAATTCTATATCAGCTTGGATTGAGTTTTCCTTGAAACCACATTCAACGGATCATTTCTCTCATGGGACACACTATTTCCGTGGTGTTTCACGTGGATGTTTATATTATGAATTGTTACATGTTGAATCAATTTAAATAGTATTATGATGACATATCCTTACTGTGTTCTATTAATTATTGTCTGTATGTTATTTTCCTCACTCAAGGGAATATCAATGGAGGGTGGATCTCTAAGGGTAATATATGGTATGGAGGAATCATTTCTAATGAATGTTTCTAGAAATTTTGGGTGTACCAAATTTGAATTTGATTTCCCGAAGTATCATAGTTCATCATCATAAAAAATGAAGCATAGATTTCTCAATTCAAATTACATTCACCAATATAGATGTTACCTGAATAGATCATATATTTTTGTTTGGATAAAAAAACATTCCACTTATCACATGGTGATGTAAAGATTTTATTATGAGATATTTAATAATTATAGGAATTCCCACCCTTTCTATATATATAATGAAATTATTCATGAAACTAACACCTTGAAAAATACTAAATAAATTCCTCCATTAGTAAGTTAATTATATGTTTTGAAAGAGATTTCACTAAGACATACCCTTCACACTGGTTCACTTTTTCTATTCAATTAGTGGATAAAACTACTTCTTCAAGATAATGGTCTATGACTAAGGGTTGGATGCCTTAGGACTCATCCAACTAAAGAGTCATGAGGTGATCTAGGTTCATGAAGGACCAAATGATAGGATAGTGAAAACACAATATGGGTATACTGGATCAAGACAGATGTATCTCCATAATTTGTGTCGGCGGTATTTTTCTCCTTGTTCTTGAGTGTAGGAATATTTCCATCTAAAAATGTTTATAAACATTTCTATTTCTAATCATTGATTATGGAATCCAAACACGTAAAGGGACAATATATTAACATAGTTCCTCCCACCACCAATCATATTCAAGAGTTTTTGGGTCAGATAGATGATGGATAATCCCAAAATTACATCATAAGACAGGTTCAATTATAGTATCAATGGGTAGAGGATAACTTTTGATGCTCTGAGTATTAGCATACTAAAACCATTCATTATTATAAATTTTACCTACACTGATCAACATCATTTTTATTTTCCAAGCATACCTAGGAATCAATGATGTTATTTTATTGTTAAGAAAATGTTTCTTTATAATGGTAGTGCTACTCTAGAGGAACACTATTACTTGGTTGCTTTATGAGATGGGATTTTAACCACACGGATTGATGTGGTGGACATTTCTGTTCCTCATGCACTATATAGGTATGTATGTAAATTCTGATAATGTCAAAAAATTACATTACTAACCAACATTACTATTAATAGGGAGTCACATATAGCTATTCCTACTCAACTATGATTAATGAAATTGCCTGTTGATTATAGAATATATATTTATCTTCCTACTATAAAAAATCTGAAAATATTTTCTTGGGGTGATGCTAATATGTGGAAAAATATTATCATGATGAGGTGATGGGGAATCTAGATTGATGGGTGCATAAACCATTAGATTATCCTATTTAATTTCTAATCACACAATCATCATGTCCTTCTAAATTAAGAAGATCATCATCCAAATATCACAATAATTCCTTGGGAATTTCACCCTCAAGAACACATTTTTTAGATAGTAGTTTAGACTCCATGCTTTTCACTAAAACTATTCTCAGCCACACTGAAAGTGGTCCCAAGCGAATGACATTTCACACTCCCCTGGTTGGGGACAAACCTATCATCTTATTCCTTATTATTAATAAAATGGTGGTGATCTATAATTTTCCCCCACTATAATCACAATTCCAAAAAAAAACTACCTACAATGAATGTGATCATAGAATATATACCAATAGTTTCATGAAATTAGGATCTCAACTACAATACATTCATTGAATAGCAACCTGTATGAAAATTGGCTTAGCCCAAATTCTATACAATTATAAAAGAACGTTTTATAGGGAATATATTTGTTTAAATGGACATCCCTTTACACCTGTTCATTGGATTTAGTGCATGAGGGTTTGATTACTAGAACATTTACATCCTTATCCATGATGTTCTTATATTTCAAGAAGAGTTAGGTACTCATGAATGTGATTTGATCTAGTTTAGCCTTTTCCAATCATCATTCAAATGTGTCAGAATATACTAATACTATGTTTCATTACATAGTTTTTAAAGATGTATGATTTTATGATTGGAAGATTGAACATATTGCATAGATGGGAGAATATGTTGCATTATTATCCAAGATAATGGAAAATTGACCATAAAAACTATGTGACAAGAATCCTTCCATCAAAAATGTCAAGATATATAATTATTTTCATTATAGAAATGGATTTTTTTAGCTATACACTATGTAGTGAAAATAATATATCATTAACATAACACTAACAAATTGTGTCATATAATACCTGATCCACTAAAGGATGAATGTCAATTTTTGTTATAGCCATTTCATTTGTTTCCAGTTACCCAATAATGATAGAGAGAAACACCAAGATATGGATTTCCCTCCTCGGTTCATGTTCAATAGATCAATTAAATAGTATCCCTCTAACACTTATCCTTTATCATAGAATTTATTTCAAAAAATGGGATGAAGGATATTATCCCAGATAACTGAATTTTTTTTTATCACTTGACATCAATCTAAATCTTCACTATGATACTTGAGTATATTATTTAAATGAAATATCATGTAATTATCTAATTTTTTACTATTACAAGGCATATAGTGATAATTTTTTTCATTATCGATATGGTTATAATAAACCCCTTCAATCATTTTATCTTTTATGTTACCACCCTAAATTTTTTCAAAGTCCATTGTGGAAAAAAATATGTTATTATAATTAATTTTTCTCATTGAACACCCATTTTCGGTTTTGACCTAAAATTTCTTGTGTATTTTATGTTTATTTTTCAATTTTTTATCTAAACTATAAAAATAAATAATATAACCTAATAGGACTCGAATATTAACCATTTTTATTTTTTGTGTTTTCATCCTAGTGGTTACTATCTCTCAATTTTATTGGAGTACAATTTATAGTCTTGAAATATAGACTAATGTGTTTTTGTATTTTAGGTCCAAATTAATTGAAAATGAATTATTGGGTGATGTCCCAATAAGGGATTTTGAGATGAGAATGCCCCAATATTCTTCAAGTATATAAACAATAATTTGGAGTTAATATTTCTAAATTTCTGGGTTTTTTAAATTACGTCAGACTAGTAGCCAAGGGGATACAACAAAGAATAATTGAAATTTATTTTCTAGTGTAATATTATATGGAGTATGAATAAAAAAATTGGTATATTCAGATGATTAATTTTTTTCTAGTTGACTATATTTTAGGTGAATTTTATGTAGATCCAAACTAGAGTATATTATGTATAGTCAAAAAAGGTGTCCTCATGAAACTATCATCCAATTACATATGACCTAGTAGTTTGTGAACATCAAGATTTTTCAAGAAAAAAAATAGTTTTCTGTCAATGGAATATGTTTGATATTGAAGGAGCATATATTTTGGCACCTGTTGTGAATGGGAATATACCCCAACATAAATTTTATTTGTGTAAATGAAGGTGAAGAATTTTGTACTTTAATTTCAGTCTACTAGTTCATGGAACATGAAGTATAGCATTGTATGAAAATGATGTTTGAGGGATATGATTAATGTTCATCTATAATTGAAAAATTTATGAGTTACATTCCCTTTTTAGAGTTTATTGTCAAAAATTATTCCACCATCTTCATGCTTGTCGGAGGAAATTGCACGCTTCCATAATGGGGAATCAAAATGTCACGAACCGAATCGGGTCGCCATCCGAACCGACGCCCGACCCGGCCCGCGGCAGGGCCCGAAGGGAGTTCCCGATCCTCACGGGCTGGCATAAGTGCCCGGGTATCAAAATAAACTTTGGGAACGGTTTACCCGAGTGAACAAATATAAAGCAGCCAACCAAAGTAAACCAAACAAAAGTAAAGGTTCCAGTCAAACGTGCACCTAACCAAACATGTTTTCGGTTCACAAGCATTCAAAACCCAAATAACACTCAAACAAGATGACCAAAAACCAACCTATGAACTATCGCCTGGTGTGAGGACACATCCCCTAATTCACCACCAAAACGCCACGTAGATAGGCCCGCTAACAACCTGAACCACTGCTCCCAAATGCTGGACCCTTACCAGTATCAGAAGTAAACAAATCTACTTACACCCAAGGGTGTAAGTAGGGTGTGAGAAAACGCCCAGGCGGATATCACCAAGAAAAGATTCCATGCACAACTATCAAAAGACAAACCATTTTCAATGCTAAATAAAGAGAGAAAGAAGTGCAAAAGAAATGGTTTTCATAAAACGTTTTAAAGGAAAGAAAATTCAAGATAAACACATTAGGGTAATAATTCAAGTGACATATCACGTATCATTGTGCACGCAAAGTAACCGGTAGCACCAAAGGATGGGAAAGTCCCAAAAGGGGAACTAGAGCATGTGGGACAATAGAACGTCGTGTCTCGGTGAAACATGGATTAGGCGGCCATGACCCTCAGATAATGTGGCTTAGAAGGCCATGACCCTCAGAACACGTGGCGTAGAAGGCCACGACCCTCAGATATCATATGTTTAGTTAGTGTTGCAATCGTCAAACCTGCCAGTGAAACCGGGTCGGGTCATCTCTGGAACACTAGCTCACTAGTCCTAGTCTCCCCACCTAATACCCCGGCTTCCCTCCTTGTGCTCACCCAAAGATCAAAGTTCACATAACATGTCACATTAGCACTTAGAGCCAAACGGGTCACCTGCACACTGATATCCTCTTTTAAAACCACACACACAACAAAACTTTTCTTTTTAAAAACATATACCACACTACTTACGCTTTATATTAAACTAGATGTATAACATAACGAAATCACTTTGTTAATTAAGAAAATCAATAATAAAAATTATTGAACAGTTTTCAAACATGTCGCAAAAGTTTTTTAATGGTTAAAAAGTCACTCAAAACCCCTTTATATAATAAAACATATTATGACACGCCAAAACACAAACTGTGTCATCCACACTTTCTAACTCACACACTGCACAGTTTACAAATAATAATAAATAGCCAAAGTAAGTTTTCACAATAAAAAATATGTACTTGTATCATATAAATATACTACTGGAAAATTAGATGCTCATTTAAAAAAATGTAATCAAATCTAATTTTTCAGCATGGAAACTAATTAGCAGGGTGCTAAAAAATTAAACCAACACGCAAAAGATCACCAGATTATAATTGAGTGTGTAATCACCTACCTCAAACAGGAACGGAAAAAGACACGGCGCAGAACTTCCGTTGCGCCACGGTCGCATCGTATTGAGCTGTCAAATAGGTCCTAAAACAGCAGATCGTTCAACAGGTTCAATGACAGTGTTAATATAATAGTTCTATTGGTAATAATAACAAAAATAATAATAGTAATATCAATAACATAATAATAATAACAATAGCATAATAATAATAATCATAGTAATCTTAATAATAACAATATTTTAACAATAAAAATACAATAATATAATAATAATAATAATATCATTATAGTAATTATAATAATTATGCTAATAAAAATAACATAACAATAATTATAATATTGAGATAATAACAATAATATTAAAATAACAATACAATAATAAAAATAATGTTCACATAATAATAATTATAATAAAACGTTAATAACTTATTAAATAAAATAAAATAATAGAATAAATTAAAATAAACAAGACAAACCTGTTTGGCGGAGCGGTGGGGCGCCGACCACATGCGTCCAGCCAAGGGAGCTCAGGCGGTGGTGAGCATGAGGGGGCTCGGGCCGCAGGAGGGGGGTGTGGTGGAAAAAGAAAGAAGAAGAGGAAGAAAAGAAGAAGAAGAATGAGAAGAAGAATAAGGAGAGAAGAAGGGGTTAAGCACGCGGGAGAAAAGGGAGGAAGGGAATAGAAGGAGAAGAGAAGGAGAAGAAAAAAAAGAAGAGGAGGAGAAGAGGGGGGGGGGCGGCACGGCAGAGAGGGGAGGAGGAAGGCGGCCAAACAGGTGAGGGGCGCAGCAGCGCTGTTCAGCGGAGCAGAGGAGGAGGAAGAAAAAAAGAAGAAGGCGAATAGAAGAAGAAGAAGAAGAGAAGGAGAGGGGAAGGGGGGGTGCGCCGACTGGGCGGAGGGGGAAGGAGAGCGGCAGGGTGGTCTGGTGCGGTACAGGTGGCTGGTCCGACGTGTGACAACGGGAGCGGGGAGGCGCGGATGAGCGGGTGAGCAGGGGGAGGGGAGCGACCTGGGGGAGCTGGGCGGAGGAGGGGAAGCGCACCGCAAGGTGTTCGTCGGGTGGCTTAGCTGAGAAGGAGGCGGCGTGAGGGAGGTGCGTCTAGGGAAGGGTTCGCTGAGGTTGCTGGCGGTTGAAGGAGGCATGATCGGTGAGGGAGTGCAGGAGCGGGGGAAGGAGAAGAAAGAAAAAGAAAAACGGGAGAGACGAAAACGTGGGGAGGAAGACAAGAGAAATAAAAAAAGAAAAAGAAATGAAAATGGGGAAAGGTGGCGGCTAGGGTTTCGGGGGGGAGGAAAACCGAAAAAAAAAATTGATAACAATAATATTAATATCATAATAATATTAAAAATATTAATATTAATATTAATAATAATAATCATAATCTTAATAATAATAATCGCATAACAATAATAATAATAATAATAATAATATATTATCAATAATAATAATAATATCATAATAATTATAAAGATAATAATAATAATAATATAATAATAACAATAATATAATAATCATAATACAATAATAACCAATAAAACCATAATAAAAATTTATCTGGTTATTTAACGTTTGAGCATTGGCACCACGTGCCGAGTGACGTGAAGCCAACGCGCACTTATCAACTTGCACTTATCAGCGCACTTAAAATAAATTTTACCCGGCCTGCTCATGCCTTGCTCGTGCACCAAGCGATGTAAGGCCAATGCGCATTTATCAGCGCCACTGCTGAAACCCCTTGTCGATTCAGCCCACACTCCTACCAAGCAATTAGATAAATCGTCAATTTAAACTCATGAAATAAAAATTTAAACATAAACTCATACCTCTAAATGACGTCCGGGCATGACAATTCTCCCCACCATGACAACTTTCCGCCTTCGGAAAATCAGCTCAAAGCCTGATCAGAGAATAGAAATGGGTACTCCTAATCAACCCATGACTTCCGCTCCCAAGTCTCGTGTTCATCACTCCCGTGCTGCCAAAGAATACGGACTAGAGGAATGGACTTCCCAAGTAGCACCTTTTCCTGAGAATCCACTATATGCACTGGTCACTCGACCACAGACAAGTCAGACTCTATCTCCAGCTCCTCCCAATTCAGCACATGCGATGGGTCGGGGTTGTACTTCTTTAGTTGGGAGACATGAAATACATCGTAAATCGACGTCAACTGTAAGGGAAAATCAAACCTGTATGCCACCTTGCCAATCCTCTCAAGAATCTCGAATGGTCCGACATATCTCGGTGTCAGCTTCCCCTGCTTCCCCAAACGACGGTGACCCAAGTGAGGGGCCACATTCAGGAACACCCTGTCCCCAACTGAAAACTCAAGATCCCGCCGCCTCTGATCTGCATAAAACTTGTGACGACTCTGAGATGTCAAAAACCGCTGCCTAATCAGCTTGACCTTCTCAGACGTCTCCTGATCAAGACTCGGTCCCAAGAGCGAGGCTTCTCCTACCTCATCCCAACACAGAGGAGACCGACAAGGCCGGCCATAGAGCGCCTCATAGGGTGCCATTCTGATGGAAGATTGGTAACTGTTATTATAAGCAAACTTGACCAGTCCCAGATGGCTATCCCAAGAGCCTCCATATGAGTAGTCATGTGGAACAAAAACGCCACTGGGTATTATAGAGATAGAATAGATCTCCATGATGATGAATTTTTAATTGTTTGAAAGATATTTTTTGGGACATTTACGGAAATCCAAAGGGGTTATATAAATATATAGTCAAACAGTGGTGTCCAAGGAACTTTGAATTCCCATTTCTAATGAGAGAAGAAGGATTATGGAGATTCAGACTTCCCAAGATCCCTATATTAGTTTATGTAAAATAATTACTTGAATATATAAGGATATTTTCATATTAATAGTAGATGGGAATTGGTAGACATTTTTTCTTAATGTAGGTCTGACTGATATGTTAGAAATATTATTTTTTTCATGACTACACCTAAGACATTTGGTTCAGGAGTCACAACATATATTGTAAAAATGAGATTCAATTCATACGTAGTTGTCAGTTAGATTATCAAAATTGTTCATATTCAAGTTTGTGAGGGGACATTTTTTCATTTATATATGGTCTTAAAATTGGGTGAGAATATATACTAGATCCTCCTTAGTAAATGTAG
This sequence comes from Viscum album, assembly GCA_963277665.1. Classification (NCBI taxonomy): domain Eukaryota; kingdom Viridiplantae; phylum Streptophyta; class Magnoliopsida; order Santalales; family Viscaceae; genus Viscum; species Viscum album. The sequence goes on from OY728160.1 coordinate 447,084,211, forward strand.
ATCATTCATAGAAGAGTAGATGAATTGTTTTTCTGGAGTTTTGACTTGGATATGGGATCTAGGAACCAATATGTATCTCATTAATGAAATAATCAATACATATGTAGTTATAGTGTGAAATATCACTTGCATTGTTTAACACATATACAAAAAAATAAAGGGAATTTCTATATTATTGTATGACCTATAATTAGATATTCAATTATCACCATATATCCTATGATAATATTTGATTATTCCATATATTTTTCTTGGTAGTTTTCCATCATAATGTCATGAAAAAAGGACATAAAACATTTAGTTTAAAGACATGTAGTAATTTTGTAGGTGAATTTATGTAAAAAAAATAAATATGATGGCTTGACCCAAAGTCATATAACCGGGTATCAAGATGTATCTTACAGTGTTAGGAGGAAAGTGACTAGTTGTCTATGATATCCAATGCTTAATAAGATGTATATTAATCAGGGATTTTAGAAAATTGTGATATGTGTGACATGAATTTGTGTAATTTTAGGTGATGTGGATAAGACCATATGTCATTTTTAGAGGATGATAAAGCCATGAATTTATAAAATTCCTTAGTTGTTATAAAAAAAATAATATACCATAGTTCCTAGGGTTCTCATGTCGGTATAAATGATATAGGGAAAAATTTATTTCGGCTTATGGATATATAAGAGGGATCTCCATAAAAAGAATTTACCTCTGGTGGATAGGCCTTCCTAGTTGGATAAAAATTAAATTTTAATTAAGCAGTATTAATGCATAGTCACACAAAGGATTCGATAATAAATAGATAAGCTATTAGCAATGTCTGAAAAAAAATGTGGAGATCACAAATTTTTTAGAACTATTAGTATGATAGTTGGAATTAATGAGTATGAGTATTCAAGTATCATTTAGAATGATATTATCCATAAATTTTAGAGCACTATGAATAAGTTTGTCTCATATGTCGGGAATGGAAATTATTGTTTTGTAGGATGATGTTATGCCATGATAATGAATATGGACATCACCATGTATCCCATAAGGATGGGAATAAATACTCACATATTTCTATAAAGGGTTTCATATGTGGGTAAAACCCAATCAAATAGAGACTGACATAAATTCTTTATGTTTTTGTGGATAAATAGAATATTAGTGATTGGGGTGTCTCTACGTATCTTTAAATGATATGAATTATGCCTTGTTTAGTTCTTGAATATCGTGAATTTTAATGTATTGTGACGAGAATATCATCCATGTCGATTAATGCATTTTGATATGGATTTAGGTGCCCTGTAGTTATGGTAATGATGATTTATTTTACTAACAATAAACAAAATACAAACGTAATGAGAAGACTTGACGGAAAATGATGGGGAAAAATATTAGTAAACAGGGGAATTTTTTGTTCGGTGTAATGTTGGTGTTTTAAGAATAAATGTGTATCCTATGATGACAATAATTGATGAACACATATTTCTTGAGTGGGGAATGTATGATGAGTGATAATGAGAATGGGTACATCCTATTTTGTGTGAAAATTGAGGCACTTGATGGTTTTTTTGAAGAATATCATATTTATTGACTGAGGTTTTCATACTAACTATCATTGTTTAAGTAGGATGTTATCCTGGATTCATATTTTACATGGTCACATGAGGCATCCCATGTTTTCTATAGGATAATGTTTCAATTTATTATTTCATCACATTGATCATGATTGTTTTCCAAATCCATATAGTGTCTTCTATGGATCATAAACAATGAGCCAATGAAAAAGGAGTTAAATAGGGAAAACTTTTTCTCACAAAAAACTTAATACATATCTTATTGGGGCCACTATCTCAATAAAAATGGAAAGGAAATTGTGATAAGTTAATAATGGGGATATACCGAGGGTAACGGACTCAGACATCGATATGTACCCCACTAGGATAGAAATCATGCAATGTGAAGTTCTAGTATACTCTCTCCATAGGTATGACCTATATGCAGGGAATGTGCATTACTTCTGTTATGGATTGAATTGTGATTAGATTTATGGTTGTAACTTTGTATCATGTGAGAAAATGAATCAATCAACACATAGTCCTTGAGATTGACAAGGTATAATACCATTTTCAGAGTCATCTTCCTCATTGGAGAGGAAAACGAAACCCTGCATTTTTAACATGATACATCCCAATGTTTTTGTGAGCTATGACATATTTATGGGATGGGAGAAGTGTGTAATTTATTTTATGTTTTCAGGATGTATTCCAAGAATTCCAAATTCATGAAATTACGGTGACATTATACATAGATTAATTTCTTATAGAATAGACATGGTAATCTGATTATAAGAAGAATTTCTTAAGACAAATTTCATTGGTATGAGTTATGGTATACTTTATATCCATCGAGATCAATGAATTGCTACCATTTGACTAGATTTTTTCATGAAATAAGTTTTATCCTATTTTGGATCCATGTTTTTGGGTTTCCTCCCTCGTATCATTTGAATCATGAGGACCAATAACATACCACCATCATGGAATGAATAAAGGGTGTATTTTTTTTGGTAAAGTCCCACGAAATATGGTTATTGTGGATTTCTAAATGATTCAAGGTATGAAATATATTCTCATCCAATCACCTCAATTCATCTAGAAATATATAATATTTATCATCTACTGGGAGATACTCACAGTTGGATTCACATCCTGATAGAAATTGATCATCGATGGTTCTTCCATCTACTCTCACATATACTATTATGTATAGGGTAACATATGTGGTAGTGAAGGTTGTAGTCTGGTAAGAAAAAAATATATTCAATAGAATTTACAATCATGATTATTTATCCTTATCTATCATATTTTGGTTTATATTTGATAAATATATTTTTTATGAAATTTTTTATTCTATTAGCTATAATATGATAGTAAGATATATGGTTGAATGTGATATTATAATCCCAAAATTGATTCTCCAATGTAACAGAATAAAAATTGGTGTCGTTGTTTGTTAGTATTGTATGAGGGACACCAAATATGATATTGATGTTGGATATTTAAAATATAATGATATTCATTTCCATGAATTGTTTAATAGGTATATTTTAGTCCAATTGAGAGATTAATTAGGTCACAATGGGAAAATACTTGAACTTCATGTCTATAGAAGAATGATACGTTACTATAAAATCTATTAACTATATAGAAATTAGCCATCAATATTTTAATGTATGTTGAAACTCTTGGGGATAATGAATGATGTTAATATATAGGTGACAAGAATTAAATCTTTTGTTAAATATTTGGAAATCCTTAATCATAGTGGGTTATTAATAACCAAGCCTCTATATTTGATGAGGATTCTTAAACCCTAATTGTTAAGGGCCACATGTTCTATTGTGATCTTCTTTTATTATAGTAGCAGTCTCCACTCCTTCAATTACTTAGAGGGGGGAAATAATATCTCCTCTTATAGATGGTATTTATTGATTTGTGTCGTTATATAGAAAAATTTTAATTTCTTATCATTATATATTCTTTATTAAAAAACATTCTGGTGGGTGTATTGCAATTTGAAGGTATTCCTTAGTTAGCACCATCCAACCAATGGTAAGACCATACGTCAAAATATGGAACAAAATTCATTAATCTCTTCCATTCCAACATGAAAATAATCTGATACCATTCAATGGTGGACACTTTTTATAATCTTTTTATATTGGTTTAGATCTACTAAAGCCATGAATGCATTTTCCGTGGTTTCTTACAAGGATTTTTGTGAGTTCCAGTTGGTATTTAATGTCATCTCCAAAGAAAATTCCATCAACAGACCGTGTATGTAGTCTTGAAGGGGGATTAGATATTCTTTTTGATGGAATACTCCCTTTTTACCTAAATGATGACCATTTAAAAATCACCCTTTTTCTTTCAAGTGATTTAATTGTACCTAATATTCTAACTTTGTCCATATAATGTGGGCCGAATTTTTTTCTTCATTTTTCATGCACCATTCTGATAGTAGAAAGATGTATGGTCGAACTACATATTCTATGGAAGTGAGAATGAATCCCAATCCAACATTTTTGAGATTAGAGTCATCCATCCACTTCCCTATTAGTTTTTTGGATGATCCATCAAAATAAATCTCTTATATATGGGGGACTAATTGAATATATAGGACACAATCATTAGGTAGCTTAGTATCTAGTGACGTCATTTATACAAAGGGATGTTCTGTAAGGATGTATGCCAATGCTTAGCCTTCTTCAACCATTTGAGGAAATGACTATTTATAAAACTAAAACCCGATCAACTCCAGCTAAGAAATATTCACGATCAACATAGGTTGGCTGAGAAGGGATTTTATTGGGTTTCTATAAGAGACCAAACTGACCACATGTTGTAGTATGTAATGCAACAATTCTGTTAATGTAATTATTTTTTCTAGACTACACATTCCTCTATGGGAATAACAATTCTCAAAATCTACCATGGGTTAGTAGAGTTAATAAATTTGATCATACATCCTCACATCATTCATTAGTGAAAAGAAGTCTCTTAGTTGATGTCCTATGGTTGTCACAAACTAAATGAGTTTTCTTCATTCAAGATGAGTCTTCATCACTATTGATCCCAAGAGAAATTTCTTGAGTCTATTGAATGGTTATGTGTAGTCATCAGTCCACTAATATTTAACACTTCTTCAATCAACCTAGTTAAGGGAAATCATTTTCATGCAAGTATTACTATAATTCACCATTGTTGACTTAGATTCCCTAAAGTCCTCTTGAACCATTGTGGTTTTGAGAAGTTTACTTGGGGAGGGTAGCGTTTTTCATCTCATGTCGAATTTGATGCCACTATGATTTACGCTAAATATGAAAAATTTCCCTAAGGTAACACTAAAATTTCATTTCAAGGGGTTCATTTTCAGGTTGTGTTGTCATAGTTTTTTGAAGACTATTTGAATATAAACAATGTGGTTGGGGTGTTTTCATGATTTAACCTCTATATAATTATCATATCATTCAAAAATATTCACATGATTGGTTTAAATAAGTGATGAATGCCATGTTGGTATGCAGCATTGGTATTCCTCAAGGATAAGGGCATTACTCGATAGAATAAAAATCCATGGGGGTTCATGTTGGTGGTTTCATGTTCATATTCTAATGTCATTAAGATCTTATTATACCACAAATATCCATTCTGGAAGGATAATTATTGATATTCATACATTGAATCATTTAGTAACACTATAATCAATATTGGGAAATCATCATTTAGATAGTACCAATTAAGATATCAATAATCAATGTAAAATCTAATTTTATTATTCCTATTCTTGATGAGGAATATTTATGATATCTATTTTTATATTAGACATCTTGAATGAAATTTATCTGATGATCTTTTCAACATCAACTAAAATTTTGGAACCATGATTTGGGTGTGTACTTCTGGATTCTTTCTTATAACCCCAGTGGTCCTTTAGTAAGCCCACATCGTGAGTGGCCACCTCATTAATGAGTCATGTAATTTCTGTGTATCTTTAATATAACATGGACTAATTATAATTCAAAAATGATGCATATTCCTCTTATTAATTGGAATAAATTGTTGAAGTGATAAATGTGGGAGGTTGATATTATTCTCTACCTACATTTATATCTTTATGTTTGTTAATGGTGGTAGATACTACCTCCAAAGAAAGCGGATTATACAAGAGGTCATACAAATCATATTCCCCTTTATCCCACTCTCATTCCTTTCCCAAATAGTATTCAATTTTACCATTAGAGGGATTATATCAAAATTTAAATTCAATAGAGTTAGGAAATGAGTCTATATTTTGAAATAAATTATATGGAATGTCTTCCTCTAACCTAACTAATGTTTTCGGGTCTCTTTTATATTTTGGATGATATTAGAGAGACAAATAATGAACATCTTCACATTAACATGGTAACATAAAAACATATTCCATCCAATTTGATAAAGTAGTTATATGTTAAATCCTAGGAGTGGTAATTAGGTCATTTACTTATAAACTATTTCAATGATCTGAAGTGTCAATTCCAATTCAATCATAGTTGGTATTGGCATTTATTATTGATATAATGATTTTTATCAAATAATCATATGAATTTAGAATAATACACTGGATCTGGTTGATTCTCTACACATACTATTTAATGAGATATTTAACGGGGTTGTTATATAACATTTATAAAATGATTGGGCCCATGACTGGTGTTACACCATCAACAATGTGTTGTTTCCAATCAATCTAAAATAATCATTTTTTATGTAAGAAAACTCAAATAAATTAGAATAGTTCTTTATCAGTGTGAAACATTGTTTTTTTTCATTAATGAAGTATTTCATTGATTGGTAGTATGATTAGGTTATTGTCAAATTATGATGAAACCAATTTGTTCATAATAAAACATTGATGGTTTCTTCTTAATGAATAAGTTTAAATTCTAAGTTAGATTCAAGGTCTCCAAATAAATCTTTTCTCTTGATTTGGTATATTTCACCTTTCTTAGTATTTCATAACCATATATCATTTTTGTATAAAGAGTTAAGGGATTCTAACTGTATCATAGTGGATGAGGAGTCTTTACTAAAATGAGCTTAATAGAAAATCCATTTTCTGAAAAAATCAGTTAGAAACCGATTCCATTTATCCTCCCAGATACACAAAAGGATCTGGTGTGTCCATGTATAACAGCATATTTATCATGGTTTGGAATGAAAATCACTACATTAAAATCAGTAGGATTGGCCTCTTTCTAATTGAAATCAGTATTTATAGCCATAGATTCAAACTGACATGGGCATTGGAAACCCACTATGAGTATTTGCCTAGTGACATTTGATGAAATTAGTGTGTCGAGAATAAAGAATTATTACTGTAAAATGGTTAATTTATTCAATATTTCAATCTTCTAGGGTAAGTTCTTGTTCTTAACAGTGCAGGGATACTATTTCATAGGTGCTTTACAGGCTATAGTACTTTATGTGTATAGATCAGCCCTCAAAACATGATTTGAAGGCTCTCCCATTATAGATGACTCCGAAAAAATATGTATGTCTACCCACAAAGGGTGATTACATACTCAATTTCACACGTCAATTCATTATAGAAATTTTTTAATAAATTTAATTTATTTAATGTCTTTCATTACACTCATTTCCATCTTATCTTGCATTACACATTGAACTAAGTCCCTAAAACATATAATTTTATTATTATAATTATTTAATAAATAAATTTATAAACTATCGAGTATAATTATGTGTCTTAGGTGGATAAATTTATTTATGAAATATTGGTACAGACGTGTAAAACCCTTTTAAAATTAATAGGATATATTTTTCAATATATATATTTAAATGTGTACAAGTGTATTTTATACCCATAAAATAAAAAATTCAATATTCATGAATTATATTATTGATATGTATATATATATATATATATTAAATATTCAATCCAATTTTTAACATGTATCTTATGTGTTTTCTAGAAATCATATAAAAATAAATCTAGATTAATAAAAAAAACTGTATATTTCTAAAAAGTAGTTTTCTCGCCATTTGATGGATCACTTGGATAGAAGAGAATATTTTTAAATTTTATAAATTATATTTGAAAAAATAAATATTTTCATTGACATATAGATATCAAAATTTTATTTCTAAAAAGTTTTTTTATTTTTATAAAGAACATATGGTTTTCATAAATATTGAAAATTTCTAAATTTGATTTGAAAACAACGTTTATTCCAAATAATTTATAGTGATAATAATTATTTTTTTATTATAACGAATGTATTATTACTTTCGTTTTATATCCATCAATCCAATTTTGGTTAATGGAATCAATTTCATATTATATTTTTATATAAAATCATTTTTATCTTTTGAATGTTTTCACATTCAAAAATTGTTTTCTTATTCCATCAAAAAAATTATTATTAAGTTTATTTAAAAAATGATATATCATAAATTTGGAAAAATGGGTTCCATATTTTAAATTTTAATGCTCAATTTTAGTAAATAGTTATGTTTTATTTTTTTCATATATGAATAGTAACTTTTGTATTTTTTTATAACCATTGTTAAGGGTAAATATTGTAAATAATGGTAGAAATATATTATAAATATTTATAAATGACCCTAACAATTTCCCCATATGTATTGGATGAGTATTTTTATTCCATATGTACAAAAAGATCAATTATCTGACAATTTATGACTTTAATTATGATATTATAACCTTTATACAATTTCATTCAACAAATTGTCAAACTTGTCATAATCTTGTGTTTATCTTGAGAAATATTTTAATATGTTCATATCTATAAGATATTCTTTACTATAAATAATAAAATTTATATTAAAACACATATCTACATCATGTAATTTTATTTTTAAATTTTAGTGGTGAAATAATTATCGTAAATAATTATATATGGATGATGCATTAATAATTAAATTAATCAAACTGTCAATTAAATTGAAAATCATATTATTAAAAAAATATCATTGGACTTAATAAAATAGGAAATGGAATTTTCTAGATTAATATGACATTTTATGGGTGCAATAAATTGTCTTTTTTATTTTATCTTTCTGTAGTGATTTTTTAACTTCAAAGAAATGAATAGCTTCAAAATTGACACTAATGATATTTTATGACAATGATAATTTATGGAATATTTTATATATCATAAAAAATATTCATTAATGACAAAAAGGTTTATATATGGTCTATAATTTCATAAATTTTCCTTTTATGGTTCAATTGAAACATTATTATTAAAAATTACAGCCTCTTCATATAAAAAATGGTCATCATAGTTAAAATTATTATTGTTTAATTAATGGTTGATGAAAATGAAAAGAATTAAAATATCTTCAAAATAGGTCTAAAATATATTCTTGATGATATTAAAACCATATGATATCTTATATTATAATTTATTTTAGTTTTAGGTTTTTTTATTGAGATATAATTTATTATATATTAATCATTTCATATATTCTAAAATCGCCCCTCCCATATCCTATAAATGGAAAACTATTTTTCTCTTTTACTCAAACATATGAAAATTTTTAATTCAGCATAAAAATATTAAAATATCCTATATAATTTCCAAAATATATCTTATAATGCTTAATTTTTTTTATCAATTCCATCCACATAATTATTTTGGTGTAATCGAAAAATAGAATCCAAAGAAGATGTAACGTTCATCAAAAAAAATTTTGGGTCATTTCATTCTTGAACCCTCTAAATTCATTTTTTTATTGTATATATAGTAACATTAAAATCCAAAAAATATTATATTATGTTATTTTATGGTATCTACCTACACTCAAAAACACTTCTATAAAATGGGAAACATAATCAGCATTCGAGTGTAAGGTGGAATATCACTACACAAAATGATGTCTTTTGTTTTTCCATTTCCTCCATTAATGGTTATAAATAATGTTATAATTTCTATATTTATATTATGTATAGATATATGTGTTAATTGTTATTAATTTATTATTTTTTAGTTAATATATTATACATAACTTCATGGCATACTTTTTTTTGGAAATATCATAACTTCATTTGTGGCCTAGTGTATTATCTCCACTTCATATTGATATGATTCATTTCCAATGTATTGTATCAAATATGTGTTTAGTGAAAATATATAAAATATATGAAATAATATTTATATTTTAATTATAATATACACACACACATAAATTTGAGTTTCTTTCATTCTTTCAATACGGCATGAAAATTGAATCAACTTTCAAAGGTACATAGGACCTACCCTCTCAATGAACGGTGTATTTCATTTTCTATTTCTAGATTTCATAGATAATACTAAATATATATATAATTAATATATATGACATTTATATTAGTGATATAATTCTAAAAATGATGAAATAATAATTTAAGTTTGAGTATCATGAATAATAAGTCAAAACATATAAAAGAAACAAAACCATTATTACCCTAAACATAATATATAATTTTAATTATTAATAAGAGAGAAATATAATTTCATAATTAAATCTTGTATAATTTTATATATTTCAATATGTCACTTTTTTTATTTATAATAATCTAAAATTTGTTATACAGGAGGGTTTAATATGTAATAAAGAAGTCAAGATGTAAGCTATGGGGATTTATAGTCTCACATTTATTTCATTGAGAATTATTCCTTTTTCACCACAAATTTTTATTATGTGGGGTATATACATTGCATTATTGATATATATGTAAATTATTCTTATACTTATTTATTTATACATATCCTTTTTATGATTTTTATTTTATTGGGTTTATGTTTTCAAAGACGCAAAATTGGTACTATAATTTTTTTCCCAATTTTCCTTCTTTGAAACACATGTTATTATATGCACCTATAAAAATTTTCAATATCTATATACTATATTTTTAAATGATTTATCCTGAATATGATTATTTTCATTATATTTTATGATTAATGTAACTTTATTCCCTATTCAATCATAAATTATTTTTTAATTTAAAACAGTGTTTTCTAAATATGTTTCAAAATTGTTTTAAATGGACTTTTATTAATTTTTATGTAAATGGATTTTAATTTGATTAAGATGGTTTCAAGAATTCATATATATTTTTTCAAGCGTATTTTCCTGGAAAAAAATATTGATAAATGTTTTATGATTTTGAAATCATTTTCTATAGAGAAAGGGATACATTCCTCAAGAACTATTTTCAAAAGATATCTCAACATTATTTTCCATATAAGTTTAAATCTGTTACCATTACTTGTGCCACATTGGGCATGTGATCTAGGTAAAAATTCATATTTTATTTCAAATTATGTTTTATTTTTTATGGAATAATTTATATAAATCCCGTTACTTTTCAATTTTATATGCTATAATGAAATTATTATTAAAACAATTTATTTTCTTGATTTAGGATGTGATAAATGATTTATAATCATTTTTGTTGTATATGTATTATTTCATTATTTTATGTTTGGGGCCTATTTATAGCTCTTATTTATTGGGTGAATATAAGTGTTCTATGATCTCAAAGGATACGAAAGAATTTTTATGAGTCTTGTACCAAGATGGTACACATGAGGTCATCCTAAATAAGAAATAAGAGGGTATGTGTGAAATCATCCTAAGCCCTAAGAAATATTCTACACATGAGTTATTCCTGATCCAACAAAAATAGGTTACATGGGTGGTCATCCTAGGACTATAACATAAAGTTACACGGTCGTTCATCCAAATCCCGAAGTAGGAACAAGTGTTTTTAGAACAATCCTAACATATATTAAACATATTTGTTAGTTTCATTGACATAATTTATTCATAGGATTTCTATTTGAAGACATTTCCATATTTTATTTACATTTTCTAATTTCAAAGATCATGTTTTTTTACAATATAATTCTAGTGTTAAGATTGTCCAATCTAAAATCCCATGATTCATGATTTTGAACATTGATATGAATTGTTTTCTTGTCAAATTTTATGGTACTCTTATCATACACATATGCTCATGTTTTTCATACATATAATTCATTTTACCATTACTAATAATCTAAACTCAAACATTATTATTGTTTCCTTTCCCATGGTTTTAAATCAACGTTTTTGTTATGGTTACAATAGGGAATATCATTTTCGAAAATATTTAATACCATTCACCACACAAGAAGTTTGTGTTCCGTCTTTACAAAGGCACCAATGTAATACAGTTTTTGGGAGTTTGTTTGTGTAGTATATTACATATTCCCTGATTACGATTTAATTTCTATGTATGATAATCTTGGTTTGTTAGATTTTGTATGAGTGAAATTTTTTAGTAAATCATTGGAAACATAGATGAGAAAAATTTGGTGGGATAAAAGGGGATATTTATAAGGTTATTTCTTAGGATGTATCTAAGGATAAGACTAAGGTGTCATATATTTAAAATTAACTGTCATGATTTATACATCCAATAATTAATTTTCCATGACTACGTATTTTTTCTATGGTAAGGGTTTCTCATACTATGTTTACAGTCTTAGTCAATAGTTTTAACTTGATGGAATTTGGTTTCCATTGAATGTTTCAAATTTGTAATGTATACGAATTTTTCATACTGATGTTTTATGTTGAAATTTCATGAAGTGTATCAGGATAGTGATATGATTATAATTAACTCATCTAAGAATAAAGATAACACAAATGATATGTGAAAGGTGTTGGATGTTATAACATTTTTTTCACATTAAAAATAATAATCATGATTAGATTTATGTTCAGGAACAATAAGACGAGATTTATATTTAATTTTCTAGTAATGATTAATATGATGATTCATGAGAAATAGTTTTAAAATAACATTGGATGATATAATTGTGTAGGTATTTTAATTCAAATTTTATGTTATACGAATCATTAAATATATAAGTATATTTAGTTCAATATTATTATTAGGAAATTAAAAATATATTTTGAATAGTGATATAATTATAAAAAAGTTATTTAATCAAATGGTAATATTCATGTAAAACCCATGATTAAAGGAAATAATACCCATAATATGTTCATGATCTTGAGAAAATGATGTTATGATAAATATATATTAGATATGAATAATTAAATTGAAATTTACTTATTACATTGGAAATTATCAAGGAATTTTTGACAATGTGGTTTATGCTATCATGGATTTACTCTATGACATTTTTTATCATAAGAAATATATCCAATAATCATTGGAATAAGATAAAATGTATGTTTTAAATAATACTTTATGGTAATTACCATGTTTCATTAATATAAATGATGAATGTATTCAAAATATTGGTCTTTGAAAAGTAAGAGCTACATTATTATATGATGGGTTTAATACTAAGTTGTTCATGAGATATTATTTGGCCATATTTCTAAATTATTTTAATTTAATCATTCATTACGATTATAAGGTTAATCATTTATAGAATTGTTTACATAAATACACGGATGATGTTTTAAATGTCAAAGTATTATCACTCAATAAAAATATTTTTCCACCTCTTGCACTACTTATTAGATAAAAAATGACCTTAATTTAGAGATAAGAGGAATAATGTATGAGAGTGTTAATGCTAACTTTTTACCTTTTTATAGATTGTTCTTTATATGTTGTCTTCCATCCCTTAATGGGAGATTTTTATTGGAGTAATTTGTTCTATTGGACTACGGTATCGATTGGGTTTGTTTTGTCATAGTATAAGTGATTTGGGATATATTATTTCATATAAAATATGGTTAGAGCATTTAATTAGTTCATCTTGTATTCATTTAAGACATCTAACCAATATAATTTTGTGAACCATTTATAGAATCATTTTTTCACTGACGTTCATCATCAAAAGTGTTAGAAGAAACATATGCTTTTTGTGATGGTGGATTTCCCAACATTAATTACACTACATATACCATCTTTTATTATATTTACTTTAAGTTTATGATTTGCTCAATGGATTACCATTGGATTTAGGGAATGGAAAAATAATTTTTTTTATTATGAAGAACCACTTAGTCGGGCCACTTCAGCATGAGTATACAGAGTAATTAATTTTCTATAGCTGTTATATAGGTGATCTCATGAATTCTTGTATAATAATGTGTAAAAACATTTCTTATGTACTTGAATTGATTTTTCATGGTTCCCTTTTTCTCATCCAAACAAGGTGGGGATTTTAGTAGATTCTTAGGGCATGTTAGAAGATATGATGTGTGTTTTTTAGTTTGATACTGCATAGAGGTTGGCAGATCTATGATGAATGTATCTTCCACAATTTATTCTCTTTTTTGAAAGATAGATGGATCCATTTGGGACATATTATTAGTAATATATACGTATTATTCCATTTATTGAGAAATTTTGGGAGATCTAGAAACCTACCTATTTATCTCACCCAAATCAGTTGTGTTCATAACTTATTATGGATGTTATCTAACCAAGAGAAATAAAATATTACTATTGATGTTGGAGGCTTTGGAAAATGTTAGTCCCTTTTATTTATAATGGAATGTAAGACCATCATTTTATAAAATTTGTTTCAAGTTTAGAGGTGACATATTATTTTATTCTATATCGTTGAAGTAAATTGGATGAGAACATCTCGGGGGATCGTCCCATCCCGTGATTGACCGTATGAGAAAACGGGTGTACTATAAAATGGTAGTCCTATTCATGGTTTCCATAAAGAATATAAAATTATTTTTATATTTTTTTGAAGAGGTTCCCATACTGGGATCACAATAAGATACAAAATGTGTTGGATTCTATTTGGGGTCTCAGGATCCATTAAATATTATAAATGATTAGTTATTGTAATTTAGTTGGGATAGTGTGTCAGTCACACATTCAGGTTATGGTTTCTACTATGGATTTACTAGTATGAATTGTTCTTATAAAACAACTATTTGAGTTTCCCACTAATCAATGGTGTAGATAATTCATTGATTTTAGGTTAGTATAACATCGAATTGAAAATGATGAAAAAATTGTATTTCTATGACGCGTTGCATCTATAAATATCCCTTGATAACACAAGATAGTTGATATATTTTGTGTTTTGGACTGAATTAGGTCACATATATTCCAAAATTATGTTAATTATTAATATATATCTATTATTAGCTCTAGATAAATTGATTTCCTTGGACCAGGGCTGAGATGTTGGTCGGATCTTCTTCATATACTAGTATGAACCCTAATTGTTGAAGTACACAATTGGAAGCATGATTTGAGGATCTTCTGGAGGAATATAATAATAGTAATTCTTCCTTAGATTAATTATTCATCGACTCATCTCAAATTTTTCACTTCTTCATCCTATTGAGAAAACCTTTTTCGTTTGGGCTATGTTTTGTATAGAACAATCTTTTAGTTTCTATATATAAACAATGATTTATTTGGCTATGTTCAATTGATTTATTCCCATAATTATTACTGAATAATAATGCATTTCCAGTGTCCTTTTGGATATAGTATTATATGAATGTTATTTATTCCATTAGTAGACCTCCTACGTCATTTTTCGGATATTCATTGAGCTTCTTGGTGAAAAGTGACTTAGAGGTAACTAACACAAAGCCTAGTAGTGCATATACATTATAAGTTAAGTGGGTTGTGAAATGTGATGAAATGGGAGACATATTCTCCATGCATTCCACTTAATCTATAGAAAATATAATTCAATTGATGTTGGGGTTGAAAAAAACCCTCCAAACTGTCATGTTGGTGTTGCATCCATTTTTACATTATCATGAATAAATATGATTTTATTAGATTTATAGGGGATATTTATCTTAAAAATTCCTCTATCCCGATGGGATATAGCTAATCTCATTCATAGAAGAAGCTGTTATTGATGGTGAACTATTATAACAAAACATTCTTATTTGGGAATGAGCCATATCAAATGAATTAGCATTACATGAATACATTAATAATGAAGAAATTATTATTGTACGTTGATTGTATTCCATTAAGCTGGAATTCTATTTAATGATCTTAATTTCTTGATTCATTAGTTTTTTATGGTCTATTCTCATCCTGCAGAATTCTGCAGAGACTTATTTTGGGAAGATTCTTTTTATACCCAACATCTTTAGTGAGTATGGGAATTATTTAATAGCCTCATATTTGTAATGACCTTACATGATTTCATCTCCATTGGGTTTTTATGACAGAGGGTGAAGTTGAATGAAAATATCCTTGTTTACCCATTCATAATATATAAACGAAAAATAGGGAAGCAATATTTAGAAGTAATAACTTTTGCAATGAAATGAGGTATTCTAGATTATGATATTTCAAATACTTGTCCGATCGTGGTCACTGTACAGCTTGAAGGGCATCAATGTCAATTTGATGATTATGATATGCCAATTCCATGACATGGTTTTCATAATCATTAAAAATATAAAACATTTATTTTATGTTATAGAGAGTCATAAGAAGGGTTCTATAGATGTTATGTATTCACTCATCTAATAATACCACTAGAATGTCGATATGGGAAGTGGTTGAATTCTAAAAAATAATGGGTATATTTTCCCTAGCTAGTTTTCTTCTGGTATTATCTTATTCCTATGAAACTTATTCCACCACATGATCACCCAAACATAGATTATTTTTTAATATTTTTTCGTATGAAGATTGGTTCATCATGGTCTCATTAGCTTGGAAATGCACATGAGATGGTTTGGAGGATTATTTTTTCCTCAGTCCATCATCATGTTGAGAAATAATGTCTCTTTCCATTGCGAGGCGGTCCTGCATGACATACATCTGTAGTCCAAGGGAATCATAATATATGTTCATTATAATATTTGATCTATTATAGGAAGAAATTATTGATGGTTGATCTTCTAGAAATTAGGAGGGTCTTGATAGAACTCATCAGGATATTATATCTCCTGATCGACAGGATTTTTCCCCTGAGGGAATCCTTCATGGTGATTATTCAATGGATTACCTCTAGAGATGATAGTAAAAGTATTGTGGGAAGGGCCTTCATGACTTACACATCAACGTAAATAATATTTTAATGGATCAAAATGATCATTGGGTACCATTGATCGATTTTTGATGGCCTCAAGAAATCCTGTATTTTACATTGTAGTTTTTCAAATATGCTTTGGAATTTTTCACCATCCGCTAGTGGGATTTTTTTCAATTCGCTGTTAATGGATTCCAGAACTATATAATGTGGATATTGATTTATATACAAGGGAGATGTATTAGGAAAGTGTTTTTTGGAATCAAATAAATTCAATGAGTTCATAATTTTTTATAATGGATATATGTATTCATTGGATTGTTCCATAAAATGGACTTGTAATCCCAAGATAGAATCATAATTTGTGCCTGATCTAGTTGTCATTTTTTCAAGAAATGTTTTTAAAGACCCTCATATTTTGGAGAAGGAATTTATTTATCATATTGAGTGACCCTACCATTGTATTAATGATCTACACATCCTAGGGAAGTGTGGTCATGGGGATGAATCATATCTTTTTTAATTGAGAATATTATGTTTTAGAAATATTTCTAGAAGTGTTTTTGAATTTATTTCCATCCGTACATTATTTCTAGGATGTGTTGAGAAACATCCTTAGTGGAACATTAATATTAAACTTTTCTAGAGTTTTAGCATGACTATGAGTCTGACACTTGTAAAATGGAAAGGCGTATTGACTGGATCCTCTATTTTTCATTGTTTTATACTAGTGGGCATCATATGAATGGGATTGGATTTTCTTATGATCATTGTTTTCCAATGTATATGACCATAGGGCATGATATTCCTAATCATAGATTTTTTTCTTCTCATTTTCCCACTAAAATTTAAGGATGAGAATTTCTAGAAACTATTGGAATCAGTATATGATCATTGTTTGGAACTATAATTGACTATAAAACATCATAATGGTGAGTAAAAATTTGCATATGCTTGTGTATTTTTTACCCTATTTGGATGGAGATATATTATTAGGAGGAAATATGGATTTGAATATTTTTACTATTTTATATTTTATTAGATTGTAATTATTCATATGGAGGAGAAAATTTTTGCATCTTCTTATTATTTTACACCACATTAGACTAGGTAGATTGATATGTATGAGTTGGTATTTTATCCTCTCATACTATTCCATAGTTTGTTCATATAAATATAGACATAAATGGCTATGTAAATGCATATTCGTTTTGTCTTCCACTATATTTGACAGGAGGTATTGATATTCACGAGTAGATATTTGTACCAGATTGATGCATGCTTCCATATTTGACTTTTGGGATGGAAATTAATGGGAATTTATTTTTATCGACTCGCGGATTTCCACTATATTGTACATATGGGCCTGACATAAATCATCTCATTGTATTCCATCATAATTTACTAGCTAGATTGATATGAATGAGAAGGGATTTACTTCAACATATAGTGAGCCATCATATTTTATTGGAGGCCCCCATTAGTAGGAACAATAATGATGACCAATACAAGGTTATTCAAATATTTCCCTCTACGAGAAACAATGGGGTATTGAGTGTGGATGGATTTAGTTGTAGCCTATGGGGAGATTTCACCTTCTTGTAGTGTATTTTAGGCTATGGGGAATTAGAGGTTATGGATACTAGTAGAAGCATTTAATTAGGACTCCTATGTCAGTGGGAAGATGTTTCTAGTGACCACATGATCATCCTTCATATGTTAATATAGTAGGATATTATCACATTCAATGGATAATCTCATGAATTATTTTGAGACGGATATGGTTGAATTCTTCTTTTTTAAGCACAACCATCATTGTGCAGACGGTTGGAAGGGCTTCTTATTTGTTGGGCCCTATCATTATTCTATCATGGTTGGGAGATTCCCATTTAGTTGTAACTCTAATATTAATTCATTTTAAACCCATCATTCAAGAAACTAGGTGGAAAACGAACTCCACTCTTTGGATGATGGATCATCTTGTGTAGTGCTTTATTTACACATCTTTGAGGACTAGTAGGATGAATATTAGGTAAAATAGATCTATTGGTAAAGTACATTGTACATATATGAATGCAAAAAAAAACATTTTAAATTTCTCATCACAATAAATGATCATTTGTTTAATTGTTTATTTTTTTGACATATTTTATTTTGGGTTCAAAAGGTTCCCAACATATGGGTGATATAGTCATATTGGTTGTAGATTGAAATTGGTTTTAAAATATTATTCCTAATGGAAGAATCATGGTTCGTAATGTCACCAATGACTGATTTTGGGGGTCTGAATATTGAAAATACATTCATATCTGGTTTCATTCTAGTTTCACACCCATTTACGGGGTGTCAGTTTCCTAGGAAATTTTTTAATTGAACTAGAAACTTCGAATGGTTCCTATATATAGGATGAAAGATGGAACTACATTCCAAAGGAATTTATTAACCTTGGAATTTTTCTAATTAAACATATTAAATAAAACTGTTCAAGATGATGGGTCATTGGGCTCATCACTAATTTTGGATGGAAATATTTCTTATTCATGGAATTTATAAATTATTGTATACACATTCATGAGTCCTCTGTTCATCCAAAAGTATGAAATGGTTCACCCTTGAATTAATAATCAATTACTAATAGGAATGGATTCGAAATCATTTGTATGTATTCAGGGTTCCCGATCCTTGTAAACTATGAACTAGAGATCCTTATGTCATTTTTTATTATGATACTATATTTATTCTACATAATGGGTCTCTCTATAATTCACTATCATCAATGAATATGGTAATAAATTTTCTATCAGGATTATACCCATAAGATAGGAATCATACATATCCTTATGAATGAATTCATATCCCACATAGTTCAATGACACTTAAAAAGACCAATCATACCTTGTAAGGACTTCTGATAATATCCCAACCGTGCAATTTACTATAATGCAAAAATATAATCTAGGAAGAAGTTTACTAACCAAAAATGGTGTGGAACATTCACTAATGCTTCCCAAGTGACCTAGAAGCTACATGGGCTCTAATTTTATACATGAAAAATCAATGAATGTGGACCGGAGATAATGGTAAAATAAAGGGATCAAAAATAACATTCCCCTCTGATTAGGATGTGACCTTAATAGGAATGCGTATTGGATAAGGATTGGGTGAATTTATGATTTTTCAATTGGATCTCAAAATGGAATCTGTTATCCAAATTCATCAGGAATAAAAACCCACATAGTTTGGTGAGGGTGGGGCCTACACCATTAGAGGAGGCCAATATTATTTCTCTATCAATAATATGTCCCTTTTAATGTTTTTCTAGTGGGTAGTATATCCCATTGAGAGGATAGAAACATGGTTCAGGGAATTATATCTAGGTGGAGGGCCATATTTATAGAGACGCGAGGAAAGTATCAACTCAGGGTGATTGGGAGGTTTGGTTGAGTCTTACACCAGTGAGGATTCCCATTAGTGTGGGATAGTGACGATGTCATGATCACCACTCATTTATATACCAATGTGATTCATTAACTATGTGAGAAATAATTGGAATTATAATACATAGAAAAAAACTCAAAATTATTTATCATGATTTTTAATGCAGTCAAGGACCAATGATAGAGAGAATGGGAATAATATAGTGTCCATCTTCTATCATTTTTTCAGAAATCAGGATAGTCCCATCAAATTCAAGCTATGACCTTAGGAAGATGAAGAGGATGGGAAAAGGTTCTATAATTGGCCCTCATAAAATATAAATAAATGCTTGATCATAATCTGGTAAATGGATTTATCCTAGAGGGATTATAATTTCCCATCATTGGAGAGGATGAGATAATGATGTTGAACTATACCTCATCAAAAATAAATTCCAGTGTTATACCCCAATATTTGTAATGGGGAGGTCTGTATGAGTACCTCCATCGTCAGTACACTCGTTACCATAATAATGCACACACAAGATCATTCCTAGGATCATCCTCATCAAGGAGGATACAAATGAGACCATTCTTACCATGGGTATGTAATCGCAAGAGGAAAAAATATTGTGCAGAGTGATATGATCATGCCCATGTAGGAATTTCAGGAGAGGCCTTGGAGTGACACAATTAGAATGGATAATGATGGCATGTATGTGGGGGAAAACGATATTCTGGAGGAATTTATGAGAGAGGGAAAGATTCACAACATATTACAACCCATTGCACCTAGTGCTGGGGTATGTAGGATGATATTCCCAATATGATGTTTTTTACTATGTGGGCATTTCTTCCTTCCACGTAGCATTTGATTGGTGGAGATAGGTTTCCTCTACATTGCACTTTTCATGATAGGTCCATGTTCATCTAGCGTAGTGTCTACCTATGTGGTTTCATGTTTCTCCCACAGAGTATTTTTCTACTTGGGGAAGGGATCCTTCCATATTTATTTTTTCTACATAGGGTGATAGAACATGAATAATCAATATGATTATGGTTTGGGAATGTAATCAATTAATGGTGTTTAATCTATAGATGATCTAGTTCATTCCATATATTCCATATCATTATGAATTATATTTACCAACATGAATTTATGTATCTTTAATCTCAACATAAATTTTCATACCATGTCCTCTATCTCAATTTGTGTGTTTTTTCCCAGCACCATTGTGGTTTTTATTTAGGAATTAAGAAACTGATTACTAGAATGGTTGGTGATCCATGGTGGGTTATGATAAATTTTTAATGGGAGCTTGATAGGAATGTCCAAGAACAAAAATTATTACATTTAGCGGGTTGGAAAATAATATTCTGGTCAACAAATGATTTATCATTTTTTTGGGATAGTCATTTTGTTGGTCATGGAAACACAACCCCTCTTGACAAACTGTCTGGTTTCGTTTGTGGGAACCAATGAATATTGCCCATCAAATGATTTATTTTCCAGATTTCATATAGAGAGGAAGTATTCACATCATGTTCTATATGTATAACAACACCTTCCTTCATGGGTTCTTCTATTTAAACCTTATTCAACCTCTTATTTGTGTTTATTTTACCCTTAAAATTATCATAAAATTATGTTTATCATCTATATAGCATATTTGGGTCCCAAAAGTTGGTTATTATGATGGATTTAAATTATAAATGTTATAATTACACCATTATTATACATTGTGAGTAATTATATAATATTTTTCATTTTACCCTCCATAATGTAGTAGATATGATAATTCCACTCCTGTGCATGAGGGACAACCACCTCTGGATGCGATATGATTCATCTCTCAATAACAATTTACAATGAATTTGATACGGGAATTGTTAATTATTATGTGTTATATAAATAAAATATTTATGATTTTCATTAAACAACAATAATTTTGTGATTTTAATATTTATATCATTTTCTTTACTTTGACAGTAAATAAATGGTTAAAAAGTCATATATGTATGTGTGGAATACTGACTGCACAAGGTAATGTGAGACCCTTATTTTAAACACACCACAATGATAATTATAAATAAGTAACAAATATTTTATATATTATATTATGATCAATTTGGATATATAATATTTTACTTTCCTCCTTTCAATGATGATCGTTGAAAACTGGAAATGTTACTCGTCTGTACATACGATTTACAGTCTACATGACTGTAACATAATTTGTTTTCATAACCATCATTCATAATTAGTTTTAATAGTAAAACTAATATAAATATATTGTAAATATGTAATTATTATTATTTAAAATATGATATAACTATATAATATTTTCATGAATTATATCATTCATGAAGAAATATGCATGAAAATACAAGGAAATTGACACCTAGAATAATGATGGTATTGAAATGATAAAATAAAACTGGTTATGAAATTATATAATAGAATTATATATGATATTACCAATATTAATTTTATTTATTTAATTTTATTAAGAGTTAATAAAATGTATAAAACCACTATACATGAGGTTATGGTATTTTCTCTTAAATAGAAGCAAAAGGTAAGGGATTTTGTCTCAATTCCATTTCATTAATGTGTATTGTAATGTTAGGTACATTAATTCATTTATATGGTGCATATACTACCACATTTACAAGTAATATATTGAATAATTAATTATTAATTGTATATTATGTTTCAATTTGTTTTATTTCATCAATGGATACATCAATTAAATGGTATAATGATCATAACTATTTAATAAATAAACAACAATTCATTGGGAAATATTACTTCTCTATTATTCTTGATATTAAATTATTATGGGTATAATGAGTTTTGACTATATTAAGTTGTATTTACACATTTTTTATGTGTATTTAAAATTCCTAATCATAATTGATCCATAGAATAATCCACACATCACCATTACATTCATTATGGTTGTTCCTATTACAATCTAATTCTCATCAAGATTATTTATTCATAAAATACAATTAAATGAAATCATTTGATCAATTTTTAATAAAACCATTAATTTTCTTATTATCTGGAACTCAATGAAATTTTTCATGTAATTATACATTTTTTCCACACTTTGTTGGAAAAAAATATTTTAGAAAATGTTTTTTCTAAAAGCCTACCATTATTTCCTTCTTCTGTGAGAAATACATTTTCCCCCAAGACCATGTTTTATAAAAATTATTTGAAAAATGTTTTGAAATTTTTCAAATGACTTATTTAAGTAATTTTTATCCATTTTTTAATTAAATTTTTTAATGAAATGTTATTTTTACATTACAAACAATTAACTTTTCTAACATGTCTATCGTGCAAAAGAAAAGAATTTCACAACATGAACAAAACTACACAATTTTCATGTTTATGTGGATATTTTTAAATATAATTTTTAAAAAATTATACTTCAATGAAAATTATATAAAAAATTTTATTCAAAATTAAAAGTATATTTTCCTTGATAAGGGTTCTAAAGATATTTGTTTTTCTACTCATCAGAAACAACATCCTATAATTTTACATTAACTCAAAGTAGGTTTATGTAATATTGATTCCATCATTATTATTCCTCTTGATGGTCTACATTCATTTTAACTATAAATTTATAGAAATGGACTCCTTTGATTCATTTGTAGTAGCCAATAATATTCTCATGAAATGTTCACATTCCTATGATAATTGGACATCAAATATCCCCAAAATATACATATTATTAATCAGGGATATTTTTAATGATTAATCTATATATCATTTATATTTATGGTGTTCTATATTGTATCCATTTTTTTCTAGGGAAATATTTATAAATAATTATTATTTAATCAATACAGATAGTGGATTTTAAGGAAACTTTTTATGAATTTAATGTATCATTAGATATGTGAGGAATGAATTGAATATTATTATAGAATAAAATCCTAAATTTGTTGGTATATCATATGTTATGTGGTTTTTCTTAATAATGAATCCCTTTCTAGGTAAGAAAATTCGTTGCAGTTCTCGATAAAAAGTACCTAGGACTAATAATTATGAAAAAGTTATGTTGGGATTGACTTGAGAATTACCTAACACATACCATCATGCAATACTATGAAACAACTTTTACACTCATGGGGGATATGATTCAGATAACTCAATTTTTTTTTACACACAATTATAATGTATTTTAATAGATAATGAAAATGAATGACCGAGGTTAAAATAAAGATAAGTAAAAACCTATGTTTAAATAAAATGGTGGAAGTATTTTTTGGGATATCAAAATTAAAATTTTTCATTATTTTACCAATGGTATTTTGATTATAAAATTCATAAATCTGATAAGGAATGTGAAAATTTTTATAATCATAGGTGCATTTATTATGATAAGAGTTATTTTCACCGTCATGGGTTTATAATATTAAGGATAATCATATGTTTTAATTCATAGGAACCCATTTTTTTTAAAATAAATAATGTTTTTGGAAATTCACAAGAATATGGAAAATTTGGAATAAATATTTAGAAATTATTTGTTTTCATAGAAAATTTATTTAATACATAATTTATTAAAATTTTGTTAACATAAGTTTAATGTTTTTGATAACCGTTAAGGTTATTATGATCATTAATGACATTGTAATAATATTAAATATGATTATTAAATTATGTGCAAGGAAAATTATGTTTAAAACCAAAATAAGAATTCTATTTAATGGTTACATTTCTATTATGTCTATCTTATATATTTTTGTTATTATTCTTATATAGTTTTAGAAAAATATCAACCTATATTCCAGGTGAGAACCCATATTGTATCATACATAAACATGGATTATACCCATGACTGATGAATGATAAGGGATTATTTCATACATCAATCTTGTGAAATTTATTTGTTAATATGTCATTATTTTTGTGGTTTGAAACAAATATTAATTATTAACTAGTGGTGTTATTTTTATGGTTTAGATATTAGTTATTATATTTTATATCTTATGAATACCATATTTTGATTGAAAAATATTTATAGATACACTGAATATCTTTTAAATCTTTTTTGGATCATAAAATTTATTAAAAATTAATATTATTTCTATATTCATAAAAAAATTCATTTATGTATATTCATGTGTTGTGGTAACATTTTGAAACACAACCAATAAATGAAATTGTTCTTATAGAAACATATCATGTATGTGTGATTCATTATATGCCTATATAAAAAAATTCCTCAACCATAGGAAAATAATCTTAAATATTGATATCCTATATATTTCATATATAATGAATCATATCTTCCTTTATATCATCGTCAATTTATGGTTTTGTGGCTCGAAAATTTCAATAAATCATTCACATTAATTTGATTAATGACTTAAATCACTCCCCATAATTATTTAAACATTTTTTCATAGTTGATACCATATATTAACTAAAATGTTACCCTATGAATAAACATATCAATATTTTATTTCATATGATTATTTTATATACCATTTTTTATCTATTCAAGAGGATATTTTATTCATACTTTTGTGATGTGTGTATTTAACAAAATATTTTTCAAATACCAAACCATTGATATCTATGATCATGTTTATATTGTGGGGACATCAATTAATTATCTGGGGGAGAATGAAATATCAAAAAATTCAAAATTAATAAAATTTTATTTGGGTTAATTCAACCACCAATATGATTGATAAAAAATATAATTTATTATTTAAGATTTGGAGAACAAAATAGAGTTAATATATATTATTGATGATTAATTAATTTAAAATTTTAAAATCATGAATGCTAATATATATATATATATGTGTGTATATACATTAAAAAATTTATCAGTTAACTGAACCACTACTCACTATATATGTGAACATCAACCCTTTAATTTTGAACAGTCACAGTATCATCGATATACTGATAATGGGAATCCATAACCCTTTCAAGAACATATAAATAATCACAATGAACATTAAATAGGTTTTTATACATTAAAATGGATCATGTATAAAAATGAATATATTTATGGAATTTTTAATCAAATGGAATCATTTAAAATCTAGGAATAATATTGATAATGAATGATTAACAAATGGGTATCAAAAAAAATTAACTGAATGGTATTAACAAAAATATATATAAATACAGTTTTACATACATGAATAATAAACAATATTTTATAAAAAAATTAGTTATAACAGATCATATAAACGTAGAATCTATTTTATGGGGTTTTAATTAAAACTATACTCTAGTAGGACAATCTTTATATCAAATCAACATTTGATAAATTATTATCTTTATTTAGTAAAAATCCTCATGTTTCTTTTTTTACTTATTTTTTACCATTTTATAATACTATATATATATATATATATCCAAATTAGTTTTTTGTAAATTCATTCCTAATGACATTTAATATGATTTTTTGTCAAAAATTTCTATTATGATTGGTATACATCCCCATTTTTTCTAGCTTACAAGAAGTATATAGACATTTTTGGAACATTATAAATAAAATATATTCTACATATAATTTTTTATTTCCGTTTTCTCTTTTAAATTATAATAGGTGAATTTTACTTTTTATAAAATCCCAATTATCTTTACTTTTTATCCTATTTATGAATTCCAATATTATTGTCTTATATTTCTTTTCATTGTCAATACTATATTTTATGATGTATTTTTTTAAAAAAAATAACTGGTTTATATACTATTAACTATTTTATTCTTTAATCTTTTCATTTCGACCTAATACCTTTTAATTTACATATTCATACATAAATATTTTCCAATGTAGTAAACATTTGTAATAGAAATTAATTTTAGAATGTTTTATATTCTCCAGAAATATTCTATTTCATAATGTACATAAATCAATGATAGAAAAATTTATAATAATTTATATTAGTTTAATGGTAGTTTAAAGTTATTTTATTTATTAATAGGATTTATATATATATATTATCAATCCATAGGGTATTATTAGCACAATATCAATTTATTTAGTCATAATATTTTATTGATGACTATATTTTTCTATGAGAAATCTATAAAACCATGATAATATTGGATAGTATATATAAACATTCATTAAAAGAAAATCACATTTCCAAATATCTATCATAATTTTGAATTATTATTATATTATAAACTATTTTTTTGTTTTGAAAATCTTGGAGTCATTAATTTTTTTAATTCTCATTCATACCTTGTTTCATTCATATAAAAAATAATTATTTTGATTATTTTAAAAATAAAAAATACATATATATTTCACAATAATAATTTTTCATATTATATATACAAACAAAGTAACGTTGTAACATTATTAATTATTATAATTACTTATTAACTATTAAATGGTTAAACTACATTATAAATTTTTAATTTTAGGTATTTTCTTTTTAGGATGTTTTTTATAAAAATAAATAGGTTTTGAGTATTTTTATGAAATTTTATTTTTTTTCTCATGAAATAAATTTTTATTTTAATAAATATTTTACCATAGAAAATATTAATAAATTAATTATTACTCCTATAGAATTTAATCTCATTTATATCATAATACATATTAGTGAAATTATAATAAAACCAAATAAATTTGAAAAAAAATATTTTCATGAAAAATAATTATCATTATCACATTCATGTAAATTTTTTAATAAAATTTTTTCATTATTTTGATATATCTATAAATTTGTTAATAAGTAAATAATTATTATGAAAGAATACATTCAATTTATTATCCATCCTCTGAAATTAATTATAATCACAATTTACATCAATTTTCATTTTATTAACTTATGATATATGTTTTTGAAATTCAAAATTAGTTTTAAATATTCCAACAATTCATTACATTATATCTATTATAATTATGAATACAATTAAAACTGAATATCTATAGGATGAGTGATTTTTTCAATTTGATTCTACCAATATTTTTCATTAGAACCATAAAATCACAATGAATCCCATATTTATGATATGAAATTTCATTGGGGATATGTTTACAATATATGGTGACCATTTTGGTGTTTATAGGTAATGCTTTAGAATGTTTATTGGTGTTTATTATGGAATTTTTATATCATGAAAACAATTAGTTGGATTTATTTTTTATTCTCGTACACTCTTACAACTTCAATAAGTATTCAGGAATTTTCACGAAACTCCCAGTACAAGATAGGATATACATTTTTTCAATGATTGATCTTATCTCTAGGAACTCATGAGATTATCTCTATTAGAGAATGTGTAATATTTAATTGACTTATCGGTAAACCTAAAAGTATTTTAATACTTATCCTTATAGAATAGTTATTAAAACCTCTATAATTATATTTGAATTGTTTAAGGGTATATAAATGTGGTTGATTCATGTGGCTTAACGTTGTATATTAGTTACTATATTTATAAGTGTTCCTAGTGGTAGATGGTTTGGGGCTCATACATAATAATCTCTTTCTTGATATCATCAATTAGAATATTTCTAGATGAGGATGGGATGGGATATTGTGTAGGGATATAAACCATTATGTTTCTCATAGGGAATAAAAATTGTGTGATCAAGGATTGATGATTATATAATTTGAATATTTCACTACATGTGTAGTAATTCATTCATAGATATATGATATAATGTTAGTATTTACAGGGATAAGTTTCCCTAGTGAAGGGATTTCCTGGATTAAAATAATAATTCCCACAAAGGTAAGGACATAAATGATCAAATTAGAAAATATTTATTGATTTCGAGCATGGTTACTGTTGGTATTTAACATTAGATAAGATTCATAAATATACTACATAATATGAATATGAGCCGGCATAGTAAAATGTGAAGAGTTTAGGGAAATGTGATAGGATCAAGCAATCCAGTTTTACATCATTTGGGAAGGATATTAGAAATAGTGTTCAATATCATGATGGGGAGATGTTTGTGACATGAAATGTGAGATGATAGTGGATTGAGAAATTTTTAATGATGTATATATTTAATGGGAAGATATGTTAGTGATTACAACTTTTAGTTGGACCAGATTAGAGGATGTATAATTATTAAAATTTTAGAACTAACTCAGATATCTATGATAAAATGATTCAGAGATATTGTGAGAAATAAGTCATAAAATATAGGGTACATTTCTTGGGAGTATCTAATTATATTAGCCTGGGACGTATGATCCAAGGATTAATTTTTTGGATATCATTAGTTTATTATGGAATAGTTAATAGGAACCATCATTGTTCTTATACCTGAAGGGAATTCCCATCATGCCATCATCCAAAATTTTATATGAAGTGAAAATTCATAGTGGGAAGAGTGCGGAATTCTCAATGAATTAATATGTTATTACTCAATGAGTGATTCCCTACATTTCTATACTCATTGTGTGTCTTAGAACCCCATTATTTAGATAATATAGAATAGTCTACTATTTTCCCAATAGTGACCCCTTTTATTAATGGAATCAATCATTTATATTCCCTAGAGTGTTATAAATATCAATTTTTCCAAATAGTGGAAACCATTTTATAATGGGAAACCATGATTTAAGGGATTCATGGTTGTATTTATGCCTTAATAATATGCCTCATGAATTCATGGAAGAAAATTTATGTTTTCATTTTGGTTTCTGAAATTGGTGATAGAATTCAATGAATGGATTTTTATTATTTATCAGTAGGATGGGTAGTGGGGACAATGGTTGTGAAATGAAGAACTTATTCAATCCCATTTCATTGGTGGGTTACCAAAATAATTACGATATCTTAGTCAATACATAATAGAATAGTTATCCTAGGTTTCAAATAGAGGACATTAAATATTTTGCACAATTACCTTCATGTAGACCACTTTGGGTGTCCGAAGGAAATATTGGTGACTCATGAATGAAAATGGATGCAGGGAAATAGATGTGGTGTCTACCCATATGGATTAATTAACTTATGCTATTTCAAATAATGAAATTAAAATGATATAATTATCCAAATTTAGTTACCCTATTCCCATTAAAAAAATCCATTTCACTTTCTACCATTCACCCATAACACTCTCAAATTAGAATTTACCGTGTAATTATAATACATTTACTAGCTATGATATTTCTGCAAACATAACATTCCCTATGATAACGTGTTTAAATGGAGTAGTCATAGTTTCTATTGGAATGGTATGGTATATAGACCTCGATGTAGATGGTGATGATTAAGAATTTTACCCAAATGATACATCTATAATGACCCTACCTTTTCATAAATTTCTATTATGTCATTATAATGGTAAAAAACAAAATAATATAACACGATGAGGATCTATAGGTTTTTTATCATGGGAAAATAATGACCATACATATCATTAACAACATCAAACATAAACTACTATTTAAATATTTATTCTCCAGCTTCTTATAGAAACTTGACCTCTCCTATGTACATGTTGTCACCTGAGGATATACATCAAAAAGGGTGAGCTAAAAGACCAGTAAGAGGAAAGATATATACAATGTAACAATGGGTGAGCATAATCATAACATAGAAAAAGGATCATGAACATTAGATGAATCGTTAATAAATAACATGAAATGTGGCAGTGCATAAAAAATAAAACAACATATAGTTGTGGCTAACTACCACACATACGTGTGAACAAAGATGGTATATTATTCACACATCATTTCATTTTAACACATGAGATTCACCACTTTTCCCAAATTCATTGCAGAGCCGTATAATTCCAGGTTCACCAGTCACATTCATACATTGATAATATACTATATATTTCTAGGTACACTCGTAACATCATAACATTATCATTATCATGCATTAAACAGAGAAAATATACATAAAAATAAACAAAACTATCCAAAGGAATGGAATGGGTTTCATCTGATAAGAACATGTTCATAAACATTGGGTTCCCAAAAAAAACTAAGTATAACATACTTGATACAATAACCATCAACATTGAATGATGAATAAAATGTGTGTTTATGAAAGAAGTGTTAATTTGTAAAACATTTTCTCCTAAAAAAATTTCATGGAAACCATTTATAACCTATAAATGTATGATAATGATGATAAAAATGATTTTTAATATTCGACCTTACAAAAAATGGAGTGAAAGAGGTAGGCCCTGAAGAAAGAAAGTCGGTTTCAATAATTTCCCCTTACCTTGTATCTGAGGACTTTCTTTACATTAAAGTCCTATATAACCGCAACAAATTCATTAATTAAAAATTAAAGAACGTTTTTTTCATAAATAATCATCATTGTGGTTTCATTAGCTTATGTTATTGGTCCTTGGATGTGTAATAGTGTTTAAATCCATTGTTCGGGAATGTTTGTTTTTATGGTTTTCTAGAACGGTTCACTTATATTCATAAATCAATTTTCATGTAAAACATGGGAAAACATCTATAACTGATATTACATGTTATTAATGATAATAAATTATATTAATTGGTCTTATAATGAATTATTTTATATACCTTGTGGATGGATCATTAGTTAAAATTTAATGATGATCGTTTGGGCAAATTCGGGCAATTTTACGACCACAACGAACATATTTTGTTTAATCATTTACTAATTTGTACAGAACATAGATCTAGAACATGAAATAGGATATAATTAATATAATATAATATGGTTCATCCACAATAATGGTTTCATGACCAGATCTGATTGTAGTAAAAGAAATTTAAAACATGTCATTCTGGAAGGTGATAAATTATCACATCACGAACAAAATTTTCCGTTCTAAAATAAAAAAAATATGAGAAGGGGCTTGGATAATATAATATCCTATTTTATCATAAAATTATGTTATATTTATTATAATTCAGTTACCATTCCATTAGTATGAGGATTGGTGGGGAGAGATTAAAAATAGAACAAAACATTTAATGAAAATTATAGGAAAAGTGGGAGAGAAATTACTTCTTGAATCCTCCTCTTGATTTCCTCTTTAAGAGACATAGGATTGGTGTTTGGATGAGACTAGAAACTCATAGACATGGGGAATGGGCTACATAAAATTATTGTAAAGAGGATAGGAAATTTTTGAAGCTTGAGAGGTGCGAGGCAATGAGGGAGTGAAGGGTGGTATTTATAGTGGAAGGGAGAGGGGATTTCTCAATATTGTATTCATTAATTTATTATTTCCCACAAGACAAGTAATAGAATTTCTTAAATGACCATGAATAGTAATTGTATCATGTGAATTTGATATAATTAGGCTTACATCAGTGTAACATCATACATGACTCTATAATTTGTGTATTTTTCTTATTTTGTAAATTATCATATTTCACTATCCATCAAAAAATTAAGTATTTCAGAAAAATAAAAAATAATCACAATATCCATTTTTGACATATAGAATCCTAAAATGATGTATATTTTTCAAAAAAAGTCTAAATATAATTAATTTTATTGTTAAATGAAATCATAATTTACTTACAAAATACAGTTTCTAAAACATTTATTTACTTTTTCCAAAAAATAAGGACATAATACGTTTTCATAAATTTCCTATATATACTATAATATGTAAGGTTACTATTCATTATGGTATGTTAATTTTCACAAAATAATTATTTTTTTCTATTAGACTACAAAAATCCCCCAGAACGCAACCGTGTTTGTCAAATTATCAAAATTCAAAACATAGAACTGGAAAGATAATGTTTAATCGCCACATAATATTTATTATCATTATATGTCATTGTAATTCCTAATGTTATTACACTATAAGGAAGAATTATAAGAAGATAATTCCTTTTATAAAACATTGGTTCAGTACATTCATCCACCCCTTATGAAATTTCTCCCTTGAAATTTCATTGTACATATATAGGTGAGGGTACTTCTCCTTCATCACCTCCTCTGGTTCCAAAGTAGCTTCCTCAAACATATGGTTTATCCACAACACATTGATATGGTGGGTAATCTTTTTTCATTGAAACTTATCTCTATGGTCTCAAATATTTACTGGATGCTCCTCATAGGAGAGATCATATTCCAGCTGTACCACCTCTGAGTTCAGTTCATGTGAGGGATCATGTTTGTACATCCTCAGGAGTGATACATGAAACACATAATAAATATGAACCATATTTGGTGGAAGTAAATGATTGTAGGACATGGTTCCTATGCGGTTATGGATCTCAACGGGGCCAATGTAACATGGGATTAGCTTCCCTTTCTTTCCAAATCACATGACTCTTTTCCATGGTGATATTCGAAGGAAGAATTTATCTCCAATATAGAACACGAAGTCTCATCGACAGTTGTTAGAATAGATATTTTTCCAACTCTGAGATGAATTGATTTGTTTATGGATGACTTGAACCTTCTCCTTCATTTATTGCGCAAGATCGGTTCCAAGTAGCATTATTTTTTTCAACATCATCCCAACAGGTTGGTGTTCTACATCGTTTTCCATAAAAAGAATAATATGGAGCCATCTAAATACTTCAATAGAAGCAATTTTTTATGATAACTCAACCAATGGGGAAATATGATCCTATCAACCATTGAATTATATAGAGAATTCTCTTAGCATATCTTCAATCATTTGAATAGTCCTTTAAGATTGGCCATCAATTTTTGGGAGATAGGTCGTGCTGAATTTTAAATTCCATACACAAAGAATGTTGAAGGTTCTTATAGAATTTAGATGTGAACCTTGGATCATTATCAAAGAAAATATAGAGTGGAAAACCATAAAATCTCACGAGATGCATCACAGAAATCATTTCATGCTGATTAAGCAAGAGATATTCTTGAATTGTGATAAAATGGGAAATCTTGGGTAGTCGGTCAACCAAAACCCATATCGAATTATTTCCCTTCGATGTCTTCAGGAGACCCCTTAAAAAGTTCATAGTAACATTCTCCCATTTCATCATGGGTATAGGTAAAGTATGTATCAGCCTTTTGGACTTTTTTCTCTCTTCTCTAACTGGTTGACAACCCAGACACCATGAGATATATTTCGTTTTATCCCTTTTCATTTTATCCCACCAAAAGTGTTCACGAAGATCACAATACATCTTGGAGCTACCAGGATGGAAAGAGACTGTTGAGCTATGTTTATTTCCCAAAATCACCTTCTTTATCCTTGGTGATGAAGGAAAATAAAGCCTCCCTCTAAACTAAATCACACCTTCATCGTCGACATGGAACGCTTACGACTTCCATTCCTTTACTGCATTCACCTTCTTTTGTAACTCCATATCATACCGTTGTGCATCCTTAATAATTTCATGGATTTATGGTTGTGAAATCATTTGGGAAAGGTAGTATTTATCCACTTCCCTTTTAATTTCTAAATATATCTTTTTCATATCTAAGAAGATAGGGTCTTTCAAAATCCACAGTGTGGATAGATTAGCATGTTCTTTTCTTTATAGAGATTCATCTACCCTATTCACCTTTCTCGGATGATAGTGAATAGAGAAATCATAGTCTTTGATTAGATCAAACCATCTCTTTTGAGTATCTAGAGATCATTTTGTTTGAATATATACAATAGGCTCTATTGGTCAGTGTACATGTCACACTTCTCATTATAAAGGTTGGGCCATTAGATTTTCTAGGAAAAAATCACTTCAGCCATCTCTAGATCATGTGTCTGGTAGTTATGTTCAGGGATCTTCAACATTTGTGAGGTGTAGTCTATCCCATTTTCATTTTTGATGAGTATGCAACCCAATCCATTAATTGAAGCATCACAATATGTAATAGAACATTCTCCACTTTTTGTTTGTGTGACTACAGGTATAGTAGTCAGCCTTCTCTTTAGCTCCTTGACGCTTCCCTCACATTATTTCGTCCAAACATACATTACACCTTTCCTGGTTAACTTATATTATGGGCATGAAAATCCTGATAAATTTCTCACAATACATTGGTAGTAGCCAAATAATTGACAGAAACTACAGATTTTTTTGACACTAGATGGACTGGGCCATTCTTTAATCGCCTTGTTTTTTAAGGGTCCTTAGAAATTCCCTCTCATGTGATCACATGTTCCATGAACACGACTTTATTTTTCAAAAATTCACACATGATGAACTTGGAATACAACTTCTACTTTCTCAATGTCACCAAAAAAGGTCTTATACAGTCTTCATATTTCTCCTTTCTATGGGAGTATATGAGAATATAATCAATAAAAACTACTATAAATTTTTCGAGGTAATGTCTAAAGGCTCTATTTATAAAATCCATGAATATTTTAGGGGAATTTGTAAAGCTGAAGGGAATCGCCAAAAAATCAAAGTGCCCATACCTTGTACATAATGTTGTCTTATAAATATCTTCCTTATTCACTTTTACCTAATGATATCTAGAATTAAGATCCACCTTTATGAAGTATATAGACCCCTTTAACTGAGTGACCAAGTCATCAATCCATGGAAGAGGATGCTTGTTATTTATGGTGATCTTGTTGAGTTCCCAATAATTGATACAAAACATCATTTTTTCCATCATTCTTATTTTCTAAGAGAACTAGTGCACTCCAAGCCGATGCACTAGGGCATATGAACCCTTTTTCAAAATGCCCTTTCACCTGATTCTTTAACACCTCTAGTTTGATAAGAGCCATCCAATTGGGAGACGATGAGATTGGAGTAGCTCCATGTATGATTTCTATTGAGAAATATACCTCATGATTCATGTAAAAAAACAAGTCGGGTTGCCATTAAACTGAGGCCCGACCTAGTCCGTAGGAAGCCTCGAAGGGAAATCCCAATCCCCACAGGCTGGCACAAGTGCCCATGTATCAAAAATAAAACTTTGGAACGATTTAACCAAATTGATAAATAAAAAACAATCAACAAGAAGAATTAATTGAAATGAAAATCAGACTACTAAATAGACCCTTACACCAATTTCAGGTTTAAATATTACAACTCGAACTAAAAACCCAAAAGGATACCATATAAAAGGAAACCAAAACTCCAACTCAAACCTCTGTGAAACATGAGGAGTCACATCCCCGAGCCACTGCCACCAAACAAACACAATGGTTCCACTTACAACCCGAACGACCAATGCTATGCTCAATGCCTCAACCTAGAATGTAGAAGAAACAGAATCTAGATACATCCAACAGTGTATGAAGGGTGTGTTCTAAAATCCTAGTAGGATAACACCGAGAAAAGGTTCCACATATAATTATTAAATGAGAAATAAATTTTCAATTTAATAGATGAAAAATAACTAAATGATTAAACAATATTAATGAAAAAAAGTTTTAAGGAAAAATACATTAATGAAAAACAATTTAAATTTAAAAAACATACACTCACACATTAATGATAACACCAACATCACATCATGTGCTGATGGTGAGCTCAAAGAAAAAGAGGTGAAAAAACATATAAGAGGCCCTAAGGATACTAGAGAGAAATGCGACCCTAGAACATCATGTCTCAGAGATAAATGTTAGAGAAACACAACAATATACATTCTCATCAATGAGAAACTACTAGGGAAACACATCCAAAACCTAGTGGTCTCCAAACATCATCCAAGAGTTTAGATATTGTTATATTCATCAATCCAACTAAGTGAAATTGGGCCAATTCCACTTCCATATCACTAGCGCATTAGTCCTAGTCCACCCACCAAGTACCCATGCTCCCCATTTGTGCTCAAGTAGTTTATATTTCATTTCATATGTCAAACAGAAACCAGCAAAACAAATTATGTGTTATCTTTACCCAACACGACACTCGCAAACACAACAAACTATTTTAAAATAATGCACACAATAAAAATATCCCAAAACCAAATATGAATCGCTTTCAAATTCAATTGACTACCGCACAGTCAAAAAAATCACTTACATGGGCAAACAAACAATTAAAACAATTTATTAATCTATATACAAACATGTCTCATGAATTTACTCAGTGAAAACATATACACCATTTAACCAAAACCGTTTTTCCACCCTTAATAATTATTGATGAAAACAATTCAAATTTTCATAAATAATTATTAAAGAGAAAAACCCCGCTTTACAGACTAGACCGACCCAAACCCACTTTCATAACCAAACACAATGTATAATCTTACCAAAACATGGTTTCTACCACCAATATCATTTAATTAAAAAATTTACAATTTATAAAAACAGACCCTTGATGCACCCGATGGGATTACATCAAAAACACACACAAAACACCACTACAATACTTAAAAATTTTAAAAAAGTAACAACGGAGTGTATAAAATAGTAAATTGATCAGCATGGTTTTTTCAGAGAAATGTCATACTCATATTTCATAAACATACTACTAATAAATAAATTAAAAAATTTCATTATCGAATGATGTGAAACCCAAGAAGGTTTTCAAAAACCAATTCGAAACTTCTATATCATTTCATAACCCATTAAAAAATTCTTTAAAACAATTCTAAGCGACATCACATGATTGTTCACAGACAAAACTCACACAAAAACACCTTTAATAACAAAATTCACATCATCACCACTTCATAATACAATTCAATGCTCTTCGTAAATTAAATTAACATATTGCACAACTCATATAACAAAATCAAATGACTCAAGAAGGGTTTTCACAAAAACTAACTACGCACTATACTATCATGCTACAAAATAAATCAACACAAGTTAAATTATTTTTAAAAACTATTTTTCCACCCATGTAATTAATGTAAGGCCATGCTAAATTATTTGAACAATAAAGTTAATCCATCAATCAATAGTTATATGTGGAACCACCTACCTCGGTGTAGACTAAATTCGTAGATTTGGTGCGCAAAGTCCACCACACTTCAATCGAACCGCAAACAAAACAACTAAGCGTTAAAATAAACAATCGGATCAATTAAACCATTAAAAACCAAACTTAAACTATAATATAACAAAAAATTCACCAAAATGGAAGAAAAACCCGGTCGGAGGGGAACGCACCTATGACGAGGGTGCGGGAGGTCGGCTGAAACTCTGCTGAGGCTGTCAGGCTTGCGCGGCACCAAAACAAAATGAATGAAAGTAAAATAAAAAAGGAAATAAAATAAAATATAAATGAAGAAAATATAAATAAATTAAGAAAATTGAAAACAAAATAAAACCAAAAAAAGAAAACTTATACATTTTAATAATAATAATAATAATAAGTTAATAATTATATAATTATAACATTAATTTAACATCCATGACCAAATTAAAATATCAATAGAAATAATAATTATCCCCAAAAAAATTATTATTATTATCATCATTATTATTAAGAAAAATGTTAAATAAACTTATTTTATTTTGTCGTTATATTATTTTATGAACACTTTAATGTTTGGCTTGCTGATTAGTCAATTAACAGCATATCGGGCAGGGTACATGGAAATTTAGCAAAGTGGAGCGGCTTTGACCGAGATCAATCTGAGTTTCATGAATTGCTAAGCCAAACGTTCATTTATCAGAAACCATAAAAACTCACGTCAGACTCGGACCGCACCTCGACAAAAATATTAAATCAAATAAAATTTTTAGATAAAGTAAAAATTAAAAATCATTACAAATGTGTGAACTCTGGGTGTGACAGTTCTCCCCTGCATGACACAATCTCCCCTCACAGTGTCCCAT
Organism: Viscum album; assembly: GCA_963277665.1. Lineage (NCBI taxonomy): Eukaryota > Viridiplantae > Streptophyta > Magnoliopsida > Santalales > Viscaceae > Viscum > Viscum album. The sequence goes on from OY728160.1 coordinate 447,122,859, forward strand.
GGACAGGTCAACCAAGAGTTCCAAGAAAGACCATGAAGACACCTAAAATAAAAGCTCAACCACCCGAGGATCAGGTATTCAAAACAACCATGACCTGAAACATTAATGAACTCAAAACCATGATCACCAAGAAAAATAACCAGCAATAAGGAATTCACCTCAAATAGAACTACATCATGGAACACCCCAACACCTTACTTAGGGATAATCGGGGTCAATCGAGATCTCCAGGAATACTCGCCCAGCAACCAACTTCCCGAGATAACCAATTAGCATGGTCGATGTCGGGCGGAGGTGAAGTAAGGGAATGCCTCGCCAAGTGCACTTTGAAAACAGAGTCTTACACAGTTTCTTCCCATGGTGGTACCCCCACTATATTAGGATTCTTATCAAATAATGGTTTCCAGACAACCTCTAAAACTGACATGACTCTCCATGTTCACTATGTTTAACCAAAACAACAGAAGAGAAGACGCTGTCGTGACCCGCACTGGGTGTACCCACCATTTTAGAATTTTCCAAACACCATGACACCTATGCGGGTATTCTCAGTTTAAATTGAGCGATACGGACTGAAATCTTAATCCTGAACTCACCAACACAGGATGACCTTCCCTAATGAATCCTACACTGGAAAAAACACCACCACAAGAGATGGAATTGATTACAGAAACCCCTTACCTAGCGGCAAACTGGACAGGCACGGTTCAATAACACAATACATTGTAATCTCTGAAATGAGTACAATTTTGATCCATAATTGATCACGATAAGGTTCATAGAGCACGCCCATTGGCTTTACAAGAATAATGATTCTCCGAACCACTTTATGGCTGAAGAGGAACTCCTATAAATTAAGACCACAATAAGGATACCGGGGCTTCATTCCCATCACAACAAAAATGAAGCCTTCAAAGATGATACTGCAATCGGGAAATTTTTTTTGTACTCATCCTAACACTACAAACTTAAGTAAGACCAAGCCCATCCCACGGATGACATGTTTTGACTACGCGCAAAATTTACCCTGAGACCTATGGTTGGGAATCAGATGTCTGAAGCATCTACCGCCTCACAGTCATAAGATGACCACCTCAAAAATGAACTTCCACTCCTATAAAATCAATCTACATACTTCTCCTCATGTCCTAAGTGGCCACTATGTCAACATACCCACTAATAATTGCAGCTAACAACATAGAGTGAAAGACTGACCACACTAGAGATAAGGGATTGAGTGGTCTGTCCGACACACAACACAAACTGATGGAAGGACCACTCCAATAACAGTCCACTTTGGTTCACACGCCTCATCAGATGAGGAACCATCACACCCTTAGGTGCATCCGCAAGATGAGGAATGTCTTGTGTATCTCTCTAGACATCCCCACTCACGACGAAAACAGAACGATCTCCATGTTCTGGAGTAGTCTCTCTCCTCCAAACATACGCGAGACAACTTATGCACTTGAAATATTTAGTGTCCCTCAAAAATTGGAGACATTCCCAACATTATCAAAGAACTCCATGATATCCATTGGACCATGACATCTAAAACAATCGACAAAACCACGCAAAACCAAACTCTTCCACTCCACTGGGAGTCTGGGCTGAGCTATGAACTAAGAGACCTGCTGGAAACCCATGAGACTTTTCTAGGGGGCATATCCTGAACAAGAACACAAAACAACCTTCCACAACTCCAAAAACATCACACACAAAACATCCACATCTCAAAAAAACAACTGATTCCAATTTAAAAAATCAATTCTTTTTTTTTCAAGGAATAACACCCACATGAAAAACCAAACACTACACAACAAATCCTAATAGATCTTTTGAAAAATTTGTCTTCACTCTGAACTGAATTTCAATTTTCAATTTCCAAAACCATTTAATAACATAAACCCATTTTAGAAAAATGCCCACTTTTTAGGAAAGAAGAAGTAGCCTTTGAAATCAATCAATCACCACTGATATTCCATGGTGCCTCGCAAGGATGAATTTCCATACCACTTAGGCACCTGTCCACATGATCCACCAACTATCCATTAATCACATCCATATTCACTTGCGAGCATCAATAGAAATACCACTTGAAAAAAAACGGTACCCCGCTTTAAAAACAAAACATTATCAATATCCAAATATACCTTTCTTCAAAACAATTTTAAAAATTCATGATAATTTTTCAAAATGCATTCCATTTCCAAAATAACTCACTTATATTTAGAATAACCCAATATTCACTTTTAGAAATTAAAATTCAAAAAAACAAATTCCAAATTCCAGAAACAAGGTTCAAAAGATACACACCCCCAGAATCATACCAAACACACACCAAAATAATATAAGAGAAACTCCAAAGACTTATTTCCTAAAAAAACTTTCACGCCAACCCAACGCTAAAGAAAGACATAAAAACATTAAATCACCTTTATAGATGACTAGTAGTCTTGTCTAACCTAGCTACATGGTTTACCAGACCATGCCCTAGACAAGAACCAACCACTAGGAGTGTTGACCCATAATCTCGGGCATCACATGGCTCACTACTCAATGTGAGATTGCGCATAGTACCAGTTTACTCTTATTGGCATCCCCCATCCATAATGACCAAAGGAAAAACATAAATCCAGAACTATCCCATGTTACTCGAAGATTGGAATGGGTAAGAGATTATGGCACCTTTCTCACACATACCTCTCGAGTACCAACAGTACTTTCTACAATCTACCTAACACACCATATAACAAGAAAAAACCTCTTCTGATTCCATTTTTTACAAACCATGTCGGGTCTCCATCAAACCAACTCCTAACCCATTCAGCAACAAGTCTTGACAGGCATTCCCGATCCCCACGTGTAGGCACAAGTGCCCGTATATTAAAAAGAAAACATGGAAATTATTTACCCAAACAAATAAATATATAGCAAACAACTAATGGAATAAATTTATTCAAAAATCAGACAACCTAACATACCCTTACACCATGTTTAGATTTAATGTTTAAAACTTGAACTAAAAACCCAAAAGAGACTATATAAAAGGAAAACCAAAACTCCAACTCCAATATCCGGGCAACATGAGCAGTCACATCCCCAAGCCATAGCCACCAAACCAACACAAGGGTTCCACAGACAACCCAAACCACCAATGTTATTCATGATGACTCAACCTGAAATGAAAAAGAAATAGAATCTACATACACCCAATGGTGTAAGTATGATGTGAGCTGAAATCCTAGTAGGATTCCACCATGAAAAGTCTCCACGCATAATTATTAAATGACAAATACATTTTCAATTTACGAGATGAAAAATAAATAAATGCATAAACTATTTTAATGAAAATAGTTTTAAGAAAAATTACTTTAAGGAAAAACAATTTAAAATAAAACACGCACACACACACATTAATGGTAACCCAAACATCACACCTTGTTCCAACTGTGAGCACAAAGTGGAAGACTATCAAAAAGCATGGGAGAGTCATTGAAGATAATAGCGTGAAGTGGGAACCCAGAACATCAATTATTAGTGGGAAATGGTATAGAAACACAAAAATATATGTTCTCATGCACGAGCCACTATTTGGGCAACACATCCATAAGCTAGTGGTCTCAAAATATCATCCAAAAGTTTTGTTAGTTTTATAGTCGTCAATCCAGCTATGTGAAACTGGGCCAATGCCACTTCTATATCACTAGAGAACTAGGCCCAGTATTCCCACCTTGTACCCAGGCTTCCCATTAGTGCTCATGTAGTATTGAGTTCAATTCATATGTCAAACACAAATAAACAAACAAAATGATGTGTTATCTCTGCCCTACATTACACTCGCACACACACAAAAATCATTTAAAAATAATACGCACTATAAAAATATCCCAAAACCAAATATGCATCACATACACAACCAATTAACGATTTAACAGTCAAAGAAAGCACTTACATTCTCAAAAAAACCATTAAAAGAATTTATTAAACAATTTCCACAAATGTCAGATGAATTTAAGCACCGGAAACATTTACACCATTTAACCAAAAAACATTCACCCTAAACAATTATTTAATAAATCAATTCAAATTTTCATAAATAAATGTTAAAGATCAAAACACCACTATACACAATAGACCAACCCAAACCCTCATTCATAACCAAACACATAGTATAATATTATCAAAACATGGCTTACACCACCAATATAATTTAATTAAGTATTTTACAATTTAAAAAATGGACCTATGAAGAACCACATAGGATTACTTCAAAAACACAACCAAAACACCACTAAATCCCTTAAAAAAATTTAATGTAGAAATAGAGTATATAAAATAGTAAGTAGCTCGGCATGGTTTTTTAGGGAAAATTCAAACTCATATAGCATAAACATGCTACTAATATATATTTTAAAAATGTCCATTATAAAATGGTGTGAACCTGAAGATGGTTTTCAAAAACCAATTCACAACGTCCATATCATTTCATAAACCTTTATGAAATTCTATAAAACAATTCCAATCGACGTCACATGATTTTTAACTCACAAAACCCACACAAAAATCATTTAATTACAATATCCACATCATCACCACTTCATAATCCAATTGTAAGCACTTCCTCAATTAAATAACTAATTACAAAACTCATATAAAAAAATAAAATGACTCAATAAGGGTTTTCACAAAAACACACAATACACAATACTAACATGCTACAAAATAAATCAACGCATGTTAAATTATTTTTAAAAACTACGTTTGCACCCAAGTAAATAATGGAAGGTCATGATAAATTAATCAAACAAGAAAATTAATCCATTAATAAATAGTTATATGTGGAACCACCTACCTCAGTGTAGACCAACCTTGTTGATTTGGTGTGAAAATTCCACTGCACATCAATCGAACCGCAAACAAAAAGAAACTAAGCCCAAAAATCAAGCAAACGGATCAATTACACTATAAACGAACCAAATGAAAACAAAAATCTAAAAAAAATTACTCAAAATGGAAGAAAAACCCAGTCTGAGGGGAACACACCTACATCGAGGGTGCAAGAGGCCAGTTGATGCTTCGAGGATGCTTTCGGGCTTGCACAACACCAGAAAAAAGAGTGAAAGTAAAATAAAGAAAGAAATAAAATAAATATAAAATGAAGAAAATAGAAAGGGAATAAAAGGAAATAAAAAACAAAATAAAACCCAAAAAAAGAAACATAAGACACTTAATAATATTATTATTCTTATTAATATGTTAATAATTATATAATTATAACATTAATTTAACATCCATGACCAAATTAAATTAACAATTGAAATAATAAAAATCCCCAACAATATTATTATTATTATAACTATTATTATTATTATCATTATCATTATTATTAAGTCAAATATTAAATAATATTATTTTATTTGTTCATTACTTTATTTTATGAACACTTTAATGATTACCTCTCTGATTAATTAATTAACGGTGTGCCGGGTGGGGCACACCGAGATTTTGTGAAGTGACACGACTTAGACCGTGCCCTATCCGAGTGTTGGATGCAACTAAGCCAAATGTTCATTTATCATTAAACCGCAGAAAAACACATCAGATTTGGTCCGCACCTCAGCCAAAAAATTAAATCGAACAAAAATATTACATAACGGTATAAATTAAAAACCATATTTTATGTGAGATGTCGGGGTGTTACAATCCGGGGGATGTATCAGTAACTCTTTGGGAAATAAATAATCATATTCCCTCATGAAGGGAATTTCTGAATAGCTGGAACATTCCTTTGACTCAACCATTTGGGTAAGGTATGCTTCTTCATAGGGAATCAACACCCAAACAGTTGAAGTATTTTTCAATGGACTTTCATGATCATACTTGAATTTTTAGAAGTTCATTGGGTTGTTTTTAATATAAAAAGATATTTCGTTTTCCTGAAAGTTGATATGTGCTCTATATAATGAGGTCCAATACATTCCCATTATAATGTCGAATTCTACCGAGGGAACAATTATGAGATTTACTGGATGGATCTTCCCAAATAATTAAATAGAAGTGGAGTTAAAGTCTTCGGTTGCAATGATTGCACCACGTGGTGTTTTAATAGATATTTATATTTCAAGGTTTCGGTGATTAGATTATATAGTTCTTGTAAACATTAAAGTTATAATGGAATGCTTAGAACCATAATCAAATAATACTTTTTCCATTATTGAGTGGATATGAATTGTATATTGTATGAATTCATTATCTTGATCCACTTATACAGTAGTGATAGCATAATCCTTCACTAGTTCCTTTAGTTTAGGTGGCTGCCAGTGCTGATTACCCTCATGGACATAGGATTTTGGGCACTATATTTAATAGTGCCCTTGATAACTACTATTATAGCATTGAACCATGGGTGGTTTTCCCCTTTATTCCCCCATATTCTCATTCTTTCTCATGTCTTCCATACATGCTTGAGCATGGTGTCCTTCATTGCCACACTTGAAGCATTTCTGCATCCCTTTGAGGTAGTTCCCATGATTCTACTTCCCACATTTTTGTAATTTGGGTCATTCAGTGTTCCTCCCACCTTTATCATTTGATCCTCTGGATTGAAACTCCATGTTTCGTTTCATATCACCATAGTCATGGGTCCATTCTCTAAACTCCATCGTCACTTTGAGAGCACATCGAACAAAATCTTCATAAATCTCAAATTCTATAATTTCCAGGGCCTTTCAATAGTATGGAATTAAACCACTAAAAAATATATAATTTTTTCTATATTTGTTGATAAAAAACTCAAAGCATACCTTGAAATCCTTGTGAAACTCACTTCGTATGTTGTGACAGATTCTTCTTCATTATTTTGAGCTCTAAAAATTATATCCCCATATTTTTATGAATAGTTTGTTTTAAATAATTACTAAGAAACATGATCTTAAAATCTTCTCATTCAATCTCTTCAATTTCATCCCTTGGCTTGGTGTTCATAATCAAACCCCACAATTGATCAGTCTCTCCATCAAGACAATAAATGAATAGGTTCACCTTATACATCTTAGAAAAGTAGAGAACATAAATGATCTTATCTGTGGAGTTGACCCACAGTTCTGTAAGTAGTGGATTGGAAGATCCACTAAACGTCAGTGGTTGTTGTCACATAAAACACTCGATTGTCAGTTTCTCCCTCTTTAGTGAAGGAGGAAGTTCCCCATTATTTTGGATATTGTTAATAACCTGAGATAGTTTGGTAAGGATCTCCATGATGTTTTTAACTCCCCATCCCATATCATTGGGGATATATTTTGTGAAATCGTTGCATTGGCCCTCACACGAGTTGTTCGATTGGTTTCACCTTGTTCCCACCATTTTCTAAAATAGAAAAGTGTATACCAAAACATAAGTAAAAATGTAATTAATAACTTATTTATTTGTAATATTTACTCTAAAATCATAACTTATGGGATCATTGTGTTAATATTCTTGTGTCCATGTTTGTACATAGTCTCATACTATAGTTTTTCTTTAGGGTTAACTAATTCTAATTCCCAAATTTAATAAACCTTACCTCTAGTACCGACTATAGCAACCCTAAATTTTAATACATTTCTATTACATCATTATAAATATAAATAACCTTATAGTATTACACCATGAGTATCCAGATGTTAAATTTCATGGGAAAACTAGAACCCTACATTACATTTACAACATCAAATATAAACATTTACATAATTATTTCTTCTTTAGAATCTTATTGGAGCTTCACCTCTCCTTGGAACATGTAGAAACTTGAGGATATACATAAAAAAGGGGTGACCTAAAAGCCCAGTAGGAGGATAGATATGAACATTGTAACAATGGGTGAGCATAATCGTAACATAGGAAAAGGACCATGAACATGAGAGGAATCGTTAATAAAATACTTGAAATATAGAAATGCTGAAAAAATAAAACATCAATTATTAGTAGTCAACTTCCACACATACTTTTCAAAGAAATTGCACCTTTTTCAGTCATAATTGCACATTAACTGATGAGATTCATCACTTTACCCCATGCATTGGAGCACTGTATAATTCCTGGCACACCCATAACATTCAAACATTCATATTGTGCTATTTAATCGAGGCGCACCAGTCACATCAGAACATTATCATTATCATGCATGCCACATAGAACATATATAAAAATGAACATAACTTAAACATGTAAAGGAATGGTCTTTATATCATATGATCAAAATCATAATATTTGATATCCTAAAAGAATGTGGGAATAACATACTTTATACAATAACTATCAACCTTGAATGATAAATAAAAGGTGTGTTTATGAAATAAGAGTTCTTCTGGAAAACATTATTTTTCCATAAATTCTAGTGGGAAACATGTATAATCCCGAAATGTAAGATAATGATGAAAAAATCATTTTATGGAGTGACAATACCAAAAATATAGTGAAATAGGTAGAACCCAAAATATGGGGTTCGAGAATTTCCCCTTACCTTGTAATATAACCACATTATATTCAATAATTTATAAATATAAAACCTTATTTAAATTAATATGGTTCATTAAGGTTTCATTAGGTTATTTGATGGGCCCTTGGATGAGTTATATGGTTTAAATCCATTTTTTGGGAATGTTCATTTTTATGGTTTTCTTGAAAAGTTCACTTGTATTCATAAATGGATGTTATTGTAGAACATGGGTAAACATACAGAACATATATTAAATGTTATTAATGATATTACCAGATTTTATGTGATCTTATAATGAATTGTTTTATATACAATCTGCATTGATCATTAGTTAAAATTTAATGATGATAGTTTGTGTAAATTCGGTTGATTTTTTGACAACAAAGAACTTGTTTTATTTAATCATCTAGTAATATGTACATAAGATAGTTCTAAAACATGAAATAGGATACAATAAATATAATATAATATGGTTCAACCATAAAAATTGTTTCATGATCTGATCTAAAAGGTGTAATTGAAATTAAAAACATGTCATTCTTAAAGGTGAATAATTGACACATCAGGAACACTGTTTTCCTTTCTAAAATAAAAAGAAAAGGATAAGGTGGTTGGATTATAAAATATCCCATTAGTATCATAAAATTATATAATATTTTAGATTTTGGAGTTATAATACCTTGTTTATGAGGATATGTGGGGATATATTAATATTACAACATGAAATAGAAAGGAAATTAAAGGATATTAGGAGGAGAAATTACCTCTTCAATCATCCTCTTGAGATCCTCCTTTAGGGTCCTAGGAATGGTGTTTTGATGATACAATAATATCTTATACTTGGGGGAGGTACTAGTGAAGATTCTTGAGTAGATTTTAGACAAGTCATGAAGCTTGAGAGGTGTGATAAGATGAGGTTTTGAAGGGTGATATTTATAATGGAGGGGAGAGGGGGTTTCTCAATATTTTATTCATTAATTTATTGTTTGACCAAAAGACAAGGAATAATCAGTCTCCCATGGCCATGAATAGTAATTTTATAATATTTATCTGATTAAATAGGGATTACATCTATATAACATCATACATGACTCTAAAATTAGTGTATTTTTTTATTTTGTAAATTATGGTTTTTCACTATTGATAAAAAATTTACGTATTTCAGAAAAATCCAAAAATTTACCCTAAAATTTTTTTAACCTTTAGAATTCAAAAAAAAAAAATTTTTTTGAAAATAATTTTACATGTATTATTTATATTTTTTAAAAAAAATTGTAATTTACATGAAAAATACAGTTTTAAGACATTTATGTACTTATTCCTAAACATATGTACAACATAATTTTACTTAAATTTCATATGTATACTTTAATAGGTATGGTTAATATTCATTAGGGTATGTTACTATTAACCAAATATTATGTTTGTTCTATTATACTCCAACAAACACCCTGAATGCAACTGTGTATGTCAAATTTTCAAAATTCAAAACACTGATGTTGAAAAATTATGTTTAATGGTCACATAATATTTAGTATAATTATATGTCATTGTGATTCATAATGTGATTATAATATAAGGAATAATTATAATAATAGAATTCACATGATAAAACAATGGTATGTTACACCATCAATCTTGTTGTACATCTATGTAAGGAAGGTAGGTAGATCAGGCTCCCTCACATGGAGGGATCTGTCTTCCTATAATATTGGCATTTTTGGAATACATACAAGGTTTTCTAGTCCGCCATATAATTTATGAGGTAGATGAATCACATGGTTGACTATATTTATCCTAGTAAATATTATCCACTTATTTATAATGTTTATTTTTTGAAGAAAAAATTATATGTATTATTTATATTATTTTTTTAAAAAAAATTATAATTTACATGAAAAATGCAGTTTTAAGACATTTATGTACTTTTTCCAAAACATATGTACATCATAATTTTATTTAAATTTCATATATATACTTTAATAGGTATGGTTAATATTAATTAGGGTATGTTATTATTCACCAAATATTATGTTTGTTCTATTATACTCCAACAAACACCCTGAATGCAACTGTGTATGTCAGATTTTCAAAATTCTAAACATTGAAGTTGAAAAATTATGTTTAATGGTCACATAATATTTAGTATCATTATATGTCATTATGATTGATAATTTGATTATAATATAAGGAATAATTATAATAATGGTATTTCATTGATAAAACATTGGGTTGTTACACCATCAATCTTGTTGTACATCTATGTAAGGAAGGTAGGTAGATCGGGCTCCCTCACTTTGAGGGATCTGTCATCCTATAATATTGGCATTTTTGGAATACTTACAAGGTTTTTTAGACCACCATATAATTAATGAGGTAGATGAATCACACGGTTGACTACTTTTATCCTAGTAAATATTATCCAATTATTTAGTAGCTACTCCATAAACTCACACATTGATGGGATACACCAAATTACACTTATTATTTAGTGATAAAAATTAAAAAGATACGAGACTGTGTGGTCAACCAGTTTTCCTCGATGATGTTCCATAAATATATCACGCATCATATTTAGATCACATAGAATTCAGGTATTATTATTCTATGTACATAAAAAAATAAAAATGGGAAATATTATGGTGTTTAATACATGGATAGTGTTGAATCAGTTGAGGAATTTGTTATTGTTTCACATTAACATGATCAAAAAAGTTCACATTCATTAAAATTTCCAAGGTTACGGCAGTTTGATTTTTTTATTTCTATGATATTTAACATATCCCATGAATAATAAAGTACTTTACAAAAACAATGAATCTAATGGGGACATAAAGCAGTCGGTTTATAGGTATTATTGAGATCCCACAAACACATCATAATGTTCATATTTTAGAGTAGGAAGTTCATGTGGTGAACATAATATTTATATATCAAATCCTATAAATTGGAAATAATACCATTTAATTTAAAATTTGTATTATCGACTCTCATCATAATAGATCTCAATGCATAACCTAAACTTCCTATGCCACATTTCTAAATATAAATCTCAAAACCCATCCAACATACTAGATTATACACACACATTAGATTCCGATCATACATTAGGAGAGTCTACATGTCATTCAGTCCAACTAATTGGATTCATATGATTCAAAATGTATAATATTTGGATCATTTCATATTTGTTTATTTTTATTATATTTTTTGTGCTGACCGCATGACTATTACATGTTAGAACACGTCTATATTAATTAAATCACCCTAATTATTTGTATTTAAATGAATTATATTTATTTTTTATTTGATGACACCAAATAATTATAAGAATGAACACTTAGTATTTTAATGGATGTAAATTAAGAATGAGAGTTTTCAGATTATCCACCATCAATATTTCATCTCAATACATCTTCAATTATAAAAAAAATGTGATTAGGATATTTTTTGACCCTTTTTTCAATGAGTTACTCTTATATAGGATTGAAATATTGAAATACACTATCATTACATCATTAATAATGGGGAAAAAATTGTAAGATATATTAACAGACATCATAGGGTGACTCATGAAAATATTTCAATTTCATGTACCATTATTAAACAGCTCAATCAGTTTGATTGATATGTACTATGATATACACAACAATAACTAAAAGAGGAACATTTTTTAGAAAAAACCCAATGTCAAAAACTATATCTCCTTTATGAGATAGTTGGTAGATATATATTGTCATGAATGATGTTTTAGATCTAATATTTTACATGTAGGTTCATTTGATACACACTGGAACTGCTTATTTTAGGAACACCAGTTCGGTAAAAAACTTTTTGTATAGATACATATAATAGATCTTTATGAATCTATTAGTGTTTTTAAAACCACTTCCCATTAAGGGTAATATTTTTAAATAACATATGAATAAAAATTGGTCTATATAAATGCCAAAATAATATTGAAGGATGTGAAGATGATCAATAAAACCCAGATTGTCATGGATATTTATAATGAATATATTCTTACAATTATTTAATGAAATAATTAAGAAATGAACCCCTATTTTTAGAAGTATTTGTTTGAAATATGTAGGATTCTTATGGGAGACAACCTTTATCCTATAGCTGATGATATATTTGGGTAATTCACCGACCAGTTTAACATGATAACTAAGGAAGAGATAAAACCTTAAAATCATCCAGCATTGCCAATGTGAGAGAAGAACTATTTTTCTAACACCTATTATTCCATTAATGAAAGGGGAATGTATAAAACTGGGACTAGAATGTTTCCAATGAGTATTGAAAATTGGATCACCTGGATGGATTTCAATATATATACCTGACTAGATTATTTCTTGCACTATAATAATATAGAGGGTGACAATATAAACATTAATAATAGATCAAAAACAATCTTGTTTCCTTAAAATCAAGTGGTATTTTATCTATATCCATATTATATATGTAATTTGCGATTTCTTTCAAATGTAATTTGTCATTTATTCATGTACCACTTTTCTATATACTATTTGTCTTGATATTTTCTCAAATATAAGGTAGTTAATTCTGTAACACTCTTAATATCTTATAGCCCATTTCAATAATTTCTTCAATAGAATCAGTGGAGTTAGACCACAAAATATATATGATAATGATATTAAAAATAATAAAAATAGGTATGTCGTATTTCTATATTGATCATATGATGTTTATGTATGAAACAGTACTAAAATTACATATGGGTGTCCCAATGGTCGATATGATATGAAAAGGCTTGGAGAACGATAAATAGAGTCAAGTAATGTTAGGAATTTAATATATGAGATGCACATACAATTCTGATTCTAATCATAATTTCATTGTGAGTAGAGAAAATTCCCTCCTAGGAAATCGAGTATACTAAATGAGAAGAATCCAATGTTAGAACAATAGTTTGTTATTTTTATGGATATAGAGGAAACTAGTATTTTAATAAACATTTAGTAATCCAATTACATTATTGGAATTAATACAACATTTGTGGATGGATAGATTCTGTGAAATCTTAACTGGTATTTTGTGACTATTTTACTATAGTTTAATGTTTTTACACTATATAAACCCTTAGTTTAAAAACATTAAAATTAAAAATCTTTTTTAGAATAATTAAACATAATTCAAATAGATTCCTAAATATCGTAGTTAGTATAGCCCCTTTAGAAACATGGAGACATAAAAAATGATACATATGAGAGATACATTATTTCCCACTATGTTCTTCTTGAGTAGCACCTTTATAAGGCACATAAAACAGAATATATATCTTCACATCCTGGGAAAGGAAACATAAAATGGGGTGATCTCAAATGATCATTAAGGGTAAAAAATGGAGACATGTAAGGATAAACATGATCGTAAGGGTATGAGAATGTGATCATGAAAATAGATGATCATAACCTTCGTATCAAATATCATATACATTAATCACAGAATAAATCCTGATAGTTCATAAGATGTGAATAAAAATAATGTAAAGGACATAATCAAAGAAAGAATAACATGGGAGTAAGTCTTGGATTTGTGGAAAACACATAATCATATAATGATTTACATAGTTTCCTTGGAATTGTAACTATGACCATCTTAGTATTATGGGTTCACTCCCCATATCATCATAGTATATGTGGTTCACTCCCATGACCATCATAATATCATGAGTTCAATCATCATACATTCTTAGTAGTCATGGTTCACTCCCATGGTCTTCATAGTATTCAAATATCACTCCCAAGACAATCTTAGTTTACCTCATGAGATATAAAACATTACCAAATTCATTAAAGGTATATATAGGTCCCACCCTTCAGATAATGAAATCATACTTACATGTGACACATGATAAGAAACATATTATAACTGATGAAATGTAGTGGGTATAATAATGATGTAAATATTTCATAACATATGGAAATATACATGTTTCGTAATCATTTAATTAAAATCATAATCCATAAAATTGAAAAAAAAAATCATATACATGTAACCAAATAATGATAAATGTTTTTATAGAGACTGTGACATTAATCATAACCAATTGCTAGAAAGGATATCAATAGAACCACTATATTGTTACATAGATTGGAATATGTAACATAAATTTATTTCATCTGAGATTGTAAATTAATTTGAAATTTATTTCAAAAACATTTCTTGAGGAAAATATACATACTCGTCTGAGGAATGCATTTGTCGCATAAAATCATCTGAAAATTATTTTCATTGAAAATACCTTGAAAACTTATAAAGAAGATATGAAATCCTTTTTAAATCCTCTTTTACATAAAAAATTATAAAATATTATTCAAAAACATTTAAAAAAAATCCTTCAAAAACAATTTTATAACATTTACATAACACTTGATTTTTTTAAAAACCATTTTATTGAATACACTTTGAAAACATTTAAATTAATTATTAATATTATTAAATTATCTTTTTAAATATAAAACATTTTGGATAACATTTTTCATTAGAAAAATATTTGAAAACATATAAAGGATGATTTGAAAACTGTAAAAAAAATTGAAATTCTTTTTTCCTGAAAATTGTTTTTAATGATAATTTGAAAAAAAACAATTGAAAACATTATTGGAAACATGGTTTTTTAATACACTTGAATTCTTAGAAAATAGAGAAATATAGAATTGGTTTTATTAAAAAAAATTAAATTATTCTCTTATGTACCAAAGATTGGGACTCTACTATACTAGTTGGGTGATAATGTGTAATGGTCCATTTTCTACCCATCCCAATATATAAAACATAGATCGGGGGTCATTAAAAATTATCCAAAGTGTCCATAAACTGTAATGAAAATAGTTCCACATGTTTTTAATTTTTTTATGATATCAAACTATTTTATATCGAGGATGATGGTATATAGATCATGCAGTATAGCTTATTTATTTTTTTAGATGGTTATTATAGCTTCGACATGGAAGGATATTATCCTATAGATAAGGATTAAACTCCCATTAATTCTAGAGTATGTGATTCAATTAATCCTCCTTAATTGGATGTATGATGTCATATCAAGGAGATGAAGATGTTAAAAACGTTGTAGGGATGTTATCTTTATATTTTCCTTCCACGTTTCTATTCTATCATAATTTTTATTGTTGGGAATGATTCCTCATTATTCTAAGACCCCGGAACTCACTGATAGGGGAGGGTGAATCAGGTTGTCAATATTTTTTAAAATCATCATATCTTGTTCCAACTATTGTAGAAAATTGTTAAACTAGTCTGATAAAATAATGAAGTAATTAAGCATTCACATGCATAGGGAAAAAATTTACATGGTTCACCACTAAAGGGTAGTTCAAGAGTAAAAAATAATAGATTTTCTATCATAGATAATAGTCCAATATTCAATAGATATAGTGTAAAGAATTTCAAATACACTAACTCTATTTTAGGATCACCGCCTTTACATGATTTTACTGATAACACATAGCTTCCCTTAGAATACTTCAATAGAATCCCCCTAGTTCACTGATTTTGGTGAATTATAACATAGTTTAAAAACCTATGGGTATCCTCAATATATTATAATTGAAGATATTTTCACTTTATAGTAGGATACTCTGCATGCATTGTAGTCTTGAATTGATACACTTGAATACACTAATCAAATAAACAGGATAGTCAAAACATGAATGGAGCATAACTCATCACTGGTATGCAACACCTATTCTTGTGCACAAGTTTTATTATTTTTTAAAAATTGAATACTCTATCAATCTATATCATTATAAAAACCAATCCAAGATATTCAATTGGATTTGATAGATATAAGTAATATTCTATATGGATGATTTTCTATGGGTAATTTTTTGTTCAAAAATCCTTCATGTGGAACAGATTCGATTTTTTTTGTTTGAAAAATATACAACTTTTTGTATGAGGGTACCCACTTATTTATAGAAATTTTCATCCCTGTGTGTAATTTCCTTGTGTTCCAACCACTGTGCATGTAACCTTGATTTTTTACCTTATTTTTAAAGCAAAATTTACATTCTTGAAATATCATTTTTCTGAATAACCCATGAATTTTCATTATTTTAATGTGTGACACATGAATCTCCACTTGCGTACAATGAAATTGTTATTTGGTATTTGGAATCTAGGTTTCTTCTACTCCATATTATTTTCACATAAAAATCCTTGTATTGAAAACCTTCTTACAGCTAAAAAAATATTATTCATTATTTTTTACCTTTTCATTTTTTGATCGGATGATCTTAATTCATCACTATCTGAAATATTTTGATTCGCCTTCAAACATGAAAAAATACCTTTTCCAAAAATAAATATCCCCATTTTCCAAAATATGGACCACCATGATTTGGCACCCACTGGGAAATAACACCACCTTAAAAAATGTTGTTATCTTGGACTATAAGATCACATTACTTGTAATGTCCCTAATCAACCTAGTGTTGATTTAGAACAAACAAAAACGAGTTTCTTCTTCCAAAAATGAAAATACTAGGTTCCAAAAAAATACCCCATTGTGTTTGTTAGAGATATGTAGATAAATTCAATAGAGTACCATCCAATATAAAAAACTATAAGGGGAGAAATAAATAATCCAATACTCCTAGTCTACATGTCCAGATCTTGTTTCAGAAAAAAATTGTGGATGAATGAATTGGTATCTCATGATTTATAATTATTAAATATGTCCAAGATAATATCTAACTATTTCATTATAACACATAATTATAGTGGTGTCAATGAATCATTGCACGGTTTTTCAAAAAACTTCAACCACTTGATTTTTTATTCAGTATCCTTCTTTGAAAATAAAACAAATGTACAAGGATATATATATATATAGAGAAGAAAAAAAGACTCCCCTATATCATTTCTCCAACCTAAAACTTCATCACTTCCATAAATATATTAAACTTTTTACAAAAATGGGGAGTGGGAAATGACTGTAACCACCTCATGCACTGGGAGGTAGATGAACACAGAAGTAAAACTGATGTTTCTCAAACACATTTTATCCTAGAAAAGTAGTCTTAGAGTTATCCACATGATCATAAATTCCAACATAATATATTTGAATTAGGTCCACTAACAATGTTGTAAAGTCTATATCTGTCTATGTCTTAGTTATGTATAATAATAATCCAAGGATTAAACTATAAATGGTGGGATCCCAAAATATCCCATCATCAGGATTACTTATTTGTCTCCCACCATAATGGCAGTCAACAATGGTTTGGAGTCTAACATGTTGAATTTCATCAGATGACCTATTCCATATTTTTTTGTAGAAAAAATGACGTAAGACTTATTTTGATCCACCTTCATCCCAACGAAGTATGTGAGTTCACCAATTATAGACATGTAAAATTATGATTTCAGGTGGTTAGAATTTTTTTCACTAATCCTTGAATACTTCAGCAAAATATAATGCCATACACTTAAAAATAACTATAAATTGATCATCTTGTGGATATTCACATAGAGATTGTGATTAACACTACCTCTAACAAATTATATCATTTTATGATACAAATACAATCAGAAATACCATTCTAATGGTGCAACAACATTATATATATGGATATATTTAATATATAAACCATTTATTCATTACATACAATAAAAAATCACATTGGTTGTTCGATATAAATATATCCTTCATGAATCCCATTTAATAGCATTGTTTTGACATCCATACAAAAAACATTGTATTCTCAATTAATTTCAACACCAAGGAAATTCCTGATTGACTAATGTTCATACAATGGATAAAATGTCCCTTGAACATTAATGCTTTCAATATATTCCTATCCATTACACATTATAAACCCCTTATTTATTGTCACATTACAACTCTCATAGAATTTTTTTTTCAAAAATAATATTTTTTTCAAATCACATTGTGATGGTTGGGTCACTTAACAAGTTCTAATGTTTGGGTCTTTTTAATCATATCCACTTCTTTATACATTACCTTAATCCATGAGTAACACTTCATATCTTCTTCAATTGAGGTTTTTTAGGTGACTTATAGAAATGTAGATTTTTCTTAATTGACTACTCTCAATGTCTGTGAGGGTGTAGTCCAATCCCCAATGATGATGGACTGAACAGTTTATTCACTTCAATTTCTCCTTTGAGTTTTTTACTATGTTTCTTTAGATATCATTTCCACTTATAATTCTTATTTTTAATCCCTATTTTTTATTGACATTTTAATATATTTTTTGAACCTTAATCTATTTATATGTTTATAATTTTCCCTTATCCACCTTATTCTTATTCTTATATCATATCAGTATTTCTAATCTTCAAGGTATGTATAGTATTATATTCCTTGATCTTAACATTACTAATTTCCTAAAAAAATATAGAAAATTAATATAAAATTATTATGCCTTAATCTTTATTGAACATTCAACTAATATTTTCTTGTCTACAGTAGCACAATACTTTGCTCGATTGACTTCTTTGTTTAAGATGAAACATTTAAAGACAAAAAACCAAAATACTTCAATGAGGGATTCCATCCATATGATAAATCATATGGTGTCTTGTGTTCTCCCATAAAAACAGATATTCGATTTTGAGTGTGTGTTGCTTCTTGAACTACCTATTTATAGTAATGGAGAGTTAGATGACTATAAGTTCGAATAGTTATTTCCATAATTTTCACCTGTCAATTTTGTAAACAAATCTATTTTGATGTGGCGT
This sequence comes from Viscum album, assembly GCA_963277665.1. Classification (NCBI taxonomy): domain Eukaryota; kingdom Viridiplantae; phylum Streptophyta; class Magnoliopsida; order Santalales; family Viscaceae; genus Viscum; species Viscum album. The sequence goes on from OY728160.1 coordinate 447,142,093, forward strand.
TCCCACTATAGAAAACACATGAAATATACCATTTTTGACCATTTTCATATTCAATGGATGTGTATTATCCTCTATTGTGAGATCAAAAAACATTAAAATGTGTTGTAAGTGTCATTCTCAGTAATTCAATGATAAATTTTCATGAAATAACAAACAGAATGTTTCATATGTATAATAATTAAAAAAGAAATTATACAGTAATAATAAATAAAAACAGTTATGTACCACTCTCATTATGTGATAGGGACACATATTAGACCACATACATCTTTGTTTGTAAGATCAAGAAGATGTGATTCCCTATTGTTCTTCATCCGATATAGTCTATAGACCATATTTATTCACATGAAATAAAATCATATATTTTCTTATTCATTCAAAATATTGTGGATACTAATTAATATATTCATATTATATATTTTTTCAAGGATTCATTGGTTAATGTGATCCAAAATGAGGTTCAATCGGTTGTTTTCTTCTTCTACAGTCATGTAACTAATGTTATATATACTGTTAATCAGGTATAAATTTCTATCGATTTTACATATGTTAATTAGAGTATTACCATTATTTCTATGATAACACATCTCATTTGATTTAATTTCACTATCAGTCCAAATTCACCGTGTGTAATCACCCTCAAGATATTTTGATGTAATCCATCCACATAAAGAACTTCAATTTTTCAAACCTCATCATTTTCCAGTTATGTGATTCCACAACGTTTGATCATGAATGTACTATTTTTTTCAAACATCACTGTTACATCATCCCTTTTATTAACATTATTTTATAAATATAAATTTCCCATCATATGGGATGATGATTAATTTTCAATTATATAGGTGATGTTGTCATTTTTTTCTTAAAGATCTCTTTATGAAAAGTTGGATTTCTTGATTTTCTTTAATTACTTCCACGTGATATTTGATTGATTGGAAGATAAATGCGGGCATTCCAATCTCTTTTCATTATTAATTTTTTCATCATACTCGTATTTTTCTTCTAGTGGTGAATACCTATTTTAAATAAAAATCTTCCTGGTTATTGGGTAATGACTATTCTCAGAGTTCTATATGAAATATTTGAATCATTCCTCTCTATACAATGATTTCATTTATTTTCATAGTCAGATATGTGAAACAATATCAATAAAACAATTTCCTATATAAGATGATGGATAGGGATTAATTCTATATTGTTTAATTAAATAATCGTCTCTATCATATATCTTATTTCATCATCACAATGAGATATGGTATGGCCCAAAAATCAAAAGAATTGACTTTTCATAAGAGGAAATTTCTTCTTATATCCAGTCATCCTCATGTACCTATCTATTAAAATATTATTTGTCTGGAGAAAATCTCTGGATACATGAGGATAGTTTTATCACCCTTTTCAATTTTATTTGAAGAATTCTTTTGTAGTACATTAGGTGAATTTCTGATATGTCCATCATTCTCATCCCATCTATCTTTACTCATATTATTTAAAACCTTTGATAACTCTACATCACATCTAATTACAATTTACCAATAAAAATGAATAATTAATATGTCAAAGACTTATATATCTCTTCATAACCAATCATATATCATTTTAACATCTATGCATATAAGAATATTAAAAACTACAATTCTTCCACTGTTTTTATTGATTTTAATTCCATTTCTAGTTTACTCCTTAGGTAAACAAAATCATCATCAACCCCCTCTTCTGTTTATGTATTTTTTATTAGGCTGGAAATATGATCATTGATGAATTTTTCATAATTTTTAATCCTACACTAATATTCTATAACATATTCCATGATTTCATGATTTGTAGAATGTTATTTCTCTACATTTTCCAGGAGATAAATTATTTGCCTCATGATGATCAACATGAACTAATAATTATTCTATAATGGATCTTAGCATTATGTTTTTTATTATTTGATCATAAATCTTATCAAAAGACCCTCATGATCCTCTTTATGATAAAAAATACCAATAAAATGGTTATCTTTATCATTAAAATGTTCTCCCTATTCAGTTGTACCCATCATGGATTCTAGGGTTTCAGATTTCAAATGTTGTTCTTCATCCTCAAAAAATCTTATTGTTATGTATAAAAGATTTCCTTTCTCTACAATATTTTTATTGATTTGAAGTCTCCATTTTGGGGAAACAATTTTTTTGGATTCTTTATACTTCCATCTTAACATTCTTGATCGTTAAACTTCCTTGATCACCTAAAGGAAATGTTCCCTACTCCACTATATAAAAAATACGCCAGAGGAATAATTCCATGAAATAACCCATTTATCTCTAGTAATTATTGGACAAAAGTGAATGAGATTCATGTTTCTCATGATTTTCATTAAAAAGATCCGTGGAAACCTCTTTTTTCATGGAATTAATTATATTTCATTTATTAGAAAAAACAATAGGAACTAGTGGAAGCCGTCCCTCGGAAAAATAAATAAAAATAGGAAGGGATTCAATCATATAAGGAGTTATTACATAAATGAGTGTGAATAACCCCACATATATCTTCCTCCACCAATGTGGCGCAGTAATCATGAGCTGGGAAAGACCACATCCCTCCATGATTTTAACACCCAAGGCTTCCATGATACGTTTTCCTATAAATAATGAAGTAGCTTGCATTGTATGCAACATGGAGTTTAAACACACCACAACCAATCGAACTAGCCGTTATAAATATTAATACCCACTTTTGAAATTTTATAAATTTTATTTTACAAAATGGACTTCATTTTTGGATTCAAAATATCAAAATTATCTTAGGATAAATTTTTTATATTTTTCTGAAAACATTCAATTTTTTATGAATAATGAGAAACATTGTCTTATTGTTTAAAACTGTCTTTTTATTTAAATAATTAGTTATTTTATTTTAATATATTTTAGTTCAAAATAGATACATAGTACCTATATATGTTCAATGTAATTCATTGGAGTCTTTTTATAATGAGTTTAGATATAAAAAATTTTATAGAACTTTTTATCGTCTTTTACCCACCTCCTAGGAGAATTTTCAAATTTTCATAAAAAATAATGTTACCACTCTTCTGAGTTGAATTTCAAAAATTGGAGAGACAAAGTTAATATTATTAAGTAAAATTTTTTTCAATAAGATGAATATAATTTTTGGTGAATAGTATCTTCTGACTTTTATTTACCACAGTTAAAAGTAAATACGGTAATTAAGGATAAAATGATATCATAATTACCCTCACACATGTCCTAATTCTATTAGATAAGTATAATTTGACCAGAAACAGCCTTAGTAATAAGATATGATCCTCTTTGGTCCACATGGATTATATTAGGAAATTTATTATTATTATTTTTAATGAAGAGTTAAAAGAGTTAAATTCAAAATTTAATAACTAAACCATTATTAATATAGGGTTATACATAAGATAAATTAGGCTATAAATATTAATTATAAATATAAATATATTTCCTATATAATGGTATTTAATTTATAATTTTTAGACATTAAATAATTTAATTTATTTATGACATAATGATGATGCAGTAATTACCTTGTTAATGAAAGATTAAAATAATTGATATTATAAATATCCAAATAAATGTAATCTGAGACATTTGATGAATTACACTAATTTTTTATGTTTATATGACGTTTTAGGGTTGATTAAACAGTTTTTGTTCAAATTAATCAGGTTGTTATTTTTTTTCACCAAAACCAAATACTAAATAGTGTCAAAATTGACATAATTGAGTTATTAAAACAAATAGTATATTATTAATTGATATAATATTTCTAAAAATCTATTTTTCAGACAATGTAGATAGACAATGTTATATATATTAATAATGAACCACCTTGGGTTCTCTTGTCTTGTTATAGTAATTTTATTAACCATATAAAAAAATGAGACACGGTAAATGTCGAACTATTTAACTAAGAGTTAAATATAAAAGATAAGGTTAATATGATGACCTAAACTGGTCTAAACCCTATTGGTTGAGAGGTTTTCTACCCATCACAACATTATCCTCTAAATGAATCATTTTTTATCCATTCGAATACTAAAATGGTTTTATGATAAAAAATCATTTCAAGCTTTCCCTAAAGTGACCCTCGCCTGTCTTATAAAAGGGTACTTCCCCTTCTCTAAATTTAACACCTCCAATTCCATTTGTATCGACCATACACAGACCAAATATCGTGAATAATTTCCTCCATTAATCCACGAGGCCTTTATTTTGTCCTAAATCCAACCTAAGGGGCCTTTTTTGATCAAATCAAAAGGAAGATCACACTGAAGAGGTAAATATTTCATCACCTCTTTCAAGTTATTTCATTCATACACTTCTTATTTATTTTTTGTTTCCATGATAAAATAACAACTCTATTATATTCTATATTATATGATGTTATTATAAAAATGGTACAACTATAGTCATTATTTTATCTATCATATGAATGAAAAAGTCACCAAACGTGCGTTCATACGACTTACTGTCTCCACGTCGTGGTGTAGTTTGTTATTCAAACACTTCATTATTTGGATGGGTATAATAATTAGTAAAACGTATGTTAATGAGAAATATAAAATTTTACAGATTCTGTCTTTAGGATATAACATCCAATTACATATTATTTTTCCATCAATATAATGATATTGTCGCTCGTGCGTACGTAGGGATTACCGTCTCCACAAACGCGATGAGATATATTCCCCATCGTAATCATTCAAGAATAATTTTGATTCTATGAATAAAAATATGTTTATGAACATAATATCATTATGTATATGAATCAAATACATCCTATGAAAAACAAATATGGCTTACTTAACAAAGCATATAAAGAATATGAATCAGTTAACACCCGAAATGACGATACTACTGAAATATTATTAACAAAGTAATATTAGAGGATCATATATGATATCATATTAATTTATAAGGTTCATTTATAATTTAATAAAAATTTTATAACAATTATATATGAGTTTAACATACCATCGACTATATAAAAGTACATGGTAATGGTTAATTCTAAAATCTCTTTACTTATCTGTGGTTGTTAATACGTCAGTATCTATTAGGACCTCTTTATCATCCACATCCATATTTAATCATAAAAATTTAATTAAAAACATATTTAAAATTTAATATAATATTTGTTAAAGTCATTTATACCCTTATTTAACCATATATGTTTTTAAAGGAATCTTTCCGTTGTTTTCCAAACAAGGTACTTTATGACCTTTTCGACAAAATTTTGGTAAGAATGTTTTTTTAACATATACGACGGGTGAGGATATTTTCCGCAATTATAACAACTTCAAAACTTCTTTACCAACTTATAAAAAAAAATTCAAAATAACTTATTTATTTTATAATTAGGTGACATTTAAATGTATTCAAAATAGAAATAGGTATTCCTTTCAAAAAGTTTTTATTTCATTTCTGTTGACATTTATTGATGGATTTTAAACATGTTTGAAGTTGATTTATTATGATATATATTTTCCATATTCTGTTGAAGGTTTTGTTATATGTTTGAAAATGTATGTGTTATTTTTTTTTACCATTCATGGCTTATGGATAATGTATTTCCATTTCATATGCAAGTTTTAATACGAATGTTTATGTTATGTTTATACCATTTCAAATGAGGAATGCATTTGACATAGTAAGTGACATGTGGAGCATTCTATAGATCCTTGATGCATCGGTATGTCTCATGAGACAAAATAGTGTCTTGGAACAAGTCCATGACATAATCTTATTTGTAGTCATGGCACAAGGCCTTGACTATGTGGTTATGAAGTCTGGCATTATGCATTCTATCATTATGAAAGTGGCTATTGATATTTCATGTGATTATTCAACTAGTAGAATATCAATGTGATTTTGTAAAAGGCATTATTTTATTTTATATTTTCCATATTATTATGATGTTTACATTTAAAATTCTCTTGTTTTAGATATATACATTTCCTTAAATGTTTAAGCTTATTTATTAATGTTTCCACTATATTGTTTTCTTTACTATGCAACTGAGCTCACCCAATTCTAGGTTTTTCTTCCAGGATGTGAAGAAGTATTTTATGGTTGACCAAAAAGTATAGGCTAAGGATATATGTTTGTTCAAAAGGGGAAAAAATGTTGTTGATGTTTTTATTTCATGATTTAATGTTAAAATTATGAATGTATCTAGTGCTTCCAAAGATACTAAACGGGTTTGTCTTTTGAGACATGATTCCTTATATCATGCCGATGTTATGTAACAATGCACCAACTCTGGGAAACTGGTGTCGGGGCATTATAGTTAGTATCATATAAAGTTTAGTACAAACCTTGAAATCTAGTTTTAGAAAAAATCTATTTAGAGAACACTACCCTAAGATAGACTTTGAGGATTATTATAGATGAAATTCAAATAATGTTGGTATTTTAGTGATTTTATAGGTTTTAAAAGAAATAAATCACTGTCTAGATATGAGAAGGTAGAGGCAGCTCTGGAACAGATGTACATGTGGGTAAAACCCCAAAACCCCACTTTGATCTAGACTCGAATGGGATCTGGTGCACAACAATGAGCCTTACTGTAGTCTTGGTTACAACACTCCTAGGGGATATGCTTTGGATAATTCTCATTTTAATTACAAACCATTATGAACTGTTTATGTGTATATACATCCTCAATGAATTTTTTTATGATTGTGGATTACATCCATAAACTGTTTAATTTATGTTAATTGTTTTACATGTTTGGAATTATGTATTACAATTCATAAAAGAATCTATTTTATGCCATTGTGTAGAAATGGAGCCTAGTAGAAGGAATGGAAACTGTATCAAGGCACGTAATCCATGTAATGATTTCCCACCTACTCAAGATAATTATCGTGGAGTTTTTGAAGCAACTGGTTCTAATCATCTTATCACCATACTGGTACAACTCACTCAGGTTATGAATAATAACCTTACCTGTATAGAGCACCCTTATACACAACGTGGAAGTTCAATGATAGACCACTTCATTAGGCAACAACCACCAACATTAAATGGGAGTACAAATTAATAAATAGGTGAGAAAGTGATATGTTTCTTAGAAAAAATATTTCATGCTTTGTGGAGTAGTGAAAGGGAAAATGTTTTCCTGGAATTTTATCACCTCATGGGAGATGCAGATCAATGGTGTTCATTAATCCAAATCACTAAGTAAGATGAAGAAGTATCGAACATTGAACGGAGGGTGTTTAAAGATATTTTCTTGTAAAAAGACTTTCCTCATAACCATAGAGTAGATATGGAAAGACAATTACTGATTTTGAGGTAAAAGGAGTATGAGAATGTATCAAAGTATGAGGCTACCTTTACAAGGATTGCAAGGCATGCGGTAGATTATATATGTAACCCAAAGAGTAAGACTGATCGATTGTTTGGTGGGTTAAAACTATTTCTTTATCAAGCATTAGTCTCAAAATCCTTCTCATCGTACAAAGATATAGCCTCATGTGATATCAAGATAGAAAATAAATTATCTATGTCTTATAATATTAATGAAAACCAAGTGAAAAAGAGATATGTTGAACACTCTTGAAATATAAATAATGGGATGAAGGGAAAAGTTGAATATCCATTCTATGGTAAATGTGGAATGAAAAAACCATGTACTTGCCTGAAGGGAATGGGATTCTATTACAATTGTGGAGATAAAGGCCACCAAGATCGTGATTGTAAGGGAAAGAAAGAGGTTGTCAATGTTGAATGCTAGAATTGTAGTGAAAAGGGGAATTATGAAAATTAATGTCTTAAGCACCAAAGGAACTTACCTCAGATATGGCCAAGGGAGAAAGGCCATGCTTATGTGATCACTACTACTGAATTTGATGCTCCAAAAGACATGGTGGTGGGTAATTTAATGGTTCCTCATGTTTAGACAATTTTTTATTTGATTCTGGATCATCGAATTGTTTCATATCATCCATGTTTTCTTAAAAAAATTTACATTTTCAATTTGACATAACAAGGGTGTTTTCAGTCAAAACACCTAAGGGAAGTATCATCGCAACAATTTTTTTTGAATCAGTTCCCATTAGGACATATAAATGTTCTTCATCTACTGATCTCATCATCATTCCCATGATTGAATTTAATATCATCCATAAAATGGATTACATTTCAGACCCAGATGTGAAAATTTATTGTAAGAAGAAACAGGTTACCATTTTCGATGATGATAAGTAGTACCATATCTTTAGAGCCAAAATGTCACCACTTGATTCCTATCTATATCTAACCCCAGTCACTCAACTAAATTTAATAATTGGGGAAGAAGAGAATGAAATAATTATGGGTGATGAAGTTAATGTTTGAATAGAGGAAATATCTATTGGGTAAGAATATGTCGTTGTGTTTCCCGAGGATTTACTTGGACATCCTCCCGAACGAGAAATTGAGTTTTCCATTGATTTAATTACTTGTTCAAGGCCCAAATCGAAGACCCCTTATAAATTTTCCACTATTGAATAAGTGGAAACAAAGATACAACTAGAGGAATTGAGTAACAAGTGATTTATTCACCCTAGTATTTCTATATGGGGATCCACTATCATTTTTTTTAAAAGAAATACAAATCTATGAGGTTGTGCAGGGACTACAGGGAGATAAATGCTATAACAATAAATAACAAGTATCCCCTACCTCACATTGATGATTTATTCATTAAAATTCATGGAGCTCAATATTTATCAAATATTGACATTCAATCTGGATATCAAAAATTGTGATTGAAGAAGGAAGACATTCTGAGAAACACATTTCAAACCAGGTACTAGCATTACGAGTTTACAGTAATTCCTTTTGGAATGACTAATGCACCCTCTGTCTTCATGGATCTATTGAATAGAGTTTTCAATGAATATATTGATGACTTTGTAGTGGTATTTATTGATGATATTTTGGTATACTCAAAAATCAATGAAGATCATGAAAATCAAATGCGCATTATTCTATGGAATGTTTGAATAAATGAAATATATGAGAAATTTAGAAAGTGTGAATTCTGGATTCAGAAGATTTATTTTCTTGGTCATATTGTCTCTAAGGATGATATATCATTTGATCCTTAAATGACCAAGGAAATCCATGAATGGCCAGTATCGATTATTATAACTGAGGTACGCCGTTTTATTGGTTTAGTAGTATATTATTGGCGTTTTATCCAGATTTTTTCCCGATTGGATAACCCATTAACTAATCTCACTCGTAAAGGGGATAAATTTGTTTAGAAAAAAGAGTGTGAAGAATGTTTTGAAGAACTAAAGAGAATATTAGTCAATGATCCTATCTTGACTATACCATCAGGGAATTATGGGTTTGTTATTTATAGTGATGCTACATATAAAGGACATTGTTGTGTCCTTATTCATAATGATATAGTTATTGTCTATGCATCAAGGCATCGGAAAATTCATGAACAAAACTATCCCACTCAAGAAAATGAGTTAGTATCTATAATGTTTTCTCTCAATATATAGAGACACTATCTCTTTGGTGAAAAATGTGATATTTATATTGATCCCAAGAGATTGAAATATATTTTCTCAAAAAGATATATCAACATGAGGCAAAGGAAATGTCTTTAACTACTCAAGTATTATGATTTCACAATACACTACCACCAGGGTAAGGCAAAAAAGGGTGTAGGTGCATTGAATAGAAAGGATCATGGTGTTTTTAAAAAGATTAGAGTGGAAAAAGATCCTATATACATGGATCAGATAAAGATGTATATGGTAATAACCATAGAAGGTAAAACATCAATACATTTTAAAATGGTTTCCAAACCATATGTACTAGAAAGGATAAAAAGTTCTAAGACTAATGATGAGTAATTTTGAAATAATATTAAAGTTGTGAAGGATGGGAGATAGAGTGAATACATATATGAAGATGGAGTTATGAAATTTGGGAAGAGACATTGTGTTCCAAACATACCGGATCTAAAAAGGGAATTTTTGGATGATACCCATAGCTCCAATTTTTCTATACACCCTGGTTGCACCATGTTGTAAAGATATTTGAAGGAACATTTTTTGTGGGACATCATGAAGTGGAAAATTTTTGATTTTGTGTCATGATATATAGTATTTCAACAAGTGAAAGCTGGAAGGAAACATCCTGGAAGAGTCATGCAACATATTCCCATACCTGAGTGGAAATGGGATAAAATTACGATGGACTTTGTCAAGGGGAAACCAAAGACTCTTATAAGGAATGAGGAAATATGGTTCATTGTTGACCAACTTACCAAGTAAACACATTTTATAGATATAAGATAAGATTTAACACTTGAACGTCTAGAAAGACTACATATTAATGATGTTTTAAGAACACACGGTGTACCCCGATCGATTTTTTATGATCGTGATCCCCATTTTACATCAAGATTATTGAAAATTTATAATAAGGACCTGGATACTAAACTTTTTTTGAGCACTGCCTTCCACCCTCAAACCTATGGACAATTAGAACCGACTATTCAAACCTTAGAAGACTTATTGAGATCATTCTCGCATGACTTTAAAGGTATGTCAAATCAATATGTACCTATGGTAGAATTTTTCTATAATAATAGCTTTCATCCAAGTATTCGGATTGCACTGTATGAAGCATTATATGGAAAGATATGTCACACACCAAACTTGTTGGGATGATGTTGGTGAAAGAAAATTCATAGGCCCAGAATATGTTTAAGAAACAATGGAAAAAAGTTATGATTATCCAAACCCACATCAATGTAACCCAATTTAGTTAAAAGATATATACCGATAACTGAAGGAAGTATATGGAATTTCATATAGGAGACTATGATTTATTGAAATTATCTCCATGTAAGGGTGCTATAAGATTTGGTAATATGGGTAAATTGAGTCCCAGGTACATTAGACCTTTTGAAATTCTAGAAAAAATTATAGTTGTAGCTTATCATTTGTCAATGCCTCCATGTATATCAAAAGTTCATGATGTGTTCCACGTAATAGTGTTGATAAAATACATTCCTAACCCAATGCATGTACTCACTTATGAGGAATTTGAATTGGAACGTGATATGTCTTATTGTGAAGAGCCTGTCAAAATTATTGAGACTAGAGAACAGGTGTGTAGAAACTGGATGACTACTCTGATAAAAGATCTATAGAGAAACAATAAGATGGAAGAGGCAACTTGGGAACCCAAGGAACATATGATTAAGAACGACCCAAATCATTTTATGCAATAGTATTCTAGAAATTTTGACGAGAAAATTATTTTAAGGAGGGGAGAATGTAACACCCCAAGCTTCTACAGTACTTTTCCCTTTAAATAATGATGTATCTTGCGTTGTACCCAATATGGAGTTTTAACACACAACGAATAGTTAAACAAGCTGTTACGAATTGTAAGAAACAATATTTTAAATTTTATAAAATTTATTTTTCAAAATGAAATTTATTTTTGGATTCATTATATCAAAATTATCTTAGGGTGAATTTTTGGTATTTTTCTAAAAACCTTCAATTTTTTATGAATAGTAAAAAGCACTACGTTATTGTTCAAAACTGACATTTTATTTAAATAAATTGTTTTTTTATATTAATATATTTTAGGTCAAAATAGTTCTACAATACCTATATATGTTCAACGTAATTCATTGGAGTCATTTTATTACATGTTTAGATATATAAAATTTTATCGAACGTTTCACCGTCTTTTACCCACCTCTTAAGAGCATTTGAAAATTTTCATAAAACATAATTTTACCACTTCTATGAGTGGAATTTCAAAATTCCAAGAGACACATTTAATATTAGTTAGTAAAATGTGGTTCAACAAAATGAAAATATTTTTTGGTGAATATTAAATTTTAACTTTTATTTACCACGGTTAAAAGTAAATATGGTAATTAAGGGTAAAAATGATATCATAATTACACTAACACATGTACATATTCTATTGGATAAGTATAATTCGGACAAAAAAACCATAGGAATAAAATATAATCATTTTTTGTCAACATTTATTAGAATATGACATTTATTATATTTTTATTAAAAAAAGAGTTAAAAGAGATAAATTCAATTTTTAATAGTGATTCCATTTTTAATATAGGGTTATACATAAGATAAATTCGACTGTAAATATCTATTAGAAATATAAAAGGATTTCCTACATAATGGTATTTTATTTATAATTTTCAGAAATTATATAATTTAATTTATTTATGACACAATGATGATGTAGTAATTACCTTATTAATGAAATATTACAATAATTGATATTATAAATGTCCAAATAAATGTAATTTGAGAAATTTGATGAATTAAACTAATTTTATTGGTTAATATGACATGTTAGGGTTTATTTGTTTTTTTTTTTTGAAGTAATCATGATGCTATGATTTTTACCAAAAACAAATACTAAATTGTGTCAAAATTGACATAATTATGTTTTTAAAACAAATACTATTTTATTAATTGATATAAAATTAATAAAAATATAAGGTTTAGCCAAAGGACATAGATAAGGTTATATGAATTAATAGTGAACTACTTGGGGTTCTCTTGGATTTTTATCGTATATTTATTAACCATATAATATAAAAATACGAAGGTACATGGTAAATGTCAAACTATTTAACTAAGAGATGAATTTAACGGATAAGGTGAATATGATGACATAAAACTATTTAAAACCTATTGGTTGAATTTTTTCCAACATATCCAAACCTTACCCCCGAAATAAATCATTTTAGAGCCATCATAAATTGAGAATTGTTTTATTATAAAATAATCTTTCAAGATTTTCCTAAAGTGACCCTCACCTTTTTCATAAAAGGTTACATCCCATTCTCTCAATTTCACACATCCAAATCCATTTGGCTCGGCCATCACTGACCAAATATCCTAGAAACATTCATCCCTTCATTCTATTTTCCTACCATTGGTATGAAATCCATATTAAGGAGCCCTTTGGCTCAAATCAAAAGGAAGAACCCGAAAAAAGAGGTAAATATTTCATCACCTCTTTATTGTTATTTTCCTCATCCACATCCTCTTTATTTGTTATTTATATTATAAAATAATAACTCTAGTATCTTCTTTATAATGTGATGTTATTATAAAAATATCACTACCATATTCGTTATTCTATCCATGATAAGAATGAAAAAGTCACCATACATGCGTATGTACGTCTTACCGTCTCCACATCGTGTTGTAGTTTGTTATTCAAACACATCATTATTTGGATTGGTATAATAATGAGTATAACTGATGTAAAAAATAAATATAACATGTTAATGAATCTGTATGTATGATATATTATCCAATTACATATGATTTGGTCATCAATATAATGATATTATCGCTTGTGCGTACGTACGAATTACCGTCTCCACGAACGTGATGAGATTCATTCCCCATCGTAATCATTCAAGAATATTTTTCATTTTATGATTAAAAATAATGTTTATGAAAAAAAATAGAATTTTTGTAAAGACCCATAAAATTCGAGGGAAATTTTTTCTTAATTTTCTTTGGAGTTTTTCAAGAATGCGGTTTCTGACGGCACCTGATTCCGAGGCCTGGAGTGCCCGGAATCAATTTCCGAAGTTTGGCTCGGGTACGTTCAGTGAACAAAAGAGCAGGAATTTCTAACTTTTGAACCGGTGCCTGAATTCAAATTCCAAGGGCACCGATGAACTCGCAGTGCCGATATTCGCTTAAGGAGACCTTTTCCGAGGATGTGTTTATTGCGGGTTGAGAGTTAGTTTTTGGGAATTTAGAATAAGTTAAATAAAAATTGTGGAATACAAATTTTATTTTAACTTGTCGGTTAACTTCTCCCAAAGGGAGTTAGAGGTGGGACCCACATCCACTTAAACTCCCTTGGGAGGATTAAGTGTGGTGGGGCCCACACGAAGCATAACTCTTCATCTTCTCTTTTAAAACTCCCAATAACCCCTCTTTAATTAACTTGACAAGTTGGGTTATTAAATGGGTGGAGTTATTTAATTTCAAACCTTTGAATTTCAAAATCGTTTGGTTGAGTAAATAAAATAAGACCTTAGCTTATTTTATGTGGATTAGAATTATCTAGACAATGTTGAGAGAATTTGGAGCCTTCTTCTTCTTCTTCTTCAAGCTTCGACGAAGAACGTGAAGAACCTTCGAACATCGACGAAGAACGCCACGTTCTCAGGAATCGTCTTCTGCGACTCCATACCTACGACACCGTCGACGTCTTATTCCACGTCATCTCTTTCGCGACGATTTCCCGCGACGAAATCGTCGTCAAAGAACTTCGAATCCTCGCTTCACGACATCGACGTCCTTCATCCGTGACGCCGACCACCGCGACGCGTCTTCCACGGGTCGTTGACGATCATCGTTCTTGAAACCGAGGTAGGGGTTTGTTGTTGATTATTTATTTACTGTCGTTCTTGGTTCTAGTATGACAATCCTGTGGATAAATATTAAAGTGCTATCGTCTAACGAGAGGGGGGCCAGACCGCAAAAACACGGCCGAATCCTCCCTCCTTTGTTCTTGAATATTATTATTTTCTTGTGGATGAACGAGATGGAGTGGTGTCGTCGCACCACGCGGGAATCGCACGGCTATAGTTGCGCGGTGCCGTCGCGCCGCGCCGCAGAAAGTTTATCAAGAACGCGACGTCGTCGCGCCGCGTCGAAGGAAACCGAAGGCGCTGCGGCCGAAGCGGGGCCGCGGCGGAGGGGTGCGGTGCCGTCGCACCGCGCCGGATGACGAAGGCCGTGGCCGGTTCCGGGCCACGGCGGAACGGGAAGACCGGCGGCTAGCCGGGCCGCCGGTGTCGGAAGCCGGAAAGGGGACCGGCCTTGCCGGTCCTGTTGAAGAAGAACCGGTCGGCCAGGTCAGGCCGGCCGGAAGGGGAAAACCATGGGAATTTAATTCCCCCGGCCAACTAAAATGCCCCCCCATTAAGAGGGGGGGGGTTTGACAAAGGGGGGCAGGAGGCCCCCCCGTTTTTCTCAAAAGCAGGCCCCCACGTGGGGGGCTGTTGATCAAAGGCGCAGCTTTCATCCGCGCCGCCAGCAGAGGAGGCGGGGGCTTTGCCCCCCGCGTGTGGCACCCGAGCGGCGCCCAGGCCACGCCGCCGCCGGCCGGGCCGTGCCACCTTGCCGGACTGCGCCACCGCGCCGGGCCGCGCCGCCGGCCAGTCCGGGTCGGGTCGACCCGGTTCGGGCCGACCCAGGGGGGTTGGGCCGGGTCGGCCCGGACCCGGACCCCCCTTTTTCGAATCGACTTCGGTCTTTTGCTCATAACTTGAGCTACGGACCTCCGATTGACGAACCGTCAGTGGAGATGCGATTCTTGGATCGAGACGGTCGATTTGGTATATCGCACTCAAATTTTCGAAATACTTTCAGTTCGGCCGGGTTGGTTCGTACACGAAACCAAACGGGCACTCAGAGCGGAAACGCTCATATCTTGAGCTACAGACATCCGATTGACGTGCCTGTTGTACCTCTCGTACCCCTCGTGGTTTTATTTTCATGATCACAATCACTCTCATATTTATCTAATCTTGTTTTCAAGTGTTTTTGTTAATAGGCATGATTTCAGGTGGCCAATGAATTGGGCCAAGAAAGCAAAGAAGCCAAAATGGACTGTTTTCATGTCCACCGGCCAACCGGTGGCTTCACCACCGGCCGACCGATGGACCCTAGAGAGAAGGCTGAGCCACTGCCTTGGCACCGGCCAGCCGGTGGCACCCAGATGAATAGTGGTTGCTACTGCCTCAGCACCGGCCAACCGGTGGCCTCCTCACCGGCCAGCCGGTGGCCCCTGGACAGAAATCCTCATCCTTTTTCAAGGCACCGGCTAACCGGTGGCCCTGTACCGGTCAGCCGGTGGAGCCAGTCAAACTAGCCGTTGGGCTTTTGACCAGCCTCTCCACTTGGCCTCCAACGGCTCCGAAAGCCTCTCCAACGGCTCCGAAGGCCTCCAACGGCCATATGAGGGTTCCCCCTCTATAAATAAAGGACCTTGAACCCCCGGAAGCCTAAGGATCAATACCGGAACCATAACCAAGCCAACGGACACATTTCTCATCGTTTGGCGAACCTCCGGCGGACTTCCTCCAAGGAACCTCAACTGCTCCAATCCACTTCCACATCCAAGGAGCACCACCATAGAAGCTTGGGAGTGCACGTCTTCAACTCCAATCATCCTTTGGCACCCAAGGCTTCTCAACAATACGGTTTTTATTGTTTTATTTTTTTTTGAGCTTAAAATTGAGTTTGTGCCTACAAACTCCCACTTCTCTCATCCTCCTTTCATTTGGGTTTTCACATCATCTTTAAGGTGTGAAGAGGTTGGTCAAGCCTTTCCTTTAAAAGGCTTGAGTTTTAGGTGAGCTAGCCTTCACCCGTAAAAAGGCTAGTGGGTTCTTGCTCAACCATTGAAAGAAAGTGGGTTCTTGCATAACCATTAAAAGCAAGCTGTAATAGGTTCTAGAATAACCTTAAAGTCTAGTGGGTTTCTTGCTAAAACCATTAAAAAGCAAGCGGTAGTAAATCTCTCAACGGTTGAGTTGGGAGCGGAGACGTAGGCTTGGGTTTAAGCCAAACTACGTTATCAATTGCGTGTCTTGCCTCATTTATTTCCGCTGCACTTTCACTTTGATTTTAAATTGTTAATCATTTTTTAAAAGGCAATTCACCCCCCTCTTGCCATCACTTCTCCTTTTCTCCGCCCAACAGTGTCGTCGGCTTTGTTGAGTTCCTCTTAGTGAGACGGATCTTTTGGAATACTCCGCCCGAGGTTTGGATTAGGGTGGAGTATGTTTGGGTTGGTTTTGCCTTAAAAACCAACTGGGCCCCTGGGACGAAAAAGCCAATAACTCTCAGACCGGGCGTCCGATTGACGCGCCATCTGTTGCGTTGAGTTCTTGTTGAAGATACGGAACTTTTTGAATACATCAACTCTGGACTGTGTGACAATTGATGTATCAGCCTCTCAGCTCGTGGAGCGAACCCTCCCGAACGAGCTTGCTGTGTGCGGGAACCCTAGAGCTGGCTGCGACTGTGACTACGAATGCTACTGCTACTGCTACTGTGACTTTGACGACGACAGTACAGAGATCCTTAGTGGATTCGACGACGACGACTACAGCACTCAGCGATCCTACGTGGATCAGTGCTACAGGTCCTGTGTGGGCCTGATCGTGTGTGGGTCTGCGCTCAGCGGTCCTGTGTGAATCAGCGCCTACAGGTCCTGTGTGGGCCTGATCTTGTGTGGGTCATTGCGGGGGTTAGTTACCTATCGATCCTTCATGGGTCCAACGACTTAGATGGATCAGAGATCATCTTTATCGTGTTTTGAAGAAGTATACATGTGTGAGCTGAATCCTCATGCTTTCTTGTGTGGATTGTGTTGTGCTATCCTGTGTGGATTTCGTTTTGCTTTCCTGTGTGGAATACGTATACTATCCTGTGTGGACTGAGTTGTACTTGGGCTCGGATGTTGGAGCGTATTGGAATTGATGACTTAGGTATATGTATGGGCATATACCTAGGCAGTGTCGGTTGTTACTTCGTGTTTGTATCTGACCTTTGTGGTTTATCCTTTGTGGATTTTGGGAGACCTTCAAGGGTCTCGGTGTCCCTACTGAGTAGCTTATACTCACCCCTGCACGGGCTATGCCCGCACTACGTTGTGTTGGTTGCAGACGACGGACAGCGTTGATCGTGGTTGAGGCTTGCAGAGCAGGACGGTACCTAGAGGTGGACCACTGGGCGGGACGTACTCGGAGCGGACGGTGGGACCCGTGGAGAAGTGGAGCTATCTGTACCCACCCTTCAGGTGGTATTTCCAGTGGACTTCTCGGTGTAGCGGCTTTTACTTTACAGTTGTTGTTTTCCCTTTCGAGTTGTACTTTACTTTCAGTTTGGGTTTGTATACTGGCCCATTTACTTTCCCGCACTTTCAGTTGTACTCTATTTTCATTTAGTGTTACGTTCCGCTTGCTTACTTTGTGGTGCTTGTTTACTTTACAAAGGCAATGCCTTCCCCTTTTTCCGGGATTTACGCCTTGGTGCTAGTCGCCAGCCCCTGGCCTATGGAAGGCGGGCTTGGGGTAGTCACGACACGGGCCCCGAGGACGGGTCGTGACAAATTGGTATCGTAGGAGTTCGGTTCTACCGCAAACTATGATCTTTTCTATGTGAAGCAATAATGTTTATCGTATTGAGTGTGGTTATCAGTCCAGGGAGTCCAGTGATGGTGCGGCGGCTGACGTATCCGTACACCAGGACCCTGACTTCTGATTTCCGACTTAATGCACAAAAACATTGATTGTGTGTGTGTTTATAGTTCTCTTTGTGATTACTTTGTGTCAGCTCACCAGGTATACTGTTGACCGTGGCACATCTGTTCCTTTTCAGGATGGCCCCACGATGGCAGCCAGCTAGGGTTCCGAGAGTCGAGCGTGACGATAGCCCACCGAGCAACGAGGCCTCGGTGCAGGGCCCTTTGTCAGCAGTGGAACCGGTGGTCGCACTACCCGCCGAGCCACCGATGCTTCCAGCACCAGCCGCTGACGATGCACATCGCCTCAACACACTGCATGAGTTTCAGCGCCAGCGACTGCCCATGTTTCATGGAGAGACGGACCCCCAGGTAGCAGAGGACTGGCTGGAGGCAGTGGTACGAGTTTTTAAGCTAGTGAGGACACCTGCAGACCTCATGGTGATCCTCGTTGTGAGCCTACTGCACGCAGCAGCAGGACGATGGTGGAGCTTGATGCTCCAGGTGCACGATTAGGCATCTCTTCTATGGACGGACTTTGAGAGCCTCTTCTGCTCGGAGTTCGTCCTAGCCACCCTTCGTGTGGTGCGTAACGAGGAGCTTCTTCAGCTGCGGAATGGCAGCATGACGGTCGCTCAGTACTCGGCGAGATTTACTGATCTCTCGCGCTACTCGACTGACTTGTTACGGGACCCATTCTTCTGGGCCCGGACCTTCGAGCAGGGTTTGAGACACGAGATCAGGGCATCGCTGATCTCCCTCAGCATACCGACTCAGACAGGAGTACTGGAGCGGGCCCTATTGATCGAGAGTTTCCTTGCTGAGTCTACACCAGTGCCGAGACCCACCGCAGGGCGGCACGTGGCAGAGTCATCTGTAGTAGGCCGTCGACGGATGACTCAGGGGTCCAGGCAGACCAGACGTTCAGGCAGACGACCTCAGGACACTGGCTTAGCAGTGCGGGGCACACAACGCGGAGCCAGTCTTTCGAGAGGCAGACAGTGCTACTCGTGCGGCGGGTAGGGCCACATGGCTCGTGACTGACCGACCCGCCGTGCTGAGCAGCAGAAGACGGTTGAGGAACCACCTAGGGAGAGGCAGAGGTTCTACCGTGGCGATCCGCAGGGAGGAGGTGGACAAGGCAGAGGAGCTGGCCGAGCAGCAGGTGGTGGGCGATGGTTTGAGGCTCTACCACCACCACCACCAGGAGGTCCACCCCGACCTCAGGGGAGAGCACAGCTTCAGGCAGCTGAAGCTTACGATCATGGAGCTCCGGAAGCGGGTGGACAACTGCGGGACTAGATCCAGGCATAGAGGCCTTTGCCCATAATGCCTCTAGCTTCGGAGTTTGTGTTGCCTTGTGTCCTTGTACTTTTATTTGAAGTAATAAAAGATACTTGCCTTGGTGACTTTTGTTTTCTTGTCTTTTGTTTGTTTTTACTAAGAGGTGCCAGTTAAAAACTGTTGACTTGAACCTCACTTGCGAGATTCTTACTGGAGGAAACCCAGTGACCACACACTGATGCCGACAGTGTGACTCAACCCTTGGAGGCGAGAGTAACGGTTGGATCTCTTGGTAGTAGCGTCGAGGAGTTACGACGTCATCCATGCCATGAATTAACTAATCATGACGGGATTGACTGTATTATGCAAGGAACGTGGTTCATCTAGTGGATGAGACCGAATTTCACTTTTCGGCAAAGGAGAAATCTTTACAGCTTTGCCGTACGTTATGGAGGAAGGGGAAACCCTTCGTGTGGTCAGACAGATGTCAGCAGAGCTTCCAGGAGCTGAGACAGAGGTTGACCAGCGCACCTATATTGAGGTTTCCTAAGGAGGGAGTAGGGTACGTAGTCTACTGCGATGCATCAGGGACCGGACTCGGATGTGTTCTGATGCAGGAGCGGGAAGTGATCGCCAATGGATCACATCAGTTGAGGCCACATGAGCAGAACTACGCTACCCATGACCTGGATTTAGTAGTCGTGGTCTTTGCTCTGAAGACATGGCACCATTACCTGATGGGCGAGCGTTTTACAGTATTTTCTGATCATCAGAGTCTCAGGTATATCTTCTCGCAGAAGGACCTGAACCTGAGACAGCGGCGATGGCTCGAGTTCCTCCAGGACTATGACATTGAGATAGTCTATACTCCTGGAAAGGGGAACGTAGTATCTGATTCCCTCAGTCGGAGAACGGGCATTCAGCTACGTGAGGAGGTGACGGAGTAGCTAGCCTATTTGAAGATATCCTTCATGGATAGAGATGGAGCAGCCTTCCTCCAGTCTCTCACAGTCACCCCTCCACTACTAGAGTGGGTCAGAGAGGCACAGCGTGAGGATACTGACTGTGAGACACAGCGTGCACAGATATCCTCAGGACAGGCACCTGATGGTTTCTCCCTTGGATCAGAGCACGACATCCTTTTAGAGGACGTACCATGGTACCAATCGCTTTGCGAGAGGAGGAGCTGAGAGAGTTTTACACTTCTCCTTTGGCGGTACATCCAGGAGTGGAAAAGATGTACCAGGATCTCAGACGATAGCACTGGTGGCCGTGCATGAAGAAGGCTGTAGCACAGTTCGTTTCTCGATGCCTCACCTGCCAATAGGTGAAGGCAGAGCATCAGGTACCAGCAGGTTTGGTACAACCCTTGGAGGTCCCGGAGTGGAAGTGGGACGGGATATCTATGGACTTCTTGACTGGACTTCCACGCACTTCCAGAGGTCACGACTCCCTCTGGGTGATTGTTGACCGACTCACCAAGTCGGCACACTTCTTACCCATCAGAGAGCAGGGATCAGTGGAGAGCTTGGGTTGTCTCTACGTTCAGGAGATTGTACGGCTCCACGGCATGCCATCATCTATCGTCTCCGATCGAGATGCTCGCTTTACTTCCCGGCTTTGGAAGGTGTTGCAGGAGGCGTTCGGGACGCAGCTACGTCTGATCACAGCCTTTCACCCTCAGACGGATGGTCAGACAGAGAGGACCATCAAGACTCTCGAGGACATGCTCCATGCATGTGGCCTCGACTTTGGTCGTAGCTGGGAGGACCACCTACCCTTGGTGGAGTTTGTGTACAACAACAGCTACCACTCCACCATCGGGATGGCACCGTACGAGGAATTGTACGGCCGACCTTGTAGATCTCCTTTGTGCTGGACAGACCCTGGGGAGTCAGCACTTGTGGGACCGGAGATAGTCCAGGCCATGACAGAGAAGGTCCAGGTCATCCAGGAGCGGATGAGGATAGCTCAGAGCCGGCAGAAGTCATACGCTGACAGGAGGCGGAAGCCACTAGAGTTCGAGGATGGCGACCACGTCTTCTTGGGGGTCTCACCTCGACGTGGTATTCGGTGATTTGGCCGAGGCGGCAAGTTATCTCCGCGCTTCATCGGACCCTTCCAGGTCCTCAGCAGGATAGGCGGGGTGGCTTATCGCCTGGCTCTACCACCTCAGTTGCACCGGGTGCACGACTTCTTCCACGTATCTCAGCTGAGGAGATACGTGCACGACCCGACACACATCATTGACCATGGGGAGATTGACGTTGACGATGGGGTGACTTTTACGGAGGTCCCGGTGGAGATAGAGGATCGACAGGAGCGGGTCCTACGTGGGTGATCGATTCCTCTTGCACGCATCAGATGGCAGCACGGGAACCTCCAGGAGAGCACATGGGAGCGGGAGGCTCAGATGCGTTCTCAGTACCCTCATTTGTTTCCCTAGTTTTTTGATGTATCTTTACGGGGATGTAAAGCCATCAGGTGGGAGTAATGTAAAGACCCGTAAAATTCAAGGGAAATTTTTTCTTAATTTTCTTTGTAATTTTACAAGAACGCGGTTTCTGACGGCACCTGATTCTGAGGCCCGGAGTGCCCGAAATCAATTTTCAAAGTTTTGCTCGGGTACGTTCAGTGAATGAACGAGCGGGAATTTCTAACTTTTGAACCGGTGCCTGGAATCAAATTCTGAGGGCACCGATGAACTCGCAGCGCCGATATTCTCTTAAGGAGACCTTTTCTGAGGATGCGTTTATTGCGGGTTGAGTGTTATTTTTTGTGAATTTAGAATAAGTTAAATAAAAATTGTGGATTACAAAATTTATTTTAACATGTTGTTTAACTACTCCCAAAGGGAGTTAGAGGTGGGACCAACATCCACTTAACCTCCCTTGGGAGGATTAAGTGTGGTGGGGCCCACACGAAGCATATATCTTCATCTTCTCTTTTAAAACTCCCAATACCCCCTCTTTAATTAACTTGACATGTTGGGTATTTAAATGGGTGGAGTTGTTTAATTTCAAACCTTTGAATTTCAAAATGGTTTGGTTGAGTAAATAAAATAAGACCTTATATTATTTTATTTGGGTTAGAATTCTCAAGACAATCTTGAGAGAATTTGGAGCCTTCTTCTTCTTCTTCTTCAAGCTTTGACGAAGAACGCGAAGAACCTTCGAACATCGACGAAGAACGCCACGTTCTCGGGAATCGTCTTCCGTGACGCCATACCCGCGACACCGTCGACGTCTTCTTTCACGTCATCTCTTCCACGACGATTTCCCGCGATGAAATCGTCATCAAAGAACTTCGAATCCTCGCTTCATGACATCGACGTCCTTCTTCTGTGACGCCGACCACTGCGATGCGTCTTCCGCTGGTCGTTGACGATCATCGTTCTTGAAACCGAGGTAGGGGTTGTTGTTGATTATTTATTTACTCTAGTTCTTGGTTCTAGTATGAAAATCTTGTTGATAAATATTAAAGTGTTATCGTCTAACGAGAGGGGGGCCGGACCGCACAAACACGGCCGAATCCCCCCTCCTTTGTTCTTGAATATTATTATTTTCTTGTGGATGAGCGAGATGGCGTGGTGCCGTCGTACCACACAGGAATCACACGGCTATAGTTGCACGGCGCCGTCGCGCCACACCGCAGAAAGTTTATCAAGAACGCGATGCTGTCACGCCGCGTCGAAGGAAACTGAAGGCGCCGTGGCCGGAGCGGGGCCGCGACGGAGGGGCGCGGTGCCGTCGCACCGCGCCGGATGAAGAAGGCCGCGGCCGGTTCCAGGCCGTGGCGGAACGGGAAGACCGACGGCTAGCCGGGCCGCCGGTGTCGGAAGACAGAAAGGGGACCGGCCTTGCCGGTCCCGTTGAAGAAGAACCGGCCTTGCCGGTCCCGTTGAAGAAGAACCGGCCGGCCAAGTCGGGCCGGCCGGAAGGGGAAAAACTGGGGGAATTTAATTCCCCCAGCCAACTAGAATTCCCCCCCATTAAGAGGGGGGCCGGTTTCACAAAGTGGGGCAGAAGGCCCCCCCGTTTTTCTCAAAAGAAGGCCCCCACGTGGGGGGGTGGGGGGCGTTGATCAAAGGCATGACTTTCAGCTGCGCCACCAGCAGAGGAGGCGGGGGCTTTGCCCGCCGTACGTGGCACCCTAGCGGCGCCCAGGCCGCGCCGCTACCGGCCGGGCCGTGCCGCTGTGCCGGACCGCGCCGCCGCGCCGGGCCGCGCCACCGGCTGGGCCGGTTCGGACCCAGGTCGGGTCAACCCGGTTCGGGCCGACACGGGGGGGGGGGGGGGTCGGCCCGGACCCGGACCCCCCGTTTTCGAATCGACTTCGGTCTTTTGCTCATAACTTGTGCTAAGGACCTCCAATTGACGAATCGTCAGCGGAGATGTGATCCTTGGATCTATACAATCGATTTGGTATATCGTACTCAAAGTTTCGTAATACTTTGAGTTCAGCCGGGTTGGTTTGTAGACGAAACCAACCGGGCCCTCGGAGCGGAAATGCTCATATCTTGAGCTATGGACGTGCGATGGATGTGCCGTTAGCTTTGTTGTGTTCCTCTTAGTGAGAAGAATCTTTTGGAATACTCTGCCCAAGGTTTGGACGCAGGTGGTGTATGGTCGGGTTAGTTTTTCTTTAAAAAGCAATCGGGCCCCTGGGATGAAAAGACCAATAACTCTCAGACCGGGCGTCCGATTGACGCGCCATCTTTTGCGTTGAGTTCCTGTTGACGATACGGAACTTTTTGGATACATCAACTCTGGACTGGGTGACAGTTGTTGTATCAGCCTCTTGGCTCGTGGAGCGGACCCTCCCAAACGAGCTTGCTGTGTGCGGGAACCCTAGAGCTGGCAGCGACTGTGACTGCGCCTGCTACTGCTACTGCTACTGTGACTGCGACGACGACAGTACAGAGATCCTTAGTGGATTCGACGATGACGACTACAACACTTAGCGATCCTACGTGGATCAGTGCTACAGGTCCTGTGTGGGTCCGATCCTATGTGGGTCTGATCCTGTGTGGGTCTACGCTCAGCGGTCCTGTATGAACCAGCGCCTACAGGTCCTGTGTGGGCCTGATCCTGTGTGGGTCATTGCGGGGGTTAGTTAACTATCGATCCTTCGTGGGTCCAACGACTTAGATGGATCAGAGATCATCTTTATCGTCTTTTGAAGAAGTATGTCTGTGTGAGCTGAATCCTGTTGCTTTCCTGTGTGGATTTTGTTGTGCTATCCTGTGTGGATTTCGTTTTGCTTTCCTATGTGGAATACATATACTATCCTGTGTGGACTGAGTTGTACTTGGGCTCGGAGGTTGGAGCATATTGGAATTGATGACTTAGGTATATGTATGGGCATATACCTAAGCAGTGTGGGTTGTAACTTCGTGTTTGTATCTCACCTTTGTGGTTTATCCTTTGTGGATTTTGGGAGACCTTCAGGGGTCTCGGGGTCCCTACTGAGTAGCTTATACTCACCCGTGCACGGGCTATGCCCGCACTACGTTGTGTTGGTTGCAGACGACGGACAGCGTTGATCGTGGTTAAGGCTTGCAGAGCAGGACGGTACCTGGAGGTGGACCACTGGGCGGGACATACTCGGAGCGGACGGTGGGACCCGTGGAGCAGTGGAGCTACCTGTACCCACCCTTCAGGTGGGATTTCTAGTGGACAGCTCGGTGTAGCGGCTTTTACTTTACATTTGTTGTTTTCCCTTTCGATTTGTACTTTACTTTCAGTTTGGGTTTGTATACTGGCCCATTTACTTTCCCTCACTTTCATTTGTACTCTGTTTTCAATTAGTGTTACTTTCCTCTTTCTTACTCTATGGTGCTTGTTTACTTTACAAAGGAAATGCCTTCCCCTTTTTCCAGGATTTACGCCTTGGTGCTAGTCGCCATCCCTTGGCCTATGGAAGGCGTGCTTGGGGTAGTCACGGCACGGGCCCCGAGGACGGGTCGTGACAATTTTTATATGAATCAAATACATCCTATCCATAACAAACATTCCTTATGTAACCAAGCATATAAAGGAAAAAATCAGTTAACACCCAAAATGATTATACTACTGAAATGTTATCAACAAAGAAATATTTGAGGATCATATATGATATCATAATTATTTATATAGATCTTGTATAATTTAATAACGATTTTTTAACTATTGTTAATTAGGTTAACATAACATCGAATAAGGAAATGTACATGGTAAGGGTTAATTCTACAATTTCTTTACTAATCTGATTTTTTTAATATGTAAGTATCTACTGGGACCTCTTTTCCATCCACATCCGGGTTTTCATAAAAATTTCATTCAAAAAAAATTACTATTTAATAGACTATGGTTTAAATTAATTTATACCCTTATCTGACCATATATATTTTGAAAGGAATCTTTCTTTCATTTTCCATACAAGGTACATTATGACCTTTCCGACAGAATTAAGGTATGGATTCTTTTAAACTTATATGACAGTTGTAGCTATATTCCACCATTCTAACATCGTTGAAGCTTCCTATACAAGCTTATAATAATATTTTCAAAATAAATGTTTTATTTTATAATTACGTGACATTTAAATGGTTTCAAAATAGAAAGAGGTATTCCATTAAAAGTGTTTTCATTTCATATCTGTCAATATACTTTGATGGGTTTTTAACTTGAATGAAGTTTATTTATCATGATACAAATCTTCCATATTGTATGGATGTTTTTGTGATAGGTTTGACTATGGATGTGTTATTTTTGTATCGCTCATGGTTTATCGATAAAGAATTGAAATTATGTATGCTGATTTTAATAGTAATGTTCATGTTATGTTTAAACATTTCATATGAAGAATTCATTGGACTTAGTAAGTGACTGGTGGAGCCCTCTATAGATCCTCGATGAATCGGTAGGTCTCATGGGATAATCTAGGGTATTGGCACAATGCCGTGACAAAATCAATTTTTTAGTATTGGCAGAAGGGATATAATATGTGGTTATGAAGTCTTCCATTATGCATTCCATCATTTTGAAAGTGGCTATTGATATTGGATGTGATTATTTTACTATTAGAATATCCATGAGATAAGTAAATGGAATTATTGGATTTTATCATTTCCATATTATGCTGAAGATTATTCTTATGAGGCTTTGTTTGTAATCTTAAAAATTCCTTAAATGTTTATTCTTATTTATAAATGTTTCTGAAATATTTTTATTCTTACTGAGAAATTTAGCTTACCCCTTTATTTTTTTTACTTTTTCCAGGATTTGAAGAAGTATTTTACAGTTGACCTGCATGGATAGGTAAAGGATATTAGTTTGTTCAAAAGGGGAATAATGTTTTTTAATGTTTTTATTTCATGATTTAATGTAAAACTTATAAATGTATCTAGTACATCCAAGGCTACTAAAAAGATTGGTATTTCGGGACATGATTCCTTGTATCATGCCAATGTTATGTAATAATGCACCAACACTAGGTAACTGGGGTTGGGGCGTTACAAATATCAATGATTTCACACTTTTCCAAAGTATCTTCCATCTGATTCGCCTCCCAATAGTCATGCAAAAAAACCAAATACATTTGAGAGATCTTACTGAGACAATCAACCCACTGAGGTAGAACACACTAAGTCAAAAGGTGTGTCTTGGTTCTCAAAGAATGAACTATAGTCTTAAAACCAACTTCAATCTATATGCAGTTCCAATTAAACTGGATAGCGTACCTGACTGTATAAATTATTTCCCAATTTTCAGTTCTTAAGGCTTTTCCCATTTCAATGGTTTGGTAGAAGCATTCATTTTCAAACCCATGGTAGGTGTGGAACACTCCCCCCTATCCCAACGGACCTAGTGAACCTGACATAGTCCCATCAACAATTACCTTGATACAAGGCACAATGGGTGGTATCCATCGAATAAGTTTCAGATTCTGAGGCAAGCCTGGACAACCATAAATGCCAACCATTCTAGAAATTGTATATCAGAAACAGTGTTAGACATGGAACCATCATGGAACAATGGATAAGCATATACATCCCTGTGAATGGTTACCATACCTTTCTGGACAGTTGGGTGTGCAACACTAAACAATAATGTATTCTGTACTTCCCAGATTTCTGTAATTATTGTAGCAACAATTGCCAACAAAAGATTATGAATTTTCTTACTTCAGCGAGAATGTGACAGATCGGCCAACAGGTCTATGACCGGCCTATAAATGTCAAAATCCATCCCAAACAAAGATCCAGAATAGGCCCAATGTTTCTTGGGCTGACTACATTCCATGAATACATACTGAATAGAGTCCTCATTAGCCTTGCAAAGAGAACACATAGAGGCCATCTAAATACCTTCCCACTTGAGATGATCAGCTATGGGGATTCGGGTTTTTCATATTTTCCAGATAACAAAAATATGTAAGGCCGAATAAATCGGCCTTTGAAATTTATGAGCCAAACTGGTGGAAGAGTTAGGCCACCACAAAGAATCTAGTAAAAAATCCTACAATTAAACTACCTAGATATTCTATGGATCCAAATCATTGTGTCATAATCCATTAAGTCATATAATTTGATTTCAGTCTCCACCTACACAGGAATGATAAAGACAAGAGATTATATCTGTGAAATGTAGCCCAATATGGACAATGGGGCTGTTTCCGGTGGCACACTTAGAACACAATGGGTCTTTGTGAGACACATTGTGTTCCAATAGTTCTGGGATGAGTCCCTACAAACCAACCATTTAGTATTCTGCATAATCCTCACATAGGGGTTCTTGGTGGTTGCCCAAATCTATGAGGAGATATAATAATTGTTACCATTGAGAAGCATATTTTTCATTTTTTTCGATAGGAATTCATCATAAAGATCATTTGAAATCAGTTTCTAGGTGAATTTCCTAATCAAACCATCATTTAAGGTACAAATATACTTGATTCCAAGTCCCCCATCTCCGTAGGATTTATCCATTCCTTCCATGTAACTATAATCAACTTCCTTTCATGTGGTGACCACGTCTATATGAAGTTTTGTACCTTTTGCTAAAGCTACTTGAGAAGTCCCCTTGGCCATCTATATAGGGAGAAAGAATAGACAGACTTTGATGGGATCATTGAGTTCCCAAGGCAGACCCTCCCTGCCAGGGACATAGCCTTCCAATTCTAGCTAGCCAGCTGATGTATAATACCAGCATAAATACCATCCAAATACTACCATTTCACCTTTCCCAAAATTTTGGGACCCTGAGATATTGGAAAGGAAGAGATCCCCTCCTCACCAAAAGATACCTGACTAGCCTATTATATTTCCCTTCCAAAATTCAATTTCCAAAAAGAATAGAAGAATTTTCCCAATTGATGACCTAGCTTGCCACCACCTCATAATGACTAAAAAGGGCCTTAATAGAGGATATAGTTTTTCTTGATGATTGAACATGTAATAAGATGTCATATGCATACAAGAGTTGAGATGGGGCATGCTCACTCACACCATCCCTAAGATACATATAATTTCCCATTTCAGCATGTTCAATGATACACCTACTGAGGTAATCCTCTGCATTGGAAAAAAGAATCCTAGAATGTGGATCAACTTGTCGTACCCCCCTAGTGCATGGAAAAATCCCCTTGGGGCCCCATTGATAAGAATTGATAGCCTTGAAGAGATAGGTATGGTGTGAATTATATTCACAAACCCATTATAGAATCTATATTTTCTAAGGAAATCCATAAGAACACGGCATTTAAAAGTATCATAAGCCTTGGAAATGACAATTTTCATGGAAAAATTCCCTTACTTTGTCTTCATTCTCATTAGTTTGACACTCAAAGAGGCCATGAAGAGACACCTTTGGATGTTCTTGTTAAGTAGATATCTAAATTGGTTTTTGGTGATCATGTCATCAACTAGTCCACCCATACTTCTCATAAAAATTTTACTGATAAGTTTGGTTATTGTGTTCCCAAGGGCAACTCGCCTAAATTCTTTGATGTCAACATCATTCTCTTTTTTGGGGATGAGAGAAATGAAATAGGAGTTCATTCCATGGGGCATTTATTTTTGAGAGAATAATTCCTTAATGTATTGTTAAATATAACTCATCTCTATGTCCTAGTAAAAAATGAAAAATTGGTTAGTGAATCCATCAGGGCCCAAGACACTCTCAAGATTGAGAGAGAGGAGAGAAAATCTTATCTCTTCTTTTCATGGGGAGAAATTATGAGCTGATTCGAGTGGTCAATAATGCAGGGGATGATGTTTTCCACCATGGACTGATTACTATACTTTCAATTATCATATTATATTCTCTTAAAGTGATCAACTACATCCAAATAAATCTAAATTTCTTCAGTATATAGATTCCCATCTATGCTATTCACCTTGTTCCCTGACACTCCCTCTATTACTGGTGCAATATGTTTATGAACATAGATTTTATGTCCCCATCCATTAACCATATCACATTCAGTTGATTCTTGTCCAATATTTCCTTCACCGTTACGTGATCATCAATCTTATTATGGGTTGTTATTTCCTCTCTAGATATGATAGGTTTCTTCCCATGAATGATCTGAATCCTGGAAAGATCAACTTATTACTTCTTGATATCCTCATCAATTTTTTAAAATGATTTTCTGCTCCATTCCCATAGAATCCACTTAAGATGCTTAAGATTCATAGCATGTTTTTTGATCGTGATCCCAATGTCTTCATACTTGCATGCCTCCAAGACAATTTCCATGCATCCTGGAACCACTAGCCATCCATTGTTGAATCAAAAGAGAATAGGGGTTGACCTTGTCAACTGCATGTTAACATAAAACATAATTGGATTGTGGTCAGAGTGGAATTTGGGAAGTGTGAATCCAGATACTCCATGGGTTGTAGAATGGTCATCATATAGAAAAATAATATATGATGCTATCTAGATTTTACCCCTACCATGTGTATCTACACCATGTGAAATCAAAACCAGTAATGGGAATGTGATCCAGATTGCAGAAATCAAGACACTCATAAAATTTAGAGGTACAAGTCCTATTAATGTTGGGTATAATATTTTCCCTGGGCTTCAAAATTGTATTTTATCACCAATAAGCATCCATTTTTTATCCATCCTCCTAGAGATGTCTTTGAGCTCCTCCCATAATTCCCTCCTCTTGATATAAGATGCGGAAGTATAATCAAATGATATTGAAATATCATATCTAGCAATGCTACAATTAACCAAAATTATTTGGTCCCACTATCATAGGAAGTTATTTGAATGGGCTCATTCCTTAAAACCCATAGGTGGTCTATAGAAGATTCATTTTGAATTTTGGTGAAAAAATTGTATCCTAAGGATCCCCATATGAATCCCATCCGGTTTTCAAAGAGGACTTTTGGTTTAGCAATAATGACAAACATCGGTTTGTAGGCCGTAATTTAATATCGAAGGGCCCTAACCATGCATGAGTTTCCCAGCCATTAATAATTCCATTAAAGAATCCTAATTTTTTATTGACCATGACTTTTTTCAAAGGCCTCCCATTTCTCTCCAATGAAGCGTGAATAATCCCATTCTTCCCATTTCCCACCTGATCCGTCTACAGACCATGTCCAGGGACAATGCTTTTATAGATCTGTTTTGCCCCGTTGGCAACCATCTCATTAAAAGTTAACTGGTTATGTCTATAATTGGTATCATGCAGCTCATCCAATCCACCATTCAAAGCAACAGTAGCCTCAACTGGGCTGTCTGTGACTAATTCTGTGGGTTGTTTTTCTTCCACCTGCTTTTCCTTACTGGCTTCAACTAGCATCCCAACCAGTCCACCTCTTTCATCATCATCCAATCTAACACTGGGTAAAAAATCAGTATCACCTAGGATGACTGTGAATAATTCTATGTGTCAGGTTGCCTCAACCAACTTTTCCTTACTAGATTCAACTAGCAGCCCATCCGTTCTGTTGAGCCCTCTAGAAGATTGTTGATTTCATGTCTATGGTTGATGTTTTAATAATCACAAATCATCACAAACCATTAATGCTTAATCTGGTTTGATTTCTCATAAACTAAATTACAATCTGTTAATGAATCTGTTATCACATTTTTTTCTATGCTTATTGAAATACAATGTATTTTGGAAGCACCGATTCAATATCAACAGACATCAGAAGCACTGATCGCATATCAAAGGACAACGGTTGCACCGATCCGATGCAAAATGATTCACCGATGAAAATGACTCAACGATCCGATGCAAAATGAGTCACCGATGCAAATGACTCACCGATGCAAAATGACTCACCGATGCAAATGACTCACCGATCAGATGACAGACCAATATTGATCAAAATGACTCACCGATCTGATGCAAAATGACTCACCGATGCAAATGACTCACCGATGCAAATGAGCCACCGATCAAATGACTCACCGATGCAAATGGCTCACCGATGCAAATGATTCACCGATCAAATGACTCACCGATGCAAATGACTCACCGATGAAAATGAGCCACCGATCAAATGACTCACCGATCAAACTGACTCACCGATCAGATGACAGACCAATGCTGATCAGTCTGATTCACCGATGCTGATCTATCTGAGTCACCGATCATTACTCACTAATGCTGATGACCTACCGATCACTTGATTCTTCAATAGTCATAAACAACTGTTTGAATTTCTTTATCTTTATCTTTATTTAATCTAACCAACGGTCATATTAGGTATATTTTAATGCTCTGTCAAATAATTAATAAAGGTTGTCGGATGTCAGGAAACCGTACCTCGTACCTGCGGAAAGGAAACTTTTTCTGTCTTCTGAAGCACGTGGCATAAATACAAGAAGACTCTTCTGAAGATAAAAGAGTTGACAGAAGAACACAAGAGAATACAGAGGAAAAGAAAGAGGAGGAAGAACCAATCAGAACAGAACCTCATACACAATCAAGCCTACTCAAGAAGAGTTCTGTGCATACAAAAGAACATTGAAGAACTTCATCGACTACATCTCACTGCCTTTGAGCCTGAAGCATACGACACTCTTCTTCTCAAACAAAAACGAGAAGAGGACTCAGAATAAATTCTGACCAAATACAAAAGAGTCCAGAGCTACACTGAAATCACTAGAGCCATTTCTAAACTCTACATCTCTGCTCTGTGATACATTTGTTTTAAATTTTGAGCAGTGTGTGTTATCTGCTGTATTAAACACACACACTGACTCATGTACTTTTACTGGAGGATCTGTAAATCCTCAGCAAACCTTTTTACACTTCATTTCCCACTGTGGATAGTGGTAGAGATCGTATGAGACCTGGACAGCTCTAAGTTGTTGTTTGTTTTCCCACACAGAACTGTGGTAGAGGTCTTGTGACCTGGACATTGTGTTCACTGTTGTTAACCCCGATCCAGGGAGTGGATCATTTTTATATAAACATTTTAGAGGACTAACTCTCGGCTTGAGACTGAACCTCTTGCTTAATTCTCTGGGTTTGTAGCTACATACTATATCCATACTACATATTTATTTCATATTCCGCTGCTATTACTTTGAAATATAATTTATTTTCAAAGCTACTTTGATAGTTAAACTCGCAAGTGTTTATATTTATTATAGACCGGTAAGTTAGTTTCAAAAGTTAATTTAATCATAAGATTAAGTTAACTGAGAACTAATCAATCTTTGAGAAACTAATTGAACCTTTATAATCTGTATAAATTCACTACAGTTTAATCTGTTTTTGAAATAGGGGGATTTTAATCAACATTGTTTTTAAAAGAAAATTTTAATTGGAACTCAATTCACCCCCCTCTTGAGTATCCACTCCGACCAACACTTGGTATCAAAGGTTGTTAATATTTTCTAAAAGTACTCTGTTTTTCAACTGTGATTTTAGTTGTATTTTAAAGTTCTTAAAATTTCTGTTATTTCTAAATTTTTATCTCATTAAAATTCTTTTCGTAATAGCATGGATAATAGACTTGAGGGTGCTTCTACTAACCGGACACCTTTCTTTAATGGAAACAACTATGCTCAGTGGAAGCTAAAAATGAAAATTCACTTAGAAAGTATGGGCTTTGATATTTGGACTGTCATTGAAGCTGAATATAATATTCCCAGTACTGATAGATCTACTTGGGATGAACCTTCAAAGACTGCTTACAATAATAAATGTAAATCTATGAATGCTCTGTACTGTGCCCTAGGAGATGAAGAATTTAATAGAATTTCTGCATGTAAAACTGCATATGAAATTTGGGATACCTTAGCTGTTTCTCATGAAGGAACAACTAATGTTAAGGAGATGAGATTGAATACCTATACTATTAAGTATGATAATTTTAAGATGAAGCCTGTTGAACCCATTTCTGATATGTATCTCAGGTTCAATGAAATTGTCAACACAATGACTTCTCTGGGAAAGGATGTTCCAGCAAAGGAGCAAATCATGAGAATTTTGAGATGTCTACCTGAAAGATGGAGAGGAACCTCTGTCTCCATTAGAGAATCTTGTGACATTGGAACACTGCCTGTCAAGGAGTTAATTGGTAAGCTGATGATGTATGAAGAAGAGCTTAAAGTAAATAAAGAATAAGATGATGAACCTAAAAGGAAGTCTATTTCCTTCAAGACTACAACCTCAAAGTATAAGGACAAGGAAAAGCCTCAAGATATCAATGAAAGTTTAAGTAGTGAGGAAAGTGAGAATGATTCTGACAGTGATGCTGAGATGGCACACATTTCTAGATGATTTATGAAATTCTATAAGATGAAGAAGTTTTTCAGAAAGTCAAACTACAAAGGCAAGTATGATAACAAAGGACATTGGAAAAAGGATTGGAAGAAGTCTGATAAATCAGATGAAGTTATCTGTTATGAATGAAAAAGAAAAGGACACATAAAAACAGACTGTCCAAAGCTAAAATACAAAAAGAAGTATGAATACAAGGATAAAAAGTACAAGAAAGCCATGAAGGCTACTTGGAGTGCTTCAGAAGACAGCACAAGTGAAGCTGAATCTTCAGACTCTGAAAGGAATCGAGCCAACATGTGTTTCATGACAAACACTTCTGAGGTAACATCAGAAACTCCTACTTCAAATTCATATTATTCTGGAGAGGATTCTGAATGTGATAACCTGTCTAAATCTGAACTGTTTGAATATTGTGATATGCTTGAAGAAACCTGTAATGAGCTTAAAGATAAATATAAAGGTTTAAAGAAACAGTATGCTTTAAGTGTTAAGCATAAATCTGATCTGGATATAGAAGTAGAAAAGAATGTTCAGTTGCTTAAAGAGAATACTGAACTAAAATTGTCTAATGAACAACATAGAAAAGACTTAGAGAAGTTCACAAATGGCATGAATACTCTAACACAAATGCTAGGAAAGCAAGTTTCACCTAGATATACTACTGGTATAGGATACCAACCTGGACAAAGAAAAGTTTCCAAAACTAGATTCATTCTTAAATCTAGACAGAAGATAGTTAATTATGGAACTTCATATGCCTCAACCAGTTATATTCATAGTTATGGATCTAATAAGGTTTATCTTTCAATGAATGTTAATTCTACAAATTATATGAGACCCATTAGACAAATATGGGTACCTAAAGTATCATTGGCTAACATGTCTGGACCCAAGAAGATCTGGGTACCAAAAATCATCTTCCATCTAAATCTAATTTGTAGGAGACCTGTTTCAAGAGCAGTCACAAGAAGATATGGTACTTAGACAGTGGATGTTCAAGACATATGTCAGGAGAATTTTCATGTTTCAAGAGCTTAGTAAAAGTTGATGGTGGCTTTGTCACCTTTGGTGATAATTCAAAAGGAAAAATCATCGGCTTATGCCAGATTGGTAACACTGATTCAATCTTGGTTTCTGAAGTTTTATTTGTCGATGGACTTAAATATAACTTGTTAAGCATTTCTCAATTGTGTGATGATGGTTTTTATGTGAAATTTAAAAATGATTCTTTCAATGTTTTTAACTCTAAAAATGTTTTAGTATTTTCTGCTTTATGAAATGAAAATGTTAATGCTGTTGATTTAGATTCCTTAGCTAAGAAGAATATTCCTTGCTTAAATGCCTTTCATAAAGAGTCTTGGATTTGGCATAGAAGATTAGGACACTGCAATGTACACTCACTTAGAAAACTTTCTGGGAAGAACTTAGTTAGAGACTTACCCAAACTTGACTTTCCAGCAGACAAAGTTTGTAATCCCTGTCAAAAAGGAAAGCAACATAAAGTTTCTTTTAAATCAAAGAAAGAAGTGTCAACTTCTCAACCTCTCGAGTTGGTTCACATGAATTTATTTGGACCTTCTAGAGTTTCTAGTATAAATGGGAAGCACTATGTCTATGTTCTTGTAGATGACTTTTCTAGATATACTTGGGTATATTTTCTAGCTCACAAAAGTGAAGCTTGTTCTTACTTTGTTAAATACTCCCAGTCTGTAGAAAATATTAGTGGACTCAAGATTAAGACCCTGAGAAGTGATCATGGTCGTGAGTTTGAAAATCATGAGTTTGATTATTACTGCTCACACAATGGCTATAGTCACAATTTCTCTGCCCCTAGGACACCCCAACAAAATGGTGTAGTAGAGAGAAGGAATAGAACCCTGCAAGAAATAGCTAGTACCATGCTCAATAAATATGAACTACCTATTTACTTTTGGGCTGAAGCTGTAAATACAGCTTGTTATGTCATTAATAGAGTCTTGATCAGACCAGTTCTTAAGAGGACCCCTTATGAGTTGTGGAACCATAGGAATCCTAAGGTTAACTACTTCAATGTTTTTGGCTGCAAAGTCTTCATTCTCAATACTAGAGACAATCTTGACAAATTTGCATCCAAGAGTGATGAAGGAATTTGCCTAGGTTACTCTATCTCTAGTAAATCCTATAGAGTTTTCAATAAAAGAACCAAATGTGTGGAAGAATATGTTCACGTCAAATTTGATGAAACTGATCCACATGAACCTAAAATCTCTCTTGAAGATGATCTCTCTGGTTTGAATCTCAATGATAAATACAATGGACCTATAGTTAAAACATCCAGCTCTGGAAATTCTCCAGAACCTGCTTCTGTTGAACCTCAATCTGTAGATGAATCTGAAATCTCTAGCCCTATCTATTCAAGACCATCTAGGACTCTAATGAACCATCCTTTAGATGCTTTTGTAGGAAATCTAGATAGAGTAACACAGACTAGAGCTTCTCTAAGAAATCAGGTTGAACATCAAGCTTTTCTTTCACAGTTAGAACCTAAAAATATCAATGATGCTATCAATGATGAATTTTGGGTAATGGCTATGCAAGAAGAACTAAATCAATTTGAAAGAAACAAAGTCTGGAAATTAGTAGAAAGATCTAAGGACATTTTGACCATAGGCACAAAATGGGTGTTTAGAAACAAAGTTGATGAATCTGGAAACATCATTAGAAATAATGCTAGGCTAGTTGCACATGGTTAAAATCAAGAAGAAGGAATTGACTATGAGGAAACCTTTGCACCTGTAGCTAGATTAGAGGCTATTAGGATTTACTTGCGTATGCATCACATCTGAATTTCAAGCTATATCAAATGGATGTCAAAAGTGCTTTTCTAAATGGTTTTATTGTTCAAGATGTTTTTGTAGAACAACCACCTGGTTTTTTAAATCCTCATTTTCCAAATCATGTTTTTAAACATTCTAAAGCATTATATGGTTTAAAACATGCTCCAAGAGCTTGGTATGAAAGGCTTTCAAACTTTCTTATCTCAAAAGAATTTACAAAAGGAGTAGCTGATCCTAATATTTTTATAAAAAGGATTTCAAAAGATGTATTAATAGTACAAATCTATGTTGATGATATTATTTTTGGATCTTCTAAAAATTCCTTATGTACTAATTTTTCAAAGGTTATGCAAAATGAATTTGAAATGAGCTTAATGGCAGAGCTTAAGTATTTTCTTGGTTTTAAAATTCTTCAAACTAAAGATGGAATTATTTTAAATCAAAGTAAATATACAAAAGATCTTTTAAAACGTTTTGGATTGGATAGTATTAAGTAAAGTGATACACCTATGAGTACTACCTGTAAATTGGATACAGATGAAGCTGGGAAACTAGTGGATCAAACCAATTACAGAGGTATGATTGGGAGCTTACTTTATCTTACTGCTAGTCGACCAGACATTATGTTCAGTGTATGTATGTGTGCTAGATTTCAAGCTAATCCTAAATAATCACACTTACTGGTTGTTAAAAGGATTTTTAAGTATCTTAAGTATACTATAAATTTAGGTTTGTTTTATCCAAAAGGACAATCATTTAACCTAACTAGCTATTCAGATGCTGACTTTGCTGGATGTAAGTTAGATAGGAAGAGAACATCTGGAACATTTCATTTGCTTGGAAAATCCCTAGTATCATGGTGTAGTAAGAAACAGAACTCAGTTGCATTGTCTACTGCCGAAGTAGAATACATAGCTGCTGGTAGTTGCTGTGCACAAATTCTGTGGATGAAACACACTCTATTGGATTATGGATTTGATCTTAAACATGTTTCAATTAACTGTGATAATACTAGTGAAATAAATATATCTAAGAACCCTGTGTCTCACTCTAGAACTAAGCACATTGATGTCAGACATCACTTTCTAAGAGATCATCATCAAAAAGGTGATATTTCTTTGAAATTTATTAGTTCTGAACATCAATTAGATGATATCTTCCCAAAGCCTTTATGCTATGAAGGAATGAAATTTATTAAACAAGAGTTGTGTATCATTGATCTGTGAAACTGATCTGTGAAACTGATCTGTGAAACCGATCTGTGAAACCGATCTGTGAAACCGATCTGTGAAACCGATCTGTGAAACAGATCTGTGAAACTGATCTGTGAAACTGATCTGTGAAACCGATCTGTGAAACCGATCTGTGAAACTGATATGTGAAACTGATCTGTGAAACCGATCTGTGAAACCGATCTGTGAAACTGATCTGTGAAACTGATCTGTGAAACCGATCTGTGAAACCGATCTTTGAAACTGATCTCTAAAACTGATCTGTGAAACCGATCTGTGAAACTGATCTGTGAAACCGATCTGTCATACCGATATTCTTTTTTTATTATTATATTGTAATTAATTAGTAAATTTCTTTTATACTTTTTATGGGAACCCTAAATGATAAAATGAATGATACGCGGCTATTTATCCTCCCTAAACCTTTGACCTTTCATTTCCCGCCGAACCTTGCAACCTCTCTTCCCCTTTACTTCGAACCTTCGAACTCCTGCCTTCCCAAAATCCTAGAATGGCTAAGCAAAAGAGACCGAGCAAAGGACCGGATAGCCCTGTACCTTCAAAGTGTGCTCGAGGTGAGTCGAGTAGTACCTCTCAACGACCAGTAAATCCGAACCTGGAAACTCGGATTGTTGCTGTAGAAAAAGAAGTAAGCTCTGTGTGGCTTTTGTCAAGTAAGTCACTATTGCTGCAAGTTCTTGAATCGCAAGGATGGATAGACTGGTTTTATGACCACTCTCGAATAGACTACCCGAAGATGGTAGATGAGTTCTATATGAATCTGGAAATCACTTTAGATGGTGTGGAGGCTTCCAGGATGTCGTATGTGGTAAAAGGAAAGAAAATATCCTTCTCATCTAAGCAGTGGGATGAGTGCTTGAATGTACCTCATAATGGTCGGTATGGGGATTATGCTGGGAATATTCCTCCAACATCTGATTATGTCTCTTATAAATTAGCTCTGGAGCTTCTGACAGGAAACAGAGAGTCACGGAGAATCACAGCTTCAGAATTAGATGGTGAATGCAGACTTCTTTTCAAGTTTATTCAGCACCAACTTTGCCTTAGGAGAGGAGATTTTGCTGCTGTAAAGTACCAGGATGTTTTCCTGTTGTTTCTTTTGAAAACACATGAGAAGATCATTTTGTGTAGATATGTGATGGTACACATAGCTGGAATGGTAAAACCGTCCAAGAAAGCCACTGCCTTGTTTTATTCAAAGATGATATCTACCATTCTCAAGAATCTAGAATGTATTGATGAAGATGATGAAGTTAATGAAACAGATCATAACTTCTGTCTCAACAAAGAGATCTGCAAGAGGATGAAAATCAATTGGAATCAATGGAAGAAGTGCTGGGTTGCAGATGAAGATAAATTGCATGAAGCCTACAATCCCATAGATCATGGCAAGAGGCCAAAGGATTTGAGAGACCCTGGCTTGAAACCAAATGAGGAACCAGTTTATTCTGATGATGACGAGCAAGAAGAAGGAAATGATGAGGCCACTGAAACCCAATATCAAGAAGAAGCTGCGACTGAGGAAGGATGAATGTCATCTCCTCATGATAGGAGTGATCCTGACACTGCCAGTCCCAAAATAAGAATAGAATTTGGACATGCTATTCCACCCTTAGCCCTACCAGAATCAGAACCTATTCTTGGTGATGAAGAAGATTCTGACACTAAAGAATATCACATTAAAGCTTCTGAGAAGAGTGATGATGGATGTGCTGATGATGTTGAGGCTATTGTTGATGGTGATAACAGACCAGTGGATGGTCTTTCTGAAGATCAAATAGAATCACCTCAGTCAGTACAAGAAATACATATCAGTGGCAAGGATGATTCACCAAAAATCAGTGGAACAATAAGCTATGAGAAACCAAAATACACCCTGTGTGCTGCTGTTTTGGATGACTACCCTGGTTATGCTGTGTTGGGCTTAGAATATTCTGAAGACAAAGAAGCAATTCCAGAATCTGTTGCAGCTGTGAAGAGGAACCTCCCACGAGAAGCAAGGTATGTTCCTGCTGTTGATCCTACAAATGATAATTTACCTGGTTCTGGAATCTGTCAAGCTGATCTTGATAAGTTTAAGATTGAATTGCTAACTGCAGTGAGAGCCACAGTTAGAGAAGAAATTTCTAATGCTCTTACTCAAGTGTCTCTCCAAGTTTCTGAAAATTAATTGGAAGCCTTCTCACAAAGAGTATCGAATGCTGTGAAGCCAGACCTGGCCAATACTGGTGAACTTATTGGCAGGAAAATAGCCTTTTTGAATCAGACTATGAAGGATCTTCACACCGGCCTGGTATCTCTATCAAGCGAATTCTGATCAACCATCTCTGGTATGATGGAAGTTTTGAGAAATTTGATTGAACATCTCAACAAGTCTGACCTGAGGAAGTTGAAAGCTGAGTTAACTCACATAGTTGGCCAAGCCAGTACAGGCAAGGTAACCAAGATCACTACCCGTGAGCTAGAAGCTCTAAGAGAAGTTGTGCATGATGAGTTAGCTGTTGTTAGACAAATTCTTGATTTAGAATCATTGAGGAAGATGAAAGAGCTCTGTGATAACAATCATAAGATGGCATTGGTGTTTTCAGCAGATGCTAAGAAAGCTCTGCAAGAGATCAAAGAGAAAGTTGATAATTACTTTTCCAAGATTTATACAAAACATGAGATGACTGCAATCTTCAAGGTGTTGGCAGAGAATCTGAAATTACCTCCAGTCACTCAGGCCTTCAAAACTCAAGTTCATCAGTTGCAAGATTTTATCCCTTCCTCGGCACAGTTCATGGAGAATAAATATGATTTTGAAAAATCTATGAAGTATGGAGCAGAAATCATTCAGGACTTTATTCTTCTTTTGAATCCCTATTTGCATGCACAGGCCACTGCAATAGTACTTCCTACTTCTGAACCTCTCAGTGACTCTGATGTAGCTCCAAATCAGCTATCTGTTGCTCAAGCTCTATCTCAGTTAAGACCAGTCCCTCATCAAGCTTCTCAACCAGCTCCTGTTTCTCAACAACAACCCTCTGTGGCACCTGCTCCTACACCTGCCCGAGTTGTCCTACCACCACTTCAGATTCGCCAAGACCAGCCTGCCTCCAAGCCTTCAAACTTACCGACTATTGATCCCAGAGACAAAGGCAAAGCCCCTTTGTATCCCAACAAATAGTTGTGTATAGTTTTTGATAGGGTGAACAATGTGCTGCTTGTAATAGTCGGTACTTTATCAAATATTTTTTCTATCTATACTCTCTGCTGACTGCTTTTCCTTTCACTATCTCTTATCTGTTTTTCCCTCCTTTTTGATCATCCCAAAGGGGGAGAAGAAAAAGAATACTTTTTGGGAGAAGAAAAAGAATACTTAATGGGAGAAGAAAAAGAATGCTTTATGGGAGAAGAAAGATGTATGGGAGAGATATATGGGGGAGAAAAGATGTATATATCTCAGGGGGGAAAACTATATAATATATATGGGTAATCTAAATTAAGGGGGAGATTTATATATCTCTTTATATATATTCTTCTTATGGTTTAATTCTCATTATGTTTTTATTAATGATATATCATATTATTTATATTTAATGATAAAGATTTGTGATTATCAAAAAGGGGGAGATTGTTGAGCCCTCTGGAAGATTGTTGATTTCATGTCTATGGTTGATGTTTTAATAATCACAAATCATCACATACCATTAATGCTTAATCTGGTTTGATTTCTCATAAACTTAATTAAAATCTGTTATTGAATCTGTTATCACATTTTTGTCTATGGTTATTGACGTACAATGTATTTTGGAAGCACCGATTCAATATCAACAGACATCGGAAGCACTGATCGCATATCAAAGGACAACGGTCACACCGATCCGATGCAAAATGAGTTACCGATGCAAATGACTCACCGATCCGATGCAAAATGAGTCACCGATGCAAATGACTCACCGATGCAAAATGACTCACCGATGCAAATGACTCACCGATCAGATGACAGACCAATGCTGATCAAAATGACTCACCAATCCGATGCAAAATGACTCACCGATGCAAATGACTCACCGATGCAAATGATTCACCGATCAAATGACTCACCGATGCAAATGACTCACCAATGCAAATGAGCCACCGATCAAATGACTCACCGATGCAAATGACTCACCGATGCAAATGAGCCACCGGTCAAATGACTCACCAATCAAACTGACTCACCGATCAGATGACAGACCGATGCTGATCAGTCTGATTCACCGATGCTGATCTATCTGTGTCACCGATCATTACTCACTAATGTTGATGACCTATCGATCACTTGATTCTTCAATAGTCATAAACAACTGTTTGAATCTCTTTATCTTTATCTTTATTTAATATAACCAACGGTCATATTTGGTATATTTTAATGCTCTGTCAAATAATTAATAAAGGTTGTCGGATGTCAGGAAACCGTACCTCGTACCTGCGTAAAGGAAACATTTTCTGT
Source organism: Viscum album (assembly GCA_963277665.1). Taxonomy (NCBI): domain Eukaryota; kingdom Viridiplantae; phylum Streptophyta; class Magnoliopsida; order Santalales; family Viscaceae; genus Viscum; species Viscum album. The sequence continues at coordinate 447,185,006 of OY728160.1, forward strand.
CTTCCGAAGCACGTGACATAAATACAAGAAGACTCTGCTGAAGATAAAAGAGTTGACAGAAGAACACAAGCGAATACAGAGGAAAAGAAAGAGGAGGAAGAACCAATCAGAACAGAACCTCATACACAATCAAGCCTACTCAAGAAGAGTTTTGTGCATACAAAAGAACATTGAAGAACTTCATTGACTACATCTCACTGCCTTTGAGCCTGAAGCATACGACACTCTTCTTCTCAAACAAAAACGAGAAGAGGACTCAGAATAAATTCTGACCAAATAAAAAAGAGTCCAGAGCTACACTGAAATCACCAGAGCCATTTCTAAACTCTACATCTCTGCTCTGTTATACATTTGTTTTACATTTTGAGCAGTGTGTGTTATCTACTATATTAAACACACACACCGACTCCTGTACTTTTACTGGAGGATCTGTAAATCCTCAGCAAACCTTTTTACACTTCATTTCCCACTGTGGAGAGTGGTAGAGGTCGTATGAGACCTCGACAGCTCTAAGCTGTTGTTTGTTTTCCCACACAGAACTATGGTAGAGGTCTTGTGACCTGGACAGTGTGTTCACTGTTGTTAACCCCGATCCAGGGTGTGAATCATTTTTATATAAACTTTTGAGAGGAATAAATCTCTGCTTGAGACTGAACCTCTTGGTTAATTCTCTGTGTTTGTAGATACATACTATATCCATACTACATATTTATTTCATATTTCGCTGCTATTACTTTGAAATATAATTTATTTTCAAAGCTACTTTGATAGTTAAACTCGCAAGTGTTTATATTTATTATAGACCAGTAAGTTAGTTTCAAAAGTTAATTTAATCATAAGATTAAGTTAACTGAGAACTAATCAATCTTTGAGAAACTAATTGAACCTTTATAATCTGTATAAATTCACTACAGTTTAATCTATTTTTGAAATAGGGGGATTTTAATCAACATTGTTTTTAACAGAAAATTTTAATTGGAACTCAATTAACCCCCCTATTGAGTATCCACTCCGACCAACACGTTCCAACACTTGCATCAATAGGATGCCCATATGGACTACCTCTGGGGGTAGCGGTGGCACCCACATTAGTGATTATACCTGAGTTATTATTCTAAGCCTCCTCCACCTCATCTGACCAGAGTCTTCCACTCAGGGGCATGTAGGTGTTCCTGGACTTAAGAGGAGGATCACTGCCCATAGTAAGCCTCCTTTAGATAGCCTTGGATTTGGAGATCTCAGTGAATTTTCCTCCTAGATTAGAATATATATGGAGATCAATGCACACATCATTACCAATTTTTTGAGAATCAATAACAGGAAAACCAACCCGAATTACACTATGATCATCCCCCAACCGATCAGGTGTTCCCTTCTCCACATGAGAAGTGACATTAAAATGAGGTGGGACATCCTGACTATCCACCACAAGAACAGTATAACTACATGGGGAAGTGGGTATTAACTAAGCTACATCAACCAGGCCCCCCAAATCTAAAACTTTCCCATAAGGTGCCCCACTGTGAATTAGATCCTTCACCACTACCGCAAAGGAAGGGCCCCGTGATGTTTGTATTCTAATTCCTACCCGGCCCAAACCATTGGTCAGATCCATTTCTTTCTAGGGGTTCCAGAAGGGAATTTCTCCTTCCCCTTATTTCTTATACACATTCTCTCATCAAGGTCCTTCATCTTATAATAGTGATATTCTTTATCCCGGTTTCACTTAGCAGTCATATGTCCAACGATAAAGTAGCTCAATAAATATTTTGGCTTCTTCTCATATAAGATTTCTACTTTCATTTTTTCATCCCTCATTGTAAGAACCACTTCCTCATGAAGATTACATGACATGTCAACTTCCACCAAGATTTTGGCATAATTCCCTAGCCTCAGATTGCTTGTCTGTCGATCCATTCGAATGGGATTTCCTACAGTGTATGCAATGTCCCATATAATCTTTGTGTGCCAATAAAACCAATATAGTTTATAAATTATGATCCATAAGTTTGTGTGAGTGTTATGGACATTCATAGGATCAAAATTTGGATCTCATTCCATCACATTCAGAAAACTCGAGCTGAAGGAGACAATGCCTTTGCTCGATGATTTCCTCTTACCTTCATCTGAGGGTAAGAGAACATGAATGTATCCCCATCCCATCACAATCATTATTAAATAGTCAAATCCCCAATCCTATGTAACTCTTTTAGTAAGATCCCAAAACTAACACAACCGCTCAACCTTAGGAATCATGAATATCACAAAAATTGAATATTGGCATAGGTAGAACCTCTCCTCAAACACTTCCTGATTGGTCAACACATGAGAAATCCTCCTCATCCTTATCACCCTACCAGGTGGATGAGAATAAAAATAAGATAAGGAAGGTCCCTCTGTGTTCTTCACCACATCAGCTAAAATCCTCCTTGTTCCAATAGATTCATTCGGAGAGACTAACTTGATAACATCACCCTCTCTTGAGAATGAAACATCTCCTTCTAGATAATAGGCTGAACAAGGGGCATGTCATCACCAGCATCATCTACACACTTTCCTGAGATGCGATCGGTGGGATCATCTATGTCACAAGGTTTAAGGTTCTCACCTAGTTCCCCTTAATCCCTAACCATGGTCCATCCATTTCATTTATTACTCAAGTCGTTTCATTTTATAGTTAGATAATGATATCATTAGCCACTAGATTGCATTAAAGATCAGAATGATAAGTATTATAGAGATACCTTTACTCAAGGGATGAAACATTTGTATTTTATAGTGGTTGAATACATATCATGATTTTACTTAGATTTTAAATATTTTTTATTTCTTCTCAATGTCCTCAAATTAATCCAACAACTTCATCAATTATATTTAAAATAGATCTTCATTTTTATCAGGATTTATTTTAATATCATCAAACCTATTATGAAAAACATATTGTTTTGATGCTTTTACATTGTTTTCACCTTCATATATATATTTCAATTTTTTCCCACATAGAATAATATGAATCACAAATCATCTCCTTCAAATTGAATTGATCATATAGATATATAATTAGTTAATTCTATTTTGTATCCTCTAAATCATGTATTTACATTTTAGCTATAGTCATAGAAAGTCATGTTTCATCCATAACTTGAATACCTTGTGTAGTGGAAAAAAGAACAATCATTTAAAGTGATCTGAGATATGTTCACATCCTATTCATCTAGATCTAGATGTTACATCCATCAAATAGTTGGACTCCCTATTAATTTACTAAACTATCTATGACAACAATAGAGGATAGATTCAACCCCATCTACCTGGACATTATACCACATGTATGACCCCATAACACCATTAGAGTGTATGGGTGAATTAGGTGGTTAAATATCTATTTTAATGTAAGGGTTCATGAACCATCTTTGGTATAAACATGTTTATCCTATCTCATTAAATTGTTTAGTATTAAAACAATCACATATCGGGAGACAGCATAAATGTTTTACTCGATTCCACACTAAAGGCTAGTCCAAGGAGCAGACACTGAAATTATATCGATCACACAAAAATCAAATAATCCTCATTATTTATGGAATAAAAATTTATGACCAAGTCACTCAATTCCTAGACCACTTCATTAACATGATTTTAGGGATACCAGACCACTTCCCTCATAACACATCCATATAGTTCACCAAGATATCTTCTTTGGGTATAGTATCAAATAGTTTTTTTACTTTAATGCATCTTCAATATATTGACATTATGTAAATTTTTACAAAATAGAATGTGAATCAACTTGAACTGTAGTTTTAAATTGATGAAATAGAATGTACTGATATGAAAAAATGGATAGTTAGAACCTAAATAAGGCACAACTCAACCCTTGTCCCAAACACATATTATTTCTTGCAACATTTACGATTTTTTTGAAAGATTTATTCCAAAAAATCCTTATCATTCATGAAACACAACCATGAGATTCACCTGGTCTTGATTGATAGAATTAAAATTATTTATGAATTATTTTTTGTGTGTATGTATTCTTCACAGTACTATTTAGGGTAATAGAGACGGAAAATTATCATTGTAAAAATAAACAAAATTTTAATGGTTTTATCCTTTTATATATTGATATTTTCATCCCTATATATAAGTTACTTGGGCCACAAAATCTGTGAATGTATCCTAGATTTTTATATTTTATTTTTTATGTAAGATCATTTTGCGACATTAACGATTTTTCACACCTCCCAAGTCTATTATATATTTTGATGTGTCAAACTCAAAACTCTAAATTAGGGTAACTGATTTTTTATGTCATATTTGGTTCATATTTTTCATCACCCCATTCTGATTTTCTCACAAAACATATTATCCTAAAAAACATCTTTCACACAAAAAATATATTATGCATGATTTAATCCTTTTTCATGTTTTTTTGTGATGATCCTGAATATTCACTTTTCGCGTAAGATTTCTATTCACCTTCAAAAATCAACACAACATCCTTTCCCAGAAACCCCTTTCTCCATTATCTAAATTTTGGACATAAAAATATGACAATCATTTAGAAATAATGGCACTGATAACAATATTGTTAGAATGAATTGTAATATCACATTCCATGATAGATTCTTGATCAAAATAGAGTGAATTGAGAAAACAAAAACTAGACTCTTTTTTTAGTAATAAAATCCTTCATTCTAAGAATAATATGACCACATTAGTGGGTTTTTGTGTCATTTTCTAGAAAATGGAGTGTTTATTTACATATATTAGGTTGAATTTCTATAAGATTAAATTAAAATGGTTAGAATATATGACCTTGGTCCTTCTAGATACAATTAGTTAGATGAAAATATTAAATACTCTTTGGTAAGATGGGAAAATTATTTTCATTAATTTTGGAGTGGCCCTATAGAAGTAATGACCACTATTTCAAAGGGAGAAACGTTATTATTGATTCTACCCAAAAATTTTCATATGGAATTTTTAGACATTAATGCTAATATGGATAGGTATTATAGTTCCCCAAGAGTCTCTGATCAAATTAATGTATTAATATTGTCCTCCATTTGGAATATTTTTTTCTTTGTATATATATATTAGTTAATATTATATTTTTATGAAATTCAAGTGAAATTTGATATTGAGAGTCTTCTTGGAGGCCTGATGTACCATTTATAGAGTTTTAAAAAAATATTGTTGAATTTGGTAAAAATATGGTTATTTTTTTCAATTTTTTTCTTACCCTGGAATGGTCAGATCTGAGGGAGAATAGTCATTTACATAAAAAAAATTATTAACATGTCTTGACTTGGATATCATTTATCCCGGATCAATTTTCATCTAGAAATCATTTACTATTGATATTAAGATATATAACTATATGTCATTACCTTGAAAATTAATACACCCTATCATTCATTATAAATGAGATAGATGAATGAAACACTACTAATTCTAACACTACATGACACTCCTTTGTTACATTGAATTCATTGTAAAAACATTTGGGGCACTAATGTGCCTCAAAGAGTATATCCCTATGCCCTTTTGAGAATTAATGAACATCCATGATTGATTTTTTAGATGTGAATGTAATGACCCAAACTATTATAAATTAAATTTATCCCTTGAGGTAATTAAATGTCTTATTTTGTAAAATTTTATAGAAAACAGATGCACTTGGTTTGATGTATTATATCCAATTGAATTTAAATGAGTGTTATGTATCAATTCTATTTATTATATAGCCAATAAACATTGATCACATGACTAGTATAAAATTAGGGTGTTAAAAATCCTTTCGACATAGAAAAAGGAGGTGATGGCCTAAACTAGTAGGATCGATCCATATGAAGCTCTTTTTATGGAGATTCTCAGGGATTTAGAAATTATGTTCTTTTCCATAGAACAATCCAATAATAATATCCAATAATATAATCATCAGAAAATTTATTCATAGGAGAAGTTCAAGATCATTGAGATCACGAACAAAACCATGTTCACCGAATATCCCCACGAATGCCTCCCTCTATCACACCTTACATGTAGGTTGTATATTGGTGTAACAAAGGGACATATAGTAAGACCCTATTATTATGATTTTGTAAATTATTTTTATTTTATTATTGTTTTTAAAAAGAACAGTAGTATTTTTGGTTAATATTAAAATTGAATTAATTAATATATTTTGATTAATTAATATTTTTTTATAAAATATTTTTATTATATTACTTTTATTAAATATGAATGATCATATAAATTTTTGTGGCCCATTGTAATTTTATTATGGACAAAAAATATTTTCTTTCAGACCCATAAATCTTTAATAAATAATTTTTTTTATTTTAATATTGAAAATTTAAATATTTTACAAATTATTTGGATAAAATGTATATTATTTGTGGAATTAGGATTTAAAAATTATACAACAGTGAATTTATCATAATTTTCATAGATATTCAAATTTGTGGGTAAAATTTAAATACCATAAAAATATGCAATGTGTTTTATGACATCATAATGGCCCAATAGTGATGTAATAAACACTATAAAAGGGTTATTTGGAAAAATATATGTTTTCCCTTCAAAATAATTTCATAAAATATTTTTTGAAATATTTAATATAGCCTTAGTGAATCCCCTCAAATGTATAACATATTTTATGATCTTATATTCATTCCATTAATAATGTGACTCTCCTCAACAAAATCATCGCAAATATTTTAATACATTCGGCCCATGGACATTTAAAATAAAGTTTTCCACTCCACATTGGAAAAAAATTGGGTAAAAACCATTGTAAGGTGTGTAGTTTAGAATATTTAATTATATAGAAGCCAAAATCGAAGATTATGAAATATTAAAGATATCCCCTGTAATTTTTTATATGAACCCACCCAATATCACACTTATCATCACTCAAAATACTTGGAAAATGTCCTCAATATTTCCACCTATATCTACAATCTTTCCATGGTGCCCCATGCTCTTAAAAATCCCATTTTCAACCTTTTAAAGTCACAAACACAATTTCAGGTTCCATTAATTCTCATTTTTACCCATCATTCCTTATATTATGTCATCCATTTATTTTATGTTATAAATGATTTGTTATGTAAAGACCCAGAAATTTCAAGGAATTTTTTTTTCTTAATTTTCTTTGGAATTTTTCAAGAACACAGTTTCTGACAGCGCCTGATTCCGAGGCCCGGTGTTCCCAGAATCAATTTTCGAAGTTTGGCTCGGGTACGTTCAGTGAACGAACGAGCGGGAATTTCTAACTTTTGAACCGGTGTCCGGAATCAAATTCCGAGGGCACCGATGGAACCGTAGCGCCGGTTTTTGCTTAGGAATGACTTTCCTGGAGTTGCGTTTGCTTGGGAGCAGTTGTTTATTAAGGTTGTGGTTTAAGTGTAAAGAAAAATAAAATTTGTGTTACAAATTTTATTTATCTTCTTAAGTGGTTATATCCTAAGTGTGGAAGTTGGGGTGGAATCACAAGTTCCTAACTAACCAAGTGAGGATTAAGGTGAGGTGGGGCCCACATGATCCCCAACCCTTCACCTTCCCCTTAACTCTCTTCTACCCCCTTTAAACTCCCTTGCACTTAATGTGCCAAAACCCCTCAAATTCCTAACTCCTTAAACTCCTTAACTCCCTTGAGCCCCCCCCCCCCCAATTACATGTGACTCTTCACTTCCACCTTCATTAATTTTGGAGCCTCTCCACCCATTAATGAAGGATGTAACTTAATGAATTTGAATTATTTTGAATTCATTAAGCTAACACTATAATAAGGTGTGATGTTTTATTGTTTGGGGTTGGCCAAATCTTTGTGATAGAGTCATGGAAGGATTGAAGAGAATTTCACCCTCGACGAAGAACACGAAGGACATCTCCAAACATGGAAAAACGTCTTCTCGACGAAGAATGCCTTTTCCAAAGAAGAACGTGAAGTTTCCAACGTCGATCCCTTCTTGGATGCCTCCTTCCCACTCCTTCCGGAATAAAGAAGGGAGCGCCTTTCACGAAGAACGCCGACGTCGTTAACGGCTTCTCTTTTCCGATGTCGACGAATCGCCGCCGCCTTTCCGCGACTTCGTCAACACATAACGAAAAGCGATGTAGGGTTTTGTTGTTTCTTTATTTAATTATTTTCCGTTCTTGGTTCTAACATGACAAACTTGAGGATGAACGTTTAAGTGTTATCGTCTAATGAGAGGGGGACCGGACCGCACAAACACGACCGAAACCCCCTCCTTTGTTCTTGAATGTTTCTTGCGGATGAAACGAGATAGCGTGGTGCTGTCGCACCACGCGGGAATCACACGTAAATTATTGCGCGGCGCCGTCGCGCCGCGTCGAAGGAAACCGAAGACGCCGCGGCCGGAGCGGGGCCGCGGCGGAGGGGCGCGGTGCCGTCGCACCGCACCGGATGACGAAGGCTGCAGCCGGTTCCGGGCCGCGGCGGATCGTGATGACCGGCGGCCAGCCGGGCCGCCGGTGCCGGAAGACGGAAGAGGACCGGCCCTTGCCGGTTCTGTTGACAAGAAGCCGGCCGGCCAGGTCGGGCCGGCCTGGTTGGTGGAAACCGGGGGAATTTAATTCCCCCGGGCAGTTATTTGGCCCCCCATTATGAGGGGGGCCGGTTTCACAAAAAGGGGGGGGGGGAGGGCAGGCGGCCCCCCGTTTCCAGCAAGCTCGGCCTTCGGCCAAGCTGGCAGCGCGCCTTGCGCGCTGCCTTGCGCCGAACCGGCGCGCCTGGCCGGTTCGACGCGCCGGGCCACGCCGGGCCGCGCCGCGCCGGGCCGCGCCGCGCCGCGCCGCGCCGGGCCGCGCCGCGCCGCGCCGGGCCGTGCCGGGATGTTCCGGGCCGGGTCGACCCCGTCCGGGGCGGGTCGACCCTGTTCGGGCCATCCGGGGGGTCTCCGGCCGGGACGGCCTGGGCCCGAAACCCCCGTTACCGAGCGGTTTGGTCAAATTCCCGTATCTTGGGCTACGGGCCTCCAAACGACTCGTCGTTAGTGGCAACGCGATCCTTGGATCGAGACGGTCGTTTCGGTATAGTATACTGAAGGTGCACCTTCTTTTTCGGAAGCCTACGTGGTTAAAACTCCGTAGTTAAGCGTGCTTGGCCTAGAGTAGTGATCAGGATGGGTGACCTCTTGAGAAGTTTCCCAAGATGAGTGTGAGACGAAAAAGCCAATAACTCTCAGACCGGGCGTCCGATTAACGTGCCGTCTGTTGCGTTGAGTTCCTGTTGACGATACGGAACTTTTGGAATCCTCCGCCCGAGTTTTGGATGCAGATGGATAGTGGCCGGGTTGGATCGCACCGAAATCCAACCGGGCCCCTGGAACGGAAAAGCTGATATCTTTCTGACAGAACGTCCGTTTGACGAACCGTCAGCGGTGTTGGTGATCGCGTTGAGAAACGGTCTCTATGAGTTTACCCTATGAGAGTTCGGGGTACATTTGAGATATGGCCAGGTTTGGTTTGCTCACGAAACCAACCGGGCCCCTGGGACGAAAAGGCTAATAACTCACAGACCGGGCGTCCGATTGACGCGTCGTCTGTTGCGTTGAGAACCCTATGACCTGGCGGTCCTTTGAGATACTTCTTCATGGGACTTTGAGATACTTGGAGTATCGACCTGTAGCTCGTGGAGCGGACCCTCCTAGTGACGAGCGTGCGGAGTACGGAGACCGTGTAGCTGGCTGAGACCCGACGACTGCTTATCGAATGACTCGGAGTGTTACAGAGGTGCGCTTGGTTGTAGCGGAACATGGGAGCGCTTGGTTGTAGCGGCATACCCACGACAGAGGTGCGCTTGGTTGTAGCGGCACATGGGAGCGCTTGGTTGTAGCGGCATACCCACGACAGAGGTGCGCTTGGTTGTAGCGGCACATGGGAGCGCTTGGTTGTAGCGGCAGACCCACGACAGAGTTGCGCTTGGTTGTAGCGGCACATTGGTGCGCTTGGTTGTAGCGGCAGACCCACGACAGAGGTGCACTTGGTTGTAGCGGCACATGGGAGCGCTTGGTTGTAGCAGCTGGCCCGCAATACTCGATGGGTGGCGTTCATCAGCAGTCTTAGGTTAGTGAGCAGTACCTCGGAGTCGTGACAGGACCACTGTACACTCCAGAGACGGAGCTCTTCAGCAGTTACGGTTTCGATAATGAAAATCCTGGTTTGAGCTGAGACTTTAGACCTTTTTGTTTCCTCATGATTGAGATGGGTTACTTGATAACTTTGGTATATGTATGGGCATATACCTGGGTAGTGGTTATCCGTTGATCTCATGATCCTTGTGTTTCCTCATGATTGAGATGGGTTACTTGATAACTTAGGTATATGTATGGGCATATACCTAAGTAGAGTTTATTTGTTGAGATCTTATTGTGGTTATCCTTATTGGTTTTAGTGAGACCATGAGGGTCTCGGGGTCCCTACTGAGTATCATTATACTCACCCCTGCATGGGCTATGCCCGCACCTCGTTGTGTTGGTTGCAGACGACGGGCAGTGCTGACGGAGGCCGAGTGTTCGAGGACTGGACGGTACCTGGAGGTGGACTATATGACGAGACGGTACCCGAAGGAGGACCTCACGACGAGACGGTACCCAGAGGTGGACGTGATGACGAGGCGGTACCCGGAGGTGGACCACTGGGCGGGATATACTCAGAGCGGACGGCGGGACCCGAGGAGCAGAGGAGCTATCTGTACCCACCCTTCTGGTGGGATTTCTAGTGGACAGCTTGGCGTAGCAGCTTTACTTTTCAGTTGATGTTTTCCCTTTCGAGTTGTACTTTACAGGTGGGCTTGTATTTCCGGACCCTTTTTACTTTCCGCACATACTGTTGTACTCAGTTTTTACTTAGTGTTTACTTCTTCCGCTTGTACTCTGTGTGATTGTTTACTTTACAAAGGCAATGTCTTCCCTTTTTATCGGGATTTACGCTTTGGTGCTAGTCGCCAGCCCCTGGCCTATGGAAGGCGGGCTTGGGGTAGTCACAGCACGGGCCCCAAGGACGGGTCATGAAAAATTGGTATCAGAGGAGTTCGGTTCTACCGCAGAACTTATAACTCTGATGTTTCTTTCTGTGAAGCAATAGTGTTAAGGGTACCGAGTGTGGTTTTCAGTTCAGGGAGTCCAGTGTTGGTGCGGCGGCGGACGTATCCGTACACCAGGACCCTGACTACTGATTTCCGACTTTGTACACAAAAACACTGATTTCGTGTGTGTTTCCAAAGTTTTAAAGTCAGCTCAAACCAGGTCAGCTCACCAGGTATAAGACGTTGACCGTGTCGCATCTGTTCAGGATGTCTCCACGCAGACAGTCAGTTGGAGTTCCGAGAGAGTACTCGATGAAGGCTCACCGAGCGATGAGGCTCTGGTGCAGGGCCCTTTTTACTATGTTGGCACCCTCGGGTGGTGTACCAGTACATCACCACCTGTTGGGCAGCAGATGCCAACGGCTATACTAGCAAAATGTGCACGCTGGCGGAGCGCATTGCACGAGTTCCAGCAGTAGAGGCCTCAGAAGTAACGAGGCGAGGCAGATTTCCAGATAGTAGAGCAGTGGCTGGAGGCGATTGCTAGAGTTTTCCGCCTAGATGAGACATCAGTAGAGTGGATGGTGGACTTGGCCACTAGTTTTTTCCCGTGAATGACCATGAGGATAGTCCGCATAGTGATGAGGATTCGGTAAATGAACCGATGCCTGAGATAGTGCCTTTGAGTAGTGTGTCAGCTATACATCACTACCTGTTGGTCAGCAGTTACAACCGGCGGTACCGGTAGGTGACACATGTAAGTTTACTGCCTTACATGTGTTCTAGCTTCAGATACCCTCATGTTCTGAGGTGAACCTGACTCATAGGCGGCTGAGGACTGGCTTGAGGAGGTGGCCGAGAATTTTCTAGAACTTTTACAGTTTCGGCGGGACGACATGTTGATAGATGAGAATTCCTCGAGGCGTACCGAACATATCGGGTACTCGATGGAAGCGTTTCAATCAGTGCAATAGAGGTCGGACCTCTGAGCATGGTATGTTTAAGGGCTTCTGAGCCAGAACCTTTTCTCTATGCATTTCTACTTAGGCTAGAGTGCTAGAAGGAACCTTTGTGGTTGAAAATTCTTTGCTAATCGAATACAGCCAGAGAATGTTAGAAGTTTGGAAAGCAGGAAACTGACACCAGTCTCGGAGACTTGGGCATGTAAAATGTTTCAAGAAGAGGAAATGTTAAGGACAGATGAATCTGTAGAGCAGCAGACATGGAGGCAGAGCTTGGAGAGCAGCTCGTGGTGGTGTACATTTCAACATGTTACCATCACCCGCCTTTGTAGTCCCCGCTAGACTCAGGGAGCTGGAGAGCAGGGAAAGAGGGTAGCTGCTTGCGGTCTTGGAGTGCGACCAAAAAGGGGCTCTAAGGATGATTCGAAGTGCGGAATTTATCTTCTACTAGCTGCCGTAGCCACAGGCATCGAAACGAATCATCCCTTCCTTCCATGAATCTAGTCCCAGACCTAGAGATTCCGGTTAAGCCGTTGAATTGACCCTCACGTCTAGAGATACCATTGGGAGGAGACTCGATAGTCACACTTACGCTGACGGTGTGATCTGACCCTTGAGGTGAGAGTCTCGGTTAGGACCTCTTGGTGGCAGCGTCGAGGCCTTACAACGTTAGTTTGAGTATGTATTTGGAAATCACTGTTCACACTCAAATTGACGGTATTAGGCAAACGTTGGGATGTGTTTTCCTTGGTCGGTGAAAAGGAAACCCTGGGCAGCACAAGATAAACTCGTGCATGGGAGGGTGTATCCGATCATTCTTGGGTCGGCCAACCTTACCCTCATGGCAGCAGGTGTTTTGAGTTTCAGTTCTAACCTAAAAAGTGATACCTTTAGAGTTCGAGGATGGCGACCACGTTCTTATACAGGTCTCACCTCAACGAGGTTTACGGAGATGTAGCTGAGGCGACAAGATATCTCTGAGGTTCAATAGACCTTTCTAGGTCCCTAGCAGGGTAGGCGAGGTGGTTTATCGCTTGACCCATCCACCTCAGTTGCACCAGGTGCACGATGACTTTCACGTAACTCAATTGAGGAGATACGTGCTTGATCCTTCACACATCATCGACCTCAGGGAGTTGGACGTCGATGATAGAGCGACATTAACGGAGGTTCTAGTGGGGATCAAGAATAGACAGGAGCAGATCCTACGAGGATGATCGATTCCTTGGGTGCACTTCCTTTGACAGTACGGGAACCTCCAGGTGAGCACATGGGAGCGGAAGGCTCAGATGCGTGCTCTGTATCGCTTTTGTCGCCCTAGTTTTTGATGAAGCTTTACGGGGACGTAAAGCCCTGAGGTGGGAGTAATGTAAAGACCCGGAAATTTCAAAGAATTTTTTTTTCTTAATTTTCTTTGGAATTTTACAAGACCACAGTTTTTGACAGCGCTTGATTCCGAGGCCCGGTGTGCCCAGAATCAATTTTCGAAGTTTGGCTCGGGTACGTTCAGTGAACGAACGAGCGGGAATTTCTAACTTTTGAACCGGTGCCCGGAATCAAATTCCGAGGGCACCGATGGAACCGTAGCACTGGTTTTTGCTTAGGAATCTCTTTCCTGGAGTTGCGTTTTCTTGGGAGCAGTTGTTTATTAAGGTTGTGGTTTAAGTGTAAAGAAAAATAAAATTTGTGTTACAAATTTTATTTATCTTCTTAAGTGGTTATATCCTAAGTGTGGAAGTTGGGGTGGAATCACAAGTTTCTAACTAACCAAGTGAGGATTAAGGTGAGGTGGGCCCACAAGATCCCCAACCATTCACCTTCCCCTTAACTCTCTTCTACCCCCTTTAAACTCCCTTGCACTTAATGTGCCAAAACCCCTCAAATTCCTAACTCCTTAAACTCCTTAACTCCCTTGAGCCGCCCCCCCCCCCCCAATTACATGTGACTCTTCACTTCCACCTTCATTAATTTTGGAGCCTCTCCACCCATTAATGAAGGATGTAACTTAATGAATTTGAATTATTTTGAATTCATTAAGCTAACACTATAATAAGGTTTGTTGTTTTATTGTTTGGGGTTGGCTAAATCTTTGTGATAGTGTCATGGAAGGATTGAAGAGAATTCCACCCTCGACGAAGAACACGAAGGACATCTCCAAACATGGAACAACGTCTTCTCGACGAAGAATGCATTTTCCAAAGAAGAACGTGAAGTTTCCAACGTCGATCCCTTCTTGGATGCCGCATTCCCACTCCTTCCGGAATAAAGAAGGGAGCGCCTTTCACGAAGAACGCCGACGTCGTTAACGGCTTCTCTTTTTCGATGTCGACGAATCGCCGCCGCCTTTCCGCGACTTCGTCAACACATAACGAAAAGCGATGTAGGGGTTTGTGGTTGCTTTATTTAATTATTTTCCGTTCTTGGTTATAGCATGACAAACATGAGGATGGACGTTTAAGTGTTATCGTCTAACGAGAGGGGGACCGGACCGCACAAACACGACCGAAACCCCCTCCTTTGTTCTTGAATGTTTCTTGCGGATGAAACGGGATAGCATGGTGCCGTCGCACCACGCGGGAATCACATGGAAATTATTGTGCGGCGCCGTCGCGCCGCGTCGAAGGAAACTAAAGACGCCGCGGCCGGAGCGGGGCCGCGGCGGAGGGGCGCGGTGCCGTCGCACCGCGCCGGATGACGAAGGCCGCAGCTGGTTCCGGGCCGCGGCGGATCGTGATGACCGGCGGCCAGCCGGGCCGCCGGTGCCGGAAGACGGAAGAGGACCGGCCCTTGCCGGTCTTGTTGACAAGAAGCCAGCCGGCCTGGTCGGGCCGGCCGGGTTGGTGGAAACCGGGGGAATTTAATTCCCCCGGGCAGTTATTTGACCCCCCATTATGAGGGGGGCCGGTTTCACAAAAGGGGGGGGGGGGGGCAGGCGGCCCCCCGTTTCCAACATGCTCGGCCTACGGCCACGCTGGCAGCGCGCCCTGCGCGCTGCCTTGCGCCTGGCCGGTTCGATGCGCCGGGCCACGCCGGGCCGGGCCGCGCCGGGCCGCACCGCGCCGCGCCGGGCCGGGCCGCTCCGGGCCGGGCCGCGCCGGGCCGGGCTGTGCCGGGCCGGGTCGACCCCGTCCGGGGCGGGTCGACCCGGTTCGGGCCATCCGGGGGGTCTCGGGCCGGGACGGCCCGGGCTCGAAACCCCCGTTACCGAGCGGTTTGGTCAAATTTCCGTATCTTGGGCTACGGGCCTCCAAACGACTCGTCGTTAGCGGCAACGCGATCCTTGGATCGAGACGGTCGTTTCGGTATACTATACTCAAGGTGCACCTTCCTTTTTGGGAGCCTACGTGGTTAAAACTTTGTAGTTAAGCGTGCTTGTCCTAGAGTAGTGATCAGGATGGGTGACCTCCTGGGAAGTTTCCCAAGGTGAGTGTGAGACGAAAAAGCCAATAACTCTCAGACCGGGCGTCCGATTGAAGTGCCGTCTTTTGCGTTGAGTTCCTGTTGACGATACGGATCTTTTGGCATCCTCCGCCCGAGTTTTGGATGCAGATGGATAGTGGCCGGGTTGGATCGCACCGAAATCCAACCGGGCCCCTGGAACGGAAAAGCTGATATCTTTCTTACAGAACGTCTGTTTGACGAACCATCAGCGGCGTTGGTGATCGCGTTAAGAAACAGTCCCTATGAGTTTACCCTATGAGAGTTCGGGGTACATTTGAGATACGGCCGGGTTTGGTTTTCTCACGAAACCAACCGGGCCCCTGGGACGAAAAGGCTAATAACTCACAGACCGGGCGTCCGATTGACGTGTCGTCTGTTGCGTTGAGACCCCTATGACGTGGAGGTCCTTTGAGATACTTCTTCATGGGAATTTGAGATACTTGGAGTATCGACCTGTAGCTCGTGGAGCGGACCCTCCCAGTGACGAGCGTGCGGAGTACGGAGACCGTGTAGCAGGCTGAGACCCGAGGACTGCTGATCGAACGACTCGGAGTGTTACAGAGGTGCCCTTGGTTGTAGCGGCACATGGGAACGCTTGGTTGTAGTGGCATACCCACGACAGAGGTGCGCTTGGTTGTAGCGGCACATGGGACCGCTTGGTTGTAGCGGCATACCCACGACAGAGGTGCGCTTGGTTGTAGCGGCACATGGGAGCGCTTGGTTGTAGCGGCAGACCCACGACAGAGTTGCGCTTGGTTGTAGCGGCACATGGGAGCGCATGGTTGTAGCGGCAGACCCACGACAAAGGTGCGCTTAGTTGTAGCGGCACATGGGAGCGCTTGGTTGTAGCAGCTGGCCCGCAATACTCGATGGGTGGAGTTCTTCAGCAGTCTTAGGTTAGTGAGCAGTACCTCGGAGTCGTGACAGGACCACTGTACACTCCAGAGACGGAGCTCTTCAGCAGTTACGGTTTCGATAATGAAAATCCTGGTTTGAGCTGAGACTTTAGACCTTTGTGTTTCCTCATGATTGAGATGGGTTACTTGATAACTTAGATATATGTATGGACATATACCTGGGTAGTGGTTATCCATTGATCTCATGATCCTTGTGTTTCCTCATGATTGAGATGGGTTACTTGATAACGTAGGTATATGTATGGGAATATATCTAAGTAGAGTTTATCTGTTGAGATCTTCTTGTAGTTATCCTTGTTGGTTTTAGTGAGACCTTGAGGGTCTCGGGGTCCCTACTGAGTATCGTTATACTCACCCCTGCACGGGCTATGCCCGCACCTCATTGTGTTGGTTGCAGACGACGGGCAGTGCTGACGGAGGCCGAGTGTTCGAGGACTGGACGGTACCTGGAGGTGGACTATATGACGAGATGGTACCCGGAGGAGGACCTCACGACGAGACGGTACCTAGAGGTGGACGTGACGACGAGGCGGTACCCGGAGGTGGACCACTGGGCGGGACATACTCGGAGCGGACGGCGGGACCCGAGGAGCAGAGGAGCTATCTGTACCCACCCTTCTGGTGGGATTTCCAGTGGACAGCTCGGCGTAGCAGCTTTACTTTTCAGTTGATGTTTTCCCTTTAGAGTTGTACTTTACAGTTGGGCTTGTATTTCCGGCCCCTTTTTACTTTCCGCACATACTGTTGTACTCAGATTTTACTTAGTGTTTACTTCTTCCGCTTGTACTCTGTGTGATTGTTTACTTTACAAAGGCAATGCCTTCCCTTTTTATCGGGATTTACGCCTTGGTGCTAGTCGCCAGCCCCTAGCCTATGGAAGGCGGGCTTGGGGTAGTCACGGCACGGGCCCCGAGGACGGGTCGTGACATGTTATGTTCTATAACTTACCCCATATGTCCCTTAATATGTTTTAATATTAATTAAAACCCTTTTCTCTACCATTAATCACTCCCACATACACCCATTACGTTGCAGAAATTTCATAAGAGTTATTCCATTTATCCTCATTCTTCACATTTCTTTATAATGTATGCCTTATATTTCAAAAGTCCATAGGTTGGGAAATGTATTTGTATGAGCTCAAAACATTTCATTTCTATTATATATTTTTCGAGTCATCCTTCTGTCTCATCACTCTTTTTTGAATATTTATGTCACGTTGTTATGCTGTCGAAATTGCACTATGAATCTCTTTTCCAAAACACTTCAGAAAGGGAATACCGTACCCATTACCTATCAAGGTATGTGAAATTTTTATGCATATACCATTTTATTTTGAGACTTTAATATATTTATTCCTAACCTCATTATTTTTGAATAAATTATAATGAAGAATGAATCCATGCTCTTTGATCTATGTGGTTCACTAATGCATGAGAATGGAAGGAAAGTGACGGGTGTGCCCGCAATTATATATCACTTCAATGAATTGGGAAATGTTTAGTATCATGATTAAATATGTTGGGAAAGAGGATTAAATTATTGTTTTATGTGAATTTGACCACTATGATGAATTTTATGTTTATCCTTGACCTGTGATGCAATGATTGAAGTTGTTACATCATTTCAATGTTATGATTATCATTATGTATCATGCATTTATGTTCATGTTACTTTTAAGCTACATTGATATTGTAATTATCTAAGAGGTATGTTCTTCCTATTTTTATTCCATGTTTATTACCTTATTTATCTTTATATCTCACCCTTTTCTTATGTATGTCCTCAGGTTATCCCGTGAAATGTTATGTACGATGGAATGTTGTTGTCATGTAAAGGATATTTTCAACAATGATAATGTATCTTATGTTTTAATTTTTTAGGAAATGATAATAATTTACCATTTCACTAGACTTATTTAAAATTATGGTTGTATTATGTATAATTATATGACATTAAATCATGTTTGAATGTAATAAAAAGAACATGGTTTTTAATGTTAGTTTTGAGGAATTTTTAGTTATCTTTGTGATTAAGATTAGAAAAGTCTAGTGAAAGCCTTAAGGATTAGACTATGTATATTAAAAACATCCATAAATCATGTAGAGTATATTTTAATTGGATTATTAAGAATATATATAATTTCTTGGATATTACCAAGTGGATGTGGCTCTAGCACAAAGGTTTCATGGGGTAAATCCAAAAAACACTACTTTGAGATAGACTCGAACTGGAACTGGTGCATGACAATGGGTCTTGTTGAACTACTATTTTGAAAATCATACGGTATATTAATTTACACATTCATAACCATGGTATAAAACAATAGTAGTTAAACAAAAAAATTCCTATAAGAATATTTTTTTGAAAATAGATCATAGTTATGTTTGATTAAAGCTTAGAAATTCATAAGTTACAGAAATATATGTAATTTAAAAGTTATTCCTTTATTTTCATTTAATTCTCCTTTATGTTTATAATTGTCTAAATAAATTACCCATATTTTTCATTTTATTCAAGATAATGTCTTTTAATAAAAGGAATTAGGCAAAACAGATGTGTAGATCAATGTAATGACTTCTGTAATGGGATTCCCAGTCTAATGGGAGAGGGAATAACAAAATTTGTCACAATAATATATTGGTATAAAAATTCTAAAAATAAAAACCTAGGTAATGAGGAATTTCCAACCCTCCCTATGAAAAAACAATTCGCAATCTGTTTCTTCATTAGAGAAAGGCCTCCAACATTCATGGGATCATATGCTCACTCAATCACCGAACAAAGGGTAAACTCAATTGATATGATCTTATACATCCTTCAATGTTATGAACAAGAGAAGTTTATTGTAGCTACATATCATTTGATGGGTGTTTCTAGTCAATGGTATACATTTATCAATAATACAAATAATGATGAAAATATTGAGATGATAGGATGGAAGGATTTTTGGAAGAAAAAAAATTTGATAAATATATTCCTCTCACCCTTTAACTTAAGATGGAAATGGAAATCATGTACCATATTCAAAAAAATACATAACAATTAAAGTATTTGGGTAAAGTAACAAAAGGATTTCATGATAGGCCACTAGATTTGTCATCACCCCCGAATTCAAGGTTGAATGCTTCTGTGGTGGTCTAAAACCTAGCCTACATAAATCCCTGGTGATCTGAGACATTAATAGCTCGGATTAGATTACATGATGTGACCTCAAAGTGAAAATATATATCAGTTAATCGTAGTGATATACCAAGGATATGGAGGGTTCAAATTCTGGAAGTACGATAGATATATCTATCAGTGAAAATAAATTTCAATACCCCACTTTCCAATGATGTGGAAAGAAGGACCCTTTAATTTTCATGTAGGGTATGAGAAAATGATATAGGTGTGGTCAGGAAGGGAACCTGGCCAATGATATCCAGGATGAAAACCCCTCTACTACATTGGAGGAAAGAAATTCTCTGGTAATCTCTCAACACATTTTTCATTTCTACAACTATAGGGATCCATGAAATTTCTCAAACCAAATCACTAATAGAAGGGTTTTTGAGGCAACCAAAAACATCCAAGGAATCAAAGGTGAGATTTTTTCCATCACTATTAGTAAAGGGAATCCCGACCATGATGTGGTTAAAATTATGATAGTTATTCATTAAATAATAGAGAATGTACATTTTTATTATGGTTTACACAATCATTTATATCCAGAATGTTTAGTAGAACTATCAAAAAAACCACAAAGCATGGAAGTAGAGATGTCGGTGAAAATGAAAGTGGGGATATTATTGAATCCAATGTATATAAATCATCCCCTTTCATAATTTTTTTATTGAAAATATCGACGAACCTTATCATACATTACATTTTGGAAATTTATATAGTAATTGGCATGGATTGGGTATCCCTATTTAGAGCCAATATAAATTTACGTGAGAGTAAAATCACTCTTTATATAGAAAATCAACCCCTGATAATATATAAGTACAGGGAAGATAATGAATAATCTATAGAAACATCAAAACAAAAATTTATATTAGTACCATATGAGTATGAATATCTTTATCATATGATCAAGTCTAAGGAAGGAACTATCCATGAAAACATGCCTATTGTGAGATAATTCACTGAACGATTTCTCGAGGAATTTTCCGGTCTTACTCCTTGTAAAGATGATGAATTCTAAATTGATTTTATATGTTGGAAATTGAGAATATCAAAAATTCTATATAGAATTTCCACTATCAAACTTGAGGAGATAAACAAACAACTAAAAGGGAATTTGGATAAAGGGACTATATTCCAAAGTGTTTCTACATGGGGTAAACCAATCATCATAATCAAAAACAAGGATTGGTATATTTGTCTTTGCATTGATTATAGTGAGCTCACAAAAATAATGATATAGAACAATTATCATTTTCCACTAATTGATGAATTGTTTGATCATCTAAATGGAGCACAATTCTTCTCCATGGTGGATATGCAGTCATGATATTACTATATAAGGGTAATGAAGGATGAAATCTAGATGACTACTTTTCGTACAATGTAGAAGCATTATGAGTTCATAGTGATTCCATTCAGACTCGCTAATTCTCCATCAATCTTCATGGAATTGATGAATAGAGTCTTTAGATACAAACTCTCCCAAATTTTTGGTAGTCTTTATTGATGATATTCTAATATAATCCAATTTTAATAAGGAGCATGAGGTGAATTTATTCACTGTGTAATGGACCTTGCGAACGTAAAAGCTTAATTCAATGAAGAGAAAATGTGATTTTAGTTTTAATGAAGTCTCTTTATTGTGAAATTTACTCACAAGAAATGGGATATTTGTGGACCCTTTAAAAACATAGTAAATTGAAAGATGAATTATGCAAACATCTGTGACAGATATCCCATTTTTCATTGGACTATTTGAGTCTTAACATTGATTAGAGATAAATTTATCATGATTGTAAAACACTCAATCCAGGGTTACTCAAAAGGGAGTCACATTTTCATGGAATTATGATTGTGAATAGAGCTTTAAGGAGTTGAAAAGGAGGCTTATCACTACATTA
Source organism: Viscum album (assembly GCA_963277665.1). Lineage (NCBI taxonomy): Eukaryota > Viridiplantae > Streptophyta > Magnoliopsida > Santalales > Viscaceae > Viscum > Viscum album. Next base: position 447,206,457 of record OY728160.1, read on the forward strand.
GTGATCACACTACCCACAAGTGGAGATATTATCATGGTATTCAGTGATGCTTCAATGAATGTAATGTGTTGTGTGTGGATGTAAAATGACATTATCATTACTTATACCACAACGAAGTTGAATGTTAATGAGATGAAATATCCAACACATGATCTATAGTTAGATGTTGCAATCATTGCATATAACATTTGGAGACATTATTTTATTTTGGTGAAGACTATGAGTACAATAAATTCGTGATTTAAGGAAGGATATTTTTGATGATGCACAAAGACCAACCATTTCTATCAACCCTTTAAGAAAAAATATATATCATGGTCTCCAAGAAAAACATTGGTGGGAAAATATACCGAAGGAGATCATAGATTATACATCAAGATGTCTCATATTTTATCAATTGAAGGAAAAATGGAAAAAATCTAATGGGATGATGCAACCATTACAAATACCAACATGGAAATGGGAAAACAAGTCCATGGACTTTTTCATCGGGCTTCTAATGACTTTTAATGAAAACAATGCTATCTAGGTTGTGGGGGATTGTCTAACCAATAATGGAATATTCCTTGAGATTAGAGAGGGTTTATCATTGGCTAAACTTTCATGGTTATAAAATAGAGAAGTGGTGAACCTTTACGCTGTGCCACTATCGATTGTATCTGATCTAGATCAAATATTCACTCAATGGTCTGTTGAGTCTCCAAAATGATCTAAATACTGATTTAAACAACATCATAGCCTATCAGCCTGAAACTAATGGACAATATTATCATTGTATCCAAACACTTATGGCTATGTTGAAAGAATACTCAATTTACTTAAAACGAGGATAGGATCAACATCTTCCATTAGTTGAGTTCTCTTAAAACAGCAGTTTCCACTCAAGAATACAAATGTTTCCCTTTGAATCCCTTTATGGGAAGATGTGCAGGACACTAGAATGATGGGATGAAGTTGGGGAACGAAAAATTCTATGTCATGAAATGGTCATGGAAATAGTAGAGAAGGTTAAGACTAATCAGTAGCACATCAAGGCTACTAAAAATCAATAGAAAACTTATGCTGACAATCATTCGCATGACATAGGATTTGATGTTGGAGATGTGGTATTCCCCACATAACATTATGTAAATGTTTAATGTGATTTGGGAATATGGGAAAACATACTCCAAGCTGCATCGTCCCATTTGAGATTCTTGATCACATCAGAGAGATGGTATACCAACTGACACCCAACCTCACCTATCTCAAGTACATGATGTATTCCATGTGTCCCTCGTGAAAAAATACTTACCAGAACCCTATTATGTACTCAATCTAGTGGTCGTAAAATTATAGAATGACCAATATTATGAGGATAAGCCTATGAATATCATATATCATAGAGAAAAAGTTCTACATAACAAGACAATGCACCCGATAAAAGGTTTGTGAAGAAACCAAAAATTTGAAGAAGCAACACTTCAATTGGAAGAGGCAATATAACAATGTTACCCTCATATATTTTAATGTTATAAATGAAAAATTTATTGTGAAATTTCATAAAGTGGGATGATTGTAATGAGAAGAACTATAATAAATGAAATTTCACATTGATTTAATTCAATGTTTTATTTTTTAAAATGGATTTTGAAAAAACATAAACTCTATTTGTTTTATTATGTACAATTGGAGTTATTTGACCTTTATGTATCGTAAAGTATTGATAATATAGCCTTTAAAAGTGATCACATTACTAGTATAAATATATAGTATTAGAAAATCAGTTGGACATGGAAAAATGTGTTGATCAACTCAACAAGTAGTATCATTCCCTGTGAAACCCATTTATCAAATATTTTAAGGGAGATAATATTTTGGAGTTTTCCCAAGGCCAAGCCCATGTTGAGATCCACCAAATGATGCATCATGAAAACTGTTTATGGGAGAAGATCAATATCGTCGAAATCAAGAACAAAAATATGTTCACCAAATGACCCCATAAAATCCCCACCATCACACACCATAATCTAAGGGAATATGCTGGTGTGATAAAGGTACATGTATCAAGAACCTAGAATTATAATTGTGTTAATTACATTTATTTTATTATTATTTAAAATAAAAAATAGTATTTTTTGTTAATATTCAAATTGAATTATGACATCTATTTTAATGAAATAATATATAATATTTTAATAAAATATTAATAATAATATTTTTTATTAAACCTAAATCATCACATAATTTTAATGAGGGCAATGAAATTTTTATTTTGGTTTAAGAACTATTTTTGTCAAAACTCTTCGATTTTAAATAAATTTTAGGTTTTTTATAAAAAAGAAAATTGGAATATTTAGAAATTATTTGAATAAAATGAGTATTATTTCCGAAAAATTACATCATAATTATTCTATGGATGAGGTTTCATAATTTCCTGAGATAGTTGGATTTTTAGAGTAAAAATAAATACCATATAAATATATAGTGTGCTTTATGACATCATATTAGATAGATAGTGCAGTAATAAACACAATTAAAGGAATCTTTGGCCAGATATATGTTTTAATTATGTGATAATGTGATTTCAGTTTTTTTGACAAATTATATAAATCCTTAGTGAATCCACCAATATTAATAATATATTTTTTGATTTTATGATTATTTCATTATTAATGTGACTCACCTCTAGATAATCAAGGCTAATATATTAATATCATCGGCCAATGGACTTATAAAATAATTTTTCCACTACACTTTAAAATAAACATTGTAAAGCCCCATGGGAAGGATAGTGGTTTTGAATAATTAGTTATACATATTCTAAAACCTATGTTTGGGAAATATTAAAGATTCCCCCTGTCTTTTCATATACCAAAACACACAACCCCCACATATATTCACTCAAAATACTTTGATCGTGTCCTTAATCCATCCTCCCATATCTATAATCCTCCCATGGATTCATACTCTCTCAAGAAGCCCCTATTCATTCTTTTGATGTCATGCTCTCAAGTAAGGGTTCATTATGTTGTCATTTTTATTCAAGATTCATTATATTGTGACACCCGTTTATTTTATTTTCAAAATGATGGTTTCTGTTATTTCACCTTCCCCATACATCCCTTATATGTTTGAATTTTTGGAGTCCCCTATCTATCTCATTAATCCCTCCCAGGTACACTCATTACCATGCCAAAATTTCATAAGAGTTATTCCATTTCTCCTCTTTCTTAATTTTTCTTTATTATGTTATGCCTTCAATTTAAAAATTCCTTATGTTATGAAACTTGTTTCTATGACCATAATACTATAAATTCAATTTTTATATTATTAGGGGCCTATTTCGCTCCCATAAACCTTTTTTATGAATTTTTATGTCAATCTGTTATGTCGCTGAATATTGCATTGTGAATATCCATTTCAAAACAATTGTTTAAGTGAAGATTTATCCCATTCTCTATCAAGGGTGTTCACTTTTATACACACATATATTTTTATTGGGGAATTACTTTTAGGTATTCTGATCCCCTTTTTCATGGAATAAATTATGATTGTGAATGAATCTATGATTCATTATTTATGTGGAACACTTAAGCATTAGAATAAAATGAAAGTGGTCGGTGCACCTAGAATTATATAGAGCAACAATCCATTGGGTAATGTTTAGTATAATGATATGACATTTTTGGAAAGGGTTTTACATGATTCTATTATGGGAATTTGTCATCAATGATTTTTTTTCAGGTTATCCTTGACCTATGATGTTGTGTTTTATGCTATTTCTACACTTTAATGTTATGATTATCATTATTTATCATGCCTTTATGTTCATGTTTCTTTTATGCTCCATTTAATTCCCTGTTGTCTAACATGAGTTCTCTTCCTCATTTTATTCCATTTTTGTTCCCTTGATGGGATTCATAGCTCACCCCTTTATTATATATGTCATGTGGTTATTCCTTTCAATGTTATATATGATAAAATGATGTGGTCATTTAATAGATTTTTTCAATAATGTTTTTTTATTACATGTTATATGTTGTTATGTAATTTTCCAAATATCCCAATACACATTAACTATTGATAATTCAGGATTTATTATGTGTAATTTAATTTCATTAAATCTTGAATGAATATAATAGAAAAATAATATTTTTCTTGTGAAAAAATCAAATCCATTCATGATGGTGTAATTTTTTACAAATTCACAATAAATACCATTATGTTATTATTATTTTTCTAGAAATTTTGGGATGATTAATTTAGTAATGAAAATTATTTTGACTCATTACAACTATAGGGAATTTTTACTACTGGTAAGTTGACACAATATTTTATAGTAACACAAACAGGTTTTTTATAAATATATACATTACAACCATATTTCCATCATAATTATAATTACATTACTCCTAATGTTATGGGATATAACTTCTTGCTCATTCATGTATTTTTTATGTTAATTTCTTCAATTTTCAGGTGCGTATGTAGTTTTTGTGGAATGTAGCCAAAATATTGAGATCCTATGTTACCATGTTTCTTGTAGTTCTGTTATACATAATGAAATCCTCCATTGACTACCCACCTATGCATGGAGATTTCATATTGATATTTTTATTCATTAATAGATAATGGAGATTAAAATATTATTACATTGAATATGAAATACTGTTATTATTGATATGGTTATGGTTCTAATCTATACGGTAATTCCCTTTCTATAAATCCATATTTGATGGTATGTCCTAATATCTGGGGAAAAAGTCAATAGTCATTGTCATCACGAAGGATAAATTTATTCATATTTCAATCCCTGAGAAGCTTGAGGAGATTATTTGTCATGGATATGATGATATATCCTAGAACATAATCCTTTAAGAATGTGTTTTTTTTCTTTTTCTTATCCTCGTATCAAAAAAAAATAGTCATTTTAGATTTTGGTCGATGTCATATTTTTAGTAGTAATCCCACAATAAAAGGAACCCTGATATATAGATCTATCATGGTATCCATAAAATTATTCAATGATAGTTCAAACATGGTAGTGATAGTGTCTTCGGTAGAAATAAAAGCCTTTTACACATATTATTACATTATTTTAAGAATAATTATCCATAAAATACAATACAAGGATTAAAATTTCTAGTTTATTTAGAAGACTATGAGCCTATTTATAAATCCTAAAACTAGAAAAAAAATATTAATATACATAATGTTATGCTAACTTCAATTGAACTCCTGTAACAATATAAGATAACATGGGATGTAAATAAAAATTGGGATTAGCTAAATGTACCTGTATGGGAATAAACATGGAAATGAAGCATGTCACATGAGTATTAAGATATTACAGTATGACATAAAAGTAATGGATCATGAATAAAAATATGGAAGTTTACTATACATAACAATGAATAAAATTTCCACACACCCACAAGGGTACCCTGGTAACCCAATAATGATGTCGGCACTGTCATGGCCTAAGGGGTGTTATAGAACCCCATAGGTTGGTTACTATAACTTGACATGAAAAAAATAACTTGGTAATGTTTTTTCCACAAACATTATTGAAGAAGATAAACAAGATAGTATGCATAGAGAGGAACCCCCATAGGGAGAAGTGTACCCCAAATTCATTTTGGTATAAACAACCAAAAGTACCACAGAAAAGTACCAGAAATCTAAAAGAACATCCACATCCCAAAGGATGATTCCATCTAAGTCCACATTTCAAAATATAGAACCACCTCCAAGTGGTGCTTCACCCCTAGTCAAAACCAAAAGCAGATAATCTACAAAAACATGAAAGAACTGGTAGGGTGTGAGTTAAAATCCCAATATTGTCTCACTAATAATTCCATAATAGGATTACAAGCATTATTAAACAAGATAATTATCTTTAAATTTAAAAATAAATTGGTTTTGGATTTCAAAATCATATTTAAAAAAATCAAGAATTACAATTCAAAAGTGAATACATTTCAAATGATGGATACACTTTAATAAAATCTATTAAATAAAATCTTTTATATAAAATATTATTTATAAATAATAAGTAATGTAAAATAGTTAACACACATTAGTATACATTTATATCTCATATATAAATACGGCAATATGATATCTACCAAGCGGTGCGATAGTTCTATGTAATGGGATCCTCACACACTTAGTTGATTATAACCACAATGCATACACCCATCCCACAACACTAGAAAGATATGACTCATATATGTCACACATGGGAATAATATGTGATAAAAATATATTTTTTTTGTGTTGCAAAATGTCAATATGGTGTAATGGTATTCTCATATTAGTGTGTTTGTCCTAAAAAACACACTAACTACATAGGATTCCATGAGATCTTGAACAAATCATTGATAAGTAATTTATTTTAAGAAAACATAAATTACAATTAAATCCCATTATCCCGTTTCAGAATATATAATCTTCTATTTAAAACAAAAAATTGGTTTATAATGGAAGAAATTCCATTTCCCGTGATAAAATGAAAAAGATTCTTTCAAAACCATTTAAAGCAATTTTTCACAAATAATAATTTGAATTAATTCATAATTCAATTTTGCAATTAAACATCCCAAAGTAAATTCAACAATTTCATTGAAAAAAATTCCATCAATTTCACAATAATAATTCAACAATATAAATATCCATAATAGTCCTTAATTTCACAATCACACCCCAATTCAATGGAATCAGGTGTTCTCTAAATTTCATGTCAATAATTTAATTTCTAGAAACCCCAATATAATGAAATTAATTTTTTAATAATTAAATTGAAATAAATTTCATTAATAATAGTAAATTAATTTTATATAACAAATAATTTATAGTTAATAAAAATTGGCATCAAGACAGAACAACCTTCCTTAGGATCAATAGATCTCCAACCACCAAACCCTAAATGCTATTCCTAAATGAAGAATGTCAAGAATAAGATCTGAGAATCCAACCAATATTTTATATGAAAAATAGTGGTAATTATATCCTACAAAATTTCATGGACATATAAAAAAACCTTTGGTGAAAATTGGAGAGAGTGGGAGATGGAGAATGCGACGATGTAACCTACCGGGTGATGATCGAACATTTTTCACAAACTTTTATCATCTTACAAGAGGGTGTATAGGAGCCAAAATCACCTTTTGGATGGTCCTGGGGAAGAATATACCATAGGGGGTAATTATAGGTTCATCTAAAAACAAAATGGGAGGTTATATCATATTAAATTTACATTTTAAAATAATCAAATTTCATGCACGGTTTCTTGGGGAGATCAGCATAGTAAAACCAAACTATGTACGCTAGTCATGGAGCTCTTTTTAATAAGGTGAATGGATTCTCTTAATAGGGAAAAACTATTTTCAAATTTTTTTCAATTCATGATAAACCCCAATTTTTGGTTTTTCAGGGATATCCCTGATAGGTTTCACTATTTTGGAAAATGGTTCGACTACCATGCAATAGCACAGAATTTTTCAAAACATTAAAAATTTCACCAGATTCAACCTTAAATGAATCCAAACTAAAGCATGGTAAAAATAGATATTCAAGAATCCCTAAACCTATAATATAATGTTACAACCTTCCCAAAACAAAAGCATTATTTCCCAAGAATTACTATGAAGATGTTTCTATTCCAAAAATATGAGGCCATTGTTCCCTTAATAATTGCCTCCCTCTCCAAGATCTCATGATTATATAATCTATACTGCCATAACACATGTAACAAAGGAATCATACTCCCAATAAGTAAATTGTTTTTATAAAAGACAATATATACTTGCCATTCAGTCACTAATACTTAATGATCAACCTCAAGATCACTCCAGCTCAGCACATCATATAGATTAGATAGATAAATTTGTTGTTGAAAATAATGTAACACAACATGTATCGATGTCAGTTGTGAAGAATGTTAAAAATGTTAAAAATCTTCCCCCCACATGATAAGAAAACTCAAAAGGTCTTAAAATGTGAATAAAAAGCTTCCAAAGCCTCCTAAAATTGTCAATTAGCCAACCGGGTTGAATTTTTGAAGAAGACATAGCCACAAACTAATAATTCCAAATGTATCTCATAAAGATCAACATAATATATGTACCAGATTTCGTGACATAAAAATCATCGAAAACATCTATTGAATAATTTATGGCTTCTCTTTATATAAGTTTTTTTTAGAAAAAAAACTTTTTCACTCTTCAACCAACACAACATATACCTGAATGGGAGTCTATAAAAGGCCTCAAAAGGATCCATTATAATCATGGATTCGGAACTATTTTTATAAGACAATTGAACCATCCCTCATTGAAAATACTGAGACCCAAAAATTTAGAGAACATAAGAATGAATAATTCCTTCAACAAAATATATTTATCTATATGTATATACATCCAACTAAATTTGGTATAAATTAATCAAACATAACTATGATTACAGTGCCTCCCAATGTCCTCTCCAAAAAAGAGAAGTAAACTGTGGATCCCTATCAGATACTATAATATATGGAACTCTGTGAGAAAAAACAATATATTTGACATAGATATTTCCCAACTCCTCACCTTTTTTGCATCACAATTGTGTATAATGTGAGCGGACTTGGTTAGTTTATCAATCAAAACCAATATCACATTATTCATTATCCAGATAAAAGGAAACCTAACCACAAAAATCGTTGTTATTTAATATGACTTTTAAGTAGGTAATGGATGTGGATGAAGAAAATACAAAGGATTTTGGCACCCATAAATGACCTAGTTGAACATATAAAATTGAGAAAAAAATTAATCAATGACCATTTTCACAATATTCCCCAAAAATCTACATTGTGTGGGATAATAACTTTTTGTGGTTCCTAGCTGCACATACCACTATAAATAATGTAATTATCCCATCATAAATTTCTATAATACTAAAAATATAAAAAAATTACTGTTATAGCATATAATGATCTCTTTAGTGAGTGACCACTCCAAAATTGTATCCACAATATAAAAGGAGTCTTTAAAACTATGAAATAGATCATCAATATTCTAATTTGGAAGAATCTAATTGAGATGAGAAGATATCAACTAAAAATGGCCAATGCATCCTCACACCCTGATTCCTAGACACCAACATGAATTTATGCAATGAGAGACATCAATATTCACCCTTATGATGATTATATCACTTCTTGGGTTGGATTTTTCTTGTTCAAATCATCCAAAATGAAATTTCATATCCTTGAAGTACAAGTGATGTGAAAATCCAAAGATTGAAGGTATTCCACTTAACACATCTTCTAGATATTGAAAACGTTTTGATAAAATATATAACTCATGAATCTCTGGTGAAAAAACACGGTAAATATTTCTCCAAAAATGTAATTCCACCATCTCTTAATTGTGTTCGTCCTTTCTAAAAGTGTATAGACATGGAACAAATAATTTTTCTCATATTTTATAAGATAACAATATCTAGAAGCAATGAAATCGCTACCTTTCAAAAGACTACAAACCAAACCTGAAATAGATGCATAAAAAGTCCTTATACAAAAAATATACCTCTAGAAGATTCAACACTATAGAATTAGTCAAAAAGGATTTTTAGAACAATAATGAAATTCAATCAATTTTCATCCTAAGAAATATATACCCCAATAAGAGTAAGAGCATTAATTAGATAATATCTCATTGATAATTCATTAATTAGTTTAGCATAATACCCAGCTAACCGAAATAATCTCCAAATCATAAAAATTATTGTTGTTCTAATGTCATTATAGATTTATAATTTACAGGAAAAAATAAAAAAATATGTTATAACACCATGTTTCCCAATAAATTCACTTCCGAAATCTAGAAATCACATTTTGAAATCTTGAAATAAAGTTGTTCATTTATAAAAAATTCCATAAATTCTAACAGATGACACAAAAGATCATCCTAATACATAGAGTAAACTAGGATGCTATCAAAAACGAATACCACAATGTTACCATGATACTCATGGAAATTACTATTTATTAAATCCATGAAAACTGAAGGAGAATTGGTTAGACCAAAGGGCATGAAAAGGTACTCATGATGGATTTACCTTCATAAAAAATTTATTTTCTAAATATTAGATTCTCTTATATTCTAATTATAGTAACCCGATCAAAGGTATATCTTTGGGAACAACATTTTCACTTTTAATAGATCAAATAGATCATCAATCCATGATAATAGAAACATGTTATTTATCATAATTTGATTGTGTTCTTGGTATTAAATGCATAGGCAGAGTGAACAATCATCTTTCATAGAAAAGTGAACCAGTGCCACCGAAGGTGAATCACATGCTCATATAAATTATTTTTCAATAATATCGGGTAATTTATACTTTATCATTTTTGTTTCAGCTAGTTCCATCCTCTAATAATGGGTAGAAATTGTTCAAGCACTATGAAGTAATTCAATAGAAAAATATAGCTCCCTTACCAGGGTAAAATTGTACTTTTTTTAAGGAAACATGACGGGAAACTAGAAAATATTTGATGGATATAACTTCTCAATGATTCCCACTCCATATAAATGAATAAATCACTATAACTTTCCCCAACTAATGATAAGATGGTAGGGATCTACTGGAATATGGTTCCAATTATCCATTGAATAAATGTCACACACTATTAGGTGTAGTGAAGGAGAAGCTCCAAAGATAAAAATCAATATGGGATTCACTATAAATGACCCAATGCATACCAAAAAATGATATTTTACATCGAGTAACATAATACTCCAAGAAATATTTATATTGAATGAGAGAAAACAAAAGTGGGAATTCAGAGAACATACTCTCTCTTCGTACCAAGGGGTGTATTATGGTCCATCACATAAGAAGAAATATATAAATGATGAATTAGTATATTAACAATTATAGGATTAAATGAATGAATGAGATACACCAGTATCAAAATATATTTTCAACAATGATGGATCTATAGTTATGGTTCCTGTCATAGTTAATGAACCTATATCCACTTCCTATAGAGAGTCTTCCAATGTGTGAATAAGCATCGTTGTGGATGCCTATGGCTGGAACACTTTTATGCTTGAAGCATCTAATTTATAAACAATTTTACAAGAAATATATTATCCCATTCTACTAAGATGTGTGCAATAAATTTGAATGAACTTTTTTAGGTTAATCTAGTTTCCTTATAAGAATCTTATATTAGGGGATATAATGAAAACCATCTTAGAATGACCTAGAATGCCACATTGATAGAAAATTAAAGGTCCCCATATTTAAACTATATGAAGTCTATATTGAACCTACTATCAAGAATGACCATGACTATAATCATGATTATACATTCATTTAAAGGAACCTTCACCACCACATGGAGAGAAGGAAACTCATGAGAACCGTAACTTTCCAGAATGGTATGTTTCAACCATCAATTCACAATAAAACACATCAATATAAGAAGGTATCTTCAACACAAAATCCTAAAAATGAATATAATATTTATGTCCCAACACGAACCATTAATCCTGGACTATCTCATTTGATAAGATCTAAGGTCAAAAATGTAAGAGACCAAAAAATGGGTTTCATGTCGTTTCATTGTGATAGAATCCATATCACATTTGAAAAAATAAGTTTAATTTTTCAACCACATAGAATCTATATATAACATGTTTTTGAATACAACATTTAGGACTTTCCACTCTTGTCCCCCATGCTTATTTGTTGTTACCACCATGTCCCACAATCTCCTTCCCGGTCCTTCAAGAGAGAAGGTGGAATAGTTCAACTTGATTTCATTAAGTGACTCCAAGAACCCAATAAAAATCATCACCATTATCCTCCATTACCTAGTATCTTGAGGATCATTTAATACATTGAATGCTTCTATATTCTTTTGAAGGAATTTATAAAAATGATTCTAAAGATCATCCCTTTGAGGATCTAGAGCTGGATATGGGATGGGAAATGGTACTGGTGCCTATCTCAAAGCATGGATACCACACACGATCACCTCAACCAAAAATGGGTTCACAATTAGATTTTATCACTCAGGATATACAAGAGCTTTCGTTTAGATCTGATTCACATATCTTCTTGGAGGCGTGATACTACAAAAAATTAGAAAAAAACAATGACATAATATTTACACTGAACCATAGAAACAAGGGGAAACATTCCCATCAAATAGATATGAAATATTTATATTTCAACATATCTGAATATTATTTAGGAAAATACTAGAAATAATTATTATTAAATATTAACCAAACCATCCATGGAGAGTTATGGTTTATTATTATGGTATATGTCAGGGAACATAATCAATATAACCTCCTATGTCCTGATGTGAATTCACAAAATTAATTCTAACTTCTTGAAAAGAATCTCAACCTTCTTATAATATATATTTTTCATGAAACATTACATATATCATTGAATCCTGATAATCATCTAGAACTGACATGGACCATGGGGAATTCCAGATCCCCATGGGTTGGAAAATTGAAACTAGAGTTATAAAAAATGAACTTGGTAATGATTTTTCCACAAAAATTATGGAATAAAATAATTTAGAATGTATTCATTTAAATGAAACATGATTAGGAGAAGTGTAAGAGAATTAAATGAGGTATAAAAAACTAAAACTACAATTGAAAAGTTCCAAAAAACCAAAAGAATATCACATGTCCTAAATGAGACAACTCTAATTGTCCAAAGATCAATTGTTAAAACCACATCCATGTGTTTCTTTACCCCTGATCATAGTTGAAATGATATAATCTAAAAACACCCAAATGAATAGGTAGGGTGTTAGATAAATGACCAGAAGGATCTCACCAATGATTCCACAATAAGATGTCAACATTCAATTACTAAATATTGAGATGTAAATTTTCAAATAAACAAGTTTTACAACATAAAATTATATTTAATAAAATAATTCTTTACCTCTCAAAGTATGTAATACATTTCATGCGATGGATATACTTTAAAAATTGATTAAATAAACAAATTTATATGAAAAATTTGATATAAATTAGAATCCATGTAAACTATTTACCAAACATTGTAATATATTTATATCTCATATACAAGTGAGAAAAATGGTCATTTTCTAATAGGTATTATATTTCTAGGTTATGGGTTCTTCACACAGTCAAGTAATAATAACCATAATGTGAATATATGCACCTCAATATTGGAAATATAGGAAACATCTATTTTCATATAGGGGGTAATATATGCAAAACAGTGTGTTGTTAGTGTTGTAAAACATCAATCAGGTGCTACGGATTTCCCTACCTCATGTGTTTTTCCCAAAGAAAATAAAAAAAAATCCTCCTCTTGCATGTTATCTAGAAAACAGAAATGATGTAAAATTTATTTTAACCAAACATAAAATATAAATAAATCACGGTTTGCCATTTTAAAAATTAAAATTCCCCTTTTAAAACCCAAACTAGGGTTTAATCAACAATATCACATCTCCCAAAATATAACCCAAGAGTTTTTATCAAGACAAATTTAATACTTTTTCAAAAATATGAATTTAAAATCATTTCAAAATTCAATTTCACAATTCTATTTCCACAATTAAATTAAAATATTTAATTGAAACAACTTCCATCCATTTCACATTTTAAATTCCATAATTTAAAACTCGAGAAACTCAACTGATTTTCACAATAAGACCCTAATTCAATGGATTCAGATTTGTTTCCCAATATCATGTTGAAAAATCAATTTATAAATACCCCAATACAATGTAATATTTTCTTTAATAAATCAAATGGATGAAATTTAATTTATAACAGTAAATGAATTTAGAATAAAATTCAATAAAGTCATGGTTATTAAAAATTGGGCATCATAATGCAACCACCTAACTCAAGATCAACATATCACAAAACACTGAACCCTAAACGTGATCCACTAATGAAGTACATCAATAAAAATATATGAGAAACAAATATTGTTTTAAAATCCAAAAATATGGGTAATAGATCCACCAAAATAACATGGTGATCTAAAAAACCATTGGGATAACATAATAGAGAGAAAGAGATGGATAATGGTAAGGGAAAACCTACCTGGTGGAAATAGAACGTTCTTCTAGAAGATCTGGTCTTCTTTTAGAAGCATGTAGAGGGGAAAAATTAACTTGTAGATGCTCCCATGAATGTTTAAAAAGTATGTGGTCAGTATAGGGATTTTAGTCACCTAAATAGAAGGTTTTAGGATTTTTAAATTACATTTTAGGGTAATTTAAAACCATTAAAAAATTTCCTAGAAATATCCCCATAGTTAGACCAAACTGTGCACCCTTACCATGCACCTATTTTAAATCAGTTTCATGGTTTCTCATATTGGGGAACATGGTTTTGAAAACTATACAGAAGCCATGAGAAACCCCAAAATCTAGGTATACATTTTTCTTCATGAGAGGGAGCATGCAGTAGCCCAGTAATATTCAAAACATTCAAAATTTCCCCTGATTCACCATTATATTAAAACAAAAAAATAACCATTATAAAGTGAGGGGTGTAGTAATACATGGAAAAAGTAATAGGATTTTACCTACATCATCATGTAAACATAAAGAACTGAAATATACATATATCATTAGATAATGATGAGTCAAGACTAACTATAAAGACTATATCACAAGGTAACAGAGTCCCATAATGGATATAGTTTACCACTTTATCCCACACAAGACATATCATGAGACTAAATAAATACCAAATTAATTTTATTTATATTTGGGTTCACCGATCAAAACATGTTCATTAATATGTCTTCAACATAAATAACCAAATAAAATGAATGAACATATGAGTCACCCAAGGGAATAAATGGGTATCATAATCGTGTTATAAGGCATAAACGATGGGATTTTCACAATGTTTTCATTGAATAGTGGATATTAATTATTCATGAAACTTAATAAATGAAAAATAAGAATAAATCATGAAATATAAACTCCAAAAGATGTTAATAAATTAAAAAGAGTGGTTAGGTAACTATATGAATAGGACACTAAAATGTATTATTAGGGAAAAGAATAATTTTTTTTGTATGTTTAATGGAATAATTATTTCCATAAAACAAAAAATGAACAAAAACAATTATTGATGATTTTTTGATTATTTAAATATATTTGATGTAAAAAATAGTATATTATATTTACTTTAAAATGGGTAATAAACGAAGATGTTCCCTTTAATCATGTTTTCTAATTAAGAGTAATTCAGTAGAGAACCCTTTAAAACATGTAATTCCCCATTAAAAATTATAAAATTGAGCTACATAAATATTTTTGGTACATATAAATAGAATATAATATTTTTATATAATAATAATTAATATTTTGATTTATATTAAGAGAGTTAAATAATAAACCAAATGAAAGATGGTGGGTTATAGAGATTCAATTACCTTATGTCTAAATGCATTCATCACTTGCACTTAATGTCAGGGTTGGTAAAATTAGATTCATTAATTGATTCATTCATATAAAATTAAACAATTATTTTATTTATTATTATTTTATTAATATTATTTAAATCTATTTGGATGAGTTATATGGTTGAGTTTATCATTCTATGAGAGTCAGTTTCATGGTTTCATAGCTGATTCACTTTTTTATAATTATGGATGCTCTTGTAAAAAGGAATTATATTTGAAATGATGAATAAAATTTTTATAATACATTAAAATGATATATGGTAACATATATAATTATTTCTTTAACTGAGGATGATTCATTTGATAAACCATAAAGATAAAAGTTCTGTTTATTTTTTGAGTGTTTTCTGACCGTCATGCATTACTTTCATTTTATGCAATAGTATGTGAGTATACTAGTTATAGATGATGATATAGTTTATTACACACTTATTAAGATATTATATGACCATTATAATATTATTCTAACCATCCTTGAAGAAGATAATGGGAAATGATAACACATTATCCACAAAGACAATCAACTCCCATAATTTGGAAAACTGTTTCCCTTATTTGAATAATAAGGGTTGAGAAAAAGGATTGGATAGAAGATAATACATTATAAATATAAATGTCCATCATTAAAATAATATTTTAGATATTATGATTATATTTATGAAATGGGTGAGGAGAAGGTAGAAGAATAAATGTAATTAATAGAGTAAATTTTAGAATGTTACCTTATGACTATCACCTCCTTGAATGACCCCTTAAGGAAATCCGAATTTTTTTTTGTGAGGCCCACAACATTTGTAAATTGGGAGTGATTGGAGGATATTTTTTTGGAAGGTATTTAAACATCATCAGGTATTGGGATGTGTGAGGATAAGGGGTGGTATTTTTAATGGGATGAGGTTTATGTATTTGGAATTTCTCAAAATATTTAAATATAATAAGAATATACTTGATCAAAATACATCCATTTGGTCTATAGATTCACATGGGATAGAAATTTTGACCATATTATATAGAACTCAGAATTATTTAATATTTTAACTAGTTAAAATAATTTATAGATATATTAGTCACAAAAAATATTAGTATTTCCAGATTTTAAATTATTCATTTCATGATATTAAAATCATCAAGAAAACTAGTGAAAAATCAGACCAACTATTTTATTATTTCATTCAAATTTCAGGGTAATCTTTTAAATTGATTTATAGTTAGAGAAATCTGATGTTATATATTTTTAATATTACTAACATCCTTTATCTTATTTTTCAATTAATTAAAGAAATACATCATTAATACTATTTTATAATTTAAGCTAATAATTTCTACCGTAATATTTAGTAATAAATTTCCAAATTAAAGATAAATATTTAATATTTCAAAATATTATTTAGTTTCGAATATATCATCTAAATAACATTATATTAATATTGTTATATTTAATAAGAAAATCTTGCGACACGTAGGACATTTCTTTAAATAAAATATTATAAGTTAATTAATGTCCACCATGTGACTCCAAAAGGTAATAAATTCAACCAATAGATTATTACAGTGGATAAATACAAATATATTATAATTGGGTCATGTTTTTTGGTAATTTTATAATCCATATAATTTTATTTCTACCATTAATTATAAAAATTTCCTTTAAATGTGGTTATAAAAATTATGAAGGTTATTTTTATTATTTTCCAAAAAATAGGGTCAACATTCCAAAAATAGAAATCCTAATTCATGTACAGAAAAAATTAAAAACTTCATAAAATATTAATAGTATAATTTAATTTAATATTAAACTAAGAAAATATACACAATGTTCATAAAAAATATCTTTTTACATATAAAATATTTTTATTCACAAAACAAAATTCATATAAAAGATGAAAATTATATTTTATATAATAAAAATAAACTAATTACCATTTAAAACTAAATTAAAATATTATTTGACTGTGTAAATTCTTTTGATGAAAACACAGTTGTAATTATAATTATGTATTTTAACTTTTAATTAAAATTTTCATATTATTATAAAATTCATAAAAATTCATCCTAAGATAATTATGACATACTAAATTCTGAAATGAAATATATTTTATAAAAATTTTATTCTAAAATCATCACAATATATTAATATAATTTTTTCATTGAAAAAATGAAAAATGTTTCTTAGAAAAAATATTTTCTAAGATTAAAATGTCATCAATAATATTAAGTGTTCATATTCTAAGAATTAATAAATAAATATATTTATCAATATGGTCCTTTATATTCATACATGACAATTAAAATTCATGAATTTAATGTTCATGTTAAAAACTAATATTTTAAATGTATATCAAGGTTCATATAAACTAGATTTTGTAAGATGTACAAGCCACAAAATAAGTAACATTATTTAGAAAAAATATGTAATAAAAAATTTTGGGTGTTAAATTCTTCCCCCCTTTTGAAAGTTCAACATAAATTTTAATTATACATACTAATTTGAAATCAGGTGAGGGAACATCTCCTTCATCAATTCTTTTCGTTCGTATGTCACCTCTGTGTATCTGTGGCTTCATCATAGTACCCTAACATCGTTAGTGGTTATATTGAGAAGAATATTGTCTCTAATTTCCACTATTATCAAAGGATTCTCCTCGTAAGAGAGATAATTTTTCAGTTGTTCCACCACTAAATTTACTACATGTGATAGATCTAGTACATACTTCATTAGGAAGGATATATGGAATACATCATTTAATAGAGACATTGTCGGTAAAGCTGCTAGTTGATATTCCACAGCTCGGAAGTGATCAAGAATATCAAAGGATCAGATGTACATGGGAATTAGTTTTACCTTATTCCAAAATACCATGCCCATAAAACATGGAGATATGTGCAAGAATAATTTGTCTCAAACATAATATTATAAGTCTCGTCGTTGATTTTTTGGCATATCTCTTCTATCAGATTTCGTTAGCCCTGATGTGCTACTGAATGGCGTTCATATATTATTTAATTTCATTTACCATTTAATGAACAGGTAGATTATAATAAATATCTTCTTTCCATCTATTAGGTATTCTATATCTCATCCCATAAAGGGATTCATATGGATCCATTTTGGATTCTTGAGTGGAAATTATTTTGGTGAGAGAACTCTGCTAGTGGAACCCTTAAACACCTTCCTCCTTTGATGTCAATTGAGAATTCTCTAAACATGTATTTTAATTTATCAGTGGTTTTCTTATATTGGCCATCAATTTTTAGGGTGATATGTGACACTGATGATTAGAATAGTGTTTTAATAGTGCTTAAGGACATGTCTAGAACATGATGGTAAATATCAGATTTTGATCAGATGAAATTGATAATGGTACTAAAAACATCACCACATCTTTGTTGTATATAAATTCATGTTGATCGCATGATAATTCTCTATAATTATAATAAAGTGAGTTGTAATTATAATACTATCCACATCAGCCGATATATCATTATTTATTCATGATTTCTTTGGATGTCCCATTAAAAATTCCATGGTAAGTTTTTGCATTTATATGTAGGTATAGGTAGTGGTTTTGTCATCCCCTTAGAAATTTTACATTAATACATAACTAGCTGGCATAAAAACACCATGAAGTATATATGATGATTTATTTCTAATTATTTTCCCATTAAATATTTTCTTGGATATCTTGATACATTTTTTTGCACTGTGGGTGAAAAAAAAGTTTAATTATGTGTATCATTAAAAAGTTCACTCTTTATCTCTGTATTGCATTATATACATAGACATGAAACAAATATTATAACTATTTAATCATCAATTATGATCACATTGGGTTTACTATTTATGGTATATTCAACATTAATATGAAATTCCAAATCATTTCCTTTAGTAACATTAATATTCTCTATATAGAAAAAATAAGAAACCATTAGATAAAGGATTGAGGATATTCCTGGCCTTATGATTCCTACACCCATAATTTTTTAATATATGAATATTTCAGCCTTCTCCATTATCATCACTGATAATTTTACATTATCTTGTCTAATATGATCATCTTCCACATCATTTTCCATACAAATGTGGTTAGGGATTGGGAAATCAGAATCCTTGACGAGCTTTAACCATTTTTTGATTAATCATATTAATCTTTTTCTATGTGGATATATAATTTATGATATTCTGGTCTGTATAAATCTCACAATTCTTTCCATAGAGATATTTCTGCCAGATTTATAACATTAATATCACATCCCACAACTCCAATTAAATCATGTGATAGTTTTTCTCTTGAACATTATGATTCCTTGTTGTGTATTGTATTAATTTATCATTTTTCATTAGTACAATGCCTAATCATTTCATTGGATTATCCTCATATACCACTAATAATTCTACACATGGTGGTAGTGTAAGTATTGTCATAGTTATAGTCCCCTTTTTCAACTATTTGATAACGTCATTACATTCAAGGGTACAAAAAACCCCATATTAATTTACATGTAAGCATGGTTAGTGGCTTTTACCACCATGATATGTTATTCAAATATAATCAATAATAATCACTTATACTAATGAATATATGGATCTGTGATATAGATTCTTTTCTGGACCACTCCTACTTTTACATTGATATAGAAGGGACCACATATATTCATTTTTTTGTTATAATAGGGCCCAATAATAATAATTTTTCATTTTAGAACTCACCCATACTATACATTGATTATATTTTCTCTCTTAATAAATGTATTCAAAACAATATTAAAATACACTTAATGAAATTCATTTCCCTTATATTATTTCCAATGAACATATATACAGATGAAAATATTTCACTAACATATCTAAAGACACTATTCCTTATATCTATAAAGACATTATTCCTTATATCCAAGATTATTTTTAGAGAATTGGGGAGTAAGAATTTTATCAAAATTACCACATCATGTTTGTGAATCTTTAGAAAGGTTATATGAGGGACATCCTACATGTTAACATAAAATTGGTTATATCCCAACTAAAGGTCCTCCATAGTGAAATAATTAGGTCTAAATAAATGATTTAATAAGTAATCCATTCATGGAAGTTGATGTTGTTTCTTTATCATGAATTTGTTTTCATAATGATAAAAATTTCATAGGATCATTATTATATCATTCTTCTTGATGAGGGGGATGAATCACCCAAGGCTGAAGCACTTGATTATATAAAAACATTATCTATATTCTCTTATTACTTTTCTTTTGGTCTTCCAACTCAATGGTGGCCATCCAATATGGAGTCATTCATATGTGAAGTGATTATGGTGTATGTTCAATTGAGAACTCATCCTCTCATTCAGGAGGAAGAAAAAATAATTCATTTGGGAAAACATCAGTGTAGTCACACAAAATGAGAATGTCTTCATGCATAATACTCGTCATATTATCATCAAATTGAGATATATATTCCTTACTATAAAAAATAATAACAACAATTTATTTGATGACTTGGAAGGGGAATAATCCTCTTCATTACAATTGCATGTAATGGGAGGATTAATCATGATTTTAAGAGTGATATACCTCCATAGAAAGTAGAAATTGTATTTTTATAACGATATCCAACCCATTTCTATTGTAAATTAATATCCACAAAAGGATGTATGATGATTTGTTTAGGTTCATTCAAAAAAAAATTACTATGGATGTGTTATATAATGTATATTCAATAATTTCCCCATTAGTTATTCTCTTAGTCGAATCAAAATATATATTTTTATGTGGTTTATTAATAATTATACTAAACAAGAAATATATGATAGAAATTGTTATACTATAAATAAATAGTAAATTTTCTATATATAATGATCAATAACTTAACCTAACACCACAACAATTTCAGGCTCCATTTGAGAGGTAGTGTTAGCATATTCTATTCCATGATACCTTGTCGGTTCTTGACATTTATTGTCTTTGAAAACCCTTAGGTTATGAAATTTTCTTACATATTTCCCATTTTCCTTTAGAAAATATTAGAATGATACACCTCTCATCTAATTTTGAAGTATATATACTTTACATTTATAAAATTACCAAAATTATTCTTCCTATGCTTTTTACATGTATAGTGTTGGGTTTTTATTCCACTATTGGATTAATCATATTGTACACCAACATTAAAAATCATGTTATTAATTTTATATCTTTTCCATTATTCAAATTAGAGTCTACAATATCCATTTTTATCATAAGAGTTCAAAATAAAATCTCTTCATATGTATGATTATATCTAATTTGGTATTCTTTTTATATACACGAGGTTTTACACTTAATAAGTTATTAACCTTACATTCAGTGTTCTGGAAAATTATAGTGTCATATCATGAAATCCTTGTAATTTTTTCCTCATATTCTTATATAGAATCTAATTCCATTAATTTATTATAACGAACTACCACTCCATATTAAGAGGGGTAGTTCATGGAAATTACATATTAGAAATAGTTTTTTGAATACTTCCCAATATATGTAATGGATTTTGTCTTTATACATACTGTTATTTATATGATTCAACCACTGATCAGCATCCCCATTAAAATAATGGAATTATGTCATTAATTTATTTTCTTCTAGGATTTGGAGTACTAAGAATATCGTCTCTAAAGAGGTAATCCATTTTTTCCTGATCAGAGGACTATAAAATCCACTTGGATTAGGTGGTATTTATCTCATAAATAAATCTAAAACAATGTGATCATTCTTAATTTAATGAGGGTGTTCCAAATGATTCAAGTTATCATTAACAAATTCATCTTGTTGATCTAGTACTATCATGTTTTTTTTGATCTCTTGTTCCAATAAGGCTTCAAATATCATTAGTGAAATCATCACATCGTCATTAATATTGGTTGCTAGAATGAGTTCTCCAATTTCTAGCCATTAAGTAAATAATCAAATAATTAAAATTAGGGGTCTTGAATACTAAACAACTAATCTTGCAAAATTGAATCTATGAACAAAAAATGATAATCATAGGAATGAAAATAAAATTCTATCTTGTGATTACCATTGTTTCAATCAATCTTATACATGGTGATAGAATTATCCCTAGTGTTGTTACTAAATTTTTCTAATCATAATAAAAAATAAATAAATATATTTTTCAATAATACCAACAAGAAGAACCCAATATTTTAACACATTTTATTAATTTATTTTAAGAATTATTTCTAAAAAATAAAAACCAAGGATCGATAATTATAATGTATTTTCGATGGTATGGTATATATTTTGGAAACAGGAACCTATAATAAAACATATTTTTATAAATCATCATTTTATGATACCAAATCCCATGGATCTCCTATAACTGAATATGATAACCCTTAGAATACATAGAAAAATGGGGTGAGCTAGATAGCCCTGTTAGAGAATATACATGATAATTAACCATAGAAAAAGATTTAGAGGAAAAAATATGATGACATAAAATTAATGGTTCATGAATAAAATAATGGATGGATAAAATATAGACCATTAAATCAAGATATCATTGTAACATATTAATTTATAGTAAACATATAAAATCACCTAAACATGATTCATAGATAACTTCCAATGCTATAACACATAGTGCAGGATGTTCCGAAATGAATTTGGTTTACTCACTAAAACCATATATAATATCTCATGATACTAAAACATTACCCAATTAATTGGAATACTATATGGGATCACCCATCATTAAACTTACGATCATATGATTTCCTTATAAATAATCATACAAAATAACTATACATAAGGGTTACCCATGATAATAAATGGTAGTCGTAATCCTATCATATTGAATAAAAAAGGTTCTTATCATAATGGTATCCTTAAAGAATGGATTTAAATAACTATTGAGTAAAAATAAATTATTAATATGAATATATCAGTAATAAATATTTAAAAATAATTTGAAATCATTAAAAATATTAGTTAGGTAACATTAGAATTATGACACATTGAGCATTATTTTAAGGAAAAGTGTAATTTTTATTTAAACATGATAAATGAATAATAATTTCTATAAAACTATAAAATGAATAAAATATAATTTCAAGATTAAATAAGTGATTTTAGAAAAGTATTGGTTTTCATAATAGTTTACACAGTAAACATGAAAATGTGTATGATATATAGAAGTTCCGTTTAATCATATTTCATATCGAGAGGAATTGAGGAGGGAACTCATTAAAACATGTAATTTCACATTAAATACGGATAAATTGAACTACATAAATCATTTTTTTTACATTTATTGGTAATAAAAGAGATATTTATAAGAATAATAAAGTTATTGATTTAGGAAAAGAGAGAGAAGGTGTAACCCAATGAAAATATAGTGGTTCTAATAGATCTCCTTACCTTATATTTGAATGAATTTTTGAAAATCACATGTATATTTGTTAATCATATTAGATTCATTTATTACTTAATTCAGGACCTCTTACACATGTGTTGGAACTATTATTATTTTTGAAGTTCATTAATGGATATTTTGATAAGTTATGGTGTTCAATATTTTCATCTAAGGAGTGTCACTTTCATTTATTTGTGGTAGGTTCACATTTTTTATAATTATTAATGTTCATATATAATGGGAATACTATTACATATTTTGACTAAAATTTTATTCATAACCATCTAAAAGATGATTATTTTGGTTATTTTTCTGACCATCACTCGTTACATTCAATTTATTTAATATCATGTATATTTATTAGTTCTAAAACACCAAATAAGTTATATAATACTTATTATAATAAAATTTATCCATAATAATAGTTATATGAGTATCCTTGATGGTGGTAACGGAAAATGAAAAATCATCCTCAATGGAAACTATTAACCATTATTATTTGGGAAATGGGTTCCCTTTATTGAAGAAGATGTGATGAGAAAAAAGGTCGTATAGAAGATATTATATAAAAAACAAAAAATATACAATATATAAATGATAAAGTATTTATTATTCATTTAGGGGTGAAATAAATTATGATATGTTAGAGGAAGAAATTAAATTATTTGAGATAGTGTCAGAATGTTCAAACTTGAATATCACCTCCTTGAAATCCCCATTGGGTATCATGAAATTTGACTTTTGGTTAGACCATATACACTTGGATGTGGGAAGAGTATGGTGGAGTGTATATTAGATATTTTGAAACCATCATGGATAGGTAGTTGTGTGAGGAATGAGTGGTATTTATAGCGGGATGACATTGATGTTTTTTGAATGTCCCAAAAAATATAAATATAATAATAATCGTATAGATCAAAATTCTTCCAAATGGACCATACATGAATAGGGGAATACATTTTACCCATATATTAGCCTATTTGGGATTATATATGGTTATTATTATCTTTAAATAATTTAATAAAATTTTATTACCATAAAATATCATATTTGTCAAATTTTAAACAATTAACTATTTTGACATTCAAATCATCAATAAAATAAGTAAAATTCCAATCACTTATTTTAATATATCCTAAAAATGACTTGGTGATCTATATAATTATTTTATATCATTAAATGTCCCCAATTATAATTATTTTCATATTTATAATATCATTAATTAATTTTGTTCATTAAAATAATAATTATTGTATCATTGTTGTGTACTAATTTAATGTAATTATTTATCTACTAAATACTAAAAGTAAATTACCATGATGTAAATTAATATATTATATTACAAAAGGCTATTTTATGTAGACTATATCTATTAGATTACAACATATTGTATTTTTTACAAAATAAAAACAATAGTATGAAATTTTTGACTATTCATTAAATATAAGAATTTAAGGGTATTAATATTATCCAAGTGGATTTAAAACGTCCTAAATTTGTCCAATAGATAAATATTTTTGTAAAATACTCATCTTATTGAATTAGGGAATTTTTTTGGTCATTTTATAATATATATCATATTATTATTACCCATAATATTTTAATTTACATGAAACTGTTTTAACCAAAGTTAATATGGCTACTATTTATATATTAAAAAATTAATGTGGAATATTTAATAAATTTAGAACTCCTGATTGAAAATATGGACTCAAATTTTTAATTATAAATTAATTTATGTGGAATAATTTATTTTAAAATTAAGAAGAAAAATTACAATGAAACCCAATTTTTTAGAAGGATTCCTTTCATGGGTATAAAAAACTGTTAATTCAACAATTAAGTTCATTTAAAATAATTTTTTTAATTATAATAGAAATAAATGAAATATATTTTAAATTTAAACCAATATATTATTTTAATTTTTATATTCTTTTAAATAATATATATATTTTCAATGTAAATAAGTATTTTCAATATTCATTAAAATTTAATAAATATAAGAATATTATCAAAAATAAATTCTAATATCATTTGGAATGATAAATTAAAAAATGAATTTATTATTTTCAAATACATTTTATTAATGTGTAAAGATTAAATTATAATTATTTTATCATAGAGAGAAATAAAATATTCATGGTTTGAATAAATTTTATTATATTACTATAAATAATGTGTATATTTTTTAAGAATTAATGTTTAAATGTATTTCATAAAAATAAATTCCAATTCATTCTTACCAATTGAACTTCAAGGTTTTAATGGCAATGTAAAACAATAATTTTTTAATAGCATCTCACTATTTGTCTAAACTTCATGTTGTGTGAAACACATACAACTGAATTAATTAAATTTGTTAAATAGAAATATTTTATAAAAACATTGTGGTTATAGTTTAACTTTTCTAAACCGTTTCATTTTTTAAGTAGGAATAATACAAAATTTGTGTTTAGTTCACAAAATAACATCCTCAACATATTATACAATGTTTTCAAACTCTGAAAATTTTCTTGGTTACATTAATGTGATTAACATAGTTTCAAACTCATCATGGGCTTCATATATATATATATATATATCAATATGAATCTCCCATAGGAATTTAATATTGATTTATCATTAGTGACCCTTCCATTTGGTGATGAATTCATAGACCCTCTAATTTAAATTTTTCATGAAATTTGAATATCAATGGGTGTTGTATTTTATATAATATATCTAAATTGGGAAAGGAATTTTTTATGATATTCATCGAATTTTGGATGGATGTAGCTAAGAAAAAATTATACTATAATATTTATAGTGGCATCAAACTTTTTATAAACAATATTTTTTTCAGAATATTTTTGATCAAGTGGGATAATTATAGGTCCACATTGAGACATGATATGTGACAAGTGATGCAATAGAACTCCAATGCAATTTATGGTAAAAAAATGGAATAAAAAAATTAGAGGTGTAGTATCATCCACATGTTTATGATATGGTTTTTTTGGGCAATTGGTTACACCATCCTTCTATAGCTTCAATTAAAGTGTAAAGAGAATATATGGTATTGGGATTATATAGATGAAATAATAATGGCATAAATACATAAAAATTGATTGAATTATAATCTTTGAATAGATATCCAAACAAATATCATTAGTTGAAAAAAATCATAGTAGGTTCTAGGATACTGTACAAGTATTAGTTGATAGTTTTTTATAGTATAGAAAACTCTTTTTCTCCCTAAATCATTGGGATATAATAATCAATATTTTAGGTCCTAGATCAAAACGTATTACTCAAATTCCTCCCAAATGGACTGGGTAACAACATCCTGATGAGTTAGAAGATAAATATTTACATTTTATTGATTATTATACAAAATAGAAATATTTCCTCTATAATATTTGTCATTTAATATTTCATTACGGTCGATCATACCATTATTCAATGTTCATTATTCATCAGTGGAGTGAAATTCTCCCTCTCTAGGTAGCGTATATAGTATATTTACAAATTTATATTACTCTTTAATTGGAGGGAATCAAGATGGTGGAATCTAATCATTTCAATTTTCCATGTTTTATTCCTTGTTTTTCTTCCAGGTTCACAGACAATATTATTTGTTTTTTTGAACCATATCTCAAGAGAATATTTATTCAAACCAAATTGAAAATTTTTTTTTCTTGGTCTTCATCATCTTTCAACTAAACAATGATTATAATTATCAAATCTTACCAACGATCATGAATCATTTTATTCAATTCTGAAAATTATATGAATCTATTTCATTATCCCCTTTTCACATGTAACAAATAGGGACTCATCTATGTCACCTTATTTAGTGGGATATTTCTATTTACAATCCATATAGTGTTTAAATTCATTTCTACAAAATCACCTCTAACTCAAACATGTGGATGATGAGCAAGATTTATTTTGGGGTAATTCTCATTGTCAATTCCTTGAATGATATGGGTGTTTCACATACTATAAAAAATGGTAATGATGATAACTAAAGAATTTTTTTACCTAGACATAAAAATAGTTATATTTATATGGAAGGTGTTGAAAATTTACCCTTATATAAGTGATGTTGTTTCCATTATTCCAAAATAATTTAACTCAAAACCCATTGAGGTTTGGAATATTCTAGGAGTGGTATCTGTCAATAAAATTAACCTAGTCCAATGAGGTAGTATTCTCTCAAATAGCTTACATAGAAACTTCCAATGTACATTCCTCAACATTGTGCCTTTTTATTCAAGATATTTCTTTTGAAATGAGTAATAAATATTTAATAGGCACAAAATATTATGTAGTATATTGTTTTCACACGTAAACAATATTAACTATGATTGATGTGTGATTTTTTGGTATAAATGGAATCATATAAATTTTACATTCCCTTTGGTCAAGACACTTTATCATTGAATAGAATAGATTCATTTACCATATAGGCTAGTTCGAATGTTCTGTATTTTGTTAGATGAACTCTTTGGAAAAAATGTTATTTTAGGATTCCATCTTTTTTTACTCGGTTGTATTAGGAGTTGGATAAAGTGTAATGGTAAAAATTCTTCTTATATCAGAATATGAATACATTAAAAGGAATCAATGATAATCTGCTGATGTTCTGAAAACCATTTGAGAAAATCATTCCATAATAAATCAAAATACATCTCTGAAAATGAATTTTTAGTTGTGATGAAGGTAGAACTATCAACATAGAAGCACAATTTGTTGACTGTCTAGATATTGTCATTATATATCATATATGGGAGGTTATTATCCATTATCTAATGAATGGTGTCGAAAAAAATTATTTCATTCAATAAATACAACATTATAATATTTTGGATGTCATATCGAGGAGTTGGAAAGGGAAAAAATATTTTATAGATTCTATCTATAGAAATTTCAGTTCATATATCAATGTCAACATCATCATTTAAAAGAAAAAGTTATTCACGTTACTGTAACCATCATGGTTTTGTTCTATGTGTCTTATTATTCAGGTGATTATTTCCTTCCATTGATGTGGATCATGTAAAATGGATAATAGATTATACTTTAGGAAAAACTAATCTAGATCCATCATGATAGTCCCTATATGAAGGATTTTTTTGAATAGTGTTCCATAATGGGGGACCTTCTATTTATGAATTACATGGAGGACCCACAGAACTATTAATCAGAATGTCACATCAAGGAAATATATGGTTGAATCCAAGTATTATTTAATATTAACATTCAACTGACTTTAGTACCACAATAATAATGTGTTTTATGGTTTAATGATCACCTATTCTAGAAAATACAATAATATGGTCCATCAATTATTCTAGTGTCTTCTTTTGGATTGATAATTTTGAAGATTCTCTTTTTAATGTAGGTTGGTAAAAAAAATTGGGGCCTTCCCCCAATTTCTATAGTGATGTTTATGATTCAATATAATAAGATCACTAAACTAGAAAATGATATGGATCTATCCAATAATTTACATCAGACTATTCCATTGGGACATTTCATTCTAACTAGGAATATTTTCCCGCCATTAAGCACCCAACATACTATTTCATTTGTCTTCTTCTGGATTAAGGGGTGGAGGGATGTACTCTTACCCCTATGATACAACATAGATATATTTACATGCCTCATGGAAATAAATTGAATTATGGGACCACTCCCATGTCTCTTTGAAAAATTACCAATTTTCCACATATTGGGAGTGGGGATGTGGGCCGAATTCGAAGCATTTTTGGGTTATTCCAATGAGTTTCTTTATCATTGTTGAAAAAAGATATATGTTTTGATCCTAATTTATTTAATATGTTTAATAACTGTTTTCTTATTTATTCACTATCAAGACATACTAACTGATCTTTAAGATAAGGGTTAGGATATAGTTTTTTCCATCAATTTCCACCATGTCATTTTGGTAGGATTTTATAATGGGGACATTAATATGTGATCATTAATTAATGGAAGTTGTAATATCATTCTGTTACTATACTTAACATTCAATATAGATGTGTTGATAAGCCTCATGTTCTAGAATGGAAATATATTTCTTCAATATGTTGAAATATATTTTCAATAAGACACTCTAATCAGTGCCTCCATAGTAAGATGATATGTTTATTGGTCCCAAACATGGACATAAGATTTCTCAATAGTTTATTACTTGATTTATTGGATAGAATCTTTCATAGAATTATGATTATAAAACCTCTTTATTTTTATGGACTGTCATCAAGATTGGTGATAAATCCAAGAGGACCAGGTCATTGTGATAGTGTGAGGAATCTAATGGGTGACTTCATCTTCAGAATATTGATGAGGGTTGACACTTGATTCTAGCAATAATTGAAATTTTTATGGGTCCTCCTAGGTTACTATTGAACTATGGTGAGGATTCATTTGACCACCTGATTAAAACCATATAATATTTGTGGTGTTTATTATTTTTATTCATGGATAAAATTAAATCAGGGTTTGAGGGGGTGATATACATCACTGATTCAATGTTACCATCATTTGGAAGGAAGGGATGGGAGGCCTCAGTTTTCAGAGACTATCAGATGGATCCAATTGGTTTGATAAATACCATTTAATAGGTAATACATATCAATTTTAATTTGAAAATGGTGTTATAGGTTATGGATGGGTGACATCAAATTTTCAACCAATAAGACCACATCATTTGGAAAATCAAAATACAAGTAATTATTACTTGAGGAAGATCCATCCCATTGAATAGAATAGAGATTTTGGTGGGGTAATATGATCTTAGGAACACCAAAATCAAAGAAGATAATTCAATATAGTATCACATGTCTATATGTTCATCCAATCATTTTCATACGAGTACATGGTTTCAATTATTTTTGTCAGAAAAACATTATTATTGGGCTCACCATTTTTTATGAAACATTAAAATATAAGTGGATTGATGCGGGGGAATCCTAGTTATTTTTTGTAAAAAATGATTCAAATTAGGTTCAACATTTTTATTTCAATAGATTTTTAGATTGAGTTATTCATGATATGGAAATCATAAACTAGTTTATTTATCTACGAAAATAAATATCATTGAGTAATGGACATATATTTTAGGGTGTTTTCTAGGTTTTTTATTAGTGATTATTTGGAATGTTCAATGGATGGTAAGAATGGAGGTACGTATAATCACACCACATATGGGGTAATTATTTCCAACTAAAATATATTCCAACAATTTAAATACGTATTCAAGGATCTTTACTAAAATCAAAGCGTCAAACTAGTCCCCCCTAGGTTAGTGATTGACTATTTTCATTCTTATATGTATACATATTCAAGTGTTAAAAGTTATTAATTTTTGTTCTGTATAAATTTTTTTATATCATATTTGGTTACATTGGATTGAATCCATGCTTCAAGGTAATTTGGATTTTGTCACATCATAGGATGGAATAGTTGTTATTAAGTTGAGATTGAACATAAAAGTGGTTTCCAACATATCCAATAAAAAGAATTCAATAACTATGTAGTTTGAGTTATAATTTTTTGGGACATAAAAGGGTCTGATAAATGGACTATTAAAATAAATTTTATGGGAAAATATTTTATAGTTTCCATGAAATATCCTACCATGTACTTACATATCAGTAGCCATTTTTGATTGTCCACGATTTAAACATCACCCAATAAGGGATTCTTTGGCTAAATAGAATAAATATTATTGAAAGATATATTAATAGAATTATATCCCATGAGATTGAGTTTTGATGATTACATGGATTTATTATATCCCTCCATGTGGGGGAATGAATTCATTAGGGATATGCCTCGATGAAAAGTGTTCTAAAAAAGTATGTCCCATGTGAATATGATAATTGAAATCATAGGAATATATATTGTTGGGGAAATGAAGTTTATGATATCAACATGAATATTTCCCCATGAGTGTTGATTTTTAAGGTATATATTATTAAAATTAAACATGAGATAGGATTCTTATGTATTAAGGTTAAGGAAATTCAACGCCCATACTTTTCACGAAGTATAGTTTAGGGGTGTGTGACCTGACTCTATGATGATATTTAACGACATGTGGTAACGTTGTTTCAAAAATTGATTAATTTATTGTATTTGGGATGTCTATGTAATGAATTTAGTGACAACATGGGATCAATTAGGGTATAGAAATGTGAAGATAGCTAAGGAATATAGGTTGTGTAATATATATATTTCGAGGTCATGATTGGAGGCACAATGATTTTGAAATTACCACAATCAATATATATATCCATGATCACATGAGTAACATCTATGTGATAAATAAAACATTTATGACCATAAATGATACATGAGATTATTCAATTAGAATTGGAATTGAAATGTGTGCAGAGTATTCCATTAGTTGGTATCCACACCCAAATGAACACATATCTAACATGAATCATATTGGGTTATATAAATCAAAGGAATACCATCATCACATATTCCAATATTATGATATGTGAAAGATGTTTAAATAGGAAGGAGTCTGGAATCCAATATGAAAGGACAGGGCCTTACTCACAGGGATACCCCATCTAGAATTAATAATTTGTAAGATAATAATTAAAACATTGAGTAAGGAAATACCTCTCATATTTCCTTCATATAAAGTAATATTATAAAGGGAATCCATGATTTTGATCCTATTTAGTGTATTAAATATATGTTACTTGAATTTAAAACCACATTTTATTAAAAGATTACAAATTCAATGTGGTAAACATTGATTTCCATGCCCTAATATTCTGTATCTGGTGGCCTTAGAGGAGATTTTAGGTTATCCTTTTTAGGGAAGGCCATAGGTAAAGGAATGTATATATTTAATTTTTGGACTTCAGTATTGGTATATATATATATTATAATGATGGAGAAATCAGGGATGCTTTTCATAAAATCTTCAAGGCAGAAATAGCAATCATTATGGATCACATAGTCTTTAATCAGTCCCAATATGCCCATAAAAAACATATTATGTGCATGTAATTATCCATCTAATCCCAATGTCTTATTCCCCTATGTGATTCATGATGACTTTTTTATAATCATGTAGTTATAAGGGTATAGAAAGTCTATGGAAACGCGAACATAAAAAACATAAATATTTCCACATTTTAGTTGAATATTCAATGAACATCATAAACATACACTCCCAAATATTCATAATAATTAGGTCCATTATAGGAATGGTAAAAACTCATCTAATATCATGAATGTTCACCAAATGCCCCAAAATTTTCTTCACACATAGTACAATTCCTAGATTAACCCTACATAATACCTTTATTAAAACCTATTAAAGTAATCATACGAAATGATGTGATTAGATTGACCTTAAGGGTAATCAAAACTGTCTCAATCAATGATCATAAGTGAGAAAAATATAATCATATGGGTATGATAACATAATAATAACATAGAAAATTCAACAACAAAATGAAACAGATATTTAATCATGAATCATGGAAAATGTCATTATCATAATAAAATATATAATTCACAAGATTGTGGAATCAATGACAATGAATCATGGTCCATGAGAACATGTCATGAGAATTAGATATAGGGTTTTGGAATATACATGGGAATATAAAATCAATTACAAAGTATTGGAGAACTTCCAAGACTATAATAGTATATTGTACATACTACTCATTCTACTATTTCCTTATTCAATGTTTACATCAAACACAATAATATTTTATAAATCCCTTACTGAACTCAGCTTACTCTCCCATATAATCCATATTATATCATAACATACTAATTTTTATCCAATTATTTAGATTTATATTTAATTATATAACACCCACAAGATAATTAAATATATACATAATTTTGAAAAAAATCATAAAAACATTAATTGTTTCTTTATATCATTAACCATAGAAAGGTAATTGATATCTCAAACAATTAACTAGTTCACAATAGAATAAAATATGAAAGGGAAAACATTTTCCTAAAAATATATACATAAATTAATAACAATCCATCCAATGAAATTTAATATATGGTATCCTTATAAAAAATCCCTAGGGAATCATATGAAACCTCAAAGGATGTCGGCATACATAAAAAATACTTTTATAAGAATAAATAATTAATTATAAGACACATATAAATAAATATTTTCTTAATAACATAAAAAATTTATGTTTTCAAAATATTGTAGAAAATATTTTATTTTAAAATATACAAGGAATCATTTTATAAAATATTCTATAAAAAATAGTGGTCATGGTTGTGGGAAAAGTCATTCGAGAGGTATCCATTACAAAATTGATTCCAATCCAGTTATAGTAAAATTTATTAAATAACATGTTTTCAAAAATATTTTAAGAAATAATTAAATTATGAAACATTGAATTAAAATTAAAATATGGATTAAAATGTATATGTAAAAATTGTACCATAGAAGAAAAAAAATCTTGAGTAAATTATAATTAATATGGACAAGGTGAAAAATTCAGTGACTAAAGTGTTTATAAGATCTGGTTTTTTTAAAAACATTTTCTCAGTCATTCAATATAGTAATGGGAGAAAATTATTAATATTAACATCTTATTTTTTGAAAATAAATAATAGAATATGTATATGTGGTTTAAAGTATAAAATTATTATAATTTCCATCCATGTAAATAACTTATATATTCATTACATATACCATTTTTACATTCAAAATAAATAATTAATGTAAAATGAATCTCCTCACTTAATGGAATTGTTTTCCACACATACACATGCAAGAAATTTTAATTTTATAATGGATGATAATGTAATTATTGAATCATACATATGTCAAAAATATCACATATAAATAATAAGAAAATAATAATTTCCAATCCCTATTGGGTGGTGATGGAAAATGAATTGCATCACTACGTGGAGACTGTAGTTTGTACATTCAAAGAAATGATACCTTCAATTCCCATTGGATGATAAAAGAGATGAAAAATGGTTTTCCCATAAATCTAATAACATATAATATATATATATAGCAGTATTTATTATTTGATGTTAAATAGTATATATTTAGAAGAATTAGGTGTAGAAATAAACATGAAAAGAGTCATGGAAGATTATTACTTCACTAATGAGATACCTCCATTTCCATAATCTATATTCCTTATGATTATCATATAATATGAACAAAATATAATGAATAAAGAAAATTAATATAGAATAATTTATTGATAGGTACTTATTAATATTAAGTGTTCAATTTTTATGAATATTAGAGGATAAGAGGATACCTTTCATAAGTGAAGGGATGGTAGGACATGTAAACCAACCAAAAAAATGTACATACTTTATATAACCAACCAAAAAAATTTATCAAGTTTACGTTGAATATTCACAGTTATCATTGCATTTAAACCTCATGCAATAGGTTTTAATCATAATTGTGCTAATAATGGTTTTTACACTTTTGACTATTCCTTATGAAATAATTAAAGTTGCTAAATTATTTTTAAAATTTTGATTAAAAATAACCATATAATTTTATAAAATTTAATTTATATATGTGATAGAAAATATTTTTAAACAAGTATGAGAATTTTCACAGAATCCATATATTTAAAAATTCATTTTTAATCACACAACTGGATTAATTAATATTCTATTACAATACAAACTTAGAGATTAATTTTATTATATTTAAATGAATATATTATCTTTTTATTTCATTAAAATCATTCATCAATTGATATTAATTTAATTAATTAATATGAATACACATTATATGGTAAATTTTTTTTATAAAAACATCATATATACCTTCATATGATATTATTTTTATTTTAAACCTATTGATACCCAATGAAGTCCATTTATACAATAGAAAAATAATATTTTTTAATGCCCGTAATTAATATTATAATAATATAAAATAACATTAAAATATCATAATAACGATAAATGAAATACTTATAAACAATATATTTCGAAACAATTACTTGGATTAATAGTATTTCCTTTGAGAATATTAAATTATTTTTGTATAATTACATTTCAATTAAATACATTATTATATTATATATTTAATAATATATAATAAATATTCATAAAACATCAAATTTATCATGTAAATAAATGTAGATAAAATGTAAATATATCAAAGAGAAATATATTATAGAATATCTACAATTTACATTCTACCACCATTATAAGACATTCAAATTAAAATATTTGTAAAATGGGGAAAATAAATAGTGGATACATCTACCAAACAAAATCTTAATGATTCTAGGTAGCTTCCTAAAATTTATAGTTTTGTCCTAAAACATCGAGAATATATGTGGTCTTATTCTAGAACAGTTTTATTCATTAACCTACAATTTATACCAGTTGTTCCTTATATAATATATCATCTATTAATGGTATGAACATTGAGTTCAATGCCGATGAATTATCTGGTATATACCTCCTCAATGTAGATAAATGAGAGACATTTTTACCTTGATATATGTTTTTTTGAAGTGTTATGTGATAAAAAACAATATATATATTTTTAAATGATTCAAAGATGATGATATATCATTTGATTACCCTTCAATTTTTTAAAATCTCATTACCTAATTCCATGTATATATTTATAGGAATACCTTATCACAATCATCAAATTCAAGATACGTCCTACAATTGTTAGTATAATACTTCTTATCATCTCTAAACTTCCCAAAAATGATACTAAAAAATTATAAACATCTCTATATTTTTCATAGTTATCTATGGAACCAATCACTATATTTTAAAATCATTATCTAAGAACATTTGATTTCATAAAATCTATACATACAGGTATTTAGAAAGAGCCCTCAAAATTCTCACTTAAAAGTAACTGTGGAATGAAAATTACACAACATGAATGTGTTGACCCAACCACCTTTGAAATCAATATTAATGGAGATAATCATATGTTATAGTTCATTAATGGTCCTATCAAGATGAATATATATCTATGGATGATATACAGCGTCAGTTCTCAATTTTGTATTCAATTCTCACTGACGGATTCCTCACTAAATTAATGAAAACCTCAAATCTGTATTAGATTTAATTGAATGTCGTATGTCATGAAACTAAGAAATTTCATTAATGTATATCTTGGTTTTGTTAACAAACAAAGTGGTATTCTTAGAAGGTGATAAATTTTGAGGATGATCAATGATAAAAAAAAATTATATTTATGTTCTTTAAGGATTCTGATGATGAAATCCATGCTAACTCTTTCCCATTAAATTTTTTGATAGGTAATGGATCTGACATCCCCTTTGACTTATTTATATTACAATTAAATTCCCGATATACCAACCATTGAGATACAGACATCGGAATTTAAATCATCATGTTTTCCAACATGTAATATTGTTTCATGTATCTATACATCTTCTTACATTTCGGATGGGAAATGAATGGTAATATATGTGACACATATAAAATATTCGTCTAATTCATGTCTACTATTAATGATATATAGTTTAACACCCCAATTTTTAATGATATAATTCTTTAGAATTAATCATTTTGATATTTTTTGAAACATACTTTCCCTAGTCAAAATGAAACATAAAATCTCATACCATAATAAAATAGTTGTTTAATTTTGAGAAATAAATATATATGAATATATTATGAAATTTATGTTGTTTAAACATATATTATATAAAATATTTTTTTATAAATTGAATCAAATAAAATAATTCCAAAGGAAAAAATAATTTTTTTAATGTGTGCAATGTGTATCTTCTGAAGAATATAAATTTATAATTATTTTTGAATTATAATTATAAAATCGATATGTTATATATCGGGAAAAAATTATCACTCATCTAATAAGTTGACTAATAATCAGATAAAAATAACTCTATTTTTATAATTAAAAACTATATTTTTCAAAATAATTTCCCATCACATCTTGAAAAGATAATTTATAAATATTTATGTAGTCGCAAAAAATTATATGAAATAATTAACATTAATTTATAAATTAGTACTTAAAAATTATCTTATATTGGTGTTTTGATCATTTTATGAAATGATTTATTTTTTCATTTAATAGTAAAAAATAATGATTTTTATTAGAAATTTTTATTTCCTTTATGCATTTAAAAAGATAAACACCATATTAATTAGTTTAGAAACTAAAATTAGACTAATAAAATCATTATTAATCCAATTTATTCCATTTTATTTTATTTTATGATTAATTTTTATATAAAAACCTTTTATACTATAAAAAACATTTTTTGTGGAAAAATGCATTTTATAGCTCTTTTGATTTTATTTTTATTTAAATTTTTGGAAATATATGAATTGAATTTTGTAAAATCTATTTAATATTTGTAATCATAATTAGTAATTTTTTCCCTAAAGGTAATTTTATATTTTCATAATTTATAGTAAACAATGTAAAAATTAAATATATATCTAATGGTTAAAACAGGTTTATCTGGGGATTAAGCAAAATATCTAGGGTATGATGGAAGATTACACATCACTAAATCTGATTTTCATGTCATTTTTAGACCATATACTATCCAAAATTTGAATATACTCCTATTATTTTGCATTTTTTTGAAATGAAATTATGATTTTTTACTCTATTTGAAAATTTTCATGTGACTTCCATCTTCCACTTATAATAGGATAGACAATCTCCACTTCTATCCTCACATCATGTGGCTTGTAGATAAGAAAATATTTTCCCCATAAAATAAAATCAAAATTTTCTAAAATAATAAAAATATTATATCAGATATCATTATTTTTTATTATTTTTATTCCATAACCTATTTCCATCCCCATTCACATGAAATTAAAATGAAATCACATATCGTGTTTATGGAAGTCCACTGACTCAAGAATTGATATAGTTCATTTTCCATCACTACATCTCATTGATAGAAAAAAAATTATATATTTTATATTTATATAAAAATTTTAAAACAATAATACTTTTCGAGACTTAATATCCCTATACCTTGTTACCTTCCAATCTATTTCTAAATTACAACGACACTATTGACTATGTGTGTACTACAGCCCCCATGATGCAATGCGATAAATTTTTAATTTTAATTTTAGTTGGATGGTAATAAGATAATATATAATGGATATATATTATATATATTACAAAATATTTAGTCTATAAGGTTCTATTATTATTTAAATATCATTATTTTCATCCTTTGAAAAATATAAACAACGTTCAAGCATATGTACGACCTACTATCACCATGAATGGTGTAATTCATTTTTATTCTCATCATTTATGGATTAATGTATATAACATTGCAATGAATATATATTATATCAAATCATTATTATAATTTTAGAGACTTTGGATACATGATGAAATTACATATATTGAAACTATAGATCCATGAAATACATGAAATTGGAAGCACTTATTATCCGGAATAATAATTTTAATAAATATTTTTTAGTAGAAGAGTAATATAATAATATATGTAAATCATATATGTAATGATTTATATTATTATCATTCGAATATATATATATATATATATACAATTATTATTCGAGATGATCCATCATATTTTAGAAAATGTTCAATAGATGTAAGGGTTTATTTCCCAATCTCACCATTATCTGGGATTTTTTTTATCATCTGATCAGAAGAAATTAACATTACCTTTAAAAATTAAAACTAATATATTTTCCTTTACATAATTTATTTATATAAATTAAATTATTCTATTAATTTTCTCTCTTTATGTACTCATGTTAGAAAATTATTTTTTAACGAAAACTTACCATGTCATTATAGTCGATTAGGAAACCATCTCTTCTATGTGAATATTATACATTAAAAGTCTAAACAGATATGTTTAATAATATAAAATGATTTAGTAAATATATTTTTACCAATTAATTACTTTTAATTTTTTTTAAATATTATATTATTATCATTTTCTGAATAATGTACTTTTCACCTTTTTACAAAATTATGAATGAAGTGGTTTTTAACTTATACAACATGAACAGGATTTACTGGAACCATGAAAACTGACTTTATAGAATCATAATATAAAATTTTTCAAAGTTAGTTTCAAATTAAATGTTATCCACTAATTTTTTTTAGACATTAAAAAATTGATTTTTAAGTGAAAAAATATATCACTGAGGAAATATTGCATTACTAATTTTAATTTATATTGG
Organism: Viscum album; assembly: GCA_963277665.1. Classification (NCBI taxonomy): domain Eukaryota; kingdom Viridiplantae; phylum Streptophyta; class Magnoliopsida; order Santalales; family Viscaceae; genus Viscum; species Viscum album. Next base: position 447,246,541 of record OY728160.1, read on the forward strand.
ACTATGTCAAAATTATTTTTTGAATATTATTCATTATTAGTGATTCAATATTTTTTACCATTATCCATTTTACTATAGATTGTTTATTCATATTATTATTGACATTAGAGACAAATAAAATAAAAATTATGCTAGTGTCTCAATATTAAATTTTATGTAGAATATGTTTAAAACAATTTATATGATAAATGCATTCAAATAAGTTTGTGATGGGTGGAGACTAATATTTATCCTTGATGAATTGGTATATCTCATGAGACAAACTAGTTTGGTTATTTATTTGCGGGGATACCAATTTATTCATGATGTCTTATAAGGATGGATTCCTGATAATTTAATGATGGATAGAATTTTACATTGAATCATTATGAAACATGCTACTAATATCCATGTGAGTATTTATGTCATTTACTACTACAAATACGGGCATTAACAGCACTAAAAATGGGATTTAACTGTGCTAAAAAAGCACTGTAAATCTCGGCACTGATAAACTTATCTTTTATCAGCGCTTCTTTAGCGCTGTTAAAGGTGTAGTTTATCAGCGATTTTTTAGCACTGATAAGAGAATGATTTATCAGCGCTAAAAGAGCACAGATAAATGCCCTCTCTACTTCTACAATAAATCTATAGCAGCACACCCGAACACCTGAAAAAAAACAGCATCTCAATAATCCAATTAAAGTAAGTATACCCATACAAAATTAACTCATAAATCATAAGAAAATTAGACCAAGTATACCCATACAAAAATTATACCCGTACACCATTAACACATAATTTATAAGTAAATCAAGTACTTAAAGAAATCAATTCAGAATTCAGGGGGTTTGGGGGCTGTTCAAGGGTTTGGGGTGGCTGTCCAAGGGGGGTATGGGGTGTCCGGGGGGCTTTCTAGTTCAATCCTAAGGCTCCACATGGGTGTGTTTTACCAATACATAAATCTTTGGTCTTTTCTCTATCCACTATGCATCATGTTCTCAACTTGAAAGAAGTTATAAGGTTTGTACAAACATTGAGGTGCTCATACATGGGGGGGGGGATGAATCTCATTAATAAACCCCAATTATAAAACCTGCAATAGGATATTGTAAGTACATGATCAGGCAATATGCACAACCGAGTTGAAAAAGAACTAGAATAAAACTAATAAAAATCATTATTGATCCTCAAATCCATGACCATGAATAAACCCAAATTAATTTTCCAAGTGCTGAACTTTTACCAAGAATTTCACAAGGATCGTTTCAACATTATAAAAATATAGTTTGACCAAGTCCTACCCCATCTACATCAAGACACATTGATTCTCAAGTATTAAAGCTTGATCAACCATACATACTTCATCCAATGTTATGGTTTCTCTGAGTACATCATAGGAACCACACAAAACATATAATATACCATGGTCTCCCCACTATATACATAATTCTCATTGACCTCCAATATGTGAGTTTTATTTATACTCCATCATGGGAATCCACTTATGGGAGTTTTCTCATCCATGGAATACCCTCAATAGTATCTCAGACCACCCATATGTGTTCTTCCAATTCCGACGCATAAGACCTACAAGGATCTCATCCTTATACTATGGGAGTACCCTTATTTAGGGAATAATACTAGGAAGCATATATTATTTACCATATGGGAGTATTATCATCCAAATAGTAATCCCTAGAATCATATCAACCCTCCAATATGGGTGTATTCTCATTTGAGGTATAATCTATATAATCATCTTAGCCCTTCCCTATGGGATTATTTTCATTTAGTGAATATTCCCGATACGAATCTCATCCCACTCCTATGGTTGTATTCTAATTTGGGGAATAATACCTATATTCATCTCATCCCTCCCCTATTAGAGTATTCTCATTTAAGGAATAAGACCCATAAGCATATCCACCCTCCCAAATGAGAGTATTTTCATCCAGATATAAGCCCATAAGTATCACAGACCCAAACACATGATCACCCTAGTATACCAGGACAACCATGACATGATATATATGAGGCCCCTGATAGATCACATTCCATGACCCCCCATTTAAAATATCAATGCAATCCGAATGCGTTTGGTTGGATTTCCGTAGGTCAGTTGTTGTTTTCACTTAAAATCGTGTACATTTTAAACAAAATAGAGACCCTTTTAGTGATCGCGGCCACACCATGCATTGGATTGATGCGGGGTTGACTCATACACATCACCAAGGAGCCTTGGATTATTCTTATAAATGATCAATGCAATCCGAATTCGTTTGGTTGGCTTTTTGTAGGTCAGTTGTTGTTTTCACTGAAAATCGTGTCCATTTTAAACAAAAATAGAGACCCTATGAGTGCTAGAGGCCACACCATGCCCCGGATTGAGGTGGGTTTGACTCTTAGATGTCACCAAGGACCCTTGAATCGTTATTATAAATAATAAATGAAATCGTAATGCTTTTGGTTGGATTTCCGTTGGTCAGTTGTTGTTTTCACTTAAAATCTTGTCCATTTTAAACAAAATAAAGACTCTTTGAGTGATAGCAGCCACACCGTGCCTCGAATTGAGGCGGGGTTGACTTCTACACGTCACCAAGGACCCTTGGATCATTATTATAAAATATAAATGCAATCCGAATGTGTTTGGTCAGATTTGCGTAGGTCAGTTGTTGTTTTCAATTAAAATCGTGTCCATTTTAAACAAGAGAGACCCTTTGAGTGATAGCGGACACACCGTGCCTCGGATTGAGGCGGGGTAGACTTTTACACATCACCATGGACACTTTGATCATTCTTATAATAGATCAATTCAATATGAATGTGTTTGGTGGGATTTATGTAGGTCAGTTGTTGTTTTCATTTAAAATCGTGTCCATTTTAAACAAAATAGAGACCCTTTGAGTGCTAGCGGCCACACTGTGTCGTGGATTGAGGATATGTTAACTCTTACACATCACCAAGGACCGTTGGATCGTTTTATAAATGATCAATGCAATCTGAATGAATTTGGTCTGATTTTCGTAGGTCTGTAGTTGTTTTCACTTAAAATCTTGTCCATTTTAAACAAAATAGAGACCCTTTGAGTGCTAGTGGCCACACCGTGCCTCGGATTGAGGCAGGGTTTGACTCGTACATGTCACCAAGGAACCTTGGATATTTATTATAAAAGATCAATTCAATCCGAATGGATTTGGTCGGATTTCTGTAGGTCAGTTGTTGTTTCCAATTAAAATTGTGTCCATTCTAAAAAAGAGAGACCCATTGAGTTCTATAGGCCACACCGTGCCTTAGATTGAGGCGAGGTTGACTCGTGCATGTCACCAATGACCCTTGGATCCTTCTTATAAAATATTAATGCAATCCGAAAGCGTTTGGTCAGATTTCTGTTGGTCAGTTGCTGTTTTTAATTAAAATTGTGTCCACTTTAAACAAGGGAGACCCTTTGAGTGCTAGCGGCCACACCGTGCCTCGGATTGGGGCAGGGTTGACTCGTACACGTCAACAAGGACCCTCGGATTGTTCTTATAAAATATAAATGCAATCCAAATGCATTTTGTGGGATTTCCATAGGTCAGTTGTTGTTTTCAATTAAAATCATGTCCATTTTAAACAAGAGAGACCCTTTGAGTGCTAACGGCCACACCATGCCTCTGATTTAGGCGGGGTTGACTCATACACATCACCAAGGACACTTGGATCGTTATTATAAATGATCAATATAATCTGAATGCGTTTGGTCAGATATCCGTCGGTTAGTTGTTGTTTTCACTTAAAATCATTTCCATTTTAAACAAAATAGAGACACTTTGAGTGATAGCGGCCACACCGTGCCTTGGATTGAGGCGGGCTTGACTCGTACATGTCACCACGGAGTCTTGGATCGTTATTATAAAATATAAATGCAATACTAATGCTTTTGTTCGGGTTTCTGTGGGTCAGTTGTTGTTTTCAATTAAAATCGTGTCCATTTTAAACAAGAGAGACCCTTTGAGTGCTAGCGGCCACACCGTGCCTCGGATTGAGGAGGTGTTGACTTTTACACGTCACCAAGGACACTTGGATCATTCTCATAAAATATCAATGTAATCTGAATGCGTTTGGTAGGATTTCCGTAGGTCGGTTGTTGTTTTCAATTAAAATCGTTTCAATTTTAAACAAGAGAGACCCTTTGAGTGCTAGTGGCCACACCATGTCGTGGATTGAGACGGGGTTGACTCTTACACGTCAAAAGGACCCTTGGATCATTCATAGAAAATATCAATGCAATCTGAATGCATTTGGTTGGATTTTTGTAGGTCAGTTGTTTTTTCACTTAAAATCGTGTCCATTTTAAACAAAATAGAGACCCTTTGAGTTCTAGCGGCCACACCGTGCCTCGGATTGAGGCGAGGTTGACTCGTACACGTCACCAAGGACCCTTGTATTGTTCTTATAAATGATCAATGAAATCCGAATGTGTTTTTTTTTGGATTTCCGTAGATCAGTTGTTGTTTTCACTTAAAATCTTCTCCATTTTAAACAAAATAGAGAACCTTTGAGTGGTTCAGCATTCTTGCATGTTGTTGGTCCATATCATCTGTTAAAATGGGAAAATGACTCATTGGAGAAAGGATATTTTATTTAATAACAATTATAATTTTCCTACAAACATTTAAATACAATAATGTTTCATCTTTTGATCCCCTTAACCCCTCTCAAAAATGACCACAAATTGTACATGTCCCCAAGTCAGGTCTTCATTGTATTTGTGTACAATATTCCATCAGGTATGTGGCCCACTCATTTCTGAACACATCTATATCGTCTTGTGAGTATGAGGCTTTTCGGTAGTCAGAGTAGTACTGCAAAATAAAAATATAAAAAAGTAATAAATAACTTAAATGAACTAGTAGTTGTTTTTAAAAATACCTCTTTAGGGATGCTAGTTTACTGATGAAAAATGATCTCTTTCATAAATTTACAAACATAATAACTGAAATCATTATCGTTTGTTTGTTTTGGACACTGCAAAAAATTTAATCATTAGAAGAATAAGTAGCTTGTGTTGAGATGTGTTTGAATAGTGAAATTTTATTATATATACCCTGATATTTGTCCAGACATAGTACTTGCTCGCCTCCCTATGCTTGGCCCCTGTCATCATTCCTTTTTTTAGACGATAATGATACACCGCCTTATCATAACAGAATCCTCAGTAAAAGATAATATAAATTATATTACTTGATGTTTAGACCTAAAACATAATATGTAGTGTCTTACAGATTCACAAACTCCATCATGTGTGGTCGTTTTGATGTATATCCTTTCTTTGAATCAAGAAAATAAATCTTCGGAGTATCCAAGTTCACCGAAATTAGCAACCAATGTTGCCTAAAAACACAAAAAGGAATAAGTAATAAAAGAAGTGAAAATATAATTGATATGCTTTAATCGTAGAGTATTACCCCTGCATGGTTGGTATTAGGAAAAGTCTGTCATCTGTAATCTTGCGTTCAAATGTTTTCAGCAAGCCATTCACTATTGCATCCCTTTTTGATGGCACTATTTTTGTTAGGTGTGTTGATGTGATATGAGGACTAACCAGTCCAAATCTTGGCTCATGGGAAAATCCCTTCAATTGTTTTTCATAAATGCGTCTGTAAACAATATAAAATGCATTTAGTCATAATTTTCACATTAGATCAGCTTTTGGAAAATCAATTCATAGAAACATACCTCATATATACATTTACAACTGTGATGCCTAGCCAACCGTTTTCAAGGATTCATTTACATTTTCAGCAGCAACGAAATCTTGACTTTTCTCTCCGTATATATTCTCTTTGAAAACCACTATATGATTATTACCATCTTTTAGCTTCGTATCCACCTGAGTATTCAATGCTAGTAAATGTGGATAGAGAACAGGTGGTGTTATTGTGCTTTCAGTAGCTCCTTGGGATCGGTTGGTCGGTCCTTTAGATGGTTTTGAGCTGACATTTGTCACCCCCTTCCCTTTCTCCGTCTATAACAACAATCATTTGTTCAGACCCTTTTTTCATTAATTGTTAAGGGTTTAGATTGAAAAGAAAAGGAAATAAATACCTCTTTGTCAGTATGTACTCTTAAAAGTTGTGACGTCAATGTAATGAATGTACCAATAGCCATTTTGACTATATGAATATCATCGTCATCAATTGTAATAGGTAGCTCTGTCTTTGGCTCATGAGCTACAGTAATCGTCACTTTCAGATGATCTCTTAGAAGTGGTCTATAATGCAGTGTGGCATCTGGGATATTGAACATTGTGGCCCTCGCTACAAGGTGATAGGTGGGTGTTGACAGATATAAATCACAATCATTATCACCCTGTAGAAGATGAGTACTAAAAAATTATTAGTGTTTGTCGGATTCATATATCATGGGAACAATTATTAGAATATTTATTACCACGGCCAAGACAGTTCTTTGAGGCGGATGGCTCACCTCAAAGCCGGTGGGGGGGTGGGGCGTGATGTTCATGAAGCGGTTGTTCTTGCCAGGGGCATTTAGCAACGTTCCGATAACATTGTCACATACATTTTTTTCCACATGCATCACATCAATAAAATGTCTGACGTACAAACAATTCCAGTATGGTAATTCAAAAAAACTGATCTCTTCTTCCAACCGATTTTCTCAAGGTTTTTCAAAAATGGTTTACCAAAAATAGTGTTCAGATATTTTACTTTCTCAAATAGCTGATCACCTGTTAGTGGACACATTGTTTCCAATTTTTCTGAACTTCCATTGAATGATTTCGTCCTAGATCGGTACTTATGCCGACGAGGTAGAAATCTACGATTTCCTAGAAACACATATTTCGATGAATGTATCAACCTAATTGATTCTGTATCTTCTTCGCACATGGGACACCCTTTAGTTCCTTTAATGCTATAGCCTGACAAATTTCCATAAGCAGGGAAATCATTTATTGTCCCATACAAAATCTCTCTCAATGTGAAGTATTCACTTTTATAAGCATCATACAGCATTACACATGAGCCCCACAATAACTTCAAATCCTCGATCAAAGGAGCCAGATAAACATCAATATCATTACCTGGTTGTTTTGGTGCTGATATAAGCATTGATAACATGATGAATTTTCAGTTCATGTAAAACCATGGTGTAAAGTTATAATTTTCCAACATAACAGGCCATGTACTATGAGTGCTGGTTTGAAAACCAAAAGGATTCACTCCATCTGTAGATAATGCAAGACGAAGGTTTCTCGGCTGTTTTCCATATTCAGGATACTCATGATAAATTTTATTCCAGTGAGGAGAGTCGGCCGGATGACATAATAACCCATATTTATTTCTTTTATATGCATGCCACGACAATTGTCTTGCAGTTTCTTCACTTCCATATAGACGCCTAAACCTTGGAATGATTGGAAAGTACCATACAACATTCGTAGGATTGTATTTATCTTTATTGTATCGAGAAGCACCACACTTTGGGCATTCTGTAAGTGATTTTTCCTCTTTGCGAAACAATATACATTCTTTCAGGAAGGCATGTATTCTTTCAGAAATTATTCCCATTGAGCGTAGCATTCGTCTAGCTTCATATGTCCAGCTTGGGAGCTCACTATCTTCCGGGAGTATGTCTTTCAAGAGAGAAAGTAGTTCCGTAAAACCGACATCCCTCTATCCTTTTCCTGCTTTCAATTTATACAACTTCAGTACAACTGACAATGTTGTATACTTAGTGCAAGCAGCATACAATGGCGTCTTTTCACAACTCTTTAACTTCTCAAACAATTTTGGGCAATCACGGAGTTCATCTTGAATTGTCTTTTTCATTTTCTCAATACGATATTCATCACCATTGACATATGTAATCACATCCTCCATACGGTCTTCTTCATTATCCAAATTTGTATTCATATCAGATGATCCATAAAACACAGTTTTATCCCGACTAGTAGCTACATTCGCCTTTTCTCTTTGTTTATTCCAACATTTATAACTCTGATCTATTCTGTGACATATCAAATGTTCTTCCAACTCCTCTGAAGTAAGTAGTCTAGAATAACAACAATTTAAACACGTACAAAGGATTTGCGAAGGATCCTTTGTGTGATCCTTTGCAAACTTGATGAACTCTTTCACTCCATTCTCTTACTGTATTGTTAAATGATTAGCATCCATCTAATCTTTATTCATCCCCATCCTAATTGAATCTCAAAATTTAGTATTTATGGTTCAAGTACACAAAACAAGAATTCCGAATACAGTAGAAGAGAACCACTTCCTTATAAAAACAGAGATTAATAGAGCCTAACCATTAGTATTTATTCATCTTCATTAAATATAATTACTTTAGATTCATTATAGTTTCCTTAAATCACCCCAGACCAAACACAAGAATAATCAAGTATGATACATCTACCACTCTTAGGTCTCTGCCCAATATTAAGTATCCTCATGCCTAAATACTCACTGCTGGTGGAAGTGAAACCGTTCCTGATGATCATGCCAAGAAGAAATGGAAACCAAAAGGGAGGAGTAAATCAAAATACCCCAAACAAGATGCAAAAACATGGTTTTTGATAATAGGTTAGTGGATTTCATGTTGGCTAGAATCCAATCCAATATACTCCACAAGTGGTGATGAACCCTATAATTGTTGCACCAGGTGAAACTGTCACTTGAGAAGCTGAGATCAATGAGACCCTTCCCAGCCATGAACTAAACAAACTCCATGATGGCCTTCCTTGGGAATGGGCTTCTACCTTTCCCTTCCTTTGGGTTGGAAATGACATTAAAGTCACCCCCAACAAACAATGGATGGTGTTTGGGATCAAAGGTATTTTGTTCAAAAGGGAAATCAATCGCTCTCAATTTTTTAAAATACCAATACCATAAACCATTTAAAAACAAGACATTTTAATTTATTTTGGAAATCATTCCCAAAAAAAATTCAATAAACAAACTCATGCCAAACCATTTGGAATTTTATTTAAAGAATCAACTTATTTTATTTTAAACCATGATTTTCATTTATAATATCAAATCCACCAACGGTAGAAGGGAACCTAATTTATTTCAAGGAAAAAGGTTAATTCACAACAAGATACCATCCATTCCATATATTATTTTCATTAATAGGGTTATTTTGTGCTTCAAAATGATCAAAACATGTCTAACCAACTTCAAATGGATAAAATATTAATTAATGAAATACATGAATCCCAAAAAGATATAGTATAGAAACACCCACTAGGAATCTGAATGAGTCTACTCAAATGAAGAACATCATACATCTCCAACTACATCGATGCTTTCCCATATACAACGACACCACTAGCTAGATAGTGACCCTCACCAAGAACATCATACATCTCCAAATAAGAGACTACAACCACTAACCATGAAGAACATCATAAGATGGAAATATACTAAGAACACATCCCTTCACCCAAATAAGAGACTATAACCACTAACCATGAAGAACCACAACGAGCATAATTTGAAACCCATGGAAAGGTACACCCAAAACTTACCAATGAATTCAAATGAAATACTTTCTAAACCAAACCATTGAAATCCTGAATTGTTCCTAACATCAAACCCCATCATATCTCTTAATAAATTTCTTTGATAACACTATTTCATGGCCTATATCCATATAGACCCCTCTATTGGTTAGTAGATTATATTGTAGTGACCCCCTAAAACCATCCTCCAACATGTCATGGGTTAGTGAATGCACTGGGGGTATTTATCAAAACCATGTGCAATGTACTTCTAAAAATAAATAATCGATATAGTTTAACATCAAGTTGTATAGATGATTTTTCGAATGATACCAAGTGAAAGTTAGTATGGTAAATATGTGTGATAAGACATTTTTGGTCTAACTAAAATGGGATATAGCCTAATGAGCGTATTTTGGATTTAAAAAAAATATGAATCTATGTGGTATAGGGTTTTTTCAACTAGTAGGAGTATGGACCACTTAGTGAATCCATAATACTCACCCGTAGAATAAAAAATCATGTGAATCATCCCCTTTACGCCATTTTCCATCAAGAATGGTTCATTTTCTTCAATTGGTCAATCCATAATACTCACCCATAGAATAAAAAAGCATATTAAAAGAATGATATACAAATGGGAGAGGAGAACAATATTGAAAAATGATTTGGAAAACATGCCTTAAAGGAGGTCCGGCAAACCGAAGCTTGAAAGCGTTGCAGGCGGAAGAGGTCCGGCAAACTGAAGCTCGAGGACACCGGAGGTCCGGCAACACGAAGTCAGCAAGCGGCGGAGGTCCGGCAACGAGAAGCGAGGGCGGCGGAGGTCCTGCAACGTGATCTCAGCAGGCGGCAGAGGGGAGTCGCAGGGTTCCAGTACCGAGAGACCTTTAGGTCGCGATAAAATGAGGGCACTGTGTGACCGACTTTATAAAAAAATGCACTAAGATTTTATCAGCGCTAAAAAAGCGCTGATAAAAAACTCCTTTCTCAGTGCTAAAATTTTAGCGCTTGTACAGGGTAACCTTTATCAGCGGTTTTACTTAGCGTTGATATAAGGGGGCAATTCCCTTGCTGGTAATTGTAGTAGTGATTATTTTATCCAAGGATTTAAGACTCTATATTATGGTATACCTCATGTGGAATATTTCACTATTATCTTGGCCACATCATACATGTTTTATTTTATTGATAGTGGATTTTGATATAAGAATGCTATTACTAATAGACTTACCTCACACCTTCTATGTGATGCATTTTACCTGAATGATAGGGTTTATATAGAGTCAGTTGTGTGAATACTTAAAATCTCCCTCAGGCAGCGCACTTTCCCCGCCTTTTTCTGACAATGCTCTTGTGCTCAGTGGCCGTTCCTCAACAGCGGCGGTCCTTCCCGCTCTGAGGGCGTTTAAGGAGAGAGCTGTGGATGGGGTTCTTCCGAAGGCCTCCTTTAAAGACGTTCTGTTTGGTGAGACTTATCCGGCATGTATAGGAGGCCTAACTTCGATGTCCATGGTGGTCCGACCGATCATTTCTCTGATAGAGGTGGAACTCAGAGCCCCCCATGCAGGTGGATGGGGTTCATGTGGTGGATCTTTCGGCTAAGGAGATTCGGGAGGTGGAATCCTTTCATGACCACTCTCTGGTGGCCCTCTTTGGACGCAACAATCCCTCTCTAGTTGTCTTCGAGAGCTATGTGGATTCCTGGGGTCTTCTTCATCCTGTGAAGGTCTCTTCGCGTAGAGTACGTGTCTTGTTGGAACCATGAGGTATGCGTTGCTTACTCTATAAGGAGAACTGCCAAAGCATTTTCCCCTCCTCCTTCTTAGGTTACTGTCTCATCCATGTTATCGCCGAAGCTTCTCCAAATAACCCATGTCAGCTACCTTACTGTCTATGTGGAAGGGTTCATAGAGCCGGGTTGTATGCATAAAGGCACCGAAAATGAGTTGATGGCTTCTCTTCTTTTCCCCCAACGTCGGCTATTGGTCTCCTTGGTGCAAGGCAATCTGGGGGCAGTCTCTCCAGGGTTCCTCCTGACAAGAAGGAGGCCTCTTTTGGAGGATTTTGATGTCTCTTTAAAGAATTTTTTTGTCTCTCCAAAACCAGATAACCGTGATGCTGGGACCTCCGGACCAGTCACCCGCTCCAATGAAAAGGTGACAGGTTTATTCATGCCTTTTCCCCTCTAACTCTCTTGTTCCCTAAGGCCCGAAAGGGATTACTGGGATTCTTTCTATCATCATCTGTAATGCACGCGGCATAGGGGCCCAAGCCAAGCATGCTTTTGTTGCATCAGAAATCAAGAATGTAAAGACCCGTAAAATTCAAGGGAAATTTTTTCTTAATTTTCTTTGGAATTTTACAAGAGCGCGGTTTCTGACGGCACCTGATTCGAGGCCCGGAGTGCCAGGAATCAATTTCCGAAGTTTGGCTCGGGTACGTTCAGTGAACGAACGAGCGGGATTTCCTAACTTTTGATCTGGTGTTCGGAATTGAAATCCGAGGGCACCGATGAACTCGCAGCGCCGATATTCGCTTAAGGAGACCTTTTCCGAGGTTGCGTTTATTTCGGGTTGAGAGTTAGTTTTTGGGAGATTAGAATAAGTTAAATAAAAATTGTGGATTACATATTTTTATTTAAACTTATTAGTTAACTTCTCTCAAAGGATGTTAGGGGTGGGACCCACACCCACTTAACCTCCCTTGAGAGGATTAAGTGTGGTGGGGCCCACACGAACCCTAAACTTTTCATCTTCTCCCAACTCACTTAACCCCTCTTTAAATGACATGAGTTATTTAATTTTTGGAGTTATCCTTTTTGAATTTCAAACCTTTAAAATTCATTTGTTAAGTTTATGATTAAATTAAGCTCTTCTCTCTTTTTGTTGGGTTAGAACTCTTTAGCCAACTTGAGAGCTTTTGAGAGCTTTTCCTTTTTCAACAACTTTGACAAAGAACGCTCAAGCCTTGGCGAAGAACGCTCAAGCTCCGACGAAGAACGCCGCTCCTCTCTTCTTCGTCTTCCGTGTCAACAAGAGGGAACGCCGCTTCCTCCTCGGACCTTCTTCGTCGGCATACGAAGATTCGCCAACGACGTATCTCTTCGGGCGTATCTCTTCGTCAACAGATTTGACGAACGACTACCGCGACGCCCGACCTCCGCGACGTTGTCTTCCGCGGGACGTTGACAAATCTTCGACCCTATACCCAAGGTAGGGGTTGTTGATTTTTGTTTAATTTTTATTCTTTCTCGTGGTTCTAGCATGATTAACGAAAAGGATATTTAAGTTGTGTTATTGTTTAACGTGAGGGGGCCGGACCGCATGAACACGGCCGAACCCCCTCCTTCATTCTTGATGTTTTATATTGCGGATGAATCAAGGTGGCGTGGTGCCGTCGCACCACGCGGATATTCGCCCGAATTATATACGCGACGCCGTCGCGCCGCGCCATGGAAGAATCATCAAGAACGCGACGCCGTCGCGCCGCGTTGAAGGAAATCAAAGGCGCGACGGAGGGGCGCGGTGCCGTCGCACCGCGCCGGACGACGAACACCGCGGCCGGTTCCGGGCCGCGGCGGGACAAGAAGATCGGCGGTCGGGCCGCCGGCGTCGGAAGCCGTAAAGGGGACCGGATTTTCCGGTCCCGTTGGTGAAAACCGGCCGGCAGTTGGCCGGCCGGAAGGTCAAAGGCCGGGGGAAAATTAATCCCCCGGCCAGCTTCTAAAACCCCCCCTCATTTATGAGGGGGGCGTTTTCCTTGAGGGGGGGCAGGAGGCCCCCCCGGTTCGTTTCAATGCAGGCCCCCCACGAGGGGGGGGGGGCGGTTTCTTTGAAGGGGGGGGCAGGCGGCCCCCCGATATTTCCACAAAGCGGGCCCCCAGGAGGGGGGCCGTTGATTGACAAAACGGCGCGGCTATGCCGCGCCGCCAATTGAAGAAGCGGGGGGCTTTTCCCCCCCCCACCCCCCCCCCCCCCCCCCCGCGTGCTGCCTCCGTGCGGCGCCAGGCCGCCGCGGCCACCACGCCGCCGCGCCGCCTGCCGGCCGGGCTGGGTCGGACCCGGGTCGGGTCCACCTGGTTCGGGCCGAGCCGGGGGGGGGGGGGGGGGGGGGGGGGGGGGCGGGGGGGGGGGGGGGGGGGGGGTCGGGGCCGGGTCGCCCCGGACCCGGACCCCCCCGTTTCAAATCAGTTTCGGTATTTTGGCCATATCATGAGCCACAGACTTCCGATTGACGAACCGTCTGCGGCAACGCGATCCTTGGATCGAGGACGGTCGTTTCGGTATATCGCACTCAATGTTTCAGAACACTTTGAGTTCGGCCGGGTTGGTTCGTACACGAAACCAACCGGGCCTTCGGAGCAGAAACACTCATATCTTGAGCTACGGACGTCTGATTGACGTGCTGTCAGTTTTTTTGTGCTCCTATTAGTGAGACCGGTTCTTTTGGCATGCTCCGCCCGAGGTTTGGACGCAGGTGGAGTACGGTCGGGTTGGTTTTGCCATAAAAACCAACCGGGCCCCGGGGACGAAAATGCCAATAACTCTCAGACCGGGCGTCCGATCGACGCGCCGTCTGTTGCGTTGAGATCCTGTTGACGATACGAAACTTTTGGATACATCAACTCTAGACTTTGTGACAGTTGATGTATCAGCCTCTCGGCTCGTGGAGAAGACCCTCCGAACGAGCTTGCTGTGTGCGGGAACCCTAGTGCTGGCTGCGACTGCTTCTCCGACAGCGACGATTGAGCAGAGATCCTCCGTGGACTCCGACGACGACCATGCAGAGATCCTCAGTGGACTACGGCGACGACTGTGCAGAGATCCGCAGTGGACTGCGACGACTACTGCACTCAGCGATCCTACGTGGATCAGTGCTACAGGTCATGCGTGGGCCCGATCCTGTGTGGGTCCGATCCTGTGTAGGTCACTGCGGGAGTTAGTACCAATCGATCCTTCGTGGGTCCGACGACTTAGATGGTTCAGTGATCATCCTTATCGTCATCCGAAGAAGTATACCTGTGTGAGCTGAATCTTCTGTTTTACTCGATAGAGGTGGTGCGCTTGGTTGTAGCGGCAGACCCGCGATACTGGAGACGAGCGTACGGAGTACGGAGACCGTGTAGCCGCCTGAGACCTGAAGACTGCTCGACCGACTCGACTTGGAGTGAGTCGACTAGCCCAGTGGACGGAGCGCCCGGTATTTGGCGGCAGACCCACGGTGGACGGAGCGCCTGGTAGTTGGCAGCAGACCCGCGGTACTCGACTGGAGGAGTACCTCTGTAGGCTATTTGGGTAAGCGCCCGGTATTTGGCAGCAGACCCTCGGCGGATGGAGCGCCCGGTAGTTGGTGGCAGACCCGCGGTACTCGACAGGAGGAGTACCTCAGCAGTCTTAGGTTAGTGAGCAGTATCTCAGAGTCGTGACATGACACTGTACACTTCAGAGATGGGGCTCTTCAGTAGTTACGTTTTTGATAATGGAAATCCTCTGTGAGCTGAATCCTGTTACTTTCCTGTGTGGATTGTGTTGTGCTATCCTGTGTGGATTACGTTTTGCTTTCCTGTGTGGAATACGTTTACTTTCCTGTGTGGACTGAGTTATACTTGGGCTCAGAGATTGGAGCGTATTTGAATTGATGACTTAGGTATATGTATGGGCATATACCTAAGCAGTGTCGGTTGTTACTTCGTGATTGTACCTTTCTTTGTGGTTTATCCTTGTGGATTTTAAGAGACCTTCAGGGGTCTCGGGGTCCCTACTGAGTAGCTTATACTCACCCCTGCACGGGCTTTGCCCGCACTACGTTGTGTTGGTTGCAGACGATGGACAGCGTTGATCTTGGCTGAGGCTTGCAGAGCGGGACGGTACCCGGAGGTGGACCACTGGGCGGGACGTGCTCGGAGTGGACGGCGGGACCCGTGGAGCAGTGGAGCTATCTGTACCCACCGTTCAGGTGGTATTTCCAGTGGACAGCTCGGTGTAGCGGCTTTTACTTTTCAGTTGCTGTTTTCCCTTTCGAGTTGTACTTTACTTTCAGTTTGGGTTTGTATACTGGCCCATTTACTTTTCCGCACTTTCAGTTGTACTCTGCTTTTGCTTAGTATTTACTGTCCGCTTGCTTACTCTGTGCTGTTTGTTTTTTTTATAAAGGCAATGCCTTCCCTTTTTACCGGGATTTACGCCTTGGTGCTAGTCGCCAGCCCCTGGCCTATGGAAGGCGGGCTTTTGGGTAGTCACGGCACGGACCCCGAGGGCGGGTCGTGACAAATTGGTATCAGAGGAGTTCGGTTCTACCGCGAACTCTGATCTTTTCTATGTGAAGCAATAATGTTTAGCGTATTGAGTGTGGTTATCAGTCCAGGGAGTCCAGTGTTGGTGCGGCGGCCGACGTATCCATACACCAGGACCCTGACTTCTGATTTCCGACTTAATGAACGAAAACATTGATTGCGTGTGTGTTTCAAAGTTTTCTTTGTGATTACTTAAATCAGCTCACCAGGTATACTGTTCTGACCGTGGCACACCTGTTTCCTTTTCAGGATGGCCCCACGACGGCAGCCAGCAAGGGTTCCGAGAGTTGAGCGTGACGACAGCCCACCGAGCGACGAGGCCTCGGTGCAGGGCCCTTTGTCAGCAGTGGCACCGGCGGTAGCACTACCCGCCGAGCCCCCGATACTTCCAGCACCAGCCGCTGACGATGCACGTCGCCTCAGCGCACTGCATGAGTTTCAGCGCCAGTGACCACCCAGGTTTCGCGGGGAGACGAATCTCCAGGCAGCAGAGGACTGGATGGAGGCAGTGGTACGAGTGTTTAGGCTAGTGAGGACACCAGCAGACCTCATGGCGATCCTCGCTGCGAGCCTACTACACGCAGCAGCATGACGATGGTGAAGCTTGATGCTCCAGGTGCACGATGAGGCATCTCTTCTTTGGACGGACATTGAGAGCCTTTTTCGCTCGGAGTTCGTCCCAGCCACCCTTCGTGCGGTGCGTATCCAGGAGCTTCTTCAGCTGCGGCAGGGCAGCATGACGGTCGCTCAGTACTCGGCGAGATTTACTGATCTCTCGCGTTACTCGACCGACATGGTACGAGACCCATTCTTCCAGGCCCGGACCTTTGATCAGGGTTTGAGACACGAGATCAGGGCATCGCTGATCTCCCTCAACATACCGACTCAGACAGGAGTACTGGAGCGAGCCCTCCTGATCGAGAGTTTCCTGGCTGAGTCCACAGCGAGACCTACCGCAGGGCGACAGATAGCGGAGTCTTCGGCAACAGGTAGCCGACGGATGACTCAGGGTTCCAGGCAGACCAGACCTACCGGTGGCCGACTGCATAACTCAGGCTCAGTTGTACGGGAAAGCCGGGGTGGAGTCAGAGCCAGGCGTGCCGAGAGTGGGCAGTGGTACTCCTATGGCGGGATTGGTCACATGGCTCGTGACTGTCCGACCCGCCATACTGATGATCAGCAGTTAAGTGAAGAACCTCCCAGGCAGAGGCAGAGGTTCGACCGTGGCGGTCCGCAGGGAGGAGGCGGACGAGGCAGAGGAGCTGGACGAGCAGACGGTGGTGGGCGACGCTTTGAGGCTCTTCCACCACCACCACCAGGAGGTCCACCCCGACCACAGGGAGTAGGTGAACATGCGAGAGCTCAACTTCAGGAAGCCGAGGCCTTCGATCATGGAGCTCTGGGAGCCGATGGACAGGAGCAGAACTAGTGGATACATCCTTTGTACTACTGGTTCCTTGTTGCATTTGTGTAGCATCTTGTATTATGAGCTGCATTAATAAAAGACGCATACCTTTGAGATATTTTCGTTCCTGTCCTCTTTCGTGATGTTACTAAGAGGTTCCAGTTTTGGCTGTTGACTTGACCCTCACTTGTGAGACATCTACTAGAGGAGACCCAGTTACCACACACTGATGCCGACAGTGTGACTCAACCCTTGGAGGCGAGAGTAACGGTTGAATCTCTTAGTAGTAGCGTTGAGGCCTTACGACGTCATCCTTGGTATGGATTAGTATCATCCATGTTAGGATTGACTGTTTTAGGCAAAGAATGTGGTTCATCCAGGGGATGGGACCAGATTTCTCTTATCGGCAAAGAAGAAATATTGAAGCTCTGGTGGGATCGGAGATGGTCCAGGCCACGTCAGAGAAGGTCCAGGTCATCCAGGAGCGGATGAGGACAGCACAGAGCCGGCAGAAGTCATACGCTGACAGGAGGCAGAGGCCACTAGAGTTCGAGGATGGTGACCATGTCTTCTTGTGGGTCTCACCTCGACGTGGTATTCAGAGATTTGGCCGAGGCGGCAAGTTATCACCGCGCTTCATCGGACCCTTCCAGGTCCTCAGCAGGGTTGGCGAGGTGGCTTATCGCCTGGCTCTGCCACCTCAGTTGCACCGGGTGCACGACGTCTTCCACGTATCCTAGCTGAGGAGATACGTGCACGACCCGACGCACATCATTGACGATGGGGCGACTTTTACGGAGGTCCCGGTGGAGATAGAGGATCGACAGGAGCGGGTCCTGCGTGGGCGATCGATTCCTCTTGTGCGCATCAGATGGCAGCACAAGAATCTCCAGGAGAGCACATGGGAGCGGGAGGCTCAGATGCGTGCTCAGTACCCTCATTTGTTTCCCTAGTTTTTGATGTATCTTTACGGGGACGTAAAGCCCGGAGGTGGGAGTAATGTAAAGACCCGTAAAATTCAAGGGAAATTTTTTCTTAATTTTCTTTGGAATTTTACAAGAGCGCGGTTTCTGACGGCACCTGATTCCGAGGCCCGGAGTGCCCGGAATCAATTTCCGAAGATTGGCTTGGGTACCTTCAGTGAACGAACGAGTGGGATTTCGTAACTTTTGATCTGGTGCTCGGAATTGAAATCCGAGGGCACCGATGAACTCGCAACACCGATATTCGCTTAAGGAGACCTTTTCCGAGGTTGCGTTTATTTCGGGTTGAGAGTTAGTTTTTGGGAGATTAGAATAAGTTAAATAAAAATTGTGGATTACATATTTTTATTTAAACATATTAGTTAACTTCTCTCAAAGGAAGTTAGGGGTGGGACCCACACCCACTTAACCTCCCTTGAGAGGATTAAGTGTGGTGGGGCCCACACGAACCCTAAACATTTCATCTTCTCCCAACTCCCTTAACCCCTCTTTAAATGACATGAGTTATTTAATTTTTGGAGTTATCCTTTTTGAATTTCAAACCTTTGAAATTCATTTGTTAAGTTTATGATTAAATTAAGCTATTCTCTCTTTTTGTTGGGTTAGAACTCTTTAGCCAACTTGAGAGCTTTTAAGAGCTTTTCATTTTTCTTCAAGTTTGACGAAGAACGCTCAAGCCTTGACGAAGAACGCTCAAGCTCCGACGAAGAACGCCGCTCCTCTCTTCTTCGTCTTCCGTGTCAACAAGAGGGAACACCGCTTCCTCCTCGGACCTTCTTCGTCGGCATACGAAGATTCTCCAATGACGTATCTCTTCGTGCGTATCTCTTCGTCAACAGATTTGACGAACGACTACCGCGACGCCCGACCTCCACGACGTTGTCTTCCGCGGGACGTTGACAAATCTTCGAACCTATACCCAAGGTAGGGGTTGTTGATTTTTGTTTAATTTTTATTATTTCTCGTGGTTCTAGCATGATTAACGAAAGGATATTTAAGTTGTGTTATTGTTTAACGTGAGGGGGCCGGACCGCATGAACACGGACGAACCCCCTCCTTCGTTCTTGATGTTTTATATTGCGGATGAATCAAGGTGGCGTGGTGCCGTCGCACCACGCGGATATTCGCCCGAATTATATTACGCGACGCCGTCGCGCCGCGCCATGGAAGAATCATCAAGAACGCGACGCCGTCGCGCCGCGTTGAAGGAAATCAAAGGCGCGACGGAGGGGCGCAGTGCCGTCGCACCGCGCCGGACGACGAACACCGCGGCCGGTTCCGGGCCGCGGCGGGACGAGAAGACCGGCGGCCGGGCCGCCGGCGTCGGAAGCCGTAAAGGGGACCGGATTTTCCGGTCCCGTTGGAGAAAACCGGCCGGCAGTTGGCCGGCCGGAAGGTCAAAGGCCGGGGGAAAATTAATCCCCCGGCCAGCTTCTAAAACCCCCCCTCATTTATGAGGGGGGCGGTTTCCTTGAGGGGGGGCAGGAGCCCCCCCCGGTTCGTTTCAATGCAGGCCCCCCACGAGGGGGGGCAGTTTCTTTGAAGAGGGGGGGGGGGGCAGGCGGCCCCCCGGTTTTTCCACGAAGCGGGCCCCCAGGAGGGGGGACGTTGATTGACAAAACGGCACGGCTATGCCGCGCCGCCAGTTGAAGAAGCGGGGGGCTTTGCCCCCCCCCCCCCCCCCCCCCCCCCGCGTGCTGCCTCCGTGCGGCGCCAGGCCGCCGCGGCCACCGCGCCGCCGGCCGGCCGGGCCGGGTCGGACCCGGGTCGGGTCGACCCGGTTCGGGCCTACCCGGGGGGGGGGGGTGTCGGGCCGGGTCGCCCCGGACCCGGACCCCCCCGTTTCGAATCAGTTTCGGTATTTTGGCTATATCATGAGCCACAGACCTCCGATTGACGAACCGTCTACGGAAACGCGATCCTTGGATCGAGACGGTCGTTTAGATATATCACACTCAAAGTTTCGGAACACTTTGAGTTCGGCCGGGTTGGTTCGTACACGAAACCAACCGGGCCTTCGGAGCGGAAATGCTCATATCTTGAGCTACGGACGTCTGATTGACGTGCTGTCAGTTTTGTTGTGTTCCTCTTAGTGAGACGGTTCTTTTGGCATGCTCCGCCCGAGGTTTGGACGCAGGTGGAGTACGGTCGGGTTGGTTTTGCCTTAAAAACCAACCGGGCCCCGGGGACGAAAATGCCAATAACTCTCAGACCGGGCGTCCGATCGACACGCCGTCTGTTGTGTTGAGTTCCTGTTGACGATACGGAACTTTTGGATACATCTACTCTGGACTTTGTGACAGTTGATGTATCAGCCTCTCGGCTCGTGGAGCGGACCCCCCGAATGAGCTTGCTGTGTGTGGGAACCCTAGTGCTGGCTGCGACTGCTTCTCCGACAGCGACGATTGAGCAGAGATCCTCTGTGGACTCCGACGACGACCATGCAGAGATCCTCAGTGGACTGCGGCGACGACTGTGCAGAGATCCGCAGTGGACTGCGACGACTACTGCACTCAGCGATCCTACGTGGATCAGTGCTACAGGTCCTGCGTGGCCCCGATCCTGTGTGGGTCCGATCCTGTGTAGGTCACTGCGAGAGTTCGTACCAATCGATCCTTCGTGGGTCCGACGACTTAAATGGTTCATTGATCATCCTTATCGTCATCCGAAGAAGTATACCTGTGTGAGCTGAATCTTCTGTTTTACTCGATAGAGGTGGTGCGCTTGGTTGTAGCGGCAGACCCGCGATACTGGAGACGAGCGTACGGAGTACGGAGACCGTGTAGCCGCCTGAGACCTGAAGACTGCTCGACCGACTCGACTTGGAGTGAGTCGACTAGCCCAGTGGACGGAGCGCCCGATATTTGGCGGCAGACCCACGGCGGACGGAGCGCCTGGTAGTTGGAAGCAGACCCGCGGTACTCGACTGGAGGAGTACCTCTGTAGGCTATTTGGGTAAGCGCCTGGTATTTGGCAGCAGACCCTCAGCGGATGGAGCGCCCGGTAGTTGGCGGCAGACCCGCGGTACTCGACAGGAGGAGTACCTCAGCAGTCTTAGGTTAGTGAGCAGTATCTCAGAGTCGTGACAGGACACTGTACACTTCAGAGATGGGGCTCTTCAGTAGTTACGTTTTTGATAATGGAAATCCTGTATGAGCTGAATCCTGTTACTTTCCTGTGTGGATTGTGTTGTGCTATCCTGTGTGGATTACGTTTTGCTTTCCTGTGCGGAATATGTTTACTTTCCTGTGTGGACTGAGTTATACTTGGGCTCGGAGATTGGAGCGTATTTGAATTGATGACTTAGGTATATGTATGGGCATATACCTAAGCAGTGTCGGTTGTTACTTCGTGATTGTACCTTTCTTTGTGGTTTATCCTGGTGAATTTTGAGAGACCTTCAGGGGTCTCGGGGTCCCTACTGAGTAGCTTATACTAACCCCTGCACGGGCTTTGCCCGCACTACGTTGTGTTGGTTGCAGACGATGGACAGCGTTGATCTTGGCTGATTCTTGCAGAGCGGGACGGTACCCGGAGGTGGACCACTGGGCGGGACATGCTCGGAGTGGATGGCGGGACCCGTGGAGCAGTGGAGCTATCTGTACCCACCCTTCAGGTGGGATTTCTAGTGGACAGCTCGGTGTAGCGGCTTTTACTTTTCAGTTGCTGTTTTCCCTTTCGAGTTGTACTTTACTTTCAGTTTGGGTTTGTATACTGGCCCATTTACTTTTCCGCACTTTCAGTTGTACTCTTCTTTTTCTTAGTATTTACTTTCCACTTGCTTACTCTGTGGTGTTTGTTTTTTTTTTACAAAGGCAATGCCTTCCCTTTTTACCGGGATTTACGCCTTGGTGCTAGTCGCCAGCCCCTGGCCTATGGAAGGCGGGCTTGGGGTAGTCACGGCACGGACCCCGAGGGCGGGTCGTGACAAAGAAATATAGCTCTTCAATGGTGGTGATTCTGGTCCGAAACAGAATCCTATAAAAGACTCATGTTTGGCCCAAAAATGGTGTTCTCAAGTGATATGCATGGAGGCAATGATAATTCCGATATTTGGATATGTTGGATGAATAATGTTTCAGTTGAGGTTGTGAGCCTCATGCCACAATTTATCAACACTAAGATCTCTCATGGAGGGTTTGAGATCCTGTTCTCTTTCGTCTATGAAATTACTAATGCTCGCGAGAGGATGGAGTTATGGAATCACCTGGAGGCCTTCCAACCAGGATCATTACCTTGGTTTGTTGGCATTGATTTCCACTGTATTGTTGTCTTATCAGAAAAAAGTAGTGGCTCCATCTCCAATAAAGGTGGTATGCGGGACTTCCAAGGCTTTATCGAGAATGCATGACTTCTGGACTTGGGTTTCTTAGGATCTAAATTTAACTAGTGCAACAATTGAGGGGCGAAAACCGTACAAGGATCCATCTAGAAAGATTCCTCACAAACATTCAAGCGTTGGATCTCTTTTTGAATACTTCGGTCACCCATTTTACATGATCACTTTCAGACCATGCCCCACAACTTATAGAAATCAGGTTTGAAGTGGTGGTAGGTCCAATTTTTCACTATTCCAATGCAAGACATCAGGATGCATCTTCCATGCGGCTTTTGAAAGGGTCCTCGCAAAAGGAGGAAGGAGGAAGGTCCTGGGAAGGATTGGTTAACCAACTCAACCGCCTCAAGAATGAAATTAGAAGCTGGACGATCAGCCAACCAGATGTTGCGGATGGGGTGAACAACTTTCAGGCCGAGGTAGACAGATTGGAAGAATCTATTTAGATTGTTTGGGATGAAAACACATTCATTACTCTATGTGACAAGTGGAACGCCCTTTCCAAGAAAATTTTAGAAATAGAGAGAGTCTACAAACATCACTCTCATGTATGTTGGTTGAGGGAAGGTGATCGCAACAATTCCTTATTTCATGCATGTATGAAAAAGAGGAGGAACATGAGGATCATTCTGAGTCTAGAAAATGGGTCCTTCACTTCTGATGTGGATGTCACCGGTAAAATGGCCTTAGGATACCTTGAGGGTCCCCTGAAAGTGGATGCCTCTTCTAACCTTGTGAGGGATTCTTTGGGCGGAAATGAATTTTGGAGTTGTCTCCCACGACATGTGAGAGAGGAGGACAACACCTCTCTTACCACCCTTCTAATGGAGAGTGAGGTTAAGGATTCAATGATGAATATTTCACCGGATAGTGCACTCGATCCAGATGGTTTCCCTACTTCTTTTTAAACTACTACTTGGGAGTTGGTTGGCCCAGAGGTGGTGGAAGTGGTGCTAGATTTCTTTGGCTGCATG
Source organism: Viscum album (assembly GCA_963277665.1). Classification (NCBI taxonomy): domain Eukaryota; kingdom Viridiplantae; phylum Streptophyta; class Magnoliopsida; order Santalales; family Viscaceae; genus Viscum; species Viscum album. Next base: position 447,270,024 of record OY728160.1, read on the forward strand.
GTCCTTAATAATGGAATTTGATCCTAGAGGGAGGTTCTCATTCCTAAGACTATGAACCCAATCTTCATTAATCAATACATGTCTATTTTCTTCTACAACGTCTCTTATAAGATTCTGGACACAGTCATCTTAATGAGGCTAAAAAGGCTCATTCCCATGTTGGATTCAGTATAGCAACATGGGTTTATTCAAGGCCGAAGCATTCAAGGGGTGGTTGGCATTGGTAGAGAACTTGTTCATGACATTCACAGACGTTCAGTGGTCTCAAGAGTTATCTTCCAAGTAAACATGAATAATGCCAATGACAATATTGAATGGAGTTTTATCATTCATGTCATGAGGAGGTTCGGGTTCAACTGAAGGTTTTGCGACCACTACTTCAGGTGCTATTCCACTCCCTGGTTGTCTATCTCTCTTATGACGAAATGTTTTAGCTTGATTAAATAGGTCTGGGGTGTATGTTAGGGGGATCCATTATCCCCAAGTCTCTTTACTCTTGCTCAGGATGCTCTGTTCATGAACCCAAATCGCAGGTTGGGGGAGGGAATGATGAAACCTTTCTATGGTAGGCGTTGTATGGAGAATATTTCTCATCTGATTTTTACCAACGATGTCTTGAATTTCACGAATGGTAGGCGCAGATCTCTATAATATCATATAGAGATTATGTCTAAATATGGTCGACTTAGTGGCAAATGTATTAACCCCTCAATAATACATGTCTTAATATCAGAAATATGCATAGGAAGGATGTGTAGAGACATTAAAGGAATCATCGGTTTCCAAAAGATTTATTTATCAATCATCAACCTTGGGGTACCAGTCTCCTGCAGCCACATAAAAAAACTGCACTTCGCCCGTATTCTTGAGAAACTACTCGAAAGGATCGTTAGATGGAAGAGAAAAAATCTGTCATTTGGAGGGAGGGTTATTCATATTAACAATGTTCTAACTTCTATCCCGATGCACGTTCTCTCCATCATCAAAAACCCAAAATGAATTGTTGGGAAAATGGAGATAATACTCAACACCATTCGATGGGACACAAAATTGGAAAGACGTAGCCACTGGTCTTCTTGGAATCTGTTTTCAAGGATAGTAGTGGAAGGTGGTGTAGGACTTCGGGATATCAAGGACACCATTCTAGTTATCCAAGCTCAGCTAGCTTGGGAGATCATCACATGGGAGACTCTGTGGGAAAGGTTCTTCAAGGCGTGATATTGACGACATGAATCGGTTGGTCATCGTGCTGCAGCTGGTTTGGAAAGGTGCATGTTCTCACATATCGAGACTCTATCTAGCTACACTCGATGGGTAATTGGCAGAGGGGATGTTATCTTCTGGGAAACCAACTAGTCTGGGGACATACTAGATTACTCGTGATGTCCCTCTCCAAGAAATTGTTTCAGCGAAGCTAGTGAACTGTATGAGCTTTTCTATTGGGTGTTGAACCCCAATCAGATATGTTTTTTCGAAGACATTATTATGTGTGATAAAACAGATATATGCTACTTCACTGGGTCATGTACTGGCAGGTACTACATCTGGGATTATAGGAGGATACTCCAGATGGAAGATACCTCAGGCGAGTGTGATCCAGTATCATAGTGAAATTAAATTCCAATTAGAATGAGTTTTTTTTATTTGGAGGATTAGAAACAAAGCTATTCCAATGGAGTAGAACATCGAACAGAAGGGTATCTCAAAGGATTCTGGATGCTACTCCTGCGAGAGTCTGAAGGCTGAGTCGACACATCATCTGTTTTTTCAAAGCCAATGGGCCTCCTACCAATGTTCCTTCTTCACTCCCCATCTGAACACTGATAACGACTCCCGATCTCTACAGGAACTCTTGACAGTGTGGTTTTTAGGATTGGAGAATAGAACCATGGAGCACACAACTCAGACTATCATCCTTCTTTCTATATGATGGACTATTTGGGAGGCATGAAACTAGGTTCGACTGGGATACAAATGCTCTCATTTTTTCCTATAAATTCTGTTAAGATCCCTCATCATTGAGTTGCATTTTCTTGTGAATGGAGGTCACACATCGACCATGATATGAAACCTTTTTAATGGACCATGAATGCAGAGTAGGGGGAGCAGACGTTGGGTTAGGTGGCGGCCTCTGGATAGTGGATTGAAACTGAACATTAATGGATCTTACATGGAGGGGGTTATCAGGGGTGGTTGGGTTCTCTAGGACTCATGGGGATCAGTCCACATTATTTTTAGTTCTTACTATGTTCCGAGTAGCGATTTGGGTGTAGAGGTTCGGGCCCTGCTCTTTGGATTGATGGCTTGTGGGAGGCAGGGACTACAAGTGATAGAGATTTAATCAGACACTAGAGTCTTTGTGAAGGCTTTATAGGGATTACAGGTTATTCCTTTGGAGTTGACATATCTCATTTATAGATGTAAGGTGAAGACCAATCAAGGAAGGATGGTTCATCACTGTTGGAGAGAGACTAACTTTACGGCGAACTCGTTGTCTCGCATGGGCAGGCAGGATGAGGAGCTTATGGTTTATGTCTGTCTTCACTCTCTACCCATTGAGTGTATCATTGTAGTAAAGGGGGACGCCCATGTCATACACAAATTTATCCTACCTTGAAAGGTTTGTCCAATGTATTTTTCATTTTCAATTTCAATAAAAAATAACTTCTTACCGATAGGGGTTATATTATGATTGATATTGTTGTACATACTATAGTCAATAATGGTGTTTTAAATTAAAATTATATTTTCAATTTTAATCCTACAAATATAGTGTTAGATTCAAGTATGAATATATTATTAAAAAACTAGTAAACTATAAATCATTTTGGATGAGATCACATGTCTCTAGTGATAATGTAATAATGAATACAACACATACAAGATACATGGTTTGATATTTTTTTCATTGGAATCCTAGGATGATTAGTAGAAACCATGTAAATAGATTTATGAAAACATTTATTAGTTAATATAATCCATTCACTAACAATGAGTAAATGATTTTGTATAGGGTAACATTATAATGATTTGGTAAGGTTGATATTATGTGGTGTTCATATAAATACTTCCCATTAAGGATAATAATCATAGACGTGGTTTTTTAATTGTTTCACATATGTGTAATAATAATAAAGTAGTCTATTTGGTTATATCTCGAGGAGTGTTCCCTTATAGAGTTCCAGGTGTGACATATAATGAAAATAATAAATATATACTTATGGTATATATATATATATATTATGACTATAAGAAATGTAATGTCACCATTAGAACAGTAACTTTATCGTTGAAATAATAATATGATATCAAAATATTAAGATATAGTCAAAATAATATTTATCATTAATAATTTAAGAAAATATAAATTTTATAATTATATAAATTAAATATCAATAATTTTAAACACAATTAAAAAAAACACGTTTTTTAAAAACACTACTATATGTTATTATGTAAATAACATAATTTTAATATTAAATATTAAAATAACCAATATTAGATAATAATTTTGATACAACAATTTCCATTTTGAAATAATAAGGTCAAAATTTACTAAGGGTTACTTGTTGATAATTTTTTTGAAATACCTTATTTTTTGGTGAATAATAAAAGTGTAGATTATTCGTAATCCGAGTATGTTAAATTACATTTTTCATAACTTAATTATGACTTTAAAAAACACGTGTCATAGAAAAAAAATTATATTTCAGCAGTATTTTTTTTAAATGTAACAATATAATTACCAAACCTATAAATCAATTTCCAAATCCTAAAGTCAAAAGTTATCACTTAAGAAATGAAATTTTAATTTTTTTAACTATAAATTTTAAAAAAATAGGTACAATCAAATTTAAATGATTGTTAAATACCTATTACAAATTAATTATATTTTATATATGATTTATAATGTCAAAAATTTACTATAAATTGTTTTATCTTGATATAAAATATTATTTAAAAGTTTATTCTAAAAATACCCCAACTATTAAAATCCCCACTCCTCCCAAAAAAACCAATGCTCTATCACTTTCCAGTTCCAAATAACACTTTAATTCACTATAATAATACTCAAATAATTCCTAGTGACTTAATGGTACAACTAACTCCAATAATAATTGGATTTTAGAGTCTTTGAGAAGAAGAAACACAAAGAGGAGGGTAATATTAGATCAAATCTTCCCCACATTCTCCTACCACCTATCCCATTTTATCCACTGAGATCAAAAAAATATAATAATGATAATTTTTTAGTTTATTAATGTTATGATAATTGTGTTATATTTCTGGATGTATTATTATTATATAATATTACATTTCATATTTTTAATTCATGCTCTTTTGACAATGTCCCATTAAAGTTCGGATTTCAAGAAATGAGGACATTTCCAATTATTTTTATCTCACAAAGTCGATGTATGGTTATAATAAATAATTTATTATATATTAATTTATAAATATTTGTATTTTAATTTTATTGAAATAATTAAAATTATGTATAAATGGCCATGAACTAAAAAACAAAATTGAATAAAAATACATATTTTCTTATTAAATGCATGATATCAAAACGCTTGACAATCAACAAATAAAATTAACAAATGTATGAAAAAAAATTATTTTAAAACATTCACATTAATTAACCTAATTCATCCATGTTTCAATGTTTTAATATATCTATTTTTATTATAAAGAAGTTGGAAAAGAACTGAAATAAATCTGGAATTAAGATAATGGTATTTTTGAACCCATCTACATTATTTTGGATTATCCATCTTTCTCAAAACATTCATTATTGACATTCCCCTAATATTACATAAATATCCTTTAAAAATTACCGCCATTTATATTTAGAAATATACTTGAATTCTTCCATTCCGAAATTATTTTTAATCCATGTACAATGTTTTTTAAAGGACCATTCCCTCTAAAAAACATCTTTGAATCCTCATGAGTTCTATATTATTACCTCAATAATAATGGTGTTTATTCTACCTATAATTTACAATATTCATTTTTGAGCCCCAAATATTATTCATTAGATACAGAAATTTGAAATCCTTATAAAATTGTTATCCATTTTATCATTAATATGATTGTTATATATTCTATGTGGAATGAAATATTGTGATCAATTATGATGTTCTGGGTGAGTCCAAATTTAAATATTAATCTAATTAATTGGGTAATGTGACTTACTTTATTTGATAATGACTATTATGCAAGAACTTGTTTATATATATTTTTACAATGATAATGTTATGATTTATTCACATTTTTACATGTGTTCAGGATGATAGCATTATTAAAAACTTTATGGGGGGGATTTTACTAATATGACACGATTTTTCATTTTTTTGAATCCTCGTATTCCAGTTGTTTTGAAAATGTTTTCCTCTAGATAATTATGATTACCCATGGATTATGGTAAAAATATGATGATTATTCTCTCCCTTGAAGGGTTGATACATGTATCATATTTCTGTTAGGATACCCTTCCCTTTACTAGAATTTTAGCTCTCCCATTTCTTATGTGTATATTTTACGTGACTTTATGTACTGAAGATAATGTGTACTAATTTATGTGTCAAAAAGAATTAATTTTATAATTTTTAGGGTTCAATATGTATTTGGGATGTATAATGCTAATTCTCCCATGATACCGAATCTTTTGATTCTCTTATGTATAAGTATTATAAATTTTTACTTTAATATTGGTTATTAAATTTGTAAGGAATAGTTCTTTTGGTGTATATGGAATAATAAAGACATATTAGTAAATTTGGGAAATAAAAATATAGATTTTGAGTTACAACCTTTAGGAAAATATGAGTTATAGGAAAACATCATTGGAGTCTTATTTTAAAATAATTCTACATAACAGTATCAAATAAGATATGATTTTAGAGTTCATTTCATATATTAAGAAATACTTCATTCATGATTTGTTAAAATGCATTTTTTTATAAATACCTCTATTTTAGAAAATTGTGGGAACTAATAGAAACTATAAAAATCATATGACGGACAATGAAGCCATTGTCGGAATGAAATCCCCATTTCCACAGAAGGTGGAGGTCATTAATTTATGGTGATTCAAATAATGTCACATATTTTTTATGTAAAATATGAACTATATTATATTTAGTAAAATCATTTTTGAGTTGATCTTATGGTTAAACCATGAAAACATACCTAAGTGAGGGTTTGTTTTTCTGGAATAATGTAGCAGGAGGACTAATTTTAACACCCCAGGTAAATAAAGAATATGACATCTTTATATTTATCCATATTTGTGAATAAAATATTAATATGACTTTAAAGGGGATGCTATGCTCGATGGCGTACCCAACACGCAACAACGAGTTTCTTGGGAATCTTACGTTGCACTCTAATAATAAAAAAATATTATTTTAAATGGTAGTTAACATGTAGCCATTGTATTGGTGGGAATGGATAGAAATAACTAAAATATGCTTATATATGTTTTTAAATGTTTTTACATTTATCCAATAAATGATAAAGGCTTAAAATACGGAAAGAATTCAATTTTAGGTGTATATTCCCTAGTTTTCATTAAAGGTTCACTTATCGACTTATGATGGAGAACCGTCATTAAATATAGTTTTGTTCACTCTTATACATTATATTGGACCAAATAAAACTCTTCTAAAGAATTGGGACATCAAAATTTACTTTGTGTAAATTTTTTTGTATCTTTCCGATAAAGTTCATTTTTTAATGAATATTGTAAAATGTTGTATTTTAATTCAAAACCACTTTTTAATCTAATTTATTTATATGATTAGATTATCTTTTGAATTGGTTTTAAAGTGAAATTAGAATATATTTTTACCATTAAATCTAATAGTGGTCATTGGAATTAATTTCACTTTGAAATCAGACTTAAACTAGTGTCAATCTTTTGATACTTATTGTTTCATAAAAACACGCTATTTGCTCTGACACTGAGAATTAATTATTAAATTAATTAATGTGACTTATATGTTTTGAATTTTATAAAATAGACTTCATTTTTGAATTCGGAATATCAAATATATCTTAGCGTGAATTTTTGGGATTTTTCTGAAAAACTTCAATTTTTGATGAATAGTGAAACCACTAAGTGGTACTTATAAAAACTGATTTTTCTGTTTAAATGAAATTTTTCCATCTTTGTGTTTTGAATTTAAAAAATCCAACATACATGGTTGTCATTAAGAAGTAAAATGTGGTTCAATGGGATAAAAATAATTTTTTGGTGAATAGTAACTTAATAAGTTTTTAATCGCAATTAGAGGTAATTAGTGTAGTTTATGGTATGAATAATATTTTGAAATGACCTAGACACATGTTATACCCTCATTGAATGTGTCATGTACGACCAAGAAAATCCATGGGTCAACTTGGGGACCCCATGGAGCCACTTTGGTTGGGAAATGACATAAATATCTTTTTATTTAATGTTAAAGTAAAAATGACACAAACATGAGATGTTTTACTAAAACAATTTTTACATGGGGTTATACAAGTCATATTTTTTACAATAAATAGTAATTGGAAAGCTAAAAATATTTCCTACATCATAGTATTTTTTTTTTATAATTTTTAGACATTAAATAAAATAAATTATTTATGACATCATGATGATGCAGCGATGACCTCATTATTTAACGATTTAAATAAAATGGAAAGATAATGTAATATCTAAGACCTACACACGTTCATAACCTATTGTATGAGTGGATTTCGAACCCTTATCACATTAGCCTCGAAAAACATCAATGTGGGACCTTTAAAATCCGAAACTCTTTTGAAAATAAAGTAACATTTTGTAAATTTACAAGAGTGCCCCTCCTCTCCTCTTATAAAAGGCCCCCACCTCTACCTCCTTACCCACACTCCCAAAGCCTTTGGATCGGCCAAAACCTGCCCATTTTGTCTCTCCACTTCCCTCTATAACTTTTTGAGGCCAAACTTTGGGCAGAAGTCTTCCCAAGGAAGCCTTTGAGCTCAAACCAAAGGGAGTTACCTGATTTTAAGGTTATGTCTTCACTTGAGTCCTTTTGTTTTATTTTTCTTCTCCAACCCCCTAAAATCTTTTTATTCATTTATTTTGTAACAAATCCAATATCATAAATATACTAGGATGTTGTTATAAGAAGGATTCGAGATACACTTTCACACACCTACATCTAATGGTTAAAGAACATATTGTTTCTATGGATGGCAAATTTCTGCCTCCCGAAACGATGATTGTTCAACATTCTTCTAACACCTTCAAAGGTGGCCATTAATATGACACTATATTTATATATGATATATAATATGTTTATGTTTCCCTTAAGTTTCTGTATTTTTCATTTTGGGAATACCTTTATGGTTTCCATTATGGGTAAATGCGATATCTTCATTTAAGGAAGTGCGGACTACCGCCCCCTCAAAGTTATTTCATTCATTAATACCATATGTGGTACGTATAAAGGATATATTTAATGATATTATATATGATACCATACTGTAATTAAAATACTATTATGTATCATTATGTTTTAGTTCCATTAAATATGAAATAGAAATGGAAGTAGCGTTCATGCGTACGTACGGCTTACTGTCTCCATGAACGGTACATTTAATTTCTTATCTCAAAATGTTATGTAATATTATAAGTACATATATATAATGGATATATATATAATATATTAAATCAAAATTATGGATATAATTCTGGAATTATAACATTTATATATCTCTCTCATTTTGTTTTAATTCTATTAATAGGACAAAAAAATGAAAGTAGCATTCATGCGTACGTACGGCCTACCGTCTCCATGAACGATGCTTTTCGTTTTTTATCTCCAAATGATATGGAATAGTATGAAATGAATATTTACTGGATAAATATGATATTTTAATCATTAATACTATTCTGGAAATTATTTACTTATAACTACATGGGCAATCTTTTTTCAAACAAGTTCATTTTTGACTCATGTACCGAACATCAGAAAAAACGTCTGATATGAACTAATATTATTAAACAATTATTATATCATTATAATATGTGATATGAAATGAATAATAATCTCTAAAGGACTTACTTATGCAATTATTAATTGACCAAAGTTTATTATTCAGGAATATAAAGAAACGAAGAAGACAAGTTGGACTTGAGGTAAGGGATCCTACTCCTCACTTTCTTTTTAAGTACACTCTATTATGTCATTCCTTTTGAGCTCATATTTATTGTTATTGGGATGTTATTATATATTAATCTTACTGTAATTTTTATGTTCAAATGATGAGAGATCCTATTCTCTCCCATCGATTCATTTTGGATGTTTTGAGTGGCGCCGTTAGACTGCTGAATTTTCGTAAGGGATCCTACTCCACTCTTTCTTTTTAAGTACACTCTTTTATGTCATTCCTTTTAATGCTCATATTTCTTGTTATTGGGATGTTCTTTTATATTAATATTACTGTAATTTTTATTTTCATGTGATGAGAGACCCTATTCTCTCTCATCAATCCATTTGGGAAGATTTGAGTGGCGCCGTTAGGCTGCAGAATTTTCGTAAGCGATCTAACATCTCTTTCTTTTTAAGTACTCTCCTTTATGTCACTTCTTTTAAGATCCTCTTTGTTATGTTTGGGGATGTTATTTTTTATTCCTATTTCTGTAAAATTTATTTTTATGTGATGAGAGACCCTATTTCCTCTCATCAATCCATTTTGGAAGTTTTAAGTGGCATCGTTAGGCTGCCGAGTTTTCGTAAGAGATGTTTCATCTCACTTTTATTCCCGTGAGATTTATTCTACATTTGCCACAATTTCCTTTGAGTGGTTTATGTAGTGTCAATTATTACACTCCTTTTGTAATATAATTACATTTATGGTTATTTACATATTCATTGTATGACACTTCTTCAATGGGGTGTACTTTTCGAAAGTTACCCAAGTCAGTAAGGGAACCTTTCACCCTCCTCTTTTTAAAAGACTTCGTTTGTTATGTCTTTTAATTCACATAATATTTTGTTGGGATATGTTATTCTATATCCTGATTGATGTAAATTTTATGTACAAGTGATGAGATTCCCTTTTTATCTCTCATCAACTCATTTTCTGAATTTTTGAAGTGACGCCGTTAGGCTGTCGAATTTTACCAAGGGAACTTTTTAACGCAATTTCGATTTATTTGGGTTCAACATGTAGTTATTGAATATGTCATCATTTGAATATGTGAGAATGACCTTTTATTGTTTTACACTTAATATCCAATTATATTGGGTGTATTTATATTTGTCACACATAATTTTGAGATTGATTTATCCTTAATTTAAGGATACCTTCTTTATAAGGGATTTCATCACATTTTACATCTCTATTGAGACTTCATTGTTGTTATGAACCAATTAACTATTATATGGTGTATATACTGTCCTTTGGAATATTATATCATGAATCCATTTATTCTCATGATATTATAAATTTATGATTAAATGTTATTCCTCAATTATTGTATTCAAGTGTCTCTAATTTTGGTAAAAACCCTTTAACCAAAATATCACTTTAAATGTTTTAATGATTTTTTTTATTAATATCCATGTTTTAAAAATGGTTTTAAGGATTTATTTATATGGATATTAATGGTTTAAAATGTTAAAAGCTTCAAGGTGGTATGGGACAGTTTGATTCAAAAATCTCTTTATTAAATGTTTTAAAAGGTATTGAAAATATTTTTTTAATGGATTCATTATTTCAATATCCTAAAATGTTATATTGTGATTGAAATGTGTAAATGTTATATTTCCTTTATGCATGTTTTATGTGATCCATTTATGTTATGGTTCTTGGGAATTGTTATGAAAACGGGTGGTTCCGTGATAAACTAATGGCGGCTGAGCCCGATATAGCTCTCCAATGCATTGGGTAACGCGAAGGAGTGAAATGTTAAGGTTTCTCCGAAGAGATTTAGGGAATATACTATGATGGGTATTCCAAATTTAACCAAGTGGGTTACTACCTACGTAAGAATGTTATGAATGCCTCAAGTAACCTTTATGTCTTATGATATCTATGATTTATTAATGGTTTGATTGGGCATGTTAAAGTGCCTATGTTTTATGGGTAAAGTATGATTTCATTCTTATGTATATATGAACTCATGTTTCCTTTCCATATTTTTATAACCCTTACTGAGCTTTTTATGCTCATCCGAAGTTTTTGAAATGTTTTTCACAGGTCAAGGGAAAGGTACATGATGTGATGATAGTGTCAAGGATGTGTCAAGAAAGAATCCAAGTTTTATTTTAAATATGTTTCCGTTGATGGGAAGAATGAATACTGTCTTTTATGTAACCATTTTGTTTAAATGTGGAATGTAATGAAAGTTTCATGATCTAATTCTCTAAAACTCTAAACCTGAAAAGATCCTCAATGTGTAATCTTGTAATAACTCAAGATTAAGTAAGGTTTATGGCTGGGGCCTTATAGTTGGTATCAGAGGTCGGTTTAGATAACTTTAGAGGTTAGGGTATTCTCTAAGCATAAGTGACAGTACCATAATGGATAGGATTTCAGAAAGAGTCATAGTTTTAGATAAAGTGAATGAGTAAGTATATCTTAGTGTTTACCTTCCTCATTAGTACATGATGGTTTTGTTGATATACTCACACTGACATTTCTGTTTTTAGTGAATGGACGGATCTAGCAGGAACCAAAGTGACAACAGGTTTGAAGGAAACTGTGGTGGTTCTCTGATTAAGAGACTGGATGAAATGGGGGATTCAATGAGGAAACTCGTGGTTGTTCTAAACCAACTAGCATGGAGTCATGATCAACCACTTGAACCTTGATATGATCTGTAATGCATCATGTACGAGATGACCAATAGATGTGGAAGTTCAGTTAATAATTATAATGGTAACTATTAGAGTTTATATGATCCTTACTTTTGAGGTAATTATGGGTTATTATATGTTATGATGGAAAATGAAAGGCATGAGATAAACTTGAGGTTAAATTATGTTATTGTTATTTTTGATGATTTTATCCATTTTTGGGGAATGATTATAGAATTATATAGTTTTGGAAAAAGGACAACACGCAGACCATGTGACTACCCGTTGCGTCGGACAAAGCTGTGGGAATCAAACCCACAACCAAAGTGCGACTGGTATTTATCGCCTACCACTGGACTACGTGAAGTACCTGGTTAGTTTGACTAATTCTTTTTAGTTATATGATTTTATGAATTAATATTATGTTGATTTTGGGTTATCTATGGAAATTTATTAACCTATCATGAGGATATGTTATTAGGTTAATTACTTTTCAATACGAGTCTTTAAGAGCAGCTAATGTTGTTTGGATATAAATGTTGCGATTTAACTTGGAAGACTATGTGACTAAAACCTTCAAATATTTGGGTTTCAATATTAGTTTGGTTTACTTTGAATGATTTTATGGAAAAATTGTTTATCGAATGGTTTACGTTGAACTTTGGGTTTGTTGGACAAATTGTGGAGATTAAGAATAGATTTTCTTTTTATAAAGGGTTATCCTTTTTTGGATTATCTGATCTTGTACTAACCTTTTTGGTTTTGGATTTGGTTAAAGTATAAAGACATGGGAATTATATAGTTCTCTTTTTTGGATTAGGTGACTCTCTAGAAGTTGATTATAGTACTCTTAATGCGAACATGTCTCCCTAAATACTCATCTTTTGGAAAAAAAATATGAGTTTGATTAAGGAATCTAGTAAAAGTTGAAATTAAACATGATAAGTGATTATGTTTCCATATGAATAAATTCCTCAATAAAAAGTAACTTAAAACAAAAATGATGTCTATTAACTTTTCCTACTGGGGAATCGAATACCATTTAACCCATCACAAGTTTGTGATTTTCTTATGGTTAACTTTCTCCTAGACATGTTTACTATCAATCTACATCAGAACATGAACCTTTGTTTTCTCCTCCATATCCATATTTTCATACATGGAATCCTAGTATGGGTCAACTCAGGTGACATTTGTACTTCTCTCCTATTCTTTTAAAGTGATTGTTTTACCGACTCTTGTTCCGATGTGAGACTTTCAAGGATGTTTCCAAGCTCAATTTTAAAATTGCGAGGACGCAATTCCCAAAAGGGGGGAAGGATGTAACACCCCAGGTAAATAAAGAATATGAAATCTTTATATTTATCCATATTTGTGAATAAAATATTTATATGACTTTAAAGGGGACGCTATGCTCGATGGCGTACCCAACACGCAACAACGAGTTTCTTGGGAATCTTACATTGCACTCTAATAATAAAATAATATTATTTTAAATGGTAGTTAACATGTAGCCGTTGTATTGGCGAGAATGGATGGAAATAACTAAAATATGATTATATATGTTTTTAAATGTTTTTACATTTATCCAATAAAAGATAAAGGCTTAAAATACGGAAAGAATTCAATTTTAGGCGCAAATGCCCTAGTTTTCATTAAAGGTTCACTTATCGCCTTATGATGGATAACCGTCATTAAATATAGTTTTGTTAACTCTTATACATTCTATTGGACCAAATAAAACTCTTCTTAAGAATTGAGACATCAAAATTTACTTTGTGTAAATTTTTTTGTATCTTTCCGATAAAGTTCATTTTTTAATGAATATTGTAAAATGTTGTATTTTAATTCGAAACCACTTTTTAATATAATTTATTTATATGATTAGATTATCTTTTGAATTGGTTTTAAAGTGAAATTAGAATATATTTTTACCATTAAATCCAATAGTGGTCATTGGAATTAATTTCACTTTGAAATCAGACTTAAACTAGCGTCAATCTTTTGATACTTATTGTTTCACAAAAACACGCCATTTGCTCTGACAAGAGGAATTAATTATTAAATTAATTAATGTGACTTATATGTTTTGAATTTTGTAAAATAGACTTCATTTTTGAATTCGGAATATCAAATATATCTTAGGGTGAATGTTTCGGATTTTTCTGAAAAACTTCAATTTTTGATGAATAGTGAAACCACTAAGTGGTACTTATAAAAACTGATTTTTCCGTTTAAATGAAATTTTGGAATCTTTGTGTTTTTAATTTCAAAAATCCGACATACATGGTTTTCATTAAGAATTAAAATGCGGTTCAATGGGATAAAAATAATTTTTTGGTGAATAGTAACTTATTAAGTTTTTTATCGCGATTAGAGGTAATTAGTGTAGTTTATGGTAAGAATAATATTTTGAAATGACCTAGACACATGTTCTACCCTAATTGGATGTGTCATGGCCGACCAATACAATCCATGGGTTAACTTGGGGACCCCATGGAGCCACTTTGGTTGGGAAATGACATAAATATCTTTTTATTTAATGTAAAATTAAAAATGACACAAACATGAGTTGTTTTACTAAAACAATTTTTACATGGGGTTATACAAGTCAGAGTTTTGACTATAAATAGTCATTGGAAAGATAAAAAGATTTCCTACATCATGATAGTTTTCTTATAATTTTTATACATTATATAAATAAAATTATATATGACATCATAATGAGGCAGTGATTACCTCATTAATAAAGGATTTAAATAAAATTGAATGATAATGTAATATATAAGGCCTACACATATCCAAAACCTATTGTATGAGTGTATTTCGAACCCGTATCACCTTATCCTTGAAATAAATCAATGTGAGACCTTTAAAATCCGAAACTCTTTTGAAAATAAAGTAACATTTTGTAAATTTACAAGAGTGCCCCTCCTCTCCTCTTATAAAAGGCCCCCACCTCTACCTCCTTACCCACACTCCCAAAGCCTTTGGCTCTACCAAACCCTGCACATTTTGTCTCTCCACTTCCCTCTCTAACTCCTTGAGGCCTCACTTTGGGAATAAGTCTTCCCAAGGAAGCCTTTGAGCTCAAACCAAAGGGAGTTACGAGATTTTAAGGTAATGTCTTCACTTGAGTCCTTTTGTTTTATTTTGCTTCTCCAACCCCCTAAACTCCTTTTATTAATTTCTTTTGTAACAACTAAAGTATAATAAATATACTAGGATGTTTTTATAATAATTATTCGAGCTACACATTCCCACACCTACATCTGATGGTTAAAGAACATACTGTTTCTGTGGATGGTGAATTTCTGCCTTCCGAAACGACGATTGTTCAACATTATTCTAACACCTTAAAAGGTGGCCATTAAGATGAAACTATATTTATATATGATATATAATATGTTTATGTTTTCCTTAAGCTTCTTTATTTTTCATTTTGGGCATACCTTTATGGTTTCCATTATGGGTAAACGCGATATCTTCATTTAAGGAAGTGCGGAATACCGCCCCCTCAAAGTGATTTGATTCGTTAATACCATATGTGGTACGTATAAAGGATATATTTAATGATATCATATATGATAAAATTCTGTAATTAAAATACTATTATGTATCATTATGTTTTAATTCCATTAAATATGAAATAGAAATGGAAGTAGCGTTCATGCGTACGTACGACTTACCGTCTCCATGAACGATACATTACATTTCTTATCTCAAAATGTTATGTAATATTATAAGTACATATATATAATGGATATATATATAATATATTACATCAAAATTATGGATATAATTCTGGAATTATAACATTTATATATCTCTCTCATTTTGTTTTATTTCCATTAATAGGACAAAAAAATGAAAGTAGCGTTAATGCGTACGTACGGCCTACCATCTCCATGAACGGTGCTTTTCGTTTTTTATCACCAAATGATATGGAATAGTATGAAATGAATATTTAGTGGATATATATAATATTTTAATAATTAATACTATTCTGTAAATTATTTACTTATAACTACATGGGAAATCTTTTTTCAAACAAGTTCATTTTTGACTCATGTACCAAACATCGGCAAAAACGTCTGATATGAACTAACATTATTAAACAATTATTATAACATTATAATATGTGATATGAACTGAATAATAATCTCTAAAGGAGGTACTTAGGCAATTATTAATTGACCAAAGTTTATTATTTTGGAATATAAATAAACGAACAAGACAAGTTGGACTTGAGGTAAGGGATCCTACTCCTCACTTTCTTTTTAAGTACACTCTTTTATGTCATTCCTTTTAAGCTCATATTTCTAATGATTGGGATGTTATTATATATTACTCTTACTGTAATTTTTATGTTCAAATGATGAGAGACCCTATTCTCTCTCATCAATCCATTTTGGACGTTTTGAGTGGCGCCGTTAGGCTGCCGAATTTTCGTAAGGGATCCTACTCCACTCTTTCTTTTTAAGTACACTCTTTTATGTCATTCCTTTTAAAGCTCATCATTCTTGTTATTGGGATGTTCTTTTATATTAATCTTACTATAATTTTTAAGTTCATGTGATGAGAGACCCTATTCTCTCTCATCAATCCATTTTGGAAGATTTGAGTGGCGCCGTTAGGCTGCCTAATTTTCGTAAGAGATCTAACCTCTCTCTTTCTTTTTAAGTACTATCCTTTATGTAACTTCTTTTAAGCTCCTATTTTTTATGTTAGGGGATGTTATTTTTTATTACTATTTCTGTAAACTTTATGTTTATGTGATTAGAGACCCTATTTTCTCTCATCAATCCATTTTGGAAGTTTTAAGTGGCACCGTTAGGCTGCCGAGTTTTCGTAAGAGATGTTTCAACTCACTTTTATTCCCGTGAGAATTATGCTACATTTGCCACAATTTCCTTTGAGTGGTTTATGTACTGCCAATTATTACACTCCTTTTGTAAAATAATTCCATTTATGGGTATTTACATATTCAGTGTATGACACTTCTTCAATGGGGTGTACTTTTCGAAAGTTACCCAAGTCGGTAAGGGAACCTTTCACCCTCCTCTTTTTAAAAGACTTTGTTTGTTATGTCTTTTAATTCACATACTATTATGTTGGGATATGTTATTATATATCCTGATTTATGTAAATTTTATGTCCAAGTGATGATATTCCCTTTTTATCTCTCATCAACTCATTTTCTGATTTTTTGAAGTGACGCCGTTAGGCTGTCGAATTTTACCAAGGGAACTTTTTAACCCAATTTCGATTTCTTTGGGTTAAACATGTAGTTATTGAATATGTCATCATTTGAATACGTTTGAATGACCTTTTATTGTTTTACACTTAATATCCAATTATATTGGGTGTATTTATATTTGTCACACATAATTTTGAGATTGATTTATCCTTAATTTAAGGATACCTTCTTTATAAGGGATTTCATCAGATTTTACATCTCTATTGAGACTTCATTGTTGTTATGCACCAATTCACTCTTATATGGTGTACATTCTGTCCTTTGGAATATTATATCATTAATCCATTTATTCTCATGATATTATAAATTTATGATTAAATGTTATTCCTTAATTATTGTATTCAAGTGTCTCTAATTTTGGTAAAAACCCTTTAACCAAAATATCACTTTAAATGTTTTAATGATTTGTTTTTATTAATATCCATGTTTTCAAAATGGTTTTAAGGATTTATTTGTATGGATATTAATGGTTTAAAATGTTTAAAGCTTCAAGGTGGTATGGGACACTTTGATTCAAAAATCTCTTTATTAAATGTTTTAAAAGGTATTGAAAATGTTTTTTTAATGGATTCATTATTTCAATATCCTAAAATGTTATATCGTGATTGAAATGTGGAAATGTTATATTTCCTTTATCCATATTTTATGTGATACATTTATGTTATGGTTCTTGGGCATTGTTATGAAAATGGGTGGTTACGTGACAAACTAAGGGCGGGTGAGCCCGATATAGCTCTCCAATGCATTGGGTAACGTGAAGGAGTGATACTTTAAGGGTTCTCCGAAGAGATTTAGGGAATATACTGTGATGGGTATTCCAAACATAACCAAGAGGGTTACTCCCTACTTAATAATGTTATGAATGCCTCAAGTAACCTTTATGTCTTATGATTTCTATGATTTATTCATGGTTTGATGTGGTATGTTAAAGTGCCTATGTTTTATGGGTAAAGTATGATTTCATTCTTATGTATATATGAACTCATGTTTCCTTTCCATATTTTTATAACCCTTACTGAGCTTTGTATACTCATCCAAAGTTTTTGAAATTTTTTTCACAGGTCAAGGGAAAGGTACATGATGTGATGATAGTGTCAAGGATGTGTCAAGAAAGAATCCATGTTTTATTTTAAATATGTTTCCGTTGATGGGAAGAATGAATACTGTCTTTTATATAACCACTTTGTTTAAATGTGGAATGTAATGCAAGTTTGATGATCTAATTATCTAAAACTCTAAACCTGAAAAGATCCTCAATGTGTAATCTTGTAATAACTCAAGATTAAGTAAGGTTTAAGGATGGGGTCTTATACTAATGCCTAGCTTCTCACCAAATACAAAGATTATATATAAATACACTTTATGTACTTAAATAAATGGAATGTATTTAATTTTGAAAGATGAATATTTATAGCTAGACCATTTAAATGATGTGTATGGGTTTTTATCATAAGGTACCCCCCACTCATTACATAATGTGTAATTAATTTACATGTCATGTATATTCTATTGATTTTTTAAATTGGGGAAGCAAACATTTTTTTATAAGCTCCCATTTATTTATCACACTATGATGTCAAATACACAATAGAAATATTCCTATCACAAACCATGGGACATTCAGTCCCCTTCCCATCAATTCTTTTCTCTCTCCATTACTCACCTTGGAAGAATATACTTAAGCTCGCTATTCTGTTTTCTTCAATTACTAGTTAATATTAACATCTTTTACACTAAATTATCATTATATTTAATTTCTTATCATTAAGGATTTTATCAATTCTATTGTTTTCTCCTAATCCATACAAAAAAATTAGATTATATAGGATGATATGAGTACTACATATTTAACATAGGTTCTCTAGTTATTTTCCCTAAATTTTGTGTTGTGCATGTTATGTGTCATTGTGTCGTGTGTTGGACTTGTCTGGTATCACATCCTAAATGGTTTAAAAAACATTAAAGGTTATTCTCATAATAAATGGTGTCTTAGAAACCATCAAATAAATGCCATAGCGTAACCACCCCGACCCAGGCCACCCCTACAGTTGTCCATTTAAAAAATGACTACGAGACGCATGTCATGAATTGATTTTAAAAACTTTTTATTTTTTATAATTTTTACTTATATTGATTGTATTGTTTTCAATAAATATTATAGAAATTTATGATACTCATTACCATTTCCCATAATTTATGTCATGAATGATACTGGTCATTCTGTTTTCGGAACTCATGGTATGGGCTCATCAAGATTAATAATATTTATAAATGAAAATTGGTGTGCTAATTCACTTGAATATATAATTTGTTTCTTTAAATATTTCTTGGATATGTTTACATGGAATATTTTATACCTTGACTTTTTTGAGATACTTGGAGGCCATTATCGATGCCTTCGATGGTCTCATCAGAGGTTTTTTACACATTATCCATTATTAATACTCGGTTCCAAACATAGTATACTATGGACAGTGTAAGAGGGTTATATCTTTACACCTCTCCAAGTGTGATACCGAGGATTCATTTATGGAAAACCATTGAAGGAATCTTATATTTTGTGTATTTATAGAACCCCTAGTGAGACATGTAATAACCCGGAATTTCTGTGGATTTTTTTTCATAAATACATGGGAATTTTACGAGTCTGCGAAAACTGACGACACATGATTCTGAGGCCCAGTTTTCCTGGAATCAGTTCCTAATTTTTTTTGGGTACGTTCAGTAAACGTACGAGCGAGGATTTATAACTTTTGAACCGGTTCTTAGAATTGAAATCTGAGGGCCCCTATTGAACTCATAGCGCTGGTATTCGCTTAAGAAGACTTTCACCTCGATGGCAGTTGGTGGGAATGAAAGTTATTTTTTTGTTTGATTGAATTAAATAAAAATAAGGTGGTGTAAACTTTATTTTTATTAGTTTGTTAAAACATCCATGTGAAGGTTGGAGGTGGGGACCACCACACCTTAACCGCCCATGAGAGGTTATGGATGTGGGCCCACCCGAACCTAACCTCCTATTTATGTTTATTATGGTGGGGACCACTCGAGGATTCAAACCTCTTGAACTCCCCATTATGTGGGGAGAAAACTCTTGAACTCTCTACTTTATGGTGACAAATATTCTCCATTAATTAAATGAGCACATCAATTAATTAATTTGAATCTTTTTGAATTTTGTTCCAACAACTAAAGAATAAATAAATCTATTATTTTTTCAGGGGCTCACATTAATTTTTGTGGAACTTGGGAGAGGGGAGAACTTCAGAGAAATCTCCTAGCGAAGAAAATGTTCCACCGATGAAGAATGCTCCAACAGACAAAGAAAATTGACCTCGTCCTCGACTTGAACTTTCTTCCTCATAACCTCCTTCGATGTAGGACACATTTGTCTAAAACTAATCGGCATCATCCTTCCCATGACTTCGTCAACGAACATAAAACAAAGGTATGGGTTCAAGATTTGTTAAATGTTTCACATTCTTTGTTTTACTTCGAGGATTAAGAATATAAGCCGCATGCAATCATCCTAATGCGGAGGGTGCGGGATGAACATACACAGCCCGACACCTCTGCCTTCTTTGTGGAATTTGATGCTAAACGTAGTATGAGACCGGGATGAGCGATTCACGTCATCAATGATTGCGGATCAAAGGCGACGTCCCCAGGACAGTGTGGGTACTTTTGGAATGAGAATCGGTCCACTGGAACTCATCTGGTGACCTGTAGAAAGTTCTTCGATAGATGGAATTGACGAACGTCACCGCGTGACGGCAGTGGCACAACCGCACCATTCGGAGGAGTAGCCTGTGGTTGACGGCCCTCGGCGGTGTACTGGTGACCGGTGCATGCTCGACCGAGAAGGAACCTGGTGTCTCAAGCCTCCGGGTTACCGGGGAAGGCCTAGCGCAACCGCGCCACGCAGGGGAAGAAAACAGGGGTTGCGGCCCCTGGCCGCGGCGGTGCAGTGGCAGCCGGTGCAAGGCCGACCGTGAGAAGGATCGGCAGCCCGAGCCGTCTGGTTGCAGGAAGAGGCATGGCACAACTTCACCGCGCAGGAGGTGGCTTGCCACTCAGCCAGCCGGGAAGAGCGGGACCCGTTGTTGGGTCCCGCGTGACGAGGACCTGTGCCACGTTGTGCCGTTTTTGGAACCCACCCAAATGGCTAAGCCATTCGGGATACCAGGTTGCATGACCTCTCCCAAGGATGAAACTAGGGCGGACCCCATGGCCCACCAGCCGCGGGCCACGCGTGGGCCTAACCCAACGCGTTTTGGGTCTCCCCCATTGGCTTGGATGACCCCGTGGGCCGGGTCGGTCCTGCGGACCGGGTCGGACCCCTGTCCAGACACGATTTGGGCCGGGTCGGTTCAACTGGGCTGGACCGGACCATGACCCGCTTGACATATTTCCACTCTTTTTCCCCGTAACATGAGATGTGGGAATCGGATTGAAGAACCGTCTACGGTGATGGATTCCTTGTAATGACACCGCTCTATTGGTATACCCCACATGAGGTTTGGATACAGTTGGGTTATGGTCGGGTTGGATCGAACGTAAATCCATCCAGGCCCTCGGAATGAAGATGCAAATAACTCTTTGACCGGGAATCTGATTGACGCACCATCTGTCACATTGGGCTTTTTTTGGAAATTCAGATCTTTTGGATACGTCAAGTTGGGACTTCGTGGAATTTGATGTATCATCACTTGGCTTGAGGAGCAGACACTCCCATAATCAAGCATGCATTGTGAGGAACCATGTGGCTGGCTATGCTCTAATGACTGTTCATGGATCCTATGTGTGTACGAAATCTCCGACTACTATTCCTAGATCCTGTGTGGGTTCAACAACACTGACTACTATTCCTGGATCCTGTGTGGGTTCGATAGCACTAATGACTGTTCCTGGATCCTCTGTGGGTTCGAAAACTCTGATTAATGTTCCTGGATCTTGTGTGGGTTTGATAGTTCTGAATTCTGTTCTTGGATCCTGTGTGGGTTCGACAGAATAGATGATTCAATGGATACATCTGATCATATCTATCTCTCTACATATGTTGTATACCTAGTGAGATGAGTGAGTAACTTTTGTGTTTACCTCATGATTGAGATGGGTTACTTGATAACTTAGGTATATGTATGGGAATAAAACTAAGTGGGGTTATCTATTGATTTCATAATCTTTCTTTTTTAACCTTGGTGTATTTTGAGAGACGTTGAGGGTATCAGGGTCCCTAATGAGTATCGTTATACTCACACATGAATGGGATATCCCGGAACCTCGTTCTGTTGGATGCAGATGACAGACAATGCTGACTGACTCTAAGAGTAATAGGACTGGACGATACCCGGAGGTGGACCATACGACATGTCGGTACACAAAGGAGACTGACAAACATGGAGTACTGAGGTGGCCCTACCCTTCAGATAGGATCCATGGTGGATGATCCAGGAGATTCATTTCACCTTTCAGTGGTTTTTTTTCTATCAGTTGTACCTGTACTATACAGTTGGACTTGTATTTTTTCCCCTTTACTTCTCACCACTATTTTGTTATACAGTTTGACATAGTTTTTTGTATCCAGATCCGTATTTTGTTGTCTGTGTTTACAGTTATAAAGGAAATTCCTTCCAATATTTAGGGAATTACGCATTTGGTGCTAGTATCCAGCCCCTGGTCTATGGATGGCAGGCTTGGGGCAGCCACAGAACAGGCCACATGGGACAAGTTGTGACAAATTGGTATCAGAAGAGTCGATTCTACTGCAGAACTTAAGACACTGATCTTTTTTGAGATGCAGATGTGTTATTGGTACTGAGTGTTGTTTTCTGTTCAGGGAGTCCAATGTTGGTGTCGCGGCCGACGTATCCATACACCAGGACCCCGACATCTGATTTCTGACTCAGTGTATGAAAACAATGATTGCATGTGTGTTTCAAGAGTTTTCATTGTGATATCTTTGAGTCAGCTCACTAGGTATAAGTTATTGACCGTGGTGCACCTATTCCTTTTCATGATGTCCCTACGCAGAGAGCCAGCTAGGTTTCCAGGATTTGTACAAGATGGAAACCCACCGAGCGATGAGGCCTCAGTGAAAGGCCCTATAACATTGGAGGCACCAGCAGTACCACTGCCCGTTGGGCCACTGATGCCCCCAGCCCCAACAGCAGATGGCACACAGCGCCTGAGCCCATTGCACGAGTTCCAGCACTGGAGGTCGCCCAGGTTCAGGGGTGATATGAACCCGCAGGCAGGTGAGGATTGGATGGAGGCTATAGTGAGAGTCTTCAGAATGATAGGGACACCATCCGACCTTATGGAAATCATTTCCGCGAGTCTCATTCAGGCATCGATAGACAGATGGTGGATCCTAATCTTCTAGGTGCATGACGAGGCGACACTACTCTGGGCAGATTTCGAGATCCTGTTTCGGGAAGGGTTTTCCCAGCCGCCCTCCGTGCAGTGCTGATATAGGAGCTACTGCTACTACATTAGGGTAGTATGACGGTGTCATAGTACTCAGCGAGGTTCACTGACCTCTTTCTCTACTCCATAGATATGGTGTGTGACCCATTCTTCATGGCCCGGACCATCGTGCAGGGGCTCTGGCGAGAGATCTGTGCATCAATGATCTCTCTCAGCAACCTGAAGTAGGCGGGGGTATTGGAGAGAGCCCTCTTAGTGGAGAGTTTCCTTGATGAGAAGTCACCAGCAGCGAGACCCGCCACCAGGCGTCGCGTAATGGAGTCTTCTGCAGCAGGCATCAGACAGATTTCTCAGAGATACAAGCGGACCAGACCATCTAGTGGATGACCTTAGGACTTAGGTTCGGTTGTCAAAGGCACACAAGATAGAGACAATCATTCGAGGAACATGTAGTGTTTCAAATGTGGGAGGCTGGGTCACATGTCTTGTGACTGTCCGACCCTCCCTTCAGATGATCAGAAGATAGTTGAGGGACCACCTATGCAGAGGCATAGGTTCGATCGAGGTGATCCGTAGGGCGTAGGTGGATGTGGCAGAGGAGCTAGTCGTGCATCTGATGTTGGATGACCTTTCTGGGTGTTACCGCCACCACCTCTAGAAGGTCCACCCCGACCATGGGGAGCAAGTGGACATGGGAGAGCATAGCTCTAGGTAGCTGAGGCTTACGATCATGGAACTCCAGAGATGATTCGAGGTATGATCTCTATCTACTCCACCATAGTTGTAGTTCTTATAGACACATGTGGCAGTCACACATTCATTGCCACTGCCCTCATTCAGATCATGGAGATTCCAACAGAGCCGCTGGCTCGACCCTTACGGCTAGAGACTCTTATGGGAGTAGGCTCAATGATTACGCACTGGTTCCGGTAGTTTGAGCTTACTCTAGGAGGGGAGAGCTTCAGCTTGGATTTCAAAGTAGTGGCGTCAAGGCCATACAAAGTCATATTGTTTATGAACTGGTTATCTACATTCCATGCTCAGATAGACTGTATTAGGCACAAAGTGTGGTGTGTCCACTCGAGTGGGACCAGGTTTACCTCCATTGGCGAGAAGGGACCCTATGCCACATAGGATAGACTTACTATAAGGAGGGTGAATCAGATCACTCATTAGTTGGCCAGCCTAATCCTCGAAGTAGTTGATGTGGAGAGTCTGACTTATCCTATAGTGGTGGACAAGTACGCAGATGTTTTCTCAGATGATGTCCCAGGACTACCTCCTCACATAGTGTTGGACTTTTACATTGATCTGTACCCCAGGACGACACCTATATCTTCACCAGCGTATTGGATGGCTCCCGCAGTGCTTCGCGAGCTGCGCGTACAGCTAAGGGACATGCATGGGAAGGGATTCATCCAACCTAGTTTTTCTATCTAGGCAGCCCCGATTCTCTTCACCAAGAAGGTGAATGGAAGCTTGAGGATTTTTGTCAACTACCGTCGCCTGATCCAAGTGACCGTGATGAACAAGTACCCACTCCCGAGGATTGACGACCTCTTTGATCAGCTGAAGGGAGCGCGGTGGTTCTCGAAGATAGACCTCATATCAGTCTATCACCATCGCAGAGTTCAAGATGGGGATGTATAGAAGAAAGCATTCAGATGTCGGTACGTCCACTACGAGTTCTTGGTTTTTCCTTTCGTTGTAACCAACACTCTAGCAGTGTTCATGGGAGTGTTGCACAGGATTTTCCAGCCATACCTCGATCTCTTTTTTGTAGTTTTCATCGACTACATTCTGAACTACTTGACTACTGAGGAGGAGCATGCCTAACATTTTCAGGTAGTACTGGACCCATTCTGGGAGCACCCGCATTATGGTAAGCTCTTGAAGGGCTGGTTTGGTATCCGAGAGGTTCACTTTATAGGACATGTCATCTCGAAGGATGGAGTTGCAGTGGATCCAGCAAAGATTGAGGCGATACTTTATTGGGAGCCACCTAAGAGTGTGATGGTGGTACGAAGTTTCTTGGGTTTGGATGGATATTATAGGAGGATCGTACCAGGCTTCTCCAGAGTTGTATCACCACAATCAGCCTTAACGAAGAAGGGGCAACCATTTGTGTGGTTGGGGAGATTCCAACAGAGCTTTCAGGAGCTATGACAGAGGCTGAAAAGTTCCCCCATTTTGTGGCTTCCATAGAAGGGAATTGAGTACGTAGTCTATTATGACACATCAGGGATCAGACTCAGGTGTGTCCTGATGCAGGAGCGAGTAGTGATCGCTTATGGTTCTCATCTGCTGAGACAGAAGGAGAAGAACTATGCTACCCATGAACTAGAGTTAACAAAAGTGGTCTTCACCTTGAATATGTTGTGACACTATCTGATGGGTGAATGTTTTACCACATACACTGATCACAAGAGTCTCAGGTATATCTTATCTCAGAAGGACTTGAATCTTAGACAGTGGTGATGTCTTGAGTTCCTCCAATACTATGACTTTGTGATAGTTTATACTCCTCATAAGGGGAATGTTGTAGCAGATTATTTCCTCAAAAGATTAGGTATTCAGTTCCTAGAAGAGGAGATACAGCAGATGGATGCTTTGCAGATATCCTTTGTGGACCAAGATAGAGTATCTTTTCTTCAGTCTCTTACAGTCACTCCCCCACTTCCTCCGTGATTTAGGGAGGCGCAACACGGAGAAGCTGACTGCGAGACACGACGTGCTCAGATATCCAATGGGCAGGCACCTAATAGATTTTTTGAAGGTGGGGAGCATGTCATCCTCTTCAGAGGATTTACTATGGTGTTAGTGTCACTTAAGGAGAAAGTGTTGAGGGATTTCCACACATCCCCTCTAGAGGTACATCCAAGAATGGAGAAGATGTACCAGGATCTCCAGCGACAACACTGGTGGTCGGAGATGAAGATAGAAATTGCAGAGTTTTTCTCTCCGTGCCTCACTTGTCAGCAAGTGAAGGCAGAGCACCAGGTACCAGCAGGATTGGTTCAGCCTTTAGAGGTCCTAATATGGAAGTGGGATGGGATATCCATGTACTTAGTGACATGACTTCCACGTACATACAGGGGTCACGACTCAATTTGGGTGATCATCGACTGACTCACCAACTCGGCCCACCTCTTATAGATCAGAGAGTAGGGTTCAGAAGAGATCTTGGGACGCCTCTATGTGTAAGAGAATGTGCGGCTACATGGAGTACCTTCTTCTATTTTCTTTGATCATGGAACACGGTTTAATTCCTGGCTATGGAAGGGGTAGCAGGAGGCTTTCGGGATGCAGCTTCGTCTGAGCACCACCTTCCATCCTCAAGCGGATGGCCAGACTGAGCAGACTATTCAGACCCTCGAGGACATGATCCGTGCTTGTGTCCTCAACTTCAGTCGCAGCTGGGAGGATCACTTACCCTTATTGTAGTTTGCATACAACAACAACTATCACTCCAAAAAAGGGATGACACCTTTTGAGGCATTATACGGGTGACCTTGCAGATCACCTTTGTGCTGGACTAACCCAAGGGAGTCAGCACTCATGGGTCCAAAGAAGGTATGGGCTACCACAGAGAAGGTGTAGATTATCCAGGAGTGGATGGAGACTGCACAAAGCAGGTAGAAGTCGTATGCTAATAGGATACAGAGACCTCTGGGGTTCGAGGATGGTGACCATGTCTTTCTACGGGTCTCACCTCGACAAGGTTTACAGAGATTTGGTCGAGGTGGAAAGTTATTTCAAAGGTTCATCGGACCTTTCCAGGGACTCAACAAGGTTATTTAGGTGACATACCACATATCCCTTCCACCTTAGTTGCACTGGGTCCACGATGTCATCCATGTATCCCAGATGATGAGATACATGCACAACCCTTCTCACATCATCGACCATGGAGAGATGGACTTAGACGATGGGGAGACTTTTACGGATCTTCCAGTGGAGATTGAGGATGACAGAAGTGAGTCCTTCGTGGAAGGTCAACACCTCTGGTGCGCATTTTTTGGAAGCACGGGAACCTCCGGGAGAGTACATGGGAGTGGGTGGCTCAGATGTGTGCTCAGTACCCCTATTTTCTCCCCTTGTTCGTGTTGTAGCTTACGGGGACGTAATTCCATGATGTGGGGAGAATGTAAAGACATGGAATTTCCATGGAACTTTTTTTCATAAATACATGGAAATTTTACGAGTCCATGAAAACTAACGGTGCATGATTCAGAGGCCCGGTGTGCCCGAAATAAATTTCTGAAGTTTTGTTTTGGAACGTTCAATAAACGTACGAGTGGGTTTTTATCACTTTTGAACCTGTACTCAGAATTAAAATCTTAGGGCATCATTGAACTAGTAGCACCGATATTCAATTAATAAGACTTTAACCTTGACGATAGTTGGTCAAGAATGAAAGATTGTTTTTGGGTTTGATTGAATCAAATAAAAATAAGGATGTGTAAACTTTATTTTTATTAGTTGGTTAAAACCTCCATGTGGAGGTTGGAGGTGGGGAACACCACACCTTCACCTCCCATTAGAGGTTATAGAGGTGGGATCCACCAGAACCTAACCTCTTCTTCATGTTTATTATGGTGGGGACCACCAAAGGATTACAACCTTTTGAAATCCCCAATAATTGGGGAGAAACCTCTTGAGCTCCCCATTTTATGGTGCCAAATCCTCTCCATTAATTAATTGAGCACATCAATTAATTAAATTGAATCTTTTTGAATATTGTTCCAACAACTAAAGAATAGATAAATGTATTATTTTTTTGGGGGCTCACTTTCATTTTGGTGGATCTTTGGAGAGGAGAGAACTTGGGAGAAATATCCCAGCGAGGAACGTGTTCTACTGACGAAGAACACTCCAACTGACAAAGAACGTCAACCTCGACCTCGACTTCGAATATCTTCCTCGGAACGTCCTTCGACGTAGGATGTGTTCGTCTACCACGAATCGATGTCAACCTTCCAGTGACATCATCAATGAACAGTTAAAAAAGGTAGGGGTTCAAGATTTTTTAAATGTTGCACGTTCTTCGTTTTACTTCAAGGATTAAAAATCGAAGCTGCATGCTATCATCCTAACGCGGAGGGTGCGATCCGAACAAACAGGACATGACCCCTCCGCCTTATTTGTGGAATTTGATGATAAATGTTGTATGAGACCTAGATGAATTATTCTCATCATCAATGACTACAGATCGAAGGAATCGTCTCGAGGTGTGTGTGGCTAGTTACGTAATGATAATCGGGCCAACAGAACACGTCTGGTGACCTGTGGAATGGTCACTGGCAGATGGAATTGATGAACGTTACTGTGTGACGGCGGCAGAGCAACCGCGCCTCCGTAGGGGTAGCCCGCTGCCGACGGGCCGCAACGGTGCACTAGAGGCTAGCGCAAGCCCGACTGCGATGGAAAACAGTGGCTCAAGCCACCGAATATCCAGGGAAGGTGCGACACAACCGCACCACGTCATGGAATAAAAGGGGGGAAGCAGCCCCTGACCGCGATGGTGCAGCGGCGGCCGGCGCAAGGTCAGTCGTGAGAAGGATCAGTTGCCCGAGCTATCGGGTCGTCAGAAGAGGCGTGAAAAATCTATAGCACGCGGGAGAAGGCTAGCTGCTCGGCACGCGGGGAGGAGTGGGACCCGTCGCTGGGTCTCGCGTGACGCGGATTGGTGCCACATGGTGCATGTTTTAAAACCCACTCGAATAGCTAAGCCATTTGGGATACCGGGGGGCCTGGCCTCCCCCTGGAGGCTTCTAGGGAAAACCCCACAGGCCGCCAGCCGTGGGCCTCGCACGGACCGGACCCAGCGCGGGGCGGACCAAGCGCGGGTCGGATCCTGTGTGGGTGGGATCCTGCATGGGCCGGATCCGGAGCGGGAAAGACCCAGTGTGGGCCAGACCCTGTGGGGGTCAGGCCGACCTCGTGGGACGGGCCGCCCCCACGGGACCGGTCAGTCCTGCAGACCAGGTCGGACCCCAGTCCGGACCCGAGTCGTGTCGGGTGGGTTCGACTAGGCCGGACCGGACCTGGAGCCGCTTGAACTATTTCCACTCGTTTTTCTGTAACATGAGCTACGAGAGTCCTATTGATGATCTGTCTATGGAGATGGAAACCTTGTAAGTAGGTGGTTCTTTCGGTATACCCCACTCGAGGTTTGGATACAGTTGGAGTACGACTGAGTTGGATCAAACGTAAATCCAACCGGGCACTCGAAACAGAAATGGTAATAACTCTCAGACCGGGCATCTAATTGATGCACCATCTGTCATGTTTTGATTCATTGGGAAAGATAGATCTTTTGGATACTTCGACTTGGCACTTCGTGGAAGTTGATTTATCGTCACATTGCTTTATGAGCAGACCCTCTCGGAATCAAGCATGCTTTGTGCGGAACCCTATGGCTTGCTACGCTCTGATGACTATTCTTGGATCTTGTGTGGGTTCGATAGCTCCAACTACTACTCCTGGATCCTGTGTGGGTTCAACAACACTAACTATAGTTTCTAGATCTTATGTTGGTTCGATTGCACTGACGCCTGTTCCTCGATCATTTGTGGGTTTGACAGCTCGGATTACTATTCCTGGATCCTGTGTGGGTTCGACAGTTCTGGATACTATTCTTGGATCCTATGTGCGTTCGACAAAATAAATGATTCAGTGGCTACATCTGATCATCTATATCTCTCTACAGAAGTTGTATACCTGTGTGATCTAATTCAGTAACTTTTTTTTACCTCATGATTGAGATGAGTTACTTTATAACATAGTTATATGTATGGTCATAGAACTAAGTGGGGTTATCTGTTGATTTCTTTATCTGTGGTTTATCCTTGGTGGATTTTGAGAGACCGTGAGGTTCTCGGGGTCCCTACTGAGTATCGTTATACTCAAACCATCATGGTCTATGCCCAAAACTCATTGTGTTGGATGCAGACATTGGACAACACTGACTGAGGGTGAGAGTACCAGGACTGGAAGATACCTGGAGGTGTACCATACAACATGTCGGTACATGGAGGAGACTAATAGACGTGGAGTGATGAGAAGTCTATCTATACCTACCCTTCAGGTAGGATCCATTGTGGATGATCCAAGAGATACTTTTCACCTTTTAGCTGTTTTGTTCTTTCAATTGTACTTGAACTTTATAGTTGGGCATTATTTCCAACCCCTTTACTTCTCAGCACTCTCTTATTATACAGTTTTAATTAGTGTTTTGTATCCAGCTGTGTGTTCTGTTATGTGTGTTTCCAGTTATAAAGGCAATGCCTTCCCAGATTTAGGGAATTAAGCCTTTGGTTCTAGTCGTGAGCCACTGGCCTAGGGAAGGTGGGCTTGGGGTAGGAACGACACATGCCTTGGGGGACGGGTTGTGACAAGACAAATGAGTTCCAAAATAATTATTTCCTCGAATGGGATCTAGGTTAAAATTATCAAATGATAAAGATTCCAATAAGTTAAATACAATGATTTTCCTACCAAGAAAATAAAATTCATATATTTAGTAAATTCTTGTGGATTGATTATGATGACCCATTTATACACCCATATCATATCATTACAGTTAATATTTTATCTAGAGATATGGGGAATGGTGTAAATATGGTAGTATCGGCTAATAAAATAATGTGGAATCTGGTGTAATATGGTTAATTTATGTATTTCCTTAAATTTATTATTTTCATTCTCACTACTAATATATTCTAATACATGCACATTATAGAATCTATTTTTGGTGTCCTACCATTTATATATCACTCCCTTTTCATGAAATATATGATATATGAATAGACTTCATGATTGTAGGGATTGACAATGGAATGATGCTAGCTTCTGATGTCTAATTTCTTATGTTTGGTCTGTGTATGAGATAATAGGACTATTTTTATTTTTGTGACACAGGTGTTGGGAGAATTTGGGAATTTTGGTTATTTTTTTAGAAAGATATAAATTCATATACCTTGAATCCCAGGTAAAATATTTTTTTTATAGAATCATGAAATGACTATCAAATTTTATTGGATATTGAATTATCTTCAACAAATTTATAATCTAGATGATTTATTCTTCAACATTTTCAGACTTATTGTTATTTTTGGTTCATATAATTATTATTTAATGTTGATATACCGTCTTATCATCAGGGAATAGTATTCCAATTTTCTCACTATAGTACCAAGATGCATGTTTGAATCATGTAGAAAACATGGAGTCATATAAGAGGACATTTGGTCAATCGACTCTAGTCACTGATAAAAAAGGATTCCATTTTGGGATGTTACAAAGTCATATCAGATATATTTTATTCCTTATTCCTTTGTTTTTTTGTATTTTATGTGAGACTAAGAGGGTAACGAAACATTGCAATGGTCCTGTCCATATGAGTAGCCAACAAATGTAAAAGGGAATCCTAAATTATGTAGGATGATACATTGTTATTTTTTCTATTCATGTTATATTGGATGATATTTACACATTGGGTGAAACACATATTTTATGACATGAATATTAAATTTTTTATTATTATGGACAAAATTTTCCTTGTACAATGGGGAAAATTTTTATCATCTCATGCTTCATTTTAGGCTCTTGAGAGTTCACATGTCATGTATTATTCTATGATATATATGTAGATCATATTGCTTGAATTTATTGTAATTCATGTGATTGTTTAATGTACATTGATTATTAAAAATGTAAATGTGATTTTATTCCATACAGGGATAAAATAATATTTTTAATTAATATGAATAAATAAATATAAATGTTTTTTTTCAATATTGATTGATGATGAATCATTTATTAACAATGTATGCCACGTTTCTTATAGGAACCTCTAGTTTTATGGACTCAAAATTAGTTTCTTTTATTACATGAATTCTAATTGTAATTTATGAGTCATGTACTTCTATAAACTTGTAAATTTATTTTATTTAATCATATAATTTTACATGACCTATTAAATACTCATAATGGATTTAAGGGTGTTTTCATAGATACATGAAATTCTAATTGTAATTTATACTGATTATGGAATTTCATAAATTGGACATGGGGATGCAGTTAACTAGATTATATTTTGTATATAAATAAAAATTATTGTGAACTAATATAAAATTTAAATTTTAATTGAAATGGTTATCAATAAATGGGGATGAAAATTTCAATATAATTGGGGTTTCTTCTATAAAAATAATTTAAACTATATATGATGGAACATCTAATATATGATGTGAGACCTTGAACCTAACCTGATCATAGTTGTTGGAAATGATTGTGTCTCTTATGATTTTCCATGATCTTTCTTACCACTATGAACTGGATATAGAATAAATTATAGAGGTGAGACTTGTTTATAGATAGGAAATATAGATGTATTTTCCATATAACTATGATCTTATATATGGTACAATAGTATCTAAGGTGTGCTTTTGTAAATTTATGATAAATTCTACAATGAAATCCTTGAGTCATGCACTAGGAGGGAGGCGATGACAATGCAACAGAGATTGTAGGACCTGAGCCACAAGTATTACCTACTATATTGAAACTAGTGGCACATATATTTCTTCCTCTAATAGGATCAGATGCTCATGTTCAAGCTAGATTATTCCATTTTATGCATTATATATATGGGGCTCTGTAAAATTTCGATTCCAGGGAATAATTGATTTTTGAATTATAGAAGCATCATACTTCTGGATTTTGGGGTATAGAACCTCTCAATATTCCATGTCATGTTAAGAGGTCATGTTATTGAATATAATGATTTTAGAGACACCACCAAATTGGAATAGATTGGAGGGTAAAACATTCCAACTATATGCTACATGAATTTTCCTAACAATGGTTGGAATTTATTTTTCAAGATGGTTATCATCATTTTATGGTCTTTATGGGCATCCAGATACCCTTCTATGAATACATATTTCCAAATATACTATGAGATGACCGCACAAGTGAGTTTATGCACTCAAAGTAGGGTGATATGTCCATAATGGAGTATTCATCTAACATTACCGTTGTTCAATGTTTTTTTACCGACACTAATTGGTGATGACTTGATGAATGCAAGATAGTTTGTAGATGGGGTTGTGTACCCCATAAGATCCAAGGGGAATTTCACTCGATTGAAAACCATTTTATACATAGTGAACCAGAAAACATCACTGATTGGAACCTAGAGGAAGGAGGTGCTGATTCTGGGAGGTTCTGTATTGATGAAAAAAGTTTAGCTGATGGTATGAAATGATGATTTGATTCTTATCATGGAAGATCTCAAGTATGATGAAACACATTAAGAGGTATTTGGTGTGTCACCAGTGTAGTAGGGATGACTATAAGAAGCCCCGATGTATGAGAAACTAAACTAAGTATAGAGATTACTATAGAATGGGTATCGTTGGTCCTTTCTTCTAAAAACTCCCTCCAGTACCGAGTGAAAATGGATACATAATGATACCATAATCATGTATAATATAATTAGTACATATCCAAGATAGTATTTATGTTAATTCCATCTAATCGTTTTTAAGAAGTGGTTGTTTCTATACTATTTAGGCTCTAAAAAATCAGTTTTGATAGAGTACACTAACTAAGGGTATCTAGTGGATTTCTTATATCCAATGTGCATTCCATATATATTTTTTGAAGCATAAAAATAATGATTAGATTGTAAATATGTCTATGGTTAAAGGTAGTATAATATATCCCTCGTTATAGTATTTGTCTTTTTTGATATATGTTATTCATACTTTTATAACTCTGTTGGAATTATGGGATGTTTGGGCTTGGATATAGGGAAATTCTGGGGCCTAATAATTCTTGAAACACCATTAAGGGTTAGATTAGTGTTCATTTTATAGTGTAAGGAGTTCCCCTTGTGTTTATTGGGTAGTGTTTCTTGTGGATATTATTTTTTCCACCAGATGAAAATTTTTCATGTAATACTCACAAAGGACTTTCTAGTTCCTTATCCCAATCATGTTGATTTATATCACTGGAGGTTTTCATTCACATAACCCTATAAAAATACCTAAAATTCTGGGACAATGGTTTTTCCATGAATGCTAACATGGACCAGACAATGATGTATTGGGTGAGTGACAACAACATATATTTGTAGTCTCTATATGAGTGATAAAGGAATGTAGCCTATTTAATTCCATCATGTTTTGGATTATTTTAGACATGTTTTCCCTGATGAGATTTATGGTTTACTCGCTATGAGAGAGGTTGTGTTTACATTTTAGAACGTCCTAGGAGTAATACTAGGGTATAATTATAATTATTTTATGGAAATTATAGAGCACAAGAAATAGAGGATAAAGATAGATGATTGGGAAGATATATGTTTTATACAACCATTTACATTTCCATGGCGGTTTCAAATCCTTTTTCCAAATTAGAATGATAAATCCATTCAAATTTTGATTGATTACTTCTAGTTGAACTTGATTAAAATTAAAAATCGATTTCCACATCCTAGAATTGATTACCAATTTGAAGAGCACTAAAGAAAAATGATTTTATAAAATTTTTATTTGAGTTTGGGATACAGTTATGTACATGTTATACAAACATAAATACCATTAATAACTATTTTTAAAAGATCTCTTACATGTATTTGGTTACTCCATATGGTGTTTCGAATGTTCGAGAAGTATTCAAGGCTCTAATGAATGGGTTTTCCACCCATAGAAATATTCAATTGTAGAGGTATTCAAGAATGATATCTTGTTGTATTATTATAACAAACAGGAACCTGAAAAATATCTTGGGATTTTTTTATATACACTAATATATAAGTATTTGTATTAATATATATACAAATTCAGCTTTTTAAAAGTTAAGGTTCACTTATTGGGCCACATTATCTCTTATAAAGGAATATTGGTTGACCTTGAGAAGGTGATTTTGTTGTATTTTATAAATCATCCTAAGAACAACATTGATGGAAACAATTTAATAGAGAATTTTGGCTATTATAGAAATTTTACTCAGGAATTATCACCTCTATAAAATTCTGTCACAGGAATGACTGTTCTGGGTGTGAAGCCTTTTTTATTTGAATCCTATGAGGAAGCCCTTCAGATGTTGAATGGGAGACCGACATTAGTGTCGATCCCGCATCTTCTAGATCCTGGAAAAAGCTATATAGTTTATTTTTATATGTTATTAATTATTTGGGAGAAGTATTTATAAAGGGATATCATGTTGTATCATGTGGTTCCTACTAGTTGACACCTCATGAGCAGAATTAACATACACATGACATTGATCTTGCATCCCGGGTTCATTCCTTAAACTATTAGAGGAATTATCTTTTAGGGGAGCGGTGCATCATTTACCAAGACCATTAAAGTCTCGAAAATATATCCAAACAGCATGAAATGAATCCAATACATGATAACTTAGTAAAATAAATTTATTAATTACATTTGGGCATGATTATACAAAGATAATGGGAAATTATATGGATGGCGCCCTGGGTTTGGAGACATAGACAAATAGAACCTAGGAGGCCAGTTGTTAGCAGTAGTTGGTAGACATGTATTCTTGATATGCTCATAGTGGTTATCTAATATAATAGAAAATCAATTTTAGTAGCTCATAAAGTGAAATACTCAATTACTAAATTTTTGTGGATGAGATAGCTTTTAGATACCAAGGTATTAGTCCAAAGAGAGAGTATTGTGATTGAGGAGCTCCTGTTTGGTTGAGTGATAGATGAAAATGTGATCCTACACAATAATGTGCATGAATTGGTTCGCACAAACATATAAGAATTTTGAATTTTGGGATCTCATGCCTCAATTTATGATGTAGAATATTTTCTTACAATGATTTACCAGGACACACATCATCAACATTGGTGGATATGTGTGAAGAGGAAGTTTCCAAATGTTATCACATAGTGTACCACCTATTAGTAGGTGATGTTTTTTCACTTGTGACCCATTGGAATTATATAGCCTCTATTTATTCACTAGTGGAAATGGAATGAATTCAATATAGGTTTGTAAATGGTATAAATATGATCCACTCAAGGAAATGATGTAGTGTGGTGATCATAGATAGGTTGAATATGCTTGAAAAATTACTACATATAAAAGAAAACATCTATGTTGATGAGCGTTGAAGGATTTATGTTCAGGATATTTTATTCCATCATGTTAATCACCATTATATCAAATTATAGAAATTTTCCTTTTAACTCACAGTTCTAGATAGGGTTGGAAAAGGCACCTGATTCGAAGGTTATTCACTATACAATATTTAACTCTCATACTGATGATCAATCTGAAAATATAATATGGGTATAAATTTAAATTCTATGATCATCCTTCATTGATTTTTTGTTTAATAGAAAAAAAATTAAATCTCATTATGTATTCAAAAAATAATAGTTTATAAAAAGAATTCAGATGGATGCATATGATTTCCATTCCGGTAGGTCATTCTGTTCACCTCTATGTTGGTCTGAGGTATGTAAGGAAACACTACAAGTTCCTTGATTTATTCATGTTACATTAGATTAAGAACCTATGTAATATCATGAATTTTATCATGCCTACCCTTGTAAATTTGTAGTTTTTATGGTGTTTTGGCAGTCAATGGTAGCTCATGCTGAGAGTTGTACAAAATTTAGTTTTGAACTGTCTGTGTCAGCATGATAGTGTGTTGGTATGTCACTACATCGGCATGTTGTGTGTCCGAATGTCTGTGTGTCAGTGAGTCAGGGGCATTAGTGAAAATTCCAAGGAGTTCGTAGGTAAGGGAATCAGTAGGCTGAGGCGTCGATAGGTCATTGCATCGGTAGCTCAGCATTGGTGGCTCATCATGGGTAGGTCACGTAAGTAGCTCACCCATTGGTGGATCATTGTCAGTGACTCACCAATTAGTGACTCATTTCCAGTTTTTCTAGTTTTTCATTGATTTCCAGATTATGCTATCATACATATTATTTGATGTAAACAATGTTTATGGCCTTGTTTGGGAATATTTAAGGGTGTTTCAATGTATATTAGGTATATATTTAATATCCTAATATTCTGGGAGATTCGCCTACTAAAACCACGTTATCATGACTACAATCCCACATTAATGGATTTTGAAATCACTCTTCCTTTAATATAAGATTTGGCTCATCAAATATGGGATATTCCCTTCCTAGATTTTTTTTTCATTCCCACTCTGTGTGACTAGAGTTACTCTAGATTAGTTTTTTTTCATATTCTATATCCCCTCCTACTCAGTTTTCTTAGGTGTTTTAGCTTCTCTCATGATCCCCTACTCTTGGCGCAATGAGGAGATTTCATCACTTGTTGTTCTGGGTATGGGTATGTATTCCACTATTCTATTTTGGTATCATGTATGGTCGTTTTAATAATGATTACTTGTGATGAAAAGTGAGTCCTTTTCATAACAAAAAATAATCGAAGATAAGAGAATATAATCCAAAGATAACCAGGTTAATGAAATAAAAATATGAGAGTGGTTTGAGGTTGATTCATTGTTTTATTCATTATCCTTATTGATCTTGTGACATGTGGTGGTTATAAAGTCTTATGAAAATCATGGTAATTTCTAGTCTTAGACTATGCAAGGTTTATTCTTTGTTACTCTTGTCTATTCCTTATAAACAATTTTTGAGAATACTAGTTTGACTAATCACTTGTAACCGGTTAAATGAAATTGATTTCATTTGATGAAAACCCTTGTATTACCACTACTATTTATCAAGTGGTCTCAGATAATAATGTTAACAAAATATGAATATATATCAAATTGATAGGTGTGGCTATTTACTATGTTTTGTTGAGTTTGGTGACATTTTGCAAGTTATGTGGTTCTTGTCTTGGGAGAACTATTATGGGTATAGTGGTGGGATGGAGAGCTAATTCTGTGTGATCGGAGGGGTACATGTGGGCTTCAGGGATATTTTTTAATGGTAGTTGTTGTGGGATTTCTATGTGGGGTAGTATGTGTGGTGTTTTGGAAACCCAATTTGTGGAACTGATTTATTGTGGAATGGATGTAATATTAGGTAGCATAACCGCCTTTGTTTGTGTTGTGGCCGTTGAGAAACATTGGGAAGCTAGACTGTAGTGTGTTATTGAAATGTTATGTAGTTGTAATAATTCTAGAAATATTCTTGAGTGAGGCTTTGGATATGGGTTGTGAGAGGAGGATTGTGCGGGATAACTTCTAAAATGATAGTTGAAAGTGGTAGAATAGTTGTCATGTGAAAAGAGGGGTGTGTTGTGGGACTGTGAGTTAGTTGTTCTTTTTTGATTCTATAAATGTGTGTTTAAATGGAAATATTTTTCCTTGTTAGTTTCCCTATGTATTTCTGTAACAAATTAATGTGATCCTCATAATGAATAAATTTAAATTTGTTTAATGAATAAGGGGTTAGGTTTTTGCTACAAAAATGTTTGTTTGTTTGGTTGTGCACATAGGGATAACAAAAAAATGGATCTAGTGGTTTGGTTGTTTGTTTTGGGGACAAATAGGTTGGTTTTATTGTTTGTTTACTTATTTGTATAAATTTTAGTGCCTTGTGATTTCTATATGCACCCTACCCTTATTGAGAACCATGTGTTGAACACCCCCATTCCATGGGTTAGGGTGTCTTTCCAAACATCCCAGTGGGAGGATGGATGGCTAGTTATTGACCTTCTTCCTTGCACCCTCTTCTGGGTTCTTACTTATTTGATTGTATTTGGGCTGGCTATATTGGGTTGAGTATTTCCATAGTCCCAGATCCATCAGGCATGTTTTTTGGGGATGAGGGTCTCTAATGTTTTTGTTCCATGTTTTTTTGCCATGTGTCGTTGTGATGAGGTTCATCAGTCTTGGGTTGGAGGTTTTCGTGTTGTGGCACAGGTGTCTATGGGAGAGATGTGTGGTATAGTTGAGGCCTATTTGTGTATGGGAAGGATGTGGCAGTGGGACTGCATGTTGGAAGAGTGGTAACATCTTGATATTAGCCATTATGAATGAGTAGCTAACCATTGGGAATGTGGTGTGGGGTAACCAAAATATTGATGTAGTTATTTTAATAAATATCATGACTTGCAATATTTGGTGTGTGTACCTTGGTGAGGCCAGGCTAGTAAGTACTCCTTGATAGGTTCTTGGAGGTTCTACTATTTTCAGATAGTGGCATTAGTATATTCCCCCACATGTTCATGTCTACCATTAGTTTTCCTACTAGGAATACATGTATACTCCACCAATTTCATGTAAAACTGTTTTCATGATTCAATAAGGAAATTGTGGACAATACTGAACATTACTAGCTTGGGTGTCCGAATATTTTTTGTTTCTAGTTAGTTTCTATTCTTTCGGTACATTATTGTAGAGTTCTGTTATACATTGTATTATCTTTACGTTTGAGCTTGCATGTGGGGATGAATTTTAGACTTAATTTTACCAGTATTATTTAAAGATTCTTGGGATTTACCATATTATGTACCTATATTGTTTTCATTTAAAAGTGTAATGACTCCCATTTTGAGTGAGATTATATACCCTTGGTATTAGTATCCACTCTGGGGAATATCGAAGGCTGGACACTGGGGTCATTATATCTCATTCATCTTGAAGAAGGAAGGGTGTGACAATTCGATGTCCCCTCCCTCATTTTGAGGATGAAAAGTCATAACAAAATGGTATCAAAGGTAGAGCTATAGGTTTGAGTTTGAAGATAGGAACAATGAGTATTGTATGGGATGGTAAAGAAATAGTTTTAGGAAATCATGGTCTGTGAAACATGATAGAGAAGACTGGCTAGGACAAGGGGTTTTAGGGTCCCCTGTGATCCGATGCAAGGAATCTAGACATACTGAATGACCAACTAAGGTTGCACTTACTACAGGGTAGAGACCATATGAATGATACATTCATCATAATGAAATGTGTTTTTGTGTGACATAGGAATTTTGAAAATTTAAGATAAAATAAATTTTAAGATAAATTTTAATAGGGGGATTTCCATATTAACCAATGTTAGGAGTTACTTTTTTACAAATTTTTAGATATTGAACCAAAAAATCTCCCATGTGTCGTACAAGCAGTTGAGGCCTAGTAGGTTGACCTGGTTGATCGGTAGAGGGATGATCAAGATGGGGAGGAAGACTAGTGGAAATAGACGCTTTATGCCTTCTAGTGGAAAAGTCTAGGAAAGTACGAGGGAATCCTATCAGACATGGAGATATAGAGTTGGCTCGATGAGATTGTGATCCATTTAAGATTAATAAAAGCTATGATAGAGTACTGGGTTCTCTTGAGGGGGATCTAGATGAGGGGATTTTCATATAAGTGGTTGATGCATTTACACGAGGAGAGGAAGGAGGCTGATGTTTCATGGGATGACATTGAGATGGATTTTCAAGCGGAATTTCATCCTTCCAGGATGAAGGCCGAGAGGAGGGAGGGGATAATTATCCTCCAGTAGGGGAGTATGTTAGTTTTGAAACTGGGGATCAAGTTCAAATATCTCATGCACATCACATCAGATCTCTTTCCAGATGAGGAGCCACGAGCAAGATGCTTGGAGGTGGCACTTCAACCTCCTCTTCAGTATTTTGTCACTCACATTACCCTATCAATGTACATAGAAGTCCAATAACAAGAATATGTAGTGGATAGAATGAACTCACAGGGAGGTAAAGTAAGAAAGGGGAGCCAAACAAGTTCATTTAAGGGGAAAAATGTCATTAACAGGTCTTCGACATCAGTGCCTTCCAGGTTTCAGCCAGTGGTGAGTATGCTTGAGCAGTTCCAATATTGATCTCCTAGTCGTCACCCTTTATCCATTGGCTCGATACCTAGGTTGTATTTTTTTGAGGTCATGTATGCCTTTAGAACTGGTTCCCAATTCGAGCCCAGTATAGTTGGTGTTGGCTCGTTCAGCGCCCACCCCAGTAGCAGTTTTCTCTTGTCAGGCCATTCTGGCGGTAGGGGTAGCAAGCACCCACTCCACTGAGGGTTGATAGTGATGGAGGAGGCCGACCATAGGGTTATCCTCAGGGAATTAGCCCTGGGCATGGTCAGGGAGGTTGTTAAGAACATGGGGCTAGAGGTGTTGGTCGTGGGTAGTTGGACACTGACAAAGAAGTAGTTCCAGGGGGGCCAGAGGTTTTTCATAGTATGATCAGTCTTTTTAGTAATCTTTTCATCTGATTTGTTTCATTCAAGAGCCTCTCACTCCTTTTTTAACCATGTCTAGAAAATTAACCTAGTATATACGTGGAAATACTTTTGATACCCCTTGTTTCGAGTATGCTATTTGTTGGTCAGACTTGTTTTTTGATGTTTTTATTGGATGTAGATTAATGTTCTTACCACATAAATCTAGTGGGGGATATTCTACAGTTACAGATGCAGTCATAAAATGAATTTTTAGGAATCAACTGGTTGTTTTATGTTCATGTTGTTATCGACTTTTTCCAGAGAAGAGTTATATTTTTAGGTGTGGATGGCCAACATGTAGTTTTCGTTGGTGAGAAGGGAATTCAGGTGATCAGTCGATATTTAGAGAGTCTTCTAACCATGATGGTTCAGTGGGATCACTATACACATAAATAGTGGAGGTTTTTGGGGTTTCCAGAGTTTTCAAAGATGACTTCATAGATAACTTTTTGTCTCAACCCCTTCAATGTGATGTTGAGTTTGGAATAAACACCCATCCAGGTGCTCATCCGATTTTGATGGATCCCTATTGGATGGAACCTTCTGGGATACAAGAGTTGTGAGTTCAGGTTTATGTCATGATAAAGAAGGGGTTTTTATGGCCGAGTGTGTCATTGTGGGGTGATCTAATCTTGTTCGCGAAAAGGGTTGTTGATGATCTAAGACACCACATAGACTACAAGAGACATAATCAGGTGACAGTCAATAACGATTACCCTCTCCCGAGGATCGAAGAAATTTTTGACTAGATAATGGGGGATTGTTGGTTCTCTATGATTGATCCATTGTCTGGATATCACCAGTAGAGGGTGAAGTAGGGTGGGATCCTGATTACTTCTTCCAGATACAGGTATGGGAACTTTGAGTTCATGGCCCTGAAATTTAGTGTCATGATGTTCATGGGGCTCATGAACACTATTTTCCATGAGTTCTTGGGCCGGTTCAATGTCATGATCATTGAATACATCCTAATCTACTAATGGTTATAGTAGGATCACACCGAACATTTGAGAACTATCTTAGTGGTCCTCCGACAGCACCATCTCTATTGTGTGTTGTCCATGATCAAGTAGTGGATGCAAGAGGTGAACTTCAATGGACATGTGGTGTCTCATCAAGGGATATAAGTGGACCCATTAGAGGTCAAGGTGGTTGTTTCTTGGGAAGTACCCAAGAACGTTGTAGAGGCTTGTAGTTTTATACGACTGAAAAACATTACCATAGGTTCATACCTAACTTATACCGAGTTATGGCTCCATATATGGCTTTGACTAGAATAGACCAGGACTTTGTGTGGAGTGAGTAGAGTCAGGAATCTTTCTACTACCTAATGGAGATGCGATTTTGTTCCACAGTGCTTAGGTTTCTGTAGGAATTTGTGATTTTCAAGGTGTCTTGTGACACTTTCATTCAATGATTTGGATGTGTACTGATGCAATATCAGGGAGTGATCTAATATGGGACTATCTAGTTACATCTTCATGAAAGTAATTATGCCCCCATGATATGGAGATTGAGTTGGGAATGTTTTCACTGAATTTGTGGCCACATTACCTCACCGGGGAGAGCTTTGTGGTCATCATGAATCAAAAGATCATGAGTTATATCTTATCATAGTGAGACCTAATATGGTAGTAGTGAATGTGGAGAGAGTTTTTCTTGGATTAAGAAATCAAAATCTATTAGACCCATGGAAGGTGATATGTTGTGGATGATGACTAATTAAATAATTCATAGAATTAGGTATTTTGGGATTCCATGGATTCACGGAAGGTGATATAGGAGTTTCCTAATATACATATGGATGAGAGAGTGGATGACAACAGAGTCTGCCTATTTTAGATGATAGACCATTCTCCCTTGAGGTGGCATGAGGAGGAGTCTTAGTGAGGAGAATCAGAGACTAGAGTGTTGCATGATTGTTCTGTACATGGAGATTCTCTAGAGGGATAGTCAGAAGATACTTATAAATGTATGTTGTTATGTGGGATATAGTTTTTACCAGTGGCGATGCACGAGGGAGTCCTCTTTGAGTTCCATATCTCACCCCTTGCAGTGTATCCTAGACTCTATAAGATGTACTGAGGCTTTATGGAACAATTTTGGTTCCTAGAGTGACGTGGTTTGTTAAATATATTGTGCCAATATCCCTAGTGTGTCAGTAAATGAAGGATGTGCTCCATGTTCTAAGCTTTCTACTGTATCCCTTAGACAATTTCGGGTGGAAGTGGGATGATATCAAAATGGATTTTGTCATAGGATTTCCAAGGGCGCAAGGTGGATTTTATTCACTTTTATTAGTAGTGGATCGATTGATGATGTCACCTCTCATCTTGTTGATCAATTAGTTGAGTGCAGTGGATGCCTTAACAGGGAGGTATTTGGATGTGGTAGTGTAGTT
Organism: Viscum album; assembly: GCA_963277665.1. Taxonomy (NCBI): domain Eukaryota; kingdom Viridiplantae; phylum Streptophyta; class Magnoliopsida; order Santalales; family Viscaceae; genus Viscum; species Viscum album. The sequence continues at coordinate 447,314,176 of OY728160.1, forward strand.
TCACTAAGTTCCAAATCCATTGAGTTTAATCGGGAAATATATTTTACGTCATGAGTGTGTAGGTAATTGCAGCATGTATTTGGCTCCCAATTATGATTTATAAATGAATTCCACCCTCAGCATGAGGGGATGTATAACAGGACCACCCAATCATTGGAGGACATATCATGAGCATGTGTTCTAGACTTTATTTGGTCTTGTGTGTGACATTTTCCCTTGGTTGTGTTTTCTAACATAATATCAATCACAATTCCTTTGGTATGGATTTGTTTGAATCTCTATACAGGAGTTCATTTTGTTCACCCTTTTGCTGGATAGAAGTTGGGGAGGCGACCATTCTTTGTTCGAACATGGTGAGATGCACAATAGAGAAGGTGCATCTTGTACATGAGAGGATTAAGGAATCCAAACACTGATATAATTAGTATGTCAATCATTGGAAGAGGCTTTCGGATTTTGAGGATGGGAACCATTTCTTCTTGAAGGGTTCCCCTCGGGGTGGGTAGAGATCATTTTATTGATGGAGAATACTTTCTCCCAGGTTCATCGGACCTTTTGAGATATTAGGATGAGTCGGTGATGTGGCATATCAGCTAGTGTCTCCACCACGTTTGGAGAGGATCCAAAATGTCATCCATGTCTCTCATCTCCATCAGTATCTATAGGATGACTCTCACATCCTCAATTGGGATGTTCTGTATATTAATGATGACACGACATTTGTGGAGTGACCAATAAGAACATTGGATTGTGAAGATATGGTGCTTTGTGGATGGACCATTTCATTGGCTTGTGTGCTTTGGAGCCATGGTGTCCTTGAGGAGAGTACATGGGAGCGGTAGGCATATATGCGTTCTAAATACCGAGAGGTATTCTGAGGTTGGCTTCTTTGTTTTATTTTTCTACATTACCTTGTGATGAAATTCATGAACAAATTTTCTATAAGATAAGTTGTCTCCTTTTTCTCTGATTGTGTGTGAATACTCCTTACATATAAGGAATAATGGATATGATTCCTAATCAAGATGCATTAATGTATGTGTGATTAAACCCATGTGGGTGAGTTAGTCACTCCTAAAGTGGATAGTATATTGACATGGAGGAAGGAGCTCCTAATCCATGTGTTTGGATAGTGTGACCTTGGTGTTTGTGTCGTTGTTTGAGGTAGTGGGGACGGAGTGTTTATATAGTTTTTTAGGAGTTATATGACAAGGAGATGTCATTGGATGATAGGGATATCACTCCATCTTTCAAACATCATATGGTTGTTCATCTTTGAGAGGTATCTTAAGGGGTGGTTGTTCAAAATACTCTTTTCCTAGATTAGGATTTAAATTCATGTGGATGATAATAGTTTGAGTTGTATTTGATATAATAACTCATATTTCCTCGTGGCATTACTTTTTGAAAATCATATGTCGAGTGTGTTTATGGAGTAAACGATATCTCATTCCGAGAGTTTTTTAAATTCCATTTTAAACTATCAGCCTCAGAATGTTTGTGTGGTGACATGTTAGTGTGTGTCCGTGTCAGTGTAATGACGTGTCAGTGCGTTGTCATGTCAGTGCATTTACATGTTAGTACGTCAATGAATTAGGGGTGTTTGCATCAGTTCTAGGGCATCAATAGGTTAGGGTGTTGTTAGGTCGAGGCTTTGGTGGGTCATGGAATTAGTAGGTTAAGGTGTCAGTAGGTTACAATGTCGGTAGGTTGAGGCATCATTAGGTCAATGCATCAATAGATTCGTCTCGTTGGATCAACATTAGTAGGTCATGTTAGTAACTCACCCATTGGTGTCTCAACATCAGTGAGTCACCCATTATTGACTCATTTCCTGTTTTTTATTGTTTTCCCATTATTCCAGTTCACCCATCTTACATTTTATTTCATGTAAACCGAGTTTAAAGTGATTGATGGAGTGTTTTTAAGGCGTTTAGATGGATATTAGGTATATCATTAATATCCTAATGTTTTTTTGGATTGATACAATACAATTGTGTGATCATGACCATGATACCATGTCAATGGCTTTTGAAATCGTTCCTCATTTAATATAGGATTTGGCACTTCAAAGACAATATTATCCCTTCCTAGTCTATTTTCCATTTCTTCTAGGTACTCCTAATGTGTTCCTCTAGAATATTCATGCTCTTGTGCTAGAGCCCCCTCTTTCTTAGTTTTCTCAGGGATTCCGGATGCTCACACAATCTCCTATTCTTGGCGTGCAGTGGAGATTTGGTCACTATTTATTATACATAGGGATTAATCCTCCTATCTACTAATTGTGTATCACACGGGGTGAGTGTAATAATGAATCCTCGTGGTGAAAGAATGAATTTTTTTCTTAACAAAAATTAATAAAAGAGATGGGAATATGACCAAAATATAACTAGGTCAATGAAATAATGGTCAGAGAGGGGTTGGATGTTTATTTACTACTTTACTTGTTATCCTTATTGATGGTGTGACATCTTGTGGATGTTAATCCTTCTAAAAATCACTATTGTTGGTAGCCAGTGTCTATTCATGGGCAACGATTTATAATAATTGTTTTTTCAATATAAAAAATGGGTATGAATACTTATCTAACTAGTCACGTAAACCTAGTTAAATAAAATGGATGCCCTCATATGAAAACCATTGTATAACCACCCCGGTTTAACAACTGGACATAATGAACAATATTCACAAAATCTGAATATATATCAGGTTTAGAGGTGTGGTTGAGTGTTGGGTTTTATTGGGTTTTGTGACATTGTGTGAGTTGTGTGGTGCTACTATTGGGAGCATGGTTATGGGTACCAGGGTGGGCAGTAGAGTTTGTTCAATGAGAAGGGAGTGGTACATGCGTTCAATGGGGTTGTGTTTTAAGGGTAGTTTTTGTGGAAATTGTGTGTAAGGAGATACAAGAGGTGTGTTGGTATCCTTGTTTGAGAGATTGATTGAATATCGAAAGGATGGAAATGTAGGCAGTGTAACTTCCTTTTTTTATGTTGTGGTTGTTGAGAAACATTGGACATTGGGACTATAGTGTTTTTATGGAATTGTTATCCATTGAGAGTACATCTGGGAAATTTTTGGAAGTTGGGTTATAAGGATAAGTATTGAGAGTCGGATTTTGGGTTATTACATTGAATATTAAATTTTTTAAGTGGTTGAATGGTTTTCTCAAGAAATGGGGTGTGCAGTGGGACTGCAAGTTGGTTTTTCTCTATTGTTTCTATGAATGGGTGTTATAATAGAAATTATTTCCCTTAGTATATTCCTCAGGTAGTACTAGAACAAGTTAAAGTGAACCACTTAAAAAATAAATAATAATTTCTTAAATGAAAACAGGGTTGGGTTTATCCTTCGATAATGTCTATTTGTATGGCCGTGCATATACTGATAACATCAAAAGTGGTTCTGGTGTTCTGGTTATTTTTTGGTGACCTATACATTGGGTTGAGAGTTTTTTAGGTATATTTATAATTTTTTTTCGTTTTTATTTCTATATGCACCCCATCCTTGTGAAGAACCATGTTCTTAACACCCCCATTTCATGGGGGAGGTTTCCTTTTACAATATCCCTGTTGGAGGATGGATGGATAATTACTAACCATCTTCCTCGCACACCCATCTGGGTTCTTAAAATTAGGGGGTAGATGGGAATGCTATAATTTCATGAGGCTTACCATACTCTAGGATCATTCAAGATGGTTTGTTTTGGGTGAGAGGCTCATGTGTTTCTGGGATATTCTTTTTTACCAACTGTCTTCAGGATGACGCCCATCTATCTTTTGGTGAGAGGTTTTGTTTTTGTGGACTATATGTCTATGGGTGAGATATGTAGTATGTTTGAGGCCTAGGTGTGTGTGGGAAGGTTGTGGCAGTGGGAATGCATATGGGATTAGTGGATGTTTCAAGACGTTAGCCCTTGGGAATGAGCAACTAACTAGTGGGAATGTGGTGTGGGGTACCCAAATATTGATGTTCTTATACTACTATATTACATGACATTCATTATTAAGTTAGTGTGGCATGGTGAGTATGAGATGGTTAGTACTCATTTAAATGGTATTTTAGGGTCTACTATTTTTTCATAGAGGCATAAACATGTTCCCCCATATGTGCATGGGTGGATTTATTTTTCCAACTAGGGGTACTTGTACACTCACCCTATGTCTGTAATTTTTTTTTCAAGTTTAGATGAGGACTTTTAGGACCATTATAGATATTACTGGATTCAGAATCATGATTATTGCTATTTATTCTTAGTTTCTATTCTTTGGGTACTTTATTTTTGAGTTCTATTTTACATTATATCATATTTACTTTGGATCATGCATGTGGGGATTGATTTTAACCTTACATTTACATTTACTATTTAGTGTTTCATGAGATTTACTATATATCTCTCAATATTTTTTTCATTAAAATGTGTAATTCCTCCCATTTTATCTATGATTTTACACCTATGGTGCTAGATTCCACTCTAGGGCCTATTGAAGGAGTGACTCAGTGGGTCATTATCTCTTATTCATCTTGAAGATGGAAGGAAGTGTCACTTCACTATTCCTTCCTTCATATTGAGGAAGGTGGTTCCTAACAACCTCTGATACAAAATTATATAGCTATAGCATATTCTAGGAAAAATTATAATACTGATTGTCACTATAGGCCTATGGAGTTCAAGGTGGTACATCATGTCTATCTATGAATTCTTCCATGATTGGGTCACAGATGGATTTCAAGATAGGTAAATCTATTGCCGCTTTACATCTTTCCATTTGTGATCATGGATAGAATCGGTCTAGTTTGTAATTGATTAGCGTTTCCACAAAGTTGTAGGCCATGAAATACATCATCTCTTTATCATAGCTTCACCAATATTACTATGAACTGTCTCATTAATTTGACCACAAGGACATTATGTTTTGAGTAGATGAACTATTTGAGGATAATTTTATACATATATTTGATTAGAGCATGAAGGATCTCAAAGTCCGGTGTGTTTTGCCCTTATGGGTGAAATAAAGCATGACTATGTACAGGTTGAAACCTTGGAGTTAGAGGACATCTACATTGTCAGTGGTTGTAACATTTCTAAAATGATGTGTTACCACCCTGTGAAGGGAAACTCTTGGAAGAGTTATTTTATATAGGAGATGTTATAGAATCCCATATTTATTCATTTCAGTACAGACTCTTTTAATTAATGTTAAAACCTTATTGATGCTGTCTTTTGGTTAAACCCAAAAACCACACAAAACAAGAAGTCAATTTTCATTTCAGAAGATTTTATATAGTGTGATGGATCCTTGATGCATAATAAATACATGGTTTCTATTTAAATACAAGACATGAATTTAGCTATTCAAATTACATTCATGATACATAATGGTTCTTCTCATGAGGGAAAAACTCATGTATTACCAGTCATGAAATTATTTCACATGACATTTAAATGTAGAACATTGGTTTCAATGGGTGAAGAAGTCATCATTTTTAACAGAGGCTCATTTCACACTCCCTCATAAAAAGGCCATCCTCACACAGAAGATCCTCCCACTCTTACAATAAGGTAACCCATTTCTCCAAAATTTGGAATATATTTAGCTCTCTATCGGCTATGTTGGTAGAATTTTAGTAAGCTTCCCATTATACTTCCTACCATTATATGTTTATGTCTCCATGTTTAATGATATTGTTTTGTGAGTTCTTATTCCCAATTTTCATGTATTTTCTTTTTTTTTCTTTTATCCAAATCTAGAACAATCTACGAGACAAGAATGGAAGAGGAGGGTGGTACATGCCTAATGTATGGGGTCTTGTTATTTTCCATAAATCTGTCATTGTATTTAATATAGATCATTTTACTATTCCCCAGACATCAATTATGTCCCCGTATAAATGAAAATAATATTGAATTGAATGTTATTGATTTTTTAAACGGGACCCTATAATCTCAAGAACGAATGTCACATGGTGACTACCTTGTTGTGATCCTTCCCAAGGGGAATTAATTCCTTAAATTATTATTAAACTCATGTATTCAATTGAATTAATTTTTTTTGATATTTTTGAAATTTAAATTTTAATTATTATAATGTTTTGATTAAATAGGATACACTATGATGAATTCCATGAATATTTCTCTCACATCATGCCATGGGTGATACTTGGGATTTCATTTTCGTATCACCATGGATGATCATATCAATCATACTGCTATTTATAAATGTATATTATATTATTAATACATATTAATTTATACAATGATTATTTTTTATAATTAAATGTATATTATTACTATGAGAATGTTATACCTTATTCCGATAGAGATACTCAAATTCCAATATAGATCCCATGAATGGGATCACCCGAGGGTTGTTACACATTACCCATAAGCGATACATGGTTCCCTATGTGTTATACCATGTATGGGCTTAGTGGGTATTATCTTTATACCTCTATAAGAGTTATACTAGGGGATAAAATTACATACCTCCTTGGACAGATTGTTTCAATTTTGGTTTCTCTAGTAATTCATGAGTGATACCTAGGATCCTCCATACAGATCACCTTGTATTGGCTTAGTATTATATTTGATTATTATTTTTAGATTCTTATCAATTAATTCTATGGAATTTTCAACTAATCCAAATAATATTATTTAGTTTGGTTCATCCTTAATTCAATATATTTATGGTTAATATATACATACATATCATATCTATATAACTTGCCATTGTTTTTGAGATATGCAGCTTAGGTTAAATATCATTGTGTTGGTCGGGTATATGATGATGAACTTGATATGATTTTTTCTATTTATTACGTAAATATATATTATTTATATATATACTCCAAATTTTATAATCTTAGACTGGATATTACTAGACACTATTGGTGATGGGTTACTTAATATATCTCGCAACCTGTTTGTGCCGCCAATGGTACCCAAAACTGTAATCATAATTGTGGGGATTCATAATGGGTTAAAGCCATATTTTGAGGACTAACATAATACACCTGGATTTTGTACGAGAGAAGGGGACCACACATATGATTGTGAGGCTTATGGGGGTAGAGTTTTACCTTTTTGTCTATTTATTCAAGATGTTTTATATGTATGTACAATGTATCCCATGAACTTCCTTAATGTATTGTATGATAACATGATTATCATTTTTTTATCTGATATTTATTGACCTTAAACCTAATTATTATTTTTAAGATTTATTATTCCACTATGAGTGGTTTATTACTGTTTTTTATTTTTATTGTTATTATTTAAAAATGTTCTACAATCTGATCAAGATGGAATATTCTTCAAAAAGTCTCACCATTGGTCCTCAATGATATTATTAATCCTATGGAATATTGGGATGCATGCTTTAGGTCATGCGACCAACCTTATTTGGGAACCATTTAGTGTCTTCCATTTTGAGAAGATATAATTCTTATCAATCTATCACCATATAAGAAAAATAATCTGAACCATGTAGAATTTCCACATTCACCCAATAAGAAGAAAATATCCATTAGGTTTTTTATATGTTAATGAAAACTGTTGTTTAAGATATATTATGCTTGACTTATCATTTTATTGTGGGTTAACTCAATGGAAAAGTACTTTAATAAGATTCATTCTTCAGATAATGAGATGAAGACTTTTTCGTCATACAGTTTAGGTGGAGATAAAGATCAATGGTGGGTGTTGATAACGACACTAATAGGAAAGATAAAATGAATGATATTGAGTCATAAGTCATTAATAAAATATTTCATAATAATTATTTACATTTATTTCTTCAAAAAAATATGAATGAATAATTATTAGAGATTAAAAAAGTAAGGAAAATCAATAATGAATTATGAATAAAAAATTAGAATGATTTCAAGGTTGAAATTATGATTTTTTTTATAAAAATGATATAATAATGATAAATTCCTCATCGTTTTAAAATTACTACATTATTAGGCACCATATATCTATGTCTTTGGGAGTTGTGAAGAAGTTGACAGATGTGATCTCAAGGTAGATATAAAGTTTAGAAAAATTTTCATTTGAAATAGGTATAAGAAGATCATATTGATCTTTCAGGTTAGTGGGAGTAATGAAAATATTGGATAGAGTATCTAACCATATAAATTTCATAAATGATTGAATAATCATCATGGGAAATTCATCAATTGTGTGGGGAAATGATTCAAATTTGTGAAATAAGGCCACTATACTAATGAATTTCATGGAAACAAGATGATTCTTGACAACATGTTGAAGGAATGTAAAACTCCTCTTATTGGAAAATCTATGGTTCAATCCCTCAAATATTTGGATCAAGGGATCTTTTCATTAATATGTACTAAACTAGGGGTCTTTGAGTGAAATCAGTAATAGAAACCACCATATCCAATAGAGAAAGTGAAATATGATTTCATTACTATAGATATTGTGGAGTGTGAAAATTAAGTCATAGCATTTATACATTCTATTTTCACATGTATGAATAATGATTAATTTTATTATTCTTTTACACAATTCATTAATTCCTTCATGTTTTCTAGAACTTTTTAATCAAAGAGATCTAACACTAATGTAGAGATACTAATAAAATTACCTAATAGTGTGGTTATTCTAGTTAAAATGTTGCAATATTTTAATATTAATGTTTGTGGGATTATTATTCAAAAAAATAAAGCGGACCTTACTTATGTGGAATTAAACATAATATAGTATGTAGATTGGATTCCATTTTATATAGCATACATCTAATAATTGGAAAATGAAATCACTTTTTGTATTCCAAACAATCCCAGACTCAATATAAAATGCATGGAGTGACATGAATATTCATAGTAAAATTCCAAACAGTGTTTGTGAATGTACAATATAAAGAATCATACCATTCCCCAATGGTTGAGTTGAAGGAAAACATTGATCTTGTGTTAAATCTCATTATTATGCAATACATTGATGAATTTATTAAAGAGTTACTTAGGATTCCCCAATATTTTAAGGTAGATTTACCACAAAAATTTATAAGTAAATCATCTTGTATCCCCAAATGTCCATTTAGGACAGCCTTGATCGAACATGTGGAGTTAAAGAATCATATATAAATGAATTTGAAAAGAGGGTTCATCTTCCCAAGGCCCTCCCCTTGTAATTCATCAATTATCCTTTTCAAGAAATCCTGATGCATTAATGATACTGGGAATTAATTACCAGTTTACCATTCAGATCAGAATAAAGAAAATATTTCCCCTTTTATGGTATGATTACATTTTTTATCAACACATAAGAGCTAAATACATCATAGGGGTGTATCCTCATTCATGATATCCCCAACTGGTGGTGAAAAAGTATTTCATTTAGAAGACACAAATCCATATAAGGAATGGACACTATGATTTTATAGGGGTTCATTTAATCAAAAATAATTTCCATTAAATAATCATGTATTTTATTAATAGAGTGATTATGAAATAACTAAAATAATTTCTCTAGTCTTTATCAATTATATTATTAAATACCCCAATCACAACGTGGAACATAAATATAATATATGGATTGTTTTGGTAAACTTGTGAAATGAAAAATTCTATTATATGTTTAGAATGTGTATGTTTTGTATGCAGTAAGTCACATTCCTTGCTAACGCGTTCTATAGTGAAGGAATTTATATGTTCCATTAAATGTAAAAATAAATTAATGAATTTCTCAGACCATCATGTTTTACAGAAATCTGTAATTTTCATTACTTATCAGGGTAAAACTGAAATTTTGTGAGAAATTTCTAATGATTTTCTAGAAAAATAACTAAGTTAACATGAAAAATGCTAAGGTGTGTGTCAATATAATAATGAAATAATAAATTTAAGGATATTATAAATAGGTTAATCACTATTCTCGTATAAATAGTACAATCATGTTGATTAGAGGTTTTGACATACAACAATGCTTTAATGAAAGGATCGAGTTGTGTACTCATGTAGAATGAAAATGTGATATATTATGCTTTATTAATGTTGAATATACACGAGATAAACAACCTGATGATTGAAATAGAGTAAATTGAAATGATATACTCCATGATAATTCGTCGAAAATATCTATATGGTGAGATGTGTTACATATATACAAATCATAAGATATTGAAATATATATTGACATAGATGGAGCTCAACATACGTCAAAAAATATTGTAAACACTAATCAATGATAATGATTTCACTATTAACTACCATCTATTAAATCCAACCAAGGTATCTGATTTTCATAGTATTAAATAATGAATTACTATATCCATGATGTTGATTTAGAAAGTCCATATTTTCAATGATATGAAAATTTTGAAATTTGAAATCATTATATTATGGAATACATCAAAATTTACCAAATTAATTCATAACAATGTATACAATAGAAGAACAATAATTCTAAAAGGATTGAAAATATGATTCAAATATGTTTAAATAAGTATTGGAAGGGAATGTACTTGTTTTCAACATCAATGATGATGGTTTCAATAGATTTGAAAGTAAATATTGTGTTCCTACATCACCTAAAATAAATAACAAGTCATTCAAAAATGTTACTTTCCCATCTCTCTCAATCAATGCTTTAGGCACCAAGATGTACCATGCTCTGTAAGAGCACTCATGTGGGGTAACATATATAAATAGATTACCGGGTATATATTAATATTCCTAGTATGTATGTCTATTAATGTAGAGTGAATTATTTCCATGGATATAATGCCACCATTTCTTATACCCGTGAAGAAATGAGAGAATATCTGTATCAGAGTTGTCATTAATATCTTGAATACATAAAATAGAAATAATTTGATAAGTTTTATGGTGTATTAACTAACAAAAAATTCCCACCTCATCCCTATTCATTTGAATTTATCTCTTAAAAAACATTACATGATATATGTAATATAAATGGTGAGGAAGTATGGGGTAGCACTTTTGAACATATATGATCATGATCTAAGGGTCATTAAAGAATTTTAGAGATGTATATTACATGTCATAAATTCAAAATTGAATTTTTATATACCCAATCACCTACAAACTAAGGTCTAATAATAAAAGGCTATTTAGAGGCTCGATGAAATGCTGAGAGTCTGCTCAAAGGAATTTAAAAGAGGAATGAGATCAATATCCCCATTTAGTTAACTTATCATGCAATAAAAAAATCAAATTAATTATTAAAATTGCTCTATATGAATCTCTATATAGATATTGATATATAACTTGATATTATTAAAATAATGTTATATAATTAAATTTACGTGGACCCAATATTGTTCAAGATATGATAGATGTTGTTCAAGCCACACAACTTCTTATAAAAGCCTCTACATATCGAAAAAGAAGATATGTTGAAATCATTCAAAGATACTTATATTTTGAATATTGAGAAAAATTATTCCTTAAAATAAAAACATTAAAGTGTAACATATTGTTTAAAAGAAAATAGAATCTTATACATAGGTTTATTTTCTCCATTCAGATTACTAACGACATAGGTTCAGTGGGGTATTGGATTTCATTTCCATTAAATATGGCATATGTTCCTAATCTATTAAAATGATCTCTCATGTGAATGTAAAAAACAAACCCCCAACATGTACTAATTCTATAGATTGCAAAACTATATGATTCGATTATATTTGAGGAGAAATTCGTGAAATTTTTATACCATGGAGATATAGTCCAACCCAAAAAGACAATTCACATTTTTATTGTGAAGTGTAAAATACAAATATAAAATTTTAGGAATTAGGGACCACTTGAAACCATGAATATAATTTACCCTCATGTATTCTCAACCAAACATACAAGTTGAAATTTTATGAATGAAATTTATAAAGGGAGACAAATTAAACAAACCATGGATTTTAATATTATAATTTTTTCTTGAATAAATTTTTGTTATATTATATATTATTATACTAAAAGAGTACATTGAGAAACCACTAAAATTTTAATTCATTATTGAAAATCAATAAATTATTCGATGAATAAAACCATTAAAATTTAAAATAATACAAGGGGATAAAAATTAAAAATAGAAATACTATAATGGGAAAATTTATAACAATCTAACAAGCTAGAAATTTCCCTCCCAAGAACCACACTATTGAAAGGAAAGAAAATAGTTTTTTAAAATATTTTATGATAATGAATACATTTTCATCCTTTAGGAAAATTCTATTGAATTTTGAATGAAATAATGAATTGGTATTTATCAAAGAGAATTTGTATGTTGGAATAGTAACGAGATATTTGGAATAGAAATGTAACCATTGGAATAGTAACATAACTTTTGGAATTCAAATGTGACCTAAAAATAAAAATATATCATTAAAAAATATATATGTTAAATAATTTAAAAAGATAAATATATTATAATTCCATAAAATAAATATAAATTATTAAAATTTGAAATAAAATATAATCATGTTTATAATAAACTATATTTTGATGAATTTCATAAAAATTATAAATTTTATATTAAATATAAAAAAATATGTATAAAAATATTTAAATAAATTAATATCATTTTTGAAATCATTACATCATAATTTTGAGTCTTAATTTTTTATAAATTTCTCAAAATGCATCAATTGCCGTGTGAATAGTAAAAAATCTGTTATTTTTATAACCATTTTTCATATATTACATCATTAATGATGCAATAATGACATAATAATTTCCATAAATTGATTCTAAGGAAAAAAAATTTAATCTCAAAAATTTTTCATTAAAATATAATATAATTATGTTCAAAACATAAAATCATTTTTCTGAAGCCTATAGTGAAAATTGATCACTTAAAATAATAATTTTTATATTCTTCCAGTTTAATTTTATAATGAAATAAGTGAATTAGAAATATAAAGGGATGTAATGTCATGAAAAATTATATTATATTGATATATGATTTATTTTTGAAAAATATCTATTACATGTTTTACCATTGTATAGTATTTTATTTAATATTTTAGTCTATAATACATATCTCCTCATCTATAAATAACCCCATCCCTTACTTAGTAAAACCTCACCTACCTCACATTAAAAATCCCTAGATATATCTATATGATTCATTTTTATCCTATTATAATATGTACATATATTATAGATATATCAAACTCCATGAATTAATGTATTTATAGCCATAGAGAAAAAGAAACACTGATAAGAGTGTAAGATCTCACCAATTCTTCCTCTCAATCTCTATTCTAATTTCTATTTTTCACCACCCCATTCAAACCAGAATCATATAATGATAAATTATTAGCATTTTAAATTTATATTAATGACTATAACATATTAGAATTTTATATATTTATTACATGTTAAATTTTCATTATTCTCATTCCCTCTCTTTTGACAATGTGTTGTTAACAGAGAATTGAACTCTAATGAGGATGTTTAAAATTATTTTATTATCCCCAAAAATATGGACGTTTCTAATAAATTTTGTATGATATATAAATTTACAAATTTAAATTTTTTATGTTTCTATAAATAATTTTACGTGTGTATTAATTAACTCGATCAAAATAGAAAAATCAATGTCAAAAATGAGAAATTTTTTAGGAAATCACTATTTCAGAAAACATGAACATAAAAAAAATGAAATAATATCCAATAATTATAATTAATAATTATTATATATAATAAAATAATTTACATCATTTTCAATGTTTTATCATATATTTATTATCCCAAAGGTGTAATAATAAAAAAATAAAGTGGGATAAATGGTAAGGGGATTCTTGAACCCACCTTTTTTTATTTAGGTTATCGAAAATTCTCATCATTTTATTTATTTATATTCTAGTAGTATACCTATATTATCCATTAATAATTATTATGTTTTATTTTTTCAGACAAATATTGTTATTCCTTTCCAAAATTATGTTTATACCAAATAAAAATATATTTTTTCATAAAAACAAGATGTTTCATTCTAAAATACATCATTAACTTATGTTTAGTTGATTCTCAATTTCTCTTAAATTATGAATTTTATTCCAGATAAATTTCAAATTATTCATTTGGGATTCCCAATTATTATTAATAAATGTATTCAATATGAATTCTTTGTGAAAACCATCGTTTTGATGGGTTATTTAATGACTAAAATTGTTATGAGTTCTATGTGGCATTTATGATTTGGATTTTTATTATGTGATGGGTGAACATGGAATTATATAACCCTCCAATAGATTGGATAATGTGATATATATAATGAAATTATATGTAATATTCAAAAATATAATGTCATAATTGTTCACAATGATGATGTTATTATTTATTCACATATGTTATACCAGAAAATGTTTTTATATTTGATAAAATCTATTTGTGGTATTTGACTAAAATGAAACGATGTTTCATTTTTATGAAATACAACATTATATTCTATTTTATAATGTCTTACTGATGATTATGATGATGTTCCCATTCTTATAACGTGACTGGGATGAATATTCTAACCCATGTACCATTGATTTATAAAATTATTTCGGATATGTTATAGTTCCCCTTAATTAGATTTTATCCCAAACATTTCATTGATATATACCCTTTGCATACTTCATGTTATATATAGAACATGATATACTTTAAAGGAAATAATAATAATGATATTTAAAATTATTATGTTTTATTACATATAAGGGATTTATGTTTCTAATTTTTCTTGGATATTGAACATTTTAATCCTTTAATGTATAAATATTATACTATTTATCGTTAAAATTAAGATAGAGTCATTTAACTGTAAGTTTGGTATGTATAACAAAAATCCATTTGAAACAACACAATGAATTTTTTTTATAGACAAAAAAATTATATCATCGCGATGTAATGAAATGATGAGGGTTGTTACAGAATATTATCATATATAAGGGGTTTTAGAGATATAGAGCTCCTTAATTAAAAACACAATGGATGAGAAGGAAATAGTGTGTATAAAATGGAATTAATATAGTGTATACTTCTTGGAAAATCGTTTCATTATGAGAAAACATTGTATATGTAGATTTAATTCATAGATTTAAGAAAAAATGGAATATTAATATTATTCATAGTGTGAATACGACATTACAAGGTTGGAAAGGAATTCTATGAACTACCTATATAAAAGAAATTTTAAGAATCCCCATTTATTAGAAGGTATAAATAAATTAATTCATTTGTATGTAGTCTCCCAAACCATCAAATAATATTAGGACAATGTATTATGTGCTCTCAATATTGAAAAATACATTTCAATGTCTTATGAATTTTAATCAATTAATGATATGAAAAGGGATGTTGAGTACTCTATTAGAAGAAATATGATAAATGGTAAGAATAGAATGGAAAAATATCCAACCTGTAATAAATTAGTAATGAATCATAATGGACCATGATAACTAGGTATTAGAATTCCCTTTATGTGTGGAGATAAAATCCACTAGGATATTAAACATAAGGGAAAGATGGAAATTTAAATTTTTCTAGGATCAACTTTAAGAATATAGGGAACTATTAAAAATATTATCTGATGTATCAGTGTCGGTTTCCACAAAAATTGACGTGGTAGATTATCCATGATTATGAAATAATAATAGATGAGGTTGAAGTTCATAAAGATGCGGTCACATGTTATTTAGTGATGTCCAAAATTTTACATCTTTCTTTATTGGATTATGAATCTTTTAATGTTTTATATCTAATATTCATTCCATGAAAATTATATATTTCATTATAAAATTTAAAATGAATGTATCAATCAATCACCCACGTGGATCTCTCTCTATAATGATGATGTGTTAGTAAGATCTAATTATTTAACATAAACGACTTCTATTAGTTAACCATTTAATTAAACCAATGGTTGATTTTGATATAATCATTTTCAATTACTGTTATTCAAAATATGGTGTAAAAATTTAATATAAATAGAATAATATTATGATTTGTGATGAAGATATAGAATTACATATCCTTAGATCAGAGATATTGACATCTTATTAATTTCTTGATCCACCCCCAATAGATTTTATGAATGTTATTATTTGGGTAGAAGAGAAGATTCATTCTATATATGGAAAATTTAACCATAAAATTGAGGATGTAACAGTTATATAAGAAAAAATGATGTATTTACTAATGAATTACTGAGAAATATAGAATATCATGATGTTCAATAATGCATTGATTAAATCCATAATGAAATACATATATCAAACCATCCATATTAATGTACCACTATTGTATTGGGACAATTAAGGAAAGAACTTCATGATTTATGTAATAAGTTATTATATAGCCTAGTGTTTCACCTTGGGTAGACATTATTCTATTCATTAACGAAAAACATAGAACAATGTGGTTTTAATCATTTTAGGAATATAAACATCACTATGATAATTAAGGAGTTTCCTCTATCATGGATTGATGACCTATTAGGTCACAATCACGGTGTTAAATATTTATCAATGATTGAACATTGTTATTGGTATCATTAATTGTGAGTAAATGAGGATGATATTCCAAATAAGACATTTTATAAGAGATATGGACATTACGAGTTTAGATTAATAACATTTTGATTCACTAATTCACACAATAGAGTATTGAATGAATACATTGTTGGTTTTGTTGTTGAATTTATTAATGATATATTTCTATATTATAAGATCTATGATAACCACATGAATCAATTTAGGATCGTATTTAGACTCCTTATGGAATGTAATTATATGTGAAATTTAAAAAGATTGTTTTTGGGATTCATAATATTTATTTTTTTACCAAATTGTCTGCAAATATGTAATATTAGTTCACGCTTTGAAAGAAGAGGCTTTCAAATAAATTCCAAAACCAAAAAAATAGGCATGGTTCATATTTTCATTAGTTGTGTAGGTTAATATCAATGGTTTGTTTATGAAAATTTCAAATTAACTAACCATTTACCCAAGATTACTCATTATAGGGTTAACTACATATAGATAAATGAAGGTGAAAATTTTTATGAAGAGTTGAAGAAGATGTTGGTGAATGGTCCAGTTTTGTTTGTACCATCATGAAATAATTTATTTTTGATATATATTCATACATCGATGAAGGTATATGGTTTTTCCTTTATAAAAAACGTTATATTTATTATCAATAAATCATTATCGTAAATGATTTATGAACATAATTTTCTAATCAATGATATTGAGATATAATCCATAATATTTTTTTTTCATGATATGAATATATTATTTTTATAGATATTGATATGAGATATACATAGATCATAGGAACTTGAAATACATCATTTAATATAATGGTCTCCATTTATGGTAATGAATATGGATTGTGGTACTCATGGAATATGATTTCTTATTACACTTCCATCCTAAGAATGATTAAATGGTATGGGATGTTTGGAGAAGGAAATATGTGTGATGTCTAACCAAAATGAAGAATGATCGGGATATAAAGTTCTTGCATATAATAAAATGGATATTTTATTTATTATTTATATGGATTCACCAATCCATTTTAACATTTTTTCAACAAAATCATTGTTAGAAAATATTTAATGTTATCATCATAGTGATGAGATTTTTAAATAGAAAATTAATTTCGTGAATGATATAAAACATGAAAATTTTGTTTATGGAGGCAGTGTTCTTAAATTTTTAATGTAGAAATTTCTTCCATCTTTACGTGACATGAATAAGTAGTTTTTGTATGGGTTTCATATCTAAAAATTCTATATACACCATGATATAAATAATATGTATAAAAATTTGAGGGAACATTTCATGTGGGATAACATGAAATTGGAAATTTATGATTTTTAGACATGATGTTTTTTTATGTGTGATGACTAAGAGAAAAATTACTACAGGATCCATGAAAGATATACCATTTAAAATGTGGAAATGTGATGAAATAAAAATTGTCTATATCACTATATTACAAAATAATTATAGGAATAATGATGAAATATGGGTTATTATTGATCCCCTCACAAAATGTTAAAATTTCCTCACAATAAGATAATATTTTTATATTCAGTTACCAACATGGTTTAATATTAATGAATTTGTAATAGTTTATTATGAACCTCTTTCAATTGTGTATAATTATGATCAATGATTTACATCATAATTCTTAACATGAATTAAAATGGTTTTGGATAATGAGATTTATTTGAGAATCATTGATGATGGTCAAACCAATAGACAGTCTGAAAGGACAATAAAAATATGGGAATACATGTTTTGGTAATTATATCATGACTTTCATGGATTTTGAGATTAGTATTTTCATTTGTAAGAGTTATTCTATAATAATAGATTCCATTCATGTATTAAAATAGAGCCTTATGAAGAATTATTTGGAATTTTATTTCATAATCCAACATGTTAGGATGAATTTGTTGAAAGGAATATTGTAGGACCACTAAATATGGAGGGAAAAAATGGTTAATACTATTCGTAACCATACACAATAAACTCAATGAAATAAAAAGGGAAATGAAAAAACGTGGGGATATTTGGACATTAAAGTTGGAGATCAAATTTTCATGGAGTTATCCCCATGGAAGGGTGTCAATAGAGGAAAATATATATAAACTAGACCTTATGTACATTATAAATTTTGAAATCATAGAATGATTTGGATTTGTGGATTACTATTTGGTAATTCCAATACTCTCTCAAATGTACAAGATGTGTTATATATATATCATTGATAAATAAGTACATACTAGAAACAACACATGTGTTCGCCTAGATTTAAATATAATTGGGACCAGAAATATCAGACTATGAAAAGCCTATCAAGATTTAGGGCACTAGAAAACAGGTCTTAACGATTCAGATGGCTTAGAGGGTTAAGGTACATTAGAGTAATCGTATGATTAAAGAGGATACATGGGATTATAAAGAAGGTACGACAAATAACTACCCAAAGCTTTTCAAGAGGTGATATTTAAAAAAATTATCGGATGAAATTTATTTAGGGAGGGATGAATGTAATTCCCTCAAAATTTATGATATATTTCATTAAATTCAATCACTTTGATAGCTCACTATACAAATAGACCAGAGTCGAAATGCACCATAATATAGTTTAACATAACACCCTAGATGTTTAATGTGTATTAATTAATAGGTATAAATAAATTATGAAAATAATATGTTTCATAAATATATAAAATAAATTCATTAGTCATTTAAAAAAATAAATAGAAACCCAATTATTGTAAAATATGTTTTACTATGGGTGAAATGTATTTTAATCATAATATATTCAATTAACCACTATTTGTGAAATATCTTAAATTGATATATTAATATCATATTGAATCAATTTTTTTATTATGAAGAAAATATTTTTTTAAGAATGAAATATCAACAAATAACGTTTTATTCTTAGAAACATTATTTTTTTTCTATAAAATGATATCATATTGTTCTGCACAATTATTATAAAATTAAATATTCTATAATATTATAATTTAATTTTTAAAAGTTATTTCAATTATTGAAAATGTTATATAAAAATGGCCTTAAAGATAATTTTGGATAATATTATGAAAAGATTAAAATATTCAATGAATAATGAAAAATAATATTTTTTGTACAACTATGTCTTATCTTATAATGAATTTAAAATGTCAAAAATTATGTTATACAGATTTAAAAGAAATAATAATATATATATTATTTATAATCAGATTAAGGTCATTTTAATCATTTTTATTTTAAATTTTTAGATAAATACATTGTTCGATTTATAATTTTTTTCCCAAAAACTGTTTTGTCATTATACATGTGTGTTTGATTTAAAATTTACTTCCAAAAATTATACTAATTGAATTCATTAAAATTTATTCTAGATATTTATTCGTAATAATTAATATTATTTAATAATTTCATATTATTTTTTTGTAATAATTAACAGTAAAAATTGTAAATATTATTTACGCTTATTAATGTTAATAAAGTTTACCAATCACATAAAAACATGTAAGGGTGTTTTAATCAGTTTAAATATCATAAATCCTATTATAGGTGTATATAAATATATTTAGATATTTCATCATGTAGTCTATTTCTATTTTTTTCCTTTTATATGGTTATTACATTATCATTTTTCATTCTTTTTGGAAATTTCCATGTGAGTGAAATCCTCCACTTATAAAAGGACACCCCCTCTAATATACCCTCTACACTTCAAAATACATTTAAATTGTAAGCTATTTTTAAAAAAACCTTATAAATATCAATAATCGTAAAATATTATACCATTAATTATAAAAAAAATATTAGGAAGTTTTTAGGTAAAACCTAAAAGGGATCTCAGCAAAAAGAGTAACTCCTCCCAAACTTGATTATTATGTTTATTTCATTCAATAACTACACAAAATATTCCATTAAAATAATAAAATAATTATACCATTTTCATAAATATACTTATATTTTACTATTTTAATGGAATAAGGTATGCACATCCCATCATCCATTAGATGGGAAAAAATGTCAATCGTGTGTATGGTCGACTACATCTTTGGGAACCAATGTAATTCATCATCTATCACAATTCACAAGAATGGATATAATGAAGGATTTATTGTATATAGATTATATTTATGACACAATAATAAATTTTTACTTATTATATAACACCTACCATCTCTCCTTCCATTCCATTGGAAAATTAAAATGTCTATCATGCATATGTGTGGACTACCACCTCCCCAAGATATATGAATCAATTATCATTTCATTTTGACATTTATGGGATGAAGGGTAAATTTTATGAAATTATATGATTTATATGATATAATAATAATTCTATAAATTTTATTTATTATTTGAATTTGTATTTTTCCATCCATGAAAATAATTTACATAACATTAATGTGTACACATGACCGATGGATTGCAAGTTCAATTTTATTCATATTTTATATCTTTATATTTTATGGATTACTATATATATATGTGTGTGTGTACATATTAAATTAATATATTTTATATTAATATTATGAATATAAATTATTATAACAGTGAATTATTATCAATTTAAAAGCACCAAATATAGTGAACCAATACAAATATCGAAATAACGTAGTTATTAATAATAATATAAATTTTAACAAATAATCGTCCATGAATTTGTTGTAGAAGATTATTAATAATTGATATATGGTATTATATATATTATTATTCTTATGAAATATATTTATAATAAATATATATTTATTATACATAATTTTTGTACACATACGATGGAATTGTAACTGGAGGTAAGGGTTTATTTCATAAAATAATGATGATTCATAATTGTTTATGTTTATGTCCCCATGGGAGAAATTAAAATATATTTCTATCATAAATGTAATATATTTTAATCTCCTACTAATATTTCAATAAATTAATTATTATTTTTATGTACTAAAGAATCCAAAAAATCAATTTTAAGGAAAAATTGACATTGTTTTTATACTCAGTCAAAAATATTTCTATTCTATTTTGCTATTTAACATTTACTTTATAAAATATTTTTTTAAATTATATAATATTTCTGAAATATATTTTTACAAATTTTTTACTTTTGTTAAAAAATATTAAAAGTATTTTTTTCATTTTTGGAACAATGTACCTTTTCTCCATTTTGAAAAATTGTAAAAGTAATGTTTTTACCTTTGAAAGATTATTGGAATTCAACACCATCAACAAAACTCAATAATTTTATGTTTCTATCAATTTATATCAAATTTATTTTTAGTTATAATAGTTCCCGTTAAAAAAATTCTATATTATACATTAAATAAGTTGTTTCAATGTGAAAAGGGTATTTTTATAAAGATTTTATCAGAAAGCATTGTAGTTTATCATAAAATATTTCAAAATAATTTAGGAAATATTATTCATTACTATGGATATACTACTTGATAACCTTACCAATATTGCATTGGATGGTTTATGATTATTTCTACTATTTTTGGAAATTATTGATATTTTATATGCTAATTTTTTAATAATAATGCTTACAATTATTCTGTTTCAACCCATACATATATTGAATTCATTTGATATAGTAAGTTATAAATGGGCCACGATATACCCATTTGGTGAATTAATATGTCTTATAAGACAAACTAGTTTGGGTATATGGCTAAGGGAATACAAATTTTTTTGATGTATTACAACGATATATTGACGACATGTTCATTATATCTACCATTAAGAAATAAATAATTATGAAAAATGTTATTAATATCCATGTAATTATTTTTTCTGTCATGTTATCTATTTATATATTACATTATGTTAGGTTTTTTTTCATATGGCATACATTATTTTTTTCTCAACCATACTAAGTATGATTTAATTACGTAACTCCTACTTCTGATGTACATATACATTTACTGAACAACTATGGTCACCCCTAATTGATGTTTTCTTTTAACAGGAATCAAGAAAATATATTATCAATTATATTTAAGTATATGATAATTGAAATAGTGTTTTTATAAAATAAAATTCTATATTTTTTTTTTCAAATATAATTTGATATTCATTTTTGTATATATTTTTCAATGTAATGACCCCTCCCCATAAAGTGTACCTCTCCAGGTCTGGAAAAGTGAGAAGGGAGATAATAACCCCCTGAGCCCCACCTCCAATAAGCCCCGGGTTGGTGACTAGAACCAATGGAATATTAAACACACAAATGGGAGACATTACCCTCTAAAAGAACACATGAAGAAGAGAGAGATAAGATAGAAAACAAACAACACCAACTCAAACTTAAATATAAATGAAATCCCAATTACGAATATGTAATTTCATGAAAACTACTAAAGATGAAAATGGAAAACTACATGTACCCAAAAGAATGTAAAACCAGCAGTAACCACTAGCCCAAACAACTCCTGTAACCCCAAGCAAGTAGAAACCAGCTTGATCTCCAACCAGCTCCATGTGACGTGAAAAAAATCCATATATACATAGGATGAGTATATCGTTATACTCAACAGGATCCTCCCCGAAACATCTCATGAAAATGTAATGAAACCATTCTAATGCACAATGAACAACTTGTAAAACATACTCATCACTTAAATATGTATACTGTGTTCCTAGACTCACCATGGATACTCTCACCAAGTAATCCATACAAGAGTTTACAATATAATAAATAATATCAATGGTATACCACTAATACTTCCCCACTGGTTTTTTTCTTTTCCCCAACGTCGCACGTCCTAAAAACCTCTCTCCAAAAAGGATTTACTGTAGACACCTGGTCAAAAGCACTGTAACATGCACCTCATGCATCAAAACCACCACGTCCACGTATGAAAAGTAATCAACTAGTTTTTGGGAGCTACCATAGCTCACATAACGTGTATCATACGTCAGGTATTATACCTCAAGCCCTTACAACCCATACAATCTGTATGAATCCCCAATCCATCACAACCTATACATGTTACGCCTATAGTAGTCCATAGGAAACTATATCCAGAATATATGTTTGTTAATAACTACAAGACATTACATCCCTCTACACACATATATGGTGAAAACAAATTGATGTTCCTACCAGCAGAAGTAACTACCAAGAGAAGAGATCATGGCCAAAGGGGGTTGTCAGATATCCGTCCTCCCACCAGAATGTTGGGGGAAACACTCTCAGGTATCAAAATCCTTGGGGTGTTAGTTCCCCTTACTGACGGGGAGGATTAGCATATAGAAACACAAAAATTATAGAATATAATATAGCTCACAACAACAATGTGGGAATAACCTAGTATTATACTCAACTATAGCTAACGTCTCTCAGACTCCTGGCTGCCACTTCCAAGACTAGGTATCATATAAGCACAAGAACATTTAAAGAGATTTATTACATTACATTGTTCGATTTTTATCTATCACCCTCTATGATAATTAATTATATAAACATAGATTAACCATTATCAATTCTACATTATATTTCATTATCATCACACCCAAAGTCCACTGTCCATTTAAAATTGTAACCTTAGCATTGCGTCTCAGAAAGATCCAACCCCATGGGTTAACATCATTTATTAAATCATTTATTAACAACATTATTTCTTCCCCATATTCCATATAATTCTAGAAAAACATTCTATGATACTAAAAAGATGGGGGCCCAACATGGTGAGTAGATGAACTACCCATCGAGTCTTTGCCGCCTATATCATGAGCATAGACCCATCCTCCCTTTGAGAAGCAAAACACAGAAATCATGGGGCATACCCCACACGTCTTTTCCCATTTCGGGAGAAGGGTAATCAAGACCATATTCCTTGAGCAGTGGGGAAATTAAAGAAGATAAATAAACACTAAGAATCAATAAGAATCCAATCATTCATTTCCAACCCATTTCATCATCTCTGGTGTCCTCCTCAACACCCACATGCATAACCCGATGTATCTCATTACTCTAGGCATCAACTGCTACCAAAAAAATTATGGATATATGCCCCCACATATCAAACCAGCGATACATGATCACATCACAACATAAGAAGCAGTAAAAAATATCATATCAATTTGGATCTTTTCCCTTAAACAATCTAGAGGGTAACTCAAAACCCTAAAAGGAATTATCTTTTAATGAAAAACCATTTCTTTTATCCATCTTAGATAAATAGATTTATTATTTGTAGGTTCCAAATTCTAAGAACCTAATGAGTATGATTTAAAAAATAATTTATCATGATTATCCCACCAATTTTATTAAAATAAGTTGATCGGAGTGGATTACTCAAGAGGGGGGGGGGGTGAATTGATTTCCAATTAAAATTTCTATTAAAAAAATTTCTTTTAAATTCCCCCAATGATAATACTAAGTTAAACTATAGTGAATTTGTATTGATGTAAAGGGTTAGTTAGATTCTCAAGAGATTTATTAGTTCTCAGTTAATTCAATATGATGATTAATTAACTTTTGAGCCTAAACTAATGCTTTAAAGTACATACAGACACATGTTCGTTTAACTATCAAAGTAAATTTAAAATAGAATTATATTTCAAAGTAAATAGCAGTGGAATATAGTATACTTTAGACATAATCTAGGATGCATAGAAGATATAAAACAAGTGGTTTAGTCTCAATCCGAGACTTAATCCACTCCACATGGTGATCACCTTACACCAAACATTTTATATAAATAAACATTTATCCACACCCTGGATCAGGGTAACAACAGTACATAAACTATCCAGGCCATGCAGGGACCTCTTCCACAGTTTTCGTGGGTAAGAAAAAGTAATGAACAAGATACATAGGGACCTCTTCCACAGTTGTCTTGGGTAATCAAGAGTAAAGAATTTGTTGTGAGGATTTTGAAATCCTCCAGTTCAGCGCATGAGTCAGTGTGTGTAAAATTTACAGAGTACACACACTGTTCAAAAGTAAATAAAATAATTACTAAGCAACAGTAGATGTGAGTTTAGAATTCTCTAGTGATTTGCAGTGCAACTCTGGACTCATTGAATTCAGCAGAAATGCTTCTGAGTCCTCTAATTTTTGTGTTGAATAACAGAGTGTCGTGATTCAGCATTTTTTCTTCACGAGTAATGATGTTATCTTGATCACAGTGTACATCATGTGTTCTTCAGTAGATTCGGATATCATGCATGAGGGAAATATTTCTTTTAAGATCTTGCAATCTCTTCATCGTGGTCGTGCTCTAGATTGGTGTGTTGTTGAGTACATTACACTCACTTTTCTTACGTTGTTGTGTTGTGTCGTATCTTTTCATCCTCTTGGGAATACATCTCTTTATCTTCGAATGTATGAGGTTTAGCCGAAATGATCCATGTATTTTGTGCCTCGTACATTGTACTATGTCTACAAATAAACATTAATTATGTCAGTGCATTAAAGACGTCAAATATGACCGTTAAAAAGTTAAATAGTAAAACGAAAAAATAGTTTAAGAAATGGTGTCACAGTAGTTATCAAACAGTGTCTCTTTCAGAGTATCTCCTTTATGGTGTATCCTTGACGGTCTCTCACTCATGGTGTCTCCTTAATAGTATCTCCTTCACAGTGTCTCCTTAACGGTTTCTCCTTCACGGTGTCTCGCTCACAGTTTCGGGATTCACGATGCCTTGATGACTGTGTCTTGATAATAGTGTCTGGAACTTAGGAAAATAGATTGTCTGTCTTACGATGTCTGTTCTTAGTGTCTTGCTTCACGGTGTTAGGCTTATTGTGTCATGGTGTCTCATGGTCATGGTTTCTGAGACATAGGATTCACGGTGTCTATTTCATCATAGTGTTCTTGTTCACAGTGTCTGTGTCTTGCTCACAGTGTCTTAATTACTGTGTCAAGCTTCACTGTGTCTTGTACTTAGGCAAATAGTTGTATTCAGACTTAAACAGTAATATGCATAAAATGAATTGAGCTTAGCCATTTTCATGTATGAGATAACTTGAAACAAAAATACACATGATTAATAAGATTTGTGAGATTTGTGATCATTAAAACATGATTAATAGATTAGGAGTCCAACAATATCCCCCCTTTTTATGATCACAAATCATATATTGTTAAAGGGTAAATTAAATGAGACTATAGAGAAAAATAACACATGTTATCATATATTTCATATTTATCCCTCCTTTTTGGATTATCAAAATGTAGAAAGAATAGAGGTAAAGCAGTGCATATGTCCTTAAAAGTGTTTAGAGTAAAACATACAGTAGAAATACAACAAATCAATGACATCCCCATCAAAAAAATAGCAGTCACTGGGCTTCTTCAGGGATTTGAATTCCCTTTACCTTTATTAGAATAAGAAGAAGAAGCCATAGGGGTAGTTCTTGATATAGAAGAAGGCATAGAATTGGTAGATAGAGAAGGTAAATGAAGACCTTTGAAGACCGAGGGAGACAATGTTGGAGCAGTAGAAGATCGAGGCAGTTGCTGGTCAAGGATGACAGGCCTGATCTGAATAAGAGCCTGGCCAATAGATATTGATGTTGAAGCTAAGGTAGAAGTGAAAGTTGGTAATCCAGGTCTGAGAGGAGTAGCTGCTGGAGAAACAATTGTTGTGCTTTGAACATGAATATACGGTCGCAAAAGTTTAATGAAGTCTGCAATAATCTCTCCTCCATATTAGATGGCCTTTTCAAATTCATCTTTATTTTCCATGAACTTGTCCAATAATCTGGTATAGTCGGTGAGCTTCTGGACTTGGTTTTTGAAGTCTTGGGTTAAATGACGAATTATCTGATTCTCTATAAGGTATTTGAAGTGATTGGTCATATCAATCTTGGAGAAAATCAGTTTGAAATAAAATTCCACTTTCTTATAGATCTCTTGTTGAGCATCATTGGTAATCATTGAATGAATTTTAACCCGGTCAAGCACTCTATCACTGTTCTTAACAACATCTGTTAAAGGATCCATATCAAATCCATTAAAGGAATTCAGAATCTCTTCCTTGACAATAGATCTGATTAGAAAACTATCCAAATAAGGAGTATAGGTTTGACCAAAAGATTGAGAAGCTTTGACAACAATGTTCTTAGATTTAAGCTGGTTTAGTACCTTTTGAAGACATCCAATTTACTCATCTGTGAGATTATTAAGATTCAACACAAGGTCTCTCATGTTCTACAACAACTGTTTCTTCCTTTCAATAATATTCTCATCAAAGGATAGCAGGTAGGGGTGAATATGATACCCAATTTCTCGAGAGATGTTTGAAATAGTAGGTTCATGAGAAATAGGAGCAGGGGTAGGAGCAGACTCTGATCTTGAATGCAGTTCTTTCTGTAGGTCTTCAACTACACTTTTCAGAGTTGCAACTTCATTACGTAGAAACATGTTATCAAATCTTACATCTTGAATCTCATTGATCATCTTTGGTTGAATGTGCAAAATAATCTTTTCTAAAAGCAATGATGCATCTTCTTGACTCAGTTTGGTCACAAGAAGAGGTTTAAAGGACATAAGTTTCTCAAATACAGCTAATATAGTATGTCCAAAATCCTTCAAATCATCTTTACTGACAATAGATTTCCGTTCAAGTAAAGGTGCAGGTATAGGTTGAGGTTCAGGTTCAGGTTCAGGTGCAAATTATGTGGCATATTTCAGTTGAAACAAGAAGAAAAATCAATTCCAGTTGCAGTAAACAACTGAGATTAACTTACATCATAGAATCTAGGGAATTTATACTGAGTGTATACAGAATATGACTCAGTAGGTTGAGATGCTTCATCAGGCTCAGCCTCATCAGCCTTAGCTTCATTAGTCTCAATATTTTGAGGTTCCATTCCCTCATCATGTGCTTCCTTTTCAGAACCTAGAGGATCATGGGATTATTTTAAATTCACAAGGTAAGCTCTAATTTCCTAATCCATTTCTTGCCTAGCCGGCAGAAAGGATATCTCCATCCTCTCTCTAGCAGAGGGTATTATCTCAGGAACATGTTTTTCCACAGGAAGGTCTTCCAGATTTGCTTCTTGTATACTAGGGAGTTCTTTTTGAGTTTTTTCTTGCACAGTAGAAAGTTCTTCTACTACAGTCTCTTCCATAATAGGGAGTTCTAGAACAGGTTTTTCTATGATTTTCTGGTCATATTCTATCACACTTGATCCTTTCCTAGCCTTGGGATGGATTTCTAGATTGATATAAACTACAGGGACCTGAGGTTCTTCTTCAAGAACAACAGGAGGGATACTAGGAATTTCTTCCTCAATAAAAACTTCTTCCATATGAGGTATATCAGCCTATTATATATGTGGTACTCCAGATGCCTCTTCCTATTCTTCTTCATCTTCTAAATATTATACAAATTCATCTGGTTCCAAACCAGGATCAGAAAAGCCCTTCGGCTTTGTTGTATAATCTACAGGATTGAACTTCTCAGAGAGCTTATCAATATCTTCAACACACTCCTTCTTCCAGGGGTTCCAGTTTATTTACATCATCCTGATGGTAGCTTTGGATAAACATTATTCATAGTCCATAAGTACTTCTTCATTAGATCCATCTACTCCTTTTTCAACATGCATTGCTGAAATCATCCTAGAGTAAAACAAAGAGGTGGATTTGGATGTGACCTTAATCAATTCACACATATGATGAATGATATACTTGCAAAAATTGATTTTGTGGCCATTCATCATGAGATGAATCAAGAACACATATTGATATTTCATGACAGAAAAGTCACCTTATCTTGGGCTAATCAGATTTTGAACAAATTTGAACAACAAACTTATCTCTCCATCAAGTTCTGTAGCTATGACCCTTCTCTTGGTTCCATTTCCAGTTAGGGTTTCCAGTGCATTTTCCAGGTCAAAGAAATCAGTTGTAGGTGGGGGATCTCTCTGATAATCATCACAGATACCTTCGTGAGGATTCCTAAGTCATGTAGCATATAACCTCGATGAGAAGGAGCAACTTTGTCCATTAATACAGCTTTTTACAACAAAAATTTCACAAAAATCAAAATAATATTGTACATACTGGTAGAACTGATCTACCAACCTCAGATAAATAGGTCTATCCTTCCAGGAGAACCATTCAAGACAACCATATTCTCTTAAAACTTTTAAAACTGGAGATTTCTTGGACAAAATACACTCAGAGAAAATTTCCTTTTTAGGTACAACACTACGGTTTACCAGGTTTGGAATCAAGGGACCTTCAGGTGCAACCTTCAGTGCTATTTTATTCTTCTTCGAGCTACGCTTCTCAGGAGTAGATAAAGATGGACGCTTCATCCTTGGCATCCACTAGAGGTTTGAGAAAGAGAGAAGGATAAATGTTGCAATGTTGAGAGGGTTCGAGAGGAGGTCCAAGTGAAGAACCGAGTGAAACCCTTTTGTTTTATCATTTGGGAATGTCAAATGTCACAAAAGTAAAAACATGGGAAAGTAAAAAGTGGTGAAATAATAATTACCGAGATACAGATTAAAATAAAATGAAAAATAATTTTCACGGTGAGACCTTGAATAGTTGTTAAGGTGCGATGGTAAGTGGTCGTCATGGTGAGACAGTGAATGATCTGTTCAGTCATGGTGAGACAATCAGTGACGGACTGTGAACACAAGGTGCTAACTGTGAGACCGCAAACATGAGACAGTAACCAAGAAACCGTGAACATGAAACAGTAAAGTCAAATACAGTAAAATATTAAACAGTAAGACCAGTAAGATATATATTTGTGATTGATCATGCCCATATTATGTATGATGTAATCTATTCTCTCAGAATTTAATTGTTTAGTCAATATATCAGCAAGTTGATATTCAGTACCAATGAATTCCAAGGTAATATCACCTTTTTGATAATGATCTCTCAAAAAGTGATGTCTTACATTAATATGTTTTGTCCTAGAATGTGAAATAATTTTTTTTGAAATATTAATAGCACTTTTGTTGTCACAATTTATTGGTAGATGTTTGAATTGATGTCCATAGTCTAGTAAAGTGTGTTTTATCCACAAAATTTGTGCACAACAAATGCCATCGGATATGTACTCAGCTTCTGCTGTAGATAATGACATAGAATATTGTTTCTTACTACACCATGATACTAGTGACTTGCCTAAAAATTGACATGTTCCAGAGGAGCTATTTCTATCTAACTTATAGCCACCAAATTCAGCATCATAAAAACTAACTAGTTCAAAGGATTTCCATTTAGGATAGAACAGTACTAGATTGGGTGTATGCTTGAGGTATTTAAAAATTCTCTTTCAACATTTAAATGTGATTCTTTAGGGTTTTCTTGAAATCGAGCACACATACACATACTAAACATAATTTCAGGATGACTAGAAGTTAAGTAGAGTAGACTTCCAATAATTCCTCTATAAGTTGTTTGATCAACAGATTTTCCATCCTCATCAAGATCCAGCTTAAAGGTGGTACTCATGGGAGTGTCACTACATTTAGTTCAATCTAATCCAAAACATTTTACAATATCTCTAGTGTATTTACTTTGAGTCAAAACAATTCCATCATTATTTTGAATGATTTGAAATACATGAAAGAATTTTAGTTCACCCATTAAGCTCATTTGAAATTCGTTTTTCATTATTTTAGAAAAATCAATACATAATGAATTTTTTGAAGATCCAAAAATAATATCATCTAAATAAATTTGAACAACTAAAACATCATTAGAAATATGTTTTATAAAGAGGTCAGGATCAACTATTCCTTTTGTAAAACCTTTGAAAATAAGAAATGTACTTAATCTGTCATACCAAGCTCTTGGAGCTTGTTTTAAACCATTTAACGCTTTTGATAGTTTGATAATATGATTGAAAAAAGGAGCGTTTGTAAATCTAGGGGGTTGTTCAACAAAAACATCCTCAGCTATATACCCATTTATGAATGCACTCTTACCATCCATTTGATATAGTTTGAAATTCAGATGTGCAACATAAGCAAGTAGAATTATAATGGCTTCAAGTCTGGCTACTGGAGAAAAAGTCTCCTCACAGTCAATTCTTTCTTCTTGACTATATCCTTGTGCAAATAATCTAGCCTTATTCCATATTATATTTCTAGATTCATCTATATTATTTCTAAACACCCATTTAGTGACTATGAAAAAAGTGTCCTTGGGTCTTTCAACAAGTTTACATACTTTATTTCATTCAAACTGATTGAGTTCTTCTTGCATAGACATTACCCAAAATTCATCATTCATATCATGATAAATGTTTTTAGGTACAAGCTGTGACAAGAAGGCTTGATGTTCAACCTGATTTATAAGAGAAGGTATAGTTTGTGTTCCTTTCTCTAAGTCTCATACAACAGCATCGAAGGGATGGTTTCTAAGGGTTATAACCTTTTTAGGAAAAGAGGGACAAAAGATTTCAGTATCATGAATAGATTCTGGTTTATTATGACTTGATTGCACGGAATTTTTAGAATTGGAAGTTTTCACAGATTCTTTCACAAAGGTATTTGAGAATTTTGAATTAATGTTCAGATTTGATACATCATCCTCCAGAATTTCTAGGATGGTTTTAGGATCATGTGGATCTTTTTCATAAAATTTGATATGGACAGATTCTTCCACACATTTAGTTCTCTTATCGAATACTCTATAATCTTTACATGATATTGAATAACTTAGGAAAATTCCTTCATCACCGTTGGATGAAATTTTTTCAAGATTAACCTTGGTGTTGAGAATAAAGAATTTTCAGCCAAAAACTATAAAGTAATTAACCTTAGGATTCCTATTATTCCAGAGTTCATATGGGTTCGTTTTGAGAATCAGTCTAATCAATACACTATTGATTATATAGCATGCTGTGTTAAAAGCTTCAACCCAAAAGTAAATAGGTAGGTCATATTCACTAAGCATTGTTATAGCAATTTCTTGTAGGGTTCTATTTATTCTTTCTACCACACCATTTTGTAGAGGTGTTTTAGGGCAAAGAAATTGTGACTATAACAATTTTGTGAGAAAAAGGATTCAAACTCTTGGTTTTCAAACTCACGGCCATGATCACTTCATAAAAGATTTAATATTAAGGACACTTAGGTTTTCTACAGACATGAAATAAATAGTAATATAAGAGCAAACTTCACTTTTGTGAGCCATGAATAAGGTCCAGGTATATCTAGAGAAATCATCTACTATAACATAAAATAGGGATTCTAATTTAAGCTAGAATCTCTAGATGGTCTAAAAATTTCCATGTGAACCAATTAGAGTGGATGATATATAGAAACATATTTTTTTGGTTTGAAATAGATTTTGTGTTGTTTTCCCTTTTGACATGGGTTACAAACTTATTTATTTGGAAACTCATGTTTGGGTAAGTCTTTAACTATGTTCTTCCTAGTCAGTTTTATATGTGAATGTGTATTGCAGTGTCCTAATATTTTGTGCCAAATCCATGAATATTTATGAAAAGCATTAAAATAAGTAATATTTTGTTCGGATAAAGAATTCAAATAAACTGCATAAACATTTTCATTTCTCAAGGCAGAAAATACTAAAGCATTTATAGAATTAAAAACATTAATACAATCATATTCAAACATAACATTAAAGCCATCATCACATAACTGAGATTTACTTAACAAGTTTTATTTTAATCCATCAACAAATAAAACTGAGTTAGTGTTACCAATTTGGCCTAGGCCGATGATATTTACTTTAGAATTATCACCAAAGGTGACATAGCCTCCATAAAATTTGATTAAAATTTTAAAACAAGAGAGGTCTCATTTCATGTGTCTTGAAAATCCACTTTTCAAGTACCATGTCTTCCTACAGTAACTTTCTAAGAAGGTCTCTTACAAAACAGGTTTAGATGGAAAATTATTTTGGTACCCAAATTCTCTTTGGTCCAGACATGTTAGCAAGAAAAGAATTAGGTACCCAGATTTTTATTATGGGTCTCATATAATTCACAAGAATCAATGGATTTTGAAAGATAGACTTTATTTGGTCTATAACAATGTAAATAACTAGTTGAAGCATATGAATTTCCAAAACTAGAACTAGCATTATTCTGTCCAGATATAGGGAAAAATTTAGTTTTAGTGATCTATCTCTTTCCAAGATGATAGCCTATTCCAGTGGTATATTTTGGTACCACTTGTTTACCTAACATTTGAGTTAGTGTGTCCTGTGAATTTGTGAACTTTTCAGTTTCTCATTAGACATTTTCTGTTCAATATTTTCCTTAAGTAATTGATCCTTTTTTTTCATTTTCTACATCAAGGGAGGATTTAAAAGAACTGGTAAAAACATGCTGTTTATTCAAGGACTTATATTTGTCCTTAAGCTCATTACAAGTATCTTCCAGCATGTTACAGTATTCAAATAGTTTCTCAGTAGACATGTATTCAGATTCAGTATCAGAATCAGTTTCATAATAACATGAATTCAATGTAAGAGTGTCCAGTGTTACCTCGTATGTGTTTGTCATAAAACAAATGTAAGATTTATGAGAGTCTTCATCCTTAGTAGAATCAGAATTACATGAAGTGTCTTCTGATGCCCTCCATGTTTATTTCATTGCCTTCTTGTACTTATTTTCCTTGTAGTCGTATTTCTTCTTGAACTTCAATTCTGGACAATTAGTATTTATGTGACCTTTTCTTTTTCATTCATAGCAGACAACTTCATCACAATTGTCATATTTCTTCCAGTCTTTCTTCTAGTGTCATTTGTTGTCATATTTACCTTTGTAGTTTTATATTATGAAGAATTTCATTTTCCTATAAAACATCTAATTATCTTGGCTATCTGAGCCATCTCACCATTACTATCAGATGCAGTCTCATCACTACTCGAGCTTTCAGTAGGTATGTGAACTTTCTCCTTGTCCTTTCTCTTTGAGGTAGTAGACTTAAATGCTACTAACTCCCTCTTTGGTTCATCATCTTCTTCTTTTTTTACCTTCAGTTCTTCTTCATACATCATTAACTTAACAATTAATTCCATAACAGGTAATATACAAATATCGCATGATTCTCTAATCGAGATAGATGTCCCTCTCCATCGGTCTAGCAGACACATCAGTATTCACATGATTTGTTCCTCTGTTGGAATAGCCTTTCCAAAGGAGCTCATAGTGTTGACCATTTCATTGAACCTGAGATACATGCCAGATATAGGTTCATTAGGCTTTATTTTAAAATTATCATATTTAATAGTATAAGTATTCAATCTCATTTCATTAATATTTGTTGTTCCTTCATGAGAAACAGACAAAGTATCCCAAATTTCATTGGCAGTTTTGCAAGAAGATATGTGATTAAATTCCTCATCTCATAATGCACAATACAGGGCATTCATAGCTTTACAATTATTACTGTAATCTATTTTAGTAGGTTCATCCCAAGTTGTTCTTTCAGTTTCTGGACTCTTATATTTAGTCTCTGTAACAGTCCAAATGTCAAATCCCATAATCTCTAATTGAATTTTCATCTTACGTTTCCACTGGGCATAATTTGTACCACTAAATAAGGGTGGCCTGTTGGTAGCAGCGTCTTCCAGTTTGTGGTCCATACTAACAAATTCCTTAAAAGGCGCTAGAAATTTAGAATTAATAGAAATTTACAGATTTTTAAAGTACAACTACAATCACAGTTGAATAAAATTACACAGAGTCCTAACAAAGCATCCTATGATACCAACTGTTGGTGGGAGTGGTTTACTCAAGAGGGGGGGGGGGGTGAATTGAGTTGTAATTAAAATTTCTGTTAAAAAAAATTTCTTTTAAATTACACCAATGATAGTACTAAGTCAAACTGCAGTGAATTTGTATTACAGTAAAGGTTCAGTTTGATTCTCACGATATTGATTAGTTCTCAGTTAATTCATTCTGAAGATTAATTAACTTTTGAACCTAACCTAATGCTTACAGTACAGAAAAACACTTCCTAGTTTAACTATGAGTGTAACTTTAAAATAGATTGGTATATCAAAGTAAATAATAGTGTATTATAGTATACTTTAGATTTAATCTAAGATGCATGGAATATGTAAAATAAGTGGTTCATTCTCAAGCTGAGACTTAATCCACTCCATTTGGTGATCACCTGTCACCAAGAAGTTTACATAAATAAACTCTGACCCACACCCTGTATTGGGGTAACAACAGAACATAAACTGTCCAGGCCACGCATGGACCTCTTCCACAGTTTTTGTGGGTAAGCATAAGTAATTACCATGCCACACAAGGACCTCTTCCACAGTTGTCATGGGTAAACAAGAGTAAAGAATTTGTTGTGAGGATTTTGAAATCCTCCAATTCAGCACATGAGTTAGTGTGTGTTTAAAATATAAAGAGTACACACACTACTCGAAAGTAAATAAAAGAATCACTAAGAGAGAGTAAAAGTGAGTTAAGAATGCTCTAGTGATTAGCAGTGCAACTATGGAATCGTTGGATTCAGCAGAAATGCTTCTGAATCCTTCTCTATTTTTTGTGTTGAAAAACAAAGTGTTGTGATTCAGATTTTGTCGTTCACGAGTAAAGTTGTTCTCTTGATCCCAGTTCACATTGTGTGTTCTTTAGTAGAGTCGGATTCCATGCATGAGAAAAATCATTCTTTGATGATCTTTCAATCTCTTCTTCATGGTCGTGCTCATGATTAGTGTGTTGTTCAGTATAGTACACTCGCTTTTCATGCGTTGTTGTGTTGTGTCGTATCTTTTCTTAATCTTAGGCACACTTATATTTATCTTCAAATGTATGAGGATTAGCCAATATGTTCCATGTATTTCATGCCTCATACCATTTACTATGTCTATAAATAAACATTAACAATGTCAGTGCTTTAAAGACATCAAATATGACCGTAAAAAAGTTAAATAGAAAAAACACAAAATAGGTTAAGAAACGGTGTCATAGTAGTTATGAAAAGGATGTCTCCATCACGGTATCTCCTTCATGGTGTCTCCTTCATGGTGTCTTTCTCACGGTGTCTCCTTCACGATATCTACTTCACGGTGTCTCCTTCACGGTGTCTTCTTCACGGTGTCTCGCTCATGATTTCTGGATTCATGGTTCCTTGATGACTGTGTCTTACTAATTGTGTTTGGTACTTAGGAAAATAGATTGTCTGGCTTACAGTGTCTATTCACAGTGTCTTGCTTCATGGTGACAGGATTAATGTGTCACTGTGTCTCGTGTTCACGGCGTCTAAGACTTAGGCTTCACAGTGTCTACAATATCATAGTGTTCTTTTTCACGATGTCTGTGTCTTGCTCATAGTGTCTGACTTACTATGTCAAGATTCACAGTGTATTGTACTTAAGGAAATAACTGTATTCAGACTTAAACAGTAATATACATAAAATGAATTGAGATTATCCATTTTTAAGTATGAGATAACTTGAAACAAAAATACACATGATTAATAAGAGTTGTGAGATATGTGATCATTACTAAAATTTGTAATTATTATTGTGATTTGTGATCATTAAAACATGATTAATACATGAGAAGTCCAACAAAATCAAATAACAATAAGTAAAACCAGATTCATTTACATTCCTCATTATCTTTATCCAAAAAATTAACAATTAATTCTAGGTTTACGTTCGTAACCAATTTCCATCAAGAACTAAAGGATAAACAAATAAATCATAGATTTCAAACTATCTAGCCAAATAAGAGGAAATAACATATGATCAATATCAATTTATTTATCCGTTACAAATATTTATTATCTAAATTCAATTGTGATCCAGTATGATAAAACATTCTAACAATACAGCTGCACATAAAATAAAAGAGAAGCAACGAATCCCCTACATCAAACAGTTATTGTGGTTCTTTATATGAGAATTATCCACACAAAGGATCATAATCGCCACCTTCTGTGACAAATTTATCTACCAAAGGATGTCGTGGTATGACCGCACCAACTGAAACCCATGAAAACTACATTAGAAGTATGGAGATCACACACCATAACATGTCATGTTGAAATAAGAGGAGAAGAACCCAAACAAACGATGATAAAACATACCATATATCGATGAAGCATCAACAATTGCTCCTTGCACTAAAACAAGGGTGTGCATATAATAGTAAGAAACATGAAGGGGAAACGATCTGAGGATTAAGGTTCAATCACACCAGTCCTATGGGAAGAATAAAAGGTTCGAGAGTCTCCCACCAGGGAAATAGAAGGCGGAACAAGGGAGGATGATATCTTATCCCTATAGAAAATTTAACAGAGAAAATGATTAAGATACACATAAATTTCCTTTAAAAGTGGATCGCATTAAACCACATGGTTTGAATAAGTAATGGCATCCAAGGATTTATGAAAAATTAATATAGGATTTATGAGATTTTATTTGGCCGAAAATCCCTTAAAACAAGGCCTTGAATGCATTTTACATCCATGAAAATGTCAAAGGGGTGAAACTATAGGAATCTGGAAAAAATGTTCATGATAATGGAAGTATTGTACACATACCAATCCTCGAAAAACTGTATATGATTCTGGAAACACTGTACACTCACCGATTCTAGACCCACTGAACCTAGAAATACTATTCAAAAAATGACTCACTGATCCTTGACTCACCGATCCTAGATTTACCGATACTGGAAACAGTGTTTACGGAATGACTCATCGATATTAGACTCACCAATCTTGGAAAAATTGTTCATAATATGAATCAATGATCTTGGACTCACAGATCCTGGAAACACTATTCACGGAATGACTCACTGATCTTGGATACACTATTCATGGAATGAATCACCGATCTTGGAACTGTTCACATCAGTACCACCGATAGAGCTGTTGACATCAGTCCCATCGAGGAACTATTCACATCGGTCTCACTGATGGAACCGTTCACATCTGTCTCACCGATGGAACTATTCACCTCGGTCTCACTGATGGAACTATTCACATCTGTCTCACCATAGGAACATTTCACATCGGTCTCATAGAAGGAAGTGTTCACATCGGTCTCACTGATGGAACTGTTCACATCGGTCACACTGATGGAACTGATCTCATATGTCTCACCGATGGAACTTTTGGAGAATTGGAATATTGGAAATGTGTTGAGGATATGTCACCTTCACCTCCTGAAACACCTTAAAACCCAGATTTTCAAAAAGGAATGGACCATAGAAGTCTAGGCCATTACATCAGATACCCATGAAACCATTCTTGTTATAAATAATTCAAAACCAACCAAAAAGGGTGCCTAAAATAAGTATCAACAACCACCCATTGAGAGACCTCTCAAAATAGAGAAATCAACAAAAATCAACCCATGAAATCCATCTCATAAACATGAATGGTATATATCCATAAAGTGAAAGTCATTACATCAAAAGAGTTAAACATCATAAAACTATAGGTAATGAGAACGTATCTGCGACTCACGTTCCTAGTTACTCTCCTCCACGACAGCATGTTTCCACAAGACAAGAAACAAGGGGATAGAATTCCCATGAAACACCTTTTCTTTGTAGTCTTGGATCTCTAAATGTCACTCCTCAAAGGACACATCGTCATCAACATCGATCTCTCCCTAATCGATGACATGAGAGTGATCATAAAGATAATGAAAGAGTAGTGATACATGAAAAATAGCATTTATCCATCTCATATGTGGGGGAAGTGCTACTCGATATGCCACAACTCCAACACGTGTTAAAACCTCAAAAGGCCTAACAAACCGAGGAGAAAGCATACTCCCACCACCAAACCATCACTGCCCACGACGGGGAGTCACCTTAAAAAACAAGTGATCCCCATAATCAAAATCTATTGGTATTCTCCTTTGATTGAATTATGATTTTTGAAGATCCTACTCTATCATCATCCTATCACAAATCACATGAAACATCTATGTTGAATTCTTACCTAGTTCTGGTATTTGAATTACTGACTCTTCGACCCTAGTCTTGCACAACGGAGAATGGAAAATATGACCATACAAGCATCAAATGAAGACATACTGATAGTGGAGTGAAAACTACTGTTATAAGTGAACTCCACCAAGGTTAAGTGCCTCATCCATGAACATCCAAAATCCAGGACACAAGAGTGTAACATGTCTTAATGATTCTGGATGGTCCGCTCTGTCTGACTGTCAATATATGGATGAAAAGTAGTGTTAAGGCACATCATAGAACCAGAAGCATGCTGGAGACCTCTCCACACCCTAGAGGTAAAACATGGATCTCGATCGAAAATGATCATTGAAGGCACTCCATGAAGTATCACCACCTCCTCCAGATATTGACTCGACAAAACATCCCCTAAGCTTAACTCCTTGATTTCTGTGAAGTGAGATAATTTTATTAAATGATCCACTACCACCCAAATAGAATTACGTCCTCCCTGAACACAATGTAAACTACTAACAAAGTCTATTGAGATGTCCTCCCACTTCCACTGAGTAACATATAATGGGTGAAGAAGACCACCATGAACATAGTGTTTTCTCGTCACCTTCTAGAAGACCAAACATCGAGCCACAAACTACGGAACTACATGCTTCAGCCCATGCCACCAAAACTGGCTCTTCAAGGATCGATACATCATTATCATGACAGGATGCACCGCTAAAGGTGAACTATGGAACTCCTTGTGAACTGTCTCGTACATCATCAAAGGACCAAATATCCTTCCATGATACAACTCTTGGTGTGGATCATCCTCAGAAAAACCATCAGGGGCCTCTTCCCAGACAATTATGTCTCTCTAATCCTCCCCCCATATCCCCAACTGGGACCCTTCCACCTGGTGCACCAGATATCACTACACTCTCTTCTAAAAAAGACTTCCTCTACCCCAAATTCTCCCATATCAAGATGTAATGATGATAGTTCTTCCTTTACTCAGTAAGAGTCTCTAGCACTGCATCTCAAAGTGACTTAAGACTTAGTGCATTCAGGACAACATTCTCTGATACAGGTGTATACAAAATTTTAAAGTCGTATACCTCTAATAACTCTATCCATTGATGGTGTCATAGGTTCATGTCACGCTAGGATAAAACATACCTCAGGCTCTTATGAACGGTGAAAACCACAAAGAACTCACCAATGAGGTAATGTCTCTACAAATTTAGAGCAAACACCATGGATTCCATCTCAATAACAATGGTGGCATTGTTATTTTCATGGGGAAGCAACGTCCGAGGCCAATAAGAAAAAAATAATATCTACTGCATCAGAACACATCTTATCCCAAAATGTGAAGCATTGCAGAAAACATCAAACTGAGCTCCCTCTTCTAGAAGACAATGAACTAGAGAACTTAGTAACATCTTATTTAGATACACAAAAAATACTTGAAACTGATCAGTCCATATGAACACCTTATTCTTAATGGTCCATGTTGTCAGATGAGTCACAAATCATGAGAAATTGGCTATGATCCTTCTGTAGTAGCCTATGAGACCAAGGAATATTCGCACCTCTGACAGTGTCTTGTGGGCTTCCCAAGACACAACTGCGTCTATCTTCTATGGATCCACAAAAAATATTTACAGGGGCAAAACAAGACCTATGAAACGGACTCCTTAAGCCCAAAACACACACTTCGACAACTTCTCAAATAGCTGATGTTGATGAAGAACTCCCAAAATGGCAAGTATATGCTCTGCATGATCCTCCTCAGACATGGAGTACACAAGGATGTCGTCGATGAAAACAACCACGAGGGTGTCTATGAACTCAGAGAACACAACATTCATCAATACCCTGAACTCAGTAGGATCTTTCTTCATGTCGAATGACATTACTATGAACACATAATGCCCATGGACAACAGAAATCATTTTTGGGATATCCTCATCCTTCACATGCATCAGATGATATCATGACTGCAAGTCTATCATTGAGAACCAACATTCACCCTTCAGTTGATCAAATAAATCATCAATATGCAGAAGAGGGTAGCGATTATTTATTGTCACTTAATTTAAGAGACGATAATCTACACACAACCGCAAACTGTCATCAGCCTTCTTCATGAAAAAAATTGGTGCACCCCATGGTGACACACTAGGCCCAACAAAAACACACTATAACAGAACATAAATTTATAGATTCTATATGGAGACATAGAGATAGAAGACCATCCTAGTTGTATCTTGATCCAAAAATCGATCTCTCGTCGAGGGTGAAATGCTACAACCTCTTCTAGAAAGGCATCAGGGTAATCTTGTAAGACCCTAGTAACACTAACTGCTGAACCTCTGATGAAATAAACATCAGATTAACCATCATGGATGATATGGACGAAACATGACTCTGACCTATCTGAGGGTGATGATCACCAACGAACACCTGTAGCTCTCTATCTGCATCGAAGAACACTACCTTATTTCTAAATAAATCAACGATAGCCTGCACCAAATACAACCACTACATGAAGAGGATGATATCATATGGTTATATTCATAATCATAGGAAATCTCCCCAAGAGAGGTGCTTCCCCAACACTAGCTCACAATCTCTACATACAAAAATAAGTCATATTCACCTCCATGTGGCGCTGTTAATGTCAAAACAACTGGAAGCCTCTCTACCTCAAGTCCTAATGCATGGAAAAGGGTAGGTGATATGAAGGAGTGTATCTATCCTAAATCAAAAAAAGAATAAACCAAAGTAGAAAACAAGAAAATGGTGCCTCGAACGACATATGGCTCACATGGAGCTGGCAACTCTAAATCATGAAGTTGTATATGAACTCCTCTATAGCCTATATGACCATGATGATGACCACCACCACAACCACACTCTACTCTCTGTGGACAGGGTGCATCATGAGGCTGGCCTCTATCTTCCCCATCTACCCTCTGTAGATCTAAATCTAGTACAACCTGCTGCTACTACCTTGGATGGAATGGCCTCAACAGAGGATCCAGGAGCATAAAAATTGATGCACGATGACTTCTCTAAATGGTTGGTCACTCTCGTTGCTGATGACCTCAACCACCACAAGAAAAACATGCATCTGATCCATTGTTGTAGGCCTGAGAGAGGCTACCCCCGGAGAAACTAGATAATGAGGGTGGGGACCTACCCCCTACTGAAAAGAAACTCTTCTGCCCTGAATATCAGGAATCCCGGACCATAGCTCTGCTTCACGAGGAATCATGATGACTCCCCTCTCATGATGATCTATTTATGGACACAGTCTTCTCGACAACCTCTTCCTTCGCCAGCACCTCTGATATTTCTTTAGCATAAATGGGGTGACCTGGGGGTGGATATATGGACGCAAGGACTCCTCTAAATGCCTCTCCCTTTCCTCCCCATCTTGAAATAGGTCCAAATCATATCGTAATAGGTTCCTAATACAAATTCCAAATTCTAAGACATAAGAGATCCACCGTCGAAGGGTAAGAAGATCTTGGTGATTGGACACCTTCGCAATCAAAGAAAGAAAGTCAAATCTAAACTTATCTCAGAACTCCTCCCATTAGATCACTATATCCTAGTGATCCCTGAGAAATAAGAGCCACCACTCCCTCACTGCTGCACGTAGCATCTTCACAACTAAGGAAACCTTGTGCTCATT
Source organism: Viscum album (assembly GCA_963277665.1). Taxonomy (NCBI): domain Eukaryota; kingdom Viridiplantae; phylum Streptophyta; class Magnoliopsida; order Santalales; family Viscaceae; genus Viscum; species Viscum album. The sequence goes on from OY728160.1 coordinate 447,357,256, forward strand.
CTCAGAACCAATTGAACTGAATCCTATCCCGACCACCTCCAACAAGTATTATGTGGATTCATCTGAAATGGAGCCCTCATACTTTTGCAGACTCTAGCGTAGAAACTCTCATAGTGTCCTTCCCCATTTTTCATCATAGTCAAACTCTACTCGACGAAGATCTGCTGTCATATCCTGCTAGACATCTTCTATGTGATCCCAAAGAGGATTTCGACCTGGAGACATACCTACAAAATAACAAACAATTAGAAACCTGGAATATGGATGATTCAACATTAATTAATTAATTAATTATTTTCTTTTATTCATTTTAGGTTTTCCTATCCCAAGGTCTACCCATTAAAACACAGGCATAAACAAAATTCATGCATGATCCTTTCCAAGGTCTTTACCCTAGAACCAGTATCATCTCTTTTATTAGACGCTGTAAACATAATGGTCTATATATCATATCATAGGGTTCCCTATGTTCCTGTGTCCCAACCGGTCATTAGTGTTTACATCGCATGATAAACATGACTGACATTGTTACCCTACAAACCCATGCAGCCTCACTTGTGCCTAACTCTAAACTCCATCATATCCCTGATCCTCCTTTTGATACCAATCTCTCACGAAACCCTCCCTAAAAAGTGTACCCTCTTTGGCCGGAAATGTGAAAAGGGAGATAATGACACCCACGCCCCGCCTCTAGTAGGCCCCGTGTTGGCAACTAGCACAAAGCGTATAGTAAACACACAAATTTGAGGCATTACCCTTTAACAGAACACATACGGAAGAGAGAGATAAGATAAAAAACAACCAACTCCAACTCACACTAAAATATAATCCAAATCCCAAGTACAAATATGTAATTTCATGCAAACTACTACATCTGAAATGGGAATACTACAAGTACCGAAAATAAAGTAAAACAGTAGCGACCGCATGCCCGAATAGCCCCTGCAACACTAAGATAGTAGAAACTAGCTTGAACTCCAACCAGTTCCAAGTGACCTGAAAAACAATTTATATATATACAGAGAGAGTATAATAGTATACTCAGTAGGATCGTCCCTGAAGCCTCTCATGAAAATGTAACGAAAGCATTCTAAATCACGGTGAACAATAAGTGAAACTAACTTGTCACTGAAACAACTATAATTTGTTCCTAGCCCCACAATGGCTACTCTCACCATGTAACACCCAAAAAGGTATGCAATATAATAAATAATATCAACGGTACCCCGCTACTACTTCCCTAATGGTTTTCCACTTTTCCCCAATGTCACATGTCCTAAGAATCTCTATCCAAAAAGGCTTGCCCGTACACACATGGGCGAAGCACCACTACATGCACCTCAGGAATAAAAACCACCACATCCATGTAAGAAAAGTAACCAAGTAGTTTCTAAGAGCCACCATAGCTCTCCTAACGTGTATCATACATCAGGTATTATAACTCATGCCATTTTTGACCATTCTCTGAGTAAGTATATTCAAGACATCACATCCTATACATGTTAAACCTATAGTATTCCATAGAAAACTATATCCAGAATATATGTGTGTTAATAACCACAAGACATTACAACCCTATATACACATATATGGGGAAAACTAACCATTGTGCCTTCCAGCACAAGGAACTACCAAGAGATGAGATTGGGGCCAAAGGGGGTTGTCAGCCATCCATCCTCTCACTAGAATGTTTGGGAAAATATCCCTCAGGCTCAAATTCCCAAGGGTGTTAGTTGCTCTTACTGATAGGGTCGAGTAGCATATAAAAAACCAAAAAGTAAAGGATATACTATATCTCACAACCACACTATGAGCATAACATAGTCTTAGAATCAACTACAGCTAACATCTCTCAGACTCCCGACTGCCACTTCTAAGACAAGGAATCCTACAATTACACAACCATTTAAGGATGTTTATTATATTACATTTTTTCTATTTTTATCAGTAGTAATTTATGTTTATTAATTCTTTAAACATTGATTAACCATTATCAGTTCCACATTAAATTTCATTAGCATCACACCTAAAGTCCATTATCCCATTAAAATTGTAACCTTAGTTTTGCGTCCTAGCAAGCCCCAACCCCATGGGTTAAAATCATTTATTAACAAAATTATGACTTTTCCATATTCCGAGGAATTCTAGAAAAACATTCTAAGATACTAAATAGAGGAAGGATTAACAAGGTAAGTAGATGAACTACCCGTCGTGTCTTTGCTGCCTATAGAAAGAGTGTAGAACCATCCTCCAATTGAAAAGCTAATCACAAAAATCATGTGGCATACCCCACGCATTTTCTCCCCTTTCATGAAAAGGATAAGAGAGACCAACTTCCTTGATTAGTGGGAAAAGCAAAGCATATTAACAACCAATATGAATCAGTAAGAATCCAAACATTACCATACAACCCATTTCATCATCCCTGGTGTCCTCCTCGACACCCACATGAATAACCTGATGCATCTCATCACTCTAAGAGTCAACTACTACCACAACCAATAGGCATCCATGCCCCCACATATCAAAATAGCCATTCGGGCTTAAATCACAACACAAATAGCTAGAAAACAAACATTATATCATTTGGGGTCTTAGACCTTAAAAAATCGAGTTGGTAACTCAAAACCTTAATGAAATTATCTTTTATCGAACAACCAGTTCTTTAATCTGTCATGGATTAACCGATTTATTATTCTTGGGTTCCAAATTCAAAAAACCTAACATGTAAGCTATCAAAAAAATAAATATGCTTACTACAACAATTTGATTAACATCAAATTACGACAAAAAGATCCTGATTAATTTACAAGCCTCTTTATCTTTAGCCAAGAAATTATCAATTAATTCTTAATTTACGTTCTCTACCAATTTCCATCAGGAACAAATGGATAAACAATGAAAGAATAGATATCAAACTATCTAGAAAAACAAGTGCCAATAACATACAATCGATATCAGTTTATTTTTCCAGTTCAAATATTTATTATTTCAATAATATTATGATCATGTGGGGTAAAACATGCTAACTATACAGTTGCATGTAAAATAAAAGGGAAGTAATGAATATCATACCTCAAACAATTCGTGTAGTTATTTATATGCGAATTATCCAAACAAGGATCATGATAGCCTCCTCCCATGACAATTGTATCTACCCGGGATGCCGTGGTACGACTGCAGCAACCAAAACCCCTGAAAACTCCATTAGATGTATAAATATCACATTCAATAATAGGTAATGGAGAAAGAGATGGAGATGAACCCCAAACAATGATGATAAAATGTACCTTATATCGATGGAGGATCGACACTTTATGCTTCCACCAAAATAGGGGGTGTGCATGCAACAGTATGAAACATCCAGGGGAAACGATCCGAGGATTAAGGTTCGATCACCCCGATCCTATGTGAAGAAGGAAAGGTTAGAGCATCACAAACTAGGAAATAAGACGGTATAACAAGGGAGGAAGATATCTTATCCCATTAAGGATTTAAGGGAGTAATAGTTTATGATATAATGGATTTTCTATTAAAAGAATATTACATTAAACAAGAAGTTTTGACAAAGAAATGGAATACCATGACTTTGGAAAAATTAATATAGGAGTTATGAGATTTTATTTGGACTCAAAAATCTTGGAAACACTCTTCAAAAAATGACTCACCGATTCTGGACTCACTAATTCTAGAAACATTGTTCACAGTTTGACTCACTGATCATGGACTCACCAATCATGGAATCGCCAATCCTAGAAACACTATTCACAAATTGTCTCACCGATCCTAGACTCACCTATCATGGATACACATTTCATGGAATGAAACAAAAATCCTAGAAACACTGTCTACAGAATGAGTCACCAATCCTGGAACTGTTCACATTATTCTCACCAATTGAACTATTTACACCTGTATCACTGATCGAACTCTTCACATCGGTCTCACCAACAAAATTGTTCACATCGGTCTCACTGATGGAACTCATCACATCAGTCTCACCGATGGAACTTTTCAAATCGGTCTCACTGATGGAACCGTTCCCATTGGTCTCACCGACCGAACTGTTGGCATCGGTCTCACTGATGGAACTATTCACATCGGTCACACTGATGGAACTTTTCACATCAGTCTCACTGATGGAACTGTTCACATCGGTCTCACCAATGTAACTATTTGTAGAATTAGAAAATTGGGAATGTGTTGGGGATAAGTCACCTTGACCTCTGGAAACACCTCAGACACCAGATTTTGGCAAAGGAATGGACCATAGAGGTCCAGGCCATTACATTCCATGAAAACAAAACTATGAATATTTTGGGATAAGATTTCTGGTTTCATGTTCCAATATAATAATGAAGAAATGTATCTGGGATAATACATTCAATTTTTATACACATATACTTTTATCATTAACATCATCATTTTATCCTACTCATGTTTCATCTCATGAACATTCTTGTACTTCCACATTTGTTGAAAAAAACCCAAATTTCTCATTAGTTAGGTTATTTATGGATGTTTATTCATTAATTATATGACAATTAGAATTTAAAAAATTAGTCACTATTTAAAAACACATATTATAAATATTCATAATAAATAGATCTATATGAATCTTTTTCAAGGAAATATTATCATGCTCTTTCCAATTATTATCATCAGCCACCTTGTTTCCCTTCCCTGGTTAGTAGCGTATTGAGAAGGTAAAATCATTAAAAAATGAAAACCATATCTTTTATCAAATCGTAAAATAATTCAATGTCAATATTTAAATTAAGATCTTATGATCTTAATAAATGTCACACCATTCAACATAATAGTGATTCATCTATATTCTCTAATAAAAAATGACATCTTCAAGATCCAATTAATGATTCATTAATTTTATTAGTAAACATTCAATTTCCCTAATGTATAAGTTGTCACTATTCCCATATGAATGAGGAAACACCCTAGTTATTTATTTTATGAATCACTATATATATGAATACCATATTAATTATACAGAATAATGTTTACAAATTCATTGAAATGATTTCTTAGAATGTAGTGCTTCCCTCTCGAGGGCGAGCCACCCAACCATGATCCCATCTTTGTAAAGATCACCGTAAGAGCTATATATAATCATAAATGGGGTCATGGAGTGAACTCCACCCTCGTAATCATAATTTTTGCTTTTGCAACGCTACTTACGAACCCCCCTTCTATTTCAAATGATCCTTAAAAATATTATTTTCGGATGAAAAAGTAAGGATATTGTACATGAATTTAAATCATATTTTAGTAGGATACAATCTTAGTTATCATCATAATATTTCTATGATTTATAATAAAATTGAGGTTATAATATTTTTTAGGGTTAAATTTTTATTCTTTATCATATTAGGGTTATCATCAATTCAATGAAATTAATGAATATTATCATTGACGGTATCAAACGTCATGGGTGATATTATATAAAAGAAATTAAATCTACAAGTTGTATCCATTTGTTTTTGAGTTATGTGAGTATTAGATACTCCATGTATTGGTTGGGTTTGTTGGTTATCACCTTTATTTAATTCATTAATATTTCTCTTATCTAATATGATGCTTCTTGAAAATCCCTTTAGGTTCTACTCTTCTACTCTGGAACATTCTAAATGCTAGGTTTTACATATTGTATAGAAGATGATATTTTTATATTGATTTGATAAGTTATTTATTTTATAAATTAGATAGTATGATTATTTATTATGTTATTAAGGATATCCCAGTTTATTGTTGTCTTTTTCATTATCGTTGTCATTTGGATTATAACCGAGGAAAGCTTCATATTTTATGGATCCAATGATTTAATTCAAAGTTTAATGTGTTTAAAATTTTGAGAAGGAATGAAGGTATATAAAAACTAGTCATTTTTGGGGTAATTCAGGATCAAAATAGCATGCCATCTAGTGACAGTTTAGTGGATGTAAGTTCCTATTAATTAAAGTGAGGTAATACTATTTTATTAATGAAAAATTAAAAAATTTCGGTTTCTATAAAAGAGTTTTCACATGAAATTTTATCATGATAGGTAATTATAGTGCCTCCCATCTATGTGGTAGAGGTTTCAGTTGTGTACCAGCATTTATGCCTTATTGTTGGCCAAGTAAATTCACCCCAATCCTTTATGCAATCTATTTCATAAAAAATTTAAAATACACAAGGAATCAAATATCCTATCAAAGATGTAAAACATATTGACATAGATTGGGTGGTCATTATATTAATTAAACAAAAGAAATATTTACCTAAATGGGACTTTTATAATACAACTATAATTTTTATATAGAGTTTATGAAACTCTCATTCATAGGATAGGTTTATCAATAGAGATAATGAAAATGATATTGTATTATCTAGGTTCACCAGTAATTATGTACAACATGATGAAAAATAATAAAGACTGTGGATACTAGGAGAGAAGGCTATGTAAATAAAGAATTGGGAGTGTCTTCATCATTTGAGGATGAAATTTTGGTATAGGATTTCAAAATTTATATTATTCTAGAGGATATAGACATGACGAAAGAGAGAATAATTATAGTAGGGACCAATAATGAGAAGTGTGGGTGGATCAATAAGAATGTTGTTATTTTTTATGATGTCTTTAGAAAAATGAACATAACTATGGATTAGTTCATCCAATAATTTAAAAATATGGCATACCATCAGGAAGACATTATCATGTATGATAAATATAGAATGGATAATTATCTTAAGAGGAAATTTATTTTGGGATATTTCATCTAATTTTCCCATGATTTCTTTTAATGAGTTTTTTATTTCATATAGTTTCTTTTGCTTTCTTATATGAATATTTTATGTTTCCCATTTTATTTTTCATATATGTGATTTGAAATTGAAAATTGTAATTTTAATTCAGTTTGTACAAGTTAAATAAAAAAATATCTTTTTATCTTATTGTAAATTTCATCACATTAATTTCTCTATATGAACTTGTGTTTCAACATTTTAACCTAGTTGAGGTATTTAGATATCCATGAGAAAACCTTTACAGGGTACAATAGTATCTAGAAAACCTAATAAAAATAAATTTTATTATTAATATTATTGTTGAAGTCCAATTCCATATAACTTCTGTCTTTTATGGATCTACTGATAAAACCATGCATATATACCATGAACCAAAAATGAAAAAATATGTTGATAAAATTCACACATGCAAGATTTTTCCTAAATATTATACATCATTGATATCTTTAATACAATACTAATTTGATCATTATTCTCTTCTCTACACTTATATAATATTTTAATATCATTTTTAAATACTAAAAGAATCGATCTTGGTAACATATAATGTAACAATTAATTAAATCCATGACCACACTAGATATGTTTGCAAGACCAAATTGAATCACTATAAATTCATAATTACCATTCATCGAATGGATAGCTTTCATTGGTATATCATTCTTTAAGACACATAATTGATGGTATTCATAATATGGTAAATATATAAAACCTATTATTCTCTATATTTTTTTTCAAACAATACACAAATAAAGGGAAAATGATACATTTTTTTGTTATCATTATATATTCATGATTATTAATATGATATTTCATTGACCCATAACAATTAAAAAAACGAATATGCGAACCATATAATGATGGAAATGTTTGTGTGAGTCCATTTTCTAGATTTTATTGTATTTTATTCTTCAAATCCAAAAAACCCGATTGAAGATATTCTATATGGAGTATTTGGAAGAGGTGAGGAACCATCTTTGAGTTTAACTAATAACTAGTAATAATGATTTAGGAGAATACTTGGATTTTCTTTATACAATATATAATCATATTGTTAAAAATTAGAATAATTAAAATTTTGATTTTCTCGGCACACATTTAAGATCAATATCCATTAAAAATAAATAGTATGACCTAAAATTAGATTTAAAATCTACTAAAATTTCATAATTATTCTATGACACAAATAAGATCATATTTTTATATGTAGTGTAAAATATGACATTCCATACATTTAATCAAAAATGGGTTTTGAATAATTAATGTCTAGCCATTCCCAAAATAAAAACAAAATCATCTATATGGGGAAAAAATATATTTAGGAAATACATTCAAACAACCATTTATTGTATAGTATCTGTAAAATTGATATGTTATCATCATACTATTAGACGTGTTTACTGCTTAGTCAATATCAAATTTTTATGGTTTCCTAAAGGCAACATTTGGATATAATATAGGATAAAATCATGGGAAGAAGTGGAATAATATAAAACATTGGGTGTTTTAGTGTTCCTTGTATGTTTACCTTTTCCCAATTTATTCTAATGAAACACTTCATCTATTTTAGTCAATGGATCTTTCACTATGTTTTTTTGAATATGTTTTTTCTGAAACCTGTTATTTTCATTAATCCAGAAACTTATATATGGATTGGCTTAATTACAATAATACTTTTTATTATTGCATTATAGAGTGTGTTTAACAATAAGATGATATTTTTCATCCATATTTTACTGGCCTCTCGACATCACATCAATATTTATTTTATCAATATAATTATCTTATTTTGTTAAAATATTTACCCAACCCAATAATTCAATTTTCACTATGATTCATTCCAAACATCATTAAAAATGGAATAAATTTATTATTATTTATGTGGTTTTTAATTTTTGAATTTACTTTTTTTACTTATCTTCTTATCAAAACCTATATATTGATTGTTGACTATGATCTTGAATTCATCCGTCAGTGAACATATAACAAGATATTTGTAGAAACTATAGTCTCTTATAGAGATTTAATTTTAGATAATGGGTTGTGAGATAGTTAAAATAAATCAATCATACTTCTAGGTTCGATTATAGTACATGAATAATACCTTTTATGTCTTATAAAATCGTTATTAATGTTACCAGTAGATTCATTATCCTTCTAATTTAGATCCATGAATTCATTATCTATTTTTTTTAAAATTATTCATTGTAAATTCTTATTAGAAAGATACATTTTTAAACTCATCCCATTTAATGGTTTTAATTTTCTCATTTATCCCTGCATTCATGATAATATTACACTATTTATCTATTTTTCTTCATAAATGTTATATATCCAAAATGACCACTTTGTGATCTAAAAATTGGTTATAGAGGAATTTATTTTTATAGGTACAAATCCATTTCATAGGATTTAGTTTATCAATATACCCAAAAAATGTGGATGTTTCCTCATGAAGGAATCAAAATTATATTGTTCCCTCTTTTACAAAATTGTAAACTAAGGGTAATTTATTTCATTAGAAGGTAATGTCATCAAAATAAAGTATTTTTCATTATATATCTAATATCATTTTGAATCACATGATTTTGATTATTGAATTAGATACCATATCCATTCTCCCATTACACAACATAGTAAAATCTATTTACTAAAAAAAAATGTAATTTGTGATAAAAAATAATCCTAGTGAGTAATCAGGTAATTATGAAAAATCATTTATTGGAATGCTAAATAATGACCCATTAATTTCAATCTATGTAACAATATGTTTATCATTGGTAATTCATTGATACTATATATTTAATTACATCATAAATATTTCTATATAAAATGTGAATTTACCCCTGAAAATTGTCTAAGAGTATCTGACCATGTGTAAATATGCTTCCATCATATCATATGATGATGAGAAGTTTGTTAATATTCAATGTGACAATATGTGAGTCATTTATCCTATGTGACTCATTTCCATAGATTCTTCCACTTAATAGAATCTGGATTGTGATTTATTTTTTTTATAACAAAAAAAACTCTTCATTAAAAAATGATTAAGATATTAGCCAACACATATAAGTATCACTAAATATTTTTATAATGTTCTATAATCCATTTTTTAAAAAATAATAATTTTTTTTTCATAAAAACAATGGAAACCTGATGAAACCATATATAAATAGTCAACCATTTTATATGAATATTCGACACCTCACAAAATAATACATTCCCCGTAACCGTAAATGTGAGGTATATTGATAGACTAGATGAAAAATTATCTTATTTCCGGATTGATCATCAATTTCTCTAATCAATTTTTTCTCACATATTACAATTATTGGGAGTAACTTGCATAAAATTATTCATCATAACATAGAATATATAATCATATGAATAAAAAAAGCCTATGGCCAGTAAGTGTAAATATAGAATCTATTAGACAATGAAAATTGTTGACCACTAAAATAATAATTGAATAATAAAATATCCAAAACCAAAAAATATAACATAATATTAATAAGATATATTTATTCATGAACCACAACACATGGTTTTTTATAACAATTCTCATAATTCATAAGAGTGTTGTAACAGAAATAATCAGTCACGATAGAGTGGAATATATCATAGACATAAGATATAGGTTAGTGTTATACACAACATCATAGAAAAATATTTCTTTAATAAATGGAAACTACCAAGATTATCATATTGGATTATTCACTATCCGCATTACATAATTTTCTTCGTAAATATTCACTAGCCAAACGATCATATTAGAAATACAACCTTTTGAGTTGATTTCACTCCCCATTCATGTATATATAATCTAATTTTATTTAAATCTTTACAAAATTAATCAATTTTATTTACAATTTTTGAATCACAGAAAAAAATAATTAAATACATACATATTTTGACTATAATCCTATAAAAACATACATCATGTATTCATAACATAAATTTTGTAAATAAAATAGGTTTATTAAGCATTTATTCAAAAAAGAGACCATGGAAATGAAATGAGTTTCATAATTATTTCGACATTAAAAAATAATTGTCTATATAAAGAAATAACATAGATGGAATTATATGATTATAATACCAGTGAATCATAAGAAACATGGAAGTATTTTTATAGGGATGTTAAATACCTTTAAAATTGCATTTTACCAATATTTTAAATTTGGGGAAAGAAACATTTTCTATGGGTATCATTAAAAGTAAAATATTTAAGAATATTGTAGAAAATTATTACATTAAGAATAAAAAAATATAAAATATGATAATAAAATAAATACAAGTGAATAATAGTGTTAAAAATCCTTCATTCTATAAATGAATACAGAATGATTTCTTTAACACATTTTGTAAGAAGTCTTAAATTACCACTTTTGAAAACATTGTATAAAAAATATCATTTCATACACCAAAAATAAATAAAAATATGATGTAAAATGACATTAAATGTTTATTTTTTTGATATAAAATAATATTATTCAATAAAATTTATAGAATATATACATTGATGAATAATTTCATCGACCAATGAGGAAATAAGGTCCTCTTTTCTTAAAACAAATTTCTAAATAATTTTTAGTACAATACGGAATATTTGTTAATATTTAACTAGAATTTCAAAATAAAAAGATGATGTGAAATTATATGGTTTTTAAATAAAAATAACAATTTAATTTAATTTAAGGGAAATATTTAATGGTTAATCATGAAAAATAAATGAGAATTTAACTTCAATCCATTCATGTATTTCATTAGTTTATATGATCATAACTCAAATAAAGTGAAAATATTTATTTATACAAATAATTGAAAAAATATAAATATATATTAGTATATTTCAAAAAAATTTAAATTAAAATTATGTATTTGTAAATATTTCTTCATTTAAATGATCATTCTCGTGAATAGTGGACGATTCTCCATGCATTGTTTGGTTCAACATTTATAGTTCATGGAACATGTTCATGATTTCATCATCCCCATAATCTCAAAAATTTATATATATCATATATATTCATTTATAAACTTATATAATGATTCATAAAAGGAGGTGGTGAAAAATAAATTACATGATATTGTGGAGATGATTGTCCATACATAAGCACGATTGAGGTTTCCACTTTTCATTGTATTTAATGTATCAAAAAAATAATATATGATTATCAAATAATTATTATTTCATAAAAAAATATTATTTTATTAAATATGTACTGATTACATATAATGTAGTAAGTAAATGACAACAGATTCATGTTTCTTCGTATAGGTGGGTGTTTACACATAAAGATGGGTGACATTTCCATTTTTCGATGGATGTTAAGTGATGTGACATGTGCATACAAATTACATAACGTTATACTAATATTAAATACATTTTACAGTAATACAAGACTAAGGACTATAAATATTTATTTTCATTGTATATTTTATAAATAATCATATTATTTCATAAAAAATCAATAACTTATCAAATAATGTTCTTCTCACAGAATACAGTTCACCAACATAGCATAGATAAAAACATTCATTCTATATCAAGTATGGTAAAAATATAAAAGGTTGATATTATATTCTTAGTAGGAGAAAATATAAGAGCTATCAATTAATGATTTTTCATGAACACAATATAAACATATTGTTATGAGAATATTATCATTATTGACAATTATCATACCCAATTAGTCAAAGATCACCAATACTAAATTATGGAATAAGAATTTAAAAAAAAATATTTCATAAGTATGAATAATCATCAATAAATATTAATGAACTTTGAAGATATTTAATAAACATATGATATATTTTGGTGGAATAATAAATCATATAAAATTTCATCCTTCATAATAGATGAAATCCAAGACTATCATTGTGGAAAAAGTACATTAATGGAAATTAATACACATAATTCACCAAAAGAATTTTTCTTGAAACCTAAATCCTTTTATCCCATTAATCAATTATATGTTTATTGAATCCATCATCCCTTGTTATATTTTCAACTACATAATAATTTCACCATTAATTTGGGGGATATAAAATTACACATGCACACATCAAATATTTCCACCAATAAATATGTGTTCCATAATACCACAAAAAATTCATAAATCATCATATAATAAACCATGTAAAGTAAATGGGGTTAAAATACGTTTTATTGTTCCATAATAGCATAATATATTGAAAAACGGTGTACCCAAATCATTTAATCATATCATCATTCAGCCCTGGGAAAAATATGGGAATAACAAATACATATTTAAATATTCATAATCATAATCCATATATGGAATGACAGATGATGATAAAATTTTATTATTACCTATGTGAATAATTTATTTTTTTAAAGGATGCTAAAATATATGATTATTACAATTAAAAAATTATTCAAACTATTCATCAAAAAATTTAAAAAAATTCCCATTTTTTTGACAACATCTTAACAAGAAATTCCATAATTATTGAAAATTATAATTTATATAATAATTACCACGAAAACATGTATATACATATTTAAAGAAAATGATGTTCATGAGATCTTGGAAACCAGTAAATATCTTATACATTAAAAGAAATAATTAATTTAACGCTTTTATGAAAAATCAATAACGAATTGTCCTAAATGATTTTAGAAAGAATCATTCAAAATATTTTAAATAAATACCATTTTAGTAAAAATTAAATTTTAAAACATTACATGTATTATTAATTACATTTATAAAATAATTTTGAATGTTATGAAAATTGAAAAAAAAATTACAACCAAAGATAAAACAATCTCACTTTTTCATTAATTTTTTTTCATGGTAACAATGATTTCCAATTAATGAAAAATAAAAAAAATTAAAAAAAATTAAAAAATGAATTTCCTATGTTATATTATAATATATGGATTTTAATGGACAAGATCTATATAGTTTACTCAGTGTCTAAATAGAGCATTACAAATCAACAAAAATAAATGGGATTGAAAAATAGAGTCTAACCGCATGTCTCGTCTTTCCACATATGTGTTTTGATATCATGTATAATAAATATAGATTTTTTTTATATATATTAAAATAATATATTCATATAAAAAATAGAATGTATTATTATATTAAAATTTAAAATTATCAATTCATTAAAAATTTATTCATTACAATTGTTATTCATTTAAAAATTACCAATTTTCGAAGCATATTTGTGTATGATTTCACATGTACATGAAAAATGATAATTTTATAATTATTTATAGAATATTAATAACTAAAAAATTATTATTTTACTAAATTTATAAACATTTATAACCATTCATATATATATTTTAGGATAAATTAATTACAAAACATCAAAGAGGGTGTTGTTTATATGTATGCATTAATGATGCATTCATTTTTATGGTATTATTTCAAGTTAATGACGTAATAAATATAATTTTTTTAATAAAAATGATATCATAAATATTAAATGTATTGATTATATAAGTTCATCTCAGAATTAATTTAAAAAAGAAATGAAAAAATTACAATGCTTTGGGTAAGTCATAATCCACATGTATGATTAAGAAATGTTATCATTTTCCAATAAATGAGAAGGTAATAAGGTTGATAATATGTTATAATTATTTAAGAATAATTATTTTATAAATATAATATATAAAAATTAATTCCATTAATTCATGAATCCATTAATGATGATGATGGAAAAAAGAAACATTTCTTTATACAGAGATGATAGTTCTCTAGTTTGCAAGATCGATACATTCATTTTTTATTTAATGAAGAGGGTATGGAAAACTGTTTTGTAATTATCATAATGGAATATTTTTAAATTAAATATATTGGACTCATAATTTTATTATGGATTAAATTTGATTAATTAACATGTTATATGAAATAATGTTGGATGTACCTGGCTAAGAGTAACACATATTTGATAAGAAACCTCCTTCGACATACACATAATGCGTTAATTGGATGGAATTATGATAAAAAATATGAAAAAAAGAATTAATGATGTGATGTTAATGAATTATTTAGTATTTTATTTCATGAGATAATAGTCTCTTAAAGTACGTAGAAAAGTAGATATGTTTTATTCTTTTATAAGGGAAGGAGATGAAACACATATAAATAAAAAAATTATTAAATATGTATACCTTATTCAAGTAATTGGTACCCAATATATCAATGAATCAAATATAATATGGATGATATCAAAATACCATAAACCATTCTAATTAAATAATGTATTTTTAATATTTTAAAAAATATCTCCTATGTTCACAATATTTAAACTAGTTTTACCCTTACTATGGTAACAAACAATTTTCCATGTTAGTTATTCATCATAAAAAAATAAGTCTAATTATTCATTTATATTAATTAATTTGATTTCATGTATTAAATAAATTTTTAATTTTTCATCTTTTATATGTTGTTGAAATTATTTTCTAAATATCCTCTCCAATGAAAAAAATTCTGTTATTATAATAATGCGTTTTAAATCCTAAAACAATTTTATCTTGATACCATGACATGTAAAAATTATTATATGAATGATAATTTATATTATTAAATTTATATTATAACAAAATAATTTTAATTATTCAACAATAGAGATTAAATTAATATATTATGATAAAAATACAATTTGAATTTAAAATAGTATATAATAAAACATCATTATTTTACCTTCAAATAACATTATATTATTTTATTAACATTTTTAAACTAAATAATTAATTATTAAAAAATAAGCATTAGTTTTTCATAATTTACATAGTAATATAAATACCCTTAAATATAATATTTAGGTGATAACTATCACATTAATTTATAGTAATTCAATATTATATAATGGAGTTTCTAAACTCAGTATATTATGTAATTAATTATAGAAAAAAAATAAAATTTATTTAAATACAAAAATATCACAAAATATTATAGAGTAAAAATATACTCACTTATAAAAATATCAAACTGAAAATTATTTCACTTTAACACAAATAAATTAGGATAATTCTTCCCCATTACATATTTTTGTTCCCTTATAACATCTTCAAATTTATTATTTCACCACAAAATATTTGTAGATGAGTTTTCTCGTTCTATAGAATATTATCTCATAGATACAAAATATTAACCCATTATTTTTCATAAAAATGATCAAGATATATGGTTATAACCTCTTTGTTTTCTACAATTTATATATTAGGTATGTACTACCTCAGTAGTGATACGTGGAACACATCGAGAACTAGAGAGATGTTTGATGGAAGCACAAAATGTTATTCATGAAATAAATAATAATAGAGAATTTAAAAGGGACCAATATATATTGGGGTCAACATTCACTTAATTCCCAATATCATAAAATTATTCATTATATAAATTATAAGGAATAACTTCCTACCATCATTGAATTAGAGAACTCACCAATGAGTGTCTATATAACTCAGTTATTGAATATGAGCTACCTTTACGTGAAATTGAATGGAAATATAATTTTCTTCCATTTACTAATCATCCATATGCTCAATTATATTTTTTTATACATCATCATACAAACATTTTGGTTTTTTTAACTTCCTTCAATAGAGGTCATCGTATGGATCCATCAGAAAATATAATTAAAAGCTATTATTATAAGATAATTGAAAATGGAAAATTTTTGATCCAAATATCTTTTATAATACATTGAAAAATATGTTAATATATCATAATGAGTTAGAATGTTCCTCTAATACTGATCATTTACTGGATGATTGTATGTATTACTAATGTTATACTTCATATTCAATGCATTATGGAGAGTTATGTAAATTTTGAGGTAACCCTTGAATACCATTCATATAATATAGAATATGATACTTTATACAAAATTAAAAATTATATGTGGAAAATTATAGAAAAACAATCAATAGATTAATCTTATATTCTAGAAATATAGTTTTATAGCTTCGTAAGGCGATTGGCTACAACAAATATAGAACTATTCCATTTAATTTTTTTGGTTTTCTGATGAAGAAATACACAATAATGTTTTACCATTTATATTTAGGTATATTTAACGGTTTTATCATCCCCATTGGCTTTTATTTCCCACCCTTAACATTATGATGTACTATACAATAATATACATACTATGTAGTGTCTCTTTTCATGTTATCCAACCCTAAATATGATCCCAAATCTGTATTTGTCTTTATAATTAATAGGTCAATAGAGAATGATGAATGGAGAACATCATCCATATTATCATTTTTCATATATGGGTTTTAATGGATGAAATTTCAATTATGAAACCTTATCCTTTTATTAAAATCATGGTTGAACTCAAAATCATCTGTAAATATATTTGGTTACCACACAAACAAAGTATATACCTTTTCAATCCGTACATGGAGGGATGGTCAAAAATAAACTAAGGATGATTTTATATTTATACAATCTTAATTATTTTATGATATTTTTTTAAATCCAAAAAATTTATCTATTTTAATCTTCAAAATGGAAATACTAACATCGTATTTTTTAATCAATGCTTTAACCTACTTGTTCACCTTCAATAGGTGGTTGTGTATTGGGAAATCAAAATCATTAATAAAAAATAACCATAAAATTTTCAACATATTTAACACTTTCTATGTCAAAATATAAGTCATGAATTTTGAAATAATGAATATATTATATCTTCCACCATAAAGATAATGGCTCAACATTTTCAATGGAATAATTATTAATCGAAACTCTAAATCATAAAATTAATAATTTCCACCATTAATTTACAATTGGAACAAAGATAATGCTATCACCAAATAATTATACTAGTTGTTTTATCTCAACCACTTTCATTGATGAATCATCATATATCATAAACCCTTCTCCAATAAAATTTAGTTTAAGAACAATTGATAAAACAAATCCACTTGTTATCTATTTAAAATATTCTATATATATATTTCAAGTAAAAGGATGTTGGATATCATATAAGTTAAATGGTTATTTTGTTAAATATCTATGAGATATCACTGACTATATGATGATATTTTATTGAGAACCCATGAAAACCAAGGATCTAGATTATCCCGGTTATTCAATTCCATTTCTGAAAAACATCCGTCTTGGAAGGAACCAATAGTATAAAATGTATTGATATTATATAAAAAAAATACAACATTTTTTATCCATAATTCACTATTATGTAATTTTGAATACAAGTTTTCCTTCCACAGTGAGTTCAATATAATCCTCAAATAATCTTTATGTTCTTCCATACTAATTGGAAAATATAGAAATGTGATCTATAAATTATGGCCCATAATAAATTATTTAATTTTAATATACACTATTTATTAGTTCCATGTATATAGTATCAAAATTAGAAAGAATAACTAACATCATTATAAATTCATAATGAGTAACTAATTTAATATATTATATTGGGAATATCATAAATCATGACTCTCAATTGATGAAATGATCAATATAAATTTTTTTGAGACAATCAAAATTTATTAAATGATTTATTGATACATGATAGATTATTGTTTTTCTAATTATTTATTTTGGTATGTTATTGATAATCAATGTAAAGATGAATTTAACAACCATTATTCTTAATATAAATGATTATGTGAACCCCTAGTTCTTCATTATGACATATGAATCCCTCATGTATGTAATCTTGCAGTTGCTACATTCTCTTATCAAACTCAGATAGATATATTCTATTTGAATTATTTGAAATAGGTGTAGAAAAATGATTGAATTCATGTAAAAAATTCATCTGTATTTTGGGGAAAACTAAGGTATCATTCAGATAATACATCATAATAATCTCAAATAATTGGGATGTAATCAATAATGAGTTTCTCCATAACTAGTTGTAAAAAATACCCTCATGAATATATTGTAAGACCAATAAAACAAAAGTGTTCTCGATAATAATTTCAATGTCCTAGTCTCTAATAAAGATTGTTATAGGTTTATTGGTAAAATCAAACATGAATTCACATTCTCAAAATGTAATATGGGTTCTATTTAAAGAGATCCAATACCATTAAAATTTCAGATAAATTTTTATTAGGGGGAGATTCACAATTTTTTTTGATGAATATCCAAAAAACATCAATTTGATATGGTCTATAAACATGATTTGTGATCATTTTACCAGTAGGATTTTTTAATAACAACTCAAAATCTAATAATTGAGGTAGTGATGTGATACCCATAATATATTTCATAGATATAACCATGTGGTTTTGTATATAATCCAATAGACACATGATAAGTCTTGAGTTTATAGTATGTCTACTATTCATCACGTCATTCTGATGAAAAAATTCAACTATTATAATTTCCTGAGTTTTCGAGTTGATAATTTTCATAATAGATTTATAATGATTATTTTCATAATTAATCCTATGATTCAAGAAAAATTATGTTTAATGTATATATGAATTAAAATATTTTCATTGGAGAATGGTTAGAACACTCATATTATATTTTTCTTCATTCCATTCAGCTACTTGATCCTTCACATTATATTGATATTTTTTACCCTATATACATAATTTACATACATGATAAATTTTAATATCTTTATAAGGCGATTTTTTCCATGATTACATTCACAATTATTTAAATATAAAAATTTAAATTTTCATTCATTAATGAGTTTTTTCTATAAATTTCATTCAAATTTAATCTTTCTCATTTTTTCCCAGAAAACAATAGAAAATGCATATTTTTCAATTTTAATTTCCTACATAAAATGACATTGAATGATTTAATCAAAGATATCAATGACTATTATATCCAATTTAATTTATAGACTTGGTCATAATATGATAAATAAAAAGTGAATTGTTTTTGATAGATGATAAAACATGATGCATATATGTAAAGTCAATAGATATTTTACTCATTATTACTAATGTATTATTTTTTATTGTATATTTATTCAAGGAATTACCATTAATTTTTTTTTGAAATATTTGAAGGAGAATAACTAATGAAAGATAAACTTACAGACTATTTGGATTTCATAGATTAATTTTTATCCCTTTTACCCATATTCTCTATAAGATTCTGCTATTTATCAGTTTCACCAACACAATGATTCATGAAAATGACATAATTTTTAGGGAAAACATATTTGATAAAATAAAATACATTTTATATAGAATTTATCCCTTTATAAAAAATCAGTGGTTTTTTGGAACAACTTATTTAATTTATATGTTTCTAAAAAAAATCTAAATATTTAGTTCTACCTGAATTATCTATTTTAGTGTTAAATATGATTCATGTTACCAATAATATCATTCAAGAGTTTCATGAGAACATTGAAAATATTTCATAACCAATATTTGATATCATTTCGTTTCTCATAATAATGGACATTTCACATCACATAACATTCAGTGTTAAAAATAATCCACTTAAGTTTAGACATTTATTATTACCACAACTAATTTTTTGAGAATCACTAATCAAAATTAGAAGTCATTTAGTAAGGAAACTTGTTTCATAAAATATCAAAATATTGAAAAAGTATTCTGATTATATGTATCCATAATTTTAAAAAACATTATTACTGGATTATAATTTATTTAAATCCATCAAAATGTAATATAAAATTTATATTAATTAACCCATTCATATCTACTATGAGTGTCTATTTATGTGTTTAATTTAGGATTACTCCATATGAACTAGTGATGATCATGTTAATTCTTGATCTTCTCCATTCAATGTTATTCCCCCTTGGTTTACAGTCCCAAAAAATTAATATAACTTCTTGAATCCTGACATGGATTTATTTTTTAGGATTGCAAACGAGCTCTACATAACCCCACCAATATAATGTCATCTTATAATATATTTATCCCTAGGTATTTAACCAATGTTCTTTATTCATAATCTCATAAAATATGCAAACTATAAAATAACACCAATTAAGGAAACCCATTCACTAAACACAAATATAATACTTTATTTGATACAAATGTTAAATATATATAAAATAATACATATATATATATGATAAAGTATTATTGATTTTATAGACTAGATAAATAGTCATATTATTTCACCAAATATCTTTATCATATGTTAAAATTTTCTTCCCGCATTGGACACATCATACACATACCCTACCTAAAACATTCTTCTTAACTAAAGGAAACGAGAGATAATAATTTATAATAATTTTTATTTTTATTTTTAAATTAAATATATATTAATTACCATTCATAAGATTTAATAATATGAGAGGATTTGTATGAGAATGAGATTATAATATTTTATTACTATAGAAAATCGATCAAATATCTTTAATAATAAATCATGGAATAAGTATTATTTAAAATGAATAAAATGATTTTTAAGTTTGATGAATCAAAATTAATCAATCATTATCCATGAAAACACATCAATAGAAAACGAAATAAGTCATAGGTACGTAGATAAGCATATAAAATAACATCATAAATTAATGTTTGCTACAAACAATATCAATGATAATAAAGCCCCATATAATAAATACCTACCCAATCATTTCTAGTATAATTTATAGAGTAAAATTCACTTATATAACTCTTTTAATGTGACAACCTAAGTATTTATAGTTTTATTTGATACCTTATTTATGACGTTATTTTATTTAAAAAGTAACTCTTAAAAAAATAATTTTTTATAAAAATAATTATTTTAAAAGATTAATTTTTCAATATTTAATTGTATTTTAACGAAAAAATGCATTCTTTAATTCATCGTGATGAAATTAATTTTTTAAAGATGTTTGAGATTTTTTTTAAAAATTTTAATTTTCGGTGAATAGTAATTAATTCAATTTTCAATAAAATACATTATTATTTTATTATGTAATTAAGACATTTTTGTGATATAAAATTTATTAAATGTATTGAAAAATTAAAGTATGATATTATAAGAGTAATATTGTATAAAAAATACTTATAACATGAAAATTTAACTCTATTCATGATAAATATAAAATTTATTATATGTGTCGATGTAGTGCCAACACAACATTACATTTTTCAATTTTTGTTCTTTTTAAATAATAATTTACTGCTAAAAAATATTTTGAACACACAATTATAAATTATTTATTATTATTGATTTTATGGATTTAAATTTAAAAAATTATAGTTTCATAGTATTAATATTATCCAAATGACAGCGTAATGCTTCCGTAGGGCCTGAAAAGACAAAATAACAAATTGAAGATATTTGTTTGACATGTAAATATGTGAATATAAATTATTAATGAATATATTAATTTATATTGAACCTAATTAACTTATTTTTAGGATATTAATGTACATTTAATTTTCATATATTTCATAAATATCATTAATTCATGTGCATCTTTGATGTATTATGCATGAAATAAAAAGAAAAATAAAAAAATTATTTATTAAAATTTTGTGTATAATTAAATGAAAAAAATAATTTCAAACAATTTTTGTAAGGAAATAAATACAATTATCAAGATTTTTTTTAATTGGGGAAATTATGGACTCACAGGAATTTCATTAGTCCCTTTATGTTATTTTATTAAAAATAAAGGTAACTTGATCACACTATAAATGTCAATTAGTTTATTATTTTAACTTGTGGTTTTAAAAATTTGTTTTTTTTAAAATATTATTTGAAAAGATAAGGGAATTATATTTCTCATAAAATTATATTTAATAGTTTTAGGTAATAGATAATTACATTAATTACTTTAATAATTATGATGCAATATATATTAAAATATTGAAAAATATAATATTAATGAGATTAAAAATTGTGAAATAAATATAATTTGTTATTTATCATTCAATTAATTATTTATAATGATAATTATAATATGTATATAATATCTTTAAAAACATAATTCTAGTTTAAATCATTTTTTATGATTTTAATGTAATGATTGTTAATAGTTTCAGTTTGAAAAAATCATTTTCCAAGATAAAAATATATTTAAAAATTATTAAAAAATGAAAAAAAAACTTTTAAAAAGGCTAAAAATGATAATATAACTTCTAAAATGGGATATTATTTGATCTTTAGGCCTTTTTGTCTTGAAAAATTTAATAAATTTATTATATTTTAATAATTTGGGTGTTTCTTATGTTACCCCTCACCTCACTTATAAAAGGAAACCCCCTCATTCAAAAAATTTCATCAACAGAAGCCTTATTTTGAAGATTAAATCTACAAAATTACCTCTTATATATACCTTTCCACATTATTAAGCTTCCATTATTACTAAAATACCACTTTTTAGAGCCATAAGATGTTTTTGAGGAATTTTTTTCCAAAAGTAAGGTTCCCATTTTGTTCTCTTTAAAACTCATTTTCACTGATACACAATTTCCAAATATTATATAATGTTTCCTGAAACTCAAATATGAAATATATATTATAGTTTTTTTTTTGTTTAATTTATATGAATCACAAATTCTGTAACCCTCCCTTTTATTCTTAAATAATTAAATCATCATCTGTGGTGTGTCAATTCACCAGTTTCATGGATGATGATTTTTCATTTCCCATTACCACAATAATGGGTTGTTTTAATTCCCAAATAAATATTTAAAACAAATTAAATATATATATGTAAAACTTTTATATTATTAATTAATTTTTACAAGGAATAAAATAAATAAAACAACCTTGGAAATCATGAAATGAACGCACCCGAAATGATGAAAATAACAAAATATTAGTAATAAATGGGTGGTTAATATTTTAATAAGGTCATGAAAGGTATTATAAACATGTGTTTAGTTTTATAGTAAATAAATAACACCATTAAAAACATTATTCATTAGTTATTAAGATATTTTAAAGAAGTTGAACATGGGGTAATATACTTTTTTTAATCATATGAAAATCTCTTTTATAAATTCCAAAAATATTGTTTATTATAAATGACCTGTGTAGTTTCTCCAGATTCCATGATTAATTATTTAAATGATGTTTCTATTGTATTATTTATTATTAATTTTTTTAATATTATTTCATTATTTTGTTCATGATTATTATATTTTAAATGTTATATGTTTTATAGAAAAATGGTATTTTGAAAATCTGAATGACTGTTAATCATAGGTTTAAAAGAGTTATCAGGTGTCTTATTAATTATATATTCCGTTGATTTTTTTATATTGGGTTGATCTCATTATATCCCATGATATGATGTGTTTATTCCCATTATATCTCAATATATGTTTGGTTGAGCCCATTATAGCTGAATATATGATGAGTGAGCCCCATTATTGCATTCCAATGCATTAGGTACACTGGAGATGGAATTTCACATTATGGTTATTCCATGTGTAAGGGTGAATATAATATTTTTATATAAAATATTTCCAATGGAAACTACATGATGTTTCTATGCATGTTAATGAGTTTTCTTTGTAGCGGGTTTTATTAGATATCGTGTTTTCATTAGACTAATGATTTTTCATTATTTATATCCCCTAATTAGACACTTTTTCTCATTTAAAGTTTTTAATTATTTTCACATGTTATTAGGATGTGTAATATAGATAATTAATTCAAGTTTTGTGTTATGAATATTTGTTAGTGAAATCATGTTTTATAATAAAATATTTTATATTTTGAAAAAATTGAATACTGGTTATGTAGTATCATCTTTAAATGAATGTGATTTTTTATATATGTATTATATTATATTAATATATTTATAAATATGAAAGGAACCTTGATGTGGTAGAAAGTAAAATTTTGACTAAAACTCGTGATTATGTAATGTTTTATGGATGAGTCCTTATAGTTGGTATGAAAGGATGGTTTAGATCATCATAGGGGATAGGATGTTTTACGTAGAATACCAAAAACTATTTATGATTAATTTAAAATGGTATGGAATTTAAATATTACCTTGTTTCTTCAACTATGATATGTATATTTAGATAGGTTTTCCATATAATAAATAGGTATGATGAAGTAAAAAGGAACATATAGGCTCATATCTTTCTGAATCCGCATTATAGAATGGTGGGAATTGGAAATGAGTAATTTATAAAAGTAATGTGTCTGTTAACTCAGGAGATAAATGATAGTGGTGTTCATGGTATTGTGTTTTATTATATAACATGAAGGAAAATGTCTTTTTTGGATCATTATAAGAGGAAACGTCCTCTAGCATTCAGTGGGACCTCAGATCCTGTGGTAGCCAAAGGATGGATCTGTTGTATAGAAAATATATTTGATGACATGGGATGTTCAGAGTTCCAAAATTTAATACTAGCCATATTTCATTTTGAATTTGAATCCAATAAATGGCGGTCTCTGGTTAAGAATATGTTACAAAGATATAATAATTACAGTCTAGAATGGGATAATTTTATGAATCCTTTTTGGGAAAATTATCTTCATAAAACTGTTCGACTCAAAATTGAGAAACAATTCATTTAACTGACGGACAATGATGAAGATTTTTTTGGCACTATATGAATCCAATTTACAATACTATCCATGTACATACATAATTTTACTCAGGATAGATTACATTCATGTTTGAAAATATTTTGACAAGGAGCTTTGTCTTTATGAGAGTTTTATAAAATGATTATAATTTTTTATGTGAGTATATTAAAATTATCATAGTTTGAATGATTTTGGAATTTTTATTATAAAATATTTGTTTTTCAATGAATATTCTATCATACTACTTTTTATGATTTTTTTTCAAATTCATATTGGCTTCCCATTTTAATTAACTGAATAATCTATTGTAAAGAATTATTTAATTGATAGTTATGATATATATATATATATATTAATTTTAATAAATATAATTTAAATCATTACTTAAATAGTTAATGTAATATCATCATAAGTTAAAAAAATGCATTCCATAATGAAACATTTTACAAGACATTTTACTGGATTAATTTTTATGTATGTTCTATTAGTTTTTTGAAATGATTTTGATAAAATGGATTCCATAATTAGAATTATCATATGTTAGATTATGAAATATTGTAAAAAATAATTTTTGGTCAATACGAAAAATAAATATAGATTATTTCTTTTATCCAAGTTATGGGTAAAATATGTTTACTAGGGAATAAACTAATGTTCTATGGTTTATAAAGACATAAAATGTTCTATAATTTGTATTTTATTTCCATATGTCTACCTCATATAATCAAATTCATATAAATCTTTCATTTTTTATCCATATAGTTTTGATTATAATGCTTATAATTATTTACATAATGAAACAAAAATTTTTCTCTCACATACTTTTAAAAAGATGTCAGGTGTTTACAAATGGAAATAAGTAGTATATTTAGTTACTAATATTAATTTTAGGTATAAATAAATTGAATTTATCATTGTAATTTATTTCCAATTTATTGATTAAATATTTAAGTTTAATTATTATAAATTTTTGATGTAATAATTATTTAATTATAATAAAAATAAAATATATAATTTTAAAAATATTAAAAATTAATATAATTTGGAAAAATTATTCTATTCTAGATTTTTTTTGATAATTATAAAAATTTAGATATGTGTTAATTTGAAATATTTTAATTCTATATTTATCTTCCTGTTTCTAATGTTAAATAACATGAATATAGTCACAATTGATAATAATAATATTTGAAATAATATATTGTTTCATTAAATGTGTTAAAAATTTAATAAATCATATATTCAATGAAGTAAATAGATTATAATATAAAATAATAACATTTTTCCATTTATGGGATTTTATTTTTATTTTTATAGGAACAATCATTGTCCCTAAAGTGTAAAAAGCATTAATAATTACGGTTATTGTTAAAGTGTGGGGTTTTCAAATTACATGAGTTTTTTTGATAAAATTATGAATCCATAAAATAATATCATTACATGATAAAATGGATGTAATATTTGTAATTTGGGTGTTATAATTAAACAATATTTTTTATTTTATTTGTATAATTATTTAATAAAATACTTAGATAAACATAAAAAACAAATTTACATCTTCTAAAATTAAAATTTAAAAGTATATAAATGTTGTGGTTAAGGGAATTTGAGCATTAAAAAATGTGTATTTTTTCGGTGTCTATTTTTATCAACCATATATTTCATAAAATCAATTATTTATCAAAATTAGTGTAATTTTTCTTTATAGTTAGATTCCATTGTTGAATAGTATGGGGAATTATAGAAAATGCCACTACTTCTCACTTATAAAAGGTATGCCCTATCCATTCCCTTCCACACTTAAATGAACATTATATTCAAGAAAATAACATCATAAATCCCTATTTTGAATATTTTATCAATTATTATATGCCTTTATTTGATAATAAATCTATCCAAGGAATGATTTTTGTGTAAACATTACGATCATGTCTGAGGACGAGGTATCAATCATAAATTACTATTTTTATTTTATTACTACCTCCAGCTCAATTAATCATTTTTTAAATATTAATAATTAATAATCCAAATATATTACTTATACTAATATGTTATCATCCTAATGTAACAACCTATAAAATTCACCACCTCTATCAAATAGTTAATGGAACCATCGATCATGTGTGTGGCAAACTACTTTCTTACGAACCAATGTATTCTGTTTTCAATCACTACCTCTTAGGTATGGATATAAAACTATATTAAATATAAATAAATATATATATATGCTATTTAAAAAATATTTATACTTTATTAATTATAATATCATTTCTACCTTCATACCATCCAATCAATTGGAAAACAATAATATTAGTTGTGTATACAAATGGACTACCACCATTATGAAGAGATGCAATTTGTTTTCATTTCATCTTTACGTGGAATTATATATGTAAGGTGTTATTTAATTTATATGAAATATTTGATATATGTTAAATCATTATGATTCAGTAGATATGAATTATTATTTACCTCTATTTCATTCAATGGATGGAAAAATGGAAAAAATTGTAATGTGTACGTACGACAATCCATCTCCCAGAACAGTTATTTACATTTTCTATCAATATCAATTACACATTACACTCAATATGATTATATTTAATATATATGATAATTGTATACTCATTAACATTTTTATAATTCTCAAATAATAATCAATGTGAAATGACCAAAACTATCAGAAAAAAACTCACAAGAAAAATCATGATATTATTTCACAAAATAATGTCTTATGTAATGTATTATTAATAAATATTAGATAATGTGAGACAATTAAATTATATATTGTATGATATATATGATTTTGGGTATTTTATATATTTATCATAAACCTATATTTATCATATATGAGGTTCTAATGTGAATGAAGAACGTCAAGACTAATGGTAAGGGATTTGCTTCTCACATTTATTTTCCAGGGACAAATGCCATATTCATCAGATGTTGGTTTTTTGTAATATATATACTAAAATTAAAGGTATTTTATGATCCACCTATTGAAAAAATGGATATATATATATATATATGGTCATTTATTTTATGGGGAATAATATTGTAACATCCTAGGTAAATATAGAATATGACATTTTCATATTTATTAATATTTGTGAATAAAATGTTAATATTACATTAAAGGAAATGCTATGTTCGATGGTGTACCCAGTACGCAGGAACGAGTTTCTTTGAAATCTTTCATTGCACACTAACAATATAATATTATTATTTTAAATGGTAGTTAACGCCTAATCATTATAATGATGGGAATGAATATAACTAACTACAATATTATTAGATAGGTTTGTTAAATATTTTTACATTTATCTAATAAATTATAGAGGCTTAAAAGTCAAATGAAACCAATTTTAAGCATAAATATTCTTATATTATTTAAAAGATCGATTAACTACCTTTTGATGTAGAACCCTTTTTAAATCTACTTTTTGTCACTTTTATATGTTATATTTAACAAAATAAACTTCTATTTTAGACTCAAGACATCAAAATTTAAATTGTGTAAATTTTTGGTATTTTTCCAATAAAGATCATTTTTAATGAATAGTAAACAGTGCTGTATTTTAATTCAAAACATCATTTAAATATAATTTATTTATATGGATATATTATCTTTTTTAATTGGTTTTAAATTTTAATTTAAATATATTATTAACATTTAATTCAATGGTGGCCATTGGAATTAATTTCAGTTTGAAATCAGACATAAACAAGTTTCAATCTTTTGATAGATATTGTTTCCTACAAACACGCTATTTGTTTTGACAGTGGGAATTAATTATAAATTAATTAATTAAACTTCTATGTTTTGAATTTGGAAAAATGGATATCATTTTTTAATTTGGAATATCAAATATAGATTAGGGTGAATTTTTGGTATTTTTCTGAAAAATATCAATTTTTGATGAATAGTGATACCACTAAGTAGTAGTTAAAAAAACTGAATTTTTTGTTTAAATGAAATGTTACAACTTGTGTGAATTTAACTTAAAAATTACAACGTACATGGTTTTCATTAGTAAGTAAAATTTGGTTCAATGGGATGAATTTTTTTTGGCGAATAGTAAATTTTCAGTTTTATTAACCACCATTAAAGGTAATTAGGGTAATTTAAGGTAAAAATAATATTATAAAAATATAAGAATACAATGAAACATGTACTACCATTATTGGATGTGTCATGGCCGACCATGAAAATACATGGGTCAATTTGGGGACCCCATGAAGCCACTTGGGTATGATAATGGCATTAATAACTTTTTATTTAAAGTAAAAAGAAAAATGTCACAAACATGTATTGTTTTACTAAACATTTTTTTACATGGAGTTATATAAGTTATCATTTTTACTATAAAGATTCATTGGAATGATAATAATATTTCCTACATTATGGAATTTTTTTTATAATTTTTATACATTAAATAAATAAAATTATTTATGACACCATGATGATGCATTAATTACCTCATTAATGAAAGATTTAAATAAAATGAAAATACAAGGTAAAATCTAAGCCTTAAAATTGTCAAAAACCTATTGGATGGGTGGATTTATAACCCTTATCACATATTTCTCTAAATATATCATTTTGGGACCTTTAAAATCTGAAAACCATTTTATAATAAAGTAACATTCCAATACTTTCCAAAAGTGACCCTCCTCCATCTTATAAAAGTCCCCACCTCTACCCCCTTACCCACACCTCTCAAGCCCTTGTATCTTCCAAAATCTGCTCATATTATCTCTCCACATCCCTCTATCAGTCTTATATGCCTTACATTGGGCAGAAGTCTTCCCAAGGAAGCCTTTGATTCAAATCCAAAAGAGTTACCCGATTTAGAGGTAATATCTTCTCTTGAGTTACATTATTTTATTTTTCTTCTTCACTAACCACTATCATCTTATTATTTGATCCCATAATAAAACCATTATCCTCAATATACTATGATTTTGTTATGATATGAATTATACCTACACATACACACACCACCGTCTAATGGTTAAAGAACATACTGATTCTTGTGGGTGGAAAATTACTGGCTCACGAAACGATGATTGTACAATATTCTTTTAACACCTTTCATGGTGGCCATTATGATAGAAATATATTTATATATGATATATATTATATTTATGTCCTCTATATTCTTCTGTATCTTATATTTAAAACATACCTTTATGCTTTGAATGTTGTGCAAATGTGATAATGTCATATGAGGAAGTGCCGACTACCGCACACTCAAGTGATGTGACTCGTTCATGAAAAACATGGAATTTATAAATAATTTAATTAATAAACTAATTTTACCTATAAAAAATATATATAATAGTAGAATTATTTTATATCTAGGTCTAATTTAGTTTTAAAGTCCATTAATCTGACAAAAAATGAATGTAGCGTTCATCTGTACATATGACCTACCGTCTCCGTGAACGATGCATTTCATTTTTTATCTCCAAATGTTATTTAATAGTATAAAATGAATATATACTGGATATATATGATATTTAAATAATTCATACTATTCTGGAGATGATTTACTGATAACTGCATGGACAATACTTTTCAAAGAAGTTCATTTTTGACTCATGTACCGAACATCGACAAAACGTATGATATGAACTCACTTAATTAAATAACTATTAGAACATGATAATATGTGATATGAATTGAATAATAAACATTAAAATATGTCATTTAGAAATTATAAATTGAACTAATTTTATTATTCAGGAATATAAAGAAATGAAAATGACATGTCGGACTTGAGGTAAGGGGAATTCTTATCTCACTTTTAATTCCGTGAGATTTCCATTGTTCGCCACATATTTTTTTTCATGTTGTGTATTGTGTACTTCCATTTCATATATATTATCATGATTCTATTTATATGCATGGTATTATGTGATTCATTTGGTGTTTATTATCTTTTGGTCATACGACATGGTTGATTACAACGAGGTAAGAGGATTTTATCTCACCTTTTTCCCATGAGATTCATGCTACATTTTCCACTATTTCCTTTTGTGTGGTGTATGAACATCCCATGGTTGTATTAATTGGGTAATATAATTTAATTTATGGGTATTTAAATCTTCATTATATGATCCTTTATTCATGGGCTGTATGATTTGAATGTTACCAAAATTCGTAAGGGGACCTTTCACCCCCTCTTTTTAAAAGACATCTTTTTGTTAGGTCTTTTAATTTGCATCTTCTTATATTGGGATATGTTTCTATATATCCTTATTGTTGTAAATTTTATGTCCAAGTGTTGAGATACCATTTTTATCTCTCATAAACTCATTTTCTAAATTTTAAAGTGACGCCGTTATGCTGTAAAATTTCTGTAAGGGAACTTCTTAACCCAATTTAAATTCTTTGGGTTAAACCTATACTTATTGATTATGTCATTCTATGAATATGTGTGGATTAACTCTTATTGTTTTATCCTTAATATCCACTTATATTGAGTTTATTTATATCTGTCACACATAATTATGTAATTGATTTATCTTTAATCTAAGGATACCGTCTTTATATGGGACTTCTTCTCCATCTCCTTTCATTGAGGAATATTTTGATTTCTACACGACATTATTTTATATGGTGTATAAAAACCTTTTTAAATTTAATTTAATTCAAAAGTAATATTTTTACAGGAATCGTATCACTAAATAACAAAAGGAATACTTTTGTCTTACGTATGCAGTGACAACGACTTCTCCGCCGCCGTGACCATTATTTGAGTTTCGACTTCCTCTAAAAGCCATAATGTTTTTAAATGAAAAATAAATACCATGTTTTACTTTACTTTTATTTTGGTATTGAAAATGGTTTTGATAATTTTTTGATTATATCAATGTGTTGTATTGATATCTTGTGATTGAAGTATGGAAATGTTATGTTTCATTTATTCATGGTTTATGTGATATGATAATGTTATGGTTCATGGGAATTGTTTATGAAGTCGGTTGGTTCCGTGATAATCTAAGGGTAGGTGAGCCCGAGATAGCTCTGCAATGGATTGGGTAACACGATGGAGTTAAACGCTAAGGTTTCTCCAAAGTGATTTTGGGAATATACTACGATGGGTATTCCAAATGTGACCCTGAGGGTTGCTCTCTACGTAAGAATGTTATGAATTCCTCAAGTTAAATTTATGTATTATTATTTATATGAGTTATTCATAAATCTTAAGATTTCATGAGGTATGTTAAAGTGCATATGTTTTATGAGTAAAGTATGATTTCATTCATTCTTATGTATACATGGACTAATGTTTTCATTTTGTATTTTCATATCCCTTACTTTGCTTTTTATGCTCCTCCCATGTTTTTGAAATGTTTTCCACATGACGTAAAGATGAATATGGTCAAGGATGGGATCAAGGAAAGACATGCTGTCTAAAACATAGAACTAGACATGTTTCTTTTTTAAGAGTTTTTATTTTATGGAAAAAATGGAAACTGGGTAGAAGTGTCTACTTTATAATCTTTTGAGATGTAATAGGTATGTCCTAATTATCTAAAACTCTAAACCTGAAAGGATCCTAAATGTTAAATATTCATTTAATTCAATATTATATAACTTTATATGTTCGAGTCCTTATAGTTGGTATCAGAGGTCTGTTTAGACAACTTTAGGGATTAAGAGGTTTTTTCAGACAAATGGTAAGTCCCTATGTCTATTATTTCTATTAAATCCTTGTTTTATAACTTTTTAAGATCTTGTAATTTCAGTTAGAAATGGAAGGAGGAGGATCTAAAATGACATTCTTATCTCTTCCTGAAGACATAATTGTAATAATTATTGCAAAGTCGTGTTTGGATTATTATCAAACTTTTTCTAGCATACAACTCACTTGAAAGCAGTTGTTTGAGATATCAAACACCTCCACTATACCTTGTTGTCATCGTGGATCATGGGTTGTATTTAAAAAAAATCCTATTTTTACAATATTATCATATTTTAAAGAAAGGTAAATATTATCAAGGCATTTTTAAATATTTTACCTTATCACAATATTTTGAGGAATATTATGATTTTAAAAAAGGTTCTGAAGAAGGAGACCCTTGTGCAACCTATTTATATTTTCTTCTATAATATAGTCTCTCAGCACATACCAATGGTATTTTTGAAGGACCGTTAATTGAATGATTCAACTCAAATTCGGTCCGAATTTTTTATAAAAATAATGTTTTATTATATTTTTTGAAATTATATGTCATACATGATTATTTTCCAAAACTAATTTTCTATGAACATTCATATGGCCCATATTGTACTTAGTGTATTTTGGTGGAGGAATAAAATGATTTTGAAGGATATCTAAATCATTTTTTCAATTCATAGACCTTCTACCTATGTGAACAAGATAACGATGAAACCATATTGACACCATGATCAAGGTATGATGTAATTCATTTTGGGTATTGTTTTATTTTATCATATGGTGGTGAAATAATACTCCAAGAATAAAGATGTTGAGATAAAAATGAATTTGGATGAAAATGAGAGGTATGATGAAACCATTGAGGTTAAAACATGTTAGGGTTATTTTTGAGCTTTATAAAATGGACATCCCAAAGGATGGGTGACAACCCGTCACATCTTGTAAGGCCTCAAGAATCGAACCCACAACCGAAGGGCGACAAGGGCGCATCACCTACCACTGGCCTACTTGAAGTCCCCAGTTAGTATGAGTTATTATTTTAGTAAAATGATTTTATGGAATAAGAATAAGTTGATTTTGGGAATTTATGTTTTATCAAATGGATATACTTAGTATAAGAAAATTATTTGGTGATTAAGTGATAAAGGTTGTTGTGAAAGACGTTCTCTCTTTTGACGAAACACTATATCCCTTGGGAAGATAAAATACTATGGGATTTCAGTTATGGAATAATGGTTGAAATTTTAGTTTGGAAGAATCTATGTTTTTATTATGGATGTATGATTATTTGTTTTATTTATGAAAATGATTAACCTATAATGGAGAATATGTGATTAGTTTAATTGATTTTCAATATGAGACATTGTGAGTAACTGATGTTATTTGGAGATAAATGTTATGATTTATCTTGGAAGACTATGTAATTAAATATTTATGAGATATGTGTTTCAATCTTAGTTTGGATTACTTTTGAAAAATTTTATGGACGATAGTTTATTGAATGGTCTTTGTTGAACATTGGGTTTTTTTTTAAATTTTTTTGAGATTAAGAGTTGTTTTTCTTTCTGTCAAAGATTATACTTTTTGGGTATTATCTGATCATGTACTAACAATTTTGGTTTTGGTTATGGTCTAAAGACATTGAAAATATATAGTTCTATTTTGTGGATTAGGTGATTATCTAGAATTTTATTTTAACGCTTTTAATGTGAACTAGTCATCCTAAATACTCATCGTTTGGAGAAAATATATGTTTGTGTTAGAAATCCAGTAAGTGATGAAAGTCTACATGACAAGTAAGTATATTTACTTATGTTTTAGTTAATCTCATAAATAAATTACTCAATGAAAATTAACTTAAAACAAAAACATTTTCTGTTAATTTTTTTTATTGGGGAATCAAATATCCCTTAACCCATCACAAGTTTGTGGATTTTAGATTGTTTACTTTTCCAGATCATGTTTTCTATCACTCTCCATGAGAACTTTACACTTAGTTTCTGCTCCATATCCATGTTTTAATGGGATCCTAGTATGGTTTATATCAGGTGACCATTTTATTTCTCTTTATTTCTTTTAAAGTGATAGTTCTATTGACTCGTTTTATGATGTGGGGCTTCCAAGGAAGTTTCTGAGCTCAATTTTAAAATCACGAGGACGCAATTCCAAAAAAGGGGGGAAGGATGTAACATATCAGGTAAATAAAGAATATGAAATTTTTATATTTATTAATATTTGTGAATAAAATATTAATGTTACTTTAAATGGAATTCTATGTTCGATGGCATACCTAGTATTTTTTTTTTAAAGGTGGAGACTCAAGGTCTCTTATTATAGATTAAGAAAGAAAGTACAAAAAGGGGGATACATCATAAAACATAATCTGAAAAAAGACAGATGCGAAAGAAAACACATCAAAAACCCCGGGAGTGAGTACGCATGCTGTGACATGATGAGCTGCCACTCCTGCCACGAGCACGACGTCCTCTTCTCCCTGCCTTAGCTTGTATCCATGGGCCATTTCTCTCCTCTGAACTAGAGTCAGCATCTAGTTGTTCTCTACCATCATCAAGTAAACAACCTACTTTCCCCCCATCATCATCCCTTCTTGGAGAAGCAAGCAGTGAAAAAGGGTTATAGGTACATACCTGAACGGTTTTACCTATGGCATGTTGCTTGTTTTTGCATGCAGCTGCTGAAGAGCTTGGAAAAGCATTCCCTGGAGAAGTGGTCCAGGTACATAAGGCTTGCCCAACCTTTATATAATTTCCTGGAGTCCCCTGTGAAGGGGGAGGAGAACTTACCTGTATTTGACTTCCACCAGCAGCAGGGTTAATGTCATGCTGTTTGAAAAGTTTCGATATAGGTGGAGTATGAGGGGAATGTTCAATTTCCTGCATTGAAACAGAACCCGAGAAGAGGGGAGATTTACCAGCTAACTTAACCAAATCTGAGGCTGCCAAACTCAATGGAGTTTCAGAAACTTTCTGCCTGAGAGGACTGGGTGACTTTAACCCCTCTTGGCCCATGGGGGAAGGGGTTTTAACAGCAATAATTTTATCAACTGCACTGTCCATACCAGAAATTTCCAAATTTTTTGGAGGTTCAGAGTCCTTCTGCTTAAGAGAAGGATTGATATCCATCACAAGGTCCCTCCTGTGAACCTCTTTTGTTATAACTTTCTTTGAAGTAGCAGCTTCCAAAGGTATCTTACCCTTTCTATTACTAGCAGCATTATGTTCATTCAAGAATCTGTCATCAGCTTCAGCTTGAGCAAATGATTCCCTTTCCACATGACTATCATCAGAATCTGATTCACTATGTTGTGCAGTTATGTCTTTGATTAACATATCCTTAAAAGAAGGTTGGTGATCTATAGTTTCAACAACATCCGCTAGATTGGCCCAGCTTATTTTGGGCAATTTCTGTTGAAAATTTAAAGGATCTATTTCCCTAGGATCCTGCTGTCTAGAAATCTGATCAGGGTCACAGCCACTTGAAGCAGTTTGATCATCTTTGTGTTGAATAATAGGTTGCAATTCTATCCCTTGTTGGGGATATTGTTTATCTCTCCTTCTACAAACTGATACCTCATGACCTTTTATATTACAAATAGAGCAGATGATATTCGCTCTACATTTGGATTTTTCATGGCCAATGATGCAACACACCTCACAGTATAAAGGGAAACGTTCATAGGCAATCCTTAAGTTAATGTCATCGTGTGTTGTGGACAGAATGACCTTGTCTATAAGGGGAAAACTTAAATCTACCTCTACCAGAATCCTAGCAAAGTGACCAAAGGACGTTTTTTCAGTGGCCTGATCCATCCTAATAGGAATGCCTATTGCTGAAGCTATATCAAACAAAATTTCAGAATGCCATAAAATCCAATTCAACCCATGTATTCTAATCCAGATCTGTGCAAATGAATCTTTGAAATCATTTAAACTAAAATTTGGATTCCATTCATAAACCCTAAGAGTTCATGGTTTAAGGTTCACAGATCCAAAACACCATGCTCGGTTTTTGCAATCAGCTGATGGAAATAAAATATGAAAGAAACCTCTACCCAAGGAGACAGCTTTGAAGTCATTGAAACCCCAAATGGAAGATAATCGAGCAACAAGATCAACATTTTTCCAGGGCTGCGTACCTTTTGAGAGAGAAACCCTAGCAATGAACGAATTTTTACAGAGTTCAAGGCGTTCTGTAATCGGGCCATTTGCTGCTGAAACATGGGCTGTAGAACCCTTTCAAATTATTCTGTTCGGCTTACAGTTTTCTGGAAAAACGAACGAGCCTGCAGGGATTCCAGAGAGTGAAAAATCGCTTAATTTCGCTTCACTTACCTGCTCCTTCAAAGAATCTTTGTGAAGGGAAGCATGGAATCTGAGTTGCGAATCATAAGCGAAGAGGTTGACTGCTCTCGGATGCGAGGATTCGAAGGGGCAAGGTTCTGGAACCGAGGGTTTCCTCGGCTCGCTCTCCGTACCCATCATGGCATACCTAGTATGCATAAATGAGTTTCTTTGAAATCTTACGCTGCAAACTAACAATATAATATTATTATTTTAAATGGTAGTTAACACCTAGCCATTATAATGGAGGGAATGAAAAAAACTAACTAAAAAATGATTATATATGTTTGTTAAATATTATTACTTTTATCCAATTAATTATAGAGGCTTAAAATGTGAATGAATCCAATTTTAAGCATAAATATTCTAATATTCTTTAAAAGGTTGATTAACCACCTTTTGATGGAAAACCCTTTTTAAATATACATTTTGTCACTTTTATATGTTATATTTGAAAAAAATAAAATCCTTTTTTATAATAAATACATCAAAATTTACTTTGTGTAAATTATTGGTATTTTTCCGATAAAGTTCATTTTTAATGAATAGTCCAAAATTCTGTATTTTAATTCATAACATCCTTTTAATATAATATCTTTATATGGTTAGATTATCTATTTAATTGGTTTTAAAGTTTAATTAAATTATATTTTTACCATTTAATTAAATGGGGTCCATTGAAATTATTTTCAGTTTGAAATTGGACATAAACAAGTGTCAATCTTTTGATAGATATTGTTTCTTAAAAATACGCTATTTATTTTGACAGCAGGAATTAATTATAAAATTAATTAATGAAACTTTTATTTTTTTAATTTGGTAAAATGTATATCATTTTTGAATTTAGAATATCAAATATAGTTTAGGGTGAATTTTTTGTATTTTTCTGAAAAACATCAATTTTTGATGAATAGTGAAACCACTAAGTAGTAGTTAAAAACTGAATTTTTCATTTAAATGAAATGTTACCTCTTGTGTGAATTGAATTAAAAAAATTCAACATACATGGTTTTCATTAGTAAGTATAATGTTGTTCAATGGGATGAAAATAATTTTTGGTGAATAGTAAATTATCAGTTTTATTAACCGCAATTAAAGGTAATTAGGGTAATTTAAGGTAAAAATATTATTATAAAAATATAAAAATACCTTGAAACATGTCCTACCATTATTGGATTATTAATTTCCGACCAAGACAATCAATGGGTTAATTTGGGGACCCCATGGAGCCACTTTGTTTGGATAATGGCTTTAACAACCTTTTATATAAAGTAAAAATAAAAATTTTACAAACATGTATTGTTTTACTAAAACAATTTTTTACATGGGGTTATATAAGTTATCATTTTTACTATAAATATTAATTTTAAAGATAAATATATTTCCTAAATCATGGTATGTATTTATAAATATTAGACCTTATATAAATAAAATGTTTTATGACACCAGGATGATGGAGTGATTACCTCATTAATGAAAGATATAACTAAAATGAAAAGATATGGTAAAATATAAGACTTAAACATTTAGAAAACCTATTGTATGGGTTTATTTAGAACCCTTATCACCATATACTCGAAATATATCATTTTGGGACCTTTAAAATTCGAAAACCATTTAAAAATTTAGTAACATTTCAATACTTTCCAAAAGGGACCCTCCTCACTCTAATACAAGGCCCCCACCTCTACACCCTTTCCCACACATCTCAGGACCCTGGATCATCCAAACTCTTCTCATATTGTCTCTCCACATCACAATCTCACTCTTATAAGCCTCACATTGGGAATAAGTCTTCCCAAGGAAGCCTTTGGCTCAAATCAAAATGAGTTACCCGATTTAGAGGCAATGCCTTCTCTCGAGCATCTTTCTTTTATTTTCCTTCTTCACTGACCAGTATATTATTATTATTTAATCCCAAAAAAATACCAGTATCCTTAATATTCTATTATTTTGTTATGATAAGAATCTTACCTACACTTACACACACCCTCGTCTAATGGTTAAAGAACATACTGTTTCTGTGGGTGGCCAATTACTGCCTCATGAAACGATGATTGTTTAATATTCTTTTAACACCTTTCATGGTTGCCATTATGATGGCACTATATTTTTATATGATATATATTATATTTATGTCCTCTATATGCTTCTTTATTTTATATTTAGAGCATACCTATATTCTTTTCATGTTGTGCAAATGTGATAATGTTATATGAGGAAGTGTGGACTACCACCCCTCAAGTGATATGACTCGTTCATGCAAAACATGGAATTTATAAAGAATGTAATTAATGAACTTATGTTAACTATAAAACATATATATTATACTATAATTATAATATATCTATGTCTAATTTAGTTTTAAATTCCATTAATATGAAAAGAAAATTAAAGTAGCGTTCATGCGTACGTATGACATACCGTCTCCACGAACGGTGCATTTCATTTTTTTAATCTCCAAATGTTATTTAATAGTATAAAATGAATATATAATGGTTATATATGATATTTAAATCATTAATACTATTTTATAGATGATTTACTTATAACTACATGGACAATTCTTTTCAAACAAGTTCATTTTTTGACTCATGTACCGAACATCGACAAAACATACGATATGAACTCACTTAATTAACTAATTATTATAACATGATAGTATGAGATATTAATTGAATAATAAAATTTAACATAATTCCTTAGGAAATTATAAATTTACCTAAGTTTATAATTCAAGAATATAAAGAAACGAACAAGACAAGTCAGTCTTGAGGTAAGGGGATTTCTTATCTCACTTTTAATTCTGTGATATTTGCATTGTTCACCACTTATTTGTTGCATGTGGTGTATTGTGTACTTCCATTTCATATAAATTATCATTATTATAATTATATTCATGGTATTATGTGATTAATTTGGTGTTTATTATCATTTGGTCATACGAATCGATTGATTACAACGATGTAAGGGATTTTTATATCACCTTTTTCACATGAGATTCATGCTACATTTGACACTATTTCCTATTGTGTGGTAAATTTACTTCCCATGATTGTATTATTTGTGTAATATATCTTTATATATGGGTATTTACATTATCATTGTATGATCCCTCTTTCATGGGGTGTACGTTTCGAATGTTCCCGAAATCGGTAAGGGAACCATTCACCCTCCTCTTTTTAAAAGACTTCATTTTGTTAGGTCTTTTAATTTATATCTTATTATGTTGGGATATGTTTTATATATCCTTATTGATGTAAATTTTAAGTCTATGTGATTAGATTCCATTTTAATCTCTCATCAACACATTTTCTGAAATTTAAAGTGACGCCGTTAGGGTGTCAAATTTTTGTAAGGGAAGTTCTTAACCCAATTTCAATTCTTTGTGTTAAACCTCTAATTATTGATTATGTCGTGATAGTAATATGTGTGGATGACCAATGATTGTTTTAAACATAATATCCACTTATATTGAGTGTATTTATATCAGTCACACATAATTATGTAATTGATTTATCCTTAATCTAAGGATACTGTCTTTGTACAGGACTTCGTCTCAATCTCCATTCATTGAGAAATATTTTGATTTCTACATGACTTTATTTTATAGGGTGTATAAAACCCCTTTGACTTCTAATTTCATTCAAAAGGAATCATTTTACATGAACAGTTTTACTAAACGACAAAAGGAATATTTTTGTCTTACGTATGCAGCGACAACGACTTCTTCGCCGTCGTGACCATTATTTGAGTTTCAGCATCCTCTACAAGCCATAATGTTTTTAAATGAAAAATAATTACCATGTTTTATTTTTCATTTATTTTGGTATTGAAAGTTATTTTGATAATATTTTTTATTATATCAATGTGTTGTATTGATATATTGTGATTGAAATATGGAAATGTCATGTTTCCTTTATGCATGTTTTATGTGATACGATTATGTTATGGTTCTTGGACATTGTTTTTGAAGTCGGATGGTTCCATGATAAACTAATGGTAGGTGAGCCCGAGATATCTCTCCAATGCATTGGGTAATGCGAAGGAGATAAACGCTAAGGTTTCTCAGAAAATATTTTTGGAATATACTGCAATGGGTATTCCACATGTAACTATAAGGGTTACTCCCAACATAAGAATGTTTTGAATACCTCAAGTAAACATTATGTCTTATGATTTCTATGAGTTATTCATAAATCTTATTATTTCATTAGGTTTTTTAAAGTGATTATGTTTTATGAGTAAAGTATGATTTTGTTGATTCTTATGTATACATGGACTTATGTTTTTTTCCAGTATTTTTATATATCTTAATAAGCTTTTTATGCATATCCCAATTTTTTGAAATGTTTTCCACAGGACTTCAAGATGAATAGGGTCAAGGATGGGATCAAGGAAAGACATGCTATCTAAATCATGGAACTAGTCATGTTTCTTTTTAAGTGATTTTATTTTATGAAAAAATGGAAACTGAGTAGAAGTGTCTACATTATAATATTTTGAGATGTAACAGTTATGTCCTAATTCTCTAAAACATTAATCCTGAAAATATCCTCAATGTGAATTATTCATTTAATTCAATATTATGTAATGTTATAAGGCCGGGTCCTTATAGATGGTATCAGAGGTCGGTTTATACAACTTTAGGGATTAATAATTTTTGTTAGACACATGGTTAGTCCCTATGTCCATTATTTCTATTAAATCCTTGTTTTATAACTTTTTAAGATCAAGTAATTTCAGTTAAAAATTGAAGGAGGAGGATCTCAAACGACATTCCTATCTCTTCCTGAGGACATGCTTGC
The DNA here is from genome assembly GCA_963277665.1 of Viscum album. Lineage (NCBI taxonomy): Eukaryota > Viridiplantae > Streptophyta > Magnoliopsida > Santalales > Viscaceae > Viscum > Viscum album. The sequence goes on from OY728160.1 coordinate 447,399,402, forward strand.
AATAATTATTGCAAAGTCATGTTCAGATGATTGTTAAACATTTTCTAGAAAACAACTTACTTTCAAGAATTCTTTTGAGATATCAAACACCTCCACTATAACTCGTTAACATCGTGGATCATGGGTTGTATTTAGACAAATCAAATTTTCACAATATTCTCATATTTTAAATAAAGGTAAATATTATCAAGGCGTTTTCAAATATTTTACCTTATCACATGATTTTGAAGCATATTACGATTTTAAAAACTTTTCTGAAGAAAGAGACCGTTGTGCAACCTATTTATATTTTCTTCTACAATATAGTCTCTCAGAACATACCTATGTAATTTTAAAAGGTCCATTAATTGAATGTTTCAACTCAAATTTTGTTTGACTATTTTATAGAAATCGGGTATTGTCAGATTTTTTGAAATTATATGTCATACATGATTATTTTCCAAAACTATTTTTCTCTGAACACCCATATGACCGATGTTGTACAATGTGTATTTGGATAGAGGAAGAAAATTATTTTGAAGGATATCTAAATCATTGTTTCAATTCATGGAACTTCTACCTATATGAACAAGATGATGACGAATCCAAATGGACACCATGATCAAGGTATGATGTTCTTAATTTTGGGGATCATTTTATTTTATCTTATGGTGGTGAAATAAGACATCAAGAATTAACATGTTGAAATCATAATGAATTTTGAAGAAAATGAGAGTTATTAGGAAAACATTGAGGTTCAAACATGTTAGGGTTATTTTTGAGTTTTATAAAATGGGCAACCTGTAGGATGGGTGACAACCCGTTGCATCTGGTAAGGCCGTAGAAATCGAACCCACAACCAAAAGGCGACAAGGGGGAATCGCCTACCACTGGCCTACTTGATGGCCCTGGTTAGTATGAAGTATTATTTCAGTAAAATTATTTTATGGAATAAGAATATGTTTCTTTTTGGAATTTATGTATTATCCAATGGATATACATAGTATTTGAAAATGATTTGGTGATTAAGTGATAATGGTTGTTTTGAAAGACGTTCTCTCTTTTGATGAAACACTATATCCCTAAAGAAGATAGAATACAGTGAGATTTCAATTGTGCAATAATGGTTGAGATTTTTGTTTGGAAGAATCTATGTTTTTATTGTGGGATATGATGATTTGGTTTGTTTATGAAAATGATAAACCGATCATAGAGAATATGTGATTAGGTTAATTAATTTTTAATATGAGGCTTTGAGAGTAACTGATGTTATTTGGAGATAAATGTTATGATTTATCTTGGAAGACTATGTAATTAAATATATATGAGATTTGGGTTTCAATCATAGTTTGGATTACTTTTGCAGAATTTTATGGACGACAGTTTATTGAATGGTCTTTGTTGAACTTTGGGTTTTGTTTGAAATTTTTTGGAGATTAAGAGTATTTTTTCTTTTTGTAAATGGTTATCCTTTTTGGGTATTATCTGATCTGGTACTAACAATTTTGGTTTTGGTTATATAGTTATCTTTTTTGGAGTAGGTTATTCTCTAGAAATTGATTATAGCACTTTTAATGTGAACAAGTCATCCTAAATACTCATCTTTTGGAGAATATATGAGTTTGTGTTAGAAATCTAGAAAGAGATGAATGTCTACATGACAAGTAAGTTTGTTTACGTATGTTTTAGTTAAGCTCATACATAAATTCCTCAATGAAATGTTTCTTAAAACCAAAATGTTGTCTATTAATTTCTCCTACTGGGGAATCAAATACCACTTAACCCATCACATGTTTGTGGATTTCAGATTGTTTACTTTTCCTGATCATATTTTCTATCACTCTTCATGAGAACTTGACAATTAGTTTCTCCACCACATCCATTTTTTCATGGGATCCATGTATGGGTTATCTTGGGTGACCATTTTACTTATCTTTATTTCTTTTAAGGTGATATTTTTATTGACTCCTTTTCTGATGTAGAGCTTTCAAGGATGTTTCCGAGACCAATTTTAAAATTGTGAGGATGAAATTCCCAAAAGGGGGGAAGGATGTAACATCCTGAGTAAATAAAGAATATGGAATTTTTCATATTTGTTAATATTTTTGAATAAAATTTTAATATTACTTTAAAGGGAATTCTCTGTTCTATGGCGTACCCAGTACACAACAATGATTTTCTTTGAAATCTTTCATTGCACACTAACAATATAATATTATTATTTTAAATGGTGGTTAACTCTTAGCCATTGTAATGAAGATAATGAATAGAACTAACTAAAAAATGATTATATATGTTTTTTAAATATTTTTACATTTATAAAATAAATGATAGAGGCTTAAAATGCGAATGAATCCAATTTAAGCATAAATATTCTAATCTTCTTTAAAATGTCGATTAACCACTTTTTGATGGAGAACCCTTTTAAATATAAATTTTTTCAATTTTATATGTTATATTTGACAAAAAAATATTTATTTATAATCATGACTTTAAAATTTAATTTGTGTAATTTTTTTGTATTTTTCCGATAAAGTTCATTTTTAATGAATAGTGAAAAATGCTTTATTTTAATTCAAAACCTCAGTTTAATCTAATTTATTTATATGGTTAGATTATTTTATTAACTAGTTTTAAATTTTAATAAAAATATATTTTTACCACTAAACTCAATGGTGGCCATTGGAATTAATTTTAGTTTGAAATTGGATATAAACAAGTGTCAATATTTTGATAGATATTGTTTCTTAAAAACACGCTATTTGTTTTGACAGCGGGAATTAATTATAAAATTAATTAATTCCACTATGATGTTTTGAATTTGGTAAAATGGATACCATTTTTGAATTTGGAATATCAAGTATATCTTAGGGTGAAATTTTGGTATTTTTCTGAAAAACATCAATTTTTTATGAATAGTGAAACCACTAAGTAGTAGTTAAAAAACTGAATTTTTTGTTTAAATGAAATGTTTCTGATTTTGTGAATTTAATTTAATAAATCCAACATTCATGGTTGTCATTAGTATGTAAAATTTGGTTCCATGGGTTGAAAATAATTTTTGGTGAATAATAACGTTTCAGTTTTATTAACTAGGAATAAAGGTAATTCGTGTAATTTAAGGTAAAAATAATATTATAAAAATATAAAAATAACTTGACACATGTACTACCCTTATTGGATGATTCATGTATGACCAAGAAAATCCATGGGTCAATTTGGGGAACCCATGGAGCTACTTGGGTTTGATTATAGCATTAATAAATTTTTATTTAAAGTAAAAAATAAAATGTCAGAAACATGTATTGTTTTAATAAAACAATTTTTACATGGGGAAATATAAGTTAACTTTTTTACTATGAATATTAATTGGAAAGATAAAAATATATATACATAATTGTAATTTTTTATAATTTTTAGACATTAAATATATAAATTTATTTAAGACACCACGATGATGCAGTGATTACCTCATTATTGACGATTTAAATAAAATGAAAAGATAAGGAAAAATATAAGACATAAACCTGTCAAAAACCTATTGTATGGGTGTATTTATTACCCTTATCACATTATCCTCAAAATATATCATTGTGGGACCTTTAAAATCCAAAAAGCATTTTATAATAAAGTAACATTTTAATACATTACAAAAGTGACACTCCTCCCTTTATAAATGGCCCCTAACTCTACCACATACCCACACCTCTCAATCCCTTGGATCAACCAAAATATTCTCATATTATCTCTACATATCCCTCTCTCACTTTTAGAAGCCTCAATTTGGGCAGAAGTCTTCATAAAGAAGCCTTTGGATCAAATCAAAAAGAGTTACCTGATTTAGAGGTAATGTCTTCTCTCGAGTTTCTTTCTTTTATTTTACTTCTTCACTCACCACTATATTTTTATCATCTGATACCATAATAACAATAGTATCCTCAATATACTAGGATTTTGTTATGATAAATATTCTACCTACACTTACACACACCCCCATCTAATGGTTAAATAACATATTGTTTCTGTGGGTGGCGAATTACAGCCTCACGAAACGATGATTGTTCAATCTTATTTCAAAGTCTTTAATGGTGGCCATTAGGATGGAACTATATTTATATATGATATATATAATATTTATTTCATCTATATGTTTCAATATTCTATATTTTAAAAAAACCTTTATGCTTTTCATGTTGTGCAAATGCGATAATGTCATATGAGGATGTGTGGACTACCGCCACCTCAAGTGATGTGACTTGTTCATGCCAAACATGGAATTTATAAATAATGTAATTAAAGGACTTATTTTACCTATATAAAATATATATTATAATGTAATTATAATATATCTAGGTCTAATTTTGTTTTATTGTCCATTAATATGACAAAAAATTAAAGTAGCGTTCATGCGTACGTACGGCCTACCGTCTCTATGAACGGTGCATTTCATTTTTTATCTAAAAATGTTATGTAATAGTATAAAATGAATATATACTGGATATATTTGATATCTAAATCATTAATACCATTCTTTAGATTATGTAATTATAAATACATGTAAAATTCTTTTAAAACAAGTTCATTTTTGATTCATGTACCGAACATCGACAAAACGTATAATATAAACTCACATAATTAACTAATTATTATAACATGATAATATGTGATATTAATTAAATAATAAACTTTAAAAGAATTACTTAAGAAATTATTAATGGACCTATGTTTATTATTCAGGAATATAAAGAAACAAACAAGACATGTTGGACTTGAGGTAACGAGATTTCTTATCTCACTTTTCATTCCGTGAGATTTCCATTGTTCGCCACTTATTTGTTGCATGTGGTGTATTGTGTACTTCCACTTTATATATATTATCATGATTATATTTATAATAATGGTATTATGTGATTCATTTGGTGTTTATTATCTTTTGGTCATACAACTCGATTGATTACAACGAGGAAAGGGGTTTTTATCTCACTTTTTTCCCATGAGATTCATGCTACATTAGCCAGTATTTCCTTTTGTGTGGTGTATGTACTACCCATGATTGTATTACATGGGTAATATAATATAATTTATTTTTATTTACATCTTAATTTTATGATCCCTCTTTCATGGGATGTATTTTTCGAAGGTTACCCAAATTGGTAAGGGAACCATTCACCCTCATCTTTTTTAAAGACCTCTTTTTGTTAGGTATTTTAATTTACATATTTTTTTGTTGGGATATGTTATTATATATGCTTATTGCAGTAAATTTTATGTCCAAGTGATGAGAAACCATTTTTATCTCCCATCAACTCATTTTATAAATTTTAATGTGACGCCGTTAGGCTATCAAATTTTTTTAAAGGAACTTCTTAACCCAATTTCAATTATTTGGGTTAAACCTCTACTTCTTGATTATGTCGTGATATGAATATGTGTGGATGACCTCTAATTGTTTTAAACTTAATAGGAACTTATATTTATTTTATTAATATCTGTCACACATAATTATTTAATTGATTTATCCTTAGTATAAGGATTCTATCTTTGTACGGGACTTTGTCTCAATTTCCTTTCATTGTGGAATCTTTTGATTTCTACACAACATTATTTTATATAGTGTATAAAACCCTTTTGACTTTTAATTTCATTAAAAATGAATATTTTTAAATGAATCATTTTACTAAATGAAAAAAGGATTATTTGTGTCTTATGTATGGGGCGACAATGACTTCTCCACCGCCGTGACCATTATTTGTGTTTCAGCTTCCTCTACATGCTATAATGTTTTTAAATGAAAAATAAATACCGTGTTTGAAATTTATTTTATTTTGGTATTGAAAATGGTTTTGATAATGTTTTGATTATATCAATGTGTTTTATTGATATCTTATTATTGAAATATGGAAATGCTATGTTTTCTTTTATGCATGTTTTATGTGATATGAATATGTTATGGTTCTTGGGAATTGTTTATGAAGTCGGGTGCTTCTGTGATAAACTATCAGTGGGTGAGCCCGAGATAGCTCTCCAATGCAGTGGGTAAGGGGAATTAGTTAAACGCTAAGGTTCCACTGAAAGGATTTAGTTAATATTTTGCGATGGGTATTCCAAATGTAACATTGAGGGTTACTCCCTACGTAAGAATGTTATGAATGTCTCAAGTTAACTTTATGTATTATGATTTCTACGAGTTATTCATAAATATTATGATTTCATTAGTTATGTTAAAGAGATTATGTTTTACGTGTAAAGTCTGATTTCATTGATTCTTATGTATACATGGACTAATGTTTTCTTTCCATATTTTTATATCCCTTACTGAGATTTTTATGCTAATCCCATGTTTTAAAAATGTTTTCCATAGGACATAAAGATGAACATGGTCAAGGATAGGATCATGGAAAAATAGGTTGTCTAAAACATGGAACTAGTCATGCTTCTTTTTTACGAGTTTTTATTTTACGAAAAAATGGAAACTGAGTAGAAGAGCCTAATATATAATCTTTTGAGATGTAATAGTTATGTACTCATTCTCTAAAACTCTTAACATGAAAAGATCCTCAATGTGAATTATTAATTTAATTAAATATTATGTAATGTTATAAGGACAGATCCTTATAAATAATCCTATTTTTCCAATGTCCTAATAGGTTTTTTGTTAGAAGTTCATTATTTAATGGTATTGTTATGGATTATACATCTGATGATGATATTTCATGATCTGCATCCCAAGAAAAGAATAAAATATATTATAATATTGTTATTTCTTGGAATAATTTTTTTTATTTTTATTTTTTTCTATTTATATTGTTAATACCCCAACCTAATTTTATTAAGAAAAATATACCTTATACTTATCTTCTATGGATAATACATTCTATTTCAGGTCCTTTTTTTCAATAAATGTTTTTACTAGCCACTAAATATGGATAAAATTTCATAAACATTATCTAATTTTTGAAAAATGAATTAAACATAATATTTTTATCGTTTTAATGATGTTTCACTTTTGACATTTCAACTAAAATATGAAAGTAATAATTATTATAATATGTATGAAATGATTGAAATTTATCACCATCATGACCGCTTAATTATTTTTTTCTTCAATTACATGATTTCTCTGTCACATTAATAAAATGTTCTGTGATTGGATTTTTTTATTCTAATAATTAATTTTCAAACTAGAAAGGGTGTATTCCTCATCAATGATTGTAATTATATTTTAATTGTTTTTATATTCATATAATACAAAAACTATAAACTATACATATTAAATATAGGTGATAAAATTAAAATATAGAATCCTAATTATTTTCCTAGATCTTATATGATTACAATTATTTTTAAGAAAACTATTTATTTTCCATGGGTTATTCTACAATGAAATTTTTATTTAACCAAGTTACATTCTATAGATTCTGAGAAGAGGAATGTATTATGATCTTATGGAATATGTAGGTATGATATTAATTATCAGTTGGGTGGGATCAGAATTATATAGGCCTAAAATGAATTCAGTAATGATTATTGTTCTATGACCCCAATGTGTACACATTTGGTTATCCCAATCCTAAAGAAAATGAGGGTATATAGGAGTTTATCTAATTTAAAAAATATGGAATATGGGAGGCTATCCCATGATTAATGTAGGTAAATGGGTGGTTAACACAACACTAACTTTCCACTATTTTATTAGTGGGTAACCTTGAACTATAAACTTCCTTTCATATGTGTATATAATAATAATTTGTCTCATGGTAATACTTTCATATCATGTAATATTTATTTTGATTCCTTTATGATTCATGTCTTAATAGCTACCATGATTATATAGTGATTGATGATTATAGTTTATGATATGTACAGTATGGTCTTCAAAAATTATTATAATAATCTCATGCAATGTTTCTCATGTTTTTATTATATCTCCCTTGTTTATACTTATTATGAATCGGATCTCAATGTTTTGTATGTTTACATTACCCATGTTATAATTAATGTTATTATATATAATATTTCAATAAATGGGTTCTAGTTAAGAATAACTTAGTGGGAGATTATGTTGTTCACTTATGAACATGTTTTCTATCTTTGTATTTTTACAAAATCACTAGACCTATATATTTATAATATTGATCATTATGAAATGAATATTTATCTATAAAATGTGTCATGTATTTATTAGTTGTCTTCGTATCTATATTTGGTTTTGAGAAAGTATCAATTGACTATTGGACACAATGATGAGAAAGCATTAGGTAATACCTTTATTGTAGTTATATATATAAAAAACATCCCATGTAGTGGTAAATAATGAATCATGGTTATCATAGTTAAACAATAAAGATTAAATTCTATTTTTGGATGTGATTTTAAAACATATTCATCCTGGGGTAATAAAATATACTATATTTTTTTAGTATAACTCATCCTCCATTCTAATACATGGTGTGAATTCTCTTAATTTTCAACTAGTTCGACACTCATAAGGGATACTCCAAGGTAAATTTTTAGATTCATTAAGAATCATCATGAATGATATAAATTTTAAATGATTATGTATGTCCATGTTTAAATACATAGATTCATAGTTTGAAAATAATTTCATTATTTAGACATTCTATAAATTATTAAGAGATTTTAAATTGTGATTATTCTTTCTAATATTATTATATTTGGTTTTAATAAATTTCTAGAACTAGGATAAATAATTTAAACTATTAAAGTGTTAAAAAAATTTAGTGATACGATAAAATAAATTCAATTATAGGTAAGTGAATATAATGTGATTATTCCTAATAAATTATCCAATATATGATTAAGAAATTCCACATTAACTAACTCTCGAACTCATAATAGATGAGATAGATGCAGTATCTTATAGATTATATAGTTGATGGAATGAAGAATCAAATTCATCCAAGTATGGAATATTGAATGAGTCACCCTGAGGAATGTATGGAAGGAAGGGGAAAGTTTTTTTCTTTTTAAATGAAGGAAATGAAGGAAAACATTGTTATTGTGAGTTTTTTTTATTTAGGGAGAATAAATAAATTATCTCTGTTAATTGTCTCTTTTAAATGATAAATCTAAGACCATTTATGGAACTATGTTATACAAAAAATTTGTGTGAATGGGTTTATTTATTTATGTATTGGGATTGATGATTTATATTGTAATGATAGAATCTAACCAATTTTGGTTTTAATATAATAATAATATAACATCTAAAGATTATAATACTATAGGATGAATATATTTCATCATGTGAAATTAAATTATGTGTTAGTTATAAAATCATGGATTTATGTGTTTATTATTGATCATATGTTAAAGGTGGAAAACAATCGTTTTATGGTTTTTTTGGGGTTTTAATGTGAATAATTCCATTTTAGAGAAGTTTCATTGAGATAATGTACATAAAACCCTTAGGCTCACCATATATCATTATTTAAGGAAGATTACATTTTCATAAGTTTAATTTTGTTGAAAATATTTACGTTTATAACATCATTTATTTTCATGGTTATTTTATGGTATGTTCAATATATTTAGGGGGGTGCAATAAGAATTATAAAAAATGTTTTTAGTATAAATTAAAAGAGTCCACATTAGGATATTTCATGTGGATTGAACACTTGATAAAAGAGAAACAAGGTTTCTTCACCTAATACAAGCCTAAATGATGTATTGGTTAATATGAAAATTCCTTTTTTATGATTCAAATATAAATGATTGAGATGCTTTTTGGGAAAATTAAATGTTGGGATTTTACATGAGCAATAATTCTTGAATTATTTTTAGTAAAATATATCGTTCTAATTAGAAAATATTGATATCAAATTTATTCAATGAAATTATTCGAATAATTATGATATTACATGATTGAGGAAGATATAGTTTTAGAAATAATAATTTATGACTGAATATTTTTGATTTGGTAATACATACAATTTTAACATAGAAGGATATGATATCATTTCTTCCCTAATTTTAGGTTTTAATCATTTTTGGGATTTTTTTTAAATGTTGAGAATATTTATTAAAATAATGATATATGCTATACATTTGGGGTTATTGTGTAAGATTTAAAGGATAATGTGGTATTTATTCACCATATTTTTCATTTATTTGGGAAATTATATTAACTTGTCATTATATTTTTTGTTTTGGATAATGTATTATGATATCTAAAAAGGTTTGTTATCATTTTATGAATTATGTGGTCAATAATGAGTTTTTTATTGAATTGGTAATCTAAATTTCATTATGAATACTAGTCATTTGTATAAAATGATGAAAGTAAGTTAGTAATTTATTATAGGGTGAAACTATACATATTAAATATGTTAATTTCCTTATACGCATATTCTAGATAGGAATGTAACTCCTAAACATTCGAAAATGGATTTTTAAATAAAATTTTATATATTTATGTTTATTTCATATGATTCTATACTCTTTTATCCATTCACATACTAATTGATTTCTCGTCATTATCATTCAACTGAAAAGGTTCATTTATACTCTATTTTTTCTCTGGTGTTAGTTTTATACTCGAGACCCATATTCTCTATTCCCAATAATATTTTCAAACATGAAATCTCTTTTATGTGTTATTCTAAATAACAAACATACTAACATTTCATTGATATCAAGATGATGTATTGTCATTCCTTTTTATGATGTGGATTTCCAGTAAATGTATATATAAATATTAATACTATGATTGTTGGGATAGGGTAAAAATTATTATTATGAAATTTATTAGTGGTGGATATTTTAATTCCATGAAATATTAAAATAAAAACATTGTGTTCTATAGATTATACGATATAAATCACAGAGCCTAAATATGCCAAAAATATATTTTTTTTATATATGACCCTTATAACCAAGGTGAAATTGGATTACATGAATAGTATTAAAATAACTCTAAAATAAATATCAAATTAACAATAAAAAATATGTATTTATATATATATATAAAATTATCACCCATTTTTAGAGAATCCATTTTTATCTAATATATATTCTCTTTAATAATGATTCTTATATTGTTTTTTGAGAAAATAATATAATTAAGTGTTCATAATTTTAAATAATTTATCTTGATAAAATGAAATTATTTAATGGTTTTTCAAATGAAAATTATCATAATTTCAATTTTTGGGGTCTTTCTTAATTTAATTATTTTTCATGGAATATGTGAAAAACATGTTTAAAAAAAACTACTTCCAAATGATAAATGCCTTTATATATTAATAAATTTAGTGGTTTTATAAGATAAATTTTATATTAAATTTATATATTATATATATATTGATGATTTTAAATACATATAATCATGATCCATAGTCATATAGTTAACGTAATACCATCTTAAGGTGGAAAAACTATTTCCCAAATAAAATCATTTTCGACAAGTTTTTTGGGTTTAATTTTAAATTATGTTATAAATAATATTTGAATTGAAGATGATAAAATGCATCCCATATTTTTATTAGTCATTATTAATATTAGGTAACAATATAGATATATGTTTTGATCATAATGAATAGTAAAAAACAATAAAATTATGTTATCAAAGTTTTGGAAAAAACATGTTTTTTAGGGATCAAACTAAAACGATATATTTGTTAATTACCTAAAATATTTTCTAATTTCTATTGTAAGAAAATATACAAAAAAACATCATATAAATCTATAAAATTTAATATTTTGGAGATATTTGTCTTTGATTATGAATTTAAGAATAAGTTAAATAAACAAAAAGAAAAAATCTAATACTCTTACTTTTAAAATATCTAATGTGATCTTGTATGGATAAAAAATATGTACATTCATTTAAAAAATTTAACATTATAGAAAAAGAAATTATATTTATCTTGATAATTTATTTTCAATTTTTCTCTAAAAAATAATTTACTCAAATAAATAAGGAACTCAGATATTGTAATTATTTAATTTAAAGAAAAATAAAAAAAATATATTTTAAAAAATTATAATTATTATGAATTTAACAAAGATTGTTGTACACGATTTTTTTTCAGATTTTGTATAATTTAAAGGAATTAATATTTGTATATATTTCAATTCCATTACTGTCTTGATGTTTATAGAGTAAAATTAAAAGAGAAGCGTCAATATTTAAATAGATTTTATTTTATAAAGAATAATGTCTAATTAAATGATTGAAATTATTGAAAATATTATATTTTACCTTAATAATGGGGAATGTTTAGAAAATCATTCATGGTCCATATTTGTTCTATTAACATTTTTATATGAATAATACTTTTCCCTTATGAGTAAAAACATTACTTATCTCAGTTATGGTTAATATGGTATTTTGTGTGTCACATGCTCATATGTAAAAATTAACCATTCACACCTAAAGTATTTTAATTTTATAAATTGGATTGCATATTAATATTTAGTGATTCTAAATTATCTAATATGGATCATATTATTTTTATAATTATAAGATCAAATACATAGGTAATATAATAAAAACTGGGTACCATATTGAATAATAAAATGGTAAATTTTGTAAAAAATAGGGGTCAAGGGAATAACATGTTAAAAAAATGTTTATTTGTTATGTTTATGGTTTGGATAAACCATATATTTTTGATAATCCATTAATTATCACTTTTATTGTCACATGACCAGATATAAAATATCGATTATTGAATAGTTTTGGGTATTTATAAAATGACACTTCTTCACCCTCAATAAAGGGAACCCTATCTATTATCCTCTACATATGTCAAAATCATTTTGTTTTGTAAAATAACAACTCAAACACCTTAACTAAATCCCCACCCATGACCTATTGGAATAATTTTTTTCATAAAAAAACTATATGGACGCATTTTGTTCAAAATTGAAGAGTTTTTCCAATGAAGATGAATTTTTCTCGATAATTCATTTTATTTTTATTTTTTCATTGACCTCAATCTAATATTATTCAAATATTGTGAAATAATTATTATTGTGTCACGAACCAAATCTGGTCTCCATCAAAACCGGCACCATACCTAGTCCTTAGAAAGGTTGAAAGGGCTTTCCCGATCACCGTGGGTAGGCACAAGTGCCCGGGTATCATAAACTAAAAATTGGGAATGATTTTCCTGAGATTATAAATATAAAAAAATAGAAAAATTTGATAAATCAAATCTGGGTTTTTCAAAAAACAAAAATCATTCTTAAAAAATTTGTAGAACTGAATTACAAAGTTTAAAACAACTCTCTAAGTCTTTAACAAATGTTGAAAACCAAAAATAACATCCCGAGAACCATACTAATGGAATGAGGAATCACCCTAAAGACATATCCACCATACAACACCAAGATGAACTGATAGATACCTGAACCATTGGAACAAAATTTGTACCCAAACCATCGACATAAATAACCATGTCTACTTACACTCAAAGGTGTTTGTAGGGTGTGAGATAATTCATAGGATGATACCACCAATAAGATATTTTTGTGTGATAAACATTTTAAGAAAAATATGCATGTTTACAAAAATATGAAATACTACTTACAATTTCTAAACTATTCAACTTTAAATAAAAACATTTTTTCAAGTGGGATACATTAAATGATCAACACTTTTAAATTAAATAAAAAAAAGAAATGCACCATTCCCAAAGTCTGGCACAAGTTCTCGGGTATCATATATTTTTTTTGGGGAATTATTAACCCGAATATGAAGTATAAAACATCAAAATTAGTTGATAAACCGAATCTAAAAAATTCATACTGAAGGAGGTTTATAAAAAATCCAGAATTGAATACATAAGATCAAACATAATACAAGAGGTCTAAGGACACAAATAAATAGCAGCAAAAGAGCCCCAAAGACTCCACACAGGTAGGGGTCATCACCCACAAGCCTTCTACACAACACCACACCATGGATGTGAATTAACACCCTGAACCGTCATCACCAAAAGAATTTCCTTTACATCCGTCTCGCATGAGTTCTCTTTTAAAATGCATAATTTCAGTCTACCCATTGTATTAGGGAGTCCGTTTGGGCCTCCCCTGTTCGTGTCTCGATTCTGTCTCAGAAATTATGTTGTCCCTTGGGGTGGGATGTCCATTTTGTCACCCCGTATCACTGACTCAGTTTTCTCCATGGTGTTTTCTTGGTATAAGGTAGTCTTGTTCAAAAGATATCAAGATAACTTTTCATACTTGTATTAATGTTGTATTGGAGCATGACCAATGGTTTTGTTTAAGTATGTTTGTGGTAGCATTAATCAGGTTTGTTTTTCATTTTAGGTTGATTGTTTGAACATCATCTAGTAGTGTTGAAGGTGTTTTAGTTTTGGATATAGTTTGAACATGTTTGATCATTTCTGGTAAGTGGGTATGTATTTGTTAGGGAATAGTATTCTCTTCCATTGTTTGATCAACTGGAGGTGTTTGGCCTTTTATAGGTAGGTGAAAATGTGGTCAGGGAGTCCCTCTTGGCCTATCTTTTTGGATTTGTTTTTATATATGGTGTTGTTTTGGATTTTCAGGGGAAAAAAATCATTATGGCGGGGATAATTGTCACACTCAAAATTTTAATTCCATGATATGTTTCAAATCCTCTTTTGGTTCTTATATTTCCCTCGGTTTCTGGGTGTTCTGGGTTTAATTTTTTGGCATATCATGTGGTTTTGATCTATGACCTTATTCTTGGGGGCATTTTATGGTATATGGGCTCATCTATTGTCAAAGTGATGGTATGAGGTTGAGGTAGTATGGAGTTTTATTTGGCACACTCTTAGTGTGACCCCTTGTGGGGTATGTTAGTTGGGATCGTTTATACACATGAATTGGAAGAGTATTGGGGTGAAAAGAGTGCACTGATTTGGGAACTTTTATCCCATTTAAATTTACAATAATTCCACCTAGGTTTACCCTTGGAATCCCAAAATTTTTAGGATTATGGTTAGTTTTTGTTTGGCCATAACATTCCGAACAGTTAGGCCACACAATTTACTAAATTGTGCAGCCAAACCATTCAGGGTGTCTAGCTCATTAATATATTCAGTGTTTTTACCCTTTTACCAATCAAGAAATAAACCAAATCAACCCATCTATTCTCCATTTTGTGCCCTAAATCCATGTACAACCTCCAATGTTTCTCACACTCCCTTGGACCTCATCTTTGAAAGGAGAATTGATTGGAAAACCTCAAAATCATGAAATTAAATCTTCCTCTAATTGATTTCATTCCATTTTTAGGGTTTCATTCAACTTTTATGAAGTTCAAATGTGTCAAGTAGCTAGGGTTTGAACCTAGGGTTTAACTTGTACTGTTTTTGTGAAATCATGCGGTTTAGGCTTGGTTATCACCCCCTTTTAGTGCAGTAGTGTTGCAGTAAATGTTTCACACCAATGTTGGAGGGTTTCAACAATTTCAGTAGGTTATTCCATGTGTATAAAATTATTTATGAGTTAGCTTGCTTGGTTTATTAATTTAGAATATTCTTAATCTATTGTGTGGGGTGAGAAAACCATTTTTTGTAGAATTAGTAAATCAGTTAGTGTTAAAGTTGCATTTTTGTTTGATGTTGTGTACTTTTCAAATGTAACACATGTGATATCTATTTTGGTAGTTGTATAAAATATTAAATTTATTTATGAGATGTTGAAGGGGGCTGAAAATTCTTGTTTTTAATTCCTTAGTGTCATGTGGGCTTCAGAAGGGGTATTTGAATGAGTTTTCTGTGTAAAACTGTGTTATACTCTTTAAAAATGTTTGATAAAAATGTGTGTGTTTCAAGTGTATAATCATGGTATTATTTGAGGAAATATTATAAAACACATTATTTGTTTAATAATTGGTTCTAGGGCTTCGAATTATTTTTTTCATTGGTATTTTTGTGATTTTTGACTTGAAATATGATTTTGAAATGGGTTTGTTTGTAAAACACGGTTATACTCCTTGGGTTGGTTTTATGAAAATTGTAAAAGATGTAATGTGTTAAAAAACTTGTGAAAATGATGTTTTTGTAATATTATGGTGGGTGTATGTTCTTAAAATGAATTTTTGAAAGATAATGTTTTCAGTTGTGATGTCAAATATTTTGATAATGTTTTATAATTTTTCAAGGTGATTTAAGAAATTGTGATGTGGGTGCGAAACGTGATTGTGGGATTTTTTGTGTGAGTGTGATGTAAAAAATGAATTCTGTTTATGAATGATGTATTTTTTAACATGTGTGTGGGATGTTATGTGATTTTCACAATCTTAGAATGATTATTTATAAAATTTTTGAAGGAATTTTTTAAGTGTGAATGATATGCAAAAAGTGTTGTGGGATATTTTTGTGTGACTATGGTTTCGAAATGAATTTGATTAAAAAGGGGGATTATGTGATTTGTGTGATATTCACATGGGATGTTTAGTGAATGTGTGATGTGTAAGAGGTATTTTCATGTGAAATTTATATTTCAATTTTTTTTGAAGTTTTTTTTGATCACAAGAGGGAAACCTGAGTATCTAGGTGGGTGGACGTGTACTAGTATTCTAGTGATTCCGTGTGGTTTGGCATTAGTTTCATGCAAAAAATTTTACACATACAACACTAACTATATATTATGATGATGATGGGGGACCACTAGGTTACTGTTATATTCCCTATAATTGTCTCGTGCATGAGAAAAAATATTTTTAATGGTTACTTTCACCGAGATACGTGGTACCTGGGACCCACAACGAGCTACTGCCTAAGCATTATTTCCCGTTGCTTGTGCTCATTGGATGATTTATGTTTACAGTTGGAATATGGTATGTTGGGATAGAAAAATCATTATCTTGGGTATTTTATTTAAATATTTCTATTCTTTAATGTATCCATCTTGAAAACAGTTTTTAATGAATGTTTCATCTTTTAGAAATTGTAACTATCATTTCATGTTTTTGAAACCATTCATGATTTTGGTCATTTAATGTTAATCACATGGAATTTCATTGTGTTGGTATCCTATGGGGGTTTATCTCACACCCAACTTACGCATTTGGGTGTAAGTTGAATTGGTTATTTCTGTCATAGGTTTGGGTACATATTTTGTGCCAATGGTTCGGGTATCTAGTGGTTCATCATGGTCCTGTCTTGTGAAGATAACTTGAGGGTGGTTCCTATTTCCTTGAGGATGGTTCTTGGGCTGTCATTTCTTGTTTTATTCATTTTTTATAGTCTTTGAGAGTTTTTTAAACAAAATAATTCAGTTCTGAAGTTTTTTAAAGGGTGATTTTGTTTGAAAAATCCAAACGTTTTTAATGGATTCGTTTAATGTTTTATGTTTATAAACTCAGGTAAAATTTTCCCAGTTATCAGTTTATCATACAAGGGCACTTGTTCCATCCCTTGTGGATTGAGAGAGACCTTATGAGCTTTCCATGGTCTTGGTATGGTACAAATTTTGATAGAAACCTGATCCAGCTCGTGACATATAGTATATTCAAAGTATAAATATTTTGTTACTTTAATATAATTAAATATATTGATCTCCTCCTACATATAATGTGAGACAAAAACCCTTAACGAGCCGGTGTAATTCATTTTCAATAACCACCTCTCTTGTCTAGTAATCATGTTGTTTTGAATATAAATATAAAATAATATGTATGAATTAGTTCTACATTATGAATCATAATTTCCTATTTTCCTTTTTTACCATACAATTCCTTTGAAATTGATAACGTCTCTTAGGTTTACATGTGGTCTACCACTCTATTATCTAATGTGATACATGTTTTTTTATCATTACATGGATTGTAATATGGATATTTTTTTGAATTTATTTAATATATAAGGTATATATTATAAAAATATAATTCCGGAAACATGATATCATATTTATCATTATTTAATTTAGTATTTTTAAAAATTGGATACAATATTCAAGAATACATATGACATACAATATTCATTAATGATGTAATAATTTTTTCAATGTCTACAATTTATGGAATACAATATATATTTATATAGGCATATAATTATTATTTTTTAGAAATTATGTAAATAGAATCAATATGCAATGAAAAAAACTACTAGACCAAAACATACATGAAAAATCAATATGTTATTACATGAAAAATTGACGTTAACAAATAATTATTAATAAATTAGTTATAAAAAACATTAGTAATATTATATGATGTTAAATATGTGTGTATTGAAATTGAATACATATATAATAAACATATATTAATTAAATTGTATTTTTGATTGTTAATTGAGAATTTATAGACATGAGTTAAGGGTATTTGTCTCACATTCATTTTTAGAGGAAACATGCATTATTCAAAAAAAAATTCATTTATTTGGGATATATATATACCATTAATGTGTTATTTAAATGATATGATGAAAATATGGGACCTACACCACTAAATAAGGTTATTTATTTCATGTTTTTTATATTCATAAGTTACCAATGTGGTAATTTTTTTTACAATCTCATTTTTTATTCATATTGTATATGATTATTCTTCTAGTGATCAAATATGATGATATAATTTTCATGAAACTTAATGTATTATTTCTATATTGGTTATTTATTGTAAATAAAGGGATTCTTTTTATTTTTCATCCCATTATGTACTAAGTATAGAAAATGAATATTTTCACATAAAAGAATCAGTATTTATCCCTTCCGTCAAAACTCCATTCACATCCATAACATGTTTTTTAAAAAATATTTATGAAAATGGCCATAATAATTTTCAGATATTGATTAAATATATTTTTAACCATGTATTAATGTTATCAATTTTTTTTAAATTAATTAAATTTTCTTTTTGTAAATGATTATCTTAAATTTTTTTATAAAAAATATGAATTGAATGCATATTTTAACAAGTATGACCTGAACATAAATTGTCATTATCATGAAAAAACAATATTTGAATCTTATTTAAAAGTTTTCATGGTTCTTTTAAAGAATAATAATCAATTTGTTATTCATGATTATTAATACATCAAATAATGGATTTTCAATGTGGATAGATTATTTTTTTTAAAAATTGTTTTAATGATCATTTAATGTGATTTAATTTCATTGGTGACAAAAAAATTGGATTATAGTTATGATTATAAAAAAATATGATCCATTGATATCATAAATATTCCTCATTTATGTGTTTCATTATTATTATTTAAAAATATTTATAAAACATATTTCTTTTCCACTACTGAGGCTATAATTAAAAGTTTATGAAGCCTATTTTCTTTTTTGTGGGTTTTAATATGATGAATGGTTTATGATCTTCTATAGAACAAATGTATGATTTTCATTATGTGTGATATGGACCTAAAATTATATATCCCTCCACTAAATGAGATAATTATTAATGTTTTATAATATAAAAGTGTTCACTAAAAGTTATCTAAAGACTAAAGGAAATCATGGAATAAAGGAGGTCATCCCAATCACATGACATGGTACATGGGAGGATATCCCATTCTCTAATAAGATTCAATGTTTCTAATAACCTATATAAAATATTATGAATTTCATGATAGGTATCCATGAAATAATAATATCTATGATTATGTGTATGACACAAATCAAATACATTCATCATTGTCATTGTATCATGGATTTTTTTCATTAATTATATTACGATTCATGTCTTATAAACTAACAGTATTTATCACATGCCTATTTTTTTATCAATGATATGTACGGTATGGTTTTCCCATGTTATTCTAATTTTATCTCACCATTATTTCATGTCATGTTGATATCTCAGTTATTGACCCTTATTGACTATCTATGATCACCGATTTTTGTGTTTTCTCTCTCTAGGTTATTAAGAAATGTACTATGTATTAAAATTCATAGAATGATTCTATTGTTGAATAACATATTAGGATATGATACTATTTTATTTGGTTAATTTTTACTATATATTTCCATGTTTTCACAGGCTGTTAACTTATTCTATTATATTGTGTATCATTATGTAATTAATATTCACCAATTAAAATGTTTTATTAATGCATGAAATGTGTAGGACTCTATTATTTTTCTGCTTCTATATGTGTGTTCAATTGGAATTCTGAGTATATATTGAAATGGTTCTAGTATTTACACTCCATGATAGAATGTTTTTCGTAAGAATCCATGCCAAAATATTCTTTAATTGTGAAGTCCCACTATGTAATGAAAATATGTGAATTAAATTTTATATAATTTTAGGATCCATAAAATTATCATGTTTCCATCATTGAGTGAACATCATTTTCCATAGAGTGAGGTCACTAAATCATTGAGGTAGTATAATCACTTGGATAATAATTTTTTGTTAAGATTAGCTGTCACGGTATCATATTTGTATTCCCTGATCATGTACCATTCATAATGACATTGCAATGTAATAAGGGTAGGTGAATATTCTTGATACGATATGTGACCATGTGAATAATTTGTTTTCTCATGGTAAATTCCATCAATATATCATATACCCATATTTTGTCAAAATAATAAGATTATTGAGATCTACAGGGGAATAGGGGATATTGAAAAAATAAATGGTATAGGTGAATTCTTGGTTGATCATGTTTCACATTAATTTATTTTAAATATTTCACATTGGAAGTCCCCATTGTATTCAATTTTATTTTAACTAATTAGGGGATATCCCTTCAGAAACATTTTTCATTTTCCTGAAAAATGAAATTTTACAAACATCAATAGTTGTTCCTCATTTACATTATCTTATACTAATAACATCTATTTGTAACTATAACCAGTTTTCTAATTTATCTTCAAATTTAAATCATTATTATTGTTTAATCAATTTCTTTTAACCTAGATTATCATATACTTTACTTTAATATGAAAATAAAATATATGGAATTATAACTTTTAACTAAATATTGGAAATATTATAAATTAATCAATAATTTATTTGTCATATATTGATATGTTCACCATTTATAATAATTTATTTCATATTTATTCCTCCTGAATGATTTTACATGATTCTTGGTAATTTTTGGTGTTATCCAAATTATGATATACAATTCATTATAAGTTTTACATTACACGCTGTTAATATGAATATGATATGTGGTTCCAAATTTTAATATCTCTGAAATGTCTTATGATAATATTTCTATTAAATCATGTAATAATGGGATATGGGTATTGATTCCCAATCCACTATGTTATGGGATGTGGAAAAATAAATCTCAGTCCACTATATTTTCTTACAAGGATCGGTTGTCCAACTCCTTACATTATGAGATGATGGTTTATAATATTATTTATATTCAAAATAATTAGTTACTAATTAACTATAAAATATTATTATAAAATTCAATTATTATTATTTTGATAGATTATAATGTGAAGTAATATTATTTTTTTATTATACATTAATGATTTATATCACAATGTATTATATTTTTTATTGGGATTCCTCATATTAAGACATAAAATGTGAAATTCCATAAAAGTATACGTTATATTTTTTACCAAAGGATCTTTGAATATACTCTTATATGATATAAGTTTTTCATATGATTCCATGTAGTACCCATGGTTTGAGGAATGTGGCCTTTGTATATGCATTTTTATGTGTTTAATGTGCATGGGATGAGTTGGGAAGAGGTTGGGATAGTTTGGAATGGTTTTGAATGAGTTTGGAGGATTTTCTAAGGGAGAATAGTTTGAGCATGGTTAGTGGAAACCATGTGGATTCCCCAGGAAACTGTGCAGGGGAAATATTAGGCTTCACACCAAATGCACATTATTTTCCAAACCTTGCAAGGTAACCGTGCAGACCCTCCCTCTTGAGGCAGTTGCGTGCTCACGGTTAGCGCACGGTTTGCCAAACCGTACGGGCTAACCGTGCAGCCACTTAAAATTTGGGATTTTTAAGTCCGAGTTACCTCAACCATGAAAAAATGCTCCAAACTTCCTCCCACTCATGAATCACTCGGGTTATTCATCTCTCATGGGGTGGAGGAGCTTTCCAACTCATTTTGGAACAAATTTGAAGACGGTTCATGGTGTTTTGAAGGTGATTGATCTGGGTAAGTCTTCTCTCATGGTTTCCTTGTGTTTTCCTCTAGATCTACATCCTTCTCTTTCTGGGTTTTCTAGATCTACAATTTTTGTTTGTAGATCTAGGGTTGTAGTTTCCTTGGATGATGATTTTATGGCTTGTGAATGTTAGGGAATGATATCTAGAGAGGTTTCGGTGGTGCGTTCACCGGATTTGATGCGCGGTTGTTCGTGGGTCGATTTCTCAGGAACCCTAAAGGTAGGTGGCTTCTCTCTCGACTCCACTTGGATAGAACTAGTGGTTCTTTTTTACAATTAATTGTTGTGCAAAAATTAAATTATGATTTGTTATGTGAAAATGGTTGGAAATCCATTTGGGGATTTTTGGAAAAAAGGGTTTTGTGGTCAAATACTATTGTTGTGGATTTTAAAATGGAGATTTGGAAATGGGTTGCAGTGATTGATTTGTATAAATGGTTGATGAAAATAGTTTTCAATTAAGTTGTTGTTTTATTAAAATTTTGTTTGGCATGGAAAATTATTAAAGGTTGTTTTCAATAAATGAGTGATTTATTGATGTAAATTGGCATGTGTTGGAAATGCCTGCGTGTTTATTGTGCGACCTTGGTGCATTGTGCTGGTTGGTTGTGTGGAAGTGGTCGGGAAGTCTCACTACAACTGGTGATGGATAGTGGTCAGAAGAACCACCATTATAGAAGTGGGCGGGACGTCTCACTATAAAAGGTGATAGATAGTGGTCGGAAGAACCACCATTATGGATGTGGGTGGGATGTCTCACTATAAAAGGTGATGGATAGTGGTCGGAAGAACCACCATTATGGAATTGGGTGGGAAGTCTCACTATTAAAAGTGATGGATAGTGGTCAGAAGAACCACAATTATGGAAGTGGGAAGGAATTATCACTATAAAAGGTTATGGATAGTGGTCGGAAGAACCACCATTATGGGTAGTGGTCGGGAAGTACCACCAGTTGAGAATGGGTTGTGCAGGATGGGCGGATGTCCCACCGCAATGGTTGTATTGTTGAGTGTTTATTTGAAAAGATGGAATTTGTTGTGCTAATGTGAAATGGTGAATTGGCTTATTGCATGTTTGTTGGCTTTCCCTTGGTTGTTTGGTTTGGGTGAGATGGTTTGGTAAAGATGTGTTTGGATTATGTAAAGGGTTTTACTTGTGATTATTTTATGTAAATTGTTTTATATAAATTTGTTAATGGTTTAATCCAAGTGGCGTGTGTAGGTAAGTCATTTGGGGAGAAACCTACTAAGTTTTATTACTCACCACCTCATTTTCCAATGTGGTGTCTTTGTAGATGTCGTGTACCATGATGTGGGAAAAGGTATGGAATATCCATCCTTTAGTGGTTATTTGTGATGTCTTGGTGGTGCTCTGAGCTTAGAGCTTGGAGTGGAGCTGTGGTGGTGTCATGGCTTGTGGTATTTGGTTGTTCAGTTTCACCTTGTACTCTGATGTGGTGTGGACATGTCTGGTTGTATTTGTTTTGGGTTGTATTGTGGAACAATTTGGTTGTCTTTTGGGAATACATGTTTGGGATGAAAGTGCATGCGTCTCTAATTGTTGGTTTAGTTGGTTGTTTCTTAAGGGAAAATCATTCCCCAATATTCCTTGAAGCCCTCGACATTTATTTCCAGCCTTTGGTGCCTTGGGAACGTCGCTTAAGGCCAAGTAACCCTCACTGCCTCCTCAATCCAATGAGGTAGGGGCAGGGTGTTACAAGTGGTATCAGCTTGTTCGGTCCTTTGGAGTTGATTCCCGGATTTGGAGTTGACATTCATTGTGGTACATTAATTGAGTCGGGATGGTTTCAAGGCGTAGGAATGTCGGAACTTGGAATGTATAGCATAAAAGGACATAACTAACCCTTTTATGCTGAACTTCAAGTTACCAGGGAGTTGGGTACATAAGTGTTCGAAACTCTTATAGGCATTTGATATCTATTGGCATAGGTGTATCCAATGAGATGAGAATGAAATGCATGGTAGAAATGACTTCCAACTAAGAAACATATTTCATTGGGGTATAATGATTTATGATGTGGTATGAATGCATGGATTTTGGAAAATTCTGAATTGGATTTCAAAGTAGAAGGGTTTGACAATGGAAATTAGTTGTATTTTATAAATGGGTTGATTTCCAAAACATGGGGTTTCTTATTGTTTTAAAAAATGGTGCAATGTGGGAAATTTGAAATTGTGGAAAGCCTGGTTTTGATAGTGCAATGTAATTGCATTGAAATTGTAAGTCTTCTGTTTTAGGGAGTGAGGGTTATAGTGATTCTTATGTTGATAGAGATGGAACAAGGTAGACATCGTAGAGACCTATCGGAGGAAGATACTAGAAATGTGGTTGCACTTGAGTCCCAGGCAAACCAGTAGTTGGCCCAAATCATTGTTCAGGCTTTTCAAACAGTGCAGTCGGGACTGAAACCAGAAACACCTGTTACGATATCTATCACGGTTAGAAATCCATGTAATGGAAGTACAATTGTCCTCACGAGAGGAGTGAACCCTAACATTGAGATAAAGAGCATGGTGAAAATCTTTTCCCACTGACAAGGAGAAAATCAGAATCGGACCACAAGATTGATAAAACTTCCTCTGAGACCCAAGAGTAAACAGGGATGTTTTCAGTGTGGCTCCACGAGCCACATCAAGTTGGATTGTAAGGCACAACCTTGAGAATTTCATAACTGCAAGAAGAAGGGGAATCTTTAGCGGTATTACCGTAATGCTCTGAGGTCAGGTGTTCGCGACACTCCTCGGCAGGGGAAGTGTTAGCAAGAGAATAAACAACAAAGCTTGGCGAACACACATCTACATGGAGCTGATCAAGTTGTGGTGGATGATCAGTCCGTACCATCTAGAGTGCAAGGTATGGATCCTTGAAATTATACCTTGATACAAGTGTTGTTTGATACAGGTGCTTGACACTCTTTTTTTTCTGCACGTATGGTTCAGTTTCTGGGATTAAGGGTAGAAACGATGCCCTATTTTTTGAAATTTCAAACTCCTCTATGTCGAAGAGAGTGTCGTGCCTTCTTGTGTAGAGAATGTTGTATCGTTGTGGGTGAGGTTGAGATAACCTGGAATTTCTCAGTGCTTTAGATGGATGGGTAAGTTGTAAACATGGAAATGGATTGGCTGGTGGTGTTTAAGGCCCACATCAACTGTAATGAGAAGACAATGACTTTTACGACACATGATGGCGTTAGACATCTCTTTAGAGGAGAGAGGTGGGAAAGGCAGGGTGCAACGGGTTTGTTGGCACAAGCAGTAGACACATTATTGTATCAGTTGGCAGTGTTGTCATTTGAATTGATAGAGGGTGTTGATCATAGTGTTCTTACGGTAGTGGTAGATCAGTTCATGGATGTTTTTCCTGAATAATTATTTTGGTTACCTCTCGTAAGAGAAGCGGAGTTTACGATTGATCCCCTTCCAGGGGACATTCCTATCTCAATTACATCTTATTGGATTCCACCAGCTGAATTGCAGGAATTGAAATTCCAATTGGATGAGTTAGAGAACAAAGGGTTTATCTGGCCTAGCATGTCTCTATGGGCATCACCGGTGTTGTTTTTGAAAAAGTTGGATGGAACTTTGAGACTATGTGTTGATTATCAGAGACTTAACAAAGCTACAATAAAGAACAGTTATCCACTTCCACGAATTGATTATTTGTTCGAACAGTTGAGGGGAGCCCCCGTGGTTCTCCAAGATCGACTTGAGGTCGAGATATCATCATTTGATGGTGAGGAAGGAAGATATTCCTAAAACATCTTTCAAAAGTAGACATGTCCATTATGAATATGTGGTTATGCCCTTTGGTCTAACAAATGAACCAACTATGTTCATGGAATTAATGAATCAGGTATTTCAGAGATATCTGGATTCATTTGTGGTGGTGTTTGTAGATGATATTATGGTGTATTCAATGACAAGGGTGGAGTATGAGAAACACTTGCTGATAGTGCTGCGGATCTCGAGGGATCAACAATTTTATGCCAAATTTTCAAAGTATGAATTTTGGATTCAAGAAGTTCATTTTCATGGCCATGTAATTTCTAAAAGGGTTGTTTAATTGGATCCAAAAAAGGTAGAGGCTGCTATATTGTGGCAACATCTGAAGAATTTTTTTAGGTAAAAAGTTTCCTCAGTCTAGCTGGGTATTATTTTCATTTCATTCGTGATTTTTCACATTTGGATTCCCCGATGACAGCTTTGACAAGAATGAATGTTCCATTCCAGTTGAATGAATAGTGTCAGCAGTGTTTTGAATAGCTAATGGGTCACCTTACATTAGCACCAATCATGGTTTTTCCAGAACTGGGAAAAGGGTCACTGGTGTATTGGATGCACCAGGATCAGGGTTGGGGTGCGTTCTCATTCAAGGGAATCATGTGGTTGCGTATGGATCATGACAGTTGAGGGTGCATCAGAAGAACTACACAACTCATGATTTGGAGTTGGCAGTAGTGGTCCATGCTTTGAAAGTGTGGCGTCATTATCTCATTGGTGAGAAATTCACGGTATATATAGATCATCAGAGCTTGAAACACATTTTATCACAAAGGGATTTGAATTTGAAGAAAAGGAGTTGGATGGAATATCGCCAAATTTTGGACTTTTACTTGATGTACACACCAGGTAAAGGAAATTTGGTGGAAGATGCATTAAGTAGAAAATCACAAGCTTATATGGACAAACAGGCATCAGACCAGTGGTAGTTGATGCCAGTTATAGCTGACATGCGGTTTGAATGTGAGGACCAGGGAAAGAGAGCGGTCTTCTTTCCTGTTTTGTTGATTCTTGACATTGTTTTTCTGGTTAAAGAGGAACATAAATCTAATTCTGAGTGTGTGACCATCGGGTTGAGACTCAATGATGGGGAGACTATTGAGGGTTGGAAAATAAATGGAGATTCAGTTTTGTGTTTTCAGAATCGGATGGTCATACCAGTTTCTTGTCAGGAGGATCTTCTAAGTGTGTATCATAATTCCAGGTGGGTTGTTCATCCTGGAATTCAAAAAACGTATAAAGCATTTAAAGCGCAGTTCTGGTGGGTTGTTATGAAAATAAGTGTGGCTGATTTTGTTTCGAGATGCTTGTCTTGTCTGTTGGTCCAGGTAGAGCATCATAGGCCAGCAGGACTATTTCAGTCTTTACCAATCCCTGTTTGGAAATGGGAGAAAATAGTAATGGATTATTCCATAGGTCTTCCAAGAACGGTCAGAAAGCATGATACCATTTGGGTGATAGTGGATCGGCTAACGAAGTTGGCCCATTTCATCCCGATTCGTGAATCTCTTACAGTGGAGGATCTGTCAAAAACCTATATCCAGGAGGTGGTAAAGAGGCATGGTGTTTTAGTTTCTCGTGTATTAGATAGAGATCCAAGGTTTACATCTCATTTCTGGAAATCCTTCAGCAATCCCTTGGGACACAGTTGACTATGAGCACAACGTATCACCCTCAGACAGATGGTCAATCCGAGAGTATGATACAAACTTTGGAGGATATGTTGCGGGCTTGTGTCATGGATTTTGGTGGCTCGTGGGAGGAGCACTTGTCGTTGGTTTAGTTTTTGTACAATAACAGTTATCAGTAATCCATACAGATGGCTCTGTTTAAAGTGTTGTTTGGGTGGCCATGTCATTTTCCACTATGTTTGGTGGAAACTGGTGAGTCCTCAATGGTTGGAACGAGCCTTGTCCAGGAGATTATGAAGAAGATCAAGGTAATCATAAAGAGAATGGATATGACTCAGAGTCGTTAGAAATCGTATGCAAATCATCGTCGATTACTGTTGTCATTCGAGGTGAGTCATCATGTTTTCTTGAGGATCTCTCCTAGGATGGGACATCATCGGTTTGGGAAGCAGGTAAAGTTATCTTCGAGGTATGTTGGACCTTTTAAGATTTATGTGCGGGTTGGTGAGGTGGATTATTGTTTGTCTTTTCTACCTAGATTAGGTGCCATGCACAATGTGTTTTATGTGGCGTAGTTGAAAATGTATCATCTGGATCGTGACCATGTGATTCGATGGGATCATGTTGATCTAGAACTTGATGCTTCGTTGGTGCACATGCAAGTGAGGGTTGTGGATAGGCAATTTAAAGTATTACGTGGTAAAATCATTGGTTTAGTTTGGATTTTGTGGCATCATGGTTAGATTCAAGAGGAGACTTGGGAGCGGGAGAAAGAAATGGTTGAGCAGTGGCCTGAGCTCTTTCGGCAAAGAGAGGGTTCAATACGTTCCGAGGATGGAAAGACCAATGGTGGGGAGAATTTAGTACCCCTAGTTTGAGGTATGTGGTCTTTGTTTATGCATTTTTATGTGTTTAATGTGCATGGGATGAGTTGGGAAGAGGTTGTGAGAGTTCGAAATGGTTTTGAATGAGTTTGGAGGCTTCTCTAAGGGAGCACCATTTGAGCATGGTTAGTGGAAACCATGTAGATTCCCAAGGAAACCGTGCACGGGAAAAAGTAGGGTTCGCAGGAACTTTGCCCAATTTTCCAAAACGTGTGTGGAAACCATGAGAACCCTCCCTCTTGAGGTAGTAGCGTGCACATGGTCATTGCACGGTCTTCCAAACCATGCGGCCACATAAAAGTTGGGGTTTTTAAGTCCGGGATCCCATGGGATTGACCTAAAACGCTCCAAACCTCCTCCCACTCATGGCTCACTTAGGTTATTCGGTTCTCAGGGGGTGGAGGAGCTTTCCCACTCATTTTGGAAGAATATTGAAGAGGGTTGTAGGTGTTTTGAAGGTGATTGCTCCCGGGTAGGTCTTCTCTCATGGTTTCCTTGCGTTTTCCTCTAGATATACATCCCGCTCATTCTTGGTTTTCTAGATCTACACTTTTTGGGTGTAGATATAGTGTTTGTGTTGCCTTTTATGATGATTTTTAGGCTTGTAAATGTCAGGAGAGGGGATCTAGAGAGGTTTCGGTGGTGCGTTCTCTGAATTTGAGGCGCAGTTGTTTCTGGGTCGATTTCTCGGGAACCTTAAAGGTAGGTGGCTTCTCTCTCGACTCCACTTGGTTAGAAATAGTGGTTCTCTGTTAAAATAAATTGTTGTGCTGAAATTAAATTGTGATTTGTTATGAAAAATTGGCTGGAAATCTATTAGGGGATTTTTGGAAAAAAGGGGTTTTGTGGTGAAGTGCCCTTGTTGTAGATTTTAAAATGGAGATTTGGAAATTTGTTTCTATGATTTATTTTTAAAAATGGTTGATGAAAATGGTTTTCAATAAAGATGTTTTTTTATTGAAATATTGTTTGGCATGGAAAATGATTAAAGGGTGTTTTAAATAAATGAGTGACTAATTGATGTAAATTGGCATGTATTGGAAATGGTTGTCTGTTTGTTGTGGGGCCTTGGTGCATTGTGCTTGTTGGTTGTGTGGATGTGGGTGGGATGTATCACTATAAAAGGTGATGGATATTGGTCAGAAGAATCTCCATTATGGAAGTGGGAGGGAAGTCTCACTATAAATGGTGATGGATAGTGGTCGAAATAACCACCATTATGGAAGTGGGCGGGAAGTCTCACTATAAAAGGGGATGGATAGTGGTCGGAAGAACAACCATTATGGATGTGGGTGGGAAGTCTTACTATAAAATGGGATGGATAGTGGTCGGAAGAACCACCATTATGAAAGTGGGCAGGAAGTCAACTATAAAAGGTGATGGATAGTGGTCAGAAGAACCAACATTATAGAATTGGGAGTGAAGTCTCACTATAAAAGGTGATGGATAGTGGCACGAAGAACCACCATTATGGGCAGTGGTCGGGAAATACCACTAGTTGAGAATGGGGTGTGCGGGATGGGTGGAAGTCCCATCATAATAGTTGTTTTGTTGAGTGTTTCTTGGCAAAGTTGGAATTTGTTGTGCTAATGTGAAATGGTGAATTGGATTATGGCATGTCTTTTGACTTTCCCATGGTTGTTTGGGATGGGTGAGATGGTTTGGTAAGGGTGTTTTTGGCTTATGGAATGGGTTGTACTTGTGATCATTTAATATAAATTGTGTTATATAAATGTGCTAACAGTTTTATCCTAGTGGAATGTGCAGGGATGTCATTTGGGGAAAACCTACTGAGTTTTAGTACTCACCCCCTTCTTTGGCACTATGGTGTCTTTACAAGTGTCGTGTACTGTGACATGGGAAAAGGTAAAGAATATCCCTACTTTTTTGGTGCCTTGTGATGCCTTGGTGGAGCATGGATCTTAGATCTTGGAGTGGAGATGTGGTGGTGTAATGGCTTGTGGTGTATGGTTGTTCAGTTTCCGCTTGTACTCTGATGTGGTGTGGACATGTCTGGTTGTATTTGTTTTGGGTTGTATTGTGGAAATATTTGGTTGCCTTTTCGGAATACATGTTTGGGTTTAAAGTGCATGCATCTCTAGTTGTTAGTTTAGTTGGTTTTGTCTTAAGGTAAAATCGTTCCCCACTGTTCCTTGAATCCCTCATTATTTATTTCCAGCCCTTGGTGCCTTGGGAACGTCGCTTAAGGCCAAGTAACCCTCACTGCCTCTTCAAGACAATGAGGTAGGGGTAGGGTGTTACACTCCATGAGCTTGTTCACTTAATCATTCCATTTGTCTCATGTTCATGTTTCTCACATTATTATGACATGAAGATATTTTTTCTATAACTGATTGAAATTGATTTATCCCTTAATGGGAATTTGTTATCCCAGTATTCATAGGATTCATCATTTCCATTTGAATGTATATGAACATAAATCTATTGAAGAGATTTATTTTTTGAGAATTTTTGAGAAAACATATGATGTTTTAATAGTAAATAAAAATAACATTTAATTATTATCCAATGATACTAAGACATTAGGTTTGTTGTGTGTGTCTTAATATCAAGAGTATATACAAAACCATGTAAATTTTTCAATGGGTCTTCAGGATACCTTACTATGTATTAATATACATGAGTAATGCATGCATTTAAAATATTGAATTTGGGAGTGTAGGTATTGGGCCATATTAAATGATCTAAATTACCATATAATCAAATGTATAATAAAATTATTGACTTTACCTCAAAAAAGTTATTTTTTTGAAGAGGTTCAAGTAATAATCAATTAGAAATGATTTTATGTTTTAATGGATCCAAATATATATATAATAATGAGTATACAAATGAATTTAAAATGTGAATTGTAAATATTGAATAGAAATAAAGAAAAATTTTAAATCTAATTAAATATCAACAATTTATGATTTTAATTTAATTATTAGTTAAAATAATTTCTAAAAAAAGGTGATCAAGAATTGAAATATTATTTTTATAGAATGTAAAAAATTAACATTACCAATCACTTATGAAAATATATGAATAAAATATTTTATTATATATTATAAATATAATTTTATAATAAAACATTGATTTCATTAAGCCTCATACCATAATAATATGAATAGAAATTTTTTTAATCTATTAAATGAATTATTACACATTTGGGTAAACCATTAGGATATTAAACTAATAAATCAAGTGGATAATGATATTATCTTACAACTATTTGATTATTAACACTTATCCTAAATAACTAGAAATCATCTGGAATATAAAGATACACTAACAGTTTTAAATTTTTATCCACCCCCTAATATTTAATGGGATCATATATTTATTAACTATTAAATATAAAAATATTATATAGAATCCCTACCATTGTTTTTATAATAATAGTGAATAGTCAGAGACACTCTATTGTAACAAAATGAATAAGAATATGAATTCACTACACCCTTTAATTAAAAGAACTCAGAGTTCCCCAATGTAAATACCGTTATCTCGAGGTACCATAAACAATATATTTAAAAAATATAGGTATAATAATATTCTACACATTAACCATGATAATAAAGTACATGAATTACCATTTAGAATTTCATATTTTAACACTCTTGTTTAGAAAAAATTCCATCATATTCTAGAAATATCACTTTCTAAAAATCAATCCTCTTATTCTTCACTACATGTTTATTTATTTCATAATAGATATTTGAAAATATCATTTTTCTCATTTATTAAAACATTATTTATAATTTAAAGATAAATATTAAAATAATATAATTATTAATTAAGAAAATAAGTAAAACAAACCACATTAATATTTTAAAATATAACATAAAAAATATAATTCTGAGATATATAGTACATAATAAAATTATTTTATCTCAAAATATTTTAATTCCCACATGAAATTGAATATGTCAGATAAAACTTTGAATCTTCCAAATTCAAAATCATATATTTGGTAAATCTAATGAAATTTAATTATGAATCACCAATGAAATTAAAAATGTATCATCTTTATGTAAAATATCTTTAGAAAATTTGATAGTATTCCTTTTCTCACCAGTTTTTCAAAAATCCATGATGAAAAAAGTTCCCATTTCTTACATCTTCATGGAACATAAATATTTAGATAAAATTATGTAAAAATAGTTTTCCAAAAATTATCATGAAAAGATACATGTTATTTGTATTTTTTGGGCCACATGAAATATCATACATATTTTCATTAATGTAAATATTTATTTTCTATTAGTAGGTTCACCAAATGTGTGATAAAAACCTACATCACGACATTGGTATGATCAGAATCATTTTTTGGACATGATGGTGGTAAAAAATAATAATGAAAGAAGATCCTTTATATTTCTATAATAAATATCCATACCCAAGTATAATCATTATAAATATCGATGTTTTTTTTAAATTTTTTTACAGAATATACATAAATATTATTCATTGATTCCCATTTATCAATATATTGGACAATATGTAAAAAAATGTTTGGTTTATGGGATTTTTATTTTTTATTTTTAATAATAATGTGGTTAAAAATGTTATTAAATATTATTACTAGTAGTATCCCAATTTAGGTTTGTTGAAACTAGATGATCAATTCAAAATTCATTATAAAATATTCACTATGTAATGTATCATAATTCGAATAGTTTACTAAATGGTTCACTTATTATATACTATAATAATATATTAGTTATTATCATTATAATATACATGTGTAAAATTAAATACATTTCAATAATAATCTCCAATAGTGATATTAATTCTTCAATAATCTTAGTATTAGTAATTATATATTAAATTATTTCCAAATAATTCAAAAAAACATGAAATTTCCCTTCATTAAATATTGAAAATATATCCCTTAATCCTTATCAATGAATGTATACATTTTTTCAAAACATTAGTATTTACCAATAATTTTTAATTTCACAAGATCTCCATACACAAGTGCTTGAAAATATCTCCATTGTAATAGTTTAATATCCTATATTTAAATTATTTTCAATGCAAACAAAAAACAAATATATGATGTTAACACAGGAGAAATATTTACATAGGTATATAATTTTATAGAATATGTTATTATATAATGAATAAAATGATGAAAAAGTTATATTAATTTCAAAATTGTGAGTGATAATCATTTTTAGGGGTGAAACACTCCTCACTAAACTATTAAGTTGGATATAAATCGGTACAATCATTTGTGAAACTAATTCATTTTAAAACATTGATAATAAGGTTCCTTAAAAAAATTATAAATTTTTGAATCCAATTGAAAAATAATCCCATATAATGAATCCATGATCAATTATCTCAACAAAAATGTGTCAGTTGATTACAATATATATTATCCTTGAATGATGAATTTTAGTCATTCTATGATTTATAAGACTTAGGTTATTAATACTATTACATTAAGTTGAATTCATTTCATCAATAATATGATAATGTTCTTTCATAGTCAATAATATTTTTTTTGCATTTTTGAGTGGATTTTCATATACAACTTTTTTTGTCATCACTAAGATGAATCATGTCATATATCTGATCATAATAATATATAAAATTTCAAAATAAAAAATACCAATGAAATTTAAAATCCATTTATCGGATGAATGAAAATGAAAATAACCATATATTAATAATAACTAATAATATGTTTTTATACAAGAAAAAATAGGAAATCAATCTTTCCTTCAAAGTTACAAAGTTTTTCTTCCACCACTACCATGTTTTTTTATATAATATTGATACAAGTTATCATAATATGAAAAAAAACATAACCCCATGTCATGAACTTCTTTGAAAAAAATTATTCATGTAATTTTCTAACACACCATCACACTATGATATTTTAAATTGTTATATATTTATATATTCATCCAATTGATAACCTAGGATTTCATAGGAAAAAAATCATAAAATTTAAAGAAATCATCATATCATTGTTATTTTTTTAGTTGTAAATAAATATTTTATACCCCCCTTATATCTCTAAAAAGGAAATAAAATCATAATCAATATAATTATAATTAATTTGAACTCAAAACTCATGGACTAACAGATCTTCTCGCATTATGAATGATTGAATACATAAATAAATATGTAGTTAAAATATATGAACACCATCATGCATTATTCAGCGGTGTTAAATACATATAGTTAATGATTAAATTTCAAGGATGAGAACCATTAAATATCATGTATTGTTTTATAATACATTAACATGATTATATTACATGATTTATTCTGTGATGTTTCATCATTAAGAGACACCGATTATTCATATATTTTGAAATGATAAAACTATATATTTCTTCAATTTATACATTTTCATCATAGATTTGATATTTATTTGGAAATTTAATTATTTTTATTGAAATATTATAGAAAATAATAATCATAATAGATAAAAACCATATCACTAGAGAATGGTCCACATATAAACTAGTTCCATTCATTCAAGAAAATAATTCATCTCAAAACATATGCCATATTCTTACAAAATTAATATATTAATTCCTCATATTCTATAAAATAGTGTAGGTTTTGATGAAATACATTATTTTAAACAATAGAAATTACACCACTCCCAATTCATAACTAATAGGTATTTATAATAATTTATTTATTTGATTACTAATTTATCCTTAGTAATTTCATTACATAGTTTTCCTCAACTGAAGAGATAAATAAGTTCAATTACATATACATCATTTTTATCATATACACTTTAGATAACCTATCCATGAACTTTTTCCAATAATTTTAGTCTTCTTATAAACATGAATTTTATTGATGAACCATAATAGTCCTTATCAACATAAATTTCTTAAATTAAATCCAAAATATCCCCTTATTCTATAACTCTAATACACAACTCGTTTACTCATACATTTATAATTAATTAACATCATTTTATTTTAAATCGTGTCCTTATACATAGTAGTTACATATTCTATTTCAATAAATTTCATAATATAATGGATAAATCATATGTATTATTTATAAATAGAAGTATATACTTAATAAAATTCATTTCACATTATGAAACTCATTAATTTTGGTGATTTTAAAAGTAATGAAAAAATATTCATATCCAAGATCATTGAAAATTTTATATATTGTAGTATTTAAATAAAAACTCACCCAAAGTTTATTTTTATCACCCCATATAAAATAATCTCTAACATTGATATAGATATATTTCAAGAGGACATAGTTAGAAATAATCAAATATATGGGTTTTTCAATTTTATTTTTTCTATCAATACTATTGACTTGTAATTTCCTTTACTAATATGAATTAATTTTTTGTTGTCTTACCCCAATGAAAATATCAAATATTATCTAATTTATCATCATTAAAAATTAGATATAGATGTTAGTGTACTATATTATATGATTGGTCTATAATTTTATCATTTTATAACTGTGTATCTTCTATGATAATCTTCATGAATGTGTAATATATGAAATTTCTGTGAATTTTTAATTATTTAATAGACACTATACAATTATATTATAGTTATTATTAAATAATAAACATAAAGTTTTTCCTCAAAATCATATTATGAGATTGAATCATTGATATATTCACGAAAAAATTATAGAAATATCATTTATCATAAATATTTTTTCTTACACTTTTGTATTAATAAATAATTATTTGAAAACATCACCTATTAGAGTTTGATCATATTTGAGATGAGGTTAACCACCTGAATGATCATTAATTACAATATTTTTTGTTGAATTTTTAATTATTTTCCCATTAAATTTGAGTCTCAAAATGGTTTTATCCACTTTTTATTTAATAAATTGACAATCTTATTCACTGATTGGGTAGTTATTCCCCCTTTTATTCATTGCTGACATGAAAATTATCATATCCTTAAAATTGATTATATATTCCTTTTGGTGGAATTTTCTATATCTCTTGAGTCACACAGTTCAATTTTCTTTATATAAATTTTTATTAATGAAAAAAATAACAAAGAAACTCCTTCTCTGAGTATTAATTCCAATAATTATTTGTATCTCATAGATAATGTTATCTTGTTATTCATTATTATCATACCATCAGTATAATTTATTACAATTTTTTATTTAAATAATTTATTTCCTATTTCAATTCATATGGTATGTTCATAAATTTTCAAGATTCATTTCCCCAACTCGTTATTATGATGTGATTATAGAATATTACCCACCAATTCCATCTTAATACTTTTCTTTTTTCTTCCAAACTCTTTTCCTCCTATATTTTAATAAATGGTAAATTGTTATCCCATTGGATATGATTGATATACCTTATCTATCAAATATAAAAATTGATTTTGTATTTCTATATTGTTTTATGGATCCAAGAATTTTTGGTTTTTTTGGAATTTAGTCCCTCTAATATAATTCTATTTTTTCTTGGATGGGAAATACATGAATTTTTATCCCTTAACATCATCTGAAAAATATTATCCATCATAAAAATATTTATGATGAATATATATATTCATTTTAGTCCTAATTTATATAAATTCATATATAAAATCACTACAGAATGATCATTATATATATATATATTTAATCATTCGAAAATAACAATAAAAATCAAGATTAATATTCCATAGGTTATCTTTTTGTGGTTTAGTGTAATTATTTGTCTCTCCAAAATTATTCAATCTCCTAAGATGGGCCTCCGGTATCTTTTCTTTAACCATGAATTTTTTTATTATAACCATTTCAATATTCTTCTTTTTTAATAATGGTGCTGAATTTTTAGGTTTTAATCAAGCTTCATTGTTCAATCTATGTGCCTCACCATATCATTTTAGATGGAATATGGGATCCAAAAACATAGTTGAATTTCTAGATTAATTAACCTCTAATGATATTAAAGAATTTTCAAAATAATGTTGACATGCAATAAAACAACCTAAATAAGTTTTACCATATTTTCCCACTATTCTATTCAAACCATCAAGGATTCGGTTATAACAATAAAACATTGATAATTTGATAAATAATAATATTTTTGTTTCCTATATTTTATTTAATTTATAGTCTCTTTACTTTTATCTACAAATAAAAATTATCTATTATTAATACAATATATATTGTATATATATGATTAAAAATACATAATATCTATTGATTTTTGAGCCATAAATTGTTCTTCTTCATTAGCAGAATAAATATCCATATTGAAATCTTAGTCACTATAAAAATCCCCACCATCATCATATTTTATTCATGAGATTTGGGTAAGTCATTGAAAACCGTTAAATATTTTTAATTATGTTAAATAAACTCCACCATTTTTTTATTTCTATATATTTTGTTTTCTCCATTATTAATGAATGATTTTACTCTAAATAGAATTATGATTTAGGATTATCATTGATTTTACATATTTAAGGAATTTATTATGGATACAACATCACAGCCTATAAATTAAAACATCACGGGACACTACCCTTAAAAGTGTTTGGCCATTCCATGTTAGATTCCTAAAATATTAATAATCCATTTAATCATTCCTCACCCATATTTTGAATTTTATAGAAAAAATCCCATTGTTTCTCATGAATAAATTTCCTTATAGACATCCTCAATTAATGATTCTATATTTCTTTCAATACGAATTCTTTAGATTTATTCATTTTTATTGGATCATGTATATTTTTCTTCATGTCATTTTGAAAAATATTTTTACATAGAAAATTCCATAAAAAATTTTTCTATCCCTATAAAAAATTGATAAATAGTTTTATTGAAGTGATTTGGATTCCTCCGCAATACAAGAATCACTATATTGTGTTTTTATTGAAATCTATAAGTCTTTAAATTACCACCTAATTCATGGAAAAATATTATATAATTGTATAAGAACATTTATTTATATTTATAATCTAAAATTCAACCATTTTTGAAATTTTATATGATTATTAATCTATTCCTAAGAGGTTTGTACACATCCCAGTATAATGGCCTTGAATAGTGCTTTATCCATTTACTCAATTTAAGAACATCATTTATTTAAAAAATTTGAGTTACATTTTTATACAATAATGATGAAATAACATCCAAATAGAGAAAAATAATTTCACATTATCCAAATATCCTAATATATATATTTTTTGGTCCAAAAATTATAAATATACCAATATAGTGTGTCGTCGATGGGGTATATTAAATTAATACATAGCTAAAAAAGGATTTTATACCATAATATTCAAAAATAATCACATTCCATCATTCAACATATATTTATTTTGAAATAAATGAAAATATAAATATTTAAAGTGGCTCACATATGAATGGATATGATAAGGACTGACACAATCATTTATTTTCCAATGTACTAAAATAATATATTACTTCACTAATAATACATATAATTATAGAGTGGTGTTAAATTCATTCATGGCCTAGAACCCTCAAACGAATGATACATGAATTTAATCATTACAAATAATATCTTATTAGTTTTTTAGGATTATATATACATCTACATTGATTTAGAATAATATATTTCATTGATATAAGCGAGAATATAAGCATTATTTTCAATAATATATAAATAAATGTAACTATTTATCAATAAATTTTTCAAGGAATACTATCCATTTATATAATATCCATCTCATTCAATAAATACCTCTTATGGAAAATTAAACCTTTTAATCATCACAAAATTGGAAATTGTTTATTTAAAAACATTTAAAAAGACATTATTTATAATCAATTGATATAAAAACTATTTTAGCCATCCTTATAGAATTCATGAAATTGGTTTATCATATACTAGTCAAAAATATTATTTTGAGTATAAAAACCCATAAACTATAAAAATATAGAGAATAATATTTTCTCATATATTAAATAACAATTTAATTAATAAATTCCACCATGATATAGTTTTATTTGGTCATTTTTTAATGATTCAATGTAAAAAAGTTGATTCCTTATATAAAAAATGAATTTATTAAAACAGATAACTCTTTATATCATGATAGTTTAATATTTAGGTTACTATCAAACAACAATATTATATTTTTATATCAACAATAGGTTTTAACAAGATAAATCCATATATTCTACCACATTTATTCATTTTACATATTGTAAAAAAATATTTTGTGTTGCTCGATAGAATACATATATTTTTATAAAATTACTAAAAAATGAAGGTGAGTAACAAATACTGTCCAATGACACATTTTCCAATATTCATAGCAATAATAAGTTAGTTGACCATTTCTAGTCTTTCATATCATTATTCATTGTTATTTTAAAAATCATATATC
Source organism: Viscum album (assembly GCA_963277665.1). Taxonomy (NCBI): domain Eukaryota; kingdom Viridiplantae; phylum Streptophyta; class Magnoliopsida; order Santalales; family Viscaceae; genus Viscum; species Viscum album. The sequence goes on from OY728160.1 coordinate 447,439,116, forward strand.
AATCTAAATGAACACAATTATTTTTTATACAAAGGCTCAACATTTTTCAATCCTAAAAAATAATTTCATGGGAAAAATTAATGATCTAAATATTTTATAGAATTTTGAGAAACACCATGATGTAATAATCATATAACAAAACATTGTTTTTATTATCAAACCATTCCTCATCAAATGTTACATTAATATTTCTCAACGATTAATATGTCTCCATTTGAGGAATCGTTAATGATAAACTAAGTTATTTGGGGGATTGATAAAAATATTTTAATTAAATAGAACATAAAATAACTTATAATTTTTTTCATCAATAAATAATAAAAAAATTTAATTATATTTTTAATTTCTAATAATATTTATCATAATAAAATAATTTATCAACTTCTCAAAAAATATCCAAATTATGTTAGAAATGAAATTTAAATTTTATATTGTAAATTTACCTGAAAATGAAATATTAATTTTATTATTCAATTAAAATTATGTTATATGTATTTATATGGGAAAATATAATTTCATTTCACATAAAAAATGATTTCACAACCATTTTTATTAACTAAATAGATTGAATAGTTAGGAAAATAATGTGTAATTATTATGGTGAATACTGTATGACTGATTTATAACCAATAAAATAATATAAATGGTGATGTTAAAAACTATATATAAAATTTTTCGCTTTCTATTTCATATATTTTATCATTGATAATGTATTTATGATTTAAACATATATCTAATGACTGAAAAAAGAAATATTCACTGACCTAAGAAATTATTGTTTTTGATATATTTGTGGATTTTCAAAACAATTAAATTTATAATAAAAAAATAGTTTTCATTAAAAAATATTCCGTTGAAAAAAAGATTATGTGATTGTTAATAATTTTTTTTAAAATGTTACTCTTTAGGGTGACTCTTTAATCCACCGATAAAATTAATATCATTTTTAACCAAAAATGTCTCTAATGATGAGTTTATAAAAAAATATGTTTAATTATTTTGCTTCATAAAAACAGATTGTCTATTCTGAATCTATATTTTGTTTAAATGAGGGGTACCAAAAAAATTTATAACATGTATATTAATTTTGATGGAATTATAAAATTATTAATCATAATATATAAACACCTAATCAAATAATGTTGTAATATATCTTATTCAACTTCATCATAACCCAAAGAACATTGTATATGAATGTAGATGTACATTTTTCAATCACAGTTAAATTTTCCAATGTCATTAAAAAAGGGATATAAATAATTTTTTGAGGCATTCAATAATTTTTTATTTTATATCATCTTTTATTTGTTGGAGAAAATTGTTATACATTTGATTTCTGTGATATTTTTTATACTTCACTATTTGTTGATGTTTGGATGTAAATTTATTTCTTCCTTTTTAAATTAGATTGTTTTAAATTTTCATTTTAAATGATATTATATTGTGTAAAATTATATTTGATATCACTTTGTTACATGAGACACATTCTCTATAATTTAGTAACATTAGAATTAAGATGTTAGATGATATTAATAATACATGGAAGTATAATAGATCATTATAATTGAATATTTGTGTGGTAATATAAATACAATATTATAACCATTTGATTATGGTGGACATTGTTTAGAATATTCTTTGAATAAAAAACAGTTTTTGGATGATCGATTGTTTAGAATTTGTACACCATTAGTCTTCTCCAATGATTCCATTTCTATTTTTGTAAAAAATAGTAGACATAAATTGATTTGAAGTATTCTATAAGAGTATATTATATAGGTTATTAATATTGTTAAAAAATAATCCCTGATTTTTTATATTTTTATTATATTTTTATTTATTTATATTAATAACTATTTTATCAACATTTTAGTTTTGAATTTTATATATGATTCCTTCAAAAACATTTAATTGAATGAATTATGTAAAATTAAATAATTTTAATACAAGCATGGGAGAAAATTTTATGTTTCGTTTGACTAAAATTTATCCTCATATTGTAACTAAAATATTCCCCACCAACTAGGGAAATATTTTTAATCAATGACACTCTTAAAATTTAAATTTAAATATTTTGAATATTTATATTCATTTCAATCACATCGTTTAGTATGATAGGTCATTTCTCATTTTCTATGACATGAAATTTAATATTAATATGTTTAAATATAATAATTCAATCAAATCAGAAATGTATAATAGATATTATTATGAATACTAGAGATTCAATAGTGAGATGTATGTGATAAATACTAGTGTGGATTTTTTTCTTATTCTTTTTAGATATTATATGATAACATAGAATGTATCTTTTAATTTTACTCATTATGATAGAGATTATATTTCAATAAATTTTCAAGTTGAAAATATTCTATTATGTGATATTAGCTGATATATTTAAAATCATGATTCCTCATGATGAACAATTGATTTAATGTTTATGGGTGATTATGTGACCCACATTATAACATCAAAAAAATTAAAAATTAAATCTAGGATGCTTATGTATTGTTAATAATTATCATATTTTTAATCATTTTAATGTATTTAAAAAATCCACAAAAATATATTTTTTATAGGTGAAAATATATAATCTATCAAATAAAATATAATCAAGGAATTTCCAATTTTTAGAAATGATCATATACATTTTTTAACAATGGAATTAAAATTTAATAGTAACTCATGATACCATAAACACTCATAATATATGATTGAATAATGTGATTAGTACTTTTTTGAAATATAAGGACACAATAAAGAAATATATTGAAATGAAAAGAAATAAAAAAAATATAATTTTCTCCTATATATTATGTGTTAAATTCTATAGCTATTATATAATGGAAATTTACATATAAGAGAAAATCTAGTTTATTTTTTTATTAAAACATTCCACAATGTTCTATAGAATAATATTCCTAATTATCATGATGATTATTTTTATTCCATAATTTTTAGATTGATTACTAAAAGATAAATAATAAAATAAATCAAATATACTAAAATGAAGAATATTTTATGTTTTCTATTTCTTATGAATATAAAAATCCCAGATTCATCTATCCTAATTTTTATAGGCTGGATAAGAAAAATGAGGATCCATAATATCCAAAGTGGGAAGAGGAAAATTATTTTATAGATACTAATTATAAAATGATTTATAGTGGGGATTTGTTATCCAAAATTAGTAGTTATTTTGAGTTTGTTGATAACTAGAAGATTACATTTTTTAGGAAATTGATCCTCTATATGAATTTTACTTCATTGGTAATGTAATTTCTAATTCACATTATAATATATCTTTTGATTCTATTTATTTATCTGATTATATTATTGATAATGAGGATGATAAACGTTAAATGGAGGATATAATAAAATAAATAAAAAGTATTGACAAATTAATGAGTAGGTATAATAGATATTTAATAAAGATATAGTTAATTATTCTATATAAAAAAGTCTTCTAAAAATAATTCTATGATTTATTCATAGTATAGGTAATAATTTGATAATAAATAATAATAATTTTATTCTAGGAATTCAATTTTGATATTAGCAATAGATATATCGGTAAATGAGTTTGTTAGAGATCATTGATTGATTTGAATTTTATTGCAAGTTTATGTATGAAGTCAAATTTTTGTGAATTCATTTTGTTATTTAACATCCTAAAGAGTATCTTTGGTTATATTCTATAAAAAGTTGATAATGGATAGAATGAATCTAATATTAGTTGATATATGTATTCAATTATTATAATTTTAATAAAAGAAAATATTATAGAAGAGTGCACTACATTTCTCAAAATTAAATATAAGAGGGATTTGGATGAAAAAATTACCACTAAATAAAACATAATAATTTGAACATCATAATTAATTTGATCATAATAAACATGAAAATATAAAACATCGACGTTATAGAAACATTTTCCTTCCCAATGATACATTCATAAATACTATTATGATATAGGTGGTCAAGAATATTGGAGCATAATATTATATTTGTTAATGTATGTTTTATTCGATAAATTGAAATCAAATTTTAGGTACCTTTTTAGATTTTTGTTTAAAATCATCTCAAAATAATCCAAAATGTTTTTTATTAGGAAATGGTTTTCCTTTTTGTTTGAAATTTTCATTTTTATATTTTTTTCTCTATATAATTTTCATAAACATTAACTCCATACTCTATATTGAGTATTTCTCTATTTTGTTAAATTTCATGGATAAATGTTTTACCTACTATTTGATTCGATTAATGATATTAATATGATTTTAGAAAGAGTAAAATCATCTTTTGAAGAATATTTTTTGTCTTATGGATCAAAAGATAATTTCAAAGTGTTTAAATTTTTATTTCTATTATCTTACAAAATCATTATGTAATGGTTTTATTTTTACTATGGTTTTATTTTTTATAAATACTAATATATTATATTCCCTTATTATAGGGACAATTTTTGATTGGTTATCGATTTTTTCATGATATTAAATATATATAACATTAAATAAAGTATGAATAATATTTTTTTATATATGTTTCTAGAACAGTTGGATGAGATCAAATCAACAATTTTTAAAATGTTACTATTTAAATTGATGTTGATTTGGAGTTATTTTTCTTCATTAACTATTGAGTCATGTCTCTATTAAATAGTATATTCTAGATCACTATATCAATTTTTTGAATCTACTGGAAAATATTTTTATGATTTTAGGCCACAAGAGGATATAATGATATAAATAAATCAAAAAATGATAGTCAAAGGAAAATGGATTTTAAAGAATGAATCCTTGAAAACGAGTGTGATTATATTCCATGGATAAAAATGGATCATTTTAATATGTAAGGAGCATGAACATTCATATCCACATATTTTATTACTATTTAATGGAACTATTCACATCAGTAATACAATGGTGAAAAGAATGCATTATTGTTTATTCTTGAACAAGAGACTTCCTTTCTTATTGAAAGATATTGAGAAATTATGACACTACCACTAGATGTAGAGTCATTATTCTATTCATTGTTGATTCCAAATTATCTCAAAATGATTACTAAATTATGTAATGAATGATTTATGTAGATGGTCAATGAATTTCTTTAAAACATCAATCTTATAGATTGGAACCATGTATAGTCTTGTAGTGGGTAAAAGGATTATTTTTTCTATGTTATGTAGGAAATGAAACCATAAATAATATTGGATTTTTACTTACTGGAATTCAAGTGTAACTTATAGATGTTTGTCATCATGAAATTAATATGTAAATTATTGAGTTATGAGAAACTATGTAGTGATGTTAAAAGTAACTCCATAAATAGAGATATTTAGTTAACTACATCAAAAAAATACTAATGTGTGGTGTTAAGGACCATAGGACCACAGAACTGGTGAACAATACATTGAATAATGACAAGACTAATATCAGGTAACACACACGCCTTTTATTCATTATTGAAAATGTTATTCGAAATAGAGTAAGATGATACACATTTAAATGATAAAACAAGAATATATTATTTTATAAAATAATTTTGAAAATCCAATAATATTCAAATATTTAAATCCTCTAATTATAATGTTTTATAATATAATATGATAATTTTGTGAGATTACATGGAAAGTATTACGAATGTAACACCACAATTTTTTTAAAATAAATTGTAATTCAAGAAAATTGGTTTAAGTATATATATATATAACTATCCTATAAATTTAATTCTTTCATGTTAATGTTTTCAATTTCGAATAACGGTCATCTAAAATTTTGATATCTATCTTATTTTGAGTTTAATTGAACCAACATGATTTTTGGTGAATAGTAAAAAAAACCTAATGAATTGTTTTATGAATAGTAATATGCCCCCAAAGAATAGTAAAATGTATTATTATTTTATTTTCTAATGGATTTATGATAATGAAAACTTGATTAATTTTTCAAGGTCTTAAAAATGATATATAGATTTAAAATTTTTATTTTTGAATAAATGATGATTTTATTTTAAATACAAATTATTAATATTTAGAAAATTATTTTCCAAAAATGGGGTTCCATTTTTAATTCTAAACATAGATTAATTTTTTGGTAAAATTTTGGGGTTTTATTGAAATTCAATAATTTTTTGAATAGTGAAATATAGTAAATACCATATATCAAATTATAATGAAAATTACCACCTCTCCACCACTATAAATACAACCCTCATTCCACTCTTCATCCCACACCTTTCATGTCTGGAGCCCTAACTATGTTTTGACCAGTTCACCTCCCTAGGATATTCCCCAATACAAATACCTATTATTCTTACCAAAAGGCCAACACCTAGGGCCTTAAGAATGATATCAAAGAGAAGACATCAAGAAATAAATGTCCTATTTTGTTTTCTTTTTTTATTTCCTCTTCTATTCTTCTTCATTCCTCACATACTCTTATCAAAAAATAATTAATGATATAGTATCTTAAATATTCTAGATTACGTAATTTTTATTGAATACACAAAATTATAATTTGTCTCTTCTCCCACTTATTCAGCAAATAAAAACACCGTCTGTGATGTGTCGATTTATAGACATCAATGGAAATGTGATTTCAATTTCTTTTACATCCATTATGATAGGTAATGAAACCATTTTAATTTCTAAAACTGATTATAATTTATCTATTATATCTTATATAACCTTCTGGAATAATTTTTTGCACATGTCATTAATTTTTAAACCAAAATTAGTTCCTTTCGATTGATCAATCACCAAAATAAGCTAGACAAATATAATTACTGTTTTAACTTATGAGTCATCCTCATGTCAGAATTCAAAATGATAAAATTTATAATGTATGGTACTAGAAATATTTAAATTCCATTACATTAATATTCTATATTTTCACATCCAGTCAACAAGAATATTCATCATGAACAGATCACGGAAATCTTGTAAAGAGCACACCCAAAACAATGCAATGAACACAATAGTTACAATTAAAGTGTGAATATAATGTAATGAAATGATCATATAAGGTATTATAAAGATGAATATGTTATTTTAAGATATTAATAACATTATTTTAACCATTATAAATGCGGATAAAATTAGATTTAACTAGAAAAACCCGAGGATAGGGAATTCTTAACATGATTTCCATTTTAGGTGAACCTTCGACATCATTATTGATAAAGAAATAAAATAGTTTAATTGATAATTTTTTATTATATTATGTTTAATTATGTCTATTTATAGTGTGTATAAATTTTACATCAACACTAGTAAAAATAACTTCAATTATATGATATTTGTAAGGGGGTTTAATTTTAAAATATTCTTTTAAAATTCTATTTTAAAAAATTCAAAAGATACATTTTTTATAATTATTCTTGTTGTATTATTATGTTTCGGTTCATGAGAATTATTAATGGTGAATTATGGGACCAATATATCCCTTCATTTAAATGGGTATGTGTAATTTGTAGGTCGACCGAATGGTTACTCCAATTGTAAGTGTAATGGTTACCAAAAATGTAAAGTAGTTCTGAGGATTACAAATTATATGGTAGCCAACAAGGATACAATCTTATGTAAGTAATACCCCAATATACCTCTATGGTTCTATTTATGTTCTATATAGTTAATGTTAATCTCATGGAATTATCTTGTATTACAATGTATGTTTATATGGGTACACGTATGCATTTTTTACATGATTTCAAATGTTTGAAGTATTCATGGACTAATGTTTTCATTCCTTATTTTTATATCCATTAATATGATTTTGTGATCATACCAATTTTTTAAATTATTTTTACCAGATATAGGGATGTGTATGAAACATAAGGAATCCATGTTATATGGTATGATGATTTTTATTAAGAAAACATTTTTTATTTAAAATGTTTTATATTTTGGAAGATATGGATACAATTTTTTTCATACTTTCTCCATATGAATGTGAAATCTTATATATGTATTATATCCAAATTCACTAAACCAATAAACTTGAAAAGATACTCAATGTCAAAAGAAAGGATTTCTTGAATAAAATTCAATATTATGTAATGTAACAATGTCGGGTCCTTATAGTGATTATAAGGGAATTGGAGAAGAGTATGTTCAATATAAGGAAGTATAAAGGATTACATATATATATTCTAAGAATATTATAAATCAAAAACATTCCATTCCACCATAGGAGATTAGGTAAATTACTAATGTGGTTTATTATACTCTGACGATGATGTTGAAATTACTATAATGAAAATCATGGAAATGAAATGGAATTCTATCAAAAGTAAAATATAGATTATCTATTAAATCAATTAAATATTTTGATGATAAAAACAATACACAAAAAGCAGTCCAGTGATTTATTCATTATTTTTTTAGAAATCTATATATTTATGAATAATCATTTTAAATGATATATAAATGTTATCCACCATTGTTATCTAGTTCGACAATGATAGTCAGTTCATCAAAGTATTAATAAAATATTATTCAAAAATCAATATACACAATACTGAAATGTTATGGTAGGGTTATAGAGAAGATAATAATGACCAATATATACATGTGGAGAAATAAGTTGTTTTAAGATAATAATATAATTTTCTTTGGGGTGGAAAGGAATACATGTGAAGCAATTAAAGGATTATCAATCTAGTAGAAATTTTCTTATCATGAAAATTTTACCTTAGTATTTATAATAACTTGTTGTCACAGAAAAAGATGAGGATGATATTCTTAAAGACATTTAATTATTTAATGAATGTTCTTCATATTATAGCTCTAAATGTGAGATAATATATATTTATAATGGCTTTATGGATAAGAAATTTTTTATTTTATCTATCATAATACCTATTAATTCAATGACATGATGAAGGCTATATTTTTTACAAGATATGAATATTGAAGCTCAAATATCCCAAAAATTAAACCAAATTCTTAAAAAATTTCTTTAATAAATTATCATAATTTTCTTATTAATGAATATAATGAATTATATGAATAATATTGAGTTAAAAAATAATTATTTATCGTACAAAATAATGAAATTAGTCATTTTAAAAATTAAACTAACACATTTTTAAATTAATTGGATATGATAAGTATAATTTTATGGAATGTAATTGGAATCTATAATAATTTGACCAGCATAAAAATTAATTGTATCAAGATATGAATTATAATAATAAATATGTAAATTAAATGAATAAAGCATTGAATGAATTACACAATATAGATAATGTCAACAAAATCTACTTCCAAAATCATTTTTGATTGAATGAATTTTCAATTACACACTATTATTTATATATTTTTAATTATTTAACAACTACTAATCATCATTTTATGAGTTATAAAATATATTAAAAAAAATTACCTATTTATTATTATTCTATAAATTATGTATATTATTTTTTCATTAGTTTTTTTTGAATTAGGATGATTATAAAAAAATAGGGTCCTTATTTTTTAGCATAATAATTCATTAAAAAAATTTAATGTTGATGCCTATATCCCTAAGGATAGTTATCAAAGTAAAAAAGGGATACCTCTATTTAAAATATATTTTTCTTGGGTTTATATATTTTTCCATTTTTAATGGGTTTCTATTAAAAAAATGTACATGATATAATAGGAACATTTTTATCAATTTCTAATAGTAGAAGAATAAATGGGTTGAAAATTATTTAAATATTTTTATAATATGTTTTCAATGGGTGATAAATTTTAATAATATGATTCAAATTTGATTCAGATATATGAAAAATTTATAATTTTTTGAATGAAAATATACACTGTAATATTTCATTTTCATTCGAGTGAATCATTCCTTTTATAATATGGGTTTTTAGATTTTCCGAAAACAGATGAATATTATCAAAATTATTAAATAAATAATGTCATTCAAAATCCTATATATTATGAATCACAATATACTCATCCTGTGTTTCATTTAACATGATCTTTTAATTTAATTTTTATATAGAAATATGATAATGTAATTTTTATATATTTTATTTATCTAAGGGATTTCTAACAATTTCCCAAGAATGAAGAACCATTTTCATAATGTGTTAATTTTATTCATCAGATGGTGGATCCCCCACAATAGAACAAATTTTTATAATTCAATTTATACTAATAAGGATGTTAAAAAATGTATAATATTTACATTAATGTTTTTTAATATATCATCAATAAATTAAGTAAATAATTAGTCGAATAGAACCAATAGAATATTGAACCTTATCAATATTTTTGAATTAATGAAAAATCTTATTTTCATGAATTCATCAATTTATAGATTAAATTTATAGATAATTTTGATTTGTTGTTATATGAAATTTGATCCATTATGAATATGGAGAGGTTAGTTTTTATAATCACTGTTTTTATAATCATTATGCCTCGTAATATTTGTTTTGTAACATTCAATATTTTATCCTTGAGAATAATTGGATTCATTGGCTACGAGTTTACTACATTTAAAATGTGATGTTAGAATAAGGTAATGTAAGATAGACTTGGTGTTTATTTTTTGATTTATGTTGTACATTGGGATAATGATACCCACAACATATCCTTTTTTAAATAATTTATATTTGTGTATTTTTTTTGTTGCTATCTACATTAGTAGAAAAAATTCTAAAGGTTTAAACATGAAATCGTATGATATGGTCGATTGATCAAACTCCCACATTATTTAATGAGTGAAAACAATCATTTAACCTATAAATATGGAAATATTATCTTTAAAAGTTATTTATATTTTCCTATTGTACTCTATGGACCTTTTCAACTTCTTTTTTTTATATAAAATGATTGGATTCTATGATTTACTATTTATAGTAATTTATGATTGAATCAATTATTCCACTACAAAATTTCCTTGAATAAGTTGATTTTATCATAACACATAATGCATCATAAAATGATTTCTTGAGTGGGAGAAATAATTTTCACTTTGTATTCACTATAATTCAACACCTCATATAGGTGTTATATTTATAACCTACTGTGACAACATAAAAATAATTGGTGTATAATAAAATAGTATGAATGTGATATATGTTTGGATAAATTATATTTAAATGTAATTAAATCATAATGTTGTAATGGATTATTTATTTAATAAATGAGTTTTATAATTGTATATGCATTAACAATAAATAATCCACATATTCCGACAATGAGGTTTAGTGTGAATTCACAGGGATGTATTTGGTATGCTAATGGTTGGTTACTAGGAGAAAGGGTTTATTTTCATATATATACCTATCATTAATTATTTTATAATAAATGTAAATAAATAATTGAGTAACATTAATACATTTCAAACCCATAATATATGAATATTTTTATATATAATTTAATTCATGATATAAAAAATAATCTAATTTTAAATACTATAAGAACTATTTCCATCTAAATTAAAACTATAAAATGTATATTGGAAACATATCCTAAATCATGTATCCAATTTAAAATTATACAGTCATCCAATATCACAAAATAATCATTCTATATAATAAAAAAAATATTACCTTTAATAAAATGTTGGGTATATAAATGTAAAATATAACTTCATTCTTAAAAAACAATTAATTATTTGAAAGAATCACGTTGATTCATGAATCAATTGAATTTTAAAAATTAACAGCGTCACTTAATTTTTTCTATAGTCCATCTATTAATTTTAATTCAATACCATAGAATAAATCCCCAAAAAAACCACCACCCAAAATTACTAATGAATTCAAACCATTTGAAAACACCACAAACTCATAAATGAAATGGAAGACATTTACGGATAGGGGCATAAATGAAAAATCCTCATGGATTTGTTCAGATGCGGGGGCCCTTACTATAATTTCATTGTAATTTTGTATAGGAATGAACATATATATAGTATACATATAAATCATGAAACTTTACAAATATAGTTATTATAAATATTTGTATGTAATAGTAGTGACTCTACATGACCTATTAGTTGGATATATGTAATCCTTTTGGACTCTAGATGAACTATTTAATACATACCCTAGGGGACTCTCCCCTTATCATTATTCCTCTCTATAACCATAAATATAATTTTTAATATTTATGTGGTTTTATAAAAGTAATCATTATTGAATATATCCAACAGTTTTCAACACATAACATAAATTTTAAATCATACCATCGATACGACGCATATAAGGGACATAGTAAATGTAATCGCACGCCAATAAATTACCACACATCCACCCTAGTACAAAATAAAAACATCATGTGGGGTAGATAACCATACCATAATTTTGTTACACAGTAATTATATGATATTACCTAAGATAGACCCCAGGTTATGAATTACCATGAGAGTATTAGTCTATAAATTTAATCTGTAAACATGTTTTGAAAAAACATCATTAACTAACACATATAGAAAACCCCCAAAAAATAACTCCAATATTATTCCACATCATTCAATGATCAACTCTCCCTCAATAAACATATGAGTGTTTAATGATTGAGTATATATGATAATATAATGTAATTACCAATATCAACTAATCCTATAATAAAAACTATAAACACTAATAAATGTTCATGAAAATATCAAGACTCACAATACATGATGAATATAGATAGACCTATGGAATAATCCAGGTATAATGTGAACCTCCCATATATGCATTAATTTAAAGTTATGTCATAAAAAATTTTATAGAAAAATATTGTTCTAATGTCACAAAATGATAATGTAATTCCCTTCAACAATAGACCAAATAATATTATAAATAAAGAAAAAAATCTTAATGGTCTCAAAAATATTATGCTAATGTGGTATATCACAATACATTGTACATATACCGTATTATTTCTCATATTATAATTATTTTCTCGCATTCTAAAATAATGGACTCTGGATTCATTTCAAAATTTTCCTTAATATAGGTATAATACATTATACTAAAAATTTCATTATAAAAACATATCATAATTATTTTTGGTTATTAAAATATATTTAAATTTTAATTTCATATTTTCAACATCGAAATTGATTGAATAAAAATATAATATTAAAATTAGATATTAATTGATAACATTATGTCACACAAATATAGAGTTCATTTTGATCATTTATAAAAATATATCAATAAATATTATATGAAAAATTATATTCATTTCAAATATATATCTTGAATATTTACTCCAAAAATATAAAATCTATCATATTTGATTATAAAGTTATAATCATAATAATATATATAAACTTTTGGAATTTTATACCCATTAATTTGGAAAATTTCATGGTAGATTATGATTTAATGTTTTAATTTAATAAAATATTTATTTAGCACATTAGATTACCTAATCAAATTTTAATCATTATAATCGCTATTTATTAATCAATTTTGTTCCCTATATATTTCTCTAAAATTTTCTATGAAACACACTATGTTTTTTCATAAGAAAAATTTTCGAACTATATAATAACTTATAATAGAATGGTATATAATAAAAATGGAACAAATTGACTTTTTCATAATTCTATTCCATGTCTTATGGAATTCGAACCATTCCATCCTAGAATCTAATTCAAAAAAAATATATTAAAACTATCATGTAGTCATGTAATTAAAAATATTCAAACATAAATTTTTTATGATGTATTCATTTCCTATCCGTAATAGAAATTATATATGGATAAAAAATAAATTAATTATGATAAACGTGTAATATATTAATAAAATTCTACAAAAATAAATTTTTAGTTAAATTCATTCAAAAAAATACTATATATTAATTATAAATTATAATAATATAATAAAATATAAATTATATAATCCTTGAGAAATAACCATGATTAAAATCTCATGTCTTGATCGTAATTTATTTTCGAGACCTGAAATATTACAAAATTATAACTAATATATAGAAAAATAGTTTTTATATACATAAAAATATAAAATATCTATGTCTCATAATTATATGTCATGTTAAAATGGAGTCCAAATAAATATACCATAATCAAAATAGAGAAACTATAGCATAAAGAACATAACTTATTTAACATTGATTGTTAATATAAAATGTTTCCTTAATCTTGATAATAATTACTCTGAATAATTTTATATATTTTAGATTTATTTTCGATTGACACTCTAAATACATGTACCCAATACTATCATTTATCTAGATAACATGAAAAAATTGAATAACTCATCCGCATAGGAAATTAACTCTGTGGTACTATATTTTCAAATGGATTCAAATGAAAATCCCAAACCCCATGATATCAATATCAAAAAAAATAATTCCTAGATGAATGATCAGGATAATTTTTCTCTATTATGGATGTATCGAATATGTCATATATCCTTTATAATTATGGCAGTTGTCACGACCCGTCCTCGGGGCCCGTGCCGTGACAACCCCAAGCCCGTCTTCCATAGGCCAGGGGCTGGGGACTATCACCAGAGACATAAATCCTGATAACTGGGAAGGCATTGCCTTTATAAAAGTAAAAAAACACCACAGAGTACAAGCGCAAGTAAAACACTAAGTACAAAGAGAAGTGCTGAAAAGTAAATGGGCCATAATACAAACCCAACTGAAAGTACAACTACAACTGAACAAAAGTACAACATAAAAGACAACAGCTGGAAGAACGGAAGCGGCTCCTGGGTCATCCTCCTCGGATCCTACCTGGAAGGTAGGTACAGATGGTGCAACTCCTGGATCGTCCACCACGGATCCTACCAGAAGGATAGGTACAGATAGCCTCCAAAATGCTCTCTCCCACAAACCTCCTCCGAGTGTCGTCTCGCCGTGAAGTCCACCTCCGGATACTGACTCGTTGTGTAGTCCACCTCCGTGTACCGTCCAGTCCTCGAACACTCGGCCTCTGTCAGCCTTGCCCATCATCTACAACCAACACAACGAGGTACGGGCATAGCCAGTGTAGGGGTGAGTATAACGATACTCAGAAGGGACACCGAGACCCTCAAGGTCTCACTAAAACAAACAAGGATAACCACAAAGAAGATCTCAAAAGATATCCTCTACTTAGGTATATGCCCATACATATACAAAAGTTATCAAGTAACCCATCTCAATCATGAGGAAACACAAAGATTATGAAATCAGCGGATAACCACCACCCAGACATATGCCCATACATATACCTATGTTATTTAGTGACCCATCTCAATCAAGAGGTAAACACAAAGGTCATAGACTCAGCTCAAACCATGATTTTCATTATCGAAACCGTAACTGCTGAAGAGCCCCGTCTCTGGAGTGTACAGTGGTCCTGTCACGACTCCGAGGTACTGCTCACTAATCCAAGACTCTGAGATACTCCTCTTTTCGAGTACCGCGGGTCTGCAGCCAAATACTGGGTGCTCCGTCCACTGTGGGTCTGCCGTCAAATACCGGGCGCTCCCCCTAATAGCCTACAGTGGTACTCCTCTGGTCGAGTACCACGGGTCTGCTGACAACTACCAGGCACTCCGTCCGCCGTGGGTATGCCTCCAAATACCGAGCGCTCCGTCCACTAGGCTAGTAGACTCACTCCAAGTCGAGACGGTCAAGCAGTCGTCAGGTCTCAGTCGTCTACACGGTCACTATACTCCGTACGCTCGTCTCTGGGAGGGTCTGCTCCATGAGATAAAGGTCGATACTCCAAGTACCTCAAAGTCCCATGAAGAAGTATCTCAAAGGACCGCCTCGTCATAGGGGTCTCAACGTAGTAGACGGCGCGTCAATCGGACGCCCGGTCTGTGAGTTATTAACCTTTTCGTCCTAGGGTCCTGGTTGGATTCATGAGCGAACCAACCCGGTCGTATCTCAACTGTACCCCGAACTCTCATAGGGTATACTCAAGGGGACCGTTTCTCAACGTGATCACTAATGCCGCTGACGGTTCGTCAAATGGATGTCCGGTCTGAAAGATATCAGCTGTTCCGTTCTAGTGTCCCGATTGGATTTCAGGTACAATCCAACCCGGCCACTATCCAACAACAATAAAAACTCGGGCGAAGTATGCCAAATGATTCATCTCATCAAGAGGAAATCAACAAGACTGATGACGCATCAATCGGACGCCCGGTCTGTGAGTTATTGGCCTTTTCATTCTGGGGGCCCGGTTGGTTTCGTGAGCGAACCAACCCGACCGCACTCTGACGGCATCCAAACATCGAGCGGAGTAATCCAAAAGTTCCATATCATCAAGAGGATTCCAACAAAGTCGACGGCATATCAATCAGACGTTCGGAGCTCAAGTTACGAGCATTTCCGCTCCGAGGGCCCGGTTGGTTTCGTGTACGAACCAACCCGGCCGAACCCAAAGTATTCCGAAACCTTGAGTGTAAGATACCGAAACGACCGTCTCGATCCAAGGGTCGCATCACCGCTGACGGTGCATCGATCAGATGTCTAATTCTCAATATATGAGCGAAAACCGTGAGGTGTCCGGAAATGGGGGGTCTGGGCCCGGACCGACCTGGCCCAACCCCCCTGGGTCGGCCCGAACCGGGTCGACCCGACCCGGGTCCGGGTCCGACCTAGCTGGGCGCGACTCGGCCCGGCCGGCACGGTCCGGCCCAGTCTGGGCATGACCCGGCCTGGCGGTCCGGCCGGGCGGCCCGGCGCTAGCCGAGCAGTCTCGCCAAAGGAGCCCCCCCCCCCCCCCCCCCCCGCGCGGGGGCTGCTCCGTGTCACCGGACGCGGCGCGCTGCCGTGTCCCGCATTCCCCGGTCCCGCGCAGCCGCGGGACCCTCGGTCGCCACCGCGACTGAAGCAGTGGCGGATTCTTTTGGCGGCGCGCCGGGCGTCGCCGCCCCCGACTGCAGGCACCACCACGCCGGCGAGGCGCACCAGCGGGGGCTTCCGCGGACCACCGGACGTGCTCCGGTGGTTCGATTCGCCCGCGGTCTTCGCCAGAGACCATCTCGGGACCCGACGTTCGCTGCAAAGCCTTCAAAACGCTTTCGCGGCCCACCTCACCATCTTCCATCGATCCGAACATCCACAAAAAACCCGGGGTCTTCAAAACGCCTCCTCGGCCCCGACTCCGCCCGCGGTATCGTTTGGCCTCAACGGAGTGGCGCGACGGCGCCGCGCTTATTCGTCGCGTTCTTTCTCGAGTCCGCACGGTGCTGTTTCACTGTGCCGCATTTTTTTCGTGCAGCAACAAATCAAAACAACAAAGGGGGAGGAGATTCGGCCGTGTTCGTGTGGCCTGACCTCCTCCCGTTAAGTTGGTAACAAGCAGCCCAAAAGACGAAGAACAACAAGTAAATTTCACAAACAAAAGAGAAACAACCCAAACAGTTTTCCCCGCAAGAGATTATTCCCAACCCGCGAGGAAAACGTTCACGGATCAACTAGGTAATAAGTTGATCTGTGTTCTTTGTTTTCTTTAGGAAGAAAGAAATCCAGGGAATAAAATCATTCTGAAAACATAATTCCCTTCCTCAAGCGTTGTCGTCGAACGGGAGTTCTTCGCGGAATTAACCGTCGCGGAAGAAGAGGATCGTTGTGGAAGAGAAGGATCGTCGTGGAAGAAACGTCATAGAAGAAGCGTCGTTGACGTTGCGGTACATGACGTCGCATTGTCGATCTCCGAGGGTTTGGCATTCTTCGTCAGAGGTCGGAGCGTTCTTCGCGTTCTTCGTCAGAGGTTGGAGCGTTCTTCGCATTATTTGTGTTCTTCGCATTCTTTGTCGAAGAAGAACGCTTTCCTCCAAATCCTCTCCACGCCACAAGTTCCAACTGACATAAAATAAGAGTTATCTTATTTTATTAACATACATGACATGTTTGAATTTCAATAGAAAAGAAACGAACAATTAATTCAATGAATTAATTGTAACGATTTAACTGCACAATTAATGAGGCGTTTCTTAACCAGAAAAACGCACGGTTGACTTTAATTAAAGAGGGGGGTTGCGGGTGCATTACGTAGAAGGAGAGAAACGGTGGGGATCGTGCAGGACTTACCTCACAAATATCCTACCATGTGGGTAGGATATTTTGGGTTCCACCCTATCCTCTTAACTTAGCTTAAGTGGATTTTAAGTGGCTTTAAGTGAAATAAAATAAAGTTGTCGAACCACTTTATTTTATTTCTTATCCTAACCCCAAAAATTAATAACCACACCCGAGAAAACGCAACTCCATAAAAGGCATTTATAAGAAAATTTCGGCACTACGATTCCATCGGTGCCCTTGGAATTCGATTCTGAGCACCGGTTCAAAAGTTAGAAAAACCCGCTCATTCGTTCACTGAACATACCCGAGCTAAACTTCGGAAAATGATTCCGGGCGCACCGGGCCTCGGAATCAGGCGCCGTCAGAAATTGCGTTCTTGTAAAATCCTAAAGAAAATTGAGAAAAAATTTCCCGTGAAATTTCCGGGTCTTTACAGCAGTAGTCAAACAAATTATTCTAAATACCTATATATTTATAATATATTAAAAATACTCCAAATCTATGTATCAATATTTACAAATTAATTAAAAAAAATTCTTCATGCTTAGATGATCCTATAAACTATACTGGATCCATAATAAGAAAACTTTTATTGTCCAGCTCCTCTGATCAATGTTTGATTTTATTCAAATCTGAGAAGTCCTAATATGATCCCATATGAAATTATAAATTAAGATAATTTATTGTACCAATTAAAATATACTATAATCATATTAAGAAATTAAACACAATATATATGTTAATGGCATATTCTATAATACAGGGACTAGTAATTCTCCAAAACAATTGATAATTGAAAATAATTATAATTATTATATTAAATTAATTATAAATAACCCAAAAAAATATTTTAAAAATAAATATTTCAAACTCTAAAAACATATTATAATTCTTGAATTATAATGTGAATTTAGAACATAATTTGTTGACTGAATTCGGTGGAGTGGTATAATTGGGTATGTTAGTTACTCTCACATGCATTCCATAATTCTAATATCAAAAAATCGTCATTTGTTGACAAGATGAATTTTCTATTTCCATACTGAATGAATTCCCCAATCATATATTACATTTCCTAACTATCAAATGAACTCTTATTATATTAAAATAGATTATTTACTAAAAATATCAATTTATCAATTATTAGAAAAATGTAATCAAATAACCTCATGTCCTGACATGATCCCATTACAAAATAAATAATATTTTTTCCAATGGAAAGAATTTGTATTCAAAATAGGATGAAATAATATTTTCCCAAGAAAATATTTAACTTCTATTTATTGGTCTATAATAAAAAAAAGCGTAAAAAACCACAATCATTATATATGTCCATAATAAAAAAATAATGGTACAATTATTCATGATGTAGATATAATTTTAATGGTTAATGTTAATTAAAATGAAAAACAATTCCATATAAAATCTGAGGAAAAAAATTAAATCCCAGAAAACCACACATTGTTTTATTAATGATTATTAAATATTATAATTTTGTATAAATTCTTAATATAATATCTCCAATCAAAAACCTCCATAACTCAAAAACAAGATACCAAATTATATTGTACCAATAATATTCTAATTATAAAAGTTTGAAGAAGTATTCCCAAATAAATATCATTGATAATGCAACATGGATACCAAAATAGTACCTTTACATTACATTACATGTAGTGATAATTAAAAATGGAAACATTATATTTTTCACTCAACATTTCATCTACCACATTAACTATCCCTATATTACATGTGATCACAACATCAAAATATTAATAATATTCCACCAATATAATTTTCCTCAATCTGAATTTAATTTATTCAAAGATATTTCTAAAATATAAAACCATTATAAAATAAAATCATTCAATGAAAAAAATTCTTCCAATGGATTGGTGTATACAAGGAATTAACATTTTTTTAATAACGGTCATAATAATTTCATTATATTTGTGTAATTAGAAATAATCAATAGTGATCACTATCGTCCCATTCAATGGAATTCATCTTAAACCATAATGAGGGATGATATAATAAACTTCTATAGGGGTACCCCTTGAAGAAATCTATTAAACAAATCAATTTTCAAATTTTAGTTCAAAAATTATAAATTTTATTAATGTCCCCATGTCCATGAAAAAACACATTTCTTAATTCAATTAATGATAAATAGTTAATATATCACAAACCTCGTATATTATGTACAAATATTAACATTGACATCTGATAGAACTCATTACATATTAAACCATCATTATTATATTCGATGTTTAATATACAACAATCATTATTTTGTATACCCATACATGGAAATATAAAATAACATAATCCTAAATATTTATATCATTTTCCATGAATAAACACTTTGACAAAAATAATATAATTCTAATAAATATTGAGAAACTGAATCAAAAACATGAAATTATCTATATGAATTTACATTTACATGCCATATAATATAATAACATAAATGAACCATACATTAATTTTACATTATTAAGATAAAACACCATTCTCATTATTACAATAAACATTACTTGTGATTTTGTAAGAGTATATTAAATTCTTACAACAATAATAATTGCTTTATAAATAAGAAAAATTCATCATATATATTTATGTATCTTTAAATCAAATCTATTAATCATAATATTTTAAAAAAAATCATAGAATCAAATAACATCTGGAAAAATAATCATTGATCAATAAAAGAAGATTATTTTTCTTCACCATCAAATGGTTCAGCCAATTGTAGTTGGTGTAGTTGATTAATTACATACTCTTGATATTTACAATTTTTATTAAAAATTGGAATATCTATATATTATTCTAAATAAATAATTAGTAAAACATTAAATCAATTAGAATCCACAACTATAAATTAGTACGAGGGATGTATGATATGCTAAATTATAAATTGTATAATCCCCAATTTAATAACATATTACAAAGTCAATCTTACTTCTAAGTAAAATTTTGGATTCTATAATGGATTAATGATATTATCACATTAAACGTGGGGGAAATTATCCATCTCCAAATCATATACATAAATAATAAGTCTCCCAAACTATGATTTCTCACTTTGTGTGTTAATATAGAATCATGTTGAATATAAATATATATCATTAATAGGCACTTCTTGAAGACCATATCTGTTTGGAAAAATTATATTTGATATAATTATTGATATATATATATATAGAATATAAATTCCAATAATATATAATTTCATATGAAAAAATTTATTAAAAGACATGGTTTGATGGGAGTTTATTTTTCCTAAGGACCATCATTCAACTAAAGAACTTATACTATGTCACGCAAATTCCTATGTGAGTTGTCAACTGTATTGGCCTCTAAATATTCTCTAATTGTTTTTTGAACATATAATGTTGATAGATAATGATAAATGACAATAAATAAATAATACAAGGAAAAGATGAATTTTTTTTAATAAATGAAATTATAATGTTAAAATTTATATAGTCTCAAAACCTCCTAAAAATTTAAATATAATAGTTTATAGATAACATATATATTTATTATTTATCCCTGATGCATATATTAATAGTTTTTTTAAATTATATCTTTATGATGATATTAATATCATCCATGATGTCCACTACTTCAAGAACACCATTATAATATTCTTAATAATGTGAACCCAATATAAAGCTACATAAACTTCCCTTGGGGTAATTGATATGGTGGCCAACCCATTGGAACACTCTTCTTAAAAATCACATAGAAATAGTTATTATTTATCCGTATGTTATAATGAGTCTTTATACCACTCTAATATAATTAATTTATATATTATGATCAAGTCGATTGTAGTCTCAATCAATGCTTAATTAAATGAGATAATATTAGTAACAAAATTTAATATTATGAAAAGGAAATTTTTTATTTGAATATAAAAATCATCACACCATCCTCCAATCTATATAATTACCAATTAAAAAATATGTACGAATATTACCATCCTAGTTAACATATTGTCCTTCAATTCAATGATCTTAACTATCGAGATAAGAAATCATATTGTAATGAACTCCAAAATATAGTAGATCTCACAAATAATTAAATATTTTAATATATATAAACTCATATATTCCTCAGCAAAAATATTGGTGTAACAATTCCTCACGTACATATACCTCCCATCATACACTTATACTGAAATTTTTTCATTTG
The DNA here is from genome assembly GCA_963277665.1 of Viscum album. Classification (NCBI taxonomy): domain Eukaryota; kingdom Viridiplantae; phylum Streptophyta; class Magnoliopsida; order Santalales; family Viscaceae; genus Viscum; species Viscum album. The sequence goes on from OY728160.1 coordinate 447,461,311, forward strand.
TTGAGAAAAATCCTTCTTATAATAAGGATAATAATCTCAAAACTAAATCCCTTAAGGAATAATTTATAATATTTTTTTTCATTAAATAATATAAACAATATGATACCAAAATAATAATACCTACCAATATCATGTAGAGAATAAAAAAAATAATAACAGAAAATTTGGATCATTTATTGACATGGCTAATTGGAATCATGTATAATCACCATCTAAATAATATTATGTCTAATGAAATAGAAGAACACCTGATACATCAATAACATTTTCTTATATATTTCAGTCAAGAATATTTTATATTCATTTTTATCTTTTAGAAACACTGTTTGATTCAAATGTAATATTTATTATAATAATACTCCATGTTCAACATCAAGATGAAATTATAAACATGTTATCACATAAATAAAATGATTTTACACATTAATAAGGTTATTAATAGGCATAAAAAAACTAATAAATTGCAAATTTGAACTCTACAATATGTACCATCATTTACATACAATACACATATTCAATAATAACAAAAACTATAAAATCATTGAATATAAAATTATCATAATTAAATATTATCTAAAATATTTTCCTTGATAGTGGATCCATAACTCATAGAGGAAAGTATTTGATTAAAGTTTAAAATTTTATAGATGATAGATTCTGTAGTCAACTTTATATTAGAGTTTCAAGTAATTTCTATATATTTTATACAATAAAATCCTCATAAATAACTTTTAAAATATACCACCGAAGAATAGACATTTTTCTAATGTTTTGTAAACAAAATCTCTAAATTTTATTCCAAATAGTCTATAAATAATCAAATCTATGAAACCAAATTCAATTTTTTATTTTTAAATTAAATTATGACTAGTACCATTGTTATATCATCAATAATATATAAAACGTATAATTATTATAACTAAATGTTTTCTACTCACCGAGATTCATTAAATGGGAATTAACCTCTACTATAGAAGATATAGAAACATGTTGACTTCATGTACCATGATTAAAACAAGGGACATGGGAGGATTTTAGGTACAAAAAATAAAACAATTTATATTACTCAAATTATAAGTGTCATTTTAGAGTTTTCTATGGCGATTTGATAGAAAATATTGTAGTGTGATAGGTTTTATAGAAGAAAAATATTATTCTTGGGTAGTGGAATTTATAACATACATATATATTATTTGGTATCAGAATAAGTCCATGATTTAAAATGAATTAGGTAGGAATAATTGGGATATTAGTATAAATGAGGATTTACTTCTCCACATTGTTCATTTAATGGGACTGATTACCCTCCGTGGGAGTGTTCGAAAATCATTGTCAATTTTTGTAATGCATTCAAAACCTGTTGTTGGATAATTTATTGTATATAAAAAATGTTTGAAAACACCACACTTTTAACTGACTTTTATCTATTTATGGGATGTGAGACCCAAGAAATTCAAATCAACGCAGTTTGTTCAATAAAAAATAATATTACAGATTTTTGTTGGAGTGCTATAACAATAGAGATATTTTGATTATTGTGATCATAACATTTATAATTATTATTCATCATGGATTTTTATTAAACCTATATGGATAATCTCTATTAAATAATAATTTTTCAGAAATACCATAGAAATATATCATGATTATTTTATGTGTTTATATTATGTTATGAATAATTTTATTCTATGAAAGTGTCCATAAAACATGGATATAATATTTTTCATAAGTACTACATTGTATGAATAAGTAAACATGGTGATATAAGAGTGTTATTCAAGTATGAAGATACAACCCCACATCTTGTCATTCATATGATTACATTAAGTCAATACATGAGTAAACCACATGAAATATTATTTCATGTATGGTTAAATCCCTATAGTTATATGAATGGCTCTAAAATATATCCTTATTCTAAGATGAAAGACTGATATGAAGGATTCATCATTTATATGTATGAGTATATTCAAAAAAATTTGAACTATTATATTCTCTAGATAAAATATTTATATTATACAATCCTGAGATGGAAAATTAAAAATTAAATAAATGGTCATGTTATTAAATTGTATTGGATATTTTTATATCTAGTTAATTTAAAAAAATACAGATTAGTCATTATTATGGATGTATCTATACATATTATGTTTGTGATTTATATTTTTGAATTATTTTTAGACACCATAAATATAAGAGTTTCATCCATTAATTTCAATAGTATATTGATTTTTATCGTAGGTAATAAATTCCATATATGGCGGTGATTAAATTGGATGATGAACAATTTTTTTATTGTGGTGGATGATATATTTCTTAGTAATAATTATTTCGATGGTAAAATCATGTACAATTATTTTGAATTTAAATTTTTTTGTATTCCTCTCAATTTTTTTTCTATTCATATTTATATTGGTTGATTAAATATTCTTTGATTATATATGTTCATTATTTTAATTTCAATTAAAAATTTATATAGATTAAAAAATTTTTAATAATATTTTTGTAACATAATATGTGAGATTAAATCATGGTTAAATGATGGACTACATTCTTAAGGAAACACTAACAATTGTTCATTAGAGAGAAAATTGATTTTGTGTCCCAAATATATTTTTACAGTAGAGAATCAATTTCTTTAGGAATATATATATATATATATATTTAATTCAATAAAATGTTTCATAGTGGAATTGGAACTTATTTTATGATGATGGATGGATGAAGTGTCCTTTCATTATGCTGGATATTAATAGGTGTCAAATTATGGAAATAATGGAAATTTATAATAAATATATAAATGAAAAAAATAGAATTTTAATGTGTGGAAACATTTATCATTAAAATTATAATGTTATTTTTCTTGAGAATTGGATAGATAAATAGAAAAAAATGAATTAGAGGAGAAGAAAATTAATTCTAGTATGATATAGAATATTTTAGAGTGAATTAAATATTATTGATTATCTATTAACATGAATAAGTAGACGTTATTTAATTTAGACCGTTTTATGTTCATCATGTAATGTGGAGCTTATTTCATACTAGATTTAATAATTTTATAATGGAATATAAGTATTGATTTTGTGATCCATGAGATCTAATCTATACTTAGAGCATCAATGATTTAAACAAGGTTGTAATGGACATGGCATTCTTATCAAATACTTTATCCTTCATGATAAGTTATAATAGAGAGTAGAGTTAGGTCCATTCTATTAGGAGGTGTTGTAATTTACAAAACTATTATAATAAGATTAATCATTATCATAGTGTAATATTTTCTATACACACCCTCGATCCATACATTTTTTATTATCTTTTTACATTTGAATGTGACGATTTTATACTCATTAAATTTTAGGACAATATAGGGAAAGCGTGAATAAATATGATAACATTTCCCTATGATTTTCTTAATTTCCAAAATATTTAAATTTTTTCCTAGGTAATCATATCTGTGATGAAAATATATTTTGAAAATTAGAATAAAAATAAGAATATGATATTCATAAAATGTAGAAAATAAGAGTGATAAAACTAAATATGTGATCAAGAATTAAAATATTAGTGAGATCTTAGGGAGTGTAGTTTTTAATTTAGATCAACTATTATACCTTTACTCACCCACCATCTCTCATGGTATCTCTTAATACTAAATCTTATAGTACAAAAAAATTATCATCCAAAACGGATCTAATATGGGATTTTATTAAAACTTAGTATGAATATTTCATGATTTTATTCAATACATATAGATATTATACTATTTAATTATCTTGGTTAATTTGAAAAATATTTAATAAGATATAAAATAATAGATCTAAAGAATGTTACCTCATTTAAAATGGTTTTAGGGACTACAAGAAGCATAAAATAAAATTATACCACTTATCAAAAGGGTAGTTTTATAGATTTTATCAAGGACTCAATAAGTTAATTTAATGAATGATATATGATTAACTGAGAAACATAATATCTACTATGATTCTTGAATTACATATATTGAATAGATATAATTTAATATTATGCTATTAGCTACCAATATAATATATGAAAATGATATAAGAATTTAATAATATGTCACAAGGATATATATGAAAAAATGGGGAACATGAGATTTACATTGTGGAATTAATTAATTGTGTAAAATTTTTAAAATCATAAGTAACATGATAGTTTTTGTAAGAAATTATAGTATAGATATTAATTAAAAAACCAATTTAATTGAGAAATATGTTTCAAAAAATGCAGAGGCATAAAATTTATTGAGTGATAGGTTTCCAAACTAATTCAAAGTTGGAATTGTAATAGAAAAATTGATAAAAATTATTATGACATTTTAGAATTGATCATGGTGAATAAAATGATATATCAAGATAAGGAAATACATATGGAATACATTACATTGATTACTTTTCTGATTAAAGAAAAAATGGAATTATTGGATGATATTTCATATATATTAGAGGATTTAATGTTAAATGAAATGATTCATAAGAAAGATATAAACAATAAATATAACTCAAGAACATAAAAGATATAGAAACATGATGATTAGATGATACTGGTTAGGAAATATGTGGAATAATATAAATCTAATCGTAATATTATTTTTCTTGACTGTATAAATGTTTTTGACTATTCCTCAAAAGGAAATTTTTAGATGATGAAAAAATTATATATCATTAGAGTAAAATAATTATATAATAATTTTTATATAGAATACATGTTTATTGGAAACACTTAGTGATATCATCTACTTATCATCTCCAATGATCTAGGTAATGGGAACCACAATACTATAATATCCATAGACATAATGTTGAAACATTATGTTCGATAGTGTACATGATATGCCACATAGATATTAAATAAACAACTAAATATTATAATTTTAGTGTTAAAGTTATAACATATTCATTTTAATGGATTGGATGAACATGATTACAAAAATATAGAAAATACAGTCTACAAATGTATATATAATTATATGGCCAATTAATGATATACGGATGTAAAAATCATTTTAAATGAAAGAAGACAATGCAATGAAATACTACATAAATGTTCAGAATTTTGTTTTATAACAATAAATAATGAAATAAAATTTTAATATATTAAATAAATAAGTATAATATATTCTATATATAATTTAAATTCATCTTAATTTTTTTGATAACATGATATAATAGCAATTTCAATTTTAAAAAGTTACATTTAACACCATCTGGGGAAAATTATTCTAAATATAGATTTTTGAAATATTATAGATTTTGTATTAATAATTAAACTGCTTCATTGAAATAGGGGCCTAAAAAATTAGTTTTTTATATTTTTTAGTAATTTTCTGAAATTATTCATTTTTTGATGAATAGTGGAAGATTAAAATATTTTAATTCAAAACTGTATTTTGGTTTGATTTATTTGTATTGTGTGTTTATATTTTAAACAACATTTAATGTGTAATTTGATCAATGTTTCATCAATTTGTCCAATTAATTTTATTGGAATCAATTTCACATTGAACATGGATATGGAAACATTTCAATATTTTGAACCTTTTGACATTAAAAACATGTTTTCTCATTCCATCAATAGGATTGAATTTTAGTTAATTTATAATATATATTTTTTTCGAATATTAAAAATTGATTTCATATTTCAAATAATAATATTATAATTTAGTAAAATATTTCCTTTATATTTTTTGAAAAATATGGATAGTAAAACTGGTAATTTTTATGGTTAAGGTTAAATTATGTAATTATGGGTAAAAATAATTTTATAAATATTGTTAAATTACTCTAACATCATTCCTAATTTTATTGGATGATAAATGTTCATTCATAATAATTAAATTATTGATTATGATACAATTTATGTTTTTTTGGATGTGAATATAATAATTAGGATATTATATTCAAAGGAATGTTTATTTTTCCACGCTTTTGGGTTTAATAGGGGAAATCATATTAATATCGGTATAGATAAAGGATATATTTGATATAAGTAGAATTTTGATATTTAATATTCTTATATATACAATTTTAATTTATTTATAATTTTTGGTGATAAAATAATTACCTTTAATGTTGACACAATGATAATGGATTAATTTTTTAATTAATAGAAGGATCAAATAAATGTTATTAAAAATATTAATATAAATAAATGGGATATAATTAATTTTAGGGACTGATTTTAGTTGTTAGTAACCATTTTAAATAGTTTTTTTATAAGATATAATTTTTATGATATTTTTTATAGGTCATTTGATGAGGTGTGTCAAAATTGACATTATTAAAACTTTAAAATAAATAAAATTGTGTTAAATTATATAAAATTAATAAAAACCTAAAATTATTCAAAATTGTTGGTATGTTTCATAAAATGTCATAATTGATTCATCAATAGGTATTTTTGGATTTTATGGTAATTAAATAAAGCCTTAAATTGTATATTACATCATATCATTGTAAAAAATGTAAAGGTTAAATAGTGGATATAGAGAAAATATAAGGATTAATTAATAGTCCAAACAAATATAATTTTAATTGGATGAAGTTATTTAAACACCATATAATCCGTTATTTGAAATAAATATATTTGGATCCATTTTTATAAATAAATAAATTTATATTAATATATATTAATTTAATATTTTGAACAATTTCAAGAGTCCCCCTCTCCCTTACTATAATTAGATCTAATAAATCAAAATTAAAAACACTATAAAACCATTTATATCCATAAATATATTCTGTAATACCTTAAACTTATCCTTTCCCACAATATATAATTCTTTTTTTAGGAATAAAACTCAACCAAAACGTGTTAATGTGTAAATCAAATGAGATTGTTCAAATAAAATTTAACATTTTTAATTATGTTTTTTGTTTTTATTCTTCCTCTACATACATAAAGTCAGCTTCAACCATGGTGAAATAATAAATCTTGAATTATAAATATAAATATATGTTATTATGTTAAAATTATCACCTAAAACTATATCCACTTCCGTCAAATGGGAAAATAATTATTTTTTGTGTGTTTGACGTTCTGCCGAATCACAAACCAATGTAATTAATTTTCCATCACCACATTTAATGAATAGTAAAAATTATATAATTTTTTTTTATATATAAAATTACTAAAATATCTATTAATATTTTATAATAAAATATCATTTATATTCTTATCATTCCATTCACATAAGAGTGATAACATCATTCGTGCATACGTGTGAACTATCGCCTCCACGAAGAGATGTGGTTAATTTTCAAACACCAAATCACATGGATGATATATATATTTGTAAATTTAAATTATTGATATATAATTATTGATATTATCATCATTCTATAAATATTAAATAATAATTTAATTCTTTTAACTTTGATCATTGAAAAATGGAAACAATGCTCATGCGTACAAACGACTTACTATCTCTATGATTTAATATAGTTATTTTATCATATCTATATGAAATTGATTGATTTAAAAGTACAATTTATGTATAAATGTGATCATAATTTCATAAATATTATTATGGATATTTTGTACTAATGACCATTTTGACTATTGAAATAATACCAAAGTTAGTTTGGACTCAAGAACCAAATATCGTCAAAATGTCAAACAAAAACTTATAAAATTATGTAATTGTAATAATATGGTAACATGGTAATATGTTATTTGTTTGTAATATTAAACATTAAATGGTTCTAAATAATGTAAATTTTTAACATAAGTTTATTATTAAGGAATAAATAGTAAAAATGTTACTAATTAGAGTCAAGGTAAGGGACTCTAACTAAAACACTGTTTAAAATTATTTAATGATTTATTCTTCCTATAATTCCCTTTCTTGTCAATTTTATCAAAATGGTTATTATTATTATTTTTATATTGACATGAGTATTTTAAAATGTTTATGTTTTGGTTCCTTTCAAATGTTCCAATGTTTTTTGTGAAAATTTTATTTAAAAATCTATGTTTAATCGAACAAATCATATTTGAAAGTGGACAGATTATTTATATAAAATGAAATGTATTATTATGTGTGAAAATGATATTATATTTTTGATATAATGATAATTCCAAGATGCAATTTGTTATTATTAAATAATAGTCCATGTTAATTTGTTGGGTGGTTCCGTAATAAACCAAAGATGGGAGGTTTCGTGATAGACTAAGGATTGGTGGTTACTTTATAACCTCCAATGCATTAGGTGTGTAAGTCCACTGTCTTGATATTACATTTATAATAGTGACATTTATGGAATTAATACTCATTTTTAATCTATTTTATATTAATTTTATCCCAATTTACATACTTAGCTTTTAAATTCATGCTTCTGAGTTTTCATGAAAATCGTTTGACTTTCAACCTGTAAGATAATAAACATTTTGAAATGAGGATCTATTTCTTGGGGTTAAAATTTATGTTTTAATTAAATTAATTATAGTTTTTCCCTAGACTAATGGATTCTATTAAGTTTTGTACATTAATAATGTATTTTGGTGGTCCCATGTTTTAAAATGTTTAACATATGGTTTAAAGAATACTTTGTTCAAGGATGAGATAACGATATAATAATTAAGATATATTAACATAAGAAATATTGTTTTATTTTTGTGATTTTTTATGGAAAATATGGATACTATGTATAGGTTTCCACTTTTAATGTGTGGTTTTACTTTTTATGATATTCTCAAAATTTGTTAAAACTTTAATCTGAAAATATCCTCAAATGTGAATTCTAGTTTAAAAACACGAGAATATTTAATGTTTATGGCCAGGTCCTAATGTTTGGTATCAAAGGAAAGTTTGGAAGACATTAAAGATTATATTGTTTTCTTAATAGTTATGTATATTATACTTATATTATAATATTCAGTTTGATCATGATTTTAACATCTTATAAAATGCGTATGAGTCTTTATGTAACTATATTTTTAGGTGGTTAACTATATTTTTGGAGATATTTATTTTTGATATAATTATGGGTTATTACATATTTCGATGAAAAATTAATGGAATGAGATAAAAATTGAGTTTATGAAATAATTAGGGTATTTTAAGGATATTATATAGATTTATATAATTTCATATTGATTATATTAATACTATTTAAGAAAAAGAACAACATGTAGGATAGGTGAAATCCTGGAGGATGGGTGACAACCCATCACATCCATCAATGCCATGGGAAACTAAGTCACAAATGAAGTGATATAGGGGTGTATCTCTCACCACTGGCCTATGATAGTTCCCCAATTAGTATGTTTTTTTATTTTTTACAAAAAAATAGTTTATTTGAAAATAATAAGGTCATTTCGAGAACATATATTTCATAAAATATATAAAATTATGATTGGGATATGATTTGGTGATTAAGAGATTGATGTTATTTGGGAAGAAAATCACTATTTTGGGAATATTATAAAATTAAGGAAAATATAATATGATAGAATATTCTATTGGTAGTAATGTTTTAAATATATTTTTTAGGCATCTATTATGTTACTACTACTAAATAGTGAATCATGTTATTTATTAAAATGGTTAGTATAAATTGAAAATTACTTGGGAAATTACTTTTTGGTATGAGAATTCAATAATTATTGTTGTTATTTGGAGATATTTCGTAAATTTATATTGGAGTACTATGTTATCAAGTATTTTTTAATTACATGTTTTAATCTATGTTTAAATTATTTTGATTAATTTTACATATAGTTATTTTTTTGAATGTTTTATATAGAACATTGGTCATTAGTAGTTAGTTTTGTGAGATTAAATTAGTTTTTCATAAAGTAAATGTTTGTTTTTATTTTATTATTAATATATACTATGCTAACCATTTTAGTTTTGGGAAATCCCCAAATTAATTAACAAAATATTGTTTATCTTATATGGATTACTTGATCTCAAGATGTTGATTCTAGTTCTTCAAGAATTAAAAATTCATCTTGAATAATTATCATATGGTTGAAAAATGTGAGTTTTTGGTGTGAATTGATTAATATTGAAAATTATAGTTTTCATGTATGTATATTTCAATATTATCTTACATTTGATTGTAATTTCACCACATTATGAAAAGGATTTGGAAATAAATACGTTTTTTTACCTCTACTACAAATAAATCAGTGACCTCTTTAACTATTCTCATCATCATAGTTTTATTATTATTATCTTTATCATGACCCTATTCTCTATCACTCTCCACTAAAACATGATTGTTTTTTTAAATGTAAATTATTTCTTATATGGAACCCTAGTTGTGATATCTTTGGTGACCATTGTAATTTCCTTTATTTATATTAACATGGAATCCTCATTAATCCATTATCCAATGTGGGATTTTAATAATGTTAATTTTAATAGTTGAACCCTGTATACAAATCCCGATTTAAAATTGTTGGGATTCAATTTATTAAATTTTTTGATAAGGTAAAATCCCATGTTTTCTAAGGAAACATTGTGTTAGATAGCATATGAGATAATCCATATCAAACATAAACAAACAACTAAATATTATTATTTAATTATAAGGATTTTAACCTATTAATTTGAATGAAGGGAATAAACATAATTAAAAAAACATTGAAAATATTGTTTACCCCTGAATGTATTATTATTTTACGATTTAATTTTAAATTAATGTAAACACATTTTAAAATAAGGGAATGTTTTCCAAAAAAATCTCTAAATGTGAACAAGTGTGTTTTATTGAAATAATTAATAAAATAACCCCTTTTCAATTATATTAATGATATATATATATATATTATTAAATATAATATTTCACATTCATATTATGTGTTTTGATAACATGATATAATAATAAATCCAATTTTAAATATAAACGAATTTTTTTTCCCAAGCGTTAAATTTTCCATATTTTGACGGTGTATTTGGTTTAAATAAAATTTTTGGCAATTTTATAAATTATATATATATATATAATTAATATATTATTTGAAATTTGATAATAAATATTTTCATTGGTTAATTTTTTTGTATTATTATAATAAGATTCATTTTTTGATGAGTTGTGAAAAAATAATGTATTTTAATTTAAATAATCTTCATTGACTAATTTTTGTATATTGTTAGATTATTTTTTATATTGAGCATAAAATATAATTAGATCAATTTTTTTTTCACTAAATATAATTATGTTAGTTGGGAGAATGTTTTCATTGAATTTGGAAATATACAATTTCATTATTTTGATGGTTTTTACCTTAATATCATTTTTTCTCTATTTAGCTACATAATTAATTTTTATTTAATTTTGGAAATTTATGTGTTCGGAATATTTAAAAATGGATTCCATTTTTGGAATAATAATTTCTAAATACATTAAGTATGTTCATTTTATTTTGGTAAAAATATGAATGATGACTTTTAAAAATTTTATTGTTAAGGGTAAATTGGGTAATAAATGGTAAAAATAATATTTCAAATATTATAAAATTACATTAACACATGTTTTAATTTTATTGGATGAGTATTTTTTATACCCAATAATTAATTAATCAGTTATGAGACCATTAATGACCTTCTGGATGAGAATATGAACATTATTATGTTGTATTCAAAGGAAAGTCATTTTTGCCATACATTTGTTTTTAACAAAAGAATAAAATTTAACATGGGGTTATGTAAGTGATTTTTTATGTCTATAAATTGTATGTAGAATTATAATTATTTTTTAAAATTATGTTAATTTTATTATAATATTTTGTGATTAAATAATTAATTTAAATTTTGAAATAATGATGATTCAATAATTGTTTTACTAATGGTAGAATAAAATATATAAAATATTAAAAATATTAAAATAAATATCATTTGATTAAATAAATGAAATAAATGTATTTTAATGACTCATTTAAATTTTTAGAGGAGATTTGAAATAGTTTTTTATATGATATCAGGTTTTTATAAGTTTTTTTAAATTTCATGTCATGAGGAGTGTCAAAATTGACACTAATGATACTTTAAAATAAATATTATTTTATTAAATGATATAAAATTATTAAAAAAATAATATTCACATAAAAAATTATATTAAACATAACTTTTCATCAATGACTAATGTATTTGTATTTTAACATTTAATTGTACTAATATTAACCCGCAATGTCTAAATTAAATTTTATCACGATAAGAATTAAAAATGTTAAATTATGTTTACAACTATTTGATAAGGATTAAAAAATAGTAAAAACTATTAATTTTTTTTATATAGGATTATTTTCTAAAATTAATCATATGTTATAAATAAGTTAGTTTTTTTCTATTATCAATACTAAACTATTTTCTATTAACTTAATAAAATTAATAATTTTAGGAGTTATTATATCCTACAATATAAAAGGGCACACATACTTCTCAAAATAAATATATTTAATTACTATTTTCTCATCCAATATATACCCAAATAACTGATTAGAATCACTCTCCACATTCTACATCTATTATTTTATAATGAAAGCACACCATAGAGTAGTTAGAGTGTAAATAAATGGAGACTGTCTGAAAAAAAATTCATAATTAAGTGTTTTTGTTTTGATTCATCATCAACATCCATCAAATATGACTAAAACATGAGTAAAAAACTCCAATATCATTAATATACATATATTTTATTATGACAATATGATCACCTAAATCAATGACCCCATCTATTTATTGGGAAAAGGCACCTCGTTCATGTGTATGACGAAATACCGCCTCAAGAATCGATATAATTTTTTCCCATCACTTTCTATCACGAATAGTTATAAAAAATGAATTCGTATTTATATATTATATTATTATAATATTTATAATTATTAATTAATTAAATAACATTTACGTTCTCACATTTCCATGCACATAAAAATAATAACATCGTTCAAGCGTACCTGTGAACTATCATCTCCATAATGCGATGTAACTCATTTTTCAGCACCACATCTCACGGATAATATATATATCTATATTTAAATTATTAACAATATATTAATTATCTTATTATCTTTTTCAAAATTTAAAACAATATTTTTCTTCTATCCATAGCGATTGTTGAATAATTTTAATGTTACACATGCATATGTATGACATACTATCTCCATGATTATAAAATACCTCATTTTACATATCCATATATAATGGATGATTTTAAAAGTATAAGTTATTTAAAAAATTGGTTATTATTTTTTGAGTATTATTCTAGGGATTATGAATTATTTACCACTTTGACTATTTTAATTATAACAAATTTATTTTGTACTCAAGCATCGAATATCATTAAAATGACAAAAATGAACATATATAATTATGTTACTATTATAACATGATAACATGATAATTGTGATATAAATTTAATAAGATAATTTAATTAAATATGAAGAAGTTAAATTATTTTCTAAAATTAATTATTCAGCCTGAAAATGGACATAAGTGAATAATCAGACTGTAGTTAAGGGTCCCTTTAACTAAAACATTGTTTTAAATTTTTTAATGTTTAATTATTATAAATCATTATCATTCATTTCCATGTTTTTAAAATAGTTTTTATGATTGTATTTTCTGGAAATTAGTATTGTAGAATGAATTTTTTATGTTATTTCATATATTTAAATGTTTTAAGGGATAATTTGATTTAAAAATCTTATTTTTAATGTCCAAAATTGTTAATGAAAATGGATGGAATATTTCTATAAAATGAAATATTTTATTATGTTTTAAAATAAAATATTTAGAGTGAAATGTTTATAATTACAATATTTGATGTGTTATGATTATGTAATTTTACTTTATCATTTAATATTTGGTTACATTATAAACTAATGAAAAGTGTTTTTGTGAAAAATCTATGAGCGGTGGTTTTGTGATAAAACAATGAGGGGTGGCAACATTATAACATCTAATGCATTAGAAATTGATGTCAGTTTTATTGCTATTGCATTTGTAATAGTGACATGTATGTAATTATACCACATGGTTATTCCTTTTGTGTAAAATAATGTCCAAAGTTATATATTAATTATTTATATTCCAGCTTATGATTTTTCCTTAAAATCATATGATTTTAAAATGGTATGATAATGATCATTATGAAATTATAATCTCTTTTTTATGATAAAAATGTATTTTTTAATGAAATGTTTTATGTGTTTTCCTTATACTAACTCATTATTTTCTTTTAATCCCATTAATAGGATTTTGTGCTTATCCCACGCTTTAAATTAAAATTCCCACCGGGTTTAAGGAATAATATTTTCAATGATGATATCAGGGGGAAATTGTAAAGATATATCAACATAAGAAATAATGTTTTATTTTAATTATATTTCATTTATTGAAAAAAATGTATAACTAGTATAAGTTTCCACCTATAATTAATAGTTTAACATTTTAAGATTTTTTCAAAATTATCATAAACTATAAAATGAAATGATCCTCAAATGTTATTTCTAGTTTAAAAACTGTAGAATATGTATTTTTTAAATTTGTTCTCTTGAAGAGAGTTCTCATGAAAATTGAAAATATTTGGTATAATTTAAACATACACATAGAGTTTCCATTAATTTTTAAGGAAATTATACATACGTTATAAAAAATTTATGGACAAATTGATTTATCATGCAATGAATTGTAATACTTATGGATTACCATATCTTGTTTTATACTATTATTCACGATAAAAAATATTATAACCAGTAAATCATGTTTATAATTTTTTACATTATAAAACCCACTTCAATTAGTTTATGAAAATTTTTAACGGAATCAAATATATTAATCAACATTTTCAAAAACATATTTCACAATTCATAGTATTTATATAATATACTATAATATATATATTATAAAAACAATTAAAATGTTTTTTTTGTAAAATGGATTAACCACCAATAAAAAATATATTATGAATTGTATTCCAATAATTCATATCATTATAATTATTATTTTTGTAAAGATTAATGGATATGTTCCTTATAAAAGAATTGAAATACGTATCTTTCATTCAATGTAAAATTTATTAATTTATTAATTATATTGTATATGCAACATGAAGAGGATAAATATGATGAATATATTTTGAGTAGGAGTTCAAAATTAAATTTTGAATAAAATATTGAATTGATAATGAATTTGAAGATTAAAAAATATAATATAATTACACATAAGATAATCTAATTACCCTAACAAATTGTAAGGGAAATGAAGGATACATATGGTTCTAAGATAAAAAAGTGCAGTAAAAGTTTTAATATGAGAATATTTGTACAATTATGAGTTGATATATCTATAATTTAATGATATCCTAACAAGAAAAAGATTGTAAATTAATAGAATAAGTAAGGGTCACTAAAAAATACGGATAAAGCATATGATTTTATTAAAACCATTTCACGTCTATTTTTAGTTTTATAAGTTAATGATAATTATAAATTATTGTCCTAAAGTATATCATTATCATAATTAAATACATAACATAAGGGGACCATATATACATTTATATTATATGTAATTATCCATTATTTATGTATTTCATGGTTGACACCACCACCCCAATCTATGATAGCATATACTAATACAATAATGAGATGTTTCTTGACTTTTTTTACCCCTAATAAGTCACAAATTTTAATGATGAAATATAGTGTATCATTAATTCTATTTTTAGGTCATAAAAAAGGATGATCCAAATTTTTAGTACACACTGAATCCCCCTCCATTTTGAATTTCATATGAACAAACTACCATCATGTCTCATGTGGTTTTACTACTATATGGATAAGATGTATGGAAACTATATCATCCAAATACATAACATTCTCCAACGTCTAATGTGAATTAATCACCTTGGTGGATGGTCTTCCAATCACTGGTTTCTCTACAATCTTCTCTCTCTCAATAATGGATACCAATTTACACGAAGCATCACATTGATAAATAATTTCTAAAATATTATTTATTTGGACTATGTAAATAAAAAATCTTATATTTACATGGATGTGTCTTGGTTTTCTATCCCATGGCCCCTATTCATAAAAAACCATTTATTTTATTTATTATTGGAAAATAATATCCACTAGGAGATTAAATTGAAACATGGATTTTTTATCATTTAATAATCTAATATTATATTTTATTCAAAGGAGGGAAGTATGTGTTATAATAAATATTGATATGAAAGTACATGAACTAATGAGGATGTGTTAAGATAAAGAAATATATATTAATTATTGTTAATATTTTGTTAATATAAAAATTCAATTATAAATTGGGATCATACCATGATAATAAATGTATTTAAATTCTGTTTATAAGTGGTAATATAATGATTTTTCATTAAATATTATATTTTTTCTAACATTTCATATCATATAATTATGTTATAGATATAAAAATATTCTACATATTTAAAATTTCAATACAAAATAAAAATTCTATATCTATATGATGTGTTTATATATTTAGGGGTTTTTTATCAAATGGACTAGAATGTTTCATCCCCTTTAACAGTTGTATGACCCCTCCCCCACCCCAATTTGTGAAAGAATCAGTACATTTTACACAATTGGTATGTAGATATAATCCCTAGATAATATAAATTGAATTATTAATAAATTAATTTTATCTTGGTTATTAAATATTTTTTTATAGTTTTAATAAGATAATTGGAAAATCCATTGGTATATGTTTTTTCATTCGTTTACATGAAATATATCCATGTATGATTCCGTAATAAACAAAAATCGTGTTTCTATCATAAAATAATATTTCATATATTGACTTATGACTAAGTGGGGTTAGTGTTCCTATTCCTGAATATTTTTCATAAGATATTTTCAATCAATATAAATCAATTATAATGTATCAACAGTTAAATTTTTATTTTCATCCAATGATTCCAATATGAAATCTTGTTGAATGATTGATTATTAAGAGGGATAAAAAAAATTCTTAAATTGTATTGAAAAAATAGATATTGGATTCAATAAATCGAGGTGTAAAGTCAATTTTGACTATTTTATTGAAGACCTTTTTATGATAAAAATTTATTGTTGATGAGATATCAGATATGATAACAATGTATAGATTGCTTTTGAAATATTTTGTGTACTCATAGAATAATAATAAAAATCTATTTCAAATTTATTCCCACAAATACATCACAACAAGAAATAACGAATTAGTGATTCTAATTATAAAAAAAATTTAAAAAGGAAAACATAAATCCAAACTGAATGATTGCGCCCTTTTATGTCAAATAAATCATTTTAAAAATGCTATATATTAATTAATTTTTATGAAATATTTTCTTTTTATTTATCTTAGAATTTGATATATGAAAACTTATTAAATATAGTATCTATTTGGATTCCTCATTAAATTTTCAATGGAATTGAATCATGAAATATCATATTTTACTATTCATGATTATTGATTCAAATAAAAAACAGAATGATGTATGTTGTTTGTATTAATTTCATAAATTATTATGGTGTTAAATATCTTATTAAATGTCTTATATGTTATAAACCAAATAGTTATGTCTTACTAATTCGTTATATGAATTTTAAAAAATATTTCTATATCAAATGTTCCGTAAAAGTTATCATTATAAGATATATTATCTGGCAGTAGATAATATTATACAACACACTAAAAAACATGATATAAAATTTTATATGGAGTTTAATGAGTGTTTTTCTACAAGGAAAGAGACCATATCTCAATTGATCATGTAAATTGGTATAAGAAGGATACAATATAGTAAACCACAATACTACATATTTCATATATGGTGAATGTTTTGTGTATGTTGAAATGGTTGTCCAATGAGTCATGAGGCTATTTATAATTATGAAATATATTATTGATCACATCCAAAGGTTTGTATTATTAGAAATGTTCGGGCTTTGGTGGATTCCAAATGCAAAAATATTTTTTGAAATTCTGGATAATGAATGGGAATAATGATACAAAGGTGAATTATATGAATATTTATAGATAAATATGTTTTTTGGTGATAAAAAAATGATAATGTCTCTTAAAAGAATAATTTCATACATTCTCATGCTATAACAAATACATTTTAAAATTATTTCAGCATGATATAAATATGTAATTATTCGTAATAGAAGTTATATGTGGATGTATTTTATTCATAATTGATGAAATCACAATTCAGTGATTATTAATTACAATAACACAATATTTTAGAAATTTTTTCATTAAATGAAAACTATGTTTAGTTAAATTATTCAGTCGTAACACTTTAACAATATGAACAATGACAGAATTTTTTTTGATATATATAAAAATTGCAATGTAGTTTTTTATTAAGATGTAATAAATTGTAGAAAAAATTAATAAATATAATTATATAATAAAATAAAGAATACTTTTAATAGTAATTCATTGGTGAAATACAATTAGAATTGCTAAAAATAATTAAAT
The DNA here is from genome assembly GCA_963277665.1 of Viscum album. NCBI lineage: Eukaryota > Viridiplantae > Streptophyta > Magnoliopsida > Santalales > Viscaceae > Viscum > Viscum album. The sequence continues at coordinate 447,479,792 of OY728160.1, forward strand.
AATTATTCATAAAACACATTTTTTTTCATAACATTCATTTTTCCTACATAATGTATTTATATTTAAAGAAACAAATTATATTATATATTACTGATAATAATATATTTATTTATATAAAAATATTATCTTAATTAAATTTTAATTACAAATTTATAAATGATATGAATATGAATGGTCAATATTTGAATAACATTTTTCCCTAAAAAATGAGATTTCAATATATTTTAAATGTGAATTTAGAGGAGAGTTTAGAAAGTTTTATAATTTTAATTTTTAAAAATGAAAATATTTTTGTAGTCATCTATCCAACATTACCATGTGATGAAATTTAAATATTTTTCTAATAATATTCATAAATAGATAAACATTTTTAAATAACCTAATTGAAAAATATTTTCACTGTTATAATTTCATTACTATATGAATAAACCATAAAATATAATGACAAATTTCTATAAATTTCATAAGAACATATATGGGAAATTATATATTTCAATATATAATTCATAATTTTAATAAATATATTTTAAAATATAAACCAGAAGTAACATTTCTCACTAAAACTATCATTATTTCATTATACATTTACTATTATATAATTTATTTTTAATTATTTTAAAAATTATAAAAAAAATTATTTCATATTTTGAGTCATAAGGTATAAAATATGTAATATGAATAATTTTATTTTCATTAATAAAATATTTGAGGGTAAATAAATATTTAAAATAGTAAAACCCGTAATGGTAAAAGTGTTAAATAAATGATTAAAGGATTTTGTTTTCTTAAAATATAACATCCATAGAGGACTAGTAGATACCTTTATCTGTATTTCATCATCCCATCAACATTATTTTCTACTTTTGGGTACAAATTCCGTGAGTACTATAATAATAATTAAAAAATTTCATCCATGTCTACTATAAAATGATCACTTCAGCACCCCAACAATACTCACAACAAAATACAATATTTTCAACAAAATAAAGTCCACATACCAACCCAATCGTCCTATATAATTGATATAGGTTTTTTAGCATCAAAATACATCCCACAATGAAATATTCAAATTTTCAAATGTGTTATACTATGGAATAAGTTTAAACATCCCAAGTCACTCATTATTATTTAAACATATATTTAAATGTTATTCAACCTTAATTATTCATATAAAATCCTAAAATAATAATATAATTGTAAAATATATTTAAAAATGATGTTAATCTTATTGAATAATAAATATCTACATTCTTTTATAAATTTTAAGTGAAATGAAAATGTCAACCTTCCATGTGTGTAGACTACCAGCTCCAAAAATAATATTTTTTTCATATAAAAAATGTGAATTTCTCATTATTTAATTGAATTTAATGAATAAATATTATACTTATTAAATAATTTTAATTCCAATAGGATAAAATAAATATTATACCTTCTTAAATTTATTTGTGAAATAAAAAATGTCATACGTGTGTACATGTTGACAACCTCCACCATAGAGAGTCATATTTTGTTTTTTATAATTGCCTTTTATGGATGGTTGTAGAAATGGTTAAAATTGATAATTAGTATATTTATTTCATTCCTGTGGTTTTTTAGGGTGATATATATATATATATCATTATTATTATAAGATAATTTTTTGTAAAAATGACATAAAAAAATTCATAATGAATTCCCTCCTCAGAAAAAATATCTATTTATTCCATTAGATGAATATGATATAACATAATTTATTAATAGTAAATATTACAATTTCTTGAACAATAAATTAATTATGATCTTTGAATCAATAAAAGAAACCTTTCATATCTAATATGAAACTTGTACTAAAAAATGAAAATTACTAAATCTCGATGATGAAGACACAAGTATGCCTAAATAATATATCTATTACAATTGATTATAAATGGATTATTTGAAATGTAATATATATGGGTAATATTATGAAATAATGGGTTATTATAGTTTTGTTTTGAATGCATATAGTTATAGAACAGTTAATAAATAACACTAAAACTAAGGATTTCAACTCCATTTCCCCTCATTATGGTATGAATTTATATTTAACAAAAATTAGTATATTTCATAGTGAACTTAATCACCCATTTAATTATTTAATATAATATAATTTATAATAATATAATTTAAATGTACATTTCATAATAATTATTTTGGGGTATATTAAATAATATATTACACATGTTGTATGGGGTTTTTTATCTCATCAGAATATTAATTTATTGTGGCATATAACATTTAATTTTGTTTCATGATTTTTTCTGTTTTTTATTTTCATATCTATGATTTTATTATCTTGTAATTTCACATTATCTCTAGATAATATGTATGTTTAAATCAATGATTTTCATTGATCAATTTGTTTTCCATAATTTAATAACATTATTAAGTGTGGGTATCATCCTCAATAATAATGATTTATCATTTTTATTCATGTTCTCTCATCCCAAAAATGTTTGATTCTTATTTGAAAACCTACAATGTGTCATCTTATGTGACCTCTATATTTCCATTTTATTCATTAATAGATTCCTTTTTTTTAATTTTTTACGTAGTAGGATTCAGAAATATTATTTTTTAAAATATTTAAAATGTTTTTCAATTACGATTCCTATATTTTATCTACCACACCATAATTACATAACATAACCATTACATCATTTTAAATTATTTATTATTGAATATTGAAATATAAACAAAAAAATAAAAAAAACAGTGTTTTTGAAAATTTATTTTTGAAAATGACTTATACTAACATTTATTTTGGGATTTAATATCATGTAATATGATGAACCACTTCCTAATCCATTCATATGTGGTAATATTTGAAATATAATTCTTATAATGGTGTTTTCATCTATGCCAAAAAAACATTTATTTTTTTACACATCATTGAGGATATGTTTGTATTAAAATATCCAACTTCAATATATTAAAATAATTTAAATTTTTAAATTGATTTATTTAGGAAACCCATATAATTTCACAGGTTAATTATGTGATCATTGATATATGAATGTTTTTGTTTACATAGAATAATACTGTTAATTTTTTTTATTTGTGGGCCCAATATTATGTATGCCTTAAATATATTGGAATTTATTTTTATAAAATTGAATATTTTTATTTTGTATGTGATTTTTGTGAAGATGTTCTATAATTATTGTATGTGGGTGTTATTATTTTTTATCTATTCTAACATATTTTTTCATCTCTATAATTTTCGATGAATTCAATACAAAAAAATTTGGACATCAGTAATTTTTCATAATATTTTCTCAAATGGTAATTTGTCGTTTTAATTGTGGTTAATATTTTAAGACCTTATTATGAATGAAAATTAATATGGTTATTGAAAATTTTCATTGTTATGGTTTTATATTGTTTTACATAAGAAACATATATATGTTAAATTAAAATGTTATGTTTTATGGATAAATATTGTTATCTCATTATTAATAGTTTTATATGTTGTTATATGGTTTATAATTTGAGATTGAATGTCCCACTATTATTACTTATTGAAAAAAATTACAGTTCTATATTCCTTAATATAATATATTTTTAAAATTATAAGGTTTAATCATATTTTATTTATTAATGTAATTTTATTTCATTTATTATTGTTTACTATATTTGGTTTCTATGTTCACAATTTATGTTTTTCACTCCCATGATTTTTATGATGATTATAACCAATATTCTATCTGAAAGTAGGTTTAACATGCTACATTTTTAGAGAATTTATCAAAAGTGTAATACAAAAGTTGTTCATTTATCTCAATTTAAAATATAATAATCCAACGATTATTTGAATAGTGAAATTATGATTATGTATAATTTTAATTTTATTAATTAATATATTTATTTCATATAGTTTGAATCAATGAAAATGGTTATTATAATTTTTTCATCTCTAGGCATACGAGTGTGGTTATGAGGCATCATAGTTTGTATCAGAACATGTGTCGGTAAATTATAGGGTTTAGCTATGTTTTTTTTGAGATTAGTTTAGTTAAATTTTAGGATTATGAATATAAAAATGTATTAAAACCAAAAGTTATATAATTATTTATAACGTAACAAAATAATATTATTGTAATGTGGAGATATTTTGAATTCTAATTTTTTAAATCATTATCTAGAAACAAATAATAGGGTATTGTATCTGAAATATATGGTGTAAAATAGTTATTTAACAACATTAAAAATTCTGAGGTATTTTATAATATATTAAATTAATCACCACTAGTCAATGATATTAATGACAAATATATACAACTTTAAGAAACTTATTTCTTATCCAATGTGTGTAATTAATATGAAATTAAATTCTTCCAATTCTATGGATGAAATTTTGAAAAATACTTTCATTATTTAAAATAATAATAAATTAAATTTTTTTATGTAAATATTTAGTATCCACCAAAATATTACAGATCAAAATTAAATATTATCATAGTGATTAACATTAATTTGTTCTTACAAATGAACAAAATCATATGAAATTATAATGTATTTTAGGTCATTGGAATATTTTAAAATTTAATTTAGATATAAAAATGTAGTGAACAATTGAACATTTCCACATTAAAAACCCGATATATTATCCAATGTGTAGAATTATTATGAAATTAAATTCTTTCATATACATGATTAGAATTTGGAAAAATTGATTCATTATTTATGATAATAATAAAATAAAATTTTTATTATGTAAATTATTTTTTCCACAAAAATATTACGGAATGAAATTAAATTTAATTATAGTAATTAATGAAAAATTGATCTTACTAAAGGAATAAATCATTTTAATTATTTCTACAAATAACCAAGAAATATGTTCGAAACCCAATTTTTGGTCATATTTTGACATCTACACGGTTGTATAACATTTTAGGAGTTATTTGGATATTATTCCATGAACATTACCTATAAAATATGTTAACTATGGAAAACACCAAAAAAACCTTCCTTACTGCTTAAATTTATATGAACTTGAGATGTGGAAAAAACATCATATTTTAGGTTATACATATCATTTTTAAATTCAAATGAGTTATTTTTACCGTTATAATTTATCTTTTGTGTTTATATATTATATAATTATTTTTAATGATTTATAAATTATATATATATAACTATTTTGTTAATGATTAGTTAATATAAATGATGGTAAAATAGTATTTGATATGAAAATTTAGTATATTATAGTTATCTAAAAATTTTAGAGATGGATATATAATTTTTAATAGTTGGATAATTAATTTATTATAATTCCATTATTTTACTCATGTAATTAATATCAAATTAAAATTTTAATTTCAAATTTGACATTAATATTATCTTAAAAAGTTGTTTTTTAATTGATATAAAATATATAATAATTCAATATTACGTACAATGATATGTATATGCTAAAAAAATTGAAATATTATTCATTAATGGATCTATTATTCAATTATAAATAATATATAGACCATTATATAGAAGAAAAACTTTGCTTGAATCATTATAGTTTAAGTAGTGTTTCTATACGTTAATTTTGTTTGCGATAAAATTAAAATATAAGGTAACATTTATTTTTATTTTAAAAATTATATATATGTTATATAATTAAGGTTTAGTAATAAATAATAATGATCATTTTATTTTAGTCTTCATGGATAAAATATTTAGGTTATAAGTATAGTTACCTTAATAAAAATTCATTGGTAAAAGTGGGGAAATATATGAATTATGATTTTTTTTATAAAAATGCATTTATATTTGAGTAGTGGCGGTTTTCTTCAACCATAAATAACATAAAATCACTTATATGATAATTTTCTAGTGACATGGTGTATGGGATAATTCCCAATATTTCATACCATTGGAATTAGAATAATTTCACTCCTCATCCAGTATAAAAAGGCACACACTCCCCAACTTTTTCACACCTCACAGGAAATTTGTATCCACCAAAAGTTTCCAAAATCAGTTAAAACAACCCTCTGATCATCCTAGATTCCTAAATTTCAGTATAAACCATGTAAATGTTTATTTGTGTAATATTGGATGAGTTACCCAAAGAAGATGTAATGTTCTTCAATGAACACTTTACTTTTATTTATTTTTCGACCCCTGTAATTATTCTTATATCATGATTATATAATAGATTCAATATATTAAATATATTTATTTTAAATTATTTAATGTATATTACATAAAAATTCACTCACATCCATCAAATGATATACACATTCATCATTCGTGAGTACGAATGACTACCACATTGGGAACCGATGTCGTTCATTCTTCCATTTCCATCATTCATTACAGGTAATAATTAGGGATTTATAGTTTATATATTATATTTATAATCTATATATGATCCTATAATTAATATATAACACATACCTTCATGGTTTCCTTTTTTGGAATATGATAACATCGTTTCGGGATGTACGGACTATCACCTACTCAATGTGATGTGATAAATTCATGCATTATATAGAATTTGTTAAGGATGGGTTTAATATAAAATTGTGATATATATTTCCTAATAATGATACTAAAATTAATATATATATATATATATCATTTAAATTTCAGTCTTTTGTTATAACACGAAAATGGAAGGAGTATTCATGAATATGTTTGGCCTACCCTATCTATTAATGGCTAGAATAATCTCATATAACTATATGTTATGGATTATTGTAAATACATGTATATTTAATATGTATCACCCCATAATTCCATGAGAGTTTTTTGAAAATTAAATAAGATTATTTCTAGACCAGGTGCTAAGACGGTGTGCGATTTCGAGGCCTACAGTGCCTAGAATGATCTGTCGAATTAAATGATATTCTTTAAGTAGAAATCGTGACTGATTTTTCATAAAATGAAAAATAACTTTTAAACTAGTACCCTGGTCAAATATATGAGGGAAATTTTGTGTTCAGGATGGTGGGTTTAACCTATGCATAACATATGTATAGTCGGCATATGCCTCTAGTGAAAAAACCTAAAAATGGTATAACACAAAATAAAATTATTTTAGTTTTCAAATCCTTATAACTCAACAATAGTGATTGGATTGAAAATCTGATACAACCTTTGATCTAGTGATGTTATTCCTTCATTATATAGAGTCTAACATTGGCCAACATGGGTTAATATTGGAAAGTATTTTTTGTCAAAAAATAAAATAACTAAATAATGTTATTTAATTTCTAAATTCTTATAACTCACAAAAGGTAACTCGAATTAGAAACCGGAGAGTAACATTGAGTTTTTGAGGTAATTCATCCCTTACATTGAGAATAACATCGGTCGTATAAGACCAGATATGAATGTAGGTTTTTGGAACGTGACTATCAATAAAATAATTTAAATAATAGTTATTTTATTTTCCAATCCTCAAAACTCACAAACGGTAACTCATATTATAAATCAAAGACCACAGTTGAGTTTGAAATGAGATTTTGTCTTTAAGAAAAACATAAAATCGACCATCACATGTTGAGGGATAAGTTTATTTTTCAGAAGTTTTATGGAAAAATAAAATAAACACCAAAATATTATCTTATTCAAAATTGTTCAATGTGGTGCAGGGAAGAGGTGATGATAACTCTCATTAATGAACCTCGTTAATAAGTCATCATAACGACACTTCAACATAGTGTTAGAAAAAACTAATTCATATTTGTTCAATTAAAATCCAAATAAGAAATGTTTTATTGTTGGCATAATCCTCGAATTTCAATGAGGCTTTGGATGGTGGTGATGATGAACGATGAAGGAAAACCTCTCCAATGATGAACATCAGTGTATCCAATGACAGCGACGACACCCTTGGTGAGTGGATTCAAAATCAATGATCAAAAGATGATGAAAAATGATCATCCAAGATCAATCTCTTTTAAAATTCATGTGTTTAAACTATTAATTAATTTTTTAGCTATCTCTCCCCCTCTAATCTAAAAAAACGGATCAACACTCTAACATGTTGATCCGCAGATGGATTTCCCTCCTAGGGTTGGGAAATATAATTTCTGGTTGATATGGGTATTAAATCTTAGTGATTTATAACTTATATGTCTTGATCCATATAACACAAACAATTAGGGACCAACACAAAAAAAGTATGGTTGTTCAAATGGGTGTTCATTATGATCCCTCCATCTCTCTCTCCACATTCTTCATGGTGTAACATATGATGAACATTAGTTATAGAAGCATTAGGTAGAAGGGTTGTGGCCAGGTGGGCTGCAACACCGGCAAGAGATTGTGGAACAATCCTGGAGTGGTGGCATCATGCCATGACACCCAACCACAGTGGCAGGCGGGTGGGGGCTCACAGGTTGTGAACTGCAGTGGTGACTTGGGAAGCCGGTAGGGAGTCTTGAGGCTTGAGGGAGGCGGACGCGGTCACACGGCCACGTCAGATGCGCAGAGCCATGTTCTGAAGACCGTGGTGGCGAGCTGGACCCACAACAAAGTCATGGGCCATGGGGTGGGGGAACCCAGGGCCGAACCAATCCGGGTCAAGCAAGGCCCAATGGATTGGGCCCAACAACTTGGCCTGACAAGGCTGGCCAATACCCAACATGGCTGGGTCAGGTCGGCCAAACCAGGTTTGGTCATGTGGGTCCCCTCGGTCGGGTTGGTTGGGTCGGTTCGACTAGGTCAGACTGGGCCCGGAAATAACTGACCCATGTTTACTAAAATGCCAAAATAATTAAGACTGGGAATCGTGCTCAAGAGCCATCCATAGTGTTGGGACCCTTATGATGAGGTGATGCTATTTCCATACACAATGTGGGATTTCATGGAATCTGAGATGAAACTAATGGCTTGAGGAGTAGAATCTACTAGAATCAAGCATTCTACATGGGGGTATCCTACGGTAGGCTAAGACCTGAAGACTCCTGACGAGTGGGTCTAGGTGACTGTCCATGCCGATATGATAAAAGGCCTTATTTTTACGAGCTACATGTTTCTCTCTGTGATCCGGCTACATGTTTCTTTATATGAACCAGCTATATGTGGCATTGTGTGGACCAGCTATAAGCAGCCCTATGTAGACCCACTATGATGTCTTATGTGGGGAGAAACTCTGTGTGACCTAGAAAACCTGTGGTGGGGAGCAGATCTGTGTGACCCATTAGACAAATAGTACTCATTAGGGATGAGTACCTCAGTGGTCCAAGGTGTTCAGTGTTACGACTAATAGTCTTTCTATCCATCCGGTGATTTATACTTATTGTGAGCTGACATTTCATTGTGATCCTGGTGTGTGGTAATATTTAGTGGTCTTTCCCTTGTTTTTTGAGGTCTATACTATGTATTGTGTTACTCACCTTTACATGGGCTTCACCCACACTTTTCATGTGTCATGTAGGTGATCGACAATTCGACAGAGTCCTTGGTGGTTCGGGACAAGGTGGTTCTTAGTGAGACGGGATGAACAGATGCTTCAAAAGAGGCCATGGTGGTTCGAGAAAAGGTGGTGCATCGTGAGATGTAAATAATGGGAATACATATACAGCTTCAAGAAGTTACCCATAACCTAACCATCATGTGGGGTCTCGAAGAGATGAATAGTGGAAGTTGTACATTACTTTGTGGTTTTGGGATTGTATTCTGGACACTTTGTAAATTCACATTGCATTGTAATCTTATTAGTTGTCTCTATAATATTTGTGGTTTAATTTGAGTTTAATTTTCTCGGTTTGATCTTTGGTAGTTTAACGCCCTGTCCCTCATTACCCAGAGTCGGTGCATTATTACAGAACATTGGAATTATCACATGATATCAAGTCACCAATGATAGATTAGGTTACTAGACATGGAAGTACTAGATGCATACATCTGTTTTACATTTCATCATGAATTAAAAACAAAAACAACATTTTATCCCCATTGAACACACTTATATCCCATAGCCTATACATCCAGTTCAACTATAGAATACTTCATCACATCATGGAATAAATAATACATATAAAGGTGTGAGCTTAGATTCTCAATAAGGTTAATAATATAGAAGAAACTTTAATAAATAAGCATAAATATTTAAGGCAATGAATAAGACTAGAAAAATCCTTTTAAATAAAAACTTCATTATAATATCTAAAATATAAATCAAATAATTCCATTTACATATTAAAATGGTTATTTTAGTAGTCGAATAATAAAATGAAATATCAATAGCTAATTTCATAATGATGGAATGCATAATTCCAGACATCCTAACCACATAATCAAGGCCTCATGCCAAGACTACAAATAATATTTTTTCAAGGACTTTTACCAAGACACAATTTTGTCTCATTATACATACCAATTCCTCATGTAGCTATAGTGGGCTCCACGCATCACATATAATTTCCAACGCATTCCTCATATGAAAAGGTTGAAATATAACATAAACATTCATATTAAAACTAAAATAATAAATGTTAATTCTTTCACCATAACTGTGAATTTTATAGAAATAACACATTCACAGTCAAACATATCACAAAACCTTCATCACTATATGGAATATTATTTCATAATAAATAAACTTCAAAAAAGTGTAAAATCCATCAAAGGATGTTGAAATAAATGAAATCAAAACTTTTTGAGAGAAATTTGAAATAATATAAATGTCACGTAATTATAAAAGAAAACATTTATTTTGAAAATATTCTTATAATATTTCAAGGGAATATTATAAGATGTTATAATGGCAGAGAATAGCCGCACCCGCCATATAAGAAAAAAACTTTCTTACATTAATTTTTCAAAAAGGTCATAAAGTACCTTGTTTGGAAAATGACAGAAAAATTCCACTCAAAAAATTTTAAAAAATTCAAAAAAAGGTATAAATGAATTTAATCCATAGTCTAGTAAATAGTAAAATTGGTTTTGAAGTACATTTTTATGAAACACAGATGTTGATGATAAAAAGGTCCAAGTATATACTCATGTATAAACAACCTCAAATAATAAAGGGATTTTAAAATTAATCCTTAGCTTGTAATTTTCCTTGGTGGAGGGAATGTTAACATATTATATAATTTTTAAATCATTGTTATTAAATTATATAATAACTTCATACATAAATATGATATCATACATGATCTTCTAATAGTGGTTTGTTAATAATATTTTAGTGGTATCATTGTTTCAGTTGTTAAGTGGTTCATTTTACTTTATATGTTTTGTTATGTAAGTCATGTTTGTTATGGATAGGATGTATATGATTCATATAAATAATGATATAATGTTTTTATGAAATACTTTTAATTATAGAATGATAAATATTCTTTGTATGGTTATGATGGGGGATTAATCCAATCACATTCGTGGAGATGGTAATCCGTACATCCGCACGAGCGACAATAACATTCTGTTGATGCTGAAATCATATGTAACAAGATGGTATATCATATATACAGATTTATTAATAGGTTATATTTATTATTTACATCAATTATACTCATTATTATACCTATCTGAATAATGAAGTGTTGAATAACAAACTAGAGCATGACGTGGAGATGGTAAGTTGTACGTACGCACGTATGGTGAATTGGTCATTCATAGGATGGATAGAATAATTAATATGGTTGGTCCATATTTATAATAACAAAAAAGTATAAACAATGTACTTGAGTAATTATTTTGGTATATAAATAACAATTAAAGAGGAAGTGGTAGAAGAAAAGATCTTTGAAAGAGGTGATTAAATTATTACCTCTTCGTCAGGTGCTTTCATTTGATTTGATCAAAATGGCTCCATAGGTTGGTTTTCTGGTCAATTTATTTCCCCTAGGTATAATTTAGGGTTTTTGGGAGGATATTTTAGGATGGGTTGGTGGAGCCAAATTTCTTTTGAGGTGCGATTTTGAGGGAAATAGAAGTAACCATTAATAATAGAGGTGGGGGTCACTTTATGAAAAGATTTAAATATTATTTTATTATACAATCACATTCAATTTATAATGGCTTAAAATGAATTTATTTCTAGGATATGGTGGGTATGGGTCAATCAAAATTCATCCAAATGGTTTTAGACAAGTTTAGGTAACCATATTAAACATATCTTTTATAGTTAACTATTAGTTAAATAGTTTAACTATTAAAATACCTTCTTGTATTTTATATTACATGGTTAAAAAACATACTATAAAATTATAAGAGAACCCCAAGTGGTTAATTTTGATATATCTTACCATATCTAAGTCCTTTTGAAGAACCTTTTGTTTTTAGGAATATAATATCATTTAATAATATTGTATTTGTTTTAAAAACCGATTTATGACAATTTTGACACTATTTTGTATTTTGTTTTTCTTAAAGTCATAACGATGTTATTATATCAAAACGAAATTCTTTAATCAACCCTATCATGTAATATTAACCTAAAAATTAATGTAATTCATCAAAAGTATAAATAAAATATTTTTTTAATAATTATAATAGCTATTATTTTAACCATTCATTAATAGGGAAATTAATGCATATTCAATGTGTCATAAATAAATTTATTTATTTAATGTCTAATAATTATATGTAAAATACAATTATGTTGGAAATATTTGTAGATCTATAATGAATATTTGTAGCTGAATTTATCTTTTTTGTAAATCTATAATAAAATGTTTTAGTTTTCAAAACATTAATTTAACACCTTTAACTGTTCATTAAATTAAATAATAGTAAATGTCCTAATCTAATCTAAGTAGAAAAAAAGGATCATATTATATTACTATGTTTGATTTTGGTCAAAATAAACATATCCAATAGAATTAGGACATTGTTAGGGTAATAATAATACCATTTTTACCTTTAATTACACTATTAACTTTTAACCATGGTAAATAAAAGTCAAAAGTTACTATTCAGAAAAATTTATTTTTTTGTTATTGAACCACATTTTACTTACTGATGTCAGCTTTGTCTCTCAAATTTGTGAAACAAAATTCATAGATGTAGTAAAATGATGTTTTACTCAAATTTTAAAATCTTCCTAGTAGTTGGGTAAATTATGTTAAAAAGATCAATAAACATTTTTACATATAATCATACATTCAGATGACTCCAATGAATTAAATTGAACTAATATTGGTATTATGTGTCTATTTTGACTTGAAATAAATTTAAATAAAATAACTAATTTTTTAAATATAAAGTTGGTTTTAAACAATAACTCATAGTTTTTCACGATTCACCAAAAATGGAATGTTTTTAGAGTAATACCAAATATTCACTATAAAATAATTTTGATATCCCGAATCCAAAAATGAAGTACATTTTAAAAAATAAATTTTATAATATTTAAAAAAGTGGGTAATACTATTAATAATGGCTAGTTTTATTGGTCATGGTGTGTTAGAAATTGATGTTGCATACAACGCAATCTAGTGCATTAATCAAAAGGAAACATACCATGGAAGCTTGGGGTGTTATATTATTCCATCCATCAAACTATTTCATCCTCATAATTTCTAGAATACCATTGCGTAAAAAGATTCTGGTGGTTTTTCATCATATGTTCCTCTAGCTCCCATGTCACCTCTTCTAAATTATAGTTTCTTTATTGAACATTTACCAGAAGAGTTGTCCAATTTCTCAAATCTTGTTCTCTGGTATAATGAATCCTGATAGGCACTTCACAATAAAGCAGATCGGGTTCCAGTTATATTTCTTCATAGGTGAGCACATGTATTGGGTCATGCATGTATTTTCTCAACAATAATATGTGGAAAACATCTTGATCTTTGGAGAGACATGGAGGCATTATCAAATAGTATAGTACAACTACAATTGATTCTAGAATTTCGAAATGTTTGATATACCTGAGACATAATTTACCCTTCCTCCCAAAATGTATAACAACTTTCCATGGAAATAATATTTTGAAAACATGATAACCTATGCGAATTTTCAAAAACATCATTCGATTATCTGCATAGGTATTTTGCCTACATTGTGCTACTTTGATGTGGTTTTGGATAATCTTTACCTTTTCCATTGTTTCCTCCAAATGTTCGGGGCCTATGAGTTTTCTTTACTAATATCATCCCAACAAGTTGGTGTGAGACACCACATTCCGTATAACGCATTATATGGTTCCATTTGAATACTTGAATGGAAGATATTGTTATAGGAACATTCTACCATAGGTAAATACTAATCCCACATACCTTGAAAGTCAAGTGAGAAAGATCTCAACATGTCTTCTAAGGATTGAATAGTTCGTTCTGATTGTCTATCAGTTTGAGGGTAGTAGGCAGTACATAAATGAAGTTCTGTATCTATGTATTTATGAAGACACTTCCTAAATATTGATGTAAAATGGAGATCACGATCAGAAATAGTCGATAGGGGTAATCTAATAAGTCTTAAAACATCATTAATATATATTATATTAAACATTCAAGTGGTAAATATTCCCTTATAGAATGAAAATGAACTTACATGGTAAGACGATCTACAATGACCCATATTTCGTCATTCCGTCTAGAATTCGTTGGCATCCCCATGACAATGTCCATCATAATATCACCCAATTTCTAATCAGGTATGAGAAGAGGTGGCATGACTCATCTAGGATGTTGTATTCTAGCCTTCACCTGTTGAAAAACCATACATCTTGACACACAATCAACAATATCTCTCCTCATCTTGTCCCCAAAAGATGTTCCTTCAAATTTCGTTACATCTTAGTGCTACTATGGTGTATAGAGAAATTAGATCTATGAGCATCATCTATTAATTCATTTTTTAGTTCAGTTATATTAGGAACACAATTTCTCATCCCATTTTTTGAAATTCCATCTTTATATATAATGTCTATCAATCTCACGTCATTCACAGCATTAATTTTCTTTTCATACTCCTCATCATCAGTCTGAGAACTTTTTATCCATTCTCATAAAGATTAATGGGAAACCATTTAAAAAAGTATTGATGTTTCACCTTCCATGATTATTCCTATATATATCTTTACAAGATCCATGAACATAAGATCCATTTCAACTCTCATCTTGTTCAAAACTTCTTGATCCTTTGAGCTCAAAGCATCTTCCACCTAATTTCCATCCCTGTGTGGTAGTGTACAGAGAAATCATAATCATTTAGTAGTTCAATCCATCACCTTTTTCATTATGTTGAGTTCTTTTTGTGAGAAAATATACTTCAAACTCTTGTTATCAGTATAAATATCACAATATTAACCATATAGATATTGTCTCCATATCATCAAAGAAAATATTACAGCTTCTAACTCAAGATCATTAGTGAGAAAGTTTTTTTCCTAAAATTTTAGTGTCCTGGATGTATAGGTAATAACTCCATCAATATGTATAAAGACACAACCAAGTCCTTCCATTGAAGCATCACTATAATTAAAAAACCCATTATTCACTGATTGTAGAGTAAATATAGGATCATTCACTAATATTCTCTTTAGTTCTTTAAAACATTCTTCCCACTATTTTTCCCAAAAAAGTTTACCCCTTTACATGTGAGCTTGGTTAATGGGTTATCCAATCGAGCAAAATTCTGGGTGAAGCACTGATAATAACCTGGTGAAAGATAAAATTGCGTACCTCTATTATGCACATCAGTGCTGGCCATTATTGGATTTCATTGGCCATTGATTGATCAAAAGAGATTCCATCATTAGTGATAATATGGCCAATAATAGAAATATCTTGAAGCCAGAAATCAAACTTTCTATACTTCCCATATAATTCATTTCATCCCAGGGTCTTTAGAATAATGCACAACTGATTTTTATGAACTTCAAATAGTTGTAGTATACCAATATATCATCAATAAATATCACTAAAAAGTCATCATGATATTTCTTGAAAACACTATTTATTTGATCCATGAAAACAAAGGATGAATTAGTCTATCCAAAAGGAATTACAATAAACTCATAATGCTTGTTACCTAGTTCCAAATGCTATTTTTAGAATTCCTTCCTTCTTCATGCACAACTGATGATATCTAGATTGAATATCAATCTTTCAAAAATATTGAGCTCCATGATGTTGATCGAGTAAATCATCAATGCATGGTAGGGATACTTTTTCTTTATTTTTATCGCATTTATCTCCCTATTGTCAATGAACAACCACATTGATCCATCCTTTTTTTATAACAGAATGAATAGGGGCTCCCCATGGAGAAACACTAGGGTGAATAAATGATTTAGTACTCAATTTCTCTAGTTGTTTCATTAGTTACACTAATTCCACAATTTCCATTCTATAAGGGGTCTTGGATATAGACCTTTAAACAAGAACTAAATAAATGAAAAACTCAATTTCTCATTCTAGAGGATGTCTAGGTAAATTCTCTTGAAACACATCATCATATTCTTATACAATAGATACATAATCTATTTGAACATTTCTTTCCTCGCCCACAATTATATCATCCTCTTCCTCTGAAATAATTTAATTTAGTAGAGCTACTGGGGATGGATCTATATAAAATCATATGGTGACGTTTGTTCTCTATATATAAGGTACTTTTTATCATCATAAAAAATTTCAACATCCTTATTCTTACGATATATTTTCACATCATGGTCTGAAAAACAATCCATACTGAAGATTATATCAAATTCAATCATGGGTATGATGATGAGATTAGCAGATAAGTTAACTTAATATGCCCTTATGGGAACTTATTGACAAAACTTTGTTGCAATGATACTTAATTTAGGAGTTTTCACTAAAAAATCCATTGTTAAATCAAATTGGAAATATCTAATTTTTATACAGAACTCGGAAGATGTGAAAAAATGAGATGAACCGGAATCAAATAATACATTGGCTAAATTTGAGGAAGCCATAAAATTACTTACCACCACATAATTTGGAGCCTCAACCTCAGCAGTAGTGATCACATAATCTTGGCCATGATCCCTTGACCTTTTCTAAGGTATGTTTCCGTGGTGCTTAGGACATTTATTTACATAATTCCCCAATTCTCTAAAATTGTAACATCCAACATTGACATTCTCTTTATTTCCCATGCAATCACGAGCTTGGTGTCTTTTTTCACCACACATGTGACAGACTCCCTTTCCCTTCCAAAAAGAATCAGGTTTCTTATTCCCACATTTACTACATGATAGAAATTAAACTTTTCCCTTTTCCCATTATTTTCATTTCCAGAGAGGATATTAGATCACTTCTTCTCTTAATTTTCATTAATGTCATAAGACATGGAAAATCCTTTTCTATCATGATACCAAATAAAAAAATTTCCTTGTATGATGAGAAGGATTTTGAGACTAATGCTCAATGGATAAAGGGTTTTAACCCATCATGTAATTGATCAATCTTAATATTTGGTTTATG
Organism: Viscum album; assembly: GCA_963277665.1. Lineage (NCBI taxonomy): Eukaryota > Viridiplantae > Streptophyta > Magnoliopsida > Santalales > Viscaceae > Viscum > Viscum album. The sequence continues at coordinate 447,497,173 of OY728160.1, forward strand.
TATATCATTTGCTGCATGCCTTTCTAACCTTGTAAAGTTATCATTATATGATTTGACAATCTCATCAACGTTTTTCCTCAGACTCATTAATTGTCTTTACATATCCGCTCGATGGTCCCGAGGAAAGTATTTTTTATAGGAAAATACCTTTAAAATCTCTACATTTCATATTTTATACCTCTTTATGCACCTTAGTGTTTTGAATAAATGACCACCATTGATATGCATCTCATGTGAGGTGATAAACTTCCACGAAAACTTCTTCCCTTTCTCTACTCACCAAAGCATGGAATATTTTCTATAATGAACTTATCCATTTCTCAGCTATAAATGAATTTTTAGTCCCATTGAATGATAGTGGTTTTTGGATCATGAAGCAGTCTAACATTGATTTTCCACATTGTGGATTAGGGTTCTCCATATGGGTAAGGTCATTATTCAAAACCTGAGTGAGTTGTCCCAGTATGGTGAAAAGATGGTCAGGAATAGTTGCATCACCAGCTCTACTGTAATTATACTGAGTAGGAGGGAAGTCGCTACATGTTTTACGTGCGATTATTTGGTTTTCATTCCTTCCACTAGGAGTCATTTCAATACAATGACATACACTAGATTAGTTTACAAATCACAATACATAATTCCAAACTTGTTAAACACAAAACAATAATTGAACAGTTTATGAATATATTCCATAATCACACAAAAATTCATTAATGATGTTTATACTCATAAATCATTCATAATGGTTTGTAATGAAAATGTGAATTATCTTAAGCATATCCCCTAGGAGTGTCATAACGAAAAGTGCAGCAAAGCATGTTGTCATGTATCAGGATACACCGCGTCAACCCAAAATTCCATGTCAGAGTTTTCACTCTTATATATATCTGTTTTAGATCCACCTATACCTTTTCATATCCAGTCTTGGATGTATTTCTTGGAAAATATATAAATACTCAACATTACCAAAATTCTACGAAGTTCATCTATACTAATCCTCAAATTTAATCTTAGAGTAATGTTCTCTAATCATATTTTTTCAAAATATAGTTTCTAAGGATTGTTCTAAACTACCTCTAATACCAACAATAATTCCCTGACCCTATTTACCAATAGTTAGTTCATTATTACCTAAAAATGGCATGATCACATGAGATCATGTCTCGAAAGACCAATTAGTTTAGTAGACTTGGAAGTACTGGATACATACATTATTTTTACATTACATCAAGAAATAAAACCAAAAATAACATTTTCCCCCTTTGATCACACTTATATACCATAGACTATCCATATAGGTCAACCATAAAATACTTCTTCACATCCTGGAATAAATAATGCATATAAATGGGTGAGGTCCGATGATTAGTAAGGATAACAATATAGCAGAAACATTCATAAATAAGAATTTTTTTAATGAAATGTATCTAACTAAAACAAAATCTTTTTAAAAATAAAGTACAACATAATATAGAAAATATAAATCAAATAATTACATTTATTTATTCACATACATATTCTACTAGTCAAATAATGATATGCAATATCAATAGCCAATTTTATAATGACATAATGCATACTTCCGAACATCATAACCACATAGTCAAGGCCTCTTGTCAATACTACAAAAAATATTTTGTCAATTAATTGTGCCAGGACACTAGTTTTTCTCAAGAGACCTATTGATGCATCAAGGAGCTATATCGATCTCCACCCTTCACTTACTATGTCCAATGCATTCTCATATGAAACGGTTGAAACATATCATAAAAATTCATTTTAAAAATACCATTAGAAATGTTAATACCTCAACAATTAACCATTAGTGGTATAAAAATAACACATTCACAGTAAAAAAATATCAAAAAACCTTCAATACAATATGTAATATTGTATGATAATAAATCACATTCAAGCAAGTGTAAAATCCATCAAAGGATTTTGACATAGATGAAATCAAAATTATTTGAGGAAATTTGAAATTGTTTAAAAGTCACGTAATTAGAAAAGAAAAAATTTATTTTTAAATTATTCTTATAAGCTGGTTAGGGAAGCATTAAATGTGTTATAATGGCGGAGAATAGCCACACCCGCCGTATAAGTTAAAAAAACCTTCCTACCTTAATTTGTCGAAACGGTCATAAAGTACATTGTTTGGAAAATGACATAAATATTCCTTTAAAACCATTTTAAAAAAATTTAAAAATGGTATAAATGATGTTAGCCTATAGTTTAGTAAATATTAATTTTTTTTGAAATACATTTTTAAGAAACATGGATATATATGATTAAGAGACCTAAGTAAATACTCACTAATAAACAATGTCGGATAAAAAAGAGATTGTGAAATTAGCCCTTACCTAGTAATTTTCCTAGGTCAAGGGAATGTTAATATCCTATATAGTAGTTAAATAATTTTTATTGAATTATACAAAACAACATACATAAATATGATATCATATTCGATCTTCTAAAAAATGCTTTGTTAATAATATTTTAGTGGTATCATTGTTTTGGGTGTTAAATGATTCATTTTACATTATATGTTTTGTTATGTTAGTCGTGTTTGTTATGGATAAGATGTATGTTATTCATATCCAGAATGATATTATGTTCCTAATAATTATTTTTAACTATAAAATAAAAATTAATCTTGAATGGTTATGATGGGGAATGAATCTCTTTGCGTTCGTGGAGATGGTAATCTATACATAAGCATGAGCGACAATATCATCTTATTAGAGGTGAAAAAGTATGTAACATGATGGTATATAATATATAAAAAATCATTAATATTTTATTTTTATTATTTACTTCAATTATATTTATTATAATACCCTTCCAAATAATTAAGTGTTGAATAACAAACTACACTGCGACGTGGAGACGGTAAGTCATACGTACACACATATCGTGACTTTGTCATTTATAGGATAGATAGAATAATGAATATGGTCGTTACATATTTATAATAACACCAATGTATGTATAAGGTACTAGATTTATTATTTTGGTCTATAAATAACAGTGATAGATGAAGTGGAAGAATAAAATAACATTTAAAGAAGTGATGAAATTATTATATCCTCTTCGGGTTCGTCCTTTTGATTTGATCAAAAGGGATCCATTGGATGGCATTATGATCAATGTAAGGACTATAGGATGAATATTTGGTAGTTTGGAGGATATTTGAGTAGGGTTTGGATGAGCTAAATGGCTTTGGATGTGTGATATTTAGAGAAGGGGAAATACATGTTTATAAGAGAGGTGAGGTCCACATTAGAAAATTATTGAAATATTATTTTATTATAAAATAATATTCATTTTATAATGGATCCAAAAGAATTTATTTCAAGGATAAGGAGGGGATAGGTCTAAAACATCTAAAAATAGGGTTTTAACAGGTTTATGTCACCATATTAACCATATATTTTAGATTTATCGCTTAGTTAAATAGATTATCTTTTACAATGTATTCTTGTATTTTTATATTACATGGTTAGTAAACATAATATAAAATGTGAAGAGAACCCCAAGTAGTTAATTATTGATATATCTAACCTTGACTAAGTTGTTTGGTCGATCCTTAGGTTTTTAGGAATATTATATCATTTAATAATATAGTATTTGTTTTAAAAACTCATTAATGTAAATTTTGAATCTATTTCGTATTATTGTTTTTGTGAAAGTCATAAAAACTATATTAATTTGAACTAAATTTATTTAATCAACCTTAACATGACATATTAACCTAAAAAACATTTTAATGCATCAAGAGTATAAATTTACATTTATTATAATAAATCTAATATCAATTATTTTAACCTTTTATTAATAAGGTAATCACTACCTCATCATTGTGTCTTAAATAAATTTAATTATTTAATGTCTAAAAATTATAAATAAAATACCATTATGTTGGAAATATTTTTTCTCTATATAATGAATATTTATATTCAAATTTATATTATTGATAACCATATATTAAAATTGTTTCAGTTATGAAATCATAAATTTTACACTTTTAAGTCTTCTCAAAATTAAATAATAATAAATGTCATAATATAATCCAAGTGGACCAAAATGATCATATTTTATTTCTAAGATTAAATTTCTTCCAAATAAACTTAGTAAATAGAATTAGAACATGTTTTAGGGTAATAATAATATCATTTTTACCATTAATTACCATATTTACTTATAATCGTGGTAAATAAAAGTCAAAAGATACTATTCAAGAAAAATTATTTTCATCTAATTAAACAAACTTTTACTTACTAATATCAACCATTTGTCATGGATTTTTGATATTCAATTCACATAAGTGGTAAAATTACGTTTTATGCAAATTTAAAAATGTCCTTAATACGTGGTTAAATGGCTTTAAAATGTTAAATAAACTTTTATACATATAATCTTACTATAAAATGAATCTAATGAATTACATTGAAATAATATATGTATAATGTATCTATTTTTCCTTAAAATACATTTAAATAAAATAAATACTTATTTAAATAAAATTTCAGTGTTAAACAACAATGCAATGTTTTTCACTATTCATCAAACATTGAAAGTTTAAAGAAAAATTCCAAAAATTCACAGTAAGGTAATTTTGATATTCAGAATCCTAAAATGAAACAAATTTTGAAAAATAAAATTTATAAAATTTCAAAAATTGAGTATTACTATTCATAACGGCTAGTATGATTGGTTGTGGTGTGTTAGAACTCAAAGTTGCGTACAACACAAACTATTGAATTATTCAATGGGAAATTAACCGTGGAAGCTTCGGGTGTTATAGAGAGTGTGTACAGGTTTAATGAAAAATAAATAACGTTTTTTTAATATTCTTATTTTGGGTTGGTCACCAGCCCATGGCCTATAGAAGGTGGGTTTGGCATATTCAAGGCATGAGCCCTAGGAGACGGGTCGTGACAATGTAGTTTCATAGGAGGTCGGTTATATCAGAAGAACTAAGAGTCTGTAAATTTTGATGGGGCAACAATGTTTAGTGTTTCCAGTTCAGCTTTCAGACCAGAAAGTCCAGTGTTGGTGTAGCAGCCAACATATCCATAAACTAGGAACTTGAATGTTGTTTTCCAACCTCGTACAAGAAAACAATAGTTACTTGCATCTTTGAGTGTTTTCAAATGATATTTTTTAGTTAGAGACAACTCACAATGTATAATAAATTGACTGTGGTTCATCATTATTCTCTTTCATGATGATTACATGCAGACAACCATCTAGGATTCCAGTGCCTAACTATGAGGATGGTTCACATATTTATGATGCTTCGGTATAGGGAACATTACCCACGATGTCACCTTCAGGTGGTGTCCCATCGATACAACCACTCATTGGATAATAGTTACAATTAGTGCTGCTAATTGAGGATTCGTGTAGGCTTATTACCATATAAAATTTCTGAATATAAGGAACTCATAGGTTTAGTGGAGTGATAGATTCCTTGGTCATCGAGGATTGGCTGGAGGCGATGATGGGATTTTTACTCTTAGTAAGGATGCCACTTGACCAGATGGAGGTTTTAGTCGTGACCCCTCTACATGGTGGAAAACGTGGTTTAGGAGTTGGGAGAGTAGTAGGAGATTGTGGAATTCATTTTGACATGTTACAACCACAACCACAATGTGGTCCACACCAGGCTTAGAGAGCTAGAGTATAGGAGAAGGGGGTGGAACCATGCAGCAATCTTTACCTTCATAGATGTAGATGTTTTGTGTTTTCAGTACCCTGCATTGGTGGATGAGTACGAGGATGTATTTCTAGAGGATATCCCAAGAATACCTCCTTGGATAGGGTTGGAAATCTATATTTTTATTTACCCTAGTATGACACTAATATCTACACTTGCATATCAAATGGATCCTGTAGTGCTCTAGGAGATGAGGGCATAGTTGTAGGATTCAAAGAGTAAGGGGTTTGTGAGGCCCAAAATTTCACCGTTGGCAGCCCCAGAATTGTTCACAAAGAAGGAAGATAGATTATGGTAGCTATGCATGGACTTACGATGCCTAAAATAGGTGAATATAGAGAACGTGTATCCTCTACTAAGTATTAATGACCCATTCGATGAGCAGATGGGATAGAGAGGGTTCTCAATGATATACCTCAGATTAGACTATTAACAGCTTCAAGTACGATATGAGGACATCTAGAAGATGACATTAAAATGTCGCAGTACCCACTACATGTACTTAGTGATACCGTTTGGCATGAAGAAAACCCATTTTGTGTTCATCGGATTCATGAACATGTTACTTTAGATGTACGTTGATCATTTTTTAGTGTTCGTTATTGGTGAAATCATAGTGTATTGACCATCTAAGGAGGATCACATGATACACTTGAGGATATTTCTAGACACACTCTAAGAGATCTTTCTTTTCTAAAATCTCTTGAAGAGTGATTTCTGGATACAAAAGGTCTATTTGCGAGGACATGTCATCTCAGAGACTGCAGTTGTAGCGGATCCAGTGATGATCGTGGTAGTTCATTCATGGTAACCACCAAAAGACTTACCAGGGTGTGGAGTTTCTTTGGGCTGGTTGGGTACAATTAGGGGATGGTAACTGACTTCTCTAGAGTGTAATCACCGATTAATGCATTGAAGAAGAATGGGAAACCATTCTTATGGATATAAGGAAGCCAACAAAACATTCATTAGCTGAGGCAGAGTTTTATGAGTGCTCATATCTTGAGTGTTCTAGAGGAGGTAGCCAACTACGTAGTGTACTATGATGCATCAAAAACTGGGCTAGGTTGTGTCCTGAAGCAAGGTAAAGAAGTAGTTGATTATGGATCATGATATTTGAAACATTCTGAGAAGAACTAATAGACTCATGTCCTTGATTTTGAAGTTGTAGACATGGAATTAATGATATAGAGACACTCCCTTATGGGTGTACGATTGAACATCTACACTGACCTCAAGAGTCTAATATTTATCTTTACTCAAAAGTATATGAATCTAAGACAGTGATGTTGGTTATAGTTCATTCAGGACTTTGACTTTGAGATAGTCTATAGTCATATTAAGGGGGACGTGATGGAAGATTCTATCAAGTAGAGATCGAGTTCACAGCTATTGAACGAGGCCTCTGAGTAGTTGGCATCGCTTAAGATTTCAATTGTGGATGGATATGAGGTAGCTTTTCTTCAGTCAATGGTGGTTTCCCCTCCACTATCATAGAGAGTCATAGAGAAGAAACATGGATATTCCAACTGCAAGAATACACATGACCATATGTCTACATGGGATTCCCCTGATGGATTTTTGAATGATGGAGAGCACATAATCTTTTTCATAGGATGCACCATTATACCAGTGGCATTATAGGAGGAGGTGTTGAGGGAGTTACATACATCCCATTTGGTTGTAAATCCTATTTTGGAAAATATGTACTTGGACCTCTGATGTTAGTATTGGTGTTCAGGGATAGAGAAGAAAGTGGAAGTGTTGGTCTCGATATGCCTCACATTTCAGAAAGTGAATGCTCAGCACCAGGTTCTAGAAGGTTTGACACAACCCCTTGAGGTATTAAAGTGGAAGTGGGAGTTAATATCGATGGACTTTGTGATGAGATTACTAGGTACGTCTAGGATGCAAAATTTCATCTGGGTGATCTTAGATCAACACACAATTTCATCATATATCCTCCCCATTCGAGAGAAGAGTACAGTAAAGTGCTTGGAATTCCACTATGTGCCGAACATTGTTCTAATCCATGGAGTCCCATATATGATAGTCTCAGATCATGATGAACACTTTACATCCTAGTATTGGAAGGGATTTTCGGAGGGGTTTGGGACTTAGTTGAACTTGAGCACAGTCTTTCTTCCTTAGATGGATGGTCATACGGAGTAGACTATACAGACCACTGGTGAAGTTTACGTACCATAATAATACAACTCCACCATCAGTATGACACAATTCTTGGAATTTTATAGATTACCAAACATGTCACTGTTATATTGGATAGACCCAGAGGAGTTATCACTCATGGGTCCTGAGATATTATAGGATACATCTAAGAAGGTGTAGGTCATCTGAGTATAGATAATGACCGCACAGAGTCGACAACAGTCATATGATGATAAGATATAAATCCATTGATTTTCAAAGAGGGGACCACATAGTATGATAGACCTCTCCTCGATGAGGGATAATGAGATTTGGTAGGGGAGACAAGTTATCTCTAAGGTTCATCTGACCATTTCAGATACTGTGTAGAGTGAGAGAGGTGGAGTAAAACATGGATTTACAACCTTAGTTATATTGGTTGCATTATGTCTTCCACTTTACCAAGCTATGGAGATAAATCCATGACCCTTCTCTTGGAATCTAACAGAACGAGTAGGAGATTTATTGATGGTGCGATATTAGTGGAGTGCATCGTGGAGATAGAGGATCGATAGGAGAGGATCCTTTGTAGATGGGTGATTCCTCTTGTGCATGTTCAATTGTAGAAGGGGAATATACAAGAGAGAACATGGGAGCAGGAGGCATAAAATCATGCTTATTACCCCCTTTTATTTGATTAAAACTTTTTTTGGATTATGATGATGTAATCCACTATAAGGGGGAGTAATGTAATACCTTGGAATTCCATGAATTTTGTTTTTAAAATTAAATGTTATTATTTCGGTAATAGGATCTATGAAAACCTGTGATTATTGGGCCCAATGTTCCTGGAATGATCCTTCCAAACAAATGTTATGTTTTAAATAGCACTGATGAGGGAATTTTTAGACAAGGTGTAAAAACTCTTAATTGGGTGCTCAAATTTGAAATCCAATGGAACCGTTGCATTTAGGATGGTAGAATTAACATAGGCATGACTTATGTTTAGTCGGCACATGGCACTACTCAGAAAAACCAAAAATGGAATAATCATAAATAAAATAATTAAAGAAATTATTTTAATTTTTAAATGCATATAAATCACCAACCGTTACTCTAATTGAAAAAATGATACCACCATTTAGTTTTTGAGGGTATTCTTTTCTTAGGTAAAGCCTAACATTGCCTGGCATGGGTCAACACTAGAAAGTAGTTTTTGGCCATAAATAAAATAATTAAAATAATCTTATTTTATTTTAAAATCCTTATAACTCTAAAATGGTTACTCAGATTGGATATCGGAGAGTACCATTGAGTTCCTAAAGGTAGACTCCCATAGGAGGATCCTAACATCGTCCGGAACGGGCCGACTATGAGAGTTGGTTTTTTGTACGTGAACGTTAGTAAAATAATTTAAATAAATAGTGTTTTATTTTCGGATTCTCATAACTGATAAACGTAACTCAAATTAAAAATTTTGGAACACGGTTGTGTTGATAATGATATGTTCCATTTATTATTGAAATAACCTTAACTAGTCTGGATTGTGTGAAAAAGTTATCTTTCAGACATTTTACAGAAACATAAAATAAACCTAAATTGTTTATTTTATTTGAAAATTTCCGATGTTATGCAGTGATGAGGTGAAGATAAGTCTTATTAGTGATCCTCATTAATGAGTCAGTGTAACAAAACAATAATACAACATAACAGTAAGGCTTATTCATGTTTCATCGATTAATAGCCTGAAATGAAATGCATTATTGTTGGAACAATCATGGAATTTCTCATAGGCTTTGGTGGGTGGAGACAATGAATGAAGAAGGACAACATCTCAAACAATGAACACTGTAAAATCAGACAACCATGATGACACCCATGGATATAGTATTTGGTATTAGAGATCGACAGACAATGATGAACGATCATCCTCTTGAAATCTCTGTTCCCAGGTAGGGGTATAAAATATTAATGAATTGTTTTCCATGCACTCACCCTCTAAATGAAGACCAAAAATTTAGTTTCTAACAAGTTTATCCGTACATGGTCTTCCCTTGCGGGGTTATGAAATATAAATTCTATTTTACATTATTTTTAAATCTTAGTCATTAATAATTTATATTTTGTAATTCCAATAACACGAACAATTCCGGACCAACAAAAATAATGTTCCCTTGTTTATATGGGTGTTCATTGGGATCCCATCCATCTCTCTATCCCCATTCTAGATGGTGTCATAGACAATGAAACATCAGCTATAGAATCTCTAGACAAAAGGGTCATCGTTAGGTGGGCTATGACACCAGCATGATACCATGGAAGAAGGCCGAAATGGTCGCACTAGGCTGGAGCAGTGGCATTGGGCCACAATGGAAGGGGAAGGTGTCATGCTGGAAGTGAACTGCGGTGTTGAAAGGTGCTTCCGATATAGAGGGAAGCAGCTCGTAGATGTGGCACAGAGTACATAGACCCTTGCAACGATTTGGACTCAATATTGTGGGCCACAAGGGTGGGGGAACTAGTCCACATGAGTGGAATAGCGTAGATAGGTGGCACCACCTGGGTTCTGTATTGGAGGATATTCCCACACTAGCGGACTATGTTAGGAGAGGTAACTTGGTCATATACTGCATGCATGGGAGGGGGCCGGCCACAACTTGGTATGTGTGGTGTGAACCGGACGCCCAATGGGCATCTGGGCTGGGCAGTAGCACGAACCAGAACACTGGTCAGTCCATGCTGGAGAAGAGCTACCCACCAATGAAGGGTGGGTAGAACTGGAAAACTAGGATACTGGGTAACCCGGGGTGGGAATGAACCGACCAGCTACTTTCGGGCTAGGTCAGACGAAACTGGGTCGCATGGAAACCTGGTGGGCTGGACCCATGGCTGAACTATGAAATTTTTATCAAGGCCTAGTGGGTTTGGCCCAAAAAAAAAATGTTTGACAGGGCATACACATACACAACCAAGTCAGGTCAGGTAGGCCCAAATGTGTAGGGCAATGTGGGACCCCCTGGCCTTGTTGGTCGGGTCAGTCCAACCAGGTTGGACGAGGCCCAGACCCAACAACCCCTGTTTACTAAAACCCAAATATCATCCAGACAGGGTGTCTGGTTGACACGCCATCTACGGTGTTGAAACCCTTGTGATGAGATAGACCTTTGGACATACTCCATGTGATAATTTATGGCAGTTGATATGAGACTAATGTCTTGAGTTGTAGATTCTCCCGGATACGAGCACGCTACGTGTGGGAATCCTACCATTGGTTTGAGACCCAAATACTACTGACGAGTGGGTCTATCTTACCCTACATGTTTACATAATAAATGGACCTGTATAGAGTAGCTACATTCGACTCTATGTGAACCGGCTATAAGCGCCTCTATGTGAACAAGCTATAAGCGACCATGTGTGGACATGCTATAAGTAGTTCACTGTAGACCAGCTATGATGTCATTTTTGGGGAGAAATTCTATGTGACTCTACAAACCCACGAGGGGGAGTGGTTCTGTGTGACCCTCCTGTCCCACGGTACTCATCAAGGATGAGTAACTTAGCAGAAAATGTAGTTTAGTGTTATAAGTAATAATATTGATTTTGATACTTTGAATTATACCTTAGTGTGAGCTATACTTGAATTGTGATATTGTTGTGTGTTCTTTTGTGGTTTTTACCATTATTTTCTAAGTACATATTGATTACTGTGTAACACATCCCATCACGAGGTGCAGAGGAATTTGTTGTGTCTCGTTCAGGTGATCGATGCATTGACGAAGACCTTGGTTGTCTGGGACCATGTGGTGCTCAATGAGACGGGATAAACAAATGCATAGATGGAGACCTAGGTTGTCCAGGGCCATGTGGTTCTATGTGAAATGGTACAAACATGTTTACTTTTATGGCTACAGGAATCTACCCTTCACCTACCCTTCAGGTGGGGTCTCGAGTGTATAGATCGTGGTAGTTGTACATTCATTTGTGGTTTTGGGGTTTTATATTTGCCCCATTATTCTTTTAGATTGTATTGTAATTTAATTAGTCTTCTCTGTGACATTTGTGGATAAAATTGTGTTTTTATTATTTCATTTTATATTTGTACATGTGAATATTTTTAAAGGAATATGCCTTCCCTTTTTGGGATATTCTCATTCGGTTCTAGTCGCCAACCCCTAGCCTATGGAAGGTGGGATTGGGGAAGTCACGACACGGGCCTCATGAATGGGTTATGACAGAAAATATATGATATTTAAACTATATTATACATTCTGGAAAAGATAAAATCATAATAAAAGTAAGAGGTAAAAATAACAAATAAAAACATACTAATAAACTAGGAAACTAACACAAAAAAATAGAACAAATAATGACAAATTATTAAAAAAACATTTAAAAATTCTTTATAATAAGATAATATATAACATTAAAAACATTAATGTGGTTCTATTATATGTTAATAAAATTATTAAGAAAATTATACGGTATTTGAATGAGAATTCAACCAAAAGGTAGTGTAGGGCAAGGGATTTTTTATTAATTTACATTCTATTGAGACTTATTTTTTATTAAGTAATGTATTTGGTGTATATACTATCATTTTTACATATAATATCATTATTAATTTGTTATTTCTTGTATATTAATTTTTTACATTGATCTATTTCATATAAGTGAATTTTTACTTTAAAATTATCAAGTTGTAAATGTTATTGGGCAATCTCAATTACTTTTTTCGATTATTAACATTCTCTTGAAACATTCATTTTTCTATAAAAATGATCCTTGTAAATTTCATTTCTATTAAATATTTATATTTTTTAGTGATATAAATAATTATTTAATTAACTATATTTCATTTTAACATATGGTGTTTACATAGAATGTTATTTGATTAACTGGGGATATTTTGGAAAATATGTATCATTTTTTCAACATTTATATTTGATTATAAAGAATCTTTTTAATTAAATAATTTATTTTATATATGAATAATTACATGGAAATGATGGTATGGGTGTATCCCATTAATGATATCCCCTTGATGCATCAATATTTTCATGAGCTGGATCCCTGGGAAAATCAATATTGTTTTAAATTGTCATTTGAATACCTCTTGACGGTAAATGATCCATGTACATGGGAAACATAGAGTCCAATAAATTAAAATTTTACTACAATAATAACTAATTTATTATTATTATTATGAGTATTATAACTATGAAGAATATATGAATGAATTTAATTTTAATTTTATTTATTAAATGAAATGTGTAGGTAGTTATTTCTCTTTCCAAATTTATTATGACTAATCTAATTGTTTAAATGGAAAATTTATCCATCTATTTACCATTACATTTAGATTATTCATATTCATTCATTATTAATTAATCATTATTCTAAACAGTAATTATAATCATAGCTTACCATAATTGATTCCCTTCACCAGTGTATGAAGAAAAATTATTGGAATGAGTTTCAAGGATCCTATGATTTTTTTGTTATGTATTATGTTGTTTTATTCTCATTCTAATATGGGTATCATGTATCTAATTTTCATTATAGAATAACGAAATTTCTCTTTCATTTTTTATTGTATTCCTTGTAATCAAGGAAAAGTAATGGTATTAGACACTAGCCCTATGATTATTAGTGTTAGGTCGCTATAGTTGGTATCAAATGATATTTATTAGAAACCTTTGAAACTATATTTTGGAAAAAATAGATTACAAAACATAATATTATGTTAATCACATTGGTAGGAACACAATATTATCCCAATGAATCATTTATTTACATTAAAAAAATAGATTTCAATAATTTTTTAATTAATGATAATTATATAACTAGTTTTGAGATTTAGAATATACATTATTGTGTTAGGATCTAATCATGTATATGAAATTATTTATAGATTTCACCTAACAAGATTATGGGAATAAATACTCATGGCCAATTTAGAGGTTTCCTTATCATGTAAGCCTATATAGCTGCTATTTGATCTAATAAAGTTATAGATATATATGGTTACATTAATCAGGTTATTATGCATAACCTTTCCCAGAAGGAGAATCATATTCCAAAATTATATTCTTCTATGTTATATCAATTTTTTCAATAGATATTCCCTTAATTTTTTGGGTCTATTTATCAAATCGTTATTGAGCAATGGTTAAGGTCTTTGGATAATATATTTGAGACTTTGGGATGTGTTGAGAGGGAAAGAGTATAAATTGCAGTGTATTGTCTCAATAATGGTAAAACTAAATGGTGGTTGTTGGTCGAACATATTAATGTTGTAGAGGATATATAACTCATGGATCAAAAATAATTTAAGTATGCATTTCTTGAAAACTATTTACATCATGAGGATAATTTTTAAATGCAAAGGTTGTTCCTTATATTAATGAAGAATGAATAATAATGTTTTATTAAGATTGAGTCCACCAATACAAGGTTATTTATTAATTACACATATGGAATATATAACATGGAGTGCGATATTAACTATTTATTCTATGGGCTTAATCTGTGCTTATGAAGGGAGCTGGACTCTCAAAAAAAATCATCATATGATGAAATAATTAAATTTTGAATAAAAAAAATGAAATAAATTAACATGTCTTGTGTATTTTAAGGGATGTATGTGAAGAAGAGGATTATAGATAAAAATATGGATAAAAAGATGAATGGAAATAAGGATTTTCCGATATGTGGAAACTACGGAAACAAAAATTTCAGTAGATTCTCTATGGGAATGGATTTTTTTATAAGTGTGGAGATAATAGACACCATGCAAATTAATTCATGGGGATGAAAAATATCAATGATTTTTTTTCTTGATATATGGTGAAATAAGGAATTATTCTCAAAATTTCCCCAAGCAATAAGGGAATATACTGTAGAATATTATAAGGGATCAAGGTTAAGAATGTGTTATTGATACAAAAAAAGTCTAATTATTAATGTTATTATGTATTTGTATTCATGAGTAATTTTGGTAAATTTATTTTATCAGTTATATACTGGTTATAATTTTAATGGAATGCTTAAGGATATTACAATAGTACTTGTCATTAATGATTTGAAAGAACATGTTGAGTGGAACATATGAGTAAGGAGAAATCATTAATTGGAATGATGATCTTCTTTTAAAACACATGATTGATGGTATGATAGACTACACAATGTTCTAGATATTTTGATAAAGATGTTGGGATAAATAAATGATTGATTTGGATAATGTAAATATGATGGGTACTGACTACCTTAGAAATAATAAATTATTTCTCAACAAAGATCATTATGTTATCATAGATGGAGTTTATGAAAGTTTTGTATTTTAATAATATATTCAATAAAATGTGTTCTAATTAATAAATATGGTGAAATTCTTGTTTCGAATAATATTTTATTGAAATTCAATATATTAACATTTTCAAGTGAATAAATCATGATGTTGTTCTCATGTTTGGTATGTGATAATTTATGAGCTATATCATATTGAATGATGGATAATGATAAGATCATTTTTTAAATTCAATGAACTTCATATTAAAGATTTGGATCATAATTTCTAAAAATATAAAATTTTATGAAATGGTTTATTTTTATATTAAGATGTTGTTTTATAGTTTAATGTCTTACTATAATTTAGAATGAAATGTATCCAAAGAGATAATGTAAAAATATTTCATTGAACAACAAAATTATAATATTCTTTTAATGAAATATAAATTAATCATGTTTGTATATTTCCTTATATTCTTATAATGTCAAGGAATTTTTCAACTATAAGATAAAGGGTATTGAAACAAAATTGATATCCTATTATATTTATTTTTTATGATATCAATTCCCCCTTTCACACCTATGTGGTTTATGTACAATTGGTTATTAATAATCTCTAGATCACCCACTTTCTGGTGATCATCTCTATAAAATCCTGATCATTATATTTCTCTTCAAAGTCATTTTTTTTAATTTTTTTCTCTTTAAAATCCGAGATTTTTGGTAACTTACATATTCCTCTTTCCCAAATATTAATAATATATTTTATTAATCCTATTTATGATATGTAGCCTTCAATAATATTGTGTTAGAATATCTCACCACTTATTACTAAAATCGATTTTTAATTGTGATGATTCAATTTAATTAATATTGGGAGAATGTAACTCCCCATGAAATTAAAATATAATTAAAAACAATTTAAATTAATTATTACTTGTAAATTATTCTAATAAAATATACATATTATATATTCAAACAAATATTTTTACAATAATTCAATTGATTTGATATAGATCAGGAAAGAACAAATAAAATTTTATGCTTGAAATGTTCAATTTATCTAAATGCAGTTTTTGACGGCTTTTATTGGAAGACATGTATTAAATATAAATTATGACAATTTTGTAAATTCTATTCATGATTTTTATTTAAATCCCAACATCAAACTTATCATTCTTTTAAAATATGCTATTTTTCATTGATGTTTCATATTTTCGATTAATAATAAAAAATAATGAATATTAATTAAGAACTAGTATTTCATCTATGTAATTTATAATGTAAAATTATATTTTTAAGAGGTTTTAAAGTAAAATTAGATCAGTTATACAATTATTAATCAAATTTAGATCATTATAATTATTATTACATTGAGTTTACATATAAAATCATAATGAAATTGTGAACATTGAAACCTAAAAAACCCAATTTCTCATCCCATATGTGGGATTAGTCTAAATTAAATTATTAGATTTCTATGATTGGAAAGTGAAAAAAATGGATCCCATATTTGGAATATTCTTATTTAATATTTTTATGTAAGGAAAACATAGTATTTGTTGAGACCCAAGATTAGGATAAATGGATATTAAATCATTTGATATGAATATTCAACACATTTATAGAGTATATGCCTAAGGTTTATTATAATTTTGTGACTTTGGAAATATGGTATCATAATCATATATCATGGTAATTTTACTTTCAACAATAGCTTAATGATATTAACCATTATTAATTAATAATAAACTATTTCTTCATAACATTGGTTACTCAATATGGGTAAACAATGGAGATATGTAAGAAAAAAAGAGCATAATGGAATTAGATCATGATAGTGTAATTATAAAATCATACCCTACATATAAAATATTATTATAAAGAGTCATTTATTAATTATTGGTAGTTCATAATACATTAATCAGCAGCTAATAGAGAGAATAATCAATGAAATTAGAACACAAGAATAAGACATTGATTTTGTGTTAAATAAAAAAGAATGTAAAATGATTCCCAATAATTGAAAAATCATTTCCGAAATATGTGAGGGATCTTCAGGGGGATAAAACTACTAGGTGGGAAACACCACCAACCCCAGTCACAACCCATTCCTTATAGATGGTCATGTCATAGCTTCTTTACAGATTTGATTAAGAAATCTGAGTTATTCCCATCATTTTATTATGAGATACAAATATGTACCTAATGCATTGGAGTGATATATGGGCCACTCGATCATATAATATATATCATCATCACTATGGTTTTATCTAGGGATCCCAATCATATATGCTATAATGATCTCACCTAGTGCTAACTGGGCCACCCCACTTTATATGAAATAACTAGATTACCTGATGATATCAGGGAAACACCATCATATAAGCTATAATTGTTTTACCTAAAGATATCTGGATATCCCATCATGTACGATAAAATGGGATTACGTGGTGCTATATGGTCCACTATATATTATAATCTATAAGGTCTTACATGACGCTATAGGGGAACCCAATTGTACAAGTAATGTCCATGAACTAAAACCTAAAAAATTAAAAAGAGTATTCAAATAATAAAAAATTTAAATTAATTTATTCAATAATAACATGATTAACCCATTGAAAATAATTAGGTTTCATGTCAATCTATTCGAAACAAATTTTACTCATGGAAATGAAATGAGTTCCATAAGAATCATGAAATAAAAACATAAATCATTCAAAGAATGAATATAAATTGTATCCATGGATCATATTCCTAGTAAAAAATAAAAAATATTAATGATTTTATCTTAGTGGGATATGGTTTTTGAAAAATCACTTGTTATGTTCTTAATGAAATTAAACCTTCTTTTAAAATTATGAATCATTTTACAAAACTTTCTCTTTGATAACCACATTGAATAGCTATGGTGTAAAACATAAAATCATTTTTAACATTTGATGAGGGAAATAAAATTTAGAAATTGAAAAAAACTATTTAAGAAATATTAAATTTTTAAATACTTTTTCTTCGAAAAAATAGTTGATTAAATTGATTGTATGCTTCAATGAAATGATGGCCATGATGGAAGTTAAATCTATACATGCCAAAAAAACACTTTTTCATCCTAATATGAATAAAAATGTCACACGATCAGAAATGAAAAAGAGTATTAATTTTCTATATTCATCGATAAAAAATGTAACAAAATGGAAAAAAATTATTTTAATGATAATATGACAATATTAGACAATTTTTTATAACATTTTTATAAATATGGTTTTTAAATTACACATATCTCCAACTGAATAAGGGATAATGTGTATTTTAAAAAATATATCTTGATTACCAATGAGTGTGAAAATGGTACCATTGCCTGAATATTATACAAAATACTAGAGGAGAAGAAAGTTCATTATTTTTCTTCAAATATGGATTATAATTATTCATCAATGGAAGCATAATCATAAACAAGCCTGATAAACTTTGAGATTGTATAAATAAAATGTTACCAGTTTGGTAACATAGAATCACAATTTCCATATTCAAATAAAATTATATTAATAAAAAAATATCATTAAATTAACTATATTCTTTATTTTACATGGAAAAGTCTAGTATAGAGTCTTTGTGAATGAATATTGGTTAAAATGTGGCATGTGTATCAAAGAAAGAAAATTGAGACAAAATTTCTTGACCGATTTGGAATCATTTAAAACATAAAACACATGAAAGATATATCATAAAATGGAAATGGAAATACCCATAAATTTAAAGATATGAATATTTTAATACATTCATGGGATGAATATACAACTCAAAAAACAAACAAGTGGTTAATATAGAATAAGACTCAAAAAAATGTGAGGCTAGAAATCAAAATACCAGATGAACAACAATTGAATCATTATCTCTATTAAATAATGACATCAATTAACACATTTAATGTCATTAAATAATCTAAAATTGATGATATAACATGTAGTATGATAGTATATAATCCACACATCATGAACAGGTTGTGAATATAGTATATATCTAAAATAAATAATAGTTAGTCAAGAAAACCATTACCTTAAGTCTTTAATGTCTTCATACATGCTCAAAACTCACGTATAATAAATATATGTTTATTATAAATTTGGGCACATAGGGTATTGTTGGTCCTACTCTCTGGTATATTTAATTTTAATAATCACAAATCATGTCAAATCACAAATCATATAAAATTTAATTAATCATATAAATTCATATTAATCATATATAAACATTTATGTCATACTTATTTAAGATTCAATATGTGAAATTATATCTATATATGATCTATCATATATTTGGTACATTATGTTTATATTTATTTTGCATGACAGTCAAAACCAAAATATACTCCTAGTGTAAAATACTGACAAATACAGGATAGATGAGATACCGATATAGATGAACTCCCGATACATATGAATTTCTGACGTAGACAACCTGTTGATGTATATGACTTTCTACTACAGACTAACTACTGATGCATATGTCATATATACCTAGATGACCTAAAATGAATATGAAAGACCGGCGTAGATGACATGCCGAGGAATATGACTCACCGACACAGATGACCTAATGATGTAACCGATATACCTTCTATACAAGGGACCTATAGATGCATGGTGCTACCGACGCAAGGACTCACCAAACATTAAAACTAGTCACTATTGAAATGAGTCCCACACATATGGAAAGACCGATATAATGACATAATGATTGGACGAGTCACTGATAGAAGGAGATAATGAAAGATTAGTAATCGAATGATGTCTCACCAAAATGACGACTCACTGATATACTGACTCACTGACATAGGATTCACCAATAGACTGTTTAAATTATCTTTTTATAAAATTATTTCTAATGATCCTATATGATTTTTTTAATGGTACTCACATATTTAATAATTTTTTATATGTCTTTTAGTGTACATTATGATATACGTTGAACCCATGCATGTGAAATGATCCTTTTCTCTATCGGGCCTCAAGAATAAAAATAGTTTTAAAAAGGGATGTAAAAAAGATGAAGTTTGGTGTTCCCACATTTGAGAAAAACATAAGAACATCCATGACTCTCGTTGACCCATTGTGAACACAAGAACAAAATTAGAACACATTGAAAAATCTAAATCATGTTATACATCAAATTGACCAACTACTTCAACATATCAATGAATGAGAAGAATATTTATATATGACCATAATTTTATGTGGAATATAGAATAAAACCCTTAGTTTTAGTGTAATATTCGTGAAGAGGACTCATTCCTCATCAGAGCTACATCTGAAGATTCTAGAGCAGCATTTGAAGACACAACGAGCCTTAAAATTCAATTCACATATTTAATTGATCTATTGTGTGTATTTTTACATAATTTTGAGCAGTGTGTGTATTTTTATTTAAATTACATGTTGTTTTCAATTTCAATATAAATGATACAATATATCCTTCTACTCAGACATCCTTACACCTTTTAGTCTCATAGATAAGTTTGTAAGAGGTCTTTCTTTGACTTGGTATTTTGTATCCATGTTGAATTGTGGTATAGGTCTTGTGACCTGGACATCCTCTGTGCTATTGAGAACCATGATCTAGGGTGTGGATCAAAAAATATATTAATTTAGACTGCTTGGTACCATATTATCACCAAGTGGTGAGGATTAGGTCACTTCTTGAGACTGAACCTCTTATTTCATTTCTACTAGGATTTTACATTTTGATTTACACTATTTTATAACATTTTTCATAAAACTAAATTGAAAAATGAAAGTTATTTTTATAAAGTTTTTTTAACTGTATTTATTTAGTAGGTTAGTTTAATTTTTTTATTAATTATCGAATTGATAAAACTGAGAACTAATGCCCCTTTTGTGAAATTTATTAGAAACTCAGGGTCTTATAAATTTAGTACTCGCTAACTGTTCAATTGAATTTTAAATGTGGGCTAACATAAAATAATACCGTTTACTTTTTTTATAGATACTCAATTCAACCACCTCTTGATTACTCTACTTCATACAACATTTGGCATTAGAGGTGTTTGGAATTTTCAATTTTCAATTCTTTTTCAAAAAAAAATCAACTGTACTTTTAGTTGTATTTCAATGATCATAAAATTTCTGTTAATACTAAATTTTTATCTCTTTAAAATAATTTTCTAATTTTTTTAATGTAAAATTTGCTGGAAGTTCATTCTAGAAACAAACCTCAATTTTTGAAAAGAACAAACTTTCCCAATGGAAAATTAAAATGAAAATATAATTAGAAAGTACATGTTTTATAATTTGGTCTTCAGTTATAGATGAAAATATGATTTATTCTAATTCTATATCTACTTGGAGTGACCCAACTAAATATACTTATAATAGTAACAATAAATCCCTTAATGATTTATATTGTGAACTAAGTGATGAAGTATTTAATAGAATTTATATATGTAAAATAAACTACTGAATTTGGGATACAGTGACTGTTTCATATGAAGGAACCTCTAGTGTTAGATAAAAAAGACATAACAAATATACTATTAAATATTATAATTTTAATATGAATCCTAATAAACCTATTTCTATCTTTTATCTACGGTTTAATGAAATTATGGACACTATTATCTCTTTGGAAGGAGATTTTACAACAAATAGAACATTATGAGAATACACAGATATTTAATAAATGGATGGAGAGGGACCAGAATCTCAAATAAATAATCATGTGATTATAGAAATCTTCAAGTAATAGAGTTGATAGGAAAGTGGATGATGTTTGAGGAGTAGATGAAAGTATCCCATTAATAAGAGGATGAACCTCAAGGAAAATTAATATTCTTCAAGACTACTACCTATATGAATAAGGAAAAATAAAAGGTGCTACCCTTTGTTAAAAGCTATAGCAGAGATGAATCAATATCAGATAGTGATGAAGAGTTGGCTTAACAGGATATAAGATTCATTAAATGTTTTTCAAAGAATAAGTTATTTATGAATCCCAAATATAATGAATGATATGATATCAAGTTAAATTGGAAATTTTATTAGAAAAGAAATGACAAATCAGAGGAGATTTTTTTCATTAAATGTAAGAGGAGAGGACATGTCAAAGAAGGTTGTACAAATTTGACCTACAAAAAATTATGAAAATAAAGAAAACAATTATAAGGAAACTATAAATTCCACTATTAGTACATTTTCGGTTAGCTTCAGTAAATTACCATCATCCCATGATGAGTGATATGGCATAGAAAATATTTCTTTTATGAAAAAAAACATATCAGAAAAGATGTATATAGATATCCTTTAAAAGTTATTCATACATGGATAGTGGATGTTCAAGATATATGATAGGATAATTTTCACGCATCGAGAACCTAATCGAGATTTATAGTGTATATGTCACTTTTAGTTATAATGATAAAGTAAAAATAATTGGATTAGGACTAATTGCTAACTCTTATATAGTTTTAATTTCAATCGTTCAATTTTTTATGGATTGAAATATAATTTTCCTAGTATTTCACAATTCTGTGATGATTAATTTCATGTTAAATTTTAAAATTATTCTTGTCATGTTTTAAATATAAAATAATGTAATATTTTCTACACCTAGAAATGAAAATATATATATTTTCAAAATAGATTCTATTGTTTCTCAAAATATAACCTAATTAAGTGTATTTTAGAATTAGTGTTGGATTTTTCATATAAGAAGAAGACACTATAATTTACTCTCTCTTAGAAATCATACTATGAAAGGACCAGTCAAGGATCTACCCAAACATGAGTTTTCAAATGAAGAAGTATGTTTTCCTTTTTAGAAGGGTAAACGTCACAAGATATTTTTAAAATCAATGAATGATGCTTCCAATTCCCAAACATTAGAGTTTGTTTACAAAGACTTCTTTAGACCCTCTCGAGTTTCAATAATTATGGGGAAGCACTATGTCTATGTTCTTATAGTTGACCTTTCAAGATATAACTGGTCATATTTCGAAGATCAAAATATTGAAGAAAGTACTTACTTCAACATGTAAGATAAAATAGTGAAAAATCCAAGTGGACATAGAATAAAATTCTTAAGAAGTGATCATGGCCATGATTTTTAAAATCAAGACATTGAATCATTTTTTTATAGACAAAAAATTTTATCAATGAAAATTCCTCTTGATTTAATTAAACACATTATTATGTAAAATGTTTATTTAAAATATAAAAATCAATGGTTTTATGTATTTGGATATCAAAATACCAGTATGAATTGTTATCATTGCTAATATAGTCGTTCAATAGTGATCACTTTATTAGAATAAATTTAGGGCTTTAATAAATCCAATTTACTCAAAAAGGAAGCGATGATCTCATCTAGTAGAATTTATTCATATGAAAAACATTTTTAGAGCATGGATAGGATGTGGAATCACTGGGCTTCTCTCTTGACCAAGCCCAAGCTAGGCTTCAATACTTTAAGCTTGAGCGGAACCCCCTACGAAAGATGTGGAAGTTAATAGAGATTACAAATCAAGCGATGTTATTCGAACCACCCCAAGAGTCTGTAACAATCGCAAACCCCACCCTTAGGACTTATGCTGGGGTTATAAGGGGTTATTTAACAAGACCCTAGCAATATTATTATGTTAAATATTTTTGTATATAAAAAAGAATTCATGTTAATGTTATTATTGTTACAATGTAAATGATTTTTAAATAACAAATATTTTTTGTATTTAATATTAAATTAATGAATAAATTTTGATTAATTAATGTATTTTTAATTAAATAATATTTTAATAAATTTAATACTAAATTAGTTTCTAATAAATATAAGGGTTCGTATAATTTTTACTTTGGTTTGAAAGCGATTTATGTTAAAATGCGTGATTTTTCGATAAATGTCGGTTATTATATTAAAATTCAAATTAAAATATTTATAACATTATTTAGAAAATATTAAAAATATTTTTTGTATTAAGATATCAAAATTATCCAATGGTTAATATTTCACAATTTTTCGAGACGGTCGATTTTTTTTGGTAAAAATTAAATATCATTTAAATATATAATGTGGTTTATGACATCATAATAACCAAATAGTGGTGTTATAAATTGAAATAAACATTTTTTTCGTCCAATATATTTTTTAACATTAATATAATGTTATTTTATGTTTGTTTTATTTATTTTACAATGCTTTAGTGGACCCTCCAAGACTTATAAATCATTTTAACTTTTTAAATTGATTTCCCTGAAAGTGTGACTCACCTCCACATAAGAAAGCCTGAAATTTCATCATGATCCGAAATTGGACATATAAAATAATTTATACCAGTCCCCTTATGAAAAACGCATGATCAAAATAAGGGGTTGGATTGTGGTTTTGATTAGTTTAATGTGTAGTGTCAAAAACCTAAATAATAAAGAATTCTCTTCCTTTTCATATATAAACCCAACCAAGATCCAAATTTATCGTCATGCAAAGAATTATGTGCTCAACCAACCTCTTCCCTACTATCTCTATAATCCTCCAAGG
Source organism: Viscum album (assembly GCA_963277665.1). Taxonomy (NCBI): domain Eukaryota; kingdom Viridiplantae; phylum Streptophyta; class Magnoliopsida; order Santalales; family Viscaceae; genus Viscum; species Viscum album. The sequence continues at coordinate 447,521,876 of OY728160.1, forward strand.
GTACATAATGCTCCCATGAATACTCTCTTAAGACTCCCTCAAACCACTAGGATCACACTTCAATGTAAGGGATTTATTCATTTCTCATATATTTTTTCCAAATTTCATTATATTGTTTTGACCATTTATTATTAAGTAAAAATTGGGGGGTATGATTTTTAACCTCCCCCATAATACCCTTATTATTTTTGAATGATTAGAGACCCCATTTTTCTCTCATTAATTCCTCTCATGTACACCCAATACCATGTTAAAATTCTGTAAGGGATTTCTCTCTCTTCATTTACATTCAAGAAATTATTTTCTGTTATGAACCAAATTTCATTTAATATGTTGCGGAAATTTATATATGACCCCCTTACTGTCAATTTCAAGTATATATGACCATACAACCCTTTCCCTATCATCAAAAATTTTTATGAATTAATATGTCATGCCATTATACTACTGAAATTACACCATGAATTTCAATCCAAAGTCATTGTGTAGTGGATACTTTTCCCATTTCTCTATCAAAGGTATTAGTCCTTATGCACATTTACTCTTTGATTATAAGTTATCATGTATGAGTTCTTCATTCCTTTATCATGGAATAAATTCGAATATTTAATTACGCGATATTGTATGATCTATGTGGAACACTTATCAATGAAATATAATGTGTAAGAATTGTGCACCCTAATAGCACTCCAATGAATTGGGTAAAAATTATTATCATGATAAATAATGTTTAATGAGGGTTTAATCATGCTAATTCTTGTCATATTTTCATTTACTCTTGATCCATGTGTTGTGAGCCTTGGATCCTGGTAATACTATGTTATTTTTTATTGCCACATTTCAATGTTATGTTAATCATGATATATCGGGACTTTATGTTCATGTTTATATTTTTTTCCTTTAATATACATACTACCTAACATTTATTGTATTCTTAATTTTATGCAATTTTACTCCATTACTGGGCTTTGTAGCTCACCCCATATTATGAATGTCCTCAGGTTATCACATGCCGAGAAAAGTATGAGGGAATGTAGTAGTCATTGAAAGGAATTTTTCAATAAAGATGTTGTGTTTCATGTTGTATGTCATTATGAAATTTTCCTAAGCCCCAATGATACTAGACCTCTATATGTTATTTGGTTTATAAAGTTAATATTTAATGTAATAAATCATGTTTATATGTGTAATAAAGATTAGGGTTTTTATAGTTGGTATTAGAGGAAATGTTTAGTTATTTTTGGGATTATGATTAGAAAACCACAGTAAATGACATATGAATATGAATAATTATAATATAAAATCACTAACTTTTTTATGTGTATTTAGTAAGTGGTTTAGCAATAAGTTAAATCCCTATCTGGATACGTGCAGGTAGTGGAAGCTCTATAAAATATCTTCCTAAGACTAAAAACTCTGACAAGGAGTTTCAGGCTTGACCTGGGGTATCCTGGTACACATAAACGTGCCTTCATACACACATGGTTACGACACTCACATGGGATAAGATTTGATAAATTCACAATTTTAGTATGAACCATTGATAATGGAATAAAAAACGCCCCTATGAATATATGTTGGGAAGTAGATCATGGATAACATAGATTAAAGCCTATAATTTAATATGTTAAGGAAATAAAAGTTATTTATAAATCATCCTTTTTTGTACTTGTATTGAATTTTATGTGTTACCCCCATCTTTCCTTTTCTTCAATGAAATGGCCGGTAGCAGGATGACTCAGGCTAACAATCGACTTCAAGATCAATGTGATGACTGTTCTAATGAGATTCTCAATCCAATGGGAGAGTGAATTGCGAACATTTTCATGATATTCTCTCATTTATCTCAAGCATTGAATAGAAACATGGGTCAAGAGTAATGTTCATCCCCCCCTAAGAATGAAAAAGTCACAATTGAGAGCTTTATGATACAATGGCCTCTAACTTTTAATTGATCATATAAACCCTATTGGTGAACAATGGATCGAATCCATTGAAATAATCTTCTCTTTCCTTCATTGTTCCAAACAAGAGAAGGTTCTTCTGGAAACTTATCAAATGGAGGGTGAAGTCAAAAAATGGTGGACATTGATAAAAAATATTAAGCATGAGGAGGATATCCAGCCATTGTAATGGAAGGATTTAAGGAAAATTATTTTCGATAAATATTTTTCCTGCACCCTCTGACTTAAGATTGAAAGGGGCATCATTGACCTCAAGAAAAAAGACAACAAATTCATCGAACAAAAGAAGGAAAAAATCACAATGCTTTCATGATATGCCTACGGTTTCTTCGTTTCCCCCAAATGAATGGTTGAAAGTTTCATTGGTTGGATGATACCTATACAACATAATTCCCTAGAGATCCGTTACTTCGATAGCTATGAGGAAATTATCTGATGTTCCCTCAAGGTGGAAATATAGATCGATGAATCTCAGGGGTCTCATGGGGATAAGAAGTGTAATGTGGAATTTAATTCGGATGGACTGATGGGTAAATCTAATAGTGCTAAGAAAATCTAGCAAGCCAATTTCCAAAGGTGTAGAATGAAGCACCCTGGAAATTGCCTGAAGGGGATAAGGAAATGCTTTATGTGTGGAAGAGAAATGTGTCTGGGTATTAACTACCATGAAGAGAAAACAAGGGCTGTGAAAGAGGAGAGGAATGCGCCATTCGATCCTAAACACATTGGTCATTGCTTCAACTATAATGAACCAGACCACATTTCAAACTAGTGCCCTTAGATAAGTCTTTTTAGAGGCTACCAACATCTTCCAAGGTAGCACGAGAGAGCATTTTCTATCACTACCAATGAAGTGAACCTCGACAATAATGTTGTGACTGGTACGCTAGTTATTCATTAAAAAATAGTGAATTAACTTTTATATTATAATTCTACACATTTTTTATATGACAAATGCTAAGTAGAATAATCCCAAAACCACCACAAATCATGGATGTAAAGATGCCAGTGAGTATAGAAAATTGGGAAATCATTTCATTCCATGAATATAACTCCTCCCTTGTTATATTTTGTGGATTTAACTTTATAGAACACCTATTCATACACACTATGGTGGCATTTGATGAAATTTATGGAATGGATTGGGATTCCATATTTAGAGCTATCCTGAATTTCAGTGAGAGGGAAATCATTATCCATATGAAAATAGACCCTAGAGTCTGTACGAGTTCAAGGAGGAGGATGAATCTTGTTTAGCACCATAGTCTCAATAAAGGATATTACTTCCCTCTGAGTATGCACATCAGGCTCATCTTATTGAGTATATAGAAGAAACCATCATAGATTACATTCCTGTTGTGACGGAATTTGCTGATGAGTTTCCCAAGAAATTTCACGGTCTTCCACCTAAAAGAGATATTGAATTCTCAATGGATCTTATACCCGGGGAATTACCAATATCCAAGACTCTGTATATAATGGATGTTTTGGAGCATGAGGAGATGATTAACCAACTATATGAAAATATAGATAGAGGGTTTATATGCCCAAGTGCCTCAAAATTAGGTGCACCAGTCCTCTGCATGAAGAAGAAGGATGTTTCAATGCACCTTTATATTGATTATCGTGACCTCAAAAAACATGATAATGAATAAGTATCCTATTCAAAAAATTTATGACTTGTTCAATTATATATGTAGAGCACAATACCTCTCTAAGATGGATTTATGGTTGGTATATTTCCATGTAAGGGTGAGGAAGGGGGATATCCCCAAGATTGATTTTCTATCATGGTATGGACACTACGAATTCATAGTAATGCCTTTTGGACTCAAAAAATCTCCATCAATCTTGATGTACATGATGAATTGATTCTCTAGAGATTACCTCAACAAAATTATGGTAGTAATTATAGATGATATTCTAATATAATCCAAAACCAAGGAGGACCATGAGGAGCATCTAGGCACTGTACAAGAGACCTTGAGAAAGGAGAAGATCTATGCAATGTATAGAAATATTGAGTTCTAGTTGATGTAGGTATTATAATTGGGTCATATCATCACAAGTAATGGTATATATGTGGATCTCTTGAAGATAGCAGCAATATAGGGATGCTCAAGGCTGACATTGGTAACCGATTTTTGTAGCTTCATGGGGTTAGCTGAATATTATCACTGATTTGTGAGAAATTTATCACAATTTTCAAACTAGCTTACCAAAATAACTAGGAATGGAGTCAGGTTTTCATGGAGTGATGATTACAATGAAATCTTCCAGGAGTTTAAAAGAAGGCTTATCACTTCTCTCATGCTCACATTACCCACAAGTGAAGAACTTTTTGTGGTATTTAGTGATGATTCAAAGAAGGGACTGTGATATGTGATGATTTAAAATAAAAAAGCCATTGACTATGGGTCAAGTAAATTTAATTTTCATGAGAAAAACAATCCAACACACGATCATCAAATGGTTGTATTGATATTCACTTTAAGAATTTTACTGCATTACCTCATTGGGGAGAAATGTGAAATATACAGGAACCACCAAATCCTCAAGCATTTATTAACACATAAACAGTTGAATATGAATTAACGAAGATAGTTATAGATGATAAATGTATTTGACTGCTCAATCAACAACCACCCTTGGAAATCGAACAAGGCGGAGGATTATTTAAGTAGATAGGATAAATCAATTTTATCATTGATGATAATTGAAAATGATCCAATCTTCTTATATTTGATGAATGTGGACATCAGAATCATAAAGAGGGGAACATCATCAATCCTTTCACAAATAATTACTCAACCATATCATTTTTAATGGTTAAAAGATGCTCAAATGGATGATGTGGGAATTTAAAATAAAGAGGACACTATCTAAAAAGGGAAATTCTCAGAGTTCAATGTTAATGAATATGGAAATGTGACATTTGGATCAAGACTTTATGATCCATAAAATCTAGAGTTAAAGAATGAAAATTTGGATGATTCACACAGTTCAAATTTCTCCATTCACCCATGAAACACAATGATGTATTGAGATCTCTGCGGGCATTATTTGTGGGATAACATGAAGAATGGGATCGTTGAGTAAACATCAATGTTACTGGAATTTTAGAAAGTGAAGGTTGAGAGGCAGAAGTCTTATGGGATGATGAAACCATTACCCATACCATCATTGTAAAGGGATATCTTCAACATGGTCATTTTCACCAGAATTCTGAAAAAATCCAATAAAAACAATTTTATCTGTGTTGTTATGGACCATCTTACAAAGACTGCACAAATCATTGCAATCCAGGAGGATTTCTCATTTGATCAAATAGCATGGATATACATCATATATGTGGTAAGACTGTCTGGGGTACCACTATCGATTATATCTGACTGAGATCCAAGATTTACCTATATGTTTTAGAAAAGTATTCAATATGCTCTGAATACTGATCTGATCATCTGTACAGAATATCATCCGTAAACAGATGGACAATCTGACCAGACTATCCAAACACTATAAGACATGTTGAGATCATCCTCAATGTACTTAAATGAAAGATTGGATCATCACTATATTTATCTTACAACATCAGTTCCAACTCAAGAATCTAAATGGATACTTATGAAGCCCTTCATGGGAAGTGGTGTAGGATACCGACTTGTTGGAATGATGTTGGGGAGAGAAAACTCCATGGTATAGAAATGGTGAAATAAACGGTAGAGAAGGTTAAGGCCAACATGAAGCACAATAAAGATACCCAAAGTCGACAAAAGAGCTATGTTCATAAACATCGACAAGACATAGAGTTTGATGTTAAACATATAGTATTCTTCTGTATACAACTATGGATGAGAGTTATGATATTTAGCAAAAAGGGAAAGCATTTTCCAATGTACATCGGCCCTTTTGAGGTCCTTGACCGCATTGGATCGGTGACCCATCGACTAGCACTCCCACCGATCCTTTCTCAGGTATATGATGTATTCAATTTATCAATCATAAGGATTTACACACCTGACTTTTAGCATGTACTAAATCAAATGGTGGTACCATTAGAGAATTAACTCATCTATGAAGAGATGCCAGTGAAGATATTAGATAAAAGGTAAAAAGTTTTATGTAATAAAACAATGCCCCTAATCAATGTGTTGTATAGAAACCACAAGTTTGTAGAAGGAAAGTGACAATTAGAAGAATTTATGAAGTAGAGATACCCATATCTTTTTTATTATGGGAAATGGAAATATTGAGGGTGAAATTTTATATAGAGGAACGATTGTAACGACCTAAACTTTTGTCAATGAAAATTTATAATGATAAAATTTAATATATTATTATGTAAAATATTTATATAAAATATGAACATCATTGGTTTTTATGTTTTTGGAATTAAAAACACTATTATGAATTGTTTCTATATCAAATATATCCTTTGAATAGTGATCACATGATTATTTTATATATATGGATTTATCAAATCCAATTTCCTAATATAAATGAAGTGATGGACTCATCTAGTATAATTGCTCCATATGAAGCCCATTTGTTTGAGCTTGGAATGAATGTGGCATCATTGGGATTCACTGTTGACCAAGACCAAATGGATCTTCAACATTTTAATCTTCAGAAGAACCACCTAAGGGAGAAGTGTATGTGATTAGTGATTACCACCCAAGGGATGTTATCCAAGCCACCACAAGAGTATCTCACCATCACAAACCATACCCTTAAGTCTTAAGCAGGTGTTATAATGAGTTATATAATAAGACCCTATCACTATGATTATGGTCATTATTGTTTTATATAACAAATAGTATAAATTCATTTTATTATTGTTACTTTGTAAATGGGTTTTAAGGTGAAAATAATATTTATAGATATTATTCAATTTAAAAACATATGTTTATAAATTAATGGATTATTTAATTAAATACTAATTTAATAAAATATTATTACTAAATTAATTTTTATTATATATAAATGATTGTATAATTTTTATGAATACAATTGTAATTTTTATTAACTTTTGAAACCTATTTCTGTCAAAACCCATGAATTCTTAATAAAGGTCTATTTTTATATTCAATGTAAGAATTAAAATATTTAAAAAATTATTTAGATAAAATGAATATTTTTTTGGAATCAGGATGTCGAAATTATCTAATGGGGAATTTTTCATAATTTTCCGAGATAATCAAATTTTTGGGTAAAAATTAAATACCTTTTAAATACATAATGGGTATGATGACATCATAATGACCCAATAGTGGTGTAATATAATACTATAAATATTTTTTCCCTATATTATATGTATTTACAATAAAATAATGTGATTTTAGGTTTGTTTGATTTACTTTACAGAGCTTTAGTTTACCCTCCAAGACTTCTTAAACTTTTTAAAATTTTAACTTGATTTCTTGAATGTGTGACTCACCTGCACATTAGAAAGATTACTATTTTAAAAATTTAATCAATTTACCATGTAAAATAATGTTTCATACTCACCTTTTTCATAAACCATGTGAAAAAGCCATGTTATGGTTTGTTGTTTTGATTAGTTTAATGTATAGTGTCGAAAACCTAAATAATAAAGAATTCCTCCCCTTTACCCATGTAAACCCACCCATGCTCCCACATACTCTTCACTGAATGATTTTTAAGCACAAACAAAATCTTCCATACTCTCAATAGAATACTCATATGGTGCCTCAATCACCCATTAAGACTGTTTCAAGCCTCTTCCAAGCCTTTGGGATCATAGTTCAATGTAAGGGATTTCTTCCTTTTTCATTTTTGTCCAAATTTCTTTACGCTATTATGCGCATTTATTTTCAAATAAAAATGTTGGGGTATGATTTTTCACCTCCCCAATACTGCCCTAATTATGTTTTAATGATGAGATAACCCTTTATCAATCATTAATTCCTCCTTTTTACTCCTGTTACCATGATGAAATTCGGTAAGGGATTTCTCTCTCCTCATTTACATTCAAGCAATTATTTTGTGTTATGAATACATATTCCATTTCATATGTTGGGATAGATTTATATATGACCCCATAATATCTATTTAATTTACATATAATGAGACAACCATTTCTATATCATCAACCATTTTTATGAATTCTTATGTCACATTGTTATACTGCCGAAATTGCACCATGATTTTCCAAGCCAAAGTCATTGTGTAGAGAATACCATGCCCATCTCTCAATTAAGGGTATTCAAATTTAGGCTCACTTACATATGGATTCTATATATCCATGTATGAGTGTCACATTACATTATTATAGAATAAATTTTTAGTTTTAATGACTCCATGATGTATTATCTATGTGGAACACTTATGCATGAAATGTAATGTTTAAGAAGGGTGCGCCCTGATAGTGCTCCAATGAATTGGGTAAAGATTAGTATCATGATACATCAAGTGAAATGAGTTTTTACTCATTATAATTCTTGTGAAATAAGGGTTTACTCATGCTCCTTGTGCAACGAGCCATGGAACATGCTAATATCATCTTAAGTGTTCTTTCCACATTTCCAAGTTATGTTAATCATGTTATATCATTCATTTATATTAATCTTTATCTTATAGACCATGGATATGACTATTTCTTAACATGTGTTGTATGATTTATGTTATTCCATCTTTACTCCCATACTGGGCTTTGTTTATCACTCCTTTTTATGCATGTCCTCAGGTTATCCCATGAAATGCTAAGTATGAGGGAATGTAGTGGTCATGTAAAAGAAGTTTTCAATAAATATATTGTGTTTCATGTTTTAAATCGTTATGTAATGTTCATAAGACCAAATTAATGTACACCTCTTATTAATCTTTTTTTACTCAATTGAATATTTAATGTAAAAATTCATGTTTATGTGTGTAATAAAGAGCATGGTTGTAATAATATTTCTCTCACAATGGCTATAGTCACAACTTCTCTACCAATAGGACACCTCAAAAAATGGAGTTGTGGAAAGAAGAAGTGGAACCTTACATGATATATTCTCAATAATTCATAATGAATATTATTTACCTATTTACTATTGTGTGGATGCGGTGAATATAGTGGGAAACCAAATTAATATAGTATTAATTAGACCTATCATCAAAATACACCTTATGAGTTGAGGAATAATAGAAATCCCAAAGTTTGTTACATAATTTTTTTGGTTACAAAGTCTATATCTTTAATAGAAATTACAATCATGATAAATTAGCATAAATGTGTGATAAAGGAATATTCCTAGGTTACTAAACATATAGTAAAACCTATCGAGTATTTTATAAAATAACCATGTGTGTGGAAAAATCTATGGATATAAAATTTGAAGAAACAAATCAACATGAAACTATGAACTCCCTTGAAAACCTTGAAGATGATATGTAAAATATTAACATAAATGCAAAATCATCTAATCCTATTGTCAAGCAATAGGTTAAATCAAAAAGTTCAGGAAATTCATCATACATTGGACATAATGCACCCAAACATATATATGAACCTGAAATTACTAGCTCGTCCTTTTCTAGAGCAACTATATCCCTAAATAACATTCTATTAGATGTTGTTGTTGGAGACATACACAAAGGTACTCAAACATGGGATTCTCTTATAAACTAGGTTGAACATCACACCTTTTTTCATAGGTTGAACCTAAAAACATCAGTGAGGCAATAAAATATGAATTTTGGGTGAAGGAAATGCATAAGAAATTAATATATTTTAATGAAATTAATTTTGGAATATTGTGTATAGACACAAATACACCTTGACCATAGAAACTAAGTGGGTGTTTAGGAACAACAAAGATGAATCTAGTAATATTGTATGAAATAAATCCAGATTGGAGGCACAATTTTATAGTCAATAAGAAGGCATTGAATATGAAGAAACATTTTCAACTATTTCTAGCATTGAGGCAATTAGAATCCTAATTTCTTATGTTTTCGATCATAACATCAAACATTATCAAATCGATGTTAAATGTGAATAACTAAATTGTTATATAGTTGAGGATTTATTTAGCAACCCATGGTTTTACAAACCCTCATTTTCTTAATAATGTTTACAAATTAACAAAAGTTTTATATGGTTTAAAACAAGCTCGTAGATCTTGGTATGATTGACTAAGTACTTTTGTCATTAAAAATGATCTACAAAAGGAATTTTTGATCATAATATGTTTATAAAAGGGTTTTCTAAAGTAATTTTAGTAGTTCAAATTTATTTATATGATATTATTTTTGGATATTTAATAAATTCTTTATGTATTTATTTTACTAAATATGATGAAAAATGAATTTGAATGGAGTTAGACGAGTGTACTAAAATTTGTTATTGGATATAACAATTTTCAAAATAAATATGTTATCATTTTAAATCAATTTAAATACACAAAATACCTTATAAAATGAGTTAGTGTTGATTGAATTAAAATTAGTGACACTTCTGTCAATACCACGTGTATGTTGTACCCTGATGAAGATGGTGAATCTATTGATCAAACCACTTATAGAGGAATGATTAGATGTTTTCTCTACTCTACTACTAGTCAGCCAGATATAATGTTTAGTGTGTGTATCTGTGCCCATTTTCACGATAATCCCATAGAATCCTATATTAACGATGTTAAATTATTATCAAACAACTCAAACATTCTATCAATTTAGGATTGTTTTAATGTAATGGAAAATCATTTGATATATTGAGTTATTCTTATGTTGATTTTGTTGAATGCAATTTAGATAGAAAGAAAACCTCTGGGAAATGTCACTTTTTTGTAATGTCTTTGGTTTCATGGTGTATTAAGCCGCATAATTATAGGGAATTATCTACTACCAAAGATGAATACATAACTATTAGTAGCTATCATGCTCCGATTTTGTGGATGAAACACACTCTTCTAGACTATGAATAACAATTTAGACATGTACTTATAAATTTTGACAATACCATTTCTATCATCATTTTTATGAACCCATTTTCTCACTCTAGAACAACACATACTCATTTAAGAAATCACATTTTGATATATCATTACAAAAGGATTATATAAATTTATAATTTATTGGCACTGAATATCATCTTGCAGACATATTAACTAAGACATTGAACTCTGAAAGATTGAACTACATCACACATGAGTTTGGAATGATCAATCTATATGACCTCGTGTTTCTATTCCTTTGACTATTATAAATGAATTTGTTAGTATGACATCAAATCTATGTCCTTCCGACACTATTGACTTGTGATGACAACACTGTTAGTGTTTTTCAAAAAAATTTATGCTCACATTGATGACTCACTATTTTTATAAGTTTTAGGTTTTTATCAAAATGACACTATATCGTTAGTTTTGTTTAAACTGGTTAATGATTTCACAATTGTGTAATTTCAAAATCTATAAATGATATAAATTTGAATTGATCCCCTATACTCTTTTACATCTACACTCTCTCATCCATTAAGCTCTCTATCTCTACACCCAACCATTCACCTTATCACTTTCATACTAAACGGATTATAATTTACTATGTAAAGTAATATTTAGAGGATGGTGAGTATTGAACTTATAATAAATAGATATGTGAACCGAGAAAATCTTAATCTCTTAAAAATACTTCCCTTCCAAGCCGTGTTGTAATTATTGAAAAATTTGTTCTTGTTGAATGGGTGTTAAAAAGAAAGTCTCTTATTCTCATGGTACTACAATATAAAGGATGGGTTGAGTGGTTCACAAATAATTAATGACCCTTTTATCTGAATCTAGTTCATGAATTTTACATGAATATGGATTTTATGTTGGAATGATTTGATGTCACATGGAAAAAATCCATAGTAAATGGGATGAGAATCTCATTATCATCATGACATTGGGATGTATGTCTTAAAGTTCCTCATGAAGGTGTATTTGATGATTATCAAGGTACCTCTCTACCTGAGAGTGATTTTTTTTTAGATAACATTAAAAGAACATACTAGTAATAATGAGCATGGAAGACCGATTGCTACCGAGTTAAGTGGAGAATGAAGAATCTTGATTAAGTTTATCCAGCATCAACTCTGTCCCAAGAAACAGGCCATTGCTTCTATGAAATATCAAGATATCTACTTGGTTAATCTACTAAGAAAAGAGATAAAGGTAAATTTCTATAGATACATTTCTATGAACATGAGTGAGATGATTAAAACAACTTACAAAACTAATTCCATGTCCCTCCTATAAAGATCTCAGATATGCTGAAAGAAAAAGCTTACATAATTCCTAGATTAATGATCATGATAACATGAAAAAATTGAATAACTCATCCGCATAGGAAATTAACTCTGTGGTACTATATTTTCAAATGGATTCAAATGAAAATCCCAAACCCCGTGATATCAATATCAAAAAAAATAATTCCTAGATGAATGATCATGATAATTTTTCTCTAGTATGGATGTATCAAATATGTCATATATCCTTTAAAATTATGTCAGTTGTCACGACCCGTCCTCAGGGCCCGTGCCGTGACAACCCCAAGCTCGTCTTCCATAGGCCATGGGCTGGCGACTAGCACCAGAGACATAAATCCCGATAACTGGGAAGGCATTGCCTTTATAAAAGTAAAAAAAACACCATAGAGTACAAGCGCAAGTAAAACACTAAGTACAAAGAGAAGTGATGAAAAGTAAATGGGCCATAATACAAACCCAACTGAAAGTACAACTACAACTGAACAAAAGTACAACATAAAAGACAACAGCTGGAAGAACGGAAGCGGCTCCTGGGTCGTCCTCCTCGGATGCTACCTGGAAGGTAGGTACAGATGGCGCAACTCCCGGATCGTCCACCACGGATCCTACCTGAAGGATAGGTACAAATAGCCTCCAAAATGCTCTCGCCCGCCAACCTCCTCCGAGTGTCGTCTCGCCGTGAAGTCCACCTCCGGATACTGACTCGTCGTGTAGTCCACCTCCGTGTACCGTCCAGTCCTCGAACACTCGGCCTCCGTCAGCACTGCCCGTCATCTACAACCAACACAACGAGGTGCGGGCATAGCCCGTGTAGGGGTGAGTATAACGATACTCAGTAGGGACACCGAGACCCTCAAGGTCTCACTAAAACCAACAAGGATAACCACAAAGAAGATATCAACAGATATCCTCTACTTAGGTATATGCCCATACATATACCAAAGTTATCAAGTAACCCATCTCAATCATGAGGAAACACAAAGATTATGAAATCAGTGGATAACCACCACCCAGGCATATGCCCATACATATACCTAAGTTATTTAGTGACCCATCTCAATCAAGAGGTAAACACAAAGGTCATAGACTCAGCTCAAACCAAGATTTTCATTATCGAAACCGTAACTGCTGAAGAGCCCCGTCTCTGGAGTGTACAGTGGTCCTGTCACGACTCCGAGGTACTGCTCACTAATCCAAGACTCTGAGGTACTCCTCTTTTCAAGTATCGTGGGTCTGCAGCCAAATACTGGGTGCTCCGTCCACTGTGGGTCTACCACCAAATACCGGCCACTCCCCCTAATGGCCTACAGAGGTACTCCTCTGGTCGAGTACCACGGGTCTGCTGACAACTACCAGGCACTCCGTCCGTTGTGGGTCTGCTGCCAAATACCGAGCGCTCCGTCCACTGGGCTAGTAGACTCACTCCAAGTCGAGACGGTCAAGCAGTCGTCAGGTCTCAGTCGTCTACACGGTATCCATACTCCGTACGCTCTTCTCTGGGAGGGTCTTCTCCAAGAGATAAAGGTCGATACTCCAAGTATCTCAAAGTCCGATGAAGAAGTATCTCAAAGGACCGCCTCGTCATAGGGGTCTCAACGCAGTAGACGGACGTCAATCGGACGCCCCGTCTGTGAGTTATTAACCTTTTCATCCTAGGGTCCTGGTTGGATTCGTGAGCGAACCAACCCGGTCGTATCTCAACTGTACCCCAAACTCTCATAGGGTATACTCAAGGGGACCGTTTCTCAACGTGATCACTAACGCCGCTGACGGTTCGTCAAATGGACGTCCGGTCTGAAAGATATCAGCTGTTCTGTTCTAGTGGCCCGATTGGATTTCAGGTACAATCTAACCCAGCCACTATCCAACAGCAATCAAAACTCGGGCGAAGTATTCCAAAAGTTTCATCTCATCAAAAGGAAATCAACAAGACAGACGACGCGTCAATCGGACGCCCGGTCTGTGAGTTATTGGCCTTTTCGTTCTAGGGGCCCGGTTGGTTTCGTGAGCGAACCAACCCGACCGCACTCCGACGGCATCCAAACATCGAGCGGAGTAATCCAAAAGATCCATATCATCAAGAGGATTCCAAAAAAGGCGATGGCACATCAATCAGACGTCCAGAGTTCATGTTACGAGCATTTCCGCTCCGAGGGCCCGGTTGGTTTCGTGTACGAACCAACCTGGCCGAACCCAAAGTATTCCGAAACCTTGAGTGTAATATACCGAAACGACCGTCTCGATCCAAGGGTCGCATTACCACTGACGGTGCATCGATCGGATGTCTACTGCTCAAGATATGAGCGAAAACCGTGAGGGGTCCGTAAATGGGGGGTCTGGGCCCGGACCGACCTGGCCCAACCCCCCTGGGTCGGCCCGAACCGGGTCGACCCAACCCGGGTCCGGGTCCAACCTAGCTGGGTGCGACTCGGCCCGGCCGGCGCGGTCCGGCCCAGTCTGGGCGCGACCCGGCCTGGCGGTCCGGCCGGGCGGCTCGGCGCTAGCCGAGCGGTCGCGCCAAAGGAGCCGCGGCCCCCCTGCGCGGGGGCTGCTCCGTGTCACCGAATGCGGCGCGCTGTCGTGTCCCGCATTCCCCGGTCCCGCGCAGCCGCGGGACCCTCGGTCGCCACCGCGGCTGAAGCAGTGGCGGATTCTTTTGGCGGCGCGCCGGGCGCCGCCGCCCCCGACCGCATGCGCCACCACGCCGGCGAGGCGCACCAGCGGGGGCTTCCGCGGACCACCGGACGTGCTCCGGTTGTTCGATTCGCCTGCGGTATTCGCCAGAGACCATCTCGGGACCCGAACTTCGCTGCAAAGCCTTCAAAACGCTTTCGCGGCCCACCTCACCATCTTCCATCGATCCGAACTTCCACAACAAAACGCGGGGTCTTCAAAACGCCTCCTCGGCCCCGACTTCGCCCGCGGTATCGTTTGGCCTCAACGGCGCGGCGCGACGGCGCCGCGCT
The DNA here is from genome assembly GCA_963277665.1 of Viscum album. NCBI lineage: Eukaryota > Viridiplantae > Streptophyta > Magnoliopsida > Santalales > Viscaceae > Viscum > Viscum album. The sequence continues at coordinate 447,537,058 of OY728160.1, forward strand.
TATTCGTCGCGTTCTTTCTCGAGTCCGAATGGTGCTGTTGCACTGTGCCACATTTTTTTCGTGCCCCAATGAATCAAAACAACAAAGGGGGAGGATATTCGGCCGTGTTCGTGCGGTCTGACCTCCTCTCGTTAAGTTGGTAACAAGCGGCCCAAAAGACAAAGAACAACAAGTAAATTTCACAAACAAAAGAGAAACAACCCAAACAGTTTTTCCCCGCAAGAGATTATTCCCAACCCGCAAGGAAAACGTTCGCGGATCAACTAGGTAATAATTTGATCTGTGTTCTTTGTTTTCTTTAGGAAGAATGAAATCCAGGGAATAAAATCATTCTGAAAACATAATTCCCTTCCTCAAGCGTTGTCGTCGAACGTGATTTCTTCGCAGAATTAACCGTCGCGGAAGAAGAGGATCGTCGCGGAAGATAAGGATCGTCGTGGAAGAAACGTCACGGAAGAAGTGTCGTTGACGTTGCGTTACACGACGTCGCGTTGTCGATCTCCGAGGGTTTGGCGTTCTTCGTCGGAGGTCGGAGCATTCTTCGCGTTCTTCGTCGGAGGTTGGAGCGTTCTTCGCGTTATTCACGTTCTTCGCATTCTTTGTCGAATAAGAACGCTTTCCTCCAAATCCTCTCCATGCCACAAGTTCCAACTGACATAAAATAAGAGTTATCTTATTTTATTAACATACATGACACGTTTGAATTTCAAAAGAAACGAAACGAACAATTAATTCAATGAATTTATTGTAACGATTTAACTGCCCAATTAATGAGGCGTTTCTTAACCAGAAAAATGCACGGTTGACTTTCATTAAAGAGGGGGGTTGCAGGTGCGTTACTTAGAAGGAAATAAATGGTGGGGATCGTACAGGCCCTACCTCACAAATATCCTACCATGTTGGTAGGATATTTTGGGTTCCACCCTACCCTTAACTTAGCTTAAGTGGATTTTAAGTGGCTATAAGTGAAATAAAATAAAGTTGTTGAACCACTTTATTTTATTTCTTAACTTAAACCCAAAAATTAATAACCACACCCGAGAAAACGCAACTCCGGAAAAGGCGTTTATAAGAAAATGATGGCACTGCGATTCCATTGGTGCCCTCGGAATTCGATTCTGAGCACTGGTTCAAAAGTTAGAAAAACGCACTCATTCGTTCACTGAACGTACCCGAGCTAAACTTCGGAAAATGATTCCGGGCGCACCGGGCCTCGGAATCAGGCGCCGTCAGAAACTGCATTCTTCTAAAATCCCAATGAAAATTGAGAAAAAATTTTCCTTGAAATTTCCGGGTCTTTACAGCAGTAGTCAAACCAATTATTCTAAATACCTATATATTTATAATATATTAAAAATACTCCAAATCTATGTATTAATATTTACAACTTAATTAAAAAACATTTTTCATGCTTAGATGATCCTATAAACTATACTGGATCCATAATAAGAAAACATTTATTGTCCAGCTCCTCTGATTCATGTTTGATTTTATTCAAATCCGAGAAGTCTTTATATGATCCCATATGAAATTATAAATTAAGATAATTTATTGTACCAATTCAAATAGACTAATCATATTAAGAAATTAAACACAATATATATGTTAATGGCATATTCTATAATACAGTGACTAGTAATTCTCCAAATCAACTGATAATTGAAAATAATTATAATTATTATATTAAGTTAATTAAAAATAACCCAAAAAAATATTTTAAAAATAAATATTACAAACTCTAAAAACATATTATAATTCTTGAATTATAATGTGAATTTAGATCATAATTTGTTGACTGAATTCAGTGGGGTGGTATAATTGGGTATGTTAGTTACTCTCACATGCATTCTATAATTCAAATATCAAAAAATCGTCATTTTTTAACAAGATGAATTTTCTATTTCCATACTGAATGAATTCCCCAATCATATATTACATTTCCTAACTATCAAATGAACTCTTATTAAATTAAAATATATTATTTACTAAAAATATCAATTTATCCATTATAAGAAAAATGTAATCAAATAACCTCATGTCCTGACATTATCCCATTACAAAATAAATAATATTTTTTCCAATGGAAAGAATTTGTATTCAAAATAGGATGAAATAATATTTTCCTAAGAAAATATTTAACTTCTATTTATTGGTCTATAATAAAAAAAAGCGTAAAAAACCACAATCATTATATATTTCCATAATAAAAAAATAATGGTACAGTTATTCATGATGTAGATATAATTTTAATGGTTATAGTTAATTAAAATGAAAAACAATTCCATACAAAATCTGAGGAAAAAAATTAAATCCCAGAAAACCACACATTGTTTTATTAATGATTATTCAATATTATAATTTTGTATAAATTCTTAATATAATATCTCCAATCAAAAACCTCCATAAATCAAAAACAAGATACCAAATTATATTGTACCAATAATATTCTAATTATAAAAGTTTGAAGAAGTATTCCCAAATAAATATCATTGATAATGCAACATGGATACCAAAATAGCACCTTTACATTACATTACAAGTAGTGATAATTAAAAATGGAAATATTATATTTTTCACTCAAAATTTCATCTACCACATTAACTATTCCTATATTACATGTGATCACAACATCAAAATATTAATAATATTCAACCAATATAATTTTCGTCAATCTGAATTAAATTTATTCAAAGATATTTCTAAAATATAAAACCATTATAAAATAAAATCATTCAATGAAAAAAATTCTTTTAATGGATTGGTGTATAAAAGGAAGTAACATGTTTTTAATAATGGTCATAATAATTTCATTATATGTTTGTAATTAGAAATAATCAATAGTGATCACTATCGTCCCATTCAATGGAATTCATCTTAAACCATAATGAGGGATGATATAATAAACTTCTATAGGGGTACCCCTTGAAGAAATCTATTAAACACATCAATTTTCAAATTTTAGTTCAAAAATTATAAATTTTATTAATGTCCCCATGTCCATGAAAAAACACATTTCTTAATTCAATTAATGATAAATAGTTAATATATCACAAACCTCGTATATTATGTACAAATATTAACATTGACATCTAATAGAACTCATTACATATTAAACCATCATTATTATATTCGATGTTTAATATACAACAATTATTATTTTGTATACCCATACATGGAAATATAAAATAACATAATCCTAAATATTTATATCATTTTCCATGAATAAACACTTTGACAAAAATAATATAATTCTAATAAATATTGATAAACTGAATCAATAACATGAAATTATCTATATGAATTTACATTTACATTCCATATAATATAATAACATAAATGAACCATACATTAATTTTATCATTATTAAGATAAAACACCATTCTCATTATTACAATAAACATTACTTGTGATTTTGTAAGAGTATATTAAATTCTTACAACAATAATAATTACTTTATAAATAATCAAAATTCATCATATATATTTATGTATCTTTAAATCAAATCTATTAATCATAATATTTTAAAAAAAATCATAAAATCAAATAATATCTGTAAAAATAATCATTGATCAATGAAAGAAGATTATTTTTCTTCACCATCAAATGGTTCATCCAATTGTAGTTGGTGTAGTTGATTAATTACATACTCATAATATTTACAATTTTTATTAAAAATTGGAATATATATATATTATTCTAAATAAATAATTTGTAAAACATTAAATCAATTAGAATCCACAACTATAAATTAGTACAAGGGATGTATGATATGCTAAATTATAAATTGTATAATCCCCAATTTAATATCATATTCCAAAATCAATTTTACTTCTAAGTAAATTTATGGATTCTATTAATGCATTAATGATATTATCACATTAAACGTGGGGGAAATTTTCCATCTCCAAATCATATACATAAATAATAAGTCTCCCAAACTATGATTTCACACTCTGTGTGTTAATATAGAATCATGTTGAATATAAATATATATCATTAATAGGCACTTCTTCAAGACCATATCTGTTTGGAAAAATTAGATTTGATATAATTATTGATATATATATATATAGTATATAAATTCCAATAATATATAATTTCATATGAAAACATTTATTAAAAGACATGGTTTGATGGGAGTTTATTTTTCCTAAGGACAATCATTCAGCTAAAGAACTTATACTATGTCACGCAAATCCCTATGTGAGTTGTCAACTGTATTGGCCTCTAAAGATTCTCTAATAGGTTTTTGAAAATATAATGTTGATAGATAATGATAAATGACAATAAATAAATAATACAAGGAAAAGATGAATTTTTTTAATAAATGAAATTATAATGTAAAAATTTATAGTCTCAAAACCTCCTAAAAATTTAAATATAATAGTTTATAGATAACATATATATTTATTATTTATCCCTGATGCATATATTAATAGTTTTTTTAAATTATATATTTATGATGATATTAATATCATCCATGATGTCCACTACTTCAAGAACACCATTATAATATTCTTAATAATGTGAACCCAATATAAAGCTACATAAACTTCCCTTGGGGTAATTGATATGGTGGCCATCCCATTGGAACACTCTCCTTAAAAATAAAATAGAAATAGTTATTATTTATCCATATGTTATAATGAGTCTCTATAACACTCTAATATAATTAATATATATATTCTGATCAAGTCGATTGTAGTCTCAATAAATGCTTAATTAAATGAGATAATATTAGTAACAAACTCTAATATTATGAAATGGAAAATTTTTATTTGAATATAAAAATCATCACACCATCCTCCAATCTGTATAATTACCAATTAAAAAATATGTACGAATATTACCATCCTAGTTAACATATTGTCCTTCAATTCAATGATCTTAACTATCGAGATAAGAAATCATATTGTAATGAACTCAAAAATATAGAAGATCTCACAAATAATTAAATATTAATATATATATAAACTCATACATTCCTCAGTAAAAATATTGGTGTAACAATTGCTCACGTACATATACCTCCCATCATACACTTATACTGAAATTTTTTCATTTGTTGAGAAAAATCCTTCTTATAATAAGGATAATATTCTCAAAACTAAATCCCTTAAGGAATAATTTATAATAGTTTTTTTCATTAAATAATATAAACAATATGATACCAAAATAATAATATCTACCAATATCATGTAGAGAATAAAAAAAATAATAACAGAAAATTTGGATCATTTATTGACATGGCTAATTGGAATCATGTATAATCACCATCTAAATAATATTATGTCTAATGAAATGGAAGAACACCTGATACATCAATAACATTTTCATATATATGTCAGTCAAGAATATTTTATATTCATTTTTATCTTTCAGAAACACTGTTTGATTCAAATGTAATATTTATTATAATAATACTCCATGTTCAACATCAAGATGAAATTATAAACATGTTATCACATAAATAAAATGATTTTACACATTAATAAGGTTATGAATAGGCATAAAAAAACTAATAAATTGACAATTTGAACTCTACAATATGTACCATCATTTATATAAAATACACATATTCAATAATAACAAAAACTATAAAATCATTGAATATAAAATTATCATAATTAAATATTATCTAAAATATTTTCCTTGAGAGTGGATCCATAACTCATAGAGGAAAGTCTTTGATTAAAGTTTAAAATTTTATAGATGATAGATTTTGTAGTAAACTTTATATTAGAGTTTCAAGTAATTTCTATATATTTTATAAAATAAAATCCTCAGAAATAACTTCTAAAATATACCACTAAAGAATAGACATTTTTCTAATGTTTTGTAAATAACATCTCTAAATTTTATTCCAAATAGTCTATAAATAATCAAATCTATGAAACCAAATTCAATTTTTTATTTTTAAATTAAATTATGACTATTACCATTGTTATATCATCAATAATATATAAAATGTATAATTATTATAACTAAATGTTTTCTACTCACCGAGATTCATTAAATGGGAATTAACCTCTACTATAGAAGATATAGAAACATGTTGACTTCAAGTACCATGATTAAAACAAGGGACATGGGAGGATTTTAGGTACAAAAAATAAAACAATTTATATTACTCAAATTATAAGTGTCATTTTAGAGTTTTCTATGGCGATTTGATAGAAAATATTGTAGTGTGATAGGTTTTATAGAAGAAAACTATTATTCTTGGGTAGTGGAATTTATAACATACATAGATATTATTTGGTATCAGAATAAGTCCATGATTTAAAATGATTTAGGTAGTAATAATTGGGATATTAGTATAAATGAGGATTTAATTCTCCACATTGTTCATGTAATGGGACTGATCACCCTCCGTGGGAGTGTTCGAAAATCCTTGTCAATTTTTGTAATGCATCCAAAACCTGTTGTTGGATAATTTATTGTATATAAAAAATGTTTGAAAACACCACAATTATAACTGAATTTTATCTATTTATGGGATGTGAGACCCAATAAATTCAAATCAACACAGTATGTTCAATAAAAAGTAATATTACAGATTTTTGTTTGAGTGGTATAATAATAGAGATATTTTGATTATTGTGATCATAAAATTTATAATTATTATTCATCATGGATTTTTATTAAACCTATATGGATAATCCCTATTAAATAATCATTTGTCAGAAATACCATAGAAATATATCATGATTATTTTATGTGTTCATATTATGTTATAAATAATTTTATTCTATGAAAGTGTCCATAAAACATGTATATAATATTTTTCAAAAGTACTACATTGTATGAATAAGTAAACATGGTGATATAAGAGTGTTATTCAAGTATGAAGATACAAACCCACATCTTGTCATTCATATGATTACATTAAGTCAATACATGAGTAAACCACATGACATATTATTTCACGTATGGTTAAATCCCTATAGTTATATGAATGGCTCTAAAATATATCCTTATTCTAATATGAAAGACTGATATGAAGGATTCATCATTTATATGTATGAGTATATTAAAAAACATTTGAACTATTATATTCTCTAGATAAAATATTTATATTATACAATCCTCAGATGGAAAAGTAAAAATTAAATAAATGGTCATGTTATTAAATTGTATTGGATATTTTTATATCTAGTTAATTTAAAAAAATACAGATTAGTCATTATTATGGATGTATCTATACATGTTATGTTTGTGATTTATATTTTTGAATTATTTTTAGACACCATAAATATAAGAGTTTGATCCATTAATTTCAATAGTATATTGATTTTTATCGTAGGTAATAAATTCCATATATGGCGGTGATTAAATTGGATGATGAACAATTTTTTTATTGTGGTGGATGATATATTTCTTAGAAATAATTATTTCGATGGTCAAATCATGTAAAATTATTTTGAATTTAAATTTTTTTATATTCCTCTCAAATATTTTTTTCTATTCATATTTATATTGGTTGATTAAATATTCTTTGATTATATATGTTCATTATTTTAATTTCAATTAAGAATTTTTATAGATTAAAAAAAATTTAATAATATTTTTGTAATATAATATGTGAGATTAAATCATGGTTAAATGATGGACTACATTATTAAGGAAACACTAACAATTGTTCATTAGAGAGAAAATTGATTGTGTGTCCCAAATATATTTTTACAGTAGAGAATCAATTGCTTTAGGAATATATATATATATATATTTAATTCAATAAAATTTTTCATAATGGAATTGGAACTTATTTTATGATGATGGATGGATGAAGTGTCCTTTCATTATGTTGGATATTAATAGGTGTCAAATTATGGAAATAATGGAAATTTATAATAAATATAAAAATGAAAAAAATAGAATGTTAATGTGTGGAAACATTTATCATTAAAAATATAATGTTATTTTCCTTGAGAATTGGATAGATAAATATAAAAAAATGAATTAGAGGAGAAGAAAATTAATTCTAGTATGATATAGAATATTTTATAGTGAATTAAATATTATTGATTATCTATTAACATGAATAAGTAGACATTATTTAATTTAGACCGTTTTATGTTCATCATGTAATGTAGAGCTTATTTCATACTAGATTTAATAATTTTTTAATGGAATATAAGTATTGATTTTGTGATCCATGAGATCTAATCTATACTTAGAGCATCAATGATTTAAACAAGGTTGTAATGGACATGGCATTCTTATCAAATACTTTATCCTTCATGATAAGTTATAATAGAGGGTAGAGTTAGGTCCATTCTATTAGGAGGTGTTGTAATTTACAAAACTATTATAATAAGAATAATCATTATCATAGTGTAACATTTTCTATACACACACTCGATCCATACATTTTTTATTATCTTTTTACATTTGAATGTGACGGTTTTATACTCATTAAATTTTAGGATAGTGTAGGGAAAGCGTGAATAAATATGATAACATTTCCCTATGATTTTCTTAATTTCCAAAATATTTAAATTTTTTCATAGGTAATCATATATGTGATGAAAATATATTTTAAAAATTATGAATAAAAATAAAAATATGATATTCATAAAATGTAGAAAATAAGAGTGATAAAACTAAATATGTGATCAAGAATTAAAATATTAGTGAGATCTTAGGGAGTGTAGTTTTTAAATTAGATGAACTATTATACCTTTACTCACCCACCATCTCTCATGGTATCTCTTAATACTAACTCTTATAGTACAAAAAAATTATCATCCAAAACGGATCTAATATGGGATTTTATTATAACTTAGTATGAATATTTCATGATTTTATTCAACAGATATTGATATTATACTATTCAATTATCTTGGTTAATTTGAAAAATAGTTAATATGATATAAAATAATAGATCTAAATAATGTTACCTCATTTAAAATGGTTTTAGGGACTACAAGAAGCATAAAATAAAATTATACCACTTATCAAAAAGGTAGTTTTATAGATTTTATCAAGGACTCAATAAGTTCATTTAATGAATGATATATGATTAAATGAGAAACATAATATCTACTATGATTCCTGAATTACATATATTGAATAGATATAATTTAATATTATGCTATAAGCTACCAATATAATATATGAAAATGATATAAGAATTTAATAATATGTCACAAGGATATATATGAAAATATGGGGAACATGAGATTTACATTGTGGAATTAATTAATTGTGTAAAAATTTTAAAATCATAAGTAACATGATAGTTTTGGAAAGATAGTATAACATAGATATGAATTAAAAAACCAATTTAATTGAGAAATATGTTTCGAAAAATGCAGAGGCATAAAATTTATTGAGTGATAGGTTTCCAAACTAATTCAAAGTTGGAATTGTAATAGAAAAATTGATAAAAATTATTATGACATTTTATAATTGATCATGGTGAATAAAATGATATATCAAGATAAGGAAATCCATATGGAATACATTACATTGATTACTTTTCTGATTAAAGAAAAAATGGAATTATTGGATGATATTTCATATATATTAGAGGATTTAATGTTAAATGAAATGATTCATAAGAAAGATATAAACAATAAATATAACTCAAGAACATAAAAGATATAGAAACATGATGATGAGATGATACTGGTTAGGAAATATGTGGAATAATATAAATCTAATCGTAATATTATTTTTCTTTACTGTATAAATGTTTTTGACTATTCCTCAAAAGGACGTTTTTAGATGATGAAAAAATTATATATCATTAGAGTAAAATAATTATATAATAATTTTTATATAGAATACATGTTTATTGGAAACACTTAGTGATATCATCTACTTATCATCTCCAATGATCTAGGTAATGGGAACCACAATACTATAATATCCATAGACATTAAGTTGAAACATTATGTTCGATAGTGTACATGATATGCCACATAGATATTAAATAAATAACTAAATATTATAATTTTAGTGTTAAAGTTATAAAATAGTCATTTTAATGGATTGGATGAACATTATTACAAAATATAGAAAATACAGTCTACAAATGTATATATAATTATATAGCCAATTAATGATATACGGATGTAAAAATCATTTTAAATGAAAGAAGACGATGTAATGAAATACTACATAAATGTTCAGAATTTTGTTTCATAACAATAAATAATGAAATAAAATTTTAATATATTAAATAAATAAATATAATATATTCAATATATATTTTAAATTCATCTTAATTTTTTTTGATAACATGATATAATAGCAATTTCAATTTTGAAAAGTTACATTTAACACTATCTGGGGAAAATTATTCTAAATATAGATTTTTTAAATATTATAGATTTTGTATTAATAATTAATCTGCTTCATTGAAATAGGGGCCTAAAAAATTGTTATATTTTTTAGTAATTTTCTGAAATTATTCATTTTTTGAGGAATAGTGGAAGATTAAAATATTTTAATTCAAAACTGTCTTTTGGTTTGATTTATTTGTATTGTGTGTTTATATTTTAAACAACATTTAATGTGTAATTTGATCAATGTTTCATCAATTTGTCCAATTAATTTTATTGGAATCAATTTCACATTGAACATGGATATGGAAACATTTCAATATTTTGAACCTTTTGACATTAAAAACATGTTTTCTCATTCCATCAATAGGGTTGAATTTTAATTAATTTATAATATATATTTGTTTCGAATATTAAAAATTGATTTCATATTTCAAATAATAATATTATAATTTAGTAAAATATTTCCTTTATATTTTTTTGAAAAATATGGATAGCAAAACTGGTAATTTTTATGGTTAAGGTTAAATTATGTAATTATGGGTAAAAATAATTTTATAAATATTGTTAAATTACTCTAACATCATTCCTAATTTTATTGGATGATAAATTTTCATTCATAATAATTAAATTATCGATTATGATACAATTTATGTTTTTTTGGATGTGAATATAATAATTAGGATATTATATTCAACGGAATGTTTATTTTTCCACACTTTTGGGTTTAATAGGGGAACTCATATTAATATCGGTATAGATAAAGGATATATTTGATATAAGTAGTATTTTGAAATTTAATATTCTTATATATACAATTTTAATTTATTTATAATTTTTGGTGATAAACTAATTACCTTTAATGTTGACACAATGATAATGCATTAATTTTTTAATTAATAGAAGGATCAAATAAATGTTATTAAAAATATTAATATAAATAAATGGGATATAATTAATTTTAGGGACTGATTTTAGTTGTTAGTAACCATTTGAAATAGTTTTTTTTATAAGATATAATTTTTATGATATTTTTTATATGTCATTCGATGAGGTGTGTCAAAATTGACATTATTAAAACTTTAAAATAAATAAAATTGTGTTAAATTATATAAAATTAATAAAAACCCAAAATTATTCAAAATTGTTGGTATGTTTCATAAAATGTCATAATTGATTCATCAATAGGTATTTTTGGATTTTATGGTAATTATATAATGCCTTAAATTGTATATTACATCATTTCATTGTAAAAAATGAAAAGGTTAAATAGTGGATATAGAGAAAATATAAGGATTAATAAATAGTCCAAACAAATATAATTTTAATTGGATGAAGTTATTTAAACACCATAAAATCCATTATTTGAAATAAATATATTTGAATCCATTTTTATAAATAAATAAATTTATATTAATATATATTAATTTAATATTTTGAATAATATCAAGAGTCCCCCTCTCCCTTACTATAATTAGATCTAATCAATCAAAATTGAAAACACTATAAAACCATTTTATATCCATAAATATCTTCTATAATACCTTAAAATTATCCTTTCCCACAATATATAATTCTCTTTTTAGGAATAAAAATCAACCAAAACGTGTTAATGTGTAAATCAAATGAGATTGTTCAAATAAAATTTAACATTTTTAATTATGTTTTTTGTTTTTATTCTTCCTCTACATACATAAAGTCAGCTTCAACCATGGTGAAATAATAAATCATTAATTATAAATATAAATATATGTTATTATGTTAAAATTATCACCTAAAACTATATCCACTTCCGTCAAATGGGAAAATAATTATTTTTTGTGTGTTTGACGTTCTGCCGAATCACAAACCAATGTAATTAATTTTCCATCACCGCATTTAATGAATAGTAAAAATGATATAATTTATTTTTATATATAAAATTACTAAAATATCTATCAATATTGTATAATAAAATATCATTTATATTGTTATCATTCCATTCACATAAGAGTGATAACATCATTCGTGCATACGTGTGAACTATCGCCTCCACGAAGAGATGTGGTTAATTTTAAAACACCAAATCACATGGATGATATATATATTTGTAAATTTAAATTATTGATATATAATTAATGATATTATCATCATTATATAAATATTAAATAATAATTTAATTCTTTTAACTGTGATCATTGAAAAATGGAAACAATGCTCATGCGTACAAACGACTTACAATCTCTATGATTTAATATAGTTATTTTATCATATATATATATGTAATTGATTGATTTAAAAGTACAATTTATGTATAAATGTGATCATAATTTCATAAATATTATTATGGATATTTTGTACTAATGACCATTTTGACTATTGAAATTATACCAAAGTTAGTTTGGACTCAAGAACCAAATATCGTCAAAATGTCAAACAAAAACTTATAAAATTATGTAATTGTAATAATATGGTAACATGGTAATAAGTTATTTGTTTGTAATATTAAACATTAAATGGTTCTAAATCATGTAAATTATTAACATAAGTTTATTATTAAGGAATAAATAGTAAAAATGTTACTAATTTGAATCAAGGTAAGGGACTCTAACTAAAACATTGTTTAAAATTATTTAATGATTTATTCTTCCTATAATTCCCTTTCAAGTCAATTTTATCAAAATGGTTATTATTATTATTTTTATATTGACATGAGTATTTTAAAATGTTTATGTTTTTGTTCCTTTCAAATGTTCCAATGTTTTGTCCGAAAATTTTATTTAAAAATCTATGTTTAATCGAACAAATCATATTTGAAAGTGGACAGATTATTTATATAAAATGAAATGTATTCTTATGTGTGAAAATGATATTATATTTGTGATATAATGATAATTCCAAGATGCAATTTGTTATTATTATATAATAGTCCATGGAAATTTGATGGGTGGTTCCGTAATAAACCAAAGATGGGAGGTTTTGTGATAGACTAAGGATTGGTGGTTACTTTATAACCTCCAATGCATTAGGTGTGTAAGTACACTGTCTTGATATTCCATTTATAATAGTGACATGTATGGAATTAATACTCATTTTTAATCTATTTTATATTAATTTTATCCCAATTTACATACTTAGCTTTTAAATTCATGCTTCTGAGTTTTCATGAAAATCGTTTGACTTTCAACCTGTAAGATAATAAACATTCTGAAATGAGGATCTCTTTCTTGGGGTTAAAATTTATGTTTTAATTAAATTAATTATAGTTTTTCCCTAGACTAATGGATTCTATTAAGTTTTGTACATTAATAATGTATTTTGGTCGTCCCATGTTTTAAAATGATTAACATATGGTTTAAAGAATACTTTGTTCAAGGATGAGATAATGATACAATAATTAAGATATATTAACATAAGAAATATTGTTTTATTTTTGTGATTTTTTATGTAAAATATGGATACTATGTATAGGTTTCCACTTTTAATGAGTGGTTTTACTTTTTATGATATTCTCAAAATTCGTTAAAACTATAATCTGAAAATAACCTAAAATGTGAATTCTAGTTTAAAAACACGAGAATATTTAATGTTTATGGCCAGGTCCTAATGTTTGGTATCAAAGGAATGTTTGGAAGACATTAAAGATTATATTGTTTTCTTAATAGTTATGTATATTATACTTATATTATAATATTCAGGTTGATCATGATTTTAACATCTTATAAAACGCGTATGAGTCTTTATGTAACTATATTTTTAGGTGGTTAACTATATTTTTGGAGATATTTATTTTTGATATAATTATGGGTTATTACATATTTCGATGAAAAATTAATGGAATGAGATAAAAATTGAGTTTATGAAATAATTAGGGTATTTTAAGGATATTATATAGATTTATATAATTTCATATTGATTATATTAATACTATTTAAGAAAAAGAACAACCTGTGGGATAGGTGAAATCCTGGAGGATGGGTGACAACCCATCACATCCATCAATGCCATGGGAAACTAAGTCACAAATGAAGTGATATAGGGGTGTATCTCTCACCACTGGCCTATGAGAGTTCCCCAATTAGTATGTTTTTTTATTTTTTACAAAAAAATAGTTTAGTTGAAAATAATAAGGTCATTTCGGGAACATATATTTCATCAAATATATAAAATTATGATTGGGATATGATTTGGTGATTAAGAGATTGATGTTATTTGGGAATAAAATCACTATTTTGGGAATATTATAAAATTAAGGAAAATATAATATGATAGAATATTCTATTGGTAGTAATGTTTTAAATATATTTTTCAGGCATCTATTATGTAACTACTACTAAATAGTGAATCATGTTATTTATTAAAATGGTTAGTATAAATTGAAAATTACATGGGAAATTTCTTTTTGGTATGAGAATTCAATAATTATTGTTGTTATTTGGAGATATTTCATAAATTTATATTGGAGTACTATGTTATCAAGTATTTTTGAATTACATGTTTTATTCTATGTTTAAATTATTTTAATTAATTTTACATATAGTTATTTTTTTGAATGTTTTATATAGAACATTGGTCATTAGTAGTTAGTTTTGTGAGATTAAATTAGTTTTTCAAAAATTAAATGTTTGTTTTTATTTTATTATTAATATATACTATGCTAACCATTTTAGTTTTGGGAAATCCCCAAATTAATGAAGAAAATATTGTTTATCTTATATGGATTACTTGATCTCTAGATGTTGATTCTAGTTCTTCAAGAATTAAAAATTCATCTTGAATAATTATCATATGGTTGAAAAATGTGAGTTTTTGGTGTGAATTGATTAATATTGAAAATTATAGTTTTCATGTATGTATATTTCAATATGATCTTACATTTGATTGTAATTCCACCACATTATGAAAAGGTTTTGGAAATAAATACGTTTTTTACCTCTCCTACAAATAAATCAGTGACCTCTTTAACTATTCTCATCATCATAGTTTTATTATTATTATCTTTATCATGACCCTATTCTCTATCACTCTCCACTAAAACATGATTTTTTTTAAATGTAAATTATTTCTTATATGGAACCCTAGTTGTGATATCTTTGGTGACCATTGTACTTTCCTTTATTTATATTACCATGGAATCCTCATTAATCCATTATCCAATGTGGGATTTTAATAATGTTAATTTTAATAGTTGAACCCTGTATACAAATCCCGATTTAAAATTGTTGGGATTCTATTTATTAAATTTTTTGTAAGGTAAAATCCCATGTTTTCAAAGGAAACATTGTGTTAGATAGCATATGAGATAATCCATATCAAATATAAACAAACAACTAAATATTATTATTTAATTAAAAGGATTTTAACCTATTAATTTGAATGAAGGCAATAAACATAATTAAAAAAACATTGAAAATATTATTTACCCCTGAATGTATTATTATTTTACCATTTAATTTTAAATTAATGTAAACACATTTTAAAATAAGGGAATGTTTTTCCGAAAAAAACTCTAAATGTGAACAAGTGTGTTTTATTGAAATAATTAATAAAATAACCCCTTTTCAATTATATTAATGATATATATATATATTATTAAATATAATATTTCACATTCATATTATCTGTTTTGATAACATGATATAATAATAAATCCAATTTTAAATATAAACGAATTATTTTTTTCCAATCGTTAAATTTTCCATATTTTGACGGTGTATTTGGTTTAAATAAAATTTTTGGCAATTTTATAAATTATATATATATATAATAAATATATTATTTGAAATTTGATAATAAATATTTTCATTGGTTAATTTTTTTGTATTATTATAATAAGATTCATTTTTTGATGAGTTGTGAAAAAATAATGTATTTTAATTTAAATAATCTTTATTGACTAATTTTTGTATATTGTTAGATTATTTTTTATATTGAGCGTAAAATATAATTAGATCAATTTTTTTCACTATATATAATTATGTTAGTTGGGAGAATGTTTTCATTGAATTTGGAAATATAAAATTTCATTATTTTGATGGTTTTTACCTTAATATCATTTTTTCTCTATTTGGCTACATAATTAATTTTTATTTAATTTTGGAAATTTATCTGTTCGGAATATTTAAAAATGGATTACATTTTTGGAATAATAATTTCTATATATATTAAGTATGTTCATTTTATTTTGGTAAAAATATGAATGATAACTTTGAAAAATTTTATTGTTAAGGGTAAATTGGGTAATAAATGGTAAAAATAATATTTCAAATATTATAAAATTACATTAACACATGTTTTAATTTTATTAGATGAGTATTTTTTATACCCAATAATTAATTAATCAGTTATGAGACCATTCATGACCTTCTGGATGAGAATATGAAGATTATTATGCTGTATTCAAAGGAAAGTCATTTTTTCCATACATTTGTTTTTAACAAAAGAATAAAATTTAACATGGGGTTATGTAAGTGATTTTTTATGTCTATAAATTGTATGTATAATTATAATTATTTTTCAAAATTAGGTTAATTTTATTATAATATTTAGTGATTAAATAATTAATTTAAATTTTGAAATAATGATGATTCAATAATTGTTTTACTAATGGTAGAATAAAATATATAAAATATTAAAAATATTAAAATAAATATCATTTGATTAAATAATTGAAATAAATGTATTTTAACGACTCATTTAAATTTTTAGTGAATATTTGAAATAGTTTTTTATATGATATCAGGTTTTTATAAGTTTTTTTTAAATTTCATGTCATGAGGAGTGTCAAAATTGACACTAATGATACTTTAAAATATATATTATTTTATTAAATGATATAAAATTAATAAAAAAATAATATTCACATAAAAATTTATATTAAACATAACTTTTCATCAATGACTAATGTATTTGTATTTTAACATTTAATTGTACTAATATTAACACGCAATGTGTAAATTAAATTTTATCACGATAAGAATTAAAAATGTTAAATTATGTTTACAACTATTTGATAAGGATTAAAAAATAGTAAAAACTATTAAAAATTTTATTTTATATAGGATTATTTTCTAAAATTCATCATATGTTTTAAATAAGTTAGTTTTTTTCTATTATCAATATTAAACTATTTTCTATTAACTTAATAAAATTAATAATTTTAGGAGTTATTATATCCTACAATATAAAAGGTCACACATACTTCTCAAAATAAATATATTTAATTACTATTTTCTCATCCAATATATACCCAAATAACTGATTAGAATCACTCTCCACATTCTACATCTATTATTTTATAATGAAAGCACACCATAGAGTAGTTAGCGTGTAAATAAATGGAGACTGTCTGAAAAAAATAATTCATAATTAAGTGTTTTTGTTTTGATTCATCATCAACATCCATCCAATATGATTAAAACATGAGGAAAAACTCCAATATCATTAATATAAATATATTTTATTATGATAATATGATCACCTAATCAATGTCCCCATCCATTTATTGGGAAAAGGCATCTCGTCCATGTGTATGAAGAACTACCGCCTCAAGAATCGATATAATTTTTTCCCATCACTTTCTATCACGAATAGTTATAAAAAATGAATTTGTATTTATATATTATATTAATATAATATTTATAATTATTAATGAATTAAATAACATTTACGTTCTCACATTTCCATGCACATAAAAATAATAACATCGTTCAAGCGTGCATGTGAACTATCATCTCCATAATGCGATGTAACTCATTTTTCAGCACCACATCTCACGGATAATATATATATCTATATTTAAATTATTAACAATATATTAATTATATTATTATCTTTTTCAAAATTTTAAAAAATATTTTTCTTCTATCCATAGAGATTGTTGAATAATTTAAATGTTACACATTCATATGTATGACATACTATCTCCATGATTATAAAATACCTCATTTTACATATCCATATATAATGGATGATTTTAAAGTATAAGTTATTTAAAAAATTGGTTATTATTTTTTGAATATTATTCTAGGGATTATGAATTAATTACCACTTTGACTATTTTAATTATAACAAATTTATTTCGTACTCAAGCATCGAATATCGTTAAAATGACAAAAATGAACATATATAATTATGTTACTATTATAACATGATAACATGATAATTGTGATATAAATTTAATAAGATAATTTAATTCAATATGAAGATGTTAAATTATTTTCTAAAATTAATTATTCAACCTGAAAATGGACATAAGTTAATAATCAGACTCTAGTTAAGGGTCCCTTTAACTAAAACATTGTTTTAAATTTTTTAATGTTTAATTATTCCAAATAATTATCATTTATTTCCATGTTTTTAAAATAGTTTTTATGAATGTATTTTCTGGAAATTAGCATTGTAGAATGAATTTTTTATGTTATTTCATATATTTAAATTTTTAAGGGATAATTTGATTTAAAAATATTATTTTTAATGTCCAAAATTGTTAATGAAAAGGGATGGAATATTTCTATAAAATGAAATATTTTATTATGTTTTAAAATAAAATATTTAGAGTGAAATGTTTATAATTACAATATTTGATGTGTTATGATTATATAATTGTACTTTATCATTTAATATTTGGTTACATTATTAACTAATGACAAGTGTTTTTGTGAAAAATCTATGAGGGGTGGTTCTGTGATAAAACAATGAGGGGTGGCAACATTATAACATCTAATGCATTAGAAATTGATGTCAGTTTTATTGCTATTGCATTTGTAATGGTGACATGTATGGAATTATACCACATGGTTATTCCTTTTGTGTAAAATAATATCCAAAGTTATATATTAATTATTTATATTCCAGCTTATGATTTTTCATTAAAATCATATGATTTTAAAATGGTATGATAATGATCATTATGAAATCATAATCTCTTTTTTATGATAAGAATGTATTTTTTAATGAAATGTTTTATGTGTTTTCCTTAGACTAACACATTATTTTCTTTTAATCCCCTTAATAGGATTTTGTGCTCATCCCACGCTTTAAATAAAAATTCCCACCAGGTTTATGGAATAATATTTTCAATGATGATATCAGGGGGAAATTGTAAAGATATATCAACATAAGAAATCATGTTTTATTTTAATTATATTTCATTTATTGAAAAAATGTATAACTAGTATAATTTTCCACCTATAATTAATAGTTTAACATTTTAAGATTTTTTCATAATTATCATAAACTATAAAATGAAATGATCCTCAAATGTTATTTCTAGTTTAAAAACTGTAGAATATGTATTTTTTAAATTTGTTCTCTTGAAGAGAGTTCTCATGAACATTGAAAATATTTGGTATAATTTAAACATACACATAGAGTTTCCATTAATTTTTAAGGAAATTATACATACGTTATAAAAAATTTATGGACAAATTGATTTATCATGCAATGAATTGTAATACTAATGGATTACCTTATCTTGTTTTATCCTATTATTCACGATAAAAAATTTTATAACCAGTAAATCATGTTTATAATTTTTTACATTATAAAACCCACTTCAATTAGTTTATGAAAATTTTTAATGGAATCAAATATATTCATCATCATTTTCAAAAACATATTTCTCAATTCATAGTATTTATATAATATACTATAATATATATATTATAAAAACAATTAAAATATTTTTTTTGTAAAATGGATTAACCACCAATAAAAAATATATTATGAATTGTATTCCAATAATTCATATCATTATAATTAATCTTTTTGTAAATATTAATGGATATGTTCCTTATAAAAGAATTGAAATACGTATCTTTCATTCAATGTAAAATTTATTAATTTATTAATTATATTGTATATGCAACATGAAGAGGATAAATATGATGAATATATTTTGAGTAGGAGTTCAAAATTAAATTTTGAATAAAATATTGAATTGATAATGAATATGAAGATTAAAAAATATAATATAATTACACATAATATTTTCTAATTACCCTAACGAATTGTAAGGGAAATGAATGATACATATGGTTCTAAGATAAAAAAAATGCAGTAAAAGTTTTAATATGAGAATATTTGTACAATTATGAGTTGATATATCTATAATGTAATGATATCCTAACAAGAAAAAGATTGTAAATTAAGAGAATAAGTAAGGGTCACTAAAAAATACGGATAAAGCACATGATTTTATTAAAACCATTTCACGTCTATTTTTAGTATTAAAATTTAATGATAATTATAAATTATTGTCCTAAAGTATATCATTATCATAATTAAATACATAACATAAGGGGACCATATATACATTTATATTATATGTAATTATCCATTATTTATGTATTACAAGGTTGACACCACCACCCCAATCTGTGATAGCATATACTAATACAATAATGATATGTTTCTTGACTTTTTTTAACCCTAATAAGTCACAAATTTTAATGATGAAATATACTGTATCATTAATTCAATTTTTAGGTCATAAAAAAGGAGGATCCAAATTTTTACTACACACTGAATCCCCCTCCATTTTGAATTTCATATGAACAAACTACCATCATGTCTCATGTGGTTTTACTACTATATGGATAAGATGTATGGAAACTATATCATCTAAATACATAACATTCTCCAATGTCTAATGTGAATTAATCACCTTGGTGGGTGGTCTTCCAATCACTGGTTTCTCTACAATCTTCTCTGTCTCAATAATGGATACCAATTTACACGAAGCATCACATTGATAAATAATTTATAAAATATTATTTATTTGGACTATGTAAATAAAAAATCATATATTTACATGGATGTGTCTTTTTTTTCTATCCAATGACCCCTATTCATAAAAAACCATTTATTTTATTTATTAGTGGAAAATAATATCCACTAGGAGATTAAATTGAAACATGGATTTTTTATCATTTAATAATCTAATATTATATTTTCTTCAAAGGAGGGAAGTATGTGTTATAATAAATATTGATATGCAAGTACATGAACTAATGAGGATGTGTTAAGATAAAGAAATATATATCAATTATTGTTAATATTTTGTTAATATAAAAATTCAATTATAAATTGGGATCATACCATGTTAATAAATGTATTTAAATTTTTTTATAAGTGGTAATATAATGAGTTTTCATTAAATATTATATTTTTTCTAACACTTCATATCATATAATTATGTTATAGATATAAAAATTTTCTACATATTTTAAATTTCAATACAAAATAAAAATTCTAAATCTATATGATGTATTTATATATTTAGGGGTTTTTTATCAAATGGCCTAGAATGTTTCATCCCCATTAACAATGGTATGACCCCTCCCCCACCCCAATTTGTGAAAGAATCAGTACATTTTACACAATTGGTATGTAGATATAATACCTAGATAATATAAATTGAATGATTAATAAATTAATTTTATCTTGGTTATTAAATATTTTTTTATAGTTTTAATAAGATAATAGAAAAATCCATTGGTATATGTTATTTCATTTGTTTACATGAAATATATCCATGTATGATTCTGTAATAAACAAAAATCGTGTTTCTATCATAAACTAATATTACATATATTGACTTATGACTAAGTGGGGTTAGTGTTCCTATTCCTGAATATTTTTCATAAGATAGTTTCAATCAATATAAATCAATTATAATGTATCAACAGTTAAATGTTGATTTTCATCCAAAGATTCCAATATGGAATCTTGTTGAATGATTGATTATTAAGAGGGATAAAAAACATTCTTAAATTGTATTGAAAAAATAGATATTGGATTCAATAAATCGAGGTGTAAAGTAAATTTTGACTATTTTATTGAAGACCTTTTTATGATAACAATTTATTTTTGTTGAGATATCAGATATGATAACAATGTATAGATTGCTTTTGTAATATTTTGTGTACTCATAAAATAATAATAAAAATCTATTTCAAATTTATTCCCACAAATACATCACAACAAGAAATAATGAATTAGTGATTCTAATTATAAAAAAAAAATTTAAAAAGGAAAACATAAATCCAAACTGAATGATTGCGCCCTTTTATGTCAAATAAATAATTTTAAAAATGCTATATATTAATTAATTTTTATGAAATATTTTCTTTTTATTTTTCTTAAAATTTGATATATGAAAACTTATTAAATATAGTATCTATTTGGATTCCTCATTAAATTTTCAATGGAATTGAATTATGAAATATCATATTTTACTATTCATGATTATTGATTCAAATAAAAAACAGAATGATGTATGTTGTTTATATTAATTTCATAAATTATTATGGTGTTAAATATCTTTTTAAATGTCTTAGATGTTATAAACCAAATAGTTATGTTTTACTAATTCGTTATATGAATTTAAAAAAATATTTCTATATCAAATGTTCCGTAAAAGTTATCATTATAAGATATATTATCTGGCAGTAGATAATATTATACCACACACTAAAAAACATGATATAAAATTTTATATTGAGTTCAATGAGTGTTTTTCTACAAGGAAAGAGACCATATCTCAATTGATCATGTAAATTAGTATAAGAGGGATACAATATAGTAAACCACAATACTACATATTTCATATATGGTTAATGTTTTGTGTATGTTGAAATGGTTGTCCAATGAGTCATGAGGCTATTTATAATTATGAAATATATTATTGATCACATCCAAAGGTTTCTATTATTAGAAATGTTCGGGATTTGGTGGATTCCAAATGCAAAAATATTTTTTGAAATTCTGGATAATGAATGGGAATAATGATACAAAGGTGAATTATATGAATATTTATAGATAAATATGTTTTCTGGTGATAAAAAAATGATAATGTCTCTTAAAAGAATAATTTCATACATTCTCATGCTATAACAAATACATTTTCAAATTATTTCAGCATGATATAAATATATAATTATTAGTAATAGAAGTTATATGTGGATGTATTTTATTCATAATTGATGAAATCACAATTCAGTGATTATTTATTACAATAACACAATATTTTAGAAATTTTTTCATTAAATGAAAACTATGTTTAGTTAAATTATTCAGTCGTAACACATTAACAATATGAACAATGACAGAATTTTTTTTGATATATATAAAAATTGTAATATAGTTTTTTATTAGGATGTAATAAATTGTAGAAACAATTAATAAATATAATTATATTAAAAAATAAAGAATACTTTTAATAGTAATTCATTGGTGAAATACAATTAGTATTGCTAAAAATAAATAAATAATTATTCATAAAACACATTTTTTTTCATAAAATTCATTTTTCCTACATAATGTTTTTATATTTAAAGAAACAAATTATATTATATATTACTGATAATAATATATTTATTTATATAAAAATATTATCTTAATTATATTTTAATTATAAATTTATAAATGATATGAATATGAATGGTCAATATTTGAATAACATTTTTCCCTAAAAAATGAGATTTCAATATATTTTAAATGTGAATTTAGAGGAGAGTTTAGAAAGTTTTATAATATTAATTTTTAAAAATCAAAATATTTGTGTAGTCATCTAACCAACATTACCATGTGATGAAATTTCAATATTTTTCTAATAATATTCATAAATAGATAAACATTTTTAAATAACCTAATTGAAAAATATTTTCACTATTATAATTTCATTACTATATGAATAAACCATAAAATATAATGACAAATTTCTATAAATTTCATAAGAACATATATGGGAAATTATATATTTGAATATATAATTCATAATTTTAATAAATATATTTTGAAATATAAACCAGAAGTAACATTTCTCACTAAAACTATCATTATTTCATTATACATTTACTATTATATAATTTATTTTTAATTATTTTAAAAATTATAAAAAAAATTATTTCATATTTTCAGTCATAAGGTATAAAATATGTAATATGAATAATTTTATTTTCATTAATAAAATATTTGAGGGAAAAAATGTATTTAAAATGGTAAAACCAATAATGGTAAAAGTGTTAAATAAATGAATAAAGGATTTTGTTTTCTTAAAATATAACATCCATAGAGGACTAGTAGATACCTTTATCTGTCTTTCATCATCCCATCAACATTATTTTCTACTTTTGGGTATACATTCTGTGAGTACTATAACAATAATTAAAACATTTCATCCATGTCAACTATAAAATGATCACTTCAGCACCCCGACAATACTCACAACAAAATACAATATTTTCAACAAAATAAAGTCCACAGACCAACCCAATCGTCCTATATAATTTATATAGGTTTTTTAGCATCAAAATACATCCCACAATGAAATATTAAAATTTTCAAATGTGTTATACTATGGAATAAGTTTAAACATCCCAAGTCACTCATTATTATTTAAACGTAGATTTAAATGTTATTCAACCTTAATTATTCATATAAAATAATAAAATAATAATATAATTGTAAAATATATTTAAAAATGATGTTAATCTTATTGAATAATAACTATTTACATTCTTTTATAAATTTTAAGTGAAATGAAAATGTCAACCTTCCATGTGTGTAGACTACCAGCTCCAAAAATAATATTTTTTTCATATAAAAAATGTGAATTTCTCATTATTGAATTGAATTTAATGAATAAATATTATAGTTATTAAATAATATTAATTCCAATAGGATAAAATAAATATTATACCTTCTTAAATTTATTTGTGAAATAAAAAATGTCATACATGTGTACATGTTGACAACCTCCACCATAGAGAGTCATATTTTGTTTTTTATAATTGCCTTTTATGGATGGTTGTAGAAATGGTTACAATTGATAATTAGTATATTTATTTCATTCCTATGGTTTTTTAGGGTGATATATATATATATATATATCATTATTATTATAATATAATTTTTTTAAAAAATGACAGAAAAAAATTCATAATGAATTCCCTCCTCACAAAAAATATCTATTTATTCCATTAGATGAATATGATATAATATAATTTATTAATAGTAAATATTAAAATTTCTTGAACAATAAATTAATTATGATCTTTGAATCAATAAAAGAAACCATTCATATCTAATATTAAACTTGTACTAGAAAAATGAAAATTACTAAATCTCGATGATGATGACACAAGTATGCCTAAATAATATATCTATTACAATTGATTATAAATGGTTTATTTGAAATGTAATATATATGGGTAATATTATGAAATAATGGGTTATTATAGTTTTGTTTTGAATGCATATAGTTATAGAACAGTTAATAAATAACACTAAAACTAAGGATTTCAACTCCATTTCCCCTCATTATGGTATGAATTTATATTTAACAAAAATTAGTATATTTCATAGTGAACTTAATCACCCATTTAATTATTTAATATAATATAATTTGTAATAATATAATTTAAATGTACATTTCATAATCATTATTTTGGGGTATATTAAATAATATATTACACATGTTGTATGGGGTTTTTTTATCTCATCAGAATTTTAATAGATTGTGGCATATAACATTTAATTTTGTTTCATGATTTTTTCTGTTTTTTATTTTCATATCTAGGATTTTATTATCTTGTAATTTCACATTATCTCTAGATAATATGTATGTTTAAATCAATGATTTTCATTGATCAATTTGTTTTCCATAATTTAATAACATTATTAAGTGTAGGTATCATCCTCAATAATAATGATTTATCATTTTTATTCATGTTCTTTCATCCCCAAAATGTTTCCTTCTTATTTGAAAACCTACAATGTGACCTCTATATTTCCATTTTATTCATTAATAGATTCCATTTTTTTAATTTTTTACGTAGTAGGATTCAGAAATATTATTTTTGAAAATATTTAAAAGCTTTATCAATTAAGATTCCTATATTTTATCTACCAACTATAATTACATAACATAACCATTACATCATTTTAAATTATTTATTATTGAATATTGAAATATAAACACAAAAATAAAAAAACAATCTTTTTGAAAATTTATTTTTGAAAATGACTTATACTAACATTTATTTTGGGATTTAATATCATGTAATATGATGAACCACTTCCTAATCCATTCATATGTGGTAATATTTGAAATATAATTCTTACAATGGTGTTTTCATCTATGTCAAAAAACATTTATTTTTTTACACATCAGTGAGGATATGTTTGTATTAAAAGATCCAACTTCAATATATTAAAATAATTTAAAATTTAAAATTTATTTATTTAGGAAACCCATATAATTTCACAGGTTAATTAAGTGATCATTTATATATGAATGTTTTTGTCTACATAGAATAGTACTGTTAATTTTTTTTTATTTGTGGGCCCAATATTTTGTATGCCTTAAATATATTGGAATTTATTTTTATAAAATTGTATATTTTTATTTTGTATGTGATTTTTGTGAAGATGTTCTATAATAATTGTATGTGGGTGTTATTATTTTTTATCTATTCTCACATATTTTTTCATCTCTATAATTTTCGATGAATTCAATACAAAAAAATTTGGACATCAGTAATTTTTCTTAATATTTTCTCAAATGGTAATTTGTGGTTTTCATTGTGGTTAATATTTTAAGACATTATTATGAATGAAAATTAATATGGTTATTGAAAATTTTCATTGTTATAGTTTTCTATTATTTTACATAAGAAACATATGTATGTTAAATTAAAATGTTATGTTCTATGGATAAATATTATTATCTCATTATTAATAGTTTTATATGTTGTTATATGGTTTATAATTTGAGATTGAATGTCCCACTATTATTACTTATTGAAAAAAATTAAAGTTCTATATCCCTTAATATAATATATTTTTAAAATTATAAGGTTTAATCATATTTTATATATTAATGTAATTTTATTTCATTTATTATTGTTTACTATATTTGGTTTCTATGTTCACAATTTATGTTTTTCACTCCCATGATTTTTACGATGATTATAACCAATATTCTTTCTGAAAGTAGGTTTAACATGCTACATTTTTAGAGAATTGATCAAAAGTGTAATACAAAAGTTGTTCATTTATCTCAATCTAAAATATAATAATCCAACGATTATTTGAATAGTGAAATTATGATGAAGTATAATTTTAATTTTATTAATTAATATATTTATTTCATATAGTTTGTATCAATGAAAATGGTTATTATAATTTTTTCGTCTCTAGGCATACGAGTGTGGTTATGAGGCATCATAGTTTGTATCAGATCATGTGTCGGTAAATTATAGGGTTTAGCTAAAAAAATTTTGAGATTAGTTTAGTTAAATTTTAGGATTATGAAGATAAAAATGTATTAAAACCAAAAGTTATATAATTATTTATAACATAAAAAAAAAATTATTGTAATGTGGAGATATTTTGAATTCTAATTTTTCAAATCATTATCTAGAAACAAATAATAGGGTATTGTATCTGAAATATATGGTGTAAAATAGTTATTTAACAACATTAAAAATTCTAAGGTATTTTATAATATATTAAATTAATCACCACTAGTCAATGATATTAATGACAAATATATTCAACTTTAAGAAAATTATTTCTTATCCAATGTGTGTAATTAATATGAAATTAAATTCTTCCACTTCTATAGATGAAATTTTGAAAAATATATTCATTATTTAAAATAATAATAAATTAAATTTTTTTATGTAAATATTTAGTATCCACCAAAATATCACAGATCAAAATTAAATATTATCATAGTGATTAACATTAATTTGTTCTTACAAATGAACAAAATCATAAGAAATTATAATGTATTTTAGGTCATTGGAATATTTTAAAATTTAATTTAGATATAAAAATGTAGTGAACATTTGAACATTTCCACTTTAAAAACCCGATTTATTATCCAATGTGTGAAATTAATATGAAATTAAATTCTTTCATATACATGATTAGAATTTGGAAAAATTGATTCATTATTTATGATAATAATAAAATAAAATTTTTATTATGTAAATATTTTTTCCACAAAAATATTACGGAATGAAATTAAATTTAATTATAGTAATTAATGAAAAATTGATCTTACTAATGGAGTAAATCATTTTAATTATTTCTACAAATAACCAAGAAATATGTTTGAAACCCAATTTTTGGTCATATTTTGACATCTACACGGTTGTATAACATTTTAGGAGTTATTTGGATATTATTCCATGAACATTACCTATAAAATATGTTAACTATGGAAAACACCAAAAAAACCTTCCTTACTGCTAAAATTTATATGAACTTGAGATGTGGAAAAAACATCATATTTTAGGTTATACATATCATTTTTAAATTCAAATGAGTTATTTTTACCGTTATAATTTATCTTTTGTGTTTATATATTATATAATTATTTTTAATGATTTATAAATTATATATATATATCTATTTTGTAAATGATTAGTTAATATAAATGATAGTAAAATAGTATTTGATATGAAAATTTAGTATATTATTGTTATCTAAAAATTTTAGAGATGGATATATCATTTTTAATAGTTGGATAATTAATTTATTGTAATTCCATTATTTTACTCATGTAATTAATATCAAATTAAATTTTTAATTTCAAATTTCACATTAATATTATCTTAAAGGGTTGTTTTTTAATTGATATAAAACATATAATAATCCAATATTATGTACAGTGATATGTATATGCTAAAAAAATTGAAATATTATTCATTAATGGATCTATTATTCAATTATAAATAATATATAGACCATTATATATAAGAAAAACTTTGCTAGAATCATTATATTTTAAGTAGTGTTTCTATACGTTAATTGTGTTTGCGATAAAATTAAAATATAAGGTAACATTTATTTTTATTTTAAAAATTATATATATGTTATATAATTAAGGTTTATTAATAAATAATAATGATCATTTTATTTTAGTCTTCATGGATAAAATATTTAGGTTATAAGTATAGTTAACTTAATAAAAATTCAAATTGTAAAAGTGGGGAAATATATGAATTATGAATTTTTTTATAAAAATGCATTTATATTTGAGTAGTGGCGGTTTTCGTCAACCATAAATAACATAAAATCACTTATATGATAATTTTCTAGTGACATGGTGTATGAGATAATTCCCAATATTTCATACCTTTGGAAATAGAATAATTTCACTCCTCATCCAGTATAAAAAGGCACACACTCCCCAACTTTTTCACACCTCACAGGAAATTTGTATCCACCAAAAGTTTCCAAAATCAGTTAAAACAAACCTCTGATCATCCTAGATTCCTAAATTTCAGCATAAACCATGTAAATATTTATTTGTGTAATATTGGATGAGTTACCCAAAGAAGATGTAATGTTCTTCAATGAACACTTTACTTTTATTTATTTTTCGACCCCTGTAATTATTCTTATATCATGATTATATAATAAATTCAATATATTAAATATATTTATTTTAAATTATTTAATGTATATTATATAAAAATTCACTCACATCCATTAAATGATATACACATTCATCATTCGTGAGTACGAATGACTACCACATTGGGAACCGATGTCGTTCATTCTTCCATTTCCATCATTCATTACAGGTAATAATTAGGGATTTATAGTTTATATATTATATTTATAATCTATATATGATCCTATAATTAATATATAACACATACCTTCATGGTTTCCTTTTTTGGAATATGATAACATCGTTTCGGGATGTGCAGACTATCACCTACTCAAAGTGATGTGATTAATTCATGCTTTATATAGAATTTGTTAACGATGGGTTAAATATAAAATTGTGATATATATTTCCTAATAATGATACTAAAATTATAATATATATATATATATCATTTAAATTTCAGTCTTTTGTTATAACACGAAAATGGAAGGAGCATTCATGAATATGTTTGGCCTACCCTATCTATTAATGGCTAGAATAATCTCATATAACTATATGTTATGGATTATTGTAAATACATGTATATTTAATATGTATCACCCCATAATTCCATGATTGTTTTTTGAAAATTAAATAAGATTATTTCTAGACCAGGTGCTGAGACGGTGTGCGATTTCGAGGCCTACAGTGCCTAGAATGATCTGTCGAATTAAATGATATTCTTTAAGTAGAAATCGTGATTGATTTTTCATAAAATGAAAAATAACTTTTAAAGTAGTACCCTGGTCAAATATATGAGGGAAATTTTTTGTTCAGGATGGTGGGTTTAACCTATGCATAACATATGTATAGTCGGCATAGGCCTCTAGTGAAAAAACCTAAAAATGGCATAACAGAAAATAAAATTATTTTAGTTTTCAAATCCTTATAACTCAACAATAGTGATTGGATTGAAAATCTGATACAACCTTTGATCTAGTGAAGTTGTGCCTTCATTATATAGAGTCTAACATTGGCCTACATGGGTTATTATTGGAAAGTAGTTTTTGTCAAAAAATAAAATAACTAAATAATGTTATTAATTTCGAAATCCTTATAACTCACAAAAGGTAACTCGAATTAGAAATCGGAGAGTAACATTGAGTTTTTGAGGGTATGCATCCCTTACATTGAGACTAACATCGGTCGTATAAGACCAGCTATGAATGTAGGTTTTTGGAACGTGACTATCAATAAAATAATTTAAATAAAAGTTATTTTATTTTCCAATCCTCAAAACTCACAAATGGTAACTCATATTATAAATCAAAGACCACGGTTGAGTTTGAAATGAGATTTTGTCTTTAAGAAAAACTTAAAATCGACCATCACATGTTGAGGGATAAGTTTATTTTTCAGAAGTTTTATGGAAAAATAAAATAAACACCAAAATATTATCTTATTCAAAATTGATCAATGTGGTGCATGGAAGAGGTGATGATAACTCTCATTAATGAACCTCGTTAATAAGTCATCATAACGACACTTCAACATAGTGTTAGAAAAACACTAATTCATATTTGTTCAATTAAAATCCAAATAAGAAATGTTTTATTGTTGGCATAATCCTCGAATTTCAATGAGGCTTTGGATGGTGGTGATGATGAACGATGAAGGAAAACCTCTCCAACGACGAACATCAGTGTATCCGATGACAGCGACGACACCCTTGGTTAGTGGATTCAAAATCAATGATCGAAAGATGATGAAAAATGATCATCCAAGATCAATCTATTTTAAAACTTATGTGTTTAAACTATTAATTAATTTTTTAGCTATCTCTCCCCCTCTAATCTAAAAAAACGGATCAACACTTTAACATGTTGATCCGCAGATGGATTTCCCTCCTAGGGTTGGGAAATATAATTTCGGGTTGATATGGGTATTAAATCTTAGTGATTTATAACTTATATGTCATGATCCATCTAACACAAACAATTAGGGACCAACACAAAAAAAGTATGGTTGTTCAAATGGGTGTTCATTATGATCCCTCCATCTCTCTCTCCACATTCTTCATGGCGTAACATATGATGAAACATTAGTTATAGAAGCATTAGGTAGAAGGGTTGTGGCCAGGTGGGCTGCAACACCGGCAAGAGATTCTGGAACATTCCTGGAGTGGTGGCATCATGCCATGACACCCAACCACAGTGGAAGGCGGGTGGGGGCTCACTGGTTGTGAGCTGCAGTGGTGACTTGGGCAGCCGGTAAGGAGACTTGAGGCTTGAGGGAGGCGGACGCGGTCACATGGCCACGTCAGATGCGCAGAGCCATGTTCCGAAGACCGCGGTGGCGAGCTGGACCCACAACAAAGTCATGGGCCATGGGGTGGGGGAACCCATCTACTTTGGAAGACCGGCGCAGACAGGCAGCGCTGCTCGAGCCCCATGTTAGATGAGTGGCCATGCTAGAAGGCGCTGATATGAGTAGGAACGTGGTCTTGGACAGCTTGTGAGGGACGCGTCCGACCACATGTGGTGCGAGACCGATGCCCCACAGGCGTCCGTGGTAGGGGAAACTGGCCCGCCATGTGGCCTTGGCTGCTGGCACAGACCATTCCATTAGGCCGCCCAGGATTGAGATAATTCAACCTACCGATGTGGGCCAGGACGACATGATAAGTCGGTCCATTGGGTGTCCCATACGGGGAATGAACATTCTGTCTAGTTGCGGGATGGGCCAGATAAAACTGGTTCGTTGGGCACCCTAGTAGGCTACACCCAGTGCCGAACCAATCCGGGTCAAGCAAGGCCCAATGGATTGGGCCCAACAACTCGGCCTGACAAAGCTGGCCAATACCCAACATGGCTGGGTCAGGTCGGCCAAACCAGGTTTGGTCATGTGGGTCCCCTCGGTCGGGTTGGTTGGGTCGGTCCGACTAGGTCAGACTGGGCCCAGAAATAACTGACCCATGTTTAGTAAAATGCCAAAATAATTAAGACTGGGAATCGTGCTCAAGAGCCATCCATGGTGTTGGGACCCTTATGATGAGGTGATGTTATTTCCATACACAATGTGGGATTTCATGGAAGCTGAGATGAAACTAATGGCTTGAGGAGTAGAATCTACTAGAATCAAGAATTCTACATGGGGGTATCCTACGGTAGGCTAATACCTGAAGACTCCTGACGAGTGGGTCTAGGTGATTGTACATGCCGATATGATAAAAGGCCTTATTTTTACGAGCTACATGTTTCTCTCTGTGATCCGGCTACATGTTTCTTTATATGAACCAGCTATATGTGGCATTGTGTGGACCAGCTATAAGCAGCCCTATGTAGACCCACTATGATGTCTTGTGTGGGGAGAAACTCTGTGTGACCTAGAAAACCTGTGGTGGGGAGCAGCTCTGTGTGACCCATTAGAAAAATAGTACTCATTAGGGATGAGTACCTCAGTGGTCCAAGGTGTTCAGTGTTACGACTAATAGTCTTTCTATCTATCCGGGGATTTATACTTATTGTGAGCTGACATTTCATTGTGATCCGGGTGTGTGGTAATATTTGGTGGTCTTTCCCTTGTTTTTTGAGGTCTATAATATGTATTGTGTTACTCACCTTTACATGGGATTCACCCACACTTTTCATGTGTCGTGTAGGTGATCGACACTTCGACAGAGTCCTTGGTGGTTCGGGACAAGGTGGTTCTTAGTGAGACGGGATGAACAGATGCTTCAAAAGAGGCCATGGTGGTTCGAGAAAAGGTGGTGCATCGTGAGATGTAAATAATGGGAATACATATACGGCTTCAAGAAGTTACCCATAACCTAAACATCATGTGGGGTATCGAAGAGATGAATAGTGTAAGTTGTACATTACTTTGTGGTTTTGGGATTGTATTCTGGAAACTTTGTAAATTCACATTGCATTTTAATCTTATTAGTTGTCTCTATAATATTTGTGGTTTAATTTGAGTTTAATTTTCTCCATTTGATCTTTGGTAGTTTAACGCCCTGTCTCTCATTACCCAGAGTCGGAGCATTATTACAGAAAATTGGAATTATCACATGATATCAAGTAACCAATGATAGATTAGTTTACTAGACATGGAAGTACTAGATGCATACATCTGTTTTACATTTCATCATGAAATAAAAACAAAAACAACATTTTATCCCCATTGAACACACTTATATCCCATAGCCTATCCATCCAGTTCAACTATAGAATACTTCATCACATCATGAAATAAATAATACATATAAAGGTGTGAGCTTAGATTCTCAATAAGGTTAATAATATAGAAGAAACTTTAATAAATAAGCATAAATATTTAAGGCAATGAATAAGACTAGAAAAATACTTTTAAATAAAAACTTCATTATAATATCTAAAATATAAATCAAATAATTCCATTTACTTATTAAAATGGTTATTTTAGTAGTCGAATAATCAAATGAAATATCAATAGCTAATTTCATAATGATGGAATGCATAATTCCGGACATCCTAACCACATAATCAAGTCCTCATGCCAAGACTATAAATAATATTTTTTCAAGGAAATTTACCAAGACACAATTTTGTCTCATTATACATGCCAATTACTCATGTAGCTATAGTGGGCTCCACGCATCACATATAATTTCCAACGCATTCCTCATATGAAAAGGTTGAAATATAACATACACATTCATATTAAAACTAAAATAATAAATGTTAATTCTTTCACCATAACTGTGAATTTTATAGAAATAACACATTCACAGTCAAACATATCACAAAACCTTCAACACTATATGGAATATTATTTCATAATAAATAAACTTCAAAAAAGTGTAAAATCCATCAAAGGATGTTGAAATAAATGAAATCAAAACTTTTTGAGAGAAATTTGAAATAATATAAATGTCACGTAATTATAAAAGAAACCATTTATTTTGAAAATTTTCTTCTAATATTTCAAGGTAATCTTATAAGATGTTATAATGGCAGAGAATAGCCGCACCCGCCATATAAGAAAAAAACTTTCTTACATTAATTTTTCAAAAAGGTCATAAAGTACCTTGTTTGGAAAATGACAGAAAAATTCCACTCAAAAAATTTTAAAAAACTAAAAAAAAGGTATAAATGAATTTAATCCATAGTCTAGTAAATAGTAAAATTGGTTTTGAAGTACATTTTTATGAAACACAGATGTTGATGATAAAAAGGTCCAAGTAGATACTCATGTATAAACAACCTCAAATAATAAAGAGATTTTAAAATTAATCCTTAGCTTGTAATTTTCCTTGGTGGAGGGAATGTTAACATATTATATAACTTTTAAATAATTGTTATTAAAATATATAATAACTTCATACATAAATATGATATCATACATGATCTTCTAATAGTGGTTTGTTAATAATATTTTAGTGGTATCATTGTTTCAGTTGTTAAGTGGTTCATTTTACTTTATATGTTTTGTTACGTAAGTCATGTTTGTTATGGATAGGATGTATATGATTAATATAAATAATGATATAATGTTTTTAAGAAATACTTTTAATTATAGAATGATAAATATTCTTTGTATGGTTATGATGGGGGATTAATCCAATCACGTTCGTGGAGATGGTAATTCGTACATACGCACGAGCGACAATAACATTCTGTTGATGCTGAAATCATATGTAACAAGATGGTATATCATATATACAGATTTATTAATAGGTTATATTTATTATTTACATCAATTATACTCATTATTATACCGATCTGAATAATGAAGTGTTGAATAACAAACTAGAGCATGACGTAGAGATGGTAAGTTGTACGTACGCATGTATGGTGAATTGGTCATTCATAGGATGGATATAATAATGAATATGGTTGGTCCATATTTATAATAACACAAAAGTATAAAGAATGTACTTGAGTTATTATTTTGGTATATAAATAAAAATTAAAAAGGAAGTGGTAGAAGAAAAGATCTTTGAAAGAGGTGATTAAATTATTACCTCTTCGTTAGGTGCTTTCATTTGATTTGATCAAAATGGCTCCATAGGTTGTTTTTCTGGTCAATTTATTTCCCCTAGGTATAATTTAGGGTTTTTGGGAGGATATTTTAGGATGGGTTAGTGGAGCCAAATTTCTTTTGAGGTGCGATTTTGAGGGAAATAGAAGTAACCTTTAATAATAGAGGTGGGGTCACTTTATGAAAAGATTTAAATATTATTTTATCATACAATCACATTCAATTTATAATGGCTTAAAATAGATTTATTTCGAGGATATGGTGGGTATGGGTCAAACAAAATTCATCCAAATGGTTTTAGACAAGTTTAGGTAACCATATTAAACATATCTTTTATAGTTAACTATTAGTTAAATAGTTCAACTATTAAAATACCTTCTTGTATTTTATATTACATGGTTAAAAAACATACTATAAAATTATAAGAGAACCCCAAGTGGTTAATTATGATATATCTTACCATATCTAAGTCCTTTTTAAGAACCTTTTGTTTTTAGGAATATAATATCATTTAATAATATTGTATTTGTTTTAAAAATTGATTTATGACAATTTTGACACTATTTTGTTTTTTTTTTCTTAAAGTCATAAAGATGTTATTACATCAAAAAGAAATTCTTTAATCAAACCTATCATGTCATATTAACCTAAAAATTAATGTAATTCATCAAAAGTATAAATAAAATATTTTTTTAATAATTATAATAGCAATTATTTTAACCATTCATTAATAGGGAAATTAATGCATATTCATTGTGTCATAAATAAATTTATTTATTTAATGTCTAATAATTATATGTAAAATACAATTATGTTGGAAATATTTGTAGATCTATAATGAATATTTGTAGCTGAATTTATCTTTTTTGTAAATCTATATTAAAATGTTTTAGTTTTCAAAACATCAATTTAACACTTTTAACTGTTCATTAAATTAAATAATAGTAAATGTCCTAATCTAATCTATGTAGACAAAAAGAATCATATTTTATTCCTATGTTTGATTTTGGTCAAAATACACATATCCAATAGAATTAGGACATTGTTAGGGAAATAATAATACCATTTTTACCTTTAATTACACTATTAACTTTTAACCATGGTAAATAAAAGTCAAAAGTTACTATTCAGAAAAATTTATTTTTTTCTTATTGAAACACATTTTACTTACTGATGTTAGCTTTGTCTCTCAAATTTGTGAAACAAAATTCATAGATGTAGTAAAATGATGTTTTACTCAAATTATAAAATCTTCCCAGTAGTTGGGTAAATTATGTTAAAAAGATCAATAAACATTTTTACATATAATCATACATTCATATTACTCCAATAAATTAAATTGAACTAATATTGGTATAATATGTCTATTTTGACTTGAAATAAATTTAAATAAAATAACTAATTTTTTAAATATAAAGTTGGTTTTAAACAATAACGCATAGTTTTTCACGATTCACCAAAAATGGAATGTTTTTAGAGAAATACCAAATATTCACTATAAAATAATTTTGATATTCCGAATCAAAAAATGAAGTACATTTTAAAAAAGAAATTTTATAATATTTCAAAAAGTGGGTAATACTATTAATAATGGCTAGTTTTATTGGTCATGGTGTGTCAGAAATTGATTTTGCATACAACGCAATCTAGTGCATTATTCAAAAGGAAACATACCATGGAAGATTGGGGTGTTATATTATTCCATCCATCAAACTATTTCATCCTCATAATATCTAGAATACCATTGCGTAAAAAGATTTTTGTGGTTTTTCATCATATGTTCCTCTAGCTCCCATGTCACCTCTTCTAAATTATAGTTACATTATTGAACCTTTACCAGAAGAGTTGTCCAATTTCTCAAATCTTGTTCTCTGGTATAATGAATCCTGATAGGCACTTCACAATAAAGCAGATCGGGTTCCAGTTATATTTCTTCATAGGTGATCACATTTATTGGGTCATGCATGTATTTTCTCAACAATAATATGTGGAAAACATCTTGATCTTTGGAGAGACATGGAGGCATTATCAAATAGTATAGTACAACTACAATTGATTCTAGAATTTCAAAATGTTTGATATACCTGAGACATAATTTACCCTTCCTCCCAAAATGTATAACACCTTTCCATGGAAATAATTTTTTGAAAACATGATAACCTATGCGAATTTTCAAAAACATCATTCGATTATCTGCATAGGTATTTTGCCTACATTGTGCTACTTTGATGTGGTTTTGGATAATCTTTACCTTTTCCATTGTTTCCTCAAAATGTTCAGGGCCTACGAGTTTTCTTCACCAATATCATCCCAACAAGTTGGTGTGCGACACCACATTCCATATAACGCATTATATGGTTCCATTTGAATACTTGAATGGAAGATATTGTTATAGGAACATTCTACCATAGGTAAATACTAATCCCACATACATTGAAAGTCAAGTGAGAAAGATCTCAACATGTCTTCTAAGGATTGAATAGTTCGTTCTGATTGTCTATAAATTTGAGGGTAGTAGGAAGTACATAAATGAAGTTCTGTATCTATGTATTTATGAAGAAACTTCCTAAATATTGATTTAAAATGGAGATCATGATCATAAATAGTCGATAGGGGTAATCTAATAAGTCTTAAAACTTCATTAATATATACTATATTAAACATTCAAGTGGTAAATATTCCCTTATAGAAAGAAAATGAACTTACATGGTAAGACGATCTACAATGACCCATATTTCATCATTCCGTCTAGAATTCGTTGGCATCCCCATGGCAATGTCCATCATAATATAATCCAATTTCTAATAATGTATGGGAAGAGGTGGCATGACTCATCTAGGATGTTGTATTCTAGCCTTCACCTGCTGACAAACCATACATCTTGACACACAATCAACAATATCTCTCCTCATCTTGTCCCCAAAATATGTTCCTTCAAATTTCGTTACATCTTAGTGCTACTAGGGTGTATAGAGAAATTAGATCTATGAGCATCATCTATTAATTCATTTTTTAGATCAGTTATATTAGGAACACAATTTATCATCCCATTTTTTGAAATTCCATATTTATATATAATGTCTATCAATCTCACGTCATTCACATCATTAATTTTCTTTTCATACTCCTCATCATCAGTCTGAGAACTTTTTATCCATTCTCATAAAGATTAATTGGAAACCATTTAAAAAAGTATTGATGTTTCACCTTCCATGATTATTCCTATATCTATCTTTACTAGATCCATGAACATAAGATCCATTTCAACTCTCATCTTGTTCAAAAATTCTTGATCCTTTGAGCTCAAAGCATCTTCCACCTAATTTCTATCCCTGTGTGGTAGTGTACAGAGAAATCATAATCATTGAGTAGTTCAATCCATCACCTTTTTCATCATGTTGAGTTCTTTTTGTGAGAAAATATACTTCAAACTCATGTTATCAGTATAAATATCACAATATTAACCATATAGATAGTGTCTCCATATCATCAAAGAAAATATTATAGCTGCTAACTCAAGATCATTAGTGAGAAAGTTTTGTTCCTAAATTTTTAGTGTCTTGGAATTATAGGTAATAACTCTATCAATCTGTATAAAGACACAACCAAGTCCTTCTATTGAAGCATCACTATAATTAAAAAACCCATTATTCACTGATTGTAGAGTAAATATAGGATCATTCACTAATATTCTCTTTAGTTCTTTAAAACATTCTTCCCACTGTTTTTCCCTAAAAAATTTAACCCTTTACATGTGAGCTTGGTTAATGGGTTATCCAATCGAGCAAAATTCTGGGTGAAGCACTGATAATAACATGGTGAAAGATAAAATTGCGTACCTCTATTATGCACATCAGTGCTGGCCATTCTTGGATTTCATTGGCCATTGATTGATCAAAAGAGGTTCCATCATTAGTGATAATACGGCCAAGTATAGAAATATCTGAAGCCAGAAATCAAACATTCTATACTTCCCATATAATTCATTTCATCCCAGGGTCTTTAGAATAATGCACAACTGATTTTTATGAACTTCAAATAGTTGTTGTATACCAATATATCATCAATAAATATCACTAAAAAGTCATCATGATATTTCTTGAAAACACTATTTATTTGATCCATGAAAACAAAGGATGCATTAGTCTATCCAAAAGGCATTACAATAAACTCATAATGCTTGTTACCTAGTTCCAAATGCTATTTTTAGAATTCCTTCCTTCTTCATGCACAACTGATGATATCTAGATTGAATATCAATCTTTCAAAAATATTGAGCTCCATGATGTTGATCGAGTAAATCATCAATGCATGGTAGGGATACTTTTTCTTTATTTTTATCGCATTTATCTCCCTATTGTCAATGAACAACCACATTGATCCATCCTTTTTTATAACAGAATGAATAGGGGCTCCCCATGGAGAAACACTAGGGTGAATAAATGATTTAGTACTCAATTTCTCTAGTTGTTTAATTAGTTCCACTAATTCCACAATTTCCATTCTATAAGGGGTCTTGGATATAGACCTTTAAACAAGAACTAAATAAATGAAAAACTCAATTTCTCATTCTAGAGGATGTCTAGGTAAATTCTCTTGAAACACATCATCATATTCTTATAAAATAGATACATAATCTATTTGAACATTTCTTTCCTCGCCCACAATTATATCATCCTCTTCCTCTGAAATAATTAAATTTAGTAGAGCTACTGGGGGTGGATCTGTATAAAATCAGATGGTGACGTTTGTTCTCTATATATAAGGTACTTCTTATCATCATAAAAAATTTCAACATCCTTATTCTTACGATATATTTTCACATGATGGTCCAATAAACAATCCATACTGAAGATTATATCAAATTCAATCCTGGGTATGACGATGAGATTAGCAGATAAGTCAACTTCATATGCCCTTATGGGAACTGATTGACAAAACTTTTTTGCAATGATACTTAATTTAGGAGTTTTCACTAAAAAATCCATTGTTAAATCCAATTGGAAATATCTAACTTTCATAGAAAACTTGGAAGATGTGAAACAATGAGATGAACCAGAATCAAATAATACATTGGCTAAATTTGAGGAATCCATAAAATTACTTACCACCACATAATTTGGAGCCTCAACCTCAGCAGTAGTGATCACATAATCTTGGCCATGATCCCTTGACCTTTTCTAAGGTATGTTTCCGTGGTTCTTAGGACATTCATTTACATAATTCCCCAATTCTATAAAATTGTAACATCCAACATTGACATTCTCTTTATTTCCCTTACAATCACGAGCTTGGTGTCTTTTTTCACCACACATGTGACAGACTCCCTTTCCCTTCCAAAAAGTATCAGGTTTCTTATTCCCACATTTACTGCATGATAGAAATTAATCTTTTCCCTTTTCCCCTTATTTTCATTTCCATAGTGGATATTAGATCACTTCTTCTCTTAATTTTCATTAATGTCATAAGACATTGAAAATCATTTTCTATCATGATTCCAAATAAGAAAATTTCCTTGTACGATGAGAAGGATTGTGAGACTAATGCTCAATGAATAAAGGGTTTTAACCCATCATGTAATTGATCAATATTAATCTTTGGGTTATGTATATAATTTTCTACATGCCTTGATAACCTTGTAAAGTTATCATTATATGATTTAACAATATCATCAACGTTTTTCCTCAGACTCATTAATTGTCTTTACATATCCGATCGATGGTCCCGAGGAAAGTATTTTTTATAGGAAAATACCTTTAAAATCTCTACATTTCATATTTTATACCTCTTTATTCACCTTAGTGTTTTGAATAAATGACCACCATTGATATGCATCTCATATGAGGTGATAAACTGCCACGAAAACTTCTTCCCTTTCTCTACTCACCAAAGCATGGAATATTTTCTATAATGAACTTATCCATTTCTCAGCTATAAATGAATTTTTAGTCCCATTGAATGATAGTGGTTTTTGGCTCATGAAGCAGTCTAACATTGATTTTCCACATTGTGGATTAGGGTTCTCCATACGGGTAAGGATATTATTCAAAACCTAAGTGAGTTGTCCCAGTATGGTGAAAAGATGGTCAGTAATAGTTGCATCACCAGCTCTCCTGTAATTATATTGAGTAGGAGGGAAGTCGCTACATGTTTTACGTGCGATTATTTGGTTTTCATTCCTTCCACTAGGCGTCATTTCAATACAATGACATACACTAGATTAGTTTAAAAATCACAATACATAATTCCAAACTTGTTAAACACAAAACAATAATTGAACAGTTTATGAATATATTCCATAATCACACAAAAATTCATTAATGATGTTTATAATAATAAATCATTCATAATGGTTTGTAATGAAAATGTGAATTATCTTAAGCATATCCCCTAGGAGTGTCATAACGAAAAGTGCAGCAAAGCATGTTGTCATGTATCAGGATACACTGCGTCAACCCAAAATTCCATGTCAGAGTTTTCACTCTTATGTATATCTGTTTTAGATCCACCTATACCTTCTCATATCCAGTCATGGATGTATTTCTTGGAAAATATATAAATACTCAACATTACCAAAATTCTACGAAGTTCATCTATACTAATCCTCAAATTTAATCTTAGAGTAATGTTCTCTAATCATATTTTTTCAAAATATAGTTTTTAAGGATTGTTCTAAACTACCTCTAATACCAACAATAATTCCCTGACCCTATTTACCAATAGTTAGTTCATTATTACCTAAAAATGGAATGATCACATGAGATCATGTCTCGAAAGACCAATTAGTTTAGTAGACTTGGAAGTACTGGATACATACATTACTTTTACATTACATCAAGAAATAAAACCAAAAATAACATTTTCCCCCTTTGATCACACATATATACCATAGACTATCCATATAGGTCAACCATAAAATACTTCTTCACATCCTGTAATAAATAATGCATATAAATGGGTGAGGTGCGATGATTAGTAAGGATAACAATATAGCAGAAACATTCATAAATAAGAATTTTTTTAATGAAATGTATCTAACTAAAACAAAATCTTTTTAAAAATAAAGTACAATATAATATAGAAAATATAAATCAAATAATTACATTTATTTATTCACATACATATTCTACTAGTCAAATAATGATATGCAATATCAATAGCCAATTTTATAATGATGGAATGCATACTTCCGAACATCATAACCACATAGTCAAGGCCTCTTGTCAATACTAAAAAAAATATTTTTTCAATTAATTGTGCCAGGACACTAGTTTTTCTCACGAGACCTATTGATGCATCAAGGAGCTATATCGGTCTCCACCCTTCACTTACTATGTCCAATGCATTCTCATATGAAACAGTTGAAACATATCATAAAAATTCATTTTAAAACTACCATTAGAAATGTTAATACCTCAACAATTAAACATGAGTGGTATAAAAATAACACATTCACAGTAAAAAAATATCAAAAAACCTTCAATACAATATGGAATATGGTATGATAATAAATCACATTCATGCAAGTGTAAAATCCATCAAAGGATGTTGACATAGATGAAATCAAAATTATTTGAGGAAATTTAAATCGTTTAAAAGTCACGTAATTAGAAAAGAAAAAATTTATATTTAAATTATTCTTATAAGCTGGTTAGGGAAGCATTGAAGGTATTATAATGGCGGAGAATAGCCACACCCGTTGTATAAGTTAAAAAAACATTCCTTCCTTAATTTGTCGAAAAGGTCATAAAGTACATTGTTTGGAAAATGACATAAATATTCCATTAAAACCATTTTATAAAAAGTAAATAAACGGTATAAATGATGTTAGCCCATAGTCTAGTAAATATTAATTTTTTTGAAATACATTTTTAAGAAACATGGATATATATGATTAAGTGACCTAAGTAAATACTCACCAATAAACAACGTCGGATAAAAAAGAGATTGTGAAATTAGCCCTTACCTAGTACCTTTCATTGGTCAAGGGCATGTTAATATCCTATATAGTAGTTAAATCATTTTTATTGAATTATACAAAACAACATACATAAATATGATATCAAATTCGATCTTCTAAAAAATGCTTTGTTAATAATATTTTAGTGGTATCATTGTTTGGGGTGTTAAATGATTCATTTTACATTATATGTTTTGTGATGTTAGTCATGTTTGTTATGGATAAGATGTATGTTATTCATATCCAGAATGATATTATGTTCCTAATAATTATTTTTAACTATAAAATAAAAATTAATCTTGAATGGTTATGATGGGGAATGAATCTCTTTGCGTTCGTGGAGATGGTAATCTATACATACACATGAGCGACAATATCATCTTATTCGAGGTGAAAGAGTATGTAACATGATGGTATATAATATATAAAAAATCATTAATATTTTATTTTTATTATTTACTTAAATTATATTTATTATAATACCCTTTCAAATAATGAAGTGTTGAATAACAAACTACACCGCGACGTGGTGACGGTAAGTCGTACGTACACACATATCATGACTTTGTCATTTATAGGATAGATAGAATAATGAATATGGTTGTTACATATTTATAATAACACCAATGTATGTAGAAGGTACTAGATTTATTATTTTGGTCAATAAATAACAATTATAGAGGAAGTGGAAGAAGAAAATAACATTTAAAAAAGTGATGAAATTATTACATCCTCTTCGGGTTCGTCCTTTTGATTTGATCAAAAGGGATCCATTGGATGGCATTATGATCAATGTAAGGATTATAGGATGAATTTTTGGTAGTTTGGAGGATATTTGAGTAGGGTTTGGATGAGCTAAATGGCTTTGGATGTTTGATATTTAGAGAAGGGGAAATACCTGTTTATAAGAGAGGTGAGGTCCACTTTAGAAAATGATTGAAATATTATTTTATTATAAAATAATATTCATTTTATAATGGATCCAAAAGAATTTATTTCAAGGATAAGGAGGGTATAGGTCTAAAACCTCTAAAAATAGGGTTTTAACAGGTTTATGTCACCATATTAACCTTATATTTTAGATTTATCGCTTAGTTAAATATATTATCATTTACAATGTATTCTTGTATTTTTATATTACATGGTTAGTAAACATAATATAAAATGTGAAGAGAACC
Source organism: Viscum album (assembly GCA_963277665.1). Lineage (NCBI taxonomy): Eukaryota > Viridiplantae > Streptophyta > Magnoliopsida > Santalales > Viscaceae > Viscum > Viscum album. The sequence goes on from OY728160.1 coordinate 447,581,881, forward strand.
CCAATTAGTTAATTATTGATATATATAACCTTGCCTAAGTTTTTTGGTCGATCCTTAGGTTTTTAGGAATATTATATCATTTAATAATATAGTATTTATTTTAAAAACTCCTTAATGTAAATTTTGAATCTATTTCGTATTCTTGTTTTTGTGAAACTCATAAAAACTATATGAATTTGAACGAAATTTCTTTAATCAACCATAACATGACATATTAACCTAAAAAATATTTTAATTCATCAAGAGTATAAATTTACATTTATTATAATAAATCTAATATCAATTATTTTAACCTTTTATTAATAAGGTAATCACTACCTCATCATTGTGTCTTAAATAAATTTAATTATTTAATGTCTAAAAATTATAAATAAATCAATTATATTGGAAATATTTTTCTCTATATAATGAATATTTATATTCGAATTTATATTATTTATAACCATATATTAAAAAAATTTTAGTTATGAAATCATAAATTTAACACTTTTAAGTCTTCTCAAAATTAAATAATAATAAATGTCCAAATATAATCCAAGTGGACCAAAATGATCATATTTTATTTCTAAGATTAAATTTCTTCCAAATAAACTTAGTAAATATAATTAGCACATGTTTTAGGGTAATAATAATATCATTTTTACCATAAATTACCATATTTACTTATAATCGTGGTAAATAAAAGTCAAAAGATACTATTCAAGAAAAATTATTTTCATCTTATTAAACAAACATTTACTTAATAATATCAACCATTTGTCATGGATTTTTGATATTCAATTCACATAAGTGGTAAAATTACATTTTATGCAAATTTAAAAATGTCCCTAATACGTGGTTAATTGGCATTAAAATGTTAAATAAACTTTGATACATATAATCTTACTATAAAATGAATCCAATGAATTACATTGAAATAATATATGTATAATGTATCTATTTTTCCTTAAAATACATTTAAATAAAATAAATACTTATTTAAATAAAATGTCAGTGTTAAACAATAATGCAATGTTTTTCACTATTCATCAAACATTGAAAGTTTAAAGAAAAATTCCAAAAATTCACCGTAAGGTAATTTTGATATTCAGAATCCTAAAATGAAACAAATTTTGAAAAATAAAATTTATAAAATTTCAAAAATTGAGTATTACTATTCATAACGGCTAGTATGATTGGTTGTGGTGTGTTAGAACTCAAAGTTGCGTACAACACAAACTATTGAATTATTCAATGGGAAATTAACCGCGGAAGCTTCGGGTGTTATAGAGAGTGTGTACAGGTTTAATGAAAAATAAATAACATTTTTTTAATATTCTTATTTTGGGTTGGTCACCATCCCATGGCCTATAGAAGGTGGGTTTGGCATATTCAAGGCATGAGCCCTAGAAGACGGGTCGTGACAATGTGGTTTCATAGGAGGTTGGTTATATCAAAAGAACTAAGAGTCTGTTAATTTTGATGGGGCAACAATGTTTAGTGTTTCCAGTTCAGCTTTCAGACCAGAAAGTCCAGTGTTGGTGTAGCGGCCAACATATCCATAAACTAGGAACTTGAATGTTGTTTTCCAACCTCGTACAAGAAAACAATAGTTACTTGCATCTTTGAGTGTTTTCAAATGATATTTTTGAGTTAGAGACAACTCACAATGTATAATAAATTGATTGTGGTTCATCATTATTCTCTTTCATGATGATTACATGCAGACAACCATCTAGGATTCTAGTGCCTAACTATGAGGATGGTTCACATATTTATGATGCTTCGGTATAGGGAACATTACCCACGATGTCACCTTCAGGTGGTGTCCCATCGATACAACCACCCATTGGATAATAGTTACAATTATTGCTGCTAATTGAGGATTCGTGTAGGCTTATTACCATATAAAATTTCTGAATATAAGGAACTCATAGGTTTAGTGGAGTGATAGATTCCTTGGTCATCGAGGATTGGCTGGAGGCGATGATGGGAGTTTTACTCTTAGTAAGGATGCCTCTTGACCAGATGGAGGTTTAGTTGTGACCCCTCTACACGTTGGAAAACGTGGTTTAGGAGTTGGGAGAGTAGTAGGAGGTTATGGAATTCATTTCGACATGTTTTAACCACAACCACAATGTGGTCCACACCAGGCTTAGAGAGCTAGAGTACAGGATAAGGGGGTGGAACCATGCAGTAATCTTTACCTGCATAGATGTAGATGTTTTGTGTTTTCAGTACCCTGCATTGGTGGACGAGTACGAGGATGTATTTCTAGAGGATATCCCAAGAATACCTCCTTGGATAGGGTTGGACATCTATATTTTTATTTACCCTAGTATGACACTAATATCTACACCTGCATATCAAATGGATCCTGTAGTGCTCTAGGAGATGAGGGCATAGTTGTAGTATTCAAAGAGTAAGGGGTTTGTGAGGCCCAAAATTTCACCGTTGGTAGCCCCAGAATTGTTCACAAAAAAGGAAGATAGATTCTGGTAGCTATGCATAGACTTACGATGCCTGAAATAGGTGAATATAGAGAACTTGTATCCTCTACTAAGGATTAATGACCCATTCGATGAGAAGATGGGATAGAGAGGGTTCTCAATGATATACCTCATATTAGACTATTAAAAGCTTCAAGTACGATATGAGGACATCTAGAAGATGACATTTAAATGTCGCAATACCCACTACATGTACTTAGTGATGCCGTTTGGCATGAAGAAAACCCATTTTGTGTTCATCGGATTCATGAACATGTTACTTTAGATGTACGTTGATCATTTTTTAGTGTTCGTTATTGGTGAAATCATAGTGTATTGACCATCTAAGGAGGATCACGTGATACACTTGAGGATATTTCTAGACACACTCTAAGAGAACTTTCTTTTCGAAAATCTCTTGAAGAGTGATTTCTGGATACAAAAGGTCTATTTGCGAGGACATGTCATCTCAGAGACTGCAGTTGTAGCGGATCCAGTGATGATCGAGGTAGTTCATTCATGGTAACCACCAAAAGACTTACCAGGGTGTGGAGTTTTTTTGGGTTGGTTGGGTACAATCAGAGGATTGTAACTGACTTCTCTAGAGTGTAATCACCGATTAATGCATTGAAGAAGAATGGGAAACCATTCTTATGGATATAAGGAAGCCAACAAAACAATCAGTAGCTGAGGCAGAGTTTTATGAGTGCTCTTATCTTGAGTGTTCTAGAGGAGGTAGCCAACTACGTAGTGTACTATGATGCATCACAAACTGGGCTAGGTTGTGTCCTGAAGCAAGGTAAAGAAGCAGTTGATTATGGATCATGATATTTGAAACATTCTGAGATGAACTAATAGACTCATGTCCTTGATTTTGAAGTTGTAGACATGGAATTAATGATATAGAGACACTCCCTTATGGGTGTACGATTGAACATCTACACTGACCTCAAGAGTCTAATATTTATCTTTACTCAAAAGTATATGAATCTAAGACAGTGATGTTGGTTATAGTTCATTCATGACTATGACTTTGAGATAGTCTATAGTCATATTAAGGGGGACGTTATGGAAGATTCTATCAAGTAGAGATCGAGTTCACAACTATTGAATGAGGCCTCTGAGTAGTTGGCATCGCTTAAGATTTCAATTGTGGATGGATATGAGGTAGCTTTTCTTCAGTCAGTGGTGGTTTCCCCTCCACTATCATAGAGAGTCATAGAGAAGAAACATGGAGATTCCAACTGCAGGAATACACATGCCCATATGTCTACATGGGATTCCCCTGATGGATTTTTGAAAGATGGAGAGCACGTAATCTTTTTCAGAGGATGCACCATTATACCAGTGGAATTATAGGAGGAGGTGTTGAGGGAGTTACATACATCCCATTTGGTTGTAAATCCTATTTTGGAAAATATGTAATTGGATCTCTGATGTTAGTATTGGTGTTCAGGGATGGAGAAGAAAGTGGAAGTGCTGGTCTCGAGATGCCTCACATTTCAGGAAGTGAATGCTCAGCACCAGGTTCTAGAAGGTTTGACACAACCCCTGGAGGTATTAAAGTGGAAGTGGGAGGTAATATCTATGGACTTTGTGATGAGATTACTAGGTATGTCTAGGATGAAAAATTTCATCTGGGTGATCTTAGATCAACACAGAATTTCATCATATATCCTCCCCATTCGAGAGAAGAGTACAGTAAAGTGCTTGGAATTCCACTATGTGCCGAACATAGTTCTAATCCATGGAGTCCCATATATGATAGTCTCAGATCATGATGAACACTTTACATCCTAGTATTGGAAGGGATTTCCGGAGGGGTTTGGGACTTATTTGAACTTGAGCACAGTCTTTCTTCCTTAGATGGATGGTCAGACGGAGTAGACTATACAGACCACTGGTGAAGTTTACGTACCATAATAATACAACTCCACCATCAGTATGACACAATTCTAGGAATTTTATAGATTACCAAACCTTTCACTGTTATATTGGATAGACCCAGAGGAGTTATCACTCATGGGTCCTGAGATAGTATAGGCTACATCTAAGAAGGTGTAGGTCATCTGAGTGTAGATAATGACCGCACAGAGCCGACAACAGTCATATGATGATAAGATATAAATCCATTGATTTTCAAAGAGGGGACCACATAGTATGACAGACCTCTCCTCGATGAGGGATTATGAGATTTGGTAGGGGAGACAAGTTATCTCTAAGGTTCATCTGACCATTTCAGATACTGTGTAGAGTGAGAGAGGTGGAGTAAAACATGGATCTACAACCTTAGTTATATTGGTTGCATTATGTCTTCCACTTTACCAAGCTAAGGAGATATATCCATGACCCTTCTCTTGGAATCTAAGAGAATGAGTAGGAGATTTATTGGTGGTGCGATATTAGTGGAGTGCCTGGTGGAGATAGAGGATCGATAGGAGAGGATCCTTTGTAGATGGGTGATTCCTCTTGTGCATGTTCAATTGTAGAAGGGGAATATACAAGAGAGAACATGGGAGCAGGAGGCATAAAATCATGCTTATTACCCCCTTTTGTTTTATTAAAACTTTTTTTGGATTACGATGATGTAATCCATTATAAGGGGGAGAAATGTAATACCTTGGAATTCCATGAATTTTGTTTTGAAAATTAAATGTTATTATTTCAGTAATAGGATCTAAGAAAGCCTGTGATTATGGGTCCCAATGTTCCTGGAATGATCCTTCCAAACAAATGTTATGTTTTAAATAGCACTGATGAGGGAATTTTTAGACAAGGTGTAAAAACTCTTAAATGGGTGCTCAAATTTGAAATCCAATGGAACCGTTGCATTTAGGATGGTAGGATTAACATAGGCATGACTTATGTTTAGTCGGCACGTGCCACTAATCAGAAAAACAAAAAATGGCATAATCATAAATAAAATAATTAAATGAAATTATTTTAATTTTTAAATGCATATAAATCACCAACCGTTACTCTAATTGAAAAAATGATACCACCATTTAGTTTTTGAGGGTATTATTTTCTCAGGTAAAGCCTAACATTGCGTGGCATGGGTCAACACTGGAAAGTAGTTTTTGGCCATAAATAAAATAATTAAAATAATCTTATTTTATTTTAAAATCCTTATAACTCTAAAATGGTTACTCAGATTGGATATCGGAGAGTACCATTGAGTTCCTAAAGGTATGACTCCCATAGGGGGAGCCTAACATCGTCCGAAATGGGCCGACTATGAGAGTTGGTTTTTTGTACGTGAACGTTAGTAAAATAATTTAAATAATTGGTATTTTATTTTCGGATTCTCATAACTGATAAACGTAACTCAAATTAAAAATTTTGGAACAATGTTGTGTTGATAATGATATGTTCCTTTTATTATTGAAATAACCTTAACTAGTGCGGATTGTGTGAAAAAGTTATCTTTCAAACGTTTTAGAGAAACATAAAATAAACCTAAATTGTTTATTTTATTTGAAAATTTCCAATGTTATGCAGTGATGAGGTGAAGATAAGTCTTATTAGTGATCCTCATTAATGAGTCAGCATAACAGAACTACAATACAACATAACAGTAAGGCTTATTCATGTTTCATCGATTAATAGCCTGAAATGAAATGCATTATTGTTGAAACAATCATGGAATTTCTCATAGGTTTTGGTGGGTGGAGACAATGAATGATGAAGAAAACATCTCCAAAAATGAACACTGTAAAATCGGACAACCAATATGACACCCTTGGATAGAGTATTTGGTATTAGAGATCGACAGACAATGATGAACGATCATCCTCGTGAAATCTCTGTTCCCAGGTAGGGGTATAAAATATTAATGAATTGTTTTCCATGCTCTCACCCTCTAAATGAAGACCAAAAATTTAGTTTCTAACAAGTTGATCCATACATTGTCTTACCTTGCGGGGTTATGAAATATAAATTCTATTTTTCATTAGTATTAAATCTTAGTCATTAATAATTTATATTTTGTAATCCCAGTAACACGAACAATTCCGGACCAACAAAAATAATGGTCCCTTGTTTATATGGGTGTTCATTGGGATCCCATCCATCTCTCTATCCCCATTCTAGATGGTGTTATAGACAATGAAACATCAGCTGTAGAATCTCAAGACAAAAGGGTCATCGTTAGGTGGGCTATGACACCAGCATGATACCATGGAAGAAGGCCAAAATGGTCGCACTAGGCTGGAGCAGTGGCATTGGGACACAATGGAAGGGGAAGGTGTCATGCTGGAAGTGAACTGCGGTGTTGAAAGGTGCTTCCGACATAGAGGGAAGCAGCTCGTAGATGTGGCACAGAGTACACAGACCCTGGCAAAGATTTGGACTCAATGTTGTGGGCCTAAAGGGTGGGGGAACTAGTCCACATGAGTGGAATAGCGTAGATAGGTGGAACCACTTGGGTTTCGTATTGGAGGATATTCCCACACTAGCGGACTATGTTAGGAGAGGTAACTTGGTCATATACTGCATGCATGGGAGGGGGCCGGCCACAACTTGGTATGTGTGGTGTGAACCGGATTCCCAATGGGCATCTGGGCTGGGCAGTATCACGAACCAGAACACTGGTCATTCCATGCTGGAGAAGAGCTACCCACCAATGAAGGGTGGGTAGACCTGGAAAACTAGGATACTGGGTAACCTGGGGTGGGAATGAACCGACCAGCTACTTTCAGGCTAGGTCAGACAAAACTAGGTCGCATGGAAACCTGGTGGGCTGGACCCATGGCTGAACTATGAAATTTCTAGCAAGGCCTAGTGGGTTTGGCCCAAAAAAAATGTTTGACAGGGCATACACATACACAACCAAGTTAGGTAGGGTAGGCCCGAATGTGTAGGGCCATGTGGGACCCCCCTGCCTTGTTGGTCGGGTCAGTCCAACCAGGTTGGACGAGGCCCAGACCCAACAACCCCTATTTACTAAAACACAAATATCATCCAGACAGGGTGTCTGGTTGACACGCCATCTACGGTGTTGAAACCCTTGTGATGAGATAGACCTTTGGACATACTCCCTGTGATAATTTATGGCAGTTGATATGAGACTAATGGCTTGAGTTGTAGATTCTCCCGGATACGAGCACGCTACGTGTGGGAATCCTACAATTGGTTTGAGACCCAAATACTACTGACGAGTGGGTCTATCTATTCCTACATGTTTACATAATAAATGGACCCATGTACACTAGCTACATACGACTCTATGTGAACCGGCTATAAGAGCCTCTATGTGAACAAGCTATAAGCGACCATGTGTGGACATGCTATAAGTAGTTCACTGTAGACTAGCTATGATGGCATTTTTGGGGAGAAATTCTATGTGACTCTACAAACCCACGAGGGGGAGTGGTTCTGTGTTACCCTCCTATCCCACGGTACTCATCAAGGATGAGTAACTTAGCAGAAAATGTAGTTTAGTGTTATAAGTAATAGTATTGATTTTGATACTTTGAATTATACCTTGGTGTGAGCTGTACTTGAATTGTGATATTGTTGTGTGGTCTTTTGAGGTTTTTACCATGATTTTCTAAGTACATATTGATTACTGTGTAACACATCCCATCACGGGGTGCACAGGAATTTGTTGTGTCTCGTTCAGGTGATCGATGCATTGACGAAGACCTTGGTTGTCTGAGACCATGTGGTGCTCAATGAGACGGGATAGACAAATGCATAGATGGAGACCTAGGTTGTCCAGGGCCATGTGGTTCTATGCGAAATGGTACAAACATGTTTACTTATATGGCTACAGGAAGCTACCCTTCACCTACCCTTCAGGTGGGGTCTCGAGTGTATAGATCGTGGTAGTTGTACATTCATTTGTGGTTTTGGGCTTTTATATTGGCCCCATTATTCTTTTAGATTGTATTTTAATTTAATTAGTCTTCTCTGTGACATTTGTGGATAAAATTTTGTATGGATTATTTCATTTTATCTTTGTAAATGTGAATATTTTTAAAGGAATATGCCTTCCCTTTTTGGGATATTCTCATTCGGTTCTAGTCACCAGCCCCTAGCCTATGGAAGGTGGGATTGGGGAAGTCACGACACGGGCCTTAGGAATGAGTTATGACAGAAAATATATGATATTTAAACTATATTATACATTCTGGAAAAGATAAAATCATAATAAAAGTAAGAGGTAAAAATAACAAATCAAAACATACTAATAAACTAGGAAACTAACACAAAAAAATAGAACAAATAATGACAAATTATTAAAAAAAAACTTTAAAAATTCTTTATAAGAAGATAATATATAACATTAAAAACATTAATGTGGTTCTATTATATTTTAATAAAATTATTAAGAAAATTATACGGTATTCGAATGAGAATTCAACCAAAAGGTAGTGTAAGGCAAGGGATTTTGTATTAATTTACATTCTATTGAGACTTATTTTTTATTAAGTAATGTATTTGGTGTATATACTATCATTTTTACATATAATATCATTATTAATTTGTTATTTCTTGTATATTAATTTTTTACATTGATCTATTTCATATAAGTGATTTTTTACTTTAAATTTATCAAGTTGTAAATGTTATTGGGCAATCTCAATTACTTTTTTTGATTATTAACATTCTCTTGAAACATTCATTTTTATGTAAAAATGATCCTTGTAAATTTCATTTCTATTAAATATTTATATTTTTCAGTGATATAAATAATTATTTAATTAACTATATTTCATTTTTACATATGGTGTTTACATAGAATGTTATTTGATTAACTGGGGATATTTTGACAAATATGTATCATTTTTTCAACATGGATATTTGATTATAAAGAATATTTTTAATTAAATAATTTATTTTATATATGAATAATTACATGGACATGATGGTATGGGTGTATCCCATTAATGATATCCCCTTGATGCATCAATATTTTCATGAGATGGATCCCTGGGAAAATCAATATTGTTTTAAATTGTCATTTGAATACCTCTTGACGGTAAATCATCCATGTATATGGGAAACATAGAGTCCAATATATTAAAATTTTACTACAATAATAACTAATTTATTATTATTATTATGAGTATTATAACTATGAAGAATATATGAATGAATTTAATTTTAATTTTCTTTATTAAATGAAATGTGTAGGTAGTTATTTCTCTTTCCAAATTTATTATGACTAATCTAATTGTTTAAATGGAAAATTTATCCATCTATTTACCATTCCATTTAGATTATTCATATTCATTCATGATTAATTAATCATTATTCTAAAAATTAATTACAATAATAGCTTACCATAATTGATTCCCTTCACCAGTGTATGATGATAAATTATTGGAATGAGTTTCAAGGATCCTATGATTTTTTTGTTATGTATTATGTTGTTTTATTCTCATTCTAATATGGGTATCATGTATCTAATTTTCATTATAGAATAACTAAATTTCTCTGTCATTTTTTATTGTATTCCTTGTAATCAAGGAAATGTAATGGTATTAGACACTAGCTCTATGATTATTTGTGTTAGGTCGCTATAGTTGGTATCAAATGATATTTATTAGAAACCTTTGAAACTATATTTTGGAAAAAATAGATTACAAAACATAATATTAAGTTAATCACATTGGTAGGAACACAATATTAGCCCAATGAATCATTTCTTTACATTAAAAAAATAGATTTCAATAATTTTTTAATTAATGATAATTATATAACTAGTTTTGCGATTTATAATATATATTAATATGATAGGATATAATCATGTATATGAAATTATTTATATATTTCACCTAACAAGATTATGGGAATAAATACTCATGGCCAATTTAGAGGTTTCCTTATCATGCAAGCCTATATAGCTGCTATTTGATCTAATAAAGTTATAGATATATATGGTTACATTAATCAGGTTATTATGCATAACCTTTCCCAGAAGGAGAATCATATTCCAAAATTATATTCTTCTATGTTATATCAATTTTTTCAATAGATATTCCCTTAATTTTTTGGGTCTATTTATCAAATCGTTATTGAGCAATGGTTAAGGTCATTGGAGAATATATTTGAGACTTTGGGATGTGTTGAGAGGGAAAGAGTATAAATTGCAGTGTATTGTCTCAATGATGGTAAAAATAAATGGTGGTCGTTGGTCGAACATATTAATGTTGTAGAGGATATATAACTCATGGATCAAAAATAATTTAAGTATGCATTTCTTGAAAACTATTTACATCATGAGGATAATTTTTAAATGCAAAGGTTGTTCCTTATATTAATGAAGAATGAATAAGAATGTTTTATTAAGATTGAGACCACCAATACAAGGTTATTTATTAATTACACATATGGAATATATAACATGGAGTGCGATATTAACTATTTATTCTATGGGCTTAATCTGTGCTTATGAAGGGAGCTGGACTCTCAAAAAAATCATCATATGATGAAATAATTAAATTTTGAATAAACAAAATGAAATAAATTAACATGTCTTGTGTATTTTAAGGGATGTATGTGAAGAAGAGGATTATAGATAAAATATGGATAAAAAGATGAATGGAAATAAGGATTTTCCGATATGTGGAAACTACGGAAACAAAAATTTCAGTAGATTCTCTATGGGAATGGATTTTTTTATAAGTGTGGAGATAATAGACACCATGAAAATTAATTCATGGGGATGAAAAATATCAATGATTTTTTTTCTTGATATATGGTGAAATAAGGAATTATTCTCAAAATTTCCCCAAGCAATAAGGGAATATACTGTAGAATATTATAAGGGATCAAGGTTAAGAATGTGTTATTGATACAAACAAAGTCTAATTATTAATGTTATTATGTATTTGTATTCATGAGTAATTTTCGTAAATTTATTTTATCAACGATATACTAGTTATAATTTTAATGGAATGTTTAAGGATATTACAATAGTACTTGTCATTAATGATTTGAAAGAACATGTTGAGTGGAACATATGAGTAAGGATAAATCATTAATTGGAATGTTGATCTTCTTTTAAAACACATGATTGATGGTATGATAGACTACACAATGTTCTAGATATTTTGATAAAGATGTTGGGATAAATAAATGATTGATTTGGATAATGTAAATATGATGCGTACTGACTACCTTAGAAATAATAAATTTTTTGTCAACAAAGATCATTATGTTATCACAGATGGAGTTTATGAAACTCTTGTATTTTAATAATCTATTCAATAAAATGTGTTTTAATTAATAAATATGGTGAAATTCTTGTTTCCAATAATATTTTATTGAAATTCAATATATTAACATTTTCAAGTGAATATATCATGATGTTGTTCTCATGTTTGGTATGTGATAATTTATGAGCTATATCATATTGAATGATGGATAATGATAAGCTCATTTTTTAAATTCAATGAACATCATATTAAATATTTGGATCATAATTTCTAAAAATATAAAATTTTATGAAATGGTTTATTTTTATATTAAGATGTTGTTTTATAGTTTAATGTATTACTATAATTTAGAATGAAATGTATCCTAAGAGATAATGTAAAAATATTTCATTGAACAACAAAATTATAATATTCTTTTAATGAAATATAAATTAATCATGTTTGTATATTTCCTTATATTCTTATAATGTCAAGGAATTTTTCAACTATAAGAAAAAGGGTATTGAAACAAAATTGATATCCTATTATATTTATTTTTTATGATATCAATTCCCCTTTTCACACCTATGTGGTTTATGTACAATTGGTTTTTAATAATCTCTAGATCACCCACTTTCTGGTGATCATCTCTATAAAATCTTGATCATTATATTTCTCTTCAAAGTCATTTTTTTTGTAATTTTTTTCTCATTAAAATCCGAGATTTTTGGTAACTTACATATTCCGCATTCCCAAATATTAATAATATATTTTATTAATCCTATTTATGATATGTAGCCTTCAATAATATTGTGTTACAATATCTCACCACTTATTACTAAAATCGATTTTTAATTGTTATGATTCAATTTAATAAATATTGGGAGAATGTAACTCCCCATGAAATTAAAATATAATTAAAAACCATTTAAATTAATTATTACTTGTAAATTATTCTAATAAAATATACATATTATATATTTAAACAAATATTTTTACAATAATTCAATTGATTTGATATAGATCAGGAACTAACAAATAAAATTTTATGCTTGAAATGTTCAATTTATCTAAATGCAGTTTTTGACGCCTTTTATTGGAAGACATGTATTAAATATAAATTATGAAAATTTTGTAAATTCTATTCACGATTTTAATTTAAATCCCAACATCAAACTTATCATTCTTTTAAAATATGCTATTTTTCATTGATGTTTCATATTTTCGATTAATAGTGAAAAATAATGAATATTAATTAAGAACTAGTATTTCATCTATGTAATTTATAATGTAAAATTATATTTTTAATAGGTTTTAAAGTAAAATTAGATCATTTATACAATTATTAATCAAATTTAGATCATTATAATCATTTTTACTTTGAGTTTACATATAAAATCATAATGAAATTGTGAACATTGAAACCTAAAAATCCAATTTCTCATCCCATATGTGGGATTAGTCTAAATTAAATTATTAGATTTCTATGATTGGAAAGTGAAAAAAATGGATCCCATATTTGGAATATTCTTATTTAATATTTTTATGTAAGGAAAACATAGTTTTTGTTGAGACCCAATATTAGGATAAATGGATATTAAATCATTTTATATGAATATTCAACACATTTATAGAGTATATGCCCGAGGTTTATAATAATTTTGTGACTTTGTAAATATGGTATCATAATCATATATCATGGTAATTTTACTTTCAACAATATCTTAATGATATTAACCATTATTAATTAATAATAAACTATTTCTTCATAACATTGGTTACTCAATATGGGTAAACAATGGAGATATGTAAGAAAAAAGAGCATAATGGAATTAGATCATGATGGTGTAATTATAAAATCATACCCTACATATAAAATATTATTATAAAGAGTCATTTATTAATTATTGGTAGTTCATAATACATTAATCAGCATCTAACAGAGAGAATAATCAATGAAATTAGAACACAAGAATAAGACATTGATTTTGTGGTAAATAAAATAGAATGTAAAATGATTCCCAATAATTGAAAAATCATTTCCGAAATATGTGAGGGAACTTCAGGGGGATAAAACTACTAGGTGGGAAACACCACCAACCCAAGTCACAACCCATTCCTTATAGATGGTCATGTCATAGCTTCTTTACAGAGTTGATTAAGAAATCTGAGTTCTTCCCATCATTTTATTATGAGACACAAATATGTACCTAATGCATTGGAGTGATATATGGGCCACTCGATCATATAATATATATCATCATCACTATGGTTTTATCTAGGGATCCCAATCATATATGCTATAATGATCTCACCTAGTGATAACTGGGCCACCCCACTTTATATGAAATAACTAGATTACCCGATGATATCAGGGAAACACCATCATATAAGTTATAATTGTTTTACCTAAAGATATCTGGATATCCCATCATGTAAGATAAACTGGGATTACGTGGTGCTATATGGTCCACTATATATTATAATCTATAAGGTCTTACATGACGCTATATGGGAACCCAATTGTATAAGTAATGTCCATGAACTAAAACCTAAAAAATTAAAAAGAGTATTCAAATAATAAAAAATGTAAAAAAATTTATTCAATAATAACATGATTAACCCATTGAAAATAATTAGGTTTCATTTCAATCTATTTGAAACAAATTTTACTCATAGAAATGAAATGAGTTCCATAAGCATCATGAACTCAAAACATAAATCATTCAAAGAATGAATATAAATTGTATCCGTGGATCATATTCCTAGTAAAAAATAAAAAATATCAATGATTTTATCTTAGCGGGATATGGTTTTTGAAAAATCACTTGTTATGTTCTTAATGAAATTAAACCTTCTTTTAAAATTATGAATCATTTTACAAAACTTTCTCTTTGATAACCACATTGAATAGCTATGGTGTAAAACATAAAATCATTTTTAACATTTGATGAGGGAAATACAATTTAGAAATTTAAAAAATCTATTTAAGAAATATTAAATTTTTAAATACTTTGTATTTGAAAAAATAGTTGATTAAATTGAATGTATGCTTCAATGAAATGATGGCCATGATAGAAGTTAAATCTATACATGCCAAAAAAACACCTTTTCATCCTAATATGAATAAAAATGTCACACGATCAGAAATGAAAAAGAATATTAATTTTCTTTATTCATCGATTAAAAAGGTAACAAAATGGAAAAAAATTATTTTAATGATAATATGACAATATTAGACAATTTTTTAAAACATTTTTAGAAATATGGTTTTTAAATTACACATATATCCAACTGAATAAGGGATAATGTGTATTTTAAAAAATATATCTTGATTACCAATGAGTGTGAAAATGGTACCATTGCCTGAATATTATACAAAATACTAGAGGAGAAGAAAGTTCATTATTTTTCTTCAAATATGGATCATAATTATTCATCAATGGAAGCATAATCATAAACAAGCCTGATAAACTATGAGATTGTATAAATAAAATGTTACCAGTTTGGTAACATAGAATCACAATTTCCATATTCAAATAAAATTATATTATTAAAAAAATATCATTAAATTAACTATATTCTTTATTTTACATGGAAAAGTCTAGTATAGAGTCTTTGTAAATGAATATTGGTTAAAATGTGGCATGTGTATCAAAGAAAGAAAATTGAGACAAAATTTCTTGACTGATTTGGAATCATTTAAAACATAAAACACATGAAAGATATATCATAAAATGGAAATGGAAATACCCATAAATTTAAATATATGAGTATTTTAATACATTCATGGGATGAATATACAACTCAAAAAACAAACAAGTGGTTAATATAGAATAAGACTCAAAAAAATGTGAGGCTAGAAATCAAAATACCACATAAACAACAATTGAATCATTATCCCTATTAAATAATGACATCAATTAACACATTTAATGTCATTAAATAATCTAAAATTGATGATATAACATGTAGTATGATAGTATATAATCCACACATCATGAACAGGTTGTGAATATAATATATATCTAAAATAAATAATAGTTAGTCAAGAAAACCATTACCTTAAGTCTTTAATGTCTTCATACATTCTCAAAACACACGTATAATAAATATATGTTTATTATAAATTTGGGCACATAGGGTATTGTTGGTCCTACACTCTAGTATATTTAATTTTAATAATCACAAATCATGTAAAATCACAAATCATGTAAAATTTAATTAATCATATAAATTCATATTAATAATATATAAACATTTATCTCATACTTATTTAAGATTAAATATGTGAAATTATATCTATATATGATCTATCATATATTTGGTACATTCTATTTATATTTATTTTGCATTACAGTCAAAACCAAAATATATTCCTAGTGTAAAATACTGACAAATATAGGATAGATGAGATACTGATACAGATGACCTCCCGATACATATGAATTTCTGACGTAGACAACCTGTTGATGTATATGACTTTCTACTACAGACTAACTACTGATGCATATGTCATATGGACCTAGATGACCTAAAATGAATATGAAAGACCGGCGTAGATACATGCCGATGAATATGAATCACCGACACAGATGACCTACTGATGTAACCGATATACCTTCTATATAAGGGACCTACAGATGCATGGTGCTACCGACGCAAGGACTCACCAAACATTAAAACTAGTCACTATTGAAATGAGGCCCACACATATGGAAAGACCGATATAATGACATAATGATTGGACGAGTCACTGATAGAAGGAGATAATGAAAGATTAGTAATCGAATGATGTCTCACCAAAATGACGACTCACTGATATACTGACTCACTGACATAGGATTCACCAATAGACTGTTTAAATTGTCTTTTTATAAAATTATTTCTAATTATCCTATATGAGTTGTTTAATGGTACTCACATATTTAATAATTTTTTATATGACTTTTAGCGTACATTCTGATATACGTTGAACCCATGCATGTGAAATGATCCTTTTCTCTATCGGGCCTCAAGAATAAAAATAGTTTTAAAAAGGGATGTAAAAAAGAAGAAGTTTGGTGTTCCCACATGTGAGAAAAACATAAGAACATCCATGACTCTCGTTGACCCATTGTGAACACAAGAACAAAATTAGAACACATTGAAAAATCTAAATCATGTTGTACATCAAATTGACCAACTACTTCAACATATCAATGAATGAGAAGAATATATATATATATAACCATAATTTTATGTGGAATATAGAATAAAACCCTTAGTTTTAGTGTCATATTCGTGAAGAGGACTCATTCCTCATCAGAGCTACATCTGAAGATTCTAGAGCAGCATTTGAAGACACAACGAGCCTTAAAATTCAATTCACATATTTAATTGATCTATTGTGTGTATATTGACATAATTTTGAGCAGTGTGTGTATTTTTATTTAAATTACATGTTGTTTTCAATTTCAATATAAAGGATACAATATATCCTTCTACTCAGACATCCTTACACCTTTTAGTCTCATAGATAAGTTTGTAAGAGGTCTTTCTTTGACTTGGTGTTTTGTATCCATGTAGAATAGTGGTATAGGTCTTGTGACCTGGACATCCTGTGTGCTATTGAGAACCATGATCTAGGGTGTGGATCAAAAAATTTATTAATTTAGACTGCTTGGTACCATATTATCACCAAGTGGTGAGGATTAGGTCACTTATTGAGACTGAACCTCTTATTTCATTTCTACTATGATTTTACATTTTGATTTACTCTATTTTATAACATTTTTTATAAAACTAAATTGAAAAATGAAAGTCAGTTTTATAAAGTTTTTATAACTGTATTTATTTAGTAGGTTAGTTTAAATTTTTTTATTAATTATCGAATTGATAAAACTGAGAACTAATCCCCTTTTGTGAAATTTATTAGAAACTCAGGGTCTTATAAATTTAGTACTCGCTAACTGGTCAATTGAATTTTAAATTTGGGCTAACATAAAATAATACCGTTTACTTTTTTTATAGATACTCAATTCAACCACCTCTTGATTACTCTACTTCATACAAAATTTGGTATTAGAGGTGTTTGGAATTTTCAATTTTCAATGCTTTTTCAAAAAAATTCATCTGTAATTTTAGTTGTATTTCAATGATCATAAAATTTCTGTTAATACTAAATTTTTATCTCTTTAAAATAATTATCTAATTTTTTTTATGTATAATTGGCTGGAAGGTCATGCTAGCAACAAACCTAAATTTTTGAAAAGAACAAACTTTCCCAATGGAAAATTAAAATGAAAATATAATTAGAAAGTATAGGTTTTAAAATTTTTTCTTCAGTTATAGATGAAAATATGATTTATTCTAATTCTATATCTACTTGGAGTGACCCAACTAAGGATACTTATAATAGTAACTATAAATCCATTAATGATTTATATTGTGAACTAAGTGATGAAGTATTTAATAGAATTTATATATGTAAAATAAACTATAGAATTTGGGATACAGTGCCTGTTTCATATGAAGGAACATCTAGTGTTAGATAAAAGAGACATAACAAATATACTATTAAATATTATAATTTTACTATGAATCCTAATAAACCTATTTCTATCTTTTATCTACGGTTTAATGAAATTATTGACACTATTATCTCTTTGGAAAGAGATTTTACAACAAATAGATCATTATGAGAATACTCAGATATTTAATAGATAGATGGAGAGGGACCAGAATCTCAAATAAATAATCGTGTGATTATAGAAATCTTCAAGTAATAGAGTTGATAGGAAAGTAGATGATGTTTGAGGAGTAGATGAATGTATCCCATTAATAAGAGGATGAACCTCAAGGAAAATCGATATTCTTCAAGACTACTACCTATATGAATAAGGAAAAATAAAAGGTGCTACCCTTTGTTAAAAGCTATAGTAGAGATGAATCAATATCAGATAGTGATGAAGAGTTGGCTTAACAGGATATAAGATTCATTAAATGTTTTTCAAAGAATAAGTTATTTATGAATCCCAAATATAATGAATGATATGATATCAAGTTAAATTGGAAAATTTATTAGAAAAGAAATGACAAATTAGAGGAGATTTTTTTCATTAAATGTAATAGGAGAGGACATGTCAAAGCAGGCTGTACAAATTTTACCTACAAAAAATTATGAAAATAAAGAAAACAATTATAAGGAAACTATAAATTCCACCGTTAGTACATTTTAGGTTAGCTTCAGTAAATTACCATCATCCCATGATGAGTGATATGGCATAGAAAATATGTCTTTTATGAAAAAAAACATATCAGAAAAGATGTATATAGATATCCTTTAAAAGTTATTCATACATGGATAGTGGATGTTCAAGACATATGATAGGATAATTTTCACGCATCGAGAACCTAATCGAGATTTATAGTGTATATGTCACTTTTAGTTACAATGATAAAGTAAAAATAATTGGATTAGGACCAATTGGTAACTCTTATATAGTTTTAATTTCAATCGTTCATTTTTTTATGGATTGAAATATAATTTTCCTAGTATTTCACAATTTTGTGATGATAAATTTCATGTTAAATTTTAAAATTATTCTTGTAATGTTTTTAATATAAAAATGAAGTAAAATTTTCTACACCTCGAAATGAAAATATATATGGTTTCAAAATAGATTCTATTGTTTCTCAAAATATATCCTGATTAAGTGTATTTTAGAATGAGTGTTGGATTTTTCATATAATAAGAAGACACTATAATGTACTCTCTCTTATAAATCATACTATGAAAGGACCAGTCAAGGATCTACCCAAACATGAGTTTTCAAATGAAGAAGTATGTTTTCCTTTTTAGAAGGGTAAACGTCACAAGTTATTTTTAAAATCAATGAATGATGCTTCCAATTCCCAAACATTAGAGTTTGTTTACAAGGACTTCTTTAGACCCTCTTGAGTTAAATAATTATGGGGAAGCACTATGTCTATGTTATTATAGATGAACTTTCAAGATATAACTGGACATATTTCAAAGATCACAATATTTAAGAAAGTACATACTTCACCATATAAGATAAAATAGTGAAAAATCCAAGTGGAAATAGAATAAAATTCTTAAGAAGTGATCATGGCCATGATTTTTAAAATCAAGACATTGAATCATTTTTTTATAGAAAAAAAATTTTATCAATGAAAATTACTCTTGATTTAATTAAACACATTATTATGTAAAATATTTATATAAAATATATAAATCAATGGTTTTATGGTTTTGGATATCAAAATACCAGTATGAATTGTTATCATTGCTAATATAGTCGTTCAATAGTGATCACTTTATTAGAATAAATTTAGGGCTTTAATAAATCCAATTTACTCAAAAAGGAAGTGATGATCTCATCTAGTAGAATTTATTCATATGAAAGACATTTTTAGAGCATGGATAGGATGTGGAATCACTGGGCTTCTCTCTTGACCAAGCCCAAGCTATGCTTCAATGCTTTAAGCTTGAGCGGAACGCCCTACGAAAGAAGTGGAAGTTAGTAGAGATTACAAATCAAGCGATGTTATTCGAACCACCCCAACAGTCTGTAACAATCGCACACCTCACCCTTAGGACTTATGCTGGGGTTATAAGGGGTTATTTAACAAGACCCTAGAAATATTATTATGTTAAAGATTTTTGTATATAAAAAAGAATTCATGTTAATTTCATTATTGTTACACTGTAAATGATTTTTAAATAACAAATATTTTTTGTATTTAATATTCAATTAATGAATAAATTTTAATTAATTAATATATTTTTAATTAAATAATATTTTAATAAATTTAATACTAAATTAGATTCTAATAAATATAAGGTTTCGTATAATTTTTACTTTGGTTTGAAAGCGATTTTTTGTTAAAATGCATGATTTTTCAATAAATGTCGGTTATTATATTAAAATTCAAATTAAAATATTTAAAATATTATTTAGAAAATATTAAAAATATTTTTTGTATTAAGATATCTAAATTATCCAATGGTTAATATTTCACAATTTTTCGAGACGGTCGAATTGTTTTGGTAAAAATTAAATATCATTTAAATATATAATGTGGTTTAAGACATCATAATAACCAAATAGTGGTGTTATAAATTGCAATAAACATTTTTTTCGTCCAATATATTTTTTAACATTAATATAATGTTATTTTATGTTTGTTTTATTTATTTTACAATGCTTTAGTGGACCGTCCAAGACTTATAAAACATTTTAACTTTTTTAATTGATTTCCCTGAAAGTGTGACTCACCTCTACATAAGAAAGCCTGATATTTCATCATGATCTGAAATTGGACATATAAAATAATTTATACCACTCCCCTTTGGAAAAACCCATGATCAAAAATAAGGGGTTGGTTTGTGGTTTTGATTAGTTTAATGTGTAGTGTCAAAAACCTAAATAATAAAGAATTCTCTTCCTTTTCGTATATAAACCCAACCAAGATCCAAATTTATCGTCATGCAAAGAATTATGTGCTCAACCAACCTCTTCCCAACTATCTCTATAATCCTCCAAGGGTACCTAATGATCCCATGAATCCTCTCTTAAGACTCCCTCAAACCACTGGGATCACACTTCAATGTAAGGGATTTATTCATTTCTCATATTTTTTTTCCAAATTTCATTATATTGTTTTGACCATTTATTATTAAGTAAAAATTGGGGGGGTATGATTTTTAACCTCCCCCATAATACCCTTCTTATTTTTGAATGATTAGAGACCCCATTTTTCTCCCATTAATTCCTCTCATGTACACCCACTACCATGTTAAAATTCTGTATGGGATTTCTCTCTCTTCATTTACATTCAAGAAATTATTTTCTGTTATGAACCAAATTCCATTTAATATGTTGCGGAAATTTATATATGACCCCCTTACTATCAATTTCAAGTATATATGATCATACAACCCTTTCCCTCTCATCAAACATTTTTATGAATTCATATGTCATGCCATTATACTACTGAAATTACACCATGAATTTCTATCCAAAGTCATTGTGTAGTGGATACTTTGCCCATTTCTCTATCAAAGGTATTAGTCCTTATGCACATTTACTCTTTGATTATAAGTTATCATGTATGAGTTCTACATTCCTTTATCATGGAATAAATTCTAATATTTAATTACGCGATATTGTATGATCTTTGTGGAACACTTATCCATGAAATGAAATGTGTAAGAATTGTGCACCCTAATAGCACTCCAATGAATTGGGTAAAAATTATTATCATGATAAATAATGTTTAATGAGGGTTTAATCATGCTAATTATTGTCATATTTTCATTTACTCTTGATCCATGTGTTGTGAGCCCTGGATCCTGGTAATACTATGTTATTTTTTATTGCCACATTTCAATGTTATGTTAATCATGATATATCGGGACTTTATGTTCATGATTATATTTTTTTCCTTTAATATACATACTACCTAACATTTATTGTATTCTTAATTTTATGCAATTTTACTCCATTACTGGGCTTTGTATCTCACCCCATATTATGAATGTCCTCAGGTTATCACATGCCGAGCAAAGTATGAGGGAATGTAGTAGTCATTGAAAGGAATTTTTCAATAAAGATGTTTTGTTTCATGTTGTATGTCATTATGAAATTTTCCTAAGCCCCAATGATACTAGACCTCTATATATTATTTGGTTTATAAAGTTAATATTTAATGTAATAAATCATGTTTATATGTGTAATAAAGATTAGGATTTTTATAGTTGGTATTAGAGGAAATGTTTAGTTATTTTTGGGATTATGATTACAAAACCACAGTAAAAGACATATGAATATTAATAATTATAATATAAAATCACTAACGTTTTTATGTGTATTTAGTAAGTGGTTTAGCAATAAGTTAAATCCCTATCTGGATACGTGAAGGTAGTGGAAGCTCTATAAAATATCTTCCTAAGACTAAAAACTCTGACAAGGAGTTTCAGGCTTGACCTGGGGTATCCTGGTACACATAAACGTGCCTTCATACACACATGGTTACGACACTCACATGGGATAAGATTTGATAAATTCACAATTTTAGTATGAACCATTGATAATGGAATAAAATACACCCCTATGAATATTTGTTGGGAAGTAGATCATGGATAACATAGATTAAAGCCTATAATTTAATATGTTAAGGAAATAAAAGTTATTTATAATTCATACTTTTTTGTACTTGTATTGAATTTGATGTGTTACCCCCATCTTTCCTTTTCTTCAATGAAATGGCCGGTAGCAGGATGACTCGGGCTAACAACCGACTTCATGATCAATGTGATGACGGTTCTAATGAGATGCTCAATCCAATGGGAGCGTGAATTGCGAACATTTTCATGATATTCTCTCATTTATCTCAAGCATTGAATAGAAACATGGGTCAAGAGTAATGTTCATCCCCCCCCCCTAAGAATGAAAAAGTCACAATTGAGAGCTTTATGAGACAATGGCCTCTGACTTTTAATTGATCATATGAACCCTATTAGTGAACAATGGATCGAATCCATTGAAATAATCTTCTCTTTCCTTCATTGTTCCAAACAAGAGAAGGTTCTTCTGGCTACTTATCAAATGGAGGGTGAAGTCAAAAAAGGGTGGACATTGATAAAAATTATTAAGCATGAGGAGGATATCCAACCATTGTAATGGAAGGATTTAAGGAAAATTCTTTTCGATAAATATTTTTCCTGCACCCTCTGACTTAAGATTGAAAGGGGCATCATTGACCTTAAGAAAAAAGACAAAAAATTCATCGAACAAAAGAAGGAAAAAATCACAATGCTTTAATGATATGCCTACAGTTTCTTCGTTACCCCCAAATGAATGGTTGAAAGTTTTATTGGTTGGACGATACCTATACTACATAATTCCCTAGAGATCTGTGACTTCAATTGCTATGAGGAAATTATCTGATGTGCCCTCAAGGTTGAAATATAGATCGATGAATATCAGGGGTCTCATGGGGATAAGAAGTGTAATTTGGAATTTAATTTCGATGGTCTGATGGGTAAATCTAATAGTGCTAATAAAATCTAGCAAGCCAATTTCCAAAGGTGCAGAATGAAGCACCCTGGAAATTGCCTGAAGGGGATGAGGAAATGCTTTATGTGTGGAAGAGAAATGTGTCTGGGTATTAACTACCATGAAGAGAAAACAAGGGCTGTGAAATAGGAGAGGAATGCGACATTCTATCCTAAACACATTGGTCATTGCTTCAACTATAATGAACCAGACCACGTTTCAAACTAGTGCCCTAAGATAAGTCTTTTTAGAGGCTACCTACATCTTCCAAGGCAGCACGAGCGAGCATTTTTTATCACTACCACTGAAGTGAACCTCGACAATAATGTTGTGACTGGTATGCTAGATATTCATTAAATACTAGTGAATTAACTTTTATATTATAATTATACACATTTTTTATATGCCAAATGCTAAGTAGAATAATCCCAACACCACCACAAATCATGGATGTAAAGATGTCAGTGAGTATAGAAAATTGGGAAATCATTTCATTACATGAATATAACTCCTCCCTTGTTATATTTTGTGGATTTAACTTCATAGAACACCTCTTCATACACACTATGGTGGAATTTGATGAAATTTATGGAATGGATTTGGATTCCATATTTAGAGCTATCCTGAATTTCAGTGAGAGGGAAATCAATATCCATATAAAAATAGACCCTAGATTCTGTACGAGTTCAAGGAGGAGGATGAATCTTCTTTAGCACCATAGTCTCAATAAAGGATATTACTGCCCTATGAGTATGCACATCAGGCTCATCTTATTGAGTATATAGAAGAAACCATCATAGATTACATTCCTGTTGTGATGGAATTTGCTGATGAGTTTCCCAAGAAATTTCACGGTCTTCCACCTAAAAGAGATATTGAATTCTCAATGGATCTTATACCCGAGGAATTACCAATATCCAAGACTCTGTATATAATGGATGTTTTGGAGCATGATGAGATGATGAACCAACTATATGAAAATATAGATAAAGGGTTTATATGCCCAAGTGCCTCAAAATTAGGTGCACCAGTCCTCTGCATGAAGAAGAAGGATGTTTCAATGCACCTTTATATTGATTATCGTGACCTCAAAAAACATGATAATGAATAAGTATCCTATTCCCCAAATTTATGACTTGTTCCATTAGATATGTAGAGCACAATACCTCTCTAAGATGGATTTATGGTTGGTATATTTCCATGTAAGGGTGAGGAAGGGGGATATCCCCAAGATTGATTTTCTATCATGGTATGGACACTACGAATTCATAGTAATGCCTTTTGGACTCAAAAAATCTCCATCAATCTTGATGTACATGATGAATTGATTCTATAGATATTACCTCAACAAAATTATGGTAGTAATTATAGATGATATTCTAATATAATCCAAAACCAAGGAGGACCATGAGGAGCATCTAGGCACTATACAAGAGACCCTGAGAAAGGAGAAGATCTATGCAATGTATAGAAATATTGAGTTATAGTTGATGTAGGTCTTATAATTTGGTCATATCATCACAAGTAATGGTATATATGTGGATCTCTTGAAGATAGCAGCAATATAGGGATGCTCAAGGCTGACATTGGTAACCGATTTTTGTAGCTTCATGGGGTTAGCTGAATATTATCACCGATTTGTGAGAAATTTATAACATTTTTCAAACTAGCTTACCAACCTAACTAGGAATGGAGTCAGGTTTTCATGGAGTGATGATTACAATGAAATATTCCAGGAGTTTAAAAGAAGTATTATCACTTCTATCATGATCACATTACCCCCAAGTGAAGAACTTTTTGTGGTATTTAGTGATGATTCAAAGAAGGGACTGTGATATGTGTTGATTTAAAATTAAAAAGACATTGCCTATGGGTAAAGTAAATTTAATTTTCATGAGAAAAACTATCCAACACATGATCATCAAATGGTTGTAGTGATATTCACTTTAAGAATTTTACTGCATTACCTCATTGGTGAGAAATGTGAAATATACAGGAACCACAAAATCCTCAAGCATTTATTAACAAATAAAGAGTTGAATATGAATTAACGAAGATAGTTATAGATGATCAATGTATGTGACTGCTCAATCAACAACCACCCTTGGAAATCAAACAAGGTGGAGGATTCTTTAAGTAGATAGGATAGATCAGTTTTATCATTGATGATAATTGAAAAGGATCCAATCTTCTTATATTGGATGAATGTGGACATCAGAATCATAAAGAGGGGAACATCATCAATCCTTTCACAAATTATTACTCAACCATATCATTTATAATGGTTAAAAAATGCTCAAATGGATGATGTGGGAATTTAGAAGAAAGAGGACACTATCTAAAAAGGGAAATTCTCAGAGTTCAATGTTAATGAATATGGAAATGTGACATTTGGATCAAGACTTTATGTTCCATCAAATCTAGAGTTAAACAATGAAAATTTGGATGATTCACACAGTTCAAATTTCTCCATTCACCCATGAAACACAATGATGTATTGAGATCTCTGCGGGCATTATTTGTGGAATAACATGAATAATGGGATCGTTGAGTAAACATCAAAGTGCCTGGAATTTTAGAAAGTGAAGGTTGAGAGGCAGAAGTCTTATGGGATGATGAAACCATTATCCATACTATCATTGTAAAGGGAAATCTTCAACATGGTCATTTTCACCAGAATTCTGAAAAAATCCTATAAAAACAATTTTATCTGTGTTGTTGTGGATCATCTTACAAAGACTGCACAAATCATTGCAATTTAGGAGGATTTCTCATTTGATCAAATAGCATGGATATACATAATATATGTGGTAAGACTGTCTGGGGTACCACTATCGATTATATCTGATTGAGATCCCAGATTTACCAATATGTTTTAGAAAAGTATTCAACATGCTATGAATACTGATCTGATCATCAGTACAGAATATCATCCGTAAACTGATGGACAATCTGACCAGACTATCCAAACACTATAAGACATGTTGAGATCTTGCTCAATGGACTTAAATGGATGATTGGATCATCACTATAATTATCTTACAACATCAGTTCCCACTCAAGCATCTAAATGGATACTTATGAATCCCTTCATGGGAAGTGTGTAGGATACCGACTTGTTGGAATGTTGTTGGGGAGAGAAAACTCCATGGTATAGAAATGGTGAAAGAAATGGTAGAGAAGGTTAAGGCCAACATTAAGCACAATAAAAATACCCAAAGTCGACAAAAGAGCTATGTTGATAAACATCGACAAGACATAGAGTTTGATGTTAAAGACATAGTATTCTTCTGTATACCACTATGGATGAGAGTTATGATATTTAGAAAAAAGGGAAAGCATTTTCCAATGTACATCGGCCCTTTTGAGGTCCTTGACCGCATTGGATCGGTGACCCATTGACTAGCACTCCCACCGATCCTTTCTCAAGTACATGATGTATTCAATGTATCAATCATAAGGATGTACACACCTGACTTTTAGCATGTACTAAATAAAATGGTGGTACCATTAGAGAATTAACTCTTCTATAAAGAGATTCCGGTGAAGATATTAGATAAAAGGTAAAAAGTTCTATGTAATAAAACAATGCCCCTCATCAATGTGTTGTAGAGAAACCACAAGTTTGTAGAAGGAAAGTGACAATTAGAAGAATTTATGAAGTAGAGATACCCATATCTTTTTTATTATGGGAAATGGAAATATTGAGGGTGAAATTTTATATAGAGGAACGATTGTAACGACCTAAACTTTTTTCAATGAAAATTTATAATGATAAAATTTAATATATTATTAGGTAAAATATTTATATAAAATATGAACATCATTGGTTTTTATGTTTTTGGAATTCAAAACACTATTATGAATTGTTTCTATATCAAATATATCCTTTGAATAGTGATCACATGATTATTTTATATATTGGGATTTATCAAATCCAATTTCTTAATATAAATGAAGTGATGGACTCATCTAGTATAATTGCTCCATATGAAGCCCATTTTTTTGAGCTTGGAATGAATGTGGCATCATTGGGATTCACTGTTGACCAAGACCAAATGGATCTTCAACATTTTAATCTTTAGAAGAACCACCTAAGGGAGAAGTGTATGTTATTAGTGATTACCACCCAAGGGAAGTTATCCAAGCCACCCCAAGAGTATCTCACCATCACAAACCATACCCTTAAGTCTTACGCAGGTGTTATAATGAGTTATATAATAAGAACCTATCCCTATGATTATGTTCATTATTGTTTTATATAAAAAATAGTATAAATTCATTTTATTATTGTTACTTTGTAAATGGGTTTTAAGGTGAAAATAATATTTATAGATATTATTCAATTTAAAAACATATGTTTATAAATTAATGGATTATTTAATTAAATACTAATTTAATAAAATATTATTACTAAATTACTTTTTATTATATATAAATGATTGTATAATTTTTATGAATACAATTGTAATTTTTATTAACTTTTGAAACCTATTTCTGTCAAAACCCATGAATTCTTAATAAAGGTCTGCTTTTATATTCAAAGTAAGAATTAAAAATTTTAAAAAATTATATAGATAAAATGAATATTTTTTTGGAATCAGGATGTCGAAATTATCTAATGGGGAATTTTTCATAATTTTCCGAGATAATCAAATTTTAGGGTAAAAATTAAATACCTTTTAAATACATAATGGGTATGATGAAATCATAATGACCCGATAGTGGTGTAATATAATACTATAAATATTTTTTCCCTACAGTATATGTATTTACAATAAAATAATGTGATTTTAGGTTTGTTTTATTTATTTTACAGAGCTTTAGTTTACCCTCCAATACTTCTTAAACTTTTAAACATTTTAAATTGATTTCTTGAATGTGTGACTCACCTGCACATAAGAAAGATTACTATTTTAAAAATTTAATCTATTTACCATGTAAAATAATGTTTTATACTACCCTTTTTCATAAACCATGTGAAAAAACCTTGTTAGGGTTTGTGGTTTTGATTAGTTTAATGTGTAGTGTCGAAAACCTAAATAATAAAGAATTCCTCCCCTTTACCCATGTAAACCCACCCATGCTCCCACATACTCTTCACTGAATGATTTTTAAGCTCAAACAAACACTTACATACTCTCAATAGAATACACATATGGTGCCTCAATCACCCATTAAGACTGTTTCAAGCCTCTTCCAAGCCTTTGGGATCATAGTTCAATGTAAGGGATTTCTTCCTTTTTCATTTTTGTCCAAATTTCTTTACGCTATTATGCCCATTTATTTTCAAATAAAAATGTTGGGGTATGATTTTTCACCTCCCTAATACTACCCTAATTATGTTTTAATGATGATATAACCCTTTATAAATCATTAATTCCTCCTTTTTAATCCTGTTACCATGATGAAATTCGGTAAGGGATTTCTCTCTCCTCATTTACATTCAAGCAATTATTTTGTGTTATGAATCCATATTCCATTTCATATGTTGGGATAGATTTATATATGACACCATAATATCTATTTAATTTACATATAATGAGACAACCATTTCTATATCATCAACCATTTTTATGAATTCTTATGTCACATTGTTATACTGCTGAAATTGCACCATGATTTTCCAAGCCAGAGTCATTGTGTAGAGAATACCATGCCCATCTCTCAATTAAGGGTATTTAAATTTAGGCTCACTTACATATGGATTCTATATATACATGTATAAGTTTCACATTACATTATTATAGAATAAATTTTGAGGTTTAATGACTCCATGATGTATTATCTATGTGGCACACTTATGCATGAAATGTAATGTTTAAGAAGGGTGCGCCCTGATAGTGCTCCAATGCATTGGGTAAAGATTAGTATCATGATACATCAAGTGAAATGAGTTTTTACTCATTATAATTCTTGTGAAATAAGGGTTTACTCATGCTCCTTGTGCAACGATCCATGGAACATACTAATATCATCTTAAGTGTTCTTTCCACATTTCCAAGTTATGTTAATCATGTTATATCATTCATTTATATTAATCTTTATCTTATAGACCATGGATATGCCTATTTCTTAACATGTGTTGTATGATTTATGTTATTCCATCTTTACTCCTATACTGGGCTTTGTTTATCACTCCTTTTTATGCATGTCCTCAGGTTATCCCATGAAATGCTAAGTATGAGGGAATGTAGTGGTCATGTAAAAGAAGTTTTCAATAAATATATTGTGTTTCATGTTTTAAATCGTTATGTAATGTTCATAAGCCCAAATTAATGTACACCTCTTATTAATATTTGTTTACTCAATTGAATATTTAATGTAAAAAGTCATGTTTATGTGTGTAATAAAGAGAATGGTTGTAATAATATTTCTCTCACAATGTCTATAGTCACAAATTCTCTACCAATAGGACACCTCAAAAAATGGAGTTCTGGAAAGAAGAAGTGGAACCTTACACGAGATATTCTCAATAATTCATAATGAATATGATTTACCTATTTACTATTGTGTGGATGCGGTGAATATAGTGGGAAACCAAATTAATATAGTATTAATTAGACCTATCATCAAAATACACCTTATGAGTTAAGGAACAATATAAATCCCAAAGTTAGTTACATAATTTTGTTGGTTACAAAGTCTATATCTTTAATAGAAATTACAATCATGATAAATTAGCATCAATGTGTGATAAAGGAATATTCCTAGGTTACTAAACATATAGTAAAACCTATCGAGTATTTTATAAAATAACCATGTGTGTGAAAAAATCTATGGATATAAAATTTGAAGAAACAAATCAACATGAAACTATGAACTCCCTTGAAAACCTTGAAGAAGATATGTAAAATATTAACATAAATGAAAAATCATCTAATCCTATTGTCAAGAAATAGGTTAAATCAAACAGTTCAGGAAATTCATCATACATTAGACATAATGTACCCAAACATATATATGAACCTGAAATTACTAGCTCGTCCTTTTCTAGAGAAACTATATCCCTAAATAACATTCTATTAGATGTTGTTGTTGGATACATAGACAAAGGTACTCAAACAGTGGATTCTCTTATAAACTAGGTTGAACATCACACCTTTTTTCATAGGTTGAACCTAAAAACAATAGTGAGGCAATAAAATATGAATTTTGGGTGAAGGAAATGCATAAGAAGTTAATATATTTTAATGAAATTAATTTTGGAATATTGTGTATAGACACAAATACACCTTGACCATAGAAACTAAGTGGGTGTTTAGGAACAACAAAGATGAATCTAGTAATATTGTATGAAATAAATCCACATTGGAAGCACAATTTTATAGTCAATAATAAGGCACTGACTATGAAGAAACTTTTTCAACTATTTCTAGCATTGAGGCAATTATAATCCTAATTTCTTATGTTTTCGATCATTACTTCAAACATTATCAAATGGATTTTAAATGTGAATAACTAAATTGTTATATAGTTGAGGATTTATTTATAAACCCATGGTTTTACAAACCCTCATTTTCTTAATAATTTTTTCAAATTAACAAAAGTTTTATATGGTTTAAAACAAGCTCCTAGATCTTGGTATGATTGACTAAGTACTTTTGTCATTAAAAATGATCTACAAAAGGAATTTTTGATCATAATATGTTTATAAAAGGGTTTTGTAAAGTAATTTTAGTAGTTCAAAATTATTTATATAATATTATTTTTGGATATTTAATAAATGCTTTATGTATTTATTTTATTAAATATGATGAAAAATGAATTTGAATGGAGTTAGACGAGTGTACTAAATTTTTTTATTGGATTTAACAATTTTCAAAATAAAAAAGTTATCATTTTAAATCAATTTAAATACACAAAATACCTTTTAAAATGAGCTAGTGTTGATTGAATTCAAATTAGTGACACTTCTATCAATACCACGTGTATGTTGTACCCTGATGAAGATGGTGAATCTATTGATCAAACCACTTATAAAGGAATGATTAGATGTTTTCTCTACTCTACTACTAGTCAGCCAGATATAATGTTTAGTGTGTGTATCTGTGCCCATTTTCACTATAATCCCATAGAATCCTATAATAACGATGTTAAATTATTATCAAACAACTCAAACATTCTATCAATTTAGGATTGTTTTAATGTAATGGAAAATCATTTGATATATTGAGTTATTCTTATGTTGATTTTAGTGAATGCAATTTAGATAGAAAGAAAACCTCTGGGAAATGTCACTTTTTTGTAATGTCTTTGGTTTCATGGTGTATTAAGCCACATAATTATAGGGAATTATCTACTACCAAAGATGAATACATAACTATTAGTAGCTATCATGCTCCGATTTTGTGGATGAAACACACTCTTCTAGACTATGAATAACAATTTAGACATGTACTTATAAATTTTGACAATACCATTTCTATCATCATTTTTATGAACCCATTTTCTCACTCTAGAACAAGACATATTCATTTAAGACATCACTTTTTGATATATCATAACCAAAAGGATTATATAAATTTATAATTTATTGGCACTGAATATCATCTTGCAGACATATTCACTAAGACATTGAACTCTGAAAGATTGAACTACATCACACATGAGTTTCGAATGATCAATATATCTGACCTCGTGTTTCTATTTCTTTGACTATTATAAATGGATTTGTTAGTATGACATCAAATCTATGTCCTTCCAACACTATTGACTTGTGATGACAACACTGTTAGTGTTTTTCAAAAAAATTCATGCTCACCTTGATGACTCACTATTTTTATAAGTTTTAGGTTTTTATCAAAATGACACTATATCTTTAATTTTGTTGAAACTGGTTAATGATTTCACAATTGTGTAATTTCCAAATCTATAAATGATATAAATTTGAATTTATCCCCTATACTCTTTTACATCTACACTCTCTCAGCCATTAAGCTCTCTATCTCTACACCCAACCATTCACCTTATCACTTTCATAATAAACGGATTATAATTTCCTATGTGAAGTAATATCTAGAGGATGGTGAGTATTGAACTTATAATAAATCGAAATTTGAACCGATAAAATCATAATCTCTTAAAAATACTTCCCTTCCAAGCCATGTTGTAATTATGGAAAAATTTGTTCTTGCAGAATGGGTGTTAAAAAGAAAGTCTCTTATTCTCATTGTACTACAATTTAAAGGATGGGTTGAGTGGTTCACAAATAATTAATGAACCTTTTATCTGAATCTAGTTCATGAATTTTACATGAATATGGATTTTATGTTTGGATGATTTGATGTCACATGGAAAAAATCCATAGTAAATGGGATGAAAATCTCTTTATCATCATGACATTGGGATGTATGTCTTAAAGTTCCTCATGAAGATGTATTTGATGATTATCAAGGTACCTCTCTACCTGAGAGTGATATTTTTTTATATAACATTAAAAGAACATACTAGTAATAATGAGCATGGAAGACCGATTACTACCGAGTTAAGTGGAGAATGAAGAATCTTGTTTAAGTTTATCCAGCATCAACTCTGTCCCAAGAAATGGGCCATTGCTTCTATGAAATATCAAGATATCTACTTGGTTAATCTACTAAGAAAATCGATAAAGGTAAATTTCTGTAGATACATTTCTATGAACATGAGTGAGATGATTAAAACAACTTAGAAAACTAATTCCATGTTCCATCCTATAAAGATCTCAGATATGCTGAAAGAAAAAGCTTACATAAATGAAGGAGAAGTTATTTCTGAATGCAGTGTGATCTTTTTCAGTAAATAGATTTGTATGAGGATTAAAATCAATTGGATACCATGTAAGAAAAAATAGGTTAAGGATGAATATAATATCTATGACATGTTCAACACAATTTATTATTTAACTAGATCTAATAATATGGATGATCCTGGTTTGGGAACAAATGAGGAAGTTTTTTACTCATTAGAAGAAGATGAAGAAGATCCCGTCACACCAGTTAGAGATCTGGGATCTCATATTGCTGATAAGAGTGATCCAAACACCACTAAACCTCTATTTTTTTCTTTTGGACAACCATGTCATTGACATACATTACCCTCGGATGACCCCACTCTTGATGATAATGGGGACGATGAGACATAAGTATCAGGCAGTGTAGAATATGTAAGTTGATCTAGTGGCTCTAATGAAGAAGAATAAATTAAAGATAATGAATGTGGTAGTGGCAGTGAAGAGGAAGAAGTTGAAGAAGATAGTGATATTAATAAAAATTAAAAATATGTATTCAGACATGATGATGATGAAAAAATAGAAGTGAAAATGACCATTATAATGATGACCAAGGTAAAGATGTTGAAATAATTGATGTTGTGGATAATGCTAAGTTAGAAGAACCACATGAAGTTGTTGTTTAAGTGAGGGAAAATGATGATGTTTTTTACTAAATTGTAATCTCATGATATTCATGAACCTCATTTAGTTTATGAAATAAGAATAACTCATGATGAATATGAGAAACCATTAAGGAAAGAACAGATTGAGGGGGAACCTCAAGGAAGAGAAAGACATGCTAATGATGAGAATCCACAAGGAAGAGTACAGCTTGATTCTATCACTCCTCTAGATGATGATATAATGGTTTAATAGGAAATATATCCTAGGTATGAGGCGTAGAGATATGATTATGAATAATCAGAAGATGAAGTCTTTGTACCTGTTGAAATGGAATAGTGGTTAAGACCCTATCTGGTGGATATTTCAGTTAGTCAAAATTAGAAAAAATCAAGGAAGGCATTTTTTCATCAGTTGGACATTTATTACAGTCTCATTTGGGAAATGAGATTGATGAATATAGAGATGAAAACTCCGAGCTGAATGATATCATTAACACTATCAGGAATACAGTTGAAGGTGTAAGTAATACTAGGAAATCTAGTTCTACTCTTACCCCAGCCAGTGTAGCTCAAGCTGATGCTGGTTTAGTCTTGAAAATGGTAGTAAAGGAAATTCAGCCAAATTTTATTACAACTACCAAAACCAATGTCAAAAATAACACCAATCCTAGGAATGATTTGAAGAAGTTAACTACTTACATCAATGCTTTATCCACTGAGTACAAAACTAAAATGGAGAGTGTCATGATAGGACTTGACGATATTTTTTCTCATCTAAATGTTTTTGATTTTTCAAAAATATGAAGGGATGTAAAAGAAACTATGAAATATTCCTCAACCACAACTCTTACTACTAATCCTTCCACATTTGGACAGACCTCTCAGACTCTAGATATTGATGAAATAATAAATGTTTTAAAAGAGGAGCTTAGATATCGATTTGATACCTCTAGCATGGGAATCCTAGAAAATATTTAAATGAATAGTGATTGTGTGCATGATATGTTCTGATTCTGTACTAAGGAAGCATCTGCCACTCAGGAATAGTATACAAAGGTGATAAATTCTTATTTCTAAAAGATTTACTCTAGGGGCCAGTTGAAAATTCCTTTTAATAATTTGGATTAAAATTTGACTTTAACCCCAATAAAAAATAATTGAAAGATGGAGTCATGAAATAAAGGGACTTCAATAATATGTTGGACTAATTCATAAAGAATAATAATGAATTTGAGAAATTAATGTTGTGTGGTGGTGAGATTATTGAGTATTTCATCAAAATGTTAAATCCATACCTCCATGTACAAATTAAAGAAACTGTAGCCCCTACATCTACACATTTTTGACCTCTTATATTAGTGCCTATATATCAAATGTCAGTTGTTCATTCCTTCACTAATATTTTTATAGTTATCCAAGAATAGGTTCAACCATGTATGTTGTCACAACACCATCCTTTTCTTGTTTCTAATGTTCCATAAGGGGTGATCCTATATCCTCTGATAATTCCTTTAGAACATCTATCTTCTCAACAATCACCTCATGGACCCTCTATTGATCCTTTTGAAAATGGAAAGGAACCTCTTAATCCTCAATCATAGTGTGGATCATTATCTTATGGTGTTTTTTGATTTCTTACTACCTTAACTTTTTTTAGAGACTGGTCATCAATTGTACATAATTGATTAATGAAATTTTTATGTTCTTTCTGTTCCTCCTTTTCTATTTTACCTATTACATTATGATACATTTTCTTTCTATTCTATCTCTTATCTTTTTGATAATACAAAATGGGGGATAACTAGTTTGTATTATCAGTCTATAATTTACCATTGTGTACTGCATAATGCCATGATATTTGATCATCAAAAGGGGTAGATTTTATGCCCATAGGGAACTGTTGGTCCTCCTCTAAGGTATTAGTTTATTTAATAACAATAAATCATGACAATTAAAAATTGTGTAACATCATATTAATCAAATCAGTTTGTATTAATAATTTTTTATCATTTCAATCATTCTTATTTAAGTTTCAATATGTCAAATTATGTTTATATGTGATCTCAAATAGATTTCATTCATTTTATTTACTATATTATTGTAAGATAGTCTATACAAAAATATATTCCATGTAAAACAGCCTAACATAGACAGAATAATTGAGATACTGATGCATGCTACCTACCGATGGATATGAATTACCGACTCATACGACTTACCGATGCATATGACTTACCGACACAGATGACCAACCGATGAATATCACATACCAAAATAGAAAACCTACTGATGCATAAAACATACTAATGAAAATGACATACTGATGTATATGACTCATCGATGTAGAAGACCAATTGATTCAATCAATCTACAGTTAGTACAAGTGACCTAAAGAAATAGGGTGCTACAGACGCAAGGAATAACTAGTAGTTAAAACTAGGAACTGTTGTAATGAGTCAATGATGTATGAATAGACCTAAAAAATGACACAATGATAGGATGAGTAACTGATAGAAGGAGATACTTACAAATGATTCATTGATAGATTTCTCACCGACAAAATATTCACCAATAGAGTGACTCGTAGACGAATGAGTCACCAGTAGACTGTTTAAATTTTCATTTATTAAAATTATTTATAATTTTCATATTTGAGACATTTAATGATACCAAGATATTAAAGAATATTTTTTAGAACATATAGAAGTTATTATGTGGATGATGAACCTATGCACGTTAAAATGTAATTCTCTCTGTTGACCATAAAGAATAAAATGCATTTTTAAAAAGGATGTTGCAATAAGAAGTGTGGTTTTCCCACATGTGAGACATACTGAAGAATATCTACCACTATCATGCACCCATTGTGAACTCAAGAATAATTTATGAACAAATTGGTAAATATCAATCAATATTTACATTAAATTGACCAACTACTTTTGCATATCAAAAATTGAGAAAAATAAACAAAGAGAACCGTACTTGTTCCAGGAAGCTAGAATATGAAACTATGTATTAGTGTTGACTTCTTGAAGAGGACTGAAACCTCATATTAGCTACGTATGAAGAGTACAAATTTTCATTATAAGAAACAAAAATGATTCTAAATTCATTCTCATATTTATTTTATCTATTGGGTGAATTTTTACAGACTTTTGAGCAGTGTTTATATCTTCATATAAATCACACACTCTAACCTGTTTCAAACCGATGGATACAAAATATCCTTACACTCATACCTTCTTATATATTTTACTTTCAAAGGTACATGTGGAAGAGTTTCTTGTGTGACTGGGTATTTTTTACCCATTATGGACTATGGTGGAGTTCTTGTAACATGGATAGCTTATGTGCTGTTGTGAACTGTGATACAAGGTGTGCATAAAACTATTTATTAATTCAATATAGTTGGTGGTAGGTGATCACCAATTGAAGAGGATTTTCTCTCAACATGTGACTAATCTTCTTTTCTTATTTCGTCTATCCATTTACATTTATTTTTACTCAGTTTTATCACATTTGTCATTATACTAAATTGAACTATGATAGTTACTCTTAACAAGCGTTTATAACATTATTGGCTAATCAAGATAGTTTATAAAGTTGTATTAATTATGAAATTGATATAACTGAGAACTAATAACTCTTTTGGGAAATTAATCAAACAAATAAACTATTATAAATTCACTAATATCTAACTAGAGAATTAAATTTTAGATTTGGGGGAATTTCAAATAATATCGTTTAATAGAAATTCTTATAGACACTCAATTCACCCCCTCTTGAGTACTCTACTCTAACCAACAAAAAACTTATTATTATTCCACCTTATACATAGATAATTATTTAATTATTTTCACAAGTTTAAACATGATATAAATAACATATATATAACATATAATTGCTTATAATAATCTATGAATGATAGAAATATGAAATGATTGTATTTTTCATGGAGATGGTATGTTGTACATACGTATGACCATTCATCCCATTTTCATGATGTATTTTTAAATAATGAAAAAATGATATATATATATATATATATATATATATTATCATTCATGTATAATTTTAAATTTACATATATAACATATTTTTCTAAATAGTTCCTTAATACATTCTATGAAAAGTGTGAATGAATCACATCTCATTTAGTAGGTGGTAGTAAATACACCGAAAAATAAAGATATCATATTACCCACAATTCTAAATAATGGAGGTACATGTTATATAATAATTATATATTCATAAATACAAAATTAATAAAATATATATAAAAAATTCAATTGCTATTCTCAACGACGGGTGGTTTTAGTGTAACAATGAATGGCATTATTTTTTGAGGAATAATTCTATCGTACACACGAACAATGATTTTGTATTTCATTTGATGGATTTTTGTAATGTTATAGGTCATGAGCATTACATAAAAATATCTCAAAAATATATATGACAAGCAATATATTGTATAATCATTAGATATAAATAATTTATGTGGTGGGGAAATAAATAAAATTAGACTGCTCGTTGAAGAATTTTACTTAATCTTTGAGTAACTCCTTTTGGATTTCACTAAAGATAAACCTTCATATTATTTTTGCCAACATAGGGCCTTCTAAGTTGAAGGAATAGATGTTAGAATAGTATTTGGTCATTTTGTTTGACCCAAATGTATTAAGAGGTGTGAAGAAGTGTGGGGAGCGAGTTCCCTTTTATAGTAGAGGAGAAGTTTCATTCTTATAAATTAAAAAATGAAATCACTATTGACTAGTATACCATACGTCACGTTTCTCCAAAAATGGTCTATTTTCATGAAATGGGTGATATAGATTAAATATATCTATACCATGGATATTTTACATGTTTCTATGATTTTCGGACCCGTAAGATAAATTTTATTCACTAGGTAATCTCATTTTTACTTTAATAAAAATAATTAGAATTAATTACTTTCAGTAATATTTTTGGTTATAGAATAAGTTGAACATAATAGAAATTAATATTTATCTTATTAAAAATATGGAATCAATTTTTATAAATTATAGTAACAATTTTGGGAGAAATTAATTTAAATTTAATCTTACAGAAGGGATGGGGTTATTTGTTTTTAAAGTGAAAATTTTGAAAATTTTGAAGTTATTTTATATATAATATCATTGGGAAATTTATTCTACTATGTGAAAAACTATTACTATTTTCAGAATTTCATAATCATTTATTTTTACCTTCTATTGGAAGGGTTTCATTTTGGGTTGTTTCAGTTGAAAACATAAGAAATATTGAAGGTTTCTATGATGTGTATAGTTGGCACGCTATTTACCCAAACCCTTCCACCTACTAGAGATAATTAAGAAAATAGATGCTATGATGTTTTTTAGTTAGTTAATGATTTTAAATATAATGTTCCAACCTAGTAGAAACCATGAAACCCATTAAAATTGTTTCACATCATTGGTTCTGGGTATTTCTAAATCGTGCGGCCCTACCAAGATAACAGTATGAAAAAGTTTTCCTAATATGAAATATAGTTTAAAAATCATGAAACCCCTTATTAGGCCTGTGACACACCTATTATAACCAAAAAATTTTCTTATTATACAAGAGATCCAATGATCATTTTTCAGACCCTCTACCTCCTTCTTACAGATAAGTGAATCTAGGGGAATGGTGTTCAATCCTCTCCTAATAGGTATCCACATTCTATTCTATAACTCCTGTTATATCCTCTCTCATCCCTACGATTTTATAGACATTATTGTCTATTATAGGATCTAAATCCTCGGTTTCATATCTTGGATCTAGTTTTGATTACCAGATCCCATTTTCATCATTCATCATTAGTGGATCTCTATTAGGGTTTGGTGTTTTGAGATCATGTGATCCTGAGGTTGGTGGTTCTATTTTTATTGGCCAATATGAATAACACTAAATTTCATAATATAAATGAATATTTTTTATTTAAATAAAATTTCATGAAATATCTATAATTTAGTGTATTAAAAACTAAACTCCCATTAATTATAGGATATTGATTTTATATTGGATTTTTTGGAATGAAAGTGTGAAAAAAACAAATTCAATTGAACTGGGGTGCATTTGGAAAATTAGTGGAATTATGTGTATTAGAAATTAATGGACATAAATTTTCAAATGAATGTGAATGACTTTATTTAAAAATGGTATTTTAGAGAAAAAAATATTGAGATGATTTTGATAGAAACAGATTTGTTTTCTCGTTGAAAGTGGCAGGATTTGATTAAATATCA
Organism: Viscum album; assembly: GCA_963277665.1. NCBI lineage: Eukaryota > Viridiplantae > Streptophyta > Magnoliopsida > Santalales > Viscaceae > Viscum > Viscum album. The sequence continues at coordinate 447,622,203 of OY728160.1, forward strand.
ATTTTTATGGAAACGTGGTATATTTGAAATGTATAATGGGATATATTGTAGTTGAAGGAGTTTTAAAATACGATTATCCATATTTTATTATTATTATAGAATGTGTATTACTTAAGTAGTTAATGATTTTTTTGGAAAACACTATGATTTACAAAAAAATTCATCTACAATAGTCAAATACTTTATAGCATAGTGATATGTACACCTCATTAATAATCAAGGTGAATGTGTCTATACATAATTATTTGTCATCTATTTGAGTGTTTTTTGTCACTTATCTAGGAAAAATCATACCTTTAGACATATGTAAATGTTTTTCCCTTATTTTTATTTTAAATATTTAAATGGCGGTGAATATTATAAACTAATTACCATAAAATGTGAATCTATATAATTTTTTATATATAAAATTTTTGTGAATCCATTTATTTAAAAAATATTTACAAAATTGTAAATATAATACATGATTTTTTATAAATATTATTTTGAGGTTCCAAAAACGTTTAGTAGAAATTGAATTATTTTCAGTTAATTAAATGTGGTATATTATTATAGAAAAACTGGGGAGTCCCTACTATGATTTTATCTCACTTCCCAACTATTCCTTCATGTGTTTCTATATTATCTTCTTCTAGGATGAAGAAAGGTTAAGGCACCACAAGTAGGTGGTAGTATCTATTGATTCATTGGGTTGGTGATTTACATAGGTTGGGACATGGGAATTTATCTTGTTTTTATATTATTTTTTGATGTACATTATGATGTTTATACCTATTTGACATCTGGAATAGTTCTCCTAGTAGAGTTTGTCTTATATTCATATGGATATTTTTTTATTATTTCAATTATATTTGTTGAAAATATTTCCCCACATTTATATTTTATGGTGATAGGTGGTAGTCTCCAACCCATGGGGTAAGGTAAATTTCTTTATAATAGATCATGATCATCTTGATTATCAATTTAATATTTTATGTGGGCTAGATAAATATAATGTGACATTAGAGGTGAAGATTTTTTATCCTTTATGTAATTATACAGTTCTGTATATTTCATGGGACATATGATATATTTTTAATTGAGTTCCTTTCTATCTCTCACTATAGGGAACCTTAAGTCGCTAGAGGTGGTTTTGGAATATCATCTTGAGGATCAATTATAATTTTTCCTAATTTTTTTTCTGTATTTTGAAATCAAATTTTTTTGTCTATCTATTGGGATTAATGCATGTGTCGGTCTACTAGAGTGTTAAATCAGAGGTCTTCTTTAATTTCGGTAGATTTTGTGTGTCATCATCCCATCTAGAAGACATGATATTTCAATCTAGGTGGAAGATGTTGATTAATCTCACTGTGAGAATCCTCCAATTGAACCAACCCTCGTATAAATGATTGTGTTTAAAATATGTTCTCTAGGATATGAACCACCATCAGTTCCATTATAGTAACGAGCAATGGAACCTCAAATTGATTCTCTCTAGAATCATTCTCAAGAGTTCGTTCACTAAAAGACACCATTGTTCAATGGTTCAAATGATCCTCATTAGATCAATGAACGATTTGGAAGGATTTATCTTTTTTTACTTCCTTAAAATTCATAATGAAATTAATTTGAGATGTTCCACCATCATACTAGAAGGAAAAAGCTGCAAACAGTCAAACAAAATGTTATTGGTGAAGAAACCAGTGGGATTATTTGTAAGGACCCGACCCCAGTTTCCTAAAGTAGTCACCTAATTTGATTACATTGGCATATAAACAATGAATAATCATCCCTAAGGACCATGTAGTATAGTATTATTTGATAAAAGATACATAAATATGTTCAACATTACAATAAGAAAAGAAATACAACATTAATTTATTCCATTAGAAGCATCCATGCCTCCAAGATTACGCTTGCAAGTAATTCATAATTTACTTCTTCATATCCTGGAAAAATGATACATAAGAAAGGGGTGAGATTAAATGCTCAATATGAGTAATAAATAAAGTGGAAGATAGCATAAACATAAGACATGGTGCATAATTGAAATCAAATTCCTTCAACAATAAACTAGAACACATTATGATAGGAATATGAGCTGAGAAAAAAATGCCATAATAAAACATAATCATGGGTATTCTATTAGTCTAATATCAACATAAACCTTCAATTACTATCTTCATAATGAGGGAAGTGCAGATGCTAGAAATTCTAAAAGATTTTTTCAACGCCTCAGCCAAGATGTCCAATGATTAAGGCCTCATCCAAAATCCATATAACACATTGGGAAAGGCCTCATCCAATTCCAAGTCTATTGGTCTCATGAGACCCGCCGATGCATCGAGAGGCTATACCGGGCCCCACCCATTGCATAATAAGTCCAATTAATTCCTCATATGAGTGGGTATAAACATAAATAACATATACATGTAAATTAAAACTATCATATGAAATGTAACTAACTTTCCCCAATCATTAAACATCCAACACTAACGATTCCGAGTAATATGTTGAATGATTTTAGGATAGATCATCCACAATTAAGTTAGTAATAAACCATTAAATAAAATATGGTAAATGACTTCATTAATTATTATACCCAATAATACCATGGGATCAACAAGAGTGTTGAATTAGATGAAAACACTCTTATAAAATCATTAAGCAATTTTTGAGATAAATACTCTTTTATTTGGAAAAGAACAGTTCTATTGGAAAAATCATAGTTTATAACTATAAGTGAGGTAAGATAGTATTTTCAAAATAAAATGAGTGATTTTATAAATATAAAGGTTTCCAAAAACAGGTTAGAGAGTTCCCTTGAAAATATGTAAGAATTTGAGAAATTCCCTTGAATCGGGCTTTTATTTCAAAAACAATTTTGAAAGTTCCTTTTAAAACATGTAACTATCCATAAAATAAGAAATATTTCTGGTTCATAAACATATATATAATACTCACACAGATTATATGATGAGTACATGAGAATACATAATAATTTAATTGAGGTAATTAGACAATGAATGTTACCCGAATGAGAATGGAAGTTCGGGTGGAAAAACCATTACCATAACTCCAAACGTGTTCCGATCTTGAACATAACCTCCTAGAATATGAAATTATACTTATTAATAAATTCTCTAAAAAACCTATTAGACATATATTTAGTTTATCATAATTCTGTTTAGTTCATTTACACCATTATTGCTAAGTTATTATATTGAATTTCGTTGTTCTGGGGTGTTCGTTTTCTTTATTTTCATAATCGGTTCACTTGTTTTTATGTAATGTATTTCATGTGGAATGGTTATAAATATCTAGGATTGGAATTATAAATTATTTATGAATAGAAATAATTGATAATGTTCATTTATATCATTTAGTTACATGGAATGAGGATGAATCATTAGATGACAACCACTTCGATTATTCGGCGATATTTAGATTATTATGAAATAGTTTTGTTGTATAACAAAATTATATGTACATATTCTGGTTCATGAATATTAATTATGTAATAATAAATATATTATAATCTAATTCAACCATATATATGGTTTCATGTCCAGTAATTAACAATAAATTGAAGAACGAAACTTCGTCGTGCACGAAGGCTATAAATTGGAACATCATGGACTTTGATTTCGTTTATAAAAATAAAAAGGGAGGGAGAAAGAATATTTATGATTTTTATTCCATTAACATGATATAATTCGAGTATATAGATGATACTCGATTTATCCTGATCATTTGGATAGAGGAGGTGAGAATAGGATAAAAAAAGAAGAAAAATTGAAATGAAAGAAAATGAAAAAGAAGGGTGCTTTACCTCTTGAAATAACCTCCTTTAGAATCTCCTTAAGGGAAGGGATTTTGGTCTACTGGAAAGACCAGAAGATTCTTGGACGTGGTGAGAGACTATGGAAGGGTAATCAGGCCGAAATTTGAGGAGCTTCAAGGCTTAGAGGAGTGAAGAGAATTGGGAGTGGTGAGTGGTTTTTATATTGGAGGAGAGGAGTAAATTTTGAATATTTAATTCCTTATTTTATTATTTCCCTCAAGACAACCAATAGTGTTGTTTCATGTGACCCATAATAGTAATAAGTGCATGTGATTTCAAACCAAGTGTCCTTGTGTCACGTCCTGTCCTCGGGGCCCATGCCGTGACTACCCCAAGACCGCCTTCCATAGGCCAGGGGCTGGCGACTAACACCAAGGCGTAAATCCCGGAAAAAATGGAAGGCATTGCCTTTGTAAAGTAAACAAGAACCACAGAGTAAGAAAGCGGAAAAGTAAACACTAAGTAAAAACAGAGTACAACTGAAAGTGCAGAAAATTAAATGGTCCAGTATACAAACCCAAACTGAAAGTAAAGTAAAACTCGAAAGGGAAAACAACAACTGTAAAGTAAAAGCCGCTACACCGAGCTGTCCACTGGAAATCCCACCTGAAGGGTGGGTACAGATAGCTCCACTGCTCCTCGGGTCCCACCGTCTGCTCCGAGCATGTTCCGCCCAGTGGTCCACCTCCAGGTACCGTCCTGCTCTGTGGGCCTCAACCACGATCAACGATGTCCGTCGTCTGCAACCAACACAATGTAGTGCAGGCATAGCCCGTGCAGGGGTTTGTATAAGCTACTCAGTAGGGACCCCGAGACCCCCAAAGGTCTCCCAAAATCCACAAAGGATAACCACAAAAGAAATATACAATCACGAAGTAACAACTGACACTTCTTAGGTATATGCCCATACATATACCTAAGTCATCAATTCCAATACGCTCCAACCTCCGAGCCCAAGTACAACTCAGTCCACACAGAAAAGTATACGTATTCCACACAGGAAAGAAAAACATAATCCACACAGGATTGCACAACACAATCCACACAGGAAAGGAAACATGATTCAGCTCACACAGTTATACTTCTTCGGAAGACGATAGAGATGATCACTGATCCATCTAAGTCGTCGGACCCACAAAGGATCGATATGTACTAACCCCCGCAAAGACCCACACAGGATCGGACCCACATAGGATCAGTAGCACTGATCCACACAGGATCTCTGAGTGTTGTAGTCATCGTCGTCAAATCCACTGAGGATCTCTGGACATTCGTCGTCGCATTCATAGTAGCAGTCGCAGCCCGCACTAGGGTTCCCGCACACAGCAAGCTCGTTCGGGAGGGTCCGCTCCACAAGCCGAGAGGCTGATACATCAACTATCACAAAGACCAGAGTTGATGTATCCAAAAGTTCCGTATCGTCAACAGGAACTCAACGCAATAGACGGCGCGTCAATCGGACGCCCGGTCTGAGAGTTATTGGCTTTTTCGTCCCAGTGTCCCGGTTGGTTTTTAAGACAAAACCAACCCGGACATACTCCACCTACGTCAAAACCTCTTGCGGAGTATGTCAAAAGATCCATCTCACTAAGAGGAACTCAACAACGTCGTTGGCATATCAATCGGACGTCCGTAACTCAAGATATGAGGGTTTCCGCTCCGAGGGCCCGGTTGGTTTCATGGACGAACCAAACCAGACGAACTCAAAGTATTCCGAAACCTTGAGTGTGATATACCGAAACGACTTTCGCGATCCAAGGATCGCATCGCCGCGAACGGCGTGTCATTTGGAGGTCCGTAGCCCGAGTTATGGGCATTTGAACCCAAACAGTCCGATAACGGGGGTGTCGGGCCCGGGCCGACCCGGCCCGAGACCCCCCGGTTGGCCCGAACCGGGTCGACCCACCCCGGACAGGGTCGGCGCGGCCCGGCCTGGCGGACCGGCCAGGCGCCGGTCCGGCTGGACGCAGCGCGCCCAGGGCGCTGCCAGCTCCGCCGAAGGCCGAGCTGTTGGAAAAAAAACAGGGGGTGCATGCCCCCCTGTGTAACCGTGGACCCCCCTCATTATAGGGGGCTGTTGATACTAGCTGGGGGAATTTATTTCCCCCAGTTTTCTCCTTTCCGGCGGGCCCGACGTGGCCGGCCGGCTCCATGACAACGGGACCGGCGGTGGCCGGTCCCCTTCCGGCTCTGACACCGGCCTCCCGGCTGGCCGCCGGTCACCACGCTTCGTCGTGGCCCGAAACAGGCTGCGGCCCCTGTCGTCAGGCGCGGTGCGACAGCACCGCGCCCCTAAGCCGCGGCTCCGCTCCGGCCGCGGCGCCTACGACTTCCTTCGACGCGGCGCGACGGCGTCACGTTCTTGTTCGAATTCTCGGCGTGGCGCGACGGCGTCGCGTAAAAACATGCCGAGCGATTCTCGCATGGTGCGACGACACCACTCCATCCCGTTCCATTCACAAAGAAACAAACATGAACTTAGGAGGGCATTAAGCTGTGTTTGTGCGGTCCGGCCCCCTCTCGTTAAACGATAACATTTAGAAGATTAACCACGAAGTTCAACATGCTAGAATCAAGAACGGAAATAATTAATAAAATAACAATAATCCCCTACCTTGGTTTCAAGAGCGGAGCATGTCAACAAGCCTTGGAATACAAGCGACGCAGAGGTTGGGCGTCTTGGGAATCGAACGTCGATTCCGTTGACGTCAAGGTGCGTCCGAAGAGGTAACGTCACTGTAGAAGCTTCGTAAGCTGACAGAGAAAGCCCGAGGAGGAAGCGGAGTCTCCTTTCGTTGACACGGGAAAAATATCGAAAGAAGCGGCATCGTCGATCTTCGGAAACACACCGGCTGCGAAGAAGAGAAGAGACGCCATGTCTTTCACTTCTTATGGTGACAGCGTTCTTCGTCGGAGCCTAAGTGTTCTTCGCGTTCTTCGTCAAGGTTGAAGAAGATGAAGAATTCTCCCCAATACTCTCAAGGTGGAAAAAGATACTAACTAAAATAAAATAAGTCTAAACCTTATTTTATTTACACATCCTAACCTCTTTGAATTTCAATAGTTTGAAATTAAGTAAATCATCTCAATTAATAACTCAGGTTGTCAAAATTAAATAGAGTGGAGTTACTGGGGAGTTTAAGGGAAGTAGAAGAGTTAGGGATCGTGTGGGCCCCACCACACTTAATCCTCTCAAGGGAGGTTATGTGGATTTGGGTCCCACCTCTAACTCCCTTTGGGAGGAAAATAACCAACAAAGTTAAAAAAAAATTGTTCCACAATTTATTTAACTTCTTCTAATTTACCCCAAAACTAACTTTCATCCCGCATAAAACGCAACCTAAAAAAGGTCTCCTTAAGTGAATATCGGCGCTGCGAGTTCATCGGTGCCCTCAGAATTTGATTCCGGGCACCGGTTCAAAAGTTAGAAAAACCAGCTCGTTCGTTCACTGAACGTACCCGAGCCAATCTTTGAAAATTGATTCCGGGCACACCGGGCCTCGGAATCAGGTGCCGTCAGAAACCGCGCTCTTGTAAAATTCCAAAAAAAATTAAGAAAAAATTTCTCTAGAATTTTACGGTTCTTTACATTACTCCCACCTCAGGGCTTTACGTCCATGTAAAGATACATCAAAACTAGGGAAACAAATGAGGGTACTGAGCACGCATCTGAGCCTCCCGCTCTCAAGTTCTCTCCTGGAGGTTCCCGTGCTGCCATCTGATGCACACTAGAGGAATCAACCATCCACGTAGGACCCGCTCCTGTCGATCCTTGATCTCCACCGGGACCTCCGTAAAAGTCACCCCATCGTCAACGTCAAGCTCCCCATGGTCAATGATGTGCGTCGGGTCATGCACGTATCTGCTCAGCTGAGATACGTGGAAGAAGTCATGCACCCAGTGCAACTGAGGTGGTAGACCCAGGCGATAAGCCACCTCGCCAATCCTGCTGAGGACCTGGAAGGGTCCGATGAAGCGTGGGGATAACTTGCCACCACAGCCAAATCTCCACAAACCTCGTCGAGGTGAGACACGCAAGAAGACGTGGTCGCCATCCTCGAACTCTAGTGGCCTCCGCCTCCTATCAGCATATGACTTCTACCGGCTATGAGCTGTCCTCATCCGCTCCTGGATGACCTGGACCTTCTCTGTCATGGCCTGGACCATCTCTGGTCCCACAAGTGCTGACTCCCCAGGGTCTGTCCCGTACAATGGAGATCTGCAAGGTCGGTCGTACAACGCCTCGGTGCCATCCCGATGGTGGAGTGGTAACTGTTGTTGTACGCAAACTCCACCAAGGGTAGGTGGTCCTCCCAGCTACGACCAAAGTCGAGGACACATGCACGGAGCATGTCCTCGAGAGTCTGAATGGTCCTCTCCATCTGACAATCCGTCTGAGGGTGAAAGGCTCTGCTCAGACGTAGCTGCGTCCCGAACGCCTCCTACAATCCCTTCCATAGTCGGAAAGTAAAACAAGAATCACGATTGGAGACGATAGAAGATGGCACACCGTGAAGCCGTACAAACTCCTGAACGTAAATACATCCCAAGCTCTCCACTGAACCCTGCTCTCTGATGGGTAAGATGTGAGCCGACTTGGTGAGTTGGTAGACAATCACCCAGATGGAGTCGTGACCTCTGGAAGTGTGTGGAAGTCCAGTCACGAAGTCCATAGATATGTCGTCCCACATCCACTCCGGAACCTCCAAGGGCTGTACCAAGCCTGCTGGTACCTGATGCTCTGCCTTCACCTGCTGGCAGGTGAGGCATCGAGAAATGAACTCTGCCACAGCCTTCTTCATGCCTGGCCACCAGTGCTGTCATCTAAGATCCTGGCACATCTTCGCCACTCCAGGATGTACCTCCAAAGGATAAGTGTGAAACTCTCTCAGCACCTCCTCCCGTAAAGATACTGGTACCACGATACGTCTTATGAAAAGGATGTTGTGCTCTGCTGCAAATGAGAAACCATCAGGTGCCTGTCCTGAGAATATCTGTGCACGACGCGTCTCACAGTCAGTGTCCCCACGCTGTGCCTCTCTGAACCGCTGTAGAAGTGGAGGAGTGACTGTGAGTGACTGAAGGAAGGCTGCTCCATCTCTATCCACGAAGGATATCTGCAAAGAGGCTAACTGCTCCATCGCCTCCTCAAGTAGTTGAATGTCCGTCCTCCTGCTGAGGGCATTGGCCCCCACGTTACCCTTCCCAAGAGTATAGAATATCTCAAAGACATAGACCTGGATGAACTCGAGCCATCGCTGCTGTCTCAGGTTCAGGTCCTTCTGCGAGAGATGTACCTGAGACTCTGATGGTCAGAAAAGACTGTAAAGCGCTCGCCCATCAGGTAGTGTCGCCATGTCTTCAGAGTGAAGACCACTACTGCTAACTCCAGGTCATGGGTGGCGTAGTTCTGCTCATGCGGCCTCAACTGACGTGATCCATATGCGATCACTGCACGCTCCTACATCTGGAAACATCCGAGTCTGGTCCCTGATGCATCACAGTAGACTACGTACCCTACTCCCTCCTCAGGCTACCTCAAGATAGGTGCACTGGTCAATCTCTGTCTTAGCTCCTGGAAGCTCTGCTGACATCTGTCTGACCACACGAAGGGTTTCCCCTTCATCGACAAAGATGAGAGTGGTACCACAACTCTAGAAAGTCTGGAATGAATCTCCGATAGTATCCGGCTAGTCTCAAGAAACTCCGAACCTCCGTCACGCTCCTGGGTGGCTCCCAAGATAACACTGCCTCGATCTTCACAGGATCCACTGCAACTCCCGCCTCAGAGATGACGTGTCGAAATAAGTGGACCTCATGTATCCAGAACTGGAACTTCGAGAGTTTACCATAAAGCTGGTGCTCTCGTAGTGTGTCTATTACAACCCGTAAGTGGTAGGCGTGCTCCTCCTCAATCGCCGAGTATATCAAAATGTCTTCGATGAAGTCCACGACAAATCGATCGAGGTATGGCTAAACGATCCTGCTCATGAGGGCCATGAACATTGCTGGAGCATTGGTTACACTGAAAGGAATAACCAAGAACTCATAGTGGCCATACCGACATCTGAAGGTCGTCTTCTGCCTGTCCTCTTCTCTAACTCTGAGCTGATGATAGCCTGACCTGAGGTCTATCTTCAAAAACCACCGTGCTCCCTTGAGCTGATCAAAGAGTTCATCAATCCTCGGTAGCAGATACTTGTTCCTCACTTTCACCTGGTTCAGGCGACGATAGTGAACACAAAGTCACAAGCTCTCGTCCACCTTCTTGGCGAACAAAATCGGGGAAGCCCATGGTGAAACACTGGGTCGGTTGAACCCCTTGCCCTGCAAGTCCTCCAACTGTACCCGTAGCTCTCGAAGCTCGGCGGGGGCCATCCGATATGCTGGAGTCAATATTGGAGCTGTCCCAGGGTACAGGTCAATATAAAAGTCTACCTCTCTGCGAGGAGGTAACCCTGGAATGTCATCGGGGAAAACATCTGCAAACTGATCCACCACTGCAGGAAAACCAGGACTCCGCACGTCAACTGCTCCTAGGATGAGGCTAGCCAACTGATGAGTGATGGGTTGTCCTCTCCTCTGAGGAAGTCCATCCTGTGCTGCAAAGGCTCCCTTCTCACCGGTGAAGGTGAACCTGCTTCCATCGGTGCGTACACATTGCACCTTGCACCTAAAACAGTCAACCTGTGCATGGACCGTAGATTACCAATCCATGACCAAGATGACATCGTAAGGCCTCGAAGCCATTACAAGAAGATCCCAGCCGAAACTCTCGCCTCCTAGTGTAAGCTCACACTGCTGGCACCAGTGCGTAATCGTCAATTCTGCTCCCGTAGGAGTCTCTATCCGTAAGGATCGAGCCAACGGCTCTGTCGGAATCTCCGAGCTCCGAACAAGGGCAGCGACTATGAAAGTGTGACTCGCTCCTGTGTCTATAAGTACTGCAGCAAGGGTGGAGTAGACACAGATAGTACCTCGAATCATCTCGGGCGCGTCGTGGTCGTAGGCCTCTACTGCCCGGAGCTGTGCATGTCTCTGCCAGCCATCTCCCTGTGGTCGGGGTTGACCTCCTGGTGGTGGTGGCGGTAGAGCCTCAAAGCATCGCCCACCACCTGCTGCTCGGCCAGCTCCCCTGCCTCGTCCGCCTCCTCCCTGCGGACCGCCATGGTCGACCCTCTGCCTCTGCCTCGGTGGTCCCTCAACCGTCTGCTACTCCTCGGCATGGCGGGTCGGGCAGTCATGAGCCATGTGGCCCTGCCCGCCGCACGAGTAGCACTGCCTGCCCCTCGAAAGACTGGCTCCGTGCTGTGTGCCCCGCACTGCTGAGCCAGTGTCCTGAGGTTGTCTGCCATAGGGTCTGGTCTTCCTGGTCCCCTAAGTCATCCGTTGACTGCCTGCTGTAGAAGACTCTGCTACGTGCCGCCCTGCGGTGGGTCTCGGCACTGGTGTAGACTCAGCAGGAAAGCTCTCGATCAAAAGGTCCCTCTCCAGTACTCCTGTCTGAGTCGGTATGCTAAGGGAGATCAGCGATGCCCTGATCTCGTGTCTCAATCCCTGCTCAAAGGTTCAGGCCCGGAAGAATGGGTCTCGTACCATGTCGGTCGAGTAGCATGAGAGATCAGTAAATCTCACCGAGTACTGAGCGACCGTCATGCTGCCCTACCGCGGCTGAAGAAGCTCCTAAATGCGCACCGCACGGAGGGTGGCTGAGACGAACTCTGAGCGGAAGAGTCTCTCGAAATCTGTCCAGATGAGAGAGGCCTCATCGTGCACCTTGAGCATAAAGATCCACCATCATCCTGCTGCTGCATGCAGTAGGATCGCCGTGAGGATCACCATGAGGTCTGCTGGTATCCTCACTAGCCTGAAAACTCGCACGACTGCCTCCAGCTAGTCCTCGGCTGCCTGGGGGTCCATCTCCCCATGGAACCTGGGCGGTCGCTGGCGCTGGAACTCATGCAGTGCGCTGAGGCGACGTGCATCATCAGCGGCTGGTGCTGGAAGTATTGGTGGCTCGGCAGGTAGTGCTACTGCCGGTTCCACTACTGACAAAGGGCCCTGCACCGAGGCCTCGTCGCTCGGTGGGCTGTCATCACGCTCGACTCTCAGAACCCTAGCTGGCTGAAGTCGTGGGGCCATCCTAAAAAGGAAACAGGTGCGCCACGGTCATAACAGTATACCTGGTGAGCTGAAACAATGTAATCACAAAGAAAACTTGAATCACACACGCAATCAATGTTTTCGTGCATTAAGTCAAAAATCTGAAGTCAGGGTCCTGGTGTACGGATACGTCGGCCGCCGCACCAACACTAGACTCCCTGGACTGATAACCACACTCAATACGCTAAACACTATTGCATCACATAGAAAAGATCAGAGTTCGTGGAAGAACTGAACTCCTCTGATACCAATTTGTCACGACCCGTCCTCGGGGCCCGTGCCGTGACTACCCCAAGCCCGCCTTCCATAGGCCAGGGGCTGGCGACTAACACCAAGGCATAAATCCCAGTAAAAAGGGAAGGCATTACCTTTGTAAAGTAAACAAGAACCACAGAGTAAGAAAGCGAAAAAGTAAACACTAAGTAAAAATAGAGTACAACTGAATGTGCGGAAAAGTAAATGGGCCAGTATACAAACCCAAACTGAATGCAAAGTACAACTCAAAAGGGAAAATAGCAACTGTAAAGTAAAAGCCGCTACACCGAGCTGTCCACTGGAAATCCAACCTGAAGGGTGGGTACAGATGGCTCCACTACTCCTCGGGTGCCGTCGTCTGCTCCGAGCACATTCCGCCCAGTGGTCCACCTCCAGGTACCGTCATGCTCTGCGAGCCTCAACCACGATCAACGTTGGCCATCGTCTGCAACCAACACAAAGTAGTGCGGGCATAGCCCGTGCAGGGATGAGTATAAGCTACTCAGTAGGGACCCCGAGACCCTCGAAGGTCCCCCAAAATCCACAAAGGATAACCACAAAAGAAAGATACAATCACGAAGTAACAACTGACACTGCTTAGGTATATACCCATACATATACCTAAGTCATAAATTCCATTACGCTCCAACCTCCGAGCCCTAGTACCACTCAGTCCACACAGGAAAGTATACGTATTCCACACAGGAAAGAAAAACGTAATCCACACAGGATTTCACAACATAATCCACATAGAAAAGGAAACAGGATTCAGCTCACACAGGTATACTTCTTCGGAAGATGATAAAGATGATCACTGATCCATATAAGTCGTCGGACCCACAAAGGATCGATAGGTACTAACCCCCGCAAAGACCCACACAGGATCGGACCCACACAGGATCTGTAGGCGCTGGTTCACACAGGACCGCTGAGCGCTGACCCACACTGGATCAGACCCACACAGGATCGGTAGCACTGATCCAAATAGGATCGCTGAGTGTTGTAGTCGTCGTCGTGGAATCCACTGAGGATCTCTACACAGTCGTCGTCGCAGTCACAGTAGCAGTTGCAGCCAGCACTAGGGTTCCTGCACACAGCAAGCTCATTCGGGAGGGTCCGCTCCACGAGCCGAGAGGATGATACATAAACTGTCAGAAAGACCAGAGTTGATGTATCCAAAAGTTCCGTATCGTCAACAGGAACTCAACGCAACAGACGGTGCGTCAATCGGACGCCCGGTCAGAGAGTTATTGGCTTTTTCGTCATAGGAGCCCAGTTGGTTTTTAAGACAAAACCAACCCGACAGTACTCAACCTGCATCCAAACCTAGGGTGGAGTATGTAAAAATATCCATATCACTAATTGGAACTCAACAAAGTCGACGACACATCAATCGGACATCCGTAACTCATGATATGAGCGTTTCCGCTCCGAGGACCCGGTTGGTTTCGTGGACGAACCAACCCGACTGAACTCAATGTATTCCGAAACCTTGAGTGCGATATACCGAAATGACTGTCTCGATCCAAGGATCGCATCGCTACTGACAGCATGTCGTTTGGAGGTCCGTAGCCCGAGTTATGGGCATTTGAACCCAAATAGTCCGATATCGGGGGTTTCGGGCCCGGGCCGACCCGGCCCGAGACCCCCCGGTTGGCCCGAACCAGGTCGACCCGCCCTGGACAGGGTCGGCACGGCCCGGAATGGCCCGGCCCTGCTGGGCACGGCGCGGCCCGGCGCGGCCCAGCCCGGCCCAGCCGAGCCGACCGGCCGGGCGCCGGTCCGGCTGGACGCAGCGCGCGCTGCGCGCTGCCCGCTCGGCCTTTGGCCGAGCTTTTGAAAAAAAAACAGGGGGCGCCTGCCCCCCTGTGTAACCGTGCCCCCCCCCCCCTCATTATGGGGGGCCGTTGATACTGGCTGGGGGAATTTATTTCCCCCGGTTTTCTCCTTTCCGGCTGGCCCGACCTGGCCGGCCGGCTCCTTCACAACGGGACCGGCGGTGGCCGGTCCCCTTCTGGCTCCGACACCGGCGGCCCGGCTGGCCGCCGGTCACCAAGCTCCACCGCGGCCTAGAACCGGCCGCGACCTTTGTCGTCCGGCGCGGTGCGACGGTACCACGCCCCTCCACCGCGGATCCGCTCCGGCCGCGGCGCCTACGACTTCCTTCGTCGCGGCGTGACGGCGTCACGTTCTTGTTCGACTTCTCGGCGTGCCGCGACGGCGTCGCGTAAAAACATGCCGAGCGATTATCGCATGGTGCGACGGCACCATGCCATCCCGTTCCATTCACAAAGAAACAAACATGAACATAGGAGGGGATTCAGCCGTGTTTGTACTGTCCAACCCCCTCTCGTTAAACGATAAGATTTAGACGATTAACCACGAAGTTCAACATGCTAGAATCAAGAACGGAAATAATTAATAAAATAACAATAATCCCCTACCTCGGTTTCAAGAGCGGAGCACGTCAACAAGCCGCAGAAGACAAGCATTGCGGAGGTCGGGCGTCGCGGGAATCGAACGTCGATTCCGTTGATGTCGAGGTGCGTCCGAAGAGGTAACGTCGCTGGAGAAGCTTCGTAAGCTGACGGAGAATGCCCGAGGAGGAAGCGGCGTCTCCTTTCGTTGACACGGGAAGAAGAAAAAAAGAAGCGATGTTGTCGATCTTCAGAAACACACTGGCTGCAAAGAATAGAAGAGACGACACATCTTTCTCTTCTTATGGTGACAGCGTTCTTCGTCGGAGCCTAAGTGTTCTTCACGTTCTTCGTCAAGGTTGAAGAAGATGAAGAATGCTCCCCAATCCTCTCAAGGTGGAAAAAGATACTAACCAAAATAAATTAAGTCTAAACCTTATTTTATTTACACATCCTATCCTCTTTGAATTTCAAAAGTTTGAAATTATGTAACTCATCTCAATTAATAACTCAAGTTGTCAAAATTAAATAGAGTGGAGTTATTGGGGAGTTTAAGGGAAGTTGAAGAGTTAGGGCTCATGTGGGCCCCACCACACTTAATCCTCTCAAGGGAGGTTATGTGGATGTGGGTCCCACCACTAACTCCCTTTGGGAGGAAAATAACCAACAAAGTTAAAAAAAATTGTGTTCCACACTTTATTTAACTTCTTCTAATTTTCCCCAAAACTAACAGTCATCCCATATAAAACGCAACCTCGGAAAAGGTCTCCTTAACTGAATATCGGCGCTGCGAGTTCATCGGTGCCCTCAGAATAAGATTCCAGGGACCGGTTCAAATGTTAGAAAAACCCGCTCGTTCGTTCACTGAACATACCCGATCCAAACTTCGGAAATTGATTCCGAGCACACCGGGCCTCGGAATCAGGTGCCGTCAGAAACCGCTCTCTTGTAAAATTCCAAAGAAAATTAAGAAAAAATTTCCCTTGAATTTTACGTGTCTTTACACCTTGCATCAATTTTTTTGTCAGGATTACTGTATTTAACTGATAATTTGTATATACGGCATTTTATCGTATTTCACTATTCATAAAAAATTCTAGAATTTCAAAAATATACCAAATATTTACCCTAAGTATTTTTTTGATGTGTAGAATTTAAAAATTAATACCGTTTTTCAAAATTAATTTTCTAATTATTATTAATTTAATTTAAAATAAATTCATAGTTAATTCTAAAAATAATAATCTTAATGTGCCATTAGTTTTATTTCTCATTGAAAAACTAATTAAGATATCATTATCATATTGCCTTAATAAAATAAAATAATAATATTATTTACTATTCATAAGGGTCATAATACTAATCATATTACTATTCATAAGGGTATGTTACTATTCACCAAAAATCATTTTTTTTCTATTAGACTCCAAATGACTTACTGATCAAAACTCTAGATGACCAATTTTCGAAATTCAAAACATAGAAGTGGAAAATTTATATTTAACGGTAGGTTTTGACTATCACATAAATAACCTAGTGTTGATTTGAAAGAACATAGTGATGTATAGAATGTATTTAAGAGAAACATACCATAAAATGTTTGGGGAGCTACATCATTCCCTCCTTCAAACATTTCATCCTCGAAATTTTATGTATAAATACCACCAAAAATGTGTGGGTGATTCTTCTTCATAACATCCTCAGGTTCCCATGTTGATTCCACCATATTCTGGTTTCTCCAAAGAAACTTTACTAAATAATTTGTCCAATTTCTCAATAACGTCTCCCTTGTGTTAATAATCCTGATAGGATTTTCATAGTATGAAAAATCAGGTTCCAGTTCTATTTCCCCAAATGTGAGTACATGTGTTGGGTCTGGCATGTACTTCTTTAACAATGATACGTGGAAGACATCATGAACTCTGGAGAGATTTTTCCACATCGCTAAATGGTAAGCTATAGCTCCGATTTTTTCCAGAATTTCAAATGGTCCGATGTACTCTGGGCTCAGTTTACCTTTCTTACTGAACCTTAATACACCCTTCCATTGAGATACTTTTAGAAATACTTGATATAACACATGAAATTCTAATTCCATTGTCTAGTTGTCAACATAACTATTCTACATACTTTGGGATGCTTTAATATGGGCTTGTATTTTCTTCACCTTTGTCGTGGTCTATTCAATATATTCTGGGCCTATAAGTTTCCTTTCACCAACATCGTCCCAAGAAGTTGGAGTTCGACATATATTTCCAAATAATTCTTCATATGAAGCCATTTAAAAACTATAATGGAAACAATATATGCAGTAAAATTGCACCAATGGCTTGTATTGATCCCACATACCTTGTAAGTCCAGAGATAATGATCTCAGCATGTCTTCTAGTGTTTGAATAGTCCTTTCAGACTGTCTGTCAGTTTGAGGGTGATATACAGTACCCATACAAAGCTCTGTATTCAAAGCCTACTTGTGACTTTTCCAGAATTTTTATGTAAACATGGGATCTTGATCGGAGAAAATAGATAGAGGTGAACCACGAAGTCTCACAACTTCATTAATATAAAGTCTTTCCAGGTGCTCAAGTGGTAAATCCTCTCTTATAGGAAGGAAATTTTCTGATTTAGTGAGACGATAAAAAATTTCCCATATTGTATCATTCTTTATAGGTGTCCTCTGTAGTTGTGTGAAAAAATCAATCACAATGTTATCCCACTTCTACATAGGAATAGGTAGAGGTTTCATCAATCCTTTTGGATGTTGTCTCTCCTCCTTCACCTGTTGACAAACTAGACACCTTGACACGTAGTCAGCAATTTCTCGCTTCATATTATCCCACCAAAAATGTTCCTTCAAATCTCTATACATCATGGTGCTACTCGGGTGTATAGATAATTTTGAGATATGAGCATCATTTAATTTTCCCCTTTTTAACTCAAGTAGTGATGGAACACATAAACTCTTTCCAAACACTAGAACAAGTTCTTCATACAAGAAGTCATCCAGTATCCAATCCTTAACTGCATTAATTTTCTTGTGCAGATTCCCATCATCAGATTGTGAAATTTTTATCTTCTCTAGTAAAGATGGTTTGGAAATAATCTTAAAGAGGATTTTTGTTTCCCCTTCCTCAATAATTACCATATACATCTTCAATAGATCCATAAAAAGAAGATATCAGTTAATCCCCATTTGAGTCAGAAGGCCATGATCTTTCATTATTAATGCATGTTCCACCTTATTCTCCTTTCCTGGTTGGTAGTGTATTGAAAAATTGTAATCTTTGAGTAACTCAAGTCATATTATTTGCCTCATGTTGAGTAATTTTAGTGTGAAAATATATTTTAAACACATGTGGTCTGTATAAATCTAAAATCTCTATCCATATAGATATTGCATCATATTTTCAGAGAAAAGGTTACAGCTGATTACTCAAGATCCTGACTTGGATAATTTTTCTCATGAGTCTTCAACTAACTTGCTGCATAAGCAATAACTGTATCGTTTTTCATAAAGACACAATCCAGTCCATTCATTGATTCATTGCTGTATATTACAAATCCATCACTTCCAGATGGAAGAGTCCAAATTAGAGCATTGACCAATCTTCTTTTCAATTCATCGAACCGTTATATACATTCTTTTGTCCACACAAACTTAACTCCTTTACCTATGAGCTTGCATAGCGGGTTAGCCAGTCTGGAAAAATTCTGAACGAAACACCGATAATAACCTACTAAGACAATAAAACGGTGTACCTCAATTATGTTTGTTGGTGTGGGTCAATCTTGTATTTCCTTTGACTTCGCATGATCAACTAGGATTCCATCCTAAGAGAAAATATGAACGAGAAAAAAAACTGATTGAATCCAAAATTCAGACTTGCTAAACATCCCGTATAATTTATTTCTTCTAAGAGTTATTAGAATAACCAGCAAGTGATACTCATAGTCTTCATAGATTTTTGAGTATACGAAGATATCATCGACGAATAACACAAAAATTTTTTCATGATATTCCCTGAAAACTATATTCATTAAACCAATTAAAATAGAGGGTTCATTTGTCAGTCCAAAAGGCCTCACTGTAAATTCGTAATGCCCATACCTAGTCTGAAATGTTGTCTTAAAAATATCTTCCTTCCTCACATGTAACAGATGATATTCGGATCGAAGGTCAATCTTAAAAAATAATTGATCTCTATGAATTTGGTCAAATAAATCATAAATATGGGGCATATGATACTTATTATTTATTGTAATAGCATTGATTTAAAAGTAATCAATGAAAATCATCATGGATCGATCTTTCTTCTTGACAAAGAGGATAAGGTCTCCCCATAGAGAAACATTAAGTCGAATAAATCCTTTTTCACTCAAATCCTCTAGTAGTTTCTTTATCTCTACTAATTCCAGAGTGGCCATTCTATAGGGAGTCTTTGATATAGGCCTTACATCAGGAATTAAATCAATAGAGAACTCAAATTCCCGCTCTGGAGGATTTCCAAGTAAATCCTCTAGAAATAAATCAATGTATTCTTTCACAATGTGCACATATTCAATTTGAAGATTTATTTCCTCACCCATAGATATTGGGGTATATTCCTCTCCAAGTATTGTATTCAGTAGTGTTACTAGGGGTGGCAATAGATAGGAATCAGCTGGCGAAGTTTCCTCCCTAAATACAAGGGATTATACGCCATTTTCAAAAATCGTAGCATCCTTATTTGTACAATAAATCTTTGAATATTAATTTGATATCCAATACATACCAATAATTATATCAAATTCAGTCATTGGTATGATGATAAGGTTAGCAACTAGAGCACCGTTTTGTGTCTGGAGAGGGACTAGTTGACATACCTTGGTTGCAATGATACATCCCCGGGGAGTATTGACTGAAAACTCATTTATTTAATAAAATTAGAGATATATAATTTTCTTTAAAAACTGGGTTGATATAAAAGAATGTGATGATCCAGAATCAATACAGTATAGGCTACGTTTTAAGGAACAATTAAAGTACCTTCCACCATGTCATTAGGAACTTCAATCTCTGCAGTTGTGATTTCATAAGCTTGTCCCTGATCCCTTCGCCCTCTCTATTCTATATTTCTTTGACATTTTGGACAACAATAAGCATAGTGTCACATCTCCCGACAATTATAGCATTAAAAAACATTGGCTTCCTTCTTCCCATTGCAATCACCAGTAAAATGGCCATTCTGACAACATTTGTAGCATAATACATTTCCTTTTAAACATGCACCAGGGTGTTTCCTTCCTCAATTGTCACATGGTGGAAATTCAACTCTTCCCTTATTCCCTGTTTCTTTATTTATTTTTTCAGGGTTTCTAGCAGCCCTATTATTTTCATGATATCCCTTAATGTCATAATACTTAGAGAATTATTTTTCTGTCTTGATTGAACCTGAAACTATATCCACATAAGATGAGAAACTTTGGGAGACCAGTGCCTGTCAGAGGAATGACTTTAAGCCATCAATGAATTGATCAATTTTTCAACTTTGATTTCGTATGTAGTCCACAACTTCTCTTTCAGACCTTGTAAAGTTATCTTTGTTATTGCAACATTACCATCTTCCTTCTGCATCAAAATCAATAAATGCCTCTCCATATCTGCTCTTTGTTCACGTGGAAGGTATTTCTCCATGAAGATTTCCGTAAAGTCCCTCCACTCCATATCCTCTATTTTTTCCTCATCATTTGTGTTTTTTATTAAGGACCACCACTGATCCACATCAACCGATAGACGATATACTTCAATGAAAACCTTATCTCATTCATTACATCTCAAGGAGAGAAATATCTTCTCAAGGGAACATACCAAATTCTCTTCTACATAAGGGTTTGTAGTCCTGTTGAATGATGGAGGTTGTTGTCGCATAAAGCGATCTAATATAGATGATCCATGTGGTGGATCCAGATGCTCCATATAGGTAAGGTTGTTATTCTTAACCTGAGTAAGTAATCCTAGTATAGTTATGAGTTGCTCAGCACCATAGCTAATATCATTATCCTGCATCAGAGGGAAATCCCTATAGGGGACACATGTGTTCGTGTGGTTTCGATTACTTCCACATAGAACCATCTCTAGATAATGGAATACACTGGACTAGGTTCTGAATTATAATGTATAATCTTAACTTAAAACAATACCTAGAAGAAAAATGATATCCTACGTATGGCTAATCCCATATTCACAAAAATGGTTTATTTGAAACATATTTTACATTTCAATCCTTCATAATGGCTTGTAAAGAAAATGTGAATTATCCTTATAATATCCCCCATGAGTGTTGTAAGAAAGAGTGCAGCAAGGCCTATTGTCGTGCACCAGTTCCCATTTGAGTCTAGCTCAAAGCGGTGTTTTCGGGTTTTACCCCTAGATACATCTGTGCTAGAGACACCTCTACCTTCTTGTATCCAAAGAGGAATGTATTACTTGAAAGATCCACATAACCTATTCCATACCAAAATACCAGGACATTATTGTATGTATATCCTTAAAGACTACATTAGGGACTCTTTTCTAATTCTACGTTATCTAAATATTGTTTCCAAGTACTCTACTAAACTTCCTCTAATACCAATTGTAAGGTCCCGACCCCATTTTCCCAGAACCAGTGCCTTATTTGATTACATTGGCATATTTACAAGGAATAAGCATCCAAAAGGACCAAGTAGTTTATTATTATTTGAAACAAGATACATAAATAAGTTCAAAATTATAATAAGAAAGGAAATACGACAGTAATTTATTCCATTAGAAACATCCATGCCTCCTAGATTATGCTTGCAAGTCATTCATAATTTACATCCTCATATCCTTAGAAAAATTAATCATAAGAAAGGGGTGAGATCAAATTCTTAGTAAGAGTAAGAAATACAGTGGAAGATATCATAATCCTAAGACATTGAGCATAATTGAAAACAAATACCTTTAACAATAAACTTGACCACATTATGGAAGGAATATGAGCAGAGAAAATAATTCCATAATAAAACATAATCGTGGGTATTATTTTATTTGAATAATCACAGGAACATTAAATTAATAGATTCATAATGAGGGAAGTGCATATGTTGAACATTCTGAAACATTTTTTCAAGGTCTCAGCCAAGACATCTAATGATTAGGGCCTCGACCAAAATTCATATAACACATTGGAAAAGGCCTCTGCCAATTCCACATCTATTTGTCTCATGAGAACTACAAATTCATCGAGAGGCTATAGCGGGACCCACCCGTCACAGTATAAGTCCAATGAATTCCTCATATAAGCAGGGATATACATAAACAACATATACATTCATATTGAAACTATCATATGAAATGTAACTAACTTTCCCCAATCATTAAACATCAAACAGAAACCATTCCGAGTAATATTGTGAATGGTTTTAGGATAGATCATCCAGAATATAGTTACTAATAAACCATTAAATAAAATATGGTAGATGACTTCATAAATTATTAAACTCAATAATACCATGGGCTCAACAAGAGTGTTTAATTAGATCAAATCACTCTTATAAAATTATTAAGCAATTCTTGAGATAAATACTCTTTCATTTTGAAAAGAAGAGTTATTTTGGAAAAAACATTGTATAGAACTAGAAGTGAGGTAAGATCATATTTTCCTAATAAAATGAGTGATTTTATAAATATAAAGGTTTCCAAAAATAGTTTATAGAGTGCCCGTTAAAATAGGTATGAATTGGAGAAATTCCCTTTAACCAGGCTTGTATTTTGGAAACAATTTTGAAAGTTCATTTTAAAATGTGTAACTATCCATAAAATAAGGAATGTTTCTTGTTTGTAAACATATATATAATACTCACACAGAATATATCAGGATTACTTAACAATACATATGTTTTTTATTTAGGTAATTAGACAATGAAAGTAACCCGAATGAGAATGGAAGTTCTGGTTGAAAACCCTTACTTTAACTCCAAACGTGTTCCGCTCTTGAACATAATCTCCTGGAATATAAAATTATAAATATTAATATCTTGTTTAAAAAACCTATTATACATGTATTTAGTTTATCGTAATTATGTTTAGTTTATTTACACCATTAAAGATAAGTTATGATATTGAATTTTGTTATTATAGGGTCTTCGTTTTCTTTATTTTCATAATCTGTACACTTGTTTTTAGTAATGGAGTTCTTGTGGAATGATTATAAATCTGAAGAATTGGAATTATATATTATTTATGAACATAATGAATTCATTATTTTCATTTATATCATTTGGTTAAATGGAATGAGGATGAATCATTAGATGACAACCACTTCGATTATTCTGTGATATTTGGATTATTATGAACCTGTTTTGTCATATAACATATTTATGAGTACATATTATTGTTACTAAATAATAATTATGTAATAATAAATATATAATATTCTTTTTCAACAATAAATATGGTTTCATGACCAGTAATTAAGAAGAAAATGAAGAACGAATCTTCATCGTCCACGAAGGCAATAAATTGGAACATCATGGACATTGATTTCGTTTATAAAAATAAAAAGGGACGGAGTAAGAATATTTATGATGTTTTTTCCATTCATGTGATATAATTTTACTATATAGATGATACTGGAGTAATCATGATCATTGGGATAGAGGAGGTGAGGAAATAATAGAAAAAGAAGAAAAACTGAAATGAAATCAAATGAAGAAGAAGGGTGCTTGACCTCTTGAAATAACCTCCTTGAGAATCTCTTTAAGGGAAGGGGTTTTGGTATTTTGGAAATAAAAGAAGTATTTTAGATTTGGGGATAGACTATGGAAGGGTAATTGGGAAAAACATTTAGGAGCTTCAAGGCATAGATAAGTGAATAGAAGAGGGAGTGGTGAGGGGTTTTTATTGAAGAGGAGAAGAGTAAATTTTTAATTTTTAATTCATTATTTAATTATTTCCCTCAAGAAAAAAAATAGTGTTGTTTCATGTGACCGTTAATATTAATATGTTCATGTGAGTTTGAAACAAGTGGCCTTGAATCACTTGTGATGTCATAAATAGTGTATTTAATTGATAATTTGTATATACGGTATTTTATCGTATTTGACTATTCATCAAAAATTCTAGAATTTCAAAAAAATCCCAAAAATTTACCATAAAGATTTTTCAACATGTAGAATTCTAAAATGAACTTAATTTTTCAAATTTAATTTTCTAAATATTATTAATATAATTTTTAAATAAAGTCATAGCTAATTTGAAAAATAACAATCTTAAAGTGAAATTAGTTTTATTTCTCATTGAAAAACTAATTTATATCTCATTATCTTATTGCCATAAGAAAATAAAATAATATTATTATTTACTATTCATAAGGGTCATATTACTATTCATATTACTATTCATAAGTGTATGTTACTATTCACCAGAAATCATGTTTGTTCTATCAGACTACAAATGACTTACTAATCACAACTCTAGAGGACCATTTTTCAAAAATAAAAACATAGAAGTGAAAAATTAATTTTTAATGGCTAGGTTTTTACTATCTCCAAAATAACCTTGTATTGTTTCGGAGGAACGCAGTGATGTATTGAATGTATTTAAAAGAAACATACCATAAAATGTTTGGGGTGCTACATTATCATGGAAGGACATCAAATATATTCTTTCTGACCATTTCTATCTATATTTACTGGGGTTGGCCATGTTTATAGATCTCTTCAAGCTGGGAAAGGTTGATGATAGATTAAGGGAGATTGAAAAACTATTGGATGAGCTATTGCAATTTTAACTAGATATTGTATAAAACATGATTATGAAGACTCTATGGATCAAGTTAAGATTGGAGTTTGATATTTGTTCATAGGTTACCATCCTTCTTGTACTAATTTACTAGATAGATCATCGATGGCCAAGATAATCCTAGATCGAATTTTGAGTTTCTTGGGAGTATCTTCTACTCAATGTGGTAGTGTGTTTTCCTCTAATGTAAATAGGAATAGAAATGAATCTCATGGTATCACTCAATACAAGGGTGTCTCTAAACCTCCTATTATACCTAGAATAGACCCTTGTACTTTATACTAGTGTGGAAATCCTGGGATTTATATGGGGGTTTACACTGTGGAATCAAAGGTATGTGCCTCCTCCCGACACTCAGGTCTTCTACATAAGTTCTTTTATGTTTATTTCACTTCACATAGTTGAACAAGATCATCAATGCCTATTAAAACAACACAATAATTAGATGCTTCAGGTATAATGTTTTTCCAACCACATGGATCCAGAATAAAGCTAATTCATATAGTGGAAGAGTATTCAAAGGTGGGAGATACAAGTCTAGTTACTATGAGAGGCACCAGTACTATAGAATTATTCCTTAGTGACTTAACTATTTCATACGACTACATCTCATTGACTTATTTCTAATTGTATTGTTAACATACATTGTATTCCTATAGATATTTTTTTCTAATGTGATGGATATAGCTACACCACTTAGAAATAAGAGAGTCTATGGTGACTTTTCACTCACTTGCATTTTCTCTCTGTTAGATGTTGTGATTCCTTATAGTTTTATTGTTCTTAACATGAATCCACATGAGGAAATATTTGGGATGGATTTGATAATTTCAAATAAATCCCTGATTTTTTTCTTTGTTGGGTCTGCTTCACTATGCTATATGGTGTGTGTTGTGTCTTCTATGGTAAATTGGACCCAAGGTTGAGTAGTTTCAGACCTTTTTATCCATAGTTGGAGAAAGTAATATCTAATTTATCTTTCGACCTAGATAGAAATTTTCTGAGTTGTGATCTCTATCTAGTTTTAGTCAAGTTTCCTAGTTTCATCCATTATGATTTCTCTAGTTTGGTATTGGTAATGGAGGAAGATTACACTATCAAATTAGTGTCTGGTATATAATCAATATCTAATTATTCTTACCAAATTGAACAAGATTAAATGAATTATTTGACCACTATGTTGGATGATCTTTTAAGGAATGGAATCATATGCTATAGTGATTCATATATGGGGGGTACAAGTTCACATTTCTATGAAATTTGATGGGTTACTTCACTATTCTGTTGATTATTTATATCTCATTGATGTTATGTTAAATAAAAAGTATATTTTTCCCATATGGATGATCTATTTGACGATTTGAAGTGGTAGAAGTGGTTCTTTGAGATTTATATTATGTCTGGTTACCAATGATTTAAAATAAATGATTTGTACATTCATAAAACCACCTTTTAGAGAATATATTACCATTTTGAGTACCTTGTCATGATATTTTGTGAAATTAATTTCCATTTAGTATTTATTTCATTAATGAATATGATTTTCCATGAGAATCATGATACATTTGTGGTAGTATTTATGGATGAAATATTAATTTGATATATGTTTGAAGAAGATCTTATGTGTCATCTAATAGAAGACAGGGTATGACTGAGAAACTTCTAACCATATGCCATGGATTGAATGTTGGATAAACTGATTTTCGATGTGAATTTATTGGGACACACGGTGTTGGATCATGGTATATCAGTTGATCCATAGAAGGTAAATGATGTTATGACATGGTAACAACTAGAAAATGTTTTCAATATTTTCATATTATTGGGATTAGATTTGTATTATAATAGGTTTTTAATAGACTTCTCAACATTGGATTCTCTAATAAATGATCTAACATGTAACTGAGTAATTTTTTTGGGATGAGAAATGTAAGAAATAATTTTTCATCTGAAAGTATTTCTGACTACTACACTAGAGTATACCATCTTATTGTCCTTTCAAGGCTCTCTAGTCTTTTAACATGTATCAAGTTCCTTTTTTGGATTCATTTTTATGCAAGGTGATCATGTCTTTTCTTATGGATCACACCAACTTTGGCCACATGTGAAGAATTACCCGACCCAAGACCATGAACTCAAAACTATGATGAACATGATTAATTTTCTTTGGTACTAGTTTTTTGGAGAATGTTTTATCATATTTTCATATAATAATTGATTGAGTTATATATTATATAAAATGAATTATTATCTCATCCATATGAATTGGTTGAAATATCTGTAATGTTCGACTTTGACATCACCTATAACCACGAGAGTGGGAATGTAATCAATAATTTTTGAGCCAAAATATTCCAAACTAGGAAGTGATTGAATAACCCAAAGAGTGAATATTGATAGCTCATTTTTCAGAGTTGCAGATTAGAGTTCAGGAACCATAGAATGAGGATTCCCTAGCCAGTATATAGTCAAAATCATCTCATATCAATATGATTATTCAATATTATCATTTTTATGGTGAGTTACATATCAGTAGAGTATCTCTATATAGTCGAGATACTTTACCATGCTGTATATTCACTAATGAGGGAATTTTGTTCTATTAAAATAGTTTTTATGCTATTAATTCTAAGGAATGTTGGGATGTGGGATTTCCATAACTCCCAGTGGGAAGTAAACCTAGGAACCACAAATATGTTTTATGAAATTTAGTGGAAATTCTTATGGTGAGGTATGAGATTAGGAATTTATGATTTTGTCCCTCATTGTGATACATTACAATAGTTCAAGACCATGTACTAAAACCCCCCAAGTATTCTTCAGCCACTTCTAGTAATAACATAGAAACGGGATAAGATATCTATTGGATTTTTGGCAGGGTTTCCATATACTTAGAGATGAGAGAATGTTATTTTGGTTGTGATTGATCAAATTACTAAATCAGATTACATTATACTCATTCAAGATTCATCCAAAGTTGAGATATTCAGATTTCCCTATGATAAAGAGATTGTTCAGTTTTATGACGTTCCATTTAACATAGTCTATGATATGGATCCATGTTTCACATATCTTTTTGGTATATTCTTATAGGGGTCACCAATATATCAATCCCATTTGGTTATGGGATACAATATATATTCTATTGGCCAAAAAGAAAGAACTTTGTAGATTCTTGAGGATATATTGCATGATTGGGTTGTAGAATTTTTTGGGTATAGTTATACTGATATGGTGTGGGTGGAGTTTTCTTAAAACAATAGTTACCAATCTATGATGAAAATTGATCAAAATGCGACCACTTATGGACGAAAATGTATGTTGGATAATGGTGAAAGTTCCTTTGTTTTACCATGCCTAGATATAGGGATGGAAGAAAAGATTCATTTGATTGATCAAATTATGTTGATGATAAAAATCCAGTATAAATCATATACTGATCTTAATCGCAAAACATAGAAATATTCAGTTGGTGACTAGGTGTTCTTGTATGGTTCACCTCATTTGATTCATCATTGAATTGGGAGATAGGAGAGGCCTAGTCCTTATTTATTTGGACCTATTGATGGTTTAGAGAAGGGGAGGAATGTTTCTTCCATTTATCACTTCCACAACAAATTACCTCAAGAAATAACATGTTATGTGTGCCTCAATTATTAATGTATCTACCTAATCGGTCTCATGTTATGCGACAGAGTAATCTAGAGGATGAAACCGATTAATCAATGACTGAACAACATGTGAGGGTAGTTTATTAAAAAATATTGTTATTTGTGGGAGCATGATAACGTTGGTTAGTGTTCTATGGCTATAGAGTTATAATCTCAATGAGATGTGGGAGAGGGAGACACTAAGGATGGAGAATTGGCCGCATCATTTAATCATGGATGCTACATTGTTGGCTTCCAAGGGTAATAATGTTTCAATGGTGTGGGGGTTTTGAAATTATATTTCAATTTTTAGGTAATCAAGAACCCATATTTTTACTTTATTGTGTTTGAATTTCATTTGAAGGTTTTTTGAGTGAAAAAATAAATATTTTTACAGATTTTGGGCTTTTCAATATTGTTGTACAGTATTCCAAAACCATGTACCCTACTTGAAAAATAACGTGAAAACTGATGTAGTTGGGGTTGTCAGGGTTCAAAGATGGTTCAAAAACACATGCGAACATCTAAGAGAAATCATGATTCTAATTAAAAGAGGTTCATATCTAGGGACCAAATTTTTTCTAAACCGTGTGTCCATTCACTACATACAATGTGTATGTTGTTTTTTAATATGAAATTTAGTTTTAAAATCCCAATACCCCTATTAATTTCCTTGTTGACCTATTTGACCTAAATATGATTTCATCATCAAGGAGGGATGTAACACCCTTCCTCACCACTCCTAATTGAAATTTAATATAGTTTAATGATGTTTTAACTTTTCATTGTAGGTTTTCTCTTCCCGTTCACTATCTCTAGATATCTCTAATGTCCACTGTAGTTCTTTATAGTTCTCCATGTCAGTTAGAGGATCTAATGTCATTTTTTTATCATGGATCTAAGGGTAGTTCTTATATCAATTTATTTTTTTCTTCATTATTTTATATCTATTATGGAGTTATGTTTTTATATTTCTTGATCCCATAGTCGGTGGTTTCATTTTGATTTCCCAATTTTCATAACCCTATATTTCTTGATTTAAACTCAACTATTTGAATAAGAATAAATATCGTAAAATTTCTTCAAATTAGTTTATTAAATACCCAATTCCATTGAAATAGTGTATTTCGATTTGAAATTGGATTTTTGGCATGAAATAAGGAAAGCCTCCTTACTTTCATTGAAATGGGGTGTATCTGTAAAATTCTTGTAATTATGTGAAATTTTAACAGTTAGATTTTTATTTTGAAATTAATTTTTCTAATTTAATTAAAAAGGGTATTTTAGAAAAATGTCAGAAATTATTTTCATAAAATCCCATTGATTTCAACTAGGAAATGGAAGTATTTTATAAAAAAAATATTTTAATTTTTATATTTAAAAATTGAATGATTTGATATCATTAATTGGAGTAATTGTTTTTTTAATAATTTATAAATTAAATTTACCAAATTGTTTTGTAAATTAGGTAATATAAAAGCCTTTGGTAGTCTATGAGTTATTTGAGAAATAGTCCATAATTTAAACAACAAACCATATATCTATAGTAGTCACATACCTGATAGAATGTTGATGAGTGATCCATGGACAGTATCGAGGGGAATGTGTCTACAAATAATATCGTGTAAACAATTTGATTTATGGAGTACATTATCCGGGATCTATTATACCTACTCTATTAAGACCATTTATATCACCTGTTTTAGTTTGAAATAAATAAATAGATACGTATATATTTATATATATATATATATATTCAAAATATTTTTGAAAACATTCTACCATACATTTTGAATTTTAAAAAACAATTTTATATAAAATGTTTATGAAGGCATCTTTTAAAGAACATTTACATAGTTGTAAATATGAAGAATGAATTTTTAATATTCATTTAAAATACCAAAAATTATTGTTTAAAATTGAATGTATTATTTGGTTTTTTAAATTTGGATTCTAATTATGGAATCTTTAGTTGGACAGTACTAGTAGGTTGAGTTGTTTATAACATTTTGACTTTGTATACAGTTTTTTTAGTGGATTTTTTTCTATGCGTATACAGTTTTTTTCTCTTTCTTCTAATGTGTTTATAGAAAAAAATTTCCCATATTAAAATCATATGATTTCATGTGCTAGTTACCAGCCCATGGCATTTGGTAATTCCCTTTGGGCCATGTTAGGACGCACTTAGTTATCAGAATATCAGGATACTCATATAGGTTCGCGACACAATGAACTAATTTTTATTAACCGATATTTAATTTTTATAAATAAAATTTAAATCCAAATAAAAATATAATTTAGCATCAAAACAATTACAATAAAACACATTTTCCAATTAAAATTTATTATTTCCCCTAATAGTCAAAACATGAATTTTCACCGAAAAATACCAAAAATTTAACCAAAATAAATTTTGATATTATACATATAAAATTACGATCATATTTTTATCTAAAAATATAATTGTATAAAAAATTATTATTAAAATAAGTCTTCATGGAATGGTGACAGAAATTACTTTTAGAAAAAATAGAGCATTTAATCCGTAAAATTGGATCTATTCTAATTTTATGCATATATAAATTATTGGAGGAATACCAAAATATTTTGGGTATTTTATAAAATAGATATTTTATCAAAATTTCTCAATAACATTGATTAATTTAATTTATTAATAAAAAATTTCTTTTGTGGTCAAGAAAATAATTTTTTTAAATTCACAACCGTTATATTAATTTTTTTTTATATTTTAAGTACTAATTAACTGATAAATAATGAATTCATTTCACAATCATGAGGATCCAGTGTTTAATAATTTATTTAATCTGGTAAATATATTACATTATAATAGATAGATGATAAATATTGTAATATTTTAATAATGATATTGATAATATAATGTATTTTATTAATACTTGGTCTTGAAGGTCACAAATGCCATCCAAGGAACATTGAATTTTGTGTCACAGGAGCCAGACATGGTGTTGAGTATACCGATAGCTATTATATGTGTTTCATTTAGTAAAATCATTACTTGGTGTTGTGTATAAAGAAATAATAAAATTCTGTGACATGCAATGAATGAAATCAAAATAATATAATTTGTTATAAAATAACACTAATTCATAACAACTTGGGTTGTTACATTATACTCCCTTCAAAATGAATTTCACCCTCTAAATTATTCATGATTATAAATGTTTCAATAATTTAATCCTTCATTCATAGAAGCCCACCTCAATAAAATTAACACTAAAAAACCATTAAAATACAAAAATTGGAAACATAATAGTTTCCAAATATAACTCAGATCTATAGTTCCTTATAAGAGAACATTGGTGAAAATTAAATATATGAACATGGAAGAGAAATATAAAGATAAACATTTGATGGAGAGTGATTGAGAATATTGTAAGGGAAATGTTATCAATTAGATATACATAAACCAAATAGTCTTGAAAATAGTCATTGATATCATCAATGAAGATTATAACAGGAAAACATCTTATTTCAAGACCATTTTATTAAAGATGAATAATTTTCATTAGAAGATAAACATATTTGATTTGAGTACAATATCAACCTTTCTACACCTTGATCGACTTCAACTTTATATATTATTCCATGAAATGGAATCAATTTTTTAATTATTGAAGCACATGTGGATCAGATATTTATAAATAGGGTGGATGTTCATTCCATAGATCCATATCACAAGAAAATAAGTATTCCATTTTATCCAATATGAATCAATACTCATATAGTGATAAAATAATTTAATCCCTAAAACATCATATGATATTTAAAATAAACCATTCCCAAAATGGTTAACCTTATAATCCATCTGAATGATCAAACAAAAAACCTTTTGAAATAAATTCACTAAATATATCAAAAATACCATATCATTTTCCCTTCATATATTATAATTTAGTTATAGATTGTCACATAAAAAACATGTGAATACCTTCACTATTTTTCTCTTGAAACATCGTATTAACGTGATTTATCATAAAACCTTATTTAAAACATGGATTCCTTTTTATTATCAAGATTATTTGAAGTATTCCATCAATCCAAGAAAAGTTTTAAACATCATCCATGATAACAAAGTCCAATTTTCAATAAATTAATAGTTAATTACATGGTAATAGTTAAAATACAATTTACATTATACATAATTATCTTTTTATTGTATCTAAATTTTTTCTCTACAATAGGAACACATTAAGAGTACCTTCCAGTAGTTAAAATATCCCATTTATATTAAATTAGCATGATTGTTCATCAACACCATTCAATATATATTTGAAAATACTTAATGGAAAAGTAATCATTCATGATTCATATAACATAATTCTTCAATTACTATACATATAAACTTCAATCATAATTTTTTTAATCCATTATATAGGATTCTATATCTCAATACATAATAAAAATTTCTAAGAATTTGATAAATGAATCATTAGATGATATTCCTCATCGTCAAATTAACCATGTACACAATACAATTAAAACATTCCATAATTATAACATGTCATTCATGGTCACTTTGTCAAATTCAGTATAACCAGTACTCATGCCACCTTCCAGAATATATTCCTAATATTACCACTTAGGACATCTATTTCCTTAATACCTATACATTCCACATATAGAAAATTAAAAATTAAACCAATTACTTATAGTTCCTTTTATTTGATAAGACTAGAAAACATGGTGTGAGAAAAATATTACATAACAGAATACCACATAATTATTAAAAATTACATATTTGGTTCCCAAATCAAGATACATTAATTTTAAAATATTACAACATAATATTATCATTATATTCATCGTTAGAAATATACATATAAATATCACTAGGAATCTTAAAAGAATTTCTCAACCTAGATTCCAAATGACGACTAGACCTTTCATTTGATACGAACTATAGCGACCCAGGCTTAGTATACATGTATATTAGGTCCATAAAGATGATTATACAACATATTAAAATATTAAATTCATGAGGTCAGTAAAATTTTAACGTCATTGGAATCCTGAAAAAATAATATTCTATCATAGTGAAAGATCTTCAACATATCAATGAAAGATATTTTCCAATATTAGTACTACACAAAACCATTCTTCATAACCTGTGAAATAGAAAAAATAAAAAGGTCATGTCCTTAGATGCTCAATAAGGTAATAAAAGGAAGATATGTTAGCATAACATGAGCATAAGGTTATGATTACATGATTGTATAATTTTAGGATCATACATAACATATAAATGATTGTAATCAATATTCATGATCAAATGATTGAATGTTGACAACAAATAGATCATATGGTAATTGATAGAATAATCCATGAAATCGTAAGATATGAATAAGACATGGAATTTGTGGAATAAACATAAGGATGTAAAATCATTCAATATAACTCAATTCTCACTACCAAAACATATTTGGGAACTTCATGGGGTTTACACTTACATTTTTTGAGTGACAACCATCCTTAAGAATAGCTAATTCCTTATTATGGATTAGGTTATACCTTTTTACGATGGTGGATAAATCCTATTGACTTCTGTCTATAATTATTTGTACAAATATAAATCATTAAATAATGAAATGAAGAAACATATCAAATACCCCATAATACACGATATATCAGGCCTACTTGACACTATCTTGACCACCCCATCATATCAACACTAATGAGTTTACTCGGTTCTATTTGGGACACTACATGGAATAATCTATAAAGATTTTACCCAAAAATATCTAGGTCACCTCAATATATAAGATATAACTAGCATAGTGAATGTTGTATGGGCCAACCCATCATAAATTATATAATGGGATAAACCA
Source organism: Viscum album (assembly GCA_963277665.1). Taxonomy (NCBI): domain Eukaryota; kingdom Viridiplantae; phylum Streptophyta; class Magnoliopsida; order Santalales; family Viscaceae; genus Viscum; species Viscum album. The sequence goes on from OY728160.1 coordinate 447,656,183, forward strand.
ATTATATCTAGCCCACCCCATCGTATAAGTTATAATAATCATACATGATGATATTTGGAAAACCCCATCATATATTTAACTTCGAGGAACCAAAACATGAATACTGTATAGAGATCCTTCATATCATCATAAAAAATCATAAAACAATTATTTATCCATAACATTATTAATCCATAGAAAATAAATGGGATTCTTGTAAATATCATAGAAACATGATTTATTCTTATAAATGGAATGGGTTCCATAAACATCATTTCATAATCACATAAACCATTCATAAAAATTAATATTATTTGAATCCTTGTATCATATACGTATTAAATTAAAAATCTATATCAAAATCATTTATCTTAGATGTAGAGGGATATGGAAATATTACATTGAATAGATCATAATGAAAAATAACTATTCATTGGAAATAAAAAAAATATTTTCCAATATCCATTTCATTTGAAAACACATTAAAAACATTTGATGTCATCCGTAAAGATAATTAAAATAATTTCTTCTAAAAATTATCTATTACAATTGAAAACCTATTTTAAAAACATAAAATAGTTTAATGACCTTTTTATTTGAGAATAAAATTTAAAACATACCGAATAATCATCATGTAAATTATAGTAATTATGGAGTATATATACGTATACACTGAACATTCTTTATACATCATAAAATGATTAGAAAAGTGGCTTGATTAGAAAATTAAAAGTAGGTTACTATTTAGAAACTATTTTGTTAAAAATTTAACTCATTGATAAAACATTCTTATAAATAGAAGTTGATAATAGTAGAAATTTTTTTATATCATTTTTAGAAATCATGGTTTTGAATGATCAGATATTTTCCACCGATGGGAGAGATAAAGTCATATTTTCTTAAAAACACATTATTAATTATATTAGGTACCAGAAACAGAAAAAGTTACCATTACATTAATATATAATGAACAATTTTATGAGAATATATCTCATTAGTGTTCATGAGATATGTATCATATGATTTCAACAATGGAAGCATAATCATAAACAATCCTTATGGATGATGATATTGTAGAAATACAATATTATCAATCTGGTAGGATTGAATCAAAATCCCCATGAATTAATAAAATTAAAAAAAGAATAAAATGTCAATAAAATATTTCTATTATATATATATAATGTAAAATGGTAATATATAATCCACATAGAAGTATATAGGTTTATATCTAGGAATGTGTCTCAAAGAAGGAAAATTGAGAGAAAAATAACGTATAGATTTGGTAACCTTTGAACCATACACCGCGTGAAAACATATAATAAAATACACTATAAAATACTAATAAATTTTATTAATCAAATAATATAATCCATTCATGTGATTTATATACACAAAAAGTTATAAATTACTGGTGAATATTGAATAAGTATCACATAGATAAATGCAATATTATAAATCCCCAAACTACATGAGGGACTTTCTAAATCCTGATATCCATGGAAGAATAAATTAAAATAAAAATTATAATACCGTAATGAAATATAAATTAATTATATAAAAATTATTTTGTAAGTATGTACTCAAAAAATAATAATAATTGGTCAATGTAGCATATATCTCATGAAAATAAAAGTGAGACGAGAGAACCTATGACAAACCTTCTTTTTATTACAACTTAAACATGCTTTATTACATAAAACTTCAATTGATACAAAAAAGAAGATCGAGAGGTTTAATGTCTTTGGGTATTAGGATAATTACATAAAAACTTGAATCATGAAATACAACATCTTTATTGAAAACTTCCTTTAAAATACCACTACATTCCCTCATACTTAGCATTGCATGGGTTAACCTGAGGACATGCATAAGAAAAGGGTGAGATATAAAGCCCAGTAAGGGAGTACACATGGAATAAAATGAGGGGTACAATACATGTTAGACAATAGGCATATCAATAGAGAATAAAAGAAACATGAACATAAAGGAATGATAAATCATGATAATCATAACATGGAAATGTGGCAACAACACTTAACATGGAATTAGCATGAGCCAAGGCTCATTGCACATAAAGCATGAGTAAACCCTCATTGCACATGAAGAATGAGTAAACCCTCATTGCACATGAATTAGAATTATTTAACAATCATTACACATGACGTATCATGATACTATACTTTACCCAATGCATTGGAGCGCTATAAGGGGGAACCCTTCTTAAACATTTCATTTCATGCATAAGTGTGCCACATGGATCATAAAACATGGATTCATAAAACATAATAATTTATTCCACGATAAAGGAATCTGGACTTCATACATGAGAACTTACAATCAATAAGTAAATGTGCACAAAGGTGAATACCCTTGATGGAGAAATGGGCATGGAATTCACTACACAATGACATTGGCTTAGAAAATCGGTGCGATTTCGGCAGCGTAATGGCGTGACATAAGAATTCATAAAAAGGGTTGATTAGAGAGAAAGGGGTTCCACATCATATTTAAATTTAATATACAGTAAGGAGGTCATACAGATACATGAACCAACAATTTTAATGGAATTTAGATTCATGATACCAAAGTATATCTTGAATATAAAAGAGGAGAGAGAAGTTCCATTTGGAATTTCAGCATAGTAACGGGTGTACATGAGAGGCATTTAATGAGAGAGAAAGGGGTCTCCCATCATTCACACAATAAGAGGGAAGTATGGGGGAGGTGAAAAACTATACCCCAACATTCATAATTGAAATTAAAATGGCTATACAACTTAATGAAAATTGACAAAAAATGACAAAGGAAGAAAAAACCCTTACATGGAAGTGTGCTTCCAAAGGATAGAGAGGGGCTTGTGAGAGGCTTCTTGGGAGCTTGGGGCACCTTGGGAGGATTCTAGAGAGAGTAGTTCAGAGTTTGGACGAACTTCAAGGGATTTTAGTGAGGAGGAAGTGGGATCTTGTGTGGGTTTATATAGGAAAGGTGAGGGAATTTTTTATTATTTAGGTTTGGGTCCCGTTACATTAAATTAATCCAAACCTCAAACCATCCCATGTTTTTTGCCCATTGTTTTTGGAAAACGGAAGAGGAAAAATATATTTTATAAGGACCAAGTCATATATTCTTAAAATAATAAGGTTTCTTATGTGGAGGTGATTCAAAATCCCATGGAAATTAATTTAAAAATGCAAAGTGTGGAATATTTCTTGAGGGGTCCATTAATGCTTTGAAAAGTAAGTCAAAAAAACACAAAATCACATTATTTTAATGATAAAACATATATTGGCCGAACATAAGGATTATGGTATTTTATTACATCACCATTGGGTCATTATGATTTCATAAAACACATTATATATTTAAACGGTATTTAATTTTTCCTCTAAAATTTGACTGTCTTAGAAAATTATGAAAAATTCACCGTTGGATAATTTTGACATCATGATTCCAGAAATTACATTTATTTTATCTAAAAAAATTTCTAAATATGTTAATTTTCACTTTTATAATAAAAACCAACATTTAAAAAAAAATTCACGGGTTTTGACAGAAATGGCTTTCAAACCTTAATATAAAATTTTAATTACATTCATAAAATTATAAGATAAATTATATTTAATAAAAATTAATTTAATAATAATAATAATATTTTTTTAAAATATTATTTAATTAAAAAATCCCTCAATTTAATAAAATAGATTTCTTAATTAAATAATAACTAAAAACACCATTTGTACTTTAAAAACTATTAACAATGTATCAAAAAATGACTAGAAATTATATTCATTATTATATACAAAAATAATGTACATGAACATAGTACTACTTATTTGTTACATAACCCCTTAAAATAGCCACATAAGACCTAAGGGTAAGGTGAGCGATGGTGACAGACTCTTGGAGTGGCACGGATAACATCACTCGATTGGCAATCTCTATCAACATCCACTTTTCCCGTAGACGGTCACGTTCGAGATTGGCATAATGAAGCTCTGCTTAGGCTTGGTCAAGAGAAAAGCCCAATGATGCCACCTCTTTTCCGAGCTCCGACAAATGGGCTTCGTATGGGGAAATTCTACTAGATTAGGCCATCGCTTCCTTTGTCTGAGTAAAATTGGGTTCGTTAAAGCCTTATATTTATACTAATCATGTGATCACTGTTCAACGACTATAAAATCAATGGTCACAACTCTTATCATAAAACCAAAGAAGTTGACATCTTATAAAAACATTTTTTATAAAGAGACATTTAACTGGATCAAGTGGGATTTTCCATTAATGAAACATTGGGTCGTTACAATATTTCCCCCTTAAGAAATTTTCCCCTCAAAGTATTCCTTTTCCCACACTAAAAAAAATGTGGGTTACTCAGCTTCATCATATCCTCCGACTCCCAAGTTACTTCTTCAAACTTGTGGTTTCTCCACAACACCTTGACGAGGGGCATTGTCTTATTTCATAGAACCTTTTCTCTATGATCTAAGATCTTCACTGGTTGCTCCTCATAAGAAAGATCATCTTCCAATTGTACCACCTCGTAAGAGAGTACATGTGAAGGGTCTGGTATGTACTTTCTGAAGAGGGATACATGAATGAAATCATGCACCTTGGCCATAGTAGATGGAAGTGCTAGTGGATAGGCCACAACCCCAACACGATCAAAAATCTCGAAGGGGACGATGTACCTTGGACATAACTTCCCTTTCTTTCCAAACCTCATGAACTTCTTCCACAGAGATATGCGTAAAAACACCATGTCTCCAACTTTAAACTCAAGGTCTCGTAGACGATTATCTGCATTACTCTTCTGTCGACTCTGGGCTGCCTTGATATGCTGCTGAATGGTTTTCACCTTCTCCACCATTTCGTCGACCATTTCTGGTCTAAGCAGCTTACGTTCACCAGCCTCATCCCAACATGCATGTGTTCTGCACCTTTTCCCATAAAGGGATTCATATTGTGCCATTTGGATTCTCGAGTGGAAACTGTTATTATATGAAAACTCAACCCGAGAAATATGTTGATCCCATCCTCATTTAATGTCCATTGAGCATGCTCTCAACATATCCTCATGTTTTTGGATAGTCCTATCGGATTGGCCATCTGTTTGAGGATGATAGGCCATACTGAATTTCAGTTCAGTATTCAAAGCATGTTGAAGACTCTTCCAAAACATAGAGGTGGATCTTGGATCTTGGTCAGACACAATAGATAGTGGTACTCCATGAAACCTTACCACTTCCCTGATATATATCTGTGCTAGTTGATCCAATGAAAAATCCTCCCGAATAGCAATGAAGTGTGCAGTCTTTGTAAGACGGTCCACAACAACCCAGATTGCATTGTTTCCTTTGGATGTCCTTGGAAGTCCGGTGACAAAGTCCATGGTGATGTTTTCCCATTTCAATTCTGGTATGGGCAATGGTTACATCATCCCCTTAGACTTATGCCTCTCTGCCTTCACTTGCTGACACACCAGGAACTTTGATGTATATTCGACGATCTCCTTCTTCATATTATCCCACCAAAAGTTTTCTCGGAGATCTCGATACATATTTGTGCTCCCTGGGTGAGTAGTGAAATTTGAACTATGGGCATCATTTAAGAGTTCCTTCTTCATCTCCGGACTTGATGGAATACATAGTCTTTTCCCAAACCGCACAGTTCCTTCTTCATTAACATTAACCTCCGAGGATTTTCCCTTTTTGATAGGTTCCACTTTTTCTTGAATTCCCACATCATCCTTTTGAGAATCCTTTAACCTTTCCAAAAGAGATAGTTGAGAAATCATTTGTGAAAGGATTGATGATGTTCCCTTCTTTATGATTCCCACGTCCATCTTCATCAATTCTAAGTAGATTGGATCCTTCAAAATTCTCATCATTGATAGAATCGCTGGATCCTTTCTACTTAGGGCATCTGCCACCTTGTTCTCTTTCCCAGGGTGGTAATTTATTGAACAGTCATAATCATTGATTAGCTCTATCCATCTTCACTGGCGCATATTAAGCTCTTTCTGTGTGAATATATATTTAAGACTCTTGTGGTCAGTATATATCTCACATTTCTCTCCATAGAGATAATGCCGCCATATTTTCAAGGCAAAGATAACCTACACCAACTATATATCATGCGTTGGATAGTTTCACTCATGGATTTTCAACTGCCTTGAGTCATAGGATATCACTTTATCATTTTTCATCAGCACACATCCTAAGCCCTTCTTCGAAGCATCACTGAATACCACAAAAATCTCCCCACTTGTGGGTAAAGTGAGCAATAGTGTAGTGATAATCCTCCTTTTCAACTCCTTGAAGATTTCTTCGCATTCATCACTCCAAGATACTACCTTTTGATTTAGATTGGTAAGAGTTTTGGACAATCGTGAGAAATTCCTCACAAATCGTCGATAATATCCAGCTAACCCAAATAAGATACGGATATTGGTTACCAGTGCTACCCTCGGCCATCCGTCAATTGCATCTGTTTTAGAGGGATCCACAGATATCCCATTTCTTGTGAAGATATGGCCCAAGAATGAGACCTCCTTCAACCAGAACTCACACTTTCTGTACTTTTCATAGAGCTTCTCCTTGCGCAAAGTCTCTAGTACAGTTATTAAATGATTCTCATGATCCTCCTTAGTTTTGGAGTATATTAGAATATCATATATAAAGACTACCACAAATTTGTCAATATAATCACTAAAGACTCTATTCATCAATTCCATGAATATTTATGGAGAATTGGTGAGTCCTAAAGGCATTAATATGAATTCATAGTGCCTGTACCTTGTACGAAAAGCAGTCTTGGGGACATCTTCCTTCTTCACCCTTACTTGATAATATCCCGACATCAAGTCCACCTGAGAGAAGTATTGTGCTCCACGCAACTGATCGAACAAGTCATAAATCCGTGTGAGAGGATACTTGTTCTTTATCGTCATTTTGTTAAGTTCACGATAATCGATGCAAAGCTGCATTGACCCATCCTTCATCTTGACGAAGAGGACTGGTGCACCCCATGGTGAAGCACTTGGGCGTATAAACCCTTTATCTAGATTCTCAAGTAGTTGTTTATTCATCTCTTTAAGCTCAACAACAGTAATTCTATATGGAGTCTTAGATATTGGTAACGCCCCAGGTATAAGTTTAATTGAGAACTCAACATCTCTTCTAGGAGGAAGACCAGGCAGTTTCTCGGGAAACACATCCGCGAATTCCCTCACAATAGGCATTTCTTCAAGGATGGTTTCTCCCTCAGACTCAATCATCTGAGCCAGATACGCGTGCTCATAGGGCAGTAATATCCATGCTTGAGATGATGGAGCTAAAGGATATTCAGCTTCTTCCAAACACTTGTAATGAATCTGGGGTCGATTCTCAATATAGAGTGTGATTTCCCTCTCCCGATAATTTATATTGGTTATATATAATGAAATCCAACCCATGCCAAGAATTCCCTCAAATTGCACCAGAGAGAGTATGACGAGGCTCGCCGGGAAATTAAATCCACAGATTATAACATTGGATGACTTATATTAATGGGATGTAATGATTGCCCCATTTTCAGTACTCATAGAAATCATTACTTCAATGATTTGTGGTGGTGCTGGGATAGTTCTACTAAACTTTTGAGATATAAAAGAATGCGTAGAACCTGAATAAAAAATTATGTTAACTATTCTTGAATGAATAACTAGCATACCTATCACCACTTCATTGTCGGGGTTCACTTCGGCAGAAGTGATGGCAAAAGCTCTTCCTTTCTGCCTTGGAGGTTGTTGGTTGCCTCTGAAAACCCTTGGATTAGGTCACTGATTTGCAAAATGACCCGGATCCTTGAATTTACAGCATTGAACAACGCGTTGAGGTTTGAACAGAGCATTCCTCTCCTCTGTCGCAGCTGTTGGTCCTTCTTTCCCATAGTTACCAGGTAGGTGCCCTTCTCTTCCACACCTGAAGCATTTTCTTGTCCCCTTAAGGCAATTTCCAGGGTGCTTCTTTCCGCACTTTTGGTATGTGGGGTGATGGAACTTCTTAGCGCCGTTGGATTTATCCATTGGCCCACCAGCATTGAATTCCACCTTATGCTTCGTATCCCCATGATACCCCTGTGATTCTCCGATCTCCATTTCGACCTTGAGGAAACATCGGACAATTTCCTCATAGCTGTCGAAGTCACGGATCTCTAATGCTTTCTGCAAACTAGGATTCACCCCACCAAAGAAGAAGTCAACCTTGCATTCGGGGGTAACGACAAAGCCGGAAGTGTATCGTACAAGCCGTGTCAAGTTTTCCTCGTACGCTCCAACGGATTCCTTATCTTTTTTCTTGAGGGAAAGGAATTCCCTTTCCATCTTAAGCCGGAGGGTGGGCATAAAATATTTATCGAAAAACATCTTACGGAATTCCTTCAATTCCAATGCCTCGATCTCCTCCTTAGGATTCTTATTTTTGATCAACGTCCACCATTGATCAGCTTCACCCTCCCATATGATAAGCTGCCAGGAGAAACTTCTCTTGTTCAGAACATTGGAGGATGGAGAAGATCTTTTCAATGGAGTTGATCCATTTTTCAGCGATCGTGGGATCAGATGATCCACTAAAAGTAGGAGGCCTTTGTCTCATGAAGCTCTCGATAGTGACTTGTTCTTTCTTGGGGGGGGGTTGAACGTTCCTCTTGACCCGTGTTTCTATTCAAAACATGAGTTAGCTAAGGGAGAAGCATGACAAAGTTCGCGATTCCGGGTCCCATTGGATATGGTATCTCATTAGTACAATCATTGCACTGATCTTCACAACGGTTGTTAGCCCGAGTCCTCCTATTACTGGCCATTGGCTGGAATAAAAGGAAATTTAGGGGTAACACATAAAGGGTAATCCAAAGACAAAATTTTATGACGCAAAAATCAACTTTAATTTCATTAAATCATGAGTCTATAGGATTCAATCTATGCTTTTCATGATCTACTTTCAAACATATATTCATAGGGGCATTTTCCCTTAATAAGGGTTCATACTAAGATTGTGAATTTATCAAAACATATCCCCCGGGGGTGTTGTAACCAAGAGTGTAGCAAGGCCCGTTGTCGTGCACCAGTTTCCATTTGAGTCCAGCTGAAAGCGGTGTTTTCGGGTTTTACCCCTAGGATACATCTGTGCCAGAGTCGCCTCTACCTGCTCATATCTAGACGGGGATGTATTTTTTTGATAAACCACTTACTTAGTATTTACCAAAACATAGGGATGTTTTTATTATACATAGTGTTTTCTCTAAGGCTTTACTAGGGTTTCCTAAACCCAAAAATAACTAAACCTATCCTCTTATTCCAACTATGATAACCTTGCTTTTTATTACAACTTAAACATTCTTTATTACATAAAACTTCACTTGATACAAGAAAGAAGATCAATAGGTTTAGTGTCTTTGGGGATTAAGATCATTACATAAAAACTTGAAACATGAATTACAACATCTTTATTGAAAACATCCTTTACAAGACCACTATATTCCCTCGTACTTAGCATTTCATGGGATAACCTGAGGACATGCATAAGAAAAGGGTGAGCTATAAAGCCCAGTAAGGGAGTACAAATGGAATAACATGAGGAGTACAATAAATGTTAGAAAATATTCATATCAATAGAGAACAAAAGAAACATGAACATAAAGGCATGATAAATCATGATAATCATAACATGGAAATGTGGCAATAACACTTATCATGGAATTAGAATGAGCCAAGGCCCATTACACATAAAGCATGAGTAAAACCTCATTGAACATGAAGCACGAGTAAAACCTCATTGCCCTTGAATTATCATGAGTCAACACTCATTTCACATGACGTTTCATGATACTATACTTTACTAAATTCATTGGAGTGCTATAAGGGCGCACCCTTCTTAAACATTTCATTTCATGCATAAGTGTGCCACATGGATCATAAAACATGGATTCATAAAACATAATAATTTATTCCACGATAAAGTAATGTGGATTTCATACATGAAGCATTAAAATCTATAAGTAAATGCGCATAATGTTGAATACCCTTGATGGAGAAATGGTCATGGTATTCACTACACAATGACATCGGCTTATAAAATCGATTCGATTTCGGTAGCGTAACGACGTGACATAAGAATTCATAAAAATGGTTGATGAGCGAGAAATGGGTTCCTCATCATATTTACATTTAATGGACAGTAAGGAGGTCATATAGATACATGTCCCAAAAGTTTTAATGGAATTTAGATTCATGATACCAAAGTATTGCTTTAATATAAAAGCGGAGAGAGAAGTTCCTTTCGTAATTTCGGCATAGTAACAGGTGTACATGGGAGGCATTTAATGAGAGAGAAAGGGGTATCCCATCATTAAAACAATTAGAGGGAAGTATGGGGGAGGTGTGAAACCATACCCCAACATTCATAATTGAAATTAAAAGGGCAATACAAATTAAAGAAAATTGACAAAAAATGAGAAAGGAAGAAAAAACCCTTACTTGGAAGTGTGCTTCCAAAGGCTAGAGAGAGGCTTGTGAAAGGCTTCTTCGGAGCTTAGGGCACCTTGGGAGGATTCTAGAAAGAGTAGGGCAGTGGTTGAACGAACTCCAATGAATTTTAGTGAGGAGGAAGTGGGATCTTGTGTGGGTTTATATAGGAAAGGTGAGGGAATTCTTTATTATTTAGGTTTGGGTCCCCTTACATTAAATTAATCCAAACCACAAACCATCCCATGTTTTTTGCCAACAGATTTTTTTAAATGTAAGAGGAAAAAAATATTTTATAAGGCCCAAGTATGATATTCTTAAAATAATAAGGTTGCTTATGTGGAGGTGAGTCACACTCCCATGGAAATTAATTTAAAAAGGAAAAGTGGTGAATATGCCTTGAGGGGTCCATTAATGCTTTGAAAAGTAAGTCAAAAAACCCAAAATCTCATTAATTTAATGATAAAACATATATTGGCCGAACATAAGGATTATGGTATTTTATTACATCACCATTGGGTCATTATGATGTCATAAAACACATTATATATTTAAACGGTATTTAATTTTTCCCCGAAAATTTTACTATCTCAGAAAATTATGAAAAATTCACCATTGGATAATTTCGAAGTCCTGATTCTAGAAATGAAATTTATTTTATCTAAAAAAATTTCTAAATATATTAATTTTCACTTTTAAAATAAAAACCAACATTTATAAAAAATTCACGGGTTTTGACAGAGATGGATTTCAAACCTTAATAAAAAATTTTATTTTCATTTATAAAATTATAAGATCATTTATATTTAATAAAAATTAATATAATAATAATAATATTATTTTATTAAAATATTATTTAATTCAAAAATCCCTTAATTTAATAAAATATATTTCTTAATTAAATAATAACTAAAAACACCATTTGTACTTTAAAAACTCTTTACATTGTATCCAAAAATGACTAGAAATTATATTCATTATTATATAAAAAAATAATGTACATGAACATAGTACTACTTATTTTTTACATAACCCCTAAAAATAGCCGCATAATACCTAAGGGTAAGGTGTGTGATGGTGACAGACTCTTGGGGTGGCTCGGATAACATCGCTTGAGTGGAAATCTCTATCAACTTCCACTTTTCCCGTAGATGGTCACGTTCGAGCTTGACATAATGAATCTCAGCTTGGGCTTGGTCAAGGGTGAAGCCCAAAGATGCCACCTCTTTTTTGAGATCTGACAAATGGGCTTTGTATGGGGTAATTCTACGGGATGAGGCCATCGCTTCCTTTGTCTAAGTAAAATTGGGTTTGTTAAAGACATATATTTATACTAATCATGTGATCACTATTCAACGACTATAAAAGTAACGGTCACAACTCATATCATAAAACCAAAGAAGTGACATCTTATAAAAACATTTTTTATAAAGATACATTTAACTGGATCAAGAGGGATTTTCCATTAATGAAACTTTGGGTCGTTACAAAACCCGTACCTTAAGTATCGTCATTAATCATAGAGATTCAGACATCATATTAAATAAATATATGTTTATTTTACATACAAAAAACACCCATATTAATATATATAATACCATATGTGTTTGGATTATGACATTATATTACCCATTTATAATCAATTCCATGTTCAATTTAAGTTTCAGATTATTAATGATTTGTTTTATGTATATGTTTTGAATTGTTTTTATTGGACCAATTTAATAGATAATGATTTATTTATTTACATATTTTTAATCATGATATATATATTTTATATATTCATTTTAAAATAATTTATTATAATTTATGAAATAATTAAATATAAAATGAAAAACATCATTCAGGGATACAGTAGATCATACGTACCAATGAACATCATTTTTATTTGCTTATGTATTTTTAATGAATGAAATGTAAATTATATATATAAATATTTCATTATATTAGAATAATTATTTATGAAAATTATATTTTTATTAGAACAATTATTAATAAAGTCCATTAAGGTGTAAATGAATCACATCACATTGAGGAGCTAGTGTTGAACACATCTATAAATGATGTTATCATATCCCAAAAAATAAATGAATGAATTTATGTGTTATATAATAATTAAATTTGTATAATAAAATCATAAATATCATTAATATAGTATAATACCAGTATTCCCATAATAATTAATAACCATGATATGTTGTAATGGAAGGAAGAATGACATTATTTTGTGAGATGCTCGTCCGTCGTACACATTTATGATTCTTGTGTATCACATTTGATGGAAGTTTGTCAAGATGTAGTACTTATCCTTAACATAAAAATATATTTTTATACTTTTTATGATAATTTTATTATAAAACTTTTATATAATTATAATTTACTAAGAATATGACGAAATAAAACAAAATTTTACATTGAATAATGTTACCTATTCTTTGGGTAACCCCTTTTTGTTTACACCAAAGGAATCCCTTGGTGTAATTTGATACCAAATTAAGGATTACATAGGTAATGGATGTAATTTTGAAGCTTATTTATGATGTGTTTTAATGATCTAATGGTCTTTAGAGGTGTGATAAATTGAGTGGGGTGAGTGCCCTTTTAGAGTGGAGGAGTGGATTTCTTGTAATTCTAAGAGGAAAACCCTATTGAGAGATATACATAACATAATGTATATTAAATAATGATATATTTTATAGAAAATGTATTACATTATAAAAATATTTTTATAAAATTAATTATTTACATCATTCGAAGATATTTGTCCTGATAATTTTATGTTTATCCACTATGACACTCGATTTTACGTTTATCACAGAAATTAATTTTAATTATTTTATGTAATTTTTGTTTAAAATAAATTGAAAATAATATTATGTAAAAAATATTTTGATTAAAAACATTTATTACATTTTTCTAAATTATAGAAACATAATTGGAAGAAATTAATTTAAAATTAATCCTTCATACCAAATGAGATGACTGATTTTTAAATTGAAAATGATAAAAATATTCAAATGTTCTTATATCCAATTTCAATTTGAAATTGATTCCAATGCAAAAAATTGGATTAACTGATTTATAATTTATTGAAATATTCTTGAAAAACTAATAAAATTTTAATTTAACTATAAAAATATTTTATAATCAAATTTAGTATTCAATTAAAATTCAGTATTTTCACTTTTCATCAATAAATGAAACTTCTTTTAAAAATTACAAAAATGTTCTAAAAACCAATATATTAATTTTTTTTTAAAAAAATTCGTAAAAAATTCTTATAAAATTTACAAAAAGTAAATATAAAACATGTTTACCCATAAATGGTTTCAAAACTACCATTATGAAAAATATTGTTTTTAGGACTAAAATTAAATTTTTTTTGTATGTCTATCAATTATATTGGTTGAACTAAAAAATTGGTTTATAATATATAAATTTTATTAATATATAACAATAATTGGGAATAATTTAATTTATTAGGAAAAACTAGCTTTTAAGTGTGTAAAAATAATATTTTCCTAAAATGAATTCCATTATATTCAATTGATCATTCATTTTCATTTTAATTAATACATAATTAATGGATTAATATTATAAAAATTTGTAAATAAATTTTTCATAATATAAATAATCTTATTCATATATACTTTTTCAATTATTAAGCGATAACTATTACATGATTTTTATTAAAATATTAATACTATATTGTACATCAGAAAAACTCCATCATATATGTAAGAAAATATTTAAAAGGAACTCATATTTTTGTGAAAAATAATCCAAATATGGTTATATTTGTACCAAATTCTAATCGATGTGTTGCATTTAGAAAAATAATAATTTAGTAATGCATATAATGAAAACATAATAGGGTGTAGTTTTCAATATAATCCATCAATGAAATCTAATTTCTTCGAAACAAAATAACACATAAAACCTCCAGGTGTTATTATTTTTTAATAAAAATATTACTGATTATAATTAAGATGATTTATAGTGATTAAGGTAATATTAAGAATTTCACAGGACTAAAACCTTAAACATAATGTTCCAAATGACATAGAAACAATTCCAAACCCCATTGGATGACCATTTGTACACCATATCACTTATTTCTTGGATTTTATGAGTCATTGAGATATTATTCCATTAAAGTGGCCTATATATTAATTTATGTATTGGTAAATAAAAAAGAAATATTTCGTAACTTAATCTTTTATAAAGCCCAGATATATGAAGAAAACATAATATTATCAGTTATATAGATCCTTTTGGAAGATAAATGGTTTATATTTTCATAATAATTTTTTTATATATTGAATATATGATATTTTTATTATAAATGATTTAGAAATTCATATGTAATAAATATTTATCTAATTATTATCTCAGATATATGATATTAATAATATTTAAATTTAGTTAAATTGAGGGAATTATTGTTATCCAATATTTTTTAGGTGAATATATCCTGTTGAAGAAATGTGAACTCAATATATTTTAATTCCATCATTATATTGATATTTTGAAATTGAAATGAAATTAATAATGTCAAAACATAATTTAATTCTTCATCATTATAGATGATATTTAAATAATTGATTTAGAGTTTCTAAAAATCCAATTTTTTGTAAATTTATTTTTAAATATTAATAAATATCACATATACTCCTTAAATGGGAATATATTAAATTAATATTTCTATATTTACTATTAAATTATAGAAAACTCAATTATTGCAGTTATAGTTTAAGAAGTGTTTTTTCAAATTACTTACAATTGTGTTAAAAGTTATTTTTAAAAACCTTTGTTTTTTTATTTTATAATTTATATAGATTATTTATAAAATTTTGAATCAATTACAAATAATCAATAATTTATTTTATTCTTAATTGATGAAATATTGGGATGAAAATTTGTTATCTTAACAGAATCCAAAATGGTATATGTGGCGAATCTTATAAGATCCTGAATAAAATTATAATAATTCACATTTTTTTTGAGATGAAGGTTTGTATCTACCATAAATTCCCTATAAATAATTATTTTTTAACTTTTGAGGCACATTTTGTAATTTATAACTTAAAATAGACATTAGATTTTGTTCATTACCATAATATCACTCCACATCCACTATAAAAAGGTACCCAATGCCCAGACAACATCACACCTAACAAGACATTTCTCCCCTAAAAACCCTAAAAAAATAACTTACCAACATACCTCCACATATCCCAGGGTCATCACCTAATGTATAAATTAACCTAGGGATGACCATTGGTGAAAACCAAAAGACGTAACCTGAAGAAGATGTAAGATTCTTAGACCTACACTTTTGTTTTATTTTTTTCTACACCCTATCTATTGATGTTTAATCAATATTATATAATTTCATCAGTATCATAAATATACTGGTAATTTTTTTCTAAAAAGGGTAAGATCTATAACATCACACACTTCCATCACAAGGTATACACAACCATCATATGTGTTTGTGGCAGACTACTACATCACACACTGATGTTGTCTATTCCTCAATTACCACTTATCATGTTTGGATATAATGAAGGATTTATAGTATCTATATTACATGTATGATATTAACAATGTAATCATGATTTTTGAATTATAATATTATAGCTACATTTATTTTTTCCTATTTTGTGAGTAAAATAATATAATGACACTCTCTTTTCATACATATACATTACATACATTTGGTAGAATACTTATAACCTTGTACAATTAAATTACAAATGTCAGTACTCGTAAAGTTCTATTAGGAACATGGAAACATAAACATCAGTACATAAATGAGATACACTAACTCCCACTATATTTTTATTGACTATCATCCTTATTAGACACATCAAACAAAATACATATCTTCATAACATGGGGAGAAAATACTAAAAAGAGGTGATCTCAAATGATTCTTAAGGTTGAACAAGGGAGAAATGTAAAAGTAATCATGATTAAATGTTTACGATAACATGATCATGAAAATACGAGATCATACCCAACATTTCAACGATCATATACATGAATCATATATTCGATGTTCATAAGAATTGAATCATAAGAAAATAAAAATCATAATCCATGAAAGCATACCCCATGAATAAAACAAAGAATTATCGAAAACACATATGTATATAATAATTATTTTCTTTATTAGTGAAGGTGTTATTTCCAATGACATATTGGTTAAAAAAGTTCATTATTGAACCAGGTTCACACCACATTCCAACCTAGTATTACTGAACGGAGTCCATTCCTAAATCTAGCACTGTAATACGAAACTAAGTTTATTTCCCTTTCCATCCCTATAATACATATTTGATTTCATTTCTTGGTCCATCCATGTCTATCTCATGAGATAAAAATATTTACCCAAGTAATTTGTGGGATATATAAGTCCCAAACATATTATAGTGAAATACTACAAACATGTTCCAAAAAATTATAAATAATCAAATTATAACCCATTCAATGAAATTGGTTTCATAAAAATGAATACATATTAGAACCTATGGTAAAATATACAGGTTTCATAATCATTTCATAAAAATAATAACATATGAAGGAGAAAAATATTTCATAAATATATAACCCATAAAATAGAAATTAGACTCATAATGAATAGGAAATTTTGAATTGCCCATTCATAAAAAGATTATGAATGTCACCTCTATATCATTTCCTATAAGATCATGAGTAAAATTGATTGATTTTATCATAGACTAAAAATAATTTTGAAATATAATTTAAAAAAGATACTTGAAAAAAATAAACATTTTTCTTTTAGAATACATTATAATATATAAAACAACTTGAGAATAATTTTTAATGAAAATATCTTGAAAAATTATATAGAATACATTAATTCATCTTGAAACCCTTCTCCCTTGAAAACTTATAAAATGGTCATCAAAACAGTTTAAAAACATTTTTATTTTAAAAAATATGCAATGTTTATAATGAAATATTAAGATATTTATAAAAACCCTTTCATTGATAATAATCAGAAAAAATATAAATAATTTTTGAATACATTTTGAAAACAATATTCATTGAAAATGTAATAAATTATATTGAAATAATTTTAAAAAAAAATTCCCTTGAATACATATAAAAGAATCATGGAATAAAATTGGAAAAAAATTCCTCCAAAAAAAATAAAATAATATTTAAAACATTTTGAAAACAATTTTCATTGAATTTTTTTTAAATTATTCCTTGAATATTAATCATTGAAATATGAAAAAAAGTTTTAATCAAATGATAATGGGATGATTAATATATGTAATATATGGTAAAAATAACAATAATTTATCATGGTAAAAATGATAGAAAAAATCCATGTTTGGAAGGATAAAAGATGATTAATATTAAGAATAATTGTAAAAGAATAAAAGGTTAATTTGATTTTCATATATTATAGTAGAATGGTATAATATTCATGTGACCCATTTTGAGAGAACTATGTTTTGAAGGAACATAGATTTTCGACATAAGTGAGGGTATGGTGAGGGTTTCCTAAAAAAAATTATAAAATATCATATGTACCAAAGAGTATAAAAATGCTACCAAATCATTAATATAGCATGAATAATCATTATATAATAAAATTAAAGAATGTTTTTGAGAGGTAGATCGTGAGATTTCATTAATTTAGGAATAATCATAAACATTCTTAAAAATGATGAAATTCTTTCAATAAACACATATCACATGGTAACATGAGATCAAAATATCCATGAGAGAAAATGAAACTAAATTTTGCTTAAAATATCAGGAAATTAATGAGATTAATGATATAACATTTTAACTTAAGTATATAAATTATTAAAAAGAAATTAGGTGAATAACAAAACATGAATATCAATGAAGACAAATTGAGATAAAACAATTATACTAGATAGTTATTATTTAAAAAATGAATTCACTAAAATAAATATTAATAATGGATATGTTAAAAAAAATAAATTTAATTATAATATTCATTTAATATTTCTATGGGATGTATACACTCCTCAAAAAATGAATGGGTGCTGAATAAATTATGTATCTCTTGGAAATAAAAAGTAAGATGAAATCCCCATCCATTGTATCTTGATTCTCATCATAACCTTAAAAAACATTTATAATAAATATAAATTTAAAATACATAATTTAAATAACAATATTCTTACATATAATACTATATATGGTCTGATCACTACCTAATATCACCCACTTATTAAAAATCCAATGTTAAGGTTTTACTTTAGGTAATATTCTCTTTGTTTTTCTCGTGTGTCTTAATTTTATATATATTTTGTTCTTATACATATATTAGGATTAACGAATGTAATACATGATATAATAATCATGTATATTCAGTTTATTAATAATATATATAATTTATATTATATATAATTTTAAAATGGAATACACCATTCATAGATACAATAATCCCTATATACGCATGAACGATGTTTTTTTATTGTTCCCGTAATGAAGGAATTTAGGAAAATAAAATTTATATACATATGTCTATATCAAAATTAAATTAGAATTATTATATCATGTATATCATATAAATTTCTCTAAACCCATCCTTAATACATTCAACGTAGTGTGTGAACGAATCACATCACTTCGAGGGGGTAGTAGTCCACACTTCCTCATATGAAATTATCAGATTTACAAAAAATGGAATATAAAAATGTATGTCTTTTTTTAATGAATATAGAATAATAAAGAAAAAATAAATATAATATATATTCTACATAAAAAAATTCCATCATAATGTCATCCGTGAGTGGTGGTACTGGAAAAAATGAACAATCGTCGTTTAGTGTGGTCGTAGTTCATCATACACATAAATAGTATGTTTGTAACCCATTAGATTGAGATGTGTTTATGTTTATATAGAAAAATTAACATAAAAATCATATTATTTTGATGATACTATTATTATTATACCATAATATAACAAATTGAGTAGATGGTCTGGAAAAACAAAATAAAAGTAATGAATTTGAGAGAAGGTGTTACCTCTTATTTAGGTAACACCTTTTGGTTTGTGATAAAAGGCATCCTTGGGTTGCTTTATACACAATATAAGGCTTCAAGGAAGACGGGATGGATTTTTGGGAGAGTATTTGGAAGATATTATCTATACCTTTGTTGTTTGATAGGTGTAAAAAAGAGGGATAGGTAGTGGATTTTTATAGGGAAGCGAAAAGACTCATTTGGTTATTTTAGAAAACAAGTTCGGCTGTAACGCCCTGACCCCAGTTACTGAGAATCGGTGCATTATTACCTAAATATTCCATGATACAAGGAATAATTTCTTGAAAGGCCGATCAATTTAGTATCTTGGAAGTACAATATACATAAATATTGTTAACATTACATGATAAAATTAAAAAAACACCAACATTGGGTCAACTTGGAACACTCTTATATCCATTACCCTATTCTTGCAGGATAATCATAATATAAATCTTTACATCATTGAAAAAATACAACATAAGAAAGGGGTGATCTCATATGGTCATTAAGGATAACAATATAGGTGAAAATATCATAAATAAGAATAAAAATTTAAGGTAATATATAAAACTAGAACACAAACCATTTAATCATAAAAATTAGAAAAATATTAAAAAGATAAATTAAATAATGCCATTTACATATTCAAATGGGTATTCTACTAGTCAAATAATAACATGTAATATCAATATCCAATTTTATAATGATGGAATGCATAATTCCAGACTTCATAACCACATATTCAAGGCTTTTTGCCAAGAATACAAATAAGATTTTGCCAAGGAATTGTGCCAAGACACGAGTTTATCTCATGAGACCTATTGATTCATCGAGGAGCTATATCAGGCACCCCCATAACATAATAAGTACAATCTATTCTTCAAATTAACTGGTCTAAACATAACATAAACATTCATATTAAAACAAACATATGAAATGTCAATACATTATCTATAAACAATGAATGGTATAAAAATATCACATCCACAGTCAAACATATCACAAAACATTTAATAGATTATTAAAGATTTGTATCATAATAAATCAACCTCAATCAAGAATAATATCCCATAAATTATGTTCACATAGTTGAAAATGATCAGTAATAATCTTTGAGAGGAATATCCATTTTTTAGGAAAACATTTAAAATTCTAACTATTTATCAAGAAGCTGTTTAAAATAGATTTTTGAATCAAATTTCATCAAACCACATTGAAACATTTAAAAGGAATTTCAATTTTAAAACATTAATTTTCATATAAATAAATCATTAAAACCATTTTTAAAACATGGACATTAATGAGAATGATTTAGAAGAATAAATGCTTAAAACATTTCAAATGATATTTTAGTAAGAGTTCCTATCCAAATGAGATATTCTTGAATACAAATAATTGAGATAATCAAAACATTATAATATCATGAGAATAAAGGGATTCATGATACACTATTTAAAAGTACATTATATATAGTAAATAAAAGTGAATTGGCATATAACAACAATGATGTCTCAATGGAATGTAAGATGGGATGAATTCCTTTATAAAGACAGTATCCATAGCGTTAAGGACAAATCAATGAAATAATTATGAGTGAAAAATATAAACACAATCAATATGATTTTATATTTATTGTAAAACAATCAGAGGACAATTACACATTTTCGTGTAAAAAGAACACCAAATACTTGAATGTTTTAGTAAATGAGTATAAATTATGTTATAATTACTCTTATCAAGTTTATATCGATGACTTAAGAATTTATAAATGGTGTGATTATGTGTATAAAAATAATATTCACACAAAGGGGAGAAGAAATTACAACATAAGAATTAAATAGTGATTTTACACATAATCTTGGAGTATAATAATCAATGAAGTTTGCGTTAAACTGGATGAGTGGAAATTGAAAGTTGAAATTCCCTTACCAATTTGGTAACTTAAGAAACATGCACCCCGTGAAATAAGTATCATCCAATGATGATTTAAATACTTAAAAATTAATTTATATTAAACAAAAAATACAATCATGGTTAGTACATACACCACACAAAAGGTAATAGTGGAAAATATTGTATGAATCTCACTGGAATAAAAGTTATATGAAAACCCCTTACCACGTTGTAATTAATCGAGTTGTATGAAAAAAGTTAGTAACCAAAAAATTAATAACAAAATTCCATGAATATAAAAATAATAATGATAATATTTCTCAAATGGTGGTACACAATACACCACATGCAATAAATAAGCGGTGATCAGTGGAAATCTCACAGAATAAAAAAGTGAGATAAGATACCCTTTACCTTTTACATATACTTAGTATAGGGTATGTTAATAATCGTTATAATGGAGAAATAATAATTTTTAAATTATAAAAGAAACAAATATATAAATATTATATCATATATGATCTTCTAATATTGCTTTGTTAATGATATTTCAGTAGTATCATTGTTTTGGTTGTTAACTTATTCGTTTTACTTTATATGTTTTGTTACGTAAGTCATGTTTGTTATGTATAATATGTATTTTATTAATATAAAAAATGATATTAAGTTCTAAAAATTCTTTTCAATCATAAAATGAAAATTATTTTTGAATGATTACGATGGGGAATTAATCTCATCGCGTTCGTGGAGACGGTAAGCCGTACTTACGCACGAATAACAATATCATTATATTGACGGTGAAATCATATGAAATGGTACGATATATCAAATATATAGATTCATTAACATGTTATATTTATTATTTACATCAGTTATACTCATTATCATACACATATAAATAATGAAGTGTATGAATAACAAACTACACCACGACGTGGAGCCCGTAAGCTGTATGTACGCATGTATGCTAACTTTGTCATTTAAAGGATGGATAGAATAAGTAATATGGTTGTACGATATTTATAATTACATCAAATAATGTATAAGGTACTGTATTTATTATTTAGGTATGGAATCAAAAAATTAAGTGGAAGTGGAAGAAGAAATGATCTTTAAAGAGGGTGGTGAAATTATTACCTCTTCTTTGGGTGTTTTCTTTTGAATTGATCAAAAGGGCTCCATAGGTTGGCTTTATGATCAATTTATGTACACTAAGTTTATGTGAGGGAGGTTAGGAGGATATTTGGTCAGGTTATGGTCGATCCAAATGGATTTTTCCGTTTGATATTGAGAGAATGGGAGGTGACCTTATATAAGAGTGTTGAGGGACACTTTGGGAAAAGTTTAAAATATTATTTTATAATAAAATCATTTTCGGTTTATAATGGCTCCAAAATAATTTTTTTCGAGTATAAGGTCGTTATGGGTCTAAGAATACTCAACCAATAGGTTTTAGGCAAGTTTATGTCACCATATTAACCTTATCGTTTAGATTTTACTCTTAGTTAAATAGTTTGACATTTACCATGTTACATTGTATTTTTATATTATATGGTTAATAAACATACTATAACAAGAAAAGATAAAACCAAGTGGTTTATAATGAAAATATATTACTTTATCTAAGTCTTTAAGACTAATCTTATATTTTTAGAAATATTATATAAATTAATAATATAGTATTTGTTTTAAAAACTCATTTATGTTAATTTTGACACTATTTAGAATTTGAATTTTTTGAAAGCCATAATAGCATTATCCCTTATAATAAAATTTATTTTATCAACCAAAACATGTCATATTATCCTAGAAAATTATTTTAATTCATCATATATCTCAATTTACCGTAATATGGATATTTATAATATCAATTATTTTAATATAACCTTAATGAGGTAATTACTACATCATCATTTTTTAATAAATAAACTATATTTTTTAATGTCTAAAAATTATAAATAAAGTACCATTATGAAGGAAATATTTTTAACATTATAATGAATATTTATATTCTAATTTATCTTATGTATAACCCAATATTTAATATGGTTTAGTTATTAAACCTTGAATTTAACACTTTTGACTCTACTTTAAATAAAATAATAATAAATTTCCAAATATAATCCTTGTAGACCAAAGAGGATTATATTTTATTTCTAAGGTTGTTTTTGGATGAATTAAACTTATCTAATAGGATTAAGACTTGTGTTAGGGTAATTATAGTATCATTTTAACCCTTAATTACCATATTTACTCTTAACATTGGTAAATAAAAGTCAAAGTAACTATTCACAAAAAATTATTTTCATCTTGTTGAACATCATTTTACTTACTGATATTATCCTTGTCTCATGGATTATTGAAATTGAACTCACAGAAGCGGAAAAATTATGATTCATGCTAATTTGCAAATGCATCTAGAAGGTGGGTAAAAGAAGGTAAAAAGTTCAATATAATTTTATATTTCTAAACTTATTATAAAATGACTCCAATGAATTACATTGAAAAAATATATGTATTATGTATATATTTTGTCTTAAAATAAATAAAATAAAGAAGTACTAAAATAAAAATCCATTTTTAAACCATAACGCATTGTTTTCATTATTCATCGGAAATTGAATGTTTAAAACAAAATAACAAAACTTCATCATAAGATAATATTGATATTCTGAATTCAAAAATGAATTCTATTTTTCAAAATTAAAAACATAGAATTTTATTAATTAATTTAAAATTAATTCTCATTGTCAAAATCAAAAGGCGGGGTTTTAAAAACTAAAAACTATCAAACCATTGACCTGTGTTTATGTCAAATTTAAATGTGAAATTACTTATAATGACCAAAGATGTATTAAATGTTAAAAATATAATCTAAATACACAATAAAATAATTAAAATGCATAATTTAACACTATAAATAGTTTTCATTAAAAAAATTTCAAACAAAATTTAGTATTTTTCAGTATTCATCAAAATATTAAAGTTATTAGAAAAGTACCAAAAATTTATCCAAAATAATATTTTATTTTCCGATTCTAAAGAAGAATTTAATTTCATTAAAATAAATATATAAAAGTTTCAAATATTGGATTTAAAAAGGTTTTTCCATTAAAAGGTGGAAAATTTTCATTTTTTTAAAATACTTCTTTTATCTGAAAAAATAAAATTGTTATTTTATTAAGTAAAATAAACACATATTATTGTTTTTAAAATTATATGGGGTATATAAGATTAAAAATTAAATTAATAGAATTCATAACCGCTTTTTTAACGACATGTTCGGTAAGTCGTGGTGTTCTCGAACTTGGTGTCATTTGTTGTGAAAACTATTGAATTACATTAAAGATAACAACTTACTATGAAATCATGGGGTGTTACATTATTCCCCCATTTTAGAAATTATGTCCTCTCAATTTTAAAATTATCCTTAGGAACATCATTGAATGTCCCACATTAGAAAAATAGTCAATAGTACTATCACTATAAAATAAGGGATGAGAAATACCATGGTCACTCAAGATAACCCAAACTGGGATTCCATGTAAGAAAGCATGGACATTGAAGATAAACTAAGTGTCATGTTATGCTGGAGAGTGATAGAAAATATGATTAAAAGAAATTTAACAACAGGATAACCACAAACTCGTGATGGGATAAATGGTCATTAGTTTCCTAGTAGGAAAAGAAAACATACAACATTTTTTGTTTTATGTTCCATATCATAAAGTTGAGAAATTTATTTACGAGATTGACGAAGAACATAATGATATATACTTAATTTTCATATATTGTTTAATCCTTTAATATATTTCTACCACTAAATCATATTTTTTTCAAACGATGAGTATTCAAGATGAATTGGTCACACTTGAAGTGCTATAATCAACCTCTAGAGGATCACATAATCCACAAAAGATTAACTACATATTTACCTTGTTTTTAGAGATTAACTAAAACCAAATTTTTTTACGAGATTAGATGATCCCTAAAAAGGATAATCCATTAAAGAAGGAATACTAATCATAATTTCTAAAATTAAACCAACAATTAAAAAATATCAATAAATACCATTCAATAAAAAAGTATCCTTAAATCCTTCAATATAATAAAAACTAATATTGGAACCCAAAACATATTTGAATTTTATTTTAATGACTTCCACGTTAAATTGTATCTCCAAATAACATCGACAAATCTTGATGTCACACACTTAAAAGTAATTTAACTAATAATATATTATCTATGATAGGTTAATAATTTCATTAAAGAACCTAAATCTCTATAAATCCAAAATAAAAACATATATAAAAATACGCAATTACTCCTCAAATGAAATCTCATAGTATTCTATTTTCCTTACGAATATAGTGTTACCAACAGAGATAACATTTTCCAAAATAAAATTTATCACATAATCTCCAAATCATTTTCATATACTAATGATATCCATTTTATGAGACATATGATCCAAATAAACTTATTATTGATCAATAATATCATTTATCTAAAAATAACTAGTCACACTAACCGTGGACTTCAGGTAGTCTCGTGGTAGGTGATAAATTCTCAATCACACTTTGGTTATGGGTTTGATTCTCGTAGCTTTGTCCGACGCGACGGGTTGTGACATCATCTGCTTGTTTTCTATTTAAAAAAACTATATTTTATAACATTGCCAAAATGATATAAATTTCTCAAAATAACTATAACATAATTTCACCACAAATATTTTCTCATACCTGCATTTTCCTCTAAAAATTTAATAGCATTTAATTGAAACAAATTAAAGGATCATATAAGATTAAATATTTCTTTATAAATATATCAACAATAGAAAAGATAAGTCTTCCTAAAATAAAATTTTCACATAACAAACTGTAGTGTTACACATACAAGAGAAAAGTCTTCCAAAGTAACCCCATCAACAAAGTGCACTATAAATTTTAAAAATTTCACCATACATTTATTTCAACAAAGGTTCTACTTTGACAAGAGGTTACCTTATAGAATAGGGAATTCACTCAAAAAATGACCAAGTCCCCTACATTTACAGAAAATGACGGTACAGGGATCTTGGGACCATTTTTATTTTCTTCCATAGTACTCTTTATTTTTCCTTAGAAATTTATTACATTATTTCCTTCTTTCCCACACATAATAGATTTATTTATTCCATTGAGACACTTCATTAGGTGTCTCCTTCCACATTTCCCGAATGATAGAAATTGATCTTTTCTTTCTCTATGATCTCCACTACTGGAGCTCTTATCTTTCACCGCCTTTCTATTATTTTTTGAGTCCGGGATTTGGTTAATATATATGTTATTGATGTTATTTTTGGAAAAATAATTCTTCATGAACACCATATCTTTAACACCTATCAACATCCCATTTCATTGCTCATTTCCACCACTTTTCCACCTTGTACATCATGTTCAATGTTACTATGACTTCCCTAGAATCCATCCATTGACTATCTCAAGAAAACATAGTGTGAGTCATAAAAGAATTTAGAGAATATCATAACACCATATTTTCAAAATAAAAAACCTTATGATTAATCAAGGTTATTTATTCCCATCTTATATTAAAATCCTTCAAATATGTTTGTAATGAAACTATGATTTATCCTATGCATATCCCCCAAGATTTTCATAACCTTGAGTGTAGAAAGAGTTATTTTCATGTACCAGGATAGCACAGGTCAAGCTCGAAACTCCTTTATAATGTTTTCACTCCTAGGTGCATAATTTCCAGAACCGTCTCTACTTGCTCGTATCCAGACAGGGATGTATTGATTGGAAAAACCACATAACATTTTCATTACCAATTTTTTTGGATTTTCTTCTCTACTAATCATAAATGTATATTATAGGGTAATGTTTCCTAATAATAGTTTTTTTTCTAAATCTAGATTCCAAGGATTGTACTTAGCTTCCTATGAAACCCACTATAACGCCCCATCACTAGTTACCCAGAATCAGTGCATTAATAAATAACATTGTCATGATACAAGGAATAATGTCCTGAATTATTGATTGGTTTATTGGCTTTGGAAGTACGTGATACATAAATAATTTTGACATTACACCATGAAATAAAAAACAAAATTGTGTCCCCTTTGAAAAATCTTATATTCCTTAGACTATTCCTGTAGGTCAATCGTAATATAATTCATTGCATCCTAGAAAAAATAAAACATAAGAAAAGAGTGAGCTCAGATTCTCATTAAGGATAACAATATAGTAAAAACTATCAGAAATAAGAATAAACATTTAAGACAATGTATATGACTAGAACACGAATTATCAGCAAAATATGTGAATAATAAATCACATAATGTCATTTACTTATTCACACAGATATTCTACTAGTCTTTTAATCACATGTAATAACAATATACAATATCATAATGACAGAATGCATAATTCCAGACTTTATAACCGCATAGTCAAGGGCTTGTGCCAATACTACAAATAAGATTTTGTCAAGGGTTATGCTAACACACTAGATTGAATCATGACACGTACCGATGCATCAAGGATCTATAGCAGGCTCCACCCATCACATAATAAGTTCAATGCATTCCTCATATCAAAGGGTTTAAATATTAGACACACATCCGTATTAAAACTAGCATATGCAATGTCAATACTTTATCCATAAACTATGAATGGTATAAAAATAACACATACACAGTCAAACATATCACAAAGCCTTCAATAGAGTATGAATTATTTTTTTCATAATAAATCAACCTCAATCAAGAATAATATCTCATAAAATATGTTGAAATAGATGAAAATGATCCGTAAAAATCATTGAGAGAAATATCCCTATTTCATGAAAACATTTACGAGTCTCACTATTTATCAAGAAGATGTTTAAAATATATTTTTGAATCAAATTGTACCATACCACATTGAAACATTTAAAATGAATTTCAATGTTAAATTTTTTTCCCATATAAATAAAACCATTAAACCATTTTAAATACAAGGACATTAATGAGAATTATTTAGATGAATAAAATGTTTAAACATTTAAATTGATATTTTAGTTAGAGTTCCTAACCAAAGGATAGAATCTTGAATAAAAATAATTGAGGCAATAAAAACATTATAATATCATGAGAATAATGGTATTCAAGATAAACTATGTCATTGTACATTATATACACCAAATAAAAGTGAATTGGCGCTTAACAACAATGAATTCTCAATGGAATGTTTATTGAGATGAATTCCATTACAACGACTGTATCCTCAGGTTAAGGATAAATCAATGAAATAATTAAATGTAAAAAATATAAATAAATTAAATATTATTGGATATTTAGTGTAAACCAATTTGATGTCTTTCACATATATTCTTGTAAAAACAACACAAATGACTTGGATGTTTAACTCAATGAATAGAAAATTGAGTTAAAAATACACTTATGAAGTTTATATTGATGACTTAAGAATTTTTCAATGGAGTGATTATTTTTATCAAAAATATATCCACAGAAAGGGGTGTGGAAATTAATACATAGTTAAAAAAATATTGATTTTATAAATAATATTGGAGTATAGTAATCGATGAAGTTTGAGTAAAACCAAGTGAGTGGAAATTGATATTTGAAATTCCCTTATATATTTGGTAACATACGAAACATACACCCCATGAAATAAGGTTAATAAAATTATTATGTTAATACTTATAAATTAAATTATATTATGAAAAAAATACAATCATGGGTAGTACATACACTACACAAAAGGTAATAGTGGAAAATATAGCATGAATCTCACGGGAATAAAAGTGAGATTAAAACCATTTTCCATGTTGTAATCAATCAAGTAATATGAAAAAAATTTAATAACCACAAAATTAATCACATAATAACATCAATAAAAATATAATCCTGATAATATATCTCAAATGGTAGTACGCAATACACCACATGCAAAAAATAAGTGGCGAACAATAGAAATCTCATGGAATTAAAAGTGAGACAAGAAACCCTTTAACTTGTACATTTCCGTAGTATAGGGTACATTAACCTCTGGTATTATAGTTAAATAATTGTTGTTAAACTATAAAAGAACCAATTATATAAATATGATATAATATATTATCTTCTAATATTTCATTGTTAGTAATATTTTAGTAGTATCATTTTTTTGGCAGTTAATTGATTTGTTTTCCTTTATATGTTTTGTTATATAATACATGTATTTTATTTATAGGATGTATTTGAATCTTAAAAAGAATTATATTATGTTCAAAAACATTATTCTTAATTGAAAAATGAAAACTATTCTAGATTGATTACGATGTGGAATGAATCTCATAACGTTCATGGAGACGGTAAACCGTACGTACACACAAGAGAAAAAATAATTATAATGATAAATAGTATTTAATTGAATGGTATATCACATATAAATAATCATTAACATGATATATTTATTATTTACATCAGTTATACTAATTATTATACTCATCCAAATAATGATTTTTTTGAATAACAAACTATAGAACGATGTGGAGACGGTAAGTCATATGTACATACGTATGGTGACATTTTCATTTATAGGTTGGATAGAATAACGAATATAGATGTACCATATTTATAATAAAATCCTAGTTTGTATAAGGTAATGGATTTTTTATTTTGGTATGGAAACAAAAAAATAAAGAAGAAGTGGAAGAAGGAAATAAAATGAATGAGGGTGGTGAAATTATTTCCTCTTCTTTGGGTGTTTCCTTTTGAGTTGATAAAAAGGGATCTTTAATATGCCATTATGATCAACATACCGACTCTAGGTTGATGTGTGGGATGTCAGGAGGATATTTGGTTAGGGGTTGGCAAATAAAAATGGCTTTATTGGATTTATTTTTAGAGAAGGGGAAGTTCCCTTTTATTAGAGGGATTAGAGACACTTTAGGAAAAGCATGACAACTTATTTTATAATAAAATCATTTTCTATTTAAATGGATCCAAAATGATTAATTTCGAGGCCAAGGTGGGGATGGGTCAAAAAAATCTCAACTGATTGGTTTTTGACAGGTTGAGGTTACCATGTTAACCTTATCTTTTATATTTAACTCTTAGTTAAATAGATTGTCATTTACCACGTCTATTTTTATTTTTAGATTATATGGTTAATAAACATACTATAACAATCCATGCATACCCCAAGTGGTTCATTATTAAAATATATAACCTTATCTAAGCCCTTTGGTTGAACATTATATTTTTTAGAATATTATATCAGTTAATAAAATATTATTTGTTTTAGAAACTCAATTATTTCAATTTTGACATTATTTAGTATTTGAATTTTTTTAAATCCATAAAAATTTTATCACTTCGAATAAAATTTATTTTGTCAACCTTAACATGTCATATTAACCAAAAAAATTAGTTGAATTATTCAAAAGTCTCAATTTACATTTATTGGGATATTTATAATACTAATTATTTTAATATTTTATTATAAGCTAATTACTGCATCATCATTGTTTCAAAAATAAATTAAATTTTTAATGTCTAAATATCAATTAATAAGATAGTATTTGTTTTAAAAACAAAATTATGTCAATTTTGACACTATTTAGTATTTGATTTTTTGAAACCCATAAAAACATTATCACATCGAATAAAATTAATTTAATCAACTCTAACATGTCATATTAACCTATAAATTTAGTGAAATTCATCACAAGTCTCAATTTACATTTATTTGGATATTTATAATATTAATTATTTTAATATTTCATTAACAAGTTAATTACTACATCATCATTGTGTCATAAATAAATTAAATTTTTTAATATCTAAATATTATAAATAAAATACTATTATGTATGAAATCCTTTTATATTTCTAATGAATATTTATAGTCGAATTTATCTTATGCGTAACCCTATATTAAAAATTGTTTAGTTATTAAACATTGAATTTAACACATTTAACTCTTCTTCAAATAAAATAATAATAAATGTTCTAATATAATAAAATTTGACCAAATTGGATCATATTTTATTCCTACGGTTCTTTTTGTTCTATTTACACTTATCCAATAGAATTAGGACATGTGTCAGGGTAATTATAATATCATTTTTACCCTTATTTAACCAATTTACTTTTAACAGTGGTAAATAAAAGTCAAAAGATACTATTCACCAAACATTATTTTAATCTTATTGAACCAAATTTTACTTATTAATGTTAACCATTTATCTTGTATTTTTTAAATTCAACTCACAGAATCGATAAAATTATGTTTTATAAAAATTTCCAAATGCTCCTAAAAGTTGGGTAAAAGACGGTTAAAAGTTCAATATAATTTTATATATCTAAACTTATTATAAAATGACCCAAATTAATTACATTTCATATATATAGGTATTATTTATCAATTTTGACTTAAAATAAATAAAATAAAAATTTATTTAAACAAAAAGATAGTTTTAAACAGTAACTTTGTGTTTTTTCACTATTCATTAAAAATTGAATGTTTTCAGAAAAATTAAAAAAACTTAACCATAAGACAATTTAGATTTTCTGAATTCAAAAATGAATTCTAATTTACCAAATTAAAAACAATTATGTTTTCTTAATTAATTTAAAATTAATTCCCATTGTAAGAACCAAAAAAAGTGTTTTTAAAAAGTATAAACTATCAAAACATTGACATGTGTTTATGTCAAATTTAAATGTGAAATTACACATATTGACTTAAATTGTATTAAATGATAAAAATATAATCTAATTATGCTTCCAAACCACTCAAATTCATTATTTAACAATAAATATTATTTCAATTAAATATATTGTTTTCAATTAAGATTTAGTATTTTTCAGTATTCATTAAAATATGAATGTTATTAGAAAAGTACGAAAAATTTATCGAAAATAATTTTTTATGAACTAATTCAAAAGAAGAATTTAATTTCATTAAATTTAATATATTTTGGTGTCAAATAATAATATTAATAGGGGTTTCCATTAAAATGTTGTAAAATTACATTTTTTTTAAAAATATTTATTTTATCTAAAAAATGAATTTGTTCTTATATTATGTCTAAGAAACACAAAATATGGATTTAATATTATATGTATTGTATAAAATTCAAATTTCATTTAATAATATTCATAACTACTTTTTTAACGGCAAGTTTGGTAAGTCGTGGTGCAGTCTAACTCGGTGTTGCATGTAGCGCAAGCAATTGAATAACATAAAGAAAATAACTTATTATGAAATATTGGGGTGTTACACAGGTGTAACATCATTTTTATATATGAAAAGTATTAAAAAACTAGTAAATAAAATAATTTAAGTTTCATGTCCCTTTAGTTTTTGTAAAATGTGGTTTGACAAGAGTATAAGTCCCTTTGGGTCTTAAAATTATTTTCTATCCCATAGTTAAGATTAACTGTACCTTAATATATATTATTTATTCGAATTAAATTCCCAAATATTTTTGGTCAAAAAAATAATTTAAATATATTAAAATCTATAAATTATTCAGAGTCAAAATATTTAATCCATTATTCCAAATTATAATCACATCAGAGGAAGGAATAAATTCAAAATCAATCCCACATATGTGTTGACAATGCATTATTTTAAGGTAAAAACATTTAAATGATTGCTATGTTTTTATACCCAATTTAATTGTAAATTTTTTCTAAATGGAGTAATTTATATATATTTATAAAAATATTAGATAATTAAACATTTAATCCAATTTAATATATAATTTAACCTTATATGAAAATTTAGATGGAAAAGTAGTTCTGAAGTAAAATTTTGGATTTTAAACAATTGATTAAAATATGAAACCAAAAAGGAAAATAAAAAAACATTTCCTAACCGAATTATTATGATTACATTTAAATAATTATGTTTATTTAGAAATATTCACTATATAACACCTCCCAAATGTGTTTTTAAAATGGTAACTCTATTAAAATGTTGTATAACTAAATTTCATAAAAATATATATTATTAATCATAAAAGTAGGTTTGATCTATAATAATGTCAATCAAATTTATTGAATGAATATCACAGATATTTAATTGAATATATAACAGACATATTACATTATTATCACTCAAAAAATATATTTAATTTAATTTATAAAAGGAAAACAATTTGTAACCATAAAAATAATAGCATTTCCTTTCAAATTCAATCGGGTTTCATAATAATTTATAATTAATTCATGACCTATAAATTCATATTATATTTTGTAACCCATATATTTTCATATATATGTTAAAACTATTAATAACTGCTAATTAAATGGGTATATTATATCTTATTATAATATGCAATGACATTTTAATGATATAATATTGTTTGGATAATCTTAGTCTTATTTGTTATGAATGCCGTTGAGGAAAGTCCTGTTGGTGTGTAACTAATGATAACCATTGTGTTATTTGTAGAGAAATATTAATTTAATGTTCTATTTTGTGCATGATTCACATGGTCTTTTGTATAATGGATTCCAAACATAGCACTTTAATATAAAATAAGCTAATCCTTAGTGTTTCATAAAATGAAAATAACCCAAAGGATATTTTAATTTTAAAAAATAAATCCCAAAATACTATGGAATTACATTATACGCACCGTAAAACGAATATCACCCTTGAAACTCATCTTGGTTATCAATGGTTTAATACATTAATGTTTCATTGAATGAAACCCAATTTGTAAAAAATTTACATTAAAACTTATCATAAAAAGTGAATTTTGGAAATATAACAGTTAACCAATGTAACATATAACTAGGATTCCACATAAGAAAACATAGGTTGGGAGTGAATATTGGAAATTCAAAAAAATATTAAATATTTATTGGGAGTGATTGAGGTCATCAATCGAGGAAAAATGAAAGATCGATGAAGAGTTGAGGTACTTAAAAGCATAAATAATTAATGATTTAAATGGCCATCAGTTCAAAAAAAAGTAAGGTAATAGAACCACACATAACATTTGATCATTATCATAACGTTGCGAAATTATTTTATTTACCATAAAGTTAAGGAAATATAATTACATTATATATTTGAATAAAAAAATTTCATTCTTTAGTTATTCATTCATAAATTTATAATTGACCCATTACTTCATGATGTAGTCTTAAAAAATTTGAAATTGAATCATGATGTGAAAAAAAACATTTTTAAATATCTTAAGTCCCATGAAATAATTAAAATTAAAACTATTTTCTTCTTAATGTTACTAAAAATAGATATGGTTAATAAATTAATATGTAAACATAAAATGTTAGCATACTAGTTCATAGATAATAATTATTCAATAAAAATAATTACAAATTAACCTAGTCATTCCTTAGTAAATTGTTAGGCATGAAACATTTATCATCCTTCGGCCTTGGTTTCATGAATAGTGGCCTTGTCAGGTATGATTTGTGTTCATACATGTTGTTATTTTTTAAAACCATGAAAATATAATTTCCAAAATAAATAAAATGTGCATCCTATAAATACATCTATTCACTATAGGGAATTTTATGAAGGGGTTTCTAGAAAAAAATGAGTGCAATAATACTTTCTCTATAGTTTAACTTTGACTTTTCTTAATCGGAGAACCTTGTAACCCCTCAGAAAGATGACAATAAAAAACAACAGAAATTAAGTCATAAAATCATCATAACATTGATCTTTCATATATCATAATGTATCTATTTTTTTCACATTGAAAATATATGAATACCATCAGGGTAAATTATTTGGGAACATGGTAACAACCAGAATAACTATAAATACATTTGAAAAACATGCATCCTTCTTTATTACATAGATTATTGGATATATTCTATTAATTCTAGAAGTAGTAAACATCATCCATTATTTCATGAAATAAATTTCAATATGTCCTAAATTTTTTCCATAGAAGTTAGTAATATCAAATTTACTTATTTATATCCCACATATATTTATCAAAAACAAAATTCAAAATAAAAGAAATAGATTAAGGGTTATATATCCCTTAATATTTTATTTTTCAAAGACATCACCTTTATATTTTATCTCATTATATTCCATTATAACCATTTAACGTGTTCTTATAATTTCATAGTGAAAAACATAAACTGACAAACCCATATATATTTCACCATTTTTATAACAAAATTCTTGAATCCCAATTATATAAAATATTTTATTATCCTACATTATCCTTATTCCATTAGCAAGGATACCTCATTCTATTTCCACTACCTATTTCCATTAAAATTTCAAACTTATTCTTGCAATAATCATCAATATTACAATTACTCGTACCCCTTTTCAAATCCTATTTAATAGATTTCATTTCGGACATTGATTTTCATAATGTCCATTTATTACACCCATCAAAACCATATCTTTCGTTGATGTATTAGGGTGTCCAATATTCTCATCCTTTTCATTAAGTGAACTCGCCATTTTTTCCATTATTGTCACTTGAAGTGTGTCCTTCATTTCAACTATCAAAACATATTCTTGTTTATCTAAGTCAATCTCTTAAGTGATTATTTCCACATTCATGACACCAAGGAAACTATGTCTTCTTTCTTCTATGGTTTCCATTAACCAAACTTTCTTCACACCCCTTCTTTATCTTCCATACATCGTTCGATAGTTTGTTCATGTACATATAGTTTATGATGTTCTATGAAAAATGATTTGGAATGATCAGAATATCCTTCTCCCTAGTTTTCATCCCACATGAATGATCATCATAAAATCATGCATCACATTCAGTGATAATCCAGCCCCTTCCATTACCCTCCATTGAGTAAAACCAGAATCATAGAGTTAGAATTTATTATTATAGCAAAAAACAACATTGTTATGAAATGAATTACATATAAGATGTCTATATCTTGAAACCCTCATTAATATATGAGCCCCTTTGCTAATAATAGGTTACCAATAGCCGACTCATATTTAAATCCTTCATGATGCTTCATGAATATTTTTTTAAAATCCCAATGCATATCCCACCGGAGTGTCAATAGAGTTGTGTGGTAAGGCATGTTAGCATGTACCATATTACCCCGAGTTAAGCCCAAAACATCAAGTCAGAGTTCTAAGCCCTTTGAACATCTCTTCCAAAGCCACATCCACTAGTAGTATCCAGACAAATATGTATTTTTAATAAACTACTCACTCTATCATTTACCAAAATTCCATGGAATTTTATTTTTCTTTTTCAATATCCTTGGACTTGTCCGTAAACTTGTAATTAGGTATCTTACAATGGTTTTCTCATCATAGATTCCAAAGGATAAGTAAACATATGATCTGATGCTAACTATATTTATCTTTTATTTTCATTCATATACATTAGATAACATTTTCGAAATGAACAAATAATTATAAAAAAATCTCAAATACCATACAAGACTAGTAAAATTGCAAAAATGGTTACATAAACAATGGTACATGAATTAGTATCACTATCACTCACTAGGATTTTATTGACTGCCACGTTTCATAGAAACATCAAACAAAATAAATATCTTCTTACCATAGATAAGGAAACATAAAAGGAGGTTTTCTCTAATGATTAGTAAGAAGTAACAAGGGAGATATGTAACCATAATCATTTGAATAAATTTAAAAGAATCTGATCGTGAAAATAAAACATCATACCATGTATATAAAAGATCATATACATAGATCATTTAATAGATCATGGTTGTTCAAAAGATTTGAAACATAATAAAATAATGAACCAAAACCATGAACCAATAACATAGGAACAAAACATGGCATTATAGAAAACAAATAATCATATAATAATTATTTTCCGAGTAGTCGGGGAATTGCTACAAAGTCCATCTTTGTAGAAAGTCCCTTTACTAAACTAGGACCACACCCCATTCCAGCCATATATTAATGAACCATGATGACTCGTCGTTCCATCCCTATAATACTGAACTGAGTTAATTTCCCATTCCAACCCTCTAATACTTAACCATGTTCATTTATAATTTTATTCATTTATATCTCATGAGATATAAATCAACAACTAATGCATTGTAGGGATATATAGGTCCCAATGATATCATATTAAAATCATACATACATGTGACACAAAATAAGAAACAATCATATCTCATCCCATTAAATGAAATGGGTATCATAAACATTAAACCACATCGTAACTTATGGAATATTAAATAGGTTTTCTAATAATTTCACCACATGCATAACCCGTAAAAGAGAACATGATTTTATATATATGTATATCATATGTAAGAGAAAGAGGTTTCATAAAGTCAATGAAATTAATCATAAACCACTCATAGGAATAATATTAATGGAAGTTTTAGAAAATTTTATAAAAGGGAATGAGTAACATCTAAAGAATTCATCATTGATAGAAAATAATTTTGATATATCATTCCAAAAAATTTCTTAGGAAATATATGATTTGTTTTCTGAAAATGATTTTTAATACACTATAAAATTTGATAATATTTTTCAGAAAAAATACACTATAATCATATAACTAAGAGATGAAATTATTTTGAAAATCTTTTTCCTTGAAAACATATAAAATATACTTAATAATCTAAAATCCATTTTTAAAAAACCACATTAATAACATATAATAAAAGTGTGAAAATGTTTTGGAAATATTTTTAATTTAAAATATATGAAATAAGAATCAATATGTTTTGAAAACTATTTGCAATAATTTTTTTAAAATATTATAAATAATTAATGAAATTATTTGGAAAAACATTTTCCTTGAAAACACATAAAATATTCATTGAAAAATTTTGAAATCTATTTTCTTTTAAATTTTATTTAAAAAAATCATCAAAAATAACCATTTATAAATTAAATAAACGTTTCAATGAAATGAATGTTTATAAATCCTTACATTCCTTACAAGGTAAAAAGAACATTCATTTTAGATGATAATTGGGGAGAAAAATACCTGGTACAGAAAACAAAAAGAATATTTCATTGATAATATTTGAAAGATACATAAATACATAAATGTCTATTATAGATTAAATGATAATGGTATAATATTATTGGAAACTATTTTGAGAAAACATGGTTTTTAAAGAAAATATATTTTTGACTGAATAGATGGATAGGTCGTGGTTTCTTAAAAATACACACATTCACAACTACCTTATATACCAAATAGTATAAAAATGATACCAATTCATTAATTTAGCATGAATTATAATAGGACATGAATTTTCATGAATTTTCATAAGAGATGTTTCATGATATTTCATTAATATATGAATAATCCGAAAAAATATCAAAAGCAATGATATTATTTAAATAAACTATTTTCACTTGGTAATTGAGGATCATACTCTCCATATAATAAAATTAAAATAAATGAAACATTAAATTACCTTAAATTGAGGTTATTAATGATATAACTTGTAATATTGAAGAATATACACCTTGAAAAATAATTCAGGTGCATAAGAAAACAATAGTATTAATGAAGGGAAATTCAGACAAAACTATTTTACCGATTAGGTGTCTTTTAAAACATAAACTCCATGAAGTAAAGACCATAAAATGGATATGTGAATAAAAATAATATTACATATATGAATTATTTAATAAATACATGGTCATTATACACACCACACAAAATTAATGGGTGGTGATTAAATCCTTTATCTTATAAAAAAAGTGAGATGAAATCCCCTTACCATGTATCTTGACTCTTATCATAATCACTCAAACCAACCATATAATAAAAATAAATTGAATGTTAATTTTTTTAAATTAAAATATTATTATTTATTAAACCATATATGGTATTATAATGACCTTATATTAACATTTTATTATAATACCATGTTAGGGTTTCACTTTAGTTAATATTAATTTTCTTTTTTACATGTGACTTAATTTTCTATATCATTGGCCCATATATTAATATAATTATTCTTTAATGTAAATAATTATATATATAAAATTTATATTCAGTATATTTTTATTATAATAATTTATATAATATAGAATTATGAAGTGTAATACACCATTCATAGAGATGGTATGTCATACGTACGCATGAATAATGATTCGATTTTTATTTTTGTATTTATTGAAAGAATGTAAAAGAAAATTGATTATATTTTTGAATATATAAATATATATAAATATTTAAATATAATTATTTTATCATATATATTATAAAATTTAATAAAGACTGTTCTTAATACATTCCATGTCGTGTGTGAAAGAATTACATCGCATGGAGGGGGCGGTAGTGACACTTCCTCAAACGAAATTATCATATTTAAAACAAAAGGAATATAAAAAAATATGTTCCATAAACATAATATAAAGGATTAATAAATTTATAAATATAATATGTGAAATATATAAACATATTTCCCATTATTTTTTCCACCATGAGAGGCTATGAAGTAAAAACTAACAACAATCGTTTAGTGAGGCGATAGTTTATCGTACATGTAAATAGTATGTTTGTTACCAATTAGATTGATGTTTCTATAAGTGTAGGTTATACCATTAGAATAAAACCATCATTGTATATTTAGTATCATTTTAATATCATAATGTAACAAATATATTTGAGGGGTGAAGACATATAATAAAATAAAGGATCTTAAGCAAAGATAGTACCTCTTAATCAGGTATGACCTTTAGGTTTGTTCAAAAAGGATTCATTGGTTTTCATCCATAATAATGGTAGGATTCAAGGAGTAAAGAAGTTATCTAGGAATGTGTATTTGGTAAATGAAGGATGATTTAATGTGGTTTGATATGTATGATGATGAGGGAGAGGTGGTGACCATTTTTAGGAATGTGAATGGACTCTCTTTGTATTTTTAAAACATGTTAGGTGTACCAAAATTACATCCTAACAATAGTAATAAAAAATCTTTCATGGAATGTTCATGGACGAATAATTTCCAAAAAATGGATTTTTGACAACTATATAAGTTCTTTTGGGTCGTAATGTTATGGTTTTTTCCTTAGATAAACATAGTTTTTCCATAATCGATTTAATTAATCTTATTTAATGGCATGACCCGTCCCCCAGGGCCTGTGTCGTGACTACCCCAAGCCTGCCGTCCATATACCAGGGGATGGAAACTAGCACCAAAGGCCTAATTCCAAAAAACTGGAAAGGAATTTTCCTTTATAACCTACAATCACACACAACAGTGCAATCAACAAAATACAAAACACTAAGTAAACTTTATAACAAAAGAGTGATGAAAAGTAAAAGGGGACAAAAATACAATCCCAAATGTAAATTAAAAGGAACTGGAAATACAAGTACAACTAAAGAATGGAAAAATTGTTGCTGGGTAGTCCTTTGGGATTAATACCAGAAGGGTAGGTACAGATAACCTTCTCAGCACTCCACGTCCGTCAGTCTCTTCCGTGTACCGACTCATCGTAAGGTTCCCCGCCGGGTACCGTCCTGTCCGGGTACTCACACCCTTAGTCAGTGATGTCTATCATCTTCATCCAACTCAAAAAGGTGTGGGCATAGCCCGTGATGGGTTGAGTATAATGATACTCATTAGGGACCCTGAGACCCTCAAGGTGTCACAAATCCACCATGGATAAACCACAAAGTAACGAATCATCAGATAACCCTGCTTAGGTATTCTCCCATACATATACCGAAGTTATTAAGTAATCTATCTCAATCATGAGGAAAACACAAATTTACTCACTCAGATAAATCATGATTTTATTCTAGGGATAGTATCATGTAACATTTCCAACACATTATCGAATCGTCTATTGCTGGAGAACTGCATCTCTATCAAGTATAGTGGGCCTGCCATGACACCAAGCATGCTTCCCACTAACCTTGACCTACTGATGTAATCCTCCTGTCGTGTGTCATGGGTCTGCTACGTCACACATAGGCGCTCCCCACCGTGGGTATGCCGCCACATCCAGGCGCTCCCCCTCGTAGCCTGCTGAGGTACTCCTCCTGTCTAGTACTGTGGATCTACCGCATCACCAAGCGCGCTCCTCCACCGTGGGTCTGCCGCCACACACGGGCGCTCCCCACTAGGTACGTAGAGTCACCCTGAGTCAAACAGTCAGCAGTTGTCAGTTCTCATCTAGCTAATAGGTATATGCACTCTTCTCGCTCATCACTAGAAGGATCCGCTCCATGACTTACTGGTCGATACAACAACTATGACAAACGACACGTCAATCGAACTCCTAGTCTATTAGTTATTAGTCTTTTAGTCCCGTGGGACCAGTTTGATTTGTGCTTGATCCATCCTAACTATTTCCCATCTCAAACCGAACTCTTGTGGAGTATACTCAAGGGGACTGTCATGCTCCAAGATTATC
This sequence comes from Viscum album, assembly GCA_963277665.1. Lineage (NCBI taxonomy): Eukaryota > Viridiplantae > Streptophyta > Magnoliopsida > Santalales > Viscaceae > Viscum > Viscum album. The sequence goes on from OY728160.1 coordinate 447,697,973, forward strand.
AGTACCATTGACGGTTTGTCAAACAAACGTATGGTGCCAAAGATATGGCCAAAAGAAATTAAAAGGGGTCGTAGTGGGCCCGGGTCCGGTCCCACCCCGTCGGACCGAACCTGCCCGACCCAGCAGGCCGTGAGGGGTCACGGAGGGCTGTGAGGGAACAAACCATCCATGGGTCAACGTGAGGGTGGCTCAGCCCAGAGGGTGTCGCGAGGTGCCGGTTTGGCCGGGGTCTTGGGACGCCGGTAGGCTGGCCCGGCTGGGGAGGCTCGGGACGCCGACGGGCCTGCTCGTCCAGGGTGGCTTGAGAAGCCGGCCATCCATGGTGGCATGGCCAAGGTTCATCGTGGCTAGGGCCAATTCTGCCAGTGGTGGCGCGGAGCCGGCGGGCTGGTGTATCCGGGGCAATGCGTGGCCGGCGGGCTGGTGCGGACGGGGCGGCTCAGGAGGCCCGTGTGGCCGGGAGCCAGTTCTCTTGGAGGACGGCATGACCAGGGCAGCTCAACGCAGCTCAGGGTGGCTCGTCCGAAAGGGCGGAGATCGTAGGAGTGGTTCGTCAGGGTTCTCGTGTGGGGGCGCAGCCAGTTCATCCGACGGCGCCGTGGAATGCCCAGGGGGTGGCGCGGGTCGCGGAGGCTGCGGGTGGCACGACCATTGCCTTCATCGCCTTCATTTCCACTGTCTCTTTCCTCTGTTTCAAAGAACACCACAATAGAGAACAAAAGAGGGGTTGGGCCATGTTGGTTTCGTCCGCACCCTCTGCGTTTAGGGTGGTAGCATTCAGCTCATAATAATGAAGCATAACCAACCCTCCCGCAATGAATAATCCCAAAACCCAAAAGCGAAAACATATGTTGATAAACCAGTTTTAAGTTTGACATTCCTTCTTTGTTTTAGATGGAAAGAATTAGGAGAATATAAAATCAATCAGAAAAAATGCCCTACCTTGTTTTTGGTTCATTGACGGAGTCGCAAGGACGAAGATGGAGTTGTCGTCATTCGTTGCATCTTCCACACACCTCCAATCTCGAGCTTGTGTGTCAGTTATTTGAAGAATATGAGGAGGGATGTTCGGTCGTCGAAGACATCACATGTCGGTTACCTCCACAAGGTGCATATGAGGAAGGAGTCGAAGACGCTCCTCACTGGCTTTCTTTGTGGAGGAAGTTTCCAATTCTTCATTGGAGAATCATTCTCCCAAGAGCTCCTCCTATCCCCAAATTCAACCCAATATGAATAGTGTTCCAAAATAATAGATTAAACCATATATTATTTTGTTTGAAATAATTCAAAAACCCTAATTAAATAAGGTGGGTGTCTTAATAAATTCAGAGAGGTGCTGGCAACATTAAGGGAGGGGTGGACACAAATAAAGGTAGATGAATTCAAGTGGATCTTCCTCATTAATGAAGAGATTCGAGAGTTTCTTTAAATTAAATGGGGGGGGGAGGTTTAGTCCCAGGTAGTCCCCACACTTCAACTCCCACATGGGTGGTTACAACAAAATAATATTAAATATGAGCTTATTTTAACTTTTTATTTCCATGTTAAACCCAAAAAATAACTTCCACCCTTGACCAACTACTGTCGAGGTGAATGTATTATTAAGTAAATAATGGTGCTACGAGTTCAACGCTATCCTCATATTTCAATTCCGTGCACCGGTTCAAAAGTTATAAAAACCTGCTCGCACGTTTACTGAATGTACCCGAAAAAACGTTCATAAATTCATTCCAGGAACTCCGGGCCTCAGAATCATGCACCGCCAATTTTCGGTGACTCGTAAAATTCCCATATATATTAAGAAAAATTACATGGAAATTAAAGGTGTTTAAATTCTCTCCACCTTAGGGATTTACGTCCCTGTAAGCTATAACTCGAACAAAGTGAACAAGTGGGGGTACTGAGCAGGCATATGAGCCTCTCTATCCCATATGCTCTCCTGGAGGTTCTTGTGCTGCCTGCGAACGCGCACCAGAGGTATCAACCATGTATAAAGGACCCGCTCTTGTCTATCCTCAATCTCTACTAGAACCTCATTAAAAGTCACCCCATTTTCAACGCCCAGCTCTCCATGGTTGATGATTGAGAAGGGTCATGCACATATCTCCTCAGCAGGGATACATGAAAGACATTATGCACCTAGAGTAATTGAGGTGGAAGAGCTAAGCGGTAAGCCACATCACCTACTCTGCTGAGGACGTGTAATGGTCTGAGGAAACTCTGAGATAACCTACATCCTCTCCCAAATCTCCACAAACCTCATCGAGGTAAGACCCGTAAAAAGACGTGGTCACCATCCTCGAACACTAGAGATCACCTTCTATTGTAAAAATACGAATTCTACCTTCTTTTTTCAGTATTCATTGTCTCCAAGATGATCTGGACTTTCTCTATGGTAGCCTGTACTATCTCTAGTCCCACGATTGCTGACTCCCCTGGGCCAGTCTAGCACAAAGGTGATCTACAAAGGTCACCTGTATAGCATCTCAAATGGTTCCATCACAATGGAGGAGTGATAGCTGTTGTTGTATACAAAATCCAAAAAAGGTAATTGATCCTCCCAGATGTGACCGAAGTCTATGAAACAATCACGAAACATGTCCTCGAGGGTCTGAATGGTCCTCTCAATCTGGACATATGTTTGAGGATGGGAGGTGGTGCTCAAATGAAGCTGTGTCCCGAAAGCCTCCTACAACCCCTTCCATAGCACATAAGTAAAATGTACGTCACAATAGGAGATAGTCATCATGGGTAATCCATGTGGCTGCACAATCTAATGCACATAGAGGCATCCCAATCTCTCTACTAAACCCTGCTCTTTGATCGGTAAGAAGTAGGCCGACTTGGAGAGTCGGACGACGATCACCCAAATAGATTCATGTCACCTGGATGTACGTGGATGTCCTGCCACAATGTCCATGGATATCCCATACCACTTCCACTATAGAACCTCTAAAGGATGATCCATGCCTGCTAGTACCTGATTCCTTGCCTTCACTTATTGACAATGAGGCATCGAGAGATAAACAATACTACTGCCTTCTTCATTCCAGGCCACCAGTACAGTCGTCAGAGATCAGGGTACAACTTCTCCACTCCTTGATGTACCACTAAAGGGGATGTGTGGAACTCTCTCAACAATTACTATTGAAGTGACACAGGTACCATAGTACGTCCCCCGAAGAAGATGACGTGCTCCCACACCTCTAGAAAATCAATCAGGTGCCTGCCCTATGGATATCTGAGAACAACATGTCTCACAATCAATGTCCCCATGTTGTGCCTCCCTGAATCACTGATGAAGTGGGGGAGTGACTGTAAGTGACTGAAGAAAAGCTTTTCCATCCCGATCCACAAAGTATATCTGCAAAGCGGGCAGCTGCTCCATCGCCATGCCGAGCAGCTGTATTCCAGAACTCCTACTGAGTGCATCTGCAACAATGTCCCCCTTCCCAAGAGTATTGACTGTCTCAAAGTCATAGTCCTGGAAGAACTCAAGACAACGTCCCTGTATGAGGTTATGGTCCTTCTAAGAGAAGATATACATGAGACTCTTGTGATCAGAGTACACGGTAAAACACACAACCATCAGGTAGTGTCACCACATCTTCAAAACTAAGACCACTGCTGATAACTCATTGTCATGGGTAGAGTAGTTCTGATCATGCTATCTCAGATATTGTAAACCGTATGCAATAACTGCTCGCGAAGCTCCACGGGAGCCATCCAATTCACTTGTGTAGATATCGATGCTGTCCTGGGGTACATGTAAATGTAAAATTCTACCTCTCTACATTGGGGTAGACCAGGAAAATTATCATGGAAGACATCTGTTGGGAAAAAATTCCTCAAGGTAACATTGCAGTATTTTTGGGTTGATTGTGTTTGTTGACAAAACAGGTTTCCATGGAGAATTGTCGAGTTCCCAAGAAGTTGTTGACATTCCATGTTGACAAAGAACTATGACAAAGGAAAGGACGATCTGGAGGCGGTACAAAAGAGCAGTACAAGGTGGCGTCGTTTCCCAGTGTCTACCAAATTTTTGGGGTCCAAAATTTGGAGTTTGGTGAGCATCGTGAAAATAGGATTTCCATGAAGATCATAATTTAATATGGTAAATGCATGAATTTCGCGAAGATAGGATGCATGTTTTGGAAATCGTGAAGACCATAAGAATGTAGGTGGTGAGTCTTCGCGATTACATCAAGCTTCATGAACGGCAGAGGCTAAAGCGCATCGCAGAGGTGAAGGGATTTGTGAGGGAGCTTCGCGGAGAAGGCGCGAAGGAATGTTGGGCTTCGCGAGGGAGCTTCGCGGCGAAGTCGCGAAGGTATGTTGACGGTGATTCTACGCAACTATGTCAAGCTCCGTGAATGGAAAAGTGCCGTGGTGCTTCGCCGTTTGGACAGAATTCTGGCGGAATCTTTAGAGCTTCGCGATTTGAGATGACGTGGCGTTGACTTCGCATGGAAGGGACGAGGGTCGGTGGAATCGCCTATAAATAGAGGCCGACCCCTTCGAACGAAGTTGAGAGAGAATTTTAATAGAAGATCATTCACTCTCGATTTGCGAAGGTGGTTCGCGGAGCCAGCGTGCTTCGCCAAAGAGGTGCTTCGCGGCGGCTATTGTAGCTCCGCGTTGGCTTACATAGCTTCGCGAGGGTTGTTTCTTTACGAAGGCTTGAGCATCACGAGAGTGCTTCGCGAGGGTGCTTCGCGAGTGAGCTTCGCGAAAAGGCAGGAGCTTCGCGAAGGCTTGTTGAGCTTCACGAAATTGGGAGCTTCGCGAAGTATGGTGCTTTGTGAAGGTGTTTCCAAAGGTTGTTGCCCAGTGGTCAGAGGTAATGTGCTATTAATCAGTGAATGAAAGTTGAACTTCAACAGGGAATTTAAATACAGAGAAAGATTCATTCCATAATGGAAATGAAGAGACCTACAGGTCTATAAACTATGAGTGAATCCCTTCACAGAGTAGTGAGCTTAGGAAGTGGAAAAAGGTGATCCTCTCCACCGGCAGTGAGCCAGAGTGAGAGAAACAGGGAGTGACCCTTGGGAAAGCAGTGAGATGACCCTAAACTTTGTAAAGGCAGTGAGCCTGGGCATAGAAGTGATCTAGCCCGAACATTGTAATCCACAACTAGTGAAGTTTAGTGGAATTGGTACGACTGGAAACTTGTCGGCGTATGCTCCTTGGACGTATCCCTTTGCGGTGAACCAAGTAAAATTGGTGTGTCCTGTGCATGCTTTACTTTCTATCTACTTTGTGCAACAGGAAAGAGAGAGAAGAGTGTTTTTCTTAATAGGAAAACATGATCATAACGGGCTTTAATTTTAAATTAGTCATACCCTGAATCACCCCCCCCCCTCTCAGGGTATTCATCCTTGTAGACCTAACAATTGGTATCAGAGCGAAGGTTGAAAGTTGTTCTTATCTCAAATGGAGGTCACTAATCATAGAGGGATTCTGATCATCGACGGATGTAATTTTCAGATATGGAAGAATCGAATGCAACACTATTTCTGATCTTTGGGAATGGATGTGTTTTCAGCAGCTATGCATGGTATCACAGCTGATATTACTAGGGGTGCATTATCAGAAGCTGAGCACAAAGAGTTGGATGATGATTCCAAAGAAATCAATCCCTTAGGGGGAGCCCTCTCTAATCCCATATATACAAAGGTGATTTCATGCAAAACTTCACATGCCATGTGGGAAAAGCTTTTGAATATTTATGAAGGGGATACAAAAGTCAGAGAGGCAAAGCTGCAAGTGTTGTGGAACAAGTATGAAGATCTGAGAATGAACTCGAATGAGTCTATTGATTCATTCTTTGACAGGTTAAATGCCGTGGTAGAAGACATGCGGGTTCTTGGAGAAATTATCAAAGACATTAAAATCGTAAACCGCATCCTGAGAAAGCTTCCACCTCGGTTCAATTCGAAAGTTTCTGTTTTGGAAGATAAAGATCCAAAAGAGCTTACATTGGATTACCTACACAGAAATCTTGTTGCATATGAAATGAGAAATGATGACAACGATGCTGTGGAAAAGGGGAAATCCAAAGAGGTGGCATTTAAGGCCATGAAGAGTCTCACTATTGAAGATTATCAGGAGGAATAAGAGTCAGATGAGGTGATGTCGTTCCTTTCTTCAAATCTGCAAAGAGGAAAAGGAATGTTTAAAGGGAAACTTCCACTAGCATGCTTCCGATGCGGAAAGGCTGGTCATCATGCTGCAAGATGCCCCAAAAAGTTTCAAGAAGAAAGCGATGAAGATGAAGTTGAGATTCCCATGAAAAAATCATCAACCTTTGTTAAAGGGAAGAAGTAGTTCAAGAGAAATTTCTTTAAGAAGAAGAATCTTCTTTCACAAGAAATAGACAGTTCAGCTGAGTCTGAGGGTGATGAAGTTGAAGAGATAGAAAACTGCAAATATGGTGGAAAAATGCGATGGTGGCTGTTGCCAGTAGTGCTCTAGAAAAAAAAGAACCTGAAACTGAAGAAGAAGAAGAATAAATTGAAGGGAGAGTTGACATGGAAGCTGAATTAGAAGCAGCTCTTGAAGAGATAGATATTTAGAGAGCAAAAACAAATAAATCCAACAAGATAGTACATGATGCAAAACTCTACATGCAACAACAAGAAGAAGAGAAGTCTGAGCTTGAGAAAGAAATTGAAAATCTTAAGTCTTCCAGGACAGATCTCACAGAAAAGGTTGATGAGAATAATCTCATGATTGAAGAGCAGAAAAGGGAGATCGATTGATTGAGTCAAAAAGTGAAAGATAACGTCAAGCGTATTGAAGAGCTTGAAGAGGAAGTTGTCGATCTGTGGAGAAAAGTTAAAGACCAAGAAAAACCTTTGAATCCCAAAACATTCTTGGGAAATCAGGTCGTTACGAAGACTGAAAAGAAGAATGAAGAGCCTAGTAGTTCAGTAGGAAAGAAGCAGAAATTGAACTCAGAAGTTAAGGCTGATTCATGGCTTAATCAGAAACAAAAATCTGTGGCAGTTGAAGTTAGACAGGAAGAACCTGTCCCGAGATTGAAAGTGGATTTGAGCACAAAGTAGAATCAGAATACTCAGAGATCCCGAGGGGAAACTCGTAGTGCTAAAATAACACAATGGAATGAACCTTATATCAAATGTTATTGTTGTGGAAGGATGGGACATTCACAACATGTGTGTTTCATAGCCAAAAGATATCGAAGGGAACAAGAACAGAGATGGCAGCCAAATAGAGAATGGTTTCCAGAACATATTTTGAAGGACACTGTTTTTGGTGTGGAGGATTTGGACACATGGCTAGGTACTACACTCCGACCATTCAGAAAAATGTGCCAAAGCAGAATCAAAATGTTCGCAAGCAGCAGATCAGTAAACCGAAAAGTGAGTTAAAAGTTCAGAACAGATTTTCAGTTTTGCAAGATGAAGCTGGTCCATCATACTCTGAAAAAGAACAGAAGCCTCAATCCATGCCGAGTATGAAAGAAAACGTATGGACCAGGAAGAAGAAAATTGAGAAGGTCGTAGTTGCTGAAATTTCCCTTAAAGCATCAGATCGTTCTGGTGTTTGGATCCTTGACAGTGGTTGCACATCCCACATGACGGGTAATAAGGATCTGGTTACAGGAATAAAATATGACAATGAAGGAGTTGTCAAATTTGGAAATGATGAAGTCCTGAAGATTGTTGGCTTAGGAAAATCCAAGTTTGGGGGCAAATAAATGAGACATGCTGATGTCTTGGTGGTAGAGGGTCTCATTCATAATTTTCTTAGCATCAGTCAACTTTGCGACTCTGGGCACTCTATCCTATTTACCATGAAGATGTGTATTGTTAAAGGAAAAGATGGAATATTCATTCTACATGGAAAAAGAACAAAGGGGAATCTTTACCTGGTAGGTGGGGAAGAAGATTCATTCCTTCTATCCACAGAAGAAGAAAATCAGTTGCGGCATAAGAGACTTGGTCATCTATGTCAACTATCTATGGAAGATCTGGTAAAGTGTGATGCTGCTAGAGACCTTCCCAGACTATCATGTGATCGCACTCATGCATGTGATGCTTGTCAACAAGGGAAGATCATCAGAAGGAAATACATGCCAAAGAAACAAAAAGCAACTCGAGTGGTCGAATTGGTGCATGCTGATGTATGTGGACCTATCTCACCATGAGCTATAGATGGGCAAAGGTACTATGTTCTTTTCATTGATGACTATAGCAGAATGGCCTGGGTATTCATCATTACTCATAAGACAGAGGTGTTTAGTTGCATAAAGCAGTACAGGAGGGAATTGGAAAAGATGCTTGGGCAGAACATTATGATGTTTCGTACTGATAACAGTACGGAATTTACAAACAGTCAGGTTGAAAAATCTCTCGAGAAACATGGGATAATGCATCATGTTTCATCAGCAAGAACTCCCCAACAAGAATAGAGTGGTTGAAAAGAGAAATCGGATCATCAACAACATGTCCAGAACAATGCTTATCGATAAGGACCTACCAGAGAAATTTTGGAAGGAAGCAGTTTTGACATCGGTCTATGGTTCAAACAGGTCCCTGTTATGTCCGAAGCAAGGGAATACTCCATATGAACTTTGGTACGGAAAGAATCCAACGTTTAAATACTTTCGAATCTTTGGAAGTAAGTGTTTCATTCTCAACAAAGAACATCATAGGATGTTTGAGGCACGAGGAGATGAAGGGATATTTCTTCGCTATTCAGGGAAAAGAAAAGCATATAAATGCTTCAACAAGAGGCTGGGAAAAATTGTTGGGAGCAATGATGTCACTATATTTGAAAATGAACAGACTACTCAACGACCCAGGGAACAGTTTCTGGATGAAAGTGATGATGAGGTAAGCAACACAGGGGGAGTAGAAGTGGCAGAGGCTGACTCAGGAGAAGATACTGATGATGAACAAGAAAGTGTCAAGTCTGTATCTGCAAGGAAGACAATGAGTCGAGCTGAAATTAATAGGGAAAATATCATTGGTGATCAGACAGCTCCAGTTCAGACTCGAAGAATAAAGTCATTACAGCAGACATCATTTTTATCTCAGGTGGAGCCAAAATGTTTTTCCGATGTAGCTGAAGATGAAAACTGGGTTCAGGCTATGAATAATGAACTTGATCAGATTGAGAAGAACCAGACATGGGAGATTATTTCGAGGCCAGCAGACAAGAATGTCATCAGGACTAAATGGGTCTATCGCAAAAAGATGAATGAAGATGGCACAGTGATTCGGAACAAAGCACGACTAGTGTGCAAGGGGTACTCCCAGATCGAGGGAATAGATGTCGATGAGACATTTGAACCAGTTGCAAGGCTGGAGACCATCAGATTATTTTTGGCCATAGTAGTGCAACAAAAGTTCAAAGTGTTCCAGATGGATGTCAAATCCGCATTCTTGAATGGGGTTTTAGAAGAGGAGGTGTACATTGAGCAGCCAGATAGTTTTCTCATTCATGAGGATAAGAACAAAGTTTGCAGGCTGAAGAAGGCATTGTATGGGCTGAAACAAGAACCAAGAGCATGGTACTCAAGGCTTGATCAGTACTTAAAGAAGCTTGGTTTTCAGCGTGGAGGAGTTTATTACAATCTCTATTTCAGTAATGACAGTAATCAAAGGATGATGGTGTTGGTTTATGTCGATGACATAATATTTGGTGGATCAGAAGAAGCTCAGTGCATACAGTTTTCCGAATTCATGAAAAATGAGTTTGAAATGTCAATGATTGGAGAGCTAACGTTTTTCCTTGGTCTACAGGTGACACAAGGAAGGAATGGAACATTCATTTCTCAATATAAATATGCCAAGGAGGTCCTGAGAAGGTTTGGAATGGAAAATTCCAAGGAGATGAAGACTCAGGTGGCTACCCGGATGAAATTATCAAAAGATGAGAAAGGCAAGGAAGTTATTATTACAAAATACAGGCAAATAATTGGAAGTCTGTTGTACTTAACCGGAACAAGGCCTGATATTGTTTTCGCCACATTCCAAGAAGTGAGATATCAGAGAAATCCCAAGGAAAGCCACATTCTTGCAGTGAAAAGAATACTTCGATATATCTAGGGAACAATGGATTTCGGCTTGACATATACTGATAAATCTCAGACAGAGTTAATTTGCTATACTGATGCAGACTGGGCCGGTTCAGCAGATGATAGGAAATCAATGTCAGCTGGTTCTTTCTATCATGGTGGATTTTGTATTTCATGGCTTAGCAAGAAGTAAGATTTCATTTCATTGAGCACCGCAGAAGCTGAGTATATTGCGGCCACTCAAGCATGCACACAGTTATTGTGGATGAAGCAGCAGCTTGAAGATATGGGAGTTGAAGTGAAGTCTCCGATTGGAATCCAGTGCGACAACTCAAGTTCTATAAATCTTAGCAAAAATCCCATCCCTAATTCAAGGAAAAAGCACATTGAGATTAAGTATCATTTTATCAAGGAGAAGGTTGAGCAGGGAATCGTGAAGTTGGAGTACGTGCCAACAGAGCTACAGGTTGTAGACATTCTGACAAAGGCCTTACCCAAGGAAGCTTTTGAGAGGCATCGACTGGCTCTGGGAGTTCAGTCGATTCCCCACACTTGAAATAGTGTGGATGTGGGACCCCCCATCTCCCCGAGGTATGATGTGTTTTCCCTAATGTGATGATATGTGTTCTCTACTATGTTACAGACTACAAAGGAATAACCTTTGGGTTCGTTGACAAAGGGGTAGAAAATAGTGATTGTTAAAGGGGGAGACAGTGTGGAGATTTGATAAATCATAATTGATACGGGGAGAAGCTGACCAGTGGTGTAGCCAGATAGGGGGAGAAATGATAAAGGGGGAGAGTATTAAATCTGACGATGCTAGAAGTGATCGATCAAAGCATAGATATCACGATAGCTGAGGATCGTGATAAAAGCAGAATAGTGGTGTTGTAATGGTGTGAAAAGGTGTCCAGTTATCAACAATTGGTATCAACTTAATAATTCACCAATTGGTATCAGTGTGGTTCAACAATTGGTATCAACTTAATAATTCACCAATTGGTATCAGTGTGGTTCAACAATTGGTATCAATTTAAGAATTGGTATCAGGTTGGAATCGACAATTGGGGTCTGACGTGAAGTGATTCATTGATGAAATTTTCATACTACTCTTGTTTCTCACGCCGAGCATTGCTCATGTGGGCTTAGAGTACGTGTAAAGTGAATCCTTGAACGCTATCAGAATCGCAAGAGGCGAATGGTGGTAGCGACTGGAAGAAGACTCAGTGAGCTTTCAAAGTGCTGAAAATATTTCTGAGCAGAGTTGTGAAGAGTTGTCAACAATCCCAAAGGGGGAGATTGTTGGGCAAAAATACCTCAAGGTAACATTGCAGTATTTTTGGGTTGATTGTGTTTGTTGACAAATCAGTTTTCCATGGAGAATTGTCGAGTTCCCGAGAAGTTGTTGACATTCCATGTTGACAAAGAACTATAAAAAAGGAAAGGATGATCTAGAGGCGGTACAAAAGAGCAGTACAAGGTGGCGCAGTTTCCCAGTGTCTGCCAAATTTCTGGGGTCCAAAATTTGGAGTTTGGTGAGCATCGTGAAAATAGGATTTCCATGAAGATCATAATTTAATATGGAAAAGGCATGAATTTCGTGAAGATAGGTTGCATGGTTTGGAAATCGCGAAGACCAGAAGAATGGAGGCGGTGAGTCTTCATGATTACGTCAAGCTTCGCGAACGGCAGAGGCTGAATCACATCGCAGAGGTGAAAGGATTTGCGAGGGATCTTCGCGGCGAAGGCGCGAAGGAATGTTGGGCTTCGCGAGGGAGCTTCGCGGGGAAGTTGTGAAGGTATGATGATGGTGATTCTTCGCGACAACGTCATGCTCCGCGAACGGCAAAGTACCGTGGTGCTTCGCGATTTGGACAGAATTCTGGCGGAATCTTTGAAGCTTCGCTATTTGAGATGATGTGGTGTTGACTTCGCGTGGACGGGACGAGGGTCGGTGGAATCGCCTATAAATAGAGGCCGACCCCTTCGTGCAAAGTAGAGAGAGCATTTTCATAGAAGATCATTCACTCTCGATTTGCGAAGGTGGTTCGCGGAGCCAGCGTGCTTCGCAAAAGAGGTGCTTCGTGGCGACTATTGTAGCTCCGCGAAACCTTCGAGCTCTGCGTTGGCTTACTTAGCTTCGCGAGGGTCGTTGCTTTGCGACGGCTTGAGCATTAGGAGAGTGCTTCACGAGGGTGCTTCGTGAGTGAGCTTCGTGAAAAGGCAGGAGCTTCGCGAAGGCTTGTTGAGCTTCGCAAAATTTGGAGCTTCGCGAAGTAGGGTGATTTGTGAAGGTGTTTCCAAAGGTTGTTGCCCAGTGGTCAGAGGCAAAGTGCTATTCATCAGTGGATGAAAGTTGAACATCAACAAGGAATCTAAATACATGGAAAGATGAATTCCATAATGGAAATGAAGATACCTACAGGTCTATAAACATTGAGTGAATCCCTTCACAGAGCAGTGAGCTTAGGAAGAGGAAAAAGTTGATCCTCTCCACCAGCAGTGAGCCAGAGAGAGAGAAACAGGGAGTGACCCTTGGGAAACCAGTGAGCTGACCCTAAACTTTGTAAAGGCAGTGAGCCTGGGCATAGAAGTGATCTAGCCTGAACATTTTAATTCATAGATAGTGAAGTTTATTGGAATTGGTACGACCAACAACTTGTTGGCGTATGCTCCTTGGACGTAGCCCTTTGCGGTCAACCAAGTAAAATTGGTTTGTCCTGTGCATGCTTTACTTTCTGTATACGTTGTGCAATAGGAAAGAGAGAGAAGAGTGTTTTTATTAACAGGAAAACAAGATCATAACGGGCTTTAATTTTAAATTAGTCATACCCTGATTCACCCCACCTCTTAGGGTATTCAGCCTTGTGGACCTAACAACATCAGCGTACTAGTCCACCACTACAGGATATCTCAGACTCTCCACATAAAATGCTTCAAGGGTAAGGCTAGCCAATTGACGAGTGATCAGCTGCACTCTCCTCCGAGTAGGTCCATCCGGTGCTTTAAAGGCTCCCTTCTCACTAGTGAAGGTAAAGCAAGTCCCATATGTGTAGACATAACACAAATTTCACCTAATATAGTCAATCTGAGCTGGTACATTAGATAACCAGTCCATACCCAAAATTATGTCGTAAGGCCTAGACACTGCTACTAGGAGATCCCAGCTGAAGCTCTCTTATCCTTGAGTAATTTCACACTACCAGATCAAGTATGTAATCATCAAATCTTCTCCAATAAGAGTCTCTAGCTATAAAAAGAGAGCCAAAAGATCTGTCAAAATATCTGAGCTCCGAATGAGCCACATGGCAATAAAAGAGTGACTGGAACCTGTCTCTATAAGTACTTCAGCTATTTTGGAGTTGACACAGATCGTACCTTGAATAATATCTAGAGAGCCATGATTGTATGCCTCACCTACCTGGAGCTAAGCTCTCCCCTTTCAACCTTATCCCTGTGTTTGCGGTGGAACTTTTGGTGGTGGTGGTGGTAACACCTCGAATCATCGTCCACCGCTAGCTGTACGACTAGCTCCTCTGCCACGTCCGCCTACTCCCTATGGGCTGCCTCGATCAAATCTCTGTCACGGCCTGGGCAGTCATTCGATCGTCTGCTGATCATTCGAATGGCAGGTCGGGCAGTCACGAGCCATGTGAACCTGCCCGCCGTTTGTGTAATAAATCCTGCTCCGAGCATGCTTGTCTCTGCTTTGGGTGCCCCGCACAACCGATCCTAATTCATGCAGTCGTCCACCTGTAAGTATTGTTTTATTGGACCTCTATGACATTTTTCTGCTACTAGATATAGAAGACTACACTACATGTTTACTGGTGGTGGATCTCGCTGCTGGAGACTAGTCAGCATGGGAACTATCCACTAAGAGAGCTCTCTCTAACACCCCCGCCTACTTCGGGATGCTGAGTGAGATCACTGAAGCCCTGATATCCTACCTTAGTCCTTGCTCAATGGTCCGGAACCTAAATAATGTGTCCCACAACATATAAGTGGAGTAGCGTGATAGGTCTGTGAACCTCACTGAGTACTGAGGTACAATCATGCTGGCCTGCTGCAGATGAAGTAGCTCACGTATGCGCACTGCGCGAAGATTCACTGAAAAAATATCTTCCCGAAACATGATCTTGAAGTCAGCATAGAGAAGAGTCACCTCATCATGGACCTGGAGCATCAAGATCCACAATATGCCTGCTGTTTCCTGTATAAGTCTAGCACAAGTATCACTATGAGGTATGCTAATGTCCCTACCAGTCTAAAGACTCTCACCACTGCCTCCAGCCAATCCTCAGCCGCCTGTGGGTCCATCTCTCCCCTGAACCTAGGTGGAATCTGGTGCTAGATCTCATGAAACATGCTCAAGTGGCGTGCACCATCTACTGCTGGGGATGGTGGCATCTTTGGCTCAACGTGGTGTGGTACTGATGGTGCCTATACTAGGAAAGGGACATGCACTGAGGCCTCATCGCTCGCTAGGCTATCAGTGCGTACAACTCTCGGAACTCCAACTGGATATATGCGTGGAGGAATCCTAAAAAGATACATATGTTCCACTGAAAATAAATTATACCTGGAGAGCTGATCTGGTTGAGCTGACCTAATTAACACTTTTTAAAACACACACGCAATCATTGTTGTCTCGCACTAAGTAAGAAATCAAAACTCAGGGTCCTGGTGTATGGATATGTCTGCCCCTGTACTAACACTAGACTCCCTGAAATGAGAACCACACTCACTACACTTAACAATATTGCTACATAGAAAAGATCATAGTCATATGCTCTGTAGGAAAACAAATGTGTATCAACTAGTTAAAAATTTGATCCGCGTTTATTAGTTTATTAGGAGAGAATTACGGGAAGATAAAATCAATCATAAAAATCCCCTACCACTTCCCAAGAAAATTTATTTCTAATCCACAAGGAAAAAATCCATGGATGAACTAGATAATATGTTGAAATGAATTATTTATTTTTAGAAGGAATGAACATGGGAATATAATCATACTTAATTAAAAACCCTACTGAGTATCGTTATACTCACTTCTGCATGGGCTATTCCCGCACATTGTTGTGTTGGATGTAGACAACAGACAGATCTGACTGAGGCTGAGAGTTCCAGGTCTGGACGGTATCTGGAGGTGGGCTTTACGACGAGTTGGTGCATGGAAGAGATGGACGAATGTGGAGTGCTGAGGAGGCGATATGTATATACCATTCAAGTAGGAATGATGGAGGACGATCCAGTAGCTTTCATCTATTTTCTTTCAATTTTATTGTATCAAAATTGAACTTTTACTTTCCATTTGGGCTGGTATTCTAGCCCCTTTTTACTTTCAGCACATTTTTGATATACAGTTGAATAGTGTTTCATATCCAGGTGTTTTCTTTCTTGTGTGTGTGTTTACAGTTTATAAAGGCAATGCCTCTTGGACTTTCGGCAAGCCCGCCTAATGCCAATGAGAAATAGGCCTAGAGGGTCACACACTATGTGTATCAAAGTATCTCAAGTTGAATGAAGATTATTCCTGTATGTGGTTTAGTAATTATTAAAGGAAGCCTACATCATTTTAATGATGGACGATGTATAAAATAAAAACAAGATATACAGGCCGGGTATTAATGATTACACGCCATGTAGTTTTCATTTTGGAAAGGAAATGAAAAACAAGTACTCACTATGTATTTATGATTACACGCAATGTAGTTTTATGAAAAAGAAGTACATGTATATTAATGATTACACACTGTGTAGTTTTTCTAGTCAAGATTTCAAGGAAATAATATTGTTTTATTAAATGATATTTATTATAATCAGTGTGGGTGAATGTCATGGAATTCATGATTCGGCATGGTGGTTTTCTATAAGAGTTAATGAAAATAATAAATAGAGTAACACATTTATTTTTTTTCATAACTCTATAACCTCAAACTGATTGTAAATATCCTCAAAACCCTGACACTTTTTGTTAATCATTGTGCACAACAATTCTGGAGAATTCTCTCAATGCCGAAAGAATTCTTTCCTCCACGAACGCTCTCAAGATTAAGATAGATCCTCCTCCATCAGATCAACGCGATCTAAGGCTGACAACGCAAGCAAATGGTTCTTCTTGGTAGCACCCAGAGACTCCTTTGGAGACGTCCATAGATACGTGTTGCATGTTTTGATCACCACTTGAAGAAGTCTACAATTGGCTTCTACGACGCAACAATGAATCACATCAGAATGTGATCAGAAATATCAACGAAGAAAGAATGCCGTAAAAGGTACTTCTTGTCAATTAATTAAATTAATTATAATCAACCTTAAATGATCCTCATTTGTAGTTCCAAGACTATTCTTCTTCATTGACTATTTCTGTAATTCGATCCGTGGAGACTGGCCTTTATCGTTTTATTGATCCCGAATTGATTATTGTTAATGAAAAAAATCCATGTGGGCACATCCACCCAAAATCTTCCGCATTAACGGGCACTCCGGGCCTCGAAATCACACGTCGTCAATTTTTTAGGACTCATAAAATTCCCATATGTATTAAAAAATCATTGAAATTTTAGGACTTTAAAATTAATTTTACTAATATTTTTGGTAAAAAACATATGTTTAATTTATTACCCATTATAAATTATTATGATTAAAAATATGGAATCAATTTTTATATTTAAATAAAATATGTGGAATATGATGATATAAAATTAATCCCACAGTTGGGTTGAAAATGCATTGTTTTTTTGTAAAAACATTCAAATGATTGTTATGTTTTTTAAACCCAATTTCAAACTGAAATTGATCTCAATGAACTAAATTATTTTTATTTATAAAAATATTATATAATTAATAATTTTAAAAAACTTATAATGTAATTTCACCTTAAAAATAATTTAGATGAAAATGCTTTTCTGAAATAAGATTCTGTATTTTTAACTATTCATTAAAATAATTAACCCTTAAAGAAAAATACCAAAATATTATCCCAACCAATTTTTTTATCGTCCTTTAAAGGAAAAGAATATTTTTACATATTAATTATATAAAAGTACCATTTTATATCTTAAATGGTTTCTCCAATAATATGCGGTAAAACTATATTTAAAAATATATATGTTTTTAAGCATAAAATCGCGGTCGTTCATATATTACGTTAATCAAATATATTGAATTAATATAAAATTTATTTTAATTAATATATAACATGTATATTAAATTAGTATCACTCAGAAATTGTACTTAATTTAATTTATTGGGGTATAATATATTTGTAAACATAAAAATAATAACATTAAATTTTACATTAAATCAACTTTCTTATTCATTTATAATTAATTAGTATCGAATGAATTCATTTATTATTCTGTAAACCATAAATTTTCAAAAATAACTTAACAATATTTATAACCTATAATTTAATAGGTATGTTATATCATTTTATGTTGAGTAATAACCTTTTCATGATATACTATTATTCTGTAATACATGGTATTTCATGTTACAAAAGCCATTTAGGAAAGTCAATTTTGTGTGTAAAGTAGTATAACATCGAGGTTCCACAAAGACCTAGATAATGCTTATGTTGTCTTTTGTGCATGATTAAATTACTTTTGTATATAATGTACGCCAAAATTTTTTATTCAAATTAAATTAAATTATATTTACTGCTGTGTAAAATGTTGAATACAGAAAAGGAAAAATTAATTCCAAAAAAATAAATGACCAAATCTCTTGGGGCTATAGATTAAATAGATTGTGGACGTGTGGAATACATCCCCCTCAACATGATGTGATTCATTCAAACTTTATATTGAATTTATTAATGATGGTTTAAGTAAATAATTTGTGATATATATGACCTAAATATGATTTTGAAATTACAATAATATATCTATAATTTACATTTCCTTATTTTAAAACAATAAGAAAATCGATGCAGTGTCCATAAATACATTCATACTATCGATTCCTGGAACAATATATTTAATCATATATCACTAAATAAAATAGAATAATATTAATCAATACGTGATTATTATACATGTTATTTACATAATGGTTTACATTATGTAGAGGATGAAATAATGAGTGAATTATGAGGTGAAAAAAAATCACATCATAGTCGAAAATAAATCCATTTAACACAAAAAGCAACAAGAATAATTATATAATATTAAAAAATAGGCAATGAATTATGGTAAATAAGATAATATATAATATTATAAATATAAATTTGGTTCTATTAGAAGTCAATAACATGATCTGAACCATTATATAAGAGGATATAGAGTGTTTGACCAAAAGTTGGAATATGTAAATGTATTCTGTCTCAATTTACATTATACGAAGATTTAATTGTTATTATGAACAAATTAAGATCAATTTTGTATACATAATATCTCATTTAAATGAAATATATTGATTCAATTGTTCGTACTTCTATTTTATATTTACATTTTATTATGCCGTCCAATATAATTTCACATAAAAATTATAATGTGGTTAAAGTCATTGAACAATCTCCACTTTCTTTTTTGATTGTTATATTTTTCATGAAACAACCAAATTATTGTAATAATTTTTCATTTGAACATATATTTTAATTAAATATTTCTATTTTTTATGATTGATTTTACTATTTCATACACCATATTCCATTTTTACATTTGCTGTTTACTATTAATGTTATTTGAATAACTGGGGAAATTTTGTTAAATCTGTATCATTTATTCATTGTGGATATTTGATGATAAATAACATTATTTAATAATATATTATATTATATTATATTTCAGGAATTATTTGGTTGTGAAGCCATGGGTGGGGCCTGGTTAATGATACACCTTGACGCATCTGTATCCTCATGGTATGGATCAATTTTCCCAATCAGAGTAGTATTAAACTGTCTTGAGAATAGATCATAAAACTAATGGTTCTATGTTCATGGGAAATAAGGAATAAAAATAATAAATCATTTAATGAATTCATAATTTAGTTATTATTATTATACAAATTATTTTCACTACTAAAAAATATTTAATTCATTTCATTATATGTTTATTGATTAAATGGAATGAGACATAATTTATTTACCTTTCCATACTGATTGTGATTTATTTAGTTGCACAAAACGAATATGTGTTAAATTGTTTACCATTTAATATTTATTATAATTATTTATGTATGATTTCATTCATTTCACAAATACCAATGCATAGAATCTGGGTTCACCCTTATTTTGTTTCATTAAGCCAGCGGTTGAAGAAGAATATATAAAATGAGTTTAAAGGATTCTGACCATTATTATTTGTTATGTATTATGTTTTTTATATTTCCAATGTAAAATAGGAATTATATAAGTAATATACATTCCAAATATTATATATATATTAAAACATTGGTATTTTATTCATTATAGTCATATCAATGTAATGATATTAGATGTCGTCTCCATGGTTAGTAGGGTTCGGTTGCTAAAACTAAAAATGATAGTCATTTATGAACTCAATCATTATATAGTGTGTGAAAAGGATTCCCAACTACGCCCCTAGTTTGAAATATCATAGAGATATTCCTAGGGGACTTCCATTCTATTTAAAAAAAATTATTCTATTTCTAAAATGTGTTTTAGTATGTAAAACATAACTATCATTCTATGAAATCATAATTGGAATAAAACATGGATATCAAAGCGTAAATATTTGATATTCATATTTTAATATATATGGTAATTAATATTTTTCATTATAGATAATGGGTATGTTGAATATTTAGAGAATTAATATTAAGTATTTTATGCATATGAATATTATAATAATTCTCGTGATAATTTTACTAACATTATTTTAGGATTACATTGTAAAGTATATAATAAACTTACATTAATTGAAATATATATTTTTTTGATTATATCATACGATATAAAAAAAGGAGTAACATGTGAAGACATATTAGTATTGACATATCATATTCATATTATTCTTTACATAGAAGGAATATTATAATGATAACCTTTTTTGGTTTAAGTATTTAGATCTAAATTGGTTAATGGAAAAGAATTTGTGAAGGGAATTTCTCTATAAACCTACAATAAAAATATTTTTTTAATTAGGTATATTTGTGAGGAATTGATGAGGTTATCAATATATTCCTAATACAAAAGAATATATTAGCATTATAGTATTATACAGTATAATTTCATAAATATTATATCTTTAGGAAAACCATTTGATATTTTTCGTTAAAGAGTTTTAATTAAAATTACTATTTTTAAATTGATTAAAAGATAAATAATTTAACACCATAAAATTTCTGTATGTTTTATTAATTACACAAATTTAATTTTTAATAGATTCATTTAAACACAATTCCACACTAGAATGAAAAATGCAACAATTTATTAAGATAAATTTAAATTTGGTAATGTATCCATTAAAATAGAAGGTAATATAATGGTAATTGTATTATTTAATATTTTTAGGATGAAAATTAATGGTGACATAAAATAACTAACTAAAAGAAGGTACCTTCTCAACTAATATTTGAATCAATCAACCAATACCACTAAGGGTGTTCGTGATCACCATGGGCTTGTGAAAAGTACCCATAAATTCGAAAGAATTGGATGGGAATGATTTCATCCAATAAACATATAAATAAATTTATAAATCATGGATGATGTAATATATATGCTGATTTTGTTATATAAAGGATACACATCGCAAGGTGGAAAAAAAAGGAATTTATCATTAATTTCTATCTAGTGACCAATTATGAAAAACCATAAGATATATGTATCAGATTTCAAAATAATCAAAACTAACTTCCAACTACCACTATCAAAGTTCCCTCACTATCTCTGAGTAATTATCTATGATTTTGATGAACCCATCTTATGAAAATAAAAAAATTCCAATGGAAACGTTAATGTGTATAAATAAAGGCCAGTAGGTTTTCTCCTTGTAATTTCCTATTAAATTATATATCAAATAAAACAATTATAAAAAATTTTAACTGATAGATAGGAATGAAAAACACATTATACACAATATAAAAATAAAAACATCAAAACATTTAAATCATGAGTCAATGATAATTTCTATCAAATCAGAATGAAAAAATACAGATTCTCTTAATAGGATTGAATAATTGTTTTTATTATAATTTTAAAAAATAAATATATTTAAAAAAAATTAATCGAAAATATATTTCATAATTGAAAAAATAATCCATTCATTACATTGGCTTGTTAAAATATTTCAATAGTTGAACAGTCAAGTATAACTCAATGCTTAAGAGACCTTGGGGTATGTTTATATAAGGATTCAATCCTCATATAAATGAATAGATCTTGATATGGAAAATTTAGAAGGGATATGAATGGGGAAAATTATGTGTTATAAATCCATAATGATAAATAACACATGATCTATAAAGAATAATATCCACACACTCATGAATTTTAGATATATTATCCATCGTCAATCTATTTTAATATAGATCTAATACATACCTAGCATGTTTCTTCGCCACATAACTACATAGGATTTTTTGTTCATCAATGTAAATCAAACAATTTTGGGTTTTTTTCTTATTAAATCAACCACAAACACATAAAATAATCATTTCAATTGGTCCCATTATAAGGTTAAAAACATTTATTTCATTTAATATGTTTTTTCCAATGGTTTTTATCCAAAAAAACAATCCTTTAAAAGCATCTGATATCACATAAAATTATAAAACCTTTCTGGAATTTTCATTTCATTGATTTATTTTTTAAAACATCAATTCCAGATTTATAACATTTTAATAAAGATAATAATTATTTCAAAATACATTTTAAAAGAGACCTCATCACACACAAAAAAATGTATTAAATTTATTTATAAAACACTAAAATCCATTATTAATATTAAATTATATCCCCATTTAATGTTAAAAAGGTATTAAAATTGATAGAGATAAGAATTACCTTAGTAAATCAACTACCTTAATTCAAAAATTACATAACACTTAATAATCAATCTTCAACAAAAATGTGATAATGTCCACACCCTAAGATCAGTGATAAACTATATAAAACACAATTTTGATGACCGTATATAGTGAAAATCATTTTCTCAGCTAAATTGTATAGAACAAATATGACCAGAAATGTTTCAAATTTTAAAATAATTGAGGATATTTTCTTCTTTAATGCATTAATATCTCAAACTAAAACAAACATTTAATGTGAAATTTTAATTAAATGTTGAATTCATAAGGTTCAGATCCATTTAAAATAGGAGTTATGAAATTGGAAATGATAAATTAATAAATTTCCATTATTTATATCTATACATCCATTCATATGATGTTACTAGGGTGATTTTTAAAGGAATACCAACATTTTATTACATAACATCTCATTACACAATACAAAATCGAGTGTCTTTTCATGTTATGTTTTTAGGAAATAGATACATAATATAAGAAATCATAAAACATTCTTCTAGCCTCAATTAATATACCCTCTCATTGGGTGAATAGAGTTTAATATAGCCACATATCATATCCTTGGGAGTCACATAAAAATAAATGGTTGATCATGAATACCAGTATTGGAAAAAAAGAATGAGAAACTTAGAACATGCTCTACTGAGACATATCAATAAGAACATAAGGAACAACAGTAAAGCATGAAAAAGATACACATCATAATTATATAAAAGTGAATTATAACAAAAATATTATGATAAAAATTTAAATTAGTATATCATAATAATATCACCAAGGATTATTCCCAAGGATTTTTAAAAGAAGTTTAGTTTGGTTATTCACTAAGGTATCGTAAACACATGTCAAATTTATAAATTAAATTATTTTCCCAATGAATATGATTTCTATCAGGGAACACCATTAATTTTTAAAAATTTCATTTTATCCACATATATCATAAAAAATAAGATCATTAATAACATGTGGTTAAATTGATCATTATAAAAAAGATTTTCATAAAACATATATTTATGGCATGATCATTTTATAATTTTTATCCCATGAATTGAAACGTCGGTTTTATATATTTTAATACTTTAATAAAAAACTCATTTCTAAATATAGTTCAATACACATTGCAAACAATATTGGTTTGGGGAGAAAATAAAATGGAAAATATAATTTATCATGAAAAAGAGAAAAACTTTAGAGAAAAATTCAACAACATAACATATAAAGATGTGGTTGTAGAAAAAGGGAAAAGGAGGGGGGAAAGGTATCCAATTAATAAAAATATATTATTACAATTATGGAGTAATATAATGTAGAAACAACAACTTCAAATATTTAAAATTAGAAGACATACATAAGGAAAAAAGTAATCTTGGATGGAATAATGGAGTGATTGTTTTCACTAACCAAAAATAGTTGTTCAAAAAACATGATGATGTAGCCTTGGGGGATTGGGGACACCTTAGATGGAATATTTTGAATGAAAAACTACCATAATTTTTTGTAGGATGGATTTATAGTTAATGTAAATGTATAAATTGGTGTGTATTTAAAGAAATAATTGAGGATTGAATTAATAATTTGAAAATATTTGTCTTCGAATACTAGGTTGTGAAAGAAACAATTATTTTATCCATGTATAATTATGGTGGCTTTTTAAATATCAGCCACATTCAATGATATGTTAAAATTATAGAAATTTTATTCATTTTTAATGATGTATTTAGTCATTGAAAAGAGATGATTCCACAATTTAATGTTCTTAAAAATAATACTATCATTTTTAGACATTGTACATTTACTTCTATATTTAAAGATTGATTAAATCTATTTAAATACAAAATATTAAAATAAATAAAATTATTTTGGGCTTGGATTTTGTTTAACAAATAATGGCATCATTATGACATAAATATGATGTCATAAAATATACTAAAACCCAAAAACGGTATATTTTTACCATTCACAATAAAAATATTGTATTTTAGAAAATTATCATAAATTCACCCTGACCTAATTTAGATGTTCTCATATAAAAATTAATAATTATTTTATCACAATAATTCTATAAATATTTTAAATTTAAATTTTAAATATAAAAATCATTATTTATAAAAAATATTATTTTGGAAGGCACAATAAAATTTGTGAAACTTATTAAAAATATCCATGGGAATTATAAAATTATTTTCTCATTTATTATTTAGTCAAATATGTTTTAAAATAATATTTCATTAAAAAAAATTCATTAGACATGATTTTGTTATAAAATTTTAAATCTTTTCTATAAAAATAAAATTATGATTTATTTATATCCAAATATAAAATTATCAAATTATTCAAAATTGAACGTATATTTTATTCAAAAAAACCATTATTTAGAGGAATTTACCAAATAAGAATTTTATTTATTCAAATTAAATTACTCTAAATGTTACTAGGTCCTGGACCTGTAACCCCTTACTACAAGAGAATATTCCTTAAAAGTTCTTTGTGTTATAGTGGTAGTTTTATGGGTTTTCTCAGCTAACATCACCCAAGTAGCAATACCCGATAACATAAAATTATTACATGGGAGATTCTGTGAAGCTTCACATGCTATATTTCATCTTGGGATTGGTCAATGGTGAACCCCAATGATGATACATCCCTCCCATATCCTAACAAACGAGCTTCAAATGACATAACAATACTGGTTGATTCCATTTATTCTCATATCAATAGAAATTATACATTGTCATTAGTACTTATATACACTAATTATTTCTATAAATTTATCAACCAAGTGTATTGTTTTAAATGCTCATATTTACAAATTGTCATAAGACAATCGAATTCCAATAGTCACATATCTTATTATACCATATAAATATGACATCGTACTTTTAATCAAAATTCACTATATATTGTCTCAAGGTTATATTTTCAATTTCATAAGATGTTGATTGGTTTAGTAGTATTTTTTTTATTTATTTAGAATTTTAGATCGAATTGATTAATCTCAAGATTGGATTGATCCATAAATTCTCATTTTAGCTACCATATATAATAATATTTTCATAGTTTTAATATTTTGGAATTTAAATAGGTCTCATAGCTGAATAATGTAACGATCATTGTTATTGATATTTTCCTAGTTTTACATATTTTTTTCATATGATATTATATTTTATTTAATAATAATTTATACATGAATGAAATACCAATTAAAAAATTCAGTGGTGTTACAGTTTCCCCCCTTTAAGAGATTTCCTCCAAAAAATTCAAACACATTTTATCTATTGAGGAATGTTGAGTGTACTTATATATCACATTATTCTCTAGTTATAGCGTCATATATTCATATTTATTGTCCCTACACAGCATAATAATGATGTGGTTTTTATTTTTAGGTAAATATTTGTTTCTACAATCCCATATATCTACCAGTTACTCCTCATAAGAGAGGTTACATTCTAGTTTTTCCACCTCCGGAGTTAGTACATGTGTGGTTTATGGTATGAAAATCATCAAGATGAATACATGGAATATATAATGATCCATAATTGGTGAAATTTATACCCATTAAGCCACTTATCCTATGTGGTCAAGGATTTCAAAGGGGTCAATGTACATAGGGCTAATATTCAAGTATATTTTCAAATCTCATGACTGTTTCATGGTGATACTCAAAGTAATACTATTTCATAAACATAAAACTCTATGTGATATTTAATTGTCATCATTTCTCTTCTACAGAATCTGAGTGGCCTTTATTTTTTGTTGGATTAAATGAACCATTTATTTCATATGTTTCACAAGATCAGTCCAAAGTATCACTCTCTAACCAACTTAATCCCAACAATTAGGATTTTAACTTCTCAATCCATATAATGATTTATATTGTTCCATTTTAAATCTTGAGTGGAAGATAAAATTTTAATAAGAACTCAGATAACAATTGTTATTGATCCCATGATCATTTACATTATAATGAAAATTTTTTCAGGATTTCCTTTAGGGTCTAAATAGTCATAAAAAATTGGCCATTAGATTATGTGAGATAGTACATACTAACACTCAACACATTTTTAGTGCATCTTAAATAATTCTACATAGTATAGAATGTTAACCATGGATCATGGTAAAAAATGATAGCAAGTGAAACGCCATGAAACCTCACCAATTACACTACCTATATCTAGGGATGTTGGATAGGAGGGAAATATACCCAAATAGAGATGAAAAGGTTTGTGTTTGTGATATGATACATTATAAAAAGATATCACATTTTTTATATTTGATGTTCTTGGTAGACTAGTGATAATGTCCATTGTGATATTTTCTGACTTCCTTATTGGTATGGGGTGTTGGTGGAACACGCGTTTATGAATTCTTCTCTCTGAATTAACTTGATGAAATACCAAGTACCATTCAATGTGGACAATAATATTCCATTTCACATTATCCCAACAATAATTATCTTGATCATACATGTTCATTGTTGTGATTAAAGGATATATAGAGAATGTAGAGTATGGATCTTCATTCATAATATCCTTCTCCATCTCTGGGATATACGAGACATATATACTTGTACAAAATTAATGTACACCTTGTTAACCAATATTGAAACCATTAGAAATCCATTTATTCATAGCCTCCATTAATTTTGTAACATTTTCTTTGGTATTTGTGGATCCTCTATAGTAGTTATGGTTGAGAAATCATTGGGTATATGTTTGATGATGTCCATTCCCATATAATTCCCATGTCCAATTTTATTGGGTCCTTGATTAGAGGATCACATTGTATGATAATCATTTATCACACAACAAGGACATTCCTAATTATTTCATCAGTAATATTATTTGACCTTATGGGGATGATATTTAATTTAACATTCTTAGTATATAATAACATAATAAAATTACATTTGAATAATTATCAATTAATTTTGTATGAAAATATACCTAAAAAATAGTTGGTCTGTGTATATATAAAATTTATCCACTAAATATAGAGCCTCTGTATTTTTAGAGAAAACAATAACCAGAAATACATCCCTAAATTGGGTAGGATAATTCATATTAGGAGGAATTATCTGTCCTGATGTACAATGAATCACATTTTCAATTTTCATGAGAATCAACCCAAGAACATTCATAGGAAAAAACTATTAATAAAAAATACTTCTAAAATATGGTTGAGTTACCACATCTCCAATAACCAATCTATTATTCAGTACAAGGAATAATTTTTCAAACTGATTTTCTCTAAATGACCTTAGAAAGCTTTTGATTTAACATGGTTATATGATTATAAATTCCTGAATAGTTTTTCAAAAAACACCTATAATGTCTAGATAATAAAAGGAAACTATGAATCCCAATTACTATTAATGAATTAAACCACTCCACTATAGTTGGATTCATTTTAGGGTAAACTAATAATCATTCCTTGGATATAATTTTCCCTGGGGAATTAATATGTTGTAACCAAAATTCAAATTTTTTTAATTTTCCAAAAAATATCCTCCATCATCATGGTTTTCAAGATGACTATTATATTTTCCTTATAATCCTCATGAGTTATTGAGTATATCAGAATGTTACCAATAAAAACTACCATGAATTTATTATTGTCCTGAAAGACTATATTAATCGAATTTATAAATATGGATGGAGAATTATTCAACCCGAAGGGTATAAAAACATACTCATAATTCCTAGATCATACATAGAAGGTTCTTTTTATGAATAGTTTTTCCTTACCCTCAATTAATGAAACTGATATCGGTTGTAATTTTTTTGATAATAATTGATCGCTAGTAAGCTGGTCAATAAATTATTCATTCCATCAGAGATGGTATTTATTCATCATTGTGATCTTGTTACATTCTCTATAATCAACTTAAATATTCATTGATCATTCTTTCTCATTAAAAAAGTGAACATTTGATCCCCAAGGAGACACACATGGTCCAAAAATCCCATTAACCAACAAATCATTAATTTTTTCATTAAATCTTCTTACTCTATATTTCCCATTCTATATGGGGTCGTTGATATCATCTTCGAACCTTGTATGAGTTCTATGGATAATTTTACATTTAATTTTGAGGGAGGCATATTTAAACCGTTAGGAAATATTTCACTGCATTACAGAATGATGGTGATATTCAAAATCATTATATGTTCATTTCCACATCACAATTCACATATAATATCTATAAATATGGATATGGGAGGTTCTTCTAGGAAATGATTCAGTAAAGATATCTAGCCATTTAAAATTAATATAGGTTTTCTATTCATTGCATCTAAAATTTACTATCTTCTATAGTTGATCTTAATATTATACTTTGAGATACTACTGATTCCTTTTTTTGTTGAATTCCACAATGGGAATGAATACTATATTTGTGATGAGATTGTTCTTGCAGAAGATAAGACAATGGTCTCTATAATCTAATATGATAGTATAATTCCTCTAAGAGTATTTAATGACATGTAATCTTCTTTATGTTCATGAATTTACTCTATATACATTGAAAATATTGATGAATTAATTAAATTCATTGTCCAAAATAAACAATGTACTTGTCTAAAAATGAGAGCGCCATGAGTGTACCTTCGACCACATCATTTGAAGACATCACATTATCCATAATTTTAGAAAATTTTATACCCTTCTCCCTTTGAAAATGCTTAGGATGGTTGTGTTTTCCCTGTAGTATCTTATGATTTGAACAAGGATTCAAAATGTTCTATAGATACTATAACGGCCCAGACATTTATGAATGAAAATTATTCATGATCCCATAAAATGTTATATTATATAAAATGATTATATAAAATGCGAACTTCCTTGGTTTTATGTTTTTGAATATTAAAATATTTTTATGAATTTTTATCATTTCTAATATAGTTGTTTAACATTGATCACATGATTAGTATAAATATAGCAGTTTAAGAAATCCAATTTACTTAGTCAAATGAAGTGATGACCTCATCTAGTAGAATTGCTTCATATGAAGAAAATTTGATGGAGATTATAAAGGGGGTGGAATCATTGGGCTTATATCTTGACAAATACCAAGTCGATATGGAACACCTTATGCTCGAATGGAACCGCTTACCGGAGAAGTGTAAGTTTATAGAGATTACCTCACGAGATATGTTATCCAAGCCACCCCAAGAGTTTGTTTCCATCAGACACCTTACCCAGAGGTCTTATTTGGGTGTTATTTGTATTATGTTACAAGATCCTATCACTACAATTAATTACATTATTTTTTATAAATAATATACATTAATTTTATAATAGTTACTTTGTAAATATTTTTTAATGCACCAACAATATTTTTTTTAATATTCAATTCAGATATTTTTTTGAATTAATGGAGTTTTCAATTAAATATTATTTTATTATTTTATTATTACCAAATTACTTTTTATAAAATATAATTGATCGAATAAGTTTTATGAATACAATGGTGATTTTAATTAGTGTTTGAATGCCATTTTTTTCAAAACCCACAAATTTTCGACAAATGCCTATTTTTATTTTAAAAGTAAAAATTCACATATTTAGTAAAATTATTTAGATTAAATTATCAGTTTTTTAGAATCAGGATTTCGAACTTCTCCAATGGTGATTTTTTCATTATTTTCATATATAGTTGAATTTTTGGGTAAAAATTAAATATCGCTTAATTATATATTGTGTTTTCTGAGATAATAGTATCCCAATACTGATTTAATAAAATACTATAAATTAATTTTTCGACCACTATATTTTTTATATTTTAAATAATGTGATTTTAGATTTTTTTTAATTTTATGGTTCCTTAGTGGACCCTCAATGACTTACAATACATATTAACTTTTTACAATGATTTACTTGAGAGTGTGACTAACCTCCAACTAAGAAAGGCTAATATTTTAAAAATCTCGGTCATAGGCCTTATAAATTTTTTTATTACACTCCCCCTTGGAAAAAAACATGGGAAAAAACCATGGGATGGTGTGTGTTTTCGATTATTTTAATGTGTAGGGTCCAAAAATTAATAATAATGACTTCTTCATATTTTCCTAAATAATCCCTCCAATGCTCCCACTTAATCCTCAATCTAGACCTCTATAGATCTACCAAACTTTTCCCTCCACTCTCGAGAATCCTCTCATGGTGGATCATGCTCCATATAAGCCTCCCTCAATCCTCTCCCAAGCCATTGGGATCATACATCAATGTAATGCATTTCCTCCTTTCGCAATTTTGTCCAAATTTCATTATGTTGTAATTACATTTTATTTTCAATTAAAAATATTGTGGTTATGATTTCTAACCTCACCTATACTAACATAAATTTTTTTCAATGACGATATAGATAAAGACCTGACCTTAAAACATTATATAATATTAAATTAAATGAATAAGTCACATTGAGGATATTTTCCGGTTTAGAGTTTTAGAGAATTAAGACATAACTATTACATATAAAAAGATGAAAAAGTAGACACTTATACTCAGTTTCCATTTTTTCACAAAATAAAAGCTCTTTGAAAAAAATAGAGTCATGTATAGTTTCATGTTTCAGACTGCATGACTTTTTAATGATCCCATCCTTGACCCTAGTAGACTTTATATCATGTGAAAAACATTTATAAAATATGGGATGACCACAAAATACTCATTAAGGGATACAAAAGGATAAAAAACGGTTAGTTTTTCGAAATAATAAGTAAACCATAAATACTTTATCATAAAAAAATACATTTCACCTTTATGATGTAGTAAATACTGTTCAATGAATAAAAGATCATTTCTTACCGTTTTTAACCAAAATATTACCATAAAACCCATTCAAAGAACACATAATTTATAAAGGTATCTTGGGATATAAACATTCTTAAATTGAATAACCAAACGGTCAACATCCACACATATCACTAAATGGAATAGCCATAAAGCTGACTTCTATACCCAATGAATTGCTGTTTATATCGTAACCAACCATCCTGGTTTATCATGGAACCACCCATCATTTGGTTTATCATGTTACCACTCGTCAAATGTCCAAGTACCATTTTAAAATAATAACACATAAAACAAATATAAAGGAAAGAAAAAATTTCCACATTTCAATACCAATATATCATTAAAATATATTGACATAACAAATCCATTATCAAAACCATTTTCAATTCCAAAATACACAAAATCATATATGGTATTTAATTTCCTTTGAAAAAAAAACATTACGACTTGTTAAGGAATACAAGGAAAAAATAATACTCACGGCAACGGAAAGGTCTTTGTCACCACTTATGTTAAAAGGAACATTATTTTTGTAATTTACTAAAATGATTCATAGAAAAATATTTCTTTTGAATAAAATTAAAAGTCAAAGGGGTTTATACACCGTATAAAAGAAAGTTGTGTATTAATGAAAATATGCCTCAATGAAACGAGATTGAGACGAAGTCCCTTACCTAATGTCAGACTTGACTTGATCATTATTTTATCTCATGAATAATAAATTAAACTGAAATAATACTTCATTATGAACCTTTTCAAGTTTATTATTCATTTTATAAAACTTATTACAATGTTATAAAAATTATATAATCATTTATGTTATTAACGGTTGTTTCGTCGATATTTGCTACCTGAGTAAAAATGAACACCTTATAATTACAAGATGTTCATGTGGTCAAATATCCATTATATGAATAATGATATTAATGATGTAGATATCATATATATCCCATATATCCATTATATACATGTACTTAATTTAGTACATAACATTTGGATGTAATAAATGAAATGCACTATTCATGTAGACGGTAAGCCGTACGTACGCATGAACACTGTTTTCATTTCCATTTTAAATTTTAATGGAGTGAAAAATTAATTATACATATTTATATTATAATTCACATATAATATCTTAAATAACATCATTAACACCATACTTTTTTAATCCCACATAAGGCATTAACGAGTCATATCACTTTGAGGGGGCGATAGTCCGCACTTCCAAAAATAAAATTATCGCATTTACCCATTACGAAAACCATAAAGGTATGATATAAATTAAAAATACAGAATCATAAAGAAATAATAAACATAATATATATCACATATGAATATAGTTCCATCATAATATCCACAATGAGAGGTGGTAGGAGATAATTGAACAATCATTGTTTCGTGAGGCGTTAGTTTTCCATCCATAAGAACATTATATTGTTTACCAATTAAATGGATGTTCTTGTAAGTGTAGTTTTAATCCTTCTAATAAAAACATCATATTATATATAGGATATGGTTTTTGTTATAAAATAAAGGAATAAAAAGATTTTAGGGGTTTGGAGAAGTAAAATAAAACAAAAGAACCTAAGAGAATACATTACCTTTAAATAGGGTAACTCCCTTTGGATTGAACCAAAAGGGTTTCTTGAAGTGTTTTATACTTAACGTAAGGCTTCTAGTATGGAGAGTGGGATCATGAGAGCTTATTGGATCAGAGTTTCTATGATCCAAAGTCTTTAGAAGTTTGAGAAAATGGTTGGGATTGAGGGATTTTTTATAAGGGAGAGGAGGGGCTCATTAGGAGAGTTTAAATTTTTTTTATTATAACCACATAATTAGTTTAAAAAGGTAAAAAATTCATTAATATAAAATTTAAGATGATTCATGGTAGAAATAAAATATTCCAATAATAATATGATAGGTTATGAATATTTTTTTAACATTTATAATCTTATTTTTTAAATAATTTATTAATGTGCTAAATATTTCATCATTAATTTGTCATAAATAATTTAATTTATTTTATATCAAAAAATTATAAAAAAACCACGATGTAGGAAATATTTTTATCATTAAAAATAATATTTATAGTCGAAATGATAACTTATATAACCCCATGTAAAAATTTATTTACTGAAATATATTTTTTATGTCATTTTTGCCTTTACTTTATATTAATTCGTATAAAGTGTAATTATTTCTCCCATGTGGCTCCATGGGGACCCAAATTCATCCCAAGGATTTCCATGGTCGGATATGTATCAAAAACAAGTATTAGGACACATGTTAATGTAGTTTAATATTATTATAATATTATATTTTACCCTTATTTATTATTTGTACCTTTTAATCATGGTAAATAAAATATTTACTAAAGTAAATATTTTAAATGTCTAAAAATAAAAGTTATCTATTTACATAATTTGGACCTACTGATTCCAAATATGGAATCACTTTTTCCAAAGTCAAAACACAGAATTATAAAAGATTAATTTAAAATATATTCCCTCTGTTAAAACAGATAGCGTGTTTTTAAGAAACAATAACTATCAAAAGATTGAGACTTGTTTATGTCAAATTTCAAAATAAAATTACATCCAATGAACAAAATTAGATTAAATGGTATCAATGTATTCTAAATACACTTTAAAACCAATTACAATAATAATATAACCATATAAATAAATTATATTAAAAGGCACTTTTGAATTAAAATACAGTATTTTTCAATATTCATTTAAAAATTAACTTTATCAGAAAAATACCAAAATTTCATCCAAAGTAAATTTTGGTGTCCTGATTCTGAATAAGATTTTTATTTTTCCAAATATAACATATAAAAATGGCCATAACTTTATTTAAATATGTTTCTCCATAAAAAAGCGGTAAATCCACCTTTTGAAGAATATTAGAGTTTTTATGCATATATTCTTTATAATTTCAAGCCTATAAATTTTATTCGATAAATATAAAACCATTTAAAAATCATGTATAATAATATTTTAATTAGTTATATTTACTCCATCCAATACAATGGCGAGGTGTTAACTATCATTTAAAATAATAATATTATATTGTTAGTGTGCAATGTAGGATCTAAAGAAACCCAATATTGTGTATCAGGTACGCCATCGAAAATATTTACCCTTTGAAAGTAAAATTAATATTTAATTTAGAAATATTAATAAATATGAAAATATATTATTCTTTACTTACATGAAATTTTATATCCTTCCCCCTTTTGGAAATTTCCTTATCGTAATTTTTACTCACATATCAAAATATGTGGGGGTATTTAACCCTCATAGGATTTTCAGATTCCCATGTTGCCTCTTCAACCATATGGTTTTCCCACGATTCCATTACCTGAAAAATTACATTATTCTGCAACACATGCTCTCTATGGTCAAAAATCTGGACTTGTTGTTCTTCATAAAAGAGATTATCTTCCAACTAAACTACCTCTGGGCTCAAAACATGCGATGGATCTTGTATATACTTTCTCAGCATCGAAACATGAAAAATATTGTATACCTGGGATAAAAATGGAGGTAAAGCCACTCTGTACGCAAGTGATCTATCTTTCTACCGGATTTCATAAGTTCCAATGAACCTTGGACTCAACTTTCCCTTAATACCAAAACACATCACACTTTTCCATGGAGAAACATTGAAAAAGACATGATCACCTACCTCAAAAGATTGATCCTCTCTCCGGTTATCCGCATAACTTTTCTGCATACTCTGAGCTTTTCTCATGTTCTTATAAATCAACTGAATTTTTTTCCATCTCTTCTACCAATTCTGGTCCCATCTGCTTCCATTCACCAACTTCATCACGAAGAGCTGAAGTTCAAAAACTCTTTCTATATAATTCCTCAAATGGATCAATTTTTATACATGAATGAAAACTATTATTATAAGAAAATTCAACCAATGAAATATGTTGGTCCCAACATCCCTAGTAATCCATCGAGAAAGAACATAACATATCATCCAATGTATTAATTTTTTGCTCTGATTTACCATTTGATTAAGGTTAAAATGATGTACTACAATTTAATTCAGTACTCAATAACTTCTGAAGGCCTTTCCAAAAGATATTAGTAATCCTGGGATCACGATCATATACATTGGAGATGAGAACTCCATGAAACATGACTATATCCTTCACATACAACCGAGAAAGTTTATCTAGAGAAAATGTATCTCAAATAGGAAGGAAGTGAGCATATTTAGTCAATCGATCAACAATAACCAAGATTTCATTATTACCTCAAGATGTATTTAGTAATCCCAAAATTGTGTCTATGAATATATTTTCCCGTTTCCACTCTAGCACTGGTAAATACTAAGGAATCACTTTCGGTAACTTCTGCTCTGCTTTAACCTGCTAACATGTCAAACAATTCACTGTAAAATCAGCAATATCTATTTTCATTCCATCCAACCACCAATACTCACGAAGATATTTGTACATATTAGTACTGATGGGATGAACTGAAAAAGGGGAACTATGAACTTCACCTAACAACTCATTATTAAACTTTGAATCAAAAGGGACACATAATCACTTCCCAAAACTCAAAAAACCATCATTATCAGTGTTGAAATCATGCAAATTACCCTTCTAAACCAACTCTACCTTTTTCTGCAACTCATTGTCTTCTTTTAGCGCTTGCTTCATTTTGTATGATATAGATGATTACACTATCTCCTGAAACAAAACAGATGAATTTCTTACAAAAACAACTTCTATGACAAAATTCATCAAATCAAAAAACAAAGGATATCGTTGCAAACATATCCTGGTTAATGAAACATTAATTTTTTTTACTCAAAGCAACAACCACTTTATTTGATTTTACCAGATAATAAAGGATCGTGCAATAAAAATCCTTGATTAATTCCAGCCATCTCCTTTGTCTCATGTTCAATTTTTTATGACTGAATATATACTTTAATCTTTTGTGGTCAATACATATTTCACATTTTACTACATACAAATGATGATCCAAATTTTTAAATCAAAAAGAACAGTATCAAATTTCAATTTATGTGTACGGTAATTTAAATCATGAGGTTTCAACTGATTTAAAGCATAAGAAATTACCTGATCATTCTACATAAAGACACATCCAAGTCCTTTCAATGAAGCATCACTATAAATAACAAACTCCCCATTTCATGAAGGTAGTGCCAAAATTGGAGCATCACTATAATAGAAAAACGTGAAAAATTGTTAACAGAACTCCGATAATAACCTGCCAAACCAAGAAAACTATGGATCTCAGTTATATTTCTGGGTGTTGTCTGTTCCTCACCAACTTTTGTTTTAGCAGGACCAATAGTTATTCCATTTTTTAAAAAAATTGTGACAAAGGAAAGAAATTTGTTCTAACCAAAACTCACACATGCTGAATTTCTCATAAAGTGTTTTTTCTTTTATGGTTTACAATATGACCATTAAATGACTTTCATGCTCCTATTTACATTTAGGATAAACCAAAATATCATTAAGAAACAAAAACACCATTTATCATCTGATTCAATTGATCTGTCAGTGAAAAAAACTATTCATTTTTTATTCTGACGATCTCAAGATGTTGATTTGGAAGGTCATTTCCCTTGGTATGCCTTCACTACACAAAATCCCTATTTCCTCTATGAAAAACTATTTCTAAACCCAAAAATATCATAGGTGAAGTAAGATGGTAATATGTAAATTCTATATCATTTCAATATCAAGATAAATTAATTTATGGATATTAATTTAACAATACCCTAACTCCTAAAGTTGACTAAACCGACCTATGATACCAACTATAAGAACTTGGCCTTCAAAAATTCCATAATTTTTAATTAAATGAATAATTCACATATAAGATCTTTTCAGTTTTAGAGTTTTATTGAATTAGGACATAACTTTTACATCTCAAAAGATGAAAAATTAGACACTTATACACAGTTTCCATTTTTTCACAAAGTAAAAACTCTTTGAAAAAAAGAGTCATGTATAGTTCTAGGTTTCTGACAGCATTAATTTTCTATGATCCCATCTTTGACCCAATTATACTTATGTCCTGTGAAAAACATTTCAAAAACTTGGGATGAGCACAAAAAGCTCATTAAGGGATACACAATGAAGGAAAACTGTTAGTTATTCAAAACAACAAGTAAACCATGAATAGTTTATCATAAAAAAATACTATTCAACTTTATGAAGTATTAAATAATCATAAATGAATAAAAGATCATTTATTACCATTTTTAACAAAAATATTACCATAAATCCCATTCAATGATCATATAACTTATAAAGGTAACTTGGGACATAAACATATATAAATGGAATAACCATACGGTCGACTTCCACACATATCACTAATTGGAATAGCCTTACGACCAACTTCTATACCCAATGCATTGGAGGTTATAATGTAACCACCCATCTTGGTTTATCACATCACCACCCATCATTTGGATTACCACTTAACCACTCATCCAATATCCATGTACCATTATAAAATCATAACACATAAAACAAATATAAAGAAAAGAAAAGATTTCCACTTTTCAATCACAATATATCACTTAAATATATTGACATAAAAAATCCATTATCAAAACCATTTTCAATACCCAAATACATAATAGAGTATATGGTATTTAATTTCCTTGAAAAAAAATTATGACTTGTTAAGGGAGCGTAATAACAAATAATACTCGCGACAGTGGAAAGGTCATTGTCACTGATTGCGTTAAAAGGAACATTATTTTTGTCGTTAAGTAAAATTATTCAAAGAAAAATATTCCTTTTGAATAAAAGTAAATTTCAAAGGGGTTTATACACCATATAAATGATATTTGTGTATTAATCATAATATGCTTCAATGAAAGGAGGTTGAGACGAGGTCCCTTAACTCTTGTCTAACTTGACTCGATCATTCTTTAATCTCCAGAATAATAAACTAATGTTAATTTCTACCCTCTTAAGAACCTTATTCATGTTTATTATTCCTTATATATAACTTATTATGACGTTATAAACATTATGTAATCATTTAAATTATTAACGGTTGTTTTGTCGATATTTGGTACTTGAGTAAAAATGATCACCATATAATTACAAGTTGTCCATGTGGTAAAATATACAATATCTTCAGAATGATATTAATGATATAGATATCATATATATAATATATATCCCTTCTATACATATATTTATTTTAATACATAACATTTTGAGGTAAGAAATGAAATGCACCATTCATGGAGATGGTAAGCAGTACATACGAATGAATGCTACTTTCATTTCCATTTCGTATTTTAACGGAATGAATACATAATGATATATATATATTATAATTCCTGTATAATATTTTAAATAACATAATTAACTCCATCCTTTTTTCATCCCACATAAGTCATTAACGAGTCATATCACATTGAGGGGGAGGTAGTCCGCACTTCCAAAATTGAAATTATTGCGTTTACCTATTATGGAAACCAAAATGGTATGCTATAAATGAAAAATACAGAAGAATAACGAAAACATAAACATAATATATGTCATATTTAAATACAGTTCCATCATAATGTGCACTATGATAGGTGGTATGAGATAATTGAGCAGTCATCGTTTCGTGAGGCGTTAGTTTTCCATCCACAGAAACGTTATGTTGTTTACCCATTAGATGGAGGTGTTGTAAGTGTAGTTAGAATAAATCTCCTAACAATATCCTAGTATATTCAGTATACTGGTTTTGTTATAAAATTAAGGAATAAAAATAATTTTGGGGGTTGGAGTAGTAAAATAAAACAAAAGAACTTAAGAGAATATGTTACCTTAAAATTGGGTAACACCCTTGGGTTTGAACCAAAAGGTTTTCTTCATGTGGTTTTTGCCTAATGTAAGGCTTCTACGATGAATAAAGGGATCTTGGGAGCTTATTGGAGCAGAGGTTTTGTGAGCCAAAGGCTTCACAAGGGTTAGAAATGGTTTAGGGGTGACAAATTTTTATAAGGGATAGGAGGGGATATTTAGGAATGCTTGAAACAATTATTTTATTATAACATCATTGTTTGTTTCAAAACATCAAATATTCATTAATATCAAATATAAGATAACACGTGGTTGAAATAAAATAATACAATAATAATTGTACAGGTTTTGGATATTCATTAAATATTTATAATCATATTTATTTAAATCATTTATTAATGTGGTAAATATTGCATCATTATTGTGTAATAATTAATTTAATTTATTTGATGTCAAAAAATTATAAAAATCTACCATGATGTAGGAAATAGTTTTATCTTTTCAAAGAATATTTATAGTCAAAACGATAACTTTTATAACCCCATGTAAAAATTTATTTACTAAAAGATATTTTTTATGTCATTTGGACATTACTTTATATTAATTATTATAAAGTGTCATTATTTCTCCCATGCTACTCCATGGGGTCCCACATTCAACCCAAGGATGCCCATGATCAGATATGAATCATCCATTAGAATTAGAACACATGTTCTTGTAATTGAATATTATTATAATATTATATTTTAACCTTTTTTATTACTTTTACCTTTTAATGATGGTAAATAAAATATTTATTGAAGTAAATATTGAAAATGTCTAAAAATAAAAATCATCTATTTACACAAAATTGTCCTATTAATTTCAAACATGGAATCCATTTTTCAAATTCAAAACACATAAGTGGTATATGTTAATTTAAAATCAAATCCCATGGTTAAAACCAATAGCGTGTTTTTAGGAAATAATAACTATCAAAATATTGACACGTGTTTATGTACAATTTTAAAATAAAATTACATCCATTGACCAAAATAAGATTAAATGGTAAAAATATATTATTATTAAAATTTAAAAGTAATTTAAATGATAATATATCCATATAAATAAATTATATTAGAACTCACTTTTGAATTAAAATCCAGTATTTTTCAATATTCATTAAAAATGAACATTATCAGAAAAATAAAAAAATTTCATCCAAAGTAAATTTGGATGTTCCGATTCTAAAGAATAATTTTATTTTGTCAAATAAGACATATAAAAATGGCCAAAATAATATTTAAATAGGGTTCTCCATCAAAAGGTGGTAAATCGACCTTATAAATAATATTAGAGTATTTATGCTTAGATTCATTATCATTTTAAGCCTCTAAATTTAATTTGATAAATGTAAAACCATTTAACAAACATGTGTAATAATATTTCTGTTAGTTCTATTGATTCATGCTAATACAACGGCTAGGAATTAACTACCATTTAAAATAATAATATTATATTATTACTGTGCAACGTAGGATTTCAAAGAAACCCATTGTTGCGTATCAGGTATGCCATCAAACATATCAACCCTTTTAAAGTAAAATTAATATTTAATTCACAAATATTAAAAAAAATTAAAAATCTATTATTCTTAATTTACCTAGGATGTTACAATATACCACGTTCTCTCTCATTAGTTCATTCCATGTACACCTCTTACAATGCTAAAATTCTATAAGGTATTTCTCTTTCCTTATGTACATTCAAGAATTTTTTTATTAATCTATACTGTATTTCACATATTCAAAAACCTTTCTATATGACCCCCTTACTATCTATTTCATGTACATATGATCTGGAATTCCTTTATCACCAATCAACTATTTTTATGAATTCTTATGTCACGCTGTTATGCTTCCGAAATTTCACCACGATTTTCCAAGCCAATGTCAATGTGTTGGGAATATCATTCCCATTTCTCTATAATTGGTATTGAAACTTAATTATTTATTATAGTGGTTCATTTAATACATCCACATTACTTTATTAAGGAATAAATTATGATGTTTAAGGAATACATGTTATATGATCCATATGGAACACTTATGCATGAAATGAAATGATTAAGTAAAGTGCGCCCTAATAGCACTTCAATGCATTGGGTAAAGGTTTGAAGAATGATAATTCATTTTAAATGATGGATAACTCATTATAATTCAAGTGAAATGATGTTTTAGTCATGCTCCAGGTCAAATGGGAATTGTGTCATGCTAATATCATGTTAAATGTTGTTTCTATGTTTCCAAGTTATGATAATCAAGCTATATCATGCCTTTATGTACATATTTCTCTTGTGATCCATTGATATTCGTATTTCCAAAAATATCAAGTATTCATTATTCTATTCCTTGTTTACTCCCTTACTATTCCTTAAAGATAACCCCTTCTTATGCATCTCCTCAGGTATTCCCCTGCAATGCTATGTAAGAAATAATGTTGTGGTCATTTAGCGTATGTTTTCAATAAAGATATTGTGTTTCATGTTTTTAGTCTTTATGTAATGTTATTAAGACAAAATGCACTAGAATTATTGATCTTATATGTTGTATAAAGTGATGATGTAATGTAATAAATCATGTGTAGGTGTGTAATAAAAATTATGGTTGTTATTGTTGGTATGAGAGGATAGGTTTACTTATTTTTGGGATTAGGATTATAAAACCCAATTGAATGTCTCAGGGATAAGAATAGGTATAATAAAAACATCCATAAATTTTGGTGAGTATTGATTAAGTGTTTTATCAAGAAAATATATCCCTCTCTGGATATGAGAAGGTAGAGGTGGCTCTGGCACAGATGTACCTAAGGGTAAAACATGAAAACACTATTTTGATCTAGACTTGAACGGGAACTAGTACACGGAAATGGCTTTGCTGCACAGTTTGTTATGACACTGCCAAGGGATAGGCTTTGGTAAACTCATAATCTTAGTACGAAACATTATTAAGGTAATTAGAAAAACACCCCTTTGAATATATGTTGTGATGTAGATTAGGGATAACATAGATTGGAGCCTGCAAATTCATAAGTAAAGGAAATGAAAGTAATTTATAAGTCATATGTTTTTGTTTATGGATTACCTATATTTGTTACATCTAAATATCTTTTAATTCCAACTAATGGCTATTAATAGGAGAATTTGGGCTAACAACCGATATGAAGATCAATGTAACTACTGTTATAAAGAGATTCCCAATCTGATTGGAATGAGAATCATGAACTTTTTCACCATAATCTCTCAGTTAACTCATGTTTTGAATAGAAAAATTTTTCTGGATGAACATTCAACCCCCCATAAGAATGAATAAGTAGCTATCAAGAGATTTATGAGACAAAGGCCTCCAAGTTTTAATGAATCATATGATCCCTCAATCCCCGAATAATGGATTAACTGCATTGAATAGTTTTTATCCTTCCTTCAATTTCCGAACAAGAGAAGTTTCTTTTGGTTGTATATCGTATGAGGGTGAATCTAATCAATGATGGAAAATACTAAAAACTATGAATCCTGAGGTAGTGATCGAGTCAATGGAATGGAAGGATTTACAGAAAATGTTTTTCAAAAAATATTTTCCTCACACCCTCCGACATAACATGGAAATGGACTACATTTCCCTAATGAAAAAGGACGAAGAATCCATCAGAGTGTATGAGGATAAAATTGAAAGGCTTGCAAGATATTCCTTCTTATTGGTCGATACCCTCTAATTCAAGGTTAACTTCTTATTTGAGGGGCTAAAATGTATCCTACGGAATATCCTAGCGATTCGTGACTTAGAGAGATATAAGGAAATTGTGTGATGTGCCCTCATAGTAAAAATCGAGATCGGTGAATCTTAAGGGTATCATGGGGATAATAAGTGAAAGGTAAAATTAAATTATGTGGTCTGATGGATAAATCCAACGGTGCCAATAAAATACAGCACCCCACTTTCAAAAGGTTCCCAAAGAATCACCCCATAAATTTCTTGAAGGGGATGAAAAAATGCATTAAATGTGGAAGAGAAGGCCACATAGCTATTAAATGCTGATAAGAAAACCCCACAACTACAAAAGAGGAGAGTAATGCTCCGTTAAAACCTAAATGTGTTGTTCATTGCTTCAAATATAATGATATAGGGAACATTGCAAACCAGTTCCCTAAACCATGGGTTTTCAGAGGCAACCAACAACCTCCAAGGAATCAAGGGAATGATTTTTCAATCAGTACAACTAAAGAAACCCCCGAAAAATAAGTGGTAAAAGTTACGCTAGTTATTTATTCAATAATAGAGAACATACTTTTTGATTCTAGTTCAACACATTATTTTATATCCTGAAAATTTAGTAGAATAGTCTCAGCCCCAATAATTATCATGGAAGTAAAGATGTCAGTTAGAAAGAAAATTGGGGAAGTCATTTCAACCCATGTATATAAATTCCCCATATCATAATTTGTGGATTGGAATTCCCCAAAAACCACTTCATAATCCTTCTAGTGCAATTTTATTCAATTCTTGGTATGGATTGGCATTACTTATATAGAGGAAACATAAATTTTTGTGAGGGTGAAATGAATCTCTATATAGTGAATTAACCCCCAATTCTATTCAAGTAGAAGGAGGAGAATGAAAGATTGTTAGAACCATCATCTGAAGTGTGGATATTATTTCCCTATAATAATTCTTATATTTATCTGATTATTGAGTCTATTGAAGCAACCATCCTTTTATACATTCTTATTGTGATGTAAATCACTGATGTGTTTCCCGAGGAATTCTCTGGTCTTCCTTCTAAAAGCGATGTTGATTTCTCAATTGATCCTATACATGGGGAATTTCCAATATCAAGGTCTTCATATAGGATGGTTTTTTGGATCTCGAGGAGCTGAAGAAACAACTATAGGAGAATCTGGATAATGTATTTATACACCAAGGTGCTTCACCAAGGGGTTCACCAGTTCTAATCATCAATAAGAAGGATGGGTCAATGTGCCTTTTCATTGATTATCATGATCTCTACAAAATGATGATAAAAAGTATACTTTTCCAAGAATTAATGATTTGTTTGACCATATATGTGGAGCAAAAAACTTCACCAAGGTGGATTTTAGGTAGGGGTATTACCATGTAATGGTGAAGAATGAGGATATCACCAGACTGCTTTTCGTACAAGGTATGGGAACTATGAATTCATAGTATATCATTTAAGACTCACTAATGCTCCCGTAATATTCAAGGACATCAAGAATATAGTCTTTTGAGGTTGCCTCAACAAATTTGTTGTAGTATTTATAGACGATATTCAAATATACTTCAAAAACATGGAGTAGCATGAGGATAATTTAAGTAGTGTACTATAGACCTTATGAATGTAGAAGCTCAATTAAAAGTACATCAAGTGTAATTTCTTGTTGAAGGAGGTATCATTCTTGGGCCATATCATCACACACAATGGGATATATGTAGATCTTTTGAAGGAAACTTCAATTGAGGGATGGATGAGGCCAACATATGTAACAGATATCTGTAGCTTCTTGGGGATAACTGCATATTATCACCAATTTGTGAGCAATTTATCACGATAGTCAAATCTTCTTAAAAAGTAAACTCAAGAAGGATTCAAGTTTTCTTGAAGTGATGAGTTTGAAGGGATTCTAATGGAGTTAAACTTAAGGCTTATCACTACGCCCGTGCTCACATTACCCACAAGTGGAACCTTTTTGTGGAATTTATAGTTGCCTCCAAGAAGGAAATGGATTTTTTGTTGATGAAAAATGAAAAATTCATTACCTATTATTAAAGGAAATTGTATGTAATTGAAAAAAATATACAACACATGATCTGAAGTCAACTGCAGTAATATTCGTTTAAATAATATAGAGAAATTACCTCTTTCGGGACACGTTTGAAATATTCACAGATCACAAAATCCTCAAGTATATATTTACACAAAAACTGTTGAATATGTACTAAAAAAGAAGGTTATATATGAGGAAATAATATGACTTCTCAATCCATTACCACCCAGGGAAAGAGAACATGGTGGAAGATGATCAAATCAGAAATGATCTAGCAATTCTAAAATTGATGAGAATTGAAAAGGATCCAATATTCTTAGATTTGATAAATTTGGGCATGGGAATCATAATGAAAGGAACATAATCAATCCTTTAACAAATTATTTCTCTACCATCTCTTTTGGAAATATTAAAGTATGCTCAAAAGGATGATGGGGGAATTCA
This sequence comes from Viscum album, assembly GCA_963277665.1. Classification (NCBI taxonomy): domain Eukaryota; kingdom Viridiplantae; phylum Streptophyta; class Magnoliopsida; order Santalales; family Viscaceae; genus Viscum; species Viscum album. The sequence continues at coordinate 447,742,910 of OY728160.1, forward strand.
TATGAAAGTGGAATCATTCCGAAAAGGGAAATCCTCAGAGATCAATGTTAATGAAGAAGGAATTTTGAGATTTGTGAAAGGATATGGGTTCCATTTTGTTTGTAGATGAAGATGGAACATTTTGATGATGAACATAGTTTTAATTTCTCCATTAACCCAGGAAACACAATGATATAACGAGATATTTGAAATCATTATTGGTGGATAAGATGAAGAAAGAGATTGCTATGTATACATCAATGTGCTTGGTATGGCAGCAAGTGAATTTTGAGTGGCAGAATTATAAAGGGATGATGTAACCATTACCCATACCAGTATGGAAATGGGAGACCATAACCATGGAGTTTGTTACAAGACTTCAGAAGACATCAAAAGGAAACAACAGTATCTGGGTTTTTGTGGACCACCCTAAAAAGACTAAACCACTCATTTAAATTCAATAGGATTTATCATTGGATGAACTGGAAAAAATATATATATCAAAGAAGTGTTAAGGCTTCAAGGATTTCCACAATCTATTTTATCTTATTGAGATCCATGAATCATATCTATGTTCTGTAAGAGTCTCCAACATGCTCTAAATACTGAGATGAACATTAGTACGACTTATCATCCTCATAATGATGGTCAATCTTAGAAAACTATCTAGAGACTACAAGACATGCTGAGAGCATTCTCAATAGACATAAAAGGATAATGGGACGAACATCATCCTCTAGTTGAGTTATCTTACAACAGTAATTTTTAATCAAGCATCTAAATGGCTCCTGATGATGCCCTTTATGAGAAGAGGGGTAAAACACTGGTATGTTAGGATGAAGTTGGGGAGAGAAAACTTCTAGGTCCAAAAATGGATGACAAAATGGTGGAGAAGGTGAAGACCATCTAGCATCACATTAAAGGCTCTAAGAGTCTATAAAATGGCATGGCTGATAATTGTAGATGAGAACTAGAGTTTTATGTCAGAGACATTGTATTCCTCCACATATCACCATGGATGTGAGTTATGAGATTTCGGAAGAAGGGAAAACTTATTCAATGGTACATTGGATTTTTTGAGATCCATGATAGCATTGGAGCAGTGGCCTATAGGCTAGCATTCCAAACAAACCTATCACATGTAGATGATGTATTTTATGTATCACTCTTGAGAAAGAACATACCCGACCATTCACATGTACTCAATCCAATGGTTGTACCATTGCAGAATGACCTCTCCTATGAAGACAATATGGTGAACATCATAGATTATAGGGAAAAAGTTCTATGAAATAAGTCAGTGCCCCCATCAAGTTGTTTTGGAGAAACCACATGTTTGAAGAAGAAACGTAGGGATTAGAATATTTGATGACTAAGAGATAACCTCATCTTCATTAGTGTGGGGAATAGAATTTTCAGCGGTGAAATTTCTTAATGGGGGATGATTGTAACGACCCAAACGTTTATTAATGAAAATTCCTCTTAATCCAATGAAATTTATTATTATGTAAAGTGGTTGTATATAATTTGAAAATATATAGTTTTATGTTTTTGGATTTTAAAATACCTTTATGAATTGTTGCCATCTCTAATTTATTCATTGAATAGTGGTCACATGATTTGTATAAATATATGACTATAAAAAAATCCAATTTACTCTTACAAAGGAAGAGATGGCCTCATCCAATACAATTGCTCCATATGATGCCCGGTTTTCTGAGCATGGAAAAGAGGTGGCCCCATTTTTTTCTCTCTTGACTAAGACAAATCCTGGCATGAAGACGATAAGCTCGAACAAAACCTATTAAAAGAGAAGTGGAAGCTGATAGAGATTAACACCTGAGGGATGTTATTCGAGCCACCCCAATAGTCTGTCATCCCCACACAACATACCCTTAGGTCTTATGCGGGTGATATATGGGTTTTTGTAACAAGACCCTAGAACTATGTTTTTGTACATTATTTTTAATAAATAATATACATTCATTTTATCATAATTACGTTGTAAATAGTTTTTAAATCATAAATATTATTTATAGTAAATATTCAATTATGAATTTTAATTTGATGAATTAATAGATTTTTTAATTAAATATTAATTTAATAAAATATCATTACCAAATTAATTTTTAGTAATTATATATGATCGTATAATATTTATGAATACAATGGTGATTTTTAATATGGTTTCGAAGACATTTTTATCAAAACCCCCTAATATTCGATGAATTCCGTTTTTTATTTTAAAATAAAAAATAATCATATTTATAAAAATATTTATATTAAATTAATATTTTTGTTTGTAATTAGGATTTCAAAATTATCTAATAGAATTTTTTTCATAATTCATTGAGATAGTATATATGTTGTTTAAAAATAAAATACCGTCTAATTATATAATGTGTTTTATGATATCACAATGACTCAATTGTAATGTACTGAAATACAAAAAATTATATTTTTGGAAAATATATGTTTTATAGTAAAAAAATGTGATTTTAGATTTATTTTTTAATTTAATAGTGCCTCAGTGGACCATCCAATAGTTACAAAACATTTTCACTTTCTAAATTGACATCTTTGAAAGTGTGAATCACCTCCACATAAGAAAGATTAATATTTTAATAGGTTATTCTATTTAACATATACAATATTATTTTCCACATACCATTGGAAAAAAACATTGTCAAAAACCATGGGTTTGATGGTGGTTTTGAATAGTTTAATATACAGGGTCTAAAACCTATATAATAATGAATTTCCTCTCTTTTCCTATATAAACCCACCCAAGACCCCGATTCATCATAACTATAAGAATTTGGATATTGACCAACCCATACCCTCCTCTCCCTATAATTTATCCAAGGTTCCCTAATCTCCCATGAAGCCTCTGTCAAGCCTCTCTGATGTCTTTTGGGATCACACATCCAAGTAAGGTGTTTCCCCCTTTCTCATTTTTTTCCAAATTTCATTATGATGTGATGCCCTTTAATTTTCAATTATAAATGTTTGGTATGATTTCTCACCGCCCTTATACATATCTCCTTCCATTTTAATGATGATATACCTCTTTCTCCCTTATTATTTGCGTCCATGTACACCTGTGACCATGCCGAAATTTAGTAAGGGGTTTCTCTCTCCTCATTTACATTCAATCAATAATTTTGTGTTATGAATCTAAATTCCATTTTATATTTTGGAAATCCTTTCTATATAACCCATTACATTCCATTTCATGTAACTATTATGAGACATCCATTTATCTATCATTAAATTTTTTTATGAATTCTTATTTCATGCCATTATGCTACTGAAAATGCACCATGATTTTCCATGAAGAAGTCTGCATGAAGTGAATACCATGGGCTTTTCCCTATCAAGGTTATTCACAATTGTGGGCAATTAATTATTTATTATAAGGTTTCCTTAATTAATTCCACATAAATTTATCGTGGATTAAATGATGATATTTAATGAATCCTTATTATATTATCCATGGGGAACACTAATTCATGAAATGAAATGATTTAGAAGGGTGCGGCCTGATAGCACTCTAATGCATTGGGTAAATATCTGTATCATGATACGTCAAGTGAAATGAGGGTTTAATCAAGCTAATTAAATTTAAATTAAGGTTTACTCCTGATCCAGGTGTAATGGGCATTGGATCATGCTAGTATTATATTAAATGTTGTTTCTACATTTACATGTAAGGATAATCGTGAAATATAATTCCTTTATGTTCATGCTTCTCTAGGAATCCATTGATATTCCTATTGACTAACATGTCATGTATTCTTTATGTTCTTCCACTTTTACTCCCTTATGGGGCTTTATAGCTCAACCCTTTTATGCATGTCCTCAGGTTATCCCATGCAATTTTAGGTATGAAGGAATGTAGTGGTCATGTATTGGAAGTTTTCAATAATGATGTTGTGTTTCATGTTACAAGTCATTATGTAATGTTCATAAGACCAAATACAATTGACCTCTCAGTATTCTATATTGTATCTAGTGAAGAATTTATGTAATAAATCATGTTTAATTATATAATTAAAATAAAGGTTGATATTGATACCCATGCTAAAGGCATTGAACTTATATCCTAGCATGAATTATCTTCTCTATGTGCTTAACATTGAAAATATGAGGCCTCACCTCACCATGATTTTCGATCCATTTTCCCATACATTCTACATTTTTATCACTTTTTATATACATGAATGTATTTTCACAAGTGGTTATTCACAAATTTATTACACATGGGATTTTTTACATTATTTTGTCCTTTTCATTGATCAATGTTCTTCCCTATGTTTGACTCCATTTCTCTCTTCATCTATTTCAACATATGTCACCATTGCAACTCTCCAAACTCTAGTTTAACTATTTTATCACCTGAAAATATCTCATAATATCATTCATAATCTGAATTTTCTAGATTCCTCTATTCATTGGGTATCATTTTATCAAATAATATGTGAAAATTTACCAAAGGATTCATAAGAAACATATCAGTGTATTAGGAAAGTATTGTAATGTTCATCACATAGCTTCCCATCGATTCATTTTCCTTATATATCTGCTCTAGGAATTTCGTTTCCATTTTTTTTACATCAAATGGTGGAAATATTTATCGAAAAATATTATCTGAAAATATATCCACTTTATAAAATCAATATACCTTCTAGGATTTATTTTTTAAATCATTTACCACCACTAATCAACTTCTCATTTTATGTGGTAAACTATTGTCCCAACTTTCACGTATTTAGAATAATGGACTATTGAATCTATCATTTATATAGAGCGTATCCATTGGTCATCAATAAACAATCTAATAGTTCCACTATATAAATGTGTTCATTGATGCATGAAGGACTCAATTTAAAGTAGTTTCCATCAAGGTGAATATGGTATCTTGACTTAAATCATGTTATTGTTAATAAATCATTTTAGTTGATTCATCATCCTCATGAATCATTCCATTACTTATTATAATGAATCATCATCTATTTCAATGTCATTTAATCGAGAATCCTATTTCTATCATCTTTTATAAAAGGATAAAACCATAGTAAGAAACATGATAATTTTATGAATTTTATAATTAAATATATATTCTCATTCATTAAAACATAATTCATAAATATATTATTAGTATCCCCTTTTTAATATTACATTTTCTATATATCCATCATAATGTCTTGTATAAATCATATGATTAAAAAATCATATCACATATATGTATAGAACCCAGAGTGATACAAGTAATTTTTTTGTGAACCATTTCCTATTTGAGTAGGTATCAAATATGTGTTTTATGGTGTTACTCCTAAGTGAAACTATTATAGAACCATGATGACTTGTTTTTATATGAGAAATGATTTATTTTCACTAAAATTAATGACATAATATATGTCCAGAATAATAGGATGTTTTTCTATATTGGGACATATCCCTAGGGTTATTTATAAACATTAGTGTATTAAATTACACAAATAAATAAACTATCCCTTTATACCAAATATGGAACCCATCCTTTCAATAATAAAACTTTTCAATACATATTATAAAAATGGGTATTTTTTAATGTATCGTTTCTTGGAAAAAGGTTCATATTTCATGAAAACAAAAAGCATGGTTTTAGAGCCCCATAAAATTCATCTTAAAGGGTTCTATCTAGGTTAATTTAAATATATCTCACATTGTGGGATCACACATAAAAGGAAATGGCTGAACATGAAGCCTTGTAAAGGAAAAAAGAAAGATATACATATAGCCTGTGATCTTGATACATATCAATAAAAACATGAGGAATAACGATGAGGCATGATCCAAAAAATAAAATAATAATAAGAATATTCATAACATTGAAATGTATATAGAATAATTAAAGGTGATATTAATAATCATATCCCTATGTTTTATCACCAATTATTCGTAAATGAATATTACCAAGGTTATTTACGAAGGTATTGTAAATCATGTGGTCTCTAGAGATTAAATTTATTACCCAATCCATTTTACATCTATCATGTTTCACCAATAATATGTCTTTATTTATCATCATAAAAATAGATCATAGTAAATAATTTCATTAATATCTCATGGATAATTAATAATGAGTATCTCATAAAATATCTAATTATTCCAAAGAGATTCAACATATGATCATTACATCTTTTTTAATCCATGAAAACAAATGTTCTATTCATATATGTAAATACATGAATAAAAAATGTATTTTTAAATATATTTTAATTCACATATATAATAAAATAGTTGTGGGTATTGAAATAAAAAAGAAAATATAATCTATCATGTTAAATAAGAAAATTTTAGAGGAAAACTCATCCACATGAAAGGTATAAAATATGGTATTAGAAATGAATAAATGTTATGTGATCCATATCATCGATTAATAAAAGACTATTCCTATACTAATGGGATAACATATAATGGATGAAAAATCCTGGTCTGATAAATTGAAGACATTCCACATGAAAAAGGGAACATGGATGTAAAATAGGAGTAGTGATTTTCCTTTACCATGATGGGGAATACCTAAAACTTCAACATAGAAACATGTGGGCTTGAAGAAACCACATGGTGATTAAATAATATGTAAAAAACCAAAACATCATAAATTTTGGATAGGGAGTGATAATAAATGGTGAAATTTGTGGGAACTAATAAAAAATGTTTAGGATTTATTTTATAATCTTCAAATATCAGTTTTAGAAAACTATTTTGTTGAAAAAGAAAACCCATTTTCATGCCCATTGTATTATTTAATGGATTCAGATAATTGGGTAACATGTAATGTAATTTTAAACGACTAGAACTGAAATTCATTTATAAATACTAATCTTGGAATGCAAAACTGAATATTACATAATGTAATATTTAAAAAATATTGTTTTTAGACTATGCAAAGTAAGTTATTTTTTAAAAAATTGATTAAATATATTAAAATAATTTATATTAATAAAATTATATGATTCAAATCATGTACTGAGTTTAAGTAATTATTAAATCATTTTGAAATATATATTATATCATAAAATATAGAGAAACCCTAAATTTTTTTTAATATTGAATAGAAAATAATATTTTTTACAAAATTAACATAAATTATACGAAGCCTAATTTTAACATTATAATTAAGTAAATGATGTATACATTTTCATAGAAAAAATTAAAAAATATAAAAATTTTACATTTAAAAAAATTATTATTAATTAAAAATTTCATTTTTTTATGTTACAATCAAATTAATGACACGTATAAAAAAATTCCTAGGACATTATAAATTTATTTTTTCTATTATATTTTAAATAGATATTTTTTAAAATAATATTTTTCAAAAATATGATATTCAAAAAAATTTAGTTTATTGTAAATTCTAAATATCTAATTGAAAAATAAATTTATGTTTTATATACATGAATAAATAAAATTAAACAATTCAACTCAATTAAAGAAATATTTTATTAAGAGAAACAATTATAAAGAGGAATTCACTGAATAATTAGTTTATTATAAAAATGGAAGTAAACAACTAGTAACTAAGACCTTAACAAGTAACCCCTTATTGAAACTGCATATGGCCAGAGAGTAATGTGTGCGATTATGGAGGTTTTATGGGGTTCCATAGCAAACATAAACTGAGTTGAAATATCCAATAAATTAATATTATCATTTAAGAGATTTCATTTAAGATTAACAAGTTAAATGTCATCATTGGATTAGTATATGGTTAACCCTAGTGATGATACCTCTGACCCCTGTTCAGACAATTGGGAATGAAATGAAAAGACTCTACTAGTTGAGGATATTGATTCAAATTTATAGAAAAATGATAATTTTCCCATACTAATTGTAAACACAAAATTTAAATTAAAAATTATAAAACAATGATATTGTTTTCAATAGTCGTTTTTACCAATAGATATGTAATTGTCTAATCCCAATGGCCACATAACCCTATAAAGAATATAAATACCACATAATTTTTTTTCATTAATAATTCACTACAAATTCTCCAAATGTAATATATTCATTTTCATATAATAGTTACTCATTTACAATATTTTGTTTTATTTATATAGATTTTTTATTGAGCAGTTATTTTATTTGAATTGGGTGATCTATACATTCCCATTTTATCTATTCTATTTTGTATTATTTTCCTGTTGTAATGTTGGGAATTTCAAATGGTTTCATAGATGAATACTAGAATGATTACTGTTAAAGGTATTAATTTTTTTGGTTTCCCTTGTTTATATTTTTTATGATAGTATTTTATATGTGAATAAAACTTATTCATGAAAAAAATATCATTTATAAAAATAAATGGTTGTTACAATTAGTGAATATAAAATTAAAAAGTGTGTAGTTGGGGTTTAGCATAGTGGTAAGCACCCCGTAATTCTACATGAAAAATGGGGGTTCAAAACCCATTGGGTGTAGGTATTGTAGAAGTACTGTAGAATACTATAGCAATGGAGACTTGTAGCATCGGTGGGCACTATAGTGGTGGAAGGTAACTATAGCGGCGACAGGGTACTATAACAGCGGCTGATACTGTGCGGTATAGTTGTAGGCAGAGTACTATAGCAATAATATTCACAGAATAGGCCTTGGCCCAAAAATTTGGGCTGACGAGCCATGTAATGAATTAAATTCCTACTGCGGCTTCGGGCTATGTAATTGGTCTCCCTCTACCGAGTATAAAGAGGTCTTTGATTTTCTTTAAATAATAAATGTGTCTTCGGCCCCAAACATTTTTTAAAGAACGAAACAATTATTCTTTAAAAAGGTAACAATTTAGGGATAATATAGTTTTTCATATACTCAACCCATATATAATGCCTAGGGTTGAGTATCATCACCCCTTAAAAATTACTGAGTCCAAAAGTAACCCTTACATATTATTTATAAATTATTTTTAACCTTTACAATGTTCCTATAATATAGTTACAAGATAGATTTTACCCTTACATGGTCTATAGAAAATCGGAGGTCTCATAAAATGTCTTTCAAAAAAATCGAATACCCTTATCCAACATGAACCTAATCTTACACATATGATAAGATAAATCTCAAAAACCACTCATATACAAATTTGTCACTCACACATACCTCATATATAAAAGAATACCCTTAAAAACTCATATGTGAATTTTTCAACCATTTCATCGCAACAATTTTTAACATTATGAAACTTGTATAATTTCATGGTTTATTCTATGAGAAACCCAAAAAAATTGAGTATAAGTAGAAGGCTCTAACCCTTACATAGAACCCATTATTGGAATAATGGAAATATTAAAATTGAACATTCATAAATTCCATTCAATTAATTATACATTAATAAGAAAAATTAAGTTCTCAATGAAGAATAAAATCATGTAAGATACAAATCCTCCTTAACACATCGAAAAAAATATAAGAAAATAAGAACAAAAAAATACCTAAAATATAAATTTAGGTTGTTACAATTCCTCCTAACATAAGTCTTTATCCCCATATAATTTTATGGATAATGGGTTTTTTAAATACTAGAATGAATACAATGCCTGAAACATCCTCGAACAAGAATTATATAATCCAATCCTAACATTTAACTATTATATATGGAAAATATAAAGAAATCTTGTGAAACCAGTAATTCAACTATGTATAGAAATATTCATTTCCAAGAGGTTCCTCCATAAGATTTTTTTACAAGAAATCTAATAAACTACAAAATGGATGAAAATAAACTCTATAAATAATGATAACTATGAAACTAGCCAAAAAATATTTAAATAATTCTAACCATCATAAAATAAAGAAATAGAACACTAAACATCAATGAATAGAAAAAATTAAATTACAAAGAATCCTCAAATAGTACACTGATAAATGGTTCTGAAGATACTGTACCATCAAGAATCAATAATAATAAATTAAAGAAAAATAACTTCTGTGAATGATATGAAATTAATCATGTAAAACATGGGTTATTAAAAATAATAATAATTTATCCTAATATCATGTGACGATAAAACATGACCATATTTCTAGGTAATAATTTTTTATCTATAATCAGAACCATAAATCATCATTAAAAAATATTCGGGTAACCTTATCATTTACTGAAGCTCTAGTATGTTTATGATGAAAATATAACTAATTTAACATCAGTTATTTCATTTCAACTAAGTGAAGTTAAGAAAAAAAATCATGGAGGCCAATGGATATCCATAATAACTCACTTTACATATGGAGCTTTCAAAATATCTCATGAGAACATGAACACATGATGATTATATCTAAATAAAAAATTACCATCCAAAGGAAAAAAATAACAGAATGCATAAAAAAATATAAATGAATTTCCTCATTAGAAAATAACATAGAAATTAATTTTCCAGAAAGGGTAAACTATAAATTTTTAAACTATGTTCTGTATATAATAAAAATAATATTTTTGTGGGGGGTAATGTGAATATATTTCCATTAGTAGAAAAAGCATTATTCATAATCATTCTGTTATATTATATTTCCCTTAAATGAATACTCCTCCAACAGAACTAATAAAAAGAATAAAAATCGTAACAGTTTTATAAAAAAATCTATAAAACTTGACTCTTAACACTCAATTATATGATACAACAATGGGAATAGATAACTCATTTCACCACCAGTATGTAATAAGGAACAAAAAATATTAATATAGATATAACAAGGTTATATAGTATAAAATAAGTGAAACGTAGAAAAATAAAATAGAAATCATTATATCATTAGGATCAACTATATCAAAAATTATAAACTTCAGCCAAAATATCCTTTACTATGTGATTATTCTTCACTATGAGTCATTCAGATTAAGACCTATTATCTTAGATTATTATTTTCATTAGAGTGCTGTTTATAGCCGACGATCCTTGATCATATCTAGGTGCATTGTTATTTTTTTTCAATGAATCTGAAAATGACCCAAATGATCTCATGTGCTTCATGACTCTGGAGTATTCATATATGAATGATTTAAATGTCAAATATTTCAAAACTAAAATCATACCAATTTCCACATTGTAATGGAATTAGGAGAAATGAAGGAATTTTTTTATTCTATTATTCATCGGGTATGAAAAGGTATTATTAATTTTTCCCTCACCAAACTATCCCTAATAATTCCCATTAATTTTTAAATTTTCCAAAATCTCATTTCCTATTGTCATTTTATTTATCAAGATTGACATAACACATCTCCCACATACCACAATATTTTAGAATGGGAGGAATCATTTCCAACAAAATAACCAGTCAAATTTAAATATGAAAACATAATTTCCATAGATATTAATCAATTATATGATTATAAGAATGAAATATAAACATGATTAAATAACTATCATAGTTAAAAAATGTTTTACCTCTTTGTTTTAGTCTGTAAAATTATATAGACTTCAAACCTATCACTTATTTGAAAAATAATTCATCAAAAATATTCTTTGAATGATATACATGAGTGTTACTTCTGTGGATAACAATGTGTAAACATAATTCCACCACATTGAACTCGGTCTATTTAAAAGTAAGGTATCAAAATAAACCATGAGATATTTCAAAAGTTAAAACTATTTTATAAACAACTTAATTCTCTTTACTAAAATAGTGTAGTCATGATATTTATATTTTCCCATGATGTGAGGTAGATTTAAGATTAAAAATATATAGAAATAATCATCATGATGTAGTATGAGAGGACAGAAATAAAGATATTTTTCTAGACCACATAGAAAAATAAATCTTTGAGAAATGTGATCAACAAATATTCCCTCAAACTATGAGTATTTTCAATACTATAAAAACAAGAATAAAATCCCCATTGAAATTTTCAATATCAATGTATCAAAAGATAAAATAAAACATGATATAAAATTAAATTGACATTTTATAATAGTCATAATCCAGAAATAAATATAATATAAGCTACTATTCTTATGTGTATAGAATTTTACCCTGTTAAAATAGCGTGTTTTTCTTATTTTCATTTCAATATTAATAATTTCTCACTATTCCTAAGTTTTCATACTATTGAAAAAATATAATGGAATGAGGGTATTACCATTTAAATATTTAATAAATTGGACTTTAAAATATTTGATTCTTAACTCATTATTATATTTAAATTAAAACTTTTAAAAAACACAGGATAACATTGAATCCAAATTGAAAAATAATAATTTCACAAAAGCATAAACTACATTTTCAGAATACAGATCATCTTTTTAAAATTATAATATTATATAGAAAGCAGAAAAACATTATCAATATAATATTTCTTTATTACACTATTAAATTAAAAACCAATTCCTAAAAATTCCATGGTTTAAAAATAATCATAAATATATCATTCTACTGAAATATTAGACTAGATGAATTTTTTAAAATTAACATAAATAAAAAAAACAAAATCAAAACAAAATTAAAAATTATATATATTATTAACGTATTTGATAAAATGTTTGGAAGACCTTGATCCAATCAATAAATGTATGATTATAATATCCTACAGTTGTCTACATGATAATCATATAGTTTGGAAAACTATATGCAGTATTTTCACTAATATAGTTTTCCTCAAGAATCCAATGATTCTAATTAGTAATCTCAAACTCACAACTACATATCAAAAGAAACCAAAATATAAAAATATCTCAAAAAAATAAAGAAATATCTTTAACATTGGTCTTACTAAGCCTGGATAACCCTTGTTATACATGGGACGACTTAGATATGTTTTAATCAGGCACCCCAAGACCATCTACCTAAATCACAACATTCAAACCTAAAAACTATTTAACATCATATAAAAAATAAGGAAAATTCTATTTCCAAACAATTTATAATGTACCAATGTAGGATACCATCTATAGTAGAACACAAATCAATACAAAACAGGATAATATAGAATTCCTGATTCCGATAGGATGCCAAAAAGTACTTGCTCATCTAAAAGAATTATATTTGGATGATTTCTTGAAACAACCAAAACAAACACAATATAAACTATGTAAATAAATCAATGAAAACTGTCATATCCAAAATTAAATGATATATGTTTTAAGATGTTATTTAAATAAAATCCATTATAAAAGATAATATGTACATCAACCAATAGACTATATGAGATAGGTTTATTTCGTTCTCCACTAATCACTACTGACTCCCAATTAATGCTGTCATGTTTTCTAATTTTCTATTAGCGTTTCTCCATATTTTACTATTTATGGAATATGGAATTCTAAAAATTCACAATGCCAAAGGTAGGGTGTGAGAAACAAATACTAGTATGATTCCAACATGTTATTTCATATGAAAGTGTACACCAAATAAACTAATTATATTCTATTTTAAAATAAAAAATTCCCAAGAAACTATTTCATGATTCATATCGTGTAAATATTTATAAAATATTTCTAATAAGTTTCCTAGTGATTTCACTTCAAATAATAGAAATAAATAACTAGTGGTAAAATATTTAATGAATAATAATATCCACAGTAATTGAATATATAAAAAAACTCCTACAAAATAATAATGAAATAAATCCAACAAGATGGATATGATTAAAACTTTACATGAAAATATTATGTTAAATTATTTCAACGATCAACGTGTCATATATATCATAATGGTTATCTGATAAACAGGATAATTTATACATATACACATGTCTTAGGGAGAAATGATTCATTCTATAAGCCCCTTCATATAACTATACCTACGAAAAATATAGAGGTCAACAGTCCTAATGATAAATATGGGATGATCCATAAAGACTAATATTTCTGACCTAAACTAATATAGTTATAATTTTCATTATAAATATATTCCTATATCAAGTTAATTTATGAAAATCCAGTGTTCTTCTCACCTAACTAAACAAGATACTATATTTTCCAAGGAAAATAAATCATTTTAAGGCTATCAATTCATTTAACCAACCTCAATTATTTCTAATAATATTTTTAATTGGTTCAAAGATTTTTTTTTAAATCATTCATTTTATTTGAAAAAACAACATCAATTTTTTTTATCAAAATATATTTATGTTAAACCCATCAAATATTATATCAGGTTATTCAAAATTTTGTAAAATATTATTTAATCAATATCACTTTTCAAATAATTCACTTAAAACCATGTTTTTTCACAAATGACACTTTATTTTAAAATCTATTTTGAGGGGAATTTAATCTCACACTATCAATTTTTTTTCAATGTCACAAATATATAATTTAATATAATTATGAATCCCATATCATATTATGAATTTATTACCATTTTTAAGAGATATAAATTTCATTTTCAAATAACCAAAGAAAACTATAAAGTTAAAAATCTCATTCAGAGTGATTTCAATCAGTAATTGCAAATTGGAAACACCCAATGATCAATGAAAAAAACTATAAGATACATTGTAATTTACTTATATCACATAGAATCACTATTATTTTATAAAATTGATATAAAAAATTGACTTAAAATGGGTTAATTATTTAAAAAACAATTGATACATTTCATAATAATGAACTATCACAATAAATTAAATACACCATTTAATTTTTCATTTTAATGATATCATGAATGTGGTTGCTTTAAAAAAAATTTAGATAGTATTTACCACATTTAACAAATTAATATGATTGATTTACATGATTTTGAATTTTTGATATCATCAACAGAAATTATAGGAGTGATGTGGGAATTAAGAAATGAAAAAAACATCTAGTTTTTATAATTGAGTTGTATATAGATTTATGGGGTTAACCCTTACACAAATCATACATGTCACATGTGGGTAATAATATTTCCCATTATTCTATAGGTGAATTCACAAATAAAAATTCACATCCATTATATAATAGGGACTACCTTTATAGATTGCATAGGGTACCCTTTGATAATTATTTTACCATTAAATGTGGTATAGATAATTAGAGATACCCAACACATCTGTTTTAAATAAGTTATCACTCATACAACAATCAAAACTAAAAATGCAGTACAAATATGTTACCATTATAAATACTTGAAAAAATTAGAGTATACTCATATTAAATAGTTACGAATACTAGCTTACACATACATAAATCATAGAAAATAATCTCGTACATTACTCGATCACATGTTTACCATTACACAATCTCTTTAAATTCATGTATATATTTACGAAACAAAAAACAATTCATCATATATGTTTAATTCTCTTAACCTTACATAGATCACATGCCCTACGTAAAGGTAATATAGAAAAAAAACTATTCCATTTCCTTTATAAAACGTATAAAACTACCATAAAACAGTGTAATCTCATACACATAATAAAAATGAAAGATACAATTCACCCTTGAAATATCCAAAAAAACAAAAAACATATATATAATATAAATTTCATGATGTTACATTATATACTAATTCACTAATGAAATCCAATTAATGTTTTAGATCACTTAATAAGATAATTTATGGAATAATTTTTTTTAATTATAAAATTGTATTTTTATTTGTAATGAATATTTATTTAATTATAATATATAAATATTTGTTAAAAAATTAAAAAAAGTTCTAATTATATATTATATTAATGAATATTTAATTATTAATTTATAAGAAATATATAAATTAATTATAAATATTTGAAAAAACTATGTCCCAATAAAACCATTTTTCATTACTTTTTATGATTCCTTTTTAGAGTTTTTTCTAGATTTATAGAATGGGACCTGTTCTCAAATTAAAAAAAATCATGTACCATTGAATAATCACATGATTAAATAATCATGTGAAATCAATTAAAATCATATGTATATGATATAGAAAAATCACACTCTATTAAACAATTCCATAAAAATAAATTATGGTAATAACAATCAATGAATGGTAAAAATACCATTATGAAATCATTATTTACTTTATGTTGTGAATTAACTAATTTTAATCACATCATATTAAGAATAAATAAGATTTAATAACATCATGTTATGAAGATGTAATCAATCCATACATTATGATATTAAAAAGTCCCTGATTAATTTTATGATAAATAAAAATCAATATGCATCATGTTATAAAAAATATAAAATTTCCTTTTTGTTATGTTGTGAAATACCAAAATTACACACATATCCTAATTATTTAATGACATTAATGAAGTTAAATAATGAATTTCAGGGTAATATAGAATCCCATAAATCCTAAAAAATTATTATGTGTACCATTCGAACATGAAAATATTCAGACATCAAACAGCACATTATTAACATATGGAAAATAGATGTTCATCATGAAATGATTTCCTATAAAATTTAATAATAAAACTAAATAATGATGTTGGATGGTGGATTAAAAATATGATCAATATATCCATAGGTGCATTATGGATTTATACATAGAAGAATCATAATTTAAAAATGGAATTTGATAATTCACATTAAAAATAAAATAATAAATATCTTTTTTTGAATTCCAATAATTCATAAAAATATTATATTAATAAAAATGAAATACAATGGTATTTATAAAACACATATTAAATATGATCTAGAAATTTTAGATTTAAGGAATTAAATATCATCAAATAAAATTATTTTAAGAAAATTGAGACTTTATAAAAACACTAATGAAATAATTCTATACAAAACCATTAAAACATATAAAACCAAATTAGAATTTTAAAATCATATATTTTAATTTTAAAAATAAAATACTATTTAATTATTTTGATGAAATCATTGGGACTTATATTCATATTAGTGTTTTTTTAAAAACAAGGACCATATTTTTTTAATGAGGAATGCTTATAAAAATAAATGAAACTATAAAATATTTCTCAGAATTTTTTTTATCATAGTTGTAAAATGGGAAGTTAATAGATTCATTTATATGAAATTTCTATACGTTGTTGTGAAATATTTTGTAAATATTTATTTTTGAAATTATATATTATTAATGGATCCTTGATAAATATTTGAAGTCATTCAATTGTCAAAATGGTGTTATTGAGAAAAAATATTGAATTTGAAATAATTTTCGATATATTGAAACAAACTTATTTAATACCCATATAATGAATATTTTAATAATAAATTAACTGGATAATTTTTATAGGAAAATAAAATGATTATATGAATTAAAAAAATATTTTATTAAAATAATGTATAAATAATATACATTTAAATAAAAAAACATTAAAAATTGATCATGAAGTAGATCATAAATGACCCAAAATATAAAATAACTATTTATAATATAAATTTAAAAAGAAATAGTGACACTATTTAAAATAAATTAGGTTCATAAATTAGAACATATTTCAAGGATTTTTTTAGGAACACCTTTACCTTTTATTCTTATATTATAGAATTATTTCTATCATCAATACTCCTTAGAAAACATCTTTTTTATATTTTATTAAATTTTTTATAGGAGGTATTTTGATAATATTATATCTTTCATTAGGTTTCTAGAAGATTTAAGACATTATTTTAAAAAATATTAATTGAATCTATGTGGCTTGGTGTTTGAGAAGATGTGGGGTTGTGATGAATCATATTATTAGTGATAGGGGTATTTTTTAATTATATAAATTATTAATTCACAATTCAATGATCATGTAGATTCAATAATTGAACATTGTATGATTATGATTATAATTTATGATAAATATGTAATTATCAATGTCATTGATCTGTAAGAAATTAATTTAGTTTATTACAAATAAAGTGAAGATTTATCTTTTTTCCAAACAATGAAAAACATTATTCAACATTATAGATAATATTTAAAAGAAACTGACAAAAATATTTTTAATTTTTGATAAATTTTACATATGTATAAAAAATATTGAACAATGGTTTTTTTAAATAAACTTTTTTTAAATCCATTATTTATATTTATGATGAATTATTTTTCTTTGAATAGGTATCATAAACGTTAATGATATTCGTGAAAATAACTTCATAAATATCAATTTATTTCTAAAAAATGCAAATTTCATTATTTAACTAAAATAATTGTTTTCATAAAAACCCCATTAGATCATTGTAAAATAATTAGAAAAAAATAAATTAAATTACTTTGTTACTTAAATAAAAATCATATTCGTAAATTTAAATATTTACAATTTTAATGAATATACAAAATTTGAAGGAGAACTGTTTTATTTGACAATGTTGATTTTTTGTGGCGTTAATATTATTTATAATAAATTAAAAATATAAATGATTTTATTTATTATTTATTATTTAATAATATTTATTAAAGTGGTTAGTTTATTTTTTAGGGTTATGTATACACTTTTTATAAAAATTATAAATTTGCAAATGAATAATAATTTTTATTTTAAAATAATATTAGTTACATTAAATTCTAAATTTAATGAATTTGACATGAGAAATATTTTTATAATTATTATTAGTTTTATGATTATTTAACTTATATTAAATTTATTCATCTTTTATTTGATATATAATTTTCATTTGGTGTTACATTTTAAAAATGTGTTGAATTCATTAGTTTTATTTGATGGAAAGATATATAATAAAATTGTGTGGTAACAAAAAAAAGTAGAGTCGAACAATGAGTATTTAATGTCTTTAATGACCACACCTCATCCCCTCCTAAATATTATGTATTTTGGAGGAACCATCCCTAAATATTCTTCTTATTGTTATGAAATATTACACATTTCACTTACTAAAGGAGCTCTTCACCACACCACATATCCTCAAACTAAAATCCCTAACGTATTACCAAAAACATCCAAATTTCATAAAAAATACTGAAATATCCAATATGTAATATTATCGTACAAATTCACTTTAAAGTCTTAATCAAATTTACAAAGACATTTTTCCAAGGCTCGGTGTTTAAAATCCCAGATCAATCAATTTTTTTTATCTCATTATGACTTATTATTCTAATTCATAATATATTATAATATCCAAAAAATATATCATATTTTTCATTAGTATACCAAAATGTTATTATATTTATAGAATAATCAATATCCAAATTCCACTATTCTTTTAAGAAAAAAAATCATTGATATGTACCATTTAATTACTAAATTTCACTAATGACAAGTTTTATTTTTCATCCTCAAAAAACCTGTGTGGATCAAAATTTTCATTTAAATCATAAATTTGTTACATATAATATTACTGACATAATTAAAATTTTCTAAAAATATAGTAGGTTTTTCATTCCCACGTTATATAGATTCATATTCAAATGGTTTTATTTATTTTATATAATGTAATAATAATAATTTGGTAGAGGAAGTACTATATTAATATATATATATATATATATATATCTTTATTAGTATACATGAACAAATTATAGATAAATAAAAAATCATGATGACCACAAATTCCATCTTCAAAGAGAATATCTTCTTTTACAAAATAAAAATTGAATAATAGATCTCATAAATCATTGAAACAAAATGATTCCACTATTTTGAATATTGAGAGTGTGATGAATATTATACCAATATACAATAATCAATAATTCTATTAGGAATAGGGCTGGAAATAATACATTAATCTTACTAAAACCTGATGGTGAAAAAAAACTATAACTATGTAATATATTTTTAACAAAAAAATAGAAATGAAATTTTAGAAACTTAATACATAAAAAATAAATTAAAAAACTATTTGATTACGGTATTTATGTTTAATTTAATGGATTATAAAGTGAATTTAACCAAGTGGTAGTAAAAGTGAAGGGGATTAGTCCCAACGTACCTTCATTGATGTTATTAAATATTTGGAAAATATTACTTATTTACAAGGGATAATATAAACTCCATTTAGATATTTCATAACAAATAACAATTAATCATATAACTTATGATTCTAATTAAAAATAATTCTTTAATGATCTTTTAATTTGTATATTACCAATGTTGTGAGTGTTTTTTCCTATATAATTTTTCACTTCATTATATAAATGCTATATTTACCCATATTTTATTTTTTATTTTGGTTTTTATACATATATATAATTTAAATTTTGTACCAAATTCATTAAACTATAGTTATATAAAAATACATCCCATGTTCTAATTACATGGGTTTCCAGTTAAATTATTTCTAATGAATTAAGAGATTTTGTTAAATCAATAATTCCCCATATAGTTATAATTTTTCCTCTTCAACTTCATTCCTTACTATTTGATTTCATCAAACCTATAATTTTAATATATTCCATATTCTCTTACAATCATTTGAAAATAACTTATTAAATCAATTATTAATCCTTGATTAACATATTTATCATAAAATTATACCATTTTTAGGAATTATTAAGTTTCTCTTTAATAATGACTTATCATCCAAATCAATGTTATTTATTCTATCCATTATTATCTATCTCATTTAGAAACTCAATTTTTTGGACATCATATGATGTGTGGATTCATAGTTAATTTTTTTAAATTTATTATTGTACCTTTTCATGAAGCTGATTTCAAAAATTATTTATTAATGTATTTATTATTTTCCATTAAATTTAGATATTTAATCTACCAATCCAAATTTTATTTTGATATTGTTTTAGGATATATTAATTATGATTACATTTAAAAGTAAAATTTATAAAATCAGTTCACATCAAATTTTTGAAAATGTGTTTTCTAATTAACGAATAATATAACATTTAATATTTTTTTAAAAAAATATTTTATTTATATCCCTTATATTTTCATATATAACAATAAAATATTTTATCATTGAAATTATTTTTTCTGAAATACACTCTAAATATTATTATAATATATTTCATTTGGGTAATTGAATGTATGGGGTTAAACAATCTTAATCATAGTCCTTTATTAATTTGAATATCTGAAGTGTTATTTTTCAAAATATGTTCTTCATTATTCATAACCCATCCCAACTTTTCCATGAGTAAACTACCCCAATACCACCTCAAAAAGTCCATGAATCGGGGCTAGTGCCTTGATGGATTATCTCAACAAGATATACATTAGCCTTACGTACATGTGCACACACACATCTACGAGATTAAAAAGTGATGAAATGTATAACAATAGATAAAATGAATGAATACATCTATAGTTCCACTATGGGAGTATGAAATAACGTATAAAATAGGCTTATTGTCTATATACAACGTGAAGAATAATGGTAAAGAAGACGTCGGGGTGAGAGAAACAATACTTAGTAGGCCATTCCAATATAATTAAACACAAGGAATAAGGAGTAGTGAGATCATCACATGATATGTCAATAATAATGTGATGAATTTAAGATCTCGATATACCAAAAACAGATAGACAGTCTCATAGTAACCTCACAAAAAAATTACTAACCTAGGATTTTTGGAAAATGGATCTATTAAGCACTCATTCGATGGAATAATCATTCCATGAACAAAAATAATATAGAATTCACCCATTCCATAGGCCACACATTCCATTTACAGACATGAAAAAGTAAAAAAGGAAAACTAGATTGTTTATCCATGAAACATACTCAATCCAAATTCCACTCAATGTAGAGATCATATCTTGATATGCATATAGGGGTTCAAAGGTAACGACTCACTGGAGGGACAACAGACCTTACTGGATACATACTTTTATATTGGGATCATCACACATATTAATATTGGTCATTTTTTTTCTAAAAAATATCATTATTGTAATCATGATGGGAAATGCGGATTGTCCTAGGCCTCTCAAAGGGATAAATTATCAAAGACACTGAGTTACTAGTCCAAGAATATTGAGACAACCCACTCCAGAAATGAACTTTACCTACCTACACAAATCATTATGAATATATATAGTGGTTATCCATTATGATGAGAATTGGATCCTACATTGAACTCATGAATGAATGGACCGTTGGAACAAAATCATCCAATAATGGTCTATGGAAGATCATAAAATAGCTTAATGAATAAGAGATGAGAATAGAGAGGAATCCAACATACCCTCACGGGAATACCTATAGTGTCCCTAGGGGTACATGGAGTTCATCACTAATCAAAACACATCATGTGTCTCACACTCAAATGATATGTATATGTAAACTACACATAGTGTTTTAATGGGTATACAACAGTTCGATGTCTTCCTAAAATACACCATTCCATTATTCATGTTCCCATATACTTTCCTTAGTAAATGACATGTATATTGACACACATAGATTATAGGGCCACAAACTCATCTATGTGTGTAATATTTGAACACAATGAGTATTCTAAAAATTGTTATATGACATGTGACTTGTCACACATAGGGTGTAACACTACATTAACTCATGGGTGTGTACACCTTATACATTTTGAGACGGTCAGCTGAGGCTCACACATCATGTGATGCGTTTCACATGGTGTGTAATAATTTTATCCATGCTAAAACCCTTATTCCAAATATAAAAGACTACAAAACATTTTTTATAGAACTATATGTAGTGTAGTTGTGTATTTTATTAATATTATAATACATTCACATGTTCATATGAGAAATACACTACAATAAATTCTTATAAGAATGAATTTTCACTTCACGGATAGGGGTTGACCGATCCTCCTTGTAATTGTTGTCCCAATTTCGTCAGTATAATGTGCTCGATCACCTCTGTCATCATGGATCTTTGATACTATATTAAAAAAATGTGGTAACACAACAATTTATATTTGGATCCACCACTATTTTCACTTCAATAAATATGGTATTTTAAACTCCATTTCTGACCCATGGTAGTGATCTATTTCACCAAAAATCGAATGTGCAATGATCATTATCATGGTATTCTATGTATCATTTCGCAAATGAAAATTAAAACCACGAATACACATGGAATGTGTGGAGAATATAGTAAAATATAAATTTGAGGAAAAATCCCCACCCATTTCTCAATTAATAAATATGAATAAATATATATATATATATATATATATATTCACATGATAAAAATATTATCCTCAATTCTCACTAATTTCCCATTGTGAAAAAATGACTGATCTATAAATCAATTTCATAGTCGATTTCTTTTTGTTTCCATGGGATTAAAAAAAGGACAAATCCAAAATTCAAATGTCCTAACATGGTTTAGATATATCATTGATTTCTAATGATCACATGTAACTATCATTGGTGAGATCTAGAAGTCGCGCTACACAATGTACATTGATAAATGTCCTGTCTGCCATTCCTCCAAGAATGATCATCCAATTCCATCTCCTCATATCATTGGGGTAATGGTAGAAAATATAATATTTGTCCAAAAAAGTGTGTATATATATATATATTGATCATGCTGGAAAATTAATATAAAATAATTATATTAAATTATTACATTATGAATTCTAAAGTGTATACACATTACAGAAATGCTAGATACCAACAATGTTGAAGTCATTCCTAGGGTAAATGCATACCATGAACAGAACATATGCCTCTAATTCGATATCTTAAACACTGTTAATAATTTTTTCTAATTTTTTATGATAACTAAATTCACATGGAAATTAATATATATAAAATATTTTAGAAATTAATTTCGAGCTAACCCGGCCTTTGAATCTTACACTATCTCAATTCATGGCTCCAAAAATTTTCCTAAAAATATTACAATATCATACAAAAATCTGGGACAGTAAATTATTCACTTCATAAATGTATTAAATCCCTATAATTCACAATATAAGGAATATACATGGATACTGATAACTCCACTGATTATCCTACTCCCTCGAGTTACCCCAATAGATTCATGTGTTGTAAACAACCACTCACACAAGTAAAACACTTTTTGATAAAGGCTATTTATATAACTGATCCCCCCCATCACAAAATTTTTTTAAAAGGAGGAACAAATATCACATTCCAGCATACATATATTGATCTCACACAACAAGTTGTACACATGTCAACACAACTGTGACATGGGGAGAACACCAACAATCCAAAATGATTGATTCCATATGTTTGTTTTAGACAACCTCACTAACATGGCACAATAGTAATGAAATAATGGGCCAATGATTCCCATAGATAGGACCACACCTTGAATATGACTATCTAACATTCCAATTCTAAAGGTATCCATCATTAGCCCACGAAGTACTTCTAATGTGTAATTGGTAGTCCTCATCCTCCCCTAGATGACCATTTTTCTTTTCAATAATCCCTTGAAAATGAACATGGACGTAGTAATTGTTAACCACTTTTTCCAACTAGTTTAAAATTTTCATGTAATGTATCTTATTAATGTCCTTGAAAATGTGTTAACATAGTGGTGGTATTGTATTATTCATGATACTAAAAACCCATTGATGGTACATCCTCCTCCCAAATGTGGCTCAAATATATTATAAAAACACAAATAATATTTACTAGTACATTAATGGTCCATTTTCCCAAACTCGAATAGATGGTCTAAAATACTATACTCAACTTCATGTGAGTCCCCAATGGATTACTGAACCTTCACTTAGAGCATGTTTTGATGTATCATGCACATTCTAAAATGATTCTTGATTGAATTAAAAATGTCTGGACTTCCTCCAATACTAACAAGTGACATGAACTCTAAAAAAATAAATATTGGTCATCACACACATATGTCTAAGGCAATAAAATTTAATAACAAAAACTCACTAAAATACCATTGCAAAAAAAAATAATTCCAATATATATAAGTACATCCTCACCTGTATAAGATCCACTGCTAATAGAAAATAACAACCTTAGATCCAATTTTCAAATCATAACTGGAATCACCGTCCATTACATGAATATAGATGAAATTATTACCCCTTCTTGAAATAATGTATACATCTTTTCACATAACATATCATATAGAAATCCATGAGTTGGAGATCCCTATAATTTTAATGGATAAATGGGTAATAAAAACAATATGATTTACACTATACAATCCTCATGTGTCATGTTTGGTCCAACTCAACAATGACCACACATAGAATCTATTAAAGAAGACTAACATTACATGATTCAAGAAGTGTAATAGATCTAGTCCATAATTCTCATGATTATGAGGTGGAGTAAAAGTTAAGAAAGAGATTCACCAGTAACTAAATGAAACTGTAGTGGATTTGGAAAGACATTTATGGTATGTCATTCTCCAAAACATAGATGGTGTTAATCATTCTTCAATTCATTATTTATGAATCAATTTTCTATAATCTACAAGTCATAGAAACCACTGAATCATAGGATTGGGTACTTTCCCCTATGTCATATGTTCAAAGAGACACCAACCCATACCCATGCAAAAAAACTCATCCACCACTAAGTAAAAAATGGATGGATTTTATTGGGAAAGATAGTTTTTTATGAAATACTCTACATAATAGACTCCCCCAACTATACCTTTATCTCCTCTAGTGACCCGAGGTCATCTGATATACTAGAAATTACATCAAACTTCCCCTAGTGCATGTCCCTGCAGAATGAAAACTATCAATTAAATGTCAAAATATAACCTCCTCAAGAAAAAAATACACTTTATCCTCCACCATTATAAGAATATAAATATAATAAAAACCACTCATTCAAGGGAAACAGTATCCAACTAGTAATGATGTAGTTATAACATCCTACAAATGATGTCATCCGTCCTTGTATCGGGGTCACACAACATTAAATGATGATAACTCAACCCTAACATCAATAATAACTTCAAAACTCACAAGTAGTAATGATTCGAGCATGGATAGTAATAAACATATCCATCGCGAGGAGAAAAAAAATTGTCCCAGTTCTTGTGTGAAATGATTTCAACCTAAGGCTATAACTCTACTCATAGATTCAGGTCACTCCATTGGTAGAATTGTGTAATCCTTGATACTCTTTGCCAGATCCTCCGACACATGGTATGAGAAAAAAGTGCACTACTGGTATCAGTATATCTCGATATGGGGAAACGATGAATGTGCCTCTATGTGGAAGTCGTTGCATTTGATGTAATGATACTTGTTGTACATTTGACAATACTCAAATCCTATATGAGTTCATTTATCAAAAAAGTCATTATTTCTTTATCCCACCTATTTACCAAAATTAGGGCTCCTCCTAAAACCTTAATACACTAAAAAACCTCAACCATATAATCTAGAGATACTCATCACAAAGACAGGGCTCTACCAACACCCTATGTCACCATAGAGAAGTCTTTCCTCCAAGACCATCAATTGGATGTGGTCTTATCCAATTTGATCATTGATAGCACAGGCTTGAAACATTCCTCTACCTCAAAAGATATGTGTATGTCCCACTATATAGAAATTTTAATTTCAAACTGTGGAACTCTTTAGTAACACATATATTAATCCTGTGATCCTCCAATAAAACATATGCTAACAACTTCTATATGTGAAAAAATGTGTCACAACCACAATCACGAGATCAGTCGGGGTACTCCCACACCAAAAACCATAACCTCTACCTCTAGTCAATCATCCACTATCGGAAGATATATTTTCATAGGGATCCTTAATGATATATACAATTGGAACTCATGTAATGTGGTAGTATTTTTCATTCCATCATAATGTTCTACTAGATATATCGACTACTCAATAAATGGATTATCATTTTCCTTATCCATTAAAGGATCATTGTTGTTCTCAAAAGGTATTAGTACTGACCAGTGTATACCAATAGTAAACATGTCTTGAGTGGGTCCATGAACTGTGACTTCATCACTTATCTAGTCATAAACATAATACAATCAGAAAATTCTAGCTACAATTCATTTGAGATACCTATTTAATATCCATAAAGATCTACCATGGTAAATGATAATATCAAGAGGGTTGAATCGATATGTATATGGAAACCACATCCCATTCCTATATGAAGCATGTACAAATGCTTTTACCTATAAACAACATCTATATATATGTTTAGTAAATTAGAAGGTTATTAGTGTCTTTCTGAATTGATAGGTCGACCACCACACCAACATAAGAAACCCTATTCTAAGAGTCATACTAGATACATTATAACATTGTTTCGCTAGTCCCTAAAACCAAACTCGTAGCTATTGAAAAGATACCCCAAGAACTGTTCTTAAACTTAAGCAGCGTCATAACACTTCATGATGAGTACTCCTCTAATATCATTCTATCACAACCCGACCCAATGGGACCCATGAAACAACTACCCCAAGATCCCCTCCAATAGGACTGGGGATGGAGAATAGACCCAAAATGTATATTTCAAACATGATAGGTAATAGAATAATGTAACATTTCATAGAAACATGTCTCTAATCCCAAACAATGCTGAAATGTAAAACAACAGAAAACAATGATTTCATTCATCTATAATACCACAATCAGATTATGAATTAACATTCTAGATATCATTTAAATGGGACATGTAAAAGATATCCATAAACATTAATGTAATGTCTTACCTAACAATAAATAAGGGACTGATTTCAAATGAAACACTACTATACACCTCATTCTGTCTAGTCCAAACTAGCCCCCCCATTACCTAGCCCACCACAGACTCGAAAAAAATGTCCATCTTCTGTATAAGGAATGACTTGTGTGGGAAGCGGCCTTGCAAGGGTGAGTACATAATTACCCATTAGGACACCCTGAAATAACTAAAAATATAATCACTATAATTCAACTCCTATTAAATTCATTCAATAATAATGTGAGACATACAACAAAACATATTGATATACACATAATAGACACATTGTATCTACGCAAGGTCACAACTATATTACCTACCTTGGATTACTGATCAATGCATCTATTCAACAAAAATATCATAGAACAAACTCTATATGTTATATATTTCTTCTAAATATAATCATGTTAGAGGAAACACTTGTTAGGTCTGTCCAAGAAGAATCACAATCGAATCTAATAGGGTTCATCTAAGATACACACTCAATCTGGATACACCTCATCATCAGTATTTTGTCTTGATAAATCGATATGGTTTAATGTCTATCACTCCCTAGGTGGACACCACACCCTACTGCAAAAAGTTTACTATATAGGGTATGAGTTCATGTGTAAATATTTCTCATTATAATTTTAACAAACCCATAAAAAACATGAAAGGAAATCATGATTTCTTCGAGTCTCATGGGGGGATACATGTATAACTCCCCGTCCATAATTTTTAAATAAAATTTATTTTAGTTAATAATTAACATTGAGGTTTTTTTTTTCAGTTTTAGTGTTTTACAGAAATAGGTTATATTTATTACATGAAAACTCAAATATTAACAAGTAGAAACTTTTACTCATTGCCAATTATTTTCACAACATAAAACTCATTAAAGCATGACTTCTGTTTTTTCATTATATAAATTATCATAACATTCATATTGAATTCTTAGATTCTATTAAACATCTTTATACCGTACGGAAATATTTTAAAAAACATAGGATGATCATGAAAAGATCAGTAAGGGATATAAAATAAGGATTGAAACCATTGGTCCATGAATATTTAATCTCATTAAATGTTATAAAAAAATCACAATTTCTACTCATAAAACATATGTTATTTAAAATAAATCTTGAAAACATAAGAATCGAGATAAAATTCATATAAATCATAAATAATGAAGGTAACATATGAAATCAATATAATATTTACATTGTAGATTTCATAGCTACAATAGGAGTAACCTTCATTGTTACATTTAGAATACCCATAAAAGTATATTTCGTAAAAATAAAAGGATAAAAATTATCGTTTATCATTGTCTCATTACCCAATACATTGGAGATATATCATGTGCTCACCCACCCTCAATTTATCATGGAACTACGTAATAAAAAAAGAAATGCCCAATAACCATAACGTAATCATAACGCATCCAACAAGCATAAACTGAAAAGTAAAATTTCCACATTGCAATACAAAAATATCATTTCAAGGTATCAATATAATAAATCCATTTGAAAAACCATTATCAATACCAAAATACCTATGAATGGAAATTTTATTTAATAATTTTTAAAAACATGTTGTCTTGTAGAGGAAGTTAAATAGAAACTAATTGTAACAGCCACAGATAAGTCATTTCCACCATATACATTAAAAAACAGTACACTTTTATTTAGTAAAATTGTTGATATAGAAGGATTAATTACAAAAACATTCAAAAAAATTAATATTAAATGGTTTTCATAATACACTATATAAAAAATGGGGGTGTATAGAGTCATAATTTTCATTAATGAAAAGAGATTGAGATAAAGTCCCTTTCCTTGAGTCTGACACATCTCGTATGTTATTTATCATCCTAAATAAAAGACATAGATTAATTTCTACATTATTTTGAACCAATAAATTTTTCTCATCCCCTTTTTAAAACATATTTATAATTTTATATCAATTATATAATTATTTATGTTCATGACAGATGTTTTGTAAATATTATGTAATTGATTTCAAAGATGAACATGGTATGTTGTATATAGTCCATGTGGTCATAAGTCCATCATATATAAAATAATATTCATGAATTACAAGTCACATTATTAAATTATTTATACTTTATAACGATACTATTAATTATGGTTATGAAAAATTAACAACATTCTCATCAGGGAGATTATAGGTCATACATACACATGACTAATGTTTTCATCTTTAATTAATTATTATGAAAATAAAGTAATTATATTTTACCTTTCTAGAATGATCATAATATCATAAATATCATATTTCATTTTTAAATATTTATATATATATATATATCAGACAATTTATGTAGTTAATAAAAATGAATCAAATCGCTTTGTTGAGTTGATTGTTCACTTGTAAGCAAAAAATATTTTAACATTTGTATGAATATGGATTGTAATATTATTCGTGAAATATTATTATATTATATTGAATAATATGTGATTATTATAAAATAATAATATTAATTTCATAATTATAACTAGTAATGAGATATGCTTATGGAAAACCATGTATATCAGTTCGTGGAGGTGATAGTTCACAAGTACACTTGAAAAATAAATTCATTTGCAATTAGTTGGAAGTGGAGATATATTTAGGTGATTATATTAACATAATAACATCTATGTATTTTGAGGATACTAGAGTTATTATATAATCATTGTTGGAATATATTTGAATGAAATGTAAGAATAAATAAAATTTAAACCCTTAAATAAAAATATTACCTTTCCTTCATGCGACCTCATTCTTTAACACCTTAACATCAATATTACGAGTGTTATACCTAAAATAATGCATCAAAATTGTGTGGATGGAATATTGTAAGGGGGATTGGTAGATATTTGCTCTTCCAAATGGTTTTTGAAGTGTATGAAATAGAGAATATGAGTTTTTTTCTAAGAGGGGAGAATCACACTTTAATTATTAAAAGTATTAAATTAATATAAATTCATTTTATATTATAATTTATATTAAATTGATTTAAATCAAATATAGGATGAGTAAGGGTATAAATACATTCATCCATTAACAATTATAATTTGTTTTGTATATTTTTAATCAATATCTTTAGGTTTTAACCCTTTTAGGTCTTACAGTTTTACAATGTAATTTAAAATTGGAGTGTAGAAATAATTAACATAACATGTAAAATAACCTATGAATGAGTCATTAATGACACATTGAGAGATAATAATACTAGTTTTCTGAATCTAGTATTTTTAAAATTTTAAATAAAATTAATTAAATATTTTATATGTTAAGATATGAATTATGTCAATTTTGACACTATTCATTAATTAACTTTTTAAGAAATCATAACAACATGATTTCTTATAAAAAACTATTTTAAATTTTTAATAACATTTATAAGACATTTGTAAAATTCATTAGGGAAATATAATTTTTTAAAATTTTTATTTATTTTATATACAATAAAATCAATTTTTTATTTTTAATTTAACAAATCTATTATTGAATCATCATTATGTCATTATTGTATTTAATTATATAACATATAAAAATTATAAATTATTTATCAAGATCTATATAACACATTTACTTTTATATATACTCTTTATAGTCGAATATACCACTCATAGTACCCAGTGATAATTTTTTTTATAATAATTGGCATGTTTATTGGATCTTTCTGTTTACATTAAATAATACTTAATAAGTGAAATACTCACATCATAGTAGAATCCACAAGCCAAAAATTAGTACCAAGGATTATCATGGTTAAAAATAAATAATCTAATAAGTTTTGGAAAAGTGATATCAGGGTTTTACAACATTTTTAAGATTATTTTAACAAATAATTACCTAGTTTGCCTTTAAATGTTGTCATGAAAATAATTATTAATGATACTATTCATAATGAACAACAAAAGGACCTATTTACATAAATTGAATATTATGATTACAAAATGTTTATCAAATTTTCTCCAAAAATAAAAACAAAAAATTGGTAGAAATTAATTCCAAATTAATCATGTAGACATAAAGAGAAAACATGGTTTTATAGAAAAAAAAGTTAAATGTTCACAATGTTTTTATATCCAATATCAATTAAAAATTTATTTCTATGTAACAAATTTTACTAAATTATATAATTATTAATTCGTGATACATTAAAACCAATTAATAGTAAAACATAATTAAAAATATATATCATAAGAAAATGAATTTTTGAATTAAAATGCAGTATTCTTCACTACTCATTATGAAATGAATATTATCTTCAAAATACCAATATTTTTAAAAAAGTAAATTTTAATGTACCTTTTCGATAGAATAAGTTAAAATTTTCATAAAAAATTTATCAAATTCTAAAAATATTGAATTATGATGGGTTTAGTAGTAAGAGGTGGTAAAACTACCCTTTAGAAATAATAGATCTTTTTACCCTTAAAATTGGATTTATTCATATTTTATGAACATAGAATATATCGGAATAAATTAATTTTTCTAAAACATGTCAAAATATAACATAGTTATTTTTCTTCATTCATTCCAATACAATGAGATCGAATTAACAACCATTTAAAATATTAATATTACTAATATAATATTTTTTAACATAACTCAGTCTTGTGTGCGACATAAGATTTACTAGAAACCCATTGTTAAGTGTCTAGTACACTATCAAATGAAGTGTCACCTTTAATGTAAAATTAATATTATATTCATAAATATTAATATATATTAAAAAAACATATTCTATTATTACTGAAACTATTACATCCTTTTCCTATTTGAAAATTGTGTCTGTGATTTTGTTTTCACTTACTAAGTTTGTGGAGGAATTTATCCTTCATATAATTTTAAGATTCCCATGATTCCTTTTCAACCATATTTTATCTCTATAAAACATTAACCTGATCAATCACCTTATTCTACAACACATGATCTCTGCAATCAAAAATCTGGACAGGAAGTTCCTCATAAGAAATATTATCTTTGAACTAAACAGCTTCTCAACTAAAAACATGAGATGGATTTTTCATCTACTTTCATAACATTGAATCATGAAAAACATTATGTACATAGGATAAAATCAAAGGAAAATCCACTCGATAGGAAACTAATCCATTCTTATCTATCATTTCATTGTGTCTAATGGATTTTAGACTTAGCATCCCCAGGTTACCAAAATGTGGAACACATTTCCATGGAGGAACATTATGAAAGACATGATCCCCTAAAACAAAAGAGTGATCCTCCCTTCGGTAATAGGCCTTTTTTTCTATCTACACAGATTTTTCATCATTTGTTTCTGAATCAACTGAAATTTTTCTATCATGTCTTCTACCAATTGTGGTCTCATCAACTTCCATTCCCCGACATCATCCCCAAAAGCTAGAGTTAAACACCTCTTTCTATAGGATTCCTCAAATGTTTCCATATGTATACTGGAAACTATAATTATAAGAAAAATAAACCAAATATATATTTTCGTTCTATATTCTATAGTAATACATTGATCAAACATGTATAATATCCTCTATGGTCTGATTTTTATTTTATAAATTCCCATCTATTTAAGGATTAATGGTTTTATTAATATTTAATTCAATTCCAAATGACTTCTGATGGACTTTCCAAAAGTTAAAAGTGAATTTTGGATTATGATCAGATACAAATGAGAGATTAATACTATGTAGCCTAACAATATTATTTAGATACAATTTTTAAATTTGATATATATATAGGGTAACATGAATTTTAATAAATTGTGTAGATTTACTCAGTATATCAACAATAACCCAAATAATATTATTAAATTTAGAAGTATTTGGTAATAACACTAAGTTATACATATATATATATATTTCCCATTTACACTATGGTACTAGAAAGGGATGAAGCATCACCTTTTAAAATGTGTGTTCTACATTAACTAGCTAAAAATTAAAATACATCATAGTAAAGTTAGCAATAAAACTTTTTATTCCATCGCAAAAGTATTACTCTTGAAGGGATTTGTACATATTAGTACTATCAGGATGAACTAAAAATATTATACTATGAGAATCATATACAAACTCACCATACAACCATGAATCACAAGGCACAAATAACCTTTTCCCACATTTAAAAAACAAACATTATTAATGTAAATTTTTTAAAACATACCCTTTGAACAAATTCTACATATTTTTTAATTCATTGTCTTCATTCCATTCTTGTTTAATTCAATCTCATGGAAACGATTTCACTGAAACCTAAAACAAAAAAAATACTAATTTACTTCACCAATAACATATATTCCAATGTTTATCAAATCATTAATTAGAGGGTTACATTCCAAATGTAACATGGTTATTGTAGCATTACTTTTAAAACTCAAAGCATCATCCACTTTTTTTTAATTTCTTGGATGGTAATAAATAATGAAATTATTATCCATGAATAGTTTTTACCATATTATATATCACGTGATCAATTTATTCATTGTTAATATATACATAATGCTATTATGTTCATTATATTGTTCAAATATTTCTCCATACAAATGATGCCTACAAAGTTTTAAAGAAAAAATAGTAGTAGCTAATTTTAAATTAGGTATAGGGTAATTTATCTCATTACTTTTCTACTACCATGAAGCATATGAAATCACACGATCATTTTTCATTAAGACATAATTAATTCCTTTCAATGAAGAATCACAATAGATAACAAAGTCCCCATTTCGAGAAGGTAGTTCCAAAGCTAGAGCATTCACCAATCTTCTTTTCAAATCATGAAAAACATCATCCCCTTATTTTTTATTGATAAACATAACACATTTTTGAGTAAACATAGTTATTGAACTAG
The DNA here is from genome assembly GCA_963277665.1 of Viscum album. Taxonomy (NCBI): domain Eukaryota; kingdom Viridiplantae; phylum Streptophyta; class Magnoliopsida; order Santalales; family Viscaceae; genus Viscum; species Viscum album. The sequence continues at coordinate 447,777,240 of OY728160.1, forward strand.
AGAAATGGTAAAAACTTTCATCAAAGATCTGTTAATGGATTACAAAACAATGAAATTTGTGAATCTTGGTTTTATTTTGTGGTCTTTTCTATTACTCAACAACATTTATTTTTTCTTAATCAATATTTATTCCATCTTTAGAAACAATGTTACCATGGAAATAAATTTTATGGAACCTCAATTCAAGCATGTTGTATTTAACATACAGATTATTTTCATTTATGGTCTTCCTAAAAACTATTATATGACTTTAATTTTCCTTTATATGATTAGAATATACTATGATGTATTTTATAATCCCAAACCCAGACTTATACCAGAACCCATGGAATATTATATTCATAAGATATATCAAAAAAACATGTGCATTAGTAAATTCAAATGTCATAACTAAAAATTTATAATGGTAATATCTTGTACGAAACACAGTCATCAGAATTTATTTTTCCCTTTACATTCAAATAATGGTTGCATGATCCCATGTCATCTTTTGAAAAATATTTTTCTCCTTGGAGTTGATCAAAAAAATAATATATATATGAGAAAATGGATACTTGATCCTAATAGTCATGATATTGAAGGATTTATAATCAATGAAAACTATCATTGAACCATATTTATTTTTAACAAACAATACAGGGTCACCCCCATGGTGATGTTCTAGGCAAAATGAAACCATTATATAATAACACCTATAATTTCTTCTTCAACTCTAAAAGTTAGTTTGAGCCTTTGATAATGGGGTTTTAAAATTTAATTAAAATCAGGAACTAATAATATAGTAAATTGAACTTCCCGAGTAGGTATAATACCAGATAGATCATCAATTAAAACATTAAGATACTCATTTATCTCTGGAACATCATTAATTTTAATAGTTCATTTTTTTAAAAAAAAATTTTTATGATAGTATTAGTTGATTTTTTAATATTTTATCATGATAATGAAATGTTATCAATGGAAAAGACATATTCCTATTAACAAAATAAAACTATTTATGAAGAGTAACGTTGATATATCAATAGTCAATCTTATCATGGAATTGAAAAACCAATCCATACAAAAATTAACATAAACAATACTAGAGGAAAAAATAAGAAGGTTTCCAGGTAAATTATTTCCCAAGATATGTACATGAATATTTTTATTATTTCTTTTTTCCACAAATTTTCTACTAGAGGGACTTTAACATACATTGTGGATTCAATTCATGAGGGGAAATTTCCAATTTACTAGAAAATTTCTCAATAATGAATTAATTTGTTGACACAAAATCCTTTAACACGTTGACATAATCCAAATAAACTAACAATGTACATAATACCACTTACTTTTATGTCCCTACATCTTCTGATGTAGTTTTAATGGATTTCACCGCACCTTTATTCTGATATTATAGCTAATTTATGTCATTCCAATTCATAATCGGACACTCATTTTCATAATAACACATCGCATTACATTTCATATATTTTACTAATTGTATATCATATATTGTCTTACCACTACCTTGATATTTGTAAATGTTGGTACAAGCCTTATGTCCCATTTTACCAAATCATAAGCACTTAAAAAGATTCAAAAGTATTTCTAAAATGTTGTTTTAAACACAATTTCTAAAAACTGTAAACAAAATATTAATTCCATTAGGATTATTTGTGTAATTTATCACAATTTTTGGAAATCTCAACCAGTTTTCTTTATGGTTTTCAAAGAAAATGTGATCATTTGAAAACACCATTTCCACATTCTCCTCACATTGAACAATTTTTTCATAACATTTAATGTCATGAAAATAAAATTCCATTCAATACAATGGAATAAATCCGGATTAAAAACGATTCATTTTACTATGACGATCTCAGATAAAATTCAGAGGATCACTTTTTATTCGACTCAATTTTCCTTGATAGGAATCCACTTAATCTGCATCCTAACTAATTTACATGAACTGTTTTTTATTCTTATATTGAACCTCCTTAGTAATATATTTCTCAAGAAACATTTTTTATTCATCCTACTCTATAGCATAATTCTCTTCAATTTCCCTTTAATCTTATCCATTGAACACACTAATTTATTTCACCTTCAAAACTGTAAATAAAAAGTCTATCCTTTTTTTTTGAACACCACATTACTTAAAAAATAATTTCTAGTGATTTAGGCATCCCTTCATCTAGCATCGCATCAGATGGACTTTTTAATGATGGGAGATGTTTCCTCCTGAAGTAATAAACTATCTAAATTTTCCTCTATGGATAATCTGGAAAATCTCATGCATGGGTAACAATTCCATTATTATCCTTATCCAGCTGCACAATCACTACAAAAAATTGATTAGTTCATATTCCAGCCATCTCATTTTACTGATTTGGATGACTGGTTTACTCTAGATATCATCCTATTATAGATACCCTATTTACAATATAGAAAAACATTATGAATAGAAATATAATAGATGAAGAAACATGGTAATATGAAAATTCATAATCATTTATATTGGACCATAAAGTAAAAAATAATTAATGGTTATTCTATTAACAATATCTTTACCCCAAAAGATATCTAATCCAAATTTCGATGCAAAATATAAGGCCCGAAACAAAAACATTACATAATCTTGAGTTAATTCAATATTTCACATTCAGGATATTTTATGGATTTCCATTTTAATGAATTAATCCAAAACTATTTCATAAGTACTCAAATATTAAAAAGTAGACACTCCTACTAACTATCCATTTTTCACTATATATAACACTTTTAAAAATGATTTACTTTTTTATTGATAGAAATCACCATTACATTAATCTAGACATATTCCATTATTTTATCCATACTTATACTTAGTGGAAAACATTTCAAAAACATGGGATGAGAACAAGAATATAACTAAGGGATATAAAATAAGGAAGAAACTATTAGTCCATGAATATATCAATTTTTTGAATACATTTTCAAAAAACACACATTTGACCTATAAAACATATGTTCTTTATCATTCATCATGAATTCATAAGATCCCTAAATAATATACTTAGTAGTCAAAAATGATAAATGTAACATGTTTAATCCATATCATACATACATTTTAGCTTTCACATCTACATATTATATAACATTCATAGGTACATTTCTAATAACTATCATTGTATTTGTCATTAATTATATTAAGATAATCCTTATCATTTATCTATGTATAATTACACAATAAATTAGAGATATTAATAAAGGTACAAAATGGTTTGATTTTTACAGAACCCCCCATGGGAATTTTCTTGGCTAAAAGGTACAAAATGGTTTTACCTGTTGTGGGTTTTAGAAATAATTTTATGCAGGCCTTGTGGTGTAAATAACTACCTCTTAAATATAATTTCTTGATGTGGATGATCTATAACAAATGTGTTCCAATGGACGACATGGTTTGTAGGAGGAGAGTCTAGCTGGTTTCAAAATGCTTGGGTTGCTGACCAGCTTGCTCCGAAATAATAGAGCAATTATTCTATGAGGGGGAATGGGCTTCGGATGTGTGGAAATGTCTGGGTAGAATCATTGGTATAGATATTCATTTTGCTGAAGGTTTTGACTTCTTCTTAATGGATTCACTGTGTGTTGGCTAGAATGAGCTTGAATGTAAGGCTCGATCAATTTTTATTGTGGATGGTTGCTAGATTCCATGGAACACAAGAAATAAGCTCGCCATGAAGGTGGATCGAACTCATTAATTTCTCTAGAAGTCACGTTCAAGTGTCTGATAGTGGATTTAGGATCGTTAAATACAAACTAGATAGAGTGTAAACTTGTGAGGATGCTTTTTATGGTAATGGGTAGATCATCCCCTTTTTTGGTTGCTTTTGAGATTCATAATCATGGAAGATGGGTATGTTGTAATCCTTTAATTAGAGGTTATAAACATAATGTTGATGGATCATACGCTGGCATGGTGATGCATGGGGGGGGAGTTGTTAGAGACATTAATTGATCTCTTATCATTGCTTTATGTAGCTATTATGGTCAAGGATACTCAACATAGTGGAGGCCAAATCTTTACTAGAAGAGATTGAGGTCTGTCATGATTGCAGCTTACCCCTTTCGCTGGTTGAAATAGATTTTGTTGTGTTATATAATGAAATTACTGGAAAGGCTACTACCCCATGGTCCATTGAATACTGATTACGAAGATGTATTGGACACATGGAAAATGGTGTGGCAGTACAACATACATGGAATAAAGGCAATAATGTGGATGATTTTTTTGGCCTCCAAGGGTGATCATAATGAGCCAAGAAAAATTTTCTCTAACGTGGGTAGTCTATCACAGGAATTTTTTGATCTTGTTCGTGCGGATGCTCTAGTTTTTAAGTATTTTAGACATCTTAGTTCACTTTTTTTCTGTATATATGTTTCTTTTATACATCTGGTCCAATGTTTTTAATAAAAATAAACATTTGTGAGTATCATTAGCGATAATTTAGGGGTTCAAACTCCCTCAGTTTATCATGGAACCACCCATATACATAAAAATTCCCAATAACCAAAACATAATTCTGACATATAAAACAAGGGTAAATGAAAATTAACATTTCCATTATTCAATAACACAATATAATTTTATGATATTTATAAAATAAATCCATTATCAAGAACATTTTCAATAAAAAAATACCTAAAAATGGAAATCTTATATATTATTCTTTTAATAGCCTTACATGTTATATATGAATACAAATAAAAAATAATGGTCATGGAGTTAGATAAATTTATGTCACCATAAACGTTAAAAAGCATTCATTTGATCCCATTAGTAAAATGTTTTTTATAAACTGATAAATTTGGAAAACCATTGAATGAAATTATAATTCAAATGAGTTTATTATAAAACTTTTAAAATAAGGTGGTGCATATCATCAAAATATTCCTCAATAAAAATAAGTTGAGACTATGTCCTTACATTGAGTCAGATTCAAGACAAAAATTCTATATCATCATGAATTATAATCATAGGTTATATTATACTTTAATAAGAACCTATTTCATGTTTATTATGTCGTTTATATCACTTATTTAATATTTTATATATATTTTTAAATTATTCATGTTCACGTCAGATGTTTTTTTAATATTCTGTTGTTGAGTTCAAAGATAAACTTGGTATAAGGTAAATAGTCCACGTGGTCATAAGTTCATCATATACTAAATAATATTCAATAAAATATTATCACATTATTACATTAATTATACTATTGAATCAATCCATTAATTATGTTTATGAAATATAAACAACATTATAATCCAAGAGATGATATGTCATACATACGCATGAGTAACATTTTTATTTTCCATTGAATATTATAGAAATAAGGTAATTTTTATTTTATCTTTATAAAATGATAAAAAATAATTTATAGGTTATTAATAATTTAAATACACTTATATATATCATAAAAATGATTTAATGAAAAAAATGAATCACATTATTTCATGGAGGTGATAATTCAACTGTACGCTTGAAGGATGTTATCATTTATATATATATATATAATTTAAAAACATGAATGATATATTATTTTGTTATAATGATTAATATTTCATTAATATCACAAATCAAGTATTCATTCCATTATTATAACCAGTCGTTACAGATGTTTATGGAAAATAAACTATATCGGTTCGTGGATGTTTTAGTTCACTTGTATGCAAGAACAATTAATTAAGATCCCATTTGATGGAAGTGGAGATTAATTTAGGTGATGATATTAACATAATAACATCTTAGTATATTGAGGATATGGATTTTATTATCTCATCTTGGTTATAAGTGATTTGATGGATTTTGATTTTTAAATAAAATGGAAACACATAAATAAAAACATTACCTTTCTTTTAGAAGATCAGTTTTCTTAACACATTAACACCAATATGTAGGGTTATATTCCTATAACATTTCCTCATGAACGTGGGATTGAATTTAATAAGGGTTTTAGGAAATTACTGGATGATCCAAAAGGTTTTTTCTAAATTTTAATGAATATAAAAGAAGCATGACATTTTATAGGAGTGGGGAGGAGAAGTATTTGAAATATTTAAAGAATTAAATTACTATAAATTTACTTTATATTCCAAATATATCCAAGTTGATTTATTTATAATATAGAATTATGATGAGTCAAAATATATTCTTCTAAAAATACTACAAATGTCTTGGCTAATTTTTAATCATTATATATTTGTTTTAAACGTTATAAATAATAATGTTTTGTTATGTAATTTACATATTGAGTGTAAAAAAAATTAACATAACATGTAAAATTACCAATTGATGATTCATTATTGACATATTGTGACCTTCCACTACTAATTGTATGATTATTTAATTTTTTAAATTTTCATTCACTTAATTAAATATTATATATTTTAAAATATGAATTATGTCTATTTTGAAACTATTCATTACATAACATATTAAAAAATCACCACTACTAGATTATTTTAAAAAAACTAGTTTAAATCATTAATAAATTGTCTAATTAATACATAAAATTTCTGTATGGACTCGTATATTTCAATTAATTATTATTTTAGTATAAATAATATCAATTATTTGATTCTTCCTTTCATAAATCTATAATTGCATCATCATTGTGTCATAATTAAATTAACTTACTTAAAGTCTAAAAGCTATAAATAAATTATCATAATGTAGTTAATATTTGTTTTTTCTGAGTATTATTTATAGTTTAAAATATCACTTATATAACCCCATATTAAAATTGTTTTCATAAAAAGATGCATCATCATGACAACTTTCTGTTTACTTTAAATAAAATATTTTAAGTATCATAATAACACCCAATTGGCTTATAACGGCCTATATTTTGGCCCTATGATTTTTATGGTCTATTATAAATCATCCAATTAGATTATGAAATGCGTTATGGTAGTTTTATAATTATATAATATTATTATAACCATTAATCACATGATTTACACTTAACAGTGGTAATAAAAATAATTACTAATGTTATTATTCGTAGTTTCCACTAATAATAAGGACCTATTAACATAATTTGGAACATTATATTAAAAAAATGGAATCTATTTTTCAAAATTAAAAAAAAATTGGAATAAATTATGTAAAAATTAATCCTATTGACAGAATGGAAAAACAATGTTTTAGGGTAAAAATGTTGAAAAGTTCACAAAGATCTTATATACAATTTGTTATAAAGACCCACATTAGATTAAATGAAAAATTAGATATATAATTATAAAATAAAATTTATTAAATTTAAAACCTAACTATAAAAATAAATCACATAAAAAAGAAGTTCATGATTGAAATGATGTATTTTTCACAAATCATTAAAAAATGAATAATATCAGAAAAATACATAAAATTAAACCAAACTAAATTTTCATGTCCCTATTCTAAATAAGTTGTTTAATTCTTCAAATAAAATTATTAAAACTATTAATGTTTATAATTAAAAAGGGTTCTCTATCAATAGATAGTAAAACTATTTTTTAAATTTGATGGAGACTTTTATAATTAAAATTGGATGTATTGTTCTTTTAAGCCAATAAAATACAATAGAAGAACTTAAAAACATATAAAAATAATTTTAAACATCATGTAGTTAGTTTTTTTCATTCCTTCAACCACAAAGGCAATGTTTTAACTACCATTTAATATACTAATATTATCAGTAAATAAATATCCAGTATAACTTAGTATTGTGTTCAATATAATATTTTAGAAAAACCCATTGTTTCATATCAGGTACACTATCAAGAAAAAAGTACACTTATTGTAAAATTATTATAATATTCATAAATATTCAGGTATTTGAAAATTTCTTAGTATGTAATTACTTGGTATGTTACAACCTATCCCAAGAGACTGAGATAGAAGTAAAATTTGTCAGAGAAAATTCTCTCCATAATAGTGTATCTCTCTATTACAACACAAATAACCAGGTGTTTCGCACGGAATCCGGGGATGACCTCCTGGACGGGAGATTCAAACGTTCTGATCGGTTTCTAACGGGTTTGTTCGTAGAACCGGAAACATCCAATGAATCCACATCCATTTGGACCTACTTTCCAAAGGTAGGCGCTCATTAGCTTGTGGACTAATGAGGCATAGGAATTTTCATTGGTCGAGAGGATGGGAGGTCGGACTCATCACACCTTTTTGAGGGGAATTATTGTCTAATCCGGGACTCTCTTTATAGATTTAAGTTATGTTCGTGAATCCTTATTACATTACCAAGTATAAAAAGATATTTCCTTTAGTTTTAACAATCAATGATGAAATATTCAAGAAATTTAGAGAATCTTTTATATTTATTCGAGGTTCTTCATCAATAGAGAATCATCTATATCTGTTTAGAGATTCTTGGTCAATGGTATCCTTCAAAACATTTTTATAAAAGTCTCTTGGTCATTATGATGACCAGGATGGTTTTAAATCCACTCAGTGTGGGCACTTGAAGTTTATCATCATTCAGAAGGACAGAGATTATTTCAAAGTTGGGATCGAACCCATAAATGGGCTACCTACGTATCCTTTGTTTTGGAAAAAGAATCAGAACCCACGTAGTTCGAGTAATGGAGTATGATGTTTATGATTGATGGCTCAAAGAAGAATTTCATAATTACTTTTGCACTCTAAGCTCACGTGAGTCATGCTCGGTGTGAGAAACAAGAGGCATTGGTAAAATTTAGACAATTGTGCCATGAAAGATGCAATCATAAGAAATTGTTTGGGGCTTATGTATGTATGACTGCCCAAATAGATGAAGGTTTAGGATTTACTTTTAGGGAGAAAATCCAGGAACAGGGTCCATAAAGGTATATGTGCTTTATGGATATTTGAATACTCTAATCTTGGGGCTTACTCCTAAGGAGGATGCCCATGTTAGGAGGGGATTTATGATTGGGTTTTACTCCTGAAAAGGAAACCCAAGTCAAGGGTAAATTAGGACTGGTTAAGAGAAATTTAAGGGGACTTGGGGCTTACTCCTGAAAAGGAATCCCAAGATTATGACTGGGACTTACTCCTAAAAAAGGAGGCCCGGGTTAGGGGACTTGGGGCTTACTCCTGAAAAGGAATCCCAAGATTATGACTGGGTCTTACTCCTAAAAAAGGAGGCCCAGGTTAGGGGACTTGGGGCTTACTCCTGAAAAGGAAGCCCAAGATTATGAATGAGTCTTATTCCTGAAAAGAAGACCTAGGTTAGGGATTAAGGTTTGGGGCTTACTCCTGAGGAGGATGCCCAAATTAAAGGATTTATAACTGGGGATTATTCCTGAAAAGGAGACCCAGGTTAGGATTCTCTCATATTAAAGGATGAGGTTAAATGAATGAACTCTCCATAATTAGTGACATAAGGATATTTAAATCACTAGGTTTTGAGAGATATTCCACAGAATTCCTTTCAGATAAGGAAGTCAAATCAAGAAATCATGCCATAAATGGCTTTGAAGAGTGTCTTGAAGACTGAATCTTGAAAAGGAAAGGTGAAATGGCTTAAGAGGGGTAAAATGGGCAAGATGGGCACCCAAAATGATAGGGGCGCGCAAGTCTTGAAACGCGCGCAAGTCTTCCGTGGGCACGCAAGTATTGGTCATGCAGGTATACCTGCGCGACACATGGTGTACTTGCACGATTTTCAACCAACATTGAAATACATGAGCGACTCTTTTTTAAACCCTTTAGAATCCTCTTGAGGTTCTTCCAGAAAAGGGAGGCACAAGTTATATTGAAGGAAATAAGTCGGCGCGCAAGTGTTTGATAAGTTTCAACACTTAGGCCTTCCTTCTTCTCTTTAGATCTTCCGTTATAGGCAAGAAATTACCATAGAAGTGTTCCGGAAGCTTTGAGAAGAGACTTGGGCGTCGGAAGCTTCAATCCGAGTTTCTGGAAAAAGATCCTCTCGAATGGGGGGCCCACAGGGTCTATTTATAGGCAGGAGAAGACCCCGGTCGGTTACTGGGTGGTTATCACTTTAGGTCGCGCAAGTCACTTGCACGACCATAAGGCGTCGTGCAAGTAGACTTGCACAACCACTAGGTGGAGCGCAAGTGTACTTGCACGACCATGAGGGAACTTGCGCGACCTATGGGAAATGTTCTCCTTGTTCATCCCTTTGTCGATTTTTGATGTTTCTTCAAAGGATGAATCACATTGGACTCAGATATTCCCCTTTTCCGATTTTTAGATTCTGTGACGAAAGGAGCGTCAACAAAAGTCCCCCCTCAGAGTTGGATCCGGAGAGAAATGAGGATTTGACTCTGAGGAAATTGAATCAATCCAAAGGAAAAAAGGGGGCGCGTAAGACTTTAGGGCACAGAGGGCAGTGCGCAAGTGTGCTGGAACTTGACTTTTATTCAATGTTCCTTTGTCTTTTGTGGGCAGTTTAAAGTCATGCATTCCAGACATAAAGGGGCTAATGTTTAAGGTCGAAATAGCTTTGACCAAAATGGATTAAAATGGATTCAATTCCTTGACAATTTATCTGAAAACATATTACCATACTCAAGTATGAGAGAATATATGAAAACTATGGATTAAGAATATTTGAATCTGGGGAATGATATGAAAAAGAGCTAAAAGGCATTAGAAGAAGTAGTTTCCAAGAATGAAGTTACTATTATTTAACAAAACCCGTTAGGGGGTTGAAATATGCAGGGCCACCTATGGGCATTGGCTGCATGGTCAAATAAATAGCATCTTTCGGCTGACAAGTCTGTTATGTGGACTGTTTATGCACGGCCACCTATGGGCACGTGCTGCATAGTCAGGAAAAAGAACTCTCATAAATTTACTTTCCTAGTGCTAAAAGCCAGTGAAAGATTATGGAGATTCAAATTTTCTAAAGTATAGAGTTTGTTGTATAGAAAGAGGTACTTGAATATGGAGAAGATATTTCCGAACAAGAATATCGAAGAACTGGATGAATATCACTCCTACGAAGGACTGACCCAAACGTAGGGAAGAAGAATAAAGCATAGACTTGAATACTTTCAGATCATGAAAAAGGATATGGGACAAATATGTTAAGGATGGCTATTTTTTGCGGATCCCTACATACTGTCGTTTAAGACAAATAAGGAAAAAAGAGGCATTCTTCCCAAGAATGAAGTTACTATTATTTAACAAAACCCGTTAGGGGTTTGAAATATGCAGGGCCACCTAAGGGCATTGGCTGCATGGTCAAATAAATAGCATCTTTCGGCTGACAAGTCTGTTATGTGGGCTGTTTATGCAAGGCCACCTATGGGCACGTGCTGCATAGTCAAACAAAATAATTCTCAGAAGTTTGACATTTTTGTGATTAGAAGTCATGAAAAGGGTTATGAAGATCTGAAAATATTTAAGGTTAGGATTATAACACATAAAGATGGGTATTGTCCAATGTATATAGAGATACATAGGTCAATGAAAACCATAATCATGTTGTGTCTGGGTCCTGAATTGAAACTTGGACTTCACTACATATCTCATAAGAATGAGAATCAAGCCATACGTAGTTCTTGAAATTCAGTTTAACGTTGTGAAGGACGAAAGTATGAGAAATCTTAGTTTAGGGTCATAGAATTCGGACCATAATAATGAATACACAGTGTGTGTTTTCATGAGTACTTTTCAGCTAAGGGACTGAAAGTGAAATTTGGGGTTAGGCCCAAAAGACTTGGGGCTGGATTCGAGGGATACTCGAATGTTCCTACGTATCACATAAGGATGGGAATCAAGCCCACGCAGTTCTAGAAATACCCTTTGTACCAATTTGGTTCGTACATGTGAAGGGTGAAAGGGGACTTTAGTTCAATGATGGTTTAACCTGAGATAAAAATTTTAGGCATTACCATGTATGCACGTAATCTTTTGAAAATGAAACATGATTTAAAAAAAATCAATGTCAATAATGGTTCCTTCTCAAATGAGGAAATCAAAGAATATTGTAGTTTATTGTCGTACCGGAAAAAAGTGTTGTATAGTTTAACGTCATATAACAAGGACGAAATGAATCAATGTAAAGATATTGATTCCAGGGGCGGTTTCACGAATCAACATCATATGAAATGGTTGTGAACCGATGTGAAGAGATTGTTTTTGGGCTTGAACCTTGGGAGGCTGCCTGCATACCCAGCCGGGAGGGCAAGGATCAAAGTCCGTGTAGTTCAATTAAAGAATGAATTAATGATCAAGTTGTTCTTGTGGACAATGATCTAAAAAAAATATTTTTGGGACTTACACATGGTTAGTGGCTCAAAGGGAGTGTTATGGTTGATGTTCGCTCTAAGCTCACGTGAGTCATACTCGGTGTGAGAAACAAGAGGTAATAACAACCTTAATGATGTACAGTTTAATGTCATGTAGGACATAAAAAAGGGACTATGCAGTTTAAAGTCTTGCAGTTAGGACTATTGGTGTTGCACAGTTTAGTGTCATGTAGCAGGGAAAAAATACTGTTTAATGTCATGTAGGACCTATCAAGGATTTTCTGTACAGTTTAGCATCATGTAGTTAGGACGATGGGGATAAAATAGTTTAACGTCATATTGGACGAAAGGGGGACTGTGCAGTTTAATGTCATGCCGTAAGTACAAAATAACACACCATTTATGTCATGTTGGACGAAAGTGCGAATAGTTTAAGGTCATATGCATGGACCGTGGATGGTGCAGTTTAATGTCATGCTGGACCTTTGATGATTATATAGTTTAACATCTTTCTGGACGTGAGGGAATTTTATACAGTTTAGCGTCATGTAGTTAGGACGTCACAGTTTAACGTCTTGCTGGACATAAGGGATTTGCAAATAGTTTATGGTCATATACATGGATCAGGGATGATGCAGTTTAAGGTCATGCTAGACGGTTTATAGATCTTTTTCACAGTTTAATGTCATGTGGGACGAAGTTGCAGTTTAAAGTCATATTGGACCATTTCTGTACAGTTTAAAGTCATGTAACGAGGACTAAGGTGAACCAATATGAGAATATCAGTTCTGGGGACTTTTTACAGTTTATCGTCATGCTGGACGATGAAAGTGCCACACAGTTTAATGTCATGTTGCTAGGACACAATATAGTTTAATGTCATCTCGGACAAAATATAGTTTAATGTCATATCGTACATAATAGTAACCAATGTGACAGTTTAACGTCACGTTGGACGATAAGGGAACTAACACAGTTTAACGTCATGCTGGACGATGAAAGTGCCACACAGTTTAATGTCATGTAGATAGGACAAAATATAGTTTAATGTAATCTCGGACAAATAAGGAACTTCTGTATAGATTAATGTCATGTAGATAGGACATAATATAGTTTAATGTCATCTCGAACATTATACAGTTTAGTGTCATGTAGGACATTATACAGTTTAGTGTCATGTAGGACATTATACAGTTTAGTGTCATGTAGGACATTATACAGTTTAGTGTCATGTAGGACATTATACAGTTTAGTGTCATGTAGGACATTATACAGTTTAGTGTCATGTAGGACATTATACAGTTTAGTGTCATGTAGGACATTATACAGTTTAGTGTCATGTAGGACATTATACAGTTTAGTGTCATGTAGGACATAATACAGTTTAGTGTCATGTAGGAAATTATACAGTTTAGTGTCATGTGGGACATTATACAGTTTAGTGTCATGTAGGAAATTATATAGTTTAGTGTCATGTAGGACATAATACATGAACCAATGTGATTTTTTTGGCTCCGGGAACAATATTTTGTGTTTATAAAAAATACTTCTTCAGAAATCTGGCATTAGTTGGAGTCGTGATGTGTTCTCCATCCATTGAGATTAGAGAATACGCTCCATTAGAGTAGACCTTATGTATTGAATAAGGTCCTTCCCATTTTGGTTCAAGCTTGGGAGGCTTCTTTCCTGGTATCATTGGTGCTCTGAGAACCAATACCAATTCTCCATGAATAAATGAACGAAGACAAACTTTTTTGTTAAAAGCTCGTGCTATTCGATTCTGATAGATTTCCAAGTGGTGCAAAGTGCACAATCGTTTCTCATCTAACTGTTCCAATTCATTCATCCACTTTTGGGATTGCTCATCTGTAGATAACTGATCACAAATGGCTATTCTGAGTGAGAGCAATTGAACATCAATTGTCAAGACTAATTCTGTTCCATATACTAATGAATATGGAGTTGACCGCGTTGCATTGCGAGTGGTTGTCCGATAAGCCCATAAAGCATGAAAGAGTTTATCAGGCCATGACCTCTTATCTTTATCCACCATCTTTTGCAGTATATTTGAAAGAGTCTTGTTGAAGGATTCTATCTATCCATTAGCCACTGCATGATATCGAGATGAATGGTTGGACTTAATGTTGTATTCTTGATACAATTTCTTTACCTCAGAAGAACAGAAGTTGGTGCCATTATCCGTCAATATGGTATGAGGGACACCAAATCTAGTAATGATGTTAGACTTGATGAAGCTAAAAATGTATTTAGAACTGACTTCTTTGAGAGGTACTACCTCTTCCCATTTGGAAAAGAAATCAGTTGCAGTAAGAATGTACTTAAACTGCTTGGCCGTAGCTGAAGGGTAAGGTCCCACCACATCCATTCCCCATGTGGAAAATGGCCATGAGTATTTAGCTGTATGAAGCAACTCTGGAGGTTGATGAATGAAGTTGGCATATACTTGGCATGAATGACACTTCTTTGTGAAATTAACACAATCTTGTATCATTGAGGTCCAAAAGTATCCAAGCCTTCGAATTTGATCAGATAGTCTATGTCCAGACTGGTGGGCACCACAAACTCCTGCATGCACTTCTTTTATGACAGCCATTGTCTCTTCACCATCAATACATCTGAAGAGAACTCCATCAAAACCACGTTTGTAGATAATTTTCTCGAGGTGGTTTGGGCTATCATAAAGAGTAAAATTGACCACACGTCGCCGGATTAATTCTTTCTCGGCTCTATTAGGTGGAAGTGTTCCATTTTGAAGGTATTCCCTGATAGGTGACATCCATCTTGTAGTATGACCATACGTTTCAGGAATGGGACTAATTTCATTAATTTCCTCTGTTCTGACTTGAACATAAGGTGAAATTGCACGACGGTGGGCAATACAGATTGTTGTCTCGTCCCGATTTGGATCTGCTAAAGCTGTGGCTATATTAGCCAGTGCATCAGCTTGAGAATTTTGTGATCTTGGGACATAAGAAAATGTTGGTTCGGAAGGGAATTCCGACATTAATTATCTGACGTAATCATACAAAGGGAATAATTCTTTTTTACTGATGGCATAGTCCCCATTGATTTGTTTGATTACCAGGTCTGAATCACCTTTCACCTTTAAGTGATTCACTTGTGCTTGAAGCGCTAACTCCAAGCCTGTAATGAGAGCTTGGTATTCAGTTTCATTATTGGTACCACCTTCCCACAACAAAAAGGAATAAGGTAACACTGCCTTATCTGGAGAAATGAGCACAATTCCTAAACCAACATTGTTGAATTTAGGATTTTCCATTTTCTTCCCTGTTGGACTTCTAGAAGCACCATCAAAATACATTTCCCATGTTTGAGGGCTCTCTTGAATAGAGAAAACTTCCTCATGAGGGAGTTCGATATCTGAATACGTGTCTTCCACTGAAGGATGTTCAGCCAGGAAATCAGCCAGCGCTTGGCCCTTAATTGCCTTTTGAGACACATACTGAATGTCGAACTGCTGTAGAATAACTACCCACCTTGCCAGACGTCCTGTAAGCATTGGAAGACTAAGGATGAATTTGAGCGGATTATTACGAGACACCAATTGGACCTCATGATGTTTCAGGTAGTGTATCAGTTTCTTGAACAGCAAAGATTAATGCTAGGAAACACTTTTCAATACTTGAATACCGGGTTTCTGCTTCAAGCATAGTTCTACTGAGATAGTAGAGACTATTTTCATTCCCAGCATCATTCTTTTGAGCGAGAAAGGAACCCAATGATCGCTCTAAAGCTTTCACATAGAGGATAAGAGGTCTACCCTCAACAGGTGGCATGAGTACTGGTGGACTTAAGAGGTATTTCTTGAGAACATCAAATGCTTCTTGACATTCTTCAGTCCATTGGTAAGTGACTCCTTTCTTCAATAATTTGGTAAAGGGTAAACTTTTGCCTGCCAAATTGGCGATGAAACGCCAAATATAGGCTAAGTGTCCTTGAAGTCCTCTTAATTATTTCAAATTCTGAGGAGGTGAAATACCAAGGATTGATTTGGCCTTCTCGGGATCGACTTCAATACCACGATGGCGTACAACAATGCCGAGGAATTTTCCTGAGGTTACCCCAAAAGCACATTTTAAGGGGTTCATCTTCAAACTATGTTGTCGAAGCTTGTGGAATATGACTTCCAAATCAGCCCAGTGATTAGAACGTTGTTTGGATTTAACCACCAAATCTTCTACATAGCATTCAAAAAAATTCCCTAAAATGGGTTTTAAGATACGATGCATGGCGCGTTGATATGTTGCACCTGCATTCTTTAATCCAAAGGGCATCACCCGGTAACAAAACACACCTTGAGAAGCTCTGAAGGCTGTATATTCCTCATCTTCTGGGGCCATTAGGATCTGATTATATCCAGAATATCCATCCATGAAAGAAAGTACTTCATAGCCAGTCGTCGCATCAATTAAGAGTTCTGTAATCGGAACTGGGAAATCATCTTTAGGACAATACCGATTAAGATATATGAAATTGATGCAAACCCTAATTTGTCCGTTCTTCTTCTTTACAGGGACAATATTAGCCAACCACTTGGGATATTGAACTTCTCTGACGAATTTAGCTTTGATAATCTTATATACTTCAGCCTCAATTTTGGAAGCATAGGTTGGGTGTGTTTTTCTCGCGGCTTGCTTGAATCCTCGATGTTCTTTTGGCAAACCCAAATGATGGGTGGCAACATCAGGATCAAGGCCAGGCATCTCTGTAAAATTCCAAGAAAAAATATCTTTCTTTTGCTTTAGAAAAGAAATATACATCTCCTGCTCTTCAAGGGTCATGGCCGCACTAATTAAAGTGGGGCGTGGATCTTTCTCTGTACCCAGATTTACTTCTCTGAGTTCATCCACAGTGGTAGAGATACCCTCTTCAAATGCTGGAGGAGCATCTCTAAGATCTTCCTCTTCCTCTTCATCATGTGTTATTTCTTCCATTTCTACCTGCAAAGTAGATGAAAAAACGAAATTCTCATGATCATAAGAGATGTCAAAATTTTCACATTTTGAAGAAGAATCTTCCATTTCCGACCCTATTGATGATAAAGAGTCTTCTTTGGGAAATAAAGAGGAGATGATGGATTGAGAATCGACATCATTATTCACCTCTGGTGTTGCTATAACTTCTTCTGGCCTGATTAGCGAAGTATAGACTTGTTGGATTTCAGCAGACGAAATGAAAACGTCACCACTTATGCTTTCATCACTGCTTGGTAAGTTACCAATTTCTCCCATGTTGTCTGGCTCGATTGCCGTAATTGAAATTATGGATCTTTCCATAGGAGTATTTTGATTTGGGCCTATTTTTTCAATTTGACTGATAGGTAACACATAATCTGTACTCACATGTGAAAATGGATTTATTGGAATTTTTTCCAAACCATTTGGAGCATTAACTTTGGTAATTTCCTTCATTGTAGATTTTTCTCTTCCCTTCATGTGATAAAATTCCGCCTCGATGTATTGAGACTCACATGTCTTGAACGGGGCCTTATCACCATACAATGTTCCAACTTGACCATCGAAACAGAATTTGAGACATTGATGGTATGATGACGGAATAGCTGCATGCTGATGTAGCCAGGGTCTTCCAAGCAAGATATTGAAAGCTGAGTCTTGATTAACAATCATGAAATCCAAATTGGAAACAAGATCTCCAAACTGAGTTCTGATTGTAACTTCTCCCAGTGGTTCTTGTTCATTTTTATCATATCCTTGTAACATCATGGTAGAAGGAGATAAATCAGATTCTGTGAGGCCCAATCGACGAAGTGTACAAATGGGCATGAGATTGACTCTTGAACCATTGTCAATGAAAGCTCTTCGAACATCTATACCATTGACATTGCCAGATAAGTACAAAGGTTTTATGTGCCCATCCACAACATCATCTTCATCTTTATCAGTAAAAGATATCACTTCATGGCATTCTGCAGGATTATTCTCTATGTGATAGATTTCAGCTGCAGCAATTTCAGCTTCAAACTCCTGAGGACTTGACAAAGATTCGATGAGTGCTTCCCGAAGATCTTTTGACAGATTCAAAGAATCCAAAATTGATAACATGGCTGGTACTTGGGCCAAGTGTTTCAATATATCATACTTTTTATCTAGAGGTCTGTGTTTCCCAGTAGGAATATGTGGTTTAGCAGGCACCTTGGAAGCAGATGCTTTGGAAGCTGATTCATCTTGTATTGAAGTTGGCAACATCCTTGGTTTTGGAAGATTAGACTGATTAGATCCATTTACTTTCTGAGATAAAGAAGATGGAACTTTTAATCGGTCTTCCAAAATAACTGTGCCAAAACTGAATTGGCCATTGGGAGAAGAACTTGCTTTTTCTTTTTGAGCTCGCTGAAGGGTTCTACCAGGAGTTTCTGCTGCATATACAGTGCTAGCAGGGGTAGAATTAGAGTAGTGGCTTCAGAAAGATCCACGTCTTCCCCTATATCCTGAACCTCTAGAACTTCCTCGGGTTCCCTTATTTGATACAGGGAATTCAGGCTCATCAAGACTGGAATATGGATCTGTTAATTGAATCATATTAACAGAACCAAAGATTAACTCTTCGTCTGATAAAGACTCTGCCTGGTTAGCCTGTTTAGGCTGTGTTGTTTGGTTGGACGGTGCCCGTGGCTCTGAAGTAGATGGCATGAAATATGCCAGAGTCAAAGACAATTTAGGCTTTGATACATACTCATCTTCTCCTGATTCCTCTTTCTTCTTTGAATTGCGCTGCACTTTTGAGGATTTGTCTTTTGATGGAGGCTTTACTGCAGCTTTTGTAGGAGACACAATTGGCTTCTTCAATTGTGTTCGCAAAATGGAATGGGTCCGATTGATTTTATTTCTGGCCATCCAATCATCATATTTTTTTCGCATTTTTGCTCTTGACTTCCTGCCACTCGCCTCCTTCCTCTGGATCTGTAGCGGTAATACACGCTACATGAGTTGATGAACCCTTCAATTTGACTTGTCCCAAGTCGACCATTTTTTGTAGGAGGTCTTTAAAGACAAAACACTCCTGGATGGGATGCCCCAACATTTGATGAAAGGGACAATAATTGGGACAGTCTTCATCTCCTTCCTTTTTTGGCCTCTTGGGCACTGTTAATTGAACCAAATTATTTTCCAGAGATGAAATGAATTAACCAAGAACTTGCTCACTTCGGAAAGAGTATGTTTTACTCTTCATATCCTCAAATTGTTTTCGTCGTTGATCTCTTTGATCATTTGGACGAAACAGCCTTTGTTGTTGGCCTTCAGGAGGTGGATTTCTTCGAGAAGATGAAGGTTTTGATGTAGATATAGGTACAGGTGCTTGTTTAAGCATAACTGTAGCAGTTTCTGCTTTACCCATTCTTCTTCCTGGAGCTGATGGAATTACACGAGATTTAACCTTAGCCTGTATAAGGGAATCTTCAATCTACTGAGCGATTGAAGTAAGGTCTCGAAACCCTCCTGTGTATTTCACAGGAATTAATGGCGTGCGTAATTCGTCACGCAAATATTCCATACAGATTGGCAACAATTCCTCCTGAGGGAGTTATAAACTCAGGGAATACGTTAATCCCTTCCAACGAGCAATGAAATCAGAGACTCTTTCATTTTACCTTTACTTGCAGTTTATAAGATCGAAAACTGTCGTTTTTGGAAAAGTTGAGCTAAACTGAAGAAGGAATTTTTGACGAAGATCCTCCCATCCGATGACTGACCGGGATTGCAAGCATGTATACCAGACAAAAGTTGTTCCTTGCAAGGTTCGCACGAAGCATCTGAGTTTCACTGCTTCTTGCTGCTCTGGAGTTCCCATCATAGGATCAAAACAAGACACGTAATGCGTCAAATGTTGTTCGGGGTCGCCTGATCCATTGAAAGTAGGGAAAACAGGGTTTCCAAAACAGGATGGAGGAGAAATTGAATCTACCCATTCAGGGTAAACTTTCTTTTCAGGTTGAACTTGCGCCTGTTTCCCTTCCATAGTTTCTAACCGAGCTATTAATTACTCAATAGTAGTTATTAACTTTTGAGAAACATCAGGTTGAACTTGGTTTTGGGTAGGTACAATGAATGGAGTTTGGACAGACGTGATGGTTGGTGCTGCAACTGATGGTAGTGCTGCCAACCGTTGTTGCGTTTGACCCGTAGGATTAGACCTCTGAGGGTGTACTGATAAAGGAGGATATTCCTGATCCATCTCAGTAGTTACAACAAATTCCTTCGGCTGTCGGACTTCAGCATTCTTAAGAAGAAGACTACTCTGAAGTAGTTCTGCATTCAACCTTCTTAATTCTTTCATTTCTTCCTCCTGTTGTGCAAACCTTTTCTCTAATGAGAGTGATTGACCTCCTTCAGAGGAAGGGTGAGAAGTAACCTGATTCTTTCCTTTCCCCTTATTGGATCCTTTTCGGAGAGGGGGATGTGGGTTACTTGAAGGAATACCCAAATTTTGGGTAAGCCTTTGATTACGTGTGCGCACACCTTCTTCATTTAGGTCTGTGTGCGCAACTTCTTGAGAAGGAACCTCTTCGTCTGATCCCTCTGATTGAGCCTCATCTGGTGAATCAGCAGCAACAGCATTGATGAAATTAATGGATGCATATTGCATGGAATCCTTTCTATCAGCATTTCTGTGATATTGTCTTCTTCTATGTCCATGATGAGACATGGCATTCTGTTGACTTGATCCCTCAGGAACTTCTTGGAGAACCGTCACTTGGAGAGAATCTCCTGATAGCTTGGCTCATCATTCCTCTTGAGGATTATTCCCTAATCAAGAGAATACTGACTTTCTCTGAGGGAGGGATTGAGGATTTGAAAAAGTCCCCAATCCGGTGGACTGGGGATGTTCCTGCTGCTTTCGCTCAACTCCTCGAATCCCATTTGTTGACTCTGAGGGTTGGGTTAGAGAAGTCCCCAGTCTGACAAGCTGGGGTGTCTCTTGACATGCTATGTCTGAGATCTTCTTAAAATCTCTCTTGATCTTGCGAATCTTAGTTCGGAAATTAGCTGGATGCATTAACCTGTATCCACATTTATCACCTGGTTCAACAGATCGTTGGATGATTTTCGAAACTTCTGTCATTTGATGACGTGTTTGCTCCAGACGAGAGGCTTGTCTAATATTCTCGCCTGCTTGATGTAGGAGCAATTCAACAACTTGTTCTCTATATAGTTGATTTTGAGAGGAACTAGTTGAAGCCTATCCTTGAGCAAGCTTTTGATTATGAACAAATCCCATTGACTGTGGCCGGCCATGGGCAATAACATTGCATGAGACCATTTTCGGCGGGATTTGCTGACCGGAAAGCACTGTGAAATGTAGTGCTCCGTGAACACCCCATCCTCAAATATGAACATCAGATGGAGCATTGGAAATTAACTGACGCAATTTTCTTAGTGCTCCAAGGCATGAACGTTGAAGGGTTCTCTGTTGCTTTTTAGCCTTCGGATACCGAGAGACTGATAGAGATGCCAAATCAATATGACGTTGCAGCCCTTCTATTATCTTAAGATGATTTTCATATTCATCGTAAGATAATACATTCTTCTTTAATTGACAAAGAGTTTTCCATATGTTGAGACGAATATCATGGATTCCATCATCCATCAACATCTTTGGAATGTCGTACTGGGAGTCAGCCAAAGGCCAATACATGACTGGTACTTCACCTTTTGCCATTTTTTTCCTCATGTTCAGCATTTCCTCTTTATCATTAAATGAAGATCCTTCTACCTGTTTGGACCAGAGTTGGTGTTTCCTTGTTGCTTCATCAGATTCAACAAGATTGGTAGAGAGATCACTATTCATGCTGGAAGATGAATGACCCAGGGATGGTTCGGAGAATAACCTGAACCCCAGGCTATCTTCTGATGGAGAAAGAGTTTCACCTGCCGATAGTAAAGCATCAGACATGACTGGTTTTACGTTTGCAAGTGCCTCGAGATAGGAGGGATTTCTCGTCACTACATTGCCTTCTGAAGAATTTTCGAGACAACGTGAATCACTACTGCGGAGAGGACTTTCGTAGTGAAGTTCATCACCATGAGGAGGACCATCATGATGGGTTACAGCAAAAGATGAAATCTCTTGATCCTTTGTCTTCTGACCACACAGAGGGTTCCTGTGGCTCTTATCTGAAGAAGAAACTTCAAGATTGACCGAACTTTCATGAAGCAAGTCTTCATGAGGAAGTGTCTATTGAAGACCTTCAGAATTAATGTTCCCGTTATTGGGAACTGAGGGAGTAGAATCTTGAATTCCGACAGATAAATGTCTCAAGGCTTCAAGAACTCCAGCATCGAGCAAGGCTTGGTTACAGATTGGCCTTTGATCTCCTGACTGTGTTGGGCGGATCATTTTCTTAGATGCCTTCTTACTCGCTTTAGAAACCACTTGATGATGAAAGTGATTGCTCTGAGCAGGTGTATGTGCCTGATCAGGATAGATGGTCAGGTTAGGCTGACGATCTCCACTCAAATCAGGTGTATGTGCCTGGCTTGGTTGTCCGTATGATATGGGGGAGTATGCCCCATAACCCTCTTGGATTGGAACAGATGTGTGTGTCTGTTCTGGAGTGAATCGTTGATGTATCACTCCATTTCTAGGGATAGATTTATGCGTCTGTCCCTGTGATGATGCTGAATCTGTTATGATATCCTGGCAAGCATCCAGAATATGAGCAGGAATTTGCTTCTGCTCTTTCACCATTGACAAAATATGTTTGGTGACTTCAGCCGCCGGAACGGGGATATACGTCCATTCGGGGCTTGGAGTAGGTGTATGTGCCTGCTCCTGTCCTCCTTATCCTGTCAGGGAATCCTGATAGTACTCAAGTGTGGAGACAGAGAGTTGAGTCTGCCTCCTGTTTGTCGTCGAGACTTTCCGACTGACTTCTCCATGCGCTACCAAGAGAGACTGTTGGTAGGCTTGATTAGTATTAGCAGGTGTATGTGCCTGCTGTTTACACTTCACCAAACGCGGTTGAAGAGATCCATCATATGTAGTCAGACGAGCCTGCTGACTAACTGGTGATGTATAGGCAGGTGAATGTTCTTGCCTGTAGTACTCCGCCGGAATTTCCTGGCGGGATTGGCTTGATGCTGCCAGACGAGTCTGCTGGACAGCGGAATTAAAACGGGTAGGTGATTGTGCCTGCTCGTTATTTGCCACGAAGTTAGGTTGGTGGACTTCTCCGGAGATTTCAGGGATGACAACCTGCCTATTGTTAACCGGATTCCGTCTCTGGTGGTTCATCTTGCCTGCTCGGGTTCGAGGAACCTGAGCTGAATTCCTGGAGTCGGTACCCTCATCATGTTGCGGGCGCACTACCGCAAGAGTCTGGCGGCGATTGTTGATGGGAGCCCTCGGGAAGGACTCCTGTCTTTTTGAACTAAGGCCCTGAGGGACCTGCTCATTCACTTCCTTAGAGTAAGGGAGTGAATGGAAATTTCGTTCCGGGGATAACAACCCGAAACGGTTGGAGACGGTAGTCAGCACCGCCTGCTTCTTGATTGTTGGCTGCCATTGTCCGGACGACCAGGTAGAGTTGTTAACCTGGAGGGCTTGACGAGCGGCCTCCAGAGTTGGGATAGTACCGTTGCGACGGTACTCCTTAACCAGTGCATTAGAAACCCAGCGTTGAAGACGCTGAGTTGGTGATCATATCCTCAGAGCGGATGACATTCTATCAGGAGTAGCAACATTGGTTTTCACAGCAGAAGACCTCACAGTAGAGGTGTTCACAGAAGCAGTATTCACAGGGGTGAATTTAAGGAAAGCCATTTTGCAGAAGATCTTGAGAAAAGAGTGCCTGTTCCATATAAGAGACATAATCAAGATGAATCCGGCCACTGCATCTTTTGGATGAGCACATGTCAATGATTGATTTGTTGGCCCAAGGGGCCTAACAAATAATAAGAACATCACTTTAACTTGGTTAAGGATTCACGTCGGGTTCACCATTTTTGTTTCGCACGGAATCCGGGGATGACCTCCTGGACGGGAGATTCAAACGTTCCGATCGGTTTCTAACGGGTTTGTTCGTAGAACCGGAAACATCCAATGATTCCACATCCATTTGGACCTACTTTCCAAAGGTAGGCGCTCATTAGCTTGTGGACTAATGAGGCTTATTAATTTGCATTGTTCGAGAGGATGGGAGGTCGGACTCATCACACCTTTTTGAGGGGAATTATTGTCTACTCCGGGACTCTCTTTATAGATTTAAGTTATGTTTGTGAATCCTTATTACATTACCAAGTATAAAATGATCTTTCCTTTAGTTTTAACAATCAATGATTAAATATGCAAGAAATTTAGAGAATCTTTTATATGTATTCAAGGTTCTTCATCAATAGAGAATCATCTATATCTATTTAGAGATTCTTGGTCAATGGTATCCTTCAAAACATTTATATAAAAGTCTCTTGGTCATTATGATGACCAGGCTGGTTTTAATGCCACTCAGTGGGGCACTTGAAGTTTATCATCATTCAGAAGGACATAGATTATTTCAATGTTCGGATCGAACCCACAAATGGGCTACCTACGTATCCTTTGTTTTGGAAAAGGAATCAGAACCCATGTAGTTCGAGTAATGGAGTATGATGTTTATGATTGATGGCTCAAAGAAGAATGTCATAATTACTTTTACACTCTAAGCTCACGTGAGTCATGCTCGGTGTGAGAAACAAGAGGCATTGGTAAAATTTATACAATTGTGCCATGAAAGATGCAATCATAAGAAATTGTTTGGGGCTTATGTATGTATGACTGCCCAAATAGATGAAGGTTTAGGATTTACTTTTAGGGAGAAAATCCAGGAACATGGTCCATAAAGGTATATGTGCTTTATGGAGATTTGAATACTCTAATATTGGGGCTTAATCCTAAGGAGGATTCCCAAGTTATGAGGGGATTTATGATTGGGTTTTACTCCTGAAAAGGAAACCCAAGTCAAGTGTAAATTAGGACTGGTTAAGAGAAATTTAAGGGGACTTGGGGCTTACTTCTGAAAAGGAAGCCCAAGATTATGACTGGGACTTACTCCTAAAAAAGGAGGCCCAGGTTAGGGGACTTGGGGCTTACTCCTGAAAAGGAAGCCCAAGATTATGACTGGGACATACTCCTAAAAAAGGAGGCCCAAGTTAGGGGACTTGGGGCTTACTCCTGAAAAGGAAGCCCAAGATTATGACTGAGTCTTATTCCTGAAAAGAAGACCCAAGTTAGGGATTATGGTTTGGGGCTTACTCCTGAGGAGGATGCCCAGATTAAAGGATTTATAACTGGGGATTATTCCTGAAAAGGAGACCCAGGTTAGGATTCTCTCATCTTAAAGGATGAGGTTAAATGAATGAACTCTCCATAATTAGTGACATAATGATATTTAAATCACTAGGTTTTGAGAGATATTCCACAAAATTTCTTTCAGATAAGGAAGTCAAATCAAGAAATCATGCCATAAATGGCTTTGAAGAGTGTCTTGAAGACTGAATCTTGAAAAGGAAAGGTGAAATGGCTTAAGAGGGGTAAAATGGGCAAGATGGGCACCCAAAACAATAGGGGCGCGCAAGTCTTGAAAGGCGCGCAAGTCTTCCGTGGGCGCGCAAGTATTTGTTGCGCAGGTATACCTGCGCGACACATGGTGTACTTGCGCGATTTTCAACCAGCATTGAAATACTTGAGCGACTCTTTTTTAAACCCTTTAGAATCCTCTTGAGGTTCTTCCAGAAAAGGGATGCGCAAGTTATATTAAAGGAAATAAGTCGGCACACAAGTGTTTGATAAGTTTCAACACTTAGGCCTTCCTTCTTCTCTTTAGATCTTCCGTTCTAGGAAAGAAATTACCTTAGAAGTGTTCCGGAAGCTATGAGAAGAGACTTGGGTGTCGGGAGCTTCAATCCAAGTTTCTGGAAAAATATCCTCTCGAATGGGGGGCCCACAGGGTCTATTTATAGGCAGGAGAAGACCCCGGGCGGTTATCACTTTAGGTCGCGCAAGTCACTTGCACGACCATAAGGCGTCGCGCAAGTAGACTTGCACGACCACTAGGCGGCGCACAAGTTTACTTGCGCGACCATGAGGGAACTTGCGCGACCTATGGGCAATGTTCTCCTTGTTCATCCCTTTGTCAATTTTTGATGTTTCTTCAATGGATGAATCACATTGGACTCAGATATTCCGCTTTTCTGATTTTTAGATTCTGTGACGAAAGGAGCGTCAACACCAGGAAGCTTCAAAAAGGTTACCATATATGAAAATAATGGGTTCATACACTAAACCCTCATTAAAATGGTCATGTGGAACACACTAAACAAATACTAGTCTGTTGAAGGTAACCTAATCTCTCGACTGAGCTAATATAATAATAAAATTAAGTCTATATTATACTAAAATTATTACATGTTGTGTTCCTAGATGCTACATAGTGTGTATCACTAATATTGGGACAACCCATGTCGCACACTAACACAACATACACCTTTCAGCTGTAAAAGAAATCTTCCTGAGGTTCTTGTTGTGTAGATATATTCCTATAACTTGTCAAAACATTCGTCCAATGATAATGTAATTTTCTATGTATAGGGAATCTAACCCAACCAAAATGGACTTTATATCCACAAATTCAATAGGTAATCTATTCAATGAACACACTAATCCATCCACGAGGTGTTACATGGTGTGTGACATTTCACACATTGCACGTAACACTGCATCGAATCCTAGGTGTGTACCCCCAACAAACACTGAGAATGTTGGATAACGGTCACATGGCATGTGTTGAGTGTCAGATGGAATTTAATATGTGTCACATGTCATTTCATATATTTATCCACACTAAAATCATAGTATCACAAAGAATGGACTGCACAATGTGTGTTTATACATTTATACGTTGTGTAGTCAATACATTGAAAAAAATCTAAACTTACCATGCATTCATATGAGATGTAAAGGCCCAGATATTCCAACATGAATCATTCCAATCATTGATGATTTGTGGTTTAATGAACCCACATTATATTATTTTCTAGATTCTAGCTATTTTAGATTATTGAGGACCACCCATACCCCACCTCCTCGGAACCGCACGACTTAATAGGGAATAACAATCCAATCTGTCCATGGAACCACAGAAATTATCACATCAATAAATCATGTCATCAAATATCCATCATTGAACAATAGCATAGATTAATTCATGTAGAATGGGGAGAGAAAACCATAAAATAGAAACACAAGGAACAAAAAAAATACTTTTTTTCATTTTGAGCTCAATATGATGTCACAATAATGATTAATGAATTCATATAACATTAAATGAATTAGTAAAATTATATTATCCCCAATTATAGAAAATTTCCCATACCCACACAAAAGTCCTGTCTGTAAATTAATCTTAATGTCATTTAATTCATGTTCATCGTTGAATAGAAAAATGGGGATAAATCCACAAATACATCATCCTACATTTTGTTGGATCAATAAAAAATTAAGAACGATCATATTTGTTTCATTGGTGAGATCCACTATGTATACGTGACATCCGACCTTGATCCATGATTCGATCGTTATTTATCAGAGAATGATACTCCAATAAGCACTCATCAAATGTCCACTTTTAAGAGTATAACCCAAATAAATATTCATATCACAGTATTTATAATAGTTTCTTTACATGGGAAGAAATTAAAATAATATAATTATTTGATTTAATTTTAATAATAATTCTCTGACAACATCACTTGACATAATCAACAACTGCTGAAAAAGTTCATTTCATCCCTATAGAAAAACCCATGATCTAAAATCAAAGAAGATATCAAATTTTTTATTTGACCATTGCTTTAGGAGTTATAATTTTTTAGGAAAAATATAAATCTATTAAATTTATTTTATTTAAAATATTTTCAAAATAAATTCTTGGTATTACATGCCTTAGAATGCCACACCATCTCTGGGCCTAACTTCTAGAATATTCATAGAAATATTATGATTCTTTGCAAAGAGAAAATGGAGACACTAAATCATATATGAAAAAATTGTTTCATGTTTTTATGATTTACTATTTATATCTTATTTTTTAACATCATACAACATTCGTGGGAAGGATTATCAAATGTTCTACATATGTTTTCCTAAAACATTAATTTTTCACTGTTTTTATTAAGTGTTGTTTAATATATGAAATTTTAATATTCTACCTACACACACACACAAATATAAATATATGGGTTTTAATGGTATTGTTGGGAATGAAATTATATATCCCTCCACTGCATTATGTAATGTTTTTTATCACTTGTGATAATAATATTTTGTGTGTATGTAGCGATTATTATGCTATGATTACAAGAATATGTGTGGTGGTCATTTTAGATTAGATATTCTCAAATGATTATTTATGTGATTAAATGAAATTATGAATTGAGAAAAAGGCTGTGTGAGGGTATAATTTGGGTAGATCTATGCCTAAAATATTGTGTGTGGGTTTAATTTCAATTAATTTAGGATTACATGACTCTCAGTGTAAATTTTATTGTTTTTGTTTGGTTTTAATGATATGTTTATTATTATTTATTGTAGAAAATAGTTTAGTTTAAAATTACTCTATGATGTTCCAAGAATCATGAATTTTTACTAAATCCTTAAAATCATTTCCCAATGATTTTTTGATCATCTCAGATTACATTTCCTTTAATCCTAAATTATGAATTACTATTGATATTCCATGTTTATTATTCTCATGTATTTATTACATGTTCTCATTTTGTCAAATTTTAATGATTTAACACCATTATCATTAATACATATTTATTTACATTACTAGTTCTTAGACATAACCCCTTGTTATAGATTCCAATCCCATTGTTTTAAAAGTGATTATAATCTAATTGGTTCCAAAAACCATGGCATAAAATGTAAATTTATTGAAACCTTTTTAGAAGTGTTGTAGAATAAATTATATATATATATTTCAAATAAAAAAACATATATTTATATGATTTCCATATTTCATATATATTTGATGTGAATCTTATTCATGTTTTCCATAGTTCAACATAGTTTGTATAAATGAATATGTTTAATTGAAGTGTTTCTATAACCAAAGATCTTTTTATAAGAATGAGGAATCTTATTAATTAGGGAAAATCCTAATTTTGATTTTTCTGTGTCAATAAATTCAATACATCATGATACTAATTTTCATGTTTCAGTTGAGCAGTGGAAATTAGGAATTCCTGAATGAAAATTTCACAGTTCATACGAATTATTTAGTGTTTGGAAAAAAGGTTATGGGTATAATATTTATAGTGGAATCATGGTAATTAATTATAATATATTTATTGTTTCAATACAGATTTATAATGTTTCTACATTTTTTTTATCATGTAATATTTTTATATTGTTATTTCATAATTCATGACTATATATTTTTGGGAACATAAAATTTGGAAATACAAAAGTGAAATTGTACATTATTCAATGATATCATTGTACATGGATGAATTATGTATTTTTGTACTATAAAAATAATTATGATTAAATAATTTTTATTGAATAATTTGAATCATGTTTGATGAATATAGATGCAATAATTTTCATTTATTTCTCATTTTTAATTAATTATTTAATATAATGGAACAAAAATATAATTTGCCTTCAAATGAGAAAATAATTAATCTATAATTGTAATTAATAGGTGTATCTATCAATATAATTATATATTGATTTAAATTGTGTAAATAATGGGTGAATTAAAAATATTGAATGAAAATAAATGAAAAAAATATTTAACGAGTGATAAAATATAAGTGAGTATTTGGATTTTATATTGATATTTTTTATGGAAAGAAAATAATATATTCATTGATGGCTCATTATTGAAATCCCTAAATTTAGAGCAGTGTTCATGTGGGATATTATAAAATTCGTTTCAATAAAAAAAAATATATATATCATAGAGATTAAATGAAACTGAACTACACATAGTTATTCAGTGAGGAAGAACATGTTCTTATTACCTTTATAGGCATGACAATGTGTTTTCATTTATTCAATATTGATTTAAGATATGAGAGTAAGGTATTTACATTGCGACATTGTTTTGAAACCATAATTATATTAAGGTGATCAATTGGTTTCTTTTATTAAATTTTATAAAAATACAATAAAATAATATGATTAGATGACATTTTAATTAAAACGTTTCCAATGAATGGACCCTAGAAGTAACATGGTGTGATAGAATCATGTAAAGATATTATGTCTTGTTTTCATACATTACAAAAATTCTGATACCCTTAAATTTGTTTTTGTAGGTAAATTATTAAATATTAAATATGTATTAATGTAACGATAAGGAATGAAATTCTATGAAATAATCTAAATATTACTATAATAACATTCATTATAACAATGGGGTTATGAATATATATAGTGGTGGGAGAATGATTATTTTGTTCTTTAAAATAAAACTTGTTCCATAAAATAATTCACTACCTCTTTGGGTATCACTCACTAAAAAATCATTCTTACATAACAATTAATTATTTCTAAGGAACACCATATATCACCATAAGGAATTAAATATCATTTCAATTTTATTGTAACTTATTTTGTATATATATTTAATAAGTGAAACATTATAAGAAAAATTTTCATAGTTTAAAAAATGTAAAAAATTATTTTATCATCCCTTAATATATTATAGGGTAAATTTAAAATGCCTTTTCTAATATGACCCCCATGATTATATCTATAAAATCATCTCACCAGTACCTAATATTTGTGAATAATTATGAAATATTATATATGATGATAATTTATTTATAAAACTATATTCCAATAGTTCATCTATAGGGAAAAAAGATTCATTTTAATCAATTTTGACAAGGAATCTATTTATCAAATACTTAAAAAAATTAATTTATTTATTTATCCTCTCAATAAATATTAAATAATTATACAGTTAATTATAAAATATAATAAACTTTTATATCACATTGAATGATATAGATTTCATCAAAGTAGAACCCCCTAAATCTATTAAATGAAAACTATGTGGTCTTCTAAATAAAAACACCTTATTTCAAGGTATCCATTTAGTATTCAACCCATAATGACTTGGTGAGAACATATCTATATATTTTTATACATGTTGAGATTTCATATGATATAATTATTTATTATACATCTGCCACCAAAATTAAAACGTTTTATTTTTAATGATAATCAATTTGGTATCTACCAACTATATAATGCATTAGTTGGGAACTTATCAATGCATAGAGCCTCGAAATATAATATTCAGTATCCAACAATATATATATTTTCAATATTATAATTATTTCAACCACAACTGTCATAATATATCCACAATACATATAAATGTATAAACACAACTGTCATAAACTATCATAAACTAATCCCAATTCGTAGAATGCATTTTCAATCTAATTTAGGTTATTATACATATAATTATCGAACAAAACATAAAAAAAAATCCTAGGGTAAAAATAAATGCACATAGTTCTACCAAAAAAATTCCCTATTCTACAAATATTTATATATTCTGTTTATATTATACACTATAATAGATTTTATAAAATCTCGTATATTACTGCGTGAGTAATAACAATTCGAATATTCTTTCTATCAATATAGGGATTACAATTCATGACCTCAGCAGTTGAAAACACTAATATAAACCCCATTTCATCTCATCTTCTCATCGATTGCATCATTCAACAATCACACCCTTAGACATGTACAAAAGAATGTTTCATATATGAATTTATGGTGTATCTATTTTTCCCAATATCAATAAACATGTAACATTAATTACACTATATATCATATGAAATATGAATAAATGTGGTATTTAGTATGACTCATTTTTAATATTGATTGAATTTGTGACATTATTTCTTCACCCACGCTGACGATTGAATGAACACATGTACATTTCAACAGAATTAATATATATATTAGTGTTGTTAATGAATTTTATACTATGGGACATTGATATTGGGTTTCTCAATACATTATCACAAAAAATAACATTATCATTTAAGTGGGTATTTTCATCAATGTCACATGACCCAAAATATGATGTTGAATACCCCTTGTTGTTTTTATTAATACGAATTCCCTCTAAAAAATTATTTATTCACACCCAATTTAGTATATTAGGCACACAATTCCGAAAAATACATATGAATATAAAAATATGTATTCATTAATAATTTGTACAGAACATTCATCACAGAATAATATCAAAAAAATTCTCCATATTTTATTTACGAAACTCACTATCATTATATCAATAGCACATATAATTTACATCAATACAAAAATATTTTTCCAAATAAAAATTTATTCACCACTAATAAAATGGTATGAATAAATGGTGGTATATCCAAAAATTTCTTATTCAATACATTATATTCTATTCCATGCAATTATAAGATTAATAAATATATTAATATCATTATTTAATAAAATAAATAAATGAAATAAATTTACATTAAAAAAATTATTACAAGTTTGAGTTATAATATTAGAACCCACTCCATAGTGTGATGGATTTGAGTGTGATTCAAAAATATTGAACTTGAATAAAACATCATATATTAGGGTTACAAATTTTTCACCTTATAAAACTGTGTATTAATAATCCTAAGTACAACTCATTTGAAATTGTAATCAAATAATTAAAGTTCTAATATCATTGGAATAGAGTAAAAATGATGATAATTAAAAATGAGATTCCCAAAATGTTTTTAAGGATAATATTCCCCCTATAACATTCAATGATAATGAGATAATAATATGTTCAAATCAAAATTATTTTAACAATTCAATAATTAATATTGGAATTTTTTTTGAAATTCTCAAAACATATCATTTTTAATAAAATACATCTTAATCATGGATTTCTCAATTTGCTGGATCTGATGGATATTCTTTACATATCTAAACTCATAATCATATACCATGTTATATCTCCATTTTTTCATCATGTCATTTATCAAGTATATATTTCATGGTATTTAATATCATCACATTAATTAATATTTTATAATAATTATAAATTATTATAATATTTGAAATCATTTCTAGATCATAATATTTAATATTTTCATAATAAGTTTTTTTATTTAAGTCCTTAATAATCTACCTACATTTAAATTCTCATTATTATTTTAACGAAATTCTCATAATAATTACATTACAACCCATTTTATCAATATCAATATATTCCCAATGAAATTTTTTAAAAAATACACTACATAAAATTTGTCAATATTCGATGACCATTGATAATTTAATAATAATGAATAGAAAATATAATAATGTTCATGTTTTTATAACTATTTTAATATCATAAATAACTTGTTTTTTTAAAAAATACATTTCCATTATGTTTTAATTAAATCTTCATTCTAACATCTTCTTTTATCACTTTGAAATTAGAGGAATATGATATTTTGAATATCAAAATTTAGTAGCATTATTAGTTTTATTTTAGAATATCATGTTTCCTGAAATTATGTTATATTATTCGTGAAATATTTTATCCCTTATAGATCATCACATTTTTTATTAATTATTGGTCCCATGTAAAATATATTTGATATTTTGTAATGATTTTTGATTCAATAAAACCCATAGAATAAGTATGATGAATTTAATTTAACCAGTTTCTAGAAATTAGAAAGTCGAATTATAACATATAAATAGTCTTATAGTCCATTGATTATTAAAATTGATTACACCTAGGTAATAATATTATTATTATAAATATTAGTTTAAAAAATTTGATAAGACTTATTATAAGAAAGATAATTTCTTATATAACGAGAGTATCATATGTACTTAATAATATATCTTACATATTGATTCATTTTAAAATTTTAATTCTAGATAATACATACATGGAATGGCCTATAATATATTCTTATAATAAATTCTCCACATGAAAACAGGAAAATAATAATATAGATCTCTGAAGTCTTTAGAAATTCTTATGATTCATTATATAATTGTCATATATCTTAAAAAATCAACCTTCGTTTTTAATTTAAAACCTAAAATTTGATGTATTATGAAATTTAAAATAATCTTTTGAAATAATATAAATGAAATATTCCTAATAAAGTTTCATATAAAACCATTATTAAATTTAATATTTAAAAATTCATTCCAAAATTTATGATAGAGGATATTAAACCTTGTGTAATATAGTGTTCTTGATGAATTTTGAATAATTTAATCTATATTTCCTTTGAGAAACTAAAAAAATCAATGGGAATAGTCATATGTGATTTTAAATGTATCTTAGTTAATCTAAATTAACCTAAAAGAATCATGAATACTATATGAAAATATTTATGTAAATCTCAATAGATTCTAATGATTATAAATACTTGTTGATAAAAAATAAATTCCATTAAAAAGTATATTAAAATCAAAAATATTAATCTTTATAAATTTTCAACTACATTTAGCATTTCAAAATTAGGGAAACAAATTCATATAATCTAATAATTTTTATGATATGAATTTTAAATCACGTTTCATATCCAATAAGATGTTTTATCATAGAACACAACAACATAAGTTATTTATAATGAGATAATTCATTCCATTAATGATAATAATGCAATTACCATGCATCATAGTTGATATCCATAACAATACTTCTTATCATTAACATTTCCCCCATCTAGTTGTAAATAACTATATTAGCTAAGTTATAGATAAATAATTTATGTTACCTCTCCCCAATTAAAATGAAAAGTACACTGTTATAGGCATAATGAATACAAAATCCAATGCGTTGTGTGTTCCTATGATGTGTGTGTGTGGGGTGGGGGGTTTATTTCCATGAATCATAAAATTAAATGGGTATGATAATCAAAATTTATAAAAATTATCTTAAAAAACTTCTCACACAAAATTGGTTTGGAAAAAAACACATACATTTTCTATTTTATAGTATTCATGTTTTTCATCACCATTTTAATTTTTTTCAATGATGAAATTTTATTTGATGCCAATATTCCCTAATATTTGGTTTTCTGTTAGGTTATTTGAAATATAAATATTTTTTTAACTAATTAATTATTCCATGTACTATATTCTTTTAACATCAAACTTTTAAACTTTAGTTTTTATCCACAAAATACATTGAATGGTATTAAATTTAGAGACATATTCATCCCCATTTGTTCACAATTTAGTTGAATTAATTTTTTAAAATTATAATAGATGAATATTTCTCATACGTATACTATTTTTTCTTTAAGTATATTTTCTTTTATTTAATTTTTTTTAATCTATATATTTGAGTCCTACATGAATTAATTCTATAGTTCATACGTACAGAAGAACATAATTATTTGATTCTTTATAATATCTATTTTTTTATTTCCATGAAATGAAACTCCATAAGGAATCATTGATATCATGAAAAAATATATGATATAATTAATATATCTCTAATTTATATTTTTATATATAACACACATGTAGCTATTAAATTAAAATCACTCATATTTACATTATAACCATATTAATTAATTCATTGTTTTTTTTCAACTTCTCCATCTGTTGAAATAGCTTAATAATCCATCTGGCAAAATGTCTTAATCAGTACTCTATAATACTTTATATCTATTAGGATGATGTATTCAAATTTGTTATGTAATATACAATACCATAAATTAATTCATTTCTATTATGGGTATATAATGTTTTCACTTCATCAGCATATAAAACTACACAATTATGGAATATTTTTTGTTAGTAAATATTATATCAATAGAAAAACTATAGAAATAATCATTCTTATTCCTATATGGTTCACATAATGTTTAAAACCAATAATACATTTTTTTAAATGATTTTTTTTCATATCCTTATGTCTTAAATTATT
Source organism: Viscum album (assembly GCA_963277665.1). Lineage (NCBI taxonomy): Eukaryota > Viridiplantae > Streptophyta > Magnoliopsida > Santalales > Viscaceae > Viscum > Viscum album. Next base: position 447,813,451 of record OY728160.1, read on the forward strand.
GAGATATTAAAGTAGTTTTTTAACCCATATAATTTCTACTATAGCCTACATATAATATTTCTTTCTCTATCCACAATGTAGCCTACAAGTTTCCAAAATAAAAACTCTTCTTTTTATCTTTATTTGAGAAGGTATACTTCTTAAATATCTAATATACATTAAGTTTATAAAATCCTTCAATGTAAGAAACATTACGTTTTCCTCGAAACTTTCCACAATTTCAAAATAATATTCATAATCAATTCCATTGACTATTAATATCCTTTAAATTGTAATTTGGACCTATTTTTTAACATATCAACATATCTAGGTAATTTTTTCATTACCCAATTGGTATCATTAATTTTTTTTTCTCACAGTTCATTGTATACGGTCAAAAGAAGATATATTATCAATATGTTCTAATTATTTTTCTATTTCATTTAATCTGATCCCTTTCTCAGTTGATTTTAAAATATTTTTTGGATCAAGATGTGAAATATGTTCAGTTTTACTTTTTATCTGTCATATTATTTTTTTATTACTACTATATCATTATTTACATGGATATTTTTTGAATCTATAAGCTTATGAAATCTATTATATCTCATTTTCATATATGTAATATTGTTATCATCATCATGGGTTTGTTTAATCAAAATCATTTTATATTAACTTTTATCAACATCTTAATCATTATATTTACAATAAATCATCACTATATCTTATGTTGAAAATTTTAAAACTACTATACGTTTAGCATCTATGTTTTAATGATTTTTTACAATATTAATATGAATTAAATCCATTAATTAATAAAGCCTTTTATATTTCATATTTATAATATTTTCTTGGATATGTATCCCATGATGACCTATTCTACTATATTTTCTATGATATTACCTACTCTAATGTTTCTATGATTATAGTAATATAGAAAAATATATATTAAATGTACTTCAATGTTTTGTTTATCTGATTAAATAATTCGTAACAATTTATATTGGCCTTATGTCAAAATATGAACATATTCTATATGTGTATAATGGTATATTTTTTTATGCATTCATTGTGTTCTGTGTAGACCGAAACCACCGAGTGTAAGATGATGAGCCATAGTAACTCATGTTTTCCTAACCATATAAAAGAGGCAACAAATAATGTTAAGTTTTCGAAACTCCATCATTTAGGAGACTATAGCCATTATTTTTTGTCCATTAATAAATAATGTAATCAAATTATATAAATAATTCTTAGTATTTAGGTGGAGGATAAGAAATTGTAATGTAATATAAGATTTAACACATCTAATAAAGAATAATAATTATAAATAAATTTATTTTCTCAATGGGGAAAACAAAACTAGATTAAAATAAAAACAGGAAAATTATGAAAACATCGTGGGAACCCTTTAATGACCTTCCATGTCTTGACATCAGCTCTATGATCAATAACTAAGCTACCTAATATGGTATGCTTGTCCTTAAATGAATCCCTAATCATGAAGTCTACAGATGTATTAAGATAGTTGTGTGTGGTAAAAGGGATATAACTTAGTACCAATACACCAATGTATCATTAGAATAATTACATGTAATATATAATAATGTATTTAATGTAATAATATATTTTCATTGTAAATATATATACACAAATGTACTGAGGAATTTTGTGCAACCCAAGACACAAAAATCCCACCAACACCTACATAGACATGTTGAATGTCAAGGTTTTAGTGTGTGCCAATTCAGGTTTAGTATTAAATTAAATACTATATTCCCCCTTAATAGTGGTTGTTATCTAGAACACAACCTTCCAAAACAAGGGGAAAATCATTATCATCAGATGATAAAATGTCCCACATAATATGTCAACATAATTTGATAAAGAAAATCTGTCCTGTAGAAAATTCACTCAATTTGACTATTAGTTTATGAATTATATTTACCAGTACATTGAATAAAACCATTTCTATGAACCTCTCTATTGGTCCAACGTACCCATATAATGTTCCATAATTTGTAGACATTGTCATTTCATAATTCTCCCCTACCAATTGGACTTATAAGTAAAAATGTGGATCCAATTCAATCCTAAATAAAAATAAATGTTCCAAAAGCTATCAAATAGCACAAGAAACATGTATCATAGTGAGGATAAAATTAAAATCGTTATTTGCAACAATGATATTACATGAAAAACATATAATCATGAATTAATAATTTGTCTCAAGTGATACTCACCCACATGAAACACATATCAATAATTGTCCATCAAAAATCATGAAAAATTATATACAAGGAAATTTAAGATAATAAACATCATACCTTATTCTTTTTAATAAATTACATCAGGTTTTTCATTGTATCAATGAATAAAATGGGATTTCACACCAACAATGAACTATCTCACAATTCTAGATTTCCAAATTTGTATTATAGTACATCATGAAATATATTTACAATTAATTTTCAATATGATTCTAGTTCATGAAGTGTTATTATAGAATCTCATTCCTCAAAGAGTTTATTAAAGGAACCAATTTCATTGTATATCGACGTATAGTCTCTAATTTACCATATTCATTGGAGGCTTGATAATGAATCATGTATTCCTTAGAATTGATAGAAGATAACCTTTTTATTTCCAAAAAACATCAATCAATCAGTAACATATCAACTTAATAGATATTAAGGAGTATATTTATGAAAGTTATATAGTCAAGATGACTGATTATTAATGGCATAAATTTTAAATTGCAGCATGCATGTGGTATTTGAGAATTATCAAAAGTGTATTTTCATTAAAAATAAGAATCTTCCAACAATGAATAAAAAAATATCAATTTATTTTTATTTCTTTAAATATTACATCAATAGGGTTCAAAAATATTATCTATAAATACTTAGCCATATAACACCCATAATTAGTAGTAGATCATAGTATGATCATTAAAGTCAAAAACTTTTTAGATCTACCATACATAAATAAATTATGGAGGAATTTATCATTATATTGGTATATAAACCCTATAAAAATGACATATACAAAAACACCACTCAATTATGAATAATAATTTTATTTAGATTTAGAGAACACTCAATGATAAAAATTAAAGGATTTGGCCCAACCAAGAATGGTCAACAACAAAATAATGGGAGATAATTAAACACCTGAGAGATGAATTATATTAGAAATATGGGATTTTGTATCATTATTATGTGATATAAAGGTTCAAAACCATGTGGGACTAAAATCCCACATGGTGCTTTAAATGCACCCTCAGACTGGGTGCGTCCGTAGGACATATTATAAACATAATCTTTCTAGTGGGGTTTTCATTTTCATACAAACTTATAGAAAAACCATCAGTTTTATGGGAAAAATCTTTCAAGAATCCTATAATAATTCTAGAAAAAAATTAACAAACCATAAATTTATCAAAATTAAAATCTAAAATCCATTTCTAAAGATGTAAAATACAAGGAATAGAGAAATCATGAATATAAAATACAAGAAAATAAAAAATTCATGGTTATAAAAATATCATATTCTAAGTACTTCTACTCCTGAAGATGTACCACTAATGGTTCTTGTAAAAAAACAAAGTATATTATTCAAAAACATAAACCACCCAAACCCATGTTTCCTCAAGGATCCATCCTTGAACCCATAGAATCTATTAAATTTATATTATCTTCCCCGAGGGGGCTTACTCGCATAGAGATATAATCAACATCGTCACGACCTTCTGTGATGCATTTTGATCCAACCTCGGCATCCTCTCTATAGATGATAACTGTGGAAATATTAATGTACCTCCTAAGATAGGACACAAGATAATATTCATACATTTTTATCAAGAAAGAAGATCCAGAAGGTATTACACCTTCCCAAAAAGATTTATTTTCTCAAAACATCAAACATAACATGTTTATGGCATCCAATTCTTCCTAAATGTCAATGTCTTCACTAAGGAGTCACAAAAAAAGAAAAATAATTTACATATAAAAATATATAAATATCTCCTTCTATGGTTAGCAGAAGGCATCTTCATGGTATGTGTGATGATAAACATGTTCTGAGTCAAATGAACACTTTAGAAGGTTTAACTCACCAATTTTGAACCCAAAATAACTAATTCATGAGTCCCATTCCAAATGAATTTGAATGATATTTTCACCCATAAAAATAATCAAAATATACCATCTATATCTAATCAAAGTAAATGTTTTTTGTTTTTTATTATAATCCTTGATATATGATCATAACACACTCAAATGAGATATATAATGAAATTTTAATGTATATCCTTTAATAACCGGATAATTTTCTCCCACAATCTACAAGTATTGGGATGGTATGTTGTCCTCAATTATAGATGAGTTTATAGGCCCCATTAAAATAACTATTATATACATGATTTAATTAATCCTTCTTCATCTTATACAATTCTAAATTTAACTCCATGAAATCATAATATATCATTGAAAAATATCTTTCCATGATTTTTTACTAAGTGAGTCTCATTAAACATTAATAAAAATGAATATTTTGTGAGCTAATGAACAATGAATCACATTTTATCATAGCTTATCAATTCCCTCCATAAACCCATAGAAATTTTCATAGTGATTTCCTTACACATCCACATTGGTATTGTATGTGGATTAAGAAAACTATTAGGACCCTATGTTTTGGACATTATCATCTAAAAGTAATAGAATTGGGTAATGAATCTACTAGTGTACCTATTAATACATAGCCACTAGAACATCTTCATAAATTATGGTACATCTTTCTCAGTTCAGGATGCGCCATCCATTTAGAGCCTTGACATTCTACCATAAAACCATCCCTTGTAGAATAAGTGACAAAAACTATCCCATGGAATATGATCACAACATCACCATCCAAGTTCCAAGTGTCCATCAGTTAGGTATTCCCATACAATATCACAATCTAGGAAAATATCTATTCCATCCATTAAATGGTCTACTAAATAATATATAATCACTAATGGATACCATTTCATTGGTCCCTATTCCTTATAATAATCCATCCATAAATCTGACAACAAGACAAACAAGATAAACTATTTATTTTAGGTCACTTAATCAAAACCCGATGAAAGATATTCCTAATTGTAAATTGGATCTATAATAATGTTACCATAAAATGATTAATATTTCACCTTCATGTTTACCATCTTTATGTTCTATACCCAGTTCATATGCATTGAATTAACAGCCCACTATGAAATGATAGATCATTTAATCTTATTTTCCTCGTAGATTACAGAACTCTCACTGAAGAGATTATATCGGGAACACTTAAATGTTTTAACAATGGATTATATTAATAATTCATTTGTAGTATAAGTACAATCATGGGGTCATAGATAATGTGAACAATAAGCTACTATAAACCCCAACTAAATTAGTCTTATTCCCAAAAAAATTCTTGATAAAACATTATATAGATCCTAACAAATCTCAGCCTCAAGATGAATCAAAAATTGAACTCTATTTAAGCTCCAATACATGTAATAAAAAATTCTTCGGATCCTGAACGTCATCCATGGATGTGTTCAGAACATAAAACCACTACACTATCCCAGAGTGAACTAATATAGTGTATTTAAAAATGAAATGTAACCTTAATTTCAAATCCTAAATAAAATATAATCATTTTGATATAATGGAGTAAAGAAAATTTTATTGAATTTTTCTTAAGACTATCATTATTTTTTTGGAATCCTACTGTAGGGCATGTGAGTAGATTATGATGTCATCACAGAACACCACAATAATGGAGTCATGATATAGGTGGAAGATATTATTTATAATTGTTTTAGGAAAACCATCACATACATTATCCAAATGTTGATACATAGAACTCTTATAGCCCATACATACTCTGAAACCCCATCTATAGGTTTTCATATCCAACATGTGACTAGTAATTTCCTAATCAAATATAAATCGTAGAATGAAACCAAGAGCCCCATAACTAAAAAATGATATATTAGTTTTTCAAAAGTTATAACTATTCTTCATAGTCACCTAGTTGAATTTTTTATAGTCATCACATTGAAGAAATAGGGGAAACCTATGGTCAGGTACTCTACCTTATAAAACCTTTTAAATTCAATTCATTGAGATATACATATAGCCGTATAAACATGACCAAAACAATATGATATGGGGTTTTAAAAAAATTACGGATTCATAGAATTATTTTTATCACCATATAAATATTCAAATAATATGGATGTCTTTTTATATCAATTTGTATAATGAAAAAAAAAGATCCACAACTAGAGGAAATGATGAGGTGGTCATCACTAATCTTATTGAAATATAAATGTACAAATTTTGATCCTTCATTTCCTCATGATGGATTTATTATAGAAAAAATACACATTCTACAAATCCCTGTTATAATGTAGCAAAATAAATTTTTTACATTTATTATATCTATAATATAGATCTTCATTAGTAATCATTGTGTGCTTAAAAAATGGTGATCCAGACAGATAATGTAATGAAATCTATTTTGGTCACATCCAGACACATTTTTTCCTATAGTATTACTTACCAAATAACAACTATGAGACTTAATGATAATTGTTTAGTATGTTACAAATTTATTCCCAATGGTGTATCAAGGGATTGAACCAAGAAAATAAACTAATTTGTATTTCAATTCAACAAATAACATCTACAGATATGAATGAAAATGAATAACAAGTATATAAATTATATAAAAATAAAACTTGGTCACAACCAAACCATTTAATGTAGGTAGTCCATTCCCATCATCTACTAGATTCTGATATACAATGGATACCCGACGTACCTCTTCTCTAATCACATTTATGGAGCCATTAATGACTGGGAGGTCTTAATAATGTGTTGGTTGACCAACCCCTATATTGTGATAATATAGAATCTATCCTCTATGATTAAATCATGATGAATAATCAAGGATAAGCTTCCCTAACAAAAGAGTAATACTCAACAACTATCATCCTTAATGAATATAAAAAATCCATATTTTACTATAATTGAAGAACCTTCAAGAATAATCTCCAATAGTGAACACTAATGATTTCCATATCTATCCTCTAAAACAACTTCCCTACTTCTATTTACCATCCTACCTCCTGTATTTACTAAATGAATCTCTTATTGTAGTTATAGAAACATTATATAGTGATCCTCCATTGTCTTGAAGTAAACCTACAACTCTATACTCTTATATCCTAAAATAAAATGTCAATGCATTATAAAACACCTCTAGGTAGATCATCTCCTTAAATCCCCTAAACTAATTTTTGAGCTCTATCAGAAGACATATAACCATATTTAGACCCTTTAGTGTCTAAGTTCCTATGAAATGATGTCTAAAAAGGATTTAATTTACTAATCAAGTGAAATACAAATAGAAAAACTTATTCATTTTCAGAAACTCTATGAACTCCTATTTTGAGTCATGATTTAATGATTCAAGAAAGAACTTCATGAAAAATATGTCTTTGAAGGCCTACCAGTTTACATCCTAACTTCTTTTATCCTTTTCTATCATTCCACTGCTCCTCATCGTGGGTTCCTATTATATTAATGACACCTATATCATAATCTTTTACCTAGTAATATTAAATAAATTAAAAATAACATTGGTGATACCAAACTATTCCTCAATATCTTATAGAACTCCTATTACCAGAATAGAATCAAGATCTATAGGTATAAATATATTGAATAGTAAACCATGAAATTCAATGTCTAAATGCCCTGGCCATGAATAAAAAATATGTGTTGACGACAAAAGTGGTCCCAGTACCAAAACAAAAATAGTTGTTGAGGTAGTATTATCCTTTTCATTGTCCAGAAAACATGTACTGGAACTAGGGAATTCTCCCTAGAATGATAATCATGACCCATTCCATTTTATGGACCCGTTAGTCTATATCAATAAAAAATATTCTAAAATAAAAAAGAAAAATTAAAAACATCAATTATTTTATATCCTAATAAGACTATGGTATGAAATAATGGATTACATTGAAGGATATTCCCAACCAAAGGTATAACCCACCAAGAACTTATTTAGGTCACCACCCCTACACATTATTCATAATAACATATATATATATATATAAACATATCATGTTTAACCAATTAATTCCAATAGATACATTACTCAATTAAAGAAAAATATACATTCAATCCAGATAACCGAATGAAAGGAACAAAAATAATGAAATATTATACAAAACAAAATATATATATGGAATTTGATACAACAATGTTAGTAATGATGAATGAATAAACCCCAAATCCCATAATAAAATAACATTAATCCCATAAATTGAATATATATGGTCAAAAAAATATGAGCTAGTAAGAAAAATGGAGACTCCCATACCTCGGTACCATATAATCATTATCCATTCTATCATGTCCCATGTTATTCAAAATAAATTGAGAAAAATGTGATATTATACTATTTTATAGAACCCCATCCTAAACCACATGGTCTGATCTAGAGATCTATATTTTTATATGTAGGAACCTAAAATGGATGTTGATGCAGATGACTATAGAAGTATTGAAAACTATAGGTGGTCTGCAAATACCTTCAATATAATATCAAATAATTTTTTTTGAAAATAATATACAAACAACTCAATGTAATAAAGAGTAGTATAGTACCTTATAATGTAATATCAAATGGTATACATCTATTAATGAGTTAAAAATATAAAATATTAGGCCCCCATTATTGAAATACGTTATGGAGAAAAATTCATGTGGATAAACTAATATAACTGTACATGAATTATCTAGAATCTATCATAGTCCCACCACTATCTCCATTTACTAAAACACACCTATCAACATTTTTACAATTTCCATTGCATGGATCCCTAATCATGAATATTTCATGGAAATTATTATTCCATTGCATGTTGTGTGTAGTAAAACCCAATAGGACGCTACCAATGTGTATATTATAGAAGGGAACATAATATTTAATAATTAATTTCTTTTCATAATGTAAATTCTGAATATGTATAAACACAGACATGTTCCAATTAAAAATTCTCCTTATAATATTCCATCAATCCATAGACTCATATATTGTTATGATTTTGGATAATATGTTAGGGAATGTTATTCCGTGTTATGAATTTAAGAAATTGTTGCACCCCCCCCCCCCACATACACCAATGGGTGTTGATATCTGGAACAATAAACACCCCAAACTAGAGGAAGTTTTTATCTACAAATTATAGTATATGACTAATTACATGTTGATGAAATTGGATAATAACTTCACCACAACCTGAAATTCTCCCACTTCGACCTGTACCCAACATTATTTTAATATATATTCATAGAGTTCTCCTATTTCTATATTCATTTCCATAATCTGACTGATATTTTTAAATTATCTAACGTATTCCATGAAATTTTATGATAAACCACCTTAAATAGGACATCTTTCAAAACCTAAGGAACATGTTCATCAAGATAAATGATGTTAGGATACATAGGTTATGAAATTATACAAATTAAAATAATTAGACAATGTAATAAAAAGACTATCAAGAAAATATCTCATGTGTCTACATTCCAAAAATGAGATCATATATTAAGAATTGGCCTACATTGCAACCCACTCACTCACATGAAACAGTTGTCAATAATGGGTTTTCAATCATTGAGAAATCATTAAAACATCATAGATACTTCCCTATATTGTATTTGAACTCATCCTACATGGATGTAAAAAAATTAATCCACTTTTCATCAAAAGATCAATGATAGTAAAATATTTGGAAACTAGAGAGAACATGCTCACACATTGGGGATGCATAAATAATATTATAGTATATTTAAAAATAGGTTCCAAAACAATACTGAAGATGTTTATATTTATAAAATTTTTATTCTATAATCAAATACATTAAGGAGTCTTCTAACAAAAACAACTTTGATGTATCTTGAAGATGTCTTCTCTAATTCACTATATTTACCATTAACTCATGAAAAAACTGTCGATATCATTAAAATTCAATAAGATGACCATTGTAATGTCAATACAATTGTGATACATCATCATTTTTTTAATGATAATCATATTCAAGAGGATATTCAACAAAAGGAGACCTACAAGATTATCAGTTTTTTCTGACATTACAACAAATCTCCACAAAACATTTGGAATTTATCTTCAATGTAAAGGATGTTTTCAATGTAATATTTATTCCCAAAAAGTACCATGTAAATGTATATGGATTAATCTTTCATCATAAAAATACCAAAAATAAGAGGTACTGAAAGCTTATATATTAAAACATACCCCTAAAATTACTATAATCAATGGTTGATCATGGTATGATCATGGTACATTTGTAACTTTGTGGATCTTACAATGTTTTATAAACAATGGATGAGTTCCTTAATGGGTCAAAAAAACCCTAGATCAATATATTATACATTCTAAAATAACGGTTAGGAATAATTATTTGATATATATCAATATATAATTCTCCATTGTATAATATTTAGACAAATCCATCTTAATTAAATAATTGGATGTGAATTATAGATAATTAGAAAATAGTGGGTTGGTCTTAAATTCAAAATTTCTAATTTAGGGTTGAAATTTAATGTTAAGGAAGTCCAAAACCAGGTTGTAATAAAATATCATGTGAGGAATCTAATTCAAAATTATTCTAGGCACATCGGTAGGCTGATTGAATATAAATTCTTCTATTGTTAATGTTGGAATAATCTATGTTCTTCATACCCAACCAACTAGTCGGTTTTGGATTCACATTTCTATAGGAATATATTAACTCTTCCTTTAGGCCCATTGAGTCCATTGGATAGAATGTGGCTTTCTTTTAGCCACTATAAGGTTATGTATCCTCTCTATATTCTATTCATCAAATCCTAGACCCTTTATTCCTAAAAAATAACATTAAATTCTATATCTGAGAAAAACATAAGAAGAATAATGTAATTATATTCCAAAAATTCTTCATGTATCAAAATATATTTTATGTTAAACATGGATTTTATAGTTAATTAATATAGAAATATGGTTTTATAATGAGTTTCTATAAATATGGGTCTGAGATTAGGGAGATTCATGGATTATTTATATAAAAGGAATCCTAATGATTTTTTTGATTCATATGAAGAATATTTCAATGATTGATTTTAGTAATCCATAATAATTATGATTATTGTTTAACTAATATTCCTGAAAAGTCATGTACTGATTTTGAGAGCACATGATAAAAAATTATATAGAAGTTGGATGGATTTTTGAAGTGTTTGTGAAGCTCCTAATATTTTGAACATATTTTATTTGCTATGTAATGGTAAAATAATTCTTCTATAATATTAGTAAAGCTTCAATCAAGTTACATATATGTATGTAATGGGAATCTATAAGAGACATGGCTTATGTACAAGTATCAATGAAAATAGTAGCTACAAAAATTATAGACGATACCTTAATAATAATAATATTAATAATAATGTAAAATATGATTCATTGAAAAATTAACCTCTATATCATATGATCCACGTAATATTGATGATGATTTTCATATTTTTATTAATGGAAATCTTTAATGATGTGAAATTTACATAAAGGATGTCATAAATGATGAAAATGTATCAATTGAAGATAAATCTCCATGTAATGGTCAATTGGATACAAATACTATTGATCTATTGAGTTAAAAAAATACACAACGGATCACCATGACTTATAGTATTTATGTCATGTCTATCAAAGATAAGGTATTTTCATCCAGTGATGGTTGAAAATAACGAGCTATTGAATCTCTATGAATGTTCAATTGGTTTGGTTTCTTTATATGGTATATCATGATATTCACGATTATCCATATCTTTAATAGTCATCTGGATTATTCTATAGGAATGACATAAATAGTTTTTAAAGGTCAATTCAAATGAATGGTTTCCTTCTTCATAGGTAATCATCATGTATATAAGGAATTTGAGGAGTCTTATAGATTAAATGACGTGGACATAATGATTTAATTACATGGAATATGGTATAGAGAAGGATGAGTCAAATGAAATTATTCAATTTCAAAATAACATTAAAATTAAATTTTTTCATAATGTGTAATATGAATAAATAAATATCAATATAATAAAGAAAATTAATGAAGACTACAATCACGTTTTTGAAGAAATGGGGACCATTTTCAAAATAGTATAGATTTGATATACGACTACCCAGGGTGAAATTTCATCTTTATTGTTTCATAATAAATAAGACCCCAAATTCTAGTGATGATTAAATCATGTTACATTAATATAAAATGAGAAATGACGTAATCGCTAGTCCTCAATACATTTAAATTGAATCCCAAAATCAATCAAAATAATATTTGTTGTGTTAAAAAATTTTATATCATATTTGATATAATTCTATATTTTACAGATGAATTATGGATATAACATTTATATTATAATTTTATGAATTTATGTAATTCTAGATATTGAAATAGTTTCAGAGATATATCAATACTACCAAAACCACATAGGTCATCTTATTTTAATCCTTTAAGAGAACCCAAATGAATTTAGGATTTCTATATACAATGAAGAAGAAATAAAATGAGGCCAACATGAATGTTTCTGTATTGAAGATTAGAATATGGGGTGATGTAGTAATTAAATTAATTTATATATGATATTAATATAACATTAAGATATACTTTTTATGGGATCAAGAAATCCTAATGATGATAGGAAAGGTTTATTTAGATGGGATCCATGATTAATGTATATCATCAATGAATTCAAATACTTATTCATGAAGGATTTTTGGAGGAACCTTGAATATATTTTAGTAGGATGTGTTAATACCCCACCGGGTTATGGAAACGTGGATCCATAAAGGTGATTGGGTCAATTTTCATGATACCAGTATAAATAACCTATTAATATTTGGATACTATGAACACCAAAAGAATTTATATTTTGGGATTTTATTTTCTAGTTATTTTCAAAAGACTGATATTAAATAAATTTGGTTAGTAAATTTTATATAGTTGAAGTAATGTATCATTCCGTTGGAAATTATAGTGCATCGAATTAAATAACTAAGTATCATTAATAATGAAATTATTTCCATCTTCACGGGGAATCAATTATGTTAAAATGTCTTGTTATTTGATTTCATACCAAATATGTTCAAGTCACCACTATTTGATGGTAACTCTCATAACCTGACTCTTCTGTCTCACCATCTCTTAAGAGAAATATTATCCACATAATTCAGAACACTCTCTAGATGGTGAATGAGCAGTCAAGTCTCAATATTTGGACTGCATCTTGAATTACTCTTCCTCTAATTTATCTTGTTGATGTTGTAGTGGTTTAGGAAATTATGTATATTTATGATCATATCCATTTCATTAATACTCCTGGAAACTTTATTCCTTCATAGATTAGGTTGGAAATTTAGAACTACTCTCTCTTGGATATGGATACATTATTTTGGATACCTAACTTGAATGAATATTTAAATATGAAAGATTTTTATCGCATGAAGTCTGATAAATCCACTCCAGAACAGTCTCATCTAACAAAATTCACAGTGCATTTCTTTAAACCCTTCATATATCATATTCTCTTGACTATATGGATGAATGAGTCACACACACATGATCAACTCAGGATGGATGGTTAATTTTTAGTCTTTGTCTATAACTCATGCATAAGGAATGTGGAGGACATTCAACATGTCCTTATAGAATGTATCTTTGAATCATATTTATGGCCGTATTTTAGTGACATGTTTGGGATGATTCTATACTATAGTCGTTAGGTGCAATGCTCCATAATGTAGATCTTATCCATCAGCCTATGTGACCAGGTTTTCAAACTTATTTTTCCCATTTTATCAATCCTTTTTGTTACTATTTGGCATTCTTGAAATGTAAGGTCTTTTAATAATGATTATTATTAACATACTAATTTTGTTGATTCCATTTGTAAGGAATTTTTATCTATAGTTAGTTTTCAAAATTTGGAAATGGATAGCTCTTTCATTGATCTAAAATTTATGCAATAATTGGGTCTTATTAGTAGAGCCAAATAACCCTGTATGACTAAATCAATCCATTGGATTCATCTTATTAACATGTGGATTAAATTCATTGTTGATGGTGTTGCATCGGGTATTAGAAAAACATCAAGGTGTGGATGTGTGTTCCGAACATACCAAGGGTTTTTCAAATGGTTTGTTTTCAGTTTTCTTCAGATTGGGTTAGCCTATGTTTATAAAGTATGGGACATTATTCAGCCTATTAATTATATTATCCAACATCACTGGAACTACCTTTTGTTGGAATTTGACTCTGAAATTACAGTGGGTACCATGGGGATTCAAACCAATGATGTTTTACTCTTTGGATTTAGTGGTTGAATCTGGTGAGTAATCTCAATGTGATATTTTTTCATGCCTATTGTAAAGCCAAATAGGTTGTAGATACCTTATCGAAGAAGTATGTCACAAGTACGAGTAACATTTGTTCATTCACATGTCTTAATTTTTGTAACCATTTGGTGGATGCTGATATTATGGGAGTGATTTACTCACACCTTTGTAGAACCCCTTATATCACCCAAACCTCTTTCAATTTTATTTAAATTTTTTTGTTCCATCTTTGGTCGAGTCTTATGGTTTTTTGAAATTTTATATCACGTTTAAATAATTTATAGTAGATAAAAATGGTCTTATAACATATCCAGAATGTAAAATGTGGTGGTTTCCTAGTCCATGTCGTATAAATACTTGTGTCTTATACATTTTACAATCTATATACATGAGTAAGGCTATGGAAATAAATATGAAAGGATCAATACTTCACCCATATTCAGAGGTTCAATTAAGAAGAAGGGATATTCATAAAATAACAATTGATAATTGATTCATGCCATCCCCACATGTTATTATCACAAAACCTATGAACATCACTTATAGATTCTACCTAAAAAATTATTCATGATATTTCGTGAGTTTTTATCTTTATCTCTCAACAAAATAGTTGTTCTTTTTTAAATTAAATTTTTGGGGGGTATATGGTGAACTTTATTGATTTTTCATTACATATTATTTATGAAAATTAAAAAAATAATTGGTGTTCTATTTTCCTATACAATATATCAACATCTTGATGAATACCCATATTAATTTTTCAACAATTGTTTTGAACATTTTGAACATGTAATTTTTTATTCATTTATGTTTTATAAACATGAAATTAGTCTACTTAGTTTAATCGTAAATTGTTTTAATGAAATAAAAATCTCTTATATAAGTTTAATATAACATTATAATAAAAAATTATGAATGAATGAACTATAATATAATATTGGGAAAATAATCAACTTTATTATGGGTTTGTTGAACCATTATTCAGTTTTAACATGTTGAAAAAATAGAATCACTTTCGATTTTGATTCAATTGTATTTGTCTAAAAAAGAATTATATGATATTAAACACATTATTTTTTAAGAAGGTTCAAATTCCTACATCCCCAAAATGGTATAAATTATTTTTTATAAGTTAATTTCTGGGGATAAAAACAAAATATTATAAAAAATCATCTTGTGAATGAAATATTATTTTATCTAAACAAATTAAATTAATATATATTTATTATTTATTTCATTGAATAAAAAAACTATATTCTATAAAATATTTTCACATTAATTTTGTGGTGTTGAAAAAGAATTAAATTGAAGTAAATTCTGTTTAATGGAAAAAAAATAAATTTTTATGAGATAGTTTATCATTTCATTTTGTGTACCTATATAAAAATATATTATTCATCATATTAAAATGGAGAAAATATTTTAAATTACTATAAATAATATGATATAATAGGGTAAAATTATTATTTTTTCAAAAATATATAATATTAATAAAAATATGACGTGTCTTGTACTGTGGTTAAGGAACCACTGAGATTACTATGTTTGGGGGGATAAAATGAGAAATAATGGTTGTAATGCCACCTAAAATGTGTAATTTTTGTTTGATAAAATTTTCACACCATTTATTATCAAATAGTTTAGTTATTTCACATTTGGATCCACTTTTAAAAAGTACAAACCAATAATTGAAATATTTTATGAAATTTGTTATTATAAGAACCCTGCATTAAAACAATACTTAATATTGTATTTTATTCAAGAATATACATTATTACACATTGAGGATCTTTTTTATTTTAGTGTTCTATAGTTTTAAGACACCTTACATACATAACATGCCAGAATCATACAAGAGAATCCAACTAAAAACAGTTTCCATTTTTTTCAGAATATAAAACATTAAAACATAATGCATGATTTCATTGAAATCACTATATATAAAACATCATTAATTAATTATTTCTATTACCCATCTTTATATACTTTGAAAAAAATTTAAAAACCTGGTATGATTATAAAACACATTAAGGGATAGAAAAATAGATAGTATTAGTCATGTGATAACATAAAAACCAACAAAAACACTTTATCATAAAAACTCATATAAAAACATCAAGTAGTTTCCTTGCGACATCATTACCATATCACCCTTACATTCACCCATAAACATGGAATAAACCATTGTTCACATTCAATCTATGGAGTACCCAATGCATTGGAGAGCTATAATGGGGATCACCAGTCAAATCTTGAGAAAAAATGGGCTCAACCCAAAATATCTTGATCTATAATGGGATAAAACCAACATATCATGAGATATAATGGTCTGAAACCCAAAAAAAAATTATGTCAAGGGTACATATAATGGTAATAAAGTATACTGAAATCACGATACACTATTCATTCAACACACATAAAAAAATTAATTTGAAATTTCTTAACGAGAGTTTTAAAAGGATTTTAAATGGAAAGTCCATTAAAATATAATTGGTTTGAGAATAAATATATTTGAATGTATATTTTTGTACTCTATAAATAAAAAAAATAAACCATAATATATACAAAAATTCATCACACAAATAATCTTAATAATTTAAAATGAATAAAGAATAGGGTTAGCCCAAAAAATGGAAATTGGGTTCAGAATTCCCTTAGATTCGGTTTGTCTTACATCAAACTGTTTCAATCCTCCTGAATAATGGTTAAAATAGTGTAATTAATATCTTACAAGAACATATCCATCTTTAATTTATCTTATATGATCATTTAATTACATAATTTCACCCTTTAATTGTTAGTATTTTGTTCCATGCAATGTTTTTTGGTGTGTTTCTTTACATGTTTTCCATGATTTGTTCATGATGGATATTCTTGTCGATCGGTAGTGAAAGTATATAATTTGAATGGAAAGGTATTTAAATATTTCCATTATAATAATTTATACCATTTATCATTTTTTTTATATGAGGATGATTCATAAGGTAAAACATTAATTTTGTTCTTTTAGATCATTTTAGTTGTTTTTTTTGATAATAATGACATCATTTTGTCATATAAATTTACTCCATGAGTGAAAAGGAAATACGAAACCCTGGATGAGACACAACACATATATTACAACTTGTTTCAACCATATTTTTTTCATTATTATAATTGAAATAATTAATGCAAATTGAAATCACATCATCCAAGATATTGGTAATTCCACACATCATGGACAATGATTTCATTCCTTGAATAAATGTAAGAGGATGAGACGAAGGATGATGATTTTTCAAGGAACATGACAAAATCCCGAAGGTAAATTATTTATACAGATTTCATGCCTCTTGGGTAATAGTATTTAAGGAATGAATAAGAAAACAAAGGAACTCAAAATAAAAGAACAATTGAGAAATCCCTTACAAAAATTCGGTAGGCTAACGGCTGTGAAACATGGTTTTATAAAATTAATAAGAATAGAGAAGACAAGGGTAAACCAACTAGAAATGAATAATAATATAGAATAGATCATTAATTAGAAGGTGAAAGAATCATGGTAAGGAAACATGAGCGTTATACCACATAAAAGAGAACTTGAATGGAAAAAAGAATGAAATGGAGAATTTTCATACCTTGAGATTCACTCCTAGAACGTGATGTTTAGGACCTTGGGGGATTGATGAAACCATGGGAGGACTATTATGGTGTTAAGTAGGCTAGATAATCATTGATTAGAAATTGGTAGTGATGTTAATGAAGTAATGGGTCGGTATTTATTGCAAAAGTGAGGGAATATTTTAATAATTTCCAAGGGACACTTCATTAGTGATATTTGAAAACCCCTAGGATTTCCATTGGTATTTTCCCATGGTATTAGCATCATGGGAACACTAAAATATTATTTTATGTTTCACAAGTCTACCATATTTATTACACCATTATTACATAAATAATGATGTAATTAACACCCCAAAACCCAAAAGTGTTTTTTACTATTTAGCATAAAATCAACTGTTTCGGGAAAATACCAAAAATTCACCATAACCATTTTTTGATATGTAGAATTAAAAATTGATATAAAATTTCTGAATATAATTTTCTAAATATTATTATATTTAACATTTAAATGAAATCATTCTTAATTCATAAATTAACAATTTTAAAACAATAACTGCTTTTATATCACATTGAAAAATTATCCAAGATGTTATTATCATACAGAAGTAAGAGAATAAAATATTAATAAAATTCATTATTCATTAGGGTCATATTCATATTAATATTACTATTCATAGTGTAATTCTACTATTCACCTAAATAACAAGTTGGTTTCATCAGACTCCTAATAACATACTCAACACAAAATGTAGATGACATTTTTTTTATTCAAAACATAAGCGCTGAAAAATTATAATTAAAGGATACATATAAATATCAATATAAAAAATTGTTATTGAATTTCATTTAAACAAAAAAAAGTGCAGTGTTACATTATCCCCTCCTTCTATAAATCGCGTCCTCGTAATTTTATTTACTCATTAATAAAGTGAGGGTACCTTTCCCTCGTACCATTTTAAGACTCCCATAATGATTTTTCAACCATGTGTTTTCTCCACAACACCCTTACCTAGTTGATTACCTTATTCTGTAATACCTTTTCTCATCGATCAAGAATCTTTACAAGTTTCTCTTCATAAAAAATGTTTTCTTTGGAAAACTTCTTCTAGACTCATGAGATGTGATAAATCTAGAAAAAACATTCAAAACATAAAAATATGGAAAAAATTATGTACCTAAGATAATCTCAGAGGAAAAGCCACTCGGTATGAAACTGGTCAAACATTCGACAGGATTTCAAAAGTAATGATGAACCAAGGGCTTATATTTCATTTCTTACTGAAATGACTCAAATTTTTTCAAAGAGGGATTTTAAGGAAAAAATTATCACGTATCTCAAAAGAGCAGTCCTTACCTCGTTAATCTTAATAACATTTCTGTACGCTATGAGTTCTCCTCATGTGATGTTGGATCATCATCAATTTCCCATCCACTTCCTCTACTAAATCTGGTCCAATCAACATTATTTCATTGGCTTCATCACAAAAATATGAAGTTCGACACCGCTTCCCATAGAATGCCTCAAAAGGTTCCATCTAAATACTAGAATGAAAAATGCTATTATAATTAAACTAAACAATAGAAATATATTGATCCCAACATCCATTGGAGTCCATTGAACAATCTCGAAACATATCTTCCATTGTCTGAATCGTTCATTCTGACTGCATATCTGATTTAGGATTAAAAGTTGTACTGAAAATTAACTGTGTGCCCAAAGAATTATATAGTCCCTTCCAAAAGTTAGAAGTGAACCTAGGATCCTAGTCAGATACAATGGAATGAAGAACTCCATGAAGCCTAAAAATCACTTCGATGGAGAGTCAAGAAATCTAATCCAATGACATTTTATCTCGAATAGAAAGAAAATGTGATGATTTAGTCATCCAATCAATAATAACCCAAATCACATTGTTACCTTGATAAGTCTTATGTAGTCCCACCATGATTTTCATGGATATATTCTACCATTTCCACTTTGGAACATGAAAAGGATGAAGCATCCCCATTGGTATCTACTTCTCCACTTTAACCTGTTGACATGTCAATCATTTCATAATATAAACATCAATATATCATTTCATTATATCTCACCAGTTATACTCTCAAAGGTCTCTGTACATTTTAGAACTTCCATGATGAACTGAAAATGGATAACTATGATCTTCACACAACAAATATTTCTTCAACTGGGAATCACCTGGCACACACATCATTTTCAAAATCATAAAACACAATCATTATCAATGTTAAATTTGCAATGCTAACCCATTTTAACCAATTCAACCATTTTTTGTAGCACATAGTCTTCTTTCTATGCTTTCTTAATTCTGTCTGATAATGATGACTACACTGAAACCCAAATAAAAACCGATGTATTACCTTTAATAACAACATCTATGCCAAAATTCATCAAATTATTAATCAAGGGATCATGTTCCAAACATAACATGGTAAATAAAGCATGATGTTTTCAACTCATGAAATTCCCCACTTTGTTTTGTTTTCTTGTATGGTAATTGATTGTGAATTCATTAACCTATATCAGTCCAATCCATCTTCTATGCATCATTTTGATTCATTATGAGTGAATATATACTTCATACATTTATCTTTAGTATATATTTTACATTTTCCTCCGTATATTTGGTGCCTCCAAATTTTAATAGAAAAAACCACAGCTTCTAATTCCAAATAATGTGTGGGATAATTTAACTCATGAGGTTTTAGTTGTCTTGAAACATATGAAATTAACTTATCATTTGTAATCAGAACACAACCATGTCCCTTCAATGAGGCATCATTGTAGATGAAAGTATCACAACTTTGGGAAGGCAAGGCCAAAACTGGAGGATTCACCAATCTCTTCTTAAGTTCTTGAAAACAAACATCTAATTCATCTGTTAAACAAATGTAACCTATTTTAATGTTCACATAGTTAGCGGGAAAGATAAGTGTGTAATTTTTTCAACAAATCATCGGTTATAACCTTCTAATCCATGAAAACTACCAATATCTATATCATTTGTAGGTATTTTCCATTAATCAACAACTTTTGTTTTGGCAGGATCAACTTTTTTTCCGTCTATATTCACATTGTTCCCATGAAATTAAATATGTTACAACCAAAAATCACAGTTTCAGAATTTCAATATTGTTCTTTTCTTTTAATGTTTTATAAAACCCCTTAGATGTTTTACATGAATCACATTACTTCTATAATATACTAGAATGTCATCAATAAACACAACCCCAAACATATCCAATATCTCATGAAATATTCTATTCAAACAATCCATAAATACAAAAAGATAATTAGTTAACCCAAAAGGCATATCTACAAATTCATAATGACCATATCTAGTATGTAAATCCGCCATTGGGATATCTTCATACTTTACTTTCAATTGTTGGTATCCCGACCCTAGGTCAACCTTCAAAAAATAATATGCTCCATGGATCTGATCAAAATATTCTTCGATATCAGGCGAATGATACTTTTTTTAATAGTAATGTTATTCATGGCTATATAATTGATGAATAGTCTAATTGAACCATCATTTTTCATAACAAACAATATAGTAGTGCCCCATAGTGAAGTGCTGGGTCGGATGAATCCATTATCTAAAATTTTTTGCAACAGAGTTTTTAATTCCCAAAGTTCCATTAGTTCCATTTGATAAGGATGTGTATTGTAAAGACCTGAAAATTTCATGTAATTCTTTTTATGATATGTGAAATTTACGAGTCCATGAAAATTGACGGAACGTGATTCCGAAGCCAGATGTGGCCGGAATGAATTTTTGAATTTTTTTGGTACGTTCTGTAAATGTGTGAGCGAGTTTTTCTAACTTTTGAAATTGTGCTCGGAATTGAAATATGAGGACACCATTGAACTCACAGTGCCGATATTCTCTTAAATAGAGAACCACCTCGACCATAGTAGCTCGAGTCTGAAAGCTGTTTTTTGTATTTTTCATGTAAAAAAGAAAAGAAAAACATTTATTTTGTTTTTATAACCTCTATTTTTAAATTATGTCGGTGGGGACCACCCGAGCTAGAAAACCCCCATTTTGAATTATAGTGGTGGGAACCACATGAACACCTCTTTAATGTGGGTATTTCCCTAAGAATCCTCCCATTTAATTGTGCCATCAAAATACAATTAATTATTCCATTTAATTGTGCCAATGGTGTATAATTAATTATGACACTGTAATGCAATTAATTGTGCCATTTAATTGTACCCACATTAATTGTGCCAATGTAAAAAATAAATTGTTAAATATTTGTAAATTTTTTGGCTCATAATTTCCTTTGGTAAATCATTGCTGAAAGGTAGGCCTGGAGAGAAATTTGGAGAAACTCTTTCTCGAACAATGAACACCCTCTCCAATGAAAAACATACTTCAGAATCAAGAATGAGGATGATGGACACGCCCGACTTCGGAAGCATGTTACGGAACCGATTATTATTTTTACCCTCATCATATTCACCGATATCATCTTACGACTCTTCGAATGAGTAATAGAGGTAGGTTTTATTATTGTGTGTAAACTCAATTACCTCGTTCTTGGCATTATTCTTGATTCATGAACATTTAAGCCGCATACTACCATACTAACGCCGAGGGGGTGGGCCAAAAAAACGAGGCCCGACCTCTCCACAACCTAATTAATTTTTTTGGTTGTATTGAATCATTGGAGACGTCCTGAGGTGAGTGCAGAAATTTTGAGTATGAAGATAGACCCACTAGGGCACACTCAGTAGCCAAAAGAAGGTCGTCCACGACCGTACAGGTGACCGACACTGAAGGGACTCGAAGTTGTGACCAGCACTACGGTCAGCTATGACAAAAATGGTTGCATGAACGCACCATAGGAGAAGGTCTGCGGCCCATTAGATGCCAGAGAGGGGCAAGGGCGGCAGACCGCCGGTGATGGCGCGGCGCACAACTGCGCTGCTTGCTGGAGGCCGACCAACCGACCGTCTGCGTGCCCATGGGCTCGACGCACTACGAGCACCACCGGTGGGCTGGGATAGACCTAGTGGGCTGGATGGTACCTAGTTCCTGACATAGGTCGGTCCGGGTCGACCCAAATCAGGCGGGTCGGCCCAGGCTAGGTCGGACTGGACCCAGACCATCTTTGACCCTTTTCGTTCTTTTGTCCATATCATGAGCTACATACATCCTTTTGACGAACTATTTGTGGAAACAAAATCCTTTGATTGAGACTGTCCTTTTGGTATAAACCAACTGAGTATTTGATAAATTTGGGGTATGAACGGGTTGGATCAGACATGAATCTCACCGGTCCATCAAGACTAAAAGGCCAATAACATACAGACCATGAATCTAATTGATGCACTGTCAATTGAGATGAGAACCGAATCATGTGGTGCTACATTGTGATACTTCTTCATGGGGATTTCTGGTAGTTGGAGTATCTACCTATGGCATGAGGACCGGACCCTCCTAGAATAATGTGAGCTTAGTGCAGGATCCATGTAACAGGCTGTAAGATGAGAAAGAGATCATATGTGGGTCTAGGACTTGGGATCCTACTTGGGTTTGTTCGTTGGGATCCTTCGTGGGTCTATGTTTTAGTATTCCACTTGGATCCGCTTTAAAAATCAACATGGTACTACTCTAGGATCCTATGTGGGACTTTTGTACTACTATCCTACGTGGGTCCGATAAGTTTGGATCCTACGTGGGTATGTTGATTTAGGATCATATGTGGGTCTACCTCTTAACAGAGTAATATAATTCAACAGTTACATCTAATCATCTTTAATATCATATCTCTGATATACCTGGTGTGAGCTGAGTCCTTACCATCATGGAAATACCTTTGTGGTATTCTTCTATGTGGCATACCTTTGTGGTTCTTATATTTGTGGTGATACCCTTGTGGTATTCTTCTGTGTGTTGTACCTTTGTGGTATATACCTTTCTGGTGACACCTTCTTAGTATTCTTCTATGTGGTGTTACCTTTTTGGTACTTATGCTGGTAGTGTTACCTGCATGGTATTATTTTTTTCATGGAACATTTTAACTTTGAATAAGAGTCAGGCCATGTGTTTCCTCATGATTGAGATGAGTATACATGGAAACATAGGTATGTGTTTGGGAATATACCTAAGTAGGGTTGTCATATGTTTTTATACTTTTTAGATTACCCTTTGTGTGTTTTGTGAGGCTTTAGAGGGACTTGGATTCCCTACTAAGTATCATTAAACCCCCCCCTGCACGGGCATTCCCACACCTTGTTGTGTATGGTGTAGAGGACGGACAGTGCTGACTGAGGATGAGAGTACCAGGACTCGAGGTAGGTCGGAGGTGGACATTAGATGAGTCATAATGCAGAGACGATCATTCAAGAGATTTACCTACACTTTAGGTAGGGTCCTTGGCATGAGCTCACAGGAGCTATTACAGTCGACTCTTTCTTTTTTGTTTTCTTGTACATTCCTTTTGTGCTTGTATTCCATCCACTTTTTATTACTGTACACACTCTTTTTTCTATAAATTTTTCTTATGTTAGTAACTTTTTGTATTCTTCGTTATGTGTGTTTACTGGTTATAAAGGTAATTCCTTTCCGGTTTTCATGGAATACGCCTTTCGGTGCATGTCGCAGGCCCCTGGCATATAAAAGGCGGGATTGATGTAGTCACGGCACGGGCCCCTGTAGACGGGTCGTGACAAATTGGAATTAGAGGGGTTGGTTCTACCATAGAACATTGGACTATAATATTTTTAACATCAATAGTGGTATGTGTAGTGTGTGTGGATATCAGTCTATGGAATCCAGTTTTGGTGCGGCAGCCGACGTCTCCAGATAGTAGGACCCTAACTTCTAATTTCTTACTTAGTGTATGAAAACACAGATTTCATGTGTGTTTTGAAAAGTTGTCATTATAAAATCCTTGAGTCACCTCACCAAGTATATGTTATTGACCATCGAACACCATTTTCTTTTAAGGATGCCACCACACAGACATCCAACTATGGTTCTCGGTATAGTACGTAAGGATTTCCCACCAAGCCACGAGGCCTTGGTGCAGGGCCCTATGTCATTAGAGGCCCAAGATGAGGCACCAACGGTACCAATACACATTGGGCCACTGATGCCACCAGCTCTAGCAGTAGAGGGTGCATACCTCTTGAGCGCATTGCATAAGTTCTAGCATGAGAGGCCACCCAGGTTCATGGGTGAGACGGACCCACATGCAGATAAGGATTGGTTGGAGGTCGTGGTTAGTGTCTTCAGACAGGTAGGGACACTAGCTGATCTCATGGTGATCCTTTCCACCAGACATCTATAGGATGCAGTAGGCATATGGTGGATTTTGATACTCTAGGTTCATGATAAGGTGACACATCTCTAGGCAGACTATGAGAGCCAGTTCCGGAGAGAGTTTGTCCCAGTGACCCTTCACGCTGTGCACATTCAAGAGCATCTTCATCTGTAGCATGGAATCATGACTGTAGCTCAGTACTTAGCGAGGTTCACTGACAGATCATGATACTCCACTAATATAGTTCATGACCCATTCTTCAAAGCCCAGACCTTCAAGATGAAACTCAGCTTCGAGATCAGGGTTTCGATGATTTCACTTAGCACCCCAACAGATGCGGGGGGTGATAGAGAGAGCCCTCTTAGTGGAGAGTTTGCTTTCTGATCAGTCTCCAGTAGTGATACCCACCACCGGGCGTCACGTAGTGGTGTATTCTACAGCTGGTAGTAGAAAGATGTCATAGAGGTTCGGAAGGACCAGACCTATAGGTGGATGACCGCAGGATTCATCATCGGTTGTGCAGGGAAATCAAGATAGATCCAGTCAAGAGAGGAGCAGGTATTGTTATGCATGCGGCGAGTAGGGTCACATGGATCAGGACTGCCCTAAGCTTAGTATGGATGACCAGAAAAGGGTCGAAAGACTGTCTAGGCAGAGACATATGTTTGACCAAGGAGGTCTGTAGGGAGCAAGTGGACGTGGAAGAGGACCTGGCCATACAGATGGTGGTGGGATATGATTCAGGATGTTACCGCCACCACCACCAGGTGGTGCACCCCAACCACAAGGAGTAGGTGGACAAGGGCGAGCTCAACTCCAAGTAGTTGTGTCCTATCATCATGGCACTTCAGAGATGATATAAGGTACACGCATTGTCTACTAAAACTTAGATGCAATACTTATAGACATAGGTTCCAAACATTATTTTATTTCCACTTCCCTCGTTCGGTGCTCGAAGATTCTGACGGAGCTGTTGGCTCGATCTTTACGGCTAGAGACTCCTACGAGAGCGGATTTGACCATTATGCACTGGTGCCGGTAGTGTGATATTACTCTAGGAGGCGATAGCATCGTCTAGGATCTTCTAGTAGTAGTGTCGAGGGCATACGACATTATCTTTAGTATAGATTGGTTATCTAGATTCAATGCCCAGATCGTTTGCATTAGGAAAAAAGTGGACTGTATTCGCAAGGATGGGACTAGGTTTATATTCCCTGGTGAGAAGGGATAATTTAAAACATAGAATGGAATTAACCAGAGGAGAGTGCAACCGATCACTCATCAGTTGGCAAGACTTAATCTTTGATCGGTTGATGTGGAGATTCTGAGCTATCCTGTAGTGTTTGACCAGTATGGGGATTTCTTCCCTGATGATGTTTTGGGTGTACTTCCTCACAATGAGTAGAATTTTACATTTACTTGTACACCGAGACAACATAGATTTATAGAGAAGTGTATTTGATGGGTCCCGAGGAGCTTTTTGAGCTTCCGGTACAGTTGGAGGACTTACAGGGGAAGGGGTTCATTGGAACCAGTGTTTCTCCTTGGACATCCCCGATTTTGTTCGTCAAGAAGGCATGTGGGAGCTTGGGACTTGTTTTTACTTTCGGCGCCTGAACCAGGTGACCGTGGACAACAAGTACCCACTATTGAGTATTGTCGACCTCTTTGATCAGCTGAAGAGAGAACAACGGTTCTCAAAGATAGACCTCAGTTCAGGTTATCACCAGATCAGAGTATGAGATGAGGATAGGTAGAAGATGGCTTTCAGATGTCAGTATCGCCACTACGAGTTCTTGGTTATGTCATTCGGAATAACCAACACTCCATTAGTGTTCATTGGACTCATTAACATGATCTTTCAACCATACCATTATCACTTTGTGTTAGTCTTAATCGACGACATTCTTATCTACTTAGCTACGGAGGAGGATAATTCCTATCATTTGCATATTTTTATGGACACAATCCGAGGGAACCTACTTTATGGTATGCTCATGAAGTGTTAGTTCTAGATCTGAGAGGTTATCTTTCTAGAACTTGTCATCTTGGCGGCTAGAGTTGCGGTGGATCCAGCGAAGATTGAGGCGGTACTTTATTGGGAAGCACCCAAGTGTGTGGAGGGGGTACATAGATTCTTGTGTTTGGCCAAATTCTAATGAATATTTGTGCTAGATTTATCCAGAGTTGTATCACCTTAATCAGTGTTGATAAAGATCGGGGAAACCATTCGTGTGGTCTGAGAGATTCCGATGGTGTTTTTTAGAGCTGAGGCAGAGGTTGACTTGTGCCCCCATCAAGAGGATTCTGGAGGAGGGTGTTGGGTACGTAGTCTATTGAGATTCCTCAGAGATGGGGCTCGGATGTGTACTAATGTAGGAGGGATCTATTATCGCATATGGTTCTCGTTATTTGATACAACATGAGAAAAACAACACTACCCATGACCTGGAGATAGAAGTAGTGGTCTTTTCTTTGAAGATGTGGCGACATTACTTGATGGGTGAACTTTTTATAGTCTACTCAGATCACTAGAGTCTCAAGTATATCTTCTCGTAGAAGGACATGACCCTAAGAAAATAGTGTTGGCTTTAGTTCCATCAATACTATGAAATTGAGATAGTATATACTCATGGGAAGGGGAAGGTTGTAGCAGATGCACTCAGTAGGTGATCTGGTATACAGCTGCTAGGTGAGAAGATGGAGCAGCTGGCCGCTTTATGTGTATCCTTTTTGGGTCAAGATGGAGAAGTTTTTTTTCAGTCGCTTATAGTCACTCCCCAACTCCTTCAGCGAATCAAGGAGGTGCAACGTGGGGACACTGACTGCGAGGCTTGATGTGTTCCAATATCCTTATGGCAGGTGCCAAATGGATTTTCTAATGGTGGGGAACATGTCATCTTTTTTAGGAGACATACCATGGTACCCGTGTCTCTTCAGGAGAATGGGTAGAGGGAGTTCCACACATCTCCTATAGCAGTACATGAAGGATTTGAAAAGATATACCAGGATCTCTGATGACAGCACTGGTGGTTTGGAAAGAAGAAAGTAGTAGTAGAGTTCGTCTCTCGGTGCCTCATTTGTTAACAAGTGAAGGCATAACATCAGGTTCCAGCATGCTTAGTTTATCCTTTAGTGGTCCAAGAGTGGAAGTGGGATAGAATATCCATGGACTTCGCGACAATACTTCCAAGTACTTCCAAGGGTCATGATTCTATTTGGGTTATCATCAACCGACTCACCATGTCGGCCCACTTCCTACCGATTAGAGAGAATGGTTTAGTAGAGAGCTTGGGATGCCTCTATTTGCAAGAGATTGTGTGAATACATGGAGTAACCTAGAAAGTTGTACTCGATCATGATGCACTTTTTATTTCCCGGCTATGGAAGGGTTTGCTGGAGGCTTTCAGGACGCAGCATTGTCTGAGAACCGCCTTCCATCGTCAGACGGATGGCCAGACTGAGGGGACCATTCAGACACTTGAGAACATGTTGCGTTCTTGTGTCCTCACCCTTGGGTGAATCTGGGAGGATCACATGCCTTTGGTGTTTTTTTCATACATCAACAACTATCACTCCACCATTGTGATGGCACAATTCGAGGCCCCGTATGACCGAACTTGCAGACCGCCTTTGTGTTGGACTGACCAAACGGAGTCAACACTCATGGTACGAGAGATGGTACGAGCTACCACAAAGAAGGTATTGATCTTCCAAGAGTGGATAAAGACTGCATAGAACATGAATAATTCTTATTCCGGCAAAAGATAGAGACCTATGGAGTCTAAGGATGGTTACAACATCCTTCTACATGTCTCACAACGATAAGGTTTTCAGATATTTGGTCGGGGCGACAAGTTAAATCCGAGGATCGTTGGACCCTTTCAGGTCCTCAGCATTGTTTCTGAGGTGGCTTACCACGTAGCTCTATTACCACAACTGCATTGGGTGCACGAGGTTGTCCATGTATCCCAACTGAGGAGATACATGCATGACCCTTCACACATCATTAACTAGGGAAAGCATGATATCGACGATGGGGTGACATTTTCGGAGGTTCCAGTGAAGATTGAAGATTGATAAGAGAGATTCCTTTGGGGGTGATCGATACCTTGGGTGCGTGTAAGTTGGAATCACGAGCACCTACAAGAGAGCACATGGGTGTGGGAGGATTAGATTCATGCTCAGTACCCCCACTTGATTTCGTAGTTTTTGTAAGGAGGCATTCATCAATGAAAATACCTGAGGTGGGGAGAATGTAAAGACTCGTAAATTACATGTAATTTTTTAATTTGTATGAGAATTTTACGAGTCTAAAAAAATTAACGGTACATGATTCTGAGGACCGATGTGGCCAGAATAAATTTATGAACATTTTTAGGTATGTATAGTAAACGTGTGAGTGGGTTTTTGTTTCTTTTGAACCGGTGCTCAGAATTTATATCCGAGGACACCATTTCACTCACAGCATCGATATTCTCTTAAAGTGACCTTCATCTTGACCATATTAGGTTATGGGTTAATGTGAGTTTTTGTGTTTTTTATGGAAACAAAAATAAAATATAGAACAACTTTTATTTTAATTTTATAACCTCTCTTTTTAAATTATGACTGTGGGGACCACCCAAGCTAGAAAACACCCATTTTGAATTCTAGTGGAGGGTACCACCCAAACCCATATTTAATATGTGGATATCCCTTGGAATCCTCCCATTTAATTGTGCCAATTAAATACAATTAATTGTTCCACTTAATTGTTCCAACCCAGTATAATTAATAGTTCCATTTAATTATGTGAAGCAATTCAATTAATTGTGCCATTTAATTATGCCAACATTAATTGTGCGAACGTAAAAAATAAATTGAAAAATATTTTTTAATTTTTTGTCTCCTCATTTCCTTGGGGAAATAATTGGTGAATGGGAGGCTTGTAGAGAACATTGGAGAAAGGTTTTCTCCAATAAAGAACGTCCTCTACAAAAAAGAGCATATATCGGAGGCATGAACGAGGACGATGCACGAGCCCGACTTCAGAAGCGTGTTGTAGAACCGAAGATCATTGGAACTCTGATTGCCTTCACTGAATTCATTCTGCGACTCTTCCAATGAGCAATAGAGTTAGGGTTTATTGTAGTTTGTATGATCCCTTACCCCGTTCCTGTGGTTCTTCATGATTAATGAACATTTAAGCCGATTTCTACGGTTATAATGCGGAGGGTGCTGGCCAAACAAACTCTGCCTGACCTCTCCGCAACCTAAGTGAAATTTTGATGGTCTTGAATCAATGGAGACATCCTAAGGTGAGTGAAGAAATTTTTGGAATGAAGATCATGCCAATGGGGAACACCTGATGGCACGAAGAACGTCGCTAGAGACCGTGCAAGCTACCAACACCGAAGGGCTCAGGTGCGGTGCCCAACACTCTAGCCAGCCGCGAAAAAGATGGTGGCATGGTCGCGCCATCAGTGAAGGGATGAGTCCCATCCTCTGAAACAGAGACATGGCGGCGGCCTACTGCATGATGGAGAGGTGGGGGCACTCGTCCGCAACACCGAGCTTTTAGGATCCGCGACCATGTGCCACATCGGCGAGACAAGGGCTTCCGGCTCACAGTCGACTGCAAGGGATGGTGGGGAAAATGAACATGCCGCATTGAGGAGGCTGGCTGACTGGCCATCCGTGAGCCCAGCGGGTTGGGTCAGGCTAGGCTAGGTCGAACCGGGTCGGTCTGACCTGGTCGGACCAGACGCAGACCATCATTTACCCTTTTGATTCTTTCGGCCCTATCTTGAGCTACGAGCATCCATTTGACAAACCATATGTGGTGGCAGAAACCTCATATGGAGAAGGTACATTTGGTATACCCCACATGATTTTAGATAATGTTGGCGTAGGTCGGGTTTTATCAGACACGAATTCAACCGGGCCCTCGAGACTAGAAGGCCAATAACATACAGAACTAGGAACATATTGACACACATTATGTTGGGTTGATACCACTATCACGTTGCAGTCCTTTTGGATAATTCATCATGGGACTTCATGGGAGTTGGAATATCGACCTATGGCTTGAGTAGGGGACCCTCCCAGAATAAAGAGAGCTTAGTGCGGGAACCTTGTAGCTGGTTGTAATATGAGAAAGGGATCCTATAGGGGTCTGTGTCTTGGGATCCTACGTGTGTATTTTCTTTAAGATCCTACATGGGACTTTGTTTCATTATTCCACGTGGATCTACTTTAAAAATCCATGTGGGACTACTCTAGGATCCTACATGGGTCTGCTGTACCAGGATCCTACGTGGGTCTAATGATTTAGGATCCTATGTGGGTCTGCTGATTTGGGATCCTACGTGGGTTGGCCTCTTAATAGCGTAAGATGATATAGTAGTTACATCTTATCATATTTACTACCATATCTATGTTATAACTAGTGTGATCTGAGTCCTTACCATCATGGAAATACCTTTGTGGTATTCTTTTGTGTGGCATAACTTTGTGGTACTTACCTTCATGGTGATAACATTTTGGAATTATTCTGTGCGGCGTGCCTTTGTGGTACTAACCTCCATGGTGATACCTTCGTGGTATTCTTCTTTGTGGAATTACCTTTGTGGTACATTCCCTTTTGGTGTTAACTTCATGGTATTCTTTCCAACATGGAACAGTTGTACATCGGTAAAGAGTTGGGCATTGTGTTTCCTCATGAAAGAGATGGGTATACATGAAAACATAGGTATATGTTTGGGAATATACCTATGTAGGGTTGTCAGATGTTTTCAAACATTGTGGTTTATCATTTGTGGGTTTTGTGAGAACTTCTAGGGTCTCAGAGTCCCTACTAAGTATGGTTATACTCACCCATGCACGGGCTACTCCCACACATTGTTGTGTTTGGTGCAGACGAATGACATCACTAACTAAAAAAGAGTGTACCAGGACTGGAGGTAGCTCAGAGGTGGACATTAAATGAGGTGTACCACAAAGATGAACATTCGAGAGCTGTACCTACCATTCATGTAGGGTCCTTGGTGAGATTTCAAATGAGTAGTTTTAGTTTACTTTCACTTTTCATTTTTCTTGTACTTTCCAGTTCAGCTTGTATTCCAACCCCTTTTTTTGATGTACACACACTTTTTAATATAAAATTTACTTATGTTAATATATTTTTGTGTTCTCGGTTGCGTGTGTTTATTTGTTATAATGTAAATTTCTTCCTAGTTTTCATGGAATATACTTTTTGGTGCTAGCCACCAACCCCAAGGCAATAGAAGGCGGGTTTGGGGTAGTCACAGCATGGGCCTCGGGGGACAGGTCGTGACTTGTAGAAATTTCCTTACCACCAGGAACTAAGTCAATAGTAAACTCAACTTCTCAATTATGAATAACCCATGGAAAATAATCTAGAAAATCATCCATGTTTTCATTTACCACTGGTAGATCATTAATCTGGATAGTTCTCTAATCTTCCAAAATATGAGCAAGTTGACTCTCATTTCCACATGTTATTTGTTTCTTATATTCCTAATATGATATTAATGGTATGGGTTCATTATTGTAAAAATACTGAAATTATTTATGAAAAAAAACTTATTGGTCTCTACAATATATCATAGCCTGATAAAAATAAAGGCAGTCAATAACTAGAATAACGTCAAACTCCACTAGAGGAAAAAACATGGTTTGAAGGTAAACACTTACCACTAATAATGATAGGAAGATTCTTATAATTTCTTTTTCCAACAATATTTCAACTAGGTATTTTTACAATGAGATATGGTTTCATCTCATGAGGTTGAATTAACAATTTCACAAAAAAATTCTAAAAATGAAGCAATATGTAGAACCTGAATCAAACAACAAATTTATAAAATCTATTAAAACAGGAAATGTACCAAAGATCACCTCATTTGATGGCTAAACATCTGATGAAGTGGTTGAAAATGACAAACCCTTCAATTTCCTATCTTGCTGATTCCCTTCTTGAGTATCTAGCTTTAGACAAACATCATAAAAATGACCCAATTCCATACAGTTAAAGCTTCTCATCATCATATTCTAATTGATTTTTTGATCATTTTTTTACACTCATGAGACATGTGTCAAAACTTTCAATATAGCTATCCTATCATAGAATTTACTAGAAATTCACTACGATACCATTTACAAACATTACAAAGAAAGGGAATTTAATTTTCTTACCTCAAGACTTATTTGAAAAGTACTTCCCCATTGTCTTCCAACCTGATCACATCTAATTCTTGTCATCCTGAGGAACATCTATGTTTAAAACTCCATATCAACATTTTCAGCAAAACAAAAAAGTTTTTCATATCTTCTAGCCTTTTTTTATGCTAAGGATCTTTGCAAAAACAGTTTCAAACCAAAGAAATATATATTAATTTTACTTTCAACATTCTGAGTAAAATCATGCAAATACATGGTTAGTCTTGTAAAATAGGCCTCATATTCTACCATATAATAATAAACTTTATACATCAGTTCCAAAAAAAATTTCTCCATTCTGAGTCGAACAGTTTTGGGAAAATATTTTTCAAGAAAAATACTCTTAAAATCATCATGCTCATAACTATAAAGATTGTATATTTTTCTCACATTATTAACCATATAACACCATTGATATTTTTCACCTTCTAAATGATAAATTTCTAGTATAAAATTTGATGTTCCAAACATCACATAACATGAAATATCTTTTCCAAAGCATTGATCCATCCTTCAACTGTCACTGGATCTGCAGTTCCACTGAATGCTGAAGAATGTTTCCTCATTAAAAGATATACAGAAGAAATGTATCATTAGTGTTGATCATGGTCCTATCTAGAATGAATACCACCACATTTTATTACTTCATTCAACTAATCCATTATTATCACAAACTACTCAGTTCTGATTCCCACAATTTTAGGTTTTAGATACAATTAAAAATCCGTTGATTGGTTCCTTCCTACATCAAAATTTCAATTTCTTAGGTGGAAAACCATTTTTAACAAACATAACATAGATGAAGAAACCAGGAAATCATTAAATACTATAACCTATAAAATAAATTATAGATTAAAAATCAGTTATGTTATTCTTTAAATATCATCCCAACCACTAATGTTATCTAAACCATCATCTGATACAAACTATTTGGACCCATCCTTAAAATGATACTTAGTCTTGAATTTTATTCCAGAATATACATTATTACACTTTGAGGAATCTTTTTTGGATAGTGTTATTGATAATTAGGATACTATACATACATAATATAGCACAATCATATAAGAGGATCCTTCATAAAATAGTTTCAATTTTATTCAAAATACAAATCCTTGAAACATAAAGCATAATTTATTTGACAACACTCTATATCAAACATCATGAATCATTTATTTCTCTTACCCATCCATTTATGAAGTAAAAAACGTTTTAAAATATGGGATGAGTATAAAGATCATTAAGGTATATAATGATACAAATTGTTTTTCATGGTATGACATAAAAACCAATAAAACCCATTATCAAAAAAACTCATATAAAAACTTCATGTAGTTTCCTTGGGACATATTTAACATGTCACATTTACATTAACCCATACACATAGAATAACACTTGGTCATGCTCTGTCTCTGGTGTACCCAATGCATTAGAGAGCTATAATGGGGCTCACCTGTCATATCTTGAGCTATAATGGGCTCAACCAAACATATCTTAAGCTATAATGGGATAAAATCAAAATATAATGAGCTATAATGGGTTAAAACCAACATCAATTATGTACAAATATCATATAATGGTAAAAAATAATCTAGAAATCAGGAGAAACTACTTTTTCCACTCACATAAAAAAACTTTTGAAATTTATTAAATAGATTTCTAAAAGGATTTTAAAAGGAACATCCGTTAAAATATAATTTGAGTGGGAATTAATATAATATAATGGATACATGTATATACTGTAAATACACAAAGTGGAAGATAATATATAGAAAAATTCATCTAACCATTAATAATAAAACCGTATAATGAATAAAGAAGAAGGTTAACCTAAGGAATGGAAATTGGGTTATGAATTCACTTACCTAGGGATTGACTTACTTCAAAGTTGTTTAAATCATTTGTATAATAGTTTAAAGAGTTTTATTAATATATTAAAAACGCATATCAATGTTTATAATATCTTATATTATCATTTCATTTCATAATTACACCCTCTAATTTTTAGTACTTTTTTCCTTGAATTGTCTTCGGTGCGTTTCATTACATTTTTTCATGATTGGATCATGATAAATATTCTTGTTGATCGAAAGTAAAACATCAGAATTGGAATGGAAATGTATATATATATTTTTAGATTGATAATTTATACCATATATTATTTTGATGTTTGATTTGATGAATATTCATAAGTTAAAACATAAATGATATTCATTTAAATGATTTTAGTAGTTTTTTTAATAACAACTTCATTTTGTCTTATAAATTAAAACCATGAGTAGAAAATAATTGTAGAATTATGGATGAGACATAATACATTTATTATAAAATTTTTCAATCATAATAATGGTTTCATTTCTAGACATTAAATAATTAATGCAAATTGGAATCACGTTGTCCACGATGTCGGTAATTCGACACATCATAGACAATGTTTTTATACCCTGAATAAGTGAGAGAGGGGAAGAAGAATGTTGTTGAATTTTCCATGAACATGAAAAAATTCATAATATACATTATTTCTGGAGTTTTCATTTATCTTTTGTAGGAGGAGATGAGGAAAGAATACGAAAACTAAGGAACTTAAAATAAAAGAATAATTGACAAATTCATTATAAAAATTCAACAACCAAACAGCTATGGAACATGGTTTTAGAAAAAATATTATAAAGAGAGGGGACAAGGTTCACCCATATATAAATTAATCATAATACAGAATAGATTATTAATAATAAGTAAATAAAAACATGGTATCGAAATTTGAAAGTT
Organism: Viscum album; assembly: GCA_963277665.1. Lineage (NCBI taxonomy): Eukaryota > Viridiplantae > Streptophyta > Magnoliopsida > Santalales > Viscaceae > Viscum > Viscum album. Next base: position 447,849,838 of record OY728160.1, read on the forward strand.
ATACCACATAAAAGATAACATGGATGTTAAAATAAAGAAATTGATAATTTTCATTCCTTAAGAGTAACTCATAAAACATGAAGGTTGCGACCTTGTGGGCCTGTGGAAACCTTTGGAGGACTACTAGAAAGGTATGGAGTCCATAACATCATTGAGGAGGAATTTATAATGATTTTAATGAAGGAATGGGTTGGTATTTATAGTAAAAATCAGGGAATATTATAATGATTTTCAAGGGACACCTCATTAGTGGTATTTGTAAAACCATGAGCATTCCCATGTTATTAGACACATGGGAATCCTCACATATTATTTTACTGTATAGATTTTGACTAGGGTTACTACACCATTATTACATCGTTTATGATGTCTTTAACAAATCAAAACTCAAAATTGTATTTTTACTATTCACCGAAAAATCAATTGTTTCCGAAAAATACCAAAAATTCACCGTAACCATTTTTTGATGAGGTGAAATTAAAAATAAAATCCATTTATTGAAAATAGTTTTTTAAATGTTATTAAAATAATATTTAAATAAAATCATACATAATTTCAAAATTAACTATTTTAAAACTATAACTTCTTTTATATCACATTGAAAAATTATCCACAATGTTAATATCTTAACGCCTTAATAAAATAAAATAATAATACAAGTTACAATTCATTGGGTCATATTACTATTCATTTTACTATTCATATGAGTATGTTACTATTCACCAAAAAACATGTGGCATTAATCAGACCCAAAATAATATACGGAACACAAATGTAGATGACTATTTTTTGAAATTCAAAACATAGAGGCTGCAAATATATGTTTAAAGGGTAGTTATAAATATCTATTTAATATTATGTTTAATGAATTTCATTTATTTATTAAAAAACTTGGGGAGTTATAGTTATTGGTTCATTCCATCATATATAAATGAGAACCAATTATCCTCCCTTATTAACACAATTAGAGAATTTTGTATCACAAAATAAATAATTCAAAAACCATACAAGATTACTACTATTCATTGAGGACAATATTTTATTCTCTTAACACTAATAATTCATGTCTTAAGGTGTAATAAATTCAGTATCTCTCAATGTTTCTCTATAAATTTTAGTGATGCTCTTTCAATTTAATTTCTTATTCCACATTACATATATTTTTTTTGTAAAATAAAATCGAGATGAATCTAGTTTCAAGAGTATTCCAATATTTTATTATGATAATGGATAATATATTTGACACCACATCTCGAGGAAATGATAGATCACATCATGGATTTTGAGTACTTGTGGATTATTTCCTCCATATAGTATGATTATTCATTTTTTATAACAATCTATCATGAATGGTAATTATTATTTATTTATTTATTGATTAAATATATATTTTATAAATAGTATTTAATAATTATAATATCTTATCAACCGTATCACCATTCTATCCTTTGAAAAATGAAATGTTGCATGTATATATGAATTGACTACCACTTCCATTTTTCGATGTGATTTATCTTTCCATTTCCATTATAAATGTATTATAATAGGTAATTATTTAACAAATATAAATGACAAATATCTTAAAATAGTTATACATAAGTTTTTATAAATATTTTTCATTTTATCATTTAATCTAATGAAAACTGGGAACATCACTCGGATAACTGTTGAGGTCACCATCTCCAAAATGTTTTTTAATTCATTTTCCATCATTAATTTATATTAATCATAAAAAATGGGTATATAATGGTTATATATGATGTATATAAAATTATTTTCACTCACAAAATTATGGTACATTTATTCATTTAAAATTACTAGAGTTCCCCAAACAAAACATACATTTGAAATGAAGTTGAAAACAACCAAAAAAGAAGATTTTAATTGAGTATTGTTAATAAATGTGAGGATAACTATTATAAGTGGATTATATAAGATATTATAACTAATAATATGTTTCATATACATGACGTCATATTTTTTACAAATCAATTCATATAGAAATTAAGATATCATATATTCAATTGTGTTTCATGGATAAATGCTTGTTTTTTTGATCTTATTTATTTTTATGAAGAATATATACTTATACATGGAAATATGTAATCATGTATTCTACAAAATTAATTTTTTTATTGTTAATGATAAAATTATTTAATCTATTTTTTGAATGTTTTCAATGATTTAAGGGTCCATCATCTTAGATGTTCATATTTTTGGAATATGTTATATTATACACCTATCTTAATTTATGTGGTGTATATACTACCCAATTGGGTTACTGAATCTTTAATATATAGATGTCATGTTTTATAATGTTTAATTTTATGTAATTTTCTTCCTATTGGAATAAATCAAATTATAACAATGTGATAAGGATTATAAATTACAATCTATCTTTTAAATAAATTTATTTATGTATAAATTTATAAGGATAAAATATTATGATATATCACTCACAATTGTTATTATTTTTTAAAAATGGTTATTTATAGATATTATAATTTTTCCATTAATTTTACTTTATTTATGTACTCAAGATGTAAATAATATCTTTTTTGAAAAATTACATTTTTTCTCTTTTTGACTAGTAAATATTTCCATGTATATTCATATTATCCTAAAATGCATTCAATAATTTTTTGACCTTTCACTAGTGATTTTAAAAAATAAATTATAGGAATGATTAAAATTAAATATTTTTTTATAAGGAATTGATATTTTGATTTCAAAATGTTTCACTTTTGGATTTTTACCATAAATGTGAATGTAATTTTTCATTTCTCATTCACCGCATGAGTGACTATTCATAGTATCATAGATAATTTTTTATTTTACTATTACTTTAATATTTTACTTTTTTCTTTTAAATGAAAATTCATTCCGTGATTTGTATTCGTTTGAAAAAAGTTATTTAAAAATAAAAATTTAATTCTCCTCGTTCTATATTATATTGGAGTTTGAATGGTATTTTCATTTATAAAAAATTATATTTAGATTCATATGTTTTACAGGGTATTTAATTTACTATTTCCATATTTATTCTCTCTATAGATGGGTTATAAACAAAACAATGGAATATTGAGAAAATAATTTTATTATCATTGTGGAAATAATTATTATTTTAATAAATATTATTGTGATAACATGGATAATATATTAATGGATTTTGATTATGTGACTTGTGGGTCTGTTATATCCCATAAATTCATTTTATAATGTTTAAATTTCTATGCTTTGTAAAAAGGTTCATGAGTGGTTATCCCATGAAAAAACGGAGGTACACATTATGTTATCCCATGCTCAAAGAGTTTAAGTAGGTGGTTATCACATACCCATTATATGATGAAAAACATGGTATATAACCCTGATAAATGATACTTTGGATTTTTATTAAAATAAATTTTTTGAAAATAAATTATGAAATAATTTTTTTGTAAAGTACAATTTTTATATATCACATTTTATTATAATATTATGATTAATTTCATATAAATTATAAAATAATTATTCCAGGATACATGATTATGGTCAATCAATCCATAGGTATGATGCTATAATGTTATCTTCTTTCCCTCATACGATTATTCATATCACATGATCACTTGTGATCATTTAATGACATCTACAATGATAAATATTACTGATCATCTTTGCAAAACCTTCATCATGTTTATTTCTAGAGGATATGATGACTTGTTTTATGTTGGATTTGACTAAGAGGGGTACATGAATTGAAGAACATATGGGTGATGATTTTGACCTATTATGTTACAAATTTTTTCATATCTGTCAATTAAACGACACTAAAACCATATGACTCTACTATTGAATATAATGAAATGTAATGACAACTTATTTACTAAGATGTAAAATTTAGCTATGTATAATTCAGTTCACCATTTTTTTATAAGGGAAAGGTTTATTTATTTTTTGTAAAGTAGGTTGAGAAAATATTACGGAGAACCATTAGTAAAATACATATTATAAGATGACATCCCATTATTTAGTAAAAAAATTAGAGTGTTTTTTACTAGAAAATTCATTCCCTTATTTGAAATATAAAGAGGATTTTGTTATGGATATATGCACATAGTTGTAACAACTATCATTAGAATGGATTGGGTATTATCTCAATATTAACTAGTGTAGAATGAGTGGGCCTATGAATACATACCTATATAGACACTCTATTTATATTTTTGGGATTATAAAAATTTTCTTTATAAACCATTTAAATGGTTTGGAATAGTTCATAACAATGGGTGAGAATAGTGAATAATACATTTCTAGAGATTCAAAATTAGGTTTCGAGTTTTATATATTCTATAAATTATATTCCTTGTTATTTTTTCCATATTATTAATATATTTTCCATAATTATACTTTTTTTGTTTTAGAAAATTTTTAGAAACACATTGAATCATGGAAAATCAAGATGATATGGAAGCAATAATTAATAGACTCATGAGAAATCAAACAAATTGATAGATTGAATATGAAATATTATGATTATTACTAACAAATTATCTTTATATTTGATTAAAAATTTATAATATTATTGTTCCTAAATGAATGAGATATTGGAAATTTTAACATTTATGTAGTTTATAGGGGAATGATTATTTTGATTCCTATAAGTTGGGATTGTAGGAATAATTATCCATGGAAATAACATGATGGAACAATTTGATGTTTTATGTGTCACATGAATTATATAGACTAAATAACTTCTATGGAAAAATAATGTTTGTTTGATTAAATGGATGAAAATAGTGGTTTAAATATTTTATTATTTATGGTTCAAATTTTAAATGTGGAAACTATGTGAATTTGGAATTTCATATTCCTAATGGGAATGATCGAGAAGGAAATCAAAAAAGTTTCATGATTAATCATTTTTTTTGTTAGTTATAAATATATAATGAATGAAATAAGAATTATATATTATTTTTAATGTATTCCTTTAAATTATATAATAAACATAAATAAATTGATGTCAATGAATAATAATACAATATTTATATTTCATATTGTAGTAATTAATTATTAATCTATGAGATGATGAGGCCTCATTAATGGTTTAAGAAGTAAACAGAATTATTGGAGTTTTTATTTATTAGTATTTCTACATTATATTGATTAAGTGTTTGATAAAAGTTATTCAAGTTATAAATACTATTAGTAATCTATGGATTTTTCTTTATTATTTGTATATAAGTATAGTATAAAATATGTTAAATGGAAATGATAACCTATAAAATCAATTTGGTGGTAAATTGATATTTTGGAAAAATGCATTATTGGTGTCTATGCAACCATTAATATTTCCATGATGTTTTGAAAATAATTTTTTGTTAGTATAAATAGATTATTGGTATTTATAATGTAAATTGGATAGGATATATGATCTCATTATTGGTTATTGTTTTGATGATGATGTTTTTTTGTTACCATTGATGTTATGAATTTCATTTTTTGAATTGTGGAATTTAATAAATTGATTATTATTTTATTGAATGAATAAGGATGTGGTTATATTTTTTATGAATATATATATTCAATGTGTTTTTATCATGATTAATCATATTATAATTTATAGGATAATTTTTGTTAAATGGATTCAAATTATTAGAATTTTTAACGAATAGATAATTTAATTTTCATTGAGATATATGATGTGATGAATTTTAAATTTTTTGACCATTTTCTAAATTTTTATGTATTAATAGTATTTAAGAATTATTTATGTAATTTTGGAAATTATTTATTTGTATAATGAATTGATAATATCACTTGTTAATATTAATGATCTTTTTGAGGTTATTATTTCAAATAAAGTAATAATTATTATATGTTATCATAACATGTGATGTCCATTTTTTAAATAATATAAATTAAAAATGAATAATATATCACTCTTATTATTTTATGTAGTTGAGGTGGCTCCTAAGTGTTAATCCCCATAATAATACATCCAATAGTCTAGGGTTCATGTAATTTAACTCCCATTGCTGGATTTAAGATATAGGAAGTGACATAGGCATGATGTAGGTTAGCAGTGAATCGTGATGGATATATGAAGGTTGTGATGTAGGCATGACATAAGAATGTTGATGTAGGCATGACGTTGCACTAGGTATTATGTCTGTGTTCTTGGGACAATTTTATTTGGGCCTTTGGAAAATTCTAAGGGTTTCTTTAGACCCATATAGAATTAAAACATTATATTCATTATAAAAATATGATTTTTCCCAAATTTATTTTTAAAAAATTTAGTATATTAGAAATTTATTTTAGTGTTTTATGAATGAAAAGTTCATAATTATCATTCCTAAACAGAATATGGGAGAAATGATCAGGGATGTTTATTTTGGGTCCTGATATGATATGTTGTTTATGCTTTCCTATGAAAAATTTGGGACATTGGACACCCATCGTGAGAAGGCTTTAGATTTACCCAATATTCATCAATCCTTATAGTATATTAATATTACTCTTATAATGACCCACCCAATATCATTGGCTTCAGAGTAAAACGAGTCAATCATAGGACTTAAGTGACATCTGAAATGCACCAAAGGCTGGCAATAAATGCCAAAGGATTTCAAATACAACCAGGGGATGATTTACCCTTTACGAAATAAACCAATAAACCAACCAACCCTAATAAAAATTCACAATATGATGGCTGAACAAATAAAATATAACTCAACAATATCATGTATCTCAAAACATCATCAGAGTAAGAAACAATTGATGAATAACCATGTATTAAAGTACATAATGGATAAACTTCACAATACTCTCTAAAGACCTCAAGACTCCGTTCTCCACAATCTTCAAGCTCCACAATATCTGAACATACCAAACGTCATGAGGTAGTGCTAAGAACTTGTGAAACATTAAATTTTCTCTTGTACAAAAATATAGAATATGAAAAAGAACAAAAGTGCCAAAGTAGGGTGAGTAAAAAATATAGTAAGTGTTCCCCAATGACTTCCCCACTGACGCCACTAAGATAAAAAATATTGAAACAATTACATAAAATAGTTAATATAAAACAATTTCTCAAAAACATTTAATTCAATAAATATAAACATGATTCCATGACCAATCATTACCAAAAGCATACAAGTGCAATTGAAACAAATTTTCCCACAAAGATATTTTTCCAGAAAAATAACTAATCGAGCTTTAAAATTATTTCACAATATCTTATTCTTGGGATAACCTAACATTATACAAACCCGTGAAACCTTCTATGCATGCTATGTTATAATAGTTCCATACTTAATAGTGGTTTCTTGTCGATCTACCATGTCGTCACAAGGTAAATGTTCCCCATATGACATTAACCCTTTGGCACTGAGAAAGAAGTTAAAATACAAACAAGCCTCGTATACTCAATTCCAATGTGTCGTTAACCATTTGGAACCAATCACATGTTCATGATACATCCAAGCCCTGTATATGAAACAAGAAAACACACCACATATGCTGAATGATCATGCCAAAACAACCCTTTCTATAAAGACAACTTTTTATTGAAAACAATTTCCTTCAAAACTATTTAAATTCCAAACAATTTCAATAAAATGATATTTTTTTGAAAAGAAATTATTTTGAAAACCCCTTTTAATCCACCATTTAGAAATCCAAAAAATCAATAATATAAATCATCATTTTAAATTCAGGAAACTAAAACCCTTTGCACAACTATTCACCAAGATCACACAATTTCACAAAAACCAAAAATCCGCACTAAAAATGTTTCTTCCATGCTTTTAAAAATAAATTTATTTTAAATAATTTAAATTTAAATCTATTGCAATCAATTATAGAAATTTTAGTCGAGAAAGAAGACTCTTACCTCAATGGTTTTGACGAAACTCGACAACAGACCAAGAACACACAAGAAGGTGGGTCAATTCTTCAAGAACGTCTTTAGTTCTCTTATCCTAGGATGATAACGACTTAAAATTGAATTATTTGGCCTTCAAAAATGTAAATATACACATTATAGGTTCATATATAAGAAAAAGTTGATATAAGAGAACTATATCTAAGAATATCTAAAAAACATGACAAATCTGAAAAAATAATGGTGATATACCTCAAGAATCAGATCTAGATTCCAAGAAAACAGCTTAGATATCTTCTTATATCATGAACAACGCCATTTTTATCCTTATGTGATGTTAAAAATCCCTATATCTACCACTATAAGATTTATATCAATTAAAAATTGTGGGATATAAGGACTAGTTTGCAGAAAATGGAAAAGAACCAAGAAGATCAGCACTTGCCCCAAAAATCAGGCATGAAATCACTATGGGAAGGCTCTAGGTTGGATCCAACTTGTGTGGGGAGGGTTACAAAACCTTATAGGTATTTTTATCTCTAAATAAGGTCGTTTTGAAGCTAAAACTAAATATATAGTGCATAAAAGTGAGCTCTTAGAAAATAGGATCTAGATTTGACCTTTGCGAAAGGTATGACCTCATGGTTTGGGCCAACCGTGTATGGAAAGTGGGGCCTTACTTTTTTTCCGAACACAACTTATAAATCCCCCTAACTCTACCATACATCACCTTTACACTTTTAATGGAAACAAATTTTTTATTGAAACATCCCATTTTATGGAAATACCCCACTTTATGGAAGTAACCCACATTATGGAAACACCCCACTTTATAGAAACAACTAACTTTATAGAAACACTCTATACTATAAAAACTCATTATTTTATAGAAACTATCTATTTTTTGGAAACTCTATCAAATTAATAGATTTTAAAAAAAATGTGGAAAAGTGTTATGTACCCAAAACTGGGGGTACTACATTCTCCCCACCATTGTTCTTTCTGTCCTCAGAAAGTAGAAAACCAAAACTAGCCAACAAGTGTTCTGGATAGTGCACTTTTATTTCCCTCGCATTTTTCCATGTAGTTTCTAGAATTTTACCATGTTTCCATAAAACAAACACTAAGATGATTATTTTCCCTCACAAGAATTTCTATTTTCAATCCATGATCCGCAATGGGATATGTACCAATGATGCATCTGGTTCTAGGTCGACGTGCTCCCATCTGATCACATGGAGAGGATCAGGGTGATAATTTTTCAACTGGGATACATGGAAAACATTTTGCACCGAACTAAACCATGTTTGTAATGCCACCCGATATGTCACCTCTCCAACCCATTTGAATATATCAAAAGGGAGAATGTATATAATATATAACTTACCCTACATCCTGAAATCACGATGTCCATGCCTTGGAAATATCATCAAGAAGACATGATCACGCACATCGAACGACAATAGTCATCAATGGTGATAGGAAAAATATTTCTGATGACTCTGGGACATCCCCATCCTATTTCTAATCAACTAGATCTTCTCCATTATTTCTAGGACAAGGCTTGGCCCGACTTGCGATATTTCACCCGTTTTCACCCATCATAGTGGAGAACGACAAGGACGCCCATACAATGATTCAAACAAAGCCATGTGTATCATGTCTTGATAGCTTTTATTGTATGATAACTCCACTAAGGGTATATTCCCCCCCATAATCCACCAAAATCTATTACACAAGACCGCAACATGTTTTCTAATATTTGTATTGTCCGTGTGGATTTCCCATTAGTATGAGGATGATATGCCATGTTCATAGTCAACTGAGTCACAAGGGATTGATGTAATCATTTCCAAAAATGAGATGTGAACCATAGTTCTCTGTCTGAAAATATTGAAACTAGTATACAATTCCTCTTTACTACTTCAGGGATATTGATTTTTGAAATATCCTCCCCTGTATGGGTTTCACAAATAGGGATGAAATGGGCCGACTTGGTTAGATGATCCAATATCACCCAAATGGAATCATGTTTCCAGACCATTAATGGAATACCTGTAACCAAATACATTACTATATGATCCCATTTAAACATTAGGATGGGAAAATATTGTAACATAACAGTTGTTCTCAGATTCTCTACTTTAACCTGCTGACATGTTAAGCACAACGAGATGAACTTGACCACCATCATTTTCATGGTACTCCACCAAAAATATTACTTCAATGCCATATACATATTTTTTGTACTAGGATGTAAAACCCATCATAATTGTTGGTAATCCCTAAAGATTAGTTTTTGACAAACTATATGTACAACCATCCGATCTTTGAAACACAAAACTGAACCCCAATTTTTTTTTCTATCCCTCAATTGTCATTCCCTCCATTGATTATCGAACTTATAACCAGAAATTATACATCAAATTTTTGTGTATATTTGATCATTTTTACTAAATCATGAACACGTTCAGCTTAAAAGAAATCTACAATATCACCTCGGTCTTCACAATCCACATGCATGTCGTCTAATACTGACATCAAATAGCATTCCACTAAAGCTTCTTTCGCCAACTAAGCATATGAATTTATATTAATTTCATCCTCCACCAAATACCCTTTACCTAGTATGTATATAAAGGAAATGTCAAACATTTGGAGATACTCAATCCAAATACCTTTCCTCAAATTAAAAAACCACCCTGATAAAATGTGTTCCAAGAATTTGTGATACGAAAGAATAGTAAATTTCTCAACAAAGGGATAATGTCTCCAGGTTTTAAAATCATGGATGACTAAAACTAACTCCAAATCATGTGTTGGGTAATTATTCTATTTCACCCTCAACTACATTAAACCATACGAAATCACGTGATCTATTTATATGAGAATATAGGCCAACCCTAATCCCAAAGCATCACAATACACCACATACCCCTGTCATGATTCTGGAAAGATCAGGATAGGTGCCAATGTTAGTTGAACTTTCAGTTCCAAGAATAAATTATGACATTCCACTATCCATTTCAATGGAGAATTTTTCTTTCTCAGAGCTATCATCGCTGACTCTTGTCGTAAGAAATCACTAACAAAATGTTGGTAGTAAATGGCAAGACCAAGAAAACTTTGTATCTGAAAAACATTTTTTGGTGGTTGCCAACAGATAACAACTTCAATCATTTCAGGATCAACTAAAATTCCATTATCATAAATAACAAGGCCAAGAAAAATTAATTCCTATATCCAAAAATCACACTTTGATAATTTTGCATACAAACAATGATATCTCTATATTTTTAACATTGTTTCCAGGTGCACATCATAATCAAAACTTGTCTTTGAATAGACCAAAATATCATCCACAAAAACCACAAAACAATAATCCAGATATTGTTGAAATATATGATTCATCATTTCCATGAATAACACTGGTGAATTTGTTAGAACGAAAAGCATGACTATATATTCATAGTGGACATATCTACTTGTGAATGTTGTCTTTGGAATGTCCTCTTTATGAACACTCAAATGGTTATATTATGATCTCATGTCAATATTGGTGAACCAGTGAGCTCCCCTTAATTGATAGAATATATCATCAATGCATGTATGTGGATATAAGCTCTTTATCATAACATGGTTATGCTTATGGTAATAAACACACAGCTAAAGAGTTCAATCTTTCATTTTCTCGAAAAAAACAAGTGCGGCCCATGGAGGCGTACATGGTTGAATGAATCCCTTGATTTCCAGTTCCCCTAACTGTATGTTCAATTACTGTAACTCTGTTTGTGCCATCTAATAATAAGGAAGGAATGTAGGACTTGTCCCTAGAAGGAGATCAATTGTAAACTCCACTTACCTTAGAGGTGGTCACACTGATATTTTCTTCGGAAAGACATATAGAAACTGATCCACAATATCTGGAATACTATTTTCCTTTATGTCTTCCATTTATGCCAAATTAAATTATTCCAATTGGTAATAGATCATTTAAACCATCTGTTCCAACAAGCAATTCTCACCTTTTTTAACAATCTTGTCTCTTCTAAGGAGATGCATAATGCCATCCATAGTCATGAAACTAACTATTCTCCTATAACATTCATTTTGATCATTGAAAATTTTCATCCAATCCAAACCCTGTATTACATTACAGACATCCATTTCCAACATCAAGAAGTCCCATTTTAGCTCAGCTCCATCAACAATTATAACACATGCTCTACACTCAAAGGCTTGAAATTCTCTTTCACTGAATGGAGTTTGTAGTTAAAAAACAGAAGGCATCATTTATAGTTTCAAACATTGAAATTGGTTCCCCACTTCCTCTTTATCTTAGTTCTTGAGTTCTCAACCCCTCTAGTGAAGACAATTGTACTTCTTCTCCTTTGTTTTTAGTAGTGAAAGATGTTGTTAACATATTATCTGGCTACAATACCAACTCAAAATCATGAAAATCCGGAATGATGATTTGGGCCAACTATTGGTTCACAAGTGGCTCGGGTGCATCCAAATTATCAAAAACCTCTTCTTACTAGTTCATATGATGCCTATCAGGTTCCATTTCTTATACCAACAACAAACTCTTAAAGTCTCACTCTCTAGAAACAGATGTTTTAGCATTTATAATTCTATAACATCAACTATCACAACATTGTATTCCAAAACAACATTTTTCCCATGTTCAATCATTTTGGAAAATACATCCCATGCTTTTAAAAATTAATCCATTTCCAAAAAATGATAAGCATTTTCCCTTTCAAAATTATTCCTCTATAAGCCAATTCCATATTTTATAACAAAAATTAACACTTTTTTACAACATGAATCATTCCTCGAAATGATGTATGCACTCTTAGTGGGATGTCAATCTTATATAATGAATGTCATGCTTGTCTCATAGGCTAAACCTGTGAAAATGAGATTTCAAAATCGTAGAAGTGTCACCAAACACATATTTACCCAACTCTATGGTACATTGAAGTTCGATATAAAAGGGTTAGTTATTTCCTTTTGTTCTACATATTTAATTTTCCCACAATCCTACTCCATCTATTTTTATACCATTTGTAATAACCCACAAATTCTCATCGTCTTGAGAGTACAATTAGTCATTCCTTGGCCTTAAGTGACCTACCAAAGATGCCAAAGGCTAGTAATAAATTCTCAAGAGTTTCAAATACAAGTGGGGGATGATTTACCCATTAAGAGATAGCCTAATAAACCAACCAACCATAACCAAACATCCACTATATGATGCATGAATGAATGAAACACAACTCAACAACTTCATTTATGTCAAAACTTCATCAAAGTAATCAATAATGGAAAAATAACCATGTATCAAAGTACACAACAGATAAACTACACATGAATCTATAATGATCTCAAGACTCAATGATCCACCATATCCAAGCTCCACAATATCTGAAAATTCCAAACGTCATGAGGTAGTTCTAAATAGGTTTGAAACATTACATTTTACCTTGTCCCGGAAAATAACACATGCAAACGCACCAAAGTACAAAAGCAGGGGTGAGTATAAAACTCAGTAGGTTTTCCCCAATGACTTTCCTACTCACTCCACTATGATAGAAGAGTTAGAAAAATTTATATAAAATATTTATATAAAATATTTTCTCAAAAACAATTTATATCTCAATATAAACAAGATTCCAAAATCATTAATTACCAAAATAATACAAGTGAAATTGATACCAATTTTCCGAGCAAGAGATTTTTCCAGAAAAATAACTAAACACGCTTTAAAATCATTTCAAAATATCTTTTACTTGGAATAACCAACCATTCCACGAACCCATGAAACCAACCATGCATGCTACGTTATGATAGATCAATACTCATGAGCAGTTTCTTGTCGATCTACCAAGTCATCACAAGGTAATTGTTTCCCATGTCGCACAAGGTCATATATCAACCAAGCCCCGTATATGTAATTCCTATTTTCCATTAACCCTTTACCACTAAGAACAAGGTCATATTACAACCACGACCTATATATATATCATGAACACACACCACATGTTACTAATGATGATGCCATAACAACCATTTCAATAAAAAAACCTTTTTATTCAAAAACATTTTTGTCAAAACCATTTTAATTCCAAACAATTTCAATAAAAATACATTTTTATTGAAAAACAATTATATTGAAAACCCCATTTTCATCATCCATTGAAAAATTCATGAAAATACATAATTGAAAATCAACATTTTAAATTAATGAATCTAGACAACCTTTACACAACTATTCACTAAGATCACGTAATAACTCAAAACCCATAAATCATAACAAAATAAGATTTTCCAGAAGTTTGTAATCCATTTATTTTAAATAAAAAAATTGGAATCTATACAAATAAATTCTAGTAATATGGGTCGATAAAGAAGCCTCTTACCATTAAGGCATTGATGAAACTCAACAATAGACAAAGAACGCAGAAGATGGCAAGACAGTTCATTAAGATCGCCCTTAATTCTCTTATCATAGCAAGATCACGACTCAGAATTGAATTATTTGGAATCCAAAAAAATATATATAACCACCATAGGTTCATATCTGACAAAGAATTGAGATTATTGAATTAGATCTAAGCAGATATAAGATAACAATACATATCAGGACTGAATGGTGACATTCCACAAGAATTGGATCACAATTCCATGAAAGCAGCATAGATTTATTCCTCCATCATGACCAAAAATATATATAGCCTTAGTTGACGTAAAATAATTATATCTTCCCAAAATATGTTTTGATCAAAGAAAATGAGATGGAGAGAAGGAGGAGTTTGTAGAAAATGAAAAAGAAGCAACAAGATGAGCACTTGCCCCTAGAATCGGGCATGAAATCACCAAGGGAAGGCAGTAGGTCAGCTCCAACATGTGTGGGGAGGATTCTCTAGTATTCTAGGGAGTGTACTCTTGAAATACATTCATTTTGAAGACAAAGATAAATATATTGGGTAAAAATGAGTAAGCTCGTAGAAAATAGAATCTAGATTTGATCTATGTGCAAGGTTTGACCACACGGTTTTGACCAACCATGTATGGATCGTGCGCCCTTCCTTTTTCTCACAACACACCTTATAAAACACCCAAACTCTCCCATAAATCACCTTTACCATTTTTATGGAAACACATTTTTTTGGAAAACATCCCATTTTATGGAAACACCCCATATTATGGAAGCAACCAAATTTATGGAAACACCATACTTTTTGGGTACAACCGACATTATAAAAAATATCTATTTTATGGAAACCCTCTATTTTATCAATACTCTATCAATGAAACAACATTTAAAAAAACACGAGGAAACGGGTTATGTACCCCAAACCGGGGGTACTAAAACTCTAATGGTTACTCAAAACGATTCCAATATTATTTACATTTATTATAGAAAACATAACACTAAACCCTAGAAAATATCATATCATATCTGGTGATTCATATTTCTAATCGACATCTAGACCTAATTACATAACACATGGTGATAGGAAAATAATGTGGATGTTTTTCTAGCATCTGGGTCTACTCGCGATGCTTTTTTAATTTCTTATCTAGTGTGGGATACCTTACCCAAGAGTTTTTATCATTTTAGAGGATATTATCTCGATCTATAATAAATTAGACCCCTTAATTTTTTTTATCATCCTCGAGCTTATAGGGCACATTCTTTTCTGAAAATTTTATTTCCCTTTTCTCAGTTACATAATAGGGATTATTCATTCTATAAATTGGTGGTGGGGATATATCACCCATAAAATTTACATTAAAATATAAATACACATAATATATTTCTTATAATACATCACTAATATTTAGAAAAAATTTAGAATACTAATTGATTGTTGTTAATTAAACAGTCATTATAAATAAGGAATTAAATTTTATGGTTGAAATAGTAATAAAAACTAATAAAATATATATATAAAGGGTTAAAGTAGTTTACATTTTTCCTTTTCATCATAATAAATAATTACTGAATTTTTAGTAAACTCTTTCAATGCCTTAAATATACGATTTATTTAAAAATGTTGTTTTCTTCCTTTTCTGAATAGAAATTATAAATAATGTATTAAATTTATATAAATAATTTTTAAAATTTAATATAATTTTTAAAATAATAATTCAAATTTTATATTGTTTTTTTAATTTATGAAAATATTTTATTTTATTTCAGTGGTAAAAATTCTGGTTATTGTAAATGTTTCATTTCTTATTATTAAATCATGTAATTTTAAAAAACCTTTATGTATTGATTTATATAATGAATTAACATTAGTATAATTTACATTTATATACTATAATTAATTAAATAGGAGTCTAAAATATAATTTATTCCTATATAAGTTCATTCCTAGGATTAGTAACACATTTTTCTAGATGTTTTTTTATAAATGAAATGCATTTTTAAATTGATAAATTAAATTAATCTATTTTTCTAAAAGTGTTTAATTACATGTGTAGTATATATATTAAATTAAATATTTTATTATTTAGTATATTTTTTTAATATGGAATTGAATATATGTTAACTGGGTTTTATGTAAAAAGATTTATTTTTCTAAAATTGGAATTTCTTATGTTTTGCATAGTTATGTTAAAAAATACTAAATAGTAAAACTTGAGTCACTTAAAACATATTATATATTTTGGAAAATTGTTATTAATATTATTTAATAGGTAAAATGTAATTCTTGGTAATAATTAATAGTGAAAAGATTAATATTTTCTTATAATGGTTAATATCAAAATTGGTTTACCAGCGGTGGTGAAACAAGTGGTATTGGTATGAATGAAACATAAACATGAATAATTATTATTACATTAAGATATTTTAAACACATAACATCCTATATTACAATTTGTGGACATTTTCATCCCCTTTCACATGAAATTAACATTCATTCTATAATGACCGACACATAATAATCATGTATATTACATTATGATAGTTGAATTTTCAGAACATTACAAAAATACATGCCCAAATATTGTAAAAGTTTAATTTATTTTGAAACCTGGAAACATAATCTTCTCTCATGGTTAATGATCTTAAAATTACCCCTTATTTATCTTACCATTGTTTACCAATACATAACACCATTTTCCACAAAAAGGGGAATGGAATCATCATAAATGTGTGAGCTCAGTTTCTCAGTATGGGTAATCTTGGGAGAAATAGAAGCATAATATGATTTTAGGGGTATGAGAATAATATAACATCATTATTATATCATTACTTGTATAAAAATAATGATAATAAAGACTCATATCATAAGAATTAGCGGTAGATAATACATGAATCATTATGGAGTCAAAGAGAATAAGTCATGAAAGTTTAGCATTGACCTAAGACATAGAAAATTGGAATAAATATCATATTATTAAATTGATTACATGTGTAAATAGAAAGAGGACCACTAATTTAGTTCAGGTAATAAAATCAGGACCTCTCATAAATTTATGTATATGCTACTAGGTACAAAAATAACAGTGTTATCTTGAATATTGTTCATGTATAAAAATAATTCATTAAAATTAATGTCTTAGTTACAAAACATATTAGGGAACTTCATTGTCAATACACCTACTGGGAAGGTAAAAACCCATCCCTATTCCCCTTATTTTCCTTTCAGGGATAATTTTTTCCTTCTTAACATGGTGGATAGAGTTTCCCATCTTTAAATAGTGTATTATGTTTCCCCATCTTCCAATGGTGGATCGGGTTTCTGAATCATCATATAGTGGATAAAGACACACGTCTTTCCCTTGGGAATAGCAAACACATGATTTACATTAATGATCATGTATTCCAACTATTTTCTAAACATTGTATAAGGAGATATAAATGTCTACCCATTTAATTTGTGTCTTATATAGGTCTCACCCACCCAAACAAATATCATGCATACATCTTCCACAACATAGAAAATATTTATCATATCATGACCCCTAAAAAGAGATGGTTTTTAAAAACATAATAGAAAACCCCATGAAATAAAATTGGTTTCATAATTCTTTAATAATATCTTTGCCTATGGATGATAGATAGGTTTCCTAATTATTTTATCAATGAATAACCATTGAAAAAAGTGGGTTACAAATCCATATAACCCATGGAAGGGAAAATAGTGTCATAAACATCATTCCATGAAAAAAATAAACCAATCAAGAAGCAATAAGAATTATAATATTGGATAATATACCGAGTAAATAACAATCAAGAAAATTAAGCCATCTTACATATAGAAGTATTTTTAATGACTGTAATAAATAATTCTTAATAAAAATATAATTTCAATGAATTTTCTTTCCAAAAATCCTTTTTATACAATGAAATCATTAAAAATTTATTTAAAATTTTTTTTGAGGAAAATATATTTTCCACTTTGAAAAAATCTTTTTTAATGATAAATGAATTTTTAATATTATTTTCTTTTAAATTGTCTCTGAAAACAATAATTGAAAGTATAAAATATTTGGAAAAATATTTTCATTGAAAATATGTTCAAAATCATAAAGAAATCATGAATTTTTTTTGAAAACACATTTCATTAATAATACATTGAAAAAAATGTTGAAAATTATTTGGTACACCTTTTCATTCAATATATATTGAAAACATAAAATGAATTCATAAAATCATTTTGAAATATATTTTCACCGAGAATACATGAAGAACATAAAAAATTCTAAAATTAATTTCGAATTTTATTTCTAAAAACAATTCCTTCCGAAACTATATATAATTTTTGAAATTCTTAAAATCATTTTGATATAACATTTTTTATTCATATAATTGAATATTTGAAATCAATTAAAAACAATTTAAAAAAAACTTTTGTAAAAAACTTTTAATTGAATACAATTTTAGAAAAAAAAGTTTATAATATTATTAAAACTTTTATTTTAAAATATACTTATAAACATTAAAAGTTATTATCAATTAAATGATGGTCATGCTGGCATGTATGTCTTCACATGTCAATTATTCCTTTTTCACAGTATAATGTTTAAGAAAGTGACATGATATGAATAAGAAAAGAAATTTTCTTTTAAAAAAATTAAAAAACATATAAAACAGAAAAAAATTTCATTTAAAATAATTTTATAATAGATATACATTTTTTCAAACATGATTTGGGAATCTAGATTTTTAATGAACACTAATTTTTGTCTGAAACTAAACATAAATATTGATTATAATAAATTAATTTTCTTCATTATCAAGAGTTCTAAAGGGTGTTAAAATGGAACTATTAATATTATATAACATTAATAACCAGTTTAAAATAAAATACATGTGAGTTATTAAGATATTAATTATAAATTTTCATCAATAGAAGAATAATCATAAAAGATCTTGCTAAAAGATGCCATTATAAAAATAAAATCGTACCACTTTGGTAACATTTAATCATAATAACCATGAAGAAATAATATTAAATTAGAATAAAATATCATTAAATGAAGTATATTTTTTATATAACATTAAAATTGATGTATATAAATATAATAAAGAATATATTGTTGGGTTACATGTAATTTATCTCAATGAAGGAAAATCAGGATAAAATTACATTATTGATTGGGTAGCATATGAAGCATAAAACCCATTAAAAATGATAGTAAAATGGACATGTAAATACCAAAAAACGTAATTATTTAAATCCTAAAATATATTTATATTCATTATAATCACAACAATGAATAAATTAGTGTCTAATGAGGGATAAGTCTCAGAGAAATAAAAGTGAGACCAGATAACCCTTACCTCATGTGTTGTCATTTTTTATAATTGTTAAAACTAAAAGTGTAATAATTATATTTTTATTATAAAACATATGTAAAAACATATTCTTATATATAATTTCCTCTATGATTTTAGTATGAATCTATGTTACCCTTTTGTTAAAAATTCCAAGTTAAGGATACTTTTTGGGTAATATCTATGTTTTTTCGTATATTTTATGACTTCTTATTATTGATACTCTTAATTAGTTCACTATTTACATGATTAAATAATGTAAAATAGGTTATAAATATAATATATATTAAATATATAAATATTTATAATAAAATATAAAATAAATAATTATGAAATGCAATAAACCATTCACGGAGATGGTATCTCGTACGTATACATGAACCCTATGTCTATTTTCTTATTGTATTGAAATGAAGAAAGAAAATGAAATAAATCTATAAATATTATCATAAAATTTGAATTATTATTTCATACATATAAAATAAATTTATAAAACCCATCAATAATACATTCCGTGAAAAGTTTGAATGAATCACATCACTTGGAGGAGGGGGTAGGCCACTTGTCAACAATAAAAGTTATAATATTCACACAAAATAATAAGTATGAAGGTATGTTTTATATAAAAATTAAATAAAATTAAATAAATCAAAAATATAATATATATAATATAAAAACATAATGTCTATTATTATTACAAATATTTAATGTTAGAAATAGAAGAACAAGAGACATAGTTTCTAAAGTCGGTAGTCAACCGTACACATCTATGATGATTGTGTATCAAATTTGATTGAATTGTGAGTGGGTGTAAGTATAACCCATAAAATTAAAAAATATAAGTGTACTATGGATAATTAGGTTATTATAAAGTCATTTAATTAGAATATTTGATGGTATGGAGAATGAAAATAATGCAAATGAGCTTGTGGAAGGATCCTACCTCTTCTTCGGGTAACTCATTTTGGTTTCCACCAAATGGCATCCATGGTTGGATTTATTCGCATAGGGGTGCTTATAGGATTAATATATGGACATTGGAAGGATATTGGGTTAAGTGTTTTCAAGAAATTGATGATTTAGTGGCATGAGGATGTGAGGGGGTGAATAGCCATTTATAATGGAGGAGGTGTGGAAATCCATTAAATATAAAAAGTAAAACAGTATTGATATGTCTCTCATAAAAAATGTTCAACAAAAATATTATAATTATCAAGAAACGTAATTATGTTGTTGAAATATGACCAGATATTTTTTTAATATGTTTCTATGGTATTTCACCACTTAAGATAGAATTTAACCATTAAGTAAATTCATTTTTTAATTTATTTACTATAATTTATTTAAATTACATTATGATAAATATTTGTCAAAACTATGTTAAAAATATTAGAAATTAGAAATTATTATTATAATATATTTTCAAAGAAACTTTTACAAATTCAAATAACATAATTGGGATAAATTAATTTAATATTAAACACACATATGAGGTATGACGATGTGTTTCTA
Source organism: Viscum album (assembly GCA_963277665.1). Classification (NCBI taxonomy): domain Eukaryota; kingdom Viridiplantae; phylum Streptophyta; class Magnoliopsida; order Santalales; family Viscaceae; genus Viscum; species Viscum album. Next base: position 447,871,017 of record OY728160.1, read on the forward strand.
TGTGAAATGTAGCAATATATTGAATGGTTTTAAACTAAAATTCCAATTTGAAATTGGTTCCAACAAAAAAACTATATAATTTTATAAATTTTTTATCTCATTATATTATAAACCTAAATTAAAATATATATTTAATATATATTTTTTTTGCAATTGAAATTTTCTATTATAATTATATATATTTTTTACTTTTCATAAATAATGAAACATCTCCAAAAAAGAACAAAAAATCACCCATATTATATTTTTATATCATTCATTAAAAATTGAATTTTATTTTGATTAAATATAATAAAACTTTAAAAAATGATATTAAAAATGGATTCCCCATTTAAGAGCATAAATCTACTATTTAAAAAAAATATCTTTTCATTCATTAAATTAAATTTATCATTATCTAATATCTATAAAATATGTTGGGTTAGTATAAAAATATTTTTTGAATATATATTAAATGTAAACATTATTTAAAACATTAATCACTTTTGGGTAGTTTAATTTATTTTGATAAAATTGTGTTCGTACATTGAATTTTTTTTAGATATCTAATTTAATTATTGCCAGATAGTTGTTACATTAAGTTATAACTAATTTATATCCAATTTATTTATTGTATATACATGTGTAAACCATATTTATGGGATAAATATAATAATTTTTTTCAAATAATACAAATATTATATTAATGTTTTGTAAAACTCCGTCTTGATAGTAAAATAATATATCCAATGGAGCTAGTGTTTTGTCTAATATAAGACAAACATATTGTTCTTTGTACTACAAGAAACTCAATTAGTTCTTTTTAGCAAAAGTACATCATATTGATGGGTATATTTTATAAAAAACACAGTAATTTCATATAACAAAATTAATATTTAGTGTTCTATGAAATAAAAATTCAAAAAGAGATTAATTTTATTTGAACAAAATAAATAAAATTGGGGGTGACATTGAACCCCCTTTAAATAAATTTCTCCCTCAAAATTTATATTTGTTATTAATTAATTATTTTATAAATCATTTTATAATAGAATACAACATCATAAAAAAGAATACTAAAAATTCCATTAAAATGATAATATGGAGCTATAAATGATACCCATCAACGTAATTAAAAACATTGCATCCACTTATGAGAGAATATGTTGTGAGTGAATATGGTAATTAAATGAAAATCATATACAACTATAGAGAGTGATAAAGATAATTTATCTTATGCCTAATAATTATTAGTGGAATGTTATGGACCTTAAACCTATATTTGTGAGATGATTTAATAGACTATTAGTTCAATAGAAATAGATTCATTATGCTGAATATTATAAAACATCCTTTTCTAATATTTGATGAATTATTTTAAAAAGTACACAAGGAAATATACCTACATTATTTTTTTCTATTTCATATAAATAATCTCACCCATTGATTGTGTATGTCTCAATTTTCAATTGATGTCACAATCCAATAAATGAAAGTGATTTTTTATTAATGAAGCATTAGTGGAAAATGGTATCCAAAAATCGAATGATTTTTCATTCCATATATATTTATCAAAAGAATATAAACCCATGGTATCCAATTTGTAGAAATCCTCATATGGTGATATAATAGTTTAATATATAAAAACACATTTTAATTTTAACTTAATGCTCTCCATAAATAGAAATCCTTATAACCCTTATAAAATATTGGTATGTAGTACATAAAATCTATGGTTACTATATATATGAAAAATGTGTTAGAATTGATCCCAATTATATCATAAATTGTGTATTGGTTTTTACATTCCAATCAAGTGAATAGCTTCATTGTTTATACTTTTTAAACATGTTAATAACCTAAAATACCATAAATCCTTATTGAACATCAGTATGTTTATTTAATCCATTTTTTTCGAAATATCCCATAAATCTAGAAATTATTTAATCTTCCCCAATTATAGCATAAAACACTTATCCATAAATTGTTAACTACATTAAAGGTATGTTGTAAAGTCAATTTTGCATATTCATATCCAACATATCTCAATCCAAATAAAATTATTTCATCATTATGAACATATGAAGGGTTATGATTCCAGTAATATCATGTTTTCCATTAATATAACATTTCCATCAAATAATTTTTGTAGTTTATTTGAAAAATTCAAAATATTTTTATAAATCCTTATGAAAAACATAAATTAGACACTCTATATTATTATTCAATTCATAATTCTTGAATTCAAAAACACAATCATTTTTATTTTTCTTCTTCATCCTTGATCAATATACAAGGTTACTTTATCCTACAACATAATACAAACTTCCATCCCCATAAAACATGTAGTATTATCATCATTAGAAATATAACCATTACTCATACCAAATTTTTGATTCTACTTGTGAGCTTTATACTTGGGAAATAAATTTTTCTATTGACCATTCATTCCACTAATAATACATTTTTGATTTGATGGTCTCTTTGGGAGGACACTATTACCCTCTATATTGTTAACCAGACACTTTATTTTTAATTTCCTTTTACATTCATTATGTACTTATTTGACATAGTCGATACAAAGTCTTTTTCCATTAGGACATTCATTCGGGTGATTCTTTCCACATTCATTACACAAAAAAATTGATTCTTCTTTAATCCATGGTATCCATTACACAAAATCTCAATAAAATCCTTCATATCTTCTATGTTGAGTCTTATAATAGATTAAGGTATATTTTGTAATTATTTTTCAATGATAACTCACTAGTACTGATCACAATATCATTTATTCAAATGAACAACCCATTTGAATTATCCTCAGTATATTTTTTATCACACTCAATGTTATCACCATTCTTTTTTGTTCCATCCATTGATAAAAACTAGAAAGAATACTTTTATAAAAACATATCATATTATAAACACACATAATCTTGAAAGGTCACATATAGGATTTCAAAATCTCTTTCTTATAAATTTAAGACACATTAGTCTAATAATTAGAGAAAACCCCGGGAAAATTCTTAGGAATATACATTGGGATATTACTATGTTTTTCTAATCTTATATTCTACTGGGTTACTACGAATTCCATTTTTTACCAGCTATAATAACCTAGTAATAACATATAAGGATAATAAATAATTTTATTCGAATATTTAGAACATTACAAAAATACACGCCTAAAGACCATAATAGTTTAGTATCATTAGAACCAGGGAACAATAGTCTTCTGATATGGTGAAATATCTTCAATATATCCAAAAAAGATATTGACCATTAGTAAATCTAATTATATTCTTTCATCATAAACACTAAAATGGATATATTAAAAAGGGCTAAGCTCAGACACTCAGTAAGGGTAAACAATGGAGACATTAAAGAACAACATGATAAAAGTGGTATAAGAACAAGATTATAAATTTAGTTGACTATATCCTTCCTATCATAAATCATAAAAAATACTAATGGAATAAATATTAGATGAATATAATACATGATTCATATAGAAGTCAAAGATAATAATTCATAAAATCATTCAACATGGATAAACACATATTTGTGGAATAAATAACCTCTTATAACATTTTGAACATTTGTAAATAAAAATAATTAAACTTATTTAGTTAATGACATCATATTTGGACTGTTAATAATATTATAGAAATAAAACCTTGTACATACATAACATTGTGAACATGTAATATGTGACACACCTAAAAAAATTACCTATTTGTGAATGATCATTTCCAACACTTACTATGACGCTTTATGGCTATTACTCTTTCTAGGCAGGTCACACCACAATTTATAGTCTTAGTCCATTCATAATTAGGGATTGATAATGACCTTTTTCACACAGTGGATCAGGTTTCCATGTTGTCTAATAATCTACTAGGATTCCCCATTTACCCATGGTGGATCATTTTTCCCCATTAACCCATAATATATCATGACATACCTATTTCCCATTTTGGATCAGGGCACACCTGTTTACCAATATGAATCAATCCCATCAACTTGTTTCCCATCATTATCTCATGATATTTAATTCATTACACATTTCATTAGTGAGAAATATAGGTACAACATATCACCTAATAAAAAAAATACATTCATGTTCTATAAGATAATGAATCTTACATCCTATCATGACTCGTACAAAGAGAAGGGTTTCTTAAACATCATATCATAACCCTTTATATTAAAAATAATATTAAAAATTTCATCATATAATTATCTTCATAAAATAGATAGTTATCATAATCATTTTATAAAAGAATATACCATGAGATGAACATGATTTCATAATTATATAACATGTGGCAGAGAAACGGGTTTCATAAACATCATTCCATTAAAACCTAAACTATCCAAGAGTGAATATGAATTCTATTCCAAGATCATATCACCTTTAAATGATAAACAAAAAATATACCATCATTTAAGGGATATTATTTTGGTATATTTTTTGTATTATTTCTTATAAAATAATATCATTTCTTGTTAAATACATAACAAAAATATTTTTTTTTAAATAATTATTTAAAATTTTATATGATATATTTATTAATTGAAGTATATTATACACATAGAAAATAAGATAATCTATTTTATTAAAAAAATTATTTTATATTTTATTTTAAACCATGTTATGTAAGCCTAAAAATATTTTCAAAACCCTTTGATCTTAATAAACATTGAAAAATAATAATGAATTCATTAACCCACATTGTAAATCTTTTTCTGCGAAAATAATTTGATAACTCATAAGGAAAGGTTAAAAAATTGCTAAAACCTTTTTCATTGATAATGCATCAAAGTCATAAATAGATATCTCAAAATCATTTTGAAATGACATTTCATTGAATATACTTGTAAAACCTAAGGAGAAGGAATGAAATAATTTTAAACCCCCATTTCTTTGAAAATAATTTGAAAAATTAAAAACAAGGGTTGAAAAAAAAATTAACACCATTACCTTGAAACTTTATTTAAATAATTACAAATAAATAGTTAAATAATTGAAATCATTTTTTAAAAAATTAACATTTTGAAAACATACGAAATATGCATTTAAAATCATTTATAACACATTTCAAATAGATATAATTTTGAAAAGCCTTTTTATTTGAAAGCCATTTCATTATAAAAAATCCATAATATTAGAAAAATCCCTCTTAGAAAATAACCCATTAAAATTATAAATAATGCATCATATAAATCATAGTCATGACAGTGGGTAAGTCAGTGCATGGAGAACATTCTATTTGCACCTTAAAAAGTATATAAAGGTTACATGATTTTAAAAAATAACATTAATTTAATAACAAAATTTTAAAATGAAAAAACATCTATAAAATTTCATTTTAGCAAAGTATAATAATATAAATTCATTTTGTATTTTTTTTAAACATGTTATTGAAGGTACTATAAATTTTGACGAAAACGATAAATAATGACCGATTGTCATATTTTTTTTGTTAATTATATTATGTAAAAATTTGTGAAAATGGTTTCATGTCATGTATATTACAAGAATAACAAGAATATAAGAATATTCATGTGAGTTTATAAGATATGGATTATACTATTCATTAATGGATATATAATCTTAATCAATCCCAATTAATAATGAAATAATAGTAAAAAAATTACAACATTTTTAATATTAAATAATAATACCTATTAGATAATAAAATGAAATAAAGATTTAAATATCATTAAAATAAGTATACTCATGATATATCATGTCAATGGTAAATATATACATCTCATAGAAAAATATAGGTGCATAAAATGGCATGAATCTCAATGAGGGAAACGTTATAGAAAATTTCTTTACTAATATTGTAACATTTGAACAATAAATTACATGAAGGAAAGATCATAAAATGGAATTTTTAATACCCATAAATTTATGAATATGAATAATTTAATACAATATTGTGATGTATATACACCACACAAAATAAATGATAGGGGAATAAGGCATAAGGATCACCAGAATAAATGTGAGATATCAAAACCCTTACCATATGTCTTGACATTGTTCGTACAAATTCAAACCCCACATATAATAAGTATATGTTTACAATAAATCATCCATAAAAATATTATTATATTAAATACATTATATGATTTTATTATGATATTATATTACCCTTCTATTTATAATTCACTGTTAATGTTATGCTCCATGTAATATCTGTGTTGTTTTTCTAATATATTTTTTCATCTTTTATGTGATAATTGTACATTGATCATGATTTATACATTTACATATTTAAAAACATAATATAAAAATCATATATATTAATTATATAAATATTTATGATAACAAAAAAATATTGAAATATGAAATGAAAAAAAACGTTCATTGAGATGGTAGGTTTTACATACACATGAATGTTCTGTCCATTTTCTTGTCGTATTGAAATAAAGTAACTAAAAGAAATATTTTTATAAATATATTATCATTAAATTATAAGTTTTATATTATTCAGGTCAGATTAATTTTCAAAACCCATATTTAATATATTCTATTAAAAGTTTGAATGAATCACATGTCATTGAAGAGGCGGTAGACCACACATCATTAAACAATGTTTTCGTATTTACATAAAATTTAAAGAATGACTAAATTATTTATATAATAATTATAGAAAAACAAATAAATATAAGATATCATATATATAGTACAAATAATTATATACTATCATTATTTCAACCCTTTAATTTTGGAAATGGATGAACAAGCGACATCGGTTCATGAGGTGGTAGTCCTCCATACGCACAATTGATAATTTCATATCCAATTTGATTGAAGTGTGTTTGAGTGTAGTTAGACAGAATAACATAACAATACAATAGTATATTATGGATATAATGGTTATTATATAATCATGTAATAATAAGGCTTGAGGGTGTGGACATTACAAATAAAATAGAATCTATTGTCGAAGGGTGTTACCTCTTCTTTGGGTAGCTCGTTTTGGTATTCACCAAAGGAATCCATGGTTGTATTAAATCCCAAATTTATGCTTCTATGATGAAGGTAGGTTTTTTCGGATAATTTTTAGGGGTTTTCTTATAAAATGTGTCTATAATGGTGTGAGGATGTGAGGGGTGATTTTCTTTTTATAGTGGATGATGAGTGACATTTCAGAAAATATAAAAAGTTAAAAAATAATGAGAGTTCTCCCATTAATAATGTGCCTCAAATAATTTATTATTTTAAATCCAATGGATGAAACGGTCTAAATATTAGGTAAAATAGAATTTTAACAATAATATATTTTATTTGGACCCTTAAGTTAAGGGTTGAAAACTAATAAAAAAGTTTTTACCTTAATAAATATAATTAATTTTAATCACTTTCACTAATATTGTTGGAAAGAAACCATGTTAAATGTATTGTACATTAAAAATTATTTTGATGAAATATAGATTACATTTTTCTAAATTCTAATCAATGATGTGGTAGAAATTAATCTTTAATAAAACTTGCAGACATGATAAGATGATGAGTTTTTAAAGCCAAATAGTCTAAAAGATTAAAGTGTATTTATGTCAAATTTAAATTTGAAATTGTTTCAAATGACTTATATTTGTATAATTTATTTACTTTTTTATAATTACACATTATAAACTAATTAAAATATAATTTTTTAATGAAAATAAATTAAACTAAAATTAGTTTTAAATTAAAATTCTATGTTTTATCTTTATAAAAAAATTAGACTTCTCTAAAAAAAAGAACCCTATGTAAATTTTTATGTCCTTATTTTAAAAAATAAGTATATTTTAAAAAAAAATTATAAATGGGTAAAAAATATATTAAATGTGGGTTCTCCAATAAAAGGCGGAAAACCAAAATTTTAGAAAAATCCATCATATTATTAATGAAATTGGATTTATTCTTATCTTATGTCGATCAAATCTCTTTATGTGAGTAAAAAAATTTACTGAAAGGTAATATATATGAATTTTATATAATATTCATAAAAAGTGATTTTTTAAATTTATTGTGATATAATGTAGTTTTTTAATGAATTTTTTTTTGCGGAAAAGTAATTAAGTAATTTTCAAATAGTTCTTACATTATATTTTAACTAATTTATAGCCAAATGATTTATTTTACAGAAATGGGTAAACTACTTATTAAAAATAACTTTATATTATTGGTAACCTCAATTACAACATATAGGTGATAAAAATAATAATATTTTAATAATATTATTAATAGTACATTGTTGTTTGGTAGAACAAAGCCTTGTGTGTAAAATATTATCTCAGAGAGACACCATATTATGTATAACACAAAAATATTGTGTTTAATATACAACAATATACTCTTGTTGTTTCATATAACACAATCATGAATTGGCATTGATTATAATTAAATTCTAACATACTTCTTTCATATAAAAGTAGTTATATTTAGGGTTGTGTGAAATGAAAATTATTTATGATATAAAATTAACTAATAAACTAAAATTAAAAAATTCTTGGGTAATATAATATCAATGGAATATTTAATCAAACAACATGTTTTCCCACGACTAACATAAAAAATTCCACCTTCTCCCCCCTTTTTTAAAAAAATAATTTTAGATCCTGTAATTTGTGTTAAAAAATTATCCTAGATTCTATCCCTCCATCACATATACAGGTACCTAACTTTTCACACATATATATCACATTTTTTAAAATGGATATTTAATTAATTTCACCAATACATTCTTAAGGAGTATTAATGTTTATTGTCATTTGAGGAAAAAAAATTCATTTTATTTTATGATTAATCTTCAAAATATCCCATAATGATATTCCAAAAAAATAAAATTCATAGAAATACCATACTTATGAACATTTATCATAACATGTGGATAAAAGAGACATTATAATGGGTGATCTTATATGACCATTATTTGTAAACATGGTTTATATCCACATATAATGAGCATAATTTCATGAAAACTTGAGAATAAAATATGAAATCCATATATATCTTACCAGAGATCATAAACCTGAATCATGGAATAAATCATGGATTTTTTTTTACATGAATCATAGTAAATCAATTAAAACAATACATGAGAATATAAAAATTCCATAAGTCATAGGTTTAGTGCATGGTCATAAATATATGAAATAATTCTATTGCTAGAAAAAGAACATGTCCAAAAATGTTTTAGTGGAATCAGTTTTGTCCCCAAACCAATATAATAGACCTAGATCACTCAGATAACTATTATTTTGGATATATTACCTTAAAACTTGTGTTCAATATCCATTATAGTACTATTTCTCTCAGGATTTATCTATCTCTACCAAATGAATTGGATGGAATTTTAGGTCCCACCATGGACATAATTAAAATCATACATTCATGTTACAAAATATCACAATACAATCAACATACCAGAACCAATAAAATAAAATGTGTTTCGTAATCATATAATCATAGAAATACATGTGTAAAATAAAAATGCTTCATATTCATTTCAATATTTCATCATGTCAAAACATAAGGAAAAAGAATTCAATTTTGTAAACATCAATTTATTATAACATAATAAATTGAGGGAAATAATTATAATGATTTCCTTAATTCATATCCATAGTAAATCCTGTGTAATTTTAAATGATTTCATCATGGATGTTAAATGGATTGTGAATTATCACTTGGAAAATTAATTGTGGAAAATCTCATTCTCCCTTTGAAATTATCTTTTTTAAAAATAAAAAACATTCAAAATCATTCTCATTGTATATAACCTTGAAAAAATATAGAAACCGATTTACATATAATTTAAATAAATTATTATGAAAAATATATAATTATATAGAAAAATTATTATTTTTAATTGAATTTTAAAAATCAATTTGATTAAAAATAAACATAAAAATATTTAATATCAACAATATTTATTATTTAAAATACTTCTTCATGAAAGTAATGTTTTTTTATTTTAAATTTATTATTAAAATATAAATAATTTTCAAAATACTATTATTAGAAAATAATATTTGACAAAAGTAATTAGTTAATAAAAACATTGAATGCCCCTGACAGTGGAAAATTATGTTCCTAGAAGACATGTAAACTGTCACGACCCGCCCTCGGGGTCCATGTCGTGACTACCCCAAGCCCGCCTTCCATAGGCCAGGGGCTGGCGACTAGCACCAAGGCGTAAATCTCGGTAAAAAGGGAAGGCATTGCCTTTGTAAAGTAAACAAACACCACAGAGTAAGCAAGCAGAAAAGTAAACACTATGTAAAAACAGAGTACAACTGAAAGTGCGGAAAAGTAAATGGGCCAGTATACAAACCCAAACTGAAAGTAAAGTACATCTCAAAAGGGAGAAAAGAAACTGTAAAGTAAAAGCCGCTACACCGAGATTTCCACTGGAGATCCCACCTGAAGGGTGGGTATAGATATCTCCACTACTCCACGGGTCCCACCGTCCGCTCCGAGTACGTCCCGCCCAGTGGTCCACCTCCAGGTACCGTTCTGCTCTGCAAGCCTCAACCACGATCAACGCTGTCCGTCGTCTGCAACCAAAACAACGTAGTGCGGGCATAGCCCGTGCAGGGGTGAGTATAAGCTACTCAGTAGGGACCCCGAGACCCCCGAAGGTCTCCCAAAATCCACAAAGGATAAACCACAAAGGTAAGATACAATCACTAAGTAACAACCGACACTGCTTAGGTATATTCCCATACATATACCTAAGTCATCAATTCCAATACGCTCCATCCTCCGAGCCCTAGTACAACTCAGTCCACACAGGAAAGTATACATATTCCACACAGGAGAGCAAAACGAAATCTACACAGGATAGCACAACACAATCCACACAGGAAAGCAACAGGATTCAACTCACACAGGTATACTTCATCAAAAGACGATAAAGATGATCTCTGATCCATCTAAGTCGTCGGACCCACGAAGGATCGATAGGTAACTAACCACCGCAATGACCCACACAGAATCAGGCCCACACTGGACCAGTAGGCGCTGGTTCACACAGGACCGCTGAGCGCAGACCCACACATGATCGGACCCACACAGGATCGGGCCCACACATGACCTATAGCACTGATCCACGTAGGATCACTGAGTGATGTAGTCGTCGTCGTCGAATCCACTAAGGATCTCTGTATTTTCGTCGTCGCAGTCAAAGTAGCAGTAGCAGTAGCTGTAGCAGTCGCAGTAGCAGTAGCTGTAGCAGTCGCAGCCAGTACTAGGGTTCTCGCACACAGCAAGCTCGTTCGGGAGGGTCCGCTCCATGAGCCGAGAGGCTGATACATCAACTGTCACAATGTCTAGAGTTTATGTATCCAAAAGTTTCTTATTTTCAAACGGGAACTCAACGCAATAGACGACGCGTCGATCGGACGCCCGGTCTGAGAGTTATTAGCTTTTTCGTCCCAGGGGCACGGTTGGTTTTTAAGGCAAAACCAACCCGACCGTACTCCACCTACGTCCAAACCTCGGGCGGAGTAAGCCAAAAGATTCGTCTCACTATGAGTAACTCAACATAGCTGATGGCACGTCAATAGGACGTCCGTAGCTCAAGATATGAGCGTTTCCGCTCCGAGGGCCCGGTTGGTTTCGTGTATGAACCAACCCGGCCGAACTCAAAGTATTTCGAAACATTGGATTCAATATACCGAATCGACCATCTCCATACAAGGATCGCATTGCCGCTGACGGTTTGTCAATCGGAAGTCCGTAGCTCAAGTTATGGGAAAATTACCGAAGTCGATTCGAAAACGGGAGGTACAGGTCCGGGCCGACCCGACCCGGATCCGACCCTGCTCGGCCGGCCCGGCTCGGCCCGGCGCGGCCTGGCGCCGCACGTGCACTGCGCGGGGGGGGGGGGGGGGAGGGTGGAAAGGTCCCCCGCCTCTTCCCTTTGGCGGCGCGGCATCACGCCGCACCTTTGTCAAACAAACGGCCCACCCACGTGAGGTGGCCTGCTTTAAAAAAAGAAAACGGGGGGGGGGGGCACTGCCCCCCCTTTGGTGTAACCGCGGCCCCCCCATTATGGGGGGCCGGTTTTTGGCCAGCCGGGGGAATTAATTCCCCCGGTTCTTCTCCCTTCCGGCCGGCTCGACCTGGCCGGCCAGTTCATCCTCAACGGGACCAGCAAGACCGGTCCCCCTTCCGGCTTCCGAAACCGGTGGCCTGGCTAGCCGCCGGTCTTCTCATTCCACCGCGGCCAGGAACCGGCCGCGACCTTCATCGTCTGGCGCGGTGCGACGGCACCACGCCCCTCCGCCGTGGCCCCGCTCCGGCCGCGGCGCCTTCGGTTTCCTTCAACGCGGTGCGACGACATCGCGTCCATGAAAATCCTTCCACGGCGCGGCGCGACAGCGCCTCGCAATAATTCCCGGGTTATTCCCCCGTGGTGCGACGGCACCACGCCATCTCATTCCATCCGCAAGAAAAATATTCAAGAACAAAGGAGGGGGGTTCAACCGTGTTTGTGCGGTCCCCCCCCCTCTCGTAAAACGATAACACATAATAATTATCCTCAAGATTGCAATGCTAGAACCAAGAACGAGAATAAAGAAATTAAACAACAACAACCCCCTACCTCGGTTTCAAGAATGATGTTCGTCAACGACCCACAGAAGACGAGCGTCGCGGTGGTCGGCGTCAGGGAAGAAGGGCATCGATGTTGTGATGCGAGGATTCAAAGTTCTTTGACGACGATTTCGTTGCGGGAAATCGTCGCGGAAGAGATGACGCGGAAGAAGAAGTCGTCGGTGTCGCGGGTATGATGTCGTGGAAGACGGTTCCCGAGAACGTGGCATTCTTCGTCGATGTCCGAATGTACTTCGCGTTCTTCGTCAAAGTTTGAAGAAGATGGAGAGAATTCTTCAAACCTCTCATGATGGCTAAGAAGACCAACCAAAATAAAATATGCTAAGTCTTATTTTATTCACACAAATATCAATTTGAATTTCAAAGGTTTGAGTTTCAAAAAACTCAACTCAATTAATTAACCAAGTTGTCAAGTTCATTAAAAGAGGAGTTAAAGGGAGTTTAAAAAAAAGAAGGTGAAGAGTTATGCTTCATGTGGACCCCACCACAATTAATCCTCCCAAGGGAGGTTAAGTAGATGTGGGTCCCACCTCTAACTCCCTTTGGGTGAAAATAACCAACAAGTTAAAATAAAATGTGTTTCCACATTTTTATTTAACTACTTATAATTTCTCCCAAAACTAACTTTCATTCCGCATAATACGAAACCTCGGAAAAGGTCTCCTTAAGCGAAAATTGGCGCTGCGAGTTCATCGATGTCCTCAGATTTCAATTCAGAGCACCGGATCAAAAGTTAGAAAATCCCGCTCATTCGTTCACTGAATGTACCCGATCCAAACTTCGGAAAATTATTCCGGGCACCCCGGGCCTCGGAATCAGGTGCCGTCAGAAACCGCGTTCTTGTAAAATTCCAAAAAAAATTAAGAAAAAATTTCCCATAAATTTTACGGGTCATTTCCTTACTCCCACCTCAAGGCTTTACGTCCCCGTAAAGATACATCAAAACTAGGGAAACAAATGAGGGTACTGAGCACGCATATGAGCCTCCCGCTCCCATTTTCTCTCCTGGAGGTTCTCGTGCTGCCATCTGATGCGCACAAGAGGAATCGATCGCCCACGTAGGACCCGCTCCTGTCGATCCTCTATCTCGACCGGGACCTCCGTAAAAGTCGCCCCATCATCAATGTCAAGCTCCCCATGGTCAATGATGTGCATCGGGTCGTGCACGTATCTCCTCAGCTGAGACACGTGGAAGACGTCGTGCACCTGGTGCAACTGAGGTGGTAGAGCCAGGCGATAAGCCACCTCGCCAATCCTGCTGCGGACCTGGAAGGGTCCGACGAAGCGCGAAGATAACTTGCCGCCTCGGCCAAATCTCCATATACCACGTCGAGGTGAGACCCGCAAGAAGACGTGGTCGACATCCTCGAACTCTAGTGGCCTCCGCCTCCTGTCAACGTATGGCATCTGCCGGTTCTGAGCTGTCCTCATCCGCTCCTGGATGACCTGGACCTTCTCTGTCGTGGCCTGGACCATCTCCGGTCCCACATGTGCTGACTCCCCAAGGTCTGTCCAATAAAAAGGAGATCTACAAGGTCGGTCGTACAACGCCTTGTACGGTGCCACCCAGATGGTGGAGTGGTAGCTGTTGTTGTACGCAAACTCCACCAAGGGTAGGTGATCCTCCCAGCTACGACCAAAGTCATGGACACATGCGCGGAGCATGTCCTCGAGAGTCTGAATGGTCCTCTCCGTCTGACCATCCGTCTGAGGGTGAAAGGATGTGCTCAAACGTAGCTGTGTCCCGAATGCCTCCTGTAACCCCTTCCAAAGCTGGGATGTAAAGCGAGCATCTCGATCGGAGACGATAGATGATGGCACACCGTGGAGCCGCACAATCTCCTGAACGTAGAGACTTCCCAAGCTCTCCACTGAGCCCTGCTCTCTGATAGGTAAGAAGTGATCCGACTTGGTGAGTCGGTCAACAATCACCCAAATGGAGTCGTGACCTCTTCAAGTGCGTAGAAGTCTAGTAACGAAGTCCATAGATATCCCATCCCACTTCCACTCCGGATCCTCCAAGGGCTGTACCACGCCTGCTGGAACCTGGTGCTCTGCCTTCACCTGTTGGCAGGTGAGGCATCGAGAAACGAACTCTGCTATAACCTTCTTCATGCCCGGCCACCAGTGTTGTCATCTGAGATCCTGGTACATCTTCGCCATGTCTTCAGAGCGAAGACCACTACTGCTAACTCCAGGTCATGGGTAGCGTAGTTCTGCTCATGCGGCCTCAACTGACATGATCCATAGGCAATCACTGCCCGCTCCTGCATTAGAACACATCCGAGTCTGGTGCCTGATGCATCACAGTAGACTACGTACCCTACTCCCTCCTCAGGAAACCTCAAGATAGGTGCGCTGGTCAATCTCTGTCTCAGCTCCTGGAAGGTCTGCTGACATCTGTCTGACCACACGAAGGGTTTCCCCTTCTTCGTCAAAGCTGTGAGTGGTTCTGCAACTCTAGAGAAGTCTGGAACGAATCTCCGATAGTATCTAGCTAATCCCAAGAAACTCCGAAACTCAGTCACGCTCCTGGGTGGATCCCATGCTAACATAGCCTCGATCTTCGCAGGATCTACTGCAACTCCCGCCTCAGAGATAACTTGTCCCAAGAAGTGGACCTCACGTATCCAGAACTGGCACTTCGAGAGATTACCATAAAGCTGGTGCTCTCGGAGTGTGTCTAGTACAACTCGCAAGTGATAGGCGTGCTCCTCCTCTGTCGTAGAGTAAATCAGAATGTCGTCGATGAAGACCACGACAAATCGATCAAGGTATGGCTGAAAGATCCTGTTCATGAGGGCCATGAACACTGCTGGAGAATTGGTTATGCCGAAAGGCAAAACCAAGAACTCATAGTGGCCATACCGACATCTGAAGGCCGTCTTCTGCACGTCATTGTCTCTGACACTGAGCTGATGATAGCCTGACCTGAGGTCTATCTTCGAGAACCACCGTGCTCCCTTGAGCTGATCAAAGAGGTCATCAATCCTCAGTAGCGGATACTTGTTCCTCACTATCACCTGGTTCAGGCGACGATAGTCAACACAAAGTCGCAAGCTCTCGTCCGCCTTCTTGGCGAACAATATCGGGGAAGCCCAGGGTGAAACACTGGGTCGGATGAACCCCTTGCCCTGCAAGTCCTCCAACTGTACTCGTAGCTCTCGAAGCTCGGAAATAGCCATCCGATATGCTGGAGTCGATATCGGAGCTTTCCCGGGGTACAGGTCAATATAAAATTCTACCTCTCTGTGAGGAGGTAGCCCTGGAACGTCGTCGGGAAAAACGTCCGCAAACTGATCCACCATTGCAGGAAAACCAGGACTCCGCACGTTAACTGCTCCAAGGATGAGGCTTGCCAACTGATGAGTGATGGGCTATCCTCTCCTCCGCGGAAGTCCATCCTATGCTGCAAAGGCTCCCTTCTCGCCGGTGAAGGTGAACCTGCTCCCGTCGGTGCGTAAACATCGCACCTTGTGCCTAAAATAGTCAATCTGCGCATGGACCGTAGATAGCCAATCCATGCCCAAGATGACGTCGTAAGGCCTCGACACTGCTACATGAAGATCCCAGCCGAAGCTCTCGCCTCCTAGAGTAAGCTCACACTGCCGGCACCAGTGCGTAATCGTCGAGTCTGCTCCCGTAGGAGTCTCTAGCCGTAAGGATTGAGCCAACGGCTTTGTCGGAATCTCCGAGCTCCGAAGAAGGGCAGCGGCTATGAATGAGTGACTCGCTCCTGTGTCTATAAGTACTGCAGCAAGGGTGTAATAGACACAAATAGTACCTCGAATCTTCTCGGGTGCGCCGTGGTCGTAGGCCTCTGCTGCCTGGAGCTGGGCCTGTCTCTGCCCGCCTGCTCCCTGTGGTCGGGGTGGACCTCCTAGTGGTGGTGGTGGCAGAGCCTCAAAGCGCCGCGCACCACCTGCTGCTCGGCCAGCTCCTCTGCCTCGTCCGCCTCCTCCCTGTGGACCTCCACGTTCGACCCTCTGCCTTTTCCTCGGTGGCCCCTCAACCGTCTGCTGCTCCTCGGCACGGCGGGTCGGGCAGTCACGAGCCATGTGGCCCTGCCCGTCGTACGAGTAGCACTGCCTGCCTCTCGAAAGACTGGCTCCTCACTGTGTGCCCCGCACTGCTGAGCCAGTGTCTTGAGGTCGTCTGCCCGAAGGTCTGGTCTTCCTGGACCCCTGAGTCATCCATCGACTGTCTGTTGCAGATGACTCTGCCACGTGCCGCCCTGCGGTGGGTCTCGGCGCTGGTCTAGACTCAGCAAGGAAGCTCTCGATCAAAAGGGCTTGCTCCAGTACTCCCATCTGAGTCGGTATGCTGAGGGAGATAAGTGATGCCCTAATCTCGTGTCTCAAACCCTGCTCGAAGGTCTGGGCACGGAAGAATGGGTCCCGTACCATGTCAGTCGATTAGCGCGATAGATCAGTAAATCTCGCCGAGTACTGAGCGACCGTCATGCTGCCCTGCCGTAGCTGAAGAAGCTCCTGGATACGCACCACACGAAGGGTGGCTGGGATGAACTCCGAGTGGAAGAGGGTTTCAAAGTCCGTCCAAAGTAGAGATGCCTCATCGTGCACCTGGAGCATCAAGCTCCACCATCGGCCTGCTGCTGCGTGCAGTAGGCTCACAGCGAGGATCACCATGAGGTCTGCAGGTGTCCTCACTAGCCTAAAAACTCATACCACAGCCTCCAGCCAGTCCTCTGCTGCCTGGGGGTCCGAATCCCCACGGAACCTAGGTGGTCGCTGGCGCTGGAACTCGTGCAGAGCTCCAAGGCGACGTGCATTGTCAGCGGCTGGTGCTGGAACTATCGGTGGCTCGGCGGGTAGTGCTACCGCCGGTGCCACTGCTGACAAAGGGCCCTGCACCGAGGCCTCGTCGCTCGGTGGGCTGTCATCACGCTCAACTCTCGGAACCCTAGCTGGCTGCCGTCGTGGGGAAATCCTAAAAAGGAAACAGTTGCGCCACGGTTAGAACAGTATACCTGGTGAGATGATATAAAGTAATCACAAAGAAAACTTTTAAACACACATGAAATCAATGTTTTCGTGCATTAAGTCGGAAATCAGTTGTCAGGGTCCTGGTGTACGGATACGTCGGCCGCCGCACCAACACTGGACTCCCTGGACTGATAACCACACTCAATACGCTAAACATTATTGCTTCACATAGAAAAGATTAGAGTTCGCGGTAGAACCGAACTCCTCTGATACCAATTTGTCACGACCTGCCCTCGGGGTCCGTCTCGTGACTACCCCAAGCCCGCCTTCCATAGGCCAGGGGCTGGCAACTAGCACCAAGGCGTAAATCCAGGTCAAAAGGGAAGGCATTGCCTTTGTAAAGTAAAGAAACACCACAGAGTAAGCAAGCGGAAAAGTAAACACTAAGTAAAAACAGAGTACAACTGAATGTGCGGAAAAGTAAATGGGCCAGTATACAAACCCAAACTGAACGTAAAGTACAACTCGAATGGGAAAACAACAACTGTAAAGTAAAAGCCGCTACATCGAGCTGTCCACTGGATATCCCACCTGATGGGTGGGTACATATAGCTCCACTGCTCCACGAGTCCCACCGTCCGCTCCGAGTACGTCCCGCACAGTGGTCCACCTCCAGGTACCGTTCTGCTCTGCAAGCCTCAACCACGATCAACGTTGTCCGTCGTCTACAACCAACACAACGTAGTGCGGGCATAGCCCGTGCAGGGGTGAGTATAAGCTACTCAGTAGGGACCCCGAGACCGCCGAAGGTCTCCCAAAATCCATAAAGGATAAACCACAAAGGTAAGATACAATCACTAAGTACCAACCGACACTGCTTAGGTATATGCCCATACATATACCTAAGTCATCAATTCCAATACGCTCCAACCTCCGAGCCCAAGTGCAACTCAGTCCACATAGGAAAGTATACGTATTCCACACAGGAAAGCAAAACGAAATCCACACAGGATAGCACAACGCAATCCACACAGGAAAGCAACAGGATTCATCTCACACAGGTATACTTTTTCGAAAGACGATAAAGATGATCTCTGATCCATCTAAGTCGTCGGACCCACGAAGGATCGATAGGTAACTAAACCCCGCAATGACCCAGAAAGGATCAGGCCCACACAGGACCTGTAGGCGCTGGTTCACACAGGACCGCTGAGCGCAGACCCACACAGGATCGGGCCCACATAGGATCGGGCCCACACAGGACCTGTAGCACTGATCCACGTAGGATTGATGAGTGTTGTAGTCGTCGTCATCGAATCCACTAAGAATCTCTGTACTATCATCGTCGCAGTCATAGTAGCAGTAGCAGTAGCAGTAGCAGTCGTAGTAGCAGTAGCAGTAGCAGACGCAGCCAACACTAGGGTTCCCGCACACAGAAAGCTCATTCGGGAGGGTCCGCTCCACGAGCCGAGAGGCTGATACATCAATTGTCACAAAGTCCAGAGTTGATGTATCCAAAAGTTCTGTATCGTCAATAGGAACTCAACGTAACAGACGGCGCGTCGATCGGACGCCCAGTCTGCGAGTTATTAGCTTTTTCGTCCCAGGGGCCCGGTTGGTTTTTAAGGCAAAACCAACCCGACCGTACTCCACCTGCATCCAAACCTCGGGCGGAGTAAGCCAAAAGATTCGTCTCACTAAGAGGAACTCAACAAAGCTGACGGAACTTCAATCGGACGTCTGTAGCTCAAAATATGAGCGTTTCCGCTCCGAGGGCCCGGTTGGTTTTGTGTACGAACTAACCCGGCCAAACTCAAAGTATTCTGAAATATTGAGTGTAATATACCGAATCGACCGTCTCGATCCAAGGATCACATCTCCACTGACGGTCCGTCAATCGGAGGTCCGTAGCTCATGTTATGGGCAAAAGACCGAAGTCGATTCGAAAACGGGGGGTCCGGATCCGGGCCGACCCGGCCCGACCCCCCTGGGTCGGCCCACACCGGGTCGACCCAACCCGGATCCGACCCGGCTCGGCCGGCCCGGCACAGCGGCGCGGCCAGGCGCGGCCGCGTGGCCTGGCGTCGCACGTGCGCTGCGCGGGGGTGGGGGGGGGGGGGCAAGGCCCCCCGCCTCTTCCCTCTGGTGGCGCGGCATCACGACGCGCCTTTGTCAAACAAACGGCCCCCCCCACATGAGGGGGCCTTCTTTAAAAAAAGAAAACGGGGGGGGGGGGTGCTGCCCCCCCCCCCCCCCCCCCCCATTATGGGGGGCCGGTTTTTGGCCAGCCAGGGGAATTAATTCCCCCGGTTCTTCTCCCTTCCGGCCGGCCTGACCTGGCCGGCTGGTTCTTCCTCAACGGGACCGGAAAGACTGGTCCCCCTTTCGGCTTCCGACACCGGCGGCCGTGCTAGCCGCTAGTCTTCTTGTTCCGCTGCGGCCCGGAACCGGCTGCGGCCTTCGTCGTCCGGCGCGGTGCGACGGCACCGCGCCCCTCCTCTGCGGCCCCGCTCCGGCTGCGGCGCCTCCGGTTTCCTTCGACGCGGCGCGACGGCGTCGCGTTCATGATAATCCTTCCACGGCGCTGCGCGACAGCGCTGCGCAATAATTCCCGGGTGATTCCCGCGTGGTGCGACGGCACCACGCCATCTCGTTCCATCCGCATGAAAAATATTCAAGAACAATGGAGGGGGGTTCAGCCGTGTTTTTGCGGTCCGGCCCCCCCTCTCGTTAAACAATAACACATAACAATTATACTCATGATTTCCATGCTAGAACCAACAACGAGATTAAATAAATTAAACAACAACAAACCCCTACCTCGGTTTCAAGAACGATGTTCGTCAAAGACCCGAGGAAGACGAGCGTCGCGGTGGTCGGCGTCACGGAATAAGGACGTCAATGTCGTCAAGCGAGGATTCGAAGTTCATTGATGACGATTTCGTCGTGGGAAATTGTCACGGAAGAGATGACGCGGAAGAAGACGTCGTCGGTGTCACTGGTATGACGTCGCGGAAGACGGTTCCCAAGAACGTGGAGTTCTTCGTCGATGTCTGAATGTTCTTCGTGTTCTTCGTCAAAGTTTGAAGAAGATGGAGAGAATTCTTCAAACCTCTCAAGATTGCTAAGGAGACCAACCAAAAGAAAATAAGCTAAGGTTTATTTTATTCACACAAATATCAATTTGAATTTCAAAGGTTTGAAATTCAAACAACTCAACTCAATTAATTAACCAAGTTGTCAAGTTCATTAAAAGAGGAGTTAAAGGGAGTTTAAAAAAAAGAAGGTGAACAATTATGCTTCGTGTGGGCCCCACCACACTTAATCCTCCCATGGGAGGTTAAGTGGATGTGGTCCCACCTCTAACTCCCTTTGGGAGATAATAACCAACTAGTTAAAATAAAATGTGTTTCCACATTTTTATTTAACTTCTTATAATTTCTCCCAAAACTAACTTTCATTCTGCATAAAATGCAACCTCGGAAAAGGTCTCCTTAAGCGAAAATCGGCGCTGCGAGTTCATCGGTGTCCTTGGATTTCAATTCCGAGCACCGGATCAAATGTTAGAAAATCCCGCTCATTCGTTCACTGAACGTAATCGAGCCAAACTTCGGAAAATTATTCTGGGCACACCGGGCCTTGGAATCAGGTTCCGTCAAAAACTGCGTTCTTGTAAAATTCCAAAGAAAATTAAGAAAAAATTTCCCTTGAATTTTACGGGTCTTTACATTAACAAAATTCCCTTCATATTGTTGGTAAAATTGAATGTATAGTTTGATTTAGGAAATTTTCATGAATAATAATTTTATAAAACATTATAAAAATTAAATATCTAGTAAAAATATATATAATAAGTCATTTATAGAATATTAAAATAATAATTGAAAACATATTTATAAAACATAGATATGGATGAAAATGGGTTTTGGCCTATGATAGAAATTTAGTTGGTTTCATTAAAAAAGTATTTTTGAATCATGAATACATAAAGTGAGGAATTTGAATGCAAGAAAATTAATTCTCTATAAATGACCATTTTAAATGAAATATTATTAATTTTATGATATTTATATCATAATAATTAATCCAATGAATAAGAAACATAAATAATCATAATAAACAATAATATTTGTATCATAAAACCAATACCATTTTCCTACCATTTGAATAAAAATACCCTTGACATAATATCCCTAAATGAATCATAAAATATATTTATAATAGATAAATTCATAATATTTCATGTAATGGGGCATTATATACACCACATAAAATAATAGAGGTGAAAACCATGATGTGTGACTCAATAAAGAAAAATTGAGAGAAAATTTTTGTACCACAATGGAATAATTTGAATCATAAGACACAATAAAGAATGAAATTAAAAGAAAATTTATTTTCATGAAAGTAAGTATATTCATTATCTAACATGTCAAAGGGTAGTTTATACAATACACAAAAGAAACGAGTTTGGAATAGGTATTATGTATCCTTAGAATAAATGTTAATGTAGAAACACATTACATTAATTATTGACTTTCTTCATACATGTTCATATATAATATATAATAATTATAGGTTTATTATAATTATTTTATGCAAAAATGCTGATATTAAACTGACTATATGTGGTTTACCTCTAAAATTTTATTATATATTAATAAAAAATCCTTTGTTAAAATCATGTATAGAGAAATAAATGCATTATTACTCATGTATTTTTTGGTTTAGAATCGTATTTCCATTTATTTTGACCATGGATACATAATAAAAATACTTTTAACCATGATATAAATTGATTTATTGTCATTAAATAAGTATTTATTTCATTATTTTAATGTTAGAGATATAATATGAATTACACCGTTTAGGCAGACGATTGTCAATATGTACACATGAATGATGTTTCCATTTTCTGAATAGAAGAAATGAAATATAGTTAATTAATTTATTAAACATAATAAATTATATTATTTCCTAAATATATACCATTTTTATTATGACAATCCAAATTTCATTCTTTGTATACCATAAGTGAATAATGAATAACATTGTTTCGTGAGGCCGTATCCGCCGTACACATGAGTGGTGTTATCGTATTCTCAGGAAATAGGAACAAATAATGTATAAATTGAATAACATTTAAGATTTATAATAATGAGATAAATATAAAATAAAAGTGTTAAATTAATAATTATATATATGTGTGAGTTTATGAATTTCAATGAACTATATCGGCTAGTATGTCAGTTGTCAGCCATATACATGATTGATGGATTTATCTTTTATTTGATTGAAAAGGATAAATATATAGGTATTCCACTATAAAATAATAGCATCGAAATTGTAAAGAACCAGAAATCTTGTGTAAATATTTTTCGTAAAAACATGGGAATTTTCCGAGTCTGCAGTTTCTGACGATGCCTGATTCCGAGGCCCGGTGTGCCCGGAATCAATTTGTGATGTTTTTTTCGGGTACGTTCAGTGAACGTACATGTGCGATTTTATATCTTTTTAACTAGCGCTCAGAATTGAAATATGAGGACACCGATTAACTCGCATCGCTGGTATTCGTTTAAGGATACCCTTACCGCATTTGTGTTTGGTCGAGAGTGGATGTTAATTTTTGGGGATTCATAATAAATCGAATAAAATTATGTGTGACATAATTTTTATTTAGGCGGTGGTTATTATTTTCTCCAAATGGGATTTGGAGGTGGGGCCCACACCCGATATAACCTCCCATGGGAGTATAATTTGTGGTGGGGCCCAGAAGACCTCAAACCTCTCAACTCTCCTTGAACCCCTTAAACTCTTGAACTTCCCTCTTAATATGCCAACTCTTCCTTATATTTAATTAATTGAGACCTTTGACGTTCATGCCAACTCCTTGAATTTAATTAAGTGAACCAACTTAATTAATTAATTTGAGTGTTCAAATTCTTTTGAATTCATTTTTCCTACCTTAGAATGAGAGATTATATTCTTTTATTTGGGTTGGCATAAATATTTTGGGGAGAACTAAGGAGAAGATGAGAACTCTTGGAAGAACATCAACCTCTCGACGAAGAACGCTCCACAACATCCAAGAACGCGAAGCAACACATTTTATCTTCTTCAACCGTAGAAAGGAAGGGAAGAACCGCCACCCACTAAATATACCGAGGGCGTCATCTCAACTCGACTTCACCGAGATCTTATCCCTCTGACGTTGACGGAATGAAGTCCGTCTTCCGTGATGCCCGTCTTCCATGACTCATCAACGTACAAACATCAAATACGAGGTAGGAGGAATTTGAATTATCTCTACGTATGAAATATATCCTCGTTCTTAGACATTGGTCAATTGATATCACATAATGCAGAGGGAGTATGCCGATGAAACACGGCCTGATGTCCCTCTGTTGAGTCTTGTTTGGTTGACGTTGGAGGTGGAGATGGAAGGGTGCGGTGCCAGCGCACCAAGCCAGAGAGGATCCACGGCGGATGAAGAAACATGGTGTTGTTGCGCCACGTGGAAGGCAACCAGACCACGAAGACATCGTGTTGCGACTGAAGTGTGGAGGCGGCGGGCCACGGCGGCCGCTGTGGATCCAGATAGTGGGATGACTGGCTGGCCGGCTGGTCGGCCCGCTGGAAGACCGCGACGCCCAGAGGCGCCTCGTGGAGGAAGACTACAGCCCGCGTCCGCGGGCCGCTTAGCTGGAAGAACTGGCCGGTCAGAGGAAGAGGTGGAGACGCACCCCACCGGGACGGGTGGACCCCCCAACTGGGTCAGACCCACCAAACCGGGCCGGGTGGACCCCCCAGTCGGGTCGAACCCGCAGAGCCGGGATGGGCCGACCCGCCAGCCTGCTGGGCTTGACGGGTCGGGCCTGACTTCGCTTAAATGTGACTATCTTCCCGACTGTGCGTCCAAACGACGCACCGTATATGGGGCTGGGACCCTCATGATGATGCGGTCCTTTTGTGATACTCTAACTGAATTTTGGTCAACTTTAGAAAATGGTCGGGCTTGGACTGAGCATAAATTCAACCAGGCCCCTGGAACGGAAATGCCAATAACTCTCAGACTGGGTGTCTGATTGACGTGTCTTCTATTGCGTTGTGATCATTTTGATGAGACAGAACTGTGAGATTCATCATCCCAGGACTTCGTGATTGTTGATGTATCAAAACATAACTCTAGAGCGGACTTTCTCAGAATCGAGCGTGTTGTGTGCATGAACCCTAGAGCTGGCTGTGATAACTATTGTACCGGAATCCTACGTGGGTTCGACAGTGAAAACCACTGTATTGAAATCCTACATTGGTTCGACAACGAAGACTACTGTACCGGAATCCTACATGGGTTCGACAGTTCAGACTTCTGTTCCTATATCCTGTGAGGGTCCGACAGAGAAGCTGGTCCTATATCCTATGTGTGTCTGACATCTTAGCTTGTCCTGTATCTTGTGTGGGTCCGACAGCTTAGATGAATCAGTGACAACATATGATCATCTCTATTACTCTACTAAATATGTATACCTATGCAAGTTGAGTCTTGTCTTTCGATCATTATCTTCGAGATGATTGACTATACATCCAGTGTGGTCTCGGTTGTGATTGGGCTCGAGAGTTGGAGCCGAACTATGATTGATAACATAGGTATATGTATGGGAATATACCTAAGTAGGGTTGGTTTATACTTCGTGATTGTATCTTTCTTCGGTGGTTTATACTTAGTGGATTCTGGGAGACCTTTGGGGATCTTCGGTCCCCTACTGATTATCGTTATACTCACCCCTAAACAGGCTATGCCCGCACTTCATTGTGTTGGTTGCAGACAACGGACATCACTAATCGAGGTAGAGAGTTGTAGAGTTCGATGGTACCCAGAGGTGGGCCACATGGAGAGACGTACACGGAGCAGATGGATGGACACAGGGTACTGAGGAGGCCATCTGTACCCACCCTTCATGTGGGATTCCCGGAGGATGAATCAGTAGTATCTGTTTTACATTTATGTAGTTTTACTATCTTTTCAGTTGTTTTACATTACTATTGGGCTTATATTTCCTGCCCCCTTCCTTTCATCACTTTCTCTTGTATACATCTTTACTTAGTATTTACTTCCAGTTTCATTCTTTGTTGATTTTTATTATTTATTAAAGGTTATTCCTTCCCTTTCTCTCAGGATTACGCCTTCGGTGCTAGTCTCCCACCCCTGGCCTATGGAAGCCGAGCATGGGGTAGTCACGACACGGGCCTCAAGTACAGGTCGTGACTAATTGGTATCAGAGGATTCGGTTCTACTGCAGAACATGGACTTTGATTCTTTTAATAGCAATAGAGTTACATGTTTTGGGTGTGGTTATCAGTTTAATGAAACTGGTGTTGGTGCGGCGGCCGACGTAACCATACACTTGGACTCTGGATTCTGGTCTCCAACTCAGTGCACGAAAACAATGATTGAGTGTTTGTTTCCTTTGAAAAAAGTTTTCATCATGATTAATTTCTGTCAGCTTACCTGGTATACAATTTTAACCATGGAGTACCTTTTTCTTTTCAGGATGTCCCCATGAAGGCAGTCGGCTAGGGTTCCAAGTTACGTACGAGATGGTAGCCCACCGAGCGACGAGGCCTCGGTGTCGGGCCCCATCCCAACAGAGGTACCAACGGTACCACTACCCACTGGCCCACCGATACCACCAGCTTCAATAGACGAGAGTGCACGCGGCCTGAGTGCATTGCATGAGTTCCATCACCAGAGGCCGCCCATGTTCTTGGGAGAGACGGACCCACAGGCAGCTGAG
Organism: Viscum album; assembly: GCA_963277665.1. Classification (NCBI taxonomy): domain Eukaryota; kingdom Viridiplantae; phylum Streptophyta; class Magnoliopsida; order Santalales; family Viscaceae; genus Viscum; species Viscum album. Next base: position 447,897,362 of record OY728160.1, read on the forward strand.
GTTTGGATGGAGGCTATCGTGAGAGTTTTCATATTGGTAGGGACACCATCCGACCTCATGGTGACCGTTGCCGCGAGTCTTTTGCATGCAGCAGCAGGTGGATGGTGGAGTCTGATGCTCTAGTTTCATGATGAGGCATCATTACTCTGGACATACATCAAGAGTCTATTCCGCTTTGACTTTGTTTAAGCCACCCTTCCTATGGAGAAGATTCAGGAGTTACATCATTTTCAGTAGGGCAGAATGATAGTAGCATAGTACTAAGTGAGGTTCACCGACCTCTCACGCTACTCCATAGATATGGTACGAGACCCGTTCTTCAGGTACCAGACCTTCGAGTAGGGACTCAGGCATGAGATCAGGGCTTAGACGATTCCCCTCAGCATTCAGACGCAGGCAGGGGTGCTGGAGTGAGCCCTTCTAGTGGAGAGTTTCCTCGCTGAGCAGTCACCAGTAGGGAGACCCACCATAGGGAGACACATAGAGGAGTCTTCTGTAGTAGGCAATAGAAAGAGGACACAGAGGTACAAGAAGACCAACTCATCAGGTGGGAGACCCCAGGATACGAGTTTGGTTGTGTGGGGCACATGACATAGAGCCAGGTATATGAAGAGCAGACAGTTCTATTCATGTGGTGGGTAGGGCCTCATGGGTTGTTACTACCCGAACCACCATGCATATGATTAGCAGATAGTAGAGGGACCTCCTAGAAAGAGGAAGAGGTTCGACCACGGTGGTCCACTGAGAGCAGGCAGATGCTGCAGGGGAGCTGGCTGAGCAGTGGGTGGAGGACGACGTTTTGAGGCTCTACCACCACCACCACCAAAAGGTTTAGCCCATCCACAGGGAGCTGGCGAACATAGGCAGGCTGATCTCCAGGTAGTCGAGGCCTACGAGCATGGTGCACCTGATATGAATTGAGGTACTATCTATGTCTACTCCACCCTTGCTTTAGTACATATACACACTGGTGCGAGTCATTATTTTATTTCCACTGCCCTCTTTCGGAGCTCAAAGATTCCGACGAAGTCGTTGGCTCGATCCTGACAGATAGAGACTCCTACGGGAGCAGACTCAATGATTACGCACTGGTTTCGGTAGTGTGAGATTACCCTAGTAGGCGAGAGCTTCGGCTGGGATCTTCCTGAACCGGCATCTAGGCCTTCAGACGTCATCTTGGATATGGACTGGTTATCCACATTTCATGATCAAATTGATTGTATTAGGCACAAAGTGCGGTGCATCCGCATGGATGGGAACGTGTTCAACTTCAATGTTGAGAAAGGAGCCTTTGCAGCCCAGGATGGACTTATGTAGAGGAGGGGTCCGCCGATCACACATCAGTTGGCTAGTCTCATCCTTGGAGCGGTTGATGTACGGAGTCCAAGTTTTCTTATTATGGTAGATCAGTACGCGGATGTTTTCCCTGAAGAAATTCCAGGACTACCTCCTCACAGAGAGGTAGTCTTCTACATTGAAATGTACCCCAGGACAACACCAATATCTACTCCAGCATATCGGATGGCTCCCACCGAGCTTTCTGAACTACAGGTACATCAGGAGGACTTGCAGGGGAAGGGATTTATCCAACCCAGTGATTCATCCGGGGGATCTATGATTTTGTTCACCAAGAAGGCAGATGGGATCTTGTGACTATGTGTCAACTACCATCAACTAAATCAGGTGACCATGAAGAACAAGTACCCACTCCTGAGGATTGACGACCTATTTGATCAGCTCAGGGGAGCATGATGGTTATTGAAGATAGACCTCAGGTCAGGCTATCACCAGCTCAGAGTTTGAGATGAGGATGTGCAGAAGAAGACATTCTGGTGTCGGTATGGCCACTATGAGTTCTTGGTTATAACCTTCGGCGTAACCAATGCTCCAGTAGTGTTAATGAGTATCATACCATTTGAAATTAGAACTGAACATACTGATTTACTCTACTACTGAGGAGGATCACACATACCATTTTCAGGTAGTACTGGACACACTCCGAGAGCACCATCTTTATGGTAAGCTCTCAAAGTGCCAGTTTTGGATTCGAGAGGTTCACTTTTTGGGACATGTCATCTCGGAGGCTGGAGTTGCAGTGGATTCAGTGATGATCGAGGCAGTACATGCTTGGGAGCCACCGAGGAGTGTGAAGGAGGTACGCAGTTTTCTAGGACTAGCTGCGTACTATTAGAGATTTGGGCCATACATCTCCAAAGTTGTAGTACTGCTTTCAGTATTGATGAAGAAAGGGAAACCCTTCGTGTGGACATATATATTCCAGCGGAGCCTTCAAGGGCTGAGGTAGAGGTTGACCAGTGCGCCTATCTTGAGGATTCTAGAGGAGAGTGTAGGGTGTGTAGTTTACTACGATGCATCAGGGAACAGACTCGGGTGTGTCCTGATGCAGGAGCGAGCAGTGATTGCATACGGGTAATGACAACTGAGACAGTACGAGAAGAACTACGCTACCCATGACCTGAAGTTAGTAGCAGTGGTCTTATCCTTGAAGATGTGGTGAAACTATCTGATGGGTGAGCGCTTTACAGTATACACTGACCACCAGAGTCTTAGGTACATCTTCCCGTAGATGGACCTGAACTTGAGACAGCGATGATGGCTCGAGTTCCTCCTGGACTATGACTTTGATATAGTCTATACTCATAGGAAGGGGAATGTTGTGGAAAATGATCTCAGCATAATATCAGGCATTTAGATACTAGGAGAGGCGATAGAGAAGCTGGCCACATTGCAGATATCCTTTGTGGATAGAGATAGAGCAGCCATTCTGCAGTCTCTCACGGTAACTCCTCCACTTCCTCAGTGATTCATAGAGGCACAACGTGAGGATGTTGACTGTGAGACGTGACATGCTCAGATATCCTCAGGGAAGGCACCTGATGGGTTTTCTGAAGGTGGATAGCATTTCATTCTCTTTAGAGAACATACCATGGTACCGGTTTCACTACAAGAGGAGGTGTTGACGGAGTTCCACACTTCCCCTCTAGCGGTACATCCAGAAGTGTCGAAGATGTATCAGGACCTCAGAAGACAACACTGGTGGCTGGGTATGAATAAGGAAGTATCAGAGTTTGTCTCATGATGCCTAATTTTTCATCAAGTGATAGCGGAGCACCAGGTTCCAGCAGGCTTGGTTCAGACGTTAGAGGCCCCAGAGTGGAAATTGGATGAGATATCCATGGATTTCATGACAGGACTTCCACATACATTCAGAGGAGATGACTCTATCTCAGTGATTGTCGACCGACTCACCAAGTCAGCCCACATCCTACTGATCATAGAGAAGGGATCGGTAGAGAGCTTGGGATGCCTCTATGTACAATAGATCATACGACTTCATGGTGTGCCAACGATGATCGTCTCTGATCGAGATGCTCGATTCACATCACTGTTATGGAAGGGGTCGCATGAGGCTTTTAGGATCCAGCTTCTCTTGAGCACCACCTTCCATCCTCAGACGGATGGTCAGACTGAGAGAACTATTAAGACACTCGAGGACATGCTCCGTGCATGTGTTCTCGACTTTAGTCATAGCTGGGAGGATCAATTACCCTTGGTAGAGTTTGCGTACAACAATAGCTAATACTCCACCATCAGGATGGCACCTTAGGAGGCATTGTTCGACCGACCTTGTAGATCACCACTGTGTTGGACTGAACCAGGGGAGTCAGCACTTGTAGGACCAGAGATGGTGTAGGCTACGACGGAGAAGGTGCAGATCATCCAGGAGAGGATGAAGACTACACAGAGCAAACAGAAGTCTTATGCTGATAAGAGATGAAGACCACTAGAGTTTGAGGATGGAGACCATGTATTCCTACGAGTCTCACGTTGAAGAGGTATACAATGATTTGGCAGAGGTGGAAAGTTATCTCTGTGATTAATCGGACCTTTTCAGGTCCTCTGTAGATTAGGCGTGGTGGCTTACCACCTAGCCCTTCCACCTCAGTTCCACTGGGTGCACGACGTCTTCCATGTATCTCAACTGAGGAGATATGTGCACAACCTATCCCACATCATCGACCATGGGGAGCTGGACATTGATGAAGGGGTGAAATTCACGGAGGATCTAGTGTAGATTGAAGATCTACAAGATCAGGTCCTACATGGATGGTCGATTCCTCTGGTGTGCATTTGTTGGTAGCATGAAAACCTCCAGGAGGGAATATTGGAGCAGGAGGCTCAGATACGTGCTTAATACCCTCATTTTTTCATTTAGAGTGTGTTGTAGAATACAGGTACGTAATTCCTTGAGGTGGGCATAATGTAAGGACATGTAAACCTAGTGGAAAATTTTTTCTTAAATATTTTGGAATTTTACGAGTCTGTAGTTTTGGACGGTGCCTGATTCCAAAGCCTGGTGTTCCCAGAATCAATTTTTGAAGTTTTTTTTTCGGGTACGTTCAGTGAATGTAGGTGCAATATTTCATATCCTTTGAATCAGTGCTTAGAAATGATATCTGAGGACACTGATGAAATCGCACCACTGGTATTCGCTTATGTATACCTTTACTACAGTTGTGGTTGGTCGAGAGAGGATGTTAATTTTTGGGGATTCTTAATAAATTAAATAAAATTATGTGTGTCATAATTTTTATTTAGGTGGTGGTTATTTTTTTCTCCAACAGGATGTTGGAGGTGGGGACCACCCCCCCACATAACCTACCAGGGGAGGATATTTTTTGGTGGCACCCACATGAGCTCAAACCCATCAAGTCTCCGTGAACCCCTTAAACTCTTGAACTTTCCTCTTAATGTGGCAACTCTTCCTTGTATTTAGATAATTGAGACCTTTTAAATTCATGCCAACTCCTTGAATTTAATTAAGTGATCCAATATAATTAATTAATTTGAGTCTTTGAATTCATTTTAATTCCTTTTTACAACATTAAAATGAGAGATTATATTATTTTATTTGGGTGGGCATAAACAACGTGGGGAGAACTAAGGAGAGGAGGAGAACTCTGGGAAGAACATCAACCTCTCAACAATGAACGCTCGACGTCTCCCAAAAAGGTAGAGAAACACCTTTTATATTCTTCAACTGGAGTAATGAAGGGAAGCACCACCGCCAATGAAGTATATCGAGGGTGTCGTATCGACTCAACTTCACTGAGCTCTTCTCCCACCGACGTTGATGGAATGATGTCCATCTTCCACGATGACTGTCTTCCGCGACTCCTCAATGTACAAACTTCAAATATGAGGTAGGAGGAATTTGAATTATCTCTAAGTATGAATTATATCCCAAATTTTTGATCGTGTCCAATTGATATCACCTAACGCAGAGGGCACGAACTGAAAAAACATGGCCCGACGTCCCTCCGATGAGTCTCGTTTGGTTGACGTCGGAGGCAGAGATGGAAGGGCGTGGTGTTGTCACACTACGCAGGAGGGGAACTGTGGAGAATGAAGAAATGTGGTGTCGTCGCGACATGTAGAAGGCATCAGGACCGTGGCACCATCACACTGCAGTGGAAGTGAGGAGCCGGTCGGCAGAGCCGGCCGCCGTGGAGCCGGACAGCGTGATGACCGGCCTGCCCGATGGAAGACAGTGGCTCCCACAGGCGCAGTGTGGACGAAGACCGTGCACCGCGTCCACGGGACGCTCGGCAAGAATAACAATTCTGCTACTACCAGTAGGGATGGAGGACCACGGCGCCTGCAAGCGCAGTGCGGCGGAGAAGACCGCGACCCTCTTATGTGGGCTGCTCTACCGGGCGAACCAACCAGCTGCCTGCTTGTTGGGCTGGAAAAACCACGGCACCCGCAAGAGCAGCATGAAGAGAACCTAGTCCTGCGTCCACGGGCCTCGTGCGCCGTGCAGGATCGTCCAGCTACGGCCAACCGACCAGAGGAAGAGGTGGCGCCTCTTGGCACTGCCGACCGAACCAGACAGGCACACAGTGCGGGCCGAGTCCGTAGGTGGGCTATGCCCCACTGGGCCAGGCCGTCCCCCCAGCCGGGTGGGACCCTCCAAACTAGGTTGGGCTGACCCCCCAGCTGGGTCGGACCCGCCGAGCCGGGTCAGGCCAGCCAGCCAGCCCACTGGGCTTGACGGGCTGGGCTTGACATTGCGTAAATGTGAATATCATGAAGATCGCATGTCCGAACGACACGACGTCTACGGCACTGGGACCCTCGTGATGAGGCGGTCCTTTCTCTATACTCTAAGTGAGTTTTGGAAAACATTGAAAAACGGACGGGTTTAGACTTAGCATAAATCCAACCGGGCCCCTGGAACGGAAATGTCAATAACTCTCATACCGGGCGTCTGATTGACGCGCCCTCTGTCGCAATGGGTTCCTTCTGATGAGATGGAACTGTGAGATACATCATCTAAGGAAATCATGATTGTTTATGTATCGAAACTTGACACGAAGAGTAGACCGTCTCGGAATCGAGCGTGTTGTGTGTGGGAACCCTAGAGCTGGCAGCAACAATTGCTGTACCAGAATCCTACGTGGGGTCGATAGAAAAGACTACTATACCAGAATCCTATATGGGTTCGAAAATGATGAATACTGTACTAGAATCCTACATGGTTTCGACAGTTCTAACTTCTGTTCCTGTATCTTATGTTGGTCTGACAGAGAAGTTGGTCGTATATCCTATGTGGGTCCGACAGATTAGCTGTTTTTGTATCCTGTGTGGGTCCGACAGATTATATGAATCAGTGAGTACATCTGATCATCCCTATCACTCTATTATATATTTATACCTATGTCGGATGAGTCTTCTCTTTCACTATTTATCTTCAAGGTGATTGACTTTACTTCTTGTGTGGACTAGGTTGTGCTTGGGCTCGAGAGTTGGAGTCGAACTGTGATTGACAACTTAGGTATATGTATGAGAATATACCTATGTTGGGTTGGTTTATACTTTTTGATGGTATATTTCTTATGTGGTTTATCCTTCGTGGACTCTGGGAGACCTTCGAGGGTCTCGGGGCCCCTACAGAGTATCGTTATACTCACCCCTGCACGGGCTATGCATGCACTTCGTTGTGTTGGTTGCAGACGATGGACAACCCTGATCGAGGTAGAGCGTTGTAGAGCTAGACGGTACCCGGAGGTGGACCACATGGATAGACGTATACGGAGCTAATGGATGGACCTTGGGTGTTGAGGAGGCTATATGTACCCACCCTTCAGGAGGGATTCCCGGAGGACGACTTAGTAGTAGTTGTTTTACATTTCTGTAGTTGTACTACAATTTCAGTTGTTTGTACATTACTGTTGGGCTTGTATTTCCGGCCCCCATTCATTTCAGCACATTCTTTTGTATAAATCTTTACATAGTGTTTACATCCAATTTCCTAATCTGTTGTTTTTTTATATTTATTAAGGTAAATGCCTTCCCTTTTTATCGGGATTACTCCTTTGGAGCTATTCAACAACACCTAGCATATGGAAAGAGGGTTTGAGGGAGTCACGACACTGGCACCTAGGATGGGTTGTGACATATATAAATTTAGGATAAATTTTTTATTATATTTTCATGTTTTAATTATATTTTATGGTGACATAAAACAAATTAAACAACTCATGATTATAAATTTTACCTCCTCTATAGAGATCCTCTTTATGTTTATACATAAGGACATCATATAAGGGTTTCCTTATCAATATAAACCATTAAAAAGTAGGGTTATATTAAATTATTGTTTTTTATGTTATTTGGTGAAACAAAGTGTTTTAGATGTTTGGATATGAGAGGATATGATATGTCATTTTAAGTGGGGAAAGAAACTACCTGGAAACTACTAGGTAATTTCTCTAAAGAATATAATATGGTAATTTCATTCACATGGAAGAAGGTTAAAAATTAATCAATATTCAATCTTTTGTGACATAAAATTAAAATATTTACATCCAATATTAATTTGATAAGTTTTTATGAGAATATTTCTTTTTCATTTTTAGCTTAACACCCTATAAACCAATTTTAAACATAACTAAAGTAATTAATATTTATTCTTTTTAATATTCACCATAAAAAACAATTTATTCTATAATTATTATATAATATTAATTTTTAGGATTCAAAATACATTATCCATTTTTTATAAAATTCCATTCATATAATTATAAAAATTAAACTTTAAACTAAACTCATGGAAGTGATGAAATGATAGTTTTCGAAAGGTATGTTTTCCAAAAATTAAAAATTTTGTGTGTAAGAATAAAATAATAAATGGTTTTGAATCTACTAAATTGGAATATTATGTATAAATTTGATCAAAAATTAATTTTAAAACCATAAAAAATAAATTATATCTTCAATATTTTTTAATTATATATTAGATTATTTTGAAAACCAGTATTGTCCCTATTCACAAATAATTTATTATTAATGAAAATTCTAAAAAATTCACCTTGAGAAAATTTTTACATGATGATTTAGGAAATTAATTTCATTATTTAATGAAATTTATCTATAATTTGTTGAAATTAATTTTTATAAAAGTTCACAAAATGTGACAATAATTCTTTGTATAAAAATAATGTGTTAAGAATAAACATGGATTAATTCTAATATCATGTTTATAAATTACATAATATAAAAGATACAAATTTTTATTAATATATAATATAAATTGTTAATTTTAAATATTAATTGAAAGTGATTTATTTAATCTATTGAGAGGAACATTGTTTTTTATCATAGTAACATTTGAATAAAAAATTATTTCCTTTATCTTCAGAAGGTTTTATGTTTTAATTTTGATTTATATATTTATGGAATAATTAATTTTATATAAATTTTTATACCATATTGTTTTATAATATAGTTAAAATAATTCATACCCTAAATTCTATTTATAAAGTGAATTTAATAATAACATTTTTATAGTAATTTATAATTCATTAAACATGTTATCGACGAAATTAAATTAATTTTAAAAACACATTTCATAAAATATTGGGGGTTCCAGTTTATCCCCACAGATAAATTAAATCCTTAATATTTCATTATAATCAAGATAATCAATTTCTTTACATTTAAAAACTCTTTCATGGATATCCCATTTCATAAAAATATATAAAAACATCCTCTTACCAATATTTAAAATACATTATTAAGGTAATGAAAAAAATTTGTTAAAAAATATGAGATAATGGTTTTGAAGGGAAATTATGTTCATTGAAGATATAAAAATATCTTAAAAAATAATAAATATTGATTCAGAACCTTCTTAGTAGAATGTTAAAGTCTTCAAATCCATTTATGTAGTTGTGTTGAAAATATGATTCATTTGTCGGAAATTAAGATAAATATCTAAATTTTTTATTATCAAATATATTACTTAATGTTGAGAAAATTTTATCATATGCTATAATTTAACGATTTTATCCCATTATATATGCACAATCTCAATGTTTGGTTTTTCTTCGACCAATTTCCACTTCATATCGAATAGTATGAGTTGAAATTTTTAGTATTGAAAATTAAATAGAATATAATATCCATAAATTAAAGATCATTCATTATTTAAAACTATAAATATTATTGAAATTTTTTTGGCATAGTTTATCCAATTTTCATAAATATGCTTATGATTAAATAATGAAAAAATCCCTAAAAGTTCATCCAATGTTCAACATACACCATTACATAAAATGGATCATTTATGACCCTTATAATATTTAATGTTTGTAATGAAGGTCGCTAAATTTCAATATAACATAATTCCCCAAATATCATAAAGTACTTATTCATTGTAACATACCTTATGTTTGAATTCCTTAGTCATATATTCTGCTGAAACATGGTAATAATAAGGATTATAGTAAAATAATAAATAATAAATATATTCTTTATCAATCATTAACGAAATAAAACTATTAGTGAATATATTTCATTAATCCAAAAATTATGTAAACTCTATCAATGATAACATAAACATAATTTTCAAGATATCCATTATCATATATGAAGTTATCCATACAATAAAAATTTCTTAATCTATATCAATAAACTATTTATCAAAACTTAATATGATTTATTCAACATTAAGAAAACCCGAAGGGTTATATTCTCTTATTAATGTACTATACATAAAATATAAACATTCATAATCTCAATTTTTTAGTTCATTATTACCATTCAACATATTCTTTAAAATCATTAGTGGAAGACATATATAGAATAGAAAAAATGTATACTTCATTGCTCATATATCATAATTCATAAATTCCAATACATAAATAGTTTAGTTGTCACACATTATTCAAAAAACTGTATATAGATTTAATCATCTTATTCCTTAATAATTATATATTACAATACGAAATAAGAACCGTTTTTTAATAATCAACAAAAAAATTATCAGGATCTTTTTGTTTAACAGATATAATACAGTTAGAACATCACATTATATTTAAAGTTAATTTTTATCTATTTATCATTAGTAACATAACCATTACTCATAAAACCTTACTAATTATTATTATTATATTTCCCCTTAAGGCCAAAATTTTTATAGTGAACATGTTTATCAAATGTAAAATATTTAACCATTGATGATACCTTACAGGCACAATTATTTTAATCCATTATATTGGCCATATTTTTTATTTATCCTCAGAAATCATTTCCTTGTATATTTATTTTCCACAATCAAAACATCATCCCATACATCTATGATATTCGCAGGGGTTCTTCAACAAACATTATTGACATAAATGATACATTATAATCTTTTTTCTAGGGTCACCACTTACCTATCTCTCAGAAATATCTATTATTTTATTCATTGGTTAGTCTAATTGTCCATTAAGGTGAATTTCGTAATTAATAAATAAATAAATATAAATGATTATGAAAAATTATATAATCTTTCATAAACCAGGATAATATTTTTATAATGTATTAATTGTCTATAACATTCAATGTATACTCATTTACATCTAGTTTTCACCATTGAATAATTCCAAAATGCATAATTTTTTCAACAATAATAGTAGTAGGAAGCCAAATAATCATATAACATAATAAATAAGTGATATCAATAAATACATCATCTTTAAAATCTATGGAAACATAGATTTATGTAAGGAACCAGTTGTAGTAATGAACCATTGAGAGGGGGGTGAATCAGTGGTCACCCTTTTTCTTCTTTTATGTTCCCTTAATGTTGAGAACAACTTTTGACTCATGTTAAAGATATAATTCCCTGCTGAGAAACAAACAAGAACACATCCAGAGAAACACAGCAATTTATAAGGTTCACTATTCAATAAGAATAGCTACGTCCTTGGTATGGTTGGAAACAATCCAGCACCATACAATCCACTAAGAAAATAATCCTTGGATTACAACATGTAGGATATACCCTTACACTCGTGAAGCACTGTGAAACGATCACTCCAGTGTGTGTGCACCCTCTTAGCACAATAGGGAAAAGTATCGTTTCTTGTAACAACTTATGTTACCTGCACTTCTTTTCGAATACACAAGTGCAATAAAGTTCAACACAAATATTCACTTCCTTACCTAGAAGAATCGAAAGGACTCCTTGGACTTTAGATAGATCAATTACAGTCAGAACTTCCCATTCCGAATCTCCACTCTGAATTTTCGCAATCCGATTCTTCAATCTGAATCTCCCTCAGTCTATGAATCTCAATATGCTGATAGCTTTTATTGATTCCCCATTCCGAATCTACACTCAAAATTATTCACTACAAATTCTTCACTCCAAATTCTTCACTCCGAATTTTCTCAATCCGAGAAATTCAATACATTGTCAACCAATATCAAATTCTCATTTCAATTGAGACTGAAATGAAAACTCAATAGGCCACAAACTTCTTTCTCTCGCTATATATTATCAGAACTTCTCTCACTACTTCATCATAACACCATAAATTTGTACCATAATCTCCTTTTATAGGTGCTCCAAAGTGTGCTTAGGCGGGAGACCAAAATATTTTCCCTCTCACTTAAAATCAACCAAATCATAATTTCTCCTGAAATTTCAGAGTAATTAAGACTTTAATGCTTCTAGAATATTCTCAAATCTTCCTCCACTTCCCTTTATTTAGAAATTTGGACTTTTCTAGATCCGAACTTCTGGAATCTCGGTATCACATTCCCGGATCCACCCATCTTGGCATGAATTTCTCGGATTCACCCTTCTTGAATCTTCGGTATGACTCCATTTCAATTCTCGGCATGAATCTTCATCACTTCTCAGTACGGATTTTGTTTCTCGGAACAGCTCTTCCTGATTCTCAGAATGGCTCTTCCTGATTCTCGGAATGGCTCTTCCGGATTCTCAGAATGACTTTTTGTTCTCGATACGACTTCTTCGTTCCATGGTACGATTTCAGGTTCTCAGAACAGCTCTTCCAGATTCTCGAAACGACTCTTCTAGATTATCAAAATGACTTTTGGTTCTCGATAAAAGTTCTTTGAATCTAGGTACGACTTCAGGTTCTCATAACGGATCTTCCAGATTCTCAGAAAGGCTCTACATGATTCTCGGAACTGCTTTTAGTTCTAAATATGACTTCACTAGTTCTCGGTACGACGTTCTGGTTCTCGGTGCGACTTCTTCAATCATCGATACCGGAGATTTTGAATTCTCGGAATGAATCCTTCAGATCTCGGTATGACTTCTCCACCCAACTTTTTCTTCCATCATGAGTACTTCCTTATACTCACAAATTAGAGTTAAAAAATAGCAAACCATCATCACAATTATTGTCTTCACAGCTCCTATCAGCCAGCTTTCAAGAATTTTCAATTTCCCGGTTCCAAACTTCTCAACTTACAGACTTCGAATTCTTAGATCACCAGATTCCGAATTTTCAATATTCTAGGTTCCAAATCGTCAAACATACAGCTTCTGAATTCTTATAAATTCATGTTGTCTTTCCTTTATGAAATATTCCTCAATATCAAAAAAATAAAATCTATGCAAACCATCTCTTCCTTCAGCATGGTCCAAACAATCTCCCCCTTTGGATTATGTTGTCAACCATGTTTTCATAAATCACCAAACTTGGAAACCTCATGAAATGGATTACTTATCAATAATTCTAAGCCTATGTGAGATAAATCATTGTAGGATACAAGAATCATTGACAGCCAAACCATGTTTTCCATAGGCAGCGAAAACCACATATTCAGCTTCATACTTACTGTAAACAGTTTCATGTTCTTTCCTATAACCACTCCAACAAACAGTTAGAATAGTTCACATACACAAACAATACGGAATTCACAGATTACCCACAACTCTCTCTTTGAACAATAGATTTATGATACAAACAACTTCTCCCCCTTGAAAAAACAATCCAAAGGTAAAAAGAGAGGGGGGACGGAACAAAATACCTTAGCCTTGAAGAGAAATAGGTTGGAAACCCATATTCAACCTTAATCTTGAGAATGATTCTTTTGGAAGAGGTTTCATGAAAATATCAGCAACTTGTTCAGTAAATGAAACATATTGATGTTTAAGTTCATTCCTTTCTACATGCTCTTTAATGAAATGATATTTTATGTCAATATTATTTAAATGAGAATGCTTGACTAGATTCTTGGTAAGATTAATTGTGCTTTGATTATCCCATCCCAAGAGAAGGGTCAACTTCACTTCGACTAACAAATATTCAAACTATGTCTTTATCCAGATATGTTGAGTAGCAACCTGAGTAGTGGAAACATATTCATCTTCAACCATACTAAGTTTCATTGGATATTTCTTCTTCGAGTGCCATCCAAAACAACTTTTTCCTGTAATGAACACTCTACCAGATGTGGATCTTCTATCATCTACATTTCTTTCCCAATCTACATCTGAATAGCCAAACAAATCAATGTTATTTGAACCACTATATTTGATTCAGAATTATGTTGTTCCTTTTATGTATCTGAGAATTTTTTTCCAGCAACAAGATGTGATTCTTTAGGAGCACTCTGGAATCATGCATATAATTTAACAACAAAAACAATATCTGGTTTTGTTGTATTCATGTACAACAATATTCCAATTAGTATTCGATATTCTTTCGGATCAACTTTTTTTCCTTCATTATCTATGCTTAGTTTTGGGACCATTGAAATAAGAGTTGATACCAGTTTTGAGTTTTCCATTCCAAAATTCTTAAGAAGTTACTTAGCATACTTTTATTGGGAGATAAAAATGATTTATTTTTGTTGCATGATTTGTAACCCAAGAAAAATTCTCATTTTGACCTACATGGAAATCTCAAAGATGTTCTTCATTTCTTCAGCAAAATTTTCACAGCTTCTTTCATTATTCCCAGCAAAAATAATGTCATCAACATAGACAACAATAATGATAGAAAGATCTTGGATTTCTTTGATGTACAAATTCCTATCAACTCTCCCTTTCATGAAGTTCATATACTTTAAGCAAGTATCCAATTTGGAATACCATGCTCTCATTGCTTTCTTTAGCCCATACAAGGCATTCTTCAACCTACACACATAACATTCATTCTTCCCAACAACAAAGCCACATGGTTGCTCAATATAATCTTCTCCTTTAAGATCACGATTATGAAATGCATATTTGACATCCATTTGAATGATTTTGTAGCCTCATTGTACAGAAATTGCAAGAAATATTCAGATAGTTCTTATTCGGTCTAATGGAGAAAAAGTTTCTTCAAATTCAGTTCCTTCAATTTGAGGGTAGACTTTGCACACCAATCACGCCTTATTTCTAATAACTTCATACTCTTCGTTCAACTTGTTCAAAAAGACCCATTTATTGCCAATAATGTTCTTATTTTTAGGCTTGGGTACGAGTTACAATGTGTCATTATTTTCGATATGATCCAATTCTTCATTCATGGCTTGAACCCATTTCAGATGCTCAAAATCTTCTTAAACATCATTTGGTTCCACTTTGGAATACAAGGAAGTATGTGATATAGAATTACTTTTTCTTCTTGTTTGAACTGTGTGATGTTGATCACCAATAATATTCTAATCATTCACTTGTTTCATCAACCGTGGATATGTTTTTCATGTGACTTACTCATCATATGAAATGGATGAATCCGATTCTTCATCTTGATTAGGATTACAATTCATTTCATCCTTATCAGAATCGTTAACATCATCTTCCTAATCTTCCTTATCTGTCTGGACATGCTTATCATTCCCCAGAGTTACAATTACTTTTACATCAACTACATCCATAATTCAACATGTTTCTTTGTTAAAGTATCTATAACCTTTTCCTTCTGGTGCATATCCAAGAAAAATTCCATCTTCTCTTTTCTGCTTGAATTTTCCACTACTTCCACCTTTCTTCTTTATAATGCATCGACTCCCTAAAACATTAGCATGCTTCATACATGGAGTTATTCCATAGAAAAGTTCATATGGATTCTTATTTGATTGAGTCTTTTAGATACATCGATTTTGAATATAAAAGACTATACTTGTAGCTTGCCTCCAAAAGTAATGAGTAAGGCCATGTTCAAGCAACATGGTTCTTCCCATTTCTACCAAGATTTTGTTCATCCTTTCAGCAACGCAATTTTGTTGACGTGTATATGGAGCACTACATTCATCCCAAATCCCATGGTTCTCTTGATAGTCTTCAAATTCTTCACTTCTATACTCACCACCATTATTTGTTCTCAACTTATTCACATAGTACTCACATTATTTCTCAGCTTTCCTTCTGAAGCATTTAAACATTTTCAGGGTGTCTTACATGTTCTTCATAAACATAACACACGTAATGCGAGTAAATTAATCAATGAAGCAGATGAAGCACTTGTCTCCATTTTTTGATTGTTTTATCATTGGCACACATATATCAGAATCTATTAGTTCAAGGTGTTGTTTAGAACAAATGTCAACCTTATTATGCACAACAGTTGTAATATTTCCTTTCTAATATGTAGTGCAACACCAATATATTCTTGGAAAATATAGAATATCTTGAACACTATCCCTTTGAGATATCTTACTCATATTTCAATGACACATATGTCCATTTCTTCTATGCCACAACTGATTTTCTTCCACTATGCTCATGTAACAAGAGTTTTGTGAATTTCCAACTTGAAACAGATTTCATTTGGTTCGTTGTCCTCTTGTAACAATCTTCCCATATTATTTACATTTCATATTAAATCCATCTTTCATGAACATAACTTTGTTACCCTGATCACACAATTGTGATACACTCAGCAAGTTTTTCTTCAACCCATCAACATACAGAGTTTTCTTGGAATTTACTTTTTCCTTTCCAATGATGGATTATCCAAAACCTTTGATTTTTAAAGATTCATCATTTCCAAATGTCACTATGCCTTCTTTAAATTTCACTCTATTCTTTAGTAACATAATTTCTCCAATCATATGTGAATAACACCCACTATCAGGTATCCAAGTTCATTCTTCCTTTGTAACTTTTAGAGCAGTTTCAACACCAAGATATTTTTCTTCTTTATATTCTTTATTCACCTTTGGCTTCTGATAATTATGAATTTTTTTGAGCCGGTAACAGCACAAGACATCCTTTTTCACGGTGTCCAGGTTTTTCACACCTTTCACAAATGGTCTCCAGAGACTGAAAACTGATTTCTATGTTGACTTCATTCTTCACAACCTTCTTCAAGAAGACCATCTCACAATTCTTCCTTTGAGGAGATAGCCTCCCCCTCAATCTTTTCCTTTCATATGTTGTTGGGTGATGGTAATAATTTTGATTGAACCAACAGATATTCGCTGTATTCCCGAATCCACCACAATACCAACAGTACCCATAGAAGGAGTACCTTCCTCTAAAGCTTTTGTTCTGATACTTCTTTGTTGTTATTTATTCAGCCTCACCAACCATTCTTTTTTTAGCAATATTTCTCTACTAGAATTATGCTTTCAATGATGTTTCTTGTTTTTCATCAGTGTTAGACTTAGATTTCCTTGAAACTCTAGAGTTCCCAGTAACACTGGTCTTGGCCACATAAGAAACATTCTTAGCTTTCTTCTTCACAGTAACCAATTTTTTATTCTGTTTAATTTTCATAGAATGTGCCTATTGAGAGCCTTCACCAACATCAGTAGTCGATTTTTAAAAACTAATGATTTTTTATTCAACTTCTGAGAGCTTCTTTTGAACGATTTCTAATTCTTCCTCTTTTTCCTTCAACTTAACTCTCATGTGCACATTTTGATTTTTCTCACCTTCAAGATACATCTTCATGTCTTAAAGATATTTCTAAAGTTCTTATTTATCATTTTCTTGATTGGATGCTGAGAAACATTCATCTTCCAACTTATTGTTAAGCTTCTCCACCCTCTTGATCTTCCTTAAACATTTCTTCAATTATTCTTTTAGATGCATCTCAAGCTTTGTTTCTTCTTCTTCCGTGATGCTGCTTCCAAAATCCTCATCATTCACTGTTGCAATGAAACTATTCTCAACACCATGATTAACTGATTTTTCAGATTCAGCATCACTTTCTTCATCTTATTTATTTAGCGATCGAAAGGTTTTTCTCTTGGATTTGAAGAACTCCTTTTCTTTCCCTGAAATTTCTTTACCACCCTGATTCTTCCATAACTTTCTTTGCTTTCTTTATTCTTAATCACAATATTCTTCATTCTCCCTTCGAGGACAGTTAGCTGTAAAGTGGACAATGACTCCACATTCGAAACACTTCAAGGTAAGTTTTCCATTGAATTTCCGTGTTCCTCTTTTTACATTTTTTGAAAACAAGGATAAAATGTCGTTAAGATTTTTACGTACCGCAATTTCTGAGTTAGAGTCACCACCATCTTCTTCAATCAATATCTTCTTAGATATCTCATTCTTCATGGATTTGAAAGATAATTCTAAACCAACCATTGTCTTAGTCTTCATTTCTTTTTCCCTTCTCATTTCATAAGTAATGAGTGTACTATGAAAATCATCAAGAGATAGAGTTTCTATATCTCTACCTTCTAATGAAGATACCATCGCATCAAATTTATCAAGATGAATTCTCAAGATATTTTCCACCACAGTAGAGCCTTTAATCTCTTCACCAAGACATCTAATGGTAATAACAATATTGTTTACCCGGGTGAAGAAATTCCCAACAGATTCATGCTCTCCCATCTTCAAGTCTTCATACTTCAATCTCTAGATTTGAAGTTTTTCCTTCTTGAATTTTGTATTACCTTCGTATATGTTTTTCAGTTTTTCCCATATACCTTTGGCTGTGGTAACTCCTTTTACTCTCAAGATTTCACTTTCAGAAAGTGAAGACAATATAACATTATTGGCTCTTCCATCATTCTCAAGAAACTTCTTGTCAATAGTTGTAAGTGGAACATTATCTTCAATGGGGGGAAACCAAACTGTTGCAGCTTGGAGAACTTCATAACTGATATACATGACATACAGTAGCATTCAATCCTTCCAGATGTGATATTTCTTTCCATATAATACCAGAATTCCTTTTTTGTTAAAAAAATTCAGATTCCCCATCAGTAATGAAAACAAAGGGAACCTCCCTTTGATACCACTTGTAAGGAACCTATTGGGGAAATGAACCACTAAGGGGGGGGGGGGAATCAGTGGTACACCTTTTTCTACTTTTAAGTTCCCTTAATGTTGAGAAAAACCTTTGTCTCCTGTTAAAGATATAATTCCCTACTGAGAAACAAACAAGCACACATCCAAAGAAACACAACAATTTACAAGGTTCACTATTCAATAAGAATAGCTACGTCCTTGGCATGGTTGGAAAAAATCCAGCACCATACAATCCACTACGAAAATAATACTTGTATTACAATGAGTAGGATATACCCTTATACTCATGAAGCACTGTGAAACAATCACTATAGTGCGTGTGCACCCTCTCAGCACGATAGGGAAAAGTCTCGTTTCTTGAAACAACCTATGTTACCTGCACATCCTTTCAAATACACAAGTGTAAGAACATTCCCCAAAAATCCTCACTTCCATAACCATAAGAATAGAATGGACTCCTTGGACTTGAGATAGATCAATTATAGTCTGAACTTCCCATTCTGAATCTCCACTCCGAATTTTCCAAATTCAATTCTTCAATCTGAATCTCCGTCAGTCTGGGAAACTCAATACAGTGATAGCCTGTACTGATTCCCCATTCCGAATCTACACTCTTAATTATTTACTATGAATTTTATCAATCCAAGAAACTCAATACAGTGTCAATCAGTATCAAATTCTCGTTTCAATTGAGACTGCAATGAAAACTCAGTCAGCCACACACTTCTTTCTCTCTCTAGATTACCAGAGCTTCACTCACTTCTTCATTATAAAACCTTTACTTTGTTCCCTGATCTCCTTTTATAGGTGCCCCAAAGTGTGATTAGGCGGGAAAACAAAAATATTTTTCCACTCACTTAAATAAACCCAAATATTAATTTCTCCTGAAATCTAGGAGTACTTAAGACTTTTTTCAAATCATATAGAATCATCATGAATCTCCCTCCACTTCCCTTGATTTAGAACTTTGGCCTTTTCCAGATCCGACCTTCTGGATTCTCGGTATCACATTCTTGGATCCCCCTTTCTTGGAATGACTTTATCAGATTCACCCTTCTTGAATCTTCGATATGACTCCATTTCAATTCCCGGCATGACTCTTCTTCACTTATCGGTATGGCTCTTGGTTCTTAGAACGGCTCTTCCTGATTCTCAGAATGTCTCTTCCTGATTCTCGGAATGACTCTTCTGGATTCTCGGAACGGGTTTTAGTTCACGATATGAATTCTTCGATTCTCCGTATGACTTCAGGTTCTTGGAATAACTCTTCCAGATTCATAGAACGGCTCTTCCAGAATCTGAGAACAACTTTTGGTTCTCGATACAACTTCTTCAATTCTCGGTACAACTTCAGGTTCTCGGAATGACTCTTCTAGATTCACGAAACGGCTCTTCCTTATTCATGGAATAGATTTTGGTTCTCGATATGACTTCACCAGTTCTCGGTACGACATTCTAGTTATCAATGCTACTTCTTCAATCATCGATTCTGGAGATTTGGAATTCTCATATTGACTCCTCCAGATCTTGGTATGACTTCACCACCCAACTTTTTCTTGCATCATGAGTACTTGCATATACTCACAAATTAGTGTTACAAAATAGAAAAGCATCATCAGAATTAGTGCCTTCACATCTCTTATCATCCAGATTTCAAGAATTTGAAATTTCCTGGTTCCAAACTTCTCAATTTTCCGACTCCGAATTCTTCGAACACCAGATTCCGAATGTTCAATATTCTCGGTTCCGAATCATCAATCTTATAGCTTCTGAATTCTTAGAAATTCAAGGTGTCATTCCATTATGAAAAATTCCTCATGATCAACAAAATTTATTCCATTCAAACCGTCTCTTCCTTCAGCTTGGTCGAAACAATTTATAATAGGTCATTCATAGTTATCCTATTTTTATGTTCTTAAATAAGGCCTAAAAATTGTTTGAGAATTTCGAAATCATATCCCAAGAAGATTCAAACCTAGTGTACAGTAAGGCCAATTATTATTCAAAATATGATGATATATATTATTTTGATGCATCCTTTTGATATAATTAACCCATGGTACATTAATTCTAGATCCACATCAAATTATAGAAGCAATATATGGATATAATTTCATGGAAATATCTCGCTCTATCCATTAATAATGTTACAAGAAATGATCATGTAAATTAACACATCCATATTATAATACATAGATATATCTCTAGGAGTATCGATAATGTTCTATAATGAAAATATCCAATGGTTATCAAAATAAAATATCTAATTCATACTATAGTTATTTAAACTTCTCATTCATTTATATCACATATATTTAGATGAATATTCAATTGATTTCTCAAATTCACACATGAGGACTATAATAGTTTATTTAAATTTTAAAAAACATATAAAATCATCATATTTCATGAATGATATTCAGTTTCTCACATAAATAAATTCCCACACAGTAATCATCTGGGAAATACCCTACTTAATAACATTACCCATATCATGTGGAAAATAAAAATAGGAAACAACGAGATCCGATGCAATGTAATGGTAAACATTAGATATATGGAAATAAAATCAGCACAAAGTTTTGATAACATTAGATTAAAATATTAAAAACCTTACATGCATATCATATTCCATAAACACGATTCCTAGAATAAATCTTGGTCGTTCATAGGACAATAATCATAAGGGGATAACCACACATAATTAATGAGAATCATAGATTTTTGGCATTCAGATTACCATATTAAATCATTTCATTAGTTTTTAGGAATTATTAAAAATAATATCATAGTGAAATGGTTTAATTTTCTATACCATAGTACTACTCAAGGTTCACTCAAAGAATATCATATTATTCAATGTCACTTACTGAATTGCGTTAAATCCACATTCCATTTCATTGTGTCTCTTGAAAATTAAATTATTACACAGTTTTTTGGTGGGGGATATAAGCCCAAACTATCAAATAACTAAAATAATGCATACATGTGAAAATAGATGATAAATCATTTATCACATCAAAAACAAGAAAATAAATGAGTTTTGTATTCATTAAAGTATAGAATAACATGTGTAAAAGAATCAAGTTTTAAATAATGTTATCATTTCATCATACCATAACATATTGAAAAAGAATCTCTTTTAATAAAAATATGTTCCTTATAAACATATTATTAAAAGATAATTATTTATAATTTTATCATTACTTCATATCCTTTGTAAATAAATATTACTATAATTCGATGTCAAATAAGATGTAGAAGAGATTTTGAAATACGACATGGATAATATATTTATTGAAATAAACTTTTGAAACTCAAAATATTCTTTTAAAAAATATATATATTAATAAAATCAATGAAATATGCTTGGGAACTTATAAAAAAATGTTTAAATATTATTTAAAATATTACATGATGAAAATATTATTTTAACATAGAATTATAAATTTAAAAAACATATCATTTTCCAAATAAATTTATGGTAAAATAACATTGTAATCATATGTTGTAAGAAAAAAATAATATTAAAAACATTTATTTAGGGAAATACACATTTTCACATTGAATATAAAATTAATGAACATAAAAAAAATTAAAAATCATTTTTAAAATATATCATTTGTATCATACAATGGAATAAATAATATAATAAGTGGCCATGATGATAGAAAACCCTATTCATACCATACATGTAAAAGCAAAGAAATCATTAAAATGTTCTGTAAAATCCAAACAACCATATTTTGAAAATGAAAAGAAAATTAATTTCAAAAAAAATTGTAAAATTTTTAAAAGATTCAAAATTTTAAATAAAAAATACATTGTAGAATATGAAAAAAGAAACATTTTTTAAACATGGATATCAACAAAAATGGATTTCGATTTAAGATATAAATAATTTTTATGTTCATTAAAAATTTATTTTGGAATAATGAGTACATAAAAATGTGAAAATTAGTTAAAAAAATATGTATTGTAAATAAATAAAAATAGAATAATAATATAAATTATGTTAATGAGAGGTATATAATAATATTTCATTGTTATAATAATTAACATAAACAATCCCAATAAATTATGAGATTGTATCATAAATCTCTCTCCACATTGAATATTATTAAATTCTAATAATCATTGAAAAATAACACAACATGTAAAATAAAATAAAGTTATTATCTTTAATGCAATTATATAACAATAAAATGGGGTAGTATATACAAGTCATTGATGTAGATAGGTGAATAACATAATTTATATCCCAAAAAATACATATTGAGGGAAAAACCACATACCATATTGAAAACATTAGTATCTTGTTAACTATAATATAATAACATTAAATGAATCATTTAATATATTTAATATGATTTTATTAATTATATTACATGTCATATTGGTATTATATATACACCACACAAGTAGGAGTGGTCAATTTTGGATTTTTATACCACAATTAAAAGAGATACTAAAAACCCATCACATTATCACTCGACATACATTGCACATGTCAGACCTCCTCTATAATAAATATTGGTTTATAGTAAATGTATCAAATAAAATTACTCATATGAATCATACCATATATTATTTATTTATGAAAATTTATTATTCATTTATTTACAATTTATTGTTAAAATCATGTTTCAGGTAGTAATGGATTCATTTTCCAAATATGTTTTGGTTTTGAATCATAAGTCCTTTCATTCAGATAAATTATTAACTATATATAAAAATAATTAAATATATTAAAATCATATTAAAATCATATTTCACCATTATATATGTATTTATATTAATCCATTATATTGAGAGATATTAAATTAATTACACTGTCGGTTGAGATATTATGTTGTATGTATAAATGAATGACATTTCCATATTTTCTATGGATGAAATAATAGATAGGTAAAAAATATATTTCTCTTAAAAGAATTATCTTAATAAATATCACATATTATCATTAAAAATAACTTTATTACTTATGATGTAAATAACAAGTGATTAACCAATCACATCTTTTCACGAGGTGGTAGTCTGTCGTACATGCATGTGACAATATCGTATTATCACATAATAGTAAGTATGAAATTATAAGACAGACTATTATTCAAAAACTATAGTTATGTAATTGAAATCATATATATAAATATTTATATTACATAAATAATTATATTTATCCATAATATGAGTTCATAGGAAATAAAAAACATAAGTCCCTGAGGCGGTAGTCTGCTGTACTAAAGATTTCTTATTTCATTTTCCATACCATAAAAGATGAGAATTAAATTGGTAATTCAACTGAAAAAATAAATTTTCAATATATACAATATATTGAAGTATCAATATTACAATGTTTTTAATAATATTTTATATTTTTTAGTCATAAATAACAAAAAATAAAATTTTAAGATGTTTACTTCTTCTTCAAGAATACTCTTCAAAATTATACATAAGCATCACATGGGGGTTTAATAATTAAAATTAGTTATATATAATGTGGTGAGGGAATTATGTAAGGGGTTATATCTTCTATTTTATAAACCAATATTTTTGTGATGTGTAATGAGGGTAGGAGATGAGTGGACCTTTTATAAGTTGGGAAATAAACCTATCTAAAGACTACATCAAAATTTCCATAAGGAAACAAAAATGATAATTAGTATAATTGAAAAATATCGAAAACATCCCTATATTTTATGATGTGAAATATATAATTTAAATATTCTTGTCCCGAAGTATGTATTTATATATATTTTTTTATATAAATATTACTCCTATGTTTTTATTTTAGCTCCCATGTACACCAGTTTTAATCTTAACCACAATAATTTTTTATAGATATCAGTATTTATTTTGAATTTAAATAAATTTTATTTTATTGTATAATTTTTAATTTTTTGATTCTAAATTTTTTATCAAATTTTTTAAATTCAATAAATATATGTTGAAATTTTTCATTTAAAAATAATGATAAAACAATGAAAAACTATTTTTCAAGAGTAATTTTTTTAAAAAATAAAATTTTACTGTATAAATACTAAAAATAATGTTGATTCTAATTAAATAAAAAACATATATATATATATATTTATAGTTTTACTAATACTACTATTAAATCAAAATCAAAATAAAATATTTCATGTAAATTCGTTAATGAAAATGTGTTTTTTTAAACTTGTATTTTTAACTGTTCAATAAAAAATATAAATTTTACTAAAATTAGAACAAATTAATTAAAAAAGAAATGTTAGATTAATATTTTATTTTATTTATATTTTCAAATAAATTTTATAAATGTGGAAAAAATTATATTTAAATTAGTTTTACAAAATGAGAAAAAACTTATTTTTAGATAAATAATGTATTCAAACCTAATAGAGGATTTATTAATATTTCATGCCTAGAATACATATAAAATGACTTTTAAAAATAATACATAATATATAAGAAATATAATTCATTAGAATATTTCTACAAAATGTATTCATAAATTTATTTAGATGAAACACTTTTGTTCGAATAAAATTTTTTTCTTGGAAAATAATTTTTTTGTATTCAATTAGTATTCAATTTTAATTTATAATTAATTGGACACCACAAAATATATTTTACAATCTTGAGTAAATAATATAATTTCATAATTTTTATAATATTATTCACACCCCCTATTCCAATTTATAGGTGATAACTATTATTATATTACTTATAGAATGTATTTCTTTTGCTAAAAAATGAACATTTGTATAACACTATATATTAATAAAATTAAATTTATTTGAAAAAAATGGATCATAAAAACATTCGGTGTTATAATATAGTTTCAATAATTTTCCTGAGATCAATAATCATAGGATTAAGGTATATGAAAAATGATGCATCTCAATGAATTGGTAGAAATACTAACAGATAACTTTAAATTTTATATCTTATTAAACCTTATCTAACACTGTTATATCATTCAAAACGTGATGAATTATAAATTTTAAATATTCTATTTCCTTATTAGGAAAATGGGATTATAATTTCCAACATATTCTATATCAAATTGGAGATTAAATAATTTCTTGTGAATGCATGTGACTACCACCTCTATATAACTATAGAATTATTTTTTAGTCACCATAATTCATGGTTGGTTATTATGATGGATTTTATATTGATTTCATTTAATAAGTTCCCATATTATTTAGTTCATCGTTTAAAAACATAAAATTTAATTTTTGACCACATTTAATTTTATTTAAATTTTTAATAACTATTTGAATGCTCATATACATTCTAGAATAATTTTTATTATTGATCCAAAAAATTGAATTTTATTAATTTGAATAAATTTTTAAATTTCTATACTCAATAAATGAAAAAGAATCATTTCACTATTTCATTTGAAATCCAATTTCTATTACATCAACAACCTCCTGGCTCTGTGATTTAATTTAGGATAACTTCTATTTTTTCTTGCTACCATAGTTGTTTCCATCGATGATGGGGAAGCCTCTTCTTTTGAAGTAATGTATAATATATATTAAAAAATATATATGTTCTTGATAGAAGAAATATGTGTATTATCTAATTCCTATTAATTTTCACCAAAAATTGGAGGAAAATTTAGAGACGTGGTGTTGGATTAATTAGTGGCGATTTCATTAAAAAATAATTCTGAAATAAAAAATTGAGATCTATTACGATATAATTGAATAAAATAATAAAATGGGCTTAAGAGTAGAAAAATAAATATAAAAATAATGGAATAATTTTTAAAATTGTTAGTTCCAATATGGGCACATACTATTTTTTGTTAATGGGGTTAGTCAAAATTACATAATATCTACTAGTGATAATCCCCATTTACAGTGCTTATTGAGGGATCATAATCATCCAATATTATTCCCACCATAGGAACCACATTCAAGAAGAATTTTTACAACAAGATTATTGTTACATTATGATCATTACGTAATGATAAATTCAACATGTAAAACTAGGTTTGAACATTATATAATGATGATGACATTCGATTTTAAGAATATTATAAATTATAATATTATTATATGTTCTCCTATTTTGGTTAATTAATATTAAATTTTCATTATTAAACAAAATATGGTTACCCTACAAAATATATTTTAAATCATAATCATTATACTTCTAAATATCATATTATTTTATAATATAGTTTTTTAGAATATTTTTCATAGTTTTGAAATATCTGTATCATCCTTTTCTATTTATCACCATTTTTAAATATTAAATTATTTTACATAAATACTTATTTTCATTCAATATTCTGATTATTGAATAATTTATAAAAAATTCAATATAGATAAATTCATGAAATCCCATTCCATCTCATAATCATGAATATTTCCTCACTAGATAAATAATTTCATTACTTCACATAATTCATCCATATAAATACTTTTATAGGGTTGTTCACATGATCCTTAATTAAATTTCATAAAAAACAATTATTCGATTTTAAAAAAATTCACATTGAATCAGTTAATTGAAATTAAATGAAATTATTAAAAATCATTGTCGGTGTGATATCTATTGAAAATATTATGTTATATATATATATCTAAAATAATTATTATCATCTACTAATTTTGAATAATTTTTTTATTAATAACCCATATTAGACAATAGAAATGAAATTTAAATGTCTCATTAGAAACACCCCCAAATATATACACATGATCATCTCAATTAATTATCATTTAGTCTTATTCTTAAATCACACCATAATCACAAGTTTGTGATATTTTTTATTTAAAAATGTCAATGAATTGTCCTAGTTTTTTAATAATTTTTTACTATTATATGGGGATATAATATCCAATGATTATTATTTCCTTCACTGATCCTCATAGTATATCATAAAATTTTTCCTCAATTAGACAGTAATTAATATTTCATATAGAATCACGACTCTTATTAATCCCATTTGTCTGTCATAAATAATGAAATATATCAAATTATTTAATGCCAAACAAGTCCTATAAAATCCTAGATATAATCATATGATAACATAACATTGGTAAATTATGAATTGTGATAAATTTTTCAATTATATAAAAATATAATAAGATATAATATAAAAGGAATATGGTCAGTTCGAAAAAATCATAGAAAATTTATCTATTATATGAAAATTATTAAACTACATAGTAGATCCCATTATTTATAAATGGAATTAAATGAATGTAATGTAAATAAGTTCAACACTAACAAATAATGAAGTGATTTCCCAGCTGATAAAAACAATTATGCGATTTTTATTATAGATAATGTTTTAGGAATATTAGTGTAATTGAATTCGATTGGTCATATAAAATTACACATATGAAATAATATGTTTCCTATCAATGATATGTGATTATGTCAGAAAACAACATGAAATATAAACTTCTTACATTCAATATAACTAGTAATCAATTAATTTATATATAATTTATTATTTCCCTACATATAATATCCATACATATAGTATATATTTATAGACATTTCACATTTATTGTAAATTATCATATACATGTAGATTTTGGTCAATAATTATCCTTGGATATAGATAATAATGTTGAAGATACAAAAAAATTGAATGTAAAATATGTGAAGTGATGTTATATGGTAAGTATTCTCCTCATGAAAATAATGACATGTTGAAAAGAAAATATTAATTTTATGAAAAAATAAACGGGAAACTAACTTTGAGTATTTGTATAACATTAATTAGATTTTAAATAACGATTCATACTCAAAAAATAAAATTATTGATTAATTAGATGATTAATGGAATCTAATACATAAATGGTTATTATCTACTTAACTCAAAGCATAAAATGTTTATATTTTGACAAATAGTTATCAATTATAAGAATGTGTTATCCGCATAATTTTCTTTCAATGTAATATAATAGAATAAGTCCAAAATTGATCTATTATTAGATTGAATTTTAGAAAATGATAATAAGGGAAATTTATATTTTAAATCGTTCATTAATTAACAGATTAAAAATTATTGGTCTTATTAATTAGGATCATAGAAATTTTCATGGATAATGATAATTTCCATTATGATCGTGAGTAAAAATGGAAAAGCGAATACAAAAAATTTCAATTCATTAATATTAAATATATCTGACATTGTTTTATTCATTACCATATTAAAAAAGGTAATATATATGAGAAGTGGAAATAAGAGTATGTTCATTCATATGTGATTATGTTAGATACACAAATAGTTTTAAATCATTCTTTTTTTGAAAAAATTATCATCCCTAATAAAGTAGTTAATTTTTTAATAATTTAAACACAATATAGAAATAATTTTACAATAATAATAAATTGGGGTATTTTTTGTAAAATTATTAATGATTTTCAACTAAAAAAGTATTTTTAAATAAAATATTTACCTAGAAGAAATTTAGATGATGTCACTATGGATAAAATAAAATATAAAAACATATAATATAGATAATCATGTAATTATTTATTGGGAAATAATACTATAACTTTTTAATAGTAGAGTGATGTTATTACCTATGTCTTCATTAAGAATAGATGTACTAATATAACATAATGATATTCCTATATTAGTATAATATTAAATAAACACTATGATGGACACTAAAATTGTTTCATTAGAATATGTAACTATTATAAAAGATAAAATTGATGTATTTCATATTGAATTATCATGATAACCATTTGGTCATGAATATGAATTCCATATTGACTTATTTACGGATGAAGAAACAATATATATTATTTTCTATTAATTGATCTTGTGTAATTAGTAAATTTCAAAATGAACAATAAAAATTACGAGTTAGAATATTAACACAACCTTTTGTATCACCTTGTAATGAACATGTTATATTTGTATAGAATAATGATGATTTAATGGGAATTCATAAAGACTATAAAAAAACACTATTGAATTTTATAAAAACATATCTATTAGTGTGATTTATTTTCAGGTGTGGTCAATATTTAAAGGATCTATACTAATAAACAATTTATCATTATTCTAGTTATCAATATTGAAAATATTGAAGTTTGAAAAACTAAAGATATCTATTTGTATGCAGTCGTTGAAAATTGAGATTATGATAATGCATTGGTTTATAAATATATAACCATTAGTAATTGTATATATGATTTATAATATATTCAATAATTCTATTTATGACATATTTTTGATATATATAAGTGATATAGTTGAATATTATTACACGTGGAATTAAAACAAAAACTATTTTTGAATTCTACTTTAGAGACATAGAACTAGTGAGTTTTATTTTATATATTTTAAAATGTGAGGATTTCCTTAAAAAAGTAATTGTTTTGGTGATACTGTCTCAGGAGATTAATGATTATTGAAATTTTATGTACCCAGCTACACAATTAATTAGATTCAATATTTAATATAAATGATATATATTGTTTCCTTCTCATAATTGGTTTTTATAATAATTTTTTTTAAATATGGTCCTCATTAGATGAATCATTTTCTATGAATATATATAGGGGAAAATTGACAAGGTAAAAATAATGTAATGAATGTATTTATGAACAATCTATTACAGAAAACAATGAAAAATGAGTCATGTCAAAGCAATAGAATGAATAATTCATTACGTAATTAATTGAATCAACTGAAAAACTATGGTTTGACCCTCATTAAATGATTTATTTCATATTGTTCATTTAATTTATAGATAATTAATATAATTAATTAATAATTAATATAGAATCAATATATATTACCATTTCCCATAAAAAATGTGGAATGATTATTTTATTTAGAAATATTTGAAATAGATAAAATTAGATGGTTTTGATGGGTATATTCACAAAGAATGTGCTAAAAAAGAAACAATGAAAATTTATGGCGTAACTCATAGACTATAATAATAAAATACACAAACACAAAATGATTGATATTAATTGATATAATTCCTTAATAGGATGGTTCAAGGAGTTTTATATATGATTAAAATTTTCAAGGGTCTTCTATTAATGGAATTAGAAATGATTGTTAGGGATAATATTAGGTAAAGAGAAACACAAAATTTTTACATGCAACAAAAGCCATAATTATTTGATAAAAATTATTCATCTTCAAAAAACAGAATTAAATATATTGTTCATTAAATAGAATATGGTACTTTGATAGAATTCCTTAATGGGGATATATTTTATTTCCTGAAAATGGATATTGTATATGATTAAATAGTAAAATGAAGAAATAAATACTAAATGAATATCTTCAAATGATTTCTCAATTAACCATTTTAATTTATGATGTATATGAATTTTTTAGAACACATATGGTAAAATAAATATTGTATAAATTATTTAACATATTTCATGATACTAGAAATATAAACATGTAATGTTCATGAGAAATATCCAATCATGTGTTTGGTATCCTTTAGTAACATGAAGTCTTATGTAGAAAACATAATGACTAATTATACTAACAAAATTAAAAAACAATATTCAAATTGAATGACAAAATAGTTGATATCATAAATAAATAATAAAACTGTCCATATTCTTCTAAAATATTTGAGGATTTACCCTTTTATCCACTTGTGTACCTTTTTATAAATAATGTTATGAGGATTAATGTTGAGCCTTTATAAATTTTAGATAATCAAAATCCATGTTTCTCAACACATCTATCAATATGATTTTTTAAAATTAAACAGAAAGATATATTTAATCACCATAGAAAATTTTTATATAGATGTAAAAACTAAAACGATAATTAATATATTAATTGATATGATGTGGTAATGCTCACTTTTCATCCAAGTAACCTCAAAAAAATAACTACCATAGACTGAATTCATATAAAATAAAATTCCATATCCCTTAAAATAACATTATATGATAAATTGAATGAGAAATAAAATAATAATAGATCATATTTGGATTATGTTCAAAAAATGAATCTAGTTATTGAATATCTATTTGAGAGAAAAATTTATTAATTATCAAATAATGAATTAGAGGCTAGAAGAATAAAAATATTTTTATTTTTATTATTCATTATTGGTTAATCAGTGTTTATAGTAGATCTAGTATATATAACAGATTGGTATTGAAGGGAATATAAATGTTTTTTAATAAGGGAAAACAATTTCCACATCAAAATAAATATTATAATAATATTTTATGATATTGAGGATTGGAATAAAATTTATATATTAAAATGTTCCAATATTTTTGAAATACCATCATCTGTGTACCACTATTAGGGATGTATATGCATGACCAAAGACACATACTTACCAATATTGTAATAATACTAGTCCCAAACTCGTCTTATAATGACGAACTAAGGCATATTCATATCACATGAGAGAATTTTTAGTGGTATATTATAATTAAATCATCTGAATATACATTAATGTTCATGATTGTTGTAAAAAGTTACAAGGGAGCCCAGTGAAGCAATAAGAATGATATAAAAAATTATTCCTGAGATAATTTATTGATGGCATATTAGGGACAAAATTATTTAATTGTAAAAGAAAATAAAAATAATCAAATTTTAAAAATGATTATTTTATTACCATATAAATTCAACAATATAATCCTCATATTTCTATTTTATATTCACAAATATATTATTTTTTAAACATAAGTAGAATGGATATGGTCAATGCAATAGAATAGATAACAATATATGGAATCAAAGTAATATTTAACCTCATCTATCCACAAATTTCAATAATTAATTAAAAATGGATGAATTATTATTATAAATGATATTATAAGTAAAAAAATAAAAAAATAGAGAAAATATGACAAATAATTAAATTATTCTAAAATATATAATGACTTATACTTATAATAGAAATGTGACTTGGATATGTATGGTGACTATTGGAATAGTAGCAAAATAGTTTTAATTAACATTAGAATATTATATGTATTATAATAGTTTTCAATAATATACTCAAATGAATATATTAATATCATAAATAGTTAATTGAAATATATCTTATTAATAAGGAAATAAGTGAGGGAATTTTATATGAATATGTATTTTAATAATAATAATTTATTTAAATGGTGTTTTTAATTTTCTTTTTAAAAAATAAATGATTTTAAATTAGAAGAAGTGTTTTTATATTATTATAAAATTTATTATGTGTCTATTTTTTATAAAAATGACTAAAATATTAATCTTCACAAACTAAAAAGTGTTAATAATTTTTTTAATATTTCATGGTCATTGGATAAATGGTAAAATTCAGTACACATATATAGTATGAATTATAAATTAATTGTCTATTTCTATAAATAAAATGTATAATATGAATGATTTATCTACCTATATTGTCCATATTTTATGAAATAATGTTTTTCAGATACTAAAATCAATTTCCAAAAAACAATTTTTATGTTTTAAAGGCCAAAATTATATTTAAATTTTTATTAAATATTTCATTATTAAAAAATACTTATACATTGAAAAAATTATATAAATAATGTTATTTTAGTCCTTACTATAATATATTTCAAAAAAAGGTTGAAATTGTAAAAGATGTTAAATTATATTGGGGGGCATTAAATTTTTCTTAATTTTCAATGTTATACATAGAAAACCATTGTCTAAAAATTATTAACCAATCCCCTGTCATTGTATAGAAATAATGAACAATCCACTCATACGAGATGATATAAATCCAATTCACTGTTATTCACCCCTAAAATCAAACTTCAAGGATCCCTCTATGAAATATTTTTGTTTTATGTTATTCCATATCATAAATTTGGTTGTTATAGAGCATGGAATGAGTTAATGAATTTACACTATTAATTTTATTATTCTAGATTACTTTATAATATATATTTTTAAAAATAATATACTATAATTTTAATAATTATGTTGTATTTTTTATCATTTTTATATTTCATAAATTAAAATTAATCATTATATCACATAACATACTTTTCAAATGTTGTTATTATTTCAGTTTTATGTTTTTAATCAATTTTATTCGTTTCATTTATATAAATCGTCAAAATCGAACTTCCTTTCTTTAGAAAGTTATTATATAATCCATTTTATAAGATATTTAGATAATAATAAATGATTGTCATTCCCTTTCAATACAATATTTCATATAATAATGTTAATGATAGAATAGATAACAATATAAAGAATCAAAGTAATATTGAACCTCATCTGTCCAAAAATGTCAATAATTAATTAAAAAAGGATGCATTATTATTATAAATGATATTATAAGTAAAAAAATAAAAAATTAGAGAAAATATGACAAATAATTATAATATTCTAAAATATATAATGATTTATACTTATAATTGAAATGTGACTTGGATATGTATGGTGACTATTGGAATAGTAGCAAAATAGTGTTAATTAACATTAGAATATTATATGTAATATAATAGTTTTCAATAATATACTCAAATGAACATATTAATCGCATAAATAATTAATTTAAATATATATTATTAATAAGTAGATATGTGAGGGAATTTTATATGAATATTTATTTTAATAATAATAATTTATTTAAATGGTGTTTTTAATTTTATTTTTAAAAAATAAATGATTTTAAATTAGAATAAGTGTTTTTATATTATTATAAAAATTATAATGTGTCTATTTTTTATAAAAATGACTAAAATATTAATCTTCACAATCTAACAAGTGTTATTTATTTTTTTAATATTTCATGGTCATTGGGTAAATGGTAAAATTCAGTATGCATATATAGTATTAATTATAAATTAATTGTCTATTTCTATAAATAAAATGTATAATATGAATGATTTATCAACCTATATTGTCCATATTTTATGAAATAATGTTTTTCACGTACTAAAATCAATTTCCAAAAAAACAATTTTGATGTTTTAAAGGCCAAAATTATATTTCAATTTGTCTTAAATATTATATTATTAAAAATGACTAATACATTGAAAAAATTATATAAATAATGTTATTTTAGTCCTTACTCTAATATATTTAAAAAAAGGTTGAAATTGTAAAAGATATTAAATTATATTGGGGGGGGGAATTCAATTTTTCTTAATTTTCAATGTTATACATAGAAAACCATTGTCTAAATTTTTTTAACCAATCCCCTGTCATTGTATAGAAATAATGAACAATCCACTCATACGGGATGATATAAATCCAATTCACTGTTATTCACCCCTAAATTCAATCTTCAAGGACCCCTCTATGAAATATTTTTGTTTTATGTTATTCCATATCATAAATTTGGTTGTTATAGAGCATGGAATGAGTTAATGAATTTACACTATTGATTTTATTATTTTATATTACTTTATAATATATAATTTTAAAAATAATATACTATAATTTTAGTAATTATGTTGTATTTTTTATCATTTTTATATTTCATAAATTATTATTAATCATTATATCACATTACATACTTTTCAGATGTTGTTATTATTTCAGTTTTATGTTTTCAATCAATTTTATTCATTTCATTTATATAAATCGTCAAAATAGAACTTCCTTTCTTTATCAAGTTATTATATAATCCATTTTATAAGATATTTAGATAAAAATAAATGATTTTCATTCCCTGTCAGTACACTATTTCAAATAAAATTGTTAATGATTGAATATTGTAATTAATAAAAACTGAATTATTCAAATAACTTATATTTCGTTTTATTTGAGGTATTCTGGTTCCATTATAACAAAAATGGGATAATTTTCAATAGAATAATGTATATTATATCAAATAAAAACATATATCGAGTCAGTAGTTGATGATTAATTTTTTAAAGAAGTAAACATTTAGTATTTGATAAAAAACAAATATTTATATCATTATGAAAATATCCTATCGATAATGAGTATCAATTTATCAGTAGCATAAAAAATTATATAATATAAATTTTATTTACATAATTATTCTCCTAAAATTGAATATTATTATTTTCATTAATTAGTACCCGTTGAAACATTTATCAGATAAATTTACACTTGAATTTTTATCAATTACCATTCCTATGAAGTGGGCATATTAAATTTTATTGTGAATGTCCTGTTAGTTTTTAATTTCATTGGCAGATAATCCCATATATATCTATATTATGTGTAATGACTTCTACCCACCAAATATTCTATAATAATGAGAGAGATATTATGACCCCCAGGAACTACCTGAAATAGGACCGAGGTTGGTGGCTAGAACCAAGGGTACAAATACCTCAATATATGGGAATAATTACACATAATAAATAAAACCTGATAATGAGATAGGAAAAAAATCAACAAAATACTCTATCTTAAATATGAACATAAATATAAAACAATCCCATAATGCATGAAAAATTAAAAAGTGATACATACAAAGGTCTCCAATGGAAATAACAAATGAGAAATATATGAAATTGACTCAACATCAACACCACCTTGATAAGTAGTGTCAAGCAGGGTCCCCAAATTCCACTATGAAACCTGAAAATATATTATATATGTAGGGTTACCCGAATAGTAACACTCAGTAGGGATATGTCCATGGACTCTAGTTCATATGTGAAAAGTGTATGCTATTACATTAGTGATGAAATAGATGTACAAAGAAAAAAACTCATTTAATAAAACCACAAATCACCATGGGTCACTCACCAAATCAAAGATCAAATATAACAATAATACAACATAGTGATCATATAATAAGAAGGAACCCATCTTATTAACTCCCCACTTATTTGATTCTCTCATTCCCTAACATCAAAAATTATATAATCCCATCCCTTACATACATATCACACCACATCATATCATTCCCTTAATATATATATCACATATATCACATCACATCTCCCCCAGGGACACTTAGGCCAGACATAACATCTCATTAGTAGACACATATTCCATACATAAAATCAAATTTTCCCAAATACACATGGGAAAAAACATAATATCCAAATCTCATCACCTCTGAGTTTTGGCGAGGTTATCCAACTCAGGATGGGTTCATATAAACTAGAATCAACATAAATGATATATAGAAATAAAAAAATAACCAGCCTATGTGTTCACACCAACGAAAATAGAGCACACCACATCACCAACATCATTCAACACAACTACTACTACAACATCAATCGAGACTATATTCCAGAAAACCCAAATTCCTCTCAATAAACACATTATTTTCAATCTTTATCTTACATGTATTAAAACATTTATTACTTACTATTTTCATTTACAATCAAACTAATATTATATTAATCATATAAATTTTAATATATTAATAACATGTCAATTTCAATCATTCATATTCATTTAGAATCATCATTTATTCAATAGATATCCAAGAAACTATCTCAACAACACAACACAACAACAGAACCAACTCACTTAACCACTTATAATACACCACAAAACCACTAGCATAGTTAGGTCACATCACCCATTCCATATCAACATATCCGACCCACTATTCCACAACCAATAATTCACATGCACTTCACCACAACCAATATGATAGAACCTTTATGACAGAACAACTATGCCAAAACCACTATGCAAAAACCACTACATCGTAACCACTATTACACAACCAATTCCCCACTTCCACTACTCCACATCCATTTCACAACAACCACTTCACCTCCACCATCATTCTTTATTACAAAAATTCCCACATTGCATCCACACCAACCATCAACTAAATCACTTCCCAACATAC
Source organism: Viscum album (assembly GCA_963277665.1). Lineage (NCBI taxonomy): Eukaryota > Viridiplantae > Streptophyta > Magnoliopsida > Santalales > Viscaceae > Viscum > Viscum album. The sequence continues at coordinate 447,934,640 of OY728160.1, forward strand.
CACAAAACCCTTCCAGTCACACCTATCATTGAATACCCACCAAAACCACACAAGAAAATACATTAAAACACAAATTCTAGATTCAATATTAATATTTTAGCATTATCACATATCATCTTTAATCATCATGTGTATTATCAAAGAAAATAGATGTCTATGTGAAACTATTTAATATACAAAATAAATATTCTTTAACCATTTAAAAGTGCAAAATCACACTACAACATAGCTAGAATAATCATAACATAAAACCTACAGTGAAAACAAGACTATAAATTTCCATTAGTTTTAAAATTTTCAATCTCCTTGACTAATGACGTCAACAACATATGTAGAAGCAGTAAAGTATATGATAAATCTATACTATCATCAATCTATGAAATGTTAATCAATTATATATTTATGTTGACTAATTATGTTCACCCAATGGTATTAAAAATAATATAGATCATAGAAAAATCAAAAAAAAAATTGAGAACAATGAATCCTATCCTTAATGAAGCATTCTGATCTCATGACACTCTATAGTCTGAATACTAAACAACTTGGAATCCACGTCCACTTATGAAACACACATATCAGAATACAAAATTCTTACTTATTTTCAAACATTGAACTCACACACATAAAAAAATAAATACAAATCATCACAGTTAATCTTAATGAGAAGAATTAATTAATACTATTATATAAAAATAGAATCGATCATATAATACCAACAAGAAACAACCATTGATGTGAAAAAATAGAAGCAATAGAGGAGAATGCTATAATGTCTTTCAAGGGTTCCTATGAATTATAAATAATGAGTGGGAGAAGGGGTGAAACTAAATGAATAAAAATCTATTGAAAATGATGTTCTGAAACATGGTTCTATATGGGTTAATATCAATATGTTAATTACACGATGTGTAATCCACATTTACAAAAAATCTAAATTTTTATAAAAAAATGTCTCCTAGGAATTTTTTATAAACATGTTGTAAATTTTACTTAAATGGCATGTAAAACATCTCAAGGATTCCCCTTATCAAATTTAATAGTCATGATTCATCTGGTTACACAAGCTATGAACTGAATTTATATGTTCCATATTCCACTACGATTGTGTCATATTCATGTAGTAGTATAGCTCAACCCCACCCTCTATAGAAAACTCCAAGAACCTCCTCCATGAACACCTACAACCAAAAAAGATAGAAATGTAAATGACTGGGATGAAACACACCATTATATTAGCTACCATCAAGTGATTCTCACCCTTAGGAATCCAAAACTAGGCCTACAAGGAATGGGGTCTGAACAAAATCCTTGTGAGATTTCTCACAAGGATGTCCTCATTCCTAAAATTGTACCACTAGCTAAACATGAAATAAAATAATTTCCCCAAAACATCATGCATATCCTCATCATTAAATAGCCACACCACCATAATATCATGCGCAACCATGTAACCTACAATCATTCCAAACCACAAAACTAAATTTATTTGAACATATGAATTAGTGAATCCCATATATCATGTAAAAATAATATCTTCTTTGGGTGGAATTAACTCAATCACAAACGTTTAACCAAATCATAGTTAATGAGTATCACTTGTGAATTATTTTCTCCACATTTCGTATGTCAGACATTTTCAAATATCCCATATTACATAACAAACATCCCAAACATTGGAAAATATATTATCTCATAAATTATATGGATCCAAACATCAAATTTTTTATGAAAAAAGACAATGAATAGAAAATAAAAAAAATTTATTGTTATAGGAATACTTCTATATCAATCAATCCCATGTACTCTTCTATATGACAACATTCCTCCACAACAAGGGAACCAAGGTAATGGTTCAACCATGCCGCACCCTAACCTAAATATCATTGATCTCTTTGGAAAACTCCACTAATGTCGCATCATCCTCGATAACAAACTATCTATTGTAAATAAATTGGGATTAATAAGGAATATACCAATGAAACTGTGATATGATGAATATATTTTGGATCATATTTTATTTTCATTGAAATAGATACTGATATTCCACCTCACCAACACACCCAAAAAAAATGTAATGCCCAAAAAACTAGGGTTAATTCATACCCCCTCATTCCACCCTAGAATTATGGGTTCCTCATCCTATGACCATCATAGTGAATTTAATACTCCTATTCAACCCTTATCTTCTCATCAAACAACGTTGTATTATTGGTAATTATTTACACCACATGATGACTAATAATTAATGACAGTCAATCCATTGCCTATCACAATATACAACAAAACGAAATCCAATACAATGTCTTAAATAGAGATATATCAATAGAAAATTGACAGCTATTTTTTTCCTGAATACATGACCAATGATAATTTTCAAACCCTTAACCACCACTGTCCAAGACTCTGTCCTGCAATATATCCCCTGGTTTCTGGATGGTTTGGTCTTTCTTCTCATCTTTCCGAGATTAAAAAATTGTGCTAGGGCAAAACTAGGAGCCAATGGCATACTGCAATCCTTTTTAGTATCTGTTGTTTAAACAAGGAAGTCAATTATAAATTTTGGTCTTTGGATCCTCACGTATCCTAACAATATCACCCACATACCTCCTCACAAATACATCCACCACACTAGATTAAAAATTAATAGAAAGTGGGATGGCATCATCTGTCATTCCACTATCACCCAAACTACATCAGTACCTCTCTATTTCTAGGGTATTTCATTGATGTAATCTATATTTATGTCCACCTATTTACACTAATGGACATCAATTTACTTAGGAAATGTTGTTGTAAAATGGTCATACACTATTACATTGTGGCAGACCAGACGTTTTCCAAAAAACACTGCAACTAAGAAATGAAAAAGTAGACACCACATTAATATCCTCATACTATGATACATCATTGTGAAACTAAGTTTCACTACTAATGGTTAGTAATGTAATTCACATAAAAATCATTCATGAAATTTCAATATTAAAACAAGAATATCCTAGAACAACATCCGGTTGTGTTTGTCCTCAAACAATGCCTCAAGAGAATCACAATGGAAAATAAGATCATGAATCACCTATACCTCTTAGACTCCTCACTCCGACTCCTCCATAGAAATAATCAGAGATGACTCCATGGTCATATGATGAAGGAATCTTCTTCCACATCACTCCCAAATTTAAGGATACAACAACTAAAGCTCCTCCATTCATTATAAAAAATATGTAGACTCCCATTATACATACAATCATAACTGTTAACTGATTGAATTTTCAACTACATTACCCTTCACTAGGGTGTATGTGATATAAAAATTGAAATCATGAGGAATCACCATACGCCTTCATGGGTGTATATTTAGGTAAAAATATGGAATGAATTACCAAAATCAATTGGGATATGTGATGATAAAAACCTACTCCCAATTATATACTATAACCATAACCTCATCGAAAATAAAACTAACGATAGATCTAGATCAAGGGAAACATTATTATGTTCTTGGGGACACAACTAAATAGACCAATGAAAGAATACACAACTCTATTACTTCCTCAATAATACCAAAACAGGATAGGTTGCACCGTATAAAACCTTAAACAACACAACCTCATTAGGAAACTGAAGAATTGGAGAAAGAACAATCTTCTCTTTCATGTAGCCAGATTCTCCTTAACACCGTTTAAAAATTGAAAATAAATATTTCCCATAGTCTAGACTTTCAATAGGGTTGTATCCCATTATAAATCATGAAAAACCCTCTAATAAGATCTTAGGAGTCTAAGGAAACTGTGAAACTATCACACATTCATGACTGATTCCCATGAATCAACTGTTTTGAACTTTGATATGTGCACTACCACACCCTAATAAACACCACTTATCTATGGAAACAATCCCCTCTCATCTAGAATTCTTATAGGAAAAAGTCCCTTCAATATGGTATTGTCAAAGGACATTAAAAACAAATATATGATGACCAATATTCTCCAACACTGACTATGAGTATACCACGATAACATCATTGAATACAATGATTAATTAGTCAGAGAACTCTTGAAAAATAGTGTTTACATGACCCATGATCATTTAAACATCATTTGTAACACCACCCAAAATGCCTAAAATATCAATTTAATAATACCTTATTTTGATGCATGTCTTTTGAATATCCTTATATTTCTCCCTTGGCTAGTGAAATCCAGATTTCATATCTATATCGAAGAATAGTCTAACTTTTCTCAACAATAAGAAAATATCATATATGCTCATAACAGGGTAATTATTCTTGAGTGTTACATGATTCAACATCTGGCAGTCAATACACATCCTCATAATATTGAAATATTTTCTGGTCAACAAAATATAATCACCCTATAATGACTCACAAGGTAATAGTAAACCCCTCTACATCATGCCATCCATCATTAGCCTCATATCATATAACTCTACAGGATCCATCGCATATACTTCCATCAATATCGAAGACAAACCACACTATAAATGTATCATACACTCGACATCACATCAAGGAGAGAGTTTCACAACCTCCTCTATTAAAACATATAAGAACTCCTCTAAAACCCTTGGAATGTACCGAACCTGAGCTTATGCTGATGTATCAACCAACTATGACCAAATAGGATCCACTTTCCTTCTATGAAATTGATAACCACATTTATCAGTGAATAAAACAGTATGGCCTTCTAGATCATAAAATGAAATAGTTTTTTTAAATAATTCAACGATATCACGTAGGGAATACAATAATTACATACAAATTATACTATATTATGATCACATCTACAACAAGAATAAGACCCTCACCGACTAGTTCTACCTCATCACCAGTCTACAACTCAGAAAAACATCAATCTACAAATCATTAACTCTAACCATCATAGAAAACACCAGGGAAATTCAAAGCCTCTCCACAAATAGTTCCAACATACAGATCAAATAAGTGGTAAGAAAGTTGTAATAGTTTATTTAATCAATAAAATTAAACATTATTATAGAGAATCAGATGATCATACCTCCAAAAACTATTATATCAACTAGCACAAAAACTGGAAACTTGTGCATATTCCATACCCAGATTCACTACCCCTATAATACCATCTTATATAAAAGGACTCTAGACAGGGTCCCTCTACATGGAGACTATCACAACCCTACTATTTTTTAACTCCACCTACACATAGCATCTGAAAAATATCATGTCCTCACTATCTATTGAACATCTACTGAGGCAACTGCTACTACTGGTTGGAGGAATTTACAACCATGAAAAACTAGCCTCTCTGAGGGTTTAAACATTAACCCTTATTTTTCATGAATATCCAGAAGATGTGGAATAAAAAATAAAAACCCTAGCAATGGGATCAAGAAACATCTATCCCTGATGTTTGTGATATAAATTATTACGAACTGATCCCCAAAAAATGAAATGCTTACAACCTTAAAACTCATGGCCCACTGCATGAATCAATGATCATCGAAACTCCCCAGTTGGAACTATCTCAAATATTATACACCAAGAAATGTGTCATCTTGAAAACCTAAATCTTTTTATACAACTCCATAAATTTCATAATTTTAATGAGTGTATCCTTTTAGGTGATCAATGGGTGAAAAATATCTTCGATTGGTCATTCTCAAGACTCCTCGTATGGAAAACAAATTGGTGAAAAGAGACGGAGGTCCTTGTAATTGATACCTAGATTATACACGCTCAGAATGTATTGTTGAATAGAGATAAGGTCCTTCTTCTTGGATTATATCATTATCATTGATAAAAACTCTTCCAAGTACTCCCACTGATATTCAATAAACAATACCTCTACATCATTATGACCATTGAGAAACATCATCCACATCTGATATGTATCTCCCCACATATGACTAGCTGACAATTATACCCAAATCAAATATCATGCTTGAATCATACTAAATGTAGACACTTGATCCTCCATCTAGTATTTTGTCCCTAGATATGATACACTCCACTTATACTTACCCAATCACTTCCACTGAAAAGAATATAATGCATGTTTCCATGAATCATTAATATTTTTCCTTTCATCCCTTTCAAAATATACCATATAATCTTGAATATAATATAATTCCTATGAAACTCACGGATGATGAAAATGATCCATTACTGAAAACAATGACAACATCTAATGCCCAATATCATGGAATTTTATCAAATCTATTTTATTTAATCTATTTTATTGTCCTAGAACTCCCAATTAAAACACAATAAGACTTCATCATTATTCATATACATATCCAAGGATTCTAAAACAATAAGATTTCCACCTCACTTAGGAAATCAAAAAGATCATATCACTAAACTAGATCATGGGGTGCATAGAATCTTATGTCCAAGCTAGTTTCCCTTGACTATGTCATGCACTATGTTAATATGAATCTATTTCGATTCAAACCAATGCAAATATCATTGTTCATAAAACCAGAATTGATCAAATTTATCAATAATCACCTTTGATACCACTATATCATGACCACCTCCCACAAAATATGTCAACATGAAGAGATATAGCTATTGAACCTCATGTCTCGCCTCCATTAGGACCCAGTTTGCTGACTAGAATTGATAATATAAAAATTTCACTATATAAGAGGAATTAATATTTATATATGAATAAAAATTTGGAGACAAGGAAAAAACCACCAAAAAACTCCAGTAGAAAATATTATTTTAAACATAAAACCATCCAATAATACATGAAGAAATTATAATTTATAGATTTAAAAGTATCCATATCAAATAATAAAAATAAAATTCTACATTTGTGACTCAAAAAAACTCCAACGTAGCTTGAATTATCCATATCACTCCCAAATTTTTTCATCAAAACTGGAAAATAGTATATCTATGCAGGTTGATCCAAATACGTATATAAATTAGAGACATAACTAAGGAAAACATTACACATGAAATAATATCCTGCAAATTAACTACTGTAAAAAATAGTAAAACCAACAAGAACCTATATTGGACATCAAACAAAAACCACTATCACTATGCCTTGACCACTAAATCACTAATTAGATAAAATACTAATATAACATTGAGATCATATAAAATCAAGGTGCCCTAGTACTGAAACCCCATATATTTGATGACCACGTGCCCCAATTTTGAACGCCTAATGATTCTATCCCTTCCACATATATCACATCACACCATATCACGCCCATAAAAACATGGTCCAGACATCACATCACATACATAGACACCTATTCCATATATCACATCTTATCTCACACACAGAATCATATGCAACACTTCAAATTCCATCTGAAGACAAATTGTCTATCACACACAGTTGAAGGATGTGATGGGGAGATGGGAGAGTGGGCCGTCCATATCACTGCCATCCTAGATATAAGGGATAACACCCATAACTCATCACCTAAAAGATTTGGTGAGGATATCCATCTTTGGTTGGGATCATATAAAGTAAACTAATTATACATGTTATATAGATATGAAATAATACCCATATCATGGGACCACACAAACTACACTACATGATGCCACATCACCATAATTGTAAAAAACATCAACTATCATAACTACCACCACCACTCTATGTAACACCATGCATCCACCACAAAATACACACAAAATTTTCAACTTTTAGCTTAAAAGGTTTTCCACATTTATTCATTGCAATTTTAATATAACAATACAAAAATAATTTATTTATTTATTTTCATTTATGTAATTTATATCATATCAATTTAATCCATTAATATTTTTTTCACATCATAATTTATTCCATGTATAACCCATAAACATGCTAATACCATTCCACACAACAAGTGGACCAACTCAAAAAACCACCAATTAAGAAATATATATCCACGATTTTCCTCAAATAACACTGACCAATCCCTCTCATCAAAATAATGTGTCTTTCCTACAATAAATATATCAAAACAACTCTACTATAACCAATGAGCCACAAGCACTAGGCCAAAACCACTACAACACAACCACTATGCCACAAACACCCATCCAAAAACCACTATGCCCCAACCACTCTTCCACAACCACTATACCAAAACCACTATTCATCAACCACATAACCATAAGAAATGTTCTATAACCATTGGGTCATAAAAATTATTCCCCAATAGTTTCACCGCAACCAATACTCCACAAACATTGTGTCACATCTCATAACATCTAACATTGCATATATGCCAAAAACCCACCACATAACTACCCCACACTCCACAAAACACATCTAGTTTTATATATCAATGAATAATTTCCAAAAATACATATGGAAACACAACAATCACAAGAAACAATCAAAAAAACCTTCAATTATCTGTTATAGTTTTTGGGAATTATCACATATTTTCTTTAATTTTCAATGGTATTATCATAAAATCTAGATGTATACGAGAAAACAATAATTTTCCAAATATTAAACTTTCTACATTTTGTTTAGGTGAAACCAAACTACCAATGAATAATGGAAATCACATAATAAATACTAATACACAAAAAATGATCCCAATTGCCACTATTTTTAGAATAGGATATAGACATGCCTAACAACATAAAAAACACTTATCAAAGATATAAAGCATGTAATAAATCCCCATATACATTAATTACAGAAATTAAAATGAGTTATATAATTATAATAACACTTAATATCCTAATAATGTTTGATTATATTGGTGGATATGATACATATCTAAAATATTGTTGATAATGGGGATCCCTTTCCACAAAGAGGCTTCCTGATCACACCACTCTATATAGTGCAAAGATGAATCTTCCTATAAACAACGGTCACAAAATAAACAAATAGATCAACATATTCTATACCAAAGGGATGTGAAAATTTATACCATAACACATCATAATCGAAAAAAACATCTCCAAATGGAAGAACCAAGAGAATAATGAAATAAATCCATCAGGGAAAAGAGAAAAAATAACCATGGGTTAGTAAGAAACAACCATCGGATAAAACTGATCAATAGAAGGGTTGAGAGGGAATGAAAATCAACTAGGACCACCTAGAGAACTTCTAAAATTATCTTTATAAGTGGTATAAAATAATTTATTATTATTTTCTGAGATAGTGGTTTAAAAACATGGATATAACCATGTTGATTTTGTGAAATACAATTACATGGTGTGTAATCTTTAGGTTTCATAAAATATCATCTTTCAAAATAATCACATCATCTTTTACTGAATAAACATCATGAAATCCACTTACATGACATGTAATCTATCTAATGGATTCCCACTAATGATTTATAAGAAAAAATCAAGCTGGATATTCAAGCACTGAGCCACATTTACACAACATGTATTCCACTTTGATGACATGAACTTCCCAAAAAACGTTTTTGTAGCTAAATCCTCCAAAAATTATCCCCAAACCTCGTTTGAATGCCACATACCACCAAATATGGAAATATTACACATCGAGAAGGAATGGATCAATACATAAAATTATCAAATATAATTCTCCTAATGAAAATTTTATATCATTAAGGAGTATCAATATATCAATAACATAAACTATATTTCCATATCATATATTTTTATTATTGAATTGGCCTCCTATAATTGTATAATATTTTTTCCTTTCTTTCTATTTACTAAATCATTAATAAGATAAAATTATCCCTGATTTTCAATCCTTTACCCTACTATTGATAAGTGTAAATTAATTGATATTGTGAATATCCTCATTGTTTCTAATTTGGTCTTTAGATAATCCCATGGATAGGTATATTAATCCATTAAATAAGACTACCATCATACTATGTATATAAAAAATTCTTATATGTCTACATTTGTATTAAATGTATAAGATATTATATGTGATAACTATGTGTAAATAAAATAGTGAATTTTTATTCATTCACCATATATACTAGATGCATTACACATTTTATATGATGGATATATCAAAATGTTTTCTATACCATTGATGTATTATTAGGACACATGACTAAAATATTAATAAGATAATTTAGGAAACCTAATTCATTTCATAGGATATACTAACATAATTCTACATTAGTATGATAATGTTGTAAAATATTATTCAATTGTTAAGTATGATATCAATTATTTTTATCAATGTGATTTTTATTTAATTTTCTTTCATCCACTGTTAGGTTTGAAAGATTTATATGAAATCATTTATTAATTTATATATTATACATTATTTATATCAAATTTGTTACGTTTAAAAATTCAATTATGGATATGCTTTACTAAGACTATAAGATCTTCCCTACAGTTGATCCCAAATTCCCCAATGATACCATGAAGAATAGTATATGTTAATAAATGGTTTTAATAAATAAAATAACAATATTAGCCATATATATATGATCTTATTTATGTATCCAATGAAATATAGTGTATATGTATATATTCAATGATGTATAATAGATGAATTGTTTTGTGATTTTTGTTTATAATTTCATATAGTGACTTAATAACATCTTAAAGAGTATTATCACTGATGAATACCATATGAGTCTTGTTTTTGTTTTATTGAATTGGATTGAGATGTTGTCTTAATCTATTAAAAAAATTTATATAAAAATTTTGGACAAAAAAATGATCATATAACCAAATAAATGGATTAAGGGAAAAATAGTTAATATAAAGTTGAATGTGTTGATTGGTGTAAATAAAAATGTAAATTTTCAAGGATAATATATATTTAAATAAAGGGATATATATTAAAAAAAATATAAAACCTAACTATTTTATCCTATAAAATGAATAAGTTTGAAAGAGTCATTTATCAATAGAGAGGTGATACATGAATGGATATAAAATTAAATCAGATAGTGAATAACAACACTTTGTATTTGATTGATAAACTAAAAAACATAGTATATTATTTTCCTTATGTCAACAATGACAAATTTGATAGGTGGAATCCTACATGTGATTAGGAAAAATGCAGGGCATGTTTTTAAGGAGTATTAATAGGATAAAGTCATAAATTTCAATGATTAAATTTTAATTGTTTCATTGTAATAAATATTATTTATATGTTATAGTTTTACTTCTTAAAAAAAGTTAATATTTTCTAAGATGATATTACTCTACTATTCTTAAATGGTGATGTCCAATTGGATGATTATACTGGATTGAATAAAGAAATTATACTTTTAGAGGATAATGAATTTTTCTAATTTAGAATGTTTTCATATTTTAATTAGTACTCCATTAAAATTGTTCACTATATTGGTTACAATAATCATAAATATTGAAATATGAAATTGTTGCGTGGAAAAACATTTATAATAAGTTAGAACTAATAAATACACTCATTATAAATATTTTTAAATGATAAAATTTTCCAAAAAGATATTAATTTTTTAAAATATAATATTGAAAAATATGGATTATTATGTGTTTCCAAATATGTGATATATGAAGAATTAATTAGATCTTGAAATTGTTTATTGAGATAGAAATATCATTCATTCCGAATTGAAGCATACATTTGATGTTTTGAGTGATTTTTGAACGGAAATAGTAATGTATGATCATAATTTAATTTTAATAGAAAATAAAAATTATAAAAATGATTATAGTATAGTATTTATTCAGTTAGATACTAAATTATATTGTTATTAAACTAATATATTTTTTTTATTCATTAGTAAAAAACATTTATTCTTGTACAATATTTTCTAATTATCATTGTTCACCTAATGAGTATGATGGAGGAGCCTCAAACCAATTACAAAATCTATAGTGGAAAAATAAATTTTGTATACATCAATATTAATAATGAGGGAGATTTCCAAAGATAAACATACAAATTTATAAATAATTAAAACATTACACCTCATAAATGATCAAAATATATCATGATATAATATATTTTATATTATTTGATGATTATATATAAAGGATCCAATTTTTTGATACCTGTAAAAATGTCACCAAAGTCAAATAACAAAAGACCTTCTTCATGTCTCGAACTGAATCTAGTCACCCTTAAAACTAGAACCCAACCTCTCATATGGCAAGGACTGAAGGGCATTCCCGATCCCCATGGGCTAGAAAAAGTGCCCATGTATCACAAAATGAAATTTGGGAATTATTTACCCAATTTTATAAACATATAACAACTAACTAATCCACGATAACAAATCTGGATTTTTCAAAACTACGTATCTTTTAAAAAAACAGAATTGTATTAAATAATATAAAACAATTATCAAAGACTATAACAAATGAATAAAACTAAAATTTATAGCCCAAGAACTTCCTTATGGTAAGAGGAATCACCCTCAAGACATCTCCACAACACTACAACACGAAGAACTACTAGAGACCCAAACCATTGGCACTAGATGATTTACCCAAACCTACGAAAAAATAACCATGTCTACATATACCCAGTGGTGTAAGTATAGAATTATTCAATGCCATGTAGGATTATACCTCTAAAGGATTCCATGTGATAAATATTCAATGATAAAAATCTTGAATGTTTTCATAAACTCCAGAAGTTATTAAGAATTTTAAAGAGATGCATTATTAAATAAAAATAGTTTCAAGTTGGATATTTTAATGAATCAACACTTTTAAATAAAATTCCACATCTATAGAATTTACCATCCAAAAAATAATGTATTCAGAGTGTATGTGTTATTTATCTAAAGATAACATGGAACGGAAAATAACCCATAGGCTCTAGCTCACTCTGGGTCCCAGGTAACTCGTATCTCGGTGGAAGTCACCAAAAAAATATATGTTCTAGTACACACGAGCCACTAGTAGGGATCAAAGCCATGACCTTGTGGTCCCCCACATCATCTTCATTATCATCATCATCATCATCATCATCATCATCATAGTTAAGTTAGTGTTTTCAATGTCAAACTAGTTACATGAAACTCTGGAAAATACCCACTGGATCACTAGCATACTAGTATATGTCCAAACACCTAGATAATCAGGTTTTCACTCTTGTGCTTAAACAAGTTCCAAAAGCCATGAAATAAAATTAGCACATGAAAATACGAGTTCCAAGTCACACAAATTCGAAACAGCTTACATACATGTTGCATAATACTCCATTCACAAACAAATATTCATTAAACACATCATACTCACACAAAACATCCCACAAACGTGTTTTGTGCCATTCATTCATTTTGATAAATCATTTCATAATTTTTTAACACATTTTAAAAATGTGTGACAAAATAAATCACCACATTACCTTTGAAAACCCCATCTAATGTGAACACACTCACAAAAAAGATACATGTTCTTCCTTTTCCCACTTTGTTAAACTCAATAAATCACTTATAATTTTAATAAAACAATCTCAAGGGGTATAACCATTCTTTGAACACAAAACCCAGTCCAAAGCCTATTTGAAGGCCAAAATCACACCATTACCAATAAAAAATAAACATTCCATCACTTTAAACATTTATTAATACACTTTAATATTTTATCAAATTTCCTCAAATGATGCAATAAATGATACACATGGAAAACCCGCATTTTCCAAGAAATATGCATCTTTGAAACTAAACAGTTAAAAAATAAAACAAAAAACGGTTCTCATGTTAGTAATAATGTAATAGTTGCATGATAAAAATATTAATTCAGTAAATATAACTGATATTTGGATTCTTACATGTGGAACCAGCTACCGTTTGAGCCAAAAAAACACCAAACTATTGTGTGAAACATCAATCACACCACTACTGCACCACATAGAAGTTAAATGAAGACCTAATCTATGAGAATTAAGAAAAAAGACATAAAATAAAACCATAGGTTTGAACCTTAGCTACTAGATAATTTAGATCCTCATGAAATGTGGAGGAATCCCTAATCAAATGGGAGTAGCATGAGAGGATACTCGCTTAATAGAATCAAACAACCCAAATACACCAGTAGATGAATTTCCAAATAGACAAAAATAAAATATTGGTTCAAATAAGGCTATATTGGATATTTGATAACAAAAATGGATGTAATAGAGTAGTAATTGAAGTATTTATGAAATAAACGATTTCCCTCTTCAAATAAGGACGATTTGAGAAATCCAGAGATGTTTTTCCATAATCCGCAATGAATAGGAGCTCCAAAGAGGGGTATGAGAGCATGGAATCACACCGTTGGTAGGTGGGCTTGGGTTTGTGTTGTAATCACTGAAAAAATATAAAAATTTAATGATATACTAAAGAGTTAAAAACATTAATGCATAAAATGGGCTTTCTGCCTTGCCACACACCTTAATAAGAAACCAAATTCAATCATTATTATGGATTGTTATGGGTTCAAAATTTATATGGTGGTTTTAATATAATAGGGGAAGCCAATTGTGAGGTTTAATGGGTGATAAATGATGAAATATTACGGAGTTGTAAAACGCAAAAAATATTTTTAAATCAATAAATGGGCTCATGATTTGAACCAAATTCTGAAAATCCACAATTTCAATCAAAATGCACTGGAAAGCACAAAAAAAGAAAGAATATAAATTAAATTGAAAATAAATTTAAAATAATACATGGATGTGAATATTTTATGAAAAATAAAACATTCCACCCCCAGAAAGCCACAACAAGTCCAAAATAAGAAACCAAACCTATCCAACATGGTGAAATAGACTCATTTGCTATATTTCACACACCCCTGAAAGGCCAAAACTGCGTTATTGATCATCTAAAAAATGAATACTCCCCCCAAAAAATAAATTTCACCACATTTCTAAATAGATCATGATCATTAAGACTTAGTCTCAAAAGAAAACTCCTCAGGCACTATCTGAACAAGACTCAACCAATTTACAAAAACGAACAACCTAAACAAACAAGGTTACACATACCATTCAATAACTAAATTTTTCGGTGTTGTCCAATCCCAATGTTTAACTAAGGAAGATGTAGGCAGTTAGATATCACTAAAAAAGGATTTATATCATCAATCTAAGAATGATGATAAATCTGAGTAACTAGTATGAGGAGATAAAAATGGGCTACCCACCATAAGAGACAACTTATATTTTCTTGAGAATGAATGAGAACACTAATAGATGGAGGCCTGAACATACTCCCTTGTATAAGGGGCAGACTTCCATTTCAAATTTCCAAATGAACATACATGAGAATCATTGTGGGTCTCCCCTCAATAAGAACCAACAATCATAAATGACTAGAATGGGACGACATTGAAAAACCAACAATTTAAGTAGTTGGGAAAGGTGCACGGTTAGTCTGCACGGTTTGGGAAACTATTCACTAACCGTTGGGATCCTTCAATCTACATGGTTTTATAGAGATTGGTTACTACTAACAGTGCACTCAAACTATCAATCCAAATTTCAATCCTTTCTCAAACAATTCACAAAGGGGGATGAAATGACATTGGGTGATAACATGGACACGGGGTCCTCCCACATCTTTCCATCGAATGGGAACAACAAATGAAATATGATAACTCTAGAGCTTTAAAATACTCCCATATTTCATAATGAGGATAACACTAGGTACAACGGTTTTAATGGACTTATGATTTCCACAGACTACATGCTATCGTCTCTCTGAGACCTATGGATGGAGCACAATGGATTTAATAATTTTCATCCTTCACATTAAGCTTTGGAAACCCCTAAAAGGAACTTCTTCTTCCAGTTATACAAACAACTACACCATAATCCTATATGGGTTCACCAAAATATATCACACTCCAAAACTCAATCTACCAAAACCTGAAACTTTTTTGAAACAAATTATTAGAAGATGCAAACACATCACCCCTTGTTTTATTCTGATTAGAATTAGAAGGAAGGATATGTAGATACACCTTCCAAAAAAACGTTTTTTGGGATTTCTCGAAGGGAGGCACTCTTCTGACAAAATAGAGAACAACAAAATATTTTAAGACATCCCATAGATAGTCAAACAAGAACAGTCCATCCCAAGGCATCACCGAACATGACCATTACGACTGATAGAAACATTACATGGATAGGATCCTTATGCAATGTTCCCAAACATCAAACAATTCTAGAAAGTTTCCATAATATCCTCTCATGAGAAGATTTCCCATATTGGTGGTTTAATGAGAACCTCTTCTTCGAAGAGACCACGATGTTCCCAGAGGCCCTCTTATGCACCATCCACATCAAAAACCCCATTCCACTTCCACCTTCAATGAATGTGGTAATATAGAAAACTAAGGCTTACTTAAAAGTTCCTTGAGCCCTCTTCCGCAACAAGAGGAACCACAAAACCAAGAAGGGAAAGGGTGAAGACTAAATTTACAATGATCGGGAAAAATATTCTGTATATTGATCAAATGGAGGATCTTCCAACGGAGAAACAATATTGGATTTACTTCAATCATGAATTAACTCTTAGTAGGGGAATAACATACCCAACAAGAGAACCCACGGACCCAACTATGTAGGTACATTGTTAAAAACATGCCACTAACAAGATCTAAATACTTGAAGGGAACCACCGTCAATGTATCCTGAATCATTTTTCATAAAGAGACCACTAACAGTCCCTTCATCCTATCTTACCAAAGAAACACAAACCCAAAACATCGTTCAAACAAGAGGGGTTCTTGTACTCAAAACCTCCCACAATGAAAATTTTCCAATTACACAGAAGATGAACCATCCAAAACCAATCACCATGATATCATGATTTTCATTAAAATAATCTATTTGTAAATAAATGGTTGAGTGGTTATCATATCAACCAAGTGTACCCCATGGGCCTCACACATGAACGACTCAATGCCACACTGAGCACCCTCCTCACATCTATCACGACACCCATCTAGTTATTCCATTAACCATTAATAATACCATATAACCCCATGCATGTGGCTTCCCATATAAATACCAATGGTTAAAACCAAAATTCCTTCCACATTTCAATTCCCAAATAGTCAACCAGTATTTAATATTTTTCTCAATTACTTTAACCATGAAATCAAAATCCAAATTCCCACCATACATTAATTTCTAAAAAGGCACAATCATTCAAATGAAAACTCACTCTAGATCTATTCAAATAAATTTATAAACATCTCGATCCCTTTCAAAAAAACTTCTGATTTTATGAAAACCCCATTTTATCAGCACCCTTTCATAGAAAAACTCTTCTATTATTGTTTAAAATAAATTGTTAAAGATTCGTAAAACATTTCAAAATATCACAAATAATTCAATAAAAATTCACCTTAAATTCATGTAAATTAATTTCAAAACATTTCATCCTTTTTCAAACAACTTCTAATATCCTGAAAAACATCAAATCAAAAATCCATATTAAATTGGAAACTCAACTCTTCTCATTTTAAAATAATATTCAAAAAATTCATAAAACATTTCAAATGATCACCAGTTACAAAATCAAAATCCATTTATAACCTCCACACATGGCCTCTAAAACATTTCATCCAATTAAAATACATTTCAATAGTTTTTAAAAATCTATTTCAAACACTTTTTCATAAATAAATTTAATATAATTCCCTTTTCCAAAAGAGGTGTAATCACACGATTTACCATATCATAACAATTCGCATATTTTAGATACTCAATTTCCCAAATCAATCCATTCACTAATTATGATTAAAGAATTTCAAAAAAACATTTCACTTTTAAAAACCATGTCATTTTATCTTTAAAACCATGCTTCTAAGATTTCATTAAAAAGGACATAAGATAATGCGAGGGGAAACTAATTTAGGTGGTTGACCTAGAAATATGGTTGGAGGATATATAACAATCACTTCACCATCACATGGAGTGTTATAGAGAGATATCCCCAGCACCACATGGTTTTCCAAGCCCTGTGAGCTCAATGAGAACACTAACCCAACCCTATTTTCATTTCCCGAATCATTATCAAACCAAGAAAACCATAAGACTCAAATAAATCATGCCTTCCCCTAGCGACTCGAATCCAGTCATGAGGTGTTCTAGACAAAAACACTACCAGTAACTAGAATGTCAAGTCCTGAAAATCCTAGCTCCATACTATCATGATTCTTCATCAGTTCACATAACCCAAAGACAGCAAACCTATCCTCTTCAGATATGATTTTTCCACGAATCGAATATTGTTTCCATCTAAACCGGCACCCGAACTGGCATGTGGCATGGCCCGAATATAAATTCCTGATCCCCATGGGTAGGCACAAGTTCCCATGTATCACAAAACAGAATTTGGGAACAATTTACACGAGTTTATAAACTCAAAACAACAAAGTAATCCAACATAAAAAATATGGATTTTACAAAACAAAACACCATTTAAAAAAAATAAGAATTGTATTAAATAATTTAAATCAATTCTCAATGACTATAAAAAATGAATAAACCCAAATTGGACAACCCAAGAACCTCATCATGGCAAGAGGCATCACCCTCAAGCCATCTACACAACACTGCATCACAAAGGACCTCTAGATACATGAACCATTGTCAGTAAAACCATTAATCAAACCTATGACAAAATAACCATGTCTACTTACACCCAAATATGATATTAGGATGTGATAAAAAACTCAATAGGATTCTACCACAAAAGGATTCCATTAGATAATCACTAAAAGTTCAAATGATTGAATTTTTTCATAAATATAGGATGTTATTAAGAGTTATAAAGAGATGAAACTTTATATAAAAACAGATTTCAAGTGTGTTTTTTAAAAGAGTCAAAACTTTTGAAGAAACTTCAAAAGCTACTTAATTTTCATGCTAAACATAAATTATGCTGATGGTAATTATAGAGTATCTAATGAACACAAGCAACAAGAAATAACCCCTAGGAACTAGCTCATAGTGTGTCCCAGGTACCTCATATCCCATTTAATATAACATTTAAAATAACTATTCTCATGAACATGAAACACTAGTAGGGATTATACACATAACATAGTGGTCCACCAACATCATCCTCACCATCATCATAGTTTAGTTTGTATTTTCATTGTCAAACATGCTATATGAAATAGGGGCCAAACCCCACGAGATCACTATCATACTAGTACATTTCCACCAACGTAGATACCTAGGTTTTCCATATTATGCCCAACTATGATACACAAGCCATGAAACCCAATTTTCATATGTAATAACTATCCCAGCTCACACGCACACCAAACAGCCCACAAAAATGACACATAATACTCCTTTCACATGAAAATATTCATTTTTCACATCTTACTCACAGAATACTTCCCACAAACATGTTATACACAATTCTTAAAATTTGATAAATCATTTCATAAATTTATAAAAAATTATAAAAATGTTTTCCATATTAAATTAACACTTTACCTTTTAAAAACCCTTCTTAACTGAACACACTGACCAAAACTGCACATGTACATCTTTTTCCACATTAATTAACTAGGTAAATCACTTATAATTTTCATAAAACAATCCCAAGGGGTATAACCTTTTTTTACACAAAACTCATTTCAAAAACCTATTTCAATGCAAAAATAACTACAATAACAATAAAAAATAGAGTTTTAATCCCTAAAAACATTAATTAAAGAACTTTCTAATGTTATTAAATTATCTCAAATGATAGAATAAAAGATACACATGGAAAACTAATATTTTCAAACAAATATGAAACATTGAATATAAAATCATAATTAATAATAACAAAAATGGTTCAATCACCAAACATAATGTAATAAGATCATTATAAAAATATTAATAAAGCTAAGCTAACTCATTTTAGGATTATTACACATGGAACAAACTACAATTTGTGCCAAACACTCAAAACTATTGTGTGAAACGTCAATAGCAACACCACCGCCCCACATGGATTTGAAATCAAGACCTAATCCACAAATATTCATCAAAAAGACAAAAAATTAAACCCGAGGTATGACCCTAGCTGATGGAAAATTTAGAACCTCAATAAAAGTGGAATAAACTCAAAGAAAATAGGATTAACATGAGTGTAAACTCGCTTAATTGAGATATCCTGAATAAAACGCCACAAATACACCAGTAGATTAATTTCTAAATAGAAAAAAAAATTTGATGTTTGAATAAGGATGATTAGGTCATGTGATAACTGAAATGGAGGGAAATGAGTAAAAATTGAAGTAGTTATGATAAAACAATTTACATCTTCAAATCTAGATGTTTTGGGAAATCCATAGAATTTTCACCCTAAATTGTGATTAATGTGAGCTCAAAAGAGGTGTAAGAGATCATGGGAACGTGCCTTGGATCCGTGGTCTTGGGTGATAGTTTTAATTACCAAAACCCTTAAAAATTTAATGAGATACTAAATAATTAGAAAAAATTAAACCAGGAAATGGCCTTTCGGGATGACCCAACCCACTAATAAAAAACCTATATCAATCATTATTATGGACTTCTAGGAGATCATTATTGATAGGGTATTTTAAATATACATTGGGATTCCAATTTAGACGTTTAATGGGTGAATATTTTAAAAAATAAAGGATTTATAAAAGAAAAAAAAAATTATTTTTAAATCAGAAAATGGGCTCACGATTTGGGCCTAATTTTGAAAACCCCCTATTTCCTCAAATATTCATGGAAATCCCCCAAAACAGAACAATAATGGAAATTAAATGAAAAATACCTATAAAAGATGTCATGGATGTGACACTTCATGAATCTTCATATTTTATAATCACCATCAAAACCTAAGGAATCTAAACATAATAATATGTAATCTTAGTATATTATTAAGGTAAAACATATCCACTTATCAGGAAGGGATATATCATAATATTATTATAAAAAATTATTTGGGGATAAATTTTTTATTAAAATTAATATTCAATATTAATTTTTTTCATAACTCAAAAATGGAAAATTTATCTTAGAAGAAGAAATATGTACAATGAATTAATGGTGTTTGATAAAAAATATTAAACACAGAACTAAATCATATGAATAATATATAGTAATATAGTATATCATTAAAATAAATAATAATAAAGGGTTATGACATAAAAATAATCATTTTGAAACATATCACATTAATATTTAATTTTCTAGAATCATATCCAAATATAGAATAATGAGCATAGAATAACTACAATCTCACATATTATTAATATTTCTAGTATATCTTAACTAAAATTACACTAATAATAAGTATTGTTACCATAAACTAACTTTAATTACACCCATAAAAAAATTTATTTTATATTAACCACAATTACACATAAAAATAATCATATAAGAATATATATTCATCTATAAAATACAAACACATTGTCATTGTATCTTATGATGAAAAACTATTAACAATGTATTGATGTGTTTGATATATATCCCAAATAATCAATCATTTATATATTATATTTCACTTGAAAAACAATTATTAAGCACGTCATAATAATCCCATGGAATTAAAAATGAGTTTTATTATATTTTTAGTTGGTAACATGAACATGGAACATAAAAATGTAAATGGTTGATACACAAAATTTATTAAACCCTAAATAATATTCATTATGAAAATTGGTAGATTAATTTATTATATTTAATTTATAAGGATAATTTTTAGAAAATAGTTGTAATAATAATGTAAACAAAGAAGTTACCTGTAACATTTAATATTAGTATTTGAAAAGGTAATATGAAATAATAGTAGAACATTTTTATTATATAGAATAATTAATTATAGAAACTAGTAAAGATATAAAGGTTATTAACATGTAATGTGTAGTTGAAGACAAAAAATTCGATTTTTAAAGGATGGAAAACATTTTTAATATCATGGAATAAAATTTTTGAAAACCCCCATCATTAAAAGAGTACAATAATCCTTTTGAAAGGTTGATATTGTTCATATCATGTCTATATAAGATAACAAATAATATTGTTGGAAAATAAAAATGATAATGTTTCTATAATAAAATAATATTTGTAGGGAGAAAAAGGGATAACTTTGAGAGGATGCGAATTATATTTTTAATCACCAACATTTATGAAAAAATAAATACATAAAAGTATTTTCAATAGAATATAATAAGGAAATTAAATATACTATCATCATAAAATATAATAAAATATTCATGTAAATTAATAGTAAAAAATAAAACATTATTACTCATGGGACATTGTTGAGTGATGAAAAAAACCATTACAGCTTAAGAAAAAATTCAATAAAACATCCATAAAATAGAGAGCTTTAAAATAATTTTTTATTTCTATAAATAAACATGGGTTCATGATATTATTGATATAATAGGAATTATACACACCATTTAA
The DNA here is from genome assembly GCA_963277665.1 of Viscum album. Classification (NCBI taxonomy): domain Eukaryota; kingdom Viridiplantae; phylum Streptophyta; class Magnoliopsida; order Santalales; family Viscaceae; genus Viscum; species Viscum album. The sequence continues at coordinate 447,956,965 of OY728160.1, forward strand.
ATGAAATTATTTTCAAATAACCATACATGTTTAAAAGAATGAAAAAAAAGACTAAAGATGGTCAAATCCTCATTATGTATTAAATTAGAAATCCTTGAATGGTAGAACATGAGATGGATTTTTATATACGTTACATTGAAATAAAATTTTCTATAAAACCATATCCAACTAATATAAAAAATTGGAACAATTAGTGGATATAAATCTCATATCAATTATCATATATTGAGATTAAAATTTTGTCACCATTTATACTACATTTCCAAATTTGATCAGTCATATTTTATATTAAAGTACTATATTAATTACTTATTTCATAATACCAGTGATACCTATATCATTTAATAATATTCATTTATTATAATTTTCGTGATATATATTAGTTTGTTAAAAATTTATTTCATTGATAGAAGATATTATTTGTGATTATTTATTTAGTTTCATAGTCGAGGAATAACAATTTATTTCTCTTATATTAAGTTAAATTTCATAGATAACATGTGATGCATGCAACCCCATGTTTTATAAAACAAAATAAAAAATTATAATAATTTTTATTATATGGACATTATAACCTAAATATTAAATTAGTGCATATGAATATAACAAAATATTTTATGACAAAATTATTTTTTATGAATTTACATTTTTAATATATTGTTATAAAATTATAATAAGATACATTTAAAATATAAATAAATATTTTATGATTTTTTTTGTAAATGTCAGTTTCATCATGGTTTGCGCACATAGATTAAAAAATTTATTTAAATATTTAGAAAATTTATTTGAAAAATTATAAATCATTTTCAAATTTTTCATAACAATTGTTTAGGGTGGTTTTTTGTATTTTTTAGAAATTTTTTTATTGAATAATGAAAAATTATGAAATTTAATTTTACATTGACTTTTTTATTATACAATTTTTTATGTTAATTTAAATTTTTAGTTGTATTCAATGTATTATTATTTCAATTATATATTTATTAGTCCAATTTAGGTCATTGGAATAATTATCATTTTTATATTTGATATAATACATTGTAATCCTTTGAACTAGTTCACCTTTAAAACCTGTTGTCTCGTCCATCTGTAAGATTAATTTCAAATTCAAAATTTCCACATAGGTGAATATTATTTTAAAAAATAAATTAAATATTTAAAATAATAATTATTTTTATTTTCTAACTTTTTCAAAGTAATTTTTCACCCAAATGAATAATGTAAATATAGGTAATTATTTACTTAGTTTAAGGAAAAAATGGATTTAAATTGATGTTATACCAAAACATTAATGGTTAAAATGAACTATACACTTTTATAAATCAATTTTATAGAAAAATTATGAACTTATCATGTATAATTCATAATAATGTTCCATGTTGGACCCTTTTACAATTTAATAAATGTTGATAAACAACTATTTCTAAAAAATTTCAAGAGTTCCACTCACTGCACTTAAAAATGCATACCCCTCTCTTCTATGAGTCACACTATAACAAAATTTCCTTAGAAAATACCATTAAAAATAAACTACCAACATCCCTCCTCTTATCATAGAAGCCTTATATTGGTTATAAATCCATCATAGGAAATATTTCGTGGAACCCAGAGGAGTATAATCGAAGAAGAGAAAATGTTCTTCAGTGAGATTATTTATTTTTCCCCCACCTATTTAAATTATTATTTAAATATTTTTGATATAATCACCTAATTATTTTCAATATAATTTTATGTTTTTTGTTATTTTTATGATCTATAACCATCTCTATTTTTATAATTTTTTTTACAAAATCATCATTTCGGTGTATAATGATCCACTACCTCACAAACCGATGTCATTAATTTTTCCATTATCACCTCTCATAGTTGGGTATGGAAATGGATAAATATTATATATATGATATTTTAAAAATAATTATTCCTATATATTCACTATACCATATATATATACATGTTTAATTTCTATTCTATATGGGATATAATAACACAGTTTGTGTGTCTGGAAGACTAGCACCTAGAGAAGTAATATGATTTGTACATCACAAACTATTTATATGGAAGGTTATAAGTATAATGATAATTCATATATCTACCATACATGAAAATATTTTTAAATTACTAAAATATTTATAATTATTAAAAGATAGTATGATTCATTTTTTCTTACACTTTCCCTTCGAGAATAATTATAATTTTATTCATGTATTTGTCGACATCTGCGTTCAAAACACGATGCCACAATATTTTAATCACCACACCACTTGAATGATAGATATATTTATATTTAATGAATTGATATCTTATATTTATATGATATTATGATCATTATTTAAAGTTAAAATATCATGTGCCTTCTTTTGATAATGATAATTGAGAAAAGGAAACATTACTCATATGTACATACGACCTACAATTTACAAGATCATAACATATTCCTTTTATGAAAACCATCATTAGTGATTGGTATTAAAAAAATATTTTTCTACAATTATGATAATAATGCCGTATTTTTTATTATATAAACAATGAAAATATATAATATCGAAAAAAATCGAATCATTCATGACAAAACATGCATGGAAAATTATGGAAAACAACAACCGAAACAATGAAAATAATGATAATTTATTAATGAATAGTTTAAAATATGATATAAAAAGATAATTTAAGATGTTATTTATATTAATACTTTTTATAATTTGATATCTTGATTAAAACCAATATAAAATTTTTAAATTAATACTCTCCTAAAAAGAACACATGAGTTGACTAACTTTATCTAAATTTCCCTTCATTGTATCATATTGTAATTTCACGCAAAATAATTTCCATAATATGGTCTATATAATGGCTTTTATATGTAATATAATGATTCCTTGATAATAAATTCTATTTTAAGTTTCAATTTTAAATACTTCAATTAAGTGTATATGAAAAAAAATTACATTGTTGTAAAAAGTTATTGTACAATATGACAACTTTTGGTACTGTAAAAATTCTATTGAAAAAATAACATGCTTCGAATCCTTTTTCATTGGATCCTCAACTAGATAAAATAAAAATTTATATCAATCACCTATGATGGTATACATTGAAGATCCAAAATTATAATAACAACTATAATCATTAACATATCCACAATTCCACTATCATCATATAATACAATACCCCTTATTATTCATATCTTTTGTGCCCATAGAATAGGTATCCCTATAATTCCACTACTTACACTATATGTATAATTTAAAAACATATATATGATGTGAGTGGGGATATATAAATATAATGAATATGTGCATCCTAGAATCATCAATATTTACATTTGAATAAATAATCCTATCAATAACATGAATAATGAAAATTCCATTATAAAAATAATTAAATTGTTTTAAAATTAGACCCCAAAACCAAACCCATTTCAAACCTTATAATAAACACATATTTTATGGAACAATATCACAAATTACTGAATATAGTAACACCTTGAATCCAAATTCTCAAATACATCCATCTAATTTTCCACTATAGTTATCTAAATATATGACATAATAGGTGATCTTATATATACAAATAAGAACACTAATTGGTTCATAGATTATACTCAAGTGGAATTAAAGTATCAATTTATGATATAGAAATAAAAATGATACAAAATTATTTTTCATTAGATGGTTCAGTTATTGATGTCCAAATTAATGCATAGTTGATATATTGTTAATACACACACAAAAAATTAGAGAACATAGAGAAGAGGAATAATACAATAAACAACAAGGATCATTGAATAAAAATAATTTTGAAAAGTAAAAAAAATTAAATTATTATATTTAATTAAAAATATCAACACATAAAATATGGGATATTTTCTTTCAAAATGTTATAAAACAAAATATATTAATGAATGTAATTGAAGGAATATTTGTATTCGTGTTGTATTAAACAAGAAAAACATCCAAAAGGTTCCACTAGAGGTGGATACGAATTTGTGTGTATAAGATAATGTTAATAAAGACAACAAGTATGAGTAAACATTTTCAAATAGACCTCAAAGTTTATTTTAATGAAAACTAGGATCATGGATTAATGAAAGCAGATACCAAAATTAATTTTTATTCCATTAAATTTTACATCCGAAAAATAAATGTTATGGAGACAATGGATTTTAAAGTTAATAATTCATTAAATACATGTGATAACCATTAAATTTTTAAAAGAAAAAAATAATTATGATTTATTGTAAGATAAATTTTTTGATGCGTCAAATATTGATCAATTTTGATGTATTGATGGCTAGTTTGAAATATACATTTCTAAAATTTCATTCGTAAATTCAATAATTGGTGAAAGAAATTGATGAATGATGTACATTAGTGGAAAATGAATTAAATAATACAGAAAATAGGAATATTTCCCAATGATTCCAAGGAAAACTCTAAATGACTATTATGATAATAATCAAACTAGTGCAAATAGTGATCATAATTGAAATAAGGTTTTTAGTTATCTATGAAATGAAGTTACATATATCTTTATATCTGGATGTGTAAATAAAAAATATTAAATAAATATAAAATTAAATATCATTAGTTTTGTGTAGAAAAATACAAAAAAATGTATATAAATGATAAAATTATGTTGGTTGTGAATGTATTATAGAAAAAATGACAATCAAATATGAAAAAATTATAACAAGCAACTTTTTTTAATGTCATTTTCATCTAATTGAATTTTTATTTAATTCAATATCTTGAATTTATGGATAACGAAAAAAATATAAAATATTATAGTATTATAGAAGTATAATTAATGTCATGATAATAATTTATGGTGAATTTATATGACTATAGGAGAGGATAACCGTTAATTTTTTTGGGAAAAAAGGAAAATTTAATGTTCCATTTATTCTCAAGGTGAGAACTCTTTTAGTTATGATTAATCATCTCACCAAACTATAATTTTATGATATGTTTTTTGTAGAGATAAAATATAAATATTAATATGCATTAAATGGATGGGTTTCCCATATCATGTTGTGTTGATTTATGTTGAATTTGAAAATTAGAAAATAATTAAATCCTTGGATAATGGTAAATGAATTCCCAATAGAAATGAATATTTTAATGAATCATTTATCAAGCATCTAATGGAATCATTTTATATATATTATAATAAAAAATTGTGGATTTTCCCATATAGAATTAGATTAAAGAACCATTCTATGAGAGAAGAGTAACATATCAAGCAAATTTTTTCATTATAGAACAAATGATACCAAATTTAGATATTTTTCACAGATATGTAGAATTTTTTAAGGTTGAGTTTTAGAACCCTAAATTTTACAGTAAAATTATTATTGATAGTATATTCTTCATAATGGGTTTTTTTGGTAATTGTAAATATATTATTGAGTTCAAAATATTAAAAAATAAAATATATGAATTTATATTTATTAAATAGTTTTTATTAAAAATGACAAGGACTGTGGAATTAAAAGAACAAGAAAGCATATATTAAATTTCATTGTTAAAAACATACTATAGATGAATCAAAATAGTAGAAACACATGTTATGACCACAATAAATGATATTTAGGGAAAAAGTAAATATGTAACCATTATCATAGAACTGAATAATATTTAATGAATTCAATCACATGTTATTGATTTTATGGAAATTAAATAAATTAATAGATACAATTATGTTATTATACTTTTATTTAACATTAATCATAAGTATGGTAATTATTTATATGAAATAAAAAACATCTTGAGGTACTTAAGATTTATATGATATATTTTTAAGATATAACAACATGTGTAATCGTCTTTCATTTAAAAAATGAACTTAATAAAACATTACAATGTGTCTTGTCTTTAATAATGTGATACATAGAATTAATATAGAGTACTATATAGACTACTGGAAGAATATTTTAATGGAATGCAATAATGTGGGTTTGTTGGACATTGTATAATATTTTTAATGGCTCGTGGTATTTTTAAAAAAATACGTATAATCTCACAAGTGATTTAATTAATATTCAATATTAGTAAAATCATCATTTAATTTAAATAAATATAAACATTTATATGTGGTTTGATATTACTCCAGACAAAAAAATATTAAATATGTTTTCAAATAATTTATATAAATTAATTAATGTTGAATATTTATAAAATTTTTTATTATAGAGGTGATGAAGGGATATTTTTTACATATAATCTTCAATGTTTATTAATGTTTTCATAATTTAAAAAATAATAAAATCATTAATAAAATTAATTATATGATCAAAAAAGAAAATGGAATATCTAGAAATCCATTTTATTTTTATGATGAGAATGAAAAAATATCCAACTAGTTATTTAGTATTGATCTCATAAAAGTATTTTCGTACAAAAAACAAAATTCTACAAGACATTACATTGTGTTTCAAAACAAATAATTTTAGATGATTTACAGTATATAATTATTGATTTCACATATTGAAAATATCATATTAATTATTCTGAATAGTGTAACAGTTAGACTTCAATGATGACTATATTATTAAATCTAATATTTTTGAAAAAATAAAAGTATTGATAAATATTATGAAGAATGTTTTTTTATATTCATATAATGAGTTTTTCAAAATCCGATCACATAAAATAAAGATATATCATGTATTCAATATCATCTTTTTATATAATAATACACTATAAATTAATGTATATATTTTGAAGTAACAATTCCTTAAAAAATAATGTTTTCAATGAATAATATATTCTATTAAATATAAAAAAAATGGTGTGTTAATTTTTTTTTCATTCTATAATACATAAATGGATAACAAAAGATATTGTCTGCATTTGTCATATAGAAAAGTTTTTCCATGATTGTGATAGTTATAATGTGCGGAAGCTTTCAATTTCATTAAATTAGTTTAATCTTCATCTGTGATATTAGTGTTATATATTTTATTTAATAATAATTATATAAATAATTATTGATGTAAATATGGATATATTTTATTATATCATCGTTGATAAAACTATTTCACATATTTTAAATTTATGTTATAGAAATTATTTTTAAAATTTATTACATTAATTTATTTGATGAATTTTTTAAAAAATGATAATGATTTTTGAAATTATTGTTAATAAATAGATGGATATTTCTTTTTTATATATCAGGAATATAGTATGTTTTATATTTAATTCATATTAAAATAATGTTCTACAGTAGTCAACTTATTCTGGATTGGATGAAATGATTGGTGCATATACTCTAATTAAAATTAGAACCACGTTTTTATTAAAGTAATATTAATATAGAGGGGTCAATATGAGTTTTTAATTATGATCATAAGAATAAATCACATGAAAATACATAGAATAATAAAAATGAAATTATTATTCTTTCCATGATTTAAATAAAATCATAAGGAGTTTTATATACTTGATATAAAATATATCATTTAAAAAGTCAATGGAAAATAATATTTATGAATTTTCATAATATAAAGTCTCAATTATAAAACAATAGTTACTTTATACTTTTTATTATGTAGTCATTGGAAATGATCATAAATAAAGTACTTTATGTTAATTAATTTTTCTTGAAAAATGTGATCCCTATAATTACATGAATAAAAAATCAATATTATTATGTATATATGATGGTGAGCATATTCATACATATCAATTCAAAATTTAGATGATGAAACATCCCAAATGAGCCAAATATTAACCTCTAAATCCCACCTTCACTACTATTATAGTTAGTGACAATTGAAATGGTATCATCATAGTTATACGCCTCATTATATATAATTAATCCCCAGAATTAAATAATAAAATAAATATACATTATTTATAACATAAATGTAATGAAGAATAATATATTTAACGAATTAATATAAATAATCAGTATAGAAAAAACTTATTAAATAAAAATAAAACCCCAAATTGAAATCACACATAATAAAGAGCTTAAATGATGGTCCTGACAACAGGATGGTGCAAATTACTATTATATCTATATTACATTATATAATCAACACGTTCAACAAACTCTTGGATCCATTTTAATCTCACCAATGCATGAAATTTTCTTTAGGGTTAAAAACAAATTTTCTTTCTTTTCATTATAAGAAATAAAATTAGTAACAAGCATGGATATCCCTTTTAGTAATCTAACACAATATATTCCATTAAATATGTATATTAATGGAATATATTATGTAGATAATGTGACATCAACTAACATCCTAACAATTCATCACCATAACCAACCATCCCATTGATCACATTTATTATAATCCCCAAAAAATGTGTTTTCACTAAGGAACTGTATAATACATCTCATAGCCTATAAAAGAATTATTTTATTTTACCCTATATTATATGTTCATGATATGTTAATAAAAATACATATATTTACCTACCTATGATGAACTGGTGTAGAAACACACTTCTAACTATACTGGAACTGCTAATGTAAACACATATATCTTAATGATGGAAATATCTGATAACTCAATGATTAAATTGTCTATTATTTATAATGGATAACTATTTTTTGTATTAAAATTTAATAATTTAATAAATTTTTATATAAATCATTATCATATGGTCTGTAACATCACTATGATAAATTATTACCCACGCACTCTTGTTTTAGATTTTCTTAGAGGTGTTTAGTGGATATTAGATTAGATTCCACTAATTTAGGGTAGAAATTTTCATATAATTAGTCCCTCAAAATGTTATTGATGATGTATGAATAGAGAATTGTAAATTCATGAAATTTATTTAATTAGGACTTGGAAAGGTTAGAATGGGGATAAGAGTTTCTGGTTTTTGTGGTTATTTTATATAAGTAAACACTTTTTGAATAAGGGATAACTATTAAGAGCATGAGGACCATGCTATGGTAAAGGAAATCATATTGGTATGATAACCCAAATAAGTTATGTTAACTAATAATTGAATTATTATAACTATGTGGTGGAGGGTATCACCTCATTATAGTGATCATTACATATAGTTTTCTATGGTTTATAAATAAAAATATATTGGTTCTGGAAATTCTTATATTCAGTAACCTAATTTATCACCTATTTAACCTCATGGATTACATGGAAAATTATTTATGATGAATTATATCAATGTAATGACTCATATGAAATTTTTTTAATTCTTTACTAAAGTGTGGTATTGTGGATTATAGTGTGAGTAATATACCATTGTTGTAGGTTCTGGTGAGAATCCATACCATTTTATGGGTGGTTACGACATGAAGGCCTTTATAGTAAATAATTTTCTTTCATATAGTGGTAGGTAGACCCCCCATGTCTACATAATTCTTGATATATATATATTCAATGGATGTATAATTATAAAAATAATTTTTTTTCAAAATAATATATATCCCTAGTTTGAAATTTTTTAATATATTTCATTAGAAAAAATCGTGGTTTACAAATTTTTTATTTTATATCAGGGGAATAACTATTGTTTCAAGTCCTTCGTATATTGTTCTATAGTTAAATGAAAACGAAGTGTAAGATATTTTTTTCATGATATTTTTCTTTAATTAATTACATTATATCCCCCATATTTCACCCCATGATCCATGGTTGATCAATAGCTATTATGGGTAAATGAATATAGTTAGTATGTTACCTCACTGATTCTTCTTCATTTGGATGATATTTTATATTTGGTGGTTATGTAAAGTTAATTATATTATGAATACAATAAATAATTGATTTTTTATATTGACTTGAAATATATTCATCATTTGGTTACATGTGGATGTACAAATTTAAGATATCCCATCAATTTATTTATTTATTCTAATAGGTACACCCGATGATGAGTGTTTGATTATATTCATTAATTTATAATGGTGTATATAAATTGATTTGATTTAATTTTATATGGATATAGTTCAAATTGATTTTAGAATAGTTTTTTGGTATATTTCCATATAATTGATCATATATTCGTTTAAGGGAGTCCCCTTAGTGATCTTGAGAACTTTATAGCTTCTCCTGGGATGGCATAGCGGTAGTGAGGATAGCCTGAGGATGGTGGATATGTTTTGAATGTAGGTTATATCAAAAATAATATATTTTTATATTATTAATGATTTATAATAATTGAATTATTCCCAAAATGGGTTCAGTGAAATGAGATAGTGATTCAAGATTCCTATATAAATACACAAGAATGAAATAATCATTCTATTGTTTTTGAAAGTAATTTGATGCATGATGAGAGGAGTGAAATATACAAGAGTCTACATTTACTAGTGGTAGAGAACTCTTTTTTTATGAGGTTAATATGATATTTTTGAATGATATGTGATTTATATATACTATGAAATATTTTTAAGTGAAATTATCCTTTTTTGCGATAAATACTCTAGGTGATGGTTGTGATGGGTTTACATCTCATTCATGATAGGTAATAAAAATATGATCATGTAATGATGTATTTGTGTGTGGTATGAGTTTATTAAATAATATACGATATATTTTTTATGGTGGGATTCCAATATATGGTAGGTTTGATTGTTTTCCAAAGGAGATGTTAGATTTGACTACATTATGGTTTGGGGATGTATTATCTTATGGGTTAAAAATATGATTCTAGGGTTCATTGGGTGAGGTTGATATGACATAGTTCATATGTTCTATAAATATATGATGAGAAATAATTTAAAGATGTAATTTATTTTACTCTTTAGATAAATTTCATGTATGACCTACGACATGTGAGATCACTATGGGGTGAAAATTGTGGTGTAATATTGGTCTTTAATGTCCATGTATTGGTTATAGATTTTGTGGATGAGTATATTAGAGACATGAGAGTATCGATGGGATGAGTGTTACATGACACCTATTATGGGTCTTAATATAGATATAAAACCCTTAACTTTTGGTAATATGGTTATACATGATTTATGAAATTTGGAAAATTGTTAATGTAATAGTAGTCTAGGTGAGATAGGGTGTGATAAATGAGATAAATGAGTTGCTACATTAGGGATATGTCTGGTGGTTCTATTTCGACATTGGATTTGTTTTATAGGTCATGGGGATTCCATGCGAGAATGTGAATTAAAATGGGAAACAAACACTAATGATGAGGGGTTTCTTGTGAATGTGGATAGTTATAAAAATTTCCTCATCAGATAACTTCTTATGATTATTTATATATATGAGAGCCAAGCCAAGAACCATGTGGTGATGTGGACTAGAATCTATGATTGGATAGTTTTTTTATACATTCTATAAATAACATTCAATGAGTCCTGGAATCTTGGGTTATAATTTTTTAGGGACTACATTAATTTATTGGTTATTTTCTAGGATATATATTCTTGGCCACACCCTTCTTCAAACTGTGCAGGTAGGTGAATCCCTATAATTGGTATGGTATATTATATGATTGTGAGACTAGGAAAATGTAGTAGGGTATTGGACCATTTATAGTGTAGTGGTAATGGAGTCATGTTATCACCTTGAGTTATAAGTTGTTGAAAATGGCATTACACCCCCTTATTTTATCATATGTTTTTTATATAGTTAATCTTATCAATAACATACATTACACGCAACAGAGAGATAAAACTAAACCATATTATAATATTATTATTATTATTTTAAATGGAATTATCACATTCCTTTTAAATTGGTGGATATAAATTGGATTATCCATCTAATGAAAATATTTTATTGAATTAATTGGTCATAAAATAATAATAAATCAATATGAAAACCAGTTTAATACAAAAGAAATATTTTTTAAGAACTACTATTACATACTAATGATGTTTTATCATACAAAATTAAATTATCTACTATAATTTAATGGTATTATTTAAATTTATATTTATCGAATTATTAATATTCATCATATATTTTTCATATAAATGGTAAAATAATAAATCGAATATTATAACATAGAATTCATTATTTTTATTAGGCTTGATTTATCGCCACTTGATGGTTAATTTATTTTAAATCAATTTTTGTAAACATTAATAAAATATATTTGTCAAAAAAATTTAAACAGAAATATATCATTTTACATTGGTTTAATTTTTTTATATTTCTTATAAGCTTCATGTTTATATGAATAGTAAAAAATTTGTAATTTGAATTGAAAAATTATTTTTTGACTGCATAATTTATAGCATTAAATTATAATTTCAATTGTTTCTAATTGATATGCACATCAATTTTTTATCATTTAATCAAATAAAGGTCATTGGAATCAATTTTATTTTAAACATGGATATACAACAGTGAATTATCTTGATCATTTTAAATTTAAAAAATGTTTTCTCATTTCAAAAAATATTTGGTTTCAAAATAATTACTAAATATAATGTGTTTTAAAGTGAAATAAATAGATTCAATATTTGGAATCAGTGGGTTCAAATTAATAAAATTGTTTTGTTTTATTTTTAGACAATATGAATATTACCTATAGAAAATTTTATATTAATAGAGATAATAGGAAATCATCTAATTTATGTTATAAATAATATTATAAATCTTATAAAAATAAAAATAGCAGTTCTAAAAATTTCATTGGATATGTATTTATAGACTAAAATAATCATTGTGATGATATTATAGCCTTTTAAGATAAATTTTTGAGAGAATGATATTTATTATAATTTATTTAATGAATGTTTAAGATTTCATACTCATAACTATAATAACTATATAATATTTAATATATAGTTATAAATAATATATATTAGACTTTATGTATTTATTTTTATTATAAAAATTTATATTTAACATTATAATTTATATTTAATTTTATGAAATAAAAAATTACATTAAGGGATTATTCAACGATGAAACAATAATTATTTAAATAATCGAAATATCATATATATGATATTAATATATATATATATATAATATTAGATAATTAATGTCATCGAAGAATTTTCAAGATATATTTTACGTATTAGTCAAATTATGGATGTTTTTTCTTCAACAATATCCTATTTTAATATTTATATATAAATGTTAATGTTTTGAAATAAATCAAAATTATCATTAATGTTCTATTAATATTAATAATATTTAATTTATTGATATAAATTTCATAAAAATATATATTTCATCCTAATTATTATGATAATGAATAAAATTTCATCAGTTACTTATTTGCGGTTATTTTTCCATTTTAATGTAAATATATAATCCATTAGTGGGTAAAAAAATGTTTTCACAATAAGAGATAAAGGGTTTAAATAAGTTGTAATACCAAAATATAAAGTTAAAAATAGGGCATAAATTTTTCAGAAATTTATTTCTTGAGAGGATTGTGACCCATTATCTTCTTATATTCTAAATAACATACTTTGGATTTATTTTTCAATAAAAATAATTTATATTTATTTATTATTTTTTAGGTATCCATGAGTTCTCCAACATCTATTATAATAGAAAACCTCCTCCCTCACTTCTGCACAACAATTTTAAAATTCTACCTCAAACACACCCTACCATATATCCTCCCATTATCCATATACATATTATAGAGGTCATGTTATTTAAAAAAGTTAATCCATAAATCCATTTAAATTTTATCTAAAGAAAGTATCCAACTAAGAAAGTAATCATTTTTTACCAACTCATTAAATATTATATCTTCTACTATAACCTCTTCATGGGTCATTTCAATTACAATTTAATCAATCCAATATCATATGTATTATGAAATTTTATTATGATTATTGTAAAACCATATTCCACCTCTTATGAATCCTATGAAATATAGTAGCCTTGTGCGTGTATACATATAGCATACAGTCTCCATGATGTGGTGTAATTTTTTATTCATAACCACTTCACATGGATAGGTATAATGATGGAAATAATTTTTTAATAAAAAAATATATCAATATTACATGATCCTGAGAGACAAGGTCTTATTACATTATTTGTCATAAAAAGGGAGAAAATCACCAACAAAATCATCCTTCCATGTAAAGATCTGGATTACTCCCTGGTTGGCTAAACCATTAGTAACCATGTTCGCTTCACAAAAGGCATGAGTGGAAATGTAGTTCATTTCCCTTAGTGATGCAACAAAATTCATCCAACGGGAAGTAAGCGTACATTCAAGATTCACCACCCCTTCCAAATAACTTTGACAATATTTGTTGAATCACATTCAATACAAATATTTATCCAACCCTTTTTCTTTTAAAATTCAATGACATGGATCACACCCATCATTTCTACTTCCAGAGATGAGTTCGTACCACACCTTCCAAAGAAACACATGTGACACCTGCTAAGATAATATCTGAAAATAGCACCACATCTTACAAGACCCGAGTAGCCTTTAAAGGAAACATCGACATTAAATTTGAGCCATCATGGAAGAGGGGATTTATAGAATACCTCAAAGGTGTTTTTGGGCTATCTTTACAAACCATAAATCCTTTGTCGGTGGAGATTCTCAAAATCAAAAATAGTGTTGTCACAATATGCTTTCTGAATCGATGTAACATCACAGATGGAAATGAGAATCTTCATCCATACTTCATTATGCCTGAATGGGAAATTATTATGAAGGATATTATTTATATAATACCAGATCACATGGAGGAGATCAGCAATAGTAGTCAAGAAAAGATTCTTGATTTTTTGTGAAAAATCATAATATGCACAATGATGCAATTGTTATTTAATAGTATCATAAGTTAACCATCAACATCCATATAATTGAAGAATGTAATTACAAATATCTACAGTAGTATCAAAAGACAGAAACAATTGATTAGCATCTTCTCGATGTTTGTAGAAATAGTGAAATTTAGAGCAATGTTGCATCACAAATGATTGCAGAAAAACATCCGTGGAGACCCTGTTATGTGCAATATTCCAAACAAGAGTAAGTCTCAGGGGATTAATCTAATGTTCTATAAAATATTTCAACCAAAATAATAAGAAATAAGAATTAATGAAAATGTAATTGTAAATTTTTTTTGAATCATGAAACCAATATAAGTAGGTTCCCAGATGAGAAAAATATATGATTTGGATAAGGGGTAGTTATCAATAACATGACTGATTTGACCAGGAATGTTGATGTTGTTAGCATTAAAAACATAACTTATGATGGAAATGCTATTAATAGGAAGATAATTGGGAGACAGCATGGAGATTAAAAGAGAATAAGTCTAGTTGTCAAGATAAAAATCCATGGAGGTATTGGTACAAACCATCCATCTAGTGTTATTCATAATATCAGTGAAATAATTCAAAATGGAAGGCCAGATAAATGAATTGATATAGCTCAAATTGCCCTTCTTAAATTTATTAAGGAATATTTTATTGAGGAACGAAGTGGAATTAGATCTAGAATGTAGCAATCTCCACGTTAACCAATCCTGGAGAGTATCATTAATGATTTAAAGATTTTTTATTCCAAGACCACCCTTTTCTAAAGGATTACTACAAGTATCCCATGGGATTGTGACATTATTCCTATCAAGCATACCTATGGTCCAAATTTTTTTATGAGAACATTAACTTTCTTAAGGAGACATGAAGAACATTTATACACCTTTATTGAGTAGAAAATTTTAGAAATGATTGTGGATTTCAGAAGACAAATTATTCTAGCCACATATTGGGATTTACCCATCCAAGAAGATATTTGATTTGTGATTTGATCAAAAAAATTGTATAAGTAACGAGATTTAGGACTTTCCTAATGATATGAACACCATGATAAGTGAAGCAGAAAGAACCTTCCTTGTTACCAATGTAACTAATGATATTACCTTTTCTATTAGAAGAAATATTTTAACCGAAGACCAAAATTGATTTGTTCTAGCTTATTGATTGACTAGAGATTTCTTCATAATGAGAAAGAGAGTTTTTTAGATTTTTAATTTTCATTTTATCACCTTGTATGAACAGGGTGATTTTATCAGCATATAAAAGATG
The DNA here is from genome assembly GCA_963277665.1 of Viscum album. Lineage (NCBI taxonomy): Eukaryota > Viridiplantae > Streptophyta > Magnoliopsida > Santalales > Viscaceae > Viscum > Viscum album. The sequence continues at coordinate 447,972,956 of OY728160.1, forward strand.
CCTATGAACATTAAAGATTCCTGAATCTTGAATATTTTTAATCTTATTTTGATCCACATGTTGAATGAGCAATCTGCTTAAGTAATCTTATTCCATGTAAAAGATAATGGCAGAATGGGGATCTCCATGCCTAACACGTTTGGAGGATTTAAAAAATCTCTTAGGAGAAAAATTTGCAAGAACCTAGATAGACGCCGAATTGAAATGAGTGCTATTCATATCGGTAATAAATTCATTAAAACAATATCTTTTGAAAACCTAGAAAATGAAATTTTAATCCATTATATCAAAGGCTTTCTTTATTTTATGTTTGATGGATACACAACCTCCTCTAGTGAATTGTTTTAAGATTTTAGTGCATTCCGAGGCAAGACAGATGCAATCCTAAATAGACCTAGCTTTTATAAAACCGAATTGATTCCAAAAAATAAATCTCTTGAAAATTGTGGTATGTATGTTGGAAAAGATTTTATTGATAGTTTTTTAAACGGTATTAATAAGTGCAATAGGATGAAAGAGATTAATCTCATAAGCATTTTCCATTTTATGAATAAGAGTAAGGAATTGGGAATTTAAGTCATGCAGAAGAATAAATTTAGAAACGAATGTTGTGACATGTTTGAAAACATCCAAATGAATAGTTTCTCAGTAGTTTTGGAAAATAACATAGTTAGAACTATTCAAACCTTGGGAACTATCAGGATTAATGCTTAATACATTGTCTTTGATTTCATGATCAAGAGGTATGGTTAAAAGATAATCATTGTCATCACCAGTCACCATTATAGGAATGATTTCATGATAGAGATATTTTCTAACATCTGTGCCATTGAAAAAATAATGAAAATAATATACAACGTTATTATCATTGGAGTTATCAGTGTCTAGGAGGGAGTCATCAAACCTAAGAAAACTAAGTGTCTATAGACTTCTCTAGTTCATTGTGTTGAATATTAGAATATTTTATTTCTATCTCTGTCTGAAATCAATTTATTTTTGAAGACTTGTTTTTTTCATGTTATCTTTAAGATTTCGAAGAGAGTTGATTTTCAGAGAGGTATTGATTTATAGTTGATTATCCAAGGAGAAGTTAGAGAAAGTATTAGAGTATTGAATTTGAGTAAGTTTAATTTTGAGAGATGATATGTCCTTATCGAGTTCTTAAGATTTGGAAATAAAACAACACTTTAGGAATTTCTTAAGGTTTTTTAGTTTAGTGACGCAAGTGAAGAAATCATTGTGATGCCTCATGACTTCTAAAAATCTTTTGATAATGTTAGATCATTCAGGATCTGATTTTTAGGCATTATTAAATTTAAAAGGAATAATGGGTTTATGACTCTTATTGAAAAGACTAACAAGAATAATATGATGATACGAGTTTATCTTAGGTAATGTAATACTCAAAATAGAGTACCATTTACGAAGAGCAGGAATGCTAGTGATGGCCTTATCATGTTTGATAGCCAATATTTTATTATAGTGCCTTCTATACCAAGTGAACTTATCACCAGTGAGATTGATTTTGATAAGATTACAATCTTCAATTGATGATTTGAATTCTCTTGACGAGATAAAAGAATGGCACAGACCAATTTTCTAACTAGGTGTAAAATTTCATTAAAACCCCTAATAACAAACTAGGGTTCTTGGATAATTATAGCAAGAGAATTAAGATCCTACCAACGAGGTCTTCTATATTGGTATCTATTCTTAGAATTTATGATAGTACAAAAAGATTATAACCCTTCAGAGTAAAAATCATAGGTAAACAACATTTCTGAAACGTTGAAACCATTAACAGAATGCAAGGATGAATGATAAATAATTAAAAGGGATTCTATAGCAGGACCATCTATGCAAGAACCAATGAAAGTATAATCATAATAAAAAAGATAAAAGCATTTATATGAAAAATTAATTTTAGGTTCAACAAAAAAAATGATTGTGAGTTAAAAGAGATCTTTTAAGAGAAATATAATCCTCAGGGTTATAAATAACATAAAAATTCCAAAACACCATTCATTTGAACCTGCGTTTGGTTTTAGAACTCTGTTTTTTGAACCACATGAGCCCTTATTCCTCCATAATCTTCTAATATATTGAGAAGACGATGGGATCATTTTCTTTCATTTTTTACTATTAGGGGAGTCAGAAGAAATATTTGATCTAACATTTTTATCAGTACATTGTTTTTTTCTAGATGTTATAACATCAAAATAAATTGCTATTATACTATCCATTGAAATAATAGAAGGAAATTTAGCATTTGTTTTAGGAGAACATGTAGATTAGGGATTAGGGGTATCATTTTGTGAGCCCCCATCCCTTGAAGTAAATTTAGAATCAGTGGTAGGGGTCACATTTTCATCCATTGCCATAGAAAAATCATCAGAGTTAGTTAACTTGGTTTTCAAATTTATAGAATGGGCTTTGCAAAATCCATATCTGGAATGTTCATGAGGGAATGGATAGATTTCAACTTGATAATCTTAGATTTTAGACCCTCTATTATTGATTAGAGACCAGAATTGGGCTCTCGAGAGTTGTAGTAGGAGGAACTAAACTCCTTGCTGGAGATACTAATTCCACTATGACCTTCTTCCTAGGATCAATAGACACAAGGATACCCATATTTACGGTAGTGACCATTTGAAGTTGGCCAGAACACATCACATTAACCTCAGCGATGCCACCCTCCTGATTCTGAGTAGGTCCAGACAAAACACTACATGGATTATCATGAGTAATAATAGTGTTCATGGGTATTATAGGAGTGGAAGCATAACACCCTTTTCATGTGTCCTCAATTATTGTAACTAGGTGACAGCATATTTATAGTTATGATTTCCTGAAACATCTACAACCGATTCAAAATGAAGTTACTTATTGGTATTTAGAATCAAATTCTCATGTTCTTCTATTATTTTCTAATCAATAGAGGCATTTTCGATTTCTTCAACCATCTCGGCCTACGTGACACCTGAAGTCTCTCCAAAGATTGATGTTTTCTTCAACTATTTCCTTGAATTCTTCTTGGTTGGATCGAGTTTATCTAGGGTAGTGGCCTTTTCTTTATTTTTCTTTCTAACCAGAGCCCATCCATCATCCCTTGTCTACTACACATTACATTTAACCATTATAAAATTCAGTACGAAATGTCCAAATACCTTACAGAGATCATAGAATGGAGCCTTGTGCTCATATTCTATCTGCAACTCTATTTTATAGTCATTCTCATTAAATGAATTGATATTTGAAATATAGGTTTCCAGATTGACCTCAACCATAACATGACCATATATCCCGAGACCTACATTTAGGGTCCTCTGATAAAACATTAAGGGTGTACCAATATAGTTTACTATGTCTCTTAAGATCTTGGGATGGAAAAAAACTAGTTTACTTCATGTAATCTCACACAGATTTGTGTCGTAGTATTCTTATTTTTATGTGGGTTAAATGCATAAACCCAGTTAAATAATCTAAACCTATCAAGATTGAGATTAATATTACAAAATTTCAAATCTCGATCAAATTCATCTTTTGAGTTTTACAGAATATAGAAATACCCACGTCCAATCAAGAATGACCATCTATTTAGAATAAAACCCAAATGCAAGCATTCATATGATTAAGATCTATGGGGGAACATGGGTTATATTTTTGGGTATATGAAATACGACCCATAAATGAATACTTACAGATTTTGGGTGTTGTTTTAGGGCTTTCTAATCTGCCTCAACTGTGTAGCAACCATCATCTAGTTTCTTACAAAGTGAAGACTACGACAAGATTGTTTTGAACATATTTGTCCCTTTGAGTGCTTCAAGGAAAGAAATATCTTTGGGTCATTAAAAATGAGGGTTTTGTGCTTTGTTTGATACAAATTCACAACTCTCAAAGGGTTTTTCCCATTCAGGGTTGAAATCCGCCTTTTTGAGGTAGTTTTATTTCACTCCCAGACGTTCATTGCATTAGTAGAAGGAAAAACCAAGATAATTCGAAAGAGAAGCCAAAGAAATCTCGCGAGACACCATCAAGGTGACCATAAAAATAATTGATATATATATAGTACATATAAAATTATATTTATTTTTTATAATTAATATACTATGCAGTTCATTACCCATTCATCATTAAGGGAATTACAGCTTCGCTCATCTGTACGTATGACACATTGTCCTCAAGAAGCGATGTGATTCATTTTCTTTATTAACCATATAATAATGATTATAAAAATGTATATAATGAGTAAATATAACATCTCTGATATTATAATCATTCAAGAGACGAAATAAATATATCTTATTCATAATAAAAAGAGCATACACGACAAAACATGCATAAAAATGAAACATTTGACACCCAAAACCAGGGTAATAAAGAAATATTAGAAAAATGATATAAGATGATAATATATGATATAATAAACATGGATATTGTTCTATTCTAAATTATCAAAATGATTTAAACCATTATATAGCTCATTAAATCATCTTCAAATAATGAAAACTACAAGGTAAGGGTAAATTTCACAAACACATTATTAATGAGGATTATTTATACCTAAATATAACATTTATAATCACTGCACAAGTTTATTAATACAAATTTCCAAAAAATATATTTTCAATTATCTTATATATGATTAAATTATCTTATATATGTTTAATTGTTTTGAACATGTTTTACTTTCTATAAAACGTTTTGAAGAAATATTCCTCTAATTTCCAAACAAGATACATTATGAATTTTTCATCAAAAATATACAAGAAATGTTTTTTATTTCTTATATGACATCATCATAATATTCTTTCCCTATAACACCTTCATGTAAATAAGATTCATTAAAAAATTTAAAATATTATGTTTCATGGAAATTTTTTCCATTTAAAATTTCTTACATTTTAATTATTTATTTCAAATTTAAAAGGGGTATTTATATCAAGAGATTTTTATTAATTTCATTAGTGTAATTTTATCCATGTCATCATAGTTTGAATGATTTTATTCTTAATTTTGGTTGTTCTATTATAATATCATCTACAACATTATATTTAAATTATTTTGCTAATTTTGACTATTGATGTCCAATATTGATACCATTCATGGTTAATGGTTAAATTATTCACATTTCATATTATTTATTTTCAAAACTATTTTTTGTAAAATTTGTCTATTCATATGAGGAATGAAATAGATTTACAATGTGACATGAAAGACCCACTATAACTCTTATATTCATCGGCTTGCCTAATGAGACAACCTTGTTCAGCTACTGGTCGAGGTATTACCTATTTATTATGGTGTCATGCAGAATCCTTGACTATATGATTTTGATGTTTTACATTATTAATTCCCTCATTATAATATTATTTAATGTTATTCTAAGTGATTATTCAGTTATCATAATATAAATGTGATTATTTATATATAATTATATTATTTTTATTATTTTTCTATGATTTCCAACATTATGTTTAAAATTATTGTGTTTTAATTATACATCATTCCATAATGTTTATTCATATTTATTCATAATATCGTTTGATATATGCTTACCCTCCATCAGCATATATGCTCACCCATTTCATATGTGGAATTTTTTTCTGGATACTAAAATGGATATTATGATGTATATGAATTATTATGCATGAATAATATTTTTTCTCTAAAAGGATTATATATGTTGTATTTTATAGTTTTACTTTTAATTCAATGTTCATGTATGTAATATAATTTCTAAAATACTAAATTACCCAGTCCTTTGGGATTCAAATCTTGTATCAATGGAAACATAATAAAGTGAGGAACAAAATATGACCTACTAGGGTTAGATTATTCATAGTTGTTAGTAGAGCATGTTTAGTATAATCCTCAGATACAAGATTTAGAAAATCATAAATTAAGGTGGGAAACACTATATTAAAATTTGTAAACATATCCCAATTAACATAGAAACATATTTATAGATAACTAATACATAAATTTTAAATTTATGATATGTGATGAAGTAGTTCTGAGACTATACTTTATGTGTCATTATGTTATGAACTAGTCTAGTGTGTTTTGGTTTTTCAAAGTGGATCCTAATGGAAGGAATGAAAACTGTATCAATGCACGAAATCTGGGTATGGATTTTCCTCCTCTAAAAGCTAATGGCGTTGGAGCTGGAGCAACAAATGTACTGAAAACCATATTATTATTGGGATAAAAGACTCTTGTTATGAACAAAAACCATGCTAATACAAAACAAAATGCCCCATAATGTAGAGGAATAATGTTAGTATGCTTCATGATAAAATAGCTTCCATTATTCAATGGGACTACAAATCAATTTGTAAATGAACATTAGATATCTTCCATAGAAAAAATATTTCTTGCATTTTCATGTATGAAATGGGAGAGGATTTTTATAGCAGTGTATCATAAATCTAAAAATTCAAATCAATGGTGGTCATTGACTCCAAGCACTATAGATGATGAATAAATAGAAAACATGTAATATAGGGATATTAAATAAATTTTCGTAAAAAAATATCTCTCGTAAAAAGAGAGTGGATGTGGGGATAAGATTATTGAAATGATACAAAATGAGGATATGAATATTGAAAAACAAGAAACAAAATATTAATGGTTAGAAAGGAATGGTGTAGTCTTCATAGGTAAACCAAGGAGTTATATTGATCTTTTCACAGAAGAGATAAATACATTCCATAGAAAGTAATTAGTCTCCCAAAAAATATCTTCATATAATGATATATTCCCATGTGCTATCAAGAATGAGAAAAAACACTTTATGTCTCATGACATTATGGGAAATAAAAATAATAAGTGAATGGATGGGAGATATTTTGATAAAGGTAAAATATAAAATAATTATTTTACAAATTGTAATAATGGTGGGAAGAAAGACCCCAGTACTTGCATGATGGGATTAGTAGATTGTTAGATGTGTAGAGTGGAAGGTCAGCTGGATCATCATTGTAGGGGAAATAAAAGAATTAAAATATGAAATATTTTAACTCTAAGGAGACGAGACACTATTCAAATGAATTTCAAAAGTGTTAATGAAATATATAATAAAAAATTTAATTGATTATAGATAATATTTGGTTGTTATTATATTAGAAGTGGAATAATTAATGTTTTTTTCTTTTTTGATTTATGTATTATGTTATGATATTTTATATATAATAATAATTAGATATATAAGGATCATATGACATTACTTCTTCTTTACTTATTTAGAAGAAAGCATGTTTTAAATATGTTTTTATAGAGATAAAAGTATTCATATATTTGTAATGTGAAAAATTATTTGAATTATGTAATTTCCAGAAAATCAAACATTAATTTGATTTGGAAAATTTAGTGAACATCGTTATAATTTTTCTGACAGTGAAATTGGATAGATGTATTTTGGATTCGTCGTATGGTTGGAATGGATAAAGTTGAACATTAGATATTAGTTTTAACTTAATGTACGATTTTTTATATTTTTTAACCTATTATAGACATTATGGTATTACTAAACATTTCAAAGAATATGGAATGACTTTTAGATATTAATATTCATATAAGTGATTCATCCATGAAAAATTAGTTTGGAACATCCAATTATATGTGCACGTGATGAATTGAAAATAGATTGAAGAAAAAACAATGGATGATATTATTCTTATGACATGGAAATAAATCAATTATGTGATTATCAGAATGCTAACATAGTTATTTAACTCTAGGAAAATTATTTTGTAAAAAAATGGTACTGGTTTACTCTTATTTCTGAAAAAACAATTCTCTTTTAATCGATCACAAATTTATGGTTTTGTGATTGTTAACTATCTTAGAACCATGTTCTATATCAGAATATGATAGTTAGTTTTCTATTACATATACATAATTTACTTCATATAACCCCATTATCTATTATCTATCGTGACTTTCATACTTCTCATCCATTATTTGAAATGATTATTTTATTAACCCTATTTCCAATCTGGGTTTCAGAATAATGAGTATTGAAGTATAAATCATAGATTTTTTATTGTTCAGTTTAATATTTAGAGGAATAAATTTATTGAAAGTGTGTAGAATGTAATGCCCTAATATTTTTGTGTCTGCCTTTTTATATATTGTTAATCAATCCAAAATAATACATCACACGCAACTCAAATATTACACGAATCCATTATCTACTCTTAATATTAATATTTAAAATAAAAATTATCCTCCATATGTTAATTTTTTTGTAATGAATATTGTTAACATTCTTATGAAAATATATTATTAAATTCACTAGTTACAAAATAAATAACAATAACTATAAACACCATTTTAATATAAATGAAATGTTTTTTAATAATAATTTTTATGAGTAAAAGGTGTATTAACCTGATATATTAAATTAATATATATAATTGAATTATAATAATTAAATTTATATTTTATAATATTTAATAGAAATTCTATTTTTTTTTAAATAAATGAGGAGAAATGGATACAATTTATTAACATAAGAGTCAATTTATTATAATGGATGTTTTACGCATTTTGATAGAGAACTCATTATAAATATCATTTTTTATTTTTTTATTAATTATATTTTACAAAATATTCAAATTAGATTAAATAGTAACATAAAAACTTTTTTGGGTTGAAAATGTTGTATTTTTATGATATATTTCATGTTTTGGTAAAAAGTAAAATAAATATAAAATTGCAATTGAAAAAAGATTCTTCTCCTAAATAATGCATAATATTAAATTATAGTTTTTAATAGTATTAAATTAATGTTGGATCAATTTATCAGCCTTATAATCCAATTTAGTTCAATTAAATCAATTTCACATTGAATTTTGATATTAAAAAAATCAATATTTTGATCCTTTTCACAATAAAAATTTTCTTTCTAGTACCATAACATGGACTAATATTTAAATAATTATTAAACATAATATATTTTTTATTTTAAAAATTGATTCCATATATTTGATCGACGGGTAAAAATTATGTAAATATGATTTTTTCTATATAAATTATATATAGTATAACATTTATTATATTTTTGTTAATGAAACGTTATAGATGTCTTACTTGTATCATTAATAAATATAAATTTTTTATATATGAATATGTAGATGATAAATTAAAATATTAATATTAATTTTTAATCTAATATACTTTCCTTCACCATGATAATTTATTTATAAATTTTAAGAAATAAATAATTACTTTATTTTATTATACAATGATGATGATGAAATTATTTAATTAATGGATATATCGAATATATGATACTAAAAATATTTAAATAAATTTAATGTGAGATCAATAATTTCATTGCCAAATTTTATTGATATATTTTACATTATATTGATATATTAGAAGGTTTCAGTCAAATATATAATGTTTTGTTTTATTTTTTTAAAAGGATATTTAATAAATATTATCAATAATATCATTAATGTTATATTCCTATAAATAATATTTTATTAAATGATATAAAATTAAAAAGAAATATTAAATTCCAAAACCATAGTCGTTTGTTGATTATAATTTTATCCTCGACACATTTATGGTAATTATTTCATTTTATAGAAGCTTTATTTACCTTAATAGAGTAAAAAATGTGATATCATGGTATGAGTTAAAGGGTCTAAATAAGGGTTAAGACTAAATGATAAGTGTAATAATGAAACAAACACATGACTAAAAAATAATTTTTTGATATTACATTGACACATCCTAATCGTATCATAAAAATAGATCATGTTGAAGTCATTTTTATGTCATTTTTTATAATTTAATATTCAGAGGTTTTGAAGAAGATACCTCACCTCAATTATAAAATAGAAACTCCTCCCTAACATCCTAAAATCATATTGAGTTATATATCTCAACCAAATACTACGATTTTTTATTTAAATAACTCTTATACATTTTATAGAGGTAATTTCCTTCCATAAAAACCATCCCTAAATCCATTAATTAGAGATATAAATAAATTTCAGCAAAGAATAAATTAATATCTTTTACCAAATCATTCAAATTTATTTCATCATAAACATCCTCTTCATGTGTTGTATCCATTAAAATTAATAAAACATGTATAAAATAGATTTTTATATTCACATGTGATTATCAGACAACCATATTCTACTTATTATGCAACCTTTAAAAAACAAATCCATCATGCAAGCCTACATTCGGCCTACGGTCACTGCACCATTATGTTATTTATTTTTCATCACCACCATAATTTTATGGGTATAATTATTGAAATAATATTTATATATATTACATAACAATTATATTGATTATTTTTAATTAATATTCCATTCATTTCCTTACTATTCCACTATTAATGGAACGATATCATACCTTGAGTGTATGTATAGCCTAACGTCTACATGATCTAGTATGATTAATTTTCCACATTAAAAATTGAATAATGAATCTAATAATAAATTTATTTAGTAAATACAATACTATGAAAATTATAAAATTTTGTAGATGAAATAATTTTAAACTATTCATATGAAATGCGACTTGGATGAAAAAAAATGCATAAGGAAATAAAAAAGATAACAACAAAGTATAATAATGATATATTGTTATCAAAATATTATATGATTAACATGTCAAAAAAATTAATATGGATATGGTTATGTTATATATTAAAAAAATTATTAATTAGTTATTCATGATTCTAATGATTTTTCATCTAAAGGAATGTACAAGGTAAGGGTTAATTTCACAAATTCATTTTTTATTCAGGATTGGTTACATATAGGTATCTCTTAAAGAATAATTATCATCTATATCCATGGTTCATCAAAATGTTCTGTAATATAATTTTTCTATTCTCTGAATAAAATAATTTCTTTTCACTCATTTTCAACTTTTTATAAATTGTTTTGAAATTGAATTTTTTTCCCTTTTTGAAATGAGGTAATTTATGAATTTTGAACAAAAATATTGAAATAATGTTTTTAATGTATATATAATGAATGTAATTTTCTATCAAAATTATAAAATAATTTATTGAAGATTACTTTTATAGTTATCCTGATTATTTTCAATGAAGTTATTTTTCATTTAAAATTATGTGGCCTTTAAAATTTGTAATTTAGTGTAACAATTGTGTATTTATCTTATGAATTTTTAGGTATTTTGTTAGTGTATTTTAATTTATCTCAACATCCTTTGTTGGATATTATTCTTGATTTAGTGAGATATCTTTTTATACCATATACCACCTTTTATTGAATGGTTTATGATTAGATTGACTGTGGATGTTCTATTTTGATACCATTAATTTTTGATGTTTAAAAATACCCATTCGTATGGTATTTTGCGGTACTAAATGTTATATTGTTTATTTGTTCATCTGGGGAATGCATTGTACATAACATGTTATAGCTGATTCCAGTTATATCCCCTCAATTAATCGGTATTTATGATGATATAAACTACATTAGTTAATGGTTGGGATCTTACAAATTTATGGATGATTTCTTGGCCTTTACCTTGACTGTATGTTTATGATGACCGACAATATGCATTCTTCATTATGATTTTCGTTATTGATATTCCTCATGATTATAATATTACTATAATATCCAGGTGATTATTTATATATAATTATTTATTTTTCATATATTATTTCCATATTATTTTCATGATTATAAGTGAAATTTTTTTCAGTTATAAAACATTCTATAATGTATATGATTATTTATTCACAAGAGATTCTATTGTATGATTTCCCTTAATGAGCCTATGATCTCACCCCATTTTTATGTTTATCTATCTCTTGATTCCATGATGTATAATATGAACTATATTTAGGGTTATTCTTTGGTAATATTAGTTCTCTCAAATGATTTACTTTGTTTTATTTTATAGTTAAAATTATTATGTAATATTTATGAATGTAATATAGTTTCAAAACTATTAAATGTATTGGTGTTTGGTATTCTAATCTAGTGTCTATTCAAATATAATAAAGAATGGAACAAGCACTATGAAACTACTTTCGAGGTCATTATAATTGGATTCCCAATGTAATAAAATATTAGTATAAGATATTTTTTTGGGATCCTAACTTATGTGAAGCGGAAGTGGTCAAGAATTGGTAGGATGTTGAGGGGTTTTCATTAATCAATACAATAAGTAACATGGTAGTGTCCAAACATGGTATAACTCCCCACCATATGTAATTTGGTATGGTTTATTATTTTTACCTTCATGATAGTAATTCATTCTATGTTGGTCAAGGTTGGTTGGGTCAGGTGTCATGGTGACACTGTTAGAACATGATGAGATAAAATTCATCCTTCAAAATTGTTATAAATTTTAAATTCACTATTGAAACACTTGTATATGAAATAGTATACATGGAGAACATTTTGATAACCTATATAGATATATTTTTCATACCCTTAATGACAACCAAGGTTCAAATTTATTGAAAATGAATGTTATATTTGTCTTAGAATATATTTATAAGTATAAAAGGATATGTCAACAGAATATGGATTTAGATATTTGTTGGATCATTATTTTAGGGATAGTAGTGGAGCATTATTTTGTATTTCCTACTTATAATTTTCCATATTTAATAGACCATGAATAAGATATTTTATGACAGATAAATTTATGTTTAAAGATTCATTTTCTAAATAATAATCATATTATTAATATTGTATAATATTTTTTCTACTATTGATTGTCTTTTTTGATATTTTTTAATATTTATGATATAGGGGAATAATCTTCCAAATGTATGATTCATACCCTTAAATATTTTTACCCTCCCATGGAATATCGGTGGAATAATTTGTGCCGTATGTCATGGTTGATAATATAGTGATGATTTATTTTAGAATGGGAAATAACAAAATATTTTTATTTTACATTCTATTTGGGTAATGGTAAAGTTTTTATTTTTTATGTTATAGTTTATGGTAGACATACAAATAGTGAATAAAATGTATTTTTTTAGTTGGATTTCAACGTTATATATATTATAGTTATAATTTATTTTTTTATTTTTGTAGTTTAAATATATTGAAAACTATGAATTATTTTGAAATATTGATATTTTTAGTTTTAACCTTTTATTGTATTTTAGGGAGGTTTGTGTACATGTGTTATATTATCCCGTTTTATACAAAATAAATTCATGTTCATAAGTGTGATGATTTTATTGATGATGAGTGTCACGACCCGTCCCCCGGGGCCCATATCATGAAAACCACAAACCCTCCTTCTATAGGACATGGGCTGGAAACTAGCAAAAAATGCGTAAATCCCTAAACTTTGAAGGCATTGCCTTTATATCAGTAAACAAACATAATATAGTACGTAACATTAAGTAAAACGCTGCATAAAACTGTATACAAAAGAGTGTGCTGGATGTAATGGGGCCAGAAATACAAGACCAACAGTAAAGACAATACAACTGAAATGCTAGTACAACTGAAGAAAAAAAGTAAAGTAGCTACTGGGTCATCCTCTGGTATTCCTACCTGAAGAGTAGGTAAATGTTCCCTCCTCAGCACTCCACATCCATCTGTCTGCTCCGTGTATGTCTCGTCGAGTGGTACATCGTTGGGTACCGTCCAGTCCTGCTACTCTCTACCCCGATCAGCGCTGTCTGTCATTTGCAACCAACAAAACGAGGTGCTGGCATAGCCCATGCATGGGTGATTATAACGATACTCATTAGGGACCCCGAGACCCTCATTTTCTCACAAAATCCAACAAGGATAACCACAAAGTAATGAAACTATGGATAAAACTCACTTAGATATTTGCTCATACATATACCTAATTTATCTAGTAACCCGTATCAATCATGAAGTAAACACAAAAGTCACTGACTCAGCTCAAACTAGGATTTCTATTCACGATGTTGAAACCACGACTACTGGAGAACTCCTCCTCTATCGACTATAGTGGGCCAGCTGCTACAACCAAGCGCTTACCACTATCCTTGGACTGCTGAGGTACACCACCTGTCGAGTACTGTGGATCTGTCGTGCTCACTCAGAGGTGCTCCCCACCATGGTTCTGCCGCTACAACCAGTTTCTCCCCCTCATAGCCTATATAGCTACTCCTTCTATCGAGTATCGCGGGTCTACCGCTACATCCAAGTGCTCCTTCATTGGGGGTCTGCTGCTACAACCAAGACCTCCCCACTACGCCATCCGAATCACTATGAGTCGATCGGTCAACAGTCGTCATGTCTCATCCACCTACTAGCTTTGTGCAATTTGCTCTCTGGTCACCTAGAGGGATCGATCCACGAGCTAAAGGTCAATAATCTAGGTTCCATGAAGTCCCACGTAAAAGTATCTAAAATTTCCGCCTCATCATATGGGTCTCAATGCAACAGACATCGCATCAATCAGACGCTCGGTCTGTTAGTTATTAGCCTTTTAGTCCCGGGGGCCCAGTTGGATTTGTGTACGAACCATCCTGACCATATCTTGACAATACTCTGAACTCTAGTGGGGTATTCTTAGAGGGATTTTCTCTCATTGATATTACTAGAACTCATGACGGTTCGTCAAATAGATGTTTGGTGCCAATGATATGGCCAAAGCAAGCAAAGGGTCAGTAGTGGGCCCGGGTCCGGGCTGACCCGGTCGGACCGACTCGGCCCAACCATGTCTAGGCTGACCCAGTCTGGGTCAACCCGGATAGACCCGATGGGTCTGACCCAGCCCATTGGGCGTTTCATCCTGATATGTTGGGTCTGGTCTGCTGGGCCCGGCCCAGCAGACTATGAGGGCAGTTTTTCCCGGAAGCCGCCACACAAGTGGCTGGGCCTAAAGGCCGAAGATGGTTTGGCCAATGGAATGAGGGGAAAGGTTTGGGAGGTCAGTATCTGGGACACCGTAGAGCGTAGGGCAGGGTGCGGCACAGCATGCGGGGGAGCGGGCAGCGCGCGGGAGTGTCGGGCAGTGCGGGCAGCGCGCGGGGGCATCACGTAGGGCGCCGATGCGGCCGGGTAGGCCGCGGGTAGGTGGGTCCGGTGCCGCTTGGCCGGTGGTGTTCGGCCGAGAGCACCAGTGCGCCGCGGGGGCGGTGCGATTCATGAAGGCCTTAGGTAGCGTGACCTTCATCGTTGCCGCCTTCGTTGCCTCTTTCTTCATCGACAAGCTGATGTTCAAACAAAACAAGATCGGCAGAGGGGTCGGGCCATGTTGGTTTGGCCCGCACCTTCCTCGTTTAGGGTAGTAACAATTGGATGTCAAGAACTAAGCACAATATTCCACCTGTAAAAGATAATTGTCATCATTATTTGATTCTTAAAAAATGAATATGATGCTTAAAGAAACTAAACCCCTACCTTTTGATTTGTCGCTCGACGCTCGTCATTTGTTCACAGAGTCACGAAAGGATGACAGAGGAGACCATCGTTCATCGCGTCTACCACAGGTCCAGAATTCTGAGCTGTGTCGGTTCGTTGATGATGTTGTCGAGGGTTGATCGGTAGGTGGCCGGGGGAAAAGTCGATGAACAATGAGCGTCGCTGGAGTTCTTCATGTTCTTCGCATTTTTCGCATTCTTCATTGGGATCTTTTCTCCCTAGCATTCATCTCAAAGCCTCCACCAAAAATAATATTATGCCAACAAAAATAATAGGAGGGTTTCCATATTATTACGTTATCATGTAATTCAAAATTGATGAATTAAATGAGTGGGCCCCACATAATTAACTTTGTGAGAGGTGTCACATTTATTTATGTGGATGGAAAGAGGTTGTCCCTCATTAAAGAGGGAGAGGTGGGAGGTCTTATCCTCCATCTTCAATACGGGTCGGGTGGTCCCCACCCCTATCATTTAATAGAGAGGTTATGGTTCTCAGGTGGTCCCCTCATCGTAACCTCTCGAGGGAGGATATGGTCGGGTGGGCCCCACCACCATAACCTCTCATGGGAGTATGGGGGGTTGTAGTCTTACAATCTACTCACAAGTGGAGGTTCCAACTACCAGCACTCACATGGAGGCATAAAAATAAAATAAGGTATTACAATTTTTTTTAAGAAAACCAAAAAACTAACATTTATCCTCGACTCACTACCGTCGAAGTGAAAGTCTTCTTAAGAGAATAACGACGCTAAAAGTTCAACGGCGCCCTTCGATTTTAGTACCGAGCACTGGTTCAAAAGTTATAAAATACACATCATACGTTAACTGAATGTACCTGAACAAAACATCAGAAATTGATTTTGGACACACCGGGCCTTGGATTAATGTGTCATAAATTTTCCCAGACTCATAAAATTCCCAAGTATTTAAGGAAAAAAATTCCACAAAATCAATGGTATTTACATTCTATAAACCTCCAGGCTTTACATCCCTGTAAGCTACAACTCACACAAGACAGAACAAATGGGGATACTGAGCACCCATCTGAGCCTCCCACTTCCATGTGCTCTCTTGGAGGTTCCCATGCTACCCACAAACTCGCACCAGAGGTATCGACCATCCATGTAGGACCCACTCATGTTGATCTTCAATCTCCACTGGAACATCCATGATAGTCACCATGTCATCGATGTCCAGCTCCCCATGGTTGATTATGTGGGATGGGTCGTGTACTTATCACCTCAGCTGAGATATGTGGAAGACGCCATGCACCTGGCGAAACTGAGGTGAAAGAGCTAAGCGGTAATCCACCTCGCCTACTCTTATGAAGACCAAGAATGTTCCGATGAATAGTGGAGATAACATGCCGCCTCGGCCAAATATCCATAGACCACATCGAGGTGAGACCCGTAGGAAGATGTGGTCTCTATCATCGAAATCTAGAGGTCTTCGTCTCCTGACAGCATACAACATCTGCCTGCTCTGTGTAGTCTTCATCCTCTCCTAGATAATCTGCACCTTCTCTGTGGTAGCCCATACCATCTCTGGTCCCACTAGTGCTGACTCCCCAGGGTCTGTCCAGCATAGTGGCGATCTGCAAGGTCGTCCATAAAATTCCTCAAAAGGTTCCATACCGATGGTGGAGTGATAGTTGTTGTTATAGGAATGCTACACCAATGGTAAGTGTTTCTCCCAGCTACGACCAAAGTCGAGGACACATGCATGGAGCATGTCCTTGAGGGTCTGGATGGTACGCTCAGTCAGGCCATCTGTATGAGGATGGAAGGCGGTGCTCAGATGTAACTGTGTCACGAAACCCTCTTACAACCCCTTCCATATATGAGAAGTAAACTGTCTGTCACTGTCGGAGAATATAGAAAAACTTACTCCATGAAAATGCACAATCTTCTTCACATCGAGGCATCCCAAGATCTTTACTGAGCCCCGCTCTCATATCGGTAGGAAATGAGCCGACATAGTGAGTCGGTGGACGATCACCCAAATTGAATCGTGATTCCTGGATGTATGTGGAAGACCCGTCATGATGTCCATGGATATCCCATCCCATTTCCACCATGGGAACTCTAATGGATGAACCAATCCTACTGGTATCTCATGTTGTTTGTCACTTGCTGACAAATGAGGAATCGAGAGACAAAATCTGCTACCGCCTTCTGTATACCTAGCCACTAGTGCGGTCGTCAAAGGTCTTGGTACATCTTTTCCACTACTGGATATAACGATAAAGGGTAAGTGTGTAACTCTTTCAACACATCCTATTGAAGTGCTATAGGTACCATGGTACGACCTCTGAAGAGGATGATGTTCCCCCCACCTTTATAAAATCCATTAGGTTAATGCCCTATGGATATCTGAGCATTTAGTTTCTCACAGTCAGTGTCCCCATGTTGCGCCTCCCTGACATGCTGAACTAGTGGATGAGTGACTGTAAGAGTCTGTGTATAGGCTGCTCCATCCCTATACATAAAGTATTTCTGTAAGGTAGCTAGTTTCTCTATCGCCTCTCCTAGAAGTTGTATACCATATCTCCTAATGAGATCATCCCCAAAAACGTTCCCCTTCCTAGGAGTATAGACTATCTCAAAGTCGTAGTCTTTGAGGAACTAATGACAACACCATTTTCTCAGGTTTAGTTCCTTCTTGAGAGATGATATACCTAGGACTCTTGTGATCAGATTACATGGTAAAACATTCGCCCATCAGATAGTGTCACCACATCTTCAAGGGGAAGAACAATTCTGCTAACTCTAGGTCATTGATGGCGTAGATCTGCTCATGTTTTCTCAGCTACCGAGAACCATATTCAATCACTTCTTGCTCCTGCATCAAGACAGACCCATGTCCGATCCCTGATGAGTCGCAGTAAACTAAGTACCCTACACCCTCCTCTAGAAGCCTCAAGATGAGGGCACTAATCAGCCTCTACCTCATCTCCTGAAATCTCTGATGGAATCTTTCTTACCATACAAAGGGTTTCCCCTTCTTCGTCAAGGCTGAAAGTGGTTCTTCAACTTTTGAGAAGTCTGGAACAAACCTCTGATAGTAGCCAGTCAAACTCAAGAAACATAATACATCCTTCATACTCATGGGTGGCTCCCAAGAAAGTACAGCTTCGATCTTCGATAGATCCACTGCAACTCCAGCCTCCGATATGATGTGTCCAATAAAATGAACCTCTCAAAGATAAAATATGAACTTCGAAAGCTTACCATAATTTTGGTGCTCTCTGAGTGTGTCTAGTACCACCTGAAAATGGTAGGCTTGCTCTTCCTTAGTAGTCGATTAGATCAGTATGTCATCGATGAAGACTATGGAAAATAGATCGAGGTATGGCTGGAAGATCCTCTTCATGAAACACATGAACCCTGATGTAGTGTTGGTTATACCGATGGTAATAACCAAGAACTCATAGTGGTCGTACCGACACCTGATGGTCGTCTTCTGCACATCCTCATCTCGAACACTGAGCTGGTGATAGCCTAATCTGAGGTCTATCTTTGAGAACCACCATGCTTCTTTCTTCTAGTCAAAGAGGTCCTCAATCCTCGGGAGTGGGTACTTTTTCTTCATGGTCACCTGGTTCATGCGACAGTAGTGGACACAGAGCCTCAAGGTCCCATCTGCATTCCTGGCGAACAGAATCAGGACTACCCATGGAGAAACATGGGGTCTGATGAATCCCTTCACCTGCAAGTCCCCCAGCTATAACCGTAGCTCACAAAGCCCAGCGGGAGGCATCCGATATGCAAGAGTATATATCAGTGTCATCCTAGTGTACAAGTCAATGTAGAAATCAACTCTCTATGAGGAAGTAGTCCTAGGACATCGTCAGGGAAAACATCTTTGTACAGGTTCCCCAATATAGGATAAGTCAGACTCTCTACATCTACTACTCCGAGGGTGAGGCAAGCCAACTAGTGAGTGATCGGATACACCCTCATCCAAGTAAGTTCGTCCTGTGCATCAAAGGTCCCCTTCTCACTGGTGAAGGTAAACCTGGTCCCATCCGTGCAGACACACTGCACTTTGAGCCTAATACAGTCAATCTAGGAATAGATTGTAGATAACCAGTATAAACCCAAGATGACGTCGTAAGGCCTCGATGCTGCTATGAGGAGATCCCAGCTGAAGCTCTCGCCTCCTAGATTATTCTCACACTGCTGTCACCAGTGTGTAATCATGGAGTTTTCCCCCGTATGAGTCCCTAGTTGAAAGGATTGAGCGAACGTCTCCATCGGAATCTCTGAGCTCCGAACGAGGGCAGTGGCTATAAAAGAGTGACTGGAAACTGTGTCTATAAGAACTACACATATGGTGGAGTAGACACATATCATACCTCGAATCATCACCATATAACCATGATCATAGGCCTCAACTAACTGATGTTGTTCTCTCTCTTTTCCACCCACTCCCTACGATCGGTGTCGACCTCTTGGTGGTGGTGGTGGTAGCACCTCAAAACGTCACCCAAAGCCAGCTGCACGTACAGATCCTCTACCACCTCTACCTCCTCCCTGCGGACCGCCTCGATCCAACTTCTGCCTCTGCCTGGGGGGTCCCTTAACATTCTGCTGATCGTCCGTGTGGCGGGTCAGACAGTCACGATCCATGTGACCCTGTCTGGTGCATGAGAAAAACTACTCGCTGCTGGCAGGTCTATCTCCACCCTGGGTGCCTCGCACATCCGATCCTATGTCATGTAGTCGAAAAACTATAGATATAGTCCTATTGGACCTCTATGACATCTATCTACGATCAGCTGCAGAATAATATGTTGCATGTCGGCTAGTGGTGGGTCTCGCTATTGGAGACTGCACAACAATGAAACTCTCCATTAGGAGGGCTCTGTCTAACACCCCTGTCTGCATCGGAATGCTACGGGAGATCATCGATGACCTGATCTCTCACATGAAATCTTGATCTATGGTTTGTACCTTGATGAACGGGTCCTGTACCATATCAATGGAGTAGCAAGAGAGGTCGGTGAACCTCGCAGAGTAATGTGCCACCATCATGCTGCCCTGCTGTAGATGTAGTAGCTCCTGTATCTGCACTGGACGAAGGGTGGATGGTACAAAATCTGCCCGTAACAGGCTCTCAAAGTCTAGCC
Organism: Viscum album; assembly: GCA_963277665.1. NCBI lineage: Eukaryota > Viridiplantae > Streptophyta > Magnoliopsida > Santalales > Viscaceae > Viscum > Viscum album. The sequence goes on from OY728160.1 coordinate 447,993,481, forward strand.
AAAGAAGTGTTGCCTCATCATGCATATGGAGCATTAGGCTCCACCATCTTTCTGCTACTGCCTAAAGGAGGCTGGTAGCAAGGATCACCATGAAGTTTTCTAGTGTCCCTACTGGCCTGAAGACTCTCACCATAGCCTCCAGCCAATCCTCAGTGGAATGTGGGACCATCTCTCCCCTAAACCTCAGTGTCCTCTCGATCTGGGTCTTGTGTGATGTGATCAAGCATATTGCATCGTCTTCTGTTCGGGCTGGTGGCATTAGTGGCCCAACGAGAAGTAGTACCTCTAGTGCCTCCTTTGGTAAAGGGCCATGCACCAAGGCCTCACCGCTCAGTGGGTTATTAGTGTGTATGAATCTCGGGGCTCTCACTAGTCGTCCATGGGGAGGCATCCTAAAAGAAACAGATGTGACATGGTCAAAAGACTATACCTGGTGACCTGACCTGGTTGAGTTGACTAAAAATAAAAACTTTTTAAAACACGCATGCAATCAGTGTTTTTTTGCACTGAGTCGAAAATCAGAAGTCAGGGTCCTAGTGTTTGGATACGTCAGCCGCTCGCACCAACAGTGGACTCCCTAAACTGAAAACCACACTTAGTACCCTTAAAACCATTTCTTCACAGAAAAGAAATATTATATTCCTAAGTTCTACGGTAGAACTGACACCTCTAATACCAATTTTTCATGACCCGTCCCTCGGGTCCCGTATCGTGACTAACCCAAACCACCTTCCATAGGCTAGGTGCTGGAGAATAACACCCAAGGCGTAAATCCCTAAACTGGGAAGGCATTGCCTTTATAATAGTTAAAAAACACAACAGAGTATGAAACTGGAAGTAAAACGGTAAGTAAAAATGTATACAAAAGAGTGTGCTGAAAGTAATGGTGTTGGAAATACAGGCCCAACAGTAATGTACAATACAAATGAAATGCTATTACAACTGAAGAAAAAAGGTAAAGAAGCTACTGGGTCGTCCTCAGGGATTCCTACTCGAAGGGTAAGTAAATATGTCCTCCTCATCACTCCGCATCCATCAGTCCGCTCCGTGTACGTCTCGCTGAGTGTTCCTTTTCTTCGGGTACCGTCCAGTCCTGCTACTCTCTGCCCCGATCAGAGCTGTCTGTCGTCTTCAATCAACACAACGAGGTGAGGGAATATCCCATGCAGGGTTGAGTATAACGATACTCAGTAGGGAACCAAAGACCCTCAAGGTCTCAAAAAATCAAACAAGGATAACCATAAATTAAAGAATCAACAGATAACCCTTACATAGGTATATTCCCATATATATACCTAAGAAATCTAGTAAACCAACTCAATCATGAGATAAACACAAAATTCACTGACTCAGCTCAATCTATGATTTTTATTCAAGATGTTGAAACCACGGCTGCTGGAGAACTCCTCCTCCATCGAGTACAGTGGGCCTGCCGCTACAACCAACCACTTCCCACTAACATTGCACTGCTAGGGTACTCCACCTGTCGAGTATTGTGGGTCTGCCGCGCCCACATAGAGGCGCTCCCCACCATGGTTCTACCGCTACAACCAAGCGCTCCTCTTCATAGCCTACAGAGGTACTCATTCTATCATGTAAAACAGATTTTCCGCTATAACTAAGCTATCTTCTATTTTGTTTCTGCTGCTACAACCAAGCGCTCCCCACTAGGCCATCCAAATCACTCAGTGTCGATCAGTTTGCAGTCGTCAATTCTCAACTAGCTACTAGGTCTCTGCAATCTGCTCGATCAACACCATGAGGGTTCGCTCCATGATCTAAAATTTGATACTCCAGTTGTTTTGAATTCCCACATAGAAGTATCTTAAAATTCTGCCTCATCATAGGGGTCTCAACTCAATAGACGACATGTCAATCGAGTGCCTGATATGTTACTTATTAGCCTTTTAGTTTCGGGGGACCAGATGGATTCGTGTACGAACCAACCAGACCGTATCTCAAATATACAATGAACATCAGTGGGGTATTCTCAGAGGGACCGTCTCTCATCGAGATTACCAGCGCCGCTGATAGTCCTTCAAACAGATGTCCAGTGCCAAAGATATTTCCAAAGTAAGCAAAGGGTCTGTAGTGGTCCCGGGTCCTGTCTGACCCGACCGGACCAACTCGGCCCAACCTAGTCTTGGCCGACTCGGTCTGGGTTAACCTAGATAGACTTGATTGCTCTAACCCAGCCCATTGGGAAGGTCGACCTGTAATGTTAGGGCCGGTCCACTGGGCCCAGTCCAGCAGACTGCGAGGGAGATTTTTCCAGGATGCCGCCACGTAGGTGGCTTGGTCCGAAGGCGTAGGTCGGTTCAGACAATTTTGCGAGGGGCATAGCTCGGGAGGTCAGCATCCGCGGCACCGCAGGGGAAACAACCGGGCATGGGGGCACCCGACAAGCCGCAACAGGGAACAAGCAGGCCAAAGCAGGGCGCCGGGGGCGCCGAGCAGTGCGCAGGGCAGCGCCTGGGGGCGCATGAATCACACGTGGGTGTCGGGAAGGGCACCGGAGGGGCCGGGAAGGCTACGGGGTAGGTCGCAGGTTCAGTTGGGCTGCACACCAGGCAAGGCATCAGGAGGCCATAAGTAGGCGGGTCGGGCGCCGCTCAACCGATGGGGTTCGACCGGGAGCACCAGTGCGCCGTTGGTGAGGCACAATTTGTGGATGTTGCGGGAAGCGCGACCTTCAACATTGCCATCATTGTTGCTTCTTGCTTCATCAACAAGCCGATGTTCAATCAAAACAAGATCGACAGAGGGGTCTGGAAATATTGGTTTGGCCCAAACCCTCCACGTTTAGTGTGGTAACAATTGGTTCTCAAGAACGAAGAACAATATTCCACCCGTAAAATATAACCATCATCATTCATAGATTCTTAAAAAAAAGTAGAACATGATAATTAAAGTAACTAAACCCCTAACTTTTGATTTGTCGCTCAACACTCGTTGATTGTTGACAGAGTCGTGAAAGGATGACGAAGGAGACCATCGTTCGTCACGTCCGCTGCTCATACTCAATTGCAAGTTGCATCGTTTTGTTGATGACGTTGCGGAGGGACGATCGGTAGGTGGCCGGGGAAGATGTCAAAGAAGAAAGAGTGTCACCGGTGTTTTTTACGTTCTTCACATTCTTCATTGGGATATTTTCTCCCTAGCTTTTCTCTCAAAGCCTCCACCAAAAATAAGATTTTTTTAATGAAAATAATATTTGGGTTTTCCTATTAACGTTGTCATGTAATTAAAAATTGATGAATTAAATTAGTGGGCCCCACCTAATTAAATTCATGAGAGGTGTCACATTTCATTAGGTGGATGGGAAGAGGCTCTTCCTCATTAAATAGGGAGAGGTGGGAGTTTTTATCCTTCATCATCAATAGGGGTGGGTGGTCCCCACCCCTATCATTTAATAGAGAGGTTATGGGTCTTAGGTGGTCCCCACGTCGTAACCTCTCGCGGGAAGCTATGTTCGGGTGGGCCCCACCACCATAACCTCTCTTGAGAGTATGGGGTCTGGCGGTCCTACCATCTACTCCCAAGTGAAGGTTCCAACTACCAAATCCCACATGGTGGCATAAAAATAAAATAAAGTGTTATAATTTAATTAAATTTTTTAGAAAACCCAAAAACTAACTTTTATCCTCAACTCATTTCCCTTGAAGTGAATGTCCTCTTCAGTGAATAATGGTGATGCATGTTCAACAGTGCCCTCATATTTCAGATCCGAGCACCGGTTCAAATGATATAAAATCCCACTCGTATGTTAACTGAACGTACCTGAACAAAAATTCAAAAATTGATTCCGGAAACACCATGCCTCAGAATCAAGCGTGGTAAATTTTCGCAGACTTATAAAAATCCCATGTATTTAAGAAAAAAAATTCCCCGGAATTCCTGGTCTTTACAATTATGGTTCAATTTTTAAAATATTACACTACTCATCTAGTGTTTATCTATATATCAATTTATTATTATTCAAAAAATATTTAAAACATTCTTTTCCATTGATTTGGAATCTAATTATATTTAATTTTGATCAAATAGTGCCACATTATTTGACAAGTACTCTATGATTTGAAGGTCTTGAGGATGTATAATAATCCTTAATGGGTTTGTTTGGTCCTATGATTCCTTCATAATGAATTTTATGTTAGGTATTCATGAATTAATATTTGCGAGGGAATAAAATTACATGGTGACTTTGATACCCTCATGAAATCATAACAATGATTACTATAATTCATTTAAATTTTGATATTATAATAACATCGAGTTTTTCTGGTATTGATGTTGAGATTGTATAGTATGAATTAAAAGTTACCTTGCATTATTGGTATTGTGTGTTGTCTTTGATTAGTTAATGAATGAAAATCAAAGTTAATTTGTTCATTCTCTGAAATTTTTAGGAAGGATTTTTTGGAATGATACAGTAATAGTGTTTTATCATGTTATTATAAATGAATATATGAAGCTTCTTCATGCTTATTGGGAATGAATCACTGAAAAATTATTTCATCTTGATGGTATTGAAATATAACCAATTCATGGAATATTTTTATGCTCATGGATTCATGACATTTGACTTAGTATGCAATGGAACATGTGTGAGGTTTATGGTTTTTGTGATATAGAAGAATATACATATTTTAATTTGATGATATTGAGTTTAATATTGGAAAGTAATTATAGGGGGTTTTCATTAGAGGATAACAATTTCTTGGATATAGACAATGGTGTTTCATTTTTATTGTTGGGGAATTTATTAATGATTAATATAATGTGGATATTAGATTCAATGGTTTATCATATTTTTTTAGGGAATGATATAATGGGACCTATTGGGGTCCCTTGTAAATTTTCAAGGTTCTAGGGAAACCTATGTGTTTTATAATGATGGTTTTTTTATAAATATTCTTTAGTATCATCTACTAGGAGGTGGTATTTTTAATTTACGTGGGAATAAATTTTTTTACACACCAATGATATCATCATATATATGTATTCAATTATATTTCCATGAAAATATACGACACATGATTTGGTTATATTTAGAGCTGTCCCTCTATAGTAAGCTAATATTACAAGGTTTTATCTAAGGAGCATGGTGTGGTCATTCTAATCATGATTATTCTGAGGAATTTTTAGTGATATGATTTATCATCCTTATGTACAAAAACATTCATATTATCATGGAAAATTTTAGTGATTATTCATAATTTTTTTATGGGGTTTCATATGGTAGATTTTACACAATTATCAGTTGTAACGTGTAACACTCATTATAGCTAATTTATAGAAAATATCTAGGATGGTATTACTATTTTTTTGAAATTATAATGACTTTTATTTCATGTTAGTACTAATGTATGAGTATGGTGGTTTAATAAATTTATTATATAATGTAATGTGAAATATGTGTGTTTGGAATATTAGGTTTTTTGGTTTACTAATGTGATAGTGGTGATAATTCTGTTTTGGGTACCATCAAATTAGTCAAATATGTTTTACCTTGCTTTAGATTTGTTTTTGGTATGCATAAACCGGATAAAGGGTTGTTGATAACGAATTAAGATATCATAAAGTTTCTAGATATGATTTTATCTTAATATATATAGAATAATTCAATGGGTATTCTAATGTTTTTCTTGAAATAGTTTGTGTGTTAATATTGTCCATAATGAGGAATTTAGAGTTATCTGAGGGAGAGTAGATTAAAGGTAATGTTATTGATAATAGGGATGGTTTTATTAGTTAATTGGTTTGTAGATGATACAACATCTAAAATACTATTTGTGTATGGTTCATATATTAGTCTACGTTTATGTATAATTATGGAATGCCTCCATAAATTATAGTATAATAATTTGGTGATGTGATTGTGTATCACAATTAGAGGAAAATATTTTTTGAAAATTGACTACCTCATGGACTCTAATTAGTCTCTAAGAAATCATATATCTTAAATTCAAAAATACATAGTGTTCATTAAATCAATATAGAGAAAGATTTATATTGATTAAATTCAAAAAATAGAATGAAATAAATTTTTATTCTAATTTTATGTATGCAATATTTATTTACAACCATTTATTTTGTAATTTATATATATCGACATGAGTTTTATTTTTGATCTAGACAATAGAATTGTATAGATATTTATCAGTCCTATTCTTATGGGAGAATCCTAAAAAAGACTCTATATTTATAAGCTAGTTTACAAGTCCTTGTTTACAGAATGAAATTTAATACTTAAAATTATTTACATATGGAGTTTTATAAATTTTATTTCATATTTTATCATAATAATTATAACATCTAAGGGAGACTTTGTTTCATGTTATCTATTTTTTTTGGTTCCCTGTGGATCCATATTGAATTTGGATGAATTGGACCTGATGTAGGGTGTACATTATATTTCTGATGGACCCCCATGTCATGAAATGTAAAGGTTTCATTGTAATTATTTCATTAAATATATTAATTTCATATAAGGTCATGTGTGGTAATGATATTAAAAATCTCCACATGGAATTTTATTTTTGGAATTGGACAGAAATCCTTCCATGAAATGTGTATCTCTATGGTTGATGAGGATCACATTGTGGTGGAGGGAAACTCTCTATTTTAATAACTACTATGTTTGAGGCCGACATAGTGGTATATTATGATCATACCATGGATTATGTTGTACTGATTTTATGGTGAACATTATAGAAGGAGTTGTGTCATCTCTAAACCCTTACATTTTGGTTTCAGAATAAAATATATATAAAACTAGGATATATCTCTAGATAACACATATGTATTAATTTAAAAATTATGACCGTGAAAGTGTAGTAATTCGATCACATATACGGAACATCATAAATAATTTTTCATGGGTATCAATCACTATGTACTACTCAATGGTTGGATCATGGGGTTGGGGGTAGGATGAATCCAAACTGTGATAGGGGAGGCAATGTTGTGAAGGCCATGATCGGATAGGTTTTGTCCATATAAGAGTTTATGGTCCATACTACTATCCAATTGGTCACTCCATGTAATGAATATGTGTTTTTAGTGTTGTGAAATTTCAGATACAGTCGTTTTTCATATATTAGTTATGTTAGGGCTTTGGGATTTCATTATTAGGGATATTAACTTACTTGGGACTTTTTTTAGTTTTTTACGTAGGTCTAAAACTAGTTTTTTTATGTTTGATCCTTCAAATTATTATTGGAATTCAAATGTAATAGTTAAAATTTGTAAGTACTATCCCTATGTATTTATACATATACAATCCCCCATAATTCCCCTAGATAGTCAATGCACATATGGAGTCATTTTTGAGTGTGGAGTTTTAGTTAGATTCTACTTCTCTTCCCATTCTTTTCATTGTATCCTAATTGATTTTATATGGTTATTTATATAGTTTTAATGATTGTTCCACTAAATAATGGTGTAATCATATATATATTATTGAAATTCATGATATAGTGTCTTTTTTATTTCTAAAGAGGGGTGTGTATTTTGAACTTACTCAATATTAATTTTGAGAAGATAATCTGTGATTATTTTTGAGTTTTACAAATATCGCATAGAGTTGGGAATTGATTATATATTATGTTTTTTATATTATTAAAGGGGTACTAAAATATTTAAATGATATATTTTTATATTTTTACTCATAGAATCGATCATGGGATGCTACCTAGGGTGTAATAAATTATTGGACATAGACCACACTCAAATGGAAGTGGAAACCATTGATTGATGATTACAAATCAATTATAGAGGTAGGAGGTTAAAATAACACAAACCATATTCCATTGAATTCATTATTGTTATTTTAATATAAAAATATGTTTTCAAGTGAATGTAATGGGTAAATGGGTCCCTTCGAAAATGGTATGATGTTATTGAGTCTCATAAATTTTGAGTACTCACTTTGTTGCATTTTTAGGTGAATAAAATAGATGGGAAAACATGATTCCAAGGTGGAGATAATATTCTATTATGTTTCAAGGAGATTTTAATAGATATTGGGTATTAATATGAGAGGTATATGGAAACGGTAGGTTTATAGGGTGATTAGGAAGGTATCATAGGATGAAACCTTTGGGAAATGGGTGATTATATTTTTCATGAGTGGAAATGCCCACAATAAAGGATATTAGATTCTTAATTCATGATATGTTTTCGAGAATTCCTATGTGGATAGATTTCATGGGTTTAAAAGTGTTTCCATTTGAGGATATGCTTCATAGTTATTCCAAATGAGATATTTTACAGGAAACATGTATTTATGTCTTCATATATGTCCTTTAATATAGAAAATTAGATTTACAAGGACCTTGGGTATGGTTTTTTTTCATGTTCTATATATTTAATTACCATGGTGATGAGGGTTGGATTAAATGTTGATAATAATCAACCACATGAAGCTAGGGTTAGGTATGGTCACATTTCTCTATGATGAAATTAAGGAAACTAACATGGTTTATTTTTTTGGAAGTAGATTATGTGTTTGGTTTGTGGATATTGGATTATTCCTTCACAGGGTATATGGGATTGTAATCATATTTTGGAATTAAAAAAAGGGTTAATGAGTGTTATATAACCATTATATTATACTTTATGATGGATTATGAGCTAGGCTTCGAGACATGGAGTGACTCTTGAGTGACTTGTAACATTGTTGTCAGTGTGTGTGATTCATATGATATGATGTCTTCTAGTAAGGCGTGATATTGAGTTATTATTTCCTAATTATAATGGTTCAGACATCCATGTTGTTTCTTAAAGGTAATATGACTATCCACGAGACATTCCTAGTGGTTATTTGGTTCTTTTTTTTTTTGATAATTTTCAAATATGAACCATAGATAAGATAAATTCATATAATTCACAATAGTAGTGACATCCATGGGAACCATATAGTGTTGGAGTGGTTCAGTTATTATGTGATTTTGAAAATTATAATTCCATCTAATGAACATTTTTTTGATATTTTTCATCATGTTCTCTGTGATAGTGTTTGTTGTGATTTAATATTGTGAAGAATGTTATTTTAAATATTGAGGATTCATAACCCCAAATAAAATGGGATAAATTTGATTGGAGATATAATTTGTTATGCAGATATGTTTTGGATATTATAATAAGATGTATATTTATTGATATGTCCATTTTCAGTTTGATGAATCATCGGAATGGATGACTACAGTTACCTGATTTTTTTTGAATGGTCGTCCTTAAGTAAGATTTAATTGGAGAAATTTGTTGTTTTGGAACCCAACAAAGTATTATAGTGTACTGATCAATTCATTATGTAGTGTTTCTATTGTTTAATATAGGTCTTAACTATAAAAAGTAGTTATTTTTGGAATTTTATGAGATCCTTCACTAATTCATAGTCTATGGGTTGTGATTTGTGGCAGGAAGAAACTTTTCTTTCCAGTGTTGTGAATTCCTAGTAGGGTTATTATTAATGATGTTTTTTATTTCACAAGATGGCCAAAAATGCATTATTATTAATAGTTATGTTTTTATTTATTTTTCTAGTGAATATACAAGAATATTATGAATTTCATTAGGGCCACATACTGAGACCCTAATATGATGTATTTATCAAATCCTATAGGAGAAAAATTATGTGTTTTAAAACCCAAAGTTAATTATTTATTTATATGGATAGATTTTTAGTGGATATAAAAGGATAATCTCAATAAGATTTGGATATTGGATGACAAGTAGGATCCGGAATAGTTTAAGAGCACCCTTATGTGTTTAATTTTTTTATTTTGTATATTTGATTGGATTAGTGGTAGTTCAATTTTGATATATTTTTGTTTAATACGATTTATATTTTTATATCATGGTTGTGATTTCTATATTTTTTACTAGAATAATATAATATTGGTAATTTTTAATTTATATACAATCATGTTAATAATATAATGTGTATATTCACCCCAATATTTCATATATGTAATCACCACTATTTGGTTTCCTATAGAATTCATGGGGTTGTCCATGACGTCATTTAACACACTATATTTTATAATGGTGAGTATTTCTTCCTTTGAGGTTTCAAAATAAACAGATCTGTTATTAGTAATGAATATATATCTAGACACCATAGAATGTAGAAATATCTCATCTTAAGGATGAATTTTGAAAAAATGGAATAAATTTATGTATGTTTCACTATAATAAAATATCATTTCTTCTATATTATAGGGATGTGGATAATAATAATAAATAATAGATTGTGCACAATTATCCCCATAAAACATTATAGTGTAAAGATAATGGATGTCACTATTAAAGTGAATTAACATCAATGTAATTACCATTTTAGGAATGTTAGGGATTTTCTTATTTCCACATTTCCAATTAGTAAAATTTCCATTCAAATAATAATTTTAGAATTACCCATGTACATAGATTTATTATTTTATATGTCCAAAGATAGTCCCAAATATGACTATCCTTTTAAGATATCTTATCTATCTTCTTCTTTAGATATGGAATATTTTTTGGGAATATGTTAACAATTCGCCACTAGTCTATATCAAAATCTATGGGAGATAAATTCTAGAGTCACAACATTTACACTGAAACCCTATGAAATGGTTATGTGTAATGATGAATCAACTATCCTATTTCATCATTATGAATTCCCATCCATAAGAGACTACATCACATCAGAAATAAAATGATTACATATAAGAACAATCATTAATCACATTCAATTTTATAGATTTAATTATCTTATGTCTACCATAATAATATCTATAGCTAAAAAATATTAATCCTCATTTCCAAAAGGCCATAATCATTTAAATTTATATATAATTCAATAATAAAATAATATTGTTTAATAAATCATTCTTGTATCCTTATTATATAATAGATTATGTCATATATAACCATATCATATTATGATTCCACCACAACACAAATAAGATCCTACACACACATATCCCCGATTATTTGTATAACTAATGAAATTAGAATAATGGTGATTATTGAATTATTCCACTAATAATGATAGAACATGAAGGGTACCAGATTCATCACATACAATTTCATAGGTTTCATCTTTGTAAATTAATTATACTCTAAAATATTACACAGAAATTCACATAGATTACCTATATAATTATAATAATTATTCACCACAATATATCCTAAATCAAAAGTCAAATTTCATTGTTATAGTGAATATATTACGAAACCTTCCCTAAACATCTCACTAATCTATATTAATTATAAAATACTATCATATAGAACATCCTTCCATAGTTTTATCTCATCTACCCATATCATTATTATATGGAAATACATCATTAATCACTTTTCAAATTTATATATATCAATCATATTATTACCCATATATATTTCACACTAAAATTTTATACAAATGCATAAATTTTTGTTAATAAGAAATCAACATTGATTGCCCTTTGTAAAAAATAACAAAAAAAGAAAATAAATATGATCACTCATATATTATAAAATTCTATAGGTAGATAACATTTTTCATTATTACATAGGCATGTATAAATAATATAATTATTTAACATCATTTACTTATCCATTTTAAATTTTCACATATTAAATTCATGTTAAATTCATTTTCACGATATGAACTTGAACAATCCTTCTAAATTTGAAAATATATTCAAGAATAATTCATTATATTATTAATGATTCTCTATAATAACACATAAATCTTACCTATAAAACATTCACTATGACACCATTAAGAATAAATCCATATCATATGTGGTTTATCTAACTCATCCATGTCTGTTTTTCTAGCTCATATAATTCTCTAAGGAAATTTTTCATTCAATTATAAAAATAATTTAAATACATGATAATTATTTGATATTCTAATAAATAATTTCATATCAAGATAAATGTTATCATTCCACTATGCTAATATATATTTCATTCATGATTCATGATGACTAGTTCCCAAAAAAATTATTAACAACATGGTTTTAAAGAGAATTCCATATTATTAATAATTTATTTTTGTTAGAAACTTTTATTTAATTGTAGGTAACATAAATTTATCCTCGTGAGGTTATTAAATATTTTAAACATGTTTTTAATGGTTTTGGGTTGAAAATATGACAGAAATGTAATATTCAGTATACAATTTACACCATCAAATGAATTCATGACCCATAAATGAAACCATCCAATTGTGAGTTTTGATAAACTATCATGCAAGATCATTTTATAAACTACACATCACAAGATATTCCATATCCTTTTTACATCCGATATTGGGTTCATTGTGATATAAAAATCCTTTTCATGACATGTCAACAATAGAATACAACTCTAATACATCCATCATCATATGCTGGGTAATTTGATCTGATCAATAAGAATTTCATATTCCACACCAGGAAAAGGAAAACACACCATATTAACTAGTGACATGTCACCCTATTAGATTCTATATTAATACATGATTATACGGTAGAGTTAACTATCACTGAAATAATATGACTCCGTTAAAAATCCTAGATAAATGGATATATAACAATTTTTTAGCTATTTTATCTCTTATCCTATGAAACTCATTCATCCCCAAAATCCTATATTTTATCTATGTCCACGAAAACTATAAATAAACTAACATTATAGTTTTTTAATATTATTCACCTATAATATCGTATAAAATTAATTCCATGGTAATTTGAGACCCCATGATTATATATTTCAGCTCAGTTTTTCAACATTCATGATCGATATACATGAATTGTTATATAGAAGTTAATGAATCTTGAAGCACATGTATAAAATATATTTTCATTCTAAAATATTAATGGGGTGATTTAAATGATAATATACTATTCTCATTTAGTTAATTGCAACAATATATGCTTGTAAAAATTAACTAATTTAAAAAAATTCTTATCAATAGTTCTTAAAAAAATTCATGTGATGTTCTCAATAGTAATTCTAACATTAAATTTTTATATTTTAGTTTATATAATTATACATGATTGATTATTATCAATGTAAGATAATAGAGTTTTTGAGATATTATATTATTAATCAATATTTTAAATATAAGAAATTTTACCCTCAAAATGATGTGTTTGTATCAATGAGCAATACCCAATTTCCCCTCTCTACTCATGTTCCATCAATAACCAAAAAAATTCCTCTAATGATTTTAATATAATTTAGGATATCTAAAATGATGATTCTATATAAATTAAAAAAATTTAATTGTAATATGCTGAAAAAATCAGGAATACTATTTTTCATAGCATACATGATACACAATACTAGCAATAAACAAATAGAGAGATGTTATCATATAAATGTAATCATTATAACCAAGCCATTAATAGGTGGGTAGGAATAATATAAACTAATTTTTTATATATATACATATATATTTTCTAATCAATACTCATTTATTGATTAATTCATAGAAAATTTTCACCCATCTTTTATTGAAACCTTTTTACTCATTGAATATATTTTCCTTTTAAATGGGTTTTATTATCTTTTGCGAGAATATTAAATAAAAAATATATGAAAATTATGAAATAATATTTCATAGAATTATTATCATTTATAAATTCAATAAAAAATGTATCTTGTTGTTAATTTTTTATGTTTTTTATAGAAATAAATATTTGTCACTTAATAGTGAAGAATATTGATTATTAAGGAAAGATATTTATCTTTAAAATAATTTACCAAGACTAATTATGTTTATGAATATTTTATAACACAATTAGATAATTTTTATTTAATATAATCAAATATTGGGTATTTAATAGAATGTTATACGTGAATTTATTATAAAATCATATATATGTTAAAAATATTTTTTTTAAAGATCCGTATTGTTTTATGATTTTATAAAATAAGTTTAAATTAAATTATTTCACTTATAAATTTTCTATCATAAATTATTGATTCAGTATTGGGAATAATATTTTTAAAATATTAAAATTTGTTTTTTTAGTCATTAATAAAAGTATGCATATTAATTTTTGTTACCACATTTAAGTGTAAATTAAGAAATTATGGGTAAAAAATTAGATTATATAGATTATAAAATGATCTTATTACAAGCCCTAACATTAATATAAGTTTAAATTGAATCTATACTCATCATATACTTGCTAATATAGACATCTAGTGACATTTGGATGTGATTATAATATTTATAATATTTTATTTAATGAAATTTTAAAAATATCACATTTATGGTTTTGATAATTAAAATATTTTTAACAAAGTGATTACCAGAGGAAATATTGAGTTATAATTATTATATTTAAATATTAATTATTTATATCAATAATGTAAATATTTATTTCTATATAAATAGAACATTAAATATTTAGACAATGATGACATAATAATTAATCAATTAATGGAATACCGAAATAAATGATATTTATAACATTACAAGTAATATAATCTGGAATAAAAATTGAGATAACATAATTTTATAGAATAAAATGAAATACTAAAGATATTTCAAAATATTTTAGTTTCTATGTTTAATTATTTTATTCATGTTATTAAATTTTATGTAATGAATAGTTCAAAAATTGACATTAATGATATTAAACTAAATAATATTTATTTAATTGATACAAAATTACTAAAAATATTAAAATAATAATCATTATTTTTAATTGGAATTTAATATCATCCATATTCTATTTATGAGATTTTTTTCCATTTATCTTAAATTCATTGACCCTTAAAAAGTAAAAATCTTCTTTTCATAGTTATTATAAAAGGGATTAATTAGGGATAAAAGAACTGATAAGTGTAAATATGAGATTTAAACACTTATAGTTTTTAATATATGATTATATATATATCCATAATAATCATTTATTTCAAATAAATCAGTTTTTATACTGTTGTAATTGGTAATAATTTTAAATTAATTTAATATTATGATAATTTCCAAGACTAAACCACCCCACTCATATAAAATGGAATTGCTTAATCCCATTACATAACAATTAAAATCCCATATACATTTTCTAATAATCACCCAAATCCCATAATTGAATAAATTTCTTAATTATAGATGATTTTTTACATAGAATTCTTACTTTAGATGGGTTAGGTTATTAATTAAAGTGTACTTTCAAAAGAATAGTTATAGTTTTTACTGTCTTAATATATTCTTATTTCATCTTAAAAATATTGAAAATATCCCTTAACCATGATTATATAATAATAGTACTATATTTAATTTACATAGGTGTTTAAAGGCTAGCATAAAATCCCATATCCATCACTAAATCTGTGAAATGTGGATACAAAATCATTGTTCATTGGTACAGTGAACTTCCTCCTTAAAAACCAATGTAATTTAATTCCCATAAAGAGTTTTCATGGGTAGATTATAAAAATTTGATATATTTTTATAAAGTATATGCAAATTTTTTTTATCATTATAAATAGATAATATAATATTTACCTTCGTTGAATTTAATACACTTTAATAGGAAAACATTTTTTGAGCGTACGCGTGGACGGCAACATCCACGATGCGATGTGATTCAATTTTCATCACCATATCACATGATTTATATATATAATTATATTAAAATCTATAGTATAATATTTATTATATTATAATCATTATTAATTCTTAATATAATAAAAAACATCACTCAATAATTATCCTTGAATTATGGGAACACTACTAATGTGTATATATATCCTACCATCTAAATCATGGTAATATATAACATTTTTCATAGCAATGTATCATGGTTGTATCAAAAATTACAAATGATATATAAAAATTATAACCCTATAATTAGTCTTATTCTCAATATGATGTAATAGCAACCTCTTTGACTATAGTTAACATACTAAAGTAATTTTTGACATATGAGTCGTATATCATGAAACTATTAATGTGAATTTAATTGATAATTAAATTTTACATAACATGGTATTAATTTAAACAATGAAAAAATGTACATGAAAAGGGATTAAAAAAATAAAAATATCCAAAAAAATTTAGGATGGAAAGTAATGTAAATGATTTTTTAGTCTCTTGGTAAGACACATTTTTTAAAAAATAATTTTTAAAAGTATCCCATTATAAAATATATTCTTTATATATAATTATTTTATGAATTTTTTAATGGTAATACAAGAATATATATAACTGAATTAAAAAGGATGAATTGTTTTTATTTTTAATTCTATTAGATTTTTTCTAATGTATTCTTTTGTGGAATGATTTATCATCTTCTACAAAAAAATGTCACAAGAAATATTCTATTTTTGAATATATAAGACTAAAATGAATTTTTCCACCCCCATAACAATTATTTATAGATTGTAATCCACTAAAAGATTTAAAATTTTTATAAAAAATATTCTATCCCTTTTACATTGAATTTTGGTGTGGAAAATGGGGTTTTAATAAATGGTTATTTTGGTATACGAAATGTTTTTTGGATGGTATTAAAAGAGATATTCAATGGTTTTATTCGAGATATTGAAATAGACATTGACTATGAAGGGATTAACCCCCATCATATGTAAGATCCCATGTTTTTTAACAGGGTTAAAATTATGAATGTTTTGGAATTTATTTTTCTGTTTATCAATGGGGCGTTCATTTTAAGCCGTGCTCCGGAATTATAGTCTGACTTTTGGATCACCGAAAGAAATGTTTTTTTTAACATTGATAGAATTTTTGAGGTAAAGGGAAGGTGGCACGGGCGGTGCATGGTTTGTCTAACTGTGCGGCAAGACCGTGCATATTTGGTCTTGGAGGTAGTATTTTCCTCATAGGCGGCGCACGATTTGTCTAACCATGCGGCCAAACCATGTGAGAAGGGTGACAGAGGCAATAGATAACACACGGTTAGCGGACAGTTTGTCAAACTATGTGAAATAACCATGCATGCCCTTAAACAAGATCCTTAAATTGTGGATCTTGCTCTTTCTTCCATTAGATGGATCTATTTTCTTCTGAAGCGGCTATAACTCGGGGTTTTTCTTATCCTTAGGTCAGAGATGTTCTCCCATCATTTTGGAGGTGATTAGATGGATTAGATTGGTGAATTGATACCGGTTTCTTGAGGTAGGTATATGTTCTTCTTTGTTCTTGTATGAATTCTTATATCTACTTAGATCTACATCACTTCTTCCCACAATTTCCTAGATATTTTCCTATTATGGGTAGATCATAGTGTGAGGATGCCATGTTTGATGTGTTTTGGTCTTGGTATTGCTATGAGAAGTGATCTATGGAGGGTTCTTGAAGAATCAACCCATTTCTCTTGAGGGATCATCGTTCGTTTTGGTTTTCGTAAGAACCCGAGGCAGGTTCCCAAATATTTAACAAAATATTTAAGAATTATATATTCCTTAAATTAATTTAGAATGTGAATTTCCTTGATTTTGATATGTCTATGAATAACACTTTTGATGTTATTTATTAGTTCCGCCCACATGAGATAAGTGAGAACTAGAACTTGTGTTGAATTTAAGATTTTTGGATAACATGGTTAAAGTGATATGATTAAACAGTTAAATGATTGTAATAGGGAGATTGAGTATAAGTATAATTAATTTTACAATTGATTATCAAGTCATGAGTTGGAATGAGATTATGGCCATTACTGAGTAATGTGAATATTGAATATTTGACATGTTCAGAAGATAATTTGGAAACTGTTAATAATTAATGGATGGATTAATTATTACATGTTGAATGGTAACTCGTTAACTAATTGATGATTGGTTAAATAAATATTAATTAATTAATTAATTTTGGAATTAATTATTTTTCAAACATTAATTTAAGATTATGAAATGATTATTTGTTACGACTGTTGGCCAGTGGTACATTTTTTTGTGTTTTATCGTTCCATGCCTTAAGTTGTCTTGGATGGAGTTTTTTAGAGATATGACATATTGTTTGAGATGGTAAGTAAATGTCTTCTCATTGCTCCACATGTTTAGAAATGATTATAGTGTGCTTGTAGATTGTTAATGTCCTGGACGAACCATTGTTTAAATGGACAGGTTCAGACTTGTTAAAGAATTTGGATAATTAAGTGATGACATATCTAAAGAGAGATTTTTGTTGTTAATTAATTATTGATTAAATTAACGGGTTGGTTTTATGGTGTTAGACATGGTTTTCTACACCAATGATTAATGTGTATGTGTGATTGATGAATGGGTTGTGAGACATGGACTGATGCTCCTAATACTCACAGGGTTCTAGACATGGCGTTCTACACCCATCTTGCGAGAAAATATTTTTTATGGGTCATGGACTGATGCTCCAAATACCCATGGGTTGTGAGACAAGGGCTGATGCACTGAATACTTATGAGGGTTCTAGAAATGACGTTTTACACCCATTTAATTAACATTAGATTGTGGGTCCAATCGATCATGCATGAAATGAGTTAATTGTTAATGAAGGGTGTTGTGACATGATGAATTGTGATTTTATTATGTGAATGGGTTCAGGCATATTAATGAATTTGTTGAACCATTGTTATTGTACATACCAAGGAACTAATCACTGTTTTTAGTTGACGGTCTTAGACATAATATATGAAATATTAACTTGAATAACTTATGATGCATTATCAAAGCCAAAGCACAAACTTGGATTCAGTCATTACTTTTTTTTTACTTAGATGGTATTTAGAGACATCTTTGGTGAGTTAATTATATGTGGATGTTGGGTGTATGGAGAATATTAAGGCTTTCTTATTAATATTTGAGTAATTGATAAATAGAAAATTTTTATGTATATATGAAAAATGAATGGTGCAGGTTTAGCCACCAACTGAGGGCTGAAGAAAGTACTTGAGTATATAGTTACTCTATGTTGCTTAAATTATTTTATGCATGCCTTCACTTGTTTTAAATTATTTATTAAATGTATGGATTTGGGGTAGACACCGTGGGTCCCGGCCTACTAAGATTTATATCTCACACCCTTCTTGGGCCACTAATGCACTGTGTACCTGAGTATATTCTTTTTGGTTGTAGGACTATGTTGTTTTCATTTACTTAAGAGTTAGGAGAAGAGGACCGAGTGGAGGCTCGGGATTCTGGAGGAGATCATCCTTGGGGCTTTGAGTCATTATTTATTTATTTTAGCACTGGAATATAAAGCATGCTTGTTTGTTCACTGTTTTCTAATTCTGTATCTTTAGCATGTCATGCATGCATTTGTTGTATAATATGGCATTGGATAATTTTATGAAATGAGTATTATTTTTCTTCTACTATTTTTAATTTATGAGTAACTACTTCCTCTATTGTTTGTTATCCACCCTGATATACCACTGTGCAACTCGGACAAGAGGGTATAGTCTCCATACTGACTATCCTTATACCCTCGCTACTATTCGGAAACCTCTGACATACGGGGAGACACGCATGAGGTCATCTGATGACTGGTCCAGCCACCGATTCATTGGTGACTCGGTTCGGGACGTTACAAAGTGGTATCAGAGGTTTATGGTTCTTTATTTTCCTTTGTCCTACTGTTTTGGGGTTGGTATATAGGAGACTAACAATGTGTCGACACGTGGGTTAATTGTCGTTCTTGGGACTGATCAGCTCGTGTACAAGAAATGACCAATTGGCCAGGGATGGGAATTGATTTTTGTACTTTTAGAGGTTATAGTTGATATGATTTCACCTTGACAGATTGGTGTATTTTTTGTTGTTTATTGATTTTGAGAATTTTGAAAAGAAAAATTTTCTTGGCCTGATATGGAAAGGAAGTTTCATACATGCATCATCTTATGCACATAGAGATTCACATGTAATGCATATAAAATGTCATGTAGTTTCATTAGTAGGATGCCTGCTAATTTGAATTTTGTTCCTTGGGTGTAATTCCTTGTTTTATTTTCTTTAGTATAACTCTTTACATAGCATGTTTCGATGACAAATTTAACATGCTTGAATTATTATATTCCATACTACCTCAGTTATTAGAATTTTTTATTGTAGTGACATGTTTCTGTGTTATAGAATGTTGTTGTGTAACTGAATATGATAACATGTTATAGAAGATTTGATATGTGAAAGGGGCGCAAAAGATAAAATGTTAAATAAATCTTGATTGTGTTAAATGGGATCAAAAATCCAGTGATAAGGTGTATGGGCGCCTTATCAATTTTTAGGTGGTCACACATATATTTTGGGCCATTAGGTTGATCATGTTAATTTCTGATTTGACATTGGTATTGATTAATGAAATTTAATTTTCAATCCATGGTGTGTATGTGCGCTTCATGAATTTGTAAATGACGACTCATATTAATGTGATGACTTGATGTTGTGTGAAATGCTTATAAATGTGAAATATGTTTAATTTTTATCTGAAATCAAATGGCTAGCTTCCAAAATGCAACTGGATTCAGGTAGTCTGGTTAGGAGTGTTTTTATGAGATAACTTGTTTGGGTGTCTAAAATTTTTGTAATACCTATGCATTTTCTATTGGATTTCTTTATAGATAACCCTGGTTGGTTAAAATGGGATCCCCATAGGCCACCTTATCTTCTTAAAAGAAATTTTAATTTATAAGTTTCTTGAGAATGATGTGATATTAACTAACATAAATGTTTTCAAAATGGATATTTATGTAACTTTCATGTTTTTCCATGGGGAGTTTTGAAAATGGAACTATGATGTTTTGATTAAATCATTTGACGATTAATGATTAAAAGTGATTAAATATAAGAGGCATGGAAATGGAACCTATTGTTGTTTCCACTGTTTAAAACCCTCATATAAAGGGTAGTCCATACTTCTCTTGAGTTTCCTTGGAACGGAAGAGTGAGTACTTTCCGTAGGTGTTCTTCTCCATAGAAATGGCCTTTTGTTCGGATTTTGAGCCTAATGACTTGTTTGAAGTGTCCCAGTTTAGGTTTGAAACTTTTTCTTCGTAAGGGACTAACCTGCGGTCGGTAGCGCCCTCAGAACTTAAACGCCTTACTAGAGAAATGGATTTTCTCACTCTTTAGTAGTATTTTGGTGCCATTGTCCCATGTAGGACATCTGGTTTTCTATGACACCCTTGTTTGAACGGGTGGTGATGTGTTTCTTGACCGTGTTGTGGGATTTAGCATCGAGTAATGCTCTCTGTTAGCTGGTTAGACGTTCCTCGGGCATGGTCGACTACTTTGTTTGTCGTTTGACACTTTCTTCTTAGTAATGTATAACTGTTTATGGAGTCATCTAAGAAAATGGTCGTTTGAGGAAAAATGACACCGTAATATGTATTTTATACTATTGAGTATGGTATCGGGTCAACTCCATGTAGAGTAACTTTGAGCGTAAAAGAATCAGTTTCATTTCAATTCATGGAATAGTTTTTGAAAGTGCCGGGTTTTTTAACATGTTGATCTTGTTGTTAATCTAGCGCACTGGTGAGCGACTAATATTTTCATGAGACTTCATGGGAAATCTTACGGTGGGTATTTCCACATTGTTCATGATGAATTTGTTGGTAGGTGATACCGAGATTTTAGAATAGAGTTGCTCGAAAATGGTTTGAATTATCTTCTTCATGACCTCAGTTTCTCTTAGTGTTCTTTTCTAGACACAACGAGCATGTCCCCTATCTTGAAATTGTTATAGAGACATTAAGATAACATCAGTCATATTTCACAATACAATTTGAATGTTGTTAGGCTTGACGAGTAGTTGTTATCTGGGTAGTACGCAGGATGCATTGATTCTTTGGGTACATCATTTTTCGTGTTTGGGCACATTTGTTTTTAAAATATCCTTGTGATGGATTGAATTATAAAATTTACCAGATGTTGGGTAAGGACTTCATTATACTGGGGGATGGTTTTGGAATAGTTTTAAAGGCATGTCGTCGGATAAACGACGAATGTGGCTTTTGGGTCCGCAACGTCTTTTGAGGAAACCATGTGAATCAGGTTCTGTTGTTTGATCTAGGTTCAACCTTTTCCATTGTCAAGGTCCTTCTAATGACCAAATAAGATCTATTTCGATTTTTTAGCATTATAGTAATCTTTGGATCTCGTTAAAATGGCTTATCCATCATGTTTGAGAAGGGTAAAAGGTGTGTTTGGCATGGGGAACACAACACATCACTTCTAACGAGACTAAATGACCTTGGTAGGTCGGTTGTTTTAGTAGTTGTTCCTAATTACTTCTAAGTGATGAAAAGTTTTTAATGTGGGTAAAATGTATGATCCTATATGTTTTAACCAGGTTAAAATTATGAATGTTTCTGAATTTCATTTTCGTTTTATCATCGAGTCGTTCTTTTTAAACAGAGGTCTGTAATTTTATTCAGAGTGTTGGATCACCTAAAGATGGAATTTATATCTAACATTGATATAATTTTTGAGGTAAAGGGGAAGTCGCATGGACGGTGGACATTTTTTCTAACTATGCAGCCAAACTGTGGGAGAAGGGTGTCCGAGGCAGCAGATAACACACGGTTAGCGCACAGTTTGTCAAACCATGCCAACTAACCATGCGTGCAGTTAAACGAGATACGTAAATTGTGGATCTCTTTCATTTTTTTCCATTAGATGGCTTGTTTTTCTGTCTAGTCGGCCATAACCCAAGACTTTTCTTCAACTTAGGTTAGAGAATGTTCTCCAGTTGTTTTGGAGGCAATCTGAAGGCTTCTATTGGAGAATCGAAGCCAGTTTCTTGAAGTAGGTAGATTTTCTTCTACGTTCTAGTTCGGTTTCATAGATCTACAAAGATCTACATCTCCACTTCTCATGGTTTCTTAGATCTATTCCCGTTATGGGTAGATATAAGTGTGTGGATGCCATGTTTGATGATTTTTTGTCTTGGACTTTCTAGGAGTAGTGATCTAAGGTGGGTTCTTAATGAGTCAACCTGTTTTTCTTGAGGGTTCTTCATTCGTTGTGGTTTCCATCAAAACTCGAGGTAGGGCCCTAAATCTTTAAAACATTATTTAAGAAATATAGATTCTTTAAACAAATTTATAATTTGAATTTCCTTTATTGTGATATGTTGATGAATGACACTTTTGATGTAATTGATTAGTTCCGCCAAAATGAGATAAGTGAGGACTTGAACTTGTGTCGAGTTTAAGATGTTTGGATAACTTGGTTAATGTGATATGATTAAACAGTTAAATGATTGGTATGGGGATATTGAGTATAATGATAAGTAATTATAGAATTAATTATCAATTCAAGAGTTGGAATGAGTTGTCGGTATTTACTAATTAATTGGAATATTGAATATCTCACATGTTCAGTAGAAAATTTGGAAACATATAATAAGTAATTGATGGATTAATTATTACATATGTTGAATGGTAACTGGTTAACTAATTGATTAATCGTTAAAGAAATATGATTTAATTAATTAATTTTGAAAATAAATTATTTTTCAAACATTCAGTTAAGATTGTCAATAGATAGTTTGTTATGATTGTTGGACATGAGTACCATTTTATGCGTGTTATCTTTCCATGACTTAATTTGTCTTGGATGGATTTGTTTAGAGATATGATTTGTTGTGTGAGATGGTCAACAAATGTATTTTCATTTCTCAGCATGTTTTGGAAATTATTATAGTGTGCTTGTTTATTTTTAAAGTCCTAGACAAAACATTGTTTGAATCGACGGGTTCAGACTTGTTAAAGAATTTGGACAATTAAGTGTTGACTTATCTGAAGAGTAATTTGTGTTGTTAAATATTTATTTAATTAATTAACGGGTTGGTTTTATGGTGTTAGACGTGGTATTCAACACTAATGATAAATGTGTAAGTGTGATTGATGAATGGGTTGTGGGACAGGGGCTGATGCTCCACATACTCAGAAGGTGTTAGAATTGGCATTATACGCTAATGATAGATGTATGTGTATGATTGATAAATGGGTTGTGAGACATGGAATAATTCTCCATATACTCATGATGTGCTAGACATGGTGTTATACATGCTGGATAAAAGAAAATATTCTTTTATGGGTCAGGGACTGATGCTCCAAATACCCATGGGTTATGAGACATGGACAGATGCTCTGAATACTCATGAGTGTTCTAGACATGACGATCTACACCCATTTAATTAACATCGGACTGTGGGTCCAATCGTTCGTGCATGAAATGAGTTAGTGGTTAATGAAGGCAGCTATGTCATGATGATTTGGGATTTTATTATGAGAAATGGTTCAGGAATGTTAATGAATTTGGTGAACCACTATTAGTGGACAGACCAAGGAGCTAATCTCTGTTTTTAGTGGATAGGCTTAGGCCTAATATATTAAAGATTAACTTGAATAACATATGACGCATTATCCACGCCAAATCACAAGCTCAAATTCGTTCTTTACGTTGATTACATAGATGGTCTTTAGAGACATCTTTGGTGAGTGACTTATACAGTGGATTTTGGGCATAGGCCGAATCTCAATACTTTCATAATAAGATTTGAGTAATTGATAAATGGAAAATGTTTATGTAATGATTGTTGAGTATGCATGAAAAATGAATGGGGCAGGTTCAGACACTAGATGAGGGCGGAAGCTGGTACTTGAGTATATAGTTTCTTTGTAAGGCTTAATTTATTTTATGCATGCCTTCACGTGTTTTAAATTATTTATTAAATGCCTGGATTTGGGTTAGAAACAGGTGGTACCGACCTACTATGATTTATATCTCACACCCTACTTGGGCCACCGTTGCACTGGGTACACGAGTAGATTCTTTTTGGCCATAGGTCTATGCAGTTTTCATTTACTTGGGAGTAAGGAGAAGAGGACCGAGCAGACGCTCAGGATGCTCGAGGAGATCTCCCTTGGGGTTTTGAGTCATTATTTATTTATTTCTGAATTATAATGTAAATCATTATGTTTTGATCACTGTTTTCTAATTTTATATTTTTATCATGTCATGCATGAATCTGTTGTATAATTTGGCATTAGCCACTTTTATAAAATGAGTATTGTCTTTCATACATTGTTTGTCATTTATGAGTTACTACTTCCACTATTGTTTGTTATCCACACTGATATACCACTGTGAAACTCTGACAAGAGGTTATTGTCTCCCCACTGACTATCCTTAGATCCTCGCTTCTAGTCAACAGCCTATGGGGTACAGGGAGACATGCTTGATGTCATGTGGTGACTGGGACAGCAACCGATTCAGTGGTCACCTAGGTTGGGACGTTACATCATAACTCTTGGGTGAGCTAAATATAGCATAAATTATGGGTCTTTCTTAATAGAACACTATTATAGTAGGTAATTAATATGTTCTGTAGATAATTATATTGGATGTTGGCAGAAAGATTATTCAAATTTGTAAGGGTTTTATATGGGGAATAATAATATGATTTCCCAATAAACATACATGACTTCTATTTTATTGAAAATTTGTTATAATTGGAATAATCATATTTAAAAAGGTGATATAATGAAAATTTTAATGGAAAAATGTTCTTTTTCAGATAAATAGTTATGATTTTTATAAATGAATTCTCATGGAATATAATGTCTTCACTATACTAATTTTTTTTATATTATAATTATCCCTAAATAAATATTTTTCTCAACAAATATTTTCAAAATTATTGTCATAGGTAATTACAATGAGTATTGTAAATGAATAATTCAATTTGTTGGTTTTGAATATTTATTATTAGTAGAAAAGATGATTTACATTAAATGTTTAATATTGTAAAAAATATTGATACTTTTTAGAATTAACCCATTTATATTATATGACATTATTATGAAACAGTTATTACACAACACACTAAAACAATAATCCATAAATATCTTTTGGAATTAAATAAAATTAAAATACTTTAAAAATAAACTATATTAATTATATTTTAATGACGAGTCCTTTTAGTTCATGTCTATGTTGGTTCTTTAATAATTTGTAGATTCTGTTTTTTCAATTTGGGGTTTTGTTTAGAGTTATGGTTAAGATCATGGGTTTATGTTTATAGGTCACTTATATGTTCAAATACATAAAAACCACATTTTATTATCAGTTGTGATTTATTTTTTTAAGATTATCTATATTTTGGAGGTTGTCATTAGAAGGGTAATAGAATTAGGCATAAATGAATTCATTATTATGTTATTATAGAATTTATAAGTGTTATTCTTTCATTAAAAAACATAATGTTAACATAAAATAATTTTTTACATGTTTTCCATATATATATATATTAGGGTTTGTTTATCAAGACGGAACTACACATATCATTGAAAATATTATTATCCCATCCATATTTATTGATTGTCATTAATATTGTATAATATTTTAAAAATGATTTAGATATAATATTGAGTATATTAATACCCTATATAAATCATTTTAATATATCTAATAACATTAAATTCTCTATGATTTCAATGGATCATTACATTTCTATTATCTAATTACAAAAATCTCATTTGGAAAGGGATATTCCATAGGGTATGGGATAATTTTAATTAAAGATATATGGATTTCATTCTCGAAGAGAAAGGTGTTATAAAAAGTATAAAATAATACCATGAATTTAGGATTCATGGTATGAATTATTTTTTATATTCTCTTAAGAGGTATGCTGATTGAGTTTATATTGAAAAATCATAAGACCACATTTCATATTTTCTATTTTAGGAATGAATTATTAATTAATTATAAAATACGAATGCTTAATGATGTAGGGAAGTTTTTGTGTATTGAGTTTTCATATATATCATATAGTTGTATTTTCTAAATATTATGAGAATCATGATACACCAAGGAATTATTCTATAGTGTTATCTTCAATAAAAATATGGAAACATAAGTTAAATTAAATTGGTCCCCAAAAAATGAGGAATAATTGAAACATGATAACAATTTTGAGTTATTTAATATGGTTTGATTTTTTTTAGATAATTAAAACCATTATTGTGAACATATCAAAATGGCTATTAGATGAATAAGTCCTTTAAATTTTGTGGAAATATTTTTAAAGGTATTGTTAGCATTTAGTGATTTTCACCTCCTATTTTAATAAATTTATGGGTTAATAATATTTTGGATAATTAGATTTATCATATAGATAACACTGGGATTAAAAATAGATTTAGTGATTGTATGATAAATTTCATTTTATGTGAGGTTTCTATAATATTGGAATCCATATATCATTAAGGTAAATAAAATATTATGGTATTTATTTTGAGAAACAAAGACCGAGTTATCATGTTACGACCCGTCCTCGGGGCCCGTGTCATGACTACCCTAAGTCCGCCTTCCATAGTCCAGGGGCTGGCGACTAACACCAAGGCGTAAATCCCGGTAAAGGGAAGGCATTTACTTTGTAAAGTAAACAAGCACCACAGAGTAAGCAAGAGGAAAAAAGTAAACACTAAGTAAAAGCTGGTACAACAGTAAGTGCAGAAAAGTATAGGGGGCCGGAAATACAAGCCCAACTGTAAAGTACAACTAAAAGGAAAAAAACAGCAACTGAAAAGTAAAGCCGCAGCATCGAGCCGTCCACTTGATGTCCCACCTGAAGGGTGGGTACAGAAAACCTCCACTGCTCCTCGGGTTCAGCCGACTACTCTGAGAACGTCCCGCCCAGTGGTCCACCTCTAGGTACCGTCCTGCTCCGCAAGCCTCCACCACGATCAGCGCTGTCCGTCGTCTGCAACCAACACAATGTAGTGCGGGCATAGCCCATGCAGGGGTGAGTATAAGCTACTGAGTAGGGACCCCGAGACCCCCGAAGGTCTCCCAGAATCCACTAAGGATAATCCACAAAGGAAAGATAAAATCACGAAGTAACATCCGACACTGCTTAGGTATATGCCCATACATATACCTAAGTCATCAATTCTCGCTCGGCTCCAACATCCGAGCTCATGTACAACCCAGACCACACAGGAAAGCAAAACGTAAAATCCACACAGGATAGCTCAACACAATCCACAAAGGAAAATAAAACAGGGTTTCAGCTCACACAGGTACACATCATTTGCAAAGCAAGAGAGATGATCAGATGTAGTCACTGATTCATCTTACTGGGACCCACGTAGGATACAAGCACTGTTGACATCATCGTCGAACCCACAGAGGATTTCGATACAATTTTCTTCATCGTCGAACCCACATAGGATTCCAGTACGATAGTATTCATCGTAGAACCCACATAGGATTCCAGTACGATTGTCTTCATCGTCGAACCCACATAGGATTCCAGTACGATTGTCTTCATCGTCGAACCCACATAGGATTCCAGTACGATTGTCTTCATCGTCGAACCCACATAGGATTCCAGTACGATTTTCTTCAACGTTGAACCCACATAGGATTCGAGTATGATTGTCTTCATCGTCGAACCCACATAGGATTCCAGTAAGATTTTCTTCATCGTCGAACCCACATAGGATTCCAGTACGATTGTCTTCATCGTCGAACCAACATAGGATTCCAGTACGATTGTCTTCATCGTCCAACCCACATAGTATTCCAGTACGATTGTCTTCATCGTCGTCGATGTAGCAGTCACAGCCAGCTCTAGGGTTCCCGCACACAGCAAGCTCGCTCGGGAGGGTCCGCCCCACGAGCCGAGAGGCTGATACATCAACTGACACCAAGTCCATAGTTGATGTATCCAAAAGTTCTGTATCGTCAACAGGAACTCAACGTCGGAGACGGCGCGTCAATCAGACGCCCGGTCTGAGAGTTATTGGCTTTTTCGTCCCAGGGGCCCGGTTGGTTTTTAAGGCAAAACCATCCCGACTGTACTCCACCTGCGTCCAAACATCGGGCGGAGTATGCCAAAAGATCCGTCTCACTTAGAGGAATCCACCAAATTCGGCGGCATATCAATCGGACGTCCGGACCTCAATATATGAGTGTTTCCGCTCCGAGGGCCAGGTTGGTTTCGTGTACGAACCAACCCAGCAGAACCCAAAGTATTCCGAAACCTTGAGTGTGATATACCGAAACGACCGTCGCGGTCCAAAGATACATCACTGCTGACGTCGGGTCGTTCGGAGGCCCGTAGCTCATGTTATGAGCAAAAGACCAAATAGGTCCGAAAACGGGGGGGTCTGGGCCCGGACCGACCCGGCCCAACCCCCCCTGGGTCGGCCCAAACCGGGTCGACCGGACCCGGGTCCAGGTCCGACCCTGTTGGCGCGACCTGGCCCGGCGGGTCGGCCCAGCTCCGCTCGGCCGAGCCGGCCGAGCGGAGGAAGCCGTGGGGTGGCGCTGCCCCCGCGGGTTGGAACACCGCAGCCCCGGGTGGGGCCACCACGCCAGTGGGCGTGGCGGCCGGGCCGCGTCCCTCCTCCCGGTTCCACGCGACCGCGGAACCGGCTCGCCACCGCGGCTTCAGCCGCGGCAGGTTTTGTCGCCGCCGCGCCGGCATGCCGCTCCGGCGGTAGCTTCTGCAGGCCACCGGACGCGCTCCGGTGGTCCGTTTTTCATGCAGTCTTCGCTAGAGGTACTCTCGAGACTCGATCTTCACTGCTAGGCCCTCGAATCTCCTTTGCGGACCCTTTTGTCGTCGTCCGCCGTTTCGCGCACCAAGAACGGAAAGATGCGGTTGGTTCCGACATTTTCGTTAGTCCGCACCCACCGCGTTAGCGATCTTATAGGTATTCACCCAAAAATATTTAAACGAACGAAGATTAAATCACAAATATTTAAAGAATCAAACCCCTACCTCACCGTAGTCGTCGAGCGTGCGTTCTTCGTGGAATTGATCATCGCGGAAGAAAAGAATCGTCGCCTCGTGGAAGAGTGTCGCTGTCGCGCGGTACTTGGCGTCGCGTCGATGAACTCTGAGGATTAGAAACATACCGATTTAATTAATAATAATTAAATCCATATTGTTGTTAATAATCCACAAAGAATTTAAAAGGAGCACAACCCCCTACCTTGTCGTTGTTGATCGAAGGTTGTCGCGGGGTTGGATTGTCGCGGAAGAACGTCGCGGAAGAAGAATCGTCGGCGTCGCGGTACTTGGCATCGCGTCGTCGATCTCCGAGGGCTCGGAATTCTTCTTCGCCCTTCGACGAAGGCCGGCGTTCTTCACGTGTTTCGCGTTCTTCGCGTTCGTTGCGAAGGAGGATGAAGAACTTGAGGTTTCGGTCAAATCCTCTCAATGAAAAACACTTAAGAAGAATAGCGTTGGACTTATTTTATTAACATGGAAACAAAAAAAAAGAGATAAGTTAAGTAACGACCCATTAATTCATAGAATTAATTCAACTAATATAACCGCCCAATTAATTGCTGCGTTAAGAATTTAAGAAAACGCGTCAGTTGAATTTCATAATGACGGGTTTTCGCGGGTGCGTTACTTAGCGAAAAAGAAACAGTGGGTCTCATGCGGGACCCACCTCACAAATATCCTACCAAGAGGGTAGGATATTTTGAATTCCAACCCTATCTGCTTTAACTCAGCTTAAGTGGCTTTAAGTAGCTTTTAAGCGGCTTAAGTGAAATAAAAATAAAGTTGTCGCACCACTTTATTTTATTTCTTAACTTAAAACCCAAAAATTAAAAACCACGCCCAAGCAAACGCAACTCCGGAAGAGGCTATTCTAAGAAAATACCGGCGCTGTGATTCCTTCGGTGCCCTCGGAATTTGATTCCGAGCACTGGTTCAAAAGTTAGAAAACCCCTCTCGTTCGTTCACTGAACGTACCCGAGCCAAACTTCAGAAAATGATTCTGGGCACACCGGGCCTCGGAATCAGGTGCCGTCAAGAAACTGCGTTCTTGTAAAATTTGAAAGAAAATTATGAAAAAAAATTTCTTCGAAATTTACGGGTCTTTACGTTACTCCCACCACAGGGCTATACGTCCCCATAAAGCTTCAATACAAACATAGGGATACAAAGGCGGTACTGAGCACGCATCTGAGCCTCATTCTCCCAAGCGCTCTCCTGGAGGTTCCCATGCTACCATCTGATGCGCACTACAGGAATCGATCGTCCATGAAGGACCTGCTCCTGTCGATCCTCGATCTCCAACGGGACCTTCACAAAATGGCGCCCCATCATCATCGTCCAGCTCCTCATGGTCAATGATTTGTGTCAGGTCATGCACGTATCTTCTCAGCTGAGATACGTGGAAGACGTCGTGCACCCGGTGCAATTGAGGTGGTAGAGCCAGGCGATAAGCCATCTCGCCAAACCTGCTGAGGACCTGGAATGGTCCGATAAAGCATGGAGAAAACTTGTCGCCTCGGACAAATCTCTGTAAACCATATCGAGGTGAGACACGCAAGAAGACGTGGTCTCCATCCTCAAACTCTAGTGGCCTCCGCCTCTTGTCAGCATAATACTTTTGCCGGATCTGAGCTGTCCTCATCCGCTCCTGGATGATCTGGACCTTCTCTGGTCCTACAAGAGCTGCTGTGATTTCTTCTTTGCCGATAAGAGAAATCCGGTCTCATCCCCTGGATGAACCACGTCCTTCGCCTAATACATCGAATCCCATCATGGATGATACAAACCCATAACAAGGATGATGTCGTAAGGCCTCGACGCTAATACCAAGAGATACAACCGTTACTCTCGCCTCCAAGGGTTGAGTCACACTGTCGGCATCAGTGTGTGGTAACTGGGTCTCCTATAGTTGGTATCTCTCAAGTGAGGGTCAAGTCAACAGTCTAAACTGGAACCTCTTAGTGACAACCCAATAGAGGACAAGAAAGTAAATGCCACAAAAAAGGTGTCTTTTTTACTGCAGCTCAAGTACAAAGACACAAAGCATCTACAAAAATACAACAACAAAACTATAAGTAACATGAACAAAAGTCTCCAGGTATGGAGCTAGTCCCCCTCCTGTCCACCTGCTCCCAGAACTCCATGATCGTAGGCCTTAGCTGCCTGAAGCTCAGCTCTCCCATGTCCTCCTGTCCCCTGCGGTCAGGGTGGACCTCCTGGTGGTGGTGGTGGCAACACCCCGAAGCGTCGTCCACCTCCAGCTGCACTGCCAGCTCCTCTGCCTTGTCGGCCTGCTCCATGCGGACCATCATGGTCGAACCTCTACCTGAGAGGTCCCTCTACCACATGTTGTTCATCATCAGGAAGAGTCGTGCAGTCTCGAGCCATGTGACCTTGCCCGCCGCATGCGTAGCATTGCCTGCTCCTTGAGTAGTTGGATCTCCATCGTGTGCCCCGCACAACCAAATCAACTCCCTGAGATTGCCCATCTGAAGGTCTGGCCCGCTTCGACCTATGCATCACCTGTCGACTGCCAGCTGCAGAAGACTCCACTACGGGTCGTCCTGCAGAGTGACCTGCCGTTGGTTCCTGCTCGGCGAGGAAACTCTCTACTAAAAGGGATCTCTCCAACACCTCTGCATGCGTCGGAATGTAGAGGGAGATCATCGAGGCCCTGATCTCATGCCTCAGTCCCTGCTCAAAGGTCCGGTCCTAAAAGAACGGATCACGTACCATATCGATGGAGTAGCGCGAGAGATCAGTAAATATCGCCGAGTACTGGGCAACCGTCATGCTGCCCTGCCGCAGCTATAGTAGCTCCTGGATGCGCACCGCACAGAGGGTGGCTGGGATGAACTCCGAGCGAAAGACGCTCTCAAAGTCCATCCAGAGGAGAGATGCCTCATCGTGCACCTGGAGCATCAAGCTCCACCATCTTCCTGCCACCGCGTGTAGGAGGCTCGCTGTGAGAATCACCATGAGGTCTGCTGGTGTCCTGACTAATCTGAAAACCCGTACAACTGCCTCTAGCCAGTCCTCGGCGGACTGAGTGTCTGTCTCCCCACGGAACCTGGGTGGTCACTGGCGATGTAACTCATGCAGTGCACTAAGGCGACGTGCATCGTCAGCGGCTGGGGCTGGTAGCATCAGTGGCTCGGCGGGTATAGGTACCGCTGGTGCCTCAGCTGTCAAAAGGCCCTGTACCGAGTCCTCGTCACCCGGTGGGCTCTCACCATGCACAACGTTCGGATCCCTAGCTGGCTACCGTCGTGGGGCCATCCTGAAAAGAAAAAGATGCACCACGGTCAGAATAGTATACCTGGTGAGCTGATACAAGAAATCACAAGGAAAACATGAAACACACACGCAATCAATGTTTTCGTGCATTAAGTCGGAAATAAAGAGTCAGGGTCCTGGTGTACGGGTATTTCGGCCGCCGCACCAACACTGGGATCCCTGGACTGATAACCACACTCAATACGCTAAACACTATTGCTTCACAAGAAGAATGATCAGAGTCTGTGGTAGAACCGACCACCTCTGATACCAATTTGACACGACCCGTCCTCAGGGCCCGTGTCGTGACTACCCCAAGCCCGCCTTCCATAGGCCAGGGGCTGGCGACTAGCACCGAGGCGTAAATCCCGGTAAAGGGAAGGCATTTCCTTTGTAAAGTAAACAAGAACCACAGAGTAAGCAAGCGGAAAAAAGTAAACACTAAGTAAAAGCTGGTACAACAGTAAGTGCAGAAAAGTAAAGGGGGCCGGAAGTACAAGCCCAACTGTAATGTACAACTGAAAGGGAAAAAACAGCAACTGAAAAGTAAAGCCGCAGCGTTGAGCCATCCACTGGAAGTCCCACCTGAAAGGTGGGTACAGAAAGCCTCCACTACTTCTCGGGTCCAGCCGACTACTCCGAGAATGTCCCGCCCAGTGGTCCACCTCCAGGTTCCATCCTGCTCCGCAAGCCCCCACCACGATCAGCTTTGTCTGTCGTCTGCAACCAACACAACGTAGTGCGGCCATAGCCCGTGCAGGGGTGAGTATAAGCTACTCAGTAGGGACCCCGAGACCCCCGAAGGTCTCCCAGAATCTGCTAAGGATAACCCACAAAGGAAAGATACAATCACGAAGTAACATCCAACACTTCTTAGGTATATGCCCATACATATACCTAAGTCATCAATTTTTGCTCGGCTCCAACATCTGTGCTCAAGTACACCCCAGACCACAGAGGAAAGAAAAACGTAAAATCCACACAGAATAGCTCAACACAATCCACAAAGGAAAATAAAACAGGTTTTCAGCTCGCACAGGAACACATCATTTGCAAAGCAAGAGAGATGATCAGATGTAGTCACTGATTCATCTTACTGGGTCCCACGTAGGATACAAGCACTATTGACATCGTCGTTGAACCCACATAAGATTCTGATACAATTTTCTTCATCATCGAACCCACATAGGATTCCAGTATGATAGTCTTCATCGTCGAACCCACATAGGATTCCAGTACGATTTTCTTCATCATCGAACCCACATAGGATTCCAGTATGATTGTCTTCATCGTCGAACCCACATAGGATTCCAGTACGATTGTCTTCATCGTCGAACCCACATAGGATTACAGTATGATTTTCTTCATCGTCGAACCCACAGAGGATTCCAGTATGATTGTATTCATCGTCGAACCCACATTGGATTCCAGTACGATTGTCTTCATCGTCGAACCCACATAGGATTCCAGTATGATTGTCTTCATCGTCGAACCCACATAGGATTCCAGTACGATTGTCTTCATCGTCGTCGATGTAGCAGTCGCAGCCAGCTCTAGGTTTCCCGCACACAGAAAGCTCGCTCGGAAGGGTCTGCTCCATGAGCTGAGAGGCTGATACATCAACTGACACCTAGTCCAGAGTTGATGTATCCAAAAGTTCCATATCTTCAACAGGAACTCAACGTCGCAGACGGCGCGTCAATTGGACGCCCGGCCTGAGAGTTATTGGCTTTTTCGTCCCAGGGGCCCGGTTGGTTTTTAAGGGAAAACCAACACGACCGTACTCCACCTGCATCCAAACCTCGGGCGGAGTATGCCAAAAGATCCATCTCACTTAGAGGAATCCAACTAAGTCGACGGCATGTCAATCGGACATCCGGACCTCAAGATATGAGTGGTTCCGCTCCGAGGGCCCGGTTGGTTTCGTGTACGAACCAACCTGTCCGAACCCAAAGTATTCCGAAACCCTTAGTGCGATATACCGAAACGACCACCTCGATCCAAGGATCGCATAGCCGCTGACGGCGGGTCATTCGGAGGCACGCAGATCATGTTATGAGCAAAAGACTGAAAAGGTCCGGAAACGGGGGGGGGGGGGGGGGGTCTAGGCCCCGACCGACCCTGCCCAACCCCCCCTAGGTCGGCTCGAACCGGGTCGACCGGACCCGGGTCCGGGTCCGACCGGGTTGGCGCGACCCGGCCTTGGCGTGACCCGTCCCGGTGTGTTGGCCCGGCTCGGCTCTGCGGAGCCGGCCGGGCGGAGGAAGCCGCGGGGTGGCGCTGCCCCCGCGGGTTGGAACATCGCAGCCCTGGGTGGGGCCGCCTCGCCAGCGGACATGGCGGTTGGGCCACGGCCCTCCTCCCAGTTCCGGGCGGCTGCGGAATCGGATCGCCGCCGCGACTTCAGCCGCGTCGGGTTTTTCCAGTAGCGCAGCGTGTGCCGCCGGGCCGGCGTGGCGCACCGGCGGGAGCTTCGCGGGCCACCGGACACGCTCCGGTGGTCCGTTTTGCGTGCGGTATTCGCCAGAGGTTCTCCCGGGACTCGAACTTCAATGCCAGGCCCTCGAATCTCGTTTTCGGCCCCGTTTGTCGTCGTCCTCCATTTCACGCACCAAGAAAAAAACGGTGCGGTGGGTTTGGACTTGTTCATTAGTCCGCACCCACTGCGTTAGCGATCTTAAAGGTATTCACCCAACAATATTTAAATGACCGGGGTTTAAATCACAAAGATTTAAAGAATCAAACCCCTACCTCTCCGTAGTCGTCGAGCGTGCGTTCTTCGTGGAATTGATCTTCGTGGAAAAAAGAATCGTCGCGTCGCGGAAGAGCATCGCTGTCGCGCGGTACTTGGCGTCGCGTTGACGAACTCCGAGGATTAGAAACATACAGATTTAATTAATAATAATTAATTCCATATTGTTGTTAATAATCCACAAAGAATTTAAAAGGAGCGCAACCCCCTACCTTGTCGTTGTCAATCGAAGGTTGTCGCGGGGTTGGATTGTCGTGGAAGAACATCGCGGAAGAAGAATCATCGGCGTCGCGGTACTTGGTGTCGCGTCGTCGATCTCCGAGGGCTCGGTGTTCTTCTTCCCCCTTTGTCGAAGGCCGGCGTTCTTCGCGTTCTTCGCGTTCTTCACATTCTTCACTTTCTTTGCGTTTTTCGCGAAGGAGGATGAAGAACTTGATGTTTCTGTCAAATCCACTCAACGAACAACACTTAAGAAGAATAGTGTTGGTCTTATTTTATTAACATTCCAACAAACGAAAAAAAAGAGATAAGTTAAGTAACGACCCATTAATTCATAGAATTAATTCAACGAATAAAACCACCCAATTAATTGGTGCGTTAAGAATTTAAGAAAACGCGTCAGTTGACTTTCATAATGACGGGTTTTCGCGGGTGCGTTACTTAGCGGAAAAGAAACAGTGGGGCTCAGGCGGGCCCCACCTCACAAATATCCTACCAAGAGGGTAGGATATTTTGAATTCCACCCTATCCGCTTCAACTCAGCTTATGTGGCTTTAAGTAGATTTTAAGCGGATTAAGTGAAATAAAAATAAAGTTGTTGCACCACTTTATTTTATTTCTTAACTTAAAGCCCAAAAGTTAAAAACCACACCCGAGCAAACGCAACTCTAGAAGAGGCGTTTCTAAGAAAATATCGGCGTTGCGATTCCATCTGTGCCCTCGGAATTTGATTTCGAGCACCGATTCAAAAGTTAGAAAAACCCGCTCGTTCGTTCAATGAACGTACCCGAGCCAAACATCAGAAAATGATTCCGGGCACACCGGGCCTCGGAATCAGGTTCCGTCATAAACTGCGTTCTTGTGAAATTCCAAAGAAAATTAAGAAAACAAATTTCCTTGAAATTTACAGGTCTTTACATATCATGTGGAGGAATATATTCTTTTTTGTCTTTATGGTCAGTTAGGTTATTTAATGAATAGATTATCATATCATGGTGATTATATTGTTAGGGAATATTCAATTTTTTATTCATTAAGAATGGTCGATGTTATTTGAAGATAAGTGAAAAAATTATCATTGAAGAATATGTGATTAAAAACTTGAATAATTTTATTTTAATCTTTTCATGATTATTTTTGATATTTTTATAGTTAGTTATTAGTCAAATGATTTATGTTAATGTAAGGGTGTTATTTTTGAGGCATTTTTGATTAATGATTAATTTCTTTATATGAACGTTTTTTATTATTCATAATTATATTACAAAGTCCTAACAATTTTGTTTTTTGATTATATCCAAATAAAAGTGGAATAAAATTTATAATTTTATGGTATTAGAAGATATGATAAAAATTTATTTTTGGGCTTCAGGAATGAAAAATTGAACATAAATACTCATCATTATATCTATAGATGGTATTGTGATTGAAATTCATCACATTATGAAATTATAAATTTAATGTATGTATATTTACTTATACATATCATATAGATGATAAATTAATTCCCCTACAACGGTAAATTGATATTAAAATAAAAAATTAATCTATTTAAATTTCATATCATGAAATATGTTGTAATTTAACCCACCAAAGATTTATTGTGTTTTTATGGATATAATTATCATAGTATAAATATTCCTGGGAATTCATATTCTCATATATGTTCATTTTTTTAATTCTGACTAATTCATTCATAAATATAATTATATTTATGTTTTCTCAATATAGACTTTTTATTTATATTTCCCTCCTTTCACGTATAAGTTATATTAACAATTTTTATAATGATGGATTTTAGAAAAAGTTTTTATAAAAGTTGAACACCTAGTTTTTTACCTCAAGTTAAAATTTTCAGGACATAATTAATTAATGTGGGGAGGGGATAATATAATATCTCAATACTTTTTAACGAACAGAATATTACATAGTGTAAAAAATAAGCAGCACCAAAATGAAATCAAATATGAAGTATTATTTTTTAAATGTTACCATTTTAAGCTAGTTTTAAATTTTTTCGAATCAAATTATTAAATAATATCTTGTATATATTCATATATATATTATATGGAAATAAATATTTTGATAACCACTTAGAGAATAAGAACTGAATTTTTAGAAATATTTTTTAATATTCACAACTTTGTTTACATAATTTTTTTTCTATTTTGATATAATTATATAATTAATTTCATGAAATTTTGGAAATAATATTCTCTAAATTAAAGATTATTTCTGAAATAATTATAGTAAAGGTATATTATAATGAAATTATAATAATTTTCAGAAAAAGGAGGATTTTCGATGAATATTGAATAATACAATTTTTTATTGAAAAATGATATTATTTTAATGTATTTACAATGTAAAACTATATTTATAAATATTTTTGAAATATTATTACTTCCTTTCTTGGTAAAAAATAAAATTGTGTTGTTTTAATTAAATTTTATACATGAATTTACAATAATAACTATATATTTTTAAAAATAATTATTTTTAACAAGTATGTTTCATTTTATTTACCTTGAATATTTTTAAATTAAACTTTAATATTTTTTAAAATATTTTATAATGGGTTATGTATTTTTGATCACATAGTTTAAATTTCATAAATGGATTCCTTCAATTTTTACACTTTGTGAAAAGAATCCATGTCAATTTTTGTTAGAATGATAAGGGGTATATATGAAAATTATGAATTATTAAATAATATCATAATGGTTATAAATTGTTCAAATATCTATACATAATTTAATTGGATGATCCCAATTAATAAATAATCCTATTTTATTAAGTTATATGTCTTTTATTGCATTTATATATGATTATAACTCTTATAATAATTTATTTAATGAAATGTAAAAAATGACAATCTAGTTTTTAATAAATATAAAATTTTACTGAATAGGGTTAACGAGATGTAATTATTGTATTTAATTATTATTTTAAAATAAAAATAATTCATTAAAAAAATAGTAACTTATTTTTATTATTTACTAAAAAAACTATCATAAATATTTACTCAACAGTTACATAATAATTATTTAAATATGGGAAAAAATTAAAATAAATGATATAATAAGTTTTTAAAGAAATATAATATATAATAATTAATGTGGTAGAACAAATTTATTGATAAAAATGAAATTATAGAAATGACATAAAATATTTTTCTAACATTTTACTTATATTCTTCAAGTCATTAATATTAACATAATTAATAGTTCTAAAAATTGACATTGTTGATATATTATTTTAAATAATATTCGGTTAAATTATATAAAATTTAAAAAAATTCATAGACTGGTCCAAGGTATTAACATATGTTTCGAAATATCAACCAGGTTTCATTTTTTCTCCTTTTTACATTTATGGTAACTATATTTACTCACAAAAAGTGATAATCCATGTTGCCAGAGTATGTTTGAAAGGTATTAATGAGGTGCTTAAAAAATAATATGGCTAAAAATGAAAAATAACATGAATAATATCAGTTGATGAGAATATAGAGATCATTATTCATCGTATCCTTAAAATAACTTTTTTTGGATCAATTTTTAATTGAAAATTATTTTACACAAATTTAATATTTTGAGGAAATCAATGAGTTCACCTCCTCTCTCTTTTAAAAGAGAATTTGTTCTACCCGTTACATATCCCTCAAAAAACCATTTTATTTTAATACCACCACACATAAATTTTTATAATCCCACCCCTAAATATGGATATCCTTTTCTAGTTATAATAATAATAGTATATTTCATAAGGTAATGATCAATAGAGACTTTCCCTAGAAGATCTATGGTTTTTCACCTATTGTTTTAATTTTACTAGTACATCGCCCATGCATACGCATGGTGTCATAAATGAAGTATGAAGTACAAAATGCATTAGAAAAATTAGAACATAACAATGGATAATAATAAATACTGAATTGAAATTATAAATCTATTCATAGAAATGAATTTTGAAAATCTAATATCTAGATAATTGAAATATGAAAACATTGAAACAAAAACATGGTAAGAGAAGATTTTATTCAAAAAAAACATTAGTTGTCACTTTCATGTCACCATTGAAAAATAACTATGGAATTTTTATTTAACCATGATAAGAGAAAATAAATACACTATAAGTAGCATATACATTTTTGACAACAAATGCAAGAACAATTATTTTCAACAACAGCGGTTGTGCATATCATTGATGTAGAGTAGTAGTTTGTCTTGTTTGTTGAAACTTATATTGATCCCTGCAATATATAATTAGACATTAATGTGAGTAAATGAGACATATTAATATGAAAAAATACTGGGTAATTTAGTGAGGTGTAATCAAACAATTAATAATATGAAAAAGAAAAATCACAACTAATTTAAATAATAGAAAAATCAGTACATTTTAAAAAACAAAGGTGGTTAATCTGGCAGCCTGTCACCCCCCCCCCCCCCCGAATTTTTCAGAAGCTCATGTAACCCCCCTACCCAGATGTACCCCTCCCCTCCCCTTATCTTCATATATCTCCCACCAAATACCCGCAGAACCCCTCCCACCTCTGCCTCCCCCTGCCCACCCAATTCCCCCCTGGCCAAACTGTCACATATGCATCCCCCTCCCCCTGCCAAAACAGTTCCCTCGGAAGCCCCATCCTAACTACCCAGTCCCTCCTCGCCGATCCCCTCCCCATCAGCTTCCCCCACCACCCTCCCTGGACAAAGCCTTCCCCTAGAAGCCCCCTCCCACCTCTTCCTCCCCCCTGCCCAGCCAATTCCCCCCGGCCAAACTGTTACGTTTTCACAGCCCCCTCCCCCCAGGACAAACTATTTTATGGGCAGCCCCCTCCTACCTGGCCAGTCCCTCCACTCCATTCCCCTCCCCAGCCGCTTCCCCCACCACCCTCTCTGGCCAATTCCTTCCCCCAGCGACCCCCTCCAGCCTGCCCTCATCCTCCCCTGCCCTCCCATGCCCTCCCCTCCAACCGGGCCAGTCCCTCCCCTCCATTCCCCTATCCAGCCGCTTCCCCAACCACCTCCCCTGGCCATAGTATTCCCCTCACAGCCCCCTCCCCACTGCCCTCCCCTCCCCTCCCCCTCCCCTCCCCTATAGCCTGCCCATCCCATCCCCTCCATTCCACTACCTACTAACCAGAATTTCCCCCGATCTATTCCTCCCTCCTCCTCCCCCTCCTCATCCCTTCCCTTTGCAGCCGCTCCTGTCACCCCCTCCACCATGCCCAGGTTGTCACCCCCCCCCCCAAATTCCCAGCACCTCCTCCAACCCCCTAACCATCTCCACCCCCCTGCCCAACCCCTTCCCCCACCACTCCCACCCATGCCCAACCTCTTCCCACACTAGGCTCCTCCCCACAGGCCCTCATTTTCCCATCCCCTCCACTCCCCTCCCCCCTTCTCCAACCTGCCCAGACCATTTATATTTATATGTAAAAAAATGGTAACCATATATTGTAGCACAGAGTACTGAATTGTTTATAAGTTGTTACCTTTTAATAACATTAACACACTAAAATACCTTATTTCAGATATGAAATATGCATAAGAGAAAATCAGAAATAACCTCACAGGATTGGTTTTTGTAGTAAAACAATCAAGTTGTTCGATAACCAATATCCATGTCTTGTGTAATGTAATTCATAAAGTCCATTCAATGAGAAAATAAAAACATAATGCATAACATTACACAAGAACGAACCATGAATATGCATATGGAGTTCCTTGAATAACACCCCACCCGAACTTGCTATCGAACCTGCACACAAAAGTTAAAATTAGAGAATCCTAAATTTAATTAATAAGTGAACATCATTCATTATAAATGTTCAAAAAACATGTATATATTATGCAGAAACTAAATTAAAATACACTACACAGGCCCTTCCCCCCTGCCCAGCTGAACCCCCCACCAGGACCGTCCCCCCCTCCAACTCCTCATCCCTCCTGCCCATCACCACCCCCCACCCATGCCCAGGCCCTCATGTCCACCCCCTGCCCAACCCCTTGCCTCCCCTCCCCCCTTAGAATCCTTTGCTGCCACTTCAACCCATCAAATCCCCTTACAACTCACCCCCCTCCCGCCCATCACCAACCGAACCAGCCCCCTCATCCCTACCCAGCCCCTTCCCCACCAGCACAAACCAGGCCCCCTTCCCCACCATCCCCCACCATCCCCCCCTGCCCTGCCCCTCTACCCACCCATTCCCAGCCCCTCCCCTCCCCCTTGCCCAACACTCTGCCTCCCCTCCCCCCTTGCAGCATCTACTGCCACTGCATCCCACCACCATCCCATTCCATCTAACCCCCTCCTGCCCAGCACCAACCCAACTAGGCCCCTCCTCCCTGGCCATCCCATTTCCCACCAGCCCCCCTCCCATCCCCACCCCTTCTCCCACCAGCACTAAAATACTTAAATTGTCAGTTTATTTGTAATATATGAAGAATAAAATAACTCTCAAGTCCGAAAAGAAATTAGAAGATACAATCACCTGAAATTGTATTACCTTTCATATCTGAAGAACATATCAGTCATTATTTTCTACCTTGATTTTTAATTTATCCTTCATTGAGTTTGCCATATTTTTTTCTTGACATTGAACACCAACACTTAGAGGTGCAATATTTTGAGATTGATCAATAACATCTTCATTAATAAATTCTGTTAGTTGGGTCTTCTGCATATTGAACATAGTTAAAAGTGGAATCATATATAGGAGCAATTACAATGTAGGAATAAAACAAAGGCTTGCAAAGAAAATTTAAAAAGGGGGAAAATTGATACATAACTGAATAGAGGATGATACCATAGATGGTGTTTCAAATATAGAGTCAGTCTTTCCACCGAGTCGAAATGATTTAACATTTTGATGTTCCTATCATAGAACAATAATTCATTAATCCAGTTGCATGTTATTTACATGCGTGGAAGTAAAAATGAAGATAATTGAATATATTTTATCTTACTATGTTCATGCACACTTCTTACATTTGTACAACCACTGATTTTATGATGTTGTTTATAATAAATAACAGAAATATCTATTTGCAATCTATCAATTTTAATGAAAATATGAATATATAGTATAATCTGCCTGAAATTCTGTGATACTATCATTGAACTTGTTGATGTAGTTTTCATTGTCGGTAATGAATATTACCTTGTATGAGTTTTGTTCTGCTGAACAGTGATGATTTTGAATATTATAATTTGACACTTCAACTGACAGGAGAACCTATTTTGATTTGAAAATAGTCAATTCAGTAGTAAAACTGTACTCATCATCATCCTTATTTAAGAAGAAATACTAAATGTTAGTTTAATTGAAGATATTATATTTTGTAATCATGATAGTTTATTATCTAGTAGTACCTAAATCAAATAATCTCACAACTTTGAAGCAATTTTTCTCATAAATTACATTACTTGTTTATCAAATAGTACAACTGATAAGGAGTCTGTGGAATCACTCACAAGCAGCTGCACTCTAAATCTGTTGATTTATAAATATGATTACAAATGGATTTAAGATATGTAAAACTAAATACTATTGATATATATAATAAGTAACAAACTATTAAGCAGAAAAATAAATAAGAACCTGGGAATGGTAAAAGTTACAGATATCCTGCAGTTGTTGGACCAATTTTTGACATCAACATTATTCACTTTTTTCATGCAAGAATTGCATGAATCATAGAACCAATTGTGAGTTGTTTGAATTTATTTTATGGTCACAGAAATCAAGCACTTTGTAGGCTGTCCAACAATGACATTAGTGTAGATAATGAAATAGTAAAGTACTATAATGTTACAACCATATTTTTAAGGTGCATAAATTAAATTGTAAATTTGTTGTATACTACATACCTGATCAAAAATCTTGACTTCAGAAATG
The DNA here is from genome assembly GCA_963277665.1 of Viscum album. NCBI lineage: Eukaryota > Viridiplantae > Streptophyta > Magnoliopsida > Santalales > Viscaceae > Viscum > Viscum album. Next base: position 448,037,362 of record OY728160.1, read on the forward strand.
GTTTTCTTATTTTCCAAAAACAACAATGGAGTAGGGGAAGAATATGGGTTTGTTGGTGCTCGACTTCGATACTCTGATGCCATTATAAACGTACATCTGAATATTGAAATATCCCAGTCAAATGTCATACATAATTTGTACATCATTTATATAGTAAACATTGGACATCATATACGAATATCACAATTAAATCATGTATCCAAATCACCTTTTTTGGAATTATTCAACATCATCAATATCAGGATTGAAAGGGTTTTCATCGCTTTTATGGCAGTTGTAAGTATAAGAGAGTCTTGAAGTAATTTTAAAACGAATTCAGTTTGAGTAGTGTCTTAAAAATTTTAAAAGCATTGAATAACCAAATGTGAAATATGGAATTGGGTTACTAGAGAGATTACTATTCAATTTCTTAACCTTGAAAAGTTGCAATATTAAAACATTTGATGAACCGAAATTTTCATCTAAGTAAGATGACATCTGATTAGCATAGTCACCCCATAAACTGCATTTAAGTTCTAACACTCTGCAAAAAGATATGCACCACATAATGTTAAATATAAATAGCATGTGAATGATAATGAAAGGCTGTAATGACTAACCCATCATCCAGTAAGACAATCTGCATCTTGAATTTGGAATGACCCAAAGCATCAAGAGAATGTGAGCAACGTAAATATCCAATAATTTTTAAAACATATTAAAAAGAAGAAATGTTTTTGAATTGTAAGTTAAAAAAGTTTAAACTAATCCATACAATTATATATTTAACAACAATGATACTTTAGAAAAATTCATAAATTGTTAAAGAAATGTCAATAAAAGTTTACCTATTAAATGTTTCTTTGGAATCCTTCTCCAAATTATGTCTTTAAAGGAAGTAAAATCGAAACAAAAATGTGGTTGTGGTGCATCACATGCCCAGACATGCATTGTTGTTGTGAAAAGTAATCAACATGGATGTATAGTTCCTATGTAGGTACCTTGATTAGTAGATATCTGCATGTTCTGTATGAAAGAGCACATCCCTTCAAGCAATATATTTTTGATCTTAGAAAAAATTTGACGCTCTGTAACAGTACAATGTATCTTTGCTTTCTGTAGAAATCAATATAATAGAGTATAAAATTATGAAACAAATTTTATTAAAGTTGACATTTATTTTGTGTAATTTCAATGAAAGGAGAAATAAAACGAAATATATATAATATGTAGTATAATTTAATTTTTAATTGACCTATAAATCTCCAAAAATAATATCAATTGTGACAAAATCATTAGAGTACCTAGATGATGTGTTGCACCACAAATTCAAAATAAACACTTTTATTTTCAATGTCTCATCGGACTCATGTGTGACATCATTTAAAGGTGAAATTGATCACGACATATTTGCAAAAGTCTTCTATTTTAATTTCTGTACGAACGGATCATAATCAGAAACATTGTGTTCATAAAATCATACATAAATAACCTGAGCAGAACCAAACATTCACAATTTAACACATAATTTGACATATACCTATCACAATCTATGAAATATTTCTTTGTAGACAATACTTTGTGTTGATTCACAATATTTGGGATTATTATCACCAACTATTATTTTCAATCCCAATGGTGACGTGACTCTAGATAGAGAAACATATAATTGACCATGACGGAAAATAGGTTTTCGAAGATACAACCCAACAGAAGACAGTGATTGTCCTTAACTTTTGTTAATAGTCATAGCATAATAAACTGTCAAAGGATATTGTCTTATTTGTAGTTTGAAAGGCCACTGAAAGTATATGTGTGTCATATCTAATCTTGGAATTAATGAAAGATATCCTGAATTACAGCCACATAGAATTATTTCTATGATGACATGGTCACCCAAGTGGGTAACAATCAAGCAAGTCCCATTACATAATCCAACAGACTGATCTACATTTCGAAGCAACATGATAGGAACCTCAATTTTGAGTGTAATTTTATGGGCATCCATCCCTGATACATTAAACCCATTTAACATTTCAGATGTGTAAATGTTTTGCGGACTATCTATATCAAAACATGCATCACATATTGAATCTGATCTCAAATAATATTTGCATTTAGAACACATGAGGTACATCATGTACGCATTTACTTCATCAACAATATCCCAAGTTTGAGCTAAGATGGCACGTTCTTTATGATAAATAACATCATCATGGTTACATATGATGTTGGCATAAGTATGCTCAACAATTTATGAAATGGGATCTTTAGTCCAAGCAAGAAGATATGCGGCAGGAATTGGAATTGTGGTTTCACCATCATTTGGTTTTGCAATGCGACCTTCACCAATATCTAAAGTCCATTTGGAAAATTCAACAACCTCATCTGAAATTTTAGAATAATTGGAAAGAAAAATCATGTTCCATGTTAGCGTTAAAACACGAAAATGTTTCCACAAGTATAAAAAAGCTATACTTGAAGCAACAATTTAATTTATGTTACGACCTGGTATGACAGATAGAATTTTCTTAATATCCCCACCCAACACAACAGTTATTCCACCGAATGGATTGTTTGCAGCATTATCATTTTTTACTGACATGATATCTTTTAATGTATGGTCATGAGAATCAAAACAATGCTTATGAATCATTGGTTCCTCATCCCAAATAATATGATTTGTTAACTTTAGAAGATTTGCGACATCACTGCCTTGTTGAATATTTCAAATAGAGTTTTCAGAAATAGAAATCGGGATTCCAAATTTGGAATGCGTTGTTCTCCCACCAGGTAGTAGTAATGAAGCAATTCCACTAGATGCAACTACCAGAACAATATCACCTTCTAGCCCTAGAAAAGAGGTCAATACCTTCTAAATATGAGTTTTACTTGTGCCTCCATGACCATGAAAGAAAAAGATTCCTCCAGCAGAAGTAGTTAAAGAGGACATATTGGTAGTCATCACCTCATTCTGTTCATCAGTTATTTTACCTTGAAAATTCAGATACACATTCTGAAGAGCCTCTCTTTCATGATTTATTTCATCAGCTACCAATTTATCTTGTTGAGAGACAATTTCAGAATCAGGTACTGGCATTGGTGGAAAAGAATGAAGATATCTCCCATTACTCTTTAGTAGCTTCTCTATTTCAAGCAAAGCATACATCTGCTTATGATGATTCGTGAGTGAAAAATCTAAAGGGAATAATGAAATATTGTTATTTAATTAGTACAGAGAATTAATTGAAGAAGAAAAACAATCTGAATTACCAACTACATAGGTCACATTATATGTTTTCAGAAATTTGAAATCATTTACCTGGAATTTGTAGCCTATTTTTTCCGCATAGAGAATGTCTTCGCTGAGGAGCTTCCATGATTCATGCCACACAGTGTCTGGGCGAGAAATATTGTTTGAGAACAGAATGCTGGCAAAAATTCTGCACATAGACTGGCCTGTAGCCCAAGTTAAAACCTCCTGGACTGTTTCAATAAATTTTATGTCATCAGCAAAAAGTCCCAATGCAGAACATGCTTCATGAAAAGTTCCATAAATAATGTTATTCATAGTTTTAATACTATCAAAATAAGTTGCACCTCTAATCTTTTTTATCATTAATCGAAGGTAATATAGCCCTCTAGTTGTCAGTGACACATAATAATGTCTACCAATACTGAACCTCTGCATTATTAGACACCATATTTTTTCACATTGGTGGAATACAAATCTAGTTGGAAATTATGAAAATGTGAGACATATTCCTTCCTGGTAAGCAAAATTATCCGGAAACCATTCTGTAAGAGTTGATTGACAAATTTTACCCTTATGAAACACATCCTCGATATGATCAGTGTCAGTGTACGTAACACTAGTTTGGCATGGTAAATGAAAATGTAATCTTTCAACCGGAGGATATCTATAGTGGATATCATAGGAAAATATCCTCCAAGAGGCATCGCAATGAGAGATGTATCGGCAATCATAATAAATTTTAATCTCATCGACATTATTTCCTGATAGTGTTGTAGTGTTGGATTCATACATAGATGCTATTACACGATCATTACCCTTGAAAATATACTTGAACAGATATTTGATGGAAGTAGATTGGTTGTAGACTTCAAAAATAAAATGAGCTTGATACTTTATTAGAAAAAAAGTATTATATGGTACAACAAAGCGATTATCCAGTGGGACACCATTTTTCATGATTGTGTTTCCATCATCTCTTTGTCGGTATAGAACATACCCATCATCATCAACTGTTGTACTTTCAACAATTTTTTTTTGGGAAAAAATTAGTACATTTGCCATTTTTCGTACTAGGTGATCTGCGATTTGCATCACCACAAGGTCCATGCATCATAAACTTCTTATCAGCCTCATGTAGTTTTGGTAAATCCCCTTTATTTGTAATTTCAGCAGAAACACATTTGTCAATATAGCCTTTTGTTTGGTGGATCAGCGGGGAGGGAAAAGTTCCATTTTGGCATTTTACCCTAGTAGAAGTTATTCTCAGATTCCTGGGGTGCCCAACCTATAACATTACATATGCAGAGGCTAGAAGTTTTCCATACATCATCAATGATATTGTAAACAAAGACCAAAAAGCATCATTTAACCATATCACCATTAATAAAGAACCCGATAGGTGTGTTCTTCCCCCTTAACCTCTTGTGACTTTTCATCTATAGACCATCTCCAGGTCATGGTTTCCCGCCCTTTTGTTGACCAATGGAATGACATCCTTTGGATCAACAGTGTTTGAAAAAATCTCAAAATTCTCACCAAGAGGCTTCTACATAATGTAGTTTACACGAACCAAAACATCAGAAAAAGTGGTATCTACATGGCCTCTTATTGGGAATGTTTCTTAGTTCATAAAAGGGACAGTTTGGATCACATATTCTTCGAGGGAGAATGGGATCAAGAGGTCTGGCTCCCATTATGTGTCTTTAATTACAACCATGATCATCCTACATATAATGTCCCATTATTTTGTGTTCTCATTTCATGGTTTCGGAAACATATGTTTTGAACTTATGAAAATGTTTCTCCTTTTAAATGCATGTTTTTCAATTCTATGGCTGGTGAAGAACATGGAGAGGATTATGGGATTTTTTTTCTACTCAGAGAGAAATCATTACTTTTATTCGTAGTTTGCTTCTTGATATGAGAAGGTGTATTGATAACTAAAAAGACTCTCCCTCCCTCCAGCTTTTGAAAACAGCTTCCTAGGCGAATCATGGTTATTTTATTTCTCACGGCCAATGAATCAGTTGGAACCCACCTTGCATAGTCCTGAAACATAATTACGATGGATCTTCTATTACTGGTGGCATTTTTGGAGGTATGGTGATCTATGACAGTTGGGGCACAATCATGTTTATATTCATAGTGTACCTTGGAAGTGAATCCACCATACAATTGAAGGCCATTGATTTTTTTTTCAGTCCTTACTCTATGCAGTCATGGTTGAATTGATATTAAGGAAGCATAAAATGACTCTGAGATTCTTTTCAATGCACTTTATGGCACCATCCAAGCTCCCTGGTCGATCATGTATCCCACCAGGAAGTATCATTATCTTCTCTTTAAAATCATCCAAGTGAGTCACTCACGATTTGAGGGAAAAAAGGTGGCAGATCATATGGTGACACTAGTGGTTCATGGTTAGGGTAATTTATGTTTCTATAACATTAAATGTTTCAATCTTGAGGGAGTTAACCTTATTATAATGGATTCCCTTGGCCTCCATTATTTCTGGCCCCCAGGTCACTCGCTCTCGATGATCACATTATATTTTTTCTTCCTTTCAAATAATGAATGATAATGATGATGATATCCTTATTTGGGAATGAGGAGATAACATGGATATTTCCAAAATAATGATACAACATAAACTATGTTCACCATTTTCCTCTATGATTTTTGCACAAAATGTACCAATCAACTGAAAAGTCCATGTCTAGGAGAACCTCTCAAGCCATTGGGGATGAGAATTTGAAATTGTCCCTATGAGAAGGAGATAATACACCATTTTAAAATGCTTGATAACAATTATTTATGTTATTTATATATTATCAAGGATAATAAAAAAGTTTTTTTTTAAAAAAAAGACATATTTAGATAGAGAAATAACATATAGAAAAGAGATAGGCACGGTGTAATAGAAGAAATTTTATTTCGAATGGAAAAATGTTATTGGAATATTTTAATATTATAATTAATGAAACGGGGTGGATGTTTTAAATTTGACTTGTATAATGAATCAAAAAAAAAAAAAAATTAATATATAAACATACTATGTTCCTCAAAATTTATCATTTGAAATGAAATGAATGTCTATGGAAAAATGGTTTTTCAATAGTCCAGAGTAATATGAACATGAAAATAGAATTTTTGTAGTATATTATTAGAAGATACAGAACAAAATTCGTACATATGGAAAATAATGGTTAAAAAGTGTCATTTTATAGATAAATTTTGGTTGAATATTTAGAATTTTTGTATTTATGGTCAAAATTTTAATGTTAGTGGGGAATGTTAATTATATATTGAACATAAATGATATTTATTGTTAACATTACTATACCACATTTTCAATATTATATTATTATCAGTTTGATCACAAGATATATTATGACAGCTAGTCCATTGATTGAGTTATATTTGTTGTACAGATTCAACCTCATTTGGAGCTTCAAAAATTTTATTCATGGCCCCATAAATATATTTTAAATAAAGATTTTATATTGTTAATCATTAATTAGTTTGTTTTTATAGTAGTTGGTTCATTTTATACATAATGAATATATATCATTCATAATTTTTTGAGTTCTAATTTGTAGAATTTTCATGCACAATTTAATTTCAACTCAATATATTGTTTTTTTCATTTTTTATGACAGAAAATGATTTACCTTATTGAATGAGAGTATGGATCTATACCATCAATCATGAATATTCATAAATATGCACATCATTGATAATGTTTATAATCAATTCAAATGAATCATTGGGTTAAATTTTCAGGTTATGAATAATTTTAAGGACAATGAAAGAGTTTATATTATACTTATCTAAACATTATATGAGTATAAAATGGAAATTGTTTTAGATTCCAAAATAATGATGTTTATGTTTATAAAATTTAATTAAAATATTGAGGAATCTTATTAAATAATATTTCAATACATCAATCATTCCAAATATAATTTGAGGATATTTTGATTTATATTTTTAAAATGGTTGATTGACTAATTATTAATGTTAACATGATTATCTTCATTACATGAGTTATTAGAGATGATCATGAATAATATACAATTTGTTAGTTAATATATTTTCTAAGAGGTAATTTTGATAAAAAAAATAACATTCAATAATAATGATTTTGATTAAATTACAACTAAAAAACACAACAATATATTAAATGATTATGATATGATAAGTGACCCATCATTGATATTTAATAATATAATTTTAGAAAAAAAAATCCATAATTTTTTTAATTAATTATTCAAAAATGAATCATATGTATTTATTGAAATCTAAATATGTATAAACTAAACTCATTGTAAAAATTCATCATTTAGAAAATGAAATTAATGTTTTGAATGGTGTCCCAAAGGAAAACCATAAATAAATTATTTAATTATGTAATTTATTATTTATGATCATAAACATTCCCAATTATAAAATGTATATATAATGGTTAAATTGTTAAAATGATATTTTAGGAAGAAAAATAGGGGCAATCGACATTGTAAAGGGGAGTTCAATAAAGGAATGGTAAAATACACCACATTGAATGGAGGGATATTTCATTCAAAACCAAATGTGTCAAAATTTAATGATGATTGTGGAAATATATTATCACTATGGAAATAGATGTGATACTTCTTTCAGGATCGGTAAAAGAATGTTATTAAAAATTTCATTAATTAAACAATTAGGTAATAGGTTAATTAAGATGATGTTAAAATAATTTAATTATATTTGTGAACTTGTCTGTTCATTTGTTAAAGGGAAACAATAAAATTTTTACCTAAAAAAATTACTTATGGACATTACATCTCTAAACATTACCTAATACACATACAATATCAAGGTGAATCGATTAAAAAATTTGGTATTTTAGAAAAAAATTAGTCATCCTAATGATTATAATGGGAAAATTAATGATATTATTACATATAAAATTAGAAAATAGACTTTTTATCAACTAGATAAAAATATATTGAAAATTATGTATAATGAGAATTAATTTAAAATTGTATTGGAATTCACAAAATAATTTAATGAACACATATAATTATTTAAATCATTATAAAATGATTTTATTCCACTATGAAAAATATTTAATGTATAAAAAATTATAAAAATTATTTTATTAATACATAATATAGTTGATTATAAATAACTTTGATACTATGAAGGAAATATATATTTATGTATCAGAAATTAATGTTGATAAAAAATATTTCTTTATGATTATCCACTAAAAACATAACAATAATGATGTTAGGGAAAAAATTATATGGAGATAAATGTTATTGTCACAGTCACTATGATGCAATTCGTAATAATGCATGATATTGATGATTTAAAATTTTCATTTCTATTTGGAATGAAAAATAATAGACAATGAATTGAAAGAATATAATTTTTAACTAATGATAATATTTTGGTCAGAGTGTTGATGGTTGTTTTTTGGTGTGTTCATTGGTAAAATATAAACATTATGGTCAAATATATTATAGACATAAACGAAAAAGTTTTAATTATTTTAGAGAGATAAATTATAAAACTAAAAGTGTAATTTTTTCACTAAATGGGGGTGATAAAATCCATATGAAAATTTATTTTATTCCTAAAACAAGTTATAGGAGTGATCAATAGTTATATTTTACTAAAAAATACTAGTGTTGTGAGTACAAAAATGACATTTCTCCCCATGTAATAAGGGTCATTTATAGCATGAAATTAATTTTTATGATTATTATAATGATTAAAAACATGTGGAACCATATATGATGTAATATAGATTTGCATTTTATAAATAGAGAAAAAATATTTTTGATGTACAATCAAAAGAATGGTTACAATGCATATATTTATGGAAATTTATGTAATATTATAAAAATATTACTTTAATAATGAATATTTTTCTATTGGATTAAAACTACAAATGAGGTTATTTTCATGGATGAATTTAATCATATCATTGTGTGTGTATCTTAATAATATGAGGTTGGGAATATGTTAATTTTATAATTGAATAGAAAAGAAATTAAAATTTATAAGTATGGAATAATTTGAATTAACTTGTTGGGGGAAATCATAAATTTATATCAAAAAAAATATACATAATACATAATTATATAATTTGAATGGTGAAAATGAGTTAGGAAATATTATATTTTTTTATAAAAAATCTGTATACTAGTTATTTCAATTTAATTGATATATATCTTGATTGAGTCAAGAGAGTATAATATGTATGTTAAAATGTAATTAATATGAAATATAAGTATAAATAATTGAGTTCAAATCGATGAGGAAAAAAATTACAAATTTTAAAATGTGTGGCTAGATGATTTATATATTACGAAATGGGAAAATGTAATTAATCAGATAGTATACTGGTTGTTATCATAAGAAATTTATATATTTAAATAAAAATATATAATAATCAATTTAAGGGTTTATAACATTTCAATCTAATTTGTAATGTCCAATACAGTATTATTACAGAATGATTTATTCTAGAAAAATAATCCAAGATGCAAATTAAATATTTCAAATAGTATTTTATAAATTAGGGACTAATCAATGAATATATTGATTTATAAACAACACATTCTAATTTATTTACTAAAAAATAACTAATATGTGGATTATGTAGAGAGAACCATGTAAAAATTTTGTGAAACAACAATGTTATTTTGGAAAAAATTATATTAAATAGTAAATTATTTTCAGAGTCATTATTTATATATAACTCATCCAGTGAAGAAAAATTTCAGATATGGTTCATAAATAATAATAATTGAAAGCATTTAAATGTGTTTGGAATCCCATTATGTATATAATTAAAATAATATCTTTAGAAATATCTTATAAAGTGGCCTTTGAGGGAAAAATTATTTTATTAACACACAATGGATAGAGATTTTAGTTTTATAAAAATATCTTTTAATGAATTTTTGTAGTTTTTCAGTTATTTAATAGAGTATTGTCACAAATCATGAATATTATTTTATATTGATAATGTGATTGTTAATTATCAAGGTGAAATAGGTGATAATAATGTTAAAGATGTATTATTTATTAGACTTTTAAATAATATTTATTTTTATTTAGAAGTATTATGTGATGAGTATGGCACATAACAAGGTAGACATAAGATATCATTACAATGAAGACAAATGACCCAATATATATTTTTATAGAATATAATTAAATGCTTTAAAAATGAGGAATAATAAAAAAATTCCACAATAGAATCCTAACACAACACTTGAACATTAAAATAGGTAGATAATATTTTTAATACAATGTTTATTTTTCTAGAATACAAATAAATTTATCATATTGACTCGACCAAAAGGTTAAATTTAATATTACATGTCAAAGAAAAAAATATGTTGTTAGGTTAAATGGAATTCATAAAAAATCAACAATAATGTTTATATATTATTGAAATATTTTCATCTAACTATCAAGAGATAATATAAAATTTTGGGTATTTAAAATTGTGAAACATTTTCCATTATCACATGGATTTAAAAGAAAATTTATTAATTATATAATTTGTTTCCCAAAATTGATCGGATACTCTAGCTCGTTAATAACCGAGCAGACATTGACATCACCCTAATGTTGTTCCCGACCAACATGAGTTAGGTAATAACACTGTACATTATAAAAGAATATATAAGGAACTATTTTACCATGAAAAGTGATTATGATCAATGGTACATGTCATAATTCCATCAATCATAAATGAGAGAATACTATAAATAACAATTAAAAAAAATACCCCAAATACTTCATTGTAAAGTGAAAATAGATCAATTAAGATAAAATCTCAAACACATCCAATAAAACGTGTGGATAACATCATAAATTAATTACACTTATAGATTGGGTCACATGGATCAAGACCTACCCTCCCTCCATGTGGCATATTCCCTCTTCATGGGTATATTATAAGATACTATACAAATGCCTTAAGGGAAAGGTAGGGTGTGGGATAAGCCACCCATCAAATTCTTACTAGTTGTTTTATAATAATTTCAAGGATAATAAATCATTTAATAATTCTTTTTAAATAAAAAAATCATGGAATAAAATTTAGATATACTAAAAAATATGTTTTCAACAGAAAAATGTGGAAGATATATCACAAATATCATAAATGATCATTTTATATAAAATTGTTTTAGAAATAAATTTGTAGGATTAAAAACGTTCAATAATATATAGATTTTATCCATCAGATCAAACATGCCATATCTCTATCTAACAAGACCTACAGTACAATATTTTATGATAAAAGGATTCTAACACAACCCAATCAACGATGTTAGTACAATTTGTGTGCACACCCCACAGCATAGACAATCAATACTCAACTCACATTCAGGGAAATCAAGTAGTAGTATATTTATATTATTTTTTTCATCACCATTCTAATTTTAGTGGGTCATGATCTAATATGGTTGTACTAAATGTCACTTATCTACGTAGAATAACATGTACTTCATTGGATCAATTAATTAATCCTGGGAAAATAAACCATTTCAAATCAATTCAAAATAAAATTTCCTAATTTTAATTTCAACTTGACATTCTGATTTAATAACCCTATAAAAGGTATGTATCAATTAAATATTTTTTAATATCATCATTGAATTTTTGAATTTTAACTCAATTCCCAACCAAATATACTTCGTTAAATAAATATTCCAATCAATCCATCTAATTTCTAAAATCCAATAAGAAATAATATTTCTACATATAAAGGGGGATATTTCATAATTTTGATAAATTTCTAATAATAAAACGTCCATTATATCAAATATAATTTTCTAAAATAATTTAAACACTAATTTAAAATCTATCCAACAATTTTCAGTTTTAATTTTTAGGATAAATAATATGGAACCACCAACCATTTATTAGTTATCAAAACAACACCAATAATGGTAAACACCATTTTGACCTCACATGTTTTGATAATCCCAATTATGCTTTCATATACATTGATAATATCAATATAATTTTTTTCTATATATTAATTCTTTCAATATGTGCTCAAGATGATAATAATATTAAAATAATCCCGGAGATAGTTTAATCTTTGTTTGTCCATGTTTATATAAGTTCTGAAGTAATTTTAACCCATTCCGATATGTTGTGTATGAAACAGATAAGTATTTAGTCACTGATCTGCATTTAAGATACCGATACTCAGTCTACCGATAGACTTAGTCTACCGATAGACAGAGTCACCGATACACTAAGGTCATCGATATGTACAGAGCTACCGATATACAACCAGAGCTACCGATAGACAGAATTATACCAATAGATCCAGTTCACAGATAGTTACTGATACAAGTATAGTCACTGATATATCGAGCTACCGATAGAAGTCTGATAATAGTGTAAGTATACCAATACGTGAAAAGATCTACTAATGAAGAGACAACTACCAATGAAGAGACAGCTACCAATAACAAGAGCTACCGATAGAACTAAAGTCACCAGTATATGAGCTACTGATGCAAGTTAAAAAGAGCTACCGATGGAAGGTTCTGCAACAAAAGTACACCATGCACAACTACCAATAAAATGCTACTAATGCCTGACAGACCAGTCAAACCCAATTCTCTTCATACTATTTATTAATTTAGATAATAGTTACATTTGATTTTTTTAATGCAGTTAATGTTATTTAATGATTTCTGTTGCATGTCAGGGAACCGTACATAGTACCCATGCAGAAGGAAATTATTCTTTTCTGCCAAAGCTGAAAGCTACAATGTGATGGAAAGAGAACCCAGTAAATATAGTGATATAAGAAACACATGCATATGACACTACTTGAAAGCACATAGAAGATACATGAAGGGTGAAAGAGAAATAGCTGAACAAGAATTCAAATGTGGAGCATTTGGTCTTATGTCAACATCCATACTCCAAGAATCTTGGACATAGACGAAGAAACTTATTCTAGAAGAGAACACAAGTTGCATTTTGAGTGAAGAGCTACAACACACATTTCATGCACTCAGGCTGCTAAGCTGGACCAAGAATCAAAGAAGAAATCGACACTCTGTTTTCTAAGAAAAACCAGAGAAGGAATCAGATGCTTTTCTGATAAACCAAACGAGTCCAGAGCTGCACTACTAATCACTAAAGAATTTCTAAACTCAATCATTATTCTCTTTAGTGATTCTTACTTTACATTTTTAGTAGTGTGTGTATCCTATTTACTTTACACACATACTGTCTCCTGTGCTAAACTGGAGGATTCTTAAATCCTCACCTAAACTCCATAAATATTTTGATTCCCCCTGTGAATTGTGGTAGAGTTCGAGTAAGACCTGAATAGCCTGTGAGCTGTTGTTTGTTTTTCCCACGAAGAACTGTGGAATAGGCCTTTGTACCTGGAGAGTAGTGTACTGTTGTTTACCCACGATCCAGGGTGTGCATCAATTTATCTAAATTGTTGAGAGGACTAAGTCTCGGCTTGAGACTGAACCTCTTGGTAAACATTGATGTGCTTTTATTTTATATCTTTAATTATTTCATATATATATATATATTCCACTACTTATTACATTGAAATACAAAACTATTTTAAATATACTTTGATAGTTAAATTAGCAAGTGTTTATACTTATTGTAAAGCAGTAAGTTAGTTCCAAAAGTTAATTTAATCTTCAAATTAAGTGAACTGAGACCAAATATATCTTTGAGAAACTAATTGAACCTTTACACTATGTATAGATTCACTACAGTTTAACATTTTTTTTAAATTGGGGGATTTTAAGAGAAAATTTTTTAACAGAAATTTTATTTGGAACTCAATTCACCCCTCTCATTAGTATCCACTCCGACCAACATTTGGTATCAGAGGATTATTTGTGTTCAATGACTTTTGGAATAATCTATTTTCAACTGTGATTTTAGTTTCATTTAAAGACCTTAATTTTTTTTTAATTCTAAATTTTTATCACTATAAGACTATTTTCTAAAATCAAGTTATGGATAATAGACTAGAGGGTGCTGCTACTAACCGACCACCTTTCTTCAATGGCACAAACTATGCCCAGTGGAAACTAAAAATGAAAATTCATTTAGAAAGTATGGTTTTTGATATTTGGACTACTATAGAGTCTCAATATAAAATTACAGAGACTGAAAGAATAAGTTGGGATGAACCTACAAAGACTGCTTACAACAATAATTGTAAAGATATGAATGCTATGTACTGTGCTTTAGGAGATGAAGATATTAATAGAATATCTTCTTCTAAAACTACCTATGAAATTTGGGATACTTTGGGTGTTTCTCATGAAGGAACAACCAATGTTAAAGAAATGAGATTGAATACTTATGCTATTAAATATAAAAATTTCAAAATGAAAACTGATGAACATATTTCTGATATATATCTTAGGTTTAATGAGATAGTCAATACAATGAGTTCACTTGGTAAATATGTTCCAAGAAAGGAAAAAATTATGAGGATACTGAGATGTCTTCCAAAATGAAGGAGAGGCACATCTGTTTCAATCAGAGAATCATGTGACATTATTGCTCTACCTTTCAAAGAACTCATTGGTATGATTATGATGTATGAGGAAGAACTCAAGGTGAATAAAGATGAATAGGATGAACCAAAAAGAAAATCAGTGGCTTTCAAGACTACTGCTTCCAAGGAAAAAGGCAAAGAAAAAGGTCAAATACAGACTGACAGTTCAATAAGTGAAAGCTCAGACTCTGATAGTGATACTGAGATGGCTCAAATAGCCAGGAGATTCATGAAGTTTTATAGGAAGAAGAAATTCTTCCATAAATCTAACTACAAAGGAAAGTATGACAACAAGGGACACTGGAAGATGTATTGGAAGAAAGCTGACAAGAATGATGAAATAGTCTGCTATGAGTGTAAAAAGAAAGGAAACATCAAGGATGATTGTCCAAAGTTAAAAGTAAAAAAGAAATATGATTATATGGACAAGAAGTACAAGAACGCAATGAAGGATACCTGGAGTTCATCTGAAGACAACACCAGTGAATCTGAACTTTCTGATTCTAAGAAGAATCATTCCAACATGTGTTTCATGACCAACACATCTGAGGTAACCTTAGATACACCTGTTCTAAATTCTTATTATTCTGAAGATGATGCAGAATCTGATTCTGATTCAGAAAACATGACTAGTAAGGAATTATTTGAATACTGAAATATTCTAGAAGAGACATTCAATGAACATAAGGATAAATTAAAATCATTAAAAAAACAGAATGCTCTCACTACTACTGTTAAAACCGATCTTACTATTGAAAAAGTGAAGAATTCTCAACTGTTAAAGGAAAATACAGAACTGAAAATGTCAAATGATCAACATAGAAAAGACTTAGTGAATTTTACAAATGTAAAATATTCACTTACTCAAATTTTAGGTAATCATGTTACTCCAAAATACACTACTGGTTTGGGATATCAACCTGGACAGAGACAGTTCACTAAAACTCTATTTATTCCTAAGTCTGGTCAAAATTCTTCTTATTCTAGTTTTGGAAATTCATTTTCTTTAACCAGTTATTCATATGTTTATAGGTAAAATAAGCTTTTTATATCAAAATCTATTGATTCTATAAGTTATATGAGACCCATAAAACAAATATGGGTAGCTAATGTTTTCATTTCTAACCTTTCTAGACCCAATAAGATCTGGGTACCAAAATCATTTTCTATCTAAATCTGTTTTGTAGGAAACATGCTTAAAGATTTCTCACAAGAAGGTATGGTACTTGGACAGTGGATGTTCAAGACATATGTCTGGAGATGTTTCATTCTTCAAAATTTTAATAAAGGTTGATGGAGGAAATGTCACCTTTGGTGATAATTCTATAGGAATGATCATCGACCTAGGTCAAATTGGTAACACTGATTCAGTTTTAATTTCTAATGTTTTATTTGTTGATGGACTTAAGTATAACCTGTTAAGTATTTCTCAATTATGTGATGATGGATTTAATGTGATGTTTGAAAATGATTATTTCAATGTTTTTAATTCTAAAAATGTTTTAGTATTCTCTGATTTACGAAATGAAAATGTTTATGCAGTTGATTTAAATTATTTAGCTAAACAAAATGTTACTTGTTTAAATGATTTTCATATATAGTCTTGGCTTTGGCACAGAATATTAGGACACTGCATCATCTATTCACATAGAAAACTAACTAGAAATAACATAGTTAGAGACCTACCCAAACTTGGATTCCCAAATGACAAAGTGTTCAATCCCTATCAAAAGGGAAAGCAACATAATG
Source organism: Viscum album (assembly GCA_963277665.1). NCBI lineage: Eukaryota > Viridiplantae > Streptophyta > Magnoliopsida > Santalales > Viscaceae > Viscum > Viscum album. The sequence continues at coordinate 448,053,927 of OY728160.1, forward strand.
TTTCTTTTAAATCAAAGAAAGAAGTTTCAACTTCTCAACCTCTCGAGTTTGTTCACATGGACTTTTTTGGAACATCATGAGTTTTTAGTTTAAATGGGAAGTACTATGTCTATGTTCTAGTAGAGGACTTTTCTAGATATACTTGGGTATACTTCATATATCACAAAGGTGAAGCATGTTATTATATTATTAAATACTCCAAATCTGTAGAAAATCTTAGTGGACATAAGATTAAAACACTAAGAAGTGATCATAGACGTGAGTTTGAAAATCATGATTTTGAATCTTATTGCTCACACAATGGCTATAGTCACAACTTCTCTACTCTGAGAACACCTCGGCAGAATGGTGTAGTAGAAAGAAGGAATAGAACCCTTCAAGAAATAGCTAGAACCATGCTTAATGAATATGACCTGCCTATTTACTTTTTGGCTGAAGCCGTGAGTACAACTTGTTATATTATTAATAGAGTCTTAATTACACCAGTTCATAAGTATACCCCTTATGAGTTGTGGAATAATGGAAATACTAATATTAATTACTTTATAGTCTTTGGCAGCAAAGTTTTCATTCTTAATACAAAGGATAATCTGGACAAGTTTTCTTCTAAGTGTGATGAAGGAATATTTCTTGGTTATTCTTTAACTAGAAAAGCCTATAGAGTAGTTATTAAAAGAACCAAATGTGTGGAAGAATCTGTTCACAAAAAGTTTGATGAAACTGATTCACATGAGCCTAAATCTACTCTTGAAAATCTTGAGGAAGATTTAAGTATTCTGGACCTTAATAATAAATCTAAAGAACCCGCTGTAAAAACGTCCAGTTGTAAACATATTCCATAATCTTCTACTATAGAACCTGAACATATGGATGAACCTTAAATTTCTAGTCCTACCTTTACTATATCAACAAGGATTATAAAGAATAATCCTTTTGATGTTGTTGTTGGTAATCTAGATAGAGGGACACAGACTAGAGCTTCTCTAAGAAATCAGGTTGAACATCAAGTCTTTAATTCACAGCTAGAACCTAAAAATATCAATTATTCTATCAATGATGAATTTTGGGTAATGGCTATGCAAGAAGAGTTAAATCAATTTGAAAGAAACAATGTCTGGTGAATTAGTTGACAGACCTAAGGACACTTTGAAAATAGGCACAAAATGGGTTTTTAGAAACAAAGTTGATGAGTCTGGAAACATAGTTAAAAACAAAGCTAGACTAGTTTCACAAGGATATAGTCAAGAAGAAGGAATATACTATGAGGAAACTTTTTCACCTGTAGCTAGAATAGAAGCCATTAGGATCTTACTTGCATATGCAGCTCATCTGAATTTCATGTTATATCCAATGGATGTCAAAATTTCTTTTATAAATGGTTTTATTATTTAAGATGTTTTTTTGAACAACCACCTGGATTTTATAATCCTCATTTTCCAAATCAAGTTTTTAAGCATTCTAAAGATTTATATGGTTTAAAATAGGCTCCAAGAGCTTGATATGTTAGACTTAGAAATTTTCTTACCTCAAGAAGTTTTACTAATGGGATTGCTGATCCAACTCTCATTATTAAAAGAATTTCTGAAGATGTTTTAATAGTTCAAATCTATGTTGATGATATTATTTTTGGATCTTCTAAACATTCTTTATGTACTGATTTTTCAAATAGTATGCAAAATGAATTGGAAATGAGTTTAATGGGAGAACATAAATATTTTCTGGGATTTCAAGTGTTTCAAAATGAAAATGGTACTATTTTGAATCAATGTAAATATACAAAGGATCTTTTAAAACGTTTTGGTTTGGATAGTATTAAGGAAAGTGAAAATCCTATGAGTACTGTTTGTAAACTGGAAGCAGATGAAACTGGGAAATCAGTAGATCAAACCAATTACAGAGGTATGATTGGAAGCTTACTTTACCTTACTGCTAGTCGAAGAGATATTCTGTATTGTGTGTGTATGTGTGAAAGATTTCAGGATAATCCAAAATAATCCCATTTACATGCTGTTAAAAGAATTTTTAAATATCATAAACATACTGTAAACTTTGGTTTGTTTTACCCAAAACAACAACCCTATGAGTTAATAAGTTATTCAGATGCTGACTTTACTGGTTGCAAGTTGGATAAAAAGAGAACTTCAGAAACATGTCATTTATTAGGAAAGTCCTTAGTATCTTGGTGTAGTAAGAAGCATAATTCTGTGGCATTATCCACTGCCGAAGGAGAGTACATAGCTGCTGGTAGTTGTTGTGCACAAATTTTGTGGATGAAACACACTCTTTTAGAATCTGGATATGAATTTAGGAACATCACAATCAACTGTGACAATACTAGTGCAATAAATATCCCGAAGAACCCTGTGTCTCACTCTAGGACCAAACACATTGATGTAAGGCACCATTTCTTGAGATATCATTACCAAAATGGTGAAATTACAATTGAGTTTATAGGCACTGGACATCAATTAGCCGACATTTTTACTAAAGCCTTGAGTTCGGATAGGTTAAGTTACATTAGACACAAGTTAGGAATGTTTAATCTCAATAGATAGCTAACCTCACCTATGTAACCTCACTGATGTAACCTCATCGATGTAACCTCACTGATGTATCCTCACTGATGTAACCTCACTGATTGAAATTCTCACAGATGTGCGCGCTGTTTTAAGACATTCTGCCTCCAGAATCTAAATCATTTACTTTATTTCATTTTGTTTATTTATTTTATAATTCCTAAATGAAGAAACTAAAGTACGAGATAATTCAAAATCCACCGAGTCTCAAACCTTAACCCTCGAACCTTAGCTCCCGAATCCTTAGAGAACCCGAAATCTTTCGAACCAACGATGGAAGAAACCAAACTTCCAACCATCCGAAATGACTCTGTTTATCCGAAAACAAATAAGCAATGGACCGAGAAATATGCAAGTCATAGTTGATGTTTTGCTATAACTAGGTCGGGGAGATGACCAGGGAATCCTCATCTGCAAAATCAAGATATTGTGATTGAAAACGAACTGTGTGTAGAATGGATGATTCCTAGAAGGTCCTTAGTGATCGATGTTATTGAAGATCAAAAATGGGTATAGTTTTTTTTGAATAAAAATGGTCCTTACATTCCAAATTTAGTGAAACAGTTTTACGATTTTGTAACCTTTGAAGAATCGGAGAATGAAAATCGAGTAACATATTTTTTAAATGGAAATGAGATGTCGTTCTCATCTATTGAATGGGATGAGTGCTTGAAATTTCCACATGAATTTGTATCTGGATATGTCATGAGTGCCATGCCACCTACCAGTGACATTTTCGATTATGAGACTGCTTTGGAAGAGCTGATTGGTGATGGATGTCAAAGACAAGTAGTTGTTGCAGAGATGGATGGAGAGAACAGATTGCTGTTCAAATTTGTCCAACATGTCTTGATACTGAGGAGAGGAGACTTTTCCAATTTGAGATATCAGAATATCTATCTCCTGCACCTATTAACACATTCTGTAAAGGTTAATTTATACCGATTTCCGATTCTCTAGATGGAAGATATGAAAAGACCAAAATCAAAGACAAATTCACTATTCTTTGCTAAATTTATCTATGTGATGATCAAGGTGAAAGGGGTTGCTGAGTCTCAAGATGAGACAGTGGTAGTGAAGAATAACTTTTGTATCACAACCACAGTTTGTATATACAAGAAAATTAATTGGAACCCTTGGACAGGAGAATGGGTCAATGATGACCAGAGGATATATGCCAAGTTTAATCATGTGACACATCCTTCAAGACCAAAGGATGTGAGGGATCCAGGTCTAGGACCTGATGAAGAGGAGCCAGAATACATTGATTATTCAGAAGAGGAAGAGTCCTCTGCTGATGAAGGAGGAGACCCTGATTTTCCTCCTAGTCCATCTCCTGAAAATCTAGTTCAACATATATCAGATAAGGAAGAAGTTGTTGAAGTGGATGCTGTAAAAAATGAAGAATATGTTCATGAGAGTAAAAAATCAATGAGAACTGATTTGAGTCTAAGTCCAGTGATTGAACAAACATTAGTACCTACAGAGGAAGAAAATGAAGTTGACATACCCTTACCTAATCCAGAAGACCCTCCTGCTGCTGTAGTAATGGAATCGATAGTGGAAGATTCTCATCAAGATGAAAGACCCGCTGAGGATGCTGTTGTGAATGATGTTGGGAATGTTGTTATTCAAATTGAGGATGCACCCATTGAGGGGGAGCATCAATATATGTTTGGAAGTGTTACAGTGGATGTAGGTTTTAATGATTGGAAAAAATACCCTTGTTTTATAGTCTGTGGTTTAGACTATTCAAATTCAGATAATGAGGCATCTCACAATAGAGCTAAAATTTTTTATGATGTTGAGACTGAATTTCTACCTGAAGATGTGGTCAGAATTCATGACTTGGATACTTTAAAGAAAAATCTTAAGGAATGATTTGTGGAAGAGGTAAAGAAAATGGAAGTTTCTATGGTATCTTCAATTAAATCAGTTATGACTGATGTTGTGGTCAGTTTATCCTCTGAAAGAGCATCTACAACAGTTTCACCTACTGATTTGGTTACCAAGGATGATATGGATATCTTAAGGGATGAGCTGAAAGAATCTTTCCGTGCATCAGTTGATGAGATGAAGCAAAGTTTTGCTAAAGAAATGGTTATTCTAGAAATATCTTTTGAACTATCTCTTGCCTTCAATTTATCAACTTTTATGGGAAAAATAGTTGAAGAAGTTAAAGAATGTCAGGCTCAATTTTCTAAACATGAAGCAGGTCATGAGGATTTAAAAGAATCTGTTGTTTCTTTAGACTCTTACATGAGCTGAAAATCCCAAGAAGATAAGGAATTAGCTTATGTGAAGAGTGTTGTAAGTCATATGGTTTCAATATTTGAAGGTTTCAAAACATCTATGAAAGATCATATTAAAACCCAGGAATCCGATGTTCACATTCTTATCAGTGGTTAGACCAAAAGCTTCAAAGAGACTATATCTTTCTCTGTTGGTTATCTTGCATCAAAACCTTTGATGGACTTGAATCAAATTCGAACTGTGATGAAAGAGGATCTTGGTTCTGCCTCAACCGGTGGCTCTGTGGAATTATCTGAACTGAGCAGATTTGTTCTCTCTAGAAAAGATTTAGCCAGAGAAATTATAAATATAGTCCTAGACTACATGAGAGAAGCCTCTACCTCTCAAAAGGAATTTAAAGAAAATGCGGACTCCTATTTCTCCAAAATTTACACAAAGACCCAAATGACCAGTTATTTTATGCTTCTGATTGAGAATATGAAACCGCCTCCAGTCAATCAAGCCTTTAGAGAACAAGTTATCAAGATAAGAGAATTGACTCTAGCTTAGGACAAGTTTATGGAGAACAAGGATGAATTAATATCCACAATGGAGAGAGGGGGATGAATCGTTATGGATTTCAGGAATCTTTTGCTGCCCTTTCTGCATGTTGGTGCCCGGCCCGCAATTGTCCCTCCTACTTTGCCTGCCTCTGCCTCCACTGCTTCTCCAATTCATATGACTCATGTTCAACCCATTCGAAGCCTCACACCTGTAATCACACAAAGGACTCCTCAATACATGCCAGGCACAGTGTCAGTTGCTCAACCGCCTTTGGTCCTTTCAGGAATTCCTAAGCCTTCACTAGAATCCTCACCACCTAAATCATGTTCTGACCCCAAGGGAAAATCTCACATTTATGGTGAGGATTAATCCAGTAGCTGGACTATTTGATAGGAATCCTATGTATTTTGGTTTCTGTCTTTATACCTATTTGTCACGTTTAATACAAGTGATTTTCTTCTATTCCTATTATTTCAATTCTTTTTAAGATTTCCCACTTTTTGATTATCACAAAGGGGGAGAAATATTTTACAAAATGGGAGAAATATTTCACAAGATGGGAGAAATACACTCTAAGTATCAAAAGAGGGAGGGATATTAATGAAAGGGGGAGTAATTTTATACCATACTTTTATGTTCTCTGATACCACTAAATTTTACCTTTGATATCATGATTTTTTCTATTATCTCTGATACATTTAATTCTATCTCTGATAGAGTATGTTTTATACCATACTATTTTCTCTGAGAAAATTGAGTTTAATTATATATCCTATGATTTTTTAAAATGATAATATCATAAGTTGTAATTATCAAAAAGGGGGAGATTGTTGACCTCGCCTATTTTGATAATCCCAATTATGATTTCATATACTCTGATAATATCAATATATTGTTTTCCTATATATTAATTATTTCAATCTATGCTCAATATGATAATAATATAAAAATAATCCCTGAGATAGTTTAATCTTTGTTTATCCATGTTTATATAAGTTCTGAATTAATTCTAACCCATTCGGATATGTTGTGTATGAAACAGATAAGTATTTAGTCACTGATCCGTGTTTAAGCTACCAGTACTCAGTCTACCGATAGACTTAGTCTGCCGATAGACAGAGTCACCTATACACTAAGGTAACCGATATATACAGAGCTACCGACAGACAACCAAATCTACCGATAGACAGATGTCTACCGATAGGGCTAGTTCACAGATAGTTACTGATACAAGTATAGTAACCGATATATCGAGCTACCGAAAGAAGTCTACTGATAGTGTAAGTCTACCGATACATGCAAAGAGATACCGATGAAGAGACAACTACCGATGAAGAGACAGCTACCGATGAAGAGACAGCTACTGATGAAGAGACAACTACCGATAACAAGAGCTATATATAGAACTAAAGTCATCGGTATATGAGTTACCGATGCAAGTTCAAAAGAGCTACCGATGGAAGGTTCTGTGACAAAAGTACACCGTGCACGTCTACCAATAAAAAGCTACTAATGCTCGACCGACCAGTCAAACCCTATACTCTTCATACTATTTATTTAATTAGCTAATGGTTACATTTGATTGTTTTAATGCAGTTAATGTAATTTAATGATATCTGTTGCATATCAGGGAACCGTACCTAGTACCCATGCAAAAGGAGATTATTCTTTTCTGCCGAAGCTGAAAGCTATAAAGTGATGGAAAGAGAACACTGGAAATATAGTGATAGAAGAAACACCTGCATATGACACTCCTTGAAAGCACAAAGAAGATACACGAAGGGTGAAAGAGAATGAGCTTAAAAAGCATTCAAATGTAGAGAATTTTTTCTTATGTCTACATCCATACTCCATGAATGTTGGACATACCTGAAGAAACTTATTCTAGAAGAGAACACAAGTTTCATCTTGAGTGAAGATCTACAACAAACATTTCATGCACTCAGGCTACTAAGATGGACCACGAATCAAAGAAGAAATCGACACTCTGTTTTCTGAGAAAAACCAGAGAAGGACTCAGAAGCTTTTCTGATAAACCAAACGAGACCAGAGCTGCACTGCTAATCACTAAAGCATTTATAAACTCAATCATACATCTCTTTATTGATTCTTACATTACATTGTGAGCAGTGTGTGTATCATGTTTACTTTACACACACACTGTCTCCTGTGCTAAACTGGAGGATTCTTAAATCCTCACTTAAACTCTATGAATCTTTTGTTTTCCTCTTTAAATTGTGGTAGAGGTCGAGTAAGACCTAAATAGCCTGTGAGCTGTTGTTTATTTTTCCCACAAAGAACTGTGGTAGTGGTCTTTGTACCTAGATAGTAGTGTACTGTTGTTTACCCCTGATCCAGGGTGTGGATCAATTTATATAAATTGTTGAGAGGACAAAGTCTTGTCTTGAGACTGAACCTCTTGGATAACTTTGTTGTGATTATATTTTAAGTCTATATGTATTACATATATATATTCCGCTGCTTATTTACTTTGAAATACAATACTATTTTAAAGATACTTTGATAGTTAAATTTGCAAGTGTTTATACTTATTGTAAACCAGTAAGTTAGTTCCAAAAGTTAATTTAATCTTCAAATGAAGTTAACTGAGACCTAATAAATCTTTGAGAAACTAATTGAACCTTTACAATCTGTATAGATTCAATACAACATTACTTTGTTTTTAAATTGGGGTATTTTAAGAGAAATGTTTTTAACAAAAAATTTAATTGGAACTCAATTTACCCCCCCCCCCCTCTTGAGTATCCACACCCACCAATACAACAATGAAGAAAAAAGGTAATGATATCATCATAGAATTATTACATCAAAAACCATCAAAATAAAACTCCAAATCAGAATGAAATATTGAGATTATACAATTATTACTGAAGAATAGACTACAAGAAGATAAAATCAATAAATGAAACACACCAAGTATCAATCAACATATTAATGTGATTAGAGGGACATGAGTCGCACACTACACATCAGAGGAAGTTATGGGTCTGTGGGATGAGTTCAAACCAAATGAAAATATTGGAAATAAATGAAAATAAAATCACAATTAATGATGAATTTATGTAATCAATCATGTTTTTATTGTGTATATGGATCACACATCGCATATGCTGAGAAAGGAATATTTCCATTTTAAGAACACAACGATAAAAAAAATTATTTCATATATTCTGTTTTATAGATACATGTCACTATTAAGATATTATTTTATAATTTAAGATTAAAATTAAATTATTCCACAAGTAATTCTCACATAGTTTGTCCAGTGAACAATTAATGTCATAAAAAAGGCACTCAAATATTAAACCTATCCAATTCCATTAATAATCCCCCTATAGAACCTCCCATAATGATTCCAATTCAACTTATACCTAAAGAGAACCATGTAAATATTTTAACATAATAATAATGTTACACCATTAACTTAATACAAAACATACATCCTTGAAAATTATGTTATTTTCCCGTATACATTATCTCTACTCTTGAATAGCATGATACACACCATCAAAAGTGTATTCAAATAAGTGTCAAGAATTATCCTAAAGAATGTAACATTATTTTAAAACTCTCAACCCAAATGTAATTATATCCCCAAAAATCATGTCTATTGGATCTTATATCTGAGAGACAAGGACACTACATTCCCATTAGTGCCTCATGCTCCCATGCCTCTCGTGAATCAGGGAAAATCTTCAATATACACATACCAATGTTATATTATCCCCATAAAAACATTTCCCTCATAATGAGAAATCCTAGAATGATGTTAAGTCATGGAAAATTTTGGTTCATCATAATGATCATCCTGTACCCAAACTATATTGGTTTATAAATGGTCAATTTAAATATTTGAAGAATGAAACAAATTCTACATCATACTCATATATGTTGGAAGTGATATATGTTAAGAGACATTCCCAATGACCAAAAAACATTAAAAAACACTAAAACCTTGGTACATTGTTTACTTATATTATATGACGTTATAATCCTACCAAGTTGAAATTCATATGAACACTTTACACCATACTAATGAATGTAATGGTTATTGATGATGACCAGTAATGGATTTATATTGGCTTTGTTCCCTAAAAAATCTTTGATGAATCAAATGAGTCATCCTTGTTTTCTATTTGACTAAGAACAATCCAAATAAGGAAACATCACTAAATTTTACAATATAAGGATTATATACATGTAATACTATTTGATTCCAAATAAGATAAATTTTAATAATGGACTTGTATACATTCTTAGAGAAACTCTACCAACACTTAATAAAAATACTGAGATCCACTAATCTTAGCAACATAGTTATGTAGCTCATACTCAATAATAAATATAGCTCATTATTTCTTGGTCTCCATAGATGGATTATACCACATGTTCAAATGTGATTGCGATCCTAATAGCTCGAACACGCCTACCATGACTTTAGATGTAAAATGAGGATACCTATTAGATATTATATAAGTTAAAACACCATACTATGTGAAAATATCTATATCATAGAAATTTCCTAAATCATGACATTGGTATATCTGGAATGGGTATAAAGGAGACTATTTGGTCCATCTTTTCCATAACACCAAAATCACATTTTTTCTTCAAGGGGTATATAGAAACCCAACCATGAAGCCCAAACAAATATTTTCCCACTCCCATGTCTGCATAGGAATTAGAAATAGAAAACATGAAGGTATTTTATTCTAATTTATGACCAATAATAAGGTATTTAAATGAGATTCAAATTCATTCTTGTCTAATCTCATAACTAACCACAAAAATTATTACTGAATATTAAATACCATGTTCATGGTTCTTTGGTGAAGCACATACTATGAGTTATGGATATACCCCATTATATAGTTTTTTAATGGTAAATACAATGTATAGATGTTCTGGAAGTGTAGGATACCTCAGAATATAACATCCACTGCACAATAGTCTCCCTACACAAAATAGATATTAGAATTCTCTGGATAGTATCATCAAACTACATCACCTAAATAATCACCATGTAATGAGGAGAGATTGAATGAATACTCCCCCAAAATAGCTCATACCCATTCTCCTGGACACCTAGATAAAACTTATCCATTGGGGAAATCTGATTCCATTGATATTATGATTATTTCTCATATAGGGTTGAATATTTAAGTCTTATACCATCAAGAATTATATAAACATAACCTTCAGTGTTTGGAATGTTGATATAAAAATCAAAATTTAATCCAAAAAATTCCTATGTTTAATATTATAATAATTTTGAGGTAAATTATAACACAATATTTTTTAAGTAATAAATGTTAACTCTTTCTATGAAATGGTGTAGATACCAAATGTTACGATCATTCAACATATATGGGATATTGAGATCATGTGATATATAATTCTTATCATCTGGCCAAACGTGTCAAGGATAATAGTTTACCAATGTTCACCCTATATATAGATGTAATCCAATCCCAAGCATGATGTGTCATAAAAGAACATATACCCCTTCCCAAAATCTCTAATATTCGACCCTAGTGCAGTAGTAAAAATATTATTCACATAAAAAATAATTATTAAATTTATAATCCAAAATTTATTATTCCCCCTGTATACTCTTTATGTTCATACCTACTCTTTAATGCAGTCTTATGAATTTAATATTTACTTATTATTAGTTATTTAACACATAATAAAATTTCAATCATACATAATCAGTTTAAATATATCAATAGGTCGAAAATATCATCAATATCTGTTCAGAGATATATTTCATCACTGTAATTAAAATTTCTTTCCTATAAAAGCACATATTTGAAGTTTTCTAGAGGTATTATTCAAATTAAAAATAAGCACCACCCTAGGTGAAACTCACCTAAATATAAATCATTTCCCTAACATCTCATCCAAATAACTATTATACTCTATCAATTCATAGGATTCCATAAACTAATAAGTAATATAAACTAGATGAGTACCGAATAATAAATAAAAAAACTAAACCACTCTTCTTAGAGATAATCCAAATAAATATGAAGGAAAATATATCATATACTCATGGAAATTTGGAGTGATATTTTGAAACATAAATATTTTTCTATGTAAAATGTTAACACAAATATTATCTTTCCAAACATCAAACAAGGCGGCCCAAAACTCGCCTACAATGGGTTCTATTATCCCTAAATGAAACAACACCCCACATATGGAATAGTAACTAAGACCCATCAAAGGTAAGAATCAATTAATGTCTTTTTATAAATAATCCAATCCATCCCTAAAAAAATAAACCTATTTTATGTTAGGAAATGGAAAATTCCAGGTTTTCCCAACCATTGATAATGAATAAAAGTACGAAACTGAAGAACCCACTACCTCTTTGTTCTATCATGAGTATTAATATCAACCACATAATACAAAATAAACAAAAGAAGGTTACTCTCATTAAAAACATGGTAAGATATAAACAAGTGATATTTATTATTGTAAAATAAATATTTCACTATAGTTGGTTCAATATTGATGGCACCTCTTACAATTGTTGGATCAACATCATCTTTCTCTAGATGGACTTCTAATATGTGAATAAACATCATTAAAAATTTTATAGGTTGATGCCTCAATTAATAAATCATACAATTGATAAATAATAATTTTGGTCACTGATGATCCCATTCCACTGTGTAGAGTATAAATGATATGGAATAACATATATAGAATTCCTTGGAGACCATAAGAACAACAGGTCTTTGATTCCATAGTAAAAATTAACTTGTAATTCCCATCCTTCCCACATTGTAATGAAGTAAAATAGAATCATCCCAGAATTGTATGAGGTCTATATTATGAATATTATTTACAACCACTATGATAATCATCAAACTTTCATGTTACATTAATAGAATAAAAAAAATTCACGAGGATAAAAAAGAACTCTTTTCAACCAAAACAAAACCACTTGATAATGATCAATAATCAACGTTGTATCCTACACATCATCATTATATGTGAGAATCTGCAATAAAAACTATGATCATATATTTTTTAGGACACCCATATCAATCCTTAAATACATGATCTTATCATTAGATACTGTAACGTCCCAGATCTGGGTGCCACACAACGGGTGACCCGAACCCTGTTAGTTACATGACCTCAAGCGCAGTTCCCCAAATACTAGAGGCTGCTGACTAGCAGCGTGGTCCCAAGGCTGATACTGTTGAAACAATTCCCTCATTTGTCAAAGTGTACCATAACAGAAATAAATATAGCATACAAACACAGAAGCAGTAAAATATATCGAGATGAAATGTACAACAGAACTAAAGTAAAAGATAACCAAAAGTAATATATATATATATATATGATTTAGTATGTCCCTAATTCTAAGAAAGAAACCAAAACAGGATACATTGAAATCTAATAATATACACTACAAGGTACAAGTATAGAAAAACAAAACCAAAATAGTTCAATAAGAACCCAGCAGCATTCCAAGACTAAGCTCAGTCCCATGCCCTCCTACTCCTTGGAAACAATCATATACCTGTATAGGGACCATTTCCCTTATCGACACCTACAACAATATCCTATATTTTGGCCCAAGACATGACCCAAACATGGTGTGAGAAATAAATCCTAGTAGGAAACCACCAATGGACGGTGCCAAACTATCAGTGAAAATGTGCTACAATAGTGTGCAATAATGAAATGCAGTAAATAATGAATTACTAAAAAGTAACCATTCTTAATAATTACAATAACATTTTAATGATTATATAACAATTCAATATAATTTAATAATGAGTTTCCCAAGAACCATCCTTGACTGAAAATCTCATATACCAGGGCCACAACAGAACCACTACAGGATATATAACATGTGAAAGATATTAAAAATACCAAGCATGTGCTTTTAGATGGAAGGTACCACATAAAAAATCACCAAAATAAATATTCAAAGTAAAAATGTCCCCATACATGCAAATCCTTACCCAAAGGCAAACATAAATTAAACCCTCATGTGACTGCCCTTAGGCATAACAAATATTTCCCTCAGGCATATGAGGTATTGCCCTCAGGCATAGAAGCTACTTCCCTCAGGCATAAGAAATGTTCCCCTCAGGTGAGACAAAACATTGCCATCAGTCTAAACAAAACACTACCCTCATGCGTTCCATAGGAAAAGAGAGTAACTGGGCCAAGCCCAAAGCATAAATAAGAGGTTTATATATTTTTCTCCCACGCAAACTCAAAACATGCTATCATCACGGCACTCCCACAGGTATCCTGGCCAAACAGCTAAACAAGGTAAATGCACCCTCAGGGTGGCCCTGGATCCTAACAATGATCCCAAATAGTAGTTTATATTTTATTCATCGTATTTCCTATGAAATTATAGGAATCATAAAAGTCAAGGCCTCAGCCACACGACACGCCTAACATGGGTGCGTGGCACAACAATACACAAAATCAACTCGACAGTTGGAAGTAAACACAAGACCACCTACATCAATATCCTCTTGTTGATATATGTGAAAGGCGCCTTCGGGAACAACCATGAATGGTGTAGATCTGAGATAAACATTTTCCGATTCAACCCCAAAAAAACATCCCTTAGGAAAAAAGTTGGAAAGAAAGACTCAAGGAAAGAGAATACCTTACTCGCGCGGTTCAAACGAGATTGGCGGCGGAATAATCATAGTCCCAATGAGAAATCAAGAGCTTATCCAAGTCTCGATCTCCTCTCCTGGTGCTCTGTGTTTGTTCTATGCCTCCTCAGCCGAATGAGGAGGCTACTTCATGTTTTTAAAAAAAACATAACTAAACGGCATGTACTCCCAAGTACATGGTGTGTACTCTCTTTTTAATTGTTCACTGGAGGAAACTCTCCATCATATTTCTTTTCATCTTCCAACTGATTAAATGGAGTTTATTAATAAATACACGGTGTCTACCATCGTTTCTCTATAGGGTAATTTTACCAACATACTGTTCACCAGCCGACTGATTACACGTTGTGTATTCCTAAGTACATGGTGTGTAGTTAGTTTATACACCCTAAATCACCAAAAATCCTACACTCCCTGTCTTCTCATCCCACGTGGCCAAAGAACACAGCATGTAAAAAGGTACATGGCATGTACCCATAAATTTTTTATTTTTCAAACATTTTCCTTGTTTTCTAAAAAATTCTTAAGGAAAAAGTAAAATAAGAAACGCGTACCTCATGAATAAGAACCGAGTTCTTACAAAATTCCCCCTTAAAGCTATTCATCTTCTAATTTCCCTTCTAAGGGTAGTGAAGATAAGGCTGAGAACAATTCTGGAAACTGAGCACGTACATTGTTCTCCTGCTCCCATGTTTTGTTTTGCACCCGGTCATGCAGCCATAGCACCCGTACGAGAGGAACAGACCGGTCTCGGAGAAATTTCATTCTATTATAAACAATAAAAATTGGATGCTACTCATAGGTTGCATCAACCTGCAGTTCAATCTCCTCAGGCTTAAAAATGTGATATGGATGTGAGTGATGACGATGCACTTGGGAAACGTGGAAGACATCGTGCATATCACAGTACCTCTGTGGTAATTGAAACTGAAATGCAACCGGCCCGACTCTCTCTAGAATCTCAAACATCCCTATATACCTCGGTAATTGTTTACCCTGTCTCCGGATCCACCTATGTCTCAACGTTGGTGAAACATGCAAGAAAACATGATCACCGACCTTGAACTCCAATGGTCTTATGCAGCGATCAGCATAAAATTTCTGATGTGATTGTGGAATATCCATCCTCTTTTGAATCAACTAGACCTGCTCTGATGTCTCCTGCCGGAGACATGGTCCCAGTAAAGCTGCCTCACCTTCCTCCAACCAGAACAAAGGTGATCAGCATTACCTACCATATAAAGTCTTGTAAGGTTCCATCTCAATAGTTTCCTGAAAACTATTATTGTAGGAAAACTAGACCAAGGGTATGTGATTCTACCAATATCTCACAAAGTCTAGGAAGCATACACACAACATTTCCTCTACCACCTCTTTTGTATGCTCTAACTGACCATCTGTTTGAGGGTGGTAAGTTGTGCTCAGAAACACCTATATACCCAATGCCCTCTGAAAACCCTTCCAGAAACAAGATGTAAAATGGGAATCCCTATATAAAATGATAGAATGAGGGACCCCTTTAAGACATACTACCTCTTAGATATTCAACTTACTGATATCGTCAACACTGAAGGTCTCCTTGATCAGTAAAATGTGAGCTACCTTCGTAAGTTTGTCCACAACAACCCATACGACATCATTTCTTCAAGGTGAACTCGGCATCCCAGTCACAAATTCCATCGTGACATCATCCTATTTCCACTCTAGAATGGATAACTGTTGTAACAGTCTCGTAGGTCTATGATGTGCCGCCTTCACCTACTGACAGGTATGACATCTCATAACAAAACTAGCTACCTCTCTTTTCATACTCGGCCACCAATACTGACATCTGATGTCACAGTACATTTTGGTAACTCCAGGATGTACTGCCAAAGTAGAAGCATGAAATTTCTACATCAACTCCTTGCATATATCCCCTAGAACTCACACTCATCCATGATTACGTAGTACCTCGTCATCACCCATCGTCCAACCAAAAGAAGGGTCATCACTTACCACCGACTCCTGTAGAACCAGGCCTTCTGAATATGATAGTTGTCTCATCCTCAATCTATCCAGGAGGGTATAAGTCACGACTAAGGATGAAAGATAGGTTCTCACCTGACTATCGTGCACCGCTAAATGCTTCTCAGAGAATAATTCCATATGCTGCAACTCACCACTATTCTCCTGCACTACCTGTATCTATGTCCTCATACTCAGTGAATTAGCTACTTAATTACCCTTACCAAGTGTATAGGCAAGCTCAATGACTAAGGACATAAGGTATTCAACCCACCATCACTGTCTCAAATTCAAGTCACACTGGATAACGATGTATTTTATACTTTTTTGGTCCGTAAACACCACAAAATGTTCTCCCAATAAATAATATCTCCAACAACGTAACACATGAACAACTAAAGATAACTAAATATCATGCATCCGGTAATTACTCTCAGGTGGCCTCAACTGCCAAGTCCCATATGAAACTACTAGGTCACCCTGCATCAACACTGCTCCTAGCCCGATATCTAATGCATCATATTAAACTGTATAGCTATTCCCTTTCTCTGGAATTATCAGGACTGGTGCTGATGTCAAAATTCCCTTCATCTCCTGAAAGGTTGTCTCATAGGATTATGACCAAATGAACTTCATACCCTTCTTAGTCAAACCCATGAACGACACTACTATGTGGGAGAAGTCCTGTATAAATCACTTGTAGTAAACAGCCATCCCCAAGAAAATCTATATCTCAAACACGTTCATAAACTACTCCCAGGAAACTACTACACTCACTTTCTCTGGGTCTACTGCAACTCCTACATATTAGAAAATACGACCCCAGAAGTGTATCTGGTCTATACAAAAGTAGAACTTTGAGAGATTAGCATATAACTGATCCTCCCTCAGTGTACTTTGTACAATATCAAGATGGTCGGCATGTTCGTGTCGAGTGTGAGTGTACACCAAGATATTGTCCACAATGACTACCACAAAAGAATCTATATTTTGATGTAACACACAATTTATCAGAGCCATGAAAACTGCTGCCGCATTTTTCAGTCCAAATAGCATGACCAACTTCTCGTATAGTCCATATCAGCTCCGAATGGATGTAAGAGGTATGGTCGATGGTCTAACGTGAAACTGAAGATATCTGGATCTCAAGTCAATCATTGAGAACACTCGTTCTCCTCGAAGTTGATCATAAACATCATCAATCCTTGGTAAGGGATATAGGTTATTAACCGTCAACTAGTTTAGTTTCTGATATTCCTTTCAGAGTCTGAGGTTACCATTTTCCTTCTTCACAAAGAGGATAGGAGAACCCCATGAAGAAGTACTAGGTCGGATGAAAACCATTGCTCGTAATTCCTCTTACTACCTCTTTAACTCCTACAATTCTAGTGTAGCCATCCTATAAGAAGAAATGGACACCAGTGTCGCTCATGAAAAAAGGTCAATAGAGATATCCACCTAACGCGTTGGAGGTAGACCTAAAAAGTCATTCGGGATGACATCCTTGAAACGATTTACCACTGGAGGGAATTCCTTCTGACATGTTCCTTGGTCATCCAGATATAAACTCGCAATCTGGGATGTCACTCCACCTCGCCCACGATGCTCAGGTCCAGCTCAGATCATCGGGACATTCCATTCTCCCTTTTATAAAAACACTCCACCCTCTCCTGCTATGAATCTCACCTTGTGAAGATAGCAATATACAAAGGCTCGAAAGGGTACCAACCTGTCCATCCCCAGAATGAAATCATTGCTCATCATCGATAATAATTAGAGGTCCCATACAAAGTGACACCCACCAAACTCTAGGGGGAAATACTTGAACAGATGCACACATTCTATTAAAATTCCCAATTGAGTGTCTAGCATCATGATATCAGAAGAAGAAGAAGAAACACAGAGCCCAATTATCTCTACAACGGGCACAGATATAAAACTATGTGTAGCAGCAGTTTCGAAAAGTACAGTAGACAAAACATAGGAAACAAGAACAGTTACTTTGATAGTGGAAGGACCAAAATCCTACTCATATTGGGTATGTTGCAGTACATATATCTTCCCAGTGCCATGACTCTGCGACATAGCCTGGCTACCGTGATATGACATTCCCTACTATCTCTGAGATTCTGGTGTCTAGCTACCACGACCACAACCACTTCTTCAGCATGAACATCCTGATGTAACCCAATTTCATGACTGGTAAGAAGCTAATGGCCCTTCTCCTACACACGGAGTCTTCACTGAAACCCTCTCACTATTCACCGATGAAAATGCCTGAAAAAATAACTGAACATGGCCAACCATGCCGCAAGCTTGGCCCTCCACTGGGTCACATGGATACAACAGTCTCTTGTGCTCCCTTTTCCACGCTAGTAGCACATTTTCTGGAAACTTGAAGAATTAATATTTATATTAATTCCACTGTGACAGAAATCCACATGCCTTTTCCTTTTACCAATAGAAATAGTATCAGATACAGTTTGCAAACAACCCTAGTCCGCACCACTGGCTTCTGGTAGGTTCCGCTCAACAAACAACCCCTAGTTCACAATAGCATTCACTATAGGAAACCTGAAAACATTCACCAGCACTCAGATGGCATATTGAAGACCATACTCAATTATTCTAGCCCTTAATGTCTCATCACACACCAGAAGAGGTAAAAAGCATTGTAGTTCGGTAAATCAGGAAGAATAGTCCATCACAGACATGGAGCCCTACTGTAGATTCATGAACTCTCGAGCTCGATATTCCCTTAGCATCTCTAGAAAGAAAAAGTCATAGAAGAATTCCTGTAAATCATCCCATTCCATGTCTCAGTGATTCTAAGTCTGGGTGGTAATATCCCACCATCTCTTTGCGGAATCACGTAGCATGTATGTATTGTGCTTGACCCTCCTCCCAGGAGGCTTCTCCAGATTTTCAAAGATAGTCTTCATAGAACCCAGGCATGACTCTGCAGCCTGTGGTCCACCATCCCCTAAAAACGTAGGCGGATGCTGCTGCTGGAATATATGTTTTAGCTCCACTGTAGATATGGCAGTTGTCAGTGCTCCCTAGAAGGTCGGCAAGAACTGCATGAAGCCTTCATGAAACTGGGCATCAGGGCCCATGTTCGGTACAACGACTGGCGCTGCATCTGGCACTGTTGGAGGATCCATCGGTAGCCCATGGCCTACTTTCTATGGAGTATATTAATCACCACTCTCTTGGCGAACAACTCAGGGTCACCTTGGTGGAATAAATCTACAAGGTCAAACACATGCCTTAGATTAAGATCATTAAGAACTACGAATTAGAATCTTAAGAAGGGAGAAGGAGAAAGAAAACATTCAAGTTTTATAAAACAAGACTACACGACATGTATAACAACTACACGGAGTGTTCCTATAAGTCATTCAAATGGGAGTCTACTTCTTCTATAACAGGTCATGTAAAACCCCAAACACGCGTTTTGTTGTCCATAAAAATGGCGGGTAACATAATTTTCTTCCCCTGCCTAGGTCCTTCTACATGGCTAAGCCACACGACTCTCCTTAGAATAAATCTACATGGCGTGTATCTGGTCTACACAGTCTGTACCCTTATGCCCTTACATGGCCGTGTTATGATGCCGACCTAGGAGTGTCTCAACCCTAGGAACACGGCGTGTTACATAGGCACACGACGTGTACACCACCCCGTCTCCCCAACCACATGGCCAAGTACACATTGTCTCTCGTTGGTCAAGACTGCACGACATGTCCCACAGGTACACGGCGTGTAATAAACGTGCTTCACCGACCCATGTTGTTTGAGACATGGCCAGATACACGGCTCACACTACACGTCATGTTTCAGAAGGACACGACATGTACGAGAAGAGGCAACACCGGCCCGTTTTGTTAGTTACACAACTGGATCCCAAGATCACACTACACAGTGTGTTTAGCCGGTACACGACGAGTTCTAGTATGTGTTTCCCTATCCCTTGATTCTTCCTACATGACCTATGACACGACTAGAGACTACATGGAATGTATATAAGGTACATGACATGTAATTAAAAATATTTCATTTCTTCATGAACAGAAGAGTACATGGAGTGTGTTCGTAGATCCACATGCCGTGTTTTCTAGGTTTCTGGACAATATACCTCAAAAACTACTCCAGAGCCCCATTTTATTTAAATTTTAAGCGTTGGTATGCCATATTCCGATCTTTGGGGGGCCATACTCCACGTGAACCAATTTTTAGCACCTGACATTTCACATTATAGTACAAAACGTAACAAAAGGATATATCATGATATGCTAAATTCTTGTCCAAGAGAGCCTATAATTCTCTGGAACCAATGTTTAACATCTATAAACCCAACCGTAACATGTACCAATTCATTATCAACATTAAGAATTTCTATCAAGTAACCTATCACAACAACATTCATTTTCTAGCACAAAATCAATAACAACAACATGTAATTTTTAAAGAACCTACATGGCCTGGAAATTATGCATGACATGTGATTCTAACATGTGCCTAAATTATGCATGAGATGGAATACCCTCATCTCATCAGACTGAGACTAAATAAAACCCAATATAAAAATACAATATCACACCACAAGTAAGTCACCCAATGGTGAAAATCAAATCTACTATAAAATTGCAAAACCAGAATATTTGAAATTAAATGAGGTAAATTGGATTTTTCCTATACGCGGGTTAGCTACACCCGGACACAACTTATTACCAAATACCCCTTCTGTCCTATCCATGGATATATGCTCCAACCAGTAAGTCAAGAAGAAATGAACCCTCTGATACTGATTTGTAACGTCCCAGATCTAGGTGCCCCACAACGGGATCCCCTAACCCGTTTCATCACATGACTTCAAGTGCATTTCCCCAAATTCTAGAGGCTTCCGACAAGACGTGAGGGCCCAATACTAAGAGTGGGAAACTATTCCCTCATTTTTCAAAGTGTAGTGCAACAAAAATAAATATAGCATACAAACGTGGAAGTAGTAAACAATATCGAGCTGAAATGGACAATGCAACTAAAGTAAAAGATAACCAAAAGTCATATATATATATATATATGATGAAGTATGTATCTAGATATAAGAAATCATCCAAAACATGATACATTTAAATCTGATGAAATAAGTAACATGGTATAAGCACAAAAAAAACAGTGCAACAGGAACCCTGCATCATCGCAAGCCAAATATTGGTCACATGCCCTCCTACTTCTCGGCAACAGTCATGTACCTGTATAGGGACCCTTGACCTTATCGACACCTGTAGAAATATAATCTGTTTGGGCTGAAGACATGACCCAAATAAGGTGTGAGAAATAAAACCTAGTAGGAAACCAACATTGGCATGTGCCCAACTGTCAGTGAAAATGTTTAGTAGTAGAGTGCAATAATGAAATGCAAAAAACTAAGAAGTACAAAAATGTAACCACTCCTACCAATTACATTACCCTTTTAATAATTATTTAACATTTACATATAATTTAATTATGAGTTTCCCAAGACTCAAACTCGACCAAAAATCTCCTATACCAGTGCCATAGCAGAACCACAATAGGTAATCTAACAAGTGAATTATAATAGTAATACCAAGATTGTGCTTTTATCATGGAAGTTACAACATAATAAATCACCACAATGAATATTCAATGTAAACATGTCCTCATACATGAAAATACTTAACCTTAGGAAAGAAGAAACGAAACCCACAGGTGACTGCTCTCAGGCATAATGAATATTGCCCTGAAGAATATGAGATATCACCCTCGGGCATAGAAGCTACTACCCTATGGCCTAATAAATGTTTCCCTCAGGCTAAGAAAACATTTCCCTCAGGATAAACAAAACATTTCCATCAGGAGTTCCATAGTAAAAGCAAGTAACTGGGGAGATCCCAAATCATAATCAAGCGATTTATATATTTTTCATCCCCAGAAAACTCAAAACATTCAATCATCACGGCATACCCACGGGTATCCAGGTCAAATGGATGTACAATGGAAACACACCCTCGGGGTGGCCCTGGATCACAACAACAATCCCAAAAAGTAGTTTATACTTTATTCATTATATTACCTATGGAATTTTAGGTATCTTAATGGTCAAGTACTTAAGAATACGTCACCCCGAACATGGGCGCATGGCACAACAGTACACAAAATCAACTCGATAGTTGGAAGTAAACACAAGACCACCTACCTCGATCTCCTTTGATCGATATACGTGAATTGCGCCTTCAGAAACAAACAAGAACGATGTATATCTGAGATAAAATTTTCCTGTTCAACCACAGATAACTTCCCTTAGTGATGGAATTTTATGGAAATACTCAATAAGAGGGAAGACCTTACCCGCGCGGTTCAAACGAGACCGACAGAGGAAAAATCGGTGTCCCGGTGAGTGATCGAGAGCTTCTCCAAGTCTCGGCTTCCTCTCTAGGTTCTCCTGTTTCGTTCTACTCCTCCTCTATCGAATGAGGAGGATACTTCCTATTTTTAACAAAAAAACAAAACTACACGACATGTACTCTAAAGTATACAGTGTGTACTTTCTTTTTAACAGTTCACTTGTGGAACTCTCTACCACCTTATTGTTCATCTTCCAACTGATTACACGACGTTTATTATTAAATACACAGCATGTACCATCATTCCTATAGTGACTACTTCCACCACCTTAATGTTCACTTTCCGACTAATTACATGGCATGTAGTTTGTTTTTACACCCTAAATCATTGACAAACCTACACGCCCTGTATTCTTATCCCACACGGCCAAAGGTCACGGTGTGTGAAAAAGTATACAGCATGTTCCCATAAATTTGGTATTTTTCCCACAATTCCATTGTTTTATAAAAAACACTTAATGTAAAAGGAAAATAAGAAACTCATAAATCGAGAATAAGAAACAGGATCTTAAAGATACTACTTTAAGAAAAATTTCAATAATCTCAGTAAAACTATTTGTGTATTGTGTAACAACCCTGTAACGAAAACCTAGAGTCATACAATAATAAATACGGTATTACATTTTCAAAAAAGCATTATAAGATAAATGATATATGTCTATAAATTGACACTTTTGAATGATAAGGTATAAAAAATAATTAGGTACAACAATAACTAGATTAGTTCATCATCATGGGTCACAACATATTCTAAGATAAACGCTCAAAAAAGTCACATTTAATAGGTGGTACACATATCCTCCTCTTACCACCAATATACATGGTCCCAAGGATTATGCACATATTAAACTTTTATGGGGGTGTTTTCCATTTGAGTATACATAACATACTATAAAGTACAAACTCTTGAATGAAAAGGTATCATGTTTCCTAAATATCCTATAAAGATGTCACCATTTTTCCTTAATCAGTTCAATACACTAAACCATTTATTCTTTCAATTTAAGTAAAATAATTGACTCCATTGAATATATATATTTTCAGTAAAATATTATTCCATGTTGAAAAATATTAAAGACATATCAAATCTGGATTAAATGAAAAAATTATATACAATATTTCTATAATGTTTTTGGAGTGAAAAAAGAGGTAAATAATCATTCACATGTAATCATAAAATAAAAAATAACATAGAACCATATAATAATACATGTGGTCGATTAATTTTGGGTATTATAATCCCCACAAATCTCAATACGTTTTCTTGGGTCAATGTGCACACACATCCATTAGCTCAATCCACCGAGATATAACTCCCCATTAAGAAAATAATGGCTTATTATGTTTATGAAAGAGTTTTCATCCTCAATCCATAAATATGTAGTCTTATTCTTATGTTATTGTTCTAATTATATAAAAAATAATTAGAAACAAATATGCTCTTATAAATCAATAATAATATCATTGAAAACTAAAAAAAGTTCCCATAAATTAAAAATATTAGTTAAAAAATTCATATTTTCAAAATAACTTTTTAATTAAAAAAATAGTTTTTTATTAATTAAAGAATTTATGAATTCATCATTTAATTTATACCATTTCTCCCAAGTTTCAACATAAATGAATTTACTCAAATAAATTTCCAAATAAATCCATTATTTAATCAAATCCTCAAAATAATTCAATTATATTGAAATTGGTGGGATTTAAAATTAGCATTCTTTATTCAAAATCAAACAATTATCATCTCAAATTAAGGAATTTAAATATTTTTAATCATTTTTCAAATCACCAAAAAATCAGATATATGAAATCAAAATATATTTCAATAAAAACCAACTCAAACTGTGCAAGTAACGTAACCGCAACCAACACCCTGTTTCTGAAGATCCCACCGCCACCGACCAAATCGACCGCATCAGACAAAACGAAACCCCAACGCACTCACCTAAGAAAAGATGGAACCCCAAAAACTGATGATGCATGACCGTGACCTTAAAATACTGAGAAGCTCACCTTAGGAAAACAACAAGCTTCCGAGAAGAAAAACAAGAGCTCTCCGAAGTGTATGTAGTAGACAAGGACAAGACTTACACCTGCAGATCTAAACCAGCAACCACAGAAGCCCATAATTCATCTCCACAGCATGAGAGGAGACCGCAAAACCACAAGATTCCACTGTAGTAGACGGGTTATTTTCATGAATTTGACGCTGAGGGGGATTCTAGAGGGGTCTTCCGGCATGGTGATGTTGGAATGGTGAAAAGTCAGGAGATCAATTTTGCAGTTTGACCCTCCTATGGATGCGATGAAGATGGTGGTCTGTCCGATTGTCCCGGTGATGACCTATGAGTTTCCGTTGACCTCTCCGACGACCTCCAAGGCTGGTGACGCATGATGATGGGATCATGGCTCGAGGTGGGGCACATGGTTTATGGTGGAATGTGGTTGGTTTGATTTTGAATTTTTAATTTCGCTAGATTCTGTATGAAGGTTGGGATATTCTTGTACAGTTTCTGGTTTTCCTTAACATGGTTTGGGGTACCGGAACCCATAAACCGACTTTCGATAATGGGAAAAAATGATTTTCATAAATGGGAAACATAAATCAAATCTTTAAGCATGAGAAATATTTGTCATAAATCATTTTTAGATAGTGTAAATTCATCACGATTCATATAAACCAATAAAGGAATAACATTTAGTTAAAAAGTAGCTAGAGACAAATTTACAATGTATTTACTTATTTCATAATATAATACATTCTCTTGATATAAGATCATTTTTTACAGTTTAAATAACATCATGTTGTAGTCCCTTCTCATGGATTGTTCCTAGTGAAAAAATATTATGTTGTAAACTAACTATTTTCCTCATATATTCTTTGTGTAGCTAATTTTCATCAACACCCCCAAAAAAGATACAATCAATCATCCAATTATACATGGATATAATGGGAACCCTATAAAATACTGTATACATTTAAACCCATAATACATTAATCCAATCAAACATATATACCCTGTAATTATGTAAATTTCTATGAAAAATTCACTCAATTCTCAAAAGTCTCAGAATTCACCCAAATAAATATTCAATTAAAACCTGAATAAATAAATGAAATAAATATGGTAACATTATGTTATAATATTTTCTCAGTTTAACTATAATATTTTATAAATGTATCATATTATATATCTATATGATGGAGTTCACAAATCAGATATGTATATTAAAAATTTGGAAGGATTTTTATGTACTCGTGATAGTTATTTGTGTAATAACTAAATTGAGATCTATATATGATAAATAAAATTCCATGATAAATGTATTTATATTTAGATAACAACTAAAAGATCATGATGTTTATGTAATGAGATATGATCTTCAAAAATAGTTTCATAAAAAAAATTCATGATTAACTTTTTTATTGTGTATATTTATCAAATAAATTTTTCTATGAGAAATGTGAAAATATTAAATGAAATTGGGTAATAAATAATGAAAAATTTTAAAATATGATTGAATAATTTGTGTACTATTTTGATTAGGATTTATGTTGTTAATATGACATAATTTTTCATGAATATAATATAATTGAATTATAAATAATTTTTGAATTAATCGGAAATAGAGGACATGATATTGGAATCAGATTTTATTTCTAATAGATCTAAATTATCCAATACTGATTAACATACGATTATAGTTCAGAAGGATTAACTAATTCTAATGATTAGATTATTATTCCTGATAACATCTGTGTGTGATAATATTTTTGATATTAAAATTTATTCATGGCTCAAATATAACCCAATGGATATTCTACATATGAAAATAAATTTTATTTTTTAGAAAATTAATATAAATTATGATTATAGAATGATGAATTAAAATAAAAAATCAAAATGTATTTTCATAAATTTTATATTTTATAATGATGAGATTCGAGAACATAAATAATTTTTAAAAGGACATATTTTTATATGAAGATGATGTGCAGATTTACAATCCTTGAATAAAATTTATATCACACTACAAAAAATAAAACATCTGTAAGTAGTTTAATAATAGTTTATATATATATATATATATTTTGCAGACATCATTCCTTGAATAAGTATCAATATATATGTCATATAAAACAATGTTATTCAATGTAAAAATTGATGTGTATTTTATATACAAAAATATGTTCTACAATATGAGTTTATGAAAAATAGGAAATTTACATCTCCTTTTATGCGAAGATATTATAGCATGACTATAATATTGAGTTGGCTTAAGTTAATGGAATATTTGAGGATATCATGAATATAAACATGAATAATATTATTTTAAAATTAATTGGAGTTTTTTGGGATGGAATTATTTTCCAATATATATATGTATATATAAATATATATATGTGTGTGTGTAACGATATTACTCAATCCAAAGATTCATTTATATTGAAAAAATTGCTATAATATAGAAAATATATCAAAAAAATATAAACTCAATCCCAAAACATGAAATATAATATTCATTGGACCATATTTAATTTAATTTGGATCATTAGATATTATTTTACTAACATCTCCCTTAATATTGTCCACACATTTCATCCATTGAGAAATGTTACTTTATATTATTATCTTGTAAAATTTGAATGATATTCACTAGTGATTAAAAACATGTGACCAGGAATAAAAAACAATTATTCATAATTTGTTGCATTATACGCATTTATGAAAAAATAAATCTAGGATATGTATCTAATTATAAATATCATGATATCAAATGATTTATTTATATGACATTATATAACCAAATAGGTCATTGTATGGGAAGTTATGGGAAAAAAATTATCATCCTGGTGAAATTAATCCGCAACAATGGCATGTAAACATGTAATAATAGTAAAAACCATTAAAAGATAACAAATGATAGTGTCACCATCATAATAAAGAAATAAATTATTTCATTGTTGACCACTAATATGACCAATAAAATGTTAATCTAGAATTATTACCTCTATCCTATAACATTTTCCATTATGCATGACTACCTAAGTACCATAGTTAACTTTTG
Organism: Viscum album; assembly: GCA_963277665.1. Taxonomy (NCBI): domain Eukaryota; kingdom Viridiplantae; phylum Streptophyta; class Magnoliopsida; order Santalales; family Viscaceae; genus Viscum; species Viscum album. The sequence continues at coordinate 448,081,497 of OY728160.1, forward strand.
TGATATAAAACACTACCAAATTAATTGTATTGAAATATTATAACCAATAATTATATAGAGATAAATTATATATATGTCTTTGAAATTAAATCTATCATATATATTTCTAACCAAAACTCATAGAATGAAAATGTGATACCTATCATTTCCATAATACAGACCATATGATTACATCAAGATCTACATTACATGAAAAAAGGGTCAACAATAAAAGAGTAATATATCATAATAAGGTTAGATACTAATAAAAGAATCATATCTAAAATGAAAATATATTATATTATGATTGAGTATAAAATTGAATTAGAAAATAATAAAGTAGTTTTGGACGAAAACTGTAAACATGGTTGTAAAAAATAATGTTATAAATCAAATTAATGACTGTTTTTTCAGATGTTGATTACAAGACCATTTCAATTGTAATCTTAAATGAATCAGTAATAATTTATACTTAAAAATAAATAATTATTATTTATTGAAATGTAGTATAGATTATATATAATAGTTTATAATTAAAAGAAGAATCCTCTATGAAATATAGTAATTACTATATAAAATCCACATTGATTAATGGGTTATAAGTTATCATTTTGAAAATATAAAAATATTCATAGGAATAGAATATAATAAAAAAGAAGTTATTATATAAAACTATTCAAATAAGAAAAAAATGTGCTATGAAATAATATAGACAAATATGAGAAACAGATGGTTGATATTATATAAATAATTATTATCAAATGCATATTCATATGAAGAATGAAATACATACTTTAACAATGTTTTTAAATGGAAATTTTCTTTCCATAAATGTAAATAGAATAAAACATATTCATTCAGAAAATATAGTAATGTAATAGTCCTGTCATACTATAGTCATGGAAAAATGGTTATGGCGAAATTAAATAGATGTTGATTAAACGAGATACTTACAATAGAATCTAGTACTGTCAGACACACTATAAAATCATATTTAGTCAATATTGATTATAATTAATCAATTTTAAATTCATATTTATATTCATTTCAATGTATACCAATAAATTATAATTTCATATAATAGATTTATTTATCATTGTTGTTTGAAATTAATATTTATTTATTATTAGACTATTTTTCATGCATTAACATTGCAATTATTGTTTTTTTGATGATGTTTTCCCAAATTTTGATCATCTATATAATAATCATATATGTTCTTTGACATTTTTTATAATTTTATATATGATGAATTTTTTGAGTAATTATTAATATATACATGTATGTGAATTTTTATTCAATATAATGAATTAATGTTGTATCTGAATATTAAAATATATTTACCTTGATAAATTATTAAAACATCTAAAATTTTTAATTATTGTATCTTATTAAATGTATATATGTCTTACTAGTCATTTAATATATAATATTTTTAACATCCTACATGTCATTGGTTAACCATACCAAACAAAATCAAGCTATAAAAACTAAATGTCGTAAAAAAATTTATTCTTACTAATAATGATATTTTTTGAAGATTAATTATTTCCAAAAAATTATTAAAGTGATATATATAATTTATTATGGTCTGGGAGAAAAGAAAATAAATAAATAATGACATTTATAATAAACCATCAGATGAAGACATGTATATTCTTTTAAATAGTCTTATGGAAATGTTCTATTTGAGACTAATTCTCATTATATAATGTTAAAAAATGTTATAGAGTAAGGAAATGTGAATAATATGAAATTTCATTAATGATGAAAAAATTATTTCAATTCATCTAGTGGTGTATTGGATGGTTCTTTTTACAGCTGAGCTTTAGTGGATTTTTATAAATTTAAATTTCACTATAGAATATGTATTGTTATTTCTCAGGGAATGTTGACTCAATGTTGAAAAGTAATTTAAATATACAAAGGGGAGAGAATTTATTCTACCATCCCATAATTTATTGATAATTTAATTTGAATTTCAATTAATTTACTTATTTATAATCCCATTAGTTCATTTTTCATGCACAATGTTAACACATTTATTATAAAGATGATTTATTTTAATAAATAACACTATTATTTAATATAAAAATATTTTGTAATTTTTTTATATTATAAAATAAATATTATTAGACTCAAATGTTTATAATAGATTAAATTAAATTTAATATAATAATATATAATACACAAAAATAATTTTTATACTTTCACTTTTTATGAATATGAATATATTTATTTTTATTCATTTAAAAATAATAAATAATATATAAGTTTGATTCTTTTTCATGTTTAATCAATAAAATAAAATAAAATAATATTATCCAATTGATTCAATTAGATAATAGTGAAAATATATAATTCATATAAAACTTTTCATTAAAAAATATCCTGTTTTAAAATTAAATGTTTATAATCAAAACTCATTAAAATGTATCATTTATGATCTAAATTAAATTAAATTTATCAATAATTATTTATACAAACCTAAAGTAATAGTTATTTTATATTTAATCATTAAATGTAATTATTTAAAAATATCAAATGTGTAAAAATACATGTAATAATAAATAAAATATTTTTAAAATATAATTTGACTCATTAATAAATATATGATTATTTAATCCTAACCAATATATATGTATAAATAATTAATACCATATAATATGACCATAGGATATGATCAACAATTTAGGTTGTTTTGGGTGGTCATTCATCTAACATGGATATCCTTAATATTTCTTTCAGAAGGAAAATCTTCTAATGATGATTTTTCTAATGAAATTATATTTACAATTTGTCATGGGATTAATCTAGTCAAAATCAATGAAAATATTCCTTGTATAAATTACATGAAAAATATACCTCATATAGAATACTATGAATAATGAATCTTTTTGTTTTTTTACATTATCTATTGTTTTTTATACTATTTGTTTATTTATATAATCCCATCATAGTGGTATTTTAATAATGTATTACTAAAAATTATGAGATTATTTTTTCATATATCCTATTATGTAATAAAAAATAATATAAACCCAATTTCAATACAAATGAATCAAAAATATAATCAAAATGACCGAATGACTGATGGCCATAAATATATCATTCATAATTAATTGATATATATATATCAATATATATATATATTATTTTCACTTATAATAGTATATATTATATTATTTAACTTATTTTTTATGTCGTTAAAATATTTGATATTTTCATATTCTTTATATTGTTATCTTGGGTTTTATAATGAATGTGGATTATTTTGATATTGATAATTTCAATCAATTTGTATTTTTTATTACATATGGGTTTTCCATTTTTTTCCTAATTCTGTCTCATTTAACCATATTATAATCAATTTAATTTGGTGTTATAATATTATACCTCAATGAAATAATTAAATGAATTTTTTACTATGATATTTAATGTAATGCGATCTTTTATATAGTTATCATAAATTTTAAACCATATGTTTTTTGAGTTACATTGTACCCCCATTAATGAATTTATCACATAAAAATTCATTACATAGGTGAAAAAATATTATGTTGTATTGTTATATCTGTAGGATCCAAGGTGTCTTCAACAATCTTATGATTTATATATATAACATTGACCACATGGGTGTCTTTCTTTTGATGTATATTATATGTTAGGAAAATATCTCCATTGGTAATTTTTAATAATAGATATCATGTTCTTATTTCGTAGCTTCTGAGTTCAGTACATGAAATTGATGTCATATATACATAATCAAATTTGACACATAATAAAAATAAGGATCTTTGGTGTTTCTTTTATTATATCATCGTAGTATACTATGAAACTTATTATTTATCAAATAAATTTGAGTTCATGGTATCTTGCATTAGAGGAAACAAATAGATTTAATGAAACCTGACATACTACTAAAAATTTATTATATTTATCACCTATATTGTTTAATATATTTCATGGAAATGATTAAATAAATTATGAATGTATATTTTTATACATTTATTTCAAATGGTTTCTATTGTGACCAATTAATTAAAAATAAAAAAACCATTTGAAGATAAATGAAACCTTTTTATGAAAAACAATTTTTATTCACACAAACATGTTTTATCACAACAAATTAAATAATTAAATTTTAGTGAATAAATATATAACAATTTCTATATTCTATAACAAACTCGACACATATAAAATAATTTCGCATCATTATAGAATGAAATAGAAAAATTCATCAAAAATATATAATGAAATAAGTGGTATTTATAGAAATTATAGCATATATATTAATAGAATACTATACTATCTTATTATATAAATAATAAATTTTAAGTATCACATAAGTTAAAATATGATATTTTTACATTTTTAAAATTAAATAAATTTATTATGAAAATTATAAATAATTTTTTTTTATTTTTCTAAGACATAAATTCTAATTGAAATTATTATTTAATATAATGATTAAAAAACATAATATAATTCCATTAAATAGAGTCAAACTTATTATTTTGTATTATTTTGATTCTAATTCATATTTAGGATACTTCAGTTAATTTTTCAATGTGTTAAAATTTTCGTTATAGTCTAAAAATTTGTATTTTAAAAATAAATTATGAATTTTGTAAAAAAATAAAATTTACATATTAATATAATTATTGTAAAAAATTGGATACAATATTTTTGTTATATCTGTAAAAAACATTTGGGTGTTTTATTTGGGAATTTTTATGATATACTTAAATTTTTGTAGAATAGTGAAATGTGGTAATTTATGGTGTAAGCTAAATACATGATTTATTGACTAATAGATGATATAAAGCTTATGTAAGCCCAAACTCTAGATATAATCATCATTATTTTAATAAATTTGATGAAAATTCTCATACTCATTATATTTTTGAGATAAATTAATAATCTAATAAATATACTAATGAAAAAACACCCCTCTCCTCCACTGTAAATACAATCCCTCACCACCTATTTCCCCGAGAAATCAATGTGTTGTAGATTTTTTAATTTATTCCCAATTACTATACATGATAAGTTTTCACGTCTAACCCCTCTGGTCTAACACAAATAAAAAAAATCATGGCGCTTAATTAATTATACATGAGGTTTGAACATCTCTCAAGTAATGAAAATATGAGGTAAGGGAATTTTTAACCCCATTTCGATTGATGGGTTAACCTCCTACATAATTAATTATGTGGAACTAAGATTTATTGTGAAATTACTATTATTTATATTATGTTTTTTATTTTTTATTTATATTTTATATGTATATTTCATTAGTTTTATAAATTCTCACATCCAGTATATGATATTTGAAAGAGACTTTTGCTTAAAAAATTATCCTTTAATTTCATCTAATTTTTAAAGGGAATGATTTATATGATATATGTATTCTTTTATTATTTTTATGACATGTTTTTTTAGAATTTTATATAATGATATATGTAAACTATATCTACGTCAAATTCATTGCATATGAGTTTTTTTGGGGATGACTGTATAATTACTCAAAGTTTAACTACGATGGTTATGCCATTACATAGCCGTGAGGTTTACATCATACGATAGCCATGTGGGTTAAAATCACATGTAATTTGACAATATATCATTATGATATTATTTATTTTTCATGTTTTATTGATATATCATATATTAAAAATAACTATATGATACTGATTTGATGAGAATTATGTCTTTATTAAAATGATGTCATATGTTTATAAGTATTCATCTACTCATTATTTCTCTCATTATTTTTATATACCTTATTAAGATGTTTGTTGTTATCCATAATTTTAAAAAAAATCATTGGTTTCAAGGATGGGTAATATAAAAATCAAATCCCATATGAATGTTGTGAAGATATTTAATGAAAATATATCATGTTTTTATTAGAAATTTTTTTTTATCAAAAATGGATATTGTCTTAATATGTACCCAGTTTTTATGGTTAAGGGTTTTAATATATGAATTATGTACTATATTTCTAAAACAATAAACCAAAATTATGTTGGGGATTGTAAAGAAGTGAAGTATAATTTAGTTTACAATATTTTTTAATGTTTAAGGTCGCGTTCTTGTTGTTAGTATCATATCAAGGATTGTATAACTTTAAGGTTTGGTATGATGTTAATAAGATCACCATAATATATTTTTACCTTATTTATATAATGAAATTATATGTAAATTCTTGTTTAACATGTTTCCTCATCTAATATATGTCTTTTTAGAATGATTTTTTTTTTCAGATGAATCATTGACGATGATGTATGATGGAACCCAGAGGATCATATCTTTTTGAATCTGCAACTTAGAAGTGTGGAATTGTAATCAAACAATTTTTTATAATAATGGATATGTTTACAAATAATATAAATAATTTTTTAATCCATGAATAAGAACAACCATATATACTAAAATGAATCATTATGATAATGGAACATTTTATCTTTAAATTCCCTCATACAGTCATTGTATCATTTACCCAAATAGCTGAAAATGTACGAATTAAATCCATGGAAAACGTAATTGAGGTTGTGGGGAGTTTAGATAACCAAGTGGTTAGTAATTTAATATATCATTGAAGGTTAATTTGACAATTTATTGTCAATAATCATGAATACTAGGGATTTTTAAGAGAATAAAGGCTTAGAAAGTGATGAATTTAAAAATATTTTCCTAAGGTTGTTTGACATAGAATGTAGATGAATTCCATGAATTATAATAGAGGAGGAGGATTTAGTGGTAATGTGTGAAGATATCTTCACATTTTTGGTAGGGTATGCTCTAAATATTATTCTGGATCATGATAATAATATTAATCATTTTTTCTTAGGATTCAAGCTAGGATATCGAAGGGAATTGTCCTCCCTTGAATTCAAATGTTTTGAGAAACTTAACCAATGTGTAAGAGGAATGAAATGGAGTTTTATTATGATCATGTGTACATTGAAAACATTAAAAGATATAGTCTAAATGGAAAAGATTTTTATATATTAATCCTATAAATTTAAATGTATTAATATATAGTTTCCAATTTTTGAAAAGTGGGGTAAGAATCACACTGGGGATTTCCATAACTAATCTCAAAAGAATTTTTTATTAGATGTGTTTTGAAATATGGAATGATATTTTAAATAAAATAATATCAAGATTAATTATGATAAGAAAACTATATAGTGTATTGATAGTTTTGAAATGGATAATTATAAAAATACCTACCCAATGAATGATCCAAATGATGTAATGCATCCATATTGCAAGAAGTAAGGTGTAGGGAGATCCTTTGTGAATACATCTGTTGATGGAAGGTCATCCAATGATGTGGTATTATGTACATTGTCTATTTACAAATTTTGCCCTAATGTTTTATTTTTCTACATGATATACACATTACATTCTTCTAATAACCTCACTTATAAATTACAATATTCATATAAAGAAATGAGACAAAATAATATGGTTAAAACCCATAAGAAAATTTTATAGAAAAAAAAGAATTATAAGAATCATCTTGTTTTTATTTGTGGAATGAAATTACCTAAAAACACTGTTTTCCCCCTTAATAGAATTTTATGTCATGATTAGTTTAGATTGGCTATTCGTTTATCATGTTATGGTTGATTGTAGATATAAATAAGTTGTTTTTCAGAAAGAGTTTCAGCATTATTACAATAATGGAACCATGCAATTTAAAACATTTCATGAAAAAATGAAACTGTTCAAATATTGAAATGAATGTTTCATTCTCATGATTTTTAAAACAATGGTATTATTTATATTAATGTTGTTTCAGTGGTAAATAAATACCTAGATGCTTTTCCTGATCAATTTCCTTCTGTTATACCCTATTGGGAAGTTAAATATACTATTTAAATTGATTCTCATGGTAATTCAATTTTAGTACCACTATTAAATAAATGAAGTGGATTTTGAAGAATTGAAAAACTAGTTACATGAGTTTCTATTTAAAGGAATAATTCATCCATGAAAAACACCATTGGGTGCTCAAGTTTTGATCATTTTAAATTATTATTTTTCCATGAGAAATTACATTGATTACAGAGCTTTGAATAACATTACTATTAAAGGAATGTATCCATTTCCTCATGTTAGTTAATTGTTTGATTTGTTCCAGGGAGATAAATATTTATCCATGATCACCTTCAGATCTGGGTACCAGTAGCTAAAGGTGAAGGAGTATGACATCCCTAAAAAAATATATTTTAGTATATATGGGAATTATGTTTTTTTTCTTATTCCAATTGATTTGAAAAATACCCCTATTTTATTTATTGATCTAATGAACATAATATTTCATGAATATTTAGATTAGATTCTTTTTGTTTTTATTGATGATATTTTGGTCTTTTAAAAATTTAAGTGGATAATGAATAACATTTAATGATTTTATTATAGACACTCTATGAAAATGAGTTGTAATAATTTTTTTTTGAAATTTTAATTTTTTTTACTAAGAACATCTTTTATCGAGCACATTGTAAATAAATATAGAACAAAAGTTGATCCCTCCAAATTAGAAGTGGTTAATGAACGACCATGACCAAAAAATGACACAATGATTTATATATTTCTTCGATTATATGGTTATGAATCATGGTAGATAAAATAGTTATTTTTATCTTTCCCGCTAACTAATATAACATGAAAATTGTTGGATAAAAAAATGCAACATTTTTTATGAACTAACAAAGTGATTAGTTAATACTTCAGTATTGGCTTTGTCTTCTAGAAATAGTGAGTTTTCATTAATAGTGAAGCTTCATTTAAGATAGTTGGTTGTGTTTTGATGTCAAATGACTATTTAATTTCTTATTCTTTAAGATAACCAAAACCTCATGGACTAAATTATTCCACATATGATTCAGAATTATCATATTGTTTTTCTCTTGGAAAATTTTGTTGTATGATTTATACATAGATAAATGTGAAATATATATTCCCCATAAATTATTTATGTATAAATTTATTCAAAATTAATTGAACATGAGTAAAATAAGATGACTTCAGATGAAAATTGATTTTGGTTTCATGACAAAATACTAAGTTATAAAATGAATCAAATTGGAAGATGCTAATCATGAATAATTAACCATGTTATTTTTGGAACACCAGCCATTGATTAATGATTTGTGTATTTTGTTCTTGTAATTTGTTTCGTAATGATCTTCTATTATTTTTTTTCATGATTAGGTTCATTCATATCTTTTTAAAATAATTAATTAGCACATTATGAAGATGAAGAATTATTGAAAACATTAAAATTGGTGAAAATTGTATGTTTCCATATTTTAACGTTGACAATGACTGTTTTTGGGATTTGGGATGAGATTATGTGTTTCTTTCAATTCATAGTTAATGAAAGAATTAATCTGAGAACCTCACAGTTCACTATTTTCAGTTCGTCATAGAGGTACTAAGATGTGCAAAATCCTTCAGGAGTCTTACTGGTGGGATGGAATGAAAATAGATATTGCATATTTTACCAAGAAATGTTTTACATGTCAGTAGGTTAAAGAATAACTCAAATTTAAAAAGTGTATTCTTCATCATTTTCTAGTTCCATAGGATAATTGGGAAAATATAACCATAGATTTTGTGGTGGGAATACCAAATAATTTTCAAGGTAACATTTTGATTTTGTTAATTGTTGATCGACTAACAAAATCATCACATTTCATTCCTATATGAGATACTATGTCTTTTAATCGCCTCTCTCTACTGGAACTCATTGAAATTTTCTGGTAACATGGAGTTCCTCTTTCCATTGTATCTGACCATGATCTCATGTTTACTTCTAACATCTTGAAAATCATTTAGAAGTCATTTCAAATAGAATTAATTTTCACGACATCTTTTCACCCTCAATATAATTAACCAACATAGCGAACAATTTTTAGATATGAGGATATGCTTCAAAATTGTCCAATGGACTACCAGGGTAGTTTATATCAACATATTTCATTAGTTTTATTTTCTTATAACAATATATTCCATTATTGTATATAGATGGAACTACTTGAGGAATTATATATAAAGATATATTGAACACTATATCTTTAGGATGATGTTGTCAAAATGGAGTTTGTGTTAATAGATTTTAAAGAAGAAGTGGAATAGAATATGATGATGATCCAACATCACATGAGGACAGCTCAGAATAGGAAAAAAGAAATTCATATAAGAGTAGAAAAAACATTTATATAAAGGTAGTTGATCATGCCATTCGTAGAAAATTTTCATCAAAAAATATTATTCTTTTTGATAAGATGGTAATGAAAATTCCACAATTTATTAAACCTTTCAAAATTTTACAGAATGTTGGACCAGTATCCTAATTATTTTATTTTACATCAAGAATATTTTAGGTACACAGTTTATTTCATTTTTTATTGCTGAAAAAGTGTGTGACAGATTCATCTCATGGCATGGTCCCAAAAGTAAATTAGTTGGAAGAGAAGCATTATTATGATGAGAAAAATATTCCGATTCAAGATTGTAGATAGCTTGTATTGGGGAACAGGTTAATTTACTAGGTAAATATTTTTTGGAGAAACCACATTGATAAATAAGAAATAATGAAATTTTAAAATTATATGAATGAATATTATCCACAAATTTTTAATAAGTAAATAAAAATTTCAAGGAAAAAATTTTGGAATGCGGGGAGATTGTAACAAACAAGGTACTTATAAAATAATTTCTTTTCATTTTGGAAAAAAAACTTCAAATTCATGATAAATGTTTTATGATATTTGTGGTTTTTATAGAATTTATTGAATTTATACTAATACAATACTAACCTCACATATGAAATTTTAATGAATATTTATGTAATTTAAAAGTTATAATATGATATATTTATATTATTCCACAATTAGCTAATTTTTTTGGAAATTATAATTTATGTGTTTGTATTTTTGTGAGACAAAAATAATTAATAAAAATTTAATAATTATTATAATTATTTAAACGAATATATATTTTCATAATACAGATTTGTAAATAATTATTTTTTTGTCTTATGACTAAAATAATTTTTTGATACTTTAATGATTTTTCATGTGTTAAATATTCCTTTATAGTATAAAAATTCTTATTCTTCAAATAAATTATCATTTTAAATAAAAAATGAATTTCACATCTTTATAAAAAAAAATTCAAAAAATTGAATACATTTTTTAATTATACATGTTGAAAAATGGTAAGGGTGAATTTTTTGGATTTTTTGAATTACCTAAATTTTATTTGAATAATGAAATTTGGTAATTTAATATATATAGTAAATACATGAATTATTGAGTCATATATGATATGAGGATGATTTCATCCCAAAATATATAAATACTTTTAATTATCTTAATATAATTTGTTATAAATCATAGACTATTAACAGTCTTGAGGAAAATTATTGAACAAATGAATATAATAATGAGAAAACACGAATATTGTCCATAAAAATAACCATCCCACACCCCTATTATCCTCGTACCTCAAAGCCATGTAGATTTTTTAATTTTTACCCAATTCACTTCCCAAGAATCTTCAACATGTCCATTACATACTAGTCTTTCCAGAAGTCTGTATCCAAGTTCCTTCAAGTGTATCTCAAGGAGGCATGATGTAGGCTTGTAGTGATGCATGCATGATATAGAAATATGGTGGCACAAGGATGATACAGGATTAACGATGCACTGGGTCAATGGGCTAGATTATGGGACATTGGGCCATGATATGTGCTTAATGGACATTGGGAATTCTATCCATTTATTGAATAAATAAGGATTTATTGGTGGGATATCCCTTGGGGGTTCGATCTGGCCTTCTTTTCTGGCTTGTGTGTGTGTGTTCAATGTAATTGTTCCCCCAAGAACCTAAAATATATTTATATTTATACTCTATTTACATAACCTTGTCCATGTATCATGAAAACTCTTGAATCTTATATATATTATAATTTTATCATATTCATGAATAAATTTATCTTCAACCTTTTTTTCCTCTCCCACTTATTCTAAAAATGAGAATATATCAGTGATGTGTCGATTTACCTCTATCATGGATAATTTACTTCATTTTCCATTATCATCATCAAAAATGGAAATAAAATTGTAATTATGGTTAAATAAGATATTATTATACATGTTATAAGTTACATAGGGTTATAGAACTATTATATAATCATGATATTAAACAAATTATCATATGTTGTGATGATTGTAAAAACCACCAAAATAATTTAAATCATTTTCATTAATGATTTCATCCTAATATATGAAAATAAATGGATATATGTTAACATTTATAATTATGGGAACATACTAACACCATTTCATTTTACTTATGTAGTTTTTCATCTATTCGAAAAGAGTTTCCATATTGATAATAACAAGTAAACCATGAAATTAATGCACCTAAAACAATGAAAAAAACAGTATATTATTAATAAATCGATAAAAATATGTTATAAGAATATCATATAAAAAATTAAAAAAATATTATTTTTCTGAAATATATTAATATCCATCTTTAAACTAATATATAATAATTTTAACGCATTTGATGTATGATTAACATGAAGTAAGGGAATTATACAACCTGTTTATATTTGTTTGGTTAACCTTCACCATCACTAATTTTATGGTACTAAGATTATTTATGAAATGCATATTTTTATATTATGTTATATTATTTGGATTTATAGTTAATACAAATCTCCCATTATTTTTATATATTTTGATATCAAATATGTGACATTTCATAGGGTATTTTTTATAAAAATAATCTTTTATTTTCTTTTATATTTTTAAAGGGAATGATTTTAATTATATATGTTTTCTAATTTTATGATTATGAACTAGTTATTGAATCTTTTTCTATTATTATGTGTGGTACCTATATCAACCTCTAATTCATTGGGTATGTTTTTATTGTGGGTCAACCATATGGTTACTCCATGTGTAACTGCGATGGTTACACCATAAGGTAGCTGTGAGGGTTACACCAAAAAGTATCCATGAGGTTTAAATTGTAATGTATATGTATGGGTTACAGATCATATAGTATCTGTGAGTGTTAAAATATTATTTATTTAATTTTCCAAGATACATTTCTGGTATTATTTTTGATTTTAATGTTTTATAGAGATACTATGTTTTAATATAGTAAATGTGTGATAGTTATTAGGTGTGATATATGCATTCTTGAAAATGATTTCATATGTTTATTTGTATTTATTTAATAATAGTTTATATCCATAGTTTTGTATCCCTAACTATTCTTATTGTGCTAATCCCAGGTTTGAAAACTTTTTTCATATGGTTTATGGATGTGTAAGAGATATTCAGAATCTAGGATGAATATTGTGAAGAAATTTCAGTAAAATAAACAGATTTTTATGAAAAAAATCATTATAAAAAATGGATATTTTATAGTATTACCCACTTATTAGGATTGTTGGTTGATATCTATGATTTATGCTTTAATTCTCTAAAAATATAAACCAAAAAGATATTTGGGAATGTTAATAAGTGAATTTTAAAATAATTTACAATGTTATTGAATTTTTAACGATGTTTCCTTATAGATTATATATTCAATAACATGTTTTACCTTCATATTTTGTGTTTAATGGAATTAGAAAATAATTAATCCAATTTTATACATAATACATGATTTTTCTAAAATTATAATTTTCTTACTTTGTGAACATATATTTAAATCACTTATAACTTTGATAATAATATATCTACGAAATTAATTATTATTATTAAATAGAATTTTCAAAATTATCATAGAGTAAAAGTTCAATATCATTCTTAAAAGGTACATTTTTAAATGAATAGATAAAAATACTAGTTTTTCTTATAAGCTACATTTTCATTGACAGAAATTTTTCGATTAATTTTACTTTAATAATATGTTAAATATAAAATAAATATATTATATAATTCTATTAACACAATGTATTTCATTGGAATAATTTTTAGGTAGAATTTTTATATGAATCTTGTTCGAAGTGTTGAAAATTATACCATTGGAAAAGTCTTTTTTTGTCAAATTTTCAAGCATAATTTTAAATTAAAATTTCATTATTATTTTAATGTAATTTCTGAAAATGAATTAAATATTTATAATCTTATAATAGATATTACATAATTATTTCCATTAAATTATTATTCAAATTTATTTGTATAATATGAATAATTAATTTCCATGGTTAAACATAAAATGAGTTTACTTTAAGGATAAACAAAAATATATTGTTATGTTTCCAATAAAAATTCTTATAAATATTTATATATTAATAAATTTCAATCATATCCATCTTAGGTAAAAATATAGTGTAATTTTTAATAATTTAAAATATTAATTACTCCATAATTTTTTAATATTTTGGGAAATTTCAATGATGTTTCCATTTGGGTTCCATTAAAAACATACAAAAGGATCTCAAACATACAATCATATACACACCACTTAAGACATTTCTTTATTAAATAATATTATTATATTCCTTCCCAAAATCCTCATCCATGTTATAAATATTATTTTCATACCCAAATTCTGACCATAAGGTATTTAATAGGAGATCCATTGTGGGTTTTTCTATGAAAATGTAATTGTCATCAATAAGATAAATTTTCAAATTTTTTCTAAAACCAAATAAATAAATTTTCTTTTAATTGAACTATAATATAAACAATATATAAAATATATAGTGATGTTACTATAGTTATGTTTCAATATATATCCATATCTCTATCTATTAAATGGATAATAATATTGTCGTTCATGTGCATGGTAGACTAATTTTTATTGAACTGATGTAGATTGTTTTCCATAAAAACATATCACTAAAAGATATAATGACTGGTTTTAAATATTTATATGATATTTATGGAATAGTAATATTTCATGAATTATTATATCACTTATACCTTCTAACATTCTATTTTGTGGGAATATGATAATATTGATCACGTGTATTGTGGACTACCTCCTTGTGAAGAAATGTTTTTATTCATGAAATAAAAATAATATGGAAATTAATAAGGAAATGTTTAATGAAAATATATGATATTTATTAAATAAATATTATTTTTTAAAGGAAATAAATTATTTCGATTTTTTTTCATTTCGCCTATGATGAAAATGGAACAATTATTCACATGTATATATGTTGTAGAATTTCATGAATGATGCATTTCATTTATTATCACTAAATTTTATGAACTAAAATAAATACATATATAATAAATATATATTATTTTTATTTCATATTTAAAATTCATGATATTATGGTACACGATTCAAATTAAAAAGATTAAAAAAATTCCAAACCAAAACATAACTTCAAAAACATAGTAGTTATTACCCAAAACATGATTATAAAAAAATTGTCAATAAATATGAAATAAAAAATCATAGGTAAATAATATATGGTATGAAACATGTTATTATTATTATATAATAAATTTATAAAAATACAAAATTTGTTATATATTATTTTTTAACATGTTTGAATCAAGTTTAGACTTATTGTGTGGGATTTATTATGTGTCTTTTTATTTTTGGGTTATGGTTTATATTGTGTTTCTATCACATTTAATATCCTTAATATAGTAATTTTCATGATATATGAAGATATATTTAATTTTATTCAATAAGAGGGAATATAATTGAACACTTTCCTGTATGGTAAGGTATTTTTTACTCTATTTTTACTCATTGAAATATATGTCATGTTACGAACCAATCTATTTATAAGTTTTGTAATTAAATTTTATTTTAATTTAATATCATAAATCACATTATAATATTAATGTTAAATGTCTTATTTTATGGAAGGCTTCCTAGGGGTTAAGATTCTAAATTAACCAATGTGGTAAGGGTTTGATGTTACATGTTCGTTATTTATCTACGGTTTTTATGATATTTCTTAGGATATGAAAATATTATAATCTATTTTTCAAGAAAATAATAAAATTTATTCTACTCTTGTTATTCAAGAAGAATTAATGTTATCCCATCATATTCTTTATATTATATATGCGATATTCCAAATGAATTTTTATTTTAGGACAAACCTTATTTATCACTTATATCTAAAACCACTTCATTTCCATATCTATATTTTAAAAATATGCTTAAAAGAATGTTTTAATGTTCCTATGTCATTTAAATATTCATTTATAACTGTGTTTAATTTTTCATAAAAACGTTTTAAATGAAATCCTCATGATCTTTTGCAAAACAATGCTTATTGGTCATTACCAGAAATGGGGAAAAATGTTTATTTTTACATGTAGGATATAAAAAGAATGTTAAACATCATGAATAATCATTTAATTAAATATATATATATATATATCTCAAGGATAATCTCAAGGAATGGCATTTTTTCAAATGCTCAATAAATTTTCAGTTTTAAAGTTTGTTTTTCAATGATTAAATTAAATTTTAATTAAAAAATATTTTAAGTGAAATTTTATTATCTTATTCAAAATAAGATTAAATCATTTGATGGTGAATTTATCTTCCTATATATAACATAAAATTATTATATTCCTTGACATTCCAAAAGTGATTTATATTTCTGGGGAAAATATATATAAGAACCCGATATCTGTTCCGTGAATTACACCATGATAAAATGATGATAAAACCTGCATATTTTAAAATGGGTAGTTATTAGATGAAATTATTACATGATTGTGAAACATATTTCTTTTCTATAGGTCATACTTCAATGAAATATTTTTAAAACCCATTTCATTTCATTGGTTTTGATATGATCAGTGTTTTCTAATACTGTGAATCTCATATGATTGATTTATATTTTTTGATTAGTGGTAATTTTATATCCCTCAAATCCAATTGGAAATAATTTATATATCATGTGATTAAGGCCCAAGAAAATGGAGTAAAACTAGTTCAGTATGTGATATTGTAACAATTGATAATCATGGGATTGATCCTTGACTACTGTGATGGTATGTGGAGAACATTTATTCCACCTTCATTGTTTTTGAAATGATCATTCACTACTAAAGAAATATTTTCAATTATTATGTGTATAAAATATATCTATTCATTATTCTAAGGATATAATCTCATAAATATGGTAATTTTATTCACTTATATTTAATGAATTATGAATTACCAATATATTTTCCATGACTCGTGTTTATTATCTAAGATAAGAATGGTATGGTTTTAAAATTTTATTTTCATATTCTCATGTCCTTGTGCTCATGTTATTCATATATATCTCTTGTTTACCCTTTTTGAGAATCTTACAAAACCATTTCAAATATTTTCCCATGTTATGATGAAATGTCCTATGTAGGTTATGTCAATGAAATATAAAATGTTGGAAGATATTTATGGGAGATGTTGAAGATAATTATTTAAATTATAATATTTTCATATAGTCCCAACATACATAAAAATGTCATTATTATCATGATTCTATTTGTGAAATGTGTTGGATAATAATATAAAATGATATAGAATTTATGTAATGGAAGTTTGGGTCCAAATAGTTGTTATCAAAGGAAATATTCAAATAACCATTGTAAAATAAAATGACAAAACATTAGTGATACTTATAGTTATATGAATATGGATATGACTGTGGATATATATAAGGATATGTTAAAATATAATTATAATTATAGGGATTTTCCGTTGATTTTTGGTAAATGGGTATAAGGAGTGTCCTTCATGCAATTCTATCCTCATGAATATACTAAAAGTGTATGTGGTTCTAGAATATAGGAACCATGGGTTAATAAATCAGAAATCAGTCTATTTAGATAGAATCAATCCCCACACAGTGAATGAAACAGACTTTGATAAACACCTAGTTTGACACACTTGGGGGATTTTCTTCAGAAATCCAGAATCTCATTATTAACTATCATGAAGGGTTTAAACTAATGATAAATATGAATAACCTAGGTTTTTCTCAATGTGTCATCGATTAAAAATATGGGTTTAATTGTTTTATTTCTAATAAATTATTTCTCTTGGTAAAGATGTATTCCATATTAAATATTACTTCTCAAAGTACTTGTTTTTTGTTTTTATACTATTTAGTAGACCAAATGTAACTGTGTTAACATTTAATGCTATATTAAAAGTGTTTTTGAGGAATAAAATGTGTTGATGAGTATTGTGAATGTTATTTTATTTATTATGAATTATTTATTATAATATATGATTAATAATGTGCACCTTAAATACCTCTTGACCTCATATAATATGAAAACGATAGTATCTATTGAGATTTAGGTTAGTGGATACAATGGGGGAAATAAGATATAGTTTACTACATGTAGTAAATGTATAATGAATCATTATAAGGAATGTCTGAAAGGAATAATAATATTTTTTTGAGTAGAGATGGAGAACACAAGGTATTATTTATCTAATGGATATTGAAAAGTATGATTAATGAGATGAATGAGAATAATTGTGTCCCAATGGTATCATTTATGGGTGGATGTTTTATTTATGGGAAATATGGGCTTTGTAAGAATCAATTTCTAAGAGGGAGTGGTCATGAAGGTGGTTGTCATGGTGGTAAACATATTTTTTATTATTGATAATGAAGATAAAAAAATGAAATAGAAAAGGGAGGAGATATTAATAAATAAGAGGGTGAATCCAATTTAATATTTTATGAATCAAGTAGAATTATTAATGTGTTAATGTATTGGAATTCAATAATTATGATATATATAATGATTTCTATGAATAACTATTAGATTAGTGATGTTCATAAATATGCTGAATGGTTTTAATGACCTCGAGAAGTGATTTAATGGGGATGTGATCTTTTATGGAAGAATATGATTATGGGAATGATATCCCTTGATAAGTTCGTAATTCTATGAAAGTAATGTTAGTAAAAATATATGCATGACAAGATTAAATTAAAATCTATAGTATTGATTAGTTTATAGTTTGATAACAATATAATGACAATGTTTGTTATGTTATCGTTGATGTAGTATTTACATTTTTTGATTTAATAAATATATCCAATATTCATGTATTTTATATAATGAATGGTGAATCATGAATGTCTTCATTGATATATTATAGTAATTATAGTCATTACAATTTTTATGGTAATATATGACCAATATATTTTCACATTTGGTATATAATAATTATTTCCTATTTTATGATATATGGGGTTTTATTGTGAATGAAAATATGGAGACCATCATTTTGAATTTGGTAATTTTAAGTGTCTTAAGGTAAATCATTTTAATGTGGGTTTTGTTATTCCTTAAAAGTTGTTTTGGTGATTAACATATTATCTAATCATATAAATCGGCACGACCAGTCCTCGGGGCCCGTGTCGTGACTACCCCAAGCCCGCCTTCCATAGGCCAGGGGCTGGCGACTAGCACCAAGGCATGACTCCCAGTAAAAAGGGAAGGCATTTCCTTTGTAAAGTAAACAAACACCACAAAGAAAGAAAGAAGAAGTAAACACTAAGTGAAAACTGTGTACAACAGTATGTGCACAATAGTATGTGGGCCAGAATACAAACCCAAACTGAAAATAAAGTACAAATGAAAAGGGAGTACAACAACTGAATGGTAAAGTCGCATCCTCGAGCTGTCCACTGAATGTCCCACCTAAAGTGTGGGTACAGATAGCCTCCACAGCTCCTCAGGTCCAGCCGTCCGCTCCGAGTATGTCCCACCCAGTGGTCCACCTCCAGGTACTGACCTGCTCCGCAAGACTCAACCACGATCAGCGATATCTGTCATCTGCAACCAACACAACGTAGTGCGGGCGTAGCCCTGGCAGGGGTGAATATAAGCTACTCAGTAGGGACCCCGAGACCCCCGAATGTCTCCCAGAATCCACAAATTATAATCCAAAAAGGAAAGATACAATCAAAAAGTAACATCCGACACTACTTAGGTATATGCCCATACTTATACCTAGGTCATCAATTCTCTCTCGGCTCCAACATCCGAGATCAAGTACATCCAAGTCTACACAGGAAAGCATAAAGAAATCCACACAAGATATCAAGTCAATCTTATCAAAAATAAGGATTGAAAGTCAAGATTCAGCTCACACGGGTATACTTCTTTGTAAGACGATAGAGATGATCAGATGTAGCCACTGATTCATCTAAGCCGTCGGACCCACACATGATCGATAGGTACTAACCCCCACAATGACCCACACAGGATAGATAGGTAACTAACCCCCGCAATGACCCACACAGGATTGGACCCACACAGGATCTATAGGCGCTGGCCCACACAGGACCGCTGAGCGCTGACCCACAATGAATCTGACCCACACAAGATCGGTAGCACTGATCCACATAGGATCGCTGAGTGCTGTAGTCGTCGCCGTCGAATCCATAGAGTTTTTCTGTACAGTCGTCATCGTCGTCGCAGTCGCAGCCAGCTCTATGGTTCACGCACAGAGCAAGCTCGTTCGGGAGGGTCCGCTCCATGAGCAGAGGGGCTGATACATCAACTGACACATAGTCCGGAGTTGATTTATCCCAAAGTTCCGTATCTTCAACATGAAATCAACGTCACAGACGGCGCGTAAATCTGATGCCCGATCTGAGAGTTATTGGCGTTTTCGTTCCAGGGGCCCGGTTGGATTTTAAGTCAAAACCAACCCGACCGTACTCCAACTGCATCCAAACTCAAGCGGAGTAATCTAAAAGGTTCGTCTTAGTAAGAGGAATCCAAAAAAGTCGATGTGAAGTCAATCGGACGTCCGGAGCTCAAGTTATAAGTGTTTCTGCTCCGAGGGCCCGGTTGGTTTTGTGTACGAACCAACCCGGAAGAACACAATGTTCTCCGAAACCTTGAGTGTAATATACCTAAATGACCATCTCGATCCAAGGATCTCATCGCATCTAACAGTGCATCGATTGGAGGTCTTCAGTCCATGTTATGGGAAAAATACCATGAGTGGTCCGGAATTAGGGGGTTCGGGCCCGGTCCGACCCTGCCAGATACCCTCTGGGTCAGCGTGAACCGGGTAGACCCGACCTAGGTCTAGGTCCGGCCCGCTGGGGTGCGGCCCCGCCTATCCGCCCTGGCCCTGCATCCCGGCCTGGCTGCTCGTCCTGGCCGGGGTGGCGAGGCGGCCTGCCGGCTTGGCCGTTACGGCCGCGCGAAGAGGGGGGGGGGGGGGGGGGCGCTGCCCCCCGCGTGGTGAAACTGCGGCCCCCATGTGGGGGGCTTCACATGCTGGCCAATTGGGGGTTTCGAACCCCCGATTTTCCACCTGACCGGCCGACCCCCTTCGGTCGGCCGGCTGCTGCCACCACGGGACCGGCATGGGCCGTTCTCCCCTGCTCCGACGCCAGTGGCCCAGAACCGGCTGCCGGTCCCTGCTCCACCGCGGCCTCAACCGCGGCCCTGGGTCCATTCGGCACAGTGCGACGGCGCCGCGCCCCTCCGCCACGGTCCGGCTCTGGCCGCGGTGCCTGTGTGGTTCTCTGGTGTGGTGTGACGGTGCCGCAGATTAGTTCGTCTTCAACGACGCGGCGCGGCGACACCACACTTCTCCTCCCTTCCTTTAATATTTCCCGTGCGGTGCTTCGGCACCGCGCCGCCTTACACATGCCACAACAAAAATCAACCAACAAGGGGGAGGAGGGTCGGCTATGTTCGTGCGGTCCGACCTCCTCCCGTTATTGCGATATCAGGCGGCTCAATTTGAATAGAACAAAACGGCGGAAGTATTCATGAACAACCAAATAAAATATTCCCCTACCTCCAGCGGTTGATGATTCGAAGATTGTCATGGAGAAGGAATGTCACAGAAGATGCATCGCAGAAGGAGGATCACCGCATCGCGGAGAAAGGATTCGTTGGCATCGCGTCGTCGATCTCCGGGGATCCGGAGTTCTTGTCGACCTTCATCGGAGGATGGCATTCTTCACGTTCTTCACGTTCTTCGCATTCTTCGCGTTCTTCGTTGTGGATGGAGTGCTTCACGGATTGAGTGATTTCTCACAAACCCTCTTGCATAAACAACCTCTAACAAAATAAGAGTTGTCTTATTTTATTAACACACAAACCAATGCTTTGAATTTCAAAAATAATTGAAACAATCAATTAATGTATTAATTGAGGAGTTTAAACCGCCCAATTAATGAGGCGTTTATTATCCAGATTAAACGCCAGGGTTGACTTCATTAAAAAATGGGGTGCGGTTGCGTTACTTAAATAAAGGAGGGGGGTTGACAAAAAGTGTGGCTCATGTGGGACCCACCCCACAAATATCCAACCTAGTGGTGTAGGATATTGTGGGTCCCACTTTAACCTCTTAACTTAGGTTAAAAAACTTAAAATAAAATAAATTGGTCGCACCTTTTTTTTTATTCATTTACTTTACCCGAAAATTTAAAAACCACACCTAAGAAAACGAAACTCTGGAAAATGTGTTTCTAAGCAATTACCAGTGCTGCGATTCCATCGGTGCCCTTAGAATTATATTTCGACCGCCGTTTCAAAAGTTAGAAAAACTCGCTCGTTCATTCACTGAACGTACCCGATCTAAACTTCGGAAAATGATTCCGGGCACCCCGGGCCTCGGAATCAGGTTCCGTCTGAAACTGCGTTCTTGTAAAATTACGAAGAAAATTAATAAAAAAGTTCCCTTGAATTTTATGGGTATTTACATTACTCCCACCTCAGGGCTTTACGTCCCCATAAAGATAAATCAAAAACTAGGAAAACAAAAGTGGGTACTGAGCACGCATCTGAGCCTCCTGCTCCCATGTTCTCTCCTGGAGGTTCTTGGGCTTCCATCGGATGCGCACTAGAAGAATCGACCGTCCATGTAGGACCTTCTCTGGTCGATCCTCAATCTACACCGGGACCTTCGAAAAAGTCACCCCATCATCAATGTCCAGCTCCCCATGGTCAATGATATGCGCTGGGTCTTGCACGTATCTCCTCAGCTGAGATACGTGAAAGATGTCGTACACCCGGTGCAACTGAGGTGGAAGAGCCAGGTGATAAAGCACCTCTCTAATCCTGCTAAGGACCTGGAATGGTCCAATGAAGTGTGGAGAAAACTTGTCTCCTCGGCCAAATCTCCGTAATCCACGTTGAGGTGAGACCTGCAAGAAGACGTGGTCTCTATCCTCGAACTCTAGTGTCCTCCTCCTCTTTTCAGCATAAGACTTTTTCTGGCTCTGAGCTATCCTCATCCGCTTCTGGATGACCTGGACCTTCTCTATCGTGGCATGGACCATCTCTGGTCGCACAAGTGCTCACTCCCCACGGTCTTTCTAGCACAGAGGTGATCTGCAAGGTCCACCGTACAACACCTCGTATGGTGCCATTCAGATGATGGAGTGGTAGTTTTTATTGTACGCGAACTCCACCAAGGGTAGGTGGTCCTCCCAGCTGCGACCAAAGTCGAGGACACATGCGCGGAGCATGTCCTCGAGAGTCTGAATGGTCCTCCCCGTCTGACCTTCCATCTGAGGGTTAATGGTGGTGCTCAGATGTAGCTGTGTCCCGAATGCCTCCTACAACCCCTTCCAATGTCGGGAAGTAAAGAGAGCATCTCGATCAGAGACGATAGATGATGGAACACCATGAATCCGTACAATCTCATAAACGTAAAGACGTCCCAAGCTCTCCACTAAGCCCTACTCTCTGATGGGTAAGAAGTGTCCGACTTGGCGAGTCGGTCGACAATCACCCGTATGGAGTCGTGACCTTTGGAAGTGCATGGAAGTCCAGTCACGAAGTCCATAGATATGTTGTCCCACTTCCACTCTGGGACCTCCAAGGGTTTTACCAAGACTGATGGTACCTGGTGCACTGCCTTCACCTGATGGCAGGTGAGGCATCGAGAAATGAACTCAGCCACAACCTTCTTCATTCCCGGCCACCAGTGCCGTCGTCTGAGATCCTGGTACATCTTCACCACTCCAGGATGTACCACCAAATGGGAAGTGTGAATCTCTCTCTGCACCTCCACCTGTAATGTAACCGGTACCAAGGTACGTCCTCTGAAAAGGACCTTGTGCTCTCCTCCCACGGAGAATCCATCAGGTGCCTGTACTGAGGATATCTGTGCATGTCGCGTCTCACAGTCAGCATCCCCACGATGTGCCTCTCTGACCCACTACAGTAGTGGAGTAGTGACTTTGAGTGACTGAAGGAAGGCTGCTTCATCTCTATCCATGAAAGATATCTGCAAATCGGCTAGATGTTCTGTTGCCTCCCCAAGTAGCTGAATTCCCGTCCTCCTGCTGAGTGCATCAGCTACTATGTTCCCCTTTCAAAGAGTATAGACTATCTCAATGTCATAGTCCTGGAGGAACTCGAGCCATCACCACTGTCTCAGGTTCAGTTCCTTTTGCAAGAAGATGTACCTAAGACTCTGGTGGTCCGAATAGACTGTAAAGGGATCGCCCATCAGATAGTGTCTCCACATCTTCAGAGCGAAGACCACTGCTGCTAACTCCAGGTCATGGGTAGCGTAGTTATGCTCATGTTGCCTCAACTAACGTGATCTGTAGGCGATCACTGCTCGCTCCTGCATTAGGACACATCCGAGCCCGGTCCATGATGCATCGCAGTAAACTACGTTCCCTACTCACTCCTTCGGTAGCCTCAAGATAGGTTCACTGGTCAATCTCTGTCTCAGCTCCTGGAAGCGATGCTGACATCTGTCTGACCACACGAAGTGTTGCCCATTCCTCCTTAACGTTCTGCAAAGCTGCAAATATTTCTCCTTTTCCGAAAAGGGAAATCCGTCTCATACCCTAGATGAACCACGTTCCTTTCCTAAAACAGTCAATCCCGCCACGATTAGTTAATTCATGGAATGGATGAAGTTGTAAGGCCTCGCCGTTGCTACCAAGAGATCCAACCATTACTCTCGCCTCCAAAGGTTGAGTCACACTATCGGCATTAGTGTGTGGTCACTGGGTCTCTTCCAGTAAAAATATCAAAAGTGAGGGTCAAGTCAATAGTTTTAAACGGGACCACTCAGTATGAACCAAACAAAAGGGAAGGAAAGAAAACATAACAAGGAAAAGTGTCTTTTTATTATTGCAGCTCATAGTACAATGACACGAATACAACAGCATCATGGAACTAGAAGTACAAGGGATGTATCCAGTAGTTCTGCTCCTGTCCACCTGCTCCTAGAGCTCTACTACCTTTTCCACTACTTGGCTGTTGCTCAAGCACCTATCACTGCTTCTTCCTCAGTGGCTCCTCTAATGCCTGCTGATTGACTGTGCGTGGAGTCGGACAGTCACGTGCATTGTGACCCTTCCTGCGGCAGGAGAAACACTGTCCGTTTCTGGCACGCCTAGCTCTGAATCCACCCCGGGTGCCCCGCACTACTGATCCTATAACCCGAGGTCACCCACCTTCTGTTCTGGTCCTCCTGGACCTAAGAATCATCTGTCTACAGCCTACAGATGACTCACCTACTGTTGGTAAAACATGCGACAAAGGTAGCATCTCCTGAACACGCCCGGGGTGCAGAGCTACTGGTACAAACACCACCCTGGAGAAGGTCTCGATGTCTCCCCATGTGAAGGTCATCCTGTCGCAAAACTGGAACAAGTGGCTCCACCATCTCTCAGCTTCTTCCTGAAGGAGGCTGGCATCAAAGATCACCATGACGTCTGCTTGCGTCCGCACTAGCCTGAAGACTCTCACCACAGCCTCCATCCAATTCTCAGCGGCCTGCGTGTCCATCTCTCCCCAGAACCTGGGTGGCCTCTTGTGCTGGAACTCGTGCAGCGGGCTCAAGCGGCATGCATCATCTACTTCTAGGGCTGGTGAATCGTTGGCCCAACGTATGGTAGTACCGCTGGTGCCTCCTATGGTGCCTCTACTACAAGAGGTAACTGTACCGATGCCTCGTCGCTCAGTGGGATGTCGTCACACACAACGCTTGGAACCCTAGATGGATGTCGTCGTGGGGCCATCCTGAAAAGAGACAGGTGCTCCACGGTCAAAATAGTATACCTAGTGAGATGACACAAAGTAATCAAAAAGATAACATGAAACACACATGCAATCAATGTTTTCATGCATTAAGTTGGAAATCAGAAGTCAGGGTCCTGGTGTACAGATACGTCGGCCGCCGCACCAACACTAGACTCCCTGGACAGATAACCACAATCAATACTCTTAACACTATTGCTTCACATAGAAAAAGATCACAGTCCTGAGTTTTGTGGTAGAACCGAACTCCTGTGATACCAATTTGTAAAGACCCGTCCTCGGGGCCCATGTCGTGACTACCCCAAGCCCACCTTCCATAGGCCAGGGGCTGGCGACTAGCACCAAGGAGTAATTACCTGTAAAAAGGGAAGGAATTACCTTTGTAATGTAAACAGACACCACAGAGCAAGTAAGCAAAAGTAAACACTAAGTAAAAATTAGGTACAACAGTATGTACGGAAAAGTAAGTGGGCCAGAATACAAACCCTAACTGAAAGTAAAGTACAACTGAAAAGGGAGTACATAAATAGAAAGGTAAATCCGCAGCCTTGAGCCATCCACTGGAAGTCCCACCTTATGGGTGGGTACATATAGCCTCAACAGCTCCTCGGGTCCAGCCGTTCGCTCCGAGTATGTCCCGCCCAGTGGTCCACCTCCAGGTACCGACCTGCGTCGGAAGCCTCAACCATGATCAGCGATGTCCGTCGTCTGCAACCAACACAATGTAGTGCGGGCATAGCCCGTGCAGGGCTGAGTATAAGATACTCAGTAGGGACCCCGAGACCCCCAAAGGTCTCCCAGAATCCACAAAGGATAATCCACAGAGGAAAGATACAATCACAAAGTAACATCCTACACTACTTAGGTATATGCCCATACATATACATCGGTCATCAACTCTCGCTCATCTCTGAAATCCACGCTCAAGTACAACCCAGTACACACAAGAAAGCATAACGTAATCCACACAGTATATCAAGTCAATCTTATTGAAAATAAGGATTGAAAGTCAGGATTCAGCTCACACGGGTATACTTCTTCGTAATACGATAGAGATGATTAGATGTAGCCACTGATTCATCTAAGCTGTCAGACCCACACAGGATCGATAGGTACAAACCACCGCAATGACCCACATAGGGTCGATAGGTAACTAACACCCGCAATGACCCACACATGATCGATAGGTAACTAACCCCCACAATGACCCACACAGGATCAATAGGTAACTAACCCCCGCAATGACCCACACAAGATCAGACCCACATTGGATCGGACCCACACATGATATGTAGGCGCTGGCCCACACAGGACCACTAAGCGCTGACCCACACAGGAACTCACCCACATAGAATCAGTAGCACTGATCCACATAGGATCGCTGAGTGCTCTAGTCATCGTTGTCAAATCCACGGAGGATTTCCGTACAGTCGTCATCATTGTCTTAGCTGTAGCCAGCTCTAGGGTTCCTGCACACAACAAGCTCATTCGGGAGGGTCCTCTCCACAAGCCAAGGGGATGATACAACTACTGACACATATTCCATAGTTGATGTATCCAAATGTTCTATATCGTCAACAGGAACACAGCGTCACAGATGGCACGTTAGTCGGACGCCCGGTCTGAGAGTTATTGGCCTTTTCGTTCCAGGGGCCCGGTTGGTTTTTAAGTCACAACCAATCCGACCATACTTAAACTGCTTCCAAACCTCGAGCGGAGTAAGCAAAAAGGTCCGTCTTACTAAGGTGAATCCCACAAAGTCGACAGCACGTCAATCGGACGTCCGGAGCTCATGTTATAAGCGTTTCCGATCCGAGGGCCCGGTTGGTTTCGTGTACAAACCAACTCGGCCGAACCCAATGATATCTGAAACCTTGAGTGTAAAATACCTAAACGTCCATCTCAAGCCAAATATTTCATTGCATCAGACAGTGCATCGATTGGAGGTCTGCATTCCATGTTATGGGCAAAAGACCGTGAGGGGTCCGGTATTAGGGGGTTCGAGCCTGGTCTGACCCGTCCCGATACCCTCTGGGTCGCCCCGAACTAGGTCGACCCAACCCGGGTCAGGGTCCGGCCCGCTTGGGCGCAGCCCGGCCCGACCTGGCGACCTGGCCTGGCGGCTCGACCTGGCCGGGATGAGCAGGAGGCCAGGCGGATCGTCCGTTACGGCCGAGCGAAGAGGGGGGGGGGGGGGGGGGGGGCGCTGCCCCCCCCCCCATGGTGAAACCGCGGCCCCCATGTGGGGGGCCGCACCTGCTGGACATCCGGGGGTTTCAAACCCCCAGTTTTCCCCCTGACCGGCTAGCTGGCTACTGCCGACACGTGACCGGCATGGGTCGCTCCCCTCTGCTCCGACGTCGTCGGCCTGGAACCGGCTGCCTGTCCCTTCTCTGTCGCGGCCCTGGGTCCGTCCGGCACGGCGCGACAGCGCTGCAGCCCTGCTCCAGCTGCGGTGCCTTTGTAGTTGTTTGGCGCGGTGCGATGGCATCGAGGATTAGTTCGTCTTCAATGGTGGGGCGCAGCGGCGCCGCGATTCTCTGCCCTTCCTTTAATATTTCCCACGCGGTGCATCGGCACCGCGCCACCTTACACGTTCCGCAACAAAAATCAACCAACAAAGGGGAAGAGGGTCGGCTGTGTTCGTGCGGTCCGACCTCCTCACGTTATTGCGATATCAGGCGGCTCAATTTGAAAATAATAAAACGATGGAAGTAATCATGAACAAACAAATAAAATAAACCCCTACCTCAAGCGGTTGATGATTCGGCGATTGTCGCGGGACAAGGAACGTCACGGAAGAAGCGTCGTGGAAGGAGGATCGTCGCGTCGCAGAGAAAGGATTCATCGGCATTGCGTCATCGATGTACGGTGATCTGGCGTTCTTGTCGACCTTCGTCGGAGGTCGTCGTTCTTCGCGTTCTTCATGTTCTTGGTCGAGGAAGGAGTGCTTCATAGCTTGAGTGATTTCTCCCAAACCCTCTCGCACAACCTACCTCTAATAAAATAAGAGTTCTCTTATTTTATTAACACACAATACAACGCTTTGAATTTCAAAAAGAATTCAAACAATCAATTAATGAATTAATTGAGGAGTTTAAATAGCCCAATTAATGAGGCGTTTATTATCCAGATTAAACGCAAGGGTTGACTTCATTAAAAAAGGAGGGTGCGGGAGCGTTACTTAATTAAAGGATGGGGGTTGAAAAAAAGTGGGGCTCGTGTGGGCCCCACCCCTCAAATATCCTACCTAGTGGTGTAGGATATTGTGGGTCCCACATTAACATCTTAACTTAGGTTAAACAACTTAAAATAAAATAAATTGGTCGCACCATTTTATTTTATTAATTTACATAATCGGAAAATTTAAAAACCACACCCGAGAAAACTCAACTCCGGAAAAGGTGTTTCTAAGAAATTACCGGCGCTGCGATTCCATCGGTGCCCTCGGAATTCGATTCCGAGCACCGGTTCAAAAGTTAGAAAAACCCACTCGTTCGTTCACTGAACGCACCCGAGCTAAACTTCAGAAAATGATTCTGGGTACACCGGGCCTCAGAAACATGTGCCGTCAGAAACTGCGTTCTTGTAAAATTCCAAAGAAAATTATTAAAAAATTTCCCTTGAATTTTACGGGTTTTTATATAAATATTTATGTATATTTTATAAAATATTATAAGAATTTTTAAATAATATATAGATAAATAAATAATGATTTATAAATTTTTAATTTTTCCTATGATTTGTTAGTGATTCAGGGACAATAAAAATCATATTCACTTAATATAAATGATGATATAGAAGATATTGATCCATAAACAACCAAAGGATGAATATTGGTTTATATAAGGTAATGTAATAAAGTAAGTATATTTTATTTTAAAAATTATTGAAATTTATAAATAATATATAAAATAAAATTTCAATTATTTACCTTAATTTCAAATGAAATTATATTCATTTCACAAATCAAAAATTTCATCCTTGTTGGTTATTAGAATTATCATGACAATGTTATCTTTCACTCTCGATAAGTATATGAGATTATTTATTCTCTTATGTGTCCATATTTTCTCTTTCCCGCCATTTTCCCCCTATTTTGGAAACTAGTTATATGAATAAATTTATACATTCTTTTCCCACATTCAAGAGGAAGCTCCATTGAACATTTTAATGAATTTGTTTTTACTGTAACAAAATTTCAAATGTGAAACACTTGATTATAGATATCATTTTATAATTTAAAATGGTGAAATATATTTATGGGGGGTTGTGTGTATCTCGTTAAATCATTATGAGTTATTTTTACCATATTATTTTAATTACGTTGATAGATTGTGTTACACCCTACATTGAGTGTAAACAAACTGTTAGATAAAAGAAAAATCTTATTGTACATATCACTTATCTCTTTTGATTATCAGAGTTAGTATATTAACAAAATGATGAAAATATATGGATTACACATGTATATAACTTGAATTATTTGGTAAAATTTTTAGTATAAATGAATATTAATCATAATCTATAAATTAAGAATTGATTTTTATAAAACAATTTTTATATAGGAAAACTTATTTTATCACCATGAAAAAAATTACAATTTTTTAATTATTTTAATGAAATTTATATAATATATATCATATAAAATTATTTAAATTCTATATATTTTTTTATATCAATTAGATAAGATTAATTTTAATTTTATAGGTAAAGAATTTATTTTTCAAAAAAAATCATGCATTTGGACACTTTAAAAAATTAATTTTTGATAGTTTCTAAAAATGTATTTGGAATAATTATGTCAATTTTTAATTTTATAATTTAAAAATTATCTTGGCGAGAAATTTTTTTAATGGTAAAATTTTCAGGGAAAAGTGAATGACATTGGTTTTTATTAAATAATTTCATTTTAATTCAATGCATTTATAAGTAAAATAATATTTTAATAAATTTTGAAATTTTTATTTAGTAAATGTATATATGTATATATATTAATAAACTTTATGTTATTCAAAAAATTTCTATATTACATTTTCATATATATTTTTTTTTATTTTCTCATTGGGAAAGAGCATTTTCTATCATAATTGTGGGTTGAATTTAAAATTAAATTCGACTACAATTTGAAATGGAACATGGAAAAATTAATAAACTATTATTAATATGTATAAATAATATTATATAAATAGGAAAACATAGGTTTTTATAAAAATTAATTTTATAAATAGTATAAATTAATTAATCTATTTATGGTTAAATCATTTTTATTAGGTGTTAATCTAAAAAATAAACGGAATATTTATATCCAAAAATATATTTATACTATTAATGTCCATATTTCAATATCATGCTTCAAATATTTATAAAATAGATTAATTTTTAATAATTTAACATGTGAATGAATTTTCATTTTGGGTTCTTTTTGGGAAATTTTAATGCATTTTCCATGTTGTTTCCATTCCAACTTATAAAACCACCTTTACTCTCCTCTTTTCTTCACAACACATAATCATTCTTCATTGACAAAAAAACAAACCCCCCCCCCCAAATATGTATCCATGTTTTATATCTACTCAGTATCCCTAAATACAATAACATTAATACATAATAAGACATCAAAGTAGGGATATTCTAGGAAAATTATTTGTCTTCACAAAATTATTTCTTTTTAATTAATATATTTCCACATCCTTTCAAATTCTATTAATAACAATAAAATCACAACATTTTATAAATTTTAATGACATGTTATTATGTTTTATGGAAAACCTATATATAATTCATCTTAAATAAAATGGGAAATGAAACTATTGATCATTAGTACAGTTGAACACCTACTCACGTACCGAGGAAGTTAATTTTACATCAACAATGATATTCTAGGGATATAATGATGGTTTTAAAAACTTTATATGATATTCATGAACTAAATAAACTTATATAATTACCATAACACATAATTATTAATACAATCCATTCCGTGAGAATATGAAAACTTCTCTCATATATATATTTTGCAGTACAACATTATGAATCAATGTGATTATTACATCTCATATGCATTACATGGGATGTATTACAGATAGGTGTAAATACCAACTACTAGAAAATTACCACATACAAATGGATTGTATCCATGTGTGTATACATTAAAATCATTGGTATGTGATATAAACATGGTTTAAATAACCATGGGGGATTATCGATCAGTATTTCACTATGTTATAGTTAGGGTTTTAAAATGCTATACCCAGAGTTCATAACCATGAGAATATGGTTTTGAAAATTTTTAAATAACCATATAACCATAGTATTTAAAAGGTGAGTAATTGATTTAAAATATTTAATGTCTTCAGTATGAATCTATGGTCCACCTGTATAGATTTATGAGCCTAACCACTACACCACATTGGTTTATCAGTATATAAATATATATTTATATTTATACATATATTAATATAAACTGTTAATATAAATTGAAAACTGTGGAAATAGGTTTAGTTGTAGATTTTATTCCAGTGAAATCATCCCCAACCTAACACTAGAAAGATATAGGAATAGTTCTTCAAAACCATTGGTATATGATTAACCTATTCCCACTGTGTTTTGGGAACTATGTATATAGGTTTTGATAATTATAATTCCCATTGTTTTTCACTAAATGTTTTTTATTAGATTAAATTTACAACCAATAACCACAGTTTATTGAAATCATGCATATATGTTCCCGACCAATACCTATACCCATGGTTTTTGGAAAACCATGGGAATATGGAAATTTTTTAGTACATAACATATAAGATCTCTATAGAATAAAATTTATTCATTATGGGAAATATATTATTTACCACTCATTCTTTTTGTCCGTCTAGAATATGTAATTATCATTCTAGTTTATATATGAACTACCACCTGCATGAATGATGTATTTCATTATATATACATAAATTATATAAATTAATGTAAAAATACATACACTATACATATATGATATCTATATCATGGATAAAATAATGGTGATTTTGTATCTGTGATCAAATTAAAATGATATAAAATCAAAAAGAAAAACCAACATGAAAAACAATGCAGTTGTTAAATGAAATATGAATTTAACATTGAATTGTTAATAAATGGAAACAAATGATCTTAATTAAAACATATAAGGTAAAAAAATGGGAATATAGTTCTATAATAAATTGTTAATAATATTATACTTATTATATATGATGTAAGAATGAGTATTATGGAATTTGAGACATAAGGTAAGGGATATCTGATCTCTCTTTTATTTCATGAGGGGTTTTCTATATTAACCAATTATTTATATTGGATAGTTAAATACCACACCTCCATAAAATTTAATTTCATGAATGTAAATATTTTTATGACATATAAAATTATATTTAAATTTATCTATTAATGTGTCCTGTAATTCAAATGACTTAAAATTTTTATGATATGTTTTTATAATTTTTTGTCAATGAATAATATGTTTTATTTTCACATATCTTTATCTATGATGTGTTTGTACATACCCTTTTACCTATTATATAATTTTTATAATTATATTCATGATAATTAAATTTTCATTAAATGAGATTCTTCATGTGTCTTATTTTTGGCAAGGCTTATATGTTACAATATAATAGTTTATAAGGATTTTTTATGATATTTCTTTTGATGATGAAATATTGATAAATATTTATGAAGAAATAAGATAATTTTCATAAAATTTGGTTACTCATAGCGAATACACGTTTTCTATTTTTTTACATCTCTTTATTTTTCACTTAGTTTGTCCAAATAATGCTTTTAATGAATACTGACATCATTTTTCTCTTCCATCGAGAACAATTTTCTTACATTTCACTGTTTTCTAAAAATGCTTTCAAAAAATTTTTTATGATGACCTATGATAGTTTAAATTCATTTTAACACTTTTTATATTTCAATGAAAAATATTTTAAAAATATTTATCAAGTAATTTTAAAAACAAGGTATGATTTATTTTTACTAAATATTTGAAATGGATTTAAAAAAAAACAACAGTATGAACTAAATAGAATTTTCAATTGTCATGAAAAATAAATTATTTTAAAATTCCATTATATTTTCTATGGTAAATTAAAAAATATAAGGATATTAATTTTAATTAGATATTTTAAATTTTAAATAATCATTTTTAAAGAGGAAATATAATTTTCATAAATAATTGATTTAAATGATCTTTAATGGTATCTTTATAGGATTCAAAAACTATTTCCAAAGAATTTTATTTTATGAAATTTTTTTTATTAATTTATTCTGAATGATCATCCTATGTATGTATTTTCAGTGAATTTTAATATGTTAGTATATTTTTTAAAGATATTGATTATTTTTTATGAAATAATAATTATTTATATATAGTATCCAACTAAAATATATTTTCATAGTCCTAGGTCATCTATTTGATAAATGTATTATAATTTCATCTAAAATGATGTGTAATTTATGTATTAGATATTAATGTCCTCATAATTTTGGAATCAATAATTAATTAATTAATTATAGTATCTAAATGACATAGAATCTTCAATGTACCAATGCAATGAGGAAATAACATTCAATTAATGTATAATTTCAAAACAAACAGCCAAGAAATCATTTGATTCAATAAATTTTGAAAAAAATAAATATCCAACCCTAATAAATGGTTATAAAAGTAGATCATAAATAAAAATTATGACAGACTCATATATTTTTAAAATCATAGATCCCCCCTATAATTTCTAGATCATGATCCAATTCATATAACATCCACTCTATGAGGTTATCCTAGTAAGTCATATATCATCATTGCTTCTATATATTACCTTGTATGGTTGAAATAAGATGTAAGAGTGGAAAATATTATTACATGGGAAGATTTATAGAGGAAATTATTAGACCCCATATCCATAAAATTAAATTGAGTAATAATATAACATATCATGTAATGTCAAAATAATTCAATAAACGAGGTCGCCATTTTAGGATGAAAGATTTTTATAATTTGATATTACATATATAAAAAATGTTAAAGATATATCAAGATATTTTATTATTTCCTTTGATCTTAATAAGATAAAAATAAATTTGTTACTCTATGATTCCATAACAATTCATTTTTATTACATATAAATTCTTCAAGTTGTAAATCCTCTCAATAGGAATTAATATGAATTGGATTCATATGTCAAT
Organism: Viscum album; assembly: GCA_963277665.1. NCBI lineage: Eukaryota > Viridiplantae > Streptophyta > Magnoliopsida > Santalales > Viscaceae > Viscum > Viscum album. Next base: position 448,116,743 of record OY728160.1, read on the forward strand.
CATAAGAGGCCTAAATGGTATTATATTATTTATAGTTATTTGTAAGCCCTACATAAAATTGCTTATGAATTCCACCAATATCTCTATTCAAGTACATAATGGTTGCATCATCTCCTATTATTTATATCAGTCATTGAAATTCCATGAATCCCAATATATACATAGTAATGTATCCCTTCCTAATTTCCTAAGAGAAGTTTGTATTATGGTATACATATATAATATTGTTATTATAATTATAATTGATAATGAAAATCTATTTTAATTTACTAAAATTTTCTTTTTTGGCTTTGGTATAGGTGAAAAAATCATTCTTTTTATGTGATAATTCATTCTATACCAAGGATGACCTATATAAAATATTATACATATTTGGCCACTCCATATCATCTGTTCATGAATAATTTATCATCATATAGATTTATAGTGGAGAAATAATTTTGTAAGTGATGTATTTTAACCCTCTGATTATGATTTCCATATTTCTACATTGAATATCCTTAATAATTGAGTCCCCACTAATCTCCATCAATAGCTTGGTACTATGAGCCACTATACATAGGAAATTAGAAAAAATAATTATTCATCCTAGTATCGTAATGTATTGATTAATCTTATTTTTTCATTAACATTATCTATATATATTAGTAAAATATCAATTCATTAAATGTGTACATATTTATTCTGCTCATTTCATTAGTATATATATCAGCTATTTCACTATAAGGATTATTAACCTATTTCATTAATGTGAATATTAATTCATCAACTTATAAATTCATCATTGGTTACTTTATCTCTAAACTCATTAGTTGAATTCACTAATATGTTATTATTTTTTCATATAATAAAATGGTACATTAAAATATTATTTTAGAATAAACACTATATACAGGAAAGCCTTCTATATTTTTGGGTTGTCAATATAAAAATGAAATAAAAAAACTATTATAAATCTTTCTCATGTTGTATTTTCATTCATATTTGTAGATAAACCTCACTCTATGAGAAATTATTAATGGGAATTTGAAAGTCATGATAAATTTTAACAATGAATAGATTAATAAAATCATTATATATATCCCATACATAGATAACAGTCATGGGAATTTATAAAAAATATTTATCTTTAACAGAATAATGGATATTCCCTCTCTTGGTTTTTATGACCCAACCACGATATATTTCGTAGTGAAAAGTCTTACTAGATGAATTTAGAAAATTTATTCCCCTTCCATATGGTCCTTTTAAGATTCCAAAAATAGTTTTTATATTATTCCTTTTTATATGATTATATGATATTATCCTTAATAAAAACTATGAAAAAATTTCATAGAAATCTATATTGACTCTATTCATAAAATTTAGGATCATATTTTGGGATTTTTTATGCCTTGAAGAAATCACAATGATTTCATAGTTGTTATATATTATTTTAAATGATGTAAGGGGAATATAATATCTATTTTCCCAAAATTTTTGATATCCACATTTTAGTTCGCACGTCATGTTGTTTTAATCCTCTTAGTCTAGATAAAAAATCATGTATATAGAGTAGACGATTCATGTTTGAAATTTTTATATTAATATGTTCATTGAAATAAAATTAATGACTCGTTTATGAATCCATATTCAAAAAGTAGTACATGAGGTACCATAGTGAAACACATGTCCATATTAATCCCATTTTAAAATTCACTTGAATTTCCATATAAAATTCATCAAATTCAAAATGGTTAATTCTATATAAACTATTAAATATAATAATATATTACTATATGATATAAATTTGAAACTCAACCACATGTTTTGGGTGAATTCAAAGCAGTTCATTAATAACATGCATAAATATATTCCATAAAAAGGAATAAATTGTACATTGAGTTATTTCCCATTTATTTATCCATGGATCCCTTATAATTGATCATTATGACCCATATTACGTAATTAGATTCCAATTACAGGTAAATATCTATTATTCATTGAAATTTAAACATGGGATGATCTGGGATTGGGAAATCGATTTCAATATCTTGATAATTGATATAGGCTTTTTATATTTGGACCAAATAAATGAAAAATATTATATCAACATACACTAAGGTAACCTAATCCAAAATCTACTATTTTCCTAGAATCTTTGATTTTGGAATAATAATAAACCTTTAATATAATAATCTCACCCTTAGGTGTTTTTATTGATAATTCTATATTCACCGATTTATGTGGTGATTCATTATGTCTAAAAATAAATCATGATATAAAATAATATTATTAACAAGAAGAAAATAATTTTTTCATATTTCATGTTTGTTTATTGTGTTTAATTTTCAAATCATTATTACCATGATACACATTAGTGGTTATGATTTCGTAGGCTCTTCCTTTGTCCATTTTCCAAGGTTGTTTCTAATGTGTATAACCTATATCATCCAATGAATTTCATAATTTAATTAGGTAATTAAAAATATCCTTGCATATAAAGGATTGGTTTATTGGTGGTGAATTAGTTTAGATAATAGTGTAACTTATTTTTGAATATAATTCCTTTGATGTTATTTAGTAAATAGGTTCTTCATATCGTACAATTCAAACATATAAAATATCTTCTTAACCCATTGAGTAATTTTTTTTGGAGAATCCAACAATATTAGATTAATGAAGGTTGTTGAATTATTATGTTTCTCGTTGATTTATCGTGTATGTTTCCATGAATAATAATTTTATATTTACTCAAATTAAAATCCACCAGAATAGGGAATGAATTTTATTTAAATTTCAGTCATATATATAAAACACCAAAATTATGAAAGATGAATATTTTATTTGATATAATATAATAGCCAAAACACCAAAACTATAACTATAGATAACACCCAAATAAATTTAAATTCATTTCATTAAAAATATATTTAATTTCATTAATAGCAATAAATACATAAAACATCGTGTTTAAATGAAACACAATACATAATTAAAATATAATTTATGAATGACCATTATAAACATGAAGATAAGCAGTGATTATGTTTAATAGTAAATAAATTATTAAGAAAATATATAGTTTAAAAAAATTTAGTGGTTATTAATTCATTATAAATAATAATCTATATTAGTGGAGAGTAAATGATATATTTTCTAAAAAAGTGATTTTTTTCAAAAAAAAAATTATTCATACATTCATAAATTATTTGAAATGTTTTTTTAAATTATTATAAATTATAGTTTTAGAAATAAATTTCAGTTTTCTATTCATCACATAATAATTATTTTAGGGCATATTTTTAGGATATTTCTGAGATATAAATATTTCTAAAGAAAAGTGAATTATACTTAAATTTGAGTAAAAATTTCATATTCATGTAGATAAATTATAATGAAAAAATATAATTAGAATTAATTTTAATTATAATTTATTTAAATTTTTTATCATTTAATCAAATATATTTAATTGGATAAATCTTCATATTAAATTTTTATACAGTATCTGTTTTATGCTTTAGAAAAATTTCTCTTTGAATATTTGATTATCATCAGGTATGTGGGATTATTTTTACATTAAAAAATTTAATTTATTTTAATTTAATTTTAAATTATGGATTCCAAATTTATAAAATACAATATTTATAATGATTTATAAGGTAAACATATTTTTTTACCAAAATTATTAGTGTAAACATTAAATTTTTTTACTATTGTTAAGGTAAAAATTGATTTCTAGAGGTTAAACTAAGATAATGAAAATAAATACTTAATTAATTTTAAAAAAACCATTTTATGGACTAATATGAAAATTATATATTTTATGTAATGGGAAATTTGTTGAGACTTTTGGAAAGATAAAAATGTTGGTATGATTGAATCTTTTCAAACAAATAACTTGTGTTCCACTCACCTCACATATAAATGGTCGCCCACTCTACTTTCTCATAACAACATAAAATCCATTTGGGTAGTCCAAAAAAATATCAAAAAAACATACCATTTTTCCTACTCGTATCCATTTACTTTTAGATTGGGTAAAAAACCATCCAATTAATTATTCTGGATCAAACCTATAGAGGATACAAAGAGAAGTGTTAACTTTCTTCAACAAGCATTTTAATATTAATTGTTAATCAACCAACAAAATATTTTAATAAAAAAAATAAGATATATTTACCTTAGTATCCTATATATTATTTTATTTAGTTATATTATGGGCATAACCTACAACTACCTCCACTACAATTAAAAGTGTTATGTAATCATCGTTCCTGTATACGGTTGAAAATTTCCTCAAGAAACTATGTCATTCATTTTTCCACTGCCACATCTCAAGGATGGGAATGAAAATGGATATAAATTATATATCAATGATATATATATATGTTGCCTATATGGAGATATTATATCATATATAATGTCCTACATTCCATTCTTACGGGAATACAATAATTTTTCTCCTTTGTGAGGTTGGCTACGACCTCGCGAAACGATGTGATTCATTTTTGTGTAAAAAAACATATAATTTGTATACATAATGTTAATTAAGATATTTACTATAAATTAACAATATTTTGTACGTATTATAAAAAATAACTCAAAAATTTTAATTTATCATTTCAATTGATACAACAAATTACGAAAACATCACTAGTATATGTGTGGATGACCACCTTTATGAAGTGATGTGACACTCTTTTTTCACCATGAAATATGGTTTATATATATATATACGAAATAATATTTTATTTATTATATAATTATCATTCTATAATGAAAAGGTACTACTTAACTCATTTCCAAAATGGTCAATGAAAAATATAAAAGTTACTCCTACGTACATATAGTATATCTTCTCAAGGATCATAACATACATAATTTACTAAAACCATCAGAAATGATAGGTCATAAAATTTTTATTAATTTATATATCTGATATTTTTTTATAATTATTATTATCGATATACTGAAATTTTGACTTTACATCATTAGTCACCTTCCAATGTCATTTTAGACACCTAAGTCAAATATCATCCAAACAAATGAAATAAACATTAATTCATTAAGCAGTCATATACAATACTGTAAAAAGTAAAATAAATTAATAATAAACATGAAAAAATTTATTATTAATATAAATAATTATATTATTTTCATTATTGACGATGGTAATGTATGTAATTAATTTTTGTACTATTTGTAAGTTTTTGACCTAAATTTACATTAAATTGTGACTTATTTGTTATTATGAATTGATTCACTTTAATTTGGTATATATATTTTCCATATGAAAATTTATATCATGAATACATTATACATCATGGTATTTTTTGTTTGAAATTGAATTTTTCATTCAAGGTGATTTGATATGAAAATTACCCAGTGGTAAATTTTTTTATTCAATACCACTTTTTGTTGCTGTTGACGTTGTCTTGAGACAATCAGTTTCTAGTAATCATTTTCGTCGGAAATTTCATTCCACATGAATTAAAAAATTATTCTTTGCTGGATATAATTTTTTCATAATCCATATATCATTTTTATAAATGGTTTTTATATTAAATGTTATGTTAAAAATTATGGAACTATTGAAAAATATATATTCATTACTCAATACATATATTTGATGATAAGAAAAATTTTTTTGAATGAAATTGATTAACAAATATATTATTAATTCCATGTACATGACAGAAAATGGTGGGAGATTTTTATTAATTTCCCCTTGAGGCATCAGTAGTCTTTCTAAAAGAATCAGTTGGATAAAAATAGATAAATATGGTTTCTCCTAATCATTTTAAACTATCAGGAATGTATATCATGATAGTAATTGTATCACATTCTTCAGAAACATGAAATAAAAAAACTAAGCATTTACTTCTTTCAAATTCTTATTATTATTATACATGATATTTTTCAATGATATTTTATATGGGTGCATTTAATCATATTTTATTTATTAAAATTAATGTTTCTTATATTATTTAATCTTTCATGGTGTTTATTCCTTACAGAATTATAATTTCTATGTTATTGATTAAATGAAATGTGTATTCATTTATTTAGCATGAAATATTGGTTAATATTCATGAGACCCTTTTCATTGATATAGTCTAACGATGAGCAGCATTCATATTTTTTTGACTACAATTCATGTTTCATCATATATTTACCTTCCCATATTTATAATTCTTTATTTTTTCAGGGTTGATTCTACTTAACATAATTTCGGCAAATAATTTTATCTCACCAATATTTTTTACCTTTCCTAGGAATCTATGAATTTATCTACGGTTGATATGCAATGATATGCTAAAATGGAATAAAGATAATCTCAAAAAATATTATAATTCGTATATTTTATTGTTATATTGGAATCATATTTGTAAATATATTAAATATATTTATAAAAAATTTGGAACTTTGGGATGTGATTCAACATATCATATTAAACTGTTTTAAATAGGGAATTGGACATAGGATAATATGGTTCTAGATGATATATTTTTCATCATTATAACATTAGTAGAATCCTTTGGTACTATATTTAGGATAACATAGATTATTTATCATAAAAATAAGATAGAAATTGTAGATAAGTGTATAACAACATCCTAAAATTATTAGTTAGGCATTTATTATGTAGGTTTTCATTATAATAAATCCATTTGTCGATACTAAAAATGGACATAGTTCTACAATAGAGGTTCCTAGTGGTAAAAACATTGAAAAGTGTGGGTTGATATAGACCATATCATTATTACATGCTTTACAATGATCCTTACTGCACATCTGGTTTGACACTCATATGTGATATTCTTATCATAATTGAAATATTATTTAGTATACATTATAAGGGAATTGAATACATATTGAAAATGAATGAACAATTTGCATACTATTTTTTATTAAATTGAATGAATGTTTCCAAAATGACTATTAAATTATTTTATATGTGTTAAAAAAGGACATAATGAATAGAATTTATGAGGAAATTGAAAGGGTATGATGGATGGAAATACAATTAGTCCTAAGGATTAACATACAGATACCTGTCTAAAATTTTGTGTAACTATGAATTATTTATGTCTATTATCTCTGCTAATAATTTAAAACTAGACCATGCAATGATTTTGGTGGCATTAAACCAGATGTAGTGTTTTTGTATCTAGATTAAAGAATTAAATTATTGATTTATTTTTAACAATTATATTTTGTTGATAAGAATAATGAAACATAAAAGGAATTTATTATATTTTTTATGTTTATGAGTATTGATTAACTTAAGGGAAATAGATATCATCATGGATTAATGATTATATTTTTGATAATAAGATGAATTTTTTAGAATACACTTTTTCAATATCATGTGATGTTATTCTAACAAAATTAATGAAATTGTGGATATAATTATGGAAAGGTAATATTTTAGTGGAAATGTTATTTTGGAAATAATTATTTTATTTTTTATAATCATATGTTTAGTTGTATTGATTGCCTTTATGGATAATATGCCCATTAATAAAATATTAATAATAGTAAAATAAGATATTCATAATTAGTGAAAAAATATGTCATATTGAAATCCTTTGTAAAAAGGTAATTCGATTATTATTACTAACTAATGGATGTACACATTCTTTTAAAAAAATTATAAAAATTCTATTAATATATTTATTTTAAATGGAAAAATTGCATGTATGTGACAACCCATATCATATAGATTGTATTTTGGGTCTGAAACCATGACCAAAGCTTGTCAGGGATTAACCCCCAACCACTGGACTACGTGATGTCCTTCTTAATATGTTATTATTTTTACTTAAATTTTTTAAAGTTTAAATATTAATGATTATCCAGTGGTGTTAACATAATGGTTTAGATATTAATTTATATTAATATATAACATATAATTACCATATTGGATTTGGATAATAGTTAAAGGAATACAAAAAGTATTTTCATACAATTATGGATTCGAAGTTCTGTTTAAATATAATTTTAGTGCTTCAGTAAATAATGAAATCCATTTATGTAAATTAATTTCATGATGTATGTGATTATATGAAAACATGTAAAATAATTTCCATGGGATGGAATTTTTCTTATGAAATATAAATGAATCAAGTATGTATATTTTCTCATATTCATATACAGCTCATAATTCGTAATCTTTATGAAATGGGTATTGAAACAAAAATGTTATCAAATTACTATCATACAACAGAAATATAATATTACATTCAATCATGATATATTTAAGGTTTTATGTCCCTTGTATTTTTTTTAGTTTATATTATAGTGACCAATTAACACTATTACCTACTACAGCTATTTACAATTTTCTATAATTTCCATATCATCACATTCCCCTAATATTCTCCAATATAGAAACCACATTATGAGTTATTCGATATTAAATTTTAAAGGAATTTTTCTCTTATTATGTAGATATTTTATTTACTCATTTGGATATTAGTTTTCAATTGATTTTTTTATCATATATAAAATCCTTGAGTACCATGTTCATGTTTAAATTGTGTGGCCACAATTTATTTAAGGTGTGGAGACTGTAACAAAAATAAATTCAAAAAGAGAGTCATTTTATTTTAGAAAATATAAGCAATGAACCATCAATATAATAAGGTAATATAGGACCCCAATACATTAAAATTTCATTATTTTATAATAAAATATTATTTCTTCAAAATTTTATGATGTTCACAACATAATGTCTAAATGAAACACAATACATTATTAAAATATTATTTAAACATGATCATTATAAACCATCCAATAAGATGGAAGGTTTGAATTGTAAAAAAAATAAATTATAAAAAATATATTGCTTAAATATTTTATTTTGGTACATGTTGATTTTAAATAATAATAAGAATCATTTGATAGTAAAAGAAGTATTATCTTAAAAATAGTTTTTTTAAAAAATCTGTTTAATTAAGGTTTGCACAAAAAATATAAAATAATTGTTTTCTGAATTTAGAAAAATTAAAATATATAAAATTATTTTTTAAAAATCGCGTATCAATATTATATTCTGTTAAATTTTTGTAAATATTCTATTGTATTTTATTTTTAAATTAATATTTAAAATATTTATTTTAAATGATAATTAATTTTTTATTCAATAATGTAAAATGTAAAATTATATATTTAACTAGTTTTAATGTAACATTTGTTGAATTTTATATCATGTAATTAAATTAATTACATTTTAAATATATATATATATATATATCTAATTTTCCAATAAAAATATCATAATAATTTATTCAATTTCACTTTAAAACATCAGTTTCTCATAGCATATGTGGGATGAATTTATTATAATTTTTTTACACCAGTGTATTGAATTTCATAAATAATTTATCTACTTTTAATTATAATTATTCCTAAATTTGTATAATGTAAACTATTTTTTTAACAAAATGAATATTCGAAAAAATAATTACCACATTTAATGCAACAAACTTTATTTACTAGGGGATTGAACTATTACGATAAGTGTCACAATTGACCTACCAACATTTCAAACACCAATTTTCTGGACAAATTTAATCTATTTTTCTTCTCTGACCATTAATACCGCATTTTTTAGTATTTATTAATGATAAATACATGGGTATGACAGAATTATTTCAAACAAGTACACGTGTTCATATCACCACACTTATTAAATGTTACCCACAATTATCTCCCCTTTACACATTATAATCATTTTACGTCTTCCAATACATACCAATATAACATCCAAACATACATTCCCTCATCCATGAAGACTTATTTTTGGAAAAAATTAATACTATGACAGATTTTGGTAAAAATCTAAGCAGGATACCTAAAGAAGAGATGATGATATTCAACAAGCATTTTTTATATTATTTCTTACCCTAGATACATATATTATTATTAACAAAATAATGATATACTAACCATGTTATATTAAATATACTAATTTTTATTATGTTGTTTTAATGACCTAAAACCACCAAAACATCTCTCAAGCAGTTACAAAATCATCATTAGTCTTTATGGCGGACTAGCTCCCCAGGAACTGATGCCATCCATTATTCCATTACCACCACTCAAGGTTGGGTATATTGATGGATATATTATATATATATATAATACATAAAACATAATTATACCAATTTATTCACTATATCATATATAAATTTTTTCATTCCATTCTATGGGGGTTATAAAAAAGTCTCTCGTGAGTATAGTGGTCTACCACCTATCAAAGAAATGTGATTATTTTTCAGAAACCTATAAAATGGATGGTGATTATTATAATGATAATTAAATATATGGTATACAAATAAAATAAATATATTATTCATGGTTTTTTATAGTTATTAATTGATTATATATCAATTTTGAAATATGATAACGTTGCTTGTGTATATGTGGGCTACCACCTTCATGAAGTGGTGTGACCCTCTTTTCATCACCAAACCACATGTATTCAATATATAAGTATAATTTAGAAAACAATATAGTATTTATGATGTTATTTTAAATTAGTAAATAATTATTATTTTTTACCTCTGTTCCATAATGATCGATGAAAATTCGAAATTTTACTAATGTGTATGTGTGGCTTATTGTCTCCTTGATCATAACATACTTCATTTCTCAGAACCATCATTCATGATTTCTACTAAAATAAAATTTCATTCATTTATTTTTTTAATATATAATTATTATTAATATTTTTTTTAAATAATTACCTCTTATTGCAATACTCATCCTCTGAATTCAATTTTGAAACTTTGGTAAAATATCATGAGAACATCAGATGTAAAAAAAAATATATTATATCTTCATATAGAAAATGGTCATAAGTAAAATAAAATGAATAATAAAAATTAATATGGTTCTTAAGAAAATAATTAATTAACAGAAATTTAGAATTTAGGATTATAATGAATTTATGTGACATGTCATACATTATATAAGGTATTTCTTCTCAATTCACATTATGTTTATAATAATTTGTTATTATACATAAGTTAACATTTATATTGTGTATATAATTCACATTATACATGTAATATCCTGAATAATTCAAACATCATCGTATATTTTATTCCAATTTTGTTTTATTTCTTCCTTGTTGATTGAACATTAATGTTATAGTGTTGTGAAATTTATTATACAAACTCAAATTCACATGTTATTGCTAAATTACCCATTAAAAATCACTTTATAGTAATCATTTTTCATTTGAAATTTCATTCTTCATGATCATAAATATTTTATCATTATGGATATCACTATTTACTAAACCATATAACATTTTATTACATATGATAATCACATTGAATTTCATTTGATTAACTAGGGAAATATTCATAACTTTGTATTCATTACTCAATATAGATACATATAGTTATGACATATTATTTATAAATTAAATCAGTTATTTATTATATGGGGAATTATTTTGACATGAAAGACAAGGGTGGGGAATTATTTTATATATCCTCTCAATACATCAATATTCATAATGGGATGAATCTCTTAGATATAGTAAGTGGCATTGGGTTTTACCGCGTAGTTTTAATCTATATTGAGGATAAATCTTCAATTTAATGGTATCATGTTCCTATAAACATGATGTCAAATAATAAATAATTTAATTCATTCAAAATATAATAATAATTATAAATCATATTTTTGAAAAGATATTATCTATTGATGCACATCATTCTCAATTATTGTTTAAATGGAATGTGTTTTCAATTTCCTTACATTCCATATTGATTATTCTATATCTGTTAATTATAACCCTATTAATGATCATATTTAATGTCTTATCAGTTTCTTACCTTTTCATTATCCCAAATAAAATCATCAATATTATCTGTGGATGAACATCATTCATAGGTTATTTATTACATGGCGTGTGTGTTCAGTTATTTACTATTACATATAGATTTGTCTTTATTGGTTCATGATATCTTCTATTATACTTATCCCTTCTTGGGAATTTCCTATCAAACAAATCTTTTTTGGATTATAAAAAATCAATAAATATTACTATGATTGATATACAACTATATGAAAATGAAAATATTGTTAATCTTGAAAAATATTTGTTTTAATTATGTTCATGAAATATATTTCTGAATCATGTATATATCTATTTAATGAAGACTTATAAACTATTATTTATTTCACATTGTGATCTATAATAGAAGATGCTAATATATTTTATATGTTCCACAATTTAGGATATTTGGATTGGGGTCAATAGATTCAAGGAAAATTGAATAATTTATTCATATTTATGTTTATTAAAATAGGATAATTCATCCTAAAAAATTGGGTGATGACGAAAAAAAGAGAAAACTCGAATATTAAATTTTTATAATAAAAACCACTCATTTTATTGAGAATATTGTGATCATTTATACACATGATCTAGTAAAATAATTTTCTTATTTTCTTTAAATCATATAAATATTACGATATTTGGGAAAAAAATCACGGAAACAGTTTTATGATTAATATTATAAAAAATACCCACATTTCATATAGTAAACATTATCATGTATCAACCAGTTATTGATCAATTTCATCAACTAGTATACATTATTTACTATCCAATAAACAACTATGACTACTTCTTCAAATTCCAAGAAATGAATAATAAAAAATATAACTTTTATGATTTTAATATATTTATAAATAACTAATGGATAAAAATATCCACCAATTGATGGTTATCATTAATGTATCGTGTAATTGATAGAATTTTACTCGTTCCATTATATTTTTTGGCATTTGATATAATTAAGTGTTTAATTCACAGTATGAGGCAAAGTAAAAATTATATTCTTCCCACCATATCTCATAAAATTTAATTTCATACATAATGTAATCATCGGTCTATATATCCAAATTATTGTTAGCTAAAAGTTTCCTTATATTAGCTATTTTAAAGAAAAAAAATGTCTACCTCAATAACAAAAAAATGCAACCTGAAAATATTATATTAATAAATAATTTTTATTTCAATAATAAATATTATAGGTATGTACTTTTTCACAGTATCACTTTTATTGATGGTTATTTTGGTTTATAATAAGATGTTACTATGATTATTTAACCTTTAATTATGTAAGCAGTCCCCAAAAATAAATATGACATACAATGAGCATAATTTAGATGTCTTAAAAATGACATAAATATATTTTAAATCAATCCAATAATTTAAACATTATATATAACATATTTACAAAACAATGTAACAAAACCAAATGGATTGGTAATTTTTTAGAATACACATAAAAATATCATATTGAACATTATTTATCATAAACTTCCTATAAAATTATCAATATAATGATTCCTCATAGATAAATTAGTAAATGTAATTCTCCAGGGAAATGAGATATATAAGGAAGAAGATCAATATTTTTTAGAGGAATAACATCATGAAAATTGATAAAGGAGTAGTTCATAATGATTTGATAAATAAATAAAATTCATTTAATTTATTCTTAGAGAGACCATGTAATCACATGAGTTATTAATTAAACAAGATATAAATATATATACTAAAACATCAGATTATTGGACAATAAAATATTTATCATAAAGTAATGACACATATACCATGGCATAGTAACAAGATACAAAATCATAAAACATAGAATCGTAACACACAAACATGGATAAAAAATTATACAAAAAATAATATATGTTACGGTAAAGGTCAAATACCAATATAATTTAGTGTAATGTGAATAATAACCAAAATATGATAACATAGTTGATCAGAAAACATTTTATGCATATTGTCGATCTATTGTTGAATATAAAATATTTACCAATTTTTTTAGGGATTTACTTAAACCATCCATCACATATTAATAAACCATAAATATGGGTGAAATAAAAACAAAATAATAATAAATTAAATTTAACCCCAATTAAAAAATTTTATTATAAAGTTTTTTGAAATTGTATCTCATAAGATAAAATCAAGAATCAGATCAGTTGATACCAAATATTAAATTACCAAAATGATGTATATTATAATTTATTTATAATGGGTCATTGATCTAAAATCTATTGAAGAATCATATTTTGGAAAGGTAAATAAAAATGGAACTGAACATTCCATAATAATATTTCAGAATATTTTTTTATCGATATCGTTATTGAATTATTATTTTATAATTAAATAACCAAACACAAGAAAAAGATAATATGATATTGAAAAAAATATATTTTAGAAGAATATATAAAAAATAATCATAAAATGAAACAATGATCATGAAAATAAGTTCTTATTAGAAGGTAGAAAATATAACAATGAAAAATGAAAATTTTTATGATGAACATTTGATAGTTTTTGAGAAAAAGAATCAAATAAGGAGTTTTAAAAATCAAATATGAGTAGTTATAAATATAAATATTATAAAAAAGTGGATATTTAATACATTTTTTAGAGAATAATAATTTATAATATTTCTTGTAATTCATAATGAAGACGTTTATGATAAATAAATATTGAATGGAATTAAGTCCATTATTAATTTATTCATTATTCAATGGAGAAATATATCATTCAAGGAATAATATTATGACAAGAATATTTAATTTCTATATAGAAGTAGTGAAAATTTATATTTTTAATTGAATTGTATGAGTATAAAAACATACAATAAAACCTCATCGTAATTAAATAATGAACTAACTAAATAAAATGTATACTTAACAAACCAATGATATTGAGTTCCCAACTTGTAAGACATAATATTACATCAAATATTATACGTTTTTTTCTTTCCGATCTATATCATAATAATATTGAATTGTTACTGATATAAGTTGTCAATTTGTATCATTGTATTTCTAATTTTCTAGTCATTATTTTTTATGTTAATATTGGATTATTAACTATATCATTTTTTCTCTACTATATTTGATATTTTCACTATGGTATTTGACTCATTCACATGTATTTATAATATTTATGTTTTCTAATAAAGTTATGTGGGCATTTTTTTCTTACTAAGACAAATTTTTATATTAGAGAAGTTATGGTGTTGGTTTTTCGATTGTTGAAAATAAACTTTTTAGTGACATGTGATCAAATAAAATGAATTGACATAATTATATAAAATACTTATATATATGTACTATATAATTATTATTGTCTTACATAATTGAAAATGGTTACATAATGTTTTAAGTATTTATTTTTTCTTATTATTTCATAATGTAAATGTTATAACCCCATTTATGTTAGTGTCAAAATAGAACCAAAAATGAACAATTTATAACAACTGAATGAGTAGTAACATGTTATTATAAATGAATAATTTACCTTCATGAAAAAATAATGAGTTCCAGAATATTTAATTACCTTCAAAAATCCTATTTAGGACAATATTTTTTAAATTGTTAATGAAAAAATCTATAATGGTGATTTCACTTTCGGTGATGATTTGAGTATTCTATTATATAACATCTCGAAACCGAAAGATTAATATCTCATGTTGACCATATATTACAAAACACAATAGATTACATTAAAATGATATAGAATGACATGATTCCAAATAAAACTATATGAATTGTTTTTATAATTTTGTGTTGTGGATGGGTAAATTGATACAATATCATTTGTGGAAATTTTCAAAAAACCGATGCTTAATAAAAAAGGAATTTAATTTAAATAGGAAAGTTGATGAATAGTTTTATTAACCGCAACGGGATTGAGTTGGGTTATGATGTTTCTTCAAGATAGGTTGAAGCAATAAATGTTTTTGTATGATGAAACACCCACTAGGAACCCTGAAAAAATTTCATCGATACATAAGAGTTCCCAAGGTCACATGGATGATCTGGGAAGTGGTCACAAAAAATTTACATAATTTTCATGATTTATTTGGAATGAAATGTGGTTCATCTCATGGGTAATCATACAAAATAGACTTCAAAAATAGCAGTGTTTAGTGGATAGAGCATGTGTTGTGTGATTATGAATACTATTGAGACTCTTGGTTAAAATATATGGATATTAGATCATTTTAGATAAACATTATCCAAATTATATAAATACAGTACAAAAGACTCTTATATCATTGTTTATTTGTAAATAGGGATTCATAATTGTCACAATCCACCTTCACACAGATGAGGGAAGGGACAAAGGACGTTCAGACTCAACATCATGATGAAGGAGAGATAATGAACCCCGAGACCCACCATAACATGAAGTGATGACTAGCACCAAGGGTATAGAAAATACATACAATATAAAATCCATTTCAGTTTTTATTTAGTATGATTGGGAGATAAGATAGTAAATACCAAAAAAATCCAAAAATGGAAGAAAAAGTAAATCATAAACCATACATTACCATATGTTTGTTCCGATAATTAGTTCCACCAAAATAAAAGAAATCTTCAATTAAAAGTAACAAAAAGGAAATAAAAATAGAAATGTCAACGGTACTGGAATTCGAGCCAGTAGGGTCCGGCACATTCCTCGAAATCCTCCTAGAATCATGAATGTAGTTTAATATACATAGGGTGAGTATACAGTTTTACTTAGTAGGGAAAACCAAAATCTCTCATCCACTAGTGGGAAGGAATTGTAATGCCCCAGGAGAAAAGGAGATAACCAAAGAACATAGTAATAAAACTATCCACGCAAACCTCACTAAGACACACTACATAAATAATGGAAGTAAGGTAATATAATAGTAATAACACATTGATGACTGTGTACCCTGCACCACATTATTGCTGGTTATTGAAGACATCATGCGCGTCAGACCTCCAACGCTATTGTCACCATAGTCCCACTATTGCCCCCAACAATAAAATTTTTGGCCACCACAACCATGCATCCCTCCCGCAGAGATCTGTGCCAGAACAACTATCTTTATGGCTGAAGACACCTAGGCCTCATCCCGAAGACACATGGGAAATAAATAACCTGCACACACCTGGTCCAACCACCACAACACACAATTCCTAAAGAATCATTGGATATAATGAACCTTAGGACATCACACCCTGCCTGAAGAGTCTTGTTATACTCAGGAAAGGGAGTGGAAAATGAGCTAATAACAAAGCACTCATAGGAGTGCTGGAAAACCCACCCATGAAATGGGGGTGTTTGGCAAGAAGATCTCAACTTTTTTGGGGCACGAACAATAAAAATAAGAACTATAATTATAGATATAGTTAAAAAAAAACTCATCCCACTCTAGTGGATTCAAAAACCAGCCCATACACAAACACCCTCATAACTATTCATTCATAAAAACCACAACAGCCACAAATATGACACAACTCATTCCCGAAAAATAGTTTTCCATTCAACCCATTATTGTTATCACATTAAAGTGGTTCCATTTAAATAATTATCCACTACTGGGAAACTTTTAGGCATATCCAAAAGCAATATAAGGAAAGGTATCCAAGCAGCAAGTTAAGCATTCACAACTAGTTCTCTTGTATAATCACAAAAACAAAAGGGAACTGTTAGATCCCTAAAAGAATGAGAACCAAACCAAGACCCATCATACGTCCCCACAAATCCCCAAATCCACAATCCAACAACTGAACAATAGGGGATCACATACTCATCCAAATCTGCTCACAAGTAACACGTAGAACAACCATAAACATCACCAGAACAGAGAAAATGATTTTTCATATTTAAAACTACCATTCATTAATTTCTTTCTTTCAGTTTGGTTAGTTTAGGTGAACAAATAGGTATTCTTATTCATTTGGCATCCATATGATCAACTGAGTTTACATGATTAACCAGTTTCCACATTTCATCCATTCAATCACAAGATTTTCACAAAAGCAGAAGTTCAATTGTGCATAAGAAAGGACCACCAACGACCACAATTTTCAGTGGAAATAAACCCATAAAATTCAGAACATATAAGCAATGAAGAAAGATTATAGCATCATTATCAATCACACCCCTTAATTCATAAAAACCAATTTATTATATTCACTAATATTTGGTTACATCCATCCTCATAGGAAGATTATCTCACCCACCCTTAATGATACGTAGTAATGAAAGAAAAAGGAAGAACCCTACTTAGATGATAAATGATCAACATTTTTATATTATTCACTACAACTGGGGTTTCACGGCTTGTAGGGGAGGAACTCTGGGGACTCCAAGAGTGAGCCGGAAAGGCTCTAGCACAGTCACACTACTAGCCATGGGAAATGGGCTCCAAATGCAACATGGAAGAAAAAGAGACTGACAAAGAAGAAGAAGGAATCCCCATGTGAGAAAATGAAATATCCTAGAGTTACAAGATATGAAATCTTGAAGGGTATAAAGGCGGAATGTGGTTTCACCACGCGGTTGGATGGTTACAGATGATGGAATAAAAGTTAATTTAATAATTCTCATCAGATAGGTGGTCATAATATCTGTGTGTTAAAGAATTTAATTTAAATAAAGGAAAATTTCTAATAACAACATATAGTTTGGTTTTCAAGGTTATCCTCTCATTAAGGGATTTAAAAAATTGATTATGGTGGTAAAAATGTCGGTAAACCACTTTAAAAAGGTTAAAATACATAAAGGTTTTGTAATGTAAAAAATGGGGTAAGAAAACCCCCAAAACCCCTTGTGGCATCGATCGATGACACCACTGTGACATATTGCCACCGATGCATCACCCTTAGGACTAAGTGATGTTGTCCAGGGCACCCCAAACATCAGAATTGGAATTTAAATGGATGAGTAGGGTCTGTTCCATTACATTAGATACCTCTCAATATATTCTCGTCCCTGAAAAGAAAAACTAAACACAATGTAGAGAGAGGGGTCCAAACAACTACCTCGAATGATACCTCTCATGATTAAACCTCATCGACATCTAGGAAAACCTCTCCTTCATGTGACCACCCAAACATATAAATTTTACACCGTCCAGTAATATGGATTAGGGATTCCCTTCCCCCATGTCAATATACTATCCTCTTTGGGTGTCACCGACTTTCCCGCACATGTTTTATCGAATACACATTAATGCATCTTGATTATGGATTAGGTCCTCTCCTTTCCACAGTAAGAAATATTCATAGACATTCAGAGAACAAGGAAAACAAAACATTTAATAGTTAACTAGGTCAACCAATACATCAAAAACAAGTATGATAAAAATAGAAAAAAACTAAAAACATCTCTTGGTAATGGGAGAGCATATGTGTCTCCCATTCCCAGGTACTCTCCTCGAGGCCACCATGCATCTATATCACATGAACCAAGGGAATAGTTCATCTACAAATCACCTTCTCCTTATGATCCTCCATCGTCACTAGTCGACCAACGAATTTCATCTCATAATTTATATCCAGCTTCCCCCAGTCAAGGACATGAGAATCATCCCATTGATACCGATGGAGATGAGAAACTTGGAATAAGTTGTGCACCCTCACTAGAATCAGTGGTAGTTCCAGCTACTAAGCCACTTTTACAACCCACCGCAACACCTTGAAGGGTTCGACAAACGTAGGAAAAGCTTTATCCCCCTTTCGAAACTCTGTTTCCAATGCCGAGGGGATACCTTCATGAACATGTGGTCCCAGAACTTGAACTCCCATGGTCTCCTACTATGATCTGTGTGTGACTACTTCCAATCCTGAGCCACCTTCACCTACTCTAGTATAATTTGAACCTTCTCTGTCATGCTTTTCACCACCTTCGGGACTAGAAAATCTACTTTCCCGACCTCTGCCCCGCACATGGGTGAGTGACACAACCTCACGTACAAGGATTCTAATTGAGTCATGCCAATGGTATAGTAAATTCTATTATTGTAAGAAACTTATACCAGATCCAAGTGTCATTCCCATGATCCCGCAATGTCCAAAACACATGCATGTAGCTTATCCTCTAACATCTGGATGGTGCACTCTGTATGTCCATATTTTTGGGGTGAAAAGAAGTTCTAGGGCATAGCTAGGTGTCAAAATAAAATTGATATCCTATCTAGACCATTGAGGTAATCTGGGTATCCTGATCGGAGACTATGGACCTCAGAACTCCATTCAACCACCCCACATCGTCCATATACCTCTCTGTTAGGGCATCCATTGTACTCGACTCCTTGATTTCCATAAAGTGAGCTGACTTCGTCTGCTGGGCTACCACTATCCATATAACATCATAACCCCATTTATCATTTGGCAGTCCCATGACTAAATAAATCGATATGTCATCCCACTTCCCCTATGGGATATCTAATGGTTTTAATAGACCTCCTGGGATGCGGTGTTCAGCCTTCAACTGCTAACAAATGAGGCCCTTCCCAACATATTATGCCACTACCCACATCACCCACAACCACCAAAACTAACCCCTCAAACCCTGATTCATCTTATAAACTCCTAGGTTTTCCGCTAGAGGTGTGTTGTAAATCACAAAAAAACACTCTCTCACATTTCCATAGGAACAAAAAACTTTCCATGAAACAAAATTCGTTCTTTCCCATCTACTGACCATCCATATGGGGCACCACCTTTGTGAACATTATGTTTAACCACTTTATAATCTATGTCTACACATTGAGACTCCTCCACCTATTTTAGAAGAGAGGAAATCAATGTCATCTAGAACAGACAGCCTCTGCCATCATCCACCCAAGCATCTTGGTGTCGGGCAGCCAACTCCTCTGTCACCTTCCAAGCATCTTCCGATTCTCAAACCACATCCATATGTGTCTTCATTATTAAAGAATTGACGACAATGTTCCCATTTCCTGAGGTGTAAGAAATGTTGAAGTCATAGTCTTGATGAATATCTATCCACCTCGGCTGCTACAAGTTCATGTCCCACTGAGGGAAGATATAGCTCATGATTTTGGGATCTGTGAAGACCATTAAGCATTCCCAATTAGGTAATGGCCCCCCAACTTTAGTGCGAACACGGCCAACGCAAGATCTAGATCTTGGGGGGTATAGTTATGCTAATGGAGACATAACTTCCTAAACCCATAATAGATCACCCCTGCTATTGCATCAGCACAGACCCCAAGCCTTGGTCAAAAGCATCACGGAACACTTCAAACATCACCCCATCGTCTAGAAACCACAATATTAGGGCACTAACCAGCTTTTCCTTAAGACAACTAATGGTTTCCTTGAACTTCTCAATCTACACAAAGTTATAGTATTTTCTGGTCAAATATATCAAAGGATATTCAACTAGAGGGAATTTGGGAACGAACCTCTAGTTGTAACATGCTCGACCTAGGAAACTACGCACCTCAGCCACATTCCTGGGTGCTTCCCAAAAAACAACCACTTTGATATTTTATGTATCAACCACTACTCCCTGACCGGACACCACGTGTCCAAGGAAGTGCACCAATCTTTTCTAAAACATGAACTTAGGCCACTTCCCATTGAGTCAGTGCAATCAGAAGTCCCATAAAATCATTCTCAGATTCTTGGAGTGATCCTTCTTTGATCTTCAGTAGACAGGAAGGTTGTCAATAAACATGACTATGAACCGGTCCAGATATTCCTAGAATATGTATTTTATGATTCCCATGAACATAGTTGGTGCATTCATGACAATTAATTCCATGACCACGAATACAATGTGCCCATATCTGCACTAGAAGGTAGTCTTTGAGATGTCACCCTCCATCTCCCACAACTGGTGATATCCTGACCGCAGGTCAATCTTGGGGAACCATCCTTCCCCCTTCAACTGATCAAAAAGGTCATTGATCCTTCTTAGAGGTTAACGGTTTTTTACCGTTACCTTGTTCAACATCCGGTAGTCTATACACATCCTGATACAACCATATGCCTTCACCGCAAACAGGACCACAACACCCCATGGTGATGCATTGGGTTGAACAAAACCCTTCCTCATCTACTTTTCAATATGAATTTGGAACTCTCGCAACTCAAAAAGATCCATCTGATAAGAATCCATCGAAATTGGACGGGCACCAGGTTGCAGTTCTATACCGAACACAACATCATGTCGGGGGGGGGGGGGGGGGGGTTAGAGTCACCACCTCCTCGGGGAAGACGTAGATGAACTCACTAACGATCCACGTACCATCTCTATATCAACTGAATCCACTGATAATTTTGCTAACAAGGAATGGAGAGGCTCTACTCACCGGAAGTCCTCTTGGAAACACCTATTGTAGACAAAATCTACACACTGGCCAACCATATCTGAAAACATGATCCTTCTACGGAAGAAGTTGACAACTACACACAGAGAGAACAACCATTTGAGGCCTAAAATGACATTGTAATGTTGTATCTCTAGAAAGTGAAAGTCCACAATAGACTAATGTGGTCAGAACATCAGTACACATCCTCATCAAAAAATAAAAGAAAACCTAGTCGGACCTAAGACTAGCGTACTAAAAAACAGGGGCACATGAAGTATCTCTGCATCTAGACCCAATGCATGGGCTGGACATGGTTAAACATAGATATTTTATTCTCCAAAATCAATCAAGATGTTGACAAGAGTTTTAGACAAGAATATCGTACCTTGAATGACTTCTGGCCCAGCTTGAACTACTACCTCTATGGCATGGATCTAACCACGCCCAGCTCCTCTTCCCCTCGGTTGTCGGCCACCACCATGTCCACACTCATGTCGAGTTCCTTAAAGAGCAGTGTGACGAACCTCCTTCTCCATGATGAGTGAAGGGACACCATATTTCTAGACCCATCCTTCCTCAAGATGAATGATAGATAATGACCCCCTGAGACCCACCTTCAATAGGCCCCATAGTGGTGACTTGCACCAAGGGTATAAAATCACATACAATATGGAAGACATTACCCTTTTTTACTAGTATTCAGATATAAGATAGTAAACCCCAAACAAAACCAAAAATTGATGTTAATGTAAATCTAAAACAATCCATTCCCACATGTACATCCCATAATAAGTGCCAAAAAACAAGAAACATTCAAGGGAATGTACCAAAAAGGAATGAAAAATAGCAGCATCAACAGTCCTGACATCCAAGATAATAGGGTTCAAAAAAATCCTCAAAATATTCTTGGAAACCTGAAAGAAGTTTTATATTAATAGGGTAGGTACATAGGTGTAATCATTAGGGAAAAAAGCACTTGTGTGCTAGTGTGGAGGAATTATATTGCCCTGGGAGAAAAAAAGATATCCAAAGAAACTGGTAAAGAAATCATCCACCCAAACCTCACCAAGCTACACTCCCCATATAACACAAGTCATGTAATGTAATAATAATAACAAATCAATGTTTACATACCCCGCACAACTTTCCAATTGGTATTTTTGACTTCATACGCATCAGACCTCCCCCTCCATTCTCATCGCAGTCCCACTTCTTCCCCAACAACAACCTTATAGGCCACCACAACCATGCATCTCGACCACAGACTCATGGGCCGAAACAACCACACACATCCTCGCCGGCTGAAGCATGGGCCACAATAACTTCAACCACTCATGATGAAACCTGGGCCATAATAACTATTTCCATGTCTGAGGACACATGGACCTCATCCCGAGACACATGGGAAACAAACTGCATGCACACACCATTCCCAACCACCCCAACACACCTTACCCGAATAATCATTGTCTATAATGAACCTCGGGCAATCATAGCCTGCCCGAAGAGTTTGGGGCTACCATGTTATTGGGGAAGAAAAGGATCTAATAATCGGACACTCATAGGAGTGTTGGAAAAAACTCCATCCCCCATGAAATGGTGGGGTTTGACATGATGTTATCAACTTGGGTGGGGAATGAACAAGAAACATAAGAACTAAATTATACATATAGGTAAACAAGAACTCATCCCAAACTTTGGGATCAATTATTAGCCCATACACAAACCCCCTCATTACTATTAATTCATAAAAGCACAATATTCACTACTAAAGAAGAACTCATCCCTGGAAAAAAAATCCCCATGGAATCTATTCTTGTTATCACATTCATGTTGTTCCATTTAAATAATTCTTCACCACCAGAAACTAATAGACATAGCCACAAGTTAAGGGAGAAAAAACAACCAAGATGAAAATTAAGAATTCACACCCGGTTCTCTTGTAAATTCAGAACCACAAAAGGGATCTGTGAGATCCCTCAAAGAAATTGACCCAAACCAAGCTCCGACATATGGCCCCACATGGACCCAAATATATAAACCAACAACTGCACAATAGGGGATCCCATCACAATTCACATCACCTCACCCGAATGGCCAAAAGGCCTTACTTTTTATTATTATTATAGATAATGCACATTTTAAGGGTTGATGGGGAACCCGCACATGACTTGTAGGCCCATGGAATAAGGCCAGACCAACCCACAATACATGAATTAAAGGCTCATAGGCATACCATGCTCATTTCCTGACACGTAGGCCCTAACCACTATAACTACCCCTCCCCAGCTTCTTGCTTCATTGATCACCTAGCTCTCCACCATTCATTGCTGACCGGATAGTAATGTCTCATAAAAATATTCATAGTGCATCATCTCAATGACGGGTGTCATGCCCTCTCATTCTTCCAATTAGGTTTTCTCTGCTTCTGGTTTCTGCTACTGTTGTTTATTTAATCTTCATCTGGGGCCAATTATGTGTGAAATAGGATACTCCATGGTCTTTGTGGCATGAAGGATATATGACCCAATGGCTTTGGATGACTCGAAGGACATTGAGACCCGAGGGCCAAAACAGGTGGCTCGAAAGCCCAAATCAGTTGAATAGTTTTGGTCGCTACCGTACCGAACAGTAACTACTACAGTACATCGGCAATTCTCCTACACCATTTTTTTAACATGGGTCTCTTGGATTCCAAGAATAAGCACTTAACACTCGGGTATAGGCTCGTTGTCCATCCACATCAACCTGAAATCCTCAAGTAGAACAACCATATACGTCACTAGAACATAGCAATGAAGTTTTCATATACAAGCATTCCATTAATAAATTTCCTTCCTTCCATTTGGTTTACTAGGGTGACCACACACATATTATTATTCATTGGGAATCCCTTTAATAAACTATGTTTATGTGATTAACCAGTTTCCACATTTCATTCATTCAATCATAGTATTTTCTAGAAAATAGAAGGTAAATTTTGAGCAAGAAAGGACCACAAACCACCATGATTTTTAGTGGACATAAGGCTTTACAATTCAAAACATATATGAAATGATAAAAGAGTACAACAAAATCATAATGAACACCCCTTAATTAATTAAAAAAAATTATTATCTTTTCTATGGTTTGGTTTCATCCATCCTCGTAAGAACATTATCAAACCCAACCTACATGATACACAGAAAAGATAGAACATGGGTGAACCCTAGGTGGAAGATCATCTATCGAAGTTTTTCTCCTCATCCCATGAATTGGGGATGTAGGGCTTGTAGGGGAGGAACTCCGGGGACTCCATGAGTGAGTAGGAAATGCATTAACATAGGTTCCCTACTACCCATGGGAATGGGGACTCCAAAAGCACAAAGGATGGAAAAGATACTGTCCAAGAAGAAGATGGACTCCATGTGTGATAATATGTGAGATCCTAAAGTTACGGGATATGAAATATTGAATGGGATTAATGTCGGATTGTGGTTTCACCATGAGGTTGACCGGTTTCACAAGATGGAATAAATTGTAATTTAATAATTCTCATCGGGGAGGTGGCCATAATAGCTGTCTGTAAAAGGAATTCATTTAACCAATGGAAAAAATGTAACGTAGACACACATTTTGGGTCTATTGAGTGTCTCCCCACCCTTAGGGGATTTAAAACATCAATTATAAGGCTAAAACTTTCATTAAACTAAATTAAAAAGGAAAAATACAAAATAGTGGTATTACTGTAAAACCATGGAATGAAAACCCTGACAACACCAAACGGCATGGATCGGGTGTTGCGCTGATCAGTGACTCACAGATCCAGGACATGCCGATCAGGACACACCGATCTGGGACACACTGATCTGTGACCCACCGATCAGTGACACACTGATTGGTGTCCCACCGATCTGTGACACACCGATAGGTGTCCCACTGATCATTGAAACACCGATGGGTGACCCACTGATTATTGACACACCGATCAGTGACCCACCGATCATTGTCAAACCGATCAGTGACCCACCAATCATTTACACATGGATCATTGGCACACCGATCGGTGACCCACCAATCTGTGAGACACTAATGGGTGACACAGAGTGGACATCCTACCACTAACAAAACACACTCTTGACTTAGTAATGGGGTCAAAGGGCCCTAAACATCATAATTGGAATTGTAATAGACTAGGAAGGTTCATGTCATTACATTAGATAACTCACAAACTATTCGCATCCTCAAGAACCAAAGTATAACCCAGTTTAGAGAGAGGGGTCCAAAAAACAACCTTGAAAGATTATTATCATGAGTAAACCTCCTCGACATCTAGGAACTCCTCTCCCTCAATTGACTACCCAAACATATACATTTCACACCATCCAATCATATAGATTATGGAGTCCCATCCCTCATGTCAAGATACTATCCACTTTGTCTATCACTGACTCATCTACATAGGTTTAATCGCATCCACATTAATGCGTCTTGATTAGGGATCAAGTCCTCCACATTCCACAGTTTGGACACTTCACACACATTCAGAGATCAAGGAGAATGACACATTTCATAGTAAACATGGTCAACCACTACATCAAAAAATGTACAAAACTAAATCGAACAAAACAAAAAAACATCTCCAGTTACTAGGTGTGCATCTGTGCCTCCCTTTCCTAGGTACTATCTTTGAGGCCACCATGCCTCCATAACACATGAAACAAGAGAATGATTCTTCCATGAAGCACCTTCTCCCTATGATCCTCGATCCCCACTGGTAGATCTATGAATGTTGTTTCATCCTTGATATCTATCATCCCCCAGTTAAGGACTTGTTAATCTTCATGTAGTTACGAACAAGAGATGAGACACATGGAACATCATGAACCCTCATTAGTGGAGGTGGTAGAACCAACTCATAACCACTTAGTCATACCGCCGCAAACACCTCGAAGGGTCTGAAAAAACTGGGAGAAATCATACTTCCCCTGCCAAACCAATATTTCCCACACTGAGGGAAGACCTTTAAGATCACATGGTAACTGACCTCGAACACCAAGGATATTATCCTATGATCAACAAACAACTTCTTCCATCCAAGAGCCGCCTTCATCCTCTATCGTATAAGCTGAACCTTCTTCATCATGTTTTGCACCACCTCCATGTCAAGAACACCTACATCCCCATTCTCTTCCCAACACATTGGTGAGAGACACTTCCTCCCATACAAGTATTCATATGAAGCCATGAAAATTTTAGAGTGATAACTATTGTCGTACACAATCTCTACCAGAGGAAAGTGTCTTACCCACGATCCCCCAAAGTCCAAAACACAATCCCATAGCATATCATCCAACTCTAGATAGTGTACTATATCTTCCCATCTTTCTAGCGGTGGAATGAAGTGATGAGGTATTGATGGGTTTCAAAAGCCAATCGCAACCCTTTCTAGACCAATGAGGTAAACATGGTATCCCCACCAGAGACAATGGACCTAAGAAATCCATGAAAATGCAGAAACCTATCCATGTACCACTAGGGTAGGGAATCCACCGCACATGACTCCTTTACTTGCAAAAAATGAGCTGACTTCCTTAGCCATTCTACCACTATATAGATAGCATCGTATCCCCCTTGAACTCTAGGTATTCTCATGATAAAATCCATTGATATTTCATCCCACTTCTACTCAGGGACATCTAACGGCTATAACAGACCTCCTACGATGCGGTGGTCAACCTTCCCCAGCTAAAAAATGAGGAACTTTCCAAAAATCACTTCCACTTCCTGCTTAACTTGGGCCACCAAAACTAAAATCTATAACCACGATACATCATTGAATCTCTTGGGTGTACCACTAGGGGTGAGTTGTGGAACTCACCAAGAACTCTCTCACACATTCCCATAGGAATGAACATCCTTCCAAGAAACATCATCTAATTTTGACCATCTTATGATGATACTTCTAGAGCATCACCCTAGCTAACACGATCTCCATCACTTCAGAATCTATGTCCCCCCACTGAGACTCCTCCACCATCTATAACAGGGAGGACTACAATTTCATCTTCAATAGACCGTCTCTGCCATCCTCCACCCTTGCATCTAGGTATAGGGAATTTGACTCCTCCCTCGCCTTCAAATAATCTTCTGGTTCTCGAACAACATCCTTTTGTGACTTCTTGATCAAGGAATCAGCCACCACATTCCCTTTTCATGTGTTGTAAAAAATTTCAAAGTCATAGTCCTGATGAATCTTTATCCACCTCTGCTTCTGCAAGTCCGGGTCCTGCTGAGAAAATACATACCACACTATTTTGTGATCCATAGAGATCAAGAATCATTCCCCAACGAGGTAATGTCACTAAAAATTAGAGGGAATTTGACTGCCACAATATCTAGATCATGGGAGGCATAGTTACGCTCATGGGGAAGCCACTTCTGAGACCCATAATAGATCAACCCTGCTATTGCATCAGGACACACCCCAACCCCGGGCCTGAAACATCCCAGAACACTTCAAACATCACCCCTTCCTCTGGAAACCTCATTATTAGAGCACATGCCAGCTACCTCTTTAGTTAATTGAAGGGTGCCTAGAAATTATCACTCCACAAGAATTACTGGTCCATTCTAGTCAAATGTGTCAAAGGAGCTGCAACTCAGGAGAAGTAGGGAGCGAACCTACAGTAGTAACCTACTAGACACAAAAAAATAAGCACCTCTACCAAATTATTGGGTGCTTCCCATGAATCAATCACATAAATCATTGATGAATCGACCTTTATTCCCTTCTCGGGCACCACATTTTCAAGGAAGTGCACCTCTCGTGTCCAGAAAAAGCAATTGGACAATTTCTCGTATATCCGATGTGATCGGAGGACCCCTATTACCATTATCAGATGCTCTATGTGATCCTCCTATGATCATGACTAGACTAGGATGTCATAATTAAATAGGACCACCTACCTGTCTAGATATTCCTAGAATATGGAGTTCATTATTCCCTTGAACATGGCTGATGTGTTTGCAACACCAAATGGCAGGACCACGAACTCACAGTTCCCATATCATCACCTGAAGCCAGTCATTGAGATGTCACCCACCTTCACCCTCAACTAGTGATATATTGACCACAATTCTATCTTGTATTACCATCCTTCCCCCTTCAACAGTTCAAAAAATTCATCGATCCTCGAGAAAGGGTAACCGTTCTTGACCATTACCTGGTTCAACATCTAGTAGTCTATACATAGCCTGATACCACCATATACCTTCTTTGCGATCAAGACTGGAACACCCCTTGGAGATGCGATTGGTCAAAAAATGACCTTATTCATCACTTTATCTATCTAATTTCATAACTCCTGCAACTAATATTGAACCATCTCACTGGAAGCCATTAAAATCAGATGGGCACCAGATTGTAAGTCTTTTCCGAACACAACATCATGAAAAAAGGGTAGAGTCACCACCACCTCAGGGAAGATGTCCGTCAACTCACTGAAGATCCTCGGGACATCCACCATCTCTGTATCCACTGACTACATTGATATTTTAGCTAATAAGGAAATGAGATTCTCCACCTAATGGCTACACTCCTGGAAACCCTGCTTGCTGAAAAAAGAAACACATTGGCCGCCCATATCTGAAAACAAGATCCTTCTCCGGAAGAATTTGATAAAACACACACAAATAAGAACCATTTGATTCCTAAAATGTCATCGTATAGGTACATATATCTCAAAATAAGATCCCCACTAGACTGATGCGGTCCCAACATCAGTCTACATCCTCTGCAAACATAAAACAAGATAATGTGACCTCTGACTAGAATAATTAAAACTAGGGGCACATGAAGACTCACTATGTCTAGACCCAATGCATGGGATAGACTAGGTAAAACAATAGAGTTTTCGGATATTGAATCAATAAAGGTACATGCATGATTTCTAAACAAGCTGATTGTAACTCAGAAAACGTTGGGCCCAGCTGAAACTGTTGTCTCTGCGGCATGAAACTGCCCACACCCATCTCATCTTCCCCTCATCTATCGGTTTCCTCCCTGACCACGCCCTAGTCTAGTTATATGTGGAGTTACATAAGGTCATCCTACTCTTGTAGAGTTTGTTCTCCGAGGAGCGAGATATTGTTGTCCCTGCTACTACACCTGAAAAGGCCTAGCTGGAAACTGTTACGGCTGAGGTGGGAACTGAACCTGCCCACCCCTGATATACTACACTCGGCCTGGGCACTGGTTCTGAAGATACCCATGACTTCCGAAGATGAAGCATCATGGTCATGATCTCGTAAAGAAGGAGCGAGGACTGGAAGATCGAAACTGGAAATGTTGAGGCCTGTTGCCAACTGGACGTAGCCAGGAAGGCCTTGATGCTAGAGGCCTGCTGCTGATGGCCTTCCCATTCGACGAGCCCAACTGGCTACCCTATCACGGAACACCTCCTAGAATGTGAAACCTCTCTATAACTTCATCCTTTATCTGGGCCTCCTTGTTTGTCAGTAGATTGAATGGAGTAACGACATACTGAATATATGGTCAGAGTGCCTCCTCTAAACGTCTCGTCTGAGACTCCTCTTCTGGGAATAAGTCTAGAGAAAAATGAAGGAGATCCTAGAACAATATCCCAAACTCCAACGTAGACATTCTCTACAACAAATTTTAGAGTATCTCCTTCCACTTCTCCACCTTCATCATGGAAGAGAATAATTCCACTCATATCTCTTTCTCGAAGTCATCCAAAGAATCCTCTGCCTCCCTCCTTTCCCTATGATAGATTTTCCACCACTAACAGGCCGCTCCCCACATCTAGATTACATCCATAGGAACCATATACACTATAGGTTCTTGAATCATGTTGAAGGTTATCACCAGACCCTCAAGAATACTCTATGTATCCATGTCCAAGACGTTGCCCTCATACTTCCTGAGGGCATACCGCTGAAAGTTACGACGTGTCCTCTACCACTGGTCTTCCTCCTCCTCTTGATCATCTCTTTGCTAATCAACCAAATTATCTTTCTAGGCCTTGATTTCCCTCAGAACAAGTGGTTTCTATTCAGGTTTTGTAGTTGTAAGGTAAACATGGAATGTGTAAGCCAAAATACTGTAGAAAATTACATTTAAATTTTGCCTAAATTTTTTATTTATTTTCAATCCCTAAAATATCGGAGACACACAATAACACTAGTCATAATAATGCATGTAACATTCCTAGTGTCTTTACCCTATAATCAGTGTAGCCTCACTTGGTCATTCGGTAATTGAATTTTCCTTGCATCGGATCACGATGGGCCCTAAAATCCCATCTCCAAATAGGTCTTCCTTGGCATATTTCTCATGCCAATGTTTCCTAACAATATTTCCCTACCTTCCCATGTGATCCTCACTGTGCCTAACTCTGAACTCCATCCTATATGTCAACCTCAATGTATGATACCATTATGTCATGACCTACCTTCTTCAATAGGAGGGAAGTGACATTGAATTTCCAAACCATTCCTTCCCCATGTTGAAGAGGAGACACTGACCCCTGAGACCTGCCTCCAATTGGTCTCAGAGTTGGAGACTAGCACCAAGGGTATATAATCACATACAATATAGAAGGAATTTACCTTTTTTATTTATTAGTATCTGGATATAATATTGTAAATCCCAAAAAACACAAAAACTGGATGTAAAAGTAAAACCAAAAAATCCATTTCCAAATGCATATTCCAATAATAATTGAAACAAAAATACAAGAAAACTAAATGGGAATATACCAAAAAGAAACGAACAACTGAAATGTTGACAGTCCCAGTGTCTGAGCTAATAGGGTTCTCTATGGTCCTCATAATCCTCTCGGAAACATTAATGTAGTTTTATATACGTAGGGTGATTATACATGTATAATCAGTAGGGAAAACCAAAACATCTCATGCACAAGTGGGGAGTCATTCTAATGCCCTGTGAGAAAAAGAGATAACCAAAGAACCTAGTAAGGAAATTATCCACCCAAACCTCAGCATGGAACACTACCCAAATAATGAATGTATAGTTAAGTAATATTAATTACACATAATTTTTTTTACCTCTCACCCCTTTCCCAATGGCTATTGAAGACATCCTATGTGTTTGACCTCCCTCTCTATTCTCACCATAGTCCCACTGCCACCCCAACAACTACTTTTTGAGCCACCATAACAACGCATCCCGCCCACAGAAAAATGGGCCACAATTACCACAGACATTTCCAGCCACAGACATCTGGGCCACAATAACAACAACAACAAATGAAGAGGCATGGGCCCGAACAACTACCATCACACCCTATGAAACATGGTCCTCATCTCGAAGACAATTGGGAATCAAAATTCCCACACACACCAAGGACGACTACCACAACCCACCCTACCCAAAGAATCATGGGCTATAATGGACCTAATGCTATCACAGCCTACCCAGAGAGTCTTGGACTACACGGGAAAGGGAGAAAAATGAGGTAATAACCACCCACTCGTAGGAGTGCTGGGAAAAAAACCATCCACCAGAAAATTGGGGTGTTCGGTAGGAAGTTCTCTACATGGATGTGGTGTGAACAAGAAATATAAGAACTAAATTTTATATATATGTAAAAAACACTCATCCCAACATAGTTGTTTCAAAATTAACCCATACAGAAAAACCCTCATTTTCTATTCATTATTAATGGCACAACAATCACAACTAAGGCACAACTCATCCCAAGAATATAATTCCCTATGGAACCCATTCTTGTTATCACATTCAAGTGGTTCCATTTAAATAATTTTTTACTACCAGGAAACTGATAGGCATAGACACAAGCTAAGGGAGCATGAAAATCCATGCAGAAAATTAAGCAATTACACCCGGTTATCATCTAAAATCATACCAAAAAAAGGAATCTGTGAGATCCCTAAATTTATTGGAACCAAACAAAGCCTAAACATTCAGCCCCACATGACCCCAAATCCACAAACCAATAAATACACAAATAGGGGAACCCATCTCCATCCATGTCACCTCACAAGCATCATGAAGAAGAACCATAAATGTCCCCAGAAAAGAAAAAGGAAGTTTTCGTATTCAAACATTCCATTCATTAATTTCCATATTTTGGTTTGGTTAAATGGTGTGAGAACACAAGGATTTTTATTCATTGGGAATCCATTTAATCAACCAAGATTACTTGATTAACTAGACTCCACATTTCAGAAATTCAATCTCAGTATTTTCCAGAAAACTAATGTTCATTTGTGTGCAAGAAATGACCACTAAAAGACCTGATTTTCAGTGGATATAATCTCATACAATTCACAACATATAAGAAATAATAAAAAGTAGAGAAGAATCATCAAGAACACCTTTTCATTATATAAAATATATTTATTATCTTTGTTATGGTTTGGATTCATCCATCCTCAAAAGAACATTATCACACCCGCCCCATATGATACACTGTATGGAGAGACAAAGGAAAAAACCTACATGGATGACCAATAATCGATGTTTTTCTACTCGCACCATGACAATGAGGTGTGAGGCTTATAGGGTAGGACATTTGAGGTCTCCAAGAGTGATAATGAAAGGATCTAGAATAGGTGAACTACTAGCCTTGGGAAGGGGGATCCAAAAACAGCAAGTAAGGAAAAGATACTGGACAAGAAGAAGAAGGAATCCTCGTGCAAAAAATGATAGATCATAGAGTTACGAGATATGAAATATTGAATGGGATTAAAGGTGTATCATTGATTCACAACATTGTTGGATGGTTACACATGATGGAATACATTTTTATTTAATAATTATCATCGGGGAGGTGGACATAATAGTTGTGTGTTAAACTATTTCATTTAAATAAAGGAAAACGGGTAACATAGACACATAGATTGGGTTCTTTGAGGTTCTCCCCACCCTTATAGGATTTAAAACTTTGATTATGGGGATAAAACAACCTTAATGAACTTTAAAAAGGTTAACACACATTCATATGGCATTATGGGTAAACTGGAGAAAGAAAACCCTGAAATCCCCTATTGAACTAACTAGGTGTGGTGAGAATCGGGGACTCATCGATTTGTGTCATAGATGGGTGACATCACAATGATATCCTACCACAAGTAGGCCGCCCTCCGGGAATAGTGAAGTGGTCCCATGTGCCCCAAACATTAGAAATTGAAAATTAACATACTAGGAGGGTTCAATTCATTTGAAGTGCCCTGTGGTTGGCCTCCTCTCACAACGTCTGCTCTCAAAGGAGCGAGATCTCTCTATCCCTACTTCTATTTCTGAAAGGGCTTGGCTGGATACTGTTGCAGCTGAGGTGGGCGTTGACCCTTCCAACCCCAAATTTACTGCACTTAGCCCAACACTGGTTCCAAATATTCCCACGACAGCCTTACATGAAGCATCTTGGTCTGGGGACCTCAAATATCGTGGAATGACCATAAGATGAAACTAGAACTGATGGGGCATGCTTCCCACTGGTAGAAACCTAGAAGGCCTTGATGCTAGAGGCATGTTGCTGACTGCTTTCCCCATCGATGATCCCAACTCATTCCCCTATCATGGAATTCCTCCCTACATGTGCATCCTATTCAAAATTTTATTCTTATTTTGGACCTCCAAGTATGTTATTAGAGTGATGGGAGTAACAACATACTGAAAATAAGGTCGGAGTGCCTCTTCTAAACATCTCTTCCAACAATCCCCATCGAGGAAGATGTTTGGATAAAAACTATGCCTATCCTTGAACAAGTTCCCTCACTCCCTCACTGACATTCTCCCATGCTGAAGGGAGAGTAGCTTCTGTCCCTTATCCACCTTCATCGTGGATGAGAGTAATTCCACCCGAAACTCCTTCTCAAATTCATCCCACAAAACCTCATCCTCCCTCCTCTCCCCAAGAGATAACATCCAACACCAACACACTGCTCCACTCATTTTCCTTATAGGCAGAAGGAACCAGTACAAGTACATTTTCTGATCATAGATCAAGAAAAAGGCTATCACCAGCTCCTAGAGCCATCTCTTTGTCTTCATGTCAGGGGTGATTCCCCTGTACTTCTCAAGGGGCTTCCACTGAAAGGCAAAAATCTTCATCTGCCACAAGTCTTCCTCTTCCTCTCGATCATCCCTCTTTTAATGAGCCAAATCATCTTCATGAGCAATGACTGCCTGCACTACCCGTGGTTGGTGTCTGGGTGCCATATTTATAAGGTAAACAATGAATTCCAATAGATGACTAGTGTATAATAATTATTTTAAATTTTTATTATACTTATTATTTATTTGAAATCTCTAAAATAACCAAGACATGTAAGAACCCAATAATTATTATACATGTACCTTTCCTATGGTATATACCCTGAAATAAATGTTTTCTTACCTAGTCATTCAGTGGGTCCAAAGTCCTTGCATCGTATCATGGGAGGCCTTAAAATCCCTTGTCCTAGATAGTATTACCTAGCATATTTCACATACCATGATTGCCTAACACTGTTTCCCCAACGTCCCAGGGGATCCTCACTTTTCCTAACTCTCAAATCCATCCTATCTATCTACCTCTGCCTCTGATACCATCCTGTCACAACCGGCCTTCACCTAGATAAGGTAAGGGATAGAGAATTGTTGGAACCTTCCTTTTTCTAGTTGAAAGATATATAATGACCCTCAAGACCCGCCCTCAATAGGTCCTATAGTGGTGACTAGAACAAAGGTTATAGAATCACATATAACATGGAAGGCATTACCCTTTTTTTAGTAGGATCGATATAAAATATATTAAATCCCAAACAACACAAAAACTGGATGTTAAAGTAAATCTCAAATAATACGTTCCCATATTCATGTTTCAATAATATGTGCCACAAAAAAAACATTAATGGAAGGTACCAAAAAAGTAATGAAAAATATCATCATCGATTGTCCATATGCCCGAGCTAATAGGGTCTGGCATGGTTCTCCAATGTTCTCCTTGAAAACTGAATGTAGTGTTATATACATAGGGTGAGTATACATGTATACCTAGTAGGTAAAACCGAAAGCTCTTTTTCACAAGATGGGAGGAATTCTAATTCCTCATTAGAAATGGGGACAACCAAAGCACTATGTAAAAAAACAATCCATCCAAACCTCACCAAGTCACACTCACCAAATAAATCATGTTGCGTAAATTAATAGTAATAACACATCAATTATTTGGTAACCTAAACCACTTTTTCAATGGTTATTTAAGACATCCTATATGTCAGACCTCCACCGCAATTCTCATCGTAGTCCCACATCCCCCCCAACAACATCCTTTTTGGTCACCACAACCACGCATCCCGCCCGTAGATGACTGGGACACAACTACCACACTCATCCCCACCCATAGACACCAGGGCCACAACAACTACAACCACACCCGAAGATACATGGGCCAAAAAAAACTATTTCCATGCCTAGAGACACCTATTCCTCATCCCGAACACACTTGGGAAAAAAACTGCCCGCACACACATTGGATAAACACCACAACACACCCTACCTGATGAATCATTGGCTATAATGGACATCAAGATCTCACATCCTGCCCGAAGAGTCTTGGGATACTATGGAAATGGGGAAAGTATGGAGCTAATAACCTACCACATGTAGGAGTGTATGGAAAAAACCCCCTCCTCCATGAAATGGGGGTGTTTTCACGAAGTGCTCAACTCGGGTGGGGCACAAAAAAATAAAATAAGAACTAAAATTATACATATAGGTAACCAAGAACTCATCCCAGCCTAGGGGTTCCAAAAATAATCCCATACACAAACAACCTCTTTATTATTCAGTCATAAAATGAAAAACATACACAACGAAGTTAACACTCATTCCCATAAAACAATACCCCACTGAACCCATTATTGTTATCACATTAAAGTGGTTATATTTAAATAATTATCCACTACCCGAAAAATAATAGGAATAGCCACATGCCAAGGAAGAAAAGAGAATAAAACAATAAATTAAGCATTCACACCTAGTTCTCCAGTAATGTCACAATAACAAAAGGGTATATGAGATCCCTCAAAGTACTGGAACCAACCCAAGCCCCAGCATACGGCCCCACATAGCCTGTAATCCACAAACCAACATCTATAAAACAAGAGATCACATTTCCATCCACATCACGTCACAAGCATCAAGAAGAACACCCATAAACGTCACCAGAATAGATCAAGGAAGTTTTCAAATTCAAAGATGCCTTTTATTAATTTTCTTCTTTCTATTTTGATAACCAGGGTGACTAAAAAAGGATTCTTATTCATTGTGCATCCATTTAATCAACTGTGTTTACATGATTAACCAATTTCCCCATTTCAGAAATTCAAACACTGGATTTTCCATAAAATAGAAGTTAATTTGTGCACATGAATGGACCACCAATGGCCACTATTTTTAGTGGACATAAGCCCATACGATTCAAAACATATAGGTAATGAAATAAGAGTACAACAACATCATCAATCACACCCCTTCATTTTTTAAAACCCATTTATTATATTCTCTATGGTTTGGTTTAATCCATCCTCGTAGGAACATTATCACACCCACCCCACATGATACATAGTAAAGGGATACTAAGGAATAACGCTACTTGGATGATCATTGACCAATGTTTTTCTCCTTGGGCCAAGAATTATGGATGCACTTCTTGCAAGGGAGGAATTTCCTGGACTCCAAGAGTGAGCAGGAAAGGATCCAACATTGGCACACTACTAGACTTAGGAATGGGGGCTCCAAACAACTAAGGAAGGAAATGATACCAGCCAATAAGAAGAAGGAATTTCTATATGATAAGAGTTGAGATCCAGTAGTTATGGGATATGAAATCTTAAATTTGTTTAAAGGAGGAGTGTGGTTTCACCACACGGTCGGATGGTTACACTTGATGGAGTACAATTTGATTTTTATTTTTCATCGTGGAGGTGGCCATAACCACTGTATGATAAAGGATTACATTTAAAAAAAAATAGGTAACATAGATACACAATTTGGGTCTGTTGAGGGTTGCGCCACCATTAAGGGATTTAAAAAAATTCATTATGGGTCTGAAATGTCCTTAATCCACTTTTAAAATGTGAAATGACATAGAGGTTGAATTCTGGGAAAACTGGGGAATGAAAACACCGACAACAACCTTGGGCACCGATCGGGTGTGGCATCGATCGATGACCCACTAATTTGTGACACACCGATCATTGACTCAAAAATCTGTGACACACTGATCGGTGACACACTAATCAGTGACTTGCTGACCCATGTCACCGAGCCGCCCTCAAAACATAATGATGGGGTCCAGGGCACCCAAAAATCCTAATTGGAAATTGAATAGACCAGGAGAGCCCGGAAAATTACAACAATACTCTAACATGGTGATAAATCTTAAAAAATACAATGAATTTATTACCCTTTAGTACTTATACTTAAAACATTCTGCATAACTTGGGGATATAAAATATATTAATTGGGTGGCATCAGATTCAATGTAAGGGTAAACAAGAGATATCAGTAAGAATATAATGCTCATAAGGGTGTGATAATATCATATTAATGTTAGATGGTCATAGCCCAATTAAAAATATCATAATATTAACATAGGGAATAAAGAGTAGTAGTCCATAAGACATGAATCAAAAGATAATGGAGAACAAGAACCATGGGTGTATGTCATAGGAATAAGACATGCAATTTGTGGTAGAAACATAAACTTGTAAGATCATTTTCCATAATTCAAGGTTCATTTTAAAACATTTATCAAGGATTTTCGTGAAGAATAAACCTACTTGGCGGGATACACTATCATCCCCAATCACATTTATTTCTTTATAAAGGACCAGGTTTCCCCATCTTCCAAATATGAATAATGTTTCCACATAATCCCATAGTGGATTGGGTTTTCCCATCTTCCCATTATGGATTCAATTTCCCCATCTACTTATAGTCGATTAGGACACACTTATTTCCCATTTTAGATCAGGACACACCTATTTCCCATTTTAGATCAATCTATCAACTTATTTCTCACTATTATCTAATGATATATAAATAATTACCCAATGTACTGAAGGGAGATATAAGTCACACCAGTATTATAAATAAATAATATATAGGTGTTCTAAAAGATTATAAATAATCATATCATAACCAATTAAATGAAATGGGTATCAAAAACATGTTATAATATCATGAACTAGGTAAGAGAGACAGGTTTTAAAATCATTTCATCAAATAATAACCCATGAAAAGAAATGGGTTTCATAAACATATATCATATGAAAGGGAATAAGTTTCATAAATATTTATCCCATGAAATATAAATTTGTTTTTAGAAACACCATTTCATCAAAACATAATCCATTTAGAGATATAATATAAATCCATCCTTTATATTATTTCGCTGGAAAGGGATGATTAACACCAACCAATGTCATATTAGTTGGAAAATAATTTGGAATTACAATATAATGAAATTTCTTGAGAAAAATATAATTTCTTCATTGAATTTTTTAAACATAAAACAATTTTAAATCCATTTTCTATAAAAATTAACATGAAAATTTATAATAATCCACAAAAACCTTTTTCATAGAAAACATATAAAATTTGGTTGAAAATATATTTTGAACAATTTTATTTGATATCAAAAATGAGTACTTATAATGAATGATTTAAAACATTATGAAACCCTATAATTTGAAAATATATTTATAAAATATAATTAATTATTGAAAACATTTTCAAGAACATTTTTTTGAAGATGAATAACTTTTTGACTGATGAGGGAGTTAAAGTTGAATTTTCTTAAAATCGAATTCTAAATTATTGTAATTTTAAAAGAATGTAAAAATGGTAACAGTACAAATATATACCATGAATAAAAAAGATGGTATGAAATTTCAAGAGACTTCTTGATATATGGATCAAATATTTCATCAATTTAATATTATCATAAAACAATCTCAATAATCATTGATATTAATGCAATAAACCATTACCACTATTGTAATGTTAAATCATAATATAAAATAATAAAATTACAAGAATTTTTAAATATCCTTAAATTATTGAGATTTTTTATATAATATGTTAAATGTAGTATATAAACCTTATACAAAACTTCATTTGCTTAACATGAAATTTTTTTCAAGGTAGTAACATTAAGAAAAATTAATTTAGCGATTTATTAACATTTGAAACATAAACCCTGTGAATGAAAGATCATAAAATAGATATGTAAATACCTATGAATTTAATTATAATATTAATATAATACATCCATTTTAATTATACACCCCACATATAAGAAATTGATGATTAACATGGTATGTGTTTCATGGAAAATAAAAGTGATATAAGAATACATTGCTGGTATGTATTGAATTTTATATTTCACGAATAAAAATCCATTATTATAAGAAAAAATTCCTATACATATACCTCATAAACATATTATTATATTGAATACCATATATGTTTTTTAATGAACTTATATTACGTATTTGATCACATTGAATTCAATTTTACGAGTAATATTTGCTTTATGTTTAAAATATATTTTGAACTTTTATTCTCGATACTCTTACACAGATCAAGATTAACTTATTTTTTGAATGTAAATAATTATAAAAGTATAATATGAATTCATTTAAAATGTATTTATGATAACCTATATATTATTTACATATAAAAGAGAATATATTATTTAAGGATATGGAATGTCATACTTATTCATGAATGTTGTGTCTATTTAAATTTTCTATTGAAAGAAATAAAGTAAATGGAATAAATTTATTTTTATATAAATAATAATTAATTGATAATTATTATGTAATTTATATCATTTAGATTCAGAAATCCCATCCTAAATACATTCCATGTAATGTGTAAAAAATCACAAAGGTTTAAGGAGGGGTTAGTCCACACTTCCATAAACAAGGTTTTCGTATTCACAAAAAAAAGTCTCTATGATATATTTTATTTATTAATCATATAAAAATTAAGAAATAATATTTATAATATAAAAATATTTTTCCATTATAATTCTCAACCATTATATGTGGTAAAGAAATATAAACAACATTGTTTTGTGAGTTGGTAGTTCCTCATACAAAATAACGGTACGTTCGTTACCCATTAGGTGGAAGTGTGTGATGGTGAATGTAGAAAACTAATATTGACAAAAATTAATCATATTAAGGAGTATTTTAATTTAATATGAAGAGTTTATTAGTTGAGAATGGAAAAAAACAAAAGAGTTTGAGGAATGATGATACCACTTATTTGGGTAAATCTTTTTGGTTTCCAAAAAATGTAATCATAGGTTGTGTTTCTCCAAAAAAGGATTATACAATGAAGGGAATGATTTTGAGGGATTAATTGTGAAATTTTAGTTTGATTCATATGTCATATAAGGTGTAAATGGTTGATACCCAAAATTAATTCAACCAAAAAGATAATTTTGCTATAATATTTAAAGGATTGATCATGAAATATTTCTTACTCTAAAAATTACATTTGTATATAAGGAGAAAAAAATATTAATACTGTAAAATATTTTTTATAACCCTTTTTATATTATTGTATATAATGATGTCAGATATGACTTTAAAATTTCACATTTTTAAAGGTTCAAACTGATAAATTGAAATAAATTAATATTCAAAATAAATATCTTGAAATAAATATTATTAGGGAAGCATGTAAAATAAAAAAGGATTTAGAATGTAATGCTAAACTATTGAATAATATATATTTTAGAAATAATATTTCATAATTTAATCCATTAAAATATATTCATGTTCACAATGTAAATTATCAGAGGATGTTAAAATAATTGATTCATAGTGGATGTAAAACCTTTTTTTTAATATTTCGATATGAAATTCTTTAGAACCCACGTCATAAAAAGAGTATACACCACCATTTATAACTTATGAAAAGGGAAATATGATGGATACCACATATAACATTTTATTCTACTTCCAATTATTAAGAGATACATTGGAGGGAAAAGGAACTACGAACAAGGAGTGTTAAAGTTAATTAATGAGGATTAAAATTATTTTTTTAAGTGATATAGTATTTAATGATGAATTTAATAAAAGATAAATATCTGAATTATAAATTTATTCTCCCTAAATATGAAGATAATGTAGAATGAAATAAAATCTTATAGTGTGATTAGAGAAAGTTCAAATAATTATGTCCTAGAAGAATCATTCAATTCCAAAGATGTGGTTTTGGTTAACGAAGACCCTAACAAAATCAATATCTATTGAATTGAAAAATAATTTTAGATAAAACATTATATAATGATTCAAGAAACATTAATGACATGAATATATTAAAATATAATAATTATTCATGAATCGAAACATGTAAAAGATGTCATCAAGAAAATTTTAAAATATATCATAATGAGATACATTTAGTAAAAATAACTGGCTAACATAATTTCTATCAAACACTATTGAACATGGATCCCTTGTATAAAAAATAACGATATTGATCAGAAATTTAAGAACCAGAGTATTTTCAATAAAATAATATATATCAAATTTAAGATACATTATTGTTAATATATTATTCATTTATAATATATTTTTACCACTGTGGGTTAGTAACATTAATTGTTTCGAGTATTTAATTCCATGTAATTTTTTATACACATTCAGGGATACCAAGTTA
This sequence comes from Viscum album, assembly GCA_963277665.1. Classification (NCBI taxonomy): domain Eukaryota; kingdom Viridiplantae; phylum Streptophyta; class Magnoliopsida; order Santalales; family Viscaceae; genus Viscum; species Viscum album. The sequence continues at coordinate 448,159,625 of OY728160.1, forward strand.
ATTATTCTAAAACAATATAGGTCATTATAATATTAAAATTAACAATTAAAAAATGATTATATATTTCCGTAATTGTTTCATTAATATATTGTGAATGTGATATTTGTTTTGGTAGGTTTTGGTAATTTTATTTTCTAAAAAATGATATATAAAAATAAGTTAAATACACAATTTATCAAATTCATAACTACAAAGAGTTATTTTTTTTCTTATTAAAATATAATAATATTAGTATATATGTTCCCATCTTCATCCAAGATAAATATTTAAATAATTTTCATGTAAGTCGTTAGACCAACCCAAACATGGTAATACAATAACTAAATGAAGATTTTGGTAATGATGGTCGATTATTTTTGAATAACATAATCGTTACATAATAATTACGAAATTGATTATATACATTTTTTATTTTGAATCATATATTATGATTTATTATCAAACAATAACAATATGAGATGAAAAATGAGATGTGTTACATTATGGGGGTGTACGTCTGTATATACACACAATTAACCTATTAATTTCTCTATGAATTGGATCAAATGAATGTATATTATGAATTTTCAATTGATAACCATTCTTATTCCATGGAAAACACATTTATTAAAAAAATTAATTAATTTTTCTAGTCATGATTTTTTCATTACAATAAAAAAACTCTCTTCATGGAGGAGGAAATCCCATCACCCAAAAGATCTATTTTTTAGTGGCTAAAATGGAATACATATTGATTATTCCATAAATATTATAACATTTTATTTTTTTATTAAAATTTATTAATTAAATTTCAATGGTTTTAGTTTTTTTCAAATAATAAAACATCTTGAAAATATAATTACATTTCATACAATTATATGAATTAATTTAAACCTCCCTTCTCAACTTATTCGATTTCAAAGGGGCATGTGAATTATTAATCTATTGAGGACTAATGAAAATGGGTGAGGATTATAGTAGAGGTATAGTATTGGAGATTCAACAACTAAACAAATTTAATAAGGTTGACATTACTTGGATTAATATTTCTTATTTTATTAGTATATATAATTGTAATTTACAGAGTTCGCAGTACATTGAAAAGTGCAATTAAATTGTCCAAAGATTCAATATATGACAATATGAATGGGACAGAGTTATTGGGCCTATAATACACTATAAAACCCATTTTCCGGTGAATAATGATGGATTTATGGATTTCTAATTTTGATATTTTAACACTTATCCTAATGTAGTTATATATTTATAATCAATTCTTAACATTTTTTATTAATTTAAATTACCAAATCTTAAGATTTAATTATTAACTAAATTTTGAATTGTTTTTTTTAAATTTTATTATAATTATTCAAAATAAAATTTCCATTAATGTGTGTTGTAAATTTTATAGTACAAAACCTAACCATTAAAAATATTTTTTTAACAACTATGATTTTTTGATAAAAATTTATATTCAAGTTATAATTATCAGGGTTATTAACAAGAAAAAAACATATTTTTTTATAAAAAAAATAATATTTTTCTATTATAATAAATTATGAACATATTATTAACTTAATTTTATTTATACTAATTAAAATAAAAAAACAATTTTTAAATTGGAATGATATGACACATAAATTATAAAAATTAAATAATTAAATAATAAAAATAAATTAATCTAGAAAAAATTAAAAAAAATAATCATTATTTATTTTAATAAGCATCTATTACTTTATTATATATTGGTATATTCATAATATTTATAATTTCAGAATGTTTTTATTTCTTATTATTCACAAATAAATATATTATCTAATAATAATATAAAAATTCCCCCAAGGATAAATTTACATGAAGAATTTATGAATTATTTACAATTTATAAAATTAAAATTTTTATATTTTTAAATTTATCTTCTCATGTAAATACATTATTTATGGGGAAACTACTTTAATTGAAACAATTCTTGTATAAACATTATTACAACTATTTAGACATTGTAAGTGATTTATTATTGATAAAAAAATTAAAATAAATTTTATTATTATCATATTATCTTAATAATAATCACATAATGTCACAAAACTCATTTTAGTTTTGTGAAGATTGTTAAATATGATATCAAACATAAGATTAATTTAGAGAATAAAATGTTCTCCGAAATATCTAGGAGTTACATCCTCCCCCTATATCAAAAGATTATTTCCTATTTTAATTATCACTAAATAGAGAAATTTTTCCATGTATCCATGGGTTAAAAATTGATCATGATATATTTTTTTGTTTTATATCATCAAACATAAAAAAGAAATATTTTTCTTTAAACTGTTCATATTCTTAACATTAAGTTTTTCTTAATGTACTGGATTACAGAACATAATATTATTCCTTATCATAACTCACATTAATTAATTTCATTTTTGACGGTGTTCATAGTCATCATTGTATTTATATATTACCATGTGTTTATATGAAATTTTATTTATTATTATAAATATTAATTTTTCCTCAAATAAATTAGATCTAATCCATTTCCAATAATCACATTAAATTTATCTTATAGATAGATATATAAGTTTCATAAGTAACATACCCATATATATGAACAAGGGATATAACAAAGTAGGAATATTTTATTGATAAAAAATCATTTAGTGTGTTATTTAATGCTCTTAGAAAATTTCATAGTTATGTTATAGACGATTCTAATAATTTGTATATAAATATAGATTGGAGGATAAGTGTTCCTTAATTTTCACAGTCGACTTCATAAGTGGTTTTCCATTCATTAATTATAGTTACATTTAATAATTAATTTATAATGGTACATTATCTCTATTGTACATATGACTGATTATTTATTTTATTACTTTCTAAATCCATTATTTTTAATGATATGACTATGGGTATATAATATGTTCAGTTCCCCAATTCCTATATTTCATTGAAAAAACGCATTTACTCATTTCAAAAATTATCTATATGATTTCATATAATATTCGACTAAAAATATATAACATTATATTTTTTGAAATTTATTCTATAAATCATCCCATATATTTGAAATATTGGATGTTGTAATTTCGATCTCCCACATTATTTTCCATTACAGTTTCCAAATTCTATATATTATCTGGTGTATCTATGATGTAAATAGATTACGTACATTCGATTTCACCTTTTTGTATCCATCAATAAATCTAGTGATTTTGTAAAAATATGATATAGATAATTTTAGTTGATGAGATGGTTTTTTAGAACTAACTAATCATTTGATCTTAATCATGTGGGTAGTAATAAAAGTGGACGATTACTGTCAAAATAACATTATGTAATCCTCATTATTTACAATGGATTAATTATACATTTTTGTATAAAATTTAAAATTATATATCCATTTTCATATGAAGATTTAGTTGAAAATATTTTGAGAATTATCTCATCATAATGTTATTATATATCATAGTCTAAAAATTTTCTTTCTACTCTATATTGTTAATGTGGGTCAACTATATTTATTTTATCTCTTATAGATGATATATATCTATGATAATTATCTTATGTATTGACAACTTGATTAACGATAAAATATTATCTATATTACTTATTTATTGATTAGTAATTAGTGTGTTGAATGAACCACAATATTTTGGAAGGGGTTTCTGTATAAAAGAATATATACATTGTTCTTCTAAATTAGGTGTATTTTTGAGCGCCACAAATTTTTTTATTATTGTTAACCAAGGAGATTTTATTGAAAATAAGAAAAGCATTGATACACCATATTATATTCCATTTAGTTTCCCATTTTAACATTTTTCACTTATCCCATTACGCCCATTTTTATCACTGTTTTTCAATGGTCAAGACATTTGGAAAATTAATAAAATATAAATACTAGAAATAATAATTTAATAATAAATATTATTAAAAAATAGAGTTAAACCATAAATTAAAAATATATCATGATTTCATTCTAGGTTATTAAATTTCAATGTCCTACTAGTTTCACTACCATACAATAATATGTTTCAAAACGCTTTCATAGTGGATTAAAAATAGAATACAATCAACCAAATCATATCCCAATAGAATTTTCTACCCCATGTGAATTATTAGACCCACCAATCATGTAACATAATAAATATTGATTTAACACTCAACAAGTTATTTCATGGGTGATTATATCTAGGTTCATATATAACATAGTCACTTCCATATACATGTTTATATTTAGGGATGTAATTTATTTCATAACTACAATAAAATATTCAATAATAACACATTTATAGAGTATCCTACACCTAGACATATACATTGTTTTATAACTAATTTTATATCATCATAATCCATAAAAAAATTTCAAAAATACTAAAAAATAACTATCCACAATTCTGATAGAAACTATAGTGATGGGAAATAAACATATAATTATTTTACTTAATATATAAATATAATCATTAAATTTGACAATAATCTCAAAATCCAATTAATAAAAGGATTAATTAATTTTAGTTATAGTCATGTAAGATTAATATTGTATAATACATGTGCACATATTATTATAATTAAACCACACAATACTCTATTATAAAATATTTATAAGTTACACTCTTCTTCCTAACCTAGGGAATTGACCCATATGGAAAGCAATGAGTAAAAATACTCAAGTAAAAAAACACAAGAACACTCAAATATTTTTATATCATATTCACATTGGAATACCTGATAATGGGATAAATATATTGTTTTAATTTCTATTAACGAATTTGAGTATCTCATAAGTCATGGTAAAATGGAATGTAGTCTAAAATTAAAAAACTTATATAATTGAAGATGTTTTGGAATCATGAAATAATTAAAATGATCCATGGGGTATAATCATTCGGGTATTTCTTAAGTACGTGGGTAGAATAAAAATTACATGAATGGCCCCTAACTCTAATATTATAGATTCAGTCATAAGATTATTATTCTTCCATAAGATAAAATAAATTACATCAAAATTGATCGAATAATTTAGTACTGTTGATGAAACTCATAAATAACAGTTTATTTTTTAGATTCAAATAAAATGTAAGAGTTAGTAATAAGAAACATTAATTTTACATAAACTCATTAAAATATTTTTTATTCATTTATCGATAAAGGGAAAAAATCTTGAGCTCAAACCTTTAGTGAATCTTTACAATATGAGAAAAAATAATTAGTTAGTATGTCTTATAATATATGGAAAGAAATATAGCATAAAATGAATTCCATAAAATAAATAATAGTGTTATTAAATGAATCCCTAGATAGTAATAATGTATTAATATAATTTCTAACAATAGATGAAATGAATAAAGGAATATTCAAATTTTTTACGTCACAATATCAAACAACTAGATATAATTACCATCATGGCCTTTTGACCATGATAATTTAATCGATGGGATGGTATACACTAGAAAACTATTTAACAAGGATAGAAAATTGATTTCTATCTAGATATCAATTGATCCCTGAGTGGATATATATTTCCAATTACTAGTCATTGCTATATCACCAATGCCATAGACATATATTGAATGAAAAATTAATTGCATAAACATTATCAATTTTTAATAGAAATTCATATTTTTTAAAGCATAGAAAATATTAGTACTTCTCTTGTCAATCAAATAACATTCATAACAGAAAACTATATATTGAATTGGTATATGATTTTGGCAAAATATATATTTTTAAAAAATAATATTGGTATTTTATAGAAATTTAATTATCAATGTTATATGATTACAATAAAGAGAATATTTCAAAGTAATGTAAAATACCAAAAAATTAAATAAATATAATAAATGAAAATAAATTGATCAGAAATATTTTTTTAAATAAAATCATGTAATATGAATTATGAAATTTAATATTGGAGATTCATTTAAATAATATGTCATGAAATATTTTTTTATAAAACCATTTATAACAAGAAAAATCATCGAAATCTGGTAAAATGGTTAGCTTTGTTGGAATATCTACATACATTGTAAATATTTGAAAGGTATTAAATTTAGCACCAGAAAAGAAAATTTAAAATTAATGGTTTTAAACAAATAATAAAGAAACATTATAAACATTGATAAAAAGTGAAATATAATATAAACTATTATTAATAAATAATTTTAGGTGAGAATGATGTCTTTTTTGAACTATTCTTTCTATATATTTTCATCGTAGAAAAATATACCTTTTCAAAAAAGTCAAATAACATGATTTTTTCTTTTATGAATTGTATATCATGAATATTTTGATACTGAGGGAAAATGACAAAAGAAAAAAAGTACACACCCTAAATATCGCGAGGATTAGAATATAAATGGAATTTATGAATGGTATATTATTGGATTCCTTCAATTAAAATAATTAAAATCCAAAAAATGGAGATTGTTATATAAATTCAAAGGACATTAGTAACATCTAAATTATAAGCCCTACTAATAGAAAACATCATTTGAAAATATAAAAAATATTTATTCGATAAATATTCATCACAAATACATAAAAGGGTTATTATATACACCAATTAAATGTATGTATGTCAATAATTTCATATCAGTATGAATAGAGTGTACAGTGAGACTAAATCCCAAAAAAATATCATATCTTTGATGTTATAAATAAATCAATTAATTGATTACTTTTAAAACATGAAAACCCTCACACACAAAATTTAAATAATTTTTTTCAATTACATTTACTATCACAAATTATCATGAAATAAAATTTAATTGATATATATATATATATATCCCAACGATTGAAAATTGAGTTAAAACCCAGTTATAGGAAATATTCCATTCTTGTTTTGGATTTTAACCTCATGTACAATAAAGTTACATTAATATTGCTAAATATTCAATACCATATATATGTCTATAATATCACGAGTTATAAATTTATAATACCTTTTATTACAAGATTAGGTGACCTTTCCAATCTTATATATTTCTTCTAACACATAATTAACATCATTAATAATTACCATAATATTAATTTTTCTACAAATTAAAATTCAATAATGTTACAGAAAAATATTACAATACCAAAAATATACCATGGGGTGTATTTTAACCCATTTTATATTCATGTATTTAATGACTAACTTTTTATATTTTTTAAATAATTTAATGAAATTATTTTTTATAAATTTTATATAATGTCATATTCTGATACATTCAAATAAAATGAATTTAAATTCATTAAGATTTATATTTAATTAAAATATAATAATTTCAAGAATTAGTATAATGTTATATATATTGTACATTTAGATTAAGCTCTTTAATTAATTAATATTTTTCTACTTTTAATATTTTTAATATATCTTTTCTATTAAATTAATAAATATCACGCCATCATTGCATAAAAATTTAGTGTAATTATGAAATAAATAAAAATAAATAATAAATTACTATGAAAAAATAAAACATTTATCATTCAAATAATCATCTAAAATTGAATATGTACTATTTTAATTTTGTTGTAAACATATTACCGATATTAAAGTCAATATAATGAAATTTTGTATTTACTAATTTCATAAAATATTATAATGTTCAAAATAAAACAATAAAATGAAATAACACACCATATTTTCAATTTTAATATGTGATTGGGTCCAAAATAACTCAACCCATCACATTTGTGAATTTCTTTATAGATTTTAAGCTATATACTCTAGTCGAACCACATTAACGAAATTTTAACCATTATCTTGATATTTATGTTTTTTTGACAAAGATAAATAATTATATTACATAAATATAAGAGGCTTTGTGACCAAAATTAGTCATTCTGATTCAAACAATTTAATCCTTTTTTATATTTTTAAAATATATGAGTGGATGAAATTACTTTTCACACATTAATAAATAGTTCATGAAAAGAGTTTTCATGTAAAAATACATATCTTAAGATTAAAATTAATTTCACCATGAAATAATGAAATAAATCTATTTCACTAAACTATTTTGGTGAAATAAAAAAAATTGTTTTTTTTTCTTTTTTATAATTCTAAAACCTAATTGATTCTTCACATTTTTCCATTAATATTGAAGACCCAAAATTAGTTTTTATTTCTAACAAAATATAACTTATCTTTCCCAAAATATAGGATTGGGATCCAAAATTAAAAATAATATATTAGAAGACCATATTATACTCATAAATAAATAATTAGTCAAAAAATGGTCGTACAATATGATAATGAAATTTTTTAGTAACATTTTAATTGTTCCTCCGTAGTTTAAACCCAATGTATCCTCTTTTATAGTGTTTAGAAATATCTACCATGTTCACTATAAAAAACTAAAGAAGAAGAAAAATACTAAGTTTTATTAGTTATGATGATTCAAATAATTGAAAATATTTTATCAAATTAAATTATAATTATTTTGATAAAATAATTTAGAATTAATTACTAAAAAATCATGATATTTTTTATAAAAGCAATTTTTAGTGTTAGATGTTTTCGTAAAACAATTCTTTTATATATTTGATTCAAATGATAATGTTTTTATTATTAATATTTTTAATGATTTATTATTTTCATTTAAAGCATTTTACATAAATATCAATTTTATAAATTTCCGAAATAAAAATGCAGTTTTCTATAGGAATAATTTTTTTCTGATATTCACAGAAAATTGAATCTTTTAATGAAAATAAAATAAACACATCCCATGTTAATTTTTATATAATATATCCAAAAACTATACTGAGTTTTTCATATAAAATTTTTTATTTTTGTAAATTTAATTATAATATTCAGTTAAAAATAACATAAAATAAATTTAATATGAAAAATAATTTTTTAATTAGAAGCATAAATTTAAAAAAAATTATGAATTTATTATACATTATTTATTTTATTTTTATTATATAAAATCATTAAACCTATATGTTTTCAAAATTTGGTTGTACTGATGTGTTAATATAAATTTAATGGACTGGTCAGAATGGTCATGTTTAAATTTTTATATTTTAATCATAGTTTATATAAGCATAGTGTTTCTTGTTACAGAAGCTATCAATATAATAAAAATATTTATCCATAAATATAATCTATAATATTTTCCATTAAAATTATACCACATTAAATAAATTTTCATAATACTTTTCTCTTGGTTATCGATGGATCAATTTTTAAAAATTTTATTCATTAAAATACACATTTTACAAAGGTATAGTAAAAAATCATTCTAATTGGAAAGTGTGAAAAATCAATTTTATATAAAATATCACTAAATCTAGGTCCCATATAAGTAAAAAATTTGTTTTTAGTAAAAAACTATACTTATAGGATAAAACTACAATTCATGTACAAATAGAGAGTGATACAATGAATGGCCTTGAAAAACATAATGACATTAAAACCATAAATCATAGAGTATTTAGAATAAGTCCAATTAATTGATAATTAAAATAAAAATATAACATATTTTTCTTCAAGTAATTTTTCATAATGTTCCTTGGATAAATTTTATGTCCACTTAAAGAAAATTATAAAATTTGTAGACTTGAATTATTTCCATTTAATAAAGAAATATATTTCTTTTATTATATTTAATGAATTTTCACATGATATCTTATTCCATGAAGTTAATATTCAAGAAGAATATTCATGGATTAATTCTCTAATACAAGCATATAATTGAAAATAATATCCCTACAATAATGAAAATTAATTCAACTTATTTTAAATATTTAACAAAATATTAATTAATCAAAACAATTATCCAGAATCGATAAATCTTAATGTGAATAAATAATATATTAATATACTATATTATAAAATAAAACTATTTTATTAATATATATTAATAAAAAACCACTGCTCCCAAATAATATCAATAAAATAAATGTTAATGAATGATTTAACTGAATTGTTTATCTCATTAACTTCAACATACTCTTCCAAAAATTTAATATAATTCTTCCCAAATAATCCATTATTTTACACATAATGATTATATTTACCTCATCACAATAAATTATCCCACAAAATATCACTAATCACATCAAAATCCAAAAAAATTGATCATGTGTTAAACATCCCAAAATAACGATGATCATTATTTATCATGTATTTGAAATAAACTAGTTTCATTCTAAGAAAGACATTATAAAAGCTAGCTGTCTTCAATCATCATCATATTTTGTTTGTGTTTTCATCATAAATTCACATTATTGAGATAAGGCTATGATACATCTTTAACACCATGAAGCTATTCCTAGTCCTTTTACATAGTTACCCGGGAGTCCCTTGTTCCCATGTTCATGTTAAATGGTCAAACACATCACCACTCCCAAAACACAATGTCATGCTTTAATAAGGAATCACCAATTTCATGAACAAACCTCTTTTCATTTTACACACACCAAAATCCTATTTCAAATACATTTTCAATTAAAAATACACCATTTGGAAGGATAAAAAAGGCACCAAATAGATCACTCAAAACCATGGCCTAAGAACCCATATTTAAATACACACATAAAACAAGGTCTTCCCCCAAACAAAATTACCATTGTATAAAAAGTCACAACTCATAATAATACATGCACAAAATGTTCTACATGGAAATAATAATCAATTTTCTACTTAAATCACACAAAAAACCCATTTCAATACATTTAGCATCACCAACACAATTCATAAAATACCATTTTGATAAACCCAAGAGAAAACACACAACAATAAAATCAATTCAATGGACAAGATCCTTTGTAAACCCACAAATAGACCAAGTACCCCTACATTGAAACATTTTTCCATCATTTACAAACCCATAAATAATATTTCAAGGCTCTTAATAAAAACCAAAAAGCCAAACTAAATTATATTCTCATGGAAAAACAATTTTAATCACACACCCACCTCATTTAATTTTGAAAATACATTTTTCATTTCACATACAAATTATTTAACAACTCCAAAAATTTCCACAATAAGACACATATAAAATACATGGAATTTCCTTCAAAAAATCCAATTTTTCATATATGCGTGTCAAAATATATCTAAAACATAATTCACATAACACTATTCTTATATTTAAGTTGTTAAATTTATTTTATGAAATTTAAATTATCTAGAAATTATAGGGCATGGAACCACCTACCTCATTTGACTATATTTCCCGAAAAAGTTATGAAACCACAACTGCACCTCAACCACACCATTGGGAAGAAATATAGCTCCCTAATATACAAGATAAATCCATATTATTCAAGAACTAACACTAAATAGAACACATTAAACTAAAATAATACTATAAAATGTGTGAGAAGCTAATCTGAAGGAGAAGAGGGTGTGGCCCCCAGAATAAGGGGTTGTTCCCCTGAGATGTAGAGTCGACTGGGGTCACTCACTAGAGAGGAGGGTGTCATCCCATTAACCTGAACCGAAGGGGAGAAGGGGGGGTCCAACCACCTAGTATAAAGGTTCACTAGGAGGGGAAAATGTGGCCAGTATGGGGGTCATAGAAGATAAGAACTATGTTGGAGAAGGGCCGACCGAGGATATAAAGGTGGCACACAAGTGGGTGGGAGGAGGGGAGGGTTGCGACGAGTTGTGGAAGAGTAGAGGGGTGAAATGGGATTGGCAGTGAGGGAGGAGAACCAAAACCCTAAAAAATAAGAATAATAAGAATAATAATAGTTATTGATAATAATAATAATAATAATTACTTAATAATAAAAATAATAAACTTAACAATAATAATATTATTATTTATAACAATAATAATATCATTATTATTATTCATAATAATAATAATACCATTATTATTATTAACTAATTTTCATTCTATTTTATATTGAATCATTAATATTTTAATTTATTAATTTTTCAACTAAAAGGCTACAATATGAATAAATTAACCATGGACGCTAGGTTTCATGTTGAGGACTGAAAAGTTTGACCACTATTAATTATTTCTTCCCTAAAAATCAATTCTAGTGTTTATTCCAAAAATATAAAACCATTTTTCCTTCACAACATAAGTATATTACCATCAAACATCATACAAGAAGAAGACTAGAACACCAATAATAGAAAAAAGAGACATACATGTCGAACATAGGAGGCCAATATGGACTCCCCACAATGTCCCCCCCCAAATATTAAACACCTCCAGTTGATCAATCAAAGGGGGAGAATTATCATAATGAAAAATCCAACCTCTTAAAACCAAAACCCCTCATAAATTAACAATGAATCCCTAAGTAGTAGCCTGAAACATGAAAAAAAGACTAGAAAATTCCATGTGCACATCATAAACACAACTCGTCACCAACATAGGAGGCCCAAAAATACTCCCCACAAAAAGTTATATACTATCACTGATTCGCTCTAGTAGAATTACAATGACAACTATGGTGAGTATCCCCACTATAAGAACCATTATGACCAACTATCTTCTGCGGTATATCATGGGTTCTCGACATGGTCATACTTGGGAACTACCCACACCATCAAATATAGACTGACATGAAAACCCATGAAAGATAAAACTCCTCATTCAAGGGTTTTGTTGAAAATTATTTTGGAGAAAAATGTAAACACGACAAGAGTTACTACTCCCATATGTCATCACCATCCTACAATGATCCCAAACAAGAACAAAGGTTGATCTATAAGATTGGTCATACAAGGAACAGAAAATATAAGCTCACTTCTATAAGTGTTTAAGACCTAATGTTCATGAAAATGAGACACATATGAATTTTTATAACCAAGTATGAAATATTCCACCCAAGTTGCATGCAACAATGAAATTAGGGTCCACATGTCTCTCTTCACCAAATTTGGTCGCTTGGAATGAGATATCTATATATAATGCATAAATTTTCAATATTTACCATAATAAATAGGGACATCAGACCAATGTCCTTTACTATCCTTGGGGGTGAAGGTTGACTATGAACAAGCTTCACATTGGTCCTTATGGTTGGAGACCTGATATTTGAAGCATCTCCCACCTCTCAGTCAGGCCATGGAGACATCAGAACATAACAGTTCCTTTGTGCGTTACATTCAACCACACAACAATTAAACAAAACCAAAAGAACACAAAAATTCTTATAATCACTTGGATTAAACAATATACATCACTACAATGATATCTTATAGGATAACAACTTTTCACCCTAAACATGAAACAATTGATGAATGGTCACATTGAGGAATCCTCATTTTGAATAGATAATTTTTTGAATTTCTAGAAGAAAAAATAACTTATGTTAAAACAAGATCTATTTATGGGTTCTAGAACCTCCACCATTTCATCTAAAAGAGAACATAACTATACCAGACTCCACTAGATATGATATTTATAAATGTTATAAAATTTACATGTATGGTTACCATAAATGATGTCCCAAGTAGAACATGATTTCTATATAAGACCATAACAACCACTTATGACCAAACATGCCATGATAGCTTCCTAGAATGAACTCCTACATAAATGAAACCGATGAAAAGTTTAAAGGCCCTTTAAGACAATGTCCTACATCAACAACCTAGTCATCTCTCCTATTTGATCTCTGGAATTCTCTTAACCACCCATAGGTACAACCTTAATTATTATAGATGCCCAAATTTTCCATCATTGATTCATGAATATAATGAAATTACGATTCCTTAAACTCAATATGAGTCCATTCTTCCACAATAAAAGTATCCTCTTAATCAAAAAAGGAAGGGAGTATTTAATTTCATCAGCTGGAGGACTTTCCAATAGCGAAAAATGTAGAGATTGATTTTGAATATGCATAAATTATATATGATGGAATGCACTAACAAACTAGGAAAATCTTGGGACAATCTAAAAAAAGAAATTTTTTTCAACCACACCACAAACTGATACCAAATGCACAAAAGGGAACCCACCCAAATGTATCCCCATCATTTTTCAAAAAAATACCCTATAACCATTATCTCAAACAAACTCACTGACAAAACAAAACTCTAATATTTTTGAATAATAAGAGTATTTAATCCTGAAATACCTTTCACGTAACAATCCGAAATCATTAATAAACACACCAAATAATTACGTATTACTATTCAGTCTATATTTTCTTTAGAATCACCCTTAAAAATAATATAGTATGTGTGGGTTTCACATTCATCAATGGTACCTCATGAAGTCTCACACATTCCCTTCCTCATGCAAAATTAGGCACCACTCCACTTCCCACATATATTTCATGTATGCGGTCACTAATGATAGTACCAAAGGTAAAAAAACTTTTTTATTCATCTAAAATAAATATTCAACCCCCACATTTATTTTCTAAAATTTCATAGTCACAAAATCAAAACACATTTTGAATCCAACAAAATATTTTAAAAAACCAATAATTCAAATAAAAATCAAATTTTAAACTATACATATCAATTTCAAAACATTTAATTTCACATTAAAAAATCTCAGTTTCATATAAAATCTCTATTTCACACATACCCACTCATTTGAAAACCATTTTAGCATCATTTAAAAAATGTATCCTGAAATCTGTGAAATATTTTCAAATCCCACTAATTACCAAATGAAAATCTATTTTCAAACATAACACAAAAATTGAAAAACATTTCATTCCATTAAAATAACATTTAAATAGTCAAAAACTACAATTTCATCAATAATCATTTGATTAAAAATTAATCTTTTCTTAATTGAAACACGTTTTCAAAACCATTTTGAAAATAAATTCCCCTCTTTCTGACCAATCAATTTTTGATAAACCACATTTTCTTATATAAATACAATACCAATAGCACAAACCTCATTCACTAAAATCCATTTAAATTTTAAAATATAGTCTCCCTAATTCCCAGAAAACTATTTTGGAAAATGAATTTAAAATACATTTAAACACACTAAACAAAAAAAGGGGAAACAAGTGTCAATTGGTGACTCAGACATATGGTTGGTGGCTATCCACTACCACTGAGTGTGTTAGAGGAAAATATCCCAGAGTCCACATTGATTTCTAGGACCCTTGAACTCAATGAGACAATCCAACCAACCCACTTTTCATTTCCCAGTATTCAACAAACCACAAGAACCAAATGAACCAGATGAAACCCATCATCCTCTAGTGACATGAGTCCCATCAGGAGGTGTGTTGGCCATGCAACCACTCTTCATCTGAATGTCATTTCATAATAAACCTAATTCTATTCTACCTAGAATCATTCCAAATTAAAATGACTAAAAAAATAACCTCCCCTAATAAATTTTTGTCACGAACAAAGTCAGGTCGCCACCTGAACTAGTTCCTAGACTGATCTGCATTATGGCCTAAAGTTCATTCACGATCCCTACGGGCTATCACAAGTTCCCATGTACCAATAAAAACACATGGGAACAATTAAAAATAAGATAGAAATATCAAACTAAAAATACTAAAAATAAACATAATCATAAAATAAAAAACCGAACATTCCTTATTTCATTTACATATTTAAATATTACAACCTAACCCAATAAAATGAATACAACAAAAGGAAAACTAAAATATCATCCTAAAATGGTACTCCAAATATGGAACAATGTCCTCAACTCCCCACCACTGATATCAACACTAAAATATACTAGGAACACAATATAGTAATACTAAACATATATCCTTTACTTATTATGAAAAATCAACAATAACTACACACATCCATCGGTGTATGCATTATGGGAGATAAAGACCAGTAGGATGAAACCTAGGTAAAATGATTCCATCCATAATATAACATTATCATTTATGTAAAATAATTATTTATCATTTTTAGGGAAAACACTTAATGATTAAATACCATAAAATGTATCACTTCAATGGGAAACCACTTCAAAAAACATTTATAAAAAATGAATTTATATGAAAACAGACATGCACACACAATATTTCCTTTGTATAAACAGGGAAAAAACAATTCAACATAAGCATCATGTTATGTAGAGACCAATGGGTAGATCCCTGGGGTCAAACTAGCTTGTTTGGGATTATAGGAACCTCACATCTCATTAAAAATGTGGTATTGAAACCATGAAAAAAAATATTCTCATGAATGATCCACTAGAGAGTAGAAATATTTTTATTATAGTGCACTATAATTATCATCATTTTTAGTTAGTGTTAACATTATCAATCCATCTAACTAATAACTAGTTGATCTGCATTTGTAACTCTGGTGAGCTAGTCCTAGTCCAACCACCTAGTTACCCGGGAGACCCTTATGCTCATTCTCATGTTCACACATCACACATATCACCACTACCCTAATTCAATGTGAAGAATTCCAACAGAATCAACAATTTCATGAAGAAACTATTTTTTATTTTACACATCCCAATAGACTATTTTAAATCAATTGTCAATTAAAAAAACTCCATTTGGCAGGATTCAAAAAAGATATAATATTTCTCAGGAAAAACATTGGGCTAAGACACCATATGTGAATCCACAGATAAAACATGTTCATTCACAAAACTAGGTTACTATTTTTTAAATAGTAATAATATCATAGTAAAATGTTCAAAAAATGGTATACATGTCAATACTAATCGATTTTCCATTTTACTCAAACCCAAAAAATGGTTTCAATACTTTTACCATTACCTACACAATTCATAGAATTACCTTTTAACTAAAACAATAAAAAAAACATAACTAAAACTAACCAAGGACATGGGAATGCCCCTTTTAAACCCATAAATACACCATCTCCCCCACCCCCTTAGAAAATGATTTTATCCATTATACACCACTAATCCATATTTCAAGATTCCTAATAAAAACCAACAAGACAGAATAATTTATCTTCTCTTCAAGACCTCATTTTAATCACACTCTCACATCAATAAATTATAAAAACACATCTTTCATACTATAAATAATTATCTGAACTCTTACAAAAACATCCACAGCAAGACACCTATAAAAGTCATTTAAATTGCTTTTAGAAAATTAAATTTCCCATATTCGCATGCAAAAATATATCCAAAACATAATTCAAATTGCATAATGTATCAATGAAACATGTTAAAATTAAATAAATGGAGAAAATAAATTATCTAAAAATTCTATTGTATAGAACCACCTACCAAATATGAATGAATTTCTAGAAAATTTTGAGAAACCTCATCTCCAGCACAATTGGACCATCAAAAGGCCAAATCAAGCCCTAATCAAAAATACCAGACCATATTCATCAAGAACAAACCCTAAATTGATCCCCCTCAAATTTAAATAAAACACTATAATGTGATATAAGCATAACCGAAGGAGAAGAGGGTGGGGCCGTTAGGGGGGGCATTCTAGATATAGTAAATTAGGTATGGTTGTGTTTTATAGAGGTGGGTGTTAGCTGGATCATGATTTTTAGAGAGGAGAAGAGAGAGGGGGGGTCTATAAACATAGTAGGAAGGTTCACGAAGAGGGGAAAACAAGATGAGAAGGGGGGAATTCCATATAAGTTTTATGCTGAAGAAGGGAAAATCAAAGGGAGGGAGTTCGTATGCAAGCTGGTGGGTAGAGGGGAGGGCTTCAACGAGTTAGGGAGGATGGTAGGGGGTGTGACGAGATTGGGGTGAGGGAGGAGAAAAAAATCCCTAATAAAAATATAAATTATTATGAATTATTATTATTATTCATATTATTATAACAAAAATAACTTAATAATTATTATAATGAAAAAAATAGAAAATATATTGTTATTAATAATAATAACATTATATTTGTAATTAATATTCATAAAAATAATATTATAATAAATATTATTAAATAATATTATTTCTATTTTATTTTCTTCAATATGGATTTTAATTTATTATTTTTTATAATAAAAAAATACTCAAATATAAATAAACTAATTGTGACCTCAAGGTTCCATTTCTGGTTGTGACAAAGTCAAAATTCTAAAAAGAATACAAAAAGAGTATGTACAAGATATAAAACAGGTGTATCAACAGCCAAAAGCACTACGTCATTAAAAAACTCAATAACTTGCATGATAAAATCTAAAACATCCCAAATGAAACATCACTCTAAGCCTAATAGATCAAGAATATAAAAATTATCTAATTTTTTATTCCCCTTTTCTCAGACATAGAAGATGGAAATACGGAAACACAAAAACAAAAAGTTAAATTGTACGTTATAAACACTACTAGGGTCTCACCATGTGTTCCGCAATAAGATTCCAAAATAATAAATCAAATCATGCATTCAATTTAATGAAAACTATGACTATAAAAACATTTGTATATTTAAAAAACATGATTTCCACCTCAAAATGAAGGAAATCCTTTCAAACATGGCATAAATAATTATGTTATATTAAATAGTTTATTTAAATAAAGTTGAAATTATAAAATAATTTCATAATCAACTGTATATATATATATATACAATAACAACATGAACAATGGGCATCTGACCTATGGTATGGTTGTTTCTTGTAATTGGATCCTCATACATCTTATATATGTGACCACAACTATGTATCTGTATATATTTTCCTCTAGCACTGGGAAAATAGAACTCATCGGTATCCCATTAGATAAATGATATAAAAAAACTTGGTTTTTAACGTTTTTTCCATCAATCTGTTTCATGGGATTCATCATTTAAGAATTTTCCCAAAAAACCCACAAACTATCCAAGATATCATCTTCATAATCAATAAACAAATAATAGAAAAATCATTATTTCCCAAACATTCAGTTTCAATAGACAATTCAGTTTAAAAAAGCAAAACATGTTGAATTAATAAATTCGTTCCATTTCAATAAAAAACCAATAACGGGTTCACATGAATTCAGATTAAAATATTTTATAATATCAATTCTAAAATCATTTCCACAATTTCATAAATTTCAAAATACACCCCAAATATCAATTCCATTATAATTGGGGGTTTTTTCCAAATACCATGTGATTTCAATCTCCAATTCCAAATCATATTATCTTTTTTTCATAAATAAATTGAAATCAATTTCAGATATGTCTATTAAATGAAGGTTTCAATTATATAGAATCTATCAAATGGAAAAACATATCTATAATCACAAAAAATTAATCAATACCCACAACCTATCATCTCTATGTATAAATAAAGTGGTATAGATAATGAAATAAAACATAGAATTAATATTCAATTAATAATTTATTAGATCTATACACAACACTATAATCTAATAAACTATATAGAGGATAGAAATAATGATATAAATAGAACACATGAGAGGTTATTCACATACCTGGAGGGGATCGAATGAGATCAACCATGCATCCTTATAATAATTGATGGGTTTTAAGGGATTATAATTTTTTCATGATATCCTTTTCAAAACTTTAATTAATGATTACTAGAGTGGGGTGGGATAGTTATCATAAAAGGTTTCTTGAAAAAATATTTAAAAAAAATAGTGTATTAAAAACATGTATGCATGGTTAGCAGGCCAGGGTCGCATGGTTAAACAAATTGAACAACCTAATCACATGCCACCTACACTATGGTGCATACTTTAGACTAGTTGGGTGAACAAATTTTTTACACAATGTTCCATCCATGAAAACCCTCATTAAATAGGGTATTTTTATTATCATTCGGTGGGTGTAAATTTTGGGAAAACTATACTCCAATCATGAATAGCTCAAAAAAACCTCCAAAAATTATCCAAAATTCACCTGGTGCACCACAAAACATGATTCAACCAAAATTTATTAATACAACGTTCAAGTAATTAATGAAAAAATCACCATGTTGTAATAAGATCCTCACTATTAAAATTATTATTCCATTGAAATTGTTTCAAAATGTTTCTAAATAAAATAGATGAGGCCACATTAGTCTAATTAGTACCACCCTCTCTTATATATCATGATAATGATTACCATTCTTTGATAAAAAAATTCAAATGGTATCATCCTCCCATGAACTACCATTCCCTCATAATCCAAAATCATATATAGGTTCTTAGTCATAGATAAATGAGGTTCTATATTAATACTATTATAGATAAGGACATGATAGGGGAAATAAAGATACATCTGGTGTTGCAACACATGGAAAACATTTTGTATCATTTCAATCTATGTAATAAGTACTAACCAATAACAAACATTCCTTGCCTTCTCTATAACATTAAAAGGACCCCAAAAACAAGGAGAAATATTCACTTTCCTCCAAGGTTGTCAGTGAACCAAAGGAGGAGAAACTTTCCAGAAATCCTAATATCCAATAATGTAGTCCAATAATCAATATTGAATTTCTACCATCTCTACACCATCAATATTTATTGATTATTAAACTAAATATTTTATGAAAACTCTTGACACATATTCAATCCAAGTAAAGATATTTTTCCATTCGTTAAAAAACACAACAAATATTTACCTGTCGTTTACTATAAGGGTTCAATATGAGATATTTGAATTATGGAAAAACAACTATTGTTATAATAGAACATTGAAATTCTCAAATCATCACCCCAAGATCCCCCAAAATTTAGGAAACATGAATGAATAATTTCATTAAGTATCTATTTATACCTTTCTGTCTTACCATATATCTTAGAATGATATGACATATTCAAACAAAATAATGATCCCAGTGCCACAAAGTGGCCAATAAAAATGTGATAAGTAAACTCAGGATCTCTGTCAAGGGATATATATTATGAATCTCTATGAAAATGAATAATTTCATTCATAAAAATACTTCCCAACTCCACAAAATTGATTTTATCATTTTTTGTTATAAGTTGATCTAATTTGGAAAGCCAAAATATCACTATCCATATCACATTTTTCTTTAATGTGGTACATATAAAGCCATAAAAAATCTATTTATTTAAACCCACATCTATGTGTCTCTAATGTTAATAGTGAAAAACCATGTTCTTTAGGGCTTCGCCTTAACATGATGAAATGTATATAACAGAAAAATAAAATCAACAATGTCACATCACATACCAGTCTAACAGAGTCATCACTACATCTCATAAAAAATAATTGTGCTCCTTGGTTTAAAACACATTTAGAATAACCAAAATAACCAGTAACATAATTCCTCTTGGGAAGAGGAAAAAACAACTAGTTATGAAAATATAGGATATGATATATGAAGAAGGAATACTCAGCAATGGTCTCCCAACCATATATATATTTAATCATTATATAGATTAATTATCAGTCACATGATCTTGAATAATCATCTAAAAAAAAGGAGGTCAACGGAAAACTTTCGAAGGCAACCTCGGCCACTATTAACCAATTTTATAAATTGCATTTTCAAATAGATTCATCATGTTCTATTCATCTGGTGATTCTTTCATGGCTTTGATGTAATGATTCCTAGTTAATTCATGAGAAATGACATTCCCTTTCCCCAGGGTATAAGAAATGTCGAAATAAAAATATTTTATATACTCCACCCAAAATCACATGAGGATAATCACATTATTTTGGGAGAAGATATAACTCAAAATTTTGTGATCATAATTGATGGTAAACATTTATATAAAAAGGATATTTTAGTGACTATGTAGCTCATAAATCACATCCATATGTTCAAGGTCATGGGTAGGATAGTTTTTCTCAGGTGGGATATGATGTTGAGATCCATATGTTACCATGTGAACACCCTAAACAATAACACATCACAAAACCAAATCACATGTGTTATAGAGGACCACATACCAATTTACAGCCTCTATAATAGTGACAACATTTGTAGAATTCAAAATAAATTTCAGATCATCAAATTAATTCAGATATCATTTATCCCATGAAAAAATACACCCTTTCTTGGTAGATAATTAATTATAGAATCGAACATTAAGATATCCTTCAAGAACTGATTATAATAACCTAATAAACTCAAGAAGATCTAAATATCAAAAAACATTCATTGTGATTTCCTTGTCATTAAAGTCTACACCTTATCTTGATCAACTAAAATACTAGGATTATAGACCACATGTCCCAAAACATCTCTTACTGTATAAATAAGTAAAATTTCAATATCACTATATAAAGTTGGTGGTTTCTCAAAAACTACAGGGCTTCCATTAGATAATGTACTTTATCATCCAAGGACATAGAATAAAAAATAATTTCATCCATAGAGATAACCATGAACATATAATGATACTTCTGTAAGATCATGGTTATCAATGACATAAATACTGAAAGACCATTGGACATACCAAGTGTCATTAAAAGAAACTCATATAGGAAATAAATTCTCCATAAGGTGGTCATATGATATTACTATTCATTTACTCTAAACTAGTGATAACCAGATCTATGATTGATCTTCAATAACCAATTTTCCCCATTCAATTTTCCATAAAAATCATCAATCCATGAATATATATTCTTTTTTATTTACCATAACATTATTGAAAATCTCTTAATAAAAACAAATGTGAACTATTCCATGAGCCTTCATAGAGATGCAAATCGCACCTCCCAAGGTGAAAAACATGGGAGTGTAAATCCATTCTCTAATATATCAACCAACTAAGTCTTTACTCATTCATTTTAGTTTTTTCATTGTGGTATAAATTAATTGATACCAATAAATTATTTGGAACTAAATAAATTAAATGAAAATCCTTAATTAATGGTGGAAAACTAGATAATTCAAAGAGAAACATCTTCAGAAACATGATGAAAACTTTATGTAGATCATCACGTAATGATTCCCACTCCAGATTAATAGAAAAAACATATATTACAATCCAGAACTATACATAAGATGGATCTTATTCACTCAACCTTGGGTGAAATTCTACCAGAATGATAAGACACACCCCATATGATGTAGTAATTAAGACCCATCAAATATAGAAGTCAAATTAGTCATTAATAGATATGAGGAAATTCAACCCATGAATTACATCAATATGTTCTAGGTCAAGAAAAATAAAATCCCATGTATCCTAGACATCTAATAAAGAGGAGACACGAGTAGGACTATGAAGTCCCTAATCCTTTATCATTCTAATTGGCATAGAAATATCTGTCCCATATGATAAAATCTATATATAATGACTTATATAGTTCAATATATGAGTTAAAAATAAAAAAATAGAATCATTAGATTTAAAAAAATCACTAAAGATTAATCTATAGTGATGGTACCTCTCATAGTCTATAGAACTATATCAGCTTCCTATTGACACTCTTCCACTGCGTGAGGAAGCATGGCTCTATAAACCCATGGATATAACCCCTTTGTTGATGAAACATCTAATATAACCAAATTAAATTTAGTAAGTGATGAGATTGTTCAACTATGTGAGGAATAAAATACAATAATCTATTTCTATATGTACCCCTAATGTTTGAAATGTCTACAAATCATGGGAGCCTCAATGAAATACTATGTTTAATTCCCATGATTTCTACACTAGAATAAAATTAAAGGGAATAAACTAAGAACTATTGGATGTTTAGAGAATACATGTTATTTGAGAACCATCATGAGAGTCATCAGTATTCCTCTTTCATTTAATGTAACTTATAGAACTACATAATGATAAAAATGATTTCTAATAAACCCTGACATAGTATCCAGGTCAAGATCAACCATAAACTCCATATCTAACATGTATGTATAATAAGAGAGCGTCACCAAAAAATCAGGGGAACATATATCTTATCTGATACCTATATTTCACTATTTATTTTTTATATTTTCATTAAATAAAATATCGTGTGCACACTGAATAATCATATAATGTTGGGTTTCATTATTTATCATGGTCCTCTTAATGCACTCGAGATTGAAAATCTCAATATCCTTAGTAACCACCATAGACCTTGGATATGACTGATCAAAAAAATTAACATTAATTTACTTCCACTCTAAATAATCATAATTATTTTTCGTTATCTTTGAGTCCCAGTATCTCTTATTAGGTCCCTATATATTGAAGATAACATTTATTACCATAATTAATTTAGCTGTTTCTTGGAAATAAAAACAAATATATTTCTTTCTCGACTAATACTCATCTTCTTGAGGATAATTGGAACATTTAAAATCTTTTATATTATATAAAAGGAAATATTGAGAACGAGTATTAGATTCATCTATCTGTGGATCCATAAATGGTGACTATATTGGAAAAGGATTCTGTGCCTTTCCATATCTTGAAAAGAAAACACAATAATCTAAAAGTGATTTTGGTCTAACAGAGTATCCACTCAATATAATTCACTAGAAGTTTCATCTTATGAACTATTCAGACATCTTATTAGGGGAATAATTCTACACAACATCATAAAACAACATTGATAACATCATAATATTATATTTATGAACAACTCAATGACGGGTAATGTGAAAATTAATCCCCATATATAAGATAACAACATTATCATTGCAACATATCCATATAAAAGAGGGGTATAATACTAGAAATATATCAAATTATTCCTTATTTTTTCTTTTCCCAAATCACACATGGTGATGTAAGTCTACTTACATAGAGAGATACCAAGTGTATGAACCTTAACTATCACTTATGTATCAATAATATATCCCAAACTGCATACAGATATAAAGGATAATTCTAATCCTAGACATTATAAAACTTTTTCATGAACCAACACAGTCCCCTGATAAAATAATACATGACCAATAATTGACATTTCTTAAATTGTTTACCCAATCCCCCTGGATTTTCAATTAATAAGTGTAATCATATAAGAAAAAAATTATGAAAATTTATCACAATATCATATATGATAAAGATACATTTCTCTAAGATATACACTCTAAAAAGAAAATTTACAATAAACCAAATATGTATTCGAATACCCAAAACATTACATTATCAAATTTCTCAAAGACAAGAATGGTCAAAACAAAAAAAATCTTAAAGGAATCACAATTCCATTCCAATAGATCATAAACATCTAACTCCTCCAGTAGAAACATTTCCTTTTCTCTGACTTAGTAGAATTAACATTGCAAATCCCCTAACGAAATGTTAGGGTGTGAGCACAAAATCCATGTCGGGTATCACCACTTGTTACATAACATTATTCCCATATATTTTTACTAATTATACATTCAATTGAAATAAATTGGGAATGAAAATATATATTTATATATTAATCAATGATATTTTCATTTCAAAATGATGGAAAACCATTCAATCATAGAATGGAAAAACATATTATATTAAAACATTTATATATGTCCATTCAAATGAATAAATTATTTTGATAATCAATGCAATATACTACCAAAACAATCACAGCATAAACTATAGTCAACTTCCATGTGGAATGACAGATTATGGTTAGACGATCGTCACGTTTCTTATATCACTGACAATGAATATGTATGTGTACACACATCCCTCAGGCTCAGTCAAAAATGGACTCATCAACATCTAATCTATGATAATTTATTCTAGGTTAGTATTTTGTTATAGTTATAATCACCTATACATTTATATGTATTAAACATACTAGAATTTTTATATCATATAACCCAATAACTAACTAGGTACAATTTTCCACAATCAATATATCCAAATGGAAAAACATTCATTTCCCAAATTTTCAGTTTCAGTATGATAATTATATAACAAAAAAACATGGGTTTTTAGTTAATTCAATCCTTCTCAATAAAACACTAATCATAGGATTTAAACAATTCATTTTAATTTTTTTAAAATCAATTATTAAATCATTTCATCAATTCCATAAATTTATAAGTAAGCCTAAAATTTAGATTCCATTATAATTGGGAAAATTCACCAATATAAATTCCATTATCAATACCAATTAAAAATAATTTCAAATTTGGATTGCATAAAACAATAAAAATCAATTTAATAAATAATCAACCAATTCAACCTTTCAATTATTTGAAAAGTATCTAATGGTACACATATCATTAATCATGGATAATGAATCAACACCTGCAATGACATTTTCTAATAAAAATAAATGGAATCAGAGATCTAGAATCCAAATATAGAATCAATATTCTATTAAATGGGATTTAGATACACATATGACATGATTATCTGAAACATTTAAATGATTAATAAATAATAGTGTGGGATAAATCATAGAATATGATATTCACTAATCTATGGAAGAATGAATGGAATATACAATGATTTTATCTACAAGAAGGAGAGATTCTAGGTCCTGTAATATATTCATGAGAGTCTTACAAACTCTATAAAACATGAGTTGATGTGTGGGGTAGGATAGTTATATTAAATAGTGTCTTATAAATATTTTTTTAAAAAACAATTATTAAAATTAAAAATCGCATGCATACATTTAGCTTCTCAGGGCCATGAGATTAAACAAATCTCACCCAATAATTATGTGCCCCAAATACATGGGTGTATAATTTCTACATGTTTAGAGCATGGAATATCAATCCATTCTCCATCTGTGGAAACAATCCCAATAAAGAGTAACATTATTAGCACTAGGTAGGCAAACTGGATAGGAAAACTGTGCCCCAACAATGACCAACCAAAAAACCACCAAAGGATCTACAAAATTCACACAACGAACCATTAAATAATATCCAACCAATAGGAAATCAATCAATGGTTGTGTAATTCTAATAAAAAAGTTATAATATGTTACGGAAAACCAAATAACCAAAAATATATTACCTAATCATATATATTTCCAATATATAATTCAATATTTATTCAATAAATTAAAAACATCTTGCCATAAATTTTTTAAATTTACCCAAATCAGAAATTTTTTCAGAAATATTGATCTTAAAAAAATTAACTCTGAACAAATAGTCATTTTTTTATTTGATGGATATATTTATGACAAATAATATATTCCCATCATGTAATTAATATTTTATCACAACCAACCATTATTACCTCAACATCAATGATAATCATAATCCTCAAGGTCATAAATACCATTAAACTTATTTACATAATATATAGATGCATTATTCCCCCAAAAATAATTTTAAAACAAAAAATGTAAACATAAGAATTATATATAGCATAATCATTTATTAATATTCAATTAATACATCCAAAATTACTCAGATCACAAAACACATCAAAAATTAAAATTTCATTTAATAATATAATAAATCATAAATTTATCAACCCTTAAATTAAATTCCACTAAATAATAAGTATTTGAATTCTATATATAGAATGTTATAATCATTCAACAATATTAAAAATCATTGATCAAATAATTTCTATCATATTCCTATAAACATTGTAACTATAATAATAAATTATAATCCTATCAAAAGATTCATCAGTCTCAATTTATTATTTATTACAATATTTTAAATAAATAACTCACAGCGTTATAATACTGACCATCATTAATTCCAATCCAAACATTAAAGAAAAATTCTCAACTATCAAATAGTTTTAGTCACCACATTGTTAGAATGCATCAAAACAATTAAAAAAATTTCAACACAATTTGTTATTATATATTAATTAAATAATTATTCAGATGGAAATTGATGGATATATAAATTTTCAATTAATCCTATTTTATAAATATAATAATTTTATATTTCATGTTTAAGTAGATTCTCACAATAAATTATGATATTATTTGAAATGATTTATTGAAATAAATTTATATGTTTATAAAAATAAACTAAATAAGATAATTATATATATATGTAAGATTCATAATTTTCACCATCAAATGTAGTTAAGTAGATGGTTGAAAATAATTTACTTAGGAATCCATTGTAAAAACGTGATAAAATGCCAAATTCTGATTTCCGATATCTGTAGGATAAGATAGTTATCTTCTATAAACATAATAAAAAGTAACTTAAGTTATATCTTGATATCACTGGATAATAATTAAAAGGTATATATTATAATTTTTTTGGTATAGGTTGAATGAAATATAATATTAATAAGTCACAAGAGAATTTACATTTCAATTATTATTCAATGTTAATAATATATAAGATAAATGAGGTTGGTGTTTCATTCAATCCCACCTATTATAAATATATTATTTTATACAAATGAATAAAAATCCATGAGAATAACCAATTATTTCATTATAAAAATCACATTAAACAACTAAATATTTTTTTGTATGATATAATCAATTATAACCATTTGTTATACTTTGATAATATCTATTAACTATATGTAGATCCTAGAGTCTTATAATTTTTATTATATTATTCTTCTTAACACGAAGTCTAAATAATAATATTTCATCTCAAAATGAAAATTTTCATATTTATACATGAAATCTAATTTATGATTGAAAACAAGGATATTAACCCATAAATTTTTCAATATTATTTTTGCAGTATCACATCTTATAATGTTGTCAAAAACTTTCATTTTATATTTTATAAAACGAACCTGTCAAAAAATATTACAGAATCTCGATTTTTTATCCCAATAAATAAATTTTTAACATTTCAATGATCATTAAGTTTATAGATTTTAAAAACTATTTTGTAACACATACATAATAAACAAATAAATTATAGAGAGATAATTTCCACTAAGTATCCATTTTTCTATAATACAAATATTTTTTATATAGAAAACTTTTTCTTTTCTTTAAAAAATACTATTTTGAACATGTCATCATCTCTTTTTAAAATCATTATTAAAACCCTATAAATGAAATATCAAAATGTAATATGAGCATAATAATTTAATTACATGACATAAGAAAAAAAGAAAATATACATTTTAAACTATTTTAAAACAATTATATAATATATTTGTATTTTCATTTAACGTAATAAACATGAATTCAAATAATTGTTTAATTATTCATGAAATATTCTTTATAGCCCATTTTTTCTGAAAATACATTATAATAAAACAAAATAGAAACATAAAAATCATGTGGGTTTTATAGAAAACATGAAATATCATGAATAAAATTTTTATAAAACAATTTTTACATATCTTTAATGGAAATAATCATTCCATTTAATGATGGATCATTATCATTTATTTTAAAACAAAAAAATTTCCAAATGAACACAATATAAATAACAAAAAAAGTGAATGATCATTTTCTGATCATCCTCATATATCCCGTACAATAACCCTTACATTATCCATTAAAAAATTTATATCATACCATGTTAAATTCTATAAATTTCATTATAAACATATTCATTATCTGATGCACTAAAGAGATATATCATACTCTACCATATTCATTAAGAATGTACAAAAACCGTAATAAATTTTAAAAAAAATTGGATTTCAATTATAAAATCTAATGAAATATTCTCTTTGAAAAATATTAAAATCAAAAAATAATATTTAACGGAAAATAAGGATGAAAATCGTTTTTTACTAAAATTTTTTTAAAATAAATACCTAAATTAATGGGATGGGATATGCTTTTGAAAAATGAAAAAACATTAATATAATAATTCTTAAAAAATAATATCCATGATGGTTTTATAATAACCATGTTCTATATATGTTGAAAAATATTCCTTCAATAGTTTAATCAAACTATAAAAAATAACCCATTTGAAAAATTCTTAACTATTATCCTTTTAATCCATCAAAATGATGTCAATCATCCTTTAAAAATGAATATGAAATTTTTTATTTTTAATAATAAAATATTTCAAGCATTTTGTATTACATATTGATGGGTGGATATGAGAAATATTTTCAAATATTTATATGTATGTTTTTAATGTAAAATCCCTTATGACATGATATATTTTGAACCAATGAAACGCATAATTAAAGAAAAATTAATGGAATTGTAAACAATGTATTTGTTAGATAAAATCAGTAAAATAAATCCCTATGGTTTTTTACCTAACATAAAATAAACAAAATTTCCCAAAAATAGATTTATCAGAATTGAGTAAAATTGGAAATATAAATCACTTACTTAGAGTTTGACTTCTCATATATATTCATTAAGTCCTTCTTCTATGAATTAAATAATTTATATTGAGCATAATGAAATTGTAGAATAGATTTATCATCCCAATGATCTATTGGGAATGAGTTAATTTATTTGTACAACAGGATTTCTGTAGAGTATTTAGTATAAATCTGATCAACTTTTCTATTATAAATTGATGAAATTAGACCTTTTTTATAGGACATAATCATTAAAATTTAAATAAACATTAATGGTTAAAATTAAATAATGTAATTATGGAATACCAAGTTTCATAGGATAACATTATAGTTCAAATAAAATCGAGCATGTTGTTTATATATTTTTATCACATTTAAATCATTTAATTTATAATTATTCATCGTAAAATAAAATTATATCATTTTTCACTGTTATTATAATTTATTGGATTTAGAAATATCATTTTTGACACAAATTTAAAATTTAAGAAAATATAAAATAACATATATTTCAATAATATCTATAAAATTATAAAAATTAAAAATGTAAACAATATAATATCATTGATTAAATTTATAGAATCATTTACATAATTTTTCTTTTATTGTCCAAAAAAATTCACATTGTCTATGAATTTTATTGGGAACTATAATACTTTCAAAAATTACAAATAAATATTCCACATATTATAATTTATACTATTCATAATGATATATTAGAATCAGACATTATGTATATTTAGTCACATATATGTCAGGATAAAAAATTTAATATTTGTTTTGACTTTTATTACCATTCTCAAGAACTGTACAAGCATTTGGAAATGTTTCATTTAATATAAGTCTAAAATTAATAAATTTAAATCCATATAGTCAATTAGACGACATATTTTTTAATAAAATATGGAATATAATTTCTCATATGAATATATTATATTTAATACAATAAATTTGACAGTTCTAGTTATATTCAACCGGAGCATTGTCATTGAAAATAATGATAATATTTTTTGTTGAAAGACATTATAATATATATTTTTTTAATTTTTTTTGAATGTTTTATTGAATTATCATAAGAAAATTATTTTATCTATTATATATATATATATATATGAATGTATAAAAAATTTATGTCTTTGAGATATCCTAAATGAATCCATATTTCATAAAACTCTATTTTTTACAATTCCAAAAAAATTACATTCATTAAGAAAAAATGACTAAATCATCCAACTATATATACTATATTTTACTAAAAAAATAAAGTCCATTTATTCAAATCATATTTTTATAACACGAAGAAATTAATTTCAACATAAAAGATGAAAATATAATGAAAGAAGTTATCTAATTAATGCATTGTTAAATATAAAAAAATTCAAAAAAATGCATTATAAAAATATCAATAAAAATATTATAAATAAAATTAAATAAACTAATATAATTAAAACAAATATTAAATTAAAAGAATTATAAATTAAAAATAGAATAATTAAAATAATGTTTTCAATAAAATAAATATTTGTATGTGTTCAATGAAAAATTATTCATTCCATAAAACTCTATGAGTTCCACTCTAAGATAATTTCAATATGATGATTTAAAAAATGATATCAAATTTATATAATAATATTTTTATAAATTCTTGTACATTAGATATACTAATCCTTAATAGAAAATTATTTGTTTAAAAAAAACATATTATGGAGAATAATATTACTTTTACCAAATATTGAGGGAAAATATGTTATGAATTAATCAGTATTTTTTTGTTATATAAATCCATTATAAACATTTTTATTAATGTGGTTATTATTATTCAAATTTAATATACAATTGATATGTTATGATGTTAACATGGTAATAATGCTAATTATGTAATATATCTATAATTATATGACACTTGGTGTTCTGTATTAAGAATTATAGTGAGAATAATATTTTATTAATCTAATTTTTTATAATGGTATTAAAATTGTATTAAAATATTTATATTTAATGTTTGTGAGATAAAATAAATGATTTTTTATAAAGTGATTGGGATATTTAATTCATTATGTTCCACATCAGGTTAATGAATTAATTAATTTTAATAGAGGTTATATACAATAAATATTGTTGATATAATGAAAGAAAAAAACAAGGATATCTAAGAGGTATTATAAAATTATATTAATTACCTATAAAATGTGGTATAAAATACCATACCTCAATTATTCAATTCATAGAGACACAATGGAAACAACCTTATGTTCAAGAGAGATAATACACCTAGATATCCATCTACGATTATATGTACACAAAAATCATATGGAAAGTAATTACATATAAGTCAATAAAAATATCATAATTGTCCATTTTATCTACACTTTTACTTCATCACCAAATACCTTTGTTCATTAAACTATTGATGAGGTATTAAAATAATTATGAATACTTGATTTTTTAAAAATAAACTGTTATTTTATTGAGTTTTTCATGTTAAATTTTATTATACAGTTCATCGCTAATATAGAAACCTAGGAACACATAAAAACATAAAATATATATATGTAATGGAAACTTCATCAGTTCATTGATATATTTAAAAAATATTCATACACCTTCAATATTTATGAATGATAAACTTATCTCAATGTTGATAACTGATGGTCAATATGAAATCCATATAATCAAAAATCTAGCTTCAATCATTAGATTATTTTACATTACAATCATATACCATTAATTATATGGCTATTTTATAGATATATATATATTATAGGTGTCTTTAATTTTCTTTTTTCCATTTCCATCATCTATCCTTCATTCATTAACATTCAATTTTAATTTATATGATCCAAAAACATATATAAACTCATCCAAATTTTTCCCTTAGGGATTTTATATATGGATACATTATGATTTCATCAAATAAATTATACAGATAGACCATTTGTTCCCCATAATACTTTATGCAAGCCATTTTGATTTTTTCCCGTAGTGTAGATAACATCAATATAATTTTTAGTGTTGTAAATTACTATACACATGATTTGGTGATAAATATTTCTTATATGATATCATTTTACTTTTATATAACATCACTTTATTTGAACAAGTTTATTTAAAAAACATTAACAAATAAATGGAAAATAGATTTACTCATTTCTAATATCAATTATCTCTTTCCCAAAAACCAATGCACTATAATTAAATTATTATTTTTTTAGTCATTAAAATACCATTAAATTGTATTACAAACAAACATAATTGGTTTAGGAAATATTTTTATTTACCAAAATCTATAAAAACATAATTCACTTTTTTTATCAATCTAATTCTTCATTTACTAATACATATGTTATAAGGAAATATTTAGAAAAAAATACATTACTATAAAAAAAATATATCACCCTTTATATTTGTAATTTATTTATTTAAATGTGGAAATTTTTTAAACAGTGTTTTTATTATTCTCATATTATATATCAAGCCATTTATAAATCATTACAGGCCTATTTTAATATATTCCAACAAAAGTATGGAGTAATATCATTATACATATAGTCTAAAATGAAATAAAATTTTAAAAAAATTAATATTTATAATTCTAAATAAAAATCTATATTTAATTAAGTTGATATATGTGAAACATATAAAAATCAAATAAATTCTCTGATCAAAATATTAATATTAATTGTCTTTATGTATTTGATGAATAATTAGAGCTATATAGGGTTAAATGAAAGGGTGTTTTTATTTTTTTTAAAAATATCACATCACTATGGATACATTGTTACTCTATAAATGAGTAATGACTGAACAAGAATATGGTATATTTTTAAATCTTTTTAAGATATTTATTTAGTAATATATTATTCTTTTCCATGTTATCTATGTTTCATTATCATAAATATTAAAATCAACATATATTATGAATTAACATTCAAGGGGGATGATATTAAGTGACCTATATATTTATAAATATATAATTATTGTTAAAAAAATTTATGGTTTTAAAAATAGATATTATAGTAGATGATTATTTTTAATATTTACATCCACACAAAATTATTTATTAGAATACATTGTTATTTCATGATATAGATTTAGTATGAATACAAGTAACTAAATTCCAACAACTATATATTAACATTATTTATTTATACTATAATTAGTTTATTATACCATAGATATAAAATTTTTTCACAATTTTTATGACACATAAGTTTTTTATAGTCACTCAAATATAGTTTTAGTGAATTCAAACCACGACATTTCATTCGCAAAAAAGTTAAAATAAATTGATATTACATTATAATTCATATATTGAAATAGTTACATATTAATTACATCATTCCCTAATTAACTAGATATTTGTTTTATTTTTCTTGTATTTATTGAAATATAATATAAATTATATAATGAAACAACAATTGTATTATTTGAATTAAATCTAAACATTTAACTATAAAAAATCATAATCATGATATATATTATGGTGGAATTAAAAATTATATAGTTTTACATAATTATTTGAGTTGAAATATTAGGATTGCTATGAGAATAATATATATAAATTCTTAAAGAATCAGTGTACGGTTTTTGAAGCTAAACCATACGATTAATCCATCCATCATTTATATGAACAAGTGAATAATTAATGAATGATATTAAATCTAAAAAAATTAATATATATGTTTTTTACGTGAACTCAATAACTACAATGTTAAATGGGTAAATACCTACATTCACTATAAAATCATATATTATTATAATAAGACATATAACCGTGAAGTGGGATTGCTTAATTTAAATTAATATGATATTAAAAATCCATATAATAATTTGAAAAACTATATAAATTAATTTAATCATTTGGTTATCCATTTATTTATAACCCACTATCAATATTATTTTAATTTGTATAGTTTAGTTATTATGAAACAACTTTCAAAAGATTATATTGTGTCAACTATTTTGGTAAAAATAACTCATGAACAACCCATGTTTCCAACATTACATTCTATTATAGAACATGTGGTTTTTTATATGATTTATTTATAATATATAATATATATCTTATTGCTTTTATAGTTTACTATATATTTGTTTATGTTACAGTTATTTTTAATTATGCTTCTCCATTTTAGGATAATTTATCTTAGGGTATAAGAATTTTGGTTTTTGAAATAAGGAATAGGGATTATGATATATAGTTAATGTTTTTTTGATTAATCTATAAAAATTTTATCTATGGGTTTTAAATAGATTAGTTAATAATTTTAATTTTCGATTTACGGTTTTGGATTGTGATAATTTTTTATGATTTATAATTTATGATTTATATTCCAGTTCTCAACTATTGGTGAATAAATTTTGGGGTATGGGGTTTTGTGTTAGTGGATTATATTTTTTTGAGTGATTATAATTTATTATAATTTATTTATGTTTTTTTCATAGTGGATATGGATTGTGGATTTTAATTTAGTAATAGAGTTATAATGTGAAATTCTCAATATGTTCATTTTTCTGTAATATTAGGTTTTATATTGATTAATTATCTTTATTTTTTGGTTCTGTACTAATGTTATGGGATATTTATTGTTGGGAATAGGTATTATACATTATGGTCTTTATTATAGAGTTTTTTGATTGGTTTATTTGTAATTTTTAATAATAATATGTATGTATTTTATATAATTTAATGATTAGGATTATAGTTACATATTTATTTAGATACTTTTGGGGAAATTTGGTTTAGTTTTTTCCTATAAATTTCATGATTTTTGGTATATATTTTTTGGTTTTATGGTTTAGAATCAATGGTTTAGGAATATTTATTACTATATGTGATCATTACCAATTTCGGGTTATAAGTATAGTTTATGATATTTTTATTCATTTTTATTAATTTTTAAAATTAATTGATTATTTTATAGGGTTTAACTAATATCGATATAGTGTTTAATAATAATGTTTTGAGATAATTTTTCAGTGAATAAGGATAGTGGTTTAATTTTTATGAACAATATCATAAATTTTTTTAATTTGTTTTTTGTTTTTAGTGTTTTTTGGTATTGAGTTTTTATCTCATTTTATTTTTATATTGATTAGGGTTTAGGAATTAATTATTACCATTAAGGATTTAAAAATTATCTTTAATGTATTAATTATAGTCCAATTATATTGTTTCAGGGTTATGGATGATGATAATAGTTTTTATAATTTATTGTAATTTGGTACAAGAGTTATGTTTTTTTGTTTAAAATGATGTATATTTAGTTTTTTAAGAGGGTTTTTAGTTTTTAGATTGATTCAAGGCTATAAAAATTCTATAATAATTCATTTAATTAAAAAAAGGGTGATAAATCATTAATTAAAATAATTTACTAATTAATTTACAAACAACCTTCTAAAATGATCAATTTCAATTAGATTTACTTTATTACACCAACAGTGGACAAATTCACTTGGAACCTAATATTTTTTACAATGGTCACTACTATAAATGTGTACCTAGCCCGTGTAATAACCATGGAACTGTATTATTTTCATGTAAGAAACATAATTTTTCATCCAATTTTATCATTATTTCTCATCCTAACATTAAATCTATGAAATTCCGTCTTTAACGTCATCTGATACCTACCTTTTAATTAGTAATTATATCCAAAACTATTTCTTCTAATTAATACCTTTTAATTTTTGGAAGTACCAATTTTTTTTTAATATTTTTCACCATCTATGAATATATTAAATTTGACTTATATACACTAATTTTCACTTTATGATAATTAATACTTAATAATTGTTTGATGTTCTCTCATGCCAATCCTTTTACATCAATATATGTAACTCCTTTTTATGTCCTCTATATTTAGAATATATTTAAACATAACATGAATAAATTATATGTATTTCGAGAATGAAACATAAATTTAAGCACATTTTTTATTTCCATAGATATTTCTTTGAGACTCACTCATTAAGAAATAATATAATTTTATATAAACAGGTACATTTCCAAATTTGAAACTTGCAACTCAGATTAACTATTACTAATTTATATTTGCAAATATTGACAATGAAATAATTTTTATTTTAGTTTTTTCATATTTTTGTATATGTTAGATTATAGTCTTCCAACCCCCATTTTTTTCTTATGTAAGTATTAACGGATTTAATATGCTTTCGAACATCAAATTTAATTCTCATTAATTCATTATAAAAAATATCAACTGATCCTTGAAAATTATAATTTATTGTCTGTTATTGAGGGATTTTTTTAAATTTTTAATAATGAATATTATTCATTTGTGTTTATGAAAATAGTATATTCCATTCTTCTCAACACCAAAACACTTGAATATACATTTAAAATCATTGTAAATCATCATAATACCTTAAAAGGTTTAGAATAACATTCTACTCAGATTAAAAAAAAGATTTTAGATCAATTTTAAAATCCATAAACATAATAATGATTTCATTTAACAAAAATATAAAATAGGTTTAGTAATTATAGTATTGATTAAATTATGTTGATTAAAAAGTCCAAACTAGAAAAAAATAATATTCAATAAAATTATCTACTACAAACCTCAACATTTATCAAAATAACAATGAAGATCATCTCTTTTTTCACTTTTCTATTTTATTATTTTTCCTTATAAATTAAATTTTCCTTATAATGTGGTAACAATACATTTTATAATAGTCCAAAAATTAAAAAAATTACAAAAATCTCATCGACATAATAGTTAACCAAAAATATTGTAACATTTAAAATAACCTCTAAATTCATGCTCCCCCTAAAAAATTTCTTGGCCATTTGTGAATACAAATTTAATTAAATTCTACATTATTTTTCTTATGTCCCCATAAAAACATATTATGTCTTCCAAAATAAGGTAATTTATGTCTTATTTTTTCCACATTGATGAAAATAATAAAATTAACATGATAGAGAATGAAAAGAATCGCCATATATATCCTTTATGGTAATTACGATAAAAATCCTCCGATTATCCTAAATCATTAAAATTTATCATTTGGATGTGGTTTATTGAAATAATTTAATATTTTATCTATACTTATGAAATATTTTTACAACATCAAAAATATCACCTTATTTATTAATAAATTGTTATATTTTATATTATTGTTCTTTTATTGAAATTGTTGAGAAATATATTTTGATATATGGAATGAAATTTTAGTTTCACAACCATTATATAGAAAAAGCAACACCCTCACCACGAGATCTAAATATAAATTTGTGTTTTTTAAGATATATAGTTATTGATAATATCAATTAAAAACCAATATTGGTTGTTAATATTTTCATGGATTTTTTGAAAGGGTTTTAGATATTTTGAGGGGACCATTTGAAAATTTCATAAAATTATATATCTATGTGGTGTTGTCTAAAATTCTAGAATATTCCTATATACTAAATATAATTGACCTGAGAAGATATATTAGAAAAGTCATAGAGTACATAATTGTGAGTTGATTATTTGTAAAAGTAATGCATCATATGCATGAAATTATATGGTCTATAAGACATCATAATGAATACAATCATATGGTACAAAACAGAAATGATTAGATAAAAATGGACAACATATTTAAAATCCTGTTGTGTAATTCATAGATTATCAAATGGTAAAATTGTCAATGTTTGGTATAAGAACATTTATGGATCCATTTTAGGGAGTTATAATCGTAATTCACTGAGGAACACTATAAAATATATTAAAATTAACTATAATTTATGATAATGGTGAAATATTAATGAAATTAATTCACATTATTACATTAGGACATTATAGTATTATGTTTCTAATGAACACTATTGATGTTGAAATTTTTTTTTACACCATTATAAAACTAATGAACATATTAAAATAAAATTTGATTACAAATCTTGAAAAAAAAAATGGATAATAATTTCGAAAAAATCATACTAAATGATTTCCGATCCATTTATTAATGATTGAAACCTCACATTCAATAAGAAATTAATACTTACTAATTAGACAAAAAATGATGATAAATGTTTATGATTTATATGTATTCATTTTAATCATATAAAGATTAATAATGGGGTGAAAACTTAAAATATAGTAACGTATATTCACATGATCATATTTCTATAGGGGTTTTGTGATGAATGTTTTCTATTAAGATGTTAAACTTATCAATTAAAACCACTTTTGTTATGAGTCAATATTTTAATTTATTGATTCTGTGATTTTATCATTTTTCTCTAATGAAATACATCTTATTTTTATGAGAATTAATAATATGAGAAATGAGGATATTCAGGATGAATTATATTACATAATTATTTTTTGTGTATTTTCATAATTAAAATAATTTTTAATATTTTAAATATTTTAAATTTTGTTTGAATCTATTGATATTATCTTTAATTAATTAATAGTAATAATCCGAAATGGGAAAAATATAGTTTTACAATTTCATTATAAA
This sequence comes from Viscum album, assembly GCA_963277665.1. NCBI lineage: Eukaryota > Viridiplantae > Streptophyta > Magnoliopsida > Santalales > Viscaceae > Viscum > Viscum album. Next base: position 448,199,017 of record OY728160.1, read on the forward strand.
TAACATAAAAATATGTACTAAAATATTCATTGATCATGTGAATTTAACCATCTTAATGAGATATTGAGGAAATTTATAAAGGATATATTTTTTACACGAATTTTGTTACCAAACCAAATAAACTACTTGTTGGAAGTTATTTATTAGATTAAATAAATTAATTAATATTTTAGTTCATTGGAATATGTGAGATAATTCTAGAGTATGATACTAACATATTATTGATAGTGGAAGTTGAGTATTAAAAAATGTTATGAAAAAAAATATTTCGTATTTTCATGATAATTAAAAAATAGTTCTATTTGGTTGTAGATTGATTTTTTAGTGTATTGCGATTTATATGATGATTTGGGAGTAGATCATCATTATGATATAAATTTTTTGATCCATTTATAAATTCTCCATCATTAATTTAATATTTTATAATGATATTGAACTATAAGAGAGGATACTATTTTTATGTTAAACATGAATGCTCTATAAAATTACAAACAAATTTTTTTATGTAATAATATATTAAATAAATCATTCTTGTTGTATTTGGAAAATATTGTAACTTGTTGGATATGGTATAATATTAGAGGGATGTTGGTGAAAAATATTTATTGGATGATAGATATCTCCCAATATATAATCATTGATTTCTTATTAGGGTAATATATGATTATCGAAATAGAATACAAACTTATAAAGTAGTATAATCATAAATTGGTGAAAAAAATTATAAAACCCATTATGATCATTACTCATTTCATATCACTATTTACTTTACCATGAAAATTACCTTATTTGAGAAATAATCAAATCCTAAATAATTATAGTAGTTTATTCATGTTTGATAAGTTTTAATAAATATTTACTAATGTGTAAACCAATCCCTTCAAATCAGTGTACCCATCTATAGGGAAACATAATAACTTATATTTAATTCCTAATCTATATCAATAGGGTTTTTTATTGAGTTATATCCATATATACCTATTAATAAATATACATGGTAAAAAAAATATTGATTCCTTACGTACCAACTTACAGATCATTACCCCAAAATAAAAATCAAAAGGATGTTGATACTTGATAATTTATAATACAATGTAAATACATATAAACACAAAATTATATATATATCCATTGGTATTAATATTTCAAATCCTCTCTTATTACATTCCATTATTAATTACACATTTATTATATCTTATAACACCCTTATCAAATATGATATTATATTCCAATGGATAAAATTGAAATGTATAAAATAATGTCTAATCCTACATAATATTTTATCTTTAATATATAAATTATGAAAAAATACTAGTATTCTTGGTGAATTCTCAATACTAAATATCTTTATTACTGTAATAAATATAATTATAGGTTACCACATATATATGGATATAAACATGAATAAATATTTAATATAAAATTATACTTTTTGTTCTCTTTCATACATCACTAATAACAGAGTTATATAATCCTTTTTCTATGAAATTTCTCTTACATAATGTAATATAACTCTTGAATCATAGTCAAATCAAATAGCTTCATAATATTTATAAAATATTATCCAAAAATAATATCGATATTCTTAATTGAAATATATATTTTCTACATGGACAATAATAATCAATTTTAACTATTACACATTTACTTTGTCATATATAATTATTTTCAACACAACTGTTATTATAATTTATCATTAATAAGTGTTTCTATATTACAATAACATATTTTTAGGGAATATTTCATCTTATATAGAGCATTTTTTAACATAAAAAATTTCCACAATTTTCAACAAGTTAAAAAAATATAGATTAGTAATTTAAACATCCTCGTCTAGTTGATCATTCTAGAAAGATAACATTATATCCATTTGTAAAATTTCTTTTTTAAATTTTCTCCTTATATAAATACATATCATAATTTTCATAATCCTAGATGTAGGGGATAATTCCTCATCAATAAATATTCCTAGAAACAATCAGTATAATATTCATCTAGTATTTTCATTACTTCAAATGAAATATCTTCTCTAATTTATATTCTTACAGAACATGATTATATTTGTAATAATATTATTATCTTATATCATAGGTATCAAACGATTATTTAAATATTATTTATCTTCTTAAAAGTAAATAGAATTATGGAAAAAATTGATACTATAAATATTCAATCAAATATTTCAGTTCATCTTGGGAAAACAACAAAGAATATGTCATTATCATTAGGTATCATCAATTATGATATTGTATACCATTTTTTATATTATCGTTCTCATCCACCACATTAACTATTTTCATCCGATGAGATGGTTTTTTATAAATCACTTTAAATGATTAAATATTACTCATTAATTTCTAATTAGTTAAATATATCAATGTCATCCTAATATTTACTGTATATATCAAAAAAATGGAATCAAATTTATTCGAGATGATGGATTCATCATTTAATTGAATTCAACTAATGTTTCAAAACCTTCTCATTAGTAGTATCATTACCCATAAAAATCAATTAGAGGAGAACCCCTGACCATTTATAAAAAAAGGTACAGTAAACAGAAAATAAGGCTGTATGAAAACATCTTGGAAACAACCAACAAGTTATAACAAAAATAAGAAAACTACATGTCATAATATTCATACCATTCTCTATATACAAAATAAGGTGTTTCCTCTACAGTATCTCAATCCCATTCTGAAGACGTTTCATGTAGCTTCAGAATATTAGAATGATTCTTTATAAGCTTTAACTTCTCCAATGATGGTTTATCCTTACAGTATTACATGCATGACACCAGGGTAGCTCCACATTCCCTATTAGATGTTGCCCTCGTGGCCACTGAATTGGGCATATGAGAATAGTTCTTTCTGGGTTTTCTCTTTGGTAGAGCAGTCATAACACCATCATTTTCTGAAACCATCATTTTTTCACTCCGAACAATATCACTGAAATAGGGTTTAATAGAACCACTATTTTCCTTATAACTTTCAGAAATATTTCCCCATTTACGAGTTACCTTCAAGGAAGCATAGTCATTATATCTATCATCCTTCCGTACCATCAAATCCTTTGAAAAAGCTAAGATACCTCATTCCATCATATGAGAATGCATGTTTTGATCAATTGGGGAATGTCATTGAGAGACTAGCATGATACCAAGTCCATCACATGACTCCCTCTCCATTTCACCCTCATCAGCCTCTCCTTTCATGGAGTCAGTCTAGATATCTTCACCGAGTAAACACTTTCAACCAAAAGGGGTACCTCCTTGACCTCAAATCATTCTAGCTGATTGTATGCTGTGAAAACTTGCATTTATCTAGCCCCACAAGTTTTTCATTCAAGGGGCTCTATAAAACCAAGCCCTAATTGTCACAGATCATTAGTCTCCTCCGGCAAGGGATATTTTCCAATACCCAGATTACTCCTCAATCTATCAAATATTTGATTCACATAAAGATTTGAGGACACAAGCACCAGTTTCAAACCAGAAGAGCAATTAGGAGACAGTGTAAAATCATCTCGGTTCCCCCTCTTAAATTGAACATGACCAAAATGATCCCCATCATTACACTACTAGTTGGAGAGACTCCCAACCGAATATTTTCCCCAACCTCACCCCTAATCAATGTCAATCAATTTTCAATGAGCTCCATTATCAAGGCCTGATCCAAACCAGTAGCATCCCCTCCTATGCATAATTTCTTCTTCACCATTTGTGAGAAGCCACCCACCCTACTACTATGAAATACCGATGCTAGATGACCAAAACGGCTATAGGATACAGAATAAAACATCCAAGATTCAACAACAACCTCTTGTTTCCAATGAAACTCTTTTTCATTTGTAACCCAAATACAACGGACCGGTGACCTTGAAATGTCAACTTCCACACAGATTCTGGGAAAATATGATGGAAATCAACCTCAGTGTGATGATAAAAGCAAAGATATCTCCCTACCCTTTTTTCTATTTTACACAAGATCGATGAATTTTGAATGGATATAGGAATTCGAAGAAGGATTACCAAGGTTGCGTTCATCAATGGGTCCCTCTGAATATCAAAATCAATGATTAAGCGAAATAGGAAGAAAGATTACTTGTTGCATCTTCAAGGGGCCCTAGAACGGGCAGTGATCATGTCTTCTTCATATCCAAAGTGTGTTATGAAATTCCTTCGGTCATGCAAACCAATGACCGCATATTCATGTAGCTCCGTTGAATCAAATACAAACTGCACAAACAAATAAACCAAAGGCATATGGAGATGGAATCGAGCCAACATAGTAATATTTCAAAGGTCTGAAGCATTGTTGTGATCCACCAGATGTTGTGAATGGTGGGGAGCCTCGTGGAAGAGGTCTGGGACTTTCGATGAGGGATATATCCTTGGTAAGCGAAGAAAGTTGATTAGGGGGGTTCTACTCTTCCAATGCATATGAAGGCGTAGGGACTCCCCCTCTGATCGGTAGGGGAGAGAAGACTCCAGTGGCTTTTGATCTACGTCATCAGAGAAAAGCTAGAAAGTCCCTCTCTATGCCTTCATACCAAGTATCTTACTAGTACCATTATACATATTTATACCATTGTGATAATAGTGAAATCTTATTTTATTAGGAGGATATCATAGGAATATACAATTAACTACTATATACTCATGGATCTTAGGATTTCATCGTTCACATAAATTATAAAAGTGTAGTAAAAAATTAAATAATTCTTTTTTGGTGCTTCTATTCTGATATTCATCAACAAAAATAAATGTTTTTGAATAATTACTAAGGAATTAATTATATATCTCATTAAATAACGTGATGTATCAATATCAATATATATGGTACTATGAATCTTATCCAAATGTATATTAATTAATCAACCCATTTTTACATAAATTGTATAGTGAACTGAGTTCCAAATTAATTACAATCTTCACATTAGATTATTCAAAAAATTACATTAGAAAAAAAAAATTCCATCCAAATATTTTACAATAAGATTAATATCTGATTCTCAATATCCTTTCTAAAATAAATGAATATGATCTAAGCCTATGTCTTATACATCACAAATGAAATAATATTTATTGGAATATGTTGTCAAACAAAATTTAAAAAATAATTTTATTCATTTTTAAATATAATGTTGTTATAAGATTCAGTGGCTATGTTTAATAAATATGAAAAATCATATGCTAACTATTAATAATCTACCCATTTGAAAATATATAGCACATCCATTTTTCTTCCACATCAACATAATAAATAATTAATCACGCCCTCCTCGAGTTATATTTAATATCCACTTTTTATACAATATGATGATGTTTTCAAAGCATCAATTTATTTTACACTATTAATCACATATATCATGTAATTTTAATATCTGAAAAAAATACAAGTTTGAATGTTCTCAGTGAACTCAATAAAATTCATGACCATCAGTTAAATTTATTATAAAGAACCTATCTTTCCCAAACAATACATAAATTCATTTTTCATTTAGTGGCGTTACACTCCATAAATTATGTTTTAACACTTATAGATATATTATATTATTATAATTCAAATTATTCTCGAAAATTCCTATCAATATAACTACATTAATTTAAAGAGACCAATTATTAATAAATGATACTAATCCTTCATGTACACAGTCCACCTCCTTTTTAGTGATTTAATTTTCTAAGCATGTGTAAAAAAAATACTATATTGAATTAAGTTATATTACCTTTGTGATTCTTAAAGAGGATCTTCATTAGAAATATTGTATTATTTTATAATTTTAATATATTCTAACTAATATATTAGGTTAGACATATCATAGTATGTTAAATAGTTAAATATTGGAGATATTTTTTGTAAGTGTGACAAGGGTGGACATATCATCCAATAACCACATACAAAGATTGAAAATTATTTTTGACCTTACATAAAACAATTTATTTTATAATAAAATGATACTTCTTTAATTTTTTTATCATCCACTCAACAAATATATTTCAATCATTATAAGATCGTATATATATTTTTATTTAAACTAGTGTCTCATTTCAAATTTCCAAAATACTCTAGGGTGAAATATCATCAATAGAATTCATAAAATTGTATCTAAATAACATACCATCTAGAATAGGGTGTACCAATAATTTGCAGTTGTATGTGAATTATTCATGAATATTCGGTTTTAGGTTTTTATTTATATAGTGTTTAGGTTTCATGGTTTACTCTGCTGTTGTTAGATTATTGCATTTCTTGTATTATATTATTTAATTTATTAGACTATTATATATTTTTCCCAGTAAATGATTTTGGTTTCATATTTGGGGTATAATGTTTAGTGTTTAGGATTTAGTATTTTAGGGAAATAGTTTATGGTTTTGGATTATTGATAGTGTGTACATTATGTGTATAATTATATCAAAAGTTTTCTAAATAGTTTTATATTCGAGGATTTTTTGTTTAGTAATTCATGATTCAGAATTAGTGTTTCATGAATGGTTTTTTGTGTATATGATTTTAATAGCATGGAAAGTTTTTTCATTATTACTAATTATGGATTACAACTATTGTTATTTTTTTATTGGTTTGAGTTTATAGATTTTGTGTCTGGTTGAATTTCAATGTCACAATGATTAAAAATTATTTTTTATGTCCAGACATTTGGTTTGGGGAATAATTTTTACAGGTAATGTCTTTTGTTGTGGGGTACAAAATTTATGGTTTTTTATATATTAGTTTTGTTTTATTAAGATTTATTTTATATATTCCATGTATTGGGATTTTATATTTAGCTTTTAAATTTTTGGGTTTAGTTTTTATGTTATATGATTTTATGTTTATGTTTATGTTTGGGTGTTTGAGGATTAATGTTCCAAATATCCATTTTGCGGTTCATCAATAAAAATTTTCATTTAATAATTATTTCATCATGTTTTGGGATTATACAATATTTTTTTATGGTTTAGAATCTATGAATTTAATGATTTTGGTGGTTATTTATGAATGGTTTTATAGTGTATGGTTATAATGATAATGATTATATATATATATATAATTTTTTATATCTTATTTTAAAATTTAATATTTATTGTTCAATGTTCGATGGTTTTTTATTATTGTTATAATATATTTGAATTTATTTCCATGAAATTAATGTATTGGGACAAATTAAATATATCCTTATTTTATTTAGACAAATTTATTATTTAAATTGTGTATATAATATTTTTTTATGTTTTTAGGGATGTATATTTTATTTATTATGTTATTGATGTTATGCTTTATTGTTTTGTTTTTATGGTTTTGTCTTTTGTTTTTATTGTTTACTTGTAAGGGGTTTGTGTTAATAAAATATTTTGTATTGTTATTTTGTCTAAACTTTTATGTATTCAATATTTTGGTTACAGGAATTAGGGTCTTTAGATTATGGTTGGTGTTCATAGTTCATTGAATATATTATTAGTTTTAGATTTTAGGGTTAAAGTTCGTTGTATTGGGGTCTATAGTCTATGTTATGGAAACGTTTTTAAGGATTAATGATTTTGAAAATTTAGTTTAGATAATATGGTTTAGTTCATTTTAATTCAAATTATGTCTTGGGAATTAAAATATCTGTATTTTAATTTATAGTTTCAGTTTGATATGTTTAATTATTATAGGTATGGAAATGTTACGATGAAGTACATTTGTGTGTTATTGTTTTTGATTCATTATTATTTATTATTGGTCTATAGTGTATAGATTTTTGTAATTGGTTTTCTTGATTTAGGTTTATGTATAATAGTAATGGGTTTTAATAAATTTATATTTTTTGGATTTTATGGTTTTATGTTGGATAACATTTTTATCTCTCTAGGATTTAGGTTTATTAAATAGTTTTAATGTTAAATATAATTTTTTACGGTATCTCATTAAAGGTTTATAGTTATATGTCAATAATATTGATATTACTAGTTATATTTTTTCATTTAGAGGATTACTATATTTTAATGTTTTGGAAGTAGTGTCTTTATTTTAGTGATCATGGATTATGGATTGTGTTTTGGGTTAAAAATTTAGAAGGATAAGGTTATATGTTTTTTGTTCTGATAATATATATTTTAGAATACAACATTTATATATATGTGTGTGTTTATGATTTATGGTTTTGGGTTTCATTTTTGTTGCATAAGGATTTCTTTTCGGGTATATAGTATACTACTTACTGAAATGTTTTTTATGTTATTGTAGTGTTGATTTTGATTTATGGTTAAGGTTTTTATGTTGTGGTTTATTATCAAAATAAAATATTACTATTTACATATTATGGTGTTAAATTTAGTGTTGAGGGTATATGGTTAATGGAATATATTTTATAGGCTACTATTTTATTTATTTGATTTGGGATTATTAATTTACGCAGTGGTGTTTATGGATTAATTTTTAAATTTTTATATTTCTTATTAATGGGATATGGTTTATGGTTTGTAGATCAAGGATTATAGATTTCACATTTATGGTATTTTTTAATAATTTATTATTAGGAAATTTGGATCTATTTTTAGGGTATTTTTAGTCTTTATTTATATTTATATATTTGTTTATATGGATTATTTTTTATTATTTTTTAAATATTTTTTTAGGTTTATTATTTTATGTTTGATGTAAATGTGTTTTCATCTAAGGGTTATGGTCAATGATTCCGATGTTTGGGTTTTGATGTATGGGTTTATTATATCAAAATAAAAGGGTATTGAATTTATATTTTGAAGTGTAGGACGAAATGTTTTATGGTTTATATATTTTCACTTTAGGGATTATAATTATTTTTCTTTTTTAGTTATTATGTACTGGGATTTAGGATTTAGGGTTTTTTTATTGATTTTATGAATTATTTTTCGAAATAATATTTTTTATTTTGGAATATTTGATTTTTATTATATAAATTACCTTATGTCTAGGATTTAAAAATTAGAATATTGTATATATGGATTTCATTATAGGTATCATAGTTTAGGGTTGTGCATTTTAGATCTAAGGGGTCAATTTTTATGGTTTAGAGGTTATGATGGTTTATTTTTATGTAATTTTACAGGGTTATGGTTTGATTTTTTTTATTTAGGTTTTTTAATTTATAATTTATTTTGTAGGGTTTGTTTTTTAAAATTTTAATTTTTTATATATTTCATCATGGGTATTAGGTGTTAGTGTATAGAATAATAGATTATTATATATTGTTTTTTGGAATACGTTTACGGTTTTTGGTTTCTGTATTGTGGTAAATTTTTGTATTATATATAAGTATTTTTTATTTATATTTTGGGCTTTATGATATTTATTTTTTTGTTATTTTATTTATTTCAATTTTTACATTATTTCTAGTTTTTATAGTTCTTTGTGTATATTTATTATACACAGTGTTATTGGAATGAGTTAATGATTAAGATATATAGTTTTTAGAATATGTTATGAGTGTTTCTATTAAAGAGATTATGTGTTGTTATTATAGTTTGGGAATTAGGGATTCATGTATTAACATTTAGAATTTTTAATTTTGGGTTTATAGGTGTTAGATTTTTGCATCGTAATTTATGTATTATAGTTAATAAAACATGGTTTTCGATTATATAATTTGGCTTAAATATATAATTTTATTATTTATTTTACTGATGTGAGTTTTGGGATTTATGATATTGCGATTGGATTTCATTATTTATGGTTTAAGTTTTATTTTTTCTGGTCTTAGTTTTTGGATTTCTGGTAAATTGTTTCAGTTTAGTGAATATTGATATGGTTTTAGGGTCTAATTTTAGGATTTTATGATATATTTTTTTATGTTTTTATTTTTTTTGTCTAGGTTTCATTCATTAGAGTTGTTTATTTTTTTATTTATATTTTATTTATAAATTTTTTTTGTATTTTTTTGTCGTCTATAAGAAATTTTAAATTCAGTAATCAGTATTTATGATTAATTATATTTTTAAAATTTTTTTTGATATTAATTATTATTCATTTATAAATTTTGTTTTATTCTATTCAATAAGATGTTATGGTTTTTTGGTATTTTAATATAGTATTATAGGTTATATGTTTTTCATTCAAGGATGGGAGTTAAAATTCATAATCAATGTATGAGAAATCAGAGTGCATAGTATATGGTATATGGTTTAGAAATATGTTTTTTCAGTTTAAATATTAAAATTCAATTTTTACTGATTATGATCGACAATATAATACTTTTTTTAATTTTGAATTAGGGTTGATGGAATAGGATTTAGGGTTTGGTGTTAGGTATTTCTATATATATTTTGTGATTTATGGTCAGAGTATTAGGTTGTATATTTTATTTAATTTTGGTTTTATGTTTTGTGGTGTTTAATTATAGGGATATGGATTATTTATCTAGGGTTTTGATTTATGATTACCATTTATATATTATTATTAGTTCACATTTTCAGGTGTGTGGTTTGGGAATTTCTCTCTATCAATTAAAATATCGTTATCAATCATTAGTGATTTTAAATTATATTTCATTGTTTTTAGTTTAATTATTGGTTTTCTAATATAGTATTCTATATTTATAGATAAATGTACCCATATGAAGATTTTGATTTAATTTATTATAGTATAAATAATAATATTTATGTTATATAGACGAGGATTTAGGGATTATGTTATAGTATTTTGAGTTAAGGTTTTATATTTTGGGTTTATATAATTTTATCAATTTATTAATGAGGTTTCAATTTTTCTTGTGCTTTAGTAATGAGAATATAGTTTTTGGGTCAATATTTAATGGTTTAGGGTTTTTGGTATTTGTCTTCAGTATTCATGTTTTATTTTTTTAATAAAAATAGAATATATTAATTGTATGTCCAATATAACATTTTATGTGGAATATCAATATTTGAATTCCTATATCATGTTATTTGTAATTTGTATATAATTTATTTTTTAGTAATTTTTTATTATCAAACAGTTTTTAGTGATTAGTGTTTAATGATTACTTACAAGGGTCCATGATTATAAGATTAATGGCTTATTTTTTATAGGTATCTAGTTATTTTATTATTAGGAACATTTTAACGGATTTAGGGATACATTTGTTTGGTTTATGTTTTGGTATGACAGTTTCAGACTTATGGAAATATAAATTATAGTTTTATGTTGTTGGATTTTCCATTATATATAGTTTTATATGGTTTAGGGTATACATACTAAGGATGTTTGAATTAATGTAAGAGTATATCGTATAATATATATTATCTTGTGGTTTTGAACAATATTTGGTGATTTTTAATTTCTAATCTAGTATACAGGTTTGTGGGTTTTTGGTTTTCAATTGGAGTTTTAGATATATATTAATTTAATTATATTTAGTGTTATGTGGTTACAATTTTTTTGGAATCAAACTATAGTTCATGGAAAAAAATGATCATTATTAGTTAATAATGGTTTTAGAGATTCTATAAATCATTTATGTATTATGGTTTCGTGAACTTTTATTTTTTGATTTGGGTTTTGAATTTATAGTTTTGGGATTAACATGAAAATTTAAAAATTAGGATTTAGAATATATACATTAATCATATATATTTTTGTATTACAGTTTAGTGGTTTTTCTTATGGAAAATAGTTTAGATTTCGAATTTCATATTTTTTCATTGGAGGAAATGTATCCAAACATATTCTTATAGTAAATTTTGGATTATTTTGGATATATTCTTTAATTTCTAGGGTGTATGGATTTTTTTATAGATTATACATTTTAGTTTCATGTTTTTGACGTTTATATTTATCATTTGAAGATATATAGTTATTAATTATTAGGAATTAAAAATTTTATTTTTGGGATATATAAAATATTGTAAATTGTTCATTTTTTATAGCATATTATATATTTAGGTGGATGTTATTGATTTTTAGATTTTTTTTATAGATATTTATATTTAGTTTTTTTATTTTAGTCCCTATGTATTATATCTTTTTAAAATATGGGAATTTATTTTTGGAATATGAATTGATAGTCTATTGTATATTGTTTTATTATTTTCATTTTTTTATTTTTTGGATTTAATGGTTGTGGTTTATGGTTTTGGGATCTGGTTCTCTGTTTCAGGTTATGCATTCATGTTTTTTATCCATTCCAAGTTAAACACCTTAATAAGGGGTGGTGATGAATGGTATGACTTATTAAAGTAACAACCCCTTAGTGAAATTTATTTCACTTTAAAAAGTAATAATTTCTCTATATCTCTAGTAGCAATATATAGGGCAACATCAAGACATGCACAAGACACATATATTTTACTTATTTCACCATCACTTTGATACGTATAAGGTGAATACAATGACAATATGATAATTTACCAAATCCAATATATCACACTATATTATCAATTTTTAGTGAGGACTTAAAATATATAATGGTCCACTACTAGTCACACATTGATTTCTCAATGCACTCTCAATGAAAGCGTTATCTAAACTTATTTAGATGATTCAATTATTGATTGAATCACTCAATGTCATTTACATAGTATTTTTTATGTTAATAATATCATGATTTATCAACATAATGAATATATATTTACACAGTAATTTCGTAGTGATGCCTTTTGGTCTGTGTTATTTTCACATTCACCCATATGTTACCAAATATTTACGAAAATTCTACTATATTTTGTTTTCCCTAAACATTTTAGCATTCCCCCGACATTTGGGTTTTCAAAAACCCACCATTTCACATATTTGGAAGTCCTGTTTCTATATGAAAAAAATGTTTGAGATTCTTACCCATAGAAGAAACTTATTTCCCCATCTTTTACAAGATTTCCGAGGCTTCATATTCTATAATTATTGGAAACCTCAATTAAGTAGGTAGGGAACTATTTATAAATCTGTCTATCCCTTAAAACCCCAACCATGAATTAAACATACCTTTCAAATAACACCCTGGTTTACTGAACATTAGCAATTTGACACTATCTTTTCCTGCAAAAAATTTTCATCTGACAGCTCCAATCTATATTTCACAATATTTCACAATAATGAATTTCTGGAAACTACATAAAATTCATGAATCTCAGGAATATCGATATTTCATTGAAGAAGTCATAAATTATAACATTCACATAACTTTTTAACAATCCTTCACCATTTCATGAAACATTTTCATTTTTGCGAAATATATTCATTTTCATGAAAATTGTTGTTTCCCTTATTCTAAAAATAAGACAATTGTAAGAAATGATTCAAACATATATTCATAACAACATTTACATTTGAAACGCCAACTAAAACACATTCACAGATATCTATTAACATAAATTGTCAAAAATTATACATGATATTCATAGATTACCATTTCGGACAACTTTTTTAACAAACACAGACAACCAAAATATATTAAATTTTTATCTTTGAGGACTTTTTTCTATATTTTTTTTATTTTTTTTATTATTCTGGGTTCGAATTTTACTGTTTCATTATTATGGGTTTCTGGTTTATGGATTCAGTGTTTCCAGTTTATGTAATGGCCTAGGCCTTCCCAGTCAAATACATTGCCAATTTTTGGTGTTTGGGGTGTCTTAAGGACCATCAGTGACTCATTAAAGAGTCTTCCATATTTTAGTATAGAACAGATGACGTCACTGATGGGTGTTTCTGGCACCGATGGGCATCGGTGGCACCAATCGATGTCGATGGTGCCGATGGGCCTCTGTGGCACGGATGGGTGGTAGTGTCTTATATGATAATCTATTGCACCGATGGGCATCAGTTGCACATATGGTTATTGGTTTCACCAATGGGTCATCCATATCACCAATTGGCATCAATTCCAGGGTTAGAGTTCCAGTGCGATAGTTCCATAGTGACTATACTAGGAAGACGATGCTAGGTCGACGGTGCCTCACCTAATGGTGAGTCCTTCCCTATTTCTCTAGGACCTTCCAGTTATTCCCATTGATATATCTTTTGACATAAATTTTTTTAAACCCTTATCAATTCTATTTAATTCTAATGAATGATGTTTCAAATCCCCATTAATTTGGACACAATTGTGTTATCAAAACGTATGGTATTTCTTCTTTAGTGTCACACATTGTCGTGTTTTACATTGTCTCCCTTGTTATGGTTTCCCCCATTTAAAAGAAATATATTAACACACAATTATTTTAAACAAAATATCCAAGGAATATTATTAAAATAAAATTAATCCCAATGTGTGAAACATTATAACTGTGTAGTCGAGCCACAATCTGACTTTTACATACATCGAAATCATCTTCCTGATTTTAGGATCTGGCCCTTTTCTTAAACCAAGATCGTTAATTATTTTCCTTTATCTTTCTCTTGGTGATTTTGGAGTACCACATCAATAGACTAATCATGAATTGTGCTAGAGACCATTATTCTCACCCGTGGTGCCTAGCATTTTCCTACAAGGGGAGCATCCACACTTCTTAAAGACAGGCAAAAAATTCGACTGTTGATCATCTAAGTAAGGTTTTACTTCATATCTATTTACTGTGTATCATTCAGGTGGAATGATGATGGTTCATATGATTGTGGATCAAACCAAAACTTAACGCATATAATAAATGGTTTCTAAATAAATGGGTGTGATTGATGATGATGATGTAGTAGTCTATTATTTTTAATCATATCTTGTGAATTGTATGGTCTTATGCCCACTGAAAATCATGTATGTTGGTTGACCTTTTTTACTCACAAGTGAACCTCTATTTCTCTGAAAAAACATGTGATTGAATGGATGTAACATGGAAAACTAATTAATAACATAAATTTGGTTGGTAAAATGGATCCCCAATGAATAATAAACATTGTCTGATCACTCATGAAAACCTAATGGCATAATGAAACCTAATGAGTGGTGTGGAAAAATCTAGAAACTACTTTTTGTTTGGTTTCAAGTTGTTTGGGTGATGTAGATGTGGATGGGATCTCTCGTTGTTCAGTTGTCTTGTGAATTTGAGCCCAGGTGTTGGGGAGTGGGTTAGTTCAAGTACTTTGAGGAATCTCATAGTTTCCTTTGACTTTGAGACTTTACAAGAGAACCGGGTGTGAATCCTTAAAATGTTGTTTCGTTGTTTTCTCCCCTAGATTTTTTTGACTTGTGGATGTTCTTGTTAGTTTCCCGATACTGTTGAGTTAATTTCTAATGAATCTACATGAACATTATAACAAGAAATGGTGGTGTACTATTTGTGGTTGTTGTGATTTCTATCATTTATGAATATTAATGAGGGTGTTTGTGTAGGGGCTGGTATAGGGACTGTTCGTTTGGGATGAGATCTTGTTTACCTCTATGTATAAATATAGATCTTATGATTCTTATTCTTACCCCACCCATGTTGATCACTTCATTCCGAACACCCCAATTTATTTTGGGACGATGTTTTTTCAAATATCAATAAGGGTGGCTGGTTGTTAACTCCATTCTAATCCATCTCCTGAGTAGCCCAAGACACTTTAGGAAGGATATGATGGCATGTGGTTCATTATAGACCATGACTAATTGGTCGTGATACGTTGTGTTGGTTGGTCAAGGTGTTTGTGGTGAGGATTGTTCCCCAAGAATATTCGGGATGAGGCCCAGTTATCTTAAGATGTGGTGGTGATTGTTATGGCCTAGGTTTATTTGTGCATGGTTATGTATGGTTGAGGAGGACCAGGTTTCCATGGGCAGTATGTCTGGTTGTGGTGGCCCATGTGTCTGCAGGCTAGATGTGTGGTAGTGGTGGACCATAAGGTTGTAGTTGGGGTGACAGTGGGGCTGCATTGAAAATGGAGGAGTTCTGACAGATATTATGTCTTGAATAACTCATGGGAATGTGGTGTGGGGTACCCAAATATAGATGTTATATTACTATTACTTTACATGAAAATAATTATTTGGGGAGGGTATTATGGTGTGTTTGGGTGAATAGATTCTTTTCTAGGTGTTTTTTTTACCTCTAATTCCTCACAGGGCATCTGAATGCCTCCCCAATAGTGCATGGGTGCTTTTGGGTTTCCCTATTGAGTATACTTGTATACTCATAGTACATATAAAAAAACTACTTTAGGGTTTCTAGGAGGACTTCAGGGATTGTTTGGAACCATACTAGATCAAACGTTGGAACAATTGTTGTTGCTGTTTTATTTTTCTTTTGGTAATTTATATTGGAATTTTCTAGTATTTTATTAGATCTTTACTTTGAACTTGCACGTGGGAATGGATTTTTTGTCTTTATTTTCACCTTCAATTTTGGAGTAATTTATGTTATTACCATCTTATATCGCAATCTTAATAAATAAAAAGGGAAATTCATTCCATTATACGTGTGATTCTAAACCCTTGGTGCTAGTCACCACTATATGGACTATTAAAGAAGGTACTCAAGGGTCATTATCTCTCCTTCAACATGATAAAGTAATGTTTAAGTAGTTTTTTGTCCCTTCCCTCATATTGGTGAAGGTGGGTTGTGGGAAATGGTATTAAAGGTTATGGTAGATAGATATTATGGAGTTTTATGTTTTTCATTGTGAGGATTTCATGGGATATTATGAAAATAGTGTTAGGAAATCTTGGTGTGTGATGTATGCCACAGAAGACCGGTTAGGACACAAGATTTTAGGGTCCCCTGTGATCTGATGCAAGGACACTAGGCCTACCGAACAACCAGGTGAGGCTACACTGATTTCAGTGTAGAGACACTACGAAATTTAAATTTATCATAATTACTTCTATTCATGTGTGTTATTGTTGTTTTAGAAATTTAAAATTAATTAAATGTTTAAGGATAAATTTAAAAGAAAACTGTTACACTACTTGGGCTTAGACATTCAATGATTACCATGAACCTATGGAACTAGGATGACGACCACGAGTAGAATAGGAGATCAATGCCTATGAGTCTAATTTGGAAGCTCATTAGATTGTGGATCGAGTGAAGGAGGATGAAAATTTGAATAATACACTTTGTGCCTTTTAGTAACAGACCCTCGGGAACTACGAGGGCAGTGTCCCAGACATGGAGACAGATATCTGGCTCAAGGAGTTAGTGATAGATTTTACCTTGATCCAAGATCTATATGAGTACTGGGTTCCACTGGTTGTGAGCCAGATACAGGGAGAGGCACGTCAATGGAGGATGTTCCACCTCAGGGAGAAGTGGGAAGGTGAGGTTTTGTGGACTGACTATGAGAAGAAATTCAAAGAATAATTCCTTTCTTCCATTACAATTGATGAAAAGAGGAAAGACCTTCTCTCCATCTGGCAAGGGAGTACGACGGTGAGGGAGTTAGGGATCATGTTCAAGGATCTCCATCGTTTCTCTCTAGACTTCATTCGGTATGTGGAGTCTTGGGAAAGATGTTTATAGTATGCACTACGACCTTCTATTCATTACGATGTTACCCCATTCACACTACTAATATACCTGTAGGTTTAGAAGAAGAATGAAGTGTTGTATAGGATGGAAATGCAGGTAGGTGTACCACATTAGGGGATCTAGTTGAGCTCATATAAGGGGATTCCCATTAGTAGCAGGCCTCCAACCTCAAGGCCATTGAGGTTTCGGCCGATGGAGAGTAGGACCCAGTAGTTCCAGTTTCGATCTCCCTGTCCTCACTCATTTTCTATGGGCATAGGGCCGAGATTCTTCATCTATGGATGTCGTGTGAACCTTCAGAATTTGTGTCTATACTGAGTACAATACAGTGGAGGTGGGAAGGTTCTACGGTAAAATAAGCATTTGAGTTTTCAAGCCAGACCTTTCAACATCCGTAGTAGAGACAGAAGGCTCCCAATCCTCCTAGAAAAGACATTGTAGAAGGAGTCCAAACTTATGGGTCTCCTTAGGGACCTCAACCATGGCATCTTCGAGGAGGATGTCGACATCTGAGGGGTAAATAAGTTGGACGTGGGAAATTCCACAGCACAAAAGATGTAGTTCCAACAGGTCTATATGTATTTTTAGGAATGATCGGCTTTTTAGTAATGTTCCTTGTGCCTTGTTTGATTCAGGAGCAACACACTACTTAATTATACTCGGCCTAACCCATGTCTTGGTTCTAGACAAAGTAAGACTCTTTGTACCCATGGGGTTGTGTACGCTAGTAAGAGGTTAGACTAGCTTGTCCTGTGTTTGTAGAGAATGATGACTAGTGTTGGGGCCACATCAGTCTAGTGGGAATCACTTTATGTGATAAATGCAGCCATACGATTTCATCTTAGGTGTCGACTAGGTGTTATTTGTGAATGATATTATCGACTACATCTGGAGAAAGGTCATGTTCTCAGATACATGCGGCCAACATCTGGCTTTCATTAGCGAGTGGGGTTTCCAGGAGGGCAGCAGGTGAGTGAATCCCCTTCTTTCCTTATTAGTCAAGGTTTCACTGGAATCAGATTATGTAGAGATGGTGGATGTTCTGAGGATTGTCTGCGAGTTCCTAAATGTCTTCCCAAAATAGTTTTTCACTCCACCCCCTCAATGTGATGTTGAGTTCAGAATAGACTTACAACCCGATTCCTATCTAAATTTGATGGATCCCTATCATATGACAGCTTTTGAGTTGTGTGAGTTATGGATTCATGTCAATTAGATGACGATGATGTAGTGTTTTATCTACCGAGTGTGCCACCATGGGGTGCTACATTATTGTTCTCAAAGAAGTCAACCAGTGGTCTAAATATGTGTATAGACTACTGAAGGCTGAATCAGGTGACGATCAACAACTTTTACCCCATCTAGAGAATCGTAGAAATTTTGGTCCAGTTAAAGTGAGCAGGTTGGTTCTCTACGATCGACCTGTTGTCGGGATATCACTATCTGAGGTTGATGGAGATTGACATCACCAAGACTACATTCAGCTGATGATATGTGAATATGTGTTTTTGGTAAATCTATTTAGTAATATGAATACACCATCTATATTCATGGAGCTCATGAATTCCATATTACATGAATATCAGGACTGGTTCATATTCGTGTTTAACGATGACATCCTGATCTACTCAATATTAAATGAGTTTCACGAGGAGCATCTAAGAATAGTTTTAGAAGTCCTCCAACAACACAATATCTTTGTAAATTTTTCCATGTATAATTTTTGGACACGAGAGGTGAACATTCGTGGACATGTGGTCTCCCAACAGGGAATAGAAGTGGACCTGTCGAAGGTTAAAGCAGTTTTTTCTTCGGCAGCAGCAAAGAACCGCCCAAATATTTGTAGTTTTTTAGGCCTAGTAGGTTACTACCAGAAATTTTTACCCAACTTCTACTTATTTCAATAAAATTTTGTATCCTTATGCATGAATGACCAAGATTTTTAAAAGTGTGAGCATTTTCAGGAATCATTCCGTCAAATATAGAGGAAGAAGGTTAGTATCCCGGTGCGGAGGTTTCCAGAGAAAGGGTAACGTTTGAAGTGTTATGTGATGATTCAGGACTATGCTTAGGTTGTGTGTTGATGCCGCAGTAGGGAGTGATCTCTTTTGTGTCTAGGAAAGAACATCATCATGAATGTAACTGTGTAACCCATGACCTAGATCTTGTAGTGTTTGTGTTCGTGATAAAGTTTTGGCGGAATTTCCTCATCGGGGAACACTTCGTGGTCTTCACATATCATAATAGTAAGGGGTATATCTTATCACACCATGACTTGAAAATTATAAATTGGAGGTGGATAGAGTTTCTTTAGGACTACAACTTTGATATTTCACACACCTCAGGAAAGAGGGATGTGGTGGCTAATTCCTTGAGTAGAAAGTCACATAATGATGTTATTCATCAATCAATAGATTCTTGGATGATGATGGAGGAGTTGGCTTCCTTACACCTAGATGAAAAAGTGTATGGAGGTAGCGGCTGCATGTTTCAGATGATAGTCTAGTCTTCCATGGTACATCAAGTGGATGAGTCTTAGAGGAAGGACATAGAGGAAGATGTAATGCATGATCACGTTAGCTTGGAAAATGATCTAGAAGGATGGTTAGAATATGGTCAGAAGAAAATTCTTTTCTATGGGAAGTTGTTTGTCCCATAGAAGACTTCATGTACCCTCAATAGTGGCGGCGGTTGCGCTAGTGAGGATCAGAGACCATGAGGAGAAGGTGCATCATGGATGAACCATTCCATTATTTCAGGTGTTGTGGAGTCATAGAGGCCTCAAGGAGAGTACCTTAAAATGAGAGGCAAAGATATGTTCCTAGTACCCAGATCTATTTTGAGTATTGTTCTTGTGTTGTATTGTACTTGAATATTATGTAATGATTAACCTTGATAACTATGGGATGTGTTTTTTCATTTATTCTTTGAAAGTGTATGAAAAGTTGTAATTATGGTAAGGAGAGGACCCAGTACATAATAAAGACGCATTAATGTGTATGTGATTAAAACTATACTAGTGAGTCATTGCCTCCCAAATTAGATAATATCATGACAAGGAAAAGGAGACTCCCTAATCCATTAATGTACACTATGTGACCTCCATGTATTTGTGTGGTTATATAGAGATAATAGTTGTAGTGTATCAATAGTTTTTAGGATATTGATTAGGGATAGGTGTTCAGAGATATCAAGGTTGTTCCGTCAATTGAACAACTCTAGGGTGGTTTGTCTCTAGGACGTATCTGACGAGGTGGTTGTTCGGACCCATCTCACTTCTTTGGGTATATACATGAATTCTCAAGGACATGAATTGTTTGATATGTTTCTGATGTAATGGCTCAGACCCTTCTTGTCCATTACATTGCCAATTTATGGTGTTTGGGGTGTCATGGAGGCAATCAGTGACTCGTTAAAGTGTTTCCCCAATTTTAGGATTGAACGAATGGTGCCACCAATAGGAGTCGATGGCACCGAATGGAATCAGTGGGACCGATCAGCGTCGATGGAACCGACGGGAATCGGTGGCACCGAGGAGCATTGGTGGGACTGATGGGCATCTGTGGCACGGATTGTTGTTGGTGGAAATAATCGTTCATCCATATCTCCAAATTGAATCACTTCCATAGTGACAGTTCCATGGAGATGGTGATAGGGGTAAGGTGCCTCACCTAATGGTGAGTCCTTCCTTATTTTTTTCCAGGACCATCCAGTCTTCTCCAGTGATTTATCTTTTGATGTAACTATTTTTCAGTACCTTTTTCAAATAAATTTAATGCTAGTTAAAGATGTTATATACCCACATTAATTGGGTGAACTTTGAGTTATCTAAATGTGTGGCCTTCTTATTCGGTGTCACACTTTGTCATGTTTTACAGTTTCTCCCATGTTGCATGTTTTCCCCCAGTTAAAAGAAATATATTAAATTACATCTGTTATCCCCACCATATCTGAGGATAGATATTTAACTCAAATTAATTGAAACATGAGAAACTTCCCAAACGTGTGGTCAAGCCACAATATGACTTTTACATACTTCGAAATCATCACCCTAATTTTAGGATCTAGCCATTTTATTATGCTGAGATTATCTCCTCTTTTCCTTTCACCGTCTCTTGGTGCATTCAGATTCCATGTTCCATAGATGAATCGTGATCCATGATAGAGTCATTTATGCACACCGTTGGAGACTTGGAGATTCATTCCTTTAGTACATCAGCATATTATTGTGTGAAGAGAAAACTTTGATCATTGATCATCCAAGTAGGGGCTTCCATTATCTCTCTTTGCCGTGTATAATGAAAGGTGGGTATGAGGATGTTTCCATGAGGTGTGGATGAAACCAAACCTTAACGAAGATAATAAATGGTTTCTAAAGAATGAAATGGTGTGTTTCATGGTTATGTTGTAGTAAATTTTTATTTTAATTCATATTTTGTTAATTGTAGGGCTTATACCCACTGTAAATCATGGACGTTTGTGGTCCTTTATTAGGAACATGTGAACCACTATTTCTCTATATAAAATTTTTATTTAATAGATTTAACATGGAAAACTAGTTAATCATGTAATGATAGTTGATAAAATTGATTCCCAATGAATAATAATCCTTTTGTGATCTTCCATGTTAACCCAACAGTAGAAAGGAACCTAATGAATGGTGTGGAAAAATCTAGAAACCTCTTTGTTTGTGTTTGATGCTTGTAGAGTGAAGTGGATGGGGATATGATCTATCATTGTTCAGCTGGCTTGTGGATATGAGTATGTATGTTGGGTCTTGGGTTGGTTCCAGTATGTTGAGGGATCTCATAGTTCCTTTGACATTGTGACTTGACAGGAGAACCAGGTATGAATCCATAAATTGTTGTTTGATTATTTTATCCTCTAGATTTGTTTTGACTTGTGGATGAGCCTTTTAGTTTTCCAGTTGTGAAGAATTAATTTCTGGTGAAACTAGTATAACATTATAACAATAATTGGTGGGTCCCTAGGTGTGGCTGATGAGATTTTGTGTATGTATGAATAGTAATGAGGATGTTTGTGTATGGGCTTTTCTTAGGACCCTTTGGTTGGGATGAGTGCTTGTTTACCTTTATGTATAATTTTAGTTATTTCTTTTCTTATTAAAACCCCACCAAAGTAGAGAAAATCATGCCTGACACCACCATTTCATGGGGGAGGGTGTTTTCAATCATTATTACGGGTGTCTACTTATTCTCCCTTTTATGCTCCCTCTCTGGAGTATCCCATGACTCATCGGGCTTGTTGTGATGGCCTGAGGACCATTATATCCCATGACCCTTCAGGCAGGGTATGTTGTGGTGGTAGGCCTAGGTGTGTGTGGGAAGGTTTGTTTCCCAAGAATTTTCGGGATGAGGCCTAGGAGTCTTTGTGCATGGTGGTGCTTATTTTGGCCCAAGTGTCTGCAGTCACATTTATGTATCATTTTGGGGGACCAAGTGTCTGAGGGGGGATGCATTGTTGTGGTTTCCCAAGTATCTATGGGTGGGATGCGTGGTTGTGGTGGTTCATAAGGTTTTTGTTGGGGCGACAGTGGATCTAAAGTGAAAATGGTGGGGAGGACTAACGCATAGGATGTCTTCAATAAATTGTGGGAAAATAGTGCAGGGTACCCAAATATCGAGGTTCTATTACTATTACTTTACCTGACTTGCATTATTCTGGGAGTGTGCCATGGTGATGATGGGTGGACAGTTTCCTTGCTAGGTGTTTTTGGTTACGCCTACTTCCTTAGTGGGAATTAGAATGACTCCCCACTAATTTAAGATATCTTTTGGTTTTTCCTACTTAGTATACATGTATACTGACACCATATATTTAAAAAATTCTTTTATGTTTCCAGGAGAACATTTGGGACCGTACAAGACCGTACTAGCTCGGGTGTTGGTACAATTTTTGTTGTTGTTTTCTTTTCATTTGGTACTATCCTATAGAGTTTTCTTATATTTTTTTAGCACTTTACATTGAACATGCATGTGGGAATATATTTTTTGTCTTTACTTGTACCTTATGTTTTTATGTTTTTTGGGTTTTTAAGATCTTATTTCTCTATTATACAAAATTAAAAGTCTAATTCATTCAATTTTTGATGTGATTCCATACCCTTGGTTCTAGTCACGACTCTGGGGCCTATTGATGGTGGTACTCTGAGGGAATTATCTCTCCTTCCACTTATAAAAGGAATGGTCTATCAGTTTCTGTCCCTTACCCCATCTTGGTGATGGAAGGTCTTGAAAATTTATTGATATGGATTTCTGGTTTATATATTATGATTTATATCATGAGGAATATTATTTAGAGTTTTGGGGAGAATATTTTAGTTTAGGATTATATATTATGATATAGGCATTATGGTTCAATATTTCTTTGTTTAATGTGTCTATATATGGTTTAATTTTTTGGGTTTATGTTTTAGGTTATAAGGTATCGTTTTTTCGGTTTTTCATAATTGATGTATTATGGTTTTTTTATCATTGGTCATTAAGTTATAATTATTGTTTTTATAGACTATTTAATTATTGTTTAATATATTAGTAATTAATGGTTTAGAATTCCATTTAATTTTAATATTTATTGGTTTTATAATATAGTATTTTTTAGTTTTTATTATAATCTTGTTTATATTATTCTGTGCTAAATAATATAGAGTTTCAGTTTCTCAAGATTATGTATTTGGGGTTATATTATATATTTAAGGGTATAGTGTTTATGGTTTGTATTTAATGGTTCTAATATATTTAATAAGTGATATTTAATATTGATATTATGACTGATTAATATTTATTTATGTTTATAGGAATTTATTTTATGATTTTTGGTTTAATAATATGGGTTAGGGGATTTAGGATTCCTTTGTATATATTTTATGTAGGGTCTATTTTTTATGATATAATTATTGTTTTCATGTTTCCTTGGATTTATGGGTTAGGGTAGAAGGTTTAGTGTATAAGATTTTGAATTTTGGGTTTAGGATCGGTATAATATTCTATTGGTCTCTTCGTATAAAAGGAAATATCCATTTTTTGGTGTTTAGTTTTTGAGGTTTTTATTTTTATGAATCATTTTTAGTTAATATAGTTTGGTATTTTTTATTTTGGGGATAAGTTTTATTGTTTTTTTATTTAATCATTTAGACCATAATGTCATGTACTTAAAAATAAGAATACATTATTTTTTTATGTTTTAGCGTTTAAAATTTATGGTTTAGTATTTTAGTTTTATAATTAAATATTCTGAGTATGGAGCATAGTGTTAATGGTATCCGGGTTTAGTGTATAGAATTAATGGAAATGGTTTAATAGTAATGTGTTTTTTTGTTTCTTATAATTTTATTGGGGTTTAACATTTTGGGTATAGATTTTATTATAATACCCTAATATTTTAAAACAAACATATATGTTCGATAACATACAAAATAGACAATACCATGTGTAGAAAAACCATGAAATATTATTATTTAGATCTAACCATAATAAACTATGTTTTAAAATAGATGGTATGAAAATGATTAACTAAATTTTAAAATATATTTTATGGTTTAAATCAATAAAAATTTATTTAATAATTATTTAGAAATAAGAACTCAAACTTTTTGTATATTATGTTTATTCATAAAAAATATTTTTTAGGAAAATAAAATTTTTATGAATTTTTGGTATATAATATTATAATTTATTCTTAATTTTTATTAATTTTTTAAATAAATATACTTATATATATCATAATATGAAAATTTTATTCTGGTTAAGGTTATTTATTTTTCTAAAATGTTTTATGTTTCCATGAAAAGAATAAATTTTTGGTTTCTATTTATCATTATAATTTATTTTAAAGTATCTACAATATCAAAATTTATTTTGGATCAATTTTAGAATTTAAATTTCAAATTTTCATTTAAAATAATCCATTTATATTTTTCAAAATGTAATTTATAAAAAAATTTAGTATAGAAATATTTTATATTTAAGAAGTCTATTTTGTTGAAAAAAATATTCTTATCTTGTTTTTCCCGTTTGAAATTAAATTAAATTGGGAAGAATAAATGTTTTGATTAATGAAAAATTTATTGAATATTTGGATTTATGAATTCAAAATTTTTAAAATAGGGAATTTTTTTTTCTAAATATTAACAGTTAGCATAGTAATGAATTTTACCATGGTAATATGTAACTATGTAAACTATGGTTTAAAAATAATATTATAAATACTATAAAATTACCATAAAAAAGTTATTAATTTATTATATTAATTCTTATAATCAATAAGTGTCCTTATTTTAGTTATATATTATATTTTCCATTTGGGTATGATTATTGCCTTTATAATATTCTATTTAATGAAAAGACAAATTTAACATACTGTTGTTTTTAATAATTATATTATTAATTTGAAGAAAAAAAATTATTATATATTATATTATAAATAATAATTTTAAATAATAATGATTTATAATAATAAGTATTTATCTTAATTTCAAGGGAATAAAAAATTTCCGAAAAATATTACTCAAAGGCGACATAGTAATTATTCAATTAATTGTAAAATAAAAAAATGATATAAAAAATATTATTGGAAATATAATAAGAGATAATTAATATGAAACATGAATTTTTAAGAATCATATATATGTTTATCGTTTTATTATTGTTTTCTTCTAATTTAATTATCTAACATGATTTTATTAAATACAATGTAATGAATAGTTCCAAAAAGGACATTGATTATATCTTATGAAAAATTATTTTTTTAAATGATGTAAAATTTCGAAAAATATTTTCATTATGAATGGCTTTATTATATGGTCTATACAATGAATCATTTTCTATTTATGGGATTTCACCATTTATTGTAAAAAGAATGACTCTCTATGTGTCAAAAAACATGTTCCCCCATTAACAATGAAAACTATTAACTTGGGTTAAAACCAATGGATAAGGATAAAAATGTGACCTAAAATTTTCCATAAAATATTATATTAACATATTTAGATTTATAAACAAGATATAATATAATAATATAAATCGTTTCCATTTGTTATCAAAAATAACTTTTGTTGGCCCCTCCCCTCTCATATAAAAAATAATCTCTTGTTATATATACATAACACATAGTAACCTATTTGGATTGGACATGATTTAAGAAAATACATTACTAATATCCTTTAACATGTTTTCTAGGTTTCTATTAATGCATAATGCTAGCCTTATGGGTCATAAGGTGCTATGAAATTAGGGGTTTTTATGAATATTTATTGTTTTAACAAAGTGTTTATGTGCCATTTCAACATCCACCTCCATAAAATTATCCATAAACATGATTTTATAATAATCCCATACATCCAAAGTTAATTTTTTTTATTAAAGAGCAAGCACTTTTTAGGGGAATGTGGTAACCCCCACAACAAGCTAGTTTCAGAGCCAAATGATACGACCGATCTATCAAAGAAAAGAGTGAGTTGTTTGGAAGCGTTTTCCCTGAACAGAGCCTAGGGGGTATCATGTACCTTCGTGCCAAGGAAGTCCTTCAAGGTGCCCTCAAAGAGAAGAGACATGTTGCCCATGGATTTCTTGAGCTCCTATTTTCTAATCTTCCCCAAGTTGCAGCCTCTAAGCAGAATTTGTGCCTGTTTGTCATCCCACTCATCTTGCTCCTTCGTAGTAGCCACCTGGATTGGTCTATTCCTCTTAAAATAATAGATATCCAATGTTTCCACAAACAATTACTCATCCGAGTGCATAAGTAGATCCCTAACATCCAACATAGAGGCCATTTGGCGCTGTGGGTCAGCTTTAGAAACCTCTTCACACTACTGCCCCTGGCCCCTCAGCTCCACACCACCTGAAGAAGACACAGGACAAGCAACATCACAACATACCTGATCCGGGTCCTTGGAG
This sequence comes from Viscum album, assembly GCA_963277665.1. Lineage (NCBI taxonomy): Eukaryota > Viridiplantae > Streptophyta > Magnoliopsida > Santalales > Viscaceae > Viscum > Viscum album. The sequence goes on from OY728160.1 coordinate 448,226,311, forward strand.
ATGGCGGCCACCTCTTGTTGGGAAATGTCTTTGGAAATGTTCAGGGTTGAACTGCCAGCCTTTGTAGGGGCCTTCGGGTACAACTTTCCCATTCCAACTGATCTGGAAATAGGAGGGCTTGGGAGGTTGGAGTAGTCATTTCTTCTGTGTGCCCTCTAATTATTCTAAATAATGCCATCATAATCCACGACTCTGTTCTTTCCTTTTCACATAGAGAATAAAAAATAGTCCTCATCTATAACAAGATCCTTGGGCACGTCAATGTCTGAGGCATCAACCATTTCATCATGGGATGTTTCTGTATCAGCTAAAATGTCCTGATCGTGATCCACCCCTACAACCTCATCACAATTGAGCCACTGATCTTCACCAAGCAATGCATATCAATTCTGGTAGGTCCCAATTGGCCCCCTATTAAGAGTTTCTCTGCATAAGAGGATGTTTGTGAAGCCTGCTTAGACTTGGCCAAGAATCCTATCTTCTCAATACCACGACCCATATATTGGAAAATGTTGGGACTGTCTTACAAAGCTAGGCATTGAGAGGGCTCCTTGGAACCATGACCCATGCAATCATCCTTCGTTGTGGCATCATTAGCTGTTTTATGAGCAACCTCATGTAAGGCCTGTGTGGCATCCCCAGTTGTTCCCCTTATTGTCTACTCTGCCCATTGACTGACCTGATCTGCAGCCAGAGGAAGGGACCTCTTCTCAAGTACTACCTGGCACCCTTACATGTCGTCCCCCAAGCTGCTTGCACCAATGTCATGACGCAGGCGATCAATGACCTCTGATACAAGTGGCCCCAAACACTCTGGACCACCTTGCATGGATGCACCCGAAGAATACCCCTGGCCTTTGCCCAAAGGAACCTTCCTGGAGAGGTCCTCACCAAAAAGAGATATCATCCCCCTTATCCTGGACAGTTGGGTGACCCTCATTATGAGCATCCCTTGAAGTGTTCACTTGGAAATCAGGCCCAGCAGACCGATTGGAGGGTTCGGCCTCAACAGAACCTTTGGCCTTCATCCTACATTCAAGAAGGCTATGCCCCTGTCAATTGCATCAGCAGCAGAACATAGTCCACGATTTGTAGAAAATCGATTGGAAATACCTATACTCCCCCTCAATCACGATCCACACAACTTTGAGAGGAGGCATAGTGGGATCCATTTCAACACATATCCAAGCCACAAAAGGATGTTTCAGGGAAGAATTCCACCGATCAGAATAAAGGAAGCATCCTATGGAGTTACATATCGACGGGAGTAACGCAGGATTTTGGAGAGGCGGCGGAAGGACGGGGAGATGAATCCAAAACACTGTGGTAGAAGGATCCCGCAGCATATGGAGGTCGAACGACCAGCGGAGAAGATGAAAATGAAAGCCTCTAACAGATCTACCAGGTCGAGACCATGCTCGTACAAGGTCTTCCTCTCTTGAGAAGCTAAGAAGAATCTTTCGAGGCCCAAGAAACCCGACAACCGCTCGCTGAGATAATCCCCATTCCTCATTCACAATCCTGTCAAACAGCTCAACTGGGGGGTGATACCGAATAATAAATAATTATTAGTTTGAAAGGAATAATTTTTAGATGAAATTATAATAACTAAATTATTTTTATTTTATATATCACATAATAATGACCTCTTTTAACTCAATCAGGTAAAATAATTCATTTTGAACATATGAACCAAACATACTCAAAACACATGATGTTGAATTCATAAATTATATAATTGATTATTTAATTAATATTACTGAACAACATGGTTTAAGTATATGTTATAAAACCAAAAAATTGTTATTAATAAATAAAATTATTGATATTTGTTTATCATGCATGTGTTAGTGGAAATACATAGAATGTCTGGACTCGAGTTAAGATATTTTATCACAATTACAATTTATCATTGGCTATATTATTTTTACAAAACAAATGATATTGTATGTTGTATATACTATTATATATACATCATATGTTATTAATAAAACATATTTTAAAATATTTTATTATTCAATTTAAATAGTTTCTTCCAAATTTGTTTTATTTGATAGTTACCAAATGGTAATTTTTTTCCTAACTCTATTTCTATAAGATGGGTTATCACTATTTATTATTGATAAATTTTTGGAATCATAATGTGTAACAATTTCCCTAATTTTTTTAATATTTGAATTTTTTTAATATTTTAAATCATTAATGATAATATCATTGTGGATTTGTTCTGAATTTAATGATATGATATTTGAAAGGGTTATTCATCTCAAATTCTCTTTCATTGGTACATATGTTAATTTTATGGACCAAAAATCCTTCTTGATTTGTATATACCACCCCTTATTCATTTTCCATCATGAATCAACATATGTTCATGGTATTTGATGTTTAATCTGATATAATTAATTACGAATTCAATGATATGATATTTGAAAGGGTTATTTATCTCTATTTTTATGTTCATCTTTATTTAGGGGAAATCCTATTTTATAATTTTCAAGAACCATTTCTCTTTTATTCTCTTCTATTATTGAATGTGGTTTATATTTTTAAATTCAATTTCATCCATTATTTATTAACAAAACAGTATGATAGTAATTTTTAATTGACTGAAATCATGTATCATCTTTTAGAATGTTTATATCCTCATTCCATATCCATGAATTCAAAATATTTTAAATAATATTATTCTATAAAAATAAATTATTTATCGAAGATTATTTACATTATTTTTTATAATATTTAAAATTGTTTGATAAATATTTTTCTTTTTGTTTTTCTATATAGGCCTCTTTTGAATAATTTTGAAAAATATTTGATATGAATATTTATTTCTGAAATCAACTACATTAATGGATTTTCTAGATTTCATGACCATTAGTTTCTTTATATAATACATATATTTTTTTAATATTTTTTCAGAGAAAATTGTTTTGACATTATTTCCTATAATTTTGTTTTTAAAAGTACTTTTCAATGTGAAAATTATATTTTCCTTTTTTTAATGATATTTTAATGGTAGTTATATTAATCAACATCAAAAACACTTTTTTAGAATCCAAACCATTTATAATATTTATTTTTGATACCATCCTCAATCCTTATATATATTGATTACTATTGGTTCATGTAGATTTTTATGCGATTCATTTTATTTTGGGGGGTTAATAATGAGATGAAATTAACATTAGAATATATAATAAGTCCGCAATTAAATAAAATATCTATATTTATTATTTATATTTTTTTAATTGTGTATATTTTATTATGATGAAATGTTTTGTTATAAAAAAGTTCATGTGATCCCATTATTTCTCTCCAATTAATTATGTAATGTGGTGGAGTTAACATATTAGTTTTCTCATAAGTGATTATGGGAATATATTGTGAATGGTACTGCATGTAAAACCACGATGGTTATTTCATGTGTAAATGTGAATGTTACTCTATGTGTTGCAATGATTGTTACTCCATGTATAAACATGATGGATATTCCTTATGTAAGAGTGATATGAAAATGATTCTTAATTAACATACATGTTTCATCTATACATTATGTGATTTATCAATGATTACTTCGATCCTGATTTTCATTACATATCTCATGACTATTTATTTTAATGAGTCTTCTCCTATGATAATTATTTTTTGAATAGTTCATTAATGATTATCGATGTAGTTATTTTTTTTAATATTATGATGTTATTCTCTTGAAATATGATTATGTAATTAGATCATTATGTTCATCTTTCTCTCACAAATTTCATTTAATTGTTAATGATTCTATTTACAATTATTATGATATTGAGCATAAAAATATTATGTATCATGTTCTCTATGTTATGAATAATGATGAAAAATTATTTATTTCTAGAAAGGTTTCACGTGTGGATAATATTATTGGAGATTTTGGAGGCATAATATGGATAATTAAAAGTGGGTTATAGTTATAGAAATAATCTCTTTAATCCATGAGTGTTTATTATATAATAATTCTTCTGAATTTTAAAAACAATAAATCAAAAAGTTCATAGTGTATATAAGTGATCAAATATTTTTTGTTTACATTGAATTTCTTGGTTGTAATTTTTATTAACATTAATCGATATGATAATAAAAGGTATAATTTATTTATTTTAGCACCAGATTCTAGAATGTCGGTTTTTGAATATTATATTTCATATTATATGCAGGTTTAAATATATTTAGGAATTAATTTTTTTTTCATATGATGATATATTATGATATATATATATATATATATTAAAATGGGTTTATATGTTTGTTTTTTATATAATGTTCTATGTTTTATAAACCCATTTTTATTTTTTAGGGTATGGAATCATATAGTGAGTAATGATTTTTTTGACACATTTTATTCATTGGATGTATATTAAACACTTAGGATTAACATAAATTTTTACACGAGTACTAAAGTTTGAATTATATTTGGTAAGCATATACGATCTTAATGATAATTTTTGGTGATTTTTGGATATTATATTAGTTGGGTGTATACCTTTTCTGGTAGAAGACATTGTTTGTGAATAATGTTATTCAGATATAATGGTTATATTTTTCTCGGAATAATGTGTGATAATGTAATTACTATTTTTTTGTTATAAAATTGCTTAAAAATAATTGGAATATTCCTAAATATATTTATTAGTGGAGGGACTTAATTTTTATATTGGGTTTTAATGTTAAATTTTAATAAATAATGTATTATTTATTCGTATGAAGCATTGTTTCATTTTTAAAAATTATATTAATTTTTATAAATATGGTTTTGGTTAATTTCAAAAGATAATTTTAGTTGCTAATTATACTTTTTTGTAAGTATATGGTATGATGGGTGTTATTTTGGCTCATAAGAATGAATCAGAAATGCTCATCATTGAGGGAAACAGATGAAATTGTTGTGGAAACTGATGCGAAGATTAAATTTTACATTTCATGTATGAATATTTCCATATGTGATTAATAAGGATGATAAATTGAGTCATCAAAAAAAATAAATGAGACTTAAAATAAAAACATTATTCAATTGGTTTTATTACTAATAAATCAATGGTATTTTAACCAATCACAGATTCATAGTTTTTGTGGATAACATTATCATGATGAAGTCCTCTATATCTATATATTAATCCATAATTATATTTCTATTCCATTTCTATATATTTACTTCCCACTAATTTTATCCTATTCATAATCACAATTTTGGAGTTTTTTCTAAATATATTTTTACTTACCTTACTTACATTAGGTGTTGGTATTTTATTAAAACTTCTTTTAAAATGAGGTTTCAAAAACTCACATTAAAATGAAAAAAAAACTATTTTTTGATATTGAGTTAGATTAATTTTTTTTAATTTATAAAGGGAGGGATTAATGTAATATCCCAAGATTTTAATTAGATATAATACATTCTATATAATATGAAATAAGAAACACAAATCATTAATAAACAGTGAAAATTGTTTTGTATGTGGCCATTATAACATAACCATTAAAATGGTAGTTATTAATTGGATTAAATAGTATTTTTAAAATAAATAATATTTTTAATAAATATATAATTATTTATTACTATCAAGAAATTAGAACTCAATTTTTATTGACTCGATATTATTATTTAGAATTCTGTTTCTTAAAAAAAATAGTAATACTTATTTTTTGAGTGAATAATATGAATAACATTTTGATATTATAAATGGTGAAATAAGTATCATTTTTAATATAATCATTTTAAAATTATATTTTAGTGAAATTTTGGTATTTTAGGGAAGAAAATGTTTTATTGATTTTTGAAAAATACATAAATATATCGAAGGCTGAATTTTAATTTATTTTATTTAAAAAGTAAAATAATATTATGTGGTAGTTCTAAAATTTAATTAGTAACTTATAAATTAATATAATCTAATTATGGTGTTTGAAGTATATTCTAAAGCCTAATTTGTATAAAAACTGTTAATAATTTAAAATAAATTTTATTAAAAAATTGTGGTAGATAAGGTTTTTATAGTTTTATTTGAAATTATATTATACCACTTTTGTGTTTATAATTTTAAAAAATTGAAACCAAATTTTGAAATAGGAGTTCTAAATATGGTAAATTGGATAATTTAATTTTTGGTCAATATGATATGTCTTCATAAAATATTTTATTATCAAAGAAAAGGGTAAATGGGTAATAAAGTGTTGACACTAATATGATAATGTCTGTAAAATAACAAAAATTAATTAATTGATTTCATTTTATGAATAAATATAAAACATAATAATCCATTATTTGGTTTCATGTAATTTTATTCCATTTAATTGTTATTATGACCTTTATAATATTTTATGTAACGATAAGTAAAAAAATTACACTGTCATTTTTATTAATTATTGTTTTATTAACATGGGAATAAATTAGAGATATTTAGGTTATAAATATTAATTTTAAATATTAATTTTTTTTCTCCATAATTATAATATATCATTAATTTATATTGTAAAATTAATTATCTTAAATTCATACATAGATTTGATGCAATAATTATTCAATTAATCAAAAAATAAAATAATTATTATTAAGAATCATAAGAGAAATATAATTTTAGATATTTAATGTGATACTTGAATTTTATAGTTGAATATAATAATATAGTGATTTATCCAAATATTTTCTATTAATTCTATTTTTTTATTGGGGTTATAAAAATCAATGAAATGATTAGTTCTAAAAATTTTCATTATTTAAATCATATAATTAATAATATTTATTAAAAGTTAAAAATTATATAATATATTATATTCAGAATGTATATTATTATTTTATCGATTCTATTAACCATTCTCCATTAATGGTCCTTTTTTCCAATTATAAAAAAAATCATGGCCATTAAAGGGTAAAAACCCTTGTCATCATAGTAAGTGTTAAAATGGTTAACATGGATTTTAAACCGAAGGATAATGATAATAACATGATCTAAATGTGTAAAAAAAATTATTATATTATCTTGTCAATTATTCATACTACGTTGTTATATTATCTACTTGGAAGAATTTTCTACCAAAATTAATTTGTATTAAATTAATAATTTTAAAAATTCCAGTAGTGCCTTTCCTATATAATCTAAAAGGGAATCCCTCATTCTCTTTACATAACACATAAATTGAAATTTGGTTCATCCATGATATTCATAAATTACTTCATAAAATTTCAATACATTTTTTATAGAATTATTTTATGGTATTAAAAAATCAATACATGTCTTATGTTGTTATCAAATGAAGAAGATCAATGAAGAGGAATCGTTCTTAATCGAGTGCTTTATTTTTCACTTTTCTTCCACATCATTTTAATATAAAATAACCCATAATAAATAATAACATAAATTTTACACAAATATATTGACTTTATTATCTTAATTCCATAATCTATATCTATCTCTTAATTTCATCATGTGGGAATCGATGTCATCATTCGTGTGTACAGCTAACTACCCCTTACGAACAGTTTTTTTCCGTCTTCCATCACTACCACTCAAGTCCAGTTATAATGACTAAATTAAAGTATATTATATGATATCATTGAAAAATATTTATTATTCTTAAAATTCAATATATCAATTAATTTATTACCTTTTTATTCATAGATAAAAAATAGTGTTGTTCCTGTCTAAGTGTGGAATTCCTCCTCAAAAGTATGTTGTGATTCATATTTCATCAAAAAACCATCGATTTTATATATAATAATATTTGATAAATTAATATAATATTTATGTTATAATTATCATATGGGGATGATAAAATAATACTTATCACTTCCAAAAGAAATAATTGATAAATAGAAATATTATTTATGTGTATGTTTAGCATACCATCTATATGAATCTAGAATACAAAATTATTTGAAAAAACATTTCATTATTTTTTCCATAATAATATTTTCATAATAATAATAATTATTATTATTTATTTATTACTATTATATAGATAATGGAATATTAACAAATTTCACATTAGTCGACATACAAGACTCATTTTGAATATATAAATTGAAGGTCCTAAAAAACCATAATGTGGAGTTAAAAAATTGAGTATTTAACTATGTCATTAATATTAATCCAATAAATTGACATAGGATAATTTATTAATCCTAGGAAATTTTACCGAGAAATCCAAAACATGAATTTATTTTATTATATGTAAATTATAAGGCATAAGTGGACATTTCCAACTCGTGTTAACTAATTTCTTCTATATTTCCTTTCTTATATCCATAATTTATTATTATAAATATAATTATTCAATATGGTGTATATACCGAACCATTTAAATGTTATAAAAATAATCCTATATAAATAATAATCATTTATGTTCTACTTGGAATTATTTTATTGAAATTCAATTGATGTGAAATTTACCAAGTTGTAAAGGGTTTCCTAAATAAATTTCATTTCATTGGTTTATGAATATTCCTCATTAATGTTGTTTTGGATTATTTATTTTTCAAATGAGTTATATATTTTTTACAATGTATTTCCACTTTTTTTTTATTTTCAGTTTTTTACATATAATCTATCTTTTTAGTAATTATCAATTCAATGAAATGACCTAGGTAGTGGTTATTCTTATCAAATTATCATTCACTAGGATATGGTTTTATATTATCTTCATAAATTATTTTATGATATTCATAAATGAAAAAATTTACATGTTATATCATTATTATATTTATTATCATTATATATATTTATTTATTTGATGTTGTTATTTCTTAAGAAATGTTATTGAATAGTTACCAAATTGGGAAAGAAATAATGTTACAATTTCCTATCATTTCATGAATGTTTATAAAAAAGATTCTTTGGGAGAAATAATATGATATTATGTTCATGAAAAATGTGACATAACACAACACCACATTGGCTAGAATCGAGGAAGATTGATACTTTTCCAAGGATACATCCCTAATAATTTAAATTAAAGTAATAAATTAATATATATTCCCTATAGCTAGGGGATGAATTAACCTTTGAATATATATCCAAAACAACAAAAATTACCATAATAAAAACCACTATATGATCTACGATAATAAAATAAGAAAAATCAGTGAATAAAAAATGAATCCAACTACATCAAAGAAACCAAATGAAACCAATATTGACATCCAATACAAAGAGGAAGACAATGTAAAGACCTGAGAATCCATGTAATTTTTTTTTAAAATTATATGGAATTATTCTGGGTCTACGGATTCTAATAGTACGATATTTCATGACCCGAATTGCCCAGAATGTTTTTTCGATGTTCTTGAGTATGTTCAGTGAACATAAGATCGGGTTTCAGGAACATTAGAACCATTGCTCAGAATTGAAATCTGAGGGCACCATTTAACTCACATCACCAGTGATTTCTTAAGGGGAGCTTCACCTCAGCTTTGTTTGGTCGTGAACAGAAGACATTTTTCGAACCATTCATGGGGGATAAAAATAGTCTAATAAAATAAAATTTTTTAAACATAAATTTTATTTTCTTCAATTGTTTTTAATTTATGTGGGGTCCACCTGAACTAAACCCCCACTTTAATTCTTTCCACCCCCCCCCCCTCATTCATTAAATTAAGTGATTAAGGGGAGAATCCTTAAATAGATTTGTTTGTTCCCCTCCTTTGGGAGATGTAGGAATTGGTGTTTTGGCTCTTGGAGGAAACCATAGAGGAAAAACTCTTCTTCTGCCAACGAAGATCATCTTATTCTTCTTTGATCTCCTACCATAACAAGAGAGGAAGCACCATCCTTGTAAAATTCCAATGACGTCGCCCTTGAATTCTTCATTTTATTTCCCGATGTCAACAAATCTAAGGTAGGGGTTAGAGATTTTTTATTTGTTTCTTTTTCTTCTTTTTTCATCATGTATTAAGAATCGAAGTTACATTTTATCACTATAACAAAGAGGGTGTGGTCCAAACAAACATAGCCCGACCCCTCCACCTTACTTTGTGGATTTTGACGCTAATCGCGGCACGAGACCAGGTGGAGATATTTTCATCCACAATGGATTTGGATCGAAGGCGAAGTCCCGAGGAGTGCATAGCTACTTCTGAAATGAGAATAGGGCCACCGGATCTCGTCACGTGACCTACGGATGGTTCGCCTGTGGTCGGAACCAATGAACATCACTAGAGATGATGGGAAGGGTGGCCAATACTCTGGCCGACCGCGTGGACGGTGTTAGCGCAACTACACCACCGAAGGAGCGGGCTCCGGCCGACGGGCCACGACGGTGCAGTGGTGGCCGGTGCAAGGCCAACCGTGAGAAGAACCAGGGGCTTGGGCCACTGTGTTGCCAAGAAAGGCACGACACAGCGCGCCCCGCGTGGTGGAGTGATCGGGATGCGACCATGGCCGCAACGACGAAGGACGAGCGTCTGGAAGAGCCTCCATCGGAGGAGGTGTAGTGCAACCGCGCCCCGTGGGAGGCGGCTGGCCGCTCGGCCATCCGGGAACAATGATACCCACCGTGAGGGTCCCACGTGACACGGACCGGCGCCACGTGGCCCCAGATCTAATCTTCCTGAATGGATAATCCATTCAGGACTCCAGGGGGTGTGTCCTTGCCCTTGTACGTGGCTAGGGCGGACCCCACAAGGATGGAAAGCTGCGGGCTCAGCGCGGGCCAGACCAAACATGGGCCGGACCCAGTGCGGACCCGACCCAATGAGGCCTGGCCCGCCCGTGCGGGCTGGGTCAGACCCGCAGACAGGGTCGGACCCCAGTCCGGACCCTGGTCGGGCCGAGTCAGTCTGATAGGGTCGGGCCGAGTCAGTCCGATAGGGCCAAACTGGACCCGAACCCGCTTTGAACTGCTTCTACTCTTTTGCTTGTAACAAGGGCTACGGGCGTCCGATTGAGGAACAATCTGAAGAGAAGGAAACCATGATGGGAGATGGTTCTTTTGGTAAACCATAATTTAGGTTTGGACGTAGTTGGGGTACGACCGGGATGGATTGAACGTAAATCTAACTCGGACCTCGGATCAGAAATGCCAATAACTCTCTGACCGGGCGTATGATTGACGTGTTGTATGTCGCGTTTGGTTTTCTTATGAAAAGATGGATCTTCTGGATACATCAACTTGAGACTTCATGGAAGGTGATTTATGGACACTTGGCATGAGGAGCGGACCCTCCCATAATCATGTGTTCTTTGTGTAGGAACACTGTGGCAGACTGCATTTTGATAAAGGGATCTTATGTGGGTTCGACAAGACTGAATACTATTCCAAGAACCTATATGGGTTCGACATGTCTGACTACTGTTCCATGATCCTATGTGGGTTTGACAGCTCTAATTACTATTTCAAGATCCTACATGGGTCCAAAAGCTCTGATTATTGTACCAGGATCCTACGTGGGTTCGACAGAGTAGATGATTCAGTGACTACATCTAATCATCTATATCTCTCTACTTAATATGTATACCTATGTGAACTAACCCTTGACTCTGTGTTGTTATCAACAAGTTATCATTATTCGTTTGTGGAATGGGTTATGCTTGGGATCAAGAGTTGGAGACTTTTTGTATTTTATTACATAGGTATATGTATGGGTATATACCTATGTAGGGTAGGATGATACTTTTTGATTGTATTATTACTATTTTGATTTATCCTTAGTGGATTCTTGGATACCTTCGGGGGTCTCGGGGGCTCTATTGTGTATCATTATACTCACACCTACACGGGCTTCACCCACACCTTGATGTGTTCTGTGTAGACGATGGACATCAGAGATCGAGGCAAAGAGAGACGTACGAGAGGATGCATAGAGCTGGAGTTAGATGGGTCATAGCTCAGGGATGACTGGATCATGATCTGTACCTACCCTTCAGGTTGGATTTCTGGGTGGACAATCCATGAGTTGTTTTCTCTTTTTCATGTACTTGTACATCAGTTGGGTTTGTATACTGGGCCATTTACTTTCAGAAAATTTTACATTTGTAGTACTTTTTGGTTATCTCTTATTGTGTACAACCTATATGAGTTAGAGGTTTAAAGGAAATTCATTCCCTTTTCTCTAGGATATTTCTTTTGGTTCTAGCCACCATCCCATCACCTAAGGAAGGTGGGCTTGGGGTTGTCATGGCACGGGCCCGTGGACGGTTTGTGACAAATTTTTATCAGATGAGTCGGTTCTACCGTAGAACATTGTACTCTGATCTATTAACGGCAATAGTGTTATGTTTTTTCAGTGCGGTTATCAGTTTAGGGAAACCGATGTTGGTGTGGCGACCGGCTTATTCATACACTATGACTCTAACTTATGATTTCTGACTCAGTGCATGAAGACACTGATTGCATGTGTGTCTCAATTGAAAAGATCTATTTGTGATCTCCTTGAGTCAGCTCACCAAGTATAACTTATTAACTGTGATGCACCTACTTCTTTTCAAAAAGGCCCCATGAAGATATCCATCATGGGTTGCAGGCATTGTATGAGATGGAATCCCACCAAGCAATAAGGCCTCGGTGTAGGGACCTATCACAAGAGAGGCACCAGTGGTACCACTGCCTGTTGGGACACCGATGCCACCAGCCCTAGTAGCAGATAGTGCTCGCCACCTGAGCATGTTTCACGAGATCGAGCACCAGAGACCACCCAGGTTCAGGGGTGAGATGTACCTGAAGGCAGTTGAGGATTGGCTGGAGGTTGTGGTGTGAGTCATCAAACTGGGAGGGACACCCGCCAAACTTATGGTAATCATTGCTGTGAGTCTCCTACAAAAATCATTATGCAGATGGTGGAGCCGGATGCTCTAGGTGCATGGCGAGGCAACACTTATCTGGGAAGATTTCGAGATCCTATTTAGGGCGGAGTTTATCCCAACCACCCTATATGCAGTGCAGATACAGGAGCTACTTCATCTGCTGTAGGGAAGCATAATGATGCACAATACTCAGCATGGTTCACCGACCTCTCACACTACTACACATTTATGGTGCAAGGCACATTCATCAAGGCCCGGACCTTCTAGCATGGGATTTGGCGAGACAGCAGGGCTTTAATGATCTCCTGCAACTTCCCGACACAGGTGGAGGTGTTGTAGTGAGACATATTAGTGGAGAGTTTCCTTGATGAGCAGTCACAAGCAGTGAGACCCACCACCGGGCATCACGTAGCGGAGTCTTCTACAGCTGGAAGAAGACATATGTCATAGAGATCCAAACATAATAGGCTATTCAATGGACGACCTCAAGAAACGAGTTCAGTGGTGCGGGGAATACGAGTTAGATCTAGTCTTATGAGGAGCAGTCAGTGCTACTCATGTGACGGGAAGGGTCCCATGGCTCGTGGCTATCTGACACGCCGAAAAGATAATCATCAGACGGTCGAAGGACTACCCAGGAAGAGAAAGAGATTCAATCGAGGAGGTCCCTAGGGTGCAGGTGGATATGGCAGAGGATCTGGTCTAGCAGCTGACGGTGGGAAACATTTCGAGGTGTTACCGCCACCACCACCAGGAGGTCCACCCTGACCGCAGGGAGCAGGTAGACATGGGAGAGCTCAACTCCATGCAGTTATGACTTACGATCATGGCGCTCTGAAGATGATTCGAGGAATAGTCTATTCCTACTTCACCATAGCTGTAGAACTTATAGAAATAGGTTCCAATCACTCTTTTATTTCAACTGCCCTCGTTTGGAGCTCGGAGATTCCGAAGGAGCCGTTGGCTCGATTCTTACGGCTAGAGACTCCTACGGGAGCAAATTCTACAATTACGCACAGATGCCAGTATTTTGAGCTTAGTATTGGAGGCGAGATCTATGGGTGGGATCTCTTAGTAGTGGCTTCGAGGCCTTACGACGACATCTTGGATATGTACTGTTTATCTATAGTCCATGATCAGATTGATTGTATTAGGCGGAAAGTGCACAGTGTCCGAATAGATGGGGCCAGGTTTACCTTCACCAGCGATAAGGGAGCCATTGCAGCATAGATGGACTTGCTCGAAGGAGAGTGTAGCCGATCAATCATCAGTTAACAATCCTTACCCTCAGAGCTGTTGATAGGGAGAGTCTGAGGTATCCTATACTGGAGGACCAGTACATGGATGTTTTTCCTGATTAGGTTCCCAGAATACCTCCTCATAGAGTGGTAGACTTTTACATCGACTCGTATCCCAGGACAACACTGATATCTATGCCTGCATATTGGATGGCTCCTAGGTAGATTCGTGAGCTGTGAGTACAATTGGAGGACTTGCATGGAAAGGGGTTCGTCAGACCCATTGTTTCACCATGGGCAGCCCCGATTTAGTTCGCCAAGAAGGTGGATGAGAGTTTGAGGCTCTGTGTGGATTACCAGCTCCTGAACCTGGTGACCTTGTTGAAAAAGTATCCACATCTGAGGATTTATGACCTCTTCAATCATCTGAATGGAGCACGTTGGTTCTCAAAGATAGACCTCCAATCGGCCTACCACCAGCTTAGAGTACGGGACAAGGATATGCACAAGCCGACTTTCAGATGATAGTATGGACACTATGAGTTTCTTGTTATGCCATTTGGCATATCCAACACACTATCTGTGGTCATGGTAAATATGAACAAGATGTTCAATCCATACATTGATTGTTTTTAGGTAGTCTTCATCGATGTCATTCTGATCTACTTTACTACCGAGGAGTAACATGCCTATCATTTGCGGATAGTACTTGAAACACTCCGAGAATACTAGCTTTAATGTAAGCTCTTGAAGTGACAATTCTAGATCTGATAGTTTAACTTTCTGGGACACGTCTTCTCAGAGGATGGAGTTGCATTGGATCTAATGAAGTTTGAGGTTGTGCTAGCGTGGGTGTCACCCAAGAGTGTAATGGAGGTACGAAGTTTCCTAGGTCCGGCCGGTTATTATAAGAGATTTGTGATAGACTTCTCTAGAGTTGCAGTGCCCTTACCAGCATTGAGGAAAACGGTACAACCCTCTGTGTGGTCAGAGAGGTTCCAGCACACAATCAATTGTAACATATATAATGAAAAATATATTCTAAAATCATAGGGAATGACATCCTCACCCCCTTAAATAATTTTCATTATTGTACTTTTTATCACAGTAATAAAGTATTAAATATTTTAAAATAATATTTTTTTAATCCATAATCATAAAATAGAATAAAAATATTTCATTTGGAATGGGGATTGCGAAAAATAATGATTTCATGAAATTAAAAATTATTAGTTTCTACGATATAGTGAATATTTTTTGGATATTAAATTATGGATATTGATGAGAAAGATAAATTTAAAAGACTAATAATTTTTCATAGAAAACATAATCATGAAAATGATAATGACTACAAAAACATAAATCAATTAGGGGTGAAAAAAATATTCAATCCCTTAGAAAAAATTATAAAAATGAAGTTACATTCATTTTCAATATCATATTTTCGAGAGACGTGTAATTAATATAACATGTACTGAAATATGTATATATATATTATTTCATAAAATGTATAAATATAATTTTATTATTTAGTTCTGTGTTTAAAGTATCATAATCCCCTTTACATATATATTCCATTGAGGAAAAAATAATATGATATTTATTGACTAAATCACGAAAATTTAATTTCAGTGGATCATTAGATAACGAAAATTCATTTTATCCATCAATAAGTTTTGAATTAAAATAAAAGGTAGAAAATTTGTTCCTATATAAATAAATCCCCAAATGATTAAATATTATTTCAATCCATCAAACCACAATAAAAATATTCAATGTTTAACTTAAATGATTACATAAATTGTTAAACCTACGACTCCTAAAAAATATGTCTCAATAAAATATTAACCCAATAATATTGATAAAATTTCAAATAAATTTCCAAAAAAATATTTATCTACATCCATAAAACATAAGGTAACTCATAATTTCACATTTAAAAAATTATAGTGTCTTCGTCCTTTAAACTTTTAAAATATTTTATTAACCTAGATCCCAATAAAACCTCAATGAAAATATATATTCTTCAAAAAAATGAAATATATCCTTATTCCTCACATAAAATTATTGTCTATTGACTATAATCCAAGAATAAGACAATTAAAAAGACATTAATACATAAATAAAATTTTAATAAAATCAATATTCAATTCCAAGGTTCGATATAATTTCCTATTTTCTTTACAAATATTAGTCATCTCTTTACCCAAATTTTGAAAGCTTTTTTAAAAAATAGGCGCACAATAATCATCATATATACATCAATAATGTTGTCTCCAAATATATCAACTTAACACTAAATATATTTTTATATTATGAGAATATAAAACATATTCTATTAAATCATTGAGTAAAAAAAATTGCAGAACAAACTAAAGGTGTTTCATTATTCCTATAACCAGGATATCATGGATCAAACAAAACTAAAACATAATTCATGAGTTATGATAGATGAAAACGTTAATATTTACACACACTTCTCAAACAGTTGATTGTGCATCATCATATTATTTCATAATACATCCTTAAAATAATATGAAATATGAATCATGTATTAATATTCAGAAAACTAAATTTAATCATTTTTTGTAGTTTTCACGTATTCAATTCTAAAAAATTAATCCATAACATTCATATTGTATTCATATTATACATTTCATCAATAGTAAAACCCTTGATTTTAGGACATTATTGATCATATTCTACATTATATCATATAAAACATCAAATTTAATAAATACCATTTCTTCCAAATCAGATACCCTCAAATACAGTTATCTCCAAATATAAAAATTAAACCTATATATTTCCTTAACAAAAACATTTCTTCTAAATTATATAACATTTTTACGTACTTATTTTACACACCTTAAATATCTTTGCATTCCATTGAAACATTTCCCAAGATTTTTTCCACATTATCGACATGTATGAAGGAGAATATTCTTTCCCCCAACCTACATGATACTCCATTTTTTCTTATCTAGTTTATATGGAAACTCACATTTTTAGGATTTTACTTATAAATTCATTAAGTTTCATATATAAATATACAACATTCACATTCTATTTGTTATCTATTTATTTTTCCCTTGAGAATATTTATTCCATAAAGTGTCAAACTCAACATTCCCATGATTCTTATTAGTTTCTTCCCTTAACTAAACAATTTTTTTGAGTGATGGTAATCATAATTGGTAATTATATTATCATTAATATCATTTAAAAAAATCTGACATAGGGGACCTTCCTTTCAATATTTTACACCATCGAATAATACTGTGTTATCAACTCTGATCATCTAAATAAATCATTCATAATATTTTCTAAATACAATGTGATATAAATAGATAATATCCCCTAAGTTTTGTGTTTCTAGTTGTGAAATATTAGTCCCACCCATCATTAACTATTTAAAGTCATTTTAATATACAACTTTCTCAATCCATAGTTTTTTTCTATAGGTGAGTCTCTTTAAAAGCCACATCAACTTTCTTGTATATAGATATGGATATATTTTCGTTGAAAACCAAGGACTTTTATTTACCAATATATTTTAATATATATTAAACATATTTTTATAATAATGGTTCCCAATAAAGTATTGTTATCATTATTTCAAAAAAATAATTAAATCCTGGTCTGATACCCACTATACTGACCCCAAAAATTATATAAATAGATATTACATGAAATTAATATAATATTCATTATAATTAAGTATGATCCAAACTAGATTCATTATGGTTTAGTTTCATTAGAAACATGGATACATAGAATATATATATATTATATAAATCATTTATTATTAACATCATCATAGCTGGAACTCTACTAAGTCATATAATTTAAAAAATACTTTTCATTCACCTTGAGAAATCAAGAATTAGAAATCCTGAGATCATATTCTCCATAATGGTGAATATAAGAGTTATAAAACAAAGATCATAGATGAGACTAAGATAATAATTATAGTATGATATCATGGTAATAATAATAATCATATCCAATCAGTTAGAGATCTTGAATTATAAATCATTATAGAAGGATTTATCAAAACAATTATCATAATTCCTAAGTGTGTGGAATCATCTATGATAAATCCTAATACATTAAAATGTATAATAATAATAATAATTAATTTATTTCATACACATAAGAATATATATTCAGATGTGTTTTTACAAATTAGTCCAATTAATATTGTGGAAAAATCCCAATAATGGGATTTCTCAAAAGTAAATTTATATTTTTTTTGAGAAGCATCCATCTAATAAAATCAATCATATTTTAAAATTTTATTAACTCTTAAATCTAATTGTATTTTATTAACCCCTTCATAAATACCTTATTCATTGGTGGTCTATATTGGACCCACCCATTATCATGATCTTCATCATTATTTTAGGACATATAATCTGAATACAAACACAGGAGTCACATAAGATTTTAAAACATTCATCATTCCATAATATCATAACAAAATAAAAGAAAAAAATTCCAAAATCACATAATCACATTAATAATAAAACATCCAATTAAAAATTAAAATTTTTAATATATCAAAATATCTATAGTAAATGATATAGAACATAAAACAATTTTACTATAGTTAAAATAACCAACAAAATCTCACTATAAAATTTCATGATGAAAAAAAAATTTTATTTTTGGAATCACCTATTTGAAATAAAAATAAATATACGAACAAATAATTAAAAAATTTATTTTCTATGAATAATGTAAAGTTATTAATAATCATTTAATGAATAGAGTATTAATTAGAGATGGAATGTTATTTTAGGCCATTCAATTTAAAATAAAGATTACTTTGTATATTCTATAATAAGTCAAAATTAACTTGTTTAGAAAATTAACTGAAGAATGATTTTAAATATTTTAATTTAGTATCAAAAGGAAATAAATAATATAATATATTGTTTTATAATAGAAAAAAATTATTGAAAATATTATTTTGATAATCTAGACCATGATTAAATGATTTTCCTTAAAAAAGATATATAAACTATGTTTTCCTTAAAAACTGCATTCACTCAAATGAGTAGATAAAGAGAATAAAAAGAATTAAAAACATTAAATCTCTAAAATTATCAGTTTGAGGTGAAAAAATAAAATATTTTCTGCAGTTAGACAATATAATTTCAATATTAAAAATTTATTAATAAACATTAACATAAAAAAAGACATTGTGAGAAAAATACCAAAATATTTTAGAATTATTTTTGTCATAAATACCATAAGATTAATTATATAAAATCAATAATTAAATCATGAGAACATAAATTTATTACTTATTCAAATTAAAAAATAGTTTTTATATATACCATTTAAAATAGACTATGTTTTTAAAAGAATTAAGTCTAAAATAAAACAAATAAAGATAATAAACACTTATCACAATGGTATATTATTAATAAAACCCCATTGGATAAAATTATTGGAATTATATATTTTTGTAAAATTAATTAATAAGGATTAGTCTTATAAAATTCCATTATTTTACTATATTATCTTCATAAACAGAAATAGGGAAATACCATAAAATATTTCACAATTAAATGTAACTGAGGATGATAATCCTTACATTATATTGGATATGATTCATATGAAAATAACAAACAATATAATATATATTTTTAATATAACTATTAAAAATAATCATATGAATATATATTATACCATATATATTCCAAATATATCGTATAACACCTATCTATTACTAATTTAATAATAAATTTGTTATTTGGTGTTAACTACTTCATTTGTCATGAATGTTTTGTCTCGAAATTTCAATTCCTTTTATGTTGATCATTGTTCAATAATATCAAGAATCCTAGTAATTTTAAAGATAAAATATTTTATAGTATTTTATAATATTTTATAATCATTCATATAATTTTGTGGTGAATAAATAATTACATCACTTTATTGAGATGATAATATTTACATATACATGAGTTTTGTTTCAACTATTCAATTGGTTGAACAAAAGAATGTTAAATGATAATGCTACATTATTGATTAATTATAATTTAATAAATATAATATATATTCATCCAATATATATTTATTGACATAAAATTCAATTGTAACTGAAGAATGAATTGTATCCCTCCCTGGTGGTCATAGTCAACAACTATTCATAAGTGAAATTATAATTTTATTGTCGAATAGATGATAAAACATAGAAAAGATCATATAATTGAAAATTTTTAATTATTTCATTAATATAATATAAATGTATGAAATCCTTAGATCCATCATAATTACATTCCATGACATATTTTTATAGAAAATATATCATATCTATGTGTGGAGGTTGTAGTCCACACATACACACGAGTGACGCGTTAATCTCGCATTAGTTGGAGAATAGTTGGAAAATTTTAGTGAAATCATAAAAATATAATTTAATATTTTTTATTATATTTTATTCATGATTTTTTTATGGATTTTATTTTATTTGAGATAGTATAATAAGAAATAAAATTTAATTTTCTTGAATATGTTTTATTACTCATCTTTGGTCTAACTCTTAAGAAATACACCTTACTCGTTTTCGGATTGTTCATAGGTGAGTAAATAAAATCAATAAGATTAATTAAAGGATTTTTATAAGTATTTAGTGTTTTTGTTATGTAAGATATAAATACAAAAAATATCATTAAATGAAGAGAAGGGGTTACCTTTTAAAGAAGAGGGGAGGGACATGAGTGGAATTTATTAATAAATTCAACTAGTATATGGTTAGTTTTATTGAAAATTGAATCATAATGGAAATAAAATTGATTTTATGATAAGTTACATTTACAATATAATCATAAATGTATAAATATATAAGTCTTTATCATATTAAAACCCTTGTCTCTTAGTTTAACTCCAAGTAAACATGCTTCCACCTTAACCATGGAAACAATGTTTTCCATTTTTAATATTTATTAAAAAACTATCTGATTAGGTAAAATGAATTATATTTATTAAAAATATGTATTCTATATATAATATTCAATTTTTATAAGTGGATGAAGAAAATTCTATATATGCACACAAACAGTAATGAAAATACATTTTAGAATAAAAGTTCTCTAACCAAAAAACATAATATGCATCCATTTTATTCCATGTAAAAACTTGAAATTAATCATAAAATATCTTGTTAAATAGATAATATATAAATTTACATTAAACCATCAATAGGTAATGATTAATATAATTTATTAATTTAAAAACAAAATGTGATCATAAATTTTTTTACAAAAAACGAGTCTGAATGTAAAAAAGGTTATAGAAAATATAAATTATAATGATGATTCAAATGTAATTCATTGATATATTATTAGTTAATGTTGAACCGTGTTAATTTAAGTATACAATAAATATATAATAGAACTTTGTATTTATATAGAATGATTATTTTTACAAAAAATCATTTCTTTTCTGTAATCACTAAGAAAAAATTATTTTAAGGATGACATTAAAAATTCACTATTCTTTAATATTTACATAATGATCTCGAAATTAATATTATTTTCCCAAAATAAAATTTATAAAAATGGAATAATTTATTTATAATTTATATGTATAATATTTATTTAATTTTTTTGAATGATTATATATTTTCAATGAAACATAAAACATTATTGAAAATTGATATCACATTTGTTATGAAATAATCAAAAAATAATTATTTTAAAAATTTATTCATAATGTTATTATTTTAGTTATTAATATATTTATTTATCCAATTAATGCCTATTTTTTTATAATTTTGTTATTCATTTTACACTCAATGTTTCATTTAAAGAATGTTATCGATAACTAAAAAAATTATAAATAATGATATATACTAATATTTCATGGTGAAATATAAAAGAAAGAGGATATCATAATGACTACTTTCTAAAAATTATATAATATATATTAGTTTTATTTTATTCTCACTGTATTGAATAATTCTTATAAATCATTATGTATATTGATGAATAAAATCTTTAGGGGCTACATTGATAAAATATGTTTCTTCTCGTACATGAAGATGATATAATGGTTATATTCAAAACTCATAATACCGATAGTGTTTCGAAAAATATTTTATATGTGAGTATTATGCATAATAAATATAATTATTGGGACATATTACATCATTGTGATGAAATATTAGTTTTTATAGTTATGGTAATATTCATATAATAGTGTAACTATATTATGGTTGTGTATGATAATAATTATTTGATTGTTTTAGATACAAATTATAAATGGTTTGTAAGAATAATTCAAGGAGGTCTAATCAACGTACCATTTAATCTCAATTAGGTTTAAATTATACCTAAAATAATATATTGATTAGTTTTTAAAAGAAATGAATGACATAATGGTGATTTTTAAAGTACATACCTTACAACTTGAAGGAGAAGTATTTCCACAAATAATGATCCATCCTTGAATGAAATGTTACTTCTACTCTTGAAAAATTTCAAGGTTACTGCATATGAATATCTACATATGAATCTGTTAGTGAAAAATTATCATAAAAAATATTTCGAGTTATTTATTACTATATTTTACTTTAAGATATATTAACATTATTATTATCTTGGGAGGTGTGATATATTCTCAACCCGAAATAGTTGGATGTACATATTCACAAAATTGGGATTTATAAAGAGACAATGGATATGGTTCTACATTCTTATGAAATATGGTTATTCTATTTATTATCCCATGGGAATAGAAAATAATGTCATTGATGAATTATGAATGAATATTTCAAGTGTTAATTCAAGGATCAGGATATGATGATATCCATTTAACAAGGAAATGATAATGAATAATCATTTATTTCATAATGGAATGGGAATATTAATTTCTATCCCAAATGATTACATTCCCATTATTATATGAGATAATCGATGAAACAAAATTAGATGGTACTATGTATGAAAAATAATATAAAATATATAAAAATTGGGATGATTTATATGTACTTTATTAATTATGTGATGGAAATAAATTTTACTAAAAAGAATTATATACCACCCATTTTAGAGATAACAATGGAGATAATGATTTAGACTCATTATAAATAATTACATATTCATCTCAAAAAATATAGAAATTTATGAAACGAACATTTTTGGAATGATGGGACATGGGTGAATTTTTATTATATATTAATAATAATGTAAGGTTGATATAATATACCAAGGAGAAGACATATGAAATTATTATTACAAATGATTTTCCCAAGACCAATACTCATTTTTCCTACTCTAAAAAAATGTTACAAACATCAAATGAATCAAAATATATATTCAGAAATCTCCCATACTGTATAATTCCACAAATAAAGGCATCATAAATTTCTATATAATTTTTTTCTTTTCAGATGTAAAGGAAATGTTTTAAAAATCTCCCATGAATCTTAATATTTTTTTCTAATTAAATGTCCCATTTTGTATCATTCATTTATTCTATTTCAGGTGATCCAAATTAATCATGTATATATTTCACATTTATTAATAATTACATCTCACCAAAAACTCACAATCATAGAAATTGAATGTCTACTATCCATAAATATGAGATACATAAAAAATTTAATTTATAATACTTATGAACATTTCACCATACAAAACCAAACAAAATAATGTTAATGAAATTCCATAATCTATACAAATCTTATGATCCTTAGAATAAGAAAAAACCAATAGGTTGAGCTAAAAAACACTGTAATAAAAAAACTCATCAAAATGTGCTCCTGTGTAATATCATAACAACACAGGGACATGATCATAAGAAAAATATCTTATTTAAAATACAATGATAATTAATATTTCTTCATTATAATTGAATTTCATGTAATAAAAAATTGTCAAACATATTCAAGGGAATATTAGTGTAGAATAATTACAAAATAATAAAATTTCATGAATAAAATAGTGGAGTATAACACATATTTGATTAAATAAGCATTATTATAAGAAATCATAAAATTGTGATTATATCCATCCAGATATATATGTCTACAAAAACTGGTCATCAGAACAGTTTAGCATAATTTCACTTGCATACACTCTTTTTAGCATTGATAATTACAATTACGCAAACATGTAGTCTTTTTGTGACTGTCTTATAAAAATTAAAATCCTAAAAACACATTACGTCCATAAGAAAATACTATTTCACTCATGTATACTATTTTGGAGAATAATCAACCATTATAACTCCCAAAAAAATTCGTTCTATGAATATTTTACCACAATTAATATTTCACATTATGTTATTATCTCATGAGATATAAACCCAAATGAATTATTTGGAAGAATTTATAGGATCCCACCGATATCAGAACAAAATACATTAATAAAGTGTTCAGAAAATTAAATTATATATAATATCATGAATAATGAATGGAATGATGATATGTTTCCACACATTTCCAAATGGTATAACAAGAAATTAAAATATGAGTTACATTTGTTGATAAAAAAATTTATTCTCTATATAAGAGTCTCTAATAGGAGACTATAGTGTTTAAATTGTGAAACATTACCCCAATGGAGTTCGATATTTTTCAGAATAATAATAAAATAAAATAAAAATAAAAAATTATAGATTTATTAATTTATTTCAATCATTTTTTTAATTATGATGTTCAGTTTCCACATAAATTATAATTTTCGATAGTATTACATGAAATACATTTATAATACCAACATAAATTAAATACCAATAATGTATTCATTAATATTACATATATTTTTGGAGTGGAAAATAAAATATTTGATCATGAAAAGGATAACCACATTAGTATTTCTGAGATACTCTTATTTAATTCTACTAAATTTAAAAGGGAATTGAATAATCCATTTCAGTGTTGGTAATTGGAACTCTGAAGATCATCATAAAAAATATATTTAAATTTCAAAATAATATAAAATAAATTCATTTGGAATAATGATAATGGACTCGAATATGAGATAGTATGTGAATCATTCTTGACAATATTATGAATTTATGGGAAAAAATTAATTTTGTAGAAACATGTAATTTAGAATATAATTCTACAAATTGAAAAAACCCTAAAAAATAATAACATATTATAGCGAATTAAATAAAATATAAAATTAATAAGTGTAATATGATGAATTTTAACTTAATGAAAGGATATTTGATTTAATTTTTCTTAAAACATTAGTTTCTCTTCATTTGAAATCCCAAGATGGAAAAACGATTCACTGGAATTATAAATATATTGAATTAAAGGAATGTATAATAAACACTCAAAAATATAATTAAAAACTATAAAAAGTATAAAACAAGTGGTGAATTTAAAATATATATCATATAATGAAATATTATATGTGTAACACATGCCTTAACTATTATCTTGCAGTAATTCTTATATATATCTAAAGATAATTTTATTTCTACAATAAAACCATGTGGATTTTTTGTGATATGGGAGTTATTTAAGTAATGGAAGAACAATGAAGTTTTAGGTGATTTTTTATTATTATGATACGACATTTAGTATAGTGGAGGATAATAATTTTTTGTGTAGCTTTAATTATGAGTTTGGAGGTTCCTTTCATACATGAACGTAGTGAAAATTTTGTAAATATTTATAACATTGTCACACCCCGATAAAATGGGGATTGATATATAACTACCCCAAAGCCTCCTCTATAATACCTGTGGTGGTTATAGGCACTTAATATAATAACTAATATGTTATTATTTTTTAATGTACTTGTATGCACACACTCATCCATATCCATAAGGTAGCATCTATAACGAATAATAAAAGATGAAACATATTAATTATAAACCATCCATGAAAAACCTCGAGGAATTACTAGAATTTGATAATTCAAAAAAACATGTAAATGGTGAAAATAAATCATCAAACCAATAATATGTCACAATATAAAAAAACTAGATAGTAAATGCTGAGATATCCCAACTCCACATCTCTAACATTTGACCACCATATGTGGTCAAATACACCAGGTATCCCTATACACCTATGTAATTTAAGCTGATGTATCTATCATCTACATAATAAACGAAATTTATGTGAAACCCTATTGAAATGGTGAGAACCTACATACCAAGTAGGATTCATCGAAATCCGAAGGGGGAGGTTAGTTTGAGACATGCAGTGGAAAGAAATAGCTCATCGCAAATCATGACAGTAACAACATCAAATGACCTGGATATATATATATATCTTCTTGAAAAAATCCCATAAAAGAGATAAAGGAGATCAACATCTCATATCCTAACTAAGGAAATAGTTTTATCAATCTTAAGGTTCCTACACGAATGACTAGAATCTTGCTCATCGGTCTAATAAAATATCCATTCCCTGAATAACCATACAAATTTACTACATTATTTGTAGGAATAAAACTCTTGGTAGAGAACCCATTCATTGGTAAAATTGAAGTTTTACAATAAATAAATTGAGTACCCCTTCTTTAATAAAATTGAGGGTTCCATTATGGGGGTTGAGACCCCAAACACTGATCTCATAAGAGG
Organism: Viscum album; assembly: GCA_963277665.1. Lineage (NCBI taxonomy): Eukaryota > Viridiplantae > Streptophyta > Magnoliopsida > Santalales > Viscaceae > Viscum > Viscum album. The sequence continues at coordinate 448,252,883 of OY728160.1, forward strand.
GTGACAGTTAGGTTGTAGAAAGAGGAACCTTTCCATTTAAAAAATGAATATGATACTCTGATGGTCAATGACCCAAAACTTTTATCTATTTGAGAGTGCCACTATGATGGTCAATGAAAGACCCTTACCTTTCCTTCGAAGATATTTCCACTCAGTAGATAGTTATAGGACCCATTCTTCATTTGGGTAGGACTGTTCAACTCAAATATTCGGTTGAAGATCGATTATGTGACCAGTAGGTGGGTGGAACATTTATAATTGATAGAGAAACCATTACATACCCAGAAATAGGTTACCAATCTATTTTTGGATCAAGGACCCACACCCAGCCCATGAAGAGGGTGACACTCAGATCTCTCTGAAGATCCTTCCTAATCACTTTCATCATCGAGAAACTAAAAAAAATCCCCACACATAGAACATATCACATCATAACTCAAGAACTAAGATGAAGGATACCATGAAACTATAAACAAAAAACCATATGATAAGTTATTCAATGACTATAATTCAAATCATTACATAGGATATACAATAGGTTGAAAATTTCACAACAACATAGGGGTACACCACATATAAGGGGACCCGCACAGTGTGAGGTCAAGGTAAGATTCATTTATGGGTCCCTAACGGTTTGGGTATCACTCCCCATGTATACATATATAGCATGTAAGGTAAATAGATGAAGTGAATTATCCACCAGAACTCCTTCCCATGCTCACATCCATGTCCTTGTATACCAGTCATGCCTAGGTACGATTATAAATAGTGTGTCCTTATACATGGGGTGCTTTAAATGATCATTGGGTAATGTTCTTATACCCAGTTCATGTACTAGTACCCAAGAAGTGCCTGGTTGTGGCCCTGTTTGTGTACATCCAGTGTACATTCAAAACTTTTAGTACAAAATCACATAGCTTGTGAGTGTCCCACATAGTTTGTGATATTTAACTCACCCCCAACCCCACTCTCTCAAGCCAAGGCCCAACATGTATTATGTTCTTTTGAATACATTGGGTAAAGTAATATTTTTAAAAAAATCCCAAATCCTCTCATGAGTTCCAGATCCACACCCATCTTATCTAATCTCACCATCATGCTACCCATAATCAATGGAGAATCTATTTTTCATCTCATCCAACCATTTGTTATCATGAACATAATTTTTTTTTATCAATGGTTGTTCTTTGTATTCCTAGGACAAATCCCATCACCACTATTCAGTGTTAAGTCTAATGAACATTGGAATCATCAACAAAATCCTACAAATACTATTAATCCATCCTTGATTCATCGAATTATTCAAAACCCTATAATTCATTGTGAATCCAGCTATCCAATTGGGCATGATTCTACTTGGTAATGTTGAACCAAGACCTCGTAGGACAATAAATAAAAAATGTAAAAAATTATTGGGAAAAAGGAACAAGGGAATAGGATCTCAAAGAATTTCCCATATGTTCTTTTCCAAAAGAAAAAAATTTGATGCACAAGGTTAGATAGGCTGATTAAAAAATTAAAATTCGGTTCACGAGCACATGGAGAAGCTAAATTTGAAATTTTAAAAATGAAATAATATCATCATGATCTATATTATAACCAATTGGGAATGAATACATATTTTTAACATTTTTACCATTAAATTATATAGTATAATCCTAAATATTGTACATTTCATTTAATGAAATAATTTTTTGTGTTCATTGTGCCATGATTCCCTAGGATCTGAGATCTAGTTGTCATATTTTCTCATTTCACCAAGAGAGGGTGAAATAAAACGCATCTCAATAGTATTAGGTTCATCCAGCTATCCCTAATGATCCTTCATAATGAATATTTTAGATAGGATATAAATATTATTTCATTAAATAAATAATTAAAATTAATTATTTATTTAATAAAATGAATGTTCTGCCATTCCTTTCATTATCTAAACGTCCCACATATATCCATTTTATGAAGGACATATGGTAAACATTACATTCTAGATTCATCCTTGGTGTTAGATTTTATATCTGATACTTCATTTAATAGATATCAAATTTTTAAAAATTATTCTTGAAAATTTGACATAAAATATATATAATATTTTTATATAATTAATTTTGGGCACAACAGACCTTGGAATTGAATTAAGCATTTAGTCTCATGATCTAAATATTTTTACATATATTTGGCAATTATTTGTTAGAAAAAACAAGGTTATCTAAATTCTTACCTCATATATTATTTCAGTCATTGAATAGAAAAACAAATAAACAAAACTATTAGTATACTGAGGACATATATTTCCCTCCCCCTCCCAAGATCTCTCCCTAATGATCTCATTATTCCAAAACACATAAACCAATGGGACAATCCATCCTGGTAAGGTTCCCTTCATACGATCCTCAATCTCCATTGGGCACCCAAAATTTTTTTCTCTATTATTGAAATCCAACTTATCCATACCAATAATATGTGTAGGGTCATGTATGTATCTTGTCATCCATGACAAATGGAATACATCAGAAACCTACACCAACTATCGGGGTAGGGAGAGGTGGTTATAAATATCACCAACCCACTAAATGATCAAAAAATAGAGCAATGAACCTCAAGGATAATATTCATCTTCAGAGGTGTATCAATAATCCTCTGCATGGGGTTACTCTCGAGAAAATGTGGTCATGCTACTTGAACTTGATTAGACTTTGATATCGATCTTAATAGGAAATACACCTTCTGTATGGTGGCCTCATCCACTAACGGATGTAAAACCCCTTATATATCATCACCTAAACCATATGTGAACGAATGACGTGCATATGCAAATCATTTAATCCAAGAAGAATGCATTCATATTAGATTATATGTTTCTCGAACGACACATTTCGACTAAGGCATTGTATTGTTATAGTGTGTGGTCTATCCCATGGGAAATTGAGAAAATGACTGAAATGTAGGGATTAAAAACCATTTTTAGGAGTCTTAATGAGTGAATATGGGATTGGGGAAACTAAAACTAATTAATTGTGAAATTATGAACATATATAATGTATTTAATTGTTTATATTTTGGGTTTTATGGTATAAGATAACCTCTTCCTTAATTTCATATGGTCCTAAGATCATGGGTAAAAATCTGGTAAAGGATTCTAATTGGCTATAGCCACACCAATTAGTGTTACATAAGAGGCGACTTTTCCATGTTATGGATCAAACCACAAACTGTGAGAATTATAATTATATTAAATGGATGTATGTGTAATAAGATATTGTTTATAGACTTATCTCCTCGAATTAGGCCATGGATGTTCAACTGAATATCCCATGGTCAAGGTTAGTCAAATTAAATAGATAAATAACATTTAACATTATTACTATTTATAATATTACAATGTTGATATTTATAGATTCAATAATTTAATACACCCCTACTCTCAACCTCTACCATAGCTGGTTTAGTCACTCATGGTAGAATTTATCGATAATGGGTAAAAATTAGAAACATGATTAATTACCACTTAACAACTGGGATGGAATAATTAAAGAACATTCATAGATTGGGGTTTATCAACTAATAAACATAAAATCATGAATTTTTCATTTAAAAATAAATTCAATCACAATTTTTACCAATTATATACATGAAACAATAATGAGAATAAGCACGGTGCAATTTTTTTGATTATTATTGATGGAAACATCGAAATGATGAAGAACGGTGTTGGTGATGCAAAAATGTCTGAATACTGTTGTTGAAATTAATCCACAATAATTTTAATAAGTAAAAAATTGAAAATAATTGAATAAAATTGAGTTATTGGGAAGTTAATCATAGGAAACAAGAGAAAAAAAGAATGGAAATTGTTTTTTTCTGACAAACTACCCATATCATCCAACTTCATCAAAATAGATGGAAATTTGCATGACTTATAATGGCTATTAATTTCATGTAATTTTGATTCAATATTTTTTCTATGGTTTTTTAATCTGTGTGTATCTTTTGTGATTCATGTATAAGGTTTGGAACTTTGACCATTCTCACTTCTTATAATAGGATTTCACACCATGAAGCATCCTTTTCCTGAAACATTTTTAGAGGGAAATGTGATTTGAATGATTCACATCATGTACTCGTTATCCACATTGGGTAAGAATGGTTATATCCATGTAAGTATAGTTTATGGCTTGAAACTCATCACAAACTAAATAATGTCATAAATCATGGGGTGAAATGCTATTTCTTGTCATGTAATTTCGTTTCACGATGTGTAATGGCCACTTATTCTCTTATTTTCATTTATTCATTTAAAAATGTGAAATCATATTACTATTATTTGTCACCACATACCATGTGAATTATAAAGTAAATCCTTTAAAATTATTAATAAAATGATACTAAAATGTATATATGATTTCAGCATATAAAATTCCTCACAGTTGAATAATTTCTTTCCCTCAAGAAAAAATACTTCAATAGGAAATTGTAAAGGATTTCAATATTTAAAACAGGAAACATTCCTTATATCTGTGTAAATGAAACTGTTTTTTGGTGGAAAAATATAATCTCTAAAATAATACCTTATTGGAAAATTAGTCATACCTCAATGATATACTAACTAAAATATTTTATAATCCTATAATTCAAATATAATAATTTTCTTTAATCTATATACACATCTTCTATTTTCCTCAAAATTAATTGTCACTCTTCACTCAGGGTGAATGGAAATTGGGGTTATGATCATACACTAAGTACATGCTACTAACCATAGGATTAAATTGGTTCTTTCATATCCACATTCTAATGAAAAATACAAAATCTATTATAGGATATTCAAAAATTAGTGTTGAAGAACTATATATCTGAGCAAATTTAGATAAAATAGTGAAATGTTTTTCCAAAATGCGGGCCGAATTTGGAATATAATGCATCATTGTCATGAAAAGTGAAATGATATGATTCCTACATTTCTAATAAACTCTACACATCCACTAACTCATGGTGGATCCATGTATGTATATCATGTGAGGGAAATAAGGGTAACCTATTATGTGAATTTCATTTACTTCTCGTATTTTTCAAATACCATGTCTAAGCTTGATATCATATCTACCCCCAAACCACATATGACCCTTTAAGGGATTTTACGGTCTATAAATGGATATTTTCCACCTCTTGAATACACAACCCAATCCTACATTTCTCTTTTGTATTTCATTTTCTAATGGAATAAGATAGATGTGAAATAATATTGTGTATACATAGATCAAAATCAAACAAGTTGGGGAGAAAAAAATACATCTATACTATATAATCATCTCTTATTGGATGAAAACATCCCCAATACATTATTTGTGTGAAGTCCTTCCTTATACAAAAATATTTTTATGAAATGATAATCATCATAGAATAACATTATCAAATAAGGTAATTCATGGAATCTATAGGATTAATGACAGAAATGTGTAAGATGGATATCAAGAAAAAGTACCTCAAAAACAATTTCCTCAATCATTTTAAAATTTTATATGTCATTCATAACCTCAATAAGGCCTCAACACTTGTTTTGATAGGTTTACATGTTCTAACAGTCACCCAAGATATTGTTTTATTAAGGAATATAAATTTTTGGATAATATTCCTCTAAAAATGGGGGTAAATAAAGAAATCCATCCATTTTGGGTATAGAACCAAGTAATAAGTCAATTAAATGTAATTTAAGGCAATATAAATTTTGAGGTAAATTTCTCTGATAAGAAATCATTCTAAAAATAAAATAAATGGGAAAAAATTATTTCTCAATAATTTTCAACATAAAAATTTCATTCATTAAATGGTTATTATGAGTATAAGGTTTAAATTATGCCTAAAAATAACTCCTAAAAAATAAAATCCGGAAAAAATTAGATTATATTGAATTTGAAACACATGGAACACTGCCCCAGAAATAGAATGAGTCAGTGTTTGGAGTGTCTGTCAATATACTATGATAGGGATATGGATGATAAATTTGATGACCTAAAAAATTGAAATTTGGAAAATAATATTCTATGGAATTGAAGGTTCCTTATAAAAAGTAGCATGCCATTGGGGAAATTGGGAACTTTTTATTTGATTTTTTGATACATGAAAGAATATTAGATATATGATTAATGTAATAGATAATTCATTATTCTTTAGGGTTAATGAATTTTGAATATAATAATACATGTTGGTGCACATAGAGAACATCTAAATATATGCTATTTAATTGTACAAATGTTTATATAATAATTATCTAAGGGACTTATAATGAAAACTAAAAACAATAAAAGGAGTAATAAAATAAAATACAAATATTTGAAAATAGATAATATTTTTGTTGCCTCTCATAGAGACAAAACAAATGATGTCATCAATAAGATGGATGGAAAAAGGTATCAGGAAGTATCCTCCATCAGCTCACTGTGTCCTCTATCATCTATAGCTACTCATGGGAGTTTCCTCTAGCTCTCGGGGTCTTTTGGAATGATTGATTACTTTATGAGCATATCATGCATGGATATTTTGTGGAAGGAGGGTTATATGTTCATGTGGTGGTGGATGCTGAGTATGAATCTCAAGTGATATCTCTTGAATATTATGTTATATTTCGTCTATGTTGTGAGTTACTCATCGAAAAGGATAGATGGCACCAAAGGATAATCAACAACCATAGATTAAATATATTAGCTAGACATGTCATCTAAAAAATGTAAACATGTAAAAAATAATCTACATAAAATGGAGAAAAATCAATTCTCCTTATATAAATTTAGTGCAATAGTACAAAATAAAGGGAAAATAGAAAAACAACGAATATTTGAAATCCATAATACATATGAAATAAAAATATATAGGAATGGTGGTCATATAAGATAATATATTAGACTCAAATAGATTTATCACTGTCTACTCTCGATTAGAGGGTGTCTATAACCGTCATTCCAGGTCAAAGACATTGATGTCAGAAGGGGCTGGTGGGTGTGCTCCCAATAGAGATTTAATGGTGCTGGTAAGATGCTTTGGGGTAGGTGGTGGGGAGGAGACAATCTTTATTGGGGGATTATGTATGGAAACTATATCAATAAAATGGATCATTGATGGATGGGTTGGTGGCTGGTTCATTTCCCCATTGAGGATTCACTCTTAGGTAATCCTTATGGGATGGGGGTTTGGAGGGCTCTGATGGAAGGTATGTCTGAGCTGTGGGTGGGGATGTGTTGGTAGATGTGTTGGGGTGGTAGGTGATGGTGATGGTTGAAATGCTATCATAGATTATGGTAGTGGAGGGGTGCTGAAATGGGAATTCTCTATGAATGGGATTTGAATATTCTAAAATATATGTCTCATATTTTCCTGGATGAAAATGTTCATGGACCTAAGATCTATTGAGAAGGAATAGTTTTGATGAGAAATAATTTATGTCATAGGGTAGAGTTATGGAATTGGGATGTAGGGGTAGTGGTTATGTGGTGGGTTTAGTGGGAGAAGGGTCTATTTTATGATATCCTATGGACTCATCTAGTGCCTCATGGACTCTTGGATCCCACCGATAGGTTTAATCATCATTAACTAGGGGAAGCTTTAGGCATCCTTTGGAATTCAATGGGCTCTATTCGACCAATGGAAGTGAGTTGTATGTAGGCTTCAAGGACATCGACATGACTTGATAGGTGTGTGATGAAGGAGCCACTCATCAATGTGTCTCTCTTTCTCTTAGTGTAATATCTGATGTAATATTTAAATTCACTATCCATGTTGACGGAAGGGCCTCCCATGCCTACAAAAATGATATTGATTTCAGTATGGATCACACTATAATTAGACTAATCCCAAGTATACTATGCATGATTCATAGATTGATGTAGGATCATTAGTGATGGTCCACATAGCTAGTTTTAGTTGTTTATCCTTAGATCATTCTCAGTGGGATATTCTTATGTGATCGTCATCCACTGTCTCTTTTAATTAGGTCACGATGGAATGGTCTTTAATGTAGAAAATGACATATTTGTAGTGATGTACTACATTTAAATTTTTAGGTTTATCCCAAATTCTAAAAATAAATTATAATGTGGTTATCCTCCTAGTCATATCTTGATGCTATCAACTACGACCTTGAATGTGGAGAAAAATATAGGAAAATATCATGGTTTGTCTCCTCAAACACCATTACATTGATTGAAATATGATGGATCTCAATCATATAGAGTAATTCCATACTAGTAAGTCGGTTTTCAGGGATTCAAATGTAAATTCATTTTTTCGTCCACATTTTATTCACCTAAAGAATGTTGAAGGAGATACTGTTCTTTGGTTTGTAGAAATGTAGTATGGGGTAAAAATGTTTCTGGTAATCCTGAAATGTTTCAACAAAGATAAATCAGGAGTCTTCATAAGTAGTGGGATCAACATGAGCTACTATTGGATATGGGTATATGATTCCATAGGTGGTGGGGTTCCCGTATTTGGAACATTTTGTGGACATTGGACCTAAGGATTATCATAGGGTTTATATTTTGAGTTTTCATGTTCATAAGACACAATATCCCACTATGACCCTTGAAATTGTCAATAACCACATTCTGGATTCTAAAACTGGTAAAATATCCTATGCTTAGACCCTATCAACTTGATCATGCTAGATATATAGATTACTCATACCTAAAATGGTCATTATCAGCTCCAACATCCAAACATCCTAATGAAATTAATATATCATCATGAGTGCTCTCTCTAACACTATAGAATAGGTGGGAATTCATAAGGGCAATACATTGTCACATATTTCATTGTAGAGACCCTACTGAATCTTTGACACCAAGAATTAGCCATCATTAATCTTGTAAGTGGAGTACCACGAAATGTATGAGGACCACCAAACATACTCATCCGATATCAACCTCACTACTATAGCAGTAAAAGACCATGAATGAAAACCGAGTACATGTATGAGGGGTAGTACTCCTCGTAGAGTAGTTACATGATATCAGTCTATGAGAGATTTGAATCATCAGTTATCTCTATAACTAGACTCCATAAGTGCAGATCATTTCCATGTAAATGTTTGGTTAATTGAATAAGCACCTAACCAGTTGGGGAATATATAACCTAAATGAATGGATCAATTATTCTAGCTTATCCTCTACTACCTAATGATTCGGATTTCCATGGAGCATTTCTGGACTCCATCTAATGGAACCCGTGGAGTTATCTATGAATACATGCATCCCTCAACCAGCACAACTAGTATGATCTTTTTTTCAACATTTGGGTATCCTTCTATAAAATCTATATAGAGGAAGGACCTCGAGCTATTTCCCCTAAACTAATGTCAGGTCACTCATCATATATTTATCACAATCTGTAAATAGTTACCAAACTAGATATCACTATAGAGTAATATTGAAGGGGAGAGTTAAGAGACACATAAGTGGTATAACATTCCTCAAAATAAAATAGGTGTACATAAATAGTAAGGGGACCCTAAAGGAACGTGGTCCTTCTATTATTCTTGTTTATGTTCCTATCAGTATACATATCATTTCCCATGTAACCCTACATGGAATGTATGTGATCTAGATGGGGTGCCTTAGCAACCTATACTGATGCCCATGCTGCTGCCCAATTCAATGTATACTATTTCTTCCCATATGCTATGATACATAATGTTTCTATTAAAATAGTGTCCTACATGCTTCCATTGTGCCATGTATGTGTTCCTTATTAGTGGGTTAGTACAAAAATATTTACACAATGCATTAGTGTGAGGTATAAATCCCACCCATCTCATAATGAACACCATATTTATTTTCTCCCCCGGATCATAAATGGATAATTATATTATAATCGTTGAAATTAAATAGGTATCACAAACATTTCATTATTTCATAAGCTATGTAAATGTTATTGGTTTTAAAATAATTCCATTATATAATAACCCATTAAATTAATTGGGTTTTATAAGAATTTCCTCTTAGTATAACCCATGAAAGAAAAACAGGTTTCTCAAAAATTGTGACATCAATAAAATTGACCATTAGGTTATATTATATGAATTATAAATTTGGATAATATAATTAATAATTAATAGTGTTATCAATGTATGTCTTATTATATTTAAAATGATTTTGGTCATTTAAAAAATTTCTTGAGGAAAATATCCTTTCAGTTTTGAGAAATTATATATTTAAACATTTAACATTTTGAAACCATTTTCATATTATAATATCCATTAAAAATATGAATGAATATTTGAAAATAAATTAAATAATTTCCTGAGGAAAATATACATTTCCACCAAAAAAATAATTTGAATAATATTTTAATTCTTTTAATTAAACATAGTTTTGAGAAAACACATATTTCTGAAAAAAGATGTAAATAAAAACATATTTAAAAAAATATGTATTTATTTATCTTAGGTAATAAATAGTTTGAAAATGTTACCATTACGTTAAGTAATCATTAATGATCCAAGTACAAGAAATGTCTTGAGAATTATTGTGTGATGGATCATAATTTTTATAAATGAAAACACAGTCATAAAAAACCCGTTAAACAAATAGATTATAACATGAAAACTTCACCACATAGGTAACATAGAATAATAAGACCCATGAATGAATTACATAAAATAAAAAATAAAATATCATTATTTTTAATGGAAATGTTATATTACATGCCAAAGAATCTGTATATACACCTCAAAAAGACTATTGGATCCTAACATAACACTAATATCAAAGATGGGAAATTGACAAAAAAATACCTCACCTATTTGATTACATTTTAACTATAAACAACACAAAAGAGAGATACACATATTTATATATATCTAAAACATCATCAAATAAATACATTGTGAACATGGAATGCACCTAAAAAAGATAAATGTAAATCCATTTTCCTTTTGTCTTGATGTATATTGTACTTATCAAAACCTCTTGTTTAATATATTTAATTATAAATATACTATATAAAAATATTCATATATATCATATGATATATGATTTAAATTTTCTATTTTATTACCTTTTTTATAACAATTCCTTTTTAATTTACTGTTTTAGGTTATAACTGCTGAATTTCTTATATATGTCATGAATTTTGTTACTTCTCATCCTATTAATTTGAAGATGAATTAATAATATCAATAATATTATCCATGGCATATATATCATATATTTTAATAATAAATTTATTTATAGTATTTCAAAAAACATAATTGAAGATAATAAAATAATTTATACATCGAGATGGTTGGCCATATGTACGGATGATCATTATTTCTGTTTTCTTATATGATTTATATAAATTAAATTATTTGATATAAGAGAATATATATTAATTTCAAAATAATTATTCTATAATATATATAACATATTTTTACTAAATCCATTATTAAAAAATTTCATGTAAATCATTAATGAGTCACATTACTTCGTGGGGTGGTAGTCTACCTTATAGATGAGTGGAATTATAATATTCAAAAAAAGGAAATAAAGAAGGATTTTGTGATATAAAAATTATAGAATAATAATAACATCATAAACATCATAAATATCATATATAAATAATAAATCAATATTTGTAATTATCCTTGAGAGTTGGAAATGAACAAGTGAACGAAAATGGTTTGGGAGGTCGTAGTCCATCCATGCATAATAACAAATATTTCCTAACTCATTTAATGGAGGTGCCTGTGGTTATATATCAGACCATTAACATAAAAACGTATCATTATTTATAATATATTTATTTTACTATATAATAATGATATAGTAAAATACAAATAGTGATGAGGAAGAAATAAAACATAAATGTTCTTTGATGAACATGAACTCTTCATTGGGTACCCAGCCTAAGTTTACACTAAAAACCATCATAGGATTGATTTATGACGAAACTAAACATTCTATGATTTTATGAGATATTGAAAATTTATTTACGAAGGTATTTTCTGAACTAATGGGTTTTGAATGTGTGAAACTGTGTGGATAGTGGGTGGCCTTTTAAATGTGTGGGAGAGGAAACACTTATATTTTTTAAAAATAAGTCAGTTGTACTAAAATTAAAACCTCACAAAAATAATTCAATAAAGAAAAAAATTAAGTAAATTAAATTTAATTGTCGAAATATATCCATAAAATGGGGTTTGGAAAATTATATATTTTATTTTACCCTTAATTTTAATGTTTAGTCCAACAGTAAACTAGTTTATCATTTAATTGCTCATATTAACTTTAACAGTTATCACTAATAATTATTTTCATGAATTTATTTTTCCATATTATAAGAAAATAGTTTTTTTTTCAAATTTGGAATAAATTTTTCAAATTACCATCACATAAGTGGTAAAACATAATTTAAAATTAATGTGACATATTTGGTCAGGGAAGCGTGTTTTTAAAATAGAAAAAGATCAAATATTTACAAATATTTTATATCCAATTTTAATATAAAACATTTTCCAATAAATTAAATTTTATTAATATATTTTTAAATGAGATAATTATATGTTAAACCAAATTTAATGTATATGTTTACTATATAAATAATTAAAATGAAAATACTATTTTCAATTAAAAATCAGTTTTTCCAATACTCATCAAAAAAAGAAACATTTCAAAAAATAAAAACAAATTACTCAAAGAATATTTTACCATTGTAACATCAAAAATAAAATAAATTATATAAAATATGACTCTAAATGTTTAAAAATTTATTATTATTATTGTTCATAAAAACCCATGTACACACATTTTTACAAAAGTATTATTTTCAATCCTAAAAAGGTTGTAACAAAATTTATCTTCGAATTCTATAAATATATTTAAATTTTATATAATTTTTTTAAAAAATATTTTAATATTAGTTATATTTAGTCATGTTTATATTTTTAAGGGATATTTTATAGTGGAAACATTTTTATAGCTATAATGTATACCATGGTTTTGTTAAAAATTAGAGTTCCTTGAAAAATAAGTTACGTGGGTGATCCTAGTGGTGTAAAAATGACTTCTTGTTTCATATAATAGTAGAATAAAATTTTTCATCTTTTATTGAAATATATATATATATATATATATAATTAAATTTATTTGAATGAAAAATTCATAAATAATCAGGGTGTTAAAAGAATGTTGGTTTTATACGATTTAATTATGTTTATGGTATATTTAGATAACATTATGAGAAAAATATTTAGGTAACATTTCATGTGTGAGCAAGTATTGGTGTATAGAGTTCCCAGTTATATTATTTTATCTTACTAATTATCTCATAGTATTTGTGGAACAGATAAACTAAACCATTAAATAATTCTTGAACACATTCGTTTTGGTTTTTATGTATGTTTTTATGGTATCTTTAATTTCAGAAGTATAACACCAAGATAATTTATATATCATCATTTTAATCATGAAATAACATTCTTTATATGAAAATATTTAAAGATTTGAATAATTAATATTGGAATTGATACTTATTTTCATTCCATATAATAGAGGGGTGTCAAAATTGATATTGAAAATATTTTTTTGTTTTATTATTAAAGAAATATACAAATTCTTCTCAGAATCGGAGCATATTTATATTAATTATTAATTACAAGTTATTTAATTATAGAATCTATATGATTTCACCATTGATGAAATAAATATTATATAAGTATCTATGTTTCATAGAAATAGAAAATGTCATATATTATTCTATGAATTTATGGTGAGGTTGAATTTGTTACCAAATATGATTTTTCATTTATCAGGTATGGGTATGTTGTTTTCATTAATGCATTAGATTTGTGATTGGTGTGTGTTTTCATAAATATAAATAGTAATCCATGACATATGGATCAATCAAATTATGCCCTAATGAGAAGAACTATCATAAAAATGACCTTGAATTAGAAACCATGATGCCCAATTTTGAAATCTTTCTCTTCTATCTTTATATGATAAAATTTATAGGATATTCATTTCAATAGATCATCATGCATATATATTATCAAAGTTAAATATGTAATTCATAAATATAATTTGTTTTGACTATATTTTGAAATTTTATTTTTATATTACATATCCACCCTGACATGGGCCTATGTTAATTGACACAATAAGGTGTTTTCCGACCCATTTAATTATGTAATCTATGGATGAGCGGTCTCATATGATAATGTCTATTGTTATTAGAATGATATTAGATGTGGTGGATGAACATATTCTCATTTTTTCATGAAGTATGAGTAATAATTTTATGATCTAATTCCCCTTGAATTGTAAAAAAGTAATTTCTTATATTCTATTAGAATCCTCAATTATGGGGATACATCAATTTATTTGGAATGTTCTCTAATTGGTGCTTTGTGTTTATAAGTAATCTTTCATTATAGTATAGAAGATGCAAGAGTGGATTAATACGAGACTCAAGTGAAGTAGGATTATAAATCCATTTAATACCAATATGTATCATGTTAAATGGAATCATTATTCATATATGGGATGAGGCGGTTGATCAATAATTATGAGTAATTATTCCTTATATTCCAAATGATTATGGAAAAATAACATAGCACTAATTGTTTGTTAAAATATTTAGACATTCTAGATTAGAAATAGCATTATAAATATATGGAATAAATTGTTAAAATTACTATAGAATCATGTTCGGGGGAATGAGATTTGAAAAATCATTGATTGAATCATGAAATTAATTAATTTTCTTCAAAATAAAGAGATAATGGTGGTGGATGATCTAAAACACTTTTATTCATTGGACATCATGAAGTTTAATTCAGTTCCTTACAAAAAAACTATTTAATGGTTCTGAAGGATTACATATAGGTTTTGGAATTATTTTAATGATTCAATAGTTAATGTAATTGAAATTAAGTATTGTATATCCACCTCATATGGATGGGTAGACTGTGATATACATTTAGATCTTTGAGGATATTCTCCAGGCACGTGTTATTTAAATTTTTGGTATATTTTATATGAATATTTCATTTTTTATATTTTTATATGACAATAATTTTCAAAAATAAGATAAAATGGATTTGTTTTCAATGTTATATTTGAGTCCATTTAAAGCAAAATTTTATTGGGTAAAGATTGGACGATGGACCCTAGGGCACCAAGTCTTGTACAAGAGATAATATAAAAAGTTAAATTGATATATACATGGATAGTGAGAAAATAAAATTATCAAAAATCCATTAAATTCCATAATAAAAACCCTATAGAGTTATAGGTTATTGAAAATTTATTTTTCATTGATTCACCTCACTTTAAAAATTGATGATTTTTTAAGAAGGGTTAGTAGGCACCATGGTTTGTGGTCCATTTTGAGATCCTTTAATGTCTTGAGAATGTGCCTTATCAGTTAAAATTTTCATATTCCATTATGTATATTCTCAATATAAATCATATTTACGATCTAATGAGGTATCAACTAGACACTTTCCATCTATTTGGATTGGAGGATTTTTATCTTGATTCTGACACCTTTGTGATAGGGAATCTGCTTCGGATTGTGGATCTCATGGAAATGTTGTTTCAAGGAAATATGATTTCATTTGTACATGTACTGTGGATGTTTAAATGTTATAGAAAAAATATGATGGAATGTGAATCATTGATGAGAAAATGGAGTTATTCTCTTTTTTCTAGTCTAGAATCCCCAACACATTATTGGGATGGAATTGTTTGGGGTAATAAGAATTGTAACACCCTTTGGGATAGATTTATGATGAATTTTCATAATGGTATTTCTATTTTGTGGTTCATAATTATTTTTAGGATTCAATTTTTATAAATATGTAATTCTTCTGAAGATCAATATGGGAACATGATTTAGTGAAATTTTTATTCAAACCATGGTTTAACCATGTGAAATTGTATATTTTGGTCAAATGGAATTCTACCATGTTTTTTTTGGTTTTTCATAACATTTGGATTTTTGGATTTTTTATAGGTCATATTTCCCAGACGAATCATGGTTTGTCACACTATGTGGGAATCACCAAGAAACTGTGTGACATGGTTGTCCAAGGAATGATTCCACACTATGTTGGCATAATCATTGTCAAACTGTGTAGCCTAAATATTAAATTAGATCCAAATCGTATAAAACATGAAATTTACATTATTTCCCTTGGTATTGTATATAATATCCATATAATATCTCATTATAAAAAGAATATCATCTTTGTAATGATTTAAAGGGTTCCATCATTATATATTTTTTTATTTCCCCTTATTATATTTTCCTCTCTTTATGATATGTTAACTTTTTTATCCTATATCCTATAATATTATTAGATATCCCTGATCTATTTCCACATTTCCATTGGATCCCAATTCTGTAATGATTAAAAAAATTATTGGGGTTCAATTATATTTCAGGAAATTTTATATAGATAACAGATTCGGAGGACTTGATCTCTCCATTTCAAATATTCATGTCCAAATACAAGTAGTTTTTCTCTATTTAAGAGGTAAATGTCCCTCAAAAATGGTTTTATCTCTTGAATTACATAATGGTAATGTAAAATCCATATTTTTTTAAAAGTTATTTTTTTCAAATCAAAGAGTATTTCTAATTGAAATTCAACTTTTGTGCCACAGAATTCTGGATTTTAAATGGTGATTACATGAAAATTAGTTTATAAACATTTTGTTTTCAATTTCATGACTAAATGATTATTTTTACTCTAAAAGAAATTTTGATAATTTGAGTAATAATAATATTATATTAAAATGCTTTATAAATATCAACTTTTTTATACATTAATTTTCAAAATCATTGCACATTGGGAAATATGGGTTTTTTAGGTATTGGACATATTCAATCTTTGGTGTGTGTGTTTTCCAATAGGATTTATTATTACTATATCTATTGACATTGGTATGATTTGATATCTATAGGATTCTTGTTTTTTATAACTTAATGTCCCCTATTATTTCCAAATGAAAATTAACATAAGGATGATCAATTTTTTTAGGATTTATTATATGATCGAATCATCCAATAGTTAGTTTCTCACATTTAATTTATTGAGGTAAGGATATTTTTTTTCAAATTCTCTCAATTAATCAATCATGTTAATATAACTATTTTTATTTAATTGAATATTTGTTTTTAATAAAATAAAATAATGATTTATTAATTTTTTTTCCAAATGTATAGTTATTTATTACCAAGTTCTTCAATGATAAAAAAATGATTGATAGTTATATAAATTTTATAGCCTCATTAATGTATCATATAATGTGTCTTCCCCACAACTAGTGTATGAATTTGTGTTTTAATAGCCCTAATTTTGTTGGAGAATAATACATGGAAGGGGATCATGTAATATTATTTATTCTCATAGATGTTTTCTTCTTTCATAGTGAGATGGAATGGTAGTTAATTTTGGTCACATGGATATATTTTTTTGTACTTATATTGTTTTGATCTCTGGTTTTTTCTTATATATTATCTCTCTATGTATCACTGATGTTTAAATTACTTAATCATTGTGTATTTACTTTAAGATACACATGATACATGTTTGTATTTTTGTTTTGATCTCATCCTTATGGTCGATCATCAACGTTGACGTTTTCTTCCAACCAAGGTTGGTTTATTACAATATGATTTCTTAGTCGAATTAAAATAAAAATTAATGTATTTTTATAATGATAGTTTGAAGATTTATGTGGTAAATTTATAAATGAATTAGATATATTATTATTATTAAAAAATTAACCATTTAATTTGGATTAATCTTTTGACAATGTTTTATATTTTTAATAGCCATCATCTTATAAAATTATATGAGATATTTTCTATTGATCATTGAATTACTATGTTATGAACAACATCCTTTTATTGTTAGTGATTTCATTAAATGTTTTTCTAATAATAAGAAAATTATAATATAAAATTAAATATTAGTGAATATAAATCTGAGAATCGAATTAATTAATCTTAATAATTTTATAACAAATGGAGGTGTAGAATGGATTATGAGTTTTTTAAATTCATTACGAATATTCATGAAGTAGGTATTCAATATTTATGAAAATTATGAAATTGTAGAAAAAGTTATGAATAAATTAGAATGTTTACTTTTATTTGTGTTAGATGGGAATAATGTTATTGAATGTAATATATTATGTAAAAAAATTATTCATTTAATTTAAAGAGAATAATATTAACCATTTACTTTTTTGATACACTTATTAATAATAAATAACACAATTTTAAGTAATTAAACTATAACTATTTTAGTATTAGCATGCTAATTAGATGTTATAAATAAATTTACTTATATCATGAGATGAGAGGAAAAATATTTTTTTAACATGTGTACTAATGTAAATTTGTTTGGATTGATTTGAAAATAGAGAGTAATAATGTATTTTAAAGTTATGTATAAAATTATTAACTAAGATTGATGATTGTGATACCTTTAGATGGTTATACGTGAATACATGTGACATTAATGTACTTATGGGATGTCTTATAATTGATTTCATATATTAATAAAATCATTCCTAGAGGATTAACATTATTTTAGAAGAACCATTAAGAAGTTGATTCAATTATTCTATGAGAATGGTTGGGATGTGTGGCAGATTATTATTATTTACACTTCATGATGTAGATGGTACTCTTTCTGTAAGATTTCATAAAATCAAAATTAAAATTTAACATGTAAATATTTTAGAAACATCCATCAAAATTGGTGATTAATTATGGTTATTATGTCATTATGTTTTTTAATATAATCATAATGGGGATGTTTTAGAATATATATATATGTGTGTGTGTGTGTGTGTGTTAAAGTGTAATATAATATAAATTTTATTATGATGTGGATTTAAATATAATTAAATAAGTAACATTCATCCATTAACTAAATATTGTAGTCTATATATTTTATATTTTAGTGGGGACGTTAAGAGGAAGATATCATAGATCTATATTTTTATATATTAGTATTAATATACTTTGTGGGGGTTCCTTGAATATTATAGGTTTGTTGTATTCATTGTCGAAATATTCCTTATGGAATGAAAAAACCTATGATAGATTGATATTGATGTATTTTTATTTAATTTTATAATCCTCGTTATAGTAAACCTTTATTTATGGATTAAATGAGATGATAGTGACTACTAACTACTTCAGTTGATAATATTTTTAGATTTTACATATTAGTTATACATATATATATATATATATATATATATATATTATCAACCATTACTCTAAGATGAGATGTTTTAGATATATATAGGAAATATTTTTGAATAGATAATTCATCAAAAATGTATTATCCAGAATAG
Source organism: Viscum album (assembly GCA_963277665.1). Taxonomy (NCBI): domain Eukaryota; kingdom Viridiplantae; phylum Streptophyta; class Magnoliopsida; order Santalales; family Viscaceae; genus Viscum; species Viscum album. The sequence continues at coordinate 448,272,232 of OY728160.1, forward strand.
AGGGAAATTTGTAAGAGCAATGATATCTTGAATGTTGGTACACAATAGAACATATGGTTTTTTATTATCAATTTAACTTATATCAAAATTATGAAAATGTAATAGATGAAAAATAACCATAGTAGTTATGATTCTGCTCACACACCGCTCAACAATCAATGTGGACTATGATGCATCTAATAATATCTATGGGAACCACCCTCATCATTGTGAATAAATGTGAAATATATTTATTTTCATCAAATAAGATATATATTTACTCTCTTATTCCAGTATAGAAACCTATCATTATAGATATGTATCCCCTCCAATGCCAGGGAATGTATATACTTCTATCTATGGAGATGCCTATTTTTTATATGAGATGTCTATTTCCTTTATTAGTTAAAATATATTTGTTGATTCAAGATTTATACAATGATACCAGAATATGTGGAAACATATAAATCCTCACCCTTCTAAAGGAATGTGTATATATAGATTATTAGATGTTGTGAAATCAGTTTGGGGTATTAAGATTAAATTTATATTCCTTTTTATAAATATTTGATATTTTTAAAAAATGATAGACATGAGTAATGTGTAGATTTATTTTTATTAGTCATTGACATGTTATTTTAAATTTTTGGTGGTGACCAATTATTTGAAAATTATTATATATTAATTAACAAATATACATGATAGATATTTATAAAGTACACTACAAGGTAAAAAATATTCTATATTGTTATACTCTTCCCAACTTTCACACAAAGGAATTTTTCATCTTTTGACCATGTGTTCTAGTTGATTTAGACGATTGATGAAAATGGAAATATTTATGGGATTAAAATATATAAAACTACTTATGTGGGTATTATATTATAATGATATTCATATTGTTTTATGTAATATGGATTTCACTAATTCAGGATGTGTGATTTTCATTTGGGGTCTGAATTTTAATATAAAAAGTAGTATCATGGAGATTATTATATAGGTATATATGTTATATTTTCACACTATATACCAAACAAATAATGTTGAATGTTTATTTTTTCAATAAAGTGATATATTGTATAGATTTAATGGCTCATGTTGTTTTTTAAATAAAAGATATTTTCTATCATTTTGATTAATGGAAAAGGGATTGAGGGGATCAACTACTAGTAATATAAGTCATGATTGTGGAAACACAACATTTTTCAATAAAATTTTTAGATAATTGTATAGAAATGCTAAATTTTTCTCATAGTAGTACACACCCAAGATAAATAGTGGTTTATTTTCATTATACAGTTTATACATTTTTTTTAAAATACATTTAATATCGTTTATAGTTTTTTTCAAACAATGAAAACTTCAAAGACATGCACTATATAAAACTATATTTTATATATGAAGGAAATATTATCATAAAAATGGTTAGAATAAATACTACATAAAGTAATAGATGAAATATATTAATCAATTTCTATAATTCGTCGTAAGATAAAAATAAATATTTAAGAGTGTGATCATAACATACCAAACATATACTAATTCGGTAGAAGATCATTTATTAGAAATCGTGAATTATGAAATTTTCATAAGAAAATACCAATGATATTATAGTATAGAATCATAAATATTAACTTCAAATCTCAAATAATATATCATATGCTTCAGAAATAATTTTTTGGCATAAAAATTAGTATTGAAGATAATTTTATTACTCAATGTTGAATTATAAAAACATTATAGTTGAAAAAATACAACAGTGTATAGGGTTAACTCCACATTATGATATGAAAAGAATAATTGGAATTAGATATTATCATAATATCATAGAAATGCGATATCATGCACATTTTGAAAGAGTGAAAACTAGATAGTAGTATATGAACTTAATAAAAATCATACATTCATTATGTTAAAAAGAGGGATGAATCTCCACATTTAAGAGCCTCTCTAATGACTCATAAAAATGTAATTCATTAAAATGGTTGGATCATGATAAAACTCAATAAGTTAAACAAGTAAGATTAACATGTTTATAGAAAGAAGAAAAATTTTACATTGGATAAACACTCTCCGCACCTCTTCTAAATCTTCCCCATGATGGAGGGTCTCGAGAAATTTATTCAACTCTTTAACCCACCTCTAATATGTGTCAAAAGATGATGACAATGTCAAATGGTACGACCTCATAATAAAAATAGTCTCCTAACATATCTATATTTATGCAATCCAAGCATCCTTATGAGATTTCTTTTTTGATATCAACTGATATCCCATCTTCAGTTCCTATAACATCTTATACATCATCCAAGAAAGAGGAAACAAATTTATTAGTTCTAGAAAATATCTCGTTCATTTTTCCTTATCATTCTGAGCCAAAAAAATACTTTCATACTAATCTCATACTAAGGATATAGGTCAAAGACACCTACCCTCATGTCTTGAATGAACTAGCGAAGGAATCCTCCTTGTTTGTGGAATACATCCAAGGGTGTATCCGTGATCAAGGAATTAATCTATTTCTAGATCAACCTATGTTGTTCCTAAGACTCTGCAGCAGATGAGGTAGGCATAACATGAGAATGAATGGGCACATAAACTAATGTGAAAATAAGAAAATAAGCCATTTATTCCCTTTTATAAAAATTTATATTATTTTCATCATGTGTTGGTGGATTATCATCCTCAAGAGATTCTGTTTCATCATCAGAATAGTCATCACATGAGAAAGGATACTTTTTTGATGTATCTCCAAGATCATTGATCAAATCTATTGTCTCCACTAACAATGTGGTTGGGGAGGAAAATTGTGTGTCCACATAATGAAATAACTTGTTTAGCACACCACCTGGGTAGGCTTTTACCCAAGCTGGGGAATAATCCTAGTTAAGAAAATGGATGCATTAGCAGGTGTATGTATGATTTCTTCATTAGTGTCTTCACATTCCATCATCTTACAAAATTGTTTAATGAATCTAGTGTATTTCTACACTAATATTCTAACCAAAGTAATAGGGTATAACCTTTGAGTACAACCAAATTGACCAGATAATTTATTAAAGGCATAAAGTTATTGTTTGAATATCTTGTCAACTTTGGCTTCATGAACCACAACCTATAAAGGGATCATATACAACCATTCATGAAGAGAACTATTTCTGTTATCATCAACAGCCCCAACCATTTCACAAAAAGAAGTATCATCAAAGATTCCAGATTGTCTTAGTGCTTCTTTTCCCTCATAAGGGAATAGATTAAAGGCCCCAACCTGCAATATATTCATCAATATAGGGTGATATGAATCATTAAGGATCCATTTTGTGTTCTATATTCATAACAATTAATGTGTTACCATATCCATCCAAGCATCTACTAGAGAGAACCGCTGAATCTGTATGGGTTATTACCATGTTGAATATAGATCATGAATTGCTAAAGGTGTGGAAGGACTAGTAATACTTAAATTAAAGAATTTTCCTTCCACAAATCATTCCATCATCACTAATGTGATAACTCGCATCCCTGGGCATGTATCAGAGGTTGGGAATAGTCATACATTAAAAAACATGGTTATAAATCCTATAACCCAATGGCTTGGAGAGATCTCATATTTTAATAAATATCCTCATGAGTTATAATCCCAATATTCAAATATAACTGAATACAATCTGTTGTCGTCACAGACATTCTGAGATAGGAACCGATGAGGACATACAACATTCGGTATGTCCCCACTACAAAAAGGAAGTATATCAATCTAGTAAAGTAAATAAATTAATGAACACATTTACGTGTAATTATTCAATTTATTCTTTAAAATAATAAGAATACCCCATTCCAAAACTAGGTTCTATAAAATATCATCCCAGACAGCTTCAGTAGGGATAAATTCACCGTACATCACACAAAAGATAAATGATACCACCCAGTTGGTATATATACCATATGCTGATACCTACTTCAATATGGGGAAGATGAAATGTGTTGGTACTAGGGAAACAACAAATGATCATCTCTCGAAGAATGTCGGTTTCTTGGTAAATCATGAATTGTGAAATCTAATCAGAATCAAAAAGATAAACCTTGTATAGTAGACCGGTAGACTCAATGCAGTATTCCCTGATCCAAAAGTAACATTCACATTCTTCATAGAAATTATCATTCGGATTCAAATACCACATTGAATCCTATCTAGTTCCATGATTATTCATGGAGGAATTAATTATACTTTATTAACTATGGACAATGAGTTGAGGAGAAATTTCAAATCCTTTATAAAAAAAGGTGGAGTTATACAAAATATAAGATTACTCTTGAGACTGAGCTATGATCAGTCGATCGCCTTTGTAAAATGACACTTAGATATTGTCAAGAGAAGTTAAGACCCAAATTTATGGGTAATTAAGGTTTATATGGGGTGGGATAATCACATAGTATACCAAAACCATATATAGGTAGTCATTGAGATAAATGTTATTATTGAATCTCATATCAGAGGAACCGCTTCAGAATCTCATATTCAATGTATACGCGATATAGAGGATTGGTATTGAAATTCCTAGAAATCATCTCTCCCTAATTGGATACACTAGGGGATGATCAGTGAGAATTTTAAGACATTAAATAATATATGAGTTGAATATTTTAGAAAATTATAATATAATATATTCTTAAGAACAATGAAATAAATTACAGCAGCATCATCGGCATCAGATGAATTGTCAAGGAATTTGTTAATTACCCTGAACGGATCTCAAATATAATAACCTACAAAGTAATTTTCAATCACATATCCCACATATTAAATAACATAATCAGATGACTCTTTTGGAGACTCACATTCACATGACATTGAAATGGTCACGTGAATCGAATAATGATTAATAGATCATATGATCGAACTAGCAGATCTGGGAAACCCCTAAAGATTGTTTCAATACCCATTGATTATGTTCAATAAATTAATGAAAAATGGTTTTTTGGATTGGATATGTGACCATGTAAAATATATATTTTGGGGAGTTCTAACAAAATGGGTTCTCATTAGCTTGTCTTGTGAATAGTCCTCACGATCAAGATATACAGAATGGTCTTGTGATAGGGGAATGAAACTAAGTTAGGAATAGGTCCTTGTAGAGGTATAATGTTAAATTGAAAAATCCACCCAACATCCCTCTATATATAAGGTCTCTCATGGAACACAAAATATCTTCAAATAAACCAAACATCACTGAAAACATTGATTCCTGATAACGCCAATGATTCATGTAGGAAATTACATTCTCAAAAACTAATACCATATCTTTAGAGACATCACTCTTGAAGGGGGCATTTGTTAATACCCTAAAATGACAGTTAAAAAATTAAAAAGGGAATGGAAAGGTGAATATGGCTATTATTCCCCAAAAAAGAAAATAAATAATAAGGTGCCTGAGACATGCAAATTTCATGAGCCTTCAAAGGACTTGTACTCACATAACCATTATGAATTCATGAAAAGACTCCACAAATAGTGAAAGGCCTATCGTATGTCACATGAAAACTCCATTGATAGCTCATCCTTCTCATCCAAAGAATCTATGGACAACCAATGATCATGCGATGGTAGTCTGGTAAGCTCCCCCAGGCCAAGGGATTCTTCATCAACAGATGCCTAAAAATCGAACCAGATATGCATATTTAATGGGTGTAATGATGTACAATGGTGTACTCCCATAGAAATCATAATGATCACATGAAATATCATCGATAGGAAATATAATTTCCCTTGAAAACACCCAAACATATTCACATGAAACTCGAACCATTTTAGAAAAAAACAATTGAAATTAAAGGAGATGAGGCATATCATACTAGGGGTCGTAAAAATCATGTGATGCACCTCCTATGGTCTGCAAGACACCATGAGTTTCTAGAGACATACATGCATAGAGTCTCTAAATACCTTGGTTTTGATTTCCTTATTGCACATAACGTATCAAATATTTCTAGGAAACAACAACCTTAAATTTTGGATCCCTAAGGACAAATAGATGGGTATTCCCTTTGAATGATCATGAATCCATGTGGGAAATCTATTGGTAACACAACACATCATAAAAAAATAAAGTAATTTACATTCAAATATATCTTATAATATCACATGGTCATGTACATTCGAAATATAATAAAAATTAAGTAATGGGAGAAGAATGATGAAGCATATCATGGTTGTAATACATGTATGATGCACTAAAGAAGCCTGATGTGCATCTTCATGAGACTCCCTAGCAGTCCAATCAAATCCCAAGAATATCACTTGAAAATATTTCCTTATTGCACTGAATACTAAAACAAGTCACTTGAGATCATATGAAGTCTTTTTAATAGGAATTCACATCTCATGAAGGTCCTCATAATTTTCATTTGAAAAAATTGTGAGTCTGTTAGCATGTACACAAGATCAATATTGTCCACATTTATTGTAAATAACCCAATAATGGAGGCATTGTTGAAATCAAATAATTGTCACTAAAAATTAGGTGACATACTCAGAGTAATCCATGGAAGATGCTCATGAAGAAATGTACTGCTAGAACCCGTGTCCAACTCCGTTCTGGACCCATTCTTTATATGCTATGAAAACCAGCATACAAGAAGGGAAGGGGAGCCTATATGTTTCACTCCACAGAATGAAAAAAGTATCAGATAGCTACCTATCATGACAAAAAGAAAAAAATCAGGGAATTTTAATTAATCACTAGGAAATATTTCTTGTAATAGCTAATCTCATGATCAAAACGATTTCCATATGGTAATATGACAATGAATATATGGGGTGATATTCAAAAATGCATGAGGAACATTGTTTTATCATTCATAAATCACACATATGACTTGATGTATGAGATTTGAAGATCCCCCCCCCCCCCCCGCATGTCTTATAGATCATGAGAGACTTAAGATAAAGTAACATTTAATGAGTATAAGGCACTTGGAATACAAAGACTATAACAATGATTAAAGTTCAAAGACAAAGGATGAAAATTTATTTTCTGACTCTCATGTGCTTCATGTTAATAATTCAAAATTCTCCACCACACCAGGACATGTTGTCCATATCTCTTGATGATCCTTCACCATGGTATTTGGTTATTGAGAAAAATTTCAGACATGTATAGGATTGTTATCCGAACCCCATGGGAATACCTCTATAGTCTGGAGATTCCAAATGTGGAAGTCCACTAATCCTTGGGATTTTTTGGAGATATATCACCTGACTCATTTAAAAACACAGTCTAGTGTTAGCTATGTCCCATGGATGCATCTATGTATATCAACTAAGCACACATGATACCCTCTGCGCATGTCATATGACACTCATGAAGCCCACTAGACATGTCATCCATGCCACGAGACTCCCTCCTGAGATGTTAGTTGAGACATGTGATGCCCTTCAAGACATGTTTTATTGACTCTCATGACACCCTCTATATGTGTCATGAAAAATCCTTTTAATAACACCCTGGAATGATTGTTGGATCATAGGACCCCCTAAAAATAAGGCATCTAGGTCAAGCAATGGATTCTAGGATAGACCACATAGATCATATAATGTCCTCTGGACAAATCATCTTGGATCATGCAACAACCATCAGATATTCCACATAGGTTACATAATGTCCGTCATAAATATCAACATGATAATTTAGTTAAACTTTGATATACTAGAAAGATACACTATTTAATACAAGGAAAATAAACCAAATATCACATATTTGTAAGTAAAATTGGTCAGAAGGAAAACCTAAAATTGTATGCCTGGACTGCGATATAACATGATATGTCTCAATATCCTGGGCATCATCGGTTTATAAGAATAAAAAATGAAATAATATGACTACAATTCCTTATATATTCAAGATATGTATACCACCTCTTCATTGATAGAGCTCTATAGGTATGTCCTAACACATATGTCCTTCACTCTCTAGGTGATGATATTTATCATATCTCATATCTTATTTTGTACAGAGAGTATAATTTATGTCAGTTTATAGATTTGAAATAATCATATCATTCACATCATGAGTCTCCACCATCTAGGGAAATATATGTATGTAAATACCCAATGAGTATCATGACACATTATCCTCACCATAAAGTAATATCCCATGGGAAACTCCCAAGTGCATGATTGAACTACAAGAACTCTGATTACTATAGTAAACCTGATATATAGGATGCATTTCGAACGCTCGAGCTCAAAAAAAACATCTATTTGGATGTATGGGTTATGATTTTTTTTCAACCTTTAGGAACAATAATTCTTATTGGATGATTACTCTAAAAAATCCCCAAGAAGACTAATAAATACACTAAACAATTATGACTCAGATTCCTGCCATGACTAAGATACATTGTACATCACCCTATTTCCTAATCCCAATATTAATTCTTCTTAGGTGGGTCCTCGTACATATGTCTCACACTATAAGTAATGAAAAATGATCACATTCCATCCCTTGTTTCTCACACCGATTATATATCATGTGGACTTAGGGTACTTTAATAAAAATTTCATATGCACCAAAAGTCATTACAATGATTATATAAATCTCAGTGTATAATCCATGAAAAATGATCTATCAAAACTCTAATTATCACCATAATTGGGATATATAGGACGTCCCTCCCAAACTTGTTCTTGAACACCTGATTTCCTAGAACACCCCTTTATGTCTTCTCTATTTGAAGTTAAACTACACAATTATAATGAAATACATGGGTTTATATTCCTAAAATAGATAGGATACATTGGACGCCTCATAATGGATCAATCCCATCCTCGAAATATTAACTACCTTATTGAGTGGAAGAATATCTTGATCCACATGGTTATAAGGATTCATCACATAATAAACCTCCCACTTAAATATAATGGTGGATAACCACAAATACATATAGCAATATTCACAAAAGTTTCCCTAATCATTTTCATATGAAATATAAATAACCCATGATGATTTTTTGGGTTAACTAGTCCCGTATTGGGATTACAAACAGATTCGTGATAATATATTAAATCTCTAAAAGAGACCTACGGTAGTGAATAATTTCCCCCAAAAGTGTATGAGGTGTCCAACCTCCCATAATTTCAACCAATGAGTCCCCAATATTCATGGGGCATGAAAACCTAGCCGATCGCCTGACATTGGAATATAGTTCCATACAACATATCGAATGAGGGAACCATTTAGAGTTTTTTGGTCTAGAAGAAATGTTAATATGATTTTCATGATTATGAAAAACATAAATCCCCAACAATCAAACCATAGGGTGGATCCCATCCATTCCTTAACATCCCGATGCAATAGATTACAATTGATTTGTAGAATTATATTAAAGGACATGTAAACGATGGAATTTAATAATGTATTTTGACTTAATCTCTTAAGATCAAGTTATTAAAATATTTTAGAGATTAATTTAACTAATTAGTGAGAAAAAATAAGAATTGTATGGGAGTTTTTTTAGTTAATAGAGATATTGAAGAATATATGATTTGAAATGGAAGTGGTTTTATTCGTAATCTAATGCAACCCTTTGAATAATTTTTGAGAAAATTACCATTATTAATTTATTATCAATAGAATGCAATGGGATTTGTTTATGGAAACTAAATAGGGAGGTTTTTATAAACAGTGATTTCAATGTTGAATGTAATATCATCTATTTTGTGATGTGTAATATTTGTATTCAATAACTAAAAATCTTATTCAATTTACTAATCAATTCCCTTATATGACCATGGCTTGTAAAAATCTGATGAGGATGATATGGATAGTCAATATTTATATAATAATATCTTGTGAAATTAAGTGGGGGATCATTGATGGTGATTGAAGGGTTTTATTATCTTGAATAATTTTGTATGTCATATGATTTCCCCAATTATAGGTCAATATCATTGGTGATTGTTTATTTTTTGGATGGCCATTATAGTTACACATTGTTTCTAGTTGGCATAATATTATAATAAATACACACTATCTCACCCACATATATTGTTGTTGAAAAAAATATCATATAAATGAATTTTCAACTACTCATGAACTACAATGGGATAATGTACTCAAAATATTTTTATGTGATAGTTGAGGAAGAATAATTCACCTATATCAACATTGAATTGAGAGAGTTATGGATGGTAAATTCATTTAGTCTCTCTAATGTTGAACATTGTAGGATTTAATGGCTGGATATTGATAATCTCTCCACCATTAATGTTACAATAATATGAAATATTGTAATTCACCATAATGGTTATGCTCCACATTGATGTTTGATGTCTAGTCATATCACCATGATGGGGAAGTATATATATGATATTTTATTTATGAATTCATCATCTATATAGAAAATGTGACTAAAAAATGTATTGACCCAATCACATTATAACGTGTGGATATTTCTCATATTAAAGATTATGAATGACATAAATTGAATATGAGGATTTAATAATATTTGTACCAATGTGGGTAACTATTATTTTCTAGGTTTTGTTCATTTTATGAGGCATATATTTCTACTATTAAACAAAATAGAGTAAAAGTACATGTTATTTCTAGATAACCATGAAACATACTGATTATATTGGATGTATGTCACCCCAAAAGACCTATATACCTAGTGACATTTTCATTCCGTTAGCTCTGTCTAATTTTTCCACTCCCCTTTTGTCCCTCTGTATCACATAAAGGGGTCATTATACATCCTGCAATTAATATTTCAGTGGATCCATATAATACAAAGTTAGAAAATTGACTTCTTTATATCCTCTATTTCTATTAATTTCAATACTATTTTTTCTTAATGCATACACATGTGATTCGTCATAATGATCATTTTGTATCTTCCATGTTTCTTCTCCTTACACTATTATTATATGTGAGGAAAAATATTTATTCTCATATATTAATCATCTGTTACCATCAATAAAAAAATTAGTATTTATTCATTCTAATTTTTTGTCAATAGTCTTGTATAATATTTTGTTTTCATATTGCTACATATTTATATTTCAGTGATATACATTAAATTCTTCATAGATTTCATTGGATTCTCCATTTAGTAAAAAAAATCACACCTATTTCTAATTAAATATTATTTTCCCACATCTCTTAATGTGATATAATTAATATAATTCTTCTTACCGCATATATACATACATTTTATTCTTGTTATAATTTTTCCATATTCATTATTTTAATTTTAAAATTTTTTCTCTACCCTATGTGTTTTTTACAATAAAATTGTTAGATATTTTTTATTTTGTTACTCAACAAAATATCATTCATATATCACTCAATACATTAATTTAAAGTTCTATGACACAAGTGATAATTCTATTGAAAAATAATCCATAGAATCCTATAAAAATAACATTCTTTATATGAGGTCATACCTTGATATGTTCATAGTGTAACACACTCTTATAAGGCATAACTACCGCAGCCAACATAAATAAAATAACACTGTTCGTCATCCAAAATAGAACTAAAAAAATCCTCCATTTCTAATGTTTATATCAATGAAGAACATATTAAGAAAGATAAAATTTCATTTTTATCATAATATTTTTAAAAAAGTTATTTAATATTTGATTGTATCTATTTTTATTATCTATTGAAGCCAAATAATTCTCAGATATTTCTGCTTGCATAGCTTTTTATCATCATGTATTTTCTGATTTCCCAACCACAAAATGATTTTAATAAGACTTATAATGACTTGTAAAGTTCATATAACTCGACAGCTATTTTATCCTTTTGAATATCTAAAATGTTTTAAAATAAAAAAATTATTTATTTCTAGAAAAATTTCATATAATCCAAGGAAAAAATATTTTTCAAACATTAAAAACTCATACATTAACTGACCACATATTAGAAAAATATGGAAATTCATATAAGAGCACAAATAATTATTGTACAGCATTAAATGTAATGTGAATTAATTAAAGAGTAATAATATTTCATCATTTGACTTAAGAAAAACACATGAATAAATTTTGGAAAACAAAATTATGAAATTATCACATAGTTATCATACTATCTTATTCTTTATAAAATAATATTCTTGGATGTATCATACACTCAATCTTAAATTGAATTATATTGAACAAATAATATTTTAAAGTATCATTGGAAAAATATTATATAATCTTATATAGTTTCTTATATGATATGATCTATGATAAAGATATAATCAATCCTAGGAAAATCTATATGCTATCTAAAAACACATATGAAATTTCAGAGACATCAGGATTTTTAAAGGATATATAAAATATAAAAAATTATAAATAATCATTTTTGTAAAAAAACATTATTATACGTACATTTCTTATCTTGCGAATAGAATTCTTCAAATCATCAGAGATATTCTATAATCCTTCTCAATGGTATCTCAAATACTTTAAATAAACATAATACATCTTCCAATGGATCACCATAAACAGATACAATTGTATTTAATTTCAATGCTATAAGGATTTTATTATATGAATTACAATATATTTTATCTTCCATTAATTGAACTTTTATAACTGTATTCATCATCTTGATTCCTTAAAAACATTATGAATCAATTTTTTATTTTAATTGTTCAAAATCCATCGACAATATTATTTAATTAATTTCATTCCACCCAAGAAGTGATCTAATGTAAATAATTTCACACCTTGTATCAAAAAGACATTATTTTCTTATTTAATATTAGGTAGTATATACATTTATTTGGGAATTCTACAACAACCAAAAATAACCATATGTTTCATTTATTTATGAGTGATTTTTTGTACAAAAATATTAATAAAATATAATTTAATCATAATAAAATCAGTCTCTTTAATCTTAATCTTTTTTTCAACAATTAATTTACCTCTATATTAAATATTCTTTTCCCATTTAGCAATAATAAATTAAATAGTGCATGTATGGAATGGGTCTCATCCATATTATCATTAATTTTATTCATATAATTAAATTTCTACATATTACAGATAATTTATCTAAAAACAAAATTGTGTAAATTATCTATTCTCTACATAGAAAACAAGAGTAATTAACCTTGAAATAAATTATATCTATAAGCTAACCTGTTTTTAATATCAATATCAAAGATCACATTGTTTATTTTTAAAATATATTTTTCCTGAAATCAATATCCAAAAAATAATAATTAATAACACGTAATAAATATTGAAGTGTAGGAATCTCTACGCCCTATTTACTAAACACATTTTTCAAATTTTTATAAATAGTCTTCAGATAATCCAAGGAAGAATTGGGTTGGGAGATTTCTATACATTTAACTATTTCAATATCGATTTTGTATTGAAACATGGAGAATAATATTCTTCATAAATAATTATCACATAATCAATAACTCAAGGGATGTATTGAAAAACTCTTCAACGTAAAAAATAATATATTCCACATTTTCCACCACTTCTCATTTTATATATCGAATGTCTCATTCAATATTTTAAAAGAACACCACAAAAATGGACACATTATCTCATGAATGCCTCCATCTTCTGTAGAGACTTCTATCTGGTGGTGAAATCCTATCATATATATATGGGGAATGATAATTATAAATAAATCATTAATTCAATCTAGAATCAACCTACTTTTAACCATGACTCATCCAAATAATAGATATCCCCCAAAATAATAAAAATAAAACTGGGAGCCAAACAGGTTCCTAAAAAACAAAAATAAAATGTTTTAAATAAATCTAAAATATAAAAAATTAATAACAAAAAAGCAGTAGATAGATAATAAATCATCATAAAAATAATTCTTATACTCTCTAGAACATGCAAAAAACTAAAAATAAAATAATAAGGCCTTTACAAGATCTCCCATTTCTATATAATAGTTTGAATGAACTCCAAAACCTAATAAAACCATATCATGCATTGAGATCAAATAATGATATTTTTTTGAAATATGAAATTATGGCCCAACCACGTAAATGAAACAACATGTCACACATGCTTGTAAGGGTTAGTCCAAAAACTCATTAGGAATCCCCAAGGCAGAAACCATATAGAGTGAATATTTTATCAAGTAGATATGTATACATTAAATATATCATTAATTGTATTCATCCCAAAAAACCATAGAAACTAACAATCAAAACTAATAATTCAAATATAAAAACTAGACTCAGTTCATTATGCGCTAACAAAGCCACCATGATACCGAACCACACCTTATTAGACATGATTATAGAAAAAGCACACTCACCTATAATTATTATCTGAATCACATAAATAATGAAATTTTGTAGGGTTTAATTACATAGAGTTATTTGATACCAAAATATATAGTGTATTGTTTATGGAAATGTACAAAATATATTATATACCAAAAGTGTTTTGGTAGGCATCACCCAACTTATTGGCCCGCTACTACAAGGAACTGGCAATGGTCCAACATCGAAATCCTAAACCAGTATTTTATAACTTGATATGGGACCTATAGTTATCATAAAAAATCACAGCAGGGCCCGGCCCTCCCCCCATATGTGGTGCATGACACATTGTTGATCCCCCACAACATTATCTTATCTAGTGAGTAATGCTTTCTCAGACAATGAATGGTTATTACATAAGATCCATCTCCCTAATCTAGTTAATTTATTTATTATAAGGAAAAATTTGTACCATGTTCGAACCTAAAATTTGGTGCACATCCCATCATCGAGTTTACCAACTCACTATCGAGGATATAATAAATCTAGACCTTAAGTCCCCCGTCTCATCACCATCAATTTTCCAATAAAATCTAACACCCAACCACCCCAATCAAACACATTTTCCAATTTATCCTTTTACAGTTCTCATCACACCCTAAATAGTGTTTATAGAATTCCTCGATATTGATCTATTCCAAACTACCACAAAATTCTTTGAGCAAGGCCTTCATACTATAGCCAACATCATATGAAAAAATACATGGTCATGCTTCAAAATAGTAATTGGAAAATAATATAAAATTATATAAAATGGAACAAATAAATACAGTCAATAATTTGGGAGCAAGTAATCACCATCATGAGATGAAACATTACAAAATAACCAAAAAACAATCATAAAATCCTCTGAAATTCATCCCAAATCATGTTTATAAAATCATTTATAAAAACAACTTTTCTAATTTACTAAACAATTTCCAAACTCAATTCATCTAAAAAATTTCCCATAAATTTCCATTGTTCAACAACTTCAAAAAATTTATATTAGAAACAAAATATTATTATATATGATAATAACTCACAAAACAAAAAAATCTATAAATAGTTCCACCAAAACTCATTTAACCATGGATACAACATCAAATCATCTAGTAAGAAATGTGTTCCTAGATAAAATTTATTCAATTTTAATTTCAAACAAAATAATGAAATAAAAAAACATTACATACAACATTAGAGTATATCAAAGTAGTTATTGAAAAGAAATATCAAATTACTAATTGGACTTGAGACTAAAATAAATTCACCAAAATCAAGATCTATTGTTTATTAATTAATCATCATTACCGCATACCATCCAACACATATTCTGTAAAGACCCGGAAAATTCACGGAAATTTTTTTCATAAATAATTTGGAATTTTACGAGTCTGTGGATTTTGATGGAACTTTATTCCGAGCCCCGGTGTGCCTGAAATCAATTTTCAAAGTTTATATCAGGTACGTTTAGTAAATGAACGAGTCTGTTTTTCTATCTTATAAACTGGTTCTTAGAATTGAAATCTGAGGGCACCGATGAGCTCGCAGTGCCGGTAATTTCTTAAGGGGACTTTTACCGTAGTTTCATTTTAAGCCGGATGAGAATTAATATTTGGGGAATTAGATTACAATAAAAAAAAATTGGTGTAGTACAATTTTATTTTTAAGGATAGTGGTTATATCCTCCCAAATGGAGTTAAAAGTTGGATCCATACCCACAAAACCTCCCATGAGAGGATATTTGTGAGGTGGGGCCCACATGTGACCTAAACCCTTGAACTTCCCATAACTCTCATAAACCCCCATTAAACTCCCTTGTTTAATGTTGACAACTCTCCCTTTAATTCATACCAACGCCATAATTAATAAATTGAATCCTCTAATTTATTAATTATGTGTTTTAATGTTTGAATTTTAAATCGCTTGTGTTAATAGAATATTAGGAGTAACTTATTATTTTATTTTCGGGGGTATTTGTTGTGTGAAGGGAGAGAGATCTTGAGAGAATAGTTTTCTTCTTCGACGAAGAACTGTTTTCATCACCAATGAAGAACGCTCCTCGGTTCTCTAATTCTGTTCTTCCTCCGCATCAAGGAAGGAGACACCACCACGGGGAACTCACCAACGACGACGCACCTTCTATTCTTTTCTCCACGGAAAGAGGGGAAACTCCACTTCTTCGGGTACACTCTGACGATGACAGAATCGACACCATCATCCACGACGCTCAGCTACCTCGAATATTTTTCAATGTAGGGTGTTTTATTAATTTATTTTAAATAAATTGTTCCCTCATTCTTGTTGTAATCAAGTGAGTACATTGGCCCATCGTTACCGCCTAATGCGGAGGGCGCGGGCCGAACAAACACGTCCTGATGACCCTCTGTCGTTTCTTGTATTATTTGGAATCGGGAAGCGGTGACGTTCGAAGGCAGTGGACGTGCGCTGACCGCATGTGGAGGAACC
Source organism: Viscum album (assembly GCA_963277665.1). Classification (NCBI taxonomy): domain Eukaryota; kingdom Viridiplantae; phylum Streptophyta; class Magnoliopsida; order Santalales; family Viscaceae; genus Viscum; species Viscum album. The sequence goes on from OY728160.1 coordinate 448,288,966, forward strand.
GCGACCCGCTAGCACGGGCTGGTCGACCGATGAAGAAGACCGGGCCAAATGAGGGAACCGCATCTCCCCCCGACGCCACGCTGTAGGAACCGCGGCTCGTCGGCCGACCGGGCAGAGAAAAGTCGCGATGCTAGGAGGGCTCTGCGCAAGATAACCCGCGGCCGGCCCGTGCGGGCCGCTTGCACCAGAAGGCCGGCCAGCTCCGGCCTGGCGGTTAGGGAGGGCGGCGCCTATTGGTGCCAGCGGTTCAGGCAGTCTGGACCCCCCCCCCCTCGGACCGCTCGGCTCTAGGGCCGATCCAGCCATTCCCCACCCAATTGGGTCATGCCCGGCCCGGCCCCTCCCAGCCGGGCCGAGCCGGGCCGCGTCGTGCCGTGCTGAGCCGGGACGCACCGAGCCGGGCTGCACCGGGGCGCGCCGAGCCGGGTCGCGCCCCGCCGGGTCGGGTGGCGTCACATCGGGCATGGCCACTCCCTCTTCGTGTTGGGTCGCGCCCCTCAAGCCGGGACGCGCGAATCTTTGGGCCGGTCCAACACCCCTACCGGGTCAGTCCCGCCAAAACTGGGTGACCCGATCTGCCAGCCCAGTGGGTTTAACGGGTCGGGCCCGTTATTCACTTAAACGTGAATAACATAATGATAGTACGTCTGATTGACACGCCGTCTGTGGCAATAATATCCTTTCAAAGAGGCGGTCCTTTTTAGATACCCTAAGTGAGTTCTGGACAACTTTGGTAAACAGCCGGGTTTGGAATGAGCTTATTTCCAACCGGGCCACTGGAATGAAAAGGCCAATATCTCTCAGACAAGGCGTCCTTTTAAGGTGCCATCTATCGCGTTGAGTTCATTTTAACGAGACGGAACATTTGGATACATCAACACATGAATTCGTGATAGTTGATGTATCGAACCCCTTTAATCAAGAAGCGAACCCTCCCTGAATCGAGCATGCTGTGTGTGGGAACCCTAGAGATGGCTGTGATTGCGACGAATACTTTACTAGGATCCTCCATGGGTTCGACAACGAATATGACTGTACTTGGATCCTACACGGGTTCGGTAGAGAGGACGAATGTACTTGGATCCTCCATGGGTTCGACAATATTGAAGACTGTACTTGGATCCTACGTGGGTTTGGCAGTGAAGTTTAATGTACTTGTAATGAGCCATAAATTTCATGGATTTTTTTTCTTAAATTCTTTGGGATTTTACGAGTATGCAGTCTCTAACGGCACCTGATTCTGAGGCCCGATGTGCCCTGAATCAATTTCTGAAGTTTGTCTCGGGTACGTTCTGTGAATGAACGAGCGGGGTTTTCTAACATTTAAACCGGTGCTCAGAATCAAAATCTGAGGGCATCGATGAAACCACAGCGCTGGTAATTTCATAAGAAGAACTTTACTAGAGTTGCGTTTTCTCGAGAAGAGTTGTTTAAAAATGTGGTTTAAGGTTAAAGTGAAATAAAATTGTGTTACAAATTTTATTTATCTTTCCTAGGTGTTAGATCCTAGGTGTGGGATTTGGAGTGGGACCCATGGGTTGTTAACTTCCCATGAGAGGGTTAAAGGTGAGGTGGGGCCCACATGAGCCCCCACCTTTTCAAATTCCCTTACTCCTCTAAACCCCTTTTTAATTAAGCGACTCCTCCCCTCCTCACCTCCCATATTAATGCATGCCATCTAAACACTTAATTAATTTTACAACTTAAGATTAATTAATTATGTGTGTTTCGTTTTGAATTTTGCATTTTTGAAATGCATGGATTGAGTAATAACATAAGATGTGTCTTATTTTATTTGGGTTTAGCTTGTTGTGTTGAGTTTTTGGGGAAAGTTATAGTTTTTTAAGAGCTTCATCCTCCCGCGAAGAACTCCATCCTCTTCGTTGAAGAACACGAAGAACGTCGGCGCCAACACCAGATTCCTTATTCTCAACGATTGACGAAGTGGAGCAGTCATCCCGCGGAAACATCTACGGAACAGTGGAACATTCCCTTTCTTCATCAAGCTATCAACCTTTGTGAATCGAAGTAGGGGTTGTTTCATCGTTCAAGTATTATTATTTTGGTGTTCTTCGTTATTTATTGGCCGCTTGATATCAAAATAACAGGAGGAGGTCGGACCACACGAACACGGACGACCCACATCCCCCTTTTTGTTGTTGGTCTTCATTGTGGTTTGGAACGGAGGCAACGAGGTGCCGTTGCACCAAGCGGGAAAGAGAGAACCGTGGCCTAAGAGGGCCGCGGTGAAAAAGTGCGGAGCCGTCGTGCCGTGCCGATGAAGCTGAAGGGGGCAGTGGAAAAGGGCAGGCCATAGCGGAGGGGTGTGATGTCGTCGCGTAGCGCTAGAGCGCCAAGGACGGTCGCGGGCGGGGTGGGCCGTGGAGGAGGGGCGTGGCATCGGCGCGCCACGCCGGCTGGAAGAAGCCACAACCTTTGGCCCCGACAGTTTAGTAAGGGGGCGGCCGGATATCCGGTCGCTAGCGCTCTAGGAGGTGGGACCGGTAGGTCCCTCGCCAGATCTCTGGCCAGCCATTATGGCCAGCCGATTTGGGAAGTCCGGGGGTTGTAACCCCCAGCCAGCAAACAAGGGCGGGACCAACCATGAGGGGCCGTTGTTTCGAGACAAGGGGTGCGACGACTTCCCCCATTCTGGGTCTGCTAAGTGCACGGGCGCCCGTGCAGGGTCGAACAGCCCGCGCCGGGCCGGACCCGGACCCGGGTCGGGTCGACCCTGGGGGTAATGGGCCCGGTCGGACCGGCCCCAAACCCCCTATTTTCGGGTAGATCCGTTCAAACGCCCATAACATGGGATTTGGATATCCAAACGATGCATCGTCAGTTGCATTGCGATCCTTGGACCGAGGTGGTCATTTGGGAATATTAAACATAGGGTTTCAGAGAACTTTGGGTATGGCCGGGTTGGTTCGAACACGAAACCAATCGGGCCCTCGGAGCAGAAATGCTTATAACTTGAGCTTCGGACGACCAATTGACGTGCCATCGACTTTTTTGGATTCCTCTAAGTGAGATGGTTCGTTTGGATTACTCCACTCAAGGATTGGATGTAGCGGGAGTACGGTCAGGTTGGTTTTAGGTTATAAACCAACTGGGCCCCTGGGACAAAAAAGCCAATAACTCTCAGACTGGGCGTTCTATTGACGCACCGTCTGTCGCGTTGAGTTTCTATTGACGAGACAGATCTTTGTGATACATCAAACCTGGACTTTGTGACAGTTGATGTATCGACCCTTGGCTCAGGGAGCGAACCCTCCTGGAATCGAGCGTGCTATGTGTGGGAACCCTAGAGCTGGCTGCGACGAAGGTGACAACATTCATACAAGGATCCTCTATGGGTTCGATGAGGACAACTACCATACTAGGATCCTCAGTGGGTTCGACGAGGACGACTACAGTACAAGGATCCTCAGTGGGTTCGATGTGGATGACTACCGTACTAGGATCCTCTGTGGGTTTGATGACAACATCTACCGTACCGGGATCCTCCGTGGGTTCGAAGATGACATCTACCATGCTGGGATCCTCCGTGGGTTCGATGACGATGACTTCTAATCCTCTGTGGGTTCAGCAGCATTGTTGACTATACATGGATCCTCCGTGGGTTCGGCAGCGATGACTATTATACTTGGATCCTATGTGGATTTAGTAGCAATGACTACTATACTTGGATCCTCCATGGATTCTGCAGCGATGACTACTATAGTTGGATCCTCTATGGATTCGGCAGCGATGACTACTATACTTGGATCCACAGTAGATTTGGTAGTGACTCCTTCTGTACTAGAATCCTACATGGGATCGGCAGAGGAAATTATTCAGAGGCTACATCTAATCATCTCCACCTCTCTTTTGAAGTAGTATACCTGTGTGAGCTGAGTCTTGACTTTCAATCTTTATCTTCGATAAGATTGACTTGATTTCATGTGTGTATTGGGACGTACATTCCTGTTTGGATTGAGTTGTGATTTCTTGTGTGGACTAGGTTTTACTTGAGCTCGTGAGTTGGAGAAGAACTAGAATTGATGACTTAGGTATATGTATGGGAATATACCTAAGTAGTGTTGGTTGATACTTGTATTCATATCAATCCTCTGTGGTTTATCCTTTGTGGATTCTGGAGAACTACAGGAGGTTCGGGGTCCCTACTGAGTATCGTATACTCACCCCGGCATGGGCTACGCCTGTACCTCGTTGTGTTGGTTGTAGACGACGGACATCGTTGATCGTGGTTGAGGCTTGAGGAGCGGGACGGTACCCGGAGGTGGACTAACAGGTGGGACGTACACAGAGAGGACGACCGGACATGAGGAGCCGACGAGACTGACTGTAATCACCCTTTAGGTGGGAGTTCCGGACGATGAACTGATGGTTGCTACTTTGTCGTTTAGTTGTTGTACATTACTTTTCAGTTGTACTGCACTTTCAGTTGGGTTTGTATACTATCCCACTTACCTTCCAGCACTTACTTGTGTTTTCAGTTTACTTTGTGTTTACTTCAGTTTGCATAATTTGTGGTGTTTTTTTTCTAATATAATGGAAATGGCTTCCCTTTTATCAGGATTTACGACTTAGGTGCTAGTCTCCAACCCCTGGCCTATGGGAGGCGGCCTTGGGGTAGTCATGGCACGGGCCCTGAGGACGGGTCGTGAAAAATTGGTATCAGAGGAGTTCGGTCCTACAGCAGAACTCAGGACTCTAATATTTCTTCTATGTGAAGAAATAGTGTTAAGGGTATTGAGTTTGGTTATAAATCTAGGGAGTCCAGTGTTGGTGCGGCGGCCAACGTATCCATACACCAGGACCCTGACTTCTTCTTTCCGACTCAATGCACAAAGACATTGATTGCATGTGTGTTTCACTGTTTTCTTTATTATTACTTGTGTCAGCTCACCAGGTATACTATTTTGACCGTGGCACACCTGTCTCTTTTCAGGATGGCCCCACGATGGAAGCTAGCTGGGGTTCCGAGTGTTGTGTGAGAAGGAAGCCCACCGAGCGACGAGGACTCGGTGCAGGGCCCCATTACAGTGGAGGCACCAGCGGTACCTCTACCCGCCGAGCCACTGATGCCACCATCCCTAGACACTGGGAGTGCGCGTTGCCTTAGTCCACTGCCCAAGTTTCAGCATCAGAGAATGCCCAGGTTTCGTGGAGAGAAGGACCCTCAGACAGCCGATGATTGGCTGGAGGCTGTTGTTCAAGTTTTCAGATTGGTAGGGACACCAGCCGACCTCATGGTGATCCTTACGACGAGTCTCCTGCATGCGGCAGTAGGTAGATGGTGGATCCTGATGTTCCAAGTGCACGACGAGGCATCTCTACTTTGGAAGGAATTATAGAGCCTCTTCTGCTCGGAGTTCGTTCCAGCCACCCTCCGTGCGGTGCGCATTCAGGAGTTACTACAGCTGCGGCAGGGCAGCATGACTGTGGCCCAGTACTCAGCAAGGTTTACTGATCTCACGCGCTACTCCACAGACATGGTATGAGACCCGTTCTTCAGGGCCTAGACATTCGAGCAGGGACTGAGTAATGAGATCAGGGCTTCGATGATCTCCCTCAACATCCCGATATAGGCGGGGGTGCTGGAGAGAGCCCTTCTAGTGTAGAGTTTTCTCGCCGAGCAGTCACCAGCGGCGAGACCCTCTGCATGATGACCCGCAGTGGAGTCTTCTGCAACTGCCAGTAGATAGATGACGTAGAGGACCAAGAAGGCCAGAACATCAGATGATAAATCTTAGGATACGGGTCCGTTTGTGTGGGGAAAACAAAATAGATCTAGCCACACGAGGAGCAGATAGTTCTATGCATGCGGTGGGTAGGGTCACATGGCTCGAGACTACCTGACCCGCCCTGCAGATGAGCAGCAGGCTGTAGAGGGACCTCCCAGGAAGAGGTTTTACCGTGTAGGTCCGTAGGGAGCAATCGTACGAGGCAGAGGAGCTGGCCGAGCAGCGGGTGGTGGGCTACACTTTGAGGCCCTACCACCACCACCACTAGGAAGACCACCCAGACCGCAAGTAACTGGTAGACCGGGGAGAGCTCAACTTCAAGCAGATGAGCCCTATGACCATGGAGCTCCATGACCAAATGGACAGGAGCAGGACTAGCTCCAGACATGTAGACTTTGTTAATGTTGCTTATAGATTTGTTGATGTTTTGTTTGTGGATGCTTTTTGTCTTTGTACCTTGAGCTACAGTAATAAAATACACTTTTTCTTGTGATGTTTTCTTCCATGTCCTTTTTATGTAGTTGATACTAAGAGGTTCCGAATAAAACTGTTGACATGAACCTCACTTTCTAGATTCCTACTGGAGGAGACCTAGTGACCACACACTACTTCCGATAGTGTGACTCGACCGTTGGAGGCGAGATTTAGGGTTGGATCTCTTGGTAGTAGCGTCAAGGCCTAACGACGTCGTCCATGGAATGAAATAGTACCACTCATGTCAGGATTGACTGTATTAGGAAAAATATGTGGTTCATCCAGGGGATGAGACAATATTTCTCTTATCGGTAGAGGAGGAATCTTAGTAGCTCTTGTAGATCATAGACGAAGAAGGGTGGAGTTGAGTTCTTACATATGGCTTGTCTCACCCATTGTTCGTCGAGCGAATGGTTTACAGTTCTCACCAACTCAAAAGTCTCAGGTGTATCTTTTCTAATAAGGACATGAACATGAGATAGTGGAGATTTCCTAAGTTCTTCCAGGACTATGACATCAAGATAGTTTATACTCCTAGGAAGGGGAATGTAGTAGCTAATGCCCTCAGTAAAAGATCAGGAATTCAGCTGTTAGGAGTGACGAGACCACAGCTGGCCGCGTTTTCATATATCTGTTGTGGATAGTGTTGGAGTGTGTACGTGTAGAACCAGAGATGGTTCAGGCCATGATAGAGAAGGTCTAGGTCATTCCGTAGTGGATGAGGACAGCTCAGAGCTGACAGAAGTCTTATGCTGACAGGAGGCGGAGACCACTAGAGTTCGAGGATGGCAACCATGTTTTCTTACGGGTGTTGCCTATACGTAGATTAAGGAGATTTGGTCGGGGAGGCATGTTATCTCTTCCCTTCATCAGACCATTTTAGGTTCTCAGCAGGATAGGCCAAGTGGCTTATTGCCTGGCTCTTCTACCTCAGTTGCACCGGGTGCACGTCGTTTTCCACGTATCTCAGCTGAGGAGATATGTGCACGATCTGACGCATATCATTGACCATGGGGAGCTGGACATTGATGATGGGGCGACTTTTGCGGAGGTCCCGGTGGAGATCGAGGATCGACAGGAGTACGTCCTACATGGATGGTCGATACCTCTAGTGTGCATCAGGTGGCAGCACGGGATCCTCCTGGAGAGCACATGTGAGCAGGAGGCTCAGCTGCATGCTTAGTACCCTCATTTTTTCCCCTAGATTTTGATGTATCTTTATGAGGATGTAATGAACTTAGGTGAGAGTAATGTAAAGTACCGTAAATTTTAATGAAATTTTTTTCATAAATTCTTTTGGATTTTACGAGTATGCAGTCTCTGACGGCACCTGATTCCGTTGCCCGGTGTGCCCCGAATCAATTTCCTAAGTTTATCTCGGGTACGTTCAGTGAACGAATGAGCTGGTTTTTCTAACATTTGAACCGGTGCTCGGAATCGAAATCTGAGGGCACCGATGAAATAGCAGCGCTGATAATTTCTTAAGAAGACCTTTACTAGTGTTGCGTTTTCTCAGGAAGAGTCGTTTAAAAATGTGGTTTATGTGTAAAGAAAAATAAAATTGTGTTACAAATTTTATTTCTCTTTCCTAGGTGTTAGATCCTAGGTGTGGGAGTTGGAGTGGGACCCACGAGTTGTTAACTTCCCATGAGAAGATTAAAGGTGAGGTTAGGCCCACACGATTCCCCACCTTTTCAAATTCCCTAACTCCTCTAAACCCCTTTTTAATTAATTGACTCCTCCCCTCCTCACCTCCAACATTAATTCATGCCAACTAAACACTTAATTTAATTGACAACTTAATATTAAATAATTAGGTGTGTTTTGTTTTGAATTTTTGATTTTTGAAATGCATGGCTTGAGTAACAAAATAAGTGGTGTCTTATTTTATTTGGGTTTAGCTTGTTGTGTTTAGTTTTTGGGGAGAGTTATAGTTTTTGAAGAGCTTCATCCTCCTACGAAGAACTCCATCCACTTCATTGAAGAATGCGAAGAACGATGGTGCCAACCCTGGATTCCTTTTTCTCGACGATTGATGAAGCGGTGTCGTCATCCCGCGACAACATCTATAGTACAACAAAACTTTCCCTTTCTTTGTCACGCGATCAACCTTCATGAATCGAGGTAGGGGTTGTTTCATCGTTCAAGTATTTCTATTTTGACGTTCTTAATTATTTATTGGCCGCTTGTTATCAAAATAACGGGAGGAGGTCGGAACGCACAAACACGGTTTACCCTCCTCCCATTTTTGTTGTTGGTCTTCGTTGTGGTTTCGAACGGAGGTGACACGGTGTTGTTTCACCGCATGGGAACGAGAGAACCGTAGATGGAGCGAGCCGCGGTGAAAGAGCACGACACCGTCATGCGGTGCCGGTGAAGCCGAAGGTGGCCGCGTCCAAGAGAGGGCCGTAGCGGAGGGGTGTGGTGCTGTCGTGCCATGTTGGAGCACCAAGGAGGGCCGAGGTCGGGATGTGCCATGGCGGAGGGGGCGGTGCCGTCGCGCCGCGCCGGATAGTAGGTAGCTAGGGCATTTGGTCACGGCGGTTCAGCAAGGGGGCGGTCGGACATCCAGCCACTGGCGCTCAAGGAGGCGGGAACGACAGGTCCCGCGGCGGCTCTCCGGCTAGCTATTATGGCTGGCCGATTCGTAAAGTCTAGGGGTTGTAACCCTGGACGACAGACAAGGGAGGGCCCCACCATGAAGGGGGCATCGTTTCGAGACAAGGGGGAGATTCCTTCCCCCCTTCTGTGTCCACCCAGCGCACGGGCGCCCGTGTCGGGTCGGACCGCCCACGCCGTGTCGGACCGCCCGCACCGGGCCGGGCCGCCCGCGCTGGGTCAGGCTGCCCGCGTCGGGCCGGACCCCCGCGTCGGGCAGGACCACGCCGGCTGGGCCGGGCCGCGCCAGCCGGGCCAGGCCGCGCCTAACCGGGCTGGAGCGGGAGACGGGTCGGGTCGACCCTGTTCGGGCCAACCCAGGGGGTAATGGGTTGGGTCGGACCGGGCCTACACCCCCTAATTTCGGTCAGATCCGTTCAAACACCCATAACATAGGCTACGAACCTCTAAATGATGGACCGTCAGTTGCGTTGGGATCCTTGGATCGAGATGGTCGTTTAGGTGTATTACACTTAGGGTTTTAGAGAACTTTTGGTATGGACGGGTTGGTTCAAACACGAATCTAACCGGGCCCTCAGAGCCGAAACGCTTATAACTTGAGCTCCGGATGTCTGATTGGCGTGCCGTTGACTTTGTTGGATTCCTCATAGTGAGACGGTTCTTTTGGATTACTCCGCTTGAGTTTTGGATGCCACTAGAGTATAGTCAGGTTTGTTTTATCTTAAAAACCAACCGGGACCCTAGGACGAAAAAGCCAATAACTCTCAGACCGGGCATCCGATTGTCGCGCCGTCTATCATGATGAGTTCCTTTTGACGAGACGGAACTTTGTGATACATCATCCCTGGACTTCTTGATAGTTGATGTATCTACCCTTGGCTCATGGAGCGGACCCTCCTGGAATCGATCGTGCTGTGTGCTGGAACCCTAGAGCTGGCTGCGACGAAGATGACGACTTTCGTACATGGAACCTCTGTGGGTTCGATGAGGACGACTACTGTACCTGGATACTCAGTGGGTTTGACGAGGACAACTACCATACTAGGATCCTCAGTGGGTTCGATGAGGACGACTACCGTACTAGGATCCTCGGTGGCTTCGATGACGACGTCTACCGTACCGGGATCCTCCGTTGGTTCGACGACGACGTCTACCATGCTGGGATCCTCTGTGGGTTCGACGACGATGACTTCCGTACTAGGATCCTTTGTGGGTTCAGCAGTGTTGTCGACTGTACTTGGATCCTCTGTGGGTTCAGCAACGATTACTACTATATTTGGATCCTCCGTGGATTCGGCAACGATGACTAATATACTTGGATCCTCCATGGATTCAGTAGCGATGACTACTATACTTGGATCCTCTGTGGATTCGGCAGTGATGAATACTATACTTGGATCCACTGCGGATTCGGCGGTGATGAATTTTGTACTATAATCCTATGTGGGATCGACAGAGGAAATGATTCAGAGGCTAAATCTAATCATCTCCACCTCTCTTCAGAAATAGTATACCTGTGTGAGCTGAGTCTTGACTTTCAATCTTTATCATCGATAAGATTGACTTGCTTTCCTGTGTGGATTGGGACATACTTTCCTATGTGGATTGAGTTATGCTTTCCTGTGTGGACTGGGTTGTACTTGAGCTCTTCAGTTGGAGTAGACCTGGAATTGATGACTTAGGTATATGTATGGGCATATACCTAAGTAGTGTTGGTTGATACTTGTATTCGTATCTTTCCTTTGTGGTTTATCCTTTGTTGATTCTGGAGACCTTCGGGAGTCTCGGGGTACCTATTGAGTATCATATACACACCCCTTCATAGGCTAAACCTGCACCTCATTGTGTTGGTTGCATATGACGGACATCGCTGATCATGGTTGAGGATTGAGGAGTGGGACAGTACCCGGAGGTGGACTAATAGGTGGGAAGTACACGGAGAGGATGCCCGAAATCGAGGAGCCAACAAGACTGACTGTACTCACCCTTCAGGTGGGAGTTCCGTAGGACGACCTGGTGGTTGCTGCTTTGTCTTTCAGTTTTTGTACTTTACTTTTCAGTTGTACTGCACTTTCAGTTGGGTTTGTATATTGGACCACTTACCTTCAAGCACTTACTTGTGTTTCCAGTTTACATAGTGTTTACATCATTTTGCGTACACTGTGGTGATTGTTTTCTTTTATTAAGGTAATGCCTTCCCTTTTATCTGGATTTACGCCTTAGGTGCTAGTCACCAGCCCCTGGCCTATGGGTGGCGGGCTTGGGGTAGTCACGGAACGAGCCCCGAGGACGGGTCATGACAGTACATGGATCCTATGTGGGTTCAGCAGCGATGACATCTGTACTTGAATCCTACGTGGGTTCGGCATAAGAGATGATTGAGAGGCTACATCTAATCATCTCAATCCCTCTTCAAAAGTAGTATACCAGTGTGAGATGAGTTGTGCCTTATAAATCCTTATCATTTATTTGATTGACTTCTTTCCTGTGTGGACTGGATTGTGCTTGGGCATGGATGTTGAAGCCTAACTGAGATTGATGACTTAGGTATATGTATGGGTATATACCTAAGTAGATTTGGTTGATACTTCTTGTTTGGATCGTTACTTTGTGTTTATCATTCTTAGATTCTAGGAGACCGCAGAGGGTCTCGGGGTCCCTAATGAGTAACGTTATACTCACCCCTGCACGGGAAATGCCCTCACTACATTATGTTGGTTGTAGACGATGGACAACAGTGATCATTGTTGAGGCTTGTGGAGCTGGACAGTGTTTGGCGGAGGACCACCTGGTGGGATGTACACGGAGCGGATGAACGGACCAAAGGTACTGACAAGACTATATGTACCCACCCTTCAGGTGGGATTCCCGAAGGACGACTCAGTGGTTGCTACTTTACTTTACAGTTGTTGTACTTTCTTCCTCAGTTGTACTGTACATTCAGTTGGGTTTGTATACTGGCCCATTTACATTCCAGCACTTACTTTTGTACTCGGTTTTACATAGTGCTTACTTCACATGCGTACTCTGTTGTGTTTGTTTACTTTTATAAATGAAATGCCTTCCCTTTTTACCGGGATTTATGCATTTGGTGCTAGTCGCCAGCCACTGGCCTATGGAAGGCAGGATTTGGGTAGTCACAGCATGGGCCTTGAGGATGGGTCGTGAAAAATTGGTATCAGAGGAGTCGGTTCTACCATAGAAATCAGTACTCTGATAATTTCATTCTATGAATTAATAGTTTTCAATGTATTGAGTGTGGTTATAAGTCCAGGGAGTCTAGTGTTAGTGTGGCGGCCGACGTATCCATACACCAGGACCCTGACTTCTGGTTTCCGACTCAGTGCACGAAAACATTGATTGCATGTGTGATTTAAAAGTTTTCTTTGTGATCACATTGTGTCAGCTCACCAGGTATACTGTACTGACTCTGGTGCACCTATTTCTTTTCAGGATGGCCCCATGAAGGCAGCCAGCTAGGGTTTTGAGCTACATGCAAGATGTCACCCCACCGAGCAATGAAAACTCAGTGCAGGGCCCCATTAAAGTGGCGGTACCAGTGGTACCACTACCCGCTGAGCCACCAATACCACCAACCTCAGTAGTAGAGAGTGCACACCACCTTATTGAACTACATGAGTTTTAGCGACAGAGGCCGCCCAGGTTCCATGGAGAGATGGATCCTCAGGCACATGAGGATTGGATGGAGGCTATCGTCAGAGTCTTCAGATTGGTAGGGATACCAGCTAACCATATGGTGATTCTTGTCACGAGTCTACTACACGCAGAAGTAGGTAGATGGTGGAGCCTGATGCTCCAGGTGCACGAAGAGGCATCAAAAACATTAGACGGACTTTGAGAGGCTCTTCTTCTCTGAGTTTTTTCCAGCCACCCACCGTGCGGTGCGCATCCAGGAGTTACTACTTCTGCGGCAGGACAGCATGACAGTAGCCCAGTACTCAGCGAGATTTACCAACCTCTCACGCCACTCCAGAGACATGGTACTGGACCCATTCTTCCGAGCCTGGACCACTAACCAGGGACATAGGAATGATATCAGGATTTGATGATCTCACTCGGCATTCTGACGCAGGCAAGAGTAATGGAGTGAGCCCTTCTTGTGGAGAGATTTCTTGTTGAGCCGATGTCAGTAGCGAGACCCACCATAAGGAGACACGTAGTGGAGACTTCTGTAGCCGGCAGTAGAAAGATGTCACAGAGATCCATGCAGACCAGGCCATCAGGTGGGCGACCTCAGGATACTGGTTCGGATTTGCGGGGCACACGAAGCAGAGCCAGCCATACAAGGGGCAAGCATTGCTAGGCATGCGGCGGGCAGGGTGACATGGCTCATGACTGCCCGACCCACCATGCAGTAGAGTAGAAGATAGTTGAGGGACCTCCCAGGAAGAGGTAGAGTTTTGACTGTGGAGATCCGCATAGAGAAGGAAGACGAGGAAGAGGAGCTGGCCGAGCAGCGGGTGGTTGACGATTCTTCGAGACTCTACCACCATCACAACCAGAAGGACCACCCCGACCACATGGAGCTAGCAAACAAAGGCAGGCTTAGCTCCAGGTAGTCTAGGCCTATGACCACGGCGCACCTGATATGATTTGAGGTACTATCTGTGTCTCTTATACCCTTTCTGTAGTTCTTATTGACAGAGGAGGGAGTCATTATTTTATTGTTTCTACCCTTTTTCGTAGAATGGAGATTCTGACAGAGCCGTTGGCTCGATCCTTATGGCTCGAGACTCCTAGGATAGAATACTCGATGATTACACACTAGTGCCAGCAGTTTGAGCTTACTCTAGGATGTGAGAGCTTCGGCTGGGATCTTCTTGTATCAGCATCGAGGCATTACAACGTCATCATTGGTATGGAATGACTGTCTATATCCCATGCTCTGATTAACTACATTAGGTGCAAAGTGTTGTGTATCCACACAAATGGGATCAGGTTCTCCTTCACCAGCGATAAGGGAGCCTTTCCTGCGCAGGATTGTCTTACACAGAGGATAGGGCAGCCAATCACACATCAGTTGGCTAATCTCATCCTAAGAGCGGTTGATGTGTGGAGTCCAAGTTTTCCTGTTGTGGTGTATCAGTATGCTGATGTTTTTCCTGACGAAGTTCCAGGACTACCTCCTCGTAGAGAGGTAGGTTTCTATATAGACCTGTACGCCAGGAAAACAACGATATCTACTCCAGCATATCATATGGCACCCGCCGAGCTTCGTGATCTGTGGGCACAGCTAGAGGACTTGTAGGGAAAGGGATTCATCATACCTAGTTTTTCACCCTGGGCTTCAATGATTTTATTCACCAAGAAGACGGATGGGAGCTTACAATTGTGTGTCGACTACCATCGCCTAAATCAGGTGACTGTGAAGAACAAGTATCCACTCCTTAGGATTTAATACCTCTTTGATCAGCTCAAGGTATCACAATGGTTCTCAATGATAGACATTAGGTCAGGCTATCATCATCTCAAAGTTCGATATGAGGATGTGCAGAAGATGTCCTTCAGGTGTTGGTATGGATACTACGAGTTCTTAGTTATTCCCTTCGGCGTAACCAACTCTCCAGCGGTGTTCATGAGTCTCATGTACATGATCTTTCATACTTACTTCGATTGTTTTGTCGTAGTCTTCATCGACGACATATTGATTTACTCGACTACTGAGGAGAAGAATGCCTACCACTTGCAGGTTGTACTGGATACGCTCCGAGAGCACCATATTTATAGTAAGAACTCAGAGTGCCAGTTCTAGATTCGAGAGGTTCATTTTCTGGGACACGTCATCTCAGAGGCTGGGTTTTCAGTGGACCCAGCGAAGATCGAGGCGGTACTTGTTTGGGATCCACCTAGGATCATGACGGCGGTGCGGAGTTTCCTAGTTCTGGCTAGGTACTATCGGGGATTTCTTCCAGACTTCTCCAAATTTGCAGCCCCACTTCTAACTTTGACAAAGAACGGGAAACCCTCCGTGTGGTTATATGGATGCTAGTAGAGCTTTCAAGAGCTGAGACAGAGATTGACTAGTGCGCCCATCTTGAGGCAACCATAGGAGGGTGTTGGGTACGTGGATTACTGCGACGCATTAGGGACTGGAATTGGGTGTGTCCCGATGCAGGAGCAAGCAGTGATCATTTACAGTTCATGGCAGTTGAGGCGCCACGAGCAGAACTACGCTACCCATGACCTGGAGTTAGCAGTAGTGGTTTTTGCCCTGAATATGTGGTGGCACTATATAATGGGGGAGCACTTTACAGTATACTCTGATCTCCAGAGTCTCAGGTATGTCTTCTCACGGAAGGACCTGAACCGGAGATAGCGGCGATGGCTCAAGTACCTCCAAGACTATAAAATTAATATAGTCTATAATCCTGGGAAGGGGAATGTAGTAGCTGATTCTCTCGGCAGGAGATCGGGCATAAAACTTCTAGGGGAGGCAACAGAGGAGCTAGCCGTGTTGTAGATATCGTTCATGGATAGAGATGGGGCAGCCTTTCTACAGTATCTCACAGTCACTCCTCCACTACATCAGCAGGTCAGAGAGGCACAACATGGGGACGTTGACTATGAGACGTGACGTGCTCCTATTTCCACAGGGAAGGTGCCTGATGAATTTTCTGAAGGGGGAGAGCACGTCATCCTCTTCAGGGGACATACCACGGTACCAGTTGCACTGTAGGAGGAAGTGCTAAAGGTGTTTCACACTTCCACTCTTGCGGTACATCCAGGAGTGGAGAAGATGTACCAAGACCCTTGACGACAGCACTGGTGGTTGGGTATGAAGAAAGTTGTAGCAGAGTTCGTTTCACAATGCCTCACTTGCCAACAATAGTAGGTAGAGCACCAAGTACCAACAGGCTTGGTGCATCCCTTAGAGGTTTTGTAGTGGAGGTGGGATGGGATATCCATGGATTTCATGATGGGGCTTCCACGTACATTGGTAGAGTGCTGTCATGGGCGCCCTAAAATGATTAGTGTGATTTTGGGGTACTTAGGTGCAGCAGAGTGGCTGACCAAGGTCGTCTCTCAAAGGAGGAAGTGAATTAAAACAATTTTTAGAGGTATTCTAGAAATAAAATAAAAGATCATAAAAATACTACTTGAAAGGATGGGGGTGGTTGTTTATAGTTTATGAATCTAGAAGAAGTTTTCTGGAAGAAGACTGTATTTTTTTTTGTTTTTAGTTTTGAAATGAAGTTTGATTAAAATGACACAACAAAAAGATGTTTGTTTAGACAATATTTAAAAGAATTAATCGATCTAACTATACATCTTCAATAATTTATTAATCATTATCATTTAAATTAATATTCACTTAATTATGATCCCTTAATTTTTTAAATCTTGAACCCTACTAGAATTAACTTTACCATGAAGATTGAAGTGAATTTAACCTTAGGCTAACTTCAGAACATTCAATCGCAACACCCTGCGTTTATTGATGTTATAAAATTAGCTTATGGTCAGTGGTAAATTAAGGCACATACCCACTATGGAAATGAGGATTAATTGAGTTTAGAGATTATATTTGAACTCTAAAAATTGATCCCGTGTGGTTTTGAATTACCGGTTAAGTTTGCGCTCTCACAGTTCACACAATTCCCAACCTCGCGTGTTTTTTGTTAACTATTCAATTTCTTGATTAGTTTCAATTAAATTAGAAACTCAATTAATAGATCATAATACGTGAATTACAGTAGATCATTGATTCAAAATAAATGAATGAAGAAGGATAGAGGTCGATCGATTACTAAAAAGAAAAACTCTTTCATGGGTGGTGCAGTCATCGTGGAGACGTTTTGCATAAGCAATGGATTGAAAGGGTAGAACACAATATTGTCTCCAATATTGATTCCAACCCAATTAAGAAGATTAATAGAAGAATAATAGGGATGAACACAAAAAATTATTTGAAGAAAAATTCAAGAAACAAACATGAAAGAAAAGAAATACAAAGAAGAGGTGGGAGAGGAGAGCCTTTTTGGAAGAGAGGATTGCACAAATTATTACTTCTTCCAAGAGTCGTAAGGGGCTCCCAAGAGACACCCTTTCGTCCACACCTTCCCAAAGCCTCTATCAGCCCTCTCAAAGAGTTAAAACCCCCTTTAAATAGAGTTTGTGAGGGCTAGGGATACATAACTTTTTAAGTGTGAAATGAAAAACTCGGCCAAATATTTTATTCCGTGTTTCACCGCCTATTTGACCTCCATCACGCATTATTTGACCGGCCTTCCCGAAGGATAATTTGTTTCAAATCATGTCCCCGAGCGTTCCTCAAACTTTGGGCTCAATCTAAACCCGGATGTAGACGATATGGCCCAAATACAGAACCCATGTCCATTTTGCCGAGTCCATCCCACCATTGGATTAATGGCCCATTTAATCCATCCGAATTCACTCTTTAGCTCTAGTGTCCTGAATGAAATTTCTAGAAAATAAAGTTAAAAACACTTTTACAAAATTTAAAATTCAAATAACAAATATAAAAATATTTATCTTTGAAATACTACAGTGCACTATTAAGGGTAAAACTGGAATTTTCACCAAATATTCAAATGAATGATCAAATCACAAATATTTTATAAATAAACATATTAAACACAATGTGAGGAAATTATATCATTTATTATCAATAAAATATTCATCAAAATAGTGTTTTATCAACTCCCCCACACTTACCCTTTTGCACTCCTGAGCAAAACCTCATATCAAGTATACATCAATATCAAATCAAAACCAATTTTAAAACACATATCCTTGAGATCAATCATTTTCACACCAAGAATCAAAAGATATCATGCCTCATAAAAAACCTTATTTCATGTTCTCCATTTATATCATTCAATATATTTCCACTTCATTTATCCTCCCATTCACAAAACACTTACCTCGCTTGAATTTTCTCTTATTACACAAATGTCATTTTTTTGCAATGTCTTTCTCATCCAAACTCATACAAGGGTCACCATAGGCTTGATAGATTCCTACATCGCTACCCGATGTGAGTCAAGGACATATTTTTATCATGAGGACTTTCTAGGGTTGTTCTGTGGCTTTCGTTTGGTAGGATTTAGATGTGAAAAAAAATTCTGAGGCTGGATGAGGAGGGCTTGACTCTTTTTGAAGAAAAATTGCATTAATCTAATTTTCACTTAAATATGGTCTTCTCCTTAATCCCTAGAGAATTAATTCAGATCCATCATCATGAAAAGTGAAGAAATGTTTACACCATTCATAATTTCAGCATAAAAAATTTCAATCTACTCAAACATGATTTTCTTGAAATCTCCAGATGGGCACAACTTTCCACCTCAATTAGAAGCTCCAGAAAAGGCACAGCTTCAGTTGTCATGAATCCTCCAGAAAAGGAACATCTTTCAATATAATGAATTTCTTCAGTATAAAACACATCACTTCAGAATTTAATTTTCCACCCTAAGTATCACAGAATGTGGTGGAACAACACAATATAGATTCCCCCACACTTAAGCTCAACTAGATTATGCAATTTCACTTCAAGAGTTGGTTGGATAGGGAAAATTGTCTTGTAATGTGGCTGACCTAATAGGATTTCCATGGATTCTAAGGGCTAAAAAGATTAAATATTCAAGGTAGGCCATTATCAAAAAGGATTCTTTGAAATAGGGGCTTTAATACCAAACAAATGCCTCAATCATTTAAACATATGTACCTCAAACCCTCAAATTTTGATTGGAATACATCAAATTCTGGTTAAATCAATCATGGTTTGGTTCTCTCAAGAAGTGAGTTGAATGTAAAGAATATAAAAATAATGGTTTAGAAGCCTCACAGGAAAGTGATTTGAAATATAAAGGCCGTGTGATGTGGTATGGGATTCAAAATTCAGCGTACATTCCATGAAATTACTAAATATTTGAACTTGAAACAAAGTCATTTCAGCATTCATTTAAGCTCAGTTTCATGGGATAAATTGTTTCACTAATTTATATGCATTTAAAAATTGTGATGAGAATCATTTTAGCTCAAAAATTTCAAAAACACAAAGAAATTTGAAAAAATAAACACACAAAATTAGGAAAACACAAATTTTTTTTTGGTTTTTTGTTTAAAATAGGAAAATTGGAAAACAATTTAAATTACTAAACTAAATGGTTCCCTCCCCCACACTTAAAATATTTCATTGTCCTCAATGAGAACCTATGAGATGATATATGCACATGAAATGCTGAATTTTTAAATAGGACAAATAATATAAAAGTGAAAGGGTTAGGAACAACCTGATGTGATCAAGTGATGATGGGGTCATGCAGTGTGATAAAATCCACTACATCAGTAGGAAGTCCCCCAATGTATATCTTCAAACGTTGCCCATTGACTGTAAAGCTCCTTCCAGTGTCCTCTTGTGTGATCTCCACTGCACCATAAGGAAAAACATTAGATACAATATAAGGATCTAACCATCTGGAACACAACTTACCAGGCATCATCTTGAGTCGTGGACTATAGAGAAAAACTTTCTGTCCAACATGAAAGTCCCTTTGTTGGATCATTTTTTCATGAGCTTCTTTTGATCTTTCCTTGTAGAGCCTTGAGTTCTCATATGATGACAGTCGAATCTCCTCAAGCTCTTGAATTTTCAACTTCCTTTGAATTCCAGCTTGGGCCAAATCCATGTTGCATTTCTTTATAGCCCAATATGCCCGATGATCGACTTCCACTGGGAGATGACATGCTTTCCCAAAAACAATCCGAAATGGGTAGATACCAATGGGGGTCTTTTATGCTATCCTATAAGCCCACAATGTATCATCCAAGCGCTTGCTCCAATCCTTCCTATTTGGCTGCACAATTTTCTCTAATATTTGTTTCAGCTCACGATTTGAAACCTCAGCCTGGCCATTTTTTGGGGGTTTTATGGTGTTGATGTTTTGTGTGTCACCCCATACTTTCGAACGAGGGAAGAGAAATTCCTATTGCAAATGTGTGTCCCTTGGTCACTGATCATGGCCTTTGGTACTCCAAACCTGCAAAAAATCTATGCTTTGACAAAGTCCACAACAACATGAGAATCGTCAGTCCTGGTGGCCTTGGCCTCCACCCATTTGCTCACATAATCAACAAAAACCAAAATAAACAAGAAACCATATGAACTTCGAAAAGGACCAATAAAATCAATTCCCCATACATCAAAAATCTCATAGAATAGTATGGGTTGTTGGGGCATTTCATGTCTCCTAGAAATGTTCCCAGTGTGTTGGCAACGAGAGCATGGCTTACAAAACACATGGGCATCATGGAATAAGCTAGGACAATATAATACAGAGTCCAAAACCTTCCTAGCTGTTCGTTGGGGTCCAAAGTGTCCACCACCATCAAGTGTATGACAGAAATGCAAAACAGAATCAAACTCATGATCGGGAACACACCGCCTAGTGACTTGGTGACTGCACATGTGCCAGAGGTAAGGATCATCCCACACATAAAACCTAGACTCACTTTTTAATTTTTGGACTTGATGTTTCTTTAAATTTGCAGGGATTTCAGAGGAAACAATGTAGTTAAATAATCTGCATACCAAGGATGCGTACCTGAGATGGAATAAATATGCTCATCGGGGAAATTGTCCCGAAGTGGTACATGGTCCAAGGTGTCTTCCTCTAGTGTGTGAGTAATCCTACTCATGTGGTCTGCCACCAAATTCTCTGATCCCTTCTTGTCCTTTATCTCGATGTCAAACTCTTGAAGAAGGAGCATCCAATGGATAATTTGTGGCTTTGCATCTGGCTTCTTCAAGAGGTACCTCAGAGCTGCATGGTCAGAAAAAAAACTACTTTAGAGCCCAATAAATATGAACGAAATTTATATAAAGAAAATATGACAGCAAGAAACTCCTTTTCCATGGTTGTGTAGTTTTATTGGGCTGAATCCAGTGTCCTTGATGCATAGGCGATCACATGTGAACGTCCCTCCACCCTCTGAGATAAGACTGCTCCAACCGCAAAGTTGGAGGCGTCACACATAATCTCAAAAGGAATCTCCCATCTTGGGGGCTGTATGATAGGTGGAGTGGTCAGACACTTCTTTAGCTCATCAAAGGAAGTCCTACAAGAATCGTCAAACACAAAATCAGAATCTTTTTGAAGTAATCGTGACATAAGAAGAGCAATCTTACTAAAATCTTTGATGAAGCGCCGAAAAAATCATGCATGCTCTAGGAAAGATCTAACATCACGCACACATGATGGATAGGGTAAGGATGAAATAATGTCTACCTTAGATCTATCAACCTCTATCCCATGTTTTGACACTACATTCCGTAAGACAATTACATGCTCTACCATAAAATGACACTTTTCAAAGTTCAGGACCATATTCTTCTCAATACAACGATTCAACACCTTTCCCAAAATAATTAGACATTCATCAAATGAAGACCCATACACTTTAAAATCATCCATAAATACCTACATGAAGGTCTCAATAAAATCGTAAAAATACTCACCATGAATCTCTGGAAGGTACCTGGGGTGTTGAAAAGTCCAAATGGCATCCTACGGTAGGCAAATGTGCCAAACGGACAGGTGAATATAGTCTTCTCCTGATCCTCTGGAGCTATAGGAACCTGAAAATATCCAGAAACTCCATCCAAGAAACAATAGTGTGTCTTCCCAGCTAGTCTCTCAAGCATCTAATTAATAAATGGGAGGGGGAAATGGTCCTTGCGAGTGGAATGATTTAGTTTCCTATAATCAATACACACACGCCAACTGTTTTTCACACTCATTGGAACTAACTCATCTTTCTCATTTTTAACAACAGTAACACAAATTTTCTTCAGCACAACATGAATAGGACTTACCCACTGAGAATATGAAATGGGAATGATTATACCTACCTCGAGAAATTTCTCAACTTCTTTTTAACAACTTCCAGGAGGGTGGTATTGAGTCTCCTTTGTGGTTGTCTCACCGGTTTATCCCCAGCCACCAAGAGAATCCTATGCATGCAAATGGAGGGGCTAATACCTGATATGTCTGCCAATGTCCAAACAATTTCCCTAATGTTATCTCTCAAAAGATTCAAAAGTGCTTCTTCATGTTCAAAAGAGAGATTTTTATCAATGATAACAGGTAATCTATCACCACTCAGCAAGTATGCATATTTAAGATTTGGGGGCAATGGCTTGAGTTCCAATGTAGGAGGGTGTAGTATGTATGGAGACATTGAAGGAACCGAAATATGTGCACAAAGAGCATCAGTATCAGAATATACATCATCAAAATCAGAGAATAAAGCATCAAATCCATCATCATACTTTATAGCCATGTCATAATCAGAGTTCACATGATCAAAATCAGAATATGATTCCATTTCAAAATCAAATCTTAGAGAGTCTTTTTCCTTAGAAACGAGTGTGGAAGTAATTTTAGACATCAAACTAGAACCAATACTCATAATCTACCTAAGCATAGGACAATCCAATTATATTGAGTTTTTATTTGGTGGTTCAAAATGGGAGATAACAAAAGAAGAATGGTCCTCTAAGGGGTACTTCATGGAATCCATAACATTAAATATCACAACTTCATCTCCAAACTCCATGGAAAGTGTACCCTCATTGACATTTATGATAGTTTTTGCAGTCTTGAGGAAGGGCCTATCTAAGATAATGGGGGCATGAGAACTTACCTGATCATCCTCCATGTTAAGCACATAGAAGTCTGCTGGAAAGATCATGTATCTTACTCGGACAAGGACATCCTCAAGGACTCCTGCTGGATATGCCGTAGCTCTATTCGCCAATTACACCACTACTCTTGTTGGCTTCAACTCACCAACCTGCAAGGAAGAGAATACAGAGTGAGGCATCACATTTATTGAAGCTCCTAAATCACAAAGAGCATCATAGAAGTGCAACTCCCCTATGGTACATGGGATGGTGAATGTCCCGGGATCCTTGAACTCTGTTGGCATTGCTAGAGTTGGTTTAATGAGTGCCGAGACATTCCTTCCAAGGTTGATCCTCTCATTTCTCTTGAGCCCTCTTCGATTGGTGCAGAGTTCTTTTATGAAGTTGGCATACCTTGGGATTTTATTAATGGCTTCAAGTAGAGGAATGTTGATCTCCACACGCTTGAATGTGTCCAAAACCTCCTTTTGCATTGCTTCTTCATCCATCTTCTTGGTTTGAACAACCCTATTGGTAAAAAAATGGGTTTAGAAGGAACATCATCAATATTTTTCTTACCTTTATCTTTCTCCTTGGATTTCTCATCAGTTGGTAAGGAATGCGGCTTCTCTAGAGTTGAGGTAAATCCCGGTGGAATGGTAGGTACAGATGTATCGTTCATTTTCATCCCACTTCTCAATGTGATGGCACTACCATTCCCCTTTGGATTTGGAGTGGGTTGGGAAGGTAGATTTCCGGAATTCTTACTTACAAGTTCATGGAGGGTGGTGGAAATCTGGCTCATTTGAGTCGTTAACTTCCTCAGCTCCAAACATTTACTCTTCAGCTCATTCTATTGATTAAGAAAAATTTTCTTCAAAAGATCATCAGTATTATAATCTACCTTTGGTGGGGGATTCCCTTGTTGTTGGCTTGTTGATGTTTGAGCTTCAAATCTCCTTTGGGGTTGTTGGAAACCCTGCTTGTAAGGCAGAGGCTGCTAGAAGTTTTGTAGAATGGTTGGCCTTTGTTGTTGTCCAGAGACATACCTCATGTCCGGTTGATATTTCCACCCTTGGTTGTATGTTAGAGCAAATGAATCAAACTTCTTTTGGGGATATGGTTGTTGTTGTGCTGAAATGGTCTCCCTGGGAATACTGCTGTGCAATCCACTGTCTCTTGTAGTTGTGGGCAACAGTCAGTTGGGTGGCCTGTCATAGTGTAAATGCCACATGGCCTTGAAGGAGGGGGTAGAGATGTCTTTTGTGCCAAAGAAATTTTCCTCACTATAGTTGTCAATTCTTCTAACTTAGTATCAATCAAATGACTTTCAAGAGAAGAAGGACTTACCTGATGTACTCCCCTGACATGTGGTGTACCTCTATCACCAAATTGTTGGGAGTTTTGGGACATCTTGTCGATCAATGCTCATGCGGATGATGGTGTTTTTTCCACCAATGCTCCTCCAGCCACATCATCCACCATGCTTCTCTACATAGGTGTGAGTCCTTCATAGAAGTATTGGATGAGGAGTTTCTCACTGATTTGGTGATGTGGATAGCTTGCGCACAACTTGTTGAATCTCTCCCAGTTATCATACATTGACTCCCCTTGGGCTTGCTTGATCCCCAATATCTTCTTTCGAATGTATTTTTTCCATGATGTTAGAAAAAATCTTTGCATGAAAAGATGTTTCAAATCATTCCAACTTGTTACATCTTCAGGTTGCAAATAATACATCTAATCTTTTGCAGCTCCATCAAGTGAGAATGGGAATGCTCTTAATTTAATTTGATCTTCAGAAACATTTCTTGGTTTTAAAGTTGAGAAAACCACATTAAATTCCTTAAGGTGTTTGTTGGTATCCTCACCAGATAATCCATGAAACTTTGGAAGAAGGTGAATTAATACAGATTTCAATTCATAGTCCGATTCGAGATTTGGGTATGCAATACAATTTGGTTGATAGTCAATATTAGGTGCAGCCAATTCTCGAATGGTTATATTAAGTTAATTTACATTATTTCCAGCCATTGGTTCCTCTTTTATGTTTGAATTTGAATTTCTTCCAATTTCAATGTTTCCAGAAGAGAGGAATTACCCAATTGGTTGAATATTGAAACTTCTCGTAGATTGAGAATGTCTGATTCGTTCCCTAAGGCTACGTTCAATCTCAGGGTCAAGATCTAAGAGATCTTTGGGATTAGTTCGTGTCATAAATAAATGAAAGATGAAAAGAAGGAAATTGGACCATAGTAAAATAAAAATTAGAAGTTTGAGTTGATGGTACAAAAAGAAGTATAAGGAAATAAAAGAATGAGAAAAAAATCAGATTGGGTAAAGATGGAAGAAATAAGAGAGGAAGAGAATAAAATGTAAAACAAAATAAAAAACTCTAATTAGTTGAAATAATTACATGCCTCCCCGACAACGGAACCAATTTAGTAGAGCACTGTCGTGGGTGCCCTCAAATGATTAGTGTGATTTTGGGGTACTTAGGTGCAGCAGAGTGGATGACCAAAGTCGTCTCTAAAAAGAGGAAGTGAATTAAAACAATTTTTAGAGGTATTCTAGAAATAAAATAAAAGAGAATAAAAACACTACCTGAAAGGATGGGGGTGGTTGTTTATTGTTTATGAATCTAGAAGAAGTTTGCTGGAAGAAGATTGTTTTTTTTTTGTTTTTTTTTCAAATAATGTTTGATTAAAATGACACAACAAAAAGATATTTGTTTAGACAATATTTAAAAGATGTAATCGATCTAACTCTACCTCTTCAATCATTTATTAATCATTATCATTTAAATTAATATTCACTTAGTTATTATCCCTTAATTCTTTAAATCCCGAACCCTACGAGAATTAACTTTACCTTAAAGATTGAAGTGAATTTAACCTTAGGCTAACTTCAGAACATGCAATCGCAACACCCTGCTTTGATTGATGTTCTAAAATTAGATTATGGTCAGTGGTAAATTAAGGCACATAACCACTATGTAAATGAGGATTAATTGAGTATATAGATTATATTTGAACTCTACAAATTGATCCCGTGTGGTTTTTAATTACCAGTTAAGGATGCGCTCTCACAGTTCACACAATTCCCAACATCGCGTGTTTTGTGTTAACTATTCAATTGCTCGCTTAGTTTAATTTAAATTAAAAAATCAATTAATAGATCATAATATGTGAATTACAGTAGCTCATTGATTCAAAATAAATGAATGAAGAAGGATAGAGGTCGATCGATTACTAAGTAGAACTACTCTTCCATGGGTGGTGTAGTCATCGTGGAGACGTTTTGCATAAGCAAAGGATTGAAAAGGTAGAACCCAATATTGTCTCCAATATTGATTCCAACCCAATTAAGAAGATTAATAGAAGAAGAAGAGGGATGAAAATAGAAGATTATTTGAAGAAAAATTCAATAAACAAACATGAAGAAAAGAAATACAAAGAAGAGGTGGGAGAGGAGGGCATTTTTGGAAGAGAGGTTTTCTCAAATGCTTACTTCTTCCAAGAGTTGTAAGGGGCTCCCAAGAGACAACATTTTGGCCAAACCTTCCCAATGCCACTACCATCCCTCTCAAAGAGTTAAAATCCCCTTTAAATAGAGTTTGTGAGGAGTAGGGATACATAACTTTTTAAGTATGAAATGAAAAAATCGGCCAAATATTTTATTCCAATATTCACCACTTAATTGACCTCCAAAACGCGTGAATTGACCGGCCTTCCAGAAGGAGGATTTGTTCCCAATCATGTCCCAGAGCTTTTCTCAAAATTTTGTCTCAATCCAAACCCGGATGTAGAAGATATGGCCCAAATACAAAACCCATGTCCATTCTACCGAGTCCAGCCCACCATTGGATTAATGGCCCATTTACTCCATCCAAATGCACTCTTTTGCTCTAGTGTCCTGAAAAAATGTTGTAGGACATTAAGTTAGGAACACATTTACAAAATTGAAAATTCAAATAATAAATCTAAAAATTTTTATCTTCGAAGTACTACAGTGCTCTATTAAGGGTAAAACTGGAATTTTCACCAAATTTTCAAATGAATGATCAAATCCCAAATATTTTATAAATAAACATATTAAACACAATTTGAGAAAATTATATCATTTATTATCAATAAAATATTCAACAAAATAGTGTTTTATCATACTTTCAGAGGACACGAATTCATCTGGGTGATCATATATCGACTCACCAAGTCGGCCCACTTCCTTCCGATCAGAGAGCAGGTCTCAGTAGAAAGATTGGGATGACTCTACATTTAGGATATTGTATGGATTCATGGTGTGCCATCATCTATCATCTCCGATTGATACACTCTCTTTACTTCCTAGATTTCGAAGGGGTTGCAGAAGGCATTTGGGACGCAATTACGCCTGAGCACCACCTTTCATCCTTAGACGGATGGCCAGACAGATAGGACCATTCAGACTCTCGAGGACATGCTCCATGCATGTGTCCTTGACATTGGTTACAACTGGGAGGATCACATACCCTTGGTAGAGTTTTTGTACAACAACAACAACCACTCCACCATCGGGATTGCACCATACGATGCACTATACAGCTGACCTTGCAGATCACCTCTGTGCTGGACTGACCCTGGGGAGTCAGCACTTGTCGGACCAGAGATGGTTCAGGCTATGACAGAGAAGGTGCAGATCATCCAGGAGCAGATGAGGACTGCACAGAGTAGTTATAAGTCTAATGCTGATTGGATACGGAGACCACTGGAGTTCAAATATGGCGACTACGTTTTCATACGGGTCTCACCTCGACGTGGATTACGGAGATTTGGTCGGGGAGGCAAGTTATCTCTGCGCTTCATCGGGCCTTTATAGGTCCTCAGAAGAGTAGGTGAGGTGGCTTACCACCAATCCCTTCCCCCTCAGTTGCACCGGGTGCATGCCGTATTCCACGTATCTCAGCTGAGGAGATACGTGCACGACTCGACCCACATCATTGATCATGGGGAGCTGGACATCGATGAAAGGGCTAGATTCACGGAGGTCCCGGTGGAGATTGAGGATCGATATGAGTGGGTCCTACGTGGATGTTTGATTCCTCTGATGTGCATTCGTTGGCAGCACGGGAACCTCCCGGAGAGCACATCGGAGCAGGCGGCTCAAATACCTGCTCAGTACCCTCATTTGTTTCCCTAGTTTATGTTGTATCTTTACGGGGATGTAAAGCCCTCAGTTTAGAGTCATGTAAAGACCTGTAAATTTCAAGGAATTTTTTTTCATAAATACTTTGGAATTTTACGAGTCTGTGGCTTCTGAAGGCACTTGATTCCATGGCCTGGTGTGCTCGGAACCAATTTCCGATGTTTAGATCAGGTACGTTTAGTAAACGAACGAGCGTGTTTTTCTATCTTTTGAACTGGTGCTCGGAATTGAAATATGAGGGCACCGATGATCTCATAGTGCTAGTAATTGCTTAAGGGGACCTTTACTACAGTTGTGTTTTAAGCAGGTTGAGAATTAATATTTGGGGAATTAGATTAAAAAAAATAAAATTTGTGTAGCACAATTTTATTTTTAAGGATGGTGGTTATATCCTCCCAAAGTGAGTTAAAGGTGGGGCCCACACCCACATAACCTCCAATGAGAGGATATTTGTTGGTTGGGGCCCACACATGACCTAAACCCTTGAACTTCCCATAACCCTCATAATCCCCCATTAAACTCCCTTGATTACTGTTGACAACTCTCCAATTAATTCATGCCAAAGCATTAATTAATAAATTGAATCCTCCAATTTATTAATTATGTGTTTGAATGTTTGAATTTTAAATGGATTATGTTAATAAAATAATAGTAGTTGCTTATTATTTTATTTTTGGTCGGGCTTTTTTTGTGTAAAGGGATAGATCTCATGAGAAAATATTTTTCTTCTTCAACGAAAAACGGTGTTATTCTCCAACGATGAACACTCCTCGGTTCTCTAATTCTCTTCTTAATTCGCATCAAGGAATGAGACATGGCCATAGGGAACTCTCCAATGATGATGCACCTTCTATTATTTTCTCTACAACAAGAGAGGAGACGTCACTTCTTCGGGTACACTTCGATGACGAAGGAATTGACACCGTCATCCAGGACGCTCGGCTGCCACAAATCTTTTTCGAGGTAGGGGTTTGCTTAATTTATTTTAAGTAAAGTACTCCCTCATTCTTTTTTTAATCAACTGAGAACCTTGGCTGATTGTTACCGCCTAACGTAGAGGGCACGGGCCGAACAAACACGGCCTGACGACCCTTCGTTGTTTCTTGTCTTATTTGGAATCAAGAAGGGGTGACGTTCGAAGGCAGCGGCCGCGCGCCGGCCGCATGTTGAGGAACCGCGTCCCACAACCATGGGCCTCTCGACCAACGAAGAAGACCAGGCCTAATGAGGGAACCGCAGTGCCCCACAGCGCCATGCTGCAGAAACGGCGGCCCGCATAGGGAGGGCTGCTTCAGCGGAAGAACTGGCTGACCCGCCGGTCGACTGGGTGAAGGAGAGCTGCGGCGCTAAGAGGGCGCCACACTAGAGAACCCGCAGCCTTCCTGAGTGGGCCGCTTGCGCTAGTAGGCCAGTCGTTTAGGGAGGTAAGTGCCACTTGGCACCGTCGGTTCAGGTAATATGGGGCCGCCCCTCCCCCCCCCCCCTCCCAGCAGACCGCTCGGCCAGCTGGGCCGCGCCGGGCCGCGCTGCGCCAGGTCGGGTCGCACCCTCTTCGGGCCGGACCACGCCCCTCAGGAATGGCCACGGGAATCTTTGGACTGTTCCGACACCCCTACCGGGTCCGACCAGAAAAAACTGGGTGACCCGACCCACCAGCCCACTAGGTTTTACGGTCCGGGCCCGTTATTCACTTAAACGTGAATAACATATTGACCGTGCGTCCGATCTAAGTGTCTTCTGCGGCACTATGATCCTTTCGACTAGGCAGTCCTTTTTAAATACTCTATGTGAGATTTGGTCATCTTTGGTAAACTTCCAGGTTTGGAATGAGCATATTTTTAACCAGGCCCCTGGAACGAAAAAGCCAATATCTCTCAGAACGAGCATCTGAATGACGCGCCATCTGGTGCGTTGAGTTACTTTTGAAGAGACAGAACTTCGGGATACATAATATTTGGAATTCCTAATAGTTGATGTATCTACCCTCTTTACTCGAGGAGAGGACCCTCATGGAATTGAGCATGTTGTGTGTGGGAACTCTAGAGCTGGCTTTGACTGCGATGACTACTATGCAGGGATCCTCTGTGGGTTCGACAACGATGAAGACTGTAGTTGGATGCTACATGGATTCGGTAGCGAGGACGATTGTACATGGATCCTAGGTGGGTTTGACATCGATGATGACTGTACTTGGATCCTATGCGGGTTTGGCAGAAAGGATTACTGTACTTGGATCCTACGTGGGTTCGGCAACGAAGACTTCTATACTTGGATCCTACGTAGGATCGATAGAGGAGATGATTCAGAGGCTTCATCTAATCATCTCCATCCCTCTTAGAATGTAGTATACCTGTGTGAGATGAGTCTTTTCTTTCAAATCATTATCATTGATGTGATTGACTTCTTTCATGTGTGGACCAGATTGTTCTTGGGCTTGGAAGTTGGAGTCGAACTGAGATTTTTGACTTACGTATATGTATGGGCATATAACTAAGTAGAGTTGGTTGATACTTCGTGTTTGTATAATTCCATTGTTTTTATCCTTATTGGATTCTGGGAGACCATCGGGGGTCCTGGGGTCCGTACTGAGTAAATTTATACTCACCTCTACACGGGCAATGCCCGCACTACGTTGTGTTGGTAAGAGATATTGGACAACACTGATCGTGGTTGAGGCTTGTGTAGCTGGGCAGTATCTGGAGGTGGAGCACCTAGGGAGACATACAAGAAGTGGATGGACGGACCCGAGGTACTGATGAGACTATCTGTACCCACCCTTCAGGTGGGATTCCCGGAGGACGACTCAGTCGTTGCTGCTTTACTTTACATCTGTTGTACTTTATTTCTCAGTTGTACTTTACTTTCAGTTGGGTTTGTATGATGGCCCATTTACATTCCAGCACTTAATTTTGTACTCAGTTTTTCTTAGTTCTTACTTTAAATGCGTACTCTGTTTTGTTTGTTTACTTTTATAAAGGCAATGCATTCCACTTTTACTGGTATTTACGCCATTGGTGCTAGTTGCTAGGCCCTGGCATATGGAAGGCGGGCTTGCTGTAGTCACGGCATGTAACATCCCGGTTCTGGGTGCTACTCAACGGGTGCCCTGAACCCAGTTCGCCACGTGACCTCTAGCTCATTTCCCCAAATGCCAGAGGCTGCCGACTAGCCGGGAGAGCCCAGGTCTGATAGTGGGGAAACAATGCCCTCATTTTTCAAAGTGCAGCATAGTGGAATAAAGTAAAATCATACAACAACAGCGGAAGAAATAAACCATACATTTCTAAGATAAACAATAGCAGTAGAAACAACCAACAATCATATATAATGTTGATGTAACATGCCTCAAGTTCTAAGAAAATAACCAGAACATGTTACACAATAGTAAAGTATAGTACAATACAGAGTACATCAAAGCAGAACAAAACAACCGGTAGCATCATGAGGCTAAGACCGGTCCCATCCTCCCCTACTCCTCAGCAGCAATCAAGTACCTAGGAAGGGGCCTTTTCCCTTATCTATACCAACAGAAACGTAATCTCTTTGGGCCGAAAAGCAAGACCCAAAAAGGGTGTGAGAAATAAATCCCAGCAGGCACCCACCAAAGGCCCGTGATCAACTGTGTGTAAACATGCAACAACAGAGTGAAAAAGTAAATGCAATAAACTAAGCATAACAAAAAAGTAACTAACTTTACCAATTATATTTTAACTTAACATTCATTTCATTATTTAGTATTAAGAAACCACCACAATGAATTTATATATAATCAGTCTGTGTCCTCTGACGCGTAATCCATTACCCTAAGGTTAAGAGAATCAAAACCCAGGAATCTACCCACAGGCATACCGAATATTTCCCGCAGGCGTACGAGGTTTTTCCCACAAGCACATAATCAACTGCCCCCAGGCACAGGAGAAGATTCCCTAGGCTAAGTGGTACGTTGCCCAAAGGCTAATCACAACACTACCCTCAGGCTAACAAGTAACCGAGCCAACATGTAACCATGAAATATACATGCAATACAAATACAATTCCTCTCATGTCAATTCTATAATTATTATTATAAAGGCATACCCTCGGGTATTCTAGTCAAAAGGCTAAGCAGAGGAACGCACCCCCGGGGTGGTCCTGGATCCAAGCAGCGATCCCAAACAGCATTTTAATATCACAATTAATTACCAATACTTTTCTATGTATTTAAAAAGCTATGACCTCAGCCACAAGACACCCCAACATGGGTTTTTGAAACAATAATTCACACAAACACACAACAGTTGGAAAATAAACACCAAGCCACCAACATTTAACACCCACGAACGATATACGCGAACGAAGATCCTAAATTCGTCCTAGAACGACGTAGATCTGAGGTGAAAGAAAACCTTCTTCAAACATAAATAAATTCCTTTAGAGTAATAATTTTCAAGCGATGCACAAGGAGGAGGAATCTCTTACCAGTGCGGTTCCTACGAGTTTGACTGAGGCGGAATCAGATTCCTGGTTCGCGGTCGAAGGATGCTTGAAGATTCATCCGTCCCCTCCCGAGGTCTCATTCGGTTCTAAGACTTCCCTGTGAACAGGGTTGGATAAAGACCATTTTATGCGGAAAAAATGTACATGGCATGTACTTCCCATTTTTTTAACTGTTCCTTTGGCGATTTCCCACCAGTGTGGCACTTTTCACCTGCTGACATGACTACACGTTGTGTCTCCTAGAGTACACGGAGTGTTCTATCACACTGCTGGACATCGACTTACTATACACCCGCCGACTGAAAACACGGAGTTTAAGGGACCACTACATGACTTGTAGTCAGTTTATACACCCTTAGTCATCAGCATGGCAACACGCCCCGTGTACTCATCCCACACGGCCAAAAGTACACAGCGTGTGAAAAGTACACGACGTGTAGTTCCAAAATTTAGGATTGTTCCCCATTTTCTTTATTTTCTCAAAAAAACTTAAGGAAAGGAGAATAGAAGAAACCCGTATCTCAAAAATAAGAACCATGTTCTTTCAAACTTCCCCCCTTAAAGCAATTCGTCCACAAATTTCCCTTCCAAGGGTGGCAAAGATATAGCCGTGAACAACTCTAGCCACTGAGCACATACGTCAGTCTCCCGCTCCCAGGTTTTGTCGTGCACTCGGCCATGCTACCATAGCACCCGTATGAGAGGAACTATCCAACCTCGGAGAACCTTCTTTCTCCTATCAACAATACAAATTGGATGCTCCTCAAAGGACACATATAACTCAAGATCATCCTCCTTGGGCTGAAATACGTGAGACGGGTCTGAATGATAACGATGCAACTGAGATACATGGAAGACGTCATGCATGGACATGTACCTCTGTGGTAACTGTAACCGATAGGAAACCATCCGAACTCTCTCCAGAATCTCAAATAGCCCCACATACCTCAGTTAATGTTTACCCTGTCTCTTGATCCGCCTGTGTCCTATCCTCGGCGAAACACCCAAGAAGACCTAATCCCCATCTACAAACACCAATGGTCATCTGAAGCGATCAACATATGATTTCTGATGCTACCTTGTGGTAGCCATTTTCTTCTGAATCAACTGGACCTACTCAGAAGTCTCCTGTATGAGATGTGGTCCTATTAAAGCTCCCTCACCTGCCTCTAACCAGCAAAAGGGTGATTGACATGTCCTACCATATAAAGCCTCATAAGGATCCATGTCGATAGTTGCTTGAAATCTCTTATTATAGGAAAACTCGACTAGGGGTATATGATTCTCCCAAGATCCCCCAAATTCTAGGATGCATGCACGCAGCATGTCCTCAAGCACCTGTATCATACACTCAGACTGGCCATCAGTCTAAGGGTGGTAAACTGTGCTCAAAATCACTTGTGTACCCAGTACCCTCTGAATACTCTACCAGAAACGAGATGTAAAATGGGTGTCCCTATCTGAAACAACAGAATTAGGAACCCCATGAAGATATACGATCTCCCGTATATACAACTTTCTGAGCTCATCAACTCCGAAGGTCTCCTTGATCGGGAAAAAGTGAGCTACCTTCGTGAGTCTGTTCACAACAACCCACACGGCATCATTGCCTCGAGGTGACCTCAGCAACCCCGCCATAAAGTCCATTGCGACATCATCCCATTTTCACTCTGGAATAGGTAACTTCTGTAACAGTCCGTCTTGCCTCTAATGCTCCGCCTTCACCGGCTGACAGGTGGAACACCTAGTAACAGAACTAGCAACAGCTCTATTCATACCCGGCCACCAGTACAGACATCTCAAGTCATGGTACATCTTGGTGACTTCGGGATGAACTGCCCAAGATGAATCATGAAACTCCCGCATCATCTCCTAGTGTATATCCCTTGGAATCCACACTCATCCATGGAAACGAAAAACATCATCATTTCCTTTCATCTAACTAGGAGGAGGGTCCTCACATGCCACCGACTCCCATAGAACTAGGCCTTCTGGAGCAGATAGTTGTCTCATCCTCACTCTATCCAAGAGGGTAGAAGTCACAGATAAAGATGAAAGATAAGTTTTCCCCTGACTGTCGTGCACCTCCAAATACATCTCAGAGAACAAATCCATAAGCTGCCATTCACCACTGGCCTCCTTCACTGCCTATATCTCAGTCTTCCTACTCAGTGCATCAGCTACTGCATTACCTTTACCAGGTGTATTGACAAGCTCAAAATTGAAGGAATGAAGGTATTAAACCCACCTTCGCTGCCTCAAATTCAAGTCATGCTGAGTAAAGATATACTTGATACTTTTGCATTCGGTGAAAACCACAAAATGCTCTCCCAATAGGAAGTGTATCCAACAACGCAACACATGAACAAATGCAGCCAACATGAGATCATGTGTCGGGTAATTCCTCTCATGTGGCCTCAACTTTCGAGACCCGTACGCAAAAACTCAATTGCCCTGCATCAACACATATCCAAGCCCAATCCATGATGCATCATAGTAAACCGTATAGCTCTGCCCCTGCTCTGGGAGTATTAGGATCAGTGCTGACGCCAACCTTCCCTTCAGCTCCTGAAAGGCTGTCTCACAAGCTTCTGACCAAATGAACATTACATCATTCTTATCCAATCCCGTCAAAGGTGATGCTAAGAGGGATAACTCCTATATAAAATGTATATAGTATCCGGCCAGCCCAACGAAACTCTATATCTCAAAAACATTCTTATGCTACTCCCAGGAAACTACTACCCTCACCTTCTCTGCGTCTACTACAACCCCTGCCTCTGAGATGATATGACCGAGGAAGTGTATCTGGTCTATCCAAAAGTGGCACATTGAGAGCTTATCATATATCCGATTCTCTCTCAATGTACTCAATACAATCTCAAGATGGGTGGCATGGTCGTGTCGAGTATGAGAGTACACCAAGATGTCATCCATGAATACTACCATGAAAGAATCCAGATAAAGATTGAAAGCACTATTCATCAAAGCCATGAAAACTATTGGCGCGTTCGTGAGTCCGAACGGCATAACCATATACTCGTATAGGCCATTCCTACTCCTGAAAGTTTTGAGAGGTATATCAGATGGTCTTACGTGAAGCTAATGATATCCTGATCCCATGTCAATCTTCAAGAACACTCATGCTCCATGAAGCTGATAAAAAAATCATCAATCCTTGGCAAGGCATATCGGTTCTTAACCGTCAACTGGTTCAGCTTCCGATAATCCACACAGAGTCTGAGGGTACCATCCTCCTTCTTCGCAAAAACTACAGGAGAACCCCAAGGTGAAGTACTGGGTCAGGTGAAACCTTTTCCCTGTAACTCCTCTAACTACCTCTTGAGATCCTAAAACTCTAGTGTACCCATCATTTAAAATGAATGGACACTGTTGCTACTCCTCGTAAAAGTTCAATAGAGAAATCCACCTCTCGCTGCGGAGGTAGACATAAAATGTCATCCGGGAATACATCCCTGAAACGATCAACCCCTGGAGGAAAATCCTTCTGACAAGTCCCTTGGTCGTCCAGAAATAAGCTCGCAAGATGGGATGTGATACAACCTCATCCACGATGATCTGGTCCAGATCGACTCGCTTGAACTTCCCACTCTCCCTTGTATAGAAAATATCTGCTCTGTCATGAAACTCACCCTGCGAAGATAGCAATCCACAAAGGCTCTAAAGGGAACCAACCAGTCCATCCCGAGAATGACATCTATGATCTTCATCTCTAAGACAAAGAGGTCCCAAAGGAAGTGACACCCACAAACCTAAAGGGGGCACTCCTTGCACGGGAGACCACCGACCGTTCTAGTCCCCAACGAAGTGTCTAGAGTTATAACAACAGAAGAAGTAGATACACCGAGCATAAGGATCTCCACAATAGGCACAATATACGAAGCTTTGTGTAGCACCTGTATCGAAAAGTACTATAGATAAAACAGAAGCTACTAGAATAGTACCTCTGACAGTAGAAGGTCCGGGATCCTGGTCCTGCTGGGTCTATAGCACTGCATATGCATGTCCAGTGTCGCGGCCCTGTGACACAGCCGGGCTACCCTGAGTTGTCCCGCCCTACTGCCTCAGAGATCCTGGTGTCTGGCTACCATGGCCATGACCACCACCTCTTCCTGCACGCCCTGAGGTATTCCAGTTCCTTGATTGGCAAGAAGCTGCTCATCATTCCCCCACACGCGGAGTCTACACAGAACCCCTCTCATAGACAATGGTGGAAACGCACTGCAAAAGCACTACAGATGACCCATCCTGTCGCAAGCTCAGCAATACATTGGGTCTCATGGACATTAAGGTCTCTGGTTCCCTTCCTTACCACGTTGGTAGCACATGACCTGGCTACCTGAAACATTCTTATGGTTGGTACTACCACCCTGAGAGAAGTACATCTATCTCTTCCTCTCACCAGTAGAAATAGTACCAGGAACTGGTGCTGAACCGCCCTGGCCCACACCACTAGCTTCCCACAGGTTCCATTATATAATCAGCACCTAATTCACAATAGCATGTATGAAAGGAAACCAAAAAAC
This sequence comes from Viscum album, assembly GCA_963277665.1. Taxonomy (NCBI): domain Eukaryota; kingdom Viridiplantae; phylum Streptophyta; class Magnoliopsida; order Santalales; family Viscaceae; genus Viscum; species Viscum album. The sequence goes on from OY728160.1 coordinate 448,325,685, forward strand.
ATTTACCAGTTCTTGGATGTCATAACGAAGACCATCCTCAAAGCGTCTTGCTCTTAGAGTCTCATCACCCACCAGAACGGATGAAAAATGATGAATCTCGGTGAAGCGAGAAGAATAATACATCACCGAAATAGCGCCCAGCTGCAGATTCATGAACTCTCGAGCTCTATATTCCCTCAGCGTCTCTGGGAAAAATATGTCATAGAATGGTATCTAGAAATCTACCTACTCCATATCTATGTGATGCTCTGACTGGGTGGTAACATCCCACCATCTCTTGGAGGAATCACGCAGCATATAAGTTATGAGCTTGACCCTCCGCCTTGGAGGTGTCTCAAGATGCTCGAAATTAGTCTGAATCAACCCTAGCAAAGACTCTGCAGCCTACGGTCCCCCATCCCCTGAAAACGTAGGTGGATGCTACTGCTAGAAGATACGAGTCAGCTTGGCCATAGATGTGGCAGCTGGCGGTGCTCCCTGAAAGGTCTGCATGAACCGCATAAATCCTTCATGGAACTGCGCATCTGCGCCTGTGTTTGGTATAATGGCTGGCGCCACATCTGGCTCTACTGGAGGATCCACTGGTAGCCCATGGCCCACCATCTTCAGAGTATAGTCTTCACTTCTCTCCTAGTGAACAACACGTGGTCGTCTCGGTTGCATGACTCTACAAGGTCAAATGCACACCTTAGAACAAGATTAACAACGAACGAAAATGAAGAAACCAAAAGAGAAACACGAGGAAGAAGGCATTCAAAATTTCTCAACAAGTCTACCCGGATTGAACCTGAATTTCTTACCCTACCTGGGTCCTTCTACATGGCCAAGCCACTCGGATCCTGTTAAACAACACTACACGGTGTGTATAGTGTAATTTTCCAACTGCCCATGTCGTTTGTGACATGGCCGACTACTCGTCTTGATACAACACGGCGTGTTACACCCACACACGGCGTGTACCCCACTTATTCTTCCTGCCACACGGCTATACCACGCGGTCTATCACTGGTCAAGACTACACGGTGTGTCCCACAGGTACACGATGTGTACTAGATGAGCTTCTCCGACCCGTGTTGTTAGTTACACAGTAGAATACATGGCTCCAACTACATGGCGTGTTCAATATACACATAGCGTGTACAAAAAGGGGTTACACTGACCCGTGTTGTAAGTTATACGACCAGGTTCCCAAGTCAGACTACACGACGTGTTCCTTAGTGGACATGGCGTGTATGTCTTATGGTCTCCTCCGCCCATTTTGTTAGTTACATGGCGGACACTGGGTCAACACTACACGCCATGTACATACAGTACACTGCGTGTTCGCCTCAACCATTTCCCTTCCCTGTGTCCGCACCCACACAGTCTATGATACGTGAAGAGACTACACGGCGTGTACTTAGGGTACAAAGTGTGTACTCAAAATGTTTCATTTTCTTCCCGTACAGAAGAACATACATGGCGTGTTCAAGGTACTACACGGCGTGTATACTGGGTTTCCAGACAGTATGCCTCAGAAACTTCTCTAGAACCCAGAAAATACTGAAAAACTACACCTAAGTGCCAAATTATGATCTGTGAGGGCCCATACTCCCCACGAATCAAATTTTGGAATATTATCTGTGTTATAACATAATAAACCATCAATGATCTTCCAAATTCGGGTCAATGAGGGCCCATACTCCCAAAAACCCAAATTTTGGCATGCATTCTATAAACAGATTCATACAAAAATGCCCTATCACATAGCATGTATTTATCAAGTAGCTATCACAACAGAATTCTTTACTAGCACAATAAATATCACAACAACATTCAATTTCTAATGCACCTACATGGCATGGAACTATGCATGGAAATTGATTTCTAGCATGTGCCTAAAAGTTTCATGAGATGGCATTCCCTCATCTCATTGGGTTGCAACTAAATAGAACACATGAATAAAATATAAATAGCACAATACAAGTGTGTCACCCTTCGGTGAAAAATCTATTCAACTGTAAATTGCAAACTTAGTAAAATTGCAATATGAGGTAAATAGGATTTTCCCTATACACGGGATAACTACACCTCAGAACAGCTTATTACCAACTACCGTTCTCATCCTATCCCTGACTAAGGCTCCAAACAGTAATTCAATGAAAATAACCCCTCTGATACCTATTTGTAACATCTCGGTTCCGGGTGCCACTCAACGGGTGCCCCGAACCCGGTTAGCCACGTGACCTCATGCGCATTTCCCCAAATGCTAGAGGATGCCGACTAGTAGTGAGGGCCCAGGTCTGACAGTGGGGAAACTATGCCCTCATTTTTCAAAGTGAAACACAGTGGAATAAAGTAAAAGAATACAACAATAGAGGAAGCAATAAACCATACATTTCTATGATAAACAATAGTAGTAAAAACAACCAACAGTCATATATAATGCTGATGAAACATGCCTCATGCTCTAAGAAAACAACCAGAACATGTTACACAATAATACAGTATAGTACAATACAGAGTACAGTAAAGAAAAAGAAAATAGCTGGTATCATTGATAGCCTAAGCCCGGTCCCATGCTCCCCTACTCCTCAACAGCAATCAAGTACCTGGGAAGGGGCCTTTTCCCTTATCCATACCTGAAGAAACGTAATCTATTTGGGCCGAAAAGCATGACCCAAACTGGGTGTGAGAAATAAATCCCAGTAGGCACCCACCAAAGGCCCATGCTCAACAGTGTGTAAACATGCAACAATAATGTGCAAATGTAAATTCAATAAAATAAGCAGTACACAAAAGTATCTAACGTTACCATTTATATTGCCACTTAACATTCATTTCATTATTCAGTATTACGAAACCACAATAGTGAATTTCTATATAATCAGTCAGTGTCCTCAGACGCGTAATCCCTTAACCTCATGTAAATAGAATTCAAACCGAGGAATATTCCCACAAGAATACCAAATATTACCCGCAGGCGTACGAGGTGTCGCCCACAGGCATAGAATCAACTGCCCATAGGCACGGAAGAAGTTGGCCACAAGCTATGTAGTACGTTGCCCAAAGGCTAATCACAACATTGCTATCAGGCTAACAAGTAACCAGGCCATGCCCAACATGTAACCAAGAAATATACATGCAATAAAAATACAATTCCTCTCAATTCAATTCTATAATAATTATTACAAATTCATACCCTTGGGTATCCTGGCCAACTGGCTAAACAAAGGAACGCACCCCTGGGGTGGTCCTAGATCCAAGCAGCGATCCGAAACACTATTTTAATATCACAGTTAATTACCTATACAGTAATAGGTATTTAAACAGCAATGGACTCAGCCACATGACACCCCAACATGGGTTCGTGACACAATAATTCACACAAACACACAATAGTTGGAAAATAAACACCAAGACACTTACCATTAACACCCATGAACGATATACGCGAACGATGATCCTCCATTCGTCCTATAACGACGTAGATATGAGGTGAATGAAAACCTCGTTCAAACATAAATTACTTCCCTTAGAGGAAGAATTTCCAAGAGACACAACATGAGGAGGAAGCTCTTACACGTGCAGTTTCTACGAGTTTGACGGAGGCGGAATCAGATTCACGGTTTGTGATCGAAGGATTCTTGAAGATTTGGTCATCCCCTCCCGAGCTCCCGTCCTTTTCTAAGCCTTCCCCATGAACAAGGTTGGCTACTTCCCATTTTAAGCGAAAAAACGGTATACGACATGTATTTTCGAGTACACGGCATGTACCTCCGATTTGTTTACCGTTCCTCTGGCGGTTTCCCGCTAGCGTGGCACTGTTCACCTCCCTACCTGACTACACGACATGTATCCTTGAGTATACAGCGTGTTTTGTCACACTGTTTGCCACATCCTTATTATCCTCATCCCGACTGACTACACAGCGTGTAAGGGACCACTACACGTTGTGTAGTTGGTCTATACACCCTTAGTCATGAGCATGGCTTCACGCCCCCTGTAGTCATCCCCCACGGCCAAAAGTACACGGAATGTGAAAAAGTACACAGCGTGTATTTCCAAAATTTAGGATTGTTCCCCATTTTCCTTATTTTCTCAAAAACACTTAACGAAAGGAGAAAATAAGAAACTCGTACCTCAAAAATAAGAATCGGGTTCTTACACGGCACGGGCCCCAAGGACGCGTCGTGATATATTCTATAAGAACCTATACCATCAATAAACTATAAATAAACCATAAAATTTAATCAAAAAACACATATCTACATATCCAATACCAAGATAAAGTTGAAAAGGAACTTCTATATATCAATAAATTAATTTCACATCAAAGGGCTCATGGTTCAAGTCACCCCTTATAGTAGTTCTGACACTCAACCAATCTATGTTTGGGAGTGATCAATCTAGTTTTTTATGTGACAACAAACAAGGGTATTTTTTTAAAAATTTATGCCGTAGTTATCCAACCAAGATGAATTTTACAAGAATATGAATCACCAACTAGGAATGAAAAAATATCCCATTATACCTTCCTATAATGATTACATTTCTATAATCGGATCTAATAACAAATTAAAAAATATCTATTGATCCTGGAAAAATAGTTAATACTTCTATTGAACTATACAACCCATAATAATGGAAGTCATTATAAACTATAGGGAATAATGAATCTCATAATATAGAAACCATTGTAGTCCGTCAACTATAAAACCAGAGCTTCCCCAGTCATATGTCCCCCACTAATGATACATATTCTAATTACAAATTCCTTCATCACATTCAATATAAAACCTCAAACGCATTTCCTTTCCCCACTTTCTTTCCTCAAAAAGTATGGAATTGTCCTTGAATGACTCCAACAACATCCTAAATAACATTACCAATGAATTTTAAAAATCTACTATTAAAAATCATAGAAACAATATCCATTTCACCTTCACTAAACACCACATAGTAATAGAAATTTTATTTATTCACATACAAATTAGAACATCATTGTGACACACTGTCACGAACCTGCTCATGTACCCTGGTAACCCGATAACTGAACCGGCCCTAACAAAACCCAAAGGGCGTTCTCGATCCCCACAGGTCATCGACTAGAACCTGGAATTTTACAACATATATGTGGGAATGATTTTTCTCCAACAATGTGGAAGAAAAATAAAACAAAGCAGTATGAATAACAAAAGGAAATCAACTGGGTGTGATGTACCAGAATACAACAAGGCAAAAAAGCCCAAATTACTAGAACCCAAGTAATAAATTGGGAAAATACAACCCCAGAGTCCCTAGTTATCTTCAAATATTCATCAATATATTGTTCCTGAAGAATCAACTCGATAATATGTGATTTCAACTGAACACTAGCTAATGAATCTTCATCTCCCTTCCACTGAACTCAAATATGAAACTAAGAAAAAAGAGACCTCAAACTCCACTCCTTTGAATATTCTTTCATAGCCTGAGATGGAAGTTTCTAGCTTAACGTATCTACAACGACATTCATATTCCCCAGGGTATAGGCAATGTCAATATCGAAATATTGAAGGTACTCCAACCATTGACTTTGGTGGAGATTAAAAGCTTTTTTGAGAGTGATAGAACACAAGATCTTGTGGTATGAATACATAGTAAACCTCTCTCTAAAAAGGTAATGTCGCCAACACTTAAGTGTGTGAATTATAGTTGCATGTACAAGGTAATGTGTAGGATTGTTCTTCTCATGAGGCATATGCTGGCGAGATCCATGAGCAACAACATGATTACCTTGTATAAGGACACATCCAAAACCTGAACCCGATGCATCACAAAATACCACATACCATATCCCAACCTCAAGAAGGTTTAACACTAGCACAGAAGTCAAAAGACAATTTATCTCAACAAAAGAACTTTAACATTTATCATTCCATGAAAACATCACTCCCTTTGCAGTCAGAGCAGTCATTGGAGAAGCTAACTCGAATAATTCTTTAACAAATCATCGATAATATCCTGCTTTACCCAAGAATCTCCGAATCCCGAAAATATTTCATGGTTGTTCCCACATCATAATATCCTTATCCTTCTTATTATAAACTGATATTCCTTGTTCTGACAACACATGTCCCATGAATTTCACTTCCAGAATCATGAAATAACACTTTTAAAGCATGGCATAAAGTTAGTGATTCCTTAGTAGACTTAGAACTATTCTCAGATGATTCTCATGATCCTCCTAAAACATGGAGTAGAATAGAATTTCATCCACAAAGACTAACAAAAAAGTATCTAGATACTCATGGAAAGCCATGTTCATCAAAGCCAGGAAAACTCCAGGAGCATTTTTTTAGGCCAAAGGGCATAACAAGGTACTCATAATGGACATTCCTACTCCGAAAAGATGACTTCTAAATGTCAGATTCTTTTATCCTCATCTGATGGTAACCAGATCGAAGATCGATTTTTGAAAACCACTTCATCCCTTTCAATTGATCAAATAAATATTCGATTCAAGCTAATGGATTTTTTTTTATCAGAACTCGTTTGAGCTTTCGATAATCAACACATATGCAAAGAGAACCATCATCCTTTTTGGAAAAGAAAATCGGTAATGCCCAAGGTGACACACTCGGGCGTATAAATCCTTTCTCAAGAAGATCACCTAACTAAGTCATCAGTTCTTTTAGTTCAGCTAGATTCATTCAGTAAGAGGGAACCAAAACTAGTTGAGTACCAGGAATTGAGTCAATAGAAAAATCAACCTCCCTTACTGGTGGAAAACTAGAGACGTCAAAAGGAAACACGTTGGGAAACTCAACGATGACTAAACGAAGATCACCACACATTAAATCACTCTCAATATCAAAATAAAACACTGATAAAAATTTCCCCAAATAAGGATAAGAGGGTCAGGATCTGGTTGACCATGGTTCCCCATCTGCTTGAACGATAAGAGGCACACCACTAGGTGTAGTATGGTAGACCCATAAAAGATAACAATCGATCCATTATTTATTAGAAATGATGTATTCCATCCCCAATATGACGTAAAAAAAATACATGTCGATAACTAAAAAACTCCAAGCAAGCTCGACATCTGATAGAGAGAGGACTAAAGCAGGACTAAAAAGACCCTAATCTCTCATCACGAAAAGGGGTGTAGTAATATCCATTGCACAAGATAAAATAATCATAGGTTTATTATGTAAACTAACAATATGGGTTGAAATAAATGAGTGAGATGCACCAGTATCAAATAGAGCTGTCAGTAAAGATGCTGTTATAGTAATGGTACCTCTCACAGTTGAAGGACCTATGTCTGCAACCTCGGACAACTCTTCCACTACGTGTAAAAGATTCATTCAGGATTCCTATGGATAGAACCATTTTTTACATGATGAATTTTGTTGTCCCGTAGTTTTTGGAGGTGCTAATGATCTTGTTCCACTACGTGGAGTAGAGAAGTAATGGAATAATCTATGTAAGTGCCCTAAACGTCTATAAGAGCTACAGTTCTTAGGTCCCTCACTGCAAACCCTCTTAGAGTGTACTGGCATTCCACACTGATAGAAAGTCAATGAATCCCCTCTTGGTGAAATCGGAGGTCCGGAATGACTATGTTGTCAAGAACTACCATGAGAAATGTCAGAATTTTATTTTCCTTTAATGGAACCAACACTTCCACTAGGAGGAAAAGGAACTCCCTTCAACCCTGAATATCCTACCAGGTCCATCTCACCCCTCATCACCCAATCTAGCACATCAACATAAGTGGTAATATTCAGTAAGGATACTTGAGAAAGGATATCTGATCGAATACGCAACTAGAATTGTCGAGCCTTCTTCTTTTCATTAGATACTATCTCAGGAGAAAATTTTACCAACTTAGTAATGCGATTTGAGTACTCAGTCACCTTTTTGTTGGCCAACTGAAGCTTGAAAAACTCCACAACCTTGTCCAACACCAATGATTATGGATAAAACTTGTTATTAAAAAGAACCTTGACATATTTCCACTCCAAACCCCCATGTTTCCCATCCACCACCATCATGTACCACCATCTCCTGCTTGGTCCCTCCTCCACGAATGTGGTACACTTTACCATGATCGCATCAGGTATCTCCAAGAACCCAAACCGATGCTCAATCCTACTCAACCATTATTCACCATGATGATGGTCATTGGAGCATTTTAAAACTAGTGGCTTCAGGAATAAGAACTATTGAGAACAATTTTAGATAATATCACTATAAGAATCCACCGCTATAAACTGAACTGGAACTGGAGGTGGTGCATATCCTAGAGCATGGATAGTGAGATCAATCACCTCAACCAGACTCATATCCAAAATAGGGATCGCTTGCAAAGATTCAGTAGTATCCTCTATTTGGATACGAATTCCACGTCTTCTTAGAGGCATGATGCTAAAAAACATCAGAAAAAAGACATTACATTAACACTCAAACTGAGTAACACATAAAACTATTCTTAATAGAAGGGATAAACAAGCTTTGGATTCCACTCTATCCAAATAAAAATAGGGAATATACTTGAACAAATGCACATGTCGTATTTCCCTAACCATACCTGGTGACATAAGGTTCATTACGGTGAGAGCTAGCTAGGAACTAAATCAAAACTACCTCTTATGTACCGGCAAGAATACTCAAATGCATACTGTCACAAGAAAGGATGCATAACCTTCCTCTCATACCACATTGTCATGAACCATCCCAGGAACCCTGGTAACTCGATAACCGAATTGGCCCTGACATAGCTCGATGGGAGTTCCCAATCCCCACAGGATGATGACTAGCACCTCGCAACGTATAATATACAAGTGGGAACAATTTTTTCACAAGAGTGCGGAAGAAAATGAAAACAAACAAGTATGCATAAAAAAAGATACTCCCCTGGGAGTGATGTTCCAAAATAAAACATGGCATAGAAAGGCCAATGTACTAAAACCCAGGTAATATAATGGGAAAAACATCCCCAAGGTTCCTAAGGAAACAACTCACCAAGACCAATGCTCAAAAGCATGATCCGCCTCCCAAAGATACCTTACTTTTTCTTAAACCAAGAATAAGAAAGTCTACAAACACCCGAAGAAAAAGTAGGGTGTGTGCCTAAGCCCAATAGAATACCACCAAAGATTCCATAATAGATGCCAAATCTATATTATCCCAACAAATGATTTCAATTTTAATGTAAATAGGTTTGAAAATCCAAAATAATATTTAAACAAAACATGATACACATTTTGAAATGATGGAAATAAATATTTTAAGCAATGATTTTACAAATGATAGAATATTTCTAAAATAATGGAATTTGAAAAAAATTTATATAAAAAAGTTTATATAAATTTAGCAGGCATGTAAGTTGTCCCAACAGACATTGGCATACATTTATATCTCAAATATATATAAAAAAGAGAGCAACATGGTCATCTGACAAAAGGTATGATAGTACTAACCAGTTATCAGATTCTATGCTCTCTATGTGAACTCAGAAAAAGGTGTATACACACGTCCCTATGACACTGGCCAAAATAGACTTGTCACCGACCTGTTTGGGATGTGACCCTCTACAATTATATTTTTGAACATTGTCATAGAATAGAGTGTATAAAAATAACTCACTAACTACATAAGGCTTTCTTGCGCTATTACATGATGGGAAAACTATATTAAGAATGCTTAAAAATAGATTAATCCCATTCTCCCATTTAATTTGTTCCAATTTCTTTCCATTTAAAACCAAAATCGGGTTTATTCAAAAACATCCCTTTTTTACAAGATAAACCCAATGGGTTTCTATCAAATCACTTTAAGCCCTTTTCACCAGTCTGAAATCCAATCAATACTAATTCCATCATCACACAATTTATTTCCACATTTAAATTCAGAAAAGTAATTGAAATTATTTCCATCAATTCCATAGTTTAAATTAAACAATTTAAATTAGAAAATTTTCTTAAATAGAAAAAATTAAATGGAATTGGGGGTTTTCCAAATTTTCATACCAAAACCATTTTAAATACCTCGGTTCACTGGAATCGAATTTTTATAAATTTAATTGAACACAAATTTTAGCAATTGAAATAAATCAAGAAAAACCAGGATAATCAATTTCGAATGTCAGGATAAAACCTCCTACCATAGGGGAGTTGATGTTAGCAGCAATGATAAACCACCCTATGTGGTTCAACGCACCTCCTTGCGGTCTCATTATCATAAGCATTGACACAACAATGGTCGATGTTCATCAAAGGTTCATAAAACAAATACCAAATATTTTATTTCAAAATGAAATAAAATAGCACATGTGATTATACATTCTCTCTATTGGACAATTTTAAAACTATCAATTAAAATATTACATGACATAATTTTTTATCAATCATGGTTAAATTGAAATATCAATTAAAAATAGTACATGTGACAATGTTTTATATCTCATGGATAATTACAAATTATTGATAAAAATATTCATTGCGATAATATTTTATCTCACATAGATAATTTCCAAGTTATCATTAAATAATAATAATTAGTATCCTTTGACAAAACACGTGATTATCCAATTATTATTTTTTTAAAATAATCCATTTAAAATGAAAAAATCAGTTTGACCAATACATTAGTAACTTTAAATTAAAAAAATATGATCTAGATCTTTCTTGTCGATACGAAACCAATGTAACTGATGTTGTGTAAATATGAACAATAACATAAAATATATTAATTTTAATAGATTTGAAGATTAATAAAAAAATAAAATAAAAACTAAGGGAATAGAAGAACAGGTATCTTTTAGTGCACCAAAGTGGTGAGTGGTGTGTCGATCAAAGAACGAAGGAACAACCCCAAATGCACCCACGAGAGTCTCATGTCCTTCACACATGGTGTGATTGGCCCTTAAAAACCAGATCTTCGGGTTATTTAAAGCCACCAAAATCCACCATGTTTCTTCACTCTGGAAAATTAAATCCCTATATTAAACCATATGTTTACATTAAATTTTCACCATATTTTCAATATGAAGTGATTAATTTCATCATATTAATTCATTGTAATAGAAACCATTATAAATAATCAAGAAACAGATGATTTGGAAATCTTAAATCATCAAAAACGTGGTAATACATTTGTTGAAGATGAATGAATAGTGAATTCCGATTTTTGGAATTTATATAATAATTAAATTAAAATAGTAATGTCAATTATTTAATATAATTACTAAATAAAATCAAATGTCCGATGTGAATAAATGTTATACCCTGCCAATATAAAACCCATCATTCTGGACCCAATGGTTTTCCTAGATTTCTCAAAGGACGAACAGTTTGAGAGACATTAATGATTTTCATTAATGAGAACTATAAATAGTTAATTAATTAATACAAAAATAATTATTTTTGTGTGTGAGGCATCCAAACACCTGATGAAATCAAATGTTATACCTATTATAGGATAAACCCCCCATTAAGGACTCATCGGTGCTCTCAGATTTCCTATACGTTGCACCGTTTTGAATATATTAAAATATAATTAATTAAAATAAATTAAATATTATTAATAACATTATCTCATGAGAGAGACATATAAAAGTCCAGTGCTTTCAAATGTTATACCCATCCTAGGGTAAACACTAAATTTTGGGCATAACTCTGGCCTCATATTTCTCATACAACAGACCATTTTGAGGTTATTCAATTATTTTTTAATAAATTTATCATGCTTAAATTAATGAATTTAATATTTTTATTCTATCGTTTTCAAGACATTGCTGACCTAAAAAACACTTACTTACATGCTGTTTAACTTAATAAATATTTACCAAATACAATTATATTACCAAAAAAACAAAAACTCCAATGATATTATTCATGAGTGAGACATCTAAAAGGGTGGCGCCTTCAAATGTAATATCCCTCCTAGGGTAAACACTATATTCCAAACATAAATGTTGCCTCAAATTTCTGGTTGGTTTTTTACCTGGCCTATCCAAATACCATGATATTAAAAAAACACCCCACTAATCTTATTCAGATTAATATTATAGAATGTCTATTTTGATCCCAAATATAACATAGATAATCCATAAAAACAAAAAATGTTTCCCCATATCAAGACTTCTTCTCATCAATATCCCACTATCTTGTGAATGGTCAACAAACTTTTTTCATTATGACCATGAATATTCCATAAAATGGGTTATAAATATTTGACCAATAACAAACTCCCTACCATAAGAGTATAATTTTCAAATTCTTATCTAATCATCCTATAATATCCATAGTGTAAATCATGTCCATAACCAAATATAACAAAACATATGACCACACCACATATACTCAAGATCCAAACATGAAACACAGATCCCTAATAACAAATAAGATGCCCAGCCACACCTATAAATCCCAAACAATGAATTTTTGAAGAATAACTCATTCCGAGGATATTCATTCAATCTACCATAATACTATAATAAAAAACATTCCAAATATTGGTTATTTCTTGAAGGACCCCGGGACACCCTGAGAGGGGAGGGGTGAATCAGGGTGACCACTTTTTCTTTTAATGTGTTGGATCTTGTTCCCACGTTGGTAGGAACTTGTTGAACCTGTATGATGATTATGATCAAAATGAAAACATTCACATGCACAGAGAAGACACAACCATTTTTACTTGGTTCACCACAAAGGGCTACGTCCAAGGAGCATACGCCGACAGGTTGCCGGTCGTACCTAAATCCACTATGCTTCACTAGCTGCGGATACAAAAGTTCGGGTACAGACACTCTGTCCCAGGCTCACTGCCTTTACAATTGTTCAGGGATAGCTCATTGCGTCCCTCGGGGCACTCCCGTTGACTCCCCCTCGCTCACTGCTGTTGGTGAAGTCCCACTCAGTTTATAGACGTGAAGGTATCTTCTTCATTTGCATAAGAGTGCATCCTTTGTTGTATGTATATGCTCTATTGAAGTCTGATTCTCACCAGAAGAAGAATATCACATTTCCTCGAATGTACCGAATAGTCTCTCGGCTTTCGTGCAGCTCCAAACACGCCGGTGGGCTTCAGCAAAACCAGGCGCGCTTCTCTAAGACAGTCGGGCAAGTCCCACTACGGCGCGCAAGTCCACACTGGCGCGCAAGTGTCATCAACACAGATGAGCGACTCTTCCTTCCCCAACTACAAACTTGCGTGGTCCACTTCCTTTCTCTTCCAAACCACCTTGGGCGCACAGCCAAACACCGGCGCGCAAGATATACTTGTGCGACAAAACAACCACCTGCGCGACTCAACCACCTGCGCGACGAGAGCTCGAACAATATCTCGGCCTTGAACTTCGTTGTAAATGAGGAGGGGTGGTCCAGTATTTATAGGCAAACTGGACCCCCTGCGCGGCGGCACGCAAGTCCCTAGACGGCGCGCAAGTCTTGTCTTCAATAAACTCTGTCGCGCAACTCACTTGCGCGACCCAACCAACACTTGCGCGACCTTCTTTCCTTAGCCAAATTTTGATGTTCTGATCCTCAAAAACATATGGCGCGCAAGTCTTTTATCCTCCAAGAGCACGGCGCACAAGTACCTTTGCCAAAAACACTTTACTTTATTGGCTGATTTTTAGGCCCAAAAATTTGGCAAACACTGGGAAACAGCGCCACCTTCACTACTGTTTTCTGCTTGAACGGTATGATCGCTTTGTTGGTACACACCCTGAACATCCACTAAGGATTGACAACAAACACAAACCATACACCAAATCATGCTTTGAAGAACCTGGTTCCAACAATCTCCCCCTTTGGGTTTGTTGGCAATCAGAATAAATTCAAAAGATCTCCAACCATGAGCAAATCCAAAACGCAAGAATCAACTCAGCCAACACTCTAAGTCTACGTGAGCAATGCTCGGTGTAGAAAAGAAGAGAAGAAGCTTGAATCGGATCTTAGTGTTTTGAAATTCTCCATGATGCCCGATGTTATCCTTATTAAACTTCTCATCACAATCTTACACTTCTCATCACAGAAGAATTTCTTGCCACTTCTCATCACAGAAGAATTTCTTGCCTTGAATTTATTCCTTTCTCCCCCATTGACAATAAAACCAAAGGCTGAAAAGTTTGTTCAACGTTCAGCTCAAGCCATACTCCCCCTGGATAGTATCTCCCCCATAAACCGGCATCACAGCCATAAGCAGATAAAAACAGTTAAAACAAACGGGGAGAGGGGACTTCCGGAGCCTCCTTATGCAGTAGGAGGTGGTCGAACACCGAGGTTCAACCGATGCTTCTTGAACACAGCCACGGACAATGGCTTGGTTAGGATATCAGCCACTTGCTCATTAGTTCCAACATGATCCATTTTAATCACACCTTGTTCAACCTTTTCTTTGATAAAATGATACCGTATTTCAATATGTTTTGTACGAGAATGCTGAACCGGATTCTTCGTAAGATCAATTGCACTTTTGTTATCACAATAAATCACCATTGGTTGCTGCACCTTATCACCAATATCTGTGAGCTGCTTCTTCATCCAAAGAAGTTGAGTTCATGCTTTTGTGGCGGAGATATATTCAGCTTCAGCAGTACTAAGAGAAGTACTTTCTTGTTTCTTGCTCAACCAGCCAACACATTTCTGCCCAATATAGAAAGCTCCACCACTAGTGGACTTTCTATCTACGACATCACCAGCCCAGTCAGCATCAGAAAATGCTGATAATTCACTGTCCCTGCCTGCAGCAAAAAATAACCCGAAGTTATGTGTACCTTGAATGTACCTCATGATTCTTTTTACTGCTTCCATATGTTCCTCCTTTGGATTACTCTGAAAGTGGGCCGCAAGGCATGTTGCAAAGACAATATCTGGCCTCGTCGCTGTCAGGTACAGTAGGCTGCCAATGATCCTCCTGTACATGGTGGGATCAACAGAGTTCCCATCCTCATGCTTTCCACGTTTAGTTCCAACTACAATCGGAGTTGACATTGGTTTGGAGTCTTGCATATTGAACTTCTTCAGCAGCTCTCTTGCATATTTTTCCTGAGAAATGAATGTGTATTCCTTCTTTTGAATCACTTGCATCCCCAAGAAATAAGTGAGCTCCCCAATCATAGACATTTCAAATTCTGATGTCATGTGGTTGGCAAATTCATCCACTGATTTCTTCCTACTGCCACCAAATATGATATCATCAACGTAGACAAGAACCATGAATTGATCTTTTGGAGAATTCTTCACATAGAGATTGTGATCAACTCCTCCTCTTTTGAATTCCAACTTCTTGAGATATGAATCTAGCTGTGAGTACCACGCCCGTGGTTCCTGCTTCAAACCATATAGAGCTTTCTTTAGTTTGCAGACCTTTGTTTCATCGGTACCCAAGACAAAGCCCACTGGTTGTTCAATGTAGACTTCTTCTTCGAGTACACCATTCAAGAATGATGTCTTGACATCCATTTGATATACTTTATATCCTATTTGGAGTTCCATGGCAAGGAAAAGCCTGATTGACTCCAGTCTAGCCACTGGAGCAAAGGTTTCTTCAACATCAATGCCTTCAATCTGAGAGTATCCTTTACATACCAGTCGTGCCTTGTTTCTGATGACACTTCCATGCTCATCAAACTTATTTTTGAAGATCCATTTGGTACCAATCACATTGTGACCTTCGGGTCTCTGGACAAGATCCCATGTCTGATTCTTATCAATCTGATCTAATTCATCATTCATGGCTTTCACCCAAGATTCATCTTTTGCAGCTTCTTCGAATGAGGATGGCTCTAAAACTGATAGAAATGCAGATTGCGTGGTATTCCTCATCCTTCTGGTTTGAGTGGGTGCACTCCTATCCCCAATTATGTTTGATGGATCAATCTCAGCTCTTCGATTTCTCCTGCGAGGTTCAGTAGTATTCTCTTCAGCCATAGTTTCTTCTTCAGATTCTTCTTCTGAGTCATCATCATTATGTGATTGATGAGTGTTTTGAATAGCTTCATTTATTTCTGTATTTTTAGTTTCTTCATGTCCACATTCTTCATGACTTTCTATCGCATCAGCATATGACGTCCGTGAAGCATTTGTGGTTTTCTCTTCAATTATCTTAACATCATTGCTTTCCACAATCCTTCCCAAATGATTGTTGAAACATTTGTAGGCTTTTTTGTTCATTGAGTAACCGAGGAAGATTCCTCCATCTGCGTTGTCACCATATTTCCCCTGATTTCCTTCTTTGTTCCTGATGAAGCACTTACTTCCAAAGACACGAAAGTATTTTAGAGAAGGCTTCCATCCATGCCACAATTCATATGGTGTCTTCGTCTCACCCATATAAAGTCCTATTCGATTCTGAATGTACACTGCAGCTTGAACAGCCTCTTTCCAGTAATGTCGTGGAATACGACTCTCAATCAGCATAGTTCGTGCCATGTTGTTCACCTGTCGATTCCTTCGTTCAACGAATCCATTTTGTTGTGGAGTTCTCACAGCAGCTACCTCATGTCGTATCCCATGCTTCTCCAGATAATTTTCAAATTCAATGGACGTGTATTCTCCTCTATTGTCAGATCGCAACACGTTGATTGTTCGTCCAGTATCATTCTCGGTGATCTGCCGATATGTTTTCATGCAGTCAAGGACCTGTCGTTTCCGGTGAATGACCATCACACATGCCATTCGACTGTAATCATCTATGAAAAGGACAAAGTACCTTTCTCCATGAGTTCCGGCAACATTTATTGGACCAAAAACATCTGTATGAATCAGATCAAGAAGGTGAGATGCCTTTTTCTTCTTTGGCCGATATGAACTGCAGACCAGCTTCCCACGAATACAAGCATCATAGGATTTTTCACGCTCACGCTTCAAGTTGGGGATGTCCATGACAATTCTCAATTTTGATATTTTCTCCATGTCTTGTTGATTGATGTTTCCCAATCTCTGATGCCACAAATTGTTTTCTTCTTCAACAGTCATGTAACATACATTTTCTTCACTATCAACCTGATACAAGTTGCCTTCTGTTCTGCATCCTTTCATAAGTGAATAGCCAGTTTTTCCCTTGATGGTGCAGCCTTTCTGATTAAAAGTAACTATAAGTCTTGAGTCACAGAGTTGACTCACGCTAAGGAGATTATGGCGTAGGCCATCTACGTAAAGGACTTCAGTCTTCTTTAGTTCTCCATTAGCTAATTGGGTACTTCCACTTCCTTTGATTTTCAGAGCCCCATCATTACCAAATCTTACTGTACCATCAACATTCTTTATGATATTCGTTAGTAGGCCGGCATTACCCGTCATATGAGATGAACAACTGCTATCCAGAATCCAGGTACTATTGTTCTTTGTAGCTTTGAGGGCTACCTCTGCAAGGTTCGATTTATCAATCTTCTTCCTTTCCTTCCACGAGACATTAGATTGAGTATATAGGACTGATGGCCTTTCAACTATCTCTTCCGCATACCCAGGTTCTTCATAGTCAAAGTATTCTGTGAGAGGTGAGAACCTGTTTAAAAGAGCAATACTGTCTTGCTGACGGGACTTGACTTGTCTTGAACTTCGGTATGAGGTGTCTATGTCTCTTCTCTGCATGCAATTAATGGCCTTATGACCAAAGTTAGAACAACAAAAACAATATCCATAGAAATTATTTCTTCTATGAGAATTAGGATATGAGATTGTTCTCCTTTGTTGAGCATCTATATCTTCTCCATTCAGATAGCTTCTTGCCTCTTCACAATAAGACATGGTATGGCCCAGATAGCCACAGAACTGACACTTCATGAGAGGAAATTTCTTCTCACTTGAATTTCTCCTTATACCTTCTTCCTTGGGAGAATAGTAAGACTGTCTGTAATTTTTGAATGTTTGAGGATAATTTTCAGGTCTCCTTTTAGTTTGGATTGAGTGTTCCTTTTTCAGCACTCTAGGTAACATTTCATCATGTTCAACTTTCATCTTGTCTTTCTTTTGGATCTTTTCACTTCCAGCAGTTGATGACTCAGCCTCACAGCCAATTCCACTCTTTCCCATGAAAGCAGGTCTTTGATCACTCAAGACATTTCCAACCCCATCTGAACCACACTTGGCTCTTGCAAGTAATTCTGCATCTGAGAATCTTCCGAACTGTATTTTCTTCCTCGATTCTTTTGGAACTGATTCTGTCTCCATTTTACTCCTTAGAGTAACTAATTCCTCCTCAAGACCCTCAACAGTCTTGGATTTTTCATCCAGTCTGGATGTGAGGTCGTTGATGACCTTTGCCTGCTCTTCAATTCTCAGGTTCAGATCAACTGCATCATCATTTCTTTCAATTATTTTAGATTGTACCTTCACAAATTCTTCCAGTCGTTCAATTTCAGCTTCAAGTTGATCAACATATTTAGTTGAATCTTCTACAATTGATTTCCACTTATTGCATCTCTTACATTTAATCTTAAGCTTACTAACTGCATCCTTAAGTTGCACATCAGGATCTACACGAGTTCTCAGTTGTTTTTCACCATCAGTATCTTCTGACTTTTCAATAGTGGCCATCATAGAAGCATGGTTCCCAGTTTTGAATTCTGGTTCTTCTTCATCACAGAATTCATTGTCATCTTCATCCTCTTCACAAACAAAACTCTTCCTTTGCATTTTCTTACCAGATTTGAAGTCTCCCTTTTTGAAGAACTATCTTTGAGGCTTCTTGAAGTTTTCATCTTCACTGTCATCATCATTGATATTCTTCAAGAACTGAGAGGCAATATGCCCAACTTTTCCACAACGGAAACATGCGAGATGTAACTTCCCTTTGAATTTCCCTTTCCCCTTCTGGAACTTCTTTGCAATGAGAGAAAGAATTTCTTTCTCTTCGTCATCATCACCGCTTCTATCCTTTGAGATTTTCAATTTATCCATGGCCTTGAATGCCATTTCCTTGCTCACCCGAGTCGTAGCATCTTCTGGTTTGACTCTCATTTCATATGCTACCAAACTGCTCAGTAAGTCATCTAGAGAAAGTTTGGAAAGATCTCTTTCCTCAAGAGCTGACACCTTCGCATTATACAGAGGTGGAAGTCTTCTTAATATTTTATTTACAATATCAATGTCTTTGATTTCTTCGCCTAGACCCCGAATTTCTCCAACCACTTCTGTAATTCGATTGAAGAAAGAGTCTGCATTCTCGTCTGGATTCATCTTCAGATCATCAAACCGATTGTGTAGCACTTGTAGTTTCTCCTCCTTCACTTTGCTATCACCTTCATAAATATTCTCAAGTTTATCCCACATAGATTTTGCTGAGGTGAAATTCATCACCTTCAGGTAAATCTGATCAGAAAGGGCTACAGTGAGAGCATTCTGTGCTTTAGCATCTGCATCAACAAGTTTCCTGTCTGTTTCAGTCATAGCCAGACCTGTTGGATCAGTGACATGTATTCCTTGAACAGTAGAAAAAAGAACTTCCATTCCAAGAGATCTTAGATGAGATTTCATTCTGTTCTTCCAGATCTGGAAATTGCATCCATCGAAGTGAGGGACACCCCTGATATTGACGGCGTTTTCCATGATGAAGAAGGTCAGATTCAACACCAGCAACCTCGCTCTGATACCACTTGAAGGACCCCGGGACACCCTGAGAGGGGAGGGGTGAATCAGGGTGACCACTTTTTCTTTTAATGTGTTGGATCTTGTTCCCACATTGGTAGGAACTTGTTGAACCTGTATGATGATTATGATCAAAATGAAAACATTCACATGCACAAAGAAGACACAGCCATTTTTACTTGGTTCACCACAAAGGGCTACGTCCAAGGAGCATACGCCGACAGGTTGCCGGTCGTACCTAAATCCACTATTCTTCACTAGCTGAGGATACAAAAGTTCGGGTACAGACACTCTGTCCCAGGCTCACTGCCTTTACAATTGTTCAGGGATAGCTCACTGCATCCCTCGGGTCACTCCCGTTGACTCCCCCTGGCTCACTGCCGTTGGTGAAGTCCCACTCAGTTTATAGACGTGAAGGTCTCTTCTTCATTTGCATAAGAGTGCATCCTTTGTTGTATGTAGATGCTCTATTGAAGTCCGATTCTCACCAGAAGAAGAATATCACTTTTCCTCGAATGTACCGAGTAGTCTCTCGGCTTTCGTGCAGCTCCAAACACGCCGGTGGGCTTTAGAAAAACAAGGCGCGCTTCTCCAAGACAGTCGCGCAAGTCCCACTACGGCACACAAGTCCACACTGGCGCGCAAGTGTCATCAACACAGATGCGCGACTCTTCCTTCCCCAACTACAAACTTGCACGGTCCACTTCCTTTCTCTTCCAAACCACCTTGGGCGCACAGCCAAACACCGGCGCGCAAGATCTACTTGCGCGACAAAACACCCACCTGCGCGACTCAACCACCTACGCGACGAGAGCTCGAACAATCTCTCGGCCTTGAACTTCGTTGGAAATGAGGAGGGGTGGTCCAGTATTTATAGGCAAACTGGACACCCTGCGCGGCGGCGCGCAAGTCCCTTGACGGCGCGCAAGTCTTGTCTTCAATAAACTCTGTCGCGCAACTCACTTGCGCGACCCAACCAACACTTGCGCGACCTTCTTTCCTTAGCCAAATTTTGATGTTTTGATCCTCAAAAACATATGGCGCGCAAGTCTTTTATCCTCCAAGAGCACGGCGCGCAAGTAACTTTGCCAAAAACACTTTACTTTATTGGCCGATTTTTAGGCCCAAAAATTTGGCAAACACTGGGAAACAACGCCACCTTCACTACTGTTTTCTGCTTGAACGGTATGATCGCTTTGTTGGTACACACCCTGAACATCCACTAAAGATTGACAACAAACACAAACCATACACCAAATCATGCTTTGAAGAACCTGGTTCCAACATTTCTTTCATAGGATTCTCTTATAATAAATATATAGAAATAATTGAAATTTTTTAGACCATGACAAACAATATTCTTCATCCTAATAAAAATATTAATAATTCATCTCATAAAACCACCATATGTTTAGGTCCTAAAATATCAATGGAATTATATGAAAATTAATAAAAAAATCACCTAGGGTGCTCCTGGATAATTAACTAAATACCATGAAAACATTGTCTATGTAGGAATCAGTTAAATTCTCCTAGAAAATGATCAAATAATGTCCACAAGAACCATGATACAATGCTGGTATCAAAAAAATATGGCATGGTTGTGGAGCACAAAAAAAAACACAAAAAAATCACATATACGAAACACAAAAATGAAATACCCACCTTATGGTGATAGGGTCTAATTACATATTTGATATAAAAAATCAATACACAATAGATACACCAAAACTATTATGAGATCCCAAAATTAACCTTATCATCCTGTTGTTTTAACCAAGAATAAAAACCAGATTAATCCCTAAATTAAACATAACTTTTCTAGGGAACCTATA
Organism: Viscum album; assembly: GCA_963277665.1. Classification (NCBI taxonomy): domain Eukaryota; kingdom Viridiplantae; phylum Streptophyta; class Magnoliopsida; order Santalales; family Viscaceae; genus Viscum; species Viscum album. Next base: position 448,347,085 of record OY728160.1, read on the forward strand.
AAATTTAAATAACTATTCAGAAATCCAATTTTAATTATATTATTTCTACTTTTTTAAAATTTGAAAATCTATGTGCTTACCCAAATCAACGATTCCATATCCCATTAAAACAAAATTTACATCTAAAACATTTCACACATTTTTAATTCCACAAAATGAGTTCTATTTTAAAAATACTTTCTCTATAGAAACCTTAATCCATAGAAAAAAATTACCATATATCATAAAATATTAAAATTCATAATAATTCAAAAATTACACTATTATTGATATTAATCAAATAACTATTTATAATAAATTCAAGGAAAAATAGTTTATATTATAATATTCATTGGTTAATAGTTTATTCTGAAAATAACACATGTCAATCAAAACTACGGATAAGAACATGTATCCATCTATAAGAATGTATCAATAATGAATTATCAACAAGTGACTATCTCTTTGTCATTTCCTTCAACTCATCCTAATAATCATCTATCCTACGTTCGGATTTGTAGTCCATACCACAATATCAATAATCTGAACTCTCATAGTCCATACCCTAAAAATATCCATAAAATTAATTTTTAGATTATTTCATTCTAGATATATGTGATCTTGTTCAACCAACCATGTTATGAATACATAAATCCACCTCTAACTACATGAACCAATCCAAAAAATGTTCCTAAATTATTTTGTAATTCTCGATTATATATAAGCTGAATGAAAATTGAGGGGTTATCACTATATAATTTAATGTCTGCATCAACTTATTCTAGAGGAAAATAATAAGTATAGTGGTGATAACATTGTCAAGGTATGATTATTACCTCTCCATAAATACTATGGTTCATTGATTAAAATACAAAAAATTGCATGACTTATCAATATAATTGCATCCAAAAAAACAAACACATAACAATATTTTTCAAAACCCTGAAAAACCATTCTCGAATAAAATATAATATATATATCTACCTGATATAATAAAATATACTAAAATACAATAATATAGATATGGAATTAAATTATAAAAAAATAATACAGAATGAATTATATGAAGAATATTTATTGAAAATGAAATACTCTAATTGCTTTCCAAACTCACATAATCATCCATCCATTCCCATGGCCTCAAGAACCTACTATACTAGTATCATATATCTGACTACATATGAACCTATTTCGCGATTAAATACAAGAAGGTATACACATTTATATTGAATTTAATGTCATGTACATGTTTAGGGGTTGATGATAATGACCCAGTATCAATGCCCAAAGACTGAACCACAGTAATTTATATTGTCATCATGTCGAAATACAAGAAATATATTTATAATATATTTATTTAGTTATCATTATATGCATCCTTTAATGAAAAAAAATCACCCAGAACATACACAATTATAAGTTATTTCATCATGTGATAATTTGAAAAGCATGAAACATAACCATACATACTTCTGTTCAACTCCATAAGGATGAGAATATACTCTCACATAAATCCAGAAAACATATAAAAAGAAATTTGGTAGGGATCCATATTTATTCCTTGGCCCATATATATATTTTCTTGGTAGGATGTCATATTGTTTTTCAAATATCACATCCTATATTAGGAATCGAGGTGGGCATTATCAAATACCTCAACCACTACTAAATGAACCATGGTAATATTATAGCCAAATAATGACCCTTAACCATATCTCCCAAATTACTCCCTATTTTCCACATCAGACATTTCACCAAAATCCATACCTCTCATTAAAAGAGTCTAAAAATAGTCATGTTCACCCATGGAAAGGCATACTTTATCCAGAAAAGTATTTTCACCCATGGAAATGTTAGTCCTTAGGATCCCATTCCATCAATAATTCTATACCCTACTAAAATTATTCCATGAATACATGTTGAAAAAAATAGTGCTAATAACCAATTAATGATCTCAATAAATCATACGGGGTCACTATACCCAAATAAAATGGGCTCATAAATCTTATAGAGATCTTTAATGCCCATGATTCCATTTCCCAACCTTCCATGTCATGAAAAAATAGGTTGATTATACCCTTGTAATTCACATCCCACCTACAAGGATTTATGCAAATATCGTTGAAACCTGACTCTTCCCAAAACAACATAACTCCCAAAATATGAAATTGACACCAAATAAATCATCATTGTCCAAACACATATTCCCTCATTATAATAGAGTAAGAATAACTCATGGAAATCAATGAATGTGATTCACAAAAATTTTCTAATCATTTATCCGAATAGGGAATCTTACAAACCTAGTGAAATAGCCCAAATACCCTTAACCATACCCTTTTCCCAATTATTTAATGATAAACCCAAATAATTTATACAAATCATTATGAAAAATCAAATTATTCCATCATAAACAGTCATTTACATTAGTAAATTCCATTCATTATTCTTTAGATATCCCAACATTCCATTTTGGAATTCAAATTTAAATACCTTTATCAACTTATAAATTTGAATTGAAATTTAATTTGAGTTAAAAATGATTTTTTTAAAATGAAACCTATCTGTCATTAAAAACCACCCCCACCACCCCAAAATTATAAAAACAGACAACCAAAACATTTTTTGAAAGGGATCCACAATAAAAAAATGTAAAAATCTATGCAATCCATTATTTTTTTTAAAAATGTTATCTTATCCCATTATATTATTGAATGATAAATGTTATAAAAAGTATGATGATAATAATAGTGATGGATAAGAAATATAAAATCACCAATTAACCAAAAGGACCTCATAAATTCATGGAATCCTACCTCAATTTATTATCAATAAAATATAACCATCATATATTGACCACTACTGAGTCAGTGAGCATGAATCTAGTCAATAAAACCCAATAATTAAATAATCAAATAAAATATTCCCCATAACCCAAAAAAGAATTACTTACATAAAAATCATCCTATAACCTCACTATCATGAATGAAAAATAAACATGTTTCAATCCACTATGATCATACAATAATATGTAATATAGATAAAACATTAAGTGAATTCCCCAATCCATTGGTTAATTTCAATAAATCATCCAAAGAACACAAAATAATATAATAGGGAAAAAAATACAAGGAAAATGAAAAAGGGGATACTGAATATGTCATATTTTTTACATAAACTATGAGTAACTGATGTAATCCCAATAAAGTTGGAATATTTAATCATCATAATGTAAAATTTTCTCCCTAAAACCATATACAATGAATAGAAATTCAAATAAAAGAATGGGTGTTGAAAATCGGGAGGAAGGAGATGATACTACTATAAATTATTTTGATAAAACTCATCAAAATAATAATAATATAGTGGTTAAAGTGGAATAAAATGTGTTAAACATTCCCTATTCATTAAATAATAATTAAGATAATTTCCAAGGAGTTTATTATTTAGAATCTTTTAAATGTTCATCAAATCAATACATAAAAATGCTATCCTAAAACTTCTTCATGGTGTGACCAGGGGGTTCTTGGTGTGATCCAATATATGAGGATGGGCCACCCCATGGGTCTGCACCATAATTGTGTTGAAAAGTGTTTGATGAAAAAAATACATATGATTTAGTCCTATTTTTCCGAAAACCAATATTATAGTGAAAACCATGGGTTTTTTAGTATGGTCCCCTACTACTATAGATTTTTTCGCAATTACATCACCCAAAACATGAAAATTTTCTTCATTGAGATCTTGGATCAATAAAATAATATTATATCACATCGATAGGCATCTTTCTGAGATGATAAAATAATTACAAACAATGGTTTATCTCTAATTAATCTATTTTCCTGTGCTATAATAAACATTTTCTATTATACATAGTCTTCTATATCCCTAATGGACCTAAAGCATGACAATAGTAAATGTAGAAATTAAACAGTCTCTACACATATATAAAAACATTAAATTACATTTAAAAAATATTTATGAAAATAGTTTATATTATTGAAGAGCTCTGATGTTTGTTATTGAATTTAGCACGTTGGAATATTTTTTGTAATATTATATCCTAGTTCACAGGGAACAACAATAGGCTTGGTATCTCAATGTGACCTCAAGAATTCCACCTCATACATTAGAGGGTAGGGAATAGTGAAATAGATCTTGGGTGTTACATTGGGAAGACTATACACACTCTATATGAGCATCAATAATATAATAAATAACAAAATATCACACAACTCTATCATACCATTATACCAAACGTAATAAAAACATAGAAAGTATATAAAAATGGAATTAATTCAAACATTTACAAATGAAAATTTTTCCACTTGGCCAATCAAAAATGTATACATTTTATTAAAATACAAATTATGAGGGGACTAAATAATAAAACACTCCAATATTACATATTTTTGACTGATATTCAAAAAAATTCATAAAAATAAAATACAGAGGTACATAAATTATTTCTATCATTATAGACTATATAAATAATCATCAAATTTAATTTATGATATTAAATAACACTCACATGGTTCTTCTCATATGGTACCCTTCTTAGACATACCCTTTTGAAAACCATTCATTACTTTTTTGGGACTAAAAACATAACAAAGGGTGCAGTTATCTACTTATTAATGGTTAAAATATGATATAGAAATTAATTTTACTAAGTGAGAATAAGTAAAATTGTATGAGAATGTGATAAACAATTATGAAGGATTTAGGGGATCCATTTCCGTTTTAATAATTTGAAATATATTTGGAAATTTTTTTAGATCTATGCTCTAAGATAATAAGTGATTTTTGGGACTGCTGAGTCCAAAATTTGTTTTCTAAAAACCTAAAATATATTTTACATCACAAGATTGCATTTTTTTTCATAAATAATTGTATATATACTAAATGGTGAATTAGAAAAAAATTGATACCATTGTTGCATCCAAAAAAATATATTTTATCTTGGGTACGACCCCAATTTTCTTTGGGTCGAACATTTGGATGAGGTAATCATTGGCCGGAATGATACATGTATTAATAAATTAATTTAATTATTTAATTAATTTAATTCCCAAAAACGTAATTCCTTTTATATGTGTAATCATATGGAGAATATTCTCGTTTATCCTCATAAAAATGTTATAATAGATAGATGGTTCCACACTTATGTCTTGGAAAATTGATATTAGAGGATGAATATTGACCGTATCGTAGTTATTTGACAGAAAGAGAATTCATCATATCATACCATTTATTAGAGAATGTGTTCTTCACCAATGAATGATCATATATTGTGGTAGGTCTCATTATTTCTAGTTTCCATGATAATGATTTAAATATTGATAACTAATTTGACTACTATTTTCTTGAGACATCCATTTATTTACCGAACCCTCAAAATTATAGACTATATTTTCTTGGTATAACTAATCCCTTTTCAAGATTTTTATCACCCACAATATATATGATCTATATTTCCTATGTAAGAATCATTGTACCATTGTTAATTTACTTTTTTCGTGTTCATTTCCCCCACTTGTCCTTCACATTTATTATAATTGGGTTATAGGATAACATTTTGACACTATCAGGAGAGTCTAAGCCTGATCAGAGCCCCAAAATCATTATTGTTGGGTTCATAATGACTAGATAAATGATTTTCACATGTATTGGAATTTTTTTCTGGTAACAGTTATATATTAGCTTATCTAGGATCTAAGGGTATGATTTCAGTGTCACAAGAGTCGAGTGGGACAAACTATATGACTTGTGCGAGTGGAGGGAATCTGATTTCTTGATACCAATGCGATATTGTTGATTACATTAGGATTTTCCGAAAAAACATTTGGTAGTAAAATGGTGGATTTTGAGGGTAGTGAACTGAATCTAGAAAATCCTCAAGAAACTATAATTTCTCCGATAAACACAAATAAATTGGGTGTGGTCTGATGAACCCACATTGAGTATCCCCACATATTTGCGGTGTCTATAATTTTTTTGGAAGATAAATATAAAACTCCATGTGGCATTGAAAAAATTCATGTTACCATCCTTCTGAATCTAGTTTAATTCCTAGGAGAACACTCCAATGACCCTGTGGGGAGGACATGTCATGTACTTTATGAGTACATATACACAGTACAAAGAACATGGGAATGACTCAGAGCACTTGAATCTGAACCAGGTGTCAAATACGTACTATTTTGTACACTTACATATCATATAGTACAACCTTTCTAGAAATCGATTATTTGGTGAGGTCATGTCTAGTAGTCTTCGTGAGGTCACATTCCATGTGGACCACTTATTGGATGTTTACATATTTATTAAAACATTTATCAATCGTATCACCATTTTTTTAATCATATTATCACCCATGAGTAATCTATAATGATTTTTATGGAGAACTCCATTATGGACAACTAGGTGACTTTTGAGATATAATGAAAAATGATCCGAGCAAGCAGTTTCTTTAGGTGGAACGTAATAAGGGTGTTGATTGAGAATGATCATTAGAGAAAGACTAGGTTTAGTAATCCCATATACTCATTATATTCATTTTTTAACCCTCCTTTAATATCTTGGAATGGATCCCCTACCAATTTAGCAGAACCCTTCTGTTGCACAACTGAATGGAACCTATACCTATTGAGTGGAATCCTCCTATAAAATTAGAGAAGGGTCCTCTAACTATTGAGTGAAACACAATATTTTATAAGGTCATGGGTCCAATACCGAATAAGTATCACTGTCCTACTAAATCTATGAATTGGTCCCCTGTCTATTGATAATAACACTCATTTTGTACCAAGTTATGGGTGTTATACCTATTCAGTGGAACCATCATATTATTCTAGGGCATGTACGCTCAACCTACTATGGCACCCTCTTGTTGTATCAAGGAATGGGGAATCTACCTTTTAGGTGAAAATCTCTGTTTGTATTCGGGAAAGGTTCATCTACCTAATTAGTGGAACCCACCTGTTGTAAAATGGCATGAGTCTTATACCTATTGAGTGAGATCCTCATTAAATACTAGTGCATGGGATCACTAGATATTGATTGGAACCCTACTATTTTATTAGGGAATGAGTATTTTACATAGATATTATTATCCAACAGAATGTGGAGTAGTGCTGAGGTTTATACCCTCCATATTATTTCATTAGATAGACATGTGATATATTGGGAATCTATGATGGGCCTTTATAATAATTTGATAGACTCACCATCCTGTGATGGGCAGTGAGATTGAGATCCCCTATCTCTATCATCTGGATATCTTATATGAGCATATATATTTTTTATTGGCCATTTTGCTTCTGTTTCCTATTACTTTGGGGTGGTGACATTATCACTTCTTTTTCAACCTATTGTTCCCCCTCTAGTATTTTTTGGATTCCTACTGGGTACGTATATACTCAACAATGAATGGTATTTTTCCATGTAAGTCATTCTTGTGAATATTAAGGACATGGTGAAAATGATTTTGAATGTGAAAATGGATTGTTGGGTGTATTTTCCCATACATGGTGGTAGGGGGATTAGATATCTAGATTCATGGTCTATTGGATAATTTTTCGGGTTTTGGTCATTTTGGGACATATTCTCTTGTTGGAAAAGTATTTCATACCATTCCATTTCAGATTAGATTGTAAAAAATTTTTTGTTTCATTTATGTTATTACAATAATGTTTTTACACTGTATGTTACTATGATTTTTTTATTCCCCTACACTATTTCATTGAGATGTTTTGGGGTGTGTGTATAGGTACTTTAGGAAAAGGAACCCAATTTTAGTCATTTCATACAATTCTTTTCGTCACCCCTAGGCCTATAGAGGTGGCCTTTGGTAGTTGAAACTCAACCTCCCATCATCATTGTGGGCCATGGGGGTTCTTTTCCTGAATGATTATTATCAAATGTAATTCCCTGTTGGGATAATGTTTGGAGTTTATTATCGTACATGGTTTGAATAAGAACATTGTGAAAATGTGTCAATGTGCATCAAGTAAGGATTTAAGACCAAGGAACACAATATTTTGGAGTGGAATATGATGAATACATTCACAATGACTCTAAATACATTTATATTGATTCAGAATATTGATACATTTTTCATATGAAACATTGGATCGTGCATCATATTATATTGTGCCACGTGACTCTCCTTGATGAGTTAGATCCCCATATATTTACCAGTTTTTCATACTATGGAATGCCTAAATTAAATGTCTAATATTCCTATTTGAATAAATAACTACATGTTAAAAATTCAGGATATTAAAAACTATATAATTAGTGACGAGGCCTTCGTTCTGGGTTATAGAATGCGTCCTTTCCTCTAATAGGTATGGTTGTAGCACCGCACCTATTGATTATCAAAAATTATCGGTAGAGTAGTATAAAGATATGAGAAGTATTACTGACCTATTAAATTACATTAACATATGTCATTAAGGCTCTCAAAATGTGCCAAATCCCCAAGAATCATAGATTTTATTTGGAATAGGTAAATTATTTTTCAAAAAAATTTGTAGACTGAACCTGATTTGATGGATGCACTAAGAACCTGAATATTCTATTGATTATCAATTTGTTGGAGGAGTATATTCATTCATATTATTCATAAGTTTTAACACTAATGTTCTTAATTATAATATAAAATTCATGGGTAGTAATACACCTCATTTTTATTTTTATACTTGATTTTAGAGCTGTTGGAATTTTCACATGGATGGATGATTTTTATTGAGCGTGGTATGAATTTTTCCCAAAATTTTGTGATACTCAAACTCCATTATATGGGAAGTATACTTTAGGTAATATTAGATTGAGAATTAATTATGAATAGACACCTTGGATAGTGTTGTACCTATATTAATTACCATATTAGATGAAGTACTTGGGAAGGAACTTGGGATGGATATCGTCCTATATAAGAAAATCCATGCCACTTGAGCTAGTAGGGGCAGTTAAAGTTGTGAGTCATATACTGTAACAATTAGGTTTCAAATAGTAGGGTCTTAGAATAGGATATCACCTCATGAATATACATAGTTACATGTTAATGTGGATCAGGGGCTAGGTAGATGAATTGGGAAGCTTAGATAGTTGTGATATGATGTGCGTGACATGGGACGCTACATGGAATGTGATTACCCAACCCAACATGTCTTGGATGGATGGAATGTAGAATATGGACATCCATGTAAGAGGAAGTTCAATGATCCTGGTCTCCCAGGTGTGTACATGGTATCTTCTAGGGAGGTTGAACCGGAATAGGAGAATGTGGGGCTCCCATAGAAGGATCTTAAAATGGTAGACACCATTATGATATCCTTCCACCACCATCACTAGTAGTACCATTTTTGTCTTACGAATGAGGTGGACTGGGCCCTGGGTAGAAGCATTATATGGAGTTCTATGACATGGTATCCCAAGGGATGATTAGTTTTATGATATTATTTTACTAAACTTTTTCTTTTGTACTAGTAGACATAGATATGAAAAATTATTTATTCACCGTACTCTTAATGTGAGTGCTAGAACATAATGATGAGACTTTAGCCCATTAGGTTTTTCTTGAGGTTCTTGAAGGTACCACTTCATGAATATAATTTATCTTTTGGTAATGGGATTTATTATTTTGATTAAAGAGTTTACCATGGTACCTCATGGTTGTCATATTGATTCCATATTATATCATATTGGTCATAGATAGTTTATCACAATATGATCCAAGATTAACTATCACAACCGATGTGACAGATGATTTTGAACAAATGGTATGATATAAAACTATTTAGTTGAGAGTGATCTTAAAGTGGAGTGATTGTGGAATATGATCCGGAATCTCCAATTCATCACCCATCAGTTGGTGAGTTTATCCAACTATGAAACTATGTAATCGAACATCGAGGTTCGATCATTCATGTAGGAATATATGTAAGACATTCCCAAGAAAGTTTTGACATTACCTCTTTGATGATAGATAGTGTATATCATCAACCTAAACCATATTACATCTCTAATTTAATCTACAAAAAATCATATGGACCCTTCTCAGCTCCATTAACTAAGGGGGGGGGGGGGGTTGTTGAATCTTCGAGAGAGGGGTTTATCAGACCATGTGTGTCCCTTAGGGAAGCTCTAGTTTGGTTCAGGTAAATTCTCGATAGTATCATAGGGATTTATATTGACTATCATCACTTGAATCAAGAAAATGTAAATAATAGTAATAATATTTGTCAATTTATGACATATTTGATTTTTTTTCAGACGTGACACGGTCTTATAAGATATATCTCAGGTGTAATGACCTTAATTTGTGGAATCACGATCCTGATATTATGATTCTTGCAGTATGATATCGCTACTGACAGTATTATTTACTAGTTATTTCATTCAATATGATGAATTAAAACACTATGTTTATGGAGTTTTTGAACTATATATTCTTGCTATACATGGACCTATTTGTTTCCTTCGTTGAAACAAACTCATCTACATTACATTATAGCAGGATCACATAGAGAAATTTAGGATGGTCTTGGGCTTAAATAAAGATAAACAGATTTATGGTATGGTCTCTAGGTAATATTTCTAGATCCATATGGTTCACTATATAAGGATTTTCATTTATATGAATTGATTAATGTATACATAAAGAAAACTGATGCATTAGATTCATGGTATCCTCCCGAGAGTGCATCATAGTTTCATATTTTACATTTCTTGATGAGATACAATAAGATGGTTGTTGAGGAAATTAGTAGGATTTTGAAATATTTTAACACCATTACAGATAAAAAGAAGCTATTTTACTATAATGAGTAGTTCCAAAGATCCTTTGATGTGTTGAGGATGAGGCTTGTGAGTGTCCTTATTTTAAGACAACTGGAGAATTGAGTAGAGTATTATTATATTCTGATGTCTATTAAGCTGGGATCAACAACATGTTGATTTTAAGGAATGAAGTAATCAAAAATGAATTGACGAAATTGATTCCCTCAAATATGAACTATGAAACTAATGACAAATAATTTTCAATGGTGTACTTATTACTAAGGTTTCGGATGAGATGTCGGTTAGAAATTAAATTATATTTCAGTCGTTCCATAATACTCTCATGTATGTCTTCATGTAGATAGACAAGATCATACTACAAATGATGTTATTGGAGTTCATATATTAATATGAATTTAAGGTAGTATATACTCTTGGTAATGGAAACACACAGTTATATTCCCTTACTCGTACGTTTCATTCTCACATGGATGATGATGTTTCTATGAATTTTTCATCCATACAACTAACCTAGGTAGATGTGAGGCATGTTTTATATCATTGGTCGATGTTTTTGACTCGTCGACTTCTTCATTGTGTGGTGGAGGGTGATTTGGGATACATACAATAAGACGTTCTCTATAAACAAATATTCTCAAGAGATTCATCAAATTGATTTTATGATGGATGGAATCATGTCATCCTTTTCTAAGAAAAGATATTGGTTCTTGTATCGATATGGGAGGAGGTGGTGGGGGAGTTTCAAACTTCTAATATGGTGGTATATTATGGGGTAGAGAATATGTATATATAATATCAGTATTTTTTTAGTGGGTTGGAATGAGGTGTGAAATTTTTATGTGACTCAAATGGTGTCTCACATGTTAGTTGGTTAAGGTTGAGCACCATGTTTTAGTAGGCTTGATTGCAGCCACATCATGTCCCGAATTAGAAATGGGATTTCCTTTTAGTTTGATTTGTGATAGGGATTCCATAGAGTGTGAGAATCAAAAATTCAATAATCATGATAGATTAAAATGTGACATTGTGGGTGTACATTATACTATTAGGGGGAAAAGATAGGTGGAGTGTTTTGCGATGTTTTACATCTGATAGATCATATGACTTCATGGATATCTCCTAACAATTGTCTCAAACTATGATCTATGGTTCATGTCACAGTTATGGAGTGGAAAATAGGATGAAATAGGGACCCATTTGTGATTGAGTACAAATTCCCTCCACTATACATATTTGCATACTAAGTTCACTATCGATGTGCTTGGGGATAGGCAAATGTCTTGGGGTTTAGACTTCATCTAGAGATGGTATGATAACATTCCTTTATCAGAGAGTGTGTATAATAATATCTCTCACCCTATAATTATAATGGTACCTCTCGAGTCCCCATGTGGATAACCTTAGGGGTCACCCTTATGTTGCACTATGTTCGGTGATTTTTTTCTTCTTGGCCCACATATGGTGTCAGTGACAATGAAAAAGGACTAACGGATCCATGAACAGATGATGATAACTCATGGTAGGATTATATAATATGTTGATTGAAAACACGGTCCCTTGATGATTTATAAGGTTAAAAATGTTTTCATATTAGTATACCCATGATGATAATTGCAGAGATTGAGCCGAGGAGTGATGTTATCCCATCGATCATTGGGAATTTCTTGACCATTCAATGGGTTAGCTAGGTTTCTGACAAACATTCCTCACCACCATTGTTGGGGTTATTGCGTGATATCTTCTATATGTCGTAGATGAGAAAATGGATACATTATCCTATGTGAGTTATTAAATAATGAGAGCTAGACACTAATTACTTATCCCCATTCTCATAGTACTCGGTGGAGATATAGGATCTACAAGATACTACCCTCTAGGGATAGAGCATTACCATGGTTATTGTATTGTGTCAACATGATAGTACGCTAGAGAGATCCTAGAAGTGTTAAATCCTAATGTGGGCTCATTAACACAAACATTTTATTTAGTTTTGTCTCTTTGGGGTCAAAATTTTTGAATGGGTTAATAATGTATATTCTCTAATTTTTCATGGCCAGACATTGAAATATTTTATGAAATATTTTTAGAGCTTTTCATTAAGACGATTTGTGATTCAATGACCCGATGATCCCAGCAATAATGTCATAAAAATATTTAAAATATTTTATATCATGCACATGATGTTATTCATAAATAATGGTATATCTCATCAAAGGAGTCTAAAATTAAATTTCCTTGACAACAATTGAATTTGTAGTAAAAATCTGTCATGACCCGTCCCGAGGGGCCAATGCCATGACTACCCCAAGGCCACCATCCATAGGTTGGGGGAATTCTACATGCACCGGAAAGGCGTATCAATATAATGGGTAGTCATTGTATTTAAATCCATACAACCACACAATCTAAGAACACAACAAGAAGAAACCATGAAGTAAATTGATATAGTAAAAAGTGTGATAAAACTAAAGTGGTTGGTATAAAAGCCCAACTGGAAAGTACATGTACAACTGAAAAGAGAAAAATAGCTCCTAGATCACCTATTGAGGATCCTACCTAAAGGGTAGGTATAACTCTATATCATTATTCCATGCGTCATGGAACAGGAAATGGTACACCTCTAAGAACCACCCAGTCTGGGCTTCCTCATCGTCGATCAATGTTTCATGTCATCTGCAGAAGACACAACAAGGTGTGGGAAAAACCCGTGCAGTGGTGAGTATAAAAATACTTAGTAGGGACCCCCAGACCCCCAGAGTTCTTTCATAATTACACAAAGTCAAACCAAAAAGCATGATCTCAATCACAAATCACAAAGTAGTCAAAAACTCTACTTAGGTATATTCCCATACATATACCTGAGTTATAAAAAATATACTCATCTATTTAATGAGGGAAGAATACCAAAAATTTAATACCATGATGGAAAATTACCACACAGGTTTCACCATGAAGATAACACCATGAAAGTAAAAGTACCACACATCTAAAACCACAAAGATAAAAGTACTTCAAAGGTATCACCACGAAAATAAAAAACTCAGCTCACACCAGGTATTAGTGAAATATAGAAGTACGTATGATTAGTCGTCAAGATATATCATCTTATTCTATGAAGAGGCACTACTACTAACCATATAGAGTCTGACCCACACAGGATTGATAGGTATCAACCCCCACAATTACCCACACTAGATCTGACCCACACAAGATCAGTATGCCTTAATCAACACATGACTGTTGAGCGCTGACCCACACAGGGTCTGACCCACACCGGATCGGTATGTGATAACTCAAAATTCATTGTTGAGTGCTAAACCACATAGGAAATGACCCACATAGGATCGGTTCTAACCCACACAAGATCGCTCAACACTAACCTCTTTATGATATGTCTCTAACCTCTACATAACTGCCAGCCACTAGATTCCCACTCATAGCACGCTTCATTCTGGGACAGCCACTCCTCAAGACCTCGATCCTATTTAAAATGTCATGAAGTCCAACTAAAAATTATCCTGAAGAATAGTAATGTCATATTTGTTCCAATGCAACAGACGACTATTCAATTAGATTCCCGGTCTGTGTGATATTAGCATTTTAGTCGTGAGGGCATTGCTGGATTCAGAGCTGATCTAACCTGTCCTTATTCCATATTTCTCCAAAACTCTCATGGAGTATGTCAAAAGTATTTCCTTATCACTAGGGTCATTACATAATAAAAGGCATGTTAATCGGACGTCTGGTCTATTAGTTACACCCCTTTCCCTGGAATGGGGGTGATCACATTTCGGTTTGGCCCAGCTTGGTCGGGCCCGCCAGATAATGCCAAGGGGACCACATTCCTAATGGGTCCCAATGCCACTGACGGCATGTAAATCAGACACATGGTTTTTCAATTACGGGTGTTTCTATATTCGGGGACTGGTGGGGTCAGGGCCTGGTCCGACACGGTCAGACATGCCCGTCTTGGGTGTAGGCCTGGTCCGACTGGGTCTGCACCAACAGGGATAACCCAGTTTGGTTCTCAGGACCAGGCTGCAGTTGGCCCGATTTGTCGGCTGTGCTCATCCCACCCATGTTTTCCCACTGGGTCATGGGTTTGGCCCAACCTACTATCGGGTCCTGCCCACTGATCAACTTGTTTGTCACTGCCTACTCGTCATGCCCGCATCAGGCCCAGTCTGGCGGAAGGTGGACTATACATCCCAGCTGGTCCTGTGGGTGCGGGGTCGTTTTTGCTAGTAAGTGGGGAACTTCCCCACTAGATAATGGATGGTCGTTTTGGGTAGCCAGGGGTCCGCCAACCTCGCACAGCGCGGGGATGCACCGCTCTCCACCTACCAAGGCTTCGAGTCAGTGTATCATCCTGCGACGCGCGACAGTGTGCTACTCTGCCTCTACCTCTCACTGCCGGCTCGGGCTGGCCACCTTCTTCACCTATCGCGGCTTAGACTGTGACCCTTTTCCACCAGTGACGTGCAAAGACACACCAAGAATCTTCCACGGCAGGCCGATGTTGGCCACTCTACTAACCACCGTGACATAGTGTCACAGACTACGAATGTAGCGTGCAATGGTGCAATGCATCCATCATGTCCAGTCAGGTCCGCCACACTAGCTGTCATTCATAGATAAAGAGAGCAGTGGTAAACAATGTAGTGAGGGTTCATGCCATATGCATTTTTCATGCACCCTCCTCGTTATCTTGAAAACACGAGGGAGGAAAAAGGATCCAAAAATCACTTGAAATTAAATCCAAATAAACCATCCCTCATGATTGATAGATAACACATGTTATTGAGGAAGAGACCGAATTTGTCATCCCCGCAATATGCCGACAACATTGCCGCTCAAAAGTCATCCATCAATTTGTTATTCGGTTTCTATCATCATTGCCCGCTAGAACCGGTTCCGCCCTCCAATGTTTTGGCATCACAGCACATTATCAGAACATTGTCTCTTGGTGAAGGCATGCAAAAACCTCTCCCCAAGCTCCATATAAATAGCATAGGGGGAGGCTACATAACGCTCGTGGAATTAATGGGGGTTCACTTAAACAGAACCATCTTAATTCTAGTGGAAATGTTACAAAGGATTTGAGGAGTCAAGACATTTTATGTATTGACACATTGTTGGTCCCGCCACTGCCACATTTCCATTGGAGGAAAAGAAAAGGAGAAAATAAAATAAAAATGTTATTTTATTATTATAAAAATTCCAAAATCTATCTTTTTCTCTAGACCTACAACGAATGAAGTGAAGCCTCCCTTAAGTGAATCTTGGTGTTGCAGACTCAACGGTGCCCTTGAATTTTTAATCTGAGCAGAACATCGACCTGTCCCAGTCAATATTAGTCTCTGTCTAAAGGAAACACACCCCAATGAATGAAACGATAATCTCTTATTTTTAATCCGAGTAACCATTTAAGAGTTATAGAGTTGAACAATAAAATAATTGTTACATAATTATTTTATTATTCCCAAAAGCTAAATTCCAATGTTGTTATGGGCTGGCCAGTGTTTGATACTTCAAAATGAAAGAATACACCCCCCCCCCCCGAGCATAGCTGTGGTCTCTGATTTTTAATCCCAATCCATGTTCATCTGTTATAAGAATTTTTAAAATAAAATAACTTTATTTAATTATTTTATATATTGTTATGCAATTTTTGGGTTTTCTCACAGGAGCCATGCATTGACTAAATTAAAGTCATGCCTAGGGTAAACCCATCATCCTGAAAGTAGTGGTGCCCTCATATTTCTGATCAAGAAAAATTTTATGAGTTTCACCACTTTTTCTATAAAACTATTTACGCACGCTAATTAAAGATTAGTAAAACTTCGACGAATCTTTTTGGGAACTTCGAGCCTTGGAATCACACGCCGTTATATTTCACTATCTCAAAATAATTCCATAAAATTTAAAAAATTATTATATAGAAATTCAAGGAAAATAAATTCAACTCACCTTAGATATTTTCATCCCCAAAATCAATAACATAGACTATAGAAACAAATGGGGGTACTGAGCATAAATCTGAGCCTCCCACTTTCATGTGCTCTCCTATTGGTTTTACTAATGCCAATGAACATGCACAAGAGGTATTGATCGCCCACGATGGACCCTCTCTTGTTAAGCCTGATTATCCACTGAATCCTTTATAAATGTCTCCCCAAAATCAAAGTCTAACTACCCATGGATGATGATGTGAGATGGGTCATGCAGGTATCTCCTCAACTGGGATATGTGGAAGACATTTTGGACCCTCTCCAACTATGGTGGTAGTGCCAAGTGATATTCCACCTCACCAGTCCTCCAAATTATTTTGAAATGGTCCGATATGAAATGGTGATAACTTGATGCCTCAGCCAAACCTATGCAATCCTTTTCAGGGGGAGACCCTTAAGAAGACATGGTCTCCCTCCTTGAATCCCAAGGATCTCTGTCTCATGTCGGCATAAGAATTCAACCACTTCATTCTTCATCTTTGGCCACCAGTAATGATGTCAGAAGTCCTTGTATAGATTCACCACAACAGGATGTACCACTAAATGGGATGTATGGATCTCCCACAACACCTCCTAAAAAAATTTATTTGGAACCATGGTACATCCACTGAAAAGGATGACATGCTCCCCACCTTCAGAAAATCTTTCAGGAGACCATCCAGAGGATATCTGAGAATGTCGGGCATCACAGTCAACATACCAAGTTGTGCCTCTTGAATTATCTGAAGAATTGGGGGAGTGATAGTTACAGACTGGAGAAAAGAGGATCAATTTTTATCCACAATGTATATCCATTGCACAACTAGCTGCTCTGATGCCTCACTCAACAGATGTAGTCATGACCTCTTGTTGAGTGTGTCTGCTACCATGTTCCCCTTCATAAAATTGTAGACTATATCAATGTCATAGTCATGGATAATCTCTTGCCATCGTCGTTGTCTTGGGTTCATATCCTTCTATGAGATGATATACCTGATACTCTTGTGATCATTGGAAACAGTAAATCATTCACCCATCAAGTTGTGTTGCCACATATTCAGTTTAATGACCACTGCTTCAAACTCCAGGTCATGGGTAGAATGGTTTTGATAATTCTATCACAATTGTCATGAGCCATAAAAGATCTCTACCTAATACTTCATAAGGAAATAACCTAGTCTATTCTCTGATGCATCTCATAAGACTAAATACCCATAGCCTCTTATAGTAGCATCATGATGGGGGCACTCATCATTCTCTATCTCAGCACTAGAAAGCTCAACTGACACTTCTCCGTATACAGGAAAGGCCCCCACTTCTTCATCAATGCAGACAAGGGTGTCCTTACCATAGAGAAGTTAGGTACAAATCACTAGTTGTACCTAGTCAACACATAAGTCCCTCTCTATTCAGGGTGGTAATCCTAGAATCATCATTTAAATTGATGTCCCCACACTCTTCCAATCTTATTGGGAACTCATAACTCAAAACACATGATGCCATATGGGTATGGATGGCCGACCCATGAGTGATCAGATTCACCCTCCTATGCATGTGTTTTTTATTTTTTCCCTGGGTTTACTTTTTCTCTTACTAAGGAAATCCCCATTCCAACATTGTAGATAAACCAAAACCTTTTTCATAAAAATTAAATCTATGTATGACCTATGGATTTCCATTCCATATGAGAACTAACATCGTAAGGCCTCTACGCTGACACTAAAAGGTTCCAACCGAAACTCTAGCCTCAAGGGTCAGATTACACCGCCAGTCCCAGTGTGATTATGGGGTATCCTCCCAAATTTATCTCCAGACGTAAGGGTCATGTCATCGGTTTAATTGAGAAATCTATTTATGGAACAAGATTCTTGGTAAAAAGGAATAATAGGAACCTATTTATATTAATATTGAAGAAATTAGTATACACATACCATACATAAAATCATTCATGGTTCCCTTGGGTCACACCCCTTGACCTTATACAGCTACTCTATTCCCCTGTCCAACAACATCCTAAGCTTGGTGGGGACCACATTGGGGTGGTGGTTGTAACATATAGAAATGTATACCACCTCATGCTTCCCTCCTAGATCCAATTTCACATCTTATTCCCTGCATATTCATATATCCCTATCACTTCCTCTTACCAAATCATTTTACATTCCCAAGTCTTTAAGACTAGTGTCAGTTTACTTCCTTCCCACTACTGACATTCACTAATGTATCATCCCAACCCAATAACTATCAACCACCAAGGTTCTCTCTAACAACCTAACATAAGTAGGGATTCACAAAGAAATAATTCTAGCTCATATGTCTCTAAACACATGTCAATCAGAGGTCTGACCCCTGAAGCACCAACCATACTGTATTAATAGAGTACATGGGATGGTCGGTACACCTCGATGAATACTCATTTACCGACATGCCATCTGTCCAAAACTGTATAAGATCTAGGGAACCCACACCCTTTATATATGTATGGCTTGAGAACCCCTTATCTGAAGATGTTTCTCAAGATTTTCCAAATAAAATTCACCTCTTCCCAAGATGTGGGAAGTCTAAACCCTATCATCGTCCTACTGAGCCACAAAGAAGGATCTCTACCATGACCTTCATCTAATCGAATGGTGCCTAAACTAGAAGGAAAATCAACCACTTCCTCAAGCCAATGCATAAGCACTAGTGATTCGGGCACACCATGGAACTTGAAGGGGTATCTGATGCTGAAAAAAGTGCAATGAAGTAAGCCTACATGTGTCATATACCGGTACCACCAGTTGTAAATGCTGACCAATAAGTAGTGATATAGCTTGAACACTACATGAAGGTACCATCTCAGGCAATGGCCCTTCTACCGAAGCCTCATCACCATGAATAACATCCTCATGGTTACACACTGATATATGCTAGCAGCTAGGATCACCATTAGATCTGTTGATGTCCCAACTAGGTAGAAAACACTATCCATAGCCTCCATCCAGTCCTCAACTTCCTTGGGATCTATCTCACCTCGAAAACATGATGGCCTCTACTCCATGAAGTGTGAAACGTGCTCTATTGTCATGCACAGTCATCCATTGCAGCAAATGGTAATTGCTAGCCAATGGGTGGTGGAGTTGTTGGTACACCACTCCAAGGTTCCAACACAGCAAGGGGGCCCTACACTGGATACTTGTCTCTTGGTGGACTGTCATCATGTACTCTCTATAGAATCAAAACATTATGTCTATGCGGTGGAATACTGATAAGGAAGAGGTGCACCATAATCATTATGTTATACCTAGTGAGATTACTCAATAGAGACCAAGGAAAAACATTTCCAAAACACATGCAATTATTTTTTTGTGCACTGAATTGGAAATCAGAATTCATAGTCCTAGTTTATGGATACATTAGCCGCCACACCAATATTGGAATCCATGAACTGAAAATCACACTAAAACACTTAACACTATTACTCTATTAAAAAGATCAGAGTCCTAGTTCTTTGGTATAACCGACTCTTTTGAAATCCTTTTTTCATGACCCTTCCCCCAGTGTAACACCCCAAACCCAGTTACCTATAGTCGGTGCATTATTTCATAACATTGGCATGATACAAGGAATCATGTCCCAAAAGACCGATCGGTTTAGTAGCCATGGAAATACTGGATACATTCATAAGTTTTACATTACATAATGAAATAAAAACATCGACAACATTTTTCCCCCTTTTGAACACAATTATATCATTAGACTATCCCAATAAGTCAACAATTAATTAGTTTTTCATATCCTAGGAAAAATAAACCATAGAAAGGAGTGAGAAAATATTCTCACTAAGGATAACAATATAGCGGAAACCTTCATAAATAAGCATAAGCATTTAAGGAAATGTATACGACTAAAACAAAATCCTTTTAAACATTAACATCAGCATAATATGGAAAAGATATAATCAAATAATACCAATTAATTATTCACATGGAGATTCTACTATATGAATAATTTTATACAATATCAATAGAAAGTTTCATAATAATGGAATGCATAATGCCAGACTTCATAGACACATAGTCAAGGCCTTATGGCATGACTACAAATAATATTTTTTCAAGGACTTGTACGAAGATACGAGTTTTTCTAATGAGACCTACGAATTCATCGAGGAGATATAGCGGGCTACACCCATCACTTACTAAGTCCAATGAAATACTCATATGAAAAGGTTTAAACATAACAAAAACATTCGTATTAACACTAGCATACGAAATGTCAATACATTATTCGTAAACCATGAATGGTATAAAAATAACACAACCACAGTAAAACATATCACAAAACCTTCAATTCAATATGTTAGATTTTTATCATAATAAACTTACTTCAAAGAACCTTAAAATCCCTCAAATGAATGTTTCCATAGATGAAATGAAAACATTTTTAAGAGAAATATATCATTCTATTTTGAAATCATTTAAAGGTCATATAATTATAAAAGAAAAAATTTATTTTCAAAATATTCATATATGCTTTTAAAGGAAGGTTTGATGATGTTATAATGGTGGAAAATAGCCACACCTACCGTATAAATTAAAAAAAACATTCTTACCTTAATTTTGTCAAAAAAGTCCTAAAGTACCTTGATTGGAAAATGACGGAAAGATTACTTTCAAAACATATAAAGTAAAATAAGGGTATAAATTACTTTAACCCATTGTATAGTAAATAGTAAATATGATTTTAAATGCATTTTTAATAAAACAAGGACGTGGATGATAAAGAGGTCCTGGTAGATACTTAGGTAAAAACAATCTCGGATAATAAAGAGATTGTGAAATTAACCCTTACCTTGTACATTTCCATTGTCGATGGTATGTTAACATCCTGTATAATAGTTAAAATATTGTTATTAAATTATACATGTACTATATACATAAATATTATATCATATATGATTTTTTTTATATTTCTTGTTATTAGTATTTTAGTGTTATCATCATATAGGGTGTTAACTGATTCATTTTCCTTTATATGCATGGTTACGTAAGACATTTTTGTTATGGATAGGATGTATTTGATTCATATACAGAATTATATTATGTTTATAAAAATTATTTTTAATCATAAAATGATAATTATTCATGAATGATTATGATGGGGAATGAATCTCATCGCATTCATGGAGACGATAATCTGTACATACGCATCAACGACAATATCATTATATTGATGGTGAAATAGCATGTAATTGGATGGTATATCATATATAAAAAATAATTTTTATGTCATATTTATTATTTACATATCTAATAATCATTATTATACAATATAAATAATTATGTTTTTGAATAACAAACTACACAACGACGTGGAGATTGTTTGACGTACGTACGCACGTATGGTGACTTTTTCATTCATATGATGGATAGAATAAAGAATATTGGTTGTACTGTTTTTATAATAAAATCACATTAAATATAAGATACTGGATTTATTATTTGAGAATGGATACAACAAATAAATAGTAAGTGAAAGAAGAAAAGAACTTGAAAGAGGTGATGAAATAATAACCTATTTTTCGGGGTTTTCCTTTTTATTTTATCAAAAGGGATCCATAGGTTGGCTTTCAAACCATTGGAATACCTCTTGGATTATGGTAGAATATTTGGGAAGGTATTTTGGTAGGGGTTGACCTAGAAAAATGGCTTTGGAGCTGTACAATTGAGAGAAGTTAAAGTACTCTTTTATAATAGAGGTGAGAGTCACTTTAGGAAAAGCTTGAAATATTATTTTATAATAAAATCATTTTCGTTTTATAATTGCTTCAAAATGATTTATTTCAATGTTAAGGTGGTTATGGGTAAAAAATATATCAAAAACTAGTTTTTATACTGGTTTATGTCATCATATTAACATTATCTTTTAGATTTAACTCTTAGTTAAATAGTTTGACATTTAGCATGTATCTTTGTATTTTTTTATAAAATTGTTAATAAAATTAATATAAAAAGCCAATTGTACCCCCTATGGTTAATTATTAATATATATAACCTTATTTAGGTCTTTTGGCTAAACCATCGATTTTTAGGAATATTATACCTGTTAATAATATAGTATTTATTTTATAAACACAATTATGTCATTTTTGACACTATTTAGTATTTTATTTTTTTGAAAGGAATATAAAAATTATCACTTCGATTAAAATTTATTTACCCAACCCTACAATGTCATATTAACCTATAAATTTAGTGTAATTATTCAAAATTTTCAATTTATATTTATTTGGATATTTATAATATCAATTATTTTAATATTTCATTAATAAGGTAATTACTACCTCATTATTGTGTCACAACTAAATTAAATTATATAATGTCTAAAAAATAAATAAAAATAAATTATGTATGAAATCATTTTATCTTTATAAATAATATTTATAGTCGAATTTAAATTGTGTGTAACCCTATATTAAAAAAAATTTAGTTATTAAACAATGAATTTAACTCTTTTAACTCTTCTTTAAATAAAACTTGTACTTTGCCCGTGCAAATGCACGAGACTATTCAATTTTCATTCAAATAATCTATTTTTGTGTCATTTAACTAAATTGCACTGTCTTTGAATTTCATATAATTTTTAGAATAAAACGATGATAATGAAGTTATTAGGTTACCCGTGATTGAAGGAAATGAAGTAAAAACTAATTGTGATGGAGATAAGACATGATGGAATGGAAGAGGTAGAGATAAGAGACATGGATGAAACTGAAGGTTGAGGTGAGGGCGGAGGCGGAGGCAAGAGGAGAGATTGGGATAAATGATGGAAGGAAACATATAGTGTTTTAAGGTATCTAGATTTTGACTGGATTGGATGAGCTTGTGAAGATGTTGGGATAAGGATTAGTAGGAGACATGGTTGCATTCAGTGTGGTGTCTTTAAGAGATAATGTAATTGATAGTTCATCTTTTTAACCTAATCATCATAAATAAATTTCACTTTATGATACAAAATATTATCACACTCCCTTGATTTAATTTCATTGGATATTTTAACATTAGTAATGTATATATATATATATATATGTCGTAATGTCTAGAAGAATACCAAAATATTCCAATTATAATATTATTAGTTGGTACTGGAATCATGGTATCATCCATGAAAACAAATCTATACAGTATAATAAATAAATAATTTGAATTACTCATAAATTCTTCTCCCTTAATATTTATGAGCCTTTGGTGTATTTTGAACCTATGATGGTGGAAATTATAGATTTTATTGATCAATTCTATCTATCCTAGAATCATCTAAAATATATATGTAATAAGAAATAAAATTGATGAATGGTTCATATATATGGAATATTTTTCCTGAAAGTATCACTCATACAATGGCTTTCATGGTCGTAAACATCCGCTCGAATTCCCCCACGGACATGCTAAATCCAACAAACAAAAAAAAAATTCTACTAATTTGGAAACCGTTGTGAGAAATAAATTATTCTATAGCAATAGATTCTAAACAAAGTTATGTTTGGACAACTATAACAATTCTAACTAAAAAGAGAATACATGTAAATGTTAGTTATCTCATAGGGTCGAGATAAGAGAGAAGGGAATGAACCTCATCATTGGAGAAGTAAATTGTAGTGAGACCACCCTGTCGATACTTCATAGGCTCGATGTGCAAAGGCATGGACTCTCCATGAGTATGCCGCCAATTATTTCTCCCGACAATAATGTCTACACTTTATGACAATGGTATTGTCAATAAAAATTAATGTACCTCCATGAATTCGTAAACTAATTGCCACAAAATCAGCTTCAATGATAAGTAGTGTTTTAACGGACTATTTCACTTCAATAGAATATTAACTAATGGTGGTTCAATCAAATATAAGTAAATTTTAGGTTAATGAGTTCAGTTATAGAAAGAGAAAAGAGGGTGCCTTGTGGAATTATTTGGAATAATTGGAAACCAACAATTTTATGGATTCAACATCCATTTTAAAAAGAATTACAACTTCAAGCCCAACATTAAGAACGGAGGGGTCTTGAATAATCATTCGACAAAATGCTTTAGGTCCACCATCCATGGCTGCATGTTGTGGTACTGAAAGCTCAATCTTAAAGATCTGAATGTTGCTTCAAAAAATGATTCGGAGAATAGTATAATCAAGGCCACCAACTAATTCATCGACAGTTGAAAAATAAAAGGTCACTAAACATGACCCCACCAACATGTTCAACCTTAATCAATTCTACCAAGATATAGAGTACCCTACAACAAAACATAAACAGTTGATGCTTTATGTCATAATTTTTTGTTACAAGTATTGCAAATTTATGATCATCCAACTGAAAAATACAGATTTAAACTTTATATGGATTACATGAACAGTATTATTCAATAAACTATGAGATAAAACTTGTTCAAAAATGTACAGATTACATGATACATGTGATTGTAAAAAAT
This sequence comes from Viscum album, assembly GCA_963277665.1. Taxonomy (NCBI): domain Eukaryota; kingdom Viridiplantae; phylum Streptophyta; class Magnoliopsida; order Santalales; family Viscaceae; genus Viscum; species Viscum album. The sequence continues at coordinate 448,372,329 of OY728160.1, forward strand.
TAAAATATTAAGAAGATGATGCTACAAATCTGTTTGTCAGCAAATGATAAAATGTTATGAATCTACCTCTTATAAATTGCAGAAATCGTAAACATGTTTTTCAATAGAAAGCAGTTTTGGATTTCTAGGATGCAACTTTTTTTGAACCATCACTTTACCATTCCTAAAAATGTTATTTGATTCAAACCCATATCCTCAATTCAACTAAATCAAAACAATGGAATCCCGACGAATGATCAAATCCCATTAAGTTGACATATGAGAACAAATGAATCAAAAAAATCCATTATGCATGATCTTTAGCTGGTAAGGGTGATATAAGGTATTGGTTCTACAACTGGTAAAGGATTTATATCGGATTCCCCCATAGTAACACCCATAGATTCTGTTTTAGGGATGCCTACACCTATCGCACACTTATTCAGAAAACTCTAGATGATAATCAGAGGAGTATATACTATTCTGAATAATGATACAGATTGTTCTATTTTCACTGGTTCTGCTTCTGGTATTTTCAATTGCAGGGAAGCTCATATTATCTAGGTTGTGACTAATTCTCATGACCTATAGGGAGAGTTCTTATGGTGAAAAGAGTTTCCAGTAAAATTATTTTTTCTTTTGGGGTGTATTGAGTATAATACCCTGTCTACAGATGATAACATCCAGGAGAAATTAGAGGTGTGTTTTACACATGCTGCAACTCAGCCCATCTGTCATCATCATCTACCAAAAATTTCAACATTTTAAAAATACAATAGTGGGTTTTGATGCTCTAAAATGTAACACATTATTTATGAAAATAATAAAAGATCTATCCAGATCCAATGTTATTTATTCGAAACACTACGCTGAAAAAAATGGCACAAATCTCCAGCACCATTACTTCTCACCCAGCTCTAATAATAGAAACTCAAACCATGTAGAAATCAACATTCATAATTTTTCAAAAACATCAATCTATAAGAGAACAATCCATCACTATTCATGAAATATATCATGAGATAAAAATGCAATTATTTAGCTAATTTATGGATTAAACTTGACTTTATTTAACTATTGAACCTATTTTGTACAATATCTGTACAATGATGCATGACAACATATAAGCCTCAAAATATGAAAAATTTTCCTATCATTAATAAAACATGTCCAGCATAATTATCAAAACTTCTGAGGAGTTGAAACAATACTATGCTCAAAGTAAGATAGTATATTTCAGGAGCTGAAGTATCACAATATTTTTAGAATTATGTAAATTAGATGACAAACACACCTGAAGAAGTTGTTCCACTGTTTTGAGTATCTTCAGTTAGAATCTGGACTGTAGCATCAACATCATCTTTCCCCATAAGAAATACTAAATTATCACCAATGATTTCCTAAATAATCATGTGGAAATTAGAAATTAACATATTTAGTTAATTCTCTAATAAATGACCAGCTGCTCAATAAAAAATCATGATTCACTGCTCAAATTAAATACATGTTTTAAAGGATTAGAAAACTATTCACTGATCAAATTAAATACATACAATTCTCAATGAGAGTATATATAGTCTAAAAATGGATCACATATCATATTTAATACAATTAAAAGGATCTATTAACTGAAACAAAATAAAATGACCCAATTCTTGAAAATGTACCCTTGCTCCAGTGTTCCATGACGTTGTTTTTCACCAAAATCAAGTTTAAGTACACCATGTCACCTTGTAAGAAGGATCGAAACCCGACATGAATATTGAATATACTGAATATATTGAAAATATAAATTTTTGGTACAGCCTATTGAAAAAAAAATGTTAAAAAATTACAAATTAATTTAATCACTTTGTATAATTATATCAATGCAGACCTGTATATGGTGAGAGAGAAATGTCGGGTTATGATAAGTCACTATGAAGACCCACTGGTTTAATGTTCATGTATAGTAATGAATAAAACTGTAATGTTTTGTTACTTTTTTCTTACAATGAAAATTAGTAATAAATAGATAGCTACATAAGTGTGTTCTAAGCTGTCAATGAAGATAATGATTTAATTTTCATTATCAATGACAAAAACCACTTTATAGCTATTATGTTCAGTTGAACGATGATGGTTTGAAACATTGAAATTTGTTACATCAAATAGACACACAATAAGATAAATACATAAATAAGCATATGGGAAACCAATATGGTACTCAAGCATTAATAAAATATTTCCCCATAACAGTTTCCATACATCTTTTCAGATTAATGAAACATACATACAAGAAAATATCATGGATGATCCAAATTGTGGTTGAATGATCCAACAGAAATAAATAAATAAATGAATTTTGAAATTACATGGATCAAGTAAAGATAACCCCTGAAAATAGAAACCAAAACAAATTTTCCATTATCATATGGGACCCATGACATTTGAAGTGGTGATACATACCTTTAGGGAGACAATCATCCTTAGAATCCCATAATTGTAACCCAACATCGTTCAGTGATGACAGTAAAACACATTCAAAGCTCGAATTATAAATAAGCATAAAACAGTTCAGCGAACATAGAGTTACATAGGTAAAAAAAACCAATAGAAAGAATTAATAATGACTACATAAAAAGTATCAACTCCAATACTTTTTGGTATATCTTCAAAATTTTCTCCCGCAATTGAATCTGTATCTCCATAGCTGCTGCTATACTTTTTTTATTCCCTTTCATGCAACAAAAAGTAATATAACATTCAACACACAACATGTCAGAAGTAAAAACTAAGTAGGAAATGAAAATAAAATGAACCGATACATGTGGATATGTGAAGTTCTTTTGGAAGGATACAAACCTGAATCAACAACCATGACTTCTCACTCCATGGCATCAATTTTAAAAAAATGAGAAATAAACAACTGAGGAAACCTGAGGAATAACAATAACCAATCAATACTCATCTAGTGTAATGTTAGCTTCAATGAATTCTCTAAACATATAACTACATAGATAATACATGACAAACTACATAAAGGGAGCAGTAGTATCATGAGAGGAGGTTATTTATAAAATTATAACTATTTCAAAATTAATTGTTTATATGTTTGTAAGAAAAAATGGTTCAATGATTTTTTTTATGAAGACAATACTATATTTCAATGTTAATAACGAACATGAAGAGTTTTTCTTATAACAAGTATGAGATGTGAAGAAGATTAATTATAATACATAAGAGAACTAATTTTTCAACAAAAAGAGATGGTGTTATGTTTACATATGAAGAAAGATGTTATAAGTGGAAAAAGTCAGTCTGATAAAGTAACACGTAAGGGCAGTAATTTGGAAAAAATTTAGTCTATGAATACCTTTTATGATGGCCTGTCAAACAAAAATACTGAAATATAATATATTTAAATGATCTATTTGTAAAAAATAGGACTTCGCTTCAATGAAATTTCAAAAATGGGGAAAAACACATCATTAATTAGTGAACACCATTCAAATCTACAAAATGAATAACGAAAAACATGTATAGTTATCAATTTATAAAGAAATAACATTTCATGAAACTGATTAAAAAATAGAAAAACTGGGCTTCCCAAACATGTTTATCATATTCTATTTATCATTTAATATGTTAATTGGAATGTATATTCAGAAAAAAAAATTCGTTTAAATATTCAATATTTGAGAGGTAGTAAGAATACCTGCTACTAATTCTACTTCAACATAAACAGATATACCCACATGCATGGATGTGACAACCCCCCTCCATCTTCCCAATATCAATATCATATCTGCAACTCCTGTACCACCAAAAAAAGTAATGTTATTAAAAATTATATAGTAAAAATAAAAGAATCTCATAAAAAAACATTTACCTGTTGACAGCCCATAAACATTGGAAGACCGCGTAAATATTTGCATCAGATACAAGAATAATGCACAATGTGTATATGCACATCCTACCCCTTTACCAGCCACCCCCGCCTTTTCAAACAACAGGATGATAAAATCAGTAGTAACATAAGAAATATTAATTTCATAAATAAATTGCAGACCCTTATCACCGCATTTTCTACAATGGTTCAAACACCATGCATCTTCTGGGAAAAAACTACTTCAAATAGACAACAAAATGTTCATACAAAGAGCTCATGGTTCATACAACTCATGTAAACATATCAAAACATGTCCCATTAAATAAAATTCTTTTCATTATAGCAACATGATATCATCAAATACAACAAAACTCCCACGATCATCATTCTGCATAAAAACATTCAAAACTTCCAGCATAAACAGGCAGCATCAGAAACCTATAGTGTAATAAAAAATGTGAGGCATTCTCCTCCTCCAGCATGAGCGACGTCCAGTATAAAGAAAATTGTGCAACATGGAAACATGGATTTCCCAGAAATGAAACATTTGAAAACAACATATTCGAAAAGAAGTACATTCAAATAAATAGAATGCAGTATGGGAACACATATACAAAACGGTTTGAATGAATAACTTGGATGGATATTGAGGAATCATTATGCAGTGAAGATGGATGGAATTGCAACTAAGTAATCTCTAAACCTGAATAAGAATTGTACTGTGATTGCAATGAACCACATTTATACCAACATAAAAGAAACATATATACATCACACACAAAAAAATACAATGAAATCTCATTATTGAATGTCACATAATGTAGTATGAGGTACCCATTGATATGAACTATCCTGTAATTTTACTAAATGAAACTTATACCTACATTAACGAATGTATATAGTATACATAAATGAATCATTTGAAAATAGAATATTCAAGTAAAAACAATGCTATATGGGAACACATCTGCAAATCTGTTTGAATGAATACCTACAATGTATATTGACGAATATATATGAAATGAAGTCAGATGGAATTGCAACTAAATATTATATAAAAATGAATAATAACTGTACATTGATTGCAAGGAACCACATTTAGACCAACATCAAAGAAACATATAAATATTGCATAGAAAATAGAAAATCAAATCTACACATTGAATGTCAAATTATTCACTAAATGGTAGCCTTAAAAAAGCAGTGGAAAGTTAATTACATTAAAAATAATGAACCGAATACACAAATAGCCAAAACAGTTACAATGAATACCTCAGATGGTTAGCGAGGAATATTTATACAGTGAAGATAGAAGCATGAATGGGAGTAAATATTCTATAAACCTCATGAAGCACTGTCCTGTTATTGCAATAAAACTCAGTCATAGCACCATCAAAGAAACAATTATAAATTAGACTGAAAATACACAAGCAAATATACAATCTGAATATAATGTAATGTAGTAAAAGGTACCCATACATGGGTTTAATTTGCATACGGATGTGCAAAATGAGACCAATATACACGTGAAAATAACTACTGGAAGATTTCATTCAGACATCGTATTGTAGAATGGAGTAATCTGAACATCTATTCAATGACAGGAGCTCGCATATAGAGAATCTATACCTGGATGAAGCAATAAGGAAGGCGTAACGAAGAGGATGAGTTTTGTTTCATTGACCTTCATCGAATCCAGCCGGTAGGTCAAAACCTTGATATGTAGATAAGAGTACACAATGCACCGCTCACCGAATGGCGTCGTGAAAGGTGCGGTAGAAAAGAGGCAGTGTGTCAATGTTATTTGTTGAAGTAGGCTGCTACCTCGAAACAAAAAATCAGATCTGAAGAGGGAACATCGTCCGGGCGGGAAGACCGGTCTCCGTCGATTGAATCCTTCATAGTACAACATGGCATCAGGAGGTGATGTGGTCAAAGCATGAAGTAGCGTGAGGTGGAGGTGCTGGTGGAGGAGCAGGCTCAGCAGGGGTAGAATACGGAGATGATTTAAGCGAAGCAGACAACGATTATTGGAAACGCGAGCGGGGTGTGGGGAGATCGTCGGGTATGTGGGAGCTAATGGGAGAGGTATCTCCGGAAGCTGGTGGGAGGTGGAGGGAAGGAGGTAGGGGAATTTGGGAGAAACCCTAGCTATGGAGGGAATAGAATTCATGGGACAGAGGCGTGGGGAAAAGATCGGGCCTGTTAGGGTGTCTGAAAGAGGGAAATAGGATTTTGGGTGGTGTGGCTGATGGAGAGAGCGACATGTGATGGTAAAAAACCGAACTTTAGTTTGTATATAGATAATATAAAATGACCTATTATAATCCATGTGGACCAAAGATGATCATATTTAATTCCTAGGTTTGTTTTTGGTCAAATTATACTTATCCAATATAATTAGAACATGTGTTAGGGTAATTATGATATCATTTTTACCCTTAATTACACTATTTACTTTTTACCATGGTAATGAAAAGCCAAAAGTAATTATTCACCAAAAATTATTTTCATCTTATTGAAACACATTTTACATACTGATATTATTGGTTTCTTTATGATTTTTGAAATTCAACTCACAGAAGCGGTAACATTATGTTTTATTTAAATTTGTAAATTCAACTAGGAGGTGGGTAAAAGACGGTAAAAGTTACATTAAATTTTTATACATCCAATCATATTATCTACTGACTTTGATGCATTAAATTTAAATTATATAGGTATTATATATCTATTTTGACCAAAATTTAATTTAAATAAAATATATAATTATTTAAATAAAAAGTCAGTTTTAAACAATAACTCTGTATTTTTCACTATTCAAAAAAATTGAATGTTTTTTATAAAAATATCAAAAAATAACCCTAAGCTAAATTCGATATTCTGAATCCAAAAATGAAGTCTATTTTGAACTATAAAATTTATAAAATTTCAAAAAGTGGGTATTACTATTCATAATGGCTAGTTTGATAGGTTGTTGTGTGTTTGAACTAGAAGTTGCGTACAACACAATCTACTATATTATTCAAAGGAAAGGTACCATGGAATCTTGTGGTGTTACAACCGGGCTCCGTGTCGTGACTACCCCAACCCCACCTTCCATTGGCCATGGGTTAGTGGATATCACCAGAAAGGCATATCCCTTTAATGGGAAGGCATTTCCTTTAAACCTATACAAACACACAATCGAAGAACACGATAAGAAGTAACCCTGAAATAAAATGTTGTTGTAAAAAGTGTGCTAGAAGTAAAGGGGTCAGAATACAAGCCCAATTGAAAAGTACAAGCGCAATTAAAAAAAGAAAATATAGCTCCTAGATCGCCCACTGAGGATTGTACCTGAAGGGTAGGCACATATCTCGATAAGTAGTCCCTATGTCACATTACACCAAATGGTCCACCTCTGAGAACCATCCAGTCCTTGATCCCTCATCCTCATTTAACAATGCTTTCGTCTGCACAAGACTGAACAAGGTGCATGGGAAGCTCGTGCAGGGGTGATTATAACAATAGTCAGTAGGGACCCCAAGACCCCTGAAGGTCTCTCTGAATTCAACAAAATCAAACCACAAACCATGATCTCAATCAAAAATTACAAAGATATCAAAAACTATACATGGGTATATCCCCATACATATATCTATGATATCAAAAATAAATTCTTATAACACATGATGGAAGAATACAACAAAGGTAAAACAATAAAGGTAAAAGTACCACATAGGTTTCTCCATGAAGATAACACCATGAACGTAAAAGTACCACATATGTAACACCAAAATGTTAAAAGTACCACATAGGTACCACCAATAAGATAAAAGACTCATCTCACACTAGGTATTAGTGAATTATCGAAGTATCGATGAATAGTCATGAAACTACATCATATTATTATATCAAGAGGAACTAATTGTGATCATACAGAGTATGAACCACTCATGATAGATAGGTACTACCCCCCACAATGACCCACACCTGATCTTTCTCGCACAGGATCAGTATGCACTAATCGACACAGGATTGCTGAGTGCTAAACCACATATGATCTAACCCACAAAGAATAGGTTTTTACCCACATAGTATCACTCGGTACTGACCTCGGTAGGATCTGTCTCTAACATCTACCTCTCTACAAGCCACTGGATTCCCTTTCATAGCACGCTTGATTCTGGGAGATTGATCCTCAAACCTTCAATCACATTTCAACCATCATTAATTCACACGAAGTAGCATCCCAAAGAACGACCATGTCGTAAGTGTTCCAATGCAATAGACAACGCATAAATTGGATGCCCTGTCTGTAATTTATTTGCATTTTAGTGTCGAGGACCCAGTTGGATTCAGAGTCGATCCAACCCATCCATATTCCAACATTCCCCAAAACTCTTTTGGAATATCTGAAAAGGGATTCCATTTTATAAAGGTTCTTACGCCATATACGGTCCGTTAATCGAATGTCTAGTCTGTTAGTTACACCCATTTCCGTGGAAAATGGGTGGTCACATGTCGGCTAGGCCCGACTCATTCGGGACCCTAAGAATATGTCAAAAGGACTACTTACCCAAGGGGTCCCAACACCACTAATGGAATGTAAATCAGACACTTATTTTGTCAGTAACAAGTGTTTCTTTATTCAGGGACCAGTTGGGTCTAGGCCATGTCCGACTCGGTCAGACCGGCCCGACGCAATGGTTCTCATGGTATACATGACCCTGCCTAGGTCCGGCCCATTAAGCATCAGCTCGGTTCATGGGGTCTGGTCCATCGAGGTCGGCCTAGATCAGTTCAAAGGACCGAGCGGTTGGCCTAGCCCATCGGGTGGGCCCGACCAACCAGCGTTGGCCCACTGGGCCGCAGGTTCTTCCCAGCCCTCCAGTCGGTCTAACCCACAGGGCCACTGTTTCGGGCCATCCTGTCGGGCAGGTCCGGTCCGCTAGGTGGGTCTGACCCGCTATGACGACCCACGTCTAACATGGTCTGACATAATGCGTTCGGTCTTCCCATCTAGCCTCGCGGGTGCGGGCCGTTTCGGCAAGCCGGTGCGGTGCTGCCCACCGCGTAATGGTCGATCGTTTTGTCCAAATGGGGTTCCACCAACTCAGCACGGTGCATGGCCATGCCGCTCTTCACCTGTCGTGGCTTAGAGCTTCCGCCATCTCCAGTGGTGCATGATGGCATGCATCTATGCCTCCCTCTCCCGTGGCCGGGTCGGACCGGCCACCTTCTTCACCTACTGCGGCTTCGGCTGTCGCCCTTGCCCATTTTCATCACGCGACGATGCACCCTATGTCCTTGGTGGCTGGATGATGTCGGTCAATCGGCTAACCACCACAGCATAGTGCCACGACTTCGTCCTATGGCGTGCAACGGTGCACTGGCTCCATTATGGCTGGTTGGTGCCGTCGCACCAGCGATCTTTCCTAGAGAGAGAGAGAGCATGTGTAAACAAGGTAGTGGAGGGTTTGGTCCTTTTCGTTTGGCACGCGCCCTCCACGTTAGCTTGAAAACATGAGGAGGAAAAAGGATTCAACAATCACATGAAATTATAAATAAATAAACCCTACATAATGCTCGGTGGAGAATGTCGACGATTGAGGAAAAGTCAGCATTCGTCATCCCTGCAACAAGCCACCAACATTGTTTGTCAAACATTGTCCTTAGGTTCGTGATTCAGTGTCGATCATCAATTCCCACTAGAATGGGCTCCACCCTCCAAGTGTTTTCCATCATGACGCTTTCTCATAACATCATCGCATGGTGAAGCCGTGCAAATACCTCTCCCCAAGATCCATATAAATTATAGAGGGGGGAGGGTGAGTAACGCTCAAGGAATTAATAGGGGTTCATTTAATAATAACCTTCCTAATAATAATCGCGTTGCTAAAAAGGCTTAGAGGAGTCAATCTATTTTATGGATTGACACGCCTTTGGTCCCTCCACCGCCTCTTGCCTGTTAGAGGAAAAGAAAAAAGAGAAATAAAATAAAAATTTTATTTTATTATTATAAAATTTCTAAAATATAAATTTATCTCCAGACCTACTACAGATGAACTGAATCCTCCCTTAAGTGAATCACAGTGCTTCATATTCAACGGTGCCCTCAGATTTTTAATCCGAGCAGCAGTTCCAAAGTTAGAAAATGTCTCCTGCACGTTTATAGAATGTACCTAAAAAAGTCCAATAAATTATTTACATTCACCCTCGACCCACATATGTCCAGCATATGATCTGCCTAAGAGAAACATTCCCCATAAAACCCAATAGTAGTCTTGTATTTTTAATTCAAGTTACTATTTAGAAGTTATGGATTTTAACAAAAAAAATAATTGTAACATTATTATTTCACTTATGGCTGAAAACTGCCTTCCATAGTTTGCCCACACATGACAATGATAGTATCTTTCTAAAGAATGAATACCATCATGACCTTAGTGGTGGTATTAGGTTTTTAACCAGAGGCACTGTTCATGATTAATAAGTATTTGAAAAATAAAATAACTTCATGTAATTATTTTATTTTCGGTTATGAAATTTTTCGGGTTTCCTCATATGAGGCATAAACCGACTAAAATAAATTCTCTCCTAGGGTAAAATGCCATACTGAACACAACGGTGTCCTCATATTTTTGATTAGGGCTCCTCTTTATGAGTTATTCATCTTTTTCAGAAAAATTGCATATGCATGCTAATTAAATCATAACAAAACATCGACAGATCATTCCGGGCACTCCAGGCCTCAGAATCACGTAGATTCAGATTTGAAAATCTCAAAAAAATTCCATATAATTAAATAAAGATTATATGGAAATTATGAGACATTATGAAATCTTACCACATATGTAACATAAATTTGGTCGGTGATGGACATTTGGATGAGGCAACAATTGGATGGTTCGTTAGGAGGATTTATTTATTTTAATTTAATTACCTAAAAAATAATTCTCTCTATTTGTGTCAAACTATGTAAAATCGCAAATGTTTTCTACAAGATCCCAGTATATTTGGGAGTAGATTATAGAAATATTTATTGGATTATCGATATTAGATTACAATTAGAAACCTGGTCGAAGTGGGTTGACAGATTGCGAATCCAGATAACCTTCTCCATTGTTGGTGACCGTGTTATCTACAAAATAATGATCCAGTACCATTATATGGAATTACTTTTTTTGGATTCTAATATCATGTTTAAAATTTGGTGTATTGATTTAACTCGTTTTGATCGGTGATATCGGTTCTTGATATTCACCCATCAAATTTAGGGATGATATTTTTTAGTATAATACTACCATTATTTAAATGTTTTAACCCAAAATATCCCAGATATGTATTCATTTTCCAACATATCGTGGCCAATGATTTATTCACTTTTTTTCTTCTTAATTTCCCCATCCATTTCTTGGTTTTATTCTTAATTACTCTACAAGGCCACAGTTCGACATTGTTGTGTGGTCCGAAACATGATCGATCCTCCTGGAATCGTAGTTGCGGGTCCCACAATGACAAGATGGACAACATTTTGGCATTTTAGAATGTATATTTTTTTGCACGGATATATTCATGGATTATTCATCTAATTTGGTGATGGAAGTGGAACATGAGGTGAGGGAGAGGCTCTATGGGATTCATGTGGGTGGTTAAAATCGGATTCCTGCTACTGGATATAAAGAATCTATGATCAAAGGTAGTTACCATCATTTTTAGGTTGTAAAATAGTAGATTTTGTTTTGGGGGATTTTTTTCAAGATAAATGTATAGAAACATGTTTTTTTTATATGAAATGTGACTACACTAATTTTATGATGCTGAACAGTTGTCGTGTATCCTCACATATATGTGATGGATAGAGTTTTGGGGAAGATTAGGATCTCTTTTCCTCTGGATGGAGCACATTCCAAGTGATCCTCCTTGATATGCTCATTCATGTTTTTGGGTAAAAAACCTCGGACCCCATGTGAATGAACTTTTTGTGTAATTTTGGAAGCACATGGACATGGCCCAAATGACATAACAATAACTATAGGAATAATGATCAGACCATGTAGGCTGAGACACTCCATGTATTACACGTACATAATGTGTATTTACCTTAAATTTTGTGTGCTACTACATAACTAGTGATAATTGTGTTGGAGATGACACACCACGTAGTCCATGTGAGGTCACAAGCCACGTGGACACCATAAACTCATTGTACTTCTTTATGAAACATAAAAATCTCGTATATCATTTTTATAACTTGGATTTTGTTTTATGAGTAGTCCATAGCGAGTGATTTTCATCATATCATATTATGGTGGAAATTTTATTGGATTTTGAAATATTATAACAATTTTTCAAAGTGTTACACTTTTCTAAGAGGTTCTCGATGATTGTAATGATCAGTCAGGATCACTATAGAGATTCCAGGTTTGGTAATCTCACATACTCTTTATACTGGTTTGAGTTGAACAATCCTATTATACCAGGGCTAGGTTCCTCAAGCTAGTGAGTTGAACCCTTATATTTTACAATGGAATAAATCTACTTCCCATTGATCGGAACCCTCATGTTATACTAGGGAATTTTTCCTCTACATATTGAGTGGAAGTCTCATATTTTATCATAGACACATGACATGTTGATCATAGTTTATGAACCTTTTATAAGAATTGTAATACACATTAACATGTGATGGGGTATGATATTGAGATACCCTTTCTCTTTCATATCACTTTCTTATATAAACATATATATCTTTATTTTTTGGGTCTAATTATATATTTCATTAGGGATGATATGACAACATCTATAGTACATAATTTAGTCTCAAACAATGATTTTGTTCATCTTATTGAGTATGAATATACTGACTGTTGAATAAGATTTTCCAACATGTATTATGTCTTAAAAGGACAGAGGATAGGTCAGAAGTGATTTTAGAGGATTGTAGGGTTACCTAGGTATATTTTACCATGTATGGTGGTTGGGTCATGGATATATTGAGCTATCCCCTTTCAGTATTTCATTTCTTATTGCTATCAGGATGGAACAATTTTTCTTGCTCGGCATGTAATATTTTCCATTACATTTTAGATTTCACTATCAAGATATTTTTTTACCTTGAGGGTATTACATACATGGTCCTTACCCTTGATGATTATTTTCTTTTATTTTAATACCAATACAATTCTACATATAGGCGTTTGGGAGTCTATGAACATGTATAACAAGAAAATGCCTCCAAATTTATTTATAACTTTTTGTGTTGTCTCCATCCCCTATCCTATAATGGAATTCTTGGTTTGTTGTGGCTCAACCTTACACGTTCCATGGTATCCCTTTTTGTAAGGTCATAATAAATTTCATGCCCAACTATTGAATGATCTTTAATATTCATTCATTTCATATGTTTTTTTCATAACACAAGTTGAATTTGACAAGGGTTTGGAAGCATGAATAATCAGTTAAGAAAAATAAGAACATTTTGTAATTATAAGACATATATTAATGTCATACACATAAATATATATAATCATTTACTTATTAATGGTTTTATAACAAGGTTATATTAATGTATTGGATTCTATTAACATTACATAATTTCAATAGTCATTGTTCACTCTCAAGACTGTCATTATGAAACGTGTATCATACTGATTTGGGTTAGCTCCCTATTCCATTCCATAATACCTCATGATATATCATTCAATACCATATTAATTGTAGGTATAATGTGGTACCATCAATAAGAATATATATATATATATATATATATCCCAAATGGTAATGATATATTTTATCATTTCATTATAGCTATAAATTTCGAAATGAAAATTGGATTTATGAAGTTATCACCATCCCAATCAACAAAAATCTAAGGACCGAACATGGATAGTATCACCAGATCAAGTCCATAATGAATAAAAGTCAAAATCAATGTATTATGTCTTAGATGAAAATAACACTTCATGATAATTATAATGTTTCTTCCAAAAAATTACCTTTATATTTTTATATATAGTTTTTTAAATTCTAAAAATTTAAATAATATTCGGTAAAACATTTTAGAAAGATATAAGAAAATAAAAATGTAAAAAAGGTCAAAAAAATAGTATTAATTATTATGGTACAGTCCATTTGATGGGTATATTGTAAAAAAAATTCAACTAAAACATTTTTAAAAATCAACACATTTGGAATATTACATGAACATTTCATTGTATGATTGTAAAGAATGTAAAAAATGGGTAAAGATTAAAATTAAAGAATAATTTGTTAATATTCAAAAATTTACCAAATTTTTTCATAATTATAGTCGTGGAAGAAAAAGTGTTTTAACATATAATGGAATATGAAAAATTTTAATTTACAAAAAATATATGACATTGTTTATGACAACGATTGGTAAATGGTTATATTGTATTTATATTATAGGTATTACTAGTGGATATGAAAATATATTGGTTTTAAGGTATGTGATCCATTTAATTTCCAGTAATGTATATTTCTTTTATAAATGACTAAAATGAACTGAGATTATAACATAAATCACTTATGACATTGCTAAATATATAAAAATAACCCCTCATAAGTAATAATAAAAAATTTAACATTATATTTAATAATTTAATAATTAATCATGAAATAAATTTTCTATAGAGAATTATATATTCCACATAAAAATAATATAGGTGTCTAAAATAACATATTCCCCAAAGAAGACATTTGGAGATGATAAAACCATACCACATATAGGAAATTATTCATATAATCTCTAATCATTTTAGATGTAAATTTAATTTCGGTAAACTTCTACATGATAACCATACTCAGACTTATAATATGACATATTTTTTTTACTTATGACATCTTATCGCATGATCATTAATAATATTCCATTATTGGCATTATTTTTTGGTGTTATGTTCTGCATTTTTAATGTATGTTTTGCTACAATAGTTATAGACCATGGAAGGTGAAAAAATATTCATCATATACAGAATATTAAATATGATATAAATATCATATATATTAATTATGTACATATTTATAACCATTCTTATAAATTGGTGGTGTGAAATGAAATACATTCCTTCATAGAGACCATAGTTTGTATTACACAGAATTTATATTTTGATTTTATACAAATAAATGAAATAATGATAACTAATAAATCACTTTAATTGAAAAAAAATTAAATTATTAATATCATACATGGTAAGTTAATATATCTTTTTTACTATCCATATAAAATATAAATGAAAAATGAATACCATCACATCATGAAGGTGGTAGTCACATGTATGCATGATCGACATTATAATTTCTGAAAACATGGGAAGGTAAGAATGTAGATAAAATATAATAATTATAGAAGAATAATTACTTCATCAATAGTAAATATATAATATAAATTCATATTTTTATGAAATCATTAATTATACTGATGAAATGTTGTTTATATATCAATGTGGAGACTACAGTTCACACATATGCATGAGTGTTTCATTATTTTTTATATTTGATGGGATTAAGGGCATTTTTTTATAATAATAATAATAAATACACATGATTATATTAAATAATAAAATATGGTTGGATTGGAATAATTTATATATAGGATGTTCTGGACAAAAAATTGAAATTATCAGGTAACATGATTACATGTTCTTTGGGATGCCTTATATGGATTACACATTATACCTTTTAAGGATGTTATTAAGAGAATAATTTAATATATATGATGGATTTATGGAATATATTATAATATAAGTGAATGTAATTGAAGATATATAGTGATAAAAAATTTAATGAAGGAGCAGTTGTTCCCTTTTGTAAGTGAGGGAAATTACACACATTGAATTACAAAACTGATATGAAAATAAAGTACACACATTAAATTTTAAAAATGATATAAAAATAATATATTTCACTATCATTTAACATGTAACCATATTGATATGAATTAAAAACTATTTCATAACAAGATATAGGTATATTCTACCAATTAATTATTTTAATTGATGTGAATTATTTTAAAAATATATATATTTGTTTTAATACCTCAAGAACTCTTTTAAATGATTATAGTGGTGTCCCTTTTTTAGAATCTAAGGTTCATGAATTTTCATTAATATTGAAATTTTTCTCACAAAATGTGCATGGATATAATTTTAGACTATATAAAATCACACATTTCTAATTAATTTATTTTTTAAAATTATTCAACCATTTAATAAAATTTTATTTGAAATAATATATATTTACATTTATTTTTCAAAATATTAAATTACATTGACATCGATTTCACCATGGATGAAATAAAATTCAAAGATAAAAAATTTTATAGTAATTTATAAAATATATTTAACTATGAAATTCCTGAAATACCCCAATTATTTTAGAACATGTTAATGTTTTATATTTCAAATCATTTACCTTTATTTAGGGACTTCTTGGATATATATTATATCGTTGTTGAATAATTGTTTAGGGTATATAAATCATGAGAAGAATAAAAAACAACTATAAAAGAATAAATTATTTATATATAATATAACTTTTTATAATTATTTATATATTATGTTTATTCCAATTAAAAAATATGAGTGAAATTAAATCCACAAAGTGAAATTAATATTTACAATTTCATTAAAATAATATAAATGATAAAATCAATTGAATTTTAAAATAAAGATCAATATTTTGATAGCTATGATTGATTTTTTTGAACAAATATCATCTAATAAGATAATTTCACTTGTTATGGATATTTTTTGGCCTAATATTTTAGTTTAAACAATTTTTTAACTATTTTTTCTTTACAAATGTGATAAATAAATACCATGGTTACTAAGAATAATAACCAAAAATAAGAAATATATATCTAAAAAATTTAACCTCATGATTCCAAACGATGAATAAATTTTTTATTATTCAATTTATAGAATATTTAATAATCAATTTTAATATAAAAAATATGTAATATAAATCATTTTTAAGGAAAATTCATTTTATGATTGAAAAAATGAACCTATTCAAAAAGCCATGTATAATTTTTATTGATGTTTAATTAATGTTATTATATAATATGTAACATTAACATGAAGATAAATAAATAATAGAAATTTTAACATATATTATTCAATAAACAAATATTTCTTAAATACACAAATCCTTATTTTTCACTATTTATTTAATAATTTTCATTTTTTAAAAATATTCATCTTCATTACAAAAGATTACATTGGAATGATTATTTATAAAATTATATTAGTTTAGTAAAATTCTGACACTATAATTTTTTTAAATTAAATATTATTTCGATGCAAAAAATATATAAAAATCATTAGAAGAAAACTTATTTTTTAATATAAAATAACATTACCAAAAATTGAGTACATATAAATTATTAAATAATTAATATATTTTAAATATATAGAACTATTACATATATATTTAAATTTTGTTATTAATATTCATGCATCCACATGAATAGTTATGTTAACATATATCACAATTAATTTTAATCTCACTATTGTTTATCAAAAAATTTATAAAACACAAAAAATTTACAGAAACATAATTATATAATAAATTATATTTTATAAAATTATAAAACCATTTAATAAATTAAATCCAAAAAATATAATAATCACAAACTAGAAATAACTTTTCATGATATAATAATAAAATACTTGAAATATTATTTCATGAATACTAATTTCTATGTCAAAACAATGAAACATATAATTTCTAAATTATGTATTTCATTCAATAATGATGTATCATAATAAGAATATTGTATATTTGAAAACATACATTGATAGAGCAGTTATTCATTAAAAATAAGACTCAAGATGTTTATATACCTCTTACATGATTTGAGGAAATGGTATATAATCATGGTAGAGAATATGAGATAATATACTTTTATGATATATTTATCTATAATAAATATAATATAATAATTTAATTTTTAATTTATTAGTTTTAAATTACAATTTCCAATCAAAATCCATATGATAAATATCAATGTTAATTTTTATTCATAATGTACGGAATTATATTTTTAAATGATCATTAGACCCATAAGAGTAAAAAAATTTACTTTTTCCGCCCACTAATAATTATTAAAAATAATGATTATTAGTTGATGTTATTAATTATGATTAAATTCACATAAAATAATATATATAATATAAATAATTAAATCGTATGTATAAATTAATTCATTACATAAATAAATGACCATAAATTTACGTAAAATAAATTAGTCCAAAATTGAAACCCACTAATTTGGATAATACATTCACTTATACTTCCCTGATCAATTTAACAATTATCACTACATAATGTTTATCCTTCATAATGTCGAATAATATTAATGTATAGGGATTAATAAAATACTACATTAAAATATTTTAATTTTTCCATAAATATCATTAATCACTGAAAGGTAATGGTTATATCTTATTTTCCTCCAAAAAATATCTCTATAAAAGAAATAAAATATATTTAAAAAGTCCAAAAAGATATAACATAATAATAAATAAAATTTTAATAAAATCACCAATAAATTGGAAGCCCTATATTTTTGTCTATTTATTTAATAAATTTTAATCATAAAGTTATCCCATATATTAATTCTCACAACACATCCCTCAATTAGGTTTTTTATGAAAATATAACCTTACCAAAAAAATTATCTTGAAAATACATAACATTCAACATATAATGACAAATCCATAAAAATTTACAGACGAATAATCATTAGATATTTCATAATTATTATAACTAGAATATCATTGTTAAAACTGATATAAATAATAAATATTCAATCCCTATACATAAATACATCATAAAATACACTTCTTTTATAACCCATTAACAATGTCCTGTGACTTTATTCATTAATAATTAATTACATACATAATTCATTTAGAGTCTACCCATCATCAACAGTCAAAATATTTTGCATAAATCTTTTTTATGAACATATTATGCATTCCCCCAATAATATTTATTTTAATAAAGGCTATACATTAAAAATTTAAAACATTTAACCATAGCCGATACCATACAAAATGAATTATTAGATATACTATGATAAAAAAAATTTCATTTTTAGTTTCAAATATATATTTTTGACCTTTTATAACACACAAAAAAGTATTTTAAAATTACATTGGGACATAAGATTGACAGACTCTTGTTGTATCACATACATGAATGAAATTTAATCTTATATAATATATTTCTTTTATTAAATGAAACTTAATATAACTCCATTTTAAAATTAATATATGTATAATGTTACTAAAATATGATCACATTTTTTAACAAAAATAAGGATATAAAATAATTCTTAATCCCAAGTTGTCACATTCCATCAGATATTTCATTTTTTATTCAAGATGACATTCAATCTATCGAGAAATACATTCACTTTTACCATGATTTTTATGCGATCCAACTATTTACTAAAACAAAAAGTACTATTTGAGAAAAAATAAATATAATGATACATCATATGAACATGAAAAATAATTCTTTAGATGTATAATTCATGAATAGTTATTTATTCTATGGCACTATAATGTTTTCTTAGTTCATCTATTTTCATTATCTATCAAAATCCTTCATAATAGTCCATATTGAAAAATGGGATTAACCCAAGAATATCACGCATGTGTGTCTAAATAGCTATGAGATATTAATACCACTCAATTTAAACATGTAATGATTTTGAAAATATATAATTTTTACACATAGTGTTATTGGAACAAGGTCCATAGATTACAGATACATATCTACATTCTAGTGTTTATAAAAGGATATAATTTATATAGAAACTAATAAATCTCTAATTGTAAAATGATAAATATATATTCATATACATTTATTTATCCCTATGGGTTTCAATAGTGTTTCCCAAGAATAATATCCAATAATAACTAAATATTTCACTAATACCATCATAGGTAACACAAGTATAACGTAAATAAATATTACAACAATTTTGATTGATATTCAACGCATTATAATAATACATGCACTATAACTGTAAAGGTAAATTCTATTTTGAAACTATATCAATAATCATTTATTTTATAGAGGATATCCATAATCTCAATAATGGTTCCTCTCACATAGTGAACATCTTAAACATAACCTACATAAATCCATTCTTTATAACATAGGTAATGGAAACCTATAAAAGTGTTAAATCATATGATCAATATGTTTAAACATAAGAGGTAAAGCCAATTATCACAAGTGAGCATAACTATAAGTGTATAATAACATGATCATAATATAATAATTTTTTACACAATCAATCAATGATAAATAATAATTAGTGGCACAATATTTCATTTCTACAAAAAAATACATATTCGTGAAGACTCATCTAGAATTAACCATGAATCATGGAAACATATCATATGCATAAGGAATATGTCTATAAAATAAAAAAAATTATATAAAATTATTTTCATCATATGTGTTCTCTTTTATGGCCAACATAGTGCATTGGGTTCACTCCATATTCCATCATTTCTATAGAAAAGGATTACTCCCAAGACATCCATTATAGAGATAGTACAATTTTGATGTTTTTTGACTCCAAATTTTAGTACATGTTTAATCATGAGAAATCATTCATAACCCAAATAATTTTGGGGATATAACATACACAACCCTCAAATAATCTATATCCATTTTTATATAATCCATATTTTCATCAATCTAATTATTATTTCATCATAGAATAACCCAAGTAAAAAAATATAGTTAACTAATATTTAATTAATTTTCTAAATATCCATATTAATAAAGTAAAACGATGATAGTATTTTATCATCATTAATGTTTTTCATAAATAACAATAAATAATTTTTTTCAACGTTCAATATACCATTAAATGGTCAGTGGGTCTTTTCATGAGAAAATTACCCTTTCTAATTGGAAATCACATTTTTTAAATATTATGAAATATAAGAATATTAGGATAATTTTTTTGGAAATAAAATATGAAATAATTTACTATTGGATTCTATGTATATTTTACTAATAATAGATGGATATTTTGTTCAAGAAATATATGTTAAAAAAGTGATTACATTCACTAAAATTGTAAAAAAAATGCCTCTTTTGAAAAGATAAATGATTATTTTCTAATAAAATTATATTGAAATTGAAATATTCCACAAAATTATATTAGTAAATAAATTTCTTGTTTTAGAAATATTATTTAATTTACTGAAATAATATATGTTCATGGAAGAAAAGGATCATTGGCCAAAGTGTAATTGTTTTCAGTTTTTATTAAACAAACATTCTCATATATTTTATACACCAAAGAATAAATTTTTTAATATTACCTTAAAATTATAGGAAAACTAATATTAAAAAAAACATTTGGTGTTTAATTCATATGATCTATAAAATTTACCTCATTTTGAATTTCTCATATATAATCTTGAAATGAAATGAATTTGTAATGTAAATATCATACCACTTTATGTAACATTGGAATCCTAACACCTTTGAAAAAGGAAAATTAATTATAAATTTAAAGATAATAAAATCAGAAAGGTTACTAAAATATCATGCCATTTGTTCTATATATACACCTAATAAAAGGATATATGTTCATAATATGACATATATTCTAAAGAAGGCAATTTTAGAAAATAAACACTTACCAAATGTCTAAGTAGATTTGAATGTTACTTAAATTGATATTTAAAAAAAATATTATAATTTATTACAATAAATTTATTCATATATATATAATACCAATATATATATACATATAATCTTAAAACCCTTTCAATAATATACATTCATTATCATTGTTATTTCAGGTGTTACCTACATCATTTTTAATGTATATATTTATGTTATAGTTATGATCCTAGAAAATTGATCATTATAGAATCATAAATAGAATGTAAATCATGAAATAAATTCCATATATTTTATTTATTAACATACTTATAACCATTATCATACAATTTGGATGAAAATTTAATTATAAAACTTAATGGGGTTGTTATTTCATACGTATGCATGACCGATGCTTTAAAGTTTCTCTAAATTTAACGAAATATAAGTAAATTATAATTACCCATAAAAAGTAATTATTATATCATAAGTAAAATATATATTAATTTATTTTATCCTTCTTACATAAATTCAATTTTTAAATTAAAATTTAATTTCATCACTTAGATGATGTGTTTGTCCCCACAAACACATGAGCGACATTATCTATACCAATATATATAAAGGTATGATGGTAGATATGATAATATAATTATAAAAGTGTAATTAATTCAAAATTACAATATATAATCCAAAATTTTATTATAATTACAATCCATGATAGATTGTGGTAAAAATTAAAAATATCACTATATGAAGGTGGTAGCCCACACAAATGCGCAATGGATATATGCAATTACCATTTAATATAAAGGATGTGGAAACTTTATAGCCCATATTCATATTAAATTATTTCTATATTGATAAATTTTATGTTGTTATGTTATAATGTATAATAAATATTTACAGGATGTATATGAATAAATGAAATTTGAAAGTGTCAGATTAGATGATTACCACATTTTGGAGAGACATCATTTGTCATACAACTAAATCATTTTTATGATTGTCATGGGGGATGAGCGAAAGCACTAGGATTTAGCGGTAAAATCTAGTATGGAACTATGGTTGGTAATTTTAAATATTTATTTATCTGTCCATGGGAAAATAAGAAATGTGTAGTTTCTATGTAATATGTGATGGAAGGGGAATACATTGAATTAATTTAAATATTTAAATATAACATATCTCACAATCATTTTTTGGATCCAAATGGACATAATATATTAGTAATGAAGTGATGAAGTAAAAATTATTTCATTAACTAAAATTTAGATATTTTTATGTTGAATTTAAAACCATTACATTTTGTGTAACCTCTATATTAACCATTTTAACATAAATCTGGGTAGAAAAATTAACCATTTAAGTTAGTAAAATTACTTACAAAGTTATTTTTTTCGAAAATGGTAAATGGATGAAATTTTAAAATGTTTCCTAAAACAAATTTCACTTTTAATTTTTTTAAATCATGTAATAAAATATTTTTCCACATAAAATATAATATATGTATTTCTTTGGAGTATTGATAAACTTTTACATCATTAACCTCAGTACTACACTAAAATTAAAATAAAAAATATTTTAAAATAATTTATGATTTATAATTTTTTATTTTACTAATTTAATACAAAATGTTATATATAATATATATTAATTTTTAAAAATATTTTATCATTATATTTATATTTCATTTCACTAAAACTTTATCATCATTGCATAAGAATTTATGGTGATTATATCATTATTAATAAAAATTATATTATGTCATTATAAATACTTTTTGTTAAAAATAAAAGATATTGATTATTAAATTAATTTTATCCCAATTAAATATAAAATTGAAATTATAATTATAAAATGTCCTTTTATTATCCATTATTTTAAATAATATTAAAATTTTAAACAAATTAATCGGTCAATATATTTAAATAATTTCATATTTAGTGAGAATTTTGTTGAAACGAAGTAACCTAATATGATAATAAATTTTTTTAGTAATGTTTAGCTATTCACTCGTTGTATTATCCTAGTTTTATCTGATTTACCATTATTGAGTTCAAAATTATTTACCATGGTTACATTTCTTAATAAACAAAAAATAGAAGAGATATATTTAATAAATTTGAATCTTTTGATTTTAAATTTTTAATATATATTTTATAATTCATTTTCTAGAATAGAAAAAATTTACACGATAATATATATTCAATAAATAAATGGAAGTAAAATTCTAAATAAAATTTGTTTTTATGAATAGCAATTAAACATCTTTAAAAAAATTCTGATTCCTATGTAATTAATCCTATTATTTTTTATGTTACATTAATTTAATATTAGAAACATAATGGAAATTTTAAATTTAATTTTTGATTAATGGAATTGATAGTATCACAAAAATCATTATTTTTTACAATTCGTGTAGAAAAAAATATTTTTAGGAAAATCCATTGAATTCACTATATTTAAAAATAGACATGTTGATTTCAAATAGAATATTCATTTTAAAATATAAAGTAAGAACCTAAATTTTCCTATAGTTTTTTTCAAGCTCATTTATATGTAATATTTTATTTTTTTTGTATTTTTTAATTTTTTTAACATGTTTATTTTTTGGTGAAATTGGAGAATTTGGAAGGGAAGTGGGGGAAATGCATGGTTTCCACATTGTTTTCCCACCTATTAATCAAAGCCAAAAAAAACTGTGTGAACCTATATATAGTAGAATTATAAGGATGTTGAAATATTTTTCGTACTGTTATCTATAATAGATTTAAATTCATTACACACCTTGTTGAGGTGCATGGTTTGGCACACAATTATGGAAAACCGTGTGCCCTGTATAGGAATCTGTTCATGTGAAAAATTAAAACATAGAAAATTATATTAGTAATTATAATTTATCCTATACATCACTGAAATTTTTCCTAACTAGGACCTATCTAATTACACTCATTTTTTAGGCTTCTGAAAAATTTGTATGGCTATCGAACAACACAATTCATGAATCGAACGTTATATTTTCCGATTTGAACCTCATCATGGATATGGTTTATTTTGGATTATGTTTCTTTCTCAACTGTGTCTCATTGAGGATATAAATGGGATGGTTTTATAACATTTTTGGTGTTATTAGATATATGTCTGAAGGATATATATTAATTTAATCTTGCATATAGGTTTTGGATCTAGAACTAGTCCCACATCAATTGGGTATTTCTATTAGCAAGTGTCCAACATTGATCTCGAGGTGGGTCACTTAATTTCAATTGCCATATTGTTGAATTAAAATTGAGTTTATGAATTTTTAAATTTCAATTTCACATTTTACAATTTAATTATTAATTTAATAAATTAAATTTTAATTAATATATGGAATAACTGAATTTATTATTTTATTTTCCATCTAATGATGACACTAGTTAAAAGGGAAAATTTGAATTTTTATAATAGAAATTATGAAATTGGTTGGATTGGAATTATTAATTTTTTAATTATTTAATATAATGTTCGGATTGTGGAATCAATAACAAATTTTATTTTTATAGTGCAATAATTAATGACTTCATGAATTACTTATAAATCAAAATTATTAGATGGTTGATTTGGACTTAATTGGTTAATGGGTTAAATGTGTTAAATACTTTAAATTATTTATTGGTGAATTTTTCATATTATTCCATGTTATTAACTTTGAGATCCATGTTCTTGGTGATTAATTATATTCTAATACCATATTTTGAAATTTGGATGAAATTTATAAAGTTTATTATCATTATTTTATGTAATACATGTGATTTATATATATGTGTGTGTTATTGTGAGTGTGTGTCTATGTGTGATTGGTTGATATATGAATTAAAGACTGGGGATGGGGCCCCAAATACCCATATTTTATAAATATTTTATAGTTCATGGACCGGGGATCCATATACCCATAGGTGTTAATAAGTGAGAGATAGGGACAGATGCTCCAAATACCCATATTAGATAGTGAGTTTGGTCTTGGGATTAAGGTTCCATATATCCACAGGACATTGAGGTTTGTGATAGGGAAATATTTTCTAAATAACCTAGGGTTGTTAGACACGACCTTCTCTTCCCACGATATTGGTATTGGGCTGTGGTTCCAAATGACAGTGAAGTGAAATTGAATGTAATGGACAATGAAATCCCATGTGTTATTATTAATTGTCAATCAAATTAATTTTATAGATCAGAATATGGCACAGACCGAAGAAGGTATTGAAAGTTGAGGTATCTTCGGGAGACCGAGGTTATGTGGTTAAATAACTAATAATTAAATATATAAATTTTTTACCTTTTTGCTTGTATGATGTTATTTATACAACCAAATATGTGGTTATTAACTGGATATTACTTTAGACATTGTTGGTTGTGTATTAATGAGTTTCACCCTCACCCTAAAATTTATTTCCAATTAATAACTAAATATAAATTATGATTATATTCTAGGCTAAGGGAAAGAGCCCTTTGTTATATGTCTAATTCATCATTGAGAATGGATGAGGGAATTAAACATGGTGTCATAACCCACTTAAGAGTGTTAGTGTGTCATTATTTTGATTTTTAATTTGAAACATGACATGTTCATAGAATTTCATATCTAATATTTTCGTGTTTATATTGTATTCTTGTTTTAGACATCATGTGATACTGGTTTTTATGGTTCATAGTTATATCATTCAGTTATTTTTTATTTACTTCCATTGTTTTTCAAAATTATTAAATATGGTATAGTCTCCCCCTGATCGATATTAGACCCTCACTTCTAATCGGTAGTATAATGGTTCCATCAGTTTAACATATTATAACATAATTTGCTGTATAATTATCCTTTAAATACAGGCCACGAGTTGCATGTTCTACTGTATTTGGAATATTAGATAAATAATTTGAAAGACTGAAAGAAAAAGAAAAACAAGATTTATTTAATCACTATAATGATCTACAAACACACTCTGATCACTAAAATTTACATTTGAAAACATAGGGAATACATGAACAAAAGAGATGATCTAAAAATTCATGTAAAGGAATAACCGTATAAATAAAGCATAACACATGGGTTAGAAGGCATGACATGGTGAAATAAGAGGGATAATCATATTGGAGTATATAATAAAATGTATGGTATCATTTATTCATCAAATTACATTAATGTTGATGTAACACCAAAAATTTCATATGTAAGAGTAAAGGATCATTACACATTGAGGATCACAAGTCAAGGCTAACAACCACGACCATTGTACATGTATAAAAAATTAAAGATAACCACCGAGACTGTTGCACATGACATATCATGCGATTAAACATTTTACAATCCATTTGATCACTATCTGGGCATGCACATCATAACATGTTAATGAATATGTGTGTAACATAACAAATATATGTAAGGAATCCATGATAAACATATGGGTTACCCATGGAAAGAATTGGGTATAATATTCATATAAAAAGGAATATGAAAAGATATTATCATAAGGGTGTACATTAATAAATGTATTTAAATCATAGATGGGTATTAATAAGAGAAAATAGGAATATATCCTGATAAGTGTTATCAAACTGAAGTGAAATCATGTAAGAAGAGTGTTTATGAAATAAAACCTATTAGTGAGGTTTTAATGAAAATTATAAGGATTCATTAAAATGAAAAATGAATAATAATCATTATAAAACCAAAAAATGAAATAGGATAGTCTATCATGATAAAATTAGTATTTTTTAAAAATAACAGTTCCTTAAAATAAATTATCTATTTCACATGAAAATGGATATGATATCAAAAAAATCCCTTTAATCAGGATTGTATATCAGGAGGAATTTATAATATATCTTTTTTAAAATACGTATTTACCCATAAATAATGATGTAATGATCATGATACATGATTTTAAAAAATATACACATATTTTAAAAGAATTATATAAAAATAAATAATATTTTAATTGGGTTGAAGAGTGGAAAGGTGTAACTGAAAGAAAAAATGGATTTTCAGAAAGAATCCCATGACTTATGTCTAAATTTTATTTTCACATGAACATAATGTCATAGAAAATAATATTAAACGAATTTATTAATTAATTAATAACCATTTATATATGTATTTTTTTTATATTTTTTTTATGTTCATGTATGGACATTTATGATGAGTTATAGATATAATTCCATCATTTTATATTGTTTGTTTCATTGGGTTTCATGATCAGTTCATTTGTATACAAGAATGAATGATCACATAAAATGGTAATAGTTATCAAGAATTGAATTTATATGTAATTAATATAATTCCATTATATATTTTCTTTTATATCATTTGGTTACATGCTATGAGGATTAATCATTAGATGAAACATTAAAGATAATCATTTTGTTTAATCATGTTGTTTTCGATTATCACAAACATGATTTGTTCTATTATTTATTATTATTCCTATATATAGGTTCTAGAATACTAAATAATTTTTAAGAATATATAATAATACTT
Organism: Viscum album; assembly: GCA_963277665.1. Lineage (NCBI taxonomy): Eukaryota > Viridiplantae > Streptophyta > Magnoliopsida > Santalales > Viscaceae > Viscum > Viscum album. The sequence goes on from OY728160.1 coordinate 448,400,348, forward strand.
ATTAACCATAAAAAATATTTTCGAACAAGAAATAATGGAGATAATGGAAATTGAAAACTCATTGTCCTTGAATTTGAAAAATTTACACATTACAGAAGATGTTTTAATTTTTAGTATAAAAAGGGTTGGGATAGAAATGATAATGGAATATTTCATTAAAATAATAACATTATAGAATATGAAATATAATATAGTAACCCTAACAATTTTTTAAGGGAATGTGATGATAGAATATGAAAATAAAAAAATAGGAATGATATAAAATGAAAATGACATAGGTATCTATCTCTTGAATTTTTCTCCTTCAGAACCTCCATGAGGAACATCAGTTCAATATTTCATTAAGACTAATGGATCATGGAAATGGGTTACATTCTTGGTAAGCATTTTGAGGACAAAATAATTCAATCTGAAATACTTTAGAAGTTTGAGAAAAATAGGTGGGAGGGGTGGTATTTAAAGATGGGGAGAGATGAATTTTTTGATTATTTTATTCATATGTCTATTAGTTTTTGTCAAAACTATTAATAGTGTTGATTATTTTTACTAAATATAGTAACTAATTCATGTGAGTTTGAACCAATTGGTACATACATAATCCATTAATCATGCATGCCACAAAAAAATACATTTGATTACAATATATAGATAATTTCTGCAATTCACTTTTCACTAAAATTTGAATATTTTATAAAAATACTAATAATACACCATAAAAATTTATAAAATAGTATAATTGAAAAAACTACTCCAATTTTTGAACATAATTTCCAAAATATTATTTCATTTTTGTGATTAAAATCATCATTATCTAAAAGCTCGATTTTAAAATCATAGCTTCTTTTACAACACTTTGAATAATTAATTAATGTCCCATAAAATTATGATATAATCATAAGACAAAAAAATATAAATTTATGAATCATTATTATGACTATAAAATTTCTTTTATATTACATTACTATTTATTAAATTTTAAATATTCATTTATGTGTTATAAATATACAATGAATTAATTGATCATTTTCAAAACATTTATTTACTTATACTATGATATAATTATATCATATATTCATTTGTAAAAATGAAAATTATTATCTAAACATTAAAATGTGGGGTTATTATTCTATTTATTAGGTAACTAGTATTAAATATCAAATTACTATTCTATATGTCATTATAATTTTCAATTTTTTGGGTTCCTTAATTTCTATAAATATAAGATATTTCATTCAATCATCATTGATAAATATTTTATTGTGTTTTATATGTAATTTTATGTGATTAAAACTATATTAAAAAATTATTTGAATTTAATTTTCATTTATAATATTTTTTGTCATTAAATTCTTCCTTGTTATGAAATACCTCGCTCGAAATTTCATTTTACAAACTATAAGAAAAAAAGTGGTAGTACTCTTCCTTTACCTCTTCTTATGGTTCCCATATTCCCACATTGTAATTTTTGTTCATCCATAGTGCATCAAATAGGTGAGTGGTATTATGGAATTGAAATTTATATATATGATTCATGATCTTTAATGGATTCTCCTCATAACAAATATCATTCTCCAAATGAACCACCTTTGAATTCAATACATGTGAGGGATATAGTATGTACATTATGAAGTTGGTAATGTGGAATACATCATGTACTTGATAAATTATTGGTGGATATTCTAGTCGATAAGAAACATATAAAAAATGATCAATAATCTAGAAGGGGTCAATGTACACCGGACATGGTTTTCCCTTTATAAAAAATCTAAATACCCAATTACAAGAAGTTATTCAAAATAATATCATCACTCTATTATTATACTCTAGTACTCATAAATGATTGTATGCATAACTCATCTATCTACAATAAGATTCATTGATGTGTTTTTGATTGGTTTTTAGCTTTTCCACAATTTCATCGACTATTTTAGGTCCTAGTAGCTTACGTTCATTGAATTCATATAAACAGTTTAGTGTTCTTAATATTCTTACCATAAATGTATTTATGTGGTTCCATTTGGATGATCAGTTGGAAGCTATTATCAAAGGAAGCCATGACTAGAAGAATATATTCATCTTTTACTCCTTCGATGTGCATATAATAATCTCTCAAAATATCATCTAAAATTTTAATAGTCCTCTCTAATTGTCAATTTTGTTTAGGATGATAATTAATACTGATGTTCTGCTCAATTTTTTAGATATTAATGGATTCCTTTCCAAAACATGGAGGTAAATATTATATATATATTATATAAAATTGATACCGGTACTCCATGAATTGTTACATCTTATATGATGTATATCCATGAATGTTGATACATGGAGAAGTCCGCTTCAATAATGATAAACTGATCCTTCTTCTTATAATGATACAAAACATCCGATGTAATTGTTTCCTCATGATGTCATCATAAGTCCGGTGACAATGTGCATGGTGATGTTTTTACATTTCCAGGTTTTTATAGGTAATGGTTACATCATACTTTTAGAATTTTTCCTTTCAAAATTCAATTACTGACATAGTAGGTTCATTGATGTATATTCATAAATCCACTTCTTCATATTGTCCCACCAACAGTTTTCTAGGAGATCTCGATACAATATTGTGATCCCTTTGTGAATAGAGAAGGTTTATCTATGTGCATCATTTATATGCTCTTTAATTACCTATGGGATAGATTTTACACATAAAATTTACCCAAATCTCATTACTACATCCTCATCCATCTTAATCACTGAGTATTTTCCATTTTTGATATATTCAACATTTTTTTAATTTCCACATCATTTAATTGAAAACCCATTATTTTATGTAATAGTGATGGATTAGAAATCATCATAAAAAAGATTGATTATGTTCATTCCTTAACTATTCCCATGTCTATGTATTAGTGTTCTAAGATTATTGGATCATCATTTCAAGATCCATTCCACTTAGAACATCTGCCATTATAAATCGATTATCATGATGTTAGTGGATTGAGCAGTAATAATCCTTGTTATCCTTTAACAATCATTGATGGTGCATACATATATCCTTATGTGTGATTATATATTTCCATATCTTATGATCATTATATATCTTACTCTTCTACCCATAGAGATAATATTGCCAAATATTCAACTAAATGATCAAAATTCCCAACTCTAACTCAATGGTGAGATAATTGTTATCATTAATTTTCAACTACCATAAAGAATAAGTTATCAATTTATCATTTTTAATTTGTAAAAAATGTAATCCTTTATTTTATGACTTGATGTAAACCACAAAATTTTCCAAAGATATTGGTACTCTGAGCACTGGTTCAATAAAAAGCAACTTCTACAACTCTTTAAAAAATTATTCAGATTCACTTTTCAAGACAAAATGATCCCCCTTAAGAGTCATATTGGTTCGTGGTTTTTACAATCTTGAAAATTTATTAAAAAATAAAAAAATATTATCCCTCTTAACAATTGAAATAATGGGTCTATATTATAGTTTTTGTCTTAGGCCACACTTTGACTGCATTTTTCAGGGAAGTGTCCAAAGATATCCGTTTGATGGTGATTGCATCCTCAAGAATGATAAATCATCACACTATAAATTAAATTTAATGTAATTTTAATATTGTTTACCATTTTTAAATATATTAATAATTTTATTAAAATGCATATCATGTTCCTTCTTCTTCTTGGACTACATTAGAATATAATCAATGTGGACTTATAAAAATTTGTCATGTTAATATCTTAAGACTCTATACATCAAATCCATTAATAATTATGATGAATTATTGAGATTGAAGGTCATTCATATGAATTCATAGTTTCTGTTCCTTGATAGATTGGTATTTTTTGGAATATCTTCCATCCTCACATTTAGTTGGTTATATCTTGATCAATGGTCCATATTAAGGAAATATATGGCCCCAAATAATTTATCTAATGAGTCATCTATCCATTGAAAGGGATACTTGTTATTTATAATTATTTTTTGATATCATTATAATAAATACAGAGTCACATTGATCCATCCATATTCTTGATGAATCATACTAGTGTTCCCATGGGAATGAACATGGGTATATAAAACGCTTATCCAGATTCTCTTGTAACATCTTATTCAGTTCATCTAGCTCAATAATGGCCTTTATATTAGGTGTATTTGATATTGGATGAGATAAAATAATAAGATCAATGGATAACTCAACCTCTATATCCGGAGGAATAACAAGAAACACTTTGGGGGAACTCATCATTGCAGTCCCTCACAATGGTCATGGCTTCAAGCATGATTCTATCCTATTTATCAATAATTGGAGCTAGATATTCATTCATAAAATGAAAAAATACACACAATTGGGATAATAATTTTGATGGAGACTTATTCTCTTCTTAACACATGTAAAGAATCAAGGGATTCCACTAGATGTGAAGAAAGATATCCCTTTCCCAAAAATCGATGTTTTCCTTATAAAATAATATTGAATCCATGCCCAAGGTAGCATCAAACTGAACGAAAGGAAGAAAAAAAATATTTCATAGTAGGTAAAATATAATAATATTAATTAGATAGGTGTTATATAATATTGATTCAATAATTTCTCCATTTGATGTTATCAAATATAACTGAAACTCTATATTTTGAGGTGGTGTTTGTATATTTATTCTAATCATGCAATATATGAAATAATTCATAGAACCACAATAATCTATTATGTTCACTATTGCTGATTTAATAACTATTGAACCTGTCACCATAGAATTGATTGGATCTATCTCAGTTGTAGTGATATCATGTGACCTCCTATGATTCCTTGGAGGTTTTTTGTGGATTTACTCAAACAACCCTTTTTCAGGGAAATGAATCACACAATTAACATGGTCCATGCTATTGAAACAATCCACCACTGGATTAGTGTTGATATTATCCTTACCATTTTCTTCAATATTAGTGGTATTATTCAAATACTTTTGGCAGTGTTCATATAGATACCCCATTCTTCTGGATCTGAAGAATTTCATGATTCCCATTGGATAGTTCTCGGTAGTCTTCTTCTCACAATTATGACATGTGGGATATAGGGTTTCCCTTCTTCTATGGGATTTATCTATTGATACAAAAATTTTACACTACACTATGCTCTATCAAAATCTAGGCCAACAAGACCACTGAGCTTCTCCAACATCCATATTCTACTTGAGGGGAAAATAAAAAATATATTTTTAACTATCAATGTTTCATATCACCAAAGATTTCAATAGAGTCAGTTCTAGTTCCCAAAATAAGATATCCACCATGATTATGGACAACATGAACAAGATAGAGGTGTATCGTGAAAGTCTTGTGATATTTATATCATACGTCCCTATAGACTCATCTTCCTTTTACATGAGACTATGAAACTCACATTTCATCTTAATACATATATTTTGGAAAAAAATATTTATTGAAAAATATTTTCATTAAATATTCCCATTCTATGGAATCAATTTCCACATCGGACATTATATTATTAATCAGTTTCTACCACTGATCCTTTTTTCCATTGAAACGATATACATCCAGTGCAAATTTATCTTCTTCTTGGTATTGGAAAATATAGGATATCATTTTTATGGATATAATAAATTATTTCACGATGAAGGGATTAGAATATCCACTAAACATGGTAGTACTATTTTGACATAAAGGATTTGAATAAAACTTTATCTTATTTAGGAGAATGGGGGTATTCCGTATGGTTCATATTATTATTCATAACATGATCCCTTTTAGAATGTATATTCATGATGTTTTGAGCACCTATTGCGATCATATTTGGGATTTCCTTATGGTAGTCGTCACATTTCCTGACACATTGATCGTTCGAATGGGTTCCCCTATTTTCTTCCATTAACAAATAAATATTATGTAAAATTTGGAAGAGATGGGTGGAATAATTTTATAATAATCATATAAAAATGAAACATTTATCATAGTAGGTTTGAATAGTAAATGAAGATCATACCTAATGTTGTCTTTCGCTATGTTTCAATTTAGCTTACCAATGGTGATAGAATAATACCTAGGTTCTTTAATTAAGTGATATTGTCTTAATATCCAATAAAATAAACCATTGTTTGATACCAAATATAATGGCCCTAACCTTTAACACATAATAAAACATTATTTTCTTAATAATAATCCATTAAATACAAACCATGTATCAGAATGTCTAGTGTATTTGGATGGTTAGATACATAATTTTAATAAATGATGAAAAAATACAAACATATTATATTTTATCATTATAATGATCTCTAAACACCCTTTCATACCATGCAACTTCATAAAATAACCTATAGAATACAAGAACAAATACAATGATCCACAAATCATGGTAAATGAATAAACATAAGAATACAGAATAGAAAAGTCGACAGAATTTATAACATGACATTATAAAAAGTTATAAATATATTGAAGAAAAAACTATAGAAGATTTTATAATGTGATCCTATAATCATATTAATGTATAATTAATATAATAAATAACATAATAATTATTAAAAACTCACTAAAAAGGATTCACACGAGTCAAGGAAAACCAAGAAGGCAATTTCACATTGAGTACGAGTCAACTCTAACCACTTGGAATGATGCAAAGGACGTCTCCTAAGAATAAATATTAAGAAATACACTGAATAATTATAGGGTTTCATCAATAACAATATTTTAATGAATATGTGTTCCACATACATAATAATACATGGGGATTCATTCATAAATATAAGGGTTTCCCATGGAAAGGATTGGGCATCATAATCGTGTCAAAAGGACAATAAAATGGGAATATCAATATTTACCCATGAAAAAATTTATTTAAATAATACATGGACATTACTAAGGGAATTGTGTCATAGATCATGATATTTTATGTCAATATGATTTGAAAACATATATCGAGAGTGTTTAAGAAATAGAACATTTTTGCGTGGTTTAAGGGAAAATTTTCAAGAATATTTAAAATTGAAAAGGTATAAATTATTATATAAAACAATAAATTAACCAAGATAATTAATCATGTTAATGTGAGTTATTTTATAAAAAAATGATTCCATAATAAAAATTATGGAATGGACATTAAAATGGGTGGGATATCAAGAAGTTCCATTTAATCGGGCTTTTTTATCAAGAGGAATTGAGAAGGGGAACTTTTTAAATCATGTATTTCCCTATAAAATAAGGATTTACGGGTCTAGATACATGATTTGGAACATATAAATAGAATTTAAAATAATTATATAAAAATTAATAAAATTTACATTTGGGTAAAGAGAGAGAAAGTGTACCCCAATGGAAAAAATGGACGTTCAGAAAAAATCATGGACCTTATTTCTGATATGGTTAAAGAAATGAACATAATGTTCTTGATAATCTAATAAAATGAAAAAAATTATTAATTAAGATAAATTTTAACATTTATTATATTTATTATAAGTTTATTAAAATAATTTATGATTTTTTTAGGAGTCATAGATACAACTTCACTGTTTGGGTGTGTATGGTTCACAGGTTTTCATGATCGGTTCATTTATATATGTGTATTATAGATCATGTATAATGGGAATAGATTCTTATAATTGAAATTATATGTTATTGTTGATCATCTGGGATTTTTTTGTCTTATATATAATTTGGAGATACGATATGGAGATGAATCATTATATATAAAGTTAATGATAATCATTTAGTATGATTTTGCGGCTCCAAGATCATCATAAACATGTTTTGTTCTATTATTAATTATTATGTATTCATATAGGTTCCATAAAATGTTATAATATCTAATTTATATTCTATAACATTTTTGTACTATAAAGTTTTATATGATCAGCCTTTATGGTAGTAAGGTAGATTGATAACATTTCGTCCTTCAATGTGATAAATTAGTACATCATTGACGATGTTCTCATTTTTAGATAATAAATTTGGTGGTCAAAATGAAGATAGATTTTTAAATTAAAATAATAATAATCTAGCATTTCAGATTTAATGGTTTTACCCTGACACTTGGATAAGTGGAGGTGAAGAGATAATAAGAAAATAGAATAAATTGAAATAAAACTAAATGAAAATGAAATAGATTTTTAATTTATTAATTTTTCTCTTTTAGAACCTCTTTGAGGAAACTAGGTTTGGTGTTTTATTTATACCAAAGGTTCATAGATGTAGGGGAGAGACTTGGTATGAACTTTTGGAAAAATTTGGACAACATTCATGAATTTATAGGTGTGAGGAAAATAGGTTGTGATAGTGGTATTAAAATGGAAGAGAGTATGGTTTTATATTATTATATTAAATTGATTATTATTTATTATTATTACATTTAATATTGTAGATAATTATGGTTAACTAAAATAATTAATGCTTGAATATTTGAACAAATGGCCACTTACATCATCCACAAATCATGCATGACTGAAAAAAGCATTTATTATTCCTATAACTGTAATTACATTATTTAACTATTCAAAAAAATTAAATATTTTACAAATATAAAAAAACAATTCACCAAAACCATTTTTAGAAATTTATAATTATAAAATTCACAAATTTTTTTGAAAATAATTTTCTAAATATGATAAATTTAATTTTTATTTCAAGTCATCATTTTCTCCGAAAATAGTAATTTTAAAATTAAAACTGATTTGATAGCACATTTAAAATCATATTAAGAAGTGACTTAATGGTGTTATAATAAAAATAATAAATATAAATTTATGAATATATATTATGAATATAAGTTTTTTAAAAATTATTATAATTATAGTGTTTTAAATAAATATATATGTTTTATAACAATACGAACACATAATTTATCATTTTTAAATAATCTATTTACTTATAATAATATATAATTATATCATATTTTTAAATATAAGATGGTAAAATTTTATTTATACATTCATAGGTATGTTTTGTATCATATTGATTAGGTTACAATTCTTAAAGGATACATTACTTTTCCATAGTTCATCTTACTATTTGATTCAATTAGGTTCCATAAATTCTATAAATAATTGTTACTTCATTCAAGGATAATATATAATGATCATATTGTGTTATATATGTTATTTAATTTTATTTATAGTATATACCATATTAATAATAAGATGATTTTTATTGATAAAATTTCAGTCATTACAGGAAGCCTCTGACATGTGAGGAGGTGTGCCTAAAGTCATGTGATCGACCAACTCTGGGAACCAGTGTGTGGCACATAGGTCAAGATGTTACAATGTGGTATGAGAAGAGTTTTCATTTTTCCATATTATTTCTTTCTATTTCAGAAAGGTGTAAAATAGAATTAGAAGATTAAATCCTTGTATATGATCTCATTCTTTAGCATAGATGACACATGTATGGGGGAAACCCAAGAATAAATTTTGGGATTGGGGATATTGGTTTTTTTGTTATTATTGGCAGCCATTTCACCTTTTATGGTGCAATTATTGTGTGACGTGAGTGTTGTTTCTATGATTTTTTGAGATTATAATTGTGTACATGCATGGAAATATAGTTGAGTATGCATTCATTATTCTATGAACATTGGATCTATTATGACAAACATCATTTTAGTATCACAAGGGAAAACATATTTTTGGGGATGTTGTTGGAATTGCCATGTTTTTCCATGAATGTAAAATTAAACTATAAATGTTACCTAATATAGAATTTAATGGTGTAAAATTTTGGAAGATTTTAATAAATGGGTTTTTAATGAGAAACATGAATAATGATTTCGAGTTTACCATTTTTATTTATGGACACGATGTATGATTCATATGTTTAGTGATAAATCCTCAGTTTTGACAATGTGGTGTAAAAAAGGGGACGCATTGTTATGTAAATATGTACATTATTCTTGTTATATATTTTTAATGATATAATAATGTGGTGTTATGTTTCATAAGATGTGTGTTTTTAATTCTAGACATATTCCTCCATGACAAATCTTATTCATAGGACAATAAGAGGACTTGTTAAAAACGATCATCATGTATTCTATCTTGAGACACTGATAGTGCTAGGTGAATGTATCAGAGAAAAGTTCCATGAGAACCTTTCTCTATTTATTAATTTTATAGATATTTACTAAAAGTGGTTCATAAAGAGTATGGAAAACCTAACAAGGTAATTCTAATTGCATCACCCTCTAACATTTACCAATGATGGTAGACCTGGTATAAATGAATTCCAGGTTGTGTCTATCCAGAAAATACACGACCATTTAGAGACGCATTTTGAGAATAGGGTAAAGATTTATTCTTATATGTTTTGAGGATTATAAAAACATTGGTGGGATGTTTAGGATAAAATTATGAAGGATGATTGTATGATATGTAATGAATTTTTAGATAAGTTCCTCGGAAAATGTTATCTAGAGACATTGAGAAAAGAGAGGGAAGTTGAGTTCATGTTGTTAACTTAGTTGAGTATGTTTTTGATGGACTATGTTGGTCTCTTTATTGTCTTGGATTACATTGATATTGAAATGGAAGAGGATGATATGGATATGGAAAGGAATTTCTATAATATAATTAGGTGTGATTTGTATTCACATGATATAATATTAATGATAAAAATATTTTATGAGTTAGGGTATGAGGATCTAATTGTAGAGGGGAACCATAATGAGGATTCCATTAGAAGAAAAGTGGTTTATACTAGATGATGGTGGGGTATGTATTCTTCCATCAGAAACTGTTATTATGAGAATATTGACTGTTGCATTTGAAAGATGAGGGGTCTATGAGAAGGATTCGTTATTCAGAATCTTACCCGAGTGATTTTCCATCAGTGGGGTAGGTTGGGCCAAATTCATATACATTGTCCCTAACCACAATTATAGTGTCTAGATTGTGGTATTATGGGAATTATAAAGAGGTTCTATAAGATACCACAACAGACGGGGAGTTATGGAGGAACTATGTTCAACTGAACTATGGGAAGGGGAACTTCTACACCATATCAGTCTTTTTGTTAGAGTTATTCCATCCATAGAGGTAGTGGTAGTGGATTGGTGATCCTTGAATCGAGGTCAGGTACTAGTATGGTGGTATATCATAAGGGAATTAGACTACTTCACAAGTAATAGGGGTTGGAATTTTTCATGTGATTCATCCATCATTCCTGGATAGTAAGGATGGACCATTAATAGTTAGAGGTACTATTATTATAGCTTCTACACTATCTACTTCTTTATTTGATACAAATGAATCTCACTATTTTATATATACCCAAATTATTAATTGGATGAGACTAATCGTGGAGTATGGTAGTGGTGTGATGATGATAAATAGACATTTGGTAGTACTATCATGATTCATCTGTTTGATAAAATAATTTTTTCTCGAGGTTGGGAGTGTAATTTTAGTTGGGATTATTACATCCATAACTTTTATGTTTTTGGTCTAATTTTGGGTAAAAATAGCTAGTTTCATATCGAGCCCACAATGATTATTTCCATATGAGTGTGACATTTATGTCTCCTGAGGGTGAAAATTATAATCAATGAGGTAGTTGGAAATCACAGTGGTACGTGCAGGGGATGTTCATCAACACCTGGTGGAGCTCACCACCAAGATTTCTAGTCTACTACTCGATGAAATAGATGTTATGTAGGATTTATTTTCACCTATAGTAGATAGCTTCAACGATATTTTTTATGGGGATATCACAAGGCATTTACCTAAGAGAGATGTTTAATTTAAAATTGAGCTCAGGTCAGGTGGTAATTAAATATCTATTACACAAAAATGAATGGAATCATTTGAGGTTCAAGAGATTAATAACTATCTATAAGATTTTATAGATAATGGGTTTATCCATAAAATTCTATCCCCAAGGGTTTCCCATTTTTTTAATAATACTAAAAGGAAAATATTTTAATGTGTTGATTATCAGATGTTGAATCAGATAATAGTGAATAACTTATATCGTCATCAGATTATCAATGAACTATTTGACTAGTTGAGGGGAGATTGTGTTTTATTCAAGATCTAATTGGGATCTAGGTATAAATAATTGATATTTCAATATATCGTGGGAATATTTCAGAATTAGTTATGTCTTTTTTTAGTTCATTGTGATTACATTTGGGTTAATTAAAGTACGAAAAAATATTTATGGTCGTGATGAACAAATACTTCAACAAGTACAAAGATCAGTTTGTTTTTCGTATTTTTGGATGAAATATTGGTTTACTAAAACCCTTATACTAATCATGATGAACATCTATACATAAATTTAAGTACACGGACTGAAAATTAGTTATATTCCCTGAAATCTAACTGAAATTTCTGAATCGATATGGTAGGATTATTTTTTCAATTCATCTTAGAGGAAGGTATTTCATTGGACCTAGAGAAAGTTAAGGTAGTATATTTTTGGGAGAAATATATTTATTTTTTCGATATATATTGTCTTCTTGGATTGGATGGTTATTATCAGAGGTTCATCCAAGACATTTCATACTTGGATGCCCACTTTCTAGACGTACCATGACTAGAATTATATTTTATTGGTATAGATCAGGGGAGAATGCATTATATGTGTAATATAATATTTTGAAAAATACATCAATGATGATCCTGGGAGAGATTGGTGGGGAATATATAGTTTTTTTACGCTTCTTGGATTGGTATTGAAGAAGAGTTTATATTGGGAGACTGAATTGGGGCATATGGGTCCTGACATTTGATACCACATGCATTGATCTACAATTTGAAAAACATCATGTTGGTAGTAGTGTTTTATGCCCTGAAGTGTTGGAAAAATTATATAATGAGAAATTTTATTACAATGTATACTAACTATAAGAGATTAAAGTATGTCTTTTTTATAATGATATTTAAATATCTAGAAATATAGGTGGGTTGTGTGTAGGTATTATTTTGATTATGGTCTATCATAGATACCTGGGAAGGGAAGTAGTGCTTCTAAAAACTATGTAGGAAACCATAGATTCATCTATTTTTGAGTTCTAGATCTAAGTAGAAGGTGATGGACTTGACAGTAGAGATGAATATTTTGTTACAAGAGGGTTAAGAGATGATGTCTCTCATATCAGTTTTTGTTGGTTTTATATATTGTAGCCAAATCAGGGTTGACAGTATTAGGACCATAATTATTAGCCGTGAGGTAATTCTGTGAAGGTGGGGAGTCACCTTTATATTGAATACTAGATGACGATGAGATCATCATTGTCAGCAATCCAATAGTGGTGCCAATGAGTATGTGAGAGGAGATTATGTGTGAGTTTTATTCCATGATGTGGTAAGTGTATACATGTGTGATGAAATTGATTCTTGACAATCGGTGATAGTTTCAGGGGATGGGCATGAAAAAAGAGATAGCAGGATACATGACATGATGATACACATATCAATAGGCGACGTCAAAGCATGCACGGGGTGGTGTTTTATTGTACCTATTTCCCATTCGAAAATGGAAATGTGATGATGTTACCATGAAAATTGTGGAGGTTCTCATGTGGATTAATCATAATAATTATACTGTTTGGGAAGATTATTTTTAGACTCACAAAATTAACTAATTTCATTATAATTAGTGAGACTTTTTCAGTGGATCAGTTTGGAGATTAGTATGTTTGGGAGATAGTATCTATCCATGGGGTGTCATGGAGTATTCTTTTAGACATTGATACATGGTTTACAATGATCTTCTACTATTCATTTTAGAATTCACTTGGTACATATGTTTTATTGAGTAAAAATTTCCACTGAGTGAGAGATGGGCTTTCTGAGCGTACTATATCGATGATTTGGAATATGTTGCACAAATGTGTTCTAGAATTTGGTATTTTTTAGATAAGTACGAATACATGTTTGTGTTTTATTATAAAAAAAATTATAATTAAACTATTCCAATGGAATCATATTATTCTTTTTATAGATTTTCATTCAGATCATATTTATGTGGGATAGAGGCATATGAGTCAATGTTTTTTTGGACCGACTCTCAAATAGAAGATGTATGAAGATGGTTTAGTTGATTAGGAAATGAATGGATATGGTTTATAGTGCATATAATTAATATGATGATATATATATATGACCACTCCATTTTACAGTGTGATTGTTATTTACTTCAGGGTTTCACCTACATTTGATCACCATAGGATTCTGATAGATGTTATGTAGGCAGCTAGGGTTATTGGACCTTTTGATATTATAGATCGATTTGGTATGGTGACATAATGATTGGATCTTACATAGATTTATAGTTTTTTTCCAATTTTGTTCTTCTGTCACAACATTGACTATATCACCCTAACCCTTCTCATGATATTGATGGGGATGATGTTGAGTTTGAGACCGATGCATTTTTTAGGTGAATCTAGAACATTTTTTAGGTCATTGTGAGATTTTGTTGGAGGGAAATACCATAAAAATAGTTCTATTACTATGGAAACATGGATGTTTTTTTGAAGGAAACATGGAAGAGAGAAGCATATATGTGGGATCAGTGGCTTGCAATTTTTAACTCACGATCATAGATATGCATAGGACTATAGCTCTATAATGATATGTTACAAGGCTTGGAGATTGTATGAACATAAAATATTATGTATTTTTATAAATGTCATTTATGGGTTCTATTTTCCAATATATAGAGTATATATTTTATGGGTTATTAGTTGGGGAGATTTTGGGTGAAATTAGAGAATTCTGGAAGGAAATGGGGATGTGCATGTTTGGCGTACGATTTTCTTAGTCGTGCACCCAAACTAGAAATCTATGTGAACCAAAATATATTTTATTCACATGAATGGCACATAGTTTTGTAAAATTTTCAAAATACATGAAGTAATATTGTGACACTCATTGAGGAGGTACATAATTTGGAACATGGTTAAAGAAAACCTTGTTTCTCAAATAGGAAATTTAGTACCTAGAATATTAAATCCACAAAAATTATATTATAACCTCTCTAACACACATACATCACCCAATGTCGACCCAACTCTACCATAATCCATTCCCCTTGTTTTTTGAGGATTCAAAACAAATTCTTATAGTTATGGAACATCTTTATTGACGCATCAAAGGTCGTATTTTCAGATCTAAAACACTTTGGGTATGTGGTTCATTCCCAAATTGGTATATATTTCTTTTATCTCCATTTTAAGATAAAAAATGATGGGTTTACTCCATTGGTGGTGGTTTTAGATATAGTATTGATGCATATTTCTTCTTTTTATTTTTGATCTAGTTTTGGGTTCGAGATCTCATTCTTCTTCAAAATTACATATTCCTTACTTCAATTGGAGATTTTCTATGGAAATCACATTTAAATTATCACAATATAGGTATTATATATTCAATTACCATATTAGAGAATTAAAATTGCATGTATATATTATGACATTTAAATTTTCTCATTTGATAATTGACACTTGAATTGAAAAAATTAACTGATTCATTATTTATGGAATCATCTAAATCACTAATAGATTTTTCATGTTATTATGAAAGGGGATAAAAATAGGAAAATTGAATATTGGTAATTATGATAATGAAATTAGTGGAATTTGATTAATTTATTGGTTATTTATCAAAGTGAATTTTTTGATTATGTAATTAAAGTGGAATTTGGTTTTTTAATGGGGCAATTATTGTATTAATGAAATAATTGAAAATTTGCATTATGAGATTGTTTAATTGACCTTAATGGGTTAATGTGTTGTATTAGTAAAATATGGTTAAGGTTTTAATTGTGAATTTTTAATATTATTTCATATTATTAAATTAGATAATAATTTATTTATGCAATAAGTTAATGATATACCTTGATGTGAAAAATTGATAAAGTGTTTAATGATAATTAGCCTTATTTGATTTATTATATGTGATATATATATATATATGATATATTGATATACTAGTGTGGGATAGGGAATGAGTCTCCAAATACCCATATGTGATTATTATTTAATGGGATATGGACTGAGGCTCCAAATACCCATAGGTGTTAATAATTGTGGGACATAGACTAAGGATCCAAATACCCATATGAGATAAAGGTTTTGGGTCAGGTAATCAAGCTCCAAATACACATGTTACATTGAGGTGTTGGATAGGGAAAGATACTACAAATATATATAGGTTGATAGACAATAATTTTTATTCCCATGAGATTGGTATTGGACTACTGTTAAAAATAACCATGATGTGAAATTGTAAAAAATGGACAGGGATATCAAATGTGTTATAATGAATTGTGAATCAAGGCCATGTTAGGTATTAGACTCTAGCATTGGTCAAAGAATGTATTGAGAGTTAAGGTGTCTTTAGGAACCCATCTTTCATGTGGTTAAATATTTAATAATTCAATAATTAAAATATTTAAATTATTGCAGTAATTTTATTGTTTATATAGTTGAATTAAATTTTATGGACATAATATTTTATTATACACCATTGGTGGTTATATACTATGTTATTCTCATACCCTACCCCAGCATACTGATCATTACCCAAATATACTTCATGGTTGTTGGATAGAATAATGGAAAGGTCCCAATTTTATATGGATGAGTTGGGATTGATCACAGAATAGGGAATCATTTCTGTGTCGGGACCTTATTGGGAGTTTCATAGAGTCTTTCATTACGCTTTTCATTTGATACAGGGAATGTTCTTGGAATAATATATATAATGTTTTTTTTGGGTATTGTATTACAATTTTAGTCAACATGTGATACTGATTTTTCTTGTTATTTGTTATAACATTTGATTGTTTTTTATTTACTTATATTGTTGGATAATTTGATTAACATGGTATAATCTCGAAATAATTTATTTTATACCTAAACAGCTAGTAGTAAGCCTCTAGTACATGAGGGTAAATGCTTGAGGTCATGTGACAGATTATCGTGGGGTATCGATGTCTGAAACCTAGGTCATGAAATTATATATATATTTTAAAACATTGAAGAATATCATTGTAGTGGTTGAATTCAAAAATAAATAAATACCATTATTCAACACAACAGTTTCTCATAGAATATATTGATGTTAATTATAATTGATTATGGGATTATTAAACATTAAGTAACAAATTATTCTTATACAAAACATCTATAAGGATCACATAAGTTTTATTTTTTTCTAATTCATAACACCAATTTATTTTATATTTTAAAATATACCATGGTTTGTTTTAATCTCTCTGTTCTATTTTATTCTTTCTATCAACCACATTAAATTTATTTTAATGTAAATATATTCTAAAATATTAGGGTTTTGTAAAATAATCCTTTCATTAAACCCCAAACCTCACCCCATTCTTGTATCTTGTGTAACATCCCAAGTAAGTAATTAATAATAGATATTTTTATCTATGTCTATTAATGATTAAGATAGTGTTTTAGAGGCTTAAAATGAAAATAAGTACAATCTTATGCATGGGATACACTAATATTCTTAAAAGATTGTTTTACTACCTTTTGATGGAAAACCATTTTTAAATCTATCTTTTGACAATTTTATAAGCTATTTTTGTCATAATAAACTTATTGTTTATTATTGGGACATCAAAAATTACTTTGTGTGAATTTTGGGTATTTTTCTGATAAAGTTCATTTTTTAATGAATAGTGAAAAATGTTGTATTTTAATTCAAAAACTCCTTTTAATCTAATTTATTTATATGATTAGATTATCTTTTGAATTGTTTTTGAAGTGAAATTAGAATATATGTTTACCATTTTATCCAACGGTGGTTGTTGAATCAATTTCACTTTGAAATTGGACTTAAACTAGTGTCAATTATTTGATACTTATTGTTTCATAAAAACATGCTATTTGTCATGGCAACGGGAATTGATAATTAAATTAATTAATGAATCTTATATGTTATGAATTTTGTAAAATAGACAACATTTTTGAATTCAGAATATCAAATATATCATAGGGTGATGTTTTGGTATTTTTCTGAAGAACTTCAATTTTTGATGAATAGTGAAACCACTAAGTGGTAGTTAAAGAAACTGATTTTTCGTTTAAATGAAACATTTCCACTTCTGTGATTTGATTTTCAAAAATCCGACATACATGGTTGTCATTAAGAAGTAAAATGTGGTTCAATGCGATTAAAATAATTTTTTGGTGAATAGTAACTTTTAAGTTCTTAATCACGATTAGTGGTAATTAGTGTAGTTTAAGGTAAAAATAATGTTTTAATAATATGAGATGAGCTTGAAACATGTCCTACCCTCATTGGATGTGTCATGGCCGACCAAGACAATCCATGGGTCAACTTGGGGACCCCATGGAGCCACTTTGGTTGGAAAATGGCATAAATACCTTTTATTTAATGTTAAAGTAAAAAATGACACAAACATGAGATGTTTTACTAAAGAAATTTTTACATGGGGTTATGAAAGTAATATTTTTGACTATAAATAGTCATTGGAAAGCTATAAAGATTTACTACATGATAGTATTTTTTATATAATTTTTAAATGTTAAATAAATTAAATTATTTATGACATCATGATGATGCAGCAATGACCACATTATTTAACGACTTAAATAAAATGGAAAGATACTGTAATATCTAACACCGAAACATGTCCAAAACCTATTTTATGAGTGGATTTATAACCCTTAACACCTTATCCTAGAATTATATCTATGCGGGACCTCTTAAATCTGAATACCATTTTAAAATAAAGTGACTTTTCTTTACTTTCCAAGAGTGCCCCTCCTCTCCTCTTATAAAAGGCCCTCACCTCTACCTCCTTACCCACACTCCCAAAGCCTTTTTCTCGTCCAACCTCTGCCCATTTTGTCTCTCCACTTCCCTTTCTTACTCCTTGAAGCCTCACTTTGGGTATAAGTCTTCCGAAGGAATCCTTTGAGCTCAAACCAAAGGGAGTTACCCGATTTTAAGGTAATGTCTTCTTTTGAGTCCTTTTGTTTTATTTTGCTTCTCCAACCACCTAAACACTTTTTATTCTTTTATTTTGTAACAAATACAGTATCCTCAATAAACTAGGATGTTTTTATAATAATGATTCGAGCTATACATACACACACCTACATCTAATGGTTAACGAACATACTGTTTCCGTGGATGGTGAATTTATGCCTCCCGAAACGATGATTGTTCAACATTCTTTTATCACCTTCAATGGTGGACATTAAGATGTCACTATATTTATATATGATATATAATATGTTTATGTTTTTTTTAATCTTCTGTATTTTTTATTTTGGGCATACCTTAACGGTTTCCATTATGGGTAAACGCGATATCTTCATTTAAGGAAGTGCGGACTACCGCCCTCTCAAAGTGATTTGATTCGTTAAATACCATATGTGGGACGTATAAAGGATGGAACTATGATATTATATATGAAATTATACTGGAATTATAATATACCTTTATATCATTATGATTCCATTCTATAAAATACGAAATAGAAATGAAAGTAGCGTTCATGCGTACGTACGGTTTACCGTCTCCATGAACGGTGCATTTCATTTCTTACCTCTAAATGATTATGTAATATTATAAATGCATGAATGTACTGGATATATATGACATATATGATATCTACATCATAAATACCATTCTAGATATAATGGATACATGAACAACATGTAATTATAAAGGGATTATTTTTTACTCAAGTACCAATGATCATTAAAATGACTATTATTAACGTAAATAATTACATTGTGTTCATGACTTGGAAATAAGTGATATAAAAGGAATAATGAACTTGAAAAAGGTTCTTAAATAAGTAGAAATTAACTCAAGTTTATTATTCCAGAGATTAAAGAATGGCCATGTCCAGTCGGACCCGAGGTATGGGACTTCGTCTCAATCTCCTTTCATTGAGGCATATTTTGTTTTATACACAACATTCTTTTATACGATGTATAAACCCCTTTGACTTTTAAGTTTATTCAAAAGGAATATTTTTTATACGAAGCATTTTCTAACCGTCAAAAGGGAATTTTTTTGTCGTACGTATGCGGCGACAACGACTTCTACGCCGCCCTGACCATTTTCGGCTTCCTCTACAAGCCATACCTTCTTTTTAAAAGAAAAATAAATACCATGATTTACTTTTCTTTTATTTTGGTATTGAAAATGGTTTTCATAATGCATTTATTACATCAATGTGTTGTATTGATATCTTAGGATTTTTATGGGGAAATGTTATATTTCCATTATGAATGTTTTATGTGATACGATTATGTTGAGGTTCTTGAGAATTATTATGAATACGGGTGGTTCCGTGATAAACTAATGGCAGGTGAGCCCGATATAGCTCTCCAATGCATTGGGTAACGCAAAGGAGTGAAACGTTAAGGTTTCTCTGAAGAGATTTAGGGAATATACTATGATGGGTATTCCAAACATAACTAAGAGGGTTACTACCTACCTAAGAATGTTATGAATGCCTCAAGTTACCTTTATGTCCTAGGATTTCTATGATTTATTCATGATTTGATGAGTTATCTTAGAGTGCTTATGTTTTATGGGTAAAGTATGATTTCATTATTATGTATTTATGTACCCATGTCTCCTTTCCATATTTTTATATCCCTTACTGAGATTTTTATGCTCATCCCATGTTTTTTTAAATGTTTTTCACAGGTCAAGGGAAATGTATATGATATGATGATAGTGTCAAGGAAGTTTCAAGAAAGAATCCATGTTTTATTTTAAATATGTTTCCATTGATGGGAAAGAAGAATACTATATTTATGTAACCACTTTGTTTATACGTGGAATGTAATGCATGTTTTATAATCTAATTCTCTAAAACACTAAACTCGAAAAGATACTCAATGTGTAATCTTGTAATAACTCAAGATTAAGTAATGTTTAAGGCTGGGGCCTTATAGTTGGTATCAGAGGTCAGTTTAGATAAATTTAGGAGTTATAATTCAATTAAATGATTATACAAAAATATTTTTTTATGGTCAAATTGAAATGATATAGAATTTGAAGATTACCATGTTGCTTCATCTAAGACATGTTTGTTCAGAATGAATTTCTTCAGAGGAAAAAGGGAAGCAGTGCTAGGAAGGAATACAGAAGGAAATAACCTTCTGAATCAGCATCCTGAGATGGTCGGAATTGGAACTGAACAGTTTGTTGCAGTAACGGCGCAGTTTACTCAAGCGATAAATGGTGGTGGTATCCATGCACGAGATCAGCCAGATCAACCGCAGAGGAACATGTCAGTGGTGGAACATTTCATGAGGCAACATCCCCCGTCATTCAGAGGATCATCTGACCCTGTGTTAGCTGAAGGGTGGATTAAAGAACTGGAGAAGATTTTCGATGTCATGGGGTGTTTAGACAATCAAAATGTTAGTCTTGCTATTTACCTTTTGGAGGGTGAAGCAGATCAGTGGTGGTCGATGGTTAAAAATATCAGGGATGCTGATGAGATTGATGCTCTCGACTGGGATGAATTCAAAGGTATGTTTCTTGAGAAGTATTTTCCTAAGGTTGTTCGACTTAGGATAGAAAATCAATTCTTGGAATTGAGGCAAGATGAAGACTCCGTGGCTAACTATGAAGAAAGGTTCACTCGATTGGCCGGGTATGCTCCAAATTTTATCCGAGACCTTGATAGTAAAATCAATCATTTTTACTCAGGATTAAAGCCAAAATATCGAAGGGATTAGCTTCTCGTGAGTTTAAAAGTTATGAAAAGCTTGTTCGATGTGATGAGAAGGTGGAAATTGAGTTTTTCGATGATCAATTGTTCTATAACAACCAACAGAAGAAGAGACCGAGGTGGAAGGAGAAAGGTAAGAATTCTTCAAAAAAGTCTGATGGTAAGAAAACTAAGCTTCCAGTTTGTGATAAATGTGGAAAAATGCATGCTGGGGAATGTCTTCTCAATTATGGAAAGTGCTACCGATGTGGTAAGATGGGACATAAGGCTCGTGATTGCACTGAAAAGGATCAAGGTGAAGGTAAGACCAAATTTGATTTACAGTTAGTGAAATGATATAAGTGCAATGAGATTGGTCACTATGAAAACGAGTGTCCGACAAAGAGCTTGAGTGTTGGGAAGCAGTTAGACTACAAGAAGAAAGGGGTGGTGAAATCCTTTGCAACTACTTCAGCCGATGTCGGGCCATCAAATGAAGTTGTATCAAGTACATTGTTTGTTTTTTCAGATTATGCCATTGTGTTGTTTGATTCGGGGTCTACACATTCTTTCATCTCTGAAACCTTTTCTAGTAAAATGGGAATACCATCTCAAGAAATGACTCCTGAACTTTTGGTAAAAACACCTGGGGGAAATGTTGAGGCAAAAAGAATTTATAAGAATCTTCCTATCCTTATCTGTGGAATGAACCTACTTTAAAACCTTATTATTCTACCTCTAGTAGAGTTTGATGTTATCCTGGGTATGGATTGGATCTCTATTTTCCATGCTAACATTGATTGTAGAGCTAAAGAATTTTCTTTTCATAAAGACATTCATTTTGTGTACAAAAATGAACCCTTACTGTTGATAACTTATCAAGAGGCCGAGAAACTTGTAAAATATGGAAATGAATGTTACCTTCCACACATCGTTGAAAATAAAGGAACTATTCATATTAATGATGTGCCTGTGGTAAATGAGTATCCTGATGTTTTTCCTGATGAGTTTACTGGAATAATACCAGATCGGGAAGTTGAGTTTACTGTTGACTTAGTTCCTGATGCTAAGCCAATTTCAAAACCCCCTTATCGAACGGCTCAAGTTAAACTTTTAGAGTTAAAGAAACAATTGCAGGAGTTATTAGAGAAAGGTTTCATTCGACCTATCACATCACAATGGGGTGCTCCTGTCTTGTTTGTTAAAACGAAATATGGTTAAATGAGACATTGCATTGATTATAGAGCCTTGAATAATATCATTATTAAGAACAAATATCATTTGCCTCATATCGATGATTTGTTTGATCAGATCCAGGGAGCTCAGTATTTTTCAAAGATTGACTTGAGATCGGGGTACCATCAGTTGAAGCTAAAGGAAGCAGATGTTCCGAAGACTGCGTTCCGTACAAGATATGGCCATTATGAATTTTTATTAATTCCTTTTGGGTTAACCAATGCACCTACTGTATTCATGGACTTAATGAATAGAATTTTCCATGAGTTCTTGGATAAGTTTTTGGTGGTTTTCATTGATGATATTTTGGTGTTTTCTAAAAGTAAAGAAGAACATGAAAGACATTTAAGGGTTATCTTGCAAACCTTAAAAGAAAAGAAACTGTATGGAAAATTCAACAAGTGTGAGTTTTGGTTGCAACAAATTTCTTTCCTTGGTCATATTGCTTCTAAAGATGGGATAACTGTTGATCCTGCAAAAACAAAAGTTGTGGAAGAATGGCCAAGACCCTCAAATGTAACAGAGATTCGTAGTTTCCTTGGTTTGGCAGGCTATTATCAAAGGTTTGTTAGAAATTTTTCATGGTTATCTAGTCCAATGACTAAGCTAACTCGGAAGGGTGTTTAGTTTATCTAGACAAATGAATGTGATGATTGTTTACAGGAATTTAAAATAAGATTGGTGAATGCTCCAGTTTTGGCACTACCTTCCATGAATGGTGAGTTTGTTATATACAGTGATGCGTCATTGAAGGGACTTGGTTGCTTCCTAATGCAGAATGATCAGGTAATTGCTTATGCTTCACGACAGTTGAAAACTCATGAGGTAAATTACCCTACATATTATTTGGAATTAGGTGATGTTTTTTTTGCTTTAAAAATTTGGAGGCATCATTTGTATGGAGTAAAGTGTGAAATATATACTGATCACAAAAGTTTAAAGTATATATTCACTTAGAAAGAGTTAAACATGAGACATTGGAGATTCCTAGAATTAATCAATGATTATGATTGTACAATTCATTACCATCCGGGAAAAGAAAATAAAGTGGCTGATGCTTTGAGTCGAAAAAGTAATGCTTCATTAGTTATGTTGAATTTGGAATGTGATCCTTTGGTTAAGGATTTGATGAACTTTGGAATAGAAGTTGTTGGTGCGGGATGTTCTTCTGTTTTGTTGCATGTATTAGCGAGATCATCTCTATCAGATAGAATGAAGCAAGAACAGAAGCAAGACAGTGAGTTGTAGAAAAAGGTAGAGCTGGTTCAGAAAGGTAAGTTCCCTGAATTCAACATTGATAATGATTGAATTTTGAGATTTGGGAAGAGATTGTGTGTGCCTTGTGATTCACAATTGAAGAGAGAGTTGTTCTGTGAAGCTCATAGTTCTCCGTTTTCTGTTCATCCTGGCAGTACTAAGATGTACAGAGATCTACGGGTGTATTACTGGTGGGATGGAATGAAAAGAGATATTGCTGATTTTACTGTGAAGTGTTTGACATGTCAACAGGATAAAGCAGAGCGGCAGTTACCGAAAGGGATGCTTCAGCCTTTACCAGTGCCAGAGTGGAAATGTGAGAATATATCCATGGACTATGTTGTGGGATTACCGAATACATCTCGAGGTAATAATGCAATCTGTGTTATTGTTGATCGCTTGACCAAATCTGCTCATTTCCTTGCTATACGAGATACTTATTCCCTAGATCAACATTCTTGTTTGTATCTTAAAGAGATAATCAGGTTACATAGAGTTCCCCTCTCCATTTTATCTGACCGTGATCCCAGGTTCACTTCTAACTTTTGGAAAGGACATCAGAAGTCGTTGGGTACTAAATTAAATTTTAGTACAACTTTTCATCCTCAATCAGATGGGCAGTCAGAACGAACAATTCAGACCTTGGAGGATATGCTACGAGCTTGTTCGATGGATTATCAGGGAAGTTGGGACCAACATCTTTCTTTGGTTGAGTTTTCATTTAATAACAGTTTTCATTCTAGTATACATATGGCACAATTTCAGGCATTATATGGGAAGTGGTATCGAACTCCAGCTTTCTGGGATGATGTGAGTGAGAGGAAGTTGATGGGACCAAAATTGGTAGAACAGTTGGCAGAAAAAGCTCAACTGATACAGAAACACATGAGAACAGCTCAGAGCAGGCAGAAGAGTTATGCGGACAACAGGAGGAAGGATCTATCTTTTGAGGTTGGTGACCATGTATTTCTCAAAGTATCACCATGGAAAAGTGTGATGCGATTTGGTAAGAAAGGAAAGCTGAGTCCAAGGTTCGTTGGACCATATGAAATTATAGAGAGAGTTGGAACAATTGCTTACCGAGTGGATTTACCTCCGAGTTTATCTTAGGTACACAATGTTTTTCATGTTTCGATGTTGAGAAAGTATATGCCAGATCCATATCATGTTTTGAGTCCAGAGGTAGTTCAGCTAGAAGAGAACCTATCTTATGAGGAACAACCGGTCCATATTCTTGACCACATGGAGAAAGTGTTACGAAATAAGGTGATTAATTAGGTAAAGTTTTTGTGGAAAACCCAAATGATGGAAGAGGCAACATGGGAATCTGAAAATGAAATGATGGATAAGTACCACCATTTATTCGATAAGTAAATAATTTGTGGGGACACAATTTTCTAAAGGGGGGAAGGATGTAACATCCCAAGTTAGTAATGAATAATATATATATTTTATCTATGTCTATTAATGATTAAGATAGTGTTTTAGTGGCTTAAAATGAAAATAAGTACAATCATATGCATGGAATACACTAATATTCTTAAAAGATTGTTTTACTGCATTTTGATGGCAAAAAATTTTTAAATCTATCTTTTGACAATTTTATAAGCTATGTTTGTCAAAATAAACTTATTTTTTATGATTGGGACATCAAAATTTACTTTGTGTGAATTTTTGGTATTTTTCCGATAAAGTTCATTTTTTAATGAATAGTGAAAAATGTTGTATTTTAATTCAAAACCTCTTTTTAATCTAATTTAATATTATGATTATATTATCTTTTGAATTGGTTTTGAAGTGAAATTAGAATATATTTTTACCATTTTATCCAATGGTGGTCGTTGGAAACAATTTCACTTTGAAATTGGACTTAAACTAGTGTCAATCTTTTGATACTTATTGTTTCATTAAAACACGCTATTTGTCATGACAGCGGGAATTAATTATTATATTAATTAATGCATCTTATATGTTTTGAATTTTGTAAAATAGACAACATTTTTGAATTCAGAATATCAAATAGAGCTTAGGGTGATGTTTTGGTATTTTTCGGAAAAACATCAATTTTTGATTAATTGTGAAACAACTAAGTGGTAGTTAAGGAAACTGATTTTTCGTTTAAATGAAACTTTTCCACTTCTGTGATTTGAATTTCAAAAACCCGACATACATGGTTGTCATTAAGAAGTAAATTGTGGTTCAATGAGATTAAAATAATTTTTTGGTGAATAGTAACTTTTAAGTTCTTAATCGTGATTAGTGGTAATTAGTGTAGTTTAAGGTAAAAATAATGTTTTAATAATATGAGATGAGTTTGACACATGTACTACCCTCATTGGATGTGTCATGGACGACCAAGAAAATCCATGGGTCTACTTGGGGACCCCATGGAGCCACTTTGGTTGGAAAATGACATAAATACCTTTAATTTAATGTTAAAGTAAAAAATGACACAAACATGAGATTTTTTACTAAATCAATTTTTTCATGGGGTTATACAAGTCAGATTTTTGACTATAAATAGTCATTGGAAATCTAAAAATATTTTCTATGTCATAGTATTTTTTTATAATTTTTAGACGTTAAATAAATTTAATTATTTATGACATCATGATGATGCAGCGATGACCTCATTATTTAACAATTTAAATAAAATGGAAATATAATGTAATATCTAAGACCTAAACATGTCCTAAACCTATTGGATGAGTGGATTTAGAACCCTTATCACCTTATCTTCGAAGTATATCAATGTGGGACCTCTTAAATCCGAATACCATTTTAAAATAAAGTGACTTTTCTTTACTTTCCAAGAGTGCCCCTCCTCTCCTCTTATAAAAGGCCCCCACCTCTACCTCCTTACCCACACTCCCAAAGCCTTTGGTTCGGCCAACCTCTGCCCATTTTGTCTCTCCACTTCCCTATATTACTCCTTGAATCCTAACTTTGGGTCGAAGTCTTCCCAAGGAAGCCTTTGAGCTCAAACCAAATGGAGTTACCCGATTTTAGGGTAATGTCTTCCTTTGAGTCCTTTTGTTTTATTTTGCTTCTCCAACCCCCTAAACTCTTTTTATTTTTTTTTGTAACAACTCCAGTATCCTCAATATACTAGGATTTTGTTATAAGAAGGATTCTAGCTACAATTACACACACCTACATCTAATGGTTTACGAACATACTGTTTCCGTTGATGGTGAACTTATGCCTCCCGAAACGATGATTGTTAAACATTCTTTTAACACCTTCAAAGGTGGCCATTAAGATGTCACTATATTTATATATGATATATAATATGTTTATGTTTTTCTTAAGCATCTGTATTTTATATTTTGGGCATACCTTTATGGTTTCCATTATGGGTAAATGCGACATCTTCATTTAAGGAAGTGTGGACTACCGCCCCCTCAAATTGATTTGATTCGTTAAATACCATATGTGGGACATATAAAGGATGGAACTATGATATTATATATGATATTATACTGGAATTATAATATACCTTTATATTATTGTGATTCCATTCTATAAAATACGAAATAGAAATGAAAGTAGTGTTCATGCGTACGTACGGCTTACCGTCTCCATGAATGGTGCATTTGATTTCTTACTTCTAAATGATTATGTAATATTATAAATTCATGCATGTAATGGATATATATGACATATATGATATCTACATCATTAATACCATTCAGGATATAATGGATACATGAACAACATGTAATTATAAAGGGCTTATTTTTGACTCCAGTACCAATGATCGTTAAAACGACCGTTATTAACTTAAATAATTACATAGTGTTAATGACATGGAAATAAGTGATATAAAAGGAATAATGAACTTGAAAAGGGTTCATAAACAAGTAGAAATTAACTCAAGTTTATTATTCAGGATATTAAAGAACGACCGAGTCAAGTCGGAACCGAGGTATGGGACTTCGTCTCAATCTCCTTTCATTGAGGCATATTTTGTTTTATCCACAACCTTCTTTTATACGGTGTATAAACCCTTTTGAATTTTACGTTTATTCAAAAGGAATATTTTTTATACGAAGCGTTTACTAAATGACAAAAGGGAATGTTTTGTCATACGTCTGCGGCGACAACGACTTCTCCACCGCCGTGACCATTTTCGGCTTCCTCTACAAGCAATACCTTCTTTTTAAATGAAAAATAAAGACCATGTTTTACTTTTCCTATATTTTGGTATTGAAAATGGTTTTCATAATGCTTTTATTACATCAATGTGTTGAATTGATATCTCATGATTGATATGGGGAAATGTTATGTTTCCTTTATGCTTTTTTTATGTGATACAATTATGTTGAGGTTCTTGGGAATTATTATGAAGACGGGTGGTTCCGTGATAAACTAAGGGAGGGTGAGACCGATATAGGTCTCCAATGCATTGGGTAACGCGAATAAGTGAAACGTTAATGTTTCTCCGAAGTGATTTAGGGAATATATTGTGATCGATATTCCAAACGTAACCAAGGGGGTTACTCCCTACATAAGAATGTTATGAATGCCTCAAGTTACCTTTATGTATTATGATTTCTAGGATTTATTCATGATTTGATGAGGTATGTTAATGTGCTTATGTTTCATGTGTAAAGTATGATTTCATTCTTATGTATATATGTACCCATGTTTCCTTTCCATATTTTTATATCCCTTACTGAGCTTTTTATGCTCATACCATGTTTTTTTGAAATGTTTTTCTCAGGTCAAGGTAAAGGTACATGATATGATGATAGTTTCAAGGAAGTGTCAAGAAATAATCCATGTTTTATTTTAAATATATTTCCATTGATGGGAAAGAAGAATATTATCATTATGTAACCAGCTTGTTTATACGTGGAATGTAATGAAAGTTTTATGATCTAATTCTCTAAAACTCTAAACCCAAAAAGATCTTCAATGTCTAATCTTGTAATAACTCAATATTAAGTAAGGTTTAAGGCTGGGGCCTTATATATAGAATCCATACTATCCTACTAAAAGTTCATATCCTGAGCCTTGGACAAATATATAATGAAAATATGGGAAATATGATTGGGAATCCAAGTAAATATATTCTTAAGTATGGTTTAAGTACATAACTCAATTTTCATCAACCATTATAGAACCATGCTTTAATAACATTGAGGTAATATAATGAAGTTACTGTTGTAGATGGCACAATTAAATAATCTATAAAAATAAAAAAAATTGACAAACTATGATCGATCTGTTGGTTTACATCCAAAATTATCAATAACTTTTTTATCTTATACCACAGATTCGATGGGGTGTTGTAATGATTGTTCCAAACATAGTATCGAACACCCACTAAATTTCTTTCCCATACTATCAAAAACCAACCTAAAATGGGAGTTTTCTTTATTATCACATATCACTATGCATGGGTGATTTTTCATTATTATAAAAAAACCTGATAGGGAGAGTTATCCTTAGTTTTATCAACAAACATTGAATGGTTGTTTTTCATTTAATAATAAAATATGTACCCATTGTAATCACTTATATAAAATAAAAAATAAAAAAAATATATCATTAACATAAATGACTATATTTATAAAAATTCATGTAGACAACTATTAGATCCAAATATCCCACCAAATCCCATTAGAGCCATAATAGGAAAAAAATCAATTTTGTTATCTAAGGTGAATCCAAGTATAAACATTACCCATTCGCATATACAGACTCACACAAGGCTTATAGTTCTCTTGAGTATCTTCCTTGTACCTGAGGTATCTTTATATCTCAGAAACCTCATTAGTGTCCCTTAATCTCAAGTACATTATTTGGGTCAACACCCCTCACATAGAGAGAATAATTATCCGTATAATCACAAATATCTTTGAGGGTCACTTGAATACTATTAATTTATCCCATGGATAATTTACATACTCCCGTCACCTATTGAAATAACTCAATAATGGTATGATCACCCAACTTATCCATAAATATTTCCAGTGTGTTCTCATCTAGTAAATAATTTCATTATGGTGGAGGAACACTAAATGACCATCTAATTATCCTAAAGGCTAAGCTAAATCACATAGTTATCATAATTACACGCCCTAATCTATTCATCCCAGATCATCACTAACCACAACCTCGATGCCTCTAACTGGTCATACATTTTAGGGTTGTTTTGTTAGGTTAATTAAATAACCCCTACTATTTTTATGTCAATGTATATAAATAATAGGGCATATCATAATAATCATGTACTTGACTAGGGAAGACCATGAAATATGACCATGTCCCAACATCCATCATGTTATTGGAAATTTGTGCAATCAAATTTGGGATATTTTATTTTAAGACGGCAATTTTCTTTATTTTAACCATTTTAATCAAAATTAATTATTATATAATAATTTATATTTATATTAATTATTATTTAGTGAGAATAAACGTCAAATCATTATAAAAAACATTCATATAATTTTGGGTCGAGTACCAAGGATATCCTACCTCATTCAAGAACCCACTACCTTCTGAATTTACATCCCTACATATAAGTTTATGTTCCTGAATGTTATACCAAATTCATTTTAATTCTTGTAGCTACTACCAACCCATGTGAGACCCTAACATGTTTTTACTATTAATAAAAATTTATTATTTCATTTATAATTATTTTATCATTTAAATTTAAAATATGAATATTCTCATGAATCTCCCGAAGACTAAAAATATCAGGGAACATTGAAAAAAATAACATATAATCATCTATTAAATTTAAACATTAATTATACAAAAAAACATAGGTCCAAAAAATTATGTTTTTACAATTATGTGAAATTAAATTTATTTACTTTTGATTTCCAATTTAATGTGGTCTAATGTCTATAAATATAATATTTATCTCAATAATAGATTTATTATTGAGAATTTATTAACATATTTTATTAGATAATAACTAAAATATATTTATAAAACACTTCACTAAAAACAATAGTATTATAATTATATTTATTGTTAACATTAATATTCTATATATTATTTTAATGCATAAAATTGAAAATGAACATAAAACATAATATGAAAAATGTTGATCTAAAATATGATATATAATTTTTTTACATTTAATTTATGCACGTTTTTAAAATTAATTAATTTAATATCATTGAATAAAAATATTCAAAAGGTAAATATTACAAAATTTTACAAAAAGTGAAACATCAAATCTGTAATTACAACATAGTATTTTTAAATCATTTATTTTATATTATAAATACATATATATATTATATAATATGTCTTCATGGGTAAAAAATTATATTATGGAAAAATAAAAATACTTATCTTCTATTATTCATGTAATGTCAATTATTTAAAAAAATATCAGGAATTTAACTTATGATAATTTTATTATGTGGAAATAAAAAATGATTTTTTTACAAATTAAAAGTCTAAATTTATTAAATTTAATATTTAATATTGATAAAAATATATCTTTTTAAAAAAGTACTTTTTTAAATACTAATGTTTTATCAGGAATATTACCAACGAATATGCCAATCGATAAAAATTTTATTATTTTGATAACATCAATTATTCATTAGTTACTTAATAATACTAACGTTATGAATCATTTTTTCATAGTTTTGGGTGTTGAAAAATTTTAAAGTCACGGTATTAATAAAAAAAATATATTCTAAAAAATAGAGACACTAAATTAGACCACATTAATAAATTATTTACTAGAAATTTTCTATTATCCTACTCATAGGAATGTATTTGAAGTTATTATTATAATATTTATCACTATGGATATAAATTATAATATGAAATTAACTTTACACCCTTATGTTATATCACATTACTTATCTTTCTCTAGACAATATTAATAATTCTAACAATCATACACTGATATATGTATTTATACGTATCATATATTATCCACAATATAAATATCCGAAAATGAATTCAATCAAAATTACATTAAACCATAGTGAAATTATATATTCTTTAAACTATTTAACCTATCATTAATCATAAATTTTATAACCCATTAATTTATAGGTTCACATTATATTAAATATATATAATATTTCCAAGATGAGATATACTTCCATCAATATAACATGGCTCATTTATTATATAAATAAATAAAAATTTATAAGGATATCAATATAATCTAACTAAAAATTCTAAAAATAAATCATACTCTCAATCCTAAGGGTTATCTATCTCTCTACCATGTTCCGATCATTAGTCATCCCCAAGAATGTATCTATGTAAGAAAATTTAATTTCATGTATTTTGATACCATTTAATACATGTTTCCATTACTTCAATGAAAACATACTGAGTAAAATTTATATATGCTTCATATAATCCTTATAACATTTGTATTATAGAATAACATTTTTGATAAATGTCATGACCCGTCCTCGGAGCCCGTGCCGTGACTAACCCAAGCCCGCCTTCCATAGGCCAGGGGCTGGGGACTAGCCCCAAAGGTGTAAATCTAGATAAATGGGAAGGCATTTCCTTTATAAAAGTAAACAAAACACCACAGAGTACAAGCGGAAGAAAAACACTAGGTAAAACTGAAACAAGTTGTGCTGAAAGTAAAGGGGCCTGAAATACAAGCCCAACTGTAAAGTACAAGGAAAAAAGACAAAACAGCCGAAAGGTGACAAGCAGCTCCTAGATTGTTCACCTTGGATCCTACCTGCAGGGTAGGTACAGATAGCCTCCACAACACTCTCGCCCATCAACCTTCTCTGAGTGTTGTCTCGTTGTGAAGTCCACCACCAGATACTGTCTCGTCATGAGGTCCACCTCCGGGTACCGTCCAGTCCTCGAACACTCAGCCTTTGTCTGCGCTGTCCGTCGTCTTCAACC
This sequence comes from Viscum album, assembly GCA_963277665.1. Classification (NCBI taxonomy): domain Eukaryota; kingdom Viridiplantae; phylum Streptophyta; class Magnoliopsida; order Santalales; family Viscaceae; genus Viscum; species Viscum album. Next base: position 448,433,400 of record OY728160.1, read on the forward strand.
AACACAACGAGGTGCGGGAATAGCCCGTGCAGGGGTGAGTATATCGATACTCAGTAGGGACCCCGAGACCCTCAAGGTCTCACTAAATCCAACAAAGATAACAACAAAGAAGATCTCAACAGATAACCTCTACCTAGGTATATGCCCATACATATACCCAAGTTATCAAATAACCCATCTCAATCATGAGGAAACACAAAGATTATGAATCAATGGATAACCACTACCCAGGTATATGCCCATACATATACCTTAGTTATCAAGTAACCCAACTCAATTATGAGGTAAACACAAAGGTCATAGACTCAGCTCAAACCAGGATTTTCATTATCGAAACCGTAACTGCTGAAGAGATCCGTCTCTGGAGTGTACAGTGGTCCTATCACGACTCCAAGGTACTGCTCACTAACCTAATACTGCTGAGGTACCCCTCTTGTCGAGTACCGCGGGTCAGCCACCCAAAAACAGTAGTGCTTCCCACCGAGGTATGTCACCCAAACACAGTAGTGCACACCCCCTAGTAGCCAGCTGAGGTACTCTCCGGACGAGTACCGCGGGTCTACACTGTCACACAGGTAGTGCTCCTTCCTCCATGGGTCCTTACCTCACAAAGTACTGCTCCGTCCACTGGGCTAGTCGACTCACTCCAAGTCGAGTCGGTCAAGCAGTCGTCAGGTCTCAGTCGCTTACACGGTCTCCGTACTCCACACGCTCGTCTCCGGGAGGGTCCGCTCCACGAGCTACATGTCGATACTCCAAGTATTTCAAAGTCCCACGAAGAAGTATCTCAAAGGACCGCCTCGTCATAGGTGTCTCAACGCAACAGACGGCGCGTCAATCGGACACCTGGTCTGTGAGTTACTAGCCTTTTCGTCCCAAGGGCCCGGTTGGTTTCGTGTGCGAACCAACCCGACCGTATCTCAACTGTACCCCGAACTCTAATAGGGAATTCCCATAGGGACCGTTTCGCAATGTGATCACCAACGCCGCTGACGGTTCGTCAAACGGACGTCTGGTCTGAAAGTTATCAGCTTTTCCGTTCCAGGGGCCCGGTTGGATTTCGGGTACAATCCAACCTGTTCATACTCCAACTGTGTCCAAATCACAGGCGAAGTATGCCAAAATTTCCGTCTCATCAATAGGAATCCAACAAATATGACGGCACGTCAATCGGACGTCCGGAGGTCAAGATATAAGTGTTTCTTCTCCGAGGGCCCGGTTGGTTTCGGGTTCGAACCAACCCGGCCATACTTCAAGTGACACCGGTTAACCAAACCGATCACACCATTGTGATGCATACGGAAAAACACACGAGATGGACTACCCATTGGTCCAAAACGGATAGCCGGTGAAAAAGTTGCATTTCACCGCAACACGCGCGAACCGGGCCTCGTGGGGCCCGCGCCTTGACCTCGACTTAAATATCCAAAATTGGTTTTTAAACATTTGTCTTAATTCCAGGGTCGCAACCTCGCAGACGGTTCGACATTCCGACATCGTATGAGAGAGATATGTCTGATACAATATCCCGTAATAATAATAATATTATTATTATTCGGTGTTTCTTGGGCCTGAGCCACGAACCAGAATTTAGTATTCAACATTAGACTTGAATTGACCGTCTTAAGGATAGGGTCACGTCGCCGCTGACGGCAAGCCAATCGGACGTCGCACACATGAGTTATAGCATGTCGAAGATTTAATAATAATATTAAATCTATTATTTTCCGAGTGCTTCGGGTACCCGATCCAAAAAACTGAAAAATACATCCAATATTAGACTCATAAATTCCGTCTCGGAGTCAGGGTCACACTACCACTGACGATTCATGAAACCGAGGTCGCACGAGGAAGATACCGTCAAGATACAGTTTTCCCAAAAAATAATAATAATAACATTATTATATTATTTTTATTTTTATTTTGATTTAATTCCTTAAATCCCACACCCTCAAATCCACGCACCACCCAAAAGTTGTGCCTCCCTTTACTCCATGCCTTCACGCCCCATCAATTCCTATTGATTTCTTATGTCTTCTTCTAATTTATTTCTCTTTATCTCCTTCTCTCTCCAATTTTCATTCTCCATTCCCAAACTCTCACGCTTTCTTCTCCTCCAAACCCGCGGGCTTCTTCCTCTGCTAGAAATATGTCGCCTTCGTACATCCGTCATCCTGGCATGGCACGTCGACAGCACTTTCCAAGGACCACCGAATGCGCTTCGGTGGTCCGATTTGCCTACCGTCTGCGCCTATGTCTTTCCCGGGACCTTCTCTTTACTGTGACGGCTTCAAATTGCCGTTGCGGTCCATTTCTTCATCGCCCGTCATCCCGCACACAAAAGAACAACCAGTGGAGGGTCCAGTCTTGTTCATAAGCCCGTGCCCTCCACATTAGAAGCCCAATACATAACTCATCAACGACAAGGGTTTAAATTATTCAAGATAAATTATACAATCACCCTGTAATTAAAATACTCATGCATAAGGGTATAATTCACATATACACTTTATACAAAAACCCCCTACCTTGATTATGACATTGCACTTCGTTGAGCCGCGGAAAGAGAATGGAGTTGACTTCGATCATTGCGTCTGCCTCACACTTCATATCAGAGCTTGAGCGTCGATGACACGTAGGAATCGGACCTCCGTTGAAGGATTGTTCTTCATCGAAGATCTTGGAATGCCCGTCGTTGGAGAACTGATCTTCATCGATGGTTTAGATTTCTCTCTAAATTTCTCGAGAGGTTTCCCACATGTTTCTCCAAAAATATTCCAACCCATATTAAAAAGATTTTCCCCCTATTAATAAACACGTCATGCCTTTTCAAATTCAAAACACTTAATTTATTAAAGTGTTGGCACCATTAAAGAGGGAGAGAGAGTGTCTCTTTATTATGGGGGTTGTCACATTAATTTGAAGGGGTGTTAAAATGGGGTTTAAGGGAGGTTATGGGGAAATGAAAGGTTGGGGATCGTGTGGGCCCCACCTCTCATTTATCCACACATGGGTAGTTGGTGGTTATGGGTCTCACCCTTAACTCACCTTTATAGGGTATAACTACCATCGATATAAATAAAATTGTGTACCACCAATTTATTTATTGAATTCTAAATCCCCTATTATTAATTCTCAACTGGCTTAAAACGCAACTATGGTAAAGGTTCCCTTATGCAATTACTGACGCTACGAGTTCATCAGTGCCCTCAGATTTCAATTCTGAGCACCGGTTCAAAAGATAGAAAAACTCGCATGTACGTTTACTGAACGTACCCGAAAGAAAGTTTGGAAAATTATTATCAGTCACCCCCGACCAGTGCCGATCAAGTTCAGGCTCTGCCTAAGTGAATAACGCCCCAAAAAATCCAACGGTACTCTCAGATTTTCAATCTGAGTTACCATTTAAAAGATACGAATTTTACAATAAAATAATTTTTATTTAATTATTTTAGTTGCGGCCAAAAACTAACTTTTTCTGGTGGCCCGTGCCGGCCAAAGTTAGTATCTGCTTAAATAAACCAATCCTTCACGAGTTCATCGGTTGTCTCAGATTTTTAATCCGAGCTACCGTTTGTGAGTTATAAGCATTTGAAAAAGAAAATAATTTATTTAATTATTTTATTTACGATTATTCCATTTTTGGAATTTCTCACAGGAGGCCCACGCCGACTAAAATTACATCGCTCCTAGGGTAAACCCTCCATCCTGAGCGCAACAGTGCCCTCAGATTTCTAATTCGAGTTACCGTTTAAGAGTTATTACACTTTTTCAGTAAAACTGCTTACGAGCGTTAATTTAAACTTAACAAAACTTCAAAAAAAATATTATGGGCACACTGGGCTTTGGAAACAGGTGCCGTTCGAAACTACGTACTCGTAAAATTACAAAGAAATTAAGAAAAAAATTACATTGAAATTTCCGGGTCTTTACATTACATCCACCTCAGGGATTTACGTCCCCGTAAAGCTATAACACAAACTATGGAAACAAAAGTGGTACTGAGCACGCATCTGAGCCTTCCGCTCCCATGTGCTCTCTTCGAGGTTCCTATGCTTCCCGGGGTTTACTTTTCACCGACCAAGAAAAATCCTTCCCATAATTGGCCTAATACCGTCAATTTGAGTATGAGAAGTGATTGCCCAATCCATACTCAAACTAAAGTCGTATGGCCTCGACGCTGCCACCAAGAGGTCCCAATCGAGACTCTCGCCTCAAGGGTCAGATCACACCGTCAGCGTATGTGTGACTATCGAGTCTCCTCCCAAAGGTATCTCCAGATGTGAGGGTCATGTCTACGGTTTTAACCGGAAACTCTAGGTCTGGGACAAGATTCTTGGAAGGAAGGAATGATTCGTATCAACGTCTGTTACTACGAGAGCTAGTAGTGGACACAAAATGTCCCTCGAATCATTCTTAGAGCCATTGGGTCACACTCCTTGACCGCATGCAGCTACTCTCTTCCCCTTCCCTCCACGTCTGCTACTCTGCAGATTTATCCATCCTGAAAATTTCCTCTTTTTGAAACATTCGCATTCCCAAGTCTCAAAGACTGGAACCAGTTCACATCATCCCTCTGCAAACATTCACTGGCTAAAACCGATCAGCCAAAGAACATTCAACCACAAAGGTTATTTCTAGCACCCTAACATAAATATGAATGCATAGAGAAAAGAGTTCTTAATTGGATATCCTTTAAACACACCTCGCTCTGAGGTCTGAGCTCTAAAGCATTTATCATATCGTAGTCATCAAGTACTAAGAACGATCGGTACGCCTCAACGAATACTCAGCTATCGACTCGTCGTCCTGCCGAAGCTGTATAAGCTCAAGAAAACTTTCAGCCACCTCCTCAAGCCAGTCCTCATCCGGCCGTGAGTCAGGTTCACCTCAGAACTTGAGGGTATCTGATGTTAGAACACATGTAAGGCAGTAATCCTACATGTGTCACCTACTGGTACCAACAGTTGTAACTGCTGATCAATAGGTAGTGATGTATAGCTGACACACTACCCGAAGGAACTATCTCAGGCATCGGTCCACGTACCGAAGCCTCAACACTATGCGGACCATTCTCATGGACATTCACTAGAAAACACTAGAATCCAAGTCTACCATCCACTCCACTGGTTTCTCAGTTAGGCGGAAAACTCTAGCAATCGCCTCCAGCTAGTGCCCTGCTGTCTGGGAATCTGCCTCGCCTCATAACCTCAGAGGCCTCTACTGCTGGAACTCGTGCAACACACTCTTCCAACGTGCCCAATTCGCTAGTGTAGATGTTGGAATCTAAATCCCAATAGGTGGTGGTGCTGCTGGTACACCACCTGAGGGTGCCAACATAGTAAAAAGGGCCCTGCACAAGAGCCTCGTCGCTCGGTGAGCCGTCATCGAGTACTCTCTCTGAACTACAACTGACTGTCTGCGTGGAGACATCCTGAACAGATGCGACATGGTCAACGATTTATAACTGGTGAGCTGACCTGGATTGAGCTGACTTTAAAACTTTTGGAAACACACACGCAATCAGTGTTTTCGTGCACAAAGTCGGAAATCAGTAGTAAGGATCCTAGTGTACGAATACGTCGGCCGCCGCACCAACACTGGACTCCCTGAACTGAAGACCACACTCGGTACCCTTAACACTATTGCTTCACAGGAAAAATATATTAGAGTTATAAGTTCTGCGGTAGAACCGACTCCTCTGATACCAATTTTTCACGACCCATCCTCGGAGCCCATGCCGTGACTACCCCAAGCCCGCCTTCCATAGGCCAGGGGATGGCGACTAGCACCAAAGGCGTAAATCTAGATAACTGGGAAGGCATTGCCTTTATAAAAGTAAACAAAACACCACAGAGTACAAGCGGAAGAAAAACACTAGGTAATACTGAAACAAGCTGTGCTGAAAGTAATGGGGCCGGAAATACAAGCCCAACTGTAAAGTACAAGGAAAAAGACAAAACAGCCGAAAGGTGACAAGAAGCTCCTAGATCGTTCACCTAGGATCCTACCTGAAGGGTAGGTACATATAGCCTCCACAACGCTCTCGCCCGTCAACCTCCTCCGAGTGTCGTCTCGTCGTGAAGTCCACCAACAGATATTGTCTCGTCGTGTGGTCCACCTCCGGGTACCGTCCAGTCCTCAAACACTCGGCCTCTGTCTGCGCTGCCCGTCGTCTGCAACCAACACAACGAGGTTCGGGCATAACCTGTGAAGGGGTGAGTATATTGATACTCAGTAGGGACCCCGAGACCCTCAAGGTCTCACTAAATCCAACAAAGATTACAAAAAATAAGATCTCAATAGATAACCTCTACCTAGGTATATATCCATACATATACCCAAGTTATCAAGTAACCCATCTCAATCATGAGGAAACACAAAGATTATGAATCAATGGATAACCACCACCCAGGTATATGCCCATACATATACCTTTTTTATCAAGTAACCCAACTCAATCATGAGGTAAACAAAAAGGTCATAGACTCAGCTAAAACTAGGATTTTCATTATCGAAACTGTAACTGCTGAAGAGCTCCGTCTCTGGAGTGTACAGTGGTCCTGTCACGACTCCGAGGTACTGCTCTCTAACCTAAGACTGCTGAGGTACTCTTCCTGTCGAGTACCGCGGGTCAGCCACCCAAACCCAGTAGTGCTTCCTGCCGAGGTCTGTCACCCAAACACAGTAGTGCACACCCCCTAGTAGGCTGTTGAGGTACTCTCTAGACGAGTACCGCGGGTTTGCACAGTCACACAGGTAGTGCTCCGTCCTCCATGGGTCTGCACCTCACAACGTAGTGCTCCGTCCACTGGGCTAGTCGACTCACTCCAAGTCAAGTTGGTCAAGCAGTCGTCAGGTCTCAGTCGGTTACACGGTCTCCGTACTCCACACGCTCGTCTCCGGGAGGGTCCGCTCCATGAGCAACAGGTCGATAATCCAAGTATCTCAAAGTCCCACGAAGAAGTATCTCAAAGGACCGCCTCGTCATAGGGGTCTCAATGTAACAGACGGCACGTCAATCGGACCTCCGGTCTGTGAGTTACTAGCATTTTCGTCCTAGGGGCCCGGTTGGTTTCGTGTGTGAACCAACCCGACCGTATCTCAACTGTACCCCGAACTCTCATAGGGTATGCCCATAGGGACCGTTTCTCAACGTGATCACCAACGCCGCTGACGGTTCCTCAAACGGACGTCCGGCCTGAAGGTTATCAGCTTTTCCGTTCCAGGGGCCCGGTTGGATTTCGGGTACAATCCAACCCGGTCATACTCCAACTGCGTCCAAATCTCAAGAGAAGTATGCCAAAAGTTCCGTCTCATAAAGAGGAATCCAACAAAGACGACGGCACGTCAATCGGACGTCCGGAGCACAAAATATAAGTGTTTCTGCTCCGAGGGCCCGGTTGGTTTCGGGTTCGAACCAACCCGGCCATACTTCAAGTGACACCGGTTAACCAAACCGATCACACAATTGCGATCCATACGAAAAAACACACAATATGGACTACCCATTGGTCCAAAACGGATAGCCGGTGAAAAAGTTACATTTCACCGCAACACGCGCGAACCGGGCCTCGTGGGGCCCACACCTTGACCCCGACTTAAATATCAAAAATTGGTTTTGAAACATCCGTCTTAATTCCAGGGTCGCAACCTCGTAGACGGTTCGACATTCCGATATCGTATGAGAGAGATATGTCCGATACAATATCCCGTAATAATAATAATATTATTATTATTCAGTGTTTCGTGGGCCCGAGCCACGAACCAGAATTTATTATTCAATATTAGACTTGAATCTACCGTGTCAAAGACAGGGTCATGTCGCCGATGACGGCAAGCCAATCGGACGTCGCACGCATGAGTTATAGCAGGTCGAAGATTTAATAATAATATTAAATCAATTATTTTCCGAGCACTTCGGGTACCCGATCCAAAAACCCGAAAAAGACATCCAATATTGGACTCATAAATTCTGTCTCGGAGTCAGGGTCACACTACCGCTGACGGTTCGTGAAACCGAGGTCGCACGAGGAAGATACCGTCAAAATACAGTTTTCCCAACAAAAATAATAATAACATTATTATATTATTTTTATTTTTATTTTGATTTAATTCCTTAAATCCCACACCCTCAAATCCACTCACCACCCAAAAGTTGTGCCTCCCTTTACTCCATGCCTTCACGCCCCTTCAATTCCAATTTATTTCTTATGTCTTCTTTTAATTTATTTCTCTTTATCTTCTTCTCTCTCCAACTTTCATTCTCCATTGCCAAACTCTCACGCTTTCTTCTCCTCCAAACCCGGGGGCTGCTTCCTCTGCTAGAAATATTTCGCCTTCGGACATCCTTCATCCCGGCATGACACGTCGACATCACTTTCCACGGACCACCGAACGCGCTTCGGTGGTCCGATTCGCCTACCGTCTGCGCCTACGTCTCTCCCGGGACCTTCTCTTTACTGCGACGACTTCAAATTGCTGTTGCGGCCTGTTTCTTCGTCGCCCGTCATCCCGCGCACAAAATAACAACCAGCGGAGGGTCCGGGATTGTTCGTAAGCCCGTTCCCTCCAAATTAGAAGCTCAATACATAACTCATCAACAACAAGGGTTTAAATTATTCAAGATAAATTATACAAACACCCTGCAATTAAAATACGCATGCACGAGGGTATAATTCACATATACACTTTATACAAAAAACCCCTACCGTGATTATTCCGTTGCACGTCGTTGAGCCGCGGAAAGAGAATGGAGTTGACGTCGATCATTACGTCCGCCTCCCACTTCATATCAGATCTTGAGCATCGATGACACGTAGGAATCTAACCTCTGTTGAAGGATTGTTCTTCGTCGAAGATCTTGGAAGGCCCATCGTTGGAGAACTGTTCTTCATCGAAGGTTTATAATTCTCTCTAAATTTCTACAGAGGTTTCCCACAAGATTATCCAAAAATTTTCCATCCCATATTAAAAAGATGTTTCCCCTATTAATAAACACTTCATGCCTTTTCAAATTCAAAACACTTAATTAATTAAAGTGTTGGCACCCTTAAAGAGGGAGAGAGATGGTCTCTTTATTAAGGGGTTGTCACATTAATTTGAAGGGGTGTTAAAAGGGGGGGATTAAGGTAGGTTATGGGGAAATGATAGGTTGGGGCTCGTGTGGGCCCCACCTCTCATTTATCCACCCATGGGTAGTTGGTGGTTATTGGTCTCACCCTTAACTCACCTTTATAGGGTATAACTACCATAGATATAAATAAAATTGTGTACCACCAATTTATTTATTTTATTCTAAATCCACAACTATTTATTCTCAACTTGCTTAAAAAGAAAATGGGGTAAAAGTTCCCTTAAGCAATTACTGATGCTGCGAGTTCATCGGTGCCCTCAGATTTCAATTCCGAGCACCGGTTCAAGAGATAGAAAAACCCACATGTACGTTTACTGAACGTACCCGAAAAAAAGTTTGGAAAATTATTATCAGTCACCCTCGACCCGCGCCGGTCAAGGTCAGGCTCTTCCTATGTAAAACACACCCAAACAAAATCCAACGGTACTCTCGTATTTTCAATCTGAGTTACCATTTAAAAGATACAAATTTTACAATAAAATAATTGTCATTTAATTATTTTATTTGTGGCCAAAAACTAACTTTTTATGGTGGTCCGTGCTGGCCAAAGTTAGTATCTTCTTAAATAAACCATGCCCTCACGAGTTCAGCGGTTGTCTCGGATTTTTAATCAGATCTACCGTTTGTGAGTTATAAGAATTTGAAAAATAAAATAATTTATTTAATTATTTTATTTACGATTATTCCATTTTTGGAATTTTTCACAGGAGGCCCGCGCCGACTAAACTTAAGTCGCTCCTAGGGTAAACCTGCCATCCTGAGCGCAACAGTGCCCTCAGATTTCTGATCTGAGTGAACTTTTAAGAGTTATTACACTTTATCAGTAAAACTTCTTATGTGCGTTAATTTAAGCTTAACAAAACATCAAAAAAAATATTCCGGGCACATCGGGCTTCAGAATCAGGTGTCTTCAGAAACTTCGTACTCGTAAAATTTCAATGAAATTAATAAAGAAAATTTCTTGAAATTTCCGGGACTTTACAATCAATATCTATCATGAATTATTATAATTAATAGTGTCATTATTTTATTATTATTAATATGAAAACATCACTACTTATGTTATGACTTTGAAACACAAATTTTCCATTAATTTTTTTTTACTGAACTTTTCAACCATTTATTTACACTGTGTTTTTTTTATAAGATTTTTTTAAAATACATAAAATTTACAAATTTACATTAATGATTATTTTTCAGAAAATTACTACAACTAAAATTTTTATATCAATATCCAATATATGAATATTAAAACCTCAATGTGTCACTATCGTCCACAATTAAATCTTTTTTCATCAACAATGCATTTAGTTAAACATAATTATCTATTTTATCAATTCATTCAAATCAATAGAAAAGTTCATGTCAGGTTCCCTTCCATAATTATTTACAATAATAATAAAATACATTATAATTTTCATTTGAGTTATTGATAATTAAAAATATCATATAAACCATCCATGAAAATCATTATTTTTAGTGGAGACACATTTTCATACACTAGGTCATGATCAAATTAACACAATATCCTCATATTTCAGGTTTATTACCACTAGGTAAATAAGTTTTAGATAATGTATCAAATTTTATATCCATAAAGATAGTTAATTACAATGAGAACCAAAAAAACTACATAAACAACATTTCCAGATATAATCATTTATTTAGTATCATATCATATAACAACCAATATTATTTTCACTAAAATTATATTATCGTCATAAAAAATAACCAAAAAAATCCAAAAAAATAACAAAATACCCCCATTGATATCCACTAAGGAACCCCCAAACCCACACACTTAGGTCGGATGCTAAAAAACAGAAACATTAACAAATATTATTTCATACAAAGTGAGATGACCAAATAATAAAATTAACTGATTTATAATTTTTATAACATATCACAATAATCTCAAAAAACATAATGAATCAATAATTTTCGGGTAATTAGTGTTTATTTTACTATTCAAATTATTTTACAAATCATATGACCATTTATCCATTATCGAACCATCTAATAATATATTTTAGATATATCATAGGTTACACTTGACATTTTAACACGTTAAAATAAAAACATGAGAAGATTGTGATCACATATTCTTAGTATGGGTAAACACTTGAGATAAAAAATAAATGATCATTAATAATCATAAGATACTGAAATGGGAATTTTCGGGATATATAATAGTTTTATACCTAGAAAAACGACATATATATATATATGCATGTGTGTGTGTGTGAAATTACACAAATATAATGTTACCAATGAATGGTATGGAGATATAGGACCCTCTCAATTTTAATCTTCTCTTATGTATTCTAATTAAAATAAATCAAATCATAAATAAATAATATATGGAAATTGTATATCACATCGCTACAAAATTAAATATTATAAGCATAAAATTCATAATTCCATCATAAAACCTGATAAACTCATTGAATAAAAATGGGTATAAAACGAAAATTGGTAAGATTCATGGTATATAGCCTTCAATAAATATAATAAATCATATTGTATTTAAATTATATTGACAATGTGTGTAAACATTGGTCAATAATTTTCTTTATCAATTAATTAATTTAATTATTATGAAAACTTCACAATTAACAGAGTCATTATTTGTCTATTCATAGGGGAAATTCATTGGATGATATTTTTTGGTCATACACTAATAATGAGTATACAATTTTTTTTTGATTATTTATCAAATATATATTTAATATTTCTGAGTTATGAAAAAATATTTCATTAATCAATGTGTAGATAGATAATTAACTTTGAATAATACTAGAAACTTTTTTTATTATTCATGATTATGATTACTATTTTTCAATAAATATATTAAGATAATTCATAGAGACGTGTGAAACTAATATATAACTTTTAAAACCATTACACATTGGAAAGAAGAAAATAGATATTTGGAAATCCATTCAATTTAATTTTATTTAAAATAATATTCAATAATTATTTTTATAAAGGAATATTATGTTATAATATAACCATTCTCAATTGGAAATTCATTTTAAAAATGTTCAATGGAATCATTTTGATATATTTTAAAATAATTTTATTTTTAGATTACTCCTATAATATAGTCCTAAAAAATATAAAGGTTTTACATAGAAATTATTAAGTGAAGTCTAAAGAATATATCAATGAAACCTATTATTTGATTTTTATTTTGACCATACAATTATTATAAATGAAAATAGTAAATTGAAAAATTAAATTTATATTTTAATAGACTTGACGAGATGTAATAGAATCCAATGAAATATTCCATATTTTAGTTTTATTGATCTTCAAAAGTCATTTAATATGTCTGGGTGTTGATAAGAATAGAAATTTACTATTCTTGATATACATATACTAAAAAGGAATATTGATGTTCTAGTGTGGGTTTGATCCCACAGGGATAACTGGTGGAAAAGATCCCTAATGATTCAAACCCTATAAAAGGACTCCCCATATACATTACTCAACTTTTTATCATCTAAAAATAATTTGTTTGGATTTAAATAATATAATAAAGATGTGATTATGGTCAATAAAAATGATTTAGGCAAAAGATAATCCTAAACCTAACATGGAATTATCTTAAGTCTTAGTTTAAGAACCAGTTTAAGGGTGAGCCATTGTTTTTTGTCAAACCAATTAGATCTTAATATAATGAAACTCTTCATTTTTCGGGGTATATATATCATTTATGATGTATTACATATATCTTATATTAGGGTCACATTATAAGGGTCATATCCCACTCAACATTAATTAGGTCAGGACCATTCAATTTCACCTCCAATGGTCATGGATATGAAAAAGAATGAGATATACTATGATTATTATGAAAATTACTAACCATAATTTTACCAATTTTTATTTCACGGATTCATATGGTAATTAAAAACACATAATCTTTACTCATAACCCTAAACCAAATATCCTTGCATGACAGTGTTGATCCAAAGAAAAGGAATAAATAACATGCTTCGAATAATAATGAAACAGTTGAGAAATATGAAATCCACCATTTGAAACAAGAAATAAAAAAATAAAAGGTGAAAATAAATAAAAATAAAAATAAAACACATACATTAAATTATGAAACAATGATGGAATAATAAGTGTTGATCAACAACATAAAACAAAATCGAATCTGGGCATTGAAATAAAAATGGGAACACAACGAATGATGAATAAGTGATAATCAATTAAAAACTCTATATGATGGAAAAAATTCAATAGAATTAATTTAAACGGAGTGAGGATGTTAATAATATTGAAACATAAAAAGAAAATATGATAAAATGTAGGACTCCAATGATCTGGTCCATGGTAGATGCACGAGAATAATGTTTGGTTCAAAAAGCACATGACATGTATATCCTTCACTCCATGTATTGGATTTAAGTGAAAATGTAACTATTTTCACACATTGTGTAAGCATTAAGCGTGGTGTTTATTGTAGATCCATAATACCCTCCATAAAATTGTCCCATATCATGAATAGTTTTCAATCTCAATCATTACACTTTAGATAAATTCTACACATCATATAATCGATTCACTTTCTAATGGTTTTTTAAATTTAAATTTGAACGAAATTTAGTGTTTGTATACACAATGTAAGATATCCATTTCATGTATGTCCTTCATGTGATGGTATTTTACTTTTCAGAATTACAATAAATTTACTACATATCATTTTAGTACTTAATGATGTGTAAAACGTATTGTTCCCATATTTTTTGTATTTTATCCTTTGAGTCCAAAAGTATTAATTCATATAAATATTCTAGAACCAACATTTAATAGAATAAATCATTTATAAAATTTATATAAATATATCCAAATGTTTTATATGATTAAATCGTGACCAATTCACACAGTCTTGAACATATTAAAGACCTCAAGAAAAAAATCCATAGGTATTCTAAATGAAACAATTTTTAAAATATGAAACACTCTTTGTAATGAAGAAAATAAAACTATGTATAAGTAGAAAATGTTATTCTTCCAGAATTAATCCAATATGGAAAAATAATTCATGCATCATAGTTGATTTCTTTATGCAGATACATTCATATTAAATTTAAATTATAGAACTCTTCCTTCAATGTTATGCCAATTTTTCAATCTACCCCAAAAAATACTTCTCCCATCACCCATGGTAAAATAAAATTGGTGTTATTATTATACCCTAAATAAATGTTTTAAAAATTAGGCTTACAATTTTTCTCATCATACAAACTTTGTAAATAGAAATACCAAATTAGTCATGATGGATTCATTAGTGGGGTTGAAATCTTTCTAGGGATGATAAAATATGGGAAATTGATAAAAAAAATATCTAATAGAGGGTATTATATAATGCCTAATTCTTGGAAATGATCAATATTTCAATGAAGTATCTCTTTCTAGACAATATGTGTTAGTACCCCAACTTTTAAATGTGGTTCCATGAGTACGTAAAAATATAATCAAGAATGAAACCTATTAATTCATTTATATTTTTATTTCATTTAAAAAAAATCATGCATTGGTCTCACATCCATTACCTGAACACATATGATCCATCATGTGATTCATTGATCTGTTAAATAATGATATTTAAACTTCTTAATAAATTATCCATTTTTTATATATATTATTATTATTATTTATAGAGGGTATATATAGTAAATTTCAAAAGCAATAATGAACCAAATTATATTAATCTGTTAAAAGTTTCGTTCTGTATATCCACAATATCAACAACATCAATCCATCTATATTGATAATTCCACTACACTATTTAAAAGGGAAATAATGCATCATCAAAAGATAAGGGTTTTAAGAGATAATATGTTGGAAATGTATCCATCCTAACAATGTTATTAATGTATACGATTGGATAAATATGGAATGATATAGATTTGGGTATCAAGAAAAAAGTGTCTCATAATGATTTCTGAATTCAGTTTAAAAGATCATTTGTTCAATCATATTGGAAATAAGATCACAATTTAGGTTTTGATAAGGTTAAATTCCTCAAGTACCTCTTCTAAAATATTCATAGAAACAATATTAATGTGTTGGTATATAATCCTCTTGTGGAAGAAATGACACAAAAAATAAGTACCATTCATTTTGGGAATAATATCTCGTTATATGTCAATCAAAACCAATTTCAAGATACATAATTTAAAATTAATGTACTCATCTCAAAAATAATGATAAAAATGCTAACATGAATAAAAATGGATTTCAAATCTCTCCGACCTAACATTTTTTTTATTTAAATGGGGGTAATGATATTTCAATTTTGGAGAATGGTTTCAATGATAAATTTCTCAAAGAAAAATAAAAACAAGAAATAATACATCTATATTAACAATAATACTCAAGAAATAATAACCCAAATGCAAAATGAGACTGTGTCAACATTATTGAAGAAATAAAATGGGATATATATCAATTAATTTACATAATAAAATTATATGGATATATATGATTTTAAAATAGAGAATATAGAGCCCGTTATTAGAATTTTATGCAATGGAAATATTTTTCAGATGTTGAATTGAATTTTGGATACCTATATAAACTGTGAGAATAAAATACCTATACTGGATGAAGAATTAATAGAAAAGGATAAAATAGATTAGAGAATAATGGAGGTGGGTACATACAGTGAACTACAATTAATATCATCATATAAAAATGAATGAAGGTGATAACTAGGATGTTTGGGATGAGCTAAAAAAATAGTAGTAAATGAAAAAATCATGTATCCTAGTTACATGAATAAACAATAAAAAAACATTTTATTCCATTGATAATGAATTACCAATGTCATCATTAAATAGATTGATGGATAAATGAATCAATTAGTTTCATCCCTTTATTCATTGTTACATGGTCACCTTCATGAACTATTATTAGTACCATTGTGCTTCATCGGATTGATGGTGGGATAATCCTCATCATAAATAGTTATTCTATAAATTTTACCATGGGGGAGTTGTAAGAATTGCAGATTTCCATGAGGATGCTCTTATAGAAGATGGATATGGATTTTTGTCTCCCGATATTGAATATATTAATTGATTAAATTCTAATAGATCTCAATGGAGATTCTAGGTGTAACACCCTGAGCTTCCACGATACGCTTCTCATTCAATAATGCAATAGCTTGCATTGTACGCAACTTCGAGTTCTAAAACACCGCGACTAATCAAAGTAGCCGTTATGAATAGTAATAACAAATTTTTAAAATTATAGAAATTTTATATTTCAAAATGGACTTCATTTTTGGATTCGTAATATCGAAATTATCCTAAGTTGAATTTTTTGTAACTTTCTGAGAACTTCCAATTTTTTTATGAATAGTGAAAAATACTTAAAACATCTTTTTTAATAAAAATAATTTATTGTGATAAATTATAATATTTAGTGGTTTTAGAGTATAATTAGAATATATTTTTACCATTTTATCCAATGGTGGTCATTAGAATTAATTTAACATTGAAATTGGACATAAACAATTGCCAATCTTTTGATATAAATTGTTTCTTAAAAACACGCTATTTTTCGTGACAGCGGAAATTAATTATAAAATTAATTAATGCAACTTATATGTTTGTAATTTTGTAAAATAGACATCATTTTTGAATTCGGAATATCAATTATAGCTTAGGGTGAAATTTTGGCATTGTTCTGAAAAACTTCAATTTTTGATGAATAGTGAAAACACTAAGTGGTAGTTAAATAACTGATTTTTCGTTTAAATGAAATATTAACACTTATGTGATTTGATTTTCAAAAATCAGACATACATGGTTGTCATTAATAATTAAAATGTAGTTCAATGAGATTAAAATAATTTTTTTGTTGAATAGTAACTTTTAAGTTCTTAATCGCGATTAGAGGTAATTAGTGTAGTTTAAGGTAAAAACAATGTTTTAATAATATGATATGAGCTTGAAACTTGTCCTACTCCTATTGTATGAGTCATGGCAGACCAAGACAACCCATGGGTCAACTTGGGGACCCCATGGAGCCACTTTGGTTGGAAAATGACATTAATATATATTTATTTAATGTTAAAATTAAATTGACACAAACATGAGTTTTTTTACTAAAACAATTTTTAAGTGGGGTTACACAAGTCCAAATTTTGACTATAAATATTAATTAGAAAGATAAAAATATTTCCTACATCATAGTAGTTTTTTCTATAATTTTTAGACCTTAAATAAATTAAATTATTTATGACATCATTATGATGCAGCGATGACCTCATTATTTAACGATTTTAATAAAATGAAAAGATAATGTAAAATCCAAGGCTTAAACTTGTCCAAAGACTATTGAATGAGTAGATTTATAACCCTTATCATCTTATCCTCGAATTATATAAGTGTGGGACCTCTAAAATCCGAAACTCATTTTATAATAAAGTGACTTTTCTTTACTTTCCAAGAGTGCCCCTCCTCTCCACTTATAAAAGGCCCCCACCTCTCCCACCTTATTCACACCATCAAGCCATTTGGCTCGGACAACCTCTGCCCAAATACTCTCCCAACTTCCCCCTCTTACTCATAGAAGCCTAACATTGGGCATAACTCTTTTCAAGGAAGCCTTTGGCTCAAATCAAAAAGAGTTACCCGATTTTGAGGTAATGTCTTCTCTAATGTTGTTTTGTTTTATTTTTCTTCTCCAACCCCCTAAACTCTTTTTATTCATTTATTTTCTAACAACACCAGTATCCTCAATATACTAGGATGTTTTTATAAGAATTATTCGAGCTACACTTACACACACATACATCTAATGGTTAAAGAACATACAGTTTCTGTGGATGGCGAATTTCTACCTCACGAAACGATGATTGTTCAACACTCATATAACACCTTCAAAGGTGGCCATTACGATGTCACTATATTTATATATGATATATAATGTGTTTATGTTTTACTTATGCTTCTGTATTTCTCATTTATGGCATACTTTATGATTTCCATTATGGGTAAAACGGGATAATTTCATTTTAGGAATTGCGGACTACCGCCCCCTCAAAGTGATTTGAATCGTTAATGCCATATGTGGGATGTATAAAGGAAGGATTAAATGGTATTATACACTATATTATACTATAATTATGTTATAAATTTATATCATTATGATTCAGTTCCATTAAATACGAAATAGAAATGAAAGTAGCGTTCATGCGTACGTACGGCTTACCGTCTCCATGAACGGTGCATTTCATTTCTTACCTCTAAATGTTACGTGACATTATGAATGAATGTATATACTGGATATATATCATATATATGATATATACATCATGAATATAATTCTGGATATAATGGATATATCACCGCATGAACAACTTGTAATTATAAGAATGTTATTTCTGACTCAAGTACCTAAGATCGACAAAATGACCGTTATAAGCTTAAATAATTACATAATGTTCGTAACATGGTAATAAGAGATATAAAAGAAATAATGAACATGAAAAAGGTTCTTAAGTAAATAGGAATTAACTCTAGTTTATTATTCTGGAGGTTAAAGAATGGTCGAGTCAGGACAGGACGCAAGGTAAGGGAACTTCTTAACCCAACTTCCATTCTTTGGGTTAATCTTCTACTTTCAAATTATGTAATGATATTATTATGTACTATTTTGTATTTTTACTTTCCTTATGTGTACCTATAGTGAATACACATAATAGTTCTATTTTATTTTAAAAATGATCTATTTAAGGACTTCGTCTCAATCCCCTTTCATTGAGGCATATTTGGTTTTATACACAACTTTCTTTTTTACGGTGTATAAACCCCTTTGACTTTTACGTTTTTTCAAAAGGAATCTTTTTTATACGAAGTGTTTTACTAAACGACAAAAAGGGAATGTTTTTCTTTCCGTACTTATGCGGCGACAACGACTTCTCCGCCGCCGTGACCACTCTTTGAATTTTGGCTTCCTCTACAAGCCATACCTTTTTCTAAAAGAAAAATAAATACTATGTTTTAACTTTATGTTATTTTGGTATGAAAATGGTTTTGAAAGTGTTTTTATTATATCAATGTGTTGTATTGATATCTTGTGATTGAAATGTGGAAATTTTATGTTTCCTTTATGCATGTTTTATGTGATACGATTATGTTATGGTTTATGATATGTTTAAACCTATTCATATGAGGAATGCATTGGACTTAATAAGTGACGGGTGGAGCCCGCTACAGCTCCTCGATGCATCGGCAGGTCTCATGAGACAAACTAGTGTCTTGGCATGAGGCCTTGACAAAATCTTATTTGTGGTCTTGGCACGAGGCCTTGGCTATGTGGTTATGATAGTCTGGCATTATGCATTCCATCATTATGAAAGTGGTTATTGTTATTGCATGTGATTATTCGACTAGTAGAATATCCATGTGAAGAAGTGAATGGAATTATCTCATTTTACTTTTTCCATATTATGTTGATGTTCAAGTTTAAAAGGCTTTTGTTTTAGTTATACATTGACTTAAATTTTTATGTTTATTTATGAAAGCTTCCGCAATATTGTTATCCTTACTGAGCATCTGAGCTCACCCCTTTCAATGTTTTAATATTTTCCAGGATGTGAAGAAGTACTTTATGAATGACCTGCCGGGATTGTGAGAAGAGGATATGAGTGTGGACTATGGAGACTTTGTAATTGTAGTTTTTCACTTTATGATGTAATGTAACGTTTACGAATGTATCTAGTGTTTCCAAGGCTACTAAACTAATTGGTCTTTCGAGACTTGATCTTTTGTGATAATGCCAATGTTACGAAGTAACGCACCGGCTCTGGGTAGCTGGGGTCGGGGTATTACAGTTGGTATCAGAGGCAGATTAGTACTAACCTTGGAAGCTAGATTTAGATAAACTCTGATTAGAGCACATAGCCCAAAGATAGACTTTGAGGATTAGTATAGAATAACTTCCTAGAATTTTGTTATTGTAGAGATTTTGTGAGTTTTCCGAGCAATACATCCCTGTCTGGATACGAGCAAGTAGAGGCGGCTCTGGCACAGATGTACCTAGGGGTAAAACCCGAAAACACCGCTTTGAGCAAGACTCGAACGGGAACTGGTGCACGAAAACGGGCCTTGCTGCACTCTTGGTTACGACACTCCTGGGGGAAATGCTTTGGATAATTCTCATTTTCATTATAAACCACTATGAAGGGTTATGAGTATATACTTCCTCAAGAAAACATTTTTATGGATTATATCCATAAATACTTCAATTTATGTTAAGTGTTTTATAAGTATGGGATTATGTATTTTGATTCATAAACTGATCTAGTTTATGCCATTGTTTAGAAATGGTGCCTAGTGGAAGAAATGGAAACTGTATCAATGCACACACTCCATGTAGGTATTGCCCTCCTGCTCAAGATAATTATAGTGGGTCTGGTGATGCAACTGGTGGCGATCATCTAATCACCATACTGGGACAACTTACTCATGTTATGAATAATAACCTTACCCGTATGGAGCACCCTGATCCACAACGTGGAGGATCAATGCTAGACCGTTTCATGAGGCAACAACCACCAACCTTCAATGGGAGTACAAATCCTATAGTAGCTGAGCAATGGATAAATTACTTAGAGAAAATACTCCATGCCTTGGGGAGTAGTGAAAGGGAGAAGGTTGTCATGGCAGTTTACCGCCTCACTGGAGATGTCGATCAGTGGTGGTCGCTGATTCAAAACACAAATGAAGATGATGACGTATCGAATATGTAATGGAGGAAGTTCAAAGAGCTTTTCTTGGAAAAATACTTTCCTCGTGACCATCGAGCAGATATGGAAAGGCAATTTCTGAGTCTGAGGTAGAAGGAGGATGAGAATGTCGCAAAGTATGAGGCTAACTTTACAAGGTTAGCGAGGCATGCTGCCTATTATATACGTAACCCAAGGAGTAAGATTGATCATTTCTTTGATGGGTTAAAACCATTTCTCCGTCGATCTTTAGTATCACAATCCTTCTCATCATACGAAGATATTGTCTCGTCTGCTATCAAGACAAAAAAGGAATTCACTAAGTCTTATGACAAAAATTAAAGTAAGAGAGGAAGAGAACGGTGGAACAAGAGACAGATAAAGGGAAAAAAGGAAAGAAGGATTTTCCATTATGTGATAATTGTTGGAAGAATCACCCTGGTACGTGCCTAAAAGGAATGGTAGTTTGTTATAAATGTGGAGAAAAGGGTCGCCAGGCTCGTGATTGCAAGGGAAAGAAAGAGGCTATCAAAGTTGAATGCTACAATTGTAGAGAAATGGGTCATTATGCAAATGAATGTCCTAAGCGTCAGGGAATCTTACCTCAGAAAAGGCCAAGGGATCAAGGACAATCTTATGCTGTTACTACAGTTGAAGCAGAATAACTAATGTATTGGTGCTTTTGGACTCATGGATTATATTTTGGTTATTAGAATAATGTGATATATATATATATAAAAGGATTGTACTGCAGTACTTGTTGATTTCAGTAAGGTTTTAATATGATGAAGGTAATTATATTTTTAGTATGTGACAATAAGAGAAACTTTACTTTGTTTGGGGAATCTGATAAATTGATTTTAGAATTTTGAGACCTTTTAGAGAAAGTCTGGACGGAGGTATTTTGGATAACTATTAAGGTTGGAATAGATTAAGTTGAACCATGGATAGTATTGTTTAAGGTTAAAAAATTTATGAAGATTATTTTTGGAATATTATGATACTATAGTTTTAGGAAAAGGACAACCTGCAGGGTGGGGAACAACCCATCGCGTCGGATAAAGCTGTGGGAATCGAACCCACAACCATAGTGCGATTGAGATTAATTGCCTACCACTGGACTACGTGAAGTCCCTGGTTTTTACTAAATAGTTTTTCTAATCTAAATGGTATGTGTTAAAATTTGGAACCTTATACAATTAGGATAAATAAAATATTTTTGAGTTCCATTACCATTTGGAGTAAATGTTGGGTTTGTGGTAAAAATTTATTAACGAATGAAAGTATACATAACAAGTATGTATATTCCCTTACGTTCTTAGTAAATCTCCTAAATAAATTCCTCAACATTATAAAAGGTAACTTAAAACAAAAATGTTTTCGGTTAACTTTTCCAACTGGGGATTCAATGACCGTTTAACCAATCATAAGTTTGTGATTTTCTTGTGGTTAAACTTTCTCCAAATCCTGTTTTCTATAACTCTCCATCATACCTTGATGGTTTGTTTCTCCTCCATATCCATATTTTCATAGAATCCTAGAATGGGCTATATCGGATGACCTTTGTACTTATCTTTCTTTCTTTTAATGTTATATATTTATTAACCTTATTTCCGATGTGGGTTTTCTTCAAAGGTATTTTCTCTTTTCAACCTTTTATTTTCAAAGAAAAATTTCAAATTGCGAGGACGCAATTTATTTAAGGAGGGGAGAATGTAACACCCCGAGCTTCCATGATACGCTTCTCATTCAATAATGCAATAGCTTGCATTGTACGCAACTTCGAGTTCTAAAACACCGCGACTAATCAAAGTAGCCGTTATGAATAGTAATAACAAATTTTTAAAATTATAGAAATTTTATATTTCAAAATGGACTTCATTTTTGAATTCGTAATATCAAAATTATCCTAAGTTGAATTTTTTGTAACTTTCTGAGAACTTCCAATTTTTTTATGAATAGTGAAAAATACTTAAAACAACTTTTTTAATCAAAATAATTTATTTTGATAAATTATACTATTTAGTGGTTTTAAAGTATAATTATAATATATTTTTACCATTTTATCCAATGGTGGTCATTAGTATTAATTTAACATTGAAATTGGACATAAACAATTGCCAATCTTTTGATATAAATTGTTTCTTAAAAACACGCTATTTGTTGTGACAGCGGGA
This sequence comes from Viscum album, assembly GCA_963277665.1. Taxonomy (NCBI): domain Eukaryota; kingdom Viridiplantae; phylum Streptophyta; class Magnoliopsida; order Santalales; family Viscaceae; genus Viscum; species Viscum album. The sequence continues at coordinate 448,456,471 of OY728160.1, forward strand.
ATTAATTATAAAATTAATTAATGCAACTTATATGTTTGGAATTTTGTAAAAGAGAAATCATTTTTGAATTCAGAATATCAATTATAGCTTAGGGTGAAATTTTGGCATTGCTCTGAAAAACTTCAATTTTTGATGAATAGTGAAACCACTAAGTGGTAGTTAAATAACTGATTTTTCGTTTAAATGAAATATTACCACTTCTGTGATTTGATTTTTAAAAATCCGACATACATGGTTGTCATTAAGAAATAAAATGTAGTTCAATGAGATTAAAATAATTTTTTGGTGAATAGTAACTTTTAAGTTCTTAATCGTGATTAGAGGTAATTAGTGTAGTTTAAGATAAAAACAATGTTTTAATAATATGATATGAGCTTGAAACTTGTCCTACTCCTATTGGATGAGTCATGGCCGACCAAGACTACCCATGGGTCAACTTGGGGACCCCATGGAGCCACTTTGGTTGGAAATGACATTAATATATATTTATTTAATGTTAAAATTAAATTGACACAAACATGAGTTTTTTTACTAAAACAGTTTTTAAGTGGGGTTAAAAATGTCCAAATTTTGACTATAAATATTCATTAGAAAGATAAAAATATTTCCTACATCATAGTAGTTTTTTTATAATTTTTAGACCTTATATAAATTAAATTATTTATGACATCATTATGATGCAGCGATGACCTCATTATTTAACGATTTTAATAAAATGAAAAGATAATGTAAAATCCAAGGAATACACTTGTCCAAAGACTATTGGATGAGTAGATTTATAACCCTTATCATCTTATCCTAGAATTATATAAGTGTGGGACCTCTAAAATCCGAAACTCATTTTATAATAAAGTGACTTTTCTTTACTTTCCAAGAGTGCCCCTCCTCTCCACTTATAAAAGGCCCCCACCTCTCCCACCTTATTCACACCTTCAAGCCATTTGGCTCGGCCAAACTCTGCCCAAATACTCTCCCAACTTTCCCCTATTACTCATAGAAGCCTTAATTTGGGCATAACTCTTTTCAAGGAAGCCTTTGGCTCAAATGAAAAAGAGTTACCCGATTTTGAGGTAATGTCTTCTCTAATGTTGTTTTGTTTTATTTTTCTTCTCCAACCCCCCTAAACTCTTTTTATTCATTTATTTTGTAACAACACCAGTATCCTCAATATACTAGGATGTTTTTATAAGAATTATTCTAGCTACACTTACACACACATACATCTAATGGTTAAAGAACATACGGTTTCTGTGGATGGCGAATTTCTGCCTCACGAAACGATGATTGTTCAACACTCATATAACACCTTCAAAGGTGGCCATTACGATGTCGCTATATTTATATATGATATATAATGTGTTTATGATTTATTTATGCTTCTGTATTTCTCATTTATGGCATACTTTATGATTTCCATTATGGGTAAAACGGGATAATTTCATTTTAGGAAGTGCGGACTACCGCCCCCTCAAAGTGATTTGAATCGTTAATGCCATATGTGGGATGTATAAACGAAGGATTAAATGGTATTATACACTATATTATACTGTAATTATGTTATAAATTTATATCATTATGATTCAGTTCCATTAAATATGAAATAGAAATGAAAGTAGCGTTCATGCGTACGTACGGCTTACCGTCTCCATGAACGGTGCATTTCATTTCTTACCTCTAAATGTTACGTGACATTATGAATGAATGTATATACTGGATATATATAATATATATGATATATACATCATGAATATAATTCTGGATATAATGGATATATCACCGCATGAACAACTTGTAATTATAAGAATGTTATTTCTGACTCAAGTACCTAAGATCGACAAAATGACCGTTATAAGCTTAAATAATTACATAATGTTCGTAACATGGTAATAAGGGATATAAAAGGAATAATGAACATGAAAAAGGTTCTTAAGTAAATAGGAATTAACTCTAGTTTATTATTCAGGAGGTTAATGAACGGTCGAGTCAGGACAGGACGCAAGGTAAGGGAACTTCTTAACCCAACTTCCATTCTTTGGGTTAATCTCCTACTTTCAAATTATGTCATGATATTATTATGTACTATTTTGTATTTTTACTTTCCTTATGTGTAACTATAGTGAATACACATAATAGTTCTATTTTATTTTAAAAATGATCTATTTAAGGACTTCGTCTCAATCCCCTTTCATTGAGGCATATTTGGTTTTATACACAACTTTCTTTTATACGGTGTATAAACCCCTTTGACTTTTACGTTTTTTCAAAAGGAATCTTTTTTATACGAACCGTTTTACTAAATGAAAAAAAGGGAATGTTTTTCTTTCCGTACTTATGCGGCAACAACGACTTCTCCGCCACCGTGACCACTCTTTGAGTTTCGGCTTCCTCTACAAGCCATACCTTTTTCTAAAAGAAAAATAAATACCATGTTTTAACTTTCTTTTATTTTGGTATGAAAATGGTTTTGAAAGTGTTTTTATTATATCAATGTGTTGTATTGATAGCTTGTGATTGAAATGTGGAAATTTTATGTTTCCTTTATGCATGTTTTATGTGATACGATTATGTTATGGTTTATGATATGTTTAAACCTATTCATATGAGGAATTAATTGGACTTAATAAGTGATGGGTGGAGCCCACTACAGCTCCTCGATGCATCGGCAGGTCTCATGAGACAAACTAGTGTCTTGGCACGAGGCCTTGACAAAATCTTATTTGTGGTCTTGGAACGAGGCCTTGGCTATGTGGTTATGATAGTATGGCATTATGGATTCCATCATTATGAAAGTGGTTATTGTTATTGCATGTGATTATTCGACTAGTAGAATATCCATGTGAAGAAGTTAATGGAATTATCTCATTTTACTTTTGCCATATTATGTTGATGTTCAAGTTTAAAAGGCTTTTGTTTTAGTTATACATTGCCTTAAATTTTTATGTTTATTTATGAAAGCTTCCGCAATATTGTTATCCTTACTGAGCATCTGAGCTCACCCCTTTCAATGTTTTAATATTTTCCAGGATGTGAAGAAGTACTTTATGAATGACCTGCAGGGATTGTGAGAAGAGGATATGAGTGTGGACTATGGAGAATTTGTTATTGTAGTTTTTCACTTTATGATTTAATGTAACGTTTACGAATGTATGTAGTGTTTCCAAGGATACTAATCTAATTGGTCTTTCGAGACTTGATCTTTTGTGATAATGCCAATGTTACGAAGTAACGCACCGGCTCTGGGTAGCTGGGGTCAAGGCATTACAGTTGGTATCATAGGCAGTTCAGTACTAACCTTGGAAGCTAGATTTAGATAAACTCTGATTAGAGCACATAGCCCAAAGATAGACTTTGAGGATTAGATTAGAAGAACTTCCTAGAATTTTGTTATTGTAGAGATTTTGTGAGTTTTTCGAGCAATACATCCCTGTCTGGATACGAGCAAGTAGAGGCGGCTCTGGCACAGATGTACCTAGGGGTAAAACCCGAAAACACCGCTTTGAGCTAGACTCGAACGGGAACTGGTGCACGACAACGGGCCTTGCTGCACTCTTGGTTACGACACTCCCGGGGGATATGCTTTGGATAATTCTAATTTTCTTTATAAACCACTATGAAGGGTTATGAGTATATACTTCCTCAAGAAAACATTTTTATGGATTATATCCACAAATAGTTCAATTTATGATAAGTGTTTTATAAGTATGGGATTATATATTTTGATTCATAAACTGATCTAGTTTATGCCATTGTTTAGAAATGGTGCCTAGTGGAAGAAATGGAAACCGTATCAATGCACACACTCCATGTAGGGATTGCCCTCCTACTCAAGATAATTATAGTGGGGCTGGTGATGCAACTGGTGCCGATCAGCTAATCACCATACTGGGGAAACTTACTCATGTTATGAATAATAACCTTACCCGTATGGAGCACCCTGATCCACAACGTGGAGGATCAATGCTAGACCGTTTCATGAGGCAACAACCACCAAACTTCAATGGGAGTTCAAATCCTATAGTAGCTGAGCAATGTATAAATTCCTTAGAGAAAATATTCCATGCCTTGGGGAGTAGTGAAAGGGAGAAGGTTGTCATGGCAGTTTATCGCCTCACTGGAGATGCCGATTAGTGGTGGTCGCTGATTCAAAACACAAATGATGATGATGACGTATCGAATATGTAATGGAGGGAGTTCAAAGAGCTTTTCTTAGAAAAATACTTTCCTCGTGACCATCGAGCAGATATGGAAAGGCAATTTCTGAGTCTGAGGCAGAAGGAGGATGAGAATGTCGCAAACTATGAGGCTATCTTTACAAGGTTAGTGAGGAATGCTTCCTATTATATACGTAACCCAAGGAGTAAGATTGATCGTTTCTTTGATGGGTTTAAACCATTTCTCTGTCTATCATTAGTATCACAATCTTTCTCATCATACGAAGATATTGTCTCGTGTGCTATCAAGACAAAAAAGGAATTCACTAAGTCTTATGACAACAAAGTAAAGCAAGAGAAGAAGAGAACGGTGGAACAAGAGACAGATAAAGGGAAAAAAGGAAAGAAGGATTTTCCATTATGTGATAATTGTTGGAATAATCACCCTGGTACGTGCCTAAAAGGAATGGTAGTTTGTTATAAATGTGGAGAAAAGGGTCGCCAGGCTCGTGATTTCAAGGGAAAGAAAGAGGCTATCAATGTTGAATGCTACAATTGTAGAGAAATGGGTCATTATGCAAATGAATGTCTTAAGCGTCAGGGAAACTTACCTCAGAAAATGCCAAGGGATCAAGGACAATCTTATGCTGTTACTACAGTTGAAGCAGAATAACTAATGTATTGGTGCTTTTGGACTCATGGATTATATTTTGGTTATTAGAATAATGTGATATATATATATATAAGGATTGTACTGCAGTACTTGTTGATTTCAGTAAGGTTTTAATATGATGAAGGTAATTATATTTTTAGTATGTGACAATAAGAGAAACATTACTTTGTTTGGGGAATCTGATAAATTGATTTTGGAATTTAGAGACCTTTTAGAGAAAGTCTGGACGAAGGTATTTTGGATAACTATTAAGGTTGGAATGGATTAAGTTGAACCATGGATAGTATTGTTTAAGGTTAAAAAATTTATGAAGATTATTTTTGGAATATTATGATACTATAGTTTTAGGAAAAGGACAACCTGCAGGGTGGGGAACAACCCATCGCGTCGGATAAAGCTGTGGGAATCGAACCCACAACCATAGTGCGATTGGGATTAATCGCCTACCACTGGACTATGTGAAGTCCCTGGTTTTTACAAAATAGTTTTTCTAATCTAAATGGTATGTGTTAAAATTTGGAACCTTATACAATTAGGATAAATAGAATATTTTTGAGTTCTGTTACCATTTGGAGTAAATGTTGGGTTTGTGGTAAAAATTGATTAACGAATGAAAGTATACATAACAAGTATGTATATTCCCTTACGTTCTTAGTAAATCTCCTAAATAAATTCCTCAACATTATAAAAGGTAACTTAAAATAAAAATGTTGTCGGTTAACTTTTCCAACTGGGGATTCAATGACCGTTTAACCAATCAAAAGTTTGTGATTTTCTTGTGGTTAAACATTCTCCAAATCCTGTTTTCTATAACTCTCTATCACACCTTGATGGTTTGTTTCTCCTCCATATCCATATTTTCATAGAATCCTAGAATGGGCTATATTGGGTGACCTTTGTACTTATCTTTCTTTCTTTTAATGTTATATATTTATTAACCTTATTTCCGATGTGGGTTTTCTTCAAAGGTATTTTCTCTTTTCAAACTTTTATTTTCAAAGAAAAATTTCAAATTGCGAGGACGCAATTTATTTAAGGAGGGGAGAATGTAACACCCCGATCTTCCACGATACGCTTCTCATTCAATAATGAAAGAGCTTGCATTGTACGCAACTTCGAGTTCTAAAACACCGCGACTAATCAAAGTAGCCGTTATGAATAGTAATAACAAATTTTTAAAATTATAGAAATTTTATATTTCAAAATGGACTTCATTTTTGAATACGTAATATCGAAATTATCCTAAGTTGAATTTTTTGTAACTTTCTGAGAACTTCCAATTTTTTTATGAATAGTGAAAAATACTTAAAACAACTTTTTTAATCAAAATAATTTATTGTGATAAATTATACTATTTAGTGGTTTTAAAGTATAATTAGAATATATTTTTACCATTTTATCCAATGGTGGTCATTAGTATTAATTTAACATTTAAATTGGACATAAACAATTGCCAATCTTTTGATATAAATTGTTTCTTAAAAACACGCTATTTGTTGTGACAGCGGGAATTAATTATAAAATTAATTAATTCAACTTATATTTTTGTAATTTTGTAAAATAGACATCATTTTTGAATTCGGAATATCAATTATAGCTTAGGGTGAAATTTTGGCATTGTTCTGAAAAACTTCAATTTTTGATGAATAGTGAAACCACTAAGTGGTAGTTAAATAACAGATTTTTCGTTTAAATAAAATATTACCACTTCTGTGATTTGATTTTCAAAAATACGACATACATGGTTGTCATTAAGAAGTAAAATGTGGTTCAATGAGATTAAAATAATTTTTTGGTGAATAGTAACTTTTAAGTTCTTAATCGCGATTAGAGGTAATTAGTGTAGTTTAAGGTAAAAACAATGTTTTAATAATTTGATATGAGCTTGAAACTTGTCCTAATCCTATTGGATGATTCATGGCCGACCAAGACAACCCATGGGTAAACTTGGGGACCCCATGGAGCCACTTTGGTTCTAAAATGACATTAATATATATTTATTTAATGTTAAAATTAAATTGACACAAACATGAGTTTTGTTTACTAAAACAGTTTTTAAGTGGGGTTACAAAAGTCCAAATTTTGACTATAAATATTCATTAGAAAGATAAAAATATTTCCTACATCATAGTATTTTTTTTATAATTTTTAGACATTAAATAAACTAAATTATTTATGACATCATTATGATGCAGCGATGACCTCATTATTTAACGATTTTAATAAAATGAAAAGATAATGTAAAGTCCAAGGCTTACACTTGTCCAAACACTATTGGATGAGTATATTTCGAACCATTATAATCTTATCCTCTAATTATATAAGTGTGGGACCTCTAAAATCCGAAACTCATTTTATAATAAGGTGACTTTTCTTTACATTCCAAGAGTGCCCCTCCTCTCCACTTATAAAAGGCCCCCACCTCTCCCACCTTATTCACACCTTCAAGCCATTTGGATCGGCCCAAATCTGCCCAAATACTCTCCCAAATTCCCCCTCTTACTCCTAGAAGCCTCACTTTGGGCAGAACTCTTCTCAAGGATGCCTTTGGCTCAAATCAAAAAGAGTTACCCGATTTTGAGGTAATGTCTTCTCTAATGTTTTTTTGTTTTATTTTTCTTCTCCAACCCCCTAAACTCTTTTTATTCATTTATTTTGTAACAAAAACAGTATACTAAATATACTAGTATGTTTTTATAAGAAGGATTCGATCTACACTTACACACACATACATCTAATGGTTAAAGAACATACGGTTTCTGTGGATGGCGAATTTCTGCCTCACGAAACGATGATTGTTCAACACTCATATAACACCATAAAAGGTGGCCATTAAGATGTCACTATATTTATATATATTATATAATGTGTTTATCTTTTACTTATGCTTCTGTATTTCTCATTTATGGCATACTTTATGATTTCCATTATGGGTAAAACGCGATAATTTCATTTTAGGAAGTGCGGACTACCGCCCCCTCAAAGTGATTTGAATCGTTAATGCCATATGTGGGATGTATAAAGGATGGATTAAATGGTATTATACACTATATTATACTGTAATTATATTATAAATTTATATCATTATGATTCTGTTCCATTAAATACGAAATAGAAATGAAAGTAGCGTTCATGCGTACGTGCGGCTTACCGTCTCCACGAACGGTGCATTTCATTTCTTACCTCTAAATGTTATGTGACATTATGAATGAATGTATATACTGGATATATATCATATATATGATATCGACATCATGAATATAATTCTGTATATAATGGATATATCACCGCATGAACAACTTGTAATTATAAGAATGTTATTTCTGACTCAAGTACCTAAGATCGACAAATGACCGTTATAAGCTTAAATAATTACATAATGTTTGTAACATGGTAATAAGGGATATAAAAGGAATAATGAACATTAAAAAGGTTCTTAAGTAAATAGTAATTAACTCTAGTTTATTATTCAGGAGGTTAAAGAACGGTCGAGTCAGGACAGGACGCAAGGTAAGGGAACTTCTCAACCCAACTTCCATTCTTTGGGTTAATCTCCTACTTTAAAATTATGTCATGATATTATTATGTACTATTTTGTATTTTTACTTTCTCTATGTGTACCTATAGTTAATACACATAATAGATCTATTTTATTTTAAAAATGATCTATTTAAGGACTTCGTCTCAATCCCCTTTCATTGAGGCATATTTTGTTTTATACACAACTTTCTTTTATATGGTGTATAAACCCCTTTGACTTTTATGTTTATTCAAAAGGAATCTTTTTTATACGAAGCGTTTTAATAAACGACAAAAAGGGAATGTTTTTCTTTTCGTACTAATGCGGCGACAACGACTTCTCCGCCGCCATGACCACTATTTGAGTTTCGTCTTCCACTACAAGCCATACCTTTTTCTAAAAGAAAAATAAATACCATGTTTTAACATTCTTTTATTTTGGTATGAAAATGGTTTTGAAAGCGTTTTAATTATATCAATGTGTTGTATTGATATCTTGTGATTGAAATGTGGAAATGTTATGTTTCCTTTATGCCTGTTTTATGTGATACGATTATGTTATGGTTTATGATATGTTTAAACCTATTAATATGAGGAATGCATTGAACTTAAAAAGTGACGGGTGGAGCCCGCTACAGCTCCTCGATGCATCGGCAGGTCTCATGAGACAAACTAGTGTCTTGGCATAAGGCCTTGACAAAATCTTATATGTGGTCTTGGCATGAGGCCTTGGCTACGTGGTTATGATAGTCTGGCATTATGCATTCCATCATTATGAAAGTGGTTATTGTTATTGCATGTGATTATTCGACCAGTAGAATATCCATGTGAAGAAGTGACTGGAATTATCTCATTTTACTTTTGCCATATTATGTTGATGTTCAAGTTAAAAGGATTTTGTTTTATTTATACATTGCCTTAAATTTTTATGTTTATTTATGAAAGCTTCCACAATATTGTTATCCTTACTGAGCATCTGAGCTCACCCCTTTCAATGTTTTAATATTTTCCAGGATGTGAAGAAGTACTTTATGAATGACTTGTAGGGATTGTGAGAAGAGGATATGAGTGTGGACTATGGAGACTTTGTTATTTTAGTTTTTCACTTTATGATGTAATGTAACGTTTCCGAATGTATCTAGTGTTTCCAAGGCTACTAAAGTAATCGGTCTTTCGAGACTTGATCTTTTGTGATCATGCCAATGTTACGAAGTAACGCACCGGCTCCGGGTAGCTTGGGTCGGGGTGTTACACTAGGTGGTGTTCTGGTTGAATCACCAATAACTATCGATATTTCAGAGTTTCTAGAAATTTCTAAACAAATTTAACAGAAAAATATAAATAATCAAGAAGGTAGTGTGGTCGAAAACTATATCACATATATTTATGTGATTAAACATTAGTAAGAGTTTAATTATAATTATATAAAAATGGGAAACTAAATAGAGTACAAAATGGGAGTGTGGTGTGGAATAAATTGACTATCAAATAAATCCCATTGATATCCACATAAAGAGTACCCTCAAGAATATTGTTTTACAGCATCTGTACATTCATATCAATGTCATCTATGAATATTAGGGTTGGGAGATTGAATTTTGTATGTGATTTCATGATGATGGAAGTAGGGTTTTCAATGATGGATGGATGATGTGCTTATCCATAATGATTTTTAGTTTATGGTATTTGGATTGATCAAAGTAACATCCGATATTAGATGGAATGGCTCTACCCTTTCCAAATGTTTCTTGCTTCCTTTGGTAATCCTATGTAGAAGGAGGGACTATAATCTCAGGATATAGGATTATTGGGATGGGCTATGTTGTGGTAATGGATAATGATGTGTGGAAATAAGGAGTTATTGTTTGTCATGTTAAAGTAGAGGATTATGTATGTGGATGGTGGTGAAATTAAATCATTAATTGAATAGAACATTTAGATAGTGAAAAAGTTGTCCCTAGTTATCTAGGATAGGGTAGTAATTGATTAGGTATTCTAGATTGAGTGAATGGGGTGAAGATATAGTGGGGAAAGGGGTGGTGGTGGTAAAAATAGGGGTTGGTAGAGTTATGGAAGGGATATAGGTGGTGTCCATAGTGAAAGTGGTCATGAAAGGTGTTGTTTTTGTGGTAGAGGTATTGGTTGTAGTGGAAGGGGATTCAGTGGAGGATGCAGTGGTAGTGATAGTGGTGGATGGGCTGGTTGGAGGATGGGTCAATTCCTCATTTTCATCCACCTGATATCCTACTTCCCACTAGTATATTATCCCACTCTTATTCAATAGTCCCATCATTTGGAGGAAATCAATGTTGATACTCTCTGTTTAGACCAGTAATGAGAGATGCTAGAAAACATCAACATACTATTGATGAATGGTCAGATGGGTAATGATTGATCTCCAATCATATCACATAGAATCCTCCTCTCATAGGTAAGGTATAAAATTAAAAAACTCGTGGACATGTTGACGGCTAAGACAGCCATGGATGTGGAATGAAAAATCACCTCAATCTATCTCAAACTCCACTAATCATGACCATAATAAATCCAAGTGTGATTTATTGCCAGGTGAAGGATCTTAAAGGTAGAGAAATGGAGTTGGGTGATCTTCATGGTTCAAACATCAAAAAGGATTGGATGGTCCCAATATATCAATTTTGAATTCTGTTAAACATTGTAATTGTTAGATATATTTGTAATGTTAGTATAAATATAGATGTGAATAAGTAGGTAGAGTAAACATTGAGGCCAATTCCATAGTCAGTAAGGGTGGGAAACCATGGCATACCTCCATGTATTATTTAGATAGATTAAATGGCTAGTTCTAAGGTGGATTGTAAATTGGGAAAGAGATCCATGATTTTCTCCTCATGAATCAAGGTTATGGGGGTTGGTGTATCCTAACAAGGTTGTCTATGAGCTCTTTAAGATTATGTATCCTCTTAATAACTACGATATCTATTGTCTTTTTTATCCTCATTGAATAATCATATAGATTCACAAACAACAGGTAGTCTTCAGGTTCAATGATTATAAGTAAGAGATAAAGATTTGTGTGGGAAATTCCCTTCCAATTATTTGATTAAGACTTTCATACATCTATGGAATATGTGATGAAAAAAAAAAGAAAAAGAGTATGTGAAATGATCTATAGGAGGTAAAGGAAGAGAGTTAATCTTCTCTATTGATGTCATTGTATTATCATAATGCCCAATCGTTTGTTTGGAAGGTGAGGTGCTATTGATTTTTCGTCTGGACTTTTCATATGGTAAGTATGTTGTTTTGGAGGAGATGATGGTATATTGTGAGTGTGGTTGGGAAAAACATCCAATTAGAGGATGGGAGGCATCAGAATAGTAGGGGATGGTTTTGGGATAATAATGGGAAAGATAATTGTATCCATAAACGTGGTGTTCATGGAATTTAAATTCATCTCAAATATTACATGTTGGGTATGATACACATGACGTGTATACATAGATTTTATTTTTTCATAACCTAAACATTTACATATCCTGAAATTAAAACACATAATGTATTATGATTTTTTTAAATTTTTTACTCATGTCCTCTTAAAAAACATCCATTGGTGATAAAAATTACTAAAGACTAAAAATACTTATTCGAACTATCAGAACAACATTTGGTTTTCTCCATATCAGGTATTTGTAAAAAATTGGGGGTTATAGTCTTTTTAGTTCAAGTGATTTTCAGAGTGACAATGTACCCCTTGTTATATGGATCTTTGTATATTTTAAAAAAATCCCATTTAACTTAAATGGTTGTTCTCTACACTCATGAATTTCAATTAATCCATATAGGGAATCTTTAATGACATAGAAATGATTCATCTATCAATATTTCAATTTTCCAGAGAATTATTTTTATTTACAATTAAATAATATAGTTTTATATGCCATTGTAAATTTTCAATGCCTGAATATTTGGTCATTCCACTTAATTGATTTTTCTTTACAAATTCATAATTTATTGTTGGCAATTTTTCGAAATTATTTTATATGAGCTATTGGGATAATTATGAATTCTATAAATTCTTTCAAAACAATGATCAATATTTTTTACCAATAAGAGAGGTACTCTAATTCTACTAGTATATGGAATATATTTCCATACACAATTTGAAATTTATTATGTATTATGGGAATATTTTATGCTATGTGAAAATCCAAAATTGAATCCTCTAGTGTGATACTAAAATCCATTATACTTGTGTTCATTATCTTATAATATATTTCACTAATTTACTAAATTTATATTTAAAATTTTCCACACATTTTATAGTTGAAGTATCATCATATTTTAAAATGAATTAGACATTTCTTATGGAAAAATTTCAAAAAATTATTAGTAAATTGTGTTTTTCTATCAATAATTAGTAATCAGGGAATCCGAATCTCGAGAATATATTTTTATTTTTAAAATTCGGTACCACTTTTATTGGGTTAGGAGTGGTCGCTCCATCTTTTACCAATTTAAGATGTAGTTGAATTAGACCAATATATAAAACACCCCATCAATATTAGGTTGTGGTCCTACGAAATCAATGACACATTTGTTGATGATTTTGACTTCTAGTGTACAATTATGAGGCATTTCAATTCATTTGCATATTTTTCATTTCCTAAAAAAACATATTTCTGAAAAAAAATATTTACATCTTGCTAAAACGTGGTATATAATAACTAGATATATTGAATTTTTTTCAAGTTACATTCTATTAAATGATACCCTCATGTTGGTGACAAATAAAACATTTAATGTGCGGTTTTTTCTTCATGTTCTAGGATGAAATACCACATTATTCCATCATCACAACACTTTAAAATAAGAAACACATCCATGTTGTAATGTAATTATTCAAATAAAAATATCTTCTACTACTAATAGGTGAGTTATGGGTGGATTTATCTTTGGTAATGTTAATTTTCAATATTTGAAAGCCAAATTCATCCATGTGTATTTATGAAGAAAAAGGATTCACTACAGAAGTCATCCTTGATGCCAAGATTATCATCATCATTAATAAAGGGATTTAGATATTTAGATATGTGATCATAAATAACATTCATTGTCACTTTTTCAATTATTATAAATATTTTAAACTCTTTATGTAGTTGGATCCACTATATCAAATGTGGTTTTAAACCATTCTTATTTTGTGACATTTAAGTACTTCAAGATTAGTGTGGACCACAACATTAAATAGAACATCGTATGATTTAATCATTTAAAAATCAATGATTATTATATGAAAATATTTTCATGTAGTCTTATAGATTACTATATCATCATTAAGTATGACCTATATATATATATATGGAAAAAAATATTTCCTTTTTTTGTAATACAACCCCAACCGTGATGAAAGTTGTGTCAGACTCGAACTTGAAGTATTTATTCCAATCTGTTGAAATGATGACAAGAGTGGACACCATAAATTCTTTTTAAGTGTATTGTATTCCATTAGAAACCCTTTATTGAAATCAAATATATTCTCTTTTAGAAATTATTCTGTTAAGAGGTGTCATACATTCGTAAAGTCACTAACAAAGTTATAATGGAATCATGGATGTCCTAGAAAGGCTGTTATCCCATTCACTACTGTATTGTCATATTAGTCGTTTATCATTTTTATTTTAACTATATTCACATTCATGACTTTATAAAGATTTCTTTCCTGATGCCTATGCCTCCTTGGACGATGAAGTGACATTTTTACTACTTTAATACTTTTATTTTTTCATCACGACATACTAATAATAGATCAAAACATCTAATGAACACCTTAAAGGATCATATATATACCAAACACAATTCATGAATTTCGTCAAGAACTCATTATCTATATGATTGAATATATTTTTCACATACCATTGGAAATTTACTGGTAAATTAAACATAAAAAATGACATGCGTCGATAGGTGAACATGATAATGGGAAAAGTGAATCTAGTTTTGGAGAAATCATATAAATCAATTGTAATTTGAAATTATACTAAAAATCCATCCAAGAAAAAAATATAATTCATTCCCTTCGAGTCTATCCAAAAATTTATACATAAAGGGTATTGTAAAAATGGTGTTTTCAGGTTTACATATTGAGGATTCCATTATCATCTAATAATTTATATCATGTGATGGTTCTAGTATATATCAAATCCACTTCATTATTTTTCAAAAATGTTAAAATAACCTTATTTGGAAATACTTCTATAGGATTAAACCATTCCCAATCAATAATTGAAAATATTATTCCAACGTATGGATGTTTTAGTACATATTTCATATCCATCTCTTTCTTTTTGGGTGGTTATTCCCCTCTCAGGATGGTTTTGGGGTTCAAAGCTGTCTTTTATTAAAATATTTAGTGGGATTGTTTTGCTGTTTATCACTTTATAACATCCACTCCCCAAAAAATTTATTTCTTGATCCTTTTTAGGACTACAATCAATTTTTACTCATATATATGGGTCTGATATGGGCTGATAATGAGTGTAAGTGGTGGATAAATCTCTTTAAATATGTACTTGAGTATGCTCAGTAGAGGTTTTAGTTCCAACATCGGTTACCTGAAGACTAGTAGTATAAATGTTGGTATATTTTCCAATAAAAAATTTTCAATGTTATTTTAATTCTCATGATCTATACCCTCATCTTCATTTGGGGAAAACCTCCCTATATTGTCCTAAATGGTCTTGAAATCTTCTCAATCTTCTAAAATATAAATGGATTGTCTGTCAAATATACCATTCCCTTTATTTTCAGCATTATCTCATTAAAACCCTACTAGTTTTTCTCTATCTCAGATTATACAACAGGCTTGGTTGGTATCTATCAATTCCTTCCCAGTGGAAGGAAATATGCATCCAACAATAATGGGAATATACCATCTTCTTCCATGTACTATACAACATAATAATATGAATATTTAATATGATGACTTTGTATAATAAATCCTAATGCAGTACCATAGGATTTCTTATTGATTCTTTTCCAATTAGTAATGCCACTCTTATAGGATTTTGTTCTTTGAGAACCATATTTTATAATAGAATCATACGAATTATTTTAATTCCTGCCCCTAGATCACACATTCTTCTTCAAATGTTGAATTCCTAAAAATTAAATCGAATCATGAAGAATAAAGGGTATCACATATTAGGGGGTCACATCAATTGAATGAAAATAGATAATTGTTCATTTAATGAAATATCTTTTGAATCTTATGTTTTTTTAATCAATTTCCTTTACAAATTTTGAGTAGGCATGCATCTTTTTAAGGGAAATAGAGAATTTAATGTTGAATTGTAAATGTTCAAACATCAATAAAACATTATATATTTCTCTTCAATATTTCATTTTCGTAATCTTTTAATGTTGGGAAGATGGATTTTTTACAATGGTGGACTTAAATATACTTCATATATATCATAATTTTTAGAATATGTTTTTGTAGATTATTTTTCTATATTTTTTTCACATCTATCTTCATTTGTTATATCATTTTCATCTATATTGATGAATTTTCAAAATTTCATAATTTTTTTGGGATTCGTTTCTTTTTAATTCATTATCTTCTAATATTATAATAGATTCCAAATCATATGACCCACTACCTATACCTCATATATTAGGTGTGACTCAAACTTAATGGGAAACATATCAAGTAGTTTGTCAGCTACAGTCGTAGATATTTCACACATTTAGTGATCATGATTTCACAAGGAAACAATTTATTTCTTTATACATATCTCAGTATTAGTCATCATGTAATCCACTTTTTTATAAAATGTGTATAGAAGATTTTCACAATTATACTGCATATATGGAAAATATTTTGGTCACATCCAAAGAGATTATTAGAATCACTATTTAGCTATAGGTGGAAAGGGTTGATGATGATTTTTCTATTGTGGTTGAGAATATTGAAATTGATATGGGTATGCTGGTGGTCTATAATTCCGTTTCTATGTTGGAAAATTTCTCTAATGATAGTTGAATTGGTTAAGTTATTGTTACTACAGCTGAACCAGTCAATTTTGTTTGTATTAATGTCGTTTGTATGGTTGAGGATAATGGAATTTTATTAGTTATTTATTGTAATTTATGTTATTACCATCATTGTGTTGAGGATACATTGTACCTACCCTATATTATTGGTAAGGGTCTGTGCCTACACACATCTCGCAATAATAAATTTCATTCTTGGGAGAAACAATGGTTGTTGGTGTTCCATGTAACTGAAATGAATTGGGAATCATTGTAAGAGCCACTACTTAGGCTGTGAGGTGGGTACTCCCGTCGAACTAACAGATTCATCATTGTTGTGGTCCTCTATATCTCAACCATATACTTTTATTGTAAGAGACCTCAACTAGATGTGATCAGAAAATTTTTGGAATTATAATCATAATCATTCCATCATTATATGTGTCTACTTCTATTCTTATAGAAGGTCAGATTATCTAATAGAATGATTGAAGTTGAAGCCGGACATCCTGTTCGTGATGAAGATTTTATTAGTGATCTCTATAAAAAATCCTAAAATTCCAATGCAAAATCACTATTTCTATATAGAAATGTTTAGGATATAATTTTGGGTAATCCGAATCTTTATCATAGGGAAGATTTGGTATAATTTTTTTTTGGCTAAATCATCCATGTCGTGATGGACTCTAGAGAATTTCACAAGTAACAATACATGGAATGGTTACACATTGAGAATGAGAATATATATAGTCTAATTTGATCATATAATACCCTCTGACTATGAATTGTATGAAAAACCTACTAATAGATTTAAATATTCCCATGGGGGTGTTCTCTTTTATGAACAATTAATTTACCCATGTTTTGGATCATAAGAATTATTCTTTGTATTATTTGATTAGTGGGTAAATGAATTTGGGAGATGTGCAAACATGGGTGTATCAGAACATAGGGATTAAAATTTGTGATCCATAATTTAGAACTCATATTGAAATGGAATCATTCTTTGATTTATAGTTTTCAAATATATAAGTTTCTGACTGTTTATCAGTGTATGATTATTCCACTCGTCCATTGATGAACACCAATGTGAAGCTAATGATCGATCTATCATGGGATATATTTTAAGTAGTTTTTTATATTCAAGGATATAATAGACTGTTATAGGAACCTGATGCATCCACAATCCAAGAAAAATTGAATGACATATTTCCTGCAAAAGGAGAAAAAATATAAAAATAAGATACGGGAAAGGTGAGGTACTATTGAGATTTATCTAAATGCTACAGTTTTGATGCCACTTAATCCTAGTAAAAGGTCAAAAAAATTTATGCACCCACATGGGATGTTTAATTAATTTTGGAATTTATCATATTAGATATTTATTTATCATATTATAGACTTACTAAATAGACATAGTAAAGATGAAATGTGAGGTTGAACAACCATGAAGAACTACAATATGATAAAACATTCAATTCAAACACTATTAGAGGATTACTAACATTAACACATACTATCTTGTTTTTATACAACAAATTAATTTTTATTTAAATAAGAAAAATAATAAAGGATAAAATAAAATTTAATGGAATTTTGAAAAAGGTAATCGTAAATCTAAATTTTAATCGTCATATGGATTAGTATGTAAAGTCATGCAAGGGTCACCATTTTTTTCAAACCAATTAGATATACCAATCTTAAATCCATCCCATAGTCTATGTATAACTATTAGTATAGATTCATTACTCATATATTATCTACAAAAAGCATCACATGCTAAATTTCATAACCTCCTAATTTTTATTTTGGTATGGTTCATTCAGCTTCATCTCCCATGATCTAATCATTGTAATAGAATGTTATTAAATGTTGTTTTATCCTAATTTAATGATATAGGTTTAACAATCATAAATTTATTGATTCATTGGGTTTAGAAACACACCAAATCTCAACCCTTATCCCTATGTTGAGTAGTAGTGTAGTACCATGTTGATCAAAATAAAGGAACATAAAACATTTTTCTTATAATCATGAAATGGATGAAAAATAAGAAATCCAAAATTCCTAAAAAAAATAACTAATCAAGACAAATAATTAAAATAAATTAATGTATTCTAAAACAAACTTGAAATGAGGAATCAATTGAGGAACAACAATAAACAATTATGAACCTCAAATGGTATCAAAGGAGTTCATTAAAACAGAATGACAAAGAATGAATAATATATGAAGAATGGCTAAAAACTCAAACAGATTCAAATAAATAATTAAATGAAAGAATAAAAAAAATTATGTGGGAATGTGATGAAACATTAAAAATAAAATATGATTAAATTTTTTTCTTCAGTGCTATAGTGTGTATCAGAGTAACTATAATATATATAGTCTGTAAAGTACATAACATCTTAATACTTCACATCATATATTGGATACATTTTCTTTCGTATCTACATTTACATTAAATGTAAGAATGATACGTGTCATGTGGTTGAGATCCACAATTTCTTCTACCAAGTTAGTATGTATCATTGAATCTATTGGATCTAGAGCATAATAGGTCGTGTAAATTCTTCACATTTGTATATTGTTCACCTTCAATGGGATATTTATTTTTACATTCACACGATGTGAAATATATGTACACATCATGCAGTAGCTTCATGTCATGTATGTTCATCACAGGTTCATTAATGTATCAACAAAAATGATATGAATGCGAAAAATATGCCTTTTTAATCATTTTTGAAATTTTTATTTCCTTCTAAACATTGAGTTTAAATTATAATTTTATTAAAAAAACCTTAACCAAGTGTTTAGTTGAATAAAATATTAGACACCATTAAATAAATCAATAAAAACCTATATATAGATTCATCTTATTAGTGTTCTATGAAAGGGATAAATACTTTTGTATGAAGGAAAATATAGATATGGAGGTCAATGGTCTATAAGGATAAATGAGAGTTATTGATAGAAATTTATCACTTTTGTTGGATAATATATTTATACCGTAGTGACCAATAACCTATCGTAGATATATTACTATATAGACTCAAGAACATCTCCCTAAATTCTACTATGAATAAACTATATAAGTACACATTAACCATATAATAGGAAGATTACGACTTTAAATTAGATTCATACACCAATATATAGAATAATGAATAATCCATATCAAATCATAGTAGAAAAATAAATAAAAACAGGTAGTAATATACATGATATTACAATACCAAACATATAATTGATCACATACCAGGCCAATACCAAATTAAATATAATCCAACAATAAAAAAACCAATAATTTCCCTATTACATCCCTAAATATGTACATGTACTTTTTTTAATAATACTTATTGAAATATGGTATACATGTGGACCAAGTTACCAGTATAGGGTTTGAGCATAAATAAAAATTGGTTTTAACCATGAACACTAGATATATGTCATCATATTTATGTGTAATCATGAGGAAATGGAATAGAATATAATAAATTGTTTATTGAGTATTAATGTTTTATATTGGTTTCTATGACACTCAAGAAGATACATACACACATCATGTCTTCATATGATATCCATTACACCCAAAACCTAACCATGCTACCTTTAACACCTTGATGGAATCCATATATGGAATTATTATATCTTAAAGATCCCCAAAAATACCCATAAACTAAGTGTAGGGTGGTTTCCAAAAAACACAGCACAGTACCCATAGATACTTGGAAGGGTCACAGATCCACCATCCTCAACCAATCAATAACAACTCTAGAGGGGTCCATCGGTCATCTATTGAAATATAATATGATCTATCACCAAGTTAATACCTATATTATGACCAAAGACACTCACATAATAGTCCAATTCATGCCTACTAATTCATGAGATGTGTTAAAATTTAATCTTCTAAAACTCAAGGGAATATTGCATGGAAATTCCCCAAGATAAATAAATGTTAAAATAGGTTATTTTCCAAATACTCTCATCATAGAATAATCATCACACCAACCCATACCCATAAAAAATAGGTATCACTCCCCCCCCCCATAACATTCAATTCCCAAAAACTATATGAAGTACCTCAAAATGACCCATCCTATTAGACATTAGAGATTTTATAAAAAAACATGAAAAACACATATCCAAATCCTAACATATATATCACCATATCAGAAAATCATGTCATATATCATGGATACCATATCACCCCATAGTTAAATAAATCTCATCCCTCATGTAATCCACAAGGAACTCTATACATATCTTTGTCTCTACTCATTGATAACACTAATATTCTGTTACAAAATAGTAACATCACATCCTAAATTCTCTTCATGTGATGTCTTAACAGATTCCCATGATCCACACCTAGAACACATCATACATATCCTATGTGAGATTTCAAAATGCACAACGTATTTTAAACTCACTATGTCATCCTTTTTTAATCCTATGAGCCCTTATCTCAATAAATTTTGACACTAACACATGCTCTTACATTAGGAGGGAGTTCCCATAATTAATAGAGATACAATGGCCTATCCCACTATCATATAGCCCCATGAAACAAAATTTTACCCACTAGATCATGATAACCGAACAAGAGAATTCATCATCTCGACACAAGCCCATTGAATTTCTAATGGTCTCACATTGTCCTAAATAATACACCATACCAATGGTGACCAATCACCAAGAAATACCATCTCATACTTGTTTCCAATAACCATTATACTATGCATTGGATATGTAGATCGATCCTCTCCCATCTTTATATGGAAATTTTTGTACCAAAGGATCATTCTATAACTAGAACATTATGAAATCATACATTTTCAGAAAAAAACTTTGTGTTTTTATTATATGGGCCATCAACCATGAAAATAATGTTAACACCTTACTTTACTCTGTAGATTCAAATCATGAAATTAAATAATCACCTTCATTCCAAGGAACTTCACTCACATAAAGAAACATCATGAATTAAAAACAATGAATCTATTATTAGTTAACCTATTTGATATAAATAGGAATTATCCAAAAAAACTCTATGGGCATCAACCAATAAATGAAATCATGGGAATATTGATGTTATCCAATACTAAAGAATCCATAAATCTAGAATATGAAAAATACTAAAATTATATTATATATAATTGTTTAATTTTTCATAATATTTCATAAAACAAATGGAATATAAAGAAATTGGTTTACTATTATTATAAGCACATCTGATTGTGTAAAAATAGTATCTCAAGGTTTTCTATATGATAGTATAGATAAGTAACAATAATTACATTTCAATTAAACTAGGATATAGTATAATCGACACCACCCAAATGAAAAATTGGAAAATACCAAAGCAACATAGGAATGAATTATTTGAGGGGGGTCATACTTAGAACCAAAATAAAATTCCACCAAGAAACACCCCTGATCACAGGGTAGGTGGGAGAGGGGAGGAGTTGGCTGTTCACCCATCCAACTCATTGTCCATCGACCCATAACAAAGGGATGGGTTGATACCCACTTTTTAATTTAACAAATCTACCAAAAAAATCACATTCATCATATGTGTTTAAACCTACATCACAGTAGTAGAAGAGGAATGTCCCCAATACTGAATAATTCAACATAGAAACATGATTATGTGTCTGAAGGTATTAATGTAGGCCCCTATTGTACCTATGTCACTTTATCCCCCACCCACATTCCCCCAAAACCCAAAGACACCTCATTTTCCTTAAACCATATTTTTGAATGCTTTATTGGACATTAAACCACAGGAATTCCTAATCTGAGTCCCATTTATAAAATTAAAATTACTACCTTACAAAAATTCAATCACATTCCAAATACATAGCCACCTGATATCAATGGCAGATTTAAACTTTACAAATATAATGTTCCACGTCCAGTGTAATCTATTTTCATCCTTGAAACTGACTCTATACATATGTCAATTGTTAATTATAAATACACAATGAGTGATTCATATATAAATTGAAAATATTTTCCAATTGTTCACATTGATCAAAATTATAAAATTTAAAAAAATTAAATCAACTATCTCTCTACTAACATTAACAAACAAATGATACTCCCACACACTCATCTTTGCTGAATCACCTCTTTCTTTAAATGATTCAAGATAAGGATTATTGTTCTCTTGATTACAAAAAATTTATCTTAAAGGGAGAATAAATACTATTGTTTTCTCCACTATATATATATCTTATTGAAAAAAACGTTCTATCTTCTCACCAACCATATAAATGTATCTCACATGATTTTTCTGACATAGTTACACTATTAAAATATCTAACCTCATGTAATAACACAATCCATAAATCCTATGGATGATTCATTCCAAAACACTTACTAATACATAATGTTATTATTTTAATGAAAATATTCATCACAATTTGGGTTTTCACAACATAAACCATAAGTGGGGTTCTTCATGTACCAATAGCCATGACACTAACCATCCTTAATTCATATAAATATTATCCCAGAAGATAACGTCAAAACATTTCATCACATAAATCTCAACTAGTACAATGTGATTATATTGGAATTCACCCCTATCAAAGTAATGATATTGGTTTACCTACAAAAAATGTCACAATATTGCATTACCACATGATCCACTGAAGAAAAAATTTCTCCCA
The DNA here is from genome assembly GCA_963277665.1 of Viscum album. NCBI lineage: Eukaryota > Viridiplantae > Streptophyta > Magnoliopsida > Santalales > Viscaceae > Viscum > Viscum album. Next base: position 448,479,507 of record OY728160.1, read on the forward strand.
CTGAACCATGCAACAAACTATGAATCTCACCATCTATCATGTCATGAGTCATGGTTAACAAAAAAAATCATCTTTATATCCCACCATGATCACTGTGTGTTTGATGATAATGAATTTACACCAACCTAGACAACATCTATATCCTAAATATTTTATTATACAAGGAGAAAAATATTAGTGTATTGTTTAACAACCATGTACCCTAGGGTCTCCTTGATTTTAATATAACTAGTCTTTCATAAGAAATACGCTTCAAACATGAAGATAATTTTCTTAAGAAAATTTCAATTCTATCTGTGATAAGATTACCATTATTATATCTCTAAGAAGATAATTTCTTACATTACACTGCCAAAAATTTTTCCATCACCAAAAACTATGACCAGACATGGTCACCCTACAAATATCTAAGCACCATCGCCCAACACAAATCATGGTCACCTGATACATGATCATCTATAAGGGTGTTATTTAATAGCAAGGTGATCCCAATATAAAAATTGTATTTCATTATACCCCGCATAAATTTATGACCAAACTGTATCCCAAACTCCATGTCTTTAACTCTTTAGGATCCATTCATTCTCCCAAAACACTCTAATAGTTGGCCTCTCAAAAAATCTATTCTGATGAATTTTCTCAGATTAACTATACCAAAATATCTTGAATCTACAATTATGTCACCTACAATCATCTAAGGATATCCCTAAAATATTTAAATCCATGTGAATATATTTTGGGGATACTCATAGCACAAAATTGATCCCAAAAAACTCATTATGAGGAATAATGCACATAATTATAAATAAACTCACACACTTACCATTCACTAATTATTGACAAATCCATTCATGAAACATTTCCAATGAATACTTTCTGAAATATATTCTCTAATTAACACTCTCTTATTCAGGGTAGAGTGATCTTCCATGTGCATTGTCATATGTACAGGTCTGACACATAACTGAATATATTGAAAACATAATTTCCATGTGCTCATACGCAACTTTATCACAATTCTGGAACCAAGTTTCCTTGATTAATATCCACTCTATCATTGCCACACATTCATAACTACATAACCATGTCCCACTTTAACAACCTCCTAAGGAAATATAGGAATTGATTTCTCATTATATGGATAATTACATAACCACCGAGTTCATGAGAGCTATCACATAAAAAATGATTTTACACTCCTAATCCATCCAAATTGTCTAATAAATTATTTAGAGAACCATTACTATAGGTATATATCCTTAAATTAAATTTTTTCGTACATTGATTCCATAAGTACTTGATGTGATTCACATTAAAAATACCAATAAATTTACAAGACTTTTTCAACAACCCCTTAGGGTTTTCCACATGACCACCGAATTTAGTTATGTATATTTTCACAAAGATTATATATGGGAAAAAATATATTACATATCATTGACACATAGAATAACCCAAATAACATCCAAATTAACCAAAAAGTCCAATAGTTTTATTAACACTCATATCAATACTCATCTAACCTCTTTAGAATAAAATTTCATCATTAAGTAATTATAGGGGAATTAAAATTTTGAAACAAAAAAATGTTTCACTATACATACCATGAAAAATGGAATATATTTATATAATAATAGAACCTCCCACACTAGAATTCACAAGAAATTTTGTAGAAAATAAATATATCATGGTAGAGTTGAGTAGAGTTTCAAAAACAAGTTATATGAGAAAAATATATGTTGTTTGTCGATGCATTAATCTGTGGACCCATAATTATTCAATTCCCATTGGTAAGAACCTATATATAATGTGAATCTAACATGACTACTATGATGAATATACAAGGCCTATTAATAATGATCCATGATCCAAACATGTTAGTTATTATAATATTGCAATAGGCCAAGAACATTAAAGCATAATCATAAAAATCCACATGCATCACCCATGGTAAAATCATTGTTCTTAAAACATTGAAAACCATTTAAAATAAAAATCCCATTATTTACTTGGTCTCTATATTGGAACTAGTTTTGTTGATGCTCTAGTTTGGAATATATCACATTATCACACATATCTATTTATATCATGTCTATTGTCTCATATATACATAAAACAAGAGGAACAATTAATACCACATTATATAAACCAATATCATAATATATCTGAGATTGAGTGCCACTTGTCCTATAACACCCCACAATTGTGAGCGGTTATTTACTAAGGAATATGGAATAATATATTCAGGTGAGTGACCATTCCCTCAAATCAGAGTCATAAAATAGTGAAAATAACCAAGAATCATATATATCATAATATATTATGTAAAATAAATAAAATGGTAACATTATAAAATATGTTCTCATATAAAACATAGAATTAATCTCCAACTATTCCAATCAAAAGAAAAAAATTCCAAAAAATATGACACATCCACAATGTACTTTTTACATCCTTGATCCATAGACTCTCTATATTCACATACAAATTGAGTTTCACACACATGAACAACAATATTTACCATGCATATCATGAAATATATATATAAGGTACGCATACAAATCAAAATTCCCATATATTATGTAAGTTTGAAACATACTACGATCTCCCAAAGAAACCCTAATATAATACATTACATTAATTTTTTTTTCATGTGGTGAAATATATATTTAAAATATATTAATATTGATTCATTAGGCACTAACTAGCTGAACAAAAAATCTAATCATGTACACACCCACACACATGTGAGGTCATTTGAAGCCAATCTAATCACTGAGTCACTAACCATACGTACATCATCTCTATGTGGGAGTCCACCCTTGGCCTCAACCCAACATATTTATTCCTTACCCATTCCTGGAAACATAGGATAGTGAAGAATACTTAACCTCAATCCAATACCTATAGACCCTATAAGCATTCAAATGTTAGATATTCTTGATCCATCACTAATCACTCTATGGGGGATTCAATGATCATCCATCAAAATTAACTATGGAAAATCCACAATGATAGTCAACTTTCATGACCCAATACAATATTAGAAATTTGAATTTCATACACCCCATCAAATGAAATGTGTGACAGAATCCACTTATGGCACTCAAAAAAATGGAATTGACTGTCCACTAACACATTCCGTATATGGAAAGGTTCTAGACATGATATTAACTTCAAGGATCGTTTTATAGATCAAACAAACCCTACAAATAATTGTGAGTCCCATCATGCTTATACACCCTCACAGAGTCGTGGAAGGCCATCACACTATCCCATACCTAAAAATACTGGTGATGACCGAAGAACATTTATGCACAAAGGGACTCAATTCATTACATATCCCACTAGCTCATCACAATCTTGACTAGTCCCCTACCAGTTTTCTACACCTCAATACCTTATATCACAATACTAAGGGTTCCAAATAGGTGTATCTAACTAGTTATCATCACAGGTCTCCAATAACACCCCTTTCCTTTCACCCACTATTGTGATTGTTACCCGAAGTTTCCAATAACAAAGCCACTAAGTCCAATACTACCACTATAAAATTACCACATTAAACCCATATCATTATAAATAGGAGAAATCTGAAGTAGTCATTCTTTTAAATAATTGAAATCCAAATCACATTACCCAACCACTTCACATGACCAACACCTAGGGTCCCATATGACATCTCCTTTGGGAGATCCATTAGCATGTTACCTGAAGAGAACCTACTCCATTTTCATATTCCATACCCAAAAAGAAATATACCTCACACCTCATACTCCAAGACTCACCTATGACCTTAGAAAAGAATTACCATCATCTATGGGACATAAAACAATCTCTCCATTTTCATCAAACCACAGTATACAAATACCTACCCCAAAGATATTGGTAACACAATATAGGATATCTCTATCTCCATGAATAACCAAATAAATTATCTTTTATCCCATCATCCTTATTGAGACCCTAGTCCCTTAGAGACTAATTCATCCATAATTCCCAAATAATCCAAGATATTATTAGTATTTATTTCAAGCATAGGATGCCAGACTCCATCCAATCTCATCTACATAGGTGTCTTTTGGAATCAAAACCTTATTCCTAAAATTATTCATTCTGTATTCATGTACATGCACATGTAAAACGTATGGGTTTTTATTATATGGTAAACTATCATTAATCATGGAGTTAACCACTTTATGGGATCCACTATGCCATTTCCAAGCCCTGTCCAGGCCATCAATGAATTTAAGTCATCTCCCAAGACATTTATCACGTGAAGATATATAAATATTTAATTATTAAAACATTGTTATTAATTAACACAATTAATAAAAATATGAATAATGCATAATAACTCACTATGAATAAATATCTCATTATATTAATTTCCCAGTACATGCAGTCCACTCTCAAAGATCCCATTAATATTTTCTCCCAAAAGGCTCCTAATGATACAACCAATTTATTTCACAATTTCCATTAAATCCATAAATACAATATGAAAAATAATACAGTGATGTAAATCCAAAGAAACATATTTGGATGGTGTACATAGAGTTTATTAGGATATCCTCTCACTAATATGAGTAACATCATCTTCATCATCTTTAAATTCAACAATAATTTTGTAGTATAGACTCAAAAACCAAACAAAAAGTAAAATTGCGGCCTGATGAAGGTACTGATGCAAGGAGGGAGAATCTTAGCTGGGATTAACACAAAACCCAACCACTAATCAACATAGATTAAGGGGATGTAGAATAATGGAGGGGTCAGAAATTTAACCCACTCAAGCCTAGTCTATTGTCCCAATGTATGGTGGATGGGGATGAGAACAATTTAAATTTATAGAACCCCCAAAAAAATTTAAAAAGTGAAATGAATGTGTAACTTGATAAATAACTATGGAAGGGGGATCAAACATCTGTCTCAACATATCATCATATGTGTCTTGATTTATTATGTGATGTTCCTACACCATAGATTTATAGAACCCTAGATTCCCCATTCCATGTTTAGGTGAAATTTTATGCACATTTTCGATACATATTAGAAGGTTTATTAATGAATTGTATTATAATACACTGGGTTTTGGTTTGTTTTTGCAGGAATTAGGATTTCCAAACAAAAGAGAATAAATGATGAAAATGTCTCGGAAATAATGATTACACATTTTGTTTCTCAATTTAATGATCTATGTTATTCAAAATTCTGAATCGCTCTAAAATTGAATTTCATAAATGATGTTCAAGATTACATGATTTGCAACCATTTAAGTCTTTCCTAGTTATTGTTTTGAGAACATTATTTAGCAGCAATGTATGATCTATTTACAAAGTGTAAACCTCAATTACATTAAGGGAATATGTAGAGACCCAAACAATTTAATCTATTACTATAAATACATGACTCTCATGAAATTTACAACTCATATTTATATATATTTTCATCTCTATTGTGCAATAGTGAATCAGGATGTCCTTGTTTTCTATAATTTTTCATCTCATGTTTTCATTCATTTTTTGAAACTAGTTTTACTTAATTACATTAATTGTTTTATTGAATCTATGTGAATTTTTTAATTATTTTTCATCCATTCATAAAACATTTAAAAACAACATTTATTTATGAGAGAATAAATGATGAGAAAGTGTAGAAAAAAATTATTATTCATTTTGTTTCTCAATTTGATGATCTATGTTATTCAAAATTATGAATCTCTCTAAAATTGAATTTCATACATGATGTTAAATATTACATGATTTCCAACCATTTAAGGCTTTCCTAGTTATTTTTTTGAGCATATTCTTTAGCAGCAATATATGATCTCATTTACAAAGTGTAAACCTCAATTACATTAAGGGAAAATGTCGAGACCCAAATAATTTAATCTATTACAAGAAATACATGACTCTAATGAAATTTACAAGTCAGATTTATATATATTTTCATCTCAATTGTGAAATAGTGAATCAGGATGTCCTTATTTTCTATCATTTTTCATCTAATGTTTTCATTCATTTTTTGAAACTAGTTTTACTTAATTACATTAATGGTTTTATTGAATTTATGTGAATTATTTAATTATATTTCATCCATTCATAAAACATTTAAAAACTTATTTTATTTATGAGGTACTCTTTCTACAATGTACCATGTTCTTCATCATTGCACACATGTTTCTTCATTGCTTCGTCATTTGAAGTATTTTATTGATGGTCTATATATTTTATTAATTATGAATTTCTTATTGTTATTATTCCATCATGAGGAAATAGTTACATAATAGATAATTATTTTTACTTCATTTTAATATTTAATCTTTCATATTTAATCCTGGATTGTTTCTCTTGTAACAACGTTATGATTATGCATTGCATGTATAATACCATCTCTATTTTAATCATCACCGCCTTGCACGAAAAAAATCCACTTAGGGTTATGGATCAAGAGTATGGTTTTTTATAAAGTAAATGAATATCTATTCTGAATATTGTTATCAATGTGGGTAGTAATTATTTTTATAACAATTCTTGATCATATAATTTCACAAAAACAATACATTGGGAACTATGAAAAATGAACACGACCTAATTTGAGTTGAGTACGACTATGACCATTTTAATTTGTTGCACGTATAATATTGAAGCGTCATGCTTCTATGATGTCAATTACATATTATCGATGAGATATCTTAAACATAGGGAGATTTAATTAGTTCAACCAAAATCCAATTGGGGACTTTTGAACTTGTCCTCAGCTTAAACCATATGACCATTCCATGTTAAATATTGAGTTATATTTTCCCAAGATCTGTAGAATTTACAATTTTTCATTATTTATTAATCTGAAAAAAATTACAAACTATAGAGTATTAGTAAGCACCCTATGGGAATAGTGAAAGTATGTAATACTTCTAATGATTTTTTTGAATGAATTTAACAACCAGATGACCTTGTGGGATTAACCCCGCACTACTACATTACTATACAAACATAGTAAATATTGTATTTTCATATAAGTTTTAATATGATCTCTGTCGATGTGAATTAAAATATTCATGTGTGTGAGTGAAATTTGGGAACAATTTATTGGGAAAACTATTTCTCATACATAATGACCAGCAAATCATGTTCTTATTATGTGACGCCTCCCACATTATTCCTGGAATCCCCATTTCCATTTAATTGTATTTTCTCATTATATTTAACAATTTTTTCTCTATTTATATATATTTTTCTATTTTTTCACCATGGATAGTCCATGCTTAAGGTTCATTTGACTCACTCGAGATTCCAGGATAGAATAAAAACTTTTATTCAACATCATGATATGTAGAAACTGGGATGTAAGCCTTTATTCCAAAATTATTGAGCACAATAATTTTGTTTTTCCACATTGGCATGATGCCAATTTATCATCATCTATAAATAAGGAGGAGTAACCAGTGCTGAAGAAACACGCTTTTATTAACAATTTTTGTTCATTTATTAGTGGTGTTGTCCCCTTCATTGTGAACTATCCAATTTAGGTGAAGACATTTGAAATAAAACACGGTGTCATTCATATGATCCCGAATGTGGGAAAGTCTAATAGGTTCAGTATGAAGTCACCCATGTACACATTTTAAAATTTATTGAGGTTTATGATGGAATTCTCAATAAAATAATATCACCAGACTACATTGTCTTAAAAGTATTACCTTTCTCCTTGTGCGATAAATCCTTGTACATTTTAAAAATTAAATCTCTAGAGTCAATTATGACTTTTAAAAATGTAGCAATGAAGATCATAAGGATGTATTTCCCACCCATCCATACATGGATGCACCTAAATGAAATTAAACACATCGACCATGTGAATATAAAATCTTCAAGGGAATATTGGGAAAGATTCAAGGAGCTAACAAAAAAATTCATACATCACTAAATTGATATGTGGTTTCATTTAATATTGAATTAAATGAAACTAGCTCGATGCATGAATTGTAGTAGAAGTCACTACTGATGGAGGCCTTATATGTGAGTCAACAAAAGTCATCCATGAAATTCGGGATGAAGTCTCTCATAATACCAGATAGTGAATAAGTTATCAGGGACCACCCTGAGGTGAATTCATTAAGTAAATAAAACTACTCACCCTAATCTCCATTTTGAGGATCCAACAAATAATTTTGAATCATTTCAGGGACCTGCCACACCAACACCCCCTAGTAATCTAGTAATGGACATAAAATCTTGTAAGATCTATAGAGGCCTCAATTTTAACCACGATTGTAGGATGTGGAGTGAACAAAAAAAATTCAAGATTGAAATGATTTAAATTAAAGTTAACAAGTCCAATAATACCAAATACCACAATAATTACATATGAATCATAATTACTCGAAAAGACCAACATAGAAAAAAAAACAGTTTCAGTCGAAATTATAGTTGAAAATGGCCATAATGAAATTGTGGACCACCTGGGTACCATCGAGAAGGTCTAAATCCATGATTAAAATAGTAGTTCCAACAACCATTCCTTAGATCTAAATAGTACCCACCGAAATCACGACAACAATTACAGAATTCTCCACTAATACCACCTCCTCATGCCTAACCTCCCCTAACAAATCATGTGATACTTTTTATTACATTAATAAAGAATGGATACAAATTACCTATGACCCAATAAATAGAGATGAAAACCCACAATTTATCACTAAAAATCCTAGAAAACAAAATGGTCCAATTTTCAAAGATAAAGTATGATCAGATATCGAGTACTCTTCCTAGTAATATTTTGGCTCATCTGAGGGAGGAATCTTAGGTTATAATAGTCAAAATTAAAATTATGACGGATTTTCAGCAACCATGAGGAGTTAATGAATAACACATAATAAAATACAATGAATGTAGATAGGATATATCTCAAAATCTAGAACCATACGAGGATGCTCTAATTAAAAAATCATTAAAAGGATGATGACTACATGGAGCCTCCCATATTCAAGACACCTATCCTCATTCCTGAAAAAATGAATCATTGAAAAGAGAAGGGGACCCTTTAATAATTCTTTTACTTAGTTAAATAGTTTCATATAAATTTCCCACTTACAGAAGAAACATCACAATTACAAACATATGCACTATTTCTATAAATGTTCTCCAAGAAATAATATTGATGAACTAGGAATCAACCATATGAATAATGAATAATCTATAGTTTTATAAAATAATTTTCCTCCAAAAATGTGAGAACCTAAAATTATCTCACTTCCATGAACTACTGGGGAATGTAATATTGAAATATCATTTTTCAATCAAGGAAAAATTATCAATCTAATAGTCGTAATGAGTTATATGAATCTAGTGCTTAGTGAAATGAAACAAAAAATAATCAAACTCAAACATGTAGAACATTTAGTCATACATTAGCATGGATTTTTCGAGGAAATGATTGAAATGGATTAAAAATTAATTTTTTATGCATATTATCATTTTATTCTAATGAATAATTCTGGTGAAATCACCCTCATTCTTGAGAGAACATTTTTTTTCCAAAGGAAGTGTGATTATTTATGATAACATGTGGAGAGTGATTTTTGGATTGGGTGAAGATAAATTAATGTTAAATTTTCAGAATGATGTTAAGGAATTATATTGAGAAATTGTCACACCATTTATCATTCTAATGAAATAAAACTTTACGTGAAAATTGAATATAATAATAACATACCAACTCATATTGAGAGAGAATATGTTCTCTCAGAAATGGGAAATCTACTTCACCCTTGAAAAAAGAGTTCATCCGGTATTTCATCCCCTCTATTTTCAAAAATAATTTAATGAGGTGGATTTTTTCAAATCTAATGTCTACTAATTCTGAATATGTTTACATATATACAATAAAACATACTTGATTAGGGGGAGACCAATGATAGTTTAAGATAACTTAGAGTAGACGTTATGATATTTATGGGTCACTTAAAACTATTCTTGGGGGCCTCATCTAAAAACATAACAAAAAAATAATACATATTCTTTAAGTAATACCCAACTTCCAATGTATACATTAATTTTTTAAAAAACATTAAAATAGTGTACATGGGGAACCCTTTAACCCTATAACTGTATTTTTTCTACGACACACCAGCTCTCCTATCCGTGATTCCTCACAGAGACCATTCCTCCTACCCATTATAAATTAATTTTCCAATCAACATATGTCACTACCTTCCCCACTCCACCACCAACCAAATCATACCTAGTAGATATTTAGGCTAAAAAAGTTTTCATCCTAGAGAATCTATGATGGATTTTCCACCACTAATACATACCCTTCGAAGAGTTTTAAAATTTTACAACCACATCCATTATAATGTATAATCTTCGGACCTCTACCATCCCCTTATCTGCTTCCATACCGACCTTATCTTTGACCCTGATATGTCTATCCTCCATGCTAATTAACCCTGCTGCCTAGAATATGTTCTTGATAGAGGAGTCACAATAATTCAAGGGCCCGACTGCTCCTCCATCTATTGGGATACAATTCATAGACTATGTTTCCATATCCACTTCCACTCTCAACATTCTTACCTCTACCCCACCAACCACTGAGATAGATTCCATCACATTTGTACATACTAAATATGATCTCCCACCCCTAACTCAAGAGGCTAAATTGATATATAAAGAGAGATATAAACACCCACTACTCATGAGATGACCCTTAATGATATTCTATGTATTATATATCTTACTTAGTTTCCTATCTACCCCTCCAATATTTTATGCAAGTTTGGTGATTATATTTTGGACTCTTTGTACTCAATTTATTGATTCATCATTTCACATATTATATATATGGTATACATATTTTTATTCATTATTTCGTGAATTATTTTTCATTTCATTATTGTATTACTTTATCAATTTCTAGTTATTCTTCCTCTTCAATGGTCATCTATGAGACTGTTCAACCACCATCTTCCCATGTACATATGGTTATTTTAAATCCCATTGATTCCGAGAACCAATATTTGGATATTTCAATAGATATATGCTCTCAACATAGGGCCCCACATCAAAGAAAAATGATTAGTTTTTATTGTGTGATATTCATGCTCGTTACTTACCATAAGTGATTAACACTACCAAGAATCCATGATATCTCGATGAAATAGCCACTAGTTATTGTAGGCTATAGAAACTTTATATGAATATGGTTGAAACTTACTGATACTTTTTCCACCTGTCTGGATGAATAAATAATTTATTCCACTTTGTGGGAGGCAAGCATATATGATTTTATTTCATTGTTTTTAATAGTGCACATGGGATTTTTTTTTTATTTTTTTTTTGTTTTTAGTTCACATTGGCTATAATTGTACCCATATATCAGTGTGTATCAAGATTTCCTTTCATTGATATTGATTGTGTTCACCTACCATTGCACTAACATCATCATGCTTAAACCATGTGGGCTAATGTTTTATATAGTTTTGGATTTTTATTTCTAAACAGTTTTGTAGGAACTCTAATTTTGACTCATTTTCCATAGTGTTTTTCCATGGAATAAAATGAATATAGGGAGCTCCTAATTCTCAACAAATCAATTTTAAAATTTCTAGACCTTTTTTCTATGTTATATCTGTCATATCTCTCCCATGATATTTTCCATGATATTCTGTAAACTATTAAACTTTATGTGTGTTAAAGTATTTCATGAGCTTTATAGGCAATACAATTGGATTATTCAAGAACAACATTTATCTAAGTGGAATGTTTCCTAAAATCATGTTTTAAACCTATAAAAACATTAAATCATTTTAAATAAAATAGTTTTTTTAATTGAAAATTTTTTTAATTAATTTTCTACTTATGTTTAAGTTTTTTGAAAGATTAATGAGTTTAGTAATTAAATTTAAATTATATTTTAAAAAAAATAAATTGATATATTACATGATTTACATTCCCCGATTGGTTTCATATATATTTTTATATAACCATTCAAATGAGTATTTTGATCCAAAAATTTCATATTATTTTGTGAGAATAAAATTCAAGTGACATAGAAGGCACGTAATCCTATTAGAACAATCCATGATATATTTTCCAGTATTTGTATGAACCAATAATATAATAATAAAATTGTGGAAATCATTATTGACATATTTTTTTCATGAGGCACGACTTACATTTTTCTTTCGTTTATCCCATAGTTTTCATGATGGAGTTTTAAAATATAGCTATTCCAATTCAATTATCACTTCCTACCCTTCTCATGGTATTCGATATGATTATCATTTTAACTTGTGTGGGATAATTTTCATTTGATAGATACATGATATATTGATTGTGGATATGTACTATTGATTTCTTACCAGAATAAGATTATTGGATCCAGGTTTCCATTTTGGAATTTTTGCCTACGATATTTGTCTAAAAGAAAAGACAACATATTGATTTTTTTGTTTGTGTATTGGGAATGTAAAAATCACCATTTAATGAAAAATTAATCCTATGTTGGATCTTATATGGTTAGGGGATGGATGTGGGATCTAAAATGAACATGACTTTCAATAAATAAATAAAATGGAAATAAAAAAGCAGGAAAATGGTACATTATTTATATATAATTTATTTTATCATGGATCTACATAAGGTTCTTATAAAATGGATAATTTTTATACTATAGGACCCATTCAATTACAATTTTCCTACTTATAATTCATTATTATTTAGAAATTACCCTCCTTTTGAGTTTTATTTTATCTTATCTACACATCATCCTTCATCCTCTGAGTCATTTGAACCCTTTTTATTGAAATAATCATGATTGATTGTGTATTTCTAATTATGCTGTGGATATGTTATAACCAATGAAAGACTCTAGTTAGGAACATTTATTAAGGGTATTTTCATAACTCTAGTTGAATCTTACCCTGAGTTATGTTAGAAAATTTATTGTCAGGTAAATTGAAGAAATGGTGTACAATATAAGGAAGGGGCATGAAATTTTATTTTAAAGAATAAGAATTAGGATAATGAATTGAACCACGAGGGGTGAATGATTTTAAATATAGTATTGATTATGAATTACTGACTTTTTATTCCTAATCATAGTTTTGTTTGATTATTTTTAATGCATGTTTGTTTTTTTAAATAATTTCCTCTTTGCGAATCACTTTTGAGATTCATTTTCATTGAGCCTAAGAATTTGTTCATGAGTGGATTAATTATATTACATATAATTGTATATAAATTTTTCATAAATATTTTTTTTATTATTAATGAATTATATTATGATTAAGTATGTTTTCGTTTGTTTTCTTAGGAATTGATAATTTTGGGAACTAAATAATAACCACAAAAAATCTTCTGAATACAACATTTACACACTATATGTCTCAATTACACAAAGTCCAACTTTCAAATTTTATAATCCCTACAAAAGTTATTTTGATACAGGATGTGCTAATATTAATATACGTTCAACCTTTAGAGGCTCACCTAGTCAATATTTTGAGTAGATTCTATGATCGGAATAGTGGATCTCAGTTATAGAGTCTACAAATCAATTATAAGATGTAAATATGTTCAGTCCCAAATCATTTATACTTGAACATGACATACATTACATGAACATAGTGTAATTATTGGGACTATTTATATTTTCAAAACCTCTACACAATTGAGAGTCTAGATGTTTTTATTTCAAATAATTTTTAATCTCCATATTTCATTCATATTTTCACAAAACTACTTTTTTTATTCCTTCCATTTTATAATAAAATCTATGTTAGTTTCTTAATCAATTATCATTTATTAGTCAACAATTGAAACAATTATTTTCTCCCAAATCCACATTTAGCACTGTACCAAATTTTTCATCAAAAATTTTATCATCCATTCTTTATTTCAATATTTTCTTTAATGTTTTTAATTATGGATGTCTAATTATGCATTATTTCATTATGTAAAATGATTTCATTAGTAGATAATAATTTTTTCAAGAATTTTTTTAATTAATCCTAGTTATTTAATATTGGATTTTTATCTTACAACATCTTTATAATTATACATATCACATATAATACCTCATTTATTTGGATCATTGCCTCCATGCGTCGAAAATCTTGTTTGGGTTAGAGGTTGATAGTTGGGGAATTTTCAAGCCTAAATAAATTTTTTATATAAAATTGGTAAACTATGGTCTACTAATTAAGTTATTAATAAATTTTCATCGTACTATTTCACACAATCATTCCCATTGGTTGTTTTATAGAATGATCCTCACAAAGGTAGAGTTGAGATTGAAAATGACCATTATCTTATGCTTGTTTCTTTCTATAATCCATTTGTAATACCTCAATGTTGATAGTTATAATGTTGAAATGGGATTGATACATCATATATACATTTAATTGGTTTTATGAGAACCAATTGGTGAATTTTGAACCAATTTTGAAGCCTATTCCATAGGACCAATCCATGTTAATTATATGATTATCTTTTTCCAAGAGCCCTAAAATTGACTAGAGTCCCTAATTTATTAATCTTAATTTTTTCTAAAGAATACATATTATTATAAAATAACCAAATTAAACATTGAAAGTGGGGAGTCCATCCAATATTTTTTTAAATGAATGATGTACTTTATGTAGTAATTCTCTGATCAACCTCACACATCTACATTAATATTCCCTTGAATTAAATGTGGTTTTGGACCTATAAATTAAAATATGATCTCAGCCCATGGTAAATAATGGATGTTTGTGAAAGACAAATTCCTCCCCTAACATTAAATAGAAACTCTAGGACTATACCTAGGCCTCTATAACCATCCAAGAAAACTATTTTATGATATTAAAACAATCAGGTTCCAAATCCGATTTTGGTTAATCAAAATCAACCATCCACCAAAAAAATATAAACAACTTCTAAAAACAGAATGACTTCAATTCAATTGGTTTATTTTATTTCATCAAATAATAGTATAATTATGAAATTATTTAAATTATGAAATGTAAAAAAAAAAATTTATTTTAAAAATGAAATGTAATCATAAAAATGGGCTTGGAATAACACAACAGAATATAATATTTATAACCCAATATAGAAGAATTTTTGTTAAGTAATATGTAATAGATTGATTAATTGTTAAATAAAAACCCATTAAAGGATAATATTTCATTTGAATATTTATATATAATTCATAATTAGATTCAAATGATAAAAAATAAAAAATTGCTATTATATAAATTATTCGAAATAAACCATGGTGTATAATAAGAAATATGTCTCATGGAGTGAAAATTTTGGATAAGAAATACTAATTGCGATCCGGATTCAGTCTTTGAATTTTCCTATATTCTAGAATATCCAAATTTTGTTTGTTAAAATATATAATATTAAACATATGCATTCATAATTCATTTAGAAATAGAAATTTATTATCATATTTTTCTAAATAATTATATGTATTCACAATTATGTTTTAAATGATGCATGAGAATTGAATTAGTGTATGCTAATTTTGATTAGTTTAACAACTAGAGGGAGTATTTTTATTATATGTAAAATACCATTTAAAATCGTCATATAACATTAGAATGTAATTATTATATTTCAGTGTAAAAAAATACACTATGCTCCAATAGTAAGTCATAGAATAATTTTATTGGGAGTTTTACTTATGTGAATAATCCAACCTAGAAAAGATCACTTTATAAGTAGAGTGATGAGTATTTATTGAGAAGAGTAAATTTTCCATTATAATATATTAATATTAAAAATATTTACATTTTATTATTTTTGTTATTCAAATTTGAATTTATTTTTATAATTAATTAAAATCAATATGGAAAATGAAAAAAAATATTTAATGGAAGTGGTCATCTTCATAATAGGCGATGAATATTATTTTCATTTTTCATGATAATGGGAAGGAATGGTAAATGGTCATTAAAATAATAAAATTTGATTAATGTATTATAATTATAATTATGAGACTAATTTATAATGGTATTTTTCTTTTGGATGATAAATGTTATGAAAAAAATGATAAGGATTGTGTAATACACTCTTTGGGAACATGAATATTCAAATGAAGGAATCCTTGAATATAATGGTCATTGACTAATGAAATTAGATAATAGAAATCTTATTTTATCTAATTATTATTTTATGTTCCAAAATTTATAAAATAACTGCTGAAAATTTAATTTTCATGAATGATGTGATGGGTAGGAAGTGTAATAGCATTTTATGTAAATAAAATGTATCTTTTTTAACACAATTTATTTATCAAAAATGGAATGAAACTAATCATCCTTCAATGTTACCAACAATAATAAATATATTATTTTGGGGTAACATAATTTCTATAAATCCCACAACACGAATATGAACTAAATTTTTAATGACAATTGAATCCTTTTTCTTTATGTTTCTCTTGTTATACAGTTTTTTACCCTGTTGGATAGTTTTTATTCATGTTGGTTAATTTTTTAAAAAAAATCTAAGGTAAATGATCAATAAAAACTTTTATTTTATAAACCATAATTTATTCTCTATATACAACATTTCAAACTCTAAATAACTGAATTTGGTTTTATAAAATCATTTACAATATTAAAAATTTGTATTCTATAAAAATTTTATTCTTTGGTAATATAATTTCGAACATTAAGAGTTCAAAAAATTATTTATTATTGAATACACACACAATATGTATTATTTTATTAATATATAGAATAAAAAATTAGATTTTTATTAAATTTTATAAGTTATTAATTTACAATAATATTCGAAAATTATGGAATTTCAATAAAAAAAACATTAAAAAGAACTGATTGACTATTATTAGGGTTATTCACATTAATCTAAATAAAAATATTCTAATTTCTAAATATCAAATTTAAATTCTTATACAATATAAAAATTTTAATAAAAATATTTCATTCATTATTTTATATCTAATTCCAACATGCGTCAAATACGTTTTTGCTAATATAACATTGAAAAGGGTAATTTTAAATGTAAAATATTACTAAAGGCTCCCAAAAAATTAAACAATGGGTTTACAAGTATATAATAGTATTATTAAATTGATAATATTAAATATTAAAGTTACATATATGTTTACAAAAGGATGTTTTCAAAAAAAAATATTCAAATGTGATGATCATAGATAAATAGCTATATTTTAACTATTCAACTAAAAATCAATAATTTTAGAAAAAATAGATAATTTCACCATAGGATAATGTTTTCAAACTGAATTAAAAATTGTAATTATTCTTGAGAAATAAAAAATCTAATTTATATACATTTAACTATATATATATATATATATATATATATATCAAAAAACTAACTCTGTTGAAATATGAATATTTTAAACAAAACATGTTCTTATGCACATTTTATATACACATTCTAATTGATCAAATTGTTTTAATTTACTATATGTATTATTAGTAAAAATATTTCCTCATAATATATATGTTGAACACATTTTATTTCTATATTAAATGCCAATAAAGATAAAAAACATTGTATTAATTTAGAAAAATATTTTCCAATTCATATGGTTCTTATATGGTCTTACACATAAAAATGTCATTTTCTTGGAATTTTAATTCTTCCCCAAAATAAATACACTATATATCTTGTGGATATTGTAGGCTAGTCTGGTTACATGACCCCCACCATGTTAGTTTAACTATACCGAATAGTTGATGTTGTTTTTGTGTTTTAAGGTCTAATCCATCAGCTATAGTCATATTTTTATCTTCACATTAATTCTGCAATAATTTTTAATTTTTTTGTTAGGTATTTATGTAAGGATTCCAATAAATCATAGTGGAATCATCTTGAGATGATTGGAGTTATTGTTATCCTAGATATAGTTCATTATGATAATATATATGGTTTATTTCTCTTAGATATTTGGTGACTCGATATTGATTTGTCAATTTATTTCAACATCCTATTAAATTAAATAGAATCCACGATGGAAATGGTGAAATATGATAGGGATTTCACCCGATATGATATGGGATGTCCAACTCAAGATTCATACAGATTGCTGGTTGTGGTTCTATCAAGATTTTGTTTCCTAGTTAGTTTATGTCACATATTATTATTTATTAATATTTTTATTAATTAAATATAAGTAAAAAATTATTTCATTTGATATTTTTCAGAGTGAGCAAGGGACTTTTGTGGGTTAGTTATGGATACATTTGAAGGGGCAAGAAAGGTTGATTTGTGACTGTCTAAGGTGGGAGATTTGTGTGCTGAATTAAAAAATTATGAGGTTCATGAATTATATGTGTGGACATTGGTAAATTCCATATGGAATTATGAAAGATTGTTATATTTAATAGGAATGTGGTCATACCATTTGTGTGTGCACCATAATAGAAATGATGATTATATATTCTATTTAAATTAATTTTTTTAATCCACAATGAATTTAATCTCCAAAATAGAAATCCATCAACAAGGATGAAAGAAATTTCATGGCCTCAATAGACCTTTGACACTAGATTTTTGATACCAACCATTAATTGTCAAGCTACTGACAATTATAAAATTCATTCCTACATAATGAAACTAAAGCGAATACAATACAGAATAAGTAAATATTATTTCATGATAGACCTAGTTGTATAAACCCTAATAGTCTTCCAATTCAAGGTTACTGATCAATTTGGGGGAATGGACTTCTGGTTGGCCTAGTTAGAACTGAAATCTTACCTTGAGAGACTGGGATAGTGAGACGGTGGTGGGTTGGTATTCCCCATAGTGATATAGTGATGTAGGTTAGTAAAACATGCAATGGAGAATATATATGATAGGTGTTTAAGCCAACGAAGATTGATTTACAATGTATATTAGATTAAGGACATCACCCATATCACTCTATCCAAGGAGGATTGCGAGGACTCGATGATGGTTACAATATAGATGACTTTTATTCCATCCAATTGATTATTGTTGAGGGAGATAAAAAAATATGGGAATGAGGGAAACTCATGATGTTTGTGTTTTTTAATGATACCCTAGGGACCCATATGGTTACCTTGAGTTGGTTACCCTATTGAGAGGGAGTATACTATATGTATCGTGAGGATCATTGTTATTACCATAGAACAGAGTTCAGTGAATTTAATTGGTTACATATGTGAATATATGAGTGGATCATGGGAGATAGTCATGGGTTTCATGATGGATTAGACATATTTCCACTCATGTTTATTATATATTTAAATTATTTTTTTAGAATACTCCATTGATATATATTTAATTATTAAATTAAAAACATATTATGTAGGGTGTTCCACAACACTAAATGGAACAACCTTCCTATGAGGTATTTGTCACTAATGATAACTCCCCTTGTAAAGAGGTCTATGGAAATAAATAAATCAACCCATATATGGTGGCCTATGAATCAAATGAACCATAAAATTGGTGTTGTTTATGAAATTATGTTTTTTATTTTCATTATGATATGATTAGAGACAAGTTGTCAGTATATGATGTAGATATGTTTGATCAGAGTCAAAAACCCATGGATTGATCATGAATTATTTATTTATTTCAGAATATTATTTAACAATTTTATCCATTAATTTAACATACACATAATACATTCTTTCATGTTATTTATGGGACCACATTATTTTTTCCCTTCAATGTTTTTTTACATAGACACTACTACCATTTACATTTTCCTTTTGTACATGAGCAGTACTCTCCTATTGTAGGAATATATTTGTTAATGTATTGATATCTAATTATCCTTAGTGAGTGATTATATTATATATATTGAGATGAGAGGATGCATGTTTTCGACAGTAGGGACACATTTTTATTTGGATTCTCTATTTATGTTTTATAAGTGATCGACCTCGAGGAAGTATGGTCTCGTATACCTATATGAATGAATTATATTTCATTTTAACATGTTTCCATTACTATTATATGATTTATTCTAGTGTTATTGATGTGAGAGATACTTTCTTACTTTAACATCTATTTATATCTAATATCGTGGTTATAGTCTCCTCATTGTACCACCCCTGACCCCCGCTTCTAGTCAGCAGCCTTGTACAAATTAGTTTTCATGATTATGGTTATGTATAACCACTATCGCCTTATAGTGTAACGACTTATAAAAGAGAAACATCAAAGGATAAATGGAATAAACCTTTTCAACAAGGTGGTCATTTTTTATAAGCATATATTATTTTAACACCACAAGTAGGAGAACAAGTCTTGGAATTATTTTGGTATGAGTGACAATAGGGAAATTTTCATATGGTGTATGTGGGCGAGACAAAAGTACACTAAAGAATATTATTTTTTATGTAGGGGCAGTAATTAGTCCATTATGTGGCCCAAGTGGGTAATAGAATATTGTGTTCTGGGAAAGAAATAAATTTATTATAAGAGTCCCATAGGGTAAAATGACTAGACTCATGGCCCATGTATGTTTTATTGTGATAAATTTCATTAGATAAAAACCCATCTTAATGCTTAAAGTCACTACCAATGTTTTAGGTGTGGTCTCCACAATATTGATCTTGTTCATTACTGGTGGGGGGGTTCAAAATCCATAGAAAAACGAGATCTATATGGATAAATGGTACTATAAATGTCAATAAGATTCACATTTTTTTAGAGCCTACACAATTAATAATATATAGTTATATGAAATTTTCCTAGATAAATTTCAGGATGTCTGACATCCATATATTTTTCCCACGGTGTGTGTGATTTAAGAGAGAATAGGAAAAATGAACTTGATTTCACCTATTGGGGCATTCATTGGTCGAGTAATTTACCCAAATGGGTAATATAATGTGTTCTGATGGGAAGGAATCAATGGTATTTCACTAGTCCTTTAGTGTTAATTGTTTATTTTTATCACCTTAAAAGTGTAGTTCATGATAGCTTCCAATCAATAATGTTCATTCTTCAATTCAATTTCAAATAATTTAGGTTCTCTTTATGACTCCTTTTTTAAATTTATATCATGAGCCCAATCATATTTATGGTTATATTTCATTGTTCAATTTCATCATTTGGAGTGTTCTATTTATTTTAACACATAATGGAACATTCAATATTTAGTTGTTTTATTCTTATTTATATTTTTTACATTTTTTGTAAGAATTATCAAAATATATTCATTGTTTCTTCTAGGAAACCAACACCTTCATAAGAACACCTCAAAAATAAATGTTTATCATTTTTTACAACCTCTCTAAATTATATGAATATTTTTATTATAATTTAACAGAAGAATATTTTTTACACTAATAATCATATATTTTTAGAAGGAAGATTTTAAACAATATTATTTGATTTTATACCTATTCTTTGATTTTGACTATCTTGAGTTTCTAGTACTATCCATAGTATTTTTTTTATTATTAATTAATTAGTATAGTGACCATGATCATAACATATTAAAAACGATTCATTGGAATGACTCATATTTTCTATATATTATTTGTGGATATTATATGGATTATTTTCTTGATCAGGCACTGAGACGGTGTGAGATTTTGAGGTTTGGTGTTTCGAGAATAAATATTTGAAATTTATAAATTATATTAAATATCATGTGTGGTTTTTTTCTGGAAAAAGATGAATAAATCATGAATGGAGGTCCAGAACAAACATTTGATGGAACTATTGAGTCCATTCCTTGGGGGTTTTCTATGGTGCGACATAACATTTATTAAGGTGAGGTTTTTGTAAAATTCTCATCATTGGAAAAAAATCAATAAAATATGTTATTTATATTTATTTAAATTTCATTTACACAATGAAATATCATATTCTATTAAAATATTGTTATATTGGATTCAATGTTTTATCCATTTAAAACCTATTGATCTATATAACCATTGAAGATATATTGGTATAATTTATGATGGAGAATGATAACAAATCAAATATTGATGACTTATGTCCAATAAAAATTGAAGATCTCACCAATGAAAACAACGAAGCTTCATTCTTTTCCAGAAAAAAATAATAATCAAGGTATGATTTTTCTTTTATTTGGATTTATTCCCGTTTTATGTTTCTTATGATGAAAATGAATCAATAAAATAAAAAATTTATCCCTTAATCTTGTGTATTGCGTGTACCAAAAAGTTTAAACCTGTAGATGATAAAATTTAGTTGTGGTAAATTTTTTATTGTTGTGTTTTCTATTCTAACGAATATTAATTGATGTCCTAATTAACATTATCCAATGTCAACTCCTCACGTATTTTATTTTTATTTTCTTCCCCATTTCATCATTCATCGCTTTTGATTAACTTATCTTACAGTTCAACGAACACCATGAAATCAAAAGATGACCCATATTTCTGGGTAAAATTCTTGGTCAGAGTGGATACACAAGAGGGGGATGAATTGAGTTCCAGTCAAAATTTTTGTTAAAATATTTTCTATTTAAAATCCCCAATTTATAAAACAAGTTCAACTGTAGTGAATTTATACAGATTGTAAATTTTCACTTAGCTTCACAAAGATTGATGAGGTCTCAGTTAATTTAACCACAGGATCAAACTAACGTTTAAAACAAACCTACTGATTTACAATAAGTGTAAACACTTGCTAATTTAACTATCAATGTAGCTTTAAAATAGTTTTGTATTTCAAAGTAATAGAAGAAGATTATAAATGATATATGTAGTATACATTAATCATAAACTAAAGATGCACAACAGATGTAATAAGAGGTTCAGTCTCAAGATGAGAATTAGTCCTCTCAAATTTATATAAATTTGATCCACACCCTGGATCGGGGTTAAAAACAGTTTACACAACTGTCCAGGCCACGCAAGGACCACTACCACTGTTCATCATGGGAAAAAATTAGATATCTGGCCACAAAAGGACATATTTTACAGTTGACGTGGGTAAATAAGAGTTATGAATTTTAGAGTGAGGATATTGATATCCTTTAGTTCAGTGCAGGAGATAGTGTGTGTGTGAGATATTCAAAGTACACTACACTGCTCGAAAGTGAATAAAAAAATCACTCAGGGAGAATAGATAAGTGTTTAGAAGTCTCTAGTGATTAGAAATGCAGCTCTAGACTCGTTGGATTCATCAGAATTGATTCTTAATCCTTATATGGTTTTTCAGTTGAAAAACAGAGTGTCGTAGTTCATCTTGTGTTCTACAGGAGAGAAAATTATCTATTGATTCATCGTGTGTTCTTCAGTGGTTTTGGATTGCACTAATGAGAGTTCTTTTAAGGTCTTTCAATCTCCTTATTGCTCAGGATTGTTCTTTTTATTCAGCACAGTGCTCTCGGGTGTATGTAAGTTCTTCTTGTTGTATCGTCACACTTTCACACCACTACTTACACTTGTGTGTGTACTGCATCTCAATCATCCTTATATTCCACTCGTCCTGGCAGTAAGAATGATTCCCTTTTCATAGGTACGAGATACAGTGTCCTGACATGCCAAAAAATATCATTAAATAACAATAATTGCATTAAAACATCAAATATGATTGTTAGTATTATTTAAATAATATTGACAAAAAGTTAAGAAACAGTGTCACAGTGATTATGTAAACGGTGTCTTCTTCACGGTATAGTCTTCACAGTATGTGGTTCACGGTAAGTGCTTCACGGTATGTGCTTCACAGTAAGTCTTTCACGGTAAGTGCTTCATGGGAAGTGCTTCACGGTGTCTCGGACACAGTGAGTAGCTCACAGTGTTTCGGTCACAGTGAGTAGCTCACGGTGTCTCGGTCACGGTGAGTATCTCACGGTGTTTGGGTGACTGTGACTGTGTCTTGTAGATAGTTTGTCTAGTTGTTTCAAACATCACAGTGTATCTAAACTTAGGCAAATATCTGTATTTATACTTAAACTATAATATGCATAATAAGGATTAAGTTTAATCATTAGAGAGTAAGAGAAAATGAATCATAAATATAAAGACATGATAATATAAGTGAGATTTGTGATCATGAATAATACTTGTAAATAAAAAAGAGAGTAATTATCATCATAATATTTGAAAGATTAGCAAGATATGTAATTAATATTGAGATTAATTAACATTAATAGGATTTGTGATCATTAAAACATGATTAATACATGAGGAGTCCAACAATATCCCCCTTTTTGATGATCAAAAATCATGTATTGTCAAAATATAAATGAAATGCAACATATCATATATCATTATAGTAAAAATACTAGTAGTCCTCCCCCTTTTGGGATTATCAAAATGTAAATAAAATGAATGAAAACAATACATTTTTCATTAAAAGGGAGTTCAGAATAGATCATAGAAGAGAAATTCAAATAGGAAACAAGATATGGCATCCCATAAAAAAAAGAAAACAATCTCTGGACTCTTCAGGGATCCACCTATTCCATGCCTTTAGCAGCAGTATGAGCTGGGGATAAAGTAGAAGAAGGCATAGATGTGGTAGACAAAGAGGGTAAGGGTAGACCTTCAAAAAAAGATGGTGCCAAAGTAGGAGCAGCAGAACATGTAGGATGTGGTTTGTCAAGAATGACTGGCCAGATCTAATAAAGAGCTTGGCTGACTGACATGGCAGTTGAGGCTAAGGCAGGTAGACCATGTCTATGGGGTGCAGTAACTAGAGAAACTATAGCAGTACTCTGCACATGAAGATATGGCTTCAAAATATTGATGAAATCAGTAATGATTTCAACACCATATTGTATAGCCTTTTCAAAATCGTCCTTATTCTCGAGGAATTTGCCCAACAATCTGGTGAACTCTGTATGTTTCTAAACTTGAGCATTAAAAGCTTGAGTTACGGGATGGATTTTTAGGTTTTCCACAAGATATCTAAAGTGATCTACTATATCTATTTTGGAGAAAATCCGCGTGAGATAAACATCTATTTTCTTAGTGATCTCTTATTGAGCATTATTGGCTGTCTTAGAATGAATTCTAACCAAGTCCAATGCTCGATCACTGTTCTTATCCACTTCTGAAAAAGAAGACAGGGCCAAGACACTTAAGGCTTTATGATGTTCTTCCTTGATTATGGATCTCAGCATAGAATCATCCAAAAGAGGAACATAAGGTTGACCTGAAGCAGGAGAAGCTTTTACAGCTTCAGATAGAACTTTGAGAGGTTTTATAACTTTTTGCAGGTATCCATTGTACTCATCTGTAAGGTTCTTCAGATTTTCTACAAGCTCCCTCATGCGTTCCAGCATCTTGGTGTGTCTTTATCCAATATTTTCGTCAAAATATAGTCGATATGGATGCACTTGAGACACAATTTCTATAGAAATGGTGGAATCAGTTGGCTCAGAAGAAGAAGCAACAGGTGCAGGGGCAGAGATAGGAGAAGTCTCTGATGTCAAAGTAAACTCATTCTGCAAGTTTGCTACCATATTTTTCAAATTTGCAACATCAGCACATAATAGATTATTTTCAACTCTAAATTCTTGAATTTCTAGGATCATACTTGGATGAATATGCAATATAATATTTTACAAGATAATTGATGCATCTTCTTAACACAGTTGAGTCATTGGATTAGGTTGAGAGGATAAGATCTTCCCAACTCCAGCTAACAGAGTCTCTCCAAAAACATTCAGATCATCTTTAGTCACAAAGGAGTGATGCTCGGGTGAAGTTGCAGGTAAAGGTAGAGGTTCAGAGTCATCTTTAGACTCCGATTCTGATTCATATTGATAATGGGACATTGGTTCTGGTTTTGGATGAGGTTCTGGGTGAGAAAAAGACTTCAGTTGAAACAAAGAAGAAAGATCCATTCCAGTTTTAGTCACTTGTTGTGACACATTCACATTATAAAATCTTGGGAACTCATACCGAGTGTACACAGAATATGTGACAGTAGGTTGAGAAGCATCAGCAGATCCAACTTCCATAATCTCAAGGTTTTGAGGTTAACCCCCCCCCCCTCAAATTGTGCTTCCATTTCAGAGACTATAGGCTCAGCAACATGATCAAGATCCACATGATCATCTCTAATCCATTCAGCAAACTCTTGCCTTTCCAGTAGAAAGGAAATTTCCATCCTATCTTTAGCAGAGGGAATTATCTCAGGAACCTATTGTTCCACTGGTTGAGCTTCTAGACATGCTTCTTTCTCAATAGGGAGATCCTCTTCAATAAGGAGATCCTCTTCGACACGATTTGTCTCTATGGTTTCTTGCTGTTCTGAATTAGAAAAACCCAATTTTCATGTAGCATTAAGATGAGTTTATGGATTGACATCCTCACTAGAAGTAGGAGCTTCCTCTTCTCTCAATCCAACAGCAAATTCCTCTCCTTGAGGTATTTCAGCTGGGATAACAACAGGGACAACAACCCTTTCTTTTTCAACAGGAACTGTTTCCATTGGAGGTCTTCCAGCTTCTTCTCTAGGTAATACTTCAGCGGTTACTTCCTCTTATTCTTCTTCTTCTAAATACTCAACCACTTTATCTGGTTTCAAACCAGGATCATATATATTCTTAGGTCTTCTTGGATAGTCAACAGGATTAAAATTTTTATAGTGTTGATCATTATCCTCAACCCACTGCTTCTTCCAGGGGTTCCATCTTATCTTCATCCTTCTGATGATAGGAATGTATAAGAAGAAATGAAATTCCTCTAACATTTCTTTATTCGGTCCAACCATCCCTTTGGAAACTAACATGGCTGAAATCATCCTTGAGTAAAATAAGAAGGTGGATTTGGAAGTGACTTTGATCAGCTCACAGATATTCTTAATAACATACATGCATAGGCTAATCATATGGGTATTATTCAACAGGTGAATCAGGAAGACATCCTGATACATCATTAAATAAAAATCCCCTTTTCTCGGACTAATCAAATTCTGAACATATTTGAAAAGAAGTCTAGTATCCCCATATAATTCAGCAGTTATGACCCTTTCCTTGGTTCCATTACCAGTTCGAATTTCCAAGGCATTTTCCAGTTTGGAGATATTAGAAGATGCAGGAGGGTATCTCTGGTAGTCTTCAAAACCTCCTTCATGTGGATATATTAGGCATGCAGCTTACAACCTCGAAGAGAAGGAACACTTCTGACCATTGATCCAGCTGGTCACCATAATACTTTCTCCAAACTCAAAGGAAAAATCACTGACTGATAGAATTGAGATACCAGCCTTGGATAAATCGGACTATTATGTCCAGATAATCATTCAAGCCATCCTTGTTCTGTTAAAACTTTCAAAACTAACGACTTTATAGACAACAGCCACTCAGGGAAAACTTCTTTTTCAGGTACAACAGTACGACTTACCATGTTTGGGTTTAGAGGTCCTTTGGGAGCTATCCTCGATATCATCTTCTATTTCTTAGAGCGGCGCTTCTCAGATGAGGGTGAAGCTGGATGTTTCATCCTTCGCATCCAATGAAGGTTTGGGCAAGAGGGAAGAGAAGGTTTTCAAGAATGAGAAAGTTTAGGAGAGAGTTAGGGTAAGGAATCGAATGAAACCCTTATGTTTTATCATTTGGGAATGTAAATCGTCATAACAACAAAAATGAGGGAAATAAAATAGTAGTGAAATAAAAATCACCGTGATACGGGTTAAAATAAGAATATATATAATTTTCATTATGAGACCATGAGTAGGCATTACAGTGTGATGAAAAAAAGTCATCACGGTGAGACAGTTGGTGGTCGTCACGGTGAGACAGTGACCATTCTGTGCAGTCATGGTGAGACAGTGAGTTAATAGACTGTGAGCACAAGATCTTAACGGTGAGACCGTATGCATGAAACAGTAACTGTAAAATAGCGAGCATGAAACCGTAAAGTAAAATACAGTAATGTATTGAGAATTAAGATCAGTAAGATATCTATTTATGATTAATCATACCGAGATCATGTATGATGTAGTCTAATCTTTCATAATTTAATAGTTTAGTGAGTATATTAGAATGTTGATATTCAATACCAATGAATTCCAAATTGATATCACCCTTTTGATAATGATCCCTCAAAAAGTGATGTCTTACATCAATATGTTTTGTCCTAGAATGAGAAACAGGATTCATAGAAATATGAATAGCACTTTTGTTTTCAAAATTTATTGGGACATGTTTGAATTGATATCCATAGTCTAGTAATGTGTGTTTCATCCACAAAATTTGCGCACAACAACTTCCAGTAGCTATTTATTCATCTTCTGCAGTAGATAATGCAACAGAATTTTGTTTCTTACTACACCATGATAATAGTGACTTGCCTAAAAGATGACATGTTCCAGAGGTGCTTTTTCTATCTCACTTACATACAGCAAAATCAGCATCAGAATAACTAACTAGTTCAAATGATTTTCCATTGGGATAGAACAGTCCTAAATCGGGAGTATGCTTGAGGTATTTGAATATTATATTTACAGCATTTAAATGTGACTTTATAGGGTTTCCTTGAAAACGAGCACACATACACACAATAAACATAATATCATGAAGACTAGTAGTCAGGTATATTTGACTTTCAATCATTCCACTATAAGTGGTTTGATCAACAGATTTACCATCTTCATCAAGATCCAACTTAGAAGTGGTACTCATAAGAGTGTCACTACATTCTGTGCTATCCAATCCAAAACATTTTAAAAGACCGCTAGTATATTTAATTTGAGTTAAAATAATTCCATCATCATTTGAAAAGATTTGAAATCCAAGAATGAATTTGAGTTCACCCATTAAACTCATTTCCAATTCATTATGATTCATTTTAGAAAAATCAGTACATAGGGAATTTATTGAAGATCCAAAAATATGATCATCTACATAAATTTGTACCACTAAAAAATCTATAGAAATTCATTTTATAAAAAGAGTAGGGTCAGCTATACCTTTTCTAAAACCTTTAGAAATTAGAAAAGTACTTAATCTATGATACCGAGCTCTTGGAGCTTGCTTTAAACAATATAAATCTTTTGATAATTTTAAAATATGTTTTGGAAAATGAGGGTTTGAGAATCCAAGTGGTAGTTCAACAAAAAAATCCTCCGCAATATATCCATTTAATAATTCACTCTTGACATCCATTTGATATAGTCTGAAATTTAGATGTGCAGTATAAGAAAGTAAAATCCTAATAGATTCTAATCTAGTTATAGGAGAAAAAGTCTCCTCATAGTCAATTCCTTCATCTTGACTACAGCCTTATGCAACTAGCCTAGATTTGTTTATAACTATGTTTCCATATTCATCTACTTTGTTTCTAAACACCCATTTAGTGCCTATGGTGAATGTGTCCTTAGTTCTTTCAACAAGATTCTACACTTTATTTCTTTGAATCTGATTGAGTTCTTCTTTCATAACAATTACCCAAAATTCATCATTAATAGCATCATCAATGTTTTTAGGTTCAAGATGTGACAAGAAGGCTTGATGTTCAACCTGATTTCTAAAAGAAGCTCTATTCTGAGTCCCTCTATCATGATTTCCAACAATAGAATCTAAAGGATGATTCTTTAGAATTCTAGTTGATCTAGTAAAGGTAGGACTAAAAATTTCAGGTTCTTCTCTAGGTTCGGGTTCATTAGAAGCAGATTCTGGAATAAGTCCAAAGCTGGATGTCTTTATAGTAGGTTCATTGATTTTATCATTAAGGTCCAGAACATATAAATCTTCTTCAAGATTGTTAAGAGAGGTTTTAGACTCATGTGGATCAGTTTCATCGAATTTTATGTGAACAGATTCTTCCACATACTTGGTTCTCTTTTTGAAAACACTATAGGCTTTACTGGTTAAATAATATCCTATGAAGATTCCTTCATCACTCTTAGAAGCAAACATATCAAGAGTGTCTTTTGTATTGAGAATAAATACATTGCAACCAAAGACTCTAAAGTAATTTACTTCAGGTTTTCTATTATTCCACAACTCTTATGGGGTCTTCTTAAGAACATGTCAAATTAAGACTCTATTAATAATATAACAAGCTGAATTCATAGCATCAGTTGAAAAGTAAATAGGCAGGTCGTATTCATTATGCATAGTTCTAGCAATTTCATGCAGGGTTCTATTTCTTCTTTCTACTACACCATTCTGCTGAGGTGTCCTAGAAGCAAAAAAGTTATGACTATAGCCATTTTGTGAGCAATAGGATTCAAATTCATGACTTCAAAACTCACAGACATGATCACATCTTAGAGTTTTAATCTTAAGTCCACTAAGGTTTTCTACAGACTTGGAGTATTTATCAAAATAATAACAAGATTCACTTTTGTGAGCTAAGAATTATACCCACGTATATATAGAAAATTCATCTACTAGGACATAGACATAGTGCTTCCCATTTAATCTAGAAACTCTAGATTGTCCAAATAGATCCATGTGAACCAACTCGAGAGGTTGAGAAATTGAGACTTCTTTCTTTGGTTTGAATGAGATTTTCAGTTGCTTTCCCTTTTGACAGGGATTACACACTTTGTCATTTGGAAACTCAAGTTTGGGTAAGTCTCTAACTAAGTTATTCCTAGTTAGTTTCCTAAGTGAGTGTATATTTTAGTGTCCTAATCTTCAATGCCAAAGCCAAGACTCTTTATGAAAATAATTTAAACAGGTAACATTTTGTTTAGCTAAGTAATATAGATCAACTGCATAAACATTTTCCTTTCTTAAACCAGAAAATACTAAAACATTTTTAGAATTAAAAACAATACAAGAATAATTTTCGAACTTGACATTAAAACCATCATCACATAATTGTGAAATACTTAACAGATTATATTTCAGTCCATCAACAAATAAATCTTTAGAAATTAAAACTGAATTAGTGTTACCAATTTGGCCTAGGCCGATGATCTTTCCTTTAGAATTATCACCAAAGGTGACATAGCCTCCATAAACCTTTATTAAACTCTTGAAACATGAGTAATCCCTAGACATGTGTCTTGAACATCCACTATCCAAATATCATGTCTTCATGTGGGAACTCTTCAAGCTAGTTTCCTACAAAACAGTTTTAGATAGAGTATGATTTTGGTACCCAGATCTTCTTGGGTCCAGACAGGTTAGAAATAAATGATTTTGGTACCCAAATATGTCTTATGGGTCTCATATTATTTACAGAGTCAATAGATTTTGAAAGATAAACTCTATTTGATTTATAACTATGTGAATAACTAGTTAAAGCATAGGGATTTCTAGAACTAGAACTAGCAGTATTCTATTCAGATTTAGGAATAAAGATATTCTTAGTAAACTGTCGTTGTCTAGGTTTGTAGCCTATTCCAGTAGTGTATTTTAGTGCCACTTTATTTCCTAGAATTTGAGTTAGTGTATCCTTTCCATTTGTGAACTTCTCTAAGTCCTTTCTATGTTTCTCATTAGACATTTTCAGTTCAGTGTTCTCCTTGAACAGTTGAGCATTCTTCCCGTTTTCAATAGTAAGTTCAGTTTTAATAGTTGTAGTGACAACATACTGTTTCTTCAATGATTTGTATTTATCCTTAAGTTCATTGCATGTCGCTTCCATCATATTACAATATCCAAATAATTCCTCACTAGTCATGATTTCAGAATCCGAATCAGATTCTACATCATCTCCAGAATAATAAGAATTTAAAACATGAGTATCTATGGTTACCTCAAATGTGTTTGTCAAGAAACACATGTTGGTATGATTCTTTTCAGAATCAGACCATTCAGATTCACTTGTGCTGTCTTCAGAAGCACTCCAGGTAAATTTCATAGCTTTCTTGTACTTACTGTCCTTGTTATCTTATTTCTTCTTGAATTTTATCTTTGGGAAGTCTGCTTTAAAGTGTCCTTTTCTTTTGCACTCATAGCAAACAACTTTATCACTATTATCTGGCTTTTTCCAGTCCTTCTTCCAATTTCCCTTATTTTCATACTTTCCTTTGTAATTTGATTTTCTAAAAAATTTCTTCATCCTATAAAATTTCTTAAACCATCTGGCTATCTGAGACATTTCAGCATCACTATCAGAGTCTGAGCTTTCACTTGTTGAACTGTCAGTTTTTATTTGAGCTTTTTCTTTGTCCTTGTTCTTCGAAGCAGTAGTCTTGAAATCTATAGATTTCCTTTTTGGTTCATCCTCTTCCTCTTTATTCACCTTGAGTTCTTCCTCATACATCATAATCTTACCAATTAGTTCTTTGATAGGTAGAGCATAAATTTCACATGACTATCTGATTGAAACAGATTTGCCTCTCCATCGGTCTGGTTAACATCTCAGTATCCTTATAATTTGTTCTTTTGCGGGAATAGCTTTACCAAGTGAATTCATTGTATTGACTCTCTCATTAAACCTGAGATACATATCAGAAATAGGTTCATCAGTTTTCATTTTAAAATTATAATATTTAATAGTATATGTATTCAATCTAATTTCATTAACATTGGTTGTTCCTTCACGAGAAACACCTAAAGTATCCCAAATTTCAAAAGCAGTTTTACTAGCAGAAATTCTATTAAACTCTTCATCTCCTAAAGCACAGTACATGGCATTCATAGCTTTACAATTATTATTGTAGGAAGTCTTTGTAGGTTTATCCCAAGTTTTTCTTTTGGTTTCTGGAATTTTATATTGAGATTCTATAGCAGTCCAAATATCAAAACCCATGCTTTCAAAATGAATTTTAATTTTAAGCTTACACTGAGCATAGTTTGTACCATTGAAGAAAGGTGGCATGTTAGTAGTAGAACCCTCTAGTCTATTGTCCATCACTAGAGTTTAGGAAGTAAATTTAAAGAGATAAAATTTAGAACTAACAGAAATTTAAGATCATTAAAGATGCAACTAAAATCACAGTTGAAAAACACAGTATTTAAAAAAAATCTCTATATAAAAACAACCTCTGATACCAAATATTGGTCTGAGTGGATACTCAAGGGGGGGGGGGGGGGGTTAATTGAGTTCCAATTAAAATTTATGTTAAAATATTTTCTATTAAAAATCCCCAAATATATAAAACAAGTTAAACTTTAGTG
Organism: Viscum album; assembly: GCA_963277665.1. Lineage (NCBI taxonomy): Eukaryota > Viridiplantae > Streptophyta > Magnoliopsida > Santalales > Viscaceae > Viscum > Viscum album. Next base: position 448,512,504 of record OY728160.1, read on the forward strand.
AATTTATACAGATTGTAAATGTTCACTTAGCTTCTCAAAGATTGATTATGTCTCAGTTAATTTAACCACAAGATCAAACTAACTTTTGAAACTAACCTACCGATTTACAATAAGTGTAAACACTTGATAATTTAATTATAAAAGTATCTTTGAAATAGTTTTGTATTTTAAATTAATAGTAGTGGAGTATAAAAGATATATGTAGTATGCTTTAAACTTAAACTAAAGACGCACAACAGATGTAACAAGAGGTTCAGTCTCAAGACAAGACTTAGTCCTCCAAAATTTGTATAAATTTGATCCACACCCTGGATTGGGGTTAACAACAGATTACACAACTGTCTAGGGCACACATGGACCTCTACCACTATTCTTTATGGGAAACAAAATAGAGATCGGGCCACACAAGGACCTCTTCCACAGTTGATGTGGGTAAACAAGAGTTAAGAATTTTAGAGTGAGGATTTTGATATCCTTCATTTCAGTGCAAGAGACAGTGTGTGTGTGTGAGAGATATAAAGAGTACACCACATTGCTCGAAAGTAAATAAACTAATCACTTAGAGAGAATAGATAGGATTTTAGAAAGCTCTAGTGATTAGCAATGCAGCTCTGGACTTGTTGGATTCAGCAGAATTTCTTCTTAATCCTTCTCTGGTTTTACTATTGAAAAACAGAGTGTCGTAGTTCAGCTTGTGTTCTACAGGAGTGGACATGATCTCTTGATTCGTCGTGTGTTCTTCAGTGGTGTTGGATTGCACTCATGAGAGTTCTATGAAATTCTTGCAATCTAATTCTTGATCAGGATTGTTATTTTTGTTCAACACAGTGCTCTCAAGTGTATGTAAGTTCTTCTTGTTGTATCGTCACACTTGTACACCACTACTTACACTTGTGCATGTACTGCATCTCAATCTTCCTTATATTCCACTCGTTCTGGTAGTAGGAATGATTCCCTTTTCATAGGTACGAGATACGGTTTCCTGACATGCCAACAACTATCATTAAATAACATTAATTGCATTAAAAACATCAAATATGACCGTTAGTATTATTTAAATAATATTGAAAAAAAGTTAAGAAACGGTGTCATAATGATTATGTAAACGATATCTTCTTCACGGTATAGTATTCACGGTATGTGGTTCACTGTAAGTGATTCACGGTAAGTGCTTCATGGAATGTGCTTCACGGTATGTGATTCACGGTGTCTCGGTCACGGTGAGTAGCTCACGGTCTTTCAGTCACGGTGAGGAGCTCACGGTGTCTCTGTCACGGTGAGTTGCTCGTTGTGTCTGGGTGATTCTGACTGTGTCTTGTAGACAGTATGTCTAGTTGTGTCAAAAATCACGGTGTCTCTATACTTAGACAAATATTTGTATTTATACTTAAACTATAATATGCAGAATATGGATTAAGTTTAATCATAAGATAGTAAGAGAACTTGAATCATAAATATAAATACTTTATAGTATAAGTGAGATATGTGATCATGCATAAGACTTGTAAATAATAAAGAGAGTAATTAACATCATAAGACTTGAATAACATCAGCAAGATGTGTAATTAAGATTGATATTTATTAACAGTAATATGATTTGTGATCATTAAAACATGATTAATACATGGGGAGTCCAACAAAAATGATTCAATATAAATGTTTAGGGCTCAATATGATGGGGTGGTAATGAAATGGTGTAAGTGGTATGGGATGAAGTAGTTTGGAATCCATGTTCGTATATTATCTCGGACCCATCAGTTGGTGTGGTAGGAGGGAATTTTTGAATCAAATTCAATGGAAGTATTTTATTTCTCATTGATGGAATGCGACATCAGATGGTAAATGTTATTATCCAGTGAGAATACCATATATATATTGGTTTCCAGTGGAGAAAGATAAGATGCACGATTCTAGATCATGAAATATGGAGATTTAATTAACACAAAGCATGTACTATAGAGCTACACATCACGTTGGACACCCTTAGATGGGGCTCAAGTTTTAAGATGAATATTTGTATCACACAACATGTGAAACTATCATATAGAAAGTCACACTACTTGGATGGATTAGTGTGTACCACAGTGGGTACAAGGACATTCCCATGAGTACATGGTCACATACATGTCATGTACACATACATGAACATTCATAGAACAAGTTTACATAGGAAAATCCACATACATAGATGTTGGTAGAATTACAAATGCATCAACAAGCACTATACTTCTACACTGATATAGACACATGATGATTACATGGGAATAATCATATTATGAAAGGACACACCATGTGATACTACTATATTTTGTGTACTCCATAAAAGTCAGCTTGGAGCCCTTTTTTATGTATCTTGTAAAAGACTCATTAGGTAGTGTTTCCTATATCAAATCCTAGAAGGTCAGTACGCAATCAGGTTTTATAGATAGGATGGTGATCCATTTATAAGAAATTCTTGGATATAATTTTTATAATAATTAATTGAGGCCCATAGTGACAAAATCTATCATCTTCTTATCCTTCATGGATTTCATGGAATTTTCATGACTAACACCACATGATATCTGATCAATTACTTTTTTGGTTAATCTGTATTTATTTTTTGGCATACACCAATGACCTGGGAGTGATCCTCATTTATGTATCATATACTTCAATTGTATAATTCCAATTATGTGACCTATTGAGGATGATATCTCAAAGAGACATCATCAATGTTATCTAAATCATTGATTGTGTTATCCATAGTGAGTGCAATATGGATCCTTTGATCATGAATCCTAGGGTAGAATTATGATGGTGGATTTACCTTGATATTTCATGTATTAATGGATTATATATTTATAATATTATTATATATTTCGTAGAAATATACCAATACATAGATTACTGATATATATGTTGCTATAAACATTTTTTAGGGATCTTAACTTCATATTTTTAAACTCACCAACACACAGGAATTACCCACACATGTCTTGTGATGTGTCAATGATCAACCATTTAATAGATTCATATTATAACTATGAATATATAGTTCTTAGTGATCTGGATAGTTCAAGGTGTGTTGCGGAAATTATTTTCACTACAATCCCCATCCTTAATTAGAGGCTCGAATTTTTTCTGAGTCTTCATGGAGCTATTTTATTTTGTTCTTTTTTCATTACATTTCTTATTATTATACTCTGTTTTAGGTATTAAGATATATATATTCATGGATTATTAGTTTTATTATATTTTATGATTTTATGATCTAATATATCTGTTTTGTGTACACGTACATAGGATAAATCATCCAATGTTTTTGATATGCCTACTCGGTGGTAGTATGCAGCCCCTAGATTGTTGGTGGTGGGCATGGGGAGTATCAACATGAGACATGTAATGACCCAATGTTTTATCAATGGAAATTACATTCTTATAATTATTTCATATAATCACATGATATCTCAACTCAATGAACAACTAATTACTATATAACCTTCAAACATAATATTTTCACTTCTCTGATTTGAACTTCATAAATATGACATACCTTGTTTTGATAGTTAAGATATTTGGAGTCTGATTGAAAAAACATAATTTTTGGTGAATATTAACTTACACTTATGAATAGAAATATGAATCATAGGAATAGTACATTATCTATGTGAATAGTAACCTCACCCTTGAATGTAAAAAAAAATTGGCATCTTATAAGTGATAGTATGACCATAGTAAAAGTGTTGGTATTTTTGTATGACATATATAATTAATTAATTTGATTAATTAATTTTAAAAATTGTATTTTCCAAAAAGGTTTCCATAAATTAAAAAAATTATCTTTTTTGATTTTAATATAATTTTATATGAATTTATGTAATTTTTTAAAGCTTTGTATAATCTTTTATAATTGTGAAATCTATATTTTTCAATTTAATTATGATTTTAATTAAAAATTAAATTAATCATATATATATATATTTCAAAAATGGATTTCATTTTTTTTTCATTACATCAAAAAATGGTTGGGGTAAATATTTGGGATTTTTCTGAAATACATGATTTTTTATGAATAGTGAAATACTCTAATTTACAAAATAAGGTAAATACATTAATTATTGAGTCATGGTTGATGTTCTGCAGAAGTAAGCACACTTGGTTCGATCACACATGCACATATAACTATTTCTTCATATAATCATCATTATTTCATGTCTAATGGATACATAATAAAATAATGATTAAAATATTAAGAAACCCGTCCTCCCCTTCACTATAAAACCCACCCATAGTCCACTCTGCTCTTTACTACTCTCAAGCCTCATGCCATGCCTAAATTATGCATAAATATATCTCCAAAATTTCCCCCAACATTTATCAGCCCTTTTTCTCCTAAAAATAAAAAATCATATACCCTTAAGATGCTCTCAAGGAAGGCTAACTCAAGAGGTACATTCCTCATTTCAATTATTTTACTTTCCTTCCATGTTCCTTTGTTTTCTTTTCTATCCGCACCTATCGTCGTGCTATACGTATTGAATCCTTTATTACCAAATATATACTAGAATGTTATTATGATAATATAATAAGTTATTATTATCTCTCATTTACCTTTTTTTATACAGGTAGTAAAAACACCATCTGAGATGTTTTAATTTACCACATTCAAGGATGATGAGTTTTCACTTTCCATTACTGTATTAAATTATTGAAAAGAAACAATTATTATAGTTGAAATAGGATTTTACATTTTTATTATTTTTTATCTAAGGTTATGGAATCTTTTTTTACAAATTTTTTCAATTTATAACGAAATATGTGTCTATTGTGATCAAACACCTCTAATTAGCCCAAAAGGTTATCACTAATGTTTTATATAATGATTCATCTTGACCCCAAGTAACCAAATAAAATTTATAAACATTTAAAAATATAGATGTTCAATAATAAAATATTACTTAAATTCTATACAACCATCCTGATTATACTTGATTATGCATTCATGTATATATTTAAACCGATCATGAAACAAACGGACCTGAACAATGAAATTGATCCTCGTAACCAATCAACAGAATTTTTAATGAACAAAAAAAGGTTATTATAAATCAATTATACATAAAAGTTGTTTTGGAATTATTAATTAATGATTCTAAATTTATTATTATTTCCATTAATATAACATGGACACCACTATTAGGATTAAGGTAAGGGATCCTCTCTTTCTCATTCATATTCAATATTCTCTTCTCTGTTATGACCTTTTAAATTTAATTACTAATGATGGGGTATGTTTTCAAACCTTCCACATACTTCTATCATGATATATAAATGATGATATACCCCTTTATCTCCCACTAATCTCTAAGGAATACACATGATACCATGCCATGATTTTGTAAGGGATTATACACGAACATCCATTATTGCTTCAGGTTTCACTATATTTATTTTTACTAAAATTTAGTTATATATTTTCTTTATGTCAATCTTCAATATTCTCTGTACATTCTCCAAACTCTTGTATCAAGATCCATTAATTATTCTCTTCTGGGGATATACATGTTTTTATGTTCTTACCTCCTCAACACTTCATGATAAGCAATTCGTATTATTGGAAAATCCAGAACTCCTATCCAAATTTAAGTTCACTCTATCATATTTTTTAAGACCCCATTGTTTTATAAAATCACTATATTTTATTATGAAATCATTCATGGTGCACTTCTCATTTTATAAAAAATAATATTCTTGTTTCTATTTTAAATGATCTTTAATATTAATCTTAAAACCGCACTAAAATATTTTTAATCTAAAATTTATTATATACATGTCTTACATGTTGTATCTTCTTTATGAAATCAATTACAATGATATATGCATACATTCCATTATGAATGTCCATGTTTGTTTATGTATGATTGATTATGTATGATTATTTATTTGGAATCAATATTCATGAACTTGTTAAGATGAGGCACCCAGATAATGCTAAAATTCATTGGGTAAAGCTGAGTCTTATTAGACGTTATGTGCTACGGTCTTGTCGGTTATCCTTGGGGTTTTCTACCATGTGAAATGGTCTTGTCGGTTAGCCTTGACTTGTGCTACCATGTGATATTTTCATTGTGGTTCGACCTAACATGTGCTACCATGTGAAACTGTCTTGTTGATTTTCCTTGACTTGTGATTCTCCATGTACATCGATCCTTTACATGTGATAATGTTATGTTTTATGATGCAAACACATTACTATGAATCCATGTTTACATGATCCTATGTTTATATTTTATGATTCGATATGTTCTATTCCTTATTTTTTCTTAATTTCATGCCTTATACCCCATGTGATAATGCATAATATTTATTCTTATTCCCTTATGGTGAATTTATCTCATCCTTTTGATCATGTTATCCTTAGGTTATCCTATGACGATGTATCAGCAAAACAGATGTTATGAGCATAATATGAAGATGATATAAAGAAATATTTTATGTTTTCATTTTAAGGTACCTAGTCTTCAAAGACAATAGACTTTAATATCCTTGGCTTGTAATATTATGTTTTATTATGCTGAAAACCATGTAATGTTATGTGTAAAAGGATGGGGTCTCTATAGTTGGTATCAGCGGATGGTCGAGTTATTTTTGGAGTTCGAGAATAGATCACTTGAGTAAGAACCTTAAGGAAGAGACTAATTATATGATAACCTCCCTATTTTTTTAAATTATATAATATGTGTTTTATCACGAAACTACACCCATGCCTACATAAAAATAGTTAGTGGTCACTCTGTCATAGATATATCTATGGGTAAGCCCCAAATGCACCGTATTGACCTAGACTCGAATGAAAACTAGTTCACGATGATGGGACTTGATGCACACTTGGTTTTTCACTCTTGGGGTATATGATTGGGTAAATTCATGATCTTATTATGATCCATTATTAAGGAAAATTTAACATATAAGAATATATGTTACGAATTAGATCAAGGATAGCCCAGATTAACACCTTGGGAACCACAAGATAGAATACACTTGTCCTTAACAAGTTTATCTTTTTATGTTTGAAGTTTACTTTTTATTCTTAATAGGTATGTATTGAAGCCCTATAATTGTATGTTATTTATCTTAGTTAATGGCGGGAAATATAAGAACATTTTCCATGAATAAATATGATAGGGAATGTGATTATTTCTCTAATGATATGAAAAATTTGATTGGAGATGTTTCTAAAAACATCTTGATAGTACTTTCTTAGCAATCTCATGTTATGAAAAATACCATGAATAACGGCGAAATAACTCATACCATAATGAATGATAAAGTATCCATTGAATCATTCATATGGAAATGGCCACCCCTGTTTATTGGATCTTTAGTTCCTCTCCTCATGGAATAGTGTATTAACTCCATTGAAAATGTATTTTTTCTCCTCCTATGCTCCGAACAAGAGAAAGTCATAATAGCGTTCTATCATTTTGATGGGGAATCTAATCAATTGTGGAAACTAAAAAATAAAATTAATTCCCAAGAAGAAATTTATTACATGTATTGGGAGGAATTAATGAATAGGTTTTATAATTAATATTTTCTCCCAACCCTCTACCTCAAGATGGAACAAGAGTTCCTCGGAAAAAAGCGAAAGGAAGATTAGTCCATTATGGCATATGAAGAAAAGGTTGAAAGGAATTCAAGATACACCTAATAGTTTTTTATGAAAACAGAATTTAATGTGGACTGCTTCTTTTGTGGACTAAAGTTGAGTCTATGAAAAGAATAGGTGATTTGTGTCTATGAAAATTAAGAGGAGATTGTCTATTGTACCCTCATGGTTGAAATGGTAATCAGAGGCTCTCATTGGTCTCATGTGCACAATGAAAAAATGTAGAAAAATGAATCTAATATGGGTGGCATGGAAAATAAATCCCATGATTGAAATAAGATGGAATATCCCACGTGTCAAAATTGGGGGAATAAGCATACCAGTAACCTTATAAAGGGAACCCGAAATATCATAAAATGTGCAATGACAGGACCTCTAGAAAAGAACGACTAAAGGGATATAAAGACTAACACCATGGTGGAAGAAGAAAGGATGGTTCAGACCATCTCTCTACCTATAGTATAGTGTTACTACTATAAGGAGCATGGGACTTATGTAAAAAATTCCCCTAATCCAAGGGTTATCTAAGGAAATCAACAACAACATTTATTGAAACAAGGAAGGTATTATTGTATCACTACTACCGAGGTGGATCCAGAAAACAATGTGGTGACATGAATATTAGCTATTTATTCAAGAATAGAAAACATACTATTTTATTCTTGTTCTTCCCATTCTATCAAATATTGGACTATTAATAAGACTATTAGAACACTACCTAAAAAATTAGAGGATATGTTTTTTTATGATAAATGAAAATGGGGAAATTATTACATCCATGGTTTATAACTCCTCACCAGTAATAGTTTGTGGATTGAACCTACAAGAAAATCATGTCATACATCCTTTAGTGGAGTTCGATGTTATAATGTTCATGGAATGGCTATATTTTTACAAATCCAACATAATGTGTCGGGTATGTGAGATAACATGTCACAATTCTAAGAATCGTCCAATTAATTACAACTGTATGGAGGTATATGAATCTTTTCTGAATTATTGTCTCAATATTGGATATTAATACCTCGTGGGCAAGTTTTTATAGCTCAAATAAATTAGAAAAAAGAGATGATACTTCATGATTATATACCCATTGTGAGGGATTTCAGTAATGAATTTCTTAAAAGAGTTGTCTATTGTTTTTTCTAACTGGGATGTTGAGCTCTCAATTGAACTTATTTCGAGATCCATACCTATATCAACGACACCTTATAGAATGACCACCGTAGAACTGAAAGAGCAGAATAAGCTGTTAGAGGAGAATCTGGAGAAGGGTTTTATATGCCCGATTCCTTTTCTATAGGGTACACAAGGACTTTTATTCAAAAATAAGGATGGTTCAATGCACATCTACATTTATTATCAAGAGATAAATAAAATCATGATAATGAACATGTATCCTCTACCATGGATAGATGACTTATATTATCATCTTTATAGGGCTAATAATTTCTCTATGGTTGACCTTCGAGCGGGATATCACCAATTACTTGTGGTGAAGGAAGATATTCCCAATAAATCCATTCAAATTAGATATGGAAACTATGAATTCATAGTGATGCCCTTATGAATCAAAAATTCTACCACATTTTTCATGTATTTAATTAATATACTTTTTAGAGATTACCTTGAAATGTTTGTTGTAGTCATTACCAATGATATTATGATACAATCCACGAGTAAGGAGGAGAATGTGGATTATTTTAATACTATGTTAAAGACATTGAGATGGGAGATACAATATGCCACATATAGTAAATGTGGGTTCTAGATGGTTGAGGTATCATTCATTAGACATGTTATCACTAGAAAAGGGATATGTGTAGATCCTTCCAAGACAAAGGCAATTGATGAGGGGTCCAGGCTAACATCTGTAATGAAGATCTGTATCATTCTAGGTCTATCTAGGTATTATCAATGATTTTTGAAGAACATCTCAGGATTTTCAAATCCATTGACATAGATGGAATGAAATGGAGTGAATATAATCTAGAATCATGAATGTGATGATTTTTTATGGAGTAGAGAAAGAAGCATACCACTGCACCAATACTCACACTCCTAATGATTGGAGAACTCATTATGGTTACATTGATGATTTAATGAAAGGATTAGGTTTTATACTAATTAAAAATGATAAGGTGATAAAAAACACCTCAAGATATATGAAAATACATTTGAAAAAAATTCCCATGCATGATATGGAGTTGGCAGTTGTAATATTTGATTTAAAAATATATGTGAATTATTTATATGTTCAGAAGTGTGAGATTTATACTAATCATAAGAGTGTCAAATATTTATTCACAAAATAAGACCATAACATACACTAGAGAAGATAGATAGATAAAATTACAGATTATAAATTCTCAATACACTACTATCTTAGTAATGCAAATAAGGTAGAATGTTTGACATTAGTTATAGGATGGGACTAACATCTTCTACTGGTTAAATTCTCGTACAAGAATAATTTTCAATCGAGCATCTAATCGAAACCATATGAATCCAATTATGTGAAAAGGTGCAGAGCACTAATGTGTTGGGTTGAATTCGTTGAGTGTAAGCATCCAGAACAACAAATGGATGAAGATATATTGGAGAAGGTGAAACCCAATCAGCATCACATTGAGGATTCCCAATTATAAAAAGTGTTATACATAAAATCATCAACGAGAGTATGTGTTCAATGTTGTAGATATAGTATTTCTACATATATATCCAAGGAATAAGTTAATGAGGTTTGGGAAGAAACTAAAGCTTTGTCATTGGTATATCAGATTCATTGATATTCTTGGTCATGTCAGGGATGTGTCCTATCAACTAGAACTTCCAACTACCATGTCTAGAGTATATGATGTCTTCCATGTATCCCTCTTAAGAATGTTTATACAAGATCCCTCACATGTACTATCTTCATAGGTGGTACATTTTGATAATGAACTTTCATATGAAGAGAATATACTAAATATATTGGATCACAGAGACAATGTTATACATAACAAGAATACTAACCTGGTCAAAGATATTTGGTAGAACCATAAGTATGAAGAGGAAAGCTAGGAACTAGATGTTGTAATGCAGGAAATGTACCTGAACCTATTTATGGTGTATAATGTAAAACAAATTTTAATGGATGAAAATTCATAAGGGGGGAACAATGTAATGAGCCAATGTTTTATCAATGGAAATTCAATTATTATAATTAGATAATATAGTCACTTGAAATCAAATCTCAATGAACTAATATATACTATGCGATCCTTAAAAATAATGTGTCCACTTATATGATTTGAATTTCAAAAATCATACACACATGGTTTTAACCAATAATATATTTTGATTACAATGGAACAAACATAATTTTTGGTTAATAGTATCATACCATTATGAATAGTACTATGACTCTTTTGAATAGTAATTCTTACAATATATTATTAACCTCACCCTTGACTATATAAATAAAATTTACGCATTTAATAAGTGATAGTATGACAATAGTAGAATTATTGGTATTTTTTTATGTCATAATTAATTAATTTAAATGAATTGATTATTTTAAATGAAAATTAATTTTCCTAAAGGCTATTTATAAATTAACAATTTTACATCTTCTGGATTTAAAATAATATTTTAAGGACTAATGTAATTTTTCAAAGCATTATTAAATCAGTTATTGTATCATAAACTATATTTTTCAGGAAAATAATTATTTTAATTTAAAATTTCATTAATCATATTTAATATAATATTTGTAAAATAAATTTCATTTTTGGGTTCTACAAATTGAAAAATGGTTGGGGTTAATTTTTGCAATTTTTTTGAAAGACATGAATTTTTTATGAATTGTTAAATATGTTAATTAATGAGTCATGGGTGATGTTCAGCTGATGTAAGCACCATTGGTTTAAACCCACATGCACTTATGACTATTTTAGGTCATGAAATTATCACTATTGCCCATTTTAAGGATAAATTATAAACTTATGATTAAAATATTAAGAAAACCCTCCACCCCTCCTCTATAAAAACCATCCACGCTCCCCTATTCTCATCAACCATATCAAGTCGTGTTACATGCATAAATTATACTCAAATCACTCCCCAATATCATCCCCCAAGTCTAGGTTCCCTTGGTATCCTATAATAACCAAATCCTCTCCAATTAAGTTTCTTTCAAGGAAGATGATATAAAAATGTAAATTCTTCCGCTCAATTCTTTTACATTCCTTTCATGTTCCTATATGTTTTTCTATATGTAACTCTCCTCATCCAAATTTAATAAAAACTATAGTATCTTATATGTACTATAATTTTTTTATGATAATGGAATAAGTTATTATCATCTATCTGTTACCCTTCTATTATACTAGTTGTAAAAACACCATCTGAGAAGTGTTTATTTACCACATTAATGGATGATGGGGTTTAAATTTCCATTTACATATTCAATTATTTTCATGAAACCATTATTATGGTTTAACCATAACATAATAGTTATTTAATGTCTCAACAATGGTTATATAAAAAATTTTACACATGGTTTTTATTTATAAAACCAAATGTGTTCTTTATGATCAAAAACCTCAAATTAACACAAAAAATTATCACTAATGTTTTATATGTTGATTAAACTTCTACCCAATTAATAAAATTTTAATTACCACCATTAAAACTTATGAATGTTAAATAATAAAATATAAATCCAATTCTAGACAACCATCCTCATTTTTCATTATTATCCATTCATTTATATAATTAAGCTGATCATGAAACAAACATACCCAAACAGTGAAATTGAAACTCATAACAAATCAAAAAGGTTATGAATGAACTCAAAATGGTTATAAAAAATCTATTACATTTAATAGAAGCTAGGAATTTTTAATTAATGAAACTAAATTTAATATTAATGTCAATAATATCATGTGGATAACAACCTCAGATATAAGGTTAGGGATCCTCTCTTTCTCTTTTTTATTCTAGAATCTCATCAACATTATTCCATTTTACTATTGATTTATAATGATGGTTTATGTTTCTTAACCTCCAAAATAATTCCATAATGACATATAAATGATGATATACCCCAATATCTCTCATTAATCCATCATTTGTACACCAGTTACCATGCCATGATTTCGTAAGAGATTCTAGCCGAACCAGTATTATTCCTTCGGGTTTCGTTATCTTTCTTTTTACCAATATTATGTTATCTATTAATTTTATGTGAATATTCTAAATTTTTTATACAGTCTCCAAAGTCATGTATCAATTTACATTCACTACTCTCTTTTTGAGTATATTCATGTTTTTAAATGGTAACCTTCTCAAAACTTCATGATAAGAAAAAAAGTATTAATGGAACTTATTGAATTATTATACTATTCCATGTGCACTAAATCTCTTATTTTAAGACACAATTTTATTTAAATATGTTTCTTTTTTATGAAAATATTCTTGGTTAACTTTTGGTTTTATATAGACGAATATTCCCTTTTCTATTTTAATTGCTCTGTAGTATTTTCCTTAAAACCGCACTAAAATATTTTAATGCTAAAATTTATAAAATACAATTATTACATGTTTTCACTACTGTTCGACATCACATACCATGATTTATTCCTATACTACCTTATGAATTTGAATTTATATTATAATTTCTTTCTTTCATGGAAACATGTACGATACAACCATTCATTATGCATAATAACATGATTATGATAACAATTTTTTCCCTGGGTACCCTTATGTTTATATATGATTGAATATGTAGGATTTTTTATGTGGAATTAATTTTCATGAACATATTAAGATAGGTGCACCAATATAGTGATCCTATGAATTTGGTAAATTTGAGTCTCATGAGACGTTATGTGAAACGGTTTTGGCAGTTAGACTTGACTTGTGCAACAATGTGAAATAGTCTTAGTGTTTAGTCTTGAATTATGCTACAATGTGCAGCTGTCTTGGTGGTTCGATTTTACATGTGCTACCATGTACAATGGTCTTTTTGGTTAATCTTGATGTGTGCTCCTCTATGAACAATGAGCCTTGAATCATGCTACACTCATGTTTTATGTTACTTCCACATTAATATGAATCAATGTTTATATGTTATGAATCCATATGTTTCATGCCCTCTATTTTCATTATGACACTCATTTTAACCCAGTTACTAAATCTATATTATTATTCTTATTTCAATGCTAGTATTTTTTCTCATCCCTTTTTTTATGATATCCCTAGGTTATCTTTTGCTGATGTATGGTCACAATAGATGTTAGGACCTCAATATGAATATAAAATAATTATTTTTAGTTTTTAGTTTTATGTACCTATAGATCAAATAAACTAGACATAAAGATACATTCCTTTTTATAATATGTGTTATTATTCATAAAATCTTGTAATGTTTGGTGTAAAAGGATAGGGTCACTATAGACCTCATTGGAATGGGAAATTATAATTTAGTATCAGATAATTATGTTCTACACTAGGATTGGTGACTTTGAGATTCATTTGGGAAAACAATGTTATGGGTTTTAAGTTCATCTTTTTTAACAAGGTATCATGTGTTGGTATGATAAAATATGTATCCATACATTAAGACTTTTATAAAATTCCATCTGACATAGTACGTGGAAAAATGGTTGCAGAAAAAAAATTATTGTACATGATCCATATTGGAATGAATTGTGGTTATCATGTCCTTCTAGATTTAATTCTATAGATATATTCATTGACCATTGGACATATTATTTATTTCAAGATTCCTCCATGATTTATTACATATAGGATACAGAACTAGGATCATAATAATGATTCCCTCGTGGATGAGGAAAATATTCATGGGCCTATTATAAATCTGTTAACTCTAGGGGTGAAACATCAATACCACCACCTTTCTAAAAACAGATGCTTCAAGTTTTACTAGAGGATAAGTTGTATAGGATAATATAGATTCATGAGTTTCATTAAATGTGACCCCTCAGGTTTTGAGGTAATCCCAACCCATAGACATTTGATGGTTGGCTTACGGGGGTGACATGGGTTTTCATTTCGGTCACAAAACCAATGGATTAAATGGTGATTTTGGTTTTTAGTCTTCCTTAGGTATATTTAGGATGACAATGCGTTTTAGTGACATAATATTTGGATGATGTAACTCTTGAATGGTCAGAGTTTGAGATCTCTTTCAAGAGGATATATCTATAGCTTGGTTGAGGGATTCACACATCAGAGAGCTTCAAAAAAATAGTAGGGATGTACAGCATTGTCTAGGTATTCATTAAGGTTCACCAACCTCTCTTGGTACTCTATTAGTATGTTTTGAGATCATTTGTTTTGATATCGGACGACCGAGTATGGACTGTGTAGAGATATTTGAGCTATTTTTATACCATGATGCATTCCTACCTATATTATAGTTGCAGAGAAATATTTGGTGGTTTAGTGTTTCCGGGCAGAGCAGATGAAGACATTCGTTTCTGACTTTGGGCATACATGTATTGATAATAGGACACTTGGATCTGATTCCAGTCTCAAGGACATATACATGTGATAAATTTCAGGATTAGGTCCCATCATAGAGGGTATATGGTTCATAGATCAATAGACGGTTCTAGTCATCCTAGGGATAGGTGGTGCTACTCATGTGACGGTGGGCATCATATTGCAATAGATTTTTTGCCCTTCCATATAGGTTATAGAGAAACAATCAATGCGCCACGGAGGTAGAGGAATCCGAAAGAGTTGATTGGTTAGTAGGGTGGTTGACATTGAATATGAGTTTGGAGAGTTTCTAGCGTTTGTTGATTCTATGTGTTTTTGCCACCACAAACTGCTGGTGTTCCTTTCCATGATTATAAAGTGGGGGATAGGGGCTGGGAAGTTATAGGAGGCAGAGGATTATAACTTAGAGTCTCCATGAATGATATGGGGTATTATATATCTATTTCATACCTTTTCTATTTTTCATATTGAAATATTTTCTAATAATTCCTTTATTTCCAAATATCTAGTTCGAGACATTGATATTCGGGTTACACCCTTAGATCGATCCTTTCACTTGGAGTCTCCGACTACAGATGAATCATATATCACACACATGTGTCGACAATATGACCTAACTTTTAGAGGTGATAGTTTATGGTGGGATATATATGTACCAGTTACCAGGCAATGGGATTTCATCATATTTATGGATTCTTTATCTAACTTTTATGCATATAATGTCTTTTTTGGGTGGAAGATGTGGTGTATCTGTGGTGAAGGGAAATGTTTTTTACTGAGCGTGTAAGGGAAACCTAGGCAGAAAATGATGGCCTCTTGAATACAAGTGTGAAACCAGTTACTCACTATATGGTTATCATAACCCTTGGTGTAGTTGATGTTTTGAGTTTTCAGCTCACTCTTGTGGTGGATGAATATAAGTACATATTTCGTGAATGTTTTATAAGCATACATTCCCATTGAGATATAGATTTATCTATTGATCAATGCCATAGAACAACCTCGATATATGTGAAAATATATTTGATTTTTCTCTGAATGATTCATGAGATTAGGGTTCATTTATATGATTTGAATTGGAATGAATTTTTAAACCCAATATTTCACATTTGGAAGCCCCAATATTGTTCACCATAAAAACCAGCCGGAACATGAAGTTTTGTGTTTAATTCCATTTTCTAAAATATATGACTATAAATAACAAGTATTCACTACCAAAAATTGGTAACCTCTTTCATCAAATGATATGGGAATGATGGTTCATGTAGGTTGACCTCAGATCAACCTATTATATGCTGTTATTACGAGATAATCATATATCAAATATGATATTTTGATTAATCTATAGTCACTATGTGTGCATGGTGATGTATTTTTTCATGATGAATGCCACATAAGTGTTCTTGGGATTCATGAATTGAATATTTCATCCCTTCCTAGACCATTTCATTCATGTATTCCTCAACTCTATCCTTGTGTACTCAGCATCTGAGGTGGGTCCCATAAGACTCTTGTGGATTCATATAGGCATCCTATGAGAGCACTAGAATTACAAAATTCTCTCTAGGATATATTATTTTATACATGAGTTCTACATTATAGGATATGTTATCCCTAAAAATTATGTCGTATTGGACTTGATAATGGTCAAGGTAGTGTTATCATGTGATCTAACGAAGAGGATTACAGAGATATGGAGTTTACATAGGATACAATGATATTACAATAGAATCATACATAACATCTACCTGATATTATATCCCATGAAAGATTTTATAAACAAATAAAATCTTTACATGTAGATGAATTGGTGCTAGAATACCTTTAAAAATATTATACATTGAATAATGAGCACCCCAGTTTTGATATTTACAAAGTTGGGTGTCAAGTATATAGTGTTCTATAGTGAATCATGAACCAGGATTGGTTGGGTTCTAATGCATAGGATGATATTAATTACCTTTGGTTTACATCAGTTGATACAACATGGCTAGAAAAAATGTTACTAAAGATATTGAGTTAGCTATAGTAGTCTTCACACTATGGATGTGGTGGCACTACCAGATGGATGAGATATTTATCATCTATTTCGACCCCATCTATCTTATGTATATCTTCTCTCAGAAGGATGTCATATTGAGATACCAGTTATGGATAGATTTATTCAATGATTTTTTATTCAAGATTTCTATACTTTTATGAAGGAGGGAATGGTATTATGTTCTCTTAGTAAGGGATCCTATTCATCGTAACTATGAAAATTTTCAATATAGTAATCCTTATTACAATTATCATTTTTTATGGGTATGGATAATCCTAACTCATGTTTATGGTATTACCCAACCTCTTTTAAAATGATTCAAAGAGGGTGGAGATGTTGAATATGAGACCCTATGTACTCATATGTCCACTGGACATTCTACGGATAGATATTATGATGGTGGGGAGCATTTCATTCTTTTTATAAGATGTAAAGTGGTACTATTTACATTGTGGAGGAGGTTTCAATAGATTTTCATGCATTATTTTTCTCTATATATATGTGTGGAAAATATGCAGCAGGACCTCTGACAATATTATTAGGGGACAAGAATGAATAAGTGACATAAATAGTTTCTATCTCGATCCTTTACATTCCAAAAGTGAATGATGAGCCCCATGATCCAATTGGTTCAGCTCAACCCCTTGAGGTGACAGAGTGGAAGTGGGATTTGATATCCATGTACATAATTATGGTCCTACCATATACATTTAGGAGTCATGATTCTAGATGGGTGACCATATAATTATTCACCATGTATTCCTACGTCCTAGATATTAGAGAGCATATTTTAGTAAAGGGCTTTGGACCCCAGTACATGCAAAAGAAAGCCTGAGACCATGGAGTTCCATCAATAGTCATTTATGTCCATAATGATCAATACAAATATAAGTTATGGAAGTTATTATTAGGGGATTTTGTTACATTATTTCATAAGATCATGAGTTTTCACCCTCCCCCCATCATGGATGGTCGACTGAGACGACAATTTAGGAATTGGAGAGTGAGATTTGAGCTTCCATATTTTACTTTCTCCATGGCTGGAAGGATCATCTACCATTGGAAGTATTTTTGTACAACAACAACTACCGTTCTACCATTGGAATGGAACCATTCGTAGACTTGTATGAGAAACCCTTCAAGAGACCACATTATTGGACTAATATTGGATATTCAGTAGTGATTTTCCCTAGAGTTGGTATGAGATACAATAGATTAGTTTTAGATCACAATGGAGTGGATGGGGACTACACAGAGCCGTCAAAAGTCATTTGATGACCAATAATAGTGTCATATGATGTTCAAATATGGAAACCATGTGTTTCAATTTATTTCACCTCATTGAGTATAATAGATGTTTATCCTGGGAAGAAGGCTATCTTTGAGATTCATTTTCTGTGTCTCAATACTATGTAGATTTGTTGAGGAGGCATATCTCTTGTCTCTACTACTATATCTACAATAGGTACACGACAACATCCATGTCTTGAAATAGAGTAGGTATGTGCATTATCTATCACACATTATTTATTAGGGTGATATGGACATCATGTTTTAAGATACATGTATTGAGTAACTACTAGATATCAACGAGCAAATGGAGAGGATCCTTTATGGGTGTTTTTTTAGTGTGTGTCTGGGAGAAGAATGTGAATCATTATAAGAGAAACTGGGAGCATGTGGCTAATAACCATGCTCTGTACCCACATATTTTTGTATTGTAACTAGTTTTCTCTTTTTTGGTATTTAAATAACCAACATGGAGAGAATGTAATGACACATATATTCAATGTATTAATTTTGGATATGATATGAATTATTTCTAGGACCATCCATTGAGGAAGCTTGCAGTTATGAGTCTCCGTGTGTCCCAAATAAATAATTTAATAATAATAAATATTTAAAATATAACTCTAATGGAATATTTATGAAAATTTTGAATTACGACAGAATTTTCATCCAGATCATAAATTAGTGTGAATGATTCAGTTTAGAGTGTGGGATTTACCACAGGGATGAAATAACCTTTTTTGGAGGTGGGAATCTATAAAAAAGTCAAGAAGAGCAAAAAGTGAATAATATAAAATAATGAATTTAATTTATTTCGATTTTACGTAATGTACTTGAAAATTAAATAAATATATTGTTATAGAGGATTATTAGGATTATCTGTAGAAAACTTAATGATCCATTGAGACATTGAAGAGCTATTAGAGTAATTTTTATTGGTGAATTATGATTTTATAGAAGACAGATTATTGGTGTGAGATGGATTATAGGGATATCTCTAATGATAATAACACAATATCATTATACATTATATATCTATCCCAATAAAGTTATGACGTTTTTTATTGGTATTTACACATGTTTTATGATTCCAATGATCAAGAGAAATCAATGAACTAATTAATGAATTCTTAAATCAGGAATATTATGTGAATGAGATAAATTCATCTTATAATTGGGAAAAAATATTTGTTTATAATTGATTATCTTTTCATTCATCATTCTAATGAAAATATTTTAAGGTCATATGGACATTGGATGTGGTTTCCTACTCTAGCATCAGATTGTTCTTTTCATTCCCATTTCATCGTTCATTGTCAGAAATTTCCAATGGACCATGGTTTGAAGAACAATGATAAATTGAATGGTTATTAACCATTTAATGGAACAATGATTTGATGTTATTGAAATTAACATGATACAACATAGTGATCATGCAATGATGGAAGTGTCATCATATATGATGGTTTTGAATATTTTTTTGTTCTTCAGTGTGCAATATTTTGTGAAATGTGATGCTATTTGTGAAATGGATTTATGTGCTAGAATCTATTATAATTAGATGGAAAAGCTCATGATATGGTATTACATATTTTCTAGTGATTAGAGTTACCATATAGGTCATTGGAGGAGTGAGAGATGGCTTATGATCCTAGATATTGAATTTTGGAAATTTGTGTAATAAAATGTATATACTAATCAGATACTCAGTGTGTGGAACACTCTCATCAATGACTAGGGTTTATGGATAAACATAATTATTAGATGACATATGACACTATCACATGGAATGTAACTATACACTGTTGGACTGATATCTACCTTGGTGGGTACATGGATATGACAAGAAGTACATAGTCAGAGGAACTTCATGTACTCATACATGGACACATCCAAACCAAGTGTACACTGGCAGAGCCTTGTAATTATACACATGAATAATTACAAGGGAATATGAACACTCTAAAATTCTACATAGACTCAGGAACAATAATTTTACATGATAAAAACATAGTGATGAAGGGACATTGCGTGTACTACATGTACACGTTTTTACAACATCAATGTTGTATTATATCCCCTATACTATTTTTATCAAAAAAAATTAATTAGGTTTTGTTCACTATTTCCATTCCATTTGGGTTAGTGTAGAATCACATACTACACAAAGGATGGTGATCCATTCAGCAGTAATTATATGATAGAGTTTTGGAAGAATTCAATGTGGTTTAGATTTTGACCGTCTATCATTTTCATTCACTAGGTAGTATTCATAGTATCATTGTTATTGACAGAACAGTATAACTGATCCTCTACATAGCAGGAAAATCAGGATTACATTATTTATATATATCATATATACAAGGGAGTGATCTTCCTATTTGCATAATATATCTTTAAACATCTTGTGTACCCTTCTTATGGAAAGACCCAACAACATAACCTCTCGAATAGACATCATCAGTGTTATCTAACTCTTGGAGTGTGTTCTCAAGAATGAGTTCTATATAAAATCGTCAAGCAGGAATCGTATGATAGTCATATGATTGGGACTTTACCTTGATATTGTGGGTTCTTGTTGAGTATATATAAAGATTATTATTATATGCGGTGTATAAATAATCATATTTAGAGCTATCAATTATAATTTTTGTTATATGACTTATATATATGGGGTGTCTTGCATTGTATTTTTATACTCCCTCGTGAAATGTCTTTTCCAGCACGTATATTATCTTGTGTAGATGATCATCCTTTTGATGGAGTCCTCAAGGTACTATGAAATGGCAGTGTATAGTGATGCATATCGATTTAGGTGTGTTCCAATAGGTATTTTGACAGTAGTCCCCATGTTTACATACAAAGTATACATGTTTTCAAAACACTTTTTGATGGTATTTTATTTTTCACTATTTAAACTCAATTTATTTTTTCGTACTCTTTTAGTGTGATTTAGTTGTATTCATGCATGGTATATTAGTTGGTTTACATTTTAGCATTGTATGGGCATGGAGATGTGTATGTGTGTGTGTGTCTACATGTACTTATGATTAGTCCTACCATGTTAGTGACATTCTTACTCGGTGCATGTCTCCAACCAATGGGATATTAGAGGAAGGCTTGGGGAGTCATTTTACAGGCCCCATAGGGAAAGATCATGAAAATTTTCAAGATAATTGAATTTATATAAATATTATATACATTTTTTAATTGAAATTCAATTATCATCCAATTAATACAATTTCAAATGAACCATTTATCCTTCTATCATTCTAGATTCAATACAGGGAGTTCTTTGAATTGATGTTATTTTCTATTTTCCATCATGAGTCTAAATAATCTAGAGGGAAATATTTATATATTAAATTATTTAATTTTATGAGTTCAAATAATTGTAATCCAGAAAAGTATATTTATCTTCACTTTATTTCTTCTTCTTCTTATTTATATTTTGTACTATCATTTAAGTATTATCAGGTAATTTTAAATTTTATTTCTATGTTTCCCACACTATCCTTACATGATCTAAATAATTTAGTATTTATGGGGTTTTAACAACCTTTTAGCTTCATGTGAATGTTTTTAGTATACATTACCTTAATAAATATATTTTTTCACCATATTCCTTTTTTAAAATTATATTAATAACATGAAAGATCATGGTTTATAACTCTTTGATTATTTTTATCTCTAGAAGATTGATTTGTTTTTATTAAAGTTGTTTTCAAAAAATCAATATTATATTTCCCGCAATGGTCACATATTCCCAAAAAATTCTTATATATAGTCAAATTTTAAACCAATATAATATCTTATTTATAATTCAGCTATAAACAACATCATCCTATGACTATTATACATTTTCATATTATTGATTCAGCTTTTTACAGTATTTATCCCACATAAATCTAACCAAATTAATTGAAAAAATATTATATATATGAATTTAAATTTTTATCCAAATACACCATATATAACACTAAAAAACCTAATAGTTTAATGTTTTTATAATTTTATGACTCTAGGAAAAACTTATTAATATGCTTGACCATTATAATATTCTTTCCATTTCTCTCAAGGAAAAGCAATTCCAAAATATACCTTCAATATCATTGCTCATTTGAGTTATTTCAAACACTGGTTCTTCATCCATGAATATTCCCTTATTTAATGTAGAATCATTATTTAAAAATTGTAATTGATTAAAAAAACATGTCTATACAAAAAAATCATGTATCTTCTTCTATACACTAGTCTTCATAACATATATTTATTTTTAAATATTATCCTAAACATCAACATCATAATATTCTTTCATTATTTTCATTGTATTCAGAGCATTGACATAACTAGAATGTGTTTTATCTATTCCATCTTATTTTGTAAGATCATCGGTATTATTATCATTAAACATATTACACAGTATTTTGATTATTACAATAATAAAATTGATCTTATTTATGATATCATTCCATAATCATCATTCAAATCGTCACTATTTCTTTTTTATCTTAATTGATTTAATCATTTGGGGGTTTTTCTAAAGAACATATTGATTCTCAACATTTATCAAGTAACATTGATCTTTATATTTCGTTCCTCTGTAATACTAGAAGAAGATTAATGATTTTTTACATTAACCAAAAATTGTTTTATATTATTTTTTATTCCATAATCTTATGATTCACACCATGATAATGATTTTAAATGTTTATCCTTACACATATGATTTAAATTAAATATTATTAAGGAATTATTTAACACATTAATGTTTTATTTTTTGTCATTTCATGATCTTTTTTTACTGGTGATCCCATCTTTGTCACCACTCCACGTTTCATTATATATATTCATCGAGAATCCAGTTGAAAATTTCCCAAATCCCACACAATTATTTAATATTATAGTTTATATGCTTTTATAGTTTCGTATCCCTCATCTGATTTTTTTTTCAACATAAACACATTATTCAATTTTATCCCTCAATTATTTTTCATTACCTTTTGTATATTAAAATTATTCATCATTATTTTTTTGAGATTATGTCCCCTAAAAAATTTGAATGAATTTTCATACTTTATTCTTCTTCTTAATCATAGGATATTTCCACATTTAATAAATAAACAGTTTTTATTCTTAAAATTATATGATAGGACTTCAATAAAACAACGAGATGATATAATTTTGGAAAACAATATTGGGTATTTAATCATCCAATTCTTTATAGTATATAAATTTTTAAATTTATTACCATATTTCCTAATAATACTTACTATATCATTTACTATAAAAATATATGAATGTTTTATTTCATCATCATACACCTGAATATAATCAAAAATAAATCTGTAGATGTATTTTTTTGATTAATTATTTTATATATTTCCATTACCTATTTTATAATGATTTTCCTATATCACGTTGTATATATTCCTTCCCCTAACTCTAGTGTAAACTAAATATGAATATTATGTCATAGGTACCTTTTTTAATTTTACAAAAAAAATTATATTTATCATGTTACAATATAATAAGGGAGATTCTTCTCTAAGTGATGTAATACTCATTCTTACAACATCCCTGATGTTTAACACATAAGATAAGATATTTTGGATGATTGTCCTATTCAATGCATGAAAATTCATTCCTTCTTTGTCAAGAACACCTATTTAATTAAAAAAATTATTGTTACATTATCAACCTTAATCAATGTTATATATTTTAGAGGGAACATATTTATAACTAATAATCCAAGTATTTTTGGTGTATGGTTAAATCATATAGATGGTGATGGGTGAATCCATGACATTTATTTAATGTTTTTTCTTTTTAAACCATCCATTTTGAATCTGTTAACTATTGAACATTACTCATGAAAATTGATAAACCATTCTTTTGTGAAACTATATTAATGAACGTAAAATAATATGAGGATTTACATAATCCTGAGCCAATATGGATATTTACTCATTTATTGGTTCATGTATAGTTTTATGACCTTGATTTCCAATATTAAAAAAAATATTAGAACATCAACAAGTCATCTCATGAAATAATTGAATAGTAATAAGTACAGTGGATAGATACAATCCAAAGTCCAATTTATTGTTCATAATATACTTATTATAATAGATTTTTCTAATTATAAATATCTCATAAAATGAAATATTCATATTTTGATAAGGTCACTATACTTCCTCCATATTGTTCATTAGAATATCCTTTCCTTGAAATCACCGATAATACAATGACTTCATTCATAATCTCATAGATTATATTGTAGGAATTATTCATCATCATGAAAAGAAATCTAGGTCTTGTTATAAATCCCCATTAAGGATATCATTTCATCTCCTAATTCAATTATTATGTAATTGAAAAGGATGGTTTTCCTACATTTTACATCCATCCTGACCACTAATGGAAAAATATTAGTTTCACCGTTATTCTGTGTTCTTAATCTTATTTTATGATATCATGGTTTAATATGTCCCACTATTACTTATTCATTAATGAACATTCATTTATAATTATATTCCATTAACCTATATCTAGAATAAAAAATAAATATTACCTCTTTAAAATGTACAATCAAGATCTCTCTTTTATTATAAATATTTCAAATACCAATTTATTTTTATCTATAGTATACTTATATTGAATCATATTGATATTGTTTCTTTATTAAGAATGTAGAAATATATATTTATTATAATTTTTAGGAGAACATATCATCTATAATTGCAGATATTTAAATTTTTTATTATTTCAATAATATCATTAAAATATAAGAAAATATATAAATTATAATATCAATTTGACTCATGATATTTTCATGTTCAATATCCCCAAAAAAAATTATGGGTATTGACTTTCATTCCACACCTGTATGAGTTATAATCATCCCATTTGGGTAAACTCCTTCACAATTTATTTTCTTAAATCCATAGAACTATAATGCATTTTTCCATGATTTAACAACATTCAAAAACTCCCCCATTACGATTCTTGTCCCTATGAATAATTGTTTCCACATAATTCATTTTACAATAATAAGAATACTTATTACTGAAATCATCGAAATTTATGTCTCTTGTATTTTAGTAACTTCCAAAGTATTATATTTCAAAATAAAACCATTTTAGAAGAATATATCTTCATGCATTTTTCATTTTTACAGATAGTGACTGATTATTGAAAGACTTTTTATACTAGTTATATCATAATTATTTTCACCTTTTTTTAGAAAATAACTGATTATTTGATAATTATAACTATAACTAAAGACTTTCATATGAAATATTGTATTTTCTTCTAGTGTGAAATATTTTGGCATATGGATTGTGATTACAATGAAAAATATCATAATTATAGTATTAAAAATTATTACATGTAGGTAGTATATTATAATGAATGTAGTTGTATGGGTTATTATAATAATATATATATATATGAATTCTAGTGTGAATTGTATTATGAAACCTGATAATAAGATGATGTTTATGATAAAATCAACTAAAACTGTTGTAGTAGATGTTGGGTTATAAAATGAAGTGGTAACATGTTCATTAATTATTTATTTAGATTATGAAAATAAATTTATTTATTCATGGAAAATAAACTCTTTAATATCTGAAAAAATAGTGGGTAAAATAAAAATATCACTTCAAAATATTATGTTATAAATTTTCCTAAGAACAAATGAATGTATTTTTTTTGGAAACAATAATTGACAATTATCTCCTTGTTATATCATATGGATGAGTTCTCCCTTAAAATGATTTTTTTCATTCTGTTATATAATTTTATGTTATTATATATATGGATTGGCTTTTATAGTATCATGATATGATAGATTTCTGAGCCAAATATGTTATTATATAAATTGAGATTATTTTGTATGTAATAATAAATTAATTCAATTGATAAAATATCAGGACGTTGAGAAAATGTTAAGCATTGGAAATGATTGTTATCTTTCTTATAATGTTGAAAATATGGGAATTGTTCATATTAATGATATTATGGTGTTGGAAGTATATATAGATGTTTTTATAATTAAGTTATTTTTTATTATAACTTTTTGGGAAGTTTATTATTATTGATATGGTTTACAATGTAAATCTAATTTAAATAAACAGCTATCATATAGGTAATTTATAACATATAGAATCAAAATCATAATTTTCATAAATTTCATGATAAATGACTGATTCATTATAAAATATCCACATGGCTACTCCAATTTTTTGATAAAAAGTAGCATGGTTATGTATGGAATAGAATTGATTATAGAGGAATGAATAAAAAACTGTTATGAATATGTATTTATTTGCTTGTATGGATAATTTTTTTGATCAATATTATAAAGATCATAAATATTTTTATGTTTTATCGTGTTTCTATATACCATAATTTAAAGATGATGGGGGATTATGTATCTTTGGAGATATTTTATACTAGTTATAGACATTAAAATTTTTTTGTCAATGAAATTTGTTTAAAAAATATTCAATATTTATCAGCGGATCTAATGAATAATGCTTTGATGTATATATATAAATATATTTTTTTCTTCATTGAACATATATCAGTTTATTAAAAAATGTTATATTGATAACTAAACACTTAATCTGATTATTCTATGACATGTGAATTAAAATATTTTATTGATAAAATTATTTAAATATGATTTTTGTTGCAGAATACTTTTTTCATTAGAAATTTTACAAATAATAATGGAAGAACTATTGATCCTTTCAAAACATAAATATTTTAGGAATAAAAACGACCTATAAATGTTACTGAGATTCAATGATTTCATTAATTAGTAGTATATTACTGGTGGGTTTTTATATATTATTCCACAGTTTCTTATCCAAGTTACCATATTTACACAAAAATATGTAATGTTTATATGGATATAGGAATAGATTGATGTTTTGGGTAATTAAAAAGAATAGTTTTGAACAAACTAATTTTTAGCTACAAACTATAAATAGTGAATTTTTTATCTATATTGAATCTTATTTGAATAGACAGTTTTTTTTCTTTTAATGCAATCTAGTCCACACTAGGTTGAAAATATAAATAAAATTTGAACTTCTCATTCAGTTTATTTTAAAAATAGTAAAACATTCATTGGATCATAAATATTAGATTAATATCACAAAATGTGATGTTTCTGATGGAGAATAAGAGGTATGAATGTGATTTAGGAGGATCAGTCTCTAGAACCCCTTATTTTTTATTGTAGTTTGACACACACAGTTTATATATTATTAGTGTGATCGATGAACCAAAATTATGGACGCATCATGGGGTAAAAAACTATTTTTCAAATAATGTACATGAGTCCCTTATCCATATTATTTGATTATATAAATTATATATATAATTGCATAGATTTTTCATGGTCTATAAAACTATTCCCCATGTTGTTCAAGGGGGAATCCCTTCAGAATATATCACTACACGGTTGGTTCACAACATTTCAAACCATGAGAGAAAATCATGTGTATAATCAATGGGTTTGAATATACCATTTTACCTATCGTCATTTATTTTTTACTCCCATAATTTCTTCCCCTCTATGTGTAAAATAACCTATCATTATTTATCCCTCTTATCACACCTACCCATAATGGATAGATCTCCCTCATGTGAGATCTAAATCCCTCACAGTCTCTTGAATCAAATCACCATTGATAATTCTATAATCCCCCATTCAACATTTTTGTATTTTTATCATAATTTATGATATTTACCTGAGATACCATACACAATAATTCTATTTTGTTTGATTATTATTCAAATTTTCCGATATCTACGTTGAATCAAAGAATATGAATGGATCAGTGAAGAATCTTTTGTACATGTCAGGTGGCCAGGTTTCATTTCCGATAGTGGTTTGTTGGTTATAAATAATTTCCATTACGATTCATTCCAGACATTCTATGATTTTCTCCTAAAAATTGAATACCATAAATTGATTTTCTTAAACCACTAACTAGTTTTCCATGGACCGCTTAGTAAGGTTTGTAGCTACGGATATCATCATGAACTACCACATATAATGAGTTCAATTAAATTTTTATGATTTATTTTTTTCAATTATATTGTATGAACCTTATGGGTGTGTTAAATATGAACCCTTCAGGTGAGATACACTTGTATACAAAATGGGATTGATAAACCACAAGGAATATATTTTTTTAATACATTATTAATCATGATGAATTGGTTGTTAAAATAAATTATAAGAATTTTTATTTAATTAATTAATTGTAACATGAAAAGTACGATGGAGGAATGGGTTCAACCCTTTTACATTTTTTATGTTATAAATTAATTGGTAAAATTTCATATTTTAATTTTCAATTGATTAGTTTATATTCCTTTTCATTGATTTATTTTATAGAATTTATGATCTCGTGATCATTGTTATAAAATTTAATAATTATGATAATGTATTTATAATTCAAATTGATTGATATATTGTAAATCTCTATATAATTCTTTTTTTAAGGGCTCATATGAAAACAAAAATTAATTTCTAATGGATCATTATAGTTGGATCAAGGATACGACTATTATACATGATGCTTCACAAGCCCTTGATCATGAATGTTGAACCTGAAAATTTCCCTAACTAGGTTAGTTGGACATGATACTTTATGCCCCCTCAATTATGATGTTGGGAATAAAATTTTCACATCATTATTTTGGATTGTCCTGAATTCCATTTCATATCCCATTATTATAGTCTTCGGTAAACTTTACTTTCAAAAAGTATTAGTCCCTTATTATTTTTTTGAGATCCTAAGGTATGAATTCCCATTAGATTAAGTAACTCTTATGTTTATGGTTGAACTCCTAAGTTACACCTCAGTCCTAGATATTATTATAAATATACATATATTTATATTTATGTATATATATATATATAATAAATAAATATATATATATATATATATATTGTGACATTTATTGGGAGACATTTCAATTTTGTACAAATCATGAATGGTAATCCAACTATCCATGATAAATATAATTCAGGTTTGATGATACTCATTTGTTTACTACTTTAGTTTTTAGAAATTTACACTGATTTATTTCAAATTCACTAACTGCATTTCATTAGAACCCATTGGTGGTGGCCTAATGATTTTATCTCAAACATTGTTCACGAAATCATTTGGAACCTAAATAGACAACATGGATATAGGTTTAGGATTAATGATTATGATTTGTGATGTTTCTCATGAACATTGGATTTATATGTATATGACTGAGATGGTTCTTATGTTGGTAAAAAATATATCCTCGGGTGTTTTTGTTCATTTCATTATGTATGTTATAATAATACCAATTGTATGTATTTGGATATATACTACAACATACCCATTCATATATATTATTAATTAATTATTGATTTATGAGTTATTAGTATACTAATCTATATTTTTTTTATTTTATTCATTTTATTTATTATTTATCTAGAAGTTATAGCCTCCCCACTATTTTAACATTATACCCCCACTACTAGTCGGCAACCTCTAGCTTTCAGGGTGATGTGATTGAGGTTGTTCGGTGAACTAGCTTGGGGAACCACTTTGGTATCTCTGTAGTTAGTAATATACAAAGGGCTATAAGATATTTATTTACATTTGGTTAATATTTTGGGATTGTATACAGATGAGATGTGATGTGATGATACTTGGTATATATATTTTATTTTGGTTTCACCCACTATAACACATTGGAATGATCATTTTTCCTTGGATGGGACTATAGATCATGCTGTTCATTATTATAGATGATTATTTTTTCACCTTGGTTCAATTTTTTATGTCTGATGGTTATTGATTTACTGAGTTATGTTTTTGGACATGGATTGGTACTTAAGGAGAGGTAGTAAATTCATGAGCCTTTTTTAGGAATATAAGTTTAAAATTTGATTAGTATTCTTATTTGTATACCATTATTGTGTTATTAGATTCCATTAAAAATTAATATACAAAAATTCAGTGATGATTAGATTTCTCATTTATTTGCCAGTTTTTGCTAATACTTAGAATTATTCTAGGAGTAATGTTCTGATGTTGTTTCATTGAATAGTCTTATATTCCATGATATTATATTGCTTTCTTTTTGAAAATTATTTTATTACATTTTTAAAAATGATTTTTCTTCATCCTAAATAGTGTTTAACCATATATCATGATACTGGAGCCTTAATTAATAAATTATGACACGTTCCAGCCAAGGGGCCAATGGTTTCATGGAATGAAATAGTTATGGTACTGAATAAATAGTTGTTAATAAAAATTTATTAAGTGTATAAGCATTTTAAAATTGTGATGGGTGGACCATATAACAAAACCATTATATATGAACTTTTCATATTCTAAAACCGAAACTAAAAACCGTGTTGCAGTTAAATTATATTAAATTTCTACTTAGAAATGAAATTACCTTTATAACATTGGAATGCTAATTCATCTGTCTAAACCATTATTATTAAATATATATATGAATTGAAATTAAAATGTGAAAATGATTATTTAAAATTAATGTTTTATATGAAATTATTATGTCATGAAACTCTATAACTTGGACACAAAATCCCATATGACTGAATTCCTAAATGCACAACTGAAAAATTATTTAATTTGGGGATTTATTCTAACGAGATAATCTAGACTCGACCCATGTATGTTTGTCTTGACATGATATTCAAATTAAATAATCCTAATAAGCGAGTAATTAATTTTTAATAAATCAATGATATTGAGTTTCACATAAATTAACATGGTTTGGAATGATAAGACCCTCATAGGTTACCTATAGATTTATTCCATGCTATTTTAACTAACCCTGTGGTTGTGTGCATGTGTGACGCGGGATGGTTTACTATTGTGTCAGCATCCACTTATAAAGGTTACATGTAAATGTAAGGTGAAGTAATACAAAGAAGACCCCCTTTAATGGATAATGCATTATTATATTCTTTTTAGGATTTATTATTTCTATTATTCTGTAATTGCAATTCCTATTACAAAAAAATGGTGGTTTCCACTATAGTGTAGATTTGAAATTTTATTTAATTAACTAGTATTGATATTATCATGATTAAATAAATAATTTAAATGGTTTAAGAATGAAAAATGATAAAACTTTCTTATTATATATCATTGAGTAAGCTAAATAAATATTTAGTACATGTTTCTATAATAACTAGAACTTGATATCTCTTATTTATATTATATGTTAAATTTTGTAATAAAAGATCATTGATTAAATTATATAAACATGAATCTTTAAAGTAGTGTTCTTGGAATCAAAACTAAAATAAGTGATAGCTTAAAATGATTATTTACATGGGAAAGTTGATGTTACCCATATGTCTCTATTGGTTGTTTAATTTCATAAAAATATTTGAGGTTTGTCCCGTAATTCTAGTGACTCTTTTTTGTAGACTAGTTACAGGGTCGAAAATTTATTCCTTAAAATTGTCTTAGGCTAGTTGAGGTAGTTCACTTTCTATTAAATCATGATTGATAAAATCTAGCCATTATTTTTGAAACAATATGTTTTATTCATGTTTTGTTTTAGTCGGGTGGGAATATTCATTTATAGATTGACACCCAACTAATGTTGGTAGTAAAGAACAATTTAAAAAGAATTAATCATGTAATTTTCTTGTTCAATAAGATAGAAATTCCTTGGGTAGGTTCATCAATATTTTTTTTCATGATTCCACTCTCCTTTGGAAGAGTATCATATTTAAATATTGTCAGCCAATTAATATTCATATGGATAACATGAATCTGAGTTGATCCATGAGTATTCAATCACATGGGAGGAAGACTTAGTTAGTGTTTTTCTATTTCAATATCACTACATAATTCATCCTAAAAATGGTACCCATTATTCCAGGGAGTGATATGTTAAATCATATACTATTTGAGAGGAATAGTCATGTGATTCTAAAAAATATGTGTCTATGCGGTCTCTTAATTAGAATTGGGAATATATGAAGGTGAAACTCATTAGTGTTCTATGAATAGACTAACCAGATAATTAGTGAAATCGATTTACGCCATTACTCGAGAATAAAAATGGAAAACTAAGAAGGTGCATTAGAATTACTGAAAAGTGTTTTTTTGGATTTTATGTCTAATACATTAGGCTTTTTAGTTGATATATTTTATCTTATCTTTTATTGGTAATTTTAAAAAGTGTTTTGGATAAATATTTAACTCAAGGTCGATGTTGGATGGAGACTGTTCCATTTGACATATTCTCATTTAAACAAATCTATAAGACACTACTAATATGGGGAATGCTGAATCAATTGTGTACATGTCAATATTTACTAGTTTTGTTCCAGCCGAAGTGTTATTTTTTGCAACCCAAATAGAAATTCCTTAACTTGTAACTAATACACTGCATATTTGGGGTCCATCCACAGGGAGCATTTACGGTGTCATGCTTATTGAATTGTAATTAATTAAACTAAGGTGTAGAATTTAAAAATGGTTATTTTTTGTCATGGTGACTAATTTAAAAATCCAATTACTTGAACACTTCAAATTCAAAGCTGTTTAACATTAAAAGTTGAAAAGACACTCATTATGATTCCGGGTGATTAATGAAAACAATGTGTCATGGATAGGAGCTTCTATGGGTCGTTAAAAATGTACTACCATATTTTGTTATATTTGTTCACAATAAATGCATGTCTAGGTTTCATTTGTGTCAGAACCCCCTTGGTCTGGTGAGTTCTAATTATGTTGGTATAAATCAACTCATTGGTCTTGAATGGGATTTCTAATTTCTTTTAATTAAAACGAACCTTTTCAGAACAATAAATGAACCCAATTTATCATGGATATACTTGCCGTAATCCCCACAATGATACCTATAAACTCTATTTCTACGCTGATATGGGGTTTCTAGTGAAATTAAACAGGAACATTTGGAGAATTATGTGACGAAAAAAATGAACAAAACAAGAATTAAAAAACGGATCGTTAATGAACACACATTTCTCCACATCCACAACACAAATGGGGGGTAGTTACTCGTGGAGAAAATGTTAAAAACTTAATGGATGTAACCGAAGAATTAATTGAAATTAATTATAAGAGATAAAATTGAAGATTACAAAAGAATACAAATTCCAACAGAATCGTTACCAAAAAATATTACAATCCCCTCTTTCAGCCCCCAATCTTGTCTCTCCTTATTTCCTTACCTTTTTTCTATGTCTAGTCTTTCCAAAAGATGATTTTCCCACTTGTCCTAATTCCAGGAGAAATAAAATCCCCTGGTCAAGGATTAGGTATAATGTAAGTGGGAAAAATAGGGAGCCGCAGTGATCCACACGATTTGGGAACACTGTTAGGTAGGTTGCGTGCCAAATGTGTGCAAGGTACTGTTTTTAAAAACAATGATGCAAAAATTTCATGGCTGGGAAGCATGGTTTGGTAATCTGTGTGCCAACTCTATTCATGGAATCTGTCATAAAAATATCCAAATTGTGCATGGTTTTGTTGTTGAGCCCTAATGTTTGGTAGACCGTGCAGATGTCGTGTGAGTGCCTCTGCCTCCAAAAATATCACCCCTCGCACAGTTTGGTGTTGAGCCCCATAGTTTGGTAAACTGTGCGGACATCATGTGGGTATTTTTGTCTCCAAATTTATACAACCCCCGTATGACTTGTTTGGAATCTACATGGTTATTTAACTGTACTGAGACAATGTCAGGTTCTAAGTCTTAAAAATTTGAGATTAGCCCCACCCTCTAGTTATGGTGCTCAGCCTCGGTGACTCCAAATCATCATGCATTGAAGGAAAAGTGTCCAAAATCTTCCAATTACTTCTTGAATCTTTGAATAATTCGATGTTTTCATGCATCATCTATTGGTGACTAAAAGACCTTTGATGAAATATTAATCTTGTGAAAGTCATGAAAAAAATCCACATAAACATTTTCAAGATATTAAACAAGTTGAAATTCCTTATGCACGGTAGTGCATCAAACTCTCCCATGATTGATTGATTGTTGGTCCAAAAAAAATTCCTAGATAATTATTCCAATGGAATTACCAAAGAAAAATATAGAAATGTCATAGATTATATCAATCAAATGAATATTACTTTTGAAATAATTATCAATAAAAATCTAAATATTCATACTTCAAGGCTCCCCAAATTTATGAAGTTAGCTAACAAATTAGACATAATCCAAAACATCTAACCATTCATACATAAATCAATATTTCTTAAAACTGAACTTTCCCTTCATCATTCAATGAATGTTTCAACCTCCACTTCCATCCCATAATATACTTAGATTAGTTAAGCCCATGTTTCATCATCACTAATTGGTGGGCTACCAATTTTATAGTTCACATACCATCATTTACTTGAATCATTTCGAACCAGATGAAAGGAAATAAAAAATATTGGGAATTCCTTTTCAAATATATATATATATATATATATATATATATATATTCGATGGGGTGATAAACTAGCATTCAGTTGGGCCTAATTGTTCATGTCAACACATGATGAAGATTTAAAGCAAGTATAGTGTTTATGAAATTAAGACCACGTGATAACCCCTAGTGTGTCAACAAAAAATTCCCAAACCTCACCTCTCATTATGAAAAAATTTACATCCATTTTATGGGGTTCCTTTATTTAAATTATTCCATCGCAAAATACATTTTTAAACAAACTATTTTATTAATGAATGACTAAATGTTCCTTCTCAAGAAATAAAAATTACATTCATATCATAAGCAAGGCTTTTTCAATCCGAACATATGAGTAATTTTCACAGATAATTACCCAAATTCATTTTTATTTAATTGATATAAACATATGAAACCTATAACAACCCTTTAGAAACTTCTTTGAAAACATGTATTCCTAGGAATGTTTCCAAGAAAAAAACACAACAGGTTTCCATATGTGGGCACCCTCCTCCATACACTAAACCAATCACATTCCACTGTGAAGTTAGTAAGTTGAAGAAGGGTGTGAAAGAAGAACATGCAAGTGGAGGGAGAAAAAAAATCAAAGTAGCATTGAAAAACAAAAAAAATCCCCTATATGTCTGAACATAGTGGAAAAAATTTGTGTCTGAGAGCTCTCCAAGCAGAAGAGTGGATTCAAGATGTAATGAACGAGTCTCCTGCTGACTAAACAAGAAAACCAGAAGATTGAAAAAATATAAAACAAAGAATGCATCCTGAAGACTAAATTGAAGAACACAATCACACAATCAAAATTACGAACATAGTTGCAAAAATAGTACAACAAAGTCCACAAGAAAAACTATAAAACATGAATAAATAAAAAAACAACATCAATTACATCCTATAGAGGGATCAGAGGGATTGAAAAATAGTGCACGAGAAGCTTCATCCCCAGTCAGATCAATAGTTGGCGTAGGTGTGGTCAATGTCTCGGTGGGAGAAGAGGTGGTGGAGGTATCTCCCATCGATGTGGAGCCCTATGCAGGATCAGGCTGGAACGAGGCATGCCCGTACATGTAGTATGATGGTGGGTGAGGGGAAATAGACTTATATAGAGTGGGAGGATGAAGTGTTTCCATGACGAGACCTCCCACCACCAGTCTAGTTCACTAGAGTTTCTAGTGGAACATTTGATAGTGATCCTACTTCCACATCCAGAAGAGGTGTGGCTCACCATAAGGGGTGCCCTGTAGGTTTAGGTATGAATGGTATGGTGGGTAGTGTGGTGGTCCCATAAAGGCAAAAGAGGTCACTGGTGAAAATGGTCTGGCATGGGGATTGTAATGGTAAGAGGTGTCAGGTGTAACATGAGGTGCCTCTTCTGTACTGGCCGCAGGTGGGGGTGAAGCTAGAGCAGCCTCGGGAAGACAACAAAGGAGAAAGCTGGCACCATCTTGCCCAAGCATCTAGATTCGTCTAAGAAGAGTAATTTCAATGAAGGGTGTCACATTCACCCCAAAAAACTCTTTCTCATCATACACAATGTCCTGCCTAAGAATCCGGAGAGTGACATACAGGCCGGAAATAATATACGCCTTCGGTTGGGAAAAATTTGTTTTCACGTACTAGGAGAAGACATAGGATAAGTTGGCCTCAGCTCCTATGATCATCGATTTCAGGATGAATAAATCCATATTACTCATGTTGCCTTCATATTGTGATTGAGCTTCAAAGCATGGGGTGAAAATGTAATGTAGAAATTGATGGAGGGGATTGTGTATCATGGATTCATTTGCTATATGAAGAACATAAGATTCTCTAAAATGGAAAATGGTGGCCCAAAAAGATCAAGCAGTGGAAGGATCCCACTCAAGGGGAACCTTAGCGTTGGAAAAACTATTCACATGAGCACTGCCATAAATGCCTATGAATGTCGAAAACTCACTGAGCATGAAACTGTACCACTTATACATGAGGTGGAATGTGACATCACCTTCAGTTTTTCTTATAAATCCATGGTTATGATAGCTGTAATTTACAAAAATCTTGAATTAGGAACCAAATTCCAAAACAAAAAACTTTATAGGTGGGTTAGTGGATGGCCATGGCTTGTGTCAAATTTCCTCAGGAGATGTACATTTTTAATTCCTCAGAAATCCTTAGTAGTTCATGGTTGAATCTAGAAAATTTATGATGGGTAATGAATTCCCGATTGAGTAGTGTCTTCTACCACATACACTCATCCTTTTTCTGAATTTCACATATGGGCCAAGGTAATAGGTTGAGCCGGAACCACATGGTCACATGTAAAAAGAAATTTAGGTCAGGGTTTTGGGAAACTTTAGGAAGTGAATAACACAAAACGTAAAATTCACACATTAACAAAAAGTTGATATAGAAAATTTAGTGAATAAAATGAAATGATCGACATAACCTATGGAAAATTCCAAATATGGAAAATTATGTTAGGATATTGGGTTTTGGGGGAAAATCATTGGTGTGCATGTGGATGATAATGGATCGTTGAAAATCATAGGAAAATAAAGAAGATAGTGAGGCCAATAAAGAAGAATAAGAGAATATAAAAGAAAAGAATATAGGGAAAGGATGTTTTTGGTTAAACCCTAGGGAAATAAGAGGGAAAGGAAAGAGGGTGAAGAGAAAGAGAATAAGAGAAGATGAAGAGGGGAAGAACATACAACAGTGGAAGATCAGGAAATGGGAGGACGTTGGTATGAAGAAAAAGAATGAGAGGAGAGGGGAGGGGGGCTGCGCATGGGCTGGATAAGGAGGCCACATGAGGTGGAAGAGAAGAGGGGGTCTGGGTTTTATGAAATTTTGGGGTTTATGTGGCCGCAAGGTTTGGGGTGCATAGTTTGTCAAATAGATCTCCAACCATGCAGCAGCCACTATAATAGGGAGCCCAAGTAATATAGTTGGGGCATGGTTTGTTCAAACCATGTTCCAACTATGTAGCTGGTTATGTTTGAAAACCTATTTAAATGTTTTTTCTTTTGACATTAAAACACCCATTTTAATGGTGAAATATTGGTCCCCCTTTGAATTATAAAAGAGAATTTTATATTTTCCATATGAAATGAAATCCTAGAATTATAAAAAAGAAAATGATATATCTTAACAGGTTATGATGATTCTAACTAAAACACACAAAAATTAAAAAACACACTAGCATGAATTCCTAAGAACACTCAAACAAACAATTAATTATTACAAATGTATTTTAGAATGTCGGGTTACCTCCCAATCAGTACAATGTTTAGAGTCACTAACATGACTTACCTGGGCCATGAGATTCTCCAAATGTATGGTGGAGACTATGAATTAAGGCACTAGCCATTTTCCTTGAACGTCATTCCATATGAGCTAGCTACATCTACTGCTCCATGGTAGAAAACCATGATCACATTTTAGGGTCTCGACCACCGGGATTTCAACTTTCTTAGAAAAAGTTTAAAACATGAATTAAATAGTTGTACCTAGTCGCCTGGATGGAAGGACTTCTGGGAGATCATGTGATCATGAACCACCATGGTCTTCTACTTATATATTTTTTAATTATAATATTCCTCCCTAATAATCTCATCATGCTCAGTCAATTGAAACATACACATTTCATCCACAACCTTCATATCATAATTAAAGGAATTGACAACCCAATAAGACTTCTGTTCCAGGTCCACCGGTATGTGGCATGGTTTTCCATAGATCAATCGAAAAGGATACATACCCAAATGTGTTTTAAAAGCTGTATGATATGGCCATAATGCATAATACAGATTTTTGGACTAGTCCCTTCCTGAGGCTCCCACCATCTTTTCCAAATTATAATTCAACTAGGGGTTAGACACCTCAACTTGACAGCTTGATTGGGGAAGATGCATTATCTCATGGTTATACATGACTATATACTTTAAAATCACATTATACATCAATGTATTTTAAAAATGTGTGACTTGGTCACATATCAAAACTAATGGGACACCAAATTGACTGAATATGTGCTTCATGAGAAATGAAATTATGACCTTGATCGTATTGTGAGTTTTTTATGGATTCCACCCATTAGGAAACGTATTATAAACATAAAAAAATATATATGATCCAGAATTATGGGGAAAGTGGACCATAAAATTGATTCCCCACACAAAAAAGACCTCCACGTTAAGAATAAGATTTTGTGTCATTTCTGATCGGTGGACTATGTTTCCAGTTCTCTTGCACATATCACAGTGATATCCAAAATAGCGAGTGTTATTGTGAATGGAAGGCTAGAAAAATATAGATTGAAAGATCATTTCTATAGTGATGGCGGGCGCGTGATTCCATCGTGCTGGAGAATAATGACAGCATTCCAGAATGCTTTGAATTTCCTCGTCTGTTACATAACGACAAATCACCCCATCCTCACTTGAGCGGAAGAGTAGTGGGTCATCCCAAAAATATCACTTCACCTCAGACAATAATTGATTCTTCTATTGAAATGATAAATCTATATGAATGACTCCTATGAACAGGTATTTATAAATGCAAGAAAACCATAACCTAAGTGGTCCTTTAACTGAGAACAACAGCTCATCCAAAAAATCCTCCTTAATCTCCCAGTCATCATTTTTTTCAAAATGGGGAAATTCCAACCATGATTGATGGTCGACAACAAAATTTTTACTTCCTTTATTTTCTCATATTTCAAAATTAAACTCTTGGAGGAGTACCCAACAGATGAGTCATGGTTTGAAATTCTTATTATTCAACAAGTACTTGAGTGTAGCATGGTCGTTGTAGACTACAACATTGGATATAACCAAGTAATAGAGTTATATATCGAAATCAGAAACCACAACAAAAATTCCTTTATCCATTATAGTGTAATTGAGTTTTGATTCATTCAATGAATCACTCACATAATACATAGGTCTGAAAATACATTCTAGCCACTTTCCAAGCACAGCCCCCACCATGTAGTCACTTGCGTCACACAATATCTCAAATTTCACCTCCCAATTTAGGGAAACCAAAATGGGATCTCAACCAATATTTGTTTTATAATATGGAAAGATTCTATACAAATCTCATAAAACTTGAAGATGGAATCCTTCGACAGATGGATGGTCAAGGGGTGAGCTATTTTAAAGAAATCGCCGAAGAATCGTTGCAAAAATCATACGTGCACTAGAAAACTCATAATAGCTCGAACTGAAGTGGGAATGGGAAGATGCGATATGACATTAATTTTGGCCATATCAACCTCAATCCCTTTCATGGAGATCAGATGGCCTTTGATAATTCTGTTTTGCATCGAAAAATGGAACTTCTTCAAGTTAAGAACCAAATTAGTGTGATTGAATTTTCCACAAACCAACTATGAATTTCTCAAGAACGTATTGACTGTCTTCCAATATACTAAAAAATAATCCACGATAACTTCTAGAATTTTCTACACCATATTATAAAATATTGATAACATTTACCTCTGAAAAGTTGTTAGAGTGTTTCACATCCAAAATGTCAATCGACAATACACAAAGGTTCCATAAGTTCCTGTAAACGTTCTCTTTTATTGATGTTCTTGGGAAATGAATATTTGGTTACATCTTGAATAACCTTCTATGAAACAAAATAATTTGTGCCCTACCAATCACTATAGAATCTGACCCATCAACGGAAGGGTGAAATGATCATTTCTCGTGGAATCAATCAGCTTTCAGTATTCGACACATACCATCCATCTCATCCTTATTCTATTCGGGATAAGCTCATTTCAATCATTTGTTACCATGGTGATTACCCCCATCATAGGCACCAATTTTAGAGGACTTACCCATGAGCTTTTTGAGATTGGATAAATAATTCCAACATCTAAGAGCGTTATCGCCTTCTTCTTGACGACTTCCTTCATTAGAGGATTCATCCAACACTACAGTTGTCAAGAGGCATTTTCCCCTTCCTCGATAAATACATGATCTATGAAAATTTTAGGGATAATACCCTTGAGATGAGTGAGTTCCCAGACATCGGAATGATTCAATCTCCTAAGGACTTGTAGGTGAGCCTATTGTTAGTCTTCTGTGAGTGAGGCATTTAGGATCACTGACTGTGTAT
This sequence comes from Viscum album, assembly GCA_963277665.1. NCBI lineage: Eukaryota > Viridiplantae > Streptophyta > Magnoliopsida > Santalales > Viscaceae > Viscum > Viscum album. The sequence continues at coordinate 448,553,616 of OY728160.1, forward strand.
TATCATCTCCCATGTACCCATATATCAAGGACAATGGGAGAGGAATCAACTCAGCCTGTGGGGATTTGATAATTAAAGGTAAAATTGGCTCAACCTCAGTATGATCTAACGAATTTGTAACTGCTGCCCGCTGCCAATAATGGCCACCTTGGCCCTCTATAAATGTTAGCTCCTTTAATTCATCTTCATGATGGATGTCACCAATGATAGATTCATTGGTGAGTGGGAAACCTTCCATGCGATCGTTCATGTGTCCAAAGTGATTGACCATTATTTTCAATGCACAAAAATCCTCATTTTCCATTAGTGAGACTTGTTTGTTAGCCTTGAAGACATTGTAAGAAGCTTTCTCATCCCCTACTCGAAAGATTAACTCACCTTGGTTAACATCGATTAAAACCTATTTGGTATCAAAGAAGTGTCCTCCTAGGATCGTTGGCGCCTCTTAGACTTCATCCATAGTAAGGATATTGAAATATGCTAGCAGAATCATTTTTAACACTTTTAATAAAACATCGTCTATCATCCCTAGGGAATATTTTATGGAGGGATCATCTAGGTCAAGTTCCACTAGAGGTGGATTGAGATTATTCAACCCCATCTTCTTGAAAACTCTGAAGGGAATTTTATTTACACTGGCCCGCAAGTCACACATGGCCTTTCCAATCTCACAAGGACCGATGGTTCATGGTATTGTGAAGATTTTAGAATCATGGAGCTTAGGAAGAAGGGTGTGTGAACCCCTTTCAAACATTCCATGGTCCAGGGGATTGTTCAATGTCCTCCATCATCCTATTATTTGAAAGGATTTCATTCATAAACCTCATATATTTTGGAATTTGGGTAATACCGTAGTAAATGGAATATTGATGTGTAATTTCTATAAGACATCCATAAACACATAAAATTTTTCGTCCAGCTTCAGTTCCTTTATTCATGCTGAAAATGGGAATGTGGTTTCATAAAGCATAACCACATATTTTTCCTTACTGTGTGGTGATTTTTGTTCCTTTAACATTTCATGTTCAGCGGTGTATTTATTAACATTATCATCTCCATCAGAAGAGAGTGTTGGTTGCTTTAGATGTGCGACAACCTGACATGTAGTCGCTTTCGAGGCCAGGTACTCCCCACTACAAAAAATTATATCATTATCCTCTTATCATATATTCATTTTAGTATTTCCCATTAGTGTTCCGAGCTGACTAGTATAATGTTGATTGGCCAGCTACCCAATATGATTTTTGAGGCTTCTAAAATAGGCATCCTAATTTTGGAACCATTTCTCAGCATTGGTTATAAACATGGACATAATTTCATCTATCAATGAGGGATGTTCCAGTTGATACGATCCTTTCTGAAATTGAGTTCCTTATTGCTTCCATGGAAAAAGATTTTGAAATTGTTTCTCACCATAAGTTGGAGGTCTTTTGGGTGGGGTTTAGTATTCTACAATTTCTATCCTCATTACGAATTGTGATTATCCTTCCATCTCAGATTTTGGTATTGAGGGTAGTTATTTGGCCCTCGGTTCTATGAATTATAGTTCACCTTACTTGTAGTCAGTATGTAACATGCCCCTTGGACTAACACATGGAATGGATGCCTCCACACTCACTGCAAACTGGTTGACTAACCAATTGATCTTGAGATATATGATTTGGATTAAATTCATCTATCTTTATTGATATGGCATCATGTTGGGCCGCAACAATGGTGGTGGCATCAATTTTATACATGCCTCTTTTTTGGGTGCCTTTCTTGGAATTCCACTGAAAACTATTCGTCAACATATCCTCTAATAACTCAAAGATCTCATCTGGTTATTCTCTCATGACTATTCCAATAGCTACTGCATCCACCACCGACATAGTATTATTGGTGAGACCTACATAAAATGATTGAACTTTAATCTACAACAATAGCCCATGATGAAGGCATTTTCTCAGCATCTCCTTGAAGAGCTCCAACAATTCATGTAATGAATCTAAATCGTTTTGTTCTAAATTATGGACCTCATTCTACAAAGTGACCATCATGGAAGGAGGAAAGTATTTTTATAGGAAAGCTAGGAACAATGTCGGCCATGTGAGAATGGACCATTTTGGGAGTCCCCTACTCCAATATTTCACTATATCCCGTAATGAAAAGGGAAATAGCTGATGATGTATGGAATCCTATGAAACTCCAAGTTAACTGAATGTATCACATATCTCCACAAATTCTGATAGGTGATCTTTGGGATCTTCACTTGTTATGCCTCCAAATTGGACCATGTTCGGAATAACTTGCATGATTGCTGACATAATATCAAAATGTTGGTCCTGCACTGGTGGTATCACAATGCTGGTATTTTCTACATGGATGGATTGTAATACATACTCCCTAATAGTATGACACAAAGGAATCTATTTTTGTGGCACTTGTCGTATGTATTTTTGTTTCCTTAGAGGGTAATATTCCTACCAATTTTGAGGTATGTATGGAGGCTCATCTCGTGGAATATATTTTTGCGGTCTTAGATATCCACCCCAATGAATAAAATGAGGTATTGGTTCTGTAACATGTACTCCCTTAAATATTTTAGTGGATTTAGATGTGACTCCTCCTCATTCCACTGTTGTGGGTTTCCATGTAGGGAAAATTGTTACCCAATGCATTGGACAACCACCGGTTCTTCCACATTTTCCATGATGGCGTTTGGGTTGGGATCACCCATGAGTGAACATCATCACCTATACAATGTATGTTATATTTTTTTGATCAAACTAAATGGTTTCTGATGACTTGGCACTCTTGGAATGAGTGACCTGGCCACTCATGCACCAAAAATCCTCCACAACACCAAAAACTCAGCACAAATAAAAGAGAAAACCCAAAAGTAGTTAAAATATAAATGATTTGAAGAACATAATATTCATAATTTTTTTGCTTGTTTATATTCACTTAGTCAATTATATTTATGTAGTAAAAACACCATTAACATTTCTCTCCATCAATGGTGCCATAATTGGGTGTCTTTGATACCAAAGTGTTATTTTTGGAAACCAAAATTGAAATTCTATAACATGTAATTAGTACAGTGCGTGTGCTGGCTAAATCCAAAGAGATAATTTAAGGTGTTGTGCTTCTAGAATAGTAAATAATTATGTGAATATGTGGAATTGAAAAACGATTTTTTGTTGTCATGTTGAATGATTTCAAAATATAATTACTTGAACTCTTCCAATTCAAATATGTCTAACCTTAAAAGAAGAAAAGATGCTCAATCTGATTCTTGGTGATTCATGAGAACAATATGTTCAGGCTATGAGCATCTGTGGGTCATTAAAAATCTATCTCCCTATTGGGTTTTATTGTTCATAGTAACCATCATTAATGGTTTAATTGGGGTTTGAACCCATGTGGTCAAGTGAGTTCTGATTACGTCAGTGGAAATGAACTCCTTGGTCTTGAATTTTATTTCCACTATATTTTAATTAAAATACACCCTTTTGGAACACAAAATGAACTCAATGATCAAACATATACTTTTCATCATTCCCCTTAGTATCCCTAGAATCTATGTTCTTGGTATGATATGGGGTTTCCATCAAAATTACACCAGATATTTGGGTGAATTATGTGAGGGAAAAACGAACAACACAACAATAGAAAAACCCTTCGTTAATGAGCCCACATTTCTCCATAGCTTGAACACAAGGGGGGGGGGGTTGTAACTCAATGAGAAATTGAAGGAAAAATTAATGGATGTAATTTATGAATTCATTACTAAGAAGAAGTAGATATAAAATCGATAATTACAAAAGGAAAAAAATTTCCAAGAACATCCTTCCCAAAAATATTCCATTCCCCCATTTTAGCCCCCAATCTAGTCCCTCCTTTCTTATTTCCCATTTTTCTAGGTCTCCTCTATCCCAAAGGATCATTTCCCACTTGTACTAAATAATGATGAAATCCAAACCTAGTGTCATGGATTTTGTTCAACGTAAGTGGGATATAGGTAGGGAGCTGTAGTGGTCCATAAGGTTTGGGAGCCGGACATGGTAGGTCGTACAGTAACCGTGTGATCAGGTCTATCATAAAAATGATGCAGAATGAATTTTCTATCTAGGATGCAAGGTTTGGAAAGTCATGCTCCAACCATACACATGGGCTCTATCCCAAAATCTCCAAAATGCACAGGGTTTGGTTTCTAGGCCACACTGCTTGGTAAACCATGTGAATGTCGTGCGAGTGCATCAACCTAAAAACATTATGATCCCTACATGATTTGAGGTTGATCATCCTTGATTGGTAAACCATTTGGATTTTGTTGTGGGTCTTTATGTCTCCAAAAGTACACACCCCTGCATGGCTTGCTAATAATCTTCCCAGTTTGGTTAAAAGTGCAGAGACTATGCAGGGTTATATGTCTTTAGAATTATGGATTTTTCCTGACCTCAAACAAGGTTGCATGGCCCGGGTGACACCAAATTTGGATGTATTAATGAAAAAGGGTCCTAAATCCTCAAATTCCCTTCTTAATCTCTAAATAATACAATTTATTCAATCTTATTGCACTAGTGAATAGAAATCCTATCATGGAATATTGAGCTTTTGAAAATCATTCAAAACCATGCACATAACCATATTCAAGATAATAATCCAAGTGGAAATTCCCAATGCACATTAGTGCATCCTTTACAAATAGATCTGGGAAAAAATTTCTAATTTTAAAAGGTTATAATGAATTTATGAATCCACTGAATTTTCTAATTTGAGATAACATTTATCTATTTTGAGTATGAGTTTTTAAATTTTTCTCATATATAAAATTGTGTCTATATTCTATTTTCCAGAAAAGGGGGACTAATAGGTCTATAATTTTGAAAGGTTGGTATCACTTCTATTATTTCTTTGGTGGCATTATGAAATTTTTTTTAGTACCGAACCATTGAATAACACTAAGATTTAAAATAATACCTCTGTGGTCGTTTAAAATGAATAGTGGTTGCCTAAAATTTATGGTGAAGTAAATATTCCTTAAAGTATTACATATATTTTATAGGTATATTTCACAATATGTTACTATATAATTGATTGAATAATTTACTTTTAAATAAATATTAATAGAGAGATATAGATGATAAATATTTTTTGCATTCTACATGAAAAACATGATAGGTGTGTGGCCCTTACAACAGTATCATAATTGGTATGTTCATTATTTTAAGATACTATATGGAATTTGAACCATATATATACATGAAAAAACAACAATTCGATACATTTTCCAAAATTTTAATTCCCTATATGTACATGATGTTTTACCGAGACTGGATGAAGAGAGCCATACATTCTTATCAATTGTAATTCTCAATAATTTCTTAGTGTAGTCTCAGTTTCTTGATAAAATTTTACCTATATTGAAATTGTCATATGTATTCTACGATGGCTTCACCCATACACTGATATAGTAAATATGATCCTCAGATTAATTGAAATTAATTTCTTATGATTTTTCATAACTGTACATTGTGACAAAATATATATGGTTGAAATGAACATTGCATGATATGGGAGGATTTTATTCACCTTAAAAGGGTCATGGGATCTTAATTTCAATCATTATATGGTCTTTTGAACAATTATTCTATTTGATTATGGATCCATGTATAGTTTAGGAATGATTTTTCACTGAAAGTTAGTTATGAAATTCCTTCTGTGTGCTCAAATTGGATATAATTGTTCCATGTATAATGGTGTTGGAATATGGTCTTGATAATGTATTAACTCCTCAAGAGAATATTTTCAATCACAGTTTTATTAATGTGGATTAACATTAATTTTTTTGGTTTGTTGAATATGGAAAGTGAGATGCCCCATTGAATGTGTCAGAGTATCCTATAAGTGAAATGTAATATTGGACCATCTGTTTTCAAGGAAATGTGGGAAGAACCAGTTACTTTGTGGATAGTTAGTACATTAAAATATCAAAGTCATAATGTACTAAGAATAGAATCTTTATCTTTATCCTTAGTGTTCCAATTTTTAATTTTTTTGATAATAATTATGAGGACACTTGGAACGTGTTTCAAAAAGGAAATTCAGATAGTCTATTTATTATGCCATGGAATTTTCCACATAAATTTTGATCATATTGTAGGGAGATAAAAATTATATATAGTGAAGGAAATGATTCCATGACCATATCTTGGGATAGTTTGGATTATGTAAGATTAATCTTTATTTTTTTATATGAGTTTTTTCCATTTTTTTAGTGTCTTATGTACCACATGTTAAATTTAATGATTTTAGATATGATGGGACTGGGAAACACAACATGCCATTTAAGCTAGAATTCCAGACCACATTCTATCGACTGTTGTTTTCATTATTCTGCAAACATTTTTGGATATCAAAATTTCAATTTTGTGGATATTTTAATAAAATTTTACTCGTAATGGGTTTAAAATTCAAAGATAAATTGAAATTTTTTGGCGGTGGGCCCGAATTGTAAATTGAGATTCATTTTTGAAATCTGTGAGTTAGATCACATAATAGTGATTTATTTTATGTGGATTAAGAATAGAAATAAATATTAGGTTACCGGATTATTTTCAAGGGATTTATGATTACGAAGTCCAATATTTTTTATTTTTTGGGATGGGGCATGGGTTTCACATTGTTATTGAAAACATTCCACCTATAATCCGATACTATCATGGGGTGTCACGTTGTTTTTTGAACTATTCACCTAATGCTACATATCCATATGAGTTTTCTCTATAAAATTGAAGAGAAGAATATACGAACTAAATTTTATCTATCAAATGAGTTCATAAACATGTGAGGGGTGTCCCTTAGGGAAACATTTACATGGTTGCTGTATGATTTTCTAAACCATAACAAAAAACTGTGCGCCCAATTATTGTGAATGAATATACTATTTCATCATTCTTTCCTTATCCCTTACTAAACTATTTTATTCTCCAGTACATTATAATATTCTCGATTAGGTACTGTATCATGGATCTCCATCTATGCATGGATGTATCTCCCCCATATGATGTTGAAATCACACAACATCAGTTAAATTTGATCACACTCAGCAAGATTATTGTTCCTCTTACTTTATTTCATCAATTGTTTTTACATATTGGGTTCTATTAATATGTGAGCTCACACACCCTATTTTTATGAAATATTAATATTCTTATGGTTTCTCTCATTCCAAGTCGAATAAAATCTTATGCATGGATGAGATATGAAAACATTGTATATGGTAGGTGGTCTAGTTTATTTTCTCTAAAAGGATCATTGTTAATATAATATTTTGGTCATGGAACATGTAAGAAGTTATGTGCACTAATCCAAAAATATGAAATACCTTATGTTAAATAAATTAGACTATAAACATCATTTCCAGAGATCCTAGGGAATAGATGGTGTTCAAAAAGATAATGCCAAACCACCACAAATATTGAGTATAATTAAATTGTTTATAATGTTTGAAGTTTTCCATTATATTAAACCACACAGTTGTGTGTGATGATAATAAACCCTTATTTTGGGATACCCATGTACATTAGATGGTTAAAAAGACCATTGGTCATAAATTTCATAAATATTGATTAAATATGATTAAGGGGTTATATGAATTAATTAAAATGGATTGTGATTTATTTACTGAATTACAACATGAAAATTTTTATTGAGGCATAAGCGCATCCCATAGGAATTTTTTATATTATCATTGAAATGGTATAATTTTATTGTTTAATTGATAATATCTTGGTGTTTACTCTCTTCAATTTATTTATATTATATATTGGAATATATATTAGATAGTTTTGAAATATAAATTGAATTATTCTATTGAATGTTCATTACACCAAGAGTGATACTGGGATCCTATTAATAGAACAACTCATTGGAACATAGCTTAACTAAGATTACCTTATAACTGATTTATATAGAGGGACCTTGGTTATATCCATGGGACATAACACATCACACCCCCTCGGTCATGGATTTTGGACACGGTGATTCACATTTCATCGATTGTTGTACATGATGTTCTATGATACCTCAATTAGAATGTTGTGAGTGACACAAATAATCATTATTAGGGATATTCATACCCCACATCTCGTAAAACCTTTTAAGAATCTTCATTATATTCCACATAATCAAATGTTATTCCCTTATTGTTCTATTGAGATACACGAGATATGACTTCTCCCCTGATTAAGTGACTTATATGATTGTTCTTTGATTTAAATGTTATGACTCGGGTCATAGAAAGTAATATGTATCCTTATATATTTATATATATGTTTATCCATCTATAGAAGTTATATTAAAGTGCATACATATATGAATATAAGTATATATAGACATTTTTTGTGACATTTATTCTGAGATAAGATGGAATTGTTCGATGAATGAATGGTCTGCATGGTTTCCATGGGGAAACTATGATGGTTTTCATTGTATTAAATTTTTCCCTACATTATAAATTATACATGAACACTAGTTCATTTTATATTCACAAAAAATGTTCATTATACCTAATTATTGGTGGCCTATAAATTTTATGTCAGACCTTATTTTTGATGTCATTTGGTACATGGACATACCTCATGGTTTCGTAATAAAGATAATGGATTATGATATGTGTTGTTACTCATGTAAATTATAGTTTAGGATATTATGATGGATCTGATTCTCAAGATTATCGTAGGATACCCTTGTGGTCTAATTCATTTTTTGTGCATGTTAATTTATAAAAAATTTTTTGTGTAATATTGTATATTGTATCATGTTAATGTGTGGTACTTAATCATTTACTAGTGATTATTATATGTGATTAAATTCAAAAACCCTTATTTATGAGTGCTTCTTCTATATTTTCAGGGATCTAAAGGGTATTGTTTCTACACTATACCACCTTTAAACCTTCACTACTAGTCAAAACCCTCTTTCACATGGGGATATTCACTTGAGTTATTGTGTAAAACTAGCATGGAGAAAAATTTTATTATCTCTTGTGTTATGAAATTACATTTTTTTGAATAAATAATGACCCTGTAATTTTATTATTCTTTTTTTCAATAAAAATCCTATGAAAAATATTCCTACAACTAACATTGAACTTGATGATGTTGTGTTTGCACTAATAATTTAAAAACATCATGTATTTGTATTAAATATTCAAATATATTCTAATCATAAATTATTGATGTATATTCACCCAAAATGAGTTCAACATGTGATATAGGTGATGATGGGAAATGATAAATTTTGATGATGATAAAATTATTCCCATACAGGAAAGGAAAAATATATAGATGATGTAATTATTCATATTTTTTATGAATAATTAATTATAAATTATATGGGACAAGATCATATGGTTAATGGTTTGTTTATTTTTCTCTTATAAACTGTTCATTCCACTATATATTTTTTATAGGTTCCACCACAATTTTAGTTGTCAGATAAGATTATTCATGATTATCTAGAAGGTAATATTTTATAATATATGTTAATTTTTTAAAATAAATTTATGGTTTTTGAATTTACTATTAGAAAATATTTTGTTCGGAGAGTCAATAAATGTTGTGTATCTCACTTGACCCGCAGTTAAAAAAATAACCATTGAGCGTTGTTCATAGATACCAATCACTTATTAACACTAGAAACACATATATTTATATAGATTATTGAGGGAATTCATGGTGTAATAGATTGTAGAATTATATTTCTTATTTTCCAATGAAATGATTCATATATAAGAACATCATATAAAAATATTACAAATGAGGAATCCACATCCTCTTATAGTTCTTTAATAGAAATTGGTAAAATATATCTATTTATTTCGTGTTGATATTACAAAAACCATGGTAAGGTTGTAATGTGATTTTCATAACTTTTGATTGATTAACTTAGTCAAAATATATTCTTCTCATTAACAGAATTGTTTCCTTTGTTTAAACATTCTATAGTTTATGTTAATGATATGTTTATGTAGCTAATATTAACATTATATTTGATCATTATCTCAAATTCAACATTAATTTAAATAAATTATTTCATATTTGTTTTGGTAGTGAATTACAATTTTGTAATGACTATGTTCCTCAATTTGATGGATAACCAATGAAAATGATTGAGTCTTTGGATGTCATTATTTGACCTTGTAAAATTAAATATTATTGATGTTAGGATTAATATATTAAATTGGTTGGCTTCCAAATAATAATAATTTTCATTACATTATACAAATGGATCATTCTAAAGAATTACATTGAATGTAGTGTTGCACGCTAGCATATTAGGGTGAATTTAGTGAAGAATGTTTTTGGAAACATAATTGTCAGAAGAAATGGTTAAGAGGTGACGATGATCATATATCAAATAAGGATGAATCTGAGCATCAAAATATTATATAGATGACTTAAATAATTATCATTGTTTTGAGTTTAGAGATCATATTTTTTTAACGTATGTCATTAGAAAAGTGTATTATTTTGATGTATAAAGTAGATGTCATATACCATGTTGATTGTACCATATGAAATTATAGAGTTAATTGGATAATTTACTTATAATGTGTCCATAATGTGTATTATATCTATTTTATATGATATATTTCATGATAATAATTTAAGAAAATATGTTTGGGATACATCTCATGTTTTGATTCCAAATGTAGTTCTATTAGAAGAGAAAATTATTTAAGAGGAACATCCAGTAAATATTCATAACCATATAGATAAATTTTTGTGGAATAATGTTATTTACCGGGTTAATAATGATTATTTTAAACCCATATGATGAAAGACAAAAAAAATCATGCGAAAATTCTATAAAAGTGAAATTTATACCCTTTTTAGGTAATGAATAAATCTGTTATAATGTAACATTTAAAAGAGGGAAGAATTTTACAAATTATGCAATGTTAAACTAAATAATTTCAATTTCTTATTGATATTAATTAATTATATTTTATAGAGCTAAATTCATAATATTACTATTAATAATTTTTTTGTCAATGGAAAGAAACATTATTTATAATGAAATTTGGCTCTAATAAATTTTATGGTATTATTTAAAGTAGTAATTTCCAAATTAGAGAGTTTAAATTTTTCTAAAGTTAACATATTTTAAATTTAATCACATCAAAATTATCTTCAAATGAAATGTCTTAGAATTTCATTAAATGGTTTATTTTATAAGTAATGTTAAAAAATATAGTTATTTATTTAAAACAATACTTAACATTATTATATTCACAAAGTTAAATTCTATTTTTGATATATTTATAAATTTTAATAGTACCTTTTGAATATAAATAACAAAATAAATTTTAATTAAAAAAAATATACATAAAAATACATTTCTCTAAAATGTTATATTTCATTACATTTTAAAAGATTAATTTCAATTTAAATTATTTCAATAATTTATTTTAATTTGTGAAAATTTACTCTATATTTGAACTCATCATAATTAATATTATCTAATAGAGTTAACATATTTTTTGTTCATAATTAATTATTAAAAGTGTTAAAATACCATATTAAAGTTAAATATAAAATAAATTTATTAGGGGATAAACAAATGAGATTAGGGTTCAAACTACATATTATATAGAGTATATCTTATTTTTTCTACATTTTGACCTTATTACACCTCATTTAAAAAAATGGACAATTTTTACAACTTTTCTTGCGTATCAAATTAATATATATTAATAATTTTACATATTACAACAATTTCAACTCCGCAACTTATAAAAGGACACCCTCTCTCATCTTCTATAGACACCTAAATAACCATTTGGTTGATTAAATACCCAACCAAATCACTTATTTACATCCATATCTATGTCATAGATTCCATACATTTATCATTAAACTAGTCGATGAAGGGTTTAGTCATAAAGAAAAATGTGTTTTCCCTAGAAGTGGTATAGTTCATAAAAGATCAATTTTAATTTCTTTTTCATCTATCTCATTAAAATCATTATAACACAAGTTGAAATAATTACATAATTTTCATTAATATACTCATATAATATTATGTTAATTTATTAACAAATACCAATGTATTCTTTCATAAAATGTGTAATTAAACCATCGATCATGTCTATAATGGACTACTGCATCACTAACTGATCTACTTTAGTGTCTATTTATGTATCTAGGGGATGTTTAATATGATCACTTTAATTCATATATGTTATATTCATAGAATATTTGTCATCATGAAAAATATCTAATGACATTTATATCTTTACTTTTCTATCCTTTGTAAAATGGTAATGTTATTTGTGTGTACTTTGGGTTTACCACATCCAGGAAGTGAAGTGATTAACTTTTTGTGACCACCTAACATGGTTTCACTATATAAGTGTGTATAAGTATATAATTTATTTATTATATAAAAATCAGTCTATAAGGTAAAAATTATACTAACTTTCTTTTTTCATGATCTTTCAAAAATGAAAAATATAAGTCTCCAGCCTTAAACCTTAATTAATCATGAGTTATTTCAAGAATACACATTGAGGATCTTTTCAGGTTTAGTGTTTTAGAGAATTATATCATAAATAATTCATTACATTCCACATTTAAACAAAGTGGTTACATAAAATATTGTACTCATTTTTTCCATTAACGGAAATATATTTAAAATAAAACATGGATTCTTTCTTGACACTTCCTTGACACATTCATCACATCAGGTAACATTCCCTTGACCTGTGAAAAACATTTCAAAAACATGGGATGAGCCTAAAAATCTCATTAATGGATATAAAAGTATGAAATGGAAACATTAGTCCATGTTAAAATCATACTTTACTCAAAAAACAAAATCATTTTAACATACCTTATCAAATAATGAATAAATCATAGAAATCATAAGACATAAAGGTAACTTGATGCATTCATAACATTCTTACATAGGGAGTAACCCTCATGGTTACGTTTTGGATACCCATCATAGTATATTCCCTAAATCTCTTTGGATAAACCTTAATGTTTAACCCCTTCGCGTTACCCAATGCATTGGAGAGCTATATCAGGCTCACTCGCCCTTAGTTTATCATGGAACCACCCATCTTCAAAAAAAATGCCAAATAACCATAACATAATCATAGAACATAAATTAAGCATAAAGGAAAGATAAAATTACACATTTCAATAACAATATAACATTTTAAGATATTGAAATAATGAATCCATTCCAAAAACCATTTTCAAAACAATTTAAAACATTTAATAAATAGATTTTTGAATCAAAGTGTCCCATACCACTTTGAAGATTTTAAAATTTTAAACCATTAATATCCGTATAAATAAATCCCTAAAACCATTTTGAAAACAGGGATATTAATGAGTAATATTTATAAGAATAAATCATTAAAACATTTAAAATTATATTTTAGTTAATGGGTTTTTAACAAAATGAGAGACACTTGAATTCAATAATAAAGGAATAAAATTTAATCAGAACATTATAATATCATTAGAATAAAGGTATTCATGATATAATATTCTAGAAGAATGTATATACACCATATAAAAGTGAACTGGTGCATAACAACAATGAAGTCTCACTAGAAATGTAAAATGAAAGAAATCCATTATTAAGAAGGTACCCTTAAATTTGGGACAAATCAATCTCATAATTATGTGTGACAAATATAAATAATCCCAATATAAGTGGATATTAATTGTAAAACAATAAATGGTCTTTCACACATAATCAAAGGATGGCATATTCAATAACTACATGTTTAACCCAAAGAAATCAAAATTGGGATAAGAAGTTCCCTTGGTAAAATTCGATAGCCTAACGACGTCACTTTAAAATTCATAAAATTATTTGATGAGGGAGAAAATTGTATCTCATTACTTGAACTTAAAAATTACATCAATAAGGATATATAAGAACATATCCCAACATAAAAAATGTAAATTAAAAGACATAAAAAAACAAGTCTTTTAAAAAGAGGAGTGTGAAAGGTTCCCTTACCAATTTGGGAAACATTCGAAACATACACCACATGAAATGAGGGTCATAAAATGAAGATTTAAATACCCATAAATGGGATTATATTATACAAGTAGTAAAAAATGGGCAGTACATACACCAAACAAAAATAAATAGTGGCAAATGTAGCATGAATCTCACAGGAATAACAAGTGAGATGAAAATCCCCTTATTTAAATTTGGTAGCCGAACGGGGCCACATAAAACTTCCAAAAATGGATTTATTAGATAAAATAGGGTCTCTAATAATATTATAGTAAACTTTAAAACAAGAGGAATATAAAATAACATCCCCCAATATAAGAAATAAGAGCTTAAAATAATTTACATAAAAAGAGTACTTAAAAAGAAAGAGAGTGGTTGGATCTCTTACTTCAAGTTCGACTTGTCTTGTTCGTTTCATTATATTCCTGAATAAAAAAATTTTTTCAATTTATAATTTCTCTAGGGACTCCTTTAAATTTTATTATTCAATTAATATCACTTATTATAATGTTATAATAATTAGTTAATTATGTGAGTTCATATCAGATGTTTTTGTCGATGTTTGGTACATGAGTCAAAAATGAACTTATTTGAAAAGAATTGTCCATGTAGTTATAAGTAAATCATCTCTAGAATAGTATTAATGATTTAAATATCATATATATCTAGTACATATTCATTTTATACTATTCCATAACATTTGGAGATAAAATGAAATGAAATGCACCGTTCATGGAGACGGTAGGCCGTACGTACGCATGTACACTACTTTCATTTCTTTGTCATATCAATGGAATAAAAAATAACTGAGATTTATATATATTATAATTACAGTATAATATATATGTTATATAGTTCATATAAGTTCATTAATTTCATTCATTATACATTCCATGTATTGCATGAACGAGTCAAATCACTTGAGGGGGTGGTAGTCCACACTTCCTCATATGAAATTATCGCATTTGCACAACATGAAAAGAATAAAGGTATGTTTTAAATATAAAGTACAGAAGCATATAGAAAACATAAATTACATATATATCATATATAAAATACAGTGACATCATAATGTCCAACTTTAATGGTGTTAAAAGAATATTGAACAATCATCGTTTTGTGAGGCAGTAATTCACCATCCACAGAATGAGTATGTTGTTTAACCATTAGATGGATGTGTGTGTAAGTGTATCTCAAATAATTCTTATAAAAACATCCTAGTGTATTTAATATACTGGTTTTGTTACAAAATAAAGGAATAAAAAGGGTTTAGGGGGTTGGAGAAGAAAAATAAAACGAAATAATATTAGAGAAGTCTTTACCTTTAAATCGGGTATCTCCTCTTGGTTTTGAACCAAAAGGGATTCTTGAAGAGCTTTCTTCCTAAGGTAAGTCTTATAGGATGAATATAGGGATGGGGAGAGATAAACTTAGTAGATCTTGTCTGAGCCAATGTCTTGGGAGGTTTGTGTAAAGAGGTAGAGGTGGGTGCCTATTATAAGAGGAGAGGAGGGGCACTCATGGAAAGTTATAAAATGATACGTTATATTAAAATGCGTTTCAGACTTTAATGGTCCCACATTGATATATTTCTAGTATAAGGTGATAAGAGTTCAAAATATACTTATAAAATAGGTCTTTCACAAGTGTAAGTCTTATATTTTACATTATCTTTTCATTTTATTTAAATCTTTTATTGATGAGGTAATCGCTGCATCATCATGATGTCATAAACAATTTATTTTATTTAATGTCTAAAAATTATAAAAAAGATACTATGATGTAGGAAATATTTTTAGCTTTACAATGAATATTTATTGTTTAATATATCATTTATTTAGACAAAATTAAAGATGTTTTACTCGGGTGATACATTCTTTAGTGATATTCTCCTTCCTTTAAAAATAAAATGATAAAGTGTAAAATTCACCCAAAAGTGATTCCATGGGGTCCCAATGTTTGGAACAAGGCATACCATGGTCGGACAAGACACAACCAGTAGCATTAGAACACATGTTAGGGTCATTTTTTATTATTATTATTTTATTTTATTATCCTTAACTAACCGATTAATAAATTATCAAGATAATTAAAGATAATTACCGTCGTTACTATTCATAATGTCCAAAAAAAAGAGTCATAATTAAATAATTTTCACCTTATGATTCCAAATATGGAATCAATTTTACCAAATTCCAAACATATAAATTGGAATAATTAATTTAAAAATAATTCCCATTGTCAAAACAAATAGCGGGTTTTTTTGAAATAATATCTATAAAAAGTATTGCACTTGTTTTTGACAAATTACAAAGTGAAATTAATTCTAATGAACACAATTGGATTAAATGGTAAAAATATATTCTAATTACAATTTAAAAACAGTTAAAAAGATAATCTATACAAATAATTAAAATAGATGAAAAAGTAGTTTTGATATAAAATGTAGTATTTTTCACAATTGATTAAAAAATGAACACTGTCAGAATAATACCATAGAATTATCCAAAGTAAATTTAAATTTCCCAATAATAAAGAATAAGTTTATTTTGAAAAATAGAGCTTATTAAATTGTCAAATGTTATATTTAAAAAAGGTTTTCCATCAAAATGCAGTAAAATAATCTTTTAAAAATATTAGAGTATTTATTCTTAAAATTGGATTCTTTTGAATTTTAGGCCACTGACATTTATTGGATAAATGAAATAATATTTAACAAACATATGTAATAATTTTGTAGATATTTATTTTAATTCCCACCGTTACAACAGCTAGGCATTAACTATTATAATATTATTATATTATTAGTGTGCAACGTACGTTTTCAAGGAAACTCGTTGTTGCGTATTGGGTACGCCATCGAGCATAACATTCAATTTACTGTAATATTAACATATTATTCACAAATATTGATAAATATTATAATTTAATATTATTTATTTACCAGGGATGTTACATATTTCCCCCCTTTTGGGAATTCTGTCCTCGTGATTTCAAAATTGGGCTTGGAAACTTCATTGAAAGTCCCACATCGGAACAAGAGTCATTAAAACTATCAATTTAAAAGAATGAAAGAGAAGTACAAAGGTCACCTGAGTTAACCCATACTAGGATTCAATGAAAACGTTGATATGGAGGAGAAAAAAAGGGTCATGTTCTGATGGAGAGTGATAGTAAACATGTCTAGGGGAAAGTTAACCATAAGAAAATCACAAACTTGTGACGGGTTAAACGGTATTCGATTCCCCAGTAGGAAAAGTTAACAGACAAAATTTTTGTTTTAAGTTACTTTTCATTGAGGAATTCATTTTTTAGCTTAACTAAATCACAAGGAAACATACTTACTTGTCATGTAGACTTTCAAATTTTACTAGATTCTTTACTCAAACTCATATTTTCTCCAAAAGACGAGTACTTCTTTGCATTTTGTGTACTATAATCAACTTCATGAGAATCACCTAATATACAAAAGAGAATAATATATTTCCCATGTCTTTAGACCTTATCCAAAACCAAACCAAAAATTTTAGTACGAGATCAGATAATAACCAAAAAGGATAATTTTTTTTCAAAAATAAAAACTACTCCTAATCTCCAAAATTTGTCAAACAAAACCCAATGTTCATCAAAGACCATTCAATAAACATTTATCCATAAATTTATTCAATATAAACCAAACAAAGATTGGAACCCAAATCTATGAAGGATTTAATCACGTAGTCTCCTAAGAGAAATCTTATCATTTTTCTCCAAAATAACATCAGTTACTCATATAGTCTCATAATTAAAAGTAATTAACCTAATAAGGTATCCTCCATGATAAGATAATAATTTCCATAGATAACCCAAAATCAAATTACTCTTAATTCATAAAATCATATTACTAAAATGATTCATTCAAACTAACCAGGGATATCATGTAGTCCAGTGGTAGGCGATAAATACCAGTTGCACTTTGGTTGTGGGTTTGATTCCCGTAGCTTCGTCCGACGCAACGGGTTGTCACACGGTCTGAGTGTTTTTCATTTTCCAAAACTATATAATTCTTAAAACATTCTACAAAAAAAAAGATAAAATCATCAAAAATAACCATAACATATTTTAACCACAAAGGTTATCTAATAATCTTCATTTTGCAACCCAAAATGTATTAACCAGTAATTGCCTCAAATTCAAGGATCATATGAACCCAAATGGTTCTTTATAACTATATCCACAAAATAAAGGTTAATTATTCATTGAATAAAATTTTCATATATCAAACATTAGGGTTACATATACTATAATAAGTCTTCTAAAGTATCCCCATAATCAAAAGAGACTTAATACATTTAAGAATTTCACCATCCTAAAATCTACCATAACACATGAATCCCTTATATGTTGAATTCTTACTCATTAAACATTCTTCATGATCCATTAACCATTCCTTTTCAACTTATTCTGAAATACTTATTTCCTACAAACAAAATAATGAATCATATCCTAATATTCCAATAATAGGAAAACATATGTTAAGAAATAATCCATACCTTACATTGGTCATTGTCAGTTTCTTCATCCTCAATTGGAATGGAATTAGGTATTGGTAAATGAATATTTGTACTATCTTGGCGACCCCATTCCCGAAACTTCTTCGCAGGACATGTGTTTGCATAATGGCCAGGCACACCACATTTGAAACATTTAATTGATCCTTCGGAAAGAACTTATTTCCCTTTCCCAGAGTCAACTAGATGCTTACTTTTTCCTTGGAAGGTTCTTGCTTTATGACCTTTATTTCCACATCTATAGAATCTTTCTATCCCTTTGAAACATTTTCCTATGTGTTTATTTCCACATCTTTGACACATAGGTTTTTGAACATACTTACCTTTATTATTATTACCTGAACTTCCGTAGGGATTTTTTTCTCGCATATAAGATGCCTTATAAAATTCACTAAGGATCAGGTGGTCAATCATTACTCCTGATAGTTGGTTGAGGATAACCACAAGATTTCTCATTGCAGCTCCCATATCATTCAGTTGTTCTTTCATAAAATCGTCATAGTTTTCTTCAAACCCATAGTTACTTTGGTGCCTGCTAGATCCAGCCATTTACTAAAACCAAAAACGTCAGTGTGAGTATATCAGTAAAATAATCATATAATAAAGAGGAAGTTAAAAACCAAGAAATACCTATCCATGTTATCTCAAAATCAATCTAACTTTCAAAAAAACAACGAATCCATCTAATATACTAACCATTATGGTTATACACAACTTGTCACTTTTTCTTAAACAACATTCTAACCTCTAAAGTTATCTAAACCGACCTTTGATACCAATTATAAGGCCCCAGCCTTAAAAGTTACTTAATCTTGAGTTATTTCAAGAATACACATTGAGGATCTTTTCAGGTTTATATTTTTAGATAATTAGATCATAAATCATGAATTACATTCCAAACTTAAACAAAGGGGTTACCTAAAAGATATTACTCATTTTTACCATTAACTGAAACATATTTAAAATAAAACATGGATTCTTTCATGACACTTCCTTGTCACTATCATCACATCAGATACCTTTCCCTTGACCAGTGAAAAAAAATTCAAAAACCTAGGATGAGCATAAAAAGCTCAGTATGGGGTATAAAAGTATGAAATGAAAACATTAGTCCATGTATGAAATCATACTTTACTCATAAAACATAAGCATTATAACATACCTCATCAAATCATGAATAAATCATAGAAATAATAAGACCTAAAGGTAACTTGAGGCATTTATAACATTCTTATATAGGGAGTAATCCTCATGGTTATGTTTGGAATACCCATCATAGTATATTCCCTAAATATCTTTGGAGAAACCTGTAGGAACCCGGTTCTTATTTTAGAGGTACGAGATTCTTCTTTTCCTTTTCCTTAAGTGTTTTTGAGAAAATATTGAAAATGGGGAAAAATCCTGAATTTTGGAACTACACGCCGTGTACTTTATCCAAATGCCCTGTACTTTTGGTCGTGTTGGGATGAGTACATGGGGTGTGTAGCCATTCCAGCGACGAAGGGTGTAGGAACCACTACATGTCGTGTAGTGGTACCTTACATGTCGTGTAGTCACTCGGCATGCTTAAACAGTAAGGCGGTGGCGTCACCGCCAGCTGGGCAACTGTACATGCCGTGTACTCGAGAGTACATGCCATGTAATCATGTCGATAGATGAACAGTGTGGCGGTGCCGCAAAATGAATAGTTAAATGAAAGAAGTACATGCCATATACTTAGAAGTACACGTCGTGTACTTTGTTTTTTCGGCTTAAAATAGGCAGTAGCCTCCTCATTTGGAAGAGGAGGCACTTGAGCCATTTTGGAGCCAATGGAGGAGGCCGGATCGTTGATGATCCACCGAGAGTTGGTCTGGAATCTGATTTGGCTTCGGACGATCTCGTTGGAACCGCACGGGTAAGCCCTCACCTCTCCTGGTACCATTCTTACCAATTATTCTCCTAACTTATGTTATTTACGTTTGAATGAGTTTTGTTCTTCGTCAGATATACGCCATTCTTGGGCGTTTCTGGTGTCGGTGATCAGGTATAACGCTCGTTGACGTATATGGTAGGTGTCTTTGTGTTTATTTTCCAAGTGTCGTGCGTGTTTGTGCGTTTTCGTGCCATGAACCCATGTTGGGGTGTCGTGTGGCTGAGGCCTTTGTTATATCTAATGCCTAGAATTGCATAGGTGATTAAATTGTGATAATAAAATGCTGGTTGGGATCGTTTCTTGGATCTGGAACCACACCTGGGCTATGTTTCACTGTTTAGCTGTTTGGCCAGGTTACCTGAGGGTATGCCTTTAAAGTCGTAATTGTAGAATTTCCTTTAGAGGAATTTCTTGTTACTGCTTGTTTACCTGTTGGGAATGGCCCGGTTACCTGTTAGCCTGAGGGAATTGTTGTGTTTGGCCTGAGGGCGTTGTTGTGATTAGCCTGAGGGAACTGCATTATTTAGCCCGAGGGCTGTAGTATTTCGCCTGAGGGAAACATTTCGTGCCTGATGACTTGACTTTTGTGCCTGAGGGTGACACTTCGTATGCCTGAGGGTGAGAATTTATTTTACGCCTGAGGGAAATACTTGTGGGTTGGATTCTGTATGGCCTGAGGGCAAGCCTAAGGGCGTGGTTTACTATTTTAGCCTGAGGAAAAGCCTCTGGTAGGCCTGAGGGCTTGGTGCTATTGAGCATAGAATGTTACTAAGTTAAATGATTAAATGAATAATAAAATGGAAATATAACTGGTAGTTAGTTATTTTTGAGTACTACTTACTTTATTGCATTTTACTACAACACATTGTTGTTGCATGCTTACACGCAGTTGGGCACGGGCCTTTGGTGGGTGCCTACTGAGATATATTTCTCACACCCTGCTTGGGTCATGCTTTTCGGCCCAAACAGATTACATTTCTCCAGGTGTGGATAGGGGAAAGTGTCCCTATACAGGTACTTGACTTTTGTTGTGGAGTAGGAGGGCATGGGACCGATCCTAGGCTCTTGATGTCGCTGCCAGCTATTTTTCTTGTTTTGTTGTACTCTGTTTTTTGTTGTACTGTATTGATGTATAACATGTTCTGGCTGTTTTCTGAGAACTTGAAACATGTAGCATCATCACTTATATACTTTTGGTTATATCCACTGTTGTAGTTATTTCAGTTGTGTATGTTTACTCCATTCGCTATCTGTTGTATGTTTATTTTGGTATTCTGCTGCGCTACACTTTGACAAATGAGGGCATAGTTTCCCCACTATCAGACATGGGCCCTCGCTGCTAGTCAGCAGCCTCTGGCGTTTGGGGAAATGCGCTTGAGGTCACGTGGTGAACTGGGCTCTGGGAACCCGTTGCGTGGCACCTGGGTCCGAGATGTTACAAAGTGGTATCAGTGGGGTTTCTTTTCTTTAACTTAATATTTGGAGTTGTTGTCAGGAATAGGACAGAATGGTAGTTGGTAATAAGTTGTGCCCGGGCATAGATAACCCGTGTATAGGGAAAAGCTAGTCTACCTCGTATTTTTCATTATTTTGATTTTTCAATTTTACAGTTGATATGTTTTCACCATTGGGTGACACACATGGATTGTGCTATTTATATTTTATCTGTGGGTGCTATTTAGTTTCAACCCGATGAGATGAGGGTATATCGTCTCATGCATCATATAGGTACATGCTAGAAATCACATTCCATGCATAGTTTCAATGCCATATAGGTGCATTAGAATTTTCTTGTTGTTGTGATAGTTGATGTGCTAAGAAAGCATGCTGTTGTGATAGCTACTTGATAAATACCTGCCTGTTTGGTTGAGCATGTTTATAAGATGGACGCCAAACTTTGGTTTTTGGGGAGTATGGGCCCCCATTGACCAGAATTTGGTGGATCATTGACTGTTATTGGTTATAACATAGATAAGATGTCAAACATTTATTCGTGGGGTGTATGGGCCCCCACGGGTCGGAATTTGACACTTAGGTGTTGTTTTTCAGTATTTTATGGGTTCTAGGGAAGTTTCTGAGGCATAATGTCCAGAAAACCCAGAATACACGCCGTGTTGGACCTCATACACGCCGTCTATGTTCTTCTATTCAGGAAGAAAATTGAACTTTTTGATTACATGCTGTGTACCCCGAGTACACGTCGTGTAGTCTCTTCCCATGTCACAAACCGTGTGGGCGGTGACATGGGGTAGGGAAGGGCTTGGGTAAAACATGCCACATCGATTTCTGCACGTCGTTTAGTGTGACCCGGAGTCCGGCCGTGTAACTAACAACAAGGGTCGGTGAACTCCTTGATTGAACATGTCGTTTCCATTATAGACATGTCATGTTGTGTTACCTGGGGACTCGGCCGTGTAACTAACAGCACGGGCCGGTGTCACCACTCCCTGAACACGTCGTGTACCTTTGGGACACGCCGTGTAGTCTTGTATGAGGACAGACTGTGTGGAGTTAGCCATGTGGCTGGGAAATGGGGTGATGCACACGCTGTGTACGGGTGTAACACACCGTGTGAAGTAAAGCTGAGTAGTCGGTCGTGTCATAGATGACACAGGCAGTTGGAAAATAACATAGTACACACCGTGTAGATATTATTCACGCCGTGTAGTTTTGTTGAATGGAAGCCGTGTTGCTTAGCCATGTACAAGGACCTGGGCAGGGGAAGGGAAGTCAAGTACACGCCGTGTAGTCATTGTACACGCTGTGTAGTCTTGTTTTGACAATTTTGAATACCTTCGTCCTCCTATTCCCTTTGTGGTTCCTTCGCTTTCAGTCTTAATAATCTTGAATCTGAGGCGTTATTTTGACCTTGTAGAGTCATGCCGCCTAGACGACCACGAGTTGTTCGCCAGGAGATCGGTGACTATTAAACTCCGCAGATGGTGGTCCCTGGGCTACCTGTTGATCCACCAGCAGAGCCAGATGTGGCACCAGCTGTTATACCGGAAACAGGCACGGAGGCGCAGTTCCGTGAAGGCTTATTGCGGTTCATGCAGACCTTTCAGGGAGCATCGCAGGCTGCCAAATCTATGGTCGAGCTGACACATATCATTCAGCAGCAGCATCTGCCTACGTTTTCAGGAGATGGAGGACCACAAGATGCAGAGTCTTGGCTAGGATCGATTCAGACTATTTTTGAGCATCTAGAGACACCTCCAGGGAGGAGGGTCAAGATCGCGACTTACACACTGCGTGATTCCACCAAGAGGTGGTGGGATGTTACCACCCAGTGAGAGCATCACAAGGACATGGCGTGGGAAGAATTTCAGACAGCCTTCTATGACTTCTTCTTTCCCGATACACTGAGGGAAGATAGATCTCAAGAGTTCAGGAATCTGCAGTAGGGCGCTATGTCGGTGATGGACTAATCTGCTCGTTTTACAGAGATTCAGCATTTTGGACCCGTGCTAGTGGGTGATGAGATGTTGAGAGCCATACGTTTTGAGGATGGTCTTCGGTATGACATCCGAGCACGGGTGAATGTTTTTAGGTTTCCTATTGTACACACGATTGTGAACCAGGTGTTAATTACAGAGGGGACCCTGTGGGAGTCAAGTGGTGTGGGCCAGGGCAGTTTAGTACCAGTTACTGGTAGTATTTCTGCTGGCAAGAGGAAGAGACAGATGGAATTATCTCAGGGCGGCAGTACCAGCCAGGCAGCTTCTTCATGTGGACCAGTCAGGTGCTACCAGTTTGGCAGAGAGGGGCACAAGAGGCCGCAGTGTCCACGAGACCCAGTGGAGTGCCGAGCTTGCGGCAAGATGGGTCATCTGCAGCTCTTTTGCAGGGTGTTTCTACCAGTGTCTAGTGAGAGGGGTTCTGTGCAGACTCCACATGCGGGAGCAGGACCAGTGGCTTCTTTCCTGTCAGGGAACTGGAATACGTCAGGGTGTGAAGGCAGAGACGATGGTCGTGGCTGTGGTAGCCAGACACGAGGATCACAGTTGTAGTAGGGCGGGACAACTCGGGGTAGCCAGGATGTGTCGCAGGGCCGCAGCACTGGGCAGGCATATGCAGTGCAACAGACCCAGCAAGAGCAGGATCCCAGACCTTCTACAGTCAGAGGTACTATTTTAGTAGCTTCTGTCTTTTCTTTAGTACTTTTTGATATGGGTGCTACACATAGTTTTATATCTGTACCCATTTTGGAGAGCCTTGGTCTCGGTGTTTCTACGTCTGATATCTTGATGCTAGACACTCCGTTGGGGACTAGGACGGTTGGTGTGAATCAGTGAAAGGAGTGCCCCCTTGAGGATGGTGGGTGTCACTTCCTTTGGGAACTCTATGTCCTGGAGATGATGATCTATGATTTCATTCTCGGGATGGACTGGTTGGTTCCCTTTCGAGCCTTCGTAGACTGCTACTGTTGCAGGGTGCGTTTCACGTCACCAGAGGGTGGGGAGTTTCTATACAAGGGCGAGTGGTATTTTCAGGCGAGTCGAGCTAGACTAGAGCATCATGGGAGAGGTGGAGTCATAGCCCAGATTGCGAGCTTATATATGGATGACCAGGGGACTTTTCAGACAAATTTCCCTCCAGTTGGTGATCGTTTCAGGGATGTCTTCCCAGATGACATTTCAGGTCTACCTCCAGTGCCCGAGGTGGATTTCACTATCGAGCTAGTGCCAGGAGAATCACCGGTGTCCATTCCTCCTTATAGGATAGCCATGCCTGAGTTGCAGGAGATCAAGAGGTAGTTAGAGGAGTTACAAGAAAAGGGTCTTATCCGACCCAGTACATCTCATTGGGGTTCTTCGGTCCTTTTTGCGAAGAAGGCAGATGGAACCCTCAGACGTTGTGTGGATTATCGGAAACTGAACTAGTTGAAGGTTATGAACCGATATCCCTTGTCGAGGATAGATTATGTTTTGATTAGCTTCGTGGAGCACGAGTGTTCTCAAAGATTGACTTGAGATCCGGATATCATCAGCTGCGCGTTAGACCATTAGATATACCACTTACAACATTTTGGAGTAGGTATGTTCTATATGAGTATACGGTTATGCCGTTCGGACTCATGAACACACCATCAGTTTTCATGGCTCTGATGAATCGCGTGTTCCATCCGTATCTTGATTCATTTGTGGTAGTATTCGTGGACGACATCTTTGGTGTAATCTCACACTCAACACGACCTTGCCACCCATCTTGAGATCGTATTGAGTATACTGAGAGAGCATTGCCTATATGCTATGTTCTCGAAGTGCCACTTTTAGATGGACCAGATTTACTTCCTGGGTCATATCATCTCAGAGGAAGAAGTTGCAGTAGACCTAGAGAAGGTGAGAGAATCAGTTTCCTGGGAGCATCCCAAGAACGTGTTTAAGATACGGAGTTTCTTAGGGATGGATGGTTACTACATGCGCATCATACATGACTTCTCCCACTTAGAAGCACCATTGAATGGTCTAATTAAGAAGGGTGTGAAGTTCGTTTGGACAGAAGCTTGCGAGACAGCTTTTCAGGACCTGAAGGGAAGGCTGACATCAGCACCGATCCTGATACTCTCAGAGCAGGGGAAGAGCTATACAGTTTACCGTGATGCATCAGCGATTGGGCTAGGAGCTGTTTTGATGCAGGGTGACCGAGTTGTGGCGTATGGGTCTCGGCAGTTGAGGCCACATGAGAGGAATTACCCGACACATGATCTCGAGTTGGCTACAGGTGTGCATGTGTTGCACTGTTGGAGACATTATCTGTTGGGAGGGAATTTTGGGGTTTTCATTGACCACAAAATCCTCAAGTATATCTTTACTCAGCGTGACCTGAATCTGAGGCAGAGAAGGTGGGTTGAGTACCTACAGTCCTTCGATTTTGAGCTTTCCTATACACCTAGTAAAGGTAATGCACTAGCTGATGCACTAAGTAGGAAGACTCAGATACAGGTAGTGCAGGAGGCTAGTGGTGAGTGGTAGCTTATGGCTTTGTTCTCTGAGATTCATCTAGAGGTGCATGACAGTCAGGGGCAGACTTATCTTTCCTCATTAGCTATGACTTCTACCCTCCTGGACAGAGTGAGGATGAGGCATCTATTAGATTCAGAAGGCCTAGTTCTACGAGAGTCGGTGGAAAGTGAGGACCCTCCTCCCAGTTGGACGATAGGCGATGATGTGGTTTTGCATTTCCATGGACGTGTATGGGTTCTAGTGGATATACGCGAGGAGCTGATGTGGGAGTTTCATGCTTCAGATTTTGCATTTCATCTTGGGGTTACCAAGATGTACCGTGACATTGTGGCATCAGTACTGGTGGTCGGGTATGAAGAGAGTTATAGCTGGTTTTGTTACGAGGTGTTCCACCTGTCAGCAGGTGAAGGCAGAGCATCAGAGACCAGCTGGGATGTTACAGTAGTTTCCCATTCTAGAGTGGAAATGGGGTGATGTTGCGATGGATTTCATGATGGGATTTCCAAGGTCACCTCAAGGCAATGACGTTGTGTGGGTTGTTGTGGACAGACTCACGAAGGTAGATCACTTCTTGCCGATCACGGAGACCTTTAGTGTGGACGAGCTTGGAAGGCTGTATATCCGAGAGATCGTACGTCTTCATGGGGTCCCTCGATCTATCGTTTCAGATAGGAACGACCACTTTACGTCTCATTTCTGGATGAGTTTTCAGAGGCCGGTGGGTACACATGTACTTATGATCACAGCATACCACCCTCAAAAAGAAAGTTAGTCTGAGCGGACGATACAGGTGCTAGAGGAAATGTTACGTGCATGCATCCAAGACTTTGGGTGCTCTTGGGAGAACCATATACCCTTAGTCGAGTTTTCCTATAACAATGGTTTTCAGGCGACTATTGAGATGGCACCATACGTGGATTTAAATGGTAGGCCATGCCGGTCAGCTTTTTGATGGTTAGAGGCAGGTGAGGCAACTTTACTAGAGCCACAGCTCGTGTAGGAGACATCTGAGTAGGTCCAGTTGATTCGAAGGTGGATGGATACCGCGCAGTCTCGTCAGAAATCTTATGCTGATCACCTCAGATGACCTTTGGATTTCATGGTCGGGGATCAGGTTTTCTTGTGTCTTTCGCCGAGGCTGGGACACAAACAGACCAGGAGATAGGGTAAGCTTTCACCGAGGTATGTGGGACCATTTGAGATTCTGGAGAGAGTCGGGCTGGTTGCCTATCGGTTGCATTTACCGCATCAGTACCGAGCCATGCACGATGTCTTCCACGTGTCTCAGTTGCGTCGCTACCATTCATACACGTCTCACACCTTTCAGCCAGAGGAGGTTGAGCTACGACATGATACATCCTTTGAGGAGCATCCGATCTGTATTTTTGACAGGAGCACGAAGGTTCTCCGAGGCCGGTCAGTTCCTCTCGTACGGGTGCTATGGCAGCATAGCCGAGTGTAGGACGAGACCTGGGAGCGGGAGGCCGACGTACGTGCTCAGTGGCCAGAGCTGTTCTGAGCTTATTCTTCGCCACCCTAGGAAGGGAAATTCAGGGACGAATTTCTATAAGGGGGGAAGTTTGTAAAAACCCGATTCTTATTTTAGAGGTATGAGCTTCTTCTTTTCCTTTTCCTTAAGTGTTTTTGAGAAAATATGGAAAATGGGGAAAAATCCTGAATTTTGGAACTACAGGTTGTGTACTTTATCAACACGCTGTGTACTTTTGGCCATGTTGGGATGAGTACATGGGGCGTGTATCCATGCCGGCGACGAAGGGTGTAGGAACCACTACATGCCGTGTAGTGGTACCTTACACGTCGTTTAGTCAGTTGGCAGCATTAAATAGTAATGTGGTGGCGTCGCTACCAGGTGGGTGACAGTACACGATGTGTACTCGAGAGTACATGCTGTGTACTCATGTCGACAGATGAACAGTGTGGCGGTACCACCAAATGAACTGCTAAATGAATGAAGTACGCACCATGTACTCAGAAGTACACACCATGTAATTTGTTTTTTCGGTTTAAAACAGGCAGTAGCCTCCTCATTTGGAAGAGGAGGCACATGAACCATTTTGGAGCCAAAGGAGGAGGCCATATCTTTGAAGATCCTCCAGGAGATCGTCTGGAATCTGATTCGGCTTCGGACAATCTCGTTGGAACCGCACGGGTAACCCCTCTCCTCTCCTGGTACCGTTCTTACCAATTCTTATCCTAATGTATGTTATTTATGTTTGAATGAGTTTTGTTCTTCGTCAGATCTACGCCGTTCTTGGGCATTTCTGGAGTTGGCATTCGGGTATAACATTCCTTGACGTATAAGGTAGGTGGCATTGTGTTTATTTTCCAACTTTCATGCATTTTTGTTCGTTTTCGTGCCACGAACCCATGTTGGGGTGTCGTGTGGATGATGCCGTTTTTATATTTAATGCCTATAATTTCATAGGTGATTAAATTGTGATATTAAAATTCTGGTTGGGATTGTTTCTTGGATCCGGAACCACCCCTGGGGTGTGTTTCACTATTTAGCTGTTTTGCCGGGTTACCCGAGGGTATGCCTTTAAATTCATAATTGTAAAATTGCCTTGAGAGGAATTGCTTGTTACTGCTTGTTTACCTATTGGGCATGGCCCGGTTACCTGTTATCCTGAGGGCGTTTTTGGGTTTTGCCTGAGGGTGTTGTTGTGATTATCCTGAGGGCACTCCACTATTTAGCCCAAGGGCTGTAGTATTTCGCCTGAGGGAAACCTTTCGTGCCTGAGGGATGGATTTCTGTGCCTGAGGGTGACACTTCGTATGCCTGAGGGAGAGAATTTCTAATACTCCTGAGGGAAATACCTACGGGTTAGATTCTGCATGGCCTGAGGGCAAGCCTGAGGGTGTGGTTTACAATTTTAGCCTGAGGGAAAGCTTCTGGTTGGCCTGAGGGCTTGGTGCTGTTGAGCACAGAATGTTACTAAGTTAAATGATTAAATGAATAGTAAAATGGAAATATAACTGGTAGTTAGTTACTTTTGAGTACTGCTACTTTATTTTGTTTTACAACTGCACACTGTTGTTGCATGCTTACATACAATTGGGCACGGGCATTTGTTGGGTGCCTACTGAGATATTTTTCTCACACCCTGTTTGGGTCATGCTTTTCAGCCCAAATAGATTACGTTTCTGCAGGTGTAGATAGGGGAAAGAGTCCCTATACAGGTACTTGACTTTTGATGTGGAGTAGGAGGGAATGGGACCGAGCCTAGGCTCCCTATGTCGCTGCCTACTGTTTTGCTTGTTTTGTTGTACTCTGTTTTCTGCTGTAATGTATTGATGTGTAACATGTTCTGGCTATTTTCTGAGAACTTGAAACATGTAGCATCATCAATTATATAATGTTGGTTATATCCACTGTTGTAGTTATTTCAGTTTTCTATGTTTACTGCTTCCGCTGTTTGTTGTATGTTTATTTTGGTATTCCACTGTGCTAAACTTTGACAAATGAGGGAATAGTTTCCCCACTATCAGACCTGGGCCCTCGCTGCTAGATAGCAGCCTCTGGCGTTTGGGAAAATGCTCTTGTGGTCACATGGCGAACCGGGCTTGGGGCACCTTTTGCGTGGCACCCGGGTCTGGGATGTTACAAAACCTTAATGTTTAACCCCATCACGTTACCCAATGCATTGGAGAGCTATATCGGGCTCACCCTCCCTTAGTTTATCAAGGAACCACCCATCTTCATAAACAATTCACAAGAACCATAACATAATAATAGCACATTACTTAATCATAAAGGAATGATAACATTAACACATTTCAATAACAATATAACATTTTATGATCTTGAAATAATGAATCCAATCCAAAAACCATTTTCAAAACCATTTAAAACATTTATTAAAGTAATTTTTTAATCAATGTGCCCCATACCACTTTGAAGCTTTTAACATTTTAAACCATTAATATACATACAAATAAATCCTTAAAACCATTTTTAAAAAGTGGTTATTAATGAGAAATATTTATAAAAATAAATCATTAAAACATTTAAAACGATATTTTAGTTAAAGGGTTTTTAACAAAATGAGAGAAACTTGAATACAATAATTGAGGAATAACATTTAATCAGAACTTTATAATATCTTGAGAATAAATTGATTCATGATATAATATTCCAAAGGACAGTATATACACCATATAAGAGTGAACTGGTGCATAACAACACTGAAGTCTCAATAGAAATGTAAAATGAGATGAAATCCATAATAAAGAAGGTATCCTTAAATTAAGGATAAATCAATCTCATAACTATGTGTGAAAAATATAAATACACACAATATAAGTGGATATTAAGTGTAAAACAATCAATGGTCATTCACACATATTCAATGGATGACGTATTCAATAACTACATGTTGAACCCAAAGAAATAAAAAATGTGTTAAGAAGTTCCCTTGGTAAAATTTGATAGCCTGACGGAGTAACTTTAAAATTCATAAAATTAGTTGATGAGAGATAAAATGGTATCTCATCACTTGGACATAAAATTTACATCTATAATGATATATAAGAACATATCCCAACATAAAAATATGTAAATTAAAAGACATAACAAAATAATTCTTTTAAAAAGAGGAGTGTGAATGGTTCCCTTACCGATTTGGGAAACTTTGGAAGCATACACCACATGAAAGAAGGGTCATACAATGATGATTTAAATACCCATAAATGATATTATATTATTCAAATAGTAAAATAATGGGTAGTACATATTCCATACAAAAATAAATAGTGTCAAATGTAGCATGAATCTCACGAGAATAACAAGTGAGATGAAAATCCCCTTATTTAAATTCGGCAGCCTAACGGCGCCACATAAAACATCAAAAAAATGGATTGATGAGATCAAAAATGGTCTTTCATAATATTAACATAAAATTTACATCAATAGGAATATAAAATAACATCCCCCAACATAATAAATAGGAGCTTGATGTATGTTACATAAAAAGATTACTTAAAAAGAAAGAGAGAGGTATGATACCTTACCTCAAGTTCAACTTGTCTTGTTCATTTCTTTATATTCCTGAATAAAAAACTTTTGTCAATTTATAATTTCTTAAGGAACTCCTTTAAATTTTATTATTCAATTCATATCACATATTATAATGCTATAATAATTAGTTAATTATGTGAGTTCAGATCAGATGTTTTTGTCGATGTTTGGGACATGAGTCAAAAATGAACTTGTTTGAAAAGAATTGTCCATGTAGTTATAATTACATCATCTACAGAATAGTATTAATGATTGACATATCTTATATATCTATTACATATTTATTTTATACTATTCCATATCATTTGGAGATAAAAATAAATGAAATGCACCGTTCATGGCGACGGTAGGCCGTACGTACGCATGACCACTACTTTCATTTCTTTGTCATATTAATGGAATTAAAAATTATTGAGATAGATATATATATATTATAATTACAATATAATATATATATTATATAAGTCACATAAGTTCATTAATTTCAATCTATATACATTCCATGTATTTCATGAACAAGTCACATCACTTGAGGGGGCGATAGTCCACACTTCCTCATATGAAATTATCGCATTTTCACAACATGAAAAGAATAAAGGTATGTTTTAAATATAAAATACAGAAGAAAATAGAAAACATAAATACCATATATATCATATATAAAATACAGTGACATCATATTGTCCAACTTCAAAGGTGTTAAAAGAATATTGAACAATCATCGTTTCATGAGGCAGTAATTCGCCATCCAAAGAAACAGTATGTTTTTTAACCATTAGATGGTTGTGTGTGTAAGTGTAGCTCGAATAATTCTTATAGAAACATCCTAGTATATTTAATATAATGTTTATGTTACAAAATAAATTAATAAAAAGAGTTTAGGGGGGTTGGAAAATCAAAATAATACAAAAGAACATTAGAGAAGTCTTTACGTTTAAATTGGGTATCTCCTCTGGGTTTGAACAAAAATGGTTTTTTGAAGAGATTTCTGCCAAAGGTAAGGCTTCTAAGATGAAGAAAGGTATTAGGAGAGATAAAATGATCTGATATTGGCCGAGCCAATGGCTTGGGAGGACTGGGTAAATAGATAGAGGTAGGGGCCTTTTATAAGAGGACAGGAGGGGCACTCCTGGAAAGTTATAAAATGTTACTTTATATTAAAATGAGTTTCGTATTTTAAAGCCCCCACATTGACATATTATGAGGATAAGGTGATAAGGGTTAGAAATAGACTCATCCAATAGGTCTATGACAAGTTTAAGTCTTAGATTTTACAATATCATTTCATTTTATTTAAATCGTTCATTGATGGGGTAATCGCTGCATCATCATGATGTCATAAATAATTTAATTTATTTAATGTCTAAAAATTATAAAAAAACTACTATGATGTAGGAATTATTTTTTGATTTCCAATTACTATCTATAGTCCAAGAGATCATTTATGTAGACAATATTAAAAATGGTTTACTCGGGTGATACATTCTTTAGTGATATTCTCCTTCCTTTAAAAATAAAATTATAAAGTGTCACTTTCACCCAAAAGTGATTCCATGGGGTCCCAAAGTTTGGCACAAGGCATCCCATGGTCCGCCATGACACAACCAGTAGAATTAGGAAACATGTTGGGGTCATTTTTTATTATTATGATATTATTTTTTTATCATTAACTACCTGATTACTAAATAATCATGATAATTAAAGATAATTTCGGTCGTTACTATTCATAATGTCCAAAAACAAAAGAGTCTTAATTACATAATTTGGACCTTATGATTCAAAATATGGAATCAATTTTACGAAATTCCAAACATAGAAATTGCAATAATTAATTTAAAAATAATTCCTGTTGTCAAAACAAATAGCTGTTTTTTTATACAATATCTATGAAACGTTTGGCACTTGTTTATGACCAATTCCAAAGTGAATTTAATTCTAATGAACACCATTGGATTAAATTCTAAAAATATATTCTAATTAAACTTTAAAAACAATTAAAAATATAATCTAACCATATAATTAAATTAGATTAAAAACCAGTTTTGATGTAAAATACAGTATTTTTCACTATTCATTTAAAAATTAACATTGTCAGAAAAATACCAAAAAATTATCCAAATTAAATTTCAATGTCCCAATAATAAATAATAAGTTTATTTTAAAAAATATATCTTATAAAATTTCCAAAATCAAGATTTAAAAAAGGTTCGCCATCAAAATATGGTAAACCAATCTTTTAAAAATATAAGAGTATATATTCTTAAAATTGGATTCATTTGATTTTTAAGCCTCTAACATTTATTGGATAAATGTAAAAATATTTAACAAACATATTTAATAATTTTTTAGTTATTTCTATTCATTCCTGCCATTACAATGGCGTGGCGTTAACTATTATAATATTATTATATTATTAGTGTGCAACGTCAGATTTCAAAGAAACAAGCTGCTGTGTATTGGGTATGCCATCGAGCATAGCATTCCATTTAATGTAATATTAACATTTTATTAACAAATATTGATAAACATTAGAATTTAATATTATTTATTTACCTAAGATGTTACAAAAAAATTTCTCTTGTGTATGTACAACCTACCATCTACATGATTGTAATGTAGTTCATTTTTCATGACCATATTTTATGGATTTTTATAAAAGTAAAATTTATGTATAATAATGATTATAATGTGATGATTATTAACTTTTTGGATGAAATATTGATGAAATAATTGTCATGTAGTCAAATTATCAAATTAATTTTAGACAGATGATTTGAATATCTTAATAACATTGGGCCAAAAATTATTTGATTATTTCATATAATATAATAAGGTAATAAATAAAATAAAAATAATTATAAAAAAAAGTAATTATGAAAATATAGAATTAATTTTTTTGTATTATTCAGTATGATAATAATCATATCTAATAAGTGTGCATGTGGTAAGTGACACATTACATCAAATAACTATGTTTTAATGTATTTAAGATTGTTATTTTTTAAAAAAAATTCATCAAAGATCATATTCATAAAATTATATTTTGGATGTATTTATATGGAAATAAATTATGTAATTAGGGATTTTAATTTTACTTTTTGTATTATTTTAATCTTTTTCAAAAATAATATCTTTACCAATTTACTATAGAATGTTTTGATAACACATGAAAATTATTATTCTATTTGAATGTACACAATGTCAACCATTTTTCCACATGATTCCCTATTATTTTATCTTTGGATTATATTACAATATTTTCTGATTTATTTAAAAAAAAATTCATTCTATTTATTTTTGGAATTTTCAAAAAAATATTTTAAATGGAATACTATAGAAATAGTATAGATTTATCCCTTGGAATAAGATTTATTTAAGAATATATTCAATGTTAAATGATTTCATAATGTTATTAAACATATAATGGAAAAGGAATACATGGAATCTAGGTAAAAGGTAGAAGATTTAGTGGCTTAATATGATGAAAACATCAATTGAGTGGAACGTTATTCACCAAATTGTATCCATGATCATGATAGTAAAATTACTTTTTTATTCAGGATTAAAGATAATATAGAAAATAAAATTTACCTCTCAAGAATTTAAATGTATTTAATAACATGACCAATATTCCAATATGTTTGAAATAGATATTTTCAATGATCACTTTTCCTACAAAAATAAGAAAAAAATAGATCCTTGTGGTAGTGAAATTCAAAAAAACCATCAATGAAATATGCAGGTAGAAAAATCATGTTTTATGTTTCAAATGGTTGTGGTAAAAATGACCCAGTAGAATATATTTTAAAATATGTGAAGTTATTTTTTATGTGATAAGATTTTTCATATGACTTAGGATTATAAATTATTTTTATCTTTTTGGTGGTAAGAAAAATTATGATATGTAGGATGAAGGTTTTTTTTAATGAAGTGAGTTGATAAATTATTAAAACGAATATTCTCTGAAGTGGATGAATAATGGGATGGAGTAATACTATGAAAATAATTTTATGGTAAAATACTTTGGTGCTAATTCGTTATAATTTTTCTATCAAACAAACAGGTATAGAGAAGATTAATTATTTAGACAGATTATGTCAATATATTATTTATTGAGAGGGAAACATATTCATCCATTTTCGAGAAAAATTATTGTAAAATTTAATTTTTCCCACAAGAAATGAATTCCATAAATTTTGTGGGGTATTATAAATATAATAGAAACTTAAAAATAAATTATTTTTATCATATAATTATGAGTATACACTAAAAATTATTTTATGTACCTTTATATATATTAGTGTTATTCTGGGTATGGATTGGATTTTAATTTCTCTTTTTATGATTGATTGCAGATCCAATGATTTTTTTTTCAAAATCATGTTTTCTTTTCTATATATGAATAAATTCATACCTTTTAAAGCATATAACGAATCTCAAAATTATTGTGATATGAAAAATTAATGCATTCTTGTTCACAATCTGTAACATAAGGGAACTATTTAGATTAAAATTAAAAGAATATCTAGACGTTTTTCTTGACGAGTTATTGAGTATTATAGTAGATTAAAAAGCTGATATTACATTTTACTTATTTTATAATTCTTCTAAATTTTCAAAAAACTCTTACTAAAGGTATCAAGTAGAAAAGCGGCATTTAAAAAACGTGTTAAAAAATTCCATTATAATGGTTTCATTCATCCTTTCATATAAAGAAGAGATTTTAATTTTTTTTTGTTTTAAAAAATATATTTCAATGATTCTTTTTACTGATTATTGATCATTGAATTACATCACTATTATGAATAATTATATATTTTCTAATATCGATGAATTTATAGATCAGCTCAGGGGATCTTAGTATTTTTATAAGGATGATCTTTGGTCTTGGTTCCATAAACAGAACCAGAAAAAGTATTAAATCTCTAATAAAATGTTTTTAAATATGTATTATCATTGTGTGTTTTTGATTTTTCCTTTTTGGGGAAATAATTCTCCATATATATTCATATATCTTATTAACATAATTTTCCAATAATATGTTATTAAATGTGTGTTTATGTTTATTGATAATATTTTTGTTTATTTATTAAGTTATTGGGGTTATCAAAATCAACTAATTATTTTTCTACAAACCCTGAAAAATGTTAATTTATATAGAAAATTTAGTAAATGTTGTTTTTTATAAAAATATTCATTCTATTATCATATATAAAATAATGAATTTGTATTTATTGACCCCAATACAATTACAATGGTTACTAAATGGACAATAACAACAATATTTTTTGATATACATTTTTTTCTTTCATTATAATTCAATTAACTGTGGTTTGTTGAAAAAATTGTATCACTACACATACAACTATTTTTTTACAAGAAAATTAATTATCTTAAGGACTTTGTAATTTGGTGAATTTTACTATAAAATAAACTCAATAGTTTTTAAATCTCATGTTTTTCCCCAACATCCTAAAATGGATTCCTTTTTATCTATAATGATTCTTCTTTGATGGAACTACGTTATGTAATAATGTAAAATTATCATCTAATTTTTTATTCTTTATGTAATCTAAAACATCTTGGTTAAAAATTTATACAATGAAATACACATTTCATATCAATTTTCAGGTAAAAAAATTCTATAGAAAAGTAGTAACCCACACAAAATAAAAAAGCACTACAACATGAAAACAACGAATCATAACAAATAGTTCCATCAGTCACTACATAGGTTTCTAAGTTGGTTCATACCAAGACATCAATTTTAGGTCTCTAATACCATATTATAGGAGTGAAGTGTTGTATCCAAATAACATGATTTCAAATAAATTAGTCTACTCTAGAAATGACTTCATATCCAATGGTGGAAAAAATGGAACACGATAGTTACATCACATGTGAATAATTTCAAATGTTCTCTGTTGATATTATATAAATATCACAACTAATCATGACAATCTCACTACACCACTATCCTGGAAATGTCACCGTGTCATTACCATTAGATTTTATCTTTTGTAGACACTCTAAACAAACTAAATGCATCTATAATATTTGTATTTAGAACTAGAGTTCTCATATAATCTCACATATTATAATTCTAAGATGGTTCAACAACCATTTAGGGGTTGGTGTATAAGGGAACCATTATATAAATCATTCCCTCGAGTCCCCTGTTTAAAAATCCTTGGGGAATAAAAATCTTCTCTATTGATCTAGTCAACATATGATTCAGAATATATGAGTCAAATTTTTGATTCACTTTATTCTTATTGGTAAGAGTTGAGTTGTACCCAAAATCCATACAATATTTTTTCAACTTTTAACCTTCTTTAATGGAAAACACCATCTACAACTATATATATTTCCTCTTATTATGTATCCTTCAACTACATCTCAATCATTATTTGGAATTGATTCTATATAGATTATTTTTCAATCCTATGACCAGGTTAATCACCCTATGATTATTTATTATTCATTATATATCTCACTGACTACCAACCATGATCCCCATTGGAGTTATTTACATCCTCTCCTAGGGTACCAAAATGGTTTTCCAGTTGAACCCCTATGAATCCCCCATCTCTCAGTTTTGCATGAAGAAATAAATCTTCTATACCCTTATATTCATATTTTTTGAGAGTTCTTAATGACTAACCCCATTCTGGTATCTCCCTCTACATAGCTATATATTTCACTATTCATCTATAATATCTACGCTGATCATGCATACATACTAAATATGATAAAACTGGAAAACTGATAGAAACTATAAGACTCACTTAAATCACTGAGAATCCTTCCAAACAACAGAAATAGGGACACCATATAATGGCACACCATTTATAAGAGAAGGTTCTATAACCTCTAGTAGAGGGGATACTATTTCAATGGCCATTGTTCTTGTCTCTCGGTATTTTAACAAAAATAGAAGTTGGTTTGAGTCTTACCATGATCAAAACTAGAACTCAGTATTTAATTAAATCAAAGGAGGCTGGTCTTCAATTAGGAAACACTTGATTCATGAATATCCCCTACATAATAAATAATATTAACATTCTATAATTATTATGTATGAGACACATAAATGTTCTCCTCGATGATGACCATGCTCAATTCATCTAATGTGAGACCTTTCCCCAACATCTTCTATAGAAAATAAGACTCACTTCTTATATCATATACTATTTGAATTGATATTCCCCTAAGATATTTATCCACGTAAATTTGAGGACAGATTTAGAATAGTAATCTTATACACATTGGCGTGTATAATCACTATGCAGATGAGACATCAAATTTAGATTCGATCATAATAATATACGAAAATAATTTCTTACAAGAAAAAAAAATTAGTAAAAGGGTATAGGTAATCCTAGAAGGTATACCGAAACTATATCAAATGTAGGACCCTAGCACATGTGATATCCTTGAAACCATATATTATAAGAATCTAAACAGACTAAAATACCTACATTTTTGCAAGGACGCCCATAAAAACTATTCCTCCACATCAAATGTAGGAATAATTTAATTGAATCAATAATTTAAATAAGTTTTTTTAAACAACATATTAGACATTACATGGACCATGATATTCATAGAATATATAAATCAGTGACCGAAGGGAGAAAATAGCGCCATGAAAAAATGATCTAAGGTAATAATGAATTCCGAGGTAGAGATATACACCACCTTGTGAATGATTGAGGGTTTATAAACCCTTTATCGATGTTCATTGGTTGGAATAAATGATCACCAGCTTAAGAATAAATAAATAAATTTGTAGAAATAAGTCCCCTCTTACACTAGTGGTGGAGGGTTTGTCTGACATTGCATCGACTAGTTAGTTCATCATTAGTAGATGTGTGCATAGATACCTAATATCTTTTCCAAAATTGTCCTGAACGTGACTGTGAATGAAAATATATAATATTTCTATTAGGAATATCTATTTAACATTTATATGAAAAATGTGGGATAATTTTTGTTTATAATAATATATTGATATATATATTTATTCAAAATGAATTGAAACTGAGAAAGAGAAGATAGAAAATTTTGATTAATGATTTTGATGATTCCATATTTTTCTATCAAAGAAATATAAATATATTATCTGGTTCCTTGAGTAAAAATGATACTGTTTTGTTAACTATGATACTTCTGAAATATAATACTTCTGTCAATCAATTTTAAAACTTCTCATTGAAGATTTTGCATAAAACTATATCTTTTTTAGAAGTATTGACCATATTTTTTATTACTCAAGAATAAGAAATATGATATTGAAATAGTGATTTATTAGAAATTGAACAATTAAATAGTAAAAAAATTTGTGTGTCAATTTAATATTGACAAAAAATTGTTTCTGAAAATGTGAAAAAGGATATGGTTTTCATGTGACACCAAGTTGAGGAAATAAATATTGAGTGAGGATATAGATTATCATTTTTAATTAATTTTAGCTATACAATAATTATTATATAATTTCGGGAACATTTCTTATTTGAAAAAATGAATAATTATATCGGTTATTTTACTATTAATAGATTCATATTTTAAAAGGGTTATGATGATTGGAAGATATTTGGGGGGTAGCATTAGAATTTTTGGCATCCATTATGAAATGGGATAATATATCCATGGATTTTATAGTGGTTTTATAAGGTACAACTAGATTAAATAATGTGATTATGGTAATTATTGATTGATTAAATAAATAATATAACATTCATCCAATTATTGTTAATATGTATTTAGATAAAAAATATCAACATTTTGTTAATGAGATAATTTAATTACATAGAGTGCCACTTTATATTTTATGTGATATTGATCCTTTTATTTACCTCTAAATTTTTTAATGGTATTGAGTTGGCTTCAAATAATAAATTAAATTTTTGTGTGACCACTCATACCCAATATGAAGGAATGTTAGACTGAATGACGAATAAAATTGAATATATTATTTGAGATTGATGTGTGTATTATCTTGTAATTTTGGATCAATATAGGATATTTTTTATGTTTCTAATAACAAAATATTTCATTCATGTATACAAATAGAACAATTACAGGAATTATATAGAAAGTTATTTTAAAATCCAGTTTTCTTGTATGATGTATTGGAATAAAAGTATTTGTTATTAAAATTTTTATTGAAATTGGTTGAGAAGTTGATTTTTATTTAAAAAATATTTAGTGTGGCTCAGTGTATATAAAATAATATTCAGATAACCAAAGAATGGTTTTTAATTCAATGCAGGTGATCATGGTTTTCATAACATATCATCATAGAGATGGGCTGTGTGTTTTGGTAAATATGGTGATTTCATTTCCATAGTTAATTATATCATATGAAATTTACGATAATACTATATATTTTTCATGTAGGGTAGTGTTCCCTATGATTTTATCTCTTGTAGATGACATATTTAATTATTCATTATTTAAAACATATTGTCTGAAGCCTATCATGTTTTAAGACCTTTTGTAATTTAGTTGGAAGAAATACATTCTCATGAAGAATATCTGGTAATTATTATTGACAGTAGATCATAGGTTTTGTGAATAAATGTATTTTTCATCACAATGTTATGAAAAAATCTTATGGATTTAATAGGTGATATGGAAATCTGAAGATTCTACGAAGGAAGAATATCCCAACATGAGTAATTAGGGAATAATTTTATGATAGTAAAATTTCATATAGGGAGAAAGAATTTAATATCCCATGTTATATTTCAATAATTACCCAACCCACTAAAGACTACCTATCCAGTAGATGTCTGAGACATCACAACACTAAGGTCACCTTGATAGGCTAGGGGCTGGTGATAAGCATCGTGGAGGCATGATGAAAATTGGAGGCCTTTTTCTACTAAACCTATAATAACTCACCCAACCATATCCATGGAGTTGTTCATTTTAATGATAATAATACATAATAACATCTAGAGTAAATTGCATTCATGTAATAACCATAAAAGAATTCAAAATTTTATGATTGTGTAATCTAAAATTTAATCGTAGAAAAATTCATATCGAACCCAAAAGAATGACCCTAACATAAATAATTATATTAATGTAATATAGAGAGATCTAAAATCCTAATATATAATCCCAAACTATATATGATGTTAATTATCCTAGGAATTACTATGCCTTATCATAAAATCCGTAAATGTATCAATCTTCATCATAAATCAATGCACTTGTGGGAAAATATAATGTAGGGGTGATTATGTAAATACCTAGAATAATACAAAGAAAAACTGAAGGGGATTGATATAAAGATAAAATAATAGTCATCTAAATTCAATGAATGTTGGAAATGAAAACCATCGGATATATATATGTATATGTATATATATATATATCAATGTGTGTGTGTGTTCATAATAAATCTTAAATGTGGGAGAGGGTATTTATATCTCATAGACCATATCATATTTATGAGTATGTATGTAGTTCCTAAATACCATCACCAATGCCCAATATCAAGCACAACCTCACCAGAATATTTCTTGAGGGGTCCAAACATCAAATCTATTATCTATAGTTGAGGGAGAAGACATATCACATGTAGGACCCACACCCTACTGAATATTGAATATGGGGTGTACAACATTTTAGGTAGAGTCACCAAACCCAGTCGTATGAGGATTACTAACCCTACCTATATAATGAAATGGAAAACCCACACCATATTACGACATAGGATTACAATCCTCGATAACATTATAATAGCATGAGGAACACATTTTCTAGTGTTTCATAGGATTACTAACCCATGCATTTATATGGTATCATGGAGAACATCATAACATTTGTGATGGGTGATTATTTATTCCAAAAACTCTATGATTCTTTCTTCTGGTCAATACCATTATCATTGTCATAGAAAAAATAATTCTTAATGAAAAATCGAATGATATGGATGTATAATGTAAGAAATCCCTTGAGCATCACCTGTGTAAATTAAATTATAATCATTTGGAATAGATCTTATGACATGGAAAACAATGGGACTGTCGGTATGATATCCCTTACATCCTTGATTTCCCACTATGAAGTTCACATCCCTTAAGTTATGATAGATCTCCATGTCATTTCTTAAAAGTGACATGCACTTGAAAATTTCAAAGACCATAGACCCAAATTAATTGTTGTTACCTCTCCGTAAGATTAAAAGAAATTGGAAGTCATACATAGTTCAATTAATGTGAATGTTGTAAACCTGCTGATAGTAATATTTCTAATCATGTCCTTCACTTGACCTTGAATAGAATTACCTAACCCAATGAAGGCCTCAAAAAAAATTTAAATTCAACCCATGTAATCCAAAACTAAGTCGTATCTCGACATTAATCCAAGTCTAAATGAGCCGCCCACATTTAGATTATGTATGGTAAGAGTAGGCAACCACGTGACCCAAATACCATCGGATAAATGATCTATTCCTAGAAGGCCCATCACAATGCTTGAACTGCTACTACATGTGACATGTTTGGATCCCAAATATAAAGTACTCATCTCTTCAATCAGTGATAAATAGTAGACCTTAAGAAAAATAATAGATCACCACTTTACTTATTTATTGCTTTCGCAAGCCTCCTATATAATTCATCAGATAGAAGTCAAAGTTATTCTTAGAATATAAACATGATGGGAATATTTCTCAAACTAATTAAACCATGAAGAACGAAATTTAATTCATGTCATAACCATGAATAGAACAACCCATCTGAATCGTAATGAGGTTCTAAGAGAATGAATCCTAATAACTTCTACAAAATAAATTCCATGTAATCTCATTGTTGGGCTTATCATGTCGTAATAAGAATGAAGCTAACTGTACACCTTTCCACTGGATATTTTCCTCAGTTTCAATGGATCTATTTTCCATTTACCAAAACAAAAAATAATTTTCATTGGAAAATTGATTCAC
The DNA here is from genome assembly GCA_963277665.1 of Viscum album. NCBI lineage: Eukaryota > Viridiplantae > Streptophyta > Magnoliopsida > Santalales > Viscaceae > Viscum > Viscum album. Next base: position 448,597,081 of record OY728160.1, read on the forward strand.
CATATTTTGGTCACCCATACATCTGGTAGCCTTTCGCATTGAAACATTATCCTGTTGAACCAAGAAATAAAATTACCAATTAATGATGTTTTGAAAGATCATTTTACTAGATAATCCATTTGAATGATCTGATCCAAAATACTCTTTTTCTCTTTATCATGAGTTTTTTAAATCCATATAAGGTGAGAGTTGGCCTTGTAGAATGAGATATATGGAGCTAGGATTCAATAAAAATTCAATGAAGTACCTACCCAGTTATCCTCTATGGGGGCGAAAATCACATTTTAGTTGAAAAAAAAACTCATGATAGTCAACTCACTGCCCAAAATATGAGTCCAAATAAAGATGATGTGATAGGAAGAAATTCTAAAAGTGACCTATTATTTTTATATAGGCCAACATGATGTTTCAACCCTCTTTGAAGTCTATAATTTTTCACATATGGTAAAGAATCAAAGTAAATTCCATCATATATGAATAATAAGAGGTACACACAACATTCCAAATCTGCCCTAGTCTTTTAAATGTTCTCTTGGCCTTGACTATGTATTTATCAAAGTACCAAATTGTACCCATGTTGTAATCCATACGTGTGGCCATCTAGAGTACATGGTGTGTCTTCTCAAACTGGTTCCTCAGACATTTTTATATGGAACCCCATTTATCCAACCTAGGGTGGTTCACATAGCATGTGGTGCTAACCACATGGCATGTGATCCTTAACATGATAGAAAATCGTAGCAGCTTTGGGAAAGGAGGAACATGATGCCTATTCCTCATAACTACAAGACATACAAAATGATTTTTCAAAGAGAATAAAAAATAATAATATTTCTCCTAGAATTTATGCCTCAAATAAATCTTATGACCACCATGAAAAATCTTAGATATACTTCTGACCACCGATTTTGGCCCTCTCATAGCCAGATATTAGAAATATATCCTTCTCATGAAGCCCAAATGTCGTCTGCCACTCGATACCTACACCACTATATATCTTCGATCCAAAATTAATCACATGAATCTTATGATACACCCTGATCCATCATTTATTTGCTAATATTCTAATGAATCACACAATTACCGTGAATACAATGGTTCAATCATGCTCGATGTCACCCCATAAAGGTCGAACTACGTACATGTTAGCCAATAGTGAATATCATGAAGAATCGAGGGGGATAAAGTACACAATTAATTTAATATATCATTTTCTAGTTAAGCTTAAATAATTATCAGATATATATTATTACCATGGTTGATTACATGTTCATCAGGGGAAGAATTATACTAGAACAACAAAATCCATAAACTGTGAGGTACATGAGTTGAAAAATTATTATAGATCCGAATCAGATAAATTTAAAGCTCAGTAGTTTAGTTAAATGAAAAAAAAATCAATAATTTATGAGATCTAGAGCAATTATAGATACATCATTTTTGAAGATAACATTCACCAATGATGTGGGGATCTTGTTGTGTTTGTTCTCGGTCGATACAACTCGATATGATCATAATTCACCACCTAATTCCAATTCAACCATGGATAATGCTATGATTTTTCTCTCAATGATTCTAGGGTTACGAACCTAACCCAATAAAATTTCTACAGCAGCATTAATGTAGAATAAATTTTCATTTGGATAATAAATTTATTGCCATAATTATTTAAGTAATTCATAAAATTTGAATAACTACTAATGAGTGGCTTATATGAACATCTGGAACTCACCAACATTAGGTCATAGCTAGGGTAAACCCCACACATTGGAATGTAAGATGACCTCACATTTCCTATATTTTAATCAATTCAAAATTTATTCCCTTAATCCCAAAAAAAATGTATATATGTGATATTCATATGTTTGTAATTTTTATAATATCAATTACGGGTTAACCAATCCATTAATCTCACTCCATCTAAGCTCCTAGATCTGAAAACGTTATTTTATATTATTCAATGTCATGAAAAGGAAAAATACATGGTTCACAATATTATTTCCAATTCAAATATATTTTTCCTTCCAATGAAAAATATAAACAAAAACATCTGGATATTGATCCCACATATAGCTCTTCTACTCCTAGCCGCTCCCATGTATGATCCCAAGCAGCTAAACTACATGTAAAAAGGGAATGGTCTATCCTCTCAAGACCCTCTCATGATGATCCTCAATCACCATCAGTTTTTTATAATGGTAGACTCATCCTTGAGTTACATATCTCTTAATTGAATGATGTGAATTGATTCATGCACATATATTCTCATCAATAACAAATTATCGATTTCATGAAACTCCTCTCAGCAAGGGGTAAGGTTATGTAGTATGCATCCTCTCTAATCCAACATCATATAAAAATTTCCTATGGATCATTGGGGATGTCATTACACCTATCTGAAGCCTCTGTAAGACACTATTTTTTTAAACTATCAGAAAAATGGGTACTTATATCTTGAACATAAAAAAATTTGACATCGATCTATGTTAGATATCTATCAACATTGGGATTTACACATATTATCACATCTCATATATATATTATCTATCACAACCTTCACCATCTATGAAATACTTTTTATGTATCACCAAACTCATTCAAGAATAAGAAGATCCTATAGGGTATCCCATTGAAGGTCTTGTATAGTTCCATGACAAACGTAGTGTGATAGCTATAATGAAAAAGAAAACTCAACTAATAAGTAGTGATCCCCCCATCTCTGTAAGAAGTAAAAAAACAAAATACCTCAACATATACTCCAACTCCTGTATAGTGAATTTGATATTTTCATCTCCATGTTGGTGAAACACCATAAGCATATGCAATTGGGTGTTTACTTTTTTCTACATGACTCTCAGAGAATATGATATAAAAATATATTTTCATTAGATACCATCATTGAGTTTACCCTATAGATACAAAAAAATCTCTTGTGCATACTAATATCTATGAATCTTCATCAAAATCTACTCTTCGATGTAAAAGAGTTGTATATACATCATATTTCAGCTCATAATCACACAAATGGGATCATGGACTCTCTCTATCCACGAAATACATTTCACAACAACCAAGTCTATTCAGTCCAATTTCACATGAGGTTATTCGTGGACTATGTAAAACCTATTAGAACATGGTTCTCATCCATCACATGGTGTAATTTTAGACACCAAGAGACCATTTTGAAAACACAACACCTTAGGCATGTCCAAAAAAACAACTACAAAATGTGCCATTAAAGCTTACATAAAATGGGAAGTAAAACAATTTATTAATTTTGAAACTCCCTCATCACCCCTCTCACATTGTGACCATAATCTCCATCCATATTTATAAAAGGAAAAAGTGTTCCCCCTTCATAAAAGGAATTCTATTAATCTCTAGAAGATAACGGATCGTGGAGAACATCATTGTTGGAACCTCCCAAATGATCCTCCAATACATGATGATAATGATGAGGAGTCCATTCCATCAACAAAATATAATCACCACTCATATTACATAATGCAGTCAATAATAAGGAATCCAAATTATCATGTTATTATGAAAATAATAAATAATGTTTTATCCTTATATTGAAATCTTCTACCATATGGACCTTACTATGAGTTTTGAATATGTTAAATTCAATTTGTTGTGGGAATTGAAACTAGTTCCTTTCTCTCAGGCTCATATATATCTGTATGATAATATAAAATAAACATTTATTGTCTGAATAATCCATAAATTTCTCTCCCATTAGATAGTTCTTATACATCCTCAGAGTGAAGACTGCTACTACTAACACTAGATCATTAGTCATGTACTAATTCTCATAGCCTCTCAACAACCTCAGCCTATACAAAATCATAACCAACACCAGCATGAACACGTAGTCGATCCCATCTCTATAAGAATTATAATATTCTAGGTACTCGGAATCCTCATATGATACTCTCAAAAATTTATCACTAGATATCCTCTACCTCAAAACATCCAAGGATCTATCATGCTTCTTGTCTATGGTAAAGTAATTCCCTTTCTACAAATGACTGGTAAAATTGGATTCTATACTAGATAAATTTTTAATAAAAATCATATAGTATCTTTCCATACTTATAAATCTATACAGTTATGATACACTCTAGGATGGATCCTAAGCATGAACTTCATCAATCATCACCCAATCCAAAAAAATCATGCTTAAAAAGGAATTATCCAACATAGTAAACATAGAGATCCGAAACTAGAACATTAATTTCTTTTCATAATCATGGTTCTCTTGGAGTAATTTTCAAATTATCATCATGTTTTCTACAAGCTCCTCAACTGATATAGAATAGATGGGTATGTAATTAATGAATAAAACCACAAATAATCCAATGTTTGGATGGAATATTTGGTTTATTAAATATATAAACACATTGCGGACATTCGTCAAAGTGAAAGGAATATGTAGGAACTCATTGTGTCTATAGAAACAAAATTCCATATTTGGAGTATTGTCTTCATGAAACCTCAATTTTTGGTAAGAAAACCTGGTATCAACATTCGAGAACCAACTTGTACATCAAAACTGATCAAAGAGTTCATCAATACTAAAAACTGTGTACATGTTCATTATCGTCGGCCAGTCCACGCAATAATTATCAACACTATGTTTCATTCTCTAGAATTAATTTTCAATAATAAAACAAGAGTTTCTTATGGGAAACACTATGTATTATAAGTCTTCCAAAGACACCCTCACTCCCCTTAGCTCATTAGGATCCTTCCAAAATTCCCCAGAAGATATTTTCATGAGCCTGGGGTGCAGGTCGATGGATAAGTCCTTCTACCACCTTGGAGGTTGTCCCATAACATCCTTAAGGAAGACATCCATAAATTCCTCAACTACTGAAAGAATTCATATTCCTAAAAGGTCTTACGCAAAACTAAATAAACTCTCCAACTGATGGGTGATGGGATATATCCTCCTATATACAAGAACTACCCATCCAAGCATGAGAAATATCTCACCTGAAAAGGATAATAATATATCATCAGATTGAGAGAATCTAAATAATATATGGTAATTGTAAATATTTTCTTTAATTTTTGATATCCCATAGATACCAAATAAGTGGTTCATAAGGATTTTTCATGATGACACAGAGTTACCATGTGAAACTCTCCCCTCCATGCGGTAACTCACAATACTAGAAGATAAGAAAATCCAATGAATCATACCATATAGAATCCATTAGACATAAATTTTTGGTTATTTTTTCAAAAATAGGTTCTAGGTATTATAAAACGAATAAAAAATATAATGTAATGAATCACATATAAACCTAATTCTTTTGAGTAGTCAGCAGAATAAAAACAGATTATAGTACCCAGAAACCATAGTCAATATACATTGAAATTGTTTTCCTATGATGTAGACAATACACTTAAGAGGACAACACTAAAAACCATTCTTAGGAATTAAATTCTCTAAAACCACTATGTAATAACCCAAACCACCAAGTCCCACTTGACCTATTGAAAAGTTATCCATTACAACCAAATCCCACCACCATGTGCATGGTGATGATGAAAAGCAATGAAAATTAATAAGTATCATGATATCCCTTTTCATATTTTACATATATACACACACCAAAACATATCCATGAAAAAATGAAGAAGAAGAATAATAAAAAATAGTAACATCTTGAGTAAAAAAATGAATTTAAAATTTTCTATATAAAAAAAATGTTAAGAAAAATATTATCCTAAATAGAAACAAGAAAAATAAAAACCCACCAATAATATATATTCCAACCAAAAAATAATTTTATAGAAGTAAAGCTAATTGTTCCCATATCTTGATCTTAATGCCTGACCACCATATATGGTCAATGAAAACTGGTATCACTATCCACCATTGTAATCTCCACTGATCTATCTTTATTATTTATGAGGCATGCCAGTTATATGAAAACCCCATATAGGGTTCAGTATATACATAACAATTTACACTCCCAAGAACTGAAGGTGAGTGATACATATACACTATAAATTCATCTCAACCTAATTAAAATGGGGAAAAAGAATCGGATATATATATATAAATGCTAAAAAAATCCAAACAATAGGGAAAGGGGATATCCATCTCGCATACTAGACAATGTTGATGAGAATGTATAAAACTAAAAACATCTATCATTTATGCCCAATATAAATTGAAACTTCACCATAACAAGTTTCTTGGGTATATCACCTCACAATTACAATACACAAATGAGGGAGCACACATCTCTTACGGTTGACCCACACACCATGGGAGCACAATGATTGGGTGAATTACAATGTTTTTATAGAACCCACTCCATGTAGTAAGGGGCGTGATGACCCAACCTATATAAATAAATTGGTAATCAGTTCCCTGGAATGAAAATGGAATTCTAACCTTGATATCACTAATATATAGTGATGGACGAATTCCCTACTGTAACATGGGAGTATTAACCTTAGAATTTCTTTTTGGAACAATGGGAAACCCATTACCACGTGAGATAATGGATTATTAGCCCTAATAACTATATTATGATCATGATTTATTATCTCCAGCATCATTAATCTCTTGAATAAGCATTCCAATTTTATCATCTCACATCGTGTCTCAAAAACCACTATGAAGTCCCCTATCATGTTCAACACATTAAATGACATAGGATAGTATATTCATGGGCCAATATACATGTCCATATGAATAAGATATGAAAGGATAATGTTTCTCAATGAAATTCTTGACATGTAAGGGGGGAAACATGGTGTCTAGTGACACTATGTTTCTTGACATTGTAATCCTCAAGACATGGATTAAAGTCCATTTCATTATAAATGGCATGTAATTTGTCCCAAAACATGTCCCAAACACCTGTTTCACAATAATGGTAACCTAATTGTGCCTATGTACATGGTCATGTATATAGTTGTTCCCATGTACCAGCCCATTTTTATGTACTTATAGAGTACACAACGCATCCTCCCACACAAGGTCCTAGGGGTGTTTCAACTGGAACATGTTTTGGACACCTGGGGAGGGTAACAAAACCTTTAGGAACGACCATATGATTTTACTACCTTAACTTTCGTAAAAACCATAACCTCCATGAAAACAGAGGTACACAACATGTATTCCATTGAACTATATGTGTATAAAATGACTTCTCATAGAACCCACCAAATCATCACACGACGTCTTGTTCTTCCACCACTATAATTAGAAATCCTTATATACTACTAGTAACTTTTGGGAAATTCATTTCACTATGGATTTTGACATACCGGTGCCCATATAATAGAAACCACTTTACCAAAAAATGTATGTACACCATATTCTACTCAATCCTATCACCACTTGATATCACGAGGAGATAAAGCATCACCTACATAAAATGGGCCATACTAATCCACCAATGATTTTACAATATGTTTATTTCTTGTGAATATTTTTTGAATTCAGTTGTACGGTCACACTAAATCCTTCCCCCGACATTTATGTTCACAACCCATATAATCCAAGGGTGAAAATTGTGAGGAATGGAAGGGGATTATGCATTTAAAATCTAAATCTATCATTGGAAAAGCATTCATGGCCATTGATTCTCGATCATGGATTCAAATGGTTCAATACATGCACAATATGGGTAAATATATATAATCAATAAAATCAGTAAATTGTTGGTCTCATGTCATGAACGATAATCACGAAATGAAATTATAGAAAATCCATTCTCAAATTTTTAATCAAAAAGGTGAAATAATATATTTATAATCCCTACATATCTTATGGATCAATCATTGATGTCAAAATAACTTTGTAGTTTTTTATCCCACTACATTCACTGTTAGCTGATTCACCTTGATGCAATCATCATTTTTATTTGATTTTGATTCACTAATGGAGAATACACTAAATCTCCACTCAATGATCTTAGGGTTTTGGGAATATCCATTATTAATTATTATAGTATTAATTATATAGAGATAATTTCTAATTTGGATGTAAATTAATTAATTTTATAATTTATTTAATTAATCAACATAGTGTATATGCCCACAACTACATTATCTAATAATATGTCATTAACTAACATTATGTTATGCATTGGGTAAATGTTATTCTCTAGAAATTATGGCCTCAAATTTCCTACTTGAGGCTGTTTTAATGAATTATTCCATTATTCTTGAAAATCTATACACGTATGATATTTAATCATATATAATTTTTAATTATCATTTATATGCTCACCTAGAATCGTAATCTTGCATTATCTGAGTACTGTGTTCAAAAAATATTCCTTAATTTTTTCAGACTCTAACAATGAAAAACCCAAGACATTATAGTTTCAATAATTATTTTTCATCACTTATTTATATTTTAAAATTTTATTTTATGGGTTTATGTTCTTTATAAAAATATAATGTTATTTTTTTAAAAATGAAAATAGCTTCATTTCTCACAAAATAGTCTTTTTAAGAATGATATGGTTTAATTTTTATGATTGACTTACAATTTATAGAATTTAAATTCTTTTAAATGATTTTAATTTAAATAAATAATTAAATAATTATCCTAAGATGAATTTATAAAAATTTAAAATATTTTTAATGGAATAATGACAAATATTGATTTTTTTTTAAATTTATTTTATTATAAAGTACTCACAAAGGAACAATCTAATTTGGATTATTTTTAAAATTTAATTTAATAATATTTATTAACAAAATACCTTAAATTTTAATGGAATGAACATTTTAATTAAATTTGGTATAAAAACATTAATATTCAAAAAAATGTAATTTTTCTAAAACAAAAATTTCATCATATTTTTAATGTTTAAATTTTAATTAAAATTATAAAATTCATGGAATTGAATTTGATAAAATGTTATCAATACTAATAATCAATATAATTTTTATAATAAAACAAATTCAACATAATTGTTTTATAATTAATAGTATAAATAGTAAAAATATGTTACCACTATTAATGATAATACATTCTTACCAGGGGTTTATCTAATGAGAATAGGTCTAAAATAAACAAAATAATTTATATATATTATTTATTACGTATATAATATCTATATCATATCATAATAATAAATACTATATTTTGGGAACTTTTTTTATAGTCGGACTTTAATATACTATAATGTTTTCTAAATTTCCATGTGTCTCTCTCCCCAACTTATAAAGTCACACACTGACTCCTCTCCTATACACCAACGTGTGTAATTTTGGTTCATAAATGTTCAAAAAATTTACTTTATTAAATGCAACCACATTTCATATATGCCTTTATATATTCATCAATAAACCCTAGGAATTATTTAGGTATAATCCTAACGAGGATATCCGAATAACATGTATAGTTTTTATTTCATATATTTTGTATTGTTTCATCTATTACATCTAAACTATATTATTCAAAAAAGGTTTAAAAATAAATTAATTATCTTCCATGTAGTTCTATATTATTATATTAATGTAATAAACTATAAAAATTTCTTCCTTAATTAAATGTTAATTGAAAACAACATTCGTGGGTATGGAGAACTTACACCTTTCTAACAGATGTACTATTTTTCTCAATCACCACCTCACATAAAATGTATTAATTTTTTATTTAATTTATATGTATGTACATCAAAAAATTTGTATCATTATTTGATGAAAATAAATCATATTTTTAATAATTTTAATATTTATGACTTCTTTCATGTGTAATTGTGGATCACCACCTCCACAAAGGGCATCCATTCAAATTTTCAGACCACTTAAAATGGATACATTATATAATGGTATTCAATTAAATTATATTCTTTTAATGATATAATAATAAATATTTATAGCTAATATGATGTAAATGTTATTTTCATCATTATCTTTTACAATTTAGAATGATCCTCAACTATACGCATTACCTATCATCTCCATGTTTATAGTTTAGTTCATTATTCAAAATGGACATCCATGGATGATTTTAAATGTATAATTAATCAAAAAATGGTATTTATTTCATTATAATCATTATATTAAATAATTAAATATGAAATCACTAACCATTTTCTACATAAAATTATCATTTTGGACATAGGAGTTGAATATCATCAACACATCCGATTTGAATGTAATTTATTAAGTAATTGTATATTGCATGGTAATAAATATAATAAAATCATTAAAATAATTGAAAATGGTTCTTCTAAAATTAAAAAATTCACATATGATTATTTTTATTAATGATAAATAATATACCTAATGAGTGAGACACTAGAATTTGGATGATTAATATAAATCATTTTAAGTAATTCCATGATTTACTTTTCAGAATAGTTATATTCCGCATCTATATTCATAAAATTATTATACTAATGCATTGATATGAAAATAAATGAATTACAAGATAAATTTTATTTTATTCTTCATCATCATTTTATTTCATTGAAAATTAATAAATTTATTTTTTATATAGAACATTTTGACAAATTTAGAAAACAAAATATAATATTTTATCACATATGATGTCAATAATTTTTCCACTGTCATAAATATTTTTTTTGATTTACATCCTTTAATTTATTTTATTTTTTCTTCAAATAAAAACTATATCACAATTTTTTATATGTATTTTCATTTTTTAATGAAATGTATATTTTTAAATCTATAAATTATATCTTATCGGTGCAATGAATACTTTTATGAGTATTAGTATTATAATTCATAGGTAAAATGTAATTATAATTTTAAGGTTATTTTTAATTTCATATTATGACTAGTGATACAAATATAACTCATATAGATTGAAGATATAGATATAACTCATGATGATGTGTGAGCCTGATATAGCTCTCCAAAGTATTGGGTAAATTCATGGAGTTAACCATTAAACATATAAGAAGGGATATTGGCATTTACAAGGAAATGTTTGACCATTGTAAGAGTAAATGTAAGAGTGATATGGAAATGACATCCCATGTTACTAAAATTAATTATCTTTGATTTTTAATTTCCAATACAAAAAATTTACTGTTTAAAAAGGTACTCTAATGATCCTATGATTAACGAGAAATTGTCACTACTTTTTAGGGGTGAATATTATAACATCGTTAAATAGGGTTCCTTAGCTTTTTAGGATTGAAAATTAACCAATTTGATTATAACTATTCAATTAAAATTTATTATGGAATGTATTATGGAATTCATATGTATTGATGTTGATTTATTGGGTATGAAATTATTATTTTGAGTTCAATGTGTGTTTTGAAAGAAGAATGTTTTTGGGTATCCATGAACTAATGGATTTCATTGTTTCTTCTTACATGTCCCATATTATGTATTTAATGCTCTTGTCAAGTTACCACATGTTTTTCAAAAAATATTGAGGTTGATTATGATCAAGGAAAATGTTAAGATGAAATATTTTAAATAATTAAAATAATAGTACTTCTTATATATTAATAGTTTAATGTTTTGGTAAAAATAGATACATAATATAACTGATCACATTATTATGTAATATTTACTTATGAAAGGGTGATGAAAAAATTATAAAAAATATAAACCTAAATGATCAATGGGAAATATAGAATTATATTTCCTAAATAACTAATCAATTTTAATGATTGTTATGTTCATATATGGATGTAGATAAAAATTTTTAATATATATTGGAGTAGACATATTATTATAGAAAATAATAATTATGTTTCATGTGATCATGATTGGATATATTTAAGATATTTCATTAATATAATGCTCTTTTTTTATATTTTACTGTATCTTGAAGAATTATAAACATATATAATTATTTTTTTGTTTCGATTATATTATATGTATAATAGTGGATATAGATTTATGGAAGAAGGTAATGAAATAATTTAATCTAATAGCTCACATGACTGTATAGAAAAATTTTCATTAGTTTCTACCCTATCTTTTATGAGAGATGAGTTTGGGTATTTCAATTACTAATAAGACGAGATGTGACAACTACTTCATAACATAATATTTTTCATAAATCATTATTATTAATAACATGTTTTATTGACCCTAGGAATCTGAATCTTTAACAATGAAAAAAAAAACAATTTCATGGACAACACCCTACCATAACATTCATCCAATTACAATGAAATTATAATACATATATTTATAAGGTCAAATATTCTTCCAGAAATATTTAAACATATAAATGATATTCACCTCATCACAAATTCATGAATTCATAGCAGGTTGTAATTTTATGTGTATATTAAACTGTACCAATATAAAAATAGTCTATACAACATATCATATATGAATAAATTACTTCACTTATCTAAATAAATGATAATATTATAGGGAATATTATCTCATTCATCTTATATTTCAAAAAATATCCTCATTGATAACTTATAGTGAAAAATAAATTAAAATATTATGATATATATATATAATTATACATCATTATTTAATTTTATTTCTGAGTGATTAAACTATATCATTGAAAGAAGATTAATAATATATAATTTCAATGTTTTAAATGAGAATAACTCATGTTCCTATTCATACAACATCTCAATCATTGATACGAGTCATTATCATCTCTAAAATTATATTTTTATATCTCCAACACATTTTCACTAAAAATACCTCATTTAATGTTATTGAATAGTTGTAACACCAAACTACAAAAAATTACTATTTTTTAAATGACACATTTATACGCACACACAATACCTGTGTAAATTAATGTAAAATCATGAATATTTAAAAAATCAACCTTAAAATAATCATAATTAATATGTTATTTGATCTTGGTAAATAATTCTTTTATCTATTTATTAATGTTACAATATTTAACATTTTTTTATAAAAAATTATTAGTAACAAGTTAGATATGAAACAAGGCATCATTCATTAACATTATGATGAATGAGTTTGACCTATAATAATCTGAATCAACACATAAAATAAGTCATTTATTAAAGTTGGGGTAATGGAATCCACCACTTTATCCTTGTTAAAAACTATCACTATGTCTAGTATAAATTTCAAGATCATTTCTATTTTAAACTACACTTTATAGCTGTGTTCATGAATCATAAATTTATTAATGGAAATATCTAATGATGAGTTTCAGTTAGACTATGATAGTATAAAAATAATGGCATATAATCTTCTATAATATGAACTTCTAGTTGAGTTGACATTTAGAAATTTTTTTGAGTGATTTATTTTCAAATAATCCCATTTTCTTATAGTTAATTTAATGAAATATTTCTCATTTTTATATCATGAAACAAATATTTCTACCAATATGATAAGTCCACTAATGGGTTTTTTCCTATAATCAATATTTCAATCCCAATCTAGAATAAAATACAGACATATTTTTTCGATTACATTAGAATAAATATTTGATCCCAAATAGGATGTACCATTAATAAACCTTATAATATACTTCTACATAATGAATATAGAAACCATTTTTAATTTCATTAATTAACACATAACTTCACTACCTAAAAAATCTTGATATGATATAATTATATAATGAAACCATTAAATGAGTTTTCTTGAAAATATTGTATTTACCACTTTACATTCACCCATTTCGTTGTATTTCGATCACTTATTAATTTCAGTATAAAATTTCATTTCATACTCAATAAAAAACATCATCAAAATTTCTCATCGATTCATATATTGATAATAAACATTTATTTCTTATTTTGAGGAATTTGGGGACTGATGAGTCATATGAGGTATACAAGAATTAATACTTCGATATTAAAATTCATATTTTTGGAAAAATAATTACCAAAATCTTATTCATTTTTAGTAAATATAATTACATACAAAAAATGATAAGAATGATATAAACTTTTTTAATATTAATAATTGTGATATTTGAACCCCCTCTATATTTTCAAAATTTTGGTTATTTATGAATTATTCATTCTTTGAATTACATGCATCAAATTTTTTTTAATAAATAATAATATATTCTTAACCTAAAAACATATCGATCATCATATATAGGTTGGAAAAATTCATTTTACACAATTCTTACATCCTCAACATGGTCACTATTTTTGGAAATACGACTTCACATCCTTTCTGATAATCCTTTATCATAAATGAGAAATTATTTTATAAAAACCTAAATATTCAAAATCCATGAATCCAAAGTAATTAAATCATTAATTTTATCCCCATTAACCCAATAATCTCTGGAATAAGCATTTCAATTTTATCATCTCACATCATGTCTCAAAAACCACTATGAATTCCCTTATCATGTTTTACACATTAAATGACTTGGGATTGACTATTCATGGGCCAATATACATGTCCAAATGAATAAGATATAAAAGGATAATGTATCTCAATAAAATTCATGACATGTAATGGGGGCAACATGGTGTCTAGTGACACTATGTTTCTTGACATTTTAATCCTCAAGACATTTCTTAATGTCCATTTCATTGTAAATGGCATGTAATTTGTCCCAAAATATGTCCCAAACACCTGTTTCACAACAATGGGAACCTAAATGTGCCTATGTACATGGTCATGTATGTAGTTGTGCCCATGTAATAGCCCATTTTTATGTACTTATAGAGTACACAACGCATCCTCCCACACAAGGTCCTATGGGTGTGCCAACTAGAACATGTTTTTGACACCTGGGGAGGGTAACAAAACCTTCTGGAAAGACTATATGGTTTTTCTACCTTAACGTTCGTAAAAACCATAAACTCCCTGAAAAAAGAGGCAAACCACATGTATTCCCTTGAACTATATGTGTATAAAATGACTTCTCATAGAGACATCCAAATCATCACACGACGTCTTGTTCTTCCACCACTATAATTAAAAATCCATATATACTATTAGTAATTATTGGGAGATTCATTTCACCATGGATATTGACATACTAGTGCCCATATAATAGAAACCACTTTACCAAAAAATGTATATACACCATATTCTACTCAATCCTATCACCACTCCATATCATGAGGAGATAAAGCATCGCCTACATCAAATGATCCATACTAATCCAGCAATGATTTTAAAATATGTTTATTTCTTCTCAATATTATTTGAATTTAGTTGTACGATCACTCTAAAAACATCCATGACATTTATGTTCACAACCCATATAATCCAAGGGTAAAAATTGTGATGAATGGAAGGGGATTAGGCTTATAAAAGATAAATCTATCATTGGAAAAGCATTCATGGCCATTGATACTTGATCATGGATTCAAATGGTTCATTAAATGTACAACATGGGAAAAACATATATAGTAAATAAAATCGGTAAATTGTTGGTCTCATGTCATTAACAATAATCATGAAATGAAATTAGAGAAAATCCATTCTCAATATTTTAATAAAAAAGGTGAAATAATATATTTATAACCCTACATATCTTATGGATCAATCATTGATGTCCAAAAAAATTGTAATTGGTTATCCCACTACATTCACTATCAGCCGATTCACTATGATGTAATTATCACTTTTATTTGATTTTGATTCACTGATGGAGAATACACGAAATCTCCACTCAATGATCTTAGGGTTTTGGGGATATCCATGATGAATTATTATTGTATTAATTTAATAGATCTAATTTCTAATTTGGTTGTAAATTAATTAATTTTATGATTTAATTAATTAATCGACATAGTGCATATGCCAACAACTACATTATCCAATCATCTGTCATTAACAAACATTAAGTTATGGATTGGGTAAACGATATTTTCTAGAATTTATGGCCTCAATTTTCCTATTTGAGGTTGTATTAAGGAATTATTCCATTATTCTTGATAATTTATACACGTATGATATTTAAACATATAACATTTTTAATTATCATTTCTATGCTGACCTAGCATCATAATCATGCATTATCTGAGTACTGTGCTCAAAAATTATTCCTTAATTTTTTCAGACTCTAACAATGAAAAACCCAGGACATTATAGTTTCAATAAATCCTTTTCATCACTTATTTATATTTTCAAATTTTATTTTATGGTTTTATGTTCTTTATAAAAATATAATTTAATTTTTTAAAAAATGAAAAAAGATTCATTTCTCACAAAATAGTCTTTTTAAGAATGATATGGATTCATTTTTATGATTGACTTCCAAATTATAGAATTTAAATTTTTTAAATGATATTAATTTAAAAAAATAATTAAATAATTATCCTAAGATGAATTTATAAAAATCTAAATAAATTTTCTAATGGAATAATGACAAATATTTATTTTATTGAAAATTTATTTTATTTTAAATTACTCACAAAGGAACAATCTAATTTGGATTATTTTTATAATTTAATTTAAAAATATTTATTAACAAAATCTCTTAAATTTTATTGGAATGAACATTTTTATTAAATTTGGTATACAATTTTAATATTCAAAAAAATGTAATTTTTCTAAAACACAATTTTCATCACATTTTTCATGTTGAAATTTTAATTAAAATTATAAAAATCATGGAATTGAATATGATAAAATGTTATCAATATTTATAATCAATATAATTTATATAATAAAACCACTTCAACATAATTTTTTTTTAATTAATAGTATAAATAGTAAAAATATGTTACCACTATTAATGATAATACATTCTTACCAGGGGTTTATCTAATGAGAATAGGTTTAAATTGACCAAAATAATTTATATATATTATTTATTACGTATATAGTATCTATATCATATCATAATCCTAAATACTATATTTTGGGAACTTGTTTTATAGTAGGACTTTGATATACTGTAATGTTTCCTAAATTGCCATGTGTCTCCCTCCCCAAATTATAAAGTCACACCATGTCTCCTCTCCTATACACCAACGTGTGTAATTTTGGTTCATAAATGTTCAAAAAATTTACTTTATTAAATACACCCACATTTCATATTAGCCTTTATATATTCATCAAAAAACCCTAGGAATTATTTAGGTATAATCCTAATGAGGATATCCGAATAACATGTATATTTTTTATTACATATATTTTGTATCGTTTCATCTGTTACATCTACACTATATTATTTAAAAAAGTTTAAAAAATTAATTAAGTATCTTACACGTAGTTCTATATTATTATATTAATGTAATAAAATATAAAAATTTCTCCCTTAATTAAATATTAATTGAAAACAACATTCGTGGGTATGGAGAACTTACACCTCTCTAACAGATGTAATGTTTTTCTCAATCACCACCTCACATAAAATGAAGTAATTGTTGATTTAATTTATATGTATGTACATCTGAAAATTTGTATCATTATTTGATGAAAATAAATCATATTTTTAATAATTTTAATATTTATAACTTCTTTCATGTGTAATTGTGGATTACCACCTTTACAAAGGGAATCCATTCAAATTTTCAGACCACTTAAAATGGATACATTATAAAAGGGAATTCAAATAAATTATATTCTTTTAATGATATGATAATAATTATTTATAGTTAATATGATTTAAACCTTATTTTCATCATTATCTTTTACAATTTAAAATGATCCTCAGCTATACGCATTACCTATCATCTCCATGTTTGTAGTTTAGTTAATTCTTCAAAATGGACATCCATGGATGATTTTAAATGTATAATTAATCAAAAAGTGGTATTTATTTCATTTTAATCATTATATTAATTAATTAAATATGATATCATTAACCATTGTCTACATAAAATTATCATTTTGGACATATGAGTTGAATATCATCAACACATCAGATTTGATCGTAATTGATTAAGTAATTGTATATTGCATGGTAATAAATATAATAAAATCAATAATATAATTGAAAATGGTTATTCTAAAATTAAAAAATTCACATATGATTATTTTTATTAATGATAAATACTATACCTAATGAGTCAAACAATAGAATTTGGATGATTTATATAAATCATTTTAGGTAATTCCATGATTTACTTTTCAGAATAGTTATATTCCGCATCTATATTCATAAAATTATTATACTAATCCATTGATATGAAAATAAATTAATTACAAGATAAATTTTATTTTATTCTTCATCTTCATTAAATTTATTCAAAAATTAATCAATTTATTTTTTATATAGAACATTTTGACAAATATAGAAAACAAAATATAATATTTTATCACATGTGATGTCAATGATTTTACCACTATCATAAAGTTTTTTTTATGTTTGACATCGTTTAATATATTTTATGCTTTCTTCAAATAAAAAATATATCCAAATTGTTTATATGTATTTTCATTTTTTAATGAAATGTATATTTTTTAATCTATAAATTATATCTTATCGGTGCAATGAATACTTTTTTGAGTATTAGTATTATTATTCATAGGTAAAATCTAATTATAATTTTATGGTTATTTTTAATTTCATATTATGATGGGTGATATAAATATAACTCATATAGATGGAAGATATAGATATAGCTCATGATGATGTGTGACCATGATATATCTCTCCAAATTATTGGGTAAATTCATGGAGTTAACCATTAAACTTATAAGAAGGGAATATTGACATTTACAAGGAAATGTTTGACCATTGTAAGAGTAAATGTAGGAGTGATATGGAAATGACATCCCCTGTTACTAAAATTAATTATCATTGATTTTTAATTTCCAATACAAAAAATTTACGGTTTAAAAAGGTACTCTAATGATCCTCTGATTAACGAGAATACTTCACTACTTTTTATGGGTGAATATTATAACATCCGGAAATAGGGTTCCTTAGCTTTTAAGGATTGAAAATAAACCATTTTGCGTATAACTAATCAATTAAAATTTCTTATGGAATGTATTATGGAATTCATCTGTATTGATGTTGATTTATTGGGTATAAAATTATTATTTTGACTTCAATGTCTGTTTTGAAAGAAGAATGTTTTTGGGTATCCATGAATTAATGGATTTCATTGTTTCTTCATACATGTCCCATACTATGTATTTTATGCTCATGTCACATTACCAAATGTTTTAGAACAATATTGAGGTTGATTATGGTCAAAGAAAATGTTAAGATGAAATATTTTAAATAATTAAAATAATAATACTTCTTATATATTAATAGTTTAATATTTTGGTAAAAATAGATTCATAATATAACTGATCACATTGTGATGTAATATTTACTTATGAAAGGGTGATGAAACAATTCTTAAAAATATATACCTAAATGATCAATGGGAAATATATAATTAGAATTCCTAAATAACTAATCAATTTTAATGATTGTTATGTTCATATACGGATGTAGATAACAAATGTTAATATCTAGTGGAGTTGACATATTTTTGTAGAAAATAATCATTATGTTTCATGTGATCATGATTGGATATATTTAAGATATTTAATTAATATAATTCTCTTCTTTTATATTTTATTGTATCTTGATGAATTATATTAATATATAATTATTTTCTGTTTCAATTATATTATATGTATAATGGTGGATATATATTTATGGAAGAAGTTAATGAAATAATTTAATCTAGTAGCTCACATGACTGTATAGATTAATTTTCATTTGTTGTTACCCTATCTCTTATGAGAGATGAATTTTGGTATTTCAATTACTAATAAGACGAGATGTGACAACTAATTCATAACATAAACTTTTTCATAAATCATTATAATTAATAACATGTTTTATTGACCATAGGAATATGATTCTTTAACAATGAAAAAAACACAATTTCATGGATAACACCCCACCATAACATTCATCCCATTACAATGATATTATAATACAAATATTTATAAGCTCAAATATTCTTCCAGAAATATGTAAACTTATAAATGATATTCACCTCATCATAAATTCATGAATTCATACCAGGTTTTAATTTTATGTGTATATTAAACCGTACCAATATAAAAATAATCTATACTACATATCATATATGAATAAATTACTTCAATTATCTAAATAAATGATAATATTATAGTGAATATTATCTCTTTCATCTTATTTTAAAAAAACTATCCTCATTAATAACTTATAGTGAAAAATAAATTAAAATATTATGATATATATATAATTATACATCATTATTTCATTTTATTTCTGAGTGATTAATCTATATCATTGAAATAAGATTAATAGTGTATAATTTCAATGTTTTAAACGATAATTACTCATGTTACCTTTCATACAACCTCTCAATCATTGATACGAGTCATTATCATCTCTAAAATTATATTTTTATATCTCCTACACATTTTCACTAAAAATACCTCATTTAATGATATTGAATAGTTGTAACACCGAACTATAAAAAATTACCATTTTTTAAATGACACGTTTATACGCACACACAATACATGTGTACATTAAAGTAAAATCATGAATATTTAAAAAATACACCTTAAAATAATCATAATTAATATGTTATTTGATCTTGGTAAATAATTCGTTTATCAATTTATTAATGTTACAATATATAACATTTTTTGATAAAAATTTATTTGTAACAAGTTAGAGATGAAACAAGGCATCATGAATTAACATCATGATGAATGAGTTTGACATATAATAATCTGAATCAACACATAAAATCAGTCATTTATTAAAATTGGGGTAACGGAGTCCACCACTTTATCCTTGTTAAAAACTATCACTATGTCTAAAATAAATTTCAAGACCATTTCTATTTTAAGCTACACATTATAGCCATGTTCATAAATCATGAATTTATTAATGGAAATATATAATGATGAGTTTCAGTTAGACTATGATAGTATAAAAATAGTGGAATATATTCTTCTATAATATGATCTTCTAGTTGAGTTGACATTTAGAAAATTTTTTGAGTGATTTATTTCCACATAATCTCATTTCCTTATAGTTAATTTAATGAAATATTTCTCATTTTTATATCATGAAACAAACATATCTACTAATATGATAAGTCTACTAATGTTTTTTTCCTATAATTAATATTTCAATCCAAATATAGAATAAAATAATGACATATTATTTCGATTACATTATAATAAATATTTGATCCCAAATAGGATGTACCATTAATAAACCTTATAATATACTTATACATAATGAATATAGAAACCATTTTTAATTTCATTAATTAACACATAACTTCACTGCCTAAAAAATCTTGATATGATATACTGATATAATGAAACCATTAAATGAATTATCTATAAAATATTGTATTTACCACTTTACATTCACCCATTTTATTGTCTTTCGGTCACTTATTAATTTGAGTATAAAATTTTATTTCATAATAAATAACAAACATCATAAAAAGTTCTCATCGATTCATATATTAATAATAAACATTTATTGCTTATTTTGAGGCATTTGGGGACTGATGATTCATATGAGGTATACAAGAATTAAAACTTTAATATTAAAATTCATATTTTTGGAAAAATAATTACCAAAATCTTATTAATTTTTAGTAAATATAATTACATACAAAAAATGAAAATAATGATATAAATTTTTTTAATATTAATAATTTTCATTTTTGAACCCCCTATATATTTTCTAAATTTTGATTATTTATGAATTATTCAAGCATTGAATTACATGCATTAATTTTTTTTGTAGTAAATAATAATCTATTCTTAACCTAAAAACATATTGATCATCATATCTAGGTTGGAAAAATTCATTTTACTCAATTCATACATCCTCAACATGGTCAATATTTTTGGAAATACGTCTTCACATCCTTTCTGATAATCCTTTATCATCAATGAGAAATTATTTTATAAAAACATAAATATTCAAAATTCATGAATCCAAAGTAATTAAATCATTAATTTAATCCCCATTAACCCAATAATATCTTTAATAACCATTGAAATTTTATCATCTCACATCGTGTCTCAAAAACCACTATGAATTCCCCTATCATATTCTACACATTAAATGACTTAGGACAGTCTATTCATGGGCTAATATACATGTCCAAATGAATAAGATATAAAAGGATAATGTTTATCAATGAAATGCATGACATGTAAGAGGGGAAACATGGTGTCTAGTGAAACTATGTTTCTTGACATTGTAATCCTCCAGACATGGCATAAAGTCCATTTCATTATAAATAGCATGTAATTTGTACCAAAAAATGTCCCAAACACCTGTTTTACAACAATGGGAACCTAATTGTGCTTATGTACATGGTCATGTATGTAGTTTTTCCCAAGTACCGACCCATTTGTATGTACTTATAGAGTACACAACACATCCTCCCATGCAAGGTCCTAGGGGTGTGCCAACTGGAACATGTTTTGGACACCTAGGGAGGGTAACAAAACCTTTTGGAAAGACCATATGGTTTTTCTACATTAACATGTGTAAAAACCATAACCTCCATGAAAACAGAGGTACACAACATGTATTCCCTTGACCTATATGTGTATAAAATGACTTTTTATAGAAACATCCAAATCATCACACGACATCTTGTTCTTCCACCACTATAATTAAAAATCCATATATACTACCAATAACTATTGGGAGATTCATTTCACTATGGATTTTGACATACCAGTGCCCATATAATAGAAACCACTTTACCAAAAAGTGTATGTACACCATATTATACTCAATACTATCACCACTCCATATCATGAGGAGATAAAGCATCACCTACATCAAATGATCCATACTAATACACCAATGATTTTACAATATGTTTATTTCTTGTGAATATTATTTGAATTCAGTTGTATGATCACACTAAAACCTTCCATGACATTTATGTTCACAACCCATATAATCCAAGGGTAAAAATTGTGATAAATGGAAGGGGATTATGCATATAAAAGCTAAATCTATCATTGGAAAAGCATTCATGGACATTGATACTCGATCAGGGATTCAAATGGTTCATTAAATGAACAACGGGGGAAAAATATATATAGTCAATTAAATCAGTAAATTGTTGGTCTCATGTCATTAACATTAATCACGAAATGAAATTAGAGAAAATCCATTCTCAATATTTTAATCAAAAAGGTGAAATAATATATTTAATATCCCTACATATCTTATGGATCAATCATTGATGTAAAAAAACATTGTAATTTTTTATCCCACTACATTCACTAGAAGCCGATTGACCTTTATGCAATCATCATTTTTATTTGATTTTGATTCACTAATGAAGAATACATGAAATCTCCACTCAATAATCTTAGGGTTTTGGGGATATCCATGATGAATTATTATAGTATTAATTATATAGAGGTAATTTCTAATTTGGTTGTAAATTATTTAATTTTATAATTTAATTAATTAATCAACATAGTGTATATGCCAACAACTACATAATCTAATCATCTGTCATTAACTAACATTAAATTATGCTTTGGGTAAACGATATTTTCTATAATTTATGGCCTCAAATTTCCTATTTGTGGCTGTATTAATGAATTATTCAATTATTCTTGAAAATCTATACACGTATGATATTTAAAAATATAACATTTTTTATTATCATTTCTATTCTCACCTAGCTTCGTAATCTTGCATTATCTGAGTACTGTGCTAAAAAAATATTCCTTAATTTTTTCAGACTCTAACAATGAAAAACCCATGACATTATAGTTTCAATAAATCTTTTTCATCACTTATTTAAATTTTAAAATTTCATTTTATGGGTTTATGTTCTTTATAAAAATATAATGTAATTTTTTAAAAAATGAAAACAGCTTTATTTCTCACAAAATAGTCTTTTTAAGAATGATATGGATTCATTTTTATGATTGACTTCCAAATTATAGAATTTAAATTCTTTAAAATGATATTAATTTAAAAAAATATTTAATTAATTATCCTAAGATGAATTTATAAAGATTTAAATAAATTTCTTAATGGAATAATGACAAACAATGATTTTATTGAAAATATCTTTTATTATAAAGTACTCACAAAGGAAGAATCTAATTTGGATTATTTTAATAATTTAATTTATTAATATTTATTAACAAAATCTTGTAAATTTTATTGGAATGAACATTTTAATTAAATTTGGTATAAAAACATTAATATTCAAAAAATGCAATTTTTCTAAAACACAATTTTCATCATATTTTTCATGTTTAAATTTTTATTAAAATTATAAAAATCATGGAATTGAATATGATAAAATGTTATCAATATTTATAATTATTATAATTTATATAATAAAACCACTTCAACATAATTGTTATGTAATTAATAGTATTAATAGTAAAAATATGTAACCACTATTAATGATAATACATTCTTACCTAGGGTTTATCTAAGGAGAATAGGTTTAAATTGACCAAAATAATTTATATATATTATTTATTACGTATATAGTATCTATATCATATCATAATCCTATATACTATATTTTGGGAACTTTTTTTATAGCAGGACTTTAATATACTGTAATGTTTTCTAAATTTCCATGTGTCTATCTCCCCTACTTATAAAGTCACACCCTGTCTTCTCTCCTATACACCAACGTGTGTAATTTTGGTTCATAAATGTTCTAAAATTTTACTTTATTAAATACACCCAAATTACATATATGCCTTTATATATTCATCAAAAAACCCTAGGAATTATTCAGGTATAAAACTAATGAGGATATCCGAATAACATGTATAGTTTTTATTTCATATATTTTGTATTGTTTCATCTGTTACATCTACACTATATTATTCAAAAACGTTTAAAAACGTAATTAGGTATCTTCTACAAAGTTATATATTATTATATTAGTGTAATAAACTATAAAAATTTCTTCCTTAATTAAATGTTAATTGAAGTAAACATTCGTGGGTATGGAGAACTTACACCTCTCTAAGAGATGTAATGTTTTTCTCAATCACCACCTCACATAAAATGTAGTATTTATTGATTTAATTTATATTTATGTACATATGAAAATTTGTATAATTATTTGATGAAAATAAATCATATTTTTAATAATTTTATTATTTATAACTTCTTTCATGTGTAATTGTGGATTACCACCTCCATAAAGGGAATCCATTCAAAATTTCAGACCACTTAAAATGGATACATTATATAAGGGTATTCAAATAAATTATATTCTTTTGGTGATAAAATAATAATTATTTATAGTTAATATGATGTAAACCTTATTTTCATCATTATCTTTTAAAATTTAGAATGATCCTCCACTATACGCATTACCTATCATCTCCATGTTTGAAGTTTAGTTCATTCTTCAAAATGGACATCCATGGATTATTTTAAATGTATAATTAATCAAAAAATGGTATTTATTTCATTATAATCATTATATTAATTAATTAAATATGAAATCATTAACCATTTTATACATAAAATTATCATTTTGGACATATGAGTTGAATATCATCAACACATCCGATATGAACGTAATTGATTAAGTAATTGTATATTGAATGGTAATAAATATAATAAAATCAATAATATAATTGAAAATGGTTCTTCTAAAGTTAAACAATTCACATATGATTATTCTTATTAATGATAAATAATATACCTAATGAGTCAGACACTACAATTTGGATGATTTATATAAATCATTTTGAGGAATTCCATGATTTACTTTTCAGAATAGTTATTTTCTGCATCTATATTCATAAAATTGTTATACTAATGCATTGATATGAAAATAAATTAATTACAAGATAAATTTTATTTTATTCTTCATCGTCATTTTATTTCATTGAAAATTAATAAATTTATTTTTTATATAGAACATTTTGACAAATTTAGAAAACAAAATATAATATTTTATCACATATGATGTCAATAATTTTTCCACTGTCATAAATATTTTTTATGATTTACATCCTTTAATTTATTTTATGTTTTCTTCAAATAAAAACTATATCACAATTTTTTATATGTATTTTCATTTTTTAATTAAATGTATATTTTTAAATCTATAAATTATATCTTATTGGTGCTTTGAATACTTTTATGAGTATTAGTATTATAATTCATGGGTAAAATCTAATGATAATTTTAAGGTTATTTTTAATTTCATATTATGACGGGTGATACAAATATAACTCATATAGATGGACGATATAGATATAGCTCATGATGACATGTGAGCTTGATATAGCTCTCCAAAGTATTGGGTAAATTCCTGGAGTTAACCATTAAACTTATAAGAAGGGAATATTGACATTTACAAGGAAATGTTTGACCATTGTAAGAGTAAATGTAAGAGTGATATGGAAATGACATCCCATGTTACTAAAAGTAATTATATTTGATTTTTAATTTCCATTAAAAAAATTTACTGTTTAAAAAGGTACTCTAATGATCCTATGATTAACGAGAATCCTTCACTACTTTTTAAGGGTGAATATTATAACATCGTGAAATAGGGTTCCTTAGCTTTTCAGGATTGAAAATAAACCATTTTGAGTATAACTATTCAATTACAATTTCTTATGGAATGTATTATGGAATTCATCTGTATTGATGATGATTTATTGGGTATGAAATTATTATTTTTAGTTCAATGTGTGTTTTGAAAGAAGAATGTTTTTGGGTATCCATGAACTAATGGATTTAATTGTTTCTTCTTATATGTATCATACTATGTATTTTATGCTCATGTCACGTTACCAAAGGTTTTTCAAACAATATTGAGGTTGATTATGGTCAAGGAAAATCTTAAGATGACATATTTTAAATAATTAAAATAATAATACTTCTTATATATTAATATTTTAATATTTTGGTAAAAATAGATACATAATATAAGTGATCAGATTGTGATATAATATTTACTTATGAAAGGGTGATGAAAAAATTCTAAAAAATATAAACCTAAATGATCAATGGGAAATATAGAATTATAATTCCTAAATAACTAATCAAATTTAATTATTTTTATGTTCATATATGAATGTTGATAACAAATGTTAATATATAGTGGGGTAGACATTTTATTATAGAAAATAATTATTATGTTTCATGTGATCATTATTGGATATATTTAGGATATTTCATTAATATAATGCATTTTTTTTTATATTTTATTGTATCTTGATGAATTATATAAATATATAATTATTTTTTTGTTTCGATTATATTATATGTATAATGGTGGATATAGATTTATGGAAGAAGGTAATGAAATAATTTAATCTAATAGCTCACATGACTATATAGATAAATTTTCATTAGTTGTTACCCTATCTCTTATGAGAGATGAGTTTGGTTATTTCAAATACTAATAAGACTAGATGTGACAACTACTTCATAACATAATATATTCCATAAATCATTATAATTAATAACATGTTTTATTGACAATAAGAATATGATTATTTATCAATGAAAAAAACAAAATTTCATGGATAACACCCTACCATAACATTCATCCCATTACAATGAAAATATAATACAAATATTTATAAGGTAAAATATTCTTCCCAAAATATGTAAATATATAAATGATATTCACCTCATCATAAATTCATGAATTCATAATAGGTTGTAATTATATGTGTATATTAAAATGTACCAATATAAAAATAATCTATACTACATATCATAGATAAATAAATTACTCCACTTATCTAAATAAATGATAATATTATACAGAATATTATCGCATTCTTATTATTTTTTAAAAAATATCCTCATTGATAACTTATAGTGAAAAATAAATTAAAATATTATGATATATATATATATATATTTATACATCATTATTTCAGTTTATTTCTAAGTGATTAATCTATATCATTGAAATAAGATTAATAATATATAATTTCAATGTTTTAAATGAGAATTACTCATGTTCCCTTTCATACAACCTCTCAATCATTGATATGAGTCATTATCATCTCTAAAATTCTATTTTTACATCTCCTACACATTTTCACTAAAAATAACTCATTTAATGTTATTGAACAGTTGTAACACCAAACTATAAAGAATTACCATTTTTTAAATGACAAGTTTATACGAACACACAATACATGTGTATATTAAAGTAAAATCATGAATATTTAAAAAATCCACCTTAAAATAATCATAATTAATATGTTATTTGATATTGGTAAATAATTTGTTTATCTATTTATTAATGTTACAATATTTAACATTTTTTGATAAACAATTATTAGTAACAAGTTAGAGATGAAACAAGGCATCATGCATTAACATCATGATGAATTATTTTGACCTATAATAATATGAATCAACACAT
This sequence comes from Viscum album, assembly GCA_963277665.1. Lineage (NCBI taxonomy): Eukaryota > Viridiplantae > Streptophyta > Magnoliopsida > Santalales > Viscaceae > Viscum > Viscum album. The sequence continues at coordinate 448,625,340 of OY728160.1, forward strand.
AAAATAAGTCATTTATTAAAATTTGGGTAATGTAATCCACCACTTCATCCTTGTTAAAAACTATCACTATGTCCAGTATAAATTTCAATATCATTTCTATTTTAAACTACACTTTATAGCTGTGTTCATAAATCATAAATTTTTTAATGGAAATATCTAATGATGAGTTTCATTTAGACTATGATAGTATAAAAATAATGGCATATAATCATCTATAATATGATCTGCTAGTGGAGTTGACGGTTAGAAAAAAAATTAGTGATTTATTTTCACATAATCCCATTTCCTTATACTTAATTTAATGAAATATTTCTCGTTTTTAAATCATGAAACAAACATATCTACTAATATGATAAGTCCAATAATGTTTTTTCCCTATAATCAATATTTCAATCCCAATCTAGATTAAAATATAGAAATATTTTTTCGATTAAATTAGAATAAATATTTGATCCCAAATAGGATGTACCATTAATAAACCTTATAATATACTTCTACATAATGAATATAGAAACCATTTTTAATTTCATTAATTAACACATAACATCATTGCCTAAAAAATTCTTGATATGATATAATGTTATAATGAAACCATTAAATGAATTATCTAGAAAATGTTGTTTTTACCACTTTACATTCAACCATTTTATTGTCTTTAGATCACTTATTAATTTTAGTATAAAATTTCATTTCATACTCAATAACAAACATCCTCAAAATTTGTCATCGATTCATATATTGAAAATAAACAGTTATTGCTTATTTTGAAGAATTTAGGGACCGAGGATTTTTATGAGGTATACAAGAATTAAAACATCGATATTAAAATTCATATTTATGGAAAAATAATTACCAAAATCTTATTTATTTTTAGTAAATATAATTACATACAAAAAATGATAAGAATGATATACACAATTTTTATATTAATAATTTTAATTTTTGAACCCCCTCTATATTTTCTAAATTTTGGTTATTTATGAATTATTAAAGCATTCAATTACATGCATTAAATTTTTTTGTAATAAATAATAATCTATTCTTAACCTAAAACATATCGATCATCATATCTAGGTTGGAAAAATTCATATTACTCAATTCATACATCCTCAACATGGTCACTATTTTTGGAAATACGACTTCACATCCTTTTTGATAATCCTTTGTCATCAATGAGAAATTATTTTATAAAAACCTAAATATTCAAAATCCATGAATCCAATGTAATTAAATCATTAATTTAACCCCCATTAACCCATTAATTACAATCATAAATGGTTCCTTCATTTATTACGAGCACTTAAACATCCATATTCAATATTCCTTGTAGAATGTGTTTTATTTTTAAAATATTTTCGATTATTATGTTTTGAAGAAGATCAATTTTTTCCTCTCATAATGATTCAATTAATAAATCATTTCATAAATTCAAATTTGAATTATATATTGTTGAATGAAAAACTATTTTATCACCTTGAGAAATCATAAAATTTCTTGTCTTTAGATAGCAATGATATTTTATACTTCTACATACATTATAAAAATTTATGGAGTGGAATTAGTTTTTCTAAAAACAATAAAAAGTTAGATTAATTATTTTGATCATTATGATAATTTGAATCCTTTTCATTTTTATGTTTCCCAAACTATTATATTGTAATAATTACTCATCACAATCACTTCAAGAATATATAATTTATTTTACACATTAATGAAATGATTTTATTGAATAATTTGAATAATAAAATTCAAAAAACATCCATATTTACATTTTCTTTTATAGTTTTCCCACTTTATTTTGATGTAAACAAATAAAAACCCTAATAATACCTTTTTCCTCAATAGTCCAAATGTTTTCCATTTACTGTTTTAATTATAAAGATAAAAAATTAGTAATAACACTTCACTATTTGGTTACTAATTAATATAAATTAAAAATAATATTTACTTTAATTGGGATGATATGAAAAATAATTATTTTGTTGACAATTTGCACAATTTATTATCTCCAAATGAATAGTGAAATGTTACATTTTACCAATATCGTTTGAGTGATCTCCCCCAATAACATATTCATATATTTTTCAATAATATTATTATATGGAAATTTTAATATCCAAATATTTTAGATTATGTTTTTCTAAATGTAATTCAATGTTCACTATAACGTTCCACATTCAATATAGTTTTTAAATGAATCATGATATACTATAGAAATATTATCTTTCATATACCACTATTATAAAATACCCATTAGTTAGGATGATATAAATAAGAGTAACCTCATTATTTAATATATTATCAATTTTTTTCTTGTTCAAATTTTTTAATTAGTTCTATGGATATATATACTAAATTTTTAGTAAGAATAATTATTTAATATAAGGATTAAAACAACTAAATGTTTAAAAGGGTAATTTATTTTATTAAATAATTTTCTGTGTATTTTTTATAATATTGTACAAGGTAAAAATATATAAATAGAAATTTATATAATACACATGATTTATGATATTACGATAAAAAATATTACCCATATATAATTTGTAAAAGTTTTTTAAAAACATATATATTATTCGGAATAGTGGAAGATAAAAAAATTATATAACCATCATTTCTATTAAATTTTTATATAATTTATAGTTTTATATTAGATAAGTTTTAATGCATCGATTGAAAAAAAAAATTAAACATCATCTTAATAATTCAATTTTAATAAATATTTTAGACGATTTTGTTATAAAATAAAAATTATACTTATAATAACTTTTTTTTTCAAAAATTTGTTTTCCTATTAATTTGGACAACTATATTAAGATTAATATTATTTTTTTTAATATTTAATCATTGATATTATATTCCATATTTTGAATAATATTATTAATGTTAATTTATAAATTTAACATCAATTTTTTCATAATTAATAGTAAAAATGTAAAAAAATATTTTCCCAATAGTAAATTGTGAAATGGCTTAAACGAGGTTAGATCTATAGTAAAATTTATAAAAATTAATCAAAACTATTCCTTTAATAAAAATAATTTATTAATTTTTACTATAATCATCCTAGATTCTAAAATATATCATTTTTCCACAATCCACTACAAATAACCATTATATTATTATTTGTATGGTAAAAATTTATAATTTCACTTTATTTATTTTTATATCTATAATATGATTCCATAGAGATAAAAGTATATTTTTGTGGTTATAAATTATAACATCCAATACGTGGAAACCACTCAATATTACTCTATGCCCTGTAGGTCATAAGGACACAAGAGAAACTCCCCAAATTCTAGGGGAATCATACTATAAGAAAGGGAATATATATTTTTTGTGGGGAATCTATGCCCTTATCACCAAAGTGTAACACAACAAAATTATAATAATAGTAATTTGAATAACCAATAAACCATGCAGACAATAGATAATCAGCTATAATAGATAAAAAAGTCATATTTCATCTCATAAATAAATTTATGATACATTTCATGTGTCTAATAAAATATCCAAAACATGTATACATTGTAGGAGTATAATAAAAGGAAAAAAATAAAAAATGGAAAAAACATCCCATATTGAATCATGAGTCTCAGCTCAGTTTCATAACCCCTACTCTAATGAAGAAATCAATTACCTATTTTGAAATGATTTCCATTATCTATACCAACAACTAGATAATTTGTTTGGGTACCAAAAGTTGGACCAAACAACGCGTGAAATATATTACCAGTAGGCAACCACCCATTGTCAGGTACTAATTAGTTTGTGATTATATATATATATATATATAACAATAGTGTGATGACATATTATGACATGTGAAGTATGTACTCAAAAGTAAATAACCAATTAGTCTTGGTTACCATTGATAAACAATTCCATTTAAAAGTAAGGTATATGATTTAACAGTTAGGCCTGTGTTATTTATAGAAAATCCCAATTAACCATTCATTATAATTTATTTATTATCTCTCACAACCCTACACTTATATTGGCATCCCCCCCTATAATCATAAGCATAGTAGATTGTTTATTATTTCAAATAAATGGTATATATAGAAGACCAAATCCAATTTGGTTCATTGTCATGGAAGATTATTTAAAATTAGAATCTTTCATTAACCCATTTAGAACCTTATCCCTTCCTTGGAATTCATAAGTTTCAGTCAATGTTGTAGTATTGGTGTAATATATACCAACACATTAAAGTCCTATCCCTGGTGATACTCAAGAACCTAGGTGTCATTATATGTGTGTTTTAACAGCATTTCAGATCAAGTCCTTCCTTGGTGGTCCACTGATGAAGCCCAAGTATCACCCAGAAAAATATGATCAATTACCTTTGAGTTCATCCTTGCAATTCTCATATTAATCCATGTATCACATGACATATATTAGTCAAGAATCATATTCTTTCCTAGACAGTCTTCTTGGGATTCCAATTATCACTCAAGCACAAGCAGGGAATAAGCCTGTTGAGTCCATAAATTGAATTTGTCACTTTGAATCCATGTTTCACCCAAGGCATATAAGAATTCACAATTATTAATTTCCACTTAGTAAAATTAATATTACATGTCGAGTTCAAAAACAAGAATATCTCATTTATAACTGACCTCAAAAGGTGACTCAATCCATTTACCAACATTGAATTATTGATTTTAATTTAACACACATATACATATCATTAAAAAATAATCACGTTATTAGAATTTAAAAAAAATCAATAAATTTCATTAATTCAATTGCATTCAATCAGGATGGTTTAATACGTTAAGGCCTATATCAAGAACAATTCATTAAACCTCACCTAAAAGGTGGTTAAAATAATGGATATCTTAGATGGTTTAGTCTCAAAATTTAACAACATGGTCATAGGAATACATTCAATGATTTGATAACTCAATTGTCAAAAACATAATCAAATCAACCTTAGCCTCACCTAAAATGGTTGGTAAAAGCATGTCAAACCTTACAAGTCAAAGAAATTAATTATCTCATAATGTAAATTCAATTTAGTAAGGAAAATAAAGCTTTAAAAAGTTATTACATTGAAAAGTCCAAGGGAAGGTCCACTCATCTCTCCCTATTAGTTTATTCAATTAAAATTCATACCATATTAAAATTAAATTCCCATTGACATCCCAAGAAAGGGTTAAACGACACAACTGAGGGAATCTGATTCCAAAATCCAACCATGGTGGTTTAATTCAACATTATCTTATTTGAATGGTTTGTTCTAAATCAGTATTCACAACCATTAATCATTCAATAACATGATGATATTGTTTAATAGGTTATAGCTATAAATTTATATCATATATTAAAATACATTTCATGGCCTAGTATGAGAATTGAAAATGGGTGACAATTGAATATACAAAAAATTTATATTTTAACAAAAAAACATGAGACAATATACCTTATCCACTTAATTTATAGAACATTTAGTATCAACTCCTAATTCATCAAAAATCAGTAGAAAATAGATGGAAGGATAAAGAATATATTAATAGAGAAAATTACATTTCACCAAAATAGCACATCAGAAACTTTGAATTATTACATTAGATTATAAATGAATTGAGAACTCACAAACGAGGATCCAACATGATGATTGCATCTTAAATCTTATATTTATTAGAGGATCTATCTCAAATCCATGAATATCCGCTAATAAAAACTCAAAATTATATGTTTGTTATGTGGGAGAAGAAAGAGTGATAATAGATCTATGATTCACTAATTAATTATGGGAAACGGTTTTTTACCCAAAATATTTTGGTTTCATGGTTTTGGTGAATAGTTTGAATAACATTGCACAAAACATGGATGATAATCTTTATAAAGGTGTGTATTTCATGGTTTATCCTCACAGTTTGACTAACAATTCATATACCATGCCAAAACCAACCATCACAATTAGAGACCATACTGTATGGTAGTGAGGCCCAACTTTCCCGATTTTTACTAACCGTGCACTCATACATTTCAACCGCGACATGGGTTTTAAGCTCTAAACTAGTCTTAGACAATCCTAATACCTCTATACCCTCATATAGAATTCTGATTATGTAATATTTAATCATTTAAAATTAGAATTGATGGAAAATAAAGGATCTATATATAAAGGAGGAAGTATGTTCTTAGCAAATACCCCCAATAACAATTTATCCATAAATTTCTATTTCAAGGTTTGTCAATAAATTTTGATAATATCTATGGCCACTTCTAATGTACATATGCCCCCCACTTCTCAGTCTTGTCTTGTACTCGGTCTTACAACCATTACACCTGTACTAATGGAACTGTCTGTCCTCGTAGAACCTTCATTCTACGGTCCACAATATGAATGATGTGTTATTAAATGTATAAATCTGCCTAATACTCAATCCTCATGGGTTTAAAAGTGTGAGGCAAGTCCTAATAGTATCATTGTAGCTGAGAAACATTGATAACATCATTCATGGATCAGTACATCAATGGTAAATGCAACTGATAGGTTACCAACCTGACTATCTCTAGAATCTCGAATTTCATATCATACCACATTGAAATATTACCCTATATAAATATTATCATGTGTCCCTTCCCTAGTTAAACACACAATAAAACATGATCCTCAACATTGAACCCTATAGGTCGTCTGTGGCGATCAATGTTTGATTTCTAACTGGACTGCGCTATAACAATATTCTACCAAATAAATTGAACCTACTATGTGGTATCTTAAACTAGATGAGGTCCAAGCCTAGATTGCTTAGTTTATTATAACAAAAAATGGTTTTATTGGATGTCCCACCACAAAAAACCTTATATGGTCCTATCTATATTGAATCCTGAAAACTACTATTGTAGGTGAATTAAACTAGGTGTATATGAATCTCGCAAGATCCCCTAAAAACTAATATGTATTCTTTCATCATGACCTGAAGAATGTGAATCGTGCATTTTGAATGGCCATCTTTCTGGTGGTGGTATACTGTGATTAGGATCTCATATGTACCCAGATACAATCTGTATCCCTTTCAATAATAAGGATGTTAACTGGATGCCCATATTTGAAATGGCATTATTTGGTTCACTATTAATCCATACTATCTCTAGGATGATGAACCTTCATATCTCAACCACATTAAATGATTCCTTGATCTGATGGAAATCATCACCCTTTATGATGTATTAAAAAACTCATAGGGAATCATTACGCTGAGGTGACCTCAGTAAATTTGTTACAAAATGCGTTTTATTGACAACTCACTTCCAAATAGGGATGGGTAACTACTATAAAAGTATTTTTGGTCATTAGTGTTCCTCCTTCACCAGATGAAATATGGAAAATATAATGAAATAAACCATCAACGTCACCTTTAATCCCTATCCACCAGTATAAGAGAGTCTGACTACACCTAAGGTCATAACAAGGACCTCACCGTAAAGGAACTATCGAATCCCAATCGACTAAACTGAAACTGGTAATGAAATATTTCTAAGAAGTCACTACCAAACGTTATGTCACACCCTCATGGATCATGTGATATATCTTTAAATAGGTTCGTTATTATCAGAAACCTAAACTATAAGGAAAAAGAAGTAAATCCACTCTAGTTGAATTTTTAAAAAAATCCCAACATCGACGGCCTATGTTTTACAAGATGAACTAAGCTTCCACTAGCAATTCCATGATGCATTCCAAATAAAATCATATTCATAAAATTTCCTACATAACTTCTAGATTCATTCCTTGTTCAAACCAACACTGGGTCATTTAAATAGTCTTGACACAAAATGGTCAAGGGTGTAGTCCAGTTCCATCCCACCAGAACCACTGCCCATTTAAACATTATCTCTGATCCCAACTACACGTCTAGTATAACCTCATATTCATTAAACCGGAGACTAATGAACAAACACAAGGTATCCTACACTCAATGTATATAAGTGAGATATAGGTACAATATAATAAATTGACATCATATTATAGACTGACCCAAGAGCGGAATCTTCCTGGCTATCATGTCACCAGAAAATACAGGTTATCTTAGATTCCATCCAATGAAATACAACATGGGAACCTAGGTATCAATCATGACTAACCAAGCATCAATAACAACCAAATGTCTAGCATCCTAGAATGATAGAAACCACATATATAGGAAAGAATCATCTAAAACAATATCACATCATATATGTGATGATCTCGTAGTGCATCAATTATGATGTCAGTATAGGGGATATTCTCATCACTAAGATGAAAAAACAAATATGATGCAATGGTTTAAATTATGAATAGTAGAGCCCCCACTGGTCAACATCATGAAAGAAGATCAGCTACACCTATATACAGTTGATCAATCAATCTGTGATTCCTTCACCATCCTACAAATTCAAAAATATTTAAATATTTACCACAACAATAATTACAATACAAATGGGATTTATCAACATTTTCATAAACAAACATCCAAATCTACTATGTGTTTCCGATAAAGAGCCGACACCCAACTCTATAATTGTATCGATGCTCTCCAACTTAGGAGTGACTACATTATCCAAAAAAAAGTGATACAATAGCTACCCACAAGAATACTAGATCATAGTCCATTTAAACATATGTGTTTTACTCTTTTGAGTCACAATCACTCTGTCACAACATTAGGAATGAAATCCAAAAACAAACTAATTGTCATGTCAATTAACTAGAGTATTTAGAAAATCCTTTCTAGCATCTCGATGAACATGATTTCATTTATCTCATGCCACACTACTCTAAACATATCCCACAAATGTTCTCAACATCACAAGGATCAAGGATTCAACTAACGTAAACTGGTTTTCTCACTATTTAGAAAATAGATGGTTTCTATGTATATCCCTGAATACTACCCCATGATTAATTAATTACAATATATTATTCTCGGTACTATCTCGATACTATGAAATGGTATTCAACCCTATGCATTCCAGGATTAAGTAGTCTATAAAATGGATTTAACATGGATTCATATTGACCCATACAACCAAAAAAACTATTTTAAGACATAATATTTTATCTGCCGCCAATAAATAGGTAGGGTCAAATGACCTAATAATTAGCTGAACATGCCTCATGCATGTCTATACTACTAAAAAGATCATTTTTCAATGATCACACTCCTTAGAAAGGATCATGGAAAACATGACCACACATCCAAACAATGGTTTCATTTTGAAATTAGATGTCATATAAGGAAAAATGGAACCAAAACCACACCATGCGTCAAAAAATCATTGTATTTAGAAAGGTATTTAATCTATAAGGGTGCTGCCTACCATGGGATGGCCCCATATAGAATCATAAGTTCTAACCATCTCACCAGGTCATTCTAATAAGAAATTCATTATTATTAAGATGCTGGCATTTAATCAATTTCAAAAAAGAAGAAGTCATATTGAAAACACTCATGTTTCCAATCCAAGGAAACTCAAAGGATACTTAAAGTACCCTTAAACATGGTTTTTAGTGAGTATACCACATCAATATCTTGTTTAATGTAATTAATTTGACTGTCCGTTATGATTAAAGATTTAAAATATTTTAAATAGATCATCAAACACCAATAATAAAACCAAAGCTCTCAGTCCATGATTTACTGAATGTATTCCTGTGTGATAGATGTATAAGACTTAACAAATTCTACCACTCATTCATTCCAAAATTAATCATCTATTTCATTCTATAAAAATTTAAAACAATATCAAGCTCTTAAATAATTACTCGATTATATGAGTTTTCATTTCCAATTTATAAAGCACCCACGAACATTACAACATAATATTCAGTCACATTTTAATGCAACCAATTATATATTTATGTCATAACTAAGCCTATTATCATAATAAGTAAACAAATAAAACGTGATAATATAAAATAAAGCACAAAAAACCCTTATGCTGGCTCCATGAGTGAATTATAGTATACGTAAAAATCATATATAATCAATTTATTATACCTACGACCAAATAATAAGGTTGGTTTTGGTTCATGCTCTCTATTATATGAATATTTATTTTACATTTTATTTGAGTTCTCATTTTTCATTTGAGTTAAAATATTTGTTTCATTTGATTTCATTCTCATTTTTCATTTATATCACATTGAAATTTTGATGGCTGAACCAATGATTTTACAAATTCCGATTCATGGGGCCCATTACACTTTATGGAACAAAATATGGTGACCATAAAATTGATAGCATAACAAATCTGAATATATCTACCACAAAAGAAAATTTATCTTTCATCAAACCCATCACAACTATGTGAAATATTAAATTCACCCTAAATGGCATAGAAAAATGTATGGGATGGTACATCTAAAAAGTAACTAATATGATGCATGAGATGGGATACCGTCATATCATCTGGTTTCAACATCATAGAAGCCACAATCATATCAATAATAACATAAAAATACCATTTCAACACCCAATTGGGGAATGAAATAAACTATAATAGATAAAATCCCTAAAAATTAGTTAAATTAAAGGAAATATGGTTTGTTCTTTTATGTGGGATAGCTACACCCAAGAACTAATCATTAATAAATTCCACCAAATATAAACCTTTATATTTTCCCCAAATATTAAAGAAATCTAGAAACAAGAAGCTCTTATACCACTTTCTAACATCCCGGACCAGAATACCACTCAATAGTGCCCGATACCTAGTGGTTCATAGGACCTAAATTGCATATCCACAAGAATCAGAGGCTATCAGCATGGAGAGAGGTACCATGTGGGTCAATGTAGAGAGTATTACCTTATAACTATAATTTTTCACAACATGAAATGAATAATTTTAATGTTTCGAAGGTAGTAAATCTTGTATAAAATAGATAACAAGAAAAAATAGATAAACAAGTCAAAATTCATCTCATATTTTGAATGATGATTCATTTCATGGTCCAATAAAACATCAAAAACATGTATACAAGTAAAGAGTACAATACATGGAACAAAAATTTTGAAAAAATAATCCCATCTAGTATCATGATCCTCATATCATCCCATGATCCCATGTTAAAATGTGTAAATAAATAAGTTATAGTAGATAAAATTCCCTTATCAACACCTAAATTCATATAATTTGTTTCGTTACCCAAATGTGTCAAAGATTGGATGTGAGATATAATCATAGTAAGCAACCAAACAAGGTCTCAAGCCAATCTATTTGTAAAAATATATATCAATAGTGTGCAAGAAGAATATCAAAAGTTATTTAAGTACTCAATAGTAAACATTCTTAAATTATAGGTTCTCATTTATAAAAAATTTCATTTTAAATATGTCACTAATTTTATATTCAAGAAAATTTAAATTATAGGAATCATTAATTAACAATTATTTCTCTTTTAATTATTATGTATCATGGCCCGACACATAGCCTAACATTCCCAATATAATCATTAGCACAGTTGATTCCAATGGAGGCTATATAAAAGGTAAAAGTCAAAGATTGAGTCAAAGATTATTATTTGTCTTGGAAAATGCATCACAATTCATTTCACTAATTAAACTATTTATATCCTGATCCCATCCATTGAATTCCTATGTTGGAATAAAAGTATCACTTAATGTGTAATATATGAAAACACCATACAATCTCGTCCATGGTGATCCCCATGAACCCATGTATATCTCTTGGTGTGGTATGACATCCCTTCCAATCAAGTCTGTCCTTAAAGGTAAAATAAGGTAGCCCCAGCATCACCCATATAAATAAAATCAATTCTTCTGTAGTATTTCCATGTAATTATCATAACAATCATTGTATAATTTAGTATATATTACTCAAGCCTCATAGTCCATCTATGGAAGTATGTTATGGAGTCCATGTACCACTTAGGCATAAGAAAGTCACAATCCAATTGAGTTCATCCTTTTATGTTTACTACAGAGTCCAAGTATCTCACAAGAATAATCATGGCTCATTCAAATTGAGTTTTTCTGTGACATTCATTATTGAATCCACATTTCACCCCAAGGAATATAATAATTCCTTCTTAATCAAATTTATCTTACATGACAAGGTCAAAACCAAGAAAATATCATTTATAAATCAACCCCAAAAAGTGACTCAAGGTATTATCCGAATCATAAGGCTGAATTTTAATTTTACTCAAGTGATAATTTCAGTAAACACAAATATAGATCTAAATAATTTATACCAAATCATTCAATCAATATCACTTATTTACTAATATTTAATTAAAATGATTTTATAATCCATGTAAAACACCAAGAACAATTCATTAAACATCACATAAACTGTGGTTAGAAAGAATAAATAGCTTATAAAGCATAGCCTCTAATTCTACAAACATGGTTATAAGTGTTTATTAAATTATTTTATTTTTAATACGTAAAAACCATAATCTAATCAACCTAGAACTCTCATAAAATGGTGGATAAAATAATGTCTAAAATTATATTGTATAGACATAAATTATCCTTGAAGGAGATTTCTCTTTATTAAAGAATTTCATGTTCCAACAAGCTATTACATAGGAAAGAAAAAGGGAATTTTCATTCATCACACCCTATTAATTTATTTAATTATAACTCATATCATATTCAAATTCAATTCACAATTATATTCACATTGACATTGCCAGAAATGGGTAATGGGAAAGACCTAAGGCATCCCATTCCAAAATCCACCCAAGGTTGTTTAATTCAAAATGAACTCACCTGCAGGGGTCGTTCTGAGTCAGGGTACATAACCTATAAACATTAACTAATGATACACTGTAGTTAAATAGGTTATACCTATCAATTTATATCAGGTAATAGAATCCATTTAAATTCATTGCTCAAAAATATGATGCACCAAACAATGGCGTATATAAACACATCAAATTTTAAGGAAAAAACTATTCCACCTAAGGTCCATTGTGGATAGATCATATAGTTTTAGATACTAATTATTTTTAGATAGGGATAAAATTGACGAATGTATATTGAACCTATTAACATGGAAAATTACATTACACCTAAATATTGCAGATGCTAAAAAGAAGAATGATATAAAATGAAAAAAGAATTTAGAACTAACAAATCGGGACCCAACAAGATGACAAGTTCATGAATTAAAGATCATATAGAGGATCTATCTCAAATAATTTAATAGTTTCCAAGAGGATGTTAGAAAGGCTATGGCTACTCTACCGGAGAAGAAAGAGTGAAAATAGTTATGTTCTACAAATTAATTAAGGGGTAAATGGTCTTTTACACAAAATATATTGGTTGCATTGTTTGAGAAACCATGCACTAAATGTGTACGAGTATCTGTAGAAAGAATAATAGTGTATGTTTTACCCACACGACTTGAATAACTGCCCAAAAAACATGCAAAATCCCATTGTTAAATTTGAAGACCTAGAAGCACAATCGTGTGACCCAAACCACATGGTTTTCATTATGTGTGTTCTAAGTAAATTCACCCCAAATGTATGTTTCATGCTTTGAAAAATCCCTTTACACTCTTAATACCTCCATACCATCAAAGCATAATTCAAATTAGGCCACAATTATTCATTTAAACCAAAAATTGAAGGAAAATTCTGAATCCATACCTCAAGGGATAACTATGTTCTTACATAAATAAATTTTTTCAATATAAATTATTTATTTTTATATTTTAATATTTTTACATTTTTATTTATGGTATACTTACTTTGAACTCTTATGCAACACATACACTTCCATTGTGAAGTAAATATAAAAATAATGTAAAATAATTTATGAAATTATAAAATTATAATAACATGATGTAATTATGGTATTATGAAAATTTAATGTAAACTTATAAGGAAATATTTTGTGGGTAATTTTTTATATTCAATGTAAATTGATGTCATTCAACATTCGAGGTTAAATTATATTAATATTTTCATAAATGAATTTCAATGTTATTTAATGTTTGAAAAATATTTCCAAATAATAATAAAGGTTGAAATATAATATATCAAATGAAGTGGATGGAAAATTATAGTGGAAATCATGAACGGTACATCATTTTTCCACATGGAACTTTTAAAATTACTTTCCTGACCTTTTGATATTGTTAAAATTTGATAGCGTAATTAATGATAAAATGGATAAATTGATGGTTAATTTAAATCATAAGGATAAATATACCAAAAAACATCTAAATATAATATTAGTTTAACATAATTACAAATTAGCATCATTATCTTCCAAAATATATCACATATGAGTTATTTTACAGGATTTATAATCATATTATATATGAAAACTCTTCTTTTTATTACAACTTAAACATGATTTATTACATCAAACATCACTTGATACAACAAAGAAGATCGAGAGGTTTAGTTTCTTTGGGGCTTAGGATCATTATATAAAAACATTAGACATGAAATACAACATCTTTATTGAAAACTTCCTTTTCATGACCACTACATTCCTTCGTACTTAGCATTGCATGGGATAACCTGAGGACATGCATAAGAAAAGGGTGAGCTATAATGCCCATAAAGGTAGTACACATGGAATAACATGAGGAGTAAAATACATGTTAGACAATAGGAATATCAATAGAGCAAAAGAAAAACATGAACATAAAGCTTGATAAAGCATGATAATCATAACATGGAAATGTGGCAACAACACTTAACATGGAATTAGCATGATCCAAGGCTCATTGCACATGGAGCGTGGGTAAATACTCATTGCACATAAATCACGAGTAAACCCTCATTGCACTTGAATTATCATGAGTCAAAACTCATTGCACATGACGTATCATGATACTATACTTTACCCAATGCATTGGAGGGCCATAAGGGCACACCCTTCTTAAACATTTCATTTCAAGCATAAGTGTGCCACATGGATCATAAAACATGGATTCATAAAACATAATCATTTATTACACGATAAAGGAATTTGTAATTCATACATGAAACTTTGTAATAAATAAGTAATGGTGCATAATGGTGGATACCCTTGATGGAGAATTGGGCATGGTATCCACTACACAATGGCATTGGCTTAGAAAATCGGTGCGATTTCGGCAGCGTAACGGCGTGACATAAGAATTCATAAAAATGGTTTATGAGAGAGAAAGGGTTTCCTCATCATATTTACATGTAATGGAAATTAAGGAGTTTATATAGATACATTTCCCAACAATTTTAATGGAATTTATATTCATGATACAAAAATATTGCTTGAATGTAAAAGAGGAGAGAGAAGTTCCTCTCGGAATTTCGTCATAGTAACGGATGTACATGGGAGGCAATTAATGAGAGATAAAGGGGTCTCCCATCATTCAAACATAAGGAGGGAAGCATGAGGGAGGTGAGAAACCATACCCCAACATTCATAAATGAAATTAAAAGGAAAAAAAACTAAACGAAAATTTGACAAAATGAGAAAGGAAGAAAAAAACCCTTACTTGGAAGTGTGCTTCCAAAGGCTAGAGAGAGGCTTGAGAGAGGCTTCTTGGGAGCTTGGGGAACATTAAAAGGACTATAGAGAGAGTAGGGTAGAGTTTGGACGAACTAAAATGGATTTTAGTGAGGAGGAAGTGGGAGTTTGGGTGGGTTTATATAGGAAAGGTGAGGGAATTCATTATTATTTAGGTTTGGGACCCCTTATATTAAATTAATCCAAACCACAAACCATACCATTGTTTTTTCCCATGGTTTTTGGAAAAGGGAAGAGGAAAACATTATTTTATAAGGCCAAATTCCTAACTTCTTAAAATAATAAGGTTTATTATGTGGAGGTGAGTCACACTCCCATGGAAATTAATTTTAAAAGGCAAAGTGTTGAATAAGTTTTGAGGGGTACATTAATGATATGAAAAATAAGTCAAACAAACCCAAAATCAGTTTATTTTAATGGTAAAACATATATTGTCCGAACATATAGATTATAGTATTTTATTACTTCACTATTGGGTCATTATGATGTCATAAAACACATTATATATTTAAACGGTATTTAATTTTTACCCAAAAATGTGTCTATCTCAGAAATTATGAAAAATTCACCGTTGGATAATTTTGACGTCCTGATTCCAAAAAAAATATTTATTTTATCTAAATAATTTTCTAAATATGTGAATTTTCACTTTTAAAATAAAAACCTACATTTATCGAAAATTCAACGGTTTTGACAGAAATGGTTTTCAAACCTTAATAAAAATTATAATTGCATTCATAAAATTATAAGATAATTTATATTTAATAAAAATTAATTTAATATTAATAACTTTATTTTCTTAAAATATTATTTAATTCAAAAATCCGTTAATTTAATAAAATAAAATTCTTAATTAAATAATAACTAAAAACACCATTTGTACTTTAAAAACTATTTACAATGATTCAAAAATAACTAGAAATTATATTCATTATTATATACAAAAATAATGTACATGAACATAGTACTAATTATTTGTTACATAACCCCTTAAAATAGCCACATAATACCGAAGGGTAAGGTGTGCGATGGTGACAGACTCATGGGGTGACTCGGATAACATCACTCAAGTGGTAATTTCAATCAACTTCCACTTTTCCCGTAGATGGTCACATTCGAGCTTGACATAATGAAGCTCAGCTTGGGCTTGGTCAAGGGCGAAGCCCAAAGACGCCACCTCTTTTCCGAGCTCCGATAAACGGGCTTCGTATGGTGCAATTCTACTGGATGAGGCCATCGCGTCCTTTGTCTGAGTAAATTGGATTTGGTAAAGTCCTATATTTATACTAATCATGTGATCACTGTTCAAAGACTATATTAGCAACGATCAAAATTCTTATCATAAACCAAAGAAGTTGACATTTTATATAAACATAAAGAGACATTTAATTAGATCAAGAGGTATTTTCTATTAATAAAACTTTGGGTCGTTACAATATTCCCCCCTTAAGAAATTTCACCCTCGAAATTTTCCTTTTCCCACACTGAAACAAATGTGGGTAACTCAGCTTCATCATATCCTCTGACTCCCAAGACTCTTCTTCAAACTTTTGGTATCTCCACAACACCTTGACGAGGGGCATTGTCTTTTTTCATAGAAATGTTTCTCTATGATCTATGATCTTCACTGGTTGCTCCTCATAAGAAAGAACATCTTCCAATTGTACCACCTCAGATGAGAGTACATGTGAAGGGTCCGGTATATACTTCCATAAGAGGGATTAATTAAAGACATCATGTACATTGGCCATAGTAGGTGGAAGTGCTAGTCAATAGGCCACATCCCCGACAGGATCAAGAATCTTGAAGGGGACGATGTACCTTGGACTTAACTTCCCTTTCTTTCCAAACCTCATGACCTTCTTCCACGGAGATATGCGTAGAAACACCCTGTATCCAAATTCAAACTCAAGGTCTCATCGATGATTATCTGCATAACTCTTATGTCAACTATGGGCTACCTTGATATGCTGCTGAATAGTTTCTACCCTCCCCACCATTTCCTCAACCATTTCTGGTCCAAGTAGCTTACGTTCACCGACCTCATCCCAACATGACGGTGTTCTGCACCATTTCCCATACAAGGCTTTATATGGTGCCATTTGGATGCTCGAGTGGAAAATGTTATTATAAGAGAACTCAACCAGAGGAAGATATTGATCACATCCTCCTTTAAAGTCCATTGAGCATGCTCTCACCATATCCTCAAGTGTTTGGACAGTCCGCTCGGATTGGACCTCATTTTGAGGATGATAGGCCGTACTGAAGTTCAGTTCAGTATTCAGAGCATGTTGAAGATTCTTCCAAAACATAGAGGTGAATCATGGATCTTGGTCAGACATAATAGATAGTGTTACTCCATGAATCCTTACCACTTCACTAATATATATCCGTGCCAGTTGATCCAATGAGAAATCCTCCCAAGTAGTAATGAAGTGTGTAGTCTTTGTATGCCGATCCACAACAACCCAGATTGCATTGTTGCCTTTGGATGTCCTTGGAAGTCCAGTGACAAAGTCTATGGTTATGTTCTCCCATTTCCATTCTGGTATGGGCAATGGTTGCATCATCCCCTTAGACTTCTACCTCTCTGTCTTCACTTGCTGACACACCAGGCACTTTGATGTTTATTCCGCGATCTCCTTCTTCAAATTATCTCACCAAAAGTTTTCTCGGAGATCTCAATACATATTTCTTCTCCCTGGGTAAATAGAGAAATTTGATCTATGTGCATCAACCAAAAGTTCCTTCTTCAGATCCAGACATGATGGAACACATAGTCTTTTCTCAAACTGCACAATTCCTTCTTCATTAACATTAAACTCCGAGAATTTCCACTTTTTGATAGCTTCCACTTTTTCTTGAATTCCCACATAATCCTTTTGAGCATCATTTAACCTTTCCAAAAGAGATGGTTGAGCAATCATTTGTGAAAGGATTGATGATATTCCCTTCTTTATGATTCCCACGTCCATCTTCATCAAGTCTGAGAAGATTGGATCCTTCTCAATTCTCATCATTGATAGAATTGTTGGGTCCTTTCTACTTAGGGCATCTGCCACCATGTTCGCTTTCCTAGGGTGGTAATGTATTGAATAGTCATAATCCTTAATGAGATATATCCATCTTATCTGGTGCATATTAAGCTCTTTATGTGTGAATATATATTTCAGACTCTTGTGGTCAGTATATATCTCACATTTCTCTCCATAGAGGTAATGCCACCAGATTTTCAAGGCAAAGATCATCACCGCGAACTCCAGATCATGCGTTGGATAGTTTCGCTCATGGATTTTCAACTGCCTTGAGGCATATGATATCACTTTATCATTCTGCATCATCACACAACCTAAGTCTTTCTTTTAATCATCACTGAATACCACAAAAAGTTCCCCACTTATGGGTAAAGTGAGCATGGGCGCAGTGATAAGCCTCCTTTCCAACTCTTTGAAACTTTTTCGCATTCATCACTCCAAGAAAACTTTACACCCTTTCGAGTTATCTTGGTAAGAGGGTTGGACAATCGTGACAAATTCTTCACAAATTGTTGATAATATCCAGCTAAACCCAAGAACCTACAGATATTCGTTACCGATGTTGGCCTCGGCCATCCCTCAATTGCATCTGTTTTAGTGGGGTCCACAGATATCCCATTGCTTGGGATGATATAGCCCAAGAATGAGACCTCATTTAACCAGAACTCACACTTGTTGTACTTTTCATAGAGCTTCTCCTTGCGAAAAGTCTCTAGTACAGTTTTTAAATGCTCCTCATGATCCTCCTTGGTTTTGGAGAATATTTGAATATCATCTATAAATACTACCAAAAATTTGTCACGGTAATCTCTAAAGACTCTATTCATCAATTCCATGAATATTGATAGAGCATTGGTGAGTCCGAAAGGCATTACTATGAATTCATAGTACCCATATCTTGTACGAAAATCAGTCTTGGGGACATCTTCCTTCTCACCCTTACTTGATAGTATCACGACCACAAGTCCACCTTGGAGAAGTATTGTGCTCCACGCAACTGATCAAAGAAGTCATCAATTCTTGGAAGAGGATACTTTTTCTTTATCGTGATTTTGTTAAGTTCATGATAATCGATGCAAAGCCGTAATGACCCATCCTTCTTCTTGACGAAGAGGACTGGTGCACCCCATAGTGAAGCACCTGGGCGTATAAAACCCTTATCCAGATTCCCATGTAGTTTTTTATTTAGCTCTTCAAGCTCAACAAAAGCCATTCTATATGGAGTCTTCGATATTGGTAGCACCCCAGGTACAAGTTCAATTGGGAACTCAACATCTCTTCTTGGAGGAAAACCAGGTTGTTCCTCAGGAAACACTTCAGCGAATTCCCTCACAATAGGCATTTCATCAAGGATGGTTTCTTCCTTGGACTCAATCATCTGAGCCAGATACACGTGCTCATAAGGAAGTAATATCCATTCTTGAGATGATGGTGCTAAAGGAGATTCATCTTCCTCCGGACACTTGTAATGAATCGGGGGTCGATTCTCTATATGGAGTGTGATTTCGCTCTCCCGACAATTTATGTTGGCTCTATATGGAAAGCCAATCCATGCCAAGAATTGCATCAAATTCCACCAGAGGGAGTATGATGAGGTTCACTGGGAAATTCAATCCACAGATTATAACATGGGAGGACTTATATTCATGGGATGCAATGATTGCCCCATTTTCCGTACTCACTGACATATTCACTTCCATGATTTGTGGTGGTGATGGGATTGTTCTACTAAACATTCGAGATATAAAAGAGTGCGTAGAACCTGAATCAAAATGTACGTTCACAATTCATGAATGAATAAATAGAGGACCTGTCACCACTTCGTTGTCGGGGTTCACTTCGGAAGATGTGATGGAAAAATCAATTCCTTGCTGTCTTGGAGGTTGTTGGTTGTCTCCGAAAACCCTTGGATTAGGGCACTGATTGGAAAAATGACCCAGTTATTTGCATTTGTAGCATTGAACAGTGCGTTGAGGTTCGAACAGAGCGTTCCTCTCCTCTATCGCAGTCGTGGGTTTTTCTTGATGACAGTTAACAGCTAGGTGTCATTCTCTTCCACACCTGAAGCATTTTCTTGTCCCCTTAAAGAAATTTCTAGGGTGCTTCTTTCCGCACTTTTGGAAAGTGGGGTGCTGGATCATCTTAGCACCGTTGGATTTATCCATCGGACCACCAGAATTGAAGTCTACCTTACGCTTCTTGTCCCCATGATACCCTTGTTATTCCATGATCACCATTTCGACCTTGAGGGCACATCAGACAATTTCCTCATAGCTGTTGAAGTCACGGATCACTAATGCTTTCCGCAAGATAGGCTTCAGCCCACCAAAGAAGCGGTCAACTTTTCAATCCGGGGTAACGAAAAATCCGGAATCATATCGTGCAAGCCTTGTGAAGTTTTCCTCATATGCTCCAACAGATTCGTCATATTTTTTCTTGAGGGAATGGAAGTCCCTTTCCATCTTAAGCTGGAGGGTGTGCGGAAAATATTTATCGAAAAACATCTTCTTGAAATCCTTCCATTCCAACGCCTCAATCTCCTCCTCGGGCTTTGTATTTTTGATCAGCGTCCACCATTAATCAGCTTCACCCTCCATACGATAAGCACCCATGAGAACCTTCTCTTGTTCAGAACATTGAAGGATGGAGAAGATCATTTCAATGGAGTTGATCCATTGTTCAGCGATCGTGGGATCAGATGATCCACTAAAAGTAGGAGGCATTTTCCCCATGAAGCTCTCGATAGCGACTTGTTCCTTCTTAGGGGGGTTTGGAAGTTTCTCTTGACCCGTGTTTCTATTCAAATCTTGAGTTATCTGAGAGAGAATCGTGAAAAAGTTCGTGATTCCCATTCCGATTGGATTGGGCATCTCATTAGTACAGTCATCACACTAATTTTCACATCGGTTGTTAGCCCAAGTCCTCCTATTACTGGCCATTGGCTGGAATAAGAGGAATTTTAGGGGTAACACATAAAGGGTAATCCAAAGACAAATGTTGATGACTTATAAATAAACTTTTATTTCCTTACACATGAGTCTATAGGCTTCAATCTAGGCTTTTCATGATCTACTTTCTAACATATATTCTTAGGGGTATTTTTTTAATTCCCTTAATAAGGCTTCATACTAAGCTTGTGAATTTATCCAAACATATCCCTTGGGAGTGTCATAACCAAAATTGCAGCAAGGCCCATTATCGTGCACCAGTTCCCGTTCGAGTCTAGCTCAAAGCGGTGTTTTCAGGTTTTACCCCTGGGATACATCTGTGCCAGAGCCGCCTCTACCTGCTCGTATCCAGACAAGGATGTATTTTTTTGATAAACCACTTACCCAGTACTTACCAAAACATAGGGATGTTTATTATACTTATTCTTGTATATATGGCTTTACTAGGGTTTCCTAATCCCAAAAATAACTAAACCTATCCTCTGATACCAACTGTGACAACCCTGATTTTTATTACAACTTAAACATGATTTTTTACATAAAACTTCACTTGATACAACAAAGAAGATCGAGAGATATAGTGTCTTTAGGTCTTAGGATCATTACATAAAAAATTTAAACATGAAATACAACATCTTTATTGAAATATTCCTTTTCAGGACCACTACATTCCTTCATACTTAGCATTGCATGTGATAAACTGAGGACATGAATAAGAAAAGGGTGAGCTATAAATCCCAGTAAGGGAGTAAACATGGAATAAAATGATGAGTAAAATACAAGTTAGACAATAGGAATATCAATAGATCATAATAAAAACATGAACATAAAAGAATGATAAAGCATGATAATCATAACATGGAAATGTGGCAACAACACTTAACATGGAATTTGCATGAGCCAAGGCTCATTGTACATGGAGCATGAGTAAATCCTCATTGCACATAAAGCACGAGTAAACCCTCGTTGAACATGAATTATCATGAGTCAACACTCGTTTCACATGACACATCATGATACTATACTTTACCCAATGCATTGGGGTGCTATAAGGGTGCACCCTTCTTAAACATTTCATTTCATGCATATGTGTGCCACATGGATCATAAAACATGGATTCAGAAAAAATAATCAGTTATTCCACGATAAAGGAATGTAGAATTAATAAATGATACTTTTTAATCAATAAGTAATGGTGCATAATGGTGGATACCCTTGATGTAGAAATGGGCATGGTATCCACTACACAATTACATTGTCTTAGAAAATCAGTGCGATTTCGGCAGCGTAACAACGTGACATAAGAATTCATAAAAATGGTTTATGAGAAAAAAAGGGGTTCCTCATCATATATACATGTAATGGAAAGTAAGGAGGTTATATAGATACATGTCCCAAAAATGTTAATGGAATTTAGATTCATGATACAAAAATATTTCTTGAATGTAAAAGAGGAGAGAGAATTTCTTCTCAGAATTTCGGCATAGTAACAGGTGTACATGGGAAGAATTTAATGAGAGAGAAAGGTGTATACCATCATTCAAACATAAATAAGGCAGTATGAGGGAGGTTATAAACCATACCCCAACATTCATAATTGATATTAAAAGGCAAAACAACTTAAAGAAAATTGGACAAAAATGAGAAAGCAAGAAAAAAACCCTTACTTGGAAGTGTGCTTCCAAAGGCTAGAGAGAGGCTTGTGAGAGGCTTCATGGGAGATTGGGGAACCTTGGGAGGATTATAGAGAGATTAGGGCAGAGTTTGGATGAACTCAAAGGGATTTTAGTGAGGAGGAAGTGGGAGCTTGGGTGGGTTTATATAAGAAGGGTGAGGGAATTCTTTATTATTTAGGTTTGGGACCACTTATATTAAATTATTCCAAACAACAAACCATCCCATGGTTCATTCCCATGGTTTTTGGAAAAGGAAAGAGGAAAAAATTATTTTATAAGGCCAAAGTCCGAAATTATTAAAATAATATGGTTGCTTATGTGGAGGTGAGTCACACTCCCATGGAAATTAATTTAAAAAGGCAAAGTGTTGAATAAGTCTTGAGGGGTCCATTAATGATTTGAAAAATAAGTCGAACAAACCCAAAATAACATTATTTTAATGGTAAAACATATATTGTCAGATAAAAAAGATTATAGAATTTTATTACATCACTATTGGGTCATTATTATGTCATAAAACACATTATATATTTATACGGTATTTAATTTTTGCCCAAATATTTGACTGTCTCAGAAAATTATGAAAAATTCACCATTGGATAATTTCAACCTCCTTATTCCAAAAATATCATTTATTTTATCTAAATAAATTTCTAAATATGTGAATTTTCACTTTTAAAATAAAAACCGATATTTATCAAAAAATCACGGGTTTTGATAGAAATAGTTTTCAAACCTTAATAAAAATTATAATTGCATTCATAAAACTATAAGATCATTTATATTTAATAAAAATTAATTTAATATTAATAATAATATTTTATTTAAATATTATTTAATTCAAAAATCCCATAATTTAATAAAATAGTATTCTTAATTAAATAATAACTAAAAACACCATTTGTACTTTAAAAACTATTTACAATGTATCAAAAATGACTAGAAATTATATTCATTATTATATACAAAAAAAATGTACATGAACATAGTACTACTTATTTGTTACATAAACCCTTAAAACAGCCGCATAAGACCTAAGGGTAAGGTGTGCGATGGTGACAGACTCTTGGTGTGGCTCGGATAACATCGCTCGAGTGGTAATTTCAATCAACTTCCACTTTTCCCGTAGACGGTCACGTTTGAGTTTGACAAGATGAAGCTCAGCATGGGCTTGGTCAAGGGTGAAGCCCAAAGACGCCAACTCTTTTCTGAGATCCAAAAAATGGGCTTCGTATGGGGAAATTC
Organism: Viscum album; assembly: GCA_963277665.1. NCBI lineage: Eukaryota > Viridiplantae > Streptophyta > Magnoliopsida > Santalales > Viscaceae > Viscum > Viscum album. Next base: position 448,649,747 of record OY728160.1, read on the forward strand.
AAATGGATGAGTCCATCGCTTCCTTTGTCTGAGTAAATTGGATTTGTTAAAGTCCAATATTTATACTAATCATGTGATCACTGTTCAACGACTATATTAGCAACGGTCAAAATTCTTATCATAAAACCAAAGAAGTTGAAATTTTATATAAACATAAAGAGAAATTTAATTAGATCAAGAGGTATTTTTCCATTAATGAATCTTTGGGTCATTACATTTTATATATATATATATATATATATATATTATTTCTAATATTTCTACCCACATCACATAAAGAAGGGAACCTCTTCTCTAATTTTTCCCACACCTATTTATGCATTTATAAAAAGTAATATCTTCCAAAAACAAATCCTTATATTCAAATAGTCCTAGATTTTCATTTATCGTCAAAATAAAAACCAAGATGGATTAACATGTCTGACAAAGAAGGATTTCTAAAAAAGACATATAACTCAAAACTGGGTGTCTATATGGTAATTTCTTCTTCTATATCCTTCAAATCATATATAATCTTGATTATATACTAACATCTATATCTTAAAATTACATAAATTGTATTATGTGGATTTATCAACACTTATTATTCTCATCATCTGTCATTGGGGAAGTTAAAACATTCCTTATGTGTACATGTGGACTACCAACTTGATAAGTTGATGTGTTTTGTTTTCCATCACCAACATTAAAGGCTAGTTATAATGATTTAAGTAATGAATAAATTTTTTATCAAAATAGTTCGATTATTGAAATATATTATATTTCATACCATATTCAAATTTCTATCTGTTTGGAAAAATGATAATTCTTCTCTGGTGTATGTACAAAATACCACGCCCACGAAATGATGTTAATAATTTTTCATTATCACCATTCATTATTAGTCATAATAAAGTATAAAATGAATAAATAAAAAAATTATATAATTATTATGAATACATAAATGTAATATATTATATAAGATTTACTTTTATATCCACAACTGAAATGGAAGTTATACTTTTCTATAGATGAAAACTACTGCCTCTATGAAACAACATATTTAATTAATCATGTACACTATTCATGGATGGTGTAACACCCTGAGGTTTTATGATTTTTTTTTCTAATTTCATTGATGTCATGTGTTGTACACTACACCAAGATTAGCTTCCGCTATACATAACACTTTATTATATTGAAGTATACGCAAACACTATTCTAGGACTGTGTTTCACGCTATAGAAACCTTCCTCGATAGAGTGTGTTGTACGCAATACTGAGTTTCACTAAACGATATTTTATTATAATATTATTAAGAACTAGACTTTATGAATAATAATACCCACTTTTTGAAATTATGTAAATTTTATCATTCAAAATGAACTTCATTTTTGGATTCAGAATATCGAAATTAGCCTAGGGTAAATTTTTGGTATTTTTTTGAAAAACATACAATTTTTTATGAATAGTGAAAACACTGAGTTATTGGTTAAAAAAACCTTTATTTAAATAATCGCTTATTTTATTTAAATTTAATTTAGGTAAAAATAGATAAATAATACCTATATAAGTTCAATTTAATTCATTGGGGTCATTTTCTAATAATTTTAGATATATAAAAATTTTATTGAACTTTTTTCCGTCTTTTACCCACCTCCTAAGAGAATTTAAAAATTTTCATAAAAATTAATTCTTCCACTTATAGGAGTTGAATGTCAAAAATCTAAGAGACACGTATTATATCAGTAAGAAAATTTGGTTCAATGAGATGAAAATAATTTTGGTGAATAGTAACTTTTAACTTTTATTTACCACGGTTAAAAGTAAATATGGTAATTAAGGGTAAAAATGATATTATTATTACCATAAACCATGTCTTAATCCTATTGGATAAGTGTAATTCTTCCAAAAAAACCATAGGAATAAAATATTACCCTTTAGGTCCACATGGATTAGATTAGGACATTTATTATTATTTTATTTAAAGAATAGTTCAATAGTTAAAATCAAAGTTTAATAACTAAAACATTTTTAATATACGGTTATTAATAAGATAAATTGAAATATAAATATTCATTATAAAGATAAAAATATTTTACACATAATGGTATTTTATTGTTATTTTTTAAACATTAAATAATTTACTTTATTTATGACACAATGATGATGCAGTAATAACCACATTAATGAAATATTAACATAATTGATATTATAATTACCAAAATAAATGTAGTTTGAGACTTTTTATGAATTAAAATAATTTTATGTGTTAATATAACATATTATAGTTTTATAGATGAATTTGTTTCGAAGTAATAATGGTGTTGTGAATTTAGAAAAAAACAAAATACCAAATAGTGTCAAAATTGACATAAAAGAGTTTTTAAAACAAATATTATATTATTAATTTATATAATGGTCCTAAAAAATATAAGGTTCTCCCAAAATACTTATATAATAATATATATGACATTAATGTACTGATTTGGGTTATATTGGAAGTTTATATTATGTTAATTAACCATATAGTGTAAGAATAAAAGAAGACATGGTAATAGTTAAATTATTTAACTTAGAGTTATATATAAATGATGATGTTAAAATGGAAACCTAAACTTTTGTAAAACCAATTGGATGAAAGTATTTTTACCCATCCCAACCCTATAATCGAAATAAGTCACTTTGGATCCATTATAAACCGAATATGAATTTATTATAAAATTATATTTTAAGTTTTTCTTAGGGTGCCCCTCACCCCTCTTATAAAAGGACACTCCCCCTTATCTATAATTGACACCTCCAATGCCATTTAGATCAGCCAAACCCTTCCCAAATACCCTCTAAAATGTCCTCCCTTAATCCTAGAGGCCTTCATTTAGTCATAATTCCAATCTACGGGGCCCTTTTGATCAAATCAAAAGGAAGAACCCGAAGAAGAGGTAAATATCTCACCAACTATTTCAAGTTCCTTTCATCTTCCACTTCCTAATTATTTTTTGTTTCCATTCTAAATTAATAACTTATGTATATTCTATATAATTTTATGTTATTATAAAAATTTTACAACCATATTATTTATTTTATCTATCCTATGAATGAAAAATTCACCACACGTGTGTGCGTACGGCTTACCATCTCCACGTCGTGGTGTAGTTTGTTATTCAAACATTTCCTCATTTGGATGGGTATAATAATGAATATAAATGATATAAATTATAAATATAACATTATTATGATTATTTATATATTACATAACTTCCAATTATATAATATTTTTATTTTAAAATAATGAATTTATCCCTCATGCGTACGTACGGACTAACGTCTCCACGAACGCGATGAGATTCATTTTCAATAATTAACCATTCAAGTACGATTATAAAATATATATAATAAAAAATCTTGAAATATATTACATAATAATGATACTGGATTTATGTACATATATTTTTCATTTACTTAATTCCATTAAATTCAATAAGGAAATGAAAACACCGTTCATGCTTACGTACGACCTACCGTCTCCATGAACGGTGTATTTCATTCCATTTATATATCTATAATATATTATTTATATGCTGAATATATATTATATATAAATCATGTTTTACATTATGGAATTAAGTAAATCAGGATATATGTAAAAATTTCTAGAACAACAAGTCGAAACACGTACGATAAATGAAACCATTTTACCCAAAACGTTGTTTTAACATAGAATTTACAAAAGGACGAATAATATAAAGTCATAAGTGATTCATATATGATATAATAAATATTTCTATGGTCATGTTAAAAGTTAATAATATTTTTAAACCCACTATACAGGAGTCTCAGACACATATGGAAAAAATTGGACATAAGGTAAGGGATAATTTTGGAAATCGTATTTTTATCCCAAATTGCTTATACGTAAGTATTTACTGGGGTTATATTTAGAATCCATGTACATAAAAATGTTTCTAATAAATTTTTTAATATTATTACATGTATGTTTAAATTCAGGTTTACCCCTATTTGAATTTTACATTGTGTTATGTAAGGAATCTTTCTTTTTCTTACCATACGAGAAACTTTTTGACTTTCCAGCAAAAGTACGAGGAGAATGTTTTTTAACTTATATGGCCTGAACAAATTTTTATAGTTTCATAACGCCTAATTTTCATTAAGCTTCCTATAAAATATTTCATGATTATTTTCAACAAATTACTTTTCTTTTAAAATTTAATGGCATTTTCTGAAAAGAAAATGATTTTGAACAAGAAAGGATATTTTCCTCAAAAATTCATTTCAAGTGTTTTATCAAAACTATTTTCCATCTAAGATGAAATTATTTAGTATGTTTATGTTTCAAGTATAATTTCTCTATTATTTAAATTGTTTTATTTTTCGTATGATGAAATGATATCTATTTGTTTTATATGGATTATGTTATGATGTGATGATGTTTATGAAACCCATTATATTCTTTAGGTTATGATAAATGATTTATGATTGTTTTGTGGCACATGTAAGAATGATTTCAACATGGGATGGTTGGGACCTATATATCCCTCCAATTAATTGTGTAAATATTTATATCTCATTAGATAGACATGGATGGATCATAAATTTAATCTGGTTTAGTGATATAGGACAGGAATGAGGAGTGAACTTGATTCACTAAGGGACTTTGTCCACTATGATTTTATTGGTAGAAATGCCTTGGCTACTATGGAAATCATATCATGTGCTTAATGGTTTCCAAAATTACTTGTTTTATTCCCATTCTATTTTATCATGATTAATGTTCCTTTGTGATATATGCCTTACGTACTCCAAGATTTATTGCACAATTCAAGATCTTGATGGTTAAAATTTAAGTTCATGTTTTTATGTTCAAATGTATATGTTTTGTTTTATTTTCTCTATGCATAACCTTAATGAGCATTTTAGCTCACCCTTTATATGTTTTCTTTTCAACAGGATATAAAGAAAGCTTTTAGGTAAGAAAACAATTGGAAGATCTTTATGGGAGATGTTGAAGATCATTCACGATGACTAGCAGATTATGTTTCGAGATTCCAAAGACACTAAAATATAACAGTCCTTGGGTGTCATTTTTTGTTATGTATTAAGTATTCTCTAAAGTTCATGTAATGTCCATTTACGTCAAGCTATGGGTCTCTATAGTTGGTATCAGTGGAATGGTTTAGTTAACCTTTGGAAACTAGGATGCGAAAACTCTAGTGAGATCCCTAGAGATATTTCTACGGTATGTGTAGGGATGTCCCTATGGTTTTGTATAACTATAGGATACATTCCTAGAATTATATTGATGATCATGAATAACATAGGGTGAACCTATTATGGAATAGGATAAAGAAAGAGTCATAATTTATACATCCTCTAATTGACATTTTATGACTATGCGGTTCCTCATTATTTTAACTGTTTCTTAGACAATGGTTTCTAGTTTTAGTTAATGGAGGGAACCAGAAGGAATTGGGTTAACATTGAATCTAATGGAAAAATTGGTGACTATGAGCAGAAAAATTGTGTAATTCCTAGAGAAAAAGATATTATGATTATTCCGAATCAGACATCACGATATATGATTAACAAGGTGAACTACAATGGTATTACTAATTCATCAAATAAGAGGTAGATGGACTTTTATGCATGTTACCATGGTGAGGATCATAGAGGAAGAAAGAGTGATATTTCAATAGAAGGGGTGAAGATCCTTTAGGAATACCTAAAATGGAGGGGAATATGTTATCTATGTGGGGAAAAGTGTCATAGAGTGACAGACTGTTATAGAGTCCAATGTCTCATCTATGGAGAACATAGGCATTACCCAACTCAATGCCCTGACCTAAGAGGTTACTTATAAATCGAGAAAGGACCTATTCCATGCCAATAATTAAAGAGGATTGATTCAGTGGTTTATGTATTGGAGTTAAAGAATAATGTTGTTGAGATACTTTTATGGAATATTGGAATAACTATGTATTGGTTTTTTGTGGTTTTCGATAATTATATGGTACTGGTAACCATGAAAACTGATTGAAATATTTTTGGGAAGCAGATGATATGCACATAATAAAGGGATAAATAGATAATGAAATGTATGATATGATTAATGAGATCATGACTGATATAATGACAAAGTGATATCATGGTTCTAGTATATAGAAATTATTGGAATTTGGTATGTGGAAAGATTTAACTTTTGACTGCATTCATGTTTTGACTAAGGTTCAATGGGTATTAATTTTTCAAGAGAATACGTGATTAAGGTATTCACATGTTTGGATTATGACCAACAACAATATACATCTTATGATATATGGGGGATAAATTGAGGTATTCACATGCTCGTTATATGACATTTCTAGTAATCTGACAGATGTATTTTCGATAAGCCTAATGGTTGGAATGGATTAATTTAGACATTAGATAGTATTTCTTAAGGCTATAACATTTTGATTTTATTTTTGGAATGTTATAATAATATAGTTTTATAAAAAGGACAACTTATAGGACGGGCGACAACCCGTCGCGTTGGACAAGTTTGCAGGAATCGAACCCACAACCAAAGTGCGACATGCCTTTATCACCTACCACTGGCCTCCAGGAAGTCTCTCGTTAGTAGAAATTAGTTTTATTTTTTAATAAGTATGATAGTTGAAGTATAAGACCATTTTTGGAATCATATATGGTTAAATCTCACCATAATATGGACTTATGTATATAAATATTTCTAACATTATGTTTGAGACAGATGGAATGGCCAATCATTCTATCGCACGATTAGCTAACAATTCACGGAAGACAAATTCAACTTCATTTCTAGAAAATATTAAGTGGAAATTCTTCAAGGGATAGACAATAGTGATATTTTACCAAAATCATGTAAGTATTTCTTTTAATTCTTCAACATTAGGGAAATGATCTTGAAAACCAAAAATGTTGTCCTAATGCCCTCATATCTGATGAATCATATGGTACCTTAGATCATCACAAATTTATGGCTTTGTGATTGTTGTATTTTTTATAGCCATGTCCCATACCACTCTCCATCAGAAGTTGATGGTTATATTCCTCTTCCATATCCATATTTTCACCTATGTTCTTCTATGTGGAAACCCAGTGATGAGTTAATTTGAGTAACTGTTACGTTTCAACCATTAGTTTTTTGAAATTAAGTTTCAGTATTCCTTTTTACGATGTGGGTTTCTATGAATGAAACATTCAATTAGTAGGCCATTTATAACCCCGATGAATTTTGTGGGAAAAAATCATTTTAAGGGGGGTAGAATGTAACAACACGAGATTTTATGAGAAATATTTTTTTAATTCCATTGATGTCTTGTGTTGTACGCTACACCAATATTAGCTTGAGCTATAAAAAACACCATATTTGATTGTGGTATACGCAAACAATATTCTTGGATTGTTTTTCATGCCAGAGAAACCTTCCTCGATCGCATGTGTTGTATACAATACCGAGTTTCACTAAACGAGATATTATTATAATATTATTATGAACTAGCCATTATGAATAGTAACACCAAATTTTTGAATTTTTTTAAATTTTATCTTTCAAAATGGACTTTATATTTGGATTCAGAATATTGAAATTATCCTAGGGTGAATTTTTTGTATTTTTCTGAAAACATTCAATTTATGGTGAATAGTGAAAACACTGAGTTATTGGTTAAAACAGAATTTTTATTTAAATAATAATTTATTTTATTTAAATTTATTTTAGTTCAAAATAGATACATAATACCTATATATGTTCATTTTAATTCATTGGAGTCATATTATAATAATTTTAGATATATACAAATTATATTGAACTTTTTACCGTCTTTTACCCACCTCCTAAGAGAATTTGCAAATTTACATAAAACATTATTTTTCTGCTTCTGTGAGTTGAATTTAAAAAATCGTAGAGACACAGTTGATATCAGTATGTAAAATGCGGTTCAATGACATGAAAATAATTTTTTTGAATAGTTACTTTTAACTTTTATTTACCACGGTTAAAAGTAAATAGGGTAATTCAGGGTAAAAATGATAGTATTATTACCCTAACGCATGTCCTAATCCTATTGGATAAGTGTAATTCGACTAAATAAATCTTATGAATAAAATATTACCCTTTAGGTCCACATGGATTAGATTAGGACATTTATTAATATTTTATTTAAAGAATAGTTAAAATAGTTAAAATCAATGTTTCATAACTAAAACATTTTTAATATATAGTTATACATAAGATAAATTAGAATATAAATATTAATTATAAATATATAAATAATTGATACATAATGAAATTTTATTTATATTTTTTATACATTAAATAATTTAATTTAATTATGACACAATGATGATGCAGTAATCACCTTATTAATGAAATATTAACATAATTGATATTACAAATAACAAAATAAATATAATTTGAGACATTTTATTAATTAATATAATTTTATAGGTTAATATAACATATTATAGTAGGTTAGATTAATTATGTTCGAAGTAATAATGCTGTTATGAATTTAGAAAAAAATACCAAATAGTGTCAAAATTGACATAAAAGAGTTTTTAAAACAAATATTATATTATTAATTGATATAATGGTCCTAAAAATATAAGGATCATCCAAAAGGCTTATATAATAAAATATATGCTATTAATGAACAAATTGGGGTTCTATTGGTAGTTTATAGTATGTTCATTTACCATATAGTGTAAGAATACAAGAAGACACGGTAAAAGTTAAATTATTTAACTTAGAGTTAAATCTAAATGATAAGGTTAAAATGGTAACCTAAACTTGTATAAAACCTTTTCATTAGAGGATTTAGACCCAATCCCTCCATATGCTCGAAATAATTCACTTTTGATCCATTATAAACTGAATATGAATTTATTATAAAATAATATTTTACGTTTTTTTCTAAGGTGCCTCTCACCCCTATTATAAAAGGACACTCCACCTTATCTCTAATTCACACCTCCAAATCCATTTTTCTCGGAAAAACCCTTCCCAAATACCCCCTAAAATGTCAATCCATCATACTAGAGGCCTTCCATTAGTCATAATTCCATCTTAAGGAGCTGTTTTGATCGAATCAAAAAGAAGAACCCAAAGAAGAGGTAAATATCTCACCACATATTCCAAGTTCATTTCTTCTTCCACAACCTACTTATTTGTTGTTTCCATTATAAAATAATAAATCCAGTATTTTCTATATACTGTGATGTTATTAAAAAATTTTCCAACCATATTATTTATTTTATCCATCCTATGAATGAAAAATTCACCACATGTGCGTACGTACGACTTACCGTCTCCCCATCGTGGTGTATTTTGTTATTCAAAAATTTCATCATTTGGATGGGTATACTAATGAGTATAAATGATATAAATAATAAATATAACATTGTTATGATTCGGTATATATGATATACCATCCAATTATATATGATTTTAATATCAAAAGAATGATATTTTCGCTCGTGCGTACGTACGGACTAACTTCTCCACGAACGCGATGAGATTCATTTTCTAGAATTAACCATTAATGTATGATTATAAAGTATATATAATAAGTAAACATGAAATATATTACCTAATAATGATACTGGATTTATGTAAATATATTTTTCATTTACTTAATTACATTCAATTCAATATGGAATCAAAAACAGTGTTCATGCGTACGTACGGCCTACCTTCTCCAGGAACGGTGTATTTCATTCCATTTATCGATATATCATATATATTTATATGATGAAAATATATTATATATAAATCATGTTTTACCTTCTGGAATTAATTAAATTAGGATATAAGTATTAATTTCAAGAACAACAAGTTGAAACACATATGATAAATGAAACGATTTTACCCAAAATGCTACTTTAACATGGAATTTACAAAAGAATGAGTAATATAATGTCATAAGTGAATCATATATGATGTCATAAATATTATAATGGTTATGTTACAAGTTAATAGTATTTTTCAACCGACGATACAAGAGTCTCGGACACATATGGAAGAAATTGGACATAATGTCAGGGATAATTTTGCAAATCTAATTTTTATCCCGGATTACTTATACTTAAGTATTTACTAGGGTTATATTTATCATCCATGTCCATAAAAATGTTTTTCATAAATTTTTTTATATTATTCCATATATGTTAAAAATCATGTTTACCTCTCTTTGTCTTTTAAATTCTGTTATGGACAGAATCTTTCTTTTGTTTACTATACAAGAATCTTTTTGACATTTCCACAAAAGTATGAGGATATTGTTTTTTAACTTATACGACATGAATAGATTTTTACAGTTTCATAATGCATCAATTTCATGAATAATCGTCTACAATATTTCATTATTATTTTCAACAAAATCCTTTTCTTTTAAAATTGAACGGAATTTTGTGGAAAGAAAATGATTTTGAACAAGAAAGGATATTTTCCTCAAGAATTCATTTCAAGTGTTTAATCAAAACTATATTCCATCTAGGATGACATTATTTAGTATAATTATTCTTTAAGTATAATGTCTTTATTATTTACATTGTTTGATTTTTCTTATGATAAAATTATATCCATTTGTTTAATATGTATAATGTTAATATTAAATGATGTTTATGAAACCCATTTTATTCTTTGGGTTATGATGAATTATTTATGATTGTTTTGTGTCACACATACGAATTATTTCAATATAAGATGGGTGGGACCAATATATCCCCCCCAATGCATTCTATAATGATTTATATCTAATGAGATAGACATGGATGGAACGACAAGTTAATCTGGTTCAGTGATACATTACTGGAATGAGGAGTGAACTCGATTCAGTAAGGGACTTTGTCTACTATGATGGTCATTGCGGAAAATTCCTTGGCTACTATGGAAATCATATCATGTGCTCAATGGTTGCCAAAATTACATTTTTATTTCCAGGCTATTTTATCATGATTAATGTTCCATTATGATCTATACCTTATGTACTCCAATATTTATTTCAAACCTCAGTATCTTGATGTTTAAACTTTATGTTCGTGTATTTATGTTCCAATGTATATGTTTTGTTTTATTTTCTCCTTGTATACCCTAACCGAGCATTTGAACTCACCGTTTATATGGTTTCTTTTCCCCAAGATATAAAGATAGGTTTTTGTTAAGAAAAAAAGTTTAAGATCTTTATGGGAGATGTTGATGGTCTTTAACCATGATTTGAAGATTATGTTACGAGTTTCCAAAGACACTAAACTATTACAATTCATGTGTGTCATTTATTGTTAAGTATTAAGTATTTTGTAAAATTCATGTAATGTCCATGTACGTCAAGCTATGGGTCTCTATAGCTGGTTCTAAAAAAATCATATATTTTAAATATATAATCTATTATTTATTAAAATATTGTATATGATTTGACCATGATCCCTTTTTCCATTTTAATGAAATGAAATACATTTTGTACATATTAACAGAATGATCTCTAAACGTGTATTGTGAACATAATGATTTAAAAAAATAAATAAATCATTGTATAAATTAAAATAAATAGTATAGTGATAATTTAATTAATATAATTTTTAATTCATAAAATAGAAAACTAATATAATTAAAATAGTCAATAGGATATATTTATTAATGAAACATGTCATAGAATGAGGTAAGTGATATTATTTTAAAAATCAGGTATTGAGATTTCCATCAAAATAATTGTCTTCCTTGAAAATGTTCATTTAAATGATTCATAAATTTACTACAGAGGATTAAAAAGTGTCTAAAGGTTATTATTTACTAGTTATTTAATTAATTAATTGTTGTTAAAATATAATATGCGACCAAAATTATGTTTCAATTATTTTGGACCTCTTAAAAAAGTAAAAAAATGAATATTTTTAACACATGTGGATTCTCCCCCCCTTTCAACTATCTTAGTAATTATTCATTATAATGAATCCTATATATAATATTATTATTTTCAATGAATATTATTTATTAAGACTTTAATAAATTTTTAGTATTATAATAGTTTTCTAAAAAAATTGTATTTTTTTCCCATTTTAATGAGATATATTAAAGTCTTTTTATTGGGTTAAACTAAAATAATAATGTGTTCTATTGTTATTTTATAAGATATATGTGTTTTTTACTATCTATAATTCATGTTCGTATTATATTAATTATAGTTATTCCCAATATTTAATTCATTATGGTTGAAGATGATATTAATCTATAATATGTTTGATAATGTGATTGAATTTTCAGAAGATATGTTTTTCTTAAGATATTTTTGAATTATATAAATAATAGCTTCACTTTTATGGGTTATTATATGCGTGAATTTAAGTATAATATCGTTGGATTCCTATTTTATCTAATCATATAGCTTTTCTATAATGGGAATAATTTTTTTCAATGGAAAACAGATGATTTTATTTTTTTGATTAATGATCATATATTTTTTAATGTGAAAGGACTATTTCTAAATGAATGTTTGTAAGATAATTGTTTTCATGGAGGTAAATTATTGTTTAAAATTTAATTTTATTCCAAAAAATTTGGATAATTAAATCTTTACTTTGTGTATGATGAAGCTCGATAGTGTTTCAGGGGTTCGAAATATGAAATAAATGGAAAATAAGGTCATCGTGTGTGTGTTGCATGGATGTAGAATAGTTAGTGGAAAAAATGACCAAAAACTATGCTAACCAAGTGTAGGGGTTCATGGTTTGGTATATTGTGAAAAGGGGGAAACTAAACCATGTGTGATTTAACTGAGGGATTCTTCTTTATTGGTGCACAAATTTTCAATCTATGTGGGATCCCTTGGTAACAATGTGACTTAGACCCCATTTGGATAGAAGAAGGAACACGGTTGGCACATGAATTATTAAACCAAGTAGCAAAACCGTGATCCCCTTAATGGGTGTTTTTACCATTGTCTCCCCTTAGGATTTTAAGTGTTTTACATGATTTCTTCTTCCATTTCTTCTCCAGTAACTGTAGTGATTAAACAAAAAGACTATAGTTTCCCAAGGATTTATCTCCTCCATTTATAGGTCGTTTGGAGTGTTGTTGGTTGTGATTCGAAGCACTTGGAATGTATAATAATCCCCTTAATTATCTTATATGGATTAGATATTTTTGTTTCAACATATTATTTGGAATCCCTAAACCCCTCTTTTTCCATCAGATCAAAGTTTAATGCTTCGAAGGATGCTGGAATATGATTCAAATGATATGGTTAAGAATGCCTTCATATTTTTATTTAGTGTAGGTTATCTAAAAGTTATATCCCATTTCCATGAAGTCTATTTTTGAATGTGTGGTTGGGTTATTGAATCACTATTTTTGTTTAATTGATTCCCTTAGTAAGATTTGTTAAAATGGTCTGTTAAATGATGAATGGAGCGCCTCATAATCCCCACACCATGAATTCAAGTTGACTAGACCAATTTAGGGACACCCAAGGGGTGTTCAGACAACAATATACCTGCAAAATTATAATTTTAAGAATAAAATTAAATTAGGTTAATGTAGATCCCATGTTGAACAAGTTGATATGTTAGTATAGTTAAAAGGGGAATGTTTATGGTGGTTTATATACATTGGTAATGTCATATGGGATTTATTTTCATGATATGAAATGAGTTGGGAAAACTAATGTTATTTTACTAAATGTCTTTGGAATTGTACTTGAAATGAATAATTGGGTTTATTCATGTGAAATTAAGAACATTGTAAACAGGTAAATTCTTTTGAATTTATGAATGTGTTAAATGAGTTAACATATTTTAATTAATGAGTATATTAAATACAAAATGGTATGGTAATTGTTAACTATGAGAAATTCATGAGGCATGACAAAGTTAAATGGGTTAAATAGATTTTGAAATGTAATTTGAAAATATGATAATGGGTTAAGGATTAATGTTAACTCACAAGTTAAATAATTATGTTTTCTGAATGTTATGTGAATAAATTTTTGTATGGTATGCAATTTGGTATATGTGGTAAATGGATAAATAATATTTTGAGAAAGGATTAGTACTTGTGGGGTTATGGACCTTAAGATCTACACCCAATGTATGGTTAGATTGTGCCTCTAAACAGTTCCCCATAATGCATGTGTAGGGTAAGGGTACAGAGGTTATATGCCCCTAACAGCTTCATTTGACTAGAATACCTCGACCAATGCTCCATGGTATGCGTGATGTATTTTTTATGAAATGTTTATCCATAGTAAGATGTGGAAAATTGCATATTCCCATATACATGACAATTGACAGGGTTGGTCCATTTTGTGAATGATGTAAATGCCTAACAGATGGAGTAAATCATAAATATAATTAATATTAATATTGTTAACTAATATAACCTGAGTTGTATTTTTTTATCTATACATTTATCTAATACATTCATTAACTATGTTTCTAGACAGGACATTTTTTCCCCATTTGTGGTGGCCTAGTAAGTTGTGCTCACACCATGCATGAGCCTCAATTGGGTACCTTAGTAGATTCAATTAATGTAGTCCTGGATAGGTGAAAATTCCCTCTACTATGAAATTAATTCTAGCATGGGAAGTTCATGGAATATGGATCCATACACAGATTCATTACCCATTTTGTCAATGCTTCCTTTTGTCTTTATTTTTGGTTAGCGTCACTTTTGGAATTGTTATCATGACATGGCGTATTTTTTGATTGGATTGGTTTGTACCATGTTTTCGAAACAATTTTTAATTCTTGTTCAATAATATTATATTTATTTATCCCATCAATTAAAAATATATATGATGCGGCATAAACTAATAAAGAGGGTATAGTCTCCACATATGATATAATAGACCATTACTGCTAGTTTGAAGCCTCTGGCTTATGGGGAGGCGTTCCTGAGGTCATATAGAGACCTAGGATAGATAATTGGGGTATCATATTCTATGATGGGGATGTTTAAATGTGGTATTATTCTAGTTATATTGTTTTAATTCCTATTTGGGGATGCTTCATTGGAGATTGGGATGTGTCTTACGTTTCTAGTGAGATCGTGCATGGGAGTAGGTAATCCATGTATGAGGAAAAACTGAAGTACACATGGTTGTAGTTATTATCCTTGATATTCATTGTTACAGTTGGAGGATATTTCACCATAGTTTGGTGCACTTCTTGGATTATGTAATTATTTTGTGGTGCATTAATCTTGGTAAACAAGACTTGAGGTTGTACAAACATGCATCATTATAGAAACCCATTGATATGAGTGCCATGTATCCTTGGAGGTACAGACAGGATGGATGATAGTGACATGAATGGTATAATTCATTTAACATTCCCTAAAAAATTGGATAATGTAATGGATAATAAATTTTATATAATAGGTTCAATAGAGAGAATGTGAAATAATGGTTTGAGAATTGTACTAAATGAAAGGTTGTAAATGATGTAATAATTTTTTTGTAAAATGTTATGAAATTGAAATGGATCCTAAAAGAGATATATTTTCATTGTGAAAGTGTAAATTTTCAAAAAAGGGTGTATAAGGAAAGACTCTTGACTATTTATGTTGTTTTACCCCAAGTTGACCATGACCCATGCTTGGGATGGTTGAGGGAAGTGTTCTATGTGTAATTATATCCGTTGGGATACTGTATTTTAAATGAGTTGATTATGGATTATAGAGATCCATTTTTTACATGAACTATGTAATATTAATGTCATGTGTTCTAAAACATCAGTTTGGTATTGTAGATAAATTAAAACATGAAGATGTGTTCCGGTTGAGCTACAATATTATATCACTAAGAATGTGACGCCACAAGCGGAGAAAGAGAATCTATTGGTCCATGACAATCATGTGTAGGAGTAGTTCCATTAGAGAGTTTATCATTATATTTGACTAATGGAATGGGACCCAGTGTAACACCTCGACCCCAGTTACCCTAAGTCTAAGCAGTATTACAAAACATTGGCATGATACAAGGAATCATGTCCTGAAAGACCGATCAGTATAGTGGCCTTGGAAGTACAAGATAAATTCATAAGTTTTACATTACATCACAAAATAAAAACGTCAACAAAATTTTTTCCCCATTTTAACACACTTATATACAAAACCTATCCTTGTATGTCATCCACAAAATACTTCTTCACATCCTAAGAAAAATAAAACATAGAAAGGGGTCAGCTCATATTATCAGTAAGGATATCAATATAGAAAAAAACTTTTCTAAATAAGAATAAACATTTAAGGCAATGCATAAGACTAAAAAAAGAATTTTAAACATATAATTCATCATAATATTTCAAGGATAAAATAAAATAATGCAATTTACTTATTCACATGAATATTCTACTAGTTGAATAATCACATGAAATATCAATAGCCACATTCATAATGATGTAATGCATAATGCTAGACTTCATAACCACATAGTCAAGGCCTTATTCCAAGAATACAAATAAGATTTTTTCAAGGCCTTGTTCCAAGACACTAGTTTGTCTCATGAGACCTACTGATGCATCTAGGAGTTATAGCGGGCTCCACCTATAACTTACTTAGTTAAATTCATTCCTCATATGAAATGGTTTAAACATAACATAAACATTTATATTGAAAATAGCTTAATAAATATCATTACATTATTTATAGACCATGAATGATGTAAAAATAACACATTCATAGTCAAACATATCAAAAAACCTTCAATACAATATAAAATATTAGTGTTATAATATCTAAACTTCAGACAAGTTAAAAATCTATCAAAGGATGTTAACATAGACAAAATGAAAACTATTTGAAATAAATACCTATTTCTATTTTGAAATCATTTAAAAGTCACATAATTATGAAATATAACATTTAATTTGAAAATATTATTAAAATCTATTATGGGATTCTTTGAAAATGATATAATTGTAGAAAATAGCCACACCCACCATATATGTTAAAAAGACATATGTACCTTATTTTTGTCGAAAAGGTCAAAAAGTACCTTGTTTGGAAAACGACGGAACGTAAAACCATTTTATAAAAAGTAAAAAACGGGTATAAATGAAATGAAACCATAGTCTAGTAAATTTTTTAAAAAAAAATTGTAATTAATTATTATGAAACATGGATGTGGATGATAAAGAGGTCTTAGTAGATACTTACGTAAAAACAATCTCGGATAAAAAGCAGATTGTGAAATTAACGATTACCTTATACTTTTCATTTGACTACAGTACGTTGACCTCATATAAAATAGTTAAAACATTGTTATAAAATTTTACAAGAACAATATACACACATATGATATCATATATGATCTTCTAATATTATTTTGTTAAAAATATTTTAGTATTATCATCATTTTGGGTGTTAACTGATTCGTTTTCCTTTATATGATTGGATACGTAAAAAATGTTTTTTATGGATAAGATGTATTATATTCATATATATAATGATAATATGTTCATGAACATTATTTTTTATAATAAAATGAGGATTATTCTTGAATGATTACGATGGGGAATGAATCTCATCGCGTTCGTGGAGACGGTAATCTGTGCGTACGCACGAGCGACAATATAATTATATTGATGGTGAAATAAAATGAAATACGATGGTATATCAAATATTTATAATCATCAAAATGTTATATTTATTATTTATATAAGTAATACTCATTATTATACCCATACAAATAATGAAGTATTTGAATAGAAACTACACCATGAGGTGGAGATGGTAAGCCGTACGTATGCACGTATGATGACCTTTGCATTAATATGATGGATAGAATAATGGATATAGTTGTAAACTTTTTATAATAACATCACATTATATAGAAGTTACTGTAGTTATTATTTTATAATAGAATCAAAAAAGAAAGAGGAAGTGGAAGAAGAAAAGAACTTGAAAGAGGTGATGAAATATTTCCCTCTTCTTTATGTTCTTCCTTTTGATTTAATCAAAAGGGCTCCATAGGGTGGATTTCTCTCAAAAGTAAAGACTCTAGGATGAAGCGAAGAATGTTGGGAAGATATTTGGGGAGGTTTTGGCTGAGCCAAATTGATTTGGAGGTGTGAAATTGAGAGAAGGGGAAGTAACCTTTTATAAGAGAGGTGAGGGTCACTTTAGAAAAAGCTTGCAATATTATTTTATAATAAAACCAATTTCGATTTTTAATGGATAAAAAATGAATTATTTCGAGGATGAGGTGGGTATTCGTCTAAAAAGTTTCATCCAATATGTTTTAGACAATTTTAGGTCATCATATTATCCTTATCATTTAGATTTAGCACATAGTTAAATAGTTTTACATTTACCATGTCTCTCTGTATTTTTATATTATATGGTTAATAAACATACAATAAAAGGCCAAGATAACCCCATGTGGTTAATTATTAACATATATAACCTTATCAATGTCTTTTGGACGATCTTTATATTTTTAAGAATATTATATCAATTCATAATATAGTATTTGTTTTAAAAACACAATTTTGTCAATTTTGAAAAAATTTAGTATTTAAATTTTTTTAAAGCCATAAGAACTTTATCGCTTCAAATAAAAATTATTTTACCAAGTCTAACATGTAATATTAACCTATAAAATTCGTATAATTTATCATAAGTCTCAATTTTCATTTATTTGGTTATTTATAATATCATTTATTTTAATATTTTATTAATAAGCTAATTTCTGGATCATCATTGTGTCATAAATAAATTAGATTATTTAATGTTTAAAATTTATAAATAAAAGACCATTATTTAGGAAATATTTTTATATTTATAATTAATATTAATAGTTGAATATATATTCTGTGTAACCCTATGTTAATAATAGTTTAGTTATTAAATATTGAATTTAACTCTTTTAACTATTCTATAAATAAAATAATAATAAATGTATGAATCTAATCCAAGTGTACCAAAGATGATCATATTTTATTCCTATGAATTTTTTTACTAAAATTATATTTATCCAATAGAATTAGCACAAGTGTTATGGTAATTATGATATCATTTTTACCCTTAATTACCCAATTTACTTTTAAATGTGTTAAATAAAAGGTAAAAGTTACTATTCACAAAATTTTATTTTCATCTTATTGAACCACATTTTACATAATTATATTGACTATTTCTCTCATATTTTTTAAATTTAACCCACAGATGTGGTAAAATTATGTTTTATAAAAATTTGCAAATGCTTCTAGGAGGTGGGAAAAGATGATAAAAAGTTCAGTAATGTTTTTATATATCTAAACTTATTATAAAATGACTCCAATTAATAACACAGAACATGTATTGGTATTATGTATCTATTTTTACCTTAAATAAATTTAAATAAAATAAATTATTATTTAAATAAAAAAGTCAGTTTTAAACAATAATTTGGTGGTTTTCACTACTCATACAAAAGTGATATTTTTCTGAAAAATACAAAAAAAAATACCCTAAGCTAATTTCAAAATTATGAATTGAAAAATAAAGTCCATTTTTAAGGATAAATTTAATAAAATTTCAAAAAGTGGGTATTATTATTCATAATGTCTAGATTTATTTGTTGTGGGGTGTTTGAACTCGAAGATGCGTACAACACAAGATATTGTATTATTAAAAGGTTAACATATCGTGGAAGATTGGGGTGTGAAATTATCTGATACTTAAAATAATTTATTTCTAAAAATTTATAGAATATTACTCCATAAAATGATTTGGGTGGTTCTTCATCATATGTTCCTCGGGTTTCCAGGTTGCCTCTTCCATCTTATGGTTTTCGATAGATATTTTACCAGACGAGTCATCTGGTTTCTCAACACTTGTTTTCTGGTATCAAGAGTTTTGGCAAGCTATTCACAATTAGACCTATCGGGTTCCAGTTCAATTTCATCAAAGGTGAGTACATGCATTTGGTCAGGCATGTATTTTCTCTACAGTTATATGTGGAACACATCGTAAACTTTGGAGAGGTTTGGTGGCATTTCCAAATGATAAGCTATAACTCCAATTTGTTCTAGAATTTCGAAAGGTCCATTGTACCTGGGACACAATTTATTCTTCTTACTAAAACATTCAATACACTTCTAGGGATATACCTTAATGAAAAAATGGTCTCCTACTTGAAATTCCTAATCCTACCTTCGGTTATCGCCATAGATCATTTTCCTACTTTGGGATGCATCAATGAGGGTTTGAATAATCATCACTTTTTCTATTGTTTTCTCAACATGTTCTAGGCCAATGAGTTTTCTTTCACCAACATCATCCCAACATGTTAGTGTGCGGCATGTCTTTCCATATAACGCATCATATGGTTCCATCTGAATAATTGAATGGAACACATTGTTATAAAAAAATTCTACCGGTGTTAAATATAGATCCCACATTCCTTGATAGTCAAGTGACCATGATCTAAACATGTCTTCTAAGGATTGAATAGTACATTTTGATTTTCCATCAGTTTGAGGGTGGGAGACAGTTCTCAAATAAAGTTCCGCATCTAGGTCATTCTAAATAATTTTCTAGAATCTTAATGTAAAATGGGGATCATGATCAGAAACAATCGATAGGGGTACTCCATGAGGTCTTATAATTTCATCAATATATAGTCTTTCTTGACTCTAGTGGTAAATATTCTCTTATAGAAATAGAATGTGCTGACTTGGTAAGAGGATCATCAATAAATCATATTTCATCATTTCTTTTACGAGTCTTTGGTATCCCCATGAAAAAATCCATCATAATAATATCTCATTTCGACTCGGGTATGGGAAGAGGTTTCATGAATCCTCCAGGATATTTCCATCTAGCTTTAACATGTTGAAAAACTATACATATTGACAAAAAATTAGAAATATATCTCTTCATGTTGTCCCACCAAATATGTTCCTTCAAATATCTATACATCTTGGTGCTCCCAAGTTGTATAGAGAAATTTGAACTACGAGCATCATCCAAAAATTCTGTTTTCAGATCAGGTATATCGAGAACACAATGTCTATTCCCAAATTTCAAAATTATATCTTCATAAATGAAGTCACTCATTCTCCCATCATTCATAGCTAAAATATTATTTTGAAATTCCTCATCATCAGTCATAGAATTTTTTTATCCTTTTTAGTAAAAATTGTTTTGCATAGATTTAAAAAAGCATTGATGTTACACCGTCCATGGTTATTCTCATGCCCATCTTTACTAGATCTGTATATATAAGATCCTTTTAAACACTCATCTTTTTCAAAACACCATTATTATTTTTTCTAAAAAGATCTACCTCCTTATTTTCCATCCCTTGATGGTAGTGTATAGTGCAATCTTAATCCTTGAGTAGTTCAATCCATCTCCTTTACCACATGCTAAGTTCTTTTTATGAGGCAATATACTTCAAACTCTGGTGATCAGTACAAATCTCACATCTTTCACCATAGTGATAGTGTCTCCATATTTTCAGATCAAATAGTGTAGTTTCTAACTCAAGATCATTAGTAATATGGTTTTTCTCGTGATTTTTTAACTGCTGTGATGCATAGTCAATAACTCTATCACTCTGTATAAGGACACAACCATGTCCTTTCTTTGAAGAATAATTATAAATATCATACCCATCATTCCCCAATAGTAGAGAAAAGATAAAAGCATTAACTAATATTCTCTTCAGTTCTTCAAAACCGTCTTCCCACTCTTTTTTCCCAACATATTTAACCTCTATTCATCTATTTTTGGTTAATCGGTTAGGAAATTGGAAAAAAATCTGGATAAAATGCCGATAATAACCTGTTATACCATTAAAACTGTGAACTTCAGTTATACTCATCAGTACAGCCCATTCGTGGTTTGCATTAGTATTTGAAGGATCAACAGAGATTCCATCCTTAGATACAATATGGCCAAGAAAAGAAAGCCATTTAATCCAGAATTCACACTTGGTAAACATCCCATATAATTCATTTCATCTAAGAGCCCTTAGGATAATGCACAAGTTATTTTCATGTTCTTCATAGAATTTGGTGTATACCATGATATCATCAATAAATACCACTAAAAAGTCATCAATATAGTCCTTGAAAACTATGTTCACTAGATCCATAAAAAAAGAGGGTACGTTAGTCATCCTAAAAGGAATTACTATAAACATGTAATTCCCGTACCTGGTTGGAAATGCTATTTTTAGAATTTCTTCCTACTTCACACACAACTGATGATATCCAGATCAAAGGTCAATCTCTAAAAGATATTTTGAACCATGAAGCTGGTTGAATAAAACATTAATGTGAGGTAGTGGATACATGTCATTTATTATTATAGCATTGATATTCTTGTAGTCAACTTACAACCTCATAGATCCATATTTCTCCTTAACAAAAAGAATAAGGTCTCTCCATAGAGAATCTCTAGGGAATATAAATCTTGTATTACTCAATTCCACTAGTTGTTTCTTTAGTTCCACTAATTCCAAAGTGTCCATTCTATAAGGAGTCTTCGATATATACCATGAACAAGGAATTAAATCAATGGAGAACTCAATTTCTCATTCTACAGGATGTCCAGGTAAATCTTCCAGAAACACATCAAAATATTATTGCACAATAGCTATGTCCTCAATTGGAGCATTCTTTTCCCCACCCCTAGTTATTTCATTCTCTTCTTCCGTAATAATTTAATATAGTAGAGATATTGGTGGTGGATCTAGATATGAATCAGGTGGTGACGTCTCTTCTCTTAAGATAAGTTACTCCATATCATCATCTAAAATTATAACCTTCTTCTTCTTAAAATAAAATTTTTCATCATGGCCTGAAATCCAATCCATTCTAAAGATTATATCCAATTCAATCATGGGTATGATGATGAGATCAGCAGATAAAGAACATTTATATGCTATAATGGGAACTGATTCACAAACATTGTTGTGATAATACATACCTTAGGTGTTTTGAGTGACAACTACCATGTTAAGTCAAATTGAAAATATGTAACTTTCATACCAAACCGAGAAAGAGATAAAATAATGCGATGATTCAGAATCAAATAAATCATTGGATAAACATGAGGAAACCATTAATTTACATTCCAACACATCTTTCGGAGCATCAACCTCAACAATAGTGATCATATAGGCTTGGCCTTTCCCCCATGTCATTTTCTAAGGTAAGTTCCCTTGGTGCTTATGATATTTATTTTCATAATTACCCTTTTCTCTAAAATTGCAGAAATCAACGTTGACAGCCTCTTTCTTCCCCATGCAATCACGAGCATAGTGGCATTTTTCACCACACTTATAACAGACTCCCATTACCATCAGGCACGTACCGGGGTGTTTCATCCCAAATTTTCCACAGGATGTATATTCATCTTCTCCCTTCATCCCCACAGTTCAATTTCCATATTGTTTAGCAGATCTATTTTTTTCATTCTTTTCATTAATGTAGTAAAATGTTGATAGTTTTTTTATATCATGATAGCTCATGAGACAATATCTTCATATGATGAGAAGGACTGTTACACCAATGCTCGATGAAGAAATGGTTTTAACCCATCAATGAATCGATCAATCCTACTGCTTGGGTTACATATATAATCTGATGCATGACATGCTTCCCTTGTAACGTTGGCCTCATTTTTTTCAACATTCTCATCCTCCTTTTTCCTCAAACACTAAAATTGGATTTCCATATCCGCTCGATGGTCATGAGGAATGTATTTTTCTAATAAAATCTCTTTAAACTCTCTCAATTCCATGTTCAATACTTCTTCATCTTACTTTGTGTTTTGGATTAATGACCATAATTGATCTGTATCTCCTGTGAGGTGATAAACATCCACAAAAACATTTTCCCTTTCACTACTCCCCAAAGCATGAAATATTTTCTCTAAAGAATTTACCCATTTTTATGCTACTAATGGATTTTTACTCCCATTGAATATTTATGGTTGTTTCTTCATGAAGAAGTCTAATATTGATCATATGAATTGTGGATTAGGGTGCTCCATACAGGTGAGGTTATTATTCATAACCTGCGTGATTTTTCCCAATATGGTGATAAGATGATAAGCACCAGTTGCTTCACCATCTCCACTATAATTATCTTGAGTAGGAGGTAAATCCCTACATTGAATACATACATTGATATGGATTCCATTCCTTCCACTATGTTCTATTTCTATGAAATGGCATACACTAGATTAGTTAATTAATTTCTATATATAATTAAAAACATGTAAAACAGTTAACAAAAATTGGAAAATTTATGGATATAATCTAAAAATATTAAAAAAAATTCTTCAAGGAAGTATATAATCATAAACCCTTCATAACGGTTTTTAAAGAAAATGAGATGTATCCTAGGTATATCCCCCAGGAATGTCGTAACCAGGAGTGCTGCAAGGCCTATTTCCAGGAAACATTTCCCATTCGAGTCTAGATGAAAGAGGTGTTTTCGGGTTTTACCCTGAGGTACATCTGTTCCAGAGCCACCTCTACCTGATCCTATAGAGGCAAGGATTTATTTCGTAAAAATACAAAAAATATCTACATTACTCAAATTCTAGGATGTTCTTTTATACTAATCCTCAAAGTCTATCTTAGGGTAATGTTCTATAATTAGAGTTTATTTAAATATAGTTTCCATGGTTTGTTCTAAACTTCCTCTGATTCCAACTATAACACCAAGTCCCTAGTTACCCAAAATCGGTGCATTAATACAAACATTGTCATGAAACATGGAATCATGTCCCGAATGACTGATCTGTTTAGTATCCTTGGAAGTACTAGATACATTCATAAGTTTTACACTACATCATGAAATAAAAACATCAACAAAATTATGGACCCTTTTGAACACACTTTTATCCTTATCATATCCCTGTTGGTCACCCATAACACACTTCATCACATCATCGAAAAAATAATGCATAGAAATGGGTGATCTCGGATGCTCAGTAAGGTTATCAATATAGTAGAAACATTCATAAATAAGCATAATCATTTAATGAAATTTATAAGACTAAAAAAATTCTTTTAAACTTAATAATCAGTATAATATTGCCATGATAAAATCAAATAATTCAATTAAATTATTCACATTTATATTTTACTAGTTGTATAATCACTTTCAATATCAATCGCCACTTTTTTAATTATGGAATGCATAATGACAGACTTCATAACGACATAGTCAATGCCTTATGCAAAGACTACAAATATGATTTTGTCAAGGACTTGGTCCAACACACATGTTTGTCTCATGAGACCTACCGATGCATCGAGGAGCTATAGAGGGCTCCACCCATCACTTATTAAGTTCAATTCCTTCCTCATATGAAATGGTTTAAACATAACATAAACATTCGTATTAAAACTTGCATACAAAATGTCAATAATTTATCCCTAAACCAAGTATGGTGTAAAAATAACACATCCATAGACAAGAATATCACAACACCTTCAATACAATTTGAAATTTTTTTGTCATAATAAATCAACTTCAAACATGTTTAAAATCCTTTAAAGTATGTTAACCAAGATGAATTGAAAACTATTTGAAATAAATATCTCTTTAAATTTTGATATCATTTAAAAGGCACATAATTATAAAAAAAATTATTTTGAAAATATTCTTATAATATTTTATGATAGGCTTTGAAAATGATATAATGTAAGAAAATAACCACACCCACCGTATAAGTTAAAAAAATACATTCTTACATTAATTTTGTAGAAAATTTCATAAAGTCCCTTGTTTGGAAAATACAGAAAGATTCCATACAAAACATTTTATTAAAAGTCAAACAATGGTACAAATGACATTCACCTATATTATAGTAAATAGTAAAAATGTTTTGAAATATATTTTTAAGAATCTTGGAAGTGGATGTTAAAGAGGTCCCAGTAGATACTTACGTAAAAACAACCTCAGATATTAAAGAGATTGTGAAATATACCCATACCATATATTTTTCCTTGGTCAAGGGTATGTTCACCTCCTATATAATATTTAAAAAATCTTTATTAAATTATATATGAACTATATATATAAATATGATATCATATATTATGTTCTAATATTTCACTGTTAATAATATTTTAGTATTAGCATCATTTAAGGTGTTAAATGATTCGTTTTTCATTATATGAGTGGTTACATATGCCATGTTACTTATGGATAGGCTGTATATGATTCAAATAGAGAACGATATTATGTTTATAAACATTAATTTTAATCATAATATGAAAATTATTCTCGAATGGCTATAATGGGGAATGAATCTCATCTCGTTCATGTAGATGGTAATCCATTCGTACACACGAGTGACAATATCATTATATTTATTGTGAAATAACATGTAATTGGATGGTATATAATATATAAATAATAATTAACATGTTATATTCATTATTTACATCAGTTATAATCATTATTATACCCATCCCACTAATGAAGTGTCTGAATAACAAACTACACCACGACGTGGAGATGGAAAGCCGTACGTACGCACATATGGTGACATTGTCATTCATATGATGGATAGAATAATGAATATGGCTATAGCATTTTTATAATAGCATCCCAATATATAGAAGATACTGGTGTTATTATTTTAGAATGTAAAAAACAGTGATAGAGAAAGTGGAAGAATAAAAGGACTTGAAAAGGGTTATGAAATATTATCTCTTCTTTGGTTTTGTCCTTTTGATCTGATAAAAAGGGATCATTAGGCTGGATTTCTGAACAAAGGAAGGCCTCTAGAATAAATGGATAAATATTAGGAGGATATTTGGGAAATTTATGTCCTATCCAAATGGATTTGGAGGATATAAATTGATATAAGGGGAAGAACCCTTTTATAAGATAGGTGATGGTCACTTTATGAAATGCTTCAAATATTATTTTATAATAAATTTATTTTCATTTTATAATTGCTCCAAAATGAATTTTTTGAGGCTGTAATGGGGATGGGTCAAAAAGATTCTAGAAAATAGGTTTTAGAGAAGTTTAGTCATCATATTGACCTTATCTTTTAGATTTTACACGTAATAGTAGACTTTGACATTTATCATGTCTCATTGTATTTTTATATTTTAAAGTTATTAAACACACAAAAATATGCCAAGAGATCCCCATGGGGTTCATTATTAATATATATAACCTTATCAAAGTCTTTTTTCTGAACCATAGATTTTTAAGAATATTATATCAATTTATAAAATTGTATTTTATTTAAAAAACTCAATTATGTCAATTTTGACACTATTTAGTATTTGATTTTTTTAAGCCATAAAAACATTATCACTTCGAATAAAATTTATTTAACCAACCCTATCATATCATATTGACCTATAAATTTATTGGAATTCATTCAAAGCCTCAATTTACATTTATTTGGATATTTAAAATATCATTTTTTTAATAGTTCATTAATAAGTTAATTACTGCATCATCATTGTGTCATAAATAAATTAAATTATTTAATGTCTAAAAGTTTTAAATAATCTACCATTATGTAGGAAATAATTTTGACTTTCTAATTAATATTTATAGTCGAATAATCTTTGAATTTAACTCTTTTAACACTTCTTTAAATAAAACAATAATAAATGTCTTAATCGAATCCAAGTAGACCAAAGAGGATCATATTTTATTAATAAGGTTGTTTTTGGTCGAATTATATTTATCCAATAGAATTTGGACAAGTGTTAGGGTAATTATGATATCATTTTACCCATAATTACCGAATTTTGTTTTAACCGTGGTAAATAAAAGTAAAAAAGTTACTATTCACCAAATATTATTTTCATATTATTGAACCACATTTTACTTACTGATATTAACTATATCTCATGGATATTGTAAATTCAACTAACATACATGGTAAAAAAAAATTAATTCAAATTTGAAAATTCTCCTAGGAGTTGGGTAAAAGATGCAAAAAAGAACAATAAACTTTTTACATATCCAAACTTATTATAAAATGTATCTAATAAATTAAATTCATATTATATAAGTATTTTGTATATATTTTTACCTAAAAGAAATAGTTATTTAAATAGAATGTCGGTTTTAAACAAAAACTCAGTGTTTTTCACAAATCATCAAAAATAGAAACTTTCCAGAAAAATACTAAAAATTCACCATAAGCTAATTTTGATATTATTAATCAAAAAATGAATTCCATTTTGAATCTTAAAATTTATAAAATTTAAATAATTTGGTATTACTACTCATTATGGCTAGTTTTATTGGTTGTGGTGTGTTTGAACTCGAAGTTGCATACAACAGATGCTATTTTATTATTCAAAAGGAAAAGTATTGTGGAAGATTGGGGTGTTAAACCCAGAGTGGTTCGTTCTGAGTATTCTTGATATGGATAAAGGATTTATATTGTAACACCCTCTGATGTTTTCTGGAGAGGGAGGACTAAACTGTTGAGAAGAAGACTATTTAGAATAATAAGGGATACTATAAATGAGTATCCCTAGTGTTGTGATCAGACCATGTGTATGAGTGGTTGTTCAGTGATAATGACTTTATTTGGAGATATTAGTGAGTTTGATTTGCAGGATATAGGGGTGTTCATTATTGTACCTTTTCAAAGGCGGTGTCAATGAGTTTGATAGGATCTTTAGATAACAGGTGTGCTAACCCGTGTGGGTTGTGATTGTACAGGTTTCATGGGTTATGAAATGGATGTCCTAGTTTATGGTTCAATTAGTTGTGGTTGGGTTGTAATGGTCTTGGAACCTAGAGTAAATGCTTTCTTTAATGTGTTGGAAGTGGTATTATGGAACGAGGTAAGGAGATTCACCCATGAGTGGAGACTTGTTAAATGTTTTATGGTTATGTCCTCGAGAGAGGTCCTAGTTAATAGTTACCCCAAACCCTAGTTTTCAATGTTGATATCAATCGACCCTCAAGAGAGTCCCATGAGGACAGTTGTCCATATTATGAGTGTTCCAATGTGTACAAGGCACATGTGTATTTCATTGGATTGTACATGTGTGGGTTTTTCTTAGAGGTATAAGTGGGAAGATCAATGTTTTTGTATATGTGACATGAGGTGTGGCTATGAGTTTACAGTCTTGGAGAATGTAAGGGTGACCTCGATAGATATTACCCCAATGATTCATGCATCATGGAATATAAATCATGGGAGATAATTTAGATGTGGATTCGATGCATAGTTTGTACCATCTAGTTTTGAAAAATGGTATGGTTGTTCTCTAGATTCTATCAAAGAGTAACATGACTGATAATTTTTGGTTGTATGGTTATTTCTGAAGTGAAGGATCTGATGGATGTTTAATGTATCTAGTTTGGAGATTATTAATGGAGGCCTCGATGTTGATTTCTAGCATATGAGACAAGATTAAACTATGTGGGGATGAATTTTTTTTATGAAAGAGACACTTGAGGAAACAGTGGTCAGATGGTTAGGCTTGTTTTATGAATGGTTTCATTATTGGGTGAGATGTTGTGAATTAATTAAGGCTGATGAGGCTCATGGACCATGAGTCATTGTGATGTCAGTAAGAAGGTGTTAAGGCTAGGTATGGGTGTGGTTTGCCTCTTGTGATCTAACGTCAATTTCAGTGTCTGGTAATATGAATTTGTGAGACCTAAATGGATCTATGGATGTTTATATGTTGGACTTTGAGGGGAAGGTATGATGATGATTGGTATACATATATAGGTGTCTAGGAAGAAACTTATTTTTTCCATGAAACCTACAAATGTCACCGGTTATGCAAGAGTATCTTTGGTTATTGGATTGGTGTTATTTATACTTGTGTTTAAGTTTCAAATTTCCAGATTCATGATGGAAGAACATGAGTGGTGTGGAAATTTTAGGTAAAATAGAAATCTTTGCTCAAGACATCTCGTTACGGAGTCAGGAAGTGGTGGTGAGTTTGGTTGGTAACGACACATGATTTGTGGTGTCTAGGTGTTGATGAGATGTTATGTATAGAAAATATCATGACATTCAACAAGTCAAGGTATCCCCATAGTGAGATTTGAAATCATTGTTGGATAATTTTTTTGGTGTTACTCAATGAATTTATAGCATAGTATTAGAAAGTGATGATTATGCCCATGATCATGATATCATCGCAGATACTTTGATAATTCTATAGATTCACACCTAGTTACTTGAATCTAATTTGGTTGGTTCTTGGAAATCATGGAGGATATTCTCATGCTATATAATGTGGGTATCATGATGTTGGATTTCACAACAACAACCATTTATAGGTGTGGTCCTCGGGATGGACTATGTATTGATGAACCCCATGAATTCTATTCTTAGAAGTCAAAAAATGGGTTTTTGGGGATGTTGGGTTTGTTTTTCTATGAAATTCATTGTGAACACATACTTGTTTTAGTGTTTATCCAATAATCTGTTAGTGATCTATTGTGTTTTTAATTTCATTTGAACAGTTTTTATAATGAAAACTTGAAGGTAGGGAGTGATAAGTCGGTTCTGGATGTGTGGATTAGAGTATGGAGTTGATGTTTTGGCATCGAGATGTAAATGAGAAACCTATGGGGTTCAAGTTGATATTTTCAAAAATCAGGGCTAGTTGGGCCTTAGATATTTCTATTTAATGAGATTAGTATTTTCTTTAGGATCAGGGTTATTCCAACTGAAATGTGAGATGCCTATGTAAAATTCTTTGAATAGAGTGGTAAGGCATGACAAAAGATCGTAGAAACGTGGGTTGTGTTCCAGAACCTCACTAGCGGATGGGTAGAGACTATATAATGTGTTATTAGGTTCCCTAAAGTGTTCATATGCGTTGAATTATCTAATTAACGTAATTTTTTCTCTTTTCAATAGTAATACTGTTCGTTTCTAGGATAAATAATCTGAGGATAGTTCTACTCGGTTGGGATCAAGGAGCAAAAATAGTGTGTTATAAGACACCATCAGTGATTTTTTTTGAGTAAAAAACTAATAAATGTTTGAAAAGGTGTTTTTTGTATGAACATATTCATTCTTAGTCAATGTATTAATGGTTGAAGTGATTCTCTTAGGAATGATGATGGGTGATGTGCAGTAGGATGATGGCCTAGAGAGTAGTGGATGCCTTAACGGAAGAGTTTTATTGTATGTTAGGGAATGAACCCATAAGGTGTGTTAGACCATAGTGTTTCTCCCAATGAGATAATAATCCTTTGGTAGTTATAGGCATAATGTTTCAATATTGGAAGATTGGTTTTTTGGGATGAGGCAATCAGGGATGGTCTGACATGATACAATAAGGGGACAAACATGATACGTTTTAAACCACCACTTGTTTTACGTTCTTTGTAGAAGTTACTTTTTGATGTTTCATTTGAACAATGGAGAGTTAAAGTTTTTATTATCCCACAATTGTATTTTGTAGGAATTCACTTCCAGGTGGTTTCTACGGCAAGGCGGGGTTCTTATTTCAGTTTAAGTCCTTACAGATGTTTAGGAAAAATGAGTTTGGAAGACATGTCAAGTATGTTGTGAAACATGAGTTGAGGTTATGGGGGTCCATTTATATGATGGAGTATCCAACCAATTGAAGGTGGTGGTGGTGAGATAATGTTTATGGTTGGGAGAACCATAGAAGGAATGTTCTCAGTTGATTACGCAACTAGTGTTTTAGTAATTCAAGGACTATAGTTAGTACAATTCTATTGATTTGGCCTTGATAATTATTGTTGCCTTGGGATTAACCATTTGAGTGGATATAGTGTTTTGGTATTGTATTGGAAGTTCAATTATAAAATGGGAATGTAGGGATCAAGGTGTATACCAACATAGGTCAGAATATGAGATTGTGAAAAAAAAATTGTTCTTTTGAGTGATATTGATTTAAGGATACTGTTAGAGTTTTTGAAGAAAAATAAGATATCACCAATTGATTTGTGCCATGACATGATAATAGGATCATGAAAGTGTGGTAATTATGGGAACATTTATGATAGTATTATGATATTTATGACACATCATTGAGTTGTAATTTTAGTATTTTTTTCCAGTTTTCCATATGGAGTTCTCATTGTGGATGTTGGTTGACGTTGATGCGTCCTTTGAGAATCATCATGTTTGTTTTGAGAATCACCGTCAGAATGTTTTGTGAGGTAATACTATATAGTTAGATATTTTTTTATATATTTTTAGTAACATTCAATATGATAGTTTGGATAGGGAAACATATTTGTTTTCTTAATTCCCTAAACTCTTATCTTTTTTAACATAGTGATGATTTGGATTGCATCTCGGTGATGGACCATTATAAGGTGGTGAAGTAAATAGATTAGGGATTTCATGGGTTTATATTCATATTTAATTTTTTAATCCCTTAATTAATGATAATTATCATTTTTACTTAATGTGTGAGGAATTGTAGAGGTGTTATGGGGGTTCAATTTGTGAACGAAATGGATAATTGGGACATCCTATGTATCCTTCAAGGTTTTCCGCATGATTAGTGGTAACTGTTCCATCCAAGTAGAGGAGTTAATTGTTTGTTAAACCATTAATGGGTGAAAGATAAACCATCTAGTTTTGGAAATAACAATTCTGAATGGTTTGTGTATGGTTTGTAAATAGTTTTGGCTCCCTTGGTAACAGTGCGACCTGGACCCATCTTGGATTGAGGATGGTGCACAGTTGGCACACTGTTTTTCAAAACATTTGAACAAACTATGTTCCCAATTAAAATTGGGGTTTAAACATTTTCCCACAAATTTTTAAATTGTTCTATGTTATTTCTGCCTCATTAATTATTAATATACCCTAGTAACATTCCAAAATGTCCAAGGCTACCGTATGATTCATGTCCAACGTTTATGGGAAATTTGGAGTGTCATTAAGTGAAAATTGAATCACTAGGTACACATAAAACACCGCATTGATCACTTTTTTGGATTCGAGATTGTGTTTTCAAACAACATATTCTAAATCCAAGAAACACTCTTTTTTCATTGGATCATATGTTAAGGATTATAATGGTGGTTGGTTCCAATAAGAAGGAAATGGTTACATGTGTGTTTATATTATAATTAGAGAGAGGTGATATCCAAGATATTTCCCATAGTCTTGAATTTTATTTGGGCATGTGTGGTCGTGTTATTAATTATCTCTTAATGTGAAATTGAAGTATTTAGATACATTTTGTGAAATGGATGGATAAATGATCAATGAAACCCATCCTGATCTAGGTTGGACACAATGAGGATGAGTAGAATGGTTTAATGCCACCAATTGGGTGTCTAAACATTCAAAAACATAGAAAATTTCAATATTAAACATATAATTATCTTGTGATAAAATAGATCCCATGATGAACACATTGATATGTCAATTGACTTAAAAAGGGAATGTTGATGATGTCGTCTAAAAGATGGTAAAGTCATAATGGATTTTTTGGATTGATATAATATGGGTCGGGTGAAATAAATTTAGTATGAAAAATGAATTATATATTGTACATGAAATTCATAAGTGGGTTTATTCATGGGAAATGATGAAAATGTTAAATGGGTAAATTATAGTGAATTTATGAATTTTCAAATGGTTAATGTATGGGAATTTATGAATTTGTTAAATAGGTCAATGTATGGGAATTTTATATTATGATAATGTGTGATTCATTGGAAATGGAATGGGGATAAATATTAATGACATATAATTATTAAATGTGCTAATAGGTTAAGGCTTAATGTTAATTTACATGTGGAATAATTAAGAGATTTGAATGTTATGTGAATTGTTTTTTATGGAAATTGATACAATATATATGGTAAATGGATATATAATAATGTGCATGCGGATTTTTGGTTTTGGTTTATTGTACATGAGGACATATTCGCTTTCTTCGGGTTAGACTAAGGCTCTAAACCCCACCCCATAATGCATGGGTTAGGGAAGGGGACTGAGGATCTATACCCCTAACTGTTCAATTGGATGGGACTACATGGACCCAAGCTCTAACATAACTAAAGATTTATCCTTTTATGAAATGTTAATCCCCATTGAGGTAGGGAACATGAATTATTCCTATATTCCTGATAATTTAATGTCATGACCTGTGGTTTGAATGATGCAAATTCCAAAGACATGAAATAAATAATGGAAATAATTATAGTGAAAATTGTTAATTTTTGTAACACATGTTGTATTTTGTTTTTATAGTCATTTATTTTATATTAAAATGTTCGATCTATTTAGACTAAATATATTGTAGTCATTGTTAGTGGTGCCTTACTGAGTTGTACTCATGCCCTTGTCGGGCCTCAATTGATTACCTGAGAATATTTCATGGTTGTATGTCAGGACAAAGGTAGAGGCCCTATTCTTTGGAGGTGAATTGGACATGGGATGTGCATATAATAGGGGTCATAATATAATGTTATGTGGATTCTTCGATTATTCATTTGTCTGGGTTCCTTTCCCTTTGGAACTTTTAGCATGAAATGGCCTATTTATTGTTTGGTTGTTGTTTTTACCCTATTTGAGAAATTATTTTTAATGCATATTTAGGAATATTGTTGTTGATTCCTTCTTTTAATAAGATATTTGTTCTGTCTTACATATCCCAATAGGGAATTGAATCCTCCCATGATATGTTAGAACATCGCAACTAGTTTTTAGCCACTTGCGTTTGAAGATCCATGCATTATTTCATGTGGTGACCTAATATAGAGAAATCGTCTAGTATCATCCAGGATAGAGATGTTACAGTGGTACTGTTCAGTTATAATTTTTTCTAAGGAAAAATTCAGGAATATAGTATTTCCTTTAAAAAGTCATGTGAAATGATTATGAAAAACATTGATCAATTAATTTTTTTCAGGGATAAGTAAATGATTATTTAAAATAAGTTTCATTATGATAAAGGTAAACATTATCATGTTTTTTTATGGTTTAAAATTTTAATATATGTTTCTTTTCTATTATTTCCCTTAATGATATATGTTTTATCATCCCAAATTTTTTAATTTTTTAGTATTTATTAATTAGAAAAGTTAATAATTACATTTTTCTTGTTATGGGAGTTACCTTGAATGAAGAAAGTGTATCATTACATATAATATGTTTTGTAAGGAAAGTAGAAATTATATAAAAGTGAAAACATTTAATGTAACATATTTTTTAATTCTCAAAATTTATTAAAATAAAATATTTGTAGGATTTATGTGTTCATATATATTCCATAAATCATTCATTTTATTAGAAATTTTTTATAAGTTGGCATAAATTTCATAAAAATAAAATTTCAATAAAAATTGGTGTTAATATTATTTAAATAAATATATATTAAGAGTTTTAGATAATATAATGTGTTAATTAGTATATGGGTTATAATATGAATGACGTAATGGACTACCCTTTATAAAATTTATGTGATTTATTTTTATGATGATTAAGATTGTTTTGGTTGACATTTATGGGAATATAGCCCTTAGGTTTAGAATGGGTTTTATTGAAAATATATCATGAGTAAGAATGATTATTTATTTTTTAAATCATATGTTAAATGTTATTGATAACCATGGGGTTAAATATTTTTATTGATGTTGAGGAAATTACGGTTAATTGGGAAAAAGAGTTATTAATGTTTTCAATAAATGTTTTTTTCATATAAAAATCCATGGAATTGAAAATTGATTTTTGAACATTAAGATTAATATTATTTTTGATGATGTTCACTATTTTTGGAACGTTGATTAATTTTTTAAATATAATTTATTGAATATTTTTTTAATAGGGGAATATATTATTGTGTTTTAGAAAATTGTTATATATTTGAGATTAGATGATTATACCTCATACATTTTTTCATATGTTACATTATGATTGATTATTTTTATTTAAATATAAATTTAAAGTTGGTCATGAATTAATGTGTAACAAAATTATATATTATTTTGAGTTTATAATTTGTTTAAGAATATTTTGGAAGATATCCAATATAGTGAATTTAATAAATGATTTCTGTATATTTTTGGGTGTTCAATTTGTGTTTGTGGAGATTAATGCAGTAATAATTAATAATAATGTGTATTTATATTGGATATTATCATTTAATGTGATAAATAATTATTTTTCATCAATGTATAGAAATTGGAAAAATCAATTTCCATCACATTGGGAATATTTTAATATGATGAATGATAATTTTGGTTCATTTTTCATGGAAAAATTATCATTTATAATATGAGATAATTATTGAGTGTAATAATGTTGAATAAATTTTGGAGTAATAAATTGTGATTATGGGATAGAATGGTGTCATTTATGTATTTTTTTCATATTTTCATTCTTGAGGGTAAAATAATTCAACAAATAATCCTGGAGATGAAAAATATATCAAGTCTAATATTGAAAATATCTTAAAACAAGGTTAGTAATAATAAAAAAATAGTTTCACTAGATTGATTAAAATTATGCAAAATACATTGTTAATAAATTAATTAAGATATTGTTTGTTTCTATGACTAATACTTGAAAATAAAATTTATTTCATATTTTAATTTTTCAAATTTTTATTAGAAGGAATTTGATTCTTCTTATGTATGACTGACTTCCAAATCCTGGAATTGATTGTTAAAATGTTTTACACCCTTTTTTGGGAAAGTGATAATATTTTGAAGTTACATAGTCTTTAAGAGGTGGAAGAATGTTAAACCATATTATTTCCATTTATGTTCCATTAAAAATAATAATAGTTTATATAGAGGGTAACATATTAAAAAATTGAGCTTAAATTAAGAACAATATATTATAAAATTATTATCATTTCAATACAGGCATTATAACTAAGGCATCATCTTAGAGGATATGAACCAACATAGGCCCATTATGAAATATATGTTCATATATATTCCATATTTAAATTTATTTATTAGTTACTATGAGATACATATATTATTTATTATAGTAATAATTAAATAAAATATCAATTTGAACCACTAAAATTATAAATGATTAAATTTTCCACACTAGAATTTTTTCCTTCAATTACGAAATTTCATTAAAAATTAAAATATGTGAATTTTATAATATTTATT
Source organism: Viscum album (assembly GCA_963277665.1). NCBI lineage: Eukaryota > Viridiplantae > Streptophyta > Magnoliopsida > Santalales > Viscaceae > Viscum > Viscum album. Next base: position 448,686,803 of record OY728160.1, read on the forward strand.
GGATAAAATGGATATAATATTCTATATCAAAATATCAAATATTTTTTAGAGGTTATTTTTGAGATTTCACTAATAATATTTACTTTTTGTTTAATGTTTAAATGTAGATATTTTTGTAAAAAAATCACATTATATTAAATTTTTATAGTGTGAAATTATATTTTAGGTAGGTTATAATGTCACATTAGTCACCTTTTATTTAAAAATATCCCTTTAATTAATGTGAATCAACATAATTATATACTTTGGTATAAATTCATCTTTATACATAAAACGAGAATTTCTCCAAAAAATTGATTACATTTTTTGGACATATTATAATATAATATTTTAAAAAAAAAATTGGAAATTTGTTTATAAAAAAAATTAATTATTATTAATCATCATATTTATATTATTTCATATTCTAAATTCAAATTTTAGTTATAATAAATAGAAATGTGGTAAGTGATTATCATAATGTTAAAATGTGAAATGGGATAATATATATTAGTACTATGTGATAATGTCTACAAATCAATCTAAAACATTAAATTATTTTATTTGATTATTGGGTACATGCCATAATCACTATATATTAAAAGATATGAAATTTTAATTCCACTTACAATTTATTATATCAATTATATTATTTTATGAAAATAATAATTACAAAATATCCCTATATTTACTTCAATAACTCTAATATTACTCCATAGACATGATTATAATGTTTTAATAGATATAATATTTTTTTCCAATAAGTGTAAATTATTTGTATAATAAATAAATTTTAAAAAAAAAATTGATGTTCTTATAACCTAAAACCCTTATGAACAACTGATGTAATGTTTTGTAAAGGAGTAAAAACACCATGAAATTTATTTTTTTTGAAAATAAAATCATAAATATATTGATGGAATATTGTATTCAGTTAATTTAATACAAAAATATAATTTATTAAGATAAGTGAACATGTTTATAATATGTTTATATTTTTCTATTTCAGTTATTAAAGTAAATTTTGTGAATTCCCTCTAAAATGGTATTAAATAATTTTTTATGTTATTAAATTACATTTAAGAAATAATAAAATTATAAACCGCTTCATAAACTCATATGGATGACTTTTTTTCTATAATTAATGATTCAAATTTGAAAATATTAATTATTTGAATTAATTTCATGACCCGTAGATAGTAAAAACTATGATACCACTGTTATGTTTAAAAGGGGATACAATGGGTTTAAACTAATATATATGTTCAGAACATGCCACCAATAAATTAAAGATTATTATTATAATAATTTAAATAGACAATATATTAATTATAATAAATTATATGTTTTATTGGATCTCTTTTGAATGAGTTTCACACATATTATATATTAATATTTTTTATTTTTACAATATTATCGCGCACCTCACTTAAAAATTAGAACTTTATCTCATCCCTTCCTCACACGTCATGAGACATTTAGAAAAATTAAAATATTCCTAAACTTAATACAAAGGATCATATTTATTCAATGGAGGTTTTGATTTCACTAAAATACCAACCATGAAAGCTACATGTTTAATACAAATGAGTCTTGTCAGATAAGAGGATTAACTCTTAAACAAGTGTTTTCATGTGTATTTCATATTCAAACTCATTCATAAATTCAAACACAATGATCATATAAAAACTAAATAAATTAGATAATTTTAAATGTTATTATTTTAATCTCACAAATAATTATTAATATTTATTTCAATCTTATATGAAATGAAAACATCACCCACTCAAACATGTGAACTACCTCCTCAACAAAGTGATGTGTTACATTTTCCATAACATCATCACATATCTAGTAAAAAATATTTATTTATAAAATATATATATTATTTATGAATATATTAATATTTTTAAATGATATGACATTACCTACCTTATTACCCATTCATTCATTTGAAATATTATAATATAATTTATTCATATGTGTAGAATACCACCTCCAAAAAGGGATGTGATTCATTTTTCATTACAACATTTACTATATGGTTATAGTTAAAAAAAATATGAATAAATATGAAATTTATAATATAATTAGGATCATAGAAATTTTAAATATTAAATATATTATTTTTTCCATCCAATTGAAAAATTGATACTTTTCTTTTCTGTTTGTGTGGACTATCGGTTTCCTGATTTGACATATTTTACTTTTCATGTAGAACACACATATAATGTCATACACTTCTACAAAACCATCCATTAATAGCACATAAATTTCCATAATCATCACTTGAAAATCATTCACTAAATTATCTCGGATAAAAGCCCTGGTATTTTATCACTACTAAAATATAGCTGATAAAGGGGTCCTTTACGAGTTCGAAAAAGCATTGATGAATGGGACCATTTTTAGTGATGACATTTAGCACCCCTAAATGAAATATTTACCAACACTTATAATAGTAATGAAAATTGGTCATATATAAGAACTTATAGAAGTGTTGACAATAGACCTTTTATCATCACATTTATGAGCACTTATAAAATAGACCATTACTAGTGGTTGTATGAGGGCTGATAAAGTAGACCTTTATCTGTGCTTTTGAAAATCAACGATAATGGGAAATATTGTCGTGTGTTGTATGGTCAAACTATAGAAACAATTCAATGTTCTATAATAGCACACCTCAACACCAGAAACACACCAGATATAAAAAAATATGTACCAATACCTGATTTAAATGAAATGAAATATGACACATAAACACAAGAAAAAACACTATATTGTAGATATTTAAAACATTATTTCATATAATTAAATAAATAAAAACTATTACATATGTTAGAAAACATCAATTTTCAATTTATCATTTAATCTTGAACCAAATAATACAATTTTTTTAAAAAAACCTCTTTTTTGAGAAAAATATCACACCTATATAAGAAAAAAAATCCTATGTTAGTAATAATATAACAAAATAAATTGACAGAAAGTGTTATTTTTACTAAAAATTATGTCAATTTTAAATAAAAAGTCACACTTTGAGTTATACCGTTCACACCATGCATTGGATTGAGGTGTATTTGATTCCTACAAATCAAAATTAACATATGGATAATTTTAATAATTTATAAAAACAATTTGAATGTGTTTTTTTAGTTTTGAGAGTGTCATTTTGTTTTATTTAATAAAATTGATGTCAATTTTAAATAAATACACACTTTGGGTCATACCAGTCACACTGTTAATTAGATTGAGGTGAAATTGATTCCTTTATGTCACAAATCACATATGTATTGTTTTCCTAAAGTATCAAAATAATCTGAATATTTTTACTCAGTTTTGAGAACATCACATATCATTATTACTAAAATGTCATTTTAAACATGAAGCACACACTTTCACTCGTACAGATGACATTGTGAATTAGTTTGATGTGAGACCAATTTCTACATGTCACACGTGTCTTATGAATCAATTCTTTATGTAATCCATAAAATCCATGATCATTTTCTTCATTCTCAAGGAGATAAAAATTTCAAAGTCTACTATAGATTTTAAACAGTTAACAAAGACATCGATTTAGTTATCTTTTCGACTAAAACTAAGGTCAATTTTAAATATGACTAAGTGAATTTAGTCATACTCCTCACAACATGTGTCAGATTGAGGTGAATCCGATTCCTACAAGACCCAAATCCTCAAATAAATCCAAAATTTAAATTTTTTCATGATTTTTATAGACTTTCTTTGTCGAACTACCAACACTATTTGAGAAGCTTCAAAAAAACAACTTCAACTCGAGAAAATGTTTCCACCAGTATAAGAAAAAAATTATTATGAGTGGTAATAAATAATTAAATATAAATGTGACATAATTCAATAATTCATGGGAATATGATTTCACTATGAAAACAACAAGTTTACATCTATGATTGAACTATTGAAGGAACATGATGAAATATGATAAATGTTAACACTGTAGGGGTGAAAGGTTTTGAGTTCGAATATGTCAATGGATGTTTTGGTGATGAAAGGTATAAAATATGGACAGAGTAACCCAACTCAAACAAAATAATCCACCTATAAACGGTAAAAATTATTATGTGAGTAATACAAAATAGAAATAAACTAAAATAAATATGATGGATTACAATAATTCTATGGGACATGGTTTTACTGAGAAAACATCAAGATTACCTCTGTAATTGAGTAGATGTATAATAATTTATCTTCCAACAATGAAAGTGGCAGTAAAATGAAATAATGTTATAAATGAAAAATCCATCCATAAATATCTTTTTCAAGGTTTGTAAATAAATTTTGAGAATATCTATGGCCACTGCGATAGTTCATATGCCACCCACTTTTCAGTCTCGTCTTGTACTCGGTCTTATAACCACAACACCTGTACTAATGAATGTGAATGTCCTCGGAGAGTCTTCATTATACAGTCCACAATATGTATGATGTTTTCTTAAATGTATAAATCAACCTAAAACTCAGACCCCATGAGATGAAAAGTGTGAGAGAAGTCCTAATAGTATCATTGTAACTGAGAAACATGGATAAAATCGTGCATGGATCACTACATCTGAGGTAAATGCAACTAATAGAATACAAAACTGACTATCTCTTGAATATTAAATTTCATTCCATAACATGGTGAAATATTACCCTATCTCAATATTATCATGTTTCCCGGCATTAGTTAAACACACAAAAAAACTTTATCCTCTACATTGAACCCTAGAGGTCATTTGTGGCGATCGATGTGGAATTTATAACTGGACTGCGCTATAGCAATCAGCTACCAAATCAATTTAACCAACTATCTAGTATATTGAACTAGAAGTGGTTCAATCATACATTCCTTTGATTATTATAACAAAAAATGGGTTTATGGGATGTCCTACCATAGAAATCTCTATAAGGTCGTATCTATATAGATTCATGAGAACTACAATTGTAGGTGATTTAATCTAGGTGTATATTCCTCTCGCAAGATCCCCTAAAAACTATGATGTATGCTCACCTCATGACCTGAAAAATGTTAATTGTGCATTTTTAATGGCCATCTTTCTGGTGGTGGTATATTGTGATTAGGATCTCATACGTACCCAAATTCCATCTGTAGCCCTTTCCATAACAATAATGTTAACTGGATGCCCATATTTGAAATGACATTTTTTGGTTCCCCATGAAGACATACTATCTCAGGGATGTATGACCTTCCCATCTCATCCACATTAAAGGATTTCTTGACCCGATGGAAATGCTCACCCTTTGTGATGTAGTAAAAATACTCATAGGGAATCATTATGCTGAGGTGACCTCGTTAAATTTGTCATGAAATGCATTGTAATTTCAGCTCACTTCAACCTAGGGATGGGTAAATATTATAATAGTATTCTGGGTCATTGGTTTTCTTCCTACACCAGATGAAATATAGAAAATAGCATGAAAAAAACCATCAACATCACTTTTGATCCTTGTCCACCTGTACAAGAGAGACTGAATACACCTAAGGTCATATCAAGGACCTCACCGTAAAGAAATTATCAAATCCCAATCGACCAAACTAAAACTACTAATGAAATATTTCTAGGATGACACTACGAACCCTTACACCACACCCTCCTGGATCATGTGATATATCTTTAAATATGATCATTATGATCATAGACATGAACTATAATGAATAAGAAGTAAATCCAGTCTAGTTGAATTTTCACTAAAAATCTCGGCATTGATGGCCTGCGATTTATAGGATGAATTGTAATTAAATTCGTAATTCCGTGATGCATTCCAGAAAATAATGTTGAAAAAATTTTATACATAACTTGTGGTTTCATTCCTTGTTCAAACCAACACTTGGTCATTTAAACAGTCATGACACAACATGATCAAGGGTGTAGTCCAGTTCCATCCCACCAGAACCCCTACCTATTTAAACATTATCTCTGAACCCAACTACACGTCTAGGATAACCTCATATTCATTAAATTGGAAACTAACGAAAAAAACCATGGTATCCTACACTCCATTTTTATAAGTGAGATATAGGTAAAATATAATAAATCCACATTAGATTATATACTTACCCCATAATGGCATCTACTTGGAAATCAAGTCCTGAGAAAATACACATTATCTAAGATTCCATCAAGGGAAATCCAACATGGGAACCTCGAAATAAATCATGACTAAACAAACCTCAATATGAACCATATTTCATGAGTGCTAGAATGATAGAAACCACATATCTAGGACAGAAGCATCTAAAACATTATCATTTCATATATGTGATGATCTCGTAGTGCATCAATGATGTCATCATGATAGGGGACATTCTCATCACTAAGATGAAAAAAAAGATGATGCAAATGTTACCATTATAAATAGTTGAGCCACCACAAGTCAACTTCATGGAAGAAGTACACCTACACCTATAGACAGATGATCAATTGATACTTTATTCCTTCACTACCCTATAAATTCAAAAATATAATAATATTTACCAACATAATACCTACAATACAAATGAGATTTCATAATAGTTTCATAAAAAACTATCCAAAAGAACTCTATGTTGTCGATAAAGAGTTGAAACCCAGCACTATAACTGTATCGACGATCCTCAACATAGGAGAAACTATGTTATCAAAAAAATTGATACAATAGATACCCACAAGAATAATAGATCCGATTAACTTTAAACATACGTGTTTTACTTCTTCGAGTCACAATCACTCTGTCACAACAGTTGGAATGAAATCCAAAATAAACTGATTTCCATGTCACATTACTAGAGTATTTAGAAAAATCCCCTCTAGTATCTGGATGAAATTTATTTCATTTTTCCACTGCCACACTACTCTAAAGATATCCCATGAATGTTCTCAACAACACAATGATCTACGATTCCACTATCCTAACCTATTTATCTAACCATTTAAAAAATATACGGTTACTATGTATTTCCCAAAATACTACACCATGATTAATTAATATTATGGAATATACTCAATACTAAATCGATACTACACATAGGTTTTCTACCCTATGAATTCAAGGATTAGGTAGTCCATAAAATGGATTTAACATGGATTCATATTGACCCATACAACAAAAAAACTATTTTAAGACATACAATGTTATCCATTTACAATAAAAAATGATTGGGTCAAATGACCTAAGAATTAGCTGACCATGCCCTAGTAATGTGTATACTACTAAAACCGAGCATTCCTCAATGCTCACACCCTTTAAAAAGGTCATGTAAAACATGACCACACATCTAAACAATGGTTTCATTTTGAAATTAGGAGTCCTACAATGAAAAATGGAACAAAAAAGACACCATGCCTCTGAAAATCATCATATTAAGTAAGGTATTTATTCTAATAGGGTGCTACCTACCATGGGATGGCCCCATACAGAATTATATGTTCTAACCCTATCACTAGTTCATGATAATAAAAAATTCACTTGTATCAAGAGCATGGAATTTAATCCATTTCTAAAAAGAATAAGTCATATTGAAAAAAATAATGTTTACATTCCAAGGAAACTCAAATGATACATAAATTACCGTTACACAAGGGTTTTAGTGAAGCATACCACATCAATATTCTTTTCAAAATAGTTAATTTGATTATCCTTTAAGATTAAACATTTAAAATATTTTAAAATATCATCAAACACCAAAAATTAAACCAAATCACTAATTCCATGATTTATTGAATGTATGCCCGTGTAATAGATGTATAATCCTTAAGAAATTATCCAACTCATTTCAGGAGAAAATTACTCATCTATTTTATTTTATATACATTTCAAGGAATATCATGATCTTAAATAATTACTCAATTATATGAGTTTTAATTTGCAATTTCTAAATCACCCAAGAAAATTACAACGTAATATTGGGTCACATTTTATTGCAACCAATTATATATTTATGTCATAACTAAGTATATTATCATAATAAGTAAACATATAAAACGTGTTAATATGAAATGAAGCACAAAAACCCCCTATGATGGCTCCATGAGTCAATTATGCGATACCTACAAATCTTATATAATCAATTTATAACACCTAAGAACAAATAATAATGTTTTTTTTGGGTCATGCTCGCTATTATATGAATATTCAGTTGACCTTTTATTTGATTTTTAATTTTTCATTTGATTTAAAATATTCATTTCATTTGAATTGATACTCCTTTTTCATTTATATCACATTGTAATTTTGATGCTTGAACCAATGATTTTCCAAATTCCGATTCATGTGGGCCCATTACACTTCATGAAACAAATATAGTGACCATAAAATTGATAGCCTAACAAATACGAATATATCTACCACAACAGAAAATGTATCTATCATGAAACATATCACAAGTGTGTGCAATAAGTAATGCACCATAAATTCCATAGAAAAATGTATGGCGTGGTACTTCTAGAAAGTATCTAATATGATTCATGAGATGGGATACCTTCATATCATTCGATTTCAACATAATAGAATCCACAATCATGTCAATAATAACATCACAATATTAGTTCATCACCCAATGGTGGAATAAAATGAAATATAATAGGTAAAACCCATAAAAACAGTTAAATTAAAGGAAATTTGGTCTGTTCTTGTATGTGGGATAGCTACACCCACGAACAAATCATTACTAAATTCATCCAAATATAAAGCTTTATATTTTCCCCAAATAATAAAGAAAACTAGAAATGAGTAGCTCTTATACCAATTTGTAACATCCCGGACCAGAATGCCACACAATAGTGCCTGATACATGGTGGGTCACAAGACCTAAAGTGCATCTCCCTAAGAACCAGAGGCTATAATCTTGGAGAGAGGGACTATGTGGGTCCATGGGGAGACTATTACCTTATAACTAGAGTGTTTCATAACATAAATTGAATAAAATTAATGTAGCAAAGGCAGTAAATCATGCAGAAAATAGATAACAAAAAAATAAGCAATGAAGTCTAAAATAATATCATATTTTGAATGATGATTCATGTGATGGGTCTAATAAAACATCCAAAACATGTATATAAGTGAAGAGTACAAAACATGGAACAAAAACTTTTGAAAAAAGAATCTCATCTAGTATCGTGATCCTTATATCATCCCATGCTCCCGTGTTTCAATGTATAAATAAAAAATCTATAGTAGATAAAATTCCCTTATTAACAACTACATTTATATAATCTGTTTGGTTACCCAAATGTGTCCTATATTGGGTATGAGATATATTCATAGCAAGAAACCAACCAAGGTCACATGCTAATATTTTTGTGAAAATATATTTAAATAGTGTGCAAGACAAATATCACAAGTGATTAAAGTACTCAAAAGTAAACATCCTCTAATTATAGGTTCTCATTTATAACAAATTTCATTTAAAATATAACACTAATTTTATATTCAAGAATATTTTAATTCTACAAATATTTAATTAACAATTATTTATCTTTTAATTATTTTGTATTGTGGCCTGACACATATCCTAACATTCCCCATATAATATGACGAACATTTGATTCTTATGTAGGCCATATAAAAGGTAAAAGTCAAAGATTGAGTCTAAGATTATGCTTTGTCTTGGAAGATGCATCACAATTCATTTCACTCATTAATCTATTTAGAACCTGAGCCCATCATTATAATTCCTATATTGGAAAAAAGGCTTACATATTGTGTAATATAAGAAAACACCATACAATATCTTTCATGGTGATCCCCGTGAACCCATGTATCTCTCTAGGTGTGGGATGTCATCCCCTCCAATCTAGTCCATACATGGAGGTATAGTAAGGGAGCTCAAGCATCACCTGTGAAAATAAAATCAATTATTTTGGAGTATTTTCAAGGAATTATCATAACAATCCTTGTATCTTTTATTATCTATTACTCAATCCACAGATTCCATCCAAGGAAGTATGTTATGAAGTCCATTTATCACTCAGGCATAGTCCAGTCACAATCAAATTGAGGTCATCCTTCGAAGTCTAGTACAAAGTTCATGTATCACACAATAATAATCAAGGATCATGCCAATTGAGTCTTTTTGTGGAATTCATTTTTGAGTCCACGTTTCACCCCCAAGGAATATAAGCATTCGTTTTTAATCAAATTTATCTTAAATTAGAAGTTCAAAATCAAGAAAATATCATTTATAAATCAACCCCAAAAAGTGACTCATGGAATTATCCGACTCATAAGGCTTGTTTTTAATTTCACACTAATGATATTTTCAATAAACACGAATCTAGATCTAAATAATTCAATCCAAATCATTCAATCAATATCACTTATTTAGTAAAATTTAATTAGGATGATTTTATAATCCATGTTCAACACCATGAACAATTCATTACACCTCACATAAATGGTGGTTAAAAAAATAAATAGGTTATAAATCTTATCCTCTAATTCTAAAAACATGGCTATATGTGTTAATTAAATTATTTATGTTTTAATAGGTCAAAACAATATTATAATATATCTAGAACTCTCATAAAATGGTGGATAAAATCATGTCTAAGCTTATAAGGTATAGACATTAATTATCCTTGAAGGATAAGTCTCTTTATTAATAAATTTCATGTTTTAACAATTTATTACATAGGCAAGGAAAAGGTAATTTTCATTCATCACTCCCTATTAATTTATTTAATTATAAATAATCTCATATTGACATTAAATTCACAATTAAATTCACATTGATATCCCAAGAATGGGGTAATGGGAATTACCTATGGCATCCTATTCCAAAATCCACCCATGGTTGTTTAATTTAAAATTAATGCACTAGAAGGGGTGGTTATAAGTCATGACACATATCATATAAACATTAAATAACTAGACTCTTTAGTTAAATAGGTTATACCTATCAATTTCTATCATGTAATGGAATCCATTTCAGTTCATGTCTCAAGAAGTTGATGTTCCAAACAATGGCGTATATAAAAACATCAAATTTAAATGAAAACACTATTCCATCTATCTTAGGTCTATAGATGATAGCTCATATAGTTTAAGATACTGATCCTTCTTATATAGGGATAAAATTGATGAATGTATATTGAACCTATTAATACAAAAAATTAAATTGCACCTAAATAATGTATCTGCTATAAATAAGAATGATATAAAATGAAATTTTTTTAGAAATAACCAATCCAGAACCAACAAGATGAGAAGTGCATGAATTGAAGATCATACAGAGGATCTATCTCAAATCATATAATTTCTACCACAAGTATGTTCAAAAGTATATAGCTACTCTACAGGAGAAGAAAGAGTGACAATAGTTATGTTATAAGAATTAATTAAGGGGTAAATGGTCTTTTACAGAAAATATTTTGGTCGCATGGTTTGAGAAACCATGCGCTAAATGTGCACGAGTATCTATTGAAAGGGGAATAGTTCATTGTTTACCCACACGACTTGAATAACTGTCCATAAAACATGCCAAATCCAACTATAAAAATTGAAGAACTAGATGTAGAGTTATGTGACCCAACACACATGGTTTTCATTCCATGTGTTCTAAGCCAATTCACACCAGATGTTTGTTTCAAGCTTTGAACAATCCATGTACACTCTTGATACCTCCATACCCTCAAAGAATATTTCATATTAGGCCACAATTATACATTCAAACCCACAATTTAAATAAAATATTGAATTGATACCTCGATAGATAACCATGTACTTGTATAAATAATTTTTTCAATATGAATTATTTATTTGGATATTTTAATATTTTTACAATTTTATTTGTTGTATACTTACTTTGAACTCTTATGAAACACTGACACATCCATTTCAAAGTAAATAAAACAATAATGTAAATGAATTTACGAAATGAGAACATTATTATTACATGGTTGAATTATGGTATTATGATAATTTAATGTATGACTATAAGGGAATAGTTTTAAGTAATGTTTTATATTCCATGTATATTGTTGTCATTATAAATTTGTGGTTAATTTATATTAATAGTATCAAAAATGAATTTCAATGTTATTTAATTATTGAAAAATTATTCCCAAATTTTTATAAAGGTTGAAATATAATATATAAGATGAATTGGATGGAAAATTATAGTGTAAATCATGAATTGTCCATCTTTGTGCCACATGGAACTTTTAAAATTACTTTGTTTACCATTTGGTATTTTTAAAATATGATACCATAGTTAATAATAAAAGCGATAGCATGTGGGTTAATCTAAATCATAGGGATAAATATACCAGATAAACATCTCTATATATTATTAGTTGAATATAATTTCTCCTTAGAATCATTTTCAACCAAAATATATCACATTGGAGTTATTTTATAGGATTTATAATAATATTATATGTGTATCTGTATATATATATATATATATTCATTCTAATATTTCTACCCTTATCGCATAAAAAAGGGAACCTCCTCTCTAATTCCCCCATGCCAATTTATCCATTTAGAAAAAGAAATATCTTCATAAAATTAGTCCTAAAATTCATTACATGGTCCTATATTTTCATGTATCATCAAATTGAAAACCAAGATGGAATAACATGTCTGACAAAGAAGGATTGTTAAAAAAGATGTATAAATCAAAACCGGGGTTCTTCATGGTTGTTTCTTCTTCTATATCCTTATAATCATATATAATTAAGATTATATACTAACATCTGTATCTTAAATATACATATATTTTATTATGTTGATTTATCAACCATTATTCTTCTCATCATTTGTCATTGGGGAAATTAAAAGTTTTCTTATGTGTACATGTGGACTACCAACTCCATAAGTTGATGTGTTTTGTTTTACATCACCACCACAAAAGGCTAGTTATATTGATTTATGTTATGAATAAATTTTTTTATAAAAATATCTCGATTATTGAAATATATTATATTACAAACCATCTTCAAATTTCTATCAGTTTAGGAAAATTATAATTCTTCTCAGGTGCATGTACAGAATACCACCTCCATGAAAGGATGTGAATCATTTTTCATTATAAACATTCATTTTTAGACATAATGGATTATAAAATGAATAAATAAAACATTTATATAATTATTACGACTCTATAAATGTAATATATTATATAAGTTTTACTTTTCTTTCCACTAGGGAAATAGAAATTCCACTTTTCTGTACATGCGAACTATTACCTCTATGAAATGACATATTTCATTAATCACGTACACTATTCATGGATGGTTCTAAAAAAATTCTATATTTTAAATATATTATATATTAGTTATTAATATATTGTATATGATTTGGCCATTATCCCTTCTACCACAGTAAATAAATGAATAACATTTTGTACTTATTAACAAAATAATCTCAAAACGTGTATTGTGAACATAACAATTTATAAAAATAAATAAATCATCATATAAATTAAAATAAATAGAATAGTGATAATTTAATTAATATAATTTTTTCAATAAAAAAATAGAAAACTAATAGAATTTCATTACTCAATAGGATATATTTATTAATTAAACATGTCATAGAATGAGGTAAGTGACAATCGTTTAAATATCATGTATTGGGATTTCCTTAAAAATAATTGCTTTCCTTGAAAATTTACTTTTAAATGATTCATAAATTTTATTATTTAGGATTAAAAAGTGTCTAAAAGTTATTATTTACTCATAATTAAATTAATTAAATTTAGTTAAAAAATAATCTTTGAAAAAAATTATGTAGCCATTATTTTGGACTTATTACAAATGTAAAAAATTAATGTTTTTAACACATATGGATTCACCCACCATTTCATCTATCATAGTAATTATTCATTATAATGAATCCTCTTTATAATATTATTATTTCAATGAATATTCTGTTTTGTGCCTTCAATAAATTTTTAGGATTATAATTGTTTTCTAAAAAATGAAATTTTTTCTCATTTTAATGAGATATATTAAAGTGTTTTTATTTGGTTAAATTAAAATAATAATGTTTTTTATTTTTATTTTTATTTTTAAATATATATGTCTTTTTTAAAATCTATACTTCACGTTTGTATTATATTTATTACACTTATACCCAATATTTTATTGATTATGGGTGAAGATGATATTGTTCTCTAATACATTTGGTAATGTGATTGAGTTCTCAAATGATATATTTTTCGTAAAAGATTTTTGAATTATATAAATAATAGTTTCACATTTATGGGTTATAATATGGGTGAATTTAAGTATAATGTCCTCGAATTATTATTTTATCTAATCATAAGGGTTTTCTAAAAAGGCAATAATTTTTTTCAATGGCAAACAGATGAATTTATTTTTCTATTTAATGATAATATATTTTTTAAAGTGAAAGGACTATTTATAAATGAATGTTTGTAAGATAATATATTTCATTGAGGTAAATTATTGTTTAATGTTTAATTTTATTCCATATAATCTTGATAATTAAATCTTTACCTATTTTATGATGAAGCCCGATAGTGTTTTAGGGGTTCAAGATGTGAAAGAAATGGAAAATCAGGTCATCATGAGTTTGTTGCATGGATGGAGAATTGTTAGTGGAAATAGTGATCCCAAACTATGCTATCCCAAAAGAGGGGTTCATGGTTTGTTATAATGTGAAAAGTGGGAAACGAAACCAAGTGTGCTCTGACTGAGGGATTCTTCTTGGTTGGCACACTATTTTTCAGTCAATGTGGGCTCCCTAGGTAACGATATGACTTAGACCCCTCTTGTAAAAAATAATTAACACGGTTGGCACACGAATAGTTAAACCATGTAGCCAAACCGTGATCCCCTTAATGGGGTTTTTTACCATGATCTCCCCTTATGCTTTTATGTGTCCTACATGATTTATTCTCCCATTTATTCTTTAGTAACAGTAGTGATAAACCAAAATAACTATAGATTCACATGGATTTACCTCCTCCATTTATAGGTCGTTTGGGGTGTTGTTGGTTGAGATTCGAAGCTCTTGGAATGTATAATAAATTATTTTTATTCTCTTATATGGATTAGGGATTATTGTTTTAAACTTATTATTTAGAATCCCTAAACCCCTGTTTTTATAGAAGATCATAGGTTGATGCTTCGAGGGATTCTAGAATCTGATTCAAAAGATAAGGTTAAGAATGCCTTTCTATTTTTATTCGATGTTGGTCATATAATGGTTATTTCTCATATTCTTGAAGTCTAATTTTGTATGTGTGGTTGTTTTACTGCTTCTCTATTTTTTATCAATTGATTTCTTTAGTATGATTTGTTAAAATGGTCTATTAAATGATTAATTGAACATCTCCTCATCCATATATGATGCATTCCGGTTGATTATACCAATTTTGGGCCACCCATGGGGTGTTCCAACAATCATATACATGTAATATTTTAATATTTAGAAAAAAATTAACATAGGATAATGTAGATCCCATAATGAACATGTCGATATGTTAGTTTAGCTAAAAGGGGAATGTTTATGGTGGGGTCTATACATTGGTAATTTCATAGGGGATTTATTTTCTTTATATGAAATGGGTTGGAAGGAATAAATTTATTTTAATAAATGTCTTTTGAATTGTACTTGAAATGAATAATTGGGTTGATTCATGTGAAATGACAATAATTGTAAATGGGTAAACGCTTTCTAATTTATGAATGTGTTAAACAGGTTAACATATTTTAATTGATGAATATATTAAATACGAAAAGGTATGGTAATTTTTAATTATGAGAAATTAATAAGGCATGAAAAAGTTAAATGGTTTAAATAGATTATGAAATGTAATTGGAAAATATGATAGTGGGTTAAGGATAAATGTTAAATAACATGTTAAAAAATTATGGTATGTGAATGTCATGTGTATAAATTTGTGTGTGGTATGTGATTTGGTATATGTGGTAAATGGAAAAATAATATTTTGACCATGGCATAGAATTTGTGAGGTAATGGACTTTAGGATCAGCACCCAAGGTACGGTAAGATTTTGGCTCTAAACTGTTTCCCATAATGCATGTGTAGGGTAAGGGGACTGAGGTTATATGCCGCAAATAGCTACATTTGACTAGACTACCCTAACCAATGCTCCAAGGTATGTGTGATGTATTTTTTATCAAATTTTTATCCCTATTAAGATGGGTAAAATTACATATTCACATATACATGATAATTGACATGATTGGTCCATTGTGTGAATGATGTAAATGCCTAACCGATGGAATAAATCATGAAAGTAATTAATGTGAATATTGTTAACTAATGGATTCTGAGTTTCATTTGGTTTATCTATACACATATCTAATACATTCAGGAACTTTCTTTTTAGACTGGATATTTTTTCTTCCCCATTTTTGGTGGCCTACTATATTGTGTTCACACCATGCACAAGCCTCAATTGGGAACCTAAGTAGATTTAATTATTGTAGGTCAGGATAGGTGGAAACGCCCTCTACTATGAAGTTAATTTTGGAATGGGATGTGCATGGAAGATGTATCCATACATAGATTCATGACCCATTTTTTTGATTCTTTATTGTGTCTTTATTTTTGGTTACCGTCAGTTTTGGAACTAAGATCATGACATGGCATATTTATTGATTGGTTTGGATTGTACCATGATTTTGAACCAATTGGTAATTCATGTCCATGATTATAATTTTTATTTAACCCTTAAATTAATATGATATATGGTGTGGCATAAAGTAATAAAGAGGGTATAGTCTCTCTATATGATATAATAGACCCTTGCTACTATTCTAAAGCATCTGGCTTATGGGGAGGCATTCCTGAGGTCATATAGTGACTCAGGTTAGATAATTGGTGTAGAGAATTCCATGATGGGGATGTTTCAATGTGGTATTAGTCTCGTTATTTTGTATGAATTACTATTTGGGGTCGCTTCGTAGGAGATTGGGATGTGTTCGACCTTTCCAGTTAGATTGTGCATGGGATTAGGTAACCCATGTATGTAGAAAAACCAAAGTACACAAGGTTGTAATTATTATCCTTGATATGTGTTGTTACAGTTGGAGGATATTTCACAATTTATTGGTGCACTTATTGGATGATGTGATTATTTTATGGTACATTAAGCTTGGTAAACATGGCATGAGGTTGTATATACATGCATCATTCTTGAATCCCAGGGATATGATTGCCATGTATCCTAGGAGGCACACACATGATGTATGTGAGTTACATGAATGGTATAATTCATTTTACATTCCATAAAAAATTAGATAAATTAATGAATATGAAGTTTTATATAATAGGTTCAATAGAGAGAATGTGAAATAATGGTTTGAGAATTGTACTGAATGAAAGGCTATAAATGATCTAATAATTTATTTGTAAACTGTTTTCAAATCAAAATGTTACCTAAAAGAGAAATATTTTCATTGTGTAAGTGGAAATGTTAAAATAATTATATATAATGAAAGAATATTGATTATGTATGTTGGTTTACCCCATGTTGGCCATGACCTCTGGTAGGGATGGTAGAGGGTAGTGTTCTATGTGTAATAATATCTGTTGGGATATTGTATTTTAAGTTAGTAGATTGTTGATTATAGAGATACATTTTTCATGGGAACTGTGTAATATTAATGTCATGTGTTATAACACATGTGTTTGGTATTGTAGATAAATTAAACCATGATGATGTGTTCCGGTTGAGCGACAATATTATATCACTGAGAATGTGACACCACAAGAAGATAAAAAGAATCTGTTAGTCCAAGACAATCAAGTGTGTGAGTAGTTCTATTAGGGAATTTATCATTATATTTAACTAATGGAATGAGACCCAATGTAACACCTTGACTCTAGCTACCCAGAGTCGGGGTAATATTATATATCATTTGCATGATACAAGGAATCATTTCCCGAAAGACCGATTAATTTAGTAGCCTTGGAAGTACTAGATACATTCATAAGTTTTACATTACATCATGAAATAAAAATATCAACAACATTTTTTACCCTTTTGAACACACTTATATACTTAGCATATCACTTTAGGTCATCCAAAAAATACTTCGTCACATCCTGGGAACAATAAAACAGGGAAAGGGGTGCGATTAGATGCTCAGTAAAGATATCAACATAGATAAATCTTTCATAAAAAAACATAAACATTTAAGGCAATGTATAAGACTCATAGAAAATACTTTTAAACATAAACTTCAGCATAATATGTCAATGATATAATCAAATAATTCCATTTACTTATTCACATGTATATTCTACTAGTCGAATAATCACATGAAATATCAATAGCCACATTCATAATGATGGAATTTATAATGCCAAACTTCATAACCACATAGTCAAGGCCATATGTCAAGACTACAAATAATATTTTTTCAAGGCCTTGTGAAAACACAATAGTTTGTCTCATGAGACCTACCGATTAATCGAAGATCAATAGAGGGATCCACCTGTCACTTACTATGTCAAATTTATTCCTCATATGAAAAGGTTTAAACATAACATAAACACTCATATTAAAACTAGCATACGAAATGTGAAAACATTATCCATAAAACATGAATGGTGTAAAAATAACACATCCATAGTCAAACATATCACAAAACCTTCAATTCAATATGGATGATTTTTATCATAAAAAATCAACTTCAAACAAATTTAAAATCAATCAAAGGATGTTAACATAGATAAAATTAAAACTATTTGAAATAAATACTTATTTATATTTTGAAGTCATTTAAAAGTCACAAATTTATTAAAGAAAACGATTATTTTGAAAATATAATTATAAGCTAATATGGGATTATTCGACGATGATATAATGGTGGAAAATAGCCACACCCTCCGTATAAGTCAAAAAGACATTCTTACCTTAATTTTTTCGAAAATGTCATAAAGTACATTTTTTGGGAAACTACAGAAATATTCCTTTCAAACTATTTTATAAAAATTCAAACAAGGGTATAAATTAATTTAAACCATATTGTATTAAATAGTAAATATGTTTTTAAATTAATTTTTAAGGAATAGGGATGTGGATGATAAAGAGGTCCCAATATATACTTACATAAAAAAACCTCAGAGAATAAATAGATTGTGAAATTAACCATTACCTTGTAGTTTTCCTTAGTCCAGCGTACGTTAACCTCCTATATAATAGTTAAAAAAAATTATTATATTATACAAGAAATATATACATAAATATGATATCATATATGATCTTTTAATATTGTTTTGCTAATAATATTTTAGTATATTCCTCATATTGGTTGTTTACTGATTCACTTTCTTTTATATGTTAGGTTACATAACACATGTTTGTCATGTATAGGATGTATTTGATTCATATAAAAAATTATTTTATGTTCATAAACATTATTTTTAATCATAAAATTTGAATTATTCTTGAATGATTATGATAGGGAATGAATTTCATCACGTTCGTGGAGACGGTAATCTCTGCAAACGCACGAGCAACAATATCATTATGTTGATGGTGAAACCTAATGTAAATTGATGGTATATAATATATAAAGAATAATTAACATGTTATATTTATTATTTACAACATTTGTAATCAATATTATACACATACAAATAATTAAGTGTTTGAATAATAAACTACACCACGACGTGGAGACGGTAAGCCGTACGTACGCACGTATGCTGACTTTGTCATTCATATGATGGATAGAATAATGAATATCGTTATACCGTTTTTATAATAAAATCAAAGTATATAGAAGATACTTGAGTTATTATTTTATAATGGAAACAAACAAGAAAGTGGAAGTGGAAGAAGAAAAGATCTTGAAAGAGGTGATGAAATATTTACCTCATCTTTGAGATCTTCATTTTTATTTGATCGAAAGGGCTCCATCTGTTTGATTTTTGACCAATGTAAGGACTCTAGGATGATGGGATGGAAGTTGGGAGGATATTTGGTCAGGGTTTTCCCATGAAAAATGGATTTGGAGGTGTAAAATTAAGAAAAGGGGAAGTACCCTTTTATAAGATAGGTGGGAGTCACTTTAGAAAAAGCTTGAAATATTATTTTATAATAAAATCATTTTAAATTTATAATAGCTCGAAAATAAATTATTTAAATGCTAAGCTAGGGAAGGGTCGAAAAACATTCAACCAATATTTTTTAGACAGGTTAACTCATCATTGTAACCATATCATTTAGATTTAACTCGAAGTTAAATAGTTTGACATTTACCATGTCCCTTTGTACTTTTTTATTATAGGGTTAATAAACATAATACAAAAAGTCAAGTGAAACCAATTTGGAAAATTATTAATATATATAACCTTATAAAATACTTTTTTGGCCAAACCTTATATTTTTAGGAATATTATATCAATTAATAATATAGTATTTTCTTTAAAAACTCAATTATGACAATTTTGAAATTATTTAATATTTGATTTTTTTGAAAGCCATAAAAACATTATCACTTAGAAAAAAAATTATTTAATCAAATATAACATTTCATATTAACCAATAAAATTAGTTTAATTTACCATAAGACTCAATTAACATTTATTTTCGTATTTATAATATTAATTATTTTAATATTTCATTAATAATGTAATTAATGCATCATCATTGTGTCATTAATAAATTTAATTATTTAATGTCTGTAAATTATATGTAAAATACCATTATGTAGGAAATAATTTTATCTTTCAAATGAATATTTATAGTTCAATATACACTGAGTGTAGCCCTATATTAAAAATAGTTTAATCATTAAACAATAAATTTAACTCTTTTAACTCTTCTGTAAATAAAATAATAATCAAAGTCCAAATCTAATCCAAAGGGACCAAAGTGGATCACAAATTATTCCAAAGTTTGTTTTTGGTCTAATTATATTTATCCAATAGAATTATGACATGTGTTAAAGTAATTATGATATCATTTTTTACCCTTAATTACCCTATTTATTTTTAACTGTGATAAATAAATGTCAAAAGTTACTATTCACCAAAAAATTATTTTCATCTTATTGAACCACATTTTACTTAATGATATTAACTGGGTCTCTCGTATATTTTAAATTCAACTCATAGAAGAGGTAAAATTATGTTTTATGCAAATTTGAAAATGCTTCTAGGAGGTGGGTAAAAGACGGTAAAAATAACAATAAACTTTTTATATATATAAACTTATTATAAAATTACTCCAATGAATTACATTAAACCTATTTATGTTTTATGTATCTATTTTGACCTAAACTAAATTTAAAAAAAATAAATAATTATTTAAATAAAAATATGGGTATAAATAATAAATCACTATTTTCCACTATTCATAAAAAAATAAAAATTTTCAGATAAATACAAACAATTCACCATAAGATAATTTTGATATCCCGAATCCAAAAATGAATTCCATTTTGAATGATAAAATTTATAAAATTCCAAATATTGGGTATTAATTTTTAAAACGACTTGTTTGATTGGTTGTAGTGTGTTTGAACTCGATGTTGCGTACAACACAAGCTATTTTAGTATTCAATGGTTAACATACCGTGGAAGCATGGGGTGTTACATTCTCCTCTACTTAAAAATAATTTTGTCCTCAAAATTTCAACAATATTACTTCATAAAAATATTATGGTGGTTCTTCATCATAAGTTCCTCTATTTCCCACGTTGCCTCTTCCATTTAATGGTTTCTCCATAGAAACTTTACTAGAAGATTCATCTGTTTTCTCAGCATTTGTTCTATGGTATCAAGAATTTTGACAAGATCATCGCAATAAGGCAGATCAGGTTCCATTTAAATTTCTTCAAAGGTGAGTACATGTGTTTTGTCATGCATGTATTTTCTCAACAGAGATTTTTGGAACACATCATGAACCATGGAGAGGCCTAGAGGCGTTTCCAAACGATAACCTATAACATCAATTCATTCCTGAATTTTGAAAGGTCTGATGTACTTGGGACTCAATTTACCCTTCTTACCAAAACGTATAACAACCTTCCATTGATATACCTTCATGAAAACAAGGTCTCTTACTTGAAATTACAAATCATTCCTTCAGTTATAGGCATAGATCTTTTTCCTACATTGGGCTTCTTTGATGAGGGTTTGGATAATCTTCAGTTTTATCCATTATTTCCTCAACTAGTTCTTGGACTATAAGTTTTATTTCCCCAACATCATCCCAACAAGTAGGTTTGTGACATCTTTTTCCATATAATGCTTCATATGGTGCCATCCAAATATATTAATGGAAGCTATTGTTATTACAACATTCTACAAGAGTGAAATATTGATTAAACATACCTTGAAACTCATGTGAGCATGATCTCAATCTGTCTTCTATGGTTAGAATAGTCCATTTTGATTTTCCATCAGTTTGAGGGTGGCTGGAAGTTCTCAAACGAAGTTCAATATCAAGGGCATTCTGAAGACTTTTCTAGAATCCTAATGTAAAACAAGGATCATGATTAGAAAAAATCCATAGGGGTATCCATGAAGTCTTACAACTTCAATAATATATAGTATTTCTTGACGTTCAAGTGGTAAATATTTTCTTATAGAAAGAAAATGTGTAGACATGGTAAGATGATCATCTATGACCCATATTGCATCATTACGTCTAAGAGTCCATGGTATCCCCATGACAAATTCCATTGTAATATTTTCCCATTTCCACTCAGATATGGGAAGAGGTTTCATGACTCCTCCAGGATATTTCCTCATAGCTTTCACTTGTTGAAAAACCATACATATTTGACAAAAAATTAGAAATATCCATCCTCATGTTGTCCAACCGAAAATGTTCTTTCAAATCTTTATACACCATGGTGCTCGAAGGGTGTATAGAGAAATTGTAAGTATGAGCATCATTGAACAATTCCCTTTTTAGATTAGGTATATCAGGAACACAAAGTATCTTCCCAAATTTCAAAATTCCATCTTCATATATGAAGTAACTCAATCTCCCATCATTCATAGCATTAATCTTTTTTTTGAAATTTTTCATCATTAGTCTGATTACTTTTTACCCATTCTAGTAAAGTGGGTTTGTAATCCATTTGAAAATGAATCGATGTTTCACCATCCCTGGTTATTCTCATGTCCATCATTACTAAATCCTTGTATATATGATCCTTTTCAAATCTCATCTTTTTCAAAACTCCATGATCTTTTCTACTCAAAGAATCTGCCACCTAATTTTCTTTCCCCAACTGGTAGTGTTTAGTGAAATAATAATCCATGAGTAGTTCGAGGCATCACCTTTACCTCATGCTGATTTCTTTTTGTGAGGAAATATACTTCAAAATCTTGTTATTAGTATAAATCTCACATTTTTCAACATAGATATAATGTCTAGATATTTTCAGAGAAATGATTACATCTTCTAACTCAAGATCATGAGTAGGATAATTGTTCTCATAAATGTTTAGCTGTCGTGATGCATAGGAAATAACTCTATCATTCTACAAATGGACACAACCAAGTCCTTTCTTTGAAGCATCACTATAAATAACAAACACATCGTTCCCCAATAGTAGAGTGAAGATAAGAGCATTAACTAATATTATCTTAAGTTCTTCAAAAAATTATTCACACTCTTTTTTCCAAACAAATTTAACCCATTTACGAGTGTCCTTGATTAATGGGTTAGCCAATCGAGAATAATTCTGTTCAAAATGCTGATAATAGCATGGTAAACCAATAAAACAGTGTACCTTAGTTATAATCATCAGTTCTGGCCATTCTAGGATTTTTTGGTATTTGAAGTGTCAACATAGATTCCATCCTTAGAGACAATATGTCCAAGAAAAAAAATCTTGTTAAGCCACAATTCACACTAGCTAAACTTCCCATATAATTCATTTCATCAAAGAGCCCTTAGCATAATGCATAAGTGATTTTCATGATCTTCATAGCATTTATTGTATAACAAGATATCATTAATAAATAACACTACAAAGTCGTCAACAGATTCCTTGAAAACAATGTTCATTAGATCTATGAAAATAATAGGTTCATTAATCAGCCCAAAAGGATTTTTTGTAAACTCGTATTGCCCATACGTTGTTCGAAATTTTGTTTTCAGAATTACTTCCTTCTTCACACACAACTACTGATATCCAGATAGATTTTCAGTCTTTGAAAAATATTGAGCTCCATCAAGTTGGTTGATTAGAACATCAATGCGAGGTAGTGGATACTTTTTCTTTATTGTTATACATTGATATCTCTATAGTCAGTGAATAACCTCATAGATCCATCATTCTTCTAAAAAAAGAATAGGGGGTCCCCCTAGAGGAACACTACGGAGAATAAATCTTTTATTACTCAATTCCTATAGTTGTTTCTTTAGTTACACTAATTCCAAAGTGTCCATTCTATAATGGATCTTCAATATGGGCCTTTAACCATGAATTAAATCAATTGATAACTCAATTTCACATTCTGGAGGATGTCTATGTAAATCCTCTAGAAACACATCAACATATTCTCACACTATAGGTATGTC
Source organism: Viscum album (assembly GCA_963277665.1). Lineage (NCBI taxonomy): Eukaryota > Viridiplantae > Streptophyta > Magnoliopsida > Santalales > Viscaceae > Viscum > Viscum album. Next base: position 448,711,299 of record OY728160.1, read on the forward strand.
CTCAATTCGAACATTCATTTCCCCACCCATATTAATTTCATTCTCTTCTTCCCCAATAATTTAATTTATTAGATCTATTGGGGGAAGATGTAGATAAGAATTAGGTGGTGATGTTTCTACTCTAAAGATAAGGTACTCCTTATCATCATCGAAAATTGTACCCTCATTCTTCTTACAATAATTGTTTTGCATCATGGACTGAAAAAGAATCCATTCTGAGGATTATATCAAATTCAATCATGGGTATGACGATGAGATCAGCAGATAAAGAACATTTATATACCCTAATATGAACTGATTCACAAAACATTTTTGTGATAATACTTCCTTTAGGTGTTTTGACTGAAAACTCCCTTGTTATGTCAAATTGAAAATATCTAATTTTTGTAGTAAATTGGGCTGATATAAAATATTGCGATGAACCAGGAATCAAATAAAGCATTGGATAAACATTAGGAAACAATTAAATTACATTCCACCACGTCTTTCGAAACTTCAACCTTAGCAGTAGTGATTGCATCATCTTAGCCTTTCTCACTTCGCCTTTTTGAGTTAAGTTCTCATTGGTGCTTAGGAAATTTATTTTCATAATGCCCCTTTTCTCTACAATTGTAGATTTCAACATTGAAAACCTCTTTCTTCCCCTTGCTACCACGAGTTTGGTGGCCTTTTTCACCACAGTTATAATAGACTCCCATTCCCTTAAGGAATGTGCTAGGGTGTTTCTTCCCAAATTTACCGTATTATGGATATTCATCTTTTCCCTTCTTCCCATTATTTAAATTTTCAGAGTGTTTGGAAGATCTCTTTTTCTATTGCTTTGCTTTTAAGTCGTAAAACATAGAAAATTACTTTTCAATCTTGATAGTCCATAATAAAATATCTTCATATGATGTGAAGGATTGTGAGACCAATTCTTGAAGGGAAATGGTTTTATCCCATCAATGAATCGACCAATATTACTCTTTTGGGTTACATATATAATCTACTGCATGCCTCTCTATCCTTGTAACGTTTTCCACATACTATGTGACATCATCATCCTCCTTTTGCCTCAGACTCAGAAATTGTCTTTCTGTATCCACTCGATGGTCATGAGGAAATTATTTTTCTATGAAAATATCTTTGAACTCATTCTATTACATGCTCTATACTTCTTCACCTTATTTTGTGTTTTGGATTAATGACCACCATTGATCTGCATCACCTGTGAGGCGATAAACTACCATGAAATTTTTTCCCTTTCTCTACTCCCCAAAGCATGGAATATTTTCTCTAATGAATTTATCCATTTCTCAGCCACTAGTTTATTTGTACTCATATTGAATGTTAGTTGTTTTTTCCACATTAAGCTGTTTAAAAATGATCCTCCGTGTTGTGGATCAGGGTGCTCTATACTGGTATGGTTATTATTCATAACCTGAGGGAGTTATCCTTGTATGCTGATAAGCTGATCATCACCTGTTTCATCACCATCTCCACTATAATTATCTTTATTAAGAGGTAAATACCTACATGAATTACGTGCATAGATTCGATTTCCATTCCTTACAAAAGGTTATATTTATAAACAATGGCATATACTAGATTAGTTTATGAATCGAAATACATACTTCAAAACGTGTCAAATAGTTAACATAAATTGATAAATTTATAGATATAATTAAAAATCATAAAAATATTTACTTCAAGGAAGTATATACTCACAAACCATTCATAATGGTTTGTAAATAAAATGAGAATTATCCTATGTATATCACTGATGAGTGTTGTAACCAAGGGTGCAGTACGGCCTGTTGTCATGCACCAATTCTCGTTCAAGTCTAGCTCAAAGAGGTGATTTCGGGTTTTACCCTAAGGTACATCTTTCCCATAACATCCTCTATCTGCTCCTATCTAGACAAGTATGTATTTCTAGGAAAATACAAAAAAAATCTACATTACTAAAATTCTAGGATGTTCTTAAATATTAATCCTCAAATTCTATATTTGGGTAATATTTTATTATCAATGTTTGTTAAAATATAGTTTCGGTGGTTTGTACTAAACTTCCTCTGATTCCAACATTAACACCCTGATCCCAGTTACCTATAGTCAATGCATTTTTAAATAACATTGTCATAACACAAGGAATCATGTCCCAAATGGCCAATCAGTTTAGTAGCCTTGGAAGTACTAGATACATTCATAAGTTTTATATAAAAACATGAAAAAAACATCAACAACATTATTTTCCCTTTTAAACACACATATATCCTTATCCTATCCATGTATTTCACCCATTATATACTTCTTCACATCTTGGGAAAAATAAAACATAGAAAGGAGTGATCTTGGATGCTCAGTAAGGATATCAATACAGAGGAAACATTCATAAATAAGCATAATCATTTAAGGAAATGTATAAGACTAAAACAAAATCCTTTTAAACCTAAACTCCACTATAATTTTACAATGATAAAATCAAATAATTCCATTTAGTTATTCACGCGGATAATCTACTATTCGTATAATCACATGCACTATCAATTTCCACATTCATAATGATGGAATGCATAATGCCAGACATCATAACCACATAGTCAAGGCCTTGTGCCAAGACTTAAAATAAGATTCTATCCAGGACTTACGCGAAGACACTAGTCTGTATCATGAGACCTTCTGATGCAACAATGATCTATTGTTGGCTCCACCCATCACTTACTAATTCCAATTCATTCTTTATATTAATTGGTTTAAACATAACATAAGCATTCGTATTAAAAATAGAATACAAAATGTCAATACATTATCCATAAACCATGAATGAGGTAAAAATAACACATACATAGTAAAAAATATCAACAAGCCATCAAAAAAATGCTGAATATTTGTATCATAATAATTCAAATTCAAACATGTTTAAAATAAATCAACGTCTGTTAACAAAGTTCAAATGAAAACTATTTTAAATAAAAACCTATTTCTATTTTGAAATCATTTAAAAGTCACAAAATTATAAAAGAAAACATTTATTTTTAAATATTATTATAAGATTTTATGGGAATCTTCGACGTTGATATAACGATAGAAAATATCCACACACGCTGTATAAGTTTAAAAAAAAGATAATCTGACCTTAATTTTGTCGAAAAGGTCATAAAGTCCCTTATTTAGAAAATGACGAAAATATTCCTTTCAAACCATTTTATAAAAATTCAAACAATTTTAATAATGACATTATCCCATATTCTAGTAAATAGTAAATATGTTTTGAAATAAATTTTTAAGAAACACGGATGTGGATGATAAAGATATCCTAGTAGATACTTACGTTAAAACTACCACGAATAATAAAGAGACTGTGAAATTTACCCATACCTTATACATTTCTTCTATTGAGGGTATGTTAACATCCAGTATAATATTTAAAACATTGTAATTAAATTATTAATGAATTATATAAATAGATATTATATCATATGTGATGTTCTAATATTGCTATGTTAATAATATTTTTGTATTATCATCATTTCAGTTGTTAACTGATTCAATTTTTCTTCATATGTGTGGTTACGTAAGCCATGTTTGTTATGGATAGGATATATTTGATTCATATAAGGAATGATATTTTTTTCACGAACATTATTTTTATTCATAAAAATGAAAATTATTCTTGAATGATTACGATGGGGTATGAATCTCATCGCGTTCGTGAAGACCGTAATCCGTACGTACATACGAGCGACACTATCATTATATTGATGGTGAAATCGCATGTAATATGATGGTATATCATTTATTCTGAATCATTAAAAAGTTATATTAACTATTTTCATCATTTATACTCATTATTATAACCATCCAACTAATGAAGTATTTGAATAAAAAACTACACCACGACATGGAGATGGAATGTCGTACGTATGAACGTATGGTGAGTTTGTCATTCATATGGTGGATATAATAATCAATTTGGATGTACCATTTTTATTATAACATAAAAATATATATAACATACTGGAGATATTATTTTATAATTTAAAAACAAAGAAAGAGGAAGTGGAAGAAGAAAAGATCTTGAAAGAGGTTATGAAATATTTACCTCTTCTCAGGGTTCTTCCTTTTGATTAGATCAAAAGGGCTCCATAGGTTAGATTTATGAACAAAGTAAGGCCTCTAGGATGAAGGGAAGAAAGTTGTGAGGATATTTGGGCAAGTTTTGTCCTATAAAATGGTTTTGGAGGTGTAAGATTGAGAAAAGGTGAAGTACCCTTTTATAAGATAGGTGATGGTCACTTTAGGCAAATCTTGAAATATTATTTTTTAATATAAAAATTTCTAATTTATAATGGCTCCAAAATGAATTATTTAGAGGATAAGATGGGTATGGGTAGAAAACTATTCAACCAATAGGTTTAAGACATGTTTATTCATCATATTAGCCATATCTTTTAGGTTTAACTCTTAGTTAAATTGTTTGACATTTACCATGTCTCTTTCTATTTTTATATTATATGGTTAATAAATATATTATAACAAGGCAATAGAACCATATGTGGTTCATTATTAATATATATAACATTATCAAAATTCTTCTTTCTGAACCTTATATTTTTAGGAATATTATATCAATTAAAAATATTGTATTTTTTTAAACTCAATTATGTCAATTTTGACACAATTTAGTATTTGATTGTTTTTTAAATTCTATAAAAATTTTATCACTTCGATTAAAATTTGTTTAATTAATCCTATCATGTAATATTAACCTATAAGTTTTTTTTAATTCATCAGAAGTCTCAATTATCATTTATTTTGATATTTATAATATCAATTATTTTAATATTTCATTAACAAGGTAACTTCTGCATCATCGTTGTGTCACAAACAAAATAAATTATTTAATTTATAAAAATAATATATAAATAACTATTATTTAGGAAATATTTTTATCTTTCTAATGAATATTTATAGTCAAATATATATTTCTTGTAACCCTATATTAAATAAGGTTTAATTATTAAACCTTGAATATAACTCTTTTAACTCTTCTTTATATAAAATAATAATAAATGTCTTAATTGAATCCAAGTGAACCAAAGAGGATAATATTTTATTACTGAGTTTGTTTTTTGTCGAATTATACTTATCCAATAGAATTAGGGTAAGTGTTAAGGTAAATATGATATCATTTTTACCCATAATTACCTTATTTTATTTTAACTATGGCAAAGAAAACTAAAAAGATACTATTCACCAAAATTTAGTTTCATCTTATTGCTCCACATTTTATATACAGATATTAACTGTGTCTCTTGGATTTTTGAAATTTATCTCACATACGTGGTAAAATTATGTTTTATGCAAATTTTCAAATGCTCCAAGGAGGTGGGTAAAAGATGGTAAAAAATTCAATAAACTTTTTATATATCTAAACTTATTATAAAATGACATCAATAAATTACATTAATCTTATATAAGTATTATATATATATTTTTACCTAAAACAAATTTAAATAAAATATATAATTATTTAAATAAAATGTTGTTTGTAAACAATAACTCAGAGTTTTTCACTATTCATCAGAAATTGAATGTTTTCAGAAAAATATCAAAAATTCACCCTAACCTAATTTTGATATTCCGAATCCAAAAATGAATTCCATTTTGTATGATAAATTTCATAAAATTTTAAAATGTGGGTATTACTATTCATAATTGTTGGTTTGATTTGTTGTGGGGTATTTGAACTCGAACTTGCATACCCCACAAGTTATTGTATTATTCAAAGGGAAACGTATCGTGGAAGCTTGGGGTGTTACAACCATGGTGGTTCATTTTGAATATTTTTGATATGGATAAAGGGTTTTAGTTTTCACACCCTGTGACATTTTCTGGAGAGGGTGGACTAAAGTGTTGAGATGAAATCAATTTTGACCCATAAGGGATACTAGAAATGAGTATCCCTAGTGTTGTGAATAGACCATCTGTATGAGTGGTTGTTCGGTGAGATTGACTTTATTTTGAGAAATTAGAGAGTTTGTTGAGTTGGAAATAGGGGTGTTCATTATTGTAACTTTCGAAAGGCGGTGTCAATGAGTTTGATAGGATCCTTCGATAACAGGTGTGCTAACCCACGTGGGTTGTGACTGTAAGGTTGCATGGGTTTTGAAATGGATGTTCTAGTTTGGGGTAATATTAGTTGTGGTTGTGTTGTAATCATCATGGAAAATAGAGTAAATAATTTCTTTAAGGTGTTGGAAGTGGTATTTCAGAACGGGGTAAGGAGATTCACCCTTGAGTGGAGACTTGTTAAAAGAACATTGTTTTTATCCTTGAGAGAGGGCCTAGTGAATAGTTACCCCCAAACCCTAGTTTGGGATGTTGGTGTCACTCAACCCTTGAGAGAGACCCATGTGGGCAGTTTTCCATATTGTGAGTGTTCCTAAGTGTGTGAGGCATAGGTGTATGTCTTGGGTTTGTACATGTGTGGGATTTTCCTAGAGGTATAAGTGGGAAGATCAATGGTTTTGGATATGTGACATGAGTTGTGAATATGAGTTTACAGTCATGGGAAAAACAAGGGTGACCAAGAGGGATATAACCCCAATGATTCATGCATCATGGAATATAAATCATGAGAGATACTTTAGAGGTTCATTCGATGCATAGTTAGTACCACAGTGTTTTGGTAAATGGTATTGTTGTGCTCTAGATTCTATCAAAGTGTAACCTGACTGATTATTGTTAGTTGTAAGGTTATATTTGAAGGGATGGATTTTATGGAAGTCTAATGCGTCTAGTTAGAAGATTAATAATGGATGCCCTGATGTTGATTTCTAGCAGATGAGACAAGAGTAAACTAAGTGGGATGATTTTTGTTATGAAGGAGACACTTTAAGAAAGGGTGGTCACATGAATAGGCCTTTTCTATGAATGGTATATCTATTGGGTGAGATTTTAAGAATTACTTAAGGCCGATGATGCTCATAGTCCCTGAGGCATAGTCATGTGAGTATGAAGGTGTTAAGGATAGGCTTGGTTGTTGCTTGCCTCTAGTGATCTAAAATCAATTTCAGTGTCTGTTAATATGAATTTTTGAGACCAAAAGGGATATATGGATGTTTATATGTTGGGATGTGATGGGAATTTATGATTTTGTTTGGTATACACATATAGGTGTCTTGTAAGAAAGTGATGTTTTCTATTTAACTTGCTAAAGGCACCTGTTATGCGAGAGTGTCTTTGGATCTAGATTGGTGTGATGTATCCTTGTGTTTCAATTTTAAATTTCTAGAGTCATGATGGAAGATCGTGAGTGGTGTAGAAATTTTAGGTAGAAAATAAAATTTGGTTCAAAACATCTCATTAGAGATTCGAGAAGTGGTTGTGAGTTTGGTTGGTAACCACACTTGAGTTGTGGTGTCTAGTTTTTGATGAGATGTTATGTGTAGAAAATCTCTTGAAATTCAAAATGACAAGGTATCCCCATAGTCAGATTTGTAATCAATGACGAATAATTTTATTTCGTGTTCCTCATTGAATATCTAGCATAGTTTTAGAAAGTGATGATTATGCCCAGGATCTTGATATCATCGTAGATAATTTGTGAATGTTCTTGATTAACACCTTGCTACTTGACTCTATTTTGGTCGGTTCATAGAAATCATAGAGGTTATTGTCATGGGGTATAATGTGGGGACCATGATGTTTGATTTGACAACAACAACCATTTATAGGTGTGTTCCTTGGTATGTAGTATGTATTGATGAACTCCATGGGTTCTATTCTTATAAGTTGAAAATGGGTTTTGGGTGATGTTGGTTTTTTTGTTCTATGATAATCATTGTGACCACATACATGTTTTAGGGTCTGTCCACTGATCTATGAGTGATCTATTGTATTTTTAATTTCATGTGAATAGCGGTTGTAATGACAACTTGAAGTAAGGGAGTGATAAGTCAGTTCTAGATGTGTGGATTAGAGTATGGAGTTGATGTTTTGGCATCGATATGTAAATGAGAATCCTATGTGGTATAAGTTGATATTTTCAAAAATCAGGGCTAGGTGTGCCTTAGATGTTGAAGTTGAATGAGATTAGTGTTTTCTTTAGGCTCAGGGCTGTTCTAACTGAAATGTGAGATGCCTGTGTAAAATTCCTTGAAGTGTGTGGTAAGGCCTGACAAAAGATCGTGGAAACAATGGATGTGTTCCAGACCCACATTAGCGGTTGGGTATAGACTCAGTTATGTGTTATTGGGTTCCATAATGTTTTCATATGTGTTGAAGAATCTAATTATAGTAATGTTTTCTCTTTTCAATAGTAATGATGGTAGTTTATACGATAAATCATCTGAAGATAGTTCTACTCAGTTAGGATCAAGAGGTGAAACTAGTGTGTTATAAGCCTAAATCAGTGAATTTTTTTTTGTGTAAAAAACTAATCAATGTTTGAAAATGAGTTTTTTGTATGAAAATAGCCATCTTTAGTCATTGTATGAATGGTTGAAGTGCTTCTGTTAAGAATGATGATGGGTTTGTTAGAGTAGGATGATGGACTAGAGATTAGTGGATGCCTTAACGGTGGAGTTTTATAGTATGTTAGAGAATGAACCCAGAATGTGTTTTAGACCATAGTGTTTCTCCTTAAACGATAAATAGCCTTGGGTAGTTATAGGATTAATGTTTAAATAGTGGAAGATTTGTGTTTTGGGATGAGGCAATCAGGGGTGGTCTGACATGATGTGATAAGGGGTCAAATGTGATAATTTCAAAACCACCAATGGTTTTATGTTTTTAGTAGAATTTATTTTTTGATGTTTCAGTTGAAGATTGGAGAGGTAAAGTTTTTATTATCCAACAACTGGATTGTGTAAGAATGTACTTCCAGGTGGTTTATATGGAATGGGGGGATTCTTATTTTGGTTGAAGTCCTTAGAGATGTTTTAGAGAAATGAGTTTGGAAAACATGTCAACTATTTTGTGAAACATGAGTTGTGGTAATGGGGGTCCATTTATATAATTGAGGTTCGAACTAATGGAAGGTGGTGGTGGAAAGATAATATTTATGGTGGGGAGAACCGTAGAAGGAAATTGCTCAGTTGATTACGTAACTAGTTTTTTATTAATGCAAGTACTATAGTTAGTACAATGCTGGTGATTTGGCCTTGATAATGATTGTTTCCTCGGGATTGACCATTTGAGTGGATATAGTGTTTCGGTATTGTCTGGGAAGTTTAATTATATAATGGGAATGTAGTTCTAATGATGTAGACCAACATAAGTGAGAATATGTGACTATGAAAATTGTGTGTTCTTTTTAGTGATGTTGATTTAATGTCACTGTTAGAGTTTTTTAAGAAAAATAAGATATCATCATGTGATGTGGGCCATGAGTTGTGATGAGGATCAGGAAAATGCAGTGCTTATGGGAACATTTATGATAGTATGATGATATTTATGACACATCCTTGAGTCATTATTTTAGTATTGTTTCCTAGTGTTCCATATTGAGTTATCGTTGTTGATGTTGGTTGAGGTTGATGCATCCTTTGAGGTGAATCATGTTTATTTTGAGGGTCACCATCAGACTAGTTTGTGAGGTAATACTATATAGTGAGTTATTTATTATATATTTTTAGTAACATTCAATATGATTCTTAGGATAGGGAACATATATTTTTTCCTACTTCACAAAAATATTATCTTTTAGAGCATAGTGATGATTTGGATTGCATATCAGTGATAGACCATTATAAGGTGGTGACGTAAATAGATCATGGATTTCATGGGTTTATATTCATATTTAATTTTTTTAGTCTCATAATGAATGATAATTAAATTTTTTACTTAATACATGAGTAATCTTAGATGTGTTATGGGGGTTCGGTATGTGAACGAAATGGATAATCATGTCATCCTGTGTATCTTTCATGGTTGTTAAATGATTAGTGGTAACTGTGGAATCCATGTGGAGGGGTGAATTTTTTGTTAAACCATGAATTAGTGAATGATAAACCATCCTGGTTTGGAAATATGAATTCCACATGGTTAGTGCATTGTTTGGAAACAGTTTGATCCCCCTTGGTAACAGTGCAACATGGACCCATCGTGGAAAGAGGATGTTGCACAGTTGGTGCAATGTTTGTCAAAAAAATTTATCAAACCGTGCTCCCCAATAAAGGCGGGGTTTTACCATTTCCTCCATAATATTTCAATAGTTCTACGTTATTTCTGCCTCATTAATTATTATTATTCCCTAGTAACATTACAAAATTTCCAAGGCTACCGTATGATTCATATCCATCATTTATGAGAAATATAGAGTGTCATTAAGTGATAATTGAATCGCTGGGTACATCTAAAACACCCCTTTGATCACTTTTTTGGATTAGAGCTTCTGGTTTCATACAACATATTCTTAATCCAAAAAACACTTTTTTTTGTTGGATCATATGTTAAGGATTATATGGGTCCTTGATTCCAATAATAAGGAAATGGTTAGACGTGTGTTCATATTATAATTCAAGAGAGGTGGTATCCATGATATTTACCATAGTGTTGAATTATATTTGATCATGTGTGGTTGTGTTATTAAATTTCTCTTAATGTGAAATTGATGAATTTAGATACATTTGGTAAAATGGTTGGATAAATGATGAAATAAACCATTCATGATCAATGTGGGATGCATTTTAGTTGAGTGGAATGGTGTAATTCCACCAATGGGGTGTCCCAACATTCCAAAACAATGAATATTTCAATATTAGACATATAATTCTCTTGTCATAAAACAGATCCCATGACGAACAAATTGATATGATAGTTGACATAAAAAGGGAATATCGATGATGTTGTCTAGAATTTGGTAATGTCTTAATGGATTGTTTGGATTGATATGAAATGGGTTGGGTGAAAAAATTGTATTATACTAAATGAATTATCAATTGTACTTGAAATTCTTTAGTGGGGTTATTCATGGGAAATGATTAAAATGTTAAATGGGTAAATTATAGTGAATTTATGAATTTGAACCATGGTTAATGTATGGAAATTTATGAATATTTTTAAAAGGTCAATGTATTGTAATTGTACATTATGATAATGTTTGATTAATTGTAAATTTAATGGGGATAAACTGCAATGACATATAATTAGTAAATGTGATAATAGGTTAAGGCTTAATGTTAATTGACATGTGGAATAATTAAGAGATTTGAATGTTATCTATATTGGTTTTTTTATGGAATGTGATACAGTATATGTTGTAAATGGATAAATAATAATGTGGATGTGGATTGGTGGTTTTGGGTTATTGGACATGAGGACCTATTCACATGGGTCAGGTTAGACTAAGTCTCTAAACCCCACCCCATAATGCATGGGTTAGAGAAGGATACTGAGGCTCTGTACCACTAACAGTTCAATATGATGAGACTACATGGACCCAGGCTCCAACATAAGTAATATTTATCTATTTCTGAAATATTTATCCCCACTGAGGTAGGGAACATGAATTATTCCCATATATATTATAATTTAATGTCTTGACCAGTAGTTTGAATGATGCAAATTCCTAACCCTTGAAATAAATGTTAGAAAAAATTAAAGTGAATATTGTTAATTATTGTAAAAAATGTTGTATTTTGATTATATATAAATTTATTTTATACTAGAATGTTCAATCTATTTAGACTGAATATTTTGTAGACACTGTTAGTGGTCCCTTATTGATTTGTACTCATGCCCTGCTCGGGCCTCCATTGAATAAATCAGCAGATTTCATGTTTATAGGTTAGGACAAGGTTATAAGCCCTATTATTTGGATCTGAATTGGCCATTGTATGTGCATAAAATAGGGGTCATGATATAATTTTCGGTGGATTCATCCATTATTCATTTATTAGGGTTCCTTTCCCTTTGACACTTTTAGCCGGAAATGGCCTATTTATTGTTTGATTGTTGTTTTTACCCTATTTGAGAAATCATTTGTAATGCAGATTTTGGTATATTGTTACTGTTTCTTGTATTTAATATGATATTTTTGTGACTTACTCAGATAAAGAGGGTATCTGTATCCTCCCATTATATGTTAGAACATCACAACTATTATGTAGCATCTTGCATATGAAGAAGCATACATGAGGTCATGTGGTGACCCAGCTCAAAGCACTCATCTAGTGGATACAGGATGGGGATGTTATAGTGGAACTATTGAGTTTTCTTTTTTTTCTAAAGAAAAATTCCAGATTACAGTTCGTCCTTTTTAAATTCATATGAAATTATTATAAAAACCATTGATCAATTGATTTTTTTTCTGGGATAAGTAAATTATTATTTGAAACAATATTTATTATGATAAAGGTAAACATAATAATTTGTTTTTTTAGGTTTAAAAATTTAATATTATTTTTTTCTATTATTTCCCTTAATGGTATATGTTTTATCATCACAAATTTTTAAAACATATTAGTATTTATTAATAAAGAATTTTACTAATTTCATTGTTCTTGTTATGGGAGTTACCTTGAATGAAGAAAGTGATTAATGACATATAACATGTTTTTTTAAAGAAAGTGGACATTATATAGAAGTGAAAAAATTTAATGTCACATATTTCATAACTCTCAAAATTTATTAAAATAAAATATTTTTAGGATGTATGTGATGAGATATATTCTATAAATCATTCATTTTATGGGGAATTTTTTTGAAAGTCGACATAACTTTATAAAAACAAAATTTCAATAAAAATTGGGGTTAATATGATTTAAATAAAGATATTTTAAGACTTTAAGATAATATAATGTGTTAATTAGTATATGGGTTATGATATTATTGATGTAATGGATAACCCTTTTGAAGATTTAAGTGATTTATTTTTATGATGATTAAGTGTATTTTGGTTGACATTTATGGGAATATAGACCTTAGGTTTAGAATGAGTTTTATAGAAAAGGTAACTTGAATAAGAACGAATTTATATTCTGTACACATATTTTAAATTTTATTTATAACCATGAGGTTAAATATGTTAATTGATGTTGAGAAAATTATGGATAATTGAGAAAAAATGTTATTAAAATTTTCAATAAATGTTTTTTTCATATCAAAAACTGTGGAATTGAATATTGATTTGTGAACATTGAGATTAATATTATTTTAGTTGATGTTAAATATTATTATAACATTGATTAATTTTGTAAAAATAATTTATTGAATATATATTTTGGTAATAGTGGAATGTATTATTGTATTTTAGAAAATCGTTATATATTGGAGATTAAATGACTAGAGCTCATACATTTTTTATATGTTACATTATGATTGATTAATTTTATTTAAATATAAATTCTAAGTTGATCATGAATTAATGTGTAACAAAATTTTATCTTATTTTGAGTTTCTAATTTGTTCAAGAATATTTTGGAAGATTTCAAATGTTATGAATTTAAAGTATGATTGTTGTAGATGTTCGGGTATTCAAGTTGTGTTTGTGGATATTAATACAGTAATAATTAATATAAATGATTATTCATATTCGATATTATCATTTAATGTGATAAAAAATATTATTTTTCATCAATGTATAGAAATGGGAGAAATCAATTTTAATCACATTGGGAATAATTTAATACGATGAGTGATTATTTTGGTTCATTGTGCATGGATAAATCATCATTTATAATATGATATAATTAGTGGGTGGAATAATGTTGAATCGAATTTGGAGTAATAAATTGTTATTATGGTATAGATTGGTGTCATGTATGTATATGTTTTCATATTATCTTTCTTGAGGGTAAAATAATTCAACAAATAATCATGGTGATGAAAAATATATCAACTCTTATATTCAAAATATATGACAACAAGGATGGTAATCATAAAAAACATCTTTCACTAAATTGATTCAAATTATGATAAATACATTATAAATAAAATAATTAAGAAATTCTTTGTTTCTAACTATAAACCTTGAAAATAAAATCTAGTTCATATTTATGTTTTTAAATTTTTAATAAAAGGAATCTGATTCTTCCTATGTATTTTTGACTTCCAAATCTTGGAATTGATTCTAAAATTGTTTTACACTCTTTTTCTAGGAATGTGATAAAATTTTGAAGATAAAGATTCCTTAAGAGGCGGAAGAATGTTAAACCATAATATTTCCATTTATGTTCCATTGAAAATGATGCTGGTTTATATAGAGGTTAATAAATGAAAGAATTTATCTTATGTGAAGAACAATATATTATAAAATTATTATCATTTGAATATTGGCATTATAACCAAGGCATCATCTTTGAGGATATAAACCAACATAGGCGCATCATGAAATATATGTTCATATATATTCCATATTTATATTTTTTTATTTGTTCCTATGAGATACATATTTTATTTATTATATTAATAATTAAATAAAATAACAATTTGAACCATTAAAATTATACATGATTAAATTTTCAACAATACAAAATTTTCCATCAATTTCAGAATTTCATTAATAATTTAAATACATTAATTTTATAATATTTATTGGATAAAAATGAAATCATATTTCATATCACAATATCAAATATTTTTTATAGATTTTTTTGGGATTTTGATAAATATATTATCTTTTTGGTTAATAGTTAAATGTATATATATTTTTGTCAACAATTACAATTATATTAAATAGTTTATAGTGTGAAATTATATTTTAGATTGGTTATAATTTCACATTAGGTTCCTTTTATTTAAAAATATCCCTTTAATTAATGTGTATCAACATTATTATATACTTTTGTGTAAAGTCATATTTATACATAAAACATGAATTTTCCCAAAACAATTTTGATTACATTTTTTGGACATATGGTAATATAATATTTTTTTAAAATTTATAGAAATTTAATCATAAAAGAATTTAATTATTTTGAATCATCGTTTTTCTGTTATTTCATATTCTTAATTCTAATTTTAGTTATAATAAATATAAACTGTGCTAAATGATTATCCGAATGTTAATATGTAAAATGGGTTAATATATATTAGTACTATGTTATATGGTATACAAATCAATCTAAAACGTTACATTATTTTATTGGATTATTGGGTATAGGCCATAATCATTCAATATTCAAATATATGAAATTTTAATTCCACTTACCATTGGATATAATATTTATATATTATTTTATGTAAAGCGTAATTACAAAATATTCATATATTTATTTTAATAACTCTAATGAGATTCCATAGACCTGATTATAATGTTTATATGGATATAATATTTTTTCCAATAAATGTATATTATTTTTATAATAATTAAAAAAAATAAAACATTGGATCATATTATTACCTCAAATGCTTATGAAACATTGATGTAATGTTTCGGAAAAGAGTAAAGAACCCATTAAATTTATTTTTTTTAAAAATAAAATCATTAATATATTGATGGAATATTGTATTCACTTAATTTAATAAAAACATATAATTTAATTGGATTAGTGAACTTGTTTAAAATATATTTATATTTTTTTATTTCAGTTATTAAACTAAATTTTGTTAATTCCCTGAAAAATGGTATTAAATAATTTTTTTATGTTTATAAATTACAATTAAAAACCAATAAAATTATAAACTAGCATATTATCATGTAAG
Source organism: Viscum album (assembly GCA_963277665.1). Lineage (NCBI taxonomy): Eukaryota > Viridiplantae > Streptophyta > Magnoliopsida > Santalales > Viscaceae > Viscum > Viscum album. The sequence continues at coordinate 448,726,932 of OY728160.1, forward strand.
GATATATTTTTTTTATAATTAATGTTACATATGAGAAAATATTAATTTTTAGAATTAATTTCATGACCCATAGATTGTAAAAACTATAATACCACTATTATGGTTAAAAGGGGATATAATGGGTTTAAACTAATATATAAGGTTAAACAATTCCACTAATAATGTCCCGACCCGTCCTCGGGACCCGTGCCGTGACTACCCCAAGCTCGCCTCCCATAGGCCAGGGGCTGGCGACTAGCACCATGGCGTAAATCACGAAAGAAGGGGAAGGCATTGCCTTTATAAAGTAAACAAACACCACAGAGTAAGAAAACAGAAGGAAACACTAAGAAAAATTAGTTACAATAGTAGTGTGGAAAAGTAAGTGGCCAGAATACAAACCCAAACTAAAGGTAAAGTACAACTGGAAAGAAAGTACAACACCTGAAAGTAAAGCAGCAACGTCGAGTTGTCCACTGGATGTCCCACCTGGAGGGTGGGTACAGATAGCATCCTCAGTTCCTCGGGTCAAGCCATTTGCTCTGTGTACGTCCCGCCCAGTGGTCCACCTCCAGGTACCGACCTGCTCCACAAGCCTGAACCACGATCAGCGTTGTCCGTTGTCTGCATCCAAAAAAATGTAGTGCGGGCATAGCCCGTGCAGGGATGAGTATACGCTACTCAGTAGGGACCCCGACACCGCCGAAGGTCTCGCAGAACCCACAAAGGGTAATTCACAAAGGAAATATACAATCACGAAGTAACAACAAACACTACTTATGTATATGCCCATACATATACCTAAGTCATCAATTACAGTTCGGCTCCAACACCTAAGCCCGTGTTCAATCACGTCCACACCGGATAGTACATCCCAATCCACACAGGAAAGCACAACACAATCCACATAGGAAAGGAAGTCAATCATATCGAAGATAATGATTAAAAGTCAAGAATTAGCTCACACAGGTACACATAATTTGTAAAGAAAAATGAGATAATCAGATGTAGTTACTGATTCAGCTAGTTGGGACCCACATAGGATACAAGTACTATAGTCATTGCCACCAAACCCACGGAGCATTCCAGTACAGTTTTCGTCGTCGTCGAACCCACGAAGGATTCCAATACGAAAGTCTTCACCATCAAACCCACAGATGATTCCAGCACGGTTGTCGTCACTGCCGAACCCACGGAAGATTTCAGTGTAGTCGTAGTCGTCAAACCCACATAAGATTTCACTTCGAAAGTCTTCACCATCGAACCCACATAGGATTTCAGTATGGTAGTCTTCATCGTCAAACCCACGAAGGATTCCAGTACGGTTGTCATCGTCGTCACAGTCGCAGCCAGCTCTAGGGTTCCCGCACATAGCATGCTCATTTTCGGGAGGGTCCGCTCCACAAGTCAAAAGTGGTCGATACATCAACTGTCACATAATCCGAAATTGATGTATCCCAAAGTTCTGCCTCATTGATAGGAACTCAATGTGAAAGACGACGCGTCAATCAGACGCCCGGTCTGAGGGTTAATGGTTTTTTCGTTCCAGGGGCCTGGTTGTTTTTAAGTCAAAACCAACCCGAACACACACCAACTGCATCCAAAACTCGAGCGGAGTAAGCCAAAAGTCCCATCTCACTAAGAGGAATCAAACAAAGTCGACAGCACGTCAATCGGACGTCCGGAGCTCATGTTATAAGTGTTTCCACTCCGAGGGCCCGGTCGGTTTCGTGTTCAAACCAACCCGGTCGTACACAAAGTTCTCCGAAAACTTGATTGTAATATACCGAAACGACCACCTCGATCCAAGGATCTCCATGCAACTGAAGGTGCATTGATCGGAGGTCCGTAGCCCCTGATATGGGGAAAATGACCGAATGTGGACTGAAAATGGGGGGTCGAGGACCGGCCTGACCCGGCCCCACCCCCCCCCCCCCCCCCCGGGTCGGGCCAACCCAGGACCGTGTCCGACCTGGCTGGGTGCGGCTCGGTCCGGTCCACGCAACCCGGCCTGGCCCGGTTGGGTGGCGCGCTGGCTCGTCCAGCGGGCCGAGCGGGGGACGCGGCGAGCACCGTATCCTGCTCCCCCGGATCCCGCGTGGCCGCGGGATCCGACCGCCTTCCGCTTCGACTTCAGCCAAAGTGGTTCCTCCTGGCTGTGCGCTGGGGCACCTCCAGTGATGTCCGCGGGCCATCGGATTTGCTCTGGTGGTTCTTTTTCAATTCTGTCTGCGCCGGTGTTCATCTCGGGTCCCGTACATTACTGCAGAATCATCAAATCGCGTCTACGGCCCATTCTGTCACCGCCCGTCGATCCCCATGTCAAATAAACAATCTATGGAGTCTTCGAATCGCCTCTGCGGCCCCGACTCCAGCCGCGGTTTCGTTCGGCCTCAACGGCATGGCGCGGCGTGACGGCACCACACTTTCCTTGGCCTTTCTTCTTTGTTTCCGTGCGGTGTCGTTTCACCGCGCTACCTTTTTTCGTGCCGCGACAAACACATCATCAAAGGGGGAGGAGGGTCGGCCGTGTTCATGCGGTCGGGCCCCCTCCCATTAATCCGATATCAAGCGGCTAAGAAAAAGATGTTTGGATGGTCAAGAAAATTCATGAACCAAAAATCAAACCCCTACCTCGTTTAAGTCATCGAACGAGGTTTGTCGCGGGAAAGGGACATTGCGGAAGACAACGTCGTAGAAGGAGGATTGTCGGCGTCGCGGTACATGACTTCGTGGTACACGGCGTCGCGGTACACGACGTCATGGTACACGGCGTCACAGAGAAGAGGACCGTCGACATCGCGGTACATGGCGTCACGTCATCGATCTCCGAGCAATCAGTGTTATTCGTCGTCCTTCGTCGGAGTTCGGCGTTTATCGTCGGTGACGGTGTGTTCTTCGCGTTCCTCAAGGAGGGAGAAGATATTCCTCAAGAGCACAAGAGTCCTCCCTTACTTTCGCACAACGAATCAACCCCTAATAAAATAAGTCTTGTCTTATTTTATTAACACACACGCAATCCATTAATTTGAAAGTCAAACAGATCTCATTCAATTAATTGAATTAATTGAGGAGCGTTTAATATTCAAATTAATTTTGAGGGTTGACTTGCCATTAATTCGGGGTGTGGGTGAGTTACATATTAAAAGAACGAGAGGGAGGTTAAAAAGGGATTTGAAGGGGTGGGGCTCGTGTGGGCCGCACTTCACTAATATCCTACCTAGTGCAGTTAGGATATTAGTGGGTCCCACTCCAACCACCAAGCATAGGTTTAAACTACCCAGAATAGAAATAAAATTGTAGCACAATATTTTATTTCATTCATTAGTTAACCCATTATTTAATAACCTCACTCGTGCAACGCAAATCTGGAAAAGGTGTTCCTAAGAAATTACCGGCGTGGTGATTTCATTAGTGTCCTCGGATTTCGATTCTGAGCACTAGTTCAAAAGTTATGAAAACCCGCTCGTTTGTTCCATGAACGTACCCGAGCTAAACTTCAGAAATTGATTCCGGACACACCGGGCCTCAGAATCAGGTGCCGTCAGATACTGCATTCTAGTAGAATCCCGAAGAAAATTAAGAAAAAATTTCCCTTGAATTTTACAGTCCTTTATAAATAAATTTAGAAATATTATTGGATTAATTTAAATCGATAATATAATAATTATAATATATTATATTTTTTATTTGATCTCATTTTGAATGAGTTTCACACATATTATATATTAAAATATGTTATTTTTACAATACTATCATGCACCTCACTAAAAAAAGGGGACTTCATCTCCTCCCTTCCTCACACATCATGAGACATTTAGAAAAATTATGATATTCCTAAACATAATACCAACGATCATATTTATTCAATAGCGGTTTTCACCTCACTAAAAAACCAACCATGAATGCTATAGGTTTAATACAAATGATCCTTGTCAGAGAAGAGATTTTACTCTTAACTGAGTGTTTTCATGTGTATTTCATATTCAAACTGATACATATATTCAATAACAATGATCATATAAAAAATTAATAAATTATATTATTTTAAATGTTTTTATTTTAATCTCAAAATAGTTATTAATACCTATTTCTATCTTATATGAAATGAAAACAACACCCATTCATACATGTGAACTACCACCTCAACAAAGCGATGTGTTTTATTGTCCAATAAATCCTCACATATCTGGTAAAAAATATTTATTTATTAAAATTAAATACTATTTATGACATTATTATTATTTTTAAATGAAATGGAAAAACCTACCTTATTACCCTTTAATTCATTTGGAATATTATAATATTTTTAATTCATATGTGTAGAATACCACCTCCATAAAAGGATGTGATTCATTTTTGATTTCCACATCACATAGATGGTTATAATGAAAAAAATATGAAAAAATATTTAATTTATAATATAATTAGGATAATATAAATGTTAAATATTCAATATATTATATTTTTCATCCAATCAAAAAATGCATTCTTTTCTGGTTTGTTAGAATGGACTATCAGTTTCATGATTTGACATATTTTACTTTTCATGTAGAAATCCCATGTAAAGTTATACTCTACTATAAAAACATCCATTAAGAGAACAATAAATTTTATTTATCATCACATGAAAATCATTCACTACATGATCTTGGATAAAAGCCCTTTTCCTTTATCATAACTAAAATAGAAAAAAATAAAGCGGTCCTTTACGAGTTCCAAAAAGTGTTGATGAATTGGACCATTTTTAGTGATGGAATTTTGCACCCCTAAATGAACTATTTACCAGCACTTATAAAAGTGATGATAATTGGTCATATATATGAACTTATAGAACTGTTTACACTGGTCATTTTATCATCACATTTATGAGCACTGATTATATAGACAATTATCATTGGTTGTATGAGGGGTGATAAATTATACCTTTATAGGTGATTTTAAAATCACCGATAATGGGACATATTGTATTGTGTTGTAAGATCACACTGCAACACCAATTCAATGTTCTATAATAGCACACCTTAACACCAGAATCACACCATATATAAACAAAAAGATGTACCAATACATGATTTAAATGAAATGAAATTTTCCACATAAACACAAGAAAAAAAATTTATTATAGAGATTTAAAACATTAGATCAAACAATTAAATAAATAAAAATTATTACATACATTAAAAAACATCTATTTTCATTTATCATTTAACATTGAACCAATTAATTCTATTTTAAAAAAACAACCTTGTTTGAGAAAAATGAAACACCTTTATAAAAAAATTCTTTTATTAGTAATATTATAACAAAATAAATTAACAGAATGTATTAATTTTACTAAAAAATATGTCAATTTTAAATAAAAAGATACACATTGAGTTATACTGGTCACACCGCACATTGGATTGATGTGTACCTGATTCCTACACATCAAAAATGAAAAATGGATAATTTTAATAATGTATCAAAATAATTTGAATGTTTTTGTTTAGTTTTGAGAATTTCATTTTGTTTTTCAGAAATATTGATGTCAATTTTAAATAAATACGCACTTTGGGTCATACTAGTCACACCATTCATCATATTGAGTTGAAATTGATTCCTTTATGTCACAAATCACATATGTATTTTTTTCATATAGTATAAAAATAATATGAATATGCTTACTCAGTTTTGAGAACATCACTTATCTTTTTTAATAAATTGTCATTTTAAACATGAAGCACACACTTTTACTCGTACAGAGGACATTGTGAATTGGATTGATGTGAGACCACATTCTACATGTCACATGTGACTTATGAATCAACGCTCTATTTTTTCCATAGAATCCACGATTGTTTTTTTCATTCTCAATGAGTTAAAAATTTCAAAGTCAAATATTTATTTTAAAGAGTTAACAGACACATCGATTTTTTTATCTTTTTGACTAAAAAAATGTCAATTTTAAATATAACTAAGTACATTGATTCATACTCACCACATAATGTGTCAGATTGAGGTTAATCTGATTCCTACATGACCCAGAGTCTTAAGTAAATCCAAAGTTTCTATTTTTCCATGATTTCCATTTACTTTCATTGTTGTACTACCGACACTGTTTGAGCAGCTTCAAAAAACCACATCAACTTGGTAAAATGATTCCATTAGTATAAGAAGACAATTATTATGAGTTATAATAAAAAATTAAATATAAATATGACAAAATACATTATTTCATGGGAAACATATTTTACAATGAAAACAAAAAGTTTACATCTATGATTGAACTATAGAGGTAACTTGAAGAAATATGATAAATTTCACCACCATAGGGGTGAATGGTTTTGAGGTGGAATATATCAATGGATTTTTTGGTGATGAATTCTATAAAATACAGATAGATTACACTGACTCAAAAAAAATTATCCATATATATAAGAGAATAATTATTGTGTGAGTAAAACAAAATAGAAATAAACTGAAAATAAATATGATGGATTACATTAATTCTATGGGAAATGATTTTACTGAGAAATCATCAAGATTACCTGTGTAATTGAGTAGATGTAGAATAATTTATCTTCCTACTGTGTGATTGGTAGTAACATGAAATAATGTGATAAATGAACTAATACTATGGTGAAATGGTTTTAAGGGATAAGAATCAAGAATGTTGGAAAGACCTCCCCAACATGAACTAAATAATCTAGATGTAAAAGATAACCATTATTATTTTATTAATATTAAAAATTTATATGAAACATAAATTTAAAATAATTAAATAATTCTATGGAAATTTATTTTATTGAGAAAACATAAATATTACCTCCATAATTGAGAATAGGAAGTGCCATTTCTCTCCATGAAATGTATTGGATGTAACATGAGATATAGTTATAAATGATCCACTGTTTGGGTTATAATGACTAAGGGGGAAAAATCATGAATGTTTTACAAAGAAACCAAACTAGAGCAAAATAATCCACCTATATTAGAAAATAATTATTATGTGAATAATACTAAAAATAAATAAATTAAACATAAATATGAAATAGTAAATTAATTATTTGGACAATAACTTTACTATGAAAAGATCAAGATAGCCACATTAATTGATTAGAGGCAGCATAATTTCTCTTTTTAACAAGGCAGTAAAGGGAACATGAAAAATGTGATAAATGAAACACTATTGAGAAGAAAAGGTTTTGAGGTTTCAGAAGAATGAACGTTGAGAAGGGAACCTGATTCGATTAAAAGAAACCACATGTATAAGAAAAAAATTTCATTGATTAATACAAAAAATAAATAAATAAAACATAAATATTAGAAATTTCACTAATTTTATGAACAATGAATTTACTTTGAAAAAATAAAAATTTCCACTATGGTTTAGCATAAACAATTTTGTTGCTCTCCCTAAAACGTCATGACACAAATATTGAAGTATTCTAAAATAAAAAAACACTATAAACTATAATGTAAATTATATAAATGTTTAATAATATAATATTCTTGTAAAATAGAATAATTATATCGCAACATTACAATTACATATTTACAATGGGTTTCCTTCATTATTGATTGTTCTTCAATCATGTGTTAAAGACAATGTCTGCATGTATAGTCAAACATAAAATTTAAAATATTTTAATGCAGTAGAGAATATATAATTTTTTTTCTGAAAAATATAATATATTTAAAAAGATATTACCTTCTCATCGAAACCTCTTTCTTTTTATAATGGTTACAATGATTTGGCTCTACTATCGAGAATCCAAATCCCCCATTTGTGACCCCAAAAATGTACAAGATATTGTTTACATTGGGATTGACATTAATGGATTTAGATATCCCAAGGAAAGGGTCTCCCTCAATTCATTTTTCATTTGACTCAACACTTGTATTAGTAATTAGTTGGATAATCAATAAATTATTCTTAGTTGGATTATTGACATAAAATATATACACGAATTCTAATTCAATTATAAAAAACTCATCTTTTTACCCTTCCACACTAAAATTCACCTTCACAAATCCACTTTCAAAATCATTCAATCCATTGAAATTGCCAACCCATTTTCAACAGAAAAGATGAAATTTAAATTTTATATAATCCACTAATATAACTATTCAATAATTCCAAAAAATGACATGTTTTCATGAATAGGATTTCTATCGTTGGAACAAGATATGTTCGTCAATTAATCGATAATCATAACACCACGTTTTTCACCATACAGATGTCATCATGTTATTTTTTGTAGAATGTATAACTATTTATTTGAAAACCATTTTATGATATAACATTTTCATTCGGTCCTCCGGTTATCCATTGAATTTGTTCGCCAATTAAATCCTAATTTTTAGATAACACTTTATTAATTCTATCTCTTAACCATCTTATAAACTGTTGATAATGTGAATTTGATATCCAACATTCAGTACATGATGGTATTAAAAATCTAGTAACTAATTATTTGTATTCAATGTGTGGATCAACATCTTTATTATTATTTAATATGTAGATATGTGCTTGGTCTAACTCTGTCAATGTAATTGTTACAATATCTCTTCTAAAAATCCATTTTCCAATAAGGTAGTCATTATGATCAGATTTTGGGAGATCGGTGTTTTCAACATATGATTGGTAAACATTATATAATTCAATATCATCTTCAACACTATATCATTCTACCATAAAACCTTTTATAATACTTAGATTCTTGGCATACCCCTTCAAAATAATCATATACCATTCAATGGTATACATCCATTTCTATTAGAAAAGACCACATAGTTGAACCTATATGACCAAAAAAATCATCCACTAGACCATTATATAAAATTATGATGAAGGTATGAACTTCTATAATTCACATAATATTACTGTAATATCCTTATTCCTGATGTGGAAATCTTTTGGGTCTACAACTTTACTAAACATGCCTTTTAAAAAGAATATGATTCTGGGTAATATATGTCATTAATTTTTAGGTATAATGCATTGGAAAGAAACAGGAAATAAATCATTCAACAAAACATGGTATTCATGTGATTTTAGTCCATGTGACATCAAATTATTCATTGACATTACATTCTTTATATTTGATGATTACACCTGTTGAACATTTACACTAGTAAAACAAAGAAAGTTTTAGTTTTCCTATATGGATAGAATGAAAGATGTTAGAGGAATAAATTCCCACATTTCACCCTTCATGAGTACAAAATTGTATCACTCCAAGCTTCCAGGGTATGTTTCCCTTTGAATATTGAAATTCCTTGCGTTGTATGCAACTTCTAGTTCTAATACAACTCGACGAATCAAACTAGCCATACTGAATAGTAATACCCAGTTTTTGAAATTTTGTATATTTTATTTTTCAAAATGGAATTTATTTTTGGATTCTTAATATCAAAATTATATTAGGTATAATTTTGCGTATTTTTCAAAAAACATTAAAATTTTAATGAATAGTGAAAAACACTGCATAATTGTTTAAATCCAATTTTTTTAAATAATTATTTATTTCGTTTAAATTTATTCATTGTGAAAATAGATACATAATACCTATATTTGTTCGATGTAATTCGTTGGAGTCATTTTAAAATAAGAGTAGATGTATCAAATTTTATTTATCATTTTAATGTCTTTTACCCACCTATTAGGCACATTTGCAAATTTTCATAATACATAATTCTAACAGTTCTATAAAATGAATTAAAAAAAACAGAGATACATGGTTGATTTTAGTAAGTAAAATTTGGTTCAATAAGGTGAAAATAATATTTGGTGAATAATACCTTTTGTCTTTTTTACCACGTTTAAAAGTAAATAGGAGAATTAAAGGAAGAAATGATATTATTATTACACTAAAACATGTCCAAATTCTATTGGATATGTGTATTTGAACCAAAATAAACCTTAAAAAGAAAATATGATCCTTTTGGTTCACTTGGATATGATTAGAACATTTATTATTTTTTAATTTAAAGATGAGTTAAAAGTGTAAAATTCTAGTTTTTATAACTAAAAAATTTCTATTATAGAGTTATACATAAGATAAATTCAACTATAAATATTAAACAGAAAACTAAAATGATTTTCTACCTAATATTATTTTCTTTATAATTTTTAGACATTAAAATATTAAATTTATTTATGAAACAATGATGATGCATTAATTACCATATTAATGAATGTTTAAAATAATTGATATTTAAATTATTAAAATAATTGTAAATTGATACTTTTGAGGCCTTCCATGATTTTTTAGGTAAATATGACATGTTAGTGTTGATTAAATATGTTTTTTTGAAGTAATAATGTTGTTATGACTTTAACAAATACAAAATACCAAATAGTGTCAAAATTTATATTAATGAGTTTTAAAAAAATACTATATTATTAATTCATATAATATTCTTAAAAATATAAGGCCCATCCAAAGAACATATATAAGGTTATATAATTCAATAATTAACCACTTGGGGTTCTCTATGAATTTTATTATATATTTATTAACCATTTAATATAAAAATAAAAGAATACATTTTAAAAGTTGAACTATTTAACTAAGAGTTAAATCTAAAAGAAAAGGTTAATATGATAACCTAAACATATCTAAAACCTATTGTATGAGAGTTTTTCGACCCATCCTCTCCTTATCCTCAAAATAAATACTTTTGGAGACATTATACACCAAATATAATTTTATTATGAAATAATATTTCAAGCTATTCCTAATGTGACCCTCACCACTCTTTTAAAAGGGTACATTCCCTTCTCTCTAAATCTCTCATCCAAAGCCATTTGGAACGGAAAAACCCTACTAAATTATCCTCCCAAAAATGATAAATTCAACCTAGAGGCCTTATATTGATCATAATTCCAACCTAAAGATCCCTTTTTATCAAATCAAATGGATGAACCTGAAAAAGATGAAATAATTTCATCACCTCTTTCAATGTTCTTTTCTTCTTACACTTCATCTTTCTTTTTTATTTCCATTCAAAAATAATAAATCTAGTTCCTTTTACATAATGTGATGTTATTAATAATATGTTAAAACCTTATTCATTATTCGATCCTTTCTATGAAGGAAAAATTCACCAAATGTGCATACGTACAACTTACCATCTCCACGTCGTGGTGTAGTTTTTTATTCAACACTTAATTATTTGGATGGGGATAATAATGATTATAATTGATCTAAGTAATAAATATAAAATATTAATTATTATGTATATATTATATACCATCCATTTACATATGATTTCACCATCAATAAAATGATATCGTTGCTCGTGCATACGTACGGGTTACCGTCTCCATGAACACGATGAGATTAATTCCCCATCGTATTCATTCAAGAATTATTTTAATTTTATGATTAAAATAGTTTTTTCTAACATAATATAATTATTTATATGAATAAAATACATCCTGTTCATAAAAAACATGACTTACATTACAAAAAATATAAAGGAGAGCGAATCAGTTAACACCAAAAATAGTAATACCACTAATCTTTTATTAACAATGAAATATATGAAGATCATATATGATATCATATTTATGTATGTGGTTCATGTATATATTATAAAAATCATTTAACAATTATACAGGAGTTAAACGTTCCAATGAACAAGGAAAATTACAGTGTATGAGTAAATTTTACAAGCTCTATATTATACGAGGTTGTTTATACGTGAGTATCTACTGGGATCTCCTTAACATCCACATCCGTGATTCTTAAAAATATGTTTCAAAACATTTTTAATATTTACTAGACTATGGTTTAAAGTCATTTATAACCTTGTTTTATTTTTTATAAATTTTTTTTAATGTAATCTTTTGGTTGTTTTCTAAACAATATACATTATGACATTTTTGAAAAATTAAGGTATGAATGTTTTTTAACTTATATGGTGGGTGCGGCTATTCTCTGCTGTTTTAACACCTTTGATGATTCCCTTACATTCTTATAATAATATTTTAAAAATAAATTATTTCTTTTATAATTTTTTGACTTTTAAATGATTTCAAATTTCACCAAAATATTTTTGATTTCATCTATGTCAACATCCTTTGATGGATTATACAACTGATTGAATTTAATTTATTATGATACAATATTCCATATTGTATTGATGGTTTAGTTATATGTTTAAATTTTAATGAGTTATTGTTATACCATTAATTTTTTCGGTTAATGTATTATCATTTTGAATTCTAGTTTTAATACGAATGTTTTTGTTATGTTTCAAAAATTTATATGAGGAATGCATTAGACATAGAAAGTGACGGGTGGAGCCCACTATAGCACCTCGATGAAATGGTAGGTATCATGAGACAAACAGGTGTATTAACACAAGGCATTGACAAAAAAATTTGTATTCTTGGCACGATGCCTTGACTATGTTTCTAGGATGTTCGACATTATGCATTACATTATTATGAAATTGGATATTGATATTTAATTTGATTATTCGAAAATTATAATATACATGTGAATAAATTAATGGAATTATTTTATTTATATTTCCCATATTATACTAAATTTTATGTTTCAAAGGTTTTTGTTTTAGTCTAATACTTTTCCCTAAATGTTAATGCTTATTTATGAAAGATTACTCTATATTGTTATCCTTACAGAGCATATCAGCTCACCCCTTTATATGTTTTATTTTTCCTTTCATGTGAAGAATTATTATTTGGTTGAACTGCAGGGATAGGCTAAGAGATATAAGTGTGTTCAATGGGGAAAAATGTTGTTGTTTTTTTTATTTCATCATGTAATATAAAACATATGTATGTATCATATAATTCAAAGGCTACTAATCTAATTGGTCTTTTGAGACATGATCATTTGTGATCATACCAATGTAATGTAACAATGAACTAACTCGTGGTAACTAGGGTCAGAGCATTAAATTTTTTATCAGATTATGTGTTGTAAAATCATTGGAAACAATATTTAGAAAAACTGTGATTATAGAACATTACCCTATGATAGACATTGAGGATAAGTATTGGAGAACTTCCTAGAATTATGGTAAAGTGTATATTTCATTTATTTTCCAAGAAATACATCTATTTATAGGTACGAGTAGGTAGAGGCAGCACAAGAACATATGTACCTAGGAGTTAAAATGTCGACAAAGAGTTTTGGGATTGAACCGAGGTATCCTTGTACACGACAACAGGCCTTACAACACTCTTGGTTAGGAAACTCCCAGTGTATATTCATAGGATGATTCACTTTTTATTTACAAAACATTATGAAGGATTTATGAGTATATAATTCCTTCAAGAATTTTTTTTATTATGGATTATATCCATAAACTATTGAATTTATGATAATTGTTTTAAATGTTTGGAATTATGTATTGAGATTTACCAACTAATCAAGTGTATGAAATTGTTTAGAAATGGAACCTAATGGAAGGAATAGAAACCAAATCAATGCATGTAATCCATGTACGGACATCCCTCCTACTCAAGATAATTATAGTGTAGTTGGTGATGCAACTGGTGTTTATCATATTATCACTATACTGGGGCAACTCATTAATGTTATGAATAATAATCGTACCCATATGAAGCACCCTGATCCACAACATTGAGAATCAATGTCAGATATCTTCACAAGGAAAAATACACCAAAATTAAATGGGACTACAAATCCATTTGTAGATGGTCAATGGATAGGTTATTTAGAGAAAATATTTCATGCTTTCAGGAGTAGAGAAAGGGAAAAAGTTTTCATGGAAGTTTATCGACTCAATGGAGATGCAGATAATTGGTGGTCCTTAATTCCAAAAAACGATGATGAAAAGGTATAAAATAAATAATTGAATGAGGTTAAAGATATTTTCTTTGAAAAATAATTTCCTCGTAACCTTAGAGAGGATATGGAAATAATGTTTCTTAGTCAGAGGCAAATGTATGATGATAATGTTGCAGTGTAAGAGGCTAACATTACAAGGTTAGAAAGGCATGCTATAGATTATATATGTAACCCAAGGAGTAAGATTGATCAATTTATTGATAGGTTAAAACAATTTCACTATCAATCATTAGTATCTCAATTATTCTCATATTATAATGATATTTTCTCATGTGCTATCAAGACAGAAATTTAATTCACTACTTCTTATGAAATTAAAGCAAATTAAGAGAAGAGATCTACTGATAACTCTGGAAATCGAAATACTAGATGAAGGGAAAATTTGAATTTCTATTTTGTAGTAAATGTGGGAAGAAACACCCCAATACTCTCCTGGAGGGAATGAGAGTCTGTTACAAGTGTGGTGAAAAAGGATACCATGCTCATTATTGCAATAGAATAAAAGAGGCTATCAATGCTGAATGTTACAATTTTATAGAATAGGGGAAATATGAAAATGAATGTCTTAAGCTCCATGTAAATATACCTCAGAAAAGGACAAGGGAGCAAGGATAAGCTTATGTGATCCCTACTACTGAGGTGGAAGCTCCGAATGATGTGGTGGAAGGTAATTTAATGGTTTCCTCAAATGTTTCCAATTCTTTATTTGATTATGGATCATCAAACTGTGTCATATCTTCCCAGTTTTCTAAGAAAATTAGATATTTCAAATTTTATTTAACAAGGTAGTTTTTAATTAAAACTCATAAGGAAGTATCATTACAACAATGTTTTATCAATTAGTTCCCATTAGGGAATATGAATGTGCATTATCTGTTGATCTCATCGTAACACCCAAGATATAATTTTATATAATCATAGTTATGCATTGGATTTCTTACCATGATGCAAAAAATTATTCTAAGAAGAATGAATTTACAATTTTCGATGATGATGAGGTGTACCTTATCTTTAGAGTTAAAACGTCACCATATGATTTTTACCATGATCCACCCCCAGTAACTCTACTAAATTCAATTATTGTTGAGGAAGAGAATGACGTAATTATGGGTGATGAATGAAATGTTCAAATAGAGGATGTGCATATTGTCAAGAATATGATTATGTGTTTATAGAGGATTCACCTAGATATCCTCTAAAATTAGGAATTGAATTTTCCATTGATTTAATTCCTAGTTCAAAGCCCATATTGAGGACCCCTTATAGAATGGCCACTATGGAATTAGTGGAACTAATGAAAAAACTATATTAATTGAGTAATAACGGATTTACTCTCCCTAGTGTTTCTCCATGGGGAGCACCTATTCTTTATGTTAAAAAATGTATTTATCAATGAGGTTGTGCATTGAGTATAGGGATATAAATCCTATAAAAATAAAGAACAAGTAACTATTACCTTTAATTGATGATTTATTATATCAACATCTTGGATATAAATATTTTTCAAAGATTGATCTTCGATATGGATATCATGAGTTGTGCATGAAAGGAGGAATACATTCCAAAGACAGTATTTCGAACCAAGTACGAGCATTATGAGTCTAGATTAATGCCTTTTAGACTGACTAATTCACCCTCTATTATCATGGATCTAATGAATAAAGTTTTCAAGGAATATATTTATGACTTTGTAGAGGTATTTTATTGATGATTTCTTGGTATAATTCAAAATCTATAAATATCATGAAAATCACTTGATCATTATTCTAAAGACTCGTTGAAGTACTTAATTATATGGTAGGTTTAGAATGTGTGAATTATGGCTTCAAGAGAATTCTTTTCGTGCCCAGATTGTCTCTAAGGATGGAATCTATGTTGTTACTTCAAAGACAAAGGCATTCCAATAAAGGAAAACACCGAAAAGTATAACTACGGTATGTAGTTTTATTGGTTCATAAAGTTATTATCGGCGCTTCATCTCAAAATTTTCCCGATTGGAAAACTCAGTAACAAAACTCACATGTACTAGGGTTAAATTTGTTCTGTAAAAAATAGTGTGAACAATTTTTTGAAGAACTAAATAGAATATTATTAAATTGACCTATATTGACTCTACTATTTGGGTATGATGGATTTTTAACTTACAGTGATGCATCATAGAAAGGACTAGGTTATTTACTTATGAAGATGATAGAGTTATTTCCTATGTATTATGGTGGCTAAAAATCAATGAAAAAAACGATCCCACTCATGATCTTGAGTTAGAAACTATAATATTTGCTCTAAATATATGGAGATACTATCTCTATGGTGAAAATGTGAGATTAAAACTGATCACAAGAAATTGAAGTATATTTTCTCATGAAAAAACTCATCATGAGGAAAATTTAATCGCTTCAACAACTCAAATATTATGATTACACTATAAAATACCACTCATGGAAGGAAAATAAGGTTGAATATTTTTTTAGCCTAAAAATCATGGAGTTATGAACAAGATGAGAGTAGAAATGGATCATATGTACTTGGATGTATTAAAAATGTATATGGTAATAATCATAGAAGTTGAAACATCAATAATTTTTCAAATGTTTGCAAATCCATCATTACAAAAATGGTAAAATGTTCTTAAACTATTGATTAGGAGTTAAAAAAAATTAATCTTTGAATGATGGGAGAATAGCCAACTTCACATATGAAGATGGATTTTTTATATTTGTGAAGAGACATTGTGGTCCCGACATACCTGATCTAAAAATGGAATTGTTGGATGTTTCTCACAGCTCCAATTTCTCAATACACCCTAGTATAATTATGATGTATAGAGATCTGAAGGAATATTTTTGGTTGGACAACATGATGGTGGAGATTTCTAAATTATATGTCAAGATGTTTGGTTTTTCCATAGGTGAGGCAGGAAGACAACATCCTAGAGGACTCATGCAACTTCATCACATACCTTAGTGGAAATGGGATGGAATTGTAATGGAATTTTTCAGGGGGAAACCAATGACTCCTAGGAGGAACGATGTAATATCGGTCATTATTGATCTTTTTACCAGGTCAGCACATTTTCCTGCTATAAGAGAAGATTTACCAATTGAACATTTTGTAAGACTATATATTTAAACCAGTTATCTATAAATTTTAATAAATATAATATATTTTCAATTCATGGATGAATTTATTTATTATATAATAAATTTGAACATCTTATAGAAAAAACACACTGAGCACGGTTTGGGTTAAACTACTATTTTTGGAAATTACATTCACTTTTAATAAAATTAATTTTGAAAAAATATGTAATTTTATATTTTATAAATTATATAAAATATTTTGAATAAATGGGTGAAATTTATTATATAATTATCTCTTTAATTGATTATTAAATGAGAAATTACTTATGATTGAAAACGACATAACATAATGAATACTAAATATTTTAAAATAAGAATCCTAAGAGTTAAGGAACAAAATGATTAAGACAGGTTTATAAATATGTGGTGAAGATGTGGATTGACTATATCACCCCTTGAAACATATAGTTTTAAATTTAATTGAAAATTTAAGTAATATTGACCACCCAGTTGTAAATACTTTTCATAATTTTCAACAATGGTACTCACCCTAAACTATAAAAAGGCACTCACTCTACCCACTTCTATTATCCTCTCATGCCATTTAGATTTACCAATATATACCATAATTAATTAAATGAATCCCTAACATAATACTATAATCCTTATTATATAAATAAAATGTTTAGTGTATTTATTGATAACCTAAGTAGGATAACCAATAAATTTGATGTTTGACCGAGTATGATAGAATTCAATACTGAAGGTATGGTATTTTTTTCTCGATATTAATTTTGTGAGAAAAATTCTAAATCCAAAAATTCTTTCTTATATTTTTCATATATAATTCCAAGTAATGAATTTTTTTAATATTCTACTAAAATATTTTGTGGTTTAATTTTCCATTTCAATACCTCTATTTCATGTGGTTTACAGATCCATTGTTACCAAATCGATAAAGGATTTTTTCTCCATTTTAGTTATTAGAGACATAGGTAATGATATAAAAATATATTATATCATGTGTTTTATATAAATCCAGTTATAAATTAATATCATGAATTTATCTATCCTCATGTTATTTTTTATTCTATTTTATGTTGTTCATTCATGGGGAATATGATTCATTATTACCAACGTTGTAAATATTTATGTTACAATCTCATCATTTATGAAGATTGTTATTAATTAAGTCTCAAATGTTGAAAAATCATGATCAACCGATAAATATGTCTAATGAATTTTCTTATCACTTTGTTATTAATGATATCATCGTGTTTTTGTGTCATTTTTTCACTCATTGGTACATAATATAATTAAGAAAATGTTTTTATGGAAATTCAACATTATTTCTATTTTCATTTGAAAATATATTTGATTTAAAAATAATTTTTTAAAATAATTGTTTAATTTTATTATACTCTTAAAAATTTATTAGTAATTGGGTTTTGAAAAAATGTTATCGAATGAATCATCATGTTATTTTACAAAAAAAATCATATGGATATTAATAAAAATTTGAAAAAATAATTGTTTAAATTACTGCAAGGAATGAATAATATTTATCTCTATCACAACCACTTAAATAATTAAAGAATAATATACAGTTTTTCATGATTGGTTTCTAATTAAAATTATTTCGAAATATGATTTTTATAAAATAAATTTTCATATAAGAAACTATATTTTCTTCAAGAAAATATTTAAATTATTTTTGAAGCTCTATTTAGTTTTTTCAATGTGGTAATGAATGAAATGGATTCAAAAAATATTTAATGTTTTAAAAATGAATTTTGAGTGAGTTTTTATTTTCATAAAGAAAATATCCATGTGATATTTTAAAATCATTCTTCATTTATGATGACATCATATGATATAGTTTTGGATTTACTAGGGATATTATCTAAGGGAACCATTCACTATATTTCTTTTAATGGTTTATGTTTTTTTGTTAAAAGAGGGTTATGAACCTGTTTATCTTGCATGGGTTATAACATGAAGAAATTACTATGAAACCATCTTCTTTTTCGGGTTTATTCTATGATTAAATGATTATGAATGCAGTCTGTTTTCCATAGGTTATGATATAATGAAATAGGTATAATAACCATTTGATTTAATTATTTCTGTTATGATTAATGTTTATGATCTTGTTTAATGCATAAATATGGTTTTAATTATGAGATGTGTTAGACCTATATCCTACTTTAATTAATTTGGTAACTATGGATTTCTCATAAGAATATATACTATTCTTGAAATTGATTACATGTTCACAATGATATGCTTGATCCTAATTTAATGATCATAATGTTAGGTGTAAACCCAATTACAAGTTCAAATTTCATTGTCTGAACTGAACTACATTGTCACTATAAGGACCCAACCTTAAACATT
This sequence comes from Viscum album, assembly GCA_963277665.1. NCBI lineage: Eukaryota > Viridiplantae > Streptophyta > Magnoliopsida > Santalales > Viscaceae > Viscum > Viscum album. Next base: position 448,746,223 of record OY728160.1, read on the forward strand.
GCACAATATCGATTTAAAAGAATAACTCACATTGAGGATCTTTTCAGGTTTAGAGTTTTAGAGAATTAAGCCATAACTAATACATTACATATCAAGAATTACAATGTCGACAATTCTTCTCAGTTTCAATTTTTTTCAGAAAATAAAAACTCTTGAAAAACAAGTTCCATGTCTAGTTCTATGTTTTTTATAGGATGACTCTTCCTTGATCCAATCCTTGACACTATTTATCATTAAATCCTATGAAAAACATTTCAACACTTGGGATGAGCATTAAAATCTCAGTAAGGGATAGAAAACAAATAAATAAAACCTTATTTCATCATTACATACATGAAATAATCTCTTTAACATACCTCATGAAATCATAAGAATTATGAATGACACATACAAATAATAAATCATAAAGGTCACTTGTGGCATCCATATCATACTTACATTGTATCTATCACATCTACATATGGAGTTCGATTTGGAATACCCATCACAATATATTCCCTAAATCTACTAGGAGAAACATTCACATTTTCCTCTATCATGTTACCCAATACATTAGAGAGCTATCTTGGGCCCACCCACCCTATGTTTATCATGGAACCACCCATATATGCAAAAAATGTCAAGGAACCATAACATATAAAACAATCATAATGGAAAGATAACATTTCCACATTTGAATCACAATATATCCTTTAAAGATATTGAAATAATAAATTTTTTATCAAGACCATTTTCAATACCAAAATACTAAAAAATGGTATATAGTATTTACATTCCATTAAAAAAACACTACGGCTTGTTAAAGAAGCCGAAGATTAAATAATAGTCCTCGCAGTAGAAAGGTAATTGTCACCACCTACATTAAAAAGAAACATACTTTGTAAAGACTCAAAATTTCCATTCAATCTGTTTTTAAATATATTCTAATTTTACTAGTCCGCAAAAATTGACGGCACGTGATTCTGAGGCTCGGTGTGCCCAGAATCAATTTCTGATGATTTCTTTGGGTACGTTTAGTAAACGTACGAGTGGTTTATTATAAAATTTGAACCGGTGCTCGGAACAGAAATCTGAGGGTACCATTGAACAGGTAGTGCCAGTTTTCTCTTATGGAGACATTCACATCGATGGAAGATGGTCGAGGGAAAAAGTTAGTTTTTGGGTTTTTGTGGAAACAATGAAATAAAATAAACATAATTTTATTTTATTCTAAACTTACATGTGTACATTTTAGGCGGGGTCCACCGGAACTAAACCTCTATTTGGATATTAGAAGTGGGGACCACCAGACCATAACCTCCCATGAGGGGTTATGGTTGTGGGGACCACCACACCTTAACCTCCCATGAGTGGTTATTGTGGTGGGGACAAGCTGATAGGTCTCAAACCCCCTTTAATTGGGAGAACCCTCTACTCTCTAATAAATGTGGGGGAAGCGTCTTCAACACCTCCACAATTTAATAGTGTTAACACACAATATTAAATTATGCCAACACACCCCCTTTAATTAATTGATCCAACACATCAATTAATTAATTAAACCATTTCGAATATTATTCCAATTACTTAATATATATCTTAATCAATTTTATTGAGGATATTATTTAATTTTGGTGGAATTGGGTGGGAAGAGGAGCTTTGGAAAAATATCCCTTTTAAGAATGCTCCACTGACGATGAAATCCGACGAGGAACGCCTTCGACTAAAAAAAGACAATGACTTCGACTGTCTTCAACATAACTTCCTTCGACATAGGGTGTGTTTGTCAACAACGAATCAACATCCTCTTTTTCATGCCAACGTAAACCAACATCGAACAAGGTTGGGTTTTTAATTGTGTTTGATATTATTCCTTTGTATCTTTCCATCTAAAAACAAATAACATGGATCAAGTTATTATCAAGTTGATTAGTAGATGTTTTTCTTGTGGGATTAGAATAAATTGTTGAGGGAATTTGTAATGTTTTATTAATTATTTTATTAACACTTCCATGTTATTCCCCCTTTTAACTTTGTGGGGTTGGGAATAGAAAATATCGAGGAACTATGGGAATTGATGTTTTAAAATATCATCCATGCTCATTCTTTGTTTATGTTTTTTATGAACCGATTTTTATTAATATAAACACTGAGGGTGCGGGACAAACTAATATGGCCTGAACCCCCGCCATTCTTCTTAGTGGTACTTTTCGATGTGGAGGATGGCGACAACGCCGTTGAAGGCGACGAAGGCAATAGCCGCGCCCCTTGTTTCCTTCATGCCCCGCGCCGCCCCCGCGATGCTCCGGCACCCCGGCCGCCATGGCTCCACCCCACAGGGCTGAACCAAGTTACCAGCCGGCCATGCCCCCCGCCAGATTGCACAGCCCGCTGGCATCCTGAGCCCCCCCGGCTTGCGCCGCCCAAGTCACACCCACCAGCTGGCCTCCCGAGCCATTGTGGCCGCGCCAGCCCATCGGCCTTCTGAGCCTCCTAGGCCACCCCAGCCCGCTGGCCCCTCATGTACCCTCGATCGTTCCAACCCACACCCTCATTGTGCCCCAGATGAACCCGCCCCACACCCTGGGCAAAACTAGCCATGTGCCCTGGGCCGAACCGGTCCCGCGCCACGTGTCATGCCTCCCTCGTGACGCCCTCCGGGCCAAGACGCACAGACAGGGCCCTTCGGACCGAGTCACCCCAACGGCAACCTCCAGGACAAACCGCCCTCCCCCGACCCACAGTCAGTCCGCGCCCCCACCTCCGGTCTATGCTCTCTCTGCTCTCTGTGGCCCCTCGTGATCAACTGGTTGGGCCCCGCGGGCCAGGGCGAACCCAACAGACTGGACCACCCAACGGGCCGTACAAGACCGAACCGGTTAGGCCGGGTCGGGTAGGGTAGGTTCGACCGGGTCGGACCAGGCTGGGTGGGGCCGGGTCGGACCGAACCCCGACACACTATGACCCATTACTTTTTTGGGTCATATCTTTGGCATCGGACGACCGTTTGATGAACCATTAGAGGTGCTTGTAATCGTGGAGCATGATGGTCCCTTTTAGTATACTACACTGGAGTTTTGGATTGAGATGGGACACTGTCAGGTAAGATTGAGCACCAATCCAACCGAGCCCCAGGGACTGGATGACTAATAACTCATAGTTCGGGTGTCTGATTGACGCTCCGTCTGTTACATTGAAATCCCTATGACGTGGCGGACCTTTAAGATACATATTCTTGGGACTTATCGATAGTTAGAGTATAGACCATTAGCTCATAGAGCGGATCCTTTTGGAGACGAGCGAGCATAGTGCAGAGACCTAGTAGCTGGCTGAGACCTAACGACTGTTGACTATTTGACTCAAACTGACTCTACTAGTCCAGCAGGGAGCTCCTTGTTGTCACGGAAGACCCAAGGTGGAGGAGCGTTCTTGGTGATGTGGTAGACCCACAGTACTCAATTTGAGGAGTACCTCTGCAGGCTACGAGGGGGAGCGCGCTTGGTGCCATAGAAGACCCACGGTGGGGAGCACCTCTGTGTGATGCGGAAGACCCACGATACATGACAGGAGGAGTAACTCAGTATTCCAAGGTTAGTGGGAAGCACGCTTGTTGTCATGGAAGGCCCAATATACTCGATTGAGGAAGAGTTCTCCAGAAGCCTAGGTTTCAGTAATTTGAATAAAATCCTGGTTGAGGTGAGTTAGTACTTTTGTGTTTTCCTCATGATTGAGATGGATCACTTGATAACTTAGGTATATGTATAGGAATATATCTAAGTAAGATTATTTGTTGATTTAATACTTTATAGTTTATCCTTGTTGTATTTTGTGAGACCTTGAGGGTCTCGGTTTCCCTTTTGAGTATCGTTATACTCACCCCTGCATGTACCATGCCCATACCTTGTTGGGTTGGTTGTGGATGAAGGACAGCACAGACTGAGGCTGAGAGTACTAGGACTAGACGGCGCCCAGAGGTAGACCATACTGCATGTCGGTACCCATAGGGTACAGACGGACGCGGATTACTGAGGAGGCTATCTGAACCTATCCTTCGGGTAGGAATCCCAAAGGATGGCCCAATAGCTACTTTTATTTATTTTTCTTCATTTGTATTGTTTCCAGTTGTACTTGTATCTTTACTATTTGGCTTGTATTTCGGCACCTTTTACTTTCATCTCTCTTCTGGTTATACAGTTTACTCATGTTCGTATCTTACTATGTGTGTTTACTAGTTATAAAGGAAATGCCTTCCCAGTTTTAGGGAATTATGACTTTGGTGCTAGTCACTATCCCCAGGACTATGGAAGGTGGTGGGCATGGGGTAGTCTTGACATGGGCACCGAGGGACCGGTCGTGATAAATTGGTATCATAGGAGTAAGTTATACCACAGAACATAGGACTCTGATATTTTTTGTGAAGCAATAGTGTTAAGGGTAAGGAGTGTCGTTTTCAGTTCAGAGAGTCCAGTGTTGGTGCGACGGCCAACATATCCATACACCAGGACCCTGACTTCTGATTTCCGACTCAGTACACAGAAACATTAATTGTGTTTTTGTTTTAAAAAATTTTCTTTATGTCAGCTCAACCAGGTCAGCTCACCAGGTATAACCTTTTAACCATAGCACACCTATTTATTTTCAGGATTCCTCCACATAGACAGCCAGCTAGAGTTCCAAGAGGTGTATGCACTGACATCCCACTAAGCGACGAGGCCTCAGTGCAGGGACCTCTTCCAGTAGAGGCACGAGTAGAGAAACCAGCAGTACCATTATCTGGTGGGCCACCGATGCCACCAGCCCTTGCAGCAGAGAGTGCATGCCTCTTGAGCGCGTTACACGAGTTCTAGTGCCATAGGCCACCTAGGTAAGGGGAGAGAGAGACACACAAGCTTATGAGGATGGGATAGTGGCTGTGGTGAGGGTTTTTTGACAAGTAGAGACACCAGCTGATCTCATGGTGATGCTTACTTCCAGCCTTCTATAGGCACCATCTAGAAGATGGCGGAGATTGATAATTTAGGGTCATGACCGGATGATGATTCTCTGGGTAGACTTCGAGAGCTTGTTTCGGGAAGAGTTTGTCACAGTGACTCTCCATGAAGTGCGCATTAAAGAGCTACTTCATCTGCAGTAGGGAAGCATGACTGTAGCTCGATACTCAGCAAAGATCATAGACCTCGCATGCTACTCAACTGATATGGTGAGGGACCCATTCTTCATGGCCCCGTACTTCGAGAAAGGACTCAGGCGGTAGATTAGAGCTTCAATGGTCTCACTTAGAATCCAGACACAGGCAAGGGTGTTAGAGAGAGCCCTCTTGCTGGAGAGTTTCCAGGATGAGCAGTCACCAGCAGCGGGACCCACTACCAGTTGTCACATTGCGGAGAGTTTTATATTTGGTAGCAGACAGGAATCGTCGAGGTCCATAATGACTAGAACTCCAGGTGGACGACCGCATGACTCAGGATCAGTTGTGCGGGGAACCAGAAGCAGAGATAGACATGCCAGGAGTGGGCAGTGTTACTCATGCGGTGGGAAGGGTCACATGGATCGTGACTGTCTACCCTGTTGTATAGATGATTATCAGACGGTCGAAGGACTGCCCTAGGAGAGATAGAGATTCGATCGAGGTGGTCTGCATGGCGCAGGCGGACATGGAAGAGGAGGAGGTCGTGCAACTGGCTGTGGGTGATGTTTCAAGATGTTAACGACACCACCACCAGGAGGTCCACCCCAACAATAGGGAAAAGGTGGATAGGTTAGAGCTCAGCTTCAGGCCACTGAGGCTTATAATCACGGTGCTCCAGAGATAATTTGAGGTATGATCTCGGTCTACTCCAACATAGATGAAGTACTTATAGACATAGGTTCTAGTCATTATTTTATTTCCACTTTCTTAGTTCGGAGATCATAGATTCCGACAGAGCATTTGGATCAATCCATATGGTTGGAGACTTTTATGGGAGAATATTTGATAATTATACACTAGTGCCAGTAGTGTGAGTGTACTCTATGAGGCAAGCGCTTCAGCTGGGATCTCCTAGTACCGGCTTTGAGGCCTAACAATGTCATTTTGTGTATGGACTATTTATCTACAACCCATGCTCAGATTGACTATATTAGACACAAAGTGGGGTGTTTCTGCAAGGATGGAACCATGTTTACCTTCACCGGAGAGAAGATAGCTGTTGCAGCACATGATGGACTTACTCGGAGAAGGTTGTGGCTGATTACTCATCAGTTGCCCAGCCTTATCCTCGGAGCTATTGATATAGAGAGTCTGAGCTATCCTGTAGTGGTGGACCAGTATGCAAATGTATTCCCTGATGATATCCCAGGTTTAACTCCTCTTAGAGAGGTAGACATTGGCATTGACATTTACCTCGGGATTGCACTGATATCAACACCAGCATATCAGATGGCTCCCTCAGTGCTTTGCGAGCTGCGGGTACAGCTAGCAGACTTGTAGGGTAAGGTAAAAATCTAGCCAAGTGCTTCACCCAGGTCAGTCTCGATTTTGTAGTCCAAGAAGGTGTATTGGAGCATGAAACATTGTGTTGACTATTGGTTCTTGAACAAGGTGACGGTGAAGAACAAGTACCCACTCTTGAGGATTAACGACCTCTTTGATCACCTGAAGGGAGCACAGTGGTTTTTGAAGATAGACCTCAGATCATGCTATCATCGGCTCAGAGTTCAAGACAAGGATGTGTAGAAGATGGCCTTTAGTTGTCGGTACGGCCACAATGATTACATAGTTATTCCATTAGGAATAACCAATTCTCTAGCAGTGTTAATGAGACTTGTGAACAGGATCATTCAGCCGTACCCTGATCACTTTGTTGTAGACTTCATCGATGACATTCTGATCTACTCGACTACTGAGGAGGAGAATACCCATCATTTTCAAGTAGTATTGGACACACTACGAGAGCACCAACTCTATGGTAAACTCTTGAAGTGCCAGTTTTGGATCCAAGAGGTGCACTTTCTGGGACATGTCAACTTAGAGGCTGGAGTTGCAGTGGATCCAGCAAATATCGAGGCAGTACATTCTTGGGATCCACCAAGGAGTGTGACGGAGGTACCGAGTTTCCTGGAATTGGATGCTTATTAATGGAGGTTTGTGCCAGATTTCTCCAAAGTTACAACACTACTATCATCCTTGATGAGTAAGAATAAACCCTTTTTGTGTTCAGAGTGATTCTAGCAGAGTTTTCAGTAGTTGAGGTAGAGGCTGAATAGTGCCCCAATCTTGTGGATTCCAGAGGAAGGCATAGGGTACATAGAATAATTTAATGCATCAGGGACTAGACTCGGATGTGTCCTGATGAAAGAGAGAGCAGTGATCACATATGGTTCTTGGCAGCTGAGACAACATGATCAGAACTATGTTACCCATGACCTGGAGTAAGCAGCAGTGGTATTCGCCTTGAAGATGTGGCGACATAATCTAATGGGATAATGTTTTACCATGTACTCTAATCACAAGATTATCATGTATATCTTCTGTCATAAGGACTTGAACCCGAGACAACGATGTTGGATTGAGTTCCTCAGGACTATGACTTCGAGAAAGTCTACACTCCTGGGAAGGGGAACTTTGTTGCAGATTCAATTAGAAAGAGATCTGGTATACCACTAATAGGTGAGGTGGCAGAGTAGCTGGATTTTTTTCAGATATACATTGTAGATAGAGATGGAGAATCTTTTCTTCAGTCTCTTATAGTCACCCCCCCCCCCACTTCTTCAGTGAGTCAGGGAGGCGTAGTGTGGTGATGTAGACTGCAAGGCTAGATGTGATCAAATATACACAGGGAAGGCCCGTCATGGATTTTATGAAGGTGGGGATCACTTCATCCTCTTCAGAGGACGTACCATGGTACCAGTGTCACTTCAGGTGGAAGTGATGAAATATTTCTACACATCCCCTCTAGTGGAACATCCAAGAGTGAAGTGTATTAACCAGGAGCTCTGATGGAAGCACTGGTGGTCGGGAATGAAGAAAGAAGTTACGGAGTTTGTCTCTTGATGCCTCACATGTCAGCAATTGATGGTGGAGCATCAGGTACCAGCAGGCTTGGTTCATCCCTTAATGTTCTCAGAGTGGAAGTGGGATGGGATATCCTAGGAATTCATGAGATGACCTCCACAAGAATCTTGGGTTCATGACTCGATTTGGGTGATTGTCCACCGACTCACCATGTTAGACGAATTCTTATTGATCAGAGAGCAGGGTTCAGTAAAGAGCATGGGATGCCTCTATGTGTTGAAGATTTTGTGGCTACATAGAGTACCCCTGACTATTTTCTCTGATTGTGATGCACAATTTACTTCCCAGCAATGGGATGGGTTGCAGGATGCTTTTGGGACATAGCTTCATTTGAGCAATGCCTTCCATCCTCAAACGGATGGTCAGACTGAGCGAACCATTCAAACCCTCGAGGAAATGTAGTGTTCTTGTGTCCCCGACGTCGGTCGCAGCTGGGAGGATCACATTCCTTTGGTGGAGTTTGCATAAAATAACTACTATCACGCCACCATTGGGATGGAACCTATTGATACATTATACGGGAGACCTTTCAGATCAACCCTGTGATGACTGACCTAGGGAGTCAGCACTAATGGGACTCAAGATGGTACTTTCTACCACAAAGAAGGTTCAGGTCATCCAAGAGTGGATGAAGACTACACAGCGCAGGCAGAAGTCATATTCCGACAGGATACGAAGACATCTAGATGTTGAGGATGGAGACCACGTCTTTCTACGGGTCCCACATTGACCAGGTTTGAAGAGATTTGGCCGAGGCGGCATGTTATCTATGAGTTTCATCATACTTTTTCAGGTCCTTAGCAGAATTGGAAAGGTGGCATACCACTTAGCTCTTCCACCCCAGTTTCACCTAGTGCACATAGTCTTCCACATATCTCAGCCGAGTAGATATGTGCACGACCCTTCGCACATCATCGACCATGGAGAGCAAGATGTTGAAAATGGGGCGACTTTTACGGTGGTCCCAGTAGAGATTGAGGATCATCATGAGCGGGTCCTTCATGGACGGTCGATACCTCTGGAGCGTGTTCATTGGAAGCCCAAGAACCTCCAGTAGAGCACATGGGAGCGGGAGGATCATATGTGTGCTCATTACCTCCACTTGATCGCTTAGTTTGAGTTATGGATTATGGTGACGTAAATACTAAGGTGGGTAGAATGTAAAGAACCATAATATCCATGTATTTTTTTTAAAATATATGGGAATTTTAAGAGTCTGCAAAAATTGACGGCGCCTGATTCAGAGGCCCGGTGTTCCCAGAATCAATTTCAGAAGTTTTGTTCGGGTACGTTCCGTAAACATAGGTGCTGGTTTTTATAACTTTTGAACTCGGGTTTAGAATTCAAATCTTAGGGCACCATTGAATTCATAGCTCTGTTTTTCACGTAAGTATACTTCCACCTCGATGGCAGATGGACTATGTTGCATGATAGTTTTTGGGTTTTTCGTGGAAATAATTAAATAAAATAAACTTTATTTTATTTTATTCTGAACTTAGATGTGGATAATTCAGGTGGTGTCATCTATAACTAAACATCCATATGAAAGTTAGAAGTGGGGACCACCATACCTTAACCTCTCATGAGAGGTTCTGGTGGTGGGGACCACCACACCATAACCACCCATGAGAGGATATTGTTGTGGGGACCACTCGAGACATCTCAACCACTCTTTAATTGGGAGAAACACTCATCACCCTAATAATTGTTGGGGTATCCTCTTCAACACCTCCACAATTTAATAGTGCCAACACACCATATTAAATTATTCCAACCCACCCCCTTTAATTAATTAAGCCAACACATCAATTAATTAATTAGACCATTTTGAATATTATTCCAATGGCTTAATATATATCTTAATCTATTACTTTGAGGATATTATTTCATTTTAGTGGAATTGGGGAGAGGATGAATTTTGGAGAAAGCTCCCAATGAAGAAAACTCCACCGATGAAGAATGCCGACGAGGAACACCTTCGACTACAACGAATGACCTTGACTTTGACCTTCTTTCTCAGAACCTCCTTCTAAATAGTACGTCTTGATCTACAAGAAATCGTCATCCGACTTCTCGCACCAATGTCAACCAGCATCGAACAAGGTAGTGTTTCTAATTATGTTTGATTTTATTCAATTTTTTCTGTCCTTCTAAAATTAATGAATGCGGATCAACTTATTATCAAGTTAATTCGGGGATGTTTTCCTTGCGGGTTCGAAATAAATTGTTGTGGGAAGTTGTAGGGGTTTATTCATTATTTGACTAACACTTCCATGTTCTCCACACTTTTTCCTTTGTGGGGTTGGGAATAGAAATTATCAAGGGATTATGGGAATTGATGTTTTAAAATATCTTCCATGCTCATTTTTTGTTTATGTTCTTGATGAACAGTTTTCTACCACTCAAAACGCAGAGGGTATGGGCCACACTAAATAGGTCCAACCCCTACCCATCTTCTTTTTGGTGTTCTTCAAAACGGAGGAACGCAACAACGGTGTCTAAGGAGACGAAGACAACGGCCGTGCCGCCTGTGACATCCGCGACCCGTTCCGCCCCCGCGATGCTCCGGCACCCCGGCCGAACTGGCTCCGCAAAACCGGGCTGAACTGCAACTCCCGCCTGCCATGCCGGCCTCACAGCCTACCGGCCTCCCGAGCCACCCCAGCCACACAAGCATGCCGGCCTCCTGAGCTGCCCCGGCCGCGCCTGCCCGCCGGCCTACCGAGCCGCCCCGACCGTGCATGCCTTCCAGCCCCTCGTGCTACCCCGGTCGCACCAACCCACGCCCTGGTGATGCCCAAGCCGAACCAGCCCCGCGCCCGGGCCGAATCGGCCCTACTCCCCAAGCCGAACCACCCTCTCGGTGCTCTCTAGGCCGAGCCACCCAAGCGGCACCCTCCAGGTTGAGCCTCCCTAGCGGCGCCATTCTGGATGAACCGTCCTCATACTGACATGTGGTTGGTCCATGCCCTCACGTCCGGTCCACTCCCTCATGGCTAGTCCGCGTCCTCACAGCCCGTCCGCGCACTCGCGGTCCGTCCGCGCACTCGCGACCCGTCTGTGCCCTCTCGGCTCTCTGCGGCCCCTCGTGGCCGGCTAGGCTCGGCCCAGCGGGCCGAGCCGCACCCAACGGCCTAGACCACCCAATGGACTGGGCCAGACCCAATGGTTCAGGACAGGTTGGGCGGGGTTGGTCTGACCTGGTCGGACTAGACCTGGGCACACTACGACCCTTTACATTCTTTTGGCCATATCATTGGCACCGGATGTCCGTTTGACGACCCGTCAGTGGCGTTGGTAATCTTGGAGAATGAAATTCCCATTGAGTATACTCCACTGGAGATTTGGATTGAGATGGGAGACATTTAGGTTGGATCGAGAATGAATCCAACTGGGCCCCTGGGACTAAAATTCTAATAACTCACAGATCGTGCGTCTGATTGACGCGCTGTCTCTTACGTTGATATCTATATGATGTTGAAGACCATTGGGATACTTCTTAGTAAGACTTCGCTACAGTTGGAGTATTGACCAGCAGATCGTGGAGTAGATCCTCTCAGAGACGAGCGAGAGTAGTGCGGAGACCTAGTAGCTGGCTAAGACCTGACGACTGTAGACCTCTTGACTTTGATTGACTCTATTGCCCAGTGGGGAGCACCTTGGTGTCGTGGTAGACCCTTGCTGAATGAGAGATCATGGTGATGCGGTAGACTCACGATACACGATAGGAGGAGTACCTCTGCAGGCTACGAGTGGGAGCACGCTTGGTGTCACGGCAGACCCACAGTGGGGAGCACCTCTACGTGATGTGGCAGACCCACGGTACTCGATAGGGGGAGTACCTCAACAGTCCAAGGTTAGTGGGAAGCAGGCTTGGAGTCCCGGCAGACCCACTGTACTCGATTGAGAAGGAGTTATCTAGAAGCCGAGGATTCAATAATGTGAATAAAATCATGGTTGAGATGAGTCGGTACTTTTTTTGTTTTTCACATGATTGAGATGGATCACTTGATTACTTAGGTATATGTATTAGCATATACCTAAGTGAAGTTATCTGTTGATTTCATACATGGTGGTTTATCCTTATTTAATTTTTTGAGTCCTTGAGGGTCTCGGGGTCCCTATTAAGTATCATTATACTCACCCATGCACAAGACAATCTCGCACCTTATTGTGTTCGTTGCAGATGGAAGACAGCGCTGACTGAAGCTGAGAGTACCAGGACTGGATGGTTCCCGGAGGTGGACCATACAGTGCGTCGGTACATGGAGGGTACGAATGAATGCAGAGTGATGAGGATGCCATCTGTACCTATCCATCATGTTGGATTCTCAGAGGATGACCCAGTAGAATCTTTTCTTACTTTTTCTTCAGATGTATTTTTTCAGTTGTACTTGTATGTTTACTGTTGGGCTTGTATGTTGGCCCCTATTACTTTCATCACACTTTTGGTTATACTATTTACTCATGTTAGTATCTTGTAGTGTGTGTTTATAGTTTATAAAGGCAATGCCTTCCCAGTTTTACGGAATTTTTCCTTTGATGCTAGTCGCCAGACCCTGGCCTGTGGAAGGCGGGCTTGGGGTAGTCATAGCACGGGCCCCAGGGGACAGGTTGTGACATTATTTTTTTTGTATTTTAGTAAACTTATACATAGAAATAGATTCACTTTGAATTAAATGAAAGGTAAAAATAATTTATATAGTGTATGAAAGATAGTCGTGTATTAAAACAAAATATGCTTCAGTGAAAGGATATTGAGATGAAGTCCCTTACCTCGTGTTCGAATTGACCCATTCATTCTTTAATATCCAAAATAATAAACTAAAGTTAATTTATTCTTCATTAAGATCATTTTTCATGTTTATCATTCCTTTAATATTACTTATTATAATTTTATAAACATTTTGTAATCATTAATGTTAATAATTGTCAATTTGTCGATATGTGGTACTTGAGTGAAAAATAAACTTCTTGTATTTACATGTTGTTTATGTGGTCAAAATTCCATTATCTCTAGAATGATATAAATGATTTGTAATTCTTATATATATTATATATCTATTATATGTATGTATTTATAATAGTAAATAACATTTGGAGATAAGAAATGAAATGCATCGTTCCGGGAGACGGTAAGTTGTACGTACGAATGAACACTACTTTCATTTCTATTTCATATTTTAATTAAATGAAAACATAATTATACATAGATATATTATAATTAAACTATAATATCAGATATAATTTCATTAAATATATAATTTATAAATTTCACGTAAGGCATGAACAAGACATATCACTTTGAGGGGGTAGTAGTCCACACTTCCTAAAATGAGATTATTGTATTTACCCACTATAGAAACCATAAAGGTATTCTATAAATTGAAAATAAGATAGAATAAAGAAAGTATAAACATAATATATATCATTTATAAATATAGTTCCATCATAATGGCCACCATGAGAGGCTGTAACAGATAATTGAACAATCATCGTTTCGTGAGGTGTTAGTTTTCCATCCACAGAAACAATATGTTCTTTACACATTATATATAGGTGTATGCATGTGTAGTTCTAATCCTTCTCATAAAAAAATCCTAGTATATTTAGGATAATTATTTTTTTATAAAATAAAGGAATAAAAAAATTTATGGGGTTGAAGAAAGAAAATATAATAAAAGAACTTAAGAGAAGATGTTATCCTTAAATTGGGTATCTGCCTTTGTTTGAACCAAAATGGTTTATTGAAAAGTCTTTTACATACGTTAAGGCTTAATAGGGGGGAGAGGGATGTAGATAGATTATTTGGGTAGAGGTTATATGAGCCACGGGGCATGATATGTGTGAGTAATGGGTTATAGTTTGGGGCTTTTGATAAGGGGGGAGGGGCTCTTTAGGAAAGTGTGAAAATATTATTTTATTATATAATTATTATAGGTTTATAAATGTACAAAATTTATTAAATTAGAAGATAATATGACTCATGGTAGAAATAATATCATCCAAATATAATTGGATAGGTTTTGGATGTTATTTTATTCTTTAAAATATTATTTATTGAAATCATTTGTTAATGAGGTAAACACTGCATCTTTATTGTGTCATAAATAATTTTCATTATAAGATGTCTAAAAATTATAAAAAAATACCATGATGTTGGAAATATGTTCATATATTAAATTCATATTTATTGTCTAATAGATAACTTATATATCCCCATTTTGAAATTGATTTACGAAATGATATTTATTTATGTCATTTTTTCATTTACATTAAGTTAATAAAAATAAATTATCATTATCGCTACCAAGTGGCCCCATGGGGTCCCATAATTGACCAATGGATTCCCGTGGTTGGATATGTATCAAACAATAGGACTAGGACACATCTTAGGGTAATTTAATATTATTATAATATAATTTTAGTGACCTTAATAACAAAATTTACCTTTTAACCATGGTAAATAAAATATTTACTAAAGTAAATATTCACAATGTCTAAAAATAAATGATAAGTATTTACACAATTTTAACCGTATGATTCAAAATATGGAATCAATTTTTTCAAATTCAAAACACATAAGTGTCAAAAATTATTTTAAAATTAATTCCCACTATCAAAACAAAAGTCGTGTTTTTAAGAAATAATAACTATCAAAAGATTAACACTTGTTTATGTCCAATTTCGAAGTAAAATTAATTCCAATAACCAAAATTGGGTTAAATGGTAAAAATATAATCTAATTACACTTTAAAACCAATTATAAAGTCAATCTAACCATATAAATAAATTAGATTAAAAATAAATTTGAATTAAAATACAACAATTTTCTTTTTTCATTAAGAATTGAATTTTATCAGAAAAATACCAAAAATTTAACCAAAGAAAATTTTGATGTCCCGATTCTATTGAAAACTTATATGTGGTCAAATATAACATATAAATGTGACCAAAACTAGATTTAAAAAAGCATCACTATCAAAAGGCGGTAAATTAGCCTTTTAATGTAAATTATGCTTAAAATTAAATTCATTCACATTTTATGCCGTTAAATTTTATTAGATAAAAGAAAAAAATTAACAAACATGTATAATTATATTGTATTTATTTCTGTTCATTCCCTCCAATATAACTGTTGGGCGTTAACTACCATTTAAAATAATAATATTACATTATTATTATGCAACATAAGATTTCAGAGAAACCCTTTGTTGCATATCGGGTACACCATCGAACATAGAGACCCCTTTAATGTAAAATTAAAATTTATTTAACCAAATATTAATTAAAAATAAAATTTATTATTTATTTATTTACCTATAATATTAAATCCTTCCCCCATTTGTAAATTGTGTCCTCAAAATTTTATTCACTTATAAAAAAGGAGGTATTTATCCCTCATAGTATTTTCAGATTCTCACATTGCCTATTCAACCATATGGGTTTTCCACAAAACCATTTTCTAGTGAATTACATTATTCTGCAATACTTGCTCTCTTCGATCAAGAATATGGACTTTCTATTCCTCATAAGAGAGATTCTCTTAATAATAAACTATCTCTAGGAAAAAGACATGAGATGGATCTGGAATATACTTTCTCAACATTGAAACATGAAAAACATTGTGTACCTGGGATTAACATGGAGGTAAATCTACTTTGTACACAACTAATCCATCTTTATCCACGATTTCATATGGTCCAATGAACCATGGAATCAAATTTTTTTTCTTACCGAAACACATTACAATTTTCTATTGAGAAACTTTGAGAAAGACATGATCACCTACCTCAAAAGAATGATCATTCTTTAGATCATCTGCATTACTTTTCTAACAACTATATTCTATTCTCATGTGCATCTGAATCAACTAAACATTTTTTGCCATCTCGTCTGCCAATTCTGTTCCTATTAACTTCCTTTCACCTACTTCATTCAAAAAAGCTGGTATTTGACAATGAATTCTATATAATGCCTCAAATGGATCCATATGTATACTGGAATGAGAAGTGATATTATATGAAAATTCAACCAAACAATGATGTTGGTCCCAACTTCCTTGGTAATCCAATGAACAAGCACGTTGAATACCCACTAAGGTATGAATTCTTTGTTCTGGCTTCCCATCTGATTGTGGATGAATAGTTGTACTAAAATTTAATTTAGTACCCAAAAAATTCTGAAGGCCTTCCCAAAATATAGAAGTAAACATGGGATCACGATCAGATACAATGGAGAGGGTAAATCCATGAAACCTGAATATCTATTTAACATACAATTGATAATGTTGATCTATAGACATGGAATCTCAAATAGGAAGGTAATGAGTAGATTTACTCAATCGATCAACAATATCCCAGATTGCATTATTAACTAGAGATGTCTTCGGTAATCCCACAACGAAGTCCATGGATATATTTTTTCATTTCCACTCAAGAACTGGTAAAATCAGAAGCATCCCTTTCGCTAACTATCACTCTACCTTAACCTACTAACAAGTCAAACAAAACATAGTAAAATCAGAATATCTCATTCCATTCTATCCCACATGCAATACTCCTGATGATCTATGTACATGTTAGTACTCCCATGATGAACTAAAAAAGGGGAACTATGAGCTTCATTGAACAACTCATTCTTCAACTGTGATTCACAAGGCTCACATAATCTCTTTTCAAATCTCAAAACAAAATGGTTATCAACGTTAAATTCAGGAAACATTAACTTCTGAACCAACTCTACCTTTTTTCTGAAACTCATTTTCTTCCTTCTATACTTTATTAATTCTATCTGATAGAGATGATTTCACACACCTGAAACAAAAAATGAAAATTTCCTACACCAACAACTTATATGCCAAAGTTCATCAAATCAATAAGATAATCTGCCACTTTATTAGGTTTTTCCATATAGTAATGGATCATGCAATCATAATACTTGATTAATTCCAAGCATCTCATTTGTCTCATGTTCAATTTGTTCTTAGTGAATATATACTTCAAACTTTTTTGGTCAGTATATATTTCAAAATTTACTCCATACAAATGATTCCACAAAATTTTTAAAGAAAAAAACAACAGCTAATTATAAATCATCTGTAGGGTAATTTAACTCATGAGGTTTCAAATGACCTGAATCATAAGAAATTACCTGATCATTCTGCATAAGTACACATCCAAGTCCTTTTGATGTAGCGTCACTATAAATAAAAAACTCACCATTTCAGGAAGGTAGTTTAGAAACTAGAGCATTCACTAATCAGCTTTTCAATTCTGGAAAACAATCATCACATTCTTTTGTCCAAATGAACCTAACACCTTTTTTAGTTAACTTAGTCATTGGGCTAGATAACCATGCGAAAATTTCATCAAACATCTGGTAATAACATTCCATACCAAGAATAGTATGGATATCGGTTATATTTGTGGGTCTTGTGCATTCATCAACAACTTTTTTCTAGCTGGATCAATAGTTATGCAATTTTTTTAAACAATGTGACCATGGAAAGAAATTTTATGTAACCAAAACTCATACATGCGGAATATCCCAAATAGTTTACTTTCTTTTGAGGTTTTCAAGACATCCCTTAAATTCCATTCATTATCCATTGTACTTTTATAATAAACTAAAAAATCATCAATGAAGACAACAAAAAACTTATCCCATAACTCACATAAAATTCAATTCATAAGATCCAGGACTATAGAAGGTGCATTGGTTAAACAAAAAGGCATAACTAAAAATTAATAATGGCCAAATATAGTACGAAATGTGGTCTTTGGAAGGTCTTCTTCTTTTACATTCAATTGATGGAACCCCAACCTCAATTCAAACTTTTATAAATGTTAAACTCCCTAGAGCAGATCAAACAAATCATCGATATGATGAAAGGGATACTTGTTATTAACAGAGATGTTATTAAATTATCTATAATCAATGCAATGTATTATTGAAACATCATTATTTTTAACAAATAAGATAGGATAACCCCATGGGAATGTTCTAGGTAAAATGAAACCTTTATCTAATAACTCCTGAAATTGCTTCCTTCACTCTCATAGTTCAGTTTGAGATATTCTGTTAGGGGTTTTTGAAATTGGATTAGTATCATGAACTATGTCAATAGTAAATTCAACTTTTCGATTAGGTATAATACCTGAAAAATCATTAGTAAAAACATCAAAGTACTCATTTACCATTTGAATAACATTAATCCAAATAGTTACTTGGTTTTCAACAATGTGTGCAAGGAATGATTCATTTCCAAATTTAATTAGTTTCTCAGATATTTGATATGTTATCAAAAGTAAAGGTTCATTACATTACACAAACTGAAAATCATTCTGAAAATAAACCTTTTTTTCTATAGTAAATCATAGAAAGATAAACAGAAATCCAATCCATACACAAAATAACATCGAACACTACTAGAGGCGAAACAATATAGATTGCAGGTAGATTTCTTCGCACAAACGACATGATGGTTCTTATGATTTATTTTGTAATCAACATATATCCCTGATTTTTTTACCATAACGTCATGATTCATATCATGAGATGAAATGTCTAATTTACTAGAAACTTCTCAGAAATGAAATAATGTGTAAGACCCAAATCAAAAAACACATTGGCATAATCTGAACAAATGAACAGTGTACCTGATACTACTTCATTTGATGGCCCAACATCTGCTGAAGTAGTTCCAAAGTACTTCACCACCAATTTTTGCTTGTAGTCTTGCTGCTTTCCAACAAATGAGATCTTCATTGGATAGTCTTTTTCATAATGACCCATTTCATTTCACTTAAAACATTTTACAAACTGTAAATCCGATTTTGTATTACCATTATGCTGATCTTTTTCAGTGCATTTACGAGCATTATATATCATTTTTCCATAGCTTTAGCACTTACAAGAATTAAAAATACATTCCCCAGCATGATTTTTAACACAATTTTCACAAACTATAAACTTATGATCATGTTTAATGCATAAATATGGTTTTAAAAATGAAATGCGTTAGACCTATATCCTACGTTAATGCATTTGGTAACTATGGATTTCTCATAAGTATATATATTATTCTTGAAATTTATTACATGTTCACAGTGATATACTTGATCCTAATTGACTGATCATAATGTTAGGTGTAAACCCAATTACAAGTTCAAATTTCATTGTCTGAACCGAACTACATTGTCACTATAAGGACCCAACCTTAAACATTGCATAATCTCGATTTAAAAGAATAATTCATATTGCGGATCTTATCAGGTTTAGAGTTTTATAGAATTAGTCCATAACTAATACATTACATATCAAGAATTACAATGTTGACAATTCTACTCAGTTTCAATTTTTTTCATAAAATAAAATCTCTTGAAAAACAAGTTCCATGTCAAGTTATATGTTTTTTACAGGACGACTTTTCCTTGATCCAATCCTTGACCCATTCATCATTAAATCCTATGAAAAACATTTCAAAACTTGGGATGAGCATAAAAATCACATTAAGGGATATAAAACAATGAATGAAAACATTATTTCATCATTACATACATGAAATAATCTCTTTAACATACCACATGAAATCATAAGATTTATGAATAACACATACAAATCATAAATCAAAAAGGTAACTTATGGCATCCAAATCATACTTACATTGTATCTATCACATCTACATATGGAGTTCCGTTTGGAATACCCATCACAATATATTCCCTAAATCTACTTGGAGAAACATTCACATTTTCCTCTATCATGTTACCCAATACATTAGAGACATATCTTGGACCCACCCACCATATGTTTATCACGGAACCACCCCTATATGTAAAAAATGTCGAGGAACCATAACATATAAAACAAGAATAATGGAAAGATAACATTTCCACATTTCAATCACAATATATCCTTTAACGATTTTGAAATAATAAATTTTTTATCAAAACCATTTTCAATACCAAAATACATAAAAATGGTATATAGTATTTATATTCCATTAAAAAACAGTACGGCTTGTTAAGGTAGCTGAAGATTTAATGATAATCATCGCAGCAGAAAGATAATTGTCACCACTTACATTAAAAATAAACATACTTTGTAAAGACCCGAAATTTCCATGTAATCTGTTTTTAAATATATTTAAATTTTTCTAGTCCGCGAAAATTGGCAGCACGTGATTCTGAGGCCCGGTGTGCCTTGAATAAATTTCTGATGATTTCTTTGGGTAATTTCAGTAAACGAACAAGTGGGTTTTTATAAAATTTGATGCGGTGCTTGGAACTGAAATCTGAGGGTACCGTTGAATAGGTAGCGCCGGTTTTCTATTAAGGATACATTCACATCGATGGAAGATGGTGGAGGGAAAAAGTTAGTTTTTGGGTTTTTGTGGAAACAATGAAATAAAATAAACATAATTTTATTTTATTCTAATCTTCCATGTTGATATTTTAGGTGGGGTCCACCGGAACAAAACCTCTATTTGGATGTTAGAAGTGGGGACCGCCAGACCATAACCTCCCATGAGGGGTTATGGTTATGGGGACCGCCACACCTTAACCTCCCATGAGCAGTTATTATGGTGGGGACAAGATGATAGGTCTCAACCCCCCTTTAATTGGGAGAACCCTCTACTCTCTAATAAATTTGGGGGAAGCGTCTTTAACACCTCCACAATTTAATAGTGTTAACACACAATATTAAATTATGCCAACACACCCCCTTTAATTAATTGAGACAACACATCAATTAATTAATTAAACCATTTTGAATATTATTCCAATGACTTAATAGATATCTTAATCAATTTTATTGATGATATTATTTAATTTTGGTGGAATTGGGTGGGAAGAGGAGCTTTGGAAAAATCTCCCTTTTAAGAATGCTCCACCGACGATGAACGCCGACGAGGAACGACTTCGACTAAAAAGAAAGACAATGACTTCGACCATCTGCCACATAAATTCCTTCGATATAGGGTGTGTTCGTCAAAAACGAGTCAACATCCTCCTTTTCGCGCCAACATAATCCAACATCGAACAAGGTAGGGTTTTTAATTATGTTTGATATTATTCCTTTGTATCTTTCAATCTAAAAACAAAGAACACGGATCAAGTTATTATCAAGTTGATTCGTAGATGTTTTTCTTTTGGGTTTAGAATAAATTGTTGTGGGACATTGTAATGTTTTATCCATTATTTTATTAACACTTACATGTTCTTCCCCCTTTTAACTTTGGGGGGTTGGGAATAGAAATTATCGAGGTACTATGGGAATTGATGTTTTAATATATCATTCATGCTCGTTCTTGTTTATTTCTTTTATGAACCGATTTTTACCAATATAAACACGGAGGGTGTGGGCTAAACTAATATGGCCTGAACCCCCGCCATTCTTCGTGGTGGTACTTTTCGATGTGAAGGAAGGCGAAAATGTTGTCGAAGGTGACAAAGGCAATAGCCGCGCCCCCTACAGCCTTTGTACCCTGCGCCGCCCCCCGCGATGCTCCACCACCTCGGCCGCCCTGGCTCCACCGCACAGGGCTGAACCACTTTACCAGCTGGCCACACCCCCCGCCAGCTTGCAGAGCCCGCTGGAATCCCGAGCCACCCCGGCTTGCGCCGCCCAAGTCGCACCCGCCAACTGGCCTCCCGCGCTGCCGTGGCCGCGCCAGCCCATCGGCCTTCCAAGCCACCCCGGTCGCGCCAGCCCGCCAGCCCCTCATGTCACCTCAGCCGCGCCAACCCGCACCCTCACTATGCCCCAGATGTACCGGCCCCACACCCCGAGCAAAACTAGCCACGTTCCACGGGCCGAACTATCCCTGTGCCCCGTGTTGTGCCTCCCTTGCGAAGCCTTTCTGGCTAAGCCGCACATGAAGGACCCTTTGGACTGAGTCACCCCAATGGCAACCTCCAGGCCGAACCGCCCTCACCCCGACCCATAGCCGGTCCACGCCCTCACCTCCGGTCTACGCTATCTCTGCTCTCCGTGGCCCCTCGCGATCTACTGGTTGGGACCCGCGGGTCGGGGCGAACCCAACAGACTGGCCCACCCAACAGGTCGTACGAGACAGAACCGGGTAGGCCGGGTCGGGCAGGGTAGGTTCGATCGGGTCGGCCCAGGCTTGGTCGGGCCGGGTCGAACCGAACCCCGACACACTATGACTAATTACTTTTTTTGGGTCATATCTTTGGCATCAGATGGCTGTTTGATGAACCATTAGCGGTGCTGGTAATCGTGGAGCATGACGGTCCCTTTTAGTATACTACACTAGAGTTTGGGATTGAGATGGGACACTGTCAGGTAAGATCGAGCACCAATCCAACCGAGCCCTAGGGACTGGATGACTAATAACTCATAGACTGGGCGTCTGATTGATGCTCCGTCTGTTACATTGAAATCCCTATAACGTGTCGGACCTTTGAGATACATATTCATGGGACTTCGTGACAGTTGGAGTATCGACCAGTAGCTCATAGAGCGGATACTTTTGGAGACGAGCGAGCGTAGTGCAGAAAACTAGTAGCTGGCTGAGACCTATTGACTACTGACTATTTGACTCAGACTAACTCTACTAGTCTAGTAGGGAGCGCCTTGCTGTCACAGAAGACCCACAGTGGAGGAGAGTGCTTGGTGATGTGGTAGACCCATAGTACTCGATAGGAGGAGTACCTCTGCATGCTACGAGGGGGAGCGCGCTTGGTGCCATAGAAGACCCATGGTGGGGAGAGCCTCTGTGTGATGTAGAAGACCCACGGTACATGATAGGAGGAGTAACTCAGTATTACAAGGTTAGTGGGAAGCATGCTTGTTGTCCCAATAGGCCCACTATACTCGATTGAGCAAGAGTTCTCCAGAAGCCGAGGTTTCGATAATTTGAATCAAATCCTGGTTGAGCTGAGTTAATACTTTTGTGTTTTCCTCATGATTGAGATGGATCACTTTATAACTTAGGTATATGTATGGGTATATATATATGTAAGATTATCTGTTGATATAATACTTTTTAGTTTATCCTTGTTGGATTTTGTGAGACCTTTAGGGTCTCGGGGTCCCTTCTGAGTATCATTATACTCACCCCTGCATGGACCATGGTCGTACCTTGTTGGGTTGGTTGTGGATGAAGGACAGCGTAGACTGAGGCTGAGAGTACTAGGACTAGACGACGCCCGGAGGTTGACCATAATGTGTGTCGGTACCCAGAGGGGACAAACGAACGCGGAGTGCTGAGGAGGCTATCTGAACCTACCCTTTGGGTAGGAATCCCAGAGGATGACCCAATATCTACTTTTATTTCTTATTCTTCAGTTGTATTGTTTTCAGTTGTACTTGTATCTTTACTATTTGGCTTCTATTTCGGACCCTTATACTTTCATCTCTCTTCTGGTTATACATTTTACTTATGTTCGTATCTTACTATTTGTGTTTACAGTTTATAAAGGAAATGCCTTCCCAGTTTTAGGGAATTATTCCTTTGGTGCTAGTCACCATCCCCTGGACTATGGAAGGTGGGCATGGGGTAGTTCTGACATGGGCACCGAGGGACCAGTCGTGACAAATTGGTATCATAGGAGTAAGTTATACCACAGAACATAGGAATCTGATATTTTCTGTGAAGTAATTGTGTTAAGGGTAATGAGTGTGGTTTTCAGTTCAGGGAGTCTAGTGTTGGTGCGGCGGCCAACATATCCATACACCAGGACCCTGACTTCTGATTTCTGACTTAGTGCACAGAAACAATAATTGTGTGTTTGTTTTCAAAAAATTTCTTTATTTCAGCAAAACCAGGTCAGCTCACCAGTTATAACCTTTTAACCATAGCACACCTATTTATTTTTAAGATTCCTCCACGCAGACATCCAGCTAGAGTTCCAAGAGGTGTATGCACTGACATCCTAAAGAGCGATGAGGCCTCGGTGTAGGGCCATCTTCCAGTAGAGGCATGAGTAGAGAAACCAGCGGCACCATTACCCGTTGGGCCACCAATGCCACAAGCCCTAGCAGTAGAGAGTGCATGCCGCTTGAGCGCGTTACACGAGTTCTAGCACCAGATGCCACCTAGGTTAAGCAGAGAGAGAGACACACAAGCTGTTGAGGATGGGCTGGTGGCTGTGGTGAGGGTTTTCTGACTATTAGAGACACCAGCTGATCTCATGGTTATGATTGCTGCCGACCTTCTATAGGAACCATCTGAATGATGGTGGAGATTGATAATTTAGGGTCATGACTGGATGACGCTTCTCTGGGTAGACTTTGAGAGCTTGTTTCGGGCAGATATTATCCCAGTGACTCTCTATGCAGTGCACATTCAAGAGCTACTTCATCTGCAGTAGGGAAGCATGACTGTAGCTCGATACTCAGCAAGGTTCACAAACCGCGCATTCTACTCAACCGATATGGTGTGGGACCAATTCTTCATGGACCGATACTTAGAGAAAGGACTCAGGAGGTAGATTAGAGCTTCGATGGTCTCACTTAGCATCCTGAAACAGGCAGGGGTGTTAGAGAGATCCCTCTTGCTGGAGAGTTTCGAGGATGAGCAGTCACTAGCAGCGAGACCCACTACCAGTTGTCACATAGCGGAGACTTCTGTATTTGGCTGCAGACAGACATCGCTGAAGTCCATAATGACCAGACCTCTAGGTGGACGACCACATGACTCAGGATCTGTTGTGCGGGGCACCCGAAGCAGAGATAGACATTCCAAGAGTGGGAAGTGTTACTCATGTGGTGGGAAGGGTCACATGGATCGTGATTGTCTACCCTGTTGTACTTATGATTATCAGAAGATCGAAGGACCTCCCTAAGAGAGATAGAGATTCGATCAAGGTGGTCCTCATGGTGCAGGCGGACGTGGAAGAGGAGCAGGTCGTGCAACTGGCTGTGGGTGATGTTTCATGATGTTAATGCCACCACCACTAGGAGGTCCACCCCAACCACAGGGAAAAGGTGGATAGGGTAGAGCTCAGCTTTAGGCCACTGAGGCCTATAATCATGATGCTCCAGAGATAATTTGAGGTACAATCTCGGTCTACTCCAACATAGATGATGTACTTATAGACACAGGTTCCAGTCATTATTTTATTTCCACTTCCTTAGTTCGGAGATCATATATTCTGACAGATCATTTGGCTCAATCCATATGGTTGGAGACTTTTATGGGAGAATATTTGATAACTGTGCACTGGTGCCGGCAGTGTGAGCGTACTCTATGTGGTGAGCTCTTCGGCTAGGATCTACTAGTAGCAGCTTTGAGGCCTTACAATGTCATTCTCGGTATGGACTAGTTATCTACAGCCCATGCTTAGATTGACTGTATTAGACCCAAAGTGGGGTGTTTCTACATGGATGGGACCATGTTTACTTTCACCGGAGAGAAGGGAGCCTTTGCAGTTCATGATAGACTTACTCGGAGAAGGTTGTGGCTGATTACTCATCAGTTGGCCAGCCGTATCATCAGAGCTATTGATATAGAGAGTCTGAGCTATCCTGTAGAGGTGGACCATTATGAAAATGTATTCCCTAATGATATCCCAGGTCTACCTCCTCATAGAGTGGTAGACTTTGGCATTGACATTTACCTCAGGATTGCACCGATATCGACACCGGCGTATCATATGGATCCCTCAGCGCTTTGCGAGCTGTGGGTACAACTAGCAGACTTGTAGGGGAAGGGAAAAATCTAGACAAGTGCTTCACCCTGGTCAGTCTCAATTTTGTTTTCCAAGAAGGCGGATTAGAGCATGAAACTTTGTGTTTACTATCGGTTCTTAAACAAGGTGACTGTGAAAAACAATTACCCACTCTTGAGGATTAACGACAACTTTGATCACCTGAAGGGAGCAAAGTGGTTTTCGAGGACAGACCTCGGATCAGGCTATCATCGGATCAGATTTCAAGACAAGGATGTGTAGAAGATGGAATTTAGATGTCGGTACGGACACAACAAGTACTTAGTTATTCCATTAGGAATAACCAATTCTCTAGCAGTGTTAATGAGACTTGTGAATAGGATCTTTCAGCCGTACCCTGATCACTTTGTCGTAGTCTTCATCAATGAAATTCTGATCTACTCGACTACTAAGGAGGAGAATACCCATCATTTCCAGGTAGTATTGGACACACTACAAGAGCACCAACTCTATGGTAAACTCTTGAAGTGACAGTTTTGGATCCAAGGGGTGCACTTTCTGGGACATGTCATCTTAGAGGCTGGAGTTTCAGTGGATCCAGCAAATATTGAGGCGGTACTTTCTTGGGATCCACCCAGGAGTGTGAAGGAGGTACGGAGTTTCCTGGAATTGGGTTCTTATTAACGGAGGTTTGTTCCAGATTTCACTATAGTTACAGTACTACTATCAGCCTTGATGAGTAAGAAGAAACCCTTTTTGTGTTTAGAGAGATTCCAGCAGAGTTTTCAGTAGTTGAGGTAGAGGATGACTAGTGGCCCAATCTTGAGGCTTCCAGAGAAGGAATAGGGTACATAGAATAATTTAATACATCAGGGACTAGACCCGGATGTGTCCTGATGAAAGAGATATAAGTGATCACATATGGTTCTTGGCAGCTGAGACAGAATGAGCAGAACTATGCTACCCATGACCTGGAGTAAGCAGCAGTGGTATTCGCCTTGAAGATGTGGTGGCAGAATATGATAGGAGAATGTTTTACCGTGTACTCTAATCACAAGATTCTCAGGTATATCTTCTTTCATAATGACTTGAACCCGAGACAGCGACGTTGGATTGAGTTCCTCTGGACTATGACTTCGAGATAGTCTACACTCCTGGGAAGGGGAACTTTGTTGCAGATTCAATCATCAAGAGATCTGGTATACCGCTACTAGGTGACGTCGCAGAGTAGCTGGCTTTTTTACAAAAATCCATTATAGATTGAGATGGAGCATCTTTTCTTCAGTCTCTTACAGTCACCCCCCCCCCCACTTCTTCAGTGAGTCAGGGAGGTGCAGTGTGGGGATGAAGACTACGAGGCTCGACGTGCTCAAATATACACAGGGCAGGCCCGTCATGGATATTATGAAGGTGGGGAGCACTTCATCCTCTTCATAGGACGTACCATGGTACCAATGTCACTTCAGGTGGAAGTGTTGGATGATTTCCACACATCCCCTATAGTGGTACATCCAAGAGTGAAGAGGATGTACCAGGAGCTCTGATGGAAGAACTGGTGGTCGGGAATGAAGAAAGAAGTTGCGGAGTTTGTCTCTCCATGCCTCACATGTCAGCAAGTGATGGTGGAAAATCAGGTACCAGCGGGCTTGGTTCATCCATTAATGTTCTCATAGTGGAAGTGGGATGGGATATCCATTGAATTCATGACATGACCTCCACATGCATCTTAGGTTCATGACTCGATTTGGGTGATTGTCCACCAACTCACCATGTCAGATGACTTCCTATTGATCAGAGAGCAAGGTTCAGTAAAGAGCTTGGGATGCCACTAGGTGTTGATGATTGTGCGGCTACATAGAGTACCCCCGACGATTGTCTCTGATTGTGATGCACAATTTACTTCCCAACTATGGGAGGGGTTTCAGGATGCTTTTGGGACACAACTTCATTTGAGCATTGCCTTCCAACCTGAAACGGATGGTCAGACTGATTGGACCATTGAAACCCTCGTGGAAATGTTGTGTTCTTATGTCCCCGACTTCGGTCGCAGCTGGGAGGATCACATTCCTTTGGTGGAGTTTTCATAAAAGAACAACTATCACTCCACCATTGGGATGTAATTTATTGATACATTATACGAGAGACCTTTCAGATCACCCTTGTGATGACTGACCTAGGGGAGTCAGCACTACTGGGACTCGAGATGGTACTTTCTACCATAGAGAAGGTGCAGGTCATCCAAGAGTGGATGAAGATTGCACAACGCAGGCAGAAGCCATATGCTGACAGGAGACAAAGGCCTCTAGATGTCGAGGATGGCGACCACGTCTTTCTACGGGTCCCACCTTGACAAGGTTTGAAGTGATTTGGCTGAGGTAGAAACTTATGTCTGAGGTTCATCAGACCTTTTCAGGTCCTCAGCAGAATTGGCAAGGTGGCATACCGCTTCGCTCCTCCACCCCATTTTCACCTAGTTCACATCGTCTTCCACATATCCCAGCCGAGTAGATATGTGCACGACCCTTCCCACATCACCGACCAGGGAGAGCTAGATATTGAAAATGGGGCGACTTTTACGGTGGTTCCAGTAGAGATTTAGGATTGTCATGAGCGGGTCCTTCATGGATGGTCGATACCTCTGGTTCGTGTTCATTGGAAGCACAAGAACCTCTACGTGAGCACATGGGTTCCATAGGATCATATGTGTGTTCATTACCTCCACTTGATTGCTTAGTTTAAGGTGTGGATTATGGTGACGTAAATACTAAGGTGGGGAGAATGTAATGAACCAGAATTTCCATGTATTTTTTTAAAATATATGGGAATTTTAAGAGTCTGCAAAAATTGACGGCGCATGATTTAGAGGCCCGGTGTTCCCGGAATCAATTTCTGAAGTTTTGTTTGGGTAGGTTTAGTAAACATACGAGTCGGTTTTTATAACATTTGAACTCGTGTTTGGAATTCAAATCTGAGGGCACCATTGAATTTGTAGCTCTGTTTTTCACATAAGGATACTTCCACCTCGATAGAATATGGTCTATGTTGAAAGATATTTTTTGGGATTTTCGTGGAAATAATGAAATAAAATAATCTTTATTTTATTTTATTCTGAGCTTCGATGTGGATATTTCAGGTGGTGTAAACTAGAACAAAACATCCATATGGAAGTTAGAAGTGGGGACCACCATACCTTAACCTCTCATGAGAGGTTCTAGTGGTGGGGACCACCACACCATAACCACCCATGAGAGGATATTATTGTAGGGACCACCCAAGATATCTCAACCCCTCTTTAATTGGAAAAAACACTCATCTCCCTAATAAGTGTTGGGGTGTCCTCTTTAACACCTCCACAATTTAATACTGCCAACACACCATATTAAATTATGCCAACCCACCCCCTTTAATTAATTAAGCCAACACATCAATTAATTAATTAAAACATTTTTGAATATTATGCCAATGGATTAATATATATCTTAATATATTACATTGAGGCTATTATTTCATTTTAGTGGAATTGGGGGAGAGGAGGAGCTTTGGAGAAACCTCCCAAAGAAGAAAACTCCACCGATTAAGAACGCCGACGAGGAACACCTTCGACTACAACGAATGACCTTGACTTCGACCTTATTTCTCAGAACCTCCTTCGAAATAGGACGTCTTCATCTACAACAAATCGACGTCCGGCTTATCGCACTAATTTCAACCATCATCGAACAAGGTAGTGCTTCTAATTATGTTTGATTTTATTCCATTGTTTCTGTCCTTCTAAAAACAATGAATGCAGATCAACTTATTATCAAGTTAATCCGGGGATTATTTCCTTGCGGGTTCGGAATAAATTGTTGCGGGAAGTTGTAGGGGTTTATTCATTATTTGATTAACACTTCTATGTTCTACACACTTTTTCCTTTTCTGGGATGGGAATAGAAATTATCAATGGATTATGGGAATTGATGTTTTAAAATATCTTCCATGCTCTTTCTTTGTTTATGTTCTTGATGAACAGTTTTCTACCACTCAAAACGCAGAGGGTACGGGCCACACTAAAATGGTCCAACCCCTACCCATCTTGTTTGTGGTGTTCTTCAAAACGGACGAACACAACAAAGGTGTCGAAGGCGACGAAGGCGACGAAGACAACGGCAGCGCCGCCTGCGACATCCGTGACCCATGCCGCCCCCGCGACGCTCTGGCGCCCCCGCCGAACTGGCTCCGCTGAACCGGGCTGAACGGCACCTCCCGCCAGCCATGCTAGCCTCATAGCCTGATGGCCTCCCGAGTCGCCCCAGCCACACAAGCACGCCGACCTCTTAAGCCGCCTCGGCCGTGCCTGCCCGCCGGCCTACCAAGCCACCCCAATCGTGCGTGCACGTCGGCCCCTCGTGATGCCCCGGTCGCGACAACCCGCGCCCTGGTGACGCCCAAGCCGAACCAGCCCCGCGCCCAGGCCGAACCGGCCCTGCTCCCCAGGCTGAGCCTCCCTCTCGGTGCTCTCTGGGTCGTGCTGCCCAAGCGGCACCCTCCAGGATGAACCTCCCTCACGGCGCCATTCTGGTCGAACCGTCCTCAGACTGACATGTGGTCAGTCCCTGACCTCATGGCCGGTTCATGCCCTCATGGTTGTATCGCGTCCTCACAGACCGTCTGCGCACTCGCGGTCAGTCCGCACACTCACGACCCGTCCGTGCCCTCTCGACTCTCTGCAGCCCCTCACGGCCAGCTGGGCTGGGCCCAGCGGGCCGAGCCAAACCCAACGGCCTAGAACACCCAATGGGCTGGTCCAGACCCAATGGGTCAGGACAGGTTGGGATGGGTAGGTCTGACCTGGTCGGACTGGACCCGGGCACACTACGACCCTTTACATTCTTTTGGCCATATCATTGGAACCGGATGTCCGTTTGATGACCCGTCAGTGGCGTTGGTAATCTTGGATCATGGCGGTCCCATTGAGTATACTCCACTGAAGTTTTGGATTGAGATGGGAGAAATTTAGGTTGGATTGAGCATGAATCCAACCAGGCCCCTGGGACTGAAAGGCTAATAACTCACAGACCGTGCGTCTGATTGGCGCGCCGTCTATTACCTTGATATCTCTATGATGTGGAAGACCATTGGGATACTTCTTAGAAGGACTTTGCAACAGTTGGAGTATTTACCAGCAGCTCGTGGAGCAGATCCTCTCGGAGATGAGCGAGAGTAGTACGGAGACCTAGTAGCTGGCTAAGACCCGACGACTACAGAACTTTTGACTCGGAGATACTCTATTTCCCAATGGGGAGTGCCTTGGTGTCGTGGTATTCCCTTGGTGAATGAGAGCTCTTGGTGATGTGGTAGTCTCATGATACTAGATAGGAGGAGTACCTTTGCAGGCTACTAGTGGGAGCACGCTTGGTGTCACGGCAGACCCACAGTGGGGAGCACCTCTATGTGACGCGACATACCCACGATACTCGATAGGGGGAGTACCTCAGTAGTCCAAGGTTAGTGGGAAGCACGCTTGGAGTCCCGGGAGGCCCACTGTACACGATT
The DNA here is from genome assembly GCA_963277665.1 of Viscum album. Classification (NCBI taxonomy): domain Eukaryota; kingdom Viridiplantae; phylum Streptophyta; class Magnoliopsida; order Santalales; family Viscaceae; genus Viscum; species Viscum album. Next base: position 448,777,432 of record OY728160.1, read on the forward strand.
GAGAAGGAGATTTCCAGCATCTGAGGTTACAATAATTTGAATAAAATCATGGTTGAGATGAGTCGGTAATTTTTTGGTTTTCACATGATTGAGATGGATCACATGATAACTTTGGTATATGTATTGGCATATACATAAGTAAATTTATCTGTTGTTTTCATACATGGTTTTTTATCCTTGATGAATATTGTGAGTCCTTGAGGGTCTCGGGGTCCCTACTACGTATCATTATACTCACCCATGCACGAGACAATCCCGCACATTATTGTGTTCGTTGCAGAAGACAGACAGCGCTGATTGAAGCTGAGAGTACCAGGACTGGATGGTACCCGGAGGTGGGCCGTACAGTGCATCAGTACGTGGAGGGTACGGATGAATGCAGAGTGCTGAGGATGCCATCTATGCCTACCCATCATGTTGGATTCTCAGAGGATGACCCAATATATTCTTTTCATACTTTTTATTTAGTTGTATTTTTTCAGTTGTACTTGTATGTTTACTGTTGGGCTTGTATTTCAGCCCCTCTTACTTTCATCACACTTTTGGTTATACTCTTTACTCGTGTTCATATCTTTTTGTTTGTGTTTATACTTTATAAAGGAAATGCATTTCCAGTTTTATGTAATTTTTCCTTTGATGCTAGTCGCCAGACCCTAGCCTGTGGAAGGCGGGCTTGGGGTAGTAAGAGCACAGGCCCCTGGGGATAGGTCGTGAAATTATTATTTTGTATTTTAGTAAACTTATATATAGAAATAGATTCTCTTTGAATTAAATTAAAGGTAAAATGTTTTTATATAGTGTATGAAAGATAGCCGTGTATTAAAACAAAATATGATTCAATGAAAGGATATTGAGATGAAGTCCCTTACCTTGTGTTCGAATTGACCCATTGGTTCTTTAATCTCCAAAATAATAAACTGAAGTTAATTTATTCTTTCTTAAGAACGTTTTTAATGTTTATCATTCCTTTAATATTACTTATTATCATTTTATAAACATTTTGTAATCATTTATTTTAATAAGGGACAATTTGTCAATATTTGGTACTTGAGTGAAAAATGAACTTCTTATATTTACAAGTTGTTTATGTGGTCAAAATTCCATTATCTCTAGAATGATATAAATTATTTGGATTTCTTATATATCTTATATATCTAGTATATATAAGTATTTATAATAGTAAATAACATTTGGAGAAAAGAAATGAAATGCATCGTTCTGGGAGACTGTAAGTTGTACGTACGAATGAACACTACTTTCATTTCTATTTCATATTTTAATTAATGAAAACATAATTATACATAGATATATTATAATTACACTATAATATCATATATAATTTCATTAAATATATTATTTATACATTTCACAAAAGGCATGAACGAGACATATCACTTTGAGGGGGCAGTAGTCCGCACTTCCTAAAATGAGATTATCGTATTTACCCTCAATAGAACCCATAAAGGTATTCTATAAATAGAAAATAAGAAATCATAAAGAAAGTATAAACATAATATATATCATGTATAAATACAGTTCAATCATAATGGCCAGCATGAGAGGCTGTAAAATATAATTGAACAATCATCATTTTGTGGGGTGTTAGTTTTCCATCCACAGAAACAATATGTTCTTTAATCATTATATATAGGTGTGTGAATGTGTAGTTCTAATACATCTCATAAAAACATCCTAGTATATTTAGGATAATGGGTTTTTTATAAAATAAGAAATAAAAAATTTTATGGGGTTGCATAAGTAAAATATAATAAAAGAACATAAGTGAAGATGTTATCCTTAAATTGGGTATCTGCCTTTGTTTGAACCAAAATGGTTTATTGAAAAGTCATTGACTTACGTTAAGGCTTAAAAGGGGTGGATAGGGATGTAGGGAGATTAATTGGGTAGAGGTTTTATGATCCAAGGGGAATGAGAGGTGTGAGTAATGGGTTATAGTTGGGGGCTTTTGATAAGGGGGGAGGGGCTCTTTAGGAAAGTGTGAAAATATTATTTTATTATATAATTATTATAGGTTTTTAAATGTAAAAAACTTATTAAAGTAGAAGATAATATGACTCATGGTAGAAATAATATCATCCAAATATAATTGGACAGGTTCTGGATGTTATTTTAATCTTTAAAATCTTATTTATTTAAATCATTTATTAATGAGGTAAACACTACATCATTATTGTGTCATAAATAATTTTCATTATATGATGTCTAAAAATTATAAAAAAATACCATGATGTTGAAACAATGTTAATATTTTAAATTAATATTTATTTTCTAAGAGATAACTTATATATCCCCATTTTGAAATTGATTTACGAAATGATATTTTTTAATGTCATTTTTTCCTTTACATTATGTTAAAAAAAATTATCATTATCACTCCCAAGTGGCCCCATGGGGTCCCAAAAATGACAAATGGATGCCCATGGTTGGATATGTATCAACCAATAAGACTAGGACACATCTTAGGGTAATTTAATATTATTATAATATTATTTAGTGCCCTTAATAACAAGTTTTAACTTTTAACCATGGTAAATAAAATATTTACTAAAGTAAATATTCATAATGTCTAAAAAAATGATAAGTATTTACACATTTTTAACCTTATGATTCAAAATATGGAATATATTTTTTCAAATTCAAAACAAAAAAGTGGAAAAAATTATTTTAAAATTAACTCCCACTATCAAAACAAAAGTCGTGTTTTTAAGAAATAATAACTATGAAAAGATTAACACTTGTTTATGTCCAATTTCGAAGTAAAATTAATTCCAATAACCAAAATTGGGTTAAGTAGTAAAAATATAATCTAATTACACTTTAAAAACAATTAAAAAGTTAATCTAAACATATACTTAAATTATATTAAAAAGCATTTTTGAATTAAAATACAACATTTTTCTTTTTTCATTAAAAATTGAATTTTATCAGAAAAATACCAAAAATTTACCCCAAAAAAATTTTGATGTCCCGATTCTATTGAAAAATTATATTTGGTCAAATAGAACATATAAAAGTGATGAAAAATAGATTTAAATAAGCTTCACTATCAAAAGGCGGTAAATCAACCTTTTAAAGTAAATTATTCTTAAAATTAGATTCATTCACATTTTAAGCCTTTAAATTTTATTCGATAAAAGAAAACAAATTAACAAACATGTATAATTATATTGTAGTTATTTCTGTTCACTCCCTCCAATATAACGGTTGGGAATTAACTACCATTTAAAATAATATTATTACATTATTATTATGCAATGTAAGATTTCAGAGAAACCCTTTGTTGAGTATCGGGTACACCATCGAACAAAGAAACCCCTTTAAGGTAAAATTAAAATTTATTCCACCAAATTTTAATTAAAAATAAAATTTATTATTTCTTTATTTATCTATAATGTTAAATCCTTCCCCCATTTGTAAATTGTGTCCTCAAAATTTTATTCACATATAAAAATGGAGGTATTTATCCCTCATAGCATTTTTAGATTTTCACGTTGCCTATTCAACCATATGGGTTTTCCATAAATCCTTTTCCTGGTGAATTACATTAGTCTGGAATACATGCTCTCTTCGGTCAAGAATATGGACTTTATATTCCTCATAAGAGAGATTCTCTTAATACTAAACTATCTCTGGGAACAAGACATGATATGGAATTAGCATATAATTTCTCAACATTGAAACATGAAAAACATTGTGTACCTGGGATTAACATGGAGGTAAAGCTACTCTGTACACAACTAATCCATCTTTATACAGGATTTCATAAGGTCCAATGAACTTGGGATCAAATTTTTTTTCTTACCAAAACACATTAAAATTTTCCATTGAGAAACATTGAAAAATACATGGTCACCTACATCAAAAGAATGATCTTTCTTTCGATCATTTGCATTACTTTTCTACCTACTCTAAGCTGTTCTCATGTGCATCTGAATCAACTAAACATTTTCTTCCATCTCGTCTACCAATTCTGTTCCTATCAACTTCCTTTCACCTACTTCATCCAAAAAATATCTTGTTCGACAATGCATTCTATATAATGCCTCAAATGGATCCATATTTATACTGGAATGAGAAGTGATATTATAAGAAAATTCAACCAAAGAAAGATGTTGGTCACAACTTCCTTGGTAATCCAATGAACAAGCACGTTGAATATCCTCTAAGGTACGAATTCTTTGTTCTGGCTTCCCATCTGATTGTAAATGAATAGTTTTACTAAAATTTAGTTCAGTACCCAAAGGATTCTAATGGCCTTCCCAAAAGATAGAAGTTAACATGGGATCATGATTAGATACAATGGAGATGGGAACTCCATGCAACCTAAAAATCTATTTAACATACAACTGAGAAAGTTGATCTAGAGACAAGGAATCTAATATAGGATGGTAATGAGTAGATTTACTCAATCGATCAAAAATATCCTAGATTGCATTATTAACTAGATATGTCTTCGGTAATCTCACAACGAAGTCCATGGATATATTTTTTCATTTCCACTCAAGAACTGGTAAAGGAAAAAGCATCCCTTTCACTAACTATCACTCTACTTTAACCTACTGACAAGTCAAACACATCATAGTAAAATCAGAAATATCTCTTTCCATTCTATCCCACTTTCAATACTCTTGATGATCTATGTACATGTTAGTACTCCCATCATGAACTGAAAAAGGGTAACAATGAGCTTCATCGAACTACTCATTCTTCAACTGTGATTCACAGGGCTCACATAATCTCTTTTCAAATCTCAAAACACAATGGTTATCAACGTTAAATTCATGCAATTTTCCCTTCTGAACCAACTCTAACTTTTTTTTGAAACTCATTGTATTCCTTCTGTGCTTGCTTAATTCAATCTGATAGAGATGATTTCACACACCTGAAACAAAAAATTATAATTTCCAACACCAAAAACTTATATGCCAAAGTTCATAAAATCAATAAAATAATAAGCCACTTTATTAGGTTTTCCCATATAGTAAAGGATCATGCAATCATAATACTTGATTAATTCTAGGCATCTCATTTGTCTCATGTTCAATTTATTCTTAGTGAATATATACATCAAACTTTTGTGGTCAGTATATATTTCAAATTTTCCTCCATACAAATGATTCCACAAAATTTTTAAAGAAAAAACAACAGTTAATTATAAATCATCTATAGGGTAATTTAACTAATGAGGTTTCAAATGACGTGAAACATAAGCAATTACCTGATAATTATGTATAAGGACACATCCAATTCCTTTCGACAAAGCATCACTGTAAATAAAAAACTCACCATTTCAAGAAGGTAGTTTAGAAACTAGAGAATTCACCAATCATCTTTTCAATTCTGGAAAACAATCATCGCATTCTTTTGTCCAAATGAACTTTACACCTTTTTGAGTTAACTTAGTCATTGGGCTAGATAACCATGCAAAAGTTTCATCAAACTTCTGGTAATAACCTGCCAAACCAAGAATACTATGGATCTAGGTTATATTTGTGGGTCTTGACCATTCATCAACAAGTTTTTTCCAGCTGGATCAATAGGTATGAATTTTTTTTAAAGAATGTGACCATGGAAAGAAATTTTATGTAACCAAAATTTATACTTGCTGAATATCCCAAATAGTTTCTTTTCTTTTGAGTTTTTCAAGACATCCCTTAAATTTCATTCATTCTCCATTGTACTTTTATAATAAACTAAAAAATCATCAATGAAGACAACCAAAAACGTATCCCATAACTCACATAAAATTCAATTCATAAGATCCAGGAATATAGAAGGTGTAGTGGTTAAACAAGAAGGCATAACTAAAAATTCATAATGTCCAAATATAGTATGAAATGTGGTCTTTGTAAGGTATTCTTCTTTTACATTCCATTGATGGAACCCCGACCTCAATTCAATCTTTTATAAATATTAATCTCCCTAGAGGAGATCAAACAAATCATCGATATGAGGAAAAGGATACTTGTTTTTAACATAGATGTTATTCAATTCTCTATAATCAATGAAATGTCTCATTGAAACATCATTCTTTTTAACAAATAAGATAGGATCACCCCATGGGGATGTGCTAGGTAAAATGAAGACTTTATCTAATAATTCCTGCAATTGCTTCCTTCACTCTCATAGTTCAATTTGAGACATTAAATTAGGGGTTTTTGAAATTGGATTAATATCATGAACTATGTCAATAGTAAATTCAACTTTTCATTTAGGTATAATACCTAAAAACTCATTAGTAAAAACATTAAAGTACTCATTTACCATTGGAACATCATTAATCCGAATAGTTTCTTTGTTTTCAATAGTTTGTACAAGGAATCATTCATTTCCGAATTTAATTAGTTTCTCATATTTTTGATATGTTATCAAAAGTAAGGGTCCATTCCTTTACACAAACTGAAAATCATTTTGAAAATAACCCTTTTTCTCTATAGTAAATCATAGTATGATAAACAGAAATCCAATCCATACACAAAATAACATCAAACACTACTAGAGGTGAAACAATAATGATTTCAGGTAGATTTCTTCGCACAAAGGACATGATGGTTCTTATGATTTCATTTTTACTTAGCATATATCCTTGATGTCTTTACCATAATTTCATTATTCATATCATGAGATGAAATGTCCAGTTTACTAGAAACTTCTCAGAAATGAAATAATGTGTAAGACCAAAATCAAAAAACACATTGTCATAATCTGAACAAATGAACAGTGTTCCTGATACTACTTCATTTGATGGCCCAGCATCTGCTGAAGTAGTTGCAAAGGACTTCACCACCCATTTCTGCTTGTAGTCTTGCTACTTTCCAACAACTGAGATCTTCATTGGACAGTATTTTTCAAAATGAACCATTTCATTGCACTTAAAACATTTTACAATCTGTAAATCAGATTTTGTCTTACCATTATGCTGATATTTTTCAGTGCATTTACGAGCTTTATATATCATTTTACCACAGCTTTAGCACTTACAAGAATTAATAATACATTCCCCAGCATGATTTTTACCACAATTTTCACAAACTATAAACTTATGTTTCTTACCATCAATTTTTTTTTGATGAGTTATTCCATTTATCCTGTCACCTCGACTTCTAATTATGTTGTTTATCAAAGAACAACTGATCATCGGAAAACTCCATTTCCACCTCTGCACATCGAACATGTTTTTCATATAATTTGAATTCCTGAGAAGGTAAATCCATTCAATACATTGGCTTTAATCCGGAGTTAAACTAATTGATTTTACTATGAAGATCTCATATGAAATTTGGATCATACCTTGTAAGTCAAGTGAATTTTTCATCATAAGAAGCCATTGAGTCATCCTCCTGACTCAATTCCATGAATTGGTTTTCCATCCTACGATGAACCACCATAGGAAAATATTTCTTAAGAAATATACCATTGAATTCATCCCAATCAAGAGAATAAATCTCCTCACTATCCCGGATATTTTTTACCATCTACCACCATTGATCAGCTTCAACATGAAAATAGTAAACATTAAGAATAACATTTGGATGTTTTGAACACCCCATAACATAAAAAATCTTTTCCAAGGCTTTAATCCATCCTTCAAATATCACAGGATTATTTGGTACTCTGAAAGATGGGGGGTGTTTCCTCATGAAAAGATCCACTACTGATATGTTCTTCTATGGTTGATCTAGATTATCTCGTGCATAGACACCACCAACATTTATAGCCAGAATCAACTATGCTATTACTACAACAAACTGTTCAGTTCTTATTCTGACCATCTCAGATTGCTGATTTGGAAGGCTGTCTTCCTCCTGATGTCATCCCATCACAGCTGCTTTGTTTCCTCTACGGAAAAATATTCTAAACATTTAAATATCTTTGGAAAAGAAACATGGTAATCTTTAAATTCTGTATCATTTTAATCTTACCAAAAATTAATTTATGGTCATTAATTTAATAATCTTCCAACTACTAATGTTATCTAATCTAACATTTGATACCAACTATAGGGACCCCGCCTTAAACATTACATAATCTTGAATTAAATGAATAATTCAAATTTAGTATCTTTTTAGGTTTAGAGTATTAGAGAATTAGGCCATAACTAATACATTACATTCCAAAAATTATAAAGTAGACACTTTTACTCAATTTCCTTTTTTTAAAAAATAAAAACTCTTGAAATAAAAATTCATGTCTAGTTCCATGTTTTAGAAAACATGAAATTTCTTCAATCCCATCCTTGAACCTATTCATCTTTATGTCCTCTTAAATACATTTCAAAACATGGGATGAGCATAAAAAGCTCAGTAAGGGTCATAAAAAGAAAGAAAGAAAACATTAGTTCATCATTACATACATAACATATGTTCTTTAACATACCTCATTAAATCTTTAAATTTTTTAATAACACATAGAAATCAAAAATCATAAAGGTAACTTGTGGCATCCATATCATACTTAAATTTTAGCTATGACAGCTATGTAGGGAGTTACATTTGGAATACACATTACAAAATATTATTTAAATCTCTTAGGATAATAATTCACATTTACCCCCTTTACATTACCCATTTCATTAGAGAGATATCTCGGGCTCACCCACCCTAGTTTTATCAAGGAACCACCAATATATGTAAAAATTTACCAAGAACCATAACACATAAAACAAGTATAATAGAAAGATATCATTTCCACAGTTCAATCAAAATATATCATTTCAAGTTATTGAAACAATCAATTTTTTTCTCAAAGACTTTTTCAATACAAAAATATATTAAAACGGTATATAGTATTTATTTTCCATTAAAAAAATATGTCTTGTTATGGAAACCAAAGATCAAATAATACCCGTGGCGACGGAAAGGTCGTTGTGACCGCTTACTTTAAAAAGAAATATTATTTTGTCTACAATTTATTAAAACACTTCATAGAAAAATATTCCCTTTGAATGGAATGAAAATTCAAAGGTGTTTGTATAGTGTATAGAAGAAATTTGTATATTAAAACAAAATATTCCTCAATGAAAGAAGATTGAGACAGAGTCCCTAACCTCATGTCTGAATTAACCCGTTCATTCTTTAATCTCTTGATTAATAAACTAAAGTTAATTTTTACTTTCTTAAAAAACTTTTTCAAGTTTATTATTCCTTTTATATTACTTATTTCCATGTTATAAACATTATTTAATCATTTATGTTAATAATGGTCATTTTGCCGATATGTGTTACTTGAGTCAAAAATGAACTTATTATATCTAAAAGTTGTTTATGTGGTCGAATTTCCATTATATCTAGAATGATATTAATGATTAAGATATCAGATATATCTTATATATCCATTATATATATGTATTTATAACTGTACATAACATTTGGAGGTATGAAATTGAATGCACCTTTTATGGAGACGGTAAGCCGTACGTACGCATAAATGCTACTTTCATTTATATTTCATATTTTAATGGAATTAAAACATAATGATACACAGGTATATTATAATTCCATTATTATATCGTATATAATTTCATTAACCCTATATTTTATACCTTCCACATAAGGGATGAATGAGTCATATAACTTTGAGGGGGCGGTAGTCTGCATTTCCTCAAATGAGATTATCGTATTTACCCAATAGGGAAACCATAAAGGAATTATATAAATTAAAAATACAGAATAATAAATAAAATATAAACTTAATATATATCAAATAAAAATCAAGTTCCATTATAATGGCCACCATGAGAGGCGGTAGGAGATAGTTAAATAATCATCGTTTCGTGAGGCGTTTGTTTTCCATCAACAGAAACAAAATGTTCTTTACCCATTAGATGGAGGTGTTTATAAGTGTAGTTTGAATCAATTTCATAATAAAATCCTAGTATATTGAAGATAATGGGTTTTTTATAAAAGAAAAGAATAAAAAGTGTTTATGTGGTTGGTATCTTCTTTTGGTTTGAATCAAAAATGTTTGTTGACGTGTATTCTCCCTAAGTAAAGGATTATAGGGGGAGGAGAGGGATGCATGGAGCTAAATTGGGCATGGTTTGGACAAGAAAATTGGACTTAGAGGTGTGAGGAATTGGTTAGAGGTGAGGTCTTTCTATAAGGGTGGAGGGGATCTTTAGGAATGTGTGAAAATATTATTTTATTATATAATGATTTTTGGTTTCTAAATGTCCAAAACATATTAAATATAATATCAGATGACTCACTGTAGAAATAGTATCATCAAATTATAATTTGGTAGGTTTTGGATAATAATTTAATCTTTATAATCTTATTTATTTAAATCATTTATTAATGAGGTAAACACTTTATCATTGTTGTGTGATAAATAATTTAATTTATTTGATGTCTAAAAATTATAATAAAAAGTCATGATGTAGAAATACTTTTTAGCTTTCAAATTCATATTTATTATATAAGTGATAACTTATATAACCCCATGTAAAAATTTATTTACTAAAAGATATTTGTTCATGTCATTTTTTCCATTACATTATGTTAATTAAAATAATGTATCATTATCACTCCCAAGTGTCCCCATGGAGTCCCAAAATCGACCCAGGGATGCCCATGGTCGGAATTGTTTCATCTTATAGAATTAGAACACATATTAGGGTAATTTAATGTTATTATAATATTAATTTGTTTACCCTTAATTACGAGAGTTACTATTTAACCATGGTAAATAAACTATTTACTTAAGTAAATATTAATAATGTATAAAAATAATAGGTACCTATTTACACAATTTGTACCTTTTAATTACTAATATAGAATCCATTTTCCTAAATTCAATACATAGAAGTTGTAGAAATTAATTTAAAATTAATTCCCGCTCTCAAAATAGAAGGCATGTTTTTAAGAAATAAAAACTATGAAAAGATTGACACTTTTTTATGTCCAATTTCAAAGTGAAAATAATTACAATAACAAACATTGGATAAAATTTTAATAATATAATATAAATACACTTTAAAACCAAATAAAAATATAATGTAACCATATAAATAAATTAGATTCAAAGGATGTTTTTGAATTAAAATACATCATTTTCACTTTTCATTAAAAATTGAATTTTTCCAGAAAAATACCAATAATGTACCCAAAGTAAATTTTGATGTACCAATTTTAAAGAAGAATTTTATTTGGTCAAATATAACATATATAATTGAAAAAAACAAAATTTAATGAGGGTTCTCCATCGAAAGGTGGTAAATAATTTTTTTAATGTAAATTATGCTTAAAATTAAATTCATTCAAATTTTAAGCCTCTAACTTTTATTGGATAAATATAAACACATTTAACAAACATGTATAATCATATTTTAGTTAGTTATGTTAATTATATACATTTCAATGGACCAGTGTTAACTACCATTTAAATAATAATATTATTTTATTTATGTGCAATGTAAGATTTCAAAGAAACTCGTTGTTGCGTATCGGGTATGCCATAGAACATAGAAACCACTTTAAGGTAAAATAAATATTTAATTCACAAAATATTAAATAAAATAATTATTATTTCTTTATTTACCAATACTGTTACATTCACAGGGTTATGGGTGCACCTAATTAAATGTTTACAATGTTATGTGTGAACATGACTACATGTTCACAATGTTTTTCATGGACCTATATTCCATGTCCATAATGATATTTGTGGAACTATATTCTTGTCCATAATATTATTTTAGGGCATTATTTTACATTATTAAGTGAATTAGTGAAACTGTTTAACTTTTATTTTTTCCTAATGTTATAATATATTGTGTATGCAAAAAAAACTATGTAATATTCCAATGTTATACTCTCATTGATCATTTTATTTGATTATCAAATTATTTATGTATTATGAACAACTAATATTTATTACATGAATCAATTTTATGATCCTAGATATGATGGTGAGAATTTTCAAATGTTATGTTCATGTTCGTATACACTTATATCATTTTTATACTTACACATCTCATTTTTTTACATTTACTAAGCATCTGAGCTCAACATTCCTAGGTTTCCTTTTCCCAAGATACGAATAAATGTTTTATATGGGGTATATCTATGAGGAGACAAAAATGGGATGATTGTTGTGGGAAATCTTGATGATCATTCCCCATATTAGAATATTGGGTCCCATGTTTCCAATGGGAACTAAACAATTATGATCATGATCAAGGAATGTTTTCATGTGATGTGTTGAATATTCATCTAAATATATGTAATATATATGTGTGATAATCATGGTTCACTACTATTAGTATCAATTTAATGGTTTAGTAATCCATTGGAAACATGGACGTATAACCTTTAGTCAGGTCCGTGTTGTTATTTCTAAGGATATCACTAGGGATGTCTCTTTGGATAAATCATAGGGTGGGTTAAATTATTGAAAAAAGTAGTGGAATTTTTGTAATGTAAATATTGAGTGGTTTCAAATAAATACAACAGTATCAGGATACTACAGGTGGACTCTTTCATAGATGTACCTACAAGAAAGAACCCTTAAAAGACCATATTGAGCCTGACTCAATATATAACTAGTGCAAGAAAATGACCCTTACTGCACACCTAATTTTAAAATCTCATGGGATAATATTTGGAAATACACGAAATCATTATAAATCATCAAAAAGGAATTAAATTGAATAAAAATTTAAATAAAAGGGGACAAAAAAAAGTTATCATCGATTGATGATGTTTTTCAAATGATTTATATATCATTTAAGTGGTTTTTCTTTATTATTTTGTTCTCGAATAATTTTTTTCTAAAACTGTGATTTTTTTTGGAGTTAGTGGATGTAGCCTAATAAAACCGAGTTATTGGGGAATTCAATAGAAAATCTAATGATTTTCTTAGTGACAAACTGAATGTTATGAGAGGTGGAACGAAAAACCTCATTATTGTACACAAATGATCTTTCAAATAAATGAGTGATGGTTAATATAGAATAACGAAAATGATAGGAAAAATTCAATTGAGTAATTCATAAGGAAATTCTCACCTAAATTTAGTGGATTCACTGACACTTTAGTTTCCCTGAAATGGTTTAGTAAAAATAAATATATATTTTACATTCTCTAGTATTTAGAACCTTAAAAATTCACTCCAGAAATATTCTATCTGGAAGGTGAGATAGATCAAATGTGGAATCATTTTATTGACACTAGTGAAGAAGTGTAATTGGACTCCACAAACTGGGAAGAGTTTAAAATATTAAATTTTATTAATTTGTTTCTTTACATTATTCGTACAAAATTGATATTGAATTCCACGATAATACAAAAATGGTTGATGAGTATAATAGTGCATATGAAGAAAATTTTACAAGAAGTGAATGTTATTATTATGGTATTATAATTATTCTCAATGTATGTTGGACTTAATCTTATGTTGATTGAAACCATATATCAAAAGGGACTTATACATATTGATATTTGGATTCTATAATGAAATCAGTAAATATAAAATAGAAGTGAAAATGGAAGCTGGAGGCCCCCTTAGTACTGGTGATAAGTAAATAAAAATGGTACCATCAAAAATTGAAGGATATTTCTCATAGAATGAAGAGATTTTTTTGAACTTATACATGAAAATTTTTTGGGAAAGAGAGTATAAGTGAGTTCCTAAAAGGAACAATAAGAAGTTTCATGTGTAATAATCTGATCCATCATGTGATAAAATATATAAGTGATGTTAGGTGGATTATTAATGAAATATATCAAGAGATAGCATATCAGAATGCAACATCCATGCATTAGTGTTTCTTGTTCAGGGATTTTGTGAAATATAAGAGCACATTACCCAATATAAGGGCCAATATAGATGAAAATACACAGAAAACTATGATTATAATATAAAAAGGAAAATATTATACAATAAAAAATGGATGAAGAAAACAATGATAATTGGGGAACAATTACCCTCCCCTCCTCGGTTCAAAATTTCTTGTTTCATTTTATATGAATAATCCATATGAAAATATTATTTTTCATTCTTTGGAAAAAATTTATGTGATTAGCTCCATCTACATGGATTCTAGAAAAATGAAATCACATTTTTAATTATATATAAATAATGATGAACCCAATCTTACAATAAAAATGTTTTTTTTTACAAAATATGATCTTATTTAAGGAATAAATAGTGATATTTTGTCTTGTAAAATTGAATGAAATAAAATAAATATACTATACAGTAAATATTATTCATATTTAGGAAAAGGTCCATGAAAAAACAAACTTTCATTATTTATTATGATATCAATGAAATTTTTCAAGCCTCTTTGGTCCATGGAATTGTAATTATTATCTTATTCTTAACCATGTAATCATTTAATCTCTATCAGTATTTTGGTCTTATATTTCTCATCTCTGCCTGAGATTTCACATTCTAGTTATTTTATAAAATGTGTAATCTTACTTATGTGTTACATATTGTAACCATTATGTTTCCATTTTTCCCATTTTAATGGACGTTTTTGGATTCATTTTTACAATGTAGGTTTCTATGAGAGAATATTTAATTTATTAAAACATTAGTTACCTAGATGAATTTTCATTTTTACTTTCACTGTAATCGGGTAGAATGTTACACCATGAGTTTTTAAGAGTATCTACAATAAATTAATATAATTTGATTGTTTACTTAGAAATCTTTTCTATGTTCATTTTACCTTATGTGAAACACAATGTTATGGTTTTTTGAAATGAAACGCAAAGATTATCATAAGATATTTAAAAAAATTTTATTTTTTTACACATAATACTAAGTTCCATTAACATCATGTGTTTTACACAAGTCCGAGTTTTACCGAATTACAATATGATATTAATATTATTATTTTATATGATAGTTATCTACTAGATATTGGAACGCTAGGAATGAATATGATTTAATAATTGATGAAAATATTTAGTTCTCACATGTTTAATTTTCATCTAATAATTATTAATAAATTATGAATAATTTGAAAAAAATAAATGTTTTATGAAAAACAACATACTTTCTAAAAGATGATATAATCTTGTTTGGCACACATAATTTAAAATAGAATTTAACCAATTTTAGAATAGTTATTCAAAAAAACAAAACTCATTTTTGATAATGTAATTTGAAAATTAAATTTTGGCTAAATATTTTTTCATTGAATTTTCATTTATTGATTAATATTGTAAAATATGGAATATTAATTGGTAATATTTTTTTAATTTAATTAATATATTAGGTCAAAATATATTTTTTTTTAATTTTTTAAACTTAAAATTAAGTTAATTTTATAAATTGTTATTCCATTATATTCATCAGAATCAATTTCATATTTAAATTGGATATAAAAAATTTATAAACTTTCGAACATGTTCACATCAAAAACCATATTTCTCATTATAAATAAGTTATTAAATATAAATTAAAGTATGCCAGTTTTTTATTTTAATCTGCAGAATAGGTTTCCTTATTTAGAATATCAAAATTATAATTTCTAATAAGACCATCCTATTTTTTATAATGATTACTAATAATAGATAAAAATAAACTCTGTATATTGAGGAAGAAATGAGATTTTAAAGTGGATAAAAATAGAATATAAGGTGTAATAATGACCCAAATTAATTCCACTACCCATTTTATGGAACTATTTTTACCCCTATGACCTTGGGATATAATTTTATTATTTTTTGGTATAATTTTTTATTAATTTGAGCAGTATAATATGATATGTAAAGAAAAAGATAAAAAATGCTCCATTCATACTTTTCATTTATATAAATAATTGGAATATGGAAAACAACATATGCCGGGTTATAAATATTATTCTAAAAGGTAAATAAGTTTCCTATTCATGGTAATTTATTTTAAATTTTTATATATTATATAATTACTATAAAGTCTTTAGATACACCAATGTTATGATTATTTTTTGAATAATTATATATAATAAATGGTAATAAAAATATTAAAAGTGATGTAAAATGGATACAATTTTTTATACCATTAATTTTTCTAATTAATATATCCATTTAAATATGATCGTTATTAATATATTTCAATTCCATTACTTTATTGATATTTTATAAATTAAAATTAAAAGATAATGCTAAAATTTAAATTAATGTTATTTTATAATAAATGATATTTTATTAAATGATTTAAAATAAAAGAAATATTATCTTCAACCAAGTGATATTTAAATGTTATCAAATATAATATAACTTCCATTAATGGGTATATTTATCATTTATAATGAACATTATTATCCATAAATTTTAAAAACATTATTAGGGTGGTTAGGGTTTGAGTACTGTTTTTTCTCATTATATGTGCTTATGTTGGTATTAACTTCCTACAAAAATCGGATATGTAATTTTGTAATATAGATAAATGATATTGATTTAGTGGGTACATATTATATAATATTTACCAATTTAATCTATAATTTAATGAAAAATAACTTTTATTTATAAGACTAGTTCCCATAATAGAAAACAGAAATTGTAAACAAAACTAAAGAGTTAAGGAACCAAATCATTAAAACATCTGTATAAATTTTTGGGGGATGTTTTTCTTGAACAAATCATCCCAAAAAGTCATTAATTATTATTATTGGGGAATAATTATTAATCAATAATTACTAATTGTGAATAATTTTGAGTATTTACTATAATTCCATTCCTCTTCATCTATAAAAAGACCCTCAATATCCCCACTTCCTCACACCTATGAATCAATTTTGCTCAACCAATATCTATCTAAATCACGTTAAAACTTCCATATCAAAGTCATAGAAGCCTAATTTTTTAAAAATGATATCATTTCATTAAATTAGTGACAGCATGAGGAGGATACCTAAAGAATAGAATGTTTGATAGAGTAGGAAGAATGTCAAGACCTATGGTAATGTATTTTCATGTAGCTTTATATTTTTTTGAGACACATGATATATCCACCACATATTTCTTCTATGTTGAGTATATAATTACAGGTAATGTATTTTGTTACACTTATACTAATATATATTATGATTTATATATCTATTTTCTTATTACTCAATCATGGGGTTTGCGGTTCAAAATATACAAAATGGGTAGAATAATATTTTGTCATTTTTCCTCTTTGAGATTTATGTTAAGATATGAACCTCTACTATTTCAGTAGGTGTTTATAAATACGATTTTACATGTAATATCTTGATTTCGTCTATCCTCGTTATATATTATGTTCCATTTTATTTTATCCGTTCCTTGGGATTGTGATTCAATGTTACCAAAGTTGTAAATATCTATGTTATAATATCATCACTTATCAAAGTCATCCATGCTACAGTCTAAAATGCTAAAATATCATGATCCAACTCTCAATATATCTCATGTATTTTCTTATTCTTTTTTTATTCATGGTATTATCATGTAATTGTACCATATTTCTATTAATTAGTACATAAGATATTTATGAAATTGTTTATGAATATCCATCATTATTTCTCACTTCGGTCGGAAATAAAGTTTTTTCTGAAAACATGTATTCTGTAAATATTTTAAAAAAAATTAACCTATTTAAAAATGAGTTATTAAATTGATTTTCCATAATGTTTTAAAATTATTCTTCATGTCATTTTAAAAAAACAATTACTATTTCTCTTTAAATTAAATTGTTAAAATAATATTTGTTTTTTAACATATACAATGTAAAGAACAATTATCATTATCATGAACACGTATAAATTTTTGGATTCATTTATAATGATACAAGATTTATTTCTATGAAAAAAAATTCATTGTTTATTAGTTTTGAAAAATAAATTTTCAAATATGAAAAATTATTTTCAATGAGAAATATTTTAAATAATTTTTAAATCACCCTTTATAATTTTTTTAAGTTATCTTCAAAGACATTGATTAAAAAAGTTTTCTTCAAAAATTATTTTCAATGAAATTTTATTTCATTAAGAAATGTCCATTTTGACCATTCAAAATAATTCTCTATCCTAGAGAAAAACCTTTGATGTTGTATTTTCTTTACAAGGTATATTATCAAAGTAAATATATCATATTATTTCTTGGAATTGGTTATATTTATGATGACAAGTCATGTATTAATCCCATTTTACATCCATTGGTTATACCCTAAATAAATTCTTATAGAAATTACTATTTTATTGTGTTATTCTATTATGAAATAAATAAGAAACTCGTCTCTTTTCCATAGGTTTTGATTTGAGTAAGTTTTTATGGTACCGATTTCATTCATGGTGTATGATATGATAAATTTTTATGATCTTATGGAACACATAAATATGGTTCTCATCGTGATATGGGTGGGGACTATATTCTCATCCAATGTTTTTGGGAAGTGATAGATAAATCATTTATATATATTTTATGTGTGAACCTAATTACATGTTCACAATGTTATGTGTTAACCTTATTAATTGTTTTAAATGTTATGGGGGAGCCCAATTACATGTTCACAATAATATGCATGAACCTAGTTTCATGTTCACAATGTTTCATGTGATCATGGTTACATGTTCACAAAATAATTCATGCACCTAATTAGGTTGTCACAATTTTATTCATGTATGTATCCTTCATGTCCATAATGATATGAGTGGATTTAGTTACATGTGCATAAGTTTATGTGATTATAATATTTAATGTCCATAACATAATGATAGAACGTGTTTTTATTTATACATGTTCAACATTTTATAATATTTTGTGTATGAAACAAATTTATATATTATGAAAATAGAATGATGTTATGGATAATTTTATTTTATTTATCATATGATTCATGTCTTATAAAATAAAAATCAGAATTACGTGACTCAAGATTATGATCTTTGATATGTGGTGTATGGTTTTCAAATATTATTCTCTGGTTCTCGTACACTTATGTCTAGGATATGCTAACACGTCACCTTTGTCTACCCTATCTAAGAATATGATCTCACCCATTCTTATGTTTAAATTCCCCTAGTTATGAAAAAAGGTTTTTTGTAGTGTATGTCAATGAGGAGTTCTAAATTGTAATATCTTTGTGGAAACATTTTATGATTTTTCACTAGATTAGATGATTGTGTCTCGTGATTCAAAAGCAACAAACTATTATCATCATAAGTTTTTTTTGTAATTTATATACTATTCATCCAGAATTATGTAATATCCATGTTTGATATGGTAGGTATTCTATATCTAAAATAATTATGAACTCCCTTTAAGTTTCAATATATTTTATGTCACCTAAATATTAATCACTACTGTACTTGAAATCATTAATATTAATCATTTCATCATAGATTCATATGGTGTTTAAAAAAAATATCATCATCACAATATTTATGCTAATAAAACATTGATAATAATAATAATAATATAATATTTATTTATAAATTCACACCATTTCCCTTAAATGTAATCTTCTTACTATCCAATTTTTAGGATTCACTATTTATAAATCCTCTATCTTACTCATGTTCAACATCACATCATTCTTCCTCTAATTGATGAAAATTATCAGTGATATGTGAAATGTATATATTAATAAAAATAAAACGATTCTATCATTAAGAAATCACATTTTCATTATGAACAATCTTTTATATAATTTAAATTATATATAATGGAATCCCGTTAATTTATCCTTTTGAATTTAAATCTTGTTCTTATTTTTGGACATTATTTTCATCATTCTACAAGATTGTAGCATTAATAATGATCTTGACATTAGTGATTCAGATTATATTATGTTATATATCTTGAAATCAATTCATATGAAATGAAAATTATATGTAAATCAAACAAAATAAATAAATAAATATGATGGATATCGTGTGTTACCAATGTTACGCCAAAAAATATAGAAAAATATAATGTGTCTTCTGGACCACATAAGAGACTCCAAAAGTATCATCCAAACCATGAATGGTTCAAACCTTATAATTAATTATATAAAATTAACTATAAATAAATTCTTATTCATAAATTCAATTTTCATTATACTTCAAATACAAAATACATAACAATTTATTCTTAATTATCCAAATTTCTTAAGTAAATGTTCTATACAATATGCTATATTATGCATACTATATTGTTTAATATAACATTGATATATTGTTTATCTAATGTTTAATATGAAAATATATTTTTTTAATGAACATAATTCTCGATATTATTTTAATTTAACATAATTTTTTTTACAACTTTCATTTTATTATTATATCAATCAGTAGTATCATTAACAAAATGTATACTGATCTAAAATATGCATGTTAATATTAAATCAATCCACATTGGATTTTTATTTCATAAAATTTTCAAAATATAGATTTATATTTAATAAATTAATATTATTCATTATTATCATATTATATAAGAAAAAAATAGTAATTTTATTAGAGAATAACCATCACATCTAACTCCAGACATCATTTTAGCATTCATGGAATCATGGATTATAACTATGATATAAATTGATCATACTAAGACTCATATGGGTATTATAATCCCTATTTATTTATAGAGTTGGGGTGACTGGGTAAATCAATTTGATTTAAAATTTTCTATTAAATGTCCTTAATTTCTATTTTTGAGTAATTTCTTAAATGTTTTTTGAAATCATACCAAATTCAGTGAAAACCTATTTTATGACTAATCAGATTATTCAGTGAAAAAATTCTATTGGAAATGAAAATACAATGGGATTATCTATTTAAATTATTCATCATTCAAAATAGATTTTTTACATCATTAGCCATATCTAAAGAAAAATGATCTTATCATCTACAATAATTATCATATAAAAAAATAATACATTTTTCTCATCAGAATATTTTTTCACTAAAATATATCTCAATTTCTGTAATTTTATTCAACCTAATAATATTAAAAATATCATTTTTTTATAAAAAATAGTCTTTAGCAATGAAATATAAACTCTAATGTTTCATAGTTAAACCCCAAAATAATTTCCCTTCTTCACACTAAATAATTTCACAATATTAATTTGTAATATCTATTTATTAAAACCAAATATCTTATATAATTTCCTTTCGATGACTAATTTTAAATTAAAAATTATTAATCTATTATCAATGTGATATATATCCTGAATCCATGATATATTCCACTAATTCAATATCATCTCTATCAAAATAGTTAATTAGAAAATATAAGGTATTCAATGTCAATATTTCCAAAAGTACATTTTAAATATTTCACATCAAATTGTGATTTATTTCCTCCATATCCATAACATACAACATTTTTTTCAGAACACTCTTTTATTTTGTTAAATTACACTCTAACATTGAATTATTAATTTCAAATTCACAAATCAGGAAACCAAAATTATCTACCACAAATGAATTAATATTTTTTCCATTGTATTTATTTATATCAGGATATATTTTTATAATATATCATAAAATTGATAGTAATTATTTTTTTTGGTCTTTATTTCTACCTATCCTACAACCTCATTAAATACGCCTTCTATTTTTACTTTTAGGAATTCCATGAAGCTTTATGTTAAACCCATGATATAATTTGTTTTAATTTTTATAAATTAAATAGAAATGCTCTAAAAATTTCAGCTCGTAACAAAACATGGAATCATCAATATCTATAATGTTGTTACAATATAACTACATTAAACTTCTCCAAGACCGTTCAAAAAATCAAAACATTTTCATCATATAACAATGATCATGATTACTTAAATGTGAATGAACCTTTTATATTTATCACTTAACATCTAATTAATAATTACCAAATCCCATTTTTGACATCCCAAGATAAATCAATGATTATTTACTCTGTCGGTCACTTATAATATTTTCAAACCAGAAAATCCATTACATTGGGGATTATATATGAAAAAACCCCATAAATTATTACATATATATATATATATATAAATATATTATCTATCATATTTAATAATAGATAAATTTCTGCAAGGTATTTGTTTTCCGAATAATCAAGTGAATCGTATGGGGAAATAAAAAAAATATCGATAGGGGATATAATATTTAATTGATTAAATATTCTTCTTGAAATATTACTGATGTAGTCATAATTCAAGGATATGTAATATAATTTCATCCCCTAACCTTTATATATTCTCAATAGATCATAAGAATCAATTGGGTTTCATAGGATGTATTTGATGAGATTAAATGTCACTACCATTGACATGAATTGTATACTAAATTTAATTTTCGAAACATCCATAACAAAGAGAATGTATTATAAAATTTATATTTAACATTTAGTGAATTAATATATGAAACTATAATTTAAATATTCACTACATATGATATACTATTCAGAGTCTTTCATTATTGAAATAGAATCATTTTATGGTGGTCAAATTTACTCATGTGTTATATTTCATGATTATGTTAATATGCTATTCAGGATAATTTTTATTGAGTTTATAAACCTATATAAAGTTGATAGTGGTGGGGGATTTATATTTTATCTATTTATATATTAGACTCTTGATCTCGACCATACTTATTCTCATATTAATAGATGTTTTGAGTATGGATTATATTTTCTTATCATACACATAAAAGTATTTTTTGATCTATTATAAATCCAATATGGGTTATCCGAAAATAGATACCCACACTTATTATACATATATATCACATGTTAATTCATAAATATTCATTACATGACATGATGATCCATTCCAAAATCATATAGGTATATTTTCTTTTGAAAAAATGATACAAAGACAACTACTTCATAAGTGAACAACATCATCTCCCGTTATGTTATCCATAACTATCACCATTAATTGATATATCATACATAATACATCTCATAATATCCTAGGGAAATATAACCTAGTAAAGGGTGAGTAAAGTTTCACAATTAGGGTAAACAAGGAAGATATCAATATATGGTGAACATAAGGGTTTTACCACAAGATAATGAAAATTGAAAAAAATGAATCATATTTCATAATCATGATTGATGGAATAAATAATGGATGTCTATTGGATGTGAATCTTGAAGAAATAAAGTAACATAATCTATTATATTTGAAATTATAATTAGAAATAGATATGGGGAATACATATAATCACTAGAAAACTATTCTGTAATAGTTAGGGATAATTTATGAAACTATCATAGTATAATGGGTTCACTCCCCAAACCATTATAGAATTCAAGGTTTTATCATAATATAGTTAAAGTGGATTCAATCTCTTAATAAACTATAATCCCTTCACATTTCAATCATGTTTATGTAATTATATATTAATCCTACACTAATATATAGGAGGGATAATAATTCAATACTAACCCACCACATAATTAAAAACATATATTTGTGTTCCAGAATGTCATAAATCATTCATCATTGTATAAAACATTGAATGTAAATGGATTCCATAATAAATTTGATAATAGCATAATCCATGGAAATGAAATGGGTATCACAATCATAACCCCTGGAATTCAAATGGGTTTCATAAATATATTTCGATTGTAATCATAAAATTTTTAGAGAAAGAATAGATATGGTATCATTTAATAATTTCAAAAATATTGTCAATGTATTTGACATGCCAACTTAGGTGCAACATGTTAGTTCCCATAGCTAGTAGACAACATGACCTTAGGTGCGCCTCCCCATATGCTAGAGGATTCCAACTAGTAGCGATGGCTTAATTTATATAACATGGAGTGATTATACCATATATATCAATGAATCACAACAATAAAAATAGATACACAACAACCAACTGATATAAAAAATATCCAGAATAACACCAATTCAAATACAGATCAGAATCACATGATAAAAAATGAAGAAATTTTTTTATTCAAATATAGAAATAGGAATATAATTATTTATATGTTTGGAGAATCAATGGAAAATGAGAAAAAATTACACACTAACACTCACAAGAGGGTTTAAAATATAATTTAGGTTTCCTTTATCCATGTAGCATCCCAACCCAAAAATCTATAATTAGACACATTATATTATCCAATCATGCACAAATATAGTCTATTTAGGTACCGATCAGGTAGCCTGAGGAGGGTGTGAGTACAATATAGTAGGATACCATCAATGGAATCAAAAAAAATACCTTGTGTATAATAGTATATGCAATTTTATAATGAATAAAACACAAATTATAATGTCTGCTATTTAGATATAAAATTATTTTTTATTTACCCACATAAATCCCCATGTTTGTGATGATACCCGAACCAATAATACATGCTTCATCCATAGCAAGTGTCTGAACTATCCTTAAGGGATATCACATATCAAATAATTCATGGGATTTAATATATCATTTCATTTAAATTTAAATATCATAGCTACTTGAATCATAGTCCCATTCCAACATTTTGGGTCTAGAACACCATTTTTAGTAGCCCGAGGGTATTTTAGGAATAATTACATTTCCCAAAACCTATTAATTAACAAATAATTTATTTGATGTTGAAGCACCAGATTGTGTTGCATACTAGAATATCAGTCAATCATATATGGGATTTTCAATTATCAGTCCCTCTACCACACACATATATTAATCAATCATTCATATATCAAATATATATCCAAATTATCAAATTTAATCATCATTAACCCCTTATCAATTATTCTCAACATGTTTCACTATTTCAATGTATCAAAAAATCATGTTTCATCGCATTAATAAGAAAGAATGATATGAAATAATCTACATCAAACCATTTATTGGCAGTTATTCTTATAAACCATTAACCCTTCAAGGATAGTCCAATTATACCTTAATTAAAATTATCATTACATTCATATTCAAATTAGTCAACTAATTTCATTATCATAATTAAACCAATTCTCAATGCCCAAAGTTCATCCAACTTCATTATCACATGGAAATTAATAAATTTTATTTTTGATGCAATTTCTAAATCATGGAATTTAAAATTGAACAATTATATTCATGTAAATATATTATGACTATGGGAATTTAAATTTAGACCCCATAACTCAACATAATTGTTGAGAATTCACCAATTGGAAAAACCCAATTTGAATCAGAACGATCAATTAAACAATAGGTAAAAGCATTTAGATCCAAGCCTAGATGCATGATCAAATTGAACAGAAACCCTAAAAACTAGATCAAAACTACATACAATAGAGGATAAACCAATAATTATTTTCCAAAATGGGAGATGGGAGACAGAAGAATCCAAACTGGATGAGATTGAAAATCAAGAGAGGTGAATATTTATTAATATATTCTTTGATTCATCAAGAATAGTGTACAAAAAATCCATGGAATCATCTCCAAGACCACCAATCATAGTATAAAACATCATTTGTGGATTAGGGGTGTATTATGATGATATATGGGGGTGGTTAGTAATATTTAAAAAATAGTGAATCTAATACAGCTTGCATGGTTTCATGGGAAGGGGGATACAATTCATGAAATTTGTGCACCATAATTATGAAACTCTTTTAGGGGACGCAGAGTTACCAGTAAAGGGGGGAATATTTTTTTGGACTGGGACCTTTATGCATAAATATAAGATTCTTACCTCTAACATCAAAACAATATTTTTTATAATAAGAATATATAATAATTTATGGGATGGGATTCAGGAGACAAAATTTTGATAAATAATTAATATGAAATCATGTGTATAGTAAGGGAATAGTAATAAATATTGGTAAATATAATAAAGTGATAATAAAAATACATTTTACAATTTAATTACATAAATTAAGGGTTGTGAATTTATATATAAACAATACATTTATATATCTGTTTCAAATATAATTGGGTATAATAAATGAGACATGGGGGATTATCCAAAATACAAGATGAAAGATTAATGTTGGGAGGTGCATTCTAAAACAAACATTTCAATTCATAGAATATGAAAATATATTTTCCCTGGGTCACCCTAGTTTATTTTCTCATGGATTATGAATGTAATAAAAATTTTTTTTAAAAAATTTAATTTCAAAAATGAATTCATAATCACTCTATTGTTTATTCTAATTATGGATCCTTCATTCATTAAAAAAAATTAAAAGTAGAATATTTCTTTTCAAAATTCTGAATAAAATTATAGCTTCAAGAAAATTTTCTTATAATTAAAAAATAATAAAATAATCGTATAAACAAACTATTGTACCTAAAAAACATAATATACCATTTTACATCTTTATTAAATATATATGATGTCAAAATAGATAACATTATTGTAAAATTAAGTCTTCACTATTCACTAAAACATAAAGTATATTAAAAAATCATCCCTAATTAAAAGAAACCTAATTTCACTACTTTGATTAAAAAAATTATAATTAATTAATAAAAATAATTTTATATGTAAAAAATAAATTTTATTTAATTGAAAAATTACATATTTGTTATCAAAAACTATTTTAAAAGTGACGAACATTATTTATTCCCCATAAAAAACTAAATCTTATAATATCATGCATATTATATCATGAAGAATATATATAATAGTAATAAAATATTTATGATTTAATTTTTTAATTTTTTTATTTTTAATTTCCTTTTAAAAAGTTATTTTACAATTTGATTAGTTATTTTAACTATCTCTAAAGGCGTACAGTTGTCATTTTACAATTTCAAATGTAACTGTCATATAAAAATCAGATCTTGATGGTCCAATTTTTATTTATACCCAATATATATTCATACTTTGTTATACATCATCATTTAATACATCAATTAAAAATGTGTTACAAATCCCATGATAATTTACATCTTATTCATAATTTATATCTTTCAATGGATAATTTTCCAGGAAAGAGTTATACATAGTGGAGAATATGAGAATATGGATGTTCCATTTTCATCTTCCCTACTGTGTGACATTCTTATCAATATAAATTTCTAACTATAATGGCCACAATTATTTCAAGATGTAAAATATTCATATGAATTTATATCATCTTTATATTTGATTATATTTTAAATCATAATAAATCAATCGCTATAATTTATGAGTTACTTAACTAATAATGTAATGAAATTTCATTACATTACATTTTACTTACATAATAATATATCCAAAAATTCTCTGTCTCTGAAATCAATAAATGATGATATTTATCATTAATAACATCTTCATTCTCTCAGTTTTCTTTATCTAATATATCATTTCTCCACATTAATTTTATAGGTGATGATTTAACTTTTATTAAACACTTTTTATGTTCATTTGAACCAATATCATCTATTCATAATGTGACTAGTTATCTTGCAATTTGAAACCTTTTATATCTTCTACATGTGTTAGTTTTGATAAATATGTTATTAATAAAGAAATAAGGAAAATGTTTTTGTAATTATAAATATTTGGGGTTGGTTCTAATTGACATGTAGCTTCTCTAACAAGGCCTATAATCTTGAATACACCTTTCTAACATGGATTTGGTTTCCCCTTCATGGATAATATTATAACTCCAAAACGTTTTGATTTTTAAAAAATACATGATCCCCAAAAAGAATTTTTTTCCTCCCATCAGTTTTCATAGTTATCTATTTTTCATCTCTAAGATGACTTGAAATAATAGTATAAAATTTTGATCTTCTCCATAATCCTTTTCAAAATGATTTTCCCAATATTTATCTTTCTCCAAAACTATCTAAATTTTTTTGAAAATTATACATTTTTCTAATATATATTTATAGGGATAAATTTTATTACATGAAGGGAAATTTTTTTTATAAAATAAGTCAACGAGTTGTTATGTTGGACACAAATTCCATTAAAATCATGATACATATAGAACATTACATGTCTTCTAATGATGAAATAGTCCTCATAGAATAACCATTAGTTTGAATATAGAATGTTGTGGAATAGATTAATTCCGAATTTGTACCTATTTGAATGATCATCCAAAACATAAGAATAAATCATGAATCATGAAAAAAAATTAGAATTAGTGGTCCATTATGTCTCATCAATTATGGTGAAACAAATAATTAGTGTAATCAAATGATAAATACAATTAAATAGAAATTAAATATGTAAACTATGTTAATATATCATCCATTACCAATAAGAAAATGCTTGATTTCATTTTCATAGGCTGTATATTAACAATGTATATTGGGATATCATCCCACATACATTCAGGTAAGACTAGAGGTTGTTATACTCCATTATGATTTTTTCACTCTACCTTCAATTACTAATATAAACTTAATATTCTATATGATCAGAAATAACACTATTCATATTTTTTTATTGAATAATGGTAATTAAAAAAATAGATTTTAATGACTCATGGATATATAAGGAATATAGAGATATGATCTAAATATATCATCACATTCAAGGTCTTCAGAATAGATGAAATAAATTTACTTATACCAAACATTAGTACTCCGGCAATATCAATTGATAACTCAAGTAACATCACATTCTAGAAACAATCCATACATTTTAGTAACATAGGTTCATATTATAGGGATTCATGTATTTACTCCGGTAATGTTTTTTATTAATTCTCGTTTAGTATGATTGATGATTTCCCTTTACTTATGAAATCCATTCCCAACATTTCAACGTCATTGATCTATGGGTCTCCTTTAATCATCATCGATGCAATAACACCGATTACATTTCTACTTAATGCATCACTCACAATGTTTTAATTTATACAATGAAAATGAAATAAATTATTATGGCCATTATCTACCTTGAACCATCTAATTTGTCTCATGTTTTAGTTTCTTTTTTGTCAAATTGTAATTCAAATTTTTCCTATATTTTTATATATCAAGCGTACCCACCACATGAAGATAATATCATAATCTCATTAAGTGAAATATATTTCTAAATCCTAATCAAGGGTAAGATAGTTTCCCCAATTAGAATTTAAATATTAACATTCATAGGTAATCATCATTCAATTTTATATGTTTAAACATGTATGTCTATTAATAGATAAATCACATTAGATAGAAATAATTATCTATTTGAGTGTAAAGTAAGAATATGTTCATAATCCAATATTGGAACACCACAAGATTTTACAACTAAAATTTTTATTGAATAAAAGTAACACTGAGTCTCTACAGAACAAATCTTTGATATAACATGGTTAGTAACAATACTCTTACCACCTATGTGATTAAAATTTTGAAAAAATGAAATACATGATTGTGTTCAGTATGAAATTTAGAGTTTGATTGAATCATCATAGTTTATGATGAATAATATCAAACCCTTATAAATAGTAACATACCCTTATGAATAGTAATTAATAGTAATGAATAGTAAATTGGGCAAAAAAATGGAAACTTCACACATGAATGTATAAATACATTTTAGACATCTTATAAGTTAAAAAATGATGGTAGTATAAGTATTGGTATTTTTGTAAGTCACAAATACTTTAATTACAATTTATGATTAATTTAATAACGTAAAATGGAAATTTATTTTCATAAAATTTTATTCAAAAGTGTTATTTTGTTGTCTTATGTCTATAAGATAATTTCATGGGACCCTGATTATCTTTATCAAGGTGTTATAAAATGAGATATAGGTTGAATGTTGTTTTTTTCAAATAAATTGATATTTTATTTAAAAATTAAACGAACAATATTTGGAAAATTATTTTAAAAAAATTTGAGTTCATTTAATATTTTGAAATGTAGAAAAACAGTTTGGTTGAATTATTCAGATTTTTTAAACTACATCAATTTTAGGTGAATAGTAAAGTATGATAATTTATGATAAATACTAAATACATGATTTATTAAGTCATAGGTGATGTAAGACCACTTTTTTGAGAACACATTCTAATATTACTATTATTGGTCACAAGAATTTATATTACTGGTTTTATTTCTCAGAATAATAAAATGATGAGTAAAATAGTGGGAAAACCCTCATCTTCGCCACTATAAATACCCCCCCTCACGGAATCATCTCTTCACTCGTATAGAGCTTTATTACTTCCATTAATTCCACCATAATCTCCTTCCATCCTCTATCCCAACATCCACCTGCCCTTGGTCTCATAAAAAACCCAAAACATCACCCCTACTGAGGATCTCAATGAAGATAACATCAAGAGGTAAATTCCTCTTTTCATTTCAATTATTTCAATATATTTTGTTTTATTTTTCTTTCATCACCTCCTTTCATACAAATTTTATGATAAAACTATTAACATACTTGTACTAGAATATTTTTATGATTATGGAATAATTCTTCATCATCCTTCAGTTCCACTTCTTTTTTACTAGAAATGAAAACACCATCCAAAATGTGTTAATTTATCACATTCAAGGATGACATTTTTTCAATTTCAATTACCATCTTCAATTATAGTCATGAAACCATTTTAATGGTTTAAAAATAACATGATATAGGTATTATAACTCATTTAGGGTTCCATAATAATTTATTTCACATGATATTATTTTTTAAATCAAGATGTCTTTTTATGATCATGAACCGCCAATTAACCCAAACAATTGTCATTAAAGTTTTATATAATGATTAATCTTCACATAAAATAACATAACAAATTTAATGACCATGTAATATTCTGGTTGGTCACTAAAAACATAAAAATTATATCTTGGAAAACATATCTCATTCTAGATTTTTATTCATACATGAATATAAGAAAACAGATCATCAAAACTGGGGATGAGAACACTCCCAAATAATGAAATTGTATCTCTTAACCCATCAAAATTCCATGAATTAGAATAATAAGGTGACATTAAATCAATTAAATATAGTGAAGGATTTTAATTATTAATCTAAATGTTATTATTCTTGTCAATAAGATCACGTTAAGAACACCACTAGACTAAAGGTATGGGTTTTATACCTGAAGCACCATTTTCATTGAAGTTACTATTATTGTCAATGTAACTCAATTAAATCATTATTTATTCATATATAATCCACAAAAATTATTTTTGAATGTTAAATATATATGTACCAACTAGAATCCTACTTTAATTTATGAGGAGTTATATTTTTTAAAACTATTTATCAATAATTCATCACAAAATACAAGCCTGATTCAAGGTTATTTCTCAAATTTTAACCTATTTTCAAGGGCACTATATAATATATTTTTATCAAAAATTATCTTTATAAAATCCCTCAATTTATTATTATAATAATACCTAACTTAAATTGTGTTTTATACAATGAATTTTTCAAAGGAACTATTCTTTTCAAAATAAAAGAATTTTTATCTCAAGAATTACTCGATGATTTTATAAGAGTACATTCATCTGGTTCAACACTCCTGTTAATTATTTTGTATTTTTGGGATTAATATTTTTGATATCATATAATATATATAATTGAATGGTTATTATTATTTTGAAAATGGATGTGATATCTTAAAACCATTCACCAATTTACTCTTAATGGGAAGTATCTATGCTTAATGTTTGGGAAAAGTTATTTATATTTCAAATGCTAGATTCAATCTGAATTTTTATGTTGTCTGTGGTCATCCCCATTCATATAAGGATATAATATGATTTATTAAGTGTTTTTATGGGCCCACAATATCCTTCTGGAGCATCGGTAGAACTCATGAGACAAACTATTGTCTTTGAAGGATGCCTTGACAAAATGTATATTTATTATTGTGGCATGAGTCCTTGAATGTTTGGTTATGTTGTCCTGAACTATGAATTCTGTCATTATAAATATAGTATTGATAGTTCAAGTGGTTATTCTACAAGGATAATACCCATGATTATGTATTATTATTTCATTATTTATTCAGCTTTAATTCCTACCAGAATGTGTTCAAATTTATTTTTAAGGGAATGCGTTTTTAGTTATTCATGATGTCTAATGATTATGATTTCGATATAATCGGATATATTGCTTATACTTACTGACCTTTTTGGTCTCACCCTTTTTTATGTTTCATTTTCCCATGACATGAATAGGAATTTTATGAATGAACTGTAAGGATAACATATGAGGTAAGGGTTTTTAAAAAATAATTTCTATATTTTTTTCATTTCTTATTTTAATGTCAAAATTATGTATGTATATTATTTCCAAATTTTCAAAACTACTTGTTCCTTTATGATTTATATTACTTATTTATATTCCAATGTAATAAAATATTTCACTCGCTCTGGGAAACTGGGGTTGGGTCCTTACAGTTGGTATCAATGGATATTTAGAAGAAAACATTGAAACTGGATTTAGAAAATGTAGATTAGGGAATAGAACCCTAAGATAGTTATTGAGGGTAAACATAAAAAACATCATGGAATCCTGGTAAGTAATATATTATGTGGATTATTCAATAAAATATATCCATGTCTAGATACAACTAGTGGACATGGTTCTGGCACAGATGTACCTAGGAGTGAAAAATATGACAAGGATTTTTGGTATAGACCTTTGTTATCCTCACACACAATAACGGTTCATGTTTTCCACCTAGATTGATAGTATCAGGTGTTATTATTAGGATAATTCACATGTTCTTTACATTCCATTAGGGAGGATATAAATGTAAATTTTTTCTCAAAGAAACATTTTTTACGATTATGGGATGATCCATGAATAGGATTTCAATTTAGGCCAAATATTTTTCTATATTGAGATTATAAATGATGATTCATAACCTAATATAGTATATTCCTATATTTAGAAATGATTACTTGTGAAAATAATGGAATCCTAATGAATGTGTGTATCCCTTTTAGGGATTTCCCTCTTGTTCAAGATAGCGATGTTGGATCTGGAGTTGTGACTGGTGTAGAGAAATATATAACCATTTTGGGAAAACATTATCAGGTAATCAATAATAAACTTTCCCATTTGGAGCATCCAGATCCACTACATGGAAGAGACATGTTAGATCTCTTTATGTGACAACAGCCTCTGTTATTTAATTGGACTATAAACCCATTCATAGCGGAGCAGTAGATAAGTTCTGTGGGGAATATATTTCTCACCATAGGATGTATCAAAATGGAGAAGGTTTTCATGGTAGTTTATCATCTTTTAGAAAATTATTATCAATGGTGGTCATTAATAAAAAACACAAAGGAGGAAAAAACTATAATAAAAGGAATATTTTTATTTTAAAGAAACACTCCTAGAAAAAAGTTTCCCAATGAACAATGAGCTATTTTTGGAAAGGAAATTCCTGAATCTAAGGCAGAAGGATGATGAAAATATTTTCATGTATGAATCCAATGTTACATGGAAGGAAAGGTAATTTGAGGACTACATACAAAATACAAGGATAAAGATTGATTGATTCGTTGATGGATTAAATAAATTCCTATGAAGGGCACTAGTCACCCAGAATTTCTCATCATATGAAGATATAGTCTTATGCGCTATCAAGACAAAAATGAATTTTCTAAGCCTTATGACATTATAGGAAGGAAATAGAAGAATATTTCTACTGAAAACTAGGGAAAATGAAATGAAGATATGTGGAAGAAGGGATGATTTGACCTTCCACCCTATAGTAATTTTGGGAAGAAACACCATGAAAATTGCCTGAATGGAATAGGAGTCTATTACAAGTGTGGAGAAAAAGGCCACATATCTCATGATTTTAAGGATAAGATAGAAACATCCAATGTTCAGTGGAATAGTTGTAAATATATGGGAGATTATGAACATTAATGTTCTAAGAATCGAGGAAGAATTCCCCAAAGAATGCCATGGGAGAAATTCTAAGATTATGTCGTCACTACAACCAAGGTTGAAGTTCCTAATGATGTGGAGGAAGGTAATTTAATAGTTTAATCAAACATTACCAAAACATTATTCGAATTTTCATCCTTGAATTCATTAAAATATTCCCAGTTTACAAAGAAAATTAAACATGTTCAATTTGATTTATTAAAGGAGTTGTCAGTCAAACCTCATTTTGGATGAATCATTATAACAAACATGTGTCGATTAGTCCCCCTCATGACATATAAATGTTCTTTAGTTTATAACATTATCATCATACCCATGATTGAATTTTATAGAATCCATGTTATGAGTCTTATTTCACGCTATGATGCAAATTTATATTGCAGGAAGAGGGAAGTTAAATTTTTTGAGAATGGTGTTGAATCCCATATCATTAGAGAAGAATCATTTCCAGCTAATTCTTATCTACATCCACCTCCATGTGATATACTGAATTCAATTATTGGTTAGGAAGATTATAAAATAACTATGGATGAGGAAAATAATTTTCAAATTGAGGATATACATATTGTGCATGAAAATGTTGTTTTCATTCCAAAGGATTTATTGGGACATCCTTCAGAGTGGGAAATTGAGTCTTCCATTAAATTAATTCCTGATTCAAAGCCCATATCAAAGACCCGTTATAGAATGGACACATTATAATGAGTATAATTGAATAAAATACTAGAGTAATTGAGTGATAGTGGATTCTTCCACCCTAGTGGTTCTCCATGGGTATCCCATGCCCTTTTTATTAAAAGAATGATTGATTTAAGAGGTTGTGCATTGCCTACAGGGATATCAATGCTATAAAAATAAATAAAAAGTATACATTTCCTCTCATTGATGATTTATTTGATCAATATCATGGAGCCCAATATTTTTCAAATTATTGACCTTTGATCCGGATATCATGAGTTGCTATTGTGGGAGGAATAAATTCTAAATACAATGTTTTGAATAAGGTATTGTCATTAAAATGTTACAGTAATGCCTTCTGGATAGACCAATGCACTCTCTGTTTTCCTGGTTATAATGAATAGAGTTTTCAAGAAATATCTTAATGAATTTGTGATGGTATTTATTGCTACTATCTTTCTATAATCCAAAAGCTACAAATATCATTAAAATCATTTTCTCACTATTCTGAAGACTTCTAGAAGAAATGAATTATATGGAATGTTTAGAAAGTGTAAATTTTGGCTTCAATAAATTTCCATTCATGGCCACATTGTCTATATGGATGGAATATATATTGATCCTGTGAAGAAGAAGGTTTTTCATGAATGTACTACTCCAATAAACATAACTAAGGAACATTTTTTTGTTTAGCTTGTTATTATTAGTGTTTCATTCAGAACTTCATTGGTTTATCCAATACAAAGACCAATCTTACACAAAAATGGGTAAATTTTTGTATAAAAAAAAAGAATTTGACTACTGTTTCAATTAATGGAAGCGGATATTAGTGAATTCTCTGATCCTAACTATACTATAGGGTAATAATGGGTTTGTAAACTATATAAATGCATCCAAGAAAGGACATGGTTGTGTCCTTATGGAAAATTATATGGTTATTACCTATTCATTAAGGTCGTTAAAAATTCATGAACAAAAATATCTTACTCATGATACTGAGTTAGTAGATGTGATATTTTCCTTAAAAAATAGAGATACTAACTCTATGATGAATGATGTGAGATATATATGGATCACAAGAGTCTTTAGTATATCTTTAAATAGAAAAAACTCAACATGAGGAAAAGGTTATGGCTTTCACTACTCAAGGATTATGATTATTCCAGACACTACCAACCAGAATAAGAGAATAATGTAGCTTATTGATTGATCATTAAGGATCATTGAGTTTTAAACAAAATATGGATTGAAAGGGATCCTATGTTTATAGATCTAATTAGTATAGACCTGGGAATTTTGAAAGAAGGTGAAACATAATTACTTATTAAATTTTTTTCCCAAACATATTATTTAAATGTATTAAAAGCCCTCAACCAGATGATGATATCCTTTGAATAAAAATTTATTCTTTGAAAGATGGGAAGTTGGATAACATTGTATGTGAATATGGAATTCGGAAATTTGGGAAGAGGCTATTTCTTCCCTCTATACTCGAGATAAAAATTGATTTATTTTATGATTCCCATGTATCTAATTTCTTTATAAAACCTTGCAGAACTAAAATATATAGAGATTTGAAGGAACATTTCTAATGGGGAAAACATGAAGCGGGAAATTAATGATTATGTGTAAAGATGGTTAGTCTATCAACTAGTGAAGGCCAAATGACAACATCCAATATGATTCATGAAACCTATAATTATTATTACATATAAATGGTATGAAATTACCTTGGATGTTGTCCTGGATTACCCAAAATAACAGGAAAGAGTGATATAATATGGGTAATTGTGGACTCACCTACAAAATCTGCACATTTCCTCACTATAACGGAGGATTTTCCACTATAGAGTCTTGCATTACTCTATATAAATGATGTTTTAGGACTTAATGTAGCACATATATTACTATTTTTTGATCACGATCCTTGATTTTCATGTAAATTATTGATAAGTCTTCAGAAAACATTGGATAGTGTGCTTTGTTTGAGTACTTCTTATCATCCTCAAACTGTTGGGAAATTAGAAAGAATGATCCAAACAATAGAAGACATGTTGAGATCATTCTCACTTGAAATTAAAGGTATATGGGATTATAATTTGACCTTGGTGGATTTTTCCTGCAATAATAGTTTCTATTATAGTATTCAAGTTGCACTATATGATGTATTGTACAGAAAAAAAGTTCATACACCAACATGTTGGGATGAAGTTGGTGAAAGAAATAAAGTTGTCCTAGATCTTGTAGAGGAAACAACAAAAAAGTTAAATACTATTCATATACTTATATAAATAGCTCAAATAATAATAAAAATCTATACTGATAATGGAATTAAGGATTTGGAATTTCAAGTGGGAGAACGTGTTTTATTAAAAGTATTTCAGTGGAAGGGTGTTATAAGACTTAGGATGATTGGGAAACTGAGCCCTAGGTATATATTCCATTTTTAAATTATATTGAGAATTGGATTTGTTGCATATTGTTTGGATATTCCACATATCCTGTATAAGGTACACAATGTGTTTCATGTCTCATTGCTGAGAAAGTACATGTCAGACCTAATGCATGTCCTCACTTCTAAAGGTATAGAATTAGAACCTGACTTGTCCTACTATGAAGATATTTTCTAGATTCTAGATAGTAAAGATCATGTGTTGAAGAATTGTATGATTTGACAAGTGAATATACTATAAAAATCATAAAATTGAAGAGGCAACATGGGATCCTTAGGAGAATATGGAGAAGAACTACCCAAATTTTTTATGAGGTAAAATTCTGGTAATTATGGTGGATAGATTTCTATAAGGAGGGGAGAATGTAATTCCCTCAAGATTTTTTGAATACATATTATATTAAATGTATGAAACATTGAGTCTCTTCAAAACACTGTTTTTTTATATACTAGCCAGTAAACATAGTTTTACCACTTATGTAATTGGAATTTCTAAATACAGACAAACACAATTGTTTTCAGTATGATATTTAGAGGCTAACTAAATCAATTTTTTTAGAAACAGTAACGAACCATCATGAATACTAGAACACACTTATGAATAATAATGAATGATAAATTTTCCTAAAAATATAAACTTCAACATAGAATGTATAAATACAATATATATGTCTTATAATTGAAAAAATGATCATAGTATAAGTATTTGAATTTTTCTATATCATACATATTTTAATTAAAATTTTATTATTAATTTAATAATTTAAAATGGAAATTAATTTTCATAAAAAGAAATAATAAATTGTTATTTAATTGACTAATGAGTATAAGATAATTTTACGGGACCTTTATTAATTTTTCAAGGTGTTATAAAATGAGTTATAGATTAAATGATATTATTTTAAATAAATTATGTTTTTATTTAAAAATTAAATAAAAAAATTATAAAATGATATTCAAAAATTGGATTTAATTTTTTAAATCTAAACATCAAAACATTGTTGGGGTGAATTGTTGTGATTTTTTAATATTCGTCAATTTTAGGTGAATAGTAAAATAGTATAATTTACGATAAATACTAAATACATGATTTATTGAATCATTGATGATGTAAGGATGATTTAATTCCACTTTTTTAATGTTTAAAATAATTTATTAATATTCTGGGACAATATAATCAATATTATATGTGGTATTTGGGAAAATAAAAAAATTGTGAAAAATAATTGGAAGACCCTCATCTTCTCCACTATAAAACCCAATTCCTCCCACTTCTCTTCACTCCTCTCAAGTATTGTGCCTTTTCTAAATTATTCCCTAATATCCTTCCAGGATTCTTCCCCACATCCATAATCTCTTGGTCTCATAAAAATACCAAAAACTCTCCCTTAAAGAGGCTATCAAAGGAGATAACTTCTAGAGGTAAATTACTCCTATTC
Source organism: Viscum album (assembly GCA_963277665.1). Classification (NCBI taxonomy): domain Eukaryota; kingdom Viridiplantae; phylum Streptophyta; class Magnoliopsida; order Santalales; family Viscaceae; genus Viscum; species Viscum album. The sequence continues at coordinate 448,815,723 of OY728160.1, forward strand.
ATTTCATTAATTTGATGTCCATTTTTTCTTTTTCATTACTCACGTAATTTCATCCAAATGTTTTGATGAATCCAATAACTTATATTTACTATAATATTTTTAGTATTAAAGAAAAATTATTCATCATCTCACCTTTCCCCTAATTTTATAATACTAAATAAAACAGAATTTGAGATTTGTAAATTTATCACATTCAAGAACGATGAGATTTAAATTTCAATTACCATATTTAATTAAAGCCATGAAACCATTTTGATGGTTGAAATAGAATATAATATATTTATTATAACTTATTTAAGGTTCTATAATCCTTTTTTTCACAATATATTAATTTATAATTCAAAATGAGTCTGTTCTAATCAAGAACTGCGAATTGACCGAATCAGTTGTCATTAATGTTTTATATAATGATTTATCATCACTATAAATAACCAAACGAATTTAATGATCATATAATCACATATTTGTCCAATAATATCATAAAACATTTATTCCAGAAAAAATTTCTCATTCTAAATGTTTATCCGTACATGAATTTTAGTAAACCAATAATGAAAACAAAGAGAGAAAAAACTTCCAAACAATGAAATTAAATCTCTTAATCCATAAATTAAGTCATGAATGAAATTAATAATATTATAATAAATTAGTTATACATATACTAGGTTCTATAATCATTATTTTATGAACCAGAATTTGAATATTCCGGTCATTATGATCAAGTGAGGAATACCTTCAGGCTTAAGGCACGTGTTTTCTACCCAAATATCCATTTTCATTAAAGTTACTCTTATTGTCTACTTACCTGAATTAAATTATAACTTATTCATTGGTAATACTAATAAAGTATATTTTAATGATCAATATTTGTGTACTAACCAGAATACTAGTTTCATATATGGGGATTTATATGTTTTAAAATGATCATTGTAAATTCGTCAGGAAATACAAGCCCGATTCAATGGAATTTCTAAAAAGCTTACCAATATTCAAGGGCACAATATAATCTATATTTAGAAAAAAATATTGTTCTAAAATCACTAATTTTATTATAAAAATATTTTCTAACATCACTCCTAGTATATACATCTATTTTTCCAAAATACCTCTTATTTTCAATATAATTGATTATTTATCTCAAGAATTACTCAATGATTTTATATGATTGACTTCATCTGTTTCAGCACTCCTATGGATTATTATTGTAAAACCCCATGATTTAATAAAATATAATATTTTTAAATTCATTTATGTATTGTTTTTTAACCAACAACATGATTTTCATGTGCTATATGCAACATTTTACTATATTTCATTATACACAACACTATACATGGCTTGTGTTACAAATAATTTCATATTCTTTTGATATAATTCAATTCACGAAACACTAATTATATATTATTAGAAATTTATAAAATAACTATGATTTTATTTATACAGAACAAAAAATGAATCTTTTACTAGATGCAACACTGGCTTGGCTTTCTTTAGACGTAAGAGCGACCATTCCCGATATATTTCATTGTACGCAATACCACGATTCACTAAACAATGATATATTATAAAAATATTGTGGGTAATAAATCAGAATTTATGAATATTATTAAAACAATTTTCATATTTATATAACATTGTAAATCATCTTATGTATTTTCTATAACATGATATAAGTACAAATTCTATTTTTTTGATAAAAGAACTATATTTCAAAAAATATAGTTTTGCCGCCATATGATGGTGCCCAAATTTTAAATATAGTTATTAAAACTTTTACAAATTATATTTGACCTAATAAACATCTTATTTGGGATTATTAGATAAAAAATTACTTTGGTATATGTTTTGGTATTTATCTAGATAAAAGTCATATTTTAATGAATAGTGTAAAATACTGCATTTTAATTGAAAACTACCTTTTCATCAAATTTGTATATATAGTAAAATTATCATTTTAATTGTTTTTAAAGTGAAATTTTGTTTTGTTTTTATAATTTAATATAATTTTGATCATTTTATGTAATTTCACATAAAAATGGAACATATTCACATGTCAATCATTTGATAGTTTTTACATCATAAAAACCCACATTCTGGTTTTGAAAACGCGAATTATTTTACATAAATTACTGAAAATTTTGGGTGTTTAATTTTTAAAAATGGATTAAATATTTATTATTAGTGGTTCTATTTTATTTTAATAGGTATTTCTTTTAATTTTTGTATATTTTGAATAGTAATAATGGTAATTTTTAATTACCACAGTTAAAGGTAAATAGAGTAAATTAGGGAAAAAAATAATATAATAAGGATAATATAATTATCCTAAAACCTTCCAAAATCATATTGTATTAATTAATGTAGACAAATATTACCTAATTGTTGAAATCAAACTTTTTCATGAATGAGATGTAATTATAATTAAAACAAAAGAAATTGACTACCTTTAACTATCTTATCTCTTATAAGTATAATAATTTTAATAGAGTGATAAACATGAAAAAACTTTTAAAATAAATAGTATCCTAAAACATAATGAAATTATATGCATCATGTGAAATTATTTTGAATTATTATAGATTAAATAATTACCATTAAAGATGACCAAATGGTGATTTAGAAATTATTTTATTGATAGAAATACCAAATAAATGGTTCTAAATATATTAAAATAAATATCATATGGACTAATAAATATTCTCCACTAATTTTATAAGTTATTATGACATGTTAGGATTTTATTAAATAATTTTTTTCTAATTTATCTTTTATGTGTTTTTATTTAATGTCAAATTAATGAATACTGTCAAAATTGAAAGTATTTATGTTTTGAAAAAATCACAAATTATTAAGTTATTAAAAATTCATAAAAATATTTAAAAAAACAAAATGGATATGATATGGTCTAAAATTTCATAAATTTTCCAATTATAGATAATTTACTACACATAATTATATATTTATGCCCATTTAATATATAGAATATTATTACCAAAAATAATTTAAATAAATTGAATAAGTATAAATCAAAATGATAAAGTCTCAAATAAAATAAAATAAATATAAATTTTATTAGTTTAGATGAATTAGACCCATACTAAAATTATATTCAAAATTAATGGGTTTGTGACTGTTACAATCCGAGAATAAATTAATAATAAATTAATATTTCCAGACATTCTAAAAGTGCCCCTCCTCCCTCTTGTAAAAGGCCACCACCACTACCCACTTCCTCACACAATTCAAGTAATATAGATCATTCAAACACTTCTAAAATAATCTCCTAACATTAATAACTTACTTTTAGTGGAAAAAATATTGGAGGAAAGCCATCCTATGGAGATCTTATGTGCAAATCAAAAGGAGATACTCGAAAAAGAAATAATTGTTTTATCACCTCATTCAAAATTATTTTCTTCATATACTACATATTCTTTTGTTGTTCTCACAATAATATGAAAAATAAATTATCTTATACATTATGAGATGTTATTATATTTATGTAATGACCTTATAGATTTTTTTACTCATTATATGAATAATAATATCACCATGTGTGCCTACATACGACTTACCGTCTCCACGTCATCTTGTAATATGTTATTCAACAATAATTTATTTGGATGGGTATAATGATTTTTATAATGGATTCAAATAATGGAAATAACATGATACTTATTCTATTTAATAAAAATATTTTTCAATTCCAAGCCATTTAACCATCGAAGGAAATAATATTGTTGCTCGTGCGTACGTACATCCTACCGTCTCCATGACTCGGTGAGATTCATTCTCCACATTAACAATTCAAAAATGATTGTAAAATTTATATGATGAGTAAAAATAATAATTATGAACATAATATCATTTTGGGAATGAATAAATTACATCCTAACCATAACAAACATGCAAAATATGAATTGGAAAACAATGAAGCTAACACCTAAAATAATGGAAATATTGAAACACTATTAAACAAATTATATAATAGGATCATATATGATATCATAATAATGAATTTGGTTCTTGTATAATTTAATATCATAGATTAAGCATTATATATGAGGTTAAAATATAATTTAAGGATATTGGACCTATGGTAAGAGATAATTTTATAATCTCATTATTATCTGAGATTGTTTATATGTATGTATTTACTAGTGTATATTTATCATCCATTTCCATGATTCCAAAATATATAATATTATATATATTATTTTACCATTTTTAATTTCAATTGTATCCATTGGTGAATTTTTTATTAAATGGTATGAAAATAATCTTTCTTTAATTTTCCTCATGAGGCACATTTTGACTTTTCTGGCAAGAGTACAAGAATAATGATTTTTATAACTTACAAAACATGAATTCATTGATAAATCTTCACAATGCATTATTTTCATGAATTTTACATTACACTATTTCATGTTTATTTTCAACGAAATTATTTTCATTCAAAATTTCTTAGAATTTTGATAATAGAAACAATTTTTAAAAAGAAAGGGTATTTTCCTCAAGAATTAGCATTGAGTCATTTATCAAAATTATTTCCCATTTAAGGTCAATATATTTAAATATGGGTATGTTTCTATCCCGATTAATACAGTGAGTTGATTGTGTTAATTATGGAATGATCTTTTATATGGATCATGTTATGATAGAATGATATTTAAGAACCTGATTTTATTTCTTGGATTATGCAATGATGAATTATCTATGTTTTTTTGGAACATGTAAGAATGATTTCTTTATGAGATGGGTGGGTCATATATCTCACTACAATTCATTGGGTAAGAATTTATATATCATGAGATAAACATGATTGGAATGGAAGGAAAATATGGTTGAATATTATATTACTGGAATGACATGTAAATCTGGTTCAATAATACAGGGCTAGAACAACATGTAAATCAGGTTCAGTAATACATGGCTAGAATGACCAGTAAAACCGGTTCAGAAATGTAATTTTTCCACAATGATAGTCTTGGAAATATTTCCGTTACTGCTATAGAAAACATATTATGTTCTTATTTGTTCTCCAAAATTCCATTTTTCTAGCAAGGCTATTTTATCATGGTTCATGATTCCATTTTGATTCATTCCTTATGAAATACCATGATTTATTTCATTAATTAGGATTATGGTATATGTTAAATGTAGTATTTTTTTCAAAATTATTTTCATGTTATTTCGTTCTTATGTATATTTTTTCTAACATATTTTCCACTCTTACTCTTAATTATCATTTGATCTTACCCCTTTTTATATTTTCATTTCCCCCATAATTTGATGAGCGTTATTAATTAAGATGTGTCAAATGGGGTTATACTTTTCAAGAAAAAAGAAGAAGACAAAGTAGATGTTTTATGAACCCGTTGTTTATGTTTTCCGGTTTCCTAGGGAACTAAACTAATACTGTCCTTTGACATCTAATTTTTTCATGTATTGAGTATTACGTAAAATTAATGTAATGTTTCTATATGTTAATTTTGGGTCGTTATAGATGGTATCTGAAAAAAGGTTTAGAAACCATTGGAAACTAGGATGTGAAAAAATTAGTGACATCCCTATAGATATTTGTAAGTTATATCTGAGGATGTCCCTAATGGTAAGTCTAATAATAGGTTATATTCCTTGAATAATGGTAAAGATCATGAATAACCTAGTATTAATGATTCTAGAGATTGACAGTACTCTTCTTGATTATGTTTGTTTTCTAGTATGATTTTTTCCTCTGGCACTATTATTTTTGGGTGCAAGAAAATTCCTAGAACCCAAAGGGACCATGTTTATGATCAATGCATTGGGAAATGCAATGATTGTCCCCCTGAACAACCAAATGTTATTGTTTAGGAATGAAAAATATTATTTCTATAATCTCATAAGCTATGAATCATTCTGGAAATCCAAATGAGCAGATAAGGTAACATCATTCTATTGAATCCTTCATGAGGTAATGTCCACATTCATTCAGTGGTTGTTCTAATATACTTGTTGTTGAACAATGGATTAGTACCATTGAATTTTTTTTCCATACTTCACTGTTTGGAACATGAAAAATTAATTTTTCTTATTTGTCATTTTGAAGGTGAATCAGACCAATGGTGGAATTTAATCAAGAATACAATAGAGCGTGATGAAATTGAATTCATGGAAGGGGATGAGTTTATGAACTAATTTTTCAATAAGTAATTCCCTTGTATTATTTTAAATATAATGGAAGTGGAGATCCTTGTACTTAATAAAAAGGATGATAAACTTGTGGGAACATATGAGTCAAATTTTACAAGACATGCAAGGTATTCTTCTGGTTTTATTATCCATCCTTAAAGTAAGGTTGATCGACTCATTAGTTGATTAAAACATGGTCTTAGAATTGAAACAGCTAAAATAGAATTTAGTAGCTATGAAGAGATTGTGTGATGTGCTATCAAGGTAGAAATGGAAGTTGGTGTCACATATCAATCTCATGGTTTTGACTTGAAATGAAAGATGGAATTCAATGGAAAATCTGAAAACAATAGTGAAATGAAGATAAATGTTTCTTTATGCTCAATGTGTGTAAATAAGAATGGTGGTAATTATATTAAAGTTACTAGGAATTTTTTTATCTATAGAAATGATGGTCATCGAGTAGTTGAGTTCCCATGTAATGTTAAAAATGATAATAATTATATTAATAGAGAAAAGACCATAGAGAACACACCACCCACACTTCAATGCTACATGTGCGAGGAAATGGGGCATTATTCTAACCAATTCCATAATAAAGGTGTTATGAATGATTATCGATGTCAACAACCTCATAAGGCCAATGAAAAAAGAAAATGATATGAGATTATTGTTGGTGATATTGAGTATGACAATGAAGTGGTGGAATGATTATGTGTTTATGTAATGGGATTCAAAAATAGTGTTGTAAAATCTCTATTATAGAATTTTGGAATTCATAAATATCTATGTATTTTTCCATTGTGGTTTTCCATACGTATATGGTACTGATATCCATGAAAAGTGAATGAAATATTTTTAGAAATCCCATGATATGCACATAACGGAGGGATTATGAGATAATAATATGTTTGATTGTATTAATGACCTCATGAATAATATAATGACAAAGTGATAACTTGGTTTGTGTCTGTTGAATTGTTTTATATTTTTAGTGTGTGTAAATAGTAAATTTTGTTAGAATTATTATTATTCTGAAGTTTCTATAGTAACTCTGGTTTTTATCACGTTTAAAGAGAAAACATGATTAAGGTATTAACATTCTTGGAATGTGACAATGAAGAAATACATTTTGTTATATAGGATAAAAATGTTATGTTGATTTAGTTCACCTATTTCTAAAGTTTTATATCTTATTTTATCATGTTGTATTGTAATGTTATCCATTTATGTATTGTACAAGTTATATTGTTGTTGAATTTTGTTAAATGAATGTATTATCTCACTATAGGCGGACTTATGCATATTTTATTACCCTTGATATCCTTTTTATTGAGAATGATGTAATGACCTATTAATCTATCGCATGATCTGCTAACACTTCAATAATGAAAAATTAAACATCACTTAATTAAATTAGAGATGAAGTGGAAATATTTAAAAGCATGAACAAGAGTGAAATTTTACAAAACTCAAGTAAGTATTTATTATCATGCAAAAAAATTCATGTTTAGAGAAAGGATAATGAAAAACAAAAATGTTATCCTAGTACCTTATTATTTTATTAATCATATGATGCCTTGATTCATTTTGGAGTTATGGAATTATGGTTTTTATATTTCTCCAAACATTGTTCTCTATCACTTTCCATCAAAACATTATGGTAAGATTTTTCTTCCATATCAATGTTTTCACATCCCACGTATGTTCTCATATGTAGAAAATAAATAATGAGTTAATTTTAGTAACATTTATGTTTCAAAGTTACCTTTTAAAAATAATGTTTCAGTATCCCTTTTTAGAATTTGTGTTTCAATGAAAGAAACTTTCACGTAGAAAACCTTTTATAACCCCATCCATTTTCAAGGGAAAATTCATTTTAAAGCGGGTAGAATGTAACACCCTGGTATTTTGTGAAATATATTATATTTAATTTCATAGATTTCTTGTGTTTTACACTACCCCAGGATTAGATTACACTATACGAAACATAGTATATGCTTTCAATATACACAACACTCAACTTGGATTGTGTTATACACAATTTTATGTTCTTTTGGCATAAATCATTTCACGCAACACTGAGTATAGATTTTTTTCAATGTATAAAAGAACTATGTAATTATTATGTTATACATAACCTCCTCCAATGGCTCGAAGGCCTTCATTTTTTATTTATTTGTGATAATCCACCTTTCAAGGGGTGTGGTGGAACCCTTACAATGCTCATAGGTGTATGTATTACAAGGCCCATAGGCCTTAGAAGAATTCATTTCCCATAGGCTTCAAACATTACATGCAACCCAGAATCACTACTTGTAACTTCTCCTCCCCAGCATGTTCATTGTGAAATAAGCTCTCCACCATTGCATGGATGTTCGGCTAGGCTTTCCCGTGCATGCACAGGCTTGTCCCGATGGCAGACGTCATACACTCTAATTCATGCAATCTGTTTAGCTTCTAATATGGTGAATGATTTTTAATCCTCCTCCTTCTGAAGCTTGTTCCTTGTAGGTTGTCTAGTTCGCATCTGCACTTAAGGTGGACCGAATTCCTTGAGGTGGCCCGAAGGCCTTACTGACCCAAAGGCATGGGTGGTCCGAAGGCCTTAAATGACTTGAGAACCAAAGCGGTGGCCCGAAGGCCCAAACAGGGGAATATTCCCAGCTGCTACAGTGCCAAACAGTGCCTTCTACAGTACATGCTACGGTACATGCTACAGTTCTGCACAGTTCCTACTAAAGTCCTTGCTATAGTAATGCTATAGTACCAAAAGAAGTTTTTAGAAAACATAACACTGAATTGGCCTGTGATACATTCAAGAGAGACCTTCCTAGATATCTTTCAGTGTACGCAATATTGTGTTTCACTACATAACAATATATTATTGAAATATTTTGGGATATAAAATAGAAATTTTTAATCATAATAATGAAATTTTTAATTTTATATAACATTAAAATTCCACTTCTATATTTTATAGAATATTATATGAGAAAAAAATCATGTTTTGGATAAATTAAGTATTTTTATAAAAATATAGTTTTGTCGCCTATTAACAGTGCAAAAATTTAAAATCTAGTTTTTAACACTTTTATATTCTCTATACGACAAAATATATGTATTATTTTGTTTTGGTACATAAAAATTTACTTTTGTTAAATTTTTCGTATTTTTATAATAATATTTATATTTTATTCAAATGTGAAAAATACTACATTTTAATTATAAACTGTATTTTCATCTAATTTATTTATAAAGATGGATTATATTTTTAATTCAATTTAAATTTTAATAGGGTTATGTTTGCTTCATTGAATCCAATGTTGGTTATTAGAAGTACTTTCACAAATAAATTGGACATAAACACATGTCAATATTTTGATAGTTTTTACTTCATAAAAGATAGTTTTATGGTTTTAAAAAGAGGAATAAACTTTAAATTAATTACTGCAACTATTGTGTCTTGAATTTTGAAAAATTGATTCTTTATTTGTAATTAGTGGGTCCAAATTATATTAATATGTTACTTTTATTTTTTGAAAATTATGAATAATCACTGCGGTAATTTTTATTTATTACGGTTAAAGGTATATCGGGTAAATTTTGGTGACAAACTATGTGAAAAAAAAATAAAATTACCCTCACAACTAAAAAAAATTATATTATGAATTAATGTCAAAAAATACCACCTAAAGGAAGGAATGTATTTATATAATGGTTTTTTTCAGTGAAAGTGATGTAATTATAATTAAAACAAGAGTATGTGACAACATCTCACTCTCTTATCTCTTAAAAGTATAATAAATTTAATATAGTGAAAAACATTATAAAAGTTATTATATAAATAGTCTCTAGAAATATAATGAAATTATCTACTTAATGTTAATTTTATTAGAAATTTTATACATTGAGTAATTACCATTAATTATGACACAAAAGTGAAGTATAAATTATTTTATTGATAGAAATATAAAATAAATAGTTTTAAAAATACTAAAATAAATATAAAATGAACTAATTAATGTAATCCAAGAATTTTATAATTGAATATGACAAGTTATAAGTGTATTAAATATATTTTTATAATTTATCTTCTCTTTGTTTTTATTTAACGTAAAATAAATTAATAGTGTCAAAATTGACACTATTGATATTATATAAAAATAACATATTATTAAATTATTTAAAAATCACAAAGATACTTAATAATTTAAAATTGGAAATTATATGGTATAAAAGTTTATAATGTACCAAATTATGTACAGTTCACAACACAGAAGTAAATATTTATAACAGGTTAAAATTTTGAATATTAATACCCCAAATAAAATTAAATAGATTAAATTAGGGTAAATCAAAATGATAAGGCTTAAAATAAAATCAAAATATGTCAAAATATTATTTATTGTTTTTATTTCTACCAAAAACCATATTTTATTCTTAATTAATGCGTTTGGGACCATTATAAACTGAAATATAATTTTATAATATATTAATATTTCAAGATGTTCCAAAGAGACTTTCCTCCATCATATAAAAGGCCACCAACTCTACCCACATACTGACACGTTCCAAGCCCTATGTCGAATCAAATCGCTACTAAAATTATCTCCGAACATCTCTTATTTCTTCCTATATGCTACACATTTGGAAGAAATCCATCCAAGGGAGTCCTTTGCAAAAATCAAATGATGATACTTTAAAAATATATAATTATTTTTATCACCTCTTTCGAAATTCTTTTCTTCTTCTACATCATATTATTATCTATTTATATCACTAAAGTAATACATACAGTATCTTATACATGATTAGATGTTATTATAATTATTTTACTACTATATAACTCCTTCTATACATCCTAAAAATAACAATATCACCATGCATACGTATGTACAACATACCATCTCCACACTATGGCGTAATCGATTATTCCACAATACTTTATTTTAATGGCTATAATGATAAGTATGATGGACTTAAATAATAAATATAAAATGATAATTATTATTTATAATTAATATACCATCTAATTACATAACATTTAAATATAATAGGAAAGGATATCGTCATTTGTGCGTACGTATGACCAATCATTTCTATGATGCAGTGAGATTAATTCTCCACGTTTACACTTCTTGACTGATTATAAAATTTTTATGATGAGGTAAAATAATAATAATTAACATAATTTCATTCTTGTAATGAATAAAATACATCCTATGCATAAAATTCATAATTTACATGGAATAATAGGTAAGGGAAAATGAAGTAGTTAACACACGAAATAATGGAAATATTGAATCATTATTTACAAAATGATATAATAGGGTCATATATTAAATAATAAATATGAATATGGTTATGGTTATGGTATAAAATAATAACATACATTAGCCATTAAATATGGGGTTTCGATACATACTAAGGATATCCAACCTATGGTAAGGGATAATTTCCTAATCTCATTATTATTTAAGATTTTTTATATGTAAGTATTTTTTGTGGTATATTTATCATTCAATCCATGTTCCAAAAGTATATAATATTATTTATATTCATATGATATTTATTAAATTCAATATTACTCAGCGGTGAATTTTTATTAAACGTTAAGGAAGTGACCTTTCATTAGTTTTCCACATGAGGGACTTTTTTGAATTTTTGAGTAAGAGTACGAGAATAATGTTTTTTAACATACATAGCATGAAAAAAAATTTACGTCTTCACAATGCCTTGTTTTTATGATTTTTTCATTACATAATTTCATGTTTTTTTAAAAAAAATTGTCTTCTTTTAAGGTTTCATTTAATTTATAGAAAATATAACATCTTTGAAGAAGAAATAATATTTTTCTCAATAATTATGTTCGAGTGTTTCATCGAAATTTTTCACATCTAAGATAATGCTTTGCAAATAGGGTTGCGATTATATCCCTATTTTTACTATGATGTAATTTTTTAATTATGGAATTATATTTTATATTTATTATGTAATGGTAGAATGATTTTTAATAAACCCATTTTATTTCATTGGATATATTTTGATGAATTCTTTAGGTTTTTGTGGAATATGTAAGAATGGTTTCACTATGAGATTGGTGGGACAAGTATCTAACTCAAATTAATTGGCTAATGATTTATATCTCATTATATAGACATCAATTAAATTAAATGCAAATCCTATATAGTAATACCCAAATGGAATGGAAATTAAATTTATTTTAGTAATACAGTGTTTGAACAACAAGTGAATATGGTCTAGTAATACATGGCTGGAACGACAAGTAAACCGATTTCATTAATGCACATTTTCCTTTATGATTGTCTTTGAAATAATGACTTGGATACTATGTAAATCATATTATATTCTTATTTGTTTCCCACAATTCCTTTTTTTATACAAATGCTAATTTCTCATGGTTCATGAATCTATTATGATTTAATCCTTAGGAAATACCATGATTTATTTCATGACTCTTGATTTTTGAATATATTAAATGTGTATGTTTTTTTTCATAACTTATATTCATGTTTTTACATTCATATGATTATTCTTTGTATGGTATTTTCCATGCTTACCCTTACTGAGCATTTGAGCTCAACACTTTTTTATTATTTCCATTTACCATAAGATTAGAAGAAGTGTATTAAGGAAGATGTGTCAAAAAGGGGTTTTATTTATGAAGGATAAATTTGGAGAAAATTTAGATGTTTTATGAACTAGAATTTTATTTTTCTAGTTTCCAAATTCACTAAACTAATTTGGTCTTTGGGCATCTATTTGGGTTAAGTATTAATTATTTTGAAAAAGTAATGTAAATATTATTTTATGTCATTCGTGGGCATACACAATTATATATTATTTGGATTAATGATTATGATACCATACACTATATTTAAATAAATGGTTTGTGATTAGTTTGATGGTTGATGTGATATCTTAAAACCATACACCAATTTACTCTGAATGGTTTGTGTTTATGCTTAAAGTTTTCAGAAGTTAATTTACATTTCATATGTTAGTTTTAATATAAATATATATATTGTGTATGTTTATCCCCATTCATATGAGTAATGCATTGGACATAGTAACTACCAGGTGGGGCCCGCCATATCCCCATGGGGCATTTCTATGTCTCATGAGACAAACAATGGTCTTGGAATGAGGCCTTGATAAAATTGATATTTAAGTTATTAGCACGAGCCCTTGATGGTATGTTTATGATGTCCCACATTATTCATTCCATAATTATGAAATCAATATTGATAGTTCATGTGGTAATTATAATAGTAAAATACCCATGATTATTTTTTATTATTGAATTGTTTATTCATCTCGTATTCCTACCATAATGTGTTCAATATTATTTTTAATCGTGTATTTTTTTAGTTATTCACTATTCTTAACGTTTATGTTTATGTTATCATTCGATGTACCTCTCACCCTTACTAATTTTTTTGAGCTCACCCTTTCTTATGAATTATTTTCCAAGGACATGTAGTGGTATTTTGTGAATGAACTACAGGGATAACCTAAGAGATATGAATGTTTTAAATGAATTTTATTATTGTTTTTTATTTCAAGTTTTATATTTTGAACATATATGTGTATCTTATTTTCAAATATACTATTATAATCAATCCTTATAGAATCATATTCCTTGTTTATATAGAAATGTAATAAAATTAATCACGGGCTCCAGGAAACTGGGATCAAGATATTCCATAAATATTCATCCTTCAATGGAAAATTTATTCACACTCCTTAATATAGATGAATAAAACTAATTTCATGTTGAAATATTAATTTGATTATAATTTTTTGAGATTTTTATAAAAAAACATTTTATATTATAATTATATACTAGTGGAATGATGCATCAAAATTATTTTTATCGATGGTATTCACTCCTCTTTGACCATTATCTTAATTAAATCAATTGAGATTCTATAATTTGTTACAATGTGTCCAAAAAAACTATATTTTATAAATAGAACAGCCATTTAATTAACATTAAAAAACACAACTTTTTCGTAGAGTATTCTATAACACACTTTAATGATACCCATATTACTTCATTATATTTCAACATACCATAATACCATCAACCAAGATAAAAAATTATCATGGTTTTATATAATTATCCTTTTCATAAGATATAAAAAATATAGAGTGAGAATTAGTTATTAAAAATGATATAATTAAAAAATTTAAATTTCATAGCCCATTCTTAAATTTATCATTATGATAACAACCTTTATAACCCTTAATAGATGATACCCATACCAGGAGACGATCATGGATAAGAATTGACACCCATGAATTTTGTCACATAAATCCTTAATAACAAGAAGAATGTGTTTTATCATCTCATTGAGTCCTTTTTATATCTATAATAAGTTGATAAAAATTTTATACATCCTTAATATTTTCAAGGAGAATGGTTTCTTAAATGAGACATAGTTTTTCAATTAAATCAATTCTAAAAAATTCCAAATTAGTCTTTATTAAATTGTTATAAATCCAAAGTTTCCAAAATATATGATTTATTTGATATTGGACTTGATCTATTTATGTGTTATATTTTGAATAATAATTAGCTTTATTATGGAGTCACTTATAATTATTCAATAAATACATCAATATATTTTTGAATAATGGTATATAATCAATCTTTTTTACTATCACTTTCTTCCCCTTAATCACTAGTAATTACTATTAGAAATGATTTAAGATAGGGTTTATAAAAATCCAAGGATAGTAAATATCTATTTTGAAAATAATATTGGGGTTTCCAATAATGAAATATGAAATTTCAAGGGTTATATATTGTTTCATTTGAATTATAGTTATAGAGAAATAAAATACTTATTATAAAATGAAATTCAATTATTGGAATGATCACCATATTTTTGATGAGATTGTAATATAAATTTTTTAAAATAGATTCTCTATATATCATTAATTCATAAAATGGAACTCTATTTTTTAATAATAACTATATATCTAGTATTTCTATATTAAATTCTACATTCTATGTATATATGAATAAAATGATGGATTTTGTAAAACTATAATAAAACAATGAACATAACATATTTGAGTGTATTATGAGTGTAAATTCTACTAAATTATTTGGGAAATAAATTTTAACCATCATGACTAAATATTATTTGATGTTATCACATGTGATATATTGGTGTTTATTGAGGATTCTATTTATTATCAATAAATTTTGAAATTTCTTAAAAATTACTAATCATATCCACACCTGAAGCATTGCATTATATTTTATTCCAAAAAATAACAATATTTTAATTATTATAGGGATGTTGAGGCATTACATATCCATATAGACTCAATTATATGTCCAACATTTTTATAATTATAACAAGTTGCATATCCATAGGGATAATTCTTCAAATTTTCATTTCCAAACATATTGCATTTTGTTAGTTTTCGTTTACTAATCTCCCTTACATGATTATAATTTCACCCATAATATTTACCCTTCATTATCTCAATATACATCTATCAAAATGAACATATATTTACCAAAACATCACATCGACATTAATAGTACAACTGTGTATCTAATCCTGACACCCTTTGTGATGAATTTATAGAGAATAATATAAATGTGGACTTACTCCTTGATATATCGATAATAATATATTAAAAAGATTGAAAAAAATCATGCATAAATAATAATGTTCATTTCACAAAAACCAACTAATTCTTTACACATTTTTCATTATCTTTAAAAATTGGCATCCAATGTTTCTGAGGGTATATAGAAAATACAATGTCTAAAAAGAAAATTTTCAATGCTTCTCACTCTATAACATAAACATAATCCGATGCATTCATATTTTTTATTATTGATCAATAATAAACATACATCTTCATTTATATAGAATATATCCCATGTAGCATTCTAATACTCTATAAAAATAGATTACTAAAAGTATCTTATAAATAGATTTTATCAATTTTCTATTGATCAATTAATACTAGGTCAAACTAAATTAATGTTTTCATTATTGAATATACGAATCATCTTTTAGTTATTACTTCTATATTTAATTCAAACACTCTGTGATATATTTGTTATTATTCAAAACAAAAAATAAATGACTTATTATATTGATGATGTTTTTAACATTGTAATCCATGAAATTGGGAAGTATATAATTTCATTGTATATAAAATTATTTATTTGAAGGATTCCTTCTACATCAATTTTTTTTTATAAAATACGGAAAAATTTTAGAAAAGTTCTTTTATTTCAAATCTTATAAAAAATAAATTATAAATGGGTTTGTAATATGAAAATATGACAATATCACCCTTTTATGATAATATATTACATTTTTTTAATGAATCAATTAAAATAGATATATATTAATCATAAATTTTAAAATAGAGAATGTGTTCTACAATATCATATACACTAGGTGTGTCAAACTTGGTTTTCAATTTTTCCCATTGGTTGTGTACCGATTGAATATTGAGTTAATACCCAATAAATATTTTTTATGATTATGAAACATAGTTGAATCTAATATGGAACCAAATTTTCACATACATATATCAAGATATATATGATCATTCTTCAAAACCCCAATCTATAAATTATTAAAATTTTATTCTATTTTCAAATATTTATTCATGTACATTGGATTTTCAGTTATTTTACCTAGTACTATTTTTTAAAAAGTACTAAACCTTTTATTAAATAAAAAATAGGAATATTTACATTATTTAAATATGATTTTAATTATAATTAGTTTATAAATATTTTCATTTAAACATTCTATAAAATATTTTTGGTTTTACATTATTGGAAACATTGTTTATAAGTTATCAAATACATAGATAACCAATAATAACTAATCAATCATCATAGAATATTCCTTTATAACTCAAAGCTATGTCCCCTTACAACATTTGATTTCCTGGTGACATAAATCAATAGTAAAGGGATATTATGAATCCCAGAAAGAGGATACGGGATGAAAATATAAATAATGTGAATGTTGTGTATAAAAATTATATATATCATAAAAGTATGATCATATGTATATGTGGAATGTTATAAAAATATGGCCATGAATAAAAACTAAAAAATTATAATATAATCACAATGATTTATGAGTAAGGTATCATTAAACATGGAACAATGGTTAATCACCAATGAATGATGAAGAATAAGAAAATCAACTGGGAAATGTATCATAAGCATGCTAGCTCAAAAGGTGATTTGTTTTTCCATTGAATAGTTGTTGTATTAGGTTGTACCCTTCTTATTCTTATATTTATTTTTACCTCACCATGTGCTAGAGGAATCCAACAAGCATATGGGGATCCATGGAGGAATTTTTGGGGAGGATATACCCATCTGTCAGAGTTTCTAATAATAAATAAAATTTGAAACATCCCACATATAAGAGTACACATAAAAAATATAATCCCATTGATAATATATGTAATTTATTAATGTCCTAAAAAAATTTCCATATATAAATCACACTAACCTCTAATATAATTAAATATTGATAACAGAATTGAGGAAAAAAACATAGCTCTAC
This sequence comes from Viscum album, assembly GCA_963277665.1. NCBI lineage: Eukaryota > Viridiplantae > Streptophyta > Magnoliopsida > Santalales > Viscaceae > Viscum > Viscum album. The sequence continues at coordinate 448,833,494 of OY728160.1, forward strand.
TGCCACTCTAATAAATACCAAATATCAATCTCCTGATATAATCTACAATTCACTACCTAACATTACTAAATATTATCTCTCAACTCATCCATTGTAATGAACTTATTTTTCCCATATAAATCATTTGAAAATTTTAATTATTTTGATTGGTTCCTGGTGTGGATTTAGTGTTATATTTTATGGCATATAAAGCCTTGGTGGTCATATAGTAAAAATATTAAATTTTTCATATCTTTTTCAACCAATATTTCTAATATAATGGAATATACCTAGAGAAAAGTTCCTAAATATAAATATGTAACCTCTATTAATTCATGAATTGGTGTTTTACGCTATGATTTGTTGAACCTTTGTGAATGTTGGTATTTGGTTTAAGAGTATATATGGATAGAATACAAATTTAATTAATTAATTAGTTAGTTAGGTTGTTATTAATTTTCTATAGACCAAATAGTTATATATTTTTATATTGTTATAGTAAACCTTATGGTTAGACATATATCCATAGTGATTTGGAGAAGAACATGGTAGATGGATTTGAGGAATGGAAATGAGATAATGGATCAATGATCATATTTCGATGGAGGTTATCTCCAAAAAAGAGTTATGTACTCATATTAATTAATATATTTTGAAATAGAAATATTTATTGGAAATAAATCATATTTCATGGAAGGATATTATTTTTGTGTGGAATAATACATATTCAAAATACAGCATATTAAATATGAATAAATAGATTTATTGGATTCATTCACTAATCAATGTATTAATTTGTAGTTAATGTTTATATTCTATGAATGAGTAATTCATAAGGTTTTATTGACCATTATTTGTTTTTATTTGACCATGTATTAATCCATCGATCGATGAAGTCCAATATGAACAATGGTCTACATTCATATGTAATTATATTCCTTTTTATTTTATCCCCTTATTCTAAAATAGTTCATATTCATTGTTCTGTTTGATTGGAGGTTCAACAATACCGAATAATTAATTATTACACAAATTGTTGTTGGTGGATTAGGTTTTGTTAGGAAAGGTCAATTTCTGGATCGATTCAATGAATGAGTTGAGGTCATAATATAGGATGATTAAAAGTTTTGGTCATGTGTTTGTCATTCCTGGGTTATTGAGTTAGTGAATCAGTTCGGTGATAATTTACATCGGAATTAATGGGTGGTACAAATATGGCCACCAATGATGAATTCAGATCATTTATTTAGGGATCTGAGTTTGATGGTGAATATTCTATGAATATCCAAAGGTAGTGGTGGAAGAAATGTTACTTATAGATCAGTATAGATATTTGGTGAAAACTGAGTTATATGGTGGGTAGTTAAGATGAACACATGCCCTGTGCATCCTCATTACATAGTGGATATGGTCTCATATAAAGATAAATACCACATAGTGTATTTTAATCAACATTCGATGAGGTATGATGATGACATCTCTTTCCATACACCTTGTTTACAGGGGAATAGGTACGACCAGAGTATATGGGCATGAACAATGTGCATGGGCACCACAAGTGTACAAGGACACATGAAACATACATGGTCATGGTAATAATATGTAGAAATGGCTAAATTACATGAGAATGGGCCACTTTATATGAGAACAACCATCATAAATGGGAAAAACCAAATTATACAGAGACGGGCCTGGGTGTACAAGCATGTTCTAGGGAACATGGTTCTTGTGGACTATCCAAGACATAAAGTATATTCAATATACACATAATTTACACCATTAAGGGATGGTTAAAGCCTTTATTCTCATAATTCTAGTTTAGTATCAGTATGTTATATTCTCCTAGTCTATCCTAAGGATGTGACAATGATGAATCTTTTCCAGAGAATAAGATCTCTGATACCCTATCCACGTTATTCTATGATAGAGTCATGTATCTCTTCATGTGTCTGGATTAGTGGTCATATATCATTATTCCCCAGGATGCTTTTAGTATCTCATTCCTGAATTCTTGGTTGTTAGATCCCCATCCATGTGGTTTACATTGTATTGGGCTAGATATCATCCATATGCCATGGGTGTCATTAGCAATATTTGTGTCAAGAACATTTGAGTTCCAGCATATACATTTTCATGGAATAGTCTGAGAAGAATGATCGCATGGATTACAACTATCATTGTTAGAAAGACATGAGGAGTTTGTTATCATTTTGAAGAATTACCTTGAATCCTTGAATAGTGTCCCTTGATTGTTTTAAGGTTTCAGCATATCCTTGAATCTTAGTGTTTATATTGACTATATCTAGAATAATGTTATCTATATTATGATGTGAATCTATTTGGTACATTATTTTTTGTGATTTATTGGTTTCATTCTATGTATGAATTTATTGACATTGAAATTGGATTTCCATACATTTTTTAGGTATTATGAAGATGAAATATATATTGATGGAGTTCTAGGTAGAATACTAGTAGGTGCATCATAGTTTCACTAGACGGACTAATGTGGGTACAAATATTATCATTTCTACATTCATCCCCTTCTTAATAGATTTATGAAATATGTTTTTATTTATTAGGGAATATATTGGTATTTTTTCTTCCTCGTTGTTGTGTCTACTCAAATTTGGTATTTAGTAATATTTATTCATATTTGTGTCAATTGTATATTCCCTTCGTGCATTATATTTTTATAGGGATGAATTTGTGAGTATGATCTCCTTAGGATAAAGCCTCCAGTGTGTTTGGTTTCCATACTCAACTATCATAGTCATTCCTTGGCCAATTTCAAGGTGGATTGTTGAGTAACCCTCGAAATTTTAAATCCCAGGAGGGACTGAGTGTGTCGATTCATGATATAGTGGTATCAAAGAGATCATTTTCTTAAGAATAAGGATTATAGATTTTCTATTTTTGATTTTTGGTATGGTAACTAAGGATACAATGTTAATGATATATTAATTATCACTCTATTAAGGGATTTTAATGTTTGTGTAGAATGTTACATAACAATTTAAAATAAAACTGGTAATGTGTATGTTTTTGTGGTACTCATTTTCTCTCGTTATATGGAATACATCAGTACATGAATCATATAAGAATAGGTTTTGGTTTCCATATACATATTGTATCATCTACTGAATATACTATTTAACCATGGTGAATCTGGACTTTTACAAGATTCCTTTATAATGATAGAAATATTGGATTCCATAGTTGGATCATGAGTGTGATCTATATAGTGAACATGTTATTATTTAATGGAATGTAAATTAGTTGGTTCATACATGTTTCCAACCTCTAACTCTAAGGGCCTCTTCCTATGATAGGCATACAACTTATGTCGGACCTCAGATACCTTCATCCTCCCACGCACAAGCTGAACATTCTACATTGTGTTATGCACTACATCTATGCCAAGAACACCTTCCTCTCCATCCTTGGTACAACACATAGGCGAATGACACGACCTCCCGTACAAGGATACAAACGGTGGAATGCCAATAGTGGAGTGATATCTATTGTTGTAGGAAGACTCTAATAAATTAAAATGTCATTCCCATGATCCCCCGAAGTCCAAAACACAAGCACATAGCTATTCTCTAATGTGTGGATGATTTTCCTTGTCTGATGATCTGTCTCGCGGTGGAAAGTAATGCTATGACGTAGTTGTGTGCCAAAATCATGCTACAATCCCCTCCAGAATCATGAGGTAAATCGTACCTCCCTGTCAAAGACTATGGACCTTAGAACTCCATGAAACTGCACCACCTCATCCACGTATCTCCATGCTAAGGCATCCACCGCACTTGTCTCCTTGATCGCCAGGATGTGAGATGATTTCATCAACTGGTCTACCATTACCTAGATAGCACCACAACCTCCTTGAACCCTAGGTAGTCATGTGAGGAAATCCATCGAGATGTCATCCCACATCCACCTGTGGACATCTAAAGGCTATGACAATACTCCAGGTACTCAGTGTTCATCCTTCACCTGATCACTCACTAAGAACCTTTCCATGAACTCTACCTCTTCTCATTTCATCCCAGGCCACCATAACTGCTCCCTATGGCCTCGATACATCTTGGAAACTCTAGGGTGTACCACTATGAGTTAGTTATGGAACTCATGGAGAATTCCATCACGCATCGCCTCTGATACAAAAAACTTCCCTCAGAAAAGCATCTAATTCTAACAATACACTTACCACCCTTATGGAGAATTGCCTTGGTTAACCTGATCACACATCACTTCACTATGTTTGTCTCCCCACTGAGACTCCCCTTCCGGCCACAACAGAGAGGACTACACTATCATCTGAAATAGGATACATCTACCACCATCCACCCCTACATCCAGATGTAGGGAAACCAACTCCTCTATTGCCTTCCAAGCATCCACAGATTCTTAAACAGCTTCCCTCCATGCCTTCCTACTCAAGGCATCATCCTGGACATTCCCCTTACCTTTAGTGTATGAGATCTCAATGTTCTAGTCCTAAATAAACTCCACCCACCTTTGTTGTCGCAAGTTTAGTTCCTTCTAGGTAAAGTTATGCATCAAACTCTTGGGATTCATGAATACCACAATGTGCTCTCTAACGAGGTAATGCCGCCAAAACTTCAATGAGAACACTACCACTACAAGATCTAGGTCATGGGTATCATTGTTAAGATCATGAGGATGTAACTGACAAGGCCCATAAAATATCACTCTCTGATAATGTATCATAACGCACCCCATTCAAAGTCCAGAAGCATCACAAAATACCCAATTAAACACCCCTTCTTCTAGAAACTTGAGCACTGGAGAGCTGACCAACCATTCCTTCAGATAACTGAAGGTTTTTTTTGGCACTGCTCACTCCACATGAAGGTTTGGTCCTTTCTGGTCAATTTTTTCAAGGGAGGTGGAACTCAAAAGATGTTGGGTATCAACCTCTAATAATAGCCAACCAGAACCAGAAAACTGTGAACCTCTTTTACATTCTTGGGTGCTTCTAAAGAAACAACCGCTTCAACCATTTATCAGTCAACCACTACCCCTTCCTGAGACACCATGGTTCCAATGAAATTCACTTCTTGTGTCATGAACATACACATGGATAATTTCCCATATATTTGGTTTTGTATAAGGATTTCCAAGACCATCCTGAAGTGATTAACATGTTCCTCTTCTAATCTGGAGAAGATCAAAATGTCATCGATGTACACAATGATGAACCAATCCATAAACTCACGGAAAACAATGTTCATGAGCCCAATGAATATATATGGTTCATTCAAAATTCCGAATTACATGACTAAAAACTCAAATTTTCCATAACTGCACCTAAAAGCAGTGTTCAGAATATCACTATCCTTCACCCTTACCTAGTGATACCCAGACTACAGCTTGATCATAGAGAATCAACATTCTCTCCTCATATGTTCAAAGAGATATTCTATCCTCAGGAGAGGGTAACAGTTCTTGACCGTTACCTGATTCTGTCTTCGGTGGTCTATGCACAACCTAAGACCACGATCTACCTTTTTCGCGAACAAGATAGAAGCACCCCTGGCAACACGCTAGGTTAGACAGAACCCTTCTTCATCAGATCGTCAATCTGAATCCGCAACTCCCTAAACTCAGAAGGTTCCATCTGATAAGGATCCATGGAAATCGCATGGGCACCGGGTTACAAGTCTATCCCAAACTCAACATCACTTCATGGGGGTAGAGTGACCACTTATCCATGGAAGACATCCATGAACTCATTGACGATCCCCATGACTTCCACTATCTCTGTATTTTCCGACTCCACTGATAGCTCAGCTAACTAGGAAAATATGCGCTCCACTTGCCAGATTAATTCCTTGAAACCCCACTCTCCGGTGAAAGTCCCATGCTGGCCAGCATCATCAGAGAACATGGCTCTTCTCCAGAAATAGTAGATAATAGTGTTCATAGAAAATAGCCAGTCGATGCCTAGGATGACACCATATGGATGTATCTACAATAGTAGAAGATCCCGACAAGACTGGCGTTGCCCTATCATTAGTAAACACCATCGAAAAACCTAAAACAAGTCAGTCTGACCTCCGATTGGCGTACTCAACACCAGGGGAGCTGGAAGTCTCTCAACGTTTAAACCCAGAGCACGTTCCAGACCGGGTGCAACAAATTTCTGTGAATCTCCTGTATCAAACAATGCGTAGGCAAGATTACTAGACCAGCCGATCGTACCTCGAACGAATTCCTTCCCTGCAGGAACTACTTCCTCTACGACATGTAACTACCCATGCCCATCTCCTATACCCCTCGGCAGATGGCCGCCTCCCCGACCACGACCTAGTCGAGGTCCCTGAGGACTACCCTGAGGCCATCCCCCTCCTGTGAAATCTACTTTTCGAGGAGCGGGAGCTCACTGTCTCTGCTACTATTGCTACTGGAAGGGCCTGGCTGTAAGCTGCTACTGCTGAGGTGGGCGCTGAACCTGCCCACCCCCACTATACTACACTCTATTTGGGAACTAGTTCCAAAGGTTCCCATGGATTCCATATATGATGGATCTTGGTCCTAGTCTTGCAAAGAAGGGACGAGGACCGGGTGATCAGAAATGGAATTATTGGGGCCTACACCCTACTTTTTGAAACCTGGGAGGCCCTGATGCTGGAGGTTCCGGCTGAATTTCATCCCCTTTGACGAACTCCACTAGTTCCCCTCTCACGGAACACCCCCCAGCGTGTTCATCCTTTCATCTACTTCTTCCTTCTTCTGGACATCCAAGTACGTTGGTTGGGTGAAGGGAGTAATAGCATACTGAAGAGAAGCTCGGAGTGCTTCCTCTAAATGTCTCTCTTGAGACTCTTTATCTATAAAGAGGTCCAGAGAAAAATGAAGGAGATCCTTGAACTTGATCCCCAACTCCCTCACTGACATACTCCCCTGCTGGAAGGAGAGAAACTCCTGCCTCTTCTCATCCTTCATCGTGGAAGAAAGGAATTCCACTTGGAACTCCTTCTTAAGGTATGTCCACATAACCTCAATATCTGTCTTCTCCCTAAGGTAGAGCGTCCAACATTGACGTGCTGCTCCCCATATCTGGAATACAACCAGAGGATCTTAGAACTCTGTCAGATCCCAGATCAAGCTGAAAGCTATCACCAGATCCTCAATCTAGCTCTCTATCTCCTAGTCCAAGACGCTGCCCTCGTAATTCCTGAGGGTCTGTCACTCAATTGAATGAAGCGTCCTCTTCTAATGGTCATCACCCTCCTCTTGATCAGCCCTCTGCTGATTATCCAAAACATCCTCCTGGGGTTTGATCTCCTGAACTACTAGTGTTCATCATCCGGGTTCCATAGTTACAAGGTAAATAAGGAATTACTAATCCCATGTAGTGTATAAGGTTTCTTTTAATTGTTTGCTTAAACATTTTATTTATTTAAATTCTCAGGAAACCCAGATCACACAAGAACCCAAGTCATTATGATGTGTGTACCTTTCCTAGCGTCTCTACCCTGCAATCAGTGTAGCCTCACTCGATCATTCAGTAGGCGCAGAGTCCTTGCATCGGATCACGGGGGGGGGGGGGGGGGGGGGGGGGCTAAAATCTCGTGTCCTAGACAGTCATCCATAGCCTATTTCACGAACCAAGAATGACTAGAATTTTTTCCCTACCATCCCTTGAAATCCTCACTATGCCTAACCTTGAGCTCCATCATATCTTTCAAACTCTTCCTCTAAAACCATTCTTCCAAGACTTGCCTTCACCAAGATGATAGAAGGGACAACAGATTGTTGGACCCTTCCTTCATCAAGTTGAGGGAGAGATAATGTCCCCTGAGACCCGCCTTCAATAGGTCCCAGAGTGGCGACTAGCACTAGGGGTATTGAATCACACAAACAATGGAAGTAATTATCCTTTTAATTTAGTAGGATCAAGAGATAAGATACTAAATCCCAACAAAACCAAAACTGGTGGTCAAAGTAAAGCCAAAATCAAACATTTTCATATGCATGTCCAAAAGTAAATGCTACAAAATTATAAGGAAACCCCAATGGAAAGTACCAAGAAAAAGAAAAACATCAACAACAACTTTCACAACGTCCAAACTAGTATGGTCCTACACGATCCCTGATGTCCTTCTGGAAACCTAAATGCAGTTTATATAGTTAGGGTGAGTATACAGGTATACTCAGTTGGGAAAACCAAAAGATCTCATGCACAAGTTGGGAGGAATTCTAATGCCCTGTGAGAAAAGGATAAAACTGAAGCACATAGCAAGGATTCTATCCACCCAAACCTCACCAAGGAACACTCCCCAAATAATTCAATTCAAGTAAAGTAATAGTTATAGCACATCGATATTTGGGTACCCCATGCTACTCTACCATGGGTTATTGAAGATTCCTATGTGTCAAACCTCTCCCACCATTCTCAATGCAGTCCCAGTGCCATACCCCACCCGCACACACCTGTGATAGAAACACACATCCCAACTGCCAAAACCTATTCCACAACCACAAATACCACCTGAAAACACCTGGGCTACAACAACCAAAAGTAACCATGATCACAAACACCTTTTCCAAAACAACTACCACCACGCCTGAAGACACATGGGCCTCATCGCGAAGACACTTGGCAAACAACCTGCCCGCACTCACCTAGTCCAACCACCACAACTACCATGCCCGATGAATCTGGAGATATAATGGACCTCAGACCATAACATCCTACTAGAAGGATCTTGGGATACTTGGGAAATGGAGAAGAAAAAATATAATAACCAGCCACTCATACGAGTGTTGGGGTAAACAGCCTCCCCCATGAAATGGGGGTGTTCGGTAAAAAGTACTAAACATTGGTGGGGTGCGAATAAAAAACATAAGAACTGTATTATAAATATAAGTAAAAAACACTCATCCCAACCTAGGGGTTTCAAACCATCCCAACACAAACACCCTTGTTACTATTCATTCATAAGAAACACCACAACCACGACCATTTCACAACTCATTCTTGAATACCAATTTCACATACAACTCAAATACATTGAACGGAAAGTCACAAACCACCTACCTTGATGCTAGGAGATCAATATACATGAACCATGAGGCTTGAATCTCTTTAAAACATTGTAGATTTATGAAAACACACAAAAATTTCAAGCCGTGATAACATAAAAAACATGAAGAATTGGAAAATTATGATCTAGAAGATGGAGGATCATACCGCTTCAGTTACAACGCAATCGACGGTGTGTACTAGGATTTTTTGTAAAGTGCACGGTGTGTACTAGGCTTTTTTGTAATCCACTTTATGTGGCCTTCTCATCACCCCACACGACTATGTGTGTGGCCTGGACATGGCCTCGTGCGACATTGAAGTACACAGTGTCTAATTATATAGTACATGGCATGTACTTCAAATATTTCCAGAAACGTCTCTTTTCTCAAAAACACCAAAAAAAGAAAAAACATAACTAAATAGAATTTCTGGGTTCTTAAAAACTTCTCCCCATAATGAAATTCGTCTACGAAGTTCCCTAGAGAGGCATAGAAGAAAAAACCCCGAACAGCTCCGGCCACTGCGATCATACATCGGCCTCCCTCTCCCAAGTCTCATCTTGTACTCGCCCGTGCTGCCATAGCACTCGTACCAGAGAAATAGACCATCCATGGAGAACCTTAGTACTGGATCAACAATCTGGATAGGATGCTCCTCAAATTATGCATCCACTTCAAGCTCGACCTCCTTAGGATGAAATACAAGAGATGGGTGTGAAAAGTAATGTCAGAGCTGAGAAACGTTGAAGATGTCGTGCATAGCCCAATACCTATGATGTAACTGCAACCGATAGGCAACCGACCAAACTCTCTCCAACACCTCAAAAGGCACAACATACCATGGTGAAAGCTTACCATATCTATGAATCCTCTTATTTCCCAACCTCAGTGTGACATGCAGGAAAACATGATCCCCGACCTAAAACTCCAGAGGTCGTCTCTACTGATCAGTGTAAAACGTCTATTGAGATTGTGTTGTAGCCTTTCTCTTAAGAACAAACTCTATCTGCTCTATGGTCTCCTAGACAAGACGAAGTCCCAGCAAAGCTGCCTCTCCTGCCTCCAGCAACTCAAGGGTGATCGGCATGGCCTACCGTACAAAGCCTCGTAAGGTTCCACCTGAATAGTCATTTGAAAACTGTTGTTGTAAGTGAACTCCACAATAGGTATATGTTTCTCCCAAGAACATCCAAAGTCTAGAATGCATGCTCGGAGCATATCCTCAAGCACTAAAATCATATAGTTGGACTAACCATCTTTCTGGGGATGGTATGCTCTACTCAAAAGTACATGTGTACCCAATGCCTTCGGAAGCCCCTTCCAGAACTGAGAAGTAAAGCATGCATCTCTGTCTGAAACAATGGAGTGTTGAACTCCATGTAGACGCACAATATCTCGGACATACAACCGTCCCAGCTCATCAATGTTCAAGGTCTCCTTGATTGGAAAGAAGTTAGAAACCTTCATAAGCCTGTCTATGACAACCCAAACAACATCATTCCCTCATGATGACATCAGCAGCCCGGTCATGAAGTCCATCGTGACATCATTCCACTTCCACTCTGTGATGGGTAACTGCTGCAAAAGACCTGATGGTCGCTGATGCTCTGCTTTCACTTGTTGACAAGTGTAACACCTCATGAAAAAACTAGAAACATCTCTCTTTATACCTGGCCACCAATACTGTCAGTGTAGATCACGATACATCTTGGTGACACAAGGATGAATTGCCAAAACTGAGGAATGAAAGTCCTGCATCAGCTCCTCGCATATGTTTTTTCGAACCCATACGCATCCATAGAAATTCAAGATCTCATCCTTGCCTACTTTCCATCTAGGAAGAGGGTCCCCTCCTGACACACTCTCCTGAAAGACTAGGCCTTCTGAGTTTGATAGCTGCCTCATTCGTACCTGATTAAGAAGAGTAGAGGTAATAGCTACAGATGATAGAAACATCCTTCCCTGTCTGTCGTGCTCCTCCAAATGCATCTCAGAGACCAAATCCATAAGAATCCACTCACTTCTGGCCTCTTGAACTTCTTGTATTTGATTTCTCTTGCGAAACGCGTTAGCCACTGCATTTCCCTTTCCCGGCATATAGGCATGATCATATTCGAAGGACTGAAGATACTTGAACCACCTGCACCTTCTCAAATTCAGAGCACAATGAGTGAAGATCTATGTGAGACTCTTTTGGTCATTAAACAACACAAAGTTCTCTCACAGAAGATAATGTCTCCAACAGCCTTAGGCATGAACAACAGCAGCCAAATTCAGGTCGTGTGTCGGGTAATTCCTATTGTGTGGCCTCAAATGTTGAGACCCGTAGGCAACGACTCCATCTCCCTGCATAAGGACAGCTCCCAACCCGATACATGAAGCATCACATTAGAACATATATCTACTTCCTGGATCTGGTAAGACTAGTATCAGTGCTGCCTTCAACCTCTCTTTCAGCTCTAGAATGGCTAACTCACAGGAATCTGACCATAAGAACTTTTCCACTTTCATGGTCAGACCTGTCAGTAGTGCTGTTAGTAATGAAAAGTATTATATGAAATGCCTTTAGTGTCCAACCATCCCTAGAAAACTCCACACCTCAATGAAATTCTTCAACTGTTCCCATGAAATTACAACTCTCACTTTCTCTGGGTATACTGATACTCCTATCTTTGAAATAACATGACCCAACAAGTAAATTTGAACCATCCAAAAGTGGAATTTCAAGAGCATAGAATATAGATGATGCTCTCTCAGTGTACTCAGAACAATCTCAAGATGGGTATCAAGGTCATATAGAGTGTCAGAGTATACCAAGATGTCATCCACGAAAACCACCACAAAGGAATCCAAGTATGGATGGAACACTCAGTTCATCAGTGCCATGAAAACTACAGGCGTGTTCATGAGATTGAACGGCATAACCATATACTCGTATAGTCTATACCAGCTTCGGAAAGCGATAAGAGGTATATCAGATGATCTAACAAGAAACTGGTGATAACTGAATCTCAAGTCAATATTCGAGAACACTCGGGCTCCTCGAAGCTGATCAAAGAGATCATCGACCCTCGACAAGAGATATCGATTCTTGACCGTCAACAGGTTTAGCTTTTGATAATCGACACAAATCCTGAGGGGGTTGCCTGCCTTCTTCGCAAACTGGATAGGTGAACCCCAAGGAGAAGTACTGGTTCAGATGAAACCCTTTGCCTATAACTTCTCCAACTTCTTTTTGAGATCCGGCAACTCATAAGATTCCATCCTATAAAGAGGAATGGACACCGGTACCGCTCCTGGCACGAGCTCAATAGAGATGTATACCTCACGCTCTGGGGGAAAACCTGAAAAGTCCTCTGTAAAGACATCTCTAAAACAATACACCACTGGAAGAATGTATAGCTGTGAATCCCCATGGTCATCTAGATAAATTCTAGAAATTTGGGATGTTAATACACCAAGCCCATGATGCTCGGGTCCTTCTTGACTATCTTGGACATCCCACTCACCTATATGAAGAAAGGATCCACCCTCTGGTGATACGAAACTCAATCTATGGTGATAGTAATCAACGACTTCCTGGAAGGGGACTAACTAGTCTATTCCAAGAATGACATCATAGCTCGTCATCTCTAAGACATAGAGGTCCCAGATGAAGTGACACCCTAAAACCTCAAGAGGGTACTCTATGCATTGATGTACGCTAACTGTTCTAGTCCCCAACAGTGTGTCTAGAGTCAAAGTATTGGTAGATGAAAATATGCAGATCCCAAGGCACTCCAAAACAACAATAGAGATAAAGCAATGTGTATCACCGGAATCGAAAAGATATGAAGATAAAACTGAGGCTACAAAGATTGTACCTCGAACTGTGGAAGGTCCAGGATCCTGCTCTTGATGGGTCTACTCCACAGCGAATGTTTTTCATGTATCGCGGCCCTACGACCCTAGATAACCACTCTGATCTGATTCACTCTACTCTCGCTGGTAACCTGGTGACTGACCACCACGACCAAGACCTCCACCTCAGCCCGAAAGGCCGAAATAACTCCAGTACCCAGACGGGTGAGAAACTTGCGATGCATCCCCTAAATTCTGGGTCAAATAAGAACTCCTACCACCAGTTGTCGGTGAGAAGATTTGATAAAAGCACTGAAGATGGACCATCTTTCCACAAGATCAGCACTCCATCAGGTCTCTCTGGCACTAAGGCCTAGCATGACCGCTCCACCCGCAGTGATACCATGCTACCTGACTGCCCGGAGATACATTCCACCTACTCTGATCTACTCGACCAGACTCCCTACGATGATTCATACTATTATTAAGAGGAAAACTAACTCTGGATGTCAAACAACCATAGATTACTGCTCCATAATCCCTCGGATTGTGTTTTCTGATCAGTGCCTAGTTGAGGATAGAGGATATCGAAGTCAACCTGAAAATGTTCACCTGGGAAGAAATATTTTACATGAGACCATCCTCATACTTCCTATCCAGGAACAACTAATCACCTGTTGGAATCAGCGTATAATGCTGAAGCTCGGTAAAGCGAGACGATTACTCCATAACATAATGATTACCCTACTCCAGACTCATAAACTCCTGGGCTCGATCGGCCCCCAAGGAATCTAAGAAGAAGTAATCATAGAATATTCATCAAAACTCATCCCAAGTCATACTCTTCTGGCACCCTAACTGTGAGATCACCTCCCTCCACCTCTTGGAAGTGTCTCAGAGTATAAAGGTATAGATCTTCACACTCTTATCTGGAGGTATCTCTAGATGCTCAAACATTGTCAGCATGACCTCTAGCCGTGACTCTACAGCATGTGGTCCTCCATCCCCTAAGAATGTAGAAGGATGTTGCTACTGGAAAACCCTCACCAACTATGCCATCAATGGGGCATAAGGTGGTTTTTCCTGTAAGGTCTGAATCATCCTCAGAATGTTTTCCCTAAAATATGAATCGACACCTGCAACTGGTTTAACTGCTAGTTCCATGACTGGCAGAACATGAGGATCTACAGGAGTGCCCTGATCAGCCATATCTGGAGTCTGATCACCGTCTGGCAGCTGACGTAGAACCGGAGGATGTCTCGGTGGCATAGCCCTCAATGTTCAAAAGTGAACCTTAGATCAATATTATCAAAGACTGAGAAAACAAGAGTACAAGATGGGAATAGGAGAAAAAAACATTCACGTTTTACAATACATGACTACACAACGTGTATAAAAACTACATGGTGTGTTATTTTAATCCATTCACATGGACGTGTAATTCTTCCACAACTGGTTGTGTAACGCCCTAACCACACGGCGTGTTGACTATACACATGACATATACTTGAACTCTATTCCCCTATCTGAGTCTTTTTACATGGCTAACCAACGAGTTCCTCTTAATCCTAGCCTACACGGCGTGTTCATGAAGAACATGGTGTGTAGTAGACAAGGTTTCAATGACCTGTGTTGTTAGTTAAACAGCTAGCTACATGGTTCACTCTTACAGAGCGTGATCCCTGGGAACACAATGTGTACTTGATGGTTTTACTAGACCCGTGTTGTTCATGACAGGGACAGGTACTTAGGTTACATGGAACAATGCGTGATAATAGCACACAGTGTGTAAAGTCAATGTTTCATCCATCAATGTCGTTAGACACATGGGTAGATACACAGTCACTACAACACAGTGTGTACGTACCATACACAGTGTGTTCTTAATGATTTTTTACAACCCCATGTTTCTTCCCACAAAGTCAGTGAAACCGTTTAAAAACTACACAGCATATATTAATAAAGTAAATTCCATGTATTGTTTTCTAGGTAGTAGCTCATAAACTGGTCTGAAGCCCCGAAAACACAGAAAACAAGAGTTATGGTGCCGAATTCGGATCTTTGAGGGCCCATAGTCCCTGAAAATCAAATAATGGCATCTTATACAAGATATAATAAGGAAACCAGGCAATGATCCACAAAATCCTAGTCCATGAGGGCCCATAACACCTCAAGAACCAAATATTGGTGTCCATTTAAAAAAATACTATACAAACAAATTCCTTATCAAATAGAAGAGATTCTATCAAAACATCTATCAAAATAGCATGAATAATCTACACAAAGTCTATCACAACAACATGAAATTGCTAATGCATCCTAGATGGCATTGGAAAAATGCATGGAATGTGATTTCTAACAAGTTCCTATATGATGCATGAGATGGAATACCCTCATCTCATTGGGTTGTGATAGAAATAGAACCGCAATAACAATAATGGTAACAACACCAGGCATGTGGATCACCCAATGGTGAAATCAAATCAACTGAAAAAGTGAAAACTAGTAAAACTGAAACAACGAGGTAGTATGGATTTTCCATGTACATGGGTTAGCTGCTCTCGGGCATAGTTTATTACCAAGAACCTATTCCATCCTATCCCTAGCTATTGGCTCAAAATAATAATTCAAGAGAAAATAGTTCCTCTGATACCACATTTTAATGTCCCAGTTCCGGAATCCACCCAGAGGCGCCCAGTACCCAGTTGGTCACATGGCCTCAGGCGCATTTCCTCGAATGCCTAAGGCAGGAGACTAGCAGCGAGGGCCTTGGGTGTGTTAGTGGGGAAACAATTCCCTCATTGGAAGAGTACACAATGGAAGTAAACAACACATAAAAGATCGGATGCAGTAAATATTCGACCACAGTAAACAATGGAAGACTAAAATAATAAACAACTCGAGCACACACACACAAATATATATATATGAAATGATGCATAATACATATATCTAAGAAAGCAGCCATACAAGTAACAATTATGAATACAATACTAAACCAAAATACAAAAAAAAATAGATACGTAACTCCTCGGCATCCCAAGCCTCGGCTTGGTCCCATGCTCTCCTCCTCCAATGTAATCAAGTACCTAAAGTCGAAGTGCGCTTCCCCTTGTCTATACCTGCAGAAATATAATCTGTTTGGGACCAAAAGCATGACCAAAATAGGGTGTGAGACTGAATCTTAGTAGGCAACCACCTGAAGATCTATACGTAACAGTCAGTGAGCATATGGAAGGTAATAGTATAGTAAGCAGTAAGTAGTAAGCAGTAAACAGGATGGCAGACAACAGTAACCAATCCACAGATCAACATGCAACAGTGAAGCAAACAGCTAACCACAAATAGGAATCTCACTAGGAAGTACTCACAGCTATCCCCTCTGGTCCTATCCAAGAAGTACCAACAACCCTCTGGGTAGTACACTCAGCCTAACCCCTATGGTTTGGTCATACGAAATTATAAGACTCTCAGGAAGCACACTCAATCAATTCCCCTTGTAGTCTAAGGTATTCAGAGACTCTCTGAGGAAGATCACGCGGTCAAATCCCCTTATAGACCCAAGGTCTAGAGACTCTCGTATGAAGCTCACTCAGTCAATTCCTCTTATAGCCTCAGGTCGATCACAGAATTTATGAGGACGCTCACCCAGTCAATTCCTCTTATAGCCTGGAATGGTTTAAGGAAATTCAAACAAAACACAGACTCTCCGAGGAATCACACTCGGTTTACCCCCGTATAGTCTATAAAGCTCAAGACTCTCTGAGGAAGCTCACTCGGCCTATCATTCTATAGTCTATAATATCCAAGACTCTCTAGGAAGGTCACTCGGTCTATTCCCTATGGTCTATAATTTCCAAGACTTGATGAAAAATCTCACTCGATCTATCCCCTTATAGTCTATAGCATTAGGTTCTCATGGCCCCATGCCAGTCAGTGCATAATAATGCTATAATGCCAAAGTAAACCTTCAATGATACTTGGATAACCATTCTATAGCATAACAAGCATGTCAGGGGACAATACTCCATTCTACGGTCACAAGCCACAGAAAATATGTATAACGACCAAAGGCTGAACAATACCAAAAGGTCATAAACAGAACAAGGCATGAGAAAAACAGCCAAGCATATCAATTATCCTCATACATAACCAAATTTCCTATCCACAAGCATACAAGCAAGGCTGGAAAACAACAGTGGAAAAATAGTAAACACGCAATACCCCGTTCAAGGGTATTGGTGGAAATAGTACATAAGACTCAAAGACAATGAACGGAAATTCACAAACCAACTACCTTGATGCTAGGAGATTGATATACTTGAACCATGAGGCTTGAATATATTTATAACATAGTAGATCTACGAAAATTCTCAAAACATTAAACCCACGATAACCTACAAAAGATGATGAATTGGAAAACTATGTTGTTGAAGAAATAAGATCATACATCTGCAGCTCCAATGAAATCAACGACAGTAGATTCGGAGAACGGACAAAGGCATGGGAGCTCAGAGAAGTTCTGGCATCGTACGACTTCTCTCAGTCGAATGGGACCTAGAAGAAGAGGATTATTGCGGTCAGACGCAAGCCCCGTTCGTTTATTGAAAAAAAGAAAGGACACAGTGTGTAATTTTTTAGTACACGGTGTGTTCTAGGATTTTTTGTACTCCTCTTTAAGCGACCTTCACATCACCCCACACGACCGTGTGTGTGGCCCGGACACGGCGAGCACATGACCTCGCACGGCATCTAAGTACATTGCATGTACTTATAAAGTACAAGGAGTTTACTTCAAAAATTTCCATAAACTCAAATTTTCTCAAAAACTCTAGAAAAAGAAAAAACATACCTGAAAAGAAGGTTCGGGTTCTTACATGATGTGTCCAGGGCATTCCAAAGACCATATATTTGGAAAAGGGATGGGCCAGGAGGGTCTGGGACATTATAGTAAACATTAAGAAAAATCATGGTCACATCATGTATGTACAAGTGTGATTCATTCCACATTTTTCAGATTTGTTAATATCTTTCATTTAATTCTTCCCGTTAACTATTATTTTCTTCTAACTTTTTATTATATTAATTTCTTTGGAAACCATTATATATGGATAATTATTTCTCAATCTTTATATCCCATCGTAATATATTATAATTTGGTTAGAATGTTTTAGATACAATATCACTTGGAATGGTAGGATTAATCGCATGAAATAAATGGTTAAACATGCTATTCGGATTACATATAATTTCCACTGAATTCCTTTCTATCATTAGATGTTAGATTCATTATTAGAAAAATGTTCCTCTTCTTTTTTTCATATGTCAAAAAAGTTTCCCTCAATATCTATATATTTCATATGGGGAATATATTTTTCAAATAAGAGTATATTAAAAAACTCCACTCTGTGTTTTCTATTTGTTCTTAAGACATAGTCTTTTTATTCAATGAACATAATTGTTCCCCATCCCAGGAAATATGAAAAACATATATTAAAACCTTCTACCTTTCATCACATCTAATAGAAAGATATGTCTTCTGTAAAGATCATAGCCATTTGTTGTCTAAAAATGGTCTAATAGTTCCATTGAATGATAAAGGTTGTTGATCCATGGAGAATTATATCATTTTTACACGGTATTTATGATCCATATGATTCTCTATATTAGTACTTTTATATTTTATAACGATTTTCAACAGCCACAAAAATAGTAATAATTTGATTCGCTCTAGGTATTGTTGGATCACCTGTTTCATTTTCCATTGCTTGAGGGAAATTCATTCATGGATAATGTGAATTGATATAGTTTAAAATCAATATAATATGCACAATTTATATAAAATGTAATGAACGAGATTATATAATAAAATTATGAACGATAATGTATAATGATAAGACCAGAAAAACACTTAACATTAATTGAATGCTTATATATAACTAATCTCCAAATCACAACCTTGGTTTCTGTGGAAAAATTCCCAAATTATTTTTTATGGTCACATTCTATAATATATATTTTTTCTAAAAAAATATTCCATGGTTTAAAATACACTTTTTATGATGCCAAATGTAAATACCACTACCCCAGTAGCCCAGAATTGATGATCAATTTATGAAATTTTCATAAATACAAGTTGTCACTTCCAAATGGAACAAATATTTTTGTACTATTGTAATAATAGATGCATAAATTAATTTCAAATTAAATTTTACAACCTAATAAAAAACATTGTATTTTATTCATGAACACCATTACTCTCATTAGAATATCCCTTCTTATCAATCATAAAACACTTCTTAGCATCCAAGGGAATATAAACATATGAACATGGTGACTTTGAATGCTTAGAAATGGTATATATATAGTAGAATCAAAAAAATAAAGAATGTGGAAAGAATAAAGGATGATCAAGTAATTTCAAAAAAAAATTCCTTGAGATTGAATCATATACATTTTTTTCATGGAAAATTAGATAACTACATTGATATCAATATAATATTTCATAATTTTTTAATGAATAATGATGAAAATATTAAACATACCCTCAATGTCATGTGACATGGAATCTGAAAATACAATTAAGGTCTTGTTCTAGGACATCTACTAAAATTGAAAATCCATTCACTGAAACCCTATATAAATTTTCTAATGATATATCCCACAATATAGAGGGTTTATGATGTCTATTTAAATCACATACTAAGTCTGTTGAATTAATCATATGAATAGAGAATACAACCTAAACATGATTAAATAAAAATAAATAAATAAACCAGTAGGAATAACTAGTACATAAAATATAAATAATTTCCTTAGTAAATAAGCTCATAAATTTCCATTACCCAATCTAGTGGGGCCAACATGGCTTGTGATAAGAAAAGTATGACAACCCCAAGCCCACCTCCAATTGGAATGTGGTTGATGATTGGCATTGTTATGGAATAACACACAGATGAGTGGACTTATCATATGGCCCTACATATAAACATACACCCCCATTCCCATAAAATGATAAAAATTAAAATACAATTGTTAAAAATTTATATTATACATTTAAATCTCATAATCAAAGTACAAAAAAATACTGGGATGTAATAAGTGCCAAATAAAATCCCACAAAAAATGTAATGAAATTGAAATAATTGTATGAGGGAATAAATTAAATAGTTAATCCTAGAATGAACAATAATATGTCATTTCCAAATCTGTGATCTTTCAAATCCTGGTTAACCAATAACCCCATCAAATGTCCAGTTTTCTAGACTAGATGCAACACATTCTTTAAGAACCCATTCATGGGGTGTTTATAAAAATACTCAGTAGGACATTACAAATTCACTAAAAATAAATATTAAATAGTATTCATATCATCAACGATCATTTCAAAGATAAAAATATTAATTGAACAATGAATCCATATATACTCATAGTCAACACTATTTATCAATGTAAGCTCAGAACTACATTTTCCTTCAAATAATTCATGTTTGAGAGTCTGTAAGCACACTGACTCAAGACAACTCACTCTTCGAGTCTGATAACACCAATGTAATACATATGATATTTTGTTCTCATTAGTTATGTTCATGAGAAAGAACATTTTATCATGTTGGAAATATTAATACAGATAAGGTGATTACACACAAGTCAATGGGGTAATAATGATTAAGACATTCTAGATTAACCAACTATGTAGGGGATCGATTCCAATGTATAGTTGGTCATGTTGATTATGAGAAACAAACCTATGGAAAAAGATTATATAACATATAATCTCAGTCTCAGGGATAGATTCATAAAACTCAATCCAAAAATACTCCCTTAAATAGGATCATAATCAATTATTCGAGACCGAAATCCATACTATACCCTAATAGGGATGGACTAAGAGAACCCACCTTTAAGTAAATATGTTTACCATAAGTGGAATACATTATTAATTTAATAACCAAATAAGTACACAATATTTAATATCAGTACATTTCATGTCCCTTTTTCAATGATTCTACTCATGTATCATGGAAGGTGATTAGGTTTGTGCGACTATACACCTATCTATTCACATGTATCATGCCTTTTCCATGTTGTATAAAATGTTTGAGTACATGGATTGTCACATTTACTCTATCCATTTCATGTACATGACTATTTTTATGACCATGTACACTCTTAGAAACACATTGTTCCACCAGGTGATGTCCACATGTAATGTGACATTTTCACGTGGAATGTGATGTTTAACCTCATTTCAAACTATATATTGGTATATAAGACCACACACATGGTATGTATTCTTTCATTACCTTACATGTTTTCTAGAAATATTGAGAATACATAGATCATCACTTGGATTTTTTCTCTTCCCCTAACATAATTATTTTATCAACAGAACATGCCATAAACCATATATATAATTCAAACATGCATGATTTTCATAAGATATCCAATTTCTTATCGTACACATTTATTAGTTAACTTTATATGCCTATAAGTTCCACCACCACACACCAAAACTACAACTAGAGGTCCCAAAATCATAACCTGTTCCATTTTTAGGTATATCATTGTTCAATCCCATCATCAATATGAACCTATATATGTGGTATAATTTCATTTCACCAAGAAATCAAATGTGTAAATATTGATTACCAGGTATTTTTCAAACCACCTTAAAAAATGAAGAAATATGATGAATGAGAAAATAATGGGCAGAGAAAGGAACTAAACAAATAAATAATGAATGTTCTTTATCCAATGATCCTATTATCCTCAATTTAATTCCATTATAGTGATGAAAAAATAAATATTAATTAAAAAACAAGAGAAATCCATAAATTCCTAGAAAGAAATCCAATACACAAAATATGATTAATCGATGAATCAATGCATTATTTAATTGATTAAAATTCCTTGTAGGATATGAAAATGGGGATAAGACAAAAAAATATCCTTCCACTAGATCGATATATATATATGAAAAAATATTATGCATCATAGTTCTTAGAGAGATCCTTTATTTTTGTTGTCATGATTGAACAATGATTAGTCATTTTCATTTATCAAGCCCTCCTTCAACACTCTCTCTCATTTTTTTGAGTTATATGGATGTCCATATGGATTTTACATAATCATTTTAATAAGGGGTATATTATATCACAATTAAACATTAAATAATACTAATTTATACATTAAATTATTTGATATTTATGACCATGAAAATATTTTCTCAAATTATTGAAACTGAAAAAGTCCATGTAATGATTAGGGTGAAGAATGATTTTTAAAATCAATGGATATATCTAGATTCTAATATGATATTAAATTTATTTTTTATTCAAATTTTTTAGGAAATCTATACACACATGATATTAATATATTTATCACTGTTCATTATCATTTATGGGCTTATCGATGTCCACATCACTCTGGTTGATAACATGTGACATTTCATGTACATTTATACTTAGTTATAACACATGGATGTCATTGTTTATCCAGTACAATTGTGGAGGTAGATTCAATTATTAATCCACCCATAGACTATATACAGTAGCAACAAATGGATAATTAATCTCAATGATGTATTTCTACCCAAGCAGAATATGTATAATCCAAATCGAGGTGAGACCTTCAAGAAAAAATGGTATCCCTCCATGAAATTTAAATTCCCCCATCATCAGTCTACATATGACTTATGATGGTGTTCCTAGTCCTCATCCTCTATTGGAAGATATGCACATTCAATTTCATAGTGTCCGCCAACTATAGGTCCATGTGTGGTAAATCTACTAGATCAATCCAAAAAAGTGTTAAAATGTATGTTATCCTGTAAAAGTCTAAAAATGGAGTCATACCAATGGTGGGATGGTTTCCATTATTGTAAAAAAACTCAACCAATGGTAGATTCTCCTAATAACTATGGCCAAAGTCTGGCATGAAATCCTACAACATATCCTCCAAAACCGAAATTCTCTTTTTAGTGCGGCTATTATTTTGGGGTGAATATACTTTCTAAAAAAAACTTAAAACACAAAAGACATCAAAAATCATATCTATAATCGTAATTTGAAAAAATAAACTTAGTGTGAATCAATTATATATAGAAATTAATGTATTCAAACTATATCTAACAAATAATGGTCTAAAAATATTTCAAATGAACTATTCTCTAAGATATATAGGATGTGGGAAAAGCTTTTTTAGTCTATCTATGATCACACTAATAGAGTCATATCCTCATGAACAATTTGGAATCCCCATCATGAATTC
This sequence comes from Viscum album, assembly GCA_963277665.1. Lineage (NCBI taxonomy): Eukaryota > Viridiplantae > Streptophyta > Magnoliopsida > Santalales > Viscaceae > Viscum > Viscum album. Next base: position 448,856,645 of record OY728160.1, read on the forward strand.
TATATATATTTCACCCCACTTCAATTTTGCTACATCAAGGGGTCGAGCTGAACCTACTAGAACCTTGTACTCAACATCCCCTAGCTGAAAAGTGATTCATTGAGTGAAAAACTCTACAACACCTTTCTCCATTCATACCTAGAAAAACTAGTGTCGGAGGTATTGGTATATCTTCATGAAACCTGTATGTATCCCTGATGTTGATCTATGTTAATACCTCATCGCCTCCACACATAATTTCACTAATAACATTAAAATTTCTCAAAATATGATAATTTTCTCTATACCTTCCTAAAATCCATCAATATACTGTCTAGTGGATATCTAACTATTTAAGGTCTCACAGTTGGAATCTCTATGATGAGATTCCCTAACTCATTGTAAATGATGATGGGTAACAACCATCATCTGAAGAACAAAAGATCTGTACTCATCAGTCATGGAAAACTACAATGAGGCCAACAAAACCTATTCCTTTTCCAACAAATAATAACAATATCTCCTTACAAGGGAATCATACACCACATTTTCCACACCAAGAGTATGGACTATCTCAATATCATAGTCATGGTGGAACTATATCCATCACAAATATCTCATGTTATTATCCTTTTGTGAGAATATATACTTCAGAAACATGTGGTTAGGGTAGTTGGAAAACCACACACCCATAAGGTATTGCCTCCACATATTAAGGCTTAATACTCTCACAACAAACTCTTGATCAATAGTCCCATTGTTTTTTTATGTGACTAAACTGATGAGACTCATAGGAAACAATCGATTGCCTCTACAATAGTATAGAAAAATGATTGATTCCTCAATCACTAAAAAAATATGTACTTGACATCCTGCTCCATAAATATCATAATGGGGGTTCTCATCAATGTCATTTTCAATTCCTAAAAATCCTAATAGAACCTCTCTATCCATACAAAAGGATTCAATTGTTAGGTTAGAGTATTCAGGGTTCTAAAATCTATGTGATATTGGGCACAAATATTTTGTAGTGGCCTACCAATATAATGATTATCTAAACCTATTTATTACACTTGGGTGGATCTATATCAATCAATGAATAACATTCATATATATTAAATCATGTTTTTATAAATATTCATTATATTCTATAAAACCCACATGAGGCTCGTAATAGTTTAGTGTATATGGATACATGGAAACATAAAAATAGTTCTACAAATGACATAAATCATCTTATAATATGTTCGTCACAACTAGAACATTTCATTGACATATGATACATTATATATTTATTTATTACTGGGGAAAATAATATATAAAAGGGTGATATTTGATGCCCAGTAATGGTCCACAATGAAGATATATAAACAATTCATGAACACAAGCATATGATAACATGATCATAATATTTGAAAATCATAAAATGAATATCAAATATCATAATAATTAATCATTTCATAATAACATGTATTTTATGAAACATGAATCATAAGGAAATGAAAGCACATGATATGTGAGTTAATTTCATTAGAATAGACATGTAATTTATTTCATGCAAATAAGAATATAAAATAAATTATTTATTATTCGATGTTCACATATAAGTCCATCATAGTGGAAAATATCATTTAGTGTACATTGGTCACTACTCATTCCATCCATGTTCTATAGTATCGTGTTAACACCCTATTCCAGCAATGTTATAGTTTATCATGTTTAATCCTTGTTCTAGCCATGTCTATCTCCTGAGATATATAAATATTTACTCAATTCTTTTTAGGGAGATATTGGTCCCACCCTTGTCATAATGAAAACCAAATTTATGTGTGCCAAAAGATCATAATTTATTCATCATTTCATAACACATTAAATGAAATGGGTATCCTTAAAATTTCATCAAATGATAACATAATAATTAGATTTAGGTTCTATAACAATTTTATCATAAAAATAATATTTAAAAGATGTGGTTTTCATTTAATGTTTATCATAGAATAATACATAGAAGAGGAATGGGTTTTATAAAACTAATTACATCAACAAATAAAAAATTCATTGAAATAATATTAATGGTATCTAGGGATTATATACCCACTAAGCAAAAGGTAACACAAATGAAAGTCAACTTAGATGAAAAATACATTTGAATGAAAATTTGAAATTCTTATTGATAAAATTTCCTTTCATCATTAAAATTTTATTTTTTAAAAATAAAAAAATATTGATAACCATTTTCATTGAAAATTACTTCTCAATAATATATAAAACATGCATGCAATCAATGATTATTTATAGGGGTGTATGATTTCATTCATTCAATACACATAAAACAATGATCCATTTAAAATGTTGGTAAATGAAATAAAAGATTCTTCTATGAATAAGAAAACATATTCCTTTAAAAAAATTTAAATTGTAAAAATTAGGAAAAAATGGTTTTTTAAAAATCATTGGAGTGTAACAAAAAAAATTGAAAAAAATAAAAGATTTGGTTTCAAAATTAAATATATTTCCACCCAAAGAGATAAATAATTTTTTGTTTCATAAAAATATTTTCTTGATTATATTAAGTTCCAATGAGTGTAAAATGGAACCATTAATTAATGATATCATTTGCAACCTTGGGATAATAAAATTTATGATAATTATTTAATTTTAGATCATGGGATTTCCACATTAGAGACTTAATAACAAAAAAATTGATAAATGATGAGTTCGTAACAAAAAAGATTTACCACTTTGGAAAATTAAATCATAGGCCCCATGGAGAAACAATATAATGAAATGGATATTTAAATACCAATAAATTCAACGATAATAATAACAATATTTGTACATGGGAAATATATGCACAACATCATAAAATTATTTTTTGATCGTGGCATGTGTCTTAGAGAAAATAAATGTGAGATGAAATTTCGCTATGATGGGGGAAACAGATCTCTTATCGCGAGAAACCCTCAATGTGAACCCTAATATGGGAAGTGCAAATGAAGTTTAATCCATGACCCTCCAATTCTTCTCTACTATGGCCTATTTCGATCAGATTTGGGAGTGTTATGCTGATGAGAATTGTAATAAAGAGACGACGAAGAATGCTCTTGAAAAAATCAAACCATATCAACCATCAAATGTCACTCTGATAGGTATCCCTTTTCTATAAGATCTTAGAGGTTCATCCTCCTCTTATGCAACATCGAAAAATCAATCTTAGATTAAAAGACATGAAGATGAAGGGTTATTTATTGAGGCTGATCAAGATGCGATTCAAAAACGTCAAAATCATTGTAAGTTTTCTATCATGGGTCGAATTTCATATGAAAATGGTGATAAACCTTGGTCGTATCATCAACTGAAATAGAGTTTTTCTAGATTCTTGGGTTTTACGATCTGGAAATCAATTCCTCTAGGTAGATGGTATTTTCACATGCTTCTTAATTCGCAAGTCGACCTTGATAGTGTGTAGAGATTAGGAAACCTACAAGATAGGCCTAGTTATCTTCGAATATCAGAATGGGATTTCACTTTTAATCTAAATACTCAAAGTATTAAATTGTCCCAGGTCAGGGTTAGATTCCATTACTTTAATTGATTCTTTTGGCATTTTAAGATACTCAATGTTCTATATTCATGCATTGCAACTCCACTAAGGATAGGTCAAAGAATGTTAAATGTTGATCTGGGCATGTTTTCTAGGATATTGATTGAGATTAATCTAGAAACCAAACAACCTAATTCCATCATCTTTAATGCCAATGAGTATAAGACTAAGGTTAAACAAGAATATGAGAAATTAACTCCCTTCTGTGAAATTTTTATGATTATAGTACATTCAATCCCAAGTTTCAGAGTGGTATATAGGGTATCCAACAATACCTCGGAAGAGTCATAAGTGAAAAAATATAAGAAGGATAAATTTCTCCCCCCTGATAAACCTGGGCCCTCCAAACAAAAATCTGAAAAATGGATTGTCCAACCACATCTTTTGTCTAGAAATTCATGGGCTGACATGGTGGAGGATCATGATATAGAGATTGAGTAACAATCTACGAGACACAACATTGAAAGTGAGGTTCTTAATATTCTATAACAAACAGACTTGGATGCCCAGGATAAATCCATGATGGTGTATTCACTTGTTCTGGATGATGACCATTAGACTGACCTCGCATCTCTTACCCCAAAGTTCCAACCTGAATTGTCTAAGGGTAAGAATATCTCAAACTAGAGGGTGACTGGGACTGTTTCCGGGGCTCACTCCTCTCTTCCATCCTCTTTCAATACATATACAAGCAATTATTCTTCTGTACAAAGGGATAGTACTTCTATAAATCTTCCTCAGAATATGGAAAATTCATTTCTTGAGGATATGAAAACCAGCTTTATCCGGAAACACTTGAAATCCCCCCCCCCTCTAAATTTGATCACTCGGATAGTGATATTGTTGTTATCAGCAGCTTTGAAATCCCCTTAAGGGGATTGAGCAACCAAACACTATAACACCCTTACGTCAACCATCTCAATGTCCTAAATCATACGTAATCATGTAGAAATCAGCATCTCCCAGTATGTTTCGGTCTTGTCCCCCACTGAAAATGTCACAAATTATAAAGCTGTGAAACAATCCAGTCGAGCCACTGCTCCTTCCAACAGCTCTCTACCTCCTATTCCATCTATTCAAACCAATGTCAAGGCAGGTGCCTCTGGAAAGAATCCTTCTACTAATTTAAGTAAACATGAGAAACATTTCCCACCTAACAAAGAGTTTTCACCAAGGAAAACTAGATGGAAAACTCATCAAGTAAAAAAGAAAGGGGGTTCACACCCCAAAAACAAGTCTTAATGCATCTTTTGTTTTGGAATTGCCAGGGTACTGAAAACCCAGACACCCTAATGGTTTTAAAAAGGATCATTAAAATTAATTTTCCTAAAATTATTGTGATTGCTTAACCAAAAACAAATTTCCCTCCTAGATTTCTATATATTTGTAATCATGGATTTTCTTTCATTGGAGCTTCTTACAACTGAAATGAAGTTGAAACTCTCTGGATCTTCTTTCATTCTTCCCTTCAAAATGTGAAAATTTTTCATATCACAGAAAAATATTTTACATGTGAATACTAATCTGATCACACACATATCATAAACACTCTTTTGTTTTGCTAAAAACAAATATCAGGATAGAAGAACACTTGTAATGAACTATCCCACCTTAACGGAAAATTTTAGCACCACTGGATTTTGTTTGGTGACTTCAATTCTATCTTTCTCCTACAGAAAAACATAGTCCTTCCCAGTCTAATATCACATTAAAAGATTTTAAATCCTCCATTGAAGATAATAACCTTACTGATGTGAATCTCACAGGTTCTCAATTCACATGGTATAGACATCATTATAATAGTGTGGTGGTGGGAAAACTTGATAGAGCTTTCACTAATGATCCAGACATTGATAAATGGGATCATATCTTGATCCTTACTCTTCCTAATCTAGCTTTGGACCACCATCCTATACTGGTCAGTTTTTCATAGAATATTAAAAATACTTGTCTTCCTTTTAGGTTTAATATTTCCTGGTCCTCAGACCCTGAATTTGTTACCTTAATTAATAAAACATGGAACAACTTGTGTAGCACTAATTATTCCTTTGGTTGCACTACTAAATTAAAAAATCTCAAACTTATCCTCAAAAAGTGGTGCAAATCCAAATCTGATCTTATTGACAAGGAAATACATTTCATAGAAAAAGAGTTGATTCGAATTCAAAACAATAATTCTACCTCAAGATTTGTTGATGAACCTCAAAATGAAATTAACATCTCTTCTAAATTGCTTTATATTCTCAACTTCAAAGATAACATCAAAAAGAAAGTCTTCAAAGCTAAATAGATAAATCATAGAGATAGAAATACTAAATTTTATAACTCCATTCTAAGGGTTAGAATAGCTAGTAATCCCCTCTCCTGTTTAAGGGATGGTGGTAACCTCGTTGACTTAGATGATGGGATAGCTAATCATGTTTTTTCTTATTTCTATGACATCATCAATGGATATAATATCAGTAAAGAACTCTTGCCTAATGTAATCGAGAATATGGTAAAAGATGATGATAGTCATTTCTTTAATTGCGTCCCCCTAGATAATGAAATCTGGGACACTGTTTTTGGCCTTAAACCTGATAGTGTCCATGGGCCTGATGGTTTCAATAACGATTTTTTTCAAAAAAACTGGGATGTCATTCAGAATGATGTATGTATCATTGTCAGAACATTCTTTGACAAAGGTATTATTCCTCATGGTTTATACTCACAATTCATTATTCTTATTCACAAAGTGTAAAATGCTATGGAGATCCATCTTTTCAGACCCATTTCCCTTTTAAAATATCTGTTTAAAATTATCACCAAGATCATTGCCAACAAAATATCTTCCATTAGTAATATAATTTTCTCCTAGAATAAATTTGGCTTCATCAAAGGTAGATTTATAAAATCCATTATATGTCTTGCCTCTGAATCCATCAATCTCTTAAAAAGAAACTCTATAGGTGGGATTGTTTCCATAAAATTAGATATCACTAAAGCTTTTGATACTATTTATTGGACTATATATTTAAATTGTTTTCTAATTTTCCATTCAATGAAATTTTTATTAATAGAATCATATCTATTTTCAACATAACCCACATCTCAGTTCATGTCAATGGCTCTACTAAAGGCTACTTTAAAAGTTCTAAGGAGGTCAGAAAAGGTGATCCTCTCTCTGCCATTTTTTTCTTTATTGTGTAAGATTACCTGGGTAGATTACTCACACAAGATGTAGATAAAGGTAGGATCAAACCAATTCATGCCTCTAGAAAAATAAACACCCCATCCCATCTACTATATGATGATGATATCAGTTTATTCTTCCAAGGTGAAAAAATAAATATTAATAACCTCAAATCCACCCCTTTTCACTATGAGGAAGTGTCTGGACAACGTGTCAACCAGAAAAAATCTTTTATCTACTTTGGTAAAAGATTACCCAAATAGAAAAGGTCATACTATTGATTCTCTAGTGGTCCAGGAGGGGTCTCTTCCTTTCACCTACCTTGGATTCCACATTTTCTAGGGCTGACCCAAATCCATCTATTTTCATCACAATATTGATCAAATTCATCGACAACTTCCCTCTTGTAAAGATAAAACACTTTCAATGGCGGAAAGAGTTTTTCATGTCAAATCCACAATAGTCTCTAAATTGGTTTACTCCATGATGGTCTATAAATGGCCAATGATTCGTCTAAAACGACTTAATATTTCAATAATAAAATTTATCTATAGTGGAAGTACTCTCGAGAGAAAACTAGTAATGATCAACTAGTCTACCTGCTGCAAACCCATTGAGAATGGAGGCATTGGTATAAAAAATCTTAAAACATTCAATGATGCTCTCCAATCCAAACTCATGTGGTCTCTTATAAATATAAAATCTCACTCCACGAATTTTCATAAAGATTGTTTCTTTGAGATGCTTAAGTCAAGTAATCTTCACTATATGACTTCTTCTATTTGGCCCTCTATGAAATCTACTTTTTCCTCAATCATGGATAATTCCAGACGGATTGTCAGCATGGATTCTACTCTTAATTTTTGGTTTGACAATTGGGGTATCTCCCCCCTCATTTCTAAGGTGCATATAACTTCTACTTCTGTCTCCACTAATAGAACCATTAGGGATGTTCCAAATTCTCAAAGATTAAATTTTCCAGATAATGTTAAAGAGATTGTCGAGAACTACTCTTTCACAACTGATGATGATCTTCTTATTTGGGAGCCAACTCAAAATGGAATTCTTGATTCAAAAAACATTTATAACCATTGCTTTTACAACTCTGAAAATAATCTTAACTGGGTTAAAAACTTCAGAAAAGCATGGATAAATCCATCTCACCTAACTCTTATTTGGCGCATTTTGAAAAACAAATTCCTACTGATACATGTATTAAATCTTATGGTATTAATCTTTGTTCAAAATTTAGAATGTGAAACCAGCATCATGTGGAAATTAATCATCTTCTCCTATCTTATGAAACTTCTTCTTCTCATTGGTGTTATATTTTTGATCTTTTTTAGTGTAGATGGATTTTGGATGAATTTATTTTCTCTCAGCTAAAAAGGATGGTTGATTTTCTAGGGTCCCCACAAATTAGAAACCTCTTTCTCACAGCTAATGTGTATCTCCTTCGTGTCCTCTGGTATAGTAGAAATGACCATATGATTAACAAAAACTCATTCATGTTAAATGCAAGTAAAATGAGGATTCTTATTTCTATTGGAGAGGTTGACTCAATTATAAAAGTCCAATGCGACAACTCTGTTAAGGTTTTGTGATCCTTCACCACATTAGAGTTCGTGGAAACTATTTTAAGACTAGATACACTATTGAAGTCTTCTGGCTAGCTCCTCATACCGACTGGATCAAAGTCAATGTGGACAAATCTTAAATGGGGAACCATGGACCATCAGGCTATGGTGGCATCATTAGAGACCATATTGATCAGATCCTAGGATGTTTCTATGGAAGTAGTGGTCTCTCTTCTACATTGGAGGCTGAAATGATGGGTGTTATTCACTCCATTACCATTTCCAAAAGGTGAAACTAGAACAAAATTTTGATTGAGAGGGACTCAACAACTATAGTGCAAGCCATTTAGAATGGTGTTTCCCATCTTACTTGGACATTCACCTCCCGAGGGATTGATTGTCTTAACTTGCTCAGGAATCTCAAATTCATTGTCACCCACACCTATCATAAAGAAAACTGGATTTCCAGTGGTCTTACCAATATTGTATTTCTTCACGAAGTTGTTTGGAGGAATGACCTTCCATCATATTTACTTCCGTACTATATTAGAGACACTAGGAAAATACCTACTTTTCATCTCATGTAATTTTCCCTTGTTCTCTTTTATTTTTTTGAATAAAATTTAGTGTTATGTCTTTTGACCAGAACACAGCCATCGAAAAATAAATATATGTGAGGTGGAAGTACCTTTCCATAAGTATTGGCATCCATCGTACATGTTAAAAACTCATCAATAATAAATATATATTTATTATACAAAATATTAAATAATAATATTTTTATATATCATTCCATATATGTTTTACATATTTTATTTTCTCACCGGTTTATAAAAAACACAATGTTAAATTAATGTTTTGGGTAATAACCACGTCATTTTTCATATATATATATTGATTTGTTATATTTATTGTCTAATCTCATTGAATATGGTATCATCATATCCAAAATTATATCCATTATATAAATATCAAACCTATTAAATGTAAATTTATTTATAGTAATTTTTAAAAGTTGGAGGTTGAGAACAAAATACACCCTTTATGGAGATAGTAGGTCTTACAGACGCAAGGACATTTTTTATAGTTTATTATCAGATTGAATAAAAGAAAAGTAGATGATATATTATAGTTGAATTTTTATTAATTATTATATATCGCATATTTTTACTAAATATAACTTTAATAAATTCTATTTTTAGAGTGAATGAATCACATCCCATTATGCATTGGTAATCTATTGTGCACACAAGCGACGTTATCATATTCCCTGAAAAATAAATGTATGATGGTATGTCTAATATAATAATTATATAATAATTATAACATATTAAAAATATTATATATCATACATGAACACTAAATAAATCATTATTAACAGCCTTTAGAAGTGGTAGCGAAGAAATAAATGAAATCAGTTTTCATGTTGGTAGACCATCGTACACACGAGCAATGGTTTCGTAACCCATTTGATGGAAGTGGAGAAGATTTTATGTCCCTCTATTAAATTAAAACCATTATATATAAAAAATATATATGTTATAATATAACCATGGTATAATCAGAATTCAATAGGTTAGAGGATGAAAAAATACCTTCTTATGAACTTTACAAATTCTTTGGGTATACATACATCAACCACGCAAAAGAAATTCATTTTTCTAAATTTATACTTTATTCCATAAGATTAATTTATTTTACCAATATATTTTTTACCATGGCAACTTTTATCTTTTTAATTGCCTATGAAATTTAACATTTAATAAAGTAATTAAAATGTTATTTATAATATAATTTATAACCAAAAATTATAATTAGTAATTCAGATTCATTATATAATAATCATATTTTTATGTATAATTAATTTTAATAAAAGCACTTGTAATGGGTAACACCATTTTTACCAATAGTCGCATTACATGATTTTAACAATTGTCACTATTAATTATGGTAAAATGAATTTAAATTTAATAAATAATATAATTTATTTTTATTAAAAAACTAGAATAAATTACTAATATTTTAGTTAATATAATTGAATAATTCAATTTAAATTTAATACTATAGACTCAATGAGAATGTGGCATTTAAACGAAAAAAAGATCAATAATTTACATTGTTTTTATATAAGATTTAAATGTTAAATTAATCCCAATGACAAAAATTGGATTAATATATGTCAAACTAAAAATAATAAAAATTTTAAAATATTGTATAATTAAAAAAATAAAAAATAAAATTAGTTTTAAATTATAATTTAATATTTCACACTATTCATCAAAAAAATGAAACATTTCATAATAAATACTAAAACATAATCCTTTCATAATTATGGTATTATGAATTAAAATAAAAAAAATTATAAAATGTTTATTTTATGTTTCACATTTTAATAATTTTATTATTCATAAAAAGAAATAAAATCATTTTTTTTGAAAATCACATTTTTGTAACATACAACGAATTTGCAGAAAATTTAGTAATTTATTACCAATATAATTTTCTTATATAAAGCAATTATACATATTATTTTATAAGTAGTTGTTTTTATTCATATTACTTTGTTCAATAGTTATATTATATCAATCATGATAATTATATCTCAAGGATTTTGTTCAAAAAAAGTGTTGCATGTAATGACAACTAGGCCAGTGTTTCCTATATCGCAAGCTAAGTTTTTGTTTCTTATATGAATATACATAAATTAAATTAAATTTATTTCATAAAATAATAATTCATAAAAACCATGGAATTTTATATAGTACAATATTTAAATTAATTTCATCTGTAGCACTAATAACTCTATGTAAAATATATAGAGATTATTATTCCTCGTCATATCCTTGAGTTCTCACATAACATCATCAAACTTGTGGTTTTTTAAAAATAAATTGAACATGTCAATGGAATTCATTTATATAACATTCTACATATGATTTACAATCTCTATTTGTTTTTCTCATAAGAAATATCTTTCTCCAGTTGTATGAACATTATGATTAGTACATGTGATTGGTCAGGTTTATACATCAATATGATAGATACATAGAACACATAATAGAATATAGGTAGTATTAGTGGAAGTTCCATCCAATAAGCTACCATATTGATACTATTGAAAATTTTAATGGGGCCAATATACAAAGGGTACCATTTCTCATTCTTCACATATCTCATAACCATCTCCAATGGATAAATTTTTAGATCCCCATATCCCCAAAAAAATTCTAGATATTTTCGATGAATATCAACATTAATTTTATATCAACTTTGAGTATCCTTGATTTCTTTTTGAATGGATCTAACATAATCTTCGATGTATTTAGCTATCTTAAGTCACAATATATTTTGTTCTCCAACATCAATCCAATAGATTAGAACTCTAAATTTATTTCCATAAAAGAATTTATAAGGTGAAATAATAATTCTTGAGTGAAAACCATTTTACGAATTAAAACAAAACTAGATATAAGTGTTTATCCCAGCCTCCTATGAAATATGAAGGCAAATATATAAACAAAAACTTCAGGGTTTTGATTATTGTTCATGAGTGACTATCTATCCATGTATGATACCCGAGAGGCTCAAACAGGGGATAACCCCATGAACATTTATTAAAATAAAAGAAAAGGATAGAAACAAGAAGTACAATTCAAAAGATAGAGTTACATGTCATAAAAACCACACCCATTTCCACACCCCTGGTAGCAAGCTTCCTCCACAGTAGTGGATTCCCATTCCGAGTTGTTATAATGCTTCATAACCTTAGCATATTTCCTTCACAGATTCATCTGTTCTAGGGCTAAAAACTCGGTGTTTCCACTAGAAGTCCTAGTGGCCAACAACTTTTACAGGTAGGAGTAGTCCTTCCTCGACCTGTGTCACAGAGGGGAAGTAAATACTTCTTGGGTATCAATCATCTTCGTCCTCCCGACTTGGACCACATCACTAAATGAAGGCTTGATCAAACTATCATAATTCACTTTGTCACTCTTAGAGAAATCCCCCCATTTCCCAATGATGATCGCATTCTGAAAATTATCTTCCCCTCTACTACCCTTATAGAATTTACCATTGGAATCAACAGCAAGGAACCTTGGTTGTTCCACAGTCTCATAGTTAACAAAAGTCCCCTGTTTCACAACTTCAGATCCATTGCCACCCTCCTGTGAAGGAGACCCATTCTGAATCTGGCTGTTCGTATCAGTTAGTGCAAGGCATTGCGGCTGGTCCATCACACAATGATCTGCACATGACCCATTTCCAACTTCCACAATCACTGCACCCTCATTTTTCCCTGCACATAACCCATTGTCCATTTCATCATTCCCTTCATCCTCTTGCAGAACCTGCATACTGGATTCCCCACCCTCAATCTCCAGACCATGAAAACAATTCTTTGTGGACACGGTATACATCACCCCATCATCCTTCTTAGCCTGACCACAAACCTCTGACATCCTTATAGGTTGACCAGCACCACATTTCACCAAAGAATAAGGAGACTTTCCAACCTCAGCCTCCAACATAGACCCCTGCCTCCCTTCAATCAGCTTGCCACTACTGCAACTAGTTCCCACATCAACACCTCCAGCAAGCAACCCTCCTTTCTCCTGGATGAAATCAAGAAAGGCCATTACATTCATGACCCCAAGATCCTGATGCCCCACTTCAGCCACATGGGATGATTCTACAGCATCACATTGACCATCAGTTCTCTGGAGACCAGTCCCTCGATTTAAATGTTGCTTCAGTCTTGAAAGAACTGAAGATACCAGAGGGTTAACTTGAACTTCCACTGGCTTTTCCAGAATAGGTGCAACCTGGGAAACTTTCCCAAGTGCATTGCCAATCAGAGGGGCCACAATAGGCAAATTTCTCAAAACATATTTGTCAAGCCTCCTCCCCGGACCTAGGGACCTCCAGCTAGAAACAGCACCATTACACTTATCAACCAAATGCCGCAATTTACTATAGGTTGTCCAAAAACAAATCCATGATTCATACACCACTGCTTGCTTCCATCTGAATTCCTGACCTACCGAAATCCATACCCACCCCACCGGATGTCTCGAGATATCCAGTTTATCACATAGCCAAGGATTTATTGGGTGAATCATCGTGGCTGTTCGAACATCAGAACACAAAAAATGAACTACTAGATTCCCAAGTATATGTATAATCCAGGGATTTTGGAAAGGTAATGGAAAAAGAGGAAAACATACCCAAATCGAGATGCAGGAGGGGTCACGATTCATACAGAGATCAAAGTTCCACCGGAAGAGAAGAAACTTACAACCATTAGATCGTCTGGGTGCATTATACCACACTCGTATCGGGTCTTCTTCCGAGGCAAAATAGATCATCAAATGGTGACCATCCATAAGCCTGACGACCGCTAGATCTTGAAGATCCCATTTCCCAAAAACAAACCGATCAAAATCATCAACTGACGGCCTACGAAAATTGAATCTTTCCACCAGGGTCTGGTCAATGTGGCTCGTCGCCTCAGAGAACTCAGACACTGAAATCTACCAAGATGAAGGTTCGACACCTTCAGACTTACCGATATCATCGGGAAATCCAGGAGTTGCCGAGGGTTGGAGAAGGGTACGAAACACGACCTCTGAGGTAGCCGCAATCCATCATCCCCCTTCCCACCCCCAGGAAGGGGGGGGGTGAAATCAACTTCATTCATACTAGGGTTCCATCTTCATCGCCTCGCGTAGCGCTCCGATCCATCATATGCATATATGATACATTTTACGGATACTCAACTTTGTATCAAGATATTTATAAATACTTCACCATAACATTGAGGGAAACGTAGGATCCCGATTAGGCACAATGTATTGTGGTACTCCCTGAAGCCATACCATTTCATTAATATATATATTGGAATACTAATCAAGTGAGATGCCTTCTCTGATAGAGATTATGTGTGATGACAATGTAATGTTACTGAACACAGTCCATTTAGTATTGTACATTGTGAACTATTTTTGGAGCCCAACGACAAAATACATTGTGATATTTTCCAATTTCTATTTTGGTACGGGTAATGGATGCAATATCCTCTTATAATGTTTTCTTCCATCTTTTAATTTCTTACATAAAATACAATAAGATTAAAACTCTACAATATCTCAATTAATTCCATCCCAAAATAAGTATTATTTCAAATAGCAATACATATTCATACCTCTTGGATGAATAAAGAATGAATAACATTAAACTTCCTAAAATAACTCCTTTAATACTAGAATTGATTGCACACATACTTGGTTCCTAATTATTATGATTCCATCATGATCATAAATAAACTCATGAATATTTCTAAAATTCTTTAATATCTCTACATCTTCCATCCCCTCCAATTTAGTATTCACTAGGATATATAGTCGAAGATTCAATTGAGTGAGATAATATTTCTCCCCTTATATCCGAAATTAAAGATCCAAACATTCAAAATCGTGAAATATTATATATTTTTTCATCATCATCATGTATAAGCTAGCATGATCCTTTGGATGGAAATAATTGGACACCTTGTTATCATTCACATGGTGGTAATTTATTGACAAGTCATAATAATTATTCATCTATAACAATATTATCTTTTGTATATTCAACTCCTTTTTAGTGAATACATAATTTAAAATTTTCTAATCATTATATATATAACTTCTTTCCCTATAATGACAATGCCTCTATATCATTTGTAAAAAAATACCAGAGTTAACTACAAAAAATAATTTGGGTAATTGTGTTCATGAATTATTGGTTTTCAGTAGGCGTAAGCTATAACCATGTAATTTTTCATAAGATGTCTTCACAATCCCTTTTTGATGTATCACTATAGATTACAAAAACTTCACTAAAATGGGGTAATTTAAGAATAGTTTCACTAACTAATCATATACTTGGTTCTATGAACTTTTATTCACATTTATATCTCTGGTGGAACTTAGATCCCATTCTAATTAACTTTGTTATAGGATTAGATTTTTTGGATAAATCCTCCAAAAACCATCAATAATATCTATAAAAAATTGAAATTTCTATATATCTGTTATCATGGACAGTCTGGGCCAATGTTTAATAGCCCTTTTTTATACATACATTGACATAACAATTATTTAGAATATATGACTTAAAAAATAAACAAGTTTTAGCCAAAATTAAGAATTCTACATTTTTATTATAGAATCTCATTCCATATGGTATTTAGTACAATTCTCAAGTGTGATTAATGATAATGATTACTATTTAAAAAGACAAGAATATTATTTATAAATACTACCACAAACTGATTAAAAAAATATCTAAATACACTTTTACTTAAATTAGTGATGATAATGGGGGAATTAGTAAGATGAAACGACATCTAAATATATTAATAGTTTCTATACATTGTATGGAATGTTTCATGTGGTATATCCTCCTTCTGGAACAATAATTGGAAATATGCAGAACAATGGTCAATCCTATAAATGTATTGACATTGTGAAGTTGATCAAAAAAATTATAAATATGGGGCTGATGATACTTTTTCACGAACATGATCTGGTTCATCACCGGATAATCAATTAAGAGTCTTTATTAAAAAAATAGTTGCACCCCATGGTGACACACTTCTCCAAATGAGTCCTTGGTAAAATATTTCATGGGGTTTCATCTTCAATTATTTCATCTCAATCAGGGCAATTATATAGAGAGTATTAGAAAGTTGTATGTATCTAGGTATGACTTCTATTGAGAACTCAAATTCAAATTTTGGTGGAAATCGTGGATGTTATTCCAAAATGAAATAAATTTTTTTAACCTATAGAAATGTCATTGATGTCCTGTTTCAACCCAAACATATTATATAAACACCCCTTAGTAATTAGAATAATGTACAATAAAATGTATTTGATATATATATGATGCTCATACATACAGTCATATTGATAGAAAGTCAATGGTTTGATTTCCATATCATACATGACTTCTCTTCCTCGATAATTGATGAGGTTTTTTAATATATAAATCCAATCCATTATTAAAATGACATTAAAATCAGATATAGTATGAATGAACATATTTTATGGAATCATATTCCCACCGACATCAACCGGAGTGGAATCTTAGAAATGAGATAAAATCATCAAACCATTATTGGTTTTTAGTGCACATTTTATATATAATAATTCTGATTGAATATTGATACCAGTATAAAATTAGTTAAATAATAGAGAATGGGTAGATCTAGATTCTAATAATTTGTTAATAGTTCTAGAGTAGATGGTGAGTGTACTATTCAAGAAATCATAATCACATCCCCTGTTAGAAACATAAATCACACGATATTTCCCCTTGTCCCTATGCATAAGGGTATTGTATTATTGATTATCATTTTTTAGCCATAGGTTTTGGATTTATTTAGCATAATTACAATTATACTTTGACTTTAAGCACTAAAGTGTGGGAAATGAATTATGTGTTGCAGTCCCTCTATTTTTATTATTAGCTGACTTCTTCCCCTCACTTCAGTACTAAAAAACCTTATTACCATACCTTCCATAATATTTATATTTACTAGTCCCCATTATATAATTTCATCAATTATTATTTCTATATTTTTAGTATAAAAGAAAGATCATATTATTCTCTCCATTGTATTTATATTTTCAATTGATTTCTATCTTCCTTTTTTGTCAAAACCTGAGATTGATATGTAACTCCAACCTCCATTTCCACCTTTATATCATGCCATATAATATCATCCTATATAATAATGTATCTTATGCATTATTATCATTTAGAGCCTTTTTCGTTATCCAATTATGAAGAATCAAAATTAAATTTATGTTGGATGATAATTCCAGACTCTTACCTCACAAGTCATGTAGAAATTTCCTCATATTAACAAAGTATTCATCATCCTTGGGATTTAGCTCAAATAAGGCCTTCTATGTAACATCCCATGTAAATAAAGAAATAATAACTTTTAATTTTAATTATTATTTTGTGAATTAAATATTAATTTTACCTTAATGGGGTCTCTATGTTCGATGGAATATCTGATACACAACAGTGGGTTTATTTGAAATCTTACATTGCACAATAATAATATAATATTGTTATTTTAAATAGTTGTTTGCACCTATCCATTGTATTGAAAATAATGAATATAAATATCTATAATATGATTATAAATGTTAGTTAAATGTTTTTAAACTTATCTAATCAATGTTATAGTCTTAAAATGTCAATGAATCCAATTTTAAGAACAAATACTCTAATATTAATTAAAATGTCTATTTAGCGCCATTTGATAGAGAAACCATTTTAAATATAGTTTTGTTCAATTTTATATGTTTTATTTGGAAAAAAAATATCACGCTTTAAAATCAGGACATCAAAATATAATTTGGGTGAAATTTTGGTATTTTTCTGATAATGTTCATTTTTTGATGAATAGTGAGAAATACTATATTTTAATTCAAAATTTTCATTTAATATAATTTATTTGTAGGGTTATATTTTCTTTTAATTTGTTTTAAATTGTAATTATATTATATTTTTACCATTTAAATTAAATTTTGGTTATTGTAATTAATTTTACTTCGAAATTGGACATAAACAAGTGTCAATCTTTTGATAGTAATTATTTCTTAAAACACCCCTTTTGTTTTGACAACAAGAATTAATTTTATATTAATTTCTTCCACTTATGTGTTTTGAATTTGGAAAAATGGATTCCATATTTGGAATTAGGGTAACAGAATTTTTTAAAATGGTAAATTTTATTTTTAGACATTATGAATATTTACTTCAAAAAATATTTTATTTACCATGGTTAAAGGGTAAATCTGGTAAATAAGGGTAAACAAATATTAGTATAACAATGTAAAATTTCCCTAAAATGTTTCATAATCCTATTATTTGATACCTTTCCAACCATGATCATCATTGGGTCAATTTTAGGACCCCATGGGGCCACTTGAGAGTGATAATGATACTTTATTTTAATTAAAATAAAGTAATGATATAAATGAGAAAAACCAATATTTATTAGAAAATTAATTTTTATATGGTGTTATATAATTAATATATTAGACTATATATATTATTTGGAAATATGAGAACATTTCCTACATCATGGTATTTTTTTATAGTTTTTATACGTTATGTGAATTAAATTATTTATGACACAATAATGATGTTGTGTTTACCTCATTAATAAAGGATTTAAATAAATAAGATTATAGAGATTAAAATAATATCCAAAACCTATAAAATTCTTATTAAATGATTTCATTTAGATTATGGGTTATCCTATCTTCAACATCAATTGGTTTTGGACAATTAGAAACTAAAAATCATTGTGTAATAAAATAATATTTTCACACGTTCAAAAAGAGCCCCTCATCCCCCTTATAAAAAGTCCTCACCTCTAACTCATTCATCACACCTCTAAAGACCCTTGGTTCATCCAAAATCTGCCCAGTTAAGCTTCATACATCCTTCTCCACCTCCTAGAAGCCTTAACATAGGCATATGGCCATTCAATAAACACTTTTGGTTCAAACCAATGGGAGTTGCCTAATTTAATGGCAGCGTCTTCTCTTAAGTTCTTTTGTTTTATTTTAATTCTCCAACCCCCTAAAATATTATTATTGCTTGATTTTATAAAAACAAAAGTATCCTCTATATAGTAATGTTTTTTTATGAGAATTATTCGAACTATACTTACCCACACCACCATCTAATGGGTAAAGAGCATACCGTTTCTGTGGATGGGAAACTAACGCCACACGAAACGATAATTGTTCAATTATCTCATACCGCCTCACAAGGTGGCCATTATGATGGAACTATATTTATTTATGATATATATTATATTTATTTTTTCTTTATAATTCTATATTTTCCATTTATAGATAACCTTTATGGTTTCCATTATTGGTAAACACGATAATTTCATTTGTGGAAGTATAGACTACCCCCCCCCTCAAAGTGATATGACTCATTAATGACATTTTTTGGATGTATAAAGGAATGAGTTAATGATATTATATATGATATTATACTGTAATTACAATATACTTATGTATCATTTTGATTTAATTCCTTTTTAATAAGAAATATAAATGAAAGTAGCGTTCAAGAGTACGTACGAATTAACGTCTCCATGAACTGTGCATTTCATTTCTTATCTCCAAATTTTATGTACTATAATAAATACATACATATACTGTATATATATGATATATATGATATCTAAAACATTAATATCATTCTTGAGATAATGTATATTTGACCACATGGACAAATTGTAATTATAAGAAGTTCATTTTTAACTCAAGTACCAAATATCGACAAAACGACCGTTATTAACTAAATTAATTACATAATGTTTATAACATGGTATTAAGAGATATAAAAGGAATAATAAACTTCAAAAAGGATCTTAAGCAAGTATAAATTAAATTTAGTTTATTGTTCAAGTGATTAAAGAATGAACGTGTCCAATTGGACACGAGGTAAGGGACATCGTCTCAATCTTCTTTCATTGTGGCATATTTTGTTTTTTACATGAATTTATTTTATATATTGTATAAACCCATTGGAATTTTACTATTATTCAAAAGTAATATTTTATATACTATGCATTTTACTAAATGACAAAAAATAATGCTTCTTTTAACGTACATAGTGACAATGACCTTTCTGCCGTGCGAGTATTATTTGATCTTTGGATTTTTTAACAATATGTAATGTTTTTAAAAGGAAAATAAATTAAATATACTCATTTACGTATTTTGGTTTCGAAAATGGTTTTGATACTTGATTGTTTATGTCAATATAATTAAATGATATATTGTGATTGAAATGTGGAAATGTTGTCGTTCCTTTTTTATTTTTTCTATGTGTTATGAATATGTTTTGGTTCTTGGGAATTGTTACGTATATGGGTTGTGTTGTGATAATCCTAGGGCGGGTGAGTCCGAGATAGCTCTTCAATGCATTGTTTAACGTGATGTAGGTAAATGCTAATGTTTCTCCTAATAGATTTAGGGAATATAATGTGATGGGTATTCCAAATGTTACTCCCTAAGTAGCTATGATAGCTAAAATGTAAGTATGATATCGATGCCACATGTTACCTTTATAATTTATGATTCTATGTGTTATTCATAAATCTTATGATTTCATGAGGTATGACAAGGATATTATGTTATGTCTGTAGTGATGAAATAATGTTTTGATTCTTTGTTTTATAACCATTACTAAGCATTTTTTGCTCATCCGAAGTATTGAAATGTTTTTCATAAGACATAAAGATGAATATGGTCAAAGACGGGATCATGGGAAAGTCATGCTATTCAAAACATGGGACTAGACATGAATATTTTTTTCAAGAGTTTTTATTTTATGAAAAATGGGAAACTAAGTAGAAAGGTCTACCATGTAATTTTTGAGATATAATGTATTCATTATAGCATAATTCTCTAAAACAATAAACCTGAAAAGATACTAGATTTGAATTATTCATTTAATTCAAGATTATGTAATGTTTATGGTCGGGTCCTTATAGTTGGTTTTCAAGGTCAGTTAAGATAGCTTTATAAGTTATGATATTGTTAAATTACTGTCCATAAATTATTTTATCATAATATTTAAATGATATAGAATTTAAAGATTACCATGTTTCTTTGACTAAGATATTTCTGTGTTCAGAATGGTTTTCTACAAAGGAAACAGGGTATCTATGCTGGGATGACATCAGGAGAAATACGTCCTTCCAAATCAGAAACGTGATATGGTTAGAATCATAATTGAACAGTTTTTTACAGTGATGGAACAATTGAATCAGGCTATAAATGGTGGTGGTATCCATGCAAGAGTTCAGCCAGATCTACCACAGAGGAATATATCTGTAGTGGAGAGTTTCATGAGAAAACATCCCTCATCATTAAGAGGATCATCTGACCCTGTGATAGCAGAAGGGGGGATTAAAGAATTGGAGAAGATTTTCAGTGCAATGGGGTGTCCAGAACATCAAAATGTTAGTCTCAATGTTTAATATTTTGAAGGTGAAGTTGATCAGTGGTGGTCAATGGTGAAAAATCTCAGGGATGGTGAGGATATTGATGTTCTTGATTATGATGAATTTGAAGGTATGTTTCATTAGAAATATTATCCCAAGGTGGTTCATCTTAAGATAGAAAAACAATTCCTTGAATTGAGGAAGGAGGATGACTCACTGGCTGCTTATGAAGAAAAATTCATTCAACCGGCACAGTATGCTTCAAATTTTATATGAGATCTTGATAGTAAAATCAACTATTTTTACTTAGGATTGAATCAAAATTATCCAAGGGATTTAGCTTATCATGAGTTCAAATGTTATCATAAACTTGTTCGATGTGCGGAGAAGGTGGAAATGGAGTTTTTCTATAATCAGTTATTCATTGAAAAACAACAGAAAAAGACATCGAGGTGGCAGAAGAAATGGAAGAACTCTTCAAAAAAGTTTGATTGTAAGAAACTTATGTTTACATTTTGTGAAAATTCTTGTAAAAATCATGCTGGGGAATGTCTTTTGAATTCTGGTAAGTGCTACCGATGTGGTAAAATGTGACATAAGGATTTTAATTGCACTGAAAAAGATCAGGGTAATGGTAAGAAAAAATCATATTTGTATTCAATAAAATGATTTAAGTGCAATGAAATGGGTTGTAATGAAAATGAGTGTCTCATGAAGAACTCAATAGTGGGAAAGAAACCAGACTACAAGAAGAAAGGGGTGGTGAAGTTCTTTTCAAATACTTAAGCAGATGTAGGGCCATCAAATGAAGTTGAAATAGGTACAGTATTAGTTTGTTCAGATTATGCCAATGTGTTGTTTGATTTGGGGACTACACATTCGTTCATTTCTGAGAAGTGTTTTATTAAATTCGGATGTCTATATCATGATATAAATATTGAACTTATGGTAAAAACACTTGGAGGAAATTTTGAAAGAAAAAGAAATTACAAGAACCTTCATGTCCTTAAGTGCAGAAAGAATCTACCTTCAAACCTTAATTTTTTCCAACAGTATAGTTTGATGTTATTTTGGTTATGGATTGGATTTATATTTATCATGATAAGATTAAATATTGATCTAAAGAGGTTTCTTTTTTGAATGTTTTTCAATTTGTGCGAAAGAATGAAACTTTACTTTTGATAACACATCAGGAAAATGAGAAACTAGTAAAATATGGAAATGATTGTTACCTTGAACATATTGTTGAAAACAAAGGAAATATTTAGATTAATGATATGTATGTGGTAAATGATTACCTTGAGGTTTTTGCTGATTATTTCCCTCGTATTATACCTGATTGATATGTTTAATTTACTATTGAATTAGTTCTTGATTCTAATCCAATTTCAAAATTCCCTTATCAAATGGATTAAATTGAACCATTAGAGTTAAAGAATATATTTAAAGAGTTATTAGATAAATGATTCATTCGAACTAGATCATCCCCATGGGGTGCTCCTATCTTATATGTTAAAAAGAAAGACGGTTCAATGAGACTTTGCATTGAATATATAACATTAAATAACATCAATGTGAAGAAAAAGTATCCTTTTACTTATATTGATGATTTGTTTGATCAGTTCCAGGGAGCCCAATATTTTTCATTGATTTACTTGAGTTCGGGGTACCATCTGTTGAAAGTAAACGAGGTAGACATTCCAATGACCATGTTTTACACTAGATATGGCCATTATGAATTTGTAGTTATGCCTTTTGGTTTAACCAATGCACCTATTGTATTCATGGATATTTTGAATAGAATTTTCCATGATTTTTGGATATGTTTGTGGTTATGTTAATTGATGATATTTTGGATTATTCCAAAGGTAAAGTGGAACATGAAGGTCATTTAAGGTTTGTCTTGAATATCTTAAAAGAAAAGAAACTATTTGACAAATTTAGCAAGTGTGAGTTTTGGTAACAAAAATTTCTTTCCTTGGTCACATTGTTTGAAAAAATGGAATAGCTTTCAATCATTCTAAAACAAAAGTTGTTGAATAATTTCCAAGACCCACAAATATATCTGAGATCCATAGTTTTCTTAGTTTGTAAGGTTATTAACTAAGGGTTTTTGTTAATTTTTCACGATTATCTAGTACAATGCATAAGTTAACTAGAAAAGGTGTTATGTTTGTTTGGATAAAAGAATGTGATGATTGTTTTCGGGAATTGAAAAGAAGATTGGTGAATGCTCCAGTTTTGGCACTACCTTCTAGAAATTGTTAGTTTGTTTTTTAAAGTGATGCTTTGTTAAAAGGACTTGGTTTTGTCGTGATGCAGAAAGATCAGGTAATTGCTTATGCATCAAGTTAGTTGAAACCTGATGATTTAAATTACCGTACACATGATTTAGAATTATCTACTGTTGTTTTTGTTTTAAAAATTTTCAGGCATCATTTGTATGGAGTAAAATGTGAAATATATACTGACCACTAAAGTTTAAAGTATATATTCAGTCAGAACTAATTGAACATGTGACAGAAGAGATGGCTGGAATTAATCAAGGATTATGATTTCATGATTCATTATCATCTGGGAAAGTAAAATATAGTGTCTGATGCTTTTTGTAGAAAATGTAATGCTACATTAACCTTGTAACATTTGGGACAAGATCCATTGATTAAATATTTGATGAAATTTGTCATAGATGTTTTTGGTGCAAGAAATTATTCTGTTTTGTTTCATGTGTCAGTGAAATCTTCTCTATCAGATAGAATAATGCAAGCATAGAAGGAAGACAGTGAGTTGCAAAAAAATGGTAGAAGTAGGTTCAGAAGGGTTTGTTTCCTAAATTTGACATTGAAAAGGATTGTGTTTTGAGATTTGGAAATAGATTATGTGTGACTTGTGATTCAAAGTTGAAGAATGAGTTGTTATGTGAATCTCATTGTTCCTCGTATTCAGTTCATCCTGGAAGTACTAATATTACAAATATCATCTCAAGTATTACTAGTGGTATGGAATCAAAACAAATATTGTTGTTTTTATTATGAAGTGTTTTAATTGTCAGTGGGTTAAAACAGGGTGGATGTTTCTGAAAGTTATGCTTCAATCTTTACTAATGCCTGAGCGTAAACAGGAAAATATATCTGTGGACATCGTTGTGGGATTACTGAAGACATCTTGAGGTAATAATTCAATCTTGGTTATTATTTCTCGATTGACAAAATCTTCTCTTTTCCTTTGTATTCAAGATACTTTGTCTCAAGATCAACTTTATCAGTTGTATGTTGAAGAGATAGTTAGGTTGCATGGAGTTCCTCTCTCCATTGTATCTGATCTAGATCTCAGGTTTACTTCTATCTTTTGGAAAGGCCTTCATAAGTCTTTGGGTATGAATTAAATTTTAGTATAACTTTTCATCGTCAATCAGATGGGCAGTCAAAATGAACAATTCAGACCATGGAGGATATGTTATGTGCTTTTTCACAAGATTTTCCATGGAAGATGGGACTAACATATTTCTTTGGTTGAATTTTCATATAATAACTATTTTCATTCTAGTATACAAATGTCTCAATTTGGGGAATTATATAGAATGCGATGTCACATTCCAACTTTTTGGGATGAAGTAGTTTAAAGGAAGTTGACGGGGCCATAATTGGTAGAAGAGATGGAATAAAAGGATCAGTTGATTCAGAAGCACAAGAGAACAGCTCAGAGAAAGAAGAAAAGTTATCTAGATTATTTGAGGAAGGATCTTTCATTCGGGGTAGGTGATCATGCATTTCTCAAAGTTTCTCCATGGAAAGTGTGATGAGTTTTGGTAAGAAGGGAAATTTGACTATGAGGTTCATTGGACCTTATGAAATCCTAGGGAAAGTTGGATCAGTTGTGTACAGAGTGGATTTACCACCATGTCTTTCCCAGGTACACAATGTTTTTCATGGTTCAATGTTGGGAAGGTATATTCTAGGTCCATATCATGTTTTAAGTCCAGAGGTAGTTCAGTTGGAAGAGAATCTCTCTTATGAGGAAAAACCAGTTCAAATTTTTAACAATAGAGAAGAAGTGTTGCAGAATAAGGTAATTAACTATGTAATGTTATTATGGAAAAACCATATGGTTGAAGAGGCAACGTGCGAATCTTAAAATGCTATGAGGAATAATAACCCCCCATTTATTTGATATGTGAATAAAATTTCGAGAACACAATTTCTAAAATGGGGAAAGAAGTAACATCCCAGGTAAATAAATAAATAATACATTTTCATTTTAATTAATATTTTGTGAATTAAATATTAATTTATCTTTAAATCGGTGTTTATGTTTAATGGATTACCCGATACGCAACAACGAGTTTCTTAGAAATCATATGTTACATAATAATAATATAATATTATAATTTTAAATAGTAGTTAAAACCTAGCTATTTTATAGGAAATAATGAATATAACTAACAAAAATATGATTATACATTCTTGTAAAATGATTTTACATTTATCCAATAAAATTTAGAGGCTTAAAATGTGAATGAATCCAATTTTATGCACAAATACTCTAATATTCATTAAAAGGTCGATTTTTCTTTTTTTGATGGAAAAAATTATTTAAATCTAGTTTTGGCCACTTTTATATGTTATATTTGGTTTTAAAGTGTAAATATATTTTATTTGTTCCATTTAATCCAATTTTGTTTATTGTAATTAATTTCACTTTTAAATTGGACAGAAATAAGTGTCAATCTTTGGATAGTTATTATTTCTTAAAGACATGACTTTTCTGTTGACAATGATAATTATTTTTAAAATAATTTCTGCCACTTCTATGTTTTGAATTTGGAAAAATGGATTCCATATATCTAATTAGGAGGTCCAAATTGTGAAAATAGGTAACTTTTATTTTTAGACATTATGAATATTTACTTCAGTAAATATTTTATTTCCCATGATTAAAGGGTAAATCTGGAAAATAACTGTAAAAAAATATTACTATAATAATATTAAATTACCTTAACATGTGTCTTAATCCATTTGGTTGATACAAGTATGAACATTAGGATCCTTAAGTAATTTTTGGGACCCCATGGGGCCACATGATAGTGATAATGACACTTTATTTTAATTAACTTAAAATAAACACAAAAATTACATTAACAAATATCTTTTAGTAAATAAATTTTTATATAGGGTTATATAAGTTATGTTTTAAACTATAAATATTATATGAAAATGTAAATAGATTTCATAAATCATGGTATTTTTTATAATTCTTATAAATTAAATATATTAAATTATTTGTGAAACAATAATAATGTAGTGTTTACCTCATTGATAAATGATTTAAATAATTATGTTTATAAATATTAAACTAATATCCAAAACCTATCCAATTCTTGTTGAATATTTTTATTTCTACCATGAGTAATCTTATATTTGACTTTAATTAGTATTGGACATTTATAAATGGAAAATCCTTATGTAATAAAATTAAATTTCCACATCTTTTTAAAAGATCCACTCCCCCCACTTATAAAAACATGTCACCTCTATACCATTCCTCACACCACTCAAGCCCCTTTTCTCATCAAAACAATTCCCAATTAAGCTCCTTAAATCCCTCTTCTCCTCCTAAAATCCATAACATTGGAATAAATAACTTCAACAAACCCTTTTGGTTCAATCCATAGTGAGTTACCCGATTTAAAGGTAACATATTCTCTTATGTTCGTTTGTTTTATTTTACTTCTCCAACCCCATAAACTCTTTTTATTCCTTTATTTTATAAAAACACTAGTATCCTCAATATACCGGGATGTTTTATTGATAAATATTTGAACTACATTTACACACAACTCAATATAATGGGTAATGAACATACTAAATCTGTGGATGGAAGACTAACGCCTCACGAAAAGATGATTGTTCAATTATCTCCTACTGCCTCTCATGGAGGCCATTATGATGAAACTGTATTTATATATCATATATATTAGGAATCTTTTCTTTATTACTTTGTATTTTCAATTTATTTCATACCTTATTGGTTTCTATTATTGGTAAACACGATAATTTCATTTGTGGAAGTGTGGACTACCACACCCCTCAAAGTGTTATGACTCGTTAATGCCATAAGTGGGATGTCTAACGAAAGGATTTAATGATATTATATAAGATATTATACTGTAATAATAGTATAACTTTTTATCATTATGTTATAATTACATTAAAATAATAAATAGACATGAAAGTAGCGTTCATGGGTACGTACGACCTACTGTCTCCATGAACGGTGCATTTCGTTTCTTATCTTCAAATTTTATGTAATATTATAAATAAATTCATATACTGGATATATATGATAGATATATGATATCCAAATCATGAATATAATTATGGAGATAATGAATGTTTTACCACATGAACAACATGTAATTATAAGAAGTTCATTTTGGACTCAATTACCAAATATTGACAAAACGACCATTATTAACTTAAATGATTACATAATTATTATAACATGGAATTGAGTTATATAAATGGAATAATAAACCTGAAAAAATATCATAAGAAAGTATAAATTATCTTTGGTTTATTATTCAGTAGATTATAGAATGAACGGGTCCAATTGGACATGAGGTAAGGGACTTCGTCTCAACCTCCTTTCATTGAGGCATGTTTTGTTTTATACCCGACATACTTTTATATGGTGTATAAACCATTTAACATTTAATTTTATTAAAAAATAATCTTTTCTCTACTAAGTGTTTTACTAAATGACAAAAAATAATGTTTCTTTTTTACGTACGTGGTGACGATGACCATTCTACTGCTATAAGTAATATTTGATAATTGGATTCCTTAACAAGATAAAATATTTTTGTAAGGAAAATAAATACCATATAATCATTTACATATTTTGGTTTTGAAAATGGTTTTGATAATGAATTGTTTATGTCAATATATTTAAATAATATATAGTGATTGAAATGTGGATATTTTATCTTTCCCTTTTTTTATGTGTTATGAATATGTTATGGTTCTTGGGAATTGTTACTTATATGGGTGATTATGTGATAAACCTAGGGTGGGTGAGCCCGAGATAGCTCTCCAATGCATTGGGTAATGTGATGGAGGTAAAAATGAATGTTTCTCATGAGAGATTGAGGGAATATACTGTGATGGGTATTTCAATTGTAACTCCCTACATAGCTGTGAAAGCTATAATGTATGTGTGATATAGATGCCACAAGTAACCTAAACGATTTATGATTTCTAAGTGTTATTTAAAAAATATTATGATTTCATGAGGTATGTTAAAGAGATTATGTTATGTATCTAATGATGAACTACATTTTTCTTTCTTGGTTTTATAAACCTTACTGCACTTTTTGTTCTCATCCTATGTTTTGAAATATTTTTCACAGGACATAAAGATGAATTGGGTCAAGGATGGGATCAAAGCAAAGGCATGTTGTCCAAAACATGGGACTAGACGTAACTCTCTTTTCTTCAAGAGTTTTTATTTTATGAAAAAAATGGAAACAAAGTAGAAGTGTCTACCTTGTAATTTTTGAGATGTAATGTAATAGTTATTTCTTAATTCTCAAAAACTCTAAAATAGAAAATATTCTCAATGAAAATTATTCATTTAATTCAAGATTATGTAATTTTTAAGGATGGGTCCTTATATTCTATGTTTTTTTATGAGGAATATAGGTATATTACTTGTAAAAAATAAGTTTTTGAAATATTCCCAACCCATGGAGTCGAGTACATATTGTTTCCATGTATTGTTGATAAAAATCCACCATTGATCCACATCAACTTCTAAATGGTCAACATCTAAAATAACTTTTTCATCTTCCACAAAATGGAAAAATGGTAAATAACTCTTCAATGGTAATAATCCATTGATTTTAAACTATTTGATAATAATACACACTAAAAGAGGGTGGGTGTTTCATCATGAATGAATCTATATAATATTTCTCCTTCTATTTTTTTCTGAGGTCCATATTAATTCAAATGTTGAAAATGTTTTATGACCATAGAAAAGTGACTTTTAATTCATGTTCCAATAACATTTAGATTCATAGGAGGAAATTAATTTAATTTTCTATTTAACTAACCATTAATTTGGTTCCCTAGAATTCCATCCATTGACTAAAACAAAAAATAATATAGTAATAAACAATAATCATCGTAAAAAACTACATAATCATGAAAACCTTTTATATGATGTATAAATAATGAAACCATATTTCTAATCTATGAATTATTATATTTTTCCTTAGTTAGTATTATTCATCTTATTTTTAAATCCTTTGTGACCGCAAAAAGTCTCTAAATATAAAGAGAATATCTTTTGGTAATTTCAATCATGGACTGTGGAAAGGCTCATTATCATCCACTAGTTCTCGATCGAGTCATGATTAATATAGTTTTCTAGGGACAGTACCCATGGGTAAATTTTTTCCAAATCCACATCGAATTATATTATCTAAATAAGTATTCAATTTAAAAGAAACCACTCATTATATCCTTTGACAAAATTTATGGACAATTTCATTTATTTTTCTTCATCCCTACACTTATCCATAAACATGTCATAATGATCTCACTAATATTTTCTCATCCTAGTTTCTAAAGGATAAATAAACACATAAATTGATACCAACAATAGAGATGTGGGATTGAAATTCATATATATTAAATTATTTACTATGAACATTAATTACACTACATGAATAGAAGCTGGAGTACTGTAATAGTATAGTGTCATTATAAACATGGAATCCTGAACATTGGTCCAAAAGCGAGCAATGTAATCTCCAACTATATTCTTCAAATCTAAAAGCCTTAATTTAAATATAATACATAATACATTTCTTTAAATCATAGTGAAAGGAAAAATAAAAAATATGAGCTTATATGTTCATTAAGGGTAAAAAAGAGAGATAGACAACCCTTAAATGAGGAAAAGTGTATGAGAACATGATCATCACCCTTGAAAATCATACCTTTCATATTAAAGATGATAATCATGAATCATGGAATCAATATTGGATTATTATAAGAAGTTAATCATAAGGAAATAAATGAGCATGATCCATGAAAGAATAACATTGAATTTGGCATGTAATTTATGGTATACACAAAATAATGGAATTTCAATTCCTTATTATCCAAGGCCCGCTACCAAAACCATCATAGCATAAAAATTTCTTTGTTTTAATGACATTAATAGCCATTATATCCAGGACTTATTATACTCGGTTCACTCCCCATTCCATCAATTTCTTATTTTATATAGTTCGTAACTAGTTTCAACTATATATACCCAATAAGATATATTAATATTTACAAAATGCATTGGTGTCAGATATATGTCTCACCCATCTCATAATTAAAACCATAATTATGTGTTCTACAAGATCATAAAGACTAATCATATCATAACCCTTTAAATTTAATATATATCATAAATATTTAATCATATCTTGTGGAAAAGAGATAGGTTTCATAACCATTTCATCATAAAATAAGCCCTGAAAAGAAGTTGGTATTAGAATAATTTTATCATTGTATAACCTGTGGAAGAGAAATAGGTTTCATCAACAACATTCCTTCCAAATATAATCCATCAGTGAAATGAAATGAATGAATCCATAGATCATATTTTTAGTAATAAATATGTAACTCCATTGGATATAATTATAGATTAAAAAATTTAATGATTATATATGTAACATCCCATGTAAATGAAGAATAAGATATTTTTATATTTATTAATATTTGTTAATTTAATATTAATTTTACTTTAAATGGGTTGCTATGTTCGATAGCGTACGCGATAAGCAACAGCAGGTTTCTTTGAAATCTTACGTTGCACACTAATAATATAATATTATTATTTTAAATGGTAGTTAACTCCTAGCCGTTGTATTATCGGGAATGAATGAAACTAACAAAAATATGATTATACATATTTGTTAAATGTATTTAAAATTATCCAATAAAATTTAGAGGCTTAAAATTTGAATAAATCTAATTTTAAGCATAATTTACATTAAAAGGACGATTTATCGCCTTTTAATGGAAAACCCTTGTTAAATATAGTTTTTGTCACATTAATATATTATAATTGACCAAATAAAATCCTTCTATAGAATGGGGACATCAAATTTTACTTTGGGAATTTTTTTGGTATTTTTATGATAAAGTTCATTTTTTTAATGAATAGTAAAAAATATTGTATTTTAATTCAAAAGTGCTTTTTAATCTAATTTATATTTATGGTTATATTACCTTTTTAATTGGTCTTAAAGTTAAATTGAAATATATTTTTACCATTTAATCCAATGTTACTCATTAGAATTAATTTCACTTTGAAATTGGACATAAACAAGTATCAATCTTTTGATAGTTATTGTTTTTTAAAAAACATGCTACTTGTTTTAACAACAGGAATTAATTTTTAAATTAATCACTTCCACTTTTATGTTTTGAATTTGGAAAAATATACATCAGTTTTGAATTCAGAATATCAAATAATTCTTAGGCTGAATTTTTGGTATATCTCTTAAAAACCTCAATATTTGATGAATAGTGACACCACTTAGTGGTAGTTAAAATAACTGGATTTTTCATTTAAATGAAATTTTACCACTTCTGTGAAATAAATTTCAAAAATACAACATACATGGTTGTTATCAAGAAGTAAAATGTGGTTCATTATGATTAAAATAATATTTGTTGAATATTAACTTTTGACTTCTATTTACCACGGTTAAAGGTCAATAAGGTAATTAGAGGATAAAAGAATATTATAATAATTAAAAATTACCTTAACACTTGTCCTAACATTATTGGTTTAGTCCATAACTATCATGGGCATCTTTGGGTCCATTTTGGAACCCCATTGATCCACTTGGGAGTGAAAATGACAATTTAGATCAATTGATTTAATGTAAAGGCAAAATAGACATAAACAACAATCGTTTAGTAATTAATTTTTATATGGAGTTATATAAGGAATATTTTTTACTATAAATATTAATTGGAAATATAAAAGGATTTCCAACATCATGGTATTTTTTTATAATTTTTATACAAAAAACTAATTAAATTATTTATGACATAATAATTATGCAGTGTTTACCTCTTTAATAAATTTAAATAAATAAGATTAAAATGCTTAAAATATTATCCAAAACATGTCCACTTATGATTGAATGATTTTATTTCTACCATGAATCATCGTATCTTTGACTATAATAATTTTTGGACCATTTGAAACCGACTATCATTATATTATAAAATAATACTTTCACACTTCCCTAAAGAGCCCCTCCTCTCCCTTATAAAAGGAGACCACTTCTACCAAATTACACACACTTCTCAAGCAATTTGGATCATCCAACCTCTACCCAATTAATCTCCCAAAATCCATCTCATCCCCCTATAAGCCTTATTTTAGGCAGAAGGCACTTCAAGAAGTCCTTTTGGTTTAATCAAAAGGAAGTTACCCAAATTAAATGAAACGGTTTCTCTTAAATTGTTTTATTTTATTTTACTTCTCCAACCCCTAAACTCTTGTCTATTACATTGTTTTGTATCAACAACAGTATCCTCAATATAATAGGATGTTGTTATGAGAATTATTCGAAATACACTTACACACACCTCCATCTAATGGCTGAAGAACATAATGTTTCTGTGGATGGAAAACTAACGCCTCACGAAACGACGATTGTTCAATTACCTCTTACCACCTATCATGGTGGCCATTATGATAGAACTGTATTTATATATGATAAATATTATGCTTAATTTTTCTTTATTCTTATCTATTTTCCATTTCTAGAATGCCATTATGGTTTCCATAGTGGGTAAATACGATAATCTCATTTGAGGAAGTGCGGACTACCACCCCCTCAAAGTGATGTGATTCGTTAATGCCTTATATGGGATGTATAATGGATAGATTTAAAGATATTATATATGATATTAAACTGGAATTGTAATATACCTATGTATCATTATTTTTTGTTGCCATTAAAATAATAAATATAAATGGAAGTAGCGTTCAAGAGAACGTACGACTTACCGTCTCCATGAACAGTGAATTTCATTTCTTACCTCTAAATGTTATGCACTATTATAAAAACATGTATATACTAGATATATATGATATATATGATATCCAAATCGTGAATATCATTTTGGATATAATTAACCTTTGTCCTCATGGACAACTTGTAAAAATAAGGTGTTTAGTTTCTACTCTAGTACCAAATATCGACAAAATGAACGTTATAAACATAAATGATTGCATAATGCTTATAACATGGTAATAATTGATATAAAAGGAATAATAAACTTTAAAAAGGTTCTTAAGAAATTAGAAACTAACTTTAGTTTATTATTTAGGAGATTAAAGAACGATCGAGTCAAGTTAGACGTGAGGTAAGGGACTTCGTCTCAATCTCTTTTCATTGAGGCATTTTTTTGTACACGACTTTATTTTATATGGTGTATAAACCCATTTTACTTTTCAATTTATTATAAGGGAGTCTTTTTATACGAAGTTTTTTACTAAATGGAAAAAATGAATGTTTTTTTAACGTAAGTGGTGACAACAACCTTTCCGCCGCCGCGAGTATTATTTGATCTTTGGCTTCCTTAACAAACCAGAATGTTTTTAAAAGGAAAAATAAATACCATATACTCTTACTACATATTCTGGTATTGAAGATGATTTTGAGTATGGATTTAATATTTCAAGATCTTTAAATTATATTTTTTTATTTCAATGTGGAAATTTTATCATTCCTGTATTCTTATGTAATGTGTTGTGATCATGTTATGGTACTTGGGAATTATTTATGTATACGGTTTGTTCCGTGATAAAACTAGGGAAAATGAGCCTGAGATAGCTCTCCAATGCCTTGGGTAACGTGATGGAGGTAAATGTGAATGTTTCTCCTAAGAGATTTAGGGAATATACTATGATCGGTATTCTAAAGTAACTCCCAATGTAGATGTGATAGCTACAATGTAAGTATGATATAGATGCCACAAGTTACCTTTATGATTTATGATTTCTATTTTTCTTTAATAAATCTTATCATTTCAGGAGGTAAGTAAAAGATTTCATGTTTTTTATGAATTTATGAAAAAAAAATTTCATTTTTGGTTTTATAACCATTACTGAGCTTTTTATGCTCATCCCAAGTTTTGAAATGTTTTCACAGGACGTAAAGATGAATAAGGTCAATGATGGGATCAAGGATAAGTTATGCTATCTAAATGAATCTTTTTTTACGTGTTTTTACTTTATGAAAAAAAAGGAAACTGTGTAGATATGTCTACATTTTAATCTTTTGAGATGTAATAGTTATGTTCCAATTCTCTAAAAATATAAACCTAAAAAGATCCTCAATGTGTATTATTCATTTAATTAAATATTATGTCATGTTTAAGGTCAGGTCTGTATAGTTGGCATTAGAGGTCGGTTTAGATATCTTTAGGTGTTAGGGTATTGTTAAAGTAATATCCATAAAGTAATTTATCTTAATATTGACATAATATAGCATTTCCATATTACCATGGTGCTTCGCCTAAGATATTATTGTGTTCAGAATGGTTTTCCGCAGAGGAATCAGGGAAGATATGTTGGGATGACATCAAGAAGAAGAAAACCTTCCAAATCAGTAACCTGGGATGGTCAGAATCAGAACTGAACAATTTTTGGCAGCGATGGCACATTTGACTCAGGCTAAAAATGGTGGTGGTATCCATGTACGAGATCCGCCAGATCAACCACATAGGAACATGTCAGCAGGAGAGCATTTCATGAGGCAACATCCCCCATCATTCAGAGGACCATCTGACCCTGTGCTAGCTGAAGGGTGGATTAAAGAACTAGAAAATATTTTCGATGTCATGGCTTGTTCAGAACATCAAAAGTTTAGTCTTTCTATTTACCGTTTTGAAGGTGAAGCTGATCAGTGGTGGTCGATGGTGAAAAATATCAGGGATAGTGAGGAGATTGATGCTCTTGATTGGGATGAGTTCAAAGTTATGTTTCTTGAGAAATATTTTCCTACGGTGGTTCATTTTAGGATGGAAAAACAATTCCTATAATTGAGGTAGGAGGATGAATCAGTGGATGTTTATGAAGAAAAATTCATTCGACTGGCAAGGAATGCTCCCAATTTCTTACGAGATCATGATAGTAAAATCAACCGTTTTTAATCAGGATTAAAGCCAAAGTATTGAAGGGATTTAGCTTCTCGTAAGTTCAAATGTTATGGAAAACTTGTTCATTGTGCAGAGAAGGTG
Source organism: Viscum album (assembly GCA_963277665.1). Taxonomy (NCBI): domain Eukaryota; kingdom Viridiplantae; phylum Streptophyta; class Magnoliopsida; order Santalales; family Viscaceae; genus Viscum; species Viscum album. The sequence goes on from OY728160.1 coordinate 448,892,346, forward strand.
GAAATGGAGTTTGATTATGATCATGTATTATTTCACAAACAACAAAATAAGAGGTCGAGGTGGCATGTGAAAGGGAAGAATTGTTCAAAAAATTCTGATGGTAAGAAACTTAAGTTTATCATTTGTGAAAATTATGGTAAAAATCATGTTGGGGAATGTATTTTTAATTCTGGTAAGTGCTACCAATGTGGTAAAATGGGACATTAGGCTCGTAATTGCACTGAAAATGATCATGGCAATGGTAAGACAAAATCTGATTTAAAATCAGTAAAATGTTTTAAGTGCAATGAAATGGCTCATTATGAAAATGAGTGTCCAACAAAGAACTCAACCGAAGGAAAGAAACCATACATCAATTAGAAAGGGGTGGTGAAATACTTTGAAAATACTTTAGCAGATGTTGGTCCATAAAATGAAGTTGTATCAGGTACACTGTTTTATTGTTCAGATTATGCCAATTTGTTGTTTTATTCAGGGTCTACACGCTCTTTCATTTCGGAGAAGTTTTCTAGTAAATTGGGAATTTCATCTCAAGATATGAATACAGAACTTACGTTAAAAACACCTGGAAGAAATGTTGAGACAAAAAGAAAACATAAGAACATTAATGTCCTTGTGTGCAGAAAGAATCTACCGGCAAACCTTATTGTTTTTCCTATAGTAGTGTTTGATATTATTTTGGGCATGGATTGGATTTCTGTTTATCATGCTATGATTGATTACAGAGCTAAAAAGGTTTCTTTTCAGAAATATTTTCAGGTTGTATACAAAAATTAACCCTTTATTTTGATAACATATCAAGAAGCTAAGAAACTAGTAAAAGATGGAAATGAATGTTACCTTGCACATATTGTCGAAAACAAAAGAACTATTCAGATTAATGATATACCAGTGGTAAATGAGTACCTTAACATTTTTCCCGATGAGTTTCCTGGTATTATACCTGATCAGGAAGTTGAATTTACTGTTGACATAGTTACGGACGCTAAGCTAATTTCAAAACCCCCTTATCGAATGGCTCAAATTGAACTTTTAGAGTTAAAGAAGCAATTGCAAGAGTTATTAGATAAAGGTTTCATTCGACCTAGCATGTCACCATGGGGAGCTCCTGTCTTGTTTTTTAAATAGAAAGATGGTTCAACGAGACTTTCCATTGATTATATAGCATTGAATAACATCACTATTAAGAATAAGTATCCTTTTCCTCATGTTGATGATTTGTTTGATCAGCTCTAGGGAGCTCAGTATTTTTCGAAGATTGACTTGAGGTCGAGGTATCATAAGTTGAATGTAAAGGAACCATACATTCCAATGACTGTGTTTCATACTAGATATGGCCATTATGAATTTTTTGTTATGCCTTTTGGATTAACCAATGCACCTGCTGTATTCATGGATCTTATGAATAGAATTTTCTGTGAGTTCTTGGATAAGTTTGTGGTTGTGTTCATTGATGATATTTTGGTTTCTTCCCAAAGTAAATAGAAACATGAAAGTCATATAAGGGTTGTCTTGAAAACCGTAATAGAAAAGAAACATTATGGTAAATTCAGAAAGTGTGAGTTTTTGTTACAAAAAATATCTTTCCTTGGTCACATTGTTTCAAAAAATGACATAATTGTTGATCCTGTTAAAACAAAAGTTGTTGAAGAATGGCCAAGACCCGCAAATATAACCAAGATCCGTAGTTTTCTTTGTTTGGAAGGTTATTACATGAGGTTTTTTGAAACTTTTGCTTGGTTATCTAGTCCAATGACCACGTTAACTTGAAAAGATGTTAAGTAAATTTGGACAAAATAATGTGATGAATGTTTTTAGGAATTGAAAAGGAGATTGGTGAATGCTCCAGTTTTGGCAGTGCCTTCCAGAAATGATGAGTTTGTTATCTACATTGATGCTTCGTTGAAAGGAAATGGTTTTGACCTAATGAAAAATGATCAGGTAATTTCTTATGATTTACATTAGTTGAAACCACATGAGTTAAATTACCCTACACATGATTTGGAATTAGCTGCTGTTGTTTTTTATTTAAAAATTTAGAGGCATCATTTTTATGGATTGAAGTGTGAAATATATATTGATCACAAAAGTTTAAAGTATATATTCACTCAGAAATAATTGAACATGAGACAGAGGAGATTGTTGGAATTAATCAAGGATTATGATTTCACGATCCTTTACCATCCGGGAAATGAAAATAAAGTGGCAGATGCTTTGAGTCGAAAATGAAATACTTCTTTAACCATGCTATGTTTGGAACGAGATCTTTTGGTTTTTGATTTGATGAACTTTAGCATAGAAGTTGTTATTGTAGGAATTTTTTATGTTTTGTTTCAGCTGTCAGTTAAATCATCTCTATTAGACAGAATTAAGCAAGCGCAGAATGAAGACAGTGAGTTGCAAAAAAAGGTAGATTTGGTTCAGAAGGGTATGTTGTCTGATTTTAACATTGATAATGAATGTGTTTAGAGATTTGGAAAGAGATTATGTGTGCCTTGTGATTCAAAGTTAAAGAATGAGTTGTTATGTGAAGCGCATACTTCTCCGTTTTCAGTTTATCCTAGCAGTACTAAGATATACAGAGAGCTTTGGGGGTATTACTCGTGGGATGGAATGAAAAGAGATATTACTGATTTTAATGTGAAGTGTTTGACTTGTAAGCATGTTAAATCAAAGCGGCAGTTACCAAAAGGGATGCTTCAGCCTTTACCTGTTCCAGAGTGGAAATGGGAAAATATATCCATGGACTTTTTTTGTGGGATTACCAAAGACATCTCAAGGTAATAATGCTATCTGGTTTATAATTGATCGATTGACTAAATCTGCTCATTTACTTCCTGTTCGAGATACTTTATCTCAAGATCAACTTTATCGGTTATATGTTAAAGAGATAGTCAGGTTGCATGTAGTTCCCCTCTCCATTGTATCTGATTGTGAACCCAGGTTTACTTATAACTTTTGGAAAGGCCTTCCGAAGTCATTGGGTACATAATTAAATTTTAGTACAGGTTTTCATCCTCAATCAGATGGGTTGTCAGAACGAACAATTCAGACCATGGAGGATATGTTACGTGCTTGCTCGATGGATTACTAGGGAAGTCGGGACCAACATATTTCTTTGGTTGAATTTTCATATAATAATAGTTTTCATTCCAGTATACAGATTGCTCCATTTGAGGCATTATATGGAAAGCATTGTCGAACTCCAGATTTTTGGGATGAAGTATGTGAAACGAAGATGATGGGACCAGAATTGGTAGAAGAGATGGTAGAGAATGTTCAGTTGATTCGGAATCCCATGAGAACAGCTCAGTGAAGACAGAAAGGTTATGCTGATAACCGGAGGAAGGATCTTTCTTTTGAGGTAGGTGATCATGTCTTTCTCAAAGTTTCTCCACGGAAAAGTGTGATGCATTTTGGTAAGAAGGGAAAGTTGAGTCCGAGGTTCATTGGACCTTATGAAATTGTGGAGAAGGTTGGATCAGTTGTGTATAGAGTTGATTTACCCCCATGTTTATCCCAGGTACACAATGTTTTTCATGTTTCGATGTTGATAAATTATATGCCAGATTCATCTCATGTTTTGAGCCCAAAGGTAGTTCAGTTGGAAGAGAATATCTCTTATGAAGAAAAACCAGTCAAGATTCTTGACCGCAGAGAGAAAGTGTTGAGGAATAAGGTAATTTATTAGGTAATGGTTTTGTGGAAAAACCATATGGTTGAAGAGGCATGCTGGGAATCTAAAAATGCTATTCGGGACAAATACCCCCACTTATTTTGATAAGTGAATAAAAAATGCGAGGACGCAATTTCCAAAAGGGTTGAAGGATGTAAAATCCCAAGTAAATGAAGAATAACATATTTTTATATTTATTAATATTTGAGAATTAAATATTAATTTTACTTTAAAGGTTTTTCTATGTTCGATAGCGTACCCGATACGCAACAGCGGGTTTCATTGGAATCTTAAGTTGCACACTAATAATATAATATTATTATTTTAAATAGTAGTTAAATCCTAGCTGTTGTATTGGTGGGAATGAATGAAAATAACTACAATATGATTATACATATTTGTTAAAAGTATTTACATTTATCAAATAAAAGCTAAAGGCTTAAAATGTGAATGAATCTAATTTTAAGCATAATTTACATTAAAAGGCCGATTTATCACCTTTTAATGGATAACCCTCTTTAAATATAGTTTTGGTCACTTTAATACACTCTAATTGACCAAATAAAATCCTTCTTTAGAATGGGAACATCAAATTTTACTTTAGGTATTTTTTGGTATTTTTCTGATAAAGTTCATTTTTTAATGAATAGTGAAAAATATTGTATTTTAATTCAAAAGTGATTTTTAATATAATTTAATTATATGGTTAGATTATCTTTTTAATTGGGCTTAAAGTGAAATTGAAATATATTTTCACCATTTAATCCAATCTTAGTCATTAGAAATAATTTCACTTTGAAATCGGACATAAACAATTATCAATCTTTTGATAGTTAATGTTTCTTAAAAACATGCTATTTGTTTTAACAATGGGTATTAATTTTTAAATTAATTACATCCACTTTTATGTATTGAATTTGTAAAAATAAAAATCAATTTTTAATTCAGAATATCAAATAATTCTTAGGCTGAATTTTTGGTATTTTTCTGAAAAACCTCAATTTTTGATGAATAGAGACACCACTTGGTGGTTGTTTAAAAAACTGGCATTTTCATTTAAATGAAATTTTACCGCTTTTGGGAATTTAATTTCAAAAATCTAACATACATGGTTGCTATTAAGAAGTAAATTTTGGTTCATTAAGATGAAAATAATTTTTGGTGAATAGTAACTTTTGACTTTTATTTACCGTGGTTAAAGGTAAATAAGGTAATTCAAGGTTAAAAGAATATTATAATAATTTAAAATTACCATAAAACTTGTCCTAACCTTATTGGTTGAGTAATTAACGACCATGGGCATCTTTGGGTCGATTTTGGTACCTCATTGATCCACTTGGTAGTGAAAATGACAATTTAGATCAATTAATTTAAAGTAAAGGAAAAATAGACATAAACAACATTCGTTTAGTAATAAATATTTATATGGTGTTATATAAGGAATATTTTTGACTATAAGTATTCATTGTAAATCTAAAAAAATTTCCTACATCATGGTATTGTTTTATAATTTTTCGACAAAAAATAAATTAAATTATTTACGACATAATAATTATGCAATGTTTACCTCATTAATAAATCATTTAAATAAATAAGATTATAATGCTTAAAATATTATCCAAAACATGTCCAATTCTGATTGGATGATTTTATTTCGACCATTACTCATCTTATTTTCGACTATAATTATATCTGGCCCATTAGAAACCGAATATCATTATATTATAAAATAATAATTTCACACTTCCCTAAAGAGCCCCTCCTCTCCCTTATATAAAGATACCACTTCTACCCAATTCCACACACCTCCCAAGACATTTGGATCATCCAACCTCTGAGAAATTAATCTCCCAACATCCCTCTCATCCCCCTAGAAGCCTTACATTAGGCATAAGGCACTTCAAGAAGTCCTTTTGGTTTAAACCAAAGGAAGTTACCCAAATTAAAGGCAACGGTTTATCTTAAATTATATTCTTTTATTTTACTTCTCCAACCCCTAAAATCTTTTTTATTCCTTTTATTTGTCACAACAATAGTATAATAAATATACTATGATGTTGTTATGAGAATTATTCGAACTACACTTACACACACCTCTATCTAATAGGTGAAGAACATAATGTTTCTGTGGATGGAAAACAAACGCCTCACTAAATGATGATTGTTCAATTACCTCTTACCGCCTCTCATGGTGGACATTATGATGGAACTGTATTTATATATGATATATATTATGTTTATGTTTTCTTTATGCTTCTGTATTTTCCATTTATATTATGCCTTTATTGTTTCCATAGTGGGTAAATGTGATAATCTCATTTGAGGAAATGCGGACTACAGCCCCCTCAAAGTGATGTGATTCGTAAATGCCTTATGGGGGATGTATACAGGATAGATTTAACGATATTATATATGATATTAAACTGGAATTATAATATACCTATGTATCATTATGTTTTATTTCCATTAAAATAAGAAATAGAAATAAAATTAGCGTTCATGCGTATGTACGGCTTACCGTCTCCATGAACGGTGCATTTCATTTCTTATCTCTAAATGTTATGTACTATTATAAAAAAATGTATATACTAGATATATATTATAGAAATGATATCCAAATCATGAATATCATTCTGGATATAATGAACCTTTGACCACATTGACAACTTGTAAATATAAGGTGATTATTTTTTACTCAAGTACCAAATATCGACAAAATGAACGTTATTAACTTTAATGATTGGATAATGTTTCTAACAGGGCAATAAGTGATATAAAAAGACTAATAAACATGAAAAAGGTTCTTAAGAAAGTAGAAATTAACTTTATTTTATTATTCAGGAGATTAAAAAACGATCGAGTCAAGTCGGGCGTGAGGTAAAGGACATCGTCTTAGTCTCCTTCCATTGAGGCATTTTTTTATACACGACTTTATTTTATATGGTGTATAAACCCCTTGGACTTTTAATTTTATTAAAATGGAATCTTTTTATATGAATTGTTTTACTAAACAACAAAAAGGAAAGTTTTTTTAACATAAGAGGTGACAATGATCTTTCTGCCGCCGTGAGTATTATTTATGTATATGGGTGGTTCTGTGATAAACCTAGGGTGGGTGAGCCCGAGATAGATCTCCAATGCATTGTTTAATGTGACATAGGTAAATTTGAATGTTTCTCCTAAGAGATTTTGGGAATATACTATGATGGGTATTCAAAAGTAACTCCCTATATAGTAGTGATAGCTACAATGTAAGTATGATATGGATGCCACAAGTTACCTTTATGATTTATGATTTCTATGTGTCTTTCATAAATTTTATGATTTCATGAGGTAAGTAAATGATTTCATGTTTTATATGTATTTATGAACAAATGTTTTCATTTTTGGTTTTATAACCCTCACTCAAGTTTTTTTTCTCATCCCATGTTTTGAAATGATTTCATAGTACTTAAAGAGGAATAAGGTCAAGGATGGGATCAAGGAAAAGTCAGGCTCTCTAAATGACTATTTTTTTAAGAGTTTTTATTTTATGAAAAAATGGAAAATGTGTAGATATGTCTACCTTGTAATATTTTGTGATGTAATAGTTATGTCCTAATTCTCTAAAACTCTAAACCTGAAAAGATCCTCAACGTGAATTATTCATTTAATTAAATATTATGTAATGTTTAAGGACAGGTCCTTATAATATAAATTGTTTTTGTGGAAAATATCCTTTCATCTTTGAGAAATTATTTTTAAAGTAGAAAACATTTTTGATAAAAAAAATTTGTTAAAATAACCATGAAATTTTATAATGTAATCTTCAAAGAAATGATAGGTAATTTAGGTGTATAATTACATTCATGTTGTACAAGTAATGTAAATATTCAATTTCCATTTTTGTAAAAACAAAATAAGAATTATTTTGGAAAATGAAAAGAATATTCTTTTAAACAAAATAAAATGTAAATAATGGGTAAAAATGATTTTTTTAAAATAATTTGAGGGTAATAAAATAAATTTGAATAAATTTTTAAAAAACAAGACTTTCAAGGAAAACAGATTTCCAATATTAGATATAATGACCCGACCATAAAACATTACATAAGATTGAATTAAATGAATAATTAACATTTAAGATCCTTTCAGGTTTAGAGTTTTAGATAATTATGACATAACTATTACATCTCAGAAGATGAAAACGTAGAAACATCTACTCAGTTTCCATTTTTTCACAAAATAAAAACTCTTTGAAAAAAAAAGAGTCATGTATAGTTCCATGTTTCAGACAACATTACTTTTCCATGATCCCATCCTTGACCCTGTTGCACTTTATGTCCTGTGAAAAACTTTTCAAAAACCTGGGATGTGCACAAAAGGCACAGTAAGGGATACACAAAGAAGGAAAACTGTTAGTTTTTCAAAACAACAAGTAAACCATGAATACATTAACATAAAAAAACTTTTCATCTTTATGAATTAATAAACAATATTAAATGAATAAAATATCATTTTTTACCCTTTGGTAAAGTAAATATTACCATAAAACCCATTCAAAGAACACATTACTTATAAAGGTAACTTGGTACATAAACATAAATAAATGGAATAACCATACGGTCGACATCCACACATATCACTAAATAGAATAGCCATACTGCCGACTTACAAACCCAATACATTGGAGGATATAATGTAACCGCCCATCTTGGTTTATCATGGCACAAATCATCATTTGGTTTATCACGTAACCACCCGTCAAATGTCCAAGTACCATTATAAAATCATAACACATAAAACAAATATAAAGGAAAGAAAACATTTCCACATTTAAATCACAATATATCACTTAAATATATTTACATAAAAAATCCATTATCAAAACAATTTTCCATACCAAAATACATAAAATATTATATGGTAATTAATTTCCATGAAAAAAAACATTAAGACTTGTTAAGAAAGCCAAAGAACAAATAATACTCGCGATGGCAGAAAGGTCGTTATCACCGCTTCTGTTAAAAAAAAGATTAATTTTGTCATTTAGTAAAATAATTAGTAGAAAAATATTCCTTTTGAATAAAATTAAACTTCAATGGGTTTTATACACCCTATAAAATAATGTTGTGTATTAATGAAAGTATTCCTCAATGAAAGGAGATTGAGACGAAGTGCCTTATCTCGTGTCCGACTTGACTCAATCGATCTTTAATCTCCTGAATAATAAACTAAAGTTAATATCTACTTTATTAAGAACCTTTACAAGTTTATTATTCATTTTATATCACTTATTACCATGTTATAAACATTATTTATCATTAAATCTATTCACGGATGTTTCGTCGATATTTGGTACTTTAGTAAAAATGAACACCTTATAACTACAAGTTGCCGATGTGGTAAAATAACCATTATATTTCGAATGATATCAATGATGTAGATATCATATATATTATATAAATCCATTATATATATGTATTTATTTAATTACATAACATTTGGAGGTAAGAAATGAAATGCACCATTAATGGAGACGGTAAGCTGTATGTACGAATGAACACTACTTCCATTTCCATTCCGTATTTTAATGGAATTAAAACATAATGATACATATGTATATTATAATTCCCATATAATATCTTAAATAACATAATTATATTCATCCTTTATTCATCCCACATAAGGCATTAACGAGTCTTGTTACTTTGAGGGGCGGTTGTCTGCACTTCCTAAAATGAAATTATCGCGTTTACCCATTATGGAAACCATAAAGGTATGTTATAAATGGAAAATAAAGAAGCATAAGGAAAAAATAAATATAATATATATCATATATATATAGAGTTCCATCATAATGGACACCATGAGAGGCGGTTGGAGATAATTGAACAATCATCATTTCGTGAGGCGTTAGTTTGCCATCCACAAAAACATTATGTTCTTTACCCATTAGATGGAGGTGTGTGTAAGTGTAGTTTGATTCCTTCTCATAAAAAGATCCTAGTATATTTAGGATACTAGTGTTGTTATAAAATAAATGAAAAAAGAGTTTAAGGGTCAAGGAAGTAAAATAAAACAAAATAACTTAAGAGATGACGTTACCTTTAAATCGGGTAACTCCCTTTGGTTTGAACCAAAAGGATTTCTTGAAGAGCTTTCTGCATACGCTAAGGATTCTAGGTTTAATAGATGGATCTTGGGAGATTATTGGATTATAGTTTGACTGAGACAAAGGCTTCATAAGTGTGATAAACGGATTAAAAGTGAGGGATTTTTATAAAGAACAAGAGGGGATCTTTAGGAAAGTTTGAAACAATTATTTTTTAATTACCTCATAGTCTATTTCAAAAGGTCAACTATTAATTAATATCAAAGCTAATATGACTCATGGTAGAAATAAAATAAACCAATAATAATGGTACAGGTTTTGGATATTGTTTTAATATTTATAATCTTATTTATTTTAATCATTTATTAATGAGGTAAATATGGCATCATTATTGTATTGTAAATAATTTAATTTATTTTATGTTCAAAAATTATTAAATAAATACCATGATGTATTAAATATTTTTAAATTTCTAAAAAATATTTATAGTCGAATATATATCTTATAAAACCACATGTAAAAATTTATTTACTAAAAGATATTTGTTTATGTCATTGTTGTCTTTACTTTATATTAATTAATATAAAGTGTCATTATTACTCACATGTGTCTCCATGGGGTCCCAAATTAACCCCAAGGATTCCCATGGTCGTATATGTATCATCCAATAGGATTAAGACCCATGTTAGGGTATATTAATATTATTATAATAGTATATTTTACCCTTATTTATTATTTTTACCTTTTAATCATGGTAAATAAAATATTTACTGAAGTAAATATTTAAAATGTATAAAAATAAAAGTTACTCATTTACACAATCTTGACCTAATAATTACAAATATGGAATCAATTTTTCCTAATTCAAAACATATAAGTGGTATAAATTAATTTAAAAATAATTCCTATTTTAAAACAAATATCGTGATTTTATGAAAAAAAAACTATTAAAAGATTGACACTTGTTTATGTCCAATTTCAAGATGAAATTAAATCCAATGACCAAAATTTGATTAAATGGTGAAAATATATTCTAATTAAACTTTAAAACCAATTAAAAAGAAAATATAACCATATAAATAGATTATATTAAAAGGAATTTTTGAATTAAAATACAGTATTTTTCAATATTCGTTAAAAAAATGAACTTTATCAGAGAAATATGGAAATTTAATTCAAAGTAAATTCTGGTGTTCCGATTCTAAAGAATCATTTTATTTTGTCAAATTTATCATCTAAAAAATGGCCAAAATTATATTTATGTGGTTTCACCATGAAAAGGTGGTAAATCTACCTTTTAAAAAATATTAGAGTATTTATGCTTAGATTCATTCGCATTTTAAGCCTCTATCTTTTATTGGATAAATGTAAACCCATTTAACAAACATCTATAATCATATTTTAGTTAGTTCTATTCATTCCTTCTAATAAACAGCTACCTATTAACTACAATTTTAAAATATAATATTATATTATTAGTGTGCAACGTAGGATTTCAAAGAAACCCATTGTTGCATATCAGGTACACCATCGAACATAGAAAACTCTTTTAAAGAAAAATTAATATTTAATTCAAAAATATTAATAAATATGAAAATTTCTTATTCTTCATTTACCTGGGATTTTACATCCTTCCCCCCTTTTGGAAATTGCGTCCTCATAATATTTATTCACTTATCAAAATAAGTGGGGGGTATTTATCCGTCATAGCATTTTCAGATTCCAATGTTCCCTCTTCAACCATATGTGTTTTCCACAAAACCTTTATCTGAAAAAATAACTTATTTTTCAAAACATACACTCTATAGTCAAGAGTTTGGACTGGTTGTTCCTCATAAGATAGATTCTTCTTCTAACTGAACTACCATTGGGCTCAAAACATGAGATGGATCTAGCATATACTTTCTTAACTTTGAAACATGAAAAACATTATGTACTCGAGATAAACATGGGGGTAAAGTCACTCTATATGAAACTAATCCAACATTCTCCAGGATTTCATAAGGTCCAATGAACCTCAGACTCAAATTTCATTTCTTATCCAAATGAATCACACTTTTCCATAGAGAAACTTTGAGAAAGACATGATCACCTATATCGAAAGATAGATCCTTCCTCCGACTATCTGCATAGCTTTTCTTCCTACTCTGTGCAGTTCAAATGTTCTTCTGAATCAACTAAATTTTTTATACCATCTCTTCTACCAATTATGGTCCCATCAACTTTCTTTCACCCACTTCATCCCAAAAAGATGTAGTTCGACAACGCTTTCCATATAATGCCTCAAATGGAGCCATCTATATACTATAATTGAAAGTGTTATTATATGAAAATTCACCAATGAAATATGTTGGTCCCAATATCTGTAGTAATCCAGTAAACAAGCTCGTAGCATATCCTCCAAGGTCTGAATTGTTCGTTCTGACTGCCCATCCGATTGAGGATGAAAAGATGTACTAAAATTTAATTCAGCAACCAATGACTTATGAAGGCCTTTCTAAAAGTTATAAGTAAACCTAGGGTCATGATCAGATACAATGGAGAGGGGAACACCATGAAACCTGACTATCTCTTTAACATACATCCGAGTAAGATTATCTAGATACCAAGTATCTCGAATAGGAAGGAAATGAGTAGATTTATTAAATCGATCAACTATAACCTAGATTGAATTATTACCTTGAGATGTATTCGGTAATACCACAACAAAGTCCAAGGATATATTTTCTCATTTCCACTCTGGCACTGGTAAAGAATGAAGAATCCATTTCGTTAACTTCTGCTCTGCTTCAACCTGCTGACAAGTCAAACACATCAAAGTAAAATAAGCAATATCTCTTTTCATTCCATCCCACTAGTAATACTCACGAAGATATCTTTACATATTAGTACTACCATGAGGAACTGAAAATGGAGAACTATGAGCTTCATATAAAAACTCATTCTTCAACTATGAATCACAATTCACACATAATCTCTTCCCAAACCTCAAAACACAATCACTATCAATGATAAAATCTAGCTACAAAACCTTATAAACCAACTCTACCTTTTTCTTCAACTCACTGTCTTCTTTTTGCTCTTGCTTTATTCTGTCTGATAGAGATGATTTCGATAACACCTGAAAGAAAACAGAAGAATTTCCTGCACCAAAAACTTGTTTGCCAAATTTCATCACATCAAAAACCAAAGGATCTCGTTCCAAACATAGAATGGTTAATAAAGCCTTAATTTTTCGACTCAAATCATCATCCACTTTATTTTCTTTTCCCGGATGGTAATGGATCTTGCAATCATAATCCTTGATTAATTCCAACCATCTCTTCTGTCTCATGTTCAATTCTTTTTGAGTGAATATATACTTAAAAATTTTGTGGTCATTATATATTTCACATTTCAATCCATAAAAATGATGACTCCAAATTTTTAAAGAAAAAACAACATTAGAAAATGCCAAATCATGTGTAGGGTAATTTAACTCATGGGAATTCAACTGACATGAAGCATAAGAAATTACCTAATCATTCTCCAAAAGGACACAACAATGTCCTTTCAACTAAGCATCACATTAAATAACAAACTTGAAATTTATGGATAGTAGTGCCAAAACTGGAACATTGACCATTCTTATTATCAATTCCTAAAAGAAATCATCACATTCTTTTGTCCAAATGAACTTAACACCTTTTCAAGTTAATATAGTCATTGGACTAGATAATAATGAAAACTTCTCAGAAAACATTCGGTAATAACCTTCCAAACCAAGAAAACTACAGATCTCATTTATATTTGCAGGTCTTGGCCATTTTTCAACAACTTTTGTTTTAGCAGGATCAATTGATATTCCATTTTTTGAAACAATGTGACCAAGGAAAGATATTTATTGTAACCAAAACTCACTCTTTCTAAATATTTCATATAGTTTCTTTTTTTCTAAATTCGGTAAGAAAACCCTTAAATAGAATTCATGTTATTATTTATTTTTGTAGAAAACAAAAATATCATCATTGATCACAACCACCAATTTATCCGAGAACTCACAGAAAATTCTATTCATAAGATCAATGAATACAGAAAGTTCATTGGTTAACCCAAAAGGCATAACTAGAAGTTCATAATGGCGATATCTAGTACGAAACGCAGTCTTCAGAATGTCTACATCCATTACTTTCAACTGATGGTACCCCAACCTCAGATCAATCTTCAAAAAAATACTCAACTCCCTGGAGATGACCAAAAAAATCATCGATATGAGGGAAATGATACTTGTTTTTAATAGTGATGTTATTCAATGCTCTATAATCAATGAAAAGTCTCATTGAACAATCATTTTTTTAACAAATAAGACATGAGATCTCCATGGTGATGTGCTAGGTCGAATGAAACCTTTATTTAGTAACTCCTAAAATTGCTTCTTCAACTCTAAAAGTTCAATTTGAGCCTTTCAATAAGGGGGGTTTTGAAATTCGTTTAGCATCATGCACTAAGTCAACAGAAAATTCAACTTTTCGATCAGGTATAATACCTGGCAACTCATCAGAAAAAAAATCAAGTTACTCATTTACCACAGACACATCATTAATCTTCACACATCCTTTATTTTCAACAATATGGTCAAGGTAACATTCATTTCCATATTTTACTAGTTTCTCAGCTTCCTAATGTGTTATCAAATTTAAGGGTTCATTCATGTACAAAAATTGAAAATCTTTCTAGAAATAAATCTATTTATCTCTACAGTCAATATTAGAATGTTAAACATAAAGACATCCCATACCCAAAATAACATCAAACTCTACTAGTGTAAAAACAATAAGGTTTACAAGAATATTCTTTCTACACACAAGGACAAGAAAGTCCTTATGTTTTCATTTTGTCTCAATATTTCCTCCATGGGTTTTTACCATATGTTCCATATTCATATCTTTATATTGTGTTCACAATTTATTAGAAAACTTCTCAGACATAAAAGAGTGGGTTGACACTGAATCAAACAATAAATTGGTATATTCTAAACAAACAGATAGTGTGCCTGATACTACTTCATTTGATGGCCCAACATCTAATGAAGTAGTAGCAAAGGATTTCACCACCCCTTTCTACTTGAAGTCCGAAATCTCTCCCTCAATTGAGTTCTTCACTGGACACTCATTTTCATAGTGACCCATTTCATTAAACTTAAAACATCTTACCGATGGCTTTTCATTTCCTTCTTGATCATCTTCCTTATAGTTACGAGCAATAGGACAAGACTTTCCACACTAGAATCACTTTACAAACATTGATAAATATTCTCTAGTATGATTTTTAACACAATTCACAGAGGATTGATATTTAGTTTTCTTACCTCCAGACATCATTGATTAATTCATTCCCTTTACCTGCAAACTAGACCATTTATTCTTTTGTTTGTCAAAGAACACCAGATCATCAGCAAACTCCATTTCCACCTTCTCCTCATGTCGAACAACTTTTCCATAAATTTTGAACTCATAAGAGGTTAATTTTCTTCGATATCACGACTTCAGTCCCGAGTAAAATCGATTTATCTTACTATCAAGATCTCGGATGAAATTTGGTGCATACCTTGCCAGTTGAGTGAACATTGCTTCATAAGTAGCCACTGAGTCATACTCCTACCTTAATTCTATGAATTGTTTTTCCATCCTAAGTCGAACCACTTTAGAAAAATATTTCTCAAGGAACATATCATTGAATTCGTCCCAATCAATGGCATCAATGTCCTCACTATCCCTAAAATTTTTCTCCATCGACCACCACTGATCAGCTTCAGCTTCAAAACGGTAAATATCAAGAATATCCATTTGGTGTTCTAAACACCCCATGACATCAAAATGTTTTTCCAATGATTTAATCCACCCTTTTTCTAGCATAGGGTCAGATTATCCTCTGAATGATGTCAGATGTTTCCTAATGAAATTCTCTACAACTGAAATGTTCTTCTTTGGACGATCTGGCTGATCTCATGCATGGATACCACCACCATTTATAGCCTGAGTAAACTGTGTCATCACTACAAAAAACTGTTTAGTTCCAATTCTAACCATCTCAGGTTGCTGATCAGGAAGGTTGTCTTCCTCCTGATGTCGTCCCAACATAACTACCTTGTTTCCTCAACGGAAAGGAATTCTGAACAGAGAAATATCTTAGTCAAATCAAAATGGAATCTTTAAATTCTATATCATTTCAATATTACCATAAATTAATTTATAGACATTAATTTAACAATATTCTTACTCCTAAAGTTTTCTAAACAGACCTTTGATACCAACTGTAAGCACCCTGCCTTAAAACTTTATATAATATTGAATTAAATGAATAATTCACAGTAAAGAACTTTTCAGGTTTAGATTTTTATAGAATTAGGACATAACTATTACATCTCAAAAGATGAAAATGTAAACACTTCTACCCAGTTTCCATTTTTCCACAAAATAAAAATTCTTTGAAAAAAAGTCATGTATAGTTCCATGTTTCAGACAACATGACTTTTCCATGATCCCATCCTTGACCCTATTCCACTAATTTCCTGTGAAAAACATTTCATAAACTAGGAATGAGAACAAAATGCTCAGTATGGGATACACAAAGATGGAAAACTGTTAGTTTTTCAAAACAATACGTGAACCATGAATACTTTATCAAAAAAAACTTTTCACCTTTATGAAGTAGCAAATACTCTTCAATGAATAAAAGATCATTGCTTACACTTTTGTAACCATAATATTACAATAAAACCCATTCAATGAACACACAACATATTAAGGTAACTTGGGAAATAAACATACTTAAATGGAAGAACCATACAGTCAGCTTCCACACATATCACTAAATGGAATAGCCATACAGCCGACTTCAATACCCAATGCATTGGATGTTATAACGTAAACACTGCTCTTGGTTTATCACGGAACCACCCTTTATTTGGTTTATCATGTAACCACCCATCTAATGTCCAAGTACCATTCTAGAATCATAGGACATAAAACAAATATAAAGGAAAGAAAAAATTTCCACATTTTCATCATAATATATCACTTAAATATATTGAAATAACAAATCCATTATCAAAACCATTTTCAATTCCAAAATACATAAAAGAGTATATGGTATTTAATTTCCTTAAAAAACATTACGGAAGGTTAAGGAAGCCAATGAACAAAAAATACTTGTGGTGACAGAAAGGTCTTTGTCACTGCTTACGTTAAAAGGAACATTCTTTTTTTTCATTTAGTAAAATGCTTCATTGAAAAAGATTCCTTTTGAATAAAATAAATAGTCAACGAGTTTTATACACCGTATAAAATAAAGTTGTGTATTAATGAATATATGCCTCAATGAATGGAGATTGAGACGAAGTCCCTTACCTCGTGCCCAACTTGACTCGATCATTCTTTAATCTCCTGAATAATAAACTAAAGTTAATTTATACTTTCATAAGAACCTTTTCAGTTATATTATTCATTTTATATCACTTATTACAATGTTATAAACATTATGTAATCATTTAAGTTATTAACGATTGTTTCATCGATATTTGGTACTTGATAAAAAATGAACACCTTATAATTACAATTTTTCCATGTGGTCAATTTTACGTTATCCTCAGAATGATATTAATTATGTAGATATAATATATTTCATATATATCTAGTATATACATGTATTTATTTTATTACATAAAATTTGGAGGTAAGAAATGAAATGCACCGTTCCTGGAGACGATAAATTGTATGTACGCATGAACACTACATTCATATCGATTATGTATTTTAATTTAATGAAAACATAATGATACAAATTTATATTATAATTCCCGTATAATATCTTTAATAAAATCATTAAATCCATCCTTTATTCATCCAACAAAATGCATTAACGAGTCATATCACTTTGAGAGGGCAGTAGTTCTCACTTCCTAAAATGAAATTGTCACGTTTACCCATTATGGAAACCATAAAGGCATGATATAAATGGAAAATACAGAAGCAATAGGAAAATATAAACATAATATATTTCATATATAAATATATTTCCATCATAATAGCCACCATGGGAGGTGGTAGAAGATAATTTAACAATCATCGTTTCGTGAGGCGTTAGTTTTCCATCTAAAAAAACATTATGTTGTTTACCCATTAGATGGAGGTGTGTGTAAGTGTTGTTGTAATACATCTCATAAAAGAATCCTAGTATATTTTGGATACTAGTGTTGTTATAAACGAAAGAAATAAAACGATTTTAGGGGTTGGAGAAGTAAAATAATCAAAAGAACTTAAGAGAAGATGTTACCTTTAAATCGGGTAACTCACTTTGGTTTTAACAAAAATGGTTTCTTGAAGTGCTTTCTGCATAAGGTATCGATTCTAGGTTGAATAGTGGGATTTTGGGAGATTATTTTAGTAGAGGTTGCACGAGAAAAAGTCTTCAGAAGTGTTAGAACTGGGTTAGAATTGAGGGATTTTTATAAGGGAGTAGAGGGGCTCTTTAGGATAGTATGAAACAGTTATTTTATTATAACCTCATTATTAGTTTAAAAGGTAATCTATTAGTTAATATCAAGGTTAAGATGACTCACGGTTGAAGTAAAGTAATCCAATAATAATTTTATAGGTTGCGGATATTGTTTTAATATTTATAATCTTATTTATTTAAATAATTTATTAATGAGGTAAATATTACATCATTATTGTGTTATAAATAATTTAATTTATTTGATGTCCAAAAATTATAAAACAGATACCATGATGTAGGAAATCATTTTATCTTTCCAATTAATTTTTATAGTCGAAATGATAACATATATAACCCGATGTAAAAATTTATTTACTAAAAGATATTTGTTTATGTCAATTTTGTTTTACTTTATATTAATTAATATAAATTGTCATTATTACTCTTATGTGGCTCCATGGGGTCCCAAATTAAACCCAAGGATTCCTATGGTTGGATATGTATCATCTAATTGGATTCGGACAAATATTAGGGTAATTTAATATTGTTAAAATATTATATTTTACCCTTATTTATTATTTTTACCTTTTAATCATGGTAAATGAAATATTTACTGAAGTAAATATTTAAAATGTCCAAAAATAAAAGTTACCTCTTTACACAATTTGGACCTACTGATTCCAAATATGGAATTCATTTTTTCAAATTCAAAACAAAAATGTGTTAGAAATTAATTTAAAATTAATTCCTGCTGTAAAAACAAATACTGTTTGTTTAAGAAATAATAACTATCAAAAGATTGATAATTTTTTATGTCCAATTTCAAAATGAAATTACATATAATGGACAAAATTAGATTAAGTTGTAAAATTATATTCTAATTACACTTTAAACCCACATAAAAAGATAATATAACCATATAAATAAATTAGATAAAAAGGCACTTTTGAATTAAAATATAGTATTTTTCCATATTCATTAAAAATAGAACTTTATCAGAAAAATACCAAAATTTCATTCAAATTAAATTTTTCTGTCCCAATTCTAATGAAGGATTTTATTTTGTCAAACAAAAAATATAAAAATTGCCAAAACTAGATTTAATGAGGGTTCGCAATCAAAAAGCGGTAAGTCAACTTTTTAAAGAATATTAGAGTATTTATGCTTAGATTCATTCAAATTTTAAGCCTATAACTTTTATTCAATAAATTTAAATCATTTAACAAACATGTATAATAATATTGTAGTTAGTTCTATTCATTCCCGCCAATACAATATCTAGGAGTTAACTAAAATTTAAAATAATAATATTATATTATTAGTGTGAAATGTAGGATTTCAGATAAACCCATTGTAGAGTATCAGGTACGCCCTCGGACATAGACACCCTTTTAAAGTAAAATTAATATTTAATACAAAAATATTAATAAATATAAAAATATCTTATTGTTAATTTATCTGGGTTGTTACAATAGGGGGAAGTAATGTATTATTTTTTAAATTGTTTTATTATTTATATTAAGTACCAAATAGCCGAAAAATGGTACAATTACATGAATATATAATAAATAATAATAGGATAATATAATTAATGATAATTCCTTACCGGTATATCCTACTATTTCCATATTGGAAACTTAATCATAAATAATTCCGATAAATGATGAGATGGTATCAAACAATATTTATCATTATGGTAACACTGAATCATATGAGCCATTATGGAATAAAATAAAATTATATGTGAAATATAATTAGGATGAATAAATACATGATATTAAATAAAAATTGGATGTATATAAACCACATTGATGAATATAGGCATATAACTTAACATGTGATTCCACGAAAGAAAATTATGACAAAAATACCTTACCATATTAGTATCTTTCAATCGATGAACCCAAGAAATATTGATTATAGATAGGATTTTTAAATCACCATAAATTAATGTATAGTAATCATAAAATACATTAATTGGTATTATATACACTAAATCAATGAAATATTTGTTAAACATGGCATGTGTCTCACAGAAAAAAAATGTGAGATAGAAATCCCATACCATAATTCTTGACTTTTGTCATACCAATTAAAACCTTCTATATATAATTTAATATTATTATGAATATATTATTTTTTCATATTAAAAATTATCATACCATAAATTATTTATATTTTCCCATTCATTATCTGTTTATTAAAAATTATATGTTAAAGTAATGTTTCAAGTAATGACTACTTTATTATTTGTATAAGTATTTTTTTATTATATATTTGGGCTTATTAATTTTTCCATGGTTTACTAATATACATAATATTAACCATTTTATAAAAATAAATTATATCTAGAATATATTTAATTATTGTAATACATTAAATTTAGACGTAGGAAATAAAAAACACCATTCATCGATAGTAGGTTATCCATACAATGGAATTTTATTTATATTTTATTATCATATTGATGGAAAGAAAATTAAATGATATATTATCATTAAATAATAATTTTTATGTCATATATATCACAACTGTTTATTTCAATCATCTTCAACACATTCCATGTAAAGAGTGAACAAATCATATCACTTCACAGGGTGGTTGTGCACCGTACACTAGAGTGACATTTTTGTATATCCACAAAATATAAATCATAAATTAATGTGATATTTATCAATTAAAGTATAAAAATAAAATAATATATATAATATATATAATATAATCCTGAAATACCCCATTTTCACCTGCCATGAGAGGTGGTAATGTAGAAACGAATGACATCAGTTCACAAGGTGGTAGTCTGATATAAACACAAACAACGATATCCTGAAGCTTTTGATTGAAGTGACGATGATTATATTTCATTTCCATAATATAACGAAATATATTTTAATATAAGGTAGATTGATTATAATATAATCATGTAATAATAATAATTAATGTCAATGGAGGAGAAAATAAAATCGAAGTCTCATTGGGGAACATTACTCCTTCTTCTGGTATTCTCGATTGGTTTGAAAAATAAAAGCATTCATAGAATGAAATTAGTTGAAAAATAAGTCTTTTAGGATGCGGGGACAGATGTTAAGAAATTATTTTTTTAGTTTTCTTCTCAAAATAAAAATTTAATGTTGTGATTCATATGGGTGAGTGACTTCCCAATTATAATTGAGGAGTGGAATTCTAGAAAATACATAAATGTATTCACTATTGGGAGGTCTCCATTAATCATGTGACTCCAAAATTGGAACATAATTGATCTTATTGATTTATTTGTTGAGGAATTCCTCCACCACAAAGAATAAATACATTTTTTATGTATATATTCTTTTTTCACCATGATTACTCAATTTTATCTTATAGTTTTCTCCATGGGAAATTTTATCATTATATTTACACTGGTAATTTATCCATTAATAATATAATTAATGAGATATGTATTATATAATTTAGAGCAAATAATTGTAAATATTAATTACTATTCACTAATTTAAAATCATATGTGTGTGTAAAATTAATTTCATTACAATTCATGTAATGCACAAAACCATTTTTTATCTTTAATAGAGTTATTTAATTTAGTATTCATCCAATCATTATTATGGTTAAAAAAATAAGTTAACCTTATTATATAATAAAAATTAGGATGATTTGGTTTATTCAATCCATTTTCTAAAATTCCATTAACATAACTTGTAGAATCTAATTTAAATATTATCACACTGATGCATGGAAAAATATAGGGTTTAAAGGGAATATAATCAAAATCATACAATGTTTTAATATCCAATTTAAATTTGAAATTGATTTAAAATATGTATATTTGATTATTATTTGAATACTTGAAGTAATTTTAATTTAATAATGATTTAAAATTTAATTTATTAATATAATTAAATTAGGTGACTGGGCTGGTTTCAATTGAAATTCACTATTCCTAATTAAAGAATCATTTCATAAAATTAAAATAATTCACCATAAAATAATTTTGATTATACAAAATATAAAATTAATATTAATTTATAAAATTAATTTTTTATGTTTCCAAAATTAATTTTATTAATTTTCACAAAATATCATTTTTTGATAATAGCATATTTGAAACATAAAAAAAGATTCCAAAAATTATGTATTTTTTTATAAATATGTTTTCTTAATATGAAACCATTATACATATTATTTAAAAATTAGACATTAATATTCATACCAATATGATTAATGGGTAGGATATAATGGTAACATTAATAATATGTCATGGTTTTTGTTAAAAATCAGTGGTGTGGGTAACGCAAGGAAAACCAATGTAGTGTATAGAGAATGATTAAATTATTATTGCATGTTAAAAATCCATAAATTAAACATAATTTATTCAAAAAATAATAATTAATAAAAATTTCATGACATTATATTATTCCAAGATAACACTTAATCTACCATTTTTTGTTCCACTGCTACACCATTATACGAGAAATAATGTCCCATAAACTATACTCTTGAATCCATAACATACATTTCGAGAACATGACATCATGTCGGTGATCTAGGAATCTGTCTAGAACAATACTCCTGTGTCTCATGTGCTCCATGTCAAACAACATGCATTATAGGATATCTTCTATGATGACCACCGCATGTTGTTCTATGAAAAGATGAAATATCATATTCATGAGCATTGGAATCACTAATTGGGAATTCACAATGAAAAATAGAATCACTAAGAACTCATAGTGATTTTACTAAAATAAAATTATCATCTTCGACATATTTTAATCCTTCATATGTGGTTAGCAATCACAAAATCTATTATCAGTCTTCGAGAATGATCTCCCCCCTTAAGACTGATCGAAGCGGTTACTTATCCAAAGTAGATGATTTTTATTTCTCATGGCCACCTAGTTCAATCATTGATAATCCACACATAACCTTGATCTCTCATCCATATTTTTTTGGAAGAACACTGGGAATTATATGGGAGAAACATTAGTTCACACAAATCCCCTGCATTGTTAGTCTTTTATCATCTCCAAATGTCATAAATACTTATCGGAGTCATCTGATATGTAGGGGAAAATATAGAGGCCTTCTGGGGGTGTACATAAATAATGATTCCAAACTCTATAATGGTAGGTACACTTGGAACATCCTATGGAAAGAGTTACTCATACCCATCCATCATAGTATGAAACCAATATCCCATAACAAAAACTGCTCCGAGAGTAATTCCAGAAAACATGTGGGTTATCATTTGTTCCCTCATACATCTTAATACCTCCTTCTCTACATGGGTATACTTCTCCCCAATGAAGGATAACATTACCTTCATCATGGAAACAACACTTCCTCCCACAAAAATAGTCAATATCTCAATGAATTTTTCTATCCAGTATTCGAATAAGATGAAATTGTAATGTCTCATAACTGCCACAAGTTGACTGAATGAGAAAATATCTCCACCATGAATCAGACCACACAATCAAGAAAACTAATTAATCTATCATTAATATTCAGTAATAGTCTCCTAGCATAATGGTTGTACTAAGGGATCAACCATGACCACTAGCTCTAAAAATATTGAAAAAAAAGAGTGGATCATTATAATGAATATCAAAACAACATATAATGTAGAAAATAAAAAAATTGTACATATAATAATCCTAGGGTCCTACGAATCATAGTGTTCGATGGCATGTAGTTGTCCCCTCCCCAAACCACTATCTCCAAGATCCTAGGAGGGGCCACTTGGGGTTGGTTCTGGAAACAAGTCCAAATTTTTACAACCTCCTACTACACTCTCTACTCCTCTTATGCATTTTTCATCCTATGGATCTCCAGGAGTTATTCCAAGCCTCTAACTGGGTGGCTCATCCACTTCATCTCTTTCAAAAATACAATAGGTTGGAAAATACCATGTGATATTCCCCTGGTATTCATAAGAGTGTATCCTCTTATACCTGTGATGACTATACCCATATTGAAATCCTTAAACAATAGACCCTTGATTATAATTTCACCACTATTAATTTCTCACACATCTGGATCCTTGTGTCTAAAATCAGAAACCTTTTCTTTAAGTCTCAACCATTCTTTGTCAAATGATAACACCCATTTTCGGTGACTACCAATCCAAAAAGTTATCTATCATCATGGAACACTCTAGGAACCCATCAGAAGTAGTAATAATATTTGTATCTCACAAGTATACACGTCTCTATGTACACATCACTCGAAGTACTACTCCAAATAGAATGGATCTCAAATCACATCAATCATGTATCAATAGTGGTTGGTAAACCTCAATGAGTAATTATACATAGTCATTATTCTCTACTATAGGTGTAAAATATCAGGTATGTGAACATATCATATTATATTTGGATATTAATCCTCTATAAAGTGATTATAAAATGTTTTCCAATAATTTTTCTCCTCATCGTATGATAGATCCACTAAGCTCCACCAACATCATTGGTAACCATAAAGAATGATCACATATAGGTCCACTATCTGGTTTGTAATTTTTCAGACAAGACGAAAGTCTCTCATTACTACTACAAGACAATCATCATAAATTACTGGGTATGTCTCACCACTAAACCTAAGGGGTTTCAGTTGAGGATACTCTTGAAGGATGTTCAACATGGGAACCTCATACACTTGTAATGCAATTACCATCTACTTCCAGATGAGTGGAGGTATACCATGAAAACTACCTAGATAAACTAACTCTATAATAGGTCCATGTATATAATACCTATAGAATAGAGTATTTCCATCATGATCCTAATAATTAATCGTAGCTGTAAATAATTTTGGAGGAATCATGAAATACACAAGATGAACTATGGTTAATGAGTTTATCTTGGGATCTAACTAAAGAAGGACATTAAAATTCAACCCATTACTATAAAATCCATATAAATATTTTTCCATTCATCTAATGTATTTAGTTACTGAGTCATTAGGTAGCTGATAAAGGTCCTAGTATATTGATATGTCAGGTGACATAGTAACATTGTAGTTCATGGCCTAAATTCTGATCTCGATGAACATAACATTTTTTCCATATAAACCAAACCAATATCATATGTAAAAAAACAATCAAACACTGGTCCAAAAAAATAATGTTCTCTAATATGATTAATTTATGACCAAACCCAGAGGGTTACACCTGACTGGTTATAATATCGGGGTGACTACACAAATTCTGCCTCTAATGAGCCCGGGGTTGGCATCTTTTGCAGAGTAGGAGTAGAACACAAATGTGAGGCCTCAAAATAATGAAACTATATTCACAAAAATAACTCCAAGGCCATAAAATGATGAAAATTAAAATACATTTGATATCAAATGAATCAATACATATAAATACCACAATGAGAGTACAACAAAATACTTTAATTAATAAGGTCCAAATAAATGTCATCCAAAAACTATAAAGAAGTATAGCCTTATCCTATGTGATGAATATAGTAAAATGTTACTCCGAGAACAAACCACTTTATTTTTAGTCCAAATAAATATCTTCATACTCTGGGCCCATTGAGACCGTCGTTGAATGAAAATTTATCTTCATAAGACACAACATGTGCGGTTAGATCCTCTACTAGGGGAGAGGCTCACAAAAAAGTAGGATATCACAAAATAACTAAGCATTAAGCTTCATTATTAGTCATCTAATTATAAGATATTTCAATAAAAATAGGATACATAAAAAAACATCTATATATATATATACTCGTAGTTGACACTAGGTATCAAAGTAAGGTCATGCATACATTTTCAATTCAATGATTCTGCTCGAGATTATGTAACCACTCTCACTCAAGAGAACTCTTTCTACACGTCTGATATCCCTAATGGTTTCAACATGATATATCATTCTCATTAGGTCTCACCTTGTGTTTGTACATACTATAATAATGAATAGATTGATACATTGATTAGGATAACATCATTTTCCATGGGGTAATACTAACTAACTCAATATTGATTTAACACTTATATAATAGAATGAAACAAAGGTACATCAGGTGACACTGAATTCGAGAGCCCCACATAAGGGAAATTTTGATAGTGGATCTCATCTCAACCTATACGAATTATTCGAGAAAATATATTATAAACTAATCCCTAATAGAGAATCATAATTTTTTATTCAAGAAACATATTTATACTATACACTCAATAGGATGGAGAGAAGGAACACAACCTTAAGAAAACTATTTCATGTCGCGGGGAACATAGTCTCTATGTCATAATTAAAGATGTTCATGTTATGTTATTTTCAAACATGACATGTCCCTTCACCACTACTATTAATAGTGTATCAAGGCATGTTCTCATGTATGTGCCCATATACAACCAATCATTCCCCCTTACCTCTCCATGTAGGTGTTCCATGCCATGTCCATCTACATATATTTTCCCATGTACTGAAGATGTGTCGTGTACTTGTCCATTTGAATGACAATATACCCTCGGAGATACATAACATACCACAGGGTAATGGTCACATGGCATGTGACATGTCTAACATGGAATGTGAAATTTAACTTCACGTGGAACCCTATTACCTTTGAAAGGGACCCACACTTTGTATGTGTTCTTCTGTTATATGTTGTATAGTGTTGAAATGTCTATAATCCATGAATCAGCACATTGATTCATACTTTTCTACTTCCATAGATATATTATCACTCTACAATCCGAGGATCCAATTCAACAGAACTTGTTCTCCATTTGAGATCTGATTTTTGTCCAAACGTATCAATTTGGTAACCTTCACTGTTTAGTTGTTCAATTGAAGAACACTCAAACCACAAATATAAGACCCAAAATCTAAACATGTATCCACTTTTTTATCATCATAGCTCTACCCCATTATCAATATAAAAACATATCTATTTTATCAATAAGTTTCACCATGAAATCGGTGTGCAATGACTGATTACTATGTAATTGTTGATCCCCAACCAAAAAGAATGTTGGTTATGAATATTCTATGAATTTGGTATACGATGAAAAATACACAAACATGATTATTATCACTTATCCAATGTTCATGCTGCCCTCAATTAATTTCTATTAGATTTAAAATCTATGAGATATAAATTAAAAACCATAAAAAAATCCATTAATTTTAACCTAAAACAATTATATGTTCAAAAAATTATCATTTCATGAATCAATACATTATTTTCGTGATTATCGTTGCCCGAATGATAAAAAATTGTATAAACCCATATAATACAATGTACTTCCATTCTATTGATCATTTGCTACTGAAGAATGAATCTACATCGTTGTCAATAGAGAGATACTTATTTTCCATGTTCATGAATGATCCTCAACCTATAATCTTACATCACCAAAAATTACACCAATGATCCCCCTATGTTATCAAGGATATGTGGACAACCCTGTGAGTTTCCCGTAAGTGTGCTCAAGTATTGGAAGATTTGGTCATCCTGTTAAATTAATAAATAATATCATTCTAAATTTAATTTATTATTTGTTTCCAAGAAAACATTTTCAAAGATTCTCGATGCCAATAGTGATTATGCCACGCAGAGGGTAAAAACCACATTCTAATCTCAATGGATGTTTCAAGTTTCCAATTCAATAAACCATTTATGGTTTAATAAATATTTTCTAGGAAAAATTCTCATGTTTGATATTAATATATTTAATATTTTTTAAATAAAAATTCTAGGCTAATTGGGCCTAAAATCACCTACTCAATGCGCCTCGAATCATAAATATTACATGTTTAATTTAAAATCATTAATTGGAAAAAACAAAAACATTAGATAAAAAATACAGAAAAAATTTGGATTATATTATAAGAGGGTAACCTCAGTAAATAAAAATATTCAATAAAGAATGTGGAAATGGTCAATAGAAATTGTTTAAGAATACACCCTTCTCAAATTGAAAACACTTATTCATGATCTAAAAAATCGAAAATATAAAAGAATTTTTTATTGAAAAGAACTTTTAAAATTATATAGTATTTTTCAATCCAATGAGAATTTATATAGATGGTGAATTCTATTTATGTTATATATTAATAAACACTCATTTTACTCTATTGTAAAAAATTTCAAACACTACCATGGTTAGAAAAAGAAAAAAAGTATTCATCTTAAAACATTATTTAACAATTCATAAATTGGTATAAAAATATTTAGTAAATCATTTTGGAATATTAAAAACATTTTAGGAATACATGTACATTTATAATAATGATTTTTCGATTGAAGAGATAAATGAACTATCCTTTTATTAAAAGATATTTTCTTAAAAATTTCATCAAAAATATAGAGGAAAATGGGGTTATTACATTAAAATTTCAATAATATACGGAGGAGAAGAAACTATTATGGGGTAAATATATATATTTCAAATAATTTGTCTATGGAAGACATAAACATAAACTATCTCAAATATTGATTGTATTTGGAAATTAACACATACATCATATCTGATTTCTATCATACATGACATATCAACCTATAAAATAAATATAGGTTTATTATAAATCTATTTAATAAACATATAAATTTATATCATTCCATATTTTATTTACCTAAAAAAATTCACCAGTTTCATAACAATTCATTATAAAATCATTATTCTGAGTTATAAATATATTGTTATTCATGTATGATTTGGTGTGGTAGTTTTAGTTCATAGAAACTGATCAGGGATTAATCATCTAAATATTTTTAATAATTATATAATTAACATATATTTTCATCATATAGACATTTATTGTCATCCATAAATTTTACATATATGAAAATGAATTATATCATTCGTGGAGATGGTAGGCCATATGTACACATGAACGCTATTTTCTAGATGGATGGAATGAAAGAAATAAAAAAAATAATTGGCCATTATTAATACACTATTAAATAAAATATTTAATATTTATTCAGTAAATCAATCCTCACTTCTATCTATGAAAAATGGAATTAAGAAATCACATCACAATGTGGAGGATATAGTCCACACGTATGCATACGAGACATTATCATTTTCTAGGATATTGAAAGGTAAAAAGTATGTATAATATTATTGACATATAAATTTATCTATTTAATTAATATTATATATTCAAAATATTTATATCATTATAACCATCTATGTAATGTGGTGATGAATAATGAATGTGACTGCTATGTGGAGACTGTTAGTCCTATATACGAATGATCGATAATTCTGCTTATCATATCATGAAAAATATAAAGAATATGATTATAAAATAATTATAATAACATCTACATATATATACGATACTAAATTGATTAATTTAGGATAGAAAAAATAAATTAATAGGATGTACAAGAATAAATAGTCTTGAAAATTTCGATAAAGACCATTACCTATTCTTTGGAGGACATCAGTTAGATCTCTTCTTAAGGGACCTTGGGTTAGACTTTTGGGATTATTTGGACCTCTATAACTTGTATAAGTTTTTTTAAATGGATAATTGGAAGTTTTTTTCAAGGTATATGACTCCAAGAGGTTCAAATAAGTTAATTGATAATTATCATATTACAATTACGTAGAGGGGAATTCATAGAATTTCATGAAGTATACAATTTGAATAACTAATTTTTCATTCCCATATTTCACTATAATAATATATTTATTATATAATATGGGTATAATTCTATATAATTTCATAAAATAATTTTTTTTTATGTTTTTGGAATGTTTTTACCATTATACTTTAGTTTTAACCCCCCCCCCCAACTCTCTTGACAATTAAATTAATATTATCATTTTATATCATTTTATTGTTAATAGTGTTTCTATAAAAGGAAAAACAATACATTAATGTACCATTGTTTATTTTTAAAACCTTATCATATTAATTTGGCCTAATTTATTTTTTTAATAATTTTAAATCATTTAATAAATAAATATTTCATGTAAGATATATTTAGTGTCGTTTTTAAAACAATTCATTCAATTTCACGTTATGTAAATAAATAAAAATGTATAATTTGAAAATAATACTCTAAAAAATCCTTAATATATCATATATTTGTTTAAAATTCATGTTATGCATTTGATCAGTAAAATTTTATAACTTTTAATATTTTTAAAACCATTATATTTTTTTCTATTGATTAATTAATAGTTTATTTTCAGTGAACAAGAATTTAAGGTCATTATTTAATCAATAAACTATTTCAATAAATTTAAATAAATAATATTACATCTCTATTCACAAAATAATAATTAATATTCACTATCCACTTTATTTTTTTCTATATGTGAACAAATAATATATATTTAAAACTAAGAGAGTGGCATTTTGTAACATTCATTAATTTTAATGTTATATAGGAAATATGGACAATCAATTCCCCCATAAACACCTAAATTTAAATAATACATTTATAGGGGATGATTTTATAAAATAAAATTCGAATTAGGATAATAAATTATGGAATTATCGTATAGTTTTCAACTTGAATAAACTGATTTACCCTTACCGAGGTGATAAATTTTACTATGGTTTCTATTCATATAAACGAAAAATAATTGGTTCATTTTAAATGTTAATATGAAATTAAATATTCCTAATATTCAATAAATTTTATCTAATTATATTTTTACAAGTTATCTAAGATAAGTTTTATATACATGCCTAAAACACAAGGATAAATTGTTTTTAGAAAATTTTGTTTTTAATCTAAAAATGAACTAATAAATAATTTAAGTATAATTATAATTAAAATAAATATAACAAGGTTATATTTAATTGAATTATACTTATGTTACATTGATATTAAATTCAAAAAATAAAGATACTTTTTAGTGAATGAAATGTTTTTTTTACAAAAAACATTTTTCAATATTTAATAAGAAATAAATATATTCAAAATCAATATTACAATATAACCATAAAATAATATTGATATATCTATTTAATATTTAATATTTTTTTTATAAAATTGTCGTTTATTTCCATTATTTAATAATAATATTACTGTGAAAATTGAATGAAAATATTTTTTGAAGAAAATTTATTCTTGAAAATAGATTTAAATTTACTATGAAATTTAATCCTTATTTCGGAAGAATGGATCATTTAATTTTTATTTAGAAAGTGATTTATTTAAATTTAATAATTTATTATGACTATTTATAACATCTGATTCAATGGTTATATTATAAAATACATATTTAAAATTAATAATTTGTTCTTCCTTTAAGCTCTATGCTACATTTTTTATACACTATCAAACATAGAGTTACTTAAAAATAAAAAGTTATAACCCATTTGGAATTATCTTCACAAGATTGAATTTTATTTCCTATGGATAAATAATATTTAGAAAAAATTATTGATATTAAAAAATAATATCATCCTTGATGCCATGCCCATTGCTTGGGAAATCTATAAGGTGTTTCCCACAAAATTTTCTTGTTTTCCTCTAAGACAATATGTTTAGTTATTGAATAAACATATACACCGGGAATTGAAAATATAAAATAATAAATATAAATATTAAATTTTAATACAAGATGAGAAACATTATAATCTTATGTATAATCGAGATAACAAGTTTTTACACACAAGGACGTCACTATTAAGAGAAGCTAACCTCTTAATCTAGATGAAGGATGGTTCAATAAAACTATAAATTGATTTTTAAGAACATAAAAATTATTGGTAAATAATAAGTACCCACTTCCATGGATTTATGACTTTTTAATTTAGTAATTTGGAGCTCATTACTTTTATAAATTGGACTTTTAGTCAAACTGTTATCAACTAACGGTGAAGAAAGAGGATATACCCCATAATTATTTTTTTACATGGTGTGGGCACTATGAGTTTATTATTAGTATATTTGGACTCATTAATTCTTAAATAATATTTTTATATTTAGTGAACAATACCTTCGTCGATTTAGTAGAAAAAAATTGGTAGTTCTTATAGATGATATTATTATCTACTCCAAAAGTAAACAGTATCATAATTAGAATTTAGATGTTATAATGATGTCCATGTGAAATGAAAAGATATATCAAATGTATATTAAATTAAAGCCCGTTATATATTATGTATAATTTCTTGTTCCTTGTATCATAATGTATATGATATCTATAGACACATTAAAAACATATGAAATTAATATATTCTCAAACCAACCTCTTTGATAGTGATCTATATTTTCCTTGGATTAGATAGGTTCAATAATGAAATTGTTATAATATTCTTAGGATAATCAATAATATTAACAAATATAACATGGATGGGGTAAATATTATCTAGAATGATAATTGTGAAGAAAACATTAAAGTACTGAAATTAGTTTAATAGCAATAGTTATTCTCACATTATCTACAAGTGGGAAATAATTTGTGATCTATATTGATAAATTCAAAAAGATAATGGGTTTTGTACAACAGCCAAATAAAACACTGATAGCATATTCCAACAGAAATTAATTATAAAGGAAAATAATTGCCCAACATATGGTCTAAAATTTTCTACAATAATCATTAAGTTGATGATTTGGTGGAATTATCTTTATGGTTAGAATTGTGACATATATATATATATATATCATAAAATCCCCATATTATTATTCATAGAAAAGGATTTCAATATCTATCACTAATTGTGGTTATATTTCATCTTGTATTATTATTATTTATTCCATTACCATGATCATAAGGAACAAAACTTTTATATGAACTTAGAAGAATATATCCTACAATACTATCCATAATGAGAATTGTAAGGGTAAAATCATTATGGACATATATTGGATGAGCATGAGAATAATTATTGGTTCTTCATCCTATCTGAAAGAGATTAATACTCAATCATATATTCATGGAAGGATGAAGATGGTATAGATGTATTATTATGTAAAAAATATATTATAATATATTATAGAGTTCAACATTGATAATTATTGGGTTATAAGGATTGAAACTTGGACAAGTGTCCCACAAAAAACAAAACCGATGTGTAAAATTCTAGATTATGCACATAGCTCATTATTATATGGTCATATATAAATATTTATTATGTATATAGATTTTATTCAAAAAATTATAGTGGGATAATGTGAACATGTTTATATCTGAATTTGTATCATGATGGTTGGTATCCAAACTTGTTAGTGCTGAATGATAGAATTCAAAGGCTATGACAAACCCATTTCCTATACCATTATAAAAATGGAAAAACATGATCATGTATTTTTCCTTATAACCCCGCAATGAAATATAAGGGTAATAACCCAATCTATGAGATAATTGATCACCATACCAACTTATTAAATTTCATTTCTATCGTGGAATATTTCCCTCTTCAACAAATTATCATTATATGTATAAGAGAAATGGTAAGAATACATGGTGTTCCACTCTCAATCGAATATGACTGAGATATAAGGTGTAACGTTTGGTTGATAGAAACCTCTAAAAAATGTTGTATATAGAAATGATATTGGAAACTTCTTATTTCCCGGAAACGGTGATCAGTCCACTATATAAATTAATACGCAATAAGATATTCTCAGATTACATTTAATACATTTACAAGGATATTGGTATCAGAACCATTCCCTAGTATAGTTCTCATATTATATCAATATCCAAAATAGAATTCAAAAGGAAACTAATAAGGCTCAGTATAGGAAGTGCTCTTGAACTCTGTCATTATAAAATTTAGTTTGATAGTATAAGTTTTTGTTAACTGAACTTATACATGAAATTACAAAGGAGGATTAAACCATTCATCACCATATGAAATTCACACTAATTTAATATAAAATATATGAAGAAAACCATTGTTGAGGCATACAGATTTATGTTAGAAATAATGTTTTCCATTATATATCGCTTTGAAATAAAGTCGTGTGGTTTGGGTTAAAGGGAAATATTATTCTTATATACATCTTCTCGTTCATAATCCTTGATCGCATCAAATAATTATCCACCAAACATATAATCGAACTTATCATCTCTCATGTGCATGATATCTTTCATGTATACCTTTTAATTATGTTTATAATAGAACCCTACCATATACTAAATTTAGAGGTGGTACCATTAGAGAATGATATTTCATACAAAGAGAAACGAGTGAAGTTATTAGATATGAAGAAAATTATATATGAAATAATACAAATCACCTTGTAAATGTTCTATGGAGTAACAACATTTTTTAGGAAATAAACTAGGAACTAGAATAGTGGATGAAATATATGTAAATTCATCAGTTTTTTGGTGCGATGGAAATTTGTAGGGAGAAATTTCTGTAGAGTGTAATTATAAAAAAAAGTAATATATTAAATTATCATTTAAATTATTAAATTCAATACCACATAATAAAATTATAGATAACACATGGAATGATTTTGTCTTGTATGAGAAAATTTCAGATGAGGTTCCTTTATTTTTTCTCACTTACCTTGGTGTTTTATTCACATCCAACATATCGAAATAATTTTAGAAGGATCTATGTATATTTAGAATTTTTATGATGTTCATTATAGCCAATAAATTTAATTTTATTTGAAAATAATAATTTTATTGAATAAAATATTTTTCTAAACCAAATGCACTTTTTTTCAAAAAATATACACATTGGGATAGTGTATGCTTCGATTTATTATGTTTTAATAATTATAAAAAACACTAAACTGAAATGATTATTTAATTTTATGAATAGGAAACCAATTATATTTATAATGTAATTATAGGTTGATTAAGTTATGATTCATTATATATTATGATCATGACTTTGCATTCATAAACACAATCTTCCACGAATAATGTTAGGTTCATGTTTAGGTCGGTCTAACAAACATCTGTAAGAATTCAATAAAATAAAATCATTCCCAATTATGAGAACAAAATTATTGATGGTATATAATATATATAAGTAAAAAAATTATATTTTGGTTATTCAATTGTATAATCTATATATTATCTTCTTTATTATTAAATTTAAATTAATGCATTAAACATCATTGAAACATGATCATCATAAAATTCATCATTTACGATAATAAAATATACATGTAATAAAAATATAAAATTTTAAATTAAAATAAGTAATTACGTATAGTCCATAATATTTTTTAGAATTTATTATCATTCAAATTAGAATGATAATTAACACAACTAGTATGAAACTAGTTCAAAACAATAATTATTACTCACACCTAATATTAAAAATATATAAAAAATAATGGTTATATATGTATATAATAATAATAAATGAATATTAAAAAGGATATATATATATATATGAATAATATTAAAAAAAATTAATTATGACGTTTTTTCTTGTAATATATTTCCTTAGAGTGTGATAAACTAACTTTAAAATCAAGATATTAGTTTTATCGACTCAATTTCTGATTTATTGTTTCATAGTTTTCCTTAGATGAATAATATTTCCATCATTATTTTGCACTTCCATTTCCATATTTTATATGGTTTTCCCTCTTTTACTTTTGGTAAATTTTATTTCATCATCAATAAACACTAATTTAAAAAATGTATCCAAAATTACATATATTATATTGATAAGAAAAATCCAATTCAAACTATTGATTGTTATATTCCATGTATCTTATTTTAAAATTGAAATTGTTATCTATAATGAAATCATTGTATGATTTCTGATAAATATTATTCATAATTTCCTTTGAATTGTTCCAGAAAATGTATTCATTCAATTTTTCTAACATGTACATTTTAAAAATAGCCTTAAAATATTAATAAAGACATTTCATTTTATTATTTCTCATTTAAGATTTATTAAAAGTAATTTTGTGTCATATCTAGTTTATTTTATATGGATGACCTGAAATTAAATTTTTTATACGACTTTTCATTCCCTTGGTAAATTTTTATTAAATGAAATTATGAATTCATCTTTTAAAACATTCTTTAAAAGGTTATATAAATACATTGGTATTTTATTTTTTATTTTACCTTCATGGTTTATCTTTAATTATTTCTTTAATTGATCACACTATATATACTATCATGATAACATTCCTTTGGGAAATTGGACTTTTGATAACCTATGAATTCTTATATTCATGTAATGTGATGTTTCAGAAATTTCTTCGTATCCCATTCATATTTAGGGGTTAATTAAGATATAGTGATGAATTATTTTATGTGGAAAACACATATATAAATAATGATGAGTGGGACCAATATCACCCTCTAATTCATTGGATTATGTTTAAATGTCATTAGAATGTATGGATTTTATATAATGAGTTTTCTCATATTTTCAGGCATGAATATAATGAGTTTTTTCATGTAGGCCTAGGAATAATTATTTTTTGTGCAAATAATTTCTGATGATTAATTTTCTGCCACAGTTAAAAAATTATTTTTAATGTTTTCCCACATTTCAAACATGCAGTTCATTTTCATGATATTCAATGTTTTCATGCAACAAATTGTTTTGATATTATTCTTCACTCTTATATCATTCTATAATGATTTATTATTTATGGTATAATTTTTTATAGTGTCATTAATATTATGATACATTAATAATGTTATTTTTATTTTATTCCCCTTTATATTGTATAATGATTATAATCTACCATTTTTTGATTATTTAATAAAATATTTCTCCTACTCATTTTCTACTTCATCTTTATAATTTGATACATTATATAATGTTCATCTCTAACTGAATGAAAAGAGGATTTGTTTCATATGTTTCCATTACCCAAGATATGTATATTATTATAAAAAGAGATATATATTGAAAAAGTTATACATGGGAATTTCTGTTGAGATTTGTTTCAAAAAGAAATTAAAAGAAGATGTTTGGGTTTCTAATCTTTAATATAATAATCTGTTATGTTCATGTGATGTGAAATTTTTGATGGATGTATAATATTGATCATCAAATTATGGTATTATTTACACTATGTTCATATTAAATCACATTAAATTTTATAAGATATGTGTTTGGATATTTCTTCATATTTTTAAGTGACTTTGGGATTATTT
Source organism: Viscum album (assembly GCA_963277665.1). Lineage (NCBI taxonomy): Eukaryota > Viridiplantae > Streptophyta > Magnoliopsida > Santalales > Viscaceae > Viscum > Viscum album. Next base: position 448,929,629 of record OY728160.1, read on the forward strand.
TAGAGATTATTACTGAATAACCCTAGGATTCATTTTAGTATAGAAAAACATACTAAATTCATTGTAAAGTATATGTTTTGTGTCGTTATTAGAAATAACATAATTTTATAAATAATATAATGTGATATATGCTCTGGGATAGATGAACCATTGGGTAAAACCCCTATAACAATCATGGGGGTATTAAAACAATTCCAACCGAGTGTACAACAAATAGTCCTAACTGCACTCCATGTTTTAAACTACCAGATGATCTTTATTGGTTAATAATAATATATTTACTTTCTATTATGAATTATTTTTCATGTTATGGAATTAGGTTTGGATTTATGATTGAATCCATCCTAAATAAGTCCAAAGCGGGCAAAGACTAATTTCGATTGATCGAAAAGATAATTTTATGGTATTTGAGAGAAATAAAATTTATGATTGGGTTTTCAATAGACCTTTGATGATAATTATATTATGATATTATTTGATCATGAGTAACATTAATCAATATTGGTTTTATTAATTTATTAATCTATGATGAATCATGTTAACAATTGGATTATTGGATAATGTATAGATTTTCTATGCAAGAAACCAAATGGGATAATAGGGTGATTAAAAAACCTTGTGATCATGTCAAAATTATTATCAAGGATCATTATTAATGACATAAAATAGCTTATTTTCTAAAGACAAAAAAATATAAGTATGAATTCTTGTGAATTATTTGGTGATAATGATTATGATGAAAAAAATTATTATATTCAAACATCTTAGAAATGTTGGAATTGACACTCAATGAATTATCTCAAATTAACTCTTGGATTCTTGGTCTTTGGAAATGTAATTCACTTTTTAAAAAATATATACTGGAAAAATGTAATATTTTATTCAACAAATTAGTGGTAAATAATTTTTTTCCTATGGGACAATTTATATTTCAATTATTTAAATCTATTTTATAAGGGAAAGGTATAATTAAAGGACATAATCCAAGGTTTAATGAGGATGATATGAATTAGAAATTTCTAATACCAAAGTAAAAAAATTGTAATCCTACACATCCACAACTACTAATGTGATATCCAAAAAGGATGTAGATTGCGGAAAACTAAATATCTACTCAATAACAACTCGTGTTGTATTTTTATATTGTTCAACCCAATACATAGTACATAGAGTTTTTAAAACAAACAAAAAATATTCAACATTATTTCAAAACATATTAATTATTAATAAAAACCTTCTAGTGGTATGATTATTTCGTCACATGTTTTTTAATATAGGAATATGTTTTTTACAAATCATTTTACCAATCCTTTAGATAAATTTAATGGATTAGTTCCTTTCACTATGAGAGACATTATTTGGAATAGAGAGGCCAAATTTAATATAAACCAATTATAATATATCATTAAAATGACAATTATGAAAACTATTTACAAATAAATTATATGATGTTTGTATTAATATAGAATAATAATACATTCTTGGCTCATGTGGTTGGTGAAAAAAAAATATTATGGTCAAGATTGATTTTGAGAAGAACTATAAATTTCTATGTTTTTAAGGATTATATCTCTTGAAAAAGTATAAAACCAATTATAATTATCATTTAAATATTCATATCCATTTCAATATTTATTTGATATTTAAAATTTAAAGGATCAAATGTATTTAAGTGGGTATAATGCAACACCTTTCGATTATGGAATATGTTATTATTAATTAGTACTATGATCAATAGATTTCACCGAGTAATACACTAAACTAAAACAAATAAGAATATATTAGATGAATATCATTCATAATATTTAGGAAGAATAAACTCTATAGAAATAAAATACATTAATAACATTGAAATTAATAAAAACTAGTATTAAAAAATATTAAAATTTTAAAAGATTTTCTTTAATAATAGTCGATTTTATTTTAGTATTTATTTATTATCTAAAATTTATATTTTTTTATTTTTTTAGTTTTTTATTTTCTAAATATTAATTATTTTTAGTTAATTATATATATAAATTTGATTAATTTGTGTTATTTTTGAAAAATAATTATTTTTAATTGAATAGTTAAAAATTATATTTACTTAAAGGATTGTGTGTATGACTATATCAAGATGTATGTATAACATAAAAAAATTGAAACAAATTAAGAAACAAATTTGTATATAAAGAGTAATAAAATGTATTTACAAATTCTTCTATGAATTTATAAATCCATTTATTAATATTATATTAACCAAATTTACATTATCTGGTAAAATAAATGTTTTGGTCAATTATTTTATTTAGAAACTATTTTTAAAGAATATTTATTAGGTTTATTGTGAATATCACATAAAAATTATATTTCAATAATAATCCAATATCTATCGTGCTAACAAATGACATAGATAATTTTAATATATGCATAAAATTGAGTCTACAAAATTTGTTTTTCTAAAAAAACGATAATTTTCATGTCAAATGTGAGAATGTAAAATTAAATTTTTATTAACCAAAATATTTATCTAATAAGATATTTTTAATAATTTTTATTTTTTAAAAAATGTTCTTAATTAGGGACATTTTATTTTTGTCATTTATACTACATTACTATGGAAAAAATAATTTTACATTGTAAAAAATGGAAATTGGTAAAAATAAAAATTTTAAGAGTAATGGATGTGTGAAAATTAATGAATAAGTGATCATATACCATAGCTAATAAAACAAAATAATTTTAACCAATATATTTTATAAACATATAATTTCTATTTTATAATGATATTTTTTATATCTGATGATTTTTCAAGTTTATGTTGTGTGATGTATTTGAAAAAAATAATAAATACATTCTTTTACTTGGGTAAATCCAGATATGCTGATCTTTTATTCTTAGTGGACCTCATATGTATGGATATTGATTGGTGGGTTTTAAATCAGCCTATAATAAATTTATTTAATTTAATATATCATGTGATATTTTTCTAAAGGATATATTGATTGTCTTTAGATAGAAATGGGAATATTGTGTTTTCTCACATTCATAAGTGTGGACAAAATGATTTTGTAAGAATCATTTTGGGAATAATTAGTTATCTTAAATATGATTTTTTTTATGGTTGGACAAAATTTTCATGTTTTTTATAAATTAATTCCACATTTCAATGATTTATTTTATTTTTATAATACATCGTGTTTCCATAATACCCCTTATTTTTAGAATATTTTACATTCTTATGCAATGATCTCAGGTTTTATGAGTATGAAGATATATTTTGACCTATGTTGTGACTTTTCTACTTATATTATGATATGATTATGAACTTATTATTCTATACCATGTTTTCTAATCATCAACTATTGTGTCAAGATATTTTAATAGGATGTTGATATGTAATCATATTCTCTAAAAGATTGTGTTATAATGCATTATGATAATTTTTAAACATTATGGTGCAACAGAGGTCATATGTTTCTTAGGTTTCCATTAGACCAGTTTTGATGAAGATTATATGATGATAGATTTATTGTAAATTGTCTAGAGGTGTTTATCTAATGATTAATTTTCACATGTGTGGTAAACTAAAATGGTTTTTCAGCTAATCTCTATGAAAATAAACATTTTATTAATTCAGTTCTACACATTTTTATTAGATTAATTTAAAAAACAAATTAAATAAATATATAATTAAGTTATGATTAGAATGGTTCACTATACAGGAAAGGTTTACATCCATTAGAAATTAATTATAGGCGACGTAGTCATCAGTTCGGTCAATCTATACATGATGAGGTGAGAATGAATGAGTAGACTGAATGATATTGACATACACAATGTCTCGTAATTAATTGATGTTATATAAATAGGTAACATATGTGAATTAATGATGATTTGATAATTGGATTGTTTATATTTTTATTGGGTTACATTTTTTAATGGATATCATTATAGATCCACTAAGATCATGATTAGTAAAAATTAATTCATATTGGAATATCATTTCATACATTTAAAGATTTTTTAAATCATAATTATTATCAATTATATAATGGTCATTGGGATACCACTTTGTGTTTTAATGAATGGGTATTGAGCTTATCCTTGAGATTGTTTATATGTGTGTATTTTAGTTTAATGAAAATGTGTTTTTAGGGATATTCAAATAGAATACATAACATGTAATAAAAGGTTACCAAATGAGAGAACGAAAAAACTATTTTGGATAATATCTAAAAGATGTTTGGATATGGATAAAGATACTAGTATATATGATTGAATATTTTTTGTCATGACGTGAAGTCTTACCAATTATATTTGATTTCACTTTTTAATAGAGATTTAAAATATATGACTTTATCTTTCTAATATATATATATAAATATATGTTATTAGAGGGTACATGATATTCAATGATTGAGAATTATTCATAAAGTGTTATTTATATACATTTAATGGGATTCTTACAAGTCTACTTTACCCAACAGTATTTGGATATCATATATCATAGATTCTATCTATATCATATCATGTGATTGATGGAGTCTTTCTTCTTTTCTTGTAATATGATTACATCCCATTGCATTAATACAATATAAATAAATATTATCATACTATTGGGTTTTATATGATGTAATTAATATTATTTTAGATCATTTTAACCATAATTAATTATATATTGTATATAATTCTGAAAAGGATATGATACAATTATATTATTGAATTTTTATCAGACAAAATTTCTTTCATTATTCCGTGATTGGAATCATTTATGTATGTTTCTCATGGGACACAATGTCTAGAGTTTGCTATTCACAAAAAGGAATCATGATATCATTTAAGATACAATATAACTAATTTTTAAATGATAAATCGATTATTAATCACATTATATAAGATTATAAAACTATTTCTATTTGATGAAGGTGGTTGTGTGATCGTAGCTCGATTCACCTCAAATATATCTGATTCGTACAAATAATTGTCTTCTTCTTCCATTATTCAATGGAAAACTATCATCCTGTTATGTGTGGAGATCCTCACATGACTGTATTAATATCCTTATGACTCATATATATATCTATATAGGTGGAATTATATCATTTTTCACATTGGTGTAATCTATACAAAATTTTAATGGATTTTAGAATTAGGTATTCAATCGACTATGAACGACAAAAATAGTTTATAATGTTATTCACATCTAGATTAAAAAAATTAATATATTATATTCATATAGGTCTTAAGATATTTCATTAATCTCTTATACAGGGAGAAAAAATCGGTTTCTTATAGAATATTTTATATTCATAAAATTTTTTTTTATTCCGATTATTTTGGAAGAAAATTATTATTTATAAGAATCCATTTGATGGAAATTATTTTTTCCAATAATTTAGTTTTTGATTTTCTATATATAAAAATTCTAATTTTTTAATACACAAGTTTGTAACATAATTATCTTCACCCAAACTACATTAAACATACAAAATAAAGTAAAAATATTCTAAAAATATATACAAACATCCAAATAACCTTATCTATAACTAATATACCATAAATTTCCAGTCATTAAATAAAATTTGGGTTCTTTAACTAATTCTATATAAATAAATTATTTTTTATGGACTCAAATTATATAAAATATATTCTTGTCAAAATAGGTGATATTTTTTTCATTTTATTTTTCTTATTTAAGAGTTTTATGTTAATATTTTTGGATTTATTATATTGGTTTTGGTGATTAATATTTATTTTAAATGATATTGTTGTCATTTTCAACCCAACCTGAGATAGCTAAGAGTTTATGTTTTCTATGAATTACATTGGCATGATTATAAGGAATCAATCCTCATAAGATTGATCAGTTTAGTGGTTTTGGTAATATAGATACATACTTGATGAAAGAATAATGTAATTAAAACATAATTATATTTATTCAACGATGATACATCTAATCATCTATTAAATCCAAGCATATATTTCACAGAATTCTTCTTAGATACCTTGGTAAAGAAATATAATAAGGGTTATCTCAAGTACTCATAGTGGGTTATGTTTATCATGACTAGAGAAATTGTAACACCCCTGCCCTAGTTACCTAGAGTCGGTGCATTATTTTAATACATTGTCATGATTACAAGAAATCAAGTCCAGAAGGACCGATCAGTTTAGCAGTCTTGTAAAATATGTTATATACATGAATGTTACATTAAAATTTAAATCATCAAACACAGCATAGATAGTTATTTGATAATTCCATTATTCCCCAAGCTTAACCCTACTTATCAATCATAATACACTTGTTGGAATCCTGAGAAAATAAAACATAATAAATGGGTGATCTCAGATGCTCAGTAAGGATAAACATATTGCGGAAACATTCATAAATAAGCATAAACATTTAAGTCAATGTATAACTAAAACAAAAGCCTTTTAAACTTGAACATCAGTAATATATGGAAAATATAAAATCAAATAATTCCATTTACTTATTCACATGGATATTCTACTCGTCTATTAATCACATGTAATATCAATAACCACTTTCATAATGATGGAATGCATAATACCAGACTATCATAACCATGTAGCCAAGGCCTCGTGACAGGACTACAAATAAGATTTTGTAAAGGCATCGTTCCAAGACACTAGTTTTTCTCATGAGACCTACCGATGCATCGAGGAGCTATAGAGGGCTCCACATGTCACTTACTAAGTCCAATTCATTCCTCATATGAACAGGTTTAAAAAAAAACATAAACATTCATATTAAAACTAGTATACGAAATGTAAATACTTTTTCCATAAACCATGAATGGTATTAAAATAACACATCCACATTCAAACATATCACAAAACCTTCAATAAAATATGGAAGTTTTGTATCATGATAAATCAACTTCAAATAATATTAAAATCCATCAATGGACGTTCACATAGATAAAATCAAAACTATTTCAGAGAAATATATATATATATATATTATTGAAATCATTTAAAATTCACATAATTGTAAAAGAAAAAATTTACTATGAAAATATTCTTATAATATTTTAAGGGAACCATTAAAGACTTTATAATGGTATAAAATATCCTCACCCACCGTATAAATGAAAAAAAGACATTCTTACCTTAATTTCGTCGAAAAGGTTAAAAAGTACCTTGTTTGGAAAATGACGTAAAGATTATTTTTATAAACATCATATAAAAAGTAAAACAAGGGTATAAATTACTTTAACCCTTATTTTATAAAATATTAAGAATGTTTTGAAATAAATTTTTAAGAAACATGGATGTGTATGATAAAGATGTCTCTGTAGATAATTACATATAAATAACCTCGGATAATGAAGAGATTGTGAAATAAACCCTTACCTTGTACTTTTACTTGGTCGAGGGTTGGTTAACCTCCTTTATAATAGTTAAATAACTGTTATTATACTATAAAATAATCATTTACAAAAATATGATATCATATATGATCTTCTAATATTGTTTTTTAATAATATTTTAGTATTATCGTCGTTTCGAGTGTTCACTTACCCATTTTATTTTATATGTTTTGTTACATAACTCATGTTTTTTATCCATAGGTTATATTTTATTCATATCCAGAATTATATCAAGTCCTTAAACATTATATTTAATCATCAAATGAAATTATTCTTGAATGGATACGATGGGGAATGAATCTCATCGCGTTCGTGGAGACGGTAGTCCGTACGTACGCACGAACGCTATTTCCATTTCATTTTTCATTTTAAAAGGAATCAATACCAAATTATACATAGGTATATTATAATTACAGTATAATATAATATTTTATATATGTTACTTAAGTTCATTACCACCATCCTTTATACGGTTCATGTGTGGTATGAATGAGTCATATCACTTTGAGGGGGCGGTATTCCACACTTCCTCAAATGAAATTATCGTAAATATATACAACATGAAACGAATAATGGTATTCTATAAAATGTAATTACAGTAGCTTATATTTTATATAAATATCATAAATATCATATTTAATTATAGTTCCACCATAATGGCTACCATGAGGGGTGGTAGGAGATAATTTGAACAATCAACGTTTTGTGAGGCGTTTGGTTTCCATCCACAGAAATATTATGGTCTTCAGCCATTAGATGGAGGTGGGTATATGTGTAGTTCAAATACTTATCATAAAAACATCCTAGTATATTGAGGATACTGGCATTGTTACAAAATAAAATAATAAAAAGATTTTAGGGGTTGTAGAAGTAAAATAACAGAAAAGAATCTAAGAGAAATCGTTACCTTTAATTTGGTTACGTCCCTTTGGTTTGAACCAAAAAAAGACTATTTAAGTGTCTTCTACCTAATGTAAGGCTACTAGTAGGAGTAGAGGGATGTAGGGAGATTAATTGGGAAGAGTTTGTATGAGACAAAAGGCTTGATAGGTGTGAGAAATTAGTTAGAAGTGGTTCTTTTTTATAAGGGGGAGCATGGGCTCTTTAGAAAAAACTTAAAGTATAAATTTATAATAAATTTATATTCGGTTTATAATGGCTCAAAACTGTATTATTTAAATTCTAATGTTGGTATGAGTCATGAACCACTCATCCAATAGGTTTTATACATGTTTGGGTAACTATTTTACCATTATCTTGTAGATTTAACACCTAGTTAAATAGTCTGACATTTACCATGTCTCTTTTTATTTTTATATTATATGGTTAATAAACTTACTATAAACTACCAATGGAACCACAAGTGGTTCATTAATGACATACCTATCAAAATATATTTTCTTTTGGCCGAAATATAGATTTTTAGTAATATTATACCGATTAATAATATAATATTAGTTTTAAATAATCCTTTATGTCAATTTTGACACTAGTTAATATTTGATTTTTGTTAAAGTCTTAATAAATTTAATAATTCGAACCAAATTAATTTAATAAATCCTAACATGTCATATTAAGAAATAAAATTAATGGAAATCATTAAACGTCTCAAAGTATATTTATTTGGGTATTTATAATATCAATTATTTTAATATTTCACTAATTAGGGAATTACTGCATCACCATTGTGTCAAAAATAAATTAAATTATTTAATGCCTAAAAATTATAAATAAAATTAAATTATTTAGGAAATATTTTTATCTTCCTAATGTATATTTATAATCGAATTTATCTTATGTATAACCATATATTAAAAATGTTTTAGTTATTAAACATTGATTTTAACGCTTTTAACTCTTCTTTTAATTAAACAATAATAATTATCTTAATCTAATACAAGTGGAACAAAGTGGTTCATATTTTATTCCTAAGGTTGTTTTTGGTCGAAGTATACTTATCCAATAGAATTAGGACATGTTTTATGGTAAAAATAATATCATTTTTACCCTTAATTACCCTATTTAGTTTTAACCGTGTTAAATAAAAGTAAAAAGTTACTATTCAAAAAACATTATTTTTATCTTATTGAACCACATTTTACTCCTTGATATTAACTTTGTCTCTCGGATTTTGGAAATTCCACTAACAGAAGGGTTAAAATTATGTTTTATATGAATTTTCAAATTCTCCTAGGAGGTGGGTAAAAGACGGTGAAAACTTTAATAAAATTTTTATATGTCTAAAATTATTATAAACTGACTCCAATTAATTACATTAAACTTATATATGTATTAAGTATATTTTTTGACCTAAAATATATTTAAATAAAATAAATAATTATTTAAATAAAATGTTGGTTTTAACCAGTAACTTAGTGTTTTTCACTATTCATCAAAAATTAAAAGATTTCAGAAAAATATCAAAAAATTACCCTAAGCTAATTTTGATCTTCTGAATTCAATAATTAAGTCTATTTTCCCAAATTAAAAGCTTATATGTTTCATTTATTAATTTAATATTAATTCCCCCCCCCCTCAAAACCAAAAGGCGTATTTTTATGAAATAATAACTATCAAAAGTTTGACAATTGTTTATGTCCATTTTCAAAGTGAAATTACTTAAAATTACCATCATTGGATTAAATCGTAAAAATATAATCTATTTATACTTCCAAACCATTTAAATATATAATTTAACACTATAAATTATTTTGAAAAAAAAGTTATTTTCAATAAAAATATATTATTTTTCATTATTCACCAAATTATGAAAGTTATCAGAAAAACACCAAAACATTATTGAAACTAAATTATTATGTCCCGATACTAAAGAAGAAGCCTATTCTCCAAATTGAATATATAAAAGTTTCAAATATTGGATTTAAAAAGGCTTCGCCATTAAAAGGCAGTGAAATTACATTTTTTGAAAAATACTTCTTTTATCTAGAAAAAAAATGTATTTGTTCTTAAATTATGTCTAAGAAACTCATAATATGGATTCTAAAATTATAAGGATTATATAAAGTTAAAAATTATGTTAAGACTATTCATAACCGCTTTTGAACGGCTAGTTTGGTAAGTCATGGTGCGCTAGAACTCGGTGTTTCATGTAGTGGAAGTTATTGAATTACCTTGAAGAAATAACGTACTATAAAATCATGGTGTGTTACATTATTTTCTCCTTTAGTAAATGGCATCCTCGCAATTAGAAATTATTTTTAGAAAATAAAATATTCAAAATAGAAAATACCTTTGGGAGTACCCACATCGAAAATCTGGTTAATAAAATTTAGTCTTAATAAGAGGAAAACGGAAATGAAAGGGTCCCCACCAAATTATGATCTCGATGAGGAGAACATTTTTGGAAATTAGAGACATATAATTGGAGGGAAATTTTAAATATATATAGGTAGTGATTTTGGTCATCAATGAAAAATATGCGTAAAATTGAGGGCCTTAAATTCATCAATCTAGGACGATTCAAAATTACTTCGGTTCAACGAAACATATGGTATTAGGATAAAACATTTTTTGTTTTAATATCCCTTCACTAAAGTATAAGAAAAAATTACTTCACAGAATAAGAGAAGAAGAAAAATATATACTTGACAAGTAGAGTTCCATCCTTTAACTAATTTCTTCCACAAACTCATCTTTCACTCTAAAAGATAATAGAACATAAAAATAATATTCTATTTATCCTATTCGTATAGGGTTAAAATATAAATGAATTTATAATTAATCAAAAATACTTTTTTTTAAAAGATTTCATTATTCAATCCGGGAAATCACATGGGTCAGTGGTAGGTGATACACCCTTGTCGCCCTTCGGTTGCGGGTTCTAGCCTGGCGGCTTTGCCGGACGAGACGGGATGCCGCCCGACCTTCGGGTTGTTCTTTTCTAGAAATCCAAAAATAATCTCAAAATAGAATACTGGATATACTCCTTCTATCCAAAAATGTTGTAAACTCCAACAATGATGGGATATACAAATCATTGATCAGTTTCAAGGTAATCAATAATATCCAATATAATTTATCCAAATCGATCATGTATTATTCCAAAAACACTACCTTGGTATCCGAACCATATTATGGTTTATTGTTCTCTCAACCATATATTTTCCAAAAATATAACCTGCTATTAAGTCACTTTTCTTATTTCCACACAATCTCAAGTCCTTAATGAAATAGTACTGTAATACAATCCTTATATACTCCATAATTATTATAACATGTACATTGTTGATACAACACTCAAATGACATAATTATCTAATAACAACATAAGAAATCTAATAATTCCTCCTCATTTGTGGTAGTATCATAACTTGATTATTATCCAATAACATCATTTGGGGAATACACTGATGATTTGGACATCGGTTCATGTAGTGTCCCAACTCCTTGCAGATGAAGCATTGTTCATTTGAAACCTTTTTCTTACCCTTGCAGTCACATACTGTGTGTCCTTTTTCTCCACACATATAACAAACTCACATTCCCTTCAGGAAATTTCCTGGGTGTTTCTTCCCATAGTTATCACATATGGGAAAATTCTTCTTTTCCCTCTTCCCTTTATCCATCATTCTCTCTACCATCCTTTTCTTCTATTTATTCACTTCAAAGCCATAAGACATAGAGAATTATTTACTTATATTATTAACACATGATACTATTTCTTTATATATTGAGAATACATGGGAGACTATTTACATTCTAAATCTTGTCTTAATACCATAAAAGATATGATCCTTCTTACTCTTTGGATCATACATATTGTTGGAGTTCACATTCCTTCTACTGGGCAGCATTTCTATAAAATATCATAAACTATGTCAGTTTATAAATTCCATTGAATAATTCCAAACTTTTAAAATACCTAACATAAATTGAAAAGTTTATGTATATAATACATAATCACAAAAAAAAAATTCATTGAGGAGCTATATACTAAATACCCTTCATAGTGGTTTGTAAAGAAAACGAGAATTATCCTAAGTATATCCCCCGAGAGTGTCGTAACCAAGTGTGCAGCAAGGCCTGTTGTCTTGCACCAGTTCTCATTTGAGTCTATCTCAAAGCGGTGTTTTTGGGTTTTACCCCTAGTTACATCTGTTCCAGATCCGCCTCAACCTACTCGTATCCAGATAGGGATGTATTGCTCGAAAAACTCACAAAATCTCTACAATACCAAAATTCTTGGAAGTTCTTCTACACCAATCCTCAAAGTACATCTTAGGTATATGTTCTCTAATAAGAGTTTGTCTAAATATAGCTTCCAAAGTTATTGATAATCTTCCTCTGATACCAACTGTAACTCCCCGACCCTAGTTACCTAGAGTCGGTGCATTATTTTTCTACATTGGAATGATTACAAGGAATCAAGTCCTGAAGGACTAATCCGTTTAGCATCCTTGGAAAATAGGTTATATACATGAACGTTACATTAAAATTTCAAACATAAAACACAGCATAGATAGTTCTTTGATAACTCCATTATTCCCCAAGATTAACCCTACTTATCAATCATAATACACTTCTTGGAATCCTGGGAAAATAAAACATAATAAAGGGGTGATCTCATATACTCAGTAAGGATAAAAATACAGCGGAAACTTTCATAAATAAGCATAAACATTTAAGTCAATGTATAACTAAAATAAAATCCTTTTAAACTTGAACTTCAGTAATATATGGAAAAGTTAAAATCAAATAATTCCATTTACTTATTCCCATGGATATTCTACTAGTCGAATAATCACATGGAATATCAATAACCACTGTCATAATGATGGAATGCATAATGTCAGACTATCATAACCACGTAGCCAAGTCCTCGTGCCAAGACTACAAATAAGATTTTGTCAAGGCCTCTTACCAAGACACTAGTTTGTCTCATGAGACCTACCGATGCATCGAGGAGCTATAGCAGGCTCCACCCGTCACTTACTAAGTCCAATTCATTCCTCACATGATCAGGTTTAAACATAACATAAACTTTCGTATTAAAACTAGCATATGAAATGTAAATACATTATCCATAACCCATGAATGTTATAAAAATAACACATACACATTCAAAAATATTACAAAACCTTCAATACAATATGGAAGTTTTGTATCATAACAAATCAACTTCAAATAAGCTTAAAATCCATCAAAGTATTTTGTCATAGATGAAATCAAAACTATTTGAGAGAAATATATATATATTTTTTGAATTTATTTAAAAGTAACATAAATCTATAATAAAAAATTTACTATGAAAATATTCTTCTATGCTTGTAAGTGATGCTTTGAAGATTTTACAATGGTGGAAAATAGCCGCACCTTCTGTATAAGTTAAAAAAAATACATTCTTACCTTAATTTTGTCGAAAAGGTTAAAAAGGACGTTGTTTGGAAAATGATGTAAAGATTCTTTTATAAAATTAATATAAACATTCAAACAAGGGTATAAATGGCTTTAACCCATATTCTATAACATAGTAAGAATGTTTTGAAAAACATTTTTAAGAAACATGGATGTGTATGATAATGAGGTCCCAGTAGATAATTACGTATAAACAACCTCGGATAATGAAAAGATTGTGAAATAAACCCTAACCTTGTACGTTTCCATGTTGAGGGTAGGTTAACCTCCTGTATAATAGTTAAATAGTTGTTTTTAAATTATACAAGAATCATATACATAAATATGGTATCATATATAATCTTTTAATATTTCTTTGTTAATAATATTTTAGTATTATCATTGTTTCGGGTGTTCACTTACTCAATTTATTTTATATGTTTTGTTACATAAGCTGTGTTTTTATCCATAGGTTGTATATTATTCATATCCAAAATGATATTAAGTCCTTAAACATTATTTTTAATCATAAAATGAAATTATTCTTGAATGCAGATGATGGGGAATGAATCTCATCGCGTTCGTGGAGACGGTAGTACGTACGTACAAACGAACGCTATTTCCATTTCATTTTTCATTTTAAAAGGAATCAAAACCAAATTATACATAAGAATATTATAATTACAGTATAATATAATATGTTATATTTGTAACTTAAGTTCATTAACACCATATTTTATACGTTTCATGTATGGTATGAATGAGTCATATCACTTTCAGGGGGCGGTAATCCGCATTTCCTCAAATGAAATTATCTTATATATATACAACATGAAAGGAATAATGATATTCTATAAAATGGAATTAAATTAAATTATATATAAAATAAATATCATAAATATCATATTTAATTACAGTGACATCATAATGGCCACCATGAGAGGCATTAGGATAAAATTTGAACAATCATTATTTCGTGAGGCTTTTGGTTGCCATCCACGGAAACATTATGTTCTTCCCCCATTAGATGGAGGTGTGTGTAATTTTAGTTCGAATAATTCTCATAAAAACATCCTAGTATATTTAGGATACTGGTGTTCTTACAATATAAATTAATAAAACGATTTTAGGGGTTGTAGAAGTAAAATAAAAGAAAAGAAGCTAAGAGAAATCATTACCTTTAACTTGGGTAACTCTCTTTGGTTTGAACAAAAAAGGACTCATGATGTGTCTTCTGCCTATGGTAAGGCTTCTAGAAGTAGTAGAGGGTTTTATGGAGCTTAATTGGGAAGATTTTGGACGACCCAAAAGTCTTGGAGGTGTGAGGAATTAGTTAGAAGTTGTTCCTTTTTATAAGGGGGAGTTGGGGTTCTTTTTGAAAAACTTAAAGAATTATTTTATAATAAATTCATATTATATTTATAATGGATCCAAACTATATTATTTAAATTATAAGGTAGGTATGGGTCTAAAAACACTCAACCAAAATGTTTTAGAAAAGTTTGGGTCACTATTTTATCCTTATCATTTAGATTTAACGCATAGTTAAATAGTTTGACATTTACCATGTCTCTTTGTATTTTTCTATTATATGGTTAATAAACATAATATAAACTGCCAAGAGAACACCAATTGGTTCATTAATGAAATATCTATCATCATATAAGTACTTTGGAAAAAAATTAGATTTTGAATAATATTATATCAATTAATAACATAATATTTGTTTTAAAAACTCATTTCTTCCAAATTTGAAACTATTTAATAATTGATTTTTTCTAAGTCTTAATAACTTTATTAATTAGAACTAAATTCATATAATCAATAATAACATGTCATATTACCTAATAAAAGTCTTTTAATTCATTAAAAGTCCCAAATTATATTGATTAGGGTATTTATAATATCAATTATTTTAATATTTCACTAATTAGGTAATTACTGCATCACCATTGTGTCATAAATAAATTAAATTATATGATATCTAAAAATTATAAATAAAATACCATTATGTGGGAAATCATTTTATATTTCTAATGAATATTTATAATCTATTTTATCTTATGTATAACCATATATGAAAAATGTTTTACTTATTAAACATTGATTTTAACTCTTTTAACTCTTCTTTTATTTAAATAATAATAAATGTCCTAATCTAATCCAAGTGGACCAAAGAGGTTCATATTTTATTCCTATGGTTTTTTTGGTCGAATTATACATAGAAAATAGAAATATTACATGTGTTAGGGTAATAATAATATCATTTCTACCCTTAATTACCCTATTTACTTTTAACCGTGGTAAATAAAAGTAAACATGTACTATTCACCAAAAATTATTTTTATCTTATTGAATAATATTTTAATGCTTCATATTAACTGTGTCTCTTGGATTTTATAAATTACACTCACAAAAGTGGTAAAATTATGTTTTATGTGAATTTTCAAATTCTCCTAGGAGGTGGGTAAAAGACGGTGAAAAGTTTAATAAAATTTTTATATGTCCAAAATTTTTATAAACTGACTCCAAGGAATTACATTTAACTTATATAAGTATTACATATCTATTTTGACCTAAAATAAATTTAAATAAAATAAATAATTATTTAAATAAAATGTCAGTTTTAACCAATAAAAGAGTGTTTTTCACTATTCGTCAAAAATTAAAAGTTTTTTGAAGAATACCAAAAATCACCCTAATATAATTTTGATATAACGAATTCAATAATGATGTCTATTTTACCAAATTAAAAACATTGAAGTTTCATTTATTAATTTAAAATTAATTCCTGCCGTCAAAACCAAAAGGCGTATTTTTAAGAAATAATAACTATCAAAGGTTTGACACTTCTTTATGTCCATTTTCAAAGTTAAATTACTTAAAATGACCATAATTGGATTAAATGGTAAATATATAATCTATTTATACTTACAAACCATTAAAATGTATAATTTAACAATATAAATTATTTTGATTGATAATGTTGTTTTCAATTAAAATATAGTTTTCTTCACTATTCACCCAAATATGATTGTTATCAGAAAAACAACAAAACATTATTGAAACTAAATTATTATGTCCCGATAATAAATAAAAAGTTTATTTTTCCAAATTAAATATATAAAAGTTTCAAATATTGGATTTAAAAAGGCTTCTCCATTAAAAGGTGGTGAAATTGAATTTTTTAGAAATACTTCTCTTATCTGAAAAAAATTTATTTGTTCTTACATTATGTCTAAGAAACTCATAATATGGATTATCAAATTATAAGCATTATATAAAGTTCAAAATTATGTTAATACTATTCATAATCGCTTTTGAATAGCTTGTTTGGTAAGTCATGGTGCGCTAGAACTCGGTGTTGCGTGCAGTGCAAGTTATTGAATTACTTTGAAAAAAATAACGTACTATGAAATCATGGGGTGTTACAGAAATAAAAAATCATTGAGATTAATCAATATGAAAAGGTATATTACTGAAAACAAATTCATTGTAATCAATAATATGAAATGATAAATAATATGCCAAGGTAATAAATGAAAACTCATGTCATTCAAATACCTAGAAAAGTCATAATCAATATGTAATGGAATTAAACTGAAACGAGTTCTCTTTATTCAATGAACATAAAATGAAATGTATCTAAAATTTGTTAAATCAAAATGAAGTGGAAGAATAATAACTACAACTGAGTAAATAAAATTCTTAATTATTGGACAATATCTTCCTAGGTATAAAGATCCACTACTATGTAGATATTGTTTACCTAATCTAATTTATTCAAATAATTAATCTAATTATATTATTGATACATCAAGGGGATTTCATTCACAAATCCCAAAATCATAGTGCTTTCCTTAAATGGTTTCCAACCCTTTTATTTCAGTTTCATATCCTTACTCATACTGAATACCAAATATTCCATATGAAAAATCTATATTAAATAAATTTTAAGGATTCATCAATATTTCTGCTAATAATAAAATATATTTAAAAGTAAAAACCATATGAAAAATGGTATATGGTTTACTAAATAATCATATCCATGAAAATTATAAGGATGTTTAGGGGAAACTCATTGTCAAATTATTATAAGAAATTATATATTTTAAGTGGATTAAAATAAATCCAGGAAGTGAATTTGAATATTATCCTTGGAAAAATAAATCACAATACATATGAAAGAATATTAGGGATGGTATCAATACTATATAGTCCATGTGAATTAAAATAATGGGTCATTTTGTTGATGAATGGAAACATTATAAAAATTTCTTTTTAAAAACATTCATGAGGTTAATATACTTTTTTTTGTAAGATATTTAAAAAACATTTCATAGAAACTCACTTATGAAAATATTTTAGTTAAAACAAAACCCATTAATCATGTAAAGGGTGCTTTAATTAAATGAATGTTTGGAAATCCTTGAAAGATATATGTAGTAAAACTAACTTTCCTTTTTGACGTTTAATTGCTACAAAACTACCTTGATCGGTAAGTGACTACTATATTCATTTGAAAACATTGGTAAAAGAATAAAGGGTAAAAATGGTATTATGAAATATTTTAAAAAAAATATAATTTATTTAATAAAACACATTTTTTATATGAAAATAGGTTCTCCAAGTGAAGAGAGATAAAAATTTGCGTTTTATAAAAAATCATTTCTGTAACATTTTGAGTTCCAAATAGTGTAAAAATGTAAATAATAAATTAAAATAGTAATGGATAACTAGAGGATAGAAAAAAGAATTGTTTTATTTAATTTTTTACATATAATTTCATCGAATGGAAATACCTTTTAAATATCATTAACATTATTGTTGAGGAAAATATTTTGGAATCCCACCAAAGTATCCCATACCACATTGAAATATTTTGAATCATAAGAAACCTGAAAGAATAACATAAAATGAAACTTATAATATCCATAGTATAAAAGGATTAATTATATACATTTTCAATTGAAATACATAGTCCAAATAAAATAAACTAGGTTCATTACAACATTTATGTCTCAAAAAATGAAAATTCAGATGAAAATCTCCTACAATGAGTCACCTTTCAGGTGAACGTCCTTTAACTTCATGTATAATAAAATTATTTTAATTTTATACATTATTCACAACCATTTTATTTTTTTTATTACATTATGTTCACTTATTCCTATGTTATTAAGAACTACTTAAATAATTAATTTTGCGTTCAATTTTTTGATAAAATTCCATTTATGTGGAAAAACTAACTTTGGTAGATTAACCATAGTCAAAGGGGTCATTATATAACTTATCCATAATGATTATCATAACATAATTAAAAAAATATTTTAATTATAATTTTAAAATAAATCATTAAATATTGTTATAAAAATGAATCAACATTACAATCATGTAAATGGTAGGTCGTACATATTCTTGAGCGAGGTTCGCATTTATAATTGATTGTTCTAGAAAGAATTTAAGTAGAATTATATATGAAACATCCCAGGTAAATAATGAATATGAAGTTTTCATATTTATTAATATTTGTGAACTAAATATTAATATTACGGTAATTGGTATTCTATATTTGATGGCGTATCCGATACCCAATAACAGGTTTCATCGAAATCTTTTGTTTCGCACAACTTTCAATTGTACTAGAAAAATAATATAGTAGCATTATTATATTAAATGGTAGTTAATACCTAGCCGTTGTAATGGAGGGAATGAACATAACTAACTAAAAAATGATTATACATGTTTGTTAAATGTTATTAGATTTATGCAATAAATTTTAGAGGCTTAAAATAAGAAAGATTTCGATTTTAAGCATAAATACTCTAATATTCTTTAAAAAGTCGATTTATGGCCTTTTGATGAAGAAACCTCTTTAAATATAGTTTGATTCAATTTTATAGGTTCTATTTGGAAAACTAAAATTCTTCTTTAGAATTGGGAAATCAAAATTTTGTTTGTGTATTTTTTTGGTATTTTTCTGATAAAATCCATTTTCTTATGAATATAGAAAAATACTATATTTTAATTCACAAATACCTTTAAATATAACATATTTATATGGTTATATTATCTTTTTAAATGGTTTTAAAGTTTAATTATATTATATTTTTTCCATTTAATCCAATTCTTGTCATTGGAAGAAACCTCATTTTAAAATTGGGCATAAACTAGTTTCAATATTTTAATAGATATTGTTCTTTAAAAACACGCTATTTGTTTGAAAATGGGAATTAATATTAATTTAATTAATGAAAATTATACGTTTTTTATTTTGTAAAATAGAAATCATTTTTTAATTCATAATATCAAATATATATTAGCGGGATGTTTTTTTATTTTTTCAAAAAAACATCAATTTTTGATGAATACTTAAACCACTAAGAAGTAGTTAAAAAACTGGCTTTTTCATATAAATGAAATATTAATGATTCTATGAATTAAATTTATAAAATCTGACATACATAGTTGTTATTAGTAAATAAAATGTGGTTTAATAATATGAAAATAAATTTTTGGTTAATAGTAACTTATGACTTTTAGTTATCGTAGTAATGATAAATAGCGTAATTTAAGGTAATAAAATTATAATAATACAAAATTACCTTAACATTTTTCATAACATTATTGGACGAGTCATGGCCGACCATGGGCATCCTTGGGTCTATTTTGGGACCCCATTGAGAAACTTATTAGTGATAATGACACATTAGATTAATTAATTTAGAGTAAAGACACAAATGACACAAACAAATATCTTTTAGTAAATTAATTTTTACATGGGGTTATATAAGTTATATTTTTGAATATAAATATTCACTAGAAAGATAAAATGTGTTCCTACATCATTGTATTTATTTTATAATTTTTATACATCATAAAAATAAAATTTTTTATGAAACAAAAATGATGCAGTATTTACCTCATTAAAAAATGATGTAAATAAATAAGATTATAAGTATTACAATAACAACCAAAATTAGTACTATTCTTATTGGATGAATTTATTTATACCATGAGTCATTTTATCATTGACCTTAATGAGTTTTGGATCTTTATAAACTGAAAATCATTATATAATAAAATAATATTTTCACACATTCCTAAAGAACCCCTCCTCCCCCTTATAAAAGTCACTAAATTATAACTCATTCCTCACATCTCTAAAGCTCATTGGATCTCCAAAAACATTCCCAAATAATCTATCAATATACCTATCTTCCTTCTAGAAGCATTACCTTAGGCAGAAGGCACTTCAAGAAGTTATTTTTGATCAAACCAAAGAGAGTTACCCGAATTACTGGTAACAATTTCTCTTAAAGTATTTTGATTTATTTTACTTCTCCATCCCCTAAAATCATTGAATTATATTGTTTTATAAAAAATAATAGTATCATAAATATACTAGGATGTTTTTATGACAATTTTTATAACTACACTTACACACACCTCCATCTATTGGGTAAAGAATATATTGTTTCCGTGGATTGAAAAATAACGCCTCACGAAATGATGATTGTCCAATTATCTCCTAACATCTCTTATGGCAACCATTATGATGGCAATGTGTTTATATATGATATATATTATTTTTATTATTTATTTATGCTTCTGTATTATCTATTTATAGCATACCTTTATGGTTTCCATTATGATTAAACGTGATAATTTCATTTGAGGATGTGCGGACTACAACCCCCTAAATGTGATATGACTCATTCATACCATACATTGGATGTATAAATTATGGAGTTATTGAAATTATATATTATAGTATACTGGAATTATTAAATAACTATGTATCATTATGTTTTCATTCAATTTAAATAAAAAATACAAATGAAAGTGGCGTTCATGCGTACGTATGGATTACCGTCTCTATTAACGGTGCATTTCATTTCTTATATCCAAATGTTATGTAATGTTATAAATAAATATATATACAATATATATATGATATATATAATATATAAATCATGAATATAATTTTGTATATAATGTACTGTTGACCACATGGACAACGTTTTATTATATGGTGATCATTTTTGACCAAAGTACCAAATATTGACAAAATGACCATTATTAACATAAATGATTACTTAATGATTATAACATGGTAATAAGTGACACAAAAGGAATAATAAACATGAAATAGGGTTCTTAATAAATTATAAATTAACTTAATTTTATTATTCAAGAAGAACAAGGAATAAACCGGTCAAGTCGGACATGAGGTATGGGATTTCTTATCTCACTTTTAATTCCGTAAGATTTCCATTCTTTGCCACTTATTTATTTCATGTGGTGTATTTTGAAATTAAATTTTATATATATTTTAATAATTCTATTTATATTCAAGGTATTCTGTGATTCATTTTGTGGTTATTAACTTTTGGTCTTACGACTCGATTGATTACAACGTGGTGACGACTTTTCATCTCACTTTTTATTCTAGTGAGATTCATGTGATATTTACCAATTTTTTTTAGTCTGGTTTATGTAATGCCCTTAATTTTATTCTTTGTGTAATATACATTAATTTATTGTTATTTAAAACATTATTGTATTATAATTCTTTAATGGGGTGTATGTTTCATATGTTACCAAATCGATAAGGGAACCTTTCACCCTCAACTTTTTAAAAAACATCTTTTTGTTATGTCTTTTGATTTACATCTTCCTATGCCAGGATGTGTTCTTATATCTCTTAATTACTGTAAATTTTATGTCTGTGGGATGAGATACCCTTTTCTCTCTCATCAACTCATTTTCTCAATTTTAATGTGATGTCGTTAGGCTGTCAAATTTCTGTAAGAGATCTTCTTAACCCAATGTCAATTCTTTGGGTTAAACTTATAATTCATGATTATGTCATGATATGAATATATGTGAATGAAAACTGATTGTTTTACACTAAATATCCAACTATATTGGGTGTATTATTATTTTTCACACATAATTATGTAATTTATTTATCCTAAATTAATGGATACTATCTTTATATGGGATTTTGTCTCAATTTACATTCCATTGAGACAACATTGTTGTTATGCACCAATCCAAATTTATATAGGGTTAATACTATCCATTCGAATATTATATCTCGAATCCATTTATTTTCATGATATTATAATGTTTTTATTAATATTATTCCTATATTATTTGTATTCAAGAATTACTTATTTGGTTAAGAACTCTTTAACTAAAATATCATTTTAAATTTTTTAAGGATTTATTATATTAAATCATTATCATTAATGTCTATGTTTTAAAAATGTCATTAATGATTTATTAATATGAAAATTAATTTTTTAAAGTGTTAATTCATTTAAAATCTTCAAAGTGGTATGGGACACATTGATTCAAAAATCTATTTATTAAATGTTTTAAAATGGTTTTAAAAATGGTTTGATAAAGCATTGATTATGTCAAATATCCTGAAATGATATATTGTAATTTCAATGTGGAAATGTTATTTGTCCTTTATGCTTGTGTTATGTGTTATGGTTATGGTTATTGGGAATTTTTTATGTATATGGGTGGTTCCGTCATAATCTTAGTGCGGGTGAGCCCGAGATAGCATTCCAATACATTGGGTAACATGACAGAGGTTAAGGTTAATGTTTCTCCTAAGAAATTTAGGGAATATACTATGATGGGTATTCAAAATGTGACCCTGTATGTAGCTATTATAGCTATAATGTATGTATTTTATGAATTCCATAAGTAACCTTTATGATTTATGATTTCTGTATGTTATTCATAAATCTTATGATTTTATAAGGAATGTTATGATTTAAATGTATGGTTTCATTGATTTGTATTTATTGATGGGATAATGTTTCTTTTCATTATTTTATATCCCATACTGAGCTTTTAATTCTCATCCCAAGTTTTGAAATGTTTTTTACAAGACATAAAGATGAATAGGGTTAAGGATGAGATCATGGAAAAGTCATGTTTTCTAAAACATGGAACTAGACATGCCTCTTTTTTTGAAGAGTTTTTATTTTAGGAAAAATGGATACTGGGTAGTACTCTCTACATGTAATATTCAAGTTGTTATGTAATATCTATGGCCTAATTATAAATAACTCTAAACTTGAAATGATCCTCAATGTGAATTCTTGAAATAATTGAAGATTATGTAATGTTTATGTTTGGGTCCTTATAGTAGGTTTCCGAGTTCAGTTTAGATGACATTAGATGTTGGGGTGTTATTTAATCCTAAGTGACAAAACCAAAATGGTTAGCATCTTGGAAAGAGTCCTAGTTTTTTAGATAAATTGAATGAGTTTAAGATAACATGTAAAAGTATGTTTTAGTTTTTACTATCCTCATAAGATAATATATGATGATTTTACTAATATACTCACACTGAACATTTTGGTTTTAGTCGATGGTTGGATCTAGCAAGATTCAAAGTAACAATGGTTGCGAAGAAAACTGTGATGGGTTTCTGAATGAGCAATTGAATGAAATGGGAGCTGCAATGAGAACTCTTGTGGTTATTCTCAACCAACTATCTGGTGTCATGATTGACCACCTGAACCATGGTGATTTTTATAAATAATCATATAGTGAGAAACAAATCTCCACAGAAATTTAGGTAATATTCTTAAAGGTAAGTATATTCAAAAACCTAGGTTTAAAGGATGTGGAAAGAAACACATCAGAAAATGTTTCAAATGGGCAGGAAGATGGTGTAGATGTGGAAATGAAGGTCATAAAGCATGAACCTACCATAGAAAAAGGAAGCATTCAGTTGAATCTAGAAAAGGGAAATATGTTCTTTTAGAGGGATCAATTGAATGTTTTAAATGTGGTGTTCCATGTCATTATACAAACATAAGTTCTATGAAGAAATTTCGGGAATTGGGTCACCTGGATCGTAAAATTTTTTGTTTATCAATACCTAATTCTATTCCGATTGAGGATGAAGAAATTGACAATGACCAATGAAATGTAATGATTACTTATTAACATATGTTTGTATATTTTGAATATTTGGATACGATTCATGGTTTTTTTGTAGGAATTAAGTGTTTTAGAATGTGTTGGAAAGGAATGGTTAATGGATCACGAATAACGTTGAATGAGTAAGAAGTCAACATATAAGGGATTCAAGAGTTATGGTAGATTTTAGGATGGTGAAATTTTTAAATGTATTAAGGCTCTTTTGATGATGGGATTACATTAGAAGACTTTTTATAGTATGTGTAACCCTGATGTTTTATATATGAAAAGTTTATTCAAGGAATAATTATCTTTTTTCTTGTGTATATAGTTATAAAGACCCATTTGGGTTTTAATGATCCTTGAATTTGAGGAAATTACAGGTTAATACATTTTGCGATGAAAAATGAAAGTTATTAGATAACCTTTGGGGTTAAAATATCTTACTATTATTTTTGATGAATTTATCCTTTTTTGGGACTGTCATAAAATTATATAATTTTCAAAGAAGGATAACGCACAAACCGCGTGACAACCCATCGCGTCAGACAAAGTAGTGGGAATCGAACCCACAACCAAAGTGCGAATGGGATTTATCTCATACCACTGGACAACATGAATTCCCTGGTTAGTATGACTAACTCTTTTTAGTTATAAGATTTTATGAATATAGAATATGTTTATTTTGGGTTATCTATGGAAATTATTAACCAATCAGGGAGAATATGTGATTAAGTTAATTACTTTACAATATGAGACTTTAAGAGTAACTGGTGTTATTTGGAGATAAATGTTAAGATTTATCTTGGAAGACTATGTGATTAAATCACTATGAGACATGGGATTCAATCTTAGATTGGATTAATTTGAATAAGTTTATGGAAAACTATTTATTGAATGGTATTTGTTGAACTTTGGGGTTTGTTTACCAAATTTTGGAGATTAAGAGTAGTTTTCCTTTTTTGTAAAATATTTTCCTTTTTTGGGTATTATTTGATCTCAAACTAACCATTTTGTTTTTGGTTAGGGTTTAAAGACATGACAAATATATATTTCTTCTTTTTTAGATTATGTGATACTCTAGAAGTTGATTTTAGCACTTCAGGTGTGACCTAGTCATCATGAATACCAACTGTTTTTAAAAAAGATGAGTTTGTGGTAGAATATTTATAAATGATGACACTCTACATGACATGTAAGTATATTTACATACATTTTTAATCTAGTTATTAATAAATTTCTTCAACTATATGAAAAGGATATTGAAGAAAAAAAGTTATAAACTCTCTTTTATCATCATAATTTTACCCAACCACAAATTTATCGTATTTTGGTGGTTAACATTCCATGATCAAGTTCCCTACAACTCTCTATTAATCTATGAGAAATAGTTTCTCTTCCATATCCATGTTTTCATGGAATCCTAGTATCTGTTGTCTTGAGTGACATTTTTACTTCTCTCACATTATATAAATGTAATAGTTTTATTGACAATTTTTCTGATGTGGGACATTCAATGAAGTTTCCGAGCCGAATTTTAAAATTGCGATGACGCAATTCCAAAAAGGGGGAAGGATGTAACATCCTAGGTAAATAAAGAATATGATGCTTTCACATTTTTTAATATTTGTGAATTCAATATTAATTTTACTTTAAATGGTATTCTATGTTTGATTGAGTACCTGATACACAACAACAGGTTTCTTTGAAATCTGACGTTGCACACAACGTTTAGTTGTACTGAAAAATAATATAATAATATTATTATTTTAAATGGTAGTTAACGCCAGAAATAGTAATGGCAGAAATGAACATAACTAACTACAAAAGTATTATACATGTTTGTTAAATGTTTTTACATTTATCCAACAACTTTTAGAGGATTAAAATAAGAATGAAACTGATTTTAAGCATAAATACTTTAATATTTTTGAAAAAGAATATTTCATGCCTTTTCATGGTGAAACATATTTAAATAGAGTTTTCATCACTTTTATATGTTCTATTTTATAAAATAGTTTTTTTATAATCAGGACATCAAAATTTACTTTGGGTAAATTTTTGGTATTTTTTTGATTAAATTCATTTTTCATGAATAGTGAAAATATTGTATTTTAATTCAAAACTGACATTTAATATACCTTATATATATGGTCATATAATCCATTTAAATGGTTTTAAAGTGTAATAATATTATATTTTTACTATTTAATCCAATACTAGTCATTCGCTGAAATATCAATTTGAAATTGTGCATAAACAAGTGTCAATCTTTTAATAGATATTGTTTTTTAAAAGCAGGCTATTTTTTGACAACGGAAATTAATTTTAATATAATTAATGCAACTTGAATGTTTTGAAATTAATAAAATAGACATCATTTTTGAATTCAGAATATCAAATATAGATTACGTTTATTTTTTGGTATTTTTCTGAAAAAACTTCAATTTTTGATGAATAGTGAAACCTCAAAGTAATAGTTAAAAAACTGACCTTTTCATTGAAATTAAATTTTACCACTTCTGTGAATTGAATTTTGAAAATATGATATACATGGTTGTCACGAACCATCCAGGGTTGACCCTGAACCGGTCACCCGAGTCGGCCCGAGACATGGCACGAGGGGCGTTCCCGATCCCACCAGGATGGCAACTAGTGTCGAGCATCAAAGTCAATCCTTGGGAATGATTTGGCCCATAAAAGATAAAAAGAAGTAAATAAGAATAAACCGAATAAAAGAACTAAACTCTAGTAGTGGAAAGAAATAAAAAAGCAAACAGCAGACGTACCTCCACGTGACCCTTCGGTCACCTCCCAACCAAGGCCAACATTGCTCCCAAGATGAGCAACTCAGCCAAGAAAACATGAACAAGGGAAAACTGCGACTGAAATGATAAAATAGGCATGATCATTAAAATGATCAGTAGCGATTCCAAAGGAAACCACAAAATCCAACCAAGGCCACTTTTCAGAAACAAACCCAAAAAAACACTAGTTTTCACATACAAAGATAGAAAATAGGGTTTTCATATTTTACAGGAAAAAAGGGATCCTGATTTACCATTTCAAAAACCAACACATGCCACAACCCGTTTTCCCCAACAATGCATTTCTTAAAAACGTAATTTCAAATCCATGTTTATCACATTTGTGCAAAATAAGAACAGGAAATAAGTAAATTCTGAAAACCAAGTGCAAGTTAAAGTAAACAAGAAGATATAAGAAATAACCATGGGTGATCCTAAACATCCCTAGAAAACCCCTGGACGTTCTCGGGTTTAGACTACCTTCCAGTATGGTACTCCACAGTCAATAACCAACGGGCTGCCATAATAGCCAACCAGTGGAACACCCCACATGGCATACCTACCAAGGGGGGACTAACCCGTCTAATCGGGGCTAGCCAGAAACCGTCACTCGATTCTCTAAAAGACGCCTAGGAACCCATGGTGGTTTAGATAATACTTCGTAAGTGGGAGGCCCTCGCATGCGTGACTCATCTCATCGAACTTTCAACCCCTTACACGGACACCACTACACAAAAATCCTAGAAGGAAAGTCCCCCTGTAGATATGCCCCAACAAATATGCATATATGAAATTCTTTCACATTCAACAATGTGCCAACCGGGCCTTCATAGCATGCGCAGTTTCAAAACGTTTCGTAAACGATTTAAGATGCCAATCGGGCACCCACATTTTTTCCAAAAGTCAGTGCAAACACATTCTTTTCAAAGAGTCAACACAAATATTACAATTGAGATGGAAGAGCCAAACCAGCCTTTAAGAAAACGACCATATAACTCACACCAAAAGCAAACCGGGCGAGCTTCCTTCCATTCCCTTTGAAACAACACATTATTTTCTCTGAAACATAGTTTTAAGAATACATATCTTTAATGTGTCATTTTCATTTTGAGGCACATCCATGTGAGCACCTAGTGTTCCCCTGGATGTTCCAACATCCAATGGAACCGATAGTTTTTAGAAGAATCACCTTAAATCCATCTTTCATAAAACACTGTAGCATTGAAACCAAACTCAATTCTTCCACAACACTTTATAAAAGAAAAATGCATCTTTCAGACCAACCTCCATTTCCAAATCTTTTCTAAAAAAACTTACTGGTTCGTATTTTTGTTAAACAAATGCACCAAAGCAATTTTACATTTCCAGAACAAAATCACTATAAATTGCAACCAAACACATCACAGATCAATTGATTTAACTTTACCAAGAACCTATGAATTTCATATAAACCAACATCAAAATACAATTTCAGAAATTTAAAACAGCAATATAACTAACCCAGATGTTTTTCATAAATGTGATAGGGATGCAAATGATATAAAAGTATTAATTCAAAACATTCACGTTCTCAAGTTTTGAATCAAAAAGGGAAATGGTTAGAAACACCTACCTCGAACAAAGGTCACGTCAATATTTCTAACTCAAGCAGCAGCTCTCTCGGACGCACGCACTTCCATATATATATATCCTTAAACCGATGCACGTGTTCCCCGTGCCATGAGGGAACACACACATAGAAGATATATATATCTATACATATCCATACCTAGGAATATGTGTGCGCACCTTCGAAACCAACCGTAACTCCCTACGATAACTCCCCGAGACTCAAAACACCACAAATCCCTAAAATAAATTTAATCCAAATAAAGGAATCAAGATCCGATTCAAAATTTTTTTTATAGAAATCACTAAGTTCACATGTAACACTCAAATCACATCTACACCATTTTTATAAAACAACACTAAGGGAAACACCCTCAAAATCACATAAATTTACGTTAACATAAACATAATTAATCAATCGCAACAAAGACCAATTTTAACAAATTCCACAAATGCCAAAACATCAAAAAATATGTAAAAGGATACCATAGGGATGCGAAGCACATTTTAAAAAATTAACAATGAGAGATTTTTCACTTAAACAAGCATAACACCGTAGATGCATGCTGACATAAACTAGGAAGCAACTGTGGACCAGATAAAGTCCTCAAGGGTCCGCAACTCAATTAACATTTAAATTAGCGTAAGAATATATAACAAAGTATAAATATATCCTTACACAAATATCGGCGAGGGGAAACGAGACCGCGCCCGAGCAAGGTGGAGGTGCTGCGAAGAGGGTTTGGTCATACCGGAACAAGGCGGAGGGGCGTGCAAGGGTTCGCGTCGTGTCAGAACAAGGCGGAGGTGTTGCTCTTGGGTTCGGGTTGCCGGAAACGCACCGGAAAGGGTCGAGTTTGCTAGAAACACGCCGGAAAGGTGTCGGGTTTGTCGGAAACACACTGAAAAGGGGGGGGGGGGTCGAGTTCGGACGAGCACCGGCTGCCGGAGAATGGACGACGACAGTTTGCCGGACTAGATTCAGATGGGAGGGGGCAGCGCTGGCGCGGTCAGGTGAGGTAGAAGGGGGCGGCCGACGGCGGGCTGGTGGAGGCGGACGATGAGGCGGAGTGTGAGCCGGTGGGGATGGCTCGGCAGGGGGAGGAAGTTCCGGCTGGGGAGGGGCTCGCGCGGGGAAGGCGGGGCCGAAGTGCGGTCAGAGGGATGCAAGCGGAGGGGAGCGGGGTCCGGCGGGCACGTTGCGGTAGGGGGGAGACGACGATGAGGAAGGGGGTGCGACCCACAGCCAGCCAAGGGGAAAGGGGGGGGGGGCTGCACGCAAACCCTAACCTGAGCCTCTTTTTTTCTTTTTCTTATAATAATAATAATAATAATTACTATTATTATTATTATTATTATTGTTATTATTATTATTATTATAATAATTACTATTATTATTATTATTATTATTATAATAAATATATATACACATATATAAATATATATAAACATATATAAACCCACTTATGTAAACATAGATACACATATACATATATATATATTAACATATATATAACATATATAAACATATATGAACATATATATAAACATATATACACATAAGCATATAACGTTAAAACATATTTATTTATAAACATATGTGTATA
Organism: Viscum album; assembly: GCA_963277665.1. Classification (NCBI taxonomy): domain Eukaryota; kingdom Viridiplantae; phylum Streptophyta; class Magnoliopsida; order Santalales; family Viscaceae; genus Viscum; species Viscum album. The sequence goes on from OY728160.1 coordinate 448,960,336, forward strand.
TATATACACATATAAACACATATACACATACATATATATATACACACAATGTTAAAACATAAACACATACAAACATAGATACACATATATATACACATATATAAACATATAAACATACATATACATATATCTACACACATAACGTTAAAACTGGAAGACCGTGCAGTATTTGGGCACCGTACGGTACCCAAGAGGACAAAACGTCTGCACGTACCCAAGCGGGTTGCGCGTCTTAAACGCACAGTGTTTGCGCACTATCCCAAACCATAAACTCATCCAAACATTAAAAATTTAAACCGAGACACACATGCACTTAGGAAAAAACACCTGACGCCAAGATAAATAAATTAAATAAAAATACTAAAAAACGGGTGTGACAATTCTCCCCACAACAAACACTTTTTTCCCCTAGAAAGTCACCAAACCAACAGTGAGAATAACTTGAGTCAGTGCCCAGAAAAAATCAGAAGAAACTGAGAGGATCACGGTGACAGTTACCAACACAAGTCACACCCGACCAACTCGAGTACAATCATTTTCCGATGTTGAGGGGAGAACACGGGAGTGTTCTCCCCACCACAGAAATCTACTAACACGGAGACCTTGAAACTCAAACACACCACCCCTGAGTGGGGGGGCCAAAACAAGAACTCCCAAACTAAACCCATTTAATATCTCCACATAGACCGAACAATACTCAGAGACTCAAACAGAAAGCTTGCTACAAAACAGCCCAACAACTCGAGGATAAGGAATTAACTCAACCCCTCACACACAGACAGAATAAAAACTTCACTGCAACCAGAGACTAGGAAATTCCTTGACCAAACTCACCAAGGGCCTCGAAACACAGCACATTAATTTCACAAAACCAAACATCCCCCTAACGAACACAATTGATACCCAACTCAAAATTTAAATGACCCATTTATTCGTGGGCCCATCACCCTTGAAGGAAAAACGAACGATTTGAAAACACATTGGGAACAGATAAGACCGCATAGACTGCGGTAGAACAAGTTCATCACATCACCACAACTATGATGAGATTACAACGGTGACAAGAACATAATAAGGAATATTTGGATTTTTTCCATCAGAAAGATGGAAACATAATCCAAATCGAGGTTCTACACACCCTCGGTAACTCCTGACTGTGCGTGAGCATCACCCCGAGACCTGTGGCTGGGGCCCTGATGGCTGAAGCATCTCCTGCCTCAATGTCAGGCATTTTTATCTTCTAGTCTCTAACTCCTTCATGAGAAATGCTTCTTCCAGAACTCTCCCAGATGGCCTGAACAGTCTCACGGTAGGATGACTTCGGAGGGATGTGACAAGCCGGCTTAGAATACCTGAACCGGCCAGACTAGCAGCAGGCGGGAGAATGCTCCAACAAACTGGGAGTTCGAAGAGACGAAGATCCTTGCCAGACGGGGAATCCTTACAAGAGACAACTCCCACCAACTACTCCCGAGACTCTAACGACAATGAGACATCCCACCATTACTCATCCAGAACTAAACCCTCAAATAAAACTGAGACGGTACACACCCTAACAACCCTGGGAGTTCACAACAACCTGAATGCCCACTCCAGTTCCACAACCACACAACCACCCCTCACGGACTTTGATTTCTTTGATCGATAGGCAACATGAAAACAGAACTAAAAACTGGGCATGACTCATTAGCAACCATAGCGACCTTTCTGGGAGGAATACTCATGACAACACGAGAAACATCGTCGAAACCGGCATTAGTCCAAAACTCGATCAAAGAAACAACATAATCCAAGGTCAATAGTACCATAAGCCAAACATATACAAACATAGGAATAAATCACTTTCCGAAACCATTATTTCCTTAAAATTTTAAAACCCACCTATGTCACCTTATGAACTATCACATGTGAGTTCATTCAGTCTCGCTCACATCATCTGTAAACAAGTTCCCCTACGCACTCTTCGTACATACCCACACACGTGTGACCCTCCAAAAGGAGCTCCCAGGTTTAAACACTTATTTCCTTACCAAATCCAAACCCATACCATATTGTTCCCAACCAATAAACTTTCTATTTAAAAACTCACTTTACTAATTTCATAAACAACTTGGATGAAACCCCTTTTTTCATTTCGAAAACACTTTCATTTTCAACACACACACACGGAGACTGAGTTCAATATGAAACACAACCAACTATAAACCATCAGAATAAGGGACTAGTGTCTGTGTTTAACCCGGAGACATAGTGGTGAGCCATACCCCAAGTAAGACATAACACTAAGAGGGCCTTAAACTGGGCACTTGGACTCTACATGGGTCACCACCCCACATGAGGCCGCAGTGTGAACCAACTCACTCTCATTGTCATCCCTCAATCCAAAATAACCAATGAAAAAAGGCTCAAATACCAGACTAACCCTGGAAACTCAGGTCTCATTGCGAGCGGTGGTGATCAGGCACCAACCCGTAACTTACCTCCTGAGACTCGACAGTTCTATATCTCTTTCTTCCAGACATCCCCAATAACACGTGCCTCCTCTGATACCATTTTGACATGAACCAGCCCGGGTCGACCCTAAACCGGTCACCCGAGCCGGCCCGAGACATGGCCCGAGGGGCATTCCGGATCCACCCAGGATGGCAACTAGTGTCGTGCATCCAAGTCAAACCATGGGAACTATTTTCCACATAAAAGATAAAAATAAGTAAATAAGAATAAATAGATCAAAAGAACTAAACTCTAGCAGTGAAAAGAAATAAAACCAAACAGAAGACGTACCTCCACATGACCCTTCGGTCACCTCCCAGCCAAGGCCAACATGCTCCAAATATGAGCAACTCAGCCCAGAAAACTTGAACGAGGGAAACCAGTGACTGAAATGATAAAATAGGCGTGATCATTAAAATACTCAGTAGGGATTCCAAAGGAAACCACAAAATCCAACCAAGACCACTATCCATAAACAAACCCAAAAAAACACTCGTTTTCACATTCAAAGATAAAAAATAGGGTTTTCATATTTTGATGGAAAAAAGGGATCCTGATTTACCATATCAAAAACCAACACACGCCACAACCCGTTTCCCCAACAATGCATTTCTTGAAAACTGAATTTCAAATCCATGTTTATCACATTTCTGAAAAAGAAGAATAGGACAAAAGTAAATGCTAGAAACCAAGTGCAAGTAAAAGTAAACAAGTAGATATAAGCAATAACCATGGTTGATACTAGACATCCCTATAAAACCCCTGGACGTACTCGGGTTTAGACTACCTACCGGCATGGTACTCCACAGTCAATAACCAACTGGCCCTCCTAATAGCCAACCAGTGGCACACCCCACAAGGCCTACCTACCAAGGGGGGACTAACCCGTCTAATCAGGGTTATCCAGCAATCGTCACTCGATTCAATAAAAGACACCCAAGAACCCACTATGGTTTTGATAATACTGTGTAAGTGGGAGGACCTCGCACACATGACTCACCTCACCGCACTTTCCAACCCCTTACACGGACACCACTACACGACAATCCTCGAAGGGAAGTCCCCCTGTAGATATTCCCCACAAATATGCATATATGAAATTCTTTCACATTCAACAAGGTGCCAACCAGGCCTTCACAACATGCGCAGTTTACAAATGTTTCGTAAACGAGTTAAGTTGCTAATCAGGCACCCACATTTTTCCCAAAAGTCAGTGCAAACACATTATTTTCAAAGATTCAACACAAATATTACAATTGTGTTGGAAGATCCAAATAGGCCTTTAAGAAAAACGACAATCTAACTAACACCAAAAGCCAACCGGTCCAGCTTCTTTCCGTTCCCTTTAAAACAACACATTATTTTCTCTGAAACCTAGTTTTTAGTATACATATCTTTAATGTGTCATTTTCATTTGGAGGCACATCCATGTGTGCACCTAGTGCTCCCATGGATGTGACAACATCCAATGGAACCTATAGTTTTTAGAAGAATCACTGTAAAATAATCTTTCATAAAACACTTTAGCATTGAAACGAAACTCAAATCTTTCACAACACTTTATAAAAGAAAAATGCATCTTTCAAAACAACCTCCATTTCCAAATCTTTTCTAAAACAACATACTGGTTAGTCTTTTTGTTAAAAAAACACACTAAATCAATTTTACATTTCCAGAACACAATCACTATCAATTGCTACCAAACACATCACAAAGAAATTGATTAAACTTTACCAAGAACCTATGCATTTCATATAAACCAACATCAAAAGCCACTTTCAGAAATTCAACACAGTAATATTACTAAGACAAATGTTGTTCATAAATGCGATAGGGATGCAAATGATATAAAAGTATTGATTGAAAACATTCAAGTGCTCAAGGTTTGAATCAAAAAAGGAAATGGTTAGAAACACCTACCTCAAACAAATGTCACGTCAAGATTTCTAACTCAAGCAGCAGCTCGCTCGCACGCACGCTCTTCCATATATATATATATATATATATATATATATCTTTAAACTGATGCACGTGTTCCCCACGCCATGAGGGAACACGCACACAGAAGATATATATATCTATACATATCCATACCTGGGAACATGCGTCCACACCTTCGAAACCAACCGCAACTCACTATGATAACTCCTCGGGACTCAAAACACCACAAATCCCTAAAATAAATTTAATCCAAATAAAGGAATCAAGATCCGATTCAAAAACCAATTCTATAGAAATCACCAAGTTCACAAGTAACACTCAAACCAAATATGCACCATTTTTATAAAACAACACTAAGGGAAACTCCCTCAAAATCACATCAATTTATGTTAACATAAACATAATTAAAAAATCGCAACAAAGACCAATTTTAACCAATTCCACCAATGCCAAAACATCACAAAAGATGTAAAAGGATACCATAGGGATGTGAAGCACATTTTAAAAAATTAAAAAAGAAATATTTTTCACGTAAACAAGAATAACACCGTTGATGCATGCTGACATAAACTAGGAACCAACTCTGGACCAGATAAAGACCTCAAGGGTCTGCAACTCAATTCACAATTAAATTAGAGTAAGAATATATAACAAATTATAAATATATCTTTACCCAAATATCAGCGAGGGGAAACGAGATCACACCCGAGAAAGGTGAAGGTGCTTCGAAGAGGGTTGGGTCACGCCGGAACAATTCGGAGGCGCGCACATGGGTTCGGGTCGCACTGGAACAAGGAGGAGGTGCTGTGTAGGGGTTCGGGTCGCCGGAAACACGTCGGAAAGGGTCTGGTTCGCCGGAAACGCGCAAGAAAGGGGTCGGGTTTGCCGAAAATGCACCGAAAAAGGGGGTCGGGTTCGGAGGAGCATCAGTGGCTGACGAATGGACCGTGGCGGTTTGCCGACTAGATTTGGACAAGAGGGGGTGGCGCCGGCGCGGTCGGGTGACAGAGAAGGGGTGGCCGACGGCGGGCTGGCGGAGGCGTACGGCGAGGCAGAGGGTGAGCCAGGGGGATGGCGTGGAAGGGGGAGGAAGGTCCAGCCGGGGAAGGGCTCACGTGGGGAAGGCGAAGCCGGAGTGCGGCCAGAGGGATGCCAGTGGAGGGGAGCGGGGTCTGGTGGGGAAGTCGCGGCAGGGGGGAGAGGACGACGGGGAAGGGGGTGCGGCCTGCGGCAAGCCAAGGGGAAAGGGGGGGGGTTGCGCTCAAACCCTAACCTGAGCCTCTTTTTTTCTTTTTCTTATAGTAATAATAATAATAATTATTATTATTATTATTATTATTATTATTATAAACATATATACATATATATTAATATATATAAACATATATAAACCCACTTATATAAACATAGATACACATATACATATATATATATATATATTAACATATATATAACATATATAAACATATATGACCGTATATATAAACATATATACACATAATCATATAACGTTAAAACATATTTATTTATAAACATATGTATATATATATATACACATATAAACACATATACACATACATATATATATATATATACACAACGTTAAAACATAAACACATACAAACGTAGATACACATATATATATATACATATATAAACATATAAACATACATATACATATATCTACACCCATAACGTTAAAACTAAATGACCGTGCGGTATTTGTGCATTGTACGGTACCCAAGCGGACAGTGTGTCTGCACGTACCCAAGCGGGCTACGCATATTAAACGCATAGTGTTTGCGCACTATCCCAAACCATAAACTCATCCAAACATTAAAGATTTAAACCGGGACTCACCCGCACATAGGCAAAAACACCTGACACCAAGAGAAATAAATTAAATAAAAAGAATAAAAAATGGGTGTGACAATGGTTGTTATTATTAAGTAAATTTTGGTTCAATAACATGAATATAATTTTTTTGTGAATTGTAACTTTTGAATTTTATTTACCTCGATTAAATGTAAATAGGGTAATTTTAGTTAAAAATATTATAATAATAGGAAATTACCTTAACATTTATCCTAACGTTATTGGATGAGTCATGGATGACCATGGGCATCCTTGGGTCGATTTTGGGACCCCATGGAGCCACTTGGGAGTGATAATGACACTTTATATTAATTAATTTAATGTAAGGAAAAAATGATAGAAAAAATATCGTTTATTAAATTAATTTTTACATGGATTTATATAAGATATCATTTCGACTATAAATATTATTTGGAAAGATAAAATCTTTCCTACATCATATTATTTTTTGTATAATTTTTAGATATCAAATAAATTAAATTATTTATGACACAAAAATGATGCATATTATACCTCATTAATAAATGATTTAAACAAATAAGATTATAAATAATAAAATAACATCCAAAACCTATCCAATTATTATTAGATGAATTTATTTGGACCCCAATTAATCTTATCTTTGACCTTAATGAGTTTTGGACCATTAGAAACCAAAAATAATTATATAATAAAATAATATTTTCACACTTTCCTAAAGAACCCCTCCCCACTTATAAAAAGCACTCACTTCTAACCCATTCCTTACAACTATCAAGCCCCTTGGCTCAACCAACCCCTGAATATACTTTTATTTTTTTATGAGAATGATTTGAACTATAATTACATACACAACCATCTATTGGGTAATGAACATACTGTTTCTGTGGATGACAAACTAACACCTCACGAGATGATGATTGTTCAATTATCTCCAACAGCCTCTTATGTGACCATTATGATGACACTATATTTATATATGATATATATTTTCTTTATTTTTTATTTATGCTTCTGTATTTTTTATTTATTTCATAACTTAATGGTTTCAATTATAAGTAAACGTGATTATTTCATTTGAGGAAGTGCGGACTACCGCCCCCTCAAACTGATATGACTTGTTTATACCATAAATGGGACCTATAACAGATGATGTTATTGAAATTATATATGATATTATACTATAATTATAATATTACTATTAATCATTAAGTTGTAATTCAATTAAAATATGAAATAGAAATGAAATTAGTGTTCATGCATACGTACGGCTTACCATCTCCATGAACGGTGCATTTCATTTTGTATCACCAAATATTATGTCTTGTTATAAATACATATATAATATATATATATATATATATATATGATATATATGATATCTAAATAATTAATATCAATATGGAGATAACAGACTCTTGAACACATAGGCAACTTGTAATTATAAGGTCTTCCTTTTTTACTCAAGTGCCAAATATCGACAAAATGACATTTACTAACATAAATGATTATATAATGTTTATAACATGGTAATAGGTGATATAAGAAGAATAATATACATTAAAAGGGTTATTAAATATGTAAAAATTAACTTAAGTTTATTATTCAGGAAGAACAAGGAACATACAAGTCGGTATGGGAATGAGGTAAGGGATTTCTTATCTCACTTTTAATTTTGTGAGATTTCCATTGTTGGACACTTATTTATTGCATGTGGTGTATTGTGTACTAAAATTTGATATATATTATCATTATTTTTTTATATTCATGGTATTCTGTTATTCATTTTCTGGTTATTAACTTTTGGTCTTACAACTCGATTGATTACAATGTGGTAATGAGTTTTCATTTCACTTTTTATTCCTGTGAGATTCATGATATATTTACCACTATTGACTTTTTGTGGTTTATGTACATCCCATTATTGTATTATTTATGTAATATACTTTAATTTATGGGTATTTACATCTTTATTTTATTTTCCTTCTTTGATGGGGAGTATTTTTCATAAGTTACCAAATCGATAAGGGATCCTTTCACCCTCCTCTTTTTAAAAGGATTATTTTTGTTATGCCATTTAATTTACATCTTCTAATATTGGGATATGTTCTTCTATATCCTTATTACTATAAATTCTATCCCCATGTGATGATATTCCGATTTCTCTCTCATGAACTCATTTTCACAATTTTAAGGTGATGTTGTTAGGTAGTCAAATTTCTGTAAGAGAACTTTTTATCCCAATTTAAAATCTATGGGTTAAACTTATACTTCTTGATTATGTCATGCTATGAATATGTTTGAAAGAACTCTGATTGTTTTACAATTAATATCTAATTATATTGGGTTTATTCTTATTTTTCACACATAATTATGTAATTTATTTATCCTTAATCTAAGGATACCGTCTTTATAAGGGATTTCGTCTCAATTTACATTTTATTGAGACTTCATTGTTGTTATAGACCAATTCACATTTATATGGTGTTAATACTGACCTTTAGAAGATTATATCATGAATCCCTTTATTTTAATGATATTATAATGTTTTTATTAATGTTATTCCTCGATTATTTGTATTCATGCATCTCTCATTTGGTTAGGAACTTTTTTACTAAAACATCGTTTTAAATGTTCTAAATATATATTCTTCTAAATCCTTCTCATTAATTTCCATTTTTTAAAAATGGTTTTAAGGATTTATTTATATGGACATTAATGTTTTAAATTTTTAATTCATTTCAAAACATCAAAATGGTATGGGACAATTTGAATCAAAAATATATTTATTAAATGTTTTAAATGGTTTTAAAAATGGTTTGATAAAGCATTGATTATGCCAATATCATGAAATGATATATTGTAATTGCAATGTGGAAATGTTATCTTTATATTACGATTATGATATGAGTTATGATTATGGGGATTGGGAATTGTTTGTGTATATGGGCGGTTCCGTGATAAACCCAGGGCGGGTGAGCCCGAGAGAGCATTTCAATACATTGGGTAACATGTAGGAGGTAAAAATCAATGTCTCACATAAGAAATTTAGGGAATATATTGTGACGGGTATTCCATTTTTGACTCCCTATGTAGCTTTGATAGCTACAATTTAATTATTTTATTAATTCCATCTCTCGCCTTTATGATTTATGATTTCTCTATGTTATTAATAAAACTTATGATTTCATGGGGTGTGTTATGATTAACAAGAATGGTTACATTGATTTGTTTTTAATGATGGGTTAATTTTTCTTTTAATTATTTTATAACACATACTGTGATTTTTATACTCATACCATGTTTTGAAATGTTTTTCATAGGACATGAAGATGAATAGGGTCAATGATGAGATCAAGGAAAAGTCATGGTGTCTAACACATGTAACTAGACATGTCTCTTTTTTTAAGAGTTTTTATTTTATGAAAAATGGATATTGGGTAGTAGTGTCAACATGTAATATTCAAGTTCTTATATAATATTTATGGCCGAATTCTTTAAAACTGTAATCCTGAAAAGACTATCAATGTGAAATTTTGGCATAATTGAAGATTATTTAATGTTTATGGTCGAGTCCTTATAATATATTTCAATAAACATATTTATATAATAAATTCCATATTATTTAATAATATATACTTAGATTTATAATTCATGTGATGTTAATGGAATCAAACTGTTTCAAGGAGGCATTAGTCCACATGTCCACGAATGACCTTATTTCTTTTTAGTGTGTGAAAAAGATAATAAAGAAAATGATAAAGAAAATGATATATATAAATCTCTGTGTGTGAGTGTGTGTTTGTGTTTTTATAGACTAAATTGTTTCATTAAAAGCTTAAATATGTTTTTACAACAAATATGATTAATTATAATCATCGCATATAAATTACATGGATCATGTGAACAAATCACGTCGCATGGAGGGGGTGGTAGTCTACACTGCCTCAAATGATGTTATCTAATTCCCACAAAATGGAGAGTAAATGGGTATGTGTTAGAAAAAAATTTAAGAATAATAAATAAATTTTAAATATAATTTATGAAATATATAAACTAAGTGAACATCATATTTGACATCGTGAGTCGTTTTAATGTAAAAATGAATTACCATTTTTGTGTGAGGTAGTAGTTCATCATACATAAAAATAGTATGTTTGTTACCAATTAGATGGAATTGTATGTAATTGTACGTAGAACCCATAATATTATAACATATCAGTATATTTAGTATATTTTCTAATTTTATGAACATATAGGTAGAATATTTTATGTGGTGGAAAATTAAAGGAAATAAAAGATATTTTGGGAAAGCATTACATTGAAAATCGGGTATGTACATTTGGTTTATACCAAAATGATTCCTTGAATAATTTATGCCAAAACGGAGAAATAAAGGTTGAGGTAAAGGATTTTGGGAATATATATTGTCAAAAAATGTATTAAACAATGTGGATTCAGAAGTGTTAGGAATGGGGAGTGGTGGTGGGATTTTATAGTGGAGGAAAAGGACTCACGTGTTATTTTAAAAATAAGTTAGGTCTACCCATGTTTCGACCAATCTCAAGTCATATAAAACCATAAAAACTCAATAATAGAAGTTTAATGGATAATTTATGTCTATAAAATGGGTTTATTATAATTTTCTAGTTCATTTGGTCTCTTTAGATAATGGTTTAGTCCTTAGAAAGATTAATTTTTCCTCAGAAATTATAATTAATGTTAATTGTTTTCACTTAAATTATTAGTCAAAATAAAATTTTCAATTATTTATTAAAATTAAATTATTATATTTATAAATATGGAATAGATTTTTTAAAATTACAATAACATTGGTTTCATGAATTAATTTAAATTTTATCCAGTTAAAGTGATGACAATCCTGGTTTTTAATGTAAAAACATCCAAACTTTTGCTATATTTTCATAGTCAATTTAAAAGATAAAATGATTCCAATGATTTAAATTGTATAAATTGATCAAAATATGATATAATTAAACATTTAAACTAATTCAATATAAAATTAAAACTTAAGAATAAATCTGATGAAACATAATTTTTGAAATAAATTTTAGTTTTTTTTATTCAATAAAAATTGAAATGTTTCATAAAAATATCCTAAATTCACTTTAACCTAATTATTATATTTTTCATTCAAATATGATGTTTGTTTGGAAATATTAATACAATTAATGTTTAAAAATTCACATTTAAATTTTTTTTGGCATTAAAATGCAGTAATAATGCCATTATAAAAATACTGGTTTTTATGTGTAAAATAGACTTTGTTCTTTTCCTATCTCTTTCAAAACTAAAAGATGGTTATCAAAAATATTATTGAATATATAAAATATATATATTATTAATATCATTATGTAATTATAATTGATTATTTTTATTAAGACAGAGCACCTTTAGAATCGTATATATTATAATATTTCATTTTATATGTAATTGGATCTTATATTCATTTCAAATTAATTGGTAACTAACAAATTAATTTTATATTTATATAGAAAATATATTTTTATAATAAAATTAATACTATACATAAATTCTAGAATGAAATATAGGTTATATCTCAATATATTAAATATTAATATTTTAGTAATACATTGTTATTTGGTGAAACTCAGCTTGAGTGTAACACAAGATATCATGGACATTCTCTCTTGCATGCAATGAAATATATCAAAGAAGGCCGATCTTGCGTTCAATGAACACTATCGGTAAGTTTACTCTTCTTTTTATTGAAATATAACTTTTTTTCATTACAATATATAGAATATATTATATTCATTTAAGATTTTAATATATCAGGTTAATATATTACATTTTTACAGTTAGTGTCAGGTGTCATACATGATATCGAATAAAGGGTTCTTACATTAGAATTTTGTGTTTGCAAATATATCCACAAAAATTAAATTGAGTCCTCTCAATTTAAAAAATATATTGGTAATATATCATTTTATATTTCATGAGTTGAAATACCACATCATGAGAAGGGTTCATAAAACATCCTCTAGAAATGAAAAAATGGGAAGTACAAGGGTCACAATGAATAACATATAACTAAGTATCAAAGTAAAAGATCATTTATGTTATGTGAAAATACATTCTAAGAGGGAAAAATATATATATTTGTTAGGATTTTTTGCGTTCATAAATCACAAAAAAAAAAGTGAATGATAAATTTAATGTTGAGGGACTCAAATCCATAAATTGTTTACAATTAAGAGACCATTAGTTCAATAGAATTTAAGGTATTAGGACTACTTTTTTGTTTGATGATACTTTTCCTAATGTTGAGGAATTATTTTACTACCTATGTTTACTTTTTTGATATATTTAAATAGACTCAATTTCTACATATAATTTTGCATTGATATATTTTCCAGTTCATTCATAAATTAATATCTACGTATGAAGTACAAAAATACATTTCTAAAGGATGTTAAGGCCCCTAAATAACTAAAAATTCTTACTATTTTTCATTAACTATCTTCCTGAACAAATATGATTAATATATTTATATCTAATCTTAAAAAGTGATTCTATTGGTTCATCATTAACCATTATTCTAAAAATTTATTAACCAAAAATAATGAAAATAAATCTATGAAGGTGTGTAGGTCAGTGGTTGAAATGAAACCCTTATCGTCCTTTGGTTGTGATTTTAAGACTTGTGGCCTTTCCAAACATGATTTCTTGTCACTCAAATTATAGGTTTTCATTTTCTATGTACAAATTCATATAATTTACAAAATAAATATTATTTTCTTCCTTTAAATTTAATCACTAAATAGACTACTAATTATCATTTTCAATACATCTCCAATACATAAATACTTTATCCATTTATTTTCACATAGGTCTTCCATGGTGTAGGTATTATCCATAATAAAATTTCTAGGATTTATAAATCACAACACCATATATTAAATATAAAACAACTTATTTTTAAACTAGGTTATTCATTATTAACAATGTTCATAGTGATTTATAAAAAAATTGTAAAATATCCTATGAATATCCCCCAGGAGTGTCAATCCAGATGTACGGTAAATCCCATTGTCGTATACTATGATACCCAATTCAGGATCAGAACACCTTGTATGATTTATTACCCCTATGTACATCTATGGCATAACCACATCCACTTTTAGTATCCTGACAGTGCTTTATTTCTTTGAATGACCCTGAAATCTCTACCTTAAAAAATGACATGTTATTATTTTATACATATCCTCAAATTATACCTTAGGGTTATGTTTTACACCCTATTTTTTCATTAATCTTGTTCCCAATGTTTCTACTAAACGTCCTTTAAGTCCAACTATAGTGACTAGACCCTAGATAGCCCAATGTTTGTTTCTGATATCAATTAAATTATCATCATTTCAAGGAATCAAGCCCCACAGGACAAATTAGTTGGGTAGTATTAGTATACAATATACATACATGAAAAAATAATACAACAATAACAACATAATTTCATGTCTTATTTGATTAAAACTCTAATTCATCTATTAAATCATATCATGTTTTTAAAAGTACGCATCTTGGATTCTTGAGGAGTGAACCATAATAAGGGTGAGATGAAATACTCAGTAAGAGTAAAGTAAATCATAAATAAAATGACAATGAATCAATGATAATAATGGATATGGAAATGTAAATAAATTAACATACATTCCATGTAACCAATAAACTAAAATGATAAATAATTTTGTTATGTAATAAATGAAAACAAATTATATTCAATTAACTAGATGAGGTGTGATCAATATAGAAAGGTATAAAACTAAAACACATGTCATTTAATCAATGAATAGAAAATGAAATGTTTCCATTGAAATTTTGATGCAAAATTTCATGGATGAATAATAACTAAAAATTAATAAAGGAAATGATTAATTATTGGATGGAATGATTCATAGGAATATGTAACAATTACCAAAAAGGGACATTTTATAGATTGGAATTTGAGACATTATTTCATCCCATGAGACTACAGATGTTTAGAGGGGATTTCATTAAGATTCCCCAACCCAAAGGACTTGTCTTAAGTAGTACCCAACATATTTATTGCATATAAAAGGAAATCCTCATATCAATTTTACAATATTATTTATTAAATATCCAAATTAAATATTTTTTAACCCTCTTTGCGATAATTATTTTAATAATCACAAATCATTGTTTTTATATGTCAATTTAGTCATATATTCAATTCGTTATAAATGTGTTTATATATGTTTAATCATGTCTACAAATGTTTATATATGATTATTTATGGTCCACTATTGACCTGGATGTCTTCTATATTACACAGACACTTTGTGGGAATTTCATATTTTTGACTCACCGTTAGTTATATTCTTGAGTCACCGATGACAACGGTCGCACCGATGACAGCGATCGCATAGATGACAACAGTCGCACCGATGACAATAGTCGAACTGATGACAACGGTCGCACCGATGGTAACAGTCACACCGATGACAAAAGTCTCACCGATGACAATGGTCACACTGATGGCAAAGGTCTCACCGATGACAACAGTCGCACTGATGACAACGGCCGCACCGATGACAATGGTCGCACCGATGACAACGGTTGTACCAATTACAATGGTCACACCAATGACAACGGTCTCACTGATGACAACGGTCGCAGTGATGAAAAATGTCTCACCGATGACAACGGTCTCACCGATGATGAAGGTCCCACTGATGACGAAGGTCCCACCGATGACAATGGTCACACCAATGAAAATGGCTGCACTGATGACAACGGTCACACCGATGATACAAATGTCTCACCAATGCTAATAAAATGATCTACCAAAGATGATGATGATCAAATGACCTACCAAAATTGATGCTGATCACATGACTGACCGAAGACGATGTTGATCCCATGACACACCGATACCGATGAAAACTCAAATGACCTACCAATTTCATGACTCACCGACGGTCATAAAAATGTTTGAATTTTTTTATTAACTCTTAATTAATTACAATAGTTATATTTTCTTAGTTTAATGCACCTACTATTAATTAATGTTGGTTGTTGGATGTCAGGGAACTGTACCTCGTACTAGTCAAAAATTAATCATTCCTTTTACCAGATCTCAAGGAATAAAAAGGAAAATCTATATGCAGTAAATATATATGAGGACAATGAGACACAAACAAACACAGAAAGCGACACATAAGAAGAAAAGGGTTTGCGTGTCTGTAGAGGATGACGGAACAAAAAAAAATAACTTGAAGAAGTCCTATGAAAACCAAAGAGCTTCAAGAAGATCATTCACCTGGAACAAAAAATGAAGCCATGTTGTTGTGCCTACTGAACATCATATGCACAAGGCTGATCAAATGTAGCTGAGAAGACCAACGACACTCTGTTTTGTGTCATCCTCACCCGAAAGGACTCAAATAACATCTACAACATCCAAATGAGTCCAGAGCTCATCTGGAATCACTCAGAGCATTATAAACACATTATATATTTATATTCTCTGTAGTGAACCTTTGTTTAACATTTTGAGTAGTGTGTGTGCATCTTTTTGTTTATACACACACTGAATCCTAGGATGAATTGGATGATACTAAATCCTTACACTTAAACTTTTTCCACCTTATTGTATCCCACTGTGTTTTGTGGAAGAGGTCAATTGTGACATGGACAGCATGTGTGCTGTTGTTTAGTTTTCCCATGTAGAACTATGGTAGAGGTCTAAGGACCGGAACAGTCTGAGTACTATTGTAAAACCCTCGATCCACGGTGTGGATCATAGTTTATATAAACAACTTGAGAGTACTATGTCTCGTCTTGAGACTGAACCTCTTGTTTTATAACTACTATTCTTTTTACCATTGTTAAAACTTTTCTGAATATTTCACTGCTAAGTACTTTAAATATAAATCGGTTTTAGAGTAACTCTGATAGTTGAACTAGAATTTTCTTGTAATTTTTGTGAACCAGTAAGTTAGTTTCAAAAGCTAAATTAATCTTCATATTAGGTTAACTAATAAGTAATCAATATTTGAGAAGCTAATTGAACATTTTAAATCTTTATAAATTCACTATATTTTAACTTGTTTTATGAATTGGGGGGTTTTAATACAAATATATTAAACAAAAATTTTAATTGGAAATCAATTCACCCCCCCCCCCCTCTTGAGTTCCCAGTCTGACCAACATTTGGTATCAAAGGGAGGTTGTATAGTTATATGTTTTTCAAAACACTCTGTTTGTGAATCATTTTCAAATGTGATTTTAGTTATGTCTTAAATATCTCAAAATTTCTGTTAATTCTAAATATTTATATATTTACATATCTTTCTAAAACATAGGTATTATGGAAAACATATTAGAAGGTGTAGCTACCAACAGACCACCCTTCTTTAATGGTGTTAATTATGCCCAATGGAAACTAAAAATGAAAAATCGTTACGAAAGTATGGGATTTGTTATCTGGACTGCCATGGAGACTCAATATAAAATTCCTAATACTGAAAGAACTACATGGGATGAACCTAATAAAGTTACTTACAGTAATAATTGTAAAGCAATGAATGGTCTATATTGTGCTTTAGGTGATGAAGAATTTAATCGAATATCTTCTTGTAAAACTGCTTATGAAATCTAGGATACTTTGGCTATTTCCTAGGATGGAACAACCAATTTTAAGGAAATGAAATTGAATACCTACACTATTAAGTTTTATAATTTTAAAATGAAGCCCGATGAACCTATTTCTGACATGTATCTTAGGTGAAACTAAATTATAAATACAATGATCTCACTTGGAAATTTTTTTTCTTGTAATAGAGAAAATCAGGAGTATACTAAGATGTCTTCCAGACAGATGGAGTGGCACATCAGTTTCAATTAGTGAATCACGTGACATTAGTACTTTTCCTTTAAAGGAACTCATTGGTAAATTAATGATGTATGAAGAAGAACAAAAGGTAAATATAGAAGAAGATGATGAACCTAGAAAGAAATTAGTAGCCTTCAAGAACTCTACTTCAAAAATCTAGGACAAAGAAAAACTAAAGATGTAAGTGATAATTCATGTAGTGAAGAATGTGGATCTGACAGCGATGCTGAAATGTCTCAGATAGCTAGACGATTTAAGAAGTTTTATTGGAAGAATATGTTTTTCAGAAAATCAAACTATAATGGGAAGTGTGACAACCATGGTCTTTGGAAGAAATATTTGGAAAAGGACTGATAAGTGTGATGAAATAGTCTGCTACGAACTCCAAAGGAAGGGACATGTGAAATCTAACTGCCTGAAATTAAAGTACAAGAAGAAATATGAGTACAAGGAAAACAAATATAAGAAATCTATGAAAGAAACTCGGAGTGCTTCAAAAGACAGTTCATGTGATTCTGATTCCACCCAGGATGAGAAATATCAAAAATCCAATATGTGTTTCATGACGAAAACATCTAAGGTAACATTGGATATTCCTGTGTTAAACTCTTATTATTCTAGAGATAATTCTGATTCTGAAAAAATGTCTTGTGAAGATTTATTTTAATACTTTAATATGCTATAGGATACTTGTAATGAGATGAAAGATAAGTATAAAGCCTCAATGAAGCAATATGCATTAGCTATCACTTTACAATATGAACTAGAATTAGAAAAGGAAAAGAATTCTCAACTACTCAATGAGAATAGTGAACTGAAATTTTCTTATGAGAAACTCAAGAATGATTTGGAAAAATATATAAATGGAAAGGAAATACTTACAAAAATTCTAGGAAAAACAAGTGGAAGAAAATTATACTACTGTTTTAGGTTATCAACCTAGACAGAGACAGATCACAAAAAATAAATTTATTCCTAAACATGGAAAGTCTGCTGCTAGTTCTAGTTCTGAAAATTTTTATGCCTCAACTAGATATTCACATGGTTATAGATCAAACAATATTTATCATTCAATGTCTATTGAATCTATTGATTATATGAAACCCATTAGACAAATATGTGTACAGAAAGCATTATTTGCTAACATGTCTGGACCCAACAAAATCTGGGAACCAAAATCATTTTCTATCTATAATTTTTTTGTTGGAAACTTGCTTGAAAAGTTCATGTAGGAAGACATGGTATTTAGACAGTGGATTTCTAAGACACATGACATGAGAATTTTCATGCTTTAAAAGATTAATCAAGGTTAATAAAGGATATGTCACAATTGTTGATAATTATAAAGGGTAAATCATCAGCTTAGGAAAAATTGGTAACTTGGATTCAATTTTGATTCCAAAGGTTTTACTTAATGATGGACTAAAATATAACTTGTTAAGAATTTCTCAGCTATGTGATAATGGTTTTAATGTCAATGTTGAAAATGATTCTTTAATTGTTATTAATTCTAAAAATGCTTTAGTATTTTCTACCTTAAGAAATGAAAATGTATATACTGTAGATTTGAATTCTTTATCTAAGCAGAACATTACTTGTTTAAATGCTATTCATAAAGAATGTTGGCTTTGGAATGGAAGATTAGGACACTACAATATACATTCACTCAGCAAACTAACTATGAAGAACTTGGTTAGAGACCTACATAAACTTGAATTCCCATCTGAGAAAGTTTTTAATCCATGTGAAACGGGAACGCAACATAATGTTTCTGTCAAATCAAACAAAGAAGTTTCAACTTCTCAACCTCTTCAGTTGGTTCACATGGACTTGTTTGGACCTTTTATAGTTTCTAGTTTTAATGGGATGAACTATTTTTATGTTATAGTAGATTACTTTTCTAGATATACTTTGGTATAATTTTTATCTCACAAAAGTGAACCTTGATCTTACATTATTAAATACTCCAAGTCTGTAGAAAACCTTAGTGGACTTAAGATTAAATCCTTGAGAAGTGATTATGGTCGTGAGTTTGAAAATCATGAGTTTGAATCTTACTTCTCATATAATGGCTATAACCACAACATTTCAGCCCCTAGGAAACCTCAACATAATGGTGTAGTAGAAAGAAGAAACAGAACCCTTCAAGAAATTGCACGAACTATGATAAATGAATATGATTTACAAATTTATTTTTGGGCTGAAGCTGTCAATACAGCCTGTTATATCATAAATAGAGTCTTGATTAGACCTGTTCTTAAGAAAACCCTTTATAAGCTTTGAATAATAGGAAACCTAAAGTTAGTTACTTCAGAGTTTTTGGTTGCAAAGTCTTTATTTTTAATACTAATGATAATCTAGAAAATTTTCCATCCAAGAGTGATGAATGAATCTTTTTAGGAAATTCAATTACCAGCAAAGCCTATAGAGTTTTTAATAAGAAAACCAAATGTGCGTAAGAATCTATTAACATCAAATTAGTTGAAATTGATCCACATGAAACTAAACCTTCTCTTAAAAATATTGAAGAAGATTTTTCTATTTAGTAGATTAATGATAAATTCAGTGAACCTATTGTAAAGACAACCAGCTGTGTAAATACCTCAGATCCTCCTTCTGATGAACTGAAATCTAGTGAAGAACCTGAAATTTATAATCCAACCTTTACTAGATCAAACAGGATTCTAAAGAACCGTCCTCTAAATGAAATTGTATGTAACCTAGACGGATGAACACAAACTAGATATTCTCTGAGAATTTAGGTTGAACATCAAGCCTTCATTTCACAACTATTACCTAAAAATTTCAATGATGCAATCAATGACGAATTTTGGGTATTGGCTATGAATGAAGAGTTAAATAAATTTGAAAGGGAAAAATTCTATGAATTAGTAGAAATACCTAAGGAAACATTGACCATAAGTACTAAATGGGTATTAAAAAAATAAATTTCATGAATCTGGAAACATCATTAGAAACAATGCTAGATTAGTTTCACAAAGTTACAACCAGGAAGAAAGAATAGACTATAAAGAAACCTTTTCACCATTAGCTAGATTGGAAGCCATTAGGATGTTACTTTCTTATGAATCTCATTTGAATTTCATGTTATATCAAATGGATGTCAAATGTGAATTTTTAAATGGTTTTATAATTGAAGATGTATTTGTTGAACAACTACCTGAATTTACAAACATCAATTTTCAAAATCTTGTTTTTAAACTTTATAAAGATTTATATGGTTCAAAAAAGGCTCCAAGATCTTGGTATGATAGACTTACAAATTTTTATATCTATAAATGTTTTACTAATGGAATTTCAGATCCAACTCTTTTTATTAAAATAATTTCTAAGGATATTTGGATTTAAAAATCTATGTTGATGATATTATCTTTGGATATTCTAAAAAATTTTATGTACAGATTTTTAAAAGATTATGCAAAATGAATTTGAAATGAGTTTAATGGGAGAACTGAAGTATTTTATTGGATTTAAAAATTTTCAAAATAAATATGGTATTGTTTTAAACCAAATTAAATATAAAAATAATCTTTTAAAACGTTTTGGTTTGGATAGTAATAAGGGAAGTGATACACCTATGAGTACCACCTGTAATCTGGATGATGATGAAACTGGGAAACTAGTTGATCAAACCAATTATAGAGGTATGATTGGAAGCTTACTTTAACTTGCTGCTAGTCGACCTGATATCATGTTTAGTGTATGAATGTGTGCATGATTTCAAGATAATACTAAATAATCTCATTTACTTGCTGTTAAAAGGATTTTCAAATATCTTAAACATACTACCAATTTAGGTCTGTTTTATCCAAAAGGAAAATCCTTTGACTTATTGAGTTATTCAAATGTTGAATTTTCTGGTACAAGTTAGATAGGAAGATCACATCTATAACATGTCATCTTTTGGTAATGTCCATGGTATCTTGGTGTAGTAAGAAACAGAACTCTATTGCATTGTCTACTGCTGAAGTAGAATACATAGTTGCTGGTAGTTGTTGTACATATATTATGTGGATGAAACACACTTTATTGGACTATGTATATCAATTTGGACCTATGTATATAAATTGTGATAACACTAGGGAAATTAAAATCTCTAAGAATCTCGTGTCTCACTCTATGACTAAGCACATTGATGTCTGACATCACTTTTTGAGAGATCATTATCAAAAGGGTGATATTTATCTAGAGTTTATTGACTATGAACATCAATTGGTGGATATTTTCATCAATCCCTTAAGCTCTAAAAGGTTCGATTTAATTAAAAAAGAGTTAGGTATGAGAGATTAGTGAAACCGATTTGTGAAACCAATCAGTGAAACCGATCTGTGAAACGGATCTATGAAACAGATCTGTAAAACTAGTCAGTGAAACCGATCAGTGAAACTGATCTGTGAACCCCATTAGTGAAACTAATCTATGGAACCAATCAGTGAAACCAATATGTTAAAATGATCTGTGAAACTGATCTGTGAAACCGATCTGTGAAACTGATCAGTTAAACTGATCTGTGAAATAGATCTATGAAACCGATCTCTGAAACTGATCAGTAAAACAGATCAGTGAAACCAATCAGTCAAACCGATCAGTGAAACCGATCTGTGAAACCCATCTGTAAAACCGATCTGTGAAACCGATCAGTGAAACCGATCAGTTAAACCGATAAGTGAAATCGATCTTTGCTACCGTTTAAGTTGTAAATTATATGAAACCATTATAGTTTATCAAAACGATGTTGTTTAACTTAATCTATAGTATATTTAATATTGTAACCCTAAATGATAAACTTAATGACCTGTGTCTATTTCATTTCTTGAGAACTGTTTACCATCCATCTCCCGCTGAACTCCACTTTTTCTGAATCCCAAACCTTTTGATCCTTTTGAACCTCTCGAACCTCCAAATGGAAAATCAGAAGTGAAAAGACAAGGAATTTTAAGGTTCCCCTACTTTGAAATGTGCTCGAGGAGAATCGAGAAGCACTAGTCAAATGTCTGTGAACCCGAAACCTGAGACTCGGGTGATCACCGCAGAAAAGGATGTATGTTCTGAATGGGTTCTATCCAGTAAGTCTGCACTTTTGAAACTGTTGGAGATGCATGAACAAAAATAATTGCTCTGTAATAATTACCGAGTATACTACCCAAATCTAGTGCATGAGTTTTGTCGGAATTTAAGTATTGAATTAGATAGAGCAGAAGCTACAATATTATCTTCAGTAGTCAAAGGGAAGAAGATTACTTTTTCATCAAACCAATGGGATGAGTGTTTTGGGACTACTTCACAAAGGTATGTATGAGGATTATACTGGTAATATTCTTCCTACCATGGAATATTTTTCGTATGAGTATGCTCTAGAGATGTTGACAAGCATAGCTGAATCCATAAGAATAACAACTATTGAGTTATATGGAGAAAGAAGAATCTTTTTTAAGATTATCCAGCACCAAATCTATCCTAGAAAGGTTGATTTTTCGATTGTGAAATATCAAGATGTTTCTTGTTGTTTTATATCCCAATGATGAGAATATCAACTTGTGTAGATACATTACTATTCATATTGCTGAGATGGTAAATCCATCCAAGAAAGATACAACCTTGTTCTATTCTGTGAAAGTCTATACTATGTTAAAATCGTTGGGTTGTGTTGAAGATGGAGATGAGTGTATCTCATATAGTAGCAGTTTTTTTGTTAGCAAGGATATCTGAAAAAGAATAAAAATTAATTGGAATCCATGGACGAAGAAATGGGTTGCTGATGAAGATAGTTTTTATGAACCCTTCAATCATACTGGCCACTCCAAGATACCAAAGGGGATGATAGAGCGTATTTTTTAACCTGATGAGGAAGTTGTCTATTCTGATGAGGAAGAATAAATAGACATTCCTTAAGAAACTGGAGAGTTTACTAAGAAGGAAACAGGGGAAGCTTGAGATGATGATGATGTGGATACTGAAAAGGAACCTGAGTCACCTCCTGATGATAGGAGTAATCCTGATATAGTAAGTACTAAGAAAATAATGGAATTTGGACCATCAAGTTCACCTCTTATGTTACCTGAGTCAGAACCTCTTCTAGGTGATGAAGAAGAAGCTGACACTAAAGTATCAAATTCTGAGAAGTATGAATCTAGTAGAAAAGACATTACCAATGAGACTTTGTTAAACAATATTTGAAATGGTGATGATGATGATGATGATGATGATGATGATACAAATTCTCGACCTGTGGATGGTCACAATCTGATCCAAGATGATCCACAACCTCAATTAGATGAGCAAGAAATTTTTCTTGAGGCTGAAAGGACAGTGCATATTGTGATTGATGTAAATGGGGAAGACTCTCATGAAAATTCTGGTAAAGATGATTTTTTAAATCCTAGGTATACCTATTGTAATGATGCATGTAAAGAACACCAAGGTTTGGTGGTACTAGGATTGGATTATTAATAGGAAGAGGAAGAAGGAGTGAATATTGCAGTGGTAAGCCATCCAGTTAAGGCTGGACCATTTATTGAGGAAGTACAGGTGACCATAGAAAGACATGATCCTTCTATTTCTCGATCTGATTTTGACAGTTTTAATTATGATTTGCTCCACGCAGTTAGAAATAAAATGAAAAAGGAATTATCTAATGCTCTTGCTCCTTCTCCTGTGAATATATTTGAGGCAGCTATGGATTCTATAACTCTAAGAGTGGTGCGTATTATTAATCTAGACCTGTGCAATACTGGTGAAATGATTGGCAGGAACACTGCCTCTCTAAATCTAGTGCTTAAGGATTTGGGCGGTGACTTAATATCTCTGTCAGGTAAATATAGATCAAACTTCATTTCTATGATGGATATCTTGAGGAACTCGATAGAACACCAAAAGAAATCTGAATTGATAAAACCGAAGGTTGAGATAACTCAGATTGTTGCTCATGCTAAATCCTCCAAAGTGACCATGATCACTGGCCATGAGATTAATGCCTTGATATATGCTATAAAAGAAGTGTAAGCAGCACATGTACATATTCTAGATTTGGACTCGTTGAAAAAGATGAAAGAAAATAGTGATCATATTCACAAAATGGTGAAGCTGTATTCAGCTAATGCTACTCAAGCTCAGATAGAGATCAAAGAAAAGGTGAATCATTGTTTTCTCTAAAATTTATACCAAGCATGAGTTGAACCATCAGTTTAAAGTACTGGATGAGAATTTGAGGCTCCCTCCAGTCACTCAACACTTTAAGGCTTAGGTCCAACCGTTAAAAGATTTTACTCCCACTCTAGAGAGTTTCATGCAGAACAAAGATGATTTTGAGAAGGCCATGAAATATGGTGGTGATGTCATTCAATATTTTATCAATCTTCTCAAACCTTATCTTCATGTGAAGGCTAAGGCCATTATTTTTCCTACTCCTCAACCTCTCAGTCCATCCAATGTTGCTCTCTGTCAGCTATCAGTCTCTCAAGATCAACTTAGTATTCAGCCAGTCATTCAGTAGCCACATTCATACAGATCTTCTAGTCATTAGCAAGTGACCTTAGCACCCATTATGCTTCCATCCAGAGTTGTGTTACCTCCTCTCTCTATCCAGCTAGATCAACATTCCGCCAAACCATATTTTATCCCATCAATTCCTTCCTCTGCTAAAGGCAAATAACCTCTCCACCCCATAAAATAGCTATCCCTATCATTTTTGATAAGGTGTATTTTTCCTTGTATCTTTCCAACTGATATTTCAATGAATCTTTTTTTTCTCTCTCTCTCTTCTCTCTATTTTTCTTTTTACTAATACCAAAGGGGGAAAATAGTATACATATATCTAGAGGGGGAGAATAGTATATATAAATTATATAAGCTCTACATATGCTTTAATATCTAATTTCTTGATATTGATTAAATATCATTTTATGTAGACACCAAATGAAATATAGTATATGGTTTAAGAGATAATTATATCCTTGAAAATTGATATAGATATTTAGGGGAAATTAAATGTGAAATTATTATAGGAAATTAAATATTTCAAGGAGACTAAATGAATTCATGGAATTGAATGTGAATACTATCCTTGTAAAAATAAATCATAATTCATCTATAGGAATATTAAGGATGGTATTAACAAAACATAACCCATGTGGATTAAATAAAGGGTTTTTTTCATTGATGAATGGAATCATTTTAAAGAGATATATTAAAACATTATTAAGGATAATATCATTTTTTAACCTTCTCTTATAAAATAACTTTTGAAAATATATTCATTAAAAAGTATCCTTTTAAACATGCAAAGGATTATTCAAATAAATAATAGTTTGTAAATTCATACAATCCAAAAGAGGTAAAAAGAACATTCCTTTTAAACGGTTATAAGTTATAAAAATTCCTTTTTTAGGAAGCGACTAGATTATTCTATTGAAAACATTGGTAAAAGATAAAAATGGTACAAATTTTACTACCGTATCATTTGAAACATATTTTTGAAAACATTTTAACGAATCATTATTTTCAAAATAAAACAGGTTCATCGACTAAAGAGATATACAATGTTGGGTTTTCTAAAAAACATTTTCCAAAACATTTTGTGTACAAAATATTTGAAAAATAGAAATAATACTTGAAAATTGACATGAATAACTAGAGGATTGAGAAATAAAATGTTTAATTGAAAAATGGACATATAATTTCCATTAATAGAAATTATATTGTAATATAATCATAGTTATTGCTGAGGAAAATTATATTTAAACAGTGAAAAGTGTCCTATAACACTTTTATACATTTTAAATTATAAACATCAGGAAGGAATAATATTTTAAAAAAATTCATTAGAATAAAGGGATTTATTATATAAAATTTCAATAGAAATATATAAATCATCTAAAAAACTAGGTGCATAACAACAGTTATGTCTCAATGAATTGTTAATTTAGACGAATATCTCTTACCTTTAGTTTCATTTCAGGTGAACCTCTATCATCGTCCTATATAATAAAAATATGTTAATTTTCATCCTTATTCTGAAATTTTTTCTTTTTTATCCTTGAATATATTTCAATTATTACTATATTTCATTAAACTACATAAAAAATTATGTTTATGAAGGGTGTTATGAAAAAATTCAATTTATGTTTAAAAACGTACTTATATAGATTAACTATCGTCAAATATCACATTGTATAACATCTCAGAAATGGAAATCATGATATAATTACCATATTTTTATATTAATTATACTCTTAAAATAAATCATTAATTGGTGATATTAAAAACGATAATATTACAATCATGGAGATTGTAGGTCAAACTTACGCATGAGTAAGATTCTCATTTTTCAATGATCACAATTGAAATAAGTTAAATAGCATTGTATCATTCCATAATGATCTTTATATAATAAATATCATATTATGTATTCATGTATACTTATATATATAATTAGTGTGGTGAAAAAGGAATCACATTTCGTTGAGAATGAGGTAGTCCACATGTCCACGATCGACATTATCACTTTTTATTATGTCAAATGATAGAAAAGAAAATGGTAAATATATATGTTAGTATGTATGTAAATGAAAGGTAATTATGCCGTCAATATCATATTGATGATTTTTATTTTCCATATGTTTATTTTAAATCATTAATTTAATTTCCATGGATCATGTGAATAAATCACATCACATTAAGGGGGAGGTAGTCCAAAATTCCTCAAATGTTGTTTTTGTATTCCCATAAAATGGGGAGTATATGGGTATTGTTAATAATAGATTTGAATAATAATAAATAAATATTCAATATCATATATAACATATATAAAAATAATTTTTATCATAATTGAAACCATTATTGGTGGTAAATGATTATTTAAAATCATCATTTCGGGAGGTTGTAGTTCACCATACACATGAATAGTATGTTTTTTACCTAATGAAGGATGTGAGTGTAAGTGTAGGTAGAAACCAAAATATGGGAATATATATTTATATATGGGATAGTTTTTTATTATATGAACATGTATGGAGAATATTTGAGTTGGTGTAAAGGTAAATGAATGAAAAGAGATCATTTGAAATAGTTACCTTATAAATAGTGTAACTTCATTTGGTTTGTACCAAAAAGATTATTTGAAGGTTGTATTACCTAAGAGATTCATAATTATAGATGAAGTTAATGTAAAGAATATATATGGTTATATATTTTCCAATCCTATGTTGTATGATAGGTTTGAGGAATGCTGAGTGGAGGTGGCCTTTATTGTGGATAAAATTGACACACATGGTATTTTGGTAACAAGTTAGGTCAACCAATGTTTATACCTAAAAATCCATCCAAAAATGAAAAAAGATAATTTAAGGTTAATGTCGAATTTATGTTAATCCAATTGGTATTATACAAGTTTCTAGGTCATTTGGTCCATTAAGTTAGAGGTATATTCCTTTATTAAGCATAATTGTTCCTTAATAATTTAAATTAATTTTAATTACTTTCACTAATATTTTTTGTCAAAAAATATGGTACTATAAAAAATTATAATTTATTATTATTCGAAATATTTAATAAATTTTTCTAAATTCAAATCATATTGGTCGTAGAAATTAATTTAAATTTAATCCCACGGACGAGAAGCCAATGTGGGTTTTTATAACAAAAAAGTCCGAAATTTTTCTATGTTTTTATAGTAAATTTCATAGTGAAATAGATTACAATGAATAAAATGTATTAATTAATTAATATATGATCTAATTAAACTCTAAAATAAATTTAAAATGTAATCTATACTTATAAATAAATTAGATGAAAAGTAATTGTTGAACAAAAATATAATTGTTTAATTGTTCATTAAAATTTGAAATGTTTCAAAAAAATACAAAAAGTTCACCCTAACATAATTATTATGTTAATATTTTAAAAATGAAGTTTATATTGACATATTAAATCAATTAAACTATCAACATTCATATTTAGAATCGATTCCCCATAAAATTCGGTAAAATTTCCTTTATAAAAAATATATGTTTTATGTGTAAACTATTGTTGGTTCTTATCTTATGTCAATGAAATGTAATGGATGAATATAAAAATCATCTTATTGAATATATAACATATATATTTCATCAAAATAATTAATTAATTATAACTATTTCTATTATTAATGCAATAATTATTTATAAGAAGAAACATAATAATATTTCTTTTTAATGTCAAATTTTTTCATATTTTCGTATCTCATTGATTGGTAATCAATGAATTAATTTTATATTTATATAAACCATAAATTTTAATGTGTTTTTATTTATCTTTATAACCAATAAAAAAATATCTAGTTTATATAATAATATATTAAATAATAATATTTTAATAATACATTTTTATTTAGAGAAACTTGGTCATTCAAGTAATGCCATCTATAAAGGAAGGTACCTCTTACATGTAACACATTATATCGAGGAAGTTGTCTCTTTAATGTAACAGATGATATTTATTATGGTCTCACATGCATATAATTCAAGCTAACTCAGTGTTGTGTGAATTAAAATTTATATAATATAATATGTTTATTTTATATTATAATGCATCAGTTCAATATATTTCATTTTTACACTTGGTTTCACATTTCATACATTCTATAGAATACAAGGTTATTAAATTACAGTTTATGGTTGTAATATTTATATAGTTTATGTTTTTCATATTATTTTTAATTGTTTAAGTTAATATCTTGGTGATTTTATCTTTTTGGTTAGGGTTTAAATTTTTGTGTTTTGTGCTTAGGGTATATAGTTTTTTGTTTGGTTTTTTGGAAATAAATTGATTTATTTGGTAATGGATTTTTAATTTATGTTTTCCCAAGTAAGGATATTGTTTATTTGTTTTTGTATTTACTGATTATGAATCTAGTATGTTTTTAGTTTATTGTTTATTAAATTTCTATATTTGTGTATACTATTTATTTTTAATGGTTAAGGGGTTAGGAATTGTGGATATATTATTTTTAGTGATTAGGATTAAGGTATAGGGTTTATTATTTTGTAGTATTTATTTTTTAGTAATTTTAGTTTCAATTAATGTGTAAATTTTTAGTTATAGGATAGCGTATTTGGATGTTTGAGATTAGGGTTATAGATTTTTGTTTTACAATATTATGATTAATATTTTAAATTCTATTGAACAAGGAAAAAGAATAATAATAAATTTTTTAGGTATTAGAGAAATCAATTTAGGGATAAAAATTTTGGGATTTTCAATAAATATTTTAGGGTTAATGATTAAATAGTTAATATTTAATATAGATTTCATATAATATATTTAAAAATGTATATTGTTCTGAGTATATTTTTTGGTGTTTTAGTTTTATTTGGGTTATATGATATGATGATATATGATTTAGGGTTTTACTACTACGGGAAAAAGATTTTGGGAATTTCGAATGGGTTTTTATGTCTCTCTATTTTATTATATAAGGATTGGGTTCCATGGTTATTATGTTTATATTTATTTATGGTTTTAATGTTATATAATTTGATTCATACATGTTGAGATTAGAGTTTTAGGTTTTTATAGTATATTTGATAGTTTATAGTGTTTTTTCATATTTTGATTGTTTTGAAACATTTTATGACCATCATTACGGAAATTTTATACCATGATTTTATTCATATTTTAATTGAGTCTCATTTTATATTTTTTTGGATTTCATTGGTATCTTTAAGTATGTGAATGGTTGTAAAATCGTTATGGACAACTAATCATGCCTTCCTAGGAAACTGTGTTCCTTGATTTTCAGTTTTTGAGGGGGTTATTGGTTAGTGAAAATCAAACCTAAGCCATGATGCATTGGATAGTGGAGGGTAAATGGTTGTCAAATGATTTTAAAATTGTGCATTAAAACCAATATCCAAGATCCTATATCAGAGGATTTTTTTCAATGCTGGAACATATTTTAACAAGACATTCTATCAAACCAATTAGCTCTCTCTAAAATACCTATAACAATACATTGTTTATAATAACAACACGGCTTACCCCATGATACAATGTGACACTAATTTAGTTCCCTTTTTCTATTAATAACATTCATTAAAACCATGATTTTTACTCCAAACCAACCCTATTCAAACCTAAAATTCAAAATTGGTTCTTATATGATCATTATAGGTGATTTCAAATTATTTTTCCTCTTATCGTATCATATAGATGTGACTGTGTATGTATTGGATTCCGTGTATTATATGTAATCTAATTGGTTTTTATTCCTTATTACTTCATCCACATCCTTCTTCGACAATTATAGATCATATTTTCATTAGTACTTATATATATATATATATTTGTTTATTTATTATTGGAACACTATTTTCTAAAATTATTCAATATTTTGACATTTATTATATATCCTTGTTTGGTATTTATGGAAGTGATCTAGGTTATGTAGCTTTATAATGAAATATAAATATAATGAAATTATATATGATTTTATAAATAAAATTTATTTTCAAAATATATTCCTAATCAAAAAATTGATCCTCTTAGTGAATGGTTGAAATGGCATGGCATATGTGATTGTAGAGTTCAACTAACAAGGGATTTTGAAATAACTATATTTATCTAGATAAATAATCTTGATAATAAATGAATTCCTTGTGAATGAATTGATGAGCTGAATGGAATCAAATTATTAAATATTTGAAATGAGATGATTTTTTATGAATGTCATGATTTTTTATTGAAATTAACTATTTCATGGTTTTAGAGATGAATGAAATTTTTTTGCGACATTTAGATATACCGGATTGAAAATGATACTTTAAATGATTGATAATGATTTGATTTAATGGTTGTACAATATATGTTTTATTTACCCTAACACATATTGTATTTTGGGTAGTTGGGTTGTATGAATGGTATCTAGGAATGTATTATTTCCACATGTAATATATTGGAGATTATAATGATAAATAAACTTTTGTGGCGGAAATAAGTTTATTAATTGGGATTAACCAATATTATTCCAAGGGATTATAATTCGGGGACTATTTCCACACCTAGAGCCATACAACAATACAATTTTTGAGAATCTCTGTACTAATTTGACATTTTATTATTTAATCTAAGTTCCATTAATGATAATGATAGTACATAATGATTTTTTATTGAAAATTATTTAAAAATATTTGTTATAATTAAAATTTAAAATCATACATGTTTTTCAAATTATGATTATATCATCTTGATTAGATTAAAATTCTCATTCAATCTAATTTTATATTAGAAATTTTAATTTTTGGAGATTCATATTTTGGAATGAATCAAGAAAAAATATTCATGTAATCTATAAATAAAAATTTACAATTTTTGACTTATATATTTTTGATTTCAAATAAAATGATTGGTGATATTTGACTTCTATTTTGTCTCTAAACCCTTTAACATCATTAATTATTAGATTTTATTTTATAAGTTCTATGGAAAGGGAAATCAGTAGTCAGAGTTATTGGATATTCTAAGTTAGGGGACACTAGTAGTTGACCATGAATAATGGAATTTCATATCCACTTGTTAAATTGTGTTTTTTGTGTTAGTTTTGTATTTCCACTTTTTTATGTTATTGTTTGAAATAAATATTTTTCAGAATTATTACTATTTACTGGATGTTTTCTCCCATTTTATGTGTTTTAAATACTGATTATTTAAAATTTAAAACTTATTTCTTCTCATTGATGGGTTAAAATTTCATAGAAAACATTTCATCTTGTTTATTTGATTCTCTTTTCTTAGTTTATTGCCTATGGAGATCAGGAAATACCTTCCAACCATATCAAAACTAATTTAGGTACTATATAGGTAGTTTATAAAGATCAATTTTTTGAAATTTTTTTAATGATAGCGGATATACCAATAATTTTGTGTTTTAAGAATTTTGGGATGTCCTGATATACATGTTAAAAGATTTTTGATAGTTAATATGTATTTAATTAAAGATTTAATAGAGATGTCTCATCATCATGAAAATTATGTTTCAACGGAATATTGGTGTAATGTTTCTTTGAGGAGTTGTCTGATCGAATCTGATATTTTCTTAAATTTAATGATTTCTGTTTTCTATTTCCCAATTGAATATTTTTAATGTAGTTGATGATACATGTCTCCATATTAATGTTTTACTTACTATTTGATGATCATGTCTAGTACCATAAAAAATTTGTATCAATAGTACTCAATTGGGATATGTTGATGAAAAATGGAAATTGAACCCTTCAGTTTATCAGTATATTGTAGAAGTTCTTGTTCATGTAGTTTATCATTTGATCTCGGCAGTTTCAGTTATTCCAGTTAAGGTTTCAATTGTTTTCCGTAATGGGATTATAGTATATTTCATTCAAAGGAAATTATTCATCAAAATATATGGTTATTTTGAAATAATAGTTATATTTAGGAGGAATATGACATGATAATGAGTTTTTTACAAATATTGTAGTTTTTTTAAGCAACAGATTTTTTAATGTGAAATGTGTTTCCTTTGTGATTTAGGGTCTCAACATAAGATTCTAGAATTCAATAGTTATGGTGGGAAATACTGTTGTATTTTATTGAAAATAATATAGGGAAATATTCCGTAAATATTTCTATTCATAATCAAAGTTGTTTAAAAATTGTATTATTGAATCTTGTGTTTTGGAACGGGTGGGTTTTCAATGGGTTTTTAAAATTTATGGAAATCACACATGTTAGACCGTCCTGGGAGGACTGTATAAAAATTTCAATTTAATATTAATAAATTTTTTTTTATTTTAAATTAGTTTAAAATAAATTTTTTTAAAAAACTCAAACCCCCCTCCCTCTAACGTGAGACAAGAGCCCCCTGGCTCCCCCATTGCTGTGACGCACACTAGGTAGCAACCCCCTCCCATGGAATGACACACCTAACTCCTACAAACTCCTCTCCACTATTCATGTCAAGGAAATTTCTTCAAATATTCACTCTAAATCATTGAGGGTATGCAAGGTATTTTTCTCTTTCTATTAGTCCATCATCTGATAACCATCACTGAAGTCGAGTCGGTTTAGGTTGATTCCTTATTCCATTGTCAATTTGAGTGTGTTATGATAGATTCTAAGGGAACACACACATATTACCAAGTATGGGTTCACTCATGGCACGTGGAATACATGCATCGGTTTAAGGATATATGTGTGTGTGTTTGTGTGTGTGTGTTTCTATGTGTGTGATTGTGGAAGTGCATTCATGTGAGTAGGTTGTTTCTTTAGTTAGAATGCATTGAATTCCAAGATTTTTCATTGTATACATGAGTCATGGTTCTTAAAATTGACTCTTCATTTATGACTATCTTAGAATCTTCATTAAATAAGTTTTTTTCGTGATATTCCTAGTTTAATGTAACTGAATATCATGACTAAAATTATTAAATGAGATAAATATATTGTTATTTGATAATTTTTTGTTTCTATCAAAAAACCCTCTAATGGATTTGTGACTCCTTCAAAAAAATGTAGTGATATATGTTTTATCATGGTTAGTGTGGTTTGAGTTATTCCTATGTCCTTATACTGGTGTTGATATATGGTCTGTTTTTTCATTCCCATTGAATGTTGTTAAATGATGTTTCCCACGTGAGTTATGTCTAGTCTATTCCATGGGAGATTGTTTTTTAAACTAGAAATATTTTTGTGGGTTGGACTACTAAATGTAACATTAATATTTTTTGGCCTTAGACGCCCTTAATATTGCCTTTTACCCCAATTCAGTGTATGTTTATTATGAAATTATTTTCTATATATAATGATGAATTAAATGATTTTAGTTGAAAGGGATGAGAGACTAAGACCTTTGACCCCTATTACGCCATTGATTGATGAAGCATGTTTTTACTCTAATTTTTATGGTCTTGTGAGATAGAAACTACCATTACCATTTGAGTTTGACACTACCATGTCATGTAATAGGTTTTTATATTTTTGAAGATTATCATAATGTTTTTCCTAGGTGAGTAGATTGATGTAATTTCTATCTAATATCTTGTGAAATAATTATATGATTTGTAATTTCTATCCCACAAGAGATATATTATAACTATGCACTTTGGAATCATGTTAGGAATGTTATGTTTAAAAGGACCATGTGAGTATTTAGAGGCATGCCCTTTAGCTTGGACTTTTTTTCAATTTCTTTAATAGGAAGGACATGCACCCATTTTTTATGTACCCACATGAGTTTATTATTGTTATGTCCGTGTAATAGTTTATTTTATATGTATTTTTTTATGAGAAATGTACCTACATGAGTAAATGGAAGTAAAATCCATCGGTGGTTGGCCCTTGATTAGGTTACCGATGTGTGTGTGAGTAATGGAATGGTAACATAGAATTAAAATTTACACCTAATTATGGAATGTTAACATTGAAATTTAAATGTGTGTGTGAGTTTGGAATGATAATATGTAAATTC
The DNA here is from genome assembly GCA_963277665.1 of Viscum album. Lineage (NCBI taxonomy): Eukaryota > Viridiplantae > Streptophyta > Magnoliopsida > Santalales > Viscaceae > Viscum > Viscum album. The sequence goes on from OY728160.1 coordinate 448,995,000, forward strand.
GAATGCATAAGTGAGTTTGGAATGGTAATATTGATATTCATATGAGTGCATGAGTTATGGAATTCTAATGGGTACATTCCAATATGTGTGTGAGTTTGGAATGGTAATATGGATATTAAAATTCATTTGTGATTTATGGAATGGTAACATGGTCATTAAATGTGTGTGTGATTTTGGAATGGTAACATGGACATTCAAATTTGTGCCTGAGTTATGTAATGGTAACATTTTCATTCAAATTTGTGTGTGAGATATATAATGGTAACATGGAAATTAAAATGTGTGTGTGAGTAATGGAATAGTAACATGTACATTAAAATTTTATGAGTTATGGAATGGTATAATAGTCCTTCCAATGTTTGAAATATAGAAATGGTGACATGGTCATTCTATTTTGTGGTTGAATAAAGAATATTAAATAACATGATAAAAATATTATTTTTGAATTATATATATATATAGTTCATATTTGGACTCTTATTCTATCTATGATTCGATGCTGGTAATTTCATTTGGTGTCTATTACAAACTTGGACGGGTCATTTTTTTTATTCAATTCTATTATTTCTTCACTAAACATTCAAATTGTTTATTTATTAATCACTTCATAATTTTGGTTACACAGTGATGGATGTAGACCTAATGAGATATTATCCCAAACCTTTTTAAGGTAACCTTGGTACCTGAGTAGACTTTATATTTTTAGGATCTATGTTGACTGTTGTATTAGTTTGTACCATGAGTTAGGTGAAAATAAATAAGTTGGAACTCAATATTATCATGGAGATCACCCATGGGGCTTTTTGGTATTTTCTTCATTTCTATACCAAAATGTGAATTCGGTTTTTGACTACATTGAATTTATGTATCACCATGATAAGAATTCATTTTATACACTATTTTGGTTATTTTTTATAATGAAATTATTTTGAATTTTTCTTCTTTAATTTTTTTTATTTATTTTATATTGATTCTGCTAATATATGTTTCTTTCTATTGCTGTCTGTTTAACCTCTTGAATTATATATATGAGGGTATTTTCTCCCCATCACTATCCTTAACCCGTCACTCCTACTCGGTAACCTCTTGCTTACGGGGAGATGAGATTGAGGTCCTGTGGTGACCGGTCCGGCTATCGGTTTAGTGTCAAGCCAGGCCAAGATGTTACAAAGTGGTATCAGAGGAGGCTAACTTTTCTTTTTTCCTTCTGTTTTGGGTTGTTATACAGAAAACTATGAATTTTTTAACACTTTGTTAATATCCATGCTTGGGACTGATCACCCCAGGTACAAGAAATTACTATGTGTTAAGTATTAGTAATTTCTATTTATACTATTTGATGTTACAACTGATATGATTTCACCTTCAATGATTTGTGTATTTCCTACTTCTTATGATTTATGAAATTTATGGAAATTTACCATTGTCCTTGTTCGATGAGGATGAAATATAGCATGGTTTCTATTATCCACATAGAAATTCACATTCAATTTATAGTTCAATACCATGTAGTATCATTTTAGTTTACTTGATGATTCAAATTGTGTCTTGAATATATGTTTTTCCTTGTTATTTTTAGCAGGCCTATTTAGATACCATGTTTTGGTGATATATTTAGTATGTGGGCCTATTTCTATGCTACCTGTTTACTATCATGCTAGCCTTGTATCATGTTTTTTTTTCTTATTATCATTTCTATCTAATAAAAATTTCATTCTTATTTGATTATAGGATGTTTCTATTTGATAGATTCTTTTAGTGACATGGTATAATTTTTTTTATAACATGAATCTTTTTATAAAATTTATTTTTTGCAATTAAATTTGATCCAAATACCAACCATAAGGTGTATGGGTGCCTTATAGATTGGTATATGGACACCCATGTGACTGAACCTTTTTATATCAATGGTATTTTTTAGAATGGTTATAAATGTGGAATAAGATGTCTATGTAGTTTATTTGGGGTATGTTTTTATGAAATGACCTATTATGGGGATTCTTTTAGGAAGAAACTGAGTTTAATAAATGGGACCCTCAATGTTTTCCTTGTGATTAATAAACATTAGTTGCTAAATTTTCTTTTTTTTATGAAATTTCATTCAATGTTAAATGTTAATGTATGGAGTTTTTATTAATTGGTTAAAAAACCTGGTGCCATATTATGAAATTGTGTTTGTGGGTTTTAAAAATTAATTCAAATTTTTAAAATATTAAATGAAATAATGAAATGTATTTAATTTGTACCTTTAATTGGTTTCCTTTTCTTATACCCTCGTGGAAGGGTAGTTTTTATGGTTTTAGTTATATTCCTTTGAACGGAGAGCTAAGCGATCATCCTTTGGATATTAATTTTTGTCTGTGGATTAAATGGAAAACGCTCTTGAGCATAGTGTAATCCTTGTAGTCTAACCAAGAGATAGGGATGACGCTTTTGATTCTTAAGGGGCTAGCCTACAGTATGTAGAAATCTTATTGTTGGATGCTTTGATTTACACTAGGATATTTCTAGCAGTGGTTTTGTTTAGTACCATTATCCGTAGTAATTTTAAAAAATACAACATCATTCAGATGGATGGTTGTTTTATTTTTACCCTTGATATGGGAACAACTATCATGGAATGATTGATTCCATAGGATATACATGCCTCGGGAATGGTCAAATATTTATGAGGGTATGTGAACACCTCTTTTAATTAGAGATAGTTGAATCAATGAGTCTTCGTCTAAGTTTATGGTTGTATTAGATAACGTGTCATTGGATTTTCTGAACTTGGGGTTATATGTGTCGACCTACTTGGTAACCATTGAGTTTTTAGTGGTGTAATGAACTAGTCGAGTTCAATGTAATCGTTGAGCTTTGTGATGTTGAAGAAGTTCTTGGGTGAACTCTAGAATACAGTGACTGGGACATTAAGGTATGTTTTCCCCACTACTCGAGAGTAAATTTTTGGAATTGGTTGTTTTGACAAGCCAGTCAGTTTAATTTCATCTTTTAGGAAAAATGTTTCCACATACTAACTACTATTTATGGAATTTCACGCTTTCATTTATGGTGTTTTAGAAATAGTTCTCTTGAGAGTATTTGGTCATTATTATGATGAAATGGTCGCTCCTAAGTGGGGTAGTGTCGCATCAGTTCTAGTGTACGTGTTTGAGCATTCTAAGTAGCCTGAATTTGATGAGGTTGGTGGTATGCGTAACCCTTTAAAAACAATGCATATTTTTTAAGACATTCAATAGTATTATTAGAAACAACTTTTTTGCTTTGGGAGGTATTTTCATCAGGGTTTGGTTAATGATGTACCAGAATGTGAATTCTGGTTGTTGTTAAGAGTCGACTAGTAGTGGTTCAACTAATCTTCTCTGGCACATAGGCTTACTCTATGTGCACACTTTTTAATGAGACGGTAATGACCCCTATCATGACTTCATCCATTATGAACTATGATAGAATCCTTCTTGTGCCATGATAATGTTTTAAATGTTGTTTTTTCTTGATAAGTGGTTGTTATCATGGTTGTACACTAGATGCACAGTTCTTTAGAAGATTTCCCAGACATGTAGTCATGCTTGTTGTGTCCTTAAAAGGGTAATGAATTTAGTGTTTGAGATTTGGGTTACTCCATTATCCTTGAGGAGGCACAATAGTTTTAAAATATCATAGTGATGGTTAGAACTCGAAATCCTGTCACAAGTCGGGTAAAGTATTAGGAGTACGTTCTTATTATAGCTGATTAAGGGCTTCGAAAGAATGGATTTGTCATTATGTTTATAATGGGTTAGTCATCTAATTCAAAAATCATTGAGAATAGTTAGCCTGTTATGGATTGGTTTTATCCCTTTTTAAATTTTTTTTATGGTTGGTGATGGAAAATTTTAACATAATTTCTTCGGTTTAATGGAAAATGTGGTTTATTGATCGACGATGTATTAGAAGGAAAGAATGTGCAACCAGTAGTTGTTGGACGATTGAGATTGGAAATTTCGTTCTATGAGGTTTCTATTATGTACTCATATGTAATTGGTTTTTCTAGTTGAATAATTCATCTGAACATATTCATTATAATGATTATAACATGACTTGGAAATTTAAACATTGAAAGAACCATGGTTTGGAATTTGGTCATTAAATTCAAATAACCTTGGTGGAAATCACCAATAAGAAAATGGTTAAAGATACAAAGATGGGATCATGTCACTAGTAACAAGGGGTCAATTAAACACAACTTCAATGTTTTGATCAGAATTTGACAAGTGTCTATGGTTTTAAAGGATCTAGTTCTTTATTCTTGAAGAATTCTTAAGGGTGTGTTTGGTGTGGGAAATTCAACACAACCATTGAAAAAATTTTCCTAATTTCTATACGTTGGGAGATTTTTTTGAAGTTCATGATGGTTTCTTGGGGACTATAAGTTTTTAGGTGGTTCATTTGAGGAATCATTTTTTTGGATCTGGTGGTTTTTTTTGTTTTTTTTTTAATTTAAGGAAACCGTGCGGGTTAGACCGTGCGGGTGGGTCAGTTTAAAGAATTAAATTTAATTAAAATAATTTTATTACTGTAATTACATTTAAAATAAAATAAAACAATTAAAACACTCAACACACCCCTCTTACCTCCTACTTGGGACATGATCCCCTCCCCTGGGGCTCTCCCAATCATCTGACGCATAGTTGGCAGTAGCCCCCTCCCAGGGTGCGACACACCCACCTCCTACGACCTCATCAATATTGGTTGAATCAAGGTGATTTCTTCACATATTCCCTTAATATTGTTGAGGGAATTCATGGGATTTCACATGACCCATTGGTCGGTGTTTTGATAACTACCTCTGAAGGTGAGGTAGTTCGAGTCAATTCCATCATCTGCTATATATTTTATGGTGCTGTTATCGATTCCATGGGCACACATGCATTTTGCCAAGTATATATATATATATATATATTCCATGTGTGGGTTTCCTCATGTAATGGGTAACACATTAATCAGTTTAAGTATATATATACATATATATATATATATGGATGTATGTGCATGTGAGTAGGTTATTGGTTAATTTAGAAAGTGATGAATTCCAACTGTTGTCTTAGTTTTCTTGAGGTATGGTCTTTATCTTTTTTGTGTTATTTAAAAATTACTACGTTTCTTGTTTAAATAAAGAGTTTTTATGAGTTTCCTAGATTAATTTAATAGTGTCTCTTGACTGAAATTCTAAAATGAGATAAATATCTTGTTGTTTGACATAGTCATGTTTTGATTATAAACCCCCTCAAACAGAGGTTCACTTCCTTCAAACAAAAAAGTATTTATAGATGTTATATCATGCTTTGTCATGTTTGAGTTCATTATATATCCTTATACTAGATTTGATATATGGTATGATATTTAATGTCCCTTGAATGTTGTAAAATGATGTTTCCCAAATGAGTTATGTCAAGTATATTCCATGTTCGATAGTTTCTTAAACTGGAAGAATCATGTGGGTTGTCTTATTACATAAAACAAGAATGGATTTGTCCTTGGAAGCTGTAAGGTGTTTCTTTTTACCCAATTCCATGGGATCTTAATTATGTTACTTATTTTTGTATCAAATTATGAATTAAATTCATTAATTTAGAAGGGATGAGTTACTAAGACCATTGTCACTTATTATTGCATTTCTTGATTAAGAATGGCTTTTTTGTATGGTTATTCCATTATGAGATAGATACTACCATTCCCACAAGATGTTAACACTACAACATTTTTTATTAGGTTGTTACATTTTAAAATCTTGTTATAATGTTTTCCCCCTGTTAGTTGATTGATTTAATTTCAATATAACAGCTTGTGAAAGCATGTGAATCAATTTAATCCATACCCCATGTGAGATATGTTATAACAAATTCCATTGGGATCATTTAAGGTTTTTTATTCATAAAATTCCAATGTTAGTATTTAAACAAAATCACTTGACAATGGCCTAGTTTTTTAAATTTCTTTCAAAATAATGACTTCTACCCTTTATTTATGTGAACACGAGAGTTTATTAATGTAAAGGAAACATATTATTAAATTTTAAATGTGATTTCTATTATAATAAATGTTTCTGTATGAGTAAATAAAAGGCCTAGCCTTAAGAGGTTTGTCATTTTTTGAGTCACCAATGTGTGTGTGAGTTGTGGAATGGTGACATAGACATTCAAATATGTGTGTGAGTTTGGAATTGTAACATGTACATTAAATTTTGTGTGTGAATTTATGATCATAACATGGACATTCAAACTTGTGTGTGAGTTTCGAATGTTAACATGGACACTCAAATGTGTTTGTGGGTTAAGGAATGGTATCATGGACATTCAAATGTGTGCATGTGTGTGTTTGGAACAGTGACATATACATTCAAATGTTTTTATGAATTATGGATTGGTAACATGGTTATTCAAATGTGTGTGTGTGAGTTTGGAATGGTTGCATGGACATTCAAATGTGTGAGTTTGTTATAGAATGGTAACATGGTCATTCAAATGTGTGTGTAAGTTATGGAATGGAAACATGAAAATTTAAATGTGTCTGGGAGTTATGGAATGGTAACATTGACATTCAAATGTTTGAGTTATTGATCGGTAATATAATCATTCTAATTGGTGAAATATAATAATGGTAACATGCTCATTTTTTGGATGAATAGGGAATATTAAATAATGTGATAAATAGTTTATTTATGCCATATATATATAAATTGTTCATGTTCAAACTCATATTCCAGCAATGCTCGGAAGATGGTATCACCTTTAGGTGTCCCTTAAGAACCCCGGTGGATTGTTGTTTATTTATTCATTTTTGTTATTTAATCACTATACATGAGCACTATTTAATTATTGTTCACTAAATAGTTTGGGATAGACACCGGTGTGTGTCGAAGTAATGAAATTTTATCTCACACCCATCTCGTGTACCCTTTGTACTCAAGTACACTTTTAATTTTCAGGATCTAGGTTGATTGTTGTATTAGATTATTCTAGGAGTTAGGAGAAAAGGACTTAGCATTGGCTCATGATACTCATAGATATCACCTTTTCGGCTTGGATGTATTTTCATTATTTTTGTTCTGAAATAGAAATCATGTTGTTTTGTTTTTTACTATCTATTTATGTATCACAATGACATGCATGCATTTGATAAACTGGATTTGGCTATTTTCTATACTCAAATGATTGTTCACTTTTCTTCCACTATTTTATTTATTTCATTATACATATTCTGTAGATATATATTTCTTGATATTACTATTTTTTTACCATTGTTCACTCTGAATATTATTATATTTCCACCCCACTGACTATCATTACACTCTCGCTACTAGTCGGTAGCCTCTGGCATACTGGAAGATTTGCTTGACTTCATGGGGTGACAGGCCTTGCTACCCGTTTAGTTGAAAGTCGGGCCAGTGCATTACATCTATAGAGTTCCTAAAACTCTAACAGGTTTTTCAAACTATGATGTGGCATTAAAACTACTTTATTGAAAATGATCATTTCCAACTATAGGTGGTGTATAAAGAGAAAGATAATGTATGTAGGATTGTTTTGAGTCTTTGACTAGATATTTGATCTCATGTTTTCTTATTGAACAAATATACAAATGAAAATATTTTTGAGGAATAATTGATGGGGAAATTCAATTCAATGGTATTTCTAGTTTAACAAGAGTTCCACTTTCTCATAGTGGTGTCTCATGTAGTCTATTTAATAGGATGATGTTGTGCAATTATTCTCATAGTAGAAAATATAGTGGTGGATCATAGAAGAAGGTATTTTCTAAATTCCCAAAAGTAAGTAGTAGTAGACCACATACTTTTTCCATTATGAGAAATTCAAGAACTCACAATGTTGGTGAGAAGATAATAATTTCATCTATATATTTTGTGAATACATTAGTCCCTTGCAAATATTTTCTCTATTTTTAGTGCTCCAAATATTTATATACGCTCAATAATTTAAGGAGGATCAGTGATGTATTCATTTGACTTATGAAAAAAATGTTTTCCAAACACATGAATCCAGATTGATGTTTCTTCATGTAGTCAAAGTGTCTCTAATTAATAATTATACTATTTCCACTTCAGTGAGGATTACCATTAATATTTAATTGGATTTAGTCACTAATTTATTTATTTTTTGTGGTTCTTATTATTTCATACTTACATGTATTATAGAACTAGTAAATCATCATATAAATATTATTACCTATATAATTGAGATTCATATGAATCTATGAATGGTGATACATTTAGATCTTAAATTCCAACTCTTTAACTTTTTATTTTCTTGAAATCATTTTTTCTTAGTACGTTTTTGTTTCGGATATGAAATATATAGTTATCATAATCAATACCAACTCCATAATCGAATGAAGTTATTGTGTTTAGTATAATGGAGGTTAGTGTTTGTAACAGAATAATAGTGGGATTTTGAGTTCAGTGTCATAATATAAAAACACCAAACTAATTAATTTCCTTCTAAATCAGAAGTAATGTAAATTGAATATATGAATTGAAGTGAAAAATGAATTGATACACCACTTACCTCACCTTGTGAGAGCCTTTTGTTAGCCCCTCATATTTTTATGGTAAGAGGTAATGGTGGTAAGACGATAAACAAGAATATAATCCAAATAGAATAAAATGAAAATAATAAAATGTTGAGGGAGAAATTGAAATATAAAAATAATAATAAAATAAAATAAAATACAAAAATGGAAATAATTTGGAATGAATATGAAGTTTAGAAGTTGAAGAATAAAAATATTAATAAAAAAAAGATGAAGAACAAAAGAATAATTGATATGGTGTGAAAAATAAATAATAAAATATGAAATATTTAAATTGAAGAAAAAAATTAATATAAATATATAATAAATAAATCTAAAATTATAATAATAATAAGAACAAAAGGGAGAAGACGATAAGGTCATGGAATCCTCCCTTGTTGCATATCCTCCCCTAGATGGTTGGGAAACCTATAATAAGTGATCATACATTCTTACTTGTAGAGGGTAAAGAGTAATTGATTCAAGGAATATATTCAAACATATTTTCTTTTTTTTAACAGTTGATACCCACTATGATATTTTTTGGAAACACCCGATAAAATCATGTGTTAAAATTTTCAGTGCGTACTGGAATGTGGACACACCCTTCCTATCCCATTAATGGTATGTTCTACAATGTATACAAAATTATGTTTCTTGGTGATGTCACAATGATATTAGAGAATGGCTGAGTATGGAAGTGGGGAAGCCTCAATCATCCAGCCTTCATAGAGGAAATATAAACCTCAAAATTATTTTCATGAATCTCATATGAGGGTCCATAGATGATTCATAGAGGTGATAGGTGGAGAAAGTGGTGGAATATCATGATACAATATCTTCTGGGTGTTATAAATGGATATTCCTAGTGATGCAATAGGTTTGTGGTGATGTCGAGTGGTGGAGCTGCAGTGATGACAACAGTAGGGTCAATTTGAGATGGGTTGTGCATGTCAGATATAGGAATGAGTCATTCGAATTGAATAATGAATATTAACACATTTTTTCCTCCCATATTGAAATGGAACACAATGGTCAAATGTTTGTATAATGAATTATGTGACATCCATTGATCAAAATCCAACAATTAGGTGGGGGTGGGTAGAAAAATATACACACACACACACTCAAAATGGGATGAGTTGCACTGCTTAGGCTGTGTGGGAATTTTTCCTACCTAAGAATGCATCTTGTCCACATGGGATATCTCCCACTTTTCAAAAAGTGAGGGCCCTTCACACCATATGCATGGTTGAATGAGCCGACTCAATCCAAAAAATTTGGTTGCTATCCATAGATGAGGGATATCTATCCATGGTTTATTTTTTTTGGTAATTTCCTAGAAACATATAAAATGTTGTAAAATATTTGAAACCTAATATGAATGTTTTCAGAAACACATGGAATACAAAAAAATAAATTGTCTTAATTTATTTAAACCAATTGTAACCATTTATTTATAAAAACCTAAATTTGAATAAAACATTTAATTTCATGGGTATTTTTAATAAAACTCATTACAAAATCAGAGGAAAAAATTTATAAATACACATGAATTTTTGAATTTGAATACCACATCACAAAAAATATAATTTTTTTAAAGTATAAATTCTAAACCTCGAATTAATAGGGCACCAATGTATATATTACTTTAATTTTAATGAAATAAAATTAAACAATATTCAATGAAAAAATCAAATTTTAAATTTCACATTAAATATCAATTAACTTTCACATTTTTAAAATAAAAAATAAATTCAACCATTTTAATTTATCCCTTTGGAAAATTATGGTACATATCCTCCCATTTAATTGAGATCATTAATTTATTATTATAATTATTATGCATTCCAAATAATGATTTACCACTCATGATTATTTTCTATCATCACTCATGATATAATTAGAATAGTGTTACCCTCATATCAAGATAACATGATCTTTATCCATACAATTTAAAGGAAACTAAAATTTCTATTTTTATGGAAAATAGTCACATTAAATCATAAGGTCTTCTCAATCAAATTTCACATGAATATGAGGTTTATTGTAAGCTATGAATTTTTTTTTAAAATACCTAACTAAAGGACAAGGAACATCTCTTTATGTATTATGAATGATATCTAAGTTTAAATTGTTATGAAATTATCCTATTCAGTGTAGAAACTCCCACTTCCCCCAAAGATCAATTTAATGTTATAATCAAAGTAAATCCTAATGAATTATTTTTCTATACTGTTCATTTTTTCTCTTATTCCCCCTTTTTGTCTTCTTTTATTTCCCATTTTTTAATATTTCAAAATTTATTAATGAAATAAATTAAACAACCATCACCTATCCACATATGATAAAAATAATTTGTCTAGTAAATGTGATTTTGGGTTTTCCCACACCACAATATATTCATTTCATTTTTCTATTCTTTTTTTCATTTGAACCTTTTTATATTCATGGGCGTAAAATTGTAAAGAGCACAATTAATATAATCTTTTCTAAATCCTAATATGTAGAACCCCCAGGGTTTATCTATATGACATAAAACATATTAATCTACATGACTCTGTTCACCCCCACACATGAACATTAAAATACATTTATCATACTAAGAGGAGGGAAGAATAGAAAAAAAATGGATTGAAACATGGATTATCCTTAAAAAAGACATTTCTGGTCTATGTATGTTAAAAAATGATTATTTTAACAGTTTTCTTCAAGAATATAGGATTCTAAAAATATCTATCAACCATTTTAAATGTGTTTTTTTCATAGTTTTTAGTTTTAAAATGTTTCAAATAAAGTTCTGGAAGGTAGTATGTCTGATGATCACTCAATAAATATACTCAAGAATATACAATAAGTAAATTGTATAGATATCCTCTTAGGAATGGTAAATATAAAATTTTAAAATCAATTTATGTAATTACTAATAAAAAATCAATTCAAATCAATTTCTAAAATTTAAATCCTCAAAAAAGATGGGGAAATTTCATTTACACGAATCAAATAACTTTCTTAATTCATGAGTTTTCATTTTAATATCCACGATTCACTTCAATTATTAAATTCAATATTTTTCTCACTAAATTTAATTATCATTGAATTATAAAATAGTTCATCATGAGATTCCTATGAATATCATGTCTCTAAGATAAGTCATGTAATATAATAATTCATACATGTGAATTTAATTTTAATGTTATAACTCAAAACATTTCATTAAAAAAATATGTAGGGAGTTTAATAGTTAAACATTAAATCTAAAATCAATTTAAAAATGACTCTTTTAGTCATATTAATCCATTATTTTATGCTTCCCTACTCTTTCATTAACATTCAATAAATAATTAATCAATTAAAAAATGGTCATGTGACTTAAGCTCAAAATTATTGAGATAGTGAGGTGGCATGCTACACTAATCATAAGAGTGAAATTAAAATATAAATTCTTGGAATGAAAATAAATGGATAAGACTTGGTATGATCCCCCAAGTGGGACCTGAATTTTTTACTACCTCTAGAGGACAGTTCCTAATATTATCTTTAGTCAGATGGTGTATGGATCTTTGTTTATTACAACCACCACATGTGGGTTTTCTATTCTAAAAATTAGTCCTTCTTGGTGATGAATGGTCTGTGGATAGAGTATACTAGATAGACACACATTATAATTATATATATAATTTATGGAGTAAGAAGGATGAAATATGAACCATACTCTTCTATGTATTCTAATTGTGATACCCCTTTCATCCTATCTAGTTCATGTTCAATAAAGGACGAATTAATTGAATGATCAATGAGAAAGTAAGCATGTATTTTTACTTGAATAAAATCAAAAAACAAATTATCATAAATATTATCCATTTAATAATAATATTCCATAATATTTATTTCTATGGTCTTGGATCCTTTTAATTCTTTATGGGATTCCATATATTTATGTTCATCAAAATCTGGGAGCTCCATGTGCTCCTCAGTAGGTGCATGTCCTATTTCTTCATCTAACGCTAAAGAAAAGCATGAATTGGACAAATATAAAATTTCAATGAAGTTAATAGTCAAATTGAAAATATATTCAATTAATTAAAAAAAAGTGTTTAATAATTGATCATCTCTCTATGTTTGTTCTATTTCATTAAATTCATCAATGGTAATTTCCTCATAAAAATGAGTCTCATTTGATGGAAGTAAGTAGCAAGGATTATCCATAATTACATAAAATTAGACTATATCGGTGGTGCAATCCTTAAATGGTGTTTTATATATTTCTTTTAAAGGTATGGGGAGATTATGTTTTTCTTCACAATTATTCTAGAAGTCATCTAGATCATGTTGATCTCCAAAGTGTATCACTGGTTTTGGTTGCTCCATCATTTCTAGAACATATTCAAATTATCTTCCAATTTTTTATTGTTTTTATTTGTATTCTAAATTATCTTTAATGTGGAAAATATCATAATCAATCTCCTATTTTTTTCTCCTACACCAATGAGTACTTATTCCATACAAAATGATATAGTTTATTTTGAAATATCATGGAAAAAAGTTATAGTACTTTTATATAATCCAAAAATGAAAATTTATCAATAATTTGAAAATAAGAAGTTTATGAAAAATAATGATTGGATTCCCTTCTATAGTGCCAGTTTGAAAAACACATTTGTGGTGTGGTGTTGAAAAATATATAAAATTATTCCCTGGGAAGCATGGTGGAGGGCTAGGATCATCTCACTCGATGAAATTCAAAGTTGTTTGCCTACAATATACGATCCACCTAAACAAATTATTCTTTTTTGTTTTGATTTATTCTATAAAATAAATGGAATATAATTGAAAGTAAATATTTCAAAAAATAAAATCATATGAAATTAAATAATGAGGTTAATATTGAAAGAGTTTTGCTATTATGGTTTGGTTTATATGTCCCATCATTCTGCGTATTGGTGTCTAAATTAATTTCATTTCCATAATCATGTAATATCACTTTTAATATACAATCCATTTATATTATTATTGTGAAATATGTAATTCCAATTGAAAACTCAATTCAACATCCTCCTATAATCAAGGTCTATGTCATATATCAATCGAGAATGTGGAAACTTCAAGACTAGAATCCATTGTATGTCGTTTCATCCACAAAAACATATCAACATCATCGTATGAAGAGATCTTGTTTAATATATAAAAGGGAAAAGTTTTAAAAAAATAATTAAAGGGATTTTGAGTTTAAAATCATAGTTTAAATAAAATAATCACAAGAAAATCATTATTTATCTCTAAAAATTTAAATAAAATAGATGTAAGTAAGATTATAATGGATGGAAACACCACATACTTCGCATGGACCACTCATCGGGTTAACACATGTTTTTTTTTGAGTGTAAGAGGTCACAATAGAAATATGAGAAAAAAGAGAATAAAATAATAATAATAATAAATAATAATAATAAATATAAGTGATATATATGTATAGGGATGAGTAATAAACTAAAATAAAATAGAATTAGAACATAAAAGAAAATAAATTCAAATAAATAAGAAATCTAAATGAAGAATATGAAGATGAATTAGAAGAAGAAGAAGAGGAAAAGAAGAAGAATGGTAGTAATGGACATGGTTGAACACTTAAATAAAAATAAACATGGTTGATATAAACATATAAAAATAATTAAAATAAATAAATAATATATAAAAACAAAAAAATGATAATTAAAAGAAAAAAAGAACAAAAGGGAGAATCCACCTTGGCCATGGCCTCCTCCCCACTATCCTCTCATCATCCTAATGGTTTTGAAACCACTATGATTTTTCTATACCATTCCATTTATAGAGGAAGAATAATCATTGGTTCAATGGGTATCTTCACATATATTTTCTTATTTAAAAAACACAAGAGACCTGTTGTGATTTTTATGGAATCTCCTGATAAAATATGGTGTTATTATATTTATCAAGGACAAGAACATGGACACACCATTTTTTTAACATTATTGGGATGAAATTTAATTTATAATTAATTAATGTGACTTGAAGATGTGGTAGTGCCACTATAGAATGGTTGATAAAGGTAGCGAGGAAGCCTTGTCATCAGTGTAGTACCCCTGATTTGAGGTATGTAACCATTTTTTATGAAATTTTATATATGTAAATTATTTTGTAATGTTTTGGAGATTTTTTTGAATATTTTAGGAGGGTTAGGAACCTTATATATGGTTTTATAGTTTGGGAACAATTAGTATAAACTATGCAGCAATCCTTGGAAACTGTGAATGTTGAGGTAGAGGCAAGGAAGATTAAAAATGATTAAGGCGCATTGTTTCTATACTTTGAGGAATTCCTAGATAAACCATGCCACTTGAGACAGTGAATATTTTCATTGTTGGCGCATAATTTTTCTATCTATGGGGTGCAACCATTTGAGAGACCATCTTGAGAATGTAAGAGGCGCACAGTAAGCGCATGGGTTGTCTAACCGTGTGACTAAACCACTTACAACATTAAAAATGATGGTTTTGAAAAAAATGGTGTGGCTCAAGAATTTTCCTAAATCACCCATTTCTTCTACTACATGAACCCATATGGTATTTTATATAATCATGGGTTTAGGATAATCAACCATTAATTTTGGATGAAAATCAAAGGGGTTTCATGGTTGCTTGATGGAGTTTCTTCCTAGGAAACACTCTCTCCATGGTTGTATTGTGGTTTTCTTTAGATATATTTCATTCCCTCTCTTGCTTTCCAAGATCTAATTTCATCCTACATAGATCTAGGATTCTTTCATAAAATTATGTGATTAGGGATTATTAATGTTAGGTAATGATATATAATGAGGTTATGTGATGTTTTCACTCAAATTTGTTGTGTGATTGTCTGTTGGTCGATTTCACCAAAGCCCTAAGGTAGGTATTTTCTCTCCAGACTCAATTTTATAGAACCATACAGATTTTTGTTTAAATAAAGTTATCATATATTTATTTTTATAGTGTTTGTGATGTGAGATCCTTTATTGAAACTTATTTGGTGATGTTTGGTTTATTTGGGAAAAAATGGGTAATTGTGTTATAATGTACATGATGTTGCATTTTAAAATGAGAATTTTAAAATCATTGGCATGGGGTTATTATGGGAAAGGGTTTTCCAATTTTATTTTCAGTAAAATGGGTTTTTTTTAAATTATTTTTTTTCATGGATTTGGTTAAAGGGAGTTTTCAATAAATATTAATTTCATTGAAATTGGTAAGGATTGTGTTGAAATTATTTATTTTATTAATGGATTATTTGGGTTGGAATATTTTATGGGAGTGGTTTTTTTTCTTTTGTGGAAATGAATGGATTGGATGTCCTAGATCATGGTCGTGAAATACCACCATCATGTCTTCATTAAGTACCACTATAAAAAGGGGATTTGTTATAAATATAATGTTGCCCCATTAATGATCACCAAAATCTTATGGTTGTTTTAGGGATATTTTTGTGTTATGTGTGTGTCCATACAAGATGATTTGTGTATTCCAATACGTGTTTAGAAAATGGTTAAGTAAATGTTTGGTTTCCCTCACTCGCGTAGTGTTGTTTTGGGTAAAACAAGTTGGTAAGGGTTTGTTTGGACTGTTGGAATTTCTTTCCTTGTTTCATGGGTTTATATAATTTTTTATATAATTCTATAGCTAGTTTTATCTCATTTTCATTTTTTGGTTCGTCATTTGTACATAACCTATTGAGTATTATTACACACCCCCTACTTTGGTACATTGGTTATTTTGTTGATGTTTTATTCAAACTCAATAATAAATGTAATCCATCTCATTTCCAGAGTGGTGAATCATGATTCTTGGGTGGTCTTATAGTTCATGGATCATGGATATTGGTGTGGAGCTATGGAATTATATCATAGAATCATTGGGTTTTACTGTTTATTCATCATCTTGGTTCATTGATTTTAGATTATCGGGTTTTGGTTATGTTGGTCTTATAGTATTATTTTACTGTGGTACTTTTTTTGGACATGTACCTTGTAGTTAGTTAATTTGTTTTGATAAAGAAAATTTTGGTTGGTTATTTCCACACCAAGGGAAAATCATTCCCCAATTATTCTTGAAGCCCTTGATTTTTATTTCCATCTTTTGGCTCTTTAGTAACATTTTTTAAGGCCATGTAACAACCTTACTCCTTCTCAATCTAATGAGAAGGCGTGGGATGTTACTTGTGGTATTTGACTGTTTGGTCCTTGAAATTAAACTGAAATATGTTTCATCTGTCCTTTTTCATCAATTGTTGGACATGGAGTTGGAATTCATACATGTTTTATTGCTCGATTTGAGAGGGTATCAAGGAGTGGGATTGATGGAACTTGAAATGTATAACATAAAAGTATGTAGCCAACCCTTTTATTGTGATCATAAAATTACTAGGTATTAGGGTACATATGTGTTTTAGAGACACATATAAAATAATGATCTCATTCTCAGGGCTGTATCCAACGAGATGATCATGTCATATAAGGTAGAGATAAATTCCTAATAGCAATCAATATTTCATTGGTTATAATGATTTATGTTCCGATATAAATGAGTTTATTTTTGAGAAATCTAGAAATTGTTTTCAAATGTGTCATTTTGAATTGTTAATTGTTGTGATGTTTTTTAAAACCAATCCACTATAAAAACATTGAAGATTTTTAAAAATAGGTCAATCATGGGAAAATGGAAATTTGGAATTCATAGTTGTGATTTTAATAATGTAATTGAATTTGAAATTTTAATCATTCAGTTACTAGGGAGTGGGAATAATGGTGACTCTTATATTGATATAAATAGAACTAAAAAGACATCATAGATACCAATTGGAGGATGTTGCATAAAATGTGGTTGCAATAGATCCCTAGGTGAACCAATATAGAGTGAAAAGAATAGTTCACTTTTTCCTAGATATCAATAGTGGGAATTTAATAGATGACCTGAATCATATGGATCACTCTATTCAGTATCAAAAGTATAATACACCCATTTTTTGGGGAGATTAAGAACTTGAAAGGGTGAAATCTTGTCTAAATAAGAAGAATCAAATATTTAATTTCCTAGCCATGTTAGTGGAGTGAAATTGAAATAAATAGTTGTACATGTTATGAAGAAATTTCATGTTAGTGGTGGGAGTTCGTGGTATAGGTTGAAACATGACCAGGTAAAACATAGGAGGGTTTTGAAGAATTTTTTGATAAAACATTTTACCCCCACACATTCCAAATTTAGAGACCAGCTGATTTCCTCAGATTGAAGAATAAAAACAAGTCATTAATAGATAATAATACCAAATTCATCAATTCATTTTTTTAACCGATATTTCATCTAATGCATCTATCATGGAGCACATATTTCAATCAGGTGAGAGACAATAAATTTATTCAATAATAGAGGTTTTATCTCAAACTTATTATACAGAAATGGTGAATAGATAAATACTTTATGGAAGGGAAATATTTTGTATGTGAGTGGGGGAATCTTGTTGATACCCATGGTAAATGGTGGGAACTCAAACATGAGGAGAAAGCTGAAGAGGGACACCTATTTTCATTATGAGAGTGTGGCTTAGAATCTGATGGCAAGATCAGTGAAACTTTCCCTAAATACCTATAAAAAGGATTTATGTATCAATTGAGGATCTCTAACCAACATGATGTGGGATTGAATAGAAAAACCTCAGCAATGTCATATCTACACGAATATGGGTCATCTCTGATTCTATTGTCATAGTGCTCTAAGGTTTTTTGTTCGTGAGACTCATCATGGGTAATAGGTGTTGTATTCCTAGATGGGATGGGGGTAGTATCACACACATCATAAGAATAATATAATTAACAATGGTGATTCTAGGAACACTATTACACCTTAGTAGGTGATGTTTTTTCAAGGGAACAAAGAGCATAGTTTGGAAAATAAGCAGGTGATTAGAGTTGAGCATGTTACGGTGGGTGATTAGTCATAACCATCTACGATTAGATGTATGATTCATTTAAATGCTACATTTATGAATTAGTTTTTTGATATGGGTGTATCTCATTATTTAATTTTCTATAATGTAATTGATTCAATGAGTTTATGTGTATAAATGATGGTTTGTGTTCTAAAATATAAATTTCCTATGGTGGAAATTATTGTCGAGCCTTCCTGTGTGGAGCATGTTGTTTAGTTGTGGATAGGGTTATGATGATTTGGGACTTCATAGTGCTTTATATGGTTGTGTACGACGTAATCCTTAGTATGGATTGGTTGATGATTTTTATGTCCATCATGATCTATTATGCGCGAATGATGAGTTTTACAAAAGATGATGGTATCGAGCATCTCTTTATAAGAGAAAATAGAGAAAGGGTTTGTGTAATGGATTTTTTGGCACCATAATTTGGGATGATATATTAACATTAGTCTTCATTTTAATTGGAATTGATCAAATAGGTTGAGAAAACTAGTTGACTATAAGTGTTCGATCAGTTTCTATATTTATTTCCGGGGGAATTTTTAGGGTTTCCACCCATGAGAGAAGTGGAGTTTATGACTAACCTCGTTAGTGGTACCAGTCCAATATCATATCCATAAAATCAGATAGAACCTTCAGAAATGATGGGATTTAAAGTCTGGATAGAGAGGTTGGAAAATAATGTTTCCATCCATTCTATCATGTCCCCATGGGAATATCTGTTTTGTTCATACAAAATGTGGATGGAACTCCTTGGTTGTGTGTTGACTATCATAATCATAACAATGTTATCATAATTAAATGATATACACTCCCACACATTCATGACCTATTTGATCTATTTAGGGTATCTCATTTATTCCCTATGATTGAATTATGATCATGAGATCATCAGTTTTGGGATCATAATAAGGATATTCCAAAATCATCTTTTAGGAGTAGATACATCCCTTAAGAGTATGTGGTAATTATATTTTGTCTTACGAGTGCACCAACAATGTTCACGGAATTGATGAATTAGATATTTTAGTGTTATCTAGATTATTTAGTGGTGGTATTCTTGGATCATATATTAGTGTATTCAATAATATGGTTGGAGAATGAGGATCAATTGGTAATCATGTTGGGAATTTTTAGAGAAAATAGGTTGAATGCCATTTGTCAAAGTGTGAATTTTGGATACAAGATTTATTCTTTATAGATAATGTAATTTATAAAAAGTGTGTTTTAGTGGATTTAGAGAAAAATGAGGTCATAATCTTTTAAAAAAATTTAAAAAATTTTTTTGCTACGGAGCTTCCTTAGTCTAGATAAGAATTATCGACACTTTGTTTGTGACTTCCAATGATTAACATTGCCATTGATTTCTTTGAAAAGACATAAATTTTTATTTCAATGGAATTATTTGTGCCCAAAAATCTTTCTAACGATCTTATGGGTTGTCTTACATCAGCCCCAATCATGGTTTTACAAAAATCATGGAATGGGTATGTGGTGTTTTACGATGCATCAGGATCAAGTTTAGGGTGTGTTGTCATAAAATGGGATCATGTTATTGTGTTTCGATCATGGAATCTAAGGTTTCATGAGAATAACTATCTAATACATGATTTTTAGTTTGAGGCTATGGTTCGGGATTTGAAAACATGGCATCACTATCTCTTCGGTGAGATATTTTTGGTGTATATTGACCATAAGATCTTAAAGCATATTTTTTCATAGATATTTTTGAATGTATGGAAAATTACATGGACGGAGTATCTAAAAAGGTTTGAAATTGACTTGATGTACAAAATTGGTAAATGAAATTCGAAGAAAGATGCATTATGTAGAAATTCATATGTTCGTGTGCTGAAGGAGGCATTGGATCAGTGGTAGTTATGGTTGGTCATATCTGACATGTACTTGGACTATAAAAGCTGAGGTGATGTATTAGTTTTATTTCTATTTTTTTGGTTTCTTGTATGAAGGGTTTTAATCTAGATGTATAGAGGTTTGATTCAGTGTGTGTGGATATAAGGCCAAAACTCAATGGTGGGAATATAATTGTGCTTTGGAAACTGGAATAGAATTCAATGTTATTCATTCAGAACAAGATTTTTGTACAAGCGTCTTGTCCGTAGAAACTCCTTAGATCATAGCATTATTCCAGATGGATTTTTTATTAGGGAATTAAGAAAAATTATAAGGCATTGAAAGTGTAGTTTTGATGGGATCATATGAAAATGAACATGTACGAGCTTGTTTCGAGATTATTCACTTGCATGCAAGTCAATTCAATGAATTAGTAGTCAAAAGAAATATTGTAGTATTTAAATATCAATGTGTGGATGTGGTAATAGATGGTGATGTATTTTTTTACATGTCTACCAAGAATGGTTAAGAAACAAAATTCTATATGGGTTACTATGGATAATCTCCCAGAGGCAGTTCATTTTATCCATATTTTTGAATCGCATACGGTGTAGGATCTGTGAATAATATATATTCGTGAAGATGCAAAGAGGAATGTTTTTTCCGGTATTTATTATATCAGATAGAGATCATAGGTTTATGTCCCATTTCTTGAAATCCTTGTAATAATCTCTTAGGACTCAATTAATGATGAGCACAGAGTATCATTATCAGGAAGATGGGAAATCATAGAGAATGATACAATCTTTTGAATATTTTTTGTGGGATTGTGTGATGTATTTTTAGGTTTATAGAATGGGAACATTCCATTTGTAATGTTATCATATGTTAATAATTATCATGCATATATACATATATACCCATTTGATTCATTCTTTGGTCATTTGTATTATTATCTACATTGTTGGATGGAAAGTAGTGAGATGCCATAGTTTGGGTTGAGCCATTCCCAAGAGACAATATAGAAGATCATGTTGATAAAAAAGAAAATAAGTATAGATCACATTTATTAGAAATCATATGTGGGCCATTTTCGGCATTTGTTTTCAATCATGGTGGGTGATCATGTGTTCTTGAGAATATCTTTGAGTTTTGTACATCATTAGTTTAGAATATAGTGTAAGTTATCTCCGATGTATATTGGGTATTTTGAGATACATGAGAGGGTTAAAGTGGTAGCATATCAGTTGGCTTTCCCACCATGGTTTAGTGTAGTGCACAATGTTTTTTATGTTTGTAGTTGAAAAATTATTATCTAGATCATGACCTTGTGATTCATTGGGATCATGTATAGCTAGATCTATATTCCTCTTTGATACATCTCCCATTGCATATTTCCGATTGGAAGGATAATGTATTACATTTAAAGAGAATCAGTCTAGTGTGGGATTAGTGGAATCGTGCATAACTTTCGGAGGAGATTAGGAATGGGAGAATTAAATGGCCGAACAATGGTCGGATATTTTTTGGGAAAGTGATTGTTCTATACTTTTAGAAGATGGATAGTTCAGTGGTTTGGAGAAATTTTTACCCCCATTTTTAGGTATCTAACCCTTTTGTGGCTTTTTTATACGTGCAATGAGGTTGAGTAATCATTGGGATAGTTAGGAAAACATTTTGGAAAACTTGGAAGCTTTTCTAATAGTACACAGTTTGAGGAGTGTTATAATATAATATGAAACAAACCCATCTAGTTGTTTATGTTGAGGAATAGGAAAGAGATATGGTGCACAATTAAGACACACATTATCAAAACCATGTGGCTAGCCCAGTTAAACCGTGCCACACCAGATAGTGGTATTCTTCATAGTCAGTGCATGATTTATCTAACTATGTGGTCCAACCATCGAAGTCACCCTCCTAAGACATTAATAGGAACAAGATTAGAATATAGTTTTTTTAATAGAACAACTAAACAATGCCCAACCTTTAAAAATGGGATTTTATAAAAATGCATTTACTCAGGTTTTTTCCTAAAACATCCATTTCTTCTCCTACTAGAACCTAACTCAGGAATTCATCTCCATTGGGGTTGGAGAGGCTCTCCCACTCATTAATGAATAAAATAAAAGGGGTTTCTTAGTCGTTTGAAGGTGGTTCATCCTTATTAATTCTATATCCTTCATTTTGTGGTATTCTCTAGATCATTTTCTCCCCCTCTCTCAGTTTCCTAGCTCTACATCTGTTGCATGTATATCTAGGGTATTTTTTGCCTAAAATGATGAGATTTGTGATTTTTATGTCATAAAAAGTGGTATATGTATATTTTTTTTATGTTTTCACCCATTTTTTTTTTGTGGTTGCGAATTGTACAATTTCACCCAAACCCTAAGGTAGGGGTCATAACTCTCAAATACATTTTGATAGATATTTATGGATTTAAATTCAAATTAATATCCATTTCCCAAAATTGATGACTTTTGTGATGTGATATTCTTGTTTGAAACTTGTTTGGTGATGTTTTGTGGATTTAGAAGAAAATGGGTTATTATGGTTTAATGTTATTGATTTGGGATTTTAAGATGACATTTTAAATAACATTTGCATAGTGGATTTATGGGAAATGGTTTTAAAAAAAGGTTTTCAAAAAAGGGTTTTTTTTATTAAAATTATGTTTGGAATGGATGTGGTTTCCCAAAGTCTTTAGTAATTATTAATTTTATTGAAATGTTTATGGATTTTGTTTAAATACATTATTTTCTATACAGATTATTTGGTTTTGAAAATTTGATTTGCATGGTTTCATTCGTAAATGGTAAATAAAGGGTTTGATCAGATGCATTATGGTCGTGATGTACCACCATCATGTAGTTGTGAAGTATAACTATAGAAAGGGGATGGTTTATAAATTTGAAGTACCCTCTTCAATCAACACTAAGCTTATATGGTTGGTTTGGGCATATTATTTTCTTATCCTTTTTTCCACGCATGGTGATATGGGTATTCCATTATGTTTTTGGAATATGGTTAATGGTGTGTTTTGTTGATATCCTTGGAATTGTCCTATTTTGGGTTAAATTGGTTGCTAAGTGTGTGTTTGGCTTGTTGGAATTTGTTTCCTTATTTTGTGATTTTATATAATTTTATTATATAATGTTCTAACTAGTTTTATCCAACTAGTATGTGCAGCGAAGTCATTTGGGGATAACCTATTGAGTATTATTACTCACCCCCTACTTTTGAACATTGGTGGTTTTTCATATATTGTATTCCAAGACATATGTAATGGTAAAGCATCTCATTTATTGGGTGGTTCATCATGATTCATGGGTGGTCTTGTAGTGCTTGGAAATGAATCTTTGTGTGGAGCTATGGAGTTATGTCATATCATATTTTTGATTTATTATTTTGACATCTGCTTTGTACTATGATTTTGGATTATGGGAATTTGGTTATGTTGTTTTTATGGTATTGAAGTACTATGGTACTTTCATGTGACATGCATCTTGTAGCTGATTAGTGGGTTTTGATAAAGGAATGTTTGGTTGGTAATTTTCACTGCAAGGAGAAGTCATTCAAAAACTATTCTTGAATCCCAAGAAATTTATTGTTAGCATTTGGTTCCTTGGGAATGTCGCTTAAGGCCATGTAACTTCTTTATGACATTTAGTGATCATTAGAAGAGGTTGTATGTTACAATATAGACTTCAAATTGTCCATATAATCATCTAAATGAAATTCATGTATCTTTTCCATTTTATAATGACGATACATAGTGGTATCATGGGGCGAAAGTGTCATGTGATCACGTGTCGATCACTTCTAGAAGTCAGAAATAGAGATTTTCAAAGATGTAGTTGGAAACTGGTGACATCGAGTGGTGGATCCAGGGAGTGGATGGGGACGGTATCTATCTGAGGTGGTTTTCATGTGAAAGGCATTGGATAACATCGTAAAAATTAATAGAAAAATAAACATTAGCATGTTTTCCTTCCACATACAAAAATGAAAATGGGGGAAGAGTATTTGTAATGAATCATGTGACATTTTTTTATCAAAATACTACACCATGATGGGAAACCTTATACATGAAAACACAATCAAAAAGGTTTGATCTTCATCGCTCAGCATGCGCAGACTGTTGTCCTACCTAGGTTTGTGGCCGGTCCGCATGGGCTCTCTCCCACATGAAGGTAATTCATGGCCCTCTAATATACTATGCATGAAAGTTTAGGCATACTCATAGTTGGCTATGTGGATTTGATCTATGTTTGAGGTCTAGAAATCCTTATAAAATTATCATAGAAATGTCATTTAAATTTATAAAAAATTAGAAAATATTTGAAACACAAAATCAAATATTTTGAAAACACAATCAATACACAGGACTAAAAAATCATAATTCATTTAATATTATTGAAATTCTTCATTTATAAAACTATAATTTTAACAATACTTTTCAATTTCATGTAATTTTTCAATAAAAACCATTATAAAATCATTTGAAATAATTTAAAAATATTCTTGGAATTTTTGTGTGTCATTAATGGAATGAGAGAATAATTAATAGAAGCCACAAAGTGTTGGGCTTCCATTAATGGGTTAATGAATATGATAACCTGGTAACCTATATCGACTCCACCTAAATCCATTTTGGTATAATTGATCATTTATGATTCATCTAGTTTGGTATTAGGTTGTGAGCTTTTGTAAGATGATCATTTCATGGACTTTGGCTATAATGAACATAATCCTCAGGAGGAGAAATATATCACACATGATCTGAAACATGCAGTTGTGGTGGACACATTGGGGATTTCCTAAAATTACATTATGGTAAATGTTTTATAATCTACATAGATAATAAAATATTATTTTAGACTACTTCAAAAAAATATTGTAATTTTCATAAAATATCATGGGTGGAGTACCTTCTACCATTTGATTTTTATATCACCTATACTAATATTATGTGGATTTAATTTTTTTGATGATTTAAGTTGGAATATTTTATCCCCTGATATCAATGAACATTCTAAAAACTGGAATATAATATCTCTATTATATAATTTATTATTGGTAGTTTTGGGGGATGATATTGATGTTTTCTTGTCATGTTTTTAGTTAAATTCTTCTATTCTTGAGTCAGTTCATTTCAGACAACCTCATGATGCTGAATTCTAAGGAAATAAGGATTTTTTATATTTTTATTAGACCATTATAAATTTGTATCATTCGTTATATGGTATACTATTATTCCAGATATGTTTTGTCATTCCTTTTACATTAAGGAAATTTATGATGAGTGAATTCCTTAATTCCTAGTAGCTTGTAAACCCTAGAACAAAAATGATGTTTTTTTACCTGAGGTTGTGTTTTTATGGAATGGAATGAGATGATAGATTTCTAATTTTGTTTCTCATTATTATACTAGTTAGATGAATAAATTTTTTAATCATAAACATCAAAGATTACTTTTTCACCATTATGTGCTAACATAGATGTGGGATAAGATATCTATGGAATTTGTGTCTTAGATTAAATGTAATCCTTGTGGAAAAAAATTAAATCTATGGTTGGATACCGATTGACCAAATATTAACACATTATCCCAATTTAAGATACAAATAATGTCATGGACATGGGAAATTAGTGTGTTCATGAGATCATTGGATTGTATCAATTTCTTTATTCTATCAATATTCATTGGGATCCCTTATTCAAATATCATTTTTTGAGAGGACTCTATGATGATATATAATCACATGTAAAGTTGAGCATGATATACCACACATAGAAATATGTTTAGATGGAATCATATTTAGTTATTCCGGAGACATACAATTATCTTTTATCCTTGAATTTTTGGGGCATGTTATTTCCACGTGGGGATGGTTGAATTTCCCTTCATCAACAACTTTCATTAATTTATTAAAATATATCATATTATGGCCTTGTTTGGTTGAAAATGTAGATCTTGATCTATTGGCCAGACGATCATGAAGCATACCTAGTGGGACATAGTTTTTTCATGTTTCAATGAATAAAATTAATTTTGTTCTTTGTAGATTTATAACCCCTCAAAGATAGAATAAATTCATATTTTTATCATCAACTTAGAGAATTAGGTTTCACAATTAGTTATATAATTTTTTTTAATGTTTCGCTAAATTTTGGACATCGATGTCTATGAAAATCTGGAATGATACCAATGAGATATGTTTTTATATTTAAGGTTGTCGAGAATATAGGAATGGTAGATTAACATTTGAATTTTACACCTTATATATCATTAATGTACAACATGTTTCTTGTTTCTATGATGTAAAATAATTACTATAAAAATATCATTTATTTAGACATGAATATATTAAAGTGGCACCTAATTTATACATGAATAATTTTAAATTTGGTCATATTGATTCTTATATAAAGGTACATTGTGAAACTTCTACACCATTGGTATGGGTTCTTATGAAACATGGCTCTTATTCATTTGAGACTTTATACTGTGAGAAATTTATAAGAGAGAAATTAGATCATTTATATGATATATAGTTTTCTTATTATGCATTTTTTGGGTAGAAATAATTTTTTATTGGGAGATTATAACATTCAATTACCACGTATTAATAGCATTTAACACTTAGTTTGGATTTCCTTTTTAACTCATTTTGTATTGGTTTTTTATTTTTCATAGTTTATTTGGATGTTACTATGATTCTACATAGTTGATACATGGTTAGAAAAAACAACTTAGGTCATCTGAAGAATCAATTTTCCATTTATTTGAGTTATAGAGGGGGCGAGATGACAATTGAAAACTATGTGGCCTCCCTCTCAAAATGTGTTTCATGGGATAGTAGAGGGTGCTTGTTTTTTCGACCATTGAATCCAAACCATTCCCCATATTCTGGTATTCTATATGATGGAATATTATTGGTTCGTGGTTTGTCGAATAGTATTCCCAAACTATTAGTTTCTCTTTAGAAGCCTAGTAAGGACTCAATGTTCATACTAACCATTAGTTCTTCCCCAAAAAATAGTATGACATGAAATTAATTCTTAAATTATTATAAATAAAATTCTAATTCATCTTAGTTTAAATAAATTCCATCCCCATTAAAACCAAATACAATCCATTATTTCTTGGAGTCTTTGTATATTTTATTTTTTGCATATATATCATCTTCTCTTTTTAGAGAAATGTTTCAGTGGATGCATTTACTTCCTTCCAATAAGTGTAATATTTTAGTCTTGATTCAGACTTTATTCCACTCTCACATTCATAGTGGTTGATAGGTTTTCATTTCATTAAGGCATATAGATCATTATGTGTTGATTTTTAACTAGAACTCTACCCTAATCCTTTTATAATTTGACTCTCCTTATGGATCCCTTGTTGTGTGTTTGTGATCATGAATTGTGTTAGGTGATTTCCTAAGTTAATTTATTTCAATTGAAACCATTAAGGCTTATTTTTCATAATTTTGAATTTCCAATTAGTTTAAAATTAATAAATTCAGTATATCAATTAATGTATGAAAAAAAATTATTTTTATTTGAAGTAAATTCATTTGAAAATGGATTCATATTTTTGAAATTATGAAACAATGTTATTAATTTGAAATAAATTAATTGTGAAAAATATTGATGGGTTTATAGGTGTGAATCAATTTGTGATATGAAATTATATGATTTAAAATTATAGACAACAGTTTTTAGAAACAACATATTTTCTTTGGTTTTTTGAGAATAAGGGTTTTTTTAGAAACATGAACATGGGTCCCGTCGAATTCACAATTAGAAATAATTGATAAGATTGAATTAAATGACAACGAAATAAACGATTGATTTACCTTGAATAAATTTATAACATGGTTAATTAGGTTTGAATAATATTATCTTGGAAAATATTGAATATACCTAGTAATTGGTTTATGATGACCACATCTAGTAAACAATATTGAGAGAAAACAAATTATACATAGGGATTATCTCTTATTCCTCCAATTATTTCTATTCTAGTGAGTCTATGAAAAACTGGAGCCATGAATCCTTGTGGTGTGTGAGAAATACTTGTACTAATATGACCCCAGCTCTATTAATAGTTATATAATGGATTAAAATTATTTTATGTGCCTTGTTATGATTTAAAATGATTTACACAAGTCTTATTTGAGTGAAATTCTTATTCATACATATTTTTCTAAAGATGATTATATCTACATGATCTAAAGGAAGTTCACGTTGAATCCTACTTTATATTATATATTGATATGTTTTTTTGATTATATTTATATATTAATTTTGAAATAATTTAGATTCTATGAATTATTTAAAACTCACAGATGTTTGATTAATTATAATATATTGTTTATTAAATTATTGGTGAGATACTAATGGCATTTATTGCTCACATCCTACCTTCACCTTCACATGTTTTTTTATTTTCATATACTAGGTTTATGAATATGGGAAATAAATAATTTGAGTTCATGGATATTCATGAATTGCTATGTTTTGGGAGATGGTTTTGATCGGTTGAATGTTGGATCCACTTGTTACATAGAGTTTATTGGTTTATGTCATGATGGTATATTATTATTTTTTTGGTTTTAAACAAATATTTTGGGATCATTTATCAGTATACATAGGAATTTATACCTTATTCAATGTTTGTAATATAGAGTTTTTATATGTTTTTATTCACATTATTATTTTGATTAGTTCTTCTTGTGGATAATTCCTTCAATTTTATTGGTTTCAATACCTGATCATTTTCACCATCGTGTGAGGAAAAAAATACATTTGGGCCTCATCAAAATGGTATTTAGATAATTCATGGTATTTTATCAATATAAGAACATGATAATAGTTTTTTGAATTTTGAATTTATTTTATTGGTTTTGAATTATAATTCTTATTTTTTGGGTTTTCAACTATAGTTTAGTGTTATAGTGAATAGTTTAGTGCATTGGGTTTTTTTCTTAGTGATCCAGTTTTTTGGTTTTAATGTTGACTATTTGGAGATTATGGTTATAGGATATATGGATAAGGAATTAGGATTTGGGATTTTCTTTTTTATGATTTAGGTTTCTATTTAATGACTAATTGATTAATATTTTTATGGTTTAGAATTTAGTATTTTGGGTTTTGGGTATATGTTATATGGTTCAATTGGTTGGTATTATTTTTAGTGTGGAATAATTAACATCCATGTATTCTAGTTTTTCATTAATGTTATTTTTTATGATAATCTATTTATGATTTAAAAATTAGTGAATATGGATTAAATAATAATATATATTGTTTATGGTTTTGATTTGATAGATTAGTTTTTAATATTTATTGTTAGAAAACTGAGTTTATTAAAAAAATTAATAATTTTGTTAACAGTTATTATTTTCATATTTCATGAATTACTATTTGATATCATTATTTTTTACTTTACTATTTTGGTAATATGTTTTTGGTTTCAGGATCTGATAAATTTTTATGGTTTTAGATTTAGTTTACTAGATCCTATTATACAGGACTAATGGTTTTGTATTCAAGGATTACATTTTATTGTTTTATAGTTTAATAATGCAATAAATCAAATATTCATAATATTATTTCATCTAATAAAAAAATTAATAAATAATATTCAATTAAATATAACGGTATAGTGCCTTTGGATAATTAGGTATTTCATTAAAACCTCTAAAAAATAATATATTTTTTTATTACCATCTATATAAATTACTCTATGTTCTCACAGTATAATTTTTACTTCATGAATTAATATTGAGATATTCAAAAATGTTTACATGATCCATAAATTCTAGTATTCATATGAATAAAATAAGCATAGAATGAGATACCATGAGAGTCCCTTCTCATAACATGGAAATATTATTTAAATTATCATTAATTGAAAAAAATGTTATTTGACCAAAGGTGTTAGATAATCTTGGTAATCATGAGAGACATAAAATATTTCATAAAAAACATATTATTTCATCTTAAACATTAGAAAATTATAACCACCAAAACATCATAACATAGTAGAAGATACATAATTCACCAATACCATGCATTACATTATATATAATATTTTTTATATATAGCAAAAATGTACTTATTTATATGAGATATACCTCACCATCCCTAAGAATATAGATCATATGACATATAAATAATTACAAAATCTAAATGGTATATTTCATTAGGATCTAACCCATTATCATCATATATCATATAAATCTTTGAAACTTTGAAAATTAATATATATAAAGATAAAATGATAAATAAACACATGAAAAATAAATCTATATCATAATAAGCCCATATATCGTAGACTATAAAGGTATCTTGTATGATCTCTAGAAAATAAGGATTGTAGTCCAATTATGATTTCATTAATTACTATTTACTATATCATTGTTCAATAAAGTATATCTCAATGTTAAGGAAAAAATTATAAGAGTGGATGAATAATAAGGTCTGTACTCAAACTCATTAATGGGAATTTTATAATACAGAGAATGATTCTATGTAAGTTAAAAAATCTAATATTTTCCACAAAACCAGAAAAAAAATAAAATGTGATATTAGGTTAAGGGATTTTATATTGAAAAAAAATGAAAATAATCATCATATAAACCTAGAAATATACTAATGATTTAGAAAACATGTGGAAAATCAAAAAACATTCCCTTAAATTATATATAAGGAATGATATAAGGGAACTATAAGAAATAAAAAATAATGAAATTATTATGTAGAAAAATTTGAGAATTATTAAACATAAATGAAAAAATGAATAATAATATATCTGTATATGCTTATTGAGAAGTAGAGACAAAGAGTGATGTATTACATTTTTTCAAAAAAAATTAATGGGGGAGTATAAATGTCAGTGGTTCCCATAACATCAATCAAAAATTTATTCATTAGAAAAATAAATTTATGTTTATTAATTACACTGCATAAAATGCTTTTTATATTAATTTAAATTCACATCACAATTTTTATCAACACTTATTCATTTATGAAATTAATATTGATTTTCCCAACTATTTTGTCCTCGATCATTTCATAGTTCCTAAACTATACTGATATAGAGGAAATAGTTGAAGACCATTATCCTATAGAGACATAACCTTGATAAGTTTCATTTAGTATTTCTAATGTTGTTCAATAGGTTTTTAGTTTTAATATACTAGGAATTTTCTTCAACACAAATATTTTAGACACACAATTTTTACTATTAATATGAAAACTTAATTTAATAATTATGATGACTAAATATTCATCAATGAGTTTAATTAATGATATATGATAGTTCATAAGTTATATTGAGACATTTAATTTGTTATTATGAATATCCCCAATGTCTATAATTGAGTAATAAAAAATCATCATTCACATAGCTAGTATAAAATTACATGTGATTTCTTGTTTCTAAGAGGGTCTAAAAATATAGAAGTTGAATAGTTGATTTTAGATATTTGTAAGTTTTTTAGGAGATATTGATGAAACTAGTTTAATATTAATTATATTTATCATAACAGATTAAATTTTGTATGATACGATCTATGAATTGGAACCATTATGTGTTGTAAAACTTATATTTTGATAAAGTAATCACCAATATAAATTCGTTTTCGTGAGAAAAAGTACTTATTATCTCGTAATTATTTGATAAAAAGTGGGTAATAAATTAATTATGGTATCATGGTTGCAATATAATATGCAGATTAAATGTTATATTCATTAAAGGATGATATATAAGAACAAGTAAATACGATTGTAAACTCGACCTTCGTATTGAGTCCCATCCGTTAGATTGGGAGTAATGATATCCGAGAAGGGGATTTTCGTTACAAAAACATATTAACATAATTTTAAGGAATTAAAATATTTTTTTTAATGGTAGATCATTGTAGAAGAAAGGAATTCTCAATGTGATAAGAAAGTATTGGAGGAGGCGGAGGGGGTTATATACCCTAGGTAGAAGGGTATTGAATCACAATGTACTAATTATTTTATTATTCCTTCCAATGATAATTAATAACATTGATTAATATCAAATTTATTTATTTTTCATTAAAAAATTACGTTTTTATGTTATTAAATCCAATAAAGTACAAAATTTATTCTAGGAAACATGTAATTATTGTTAAAAATAAAATAATGATTTTGTAAGATAAGATAAAAGCTAAACCTCAATATTTCAAATAATGGATCATAACATAATAATAATATTTTAAAATTATTTATTTAACACCACAATTAATATTTATAGAAATTTAAAATTTTAATAATTTATTTTATCATATTTATATCATGATGATTTCGTAACTATTATGGTATTCATAAAAAATACATTTTAGTATTCATTGAAAAGTAATCTTATTCAAATAAATTTTACAAATTAATGTTTAGATAATAATAAAATTTTGATTGAAATATTGAATAATTTTTTATATAAATAATATTTCATATATTTTAAAAGTAATATTAAAGAAAATCAAATTATATAGGGTAGAAAATATTTTTTCAATACATAATATTTATTTTAAACTTTATAATAACAATTTTATTTCTTATCATTCAGACATATTATATTATTGATATATATTTATTATATATTCATTATAATAAAATATGTTTTCATGTTATATTAAAAATAATAATTAATGGATTATGAAAGAAATTAACATATGTATAATTAAAACCTATATATATTTATCTTTGTTTTTAAGTGATATGATCTTTTAAATCTTCATAAATATTTATAATAAATATAAATTATATTTAATATAAATAATAAATTTATTCCACTTTAATATTATTTATTGTTAAAATTATATAACCCCCAAAATTTTTATGATATATTAACTATTAATTAAGTTGATGGGTTCCATAACTTTCTCTACACGCAATGCAGAACAAAAGTAAAGTAGAAATACATTTAGACTGTTAAAACCGAGATATTTAAATAGAGATATTGAATAGGTGTAACCACATTATTAAATATTATTAAATAAAACATATGCATCATTTAATAATAATGTTATTTTGTTCATATAGCTAAAATGACTAATAAGATAAATTTATGATTAGAAATTTATTTTTTAACGACTATGATACTATTTTACATAAATTTCTATTTGAATAAAAATGATATTAATAAGGATATAAAATATTTTATTTTTGTAATTGGTAAAAACTAATTTAAATATAAAATAGGATTAAAATTGTATGAGAGTTGGTATTATTAAAAAATTCTATTTTTCTAAAAAGCATTTTCATCCTTAATTGTTCTCTTTAAAAAACATAAAAATAAATTATTGAATTTTAATTATTAAAAATATTTATCTTTTATTAATATTACTGAAATTTTTATTGTTCAAATATTTGTTATTTTTTCAAAAAAAAATTAATAATATATGAATTAACACAATTATCATCTTGATAAATAAAGAATATTTTATTATATTATTATGGTATAAGAATGAATTAGAAAATGTCATGAAATATTTTTCTAAGATAAATTATATTTCTATAAGTTACATTTAAATTGACAAATTTATTTATAATCTAAAAACACATATTATATATTATGGCTCATAAATAATAATTTCATAAATATTGGTTTTCATGCATTATTAATTTTATTTTGAACATATTATTATCAATTTTAGAAATTGAATGAAATGAATTTTATATAAATTAAGAATATTTGGGTCCAAATTATCTATGAAAAGAAATTTAATGTTTTTCATAATGATTTTTTTGGTGTTTTTAAAAACTAATTGCTATAGTAAAAGATAGAATAGAAAATTTACTAATTCAATGGGTATAAGAAGTCAAACATGTCAAAAAGAGATTATTAAATGAGTTGATGGGAGATTATCTTCCTAATCACACTATCCACTCAATTATTTTCTATTTTTTGTCTAATTTAAATGCTTAACAAGTCTTCCCATTATATTAAGTTGAAATGTTTAATAAAATTTCATTCTAACCATTTATAAAAGGGTCCTCTCACCACACTTTAAAGGAACTATGAAGAATAACACTTTCTCATTAAACATTAACATTTTTTCCCCGCAATGTATTTTTTTTTCTCAATTGATCTTATAGTAACATAATATTGGCCTATGAAACCCAATTCAAAGGGATCTTCAAGGGATATCCTAAAGTTCTCAACATGACTTATAATTTATAATATAACATCTTTACTTCCAAATTTAATATTAGATATCTAATTTTAAAATATATATCATATTAAATTAGTAAATGTTATATAAAGAATGTTATTATTCAATGTAAATAATAATTAAATACATTTTCCCATTTAAATAAATAAAAGGGGAAACAACATTCAAGTGTTTGTGTGAAGACTATCGCGTCCACAAAACATCACAGTTCATTTTCCTAAACAACCATGCCTGGATTAGAGTATTTTTAAATATCATAAATAATTATGATATTTATAACATATTATATATTTTTTAAGGATATAAAATATTATATATTTCTATCACTCAATATAATACAAATTTTTCAACCTTGTATACTAGTGGACTACCACCCACATAAAATGATTGATTTAACATTTTCAGTTCATCATCACCATATATGGAATGTCTTATGATGGGTTTAAATAGATAAATAAGGGTTTTTAATAATATAATTTTTATGGTATGACGCATTAGATAAAATTTTATTGATATGATCAAAAAAACCATTATTAATTCAATCTTTTACATCATACATACTAAGAGGAAAATGATCACTTCATTCCAAGTAATTACATTATATAAATTATCAAATCATTTAAATTCTATAAAATTATTAAATATTAAAGAAATAAAAATCATACAAGACCATTATTCTTTATATATATGGACATTACAACTATAAAAACTCATTGTCATCTTTCAAAATCTATAGGTCCAGATTTGGGCGGTCTTAAAAACCTTCATGAATAATAATATTCATTTATAATTGGAAAACCCTTGTATAATATCTAAAGAATAATATATTATAAATATATAGATAATTTTTTGGTTTCATTTGTTGTTATACAAAAATTTATCTCATTAATTAAGGAAGAAACATTAATTAATTAATTATCAGTTATCGATGCTTTTTAATGATTCCATCTTCATTTTTTTAACCAAAACACACATGAAATAAAATTATAACACTATAAATATTTTGTAAAAATTATTTATGTACCATTAATTATCATGGATGGTTTAAAATTGATTCATGAATTAATACCTATATATTTTATTATGAAACATGTTCAATGCGATAAATATTATATTAATATAGAGTTTAATATTATAAAAAATATTATTATATATGTATATAGTTGTAAAAAAAGTATTATAAATTATAATAGTTATGATTATTGTAATTTTCTATACCTTCAATGAAATAAATTTAAATATTCTTCACTTTTAGTGAAGGGTAATAATAAATCAAGGAAAATGCCAGGTTTTTCATCTTAAATTACTCTCTACGAGAAATTTTTTGTATTATGCACCAAATTTCATATATATGGTGTATAAAATACAGATTTAAGAAACCATATAATGATTTATATTTTATTCAGGGTATTTTATGTTCAATTTCTAAAGAAAATTATCAACGGCATTAGTTAAAATGTTACTCAAGCAGCAATGGGTCTATACCTAAATCTTAAATTCATTAAAAATGTTTTCCTTTTAAAAGTTAATTTCATTCCCATGTAAATTTCATTATGATATTTGATTTTTTTTATTCTAAAATAGTTGTAAAAATTTATACTTTTTATACAATGAATTTTGACTTAGTTGATACCATAGTAGTAAGGTTTTTTGTTGACTCAGTTTTCATTCTTTGAGAGATGACCCATTCTCTTATACTAATATCATGTAATTTTGGTACATTCTACCATTTAAAATATTTTTTTTTATTTTATGTATTCATTATTCTACCACATTAAACACATTATTAAAATATTTTTACATCATGATGTATGTCACTTGTAATAGAAATTTATTAATCATGTCTCATTTAAATGAGTTATATTATTTCATTATGAACATACTTCTTCCTTGAAAGGGTTGATTCACACTGGTTTTTGATTATATGATAATTTTTAAACATCAATTGGTATTGAATATATTTTTATAAAAAGTCGTGTTTTCTTACTCTTCTTAGAATTTGCGTTCTGGAAAAAAGTTTTTTGAAATTAAAAAAATCATTTAGTTTTTATATATTTTTTCTTCCTCTCTACATATCTCCAATATAAACATAATGTACATTCAAGAATTCATTACTGTATTTTATTTTTTTAAATCTAATTTTTTCAAATGCTTTCATGTAACTTTTTGAAAGGATTCTATTTAATGAAACATACATATTGGTAATTTATATTAATGTTACAAATGATTTCTAAACAAACTTATATGTTTTCCCTTCTACTTAATTTATAATTTTACAATATATTTACACAAATAAGGTTTAGAATTCATGATTTATCATTTGTAATTATTTATATTATTATATTTATATCTTATTGGGGATTAAATTCATGATATCAAATAATTGGATTGTTGGTCTCCACTTTTTCCCTATCTAGTAATGCATTATTTTGTAGTGGGTGTTTTCCAATTATGTCAACACCATTCCATAGTTACTTTGTTTTATTGGGGATATATTATTCCATCATTTATATACCCATATACTCATTATCGTATGTAGTATGAATAATTCATTTCAAAAAAATTGAGTTGTATGATGTTATTCTAGGAAAAATAAATTATTTATTATCATGAAATGTATTAAAATTCATGATGATTATTTAAAATTAGAATAAGTTTATTATATATTAATATTATATATTTTAATTAAACACATATCCATTTATATATTAATCCAACGATTACATAAGTAATGGAATGCAATTTCTTATAGATTCATATTGAGAATTTAAAAGACTTAATAAAGTAATGGGTTGTTCTCACCATTACATTACCCCCAACACATCGATAAGTATCATTAAATATAATGTTAAAGGTTTTGTTTTATACATCTCTATATATAAATAAAGAATAATATTTTAAAGTGTGTAATTATTAAATCCTATAGTATGATATTTTAAATTTTTTATACATGTTTATATTTATTATCATTAATATATATTTCTATTAGTTTTAGATGATTATGAAATCATTAAAAAAATTATTCCTACCTTACTATGTATACCATGCATATTTTTTACATCTTTAGATATATTTTTCCCTTATTGAGTGTTTTAGGTCACCCCTTTCATATGTCTCTATTCTACATGTTATGGAAATTAGAAAACATGATAGGGTTAGAGTGATGGTATGTCAGTGGAATTTTTTGGAATTCATGAAGACTTGATATTGATTAATTAGTAACTCCATAATTTGTTTAATTTTTTAAATAATGATTTTTCGTAACTCGCTAAATATATAATACTAAAAATATATTTATAATGTATGTATTTAAATATTTTATTTATGTCATATAATTTCTAAATAGTTATGCTTGATAATCTATAGATGGTATCGAATATAGTATGAAATGTGTGTCATTATAGAACCATATAAGACATTGTCTGCCTAGGAATTCATAATTGGTATCCCATAATGGTTTATATATCTCTGATGATTATGGTGTTTGTTTGGAATGGTTTTAGTATTGATAAGGTATAGTTCACTATAATTTTATATATTAGATAATACATTTGGATATTATATTATTTTTTTAGTTTAGTAATAAAAACATTATCTATATATTAGGATTTATGAACATTATTAAAGACTACATCGATATGTCTAATATGAATTTTATGTTTAGGATAACATATCAATGTTATTAAAATGTGCATATAAAATGGTACTCCTAAAATTACGTATAGTTCTATATTAATCAATTTGATGACTTATCTAGAATGGATGTACCGAGGGGTTATAATAATAATAATGGACAATTCTCTATAAACGTGACCATCACTTGGTTTATGAAATAGTGTCCTAACAATACACCTGGTTCATCCCACAATGATGATATGATTTGTTTAATTCACATTTTTTATGAATTATTATATTGGATTTGAATATCATTAGATAATATAATATAATAGGAAAGTGGTCATGAATATAATATATTTAAATGTAGAGATTTATAAATTAAGTTACATATTAATAAATATATTTTTTTTCTACATGAAGGAAAAGATATATTATTATTGAATATATTTAAATTATTTCTTGTTTTAATTTACATTAATAAATATAATGGTAATTTGGGAACTCTATTTTCAATATTAGATTAAAAATTATGAGGTAACCCAACAAAACGTTTCATAGTCTCACCCATGAATGAATTTTTTTTTTAAAAATGGTGGTTTTGTTTGAATCAAGTATGATAAGAGATTATTTATATCATGTAATGACTAACATTATAGTGATACATAATGAGGTTAAATTCAAATTTTATTATTTAGGAATTCAAATTTTATTATTTAGGATCATACTCTTATACCTAATGTAAATAATGTTGAATAGATTGTTTTTAGTAACGGTTGAATACCTAAGGAATCAAATTAACAATGTATTAATTTTAAAATGTAGAGAATATCAAAATGATAAATATAACAAGAAACTGACTGGAGTATGCTATCATGTGATAATAGAAAATCTAATATCAGGAATTCTTATTTACAACATAATGATTGTTAGAATATCAAACATACCAAATAATTAATACATGGATTCTCATAAAAATTTGGTAGACCATGATGATTAAATTTATAAGATTCATGTTACTAATTGTAAATAATTTGGGATGATACAAAATCTAATTTGTCATTTACAATAGAGTTGGGTATTTTTTTAATAAATTTCACAATCCAAGGGGAAATTAGGGGAAATCATGAGAAAACAATCAAACAATGAAAATCCATTACAAATAAAAATAATATATTTGATAACGAGTATTCAGTTAAAACTTTTTAGTTTCCTATTTCATGTAAGACTTCAAAAATTACAGAATATTGAGTTATAAATAAAAATAATATTTTTATTATTGTAATATAAATCATTTTGATGTTTTATGGGATATTATTCCCAAGGATCATGATATTTATACTTCAATAAAATTAATTTTGAAATTATAAAGTAGATTTTTCTCATTATAAATAAAAAAAAGTTAAATTTATATAGATACACACAATTCCACATACAAAAACACCCATGATCATTTAGTGGTTCATTTTATGTTATGAGTTCACTATAAAAATCAAAATAATATTATGATTCAAATCATGAAGATGCTGTTTTTTAAGGTTGGAAATATATAACACCATAGTATATTAATATATGTTTACCTTAAAATTATTTAAATTTATTTGATTGGTAACTACAAATGTGACAATAAACTAAAAAAACTAAGATATGTTGAAACCTATGATACCCGTTTTTTAATTTTAAGGAATGTATAGGTGTAAAAATATATTGAGTATTTATAATGAAAATAAATTTACTTTTGAAATGAATGAAAATCAATTGTTATTGAATATGTTACTAATACTATCATTTAATGTAAAGAAATTCGTATTTATCAATATTTATTTCCCATAGGATATAAATTTATATTAAATATAAATTGTGAATAATGATGGTGAAATATATATTATATTATTAATTACCTAACCAAATTTAGTTACAAAATATTATGAAAGGTGAAATTTTTCTATAAAAAATAGTTTTCAAGAATACCTAATATTTTTATATAAAAGGTAAATATAAATTTAATAATTTTAAATTTAATAATTTATCCTTATTTATTGATTCATTAATGTAATATTTTCATATGATTACTTTTTTTATTTCTCTAAATATAAGGTTTTATGTTGAATATTGAAAATATAGGTTTTAGAAATAAAATATATTTTATAACAATATTTTTATCAATGTATGAATTGAAATGTCATGAAGTATATATCTATGAAAAAATATGTATTTTTTACTAAATAATTTATTTTTTTTTAATTTACACACCCAAATTTCATATTTTAGAACATAAATAAAATTTTCTAAAAATTTAAAGAGATTATACATTTTATTTTTATATTATATTTTATAAAATTTATGAACTAATTAAAAGGAAATATATTTCCTATTTAGAATTAGTGGGTCAAAATTATCTAATAAATAGTAAATTATGTTAATGAAAAAAGACAAAATTATCATGGATAAATACTAGTTACTGTAGTAAAATATAAAATTGAAAAAATAATAATTTTAATGTGAAATTCGATCGAAGAATGTTATTAACATTTTTTAAAATGAGTTTTCGAGATATTAATGACCATATCTCACCAATAACTCTACTATTTTATATAAAATTTTATCATCTAGAAATGATTAACAAGTACTAAATGTTTATTAAGTTGAAATATTTATAAAAATTTCATTATCATCAATTACAATAGGGCCATTTCACAACCATTTCAAGGCACTCCTAAATATTATATCTCTTCCTAAAACCCTAACCATTTAACATTATTGAAAATCAACATTCACTCTTGTCATATTTTGTTAAAAATATATTAACCTATTCTATTTATTTAAAATGGATCTTACATGAATATATCATTTTTCTCAACATGGGTAATAAATTTTACAAAACTTTTTTCAAAACTATTAATCATTTATTTTAATATTTTTAAATTCCAATTAAATTTAAATTATTGTTTCTTAAATAAATATTCTTATATTTTATGGTGGAAATAATTAATACTATCATCCATATTTTTCATTTGAAAGGTAAAAATTACATTCGTTCTTCTCTGCGCAGGATGCCGCCTCTATAAAACCTCACATTTCATAATCTATAAATTCCTCACACGATAACACCCTCAGATTTTGAAAATAATAAAATAATATTCTTTAGTTAATATAAAACAAAACACCAATATTATAAGTGAATTTAAAACATTAATACTTTATGATATATTTATTTTTTAAATAAATTCAATATAATTTATATCATTCAATACACACAATAATGGGTTTGAACATAATGTGATGCACTATTAAATAAATTATTATTTATACATAAATATTATAACCTAGACATTATGTTGGTGAGTATTAATTATGAAAACAAAATTAGGAAAATTATATGGTTTACACATTTAGAAAATAAATTCAATTGATAAATATTTATTAGAACTAAAATAATATTCCTTTGAACTAAAATAAAATGACTTATGAAGAACTTTATAGTTTAAAATGGTTGTTTAGTTTTTCATTTCACACAAAATATTATATTAATTATAATAAATTTTAGAAAATTTATTTTACATAACAAAATTATTTATTAGAATCTAATTTCCAAATTTATTATTTAGTGATTGTTATGATAATTTTCTAAAAATATTATTTTTTTGATGATTATTGAAAAGTAATAATTTTCCATGAAAACTGCATGTTCGATGAACAAATGTAAATTGTTAAATAATATTTTCTATTTTATTTAATGTAAAAATAGTTAAATTATATAAATATTTTAATATTTTTTGTCAGTTGGTTTAATTTTATATTATATTCTTATATTAAAACATTTTAAACCTTTGAATGTTTTTCTATGGAAAAAACTGTTATTAGACCCCAGCTTGTTTAATTTTATATTGAATTATTATACATTTGTTAATTTAAATTATAAAAAAGGATTAAAAATTTCTAAAAACAACAATATATACTATAAAATAAATTCAACATATTTTTTTAACACAATAAATCAAGAAAATTCTTAAAATTAATTACCATAGTTAAAGTGAAATATCATTACTGGGGGCTTAATCTATAAAGAGATGGGTTAAAAATGCCCTAATATTTCTAAAAACCATTTTTATGGACATTTTTCAATATTATAACAAATAATATTCTATTAAACCAATACTTTTGTCTCATTATTTATAAAAAATCCATCGATATCATTTTTTCTTTAGAAAATACTGTATTCATCCTCTCCCTCACTTATAAAATGTCACCCCCTCTCCTACATTCTTCACACATATGAATCCAT
Source organism: Viscum album (assembly GCA_963277665.1). Lineage (NCBI taxonomy): Eukaryota > Viridiplantae > Streptophyta > Magnoliopsida > Santalales > Viscaceae > Viscum > Viscum album. The sequence goes on from OY728160.1 coordinate 449,037,516, forward strand.
TTTTATTATAAAATTATTATACATGTGACTTCCCTACTCCTCTACAAAAATAATATAGGCCTTTGTTTGATTATAAATCAAATCTAGGAAGGTTTTATGTTTAATCGACATGATTTCTCAGATGAAAAGGTAAAATTCATAACATACATATTTATTTAATTTAATTTTCCACTTAATTAAAATGTCATTAAATAATGGTAAAATAATATAAATATTATATCCTATATAATTATAATTTACTATTTTCATTTCACAACCATTATCTATCTCTACTTCCATCAAATGTAAAACGAAACAGTTTTTCCTCTGTATGGTGGACTACCACCTCTTGAAGTGATATACTTTGTTTTTTATCAACACCTTTCAATGATGGATATGAAGAATATTTTAACATGAATTTATATATATGATATATATTAAATTAGTATAATTATGGGTTTTTATATCACATATACCCCTTTTCATTCCATTCCATGGGGGATATGATAATTTTTCTTGGGTGTACGACGAACTATCATCTTATGAAGAGATGTGATTAATTTTCATCTTATTAATTACATGGAAGTTATTAAAGAAACATTTAATGGAATATATGTTATATTTATGACCAATACATACTTTTAAAATTATAATATCAACTAAAACGTTTTACCTTCCTACCTGTTATAAATAAATAATGTCGCTCATGTATAGTGTGGATAACCCCCTCCACGTAGCGATATGAAATTTTTTCATTTTTATTTTTACATGGATTATAATAATAATGGATTTTATTAATATAAATTTAATATATAACAAAATATTTATTTTTTAATTTCTAATTAATATTTATTTTTCTTTTTTATCTATCTGTTAAGAAAAAAATAAAGAGTGTTCATGCATACCTATGATGTACCGTCTCCATGAACAGTGTAACTCATTATCTATATATATTTTTTACAATACTCTAGATACATATATAGTTGATATAAAAATTAATTATATAATTTTTAATGTTGTGGATATTATTTCAAAAATATTATTATAAAATTTCTACATTTATGAAACCAAAAATACAAAAAATATAAATAAATTATCACTAAAAACTGTTATTTTAACAAAGAATTATTAACAGACAAGTGATAAAATGATATAAGTAAATAATATATAGTAAGATATATATAAGTATGGTAATTTAATTTAGGTATAATAATCCAAAATATATTATATTGGAGTTTCAAAACCATAAGAAGAAATCCAAACATGAGGTAAGGGTTTCACATCTCACATTTTCATCCATGAGACATATTCGTTATTCCCCACTTATTTCTTTTATGTGGTGTATATACTTCAATATTTATATTTTATATCATTAATTTCTTCATATTAATCATTATTTAATTTTTCAATTGATGATTAATTCTATAATGGGTTTTTGGATTCAATGGGTACCAATGTGGAAAGCGTTTATTTCAAAATCTCATCATTATTTGATATTATTTAGGTTTCAGTCTCCCATGGGTGAATAATTTGGTATTAAAATAATAAATAATATATTTTTAAATATCCTATTATTACTCAATATATTTTGAATATATAATAATATTTTCACAATATTTGGTACTTAATGTGACTTAGAAAATGTTTTTCATCATTTATGGATTCTTTTATCTCTTCACTCGAAAATAGTTTTTATTCCAAAAAAGTTATTTCTAATAAAATTCATTTAGTTTATAAGAATCATGATAATTTTGAAAATAAATTTTAATACATTTTTTTACAAAATATTTTTAATAGATCTTCAATTTTATTTAAAAAAATTCATTTTTTACAGAAAATGTGAATGAAAAATTTGTCTTAATGTGTATGACATGATCAAGATTTTACAATTTCATGAAAAATCAATTTCATAATGTTTAATTTATAATTTTAAATGGATACATAAATATACAGGTATTTTTAAAAAGAAATTATCATTTAGTTCTAAATGGTGATTTTAAAAATGAAACGGTTTTATTCTTCCAGGATGATTTTATAGAAAAGTTTCATTGCATTTCTATTATTTAGTGAAATAAAAATTTATTGTACATATGATCTATAAGTGATTTATTATATTCATATCATAATTATTTATTCATTGGATGGTTTATGATCATTTTAAATTTGGATGTAAAATTTTATTACTATTCACTATATTACAATGCTTAGTTTATGATTAGGTCTATTTGAATTTTTGTAAGTATCAACATTTCAAATTTTATTTTATAAAAAATGAATTTTTATGTACATTGTTTTCCACCCCTTTCATATAAGTAATATTTTAACAATTTTATGTATTGGTTGATACATGGTAATAGGTAACCCATCGATGAATCAATAGGTCCCATGAGAAAAATCAATTGTCCAAAAAAATGTATTTTTACATATAGTTTTAAACATTATTATGAATGTTCATGACATTATCTTCTAAATGACCAGAGTTCTGCATTCCCTCATTATGATATTACATAATTATTTCAATGTGATTATTCGATTAGTTATAGTATCCAGGTATATGTTTTCAAACCATGTTATTAGTTTAATGTCCATGTTTTCATCAATTATTATTTCCATATTATGATAACGCTATTGTTTAAATGGAACGCGTTTCAACTAATTAAATTTTTATACTAATTATACGTCTTTATTAATGGTATCTTTTAAGGTATTCCAACCCTTACATACCATTTGAGCTATCCCATTTTATAGGTTTTATTTTCTCTAGGACATGAATTTTTTTTTGATATGTTGTGATATTATGAGGGGGTGATAATATTATCAAAAAAACACTTTTTTATTTAATGGTAGAAAATATATATAAAATTGATGTAAATAACTAGAATACTAAGTTAGGTAAAGTAATTGGTCATTCATGATGTGATTCCTTGCATATGGTTCCAAAGTTTTAATGTAATCCCTCTTCTAGTCTACATGATTCATGGTCATTATTGTCAGTATGAAAGGATGTTTAGTAGAAACCTTGGAAAACGGATTTATTAAATTATATATTAAGGATTATAACATTATGAATTAAATTATTTATAATTCAAATTATAGGTTGACATCCTAAATTTTTAGTAAGGTTGAATTTTTGTGGTTTTCTTAAAAATATTTACTTTTCTTCATACTAAAAGTTGTTGTGGTTATATCATAGATGTACATTTGGGTAATAACACTACAAAAGGAATGTCGAGTAATTATAATTTTATGGTTGAAATAATAACATTACCAAAATTATAAGGGTCATATAGTTTTTCTGCATAGTTGGAAAAATTAGGCAATAATCATGCACACTTTACTATCTAAGGATGGACCTCACAAGGCTCATGCTCAAGGATTGGAAAACTATTACCAAATTGTGTGATTTTCCTCTTCTAAATGTTTCACGTATATTGTACATGATTGTGGCCTCTATTACATGGTTTCTGAAAACTATTTAGCCTTATATAGTGGGTTGTAAACATCATATAGTTTCATGAAACCATGTGGTCTTAGTATCATATTTAATACTAACAGTGTCTCCTCGCTACCCTTTCCAAAAACTAGGGATTGGGGTGCCTAAAAATTCCTTAACTCCCATGTTTCTCTATATCCTCACTAATAATTCTCATTTTCCAATACCGCGTAATTAAAATTATATTCTGAAGATCAGTTCCTTATAGGAAACCTTGAGGTATTATAGAATGACTAAGTCATAGTGACCCCATGTTATATTGTATTCAATGAGAAAGAAATGTTTGTGACTATGTGTCCAATACAATTCCAGAATGTCCTGATTGACATTAGTTTAAGACATTTGTATAAATTTTTTCATTGGGAGTTATAGATGTTAATTATCCATTGTTTTTTATTCAATTATCCTATTTTTATATTTTTTTCAGAGATTTATGAGTTTTTTTATAACATGGATCAAACCTAAATGACATGTTCATCATACCATTCAATTGGTATAAATTCCATTGTTTTTGTTAATTGTTATAGAGATGAATCCATTCAATATTCTATCCTTTTTGTCTTAGGAGTCGTATTCTCATATTTTTCACATCTTATTACCCCCTCTTGCATCATGGAGGAACATACGATACAAAATGAAAATGACATGTTCTGCGAAGGTCATATCTAATACACCACTAAGTCATACTATTCATCCAAACATTGTGGTATTGGAATCAATCTCATAACTCTATTAATGTATTTTGGAACCTATTTGATATCCAACGAGCTCTCTTGTTCCTCCAAACCTCAAGGTGTTGTGATATATTTATCATGGTAGGAGTTTATAAATAGTTCTTTCATAATTGTTTTCAAAATTGATCGAGAATACATTGTAATGTGTCTCTTATCATATAATACATGTTATAGGAATTTTTATATTGAGTTTAATCATGGAAGACATTTTCATTCTCTTTTATATGAACTGAACATGGTGTGGATAGATTTAATCATGATCTTTACATTTCTCTTTTTTTGAATTTATTAAATTCAATTCTTAAGTTGATGTATTATCAAACTGATACTGGATAATTTCTTATCATATAAGGCCTTCGGCCCGGGTTTCAATTTAAAAGGTGAAATAAATTGAATTGAATGAAATTTTTTGTTATATGAAATTATTTCTATATGTTTCAAAATCATAAATTTTTTTAATATCCAAATCCTAATTGGATTGTTTTTTCCATTTTTTATAAAATGGTCCTTATTGAGTGATTTGAAATGAGGGATTTACTCACATTGGAGGATGGTGTAGAACTATGTTCTGAAATGACTTTAAGCCTCTCAAATTAAAAATATCATTGGAATGTGTTAGGGTTATATTATATATTTTTTTTTCAAATATCTACATGATTATTAGATGATATTATCTAAAAGGAATCTTGAATGATGACATAATTTGAATTATTTTAATAAGAGGTTATGAACTAAAATTGATTATTATTAATGGATTAGTTGTCACTTTATGATGATCCTCTATTTTATTAATCCCTTATTTTGATATTTATAATTCTCATACAACGAATTTTTGGGTGTTTAAAAGGTATTATTTATTTTGTGGGAGTTCTAGATGAGTGTGGGATATGAATTGAAGGAATGCGCCTAAATTGAAATGTTGAGGGAATGTGCCTAATATTGATATTGACTGGGATCTTTATTCATAGCCAGATGACATGATATCCTCACTCACCTCTTTTAACTATTCAATGGAACCAGTATACATAGTTGGGAAAACCTGTATTTATTCTTTTCTAGTAGACTCACACTTCTTGTAGTGGATCTATATGAAATATGAATGGTGTAGGATATGTATGTACATCCCATAATTTGATTGTGCGTGAAACATGTTATCTTAAGACCCGTGATAGTATATGTATTCCTAGAAATTCATCATGATGATTTTGGCATAGCTTTTCTATAGTGGATTCAGTATAATGTCACAGTTATACATATGAAATCTATATACTTCTCACTAGATACAAGATAGATTTCATTTTCAATACTTGTCATTAGAGTTTAGTTACTTTATGGATTATTTTTCATCATTAATATGTTAATTGAAAAGATAAACATAGACTCTAGTATATTGACTCTTTTAAAAAATTTGGTAGCAAATGCATATTCATACTAAATCATGATATATTTTTATTTATATTTTGATATTTTTTTCAATACATTTCATAAAATGTATTGGTTTTCAAATGATGCAACTGAATTATTCTATCATTGTTTTTGTAAATTATATTTCAAAACTATTACATTTAATTTTTAACCCATCATTTTTTCATGATGATTAAAATTAATTTAATTTCAATTTTTAAAATTTTATTTTATTTCACTTGGTTGTACTCTCTTTAAAAATGTTTCAAGTTATCATATGAAGAAAAAATATATTCTCATTTTCAAAATCATACTAGTATTTGTAGCATACACCCTTCATGTACCGATTGGTTTTTATAGCATTTATGATTTTATAGAATGTTCTCTTGTTGTCATCACCCTTCATATTGTATTAATTCTTGGTTGGTTGTTGAAATATGATTAGGGTCCTTGTGGATGGTCATGGATTTCCGTGAGAAAGCTATTGGATGTTTTTGTTAATATTTTAGTTTTGGTATCATCTCTTTAATCCCAAAAATATTTTTATTTATTTTTTGATATAATTTTTTAGTAGTGTACTTTTTTAGTGTCATACCCTTATGGGTAAGTAGTTCACAATTGTTATACATATATGACTAGGTTCTTTTAATTAGCCTATAGGGATAGATAACACTTTTTGGGTATATGACTAGTTGGTTGAGAGGAAGGTTTAGATGGTACACTTGCTTAGTTCATTAAAAATGTTAATAAGGTATTTCTCTTCATGAAAGAATATACCTTTAATATAAATCAATTTTTTATCTTAGATGATTAACTGCTTAAGGGTTCTAAGAATGTTATTAGACTCAATAGGTTGTCAAGAATGGCTAATTTATCATCACTGCATCACGATGAGACTTGAGTAACCCTATAAAGTGTGTATTATAGTCATTATATTGATTTGTTATATTCTAATGAAAAATTTGATTTATATTCCTATTGATATTACCATTAAATGTCATAATCTCTTACGATTTATCAATTATAATAGAATATTACTAGAGTCTATTTAATTCTTTATTTTTTCACTCTACGCATTTGGTGTGAGAGCATCAGATGTCAATATATGAACTATTTTGAGGTTGGGGTGCGTTTCTACATCCTTTGTGACCAGTACATGCATAGTTAAACTCTAACTAGAACATTTTTCCGCTTAGTTTTTTTACAAAATTATGTAACTCATATGTTTTCAATTGGGGTTTTATGAGGGGGTTTCAGTTCATAATATATCTTCTATTTTTCAGTTGTAATCCATTTAATGGTTATTTTATAACCATTATAAATTAAAAATGTTCCATAAAAAGGGTTTTTTTAGTTCTTTCAACTTGGTTTCCATTTTCGAAAAATATTCTTACAAAATGATCTTTATAGAAAAAAATTTCAAAAAAAACCTGGTGACATGATAGATGAATGTTTTGTAATGAATTTTTCTCTTTAATTGGTTTAATAAGTAAATTGTTTTAAATATTTTAAATTGGAATTAATTATTTTTAATCCACATAATAACATTATAGAATTGGAAAATAATTTTAAAAATTGTGATGAATTTCTCCCAAGATTTCATGTTTTGAAGAAAATTATAATGTTTATATACTTATAAATCAAATGTTCTATGAATAATATGATTCTTTGAAAAATTATGGTGGTGTATTGTTTAAATATATTTCATGCTCTATTTTAATTTTATTATACGATTTTACTGATGAGACTATATTTCATGATGTCCTAAAATGTCTCCTTGATTATTTCCATGAAATATATAAATTTTATTCATTTGGCCAATATTTTGAGTATTCCATTGTGTTCCATATAAGTTTCATATCCAATTGATGACTCTACCTAGACACTGATTCAATTGGTGCCTCAAGATCCTTTCCAACCCTTTGACTCCACCGATGTATTCATGGGTTTCCTTACACCATCTTATGGTTCATTGGAGAATGAATTATTCATTGTGTATTTATGAGAAGATGTCCCTTCCCATAGACTGTAGTTATTGGTTAATCATGGATAATATTCTATAGGAATGAAGAGTAATATCAAAATCTTCTTTTATGTAGAACATATTTAGTCTAATAAGTAATGATTTATTGCCCTGAATTTTTCTAAATGGTCAAGAGGTTTGGTTCTCCATAATTTGTTTTGTATGTTTTTTTATTTAAAGATGAATTTTTTTTTCTGAAAAAATTAGCTCTTGATTTTGGGATAGTAGGTGGGAATATATAATGGTTCCCCAACCATATGCTAGGAGTAAATTGTTACACGCATCTAAGGAATTTTTAGTTTTGATGGATGTTTACCCAATATTGTTTTTCTAATGTGGTAGTGGATTCCATTTGACCATAATATATTGTGTCTTGTCTAATTTTGGTAACATTATTGTTTTGATATATTTTTGTCTTTTTAAGGATATTTTTGTATAATCTCTTATGGGCCTTGGTTTTGATCTTATTGAGTGATTAATTTTCATGATATCTCTTTGGTTTCTACTTGTGGTTGTTCAGAAATATATAGTTAGCCATATTTTTGAATAGTTTTAGATCCTTTAGTTTCATTATTCTCCTAATAATGGTGTTATGTCTTGTGTTGATAACCTTCAAATGGTGGGGTTTTGACTCATCAAAATCATTTCTGATTTTTCTATCCATGTTTGTGTTATTAGTGTTAGTGTAGGATAACATAGAGTATGTTTTTATTCCTTTTTACGCTCTTTTTTAATGGTAGAGCTCTATGATGATGTGATATAGGAACTCCCCTGTTATATTTTTAAGGACCTATTTTTTCCCCAATTTTTTTTTTGTGATATATTTTTGTGTTATCATTGATAGACCTAGTGGTAGTATGTGGTTAATAATGTTGATATTGATTTTGATAAAATCGTAACACGATGAAGCAGGTGTATTTTTTGATGATCTTATCAATAGGTGAGGATAGGTGTTGAGAATCCACTGATACATTTAGGTACTCACACCTGGTTTAAATCCTTATATGTTCTATTCCTTTCATAAAGAGTATTGATCGATGATGGATCATAAGATCATTCTAAATTTTTTGAGTCTTTGATGTGGTTTTTTATTCCATTAAATTAAGAGTTCATTTTTATATCCTAAAATTTTTTCTATGGTGATTTTTTATGTCTATTATTTGGGGTTTAAGGGATTTGTTTTTATCTTGTTAAAAAATTTTGTTGAATAATTATATACCAGGGGACCTATTATACCTTACCACTTACATCTCATTCTTCTTAATTATTCTCTGGTCTCACTTTTTAGTGTTGAAATATTTGTGAAGACATGTAATAATCCTGGAGTTTTTATTGTTTGAATGTTTTTGAGTGTTTCTTCAATTGACTTTGAGGAACATCCAAAAAAATTTATTGATGGATTATTTTTTTATATATTTTGGAAAGGACTCTTTATAATGGAAGAAAGATCATTGGCCGGAAGACTGTACCTCCCTGTTAATAGTATTCCTGAAATTTTCATCCCATAATTGTAGTAGATTAATGTTTTGGTATAGTCTTTTGACCTCGAAAACTTATGAAATATAATATAAATATATTTTTAAACATTCTCCCAAAACACGTGGTTCTACACCACATCACTCAAGACCATACCTCAAAGTATTTTTCTATGTCATGGAGTTGGTGGTTGAACCATTATGCTAATATTACGATTTATGAAATTACATAAAGATTTTTTATGTTGTAGAGACCACATGTTACGTGTAATGTTCCTTGGAAGGAAGGGATACACTATGGAATCTTAGACCATCATGCAGGGTCATGTTACTTGTTAGTTTAATATGTTTAATCTATTTATTCATAATGTGTTGAAGAAATTATGGATCTATTTTTATTTTTATTTTGGTAACCTATATTTCTAATTTTTGTGGGATTTGTGTGGTTTTTTTGATGCACATAAAACCCATAAAATACCAAGTCATCCTATTTTATTTGTTTTTGTTTAAAAATATTATATAGTTATTATAGAGATGAATTGAAATTATAGTCTTATATTTTAATTGTATGAGTTGAGTGCCAATTTGTTCTACACCCCAGTGCCCTATCATTCTCCACAAAGGTACAACTAATTCCATTTTTTAACGTAATGTGTCCTAGAGGTCTAATCATGTTCCCTATTATGACATAGTTCTACACCCTGTGTCATGGTGTGTGATTATATTCTACACCAACTTTTATGAATCATGGAATCTCTAAGATTTCCAAAGGCATCACATATTCAACCTTTCCTTCGGAACATTAGGTATATTTTTGAGGTGAATTTTTCTTTGAATTTAATTCATCGTGTAATTCATTATTTCTTAAGAATTAATTTAAATATGTCTTTTAACATCTAATACATGTTTTATAAATATTTCACTTGAATTGATTCATATAAGGATCTTTCATTTTTATTCAATATTAATTTAACATTTAGTGAATATATTTATTTAGTATATTAATTCAACTAACAATTTTATGAATTGATTAAATTCCATGAATACATGGATATATTATAAATGAAATTTTTAAGAATTTTTTAACCTACATATTGGAATACCCTCTAGTTTTGATTTCTAATGTTAAATTATTTGATTTTAAATAAATGGGATGATATATGAAAAACATACCAAAAGGAGTTAGAAGTTTGAATTTATGAAATGAATTAAATCCCTTATTGAATTGATTTTCCCTTTTTTATAAAATAGAAATTGATGGTTTATTGATATTATTTTTTTTATTGGTAGGTGATTGTAAAACCAGGTTTTAAAATGTCATCAAGACTCTTACATTTTAATTCTAACATAAAATGCATCTGTGGTTTTTTGGATAAAATAAATTTAATAGAATTTCAAATATGATTTTGGAATGGAAGTGAGTATGATTATACAATTTTAATGATTTGATGAATATGTATTGAATTGATATTGAATATGATCGATGGATCAGTTGTAACTGATTGTCCTCATTTTAAAAATAATGTATTTTAACTTTTTTTATTCATTTACCCCCAATTAGTTTATGTTGAAAACAGGAATATTTACATTGTGTGAGTATGAGGGTGACAGTGAGATGTGAACATAGGGCTTGATCTCATATTTTAAATTTTTGGGCCATGTGCCTATGATTTATTTTAACAAGGATGTCTATGAACTTTATAAGTATATTATCTTGGTAACATATTTTCAATATTCATGTGAGACTTTATAGATATATGGGATAACTAATATTTACCTTTTTTAAAAAAAATTAACCCTCTGTACTAGGTCTGTAAATAATTTAGATATTTATAGGCTATGGAAATGCATCATATAATGTTTATGTTTGTGAAACTAGTGATTCAAATATCTTGTATATACCCATGAAATGTGTACACTTTATCATTGATACATGAAATGAGTTCATTATCAGTACTTGTCCCTAGAACTACCCTTTCTTGATAAATCTAAAATTGTCCTGTGAAATAGTTTTCAATTCCTTTGAATAAATGGATTGGATTTCAAATGATAAAATGTTGTGATTTTTTACATCTATAGTAAGATATATGAATTTTTAAATTCTAAAATAATATTTTAAAACCATCATCACTAAAGTCTGATTATGATGAACATAACTTCCAATTTTGAAATGTAAATACTCATTCTCATTTTGTTTCTCACTTTTAGCATGATTTTTATTTCCTTATGATTTTAATTCATAAAATCATTTTATAAATCCTAATGGGATCTGTATCACTCACCCTACATGTACATTTTACTATTTTTATCTTTAATTTTGTTATAGTGGGTATTTTTTATGGTTACCTTTCATTGTGGATTCTTTCTCGATTGGCAGAGGGTAGGTGTCTTGGGTCATGGTGGGTGTTCAGGGACCACATGGGATGGTTTATGAAATTTTTTGTTATGATTTATTTTTTTCTTATATTTATACCCTAATATGATTGTATTGATATATTTATATGAATCTACTTCATTAGATTTATTTTATTATTATTTTATTATATTGGGGAAATTACTCACAATTGTTATTTATGGTTTCCCAGTTTAATTTCATCATCCCACAGAGATTGGGAATTTACGTCAGTTTAGTGGAGAATCAGATAGATGGTAACTATTGATGGAAGTAATGTTCAGTTCACTATAGTAATCGAATTTTTAATTTCTGGTCATGGATATATCATTATATTAGTTTTATTTCATTATGTAACCATTTACATTATATATTCCTTCTGCATAATTTATAAGATTCCCTTGTTTTTAATAGAATCAGTAATATGTTTACCGTAATGTGAATTGGTGATCAACCCTTTATTAAATATCCATTCTGCATGTTATATTAAAAATTAGTACAGATGTCCTTTTTAAAAGGATATCATGTGTAGGAAATTTTTGGGAGAAGATCATGAATTAATATTTAAAAATTATTAACTCATGTATTTACTGGATTTATAGTGTAATGATAATTTTTAATCTCTAAATCAATAAAATGAAAAAGAACTATTGAATATATTTAATAAAATATTTTCATTATGTGATATATATTTTTAGATATAAATATGTATGAAGATATCACAATTACAATATGTGTGAATTCAATGTTCAAAATGTTTTATTCCTAATCTTAAGGAAATTTCTTTTAATAATGTTACACAAACTGGATTCATTAAACCCCCTTCTATAAGGTTAATTAAAATTACCTGGGGTGTGATAAAGATTATTATCCTAAATAAATAGGCATACAATGTTAAATAAAAAAGATTATACATTAATGTGTATAGAAAAAAACATCATAGTTTATACAATAGAGACTGTATAATAAGAAACACACTCTACTTATACGAAATTATAGTGTAATTAAAAATATAAAACATAACAAGTATAACAATTTAATTTTTATCTTTCTATCCAAAGGGAAGTGTATCCATTGAATTTGGATAAAACTACCTTTTTTTCTTTAAAGATACACTATCTTACCCACACTTGGTTAAGACACTAATCTAGGAAAGATTAGATGTACCCTAGGTCTTGTTATCTCCAGAATCCCGGGATTAAGCAAGTAATCAGCACCTCAGTCTTCCTCTAGCTATAATCCCTTTATTAAATACTTTGAAACATGAATAAAATGATAAAGATAAATCCTAATAAGTTTTCTTTAAGATTGAAACACTCTTACAGTAGTTACAAACTCTGGGAAAAGCATTTCAGAAGAGGGAAAATCAATAGCATATAGACACACACAGTTGTCGAACACTATTTTTAGTTGATGAAGTTACTAGGTATTTATATAAAAGGAATGAAACAGCCAACATGGTCTCCAATTTTCATAATTTATATAAAATTTTAAATTGACATGTACATTTGACACTTACAACGGTCATAAAATAACAGATTAGGTGACATCATTTTAGCATAAGGAAAAATATATTGATAAGCATTATTATTTAACCAAACATAAATATATGTTAGAATTTGATTATAAGAAAAATAATAAAATATAATAACTTATCAGTTTTGATAAATATAAGAAATTAGCTTATTAAAACAATGAAAATGGTAAATGATATTGTTTGAGAATAATATTATATACAGTCTGAGAATCACATTCAAAAATTTGCGTGAATTGGAATTGAGAAAATATTTTAATTGGATTTGAAATTTTGTGTGAATCATAATTTACAAACCATGTGAATCCAATTCAAAATTATGTGAAAATTGAAATTGTGAAACTGTGAGAATAATATTCCAAATTCATTGGGAATCAGATATGAGAATCTTTGTGAATCCAATGAAACTTATGGATCCAATTTTTAATGATTATAGATTCTATCCAGTCTTATGAAATAATATGTCAAACTATAGTGGAAAATACCATTGAAGAGATTAAAAAATGTGAATCTGATAATAATTGGACTTTTAAAAGTTTAGTCATAAATTATTTAAAGAAAATAAGAAAATATATAATTAATGAAAATGGGTTTTTGATTTTCAAAACATAAAAGAATGAAAAAATTAATAAGGAATCATTTGACTCAACAATATTTTCTTTTCTTATTGCATGAAAAATTATTTAAAAATGATTATTAAGACTGAAAAAAATCAAATTTGAGCTTTAAAAAAATACTTATCTCCCCCTGAGTTCATATCTATTTGGGTTATGAATTTGACTAACTCTTCATTAGGATATAAACTCCCCCTAATTATCATATTATTTTCTTTAATAATTTTTTTTCTTTTCATATGTAAATATCTCCCCCCAACTTAAGTATATCATCTTTAACGTTCCTATCCATTATACACATTTGTGATTTAAAAAAGTGAGTGGAGAAAGTATAATGTAGCTGAAAATGGATAAGAAATAATCTATAAGAAATAAGAGAAATGTAATACATGATAAGAAAATAATTTCAAGATATGTTTTAGAGATAAAAAATAACCATTATTCATCATTAAGGATATGAATATAGCTTTGAACTTCTTCAATATTTTGTGATCATATTCAATGATTTCTTAGAGGACTTCTTGATATGGATTCTTCTTTTCAAGGCATTGGGTCATTTCTTACTAACTATGAATCTTTTCCTTCTAGGATTTTATTTTTTCAACCTTCTCATATTTGTAAGACTTCTACCTTTTGATCTCAGATCTGATGAAATTTAACTATCCATTTAAATCATTGAATTCTTTCATGTGAATGCCTTCTTCCATCATTATTACTTTTTAATAAATATTTCGTAGTTTTTTATAAGTATTCATATTATTTAGACTCATTCTTATTTTCTAAAACATATCAACAAAAAAGATTATATCATGACTGATTTTCCTTGACCACTTGGTCATCTCTCTATATGATTTATTATGACAATGATAATCTTCCCCGAAGGTTTTCAAATTTGCTTCTAGTTTTATTAAAATATCCATATGAAGGGTTATTGTTTCTGATTTCAGATTTAATAACTCTTGAATTAAATGACAACTTGACTCAATATTTCATAATTAAGGAATAAAAGTAACAAACTTCTTTAAATGTTGAAAAACTAAATTTTATCTCATATATGATGAAATTTTTTCAGCTTCCGATTAATTTTTCAAAGAAGATCCAACAATTATCTACTTCTGTTTATCATTCATAGATTGTGGTTTTCATATCCCCTATTCTATTTCCCATTGATCAAAAATTTGAACAATGCAATCTTCATCATAATCACCATAATTATCACCACCATTATCACCATCATTATCACCATCATCATCACCATTGAAATATACCTTCTTAACTTCACTAACAACAACATTGTCATTAAGGGATGAGGTTATCTTCGGGTTCTAACTATCAGTTTAATTAACTAAATTTTCTTCCAACGTAACCTTGAAAAAATAATCTTCAGAAGTTCTTATAAATCTTTTCTTAAAAATTGACTATCTTACTAAGTGTTTTCAATTTCTTGAATCTCATTCTCACTTTCTTTCACTCCACTTTCTTCATCTAATGCTTGATATTGTTCTTCATCACACTAATCAAAACCTAAAACTACTACTTTTATATTATAAATTGGTGTAGAATATTTTACCATTGCACTTGGATACTAAGGGGGATTTTTAGATTAATAAAGGAGTCTAGAATATGATTTTTTTTATAATGATTTTTCTATAGCTTTCAACAATTTTTGACACAAATCTACTTCCGATAACTTTTTCTTCATCTTTTTTTATTTAGATTATATTTATAGTTCCATAGTAACATTACCATTTAATGTTTTTCCCTCCACTAGATATAATGACAGCCTGGATCTACTTCATTCTTTTTTCCCTTTATTGTCTTCACATTGCAACAACCTCTACAGGATAAGATTCTTACTTCTTTTACTTCTATTGTTTAAAATATTTATATTTTTTTTCATAGACTCAGGAATCTCTTTCTAAGAACATTCTCTAACTTGAACATAATTTCTAGATAATTAAACAAACTCTTTAGACTTATCATCAAAATTATATTTCATTCTTCTATGTATATATTCACTTAAAATAAGAATCTTTAACTACATTGGCATCGATGTAAAAGGAACATTAAAAGAGTTCATGAAATTAATTAACAACTTAGCCAGAGTTGCTGGAAACATGTGGATCTAAGAATTTATTGACCCATTATTTATCATAGTAATTTTCAAAAATATATATTTCTTCATATTTTATTTCTTTATATTTACAAAAAAATGCATGAATATATATTTTACCTTGAGGGTATCATTGTCTCATTTTCCCATAATGAATAATACCTGAATCCATAATTCTGTAATCAAATTGTTGGACATAATATGAGAATTTTTGTTCTTATTTATTGACTAAATACATAAAGATTCATTTTACTTTTCTTTATTGAAGGAACCTTCTAATTATAGATGTTTTTGATAAGGGTAGAGCACTTCTATTTTAAAGGGTATTTCAAGGATAACAGATTCTTTCTAGAAGGTCATTGATTATGATTTTCAAAAACATTTAAAATTTTAATTGTCTTTTCCACCTCCTATATTGAATTAAACTAATTTATAAAACTCAATAACTAGTTCTGGATAGACAGGATCTCGTCTAATGCTCATATCCTGTTTCTGGGGTCGCCGTCATTCTATTGACGAGTTCAACCGGTTTTCATTGACTCGTGGGATCTACAAGAACGCGTGGTGGTGGGACTAATCGATTGGCATCAACTGATGATCCATTTATCCACAGAGGATGATATGAACACTCCCTGGTACCAGGCCCCTCATGCTATCAATGGATGTGGCTTCTTTTTATCTTTTTTCATATTTTTATCTCAATATAAATCATGATGCACCGTCGACTGCAGTTTGGGTAAGCTTCCTAGAACAATATATCCCTTTCTAGAATCCCACAATATAACGTATATTTGGAAATATTGTGAGTAGATATCTATGTTCAGATAGCCGAACATCGGTGATTGGTCATTCGGTCTCTCCTTGAGTTTGTGTTGAGGTTGATGTTTATAAGGATCCCTTGGAGTGGCTGTGGATTTCGGTTGGAGAGGGTTTTTACAGGAAGAAAATGATTGTGTATGAATCGTGGACTGAATTCTACCAGGGGTGCCTTTGTTTCAGTAATTTGATCCATGTTTGTCATCGTGGGTTCAAGGGTAGGCAGGCTGTGCTCGGCGGTGCTGAGGGGAATGTGGTGTAGTGTAGACCTATCTTAAGTCAGAAGGTGTGAGAGTGTGATAGTTTGGTTGTTCAAGTGGAGACGCACAAGGCTTCTCAAGAGGTGTTAGCTCTGGCCAGCACAGGTATGGAGTCCAGTGCTAAGGATCAGCAGTAGTGGCCCTCTTTGGGACCCCCGGTGGCAGTAAAGGGGGTGAAGCCTAAGGTGGCTGAGCTGCGGGTTGTGGAGGTGTTTTCTCGTTTAAAGAAAGACTTGGGAATTTAAGAGGTAGCTAACAATGGTACCTTAACTGTGAGTTTGGTAGAGATTGAGGGATGAAGCCCTGTTGGCTCTCATGGGCGGGGCTAGGAGGACATGAACATGCAACCTCAGTACATGAGGAGAGGATATGAACAACCCACCAGAATGGATTTTATGTAGGGTAAATCCTCCCTACTTGTGGGAACAGGTTATCAAAGTGGACATGAAGGGTTGAAGGATAGGGATGTTTTGGGGTCCTTAGATCCCAACACCATCAGAACCCATTCCAAGGTATTGAGGAAGGCTGGGGTTGGGGGAATGGATTTTGGCTTGGGGAAGAAAACAGGTATAGAGTTGAGTATGCAGATGGCACACACAGATGTAGTGGCAATAGAGTTAGGGAATCAATTTGATGTTCTAGAGGTCCCCGACCCCCCTTTACCTCATGAGTAGCAGTATTCTGATGATGATAGTTACAGTCACCCATTAGGGTATAGCATGGACCGAATTAAAGTGAATGTAACCCATAGCCCTATATGAAAGAAGTGGAAAAAAGACATGCATGACTCGGGTAAATGCATTGTGGTATAGGGGAAAAAATCAAAAACACGCAAGGACGATTCATACCTTCCAAAAACAATGGAGACTCGGTCGGCTAACAATGGTGGAAAAAAGGAAGGTAAAGATGCCCTAAATGGGGAAAGTGAAGAATCGATCAGGAATTCAAGAGACAGGGAAAGGGATTTTGGGGAGTGCATGAAACATATCCTGCACTCCAAGGAAGAAATGATAAAAATAATTCTCTAGCCTAATGTCTCAGAAGAAGAGATGAAAAGAATTTATGAACGTCGTTTATAGGTTGATTCTATCAAGGAGTAAGAAGTGTGGCTAGAAAACCAAGATAGCATACAAGACCAGGGATTCAATCAGAAAAAAATCAACATATATGAATTTATTCAGAAAATCGAAAGGATGATCAGTCACCTTAATGATTATATCAGAATGGACCTGGAAACCCAGGTTAGCACGCTGCACTGGGATCTTTGTAGATTTACTAAATCAAGTAATCATAGCCTGGTGTTTAATCATCTTGTTAGTTCTTTCAAAACATATTGGTTTTTTTGTTAAAGAACAATGGTTTACCATTTCACTTAAAATGGATTTTCATAATAAAAAAATAAATTTGGTTGGTAGAAGGTGGTGGAGATTGATGTTGGAATTGGGGGGTCCCATTTCATTTATAGGAAGAAAGGTGATTGTTCAGCTTCCAAGATTAATCTAACTGTTAAAAATAGACCTAAATGATCTTGCATTTGAGATTATGATAAAAAATAATTTATAGGTTCTGAACATGTGAGTTTTTAATGAAAAAAACCAGTTTTAATAAAAAAAATTGTTTATACAAGGAAAAAGAAATATCAACAAATCGAATTGAATTTAATAATTGATAAAAATTGTTGTACCTTTCAGAGTTCTCAGAAGTTTTATTAGTATTTAAATAAATTTTTTCTCATGATTTGTATATCTGGAATTTCTTTTATTATAATAAGAATGGATGAATAGATAATTGTGGAAATATACTAAAATCCAAAAAAAATTAAAATATAAAAATGTACAAAATTCAAAAAATATAAAAAATTGAAAATTACTATGGAACAAATTATTTTTTACTCTATAAAAATTGATAGGATCTGAAAAAAAATGAATAAAAATTTCAAATGGACTCCCCCTATGAAAAAGAGTAACTTAATGTAAAGAGATTGTTTAGAAAAAGTAAAAATGAATGATTTCCTTATAATTATCTTCCCTAAATTTTTTTGTAGTATTCAAATCTATCATAAGGTAATATTTTTGTAAATATATTAGCATATTGTTCTTGCCTTCTGATGACTTTTAAAATAATATCTCTTTTTATTTTATGATCCCTAAAAAAGTGATGCCACGTATCTATGTGCTTATCAGATAATTGATGTGCATGGTGTTTTCTTAGGGCTATGTCACCAGTGTCTTCACATAGTATTTTAGTTTTAGTGAAACACATTCCAAAATTATTTATTGCGTGTTGCATCAACAACATAGGATACCAACAACTTATAGCTCCATATATTCAGCTTAAGTAGTGAAAAGTGCTACCGAATGTATTTTATTGAAAACTAATAAACAAATTAATCTCTAAAGTAATGAAAAGTTCTTGATGTTATTTTTCAATCCATTTTAGAACAACCAAAATCATCATCTTAATAATGTTTTACATCAACATCATTTATTGAATAATAAAAGAGTCTCAAATCCATAGATCCCTTTAAAATTACAAAACAATATTTTTACATCTTTTAAATGGGAATCATTAGGATTTTTTTGATATCATTCATATAACCATATTGAAAACAGTATTTCTATATGAATAGAAATCAACTATAGTAAACTTCCTATCATTTTTATAAATTTAGATTGATCCACTGGTTGTCCAACTTCATCAATATCAATGGTATTCATGGTAAATATTGAAGTAAAATTACTTTTAGTATTTTCATCTCCAAATTCTTAATAAGATATTTAATATTCATATGTTGGGATATATAGATTCCATTAGGTTATTGAGATATTTGAAAAGAATTAAAAAATATTAACTCACCCATATTGCCCATTTCAATCTAATATTTTACAATATTAACAAATGAATCGGTTAAAGATTATAGACATTTACTTAAATATAATATCATCAATATAAATTCCAAAAAACAAAAAAAAATTATTTTATATATTTATAAATAGTCTTGGAATAGTAGTTCCCTTAAAAAATAGTTTTGGAACAAAAATCTTGTATGTTTATCATACAAGTTTCTACGGTATTTATTAAGAACATATAAAGCATTGGTTTGTTTAAAATCATATTCATGGTGTTTTTTGTCTTCAAAACTAGGAGGGTTTTCTACAAAAACAACCCCTTGAATGTATCCATAAAATAAAGAACACTTAACATTCATTTTAAAATGTTTGAATTTAAAAAATTCTATAAAAGATAATAGAATATTAATAGATTCAAAACTAGATATCGGAGCATAGGATTCCTCACATTATATTAATTTATGTTGATAATATCCTTTTGAAATAAATCTTTATTGATTTATTAAAATTATACCATATTAATCAAGTTTGTTTTTTATGAAACATTTTACTTCAATTAAAGTGGTTTCTATAGTTTTTCAACCATAGTCTAGACATTATTACATTCAAATTCATTTTTTTCATCTTCCATAGATTTAATCGAATCTTAATCAATGTAAGGTTTGTGAAGGTGATAAGTTATTGGTAATTAAATTTTTTGAAATGAAATTATAAAAATTTTAATTATCAAAATCTCCACCATGATCACTACGAATATTTATCAATGCAAGGTTTTTCTCATTTTTAACATTTGATGTAAAAGTTTTAAAAAACCACTTCAAATTTCCTTCTGAGAAAATTATCCCATATAATTATGGTATAATAATATACTAAAAAAAAGATATATTATCTTCAACTAATACATATAGTTTTGGTAGGAAAAAATATACATCTATAATAATTTTAAAGCATCAGTAGTTGTGACTTTAATAATTGATTTAAAGGTTGACTTTTGTAGCTTTCTATATTGACAAGGGTCACAAATTTTGAAAGACCAAATATAAGATCTGATAGATCCTTAAAAAGATATTTCTAATTCAATTTACATATGTTCCTAAGGTTATAGTGTCCAAAACGTATTTTGCATAACCATGATTGATCTTCTATTGCACCACATCCAGGTAAGTCAGGGTTCTTAAGGTCTTCTATGTTAAGTGGGTAAACATTTTCTTGTTGATGGGCCAAAAAAATTAATTCAACATTCGATTTTTATACATGGAATTATTTATTCTTAAAATTCATATGTAAACATCAGTACATAATTGTTTTATTATTATATAGATTTTTTTAATACCCTAAACAAATAAAACATTTGAATTCATGTCTTTTCCATGAAGAACAATGGTACATGTACCAATGATCATTACATGGGAACTATCTCTAAAGGTTATCCTTCAATAATTAATTCGAGTTATCTTTTAAAATTTCTATATTACAATTCATATACTAAGAGAACCCACTATCCATGTACCATGTGTTTCTGTATTTGGTACTTTATTGGTTTTCTTAAAAACAAAACAGTTAGGTTTCTAGAATCCAAACATTCCTGGATTTGGAAATGATAGAATTTAACATCATAGTAATCAACATATATTTAGAAAAAAGTGTTTTATGAGATCCTAAAGAATATATTTTTTAATGAAAAATGATTGTTACACTGTCCACCACATTTACCCTTAGTGAAAATTTGGTCAATTATGGGAACAAAATAGTTATTTCTAAAAAGAGGTTATGAGTGAGAGTTACAAATTCGAGATCTATTATTTAGAGGAAACATTTGATTATACATATTATGAAATTCTTATTTACTATATTTAACGTTTGAAAAAAAATTCTTAAGTGGAAATATTTCTGAATTTAGCCTAATGGATGATTTCTTATCCTTACAAGTATTAGTTTGGAGAATTGGGTTTTGTCTCTAAAATGTTTATCTCCGAAAAATATTTTTCAAGATTCATAGAAAGTTTATAATTTTAAAAATTAAATTACTCCTGATTTTTAGAAATATACATTATTAAATATTAATTTTCATCAAGATATTTAGAAACCTATGATACTTATTTTGTTAAAGCATTGATTCTACCATTTTCTTTTAAATATTTGTTTTTAATTATGAAATTATCACTACCAAGTAACCTAGAAAGTCATGAAACATAATCAAATTATTTTAAAGAGTTATATTATACAGAAGGATATTATTAATCTGAAGAATTACTATTTTCTTCATGAGGATAATTATAATTTAAAGAAATATTGGTTAGGTAATTAGCAGTGTGCACCTTTTTCATGAAACATTGATTCTCGAAGGGTATTCTAGCTAAAATTCCAATATTTTGTTGTCTATAATTTTTATTATATAAGGATATATCAGAATAATCTTCTACATATAAATCCATGAGTCATTTACCATTAGGAAATTCTTTAATTTAGACTTTTAGTACATTTTCTAACTCCTCTCAGAATGTATGTCTTTTCTTCCTTTTCTTAAAACATTGAACAATCAGGTTTGATGTTTCATTATTTCTTAAATTCAAAACATGTGACTTAAAAATAATTAATTTACTTATTATAGTTTTTATTATATGTGAAATTAAAATAATTCATTCCAAAAATCATGTCCATCTATTAAGAAATATCATCTAACTCATTCTACGAATTTTTAGATTCACTTGAGTCTGACTGAACTGTGACTTTTTTCAATGTTGAATTAAATATTTTCTTAGGTTCCTTGTATTTCATTCTATTGGAAGATATATTAAGAGAAACAAATCTATTATTTTTATTTTATTTTCTAGAATATCTTATAAATCTATTCTCATATTTTTGATGACTTCCAAATAACTCATAAATAGTAACATTTGTATCTTTTCCTTATTCATCAAATATAGTTCTCTTTGACTCTCATTCATTAGGCAAGATGTATATGATCTCTTCCATAATAACATCATCCTATAGGAATTTTTCTTCCATTTATTTTAATCTAATTACAATATTCATGATTCTATTTTCAATTTAAGTTATAGGTTCTTCATATGGAAAAAAAGCATGATATTCTTTTCTAACCAAGGTTATACTTTTCTCGATGACTTTAGATGTACCAAAATGAGAAATCCATAGTTTCTTCCAAATCATATTTGATGAATCACAGTATGATATCTTAATATATATATTTATAGACATTGAACAATTTAAATTATTTCATTACTTATAATTATGTTGATATTCATGTATCTGTTGATTAGAAAATAGTCTAACTTCTTTATCATTAATTATATCATCTTCATTATGCATTACAAAATTATCAATAATAGTATTTATATATAACATCTTCATTATATATATATTGTATTCATATTCATTACCATAAAAGATATATGGTCTTATAAAATTTATATTTTCGATGTATCCGACAATAAAACATGTAATCATTAGAATAACACAAAAAAAAATTCTTCCACAATACACGTTTGTGTAGAAAAATATTTATATACAAAATATTTATAAAAGTAATATAAATAAATGGAATATGTAATTTATGAAAAGATATTATAAGGTAAACCTAAAATGATACCAATTATTAGATCAAAATATTTATGAATATAGAAAAATTACAAGAGGAGGTTAATTGTATGTTAAAAACCTTCATTTTTAAAATTAAGGAAAACTTTGTTTAACAAAGTTAATCAAATCGAATTCACTAAACCATATTCTGTAAGGGTAACTAGATTTACCTTGGGTTTGATAAAGATGATTATCATAATGAATTTGATACTCATGTTTAAATAAAAAACATTCTACCTTAAAGCACATAGAATCTTAAATCAAGGATAATACAATACAGAATGTAAAATAAGTAACACTTTCTATTTATAATAAATTGCAACACAATTAAAAAAAATGTAACAAAATAACTTGAAAATTTGAATAGTAATATTAAAACTAAAATAAAAGGGTATCCAATTAATTTGGATAAAATTACCTTGATTTACAGTTTCATGAAACTTTTCTTACCCACAACAGGGTAAGCCCTCGTCCATTAAAGATCGAACGGAGCTTCTGTCTTGTTATCCACATTAGCCCTTGATTCAGTAGGTAATCAAAACCTCTATCTTACTTCAGCCGGAATACCTATATTAAATAATCTGACACACAGTGAAAATCATAATGAGATAACATTACAAGGACTCTTCAAGACTTAAACTCTCTAACAGCCATTAAAAATATTGGGAACAAGTAGTTCACATGAGAGAGAAAAAACAACATATAGACACACACGCTTAACCAAAACAATTTTTAAATCAGGACGTGACTATATATTTATAGGATTGGAATGGATCATTCGACTTGGTCTCAAATGGTCATATTTTATTTAAATTTCATAGGTACATGTAATGTTGGCACGTACAATGGTCATAAAATAACATATAAAATGACATCTTTTTAGCATACAGAAAAATATCATGAGAAACATTATTATGTAACCAAACATGAATATATGTTAGAACCTAATTGTAAGAAGAATAGTAAAATATATTAACAAATTGGTTTTGAGAAATATATGAAATTGAATTCTTAAAAAAAGATAATCATTTTTGATAAAGTATGAGAATCAGATTCTATAAATTGTGAGAATAAAATTAAAAAATCTGAGAAAATAAGAATTGGGAAATCATGTGAATCATATTCGAAATTTAATGTGAAATAGAACTGAGATACTATTTGAATCGCATCCAAAATTCTGAGAGAATATGACTTGAGAATCTCTATGAATCAGATTTTAAGTATAGATGTGATTTTCATTGATTCTGGTTTCTACTAAGTCTAAAGAAGTTGTTTGTTGGACTTAGCTAGAAAATATCATACAAGTGATTAAAGAACATAAATCCAATAACAACAGTACTTTCATAAGTATAGTCAAAAAATATTTAAATAATATATAAAAAAATAATATTTATGGAAATGGGCTTGTGGTTTCCAATACATATCAGAATGAGAAAAGTCATAATGGAACATCTGAGTCAACAATTTTTGTATAATTGGGTTTGAGAATCTATAGTTGTTATTGAAGAAAGTATGTAATTCATGTGATTATATCTTCAAATATAAGAATTTAGGTCTTATGCATCACAATTTACTATGTCAACAGTTCATGTTAATCCAAAAAAATTATATAATTTTAAAAGTCAATAAACATACAATATATATCTCTCATTTCCTTGTTTATTTATTTAAAAAAATTTATTATGTATATTAAAATTTCCTATTTAATTTCTATTAGTTTGTAATTAGTTTTAAGGTGTCATTATCATTTTTTAAATTTTCACTACTGTGATATATCCGAATATAAATTTGTAGTTTTTTAATTTCTTTTTATTTATTTCAAATATATAACATTCCCAATTTTATATATTATATTCTCACATCATATATAATGTATAATATTAATGTAACAAAATAATTTTTTTTCAAGGGTATGATTTATAATTCATATATATTATAGAGATAAATTTTTCATATCAACTAACTGTTCCCCATTCTAATATTTCATGAATAAAATTTCATCTCAAACCAAACCTTAAGAAAAAATAAATGAGGGTAATATTTATTCATCCCAGCAACATAATCCAAATATCAATATTCATACATATGATTCCTCTATAATAATTTTATAAGAAAAATGGTGATGTTTCACTACAATTTTTCAATAAAATAAATTATTTTCATTGGATTCTCTTTGTAATAGTTATCCTGCTCCAAATCTACAACCTAAGGATTCTGTGTTTGTGATAATTCAAGAATATAAACCATTGTGATATACATCTGTAACAATTAATCCACATGAAAAAAATTTCATACATGGTCATGGTACTATGATACTGCTTTAACATGATCATTCTTGTCAAATGAGCCTATAAACCTATAATGTAAATTTAACATCATGTCTAACCACATATCTATCTTCTAAGGATTTATCCATAATAAAAACTTATTCACAATAAAAAAACTATGTGATAAAGATTATTTTCAAAATCTCAATTCTGTTGAATTTTTGTTTCGTTGATGTGTTGTTGAGAGTCTTAGATCATACTAATATTCTTTTCTAAAAAATTTTCCCCAATATAATTCATTCTCTAACATGACCCACCATGTTTTAGTTCAATATTCTTTACTGTAAAGGTATTCCTATGGAGAAATCATAATTTTGGAGTAGAATATATTTTTTATTGAGATTTATATGAACGGATAATGCCCTTCTTTGAACCAGTTAATATTATAAATAAATCTATGACAAAATTCATCATAGTAATGATTGATTTCGATAGAACACATGTTATGGGAAATATGTTTCAATAGAGTTGAACACTTTTTTAAATCCATTTTTAAGGATCCATGAAAACAATGACATTAATCTCATATCATAATTAGATAAAATCAATAGTGGTTATCCCATAATCTCACCACTTATCTAAGGTCTATGTAGGAAAATTGAAAAAAAGTTATATCTTTATGACTGAAAATTAGGTGTATATTATTAGTAAATAAAATTAATGTAATCCCACATATAATTGTTTCCCATATTTTGATTTAAAATACCAATGACAAGGTCTATTGTGATATCCACCCATTTTCATTTTAGTATGGGTAATGGTTTCATCACCCCAAAAGTGATATATTTTTCTTCCATGACATGATGGAAAAATGAGAACATAGAAGATTCAATTTATTTATATTTTCCAACGAAAATTAATTTTGATTATATCAATAAAAAATATATGTTTTTGGTGGATGGATAATTTTATTCTGAGGATCATCTAGAATCTTTAGTATTATATTAGGCTCGTATGTTGCATACAATCATGTAACATACATTTCACCTCAATAATTTTCAAAGATGAACTTTTTTAATTTTCCTTTGAATCGCCACTTCAAATCTATGTAACTCAGTAATCCTCTAAAATATATATGTATAAGAAACATTTTTTCTCAGTTAAACTTTTTACCTTTCAATATGTTTCCCATATACAATCATTACAATTCTTGGATGATATTTTCCGTTTTATCCATCACTATGGATAATGTTTTGGGGCCCTTTTTTCTTAATGAATATAAATAATTTTATTATTTTACGTGATGGTAATAAATTTAGAAGTCATATTATTTAATCGTATCTTACTATGTTTTTTAACTAATGTTTATCTTTTTTTTTTGCAATTAGGATTTTATTTTTTATGATCATAACATATGTCACACCAATCTAGATAGAGTATACTCTTCCAAATAATCAATCAATATATTAACACAATGAAATTTTAAAAAATTAGTTTTGTAATATATCTCATGTACCTTAAATATTCATAAGTATTAAATGGTCACATTATCATTTATCAGGATTATAATACTCAATCTATTAACGGATGATAAATTATATAAAAAAATAATCCAATCATAAAGGTAGTGTGAGTACCAGTGTTATGAAGATATGATAATTGAAATCCATAACTCTTTATCCAATTTCATTTTTCCAAAAAATGATTAAATATTCCCAAAAAAAATTCATTATTGGGAAATATTATTTTTGAGAACTTTCTCCAAAACAATATAGGGAACACAACTAAATCAAGGAAAATATAAATCTCTATCACAATAGTTTGTTTGAACCACTCATAAATTATTAAGGAATTTTCCATTTCAATAAATATTCCATCATTTATTACAAGATGAAACTTGAATTTTATTTACTCTATATATAAGATACATATACTATACTATTTTTTTATATTTCCCTTTCATATTTTATTGAACAAAATTCCCCTTTTTCATCTTGATCATACCTGTTTTTTGATTATATAATTATATCATATATAAAAACTAACATAATTATATTTATATAATATATAAAGAATATATTCATAAATTATATGATTATTCTTATAGATATTATAATGTTGAATGAAATTACTATGAACTCATAATTCCCATATTGTGTATGTATGGTAGTCCTATGAATATATATCTTCTTCTCATGAAATTTATGATATCTTAATTGAAGGAAAATCTTTAAAACATAATGATCCCCACAAATTTGATAATATAAAATAATATATTATTTGTAAGGGTTAATTTTTCTATATCATGATAAGTTTATGTTCACTATATTAAATACACATATGAATTAATACATAATTTTCATTTATAAAAAGAATTGTGGAACCCCATAGAGAAGCACAATGGAATATAAAAATCTTGTATTTATGTTTTAATAGTTTCTTCGATAAATATTTCACTTCAAAAATTGACATTATATATAAACGCAATAATATGAATAGTTTAAAAAGAAAATGTTCTATGAATTACTCAACCACTTGATCTAGACAATGACTATTACACCACAAACCATCTCTCTTATAACCAGTGCTCACAGTCACATACATTACATAATTTAGTTGATAGAATCTCAAAAATCCTTCATATAACCATCTGTAATAACAAAATGAATAAATAATATTCCTTATCTAACGTCCATAATATCATTTGGGGTTTAGATCATTATAAAGTTTTAATAACTGATAAACTAATAAATCACACATTTGTGGAATCAAATAGAATTTTTTTACAATTATATATTAAACTAGTTTATTAATGAAATATATTCAAATACACTAAAAAAGTATCTCAAAAGTAAAATATTTTTAAACTAGTAATTTGAATAACATTTCTACATAACTTGGGGAAATGGATCCATAATAAGGGGTGAGCTCAATTACTCAGTATTGAAAATATAAAACAGAAATAACGATGGAATGAAAATGGCTTAACTATTATTTCTAGAATATGTAAATATAGATTAACCCATAATCAATTTGAAACTAGGAATTAGATATAATTATATTAAATGGAAACATAGATATCAATAATATAGAGCTCATTTTAGTTTATTATATAATATCAAATATCAAACTCACTTTTTTAATGACATGTTCCAAGGAACATTGATTGACTTCAATACCATATTAAAGACATCTTACGATCAAATCCCCATGAAAAAGTGATATCTTTTTTTATAAAGGGGAATATAAGAAAACCAAACTCGTTTTATGTCATGATACCAATCAATACATCAAAGAGATATATATTGGTGGACACTATAAAATAATTTGATATGAAAAATGCATTTAATATATAAATTAATAACACATTTCATACCATTCAATAATGAGTATAAGGATGAATAAAAACATGTATATCCATATATTGATAAGTATAGAATATCAATACATAATTAACATAAGATAGAAGACAACAAACATAATTAATTTCAAAACTATCCTCTTTGTAAATAAATGTTATAATCAGATAACAACCAATCCTGAGTAAGAAGATGGATGGTCAAACAATACACAATCAACATTTTAATAATCATGCTTAGTATAATATCAAAATATAATATCACAATAATTTTCCTCATGTTATAAGAATATTATATATTTTAGGTGAATATCATCAATTATAATTTTTCAAAAATGTGATGTTCACAACAGATATAATGATGAGTATAAAACTATGTCAATGGTGGAGTAACATGATCATTAGACATCTAGAGAAATAAGGCTGATGGTTTCAAATGAAAATAACAAAAAATTGGAGGGATATTAGCCAAATGGAATAATTGTAATGAATTTATATCCCTATAAAATAGATAGATATTAACCCATATTAAAATCAATGGATTGAATATTCTATATTTATATGTTCAATAGAATGATCATATATCAATAAAAATGGTTCAATTAAAACAAAAAATATTTACACTATGAAACATATGAACCAATACCCACATGAATAAGGGAATACATATTAGATGGTATATCCATTGAAATAAAAGGATTATGACTAAAATATATCCATGTAAATTTAATAAAAAGTACAATTAGATCATTGTGTAGATAATTTATTATGTCTTAGATAATCATAATTGGGACCCATAAATCGTTTGTGGATTGAGTAGCACAAAGATCAAAAACACTTCAAATTGAGTTCTTATATCTAACAATAAAATAATTATAAATATATAATTCATGATATTATATTTGAATTATGATTTATATAAAAAATTAAACAAGGTTCATAATAATAATTATTTCTTAAATAGATAAATTTGGAATGAAACCCATTAAAACCTTGGGGACCAGGGAACCAAAATCCCTTGAGAATGTGTACATAAAATGGGACATAGAATATACTAAAAAATAATTGAATCAATATATATATATATATATATATAAATGGGGTGGTGTTTGAACTATAAAAATAAAAACATTAC
Organism: Viscum album; assembly: GCA_963277665.1. Taxonomy (NCBI): domain Eukaryota; kingdom Viridiplantae; phylum Streptophyta; class Magnoliopsida; order Santalales; family Viscaceae; genus Viscum; species Viscum album. The sequence continues at coordinate 449,067,562 of OY728160.1, forward strand.
GTATTAAAAAACTAGTATTAATGAAATGAAATTCATATAGAAACACATATAATTTCTTCTTTACTTAAATGAATGTATTTTTACATTACATTTACCAAACAACATCATATTAATATCTCAATTAATAACCCATATCATATATATTTTAATTTATAATCTTCATAAATTCTAATTCATCATTCAAGGATAATAATTACTTTATCATTTAACCAACAATTATGGTTGATTTGTAGTTATTTATGGGGATCCTGATTCTATGGAAGAGGGTTTTAGTCAATATCCTTAAAGTTAAAATTTATAATACAAATGTTTGGGTGATTTTTGTTGAACTAATGGTGTGTTCATAATTTTGGAATGAAATATTGATACAAAACCACTAGGAAGAAATTTCATTATACAAACATTTATATTATATTACAAAGTAAATATTGTCACTTAGTCATACATGAAATAATGTATTTTATTTTTTAATTATGTGGTTACACCAACTCACACATTAACCAAACATGATTATTTTTTTTATAAAATGGTTTAGTTGATATATCATTAAACCTATAGAATATTGTTATTTATTATTTAGTTACTATTATATATCTATGAATTTTAAATAATAATAAAATCAATATAAATTCCATAAATACATTTGTTATAAATAAAAATATCATTTTTCACATGGTTCACTCATTTTAAATTACTTAATTAAAGATAATCAACTTTTATCATATCAATATTAAGATCATAAATTTTACATAATATAACTTAAATTATATCATAAATATCATATTTATGATTTATTACCATCCATATATCAATCCTTCTATGTAGATGAAGGAAAACATAACACATTATGTCATGGAAGTGGTAATCCACACATTCAATGAAAAAGTATTTTATTTTTACTAATTCTAGATGGCTCGAAGGACTTTTTTATTGATTTGTAAAAAATCCCATTTTGAAGGGTTTAAGGGGATCCCTTACCTGGCATATAAGTTTTATGACATTACATGACCCCAAGGTCATAGAAGAATTAATACATCCTATAACTACTTGAAATTACTCCTCCTAGGCTTCTATATCATGATGTCATCTCTCCACCTTCTCATGCCTATTTCGTTAGGCTTCTCTTGCATGCACTGGATGGTCCCGGTGGAAATTTCCATACCATATCATTATTCCAAATCCATTATCTCTAATCTAGTTAATTCACCTATCTTCAATCCTCATATGAATCATTTTCCTTTTAGAGTCTTACTAGTCTATTAATGATCAATTTTCATGAGCCCTGAAGGCATTGAGGTGGACCAATGGCCTTAAGGTGTCCTGAAAGTCTATTAGGACCCGTGGGACAAACTGGTGGCCCATAATTCCAAACTGATGAATAGTTCTATTTGCTAATGTAATCAAGAGTTCTTTAAAAAATACATGTTATAGTACCTAGTACAGTAACTACTAATTAAATGATATTACTCACATCAGGGACATGAATTTTCCATGGAACACTATTTGAATTTCATGGTAATGGTAAAACTATTAATGAAAAATGAATAATGATAGATTGAGAGTGTTATAGCAAAGATAATTTTTTATATATTCAGGGAGAAATTTTAATAATATATGTATATTCACATTATGAAGATGATACAATTTTATAAGTGAAGGTAAATGTGTTTTTTTAGAAAACCATACAATTTCAATAGTGTCCAATTAATATTAAAATTTAAAGGGCAGCATATTTGATAAATGAGGATATGAAAATGAGTTCTGTTAAAAATTATTTTAATTCATTCTTTATTATGAAATATGTTTAGTTTTATTATTTTATTATATTTTTATCTTTTACTCTAATTTACTTTTACCTAGGTAATTAATTTCCTACTATTGTATTTAATTTTAAGTAAAAATATCAATAATGTAATTTTAAAATTATGCAACATGTAAAAAATATAAATTATATATAATTTACATAAATATAAATTTTTTGTGTTGTTAATTTAATAAGTAATACACATTATCATATAAGAATATTTTTTCCAAAAAAAAATTTTAATGATCTTATGATTTATATAAGATAAAATTTCCAATTTTACCAATAATAATTTCATATAATGAATTATTATTTATTTAATAAAAGCTAATAATCTTTTTAAGAAATCCAAAAGTGATCCTAAATATGAATATTATTGGTTTAATGTGAAGACAAAAAATTAATATTTAATTGACATATTAATTAAGGGTACAATTTTTTTCTATAGGTTTTCTATGTCACAAAAATTTCATAAAATGAATAATGTTATTCCATATATTTATATTTTAGTAATTAAAATGTTTTTTAAATATCTATGATATTTATATATAACTATACTTTCATACAAATTAAATTCTTAATAGACCAATTATTTTTCATCTCAAATAATCATTTTAAAAAAATCATAATAAAAAAAATTTAATTTGACCAAATATTAAATGAAGAAAAATTTTATTAATTCCATAATTTAAAATAAATAAATATAATTTTAAAATTAATTAAAATATATAATAAAATGATTGTTTACATAGGAAAATGTAATTTTTTATTATTTTTCACAATAATTATTATTTCGTATCATTTACCAACTAAATCTTTATTATCCAATTATTACAATTAAATAGTTTTTCCATTAATCATATGATTATTGAAATAAAAATGTGTATTTCATAAAATATAGTTTTTTAAAAAAATCTAAACAATAGATGATCTTAATAGATAATTTACTCAAAATATTTGAAATTAATTATTTTTATATGTAGAATTTATTGTCTACATATATAATTCATAAAGTACATTACCCCTATTCATTTCAAATAAGACTGTGATTTGGTTTTTGAATTGTTAAACTTATTTATTTATATTTATATTAATATATCACAATTTCACATAATTCATTTATTTTCATTAGTGAACGCAATCAAACCAAATGGCTTCTTTAAAGGTATTACTATATTTAAATTTCATGGTGTTACAAATACCATGAATCTAATTACAAATAAATCATCATATTTCATAAAATGAAAATTAAAATAATGAAAACTATCTCATTTCTTTTTATAATATTATTTATATATGTTTCAACACTATCTAAAAATATCTATTCATGAAAAAGTGTTTTCAAATGTGTTTTATGATTCATTAATATTTATGTATTGAATCTGACAATGGTGTGGGATAGGAAATGTGATTTCCCTATATCAATGATGCATATTTTTCTTATATATTGACAATATGTACCCATGAAATATGGTATAAAATTCTAGTAATGTGTTTATAACGTGGATTACATGAAATGTTTTCAAAAAAAATAATTGGGGAAGCATAATATACTTAAGATATAATGACTACACGACATTTTTTTTCAGTACTTGTTTACGGAATTTAACTCAAATTGGTGATTTAATATTTGTAGTGAATATTTATGATAATAATAAATAAATATCTATACTATTATTGTATGTAATTGATGTTCACGGATTTATAAAAAGTGTACCAATTATTATATAATTATAGTTAAAAGTATTTTTTAAAACAAAAAATTAAAAAATCATTAATATTAATAAAAATTAAAACGGCCATAATAATATGTAAATTCAAGTCTAATTAATTTATCAAATGAAACCCTTATTTTAACCATGTAAATTAATATTTATCAATTTAATAATTTTTCATCCTTTTATTATCTATATTTTTACCTCTTATACATCTTATACCTAACCCCAAAAACGAAGATTCATTCATTTTATATGACATATGTTGACTTCAATGTTATACACATTAATTTTTCTAATGTTTAATCTAAATAAGAAAAATAAACTCTTCTAAATATTGAGTTCCATTACCTTCTTCAAAATAGCTACAACGTATAACATCCCTATAAAAATAAAAATTTCTTATATTTTATTTTTCTATTCATTATTTTAGAGCTCACTCTCCTCATAATATAGCATGGGATAACAACTAGATGAACATTATAGTGGTGGAAATATATATATATAACTAAATGTGTCAAAATCATAAACATAACATGATAAAACATGAGTTCCAATTTTCATAGTGTTGAAATAACAATTAATAATCATAAGACATCATATAAAAATATTACTTATAGTAAATAAAATGTAGGGGAATGGTTAACCTTACAATCATTAAATTCAACACAAACATAATTCATGTCATTCAAAACATAGGTAATTTGTAACTATTTATACATTATAACATTTTCAATGAGTAAAAATACCAATGGATCATTCATAATATTATAGATATGGATAATGATATGTAGAACACACGTCATTATATATATGAGGATTACCTAAACATTCACGTTAATAGTGATCTAATTAAATTTAAATCATTAACCAAATTAAATTGAGGGTTACATAATTCAGGGAAATGTGTCATAATAAAAAATATTACATATCATTTTTAAATAGAAAATAATTATACATATTTTTTAAACATGAAATAAACCTAAGATAATTAAATGGGTAACTGAAGAAGTATAAAATCATTAATCATTTTTGTATCATGTTATATATCTTTAATATAATTTATTAAGGTGCTGTCAAAATCCAATGTATTGTGTTAAACATTCCACCCCTATTCATTTTTGCAATTCGATATTGGCACTGCCAAGGAGGTGTTTTAAGATCTTTTATTGGATATTGTTGTGTTTTGTCCCTCTAGGGTGCCACCCTGAGAAAATATTATCGGTGGAATTTGATTTTTAATTTCTTGAATATAGTTGTATCTGAATACTCTTAAGTGTGTTTAAGATAATGATTATTTAGATGGTTGTTTCACATTATAGGGTATCATGGGGTGTGAAATTCCGGTGGGGGAGGGTCTTTAATTTGAAACATTTTTTTATGTAAAAATATGATAAAACCCACACTATTGTGTAGGGATTTTCCATACTAGAGTTTAGGGTAATTTAATATGTCAAAACTTGTTCTTTGAAACTCTATATATGAATTTATTAGTGGTGTGGTACCAGGGAGGCATCAAGATGGATGATATAGAAAATAATTAGTGAGGTGGACCTCTACATATTGTAAACATTGGTGTAGTGAGGTAAAATAGTGAATTAATTTTTTTTATTCCATGGTAGATGACGTATTGGTATTTTTAGAAGGAGAAATGGTTTCTTATCAAAAATAGATCATCTCTTGGCCCTCTTCAAGGTTAAAAAATGAGGTCTTATACACACAAAAAACATGGATAGTATTTAATTTCAATTGATTTGAAAATATGACATACTTCGACCAGTGTAAAATATATTTTTATTGGAGGAAACCATGTTTTGGTGAAGTTACATACAATTTTCTATTTAAAAAATTGTTTTAGACTACATTGGTCCAACTTTTGATCACATATTTCAACCCACATCTTAAACTAAACACATTTTTAACTCTCTTTCCATTTAGGTTGTGGTTCTAATTCTCTTTGATCATTGAAAACAAATCATATCATAGAATGTTAATTCATTTTTTCTTCATCTCATTATTTTCTATTCTACCTCAATTTAGGGGTTTTCTATGACATGCTTGTTTTTCTATAGGATGATTTTCAAGCATTTTTTTATAGATAATTAATGGTTGATTTATCATTATAATGACATCCTATGGTTGTTTCTAAGGATAAAAATAATTAAATATAATAAACATGAAAAAAACAGATTGATGTAAAGGATTAATTCAATAATTATTTACTGGTTTCTTATCAATTATATGTGATGTTTAATTTAATATTTCATTACTTAGATAACTTTTTTATTATTTTCATCATCATGTAAGTTATTGAGATTATACAATCAAAAATCACCTCCATTAAAGGAATAATTATATAAATATAAAAACTATATTAATATGTGAATATGAAATCATTTATTTGTTCTAATTTCTATATTGATATGTGAATGTGAAATAAATATAAATATGAAATTTTTTGTTGTACTAATTCTTAGATATGAATAATATTAAAATTATTTTTTTAGTGTTTTTCATGAAAATAAAAATATTATTTTATTTTTAGTTGAGAAATTGATACGGAATTGGTAGTTGGGAAAATTATTTTCATTTTGATGGGAAGTGTGGTTGTGTTTTTTTATGGAAATATGGGATGTGATTTTTTATTTTAATCGAATGAATGGATTCAGTTGATCATTGTGATGGATGGGTTATAATGGTGTTGATGTTTGATGATTGGTTCATAGTGTTGGCATATAAAATGGTCGTATGATGATTTATGGTTAGGATAGTCTTAATCAGATTGATAAATTTTTATAAACCTTTTAGATATGTAATTTTTTTGAAAATAATGAAATTATTAATAAAGTTAGGCATAGAAATTAATAATTTTGATCTATATATGAAATGGTTAATTCAATAAATAAAATGATTTCTGGATGGAAATACTTTCATTAATCACACAAGGGGTTATTCATTAATTAATTGTAATAAGACTCATAATGAACTTCATGGGGTTTTTAATAAGTGCATCAAAATGATTAAATTATTTTTTCAAATTGAAACATGTGTTGTTTTATGTGGTTATTTCATGTGGTTTTTTGGGTATAATTTTTATAGAAGAAGTCAGAAGTGTTTGTGTGGTCATGATGGAGTGTATTGATGATTATAGGTTATAATGGAGATATATTTATGTGAATCCTCTTGTGTGGGATTCATGTGTGGTGTGTATATATATATATATTTTATTTTTCATATTATTTGATTATGAACACTACCAATGATGGATAACAATATCAATGATAAAATATTTGGTGTTTTAGGTGTTTTCCATAACATGAAGGTTAGTGAGGATGAATTTCTTCTGATCCTCTCTTACCTACTATCTATAATAGTTGTGGTAAATTTTATTCAATATGTGGTTGATGATTTGTGATATGGGGTCACTCACTATAGTTGGATTGAAAATAGTTGATGTCTTCATGTTTATAATGCCCTGATATAATGTACATGTGTTGCACAGATGAGTTATGCTAAATGATATTTTAAATATTATAATGAGTTTCTGATGATTATATCTTATGGTATGGTTGTGGTACTATAATGGATGGATTGATTCCAACACTTGTTATTGGTCCATGTTGGTAGTTATAGTAGGTAGGGTAGTGAAATAACCCAAATAAAATTTTGGAGTGAGTGATCATGGTACAGTGTGAAATGTTGCATGAGGAAAAAAATCATATGTTTTTAGGTTCTTTTTTGTAATATATATATATATTATTTTGTTATAATTGAATTTTATTCATGATGAGTGGGATATATAGGGTCTCTAGTAGACCTTGTAATATGTAATATATTATTTTTAAGACCCTACACATTCTATTTTCTATGGTATAGAGGTGGAAATAGTGGGTGGTATTTATTTTTTTATTTAATGTTTCCCTTTTTCAATGGTCACCTAATTGAACATATGTATGCTTCTAACGTCATGTGTTCCATTTTTTATGTGTCATTGGTTTATTACATTAGCTTCACACATTTTGTTTCATTTGGTTATATGACTTGTTATTTTGTTGTAATGTTCATTAAAGGTTTTTATTGATGCAATTATTTTATTTCTATTTTGATCATGTGTCAAGTAAGTTTTTTGGGTCTTGGATTGTTTTTTATGAAATATATTGATTTTATTCTCAGATTTTATCCATTCTATCATGAGTTTTGTTTATTGGTCATGTGTTTATTCCTTAATGATCAATCTGTATATAATTTTTTTCATTCATGTGGTTATTCATTTTATTCTATGAGATCTTTTGTGTCGTCAATCCCCCCAGATGGTACCTTCAACACTTCACAAAATTGAAAAAATTTAAAAATTCCCACATTTTATTTTCTTGAGGTTTAAATAAATTTAGCCACAAATATTGGTATAGTGCAAAATTTATATTTTTTATAATCTATTTTTCTAGGAATAAATTGTATCATTCAATTCCATATTATTATTTTAATTTAGTTATTATTTCAATGTGACTTAATTAGAATGAAATTAATTATCAATTAATTGGACATCCCATCACCATAAATTTATGAAAACCTCTATTTTTTCATAAAATAAATAGATCTACTTGTCTATTTCAAAATTCATACTAAAATATATAAATAAAATTTATTATATAGTATGATTATTTAATATCCATATTCATCATTTAATGTTATCTTTTTTCAAGCAAGAGCTAGGAGAATCTCCCCTTATTCCCCAATTTTGTGTACAACATGAGATGAATTTCCAAACAATGTTGGGAATCTGTTTGTTATCCTCTATTAGGAATTTATTTAATTGTAATGATTTTTTTAGAGGGAGGCTATTTTTGGTAACTAATTAAGATAATATATTAGAGTAAATTTAATTTAAAGAGATGAGTTTATTCATATATTGTTTCTACTAATATCAGTATCTCTCTTTTTTTACCATACCCTGAATTTTATTTTTCTGTTATTCATTAGTTATAAATACAATGAAATAGAAAATACGGTAAAAAATTATAATTTAAATTTCAAAAAGGAAAACATTCATATATAAAACTATAAATATTTTATGTGTAAATAAAATAATTGTGACAAAAACACTTGCAGGAGATGATGACACTTGATAAAAGACCCTATAAATGAATCATGAAATATAATGTTAAATAGAATAAATTATTTAGGTGAATCTAGTTTTTTTTTGGACATGTGGGTTTTTATATTTTTGGGTATTGAATGGTGATGGTATAACCAGTTTCGATTTAGAATATATTTTTAGAAGGAATGGAATTGGTTATTTTATGATTATTATTATGAGATTTATGTTGTGTAATGATGGATGTGATCTACTGTGGCCCTAGTCAGAGATTGGGTATATTATTTATACAATTGGTTTTTTGTAGTTCCATGGGGTAGTATCCTAATAGTAATATATTTTCACACTTTTTTCAATAAAATGAAAATGCCACAAGCATTCAATGAATAATTTTGGGATGTAATATCAAATGTGATAAATGAATGAATAAATTAATTAATGATTATTATGATCATATATATTTGATTAATTATATTGATAATGGATTCTGGTTTATAATAAGTTAATCTATATAATATTTGATTCTAAAAATGATGAAAGTGGGATTGTCGACTACTTTTGACATGTCATATGGTGAGTTTCATTTTTAGTGGATGTGTATTGAAATGTTATTTTGGAGATGATAATAGAAATAGCTGATGAATTACTAATGTGAAACCATTATACCTAGATTTTGATGTGAATATATATTTATATATTTGTAATTTATGTTAAATCTATACTCTCCCCACATGCATTGTGTACTATGTACTGATACAAAATTTTTTGGGGGGATTATTTCACATACAGTATTGATGGGGATGAATAAATACTTGATTTACCCAAATTACTCACTCTTCCTTCATATGTAGTATTTTTAGGGGTACCCCATTGGTGAAAAATACCAACTGGTGATATCATAGTTGGTGATATTTCCTTACAATGAGATAATTTTGTATTTGTATTGGGTCATGTATGGTAGGATGAGGGAATAAGGATAATTTAATTCAAATACACAATAAGACACACTTTTATATATTTGGTAGTAGATAGATGTGTGATGACGCATATGATTATATGGAAACAAAGTGTGATTTGGTAACTGACTTATTCCAATAGATTAGGATGGTCCATGTGGAAGGATATTTCTAGTATGGTATTGACCTAACCCACATCTAATAATAGAGGATACGTGGTGAGGAGATAACCCAGCATGTTTTGGAGAAAAATACATATAATGTTGGGGTATGATAGAATAATCAATATGGGGGTGTGTATTTATGGAAAAATTATTGATATTCTCTTAATACTATTTTACTACTTTGGATGTCTTACATAGTGAGTGAGCCATGCTGAGGATAGGGAGGATAGATAACCTTTTAGAATATTTTTGGTTTTGTTGTTTTTTATAGGTATGTTTGTAATATATGTTAATATTTTAACATGATACCTTGGCTATGATCCCAATATGTATATATATTAACATTCCTAATGTATAAATAAACTACAAATCTATTATTAATGAATTTTTTGGAGACTATGTTGGTAATAACTATCATGATAGTTGGAGATTTTTTATAAAGGCTTCCTTATCAATTATTTTTAGTAGACATTATTTTTCATTTTTTTCATGCATTATGGGATGGTTTGGTTTCATTAATATGTTTTCATAGAGTTTTTCAGTTTTTTTTGTGTTATATAAAAATATATTCCTTATTAGGAGGGTAATGATTCATATTGCAGTGTTTTAGGCACAAAGAGTTTGTCACTATCTCAAGTCCTACTAGAGGAGTGACTCAGGGAGGGGGTCACTCATTACCTTCACTCTCGGCTGATTATGGGTAACATTATATGGAAGGGTCCTGATATATGGGTATAAAAGGATCATTCTTAAATATATTTTTCTATTTCATGTCATTAAATGGTGAGTCAAACATGTTAATGGTGAGACAACATCATTTCTCATGATAAATATATGATGTGCAAGAAGATAATAGTTATGTAAAATGTGATTTGGTCCCCCTATGATATAATTTAAAGATCATAATCTTTCAAGAAAATTATTTTGAATCATTTCTAATTATATATTATAAAACTATGATAAATATATGCATTATATATTTTTATTCTATTGATTAAATATAGATTTTTCATTAAATTAAAATTAAAATAAATAAATTAGTCTTATTAAAATAATAGTTACCTAGTTTCTTCCATATCCATTTGTTCTTAGCCATACATTCTAGTCATGGTGTACATGGATTTCATGACATAATTTTTTAGGAGGTTAACCCAATATATCATCAATGGATCAATCTTACTAAGGAGGATGAGATCTGGTACATGTAATTTCGTGATTTCCAGTATTAGGGTCTCAACAATTATGATTGGAACATCTGATATTTAAAGATGGATAAATTTCTATAGGAGAACCATATTTCCTTCAGTCTAATTTGAACATGATTGGAGTAATGGGTACCATCTATAGTCAGTCATAAGCGAGGTTTCACACCCTGACATTGGAAATCATTTTAATTTATTCTCACGTTGGATTTATATCTTTTCATTGATTTGTTTTGTTGTGTCTCAGTTTGAATTTTATATTTTTCATTGAAAAATGAATGGTTTGGTTTTGAGATAAAGGGTCACACGGGTATCATAATGTTAACAGAATTAGTGTAACATATAATAGGAAACATGGTAGAATTTGTTTTGGGCGGTCTATGGGTGAGACATGCGATTTACACATTTTTTGGGAAATCATGTGATAATTGTGCATGATGTTTAATCAATTTGTGTACTATGGACCACATAGTTGATGCACAATTTAGAAAATTGTGCCGCCAGACCATGCGAGTTGGGCAGAAATTTTAAATCTTCAAATCCGCATTATAAATTCACCTCTTTTTATCCCCTTTCATGAATTTCTCCCCTTGTGACCTTTTTTGACATGAAGGGATCACTCATTCCCTATACCTTTCATCCTCTTCCAACATGGATTCACCTCATTAGAATCTAAGTTGATTTTCTCCCCTATAGATTATGTTTTATGTGTTGGGTAGTTTTTATTTAGATCTAGGGTGTTTGGATAGTCAGTTGGACTCGGTTCTTCCATCCCATGAAGTTTCATCACATCTTTACTCAATTGAGGTAAGTGTTTCGATCTCTTTCCTTTTTTATTCATTCCATTTGGTGACTAGTTTGTTTTTAAATAATATATAAATTGTTTTTTCATACATGTTGTGGAATTTATTGGCATGGAATGGTATTTTTGTTAGAAAAAATTGGTGAACATTATTTGAAAAGGGGTTAATTGGGAATTTTTTTTAGTTATGCACAGAAGGTGATTCGTAAAATGTCTATTTGTTTCATAAAATAATATTGAGTACTTTTAGTGATTTTTGGCTTGGATATTTTTTCAGGGATTTTATTAAACATTTGGAATGTTGTGTGATTAGAGAGCCTCTTTATGAACTGATAAATTGTGTAAAAACTCTTTGGAATGGTTCTTTTAGTTCATAAATTTCCATTGATTAATATTTTTATTGTGTGTGACTTTTGTGTTTTTATATACGAAAGTAGTGTTTCATAAAAATGGTTTTTTGGTTGTTTTCATGGACACTCTATGTGTTTCATTGTTTTTTAGAACACCCATGGGTGCACATAGAGCACATATGGATGAGTGTACAAATAACGAGAAAACATAAGAGTGATCCCCTTTTTCTTAAAAATTTATCATGGGTTTATAAATGGTGTGATGATTCCCATTTTGAATATAAAAGTGTATTAAAATGATTTCTTAAAAGCTTGGCCCATTGAGAAATTAGACAGTTTTTGGTGATTGATTGGCATAAAGTCCCATCTAGCACATTTCTTAATGTTTCTTATTTTACTCTAATTCGAAAATGGTTTTATAAATTTATATGGATTTTTAATGAAAAATGATTTTTCTTATTTTAAACATTAATGTGGTGTTTAATCCTTCCATGAAAATGGTTTAAAATGTTTTTTATAATATATAGGAATTGATAGTGTTAAAGGCCAGGTTGTCACAATATAATTGTATGAAAATTTATTATGGTGTTGGAGGTGAAAATTCCAGGTTGGAATCTTGTTTTATTTTTAGAAAATGAATAGATGTATAATTTTATATCACAACCCTTATTGATCATGGGTATGACTTATTGTTAAATATGTACGCCTAAGGACGATTTCCCAATGTGGGTTATAGTGTGGGTGGTGTCAGTGTTTATGGTAGGGAAGTGTGGTTGTGGCAGTTAAGGTGAGTCACACATCCGAAGGCCACCAACAAACATACTGTACTATTACCATGGGTTCACTATGCTTCTTTGAGATGGTTGAGTGGTGGATTCATATATAAAGAAATTATATGGGTTGGTAACCCCGAAACATTATAGGGCTTGGTGGGATGTACCATTAGATTGGTAGTTAGAACAGCCGGTGTGTTATTGACTATAGAGCTACACCATATGTTGGAAGATGATCCCAAACTGAGTACACCCAGGAATCACTCAATGCATGTGTATAAAATAAACATGGTTACTATCATTATGTTTTTATTTACCATTCTTTTTCACATGGTTTTTATTTGGAATCACGTTATTTTATTTTTAGCATAGGCTTTTATTACATGTCCTTGATCTATATGTGGAAAGTTTTTATAAATTGTTAAAAAATTTAAATCATGAGTGTTTCATGTGTTGTTTTGAAAAAGGGAATGACATATTTGTGTATTAAAATGATAAAATACTATTTTAATATATTTATTTCAAACTCATATTTGTGGAGTATTTTTGGAAATTAAATGTATGGATTCTATGGTGATAGAATATTGAGTTTTTTAAATCTCACATATACTTACACCATTCAGTGTTGGTAGACTTGATATGTTTTTTAGTTTTAGGGTCTTAGTTTGGTTTCTTGCATTGCTGTAGTTTTGGGTTGTTGTTCGTGGTGAACAAGGGGTCACATAGAGATCGATTTACCATGGTTTGGTCTCATTACTGTATTTAGATTTTTATTTTCCAACAACTGTAATTGAAAGTATATTATTATATGTATTTTGATTCTATTTCTTGTGTTCATTCCTCTTGTTTATTTTATTTTATTTTATCTTAGTTCTTTGGGTAAAACATTCCCATTTTGATTACATTTATTCCTAGAACTAGTTTCTAACCCATGAGGATCAGGAAATCCCTTTGGTCCATGTCTCAAATCATGATAAATGTCGAGTTTGGTGGAATCCTAGCATGGTTCATAAAAGAATGGTATCAGAGTAGGTTCTTTTCTATTAGTGTGGTCAAGGAGATAGAGATTAGGAATTTTGGGACTCATGAGGTAGGTTATGGAATGATGTAATGAACCTTTTCTCATTCTAATCCTATAGATTCCATGGGTTTTCCATGATTAGAGTTTAGGTTTTAGTTTTTTTTTGTTTGGGATAAATAATTACAGTGGAGGCGAGCAAGAGTTTTGTCAGGATCAAACATGGAGTACTCGCCCACGTGGAGTCTGAGTAAATTGTTCCATGTCTTCATATTTTTTTATTCTTACAAAGTGAATAGCTCACTAAACATTTATCCATGTTAGGTGTGGATACTAGTTCAGTTTTTTATTAATTTTATATGAGTTATGTTTTGTTTTGGTTTCGGTTGGTGGAATTGATCTTTCAAAATAAAATCAGTTCTCAAAAATTTGAATTACTTACTAAAAGTGGATTTAAAATTAGGAAAATGGGTTTTAAAAGAAACATTTCAAAATTGATAATTTGTTAAATGCATGGATTTGATGATGTTATGGTATGGGTGACCCTTTGTGTTCCATACGTATGATATCATGTGTGTGTTTATGTGTATAAAGTTCATGTTGGATCATTTTTATGGATACTATACGGGTAAATGAGATGGAAACATCTGTGATGTTTTCTAAGATTCCATGGGTGAGTTTTTTAAATCAAAAGGTTTTGGTATTGGTCATCTATATAAAAGTGGTATCTTGTTTGTGAGAAATGTATGTCTATATATTGATAGTGGCCTTGGAAGAAAAAGTTTTCTAAATTTAAAATGAAATGATTGTTTTTTAAAAGAGGTAATTTGGTTTCACTTTTAATGTTTTTTTGTTAGCTTTTTGTTTTTGATTGAGGCATTCATTCCGATTCTATTTTGGGTTGATTTTGTTGGTGGTTTCATTAAATTTTTGTTATTCATGAAATGATACCCAGCTGATCCCCATAGTTTCTAGTCGATATTATCCTATTTTAATCCCTAATTAGATGTGGCATATCTTTCATTCTGATCGTCATCCATTAGAGGTAGTGGAATGGCTTGAAGAAGTTGAGAGTGTGTTTGGTTCATTAGTAACTCCCTTACTGGTGAGGGTTAGATCTATCATATGGATGATAGATTGTTCAGAATTTGATTTGTGGAAGGTGATAATTACAACATTTCTTCAATTTGAGATGACTTGATATGTTTTTAAGACCACTTTCTTCTAATGGATCATACTTGATGTGGTAAAGGAAAAGATAGTGGAAGAGCTAAAAAGTACTCAGCAAGGCCATCCTTCACGTAAGGAATATGTTGATCATTTGAATGATCTTATTTAATTCTATTTTGAAAGAGAATCTCTACATCTGTTGAATTATTTTAGTTTAATTTTGGTCCTTCATCCAGAGATCAAGGAGCTATTCTTATCCTCCAAGGATCATCCTTTTTAAAATTTAGGGGATGATGTGTTCCAACCTAAGATGGCTTTCTAGGAATAGGTTGGCAATTTGGTGTCTCTTATTTCTCATGTAGGTTCCCCATCTAGAGATGAGTAAATATTGGAGGGACCTATACCTAAAGAGTCTCCTTCATGGTTTCCTGCCACACGTTCATCTTAATCCTCAATATTATGATTTTATTATGGCCAGTTCACATGTTCGAATCTATATTTAAAAATCCTCTTAGGGTACCCCATCATTGCCACCATTTTGTTCATCTAGAGAACTAATGTATGAAGTGATAAATTAGAAATAGGACTTTCTCATAGGTTTTTAGTGCATATCCATGAATGTTTAATAACATATGTCATCATGGATTTTGAAAAAAGCCTCATAGTGAATCTCAAACATAGTCAGTTTATCTATGAGTATGCAAGCAACCTTACTAAAGTTTATGTCCTTAATGTTGGAGTGGATGTAGTTTACATTCTGGTTATGGATACTTTATTGAAGTTAGTTTCTATTGTAATTATTTGAGGCTCAGTGATCCTATTATTTTTAATCCAGTTATGTTTGATGTATGTGAATCTTCAAATGATTATCCTTCATGAATAAGTTTCTTATTTTTAGTCATGATTGATTTGGAGATATTAATTCTATTATAAATTATTTATTGTAGTTTTTGGGGTATTTTTATACATAAAATGGGTTTTCCACATAGTTTTGGATGTTTTAGTTTAGTTTTGATGTTTTTATGTTATTTGGGACATGGTTACGTTGTTTCAAGTTCACGATTTAAATTATTGTGTTTTTATTGTAAAGTGGAGCTTTTTAGGCTTGGAATCTTATGGAACACTATTAGTGAAACTATGTGTCTTCACCTAGGTAACTGTGTGTCTCATGGAATGGGGTCTGGGGCATGGCACATATCATTCACATAGTTAGGGAGATCATGCATCAATAATATGGTCTTGTTCTGTAATTGAACAGTGGCATAATGCATTTTTGGAACATGGTTTTGGAAACTATTCTACCATCCCATGTGGGGTGACCATCTTCTCCAATAGAGTGGGTATGGTTGGTGAATGATTTGTTAAAGCATGCTCGAAACTTTGCATCCATCGAAAATCATTTAAAATTTTAATTTATATTTTACCTAATGATGTTTAAACCCTAATTCAGGTTTCTCTTTGTTTTAGGGGTTAATTTTTTATGTTGGGATTATCTCTATTTGGTTGATCTAACATAGATCCATGGTGTTATTCTGGTTTATGTGGTGGGTATAACCCGCTCCTGTTCTCACATAGTTCATCATGTATTAGATTCTCTTATATTGGGTCAGTTTTGACTTGTTATGTGAAATGGCACACATAGGATCGTGGTTTCACTTGGATTCAATCGAGTTTAGGAATGGGATATGCTTACCATTCGGCTGGGTTTCATTTTTAGAGATGAAAGTGTTTGTGGTGGAGAGAATTTTTACCCCACAACCTTGTAAATCATTTTATTTTATTCTCCTATAATATTTGGATCCTTTCGTTGAGGTTCGGGTTGAGTCAGGATTTGAATTTTGGCTTTTTCATTTAAAATTAACGTTTTTTTAGTTTTGAAGAAAGGTTTTCATGGGTAGAACCTATTCAAGGGATACTGTAAGGCTTCTCCCAGGTAACTAGGAATCTCGTTTTTGGATCTTGGGATGTGGTACATGGGTTGCACATTTTTTGGGAGATTGTGTGAAAACTATGCATGAGGTTTCTTCCATTTTGGAATGTGGAGACCACATGAATGGCACATAGTTTGGTAACATATGTGGTCAAACCATTGGAGTTTCTTTGAAGTTTTATAAAATGAAATCATTCTTATATCCCCCACTCTTATTATACAGTTTTGGTATTTTACTCTCATTGTGTAATTTTTTGGAACATAAAATGATCCCCCAAGCCCTCTCTTTCTGATCATCCGCACTCATGGGTTCCCCTACAATGAATCAAAGGTGATTTTCTAGGGTTTTGGTCATTTCCTCCTTAATTATGTATTCTTATATTGGTTTCACTCTATTTCCTTACTGGGTTATTTTTTGTATGAAACCACTCGTTTAGGGTTTATGTGTTTGGGGTTTCTTTTGATCTAAGGCATGTGGAATGTCTATTGGGCTTAGATATTTTATACCTTGAAGTTTCATCAACTATTCACTCCATTATGGTAGGGTTTTTCCATTTGTTTCCTTTCTGCTACATTCCTTTGGGTTCTTGGGTATTTTTAAATAATATATAATTGTTTTTACTATAATTGTGGTGTGATTTATTGTCTTGGTATGGTGTTTTAATGTAGGAAAAATTTTTAAAAGTAGTTTAAATATGGATTCTTTGAATATTTTATATAGTTATGCACATATTTTGTTTGGAAAAATTTCTTCTGATCCCTTAAAATGAAATTGAAGACATATAGTGATGTTTATATATGGCTACATTTTGTGTCATGGTTATAATTACAATTTGAGTATTTTTTGTGATCTGAGAGCCTCTTTAAGGCTTGAGAAATTTTGGTAAAATGGGTTTGAAATTTTCTTTATATAATTAAATGCTCTTTGATTATTTTAAAAAAATTTGAGTGACTTAGTTATTATTTTGAAAGAAATAATTGTTTCTTAAATATGCTTTTTGGATGGGTTCATGGACACTCTAAATGTTTCATTGGATATTGGAACACCCCTGGGGGAACAGTATAAAAACCATTATCCTTACTACACATTTAAATATACTTTATTACATAAAAATTAAATTAATACAATCCAGGATATTGAGAGGTCTAGTGTCTTTGGGGATTAGAAAATTACATGAAAACTTAAGACATAAAATACAACATCTTTGTTAAAGTCTTCTTTTACATGACCACAACATTAATTTGTACTTAGCATTGCTTGGGATAACATGAGGGAAAACAGTAAGAGAGGGGTGATATATAAATCATAGTAAGGGATTAAACAAGGAATAACATGAAATAAAAAATACATGTTAGGAAATATGAATATTAATGGAGCACAATCGAAACATGAACATAAATGCTTGATATATCAAGACTATCATAACATGGATATGAGGAAACAGATTATAATATTGCATCATAATCATAATGGAATATGGTATACCCTTGTCTCATCATGGTGAAAATTTTAAAAAAGGGGATCTGGTAAATCCCTGTCCCAACATGACGTATCATGCTACTAAACATTACCCAATGCATTCGAGCGTTATCAGGTCGCACCCTTGATAATCATTTCAATCACTTTTAAGTGTTCCACATATATCATATAACATGGATTTATTTAACATAATTATTTATTCCATGATAAGTATTGTGGATTACATACATTAATTTATAATCATTATAAGTATATGTGCATAAATATTAATACCCTTAATAGAGAAATGGGCATGGAATTCACAACCTGACAATTTTGCCCAGGAAAATTGCGGTGCAATTTCGACATCCTAACAGCGTGACAAAAAGATTCCTAAAATTTATTAATAAGAGATAAAGGGGTATCCCATAATATATAAAAAATTTACATTATTAGATCATATAAATACATCTCCCAACTTATTAAATTTTGAAATAGAAGGCGTAACATAATAATGAAACTCAAAGAAATAGGAGAAATTGAATAACTCTTAAGAAATTTTTTTTTGATTACGAGTGTACATGGGAGGGATTAATGGGAGAGAAATAAGTTACCCATAAGGAAAACATAGTACGGTATGTATGGGGTTGTTTTAAAAGTTACCCCATATTATGTAATTGAAAAATAAAAGGGTATAACAATATAAGAAAACTAGAACAAAAATGTGGAAGGAAGAAACCCGTCTTTGGATGTGTGATCCCAAAGGCTTGGGAGAGGCATCATGGGATATTGGGGTCACATTGGGAGGACTCTAGGGAGTGGAGAGCAAATTTAGGGCGGGTTTAATGGATTATTAATACAGAGAAGTTGGATCCTAGGTGGGCTTATAAAATAAATGAGAGTGGAATTATTTAATATTTCACTATATTTTTGTGGATACTACACTGTAAAATTTTCAAAACCACTAACCAAACTATTATTTTTACCAATGGTTTCTAGAAATGGAGAGTGGAAAGCATTATTTTATAAGTTAAGGGGAGGGAGAAATTAAAATATTATCTTTTCTTAGGTGGAGGCGAGTCACACCCTCATAGAAATGAATTTAAAGTCATAAAATATATTATACATTTTAGAGGATTCACTAAGGCATTATAAAATATTTCAAATAAACATAAAATCACTTTATTCTAAATTCAAAACATATTTTTTGGTCTAATTTCTATTTTATGGTACATATTACTTAACTATTGAGTCATTATGATGTCATAAAACACACTATATATTTATATATTATTTGATTTTGACCCAAAAATTGACTGTCATAGAAAATTATAAAAAATTCACCATTGGATAATTTTTATTTCATGATTCGATAAATAATATTCATTTTATCTAAATAATTTACTAAATATTTTAATTTTCACTCTTAATATGAGAACCAACAATTATTAAAAATTGTTAGGTTTTGACAAAAATAGTTTTTAAACCGTAATAAGAATTACACTTGACTTCATAAAATTTATATACTCATTTATTATTATTAATGGTAATTTACTAATAATATTTTATTAAAATATAAATTATTACAAACATTCATTAATTCCATAAATTAAATTCAATAATTAAAAAAATCCACTTTGTATTTTATCTTATAAATATAAAACTCTTATAAAACTGCTTTTCTAACAATTTATAGATAATTAAATGATATAATAATAATATATAATAATTTTTTATATAAAATTATTTATAAAATCGTTAATTTATATATTTCTCAAATGTGTCATTTTTATCTAAAAAATTAATTTTTCAAAATTTTCAATTTTTTTAGAAAGACTATTCTCATAAATGAATTGGTGGATCCAGAATCTTATTTATAAAAAGGTATTACAAAATAAGTAACTAATACCTTGTTACATCACCCCTTATAACACCAATATAAGACCTAAGGGTATAGTGTGAAATGGTGATAGAATCTTGTGGCATCTCTTATAACAATGCTCGGGTGGTAATCACTATTAACATGAACTTCTCTCATAGGAAATTATTTTCAGTCTTAGCATGTTGATGCTCAGTGTAACACCCCAAGATTCCATGATACGTTTCCCTTTGAAAAATGCAATAGCTTGCGTTGTACGCAACATCGAGTTTCAATACACCATGACTAATCAAACTAGCTGTTATGAATAGTAATACCCAATTTTTAAAATTATATAACTTTTATTTTCCAAAATGGCCTTCATTTATGGATTCATAATATCAAAATTAGTTTAGGTTTAATTTTTGGATTTTTTGAAAACTTCCAACTATTGATGAATAGTGAAAAACATTATGTTATTGTTTATACCAAACTTTTTATTTTAATTATTATTTATTTTATTTAAATTTATTTTATCTCAAAATAGTTACATAATACCTATATTAGTTCAATTTAATTCATTGGATTCATTTTATAATAATATTACATGTTTAAAATTTTATTGAACTTTTTAACGCCTTTTACCAATCTTTTAGACACATTAGCAAATTTTCATAAAACGTCAATTTTCCAATTCTATGAATTGAATTTGAAAAATCTGAGTCACACGGTTGAAATCAGTATTTAAAATGTTATTAAATGAGAAAATATTTATATTTCATGAATAGTAACGTTTTACTTTTATTTACCACGGCTAAAAGTAAATAGGGTAATTAAAGATAAAAATGATATTATTATTACCCTAACACATATCATAATTATATTGGATAATTCTATTTTGACCAAAATAAACCTTAGGAATAATATATGATCATTTTGGTCCAATTGGATAAGATTAGAGCATTTAATATTATTTAATTTAAAGAAGAGTTAAAAGTGTTAAATTCAAGTTTTCATAACTAAAAAATTTTTAATATAGGATTGTATATAAGATAAATTCAACTATAAGTATTAATTATAAATATAAAAATATTTCCTACATAATGGTATTTTATTTATAATTTTTTGACATTAAATAATAAAATTTATTTAGGACACAATGATGGCGCATTAATTACCATATTAATTACAGGTTAAAATATTTGATATTAGATTTATTAAAATAATTGTAAATTTATACTTTTGATGAATTCCATGAATTTTTTAGGTTAATATGACATGTTATATTTGATTAAATAAATTTTTTCAAATTAATTATGTTTCTATGACATTCACAATAATAAAATAATAAATACTATCAAAATTGACATAAATTAGTTATTAAAATAAATATTGTATTATTAACTTATATAATATTCCTTAAAATCTAGGGTTTGTCCTAAGGACATAGATAAGGTTATATATATTAATAATAATCTACTTGGGGTTCTGTTGGATTTTTATAGTATGTTTATTAACCATTTATTATATTAATACAAGAAGACATTATAAATGATAAACTTTTTAACAAAGAGTTAAATATAAAAGATGAGGTTAATATGGTGACCTAAACCTATCTAAAACCTATTGTTTGAATGGTTTTAAACCCATACTTATACTATCCTCTAAATAAATTCTTTTGGAACCATTAGAAACCCAATATGATTGTATAATAAAATAATATTTCAAGCATTTCCTACAGTGAACCTCATCTCTCTTATAAAAGGGTATATTCTCGTCACTCAAAATCACACCTCCAAAGCCATTTGGTTCGGCCAACCCCTGATCAAATATCCTCCCAACTACCCTCAATTAGACTTATATTCCTTACTTTGATATTAAATCCATCCTATGTATCACTTTTGATCAAAACAAAAGGAACCACCCGAAGAAGAGGTAATAATTTCATCACCTTTTTCAAAGTTCATTTATTCTTCCACTTCAAATTTCTTTATTGTTTCCATAAAAAAATAATTAATTCAGTAAATTATACATATTTTTATGATATTATAAATATTTTACAAACATATTAATTTTTGTATCCATCCAATAAATGACAAAGTCACCATATGTGCGTACGTACGGCTTACCGTATCCATGTCGTGGTGTAGATTGTCATTCTACACTTCACTATTTGGATGAGTATAATAATGAGTATAATAGATGTAAATAATAAATATAAAATTTTAATTATTCTGTATATATTATATACCATACAATTACATACAATTTTAATATCAAAATAATGATATTTTCACTCGTGGGTACGCATGGATTACCATCTCCATGAACGTGTTGTGATTAATTTCCCCATCGTAACCATTCAAGAATAATTTTCATTTTGTGAATAAAAATAATGTTTAATAACCTAATATCATTATGTATATGAATAAAATACATTAAATCCGTAAAAAACATGGATTACTTAACCAAGAATATAGTGTAAAATGAATCGGTTGACACCGCAAATAATGATACTACTATAATATTATTAACAAAGAAATATTAGACGACAATATATGATATCATATTTATATAATTGGTTCTCGAATAATTTAATAACAATTATTTAACTATTATATATGAGGTTAATGTACCCCCGATCAAGGAAATGTACAATTTAAGGGTTAATTATATAATCTGTTCATTATCTGAGGTTGTTTATACTTGAGTATCTACTGGGACATCTATATCATCAACATTAATGTTTCATTGAAATTTATTTCAAAACATTTTTACTATTTAAAAGACAATTGGTAAATTTCATTTATTCCCTTGTTTGAATTTTTATAAACTGGTTTGAAAGTAATTTTTCCGTCGTTTTCCAAACAAGGTTCTTCATTACATTTTCGATAAATTAAGGTAAGATTATTTTTTAACTTATACGGAGAGTGTGGATATTATCCACCGTTATAACAAATTCTAAGCTTCCCTTACAAAATTATTCAAATATTTTAAAAATAAATGTTTTCTTTTATAATTTATGTAAATGTTAAATGATTTCAAAATTTCTCTCAAATATTTTTGATTTCATCTAGGCCACCATCCTTTTATAGATTTTACGTTTGTTTAAAGTTGATTTATTATGATACAATCATCCATATTTTATTAATGGTTTTGTGTTATTTTGGACTGTGGATGTGTTATTTTTATAACATTTATGGTTTATGGTTAATGTATTAACATTTCGTATTCTAGTTTTAATATGAATGATTATGTTTAGTTTCAAATCTTTTCATATGAGGAATACATTGGAATTAGTATGAGACAGTTGGATACTGATATAGCCTTTCGATACATCGGAAGGATTCATGAGACAAACTAGTGTCTTGGCACAAGGCCTTGAAAAAATCTTATCTGTAGTCATGGAACAACGGCTTGGCTATGTGGTTATGATGTTTGACAATATGCATTCCATCATTATGTAATTATCTATTGATATTACATTTTACTATTCGACTAGTAGAATATCCATGTGAATAATTAAATATAAATATTTTGAATTATAGTTTCCATATTATGCTAATTTTTAAGTTTAAAAAGGCTTTTGTTTTAGTCTTATACATTTCCTTAAATGTTTATGCTTATTTATGAATGTTTTTGCTATATTTTTATCCTTACTCAGCATCTAAGCTCGCCACTTTCTATGTTTCATTTTTTCTTGGATGTGAAGAAGTATTTTTTGGTGGACCTACAGGGATATGGTACGAGACACAAGTTGTTCAAAATGGGACAAAATGTTCTTGTGTTTTTTATTTCCCGATGTAATGTAAAACTTGTGTATGTATTTAGTACTTTCAAGGCCACTAAACTGGTCATTATTTCGAGAAATGATTTAGTGTATCGTGGTAATGTTATGAAATAAGGTACTGAATTTGGGTAACTGGATCGGGCCGTTACAATTCGTATTATATGAAGATTAGTACAATCCTTGGAAACTGGATTTAGAAAAACTCCGATAGAAGAACATTTTCCAAAGATAGGCTTCAAGGATTAGTATAGAAGAACTTTATAGAATTTTTGTAATGTAGAGATTTTGTGTATTTTCCAAGCAATACATCCTTGTATAAATATGAGAAGGTAGAGGTGGCTCTGGCACAAATATACCTAGGAGTGAAAAATCTGATAAGGAGTTTCAGGATTGACATGTGGCGTCCTTGTACATGACAATGGGCCTTGCTGCACTCATGGTTATGACCCTCCCAAGGTATATGTTTAGGATAATTCACATTTTCTTTACAAACCATTCTAAAAGATTAATGAGTATATAAATCCTAAAAGAAATCATTTTTATGATTATGGATTATATCCATAAACTGTTCAATTTATGTTATGTGTTTAACATGTTTGGAATTATGTATTGTGATACCTAAACTAATCTAGTGTATTACATTGATTATAAATGGGAACTAATAGAAGAAATTGAAACCATATCCACACATGTAATACATGTAGGTATTTCCCTCCTCATCAAGATAATTATAGTGTAGCTAGTGATGCAACTGGTGTTGATCAGCTTATCACCATACTGGGAAAACTCACTCAGGTTATGAATAATAACCTTACTGGTATAGAGAACCATGATCCACTACGTGGAGGATCAATGTTAGACTGCTTCATGAGGGAAAAAATACCAACAGTTAATGGGACTAAAAATCCATTTTTAGATGAGCAATGGATATGTTCCTTAGAGAAAATATTTCATGCTATGGGGAGTAGTGAAAGGTAAAAAGTTTTCATGGCTGTTTATCACCTCACATGAGATGCAGATCAATAATGGTCATTGATTCAAAACACAAAGGAAAATAATGAAGTGTCAAATATTAAATGGAGGGAGTATAAATGTAATTTCTTAGAAAATTACATTTTTCCTTACCATCGAGTGAATATAGAAAGGCAATTTCCCAATCTAAGTCAAATGGAGGATGATAATGTCGCAATGTATGGGGATAACGTAACAAGGTTAGAAAGGCAACATGCAGATTATATAAGTAACCAAAAGTGTAAGATTGATCAATTATTTCATGGGTTTTTTATTTATATTGATGCTTAAAATAAAGGACATGGTTTTTTCCTTATGAAGAATGATAGAGTTATTGAATATGCCTCATGGCAGCTAAAAATTCATGAACAAAACTATCCCACACAAGATCATGAGTTAGAAGCTATGTTCTTTGCTCTGATGATATAGAGACACTATCTATATGGTAAAAATGTAATATTTATACTGATCACAAGAGTATGAAGTATATTTTATCTCAAAAATAACTCAACATGAGGCAAATTCTATGGATTGAACTACTCAAGGATTATGATTGAACTAGACACTACCACCCCAGGAATGAAAATAAGGTAGAAGATGCTTTGAGTAGATAGAATCATGTAATTATGAACAAGATGAGAGTTGAAAGGGATCCTATGTACTGGGATCTTGTAAAATGGATTCGGTAATAATCATGGAAGGTGACACATTGATACTTTTTCAAATGAATGCCAATCCATCTTTACTAGAAAGGATGAACTGTTCCCAAACTGATGACAAGAAATTTCAAAAGAAAATGAAAGCTGTGAATGATGATAGAATAATCGGATTTATATATGAAGATGGAAATTTGAAATTTAGGAGGAGAATTTTTGTTCCTGACATACCTGATCCAAAAATATATTTGTTGCATGATGCTCATAGCTCCAATTTCTCTTTACACCCAAGTATCACTATGATGTATAAATATTAGAATGAAAATTATTTTTGGGAAAGATGAAGAGGGATATTGATGATTATGTGTCAAGAAGTATCGTTTTTGAACAGGTGAAGGTCATAAGACAACTTCATAGAGGAGTCATGCAACCTCTTCCCATAGCAGAGTGGAAATGGGATGATATTATGATGCACTTTTTCATGGGACTAACAAAGGCTCCATGTTGAAATGATGCATTATGGGTCATTATTGATCATATTACCAAGTCAACACATTTTATTTTAATAAGAGAATATTTACCACATGAATGTTTATAAAGACTATATATTAATGAATTTTTAAGACTTCATGGAGTACCCCTATCGATTGTTTCTGATCATGATCCCCTTTTTAAATCTATATTCAGGAAAAAGTCATCAGAAGGCCCTTGAAACTGAACATCATTTGAGCACTACCTACCACCCTCAAACTGACAGGCAATCAAAATGGACTATTCAAACCTTAGAAGATATGTTGAGATCTTTCTCACTTGACTTTCATGGTATGTGGATCAATATTTACCTCTGAATGATGTTTCCAATAACAATATCTTTCATTCAAGTATTTATATGGCTACATATGAAGCGTTATATGGTAAAAGATCTCGCACACCATCTTGTTGGGATGACGTGGTTGAAAGAAAACTCATAGGCCCAAAACCAGGTGAGGAAACAATGGAAAAGGTAAAGATTATCCGAACACACATGAATGAAGCTCAATGTATGCAAAAGAGCTATGTCGATAACCGAAAGAAGGTTATGGAATTTCAATTAGGTGATCATGTTTTCACGAAGGTATCTCGATGGAAGGGTTATATATATTTTGGTATGAAGGGTAAATTAAGTCCCAAGTACATCAAACCTTTTAAAATTATAGAAGAAATTGTAGTTTTTGCTTACCATTTAGGAATGCCTCCAAGTCTCTCCAAAGTTCATGATTCTTTCTACGTATCACAGTTGAAAAAATACATGCATGGCCCAACACATGTACTCACATATGATGAAATAGAACTAGAACTCGGTCTACCTTATTGTGAGGAGACTATCAAGATTTTTGATACCAGAGAACAAGTGTTGAGAAACCAAACAACTCATCTAGTAAAACTTGTTTGGAGAAACCATAAGATTGAAAAGGTAAAGTGGGAACCCATTGAACTTAGGATGAAAAACCACCCGAATCATTTTACACAGTAGTATTCTAAAAATTTTGAGGATAAAATTATTTTATGGGGGATGAATGTAACACCCCAAGAATCCATGGTGTTTTCCCTTTGAATAATGTAATAGTTTGTGCAGTATGTAACATCAAGTTCTAATGCACCATGACCAATCCAAATAGTCCTTATGAATATTAATACCCACTTTTTGAAATTTTATAAATTTTATTTTTTAAAATTAAATTCATTTTTCAATTCATAATATCAAAATTATCATTTGGTGAATTTTTGGTATTTTTCTAAAAACATTCAATTTTGGATAAATAGTGAAAAAACTGCGTTATTGCTTAAAATCGAATTTTTATTTAATTAATATTTTTTTATTTAAATTTATTTTATGTCAAAATAGATACATAATACCTATATTTGTTCAATTTAACTCTTTGGAGTCATTTTATAATAATATTAGATGTTTAAAAATTTATTGAGCTTTTTAATGTCTTTTACCAAGCTTCTAGGAATATTATGAAAATTTCATAAAAAGTATTTTTAGCGCTTCTGTGAATTGAATTTAAAAATTCTAAGAGGCATTGTTTATATAAGTAAGTAATATTTGGTTCAATAAGATGAAAATAATTTTTGTTGAATAGTAACTTTTGACTTATTTACAATGGTTAAAAGTAAATAGGGTAATTAAAGGTAAAACTTATATTTTTATTACACAAACACATGTCCTAATTCTATTGGATAAAATTTTTTTCCACCAAAATAAACCTTAGGAATAAAATATGATCTATTTGGTCCATTGAGATTAGATTAGGATATTTATTATTATTTAATTTAAAGAAGAGTTAACAGTGTTAAATTCAAGTGTTCAAAACTAAAACATTTTTAATATAGGGTTATACATAAGATAATTTTGGCTATAAATATTAATTATAAATCTAAAAATATTTCCAACATAATGGTATTTTAGTTATAAAATTTAGACGTTAAATAATTATATTTATTTATGACACAATGATGATGTAGTAATTACCTTATTAGTTAAAGGATAAAAATTGATATTATAATTACTAAAATAATTGTAAATTGATAATTGTGATTCATTAAACGAATTTTTTAGGTTGATATTACATTTTAGGTTTGATTAAATATATTTTTCATTTAATTAAGGTGTTATGACTTCCACAATAATAAAATACTTAATACTGTCAAAATTAACATATTTAATTTTTTTTAAAAATACTTCATTATTAATTTATATAATATTCCTAAAAATATAAGGAATGGTAAAAGGAAATAGAAAAGGTTATATATATCAATAAAAACCCATTTTTGGTTCTCATGGATTTTTATTGTATGTTTATTAAAATTTTATTCTATTAATAAAAGAAGACATTGTAAAAGTTAAACTTTTTAACAAAGAGTTAAATCTATAAGATAAGGTTAATTTGGTGACTTAAACCAATAAAAAACCTATTGGTTTAGTGGTTTTCGACTAATCCCCACCTTATCCTAGAAATAAATCCTTTTTGAGCCATTAAAAACAAATATTATTGTATAATAAAATAATATTTCTAGATTTTCCTAAAGTGACCCTCACCTTTCTTATAAAATGGTACTTCCCCTTCTATGAAAATCAGACAACCAATGCCATTTGGCTCCTCTAACCCCAACTACCATATCCTACCAACTACCATCACTTCATTTTAGAGGACTTAAAATTATTAGAAAGCCATCCTAAGGGGCTATTTTTATCAAAAATAGGATTTACCCGAAGAAGAGGTACTAATTTCATCACCTCTTCCAAAGTTCTTTTTTTATTCCACATCCCCTTTCATTGTTGTTTCATGGCAAAAATAATAACTCCTGTACCTTCTACATACTATGATGATATTATAAATATGGTACAACCATATTCACTATTCAATACATCCTATAAATGACAAAGTCACCATACGTGCATATGTACGACTTACCGTCTCCACGTCGTGGTGTAATTTTTCATTCAACACTTCATTGTTTGAATGTGTATAAGAATGAGTATAATTTATGTAAATAATAAATAAAACATGTTACTTATTTTTTATATTTTATATACCATCCAATTACATATGATTTTAATATCAAAAGAATGATATTGTCACTCGTGTGTATGTACGGATTACCGTCTCCATGAACACGATAGGATTCATTTCCCCATCGTAACCATTCAAGAAAAATTTTCATTATATAATGAAAAAAATGTTAAAAAACCTAATATCATTATGGATATGAATAAAATACATTCATTTCATAAATAACATGGCTTATATCACCAAGCATATAATGGACAACTAATCAGTTAACACCCGAGATAATGATACTACTGAACTATTATTAACAAAGTAATATTATAAGAACATATATGAAATAATATTTATATATGTGATTCTTTTGTAATTTAATAACAATGAATTAAATATTATACAGTAGTTTAACATACCCTCGACCAAGGAAAAGTACACAGTAGAGGATAATTCTACAATCACTTCATTATCTGATGTTGTTTATATGTTAGTATCTACTATGACCTCTTCATCATCCACATCCATGTTTCTTAAAAATTTATTTAAACACATTTTTTCTATTTAATAGACTATGGGTTAATTTCATTTAAACCTTTTTTTGACTTTTTATGAAATGGTTTGAAAGGAATAATTCCGTCATTTTCCAAACAAGGTACTTTATGTCCTTTTTGACAAATTAAGGTAAGAATGTTTTTTAACATATATAGAGGTTGTGGATATTCTCCACTATTATAACACCTTCAATGATTACCTTACATGATTATATGAATATTTTCAACATAAATGTTTTCTTTTATAATTACTTTACTTTTATTTGATTTCAAAATTTCTCTCAAATATTTTTTATTTTATCTATGTCAATATCCTTTAATGGATTTTACACCTGTTTGATGAGGATTTGTTATGACACAATCTTCTATATTGTACTGAAGGTTTTGTGATATGTTTGACTGTGAATGTGTTATTTTAATACC
The DNA here is from genome assembly GCA_963277665.1 of Viscum album. Lineage (NCBI taxonomy): Eukaryota > Viridiplantae > Streptophyta > Magnoliopsida > Santalales > Viscaceae > Viscum > Viscum album. The sequence goes on from OY728160.1 coordinate 449,097,837, forward strand.
ATTCATGTTTTTTGGTTAAAGTATTAACATTTCATATGCTATTTTTAATTCAAATGTTTATGTTACGTTTCAATTAATTTTATATGAGGAATGAATTGGACTTTGTAAGTGATGAGTGGAGCCTGCTATAGATCATTGATAAATCGTTAGGTATCATTAGACAAACTAGTGTCTAGGAAAAAATCCTTGAAAAAATCTTATTTGTAGTCTTGGCACGAGGCCTTGACTATGTGGTTATGATGTCCGTCATTATGCATCGTATCATTATGAAATTAGCCATTGATATTACATGTAATTATTCGACTAGTAGAAAATCTATGTGATTATGTAAATGGAATTATTTTGATTTTTATTTTCCATATTATTCTGAAGCTTATTTTTAAAAAGTCTTTTTTTAGTCTTATACCTTGCCTTAAATGTTTATGGTTATTTATGAAAGTTTCCTCTATATTGCTATCCTTAATGAGCAACTGAGCTCACCCATTTCTATGTTTTATCATTCCTAGGATGTGTAGAAGTATTTTATGGTTGACCTTTAGGGATAGGATAAAGAGCATAACTGTCTTAAAAAGGTTAAAAATTTAGTAGTTGTTTTTATATAACAATGTAATGTAAAACTTATGTATGTAACTAGTAAATCCATGGTTACTAAACTAATCGGTCTTTTGAGACATGATTATTTGTATCATGCCAATGTTATGTAATAATTCACCTTCTATGGGTAACTGGGGTCATGACCATACAGCTGGTATCATAGGAAGTTTAGTACAAACCTTGGATACTATATTTTGATCAACTTTGATTACATATCATTACCCTAAGATAGATTGCTTGGATCAGTATAGAAGAACTTCCATTAATTTTGGTCATGTAGATATTTTGTGAACTTTCATAAAAATACATCCCTATCAGGATACGGGCAGGTAGAGGTGGCTCTTGAACAGATGTAACTAGGATTGAATACTTTGACAAGGCCTTTTGGGCTTGACCCGGGGTATTCTGGTAGACGAAAATGGGCGTTGATGCACTCTTGGTTATGACACTCCCGGGGGATATGATTAAGATAATTCACATTTTCCTTACAAACAATTATGAACTATTTATGAGTATATAAATCCTCAATGAAAATAAAAATTATGATTATGGATTATATACATAAACTATTCAATTTATGTTAAGTATTTTAAATGTTTCGAATTTTTGTATTGTGATTCCAAAGCTAATCTAGGTAATTCCATTTTTTAGAAATGGCACCTAGTTGAAGAAATGGAAACCGTATCAATGCACATAATCCATGTGGGTATTTACCTCCTAGTAAAGATAATAATAGTGGGGTGGGTGATGCAACTGGTTCTGATCAGCTTCTCACCATACTAGGACAACTCACTCAGGTTATAAATATTAATCTTACCCGTATGAAGAACCCTGATCTACAACGTTGATGATCAATGTTAGACAACATCATGAGGGAAAAACTACCAAAATTCAAGGGTACTACAAAACCATTTGTAACTATTAAATTTGTATCTTCCATAGAGAGAATATTTCATGCTTTGGTGAGTAGCGAAAGGGGAAAAGTTGTCTTGGAAGTTTATCGCCTAGCAGGAGATACAGACCAATGGTGATCATTGATACCAAACACAATGGAAGATGAAGAACTATATTGTATGTAATAGAAGGAGTTTAAATATACTTTCATAGAAAATACTTTCCTCGTGACCATTGAGCGGATATATAGAGGTAATTTCTTAGTCGATGTCAAAAAGAGGATGAGAATGTCGCAATTTACGAGGCTAACATTACTAGGTTTGCAAGGCATGAGGTAGATTATCTACATAACCCATGGAGTATGATTGATGGACTCATTAATGGGTTTTTTATTTATATTTATGCTTCAAATAAAGTACTTGGTTGTGTCCTTATGCAGAATGATATAGTTCTTTCCTAGGCATCATGACAGCTAAATATTCATGAACAAAACTATCCCACTCATGATCTTGAGTTAGCAGCTGTAATATTTGTTCTGAATATGTGGAGACACTATCAATATGGTGATAAATGTGAGATTTATACTGATAAAAAGAGTGTGAAGTATATTTTCTCACAAAAATAACTCAACACGAGGCAATGGGGATGTCTTGATCTACTCAAGCATTATGATTTCACTATACACTTCCACACGGGGAAGGAAAATAAGGTGGAAGATTCTTTGAGATGAAGGGGTAATGGTGTTATGAACAAGATGAGACTTGAAATGGATCCTATGTATAGGTATCTAATAAAAATGGATACGGTAATAATCATTGAAGGTGAAACATCATTACTTTTTCAAATGGTTTCCAATCCATCTTTACTAGAAATGATAAACAGTTCTCAGACTGATGATAAGGAGTTTCAAAAAAAATTATAGTTCTGAATGATGGTAAAATGATCTACATAATGTATGATGATTGAATTTTTAAATTTGGGAAGAGAATTTGAGTTCCCGAAATAGCTGATCTAAAAAGGGAATTGTTGGGTGATGCTCATAGCTCCAATTTATCTATACACAATGGAAGCACTATTATGTATAGAGATATGAAGGAACATTTTTTGTGGGAGAAAATGAAGTGGGATATTGCTGGTTATGCATCAAGATATATGGGTTTTCAATAGGTTAAGGCTAGAAGATAACATCCTAGGGGAGTCATGCGACCTATTCTTATAACTTAGTGTAAATGGGATGATATTATGATGTAATTTGTCATGGGACTTCCAAAGACTCATAGAAGTGATGATGCAATATGGGTCATTGTTGATCGTCTTACCAAGTCATCATATTTTCTTGCTATAATAGAAGATTTGAAACTGTAAAATTTATCAAAACTATATATTAATGAAGTTTTCATACATCATCAAGTACACCTATCGATTGTTTCTGACCATGATCCTTGTTTTACATCAAGATTATAGAAAATTCTTCACAAGTCCTTGGATACTGAACATTGTTTGAGCACTGCCTACCACCCTCAAATTGATAGATAATCATAATGGAATATTCAAACCATAGAATATATTTTATGATCTTTCTCATATGACTTTCAAGGTATGTGGGATCAATATATACCTCTGGTAGAATTTTTCCTTAACAATTTCTTCCATTCAAGTATTCATATTACCCCATATAAAGCATTATATGGGAATAGATGTCACACACCAACTTGTTTGGATGATGTCGATGAAAGAAAACTCATAGGCCCATCACATGTTGAGGAAACAATGGAAAAGATGTAGATTTTCCAAAACCAAATCAAAGAAGCTCGAAGTAGGAAAAAGTGATATGCTGATAACTGAAGGAAGGATTTCGAATTTCAAGTAGGTGATCATGTTTTCTTGATGACATCTCTATAGAAGGGTGTCAAAGATTTTAATAAGATGGGTAAATTATGTCCCAGGTACATCAAACCATTCTAAATTCTTGAATGAATTGAAGTTGTAGCTTACCATTTTTCAATTCCTCCAAGTCTCGCCAAAGTTCATTTTGTGTTCCACGTATCAATGTTGAGAAAATACATGCCTGACCCAGCACATGTACTCACCTATGAAGAAATAGAAGTAAAACTAGATCTATATGATTGTGAAGAGTTTTTTAGGATTCTTGATACCTGAGAACAAGTGTTGATAAACTAGATGACTCATCTAGTAAAAGTTCAATAGGGAAGCCATAATATGGAAGAAGGAACGTGGGAACCCAATGAAGGTATGATGAGGAACCACCTGAATTTTTTTACGCATTAGTACTCTAGAAATTTTAAGGATGAAATTATTTAATGGAGGGAAGAATGTAACACCCCAAGCTTCTACAATATGTTTCCTTTTGAATAATGAAATAGCTTGTAATGTGGACAACATCGAGTTCTAATACACCACGACCAACCAAACTAGCCGTCATGAATAACAATACCCACTTTTTGAAATTTTTTACTCTTTATTTTCCAAAATCAGCTTAATTTTTTGATTCAGAATATCAAAAATACCTTTGGGTTAATTTTTGGTATTTTTTTGAAAACATTCAATTTTTGATGAATAGTGAAAACAATGTTTTATTTTCTAAAACTGACTTTTTATATAAATAATTATTTATTTTATTTAAATTTATTTTATTTAATAATAGATTCATAAAACCTATATTAGTTCAATGTTATTCATTGGTGTCATTTTATAATAAGATTATATGTATAAAATTTTATTGATCTTTTTAACGTCTTTTACCCACCTTCTGGGCACATTAGAAAATTTGCATGAAATATAATTTTACCGCTACTATAAATTGAATTTCAAAAATATAGTAGACACTATTTATATCAATAAGTATAATGTTTTTCACTAATATGAAAATTATTTTTTGCTGAATAGTAAATTTTGACATTTATTTACCACGGTTAAAAGTAAATAGGGTAGTTAAAGGTAAAAACTGATATTATTATTACACTAACACATTTACTAATTATAATGGATAAATTTATTTAGATCAAAACCAAACATAAGAATAAAATATGATCTGTTTGGTCCACTTATATTATATTGGGGTATTTATTGTTATTTAATTTAGAGAAGTGTTAAAAGTGTTAAATTCAAGTTTTCATATCTAAAAAAAATTAATATAGGGTTATACATAAGCAAAATTAGACTATAAATATTCATTAGAAATATAAAAATATTTCATAAATAATTGTGTTTTATTTATAGTTTTTAGACATTAAATAATTAAATTTACTTATGACACAATGATGATGTCGTATTTACCTTATTAACTAAAGGATAAAATAATTGATATTATAATTATTAAAATAAATGTAAATTGATACTTTGGAGGAATTTAGTGAATATTTATGTTAATATGACATGTTAGGGTTTATTAAATAATTTTTTTTGAAGTAATAATGTTGTTATGACTTTCACAAAAATCAAATACTAAATAGTGTCCAAATTAACATAAATGGGTATTTGAACCAAATACTACAGTATTAATTGATATAATATTAAAAAAAATAAAAGGTTTGGCCATAGGGCATAGAAAATGTTATATATATAAATAATAAACCACTTGGGGTTGTCTTTTCTTTTTATAGTATGTTTATTGAAAATTTATTATAATAATACAAGAAGACATTGTAAAAGTAAATCTTTTTAAATAAGAATTAAATCTAAAATATAAGGTTAATATGGTGGCCTAAATAGGTCTAAAACCTATTTTTTGAGTTATTTTGGACCCATACACAATTTAGCCTGTAAATCGATTCCTTTTGGAGTAATTAGAAACCGAATATCATTATATAATAAAATAATATTTCAAGCTTTTCCAAAAGTGACTGTCACCTCTTTTATAAAACGGTATTTCCCCTTCTCACAAAATAACACTTCCAAAGCTATTTGGCTTGGTCAAACCCAGATAAAATAACCTCCCAACTACTCTCGCTTCACCCAAGAGGCCTAACATTTATCATAGTACCAACATAAGGAGCCATTTTGATCAAAAAAAGAATCACATGAAGAAGAGGTAATAATATCATCACCTCTTTCAAAGTTATTTTCTTCTTCCACTTACTCTTTCTTTTTTGATTCTATACCAAAATAAATACTCCATTACCTTCTACATACTGTGATTTTATTATAAATATGGTACAATAGTATTCATTATTCTATACATCCTTAAAATGACCAAGTCACCATACTTGCGTGCGTACAGCTTACTGTCTCTACGTCATGGTGTAGTTTTTCAATCAACAATTCACTATTCAGATGGTTATAATAATGAGTATAATTGATGTAAATAATAAATATATCATGTTAATTATTCTGTATATATGATATAACAACCAATAACATAATATTTTAATATAAAAAGAATGATATTGTCCCTCGTGCGTATGTACAGATTAAAGTCTCAACAAACGTGATGAGATTCATTTCCCCATCGTAACCATTGAAGAATAATTTTCATTTTATTATTAAAAATAAATTTTTTAGAACCAAATATAATTCTTGATAGGAATCAAATACATTCAATACATAACAAACATTACTTACATAACCCAACATATATTGGAAAAAGAATCAGTTAACACCTGAGATTATGATACTACTGAAATTTTATTAACAAAGTAATATTAGAAGATCATATAGGATATAGTATTTTTATATGTGGTTATTGTATAATTTAATGACAATTATTTAACTATTATATAGAATTTTAAAGTACCATCGACCAAGTAAAAGTACAAGTTAAGGGTTAATTCTATAATATATTCATTATTCGAGGTTGTTTATATGTGCGTATCTACGGAGACCTCTTTATTATCCACATCAGTGTTTCTTAAAAAATCATTTCAAAACATTATTGCTATTTGAAATACTATGGGTTAAATACATTTATACCTTTTTTTAAATTTTATAAAATGGATTGAAAAGAATCTTTCTGTCGTTTTCCAAATAAGTTACTTTATGGCTATTTCAACAAATTAAGGTGAGAATTTTTTTTAACTTATATGGTGAGTGGATCTATTCTCTACCGTTACAACACCTCTGAAGCCTACCCTAAAAGATTATAATAAAAATTTTAAAATAAATGTTTTATTTTATAATTACATGACATCTAAATGATTTCAAAATTTCCCTCAAATAATTTTGATTTCATCTATGTCAACATCTTTTGATAGATTTTACACTTCTTTGAAGTTGATTTATTATGATACAATCTTCCATATTATATTGAAGGTTTTTTTATATGTTTGACGATGGATGTGTTAAGTTTATACCATTCAGGTTTTATGGTTAATGTATTAACATTTCATATGATAGTTTTAATATGAATGTTTATGTTATGTTTCAAATATTTTAATATGAGGAATGCATTGGACATAGTAAGAGACGGGTGGAGCACGCTATTGCTTCTCGATGCATCGGTAGATCTCATCATACAATCTAGTGTCCTTCCACAAGGCTCTGACAAAATATTATTTATAGTCTTGTCACGAGGCCTTGACTATGTGGTTATGATGTTTGACATTATCCATTCCGTCATTATGAAATTAGCTATTGATATCACTTGTGATTATTCAACTAGTAAAATATAAGTGTGAATAAGTAAATGGAATTATTTTTATTTATATATTCTATATTATGCTGAATTATAAGTTTAAAAATGCTTTTTTTAGTCTTATACATTTCCTTAAATTTTTATTCTTATTTCAGAAATTTTATGCTATATTTTTTTCCTTACTGAGCATCTGAACTCACCCCTTTATATGTCATATTTTTTCCAATATGTGAAGAAGTATTTTATAGTTGACCTCTGGGATAGGCTAAGAGATATAAGTGTGTTAAAATGGGGACAAAATGTTGTTATTGTTTTTATTTCATAGTGCAATGTAAAAAACTATGTATGTATCTAGTATTTCCAAGTCAATTAAATAGATCGGTCTATCGAGACATGATTCCTTGAATCATGACAGTGTTATTTAATATTTCACTGACTCTGGGTAACTGGGGTCGGGGCATTACACTCATCTTGGTCTTGGTCAAGAGCGATGCCCAGTGACTCTACCTCCTTTTTGAGCTCTGAAAAATGAGTTTTGTATGGCCTGAGTCTACTGGATGACGCCATCCTCTACAATGTCTGTGTTAATTTTTTTAAACCACCTATTTATATCAGTTGTGTGATCACTGTTCAATGGCTGTATGATCAATGGTAATGATTCTTAATGGTAATTTAAACCCAAATAAGAAATATAATTCATGTGTTTTCTATATCCATAAGACATTATAAGAAAGGTAATTTTATTCCTAAATGTTTGGGTCATTACAAACATCCGCCCTTAATAAAATTATTCTTTGAAATTTTCTTTTCCCACACTAAAATATATTAGGGTAACTCTGCCTCATCACTTACTCTAGTTCTCATGTTGATTCTTCAAACTTGTTGTGTCTCCACAGAACAATGACAATATGCATCATCAAATTTCATCAAAATATTTCTCTAAGATCTAACATATTCATTGTATTATCTTCAAAGTAGAGGTCATTATACAATATTACCACCTATGGACTGAGTGCATGAGATGGGTAAGGCTTGTATTTCCTCAAGATTGATACATGGAATACATCTTGTACTTGAGACAGGTTCATTGGGAGTGCTAGTTGATATGAAACTTCTCTGATGCGATAAATGATTTAAAAGATCTCATGTACCTTGGACTGGCCTTTCCCTTATTACTAAATCTCATAACCCTCTTCCTTGGAGATAAGCATAGAAATACCATTCATACAACATGAAAATATAGGCCACATCTATGATTGTTAGCATAGACCTTTTATCAACTCTGAGCATATTTAATGTGTTTTTTGATGGTCTTAGCCTTCTCTACTATTTCATTGACCATTTCAAAACCTAGAAGTTTTCATTACCCATCATCATCTTTACATGCATGTGTTCTAAACCTATTTTCATAAAGGGATTCATATGAATCCATTTGGATGCTTTATTGGAAACATTTTTTGTAAGAGAACTCTACCAAAGGAAGATTTTGGTCCCATCCGCCATTGAAGTCTATTGAGAAAGCTCTCAACATTCCCTCAAGTGTTTGTATAGTCTGTTTGGATTGGCCATCATTTTGAGGGTGATAGGACGTGATGAAGTTCAACTCAATGTTTAGAGTGTATTGGAGACTCTTCCATATGGTATATGTGAATGTTTGATTGTGATCGTAAACAATTGATAGTGGTACTCCTCGCAGCCTTACCGCTACTGTGATGTATATTTTTTCTATTTGATTCATTAAGACATCCTATTGAATTGAAATGAATTTTGATGTCTTTGTAAGATGATCCACAATAACCCAAATAACATCATTTCATTTGCATGTATTTGAATGTATGTTGACTAAGTTCATTGTGGTGTTCTCCCATTTCCATGTTGGTATGGTTAATGGTCATATCATCCCATTGGACTTCTTCCTATCATCCTTCACATTCTGACATACTAGCAAATTGATATATTCAGAAATCTCTTTCTTCATGTTATGCCTCCAATAAATCTCTTGGAGATCCATATTCGTATTTCTGTTTCATGGGAGAATATAGAAATTCAAACTATGTGAATCATCATAAATTTCATTCTTTAACTCCAGATTTGATGGAACACATAGTCTTGACCCAAATCTCACAATTCCTTCTTCATTAAAATTGAACAACGAGGATTTCCCTTTTTTGATAGCTTCCACATTCTCTTGAATTCCCACATCATCTTTTTGATCTTCCTTTAACCATTCCAAAAGATACGGTTGAGAAATCATTTGTGAAAGGGTTGATGATGATCTCTTATTTATGATTCTCATGTCCATCTTAATCAAATCTATAAAGTTTGGATCATTCTAAATTCTTATCAATGATAGAATAACTGGTTTCTTTCTACACAGAGAATTAAGAAACTTGTTCACTATCTTTGTGTGGTAATGGATTGATCAGTCATAATCCTTGATTAGTTAAAACCATCTTCATTGAGCATGCCCATCTCTTTCTATGTGAATAGATATTTGAGAATTTTTTGATTTGTATATATTTAACAATTTTCCCCCAAAGATATAATTTCATTATATTTTCAATGAAAATATCACATATTGAAACTCTAAATATTGTGTGGGATTGTTTTTCTCATGAATTTTCAACTACCTTAAAGAATGGGTGATGAATTTTTCATTCTTCATCAACACACAACCGAAGCCCTTCATCAATGCATCGCTGATTATTACAAAAATCTCTCTCCCTTGTCAGTAGTGTGGGAATAGGTGTTGTGATAGGCCTCTTCTTAAACTCCATAAATATTTATTCACAATCATTATTCCAGGAAAACATGACTCCCTTATGAGTTATCACGGAAACCAGGTTTGATAATTGTGAGAAATTACTCATAAATAAGTGATAAAATCCAGTTAACCCCAAGAAGCTATAGATATCCATCACAGATGTCATCCTCAGTCATCCCACAATTTTTTTAACGATCCATATTATCCCATTACCTCCGATGATATGACCCATGAATGCAACTTTTTTTAACCATAAGTCACACTTTTTTTAATTTTCATAAAGATTAACCTTTCGCAATGTCTCTAGAATAGTGCTTAAATGCTCCTTAAATTCATCATTGTGTTTGGAGTATATTACAATATCATTTATAAAAAATAACACAATTTTGACAAGTTAATATCTATAGACTCTATTCATCATGTCCATGAATATTTCTAGAGAATTTGTGATTTTGGAAGGCATTACTATGAATCCATAGTGCCCATTCCTTATACAAAAAGTAGTATTTGGGATATCCTTCCTTTTCACCATTAATTATTAATATCCCAACCATAGATCCACCTTGGAGAAATATTTTTCTCCATGTAGTTGATCAAACAATTATTTAATTCATGGAAAAGGATACATGTTTTTTAATGTAATTGTGTTGAGCTCATGATAATCAATGAAAAGGTGAATTCACCCAACCTTCTTATTGATGAAGATGAATGGTGTTCCCCATGGTGAGTAACATGGGTGTATAAACCATTTATCTAGATTCTCCAATAGTTCTTCTAATATCTCCTCAAGATCCCCAACAACCATACTATATAATGTCTTGGATATTAGAAATGCCTGAGTTATAAGATAAATCAGTAATTAAGCATCTCTTCTAGGAGGAAGATTAGAAAATTCCATTACAAACACATGAATGAATTCCCTCACAACATGGATGTCTTCAGTGATGGTTCCATCCTCAGACTCAATCATATATGAAAGATTGGTTTTCTCATAGGTATGTAATATCCATGCTTAAGATGATGGTAGTAAAGGAGATTCATCATCCTCCATTCACTTGTATAGAATTGAGTGTTGATCCACCATATGGAGAATGATTTCCCTCTCATGATAATTTATGCTAACTCTATATAGGGAAAGACAATCCATGCTAATAATTTCATCTAATTCCAGTAAGGGAAGTATAATGAGGTTTATCGGGAATTTCAATCCACATATTGTGAAAGTGGAGGAGTTATATGCATCAGATTATTTAATTGCCTCATTTTTCATTCTCACCAAAATCTATACTTCCATGATTTGTGGTTGTGTTTGGATTGTTATACTAAACATTATGTATATAAAATAATTCATATAATAATAATAAAAAAGTGCATTCACTATTCTTGACTTAATAACTAGTGTACATATCACCACTTTTTTGTTGGGATTTAATTCAGTGGTAGTGATAGAAAAATATCTCAAATGCTACCTTTGAGGTTGATGGATGTCTCTAAAAAGATTTCTTTAAGTACTAGTTTTCAAAGTGTCCTGGTTCATTGCAGTTGTAGCAATGAGAAATGAGTTGAGGATCCAATGGATCATTCCTTTCCACTTTTAGAGTAGCAGGTTTTTCTTATCGGTAATAGTTGTCTTGGTTCCCTTCCTCCCGACACCTAATTGATTTCATCATCCTCTTTAACAAATTTTAAGGGTGATTAATTTCTCAACATTATCCAGTGGGATGATATAATTTCTCATCACGGATTGATTTATCTATTGAACCTCAATGATTAATGTCTACTTTCCACTTATTATCCCTATGATACCCCTAAGAATATCCTATATCCATTTAGACTTTGAGGGAACATTGGACAATCTCATCACAATTGTCCAAGATGCATATTTCTAGGTTTTTTCATAAGCTAGGTTTTATCCCACCAAAGAAGCAGTCAACCATGAATTCAATAGTAATGAAGAAACCATAGGAAAATTCTGAAATTCATGTAATGATTTCCTCATACTCTACCATAGATTCGTCATTATTTTTCTTGAGTTTATAAAAATCACCTTACATATTAAGAAAGAGGGTGTAGGGAAAATATATTTTGAAAAACATTTCTCAAAAATACTTCCATACCATCACCTCAATATCATCCTCTAGCTTCTTATATGTTATTAATGTCTACCATTGATCAGATTCACCCTCCATACAATAATTATCTATATGGACTTTCTCTTTTTCAGAACATTGAGGTATTAAGAAGAACCTATCAATAGAGTTGATCCATTGTTCGATGATTGAGGGATCATATGATCGATTGAAAGTAAGATTCATTTGTTTCATGAATTTCTTGATTGAAACTTATTCTTTATTATGGTGTTTTTTACATTCCTCATGACCCTTGTTTATCTTTAAATCTATTTTTAACTAAAAGTGTATTGTGAAAACATTTTGTGATTCCCGCTCCCATCAGATTTGGCATCTCATTAGAGAAGTCATCAAATTGATCTTCATAGAGAGTGTTAGATTGAGTCCTCCTCTTACCATACATTTGATAGAATAATATATAATTTTGGGGTTAGTATTTTAAACTATTAAAAAATAAAGGGGAATATAATGAAAAAAGGGATAACTTATGAATTTCATTTATTCCCATAGCTTAGGAACTTATGGGATTCAATCTAAGCTATCCATGATATATTTCCTAACATGTGGGATTTTTTCCTTAATAATAGTTTATACTAATATTATGAATTTAAAAATCATATCCTATGGAGGTTCCAATCCAAGAGTGATTCAAGACCCATTTTAATGTACTAGTTCCCAATCGAGTCTTGTTCATAGTCTTGCGTTCAGGTTTTACCCCTAGATACATATGTGCAAGAGCCTCCTCTACTTGTTTGTATCCAGACAGGGATGTATTTTCTTGATAACCTAGTTATTATACACTCACCAAAATTTAAGTATGCTTTTATATACACAGTCTTATCCCCAAGGATTTTACTAGGGTTTTCTAATCCTAATAACAAAAGTAACTAAACATATCCTTTGATTCCAAGTATAACTACCCTGGTCTTTATTACACATTTAAACATGTTTTCACATAAAAATTAACTTAATAAAAACTAGAATATTGATAAGTATTGTGTATTTGGGTGTTAGAAACATTAAATGTAAATTTAAGACATAAAATTTGACATCTTTATTGAAAATGTATTTTACATGACAGAAACATTCATTCGTACGTAGCATTGCAAGGGATAACCAAAGGACATACATAAACAATGGGTGAGCTACGAAGACTAGTATGGGATTAAACTAGGTATAAAATGAAGAATACGATACATTTTAGGTAATAGTAATATTAATGGATCACATGAGAAACATTAACATAAATGCATGATATAGCATGATTATCATAACATGGAAATGTGGGAACAACATAAAACGCTACCTCATAAACACAAAGAAATCATGTAAACCCCTACCTCAACATGGTGCTAAAATTCAATAAATATAATTAGCTAAACCCATATCCCATCTTGATTTATCATGATACTAAACAATACCCACTTCATTGGAGTGATATCAGGGTGCAACCTACATAATCATTTCAATCTCATGCCTATATGTCCAAACAGATCATATAACATGTATTCATTCAATAACATCATATATTTAATGATAAATGAATGTATAATATGTAAATTTAAGTTTATAATAAATAATTATATGTGCATAAAATTTAATACCCTTAATATATATAAATGGGAATGGTATTCCCTACACGATGATTTTGGCATGGAAAACTGCGGTGCAATTTTGGCAGCCTAACGGCGCGACATAAAAATTTATAAACATGGTTGATGGGAGAGGAAGGTTTATATTATCATATATTCATAAAATGGAAATTAAGGGGTCCATATAAATACCTTTCGCAATAAAAAAATTGTAATTTAAATGTGTAACATAATAAAGAAACATGAAGAAAGAGGATAAATGGATTAACACTTACAAAATTTTGGTTTCGTGACGAGTGTATATGGGAGGGATTAAATGTAGAGAAAGGGGTCCCACATCATAAAAACATAATAAGTGATGTATTTGGGATGTAAAAAATCATACCAAATCATTTTTAATAGAAAAATAAAAGCTTATAAAAACATAAGGAAGCTAAGACAAAAATTAGAATGGAAGGAACCCTTCCATGGATGTGTGATCCCAAAGGCCTGGGGGAGGTTTTTTGGTAGCTTGGGGGCTCCTTGACAGGGGTCTTGGGAGTGGAGAGATGAGTGAGTATGACATGTATGGATTTTTAGTGAAGAGAATTGGGGTATTTGGTGGGTTTATAAAAGAAATGAGAGGGAAATTCATTAAAATTTCACAAATAGATGTTTTGGACACTACACACTAAAATATTAAATCCCAAAAAACAACCCATTATTATTTACAATTTATTATATCCAAGGAGAGTGTATAAAATTATTTTATATGGAAAGGGGATAATGAAATTAAAATACTATACTTGATTATGTGTAGGTGACTCACACCTTCAAGGAAATGAATATAAAATCATAAAATATATTATACATTTTGGAGGATTCACTATGGAATTATAAAATAATTCAAATATATAAATACTAAAATTATTTTAAATTTAAAACATATATATGTTTTAATATTTATTTTATGGTATTTATTACATCACTATTTGGACATTATAATATAATAAAACACACTATATATTTATATATTATTTTATTTTTACCCAAAAATTCGACCCTCAGAAAATTGTGAAAAATTCACTATTGGAATATTTTAATTTCATGATTCCCAAATTAATATTAATTTCTTCCAATTAAATTCCTAAATATGTGAATTTTCACTTTTAATTTGAGAACTGACATTTATTGTAAATTGATGGTTTTTGACAAAAATAGTTATTAAACCTTAATAAAAATTACACTTGACTTCATAAAAATTATATAATGATTCATTATTAATTAATCTAATTTTCTAATAATAAAATATTAAAATTTTTATTATTTAAAAAGTTCATTAATTCCTTAAAATAAATTCTCTAATTAAAACAATACACTTTCTGTTTTATCGTAAAAAAATATGACTCTAATCAAACTGATTTTTAATCATTTATAGACAAAAAATGATATAATAAAAATTTTCAATAATTTTTTATAATATTATTAATATAAATCTTAATGTATATATTCATGAAAAGTATCTTATTTACCTGAAAACTCAACTTATCAAATTCATCATTTTTTTAAGAATGAATATTCTTATAATAAAATTGTTGGTATATGAGTTCTATTTGTAAAAAGGGATTTCACAATAAGTAACTAATAACTTGTTACCTAAACCCTTATAACACTTGTATAATACTTAAGGGTAAGGTGTGTGATGGTGATAGACTCTTGGGGCGGATCAGATAATATCTCTTCGGTGGTAATCTTTATTAACTTGAACTTCTATCGTAGGCGATTGCATTCAAGCTTAATATATTGACTCTCGGCTTCAGTTTGGCCAAGCGAGAAGCCCAGTGATCCTACCTCCTTTCCAATATCTAAAAAAATGAGCATCTTATGTCCCGAGTCTACAATATGAGGATATCCTCCCCTTTGTCTGTGTCAAAATGATTTTTTAAAAACCTTTTATTTACATCAGTAGTGTGATCACTGTTCAATGACTATATTATCCATGGTAATGAAACATAAAAATAATTTAAACTCAATAATAAGAAAATAAATTTCATGTGTTATCTATATCCATAATATATTAAATGAAGGGTAATTTTATTCATTAATCTATGCATCGTTACATACGGGGTGCACACAGGGATTTTTATACAATGGATGATGATACTTAATAGTGATACTTTTTTCATAAAAATGTAATGTTGTTTTCTAAATGGTGTGTTGGTTCTCTTTGTGATATTAATATTGGATTCAAATTTGGTCTTTAATTCTTGGCCCATTTGGATATTAAGACATGTTTTTTTAATGATTGCAATAAAGTCTCATTTAGAGTATTTTACAATGTTATGTTTTTTACTCAAATTTGGAAATGGTTATATAAATGTATTTGGATTGGAAATGTTTAAGTCCTTTTGGAATTGATAACATGAATGTGGTGTTTAATGTTGTGTTAGAAATGTTTTGGAACATTTTTTGTCATATATTGAAGTTGAGAGTGCTAAATGCCTGGTTGGAAATTTATAATTTTTTGGATATGAAATGTTTCTTTGAAAGGGGAAATTCCTAGTTTGTATCAAGGTAGGTTTTTAGAAAATGGTTTGAAAGATCATGTGACGTGATGGCCTATTTGGCACTTCTGTATGACTTATTGTGGAATGGTAACACTTATTATGGATTTCACAATGTTGGTTATCACATGGGTGGTTTCAGTGTTTGGTGTAGCGAAATGCAGCAAGAGAAGGTAAGGTGAGTCACATGTGTAGTGACCTACTACTTAATAAGTGTACTATTACAATAAGTTTCGTGAGAGTATTTTATAGTTATAGTTGATGTTTTTCATTCATCCTAATTAAATGGGTTGTTACACCCTTCTAATTTATTGGTCTTGGTGGGAGGATATATTTGATTGGAAGTTAGAACTGCCAGTTGGTTATTGATTATGGAGATACACCATATGTCAGCAAGTGAGTATAGACTGAGTACATTCAGAGATCTCTCTATATATTATTATTAAATTACCATTCTTATTATTTATATGTTCATTTTTTAAATTTTAATTTCACTTGGCTTATGTTTGGTATTTATTTATTTTATTCTCAGTATTTATTTGTATTATTTGTTCTAAATCCATGTGTTGAATTTAGTTTCTAAAAACATAAATTTGTTTTGAAAATGGGTATATGGAATCTATTTTTTTGAAAAGTGGAATTTTTTTTTAATGATAAAATACTTTTTTAATATATATATATATATATATTAAAATTTTGTTTTTCGACTATTTTGAGAAAGGAAATTTATGGATTCTGTGGTGGTTGGCTACTCGTCTATTAATTCTCACACCCTACATGTAGCATTCGGTGTTTCTTTGACCAGTCTATTTTGTAGGTTTAGGTTCCTGGTTTGGTTTAATTTCATAGAGTATTTTGGTAATGGGATTAGTGTTGACTAGGTATTAACATAGATATTTACATAGCATTGTTCATTATTGTGTTCTGAATTTTTTTCCTTTTGTTCAAGAGATGTATTTTAAAAATGTTTCTATATTTATAGAGATTGATTTGTCAGTGGTCCCTCCTCTTGTTCAGTTTATTTTATTTTATCCAGTTTCATTGGGAAAAACCATTCCCATATTGATTAAATTGATGCCCAACACTAGTTTATAACTAAGGGGGATCCAGAACGCCCTTTCGGTCTATGTATCAAACTAGGTTGAATATCGGGTTGGATGACATCTCAGCTTGGTTTAAAATGGAGAAAATGGTGTAAATTATACATTAGAGATTTGAAGGTGGAGGTTATTCAACTGGTAAACATTTAAATGGTGATTCAATTAGAGTTATAGGAGTTGATGTTAAAGAAACCAAAGGGGAAGAACTTATTGTCCTTTCAGTAAGGCATCTTGATAATGTGAGATTATGGGAGCATTACCATGGAAATATTATGATTCACTCCCATGAAAATTCATGATTAAGCTTATAAGGATATATTTCTTAAATATATTCTACATTCATTGGTTGTATATATTTTCTCCATATTTACTCTTCCCATATATTTTTAGGTGCTTTTTTTCTATCATATTCCCTCAATGGGAGGAGTGCCTCAAGATTTTTTTCATTTAATATTTTTGAGGTAGATAGTTTTATATGGAGGACTACACATATTTATGAATTTTAAATTTTGATTGATTGGTAATCTATTTTACTACATAGTATGAAAATTTCATAGGGGATTCGTTTCCTATCCATTTTATGGGGAAATTCCATTTACATGATATATCATTGAATGCCATGGAAGCCATTAGGTGTCATTCTTATATTATTAAGGAAATTAATCATGTATGTGTTGTATATGTACTTTCTAGAAACAAAAACAATAGATATCATCATTATTTGTTCAACGTGTAATTCAACAAGCCTTTGTCCTACTGAGGGGAGATTGAGTTGGAATAGGTTAACCTCATGTTCATCATCAACTATAGGGACCCAGAAAATAGATTTTATATGGATGGAATAAGTAATGATATATTGGAATTATAGATGGGAAGTGTTATATAATTTATGTATCAGTTTTGGAGGGACCATATAAATTTCATTGATAGACTATTCCTTTATCTAAACTTGATTTTTCTTTTGATTCAATATATATGCACTACTTTTTACACCTTCTTTATTCCATGCATTAAGAATGAATTTTGACATTATTCTCTTATCTTTTTGTTATCCATTCTAGTTAGTTCATGGGATTTCTAATTTCATAATTTCTATATATTTACACTATTATAGAGAAACATTAGTTTCCCTGATGTTTCTTCATGTTTCACATGTACCCATATGAAGTCATCCTTATAACATAATAGTTAAAATTCATGAATGATTTTTTTTTCTATTTCTAAAGGATATTTTTTATTTACATCATATAAGGAAAAAAATGGTGTGATCAGAGAGGAGTGTATTTATTAGAGAGGGAGAAAGTATATGGAGCCTTCCCTATCAATGTTGGTGGAGGTTTCAGTGGAAGATCAGGAAATGGAGAGTTATATAGTTGTGAATGGATTACATGTTTTTGTTATGGATTAGGTTGTGACCCTAAGCCATCAATACTATATCATGTTTGGGATAACACTATAAATTCATTATTATATAATTTTCATGGATCTACATTGTAATACATTTATGTTGTTGTGTGTGTTAAGTGTATAGATTAATAATTTCCACTACGAGCCCTTGATCTGGACCAGTGTATATCCAATAGTTTCCTTAGTGTTTTTCCCATAGATGGTGTAGAATAGTCTAAGTAAATTCCTTTACTAATATATGTGGAACCATTTTATCATCAAGAACCATTACACGTTTCCTTGGATAGATGATCTATTAGTCCATCCTAAGGGAATACATGGATTTAAAATATTAAATAACTATAGAGACATCACTGAATGATGGTGACAGAAGAAGATATCATGAAAAATACCTATCAGGGTAGGTATGAAAATTTCATTATTTCAGTCATTCCATTTGATGATATTAATTTACCAGTTTTGATAATGGGGATCATGAATTTTGTGTTATTTACATTCCTAGACCAGTTCTTATCCATGTTTAACAAATAAATCGTTATATAATTTAGATCATAGGAAAGGAATTTTTTGAAACAAAAATCTATTCTCTAGGTTCTTATACACGATAAAACCAAATTTTTTTCCGCAGATTTAATTTTTGGATGCTAAAGTTGTTTCCCAGTTCATGTGACGTCCCACTAGTGTGTGGTCATATACTATTTAGGGATTGAGGTAATTTTTTTGTTGGTAGTAACCACTAACGTGGAATAGGATCATAGATTCACAAGTCATGAAAATTATTACCCAAATATTATATCTAATTTCACATTAATTTTATTCTGACTAATATCGTTCACATGGAATTAATAATATTTCATCTAGACTAATCAATGTTCGATGGTTTTTGAATATATGAAGAATAATTTTTTATTATATTTCTAATTCATCAATTTCTAGATTAATTGATGTTGTTTTAGGTCTATTATAATGCTTCATATATCTGATTTATTCGAATCTTGATATATATATGATTAATGATGTCGTATGGGTCCAAGATGTAACATTCCTATGAAAATAAAAATTCCACCTGTGATCAATAGTTTGATGAAATAGTGTTTTACCTAATTCGATTGGGACATTACCTCATCATTCTTTACATTGTGGACTACACTGACCATAAAAGTCTTTGATATGTTGTTTTCAATAGTATATAAGAATTTGTTAGTATAAGGGTAAATATATTCTCTAGTATGTCAATTATATTATCCCATATACCCCTAAAAAATGGAATATTTTTATTGACACATTGAGAAGTAATTCGTAATGAGAGGATATTACATGGTATGTGGATTCTAGGAATGGGTTTTAAGAGAATACATTGATTAGAATTGATATATAGGATGTCATGAGAAGATTTTATCTATTAGATAGTGTTAGAATAATATCTAATGAATAAGGTGGTGGTGTCTATGTGTTCATAGTCAGTAGTATAGGTAATGTGAGGACATGGATGTAATGATAAATCCAAAAATGTATGGACTAAATATTTTCAAAATTGATGATGATTTATGAAAGTTTTTTCTTTGGCCATGCATGAAGTATTTCTCCATGATTATAATATCCTACACTCTTTGATACAACAAGCAGTTTTGACGGAGTATATTAGTTTGAGGAGGAAGCATTAGTGGAATAGATTGAGGCATCATTGATGGTGTTTTGGGTGTGGTGTCTTATTATTTAGTATTTCAATGTACATAACCTTGTAACCATTTTTTATATCCATTTTATGTCCCTTAATTGATGTTGGTGGATATATCAATGGATTGTTTTTACCTTGTACTCACCGGACCAGGGAGGCTATCTTGCTCATTGGGTGATCATAGACCAATAGATAAATTCAGTCCATTTTTAGATGATTATAGAATATTTTGTTTCCAATTCAATGGTCGAGTAGTAGGTGGTTAAAAAAGTGAGACTCTAGGATTTTTAGAAGTTAATTATATCTGATGACAATTCTCATTTTACCTTATAATCCTCTAGGGTATTGAAACATTATTTTGGATCCCAATTATACTATATTAATGTAATTCATCCCTATTTATTCTATAGAAAAAGTGGAAAATACATATTATGGAGGATATATTATGATATTGTTTTTATAGTTTTAGAAGATTATAGGGGAACCACTTACTGTTGATTATATTTTTCCTTAATAATAGTTATCACTCATCCATCAATATTACTTTGTCTGGGGAATTTAATGGACATCCACATTAATTTTATTCTATTGTAACAAGAATGTGGAGTCATCATTCCATTGTGTGGATATATGGTTGAACTTAATATAAAATATTAAGATGTATTGAGAGTGGATGAAGGCATCAAAAGGCAGTTAGAAATATTTTGTCTGTCATATATAGGTGATGCTATATTTTTTTCTAGAGGCCATGATTTCATAACGGTTTCCCCTAATATGCGTAATTATTGTTATGGTTATCGTAGTATGATTATTCCTCATTTCTTTGGATCTTTTTGTATTTGGATATCATTTTTGTGGTTTATTTTCAGTTTATACTTCTTCTATAATTAGACATGATAAATAATTTCTTTTAAATATTGTATCTTCAAAAATGTAATCAGGGTGAATCATTTTTTCAATGATTTTGAAGAGTTTGACATTGTGGATGACTATAAATTCATATAGAAACTGGTTCTGATCAAATTCTATTTAGATAAGTTCTTACATGAGTGATTAATCCCCTTGGATTGTGGGGTATGGTGGCTTGACTGCTTTTTAAAGAGAACATAGTAACCTGATTCGTAGATCCATAGTCATGACAAAGAGTTTCTTTTGTAATTGTTCATTACCTTTATATTGATGTGATGATATTGAACATATGATGTTATATTATAATGAAACTCTCCATTATTGATGAAATTTTCTGATTATGTTTTTTCCAATAATCAATGGTTTTTTATTCTATTGAGAGATCGTCGAGAGTTAACATGTGGGGTGCTTTTTTGGATACTATTTTACTCTCATTCGTTTATATTTTTTTATACTCATCTAGGATAATTGTTTGAGTAGTATATTATATAATAATATGGGTTTAGAAAAACATTCCCCTTGTTTTTATTAATTTTTGTATATATCAATATGGTGATCGTAGATTTTTTTCCCTTCAATTTTTCAAAATTTTGTCCATGGTCACTTGAATAACCATGTGGTATACTATTCCTTCATTCAGTCGGTTTGTTTTTGCAGTTAGTTGATTCCATTATATGGTTTATTATTTCATCATTAGACCACATGGGAATTTTTGGGTTGGAAGATTAATTTATCAATTTGATCAGTTCTTTCATGTGGTTCCTCACATTGGTCATGTGGTAAATTAGTTTCTTTCTTATAGAAGATATATAGTCCTTATTGTAGGAATATTTTATTCTTGTGGTCCATCCATTCCATTGCGATGTTGGTTTATTGGTCATGTGGTTGTTCATTATGGTTTTATATACTTGTTCATGTAGTAGATAATTGATATTTGTATATTATATTGTCTTTTTTCTCTTTTATATGGTCAGTCTCTTCATCATGTTTCTTCAATAGATTCTCGTACCCCAATATTATTAGATCGTTTCCATTAATCTATTATAAAACAAAAACATTTGGAACATAATATGTGGTCTTAAAGTATAAAATAATGGTATTTATTATATTTATACAAGAGTAAATCATATCATTTAATTAATTATGTTTTCTTGATTTAAAGGAGTCTTCTGAGTGAAATAAATATTATTATAGTAATAAGGAATTAATTAGAGCCATGGACTACAAGTCTTCATGGAATCCTATTTTATTTCTAAAAAAATTTCAAATCATCTTCCTAGATCATTAAGTTTTTTTATATCTCAAACTATGGTGTAAAATTCCATGTAGTTGGAGTCTTGTAGATCCTCCTACATCATTCAATTTCATCATATGGTAATCGAGACATGGGTAAATCACCTCTATATTATTTACTTTTTGGGAAACATGACATGAATTTCATTTCTATATAGTGGAACATTCTTCTATAAAATTTTGTGTATCATTTTCATTATCGTGATTTTGATTTCACATCAGAGAGTTTTATATATTGAATAATTTTGTTAATGGAATGACATATATTCAACTAAATGGGATTTAATATTAACTTCTGGTTACTATTTTCATTATTTCTCTTATTTTTCATATTAGTGATGCACTAATTGTACAAACTATTAATCGATAAATTTTGATGTATTTATTTATTGGAATTCATATTTACTCAAGTTTATAACATAAATATAAAACTATTAATATGTTATTAGTTAATTTGAAAAACCATAATGAAAACGTCCACATAAGATATGGTGGAACCCTTTTAATTCCCCTATAAATTAATATTTTATTTTTTTTACATGAAATACTCTTATTATGTGGTTCTATTATGTTTTTTTATCCATTTGGTTATATAGATTTCTTGGTGATTGAACGGTGATATTGGTATCATATTTAGATGTTGAATATTATGAGGTCTGTAATATAATTTGTTATTTAATTGATTTTTTAGAGTTATTAGTTATTGCAAAACGTTTGTGTTTTTATTTTTTATTGAAAGGATATATGATGATGATTTTAATGCGAGAAAGGTTTTTTTTGGTTCCTTTCTATATATTAATAGTAGCAATAGAGTGTAAAACTTTTATTAGTCAAATGAAAAGGGGAAGGTCTTGGTATTAATAAAAATTAGATGGAAATTCACATGTGATAATTTAATTATTATTTTTAATGAAAAATATGTCTAGGTTAAATATATAAATTAAATAAGAATTCTTATTGGATATGTCTGGTTATGTATTGTGATTAGTTTAATTTTGTTCTATAATAGTATTGTAACAATTTTATGTTGATGATAATTGAAATATATGATTATATATTTTTGTTATAACTTCCAGTATTTATTTTTTTTGAATATATGTATATGTATATATGGTTGTATTTCATGAAACATCTATATTCACCACATCTCCATCGAGTACTACCTAACAACAATAAATTATTAATGGGTGTTTTTTCCAAATTTACTATAGATAGTAACATATGGATGACTACCCCCTCTTCATTTCTCATAATATGACATCAATATGTCATACTTGTACCAATATGGTGTCATGTACTGACCGATAAAGGAATAGTTAGATGAAATTTTTGAAAATGAGAGGATGTTATTAGTGGTAATTTAAATTCATGGTAGGAGGAGAGAATAAAGAAGATGTAATTCAAATTTACAATAAAATACTACCATGAATATGAGTTTTTATATTTATGTGTTACTATATTGGAAAATGTTTTTTTTGTGAGAATCATTATATGTATATCATAAAATTGTCAGTACAGATAGTGGGCCTTATGGGAGACTAAGCTATCTAGCGTTGCGACCCAAACCACATCATATACAGCATCATATATTGTGATGTGATGTCTTGGAACATATGAGATCATAGGAAATTCAAAATTATTGTTTGAGAGAGAAATATTAGTAGGTGAGTGGATATGTTTGATAGTAATATAGATTTATATGTATATTTGATGACACAGTACCATAGGGGGGTGAATTTTATGCTTAAAAAACATTGTATTTAAACACTTCATATAGAACTTTGTTTAAAAAGTCTTAAACTAAAAAAATTCATAATCAATACAATTGACCATATAGATCTCAGATTCGATGGTTATGATATGACGTAATACTGTAGCTAATGTAAATTAACGATATTTGAATTGAATAAAAAGATTAGAGTAATACATATGTAAATGATTCTACTTTATAGCCCATAAAATCTTTTAATACAAAATTTAATGAATTAATTGTAATTGAAATAATTAAAAATTAAATGAATATGAATATAAAGAGGATAAAATACAATTTCCTTTGTAATATAGATAGGAATGGAAATGTAAAATTATTACAATAATTTTATCCTAAAGATAAGGATATCCATTCACCTAGGGTAAAAGATATGTCTTACCACCACCTTGGTAAGCCCTCAATACGATTATTGTCACAACTGTCATCCTATCCCAGGAAGCCCTTGATTAAGAAGGTAATCGACACCTCTGTCATTTAAGAAATTGAATGTCCTTAATATGATGATCAGAAACTAATCTTCCTATCCTCGAATGTTCTTGATTAAGAATGTAATCAGTTAAAGAGCGCTGTCGTGGGTTCCCTCAAATGATTACTGTAATTTTGGGGTACTTAGGTGCAGTAGAGTGGATGAGAAAGGTTGTTTCTCAAAGGAGGAAGTAAATTAAAACAACTTCTTAAAAGTATTCTAAAAATAAAATTTAATATAATTAAAACACTACTTGAAATAATGGGGGTTGTTTATAGTTTATAAATCCAGAAGAAGTTTCATGGAAGAAGATTCTATTTTTTTTAATTTTGAAATTTAAGTTGATTAACGAAGCACAATGAGAAGATGTTTTTTTAGAAAATATTTTAAAAGGCATAATTGATCTAAATCTACCGCTTCATTTACATATTAATCATTATAATTTAAATCAATATCCACTTAATTACGATTACTAATTTATTAACCCTTGAACCCTACGATAATTAACTTATCCACAAAGATGAAATTACTTAATCCATAGGGTAGCTTCGGAACACGCAATCACATCACCCTACATTGATTGTTGTTCTAAGGCTATAATATGGTCAGTGTTTAATTAGAGAACATATCCATTCCAGAAATTAGAATTAATTGTTTTTAAGGATTATATTTGAACTCTCCAAATTTATCTCGCGTGGTCTTGTATTACCAATTAAGATCGAACTCTCACAATTTACACAAAATCTCGACCTCGCGTGTTTTTGTGTTAATTGTTCAATTGTTTTCTTAGTTTCTAATAATTTAAAAACATAATTCATGGATTATATTAATTGAATTAATGTATCTCAATGATTCAAAATAATTAAATGAAGTGGGTACAAGATAGATAAATCACTAAAAAACTACTCTTCCATGGGTGGTGTGGTCATGGTGGAGACATTTTGCTTGATCAAAGAATTGAATGGGTGGAACCCAATATTTTTTCCAAAATTGATTCCAACCTAATTAGGAATATTAAAAGAGGATGAAAATGGAAGAACAAGGAAGATTAATTGAATAAAAATTCAAGATACAGACATGAAGGAAAAGAAATACAAAGAGGATGTGGGAGAGGAGAGCCTTTTTGGAAGAGAGGTTTGCACAAAGCTTTACTTCTTCCTAGAGTTGTGAGGGGCTCCCAAGAGACACCCTTTCTTCCAAAACTTCCCGAAGCCTCGAAAAAACTTCCCAAATATTTAAAACCCCATTTAAATTGATTTTGTGAGGTCTAGGCTTACATAACGTTTTTAAGTGTGAAATGAAAAATCGGCCAAATATTTTAATACAAAATTCACCGCATAGTTTACCTCCAAAATGCGTGAATTTTTCATCCTTATAGAAGTATCAGTTGTGAATAATCATGTACTAAAGATTCCCTCAAAATTTGGGCCCAATACAAGCTCGGATAAAGAGGATATGGCCCATATGGCGAAGTGATGTCCAATCCATGTGGTTCTGTCCAGATTTGTTTTCATGGCCCATTTACTACACTCAAATGCACGATCCAGCTCCCATTTCCTAAATTGAATTTGTATCCCATTAAGTCAGTAATACATTTGAAAAATTTTAAGTCAAAATATTTTATATATCAATATTTATGCTCTAAATACTTCAGTGAATTTTAAAAGGGTAAAACTGGATTTTTCATTAAATTTGCAAATGAATGATCTAATCCCAAATATTTCATAATTGAACATATTTAGCTTAATGTGAGGAAATTATATCATTTATTATCAATAAAATATTCAACAAAATAGTGTTTTATCAAATCCTCCACACTTACCCTTTTTCACTTTTTGG
This sequence comes from Viscum album, assembly GCA_963277665.1. Classification (NCBI taxonomy): domain Eukaryota; kingdom Viridiplantae; phylum Streptophyta; class Magnoliopsida; order Santalales; family Viscaceae; genus Viscum; species Viscum album. Next base: position 449,124,406 of record OY728160.1, read on the forward strand.
AAAAACCTCATATCAAGAAGAGATCAGTATTAAATCAAAACAATTGTAAAACACATATCATTGAGATCCATCAGTTCCACAGCATGAATAAAAAGATATCATGCCTCATAAAAACATATTTCAAGTTCTCCATTTATATCATTCAATATATTTCCACTTCATTTATCCTCCCATCCACAAAACACTTACCTCGCTTGAATTTTCTCTTATCACACAAATGTCAATTTTTTTAGCAATGTCTTTCTCATCCAAAATCATACAATGGTCACCATAGGCTTGATAAATTCCATCATCACCACCCGATTTGAGTCAAGGATATATGTTTATCATGAAGACTTATCTGGGTTGTTATGTGACTTTCGGTTGGTAGGATTTAGATGTGAAAAATTTTGAGGCTGAATGAGGAGGGCTTGACTGTTTTTGAAGAAAAATTGAACTAATCTAATTTTCACATAAATATGGTCTCCTCCTCAATCGACATAGCATTGATTCATGTTCATCACCATGACAAATAAAGGAATGTGCACACCCTTTAAAATTTTAGCAGTAAAAATTTCAATCTTCTCCAACATGATTTTCTTAAAAGCTCCATATAGGCAAAGCTTTCCCCCTCTATTAGAAGCTTCAGAAAGGCACAGTTTCCTTTATCATGAAAGCTCCAGAAAGGAAAAAATTTCAATATAATGTTTTTTTTCATCAAAAATAAACAAATCTCTTTAGAATTTAATTTTTTACCCAAAGTATCACAAAATGTGGTAGCACAACACAAGACAGCTTCCCCCACACTTAAGCTCAACTAGATTATGCAATTTCATTTCAAGAGTTGGTTGGATAGGGAAAATTGGGTTGTAATGTGGCTAACCTAACATGAAGTGCATGGATTATAAGGGACAAAAGGATTAAATCTTCATGTTAGGCCATTATAAAAAAGGATTCTTTGAAATAGGGGCTTTAATACCAAACAAACGCCTCAATCATTTAAACATAATTACCTCAAACCCTCCAGTTTTGGAAGGAATAAATCAAATTTTGGTTAAATCAAGAATGGTTTGGTTATCTCAAGAAGTGAGGTGAATGTAAAGAATATGAAAATAATGGTTCAGAATCCTTACAGAAAAGTGATTTCAAATATAAAGACAATGAGATGTGGTATGGGATTCAAAATTCAGTGTACTTTTCATGATATTACTAAATATTTGAACTTGAAACAATGTCATTTAATCATTCATTTAAGATTAGTTTCAAGGGATAAACTATTTCACTTATTGATATAGATTTCAAAATGGTTTTTAAGATTCATTTAAGCTCAAAAGCTTCAAAAACACCAAGAAAATTGAAAAACAAAACACACAAAATTTGAAAAACAAACACTTTTTTTAACAGGAAAACAATTGAAATTACTAAACTAAATGGTCCCCTCCCCCGCACATAAAATATTTCATTGTCCTAAATGTGATCCCATGAGATGATATATGCACATGAAATGTATAATTTTAAATTGGACAAACAATAAAAAAATTTAAAGGGTTAGGAATAGCCGGATGTGCTCAAGTGATGATGGGGTCATGCAGTGTGATAAAATCCACTGCATCAGTAGTAAGTCCCTCAATGTATCTCTGTAAACGTTTCCCATTGACTGTAAAGCTCCCTCCTGTGTCCTCTTGTGTGATCTCCACTGAACCATAACAGAAATCATTAGTCACAATATAAGGACCTAACCATCTGGAACACAACTTACCAGGCAACAGCTTTAGTAGTGAACTGTAAAGAAAGACTTTCTCTCCAACATGAAACTCATTTTTTTAGATAATTATATCATGAGTTTCTTTTGATTTTTCCTTATAGATCCTTGAGTTCTCATATGAAGACAATCAAATCTCCTCAAGCTCTTGAATTTTTAGCTTCCTTTGGATTCCATCTTGGGCCAAATCCAGGTTGCATTTCTTTATAGCCCAATAAGCCTGATACTCAAGCTCCACGGGGAGATGACATGCTTTCCCAAAAAAAATCCGAAATGGGGACATACCAATGGGTGTCTTGTATTCTATCCTATAAGTCCACAATGAATCATCCAAGCACTTTCTCCAATACTTCCTATTTGGATTGATGGTTTTCTCTAAAATTTGTTTCAACTCATGATTTGAAACCTCAGCCTGGCCATTTGTTTGGGGGTGGTATAGTGTTTATGTTTTGTGTGTCACCCCATACATCCAAAGGAGGGAAGCCAAATTATGACTGCAGAATTGCATCCCTTGGTCACTGATGATGGCCTTTGGTACTCCAAAACTGCAAAAAAATTGTGCCCTGAAAAAGTACACAACAACCTGAGATTCATTAGTCCTGGTGGCCTTAGCCTCCACCCATTTACTCATTTAATCAACAGCAACCAAAATTTACAAAAAACCAAAGGAACTAAGAAAAGGACCCATAAAATCGATACCCCATACATCAAAAATCTCACAGAATAGTATGGGTTGTTGGGGCATCTTGTGTCTCCTAGAAATGTTCCCAGTGTGTTGGAAATGACAGCACGACATAAAAACACATGGGCATCATGGAATAAGCTAGGCCAATATAATCCAGAGTCCAAAACATTCCTAGTTGTCCTTTGGGGTACAAAGTGTCCACCACAAGCAAGTGTATGACAAAAATGTAAAACAGACTCCAACTCATGATCAGGAACACACCTTCTAATAAGTTGATCACTACACATGCGCCAGAGGTATGGATCATCCCAAACATAATACCGGGACTCACTTTTTAATTTTTGGACATGATGTTTCTTTAAATTTTCAGGGATTTCAGAGGCAACAATGTAGTTAACTAAATCTGCATACCAAGGATGCGTACCTGAGATGGAATAAAGATGCTCATTGGGGAAAGTTTCTTGAAGTGGTACCTGGTCCAAGGTGTCATCCACTAGTGTGTGAGTAAGCCTACTCATGTGGTCTGCCACCAAGTTTTCTGACCCATTTTTTTCCTTTATCTCAATATCAAATTCCTGAAGAAGGAGCATCCATCAGATCAGCCTAGGAATTGCATCTGGCTTCTTCAAGAGGCACCTCAGAGCTGCATGGTCATAAAAAATAACTACTTTAGAGCCCAATAAATATAAAAGGAATTTCTCTAAAGTGAATATAACAGCAAGAAACTTCTTTTGTGGTGTTTTGTAGTTTTATTGGGCTAAATATAGTGTCCTTAATGAATAGGCGATCACATGTGAGCGTCCCTATAACCTATGAGAGAAGACAGATCCAACCGCGAAGTCGGAGGCTTCACACATAAGCTCAAAAGGAATCTCCCACCATGGGGGCTGTATGATAGGTGGAGTGGTTATAAATTTCATTGGCTCGTCAAATGAAGTCATGCAAGAATCATCAAACACAAAATCAGAATCTTTTTGAAGTAATAGTTACATAGGAAGAGAAATATTACTAAAATCTTTGATGAAGCGCGGATAAAATCCGGCATACCCTACGAAAGAACTAACATCACGCACACATGAAGGATAGGGTATGGATGAAATAATGTCTATCATAGATCTATCAACCTCTATCCCATGTTTTAACACTACATGCCCTAAGAAAATTCCATGGTCTACCATGAAATGACACTTTTTAATGTTTAGGACCAGATTATTCTCAATACAACAAATCAGCACCATTACCAAACTACTTAGACAAAATAATCAAATGAAGACCCATACACTGTAAAATAATCCATGAATACCTCCATGCATGTCTCAATAAAATCAGAATAAATACTCAGCATGCATCTCCGGAAGGTACCTGGGGAATTGAAAAGTCCAAATGGCATCCTTCGGTAGGAAAATGTACCGAAAGGACAAGTTAATTTTGTCTTATCCTAATCCTCTAGAGAAATATGAACCTGAAAATATCCAGAAAATCCATCCAAGAAACAATAATGTCTTTTCCCAGCATGTCTTACAAGAATCTGATCAATAAATGGGAGAGGGAAATGGTCTTTGCGAGTGGAATGACTTAGTTTCCTATAATCAATACACACATGCCAACTGTTTTTCACCCTCGTTGGAACTAACTCATCTTTTTCATTTTTAACAACAGTAACACCACTTTTGTGAGGCACAACCTGAATAGGACTTACCCACTGAGAATCTGAAATGGGATAGATTATACCTTCTTCGAGTAATTTTTCAACCTCTTTTTAAAAAACATCCAGAAGGGTTGTATTGAGTCTCCTTTGTGGTTTCCTCACAAGTTTAGCCCCATCCTCCAAAATAATCCTATGCATGAAAATGAAGGGGAGAATACCTAATATGTCATCCAAGGTCCACCCAATTGCCCTGATGTTCTCCCTCAATAGATCTAAAAGTTTTCTTCATTTTCAAAAGGTATATTTTTAGAAATTATAATAGGTAATTTTTCACCACATAACAAGTATGAGTATTTGAGATTTGGTGGAAATGGATTGAGTTCCAGTGTAGGGGGGTGGTTTATGGATGGAGACATAGAAGGAACTGAAATATGTGCACAAAGAGTATCATTATCAGAATATAAATCATTACATTTAGAGAATAAAGCATAAAATCTATCAGCATACTCAATAGCCATGTCATAATTAGTGTTCACATGATCAAAATCAGAATATGATTCCATTTCAAAATCAAATCATAGAGATTCTTGTTCCATAGAAATGGTTGTAGAAGTTCCCTTAGACATTAAATCAGAACCAATACTCATAATCTCACTAAGAATAGTACAATCAAATTCCATGAGGTTTTTACTTGGTGGATCAAAATGGGAGATAACAAATTCATAATGATCCTCTGAGGGGTACTTCATGGAATCCATAACCTTAAATATCACAACATCATCCCCAAATTCCATGGAATGTGTACCCTCATTAACATTTATGATAGTTTTCTCAGTTTTGAGGAAGGGTCTACCTATGATAATGGTGGCATGAGAACTTACCCGATCATCCTTCATGTTCAGCACATAGAAATCTTCTAGAATGATCATGTCTCTTACCCAGACAAGTACATCCTCAAGGACTCCTGCTTGATATGCCATACCTCTATTCGCAAACTACACCACTACTCTCGTCGGTTTTAGCTCACAAACCTGCGAAGAAGAGAATATAGAGTGAGGCATCACATTTATGGAAGCTTCTAAATAAAAATGTGCATCAGAAAAGTGAAACTCCCCTATGGTGCATGGGATGGTGAATGTTCCCGGATCCTTGCACATTGGCGGCATTACTAGAGTTGGTGTAATGAGTACTGACACATTTCTTCCAAGATTGATTCTCATTTCCCTTAAGACCTCTTCGATTGGTACACAGTTCTTTTAAGAATTTTCCATACCTTGGGAGTTGCTTGATGGATTCAAGTAGAGGACTGTTGATCTCTGCACACTTAAATGTGTCCCAATCCTGCTTTTTCATTTCTTCTTCCGCCGTCTTCTTGGTTTGAACAACCCTGTTTGGAAAAGGAAGGGTTTTAGGATAAACATAATTAATCTTTTGCTTACATTTATCTTTCTCCTTGGGTTTCTCATCAGTTGATGTGGAATTGGGATTTTTTGGAGTTGAGGTGAATCCTGGAAGAATGGTAGGTACAGATATATCATTCATTTTCTTCCCACTTCTCAATGTGATGGCACTGACATTCCCCTTGGGATTTGGAGTAGGTTGGGAAGGTAGATTTTTTAGAGTTATTGCTTACCAGTTCATGGAGGGTAGTGGAAATCTGGATCATTTGTGTCTTCAACTCCCTTAGCTTTGAACCATGACTCTTCAACTCATTCTGTTGATTAAGAACAATTTTCTACAAAAGATCATTAGTATTAGAATCTTCCTTTTGTTGATAATTCCCTTGTTGTTGACTTTTTAATGCTTGGGTTTCAAATCTCCTTTGTGGTTGTTGGAAACCCTGTTGGTAAGGTGGAGGATGCTGGAAGTTTTGTTGAAAAGAGGGCCTTTTTTGTTTTCCAGAGCCATAACTCATGTCTGGTTGATCCTTCCAGCCCTGGTTGTATGTTGGAGAAAATGAATCAAAATTCTTTTGAGGGTATCTTTGTTGTTTCTGCTGATATGGTCTCCCTGGGAATACGGCTGAACAATCCTCTATCTCTTGTAGTTTTTGGAAACAGTTAGTTGGGTGGTTTGTCTCAGTTCAAATGCCACAAGGCCTTGAAGGGGGGTGTTGGGATGTCTTTTATGCCAAAGCGATCTACCTCACCATATTTTTCAATTCTTAAAACATTATATCAATCAAATGACTCTTAAGAGAAGATGTACTTACTTAATGTACTCCCCTTACATGTGGTATACCTCGATCGCCAAATTTTTGGGAGTTTTGGGCCATTTTTTCAATCAAAGCACATGACACCACTGGTGTCTTGTCCTCTAATGCTCCTCCATCTGTAGAATCCACCATGCTTCTCTCCATAGGTGTGAGTACTTCATAATAGTACTATATGAGTAGTTTCTCACTGATTTGGTGATGTGGGAAGCTTGCACAAAACTTCTTGAATCACTCCTAATACTCATACATTGACTCCCCTTGTGATTTCTTGATCCCAGAGATCTCTTTACGAATGGATGTGGTCCTCGATGCTGGGAAAAATCTCTTCGAGAAAAGACATTTCAAATCATTCCAACAAGTTACTTCTTCATGTTGTAAATAATACATCCAATCTTTCGCAGCTCCATCAAGTGAGAATGGGAATGCTCTTAATTTGATTTGATCTTCAAAAACATTTCATGGATTTAAGGTTGAGAAAACCATATTAAATTCTTTATGGTGTTTATTTGGATCGTCACCAGAGAAGCTGTAAAATTTTGGAAGCAGGTGAATTAATCTAGATTTCAGTTCAAAGTCTGATTCAAGATTTGGATATGCAACGCAATTTGGTTGATAGTTAATATCAGGTGCAGCCAATTCTCGAATGTTTCTATTAAATTCATTTCCATTACTCTCAGCCGTTGGTTCTTGTTTTATTGTTGAATTTGAATTGTTTCCAATTTTAATGTTATGATATTGGAGTAACTCTCCAACTATTTGAATGTTGAAACTTCCCATAGACTGAGAATGTTTGATTCGAGCCCTAAGGCTGCATTCAATCTCATGGTCAAGATCTAAGAGAACTTCAGGATTAGTTCGTGTCATAAATCAAATAAAAATTAAATTTAGGAAAGTTGAACATAGTAAAATCAAAATAATATGTTTGAGATGATGGTTTGAAAAGAAGTAGATGAAAATAAAAGAAGAAGAAGAATGAAATTAGATTGGGTAAAGAAAGAAGAAACAAGATAGGTAGAGAATAAAATGTAAAATAAAATTAATACCTCTAAATGGTTGAAATAATTACATTCCTCCCTAGAAATGGAGGAAATTTTAAAGGGCGCTATCATGGGTGCCCCCAAATTATTAGTGTGATTTTGGGGTACTTAGGTGCAGTAGAGTGGCTGACCAAAGTTGTTTCTCAAAGGAGTAAGTAAATTATTACAACTTCGTAAAGGTATTCTAAAAATAATATAGAATATAATTAAAACACTACTTGAAAGTATGGGGTTTTTTTATAGTTTATAATCCTAGAAGAATTTTTCTGTAAGATGATTGTATTTTTTTTAATTTTAAAATGTAAGTTAATTAATGAAGCACAACGACAAGTTGTTCTTTTAGAAAATATTTTAAAAGTCATAATTGATCTATCAATACCTATTAATTTACTTATTAATAATTATAATTTCAATAAATATCCACTTAATTATGATCCCCTAATTTATTAACCCTCTAACCCTACGAGAGTTAACTTAACCACAAAGATAAAATTACTTAAACCCTAGGCTCGCTTCGGAACACGCAATCACAGCACCCTGCTTTGATTGTTGTTTTAAGGATAGCTTATGTTTAGTGGTTAATTAGAGCCCATATAAATTCTGTAAATGAGGATTAATTTTGTTTAGGTATTATATTTAAACTCTACAAATTTATCCCATGTGGGCTTGTATTACCGATTAAGATCACGCTCTCACAATTTACACAAAATCTGTACCTCGCGTGTTTTGTGTTATTTATTCAGTAGATTTCATAGATTATAATAATTTAAAAAAACAATTCATGTATCATATTAAATGAATTACAATATCTCAATGATTCAAAACAATTAAATGAAGAGGGTAGAAGTTAGATCAATCACTAAAAAACCACTCTTGCATGGCTGGTGTGGTCATCGTGGAGAAGTTTTGCTTGAGAAAAGAATTGAAAGTATAGAACCCAATCTTGTCTTAACACTTGATTACATCCGAATTAGGAAGATTAAAAGAAGAAGTAAATGGAATAACACATAATATTAATTGATGAAATATTCAAGATACAAAAATGAATGAAAAGAAAAACAAATAGGAGGTGGTACCGGAGAGCCTTTTTGAAAGAGAGGTTTTCACAAATATTTACTTCTTCCAAGATTTTTTAGGGGCTCCAAAGAGACACCATTTCGTCCAAACCTTCCCAGATCCTCTAAAAGCCTTCCCAAAGAGTGAAAACCCCCTTTAAATAGAGTTTTTGAAGGTTAGGGTAACATATCTTTTTTATGTGTGAAATGAAAACTCGGCCAAATATTTTAATACCACTTACACCACATATTTGGCCTCTTAAACGCGTGTATTTTCTAGACTTCTAGAAGTATTTGTTCTGAATAATCAAGTCCCTGAGCTTCCCTCAAAATTTGGTCCCAATACAAGGCCGTCTGAAGAAGATATGGCCCATATGGTAAAGTGATTTCCAATATGTGTGGTTCTTTCTAGATTTGTCTTAATGTCCCATTTACTCCACTCAAATGTATGATAAAGCTCCCATTCCCTAAATTGAATTTGTATCCCATTATGTCAGGAACCTAGTTAAAAAATTGTACGTCTAAATATTATACATAACAATATTTATGTTCAAAATACTACAGTGAATTTTAAAAGGGTAAAACTGGATTTTTAATCAAATTTGAAAATGAATGATCTAATCCAAAATATTTCATAATTGAACATATTTAGCACTATGTGAGGAAATTATGTCATTTATTATCAATAAAATATTCAACAAAATAGTGTTTTATCAATCAGATTCTCTATCTTTCAAGTAATTGAAGGACCTCGTTCAATATCACAATGATATGTATCAAAATGTAGAAACAAAGCAATTATATAAATACTAGAACATGGAGAAAGTATTTAACTTCTTGTATCTTTAGGGTTTTCACACTAAGCAAGAGATAAGTCAAAAAATCTATCTCTAGAAGTTGATAAAAATAAATTTAATGTAATCTAGATTAAATGACCACCTATTTATAGACCTCATGTTCCAACGATCATATTTCCCACAACGATCATATTTCTCTGAAAAACACAGAGGGACTTAGACACCAATAATTACAACATTCAAAAGAAACAGAATGCATAATATTGTTTTTATTGGTAAATAACTAATTCAACAAAATCATTTTAGTTAGAAAGTAGTAATTACAAAATTATAAAATAATTAATTTGTGTAACATATAATCTATCTTGAAGTTATGTTAATATTTTAATGCATTTAAAAAAACAATATGTAAGTTGGTTACTAGGATTATCATGGTAGTAATTAATTTCGCGATTTCAATTTGTAAACTAGTTATGGTACTTTACGTGGTTATGATACAAGATATTTAATCTAGTTATGATACTTGAAAAAATGCATAATAAGAGTACTATGCATTACCTGGTTGCGATGCATGAATATGATGTAGTACTTAACATAGTCACAATGCACATCGTTACGATGCATGTGGTTACGATGCATTTGGTTATGATGCATGGGGTTACGATTCACATGGTTATGATGCATTTGGTTATGTTGCATGTGATTACAATTCATGTGATTATCATGCATGTTGATATAGTGGATTATGAATTCGATGCAGTTCATGATCTGGTTAAGATTCCTGATTACGATACAATATATTATCTGGTTAGGATTCTTGATTATGATGCAATATATGATCTGTTTATGATTCTTGATTACGATTCAGTATATGATATGGTTACGATTCTTGATTATGAACTTGTACAAGATCGGGTTACGATTGTAAAATAACATACAAAACAATGTTCGTGAACAACATACATGATTATGATTATAATGAAAAAAATAAGAAAAAGAATATATATGTGACTATGATAAGTTTGATTTGTTATTTCCAAAACAAATTATTGATGGGAAAGTCAAAACACATTTTGACTCAACAATCTCCCCCTTTTCGAAAATCACAAAACCAAACATAACATAACAAACAATAAATACTTTTCTCCCCCAAATTTTAATAACTCTTGTAAAATTAATAATGTATAAGAGTAATTCCACCAATGGTGTAAACCAAAACACATGGGGTCACATCCTCTTTACTCTTACTTGAGATTTCACCCTCTTAATAATGGATTCAAAAAACATTCTTCTTTTAATAACCATTCTCCCCCTTTCTGATTTTAAAAAAAATATGGTACTGTATTTATTTCTGGAAAAAGGTTAGAGACATAGAGCAATAAAAAATAATTATTACTTGAAACAATACATCATTACAATAAGAGATCAAACTTCATTATTTTCCTTTTCATTTTTCCAAAACATTAAACATAGAAAGATTAATCTTTTTAAACTGTTTTCTTCCCTCCATGAGTTTTTCAATAGCTTCTTGCTAAGAATTCATCTTCTCATCCACTTCAGAAATAACCTTTTCTTGTTTCTTTTGCCTTTTTTAAGAATCTGATTAATTTCCTCCTGGTATTTCTGATTTACTTATTGAGTTTTAAGCCTTGTTTCTTAGTTATTGAAAAAAAACCTACTTGATTTTGTAGGCCTTTTCTAAGATAGAAACTCTATTTGAGAGTAAAACAATCTCATTACTCTCATTTTGAAACTATTCCTTTAAACTCTCAAACCCCTCTAAGGCTACTACTTTTGAGGTACCGAGTCTTTGAAAGTGTTCAAGATTTTCATTCAAATAATAAATCAATTGTTGGATCGGCGGTACCTTTTTCATAATTTTTTTGTAAAAGAAATCATGCGAGTCTATAAAACCATACTCTAGGGGATTTTTTAGGGCCATAAAATGCATTTGAAAATTTTAAAACATGATTAGGATGTTTTTCATCAATAAAACCAGAAGGTTTCTCTTCAAAAAATTCTTGTGCAAAAAAATTAAGGAAAGAACATTGTTCATCCATTCGAAATGAATGAAATTTTAGTATGCTACAAAGGATAATTGAATTTTTAATAGATTCAAGTCTAGCTACCATTGAATAGTTTCATTCATAGTATATTCTCTATTATTGATTATAGACCTTATCAATAAGACTTTATTTATTTATTACTATGAATCCATTTTCAAGACATTTGTTTCTGAAAACCCATTTTACCCCAATTATTGTTGTCTCATTATGTCTTTCAACCAAGGTCTAGACATGATTCATTTAAAATTAATTTAGTCCATATTGCATTACTTTATTCTAATATTCATCACCTAAGGCCTCATTATATATTTTAGGTTATAATTGATATTGAAATTAAATATGTACTGTTTAATTTCTCATGGAATTTACTAGTCCATACAGGTTGATTTATATCACCAATGATATTATCACTGGGATGATTCCTAAGAAACAGTTGATTTGGGTTTTGGAAAACCTATTCCTAAACATAAGAGAGAAATTATTATGGGTTAAATGTTTTTGAAACATTTTCTTGAGTATTCCCCTTATTATAATATTTTTCAATCAAATGTTGATAATAAGTTTGTGAAAACACTTCTTTTGATGTAGGTAAGGATTGTTTAAAAACAAAAAGTTCAGTTTCAACAAATTTGACATTCATTGTTTCCTCAACAGTACAAGAGTTTTTGTTAAAAACTCTATAAGCCATAGATGTAGTGGAATAACCTAGGATTATTCCTTCATCAAATATGGGTAAAACTTTATGAAATTATCATTTGTTTTAAATATGAATACTTTGCATCCAAACACTCTGACATATGAAACATTAGGTTTACAACCATCCCATAATTCATAAGGTGTTTTATTAAGAAAAGGTCTAGTTAAAACAGGATTTATAGTATAGCATATAGTACTAATAGCTTCCACCCATAAATTCATAGCAATTGATTACTCACTCAACATAGTTCTTGTCATCTTTTTAGGAATACAATTTCTTCTCTAAACAAAACCATTTTGCTAATAGGTTGTTGGAGTTGAAAAGTAGTGAGTAATACCTTTCTTACTAAAAAATATTCAAAATTTGAAATTTGAAATTCTCCACTATGATCGCTACAAATAGTTATTAGTTGTGGGTTTTTCCCATTTTTAACTTGGGATCAAAACATTTTTAAATAGATCAAGGAATCTGATTAATTTTATATCAAATAGACCCATGTAAATATAGTGTAGTCATCCACTATAAAAATACATAGTTTTTACCTCCTATGCTTCCTATTTTTGTGGAACCAAAAAGATCCATATGCACTTACTGTAATTAATTATAAGTTGAATCATCATTGATTGATTTAAATATAGTTTTATATTGTGTGTCATATTTACAAGGGTCACAAACTTTTGAGAAATCATACCTTAGATCTAGTATATCATTAAATGTACTTTCTTTGTGAGTTTACAAAGGTTCTTTAGGTTACAGGGTCCTAACCTGATATTCCAAAACAGATATTGGTCTTCTATTGTACATAGGAAAGGTGATTCATTGATCATATGTTATTCTATGTTGATTTTGTTTACATTTTCATGCCTATGGGTAGAAATAATGAATTCGTCCTTGAAATTTTTAACTAATGATTTATCATTCCTAAATTTCACAAGGTAACCTTCATCACATAATTGACATTTTTATAAGGTTTTTTTTAAGACCTTTGAAAAACAAATCATATAAAATTTAAACTTTTCCAAAAAGAACAATATTACCGATACCAATGACCTTTCCCTAAGAATTATCTCTGAAGATTACTCTTCCAACATTCATTTCAATTATCTTTTAAAGGAAATATTTTTTTAGTTAGATGTCGAGAACAACCACTATCCATTTACTAATTGTTCTTTTTGTTCGTACACTTATTTTTTTCCAAAAAGAAACAATTCATTTTTCAGAACACAAAATATTTTGTATCCGGAAGTGTAAGATAAAAAAAATTAAGGAATTTAATTTTTTTTTTAAATGTAATATATTAAATCCTAATGATGGATTTTTATTACCAGAAAAGATTCGCTCCCAATGTCCTCCACATTGAAATTTAATACAGAATAGGGAATTTTCGGGAAAATAATTATGACAAAAAAACGGTTTTCAGTGAGTGAATCCGATTGTATAACTATTACTTAAAGGTAGAATTTGTGAATAAGTTTTGAAAAATTATCTCCTTACAAGAGTAATGTTTTATAAATTTATATTAAGAGATAATATTTCATATTTTAGTCTAATGACTCAATTATCAATCTCGCAAGAAATTGTTTTTTGTTTCAAAAAAAAATTCTTTAAAACTAGTTTTTCAATGTCCTTAGAAAGCTTATACTTATCTAAATTTACTTCCCTATGGTTTTTAGATTTATTTTCAAAATCAAGAGTCTTTTTGTCATTATCTTTTTATAGATCTGATATTTATTTTGTAATAATACATAATCTTGAATTTTCCAAATCATGTTTTTTCTTGAGTTTGGGATTATCATTCTCACCTAATTTGGAAAATCTGGATACATTGTCAAAAGAAGGTGAAATGTCCATTTCTGAGTAAGATTATTCATCCAAAGAGTAGGAATGTTTCTCATGAGGGTAATTTTTATTTATAGATACATTTGTAAAAGTGATTCGTCTTTGTGTACCTTATCCATGAAACAATGATTTTCAATAGGTAGTCTAGATATAAGTCATATATTCTTCTGACTAAATGATTCGTATTCTGAGGATTCATCGAATGAATCACCACCAAATCCACTCCAAGTATCATTAAAATTAATCACTTTCTTAGTCTCTGACTTGTAATTATTTTTCTTGTTTCTTTCAAAATGTTTATCCTTTTTTTTCTTTTCGTTATAGTAATGGAAAATCTCGTCTAATATGACATGCTCTTTAAAATTCATAACATGTTACTTCTGAGTTTTTCTTTTCCTTTATATATTTTTTCTAGGAATATGTATTTAAATTCATTGTTTCTAGAAATCTTATTCATCCTTTTAGAAATATTTTCTAACTCATTATTTAAATGATCACAATCAATTGATTCTGATATAACAACAACATTCATAGCTTTGGATCTAGTTATCCTTTCTAGTGTCATAGCTTTGGATGTAGTAGTAAAAGCTAAAAACCCATTACCATATTTATTCTTATTGAAATAGGTATCTATTTTCATTCATGTCTTATTCTGAAGAAGTGCTCTAAATAACTCCTAATGAGTGATTTGAGTAACTTTCTTGTTTTCATCAATAGTTGTCATTTTTTATTCTAATTCATTTGGAATTATATCAATAATCTTGTCCACAGGTTCTTCATCATCAAGACCCTTTTCCCCCATAGATTATAGACTATTGAAAATTTTCAATGATATTTGTTCCACCTTACATATTGGTTCTCCATAAGAAAAAATAAACCCATGATATTCTGCTCGAAGCATTCTTCTTCTGGTTCTTATAACTATGGATGTACCAAAATGTGTGACTTCCAATTTATTCCAGATACAATTAGATACATCACATGATTATATTTGACTATATATATTACTAGGATAGGTACACAACAATTTATTACAGACCATATAGTTTAGATGATATTCTTGTTTTCCTTGGATGGTGAAGGTATTGATTTCCTTATCTGATATTTTTTTTCTCCAGTAAGATTGAAATGGTTTTACACTCCAGTATTAATAACAAATGACTTCATTCGATCTCTCCAGTACACATTATCATTCCCACCAAAAATAGATGGTCTAGTTGGATTTAGGTTTTCAATTGATCCAATATTCATTCCTTCCATTTATAAAGCAATACTCTTCCACTCTACATGTTATTGTAATAAGTATTTATAAATAGAAATTTGTAAATGAAATACATTTGAGATAAAAATAAATAAATAATGTGAAACAAATCAGAGGAAACCTTACTCCGGTACCAATTATTGGATCAAAATATTGATTAAAATGTATATTAGATGGCACAATACAAGAGGGGTGAATTTTTAATTTAAAGAACATTATATTTATACACTTAATAATGAACATAGTTTAAAAGGTATTAAAAAAATACAATTCATAATCAATACAATTGACCACAAAGATCATGGATATGATGGTTATGATATGATGTAATACTCTAAATAATATAAAACAATTTTATTTGAATTGAATACAAAGATCAAAGTAATACAAATATAAATGATCCTACCATGTAACATATAGAATCACTTAACCAAAAATGTAATGAATTAATCTTAATAGGATAAATTACAATTGAAATGAATATGAATAGAAATATAAAACAATATAATCCCCTCTCTAATACATATAGCAGCAGAAATTTAAATTTATTGCAATTTTTATCCCATAGAGTAGGGTATCCTTTCACCAAAGATAATAGATTTTTCCTACCACCACCTTGGGTAGACCTCAATACAATGATCAACACGACTGTCTTCCTATACTTGGAAGCCCTCAATTTAGAAGGTAATCGACACCTCTATCTTTCAAGAAATTGAAAAACCTAGGTATGATGATTGTAATCATGTCTACCTATCCCCAGAAGACCATGATTAAGAGGGTAATCAGCACCTCTGTCTTTTAATAAATTAAAATCCCTCAATCGTTATCACAATGACTGTTCCTAAAAAGAAAAAACAAAGAAATTATTGAAATAAAAGAACAAGGAAAAATTTGTTCACATCTTGTATCTATAAGGATTTCTCATGGATCAAGATAGAAGTGACAGCATCTCTCTCTATAACTTGATAGAATTAAAGGTTGTCTATTCTAGTTCCAATAACCTCCAATTTTTAGGCCTCATTTTCTAACAACCATTTTTTCATCCAATGGTCATATTTCTCTGAAACACTCGAGGGGACTTAGACACTATCATTAAACAGTCCAAACAAAAAAAATACACAACATAATTTTGAGTGGTAAATAACCAATTAAACGACATCGTTTTTAATTATAAATAATTAAGTACAAAATAAGGAAACAATGAATATGAGTAATTCGTAATAGGTATTGAAGTTATTATTTGATTGTAAATCATTTCAACAGAAAAATATATAATGTGGTTTCTAGGCTTATCATAATAACAAGTCATATCGTGATTACAATTTATAACCTCGGTACGGTTCTTATGATGGTTACAATACATGACATTTAATCTGGTTACGATAATTAAACAAAATGCATAATAAGAGTATGATACATTACCTGGTTATGATGCATGATTATGATGCGGTACTTAACCTACTCGCAATGCACATGGTTGTGATGTGTGTTGTTACGAGGCATGTGATTACGATGCATGTTATTACGATGCATGTGGATAAAAAGGAATGTTAATTAGATGCAGTCCATGATTTGGTTATGATTCTGGATTACGATGCACCATATGATCTAGTTGTGATTACTAATTACGATGTAGTATATGATCTGGTTACGTTTCCTAATTTCAATGAAAAATTTGATCTCGTTTAGATACTTAATTATGATGCAGTACAAGATCTGGTTACATTATTAAAATAACATACAAAAAAATGTGAGTGAACATAATAAATGATTATGTAAAGAATTCAACAAATATGTAAAACAATATATATGTAATTATGATATGTTTTATTTGTGATTTACAAAACAAATGATTGATGAGAAAGTCAAAATTCATTTTGACTCCACATAATATTTGTTGAATTTTCTAATTCCATTTTTATATTATGTTGTTAAATTGTATAAATTATTTAGTGAGTGATACAAGAGGAGGCCAAGGTTGATTACTATAGTTTTTAGGTACACATTCTTTCTAATGTTTTTTTCTAGAGAATTATAATATCTTTTTCAATTTTTCCTGATATACTTTTGTTAAAATTCAAAAAAAATTACATGTTATTCTATTACTATGGTGATATATAGTATTTTTATTGTTTTTAGATGTTTTTTGAGACCCAAATAAGAATTACTAACTTATATTATGGAGTTATTGGTGTAGTCAATGCATTAGTTATCTATTTTGTATATAAATTGCAGATTTTTATTACTTTTCGAGAATTGTGAGATGGTTTGGTATCTTTTATGTTATTTGATGAAACTTTTTTTAGAATTTTTATCTTATCTATTGAGTATTATTATATATATATTATAATGTATCTATTTTAATTATTAATAACATTTTATCTATTTTATATACTATTACATAGTAGTGTAATGAATTATGGATCACTCTTTCTCTTGACTCACATCCTAGTATGGGTACCAATAGTAGAGATATTGTTACATAGGTGATGATTGTGTCTGCTATTGTTTTATGGATCTGTAGAATACTACCTCAAAATTATAAATAGATTTTATAGATTTCAACATAATGGTAATTTTTATTTTGATAACCCTAATATATAAAAATAGTTTTTCTTTATTCCATGGTTATTTTAGTAACTGATCTATGTAGTACTATCAGGGAGTAGATGTTGTGTGTTGGAGTTTATGCCTTGAATTTTAATTGCTCTTTTATTTTGGATATCATTCATTTCTAAAAAAATTTCATTGAGAGATTTTTTTGTCATTAGATTTTTATATCGTTTTAAATTTTTTTTTTGTTTCTACTTTATTAGGATATATGTGTTAAATTCCTCTTATTTGTATGTTTTATACTGTCAGTACAAGTCAGTAATCTAATGCTTAGTGGAGGTGGGCATCAGGGTCACCCTCATCATTAATGTATCCCCAAGAGTGGTTCTTAGTAGGTTTTGAACATGAATGAGTTATATTAAAAACATTTCTTAAGGGATATGATGGATATTAGATATTGTAACTAATAATAATTTTTTTGGTTGGTTGGAAAAGTGTAATATTTCATCATTTATCACGACATATATGTGGGAGTCTGGATGGGAGAATATATCTTATTGTACCCCATGATCTAATGAAAGGACACTAAATCTATAGAATGACCACTAGAAAATAATGTTCCTTATAGGGTAGAGGCATAGAAGAGGCACATAAATCATGGTTGTTTTCACGTTATCTTAAAATGTGATGATTTTTGGGAGATAAATTAATTCAATCAAATTATTTTGATAAATTGAGTTTCATGATATAGGGCATAAGATTCTAGTCCCTTGTTTGAAGAGAACTCGGATGTTCATTTTGGGTTTACGATTTTGGTATATATAGTTCAGTAGGTTAGCCAAGTATACCATAGAAGGATTTATACGTATGAGGAGGATAAGTTACTAAAAAGAAAAATTAGTGAGTTCTAATATCGGTACATGGATAATTATGGTGGGATAATCAATGATATATAGATAGAGTGCAGGTTAAAGGATCTTGATATCTCTTTTGGTATTATTTAAGCATAGTCCTAGTATCATTTGTTGTTGGTTTTATGTCATATTTTGTGAATGTAAGGTAGATTTGGATCCTATATACTTGGGTGTAGAATGATTAATATGTTTCATATGGTGATTTTCAGCCAAAATTTCCCAATGTGTCACTATCATTGATAATATAGGAGTCATAGATACTAGACTGTATGTCCCTTCAATGGGGGTTTCTAAGTCCATATGTTCTTGAGATCATACCTAATAAAAACATTCACTTCCTCTATAGTCTTTTTCTAGATACAGATTTTATTGATTGATTTTTATAGTAGGTACAAGGATATATTATATAATATACAGTTAACCCAATCATTCTACTCATGTATACATAATTATAGAAGAATAATGAGATGATCAATATGATTAATGATCAATATTGGTCATCTCAATAGGTGAGTAAATATGGTTCCTTGTGTGATAGGTCTATATTTTGTGGATCTTATAATGATCTAGATTTTCCATGTAATTTTTTTAATTATATGGGACTATTCCGACACTGTGAAATCTGACGGAATTTGATTCTGATGCCCAATGTGTCTAGAACAGAATTTTAAATTTTCATTATCGTACTTTCAGTAAAAATAGGAGTGGGAAATCCTATCTTTTTAACTGGTGCTCGGAATTTAAATGTGAGGGAACCATTGAACTCGTAGCACCAGGATTCACTTAAAGAAGGTTTAACCTCTACCGTAATCGGTCGAGGAGGAATGTTTTTTTTCATTTATTTTGGATGAATAAATAAATTAAAATTTATTTTATTTTATTTTAAAACATCCTTCCAACTCACTTTTTTGTTTTTATGGTCGGGACCACATGGGTAGTCGGGTATTTAATAAAAGACATTAAATTTCTAGTTACACAATTCTTTTGTAACCACCCTTCATTTGATTAATGAGGCTCATTAATTACGCCAATTAATGAACCTCTTAATCACATGTTAGAGAGTTAAACACTAATGTGGGGTTTTGGAAAATTGTGGGAAAAGGGTTTATCATGGGAGGGTTTTGATGAAGAATGAATCCCCTCACCAAGGAAGAACTGATTAATGATGATTGAGTGGCGTCGTTGGATGCCTATTACAGGAACGATGAACGTCGACTCTTCCTCAAACATTGATGTTCTTAAACTATCTTAGGGTAGGGTTTCTAATTTTTTTAGTTTTAAAATAATTGTTGAATCGTTTTATTCTCTCATGAAATCAAGAAAACGTGGAGGGCGTGGGCCAAACGAACAATTCCAAGACCCTCTTCTACATTGATGATCTATGAATTCTTCACAAAACATTATTCGGGTTGGACAGAAACTGAAACAGAGGGTCATGCGGAAAAAGGGGCATCTCAGGGAGGTTGTTGATACATTCGGATGAAAAAACGGTTCACCGAAGCTCACCCGGTGACCTGCAAAAGATTGTCGGCATGGCACGGGCCAGGTGGCGGCCGGAAAAGGCCTGCCACGTAAGAGATGGTGTTGCGCTGTCATGCACCGCTTGCAGAGAAGGTCATGACCGTAGCTTCAGAGGGTGAAGATGGTGGCTAGCTCAGGCTGCACGCAGAAGAAGAGGTAGCGTGCATGCTCCGCCAGAGAGGGTGACCACAGCTCTTCAGCCGCAGTGGACGCAAAGAGCAACTGACACCCGCTGACTGCAGGAGGCAGAGCAGCGCGCAGGGTCATACTACCAGAGAGGTTGGTCGTGGCTCTAATGTCGTGGTAGTAGGGAACCACTCCATGCGGGTCCCACAGAGAAACCAGGCAGTGCCACGTGGCACCACCCCACGAACCGAATTGCCTTATCCATTCGGGAAGATAAGGGGGGAACTCCCCCCTTGTTAGCTAGGTTGGGCCCCTGTCTAATGGGTCATGCCTCCAGCCAGCCACGCTAGGCCAGTGGGCCACGCGGACTAAGTAGGCCACGCCCCTTCGCAGGTCAGGCCGCACGAGCCCAGTGGGCCACACCCTCCTCGGGACGGGCCGCGCCTCTAATGGGCCAGGCCAAGCCTGGCCCCCTACGGGTCGGGTCGAATTGCGGCACAGCAGGCCTAGAGCAATGCAACATTAACTTGTCGCAGCCCAGCCCAGCCGAGTCAGATGCGGACTGAGTCGGGTTTTCCCAAAATGGGTCTGATCGTCCCATACTAGGTCGGGCAGGTCAGTCTGACCGGGTCAGACAAGATCCGGACCCAACCAGGCACAGTTTCTCTTAAAGGGACATAACTTCTAAACCGTACATCCATTCAAAAACTCATCTATGGAAATGGAATACTTGGAGGGAGAGGGTCTTTTTGGTTTACTCCACTAGAGTTTTGGTGAATGTTGGCATACGATCGGGTTGGATCGAAATAGAATCCAATTGTACCCTTGGTATTACGATGCCTATAACATACAGACCGAGCACCTGATTGACGTGCAATCAGTTGCATTGGTAACCTTACAAAATGTAGGTCCTTTGGGATACTTATCCATGGAACTACGAGGTGGTTGAGGTATGAATGATGGCTTGAGGAGAAGATTCACTCATAATCAAGAGAGATTAGTGTGGAAATCTAGTGGTTGGATGTTACGTGAAGAAAGAACATCAATCATGTGTGGGTCATCATATATTGATCCTTTGGGGGTCATCATTTATTGATCCTATGTTGGTAAAAACTCAACAATCCTTAGTGGATCTGTGCTCACCGATCCTATGTGGTTCAGCATCTACAGATCCTATGTGGGTTAGCAGCAGTGCCTATCGACAAAATAAATTGTTCTATCGATACGCCTAATCATCAGTCATTTTGTACTAATGTTATTCCTAGTGTGAGATGAGTCTTTAACTTTGTGGTGCTTTTACCTTTGTGGTGTTACCTTTAGGTTATTCTCCACTCATAGATCAGTTGTGAAAATATCTTATAAGATGGTGCCTTATGTTTTATAAGGAATGAGATGAGTATATTTTGATAACTTATGTATTTGTATAGGAAAATATCAATGTAGAGTTGATGAAAATTGTTCTGTTCTTGGTGATTGAGGTATTTCTTTGTGGTATTTCCTTGTTGGAACTCTGGGTGACCTTGAAGGGTCTCGAGGCCCCTACTAAGTATTTTTATACTCACTTATGAATGGATTTCGCCCACACCATGTGGTGTCTTTTGCAGATGTTGAGAAGCTAGGCTAAGACTTTAGGGAGCCAGGACCAGGTGTTACACGAAGGAGACGGTCTAACGTGGGTTGTTGTGGAGATGATATGTACCTACCCTTCAAGTAGGATCCTCGGTAGATGGTCTAGGAGATATTTTACCTTTTTAGTTATACTTGTACTTTTTAGTTGGGATTTTATTCTGGCCCCTTTACATTCCGTACACTTCTTGATAAAAAATATTACTTCGTGGTTTCTTCTTGTTGAGTTATTGGTTTGGGTGTTTGTATAGGTTTAAGTTAAATTCCTTCCCATTATAAGGATATTCCTTTTTGGTGCTATTCACCATCCGCAAGACTATTGAAGGTAGGATTGGGGTAGTCATGACACATGCCCTGGGGGATAGGTTGTGAAAAAGTGGTATCAGAGGAGTCGGTTCTACTGAAGAACTAAGACTCTGATCTTTCCCATGGAGAAATTTTGTTCAGTGTTTTGACTGTGGTTTTTAGTTCGAGGAGTCCAGTGTTGGTGTGGCGGCTGGCGTATCCATACCCAGGACCCTAAATTCTTAATTATTACTTGGTGCATGAAAACACAGATTTCATGTGTTTTGGGAGTGTTTTATTTTTGTTCTTTTTGAGTTATCTCACCAGGTATGACATATTGAACTTGGCACACCAATTTTCTTTTAGGATTCCACCACAAAGACAACCAGCAAGGATTGCTGAGAGAGTACAAGATGAAGGACCACCGAACTATGAGGCTTTGGTGCAGGGCCCTCTTAATGTGATAGTACCATAAGGTGGTGTACCAAAAGCACCACTACCCATCGGGTAGTTGTTGCCACTAGCTCCACCATCAGATGTTGAATAATGACTGAGTGTGTTGCATGTGTTCTAGTGGTAGAGGCCTCTAAGGTTCCAAGGTGGGATAGATTCGCAGTCATCTGAGGTCTGGCTGGAGGCTATGGCTAGAGTTTTTCGCTTAGATGGGATACCAGCTAATCTGATGGTGATCTGAGCATCCAGTCTCTTATAGGGAGAAGATGGGAGATAATGGAGTCTAACACTCTAGAAAAATGAAGAAGTGACCCTCACATTGGTAGACATTAAGGGCCATTTCAGGGAAAATTTCGTCCTAGGGACTCTATGATCACTGCGTATACATGAGATGTTGCACTTAGAGCAGGGCATCATGATCGTGGACCACTACTCGATGATGATCATTGATCTCTCCCGCTACTCCACTGACATGGTATGGGGCCCTTTCTTCAGGTCCCAAAACATTGAGCAATTTCCCCATTGGGAGATTAGATAATCGATGATATCGCTCAGCATTTCGATGAAGTCTAGGGTGCTAGAGTGAGTACATTTTTCAGAGAGATTCCTAGTTGAGCAGGAACTGACAGCGAGAGCCACCACTAGACATCATGTAGCAAAGTCACCCACAGTAGGCAATAGACAGATGATGTAGAGACCCAAGTGGGCCAGAACTTCTGGTATATGACCTCAGGATACAAGTTTGGTGGTGTGGGTCTCATAGGACAGAGGATGACTGATGAGGAATAGGCAGTGCTACTCGCGCGGCATGCAGGGTCACATGGCCCGCGACTGCCCAACCTACTCTATGGACGACCCGCAGAAGGTCGAGGGACTACTAAGATTGAGGCGGATATTCAATCAGGGAGGTCCACTAACACTAGGTAGACGTGGTAGTAGAGCTGTTCATGCAACAGGTGGCGGGTTTTCATTCGAGGTTCTACCACCACCACCTACAGGTGGTCCACCCCGACCACATGGAGCAAGAGGACAAGCACGAGATTATCTCCAGGTTTGTGAGGCCAACAACCACGTCTCTTCGGAAATGATTCAAGGTACGATCTGTGTCCACTCCACCCAAGTTGTGGTACTTATATGCAGAGGTTCTGGTCACTCTATTATTTCCATGGACCTTGTTCGTAGTTCATAGAATCTCATGGAGTTGTTGTCTCAATCCTTATGACTAGAGACTCTTACGGGAGGGGATTTGAAGGATACGCAACTTTTTCCGGCAGTGTGAGCTAACTCTAGGAGGTGAGAGCTTTGGCTGGGTTCTTTTAGTAGTGGCGTCGAGGGCTTATAACATTATCTTTGGTATGGAATGGCTGAATATAGTCCATGCTTAGATTGACTACATTAGGTGAAAATTGTGGTGCATCCACAAGGATGGGACAAGGTTTTCCTTCACCTGTGAGAAAGGATACTTTGCAGCACCAGATGGGCTTTTTCGGAGGAGGGTGCAAATGATCACTCATCAGTTTACTAGACATACCCTCAGAAAATTTGATATTGAGAGTCTGTGAAATCTTGTAGTGGCGGACCAATATGATGATGTCTTTCGTGATGATGTTCTGGGACTATCTCCTCACTGAGAGGTTGACTTTTACATCGAAATGTACCCTAGGATGACACCTACATCAACACCAGTATATTGGATGGCTCTGGTTGAGCTTTTTGAGTTACAAGTATAGTTGGTGGACTTGTAGAAGAAGGGGTTCATAAGAACCAATGTTTCTCCATAGAAAACATTGATTTTATTTTCCAAAAGGCATATAGAAGTTTGAGAGTTTATGTTGACTATCGGTACCTGAACCGGGTGACCATGAAAAACAAGTATCTGCTTCCAAGGATTGTTGATCTTTTCAATCTGCTGAAGGGACCTAGTTGGTTTTTGAACATAGACCTCAGATCAGGCTTTCATCAGCTCAGGGTACGTGATGAGGATGTGTAGAAGATAGTATTCAGATTTTGGTATAGACACTATGAGTTTTTTATGCCATTCGGTGTGACCAAAGCCTATGTTGTGTTCATGGGACTCATGAAAATGATCTTCCATCTATACCTAAATCACATTTTAGTGGTCTTCGTTGAAGAAAACTTGATATACTCAGTGTCGGATAGGGAGCATGCCTATCATCTGTAGATAGTCCTAGATACACTCTGAGAGCACCAGCTCTATGGTAAGCTCTCAAAGTGGCAGTTTTGGACACGGGATGTCCTTTTTTTAGTATAGGTTATCTTTGAGGCTAGATTTTCTGTGGATACGGTGAAGATTGAGTCTATGCTTTATTGGGGGCCACCTGGGAGTGTGACGGAGGTGCAGAGCTTTCTAGGGTTGGTTGGGTAATACCGAAGATTCTTACCTGACATTTCTAGAGTTGTGACACCCCTATCAGCATTGACGAAGAAGGGGCAACCCTTCATATAGATGAAGAGATGCCATCTGTGTTTTTAGGATCCAAGGTAGAAACATATGAGTGTCCCTATCTTGAGGCTACCAAAAAAAGGTGTTGTATATGTTGTATACTACGACACATCAGGGACCAGATATGGATGTGTCTTGATGCAGGAGCCAGTAGTGATCTCTCATGGTTCATGGAAGCTGAGAAAAAATGAGAAGAACTACATTACAAATTACCTAGAGCTAGAAACAATAGTCTTTGCCTTGAAGATTTGGTGACAATACTTGAGGGGTGAACGATTTACCGTTTACTCCGATCCCAAGAGTCTAAGTATATCTTATGACAGAAGGACCTAATACAGAGACTACGGTGATGGCTAGAGTTCATCCAGGACTATGACTTAGAGATAATATACCCTCCTGGGAAGGGAAACGTAGTGGAAGACGAACTTAGCAGGAGGTTTGGTTTAAACCTACTGAGTGAGGCGAGAGCGCAGCTATCCACGTACAGATATCATTTGTGGATAGAGATGGAGAATCATACCTCTAGTTTATGACCTTCACTCCCCTAATTCTTCAGCAAGTTCCGGAGGCACAACTTGGGGACATTGACTACGAGGCTCAACATGCCTAGATATCCTTTGGACATGCACCTGTTGGATTTTCTGAATTTGGGGAGCATGTCATATTCTTTAGAGGATGTGCCATGGTACCAATGGTGCTACGAGAGGAGGTGTTGAGGGAGTTCCATACGTCCACCCTAGCGGTACATCCACGTGTGGCAAAGATGTACCGTGAACTCTGGAGTCAGCACTGGTGGCTAGGAATGAAGAAGGCAGTTGCTGAGTTTGTTTCACGATCCCTCACTTTTCAACAAGTGAAGGTTGAGCATTAGGTTCTAGCAAGATTATTGCAACCACTAGAGGCGCTAGAATAGAAGTGTGATGGTATCTCCATAGACTTTGAGACCGGGATTCAATGTATATCCAGGGGACATGATTCAATCTAGGTGATCATTGACCAACTCACCATGTCATCCCACTTACTACCTATCTGAGAGTAGTGATATGTAGAGGGATTGGGACACCTATATGTACAAGAGATTGTATGACTTCACGGGGTTCCATCAGCGATCATCTATGACTATGACACACGTTTTACATCTCGGATGTGGAGGGGATTACAGAAGGCGTTCGGGACTCATCTTTGTTTGAGAACGGCCTTTCATCCAGAGATAGATGGGTAGATGGAGCGGACCACTCAGACACTGGAGGACATGCATTGTGTTTGCATCCTAGATTTTAGTCGTAGTTGGGAGGATCACTTTTCCATGGTGGAGTTCGCATACAACAACATTTATCACTCCACCATCAATATGGCACCATTTGAGGCCTTGTACGATGGACCTTTCATATCACCTCTATACTGGATAGACCTAAGGGAGTCAGCACTTATGGGTCCATAGTTGGTACGGGCTACCACTGAGAAGGTGCAGATCATCCAGGAGCTGATGTAGACTACACATAGCAGGAAAACGTTTTATGCTGATAAGAGACAGAGACATTTGGAGTTCGAGGAGGGAGACCATGTCTTATTATGGGTCTCACCTCCATTAGTTATGCAGAGATTTGGCTGATGTGGCAAGCTATATTTGAGGTTCATCGAACTATTTCAGGCTCTCAACCAAGTTGGCGAGGTGGCGTATCACCTAGATCTACTCCCACAGATGCATCGGTTGTATGAAATTTTCCACGTGTTCCAGCTGAGAAACTACGGGCATGATCCATTGAAAATTATTGACTAGATGGAGATGAACATTGATGATGGGTGATGTTTATAGAGGTTCCATTGGAGATTGAGGATCTACAAGAGCATTTCCTTCATGGATGATCAATTCCTCTGGTGCAAGTTCACTGGCAGCACCGAAACCTCCAAGAGAGCACATTGGAGTGGGAGGCTCAGATTCGTGCTTAGTACATCCATTTGTTTCCTTCATCTATGTTTTGTCTTTGGGGGTGAAATGCTCTAATGTGGGGAGAATCTAAAGCCTTGTATTTTCCATGTAATTTTTTTAGATTATATGGGCCTATTCTGAGGCTTCAAAATCTTATGGAGTTTGATTCGGAAGCCCAGTGTGCCCAAAATAGAATTTTAAACATCATTTACAATAATTTCGTTAAAAGTATGAGTGGGAAATCTTGACTTCTGAACCAGTGCTCAGAATTGAAATCTGACGGCACTGTTGAACTCGCAATGCCGGGATTCGCTTAAGGGAGGTTTAACCATGACCATAGTGGGAAGAAGAGGAATTTTTTTTGTGTTTATCATGGATGAATTAATAAAATAAAATAAATTTTAATTAATTTTTAAAACATCCTTCCACCTGACATATATGTTTTGATGGTTGGGACCACAGGGGCATTCGAGCATTTAATGCAGGAAATTAAATGCCCAGTTACACAATAGTTTTGTAAACACCCATCTTATGATTAATAAGGATAATTTATTAAACCAATTTATAAACCATTTAATCACATATTAGAGAGATAAACTCTAATGTGGGGTTTTGGAAAATTGTGGGAAAAGGTTTGTTCATGGGAGGATTATTGATGAAAAATGAATCCCCTCACCAAGGAAGAACTAAATAATGAAGATTGAGCGACATCGTTGGAGGCTTGATATGGGAATGACGAACGCATACACTTCATCAAATGCAGACGTTCTCCAATGATATTGAAGATTGGTTTCTAATTGGTTTAGTTTTAAAAGAATTTTTGAATATTATTCTTCCCTCATGTTATCAAGATAACGTGGAGGGTGCGGGCCAAACAAATAAAGCCTGGACCCTCCACTGCATTGTTAATCATTGCATTTTCTGTGTAATTCTTATTAGATTTAGACAGAACCCGAAAAATATGGTCCAGAAAAGAAGAGAGCGTCCCGGGGAGGCCGTTGATACCTTCATATGGAAAAACAGTCACCAAAGCTTACCCGGTGACCCACGGAAGACCACCAGCGCGATACCGATATGGCAGCTCAAGAAACCGGTGCCAGTGGGTGACAGCGGCAACCAGAAATGGCAGACCACAGATGAGATAGTGTTCCACCATCTCGCACCACTGGCAGAGAATGCTACAGCCAAAGTCGTGGCTGGTGAAGACGGTTGCCATCTTGGGCCGGCCGCGAAAGAAGAGGTTGTGTGTGGGCACCGCCAGAGAAGGTGGTCATGGATCTTCAACTACGGTGGATGAAAAGTGCAGCTAGCACCAACTAGCCATAGGAGGCAGAGCGGTGTGCAATAGGGCACCACTGGATGGGTGGATGCAGCTCCGATGTCATGGTAGCAGGGACCCGCTCCCTGCGGATCCCACGGGGAAACCTGGCTGCACAAAGTGGAATAGTACCAGGAAACAAATCACCATAGAAGTTTGAGAAGACCGAGGGGGAAGCTCCCCCAATTTCAGGTGGGGCGGACCCTGTGCCATCAGTCGTGCCCTCTGCTGGTCAGGCCGCGCCCCCAACTG
Source organism: Viscum album (assembly GCA_963277665.1). Taxonomy (NCBI): domain Eukaryota; kingdom Viridiplantae; phylum Streptophyta; class Magnoliopsida; order Santalales; family Viscaceae; genus Viscum; species Viscum album. The sequence continues at coordinate 449,152,889 of OY728160.1, forward strand.
GTGGGGCCACGCCACCCTACGGGTCAGGACGGAATGTGGCCTAGCAGGTCGAGCCTGCCACGGCCCAGCCTAGATGGGTCAGATGCGGACCAGGTCCGGGCGACCCGAACTGGGTTGGGTCAGCTCAGACTAGGTCGGGCCGAGTCTGTCTGACCGGTTCAGACAGGATCCAGACCCAACTAGGCCCAGTTTTTCTTAAAGGGACATAACATGTGAATCGAATGTCCATTTGAAAACTCGTCTATGGTGCTGGGATCCTTGGAGTGATACAGTCCTTTTGGTTTACTCCATTTGATTTCTGGAGAGAGTTGAAGTACAACCAGGTCGGATCGAACCCAAATCCAACCGGGCCCTTGGCATTAAAATTCACATTACTTATAGATTGAGTGCCTTATTGATGGGCCCTCAGTCGCATTGGAACCATTATGACATAGAAGTTACTTGGGATAATTTTTTAGGTACCTTTGAGGTGGTTGAGGTATGATTGATGGCTTGAGGAGAGGATCCTCTAGGAATCAAGCGTGCATAGAGCTGGAATGTAGTGGTTGGAAATAATTTTAAGAAAGAACACTGATCCTATGTGGGTCAGTATCTATCACTTCAATGTGGGTCATCATTTTTTGATCATATGTGGGTCAGCGCTCAATGATCCTAAGTTGGTCAGTGCTCACCGATCCTATGTGGTTCAGCATCTACAGATCATGTGTGGATTAGCAGCAAAGCCTCTTGGCAGAATAAGATGATCCGGTGATATGTCTAATCATCGGTACTTCGGTACTTATGTTATAACTGGTGTGAGATAAGTCTTTACCTTTGTGGTACTTTTACCTTCATGTTTTTACCTTTGTGATATTCTCCTTTCATGGATCAGTTGTGAAAATGGATTTAAAGTTGGAGCCTTTTGATTTTTCATGAATGAGATGTGTATATTTTGATAACATAGGTATATGTATAGGCATATATCTATGTAGAGTTGATGACTATTGCTTTTGGATTTTTGATTCAGGACTTGCTTTGTGGTATTTTCTTTTTAGAACTCTGGGAGACCGTAAGGGGTCCTTGGGTCCCTACTGAGGTTTTTAATACTCTCCCCTATATGTGCTTCGCCCACACCTTGTTGTGTATTTTGCAGATGATGAGAAGTTGGGCTGATACTTGATGGATCTAGGACAAGGTGGTGCAAGGAAGAGACGGGCTAACATGGGGTGTTGTAGATATGATATATACCAACCCTTCAGGTAGAATTCTGAGTGGATAGTCTAGGAGCTATTTTCTCTTTCAGTTGAACTTTTAATTTTCATGTGGGCTTGTATTCCAGCCTCTTTGCTTTCAGTACAATTTTTTCTACATCAGCTTAATTCATTTTTTCTTCTTGATGAGTTCTTGGTTTGTGTGTTTGTACAGGTTTAAATCCAATTCCATCATATTATAGGGATACATCTTTTTAGTGCTAGTCACCAACCCCTGTCCTATGGAATGAGAGCATGTGGTAGTCACAACATGGGCCGCAATGGATGGTTCGTGATAGATAATGGGTGATTGGGTAGTCAATGACTTAGATGATAGTGAACCAAAATTGATAGATTTATTTCTTTTTTTCTCTTGTGAATGTAGTTTTCATGCACCCAATAAGTTATTTTTTGTATTTTTATTTTCGAACATAAGCCATGGTAGACTTCCAACCATTATTGGTTCTGTGAATAGTATTGCAGATAAATCCATTAATAACCCTAGATATAGTTATTAGCAGAAAGGATGTATTTGATAGATACTCAAATTGCTAATGTTTTGAATAGGTTATTGGAACTGATATATATAATTTTACTAATTTCCATAACCATTAGGGATTTAAGGCAATATTCCACTCAATTTATGGTCCTCAATAGTGAAAATGAAGAGGTAAATAATGAAAAATTAATGTTATAAATGTGGATGCACTATAGGGTCTTTATATCATTTGTCATAAAATATTTTTACCTTTATTAAGTATTATGAACTATTTGATTTTGGATAGACTATCTCATTTATTTAACCATTCATATTTTTTTTATATCTTTCGGGAGAGGCATCCAGATCCGCAATATTTGATTATTCCAAATTGAGATAAAATATGTATGTATGATGTGTTTCATGTTTTTGAATGTATTATGTGGTAACAGTGTTTTATGTTCCAAAGGTGTGTTTTGTTATATTATATGTATTGTTGTAATGTAGTGCTCAATTGTGAATATGGTCATTAGATATACTATTCATGTTTAGATTAGATAACAGAAATACCCACACCAGATTCAAAACCTATAACCACCTGCATTATAAATTATATTTTGAAATTATTTTAAATAAACCAAGATAATGTGTTATAAAATAAAAAATTATTGTTATATCACCAAATATTCAAGGAATTCTCTTGAACTGATTGGTTAGTGACATTTTAGAGAAGTAACATAAGCATCTTAGTATAAATAATTATAATCACTATATAAAAATAACCCCATACTAGATATATTTTTTAATTTATCATAATATAAGAACATATACATATCATGATTAATGGAAATATAAGAATTCGGGGAGATCAAATTCTATTTAATGAATCATGTCAATATAGTATATGATTTAGATTAAAATAATGTAAAAAACATGGATACAGATGTAAATATTTGATAAAAATTTAATAGGGTAATAAGAAAAGAAAATATGTGATCAAATTTAATAACAATCATAAAATATATTTTAATCATATATAACCATTATTTTATCATTGAATCATTAAATGAATTCTGAATGTCAAAAATAAATTTCCCAAACATAATATTATTAAAATAAAATAAAATTATGGAGTATGGAACACAACTTAACTCAAAATTATTTTTTTTCTTGGGATAACTACTAGGGTACCATTTCTAGGCTTGGCCTACAACCGATGTACCTATTTAGGATTTTTCAACAACCCATGTATATGTTTGGTCATGGGATATACCCCTTTTTATTATTTCAAATTAGGAAACAACACAATATCTTTTTAAATCTCTTATGATTTAAACATTAACCAATGAATTAGAGGGAGATAATAAAATTCAACAGTAAATCATCCATACATATTTTTGAAAGTTGACAAAAATATATTATTTGATAAAGAAACAACGGACATAAAATATGATTGACAACAACTAAAGATAGTACCAAAATATTTTCCATATATGCAAAAACTAAATATTCCAAAATTTTAACCACCAAAAAATAGTATTTTATGAAATATTTTAGAGGGTGATTTGGAAAAATATTTTATATGGATGTAAATCCTTTTTGGATAATGTCCAAAATTTTATTTAATCTATAAAAAATTTTCCAAACAAATTAACATTGTCATGAAACAATATTATTCAGATCATATTCAACATTTATTTCCAAAAATGTGAAGTGAATATTTCCAAAAATAATTATTCAAATAGTGTCATACATCGATGTTCTATAAAATGATTTTAGCTATATCAAAATGAATTTGTAATTTAAGATAAATAATTTTGTTATAAAATAATTAAAAACCAATTTAATATTTTGAAATACCATTGTTGTATACCATCATTTTACAAACATTACTAAAACATTTATTTGGAGAATAATAATTTGAAACATGGTGACCACATTAATTAATTTTTAATGATGATTCAAAATAAATTAGATGGGAATTTTAAGGAAAGATACAAATGGATATATATGATATCTCATCACTAAATAATGATGAGTTTTATTCAATTAACATTATAAATAAATTTTAGAATAATTTGATTATGAAAAGATAATTTTATTAAAAAAACATTTCATTTATTCAGATAACTGAGAGAATATCAGATGAAATTGTAATTCAAGAACATAGGGAACATATAAGAATTATAATCAGGATGATACTTTATAACTCCCCTAAAGAAGTTTTGAGTTTCCAAAATCTCTTATAGATATCATAGTTCATGAATTAAAAAAAATTCAAATGGGAATTATTTTATAAAAATTTAAATACCTAGAAGGAAGAAATAAAATAAAAAAGTTCAATCAAATTTTATAATGTACCCATCATATTTGAAATAATTTCATGAAGAACAATTATTTCTCAATGAAATGGAATTGATTTATGAAAAACCCATCAAAGTTTTAGAGATTTTTAATAAATCCCCGTTAAAATATTAAGATATAAATGTTATTTAAATTTTCAAGATTAAAATGTATATCATAATATAGTATATAAATTATTTTGTTGATGAATAATACAAAACATATCTCAGAAATTGGCATTTGAAATCAAAACCATTACCTTATATCCGGACATCCATGAATGCACCATAACATCAGGTATAAAGAAATAAGTATAAAAAAATTATATTAAAACCATATTATTACCAATAAACATTTATAAATTTCTTCTATAATTAATGTTTATGTGTACATTATTAGTTTTTACCATTTTTTCCACAACACGTCTATATAATTTTAATCATTTATACTAGAATCGTAAGAGTATTTTCAATGATCATCTAAATATAATTATTAATATATTACTCATGTTACTATATTTTATATTTTATCACCATTTATTATGATTCAAATTTCATTCCTAAGTTTTTCATTTTTTATCCCTGAAGAAGAAATTAATAAGGAACCCATTTCAATGATTCTTAATGAATGAAATGTGTTTTATTAATTAATGATTTAAATATTAACATAGACAATCTGGAACAAAAAAAATAATAACAAATATATTGAATCATATAATAACAATAATTTCTAAGAATAATATTTTATTATATAACTTCATATAATTATCCTGGTAGTAGTTAATCAGGCAAAAAAAAATGAATGTACTATAACTAATTAATGATAATTTAATAGTTAATTTCCTATAACACAACAGCCAAGAAATAATGATATTATTTATTGTTAATTACTATAATATAGTATAATTGGAAAAAAAATATGAAGAAGTTAATTCTAATAAGTTTATTATATTGAAAAAATATTCCAGCTTCCTCTTTGTATGATCATTTTGAATGAATAAATTTTCAATGGTCGGTCATTCCTCATGTAAAAAATAGGTTATTAAATTGTTGATACTAACACAATTATGATTTCCTAAAATATTAATTATCATATAATAATATTGATATAACCCTATAATATATGAGGAAATGAATTGAAGAATGCATTGTTCCATGAATGTTGTAGTTTACATATATACATGGATGTTGATTTCATTTTCCATATAATAGATTAATATTGATTACATAATGATCCTCTATAGAATCATGTAGGTCGACTGTCGTTGGAAACAATGACACATAAGAAACATTTTCATATGTGAACTAAATCATATCCAACTGTGATCTTTATAACTATAACCCTTTTGAGTGAAATTGTACATAATACCATTATTCATAAATTGGGGAAGGGAAATATAATAATGTTTGATATCTTATTATCAGTAATGGTAAACCATTGATATAACAAAATAACCTGACCAAAATGGTATAGGAATAGGAGAATAATGTTGGTAAATGATACATTTTATATCAAATATCATAAAAATGAGAAATGTAATAAATATTTGAATCTAAAAGAAACATAAATCATAAAGTATTCAAATTACATAATCCATGATTTCGTAAATTTTCTAAAATACATATATTTGGGAAATATACATTATCATTTAATGTATCATATCAAGGATACCCACCCAGATATTCATAACATGTTAATCTTGGCCTAAACAACTGTGCAACTACTTTGGACATTGTATTACTCCCCATGTACTATAGTTTTTTGTATGTGATAACCTCCATTAAACCCTATTTTTATTTGGGATTGGGAATCCCATACAATTACCCTATTATATCATAAAAAATTAATCATTACCAAATGAATTGTAGGGATACATAATTCTTCACCCACACTAATGTAATTAAAATCATATATATATGTTCCATGTGATCATGAAACATTCATTATAGCATAACCCATTTATGTTAAATGAGATTCATGAAAAAATAATCACAATATTAATCGTAAAAATGAAATCAGTTTTGTAAACATTTAATAATTAAATTTATAAACTATCTTGGTAAATATTATGGATGGTATAATTAGATCATATATCTAATATGTAACATGTATAATCAGGGTATGTTGACATTTTTGAAATTAAATACATCAACATGATAGAGAATAAGTTTTTTCCTATGACAGAAATAGAATAGATTTTCCTTAAATAATATCTTTTGTTATCTTAATTTTATAAAGAGAGTAAAATGATAGGAAACCATTTAATTTCATTATGTAACGTGAGGGTAATAAATTTAATGGGTTTCTTATGATGTAGATAAATAAATTTTATATTTGAAATAATAATCCTATACACCCTTGATAAACGTTCATATTGTAATATATAACATTTACCACCTTAATATGTTATGAATCATATTACCAAATAAAGATAAAAATTATATGGATTTGTATATCCCACAATTAAATTTCAAATGATCAGAAATTTAATTCATGGTTAATATATTCACCACACAAAATAAGCAACAGGGGTATATGGATGTCTCCCACAAAATTAATAGTGATATGGAAACCCATTACCTCAAGTGTTGATTTTGTTCATACACATTCAAAAAACCCCTACAATAAAAATAGGTATATTAAAATTATATTACAGAACCATACACTTATATATCAATCCAGTTATGATTTAATTTTATAATTATATCACCCCTTTATTAACAATTCTATGATAAAATCACGCTTTTGGGTAATAAGTGCTTCATTTTTAATGTTTTATTAGATTGGTTGTTTTGGTCCTTGTACAATGATTATGGTTCCGTAATATATATATATATTATTAATCATGATATAAATATTATATATATTATATATATTTATATTTACATCCACACATATAATGTATAAATAGAATAACCAATTAAACTATTCAGGGAGATAGTAGGTCTACGTACGCATGAATTTAGAATCAATTTTTTTTATGGATGCCAAGAAAGGTAAATTATATTTAAAAATTAAACAATTATAGTCATATATATATATATATATCATTTATCTACAAAAACTACATATTTATTACCATCCATTTTAAGAGGAAACAAAAAAGGAATCACATCACTTTGTGGGGGAGGGGGCTAGTCTACACATATGCACATGGGGCATTATCATTTTTCAAATAATTGGATGGTAAAAATGTATCTATGTTATCATAATCCATATTAATATTATTTAATAAATATAACATATTTTAATTAGATCAATAATTATATCTAGCTATGACATGTGTAATGGGAATATAATTTCATCAGGTTCTGGAGGGTATAGTCCACAGTACACATGATCAATGATTTTGTTTCCCTTTTAATATAGTAGGATATAGATATAAGTTATTTCATTAAGATAATAACATATCAATTTATAGAAAACAATTTTTTATTGTTTCAAACTATTTTGATAAATTTATAAGGATTAGGAGGAAGAAATAAAAAAACTATCAGATAATAATTATAAGGACCCATGCATTTTTGTAGATAAATATAACATAGTTTTAGATGAATATTCCATAAATTTTGTAAAAAATGAATAAAGATCATTATATATTAGTTTATCTCGATATATAAATAAAATTTTCTTTTTTAATGAATGATCCTAAATATCTCCCACAATGATCTTTTCACATACTACACTTCTTAATAATTACCTACATAAAATATTCTTCATAACCTTGGAAAGATAACATAAGAATGGGTGTGCTTAGTTTCTAAAAAAGGGTAAAAATATTATATATCATTCTATGATTTTTTGAATGAATAATATAAGAATATGGGAATGTGATCTGGAATATAACCTATAAAGATAGTACCAAACTTTTCATAGATCATAAACAAGAGTCATTCTATAAAACATTAACATTTTAGATAATATGGGCTTATGTGTGATAAATCATAATAAATAAACAGTAAAATTTAATGAAATGTTATTAATGTGTGGATCAATCATTAATATAGAAAACATTTCATATGTTAGGGTTAACTACCAAGACCATCAACATAGTGGATTCTGAATCATCACCTATTTCCCATTACAGATTATGACACACCTATATCTTATAGTGGATCTGGACTCACACAATACCCATAGTGTATCGAGAAGATATAATTTTTTCCAATTTTTAGGTCATGATATATAAACCATTAACCTCTTCATTTTAGGGATATATAGTTCTCATCCATCTCTTAATGAAAACCATAATTATTTTGTTACATAATAGCATAAAACATTTAGCATATCATCATATCATTATTTTTTAATGAAAATGGGTTTCATAATAATTTAAAAAATTCACCATAGAATAAACAATGATAAATAATTGTTTATAAACATTTCATTGACATAAACATTAACCATTCAGATATTTAATAATGATGGTATCGTTCAATAATATACTCATAAAATCATATATAATACCAATGGATCTCATCTTAGATGGAAAAAAATTTCAAAATATAACATAGAATATTTATAAAGGAAAAAAATCCATTACAATATGAAAAATAATTTTTAAAACTTAAAATATTTTCAAAATAAAAATCATTGAAAATAACATCGGAAAATTATAGAGGAAGACTTAAAATCATTTAAAACATTTCTCGAGGAAAATATTTTTTCCCAAAATAAAATCAATATAAGTCCATAAAATAAATATGTAATACATTTCATTAGAAATTTATACTGTTACATATAATTTAATCATTAAAAATTTAGTTTCCAAGATAGTGGAAATTGTGTTCATGTCACACAAGTTTAAAAAAAATCCATTTTCATTTCTGGTAAAATCCAAACAAACATTTTTTTTTCATAAAATTAGTGATGATTCCCTTGAAAAAATTAGTAAAAAGGTAATGAAATTTTAAAAGTAAAATTAAAAAAATATAGTGGAAAACTAATCAAATTGTTAATATATTTTTCAAATATATGTGTAATGCCCCCGACTTGGGAACCACAAAACAGGTGCCCCAAGCCGACTCATCACATGAACTCAAGCATGTTTCCCCATAGGCCAGACGTTCCTGAATAGCTGCAAGGGTCTAATGAGTCACACAGGAATACTATATCCTCTTTTCCAAAGTAATCGACAATATAAAACAAAATAAATAAAAGGTATAATGAAATTCCCAATAATCATACAATCCAAACACCACCCAACTAGGTAGAACCATAATTCAACATTAATAATGTCATGAAATACTAGTAATCAGATGTGAATAATACCCAAAATAATTAAAAATTAAATTCCCCAAATAGGTCCAGACACTATTTCTAGATTCTTCCCCTTGTACATCCTAAGCCGAACTCGACATCCTAGTGTAGGTCCATTTTCCTTTTCCTGACCTGCAATAATGAAATCTTCCAGATTACCCAATGGTAGAACGAGCATGGTTTGCATACAAAACACAGTAGGCCACCACCAATGATGTCTGTGAAATATCCAAACTAATAGATAACGCATGAAAGTACAAAATAAGAGGTAAGTAAACAAGGTACATCACAAGTTCCATTGGTTAACAAGGTAAAACTAATTAATGACTTGCATTTATCCCAATTCCAGTTGTTATCATTCTTTACTACATAATAAATTTTTAACACATGATCTTTAGGTTAGTGATATAAATCATATAACCATTGTTCTAAGGTAATAAATCACTCTTCATTAGAGAAAAAATTCAACTCCCTATCTCAATAGGGATACCAATATCACATAAACAAAATATTCTCACCTCGAAGCCTCAGCCTGGTTGGATGAAACTATTTGGGGAACATAACCTATGTCCCCTTCCCTTACCCATGAAATTTTGGGTGGATTTCACTACCTCAGTATACCTCAACCCATTGGAATATATCCTCATTTCAATACCCCACTCTACCAAGCCATGTTCACATGCTTACTTATCCAATCACCACAACCATACCATAGCACAACCAAGAAAAAACTTTTCCATTAGAGATAAAAATACAGAACAAAAATCTTTGGAAATAATACTATGTCATTACCCATTAATACATTTTCCATTTACAATTCACATCTATTTAGAAAAATTCCAATTCTCATGCCTTAATTCCTAATGTGTATTCAAAACAAGTATTGCTTATCCAATATTCATCTATTACCATATACTAACCCATTTATGCTACTTATCATTTCAAAATATTTTACCAACTTATGTACTACAAGTAAAATTCTCATCGCACAAGGAACAACACCTTTATTATATTCAACCCTATAGGTGTACCCCATAATACCAACTATTAACTCGTTCCACATATTTATCCATTTTCAATTTCGTAATCCAATTAAAATTTCACTATTTAATATGAACCAATACACTTAAGAATTTCTAACGAAAAATTCATTGGACAATCAATATAATCTTATTCGACCTAATTATCCCATTTTTCATGTCATGCTTAACAAACCCATGTGACCAAATCACTCACGGAAAAACTAACATCATACCATTTAAAACTTCACGAAACCTTACAAAAATGTTCTTCATAGGTAACACATTATTTCACAACAACCCATCAATTAAACATATCCCTTTTTAGGTCTGAAAATTTCCACGCACCATATGGGTGGTCCTAAAATGGTCATGTCTTCCTCTACACATCCCACATGGATCATGAAGGTTTCAATTGGTCACATACACTCCCATTTTAAAAAAACATCTAATGAATCTAAGAACATAATTAGGGGAAAATAAAACAAATGATTTAATGAACAAATCTAAAATAGAACTATATGACAACACATGTAGACCACCTACCTCGAATTTGTTAATGAACACACTCTTAATAAAGTCCATATATTATGATTCAACCACCCTTTAAATCTTTAAACTAAACTTCATTGGAAAAAAGAGGATTTTATCACATTAGATGGATAGGGAGAACTCAAAACCCTAATATGGAAAAGAGAATCAAGGAGATGAATAGACATACTTAGAGCTTAAATCTGCAATCAACGGCACTCCAAATGGCCAATAGATGAATAAGATTAATCCATGGGAGGACTTGTGGTTTTTGGGATGTCGCTAGGGTTCCAAGAAGGATGAATGGAGGAAATCTTGAGTGAGCCTTAAAATAATGTAATGTCAATTTTTTAATTTTTCAAACTTTTCTATGTCGTATCATTTATTACATGGTTTTCCAAACAGTTCTCAAACCATATGGATGCTACTTTCCAAAATCACCCCTTCACAAGGTTACCTTGGATACCCACACAATTTTCTATAAAAGTGAGAAAATTGTTTAACATGACTAGAAACTCTTTTTTCATCCTTTTTCATACTCTGAACCCCCACAACACCCCTGAGTGTTCCCATTATCGTGGTGAAAATAATTTGACCACAATAATGGACTCGACTGAAACATAAACATAGAAATATAATAAGATAAAATATTCGAGATCTTACAACCACCCTAGCTTATAATAACTCATCCCCATGATTCTCTTCTGGTGCATTACTGAGCTTCTTCAACAATAGATCATGCCACTAAGAATACCTATCCATTCCCATTTTACAATGTTTCATATTGAACATTATTAATATATCATAAAAGTGAAAAAAGACATGGTCATGGCCAACAAAACAACCTCACCACAACTTGAAACATTAACTGAATACTCTTCAAGGATGAATCAACTTTATCTATACCCCACCACTAGAAACTCTTAGAGAAAACAAAGGAAATAGTGGCTAATTCAAAGTAGGTGAACCATTTCCCATCACGTCATCCCATTACTGATAAATCAACTAGAACCACATCAGTCTGATCCACTTCATAAATCATGAACCAACTCACAGGGTGTCATTTTCCACTATTTTTTCCAAATCAAATGGTTACCAAACTCAAAATCTCCCAAAGGAGAATGTGCGGTCCATTAAACCAGATTTCCCAAATTATTTTGAGTCACCAGTATCAAGGAAAGATCACATGAATATCAACTCATTTTTCACATAACCTAATGTGTTCCTACTCACTATGCTCCAACATCCATAGGTAATTAACCTAAATTGGAATCCAACTGCACTGTTGAAACCATCCGGGAGGACATCACCACACTATCCATTAATGGATAAGATTAACATGACCTCACTAAGATAAAACCTCATTTCAAAAAAAAACTTTCCTGCAATACATGAACCCATAGGTGGGTGACATTCACCATACCCATTCATGTTTACCCTCTCTGGTCAAACCCCACAAGGATGGATTGTCCAAGAACACCCACCTTCCTTTGATGGTAAACTACCCCTTTCTAGACTTCCCATGGTTCTTAATAACATAGAGCCTATCATTTTCATCCCACGCACCCACTGAAGTCATTCCCTTAGTTTTAGTATAATTTTATCTTCAGAGAATTATTTTCCTCGAGACCATTATTGGGATTCACTCATTGCATGTCACCACATCACCTGGGCGATGTTCAATCAATTTCAAGACTTTCCAAAGCCACCCTAGAATAGTTACCTGAGTATAAACCAAATATTTTTTGGATTTGTAGAACACAACCTATTTTACCACGACATGTTTTCATACCCTACCAAGACTATCTACGACTTCATTACAAGTTTCACAAGATTCAATGTGAATAACCATGAGCTCGAAGACTACACATTCCTCATCATTCACCACATCCAAGGCCCACAATTAATCTCTGAGGAACCTAACATGCACCTCACATGATCCTCATTGGAATCCCAATACCACTACACCAACTTGATGTTCTCCTCTCCACATCCGAGATTGACTTATCACTTCACACCTTATGAGTGTCGTTACCATTACTCTCTATGAGAGAGTACAACCACCGTGCCTTGCACCCAATCATAAGATTACCCCAAAACATAGACATGGATATCTAGATCTTTTAAAAAATATAAAAATGAACATCACCTAGTTCTCGTTCCATGCTTCCATTAATGGCATACATGGTTTTTATAGACATTTTCTCCTTCCTAAGGACTTCACACAAAGCCACATGGGTCGTAAATCCCATCATCAACCTCCACATATACCATTTCCATTAGCATAAAATACATGATGTCCCTCAACAAACCAAATACCTTAAATCTCTTGGCATAAATCTAGATCTTCTCAATGTACCAGGGAAGATATCAAGATATTGGGAAAGATCATCACTAGATGAGGTACACTAATAAGTTTTCAAAGAAAATGACCATAAACATATCCATATCTAATGTTCAACTATGGGACATCCTGACCAGCCCAAGATCTCGGGATCCCCATCCAAATACATATCATCTACACTTAACCACTACTGCTTAGGTCTGATTTCCAACCAAGTCTTTCCACTACTCCATGACCAAATCTCCAGGCATCCTTGACTGAGGCTTTATATGGAACTACTTCCACTACACTGCTCAAGTTCTTTCGATGTGTCCCTGGTATCTAACACCCGAATCACAATGGTCAACCACACTGATCAAGCCAAAGGTATCTCAAAAATCACCCTTTACCTGTGTATAGCCCATCACTTTTTTACTTATTTAACCATGCATCATGTTTATTAAACCTCATAATATTAGTGTTATCCTATTCATCTCACCCAAAAACCAAACTGTTCATTAGAAAAAATTCATCCACATTAACACCCTCACCTCGGTTGTCACCATCAAGTAAAAGCATGTAACAAAACATCAACCACCTGTGTATGTAATGATCAAAAACAACTTCAAGCCCTCCATTAGTCATCATCCAAATAGTTGTGTAATTAATCCATATGATACAACATATAGAAACAAAACATACCTCTTATCACAAACACTAGGGTTCCCTTAGGAAGTAACTAGTCAGAACTATATCATTTACTAAAACTAAGTGGAACTTAGTATGCATTGACAACAACTCTGAAGCATCTCCCATGTTTCATATTTCGAGGTATCTGCACCATTGTGCTAACCTCCCGTGAGGTCCCCCTTGATTTTATGAAACTATCATCTCATAAACACAACTCGAGTGAAACAACCTACCATCATCAATCACACTTAACCCTCTAGGCCAAACTCGCACCATGAAATACTCTGAGTTCCACTATAAATTTCTAAAACATCTACATGTGCCACACACACCCAAAAGCACTGGAAGCCATGTCTGACCTCTCTCATAGGTAACCATGAATGTTGAATGATACCATATCCCTATATTGGATTCACAACCATGAAAAGACATTAGTCCTCTATTAAAACCATAAATATCGCAATAAGAACCAAGAAATGCTCATTAATGGAAGTATCACCACAGTTCTTCTTCACACTATTCCTAGCGCACCCAACAAAAATTTACTATAGGTTCTGTACAAATGGTGTACACATTCATCAGCACTATGAGCAAAAACACCTCCCCATGATTCAAAATGCAGCTTGTAAGGTCTCTACTCACAAGGTCATTAAGACATAGGCACCATCTGTAGGGTCTAGCATGCAATCTGAACGGTCACGAACCACAGGTGGTTCCACACCCAAATTACCGAACAATTCCTCACAACCCAAAGGCCACAACCATACCAAGGTTTCCCTAAATTCACCACCTAGTCCATATCTAACTTAAAAAACCACACAATTTAAATCTAATGTCTCAAACTAGGTTACTCTCACTGGCCCAAACCTCACATACCATGTACAAAACGATAATAAAAATAATACCCACTTTTTAACTAAATAATTATCCTTTTAAACATCTCGTTCACTCGATGATTCCATGAATTACTGACATGATTAAAACATAGATGGAATTGATCTCACAATATACTCTTTTAAACAACCCATTAGTCATACTCTATCTAATTGGTAATCATCACACATAGAACACTAACCTCTCCCATACCTACTATTAGTCATGGTCAATATGCAGTAACTAATTTACTAAGACACAATTCCTTCATCAACACCCCTTCTCACTGATTCCTCTTGTATAACATGTCATTTACTATTCTAGAAATCAAAGAAACATTTACTACTTATCTCAACCAAAAAATTTAAAATGGTCCCAATATTTCATTATACATGATATTATTTAACATTTCATTTTTATTTTTTTCATTCACCCACTTACATTACCATTATTATGAATCATTCTATTCGAATTTTTCAGTGAAGTAAATTTCATTTGACTTTATATTCCCCGGACACCCATCATATTTGTGTGCCTAAAATGATGCATGCCTCCTATATCTTTAGGTGCCCAAATTGAAGCATGAACGCACAAACTCATGCCATTGTAAAAATGAGGTTAATATCATAAATAAGTCAAATCACACAAAATGTGCATCACCCATTAGTGAAATATCATTCCATTGTAACAACATCTATCAAGAACAAAAATTCCCACCAAAGGTGACTTTGGATTTCCCCTGTATATGGGTTAGATACTCCTAAGAAAGAGCTCACTACTAAGACTCGACACATCCTAACCTCCTATATACCATCCCCAAATAGTAATAATGTCAAAGTAACCTCATTATGATACTAAATTTTAACTTCCCTGACCAAAGAGCCACAAAGTCGGTTCCCCGGGATGAGTCGCTGCATGACCTCAAGTGCCCCTCCCCATATGCCAGAGGTTACTGACTAGCATTAAGTGTCTAATGAGTCATGCGGAGAGACTATACACTCATTATCAGATTAATCCACAACAGAACCCAATATAAATTTCATAAACAATGAAACAACCAATAATCATACCAACAAAACATCACTTAGTTGCATACAACCATAATTCATCATTAATAATGTATTGATATACTAGTACTATAATGTGACTAAAAACCAAAATAATGAAAATGACCAATCCCCAAATGGGTCCCGACTCTATGTCCATATCCTTCTACTTGTATATCATATGCCCAACACAACATCCCATTGTAGGGACTTTTCCCTTTTCCTAACCCACAACCCATAAATGTTTTCGAGTACCCAAAGGTTGCTCGGGTAGGGTGTGAGTAAAAAACTCAGTAGACCATTACCATCTGTGTCAAAAAAATATCCAGTCTGATATATAGTGCATGCAAGTACAAAAAAAAATTGTATGTAATCAAGGGATAGTTCATATTCCATTGTTTAACAAGATTCAATTAATTTATGACTATCATTTATCCCAATTATTTTTCTTATACAATCATTACTACATAATCTATTTTAAACACATGCTCTTTGGTATAGGTATATACATAATCTATACATGGGTCTAAGGAAATCAATCACTATGAAAATGAGAAATAAGTCAATATGTTAATCACTAGCTCTACACATATCACATCAACACATTATCCTCACCTCGAATCCTCAGTCTGGGTGGATGCAATCATTAGGGGAATAGATCCTTTTTCTGCTTCCCTAACCCTTTCATTTTTTTTAGGTGGAGTTTAGAGATTCAGTCTAACACAACTTTTAGTCATATAGCCTCATTTAAATACCCAACTTGAATAATCCATGTGCACATTCTTACTTGTCCAATCACCACAACCATACCATAATACAACTACACATAAACAAGGCCATTAGAGATCCCAATACAAAAAAAACAACATGGGAATTAATACTATTCCATAACCCATTAATACATTTTCCATTTACAATTCATACCCATTTTTTCAAATTCCCATTATTGTTCCTTGACTGCTTAAGTGCCTCCAACAACCCCTATGACTTAGATAATATTCATAAATTACCATATATTCACTCATTTATCCCATTTATCATTTCACAATCATTTACCCACATATTCCCTACAAGTATAATTCTAATCTCCCAAGGCACAACCACTTTATTATATTCATCCATTACGGATTACCCCATAATACCATGTGATAAATTGTTCCACATATTCATTCATTTCCCATTCTATTATCCAATAAAATATTCAACATTTAATATTAACTAATCCTATTAGGAGTTTGTAACCAAAAATTCATTGGAAAATTGACAAAATCTCATTCGAACCAATTTTCCCATTTTTCATGTCATTCAAAAAACACAATGTGCACTTATCAACCTAGGAACAACTAACATAATTCAATTTATCACATAACTAGAACTTTATAATATGTTCTTCATAGGTTCCACATTATTACTCGGCTACCCTTCACTTAACACTACCCCTTTCACTATTCATAAATGCCAGTGCACCCCATGGGTGGCCCTAAAATGGTGAAGTAATCCACTTCACATCCAATGGGGGTTGTGAGGGTTTTAATTGGTCACATAGTCATTCCTTTTTACCAAACACTCTAATGGAACCAGGAAAACAATTAGGTAAAATAACAACACAAGATTTAATTCACAGATATTAAATAAAAAAATGGGATAATACTTGTAGAGCAGATACATCGACTTTATTGATGAACGCACTACTAATTGAATCCATAGATATGGATTCAGCCACCCTTTGAGGCCTCAAACTAAAACTCGCCAGAATTGGAGGGTATTTTAGCTTTGGTTAGAGAGGGGTGAAACCAAAAACCTTAATATGGAATGGAGAATCAAAAGCATGATTAGACACACCTAGAGAATTGATCCCCAACCAATGACAATCCAAATAGCCTAGCGATGAGGGAGATTGATGCATGGGAGAAATTGAGGATTTTGGGACTTCAATAATGTTCTAAGGAGGAATAAAGGATGAAATTCCAAGGGATCCTTAAAATCCTGTAATGGAAATTTGGTAATTTTTTAAAATTTTCTAGGCTGCATGGTTTAACCACACGATTTGTCAAATCGTGCACAAAACATGCAGATGCTACTGTCAGATATCACCCCCTTCCCACGGTTCCATGGTATTCTAGTACGTTTTTCTCAAACCATGTCCAAACCATGTAACATGCCTAGAAACCCCTTTTTCTACTTTTTCATGCTCAGAAACCCATGAACTCCCTCGATCATTCTGATGATCATGGGGAGACTAATTTGACCCCATGAATGGTATAATCTAAATCCTAAACATTTAAATATCTTAAGATAAAAATATTTGGGATCCTATAACATGTATATTAAATAAAAAAGGTTTTGTAGCACACATTAAAATAAAGAACATTTTTTAGAAAATTATTTTTTTGAAGTCTTAAGTACCGAGAGAGAAGGAAATGAATGGAAAATGTATTATAATGAAATATTAAAGGGAAATGAAATTTAATGATTTTTAAAGGATATGGATCATAATATTTTATCATCTAAATCATAACTATAAACAATCTTGCGAAACAATGAAATTGTATCATGAAACCATAACCACTTTAGTAATATTGAATTATATACACAATGAAATAATAAAATTAAACGAAACATTAAATATCATTATAATTATTAAATTAAAGATATTTAATGTCCAATGGTCTGAATATACCCCTCATTAAATATAATAGTTTCATCATATAATTTATGTCCCAAATAAAACAAATTTAGAAAAAATTATCCAAATGATTTGGAAGAATTTTAACCGTAAACCCCATGAGATAGATATCATAAAATTGATTTCTAAAATACAATAATATTGATGATAAGAATCATAAAATAAATTCATTTTCATTATATACACCACATTAATGAATTAAGTGGGGATATTTCATGCGTCTAATAGAAGTATATAGTAAGATGGAAATCCCTTACCTTAAGTCACAAATTACTCCTTAAATGCTCAAACCTCATGTATAATATACATATGTCCATATAAATATATTATAGCACCATAATTAAATATATAATAACATTTAATATTTACATATGACTATTTATTACTCTTTTATTATCAATTCCATGATAACATCTTCTTTCGGGTAATAACTATTCTTTTATGTATGTTTTAATTTAGTATTTATGACCCCTGTATATTGATCAAGATTTAATAATATAATTAATTTTAAATATTTAATAAATGAAATATATATTTAATATATATGTATTTCTATTAATCCATTAATGTTAGAGATAAAAATTAATTACATCGTTCATAGAGACGGTATGTCGTACGTATTCATGAACATTTTTTCCATTTTATTATCGGATGAAATTAAAGACAGGTAAATAAGATATTAGAATTATATAACATATATTATTTAATATATATCAAATAAATAAATTTATTTATTTTTTATTTCCTCCATCCAATTAATTAGTGAAAAAAAAATTGTATTACTTTGTGACGTGGTAGTCCATTGTACACACCAATGATATTATCTTATACCCCATAGAATGTAATGTAAGAAGGTACATGTGATTTAAAAATTAAAGGAGTATTATTCTGTTACATATATCATATTAATTTATTAAATATATCCTTATTACCATCCATGTAAAATATATATGGAAAAAACATCACATCATTCTGTGAGGCAATTATTCTCTATACACACGAGTGGCCTTATTGTTTTCTAAAAAATTTGAAGATAATAAGGTTTATGTGGTATTATAATACAAGATCTGTAAGAATATCATCAAAACCATATTTAAATATTGAATCCATAATTATATCCATATGTGAGATGTGTCGATGGAAAACAAATAAAATTGGTGAGCGAGGTAGTAGTGTGTTGTACATAAGAATGATTTTTTCATATCCCATTTGATTGAATATGATATGTGTTTTCGTTGTTAAATTATTATAATAAAATCTAATAAAATGGTATAAATGATTTATTTTATATCATAATAATTAATTAATATTTGATGGAGTCATAATAATTATTAAAAGTTGAATAGTTCAAAACATTACCTCTTATTTGGACATCTTTTTTAGGTATAACCAAAAGTCTTACTAGATTAAAATCTTGATATTATAAATGACTATAAGATGATGGTATGGTATTATGGAATAAATTTTGGTGTGTATTTTTTAACCAAATGGATTTGTATGTGTGAATAGAAGATTACAGGTGGTGTCATTTTACATGTGAGGGGAGTGGTGCACTTGTAATATTTGAAATAAAAATTGTGTACCCATGTTTTTCACATTTAAAAAGGGATAAAATATTTTAAATTATAGAACCATTGATGTGATAAAGAATAAATATTTACAAAAAATGGGTTTTTGAAAATTTTATATACCAATTTAACCCTTATTTTGTTTGTTTAAACCCCTGGTACACACATTTTCAACATAAATGTGATGAGTAGCATTTTTAGATTTTAATATTCATTATCAAAAAAAATTAAGTTAAAATTTCAGATAATTTAATTTATTATAATTATAAATATTGAATCAATTATTCCAAATTCCATTAAATGAAGTAGATGATGTGAATTCTAAATTATCCATGTATACGAGAGTGAAACGGTTTTCAGAATAGAAATTTTTACAAATTTTTCAATGTTTTTATATGAAATTTAAAAATAAAATTGAAAAAAATTAACTAAATTGAAAAAATATATAAAATAATAAAAATTTTACTTTTATAAAAATTTTAAAATAATTTGGATGTTTTTAACTTTCATTAAATTAAATGAAATTTCATAATAAATATAATTATTTTTCAAAATTCATAAAAAAATTAATCTTTTCCAAAAAATCTCAAAACATCAATCCAATATAAATATTACATGATTATTTTGAGAATGTTTAATTTTTTCAAAAAAAATATACAAATTTTTAACAAATTTATTTTAAAATACTTCAGAAAAATGTGATAAAACAAGTTTTTTAGAAAAATAAAATTTAAAGAATAAAATTATATTTATTATTGTCTCTAATCTAGAAAACCAATAAGATGAATGTAAAAAATTTAGTATATTACACAATATAGATCTTTCTTTAAAAAAATTTACCAAAATTTATTTTCAAAATTATTTTAGGCATAACAATTTCATGTTCATAAAAATAGTTTTTGATAATAGATTTCATTTATTTTCAAACAATTATATTTTCATTAATAATTAATTTTTCAAAAAATTATTAATTTTTTATTTATTCTTAAACAAAATATTTTCATAATTTACTTATTACTATTAATATGACGACCCATGATTAACATGCATGGAAATTAAATAATTTTTTATCAACAATTAGTACATTACTAAAATATATTTTTGAGGACTGTAGTACATTCCTTATAAGGGACCTGGTTTCCCCATAATCCTTTATTGGATTGGGTTTCCACAATTTATATAGAGGATGAGGTCTCTCCATCTACCCATATTTGATCTGGACACACCGGATTCCCATTTTAGATTAGGACACACATGTTTCCTATTTTGTATTATACTCATCAACTTGTTTCCCATCATTATCTAATTTGATGAAAATCGTTTCCCAACATATTGGTAGTATATATAAGTCCCACCCTTCACAGAATAAAATGATAAAAATTTCCTCATATCATGTCCCCCAAAAATAAATGGGTTTCACCACCATTATATCATAACTCAAGAAATGAAATGGGTATTATAAAAATTTCATCATATAATTTACTACAGAAAAGAGATAGGGTCTCATAATCATTTCATTAAGGAATAACCCATGAAATTAAGTGAGTTTCAAAATCATATAACCCATTGAATATAAATGGGTGTAATAAACATAAATATATCAAAATATAAACCATTCAAGAAATAATATGAATACTATTCATTGATCATATCCCTATAAAATTATAAAATATAAAAAAGTATGTTATCTTATATAGAGAAGTATTTTTAAGTATTACAAGAAATATTTTTTAAGGAAAATAGCCTTTGATTAAAAATCATTTTTCAAAATAATTATCTTATAAAGAAATCATTTCAATTTCATTTAAAACATTTTGATGAAGAAAATATCATTTCCCATTTGAAAAACATTTTTTAAAACATAATGAATATAAAAATTCTTTTTATTTTAAAATTATTAAAAAATATTATAAATAAATCCTGAAATTATTGAAATAATTTTTTTTAAATAACCCATTTGAAAGATATTAATGTATTATTAGAAATCATTTAAAACATTTTCTAAAAAGAAAAACTTTTTTAAAATATTTTTCATTCAAAAACAATTAAAAACAAAAAATTTCCATAATATTAGGAAATTTTTTTAAAAAAATAACCATATAATCACATAAATAAATCTTCATGGAAATAACAGTCAAGACAGCAAGTAAGTATGTACATTTCGAATATTACTTTTTCACCGTAAAAATATTATAAATTTAACTTGGTCATTAAACAAGAAGAATATATGTTGTAAAAATAATTCTAAAAATGGTAAAAAAAGGGTATAAATGTACTATAAACATCATAGGAAAAAATTAAGAAATTTTTTCATCATTTTTAGATAATATGGTTTTAAATGAACATAGATTTCTGACTAAAATGATAAATAATATCATATTTTTATAAAAAAACACAATATTAATTATCATAAGTAAAAAAGAGTAAAAATGGTTACATTACATTGATATAACATGAATAACGATGTGATAATTAAATTAAGGAGTGTTATTAATATATCAATTATAATATTTCATCAATGGAAGCATAATCCTAAACTATACTCATAAACTATGGGATTTTAGAAATAAACTCTTACCACTTTGGTAAAATTATATCATAAAACCATTGATATTATAACATTAAATAAAGAATAAAATATCATTAAAATAATTTAATTTCTCCTGTTAAATATAAAATGGAATTATATAAATCTCAAAGAAAAATAAAAGTGTATAACATGGAATTTATGTAAAGGAAATTAAATTGTGACAAAATAAATTTACCGATTTGGTAACTTTTGAACTATAAAATCCATGAAATAAATATCATAAAATGGAAATTTAAATATCAATAAATTTAGTTATAATTACAATAAAATATATTCTTGGGTAGTATATACACCAAAAAAATGAAATTTGTGGTGAATAAGGCATATGTCCCACTAAAGTAAAAGTGAGACCAGAAAAACCACACCTTAAGTATTCAATTTCTTCATATGAAATGAAACCTCATTTATACTAAATATAAGTTTATTATAAATATAAAAAAACCATTTTATTATATCCAATACTACTTATAATTTTATTTTTACTTTATATTACTCGTTTGTAAATAATACCTTGTTTATGGTACTTTTCAGTTACTATCTATATTGATTTTTGTATATGTTTTGATTTTTTTCTTGATACTCTTTTATAAATAGAGATTTAATTATTTCAGTATTTCAATAATGTTATAAATATACTATATATTCATTATGAAAATATTTATTATAATATATATAATATATAAATATCAAATTGAATTCTTCATTCATGGGGACGACCATCCATAAGCATGCATGAACGTTGTATTTGTTTTATTGTTGTATTGAAAGGAAGAATGTAAGTGAAATATATATATATATATATTCATTATATTATAATTTTTATTTCATAAATTTCATATAAATTTACTAAATTCATACTTAATAAAATCCATGCAATGTGTGCTTGAATCACACTACTTTGAGAAGGCTGTAGTTCATAAACCTAGAACCGAAGTTATCGTATTTACATACCATGGATTGTAAGAAGGATTTTTTATATAATAATTAGTGAAAAATAATTACATAAAAATATCATATATATAATATAATATAATAATTTTCTTCATTTTCTTCATCCAATAAAGGTGGAAATGGAATAATAAGAGACATCAGTTCGTGAGGCAATAGTCTATCATACAAATGAATGATGATTATATATCCTATTTGATGGAAGTGTATATGAGTTTAGGTTCAATAATTAACGTAAATAATATTAGTATATTTAATTTTTATAGGATATTATCTAATCTTGGAATATAAATATTTGTGGGTGTTTGTAGTTAAAATAAAACAAAAGACCTTGTGGAAGGATATATTCTCTTCTTTGGGTAACTCCATTTGGTTTTCCCCAAAGGAATAAATTTGTTGATTTTATATAAAAATGATGTATTATAAGATGAAGTTAGGTTGTTCATAAGGATAATTTGTTGGTTTAGTCTGATCCAATATGGCTTTAGATATGTGATGAAGTGAGGGGTTGAGTTCCCTTTTATAGTGGAGAAGTGACAATCTTTTAAAGGATAAAATTTAAACAATATTGAAATGTATCCTTTACATAAGTTTCCACCAATAATTTTATAATTAAGATAAAAGGTATTATATATTATAAATATATCTATAAACTTGGTTTTCAACATTTTTATTGGGTATTCGACTCCTTATGTTGAACTTTAACCTCTAAGTACAGTCATTTTTACCTTAATCACTTTAATTAATTTTATTTACTATCGCTAATATATTTGGTGAAAAACTATGTTTAACTTATAAAAATATATAAATTATTATGATATAAAATATATAATCCATTTTTCCATATTATAGTCAAACAAGTTGTATAAATTAATTTAAAATCAATCCCGCATATGAGATTTGATGACGAGTTTTTATAGAGAAAAGGTCCAAAAGATTGAAATGTTTTTATATCATATTTCATTGTGAAATTATTTCTAATGACCTAAATTGGATTAATTTTATTTTTTTTAAATTATACATTAAATTGGAATTAAAATATAATTTATCAATATAAATAAATTATAATAAAATGGCATTTTTATTTAAAATTTAGTTTTTTTCACTATACATCAAAAATACGAAACTTCTCAAAAAAATACCAAAAATTCACAAAATCTAAATTTTGATATAAATATTACCAAAATGATGTTAATTTTTTATAATAAAATTTTTTAATGTTTATTCAAATTGGTTTCCCATTAAAAGGTTTTGTTACTAACTTTTATAAGAATACATCTTTGTATTCATAAAATTGGATTTATTCTTATCATAGATCGATAAAATAAATTTGATGATTATAAAAAAATATTTAAAGAGTATATTATATATAATTTTGTTGGATGAAAATTATAAAAAGTGGTTTGTTTATTTTGTTGACATAAAATTGTCTTTGTACATAAAAAATAGATTTAATAGAAAAGAAATTTCATTATTTTAAAATATTGTTTACATTCATTTATCAATAATTGATATCCAAATTATTTTTTATATAGATTTGTAAACCATATTTTAAATATTTATTTAATATTATTTGTAAAATACATATCAATGGTTAGGTGATAACTATAATAAAATCCTAATAATATTATTAATAATATGTAGTAGTTTGGTAAAACTTAGTCTTCCATGTAATGCATGATATTAAAGGGATAAAATATTTTCCATAACATAAGAAAAACATAGTGTTTTCTGTAATACAAGATACTCATTGTGTTTCATGTAACACAAGTTCAACTTGGTGTTGCATATAATGAAATACAATCTTAGTTATTCCAAAAAGTAAAGGCTATATTTAGCGATGTATAAAATGAAAAATATCAAAGTGATTATATTAATTCAAAAAATCATAGAATATCAGGGTTTTACAATGCATACCTTTCATTACAATGTATATATCATAACTATGATATTAAAAAATATTTTAATAATATACCGTTTTCATTAAAACATGATGTTGTGAGTATCAAAAGATATTGATGAAAATTAAATTTATATAAAAATAATATATTAAATAAAATCAAGGGTTATTATATCTTGCACACATTAAAAGTAAATTCACACCTAAAATTCATAACTCTAATAAAACTAAATTTGTATAATTATTCTACATTAAATCCTCAGGTTCCTATTTAACTTCCTCGAGATGGTTGTTTCACCACAAAACATCAACAAGCTATGTGGTCATGTTTTTTAGCACTTACTCTATATGATGAATAATATCAATTAAGTGTTCCTTCTAAAAATAATAACACTTCAGAAGTACGGCCTCTGGTTATTGTACATTTGAAGGATTATGTATGTACTTCCCCATGAGAGATTCATGAAACACATCTAAGGATTGATAGTGGTTTGGTGGAATGAAAATTGATAGGGTATGATCTCGATAAAATCATGAATATCATGGGGAAAATATACCAAGGCATTATATTTTATTTATATCATAATAAAAGTGTCATAATTTCGTTATAATTTGGTAAATTTCTACTTAATCTCATTACACAATGAAATTAAGTAAAAAAAATTATGCCTAAACCACCAATGAATCACATTATCCCTAATCGAATGATATGTTATCCCTTAAATATCTAGTTATCATCATATTTATTAGGTTATAACAAGTTATCCAATATGAATAAATATTTTTATTCTGAAATAAAACATTACTCTCTAAAAAATTGTTGATAGTTCAACATAAACCATTTGATAAATGGTCAACCAAATAACCCATCCAAAATTCGAAATTTATAAAAAACCACCAATTTTCCAAAATTCAACATAAAATTAACTCAAGGAATATCATGAAGTATCTATTAATTTTAACATACCAATTATTTGAGAACATAGTTATATATTTTCTTAAAACATGTTAATAAACATAATTTCCATAAAACCTTAATGAAAAAGTCATGATGTATCATTCCTAGAATAAAGGCACAGATTATTGAATGTAGTCCATAAGTCCAATAACACTATAATATCTATCAATGATATCATAATCCAAATTTACAATAAATCATTAACCAATTATAAGGTCATCAGTACCCTCCAATTTACGTTATCCTTATCCATCATGCCTTTATCACAACATAATTTTTTAAACATCAGGAACATATTAAGGGTTATCTTACCTTAATCATATTTTTCTTCAAAAATTATCACCTTTCTATTAAATCAAACTTCTAGGTTTTCAATACAATTAAAATTATTATTCATAATCCTTAATATAGAACTTCTGTTCAGTTGTCCTCAAATATTTAAGGATTAATAATTCCTCAATTCCAATACCGAAAAACATTAATCATTCCTGGTTATTCTAAAACCATTAACTATAAATCATAATTTCATTCCTAACTAAACTTGTCCTATAAAAATAAGTAAGGATATTATATTTCATCAACCTGTGTTTAATCATTCTTCTAATGCTTAACATATACAATAATATTAGAAAATCACCTACCATTCATATATCATTTTTTTCTCTTTATTATTTTTGGTAAAACCATTAAATATACCCCATGATGATTTTATTCAGGAGCCCCCCCCCCTAGGAAAATAATTTTTATAATTCACATACTTTAAACATTTAAAAATTACATATATTTATAATTCTATAGGGTGACCAATATTCTCATCAATTTTATTAACTAAATTTTTTATTTTTCCTTAGTAATCTCTTACATTGTGTCCTTATTATACACGTACAAATAATTCCTCATATCATTTATACAATCCCTAGATTTATTCTTACATCATTCTTGACATATATGAAACACAAATTTCATTCCAATTTGGACATCCCCACCCGAGATCTTAGCAAACTTTGTCCTTGTCTTCTTTGTTTACTATGATAGTTGATTAATGTCTTGGAATTCGATCATATATCGTGATAACTGACTATGAATAATCATAATTTTTCTCACTCCATTAATTATCCAATTTTTGTTCCAATAAACACAATGACTATTATATTCTATGATAACATGGGTTTTTATGCTTTCCTCGGTTGACTAAACCCTAAAAACACTACAAGAGAAATAGTAATCCTAGTGGGAAGTAAAATAATATTGAATTATTATTTTTATTATTTCTATATCAAGAATAAAAACCTTTAAATATATAACAGCATAGTTTTAACATAGTCCATTAATGATCATCATCTATTGAAATACTTCATGATGGTTTATTAAGAAAACATGGATTATCCAAAGCATATCCCACGGGAGTGTCAAACTAGTTATGAAGTAATGCCCATTTTCATGCACCAGAAGATGATTAAGCCTATCTCAATTATCTATTTTTGGAGTTAATAACCATAAGTATCTATATTATAGAGACACATCCAATTTTAGTATCCAAAAAGGGATATAATTTCATGGATACCTCTTACTCTATCCTTTAACAAAATTACATTACATTCTCCACTATATTGAAACATTCATTAACTTATCCATAGAAATATCTCAGTAAATATCCTTATAAATATCATTATGGATCTCAAAAAAATTTCTCATCAGATTTTTCAAAGGTAAAATAAACATACGATCTGATGATAAGTATATTAACCAGTCTTTTCATACATAGATATGCACATCTTTCTTGATTATTATTCAATACATTTCACAAGCATGTGCCTGAGGACTTTAATAACTTTTTTCAATTGGAGTTAATAAAAACAATAATATTTTTTCATGATAAATATTTAAAATCATCTAAAATTATATTATCATATAGTACACCTCATAAGAATACCTTACCTTAACATATCTTCTTAACCCGGTGAAGGAAGCATTAGAAAGGGTGAACTTTTATACCCAAATGGGTAAATATTGGAGATATCAATCTATGATCATATGAAAGGATTATATAATTATAATGTTATTTGAAGATTAACATAACATAGGATTTTCATAACCATCTTTTTATAGTTCATGAATATGATTCATGGTATAAAACATTATCATTTTAGAATACATCGACCGTAAGAGTGAAAAATAATCAACAATATACCATAAACCATAATATCATGTCATAATAGTGTGGAGACAATATATATATATATAACCACTATTTAATATGTCTATTTTAACTACAATTTCCATATATATAGTGGATCTTGAGTCATCACATATTTTCCATTATGTATCAAGATACACTAGTTTCTTATAGTGGATCCGGACTAACTTATTTCCCATATTTGTAGAATACCTTTACATTTATTCTATTATAATGTCAGAAGATATATATCATTACACAACTAATTATAGGGACATATATGTCCCATAAATCTCATAATGGAAGTCAAAATTATTTTTGCCACACTATCATTAAACATTTATCATATATTCACATTATTACCTCAATAAAGAAAACAGGTTTCATAAACATTTCATCAATTCGCCATTGTATAACCCATGAAAAATAAATTGTTTTCATAAATATTTCATTAATATAATATTAAACATATAGATAAGGAATAATTGTGGTCTCATTTAATATTTTCAATTGTAAAGAATTGGTAATATTAAAGGATGTCATCTTGGAAAGAAATTGACTTTGAAAGATCACTTGTAATATTTTGTTAAGGAAAATATTCTTCCCACTTTGAAAAAACGTTTTAAAACATATATCCTTTAAAATATGATTTTCTTTATATGTGACCACATTAACATATAAAGGAATTTCTAAAAATAATTTAAACAAATTCCTAATGAAAGTGTACTTTCCATTATGAAAATAAGTAGATATTAATTAATTAATTGTTAAATTCATATATTTTATAATTAAACATGAATAATTTAATATATGATTTAAAACATATAGTGGTTATTATGGTAAAATATATTTTCATTTCATTCACATTAAAATAAAATCCTTTCACAATTTCAGTAATATCCATATGGGTTATGTTTGTAAAAATATATGAAGATTCAATTTCCTAAAAAAATTAATAAAATTAAAAAATGTGAAAATAACTTATAATAATTCCATAAGAATAATAAAAGAATTTAAAACATTTTTAGAGTACATGGATATGGAAGAAAAAATAGTTTATGTCCGAACATATATATTAATATTGTTTTTTCTAAAAAATATTTTATTAATATAACTACATTAAATGTAGAAAATGAATAGAAAACATAAATTGCCAATAAATTACAATATATGAAAAAATTTAGTATTTATTTAGATATTAATAATATGATTTCATCATATAATGCATAATGATAATTTTTTAAAATATTGAGAATGTATCATCAAACCTTTAACACTCTGTTAACATAGAATCGTAATACCTACGAAAAAATAAAAAAAATGACACATAAAATATCATGATAATAAATAAATTGACTATGTTACATGTCAAATGACATGTATAAGCATAACACAATAAGATACATTCCTAACATAATGTATGTTCGAATAGGATAAATTGTGAATAAAATATTTTACAGATTGGGTAACTTTTTAACTATAATCCTCATCAGAAAGAGATCCTTAAATGTATATTTAAATCCCAATTATATTCAGAATACTCGTCACAAAATACATTCAAGGGTTTCATATACACAAAATATACTAAATAGGTGTGGATTATGGAATTATTCCCATATAAGTATAGATTTAGAGATAAATCCAACACCTTAAGTCTCAACATCCTTCGTACACATTGGAAATTATGAGAAAAGATTAGTCAGAGATGGTAAGCAATAAGTACAAATGAACATTGTTTCCATTTTCTCAATAGATGGAATCAAACAATGTTATATAATATATTAACATTACATAATAATTTTAACGTAATTTATATGACATATATTTATTAAATTTACCAATATTAACTTTCATGGTAATCATTTGTGAAAAATGAATCACATCTCTTCGTGTGGCGTTAGTCTTCCATACACACAAATGGCATTATCATATCCCCCAATGATTTTAAATTAAGTAGTCATATGTGATATCTGAATTAAATAATTATAATTATTTTATATATATATATATAATATCTATTCATTTTTTTATTTTCATAAAATTAAAACAAATAGTAATGAATCATTGCATCGGTTCATGATGTGTTAGTCTTTGGTACACATAAGAAACATTATTGTTTTCCAAAAGGTTGGGAGATAAGAAGGAATATGAAGTATTTTAATTATAGTGGTATAATATTATAAATATCATATATAAATATTAAAGCTTTATTTTAATCTATCTTTTATAGGTGGTGATTGAGAATGAATAACATTAGTTCCCAAGACGGTTGTTCGTTGTATGTAAGATTGATGATTTGGTGTCCCATTTTATTAAAGATGATATGGATTTAGGTTCTTCCATTAACAGAATAAAATATAAATATTTGGTAGATAATTCATCAATTATATCACAATAATTTAATAACTTCTATAGGAGATATAAGAATAAGAAAAACATAAATGCACAGATAAAATCATCGGTTAATCATCAGACAACATCTTTAGGTTGAACCTAATGTCTTTTGAGATTTTATTTCTAATATAACCAAGGCCTCTAAGATGTGGGTACGAAATTAAAGAAGAAATCTTGGTATCTCTAGACCGAATTCCCGAAGGCCTTCTTTTTTATTTTATTATAGATAATCCCCCTTTTAAGGGTTGAAGGGGAACCCGTACATAACCTGTAGGCCCAAGGCACCAGGCCCGACATGACCCGCAATACATGACTCGAAGGCCCCGAGGCATACCATGTCCATTACATGACCCGTAGGCTCAACCCACTAGAATAGCCCCTCCCCAACATCTTGAATCATTGATCTCTTTGTCTCTCCACCTTGCATTGCCGATTGGCTAGCATTTCCGCGTACAAAGCTGCATGGTGCCTGGTCCCGATGGCGGCTGCCATACCCTCTCATTCTTCCAATCTGTTTAGCTCTGCATCTAGTGGTTACTACTCTTGTTGCTTTGATCCTCTTTTGGGGCATGTTATGTGTGAAATGGGCTACTCCATGGTCTACGTGACCTGAAAACTCTGTGGCCTGAAGGCCTTGGATTACCCGAAGGCCCTGGAGACCCGTAGGCCCAAACCGGTGGCCTGAAGGCCCAAATTAGGTGAATAGTTCCGGCTGCTACAGTACCGAATAGTAACTGCTATAGTAGTGCTACAGTAGTGCTACAGTAACCTGGAAATTCACCTCCACCCGGTTTTGAACCTGGGTCTCTTGGATGCCAAGCAGGAGCCCTTACCACTCGGGTACGGGCTCGTTGGCACAGTTGGGTATCTCTAGGATGAACTAATTTTTTTCGGAATTGTGAACAGGATAGGATAGTGGGTGGCCTTTTATAAGTGAAATATATTTCATATTAATATTTTTTAAAATAATTAATTTGTACAAGGAGTTTTTAGAAACCAAAATAAAAAAAATTAATTATCGTACCTTTGATGATATAAGATAAAAAACTTAAAGAAAATGGGGTTTTAAAATATTTTGAGATAAATTTACTCTATCATTTCCATTTAACCCTTTGATAAACACATTGTCCGCTTAAGTAGATAAATAATTTTTACTCTTTCAACTATTCATTTTAGTAATAAATTTTGTTGAACGTATAAGATAATATAAAATATTATGATCCAAATTTGGAATCCAATTTTGAAACTTCCATTCATATTATTGGATAAATTTATTTTAATATTAATCCTATAAACATGATGAAAAAACTCGTTCAAAATAAAAAAATTTCAAAATATTTGAAATTTTTTAGAAAAAAGATTTTATATTAAATTGAATAAATTTAAATAAATTGGATTAATATATATATCAGTTTTGTAATGATAAATTTATAAAAATTTAATATATTTTAGATTTTTTTAAATGTGTTAATAGAAACGAAAATTCTTAACAAAGACTAGTATATTTCACTACTCATCAAAAATATTAACATTTATTTAGTTTATAAAAAATTTCATACTTGAATTTTTTTACATGATGATTTAAAAAATGTAGTTTATTTTTAAAAATTAAAAATCTAAAATTTAAGAAAACAATATTAAAATCATCGTGGAAAAAAGTTAAAAATTCATCTCTTTAGAAAAAACCATTTTTTTAGAATAAAATTAGATTAATTATTATCTCTTATCAAGAAAAAAAGATGAAAGATAATGGTTTTATTGAATATATAATAAATTAATTTCATTGAAATTATTCATCAAGTGAGATTTTATTAACTTATTGAGGTAAAAATTATTATTATGTATTAAAATAGATTTCCAAATAGATGATTTATTTAATTTTAAATTTGATTTATCTTCATTTATAATGAATTGGTCACCAAAAAATTTATTTTATATATATTTTTGTAAAAAATATATTTTCATAATTTATTTAATTGTATTCATACCCAATATTCCAATGGCTATAAAATAATTATCATATTAACTAAAAAATACTAATTAGATGTTGTGTTTTGATAAAACCTGGTGCTGCGTGCAACACAAGAAATATAATAAAATTTAATATATTTAAAAAAGTATTAACTAAACTCTAGTGGAGTTACAAGAACGATATATTTTTCATAAAACCTCAATAGTATTTCACCAAAAGATTCCCTATATTGGTTTTTTTATAATGATGACTCCTCTAGGGAATGGGGAGTGTTTTAAGGAAGATATTTCATTAAGTATTGGCTAAACCAAAATTCCATTGATATATGGTGAGTATATGAGGGTGTGTTCCCACTTATAAGTGATATGGAGTGGTATTTTTTAAAATACACAAAATTATTCGATAATGGGATGAAACACTCAATCCATGTGATTCCAACATTGATTAAAAATGTATGCAGGAATGATATAGTCAACCCAAACCTACACTGTTGAAAAACTCATATGTTTTAATAATTATATCCCTTAACACTTATGTTTTCAAACATTTTCCTTTTTATTTTTCACCACCACAATAAGTTTTCTTATTTTACCATGGTATTTACCTGTTACCTCAAAAAACAAAATTATATATATTAGATAATATAGAAAAACTGACTCAAAAAATGAAATCCATTTTATCAATTAGAAATCTTATTTGTGTGGTAACATAATTTTAACTTATATTCATTTTATTCCAAACCCCCATTTTAACCAAAATAGAGTAATTTTTTGAATCTATTAAGCCATGAAATATTAATATAAAATGATAAATGGATCATAAAAGGACCGTGGTTGATATTTTCAACAAATTCAGATTAAATTGATATAATATATTATTTTTATTAATTTAAATTCATTTAATAAAAAATTCATTATTATAAAATACCATTATTATATCTTTTCTCACTATCTATTTAATTTAACATTAAAAATACCATGATAATTATAGAATAAAAATTGAAACCATTAAACCATCCCTAATAGGTTATACCTATCTAAAATATTTTTCTGAAATAATATTTTAATTCTATTATATTACTATTAATATATTTAATAGAATTTATTATATTTTATTTTTAATTAAATAGTTTCTATGGAATATTTCTTAATCATTTAAAAAAATACTTCATCAATGAAAATTATAAAATAATTACCATAAAAAAATTAATTATACTTATGAATAGTTATAACCGATCATACCTATTTTTTATAATCATGTAAACACAAAAGATGTTTTCAAAAGTCAATGTGTGGAAACTTTTCTTTTTTCTATAAATAAATTTTTATAAAAGTAACAATCAAGTATATATTCCTCCAGAATGGGAAATTTCAATAACATATATGATATAGGGTCCTAATATAACTATACAGTAGAAAATAGAAATATCATAGGATATTATAACCCTTATTTAATTAGTTTATTCCCCGATTAACATGTTTTACCCTTAGTTATGGTAACCAATTTTTTTACTATTCCTTATGACCAACAATTAACACTACCTTATTACCTAATATTAATTACATTAATTTTTAGTATGGAATCAGTTTCATCATATAAAATTCATAGATTTAGAAGAATTTAATTTTATATTAAATAATTAAAACTTGTTGAAAAACATAATTCAGGTAATGCATTTTTCAAATATAAGATGATATTACATTAAATATATGACTAGTGATCATCATTATAAAGATTAATAAAATTATATTTTAAAATAAAATATATATAAATTTCATTTAGATTATTCATTACTATATTTTATTAATCAAATTAAAATGGAAAGACGTTATGCATTTAAAGGTAGTTATAAATATAGAGAATGAATTTTAATTAATCTTTAAAAATTAAAAAAATTCAGAGTCATTCCAAATAATCACCCAAAGATAAATTTTTTATTATAAATATAAAAATTATATTTATTTTATCAAATAAATTTTCTAAAATTAGAATAAATTCATTTCTTTTTTTTTCTCATAGAAATAAGTAAAAAATCATTTCTGGGAAAATTTATTTTGGATTAATTAATTAACTCTACAAAAAATTTATTGATAATTTAGTAATAATTTAACAATGCATTAATATTTATTTGAGACATTAAATAAATATCTATATATAACATAAATTATAAAATAATACGCATACCATCTATTATAATTGTTATTTTATACTAATCATATTTGAATGATATATTACGTGTATCATTTAAGCTCGGTGTTGCATGCCTTATAATATATCAAAAATAATAGTCATGTTTTAAAATATATGGGTGTTACAATTTATTGTGATGTAATATAATTTTATGAATATCATGTGCTCAACAAATAAAAATTTGATAGTGGTGGTTATAAACTTATTCCTCACTTCTGAAATTATCTACATTTTAATGGAGGTTAACCATCAGAGGAAAATGTTTTGTGAAGAAAAAAACATTTTTAATGTTATTAAGAGCTTATTTATTAGTTTTTGATGTTTTTGGGATTACCTATATCTTATATGGTTTGAGGGGAACATAGGATATGATAGGCCCTTTTATAAGAAAAAAACTAATGGGATTTTAGTAAATACTTATAATTTAATAATAAAATGAAGTAACTCTAAAGTAATTATACTCTGAAATTTAAAAATAATAGATAAGAAAAGTGATTGTATAAATAAATACCCCAACCACACATTTATAAATATATCTTATACATTTTGTAAATAATTTTTGAATAGGAATTAAGACATTCTTAACATTAGACATTAACATGGTAATAAGTATTTACCAAAGGTAACTTATCCTATAAGAATACAAAATTAAAAAGTCCTCATTAAAAAAATTATCCACTATTTCAAAAAATTAAATCCATTTCTCTAATTACTCTTCAAAAATTGTTAAAAATTTTATATTTTTTATGAAAAATTATTTTCAAAGGAAAGAATTTTATAAAGTTTTTTTTAAAAAAGTTACTTTCAAAAAGAAAAGGTTATATTCCTCAAGAAGTTTTTTAAAGATATTTTAATTTCATCAACTACAACAACCCTTATTAATAATTTAATGGGTATAAGCCATATAAATACCATACTTATTCTTCTTCTAGATGAGTTGGGATTATTTTGAACCAGGATAGTATTAAAATTCACATTCTTGAGTCATTTTCATAGTCATTAACTTCCCCGTGATTTGTTCACATCCATGTGATTATTGAGCATTAAATTTACCCTAAATATCCATACCATTTATAATAGATATTATTATTGCCTAAACCATATTCAATTTTTAAATAAATAGTTTAATTTGAATTTTTTTTGTTAACTGGGTAAATGTTGAAAATCTATATCCTTTACTCAATATGGATATTTAATAAGGCACATTTTTAATTAACTAAATCGATTATTCAATATTTGAGGAATATTTTTTACAAACAATACACAGGTTGGGGACTCGATAATACAATCCCCTCGATGCATCAATAGCCTAAAGGGAAAAATCATTTGGCTAGCCTCATCTAAGTGGGGGCTTCACCTAGTTTGTGTTAAACTATCTTGAAGATAGATCTAGATAGTCAAGGTATCATGTTCATAGGAAACATGACATTAAAAAATTAAGCATTTCCTTCATCAATATTTATTGTTATCTAGGATATGTTTACAATTATATAATATTGGGATGCATTTCATTCTTAGTTATTTAAATGGAATGGGTTTCAGTTATTTAATTTTCTCTATTGGTTATTCATTATATGGTTATGATAGTCATGTTATTGATTAAAATGCATGTATTTTTAGTTATTTAAATTCCCATATTTCTTATGCACTTCCTTCTCAATTTATTTAGTACATGGAATGTGTGTTAAATTATTTACCCTTCCATATTGATTGTTCTCTTTGATTCATGTTTTCTTTTGTTGTACTTAAACCATACTAAGAATTTATCTCAACCCTATTTTGTTTTATTTCTCTAAGATTCCATAAAGTTTATTATGACTGAAATGTTGTGTTATTTTATAAGGAATAATGATATTCTTGAAAAAAATGAAAATTATGTTGTAATTTGTGTATTAAAATGTAATGAAAGTCTCATGTAAGAATCATGTTTACTTAGAAAACAAAACTAGTATGTCCTTTGGGATGAAATTATTTATATCATATGTCAATGTAATGGTAGATGGAATCACCACCAGGCAATTGGGGTTAGGGTCACTACATTATTTGTATATGGTTTAAAAAATCTACCAATATTAATAATAAATATAAAAGATAAAATAATAAAATTGGAACATAATAAAAAAAATTACTTAAGTTGAACTTACGTCCTTATGTCTTCCATTATCTAAGTTAAGAGGGACCAGTAGTTAAGTGTCATTTGGGGCCCTTGTTGAGGGATATTTTAATAATCAAGATATATGAAAGAATATGCTGGGTCAAATTTAACAAACTTGTATTCGATTTAAAAACTTTTTTCTATTGAACACAAATTTTGGAGGAAAGTGTTGAGTAAATATAATTTAGAATTTCAGAATTATGGATTCCACTTAAGAAAACAAGGAGCTACAAGCCCTTAGTTGGAAAGACCTCTTACCCAAAAAACATTTTATAATTTTCATGGCCTTTGTCTATATTATCATAAAAAAATATGGCTCATTTATACTAGAACTTATAAGGTGATAAGACATTCTATGTTCAATGGATAGGGTTATTGAGACTTGATGAAATAGTGAAGGGCCTAATAAAATTAATTTTTATGTCTCCTAAAATTTTTAATCAAATAAATTACTGATGAACATCTCTCTTTTTATTATAAAACAATGACATTTTCATCAACCACATATCCATTTTATTAATTTTAGAGAAAAAACATATTCTACCTAGAAGTAACTTCTAAGAATGGTTTATATTCCAATGATAAGTCTTCCACTTTTGTCAGAGATTTTATGTTCTAGAATATTTGATCTTATAATTATATTCTATGGATGTGAGTTATGGATTTCACGGTCTATGAGAAACAAATGAAATATTCTCTAGATGTTCAATGTTTAGTGTTGTCACACATGTCTAGTAAACTCATTATGTTTCATGAGAAAATAGATGCTTATAGAATGCTCTAGCATCTCTATGATCTTTATTATGAGAGATCTATATCGAAACAATTTGAGATATCCAAGGTTATCTTTATGGGAGACATGGGGAAGTTTTAACCGTTATGACTCACCTAGTAAATTATATTTACTAGATTGAGAATATATAATCTCTAGGGTTTAATTGTCCTAAGTAATAGAACATTGATCTCATTATTTCATCCCTCCCTAAGATATTTTCTAGTTTTTTTTATAAATTTAAATATGAACAACATAGAGAAGTATCTCTTAGATCTTCTATCTCTACTTCACCAAGAAGACAAGGATATGAATCAAGAAAATACTTATATTCTTATATTGAATAAATGGAATGTCTAGGAAAAGATATCCAAGACTAACTCCATGTCTAAAAATTATTCTCAATTCCCTTACATGAAGATTTTGATCAAAGGGAAATCAAGGGAAGAAGACGTGGTCTGTTTTTCAAGTTGAAAGAATGCTTTATGGAAGAAAAATTACACCTAGAAAAAGAATGAGGTAAAGATTAATGTGTTTTTTTTATTGAATAAATTTATTTATTTCAAGAAAATGTGCATTAGATATGGTATATGGTACTCACATATGTATTCAAATATTGGAACCAATTATATTCCAGAATACTTCATAAGGGGAGGTAAATCTACAAGAAGTTAGCAGAGCTAGATTTATTGTTGTGGTTATTGAGGAATACCACCTCACATTTCCTAATTAAATGATATAAGTTTAAATATATTTTTATTGTGTTCTTTCAGTTTCTAAAAACATTATATCTATGTCTGGACTTAGTATAAATGGATTAATTTTCAAATTTGGTAATTAATGTTTCTTATTTTACAAAGAAATATTTTTTATGGTATGAAATATTTAAATAATGGTCTTCATGTGGAAGATTACACAAAACATGTAATGGAAATTAATAACAAAGTTATTTATCCTAAATCAAACCACAAACAACTATTCTATCACCATATTTATCATTTAAATGAAAATATTTTTACTAAATTTCAATATGATGGATATTTAGATTCATTTAAACTGAAACCACTTATTGTATGTCACACATATTTACATGAAAAAATTATCAATCCCCATTTAGTGGAAAAGGTTAAAGGGAAATAGATCTTATTAATTTGTTCATACTAATGTGTGTGGGGAATTTACTGGTCAATATAGTCGTGGGTTATCATATTTACTAACATTGCTGATGATGTTAGTATATATGGATATGTATACTTAAGGATATATAAGTCTGATTCCATTGAAATATTAAAGGAATATAATAATGAAATTCAAAACCATATTGGTAATAAAATTAAGAAACTCTACTCAAACCATAGTGAAGAATATCTTAATCAAGAATTCATTGATTATTTATAGGATTTTAGGGATTCTATCTCAAATCACACATTTTTATGCATCATAATGGAATAGATCAGTTGAAAGGAAGAACCTCGCCCTATTATACATTATAATATCAATTTTGGCTTGTGGGAGTCTTCCATTAACCTTTTCTGGATATGAATTATAGGCAGAAGAGAAATACTAAACCATATTCTGGCTAAAGAAACAAATTATATCCCATATTATATTTAGTGTGGAATGAACCCCTCATTAGAAAATTTATGATTAAGGGGTTGTGAGGCCTTTATTAAGGATTCTTGTGGGAAGAACATTTAACCTCAAGACACTAATAATATCTGTATAGGTTACCCTAAATAAAATGGTGGATATTACCTATATGACCTTTCTGATAAGAATGTTTTTCTTAATAGAGATCCTATCATTTTTGAAAAATATTGCATTTATAAAAGAGATAGTGTGACAAGGAAAGCCTTAAATAAATTATAGGATTAACATAAATATGATTTTGAATGGTAACAGATTCCAAAAACCCTTATAGAAAATGAATTTTCAAAGAAACAAGTCATAAATATAATGATGATAGAGGTTAAAGAACTAGAGAAATATGTTTTTCTAGTCACCAAAGACGACGAGTTGTTATTAGTTAATAATAATGATCTTGTATCCTAAAAGTAATTAATAATTATCATAGA
Organism: Viscum album; assembly: GCA_963277665.1. Classification (NCBI taxonomy): domain Eukaryota; kingdom Viridiplantae; phylum Streptophyta; class Magnoliopsida; order Santalales; family Viscaceae; genus Viscum; species Viscum album. Next base: position 449,193,064 of record OY728160.1, read on the forward strand.
AGCTTCCAAATTGATAAAATATATGAATTATTAAACAGATTTCACATACCAAACACAAGTCCAGGTTTTGGTAGATCCAATAGTGGATGTAAATATTGTTGTTTTTAAATTTATATTCAAGAATAAACTAAACATGGATGGAAAATTAAGTACCTATAAGGCATGACAGGTTGCAAAATGGATTAAAAAACTTCAATGGATAGACTATGATGAAACCTTTTTTCTAGATTCTATGCTTAAATCAATCAGGATTATAAATTCCATAGCATCTTTCCATACATATGAGATTTAGAAGATGGATGTCAAAATTTATTTCCTTAATAGAAACCTTCAAGATGATGTCTATATGACACAACCATAAGTTTTTTATGACTCCAAAGGATTCCAAGAAGGAATAAAAAATAGAGATATCTATTTATGGATTAAATTAGGAATTCAAATTACGTATCATTCGGTTTTATGAATTTATAATGAAATTTATTCTTATAATGAATGAATGTAGTTATTCTGTCTATAATTATTTTAATGGGATGGCATTCATTTTCCTAATAGTTTTTGCCGATGACATACTTCATATTGGAAATGAATTTCTAATCGTATAATTTATTTTTTCATATTTAAAAAATTTCTTCTCCATCAAAGAATTATGAGAAGAAACATATATTATTGGGATCAAGATCCATCATAATAGATCGTAGAGGATTCTTGGAGTTAGTTAATGTATGTGAATTAATAACATACTGAAGATATTCGGTGTGGAACAATCCAAGAAGGGATTATTTCTAGTGTCATGTGACATTAATCTCTCCAAGAAAATATTTCCTCAGATATATGAGGAGAATTAGATGATGGAAATGCCATCATACACATCAATTATTGGTTTGGTCATGTACATTATGCTACAAGGCTAGATGTTGTTTACCCCTTAAGCGTGGTAAGAATATATCATGAATACCAATGTGACTATGATTGGATGGTAGTTAAGGTTATCCTTGAGTTTCTAAGGCATATTAATGATATGTTCTTAGTCTATGTATGGGATGAGGAACTAGTCCTTGGGGGATATGAAGATGCTATATTTTAAACAGATCAAGATTATCTAAAATCATAGTCGGGATATATCTTCACTCTTAATAGAAGAGTTGTGAGATAGAAGATCTCAAAGCCAGCTATGGTTGTGGATTATAAAATAGAGTGTAAGTAAACTACTATAATTTTGGGGTTATTCAACACTAAATTTTTTCAGCACTTGTGAAAATCAATGATAATGTTTTTTATTAGTACTAAAAATAACACTGATAAAGGGAACCATTTTTCAGTGCTAAAAAATGTGCTAACAAAAGGAACCGTTTATCAGAGCTTTTTTAGGGATGATAAAAGGTACCCTTTATCAGTTCTTCTTTTAATGCTAAAAAATGGAACCTTTATCAGGGATTAATTTTTAGCACTGAAAAATGTCTTGATAATGTGTATGTGTCCAACATCAAAATAGAATATGTTCAACCTCTTGTTTATAGAAAATTTTGTCACATCCCAAATACATAATCCTATTGTATTAATGGTCTCCCACATGCACCCTCCACACACACATATATATGGTTGTGCGCCTATATGTAGGGGCCCACACTGGCCTTGGCCAACCCTATACTTCCTTCTGGTCCTACACAACTTGGCCCACCTTCCTCCCCATTCGAACCAATTTACGACCCGCCCCAACTTCCCATGAGGGAAATGGCTCCAATTTCTTATATATACAAATAGAAATAAACCAATGTGAAATTAAATATATAAAAATTAAAAATAATTGAAATAATTAAACAATTAAAAATTAAAAATTATTATATAAAAAATACTAAAAAAATTAATAATTATATATATATATATTATAAACATTAATAAACTTTATATATTAAATATATATATATAAATTCAATTTATTTAAATAATTAAACATATATGAATAAAAAATGAGTGCATTTAAAAACAATATTAAAAATATTATTCTTTAAATAATTATTAATAAAAATTAATAAATATAATTTAAAAATATATAAATTACAAATATTAATAAATAGTTTATATTAAATATAGAAACATAAAATTAATAAATCGTAAAAATAAAAAAAAATTACAAATTAATAAATTACAAAATTTATTAAAAAAATTATCAATGAAACAATTATTAATAAAAATGAATAAATTTAATATGTATATATTATTTATAAATAATAATAAATAATATATATTAAATATAAATATAGAAAATTTATAAAATGTAAAAATTAAAAAATATATATTAATTTCTTATTCATTTTTAATGTTTTTATACATAATTATTCATTAATATATTTAATATTCTATTATATAAATATATTCATTTATATTTCTATAAAAATATATAAATATATATAATTTTATAAAATAATATTTATATAAAATATATTATTTATCATTAAGTTAAATGGGCCATATATTTAGTGGAAAATAGTTTATAATGAATAACTACAAATAATTATAAATATTGACAAATTGTATCGAGTAATGGAAATTCAATTGAATGTCATCTGATTTTTTCAAATTAACATGTATCAAAGGTTTGTTAAATTTATTTCACACATACATATATGTAATTATGGAATTTTTATATACAACTTAAACACAGGGCCACATCACCTTCTGATATACCAGTTTTGAAGGATCATGAAACAAATGACATAAAGGATCCTATTCTTGGATCTAGTCATTCTCCCATCCAATTCAAGAGTGCATCACTTAAAAGAATTTTTCAAAAGTTGAATATTTATCATATTAAATATAATCATTAATCCATTTCAGAAAGGTAAAATTTAGGTAAGCATTCAATTATTTTCCACCTAATATTATTGAATGTTTGAAATCCTTGACAATTTGTTTATCTGGTTGATCAAATCTTGGATATCTAGGGTTTTTTCAACTGGATGTGTGTGTCCATTGGTTGAAGATTTCCCCCACATATTCTTCCCTTTGGAGGAATTTATGATGAGGGATTGGAGATTTATCAAAATTCCATTCAATCTGGGTTTCTTTATATCCATCAATGGGACTGCAATTTCAATTCCATGGTGGTATATAAATCATCAGTTCAGTTATGGGTCATGGTTTATGGGACTAAATTGATTTTCTGGAATCCTCATATTTTACTTGATGTTTCTTTCTCAATTTTTGATCCAATTAAAATCGACAAGGAAACAAAAATGGCAAGGATCGACTATTATGCTCATTTACATATTGAGTTTGTTCAATGCTCGACATTTGTTGAAAAAGTTTTTATCTCAATAGATTGGGATGAATTTGAAATTCATATTGAATACAAGAGTATTCCTCAGTTTTGTATGGACAATAAATTCATTGGAGATTTTAGACTAAATTACATAAGGTCTATCACTTGTTCATTTTTTCCTTTCAATCGGCATGATGAAAGTTTATTATTTAAGAAGAAAGGATGAATAAAAGCCTTATAGGTGCAAGAAGGAAAGGTCTACCCATAGTAGGGACTTCTAATATTGGGCCTCCTATTGAAGAGACTAAGGGGGTGATTATATTCATTATTTTTAATTTATTTGTATGGTGTATGGGCAAGGTATAGGTAAATCTATCCATATACAAGATCATGGGAAAGGGAAACAAATTTCTTCCTAGGTCAATGTAAGTGTTGCGAAGGGTCTCTCTTGTATAGGAATGGATCTTATTACTACTCATATGATTATCATGATTTGGGTGGAAGATTATTATTTATTTCAGTCAGTAGGAGAGGGTGGATATCATTAGTCCTTTTGTAAGAAGAAATTTTGGGCATACAATGTAGGTGAAGTAGACACTAAGTAGTTGATGACACCTATTATTAATTCTACCAAATATTTCATGAGTATAAAAAAAAATTAGTTCCTAAAAATGATAACTTATCTGATGGTTAAACTCAATTTGAGACTAATGTCACGACCCGTCCTCGGGGCCCGTGTTGTGACTACCCCAAGCCCGCCTTCCATAGGCCACAGGATGGAGACTAGCACCAAGGTGTAAATACCTATAAAAAGGGATGGCATTGCCTTTCTAAAGTAAAAAAACATCACATAGAAAGCAAGTAGAAGTAAACACTATGCAAAAACTGAGTACAATAGTTAGTGCGGAAAAGTAAGTGGGCCAGAATACAAACCCAAACTGAAGGTAAAGTACAACTGGAAGGGAAGACAACAACTAAAAAGTAAAGTCGCAATGTCGAGCTATCCACTGGAAATCCCACCTGAAGGGTGGGTACAGATAGCCTCCACTGCACCTCGGGTCCAGCAGACTGCTCCGAGTACGTCCCGCCCAGTGGTCCACCTCCAGATACTGTCCTGCTCCGCAAGCCTCTACCGCGATCAGCGTTTCCATCGTCTGTAACCAACACAACGTAGTGCAGGCATATTCCGTTCAGGGGTGAGTATAAGCTACTCAGTGGGGACCCCGAGACCCCCGAAGGTCTCCCAGAATCCACAAAGGATAATTCACAATGGAAAGATACAATCCCGAAGTAACATCCGACACTGCTTACGTATATGCCCATACATATACCTAAGTCATCAATTCTCGTTCGGCTCCAACATCTGAGCCCAAGTACAACCCAGTCCACACAGAAAAGAAAAACGTAAATCCACACAGGATAGCACAACACAATGCACAAAGGAAAGAAAAACAGGATTCAGCTCACATAGGAATACTTCTTTGTATGAGGATAGAGATGATCAAATATTTCCACTGATTCATCTAAGCCGTCAGACCCACAAAGGATCAATAGGTACTAACCCCCGCAATGACCCACATAGGATCGATCATGAAGTTGAATCCATAGCTATTTGGAATCTCCTTCTCTATCAAGTACAGGGTGTATGCCGCTACAACAAAGTTCTTCCCTCTAACCTTGGACTGTTGTAGTACTCCACCTATCGAGTACTGTGGGCATGCTGCTACAACCAAGCGCTTCCCACCCTGGGTCTGCCACTACAACCAAGCGCTCCCCCTCATAGCCTCTAGAGGTACTCCTTCTGTTGAGTACACGGGTCTACCGATACAACCAAGCGCTCCTCTGCTGTGGGTCTGCTGCTACAACTAAGCGCTCCCACGTGCTGCTACAACCAAGCGCTCCTCCGTCGTAGGTCTGCCGCTACAACAGAGCTCTCCTCCGTCATGGGTCTGCCGCTACAACCAAGCACTCCCCCTCATAGCCTCCATAGGTACTCCTTCTATTGAGTACCGCGGATCTGCCGCTACAACCAAGCGCTCTTCTGCCATGGGTCTGCTGCTACAACTAAGCGCTTCCCACTGGTCTATCTGTAACACACCGAATCGTTCGATCAGCAGTCGTCAAGTCTCAACCGGCTCTAGGGTTTCCGCACATAGCAATCTCATTCCAGGAGGGTCCACTACACGATCCAAGAGTTCAATTCATCAACTAACATGTAGTCCGGAGTTGATGTATCCCAAAAAGTACTGCAGTGGTCACTACCAAACCCACAGAGGATTCTCGTACTGTCTTCATTGTCGTCGCAGACATAGCCAGCTCTAGGGTTACTGCACACAGCAAGCTTGTACGGGAGGGTCCGCTCCACGAGCTGAGGGGCTGATACATCAACTGACACATAGTCCGGAGTTGATGTATCCAAAATTTACGTATCGTCAACAGGAACTCAACGTCACAGACAGCGCGTCAATCGGACGCCCGGTCTGAGAGTTATTGACTTTTTCGTCCTAGGGGCTCGGTTGGTTTTTAAGTCAAAACCAACCCGACCGTACTCCACCTACATCCAAAACTCGTGCGGACTAAGCCAAAATATCCGTCTCACTAAGATGAATTCAGAAAAGTCGACGGTACGTCAATCGGACGTCCAGAGCTCAAGTTATGAGTGTTTCCGCTCCGAGGGCCCGGTTGGTTTCGTGTACGAACCAACCCGGCCAAACCCAAAGTACTACAAAACCTTGAGTGAGATATACCAAAATGACCGTCTCGATCCAAGGATCACATCGCCGCTGACGTTGCGTCGATCGGACGTCCGTAGCCCAAGATACGGGCAAAAGACCGAAAAGGTCCGAAAACGGGGGGTCTGGGCCCGGACCGACCCGACCCAACCCCCCTGGTTCGGCCCGAACCAGGTCCGACCCGGATGGCGTGACCCGGCCCGGCCGGGGTGGCCCGGCCCGGCCGGCGGGTCGGCCCAGCCTGTTACGGCCGAGCGGAGCGGGGGGCGTGCTGCCCCCGCGTGATGGAGCCACGACCCCGCGTGGGGCGGCCCTTGCCAGCAGACGCCGCCGGGCTGCGGCGTCCCGTCCTACTCCGGTCCCGTGCGGTCGCGGGACCGCGTGCTCCCGCCGCAGCTTCAGCCGTGGTGGTTCCTTCCGGCGGCGCGCCGGGCACCGCCGCCTCCTTCCACCGGCGCCGCCGCGCCGGCGAGGCGCGCCGGCAGGCTTCTTCGCGGACCACCGGACGAGTTCCGGTGGTCGGAATTCCACGCCGTCTTCACCAAAGGCCCTCCCGGGGCCTATCCTTCACTGCAAGGACCTCACATCGCCCGTGCGGCCTGCTTTGTCGACGTCCGTCGTTTCTCACACCAAGAATAAAAGAGGCGGTGGGTTCGAACTTGTTCATTAGTCCTCACCCACCGCGTTAACGGTTTTAGAAGTCTCACAACAATTTTAATCATATGCCACGGGTATAAATCACAAAGATGTAAATGAATCAAACCCCCTACCTCAATCGTTTCCGTCGAACGTGAGTTCGTCGCGGAATTGACCGGCGCGGAAGAAGAGGATCGTCGCGTCGCGGAAGGGGTGTCGTTGTCGTCACGGTACACGGCGCTGCGTCGACGATCTCTGAGGGTTACAAACACACAGATTTAATTGCACCAATTAAATCCATGTTAAGGATATAATCCACAAAGGAAAATTAAAATAACTACAATAGCCTACCTCAATCGGTTGTTGATTGAAGGTTGTCGCGGGGAAGGAACATCGCAGAAGAACGTCACGGAAGGATAATTGTCGGTGTCGCGGTACACAACGTCACATCATCGATCTCCAAGGGTTCGGCGTTCTTTGTCACCTTTCATCGAAGGTCGGCGTTCTTCATCGGCGATGATGCATTCTTCACGTTCTTCTCATTCTTCACGAATGAGGATGAAGATAGAGTTTCTCCAAATCCTCTCAACAAGCCACACCCAAGAAAAACATGTGTTGGTCTTATTTTATTCTTATGCCAACAATTTGAAATTCAAAGTTAAGAAACGAACCATTAATTCAATGAATTAATGGTAACGACTTAACTTCCCAATTAATAGGGGCGTTAAGAATTTAAGAAAACGCACCAGTTGACTTTCATTTAAAAGAGGTTTTCGCGGGTGTGTTACTTAGAGGAAAATAAATGGGGGGGATCGTGTGGGCCCCACCTCACAAATATCCTACCAAGTTGGTAGGATATTTTGGGTTCCACCCTATCTGCTTCAACTTAGCTTAAGTGGCTTTAAGTGGCTTTAAGTGGCTTAAGTGAAATAAAATAAAGTTTTCGCACCACTTTATTTTATTTCTTAACTTAACCCCAAAAATTAAAAAACCACACCCGAGCAAACGCAACTCTGGAAATGGCTTTTCTAAGAAAATACCAGCACTGAGATTCCATCGGTGCCCTCTGAATTCGATTCCGAGCACCGGTTCAAAAGTTAGAAAAACCCACTCGTTCGTTCACTGAACGTACCCGAGCCAAACTTCGGAAAATGATTCCGGGCACACCGGGCCTCAGAATCAGGTTCCGTCAGAAACTGCGTTCTTGTAAAATTCCAAAGAAAATTAATAAAAAAAATTTCTTAAATTTTACTTGTCATTACATAACTCCCACCTCAGGGCTTTACATCCCCGTAAAGATACATCAAAAACTAGGGAAACAAAAGTGGGTAATGAGCACGCATCTGAGCCTCCCGCTCCCAAGTGCTCTCCTGGAGGTTCCTGTCATTCCATCTGATGCACACTAGAGGAATCGACCATCTACGTAGGACCCGCTCTTTTCGATCCTCAATCTCCACCGGAACCTCCACAAAAGTCTCCCCATCATCAGCGTCCAGCTCCCCATGGTAAATGATGTGTGTCGAATCGTGCACGTATCTCCTCATCTGAGATAAGTGGAAGTCTTCGTCCACCTAGTGCAACTTAGGTGGGTGGGTCAAGTGGTAAACCACCTCGCCTACCCTGCCGAGGACCTAGAAAGGTCCGTTGAACCTCAGGGATAACTTGTCGCCTCGGCCACATCTCCTTAACTTACATGGAGGTGAGACTCATAGGGAAACATGGTCACCAACCTCGAACTCTAGTGGTCTCTGCCTCCTGTCAGCATAAGACTTTTGCCAGCTCTGAGCTGTCCTCATCCTCTCTTGGATGACCTGGACCTTTCTGGTCCTACACGAGCTGCTGAGATTTCTTCTTTTCCAAGAAGAGAAATATAGTCTCATCCCCTAGATGAACCACGTTCCTTGCCTAATACAGTCAATCTCATCATAAATGATACTAACCCATACCAAGGATGATGTCGTAAGGCCTCGACGCTACTACCAAGAGATCCAACCATTACTCTCGCCTCCAAGGGTTGAGTCACACTGTCGGCATAAGTGTCTGGTCACTGGGTCTCCTCTAGTAGGTATCTCAAAGTGAGGGTCAAGTCAACCGTTTTTTAAACCAGAACCTCTTAGCAACAACATAAAGACAGTACAAGAAGGTAAACGCCAAAAGAAAGGTGTATTTTTATTACTACAGCTCAATGAAACAAATCAACAACAAACAAACAGACAACAACAGAGATGGAAGCAACATGAATAAAAGTCTCCAGGTCTGGATCTAGTCCCGCTCCTGTCCATCTGCTCCCGGAGCTCCATGATCGTAGGCCTCAGCTGCCTGCAGCTGAGCTCTCCCATGTCCACCTATTCCCTGCGGTCGGGGTGGACCTCCTAGTGGTGGTGGTGGAAACACCACAAAGCGTCGTTCACCTCCAGCTATAGGGCCAGCTCCCCTGCCACGGTCCCCTACTCCATGCGGTCCGCCTCGATCGAACCTCTTCCTCTACCTGGGAAGTCCTTCGTTCATCTGCTGGTCATCTGTATGGTGGGTCGGACAGTCACGATCCATGTGACCAACCCCGCCGCAGGAGTAACACTGCCCGCGCATGGTAAGTCGTTCTCCACCCCGGGTGCCTCACACAAAAGATCCTATGTCATGCGGTCGGCCACCTGTAGGTACAGTCCTCTTGGACCTCTACGTCATCTATCTACTGCCTAATGCAGAAGACTCTGCCGCATGCCGGCTAGTGGTGGGTCCTGATGCTGGAGACTGTTCAGCAAGGAAACTCTCCAGTAAGAGGGATCGATCCAACACCCCTCTCTATGTCGGAATGCTGTGAGAAACAACTGAAGCTCTGATCTCTCGCCTAATCCCCTGCTCAAAGGTTCGGGCCCTGAAGAATGGGTCTCGTACCATGTCCGTCGAATAGCACGAGAGATCGGTAAACCTCGCCGCGTACCGGGCTACTGTCATGCGGCCCTACCGCAGCTGTAGCATCTCCTGGATGCGCACCGCTCAGAGTGTGGCTGGGACGAACTCTAAGAGAAAAAGGCTCTCAAAGTCCGTCCAAAGGAGAGATGCCTAATAGTGCACCTGGAGCATCAAGCTACACCATCTTCCTGCTGCCGCATGCAGGAGGCTCGCTGCAAGGAACACCATAAGGATAGCTGGTGTCCCTACCAAATGAAAAACTCGCACAACTGCCTCCAGCCAATCCTCGGCTACCTGAGGGTCCATCTCCCCACGGAACCTGGATGGTCACTGACGCTGAAACTCTTGCAGTGCACTAAGGCGACGTGCACCGTCAGCGGCTGGGGCTGGTAGCATCGGTGGCTCGGCGGGTAAAGGTACCGTCGGTGCCTCAGCTGTCAAAAGGCCCTGTACCGAGGCCTCGTTGCTCGGTGGGCTGTCGTCACGCACAACTCTCGGAACCCTAGCTGGCTGCCGTCGTGGGGACATCCTAAAAAGGAAACAGGTGCGCCATGGTCAGAATAGTATAACTGGTGAGCTGACACAATGTAAACACAAAGAAAACATGAAACAAACATGCAATCAATGTTTTCACGCATTAAGTCGGAAATCAGAAGTCAGGGTCCTGGTGTATAGATACGTCGGCAGCCACACCAACACTGGACTACCTAGACTGATGACCACACCCAATACGCTTAACACTATTTCTTTACATAGGAAAAGATCAGAGTCCAAAGTTCTGCGGAAGAACCGAACTCCTCTGATACCAATTTGTCACGACCCATCCTTGGGGCCCGTGCTGTGACTACCCCAAGCCCGCCTTCCATAGGCCAGGGGCTGGTGACTAGCACCAAGGCGTAAATCCCAGTAAAAAGGGAAGTCATTTCCTTTGTAGAGTAAACAAACACCACAGAGCAAGAAAGAAGAAGTAAACACTATGCAAAAACTGAGTACAATAGTAAATGCGGAAAAGTAAGTGGGCCAGTATACAAACCCAAACTGAAGGTAAAGTACAACAGGAAGGGAAAACATCAACTGAAAAGTAAAGCCGCAACGTCGAGCTGTCCACTGGAAATCCCACCTAAAGGTTGGGTACAGATAGACTCTACTGCACCTCGGGTCCAGCCGACCGCTCCGAGTACGTCCCACCCAATGGTCCACCTCCAGATACCATCCTGCTCTACAAGCCTCAACCACGATCAGCGTTGTCCGTCGTCTGCAACCAACACAACGTAGTGCGGGCATAGCCCGTGCAGGGGTGAGTATAAGCTACTTAGTAGGGACCCCGAGTCCCTCGAAGGTCTCCCAGAATCCACAAAGGATAATCCACAAAGGATAGATACAATCACGAAGTAACATCCTACACTGCTTAGGTATATGCCCATACATATACCAAAGTCATCAATTCTTGTTCGGCTCCAACATCCGAGCCCAAGTACAACCCTGTCCACACAGGAAAGAAAAACATAAATCCACACAGGATAGCACAACACAATCCACAAAGGAAAGCAAAACAGGATTCATCTCACACAGGAATACTTCTTTGTATGACGATAGAGATGATCAGATATTTCCACTGATTCATATAAGCCATCGGACCCACAAAGGATCAATAGGTACTAACCCCCGCAATAACCCACATAGGATCGATCATGAAGTTCAAACCATAGCTATTTTGGAATCTCCTTCTCTATCATGTATAGTGGGTATGCCGCTACAACCAAGCGCTTCCCTCTAACCTTGGACTGCTGTATTACTCCACCTATCGAGTAATGTGGGCCTGCTGCTACAACCAAGTGCTTCCCACCCTGGGTCTGCCGCTACAACCAAGCGCTCCCTCTCATAGCCTCTAGAGGTACTCAATCTGTTGAGTACCGCAGGTCTGCTTCTACAACCAAGCGCTCCCCCGTGATGCTACAACCAAGTGCTCTTCCGTCGTAGGTCTGCCGCTACAACCAAGCGCTCCTCCGTCCTGGGTCTGTCGCTACAACCAAGCGCTCCCCCTCATAGCCTCCAGAGGTACTCCTTCTGTTGAGTACCGCGGGTCTGCCGCTACAACCAAGCGTTCCTCCTCCGTGGGTCTGCTGCTACAACCAAGAGCTTCCCACTGGGCTATCCATAACACACCGAGTCGTTCGATCAGCAGTCGTCAAGTCCAAACCGGCTCTAGGGTTTCCACACACAGCAAGCTCATTCCGGGAGGGTCCACTCCGCGATCCAAGAGGTCGATGCATCAACTGACATGTAGTCCAGAATTGATGTATCCCAAAAAGTACCTTAGTGGTAACCACCAAACCCACGGAGGATTCCAGTACTGTCTTCATTGTCGTCGCAGACACAGCCAACTCTAGGGTTCCCGCACACAACAAGCTCGTACGGGAGGGTCCGCTCCACGAGCTGAGGGGATGATACATCAACTGATACATAGTCCAGAGTTGATGTATCCAAAAGATCCATATCGTCAACAGGAACTCAACGTCCCAGACGGCGCATCAATCGGACGCCCGGTCTGAGAGTTATTGGTTTTTTCGTCCCAGGGGCCGGGTTGGTTTTTAAGTCAAAACCCACCTGACCGTACTCCACCTGCATCCAAACCTCGGGCGGAGTAATCCAAAAGATCTATCTCACTAAGAGGAATACAGCAAAGTCGACGGTACATCAATCGGACGTCCGGAGCTCAAGTTATGAGCGTTTTTTCTCTGAGGGCCCGGCTGGTTTCGTGTACGAACCAACCTAGCCAAACCCAAAGAACTCCGAAACCTTGAGTGTGATATACCAAAACGACTGTCTCGATCCAAGGATCCCATATCCACTAACGGTGCATCGATTGGAAGCCCGTAGCCCAAGATACGAGCAAAAGACCGAAAAGGTCGGAAAACGGGGGGTCTGGGCCCAGACCGACCCGGCCCAACCCCCCCGTGGTCGGCCCGCATCGGGTCAACCCGACCCGTGTCCGGGTCCGACCCGGATGGCGTGACCCAGCTCGGCTGGGTTGGCCCGGCCCGGCCTGGGCGCGACCCGACCCGGCCGGCGGGTCGGCTCGGCCAGTTATGGCCGAGCGGAGCGGGGGGTATGCTGCCCCCTTGTGATGGAGCCGCGGCCACGCATGGGGCCGCCCTTGCCAGTGGACGCGGCCGGGCCACCGCGTGCTGCCGCTGCGGCTTTAGCCGCGGCGGTTCCTTCCGGTGCCGCGCTGGGCGCCGCCGCCTCCTACCGCCGGCGCCGCCGTGCCGGCGAGGCGCGCCGGCGGGCTGCTCCGCGGACCACCGAACGAGTTCCGGTGGTCGGAATTTCACGCCGTCTTCGCCAAGTTCTATCCTGGGGTCCGTCCTTCACTGTGAGGACCTCGCATTGCCTGTGCGGCCTACTTTGTCAACGTCCGCCGTTTCGCACACCAAGAACAAAAGGGGCGGTGGGTTCGGACTTGTTCGTTAGTCCACACCCACCGCGTTAGCGGTTTGAAAAGTCTCACAACAATTTTAATCATACACCGCGGGTATAAATCACAAAGATTTAAATGAATCAAACCCCCTAACTCAATCGTTTCTGTCGAACGCGAGTTCATCGCGGAATTGACCGTCACGGAAGAAGAGGATTGTCGCGTCGCGGAAGGGGCGTCGCTGTCTTCGCGGTACACGGCGTCGCGTCGACGATCTCCAAGGGTTACAAACACAAAGATTTAATTGAACCAATTAAATCCATGTTAAGGATACAATCCACAAAGGAAAATTAAAAGAACCGCAATCCCCTACCTCAATCAGTTGTTGATCGAAGGTTGTCGCGGGGAAGGAAGGTCGCGGAAGAACGTCGCAGAAGGAGAATCGCCGGCGTCACGGTACACGGCGTCGCAGTACACGGCGTCGCGTCGTCGATCTCCGAGGGTTCGGCATTCTTCATCGCCTTTCGTTGAAGTTCGGTGTTATTCATTGGCGACGATGCGTGCTTCGCGTTCTTCACGTTCTTCGTGAAGGAGGATGAAGATAGAGTTTCTCCAAATCCTCTCAACAAGCCACACCCAAGAAAAACATGTGTTGGACTTATTTTATTCTTATGCCGACAATTTGAAATTCAAAGTTAAGAAACGAACCATTAATTTGATGAATTAATGGTACCGACTTAACTGCCCAATTAATAGAAGCATTAAGAATTTAAGAAAACGCACTAGTTGACCTTCATTTAAAAGAGGTTTTCACGGGTGCATTACTTAGAGGAAAAGAAACGGTGGGGCTCGTGCGGACCCCACCACACAAATATCCTACCAAGTGGGTAGGATATTTTGGGTTCTACCCTATCTTCTTCAACTTAGCTTAAGTGGCTTTAAGTAGCTTTATGTGGCTTATGTGAAATAAAATAAAGTTGTCGCACCACATTATTTTATTTCTTAACTTAACCCCAAAAATTAAAAAAACCACACTCGAGCAAACTTAACTCCGGAAATGGAGTTTCTAAGTAAATAACGGCGCTGCGATTCCATCGGTGCCCTCAGAATTCGATTCCGAGCAACGATTCAAAGGTTAAAAAAACACACTTGTTCGTTCACTGAACGTACCCGAGCCAAACTTCGGAAAATGATTCCGGGCACACCGGGCCTCAGAATCCGGTGCCGCCAGAAACTGCATTCTTGTAAAATTCCAAAGAAAATTAAAAATAAATTCCTTGAATTTTATGGGTCTTTACACCTAATGTGTAGGAATAATAGGATAATGAATTTCATCAGGAGCACTGAGTCTATTGGCCAAAACAAAAGGGAAAACAAGATGGAGGAGTTTTTCTCTAATAAACTCATAGAGACTGGACCTTGTATAGTTCCAAAGTTGGTAGAGAGTGTATAAAATTTTTCAACCACCAATGTGATATGTACTAAGGTAAAGAATATCCTCATTGATGATGATGTTTTAAAGATAGGCATTCATTGGAAATCTATCTTTCTTATCTCTTCTAATGAAGAGGAGGAGTATGCTTTCTTGGAACTAGAAGAAGTTTAGAAGGATAAGATGTTTTCCACAAGATAGTGTAAAGGTACATCAAACCATTCCACTTCCATTCAGTCTCCCCCAAATTATTTCTTGGTTTTTTGTATTGGGAGGCCCTCTTCTATGATCCAATACATTTTTATAACTCCTTCATACTCTCATAAAAATAGTTTTAATATTATTAATAACCTAAATATATCTAATAGTTGGGAGGATTTATTGAGGAATTTGGAGACACACATGGATTCATCTGAGTGAAAGAACAATCCTCAGACACTAAGACTATCAAGACAAAGATAAATTTTGATCATATATTATACAAGGGCTCATGTCTAGTTGGAGAATAGGTTCCACTTTCCCTTGAGTTTTTCATCCAACAAGATGAAAATATTGGTCCTCAGGTATATTACAATAAATTAAAACAACCAAAAACCTAGTCGATGGGTCATCACTAGAGAGGTAGGTTAGTTGTTGATCCCATAGATGAATTATTTTTTCCTGTTTTCTAGGTAGTTTTCTGATTTTTTTATCTATAGCAGTGGTTTTTCACTATTTTCTTATTCCATCCACTTATTACTTTGTGTTTATTTCGGTTTCATTAGATTTCAGGACAACTGGTTATAAGTCTTGGTTCACACCATCTTGGTAATATTCATTTTAGAATTATATTTAATAACATAATATATTTAAAATTATAATATGTTTCTAATCAGTAAATTTTATCATTTTTTTATATTTTTATTCAATATATACTATTTATTACTTTTTATTATTTTTATGATTTCATTTATTTAAATTTTTATTGATTTATTATTAATCTTAATTTATTTAATATTTTGGTAATATACTCATTTTTTATTTTTGTTGTTCAATCTGTTTATAATTTTATCGATTTTCAATATATATTTATACATTTTTATTCATTAACATTTATTTTTTTTTTAATATAATCATAATTTATATAATTAATATGTATTCATTTCCATTTTAATCTATAGAAGTATAGATTTTTAATTTGATTAAATTATATATATATATTTATATATATTAATAACAATTATTCATTTTTTTAATTTATTCATTCTTTTTATTATTTATTTCATTAATAGATTCTACATATTAAATAATTTCATTATTAAATTAATATATATTAAACTTATATATATACAGAGAGACATTAATTTCGCACTCACAAATATTTACGTAATTAATGAAATATTATATAGAAACACATACACATAAAATTTATGTAATTTATTCAGATTTTAAAATTTTCTTTATAATTTCATTTAATAACATAATATTTTTAATATATTATGTTTTTAATTGGAATTTTTTTTAATATTGTTACAGTTAGTGTTATTTAATCATTTTTAATATATTTATTTCTTTTTTTCTAATTTAATCATTTTATAATATCTATTTATACATATTCATTTGCTATATTTTAATATTTTCAAGGATTTTCCATCTTCATTTTAATATATATCTATATATATTTTTAATGATTTGTATAATAAATAAAACCTATCCATTTTTTAATATTTTTAATGTTTATTCACTATTAATTATTAAACCTCACTCATTTTTAACAATCATGCATTTAAGATTATATATTCATTGAAAATTTTAAAAATATATTTTGAAATAAATTTTTTTTGTTAAATACATTTATAAATTTATATTCATTATACTTATAAAATAATATATTTATAATTAATAAATTAATAAATATAGTTTTCTTAAAAGTATTTATATAATTATAAATAAATAACTATATATTTTAACAATTATAAAATTATAATAAATATATTTAAATAATAAATTTATTTAGAATATTTATATTTAAATTTTTATATATTTATTAAATATACATATAATTATATAAATATATATAAGGATATGAGTATTTTTATAAATATAAATATAATATTGAGAATAATTAGATTGATGCTTCGGGTTTTGGATCTCTCCCATGGTGATGAATATGGTGTTTAGGTTTTCTATAAAATCATTGTTCTTCCTTTCCACATGGGTTCCAAGATACTACCAAAAAGGTCATCTGTATCAACACCTTCAAACCCAATGTCCTATTTGAGGCCTATAGATGGCCTTATGGTCCAAAATGAATGATCTAAGAAGCCCTCAGATTCAAAGTCACATGATTTTAATCGCTCGCTGGCTAATTTCATGGATTCCTCCATGGGATGAATTCTTAGAAAGATCTCAACTGTACATGTTAATTCCTACCTGGAATATTTTTTGGAAAAGTAAGTTCTTGGTAGAAATTCTCTAATTGCGAGTATTGTCCTCCCTAAAGGTGAAAAATCATAGATGATTGCCGACTTGATTTGAAGAATTTCATTCTTATGGGGGTTCTTAGATTGGAGGTGTGTTTCCTTAGGTAGTGGATTCTTCCACTGTATTTTTTCTTTATAGAAAGAAAGACTTCATGTGTGGAGGTATGGTTCTCTCTTATTAAATCCTGGTGTCCTTTATCTATAAAAGTGGTCTCTAGAATTTAATGTCTCAAAGGTGAGAAATGAATTTTCTCAGGTTGGGGTCATGTTACAAGGTCTTAATTGAATCTTTTAGCATCCATGTATCTTGCATGATATTTTCTTAGTAATTGTGACACATATTAATCTTGATAAGGAGACTGAGCATATTTATTTCAGTTATTATGATCAACTACTAGCATAGGTATATCTTATCTCTACCATTATCGATAGTGTTATTCTTACTACCGCCAATGATGATATTCATATTAGAATTGAATATGAGAAGCATCCTTCTTTTTGTTCTCATTTCACGGTTATTGGTCAAACAATTAAGATATGTCTCCGGAAGATACTATGGGAAGCTTTTGTCATGAAAGTGTATCTGTCCAAATATTTCAACAAGAGGGAAAAAATTAAATCTATGGTTTAAAATTCTTATGTGGATTTATATGCACAACGTACTTCCAAGGGACCTATTCAAGATAAGAATATGTCTTTCGATAAGTTGAAGGAAGTCATTACTGATGTTCAATTGATATCATTAAAAGGGAATCCTCATGTTCCTTAAAAGGAATGGGAATATATCATTGAAGAGGAAATCCTTGAAGAGGATAATGATGAACCTCAGCATTCAGCTCATAAACATAGGCTAATATATGGTAGGGATGATGAAATAGTGGAAATTCAATAATGAATTAGATATGTTCTTTCACATGGTTTAATGGATGTTTAACCCTCTACATAGATCACTCCCTCTGATAATGGTATAGATATATTTTCAATGGTACATATTGTGGATTTGGTAGACCTTTCCATTAATTGTGAGGCCCAGACCCCTATGAATAATCATTGAGGTAGTGAGACTCCTCTCATGTTGAATTCTATGATTTAGTCTTTGGTGAAGCTAGAGACTCTAATTACGAAGGATTGTGGAAATTTAACACAAATAGCTTACCAACTTGTTGGAAATGCCTCTTAATCTAGAAAGGGTACTCCCTAGGTGGCCTTGGCCGGTGACACATCTTCTTAGGAGTTACATCAATACAGCCTATGTGAGATGGCTATTTTAGACCTCTCCATTTCATTAGATATTTCTCCTACGAAGTTGATTAGCTAAGAATTGATCTCTAGTACTGCTAGACACTCCTAATAAGAAGGTTAGTGGAATTAAATCACACTTTGTTAAATATTTTTCTGATGTGGATCTTGTTTTTTACTACATTCTGGTTGGAAATGCCTCCTCCTTCAGCCAGGATGTTTTAAATGTGTCCTTGGATAGTGTCACAACATTTTGGGAGGTACCTCTCTACAACCCAGCATCTATAAAGGTTACCTCTCATTCCTTAATATAAAAAATTGGGTATATTTACTCTATTTTAATGGGTAAGGCATAGATTTCAAGAAATATAGTGTCCGATGATGCAGAATTGGAAGAAAATAGAGCCTCTTTGGATGAGGACTTCTTGGCTTCTAATGATCAATCTTTAGTTAATCCATAGGTGGCTACTACTAACTAATTTTGAGTGTTAGATTACAAAAATTAAACACAGTATAGTGTTTTCTAGGATAAAAAAGTCTAATCATCCACTAGGATGGAATGGGAGTTTTATTAACATTAGGTTCAATAAATAGAGTGGTGGACCAATCGGATGTTAGGAGATCTTGCTCAGAGAGCACTGTCCTAGAAGGCCTTTGGCAGATTCCCCAAACCTAGAGGAGAGGATTACACCCTAGAGGTAATGGATATAGGAATGGCTGTGTGAATTGGAATTTAGTTTTTACTGAATAATGTGTTCCTGGTGAGAGAATTATGGAAAATTTAGGAATTTAATGTTCTGATGATGGGTATTTTCCAGTTTTAACCCCCATCTATCTATATGTTTGTTTTCTTTGTTTTTAAATAAAATGGTTCTAACACTACCTTTTCAAAAATAATAAATATAATTATTATAAATTTATTTACAAATATATTTATTTTACAATACATGTATAGGTTGACATTTACTATATTTTTAAAATTATATATTCATAATTTTGTATATCTATATATATATTTAAAAAAGTATTTATATAATTATATATAAATTATTGTATATTTAAATAATTATAAAATCATAATAATGATATTTATATAATGAATATATTTAGTATATTTATATTTACATTATATATCAATTTAATATATATAATGATATAAATATACATCTAATTAATTAAAAAAATTATAAATATATTTACAAATATATTAAATTATAAATATAATTATAAATATATATCAGTGAAAAAAACACTAATAAAATCCATCTTTATCATCACTTTTTTTGATTCATTGATAAAACCCTACCTAATCATTTAAAAATAATCATAACCAAACAGATTTCTATCATAACATTCATGCCCTTTCAGAAGTTCATCTCTACCACCTCTCACCCAAGATCTTATCTTGAATGAATAAACTCTCAAATCTAGGGTATGTTATTTTTTATCCTCTTATCATATTTCATATGTGTTCATGTTCAGTAGTGTGTGATAGTGTGGAGTTATCTTATCTTGGTTGTATCATGGTTTCATGTGTAGGAGCTCTATCGATGTTGTCCCCAACATCATTTAAACTCCTCTAGTAGTTCCTTGTTTGTTGGATTTTTCATTCCTGATTTTACCCTATTATAGCTCAGATAGGTCCTCCTTATATTACATCTAATTCATAGTGTTGTTTTTTGGTTTTTTTGTTTCCCAATTTTTTCATTATGGATTCTCTTGATGCACGTCTACCCCGTTGTCCAATCCCTATCACACATGTCCCCATTTTGGTCTGTCTCTTTGGCCTCAAAGATGATTTGGGGTGGTGTTGGGGGATAATGTGGTATTGGAGTTATATAAAGAGGAGTTTATGAAGAAGAGCAATTTTATTGTTCTTCTCCAATGTAACACATGTTTTTCAGTCGCCCAGAGAGTTAGTAAGAGTTTGAATTTCATGGGAGACTACCTTCAAGATGGTGTTCTAAAATGAATAAAATGTTTAGTTTTAATTATATGGTAACATATAAAAATATTTTAATTAATGTCTCATTTTAAAATTAAAATTATATTTATATAATACTTTTATTTTAAAATCCTTATTCAATATAAAAGATTTGTTTTTCAAAATTTTCATTCTAATTTTTTGAAACCCTCTTGCAGGGGGGGGGGGTCTAGTTTAAAATATATTCTAATTTCCAAATTGTGTTTGATAATTTTAAATCATATCATTTTATGAGTAAAGGTTAAAAATTTATTATGTTATCATTTCATGTGAATTTTTATAATTAATTTACTAACAATATAACTCCATTTTGAGGATTTTATTTTTAGAATATTCAATTTTCAGAGGGCTTCAAAAAACATTAAGTTATTCAAATTTTATTCATTTAAATTTTTATAAGTGTTTGATTAATTTATATTTAATTTTTTCTTATATATATCTAAACTTTATTATTTCAATGAATTGTCATTTCCAAATATGTTAATTTTTATTACAAAGGATACTTAAATTATTTATTAAATAATTCTTATTATGCAATGCGATGTTTTAAAGAGTTGAATTTTTTTATTGGTTGAGTTAAATTAAAAATTGCCTTTTAAAAGTGAGGCAAAGTAATTATTATTGAATAATGTATCAATTGCATATATTAAACTTATTTAACCTAAGAGTTAAATTTCTCTTCATAGTGTATTGATATGTGTTTGGTGAGTTTGGATGAAGCGGTGATGCCTAAGGAATCGTTATGGATCCATCTTATAGAATTGGATTTCATGCTTGGACAATTCTTCTTAGTGTAAAATATGTTGATTTTTTCTGTTTTAATTTCACTATTAAATACATGTGTGGAGTTTATCATTGGATATAACAAGTTAATTCCATGAAGATTTTGATTTTTATAAATAATGACATTTGAATGCTACACAATTAAAATATTGTTGCATGATGATTTGAATATGGTATTAAATGAGATTTGAAGGCCATGTAAAAGGTGTTCACATTATAAATTAGGAATGATTTAAGAGAGGGTTGATAAATTGTATTTGAATAATATTAATAACATAGGAATTTTATAAATGTTATAATGGTGGTATTTATTAAAAAATGATCCAATCCCACTTGGAAGCCTAGGACACTCAACTAAAATAACATGTGGGACCCTGAATCAACCATGCCCAAGGGAGTTGCCCTAGAAAATCCTATGGGTGGAAGAGTTCCCATAAGAAGATGTTGGGACCGTTAATAAAGCCTGCAGAGCGCACACCAAAAGGCATGCATGGATTCATCCAGAATCCCATAAGGGTGCCCATGGACCATGGTGCGTCCTGGCCCATGTGGGTGTATGGTTCAGTGAATCTATGTTTTGACCCAAGTGTAGGCTCTAAGGTGTAGTGGTGGGTGTTGAGTAACAAATCAAAGAAACTTTTAGCCATAAATTTAATGCGGGATAGCTCTATATGGATTATTTTTCACTTATCCTTTAAAATGTTGGATGTAACTCCATCTATTCGATCTAATCAAGAGTTTGAATGTCAACCATATGATCATAAAGGGATATTGACTTCATCCACCCACATAAAAAAACTTTCGGTATGATCTAATAACAATCAAGGTTTTGTAGACCGAGAACTCACTAATGAACTCGACATCCATGAAACATATTTTCCAAGACACTAACGGATATTGAAAATATGCTAAGTATCTTTTTTCTATAAATAATATAAAATGTTTTGTGTTGTTTAAGAAAATGTTATGGATAAGATTGTTTGTGGTGATAAATTCCATATGGAATACACTTCACGAATGAGGATTCAACTGAGGAACTGTGAAATAACATAAATTCTATGTGAAGGAAAAGTCATTTTTTGATGTTGACAGTGTATTTTTAGCATTAGAAACCACTAAGAAGTATGAAAAAATGGTGTACGGCCGAGTGCTACATGAAAGAATAGTTTCTGGATGACTACATTCAGAAAATCCATATAGTACATGGGAATGGTTCATAGAAATTCTATGTGGGAATGGATTAATTCTACACAAAGTAATGGGTTACAAAATAACATAATGTTTGTAGTGATTCTTTTCAAATGAGTGCTACATGGATAAAAATAGAATGCGGTGAAAAATCTATGTGGTGATGAATAAATATGTTATGTGGATAAAATAATTTTCTATGAACAAACATCATTAAACCACTTCCCATCGTTTGATAAACCACTTGAATAACTATTGAGTTTATGTCTATAAAATAATTGGTTGTTTTAAAAATGGAATATAGAGAAGTGAGCGCTGATGAACAACAGAGATAATTTTATATGAAGATCATTTTCTCCTTAAAGATTGAGATCAATCTCACGGATCAATAAAATCATTTTCAGTAAGTATAAGGAAGTGTATGTGAGTACATGCATCAGTTCATGAAGTATTATATTTTTTTTGATGATAATTTTTCAAAAGATACATATGCTATGAGATAATAATTTAATGCACAAAAAAGATAAATTGACATACTATATAAGTACTATATAGTTGAGAAATCAAGGTATATGATTTGAGGAAGAAATTATTTGATGATATTCTTCAAAAAGTGATCATATGATACTTTATCTATCTTAAAGGCACAAAAATAAAGATCTTTATCAATTGATAAAAAATTGGTCAACATTTAAAAGTGGTCTTTCTTGTGTTGTGTAATCAATTTTGTAACATACATTGTGAACCTATTATTCCCTTAGGGTTCTGTAAATAATAGTGGGACTCTATTCTTAGAAATAAATTTATATTGTAACTACGAGTGATTTTATTGTAGAATTTTTGATTGGGGAGTCTAAACAATAATAGTAAGGAGTAGGCTTACATTGGGAGAGAACCTTGTAAAAATATTTAGTTCTTGTGCTATTTATTTTTAATGAATTTGGGAGAGGTTTTGTTATTATAAGAGTGGATCGAATCCTAAAATTCAATATAGGTTAATTTTAAAACAAGAAAAAATTGTAAAAACCACCAATAATTCAACCCCCCACCCCCACCCCCCCACCCCCACACACATACACTCACACACTTCTTTTCAGTTGTGAAACACCTCGTTCGACAATTCAATTGGTATCAGAGTGTAGGTTACATCTGTAAAGTTCCAATAATAATTGGATATGGATAATCTTAATTCTTTTAATTGAAGGGGATTTCTAAATTTCTATGGAAATAACTATCATAGTTGTAAGAATTAGATGTTCCCTTATCTTATATCTCCTAGCCTTGAAGTTAATGATGCAGTTACTTTAGGATTCCCACATATTAATGATAAAGATCTTATAGATTTTATTGATAAGGGAAATATGGAAGTTGATGGAAAATATAAAAATTCCATTTTGATGCCCCATTTAGAAAATTTTTACACAAAGGATATGGGACTAAAAAATTCCAAGGAAATTTGGGATATATTAAAAAGTACCTATAAAGGAAATGTGAAAGTCAAGTAGGCCAAATTGAAAATTTTTAGAAGAAAGATTCAAGATAAAAATAATGGTGAAGAAAAAAATATTATTTACTATTTCATATGATTCAACTAAATTGTTAGTAATATTTTGAGTTTTGGTGAAAATCTAGATGATTCAACAATTGTAAAAAGATGATGATAAATTTTCTTGACAGGTTTGATCCTAAAGTATCATCATTTGAAGATAGATTTGATCTTAATCTCAATGAATTACATGACATATTTATTTGATATGAAATTTAAAATATCCCAATCATCAAGAATAAGATCAAAGATGGGAGGTATTTTCATGTAAATAGAAATCTCAAAATTAGAGATGATGAAATGTCAAAATCAAGTGAATATGATGATGAAGATGAAGATGGAGATTTTAACATAATCATTTATATTGTCTCAAAAAATTATAAAAGTTAATGTTAATAGTTCAAAGTAAATTACCACCATGGTGTTACTATAACATCTTGATTTTCTAAAAGGAAACACTATGTTTGATAGCATACATGATATGCCACATTTTTCTTAAATGAACAAATTAATATTATTATTTAATAAGATAGTTTTCACTTAGCCATTAAAATAGAGGGAATGAAAATAATTAACTGAATTCTGAAAATATGGTTTATACATGTTTATATAATGTTTCATTGGTTACCAAAATTAATTAACAAATTAAATAAAAACCAATTGAATATAAAAGATATGTTTTATGAAAAACTATTTAAATATGAATAATTAATTTTATAAAATAATAAAATCCCTATTTATATATTATATTAACGAAATATAAATTCAATATAATGTTTTAAATTTATCTTATGTATTTTCTATACCTGATATATGAACAAGTTCAATTTTACGTATAAAAGGAGTATTTTTCAAAAAAAGAAAATTTTAACATCTTTTGATCAAAATCCAATATTAAATATATTTTTTAAATTTTATAAATTAAATTTCGCAAAATAAACTAATTATTTGGAATAGGGACATAAAATTTTACTTTACATAAATATTTTGTTTTTTCTGATAATATTTATTTTTTAATGAATAGTGAAAAATAATGCATTTTAATTTAAAACTACTTTTTCATCTTATTTATTTAAATAGTTAAATTATAATATTACATGGTTTTAAGGTATATTTAGATTAATTTTTCCTAATTTAATCTAATTTATGTCATTGGAATCAATTTCGTGTTGAAATTGGATATAAAAACTATGTGACCTTTTTTTTGTTCCACCTTAAAAACATGTTATCACATTTCATCAACGAGATTAATTTTTATTTAATTTATATAAATTATGTGTTTTTAATTTGGAAAAATGGATTCAATATTTGGATTCATAAGGTTAAAATTATATAAATAGGTCCCTTTAATTTTTGAAAATTATGAATAGCAACTTTAGTAATTATTTTTATTTCCACAATTTATGGTAAAATCGGGCAATTAAACGTTAAAAAAATATAATAAAAATTATAAAAATGCCCTAAAATTTATCCCAATATCATTGTATCAATTATTTTCAGCCACAAAATCGGTGGGACAAAATTGTGGCCTTTGGAAGCCAATTGGGATTGACTATGACACTTAAAAAAATTATTTAAAGTAAAGAGGAAGATGTCATAATCATATCTCGTGTTACTAAAACAATTTTAAAATGAGATTATATAAGTGATATCTTAGAATATAAATATTCTTTATAAATATAAAATTATTAATTATTACAAGGAAATTTTTTTATATCTTTTATAAAATAAATAATAAAATTAAATGGTAACATAATGATGATGTGTTAATTACTTAATTAATGAAAGGATCAAATAAATAAAATTATAAATACTAAAATAAATATAATCTGAAGGGAATTTATTCAATAACCTAATTTTATGGATGAATTTGACATTTTTTTTATGATATAAAGTAGTTTTTTCGAACTTATCTTACAGTTATCATATTTTTAAAAAGTCAACTAATGAATAGTGTCAAAATTGACTCTCTTGGTATTTTAAAAAATAAAATATTTTATTAAATGTTATAAAGTTATGAAAAATATAATATTTTTCTAAATTGATAGGATAAGTATAAAAATTTCATTAATGACTCATTAATTGGTCTTTTTTCATGTTATGGTAATTAATTTAACCCTCAAAATGTAAATTACTTGATAAAATAGTAAGAGTTAAAAGGGGTTAAAACAAAAAGATAAGGATTAAAATAAAATAAATTCCTATCTAAAATTATTGGTTGAGATTAATTTAAACCATACTCACCCTATTATAGAACTAACAAAACTATGAGACATTTGAAGTTAAAAAATAATTTATATTAATTTAATATTTTAAGGGTTTCCAAGGATGCCCCTCCCCTCTACTATAAAAAGGAACTCATTCCTCTCTATTACTCACACTTAAAAATCATTTTAGTTTGGCTAATATCTACCCAGAAAACTTCCTAGAATACCTCCGAAAATTCTTGAAACCTTTACTTAGGTAGAATGACCTCCTAATTTGTGCTAAGGTGTTAATAAAGGTGATCATCTGAAGGAAATGTAAACATTTTAATTAAGTATTTCTATTTTGTTTCTTCTTCATCTTCCTTCAAATATTCTGCATCCATGATGAAATAATAACTCTTATATAATAAATATACTTAGATGTTATTATGATAATATCATCCCCTATATCCATCTCCAATTTCATCAAATAGTAAATGAATATTCCATTCGTGTGTACGGCGGATTGCCGTCCTGCGAACCGATATAGTTTGTTTTGCATAATTGTCTCTCGTGACTGGTTATAATGACAGAATTAATGTTAATATGTTATATTAATGATATATTCATCATTATAAGATAATAATATATCCATTAAGTTCTTACTTTCTATACACATAAAAATGATAACGTAGTTTGTGCGTATGTGTGAACTATCACCTACAAAAAGCAATTAGATTTGTTTTTATTCACTACATCACCTATATGGTACAGATAAGTATATTTAAATTATTAATATGATATTAATGATGATATTATAATTCTTGAAATATAAAATAATAATTACCTTATTTCCATAATGATCAATGAAAAATGAAAATGTTACTCATGCGTACATACGGCGTACCGTCTCCATGATTATAACATTACTCAATTTTCATAAAAATACATAATTGTTTGATTTAAAAGTAAACTTAATGTATAAAAATGATAATATTTTCATGAATATTATTTTTTAGATGACTTAATTATGACCACATGGACTATTAACATCATACCAAGTTTATTTTTGACTCAAGTACTAAATATCAGTAAAGTGTTTGATATGAACTTAAATAATTACATAATTTTTATAACATGGTAATAAGTTAAATAAAAGAAACAAAAAACCATAAAATTTTTCATAATAAATTATAAATTAATGTAGGATTATTGTTCAAGATGGAATATATTTTACGTGATGATTTGTACTCAAGGTAAGATATTTCGTCTCATTCTCCTTTCATTGAGGTATATCTTGATGTTATGAAACTTTATTATCTTATAAGGTGTATATAAATACCTTCTGACACATCATATCATGAATTAATATATTCTCATGATATTTAATGTTTTGTTTAAATTTTATTGTTTAATTAATTTTATCTATATTCTTCTGAAGTGGTAAGGGACTCTTTAACTAAAACATCTTTCTAAATGTTTTAATTATTTATTATTATAAATATTTTTCATTAATTTCCATGTTTTAAAAATGGTTTTAATGATTTATATATATATATATATATGAATGTTTCATAATGTTAATTCCTTTAAAATGTTTCAAATTGGAATAGGATACTTTGATTCAAAAAAATCCTTTTAAATGTTTTATTTTGTATTAAAAATGGATGGATTATTTCAAAATCCTAGAATACTTTTTTAACATATATGCCAGTAATGGAATTTTTTTCTTTCATATTGAAATTATTTATTTATTTAAAATTTACATGTTTACCATATAATTTTAAAAGTATCTGTTATCTTTTATGAGTGTTCACCTCGTAAAGATCAAATGTGATTTCAAAGTAGAAATGTTATTTTACCTTTAAGCTGGTTTTTTGTGTTATGATTATGTTATGGTTCCTGGGAAATATTTATGTATATGGGTGGTTCTATGATAAAGTGATGGTGGGTGATCCTATTATAGATCTCCAATTCATTGGGTAATGATATGGATTTAAACGATATGGTTTATCCTATGAGAATTAGGGAATATACTTTGATGGGTATTCCAAATGTAACTATAAAGGTTACTACCTATATAGCTATGAAAGCTACAATATAAGTATGATATAGATGCCACAAGTTACCTTTATGATTTATGATTTATATTAGTTTTTCAATAACATTATTATTTCATAAGGTAAGATATATGTTTTATGTTTTACAAGTGAAAAGTATGATTTTGTAAAAATGTTTTCATGAGATTAATATATTCATAGACTGATGGTTTATTTCGATATTGAATGCCCCGTACTGATATTTTTTTACTCATACAAAGTTTTAAAATGTTTTTCAAAGGTTATAATATTGTTATGGACAAAGAGGATTTCATGATAAAAGTATCAATGATGAGACCTGATATGTAATCATGTTTTATTTTTTAAAAAGGTTTCTTCTTTTGAATTAAATCGATACTTTTAAGAAGTGTCTACCTTGTATTTTTATGGTTTTGTTATGTATGATTTATGTCCTAATTATTAAAATTTATAAACGTTAAAAGATCTTAAATGTGAAATAAAAAAAATTTCATGACTCGCCTCCAGAATATGTAATGTTTAAGGTTGGTTCCTTATAGTTGGTATTAGAGGAAATTTTTAAATAACTTTAGTGTTTAGGGTGTTATTTAATCAAAAGTTAAAAGTTATATAAAACCATAATTGAAACCATGATAGGAATATTAATAGATATTTTATAAAAATTGAATGATTTTTAGATAACATGAATGAGAATATCTTAGTGTTTACCTTCCTCATTAAATTTTATATGATGATTTCTTTTATTTACTCACACTAAGCTTTTTGGTTTTAGTAAATGGTTGAATCCAGAAGGTGAAAAAGTATAAATGGATGTGAAGGAACATGTGGTGGTTCTATGAATAAGAAACTAAATGAAATGGGAGCTACAATGAGAACTCTTTTTGTTATTCTACACCATCTAGAAAAATTCATGATTAACCACTTGAACCTTGGTTATATTTCAAAGGCATAATATATGATAGAAACAAATCCCTATATAAATTCATGTAATAATCATAATGGTAAGTATATTAAATGACATATTTGTCAAGTATGTGGAAAGAAAAACCTAGAAAAATGTTTTAAATTGATTGGAAGATGTTATAGATGTGTTAATGAAGGTCATAAAGTAATAACCCTTCAAGGAAAAAAGAAGTATTCAGTTGAATCCAGAAATAGGAAATGATATTTTTCTAAGTTATCAATTGAATATTTTAAATGTGGGGAGTATGTCCATTATTAAAATCAACATCCTATGAAGAAGGTTCATGAATGGGATCAGGAGGATCGTATAAATATATTTTTATCAATACCTCATTCCATACCAATTGAAGATGAGAAAACTGAGAATGACCTATGAAATGTATGTATTATTTCTTGTCTCATGTTTTGACATTTTTGAATTTTAGGAAATGATTCATGTTTTTGTTTGTAGGAAAAAACTATTAAATAATAATATAGAAAATCATGGTTAAAGGATCACGAAGAACACTGAATTATTAATAAGTCTACAAATAAACTATTCAAGAGTTATGGTATTCTTTAGGATGATGAAATTTTAAAAATTATTAATTATATTTGATGATGGGATTACATTGTATGTATTTTTATAGTACGTGTAACCTTGAAGTTTGTTATGTGAAAATTTTATTTAAATAATAATAATCTTTTCTTGTGTGGACATAATTATAAATGTAAGAATAATTTTTATGGTTTACATGATATTTGATTTTGATGTATTTATGGGATATTACATTTTAGTATGAAAAATGAATGGTTTGTTATAATTTTTGAGGTAAAAAATATTTATAGTTATTTTTGAAGATTTCATCTCATTTTGGGAATGTTATAATGATTATATAGTTCTAGAAAAAGGAAAACCCTCCAAAAGTGTGATAAACTCGTCACGTCAGACAAAGCTACATGAATCAAACCCACAACTAAAGGTCAATGAGGCTTTATCACCAATCATTGGACTAAATAAAGTACCTATTTAATATAACATTTTAATTTTAGATAAATCACTTTTTTTAATAAGAATGATCTAATTTTTCGAACTTATGTTTTATCAAATGGATATCCTTGGTATTGAAAAATGATTTTGGGATTAGGTGATAAATGATATTTTGGAGCATGTTCACTATTTTTGGACCATTATGTGATTATGTTAAATAGAATACTATGGGATTTAATTTAGGAATACTGGTTGAATTATATTTTGGAAGAAGCTATGACTTTAATTTCAGACTTATAAGGAATTGGGTTATTTATGGAAATTATTAACCTGACATGGAGAATATGTAATTAGGGTCATTACTTTTTGGTATGAGACATTAAGAGTGATCGATGTTCTTTAGAGATAAATGTAAAAATTATCTTGGAAAACAGTGTCGTCAAATTTTTTTGAGTTTTTTTGTTTGAAACATGCTTTGGATTATTTTGAGGAATTTTAAGTATATTTATTTACCAAATGTTTTATGTTTGGGTTTTGGTCTTGCTTTTGAATTTTTGAGATTAAAATATGTAATTATTATTTTAAAGCTTATTATATTTTTGGAATTATCTTCTTCAATCCGAAACTTTTTGGTTTTGTTAATATTTCAAGATATGATTAATATATATTTAATATTTTTTGGATTATGTGATTCTCCATAAGATGATTCTACTATTTCAGGCATGAAAAAAAATCCTAATAAATACTCACCATTTAGAGAAAAAGATGATTTTGTGGTGGAATTTGATTAAAGGACGAAACTCTTCTTTTAAAGTAAGTGTATTTACTTATTATATTATTCTAGATAGTAAATCAATTCCACAACTCTACAAAATGATCTTTTATAAAATTCCATTGACTTTTCCTACTATTAAATCAAAGACCATTTAACCCATCAAAAAGTTACGGTTTTTAATTGTTAAATTACTCCTAAAAATGTTTTCAATTACTCTCTATGAGAAATTGATCATTATTTTTCACTTCCATGTCCATGTTTTCCTATATGAAAACCTAGTATGTGTTATCTCATGTGACTTTGGTACTTTCCATTCTTATAAAGTGGATGTTTTTTAATCCTTTTTCTGACATGGGATTGTAATAAATGTATTTTTAAGATTAATACCTTAGTTGCTGAACAAAAAAATAAAATTTCAAGGATGAAATTTCCAAAATGGGGGGAGAATGTAACATCTCATGTTTTTAAAAGGAGACACTATGTTCGATAGCATACATGATACACCACATTTATCATAAACGAATAACTTAATATTATTATTTAATATGAAAGTCATCACAAAGTTGATAGAATAGATAGAATAAAAGGATTAACTAAATTATGAAAACAAGGTTTATAAATGTTTATATAATGATTCATTGGTTACCAAACTAATTAATAAATTAAATAAAAACCAATTGAATATAAAGGATCTGTTTATATGAAAAACTATTTAAATGTGAATAATTATGTTTATAAAATAATCAAATCACTAGTTTTTGCATCATATTAATGAAATATTAAC
The DNA here is from genome assembly GCA_963277665.1 of Viscum album. Lineage (NCBI taxonomy): Eukaryota > Viridiplantae > Streptophyta > Magnoliopsida > Santalales > Viscaceae > Viscum > Viscum album. Next base: position 449,224,412 of record OY728160.1, read on the forward strand.
TTAATATAATTTTTGAAAATCATCTTGTATATTTTCTAGACTTGATATAAGAACAAATTCAATTTTATGCCTAAAATGAGTATTTAAAAAAAAGATATTTTTATCTCCTGTTAATAAAGAACCAATTTTAAATATAATTTTTTTTAAATATTAAAAATTATATTAGAAACAATAAATATATTCTATTAAATCATTATATAAAATTTTACTTCGAATAAATTTTTTGTATTTTTTTGATAATATTTATTTTTTAATGAATATTGAAAAATAATGCATTTTATTTTGATAATTATTTTTAATCTAAATTATTTATATATTTATATTATTATTTTTCTTGATTTTAAGTTATAATTATATTATGTTTTTATCATTTAGTCCAATTTTTGTCATTTCAAACACTTTTATATTGAAATTGGATATAAATCTATGTGACTTTTTAAAGGTTTTATTTTAAAAACTCATTTTCTCATTACGTCAATGAGATTATTTTAAATAATGTTCTTCCAATTTTGTGTTTTGAATTTGGAAAAATGGATTCCATATTTGTAATCATAAGGATCAAATTACGTAAATAGGTCCCTTTTATTTTTTGGACATTATGAATATTAACTTTAGTAATTATTTTTACTACCATAGTTAATGGTAAATCGGGTAATTAAAAGTAAAAATAATATTATAAATATTATAAAACTACCCTAACATTTATATTAATATTATTGGATCAATTTTAATTAAATAATAAAATCCTTGGTCCGAAATTTTTGCCTTTGGAATCCACTTGGGTTTGATTATGACACTTACCACATTTTATTTAAAGTAAAGAGAAAGATGTCATAATCATCTCTCTTATTACTAAAACAATTATAATATGGGGTTATATAAGTTATATATTTGACAATAAATAATATTTAGAAATCTAAAATTATTACTTCCATCATGGTTATTTATTTATAATTTTTAGAAAATAAATAATTAAATTAAATGGTTACATAATGATGATGCAGTTTTTTCCTAATTAATGAACGGATCAAATAAATAATTTTATAAATAAAAAAATGAATATAATTATAAGAGAATTGATTCCATGAAATAATATTTTGGGTGAATTTGACATGTTGTTTATGATTTAAAGGGATTTTTTCGAACTTATCATGTTGTTATGATATTTTTTTAAATTTATTAAATGAATAGTGTCGAAATTTACAATATTGGAATTTTGAAATATAAAATATTTTATTTAATGTTATAAAATTTCTAAAAGTATAATATTCATCCAAATGGTTAGTGTACATCTAAAAGTTTTATTAATTACTCATTAATTGGTCATTTGGCATGTAATGGTAACTTTTTAAACCCTCAAAGTGTAAATTACTTGACAAAACAGTAAGAGTTAAAAGGGGTTAAAACCAAAAAGGGGAATGTATTCAAGGATGAAAATTTCCTCATACTTAATCATTTGATATATAAATATTATTTCTTGTTGGGAAATAATATTCATGCTTGACATGATGGTTCTAAATAATATTCTTCTTTCTCCTTACATTTTTTCATAATCTATGGATGATCACAATATGGAGATTGATTTCCTTCTCATCAAAATTTATGTTAGATCTATATATGTAAATTCAATCCATGCCCTAAATTTTATAAAATTACATGAAAGGGAGTATTACAAGGTTCTCTGTTCAATTCAACCCAAAATCTTTGATAGAGGAGGAGTTATACTTCGGATTTAATAATATCCCTATTTTCCATTTTCATCAACATCTCTACTTACAATCCATGTGGTGGAGTTTGGATAGTTCTATTAAACATTCATTATATAAAGGAATGAATAGAACTAGATTCAAAAAGTGTTTTGGCTATTCATTAATTAATAACTATCTTATATTTGACCACATCATTTTCGAGATCCACGTCCACAGTTCTGATGTATAAATATAATCTTTTATTCCGTGGAGGTTGTTGGTTGTCTCTTAAAACCCTTTTCTTAGTGCATTGGTTTGCAAAGTGTCATAATTACTTCTAGTTGTAGCAATGAACAGAGTGTTGAGAGTTGACCAGATCATTCCGTTCTTCCATCATAGTAGTGGGTCACTCATGTCATCAATCACTAGCTAGGCGCCATTCTTTTCCACACCTAAAGAATTTACTTGTCCCATTTAGAAAATTTCTAAGGTGCTTCTTTCCTCACCTTTGATAAGTGGGGTATTGGAATTTCATAGAATCGTTATATTTCTCCATTGGACCACCTAAAATAAACTCCACTTTCCACTTCTTATTCCCAATATACCCTTGAGATTTACTGATCTCTATTTCTACTTTTAGGGAACATCAGACAATTCTCTCATAGTTATCAAAGTCTATAATATTCAGGGCTTTTCATATAATATGATTTATCCCACCAAAGAAGCATTCAACCTTTCATTCAAGGGTAACAACAAAGCTGGAGGCATATCATTCAAGTATTGTGATATTTTCTTTGGATTCCCTAGTAGAATCATCATCATTTTCTTTGGGTAAAGTAAATCAACTCCCATTTTAAGATGGAGAGTGTGAGGAAAATAGTTATCAAAAAAAATCCAAAAATCCTTCCACCCCATTACTACAATCACTTCCTGAGGCTTCGTATTTTTATCAACGTATTCCATTGATTATCTCCACATTCCATATGATAAACATCCCGAATTAATTTCTCTTTCTCATTACAATGAAGGATGTATAATATATTTTCAATAGAGTTGATATATTATTTTGTGATTAAGGGATCGAATGAGCCATTAAAATTTGAAGGCCTTTGTCACATAAATCTTTCTATTATCAATTGTTCTCTATTAGGGGGATTTGGATTCTCCTCCTATTCTAGGTTTCTATTCATAACCTGGTTCATCTGAGCTAGTATTATCTTTAAGTGCAAGATTCCTACTCCCATCTAGTTGGGAATCTTGTTGGGGCATTCATCACATTTCTCTACATATTGATTGTTTACCCAATTTTTCTAATTTCCGAAATTTGGATAGAATAAAAGGAAAAGTAGGGATGATTATTTTTAAAATTTAAACACATAAATGGGTAATACGAAGAAATTAAAGGGATAAATTATAAATTACATTTATTTCCTTAACTTATTAATTTCAAGACATCATTCTATGTCATCCATATTTAATTTCCTAACATATAATATTATTTGAATTTTTTTTACTCCCCTAATAATGGTTTGTAATAATCTTATGAATGTACCAAAGAATATCCCATGTGAGTGTCAAACTAGGTGCATATTAAGACATGTTTTCATGTACTAGGTTACCCCGAATAATGCCCAATAAACCTTGATATAGTTTATACCCCTAGGTACATCTATTCCAGAACTATGACCACTTGTTGTATCCAAACTAGGGTGTATTTTTTTGATAAACCACATACTCTATACTTTCCAAAATTTAGGGAAGTTTTCTTATATTTATTCTTGTCCCTAAAATATTTTCTAGAGTTTTTTATTTCTAATCCCAAAAATGACTAAACATTTCCTCTAATACCAACAATAAAAAATCCTCTGTCTGTTACACATTAACACATGATTTATAAGATAAAATTTCACTTAATTCAACCGAAAATATCGATATGTCTACTGTATTTGGGAAATAGGTACATTACATTACAACATAAAACATGGAATGTAATATCTTTATTGAAAACATCTTTAAAATGCTCACACATTAAAACTTCATGGGATAACCTGATTAAATACATAAAAATGGGGTTATATATAAAGTCTAGTAAGGGAATAAACATGAAATAAGGTGAAACATGTTAGACAATAGGCTTATATATGGGAATAAAAAGATTAGTAATCATAAACATGAATGATAAGACATGATATAGAATGATAATATAAAGGCAACATGGGAAATGTGACAACAACTAAAAACATTGCATCATGGGTCAAGGCAAACAACCAAGACATCATAATGGAAAAATTCACATAAAGGAATCAGTTTTACTCCCTATCCCAACATGATGTATCCTAAAAAAAATCACCCAATTCATTTAAGCGCTATATAATTCTGGTTTCACCCACCACTTTCATTTCAATATCATGCTTGAGTATCCCTCAAAGATCATACAACATGGATTCATTCATCATCATAACTTATTCCATGATAAGGGAGTGTGGAATAAATACATGTAAGTCCCAATTAAAATAATAATGATTGTATTAAGGTGAACACCATTGATTGGAAATGGTTATGGTATTCACGACACAACATATTTGGAATGGAAACTCATGGAAAAATTTTGGTACCCTAATAGTTTCACATAAAAATTCTTAAAAGGGGTTGATGAAAAAAAATTATCTCTAATAATTTGTAAATATAGTGGGAAGAAATATGGTCATGGAAATATATACCACAACATTATGAATTGTAAATAGAATGAATATGATAATAAAGAAACTTGATTAAAGAAGAAGAAGGAATAACTCTTACAAAATTTTGGCACAGTAACGGGTGTACATGGGAGAGCTTAGTGAGGGAGAAAGGGGTATCTCATTATTTATAAATCATAAGGGTAGTATGAGAGAGGTGATAAAACATACCAAATCATTAGTAATTAAAAATAAAATGTCATAAAATATAGAACATTTTTTAATAAAATTTATAGAATAGAGGATCTCTTACCTTAAGATTATGAAACCAAAAGCATGAAAGGGGATAATTGAGAGCTTAGGGGAACCTTGGGAGGATTATAGAGAGAGGAGGTCAGAGTAAGTACATTTTAAAAGGATTCTTAATGAAGATAAATGGGATCTTAGGTGGGTTAATATAGTAAATGAGAGGGTAATTCATTAATATTTTACAATCATAGGTTTTGGACTATGTATAATAAAATCTTCCAAAACACAAACCATCACTTGATTTTTATGCATAGATTCTTCCAAATCGTAATTTTATCAATATTTTATTTGGAAAATGTCGAGACTTATTAAAACATTACCCTAGATTATGTGGATGTGAGTCATACTTTTAAAGAAATAAATTTATAATTATAAAATATATTATATATCTTGGAGGATACATAAAGGATTAATAAAATAAATAAAATAATATTAAAATAGAATTATTTTAATAGGAAAACAAATATTTGGATGAGGATACCCATTATAGTATTTATAACATCATTTTTGGGTTATTCTGATGTCATAAAACACATTGTATATTTATATGGTATTTAATTTTTACCCAACAATTTGACTCTCACAAAATTATGAAACATTAACTATTGGATATTTTTGATGTATTGATTCCTAAAATAATATTCATTTTATCCAAATAATTTTATAAATTTTTGAATTTTCACTTTAAAAATTTATAATCCACATTTATTGAAAATGAATGGGTTTTTACAATAACAGTTTTTGAACCCTAATAAAACATAACATTTAACTTTATAAAAATTATATAATCATTTATGTTTAATAAATATAATTTAATAATAATATTTAATTAAAATATTATTTATTTCATAAAAACCTTAATTTATAAAAATAAATTATTTAATTGAATTGAACATTACCTGAAAATATTTTTCATGTTTTATAGTATCAAAATAAAATTATATTCATTATTCTTTAAAAATTAATGTAAATAATTAATTTTATAAGGTCTTGATACATATCCATTTAATACAGTAGTGTACTCCCTAATAGTAAGGTGTTATAAGATGAGACTTTCATGGGTTGATTCGCTAAATGTGGTTTTCTCTGGGATCTTGATGATCTTGAACTTCTGCAGTGAACAATTTCTCTCATGCGTAATTTATTAGATCTCATATTGGGTTTGTTCAGGAGAAAATCCCATTGATGTTATCTCCCTCATAAGCTTTTATAAATTGGATTTATATGGTAAAATGATTTTGGATGAGGACATCACAACCTTTTTTATGATTCAATTTAATTTGTTAAATCCCTAAATTTATACTAATCATGTCATCACTGTTTAATAATTATATTATAAATGATAAAGATTCTAAATAATTGTTTAAATCGAATTGGATATAAAAAATAAGTGCATGTGTTTTCTACAACCATATTACATAATAAAAAATTAAATCATAAGGGAATTTTATTTATTATAGTTCTGTTCGTCACACGTATAATGAGTCTAAAAATTACCCAATGCATTGGATCATTATCTGGGTACACCCATCATAACATGTTCATTCATATGGGTACTATGTGAAGAATCAAACATAAAGATTACTCAAGAAAAGAAATGAAATTAAAAAAATAATGCTATCAAAAACATAAACAATTTATATAAGAAATAATAACAAGTCCATTAGATCCATATCTCATATAAGGCATGAGAAACACTACCAAAATTCATCATTTATGGAAACAAAATTGAAAGATATTTTTAAAACAGTTCTTGAGGAAAATATCATTTCTTCATTAAAAATTTCTATTTAAATCAGGAATCATTTTGAAAACCATTTTATATAAAATGAACTTGAAAAAAATTATAAAGTAATATTTGAAAACCATTTCAAACATATTTTACATCCCTTTTTTTAAAATTCTTAAAATATAATTTAAAAAAATTGAATGTTTTTTTAGAAATCACTGTTTTTGAATAAAACAATTTCTTACTAAAGAGAAAATAACATTACATGAAACTTAAAATATAATGTAACAAATAATATTCATCATAAAAAATTTACAATATTAATATATACACCATTAAAAAAATATAGATGTGTAACATAATATGTGTTTCAAATAAGGAAAATCGAGACAAAATTATCTTACTGATTTGGTAACTTTTGAACCAAAACCCCCATGAAAGAGAGATCATAAAATGGATATGTAAATACCCATAAATTTAAGGATAAGTATAATAGATTAAATTAATGTGAATTATATAAGCCACTTCAAAATAAATGAGTGGTGAATATGGAATATGACTTGTAGAAATAAAAGAGACCCTATAAATCCCATTACAATTATCGTATCATTAAAATGAGAATTTATAAATGGAATATATTATGTGTATTCACTATAAATCCATATAAAAATGTTTAAATATTACATAATATAATCTAAATTTATTTCATACATAATAAAATAATGACTTAATCAATGAAATGGTAGTTTAACCCTATGAGTGTAAATTGAGATAAGAATTCCCTTACCACTTGTACTCTGTTGAATTTTATGACACATAAAACTAATAATTATTGAATAAAACAGTGAATAAAAATAATATAAATATACTCATGATATCTTATATCAAATATCGTTATGTATACACTTTAAAAAAGAAATTATTGGTGAATAAGGAATATATCTCACTAAGGTAAAAAAGTGAGATGGGAAACTCTTATATCATGCTTCCATTAAGTTTATCACTAGTTAACCTCTTGTATAATGGTTTAAATAATGTAATTAACTCATTAAATAAATATATTCATATTTTTAATACTTTATTTGATGATTTTAAAAAATATTATGACTCATTCATTAATAATATTTCATGATTTTCATTGTTTTGGGAGCATGTTTCTCATGGTTTCATGATTTGTTCATTAGTGTAAAATATAAGATGTTGTTGTAAAAAGGGATTAAAAAAATATAAGTGTAATATAATATTATTAAAGAAATTATATAATTATTGATGTTATCATATATCATTTTTTATCTCATACATGAGGATGATTCATTATATAAAATGTTAATGATAAAAGTTTAGTTTATTTTGGAGGTTGTTTTCAAACATCCAGAACCAGTTTTGTTTTATTTACTATTATGAGTATATATTAGTTTCAAAACATGAAATATGATATAATATACCTATTAAAATCTTATTTAACCATAATAATAGTTTTATTACCATCCATGAATTTAGTAATTTAAAATTAACAAAAAAATTATTCATGAAGATGATTAAACTCCATGACATGGGAAATGGTTTTGTTTCTTTGAATAAGAGGAGTTAATCAAAGGGATTGATATAATATATTATATTATCATCAAAAAGCTCCAGTATACAAATTATTTTTTAGTTATAATTCCTTTATAGATGATGTATATGAGGATAAATTAGAAGGAGAAATTAAAATAAGAGATGTGTTTTGAGAAAATTACCACTTAATTATCACCTCCTCGAGAGACACTTGGGGACCTAAAATTTGGTCGGTCGGTGATAATGGAAGAACTATTACATAAGTAAAGTGATTAGGATAGGTTTTGGTATATATTTGTGGATCTTAAATGCTTTTGGGTTAAAATAGGGTGGTGAGGTGGACTTTATTCTTGAGGAGAAGTGGGTTTAAGTGATTGAAATAATGATTATTTTATATTTAAAGCCAACCACATTGAGGTGACAACAATTTTCACAACTATGGATGGAAATTAATATTTTATAGGCCATTTAGGGTAGATAAATACCACAAAAATAATTAAATTTTCTAGTTTTTCGGTATTTTATGCCTTTACCTTTTTAACTTTAACCCGTTTCATTTTTTACCTCTATCATGGTAAATATTTTTTTGCAACAGTAGATTTTTTATACGTAAAAATAAAAATGAAACTAAATCCTCATTTTTACATTATGATTCAAAATATTTAATCCATTTTTACAAATTCAATACACATAATTGAAAAAATTATATTTAAAAATAATCCCACAAACGCAACGGGAAATAAATTTTTTGATGTGAAAATTTCAAAAGTTTGAAATGTTCTTTATATAAAATTTCAATGTGAAAATTGATTTTGAGGACCTAAATTTATTTTATTGATTTATAATTCAATTAATTATTATTTAATCCGAATTTAAATTATAATTTAACTATATAAATTATTAATATAAAGGAGAAATTTTTCAATTAAATTGCAATATTTTTCAATATTCATCAAAAAATGATACTTATTAGAAAAATACCCAAAAACCCATAAGAATGTTTTTATATCCATATTTCAAAAATTAGATTTATTTTTCAAAATAAAACATATAAAATTTTCAAATTTTATATTTAAAATTGGTACGACATCAAAAGGCGGTAAAACTACCTTTGGAAAAATATAGATTTTTATGCTAAAAATTGGATTTATTCATATCTTAATCCAACCAAACATATTGGATGAATTTAAAAAAAATTAATTTAATATATAAAATAAAAAATTTATTTAATATATTTCACTGATATTTTTTAATTGAATTTATTATGATAAAATTTCATTGAGGGCATAAAATTAGTCTTTTACAAAAACACATCCATTATGATAAATTGCTTTTAATTTTTATTTATAATTAATTAGAAACCAATAAACTCATTTTATAAACATTTTTAAACCATAATTTTTATAATTTAGTTAATATCATCCCTTCCCTCCATTCTAATAGAATGCTTATAACAAGAACAATTAATCAATATTAAATCGTTTTTTTAAACTCGGTGTTCTGAGTAATTTAAGATATCGAATAGATTAAATATATAATGATACATACCATAAAATCTTGGGGTGTTACCTTAGTAAAAATTTATTTTTCATAAATAAGTTAATTATAAAGTTTAATTATCAATAAATAATTCTAGACTAGTGTGAAATTGATATTCACAAATGGAAGGTGTTGGAATTGAAGAAACATTTTCACCAGTATAAATCATGGAAAATTTTAAACTTTTATCGGCAGTAGTAGAACACAAACATTATATATATTTTTAAATGAATGTAAAATATCTCTTTGTATATGGTAATCTTGAATAATAAGTCTATATTGAACGAACTAATGGTTTCTTATAAGATAATGATGTAAGTATGGTATGAAGTTTGAGGAATGGTTTTTATGGTTTTAAATAGGCCCTTAGAGTCGGGTATTACAAATTTGATAGTTTTTAAGTGCTTTGAAATTTGTAAAAGGTAAAGCTGAAAATAACCTTTATGTGAGATTAATGTCAAAAGGTACTCTCATATTCATCATATATGTAGATGACATTATATTTTTTGGTGACAAGGATGGTCTATGTGATGTGTTTTTTGAGAAAATGAAAATAATTTTTTAGATTTCTATACTTGGTCAGATTAAATATTTTCTCATATTTCAAATTGAACAGAACCCAAATTCCATATTTCTACCATAGGAAAATTATTCTAGGGAATTTTTGAATAAAATATTAATAGAAAATTCAAAATAGGTTTCACCAAAAATTTCATTCGGAAATAAATTATGTAATGATGAAGCTGGGAATAGAGTTAATCAGAAATAATTCTAAAGTCATTCGAAGTTTGATTTATCTCACAACATCAAGTATAAATATAAATTATGCAATGACTCAATGTTACATATTTCAGAGTGACGCAAACGAGTCTCACCTGTTGGATGCGAAAATAATTTTCTGATTTGTGAATGGAAATATTAACTATGGGATTCTATATAGACACAATGAAGATGGAAAACAATGAGGGTTTACAGATGATGATTGGGAAAGTGATTGTATAGACAGAAGATCAAATTTAGGTGGAACCTTATTTCTTGGATAAATATGTGTCAATTGGTATAGAAAGAATTATAATTCAGTAAAACATAGCATAGAATATTATGAATATATTACAACTACACAAGCTTGTACATATATGATTTTTATGCACTATAGTTGGATGATTTGAAATTTGAGACTAAAAGACCACTAAAAATTTATTATGATATTCAATGTGCTATTGGATTACCTAAATATTTGTTAAAAAATTAAATATACAATAATATTTATATTTGTTAGCACTTTATCAAATACAATTTCAAAGGTTTAGATATCAAGCTAGAATAAAATTCTACTAAAGATCAGGTTACTAATATTTTCACCAATGAAATGGAAAATTAAAGGATTTTTCAGTTGAGGATGTAACTTCATATTCAGTCATCCAATATCACATTAAGACTATTAATAGGTACCTCCTTATTCCTAATTATTTCATGTGTATTTTTCTAACAAATAATGTAATTTAAGAAGAATTTTTTATCATCATGTATTTATTTTAATTCCATGATGATGAAAGTGGATGAATTTCTTGAGGGGCTATCATAATGTTAGAGTAAACTAGTCACACTCTACCCAATCAATATAAAATGTATTTTTCTTAAGAGGATGTATTTATAGATAACATTATATGAAAATTTTAAATTATTCTTGTGCACCTTAGCATTATGATGTATTTGATAAAGTATGTAGAATCATGTATTTCATTTGAGATATTCAATGCTTGATTTCACATGTATGGGTCTTTTAAATATAGAATTGACACCCTCTATTATATTTCTCTTGTTTTATACACTATTTATGCCCATGTAGACATATAGATGATTAAATAACATCTCTCTACCAAGAATCATGTTATGTCATTCCTTATTTTAATAAAATAAGAGAAGAGGTTCATGAGAAGATAGATAATATAAGAATTCCTTACATAACCTTTTCATTTGAGTTTCATTAATGCATAAATAAATGTGATGATGGAACAAATATTGAATTTTATGTGACAGGATGTATGTGAAGGGATACTAATAAAAATTCAAAGGGGGAAATTGTTGAACCTAAGAGTTTTATTTGTTGTCACAGTGTGTCAATATTTGTTCAGTGAGTTTGGATGATGTTGTAATGCCTGAATAATTGTTATGGATCCATATTATGGAATTGGGTATCACTCTTGGATAGTTATTCTAAGTAAAAGAATATGATTATTTTTTTTGTGTTGATCTTTAATGACATGTGTGAAGTTCCACATTGTATATAACAATTTAAGTTTATGAAAATGTTTATTTTAAGGAAGAAGAAGTTTTGAGGGCTAAGAAATTTCAACATTATTTCATAATGATTTAAAGATTGTATTAAAAGATATTTGAAGGGAATGTTAAATATATTTATATTATACATAATAAATTATTGAAGATAGGGTGAGAAATTGGATTTGAATTTTATAAAATACATAAAAGTTTTCTAAGTAATATAATAGTGGCATTTATTAAAAAAAGAGTCCAAATGACATGGAAGCCTAGAAAAATCATCCAAGGGAATATGTGGGACTTGGAGGTTACCCATTCCCAAGGGATTTTCCATGGACTAGACATTGGGTGGAAAAGTTCCCACAAGATGTGGGTGGGATCATATATAGGGCTTGTATAGTGCACACCTAAAGGAACACATGGATTGGGCCAAAATCCCATAAGTGTGCCCATGGATTATGTTGTGTCATCACCCATATGTTCAAGTGGTGTAGTGAATCTGGGTTCTAAACTTGATGTCATCTCAAAGGTGTAGCGATGAGAGTTCAGTAATAAACCAAATCCAAGTTCGGATGAAAATTTGACGTGGCATAGCGCTATGTATAGTATTGTTCACCCTTTCTTTAAAATGGTGGATATAACACCATATGTCTCATTTAATCATGTGTTTGAATTCTAGAAGTACAATCAACATGGGTGATCATATTCAACCTCCCACATATAAACCCATTGCAAATTAACCATTTATGTTAAATGGTTTGAAGACTGAGCACCCACCAATGAACTTGTAATACATGATATATCTCTTCTAATACACATCAGAAGATTCAAAATCATATAATTATTATTTTCTGGAAAGAATTAAAAATAATTTTCAATGTTTAAGAAAACATTAAAGATAAGGTTGTTTGTGGAGATGAACTCCACATGGAAGATTCTTTATGGATGAGGTTGAACACAAGTAACCATGAAGGATCGTAAATTCTATGAAGAGGAAAAGTCATTTTCATATGTATATGGAGTATATTTGGCATCATAAAATCGTAATATGTATATAGAAATGGTTTAAAGAAGAGTGAAATGGGAATGAATAATTCATTGATGACTTCATTCAAAGAATGCATGAAGTATGTGAGAAAGGTTTTTTGAAAGGATGTGTGGGAATATATTAGTGCTACATGAATTAGTGGGTTTCACAATACCATATAGTTTGTGGTGATTCCTTGAGGATTGTTGTTATACAGATAAAAATATCTTGTGGTGCAAAGAATATCTAGGGTTAAATGAGTAGGATATGAAAAGAAAATAAATTATTATAAATCAACCACCTTAAATTGTTTCCCATCATGTGATAAATCACATGAATAACAGTTGAGTTGATTCCTATAAAATAATGGGATTCATCACAAATGAAATATAGAGAACTATGCACTGATGTACTGCAGATATAATTTTCTTAGAAATTCATTTGTTTCTCACATGTTGATATCAAACTTGTGAACTAATAAAATCCTTGGTTGTAAGTATATGGTATTATATGTGAGTGCAAACATTAGTTCAAGAAGATGTATATTTCTTTGAATATAGTTAACCAAATGATACATATTCTATGAGATAATAATTTAATTCACATTATGTTAAATTGACATACCATATGAGCAGTATGTAGTTCAGAAATCAAGATACATAATTTGAAGAAGAACCTATTCTGTTATTTTATTCATAAACTGAGAATATGATATTTTATCTATCTTGAAGGCTCAAAATAAATATCTTCATCAGTTGTTGAAAAATTATTCAACCTTCAGAAGTGTTATTTCATTCATTGTTGTGTAATAATTTTGTGACTTGTATTGTGAAACGGTTTTTCTAGTGGGACTTTATAAACCATAGTGGGAATGTATTCTATTGAAAAAATTTATTTTGTATATTAGTTTGATTATTGTGGATAATAAATGATTGGGTATTCTAACTAATCACATTAAAAAGTAATCTCATATATAGACTGAACATTGTAAAATTCTTATTTTCAAGTGTGGATTAGTTTCACTACATTTTGGAAAGGTTGATTTATTATAAGAGTGGTTATAATATGAATAGATCAATATAGGTTAACTTTAAAAGAATGAAAATTTATAAAAACCACCACTAATTTAATCCCCCCATCTTAGTGGTGAAACTCCTCCTTGGGAACTTCAAATTTGATTATTATTTTTTTATATACAAAATGATTTACCTAATGGGATATTTTAATTTTTAGTTTTTTATAAATTAAATTTATCGATCTGTTTATTTTTTTGGAAGTTTTATTTGAAATAAAAATGTTTTAAGGATTTTTAAGATGAAAAATTATTTTTTTTGCTGGCTTTAATGGTTTTCTTGTAAATAAATGATTTTCCCAATATTTTATTTATTTAAAGTTTATCTAGTATATTTGTCTTAAAATAATAATTATATATTGAAATAAAGATTTATGATCACTTTTGATCAGTTTTTTCCCCTCGAACATCATTGTTTGTTTTTAATTTTCCCAAATTGTTTGAATAGAACCCACACAAGAAACCTTATTTGTCATCAATCTACCTCACTAATTCTCTACCAAATCTCTATTGACTTTAGCCTTTTTTATCACCCTATCCCTCACCATGCATTCATTTCACTCATTCATAATTACTTATCACTCTGATTTCATGGATATCCAACTATTCACTAAAAAAACCTGCTCACTTATCATGTAAGGTGGTGACTGCAAATGACAAGTAGATAGAGTTTATTTGGTGCATATCCAATTGTCCCTTTTTATCCCATGGATAAAAATTAAAAATTATTCCCATTTTTTCCAAGTATCCCTCCTACTCTCATGGATTAAAGACACAATTTCTTTTTAAAACAAGTCATTACATTTTGTATTTTAGTTTTAGTGATCATACGAGTACCATATTTAAATATTTTTTATTTTCTAGAAAACAAAATATAATGAGATGAGGTTTCATTATAGACTCGATTTTGTTTTGATATTGGTGGAAATTTAATTTCAAAATTCATTAATAAAGGGAGTAACATGGAATCTAACTTCACTTTTATCATCAATAATAGTTTCATCCATTTGTTTTTGGAAATTACAAGATCCTTGACCCTATGTAAAAATATAGTGATTACATGACCTTTTATGTTTTTAGGGGAGATATTTTTACAAAAAATTATAAATCTAGGTCACAATTAAATTACAAGAAATAGAAATAATTCCCAAGGGAATTTTTCCATCAAAGAATAAATAAATGTTTTTACCAACATGCTTATTACCACCTTTTTCTACCACACAACATGAAATTGAAAAATTGGACCAATAGCCACATGTTTATCCTAGGTTATTTCTTTTCATGTCACCCTCGGGTAGAATGATAACTTTTTAGGAATCATAACTCATAAAATTAGAATTTTGGGTTCCCCTTATTGGAATTATCTATAACTTTATCTTTTAATTATGAATATCTTTTCTGTATTTATTTATTTTTTGTACAAAATGAATATTTTATTAACCTAATAGGATAAATATGAATCAAAACATGGATGCACACTAATTATATGAAACAATAGTAGGAATATAGAGTTAAATAGTTCATCAAGATTGCAATATAGAATGCATATGACCTTTCTCAAATCATTCTTCCATGTTTATGTTATTTTTAATCAAGAAAATTTATTCCATAAGAGTTATAAGAAAATTTTATTTTTCACGGAATATATCAGATCCATAAATGTATAACTAAACATGGGTAAAAATTTAACGTGCACACTGATTGGCATGGTATTGTGGTTTATGGATCATTTGATATGAATACCAATGTAAATGGTGATGGAGATCATATAGAAGAAATGATAATTGAAATTAAAGATGACCTTTCTGATTTTCCATAGTTGATTGAGAAGTTCAATAGATGTGCTAAGAGAAAATTGTATATTGTTTGTATTTAATACACAAAATTTTTAGATGTATTGAATATATACAATTTGAAAGCTGGAGGTTGGTGGAGTAACACCAGCTTTATTGGACTACTTGATCTCCTGTATGATATGATTGTAGAATAAAAAGAAATTATTTTTTGAACATATTATGCTAAATGAATTCTATGTTCAATGGGATTGATCTCTAAAACAAACATGTTTGTCCAAAGTATTTCATATTTTTTCAAGGACTATGAATCACTCATAAAATTCCATATGTTTGGAGTGAATTGATATAAGAAATATGAATCAAGTACTTTGAAATATGTATGGTACTTTTCTATCATTCTATCATTTAGAAGATTATATGTATGTTCACCCCAAATATCAAGTAAGGTACCCTTAATTTATGTTTTTTAGGCATGTAAAGTGTTTTAGTGAATTTTTGGATAGTTTGGAATACTTTTGGATCTTTTTGGATCTTTTCTAATGGTGAACGGTTTGATCATGGTTAGTAGAAACCATGAAACTCCTACATGAAACTATGAAAAGTGAAACATGGGTTTCTATGATAGCGCACAGTTAGGTGCATAGTTTTTCTAAACGATGTGGCCCCATAAGAGTAACCATGTAAGGTGGAAATGAGGGAAAACATGGTTGGAACATGGTTTTTCTAACCATGAGATCCAATCATGTGGGGAGTGTTTAGTGGTAGATGTTAGTTCACGATTGTGCACGTCTTTCCTAACTGTGTGACCCAACCATGCATGGTTAGATAGTGGATCATAAAAAAGTGGAGCTCACTCTAATTTGACTCTAAACCAATATTGTTTCCTAATTTTCAGCCAAAACTCTACTTGTATTCCTCTTAAAGGTTGTGTAGATATTCCCCTTTGATTCAAAAGTGTTCTTTTGGTAAATCTTGGTGTGTTGATGCCTGATTCCCTTGGTAAGTGACGATTTTTTATCATTTTCTATAGATATAGAAATATTTCCTATATTGGATTCATAGATCTAGTCTTATGGGGATATATCTCTTATATTTGTTGAAAATAATGATTATATATGGCTATGATGATGTTACAAAACAAAATCTAATGCTGGTTTTTGAAGATTCAACCCAGTTTTGTTGATGAATTAGTGGTGTTCTTCATTTTCACTATAGTTTTTGATGTATCAGGATTCACTATCAACTCATCTTATTAGAAATTGAAGAATTTATTTCAAATTGATAGTTTTTCTCCAATTTATTGTCAATTTTTGATGAATTGTTGGATGGAAACCTTCGTTGGTGATGGTTTGTGGAATAGTGAAAATTTGGTGTTTTGGTGGGAAGTGAAAGTGGTAAAATGATTTTAAAAAAGAATATTTTAATATGGATGTTTGGTTTTGATCTCTAGAAATTTTTTCTGAATAAAAGGATAGTTTAATGTCATTTTTTTGAAAATACGTGTTGGAATGGTTGTTGGAATAAATGGTTAAGGGTGAGTTGAATGGGATAGATATTGGTCATAAAGTACAACCATCCAAATTATTGAGTATGAACGGGAAGTTACATCATCAATTGGAATAAAAGGATGGTGTGGTTGAGTGTGAGTGTGTGTGTTTGTGGATATGTGAAATATAATGGGTTATTCCAAAATGAATTGGGAATGTTTTAATGAATTTTTTGGTTTCTTTCCTTGTACATGGATTTGGTGTAGAAAACGTTTTTAGTATGATAATGTTTTTACGTTGAAATTGTTTGTATTTGATATAAAATGTTTTGAATTATTTTTTATAAAAAAATTTATATAAATTTTCTAGAATTTTTTATCCAAGTAGAATGAGAATTTAATTTATTTGGGGAAAATCTGTTGAGTTTCATTATTCACCCATTCTTTGGCAATTTGGTGCTTTTGAAAAAACTGGTTATCAGGACACAAGTAAAAGAAAAGTATCACATTTATTTAGTTTCTATTCATGATACTTGGGATATATTTGGGAATTGGAGCATAAAGGGAGTTTCGATCTACGGAGGTATGTCTTTGGAGTATTTGAGATTCATTGGTTTTTTCTTCCACTATGTAGTAGATGTAGATCTTGGTTTCTACTTGGTACTATGATATAGTTGGTGTGATTTGTTATAATTTTACTTATCATACATTGTTATCATGAATAATATAGTGGTTCTGGTTAAGATATGTTTGGTTATGGTTATTTTCTTTTTAAAGGGAAAATCATCCCATAAATTTATTGAATCCCTATGCATTTATTACCAACCTTTGGCATCTTGGCGAGGACACCTATGGCCAAAAAGTCATTTCGCATCGACTCAAGTCAATGAGAATGAGAGGGATGTCACATGGATGTCAATAAACAATCAGAAAATGTACATGGAACGTAGACACTAGAATTAAATTTTGAAAAATATACCATCCAGTAGATTCTCCTCAATAGAATAAAATTGATCATGAGTTTTCTGAATTTGTAAATGAGTCTAAAAACTTTTATCATACAAATGGAATAAATATTTTTCATGTACAAAGAATAACTCATAGTATATGGTCAGTTATGTTGCTAAATTAAATCTTTCCACCAGGGGTATGCATTAAACACAAATAAATTATGTTTTATATACTTATATCTAAACCAAAACAACCTGGTAATGATATTGATGTCCATTTGGATCCATTGAGTGAATATCTGAAATTGATATGATATATAGGTGCTATAATGTATGATGCTCATTGAAGTGAATAATTCACATTGAGGGACATGTTTTATTAGATGATAATTGACTTTTCTTCTTATAGAAATTTTTTAGGTAATAAAATTAAAGGAATGTTGGGGTATCCCATTTATGATGAATGAACACACACATAGTTTGGTTAAAACATTCCCTGAAGTCTATTTTCTTAGGACATAGTAAATTTTTCACTAAATGATATAAATATTAATATCGAATGACAGTGGTCAATGGGAATACCGAATAAGGTACACCACCATCCCCAATTATGGTTGATAAATAATTCGATAAAGTAAAAGATAATTAAATTGTTTTTAGTAAACCATTTTTGAAAAAAAATTATGAAATCAGGTTGGAAAAAATATATCAAGTTTATTTTAATTACCATACTGGAATTGTTTTTATATCAGAAATTTTCTTGATGTCAAGCATGTAGAAAAAATGTGTTTGATAGTGTTATTAGAACTTTACTAATTGTTCCTTGAAAAAAATGAAGACATCACGGCTAGGTTGGACATGATTTACATGGGGATAAGGGAAGAGTTGGCACCAATGAAGGTTAAAAGTCAATATTTTTTCCTCAATCAGTTATAAATCTATCCATACAAGAAAAAATGATATTTTTTTTTCCTTAATGGTGTAAAAGTTTTAGATGGGTATTCATCAAATATAAATAATTCAATTCCAATGACTAATTTCAACTTTCATGGACTAAAATCACATGACTTCTGTGTTTTGATGTAAGATTTTATGCATGTCACTTTATGTTTCATTCAGCCTAAAATTTACAATATACATTAACCAAAATTTTTATATTTTTCAAATTCATATATAGTAATGTTATAGACCCAAAGAAGTTTAAAATCATGAATACGGAGGTTGTATTCATATTTTTATAATTATAGGTGTTCTTTCCACCCTCATCTTCTGATATAATGGTCCGCCTAATGGTTCACATAGTTAGAGAGGTCCAAATATGTGGTAATTTACATTATATATGTATGTAACCCATTTAGTGGTATATGAATGTTTTCAAATGTTACATCGTGAATGAAATTCATTCAGAAGGTTATATTTCAGAATGATATATTGTTGAAGAAGTTGTTTAATTCTGTACCAATTACCTATTAGATGTTGATAACATCAAACTCTCAAAGACGTACCACATCGTATTCCTTATGGGTGAAGGGATTTACAGAAGACATTTTTCTACAATTACCATCACATAGAGGGAGAAATATCACCCTTACATTCTACTTAATAGTGAATATGTTGATCCATGCATTGATTTCGACAATGAAATTATTAGAAATTTTAATCCAGCAAATGTTTTAGGATAGATATCAAATATCAATAATCCATAGTTTATAGGATGGTTTAAAGATTATATTTATAATGATTTATTTGATAATATGAATTCAATTTCCAAAAAACATTGTTTTCTAGCCTGGGTAAAAAATGAAAATGTTATATCTTACACTAGTCTTGTATTTAATATTTATAAATTCTGTTAAAAATAACATGATGATCATAGTTCGATACAAAATAGTGGAGTTACTCTTATGGTGTAAGTGATGCACATATCTAGATCCAATGATATAAACCTAATTTATGTGATTATTACATATTTTGGAACCATCGAATAGATATATTATTTGGATTATGCATCATTTCAAGTTCCCATTTTTTCATTGCAAATGGGATGACAACATAAGTGTAGTGAAAGATTATGAAATGGGTCTTGTGAAGGTGAATTTTATTTTATTAGGGGAAAAATAGTTTTTTATAATGAAATAACAAGATATGAAGGAATTTTATATCTTATACCCATTAAACAAAAATTTGTGAATTGTCCTATTAACGACTAAAACAACTATAGGTTCAGATGGAAATTCAATCAAGGATGTCACTTTCATTGGGAGATCACAATAATTTCATGGTGTCCCTAATTTAGAAAATGAATTTTACTTTAGAGGGGCCACAAAGAGGGGAATTTTATTCTCAATAGAGGATGAATATCCCTTCAAACTTAAATGAAAATAAAGAGAGTTCAGTGAGTAGGTTACAGTGCTTTTTAATGTACAATGATTTTTCTTAAAATATTATATGTACTCTACTATATTTATGTTATCTAAATTAAATATTTTATTACTCATGTATATAATGACTTATATACATGATGATTTTACCATTCTTATGTTATAAGCGGTAGTTGATTATGAAACCAGATCGTTATTAGAGGATCAATACCATGTTGATGAAAAAAAAGAATGACACAGCATCACAGTGGTGAATAAAATTTTCAACGTAATAAGTATGGGTGTAAAATTTGAGGTTTCCATGAATCAATGTTGAAAACCTATTGACCCAAAAAGTCAACATTCATTAGTTATTTTGGGGTCCAAATGAGGATGAATGTTTATATTTATATAGATTCGTGGAACTATGTCCAGCCATTAATGATGGAAACCCATTATGAAGATATTATGATAATTTTAAAATATACTTTACCAATTTTAATGAAAAATTATATTATGAAACATTGGATAAATTTTCATTTTCCCTTATAGAGTTTATTTATTTTAGAAAATTTCAATAAGAAATATGTCTTAATGGATTCTTGGAATTCCCATAGAGGCTTTTGAACACTTCTTACCAAGTTTCATCATAGGTATGTTGAGGGGAAACTAAATCCCTACCCACCAATTACTTATGAACACATTTTAAAGTTGGAAACATAGAATTATTTCATCAGTTGTCATTATGAGAAATAATTTTAGGTGATTTGTTTTCAATAATATATTATTTGAAATAATTTATTTTTTCCAATTTTAGAAAAAAAATTTAATTTATAAAATAGAAAAGTAGTGCTAAAAATAAACAATGTGTATCAAAACCAATGTACCCCTATTTCAAAGCAAGGATGGGGTAATCTTAACTAAATAAGAAAATATTATATATTTTAAATCAATAATAAGAGTTTTATGTGATGTGAAAGAACCTATATTCCTTTTTTGTATGCATATTGATGAATCAAAATCATAATCTGCTTCCACCCCACATTATATGTTATGGAATAATACCATCATAAATAATTTTGGTGAAATATTTGATGAAATCACAAAATAAGTATGGGAAACATGTGTATGTATAAAATAATAGTAATTTTTTATTAATTATAATGGTATTTCATAAAAATATATATTTATGTTCATATATTTTTTATATAGTTTAGACATAAGTATTGGAAGCAACCGATTCTGGGTGACCTAGATATAATAAGATAAATATTTAGAGGTTATGTAGTGAGTAAAAAAAATTATGTATAATAAGAGAAAAGGGAAATAAATATTGAAGAAAAATAACTAGGAGGATATGATAACGAGCTGATATTAGAGATCACTAGGTGTGAATGGTGAAGAAAGAAGGAAGAGCTAACCCATAATTATGATTTCAGTTCGGGTGAGCCAAAGTAGTGAGAAGAAGATGAAGGAAGAGTTGATGAGTGACCAACTTTATATATATGTCTCTTATCAGTTGGTTTCAATATTTTTAGTGATTAAAAAGTGAGAAAGCTACATGAACAGTTTCTATTAAAGTACAATTAAGTTGAGCTACCAAAAAGATGGGTTTACAAGAATTATTTATTATTCCAAGATAGCATTTGAACTCTTTGAATGTGAGGAAGGAGATCAATTATATAGATTTAGTGTAATCCTTATTCGGTCTATAGATCTACTTTATGAATATTAGTGAAAATTCAAAACTTTTGTATACATAATGGGAAGCTATGAAGCCTATGTGACTTAGGGTATGCAAGTAAAACACAATGTGATGTTGTGATTATTGTTTGGATTTTTATAGTAGAATTACTATGATAAAAAAAGTATATACTTGGTGAGATGTTTTGTAGATGTGGGAATCATCATCTATTATATTCGGGGATTGACTATAATAGAGAAAACATGATTGGGGTGAATAACCAATAATGGAAATGAGTATTCTTTTAAGGTGAACCTTGTAAATCCTAGTTTCCTTATTCCTTTATTTATTTATTTATAAAAGTGAGGTTTTGTAACACAAATAAAATGGATCAAGATTGAGAGTAGTCTTTGAGGTTGAATTAAAATGGAATAATTTATAAAAAAAATCAAGTGACCACTAATTCACCCCTATTAGTTGTCTATAGATTCTTGTGGAATTTAAACTAATTTTAGACAAGATCTAGAGTTCCCTCTAAAAAATATCATAACTATCTCCATATGAATTTTAAATTTGAAATTTTTTTAAGAAGAAAATTAGATAAAAAATTCTCTATCTCTTACTACTAATTGAAGAATAGATGTTTCATCCATGAATTTGAAGAATATGAATAATAAATATGTAAATAAGGAACGGAAAATATGAATAAATATAATGATAAACCACTAGTTTATTCTACATAAATTGGTAAGTGAAAATATAAAAAACCTATTTAAAAATAATCTTTGTATAATTCAAGTGAAGTTTATGGAGAGTATGAAGAGATCAAAATAGTTGATAAATTCTACTCTCATGTTGGAGAATATTTTAAGAAGGTTCATTTTCACAAGGTAGCTTATATATATGGTTTTATCAAGGATCAGTGTGATGAAAAATACTAACTAGAGGAATAAGATAATTACTTGGAAGATTCATTAGCTAATAAGGTGTGATACTATAACACACTTACAAAACTACTAAGAGAAAAGGATGAAACTATATCAATTTTCAATAAAATATATTTTTAATATATTAAAGACTTGAAAAGAATAGTTTGTGCGAAAGAAGTGTTAAAATCTATTTTCATATAGGTAATCCATACATTAAAAATGATTTATAAATTTATAGTGAATGTTAAAGATATATATATATATATTAAAGAAAACAAGTCATAAGATCTTTATAATTCACTTTAATATAAAAGCAATATGCATGATGTGATGGTTTAAAAAATAGAATATGTTCTTATTAAGCCTATAAGAAACTCATATTTTTCATATTTGATGAATAATTAACAATTTACATGATGTTAATGTCATGAAAAATGATCATTTTTCTGAAAAATATTGACAAATTATTTTACTAGAACCAAGAGTGTAGATATTTACACAATAATTTATAATTAATTTAAATAAAATAAAAAAGATTACCTTGATCTCATTATCTTCCATTATTGATGATATTGTTTATTATAACCTGGTCAGTGTATCATTGTTGTTCAATAGGGACCCAAAGTAGATCCTCTATAGCATTGATCCACATGTGTTTTTTCGATCTATGATCAATTCCAATGAACCACTGGGGTTTAGTGTGGTTGATTAATCATATATAATTGTTTACCTTGACTGCTTCATATTCCATCATGATTGAAAGAATTTTATCTTGTTCTTATTATTCTTGAGTGAATGAGAGGATGAGATCAATATTAAGAGGAAATTGTTGTGCATGATGATTAACATTTCTCTTATTAACATAGTAGTATATTTAAAGAGCTAGGGTTAGTGTTTAACATTTAATTAATTCCACAAAGGCCCTTAATAATATATTAAACCCAAAAGGAACCCCATTCCATGTAATAGAATAATATAACTATTTTATTTTATGGTGTTTGAAAACCCACACAATGATGAATATTAATGTTATAATCTGGAAAATAAATATTAATGAGTATAAAAAATCTAGTCCGCTCATCTGAGTAAACATTTATTGAATCTCTAAACAAATATTTCATTAAATATTATTCATTTAATAAATAAATAAATACTCAATTCAAATTTTGGAGGATAAATATTTATTTAATGTTTTCATAACAAAATAAATTATTTACATAATAAATAATTATTTAATTATTACAGTGTGAATAAAAAGAGATAAATAAATATTATATATTCATTTAATTAAATAATTACTTTGAAAAAAAAATTAATTTATTATTTTTTTTTATTTAATAAATCTTGAATAAATATTACTTATTATCCTTGAGAATAAATTTTATTCCAATTACTAAATATAAATAGTACTTAACTGAGATTAAAGGAAAGACTTGGTGTGTCACCCTCTATGCCTCTTCCTCGTGGAATTAGGAAATATTGCCTAAAGTCCAATATTACTATCTATAAATGGGTCGAGACACCCATTGAGAAAGAAGATATGTCTCCATGATAAAAACAACATATGAAATCTCACCATCTAATATAATCCCTTTCTCATGAAATCTCATCAAGCGGATTTCAAACCCTTTTTATCAACATATATTCTTGATATTTCTTTTTTGACCGTCTAAAATGAATTCTATATTACATAATGGACATGGGATTTACAATGATGATTCCATTTAAATTAATGGAATGAGACATTGCCTTCCATAAATATGGATGGGATAAATCCTTCCTTTACTTATTCATTAATAACAAATCCTTCTTGATGCACCCAATGTACACAACTTCACTGGGATCATATTTCATCACAGTTTATAAAAATAATTCAAAGAGAATTATTCATGATGATTATTAATAATAATCCTAAATTCTATGAAGAATTTTAGACACTCACATAATGGAATATCAAGTGACACATAATCATGTAGATTTCCTACATGTGATTCTATTATCATAATCAAACAACTTGTTAGTTACCATGTGTACACTTCATGAGATGAAGTCCCATATGCTTATGAGTACTCGCACATAAAAATCAACAAACTATGAGTCCCATAATAGAATTTTATCCAACCATATAAATAAGTTTGAATAATATCATCATGGAATTTTAAGGTTCTCATCAAAGTGGGGAACTACTATTCTCTTTTCTATGTGATAAATTCTCTAGAACTATTACATTAAATTCATGTAGAATAATGTATAATTTATTAATGAAGTAATTAATTAATATTAAACTCTTTGAATACAAATGAAATATAATGTGAATATAGTTTTTTCTAGGATACCAACTCCATCAGACTCCTGCGTAGACTATATTCAATTGTTAATGACTTTTAGTTCTCTAAATATCACTTGATGATCATGTTTTTGTTGCGATAAGTCTTTAGTTAAGTGGTCCACCATTTTGCCTTTTATAGAGACTCTAATAATTGTAATGTCACATATGTGAGAATAATCCTTCAAGAGATGATACTTTTAAAGTAAGTGATTCATCCATCGATATGACCTTGGATCCTTTGCAAGAGCCAGTATTGTAGTACTATCACAATATAGTTTGATAAGGTCATTACGGTTAGGCACCATGTCAAGATCTAGGATGAAGTTATGAATCAAAGTTACATTTTTATATTTCTATATATCCTCAATGTACAACTAATACAAATAAGACCTTTAACTGCACAAAAATAGGCCTTTGTTTTTACAAAAAAACATTGACAATTTGTTTGTGGTTAAAAGCCCTAGGCTTTTGTCAATGTTAGAAAAAAGCTCCTAAAGGGACAATTTATCCGCACTAAAAATCAATGATAATGGAATCCACTATCAGTGCTTATTTAAGCATAGGTAAAGGACACCATTTATCATCACCACTAAAAGCACAAATAAATTATCCATTTATTAATGCTTTTAATTACACTGATAAAGGATCCCCTTATTGGCCTTTTTAATAGTGATGATAAAGGGGAATATTGTTTCGGTGTGCCATTAAAATTATAGCACAGTACAGAAGTAAAAATAGAAAATATAGGATCATATACATAAATTAATTGAAATAAAATTTACCAAAAAAATACTGGAAAAATAAACATATTATAGAAATTTCAAACATTGTTTTGTACAATTACATGAATAAGTAAAAATTATCAACAACATTCAATAACATCAATGTTCTTTTGTATTTGGACCTCAACCCCCGGTCATGTTATTAGTTTCCAAAAAAACCACCTCGTCTCAAAACAAAATAACTAACCTGTATAAGAAAAAAATATTATATTAGTGCCACTATAAAGTAATAAATTAAACAAAAATTGTTAATTTTGACTAAAAACATATACTTTGAGTCATACTAGGCACATCATCTATTATATTGAGTTTCGTTTGGTTTTTCCAGGTCACACCTTTTATTTTTTTTTTTACAAAATTATATACAATTGAATTTTCTCTCATCTATGGTGATACGAAAACTCATACGGATTGGAGCCAATTCATGAGTACTTCTTTTTTGAGAACAAGACTTCAACTGTTCCACCATTTCTTTTTCATCTTCACGAATTACCTCTATGAAAATTAACCAAATAAGTATAAGATGAAAATGATAAGTAAATTAATTAAGTATTATCATATAAAATGATTAGAAAATAATTCTCTCTCTTTCTCTTCATTTTTTTCTATTAGATGTGTGTTTTAAACTAAAATGGAACTTCCATATTGAAAACATTCACTTCAAGTCATATAGACCACGTCATGTGTTAGATTAATGTGTGGTCAATTCCTAAATGTAAAAAATGAATTTTTGATCGCTTTCCTAATGTTTGAAAACAATTCATGATCGATTGCTTCATTTTGGCTATTTGATGTGTGTTTTAAACTAAAAAGGCATTTTTGTATTGAAAACATGTACTTCGAGTCATATCAAACAAATCGTGTGCCATATTGATGTGTGTTCAATTACTACATGTAAAAAATGAATTATGGACTATTATACTAATTTTTGAAAAAAAAATGAGCTTATTTATCTATTTTTGGATATTTTATGTGCATTTTATACTAAAATGACACTTTTGTATTAAAAACATGCACTTTGAGTCATATCAGGCAAATTATGTGTCGAATTGATGCAAGGTAAATTTCTACACATGAAAAATGGATTATGGATTGTTTTAAAAAAATTTGAAAAGAATACATGATCATTTACTTAGATTTTCTTATATGAGTTGTGCTTTAAACTAAAATGGAACTTTTTTATTAAAGATACCAACTTTATGTCATATCGATCAAATCATGTGTATGATTTAAGTGAAGTCAATCCCTACACATGAAAAATAAATCATGGATCATTGTTCTAAATTTTGAAAACAATATGATCTTGTTTTCATATTTTTTACAATTTAATGTGTGTTTTAAACTAAAATGAAACTTCTATATTGAGAACACACATTTTGAGTCATATAAAACACATAATATATTAGATTAATGTGTGGTGGTTTCCTACACATAAAAAATGAATTATGGATCATTTTACTAACATTTTAAATCAATCAATGTTTTTTTTCTTGGTTTTTTTTATTTGATGTCTATTTTAAACTAAAATGGCACTTTTTTATTAAAAACACATAATTAGAGTAATGGATGCCACATAGTGTCTTATATTGATAATTGATAATTTCCACATATGAAAAATGAATTATTGGTTATTTTTATAATGTTTTAAAACAATATAATCTTTTTTACTCATATTTGTCATTTTGATTCAAGTTTAAAACGAAAATGAAACTTTTTTATTGAAAACACACACATCAAGTCATATCGACCACATCATGTTTCAGATTGATGTGTGGATCATTATTACACATGAAAAAATAATTGTGGATCATTTACCTATTTTTTAATGAAAATATGATCTTTTTTCTTTTGTTTTTAAATTTTTATGTTTTTTTAAATAGAAATGGTACTTTTATATTGAAAACATACTCTTAGATTCATATCAACCAGATCATGTGTTGGATTGATGTGAGGTAAATTTATACACATTAAAAATTAATTTTGAATAATTTTTCTAACTTTTAAAAACAATACAAACTCATTTTCTTGGTTTTGGATATTTGATGCATGTTTAAAACTAAAATTGCACTTATGTATTCAAATTACGCACTTCAAGTCATATCGACCACATCAAGTGTCAGATTGAAGTGAAATAAGATACTACACATAAAAAATGTATTATGAATTGTTTTAGAAATGTTTTACAACAATTTTATTTTTTTCTTAGTTTTGGATATTTGATGTGTTTTTAAAACTAATATGGGTCTTTTTTATTGATAACACTCACTTTGAGTCATATCGACCACATTAGGTGTTACATTAATGTGCGATCAATTCTTTCACAAGAAAAATTAATTATGGATCATTTTCCTGAAGTTTAAATATAATATGACATTGTTTTTTAGATAAGGAATATTTGATAAGTGTTTTAAACTAAAATGGCCCTTTTGTTTTGCTAACATGCACTACAAGACATATCAACCACATCATGTGTTAGATTGATTTACGGTCAATTCTCACACATGAAAAATTAATTATGGATCATTTTTATAAATTTCTAATATAATATGATATTATTATCTCTGTTTTTTACTTTTTGATGTGTGTTTTAAAAAAAGGAACTTTTGTATTGAAACACACACTTTGTGTCATATCGATTACATTGTGTGTTGGATTGATATGTGGTCAATTCCTACATGTGAAAAAATGAATTAGGGATTATTGACCTAATGATTGAAAATAATACGATAAATATTTATTAGTTTTGGCTATTTTATGAGAGTTTTAAAAAAATGACACTTTTTATTGAAAACATGCAGTTTGAGACATATTGACCACATCACATGCCAAATTAATATGTGCTCAATTACTACACAAGAAAAATGAATTATGGATTATTGCCCTAAATTTTGAAAAAAAAAATCAGGGCTCGTTTGCCCATTTTTGGCTATATGACACAAATTTTAAACTAAAATGAAACTTTTATAATGAAAACGTAAACTTTGGGTCATACTAACCACATCATGTGTTGGATTGGCATGAAATCAATTCCTACACCTGAAAAATAAATTATATATCATTTTTATAATGTATAAAAATAATTAGATCTCATTTTCCTATTTTTGGATATATGAAATGTGTTTCCAACTAAAATAAAAATTCTATATTAAAAACACGCAATTATAGTAATACCGACCACATTGAATGTCACATTGATGTGTGGTCACTTCCTATATGTCAAATATGAATTAAGGATCACATTTCTAAATTATCAAAATATTATGAATTTTTTTGATGGGTTTTGACCATGCAACATGTGTTTTTAACTAATGTTTAAATTTAAAAAAAAATGTATTAGATAAATATGATAAAGAAATTGACTAAAAATTACATAAATTTTTAGAAAAATAACTAAATAAGTAGTATAAAGTCACGTATTCATTATGTTTTTGTAAATTATTAAACCATGTATTCTACATATCCATTTTTAATCAAATTAATTTCCTCCATTATAATT
Organism: Viscum album; assembly: GCA_963277665.1. Lineage (NCBI taxonomy): Eukaryota > Viridiplantae > Streptophyta > Magnoliopsida > Santalales > Viscaceae > Viscum > Viscum album. Next base: position 449,254,103 of record OY728160.1, read on the forward strand.
CTCCTTGAGAAATAGATCAAAATAATATAAATGTATTATGATACTAATGCTTCACACCCCAAATATATTTCTAAGGCCATAGCTTGTACCAGATCACAAACATAGTAGGTAATCACCTAAATATCTTGTCAAAAAACATTCTAACACCATGTAAATTTCCCACTATATATAAAAATATTTACTTCATATTTTTGTATATGGATTTCTATCAATGTTGGTTGTACTGAGAAAATATAGACAAACAAATGATTAAGAAATATTTTTAATGAGATTTTAATTACCATTATACATTACCTATTCAGGGATGCTTTTATTTGGATAGTTTATGATATCTTTCATAAAATTTAATACATAATAACCATAATCGTTATTGTCATATTACTTCAGACACTATAGAAACATTGACCAAAATAATAAATTTTTTAAAAATATTTTTTTATAGTTAAATATTTCAATATATACCTTAATACGTTTACATTTGAATTAATACATAGGCTTATTATTTTAAGCCACCGACCACATACCATGATTTAGATTATATTTACTAATCACCCTATCATAACAAAATTATTGTTAAAAAATAGTCTAAAAATTTAATTTTATTTTTATATATAAAATATTGATTTTAGTGCATTAAAAATTCACAATACACATCATGTGTGGTAATTTTGATGGAAATACATGCATGGGATCAAAATATAAATATTTGGGGTATCCAGATTGATTTGGATTAGTATCCAATGCTTCCTAAAAAAATAAGTAATAAAAAAATAAAAAAAATACTTTATATGATTAGATTGTAGAGTTTTCCCCCTTTATTATAGGCATAAAAATTATTTTGTCTTATATTATTTTATTCTAGAAAAATCCATTGATTAAATATTTTTTATTATCAATTTCTATCAACTCCAATGAAATATATTTTTTATAAATGATAGAGGATTTAATGAATCTAAATTGTGATTCATAAGGTTTTCCCTCTATATAGTGTTAATATAAACGTGTGTAGAAAATATGAATAGTAATTACCTTTAATGGATATATTAGATCAATTTTTGGAAAGACATATTATGAAAATTTACCTTATATATGTATTCATAACTAAGACTCACTTTTATTCAAAACTAAGAATAACATTTATACTCTTGAGACTAACCACATCTATAATGAAAATTCCAAATTTTCTTTTTCATATGAAATATAGGACACATATCCATGTTTTAATGTGATTTTTTATGAAATTGTAATGATAATATATGTTTCAATGGAATTGGTGGGGATAAGGTACTACCGGAAGTTCATTTTGTTTTCATGGTCGATTCACAATATTTTCATTGGACTTCTATTCCCCCATCATTTTATCCATCTGTAATTCCATAACTCACTTCAAACCTTTTTTCATCAATGGTGATAGGTTTTTTATTTGAAAAGGTTTATTAAGTACGTACATCATATTACTTTATAATATTATATGATCATGCTAAAAAAGTTCTAATATCATTGTTGATAGTTGTAATATATGGATCATAAAGTAGAATATGCACCTCACCACTCGGCTCTTGAGCTATGTCAATCCCCACTCTCATTTGATCTATTGGTATTTTTTTGAATATATCTTAGGATGTTATACACCTTACCCTTATCTACAAGGTAGTTCATGGGTTTTGATAGATAAAAATCACATACAAATTTTCCCTGTAGAATTTTCGTAATATAAAATTATCGAAAGTTGTTTGACTGACATTTATGAGAAATTGTAAGGAAAAAATTAATTGCATAAGGTAAGGTATGTAGTATAGGTGAATGACTAGTCTCAAAACCAGTGGGTTAATTTTGTTTTTCATGTGATAATATTTGATACACTATAGGTTTTCATAGGTCATTTTTCCTGTATTAGTCTACCAAACCAGACTAGACAATAATATATTTTAAAGAATCTATTTTCACCTATAAAACTATCATCATCTACTATGTATCTTCTTCTGGTTTTTTTTATCCAAATATTTTTGAGGAGACATACCAAAACATACACCTCTAATGAAACCATATTTTCTCAGAGATATATTGAATCTAGTTTTTCTTCTCATACAGTCACTTCTAATTCTTATTTCTAAACCGTATAAAAAATATATGAGAAAAAATAGACATTTATGTTTAATTATATTATAAATCATAATTAATTGATATTATTTCAGGCTTACACATGTTTCCCATACTTATTTTGTGTTTTTATTAACTAGTTTAACCTCTTTATTTATTTGGTACTCCTTCCATATCACATGATGTGAGTTGGAAGTGGCTTCTAATTTTGATTCATCAATTTGAATATAAAAAAGGAACATATATTGTTTCATATAAAATAAAAATTTTGTTTTTTTCCTTAATATAAATACCATTTTCTTCTCTAGTAAAGTGTAACCCATCCTTGATTTTTAATGAGGGTATAATTGTTTCGATGCACATTTGTTACTTTTATCACTCCTTTGTTGCTTCCTTAGTTAAAAATTTTGAATCAAATTTGATAAAAAAATATTTTTAAATAATATAGTATCAACTATAATACACCTAAAATAATTTATCTTCATGAAAATAGATAAAATCATTCCACGTTTCTTACTAAATAATGTGTCCATAAATAACTGATGTGTGGGGATTTAGTTTCCCCTCAGCGTCTCTGAGATGAAACATGGTCAGAATTGTCTAGAATCCTCTATGGACTTTTCTAGCACTTGTTAAGACATATTTCATGTATAAATCATCTAAAATAAATATAATATTAAAGGGATAATGAAATTAAACCAATGTTTCCTTATATAATTTTTTAGTAAAGTAGAACAATTATATCACACAATTACCATAATATCTTCCCAACCAGTTTCCTTCATTACTGGTTGTACATGGAACCATGAATATATATCAATCAGTACATTCATCCTCATTGTGACCCCAAAAAAACTAATGAATATTGACTTGTTGGGGTCAACAGGTTGGATGCATTGATTCTAGCCAACCTCAAACTTTATACCCTTACTTATTTCATTAATAATTTTTGTCAACATTGTGATTATTCATTGTTGTTATTTATTTTCCTAAACATAGTGTTGATACCCTGATAATTCTATAGTTTTACAATCATATTATTTTTGTTTCTCGAGATTGGTAACATCATCATGTGAACATGTCATTTTATATATGAGTAGTAAAATATTTAATTTATATTATGTAAATCAATTAGAGAACACCTAATATTATAAGGGAAATAATAGTATATTAAAAACAATTTAACAAACTCATTGAACCCTATTTCCTTTCATTAATGGTTGAAGTGATTTGGCTCCTCTATCAAGAATCCAAATCATCTCTATGTATTCCCCTATAACATATAATACATTATCTCTTTTCTGCCCACAATGAAATGATTGTGATATTCCAATCAAAGGATCACCCTCGACAGAATTTTCATCTTGTAAAATAGTTGTTTTAGTCACCAGTAGGAAAAATGACCAATTCTTATTTACAGCATCTGAGACATAAAGTACATGCACTAATTTTGATTCAATTATGAATGTCTCATTCTTTTCCAATTACACACTCAAATAAACCTTTAAGGGACCTATTTCATAAATTTTATTGTACTCATGTTTTCCCTCCATTTGAAAAGGAAAATTATAAATTGAAATTTTATATAATAAAACTTCCATATCTATTCAATGATTTTGAAATATGATACATTCTTGTAAATTGGATTTCAATCCTTGCAACTAGATATGTTAATTTCTTCTTCCATAAGTGTAACTCTACTGTTTTTCATTGTACTATGGTCATCATGTTATTTTTTAAAGAATTTATATCCATTAATTACAAAACTAATGTAAGATATATCATTTTAATTTGGTCTGATGGATTTCTATTGAATTCATTCAGCAATTGAATTCATATTTATAGATAAATCACTATAAATATGATATCAGAACCATCTTATGAACTGTTAATTATGTGTATTCAATATCCATCTTTCAATCCTTGATGGATTCAAATATCTAAGAATTCTTTGTGAGCTTCAATGTATCGATCAACATCATCACTGTTATGTAAAATGTAATAGTGATTTTTCTCCCTCTCTATGAAGGGAATTGTAACAACATCTCTTCCATAAGTCCCTTATCCCATAAGTCATCTATTGTGACAAGACTTTCAGAGACCGATGCTATCAACATTTGATAGGTAATTAGTACATAATTAAATAACTTCTTCACCAATAGATCATTCTGTAGTATAAACTTTTGGATGACTTTGAATCATAATTTACCATTTTAAAATATTTATATAATGATCAATGGGGTACATCCATCTATAATGTAAAGGACCTCATAGTTTAACCTGTATTACAAGGTGAACCATCAGGTGGACTATTATATCAAACAATGGCGGTGGGAAGAATATATCTAATTCATATAATATGACTACAACAACCTTATTAGTCATTATAAACTTCTCTATATCTATATATTTACTAGATATAGATTTAAAAAATAATCCGTCTTGATAATTTATGTCACTCATTTTTAGGAATAATGAATCATAAAGTGGGGGCATAAAACCATGAAACAAATCATGTAATTTGTGTGGTTATAGTCCATGTGGTTTCAAATTAGTTTTTGACAATAAATTTTAGATATTTTATGAATACCTCTTTTTATCTAATACAAAATTAAGAAAAATGAAAATTTAAAATTTTTCTTGTATGGATAGAGTGTAAGTTGTGGGAGTAATAAAATTATGACTTTTCCCTTATTCAGCTCCAACTCTTCCCTTATTCCAATGTCAATCATATTCAACCAATATTTGATGCATTATTTTTCTCGGGAACATTTATTAATGTTTTAATAACACCACCAAATTCATTTTTTCTATAGGCATTACATCAAGAAAATTTATGATGTAAAAAAATTCTAGGATGGTAATTAAAAGAAAATTGATCTCATTTTACAACCTAATTTTATAAGATTTTTTTAAAAAAAAATTATACCAAAGAAAGTGCTAATATATTTTATAATATAAAATAGTTTTTCACTCATTATTGGATATGATGTTGTACCTTGTTCAGTATTCCCATTGAAAAATGTCATCAATGGTCATAATTCAGGTTGTTGAGGTAAATATTTATGATTTCCTTAAAACATAGTCTTTCATGAATGTTTCAACCAAACTGAGTGTATGCATTCTTCACAAACGGGACACCCCAAAATTCTATTAATGTCATACCCTGAAAAATTTCCATAAGTAAGAATGTATTTTATAATTACATACAATATGGCCATCAATGTGACATATTTACTTCCATGAGAATCAAAAATTGTAACACAAGTGTCCCACATAAATTTCAGATCTTTTAGCAATGGATCCAAATAGACATCAATTTCATTACTAGATTGTTTTGGTCTAGATATATGCAGATATAACATAATGTATTTTTTCTTCATTCATAATAATGTCGAAAATTTAAAATTTACCAGCATAACATTCCATGTACTCTGATTACTACTCTATGCAAAAAAAATTCCATCTATATATAAAGTAATCAATATTTTTTTTGGATCATTTCGAAATTTATTAAAATCATAATCAATTTTCTATCACTAAGGAGAGTATACATAAAGACATAGTTTCCCTTGATTAATTCATGTATCAATGTGACTTGTTAATTTTCTCATGGTTTACTAACATCAAAATAGTTTTCTAAATTATGGAATGATAAGAAAGTACCATCCATATTTCAAAATACTTTATTCATCTTTCTTGTATCAATTATTTCAACACAAAAGGGATTTTATGAGTAATTCATGGTTCTTGAGTAACAATATGAAATAATTTTTACAAGCATGTATTATTTTTGATAAAATTACAATTAAACATACTATTCATTTAGCATCATATGTTCCACCAGGATGTTTATTTTCTTTTGGTATAATTTCATTCATGAGACCATGTAGTTCAGTAAATCATGTGTCACTCCATCCCATTTCATTTTTTAATTTATGTAACCTCAATAAAACTAACAATGTTGTGTATTTAGTAAAAATGATATACAACGGTCTCTTATCAAAACTATTTAGTTTCTCAATCAACTTTGAACAGTTATGAAGGTCATTTTAAATTTCCATTTTCATTTTTTCTATACAATATCAGTCATCATTTACCATGGTATTCATATAAAATGACCCATAAACCATAGTATTATCTCAATTGGTGTGCATGTTCAATTTTTTCCCATGTTTAGTCCAAAATATATTAATCTTATATATTCCATGTAAAATCAAATGTTCTCTCAACTCTTCCAGACTAATTTTTCTAAAATAAAAACAATGTAAACACAGAAAAAGATTTGAGAAGGGTTTTATGCATGCTCTATTACAAACATGATGACCTCTTTAACTCTGTATTCATACACTTTTGTCTTTTCATTGTCATTCATCCATTTTCAATTCATATTCATCTTATTAGGTTCATAAAACATTCATTTTGAAAAAAAATACACATATAATATTCATAATCAAAGGATAAAATTGAAGATAATTCTAATAAGGGGAACCCAAAATTTTAGTGTTATGGGATATAATTCTGGAAAATTTATGATTTTACACAAGGTTTACTTGAAAAGGAAACAACCCAGGGTAAAACTTTGGTTGCTGGTTTAGTTTCTGTATTTGATGTTTTATGGGACATAAAAGTGGTAATAAATATATTGGTAAAAAAATTTATTTATAATTAAATTATAGGATTCCCTTAAAAATTATTGTTTTGGATTGTTATTTAATTATGACCTAGATTTATAAATTTTCATCAAAATATATTTCCATGGAATATACAATATCGTGGAATAACTAGATTTTGATACAAGGTCAAGGATCTTAGAATTTCATGAAATGAATGGATGATAAATGTTAATGAAAATAAAAGTGAAGTTGAATTCCATGTTACTCCCATTATTAATGAATCATTAAATAAAACTTCCACTAATATAAAAGAAAAATTGAGTATGTAATGAAATTATATTTCATTATATTTTGTTTTCCTGAAATGAAAATTTTATTGAATGATGCTACTCTAATGGTCACTAAAAATAAAATACACAAGGTAATGAAAAGTTTTAAATGGACATTGTGGTTTTTATCCATGGGATTCGGTGGGATACATGGAAGAAAATGTATATAATTGATTAATTTTAATCCATGGGAGAAGGATAGTTAATTGGAAATTAGATATCATTACCATCTATGCACCGAAAAAAATCGTTCTACTTATCATTTTCATTCACCTCCTTACAATATAAGCGAGAAGGGTTTTTTTTAGTGTACAGTTATGAGCTCTATAAAATCAAATTTAAATAATTATGAATGAGTGAAATAAAAATGAAGGAGATTGAGATGATTAACTAATAATGTATTTAGGTATAAAGGAATGGGTGGAGAATCAGTGAGGTAGATCGCGGAAAAATAAGATCACATCTGCGATCACTGTTCAAACCATTTGGTAAAATTGAAAACAAACAAAGATGCTTAAGGGGGAGAAAAGGATAAGAAGTTATCACATAGATTGATTTTAATATATCACTTAAATTTAATGAAAACAAAATCATATAAATTTAAAACTGAGAAAAATATAAAAAACTCATTTATTTTAAAAAAAACCTTTGAAACAAAAAAATTAAATAAATTTTCAGCCTTAAAATCCATAAAACCATTTTATTCTGAATAAAAATTTACAAGAAAGAAATGAAACCATAAATTTAATATATAAACACTTAACGCCTCATTAAAATATCCAATTAGATAATAATTTATGTACATATGAAAATAATTATCAATCTAATATAAGAAAATGAGCCTTTACTCAACAATAATTACTTTTCCACACATTAAAAATTCATTCAATAATTTAACTCAAGTACCTACCAACTTAAGTATTTTGTTAAAACATTTAATTTTATGATAAGAATCATTTAGTAAAAAATTTAAGTATCCTTATACTAAAAATTAATAGTTTTTGAAATCATTATGCATAGAAATCAAAAAAAAAATATATATATATATATATATATACTAGTAATATAAGTTAATCAAAAACTTATAAACATTTAAAAGAAAAAAACATGATAATCACTTAATTTTTCATTAATCCTTTTGAATATATAATATTCTAAAAAATCCACTAAAATTGAGTTATATTTTCAAAACATTAATTTAAAAAATTCACATGAAATGAAAACATAATATATTTTCCCCATTACACATAAAATGATATGATTTGAACTTTTGAAACACAATTTGGAAATAAAAATATCTTTAAAACAATATCCCCCAATAAGACGGTTTTGGAAATTTATAATGTTAATTTTGAAATCATTTTTCCCTTACATAAAATAAATATTTTTTTAAAAAAATTATTTAAAAAAATTATTTTTAAAAGAGGCTCTAATAAAAATATTTTTCTATCATACACTATGCTTCTAGTTTTCCATTTATTTTCTATTTCCAAACGCCCTCTTAAAGGTAGTCTCATGTGAAATTCACTCTCTTAATAGATCTCTTTTTGAATTAAAAATATGTGTTACACTAGAGAATAAACATAATAGTTCTATTATTCTTCAAAACCACTTTAAATAAGTCCTCTTATTTATGAGCCCCCATAACCATCCCAAATCATCCTTGAATCCAATGATCTTGACCAAAATGGGTATATTTGTGATAGTAATAGGATAACTTGGTATAATAGCTTCAAGAGTAGCCTGAATGAGAATCTAGGGCAACACAAAAACCAAAGCACAACATCGTGAACTAGATGTCATCGAATTAGGACCCATCAATATTAAAAGTTGGGTAAAATAAGGAATTTAGACACCAAAAAAACAAGGAACAATCAGAGGAGGATGAATGATGGTATGGAATTCATCAATAGTTTTCCTAAACATAGAACCATGATACCACTGATACAAGATAACATCACACTATCAAATACCAATAAACATAAACCAAAAAGAAATAAGCGAGGATGAGAAAAAAATAACATACCTTAGATTTGAGATTTGATTTGTCTGAGATAATATTGATGGGGAGTGTCAGTAGAGATAAACCTCCACGCTATCTTGAATGATGCAATGGAAATTGTTTTTTTTTGTGTGTTATTTTTAAAATATTGTGGTGGGTTTATCAGTTCTTCCAAAAAATTGAAAATAAAGAGGTATTTTTTCAGTAATAACATAATAATCAGTAATAAAAGCCTACATTAACTTCACTTTTATAGTGATTATAAAGGTTTATTTTATGGGTTCTTTTTTTGAACTGATAAATATTTATAATTATATTTATAAATTAAAATATTAGTAATGTTGGATTGATAAGTTATAATACTTTGACGGACCTGGTGGCTTTGAATAATTGTCTAGTGTGTGTGGATATTGTATTGAAATCAAATTTCCATGCTTCTGTTTGAAATTCCCAAGTTGATTAAGGGTTGTATCGGGCATTAGATAATGTTAATTCATTAAATAGTGGGTTCTTACAAGATCACGTGGTTAATTCTCTCTCTACTCGTATTCGTATAATGAGGAATGGGTCTTTGGCCTTTGCATAATCAGTTCCAAAAATTCTTCAGGATCACATCAATAAGTGTTAACACTCTATTATTGCTCGATTCTCCTCCTTTAAAGTGAAAAACCTTATAATCTCAAAGGTCTATGGAAAAAGTTACTTTAAATTTTGGGATTCGGTTGCTGTAGAACTGTGATTGGTAAGGGATTATTACACATTGCCTTCCCATTTTATGAATTTAAATTACAATCTGAGAGCTTTGGCTCATCTTCCCTCCAGACTGGATTTCTTTGAAACTAATAGTGGGGTCCCTTTTTTGATACATCTTGTGGGAAAAATTCTATTACCCATCACTGCAATCATATAAATGGATTAATATAGTTCTTTTTTAAAACATAAATACTATCAAACATTTCATCCATATTGGTGATCCCCATTAAGATTGATAATTAAACCCAACATGCTCGGTATGGTCACTTTCCCAGAATTTTGATTGAGGTAGACCATTATGCCAGTCATTTTGAATATAACTGCTTTGTTTCTAGTGATTTTAATTTTGAACTCAAAGTCGAATTTGAATAGTTACATGATTTATGTAATTTTTTCAATTGAATTGTTCATTATAATGAAATATGTCACTAGAATATGAGATGGAAACAACTTTGGGAAGGATGTTCTTCTGGTGGATTGTTGTAAATTCAAATTTACATTGATCCAAAGAATGGAGCCTCTTGGTCAGGTCCTAGAAGGTAGCATGAGATGGTCTAAAAATTTGTGTCTCATAAGCCCAAAGATAATGGAGTCTATAGGAAAGGCATGTTTTGTGTGTCGAGGGTGAGTCACAAGTAATGAACTAAGGGTGGTCATATAAATAAATGGATCATGCTTTAAGTTCAGCTGTTATGGCTGAGTGGAAACCTCACAAAAATGGAATATAGTCTAAACATCACCCACATAAACTATTACGCAGCAAACCACATCCCAAAATCCACATTCAAATGCATGAATCTTAAAAATGAGTGAAATCGAATAATTAAAAATGTCTATACTTTAAACGTATTGAAAAAATGGATAAGTTATATTAATTATACAAATTTTTAAAAACAATATGAATATATATTGAAAAAGAGATGAATAATCATTGAAAATATTAAAACATAATAAATTAAAATATATATATATATATATATATAAATATTATAAATTGAATAAATTCCAAAAAACAATGAAAAATGAATAAATATTACTGACTGTAATAATATTAAAAATAAATAAATAAACTTCACCGATTAAAAACATGATACATTAAATATATTACATTAGTAAATAAAATTCTTAAATAAATTTTTAAATTTGAATAAATTACATAAATATTAGGTGTATGTGTTTCTATATAAGAGTTTATTAATTACCTAAATAATTGCATTTCTGAAATTAATGTGTATATATATATATATATATGTTTTAAATATGGTAAATTGAACAATGATATTATATAATATATAGCGTCTATTAATGAAAACAATAGTAATAATAATGAATAAATTGAAAAAATGAATAAATTTTATTAATTATATAGATAATTTAACGAAATTAAAAATGGATATTTATATACGGTAAAGTGAAAATGAATACATATTAATTATATGAATTACACCCATATTAAAAACATTAAATGTTAATGAATGAACATGTATAAATAAAAATTGAAAATGGATAAAATTTAAAACATGTTGAATAATAAAAATAGAGGATGAATAAATTTCCAAAATATAAAAAACAATTAAGATTACTAATGAAAATATAATATAATAATGAATAAATTTTAAAAAAATATTAAAAAGTAGTATATAGTTTGTATTGAATAAGAATATAAAAATAATAAAATTTTCCAATTATGACCATAATATATATTAAATATATTATGTTAATCAATAAAATACTAAAATAAGTATTAAAAATTGAATAAATTAAAAAACTATTCTGTGTGTGCGTTGTATATAAAAATACATTAATTAAGTATATATTTGTGTGAAATCAATGTAACATGAAATTGATATTTTTTAAATTGAAAAATTAAAAAACATTCAATTAAATGTCTCTTACTATAGAATTAGTCAATATTTTTAATTAATATTAATTTTTAATTATAAACCATTTTTTACTAAATATATTACTTATTTAAAATAAGAATAAACACTTTTCAAAAAATAAATCATTTTTTATGAAATATTGTATATATCAATATATATATATATATCTGAATATATTTATATATTAAATATATTAAATATATTAAAGAATGATTATGTATAAACACATTAAAAATGAATAAGACATTAAAATGTTTTTAATTATTACATTTTATTCATTTTCTATATTTAAATTTCATTTATATTATTTATCACTATTTAGAATTAATATATATATATATATATATATTTTAAATTTATTCATTTTGATTAATAATTTTATCATTAATAATTTTTTTAATAATTTTTAATTTAGGTTTTTTTAATTTTTTAAATTATTAAAATTTTTCATTTTAAATATTTATATTTAATATATACTATTTATTAATATTTATAATTTATATATGTGTGTTTTATATTTATCCATTTTCATCAATAATTTTTTATTTAATAAAATTTTAATATTTTTTTAAATATAATCATTTTTTCATTTAATTTGTTTAATTATTTAAGTTTATTAATTTTATATATCTATACTTAATATATACTATTTATTAATATTTATAATATATATATATATATTAAATTTATTGATAATTATTTAATTAATAAATTTTTTAGTATTTTTTTAAATTGTTAATTTTTTTATTTTTATTAGATTAATTGTTGCAATTTTTTAATATTTTTAGCACTTATTTTTATTGGTTTATTTTTATTGGTTTATATAAAAAATTGGGGCCATGGCTCACATGGGAAGGTGGGTTGGGCCTTATATAGGCTCGGATGGGGAGGTTGGTGGGCCGAGTCATGCAAGACCTCCAGGAAACATATAGTTAACCAAGGAATGTGTGGGCCCTTGCATGTTGGAATGGGCCCATGTGCATATGTGTGGAGGGTTTATGCGGGAGGCCATCCCCACTATAAGCTTCTTGCCTTGGGATGAAGTAGAATCATTGATAAACATGTGACCAAACATTCTCTATTTCAATGTGGGAATCAAATGCGCTCTCGGGGCCTTTATTAGTGCTAAAAAATGCATTGATAAAGGCATCATTTATCAATGCTAAAAAATCACTGATAAAGGGTATCATTTATCACTATGGTTTTTAGTGCTGATAAGGGAAACCACTATTAGTGCTTTTCACTGGCGCGAAATAAACCCAAAACTATATTAGTAATTCAAAGGAATCTAAAAAAGTAGTTTGGATTCATAACATCATCTAAGAGCTTGATGTAGTTCCTAACAACAAAGAACCTCTCACACGTTATTGTGATAATACTGCAATAGTTTCTCATTTAACAGATCCAAGGTCATATCAGTGGATGAAGCACATAATTTGGAAGTATCATCTGTCGAGGAATTTTTCTCTGATATATGAGAGTAAAATGATCAAATTATCTGTTAAATACAATGTGACCACTTAATTAAATCCTTAACTCAACAGAAACAAGATCATCAAGTGAGATTTGGTGAACTCAAATTCAGTAGTCATTTTCTAAAGTATAAGTGGGAATATATAGTAGTTGGTATCCTAGAACCAATTATTTGTACTTTAGATTGCATGTATATTAAAAGAGGTGAATATTAATTAAATACTTTATTACATATTTTTCATTGTACTATGTGATTTTAATGTAATAATGTCCTAGAGTATTTGTCACATTGAAAAGGGTATGCTATTTCATCAATATGGTAATATCCTTAAAATTACATGATGATATTCTTAAAACTTATTCTGTGTTCAGATAACATTCTATGATGGGACACATAGTATGTTGATTTTTAGGTGTAAGTACTCACAAGAAGATGAGAATTCATCTCATGAAGTTCAAACCTGGTAATCTATAAGAAGATTTATTATGATAATAGACCCTCCTGTAATAAATATACATGATTATGTTTCATTGATTATTCATTTTATTGAGTGTTTAAAATTATTTATATACTTTAAGATTATTATTAATGCATGTCATGACTCATGCACATTGATGAATTTTTATAAACTATGAAGGCATATGATCACAGTGAAGTTGGGTATATTGGGTGAGTCAAGAATGATATGATATTAATGAATAATTCAAGGAAGGATTTATCCCTTCCATCTTTATGGAAGTTGATGTCTCAGTCCTTTGATTGAAATAGAACCATCACGTTAAATTCCATGGCCATGATGTATTAGCGAGTTCATTTCAGGTGATCAAAAAATACATATCAAGAATATATGTTGATAACACAGGTGTGAAATATGCATGAGAATATATTTGGACAAAGGTATTATATTACATGGTGAGCATTCATATGTGGTTGTTGTCATTGTGACATATCTCCATCCTTTATGGGTGTCTGGACCAATTTTGAGATAGTAATCTTTGACATTATGCTAGTTCACCTAATTCCATAGAGGAAGAGGCATAGAGGGTCACACACAAAGTGTTTATTTTGATCTTAGTTAAGTACAATTTATATTTTACAACTGGAATAAATATTATTCTCTAGGATAAGAAGCAATATTTACTCAATATTTATTAAATAATCACAAATAATAAATAATCTTTTTTTCAAGGGAATTTTTTAATTATTCAAATATATAATATTTATTTATCACTTTTTTTACACTGTAATAAATAATTTATTTAATATTAAATAATCCAATCATTTAGTTATTAAAATATTAAATAAATATTTATTTTCCAAACTATGAATATAAAATTTATTTATTTATTAAATGAATAATATTTATAGAAATATTTATTTAGAGATTCAATAAATATTGAGTAGGATGAGTGGACCAGATCTTTTCTGGTGATTAATATTTTTTTCTGGATTATGAAATTAATATTTATCATTGTGTGGGTTATAAAAAATCATAAAATAAAATATTATTATTATTTTATTACATGTAATGGGGTTCCCTTTGGGTTTAATGTATTACAAAGGGATGTTGAGAAATTACTTAAATGTTAAACCCTAACACTATATTTATAAATAGATTATTATGTCAATCAAAAAAAATATTCATCGTTGTGAACAATAATATATTATTGAGATCTCTCTCCTCCCTTATTCCTCTCAAGACTGAGAAGAATAAGAGAAAACTATTTAAATCCTAAAGTAACATGAAGTGATCAAGGAAACCAATTCAATATGATTAATCAACCATGCAAAAACCCAGTGGTTCATTAGAATTTTTTGTAAATTGAATTAGAACATGTGGATTACCACTAAAGGAGTTTTTATTTGGGTCTTCACTTCACAAAAAAGATACGTTGACTTGGTTAGAATGATCAAAATCATAAATAAATAAAGGTTATTAGATGAAGGAAATATTTTTTATTTTTTAAAAAATTTATTATAATTTAATGTATAAAGACTATCTCTCTTGGTTTAGGTAAAATAAGTTATCAATATTCTTTAGAAATGTTCTCATTTTTTATGAAATTAAAGTCATGAAAATTGTGAATAATCCACTACATATGAGAAAATTTGAATAGTGCATAGGCCTAATATGAACATCCACTATGTGCGGAACCATCACGTCATGAATATTGCTTATCCATTTAAGTGAATTATGATGCTCTTGTGACTTATTTTATTTTACATCTATTTTTGTATCTTTAACATTCATTGTTACTTTATATTACCTTTTTATGTATGGATTACCTATTTGATAATATATTTTAATACTTCCTTCTCACAAACTATTCTTTTCAAGTAGTTAAATGTTTGAAAATATCCATCATTTTAAAGTGGTATAGTTTTATTCTTTTCTCTTAGAAGATTTGTGAGTGTGTTGCAGTATCCTACCTTCTTAGATAATTCACCTTATAAGGCATAAAATTCTTCCTCTAGTTTTTATTTTTCATCACATAGTCCCTTTATAAAAAATGTATATAAGATACTATGTTAAAATGAACCTTCTTCAAATAATCTCCAACTTGAGAGTAAAATCATTCAACTATATGGATCTCTTCATACTCTATGTATCTTGCACTTGAATCATTCAAATCATCTTTGTAAATTTATTCTTTTTATGTAAACTTACCCCTTTAGTAAAATTCAACTTTTGGTTGATCATTATCTGTACTCATATTTTTTCTTTCCTTCTTTACCTCTTTATTATTTATATTCTTCAAATTCTTGACGGAAAAATCCATTTTTCATTCAGCAGTTTCAAAGATAGAATTTTTATCTAATTGTATTATTTAGACATCTCAAATATAGACTTCATATGAAGACAGATATGATATGCTTTAGGGAAATCTATATTTTCTCTATTGTTAGTTTAAATTTCATATGGATCTATATACCATTAAAAGGGGAGGGGTGAATCAATGGTCACTTAAAACATTTTTATAAGTATTCCCTTTTAATTAAACCTCCTAAAATTCTCCTAGTATATATCTGATCACTTTGTGTCACACAACCTCACTTAGATAAAGCAATAAATAAAATCACTTGGACACGAAGAATTATAAGGTTTATCTTAATGGACTGATCCTTTCCATGGTTGGTTATTCACCCCAATCTTGGATTCTTCACAATAATTAATCATTGAATACAATGTATAGTTATTCCCACACCTACAAATTATATCACCATTCATATAATTGTTTTTTATCATAGGAATTCCAAAAAAAATCCACACTATTATCAAAACTTCACATTGTGTTTTCCTAGAATACCATGAGTTACAAAAGTTTCATAGCTTCACATCATGTATAAAAAGTCTTGAATTTTCATTTCCTATTTTTAAAGTAAATCTCTAGCCACAACAGAGATTACACTAAATCTATATAATTGATCTTTTTCCTCTCAGATAGAGTCTCCAAATGCTATCTAGACATAAGAAATAATAAATGCAATCCCATCTATGTGGTATTTCAACTTCATATATGTTCAATATAAACTATTCACCTATATTTCACACTTCTTAATAACTAAAAAACAAAAAACAAACTGATAAGAAACATACATAGCAAGTCAGTCTCTCCTCAAATAATCCTTCTCCTTCTTCTCACTACTTTGGATCAACTGAAATTAACTTAGAATTATGGGTCATTCCCTTATTATTCCTTCATCTTTGATACCTAGGGATCTCCAACATCATATTAATATATGATATTACTAGTTCTTATTCTTCTTATAATTTTTCCTTGTTTCTTATTGTATACATTCAATTTTTTTATTCACTACATACTCTCATTGTATTTATCATTTTATATCTAGTTCACCCATAATAATATATTCTCTATATATAAAATTTATAATTTCTCTAATTGATTCAGTGTCCAAGATCTCTCTCACTTTTTTAACATTTTTTTGGTGTGGGTGTTTCCATGATTTCAATACTCTATTTTCCTCTCATCTATTTTCTCTTGGTAAATTATAGTATTTATCCACCTTTTTAGCATTTTATAATGATTATAATCCTCTGGATATAATATTCTAGATTCCTCCTGTGGTCGCATAGTCCTTCTATTCTTCCACATTATTCTCACTGAATTTATTAAATTCCTCATTTTCTTATTTTTCTTCAATAAAATTGTAGTACATTATAACTAAATTCAAAAACTTGAATCATGACTGATTATTGACATTTATTACATTTTATAATAACTCAAAATTCTCTATAATTATTTTATCTTTTGATCATAAAGGATGAATTTCAAATATTATCACTTGAAATTCATGAATAGATATAAAATTTATCCTCTAGATAACGTATTCCCTCAATATTTCTTATAAAAATAGGTTTGTATCACACTATTTGAGGATTATTGATCAATGAAATCAATTATATGCATCATTAGATAAAATTTCATTAGAATTAAACAATTCCAGAAACTCTCATAATATCACATGTCTTTAAATTCATATGCTTTTAGATACATCAAATTCATATTCCTTTGAAATTAATATGATATTCCTAAATGTATAGCATTGGATTTTCTTGAAAAAAATCAATGTATTACGGTAGAGTCAAAGGATCCAATTTTTGTAATCATTAAGTATGATTCTAGATCACAAATCCATATGACTAGGGAATTTGATATTTTTTCAACTCCAACTCAAAATTCCCTTCTTCTTGACACCATGGTGTGGTGTAGTAAATCTCTAATAAAAAAACTTTGAAACACCCATAAATATAAACACATAACTATTTTATATTCTACCTTATAAACCCAATGTCTATATTTATTTTCACTTCTATGATTTTAGGACTTACATTTCCACAGTTTAGTTCAACTCTTCATTTCTCAGATATGGATCTCCTGTTTCAAATGATAAGTGAAATGACTAGTTCCATGATCACATTCTAATTTCCACTAATATATCAGAACACATGATTTTTAAATTCACCATGGTGAAAAAATTCCCACTAATAATACACCATATCATGGTCAAATATTTATTTCACAATATATTTATTCTTCTCTAAAACAAGTATACATAGTGAAGGAATGGTATTTATGCACATACATGATGAACCTTATGAAGCTCCAAAATGATTCTTATGTGGACAAGGATTTATGAAAATATAGTTAGGTGATATTTAATCAGGGTTAGATAATGTTTACACATAGCTCTACTTAGATTAGTTGATGGTTACACCAAACCCCTTTTCCTTAAAAACATTCCTATGGTGCTCAGATGATGTTTACCCAACACTAGATCATCTATTTGACTGTACTTTTCCAATGATATGATGGGTATGAAAATATCCAAACTCAACTAAATTCAACGTCTAAACTCAAAAATCTATAATTCTACAATATAACTTTATATTCACTTCATGTAATCTCAGCCTATATCAAATATCTTTTAAAATTCTTTGGGAATGTTTAAAAGCGTTGATGACTATTCATATTTATTCTCAAACACTCTTAAAACATATAAACTGAACTCTAATTTTATTATTTTAGAACTACATTACACATGTATGGATTCTCTAATGCATAAGAAATATTTTCGAAAAAAAATCAAATGTCTTTAATATCCTTATAAAAATAGCTTCACTCTCATTATTTCCAATGTATTATAGACAGTACATGGAAACAATCATCAGAAATTGTTATTGTTTTTTCCTAATGATTTCTTTACACAATTTTTTAATTTAATACCCACTAACTTAAAGTTATGTATCTAGGTCTTAAAAAGTATTAAAAACATCCTAATATCATTACCAATCATATTATGGGTAGAAACATCACCAATATTTAACCAAATCAATGGGAAGTACTTTCAACTTCTTATAGTGGGTGAATCCTCACTCCATCACCCAACTTATTCACATTACTATTGGAAAGCATATTGAAAACCACATATAAAAAATATAACCATTCACAGATTTTGGAAATTTAAAAAAATTTGTTGAATTATTTAAAATCAAAGAATCTTATGTCTATAATAAAATGGAAACTCAACCATTTTTATAAGAAAATTAATTAATTCGAAACTTTTGATATCATAAATTGAACAGTTTACATTTACCAAAATAGGTGGTAACACAAAAAAACTATTTTTTTCTTAGATATGTTGTCCTTTTTTAATTCTAAATTATTAAATTTATATCCCACTCTATAGAATCATAAAAAATACAATTAAGACTCAATACCAACAATCATAATAACATAATGTGAAATAGATACTCATATCAAACCTTTTAAATAACTATTTAATCAACAACACTTACCAATTATACAAGTGAAACTACAACTTTATAGCCATGTACTTGCACTAAGTATACATTTTCCAATATTTTATCAGAACAATGCAACAACTAACATCATAGATAAAATCCATTATTGTTTCAGAAACCCGCCACTAAGGGAATAAATCATAACATTACTATGTTTAAAATTCTTTTTTAGTAAAAACGAATAAAAATACAAGTAACCAACTATATTCCTTGAAATTCCTATCATTGTTTCACATGATGAATTAGACACGAATCTCGTATCAGAACATTGTGTCCAAGACACACCACTTAATAAATCTATACCGAATCAACTCCTTATGAGTCAAAAAACACCTCACGTTCTCAAAAACCCCAACAAACTCAGTTTTCACTATAAATATTATAATCATGATTTTTTATAGTTTCCTATAAATTTTACAACACATAGTATCTCTATGCCTACTACACATTGATCGAACCAAACATATAAAATTTGTAACAATTTGATATGATCATTATCACTCAGGCCTAACCCTAAGCCAATTTGGAATGGTTCCCAGCTCATCATGACATCCCCCAACTACGAGTGGCTAAATAGATATATATAAACACCCATAAAACCCATTGGATAATGATATAATTACTCAACACCAACACCAAACACATACATGAAACTGATATAAAGTGGAAACCATGAATGGAATTCATACAAATATAAATGAAAATTATAACAATATAATAGAAAAAACTCAAATATACCAGTATAACCCTCGACATAAACAATCTCTCCATTATCCATGGGACAACCCAACCACCAATAGTCTCCACTAGATATCCTCCATTATTCATTTCCATCCCACAATGAAACATCCAGTAACCTGAAACTCATGTAACATCATTTTCATAGGAAATGAGAATCCCATGTTGGGGTGAGTAGGATTTCCTCAATTCTCCACATGCACCCCATCCATGTGAAAATCTACCAATATAAAAATATGTTTTATAAAACATTCCCAATTTATGAAACCATTAAAAATCTATTTAACAATTAAAAAACATATAATAAATCTTGTGACATCCATAAACCGAAATAATAATTCACATCTTAGCAAATTAACATACTTCAAATAAATCAGGCCAACAACAAAAACATAATTCCAATAAAATAACCCATGTACCCAGGTAAACCACTGAACCCCAAGAGAGAAATTATACTGTGACTAATATCCATGAATTGGTATCACAAACTCTTGAGTGAACTACCCACCCCCAAACCCCATTGTGTCCCTCCTGATAAGGTCCCCATGCCTAAGTGTGATTTCACCACCACATCATGCAATATTTTGACATTCTAAATAACACCCATCCTTTACACCCTTGATATCCATGTTTAATAGATTAATCATGCAATATTTTGAGTTAGAATCCACCTACCTCAATCACGATGTCAAACCTAAGCTATATTCAAGATTCAGGTTCCCCATAGAATTTTAAAACCCCTGCCAAAAAATCCCCATAAATCAAATGAATTTACTCATGCCATAGTGAAGAACCCTTTTCAAAACTCCATATCTAAATAGAAATGAAAGAGCATACAAATAAGAGATATACCTTTGATTTGGCACTCAAACATCCAAATATTTTAGAAAGAATATATCCAATGGAAAAGATCCAAAAAAATCGCTCCAAGATAACCCAGAAATGGATATCTCCCAAATAGAGGTACAAATAGGGAGAAATAAGTTGTTCATCAGTTTATAATAAAAATTTGAGGCACTTTTTTATAGTTTCATATCCCACTACATGGTCATGGGAGACTGTGCATTGACCGTGCAACCCTTACAACTTTTTATCCTAGGATGCATTGTACTGAACTCGACGAAATCACCCATCTTGGGACAACAAATGGAACTTAGGCCTCTTGTGTAAATCCCCATATGTAAGAGGATACTGACTAGCATTGATGGCCTAATTTGAACTGTAGAGATACTATTCCCTTGTTAATATATAAAAAATAAGAGTACACAATATTTAAACTAATAATAAAAGTAAACCATAGAAAAAAAAATTAGATGAAATAACTATAATAGCATCCCATAGTTTATCTATATGGAATATTATACCTAGTAAAAAAATTTAAAATATTCCCACATAAAAACAAATTATATACAATAAATAAAAGGAAAAATAAATAAAAGAGGCAACTATACAAATATCCTGACATCTATCCCAGAATAACCTCAACTAAGATACTCCTCCTGTACAAATTCCCTAATCAGGGTTCTTTCCCTTATACGAAATCCATGACCAAAATATTCTATATGTGCACCAATATATCCATGAAGGGTATGATTATAAACCCATTAAAGAACCACCAAGGTGTATTTATGATAAATAATGTTTGTCATATAAAATTGTATGTGATGATAAAAAAATAACCACATCAATAAACATACAAACCATTGGGTGATTGTGCATTAACCTAGACACCATGAACCCCCATCTCTAACTAATTTGGTTCATTACTGGAAGGAATGTCTATCATGTACCATGTCACACATACCTCCCATGGGCTACACTTTTCACTCAGGTCAAGGCGTAGTTAAGCACCATGGACCATACCCACTTACTTAGGAAGACCCATCAAGTGACCCTGACCCATCCCTGAAGTCTTTAGAAAGGTTAATAAATCATACCCACCCATAACCACATACTCTAGGGAGGATATAGTCAAGAAACCCATCTCATACTCGTAGACTCTAGGTAGGCCACATTCATGTGCACCAGCCCATCCCTATAGATTCTATGGAGGCCATATAAAATCACACCTATTGATCCCACAATGTGTTTTTTAGAAATTTTTCATTTATTTTTGGAATTTATTTTTCTATATATATTCTATGGACATTTTTTCAAGAAAAATGGAGGATTTACATGAATATAAGGTTTATGACGATTGCAAAATAGATGGTAAAAATTGTTTGCCATCCCCCTAGAAACTATGATTCCTAAATAGATACATTGGGGAGTCCACATGGTTAAGAACATGTCCACACACCAATCCCTATCACGTTTTGTAGCCTATACCCATTGGGATAGAGGATCCCACATGGTTGGTGAATATTCAATCATAATTTGTGGCCAAACCGTGTGGCCTCCCAAGACATAAAAATATGAATTTCTAAATTTCCCTTCCCTAATTTAAAAACACTTACACTCTCATTTATCCCCCATTAATTCTTTACATCCCCAGGTGCACCTCTCCCATTATTTAACCTTTTATTACCCTCAACTCTAGGGTGATTTTTTCTTGGTTCTTTAATATCTATCGATGTAAGTTCCTCCTCTTATTCTTCTCTTGGTCGCTTCTCCATTATTTCTTCTGTTTCATCTCTCTAGTGGTTGTGGTGGACTAGAGTGGGTTTCTCCATTCATGTTTGTATTGTATATTGATTTATGTGGTGTTTTATTTTATCAATATGATATTCTCTTATCTTAGATTGTGATCTCCAACCATATTTTAGTTAATTCAAGGATAAAGGAAGGTGTTTTGTGTTTTTCTATTATTATATGAGTTAAATATGATATCCTTGTTTTCCAATTGTTTTATAAAATTTTTTGTGTGTAAAAATTGATTATTCCAAAGGTATTGGTGTGTGTACTACTTTTTAAATGATTTATCCCCTTTTAAATGATTTTAAATGGTATGATTTTCATGGAATGACTTATTTTAAGTAGAAATGGGATTTTAATGCTTTGAAAGTGAAACAAATCACTTAGGAACCCTTGGTACCTAGGCAGGTTAACTAGGACTAGTAGATAGGTAAATTGGAAGGGCCACTGACTAAGTATGTCTATCATGATTATCATGAAACACTAACTAAACAATGTATCGTGGATTATTACCATTAAACCTTGGTTGTGTCCCCTCCAACAGCTCATGCACATGAAGTTTATATGTTCGATCATTGAGATATGATGTACCAAGAACCCCACTAACGTATCTACTTATATATTTCCCATGGTGTTATGCTCTTTTTTTACATAATTTCAGTTTTTCTAAGATGATTACTTTCCTTTCATATCTAAACAAGTTTTAAAACTAAATTGTTTTCCTTCCTTAAAAAAAATCATGTTTATTTATCTTATAATGGTTTTATATGAAACACTTGGTTAGAGCCTACTAGGAAAGTGATCTCACACCCTAAATATACCCAGTGTGTATATGTAGACTGTGTTGTGTCTAATTCATGTAAAGGCAAGGCCTTCCATGGAAGTGGTGGAGGGAATTATAATTGTTGAATTTTCTTCGGATAGGTATTAGTGGTGGTGACATGGTGGGTATCTACCATCATGAAACATGGAGCCTTTTTTCTTTATTGGGTTCCTTTAACTTTTTAAATTTTCTATTTTTTATTATATATGTTAATGAATCTTGGAACTTGTACATGTTTTTTTGTGTATATATGTTTTGGATGTTGAATATTATGTTTATCTAAATGTTCTATTAATGCTTTCTATGGATGTGTATTATCATTCACATAGGAAAATAATTCCCAAAGGTGTTCTTTAAGGCCCAGTAACTAGTCCCCTGCCTATGGGAATCAAGAATTCGCTTGGGGCCATGACACTGTTTGGTTTTTCATCCAACCTGACACGCTACTCGACTCGTCGCATGACCTGAAGGGTGTTTCAGATCCCCATTAGCAAGAAACTAGCTCCTAGGAATTGAATATCCCCTTTGGGAATTATTATCCTAGAATATTGATGCTACACATCCATAGAATTAATTAATAAAAAATATACTTAAACATCATAGAAACATCCATAATAGATCTATACTTGAAAAATTTAAACTTGTTTCAAGTTTGATTTTCATTTATAATAAAAAACAAAAAAAAATTAAGTGAGACAATAAAATAAAAAAAAATACTCCATGTGGAATGAGGGTCGACACCCAACATGTCAACACAACCAACACCTATCAAAAGAAAATCCACTAATAGGAATTCTTATTTCCACCTCTATGGAAGATATTCTATTTACCTGAATCTGACAAAATGATGTTTACATATATCCCTTGGGTATACATAAGATGTGATCTCAATTATCTATTATGATCCCAACAAGTTTTCCATGTACAACCATTATAATATAAATAAGTATGTCTATTTTTAAATAAGGTAAACAATTTAGTTTGAAACCATGTTCTTCTAAAAAGGATAGTAACCATCTTATGAAAATTGATAACTAGTAAAAATTGAGTATATATACCATTTTAAATCCATATGTTTCTAGGTTTGTGTGGTTTTAGGTACATCATATCTCAGTGATCAAACATATAGCATTCCCTTACATGAGTAATTAGAGAGGACACACCCAAGTTCCAATGGTAATAATCCATGTCTCGTTGTTTAGTTAGTGTTTCATCCTAATTATACTAGAGATATCCGAGTTTTGGACTTATTAGTTTTCCTAGATTCTACTCCTATCCTACCCACCTAGGTTCCCATGTTTCCCAAGTTCTTAATTCCATTTCCTAACCATTGAAATCCCATTTATCGAAAACTGGGTTATTCAAAAACAAGAATACCATTTCCAAGAATTTTGTAGGGGATAAATCAATTAAAAATATTTATTCACACCAAAACATATGGAATAACCAATTTTCACACACAACATAATTTAGAAACCAATTATAAAATAATGAAATTTTATTTCACACATAAAATTATAGAAAAACATGGAACTGTCGTCCTTTATCCTTGAAATCACCAAAATCTAGTTTCAAATCACAAGCTAAGACAAGAGGATATTCTATATAATATGGAACACACAAAAACATAAATATCTAATCCAAAAATGAAATATGAAACCCACTCTAGGTCACTGTGACCACTATATAGAATAAACTTAGAAAATAAAGGATAATGGACCAAGAGAGGAGGAAAAAGAAGAACCTACATGGAATGATCTGGAATAACCAAGCCAAAATAAACAACTATTTGATGCTAATATGGGACAAGATAAGTGTAAATTCGTGCCTCAAGATAGAGAGATTGAATGAGGAAATATGAGGGTGTAAGGGTTTAAAAAGTAGTGAGGGATAAAATTTGAAATTCAATTTTTTTAAATTTCAGGAATGCCATATTGTTTGGCCGTATGGTTTGATAGGTTGTGTTCCAGATATATGGGAACCTATTTCCTAAGGGGTAGAGGACAAATGGATTTTTAGGGATTGTCACACTACCATGAACCTAATTTTATGGGTCCCTTGTGCTTCTTTATATGCCACAAGTTTGTAGGGGAATTTCAAAAGATTTATACTAACACTGCACTAACAATGCACCACCCTTTAACCCTCCAAAAACCATCATTTTTCTTGAAAAACACCCTGAAAAGCTATAGAACAAAAGTAAGACAAAAAATAAATTAATATTTTCTAAAAACTCACCATGTGTTTGAAAATTCTCCCCACCATATCACTTTTTTCCATAAATTCAACCTATAGTCTAGTCAAAAAAACAAGTGATGGAATTGCTCCTCAACCCAATATTATTGTTCCAACATGTCATACGCATCATTTACATGCTACCATAGAACCAGATATAATGGAATAGACTTCCCCTAAATCACATTCACCTAGGAATCCATAATCTGAACTATTTTCTTGGTCACTAAAATACCAGGTTCCAACATGAGATCATCCCATTTCAACACATGATAAGGATCTGGATTGTATTTTTCACATATGAGACATAAAAAACATTTTGAATGGATGTCAAATGGGAGGAAAATTTTAAGTGCTATTCCACTGTAATGATCCTATATGTGATCTAAAATGTTCTTCTATACCTTAATTTATTCTTCCCCTTCTTTCAAAGATAATGACGACCACAGAAAGGTTTCTCCTTTAGTTACACCCAGTCACCCACTCAAAATTCCAAAGTGCAATATCAATGATCGGCATATGATTTATAATGACTCTATTCTGTCAAAAACTACCACTTGATCATATAAATTTTTCCATCAATATCATACCCAGTGCTCAGTCGTTCTAAGGAAGTCTCTCCCAATTCCATCCAGTACATAGGAGACTGACATGTTTAACCATACAGTGATTCAAACAGATCCATCTAGATTAATAATCACTAACTTTTTTATAAGTAAATTCCACCCATCCAATATAGTTTTCCCACGATCCAGAAAATTATAACATGAAGGATCCAAGAATGTATTCCATGATCAGGTTTACCCACTCTTTTTAACCATCCATTTGAAGATGTTATGTCGTGATATGCTTAACCTTCTGCTTAATTGCCTTTTGAATGACTTCCCAAAATCAAGAAGAAATCAAGGATACCTATCATAAATAATATTAGGCGACACATTGTGCAGTCTCACAATCTTCTAAACATATAACCTACCCATATCTTATATTTTATTCAAGTCCTTGATTGGAATGAAGTGTGTGGAATTATTTAGTTGATCGATAACCACCCAAATTTAATTCCTCCTCTAGAGAGTATGGGGTAACCTAATGATAAAATATATGGCTACCTCATCCCACCTCTAGGTTTGGATTAAGAGAATCTAAATTAAGCCTAAAGTCTTCTAATTCTTTGATTTTACCTACCTAAAAGAATTAAATTGAGATTCAAATTCAATTATATTATGTTACATACTTGTCCACCAAAATCGACATCACATATCATAAAACATCTTGGTGGCCCCCTGATGGACGTCCTGCTAAAATTGTTGTAAGTCCTACATCACCATATTCAATCGAGGAAATGACAAAAATAATATTCCTCTGATGTAAATAACACCCTCCAGGGACAATGATCATTCACTAGGCTCCACCCAACCATTTAAAAACGAGGAAGAATGCTAGCATAACTCATTTTTGGGATGGTCATCCCAAATCAACTCTATTCGAGAATGCATCAATTGTATACTAGACAAGAACATAACACCACTCTATTCCATGGATTCTAGGTGCATCTGAGTAAAAATACAAATTAGATCCCACTCAACACTAGAATCCTTTATATCCTACTCTAGAAACTTCTTACTCAAAGTTTCATTTACCATGACTCCTTTTCCTGGGTTATAGACAATATCAATGTTGAACCACAGAAGGTAGTTTTTTTTTGCCTCTAGTTTAAATCCATCTATGATAAAATATATATTGGACTTTTGTTTCCTGAGTAGACCATAGACTTATCACCAAAGAGATAGTGCCACTAGAATTAAAGACATGCATCACCATCACAAGTTTCATTTCAGGGGTTGGGTAATTATTCGCATGTGTTCAAAGTCTCCAATATCCATATTCCATCACGTGGTCACCTTTCATAAGAACACAACCCAGTCCTATACATAAAGCGTTATAATAAACCATGTAACCCAGTCAAACCTCCAGTAAAATCAAGACAAGTGAGGTGGTCAACCCCCACTTAAGATCATCGAGTGATTATTAGAATTATGGAATCTAAAATAACTTCACCAATTTCTAGTTAAGGTGTTTTATTCAATAATCAATAGAAATATCTAACAAACCTCATGTAATACTCTATCTAGCCTAGAAAAATCAAATTCTTGAAGACATTCCTTGGATACTCCCATTAAATCATTTCCTTTTCCTTTTCAAGATCAACTATAACCCTGTTTTTTGAGATCACAGGTCCCAAAAATATAACTTCCTGGATCCAAAAACTACATTTCAGGATATTATAATAAAGTTGATGATCCTTAATCATACCTCGCACAACTCTCAAATGTTAACCGTGCTCCTCTTATTTCCTTAAATGGACCAAATTTTTATCCGAAACACCCTTAAAAAGAGTCGAGTGATCTATAGAAAACATTGTTCATCAAATAAATGAAACCCACATAAGTATTAGTAAATATGAATAGAATTACTGAATACTTTAAGTGGACATACCTACTTCAAAAGGCATTCTTGAGTACCTATGCATCTTTCACCCTGACCTGGTGATACCATAAATG
This sequence comes from Viscum album, assembly GCA_963277665.1. NCBI lineage: Eukaryota > Viridiplantae > Streptophyta > Magnoliopsida > Santalales > Viscaceae > Viscum > Viscum album. Next base: position 449,282,576 of record OY728160.1, read on the forward strand.
GAGGTTGATCATTCAGAACCACCATTATTATTTTAAATGGTCAAACATTTCATCAATATGGGAAAATGGGTAACTATTTTTGATTATGACCAAATTCATATTTAGTTAGTTGATACACAACTGAAGATCAACCTTTTAGAAAAAAACACTAGAGCGCCCTATGGATAGATTCTTGGAAAAATGAAACCATTGGATTCCAAATTATCCAAATGTATATTTAACTCCCCCAATATATTGGGAACCATATAATATGAGGTAAGATATAGCTATTGTGTTCATGTTTTTAAATAGAGGATGAACTCTATATCCCATTCAAGAGGTATAATTGATAAAATATGATGGAATGCCATGGGAAACTCACCCACAATGGATGACAATCCACTCTATATGACTTTCCCATCAACCTTCAACAAGAGGGGATACACATGATAAGAAAGAATACCTAGTTTTGAAAGTGTAGGTCGAGTTCAACTGGATTTTGGATCTTGTTATCCTTGAAAAACTCAATTTCTTCAATTGGGAGTTGTGGAAGTCACCCGCTAGTCATAGAAATTGGTGTGATCCTTGAATAACTTCATCTAATCCATAATTAGGATCATGTAAAATAGTTCTATCTCTAGAAAAATAAAATCCCATTTCATCTCAACCTATGACTAGGAGATAACATAAGATGACCACCAAAAACCATGTTCCTTATTCTTACCAAGAGGTTTAACCAACTCAAACAAATAAGGTATATGTTTAGTTTTATGATTCAATAGATCCACAAGATAAGGAAAAATGAATGAATTATAGGAACATATATCAAAAAAAAGAAACTACCATAGATGATTCGATATGAATAGTAGCTTAAACTATTCATGGACCTGTATCCAATTCCACTATCATATCATGAAGTTATTTCACAATTGTATGTGTCTATGGTCAACTACAAACTTATGGATCTACATTAAGATGACGCCTTTCATAGGAAGATCTTCCATTTCCACCAAATCCCCCTAAATGAGAACCCATGGATTTGGATATATCATACTGGTCTGTTGATCCCCTAGGTGCTATGAAACCTACACTACTCTGAGAAGGAAGGTAAACCTTACAAAACCTTTGAATATATACTATTTCTTCATAGTGATATTTTGGCCTGGGTGGGTCTAAACTTTCAGATTTCACGTGTCACAATTTCCCACACTAATGGAACACAAAATATCCACCACTTGTAGCTGTTGATGAAGGCATTCAGGGTGGACACACAAACTGCTACCACACTTCTTTAACTTATCCTCACTCCTCTTTTAATTTCATAAAATTCAACACCACTCTGGATTGGTACTAGAAGCGTCTTTGACAAGCCTGGCAAGCCAGTCTGGTTGATCTCCATGACCAGGGCATGGTCAATCACCTTAGCATAAGTTTTAAACATGAAAAAGAATATTTGAGATCAAATTTATATCCACATACCCATTTCAAACCATTTTTATTTTATCTTTTCATTAGATATCAGCTCATTTTAAAATCGTAATAGATTCAAAAAGTGGTTATCATACGTCAACACTGAAATATCCCCCTTCTGGAGGTCTAAAAATACCTAGGACATAGAGAGGGCCAAAGTATCAGGACATAATTGTTAATTGAAGAAGAACTAAGTCCTTTTATACCATATTCTTATGATTCCCTACCAGGACTATTGACTCCCACAATTTGTGACTGGGACCTTCTAGTAAAAACATTGTGACCTTTACCTTAACAGCTTCATGAGTTATAAAGAACCCAAAGATCCTCTCAAATTTCTCAAACCATTGTTCCACTTATGGTGGGTTAGTGCTTCCCAGTAAAGAAGTGATATTATTCTTCAGAAAATCTTGCTCCTGATCCTTTTCCTAACCTATTTCAACTTTCTTCGCCTATGAAGGACAAGACCCCACTCTTTGATCCATGATTCAGACAGCACAAACCACAACCTCAATTAATATTTGTTCAACTATTGAGATATAAGTCTCTCTGACCTCTTCCTATGGATTTACCAGAGATCTATAGGGATTAATAATGCTACAAAATTCAATAAATAAGATAAATTAACCATTAATACCTAAATCCACAGATAATCAAGAATGAAACATAATGAAACACTCACATAAATCATGAAAAAACACAACTCAATAGTAATTCAAACTACCCCACCTTACCTCGATGCCCATGCCCAAACCTCAGCATATTCATTACACCAAAAGGATGATTCACCTAAATCCCCAACATCCCAAGGTGACCGAAGGCCTTTCATGAGGTGTGTTGGAAGGACACCCAAGCCATAACTAGAACCTCACATCCCGATAGTCCTGGCTCCATTCTATCCATAATTTCCCCAATAAAATGATCTTAAGGAGTAAAAATCCTACATTGATACAAATTTTTAATTAACCTACCTCCTCGGGCCGTTAAACCTATTCATATAACCCCCTGGGTATCCTATAATACCATGGTTTCCTTCCCAACACACCACAAGAAATTAATTAACAAGGTCACTTATCAAACTAATGATTGTACTCACAAGCTAACACATGTTCTTTCAGAGTGCTTTATCCTTAATCACACACACCTTGGGAAACTTCCCATGAGGTTATCCATCTTAACACTAATCTAAGCTAACCATTATTAAATTTTAAGTTCTAATGAGGTGGTCTCACAAAAAGAAAGGGTAACCTTATTGACATAGGTAGTAACATTTATCGTTTTAAGCCTTAATATTTATAGGGTGTTACAACACCATCCCATCCTCACATTATATGGGGGGACAATAAGTGTAAGTCATAAGTACAATATGAACAAACACAACCTAGCTTGATGCCTCAGTCACAACGACCATCATCAAAACCAGACTAAACCATCTTTGTTATGGTTTTCCTCACATCTCACATCAATCTAATACATAACACTCATGGTTATCTTTATTTATCCCATAAACTAAAACACTAGAATAAAACCTAGATCTAGAATTTTTTAACCCTAATAGAACTTCCCAAGCCAAAACATACAAGTGGAAAAATCTACCAGTATTACATGTACAAGGCTCGTGTGCATTTATTCAAAGCTTCACATGCAAGGTGATTAACTACCCTAACCTTTATTTCACTTAACTCACCCACACTAGTCTGAAATAATAATTAATTTCTCATTCAAATAATATTTATGTAGGTGGGAAACCATACACACATATCTGAGGCAAATCTTACTTAAATTTTTTTGATGGCACATAACATGTACTAACCCTTTAAAGAGAATACTACATCGATGCAGACCTCATTTCCTCATGGTAACATAAAAATCAAAGGTTTCACTTAGATAAACATGAACCAATATACAAATCATGGCATACCATTCTATACAAATTATGTAAACTATTTAAGACTTCCTATCCCAAGCTTGGAGATGGTAATTTGTCAATAATCACCACCCAAATCAATCCCGACACTCCAAATCCATAAAATCATCCCAAAATTCATCTCATTAGGGTTCTAAAAAGAATAAAAAAATTGAAATAATAATTTAAGGCTAAGATGTTGTTATACTTATTGAGATGATTCAATTGCAAAAAACATCGCTTCCAACAGTGATGAAATAAGAATGATTAACAAAAAAATCATCGAAGGGGAGCACAATTGTTACCTAGTTCATGATGGGGTTGGGGGAGAAGATATGTGAATAAATTAGGAAGTTTATAGGGGAATAGATAGATTCTATACTATAAAAAAACCTAGAATCATTTCACGGTGTAAAAGTTCAAGACGTAACACCATCATATCCATGTCCCAATTTTTTACGGTGTGAAGGATTCCTTCATGTCATGAAACACTTATTATATATCTCAGTTGGATACAATTCTTCCTCATCCCTATGGAACACACTCCTGAGTTACCCCAATACATTAAATATCCAAAAATGTCTAGTTTACCCATATCCAAGAGAAAAACACAAACCGTAAAACACCTTGAAATTTTAGTGGTGTTACAAACTCCAATTATAATGGCTAATAATCCTTAAAAAGTATTTATAGGTATCACTTCGGAAGAATCTAGCCATTTGGCCCAAAAAATTGACTCCTAATTTCAACCCCATCTCCAAGATACATCTATCCATTCACCTCATTCAAATTAGAGGCACTACCTTTCCATATAGATATTTACTCCTTTCAATACACACATGTTTTAGAATTTCCTCAAGAAAAATACGTTCCTCTAACTCAAAATTCTCACTAGTGACCGACGCACTAGGTAACAGACATTTCTACAAGACAAAATACCAAATTTATTTGTTTACACAAGCATCAATGCCCCAAATAAACACTTCATTATAGTTCCTCACATGATTGACCCCCTGAATCGTGCTACTAAATTGGTTTTCACCCCCCCCCCCCCCCAAACATGTCACTAATGCAATAGATTTCACTAGGGGCCTTCTTGATGGCCCAAGCCTCACACCAATGGTCAGCACCACCAGTTTACTCTCAACCACCTTTAATCAATACCAATACATCGGTATCTCTCATCTACTAAAGCTTCTCATCTTCTTATACACATAAAAAAGCATAATTTCTTGTACCCATGGGTTATTATAACATTCACATCACTCCAGATATACACCATGGTATTTTGAATCCGATTAGTCCCCATTCATGAACCAACCACATTTCTAGCTGAACAAAAATACACATGATCACCACTAACACCTTATGAATATGATCATCTTTCTTAATCCTAATGCATTCAACTAAAGGTAAAAATACCGTCTTAGAGGTACATGACCCTTGAAGACTAACCAACTATAACTTAACTGGTACCTTCCAACAAAAATCAAGTTCTAGTTACCTCGCAGACCATATATGGTCATTCCTCAAATTATTAAACAATTTCATCAAACTAACAACCTTGTAATGGATTTCCAAAATCCATCATCTTTAAAACTCATTGGTTGTCTCCAATACTAAAACCAAACCTCCAACCAAGGTGATCTTTTTGAATCCAAATGAAAACATCTATCCTTTTATCCAACCCTATAAAAATACTACACAAATTCAGTCTCTATAATTTTTATATAAAGGCCACCTCTCTTTCACTACACCACTATGAAAAAACCGAATAGACCTGGAAAACTAAACCCAATGTGATAATCATTGGAATTATGATTCCACCAAAATATAAACCCTTACTTATATTAACTGATATTTGGCCAACAACTTAGTACTCACACACTATGATTTGTCTCCAAATTCCCAACATGTTTCTGATAAAAAAATCCAAACACCAAGCTTGGATACACCATCTTTTCTCCAAAAACATTGGTTTGATCTTCAAAACACACCAACCACAACACAAATTATTTTTATGATGTCATCTCTACCTCATCGCATCAATTTCTATGCTACATTACTAGTTCTTCCTTATCAATACTACTTATCTTAAAGGCTCTATGCCTCTCCCACCAATTCACTATCATCTAACGAACATGATACCCTAACACTATGGTTGTTGAGGAAAAACTAAATTACCACAATGAATTTTAAATATGACTCCCATTTTAACTCCACAGTTAGATCTTTAACCTACCCATTTTATATCATGATCCACTCAAAAGGATTGATGTGTCTCTAATTTTATTCACCATCAAATCACACCACCACTCTCCTCAGTGTTAATAAAATATATAGTATTCTAAAAATTATGAAAATTCCCACTCACATGGTAGTTCACCAAGGCACTACCAATCAAATTAATTTCCAACTACGCACCTAATTATCTGAAAGAAACTTACCAAAGGTATTGAACGCCAACACCAAACTGCCCACTTAAAGGCCATTCTCCAAAATCCCTACTAAAAACACATGTCTCCTCAAACCTTTAAATCCAAATAATCCAAGTAATTTCATTATTATTCTCTAGAAACACAACCCCTTATCATGGTTTGAGACAACTCTGTCTAGAATTAACTCCACTACTCCAACAAACACTTAGAAGAAGAATCTCACTCTATGAACCTACATTGGTTTCCAATCCAAAAACATAATAAAAAACCTACATATTACCCAAAAAACCATTTTAATAATATTCTAATCATTCCAATTCATAACCTTAAATTATGATTCACATCATAAATTTCATGACCCGACCCAAGCTAGGGATCAAGCCGCAACTACCCCAATCCCACCTCCATAGGCCAGGGGTTAACGACCAGAACCAAAGGCACAACAATACTTAGGGAGGCCTTTTCCTAAAACATGTACACACACACAACCCACTAAATGAAAAAGTGCAAAGGAAAAGTGGGAAAAAGTAACTCTTATAATGTAAAATAAACATGCATGAACCTCTATATAGTACAAGAGTATGGTAGTGCAACTTAAAAGTAAAGGGGAAAACACAGGCCCAAACCAAAAACATATCACAATATAAAGGAAACTATAAAATAGTAACAGTCAAGAGAACCCCGATCCTATGTCCCAACTCTGACCACATTACGCGGTCCACATAGCCCATACCTCTATGCTCCTCTAAGATCACAATCGACCTGTCCGCCGTTTGTAAAAGACATGACACGTGATAGGAGAAGCCCATGCAGGGGTGAGTTTATACATACCCAATAGAATTCCCCTAAAAGGTGAAGTGCAAAGAATTTATAGATACACTAAAGATAATCAGTAGATAGAACAAGATATAGTAAAAGTTAATTGAAAGAGTACAACTTAACCCAACAAGAGAGTCAAAGTATACTATTCCAAACAGAAGGAGCTCAAAATGGTGAGGATATGAACTCCCCATAGAGTTTTCAATACCAATATAAGGATATTAGACCTATCCAACCATGAGAATATATACATAGAAAACATGTGGCATACCTCTTACATCTTTTCCTCTCCTAGAAAAAGAGTAAGCTAGCCCGATGAGTGAGTATTGTAATAGGATAGATATCTATTCTCAGTCAAAGAAACCAAAACAAGAGAGTAAGGGGATCTTTGTATCAAAATCTCAACACAAGAAAGTTTTTATCCAATAGTTAAAAGTAAATCCATTTGTAATTAAAAACAACTAATTGCTTACTCAGGAGTCACAAGTCAAAGGGTCCCAAATCACCTCACATCTTAACCATGCACTTTGGGCGGCACCGACTTGCCTGCACAGTTTTAGGTCACATCACAAGGATGCGTCTTTTTGGGGAAAGAGACCCTCTTACTCGTGAGACCAAGGTAATTTTAAAGTACATCTCTTTATAGATCTATAGTAAGGGGGTCATCCCAAAGTTGAGGACCCATGCCCAACCCGGATGGAGGGTTCCACTCAAGTTTTATCGAGGACCCATACCTAGCCCAGCAGGATGGTTAGACTCTAATGGCATCAAGGACACATGCCCAGCCCTGCTAGAGGGTTACACTTGAAAAAGGGTTGAGTAACCATTTTCATCCCGACTGGAGGTTTCTACTCTAGTGTTGTTGAGGACCCATGTCCAACCAGGCTGGAGGGTTCCACTTGGATGTCACTGATGATGTCCCTTGATCACTACTGGCGTCGAGCACCACCTGATGATGTGTTGTCTCAGAACGCATCAAAAGGGTCTTCCAATTATATTTCATTCATGCTTACACATTTATGAGTTCACAAACAAGGATCCTCAACTCCAAATGAATCACAGCATTATGATCGTTGCAGAAAAAAGTACAATATCAACTATTCATTTGCCCCAAATGGACATCTGATAGAAAAAGTTATCAGCCACTGAATTTCTCTTGAATGGAATCCCATGGGGCCCACACCATGAACTCGAAACAAAATATATGGATTTCACCATTGAAATCCTCTCTAAAAACACACAGGATTGACTATTCTTTCATCCAAAATTGATACCCGATAAAAATAAATATTCATTTCACCTCAACACGTGAAAATCGGGATACATAGGGCCCGCACCATGATATTTATTTAAAAACCCGATCTTTTTCTTGAAATGTACACGTTAATTTTTGGGTCACAGCATTGAAGAAAGTTAATATTTCTGACACTATATGAGCAAGATATATTGAATACAATATTCCATAATAATAACAATTTTATTACTATAGGGTGTTTCATTGATCCTAGACACAAGTCCAAAAAAGGTATCTGATATTGGTCTTAAAATGACCGTCTCGATATCAGGGACATGATGTTACTGATTGTTCATCAAACTGAGATGGCACAGAGGATTTATGGATGAATTAATGTTTGAAAACCGAATAATAATAATAATAATAATATATTTATATTATTATATGATTTTTTAACCATAATGACAGGATACGCTCATCCACCCTTTCCCCCTGGAAAATGTGCATAGTTCTCACAACCGAAAAACAATTCCCCTTTTTAACTTTATTTAATTTATTGAATAATATTATTATCAATTAATATTTTTAAATTTGCATGGATCCTCCTCCCATACTCCACACAAAACATGCAGCGCCCCACAATTATTCTTTAAAACGAATTCATCCCCATTTTCAAACCATTATTATTTTAACATAATTATTCTTATCATAAATAATAATACCTCTTATCTATCCCCATATCTAATATCATAATTAGATCTTTATTATCCAGTATTTAAAAATTTATACCAACATTATTATTTTTTTTGTGAAAGATGAGCATAAAGGCTCTAATATTGAAAAAGAAAGGAGTTACACAATACGGAATGTGGGTATTTTACATTTAGCCTAAGCAAGAAGAGGAATCATATTGTTAGGCACAATGTTTATAGCATAATTCTTTCTCCCAAGACACCTTTGTTGGAAAGACCATCTGAAATATAATTCCATTCCCAAAAATTGTCCATGACAAAGTATTTCATGTTGGCAATCCTTTTAAGGAAGTTGATCCGTTTACCTGCCAATTTCCATGAGAGTTGGCTCTGACTCACCCTTAGTGCATGTACGAGCATAACTAAATCACACTCAAACCATATATTATTCCAACGATTTTGACAAACCATATTATATGTGCTCATAAATGACATCAATTTATCTTTCAAGGCAGTAGCATGTCCTCAAAGACCATAACTACACTCCACAACATCACCCAAGGAATCCCTGAAAATCACCCTAGAACCTGATGGTCCCATATTTTCCAGGTAGGATCTATCTGTATTACATTTCATCCATCCATTGAAGGGTGGAGACCACAAAAACTCCATTCTTCCCCTTGGCTTAGGAAGGTAACCTGCAAGTTTCAGCGGTTGAAGTATCATCAGCTCCCTTACCGAGTTCTTGCAGTGTTCCTTCATCTTGGATATGGTAGTTTGAATGGACACAACGATTCCTGAGATAGTTTTTCATTCATGAAATCAAGCATAGAGATGCAAAATGTTATTTTGAGGCCTCCAAATATAATGTTTGACTTCAGCACAGGAAACCCAAAGAAGTGCATTAAGTTTCTTGGAGTGTTATACTCCAAGCAGGGAATACAGAAACTCCAAAATTGAAACAGTGTTGGGGGAATCATCTTAAATATTCTAAGAACTTATTTACATAGGTATTAATTATTATTGCAAGACAAGAATAAATGATCAACATCCTCATGGTGTTGATGAAAAAAGACACACCTTGAGCATAAGGAGGTCCCATTCCCCTAAATTTTGTCATCCATTGGGATCGTGTTCTAAAATTTTCTCCATATCAGTGTAAATATTGATGGGAGTAACCATTTTTTGTTCAAATCACCTATCCACTTGTAATAACCATACATAAAATTCTTGTATAAAAATTTAGAGTTTATAACACCATTCAAAGACCCTTCCTGTAATAGTATGTCACCATTATTAATGAAATCATAGTCACTAATAATTAATGAAATCTCTTCTGGAAGGCCCTAAAGATGCTCAAGATTATCCTTTATGGAGAGACTGGTGTCAATAAGGTGTTCCTTTTTGTTAATTATTTCAATAAGAGGTTTTTCAGTCTAATTATCATTCCAGAAAGGAAGTTAATAGTTCACATTAACCACCCAACTGGAGTGCCTCATTATGTTTTGAAAAACAGAGGAAAATCCAGGCCATATAGTTGAGTCTAGATAACCCTACTTCCCTGAAATAAGTCTTGAAATAATCCTATTTAAAAGAAAATTATGAGAGGTAGATTTCTTATGAATCATGTTCCAGAGAAACTTGGTCTGAAACGCTAGATTGAAACAACTAACATTCTTGATGCACATCCCTCTCAACATGTTAGGCATACAACCATTTCTTCACTTTTTTGTGATGAGTTTCCTTTCCATCAAATTTACACTCTAGATGAAGTTCCTCATCCATGAATTGAGATTCTTAATGATTGTGGTCAGAATCATGTGTCCCATTAAAGGATACACAAGCTGTAAAATAATAACATGTTTGACAAGGAAAACACATCCTTCCATTGAAAGAGACTTTCCTTTCCAAGAGGAAAGATTTTTTATGATTTGGGTTAGAACCTTTGAAAACTGTGATGCCCTAGGATTTCCCCATAACATTGGAACTCCAAGATAAATAAACGATATAGATCCCTCCTTAAGACCAGGATTATTGATGAGTTCAGTCTTCCATAGAGACGGAAAATTCTTGCTAAAGTAAATGAAGAATTTTCCCCAGTTTATTTCATCTCCTGACACACTCTAATAATGAAGAAGGTTCTCTTTGAGATTATCAATGTTCTTCTTATCTCCCAGTCTAAAAATAAAAATATCATCAGCAAAAAATAAGTGAGGAGGGGTAGAGACACCTCTACCCCTCTAATAGTGGAAAGTTTCCCCTTTTCCACCATATCAATGAGAATTTTTCTCAAATAATCTTCAAAAATTGAAAAAATAATGGCAGAGAGGGGTTCCCCTGCCTCACACCCCTTGAACATGTGAAGTAACCCTCTGGTGAACCATTTATTAGGATAAATATGTGCGTTGACTCCATCATATTTTCAATCCATTGAACAAACACTACACTAAATCCAAAACTATGGAATATTTGACTAATGATATCCCAATCCATCATATCAAAAACCTTTCAAATGTCAATTTTTAGAGCCACATTTATTATCCACGTGTTTTTCTGAGAAGATTAGATCATTTTGAAGTAGTGATAATAAAATCATGTATATTCCTACCTTTTACAAAGCCAAACTGGTTCCATGATATAATTTGTTGACTGACCTAAACAAGCCTGCTGGGCATAATCTTTAGGATTACCTTCTTAATTGTGTTCACCAGAGAAACTATCCTGGATTTCCCAATTTCACATGAATTATCCACCTTAGGTATGAGGGAGATGAACTGAGCATTAATCCCTAGATGGAATTTCCCACCCCTAAAAAAATTATTAACATGCATTGACACCTCATTCTGAATAATCTACCCATAGATTTGAAAGAAAAAAAATTTGAAGCCATCAGGTCTGGGAGAGCTATACTTTTTTAGACAGAGAAATGCTTCTTTGATTTCAAAATCCATCAGAATTGATGTATGAAAATTATTTTCCTCCTTAGTAATTCAATTAGGAATGATGTTTTCTCTAACTATTTCATTCTATGTTGTCCCATTGAAAATCTTCTTATAGAATGAAACAACATAGTTTGCAAGATCCTGCCTGTTCACCAAAATTATATCATCTTCTTTAAGTAGAGAAAGGGATCAATTCACTCTTCTGACCCTTTTCAATGAATTTAAGAACTTTTTATTTCTATACCCTACATTAATCCATTTTACCTTTATGATATCATTTTTGATATTGTCCCAATTCCTCACCATATTTTCAAGATTAAGAGACAAATCAACCTCCTACTGCATGTTACCCAAAAAATTGGATCTAGTAGCCTCTTCTTTATTGTCATGAAGATGAACTTCAAATCCCTCAATTTTAGCATCCAATGAGATGAACTTTTCTTTTCTCCATTCCCTCAATTTAATCATATGATTTATGACCATGGAGATGCATGACAATTGACTTCCCATACAATATGAAAAATCCCAAATCTCTTAAAGAATATTTGGTTACTCTGGAAGAGAGGACCTGGCATTGTTGAACCCAAATGGATTCAACTACCCTCTTTCATTCCCCAGCAAACTTATCAGAATAGGATAATGATCAGAGTTGACCATGTCCAACCACCTTGTCATAGATCTATGTTTGGTCACTACTATGCCAATGTCGACCCCAATCGTCAAATCGCCTGGAGCCATTTAGGACCATCGTCCCATCCACCTTACATAGCCATTGAACACCACTTCCCCTTCTATGAGCCATTGCACCCCCGTTATAAGCCCAAAAAGTATAATTATTTCACATTTATAATACTCTAGTCCCGATCTATGAAGATCAAGTCTCAGTTCATGATTCTGTCACTGTTCCACAAATCTTCTCCAAATCTGGGCTCCCGATCAAGCTCGGCTCCCCAAAAATTGTTGATTCGGGAACCATAGAGTTCATCTGGTGAAAAATGAAAATATTAGAGGGGTAAAATTACAATAATAAAGGCTTCAGATCATTGAGAAAGTAATCTTCGTCAACCGATCAAGAACGGGAATCCATGTTAGATGGACAATTGCGAAAAAATATATTTCTAGCAACTAGGTATGTTAAAGGGGGGTGCGGATTGAAGAATTAATTGATAACATGATCAGAGTTTAATAAGATGCATGAAAACACCAATGATGATTCCTACATAGATTGGATCTCTCATTGTTGATTTAGAACATTTTCTTCAACTAAAAAGGAAGATCTTCTTCGCCTTGATCCATCTAGATCCAAGGGTTCATCATTCTGCATTCGTTGTTTGCTAACAATATGGAGAGGTGAGGATAAGATAGGAAGTTTTAATTATTGGAAAAATAGGGTTATGAGGAAAATCCCCTAAAATATTAATTTATATCCATATATTAAGTTAGGGAATAATTAATCAATTAATTAAATTCATTCATTCATTTAAAAATCCATTTCTAAGGAGTGAGGGGTCTGAACATCCCATACCGACTTATTTTACATCATTCCTAAGGGAAACACTGCATTCTAGACCCAATTGTGGTCTCAGATTTCTAATTCATTCAATTTTTTAAGAGTTATCTACTTTTCTTTAATTAATGTTGTGTGCGTAATATAAAATATTTTTAATATATTTATAAAATTAATTTTAGGCACATCGGGTATCGGAATCACACATCATCTCAGCGCCTAGATCTGAAATAATATTTATAAATATTTCAAAGTATTATTAGCCAAAAACTGGGTCTCTACATCATTACCTCATTCAATATTTTCATCCCTGAAAAGAAAAACTAAACAACAACTCGAGATACTAAGTCTGCACTTAGCTCTCCTACTCCCAAAGAAACTTTTGGATGTTTATGTACTATCACAGCATGTGAACCAAATATATGGTTCCTCCTCATAAGGTTTTCTCCTACAACAGGGTCTCGTGATTCCCGCCTTCAGAATATCTATATGGTGAAACACCTAAGGATAACTGGTCACAAAAGATTTCAAAGTCGATGTGTCGCAACTAAAACTCTCTTACATGCTCTAGAAGTGAAGGAGTCAACACCATCGAATGAAGAAAATTTGTACCCTCATGCTCCACTAGGGTCAGTTATGGGGAAGATAACTTCTCTGAAACATCACATACTAGGCGGTCCTAGGACGTCCCACACTTACTGATAAGGGAATCTGCTACAACGTTTTCATTTTATAGATTATATACCATCTCAAAGTCTTGAACATTTCAGATGTTCACCCAATTTCACCATCTCAGGTTCAATTCTATTTGTGTGAAAATGAACATGTGTCTTTGGTGGTCTGAAAAAACAACAAATTGATCTCCTAGAAGATAGAATCTCCACATTCTCAAGGTGAATACCATCATTGTCAGCACTAGGTAGTGAGTCATGTCATTCTATTCATGTGGTTTCCATCATCTCAACATGTACTTGATAAATGTAATATCAATATTGATGTTGATCACCCATGTTACTAACGAATAGGGTTTTGTAACCATGGTCATTCTATGCATAATTGGAGTATGATTTTTTTTGTTAATAATAAGTGGAAGTTCAGAATGTGTGCTAGTAAAGTGATCATACAGTTCAAGAGGACAATAGTATTAAAGGTGGCGATGTTCTGCAGTGGTTGCCAAATTTCTGGACCTAAAAATTGAAAAAAGAAGACATAGGTTGTTAGCAAGAGGAGGTATGTGCAAAAAGAAAGTGGTGCACAAAATAAAGGATGATTACGTGAAATAAAGGAGGCTTGCATGAAAAACGGCAGCGTGCGCAAAAGGTATGGGCAGTGCGCGAAATATTTGGGTCATGTGTGAAAACAAGCATGGTGCGCGAAATTTTGGATCAAGTTTTTTCACACAAATAGATTTTCGGAATAATAACATCAAAAACTGGCAGAGGCATGGGATCCACAAAAAATCAAGAGATGTGCACGAAAAATGATTCCTTCTTGAAAAGTATTGTGCACTGAATGAGAGGTTTTTCGTGGCAAGATGGGTTCTTCACGTAGGAGTCTGAGATGCCTATAAATAAGAGGTAACCCCCCTCATTCCGTACGGTGGAAGAATTAGAGAAGATATGAGGTCTCATGTGCGTAAAAGGTTCACTTAAAGGGAGTTGCATGAAAAAGTTTTAGTTGCGCGAAAAAGTTCGAGTTGCGCGAAAAAGGTTAAGTTGTGCGAAAACGTAGACATTGCGTGAAAAACTCTAAACTGCGCAAAAAGGTGTGGCGCATGAAGCTATGCATAAAGGATGTTTCTGCGTGAAATATTTTTCTGCCCCAAAATCAAGTATTTCGCGCCAAAGTCGGATATTTCACTCAAAGGGTGGGAGTTGTGCAAAATCTTTAGTATAACCTATTTGTGCATTTCTGATTATCTGGTTTAGTGGTTCAGTGAGTTCAAGTGCATCATTTCTGGACATCGATGCAAGAAGAGTCTCATGCTAAGCAGAGGTAAAGACTTCAGTGCAAATCTATTGAAGAGACCTTCGCGTCTGTAAACTGACTGGGACTTCACCAAAGGCAGTGAGCCAGGGATAGTCAACAAGAGTGACCCGAGGGATGCAGTGGGTTATGCCTGAACAGTTGTAAAGACAATGAGCCTGGGACAGAGTGACTATTCCAAAACCTTTGTAATCCACAACTAGTGAAGAATAGTTGAATTAGGTATGACTGACAACCTGTCGGCGTATGCTCCTTGGACGTATCCCTTTGTGGTGAACCAAGTAAAAGTGTTGTTTCAACATCCTGTTTTCATTTGTTTGATAGGTCTAACAAGTTCCTACCAACGTGGGAACAAGATACACAACTTTAAAAATAAATATTTTTCACCCTGATTCACCCCTCTCCTCTCAAGGTGTTCTGGGGTCCTTCAAGTGGTATCAGAGGCAGGTTAACTGGGGTTTGATCTATCATATTCTCTTATGGACAATTCAGCCAATATCCAAGGAGTCCTACTCTTCGATGGAAGTAATTTCCAGATTTAGAAGAATAGAATGAGATATCATCTAAGATCTCTTGGAATGGAAGTCCTTTTTCTACTGTTCAAGGAATAAATGTCACAAATTTACCAGTCTTGGCTATGACTGATGTAGACAGGAAAATTCTTGATGCAGATGATGAAGCACAAATTTCTCTCACCGTGGCTCTTTCTGATCAGATCTATCTAAAAGTGATGAGTTTCACCTCATCAAAATCCATGTGGGATAAACATGAAAATATTTATGAACGAGATATCAAAGTGAAGGAGTAAAAACTACAAGTCCTACACAGTAGTTTTGATGATCTAAAGATGCATCCGGATGAGAATGCAGACTCATTCTTCAATCGAATTACTGAAGTGGTTGGAGCTATTCAGGTTCTAGAAGAAGAAATAAAAGACATTGACATTGTGAAGAAAATATTGATAAGACTTCTACCCATATATAAAGCAAAGGTGTCATCCCTTGAGAAAAGACATCTTTCCAAACTTTCTCTGGATGATCTTCTGAGCAGCCTAGTGGCATATGAAATGAGAGTCAAACCAGAAGATGTTGCGACTCGAGTGGGAAAGTAAATGGCATTAAAATCCATTTAGAAATTACAAATCTCAAAAGATAGTAGTGGTGAAGATGATGAGGAAAAATAAATTCTTTCTCTCATTGCAAAGAAGTTCCAGAAGGGAAAAGGGAAATTCAAAGGGAAATTACCTCTAGCTTTCTTTCGTTGTGGCAAAGTTGGTCACAGTGCATCTCAATGCTTAAGAAATATCGATGACGAGAATAGCGATTCTAAAAACATTGAGAAGCCTCAAAAAAGGTTTTTCAAAAAGGGATACTTCAAATCTATAATGAAAGTCCCAAATAATAGTTTTTCCTGTGAAGTGGAAGATGATGATAATGAATTCTGTGATGAAGAAGAACCATAATTTAAAAATGGAAACCATGCTTCCATGATGGACACTTTTGAAAAATCAGAAGATACTGGTGGAGAAAATCAATTGACGAATAGTGCAAATCCTGAGTTTCAACTTAAGTATGCTGTTGGTAAGATTAATATTAAATGTAAGAGTTTCAATAAGTAGAAATCAATTGTAGAGCAATCAACTGAATATGTTGATCAACTTGAAGCTGAAATTGAACGACTGGAAGAATTGGTGAAAGTATAAAGTCTAAAATAATTAAAAGAAATGATGATGTAGTGGATCCGAAGCTAAGAATTGAAGAGTAATCAAAGGTCATCAATGAACTCACCTCCAGACTAGAGAAAAAGTCCAAGACTGTTGAGGGTCTTGAGGAATAATTTGTTACTCTTAGGAGTAAAATTGAATGTCTATCGACCACAAATGAGGGTAAGAAGAAAATTCATTTTGGAAGATTCTCATATGCAGAATTACTGGCAAGAGCCAAGTGTGGTTCAGATGGGGTTGGAAAAATCTTGAGTGATCATAGACCTGCTTGCATGGGAAAGAGTGTAATTGGCTGTGAAGCTGAGACATCAACTGCTCAAAGTGAAGAGAGCTAAAAGAAGGACAAGATGAAAGTTGGACATGTTGAAATGGTGCCTGAAGTGGTGAAGAAGAAACCCTCAATCCAAACTAAAAGAAGAACTGAAAATTATCCTCAATCATTCAGAAATGACAAGTAGTCTAACTATTCTCCCAAGGAAGAAGGCATGAGGAGAAATTCAAGTGAGAAGACATTTACTTTCATGAAGTGTCAGTTATGTGGCTATCTGGGCCATACCATGTCATATTGCGAAGAGTCAAGGAGCTAATTGAATGGGGAAGATCTGGGATGTCAACATAAGAGACTGACTTCATATCCTCCATCTTATAGAAGAAATATTTTCTATGGATATTTTTTTTATTGTTCTAACTTTGGCCATAAAGCTATGTATTACAGGAAGAGATTCGATAAGAGAGATTCATACAACTCTCAGAGATGGGTCAATTTTCACCCTCTAAATAGTGTTGATCTCACAAATAGGTTCTCTCCTCTAGAAGAGGATTATGGGTATGAAGAATCTGATCATGTGGAAGAAATGATTAGAAGGCCATCAATGTCTTATACTCAATCCAATATCTCTTGGAAAGAAGAGAAGAAGATCGAGAAATACAATCTTGCTGAGGTAGCCTTCAAATCTGCAAAGAGCAGCACCACCTAGATTCTTGATCGTGGATGCTCTTCACATATGATAGGAAATGATGACCTTTTGAATAATATGAAAAAGAAGGTTTATGGAACAATGAGGTTTGGTAATGATGATGCTTTGAAGATTAAAGGAAGTGGGAATACTGCTCTTTCCAATGGAGAGATGAAGAAGACTGAAGTTCTTTATGTGGATGGTCTACGCCACAATCTCCTTAGTGTGAGTCAACTTTGTGACTCAGGGCTCATAGTCACTTTCAATCAGAAAGGATTCTCTATAAATGGAAAGACAATAAATTCACTTATGAAAGGATGTAGAACATAAGGCAACCTATATCAGGTTGATATCAATGAAAACATATGTTACATGACAGTTGAATAAGAAACCAACTTGTGGCTTCAGAGACTAGGGAACATAAATCAACAAGACGTGGAGAAAATATCAAAACTACAGATTTTCATGGACATTCCCAACCTGAAGTGTGAGAGTTAAAAGTCTTGTGATGCTTTCATTCGTGGGAAGCTGATCTGCAGTTCATATTGGCCAAAGAAGAAAAGGGTATCTCATCTTCTGGATCTAATTCATACAGATGTATGTGGGCTGATAAATGTTACTGGAACTCATGGATAAAGGTACTTTGTCCTTTTCATAGATGATTATAGTATAATGGAATGTGTAATGGTCATTCATAGGAAACAACAAGTGCTTGACTTCATGAAAACATATCGGCAAATTTACGAGAATGATACTAGACGAAAAATCAAAGTATTGTGATCTGATAATGCAGGGGAATACATCTCCATTGAATTTGAAAATTACCTAGAGAGGCATGGGATACAACATGAGGTAGTTGCTGTGAGAATTACACAACAAAATGGAGTTGTTGAATATAGGAATCAGCGGGTGAACAATATGGCACGATCTATGATGATTGAGAGTCGTATTCCACGACATTACTAGAAAGAGGTTGTTCAAGCTGCAATGTATATTCAAAATCGAACAGGACTTTATATTGGTGATACAAAGACACCATATTTCTTGTGGCATGGAAGGAATCCCTCTTTGAAATATTTTTGTGTTTTTGGAAGTAAATTCTTCATTAGGAACAAAGAAGGAAATCAAGGGAAATATGGTGACAATGTAGATGAAGTAATTTTCATTGGATACTCAATGAATAGAAAATCCTACAAGTGTTTCAACAAGTGAAAAGATATATTGTGGAAAGCAGTGATGTTAAGATCATTGAAGAGAAAACCACAAATGCTTCAAGGATTTCATATGCTGATGTGATAGAAAGTGAGGAATAAAGTGAACATGGAGAAAATAAAAATACAGAAATAGAGTAAGGTGTACAAAACACTCAGCAGTCACATAATGATGTTGACTCAGAAGAATAATCTGAAGAAGAAACCCTGGCTGGGGAGAATGCAACTGAATCGCACAAGATAAATCAAAGAGCTGGGATTGATCCATCTAACATAATTTGGGATAGGATTGCACACACACAAACAAGGAGGATGAGGAATAACACACAATCTGCATTTCTATCAGTTGTGGAGCCATCCTCATTTGAAGAAGCTGCAAAGGACGAATCTTGGGTGAAAGCCATGAATGAAGAGTTAGATCAAATTGATAAGAATTAGACATGGGATCTTGTCCGGAGATCTGGTGGTCACAATGTGATTGGTACAAAATGGATCTTCAAGAACTAGTTCGATGAGCATGGAAGTGTTATTAGAATCAAGTCATGACTGGTATGTAAAGGATACTCTCAGATTGAAGGTGTTGATGTGGAAGAAACCTTTGCTCTAGTGGCTAGACTGGAGACAATTAGTCTTTTCCTTGCATGGCACTCCAAAAAGGATATAAAGTATATCAAATGGATGTCAAGAAAACATTTTTGAATGGTGTACTCGAAGAAGAAGTCTACATTGAACAACCAGTGGGTTTTCTTCTTGGTACTGATGAAAGAAAAATTTGAAAATTAAAGAAAGCTCTATATGGTTTGAATCAGGCACCATGAGCATGGTATTCCCGACTGGACTCTTATCCCAAGAAGCTGGAATTCAAAATAGGAAAAGTAGATCACAATATATATGTGATGAATTCTCCGAAAGATCGGTTCATGGTTCTAGTTTACGTCGACGACATTATATTTGGTGGAAGTAGGCACAAATCAGTTGATGAATTTTCCAATCACATGAAATCAGAATTTGAAATGTCAATGATTGGGGAGCTCACATATTTATTTGGGTTATAGGAGACTCAAAAGAAATATTAAACTTTCATATCTGAGGAAAAGTATGCAAGAGAGCTGTTGAAGAAATTTAATATGCATGAATCCAAACCAATGTCAACTCCTATTGCAGTTGGAACAAAACTTGGAAATCATGAGGATGGGACCTCTGTAGATACCACCATGTATAGGAGGATCATTGGGTCCCTATTTTACCTGACAGCGACATGGATAGATATTGTCTTTGCAATATGTCTAGCAGCCCACTTTCAGAGTAATCCAAAGGAGGAACATATGGCGGCAGTAAAAATAACCATGAGGTACATTCAAGGTACTCATAACTTTGGGTTATACTTTTCTGCAGGAAGGGAAAGTGAATTATCTGCATTTTCTGATGCTGACTGGGCTGGCGATGTAGTGCACAGAAAGTCCACCAGTGGTGGGGCATTCTATATTGGGAATAAATGTGTTGTCTAGTGGAGAAAGAAACCCGAAATTACTTCTCCTAGTATTACTGAAGCTGAGTATATCTCTGCCACAAAGGCATGCACTCAACTGATATGGATGAAGCAACAACTAAGAGATATTGGTGATGAGGTGAAGCAAAAATCCGGTTTAGCATTATCATTCAAAAAACATTGAAATCAGGTATCACTTCATCAAAGAGAAAGTTGATTAAGGCATGACTAAAATGGATCATGTGGGAATTGATGAGCAAGTGGTTGATATCCTGACCAAGCCACTGTCAGCAGTTGTGTTTGAGAAGCATCGATTGAACCTCAGCATTTAGCCACCTCCCAGTGCATAAGGAGGTTACCAAATACCCCTCTCCCCATTTATATTAACTTTTTTTAATCTTTTTCTGGATATGATGCATGTTTATGGTGGAGATACTATCCAAGGGGTGTATTGAGATGTTCAATAACAAAATTCTGATCATTGGGTTTATTGCCAATGGGGGAGAAGGAATAAATTCAGGACATGTTTGGTATCACGATGAGATTTCTGTGATAGGATAAGAAGGAATACATTCCAAAACAAGGGATCCCAATTCATGCTTCTCCTCTTGTTTTCTACACCGAGCATTGCTCACGTAGACTTAGAGTGTTGGATGAGTTGATTCTTCTGTTTTTGGTTTTCATGTGGATTGTAATCAATTGAATTTATTTAGTGACTCCCAACAAACCCAAAGGGGGAGATTATTGGAAACATGGTCGTTCAATGCAAGAATTAGAGTATGGTTTTTAATTGTTATCAATCATCTATGGATGTTCAGAATGTGTGCCAGTAAAGTGGTCATACAGTTCAAGAGGACAACAGTATTGAAGGTGGCGTTGTTCTCTAGTGTTTGCCATATTTTTGGACCTAAAAATCGAAAAATGAAGACATAGGTTGTTGGCAAGAGGAGTGTGAAAAATGGAAGTGGTGGGAAAAATAAAGGGGGATTGCATGAAATAAAGGAGGCTTGCGTAAAAAACAGTGGTGTGCGCAGAATAACAGCGGCGTGCGGGAAAGGTATGGAATGTGCGCGAAATATTTGGGTCGTGCATGAAAAACAGTGTGGTGCATGAAATTGTCGAGCAAGTTTTTCCGCACAAATAGTTTTTCGGAATCAGAACGTCGAAAAATGGAAAAGGCATGGGTTACGTGAAAAATCAGGAGATGTGTGCAAAAAATGATTCCTACCCAAAAAGTATTGTGCGACGAATGAGAGGTTTTTCATGCCAAGATGGGTTTTTCACGCGGGAGTCCGAGATGCCTATAGATAAGAGGTGACCCCCTCATTCCGTATGGTTGAAGACATAGAGGAGATTTGAGGTCTCATGTGCGTAAAAGGTTCTCATAAAGGGAGTTTCATGAAAAACATCGAGTTGCGCGAAAAAGTTCGAGTTGCGGTAAAAAGGTTAAGTTGCGTGAAAACGCAAACATTGCGTGAAAAAATCCAAACTGCACAAAAAAGTGTGGTGCGTGAAGCTGCGTGTAAAGGAGGTTGTTGCATGAAATATTTTTCCACGCCAAAATCAATTATTTCACACCAAAGTCAGATATTTTTCCCAAAGGGTTAGAGTTAAGCGAAATATTCAGTATAACCTATTTGCACATTTCTGATTATCCGTTTCAGTGGTACAGTGCGTTCAAGTGCATCATTTTTAGACATCGATGCAAGCAGAGTCTCATGCTAATAAGAGGCAAAGACTTCAGTGAAATTCTATTGAAGTGACCTTTGCGTATATAAAATGAATTGGATTTCACCAAAGGAAGTGAGCCAGGGGGAGTCAATGGGAGTGACCTGAGGGACGCAATGGGCAATCCCAGAACAGTTTTAAAGACAGTGAGCCTGGGATAGAGTGACTCTTCTCGAACCTTTGTAATCCAAAACTAGTAAAGAATAGTGTAATTTGGTATGACTGAAAACATGTTGGAATATGCTCCTTGAACGTAGCCCTTTATGGTTAACCAAGTTAAAGTGTTGTGTCAACTTCCCGTTTTCTTTTATTTGATAGGTCTAACAAGTTCCTACCAATGTGGGAACAAGATCTATAAATTTAAAAAGAAATATTTGTCACCCTGATTCACCCCTCCTCTCTCAGGGTGTTCTGGGGTCCTTCATAGGGCAGGTGAGTAAACTCATCCAACTACAAGAGGCTAAACATGGAAATCATGTCGCATAGACCACATGTCTTTGCCCCTCTTGGAATGATAGTAATCCCCAAAAATTGGCACTCTGCTACAAAATTGCACCCTAAGTGCACAAGTCAGAGGGACACTTCCACCACACATCAATAATATCTTCTTTGGGAGGCACTGACTTGCCCTCATGGTTTTTCTCATGTCACAAAAATTTGTCTCAGTGGGGGAATTACCCCTCTTCTTCATGCATTCAAAGCTACGTCGAACAGTATCGACATAGGGTTACACTAACGCCCTACATCACCCCGATAAAACCTCAAGCAAGGAGCAGGGAGGAAGGAGTGCTTCACAAAGTTCCAAACATGTTATACTAAAAAAAAGTAGAGAAGATTCAAGGTCTACCTCTTATCATCTAGTGCTCTATAGGATCATATACATCCATGGCCCGCAACTATCCATGGCCCCAGTCGCCATCACCTTGTGCCGGACATGGGCCTCCCAGTGGTGGTTGTGGGAGGATCTCATAGCGTCATCCCCCACCTTCTGGTCTGCCTGCTCCTCCTGCTACTCTTCTAGAACCACCTCCCTAGGGACTACCCTGATCACGGTGTTGCCTCTTCTATAGGGGTTCACCTACTTCTTGCCTGAGATGCTCTGCTCATCAGTTCGGGTTGTCTTGCGCCATGTGACCTCACCCATCGCACATAAAACACCGGCCATCATCGAGCTGACCCAGAGCTCGGTGTGGTCATGGTTCTCTATCACCACGTGGTCGAGTATGGTCATGGAAAGGTATTCTACGCTGAGTCCCTACAACCTAACGTATGCCACCGATTGTAGAATTCTCTTCTCTAAAGCGACTGCTGCCAGTCCTAGTTGATCGGTGTCCCTCAGCTGGGAAACTCTCTATCACGAGTGTCCGCTCCAATACCCCCATCATAGGTAGGGATTCCTAGGGGAACTATGCTCATATGGATCTCTTGGTGGAGACCCTCCTTGATCTTCTGTGCTCAAAAGTAACTATTGTGGATCATATCCAGGGAGTAGCATGTAAGGTCAGTAAACCAAGCTGCATATGCAGTCACTATGATGGCTCCCTGCTTCATCTCTAGATGATCCTGAATCCTGATGGAGCACAAACATGATGGGAAGTAATCCTCAAAAAATAGATTCTAGAACTCATCAGATGAGAGATTTGTCTCTTCGTTCATATGGGTAACCAATCCCCACCAGTGCTCGGTCGATCTAAGAAAAATCCCAGCTACCAAATCCACCATATGTTTTACCAATTTCTGCCCTAGACCAAAAGGGGGACCACTAAATCCAACCATTCCTCTACTGCCTGAGGTTCCGGATCACCAAAAAACCTCAACGGCCTATGGAACTGAAACTAATGAAGTGCGCTCCACTTCTCATCCTCAGCTTGTGCTCCTAGGACTAACTGCTTCTCCACAAGTGGAGGTTCCACCACTGGCCCATCTAGAGGTAGTGGATCACATGATGGGCAATGTACTGAGGCCTCATCGCTCAAGTGGTCATCATCACAAGCTATAGTAAGGAACCTAGTTGGATACCATTATGAATCCATCCTGAAAATTATCAAGGAGTACCACAGTCAGATGAGAATATATATATATATATATATATATCAACAAAATAATGGGGATCTAACTGCAAAGGACAGTCAAAAACTCAATCCTATATCATTCATGTACCATTGTTCCCTGTAACAAATTTATCAGGGTGCCAAGTGGACAAGCGGGTAATCATGGTCCTAGTTAATGACTACATCAGCCACCCACACCATCACTAAACTCCCTGGCCTGAGAGCCGTTCTCAAGACACTTCAACATTTTTGTCCTAAATCCCAACCAATTACTTTTTAGAGAATGTCTGAACAATGTCCCAAGGAATGAACAACCTCAGATACCACTTTGTCATGACCTGACCCAAGATGGGCCTCAAGCAACAACTACCCCAAGCCCATCGCCATAGGCCAGGGGTTGCCGACAAGCACTGGAGACACAACTAAAATCAAGGAGTCCTTATCCTAAAACCTGTACAAATACACAACCAACTCAATGAAAAAGTGCCGAGGAAAAGTAAAAAAACTACTATAAAGTAAAATAAACATGCATGAACCTCTAGATAGCACACAAGTATGGTAGTGTAAACTAAAAAGTAAAGGAGTAAAAAACATGCCCAGACCAAAAACTTGTTCCAACATAAAGGAAACTATAAAAGAGTAACATCTGAGAGATCCTTGCTTCTATATCTCAACTCTAACCACCATATGTGGTATGCAGCCCATACCTCTATGCTCCTCTGAGATCACAATCATCCTATTTGTCGTCTTCGAAAGAAACGACTCATTTTGGGTGAAACCCATGCAAGGGTGAGTATATACATAACCAGAAAAATGGCCCAAAAAGGTGAAGGGGGAGTTGTAAGTGATAAAATGAAGAGAAGCAGTAGAGGGAACAAGGTTCAGTAAAATTGAATGTTATGAGTATAGTTCAACCCAAAAAGAGAGTGAAAGTAGACTCATCCAAAAACAAGGATCTCAAAACGGTGAGGAGTTAAACTCCCCATTGAGTCTTCACTAACTATAGCACGAGAGTAGATCCGTCCAACCACAAGAAGCGAGACACAGAAATCATGTGGAATACCCCACACGTCTTCACCTATCCTCGAAGGAGAGTAACCGAGCCCAAGGATTGGGTACTATAACTGGATAGATATATATGCTCAGTCAAAGAAGCCCAAATAAGAGAGTAAGGGGATCTCCAACTAACAAGCACATCCAATGAAAGTGAGTAGCCAAAAGTTCTATGTAAATCCATATGTAATGCCCAACACCTCATTGTCTACTCAGGAGTCACAAGTCAAAGGATCCCAAATCACCACACCTTGGAACTATCAGCTTTGGGCTGCACTAACTCACATGCATGGTTTTAGGTTGTGTCACAAAAACGCACCTCAGTGGGGAAAGTTTCCCTCTTACTCGTGAGCCCAAGGTAACGTCAAAGTATGTCTCATCACAAATCCGTAGTAAAGAGGTCATCTAAAAGTTGAGAACAAATGCCCAGCCTAACTAGAGGGTTCCACTCTAGTGTCATCGAGGACCCATACCCATCCCAACTAGAGGGTTCTCCTCTAGTATCATTGAGGACCCATGCCAAGCCCATCTGGAAGGTTCCACTCAAAAAAGGGTTGAGGACCCATGCCAATCCCATCCGGAAGCATCCACTCAAAAAAGGGTTGAAGACCCATGCCCATTCTGGCTGTAGGGTTCCACTCTAGTGTCATCGAGGACTCATGCCCAGCCCATCTAAAGGGTACCACTCGGAAGTCATAGATGATGTCCCCAGATCACTGCTATCATTGAGCACCACCTGAATATGTGTTGGCTCAAAACACATCAAAAGGGTTTTCCAACGATATTTCATTCATGCTTTCACATTATTGAGATCATAAACAAGTTTTTGCACATCCAAACGGATCACACTATTGCGATCTTAGTGAAAAAACGTACAAGATTGACTATTCATTCTCCCCAAAGGGACATCCGATGGAAAAGCCATAAGCAACCGCATTGTGCTCGAATGGTGTCATGTGGGTTCAAAACCTTGATCCGAAAACAAAATATATGGATTGTTACATTTCAATCCTTTGGGAAAACATCAGGGAATGACTGTTCATTCATCCAATACAGATACCCAATGAAAAAGTTTTATTTCACCACTACAGGTGTGAACCAGGACTCGTGGGGCCCCCACCTTGATATTTATTAAAAAATCTTAAACTGGTCTTGCAATGTCCACCATAATTTCTAGGTCGAAGTGTTGAAGAAAATTTGTATTTTCGACCCTGTATGAGCGAGATACATTGAATACAAGATTCTGCGATGATAGTAATTTTATTATTATTCGGTGTTTCGTGGACCCAAGACACCTGTGCAAAAAAAATTATCCAACATCAGCCTTAAAATGGCCATCTTCATGTCAGGGTCATGTGGCTACTGATGGTTCTTCAAACTGAGATCACACGGAGGAGATATGGATTAATTAATGTTTGACAACCAAAAAATAATAATATTATTATTATATTATTATTATTATTTGTTTTTTTAAAACCATAATAAGAGGATATACTCATCCACCCTTGCCCCCGGGAAAACGTTCATAGTGCACACTAGGGAAATACTATTCTCCTTTTAAATTCATTTACTTAAATGCATAAATTTTTTATCAATTAATATTTTCATATTTGCATGGAACCTCCTCTCATGCTCCATGCCCAACAAGCAACGCCCCACAATTCCTCTCAAAATGAATTAATCCCCCTTTCTAAACCATTTTTATTCTTTTAACAAAATTATTATTATCATAAATAATAATACATCTTATCAATCCACATATCTCATAACAAAATTAAATATTTATTATCCCATCTTTTAAAATTTATACCAACAATATTAATATTATTATTTAGCATAATAATAATAACAATTATCAATTAAAAAATTATTAAATCATCACCAATTATTATTATTTATTATCGCTTTCTGTGTTGACCATGTCTAAAAACATTTATAGAGATCTGATTCCAACCACCTCCATGCTATTTTAGACCTCATTCGCCAGACCAACTCGAGCTGCCTTGAACCACCGTCCAGGCCACCTTCCATAGTCGTTGCCCACCACTACCCCTTCTGCAAGCCACTTTACCCATGTTATAAGCACAAAAATTATAATTATTTCATATTTGTGATCCTCTAGTCCCAATCTACATAGATCCAGTCTCCACACATGATTCTATCATCGTTCCACAAATCATCCCCAAATTCAGGCACCTGATCGAGCTTAGGTCACCCGACAATTGTCGAGCCAGGAACTGTAGGGTTCCACTTTCGAAGAACACAAATATTATAGGGAGAAAATCACCATAAGAAAGGTATTATATCATTGACCAAGCATTATTGATCAACTGACCAAGAATAGGAATCTGGGTAAGATAAACAATTGAGAAACAATATATTTTTATCAATTAGGTAGGTGTTAGGGGGACCATATTGACTAATTAATTGACAACATGCTCAAAGTTTAATCAAAGTCATAAAAACACCAAACACGAGTCCTAACTGGATTGGATCGCTCATTGTTGATGTAGATTGTGTTCATCAATGAAGAAGAAGTATTTTTTGTTCTTTGATTCGTCTAGATCCAAGGGTTTGTCATTCTTTGTTCATTATTCGTCAATGGGATGGGGAAGAGGAAATATGAGAGGAAGTTTTCATCATTCTACAAATAGGATTATGAGTAAAATCCCCTAAATATGAATTTATATCCATAAATTAGGCTAGGGAATATTTAATCAATTAATTAAATTCATTCATTCATTCATTTAAAAATGTCCATCCAATGAGTGAGGGGTCTAAACGTCCTACACCGACTTATTTTACATCACACCTAGGGGAAACACTCTGTTCTGGACCCAACTGTTGTCTCAGATTTCTGATCTGATCAACCATTTAAGAGTTATCCTGATTTCTTTAATTAACTACACATGCATAATATAAAATATATTTAATATTTTTATGAACATAATTTCAGTTACATCGGGCCTCGGAATCACACTTCATCTCAGATCCTAGCTCTTGAATAATATTTTGAAATATTTAGAAGTATTATTTGGAAAAAACGAGGTCTCTATAGTAAACCACTATAGGAAATATAATTTTAGCTACTAGTCCTTCCATTTTTTTCAAAACTCTCCTTTAAATTTTTTTCAAGGCCCCAAAAAACTAAAAAACATCCAAATTATTAGCATTATACTAATCGAGCATATCCAAAAAAGGTCTCTATGACCTATGTCACACAATACGATGAATCTAGCACCATAATTTATTCTCACTTACCACTCATGTTATGGTGAAAAACCCACTCTCACACTACTCAAGTATTGTGAAGCCCCATCATCCCACTAACTAGTACAACCACTATTCTATATTACTACAATCCTAACTCTCAAACCTAGAGTTACATCTTAATATTCTAGAGAAATGCCACTCAACATTCCTTCTAACTCACAATTCACAAACCAAAACACACACCACTATCCCAACCACTAAATGGATCACATCTAACTCAAGGCTCGTATAGTTACCTTCCTCCCATAACTCCACTCTACTAACTCTAGATAATTCTACACTACTATCAAATAGAAACCTCACAAGACAACCCACCCATTTTGATGTGTCCGTCACTAACCAAACTCCAAACCACACAGGCCAACCATCTCAGATCTTATCCCCTGAAGGGAGTTTATTAACCAAACTATTAAACTAAAATAAAGTATCCCCATCAATCTATAATCCAATTC
Source organism: Viscum album (assembly GCA_963277665.1). Lineage (NCBI taxonomy): Eukaryota > Viridiplantae > Streptophyta > Magnoliopsida > Santalales > Viscaceae > Viscum > Viscum album. The sequence goes on from OY728160.1 coordinate 449,311,485, forward strand.
AAACATATCAAATAGAATCCACAAAATTTTCTAACACACATATCATAGAAACCTAGTTTTAAAAATTTAATTAGGCCTCGCAAAATTCCAACTCGACTAGAGAAACCATTTAGATCCTTCTAAATCCCATTTTAAAACCCCCCATTAAACTAAAAAAGTTTAGGAAAACATATTCAAAATATTTGAAATCCATTAAAATAAAAATCACCCATTTATCATCAACAATTTGATAAAAACCAAACAATTCCCCTATTTTAAACCATTCCAAAAAAAGTAAACAATTTACCCAAGTCACAACCCAAATGGGGAAAAATACCTATTGAAACTTCAATTTTATTTAAAAACAATTAAATAAATTTCATAACCACATGAATTCAAATATTCAATTTCAAAAACACTTATCTTTCAAAATCCATTTAGAAACTAAAATAATTTAAAACCCAATTTAACATATTATATTCCAAGTGAATTTCCCAATTAAAATTACTTTAAAATCTCAAGCAACAAGTAACACGCCGAGGGAGGAAACACACAAAAATACATTCCTACCTACTGAAGTCACTAGTGTATATATTCAGCAAAAACACAATAGTCGAAGTCATTCATAACAAAATATAGCATTAGTAAGTCAAATTAATTAAATTTCACCAAGAAAGTATTTGGGAAAAAATAAAATATATTTTTAATATAATATAGTTAATTAAATTCTATGGAAATAACTAGAAACCAAGCACATGAAAAGTGATCTGATGTTCCTATCCATGATGCATGAACTAACCCACTATTTCCAATTGGTCTAATTGAAAATCCCATAAATCATAAATACTGAAATCAAGAGCATCACTTGAGGTGAAATTTGTCAACAATAAAAGTGAAAACTAAAATAACTATCCCACCCCTTGTAATGTGGAATTCAATCATATGTGGGTTAGATACTCTCAAGAACAAGTTCCATACAATGTTCTGACAACCCCATGTACCATGATTACCAAGACATAAATAGTAAGACACAATAAAAATTGCTTTGATACTATTTTGTGACACCCTAGCCTAGATCACCTAGCCTGGGCCAAGGGATGACACAGAGGCCTCATGAACACCTCCCTGTTTTCAAGAGGTTTCTTACTAGAGATTAGGGCTAAGAATAATCATGGGGTAACTATACCCTTAGTGGAAAATTAAAAATTTAAGTACACAATAATGGTATCAATAATCAAAGTAAATATTATAAATAAGGTGTATAAGAAAAAACCATAAGAGCTTACCATGGTATATCAATATAAAATAAACTTCCTAGTAAAACATGTAAAAATATTCCCACATGTATAATATCTATATAAAATAAATAAAAGGAAAATAATAAAAATGAAACTCCACATTATCTTAGAGTTTGACCCAACATCGCCACAACTAACCATATCCTCTTGGAAAACTTCCCAGATCACGGCTCTTTCCCTTATTTAAAATCCCTTATGAAAATACTATGCATTCTCATTGAGATATATTTAAATAGTGTGAGTATAAATATAGTGTTAGACCATCAATGTTTCCTTAGTAAAAATGAAATAGGTCATATAAAATTGTATAATATGATACAAAATAAATAGATAAATAAACATACAACCCACTAGATGACTATGAGTTAACTATTTCATGTCTTAGTTTTTTTCATGTAAGAAATTGGAATATTTTTTGAAATATTTTCAAAGATAGGTGCTGACACGACATGAGATTCCGGGGCCCAATGAGCAGGGAATTAATTTTTGAAATATATTAAGTATATTAATATCATGTATCTGTAGTTTTCCTAATAAAGTGGAATGACTCCCAAATAGAGTATCAAATCAAAAATCTAAAAACAACATTTAGTTCAGAACATGGGGAATACCCTAGGTGTGACATAATATTTGTCAGCATCAGGTGTTATGATAAATTTTTAACGAGGGAAATTAATAAAACAAATTAATCAATATATTTATTATATTATATTGACATAGTGAACAAGATTTTCATCTATGAATATATTATTGTAACCAATTTCCAATGTTATCTACATAACCTTGATAATTGAGAGGAGAGTGTAGAGGAATGTTAGCAGGCATAGAGATCATGGATCGATGATCGAAGTATCGTAAGGATCACCAATAGTAACGCAGCTTGTAGATATCATCAAAAACAACTATGTGTGATCATTATTCCTCAATGATTTATCCAAATTTATTTAAGGATTTTTTCCATTTATTCCAATTTGATTATTTCTATGTTGAACACAAATCAATTGACTAACAGATTGATTTAAAAATCGATCATATTGTGGGTTTGGGTTATTTATCTTGGATTTGGGGGATAACTATTGTTCTATTTGATTTATTCATTATAATAATTATAACAGTGATGGATCATGGACAATCAAAACACAGCAAAGGTTTGTTCCCAATTCATGTGTTTCATGGTTATCTCCACCTTTTCTATGTATGATCACTATCGAAATTTTCTTTTGGCTAACAATTTGACAAATACCCCTAAAACTATCAATACGCATTCGATCATTAGAAGAACATATTATTTACATAGATCCATTTTTGGGTTGGTGATGGAATTGTGTTGTGGGATGAAGGTAGGTGATCGATGTCGTATTAGAGACCCCAACATGGTTTTGTTGCACGATAGTGGACATACACGATGGTGGCTATTTCCCGAGAAAGGGGAATGGCTAGAATCTAGATAATGGTGATGAAAATGAGTACACTGATCAAGATATGTTTTATTTTGTGTGTTTGGTGGTAGATTCATGAGAATAGGGAGCTGTGGAGAATGATTCATGAAGAAATATCATGGGTTATTTGAAAAACCAGACTACACAATGTGTAGTCCTATGAACACATACCGTGTAGTCCCTTTTTATATGGAGTTAGGGTTTCAGTGTAGAGTTAAGTATCACACACCTTGTGAAACATGTCTCACACCATGTGACCCTTCGATAACTGTCTTGGAATATATAAGGTTACATTCCTAGGATGCCATATAGAATCACACTTTGTGTGTGTGACAAGTTACACATCATGTAACACATGGTGGATGCCTCCACATGTACATGGAATACATTCCAAGGAGTTTGGGTAGTCTAACACACTGTGTAGTCCATGACACATGTTGTATACTCCCTAGAAGTGGATCGACATGTATAGGGAGTACATGACTAAGAGATCATGTTACCCCACACTCCATGTATTGAGGGATACACTCTGTGTACATAAGAACATAGATGCATAAGGTCTTTCTATACATCGAGTGGCAACCCAGACACCGACACTCCATGAACCTCAGAGTCCTGTTATGTATTTTAGAAATTTTATATTATTTTAGCATGAGACCTAAATGGTTCCAAGCTTAGTGAGACATGTCTTGTACCTTCAGGGACACACCATGTACTCCGTTGAGGACAATTTGGATTCCTCTTTCTTATCATCATAGCATTATTGTGAGTTTTTGTGAGCTTCATTTCCCTAATATTGGTTGAGAGTGTTCCCATGGTCCATTCTTATAAGGGTTCGGTGCCGTATCTCATTATCATCATAGAGGGTGACCCTAGCTTCTTGATGATATATGCAGTGAGGGAGGGTTCCGTTATTATAGAGTAAGTTTTATTATACCTATTTGACTACTAAATAAACAAATTGTATCATGTATCTCTTTGAGAGGCTTGAAGAGATCCTCATTTTCTTTATGATTCCTTAGATATGGTTTTTTGGATTTCACTTGAACAATTTTTACACAGGCATTGATCCCCTATCTAGGAGGATATTTCCAATATGGTCTGGTGTCCCCCCAGAGATCCATGGGCATTAACCCCATATTTGTGTATCAAGATCTAATATTTCTTATATAGTATTAATCTTATGTATTTTTTGTCTCAGATGAATCCCCTCATTATCCACCCTAAATTTCTTTGTATTGAGACCTAATGGTAATAATTTTTAGATGATTTTCATTAATGGAATTATACCATGAGGATTGGATTTCCCTTATATGATCATGTTCTTTTAGTTTATACCATCTAGAATGGTATGGTATGTGAAGTGAGATATCCCATATGAGAGTTATCTTGAAATCTCACAGTGGTTCTATGGATGGAATTAGTTATGACCACATGGGATGTAGAATCATTTGGAGTATATCTGTATGTTTTTTTGAACTTATGATTGATATATCATGTGATTTGTTGACTACTATTGATGATTTATGTATGGTTATTTTAGGCAGTCCTAGTAGGTATTGTTATACACGCACCTATATGGTCTCTACCCACACATGACATGTCTTATGTATATGAAAAACTATTTTATGTAGTTATTAGATAACTAGAATAAGGTGGATCTTAGTTTGGGATAGAAAGACTGAGGTGTATATCAGTTTTCCATTTGACAGTAGTCCCCTCATTTCAAGTATGTCAAAATTTATTTATAATTTTGTGTGGGATTATATTTTTCCCATTTTTATGCTTTCCATTATTTTAAATCATACTTTGATTATGGGATCATAGACGAATGAATGCATTATTATAAGTTATTTTACATTTTAGCATTATGTGAGTTGGGATGTGTGTGTGTGTGTGTGTCTGTGTGTGTGTGTGTGTATAGGTACTTAAGGATAATACCTCCCATGTGTGTGATATTCCTTCTTGGAACTATTATTCATCCCCTACCCTATTGGATGTGGGATTAGTGTATTTATGACTGAGACCATGTTGGGCCAGGTCATGATAGAATGGCATCAAAGCAGATACCCAGCCTGAAGTTTTATAACACTTTGTACATTTAGGACTGGAGTTTGGAGTTTCTTTTGTCTATCTATAATGTTTGGTTCAGGAACTATGGAAATAGTGTTACTATATTTTTAGTGTGTATATTAGGAAAGAGTGTCTCGAGTTAGTGTGGTAGTCAACTTATCCATTCATCAGGACCCTAATAGCCTACTTATTGACTTGGTACATGTATTCACTTGTTGTAGAGAAATCGTTAGTTAATGAATCATATAGGAATAGGATGCAATTTCCATTTCCTTCTGGAGTCAAATCACCGGATATAATCATTTACCATGGTATGTCTTGTCTACTTTTAGGATGTAGTCATGATAATAGCTAGTGAGATTCCATAGTAGAGTCAATAGTATGACCTAATCTGTGAAAAGGCCACCCTAAAGGGTGATTATCATGAGGCGGTCTTTCCTTAGGATTTTCATCAGGTGGTTCTCTATCTTGTTGATTTATTTGTATACCCACCTCGAGTAGTTCAGGTGTATGTAGCATTGCATACTGAGTTTTTGGATGGATATTTTGGTTCTAGATGATGATTTATAGGGTTTAAACAAGTATCATGATCATCCTAGATTGGGATCTCCCAAGATTTAGGGTCATTAGGACCCACCGATAGTAAGTGTGCGACACAAGCCACAAAACAAGAGGTTTCGTTGGAGGTCTTAGAGACAGATCAGTTCTCTCAGCCAAATACATTTTTATTCTTGTGGAGGGGAGTACATCTATGAATGGTTTTTTCTATATATTGTGATGAGGTTATAAAGGTGGTTGATGAACCACCTAGGCATAGTCAATTGCTATATCAAGGATATCTGTAGGGTGAAAACGTGATGGAAGAGCTAGAGGAGTAGTATGAGGTGGAAACCACTTTAGTTTAAGCTAACACCACCACCCCAATGTGGACCACCCTAGGATTTGGAATCTGGTGTTCGTTTTCTTGGATAGTGGAAAGCACTTGATATATTTTACCAAGATTCGTCAATAGTTTTTTGAGGTACGGCCTATGTTCCCTCTAGTTTTGTTATAGTACTATTAGACACGGGTACAACCCACTATTTTTCCTCCTATGTTTGTGTCTTAAATAGGATGACATAAGGAATTTTAAGAGACCTAATTTGGTGATCTTTATGAGAATTTGGAAAATCAAAGAAGTGGGAAAATTCCCACACTAAGACATTTAATTGAGACATAATTAAAAAACATTGCGCGTGAGTAAGTGTCTCCAAAAGAGGATAGTGTTGAGGTGTGCTGGATGATTTCCTATAACTTGAGTGTTTGAGGTTTTTCATTGTTCTAAGGTGTTAAATAAATACTTGGTTGTTTTAAACTAGTTGGAAAGGGAAATTATGAGTTATAAGCAGTATGATCTCATAGAGGATTCGAGTATCATTCGAGGTATGACATGTGTCTTCCCTGCCCTATTCGCAATTTTCATAAAAAATTAATCATCCAATTTCCCTTAATTTTATCCCTTGTTCAAGACCTAGTGATAATAGTGGATCATTTTTTATTTAATCTTGTATTAGAGGATCATATATAGAGTATAATTGATTACACACTTCTACTGATAGTGTAGCCCGACTATAGGAGGAGAGAGAAAGCCTCACATGGAATCTATTCATAGTAGCAGTGAGACCCTATGAATTTTTCCTCAGTATGTATTGGTTTCCTACCATCAATTCCAAAATGTTTATAACCAATAATATTAGTAGAGCTTATATTTTTTGGGGGGAATAGTTTTCCTTTATTTTATAAGGAGTGATCCTAGGTAGAGAAGGATGAGCTCATGTGTAGTAGGTTAAGACCAGCATTCTATCAGTTGTACATTGACACATTTGGATCAGTGGATGATATGATCTTTTTTTCCTATAGTGGTAATGGAGTATAAGGATTTCTTTCCTATTGACATGATAGGTTTATCTCCACATCAAGGGTTAGGACTTTTTGATGAATGTCACCGAGGATCACCTCAGATTTTTGTGATAGCATATCAGATAGAACCCACGGATATTTATAGACTGAAGGTAGAGTTAGAAATTTATAGAGAAAGGGGTTTTGAATGAACTAATGTGTTCATCTAGGAATCCCATATTTTTTCTCCTATGAGGTGGATGAGCGCTTGAGGTTGAGTGTGGATTGGTGTCACTTGGACCAGAAAATGTACGGGAATGTATCAAATCTTGAGAATCGATGGATTCTTCGACCAGTGGTTTGGGGTGAAGTGATTATTAGAATTTGAACTTGATATTGGTTATCTCTAGACCTAGTTTCAGAGTAGGATATACCAGAAGTGTTTTTCTAAATCCATTACGGTTGTTTTAAGTTAGTGGTGATACCCTTTGAAGAATTGTAAGCTACAACAAAATCATGAGACTTATGGACTGTATACTTAAACCTTCTTTGATTAGTTCATAGTATTCTTATTTGATGTCATCCATGTCTAATCAGTGTCTATTTGGAGCACATTTGACACCTGATGATGGTGTGGTTTACCTCCATTAGATATTTGTTACCCTTTTTTTCTTCTGAGAGACAAGTAGTTATGACTCGGGGATATCGATTGTGAGATGTTGCATGAACAAATATGAATTGGATACATTCCTAATGGATTACTTTGTAAAGACCCATAAATTTCAAGTAAATTTTTTTCTTAATTTTATTTGGAATTTTACAAGAACGTAGTTTCTGACGGCACCTGATTCCGAGGCCCGGTGTGCCCGGAATCATTTTCCAAAGTTTGGCTCGGGTATGTTCAGTGAACGAACGAGCGGGTTTTTCTAACTTTTGAACCAATGCTCAGAATCGAATTCTGAGGGAACTGATGGAATCGCAGCGCCAATATTTGCTTAGAAACGCCATTTCTGGAGTTGCATTTGCTTGGGTGTGGATTTTAATTTTTGGGGTTAAGTTAAGAAATAAAATAAAAGTGGTGCAACACTTGATTTTATTTCACATGAAGCCACTTAAAGACACTTAAGCAAGGTTAAGAGGATAGGGTGGAACCCAAAATATCCTACCCACTTGGTAAGATATTTATGAGGTGGGGCCCGCACGAGGCCCACCGTTTCTTTCCCTCAAAGTAACGCACCCGCAACCCCCTCTTTAATGAAAGTCAACCGTGCGTTTTTCTGGTAAAGAAACACCCCTTTTAATTGGGCAGTTAAGTCGTTACAATTAATTAATCAAATTAATTGTTTGTTTCTTAACTTTGAATTTCTATTTGTTGGCATCAGGAATAAAATCAAAACAACACATGTTTTTGTTGGGGGGTTTCTTGTTGAGAGGATTTGGGGAAAGCTCTAAAGATTGAAGATCTTCATCCTCCTTCGCGAAGAACACGAAGAACACGAAGAACGCCGAACCCTCAGAGATCGAAGATGCAACACCATGTACCGTGATGCCGACGATTCTCCTTCCATGACTTTTCTTCTGTGACGTTCCTTCCCCGTGACAATCTTCGATCAACAACTGATTGAGGCAGGGGATTGTGGTTCTTTAATTTTTCTTTGTGAATTCTATTATCCTCAACATGGGTTTAAATGGTGTAATTAAATATGTGTGTTTTAAACCATCGGAGATCGTCGATGCGACGTCGTGTACCGCGACGACAGCGACACACCTCCCGCGACGCGATGATCCTCTTCTTCCGCGACGGTCAATTCCGCGAAGAACTCTTGTCCGACGACAACTACAAGGTATGGGTTTTATTTGAGAATAATATTTATTCCCATGGTTGTTTCCTTCTAAAACAAAGAACCCGCATCAAAGTTCAATTTTAATTTATTAAAATTATGCCTTGTTATGTTTTCATGTGTTGATTATTATTCCCAATTGTTATCACCTAACGCGGAGGGAGCGGGCCAAACAAACACAGCCTGACAACCCTTCGTAGTTTTTCCTTGATGCGTGGGTTAACGGCGTTTACGAAATGGGATCGGAATGGAGATTGGAGGCCTTCGCAGCGAAGTTCGGATCCCGGGAGAGCTGTAGGCGCAAACCGCAGGCAAAACGGACCACCGGAGCGCGTCTGGTGGTCCGCGGAAGTTTTCGACGGCGCGCCATGCCGGCACGGCGGCACCGGCGGCCGGAGGCGGCGGCCGGAAGCGGCCGGCCGCCAGGAAGCGTCGGCGCCCGGCGCGCCGCCGGGAAGACCCATCGCGGTTTCAGCCGCGGCGGCAAGAGCCAGTCCCATGGCCGCGCGGGACCGCGGGGAAGGGACGTGGCATTGCGCCGCGTCCAGTGGCAGGGAGCGGCCCCCGCGCGGGGGCCGCGGTTGCTCGGCCAGCGCCGAGCCGCCCAGACAGGCCAGCCAGGTCTCACCCAGCCGGGTCGGACCTAGACCCGGGTCAGGTGGACTCGGTTCGGGTCGACCCAGTTTGGGCCTACGTAGTGGGGGTTGGGCCGGGTCGGTCCGGGCCCAGACCCCCCGTTTTCGGGCCTCTTTCGGTCTTTTGCCCATATCGTGGGCTACAGACCTCCGATAGATGCACTGTCAGCGGCGATACGATCCTTGGATAGAGATGGTTGTTTCGGTATATTTCCCTCAAGGTTTTTGAGTACTTTGGGTTCGGCCGAGTTGGTTCGTACACGAAACCAACCGGGCCCTCGGAGCGGAAACGCTTATAACTTGAGCTCCGGACGTCCGATTGACGTACCGTCGACTTTGATGGATTCCTCTTAGTGAGACGGATCTTTTGGCATACTCCGCCCGAGGTTTGGATGCAGGTGGAGTATGTTCAGGTTGGTTTTTCCTTAAAAACCAACCGGGCCCTAAGACGAAAAATCCAATAACTCTCAGACCGGGCGTCTGATTGACACGTCGTCTGCGACGTTGAGTTCCTATTGACGATACAGAACTTTTGGATACATAAACTCTAGATTATGTGTCAGTTGATGTATCAGCCCCTCAACTCGTGGAGCGGACCCTCCCGAATGAGCTTGTTGTGTGTGGGAACCCTAGAGCTGGCTGCGTCTGCGACAACAATGAAGACAGTACGTGAATCCTCTGTGGGTTCGGTAGTGACCACTACGGTACTTTTTGGGATACATCAACTCCGGACTACATGTCAGTTGATGCATCGACCTCTTGGCTCGTGGAGTGGACCCTCCCGGAATGAGCATGCTGTGTGCGGAAACCCTAGAACCGGTTGAGACTTGACGACTGCTAATCGAACGACTCGGTGTGTTACAGATAGCCCAGTGGGAAGCGCTTGGTTGTAGCAGCAGACCCCCGGCGGAGAAGCGATTGGTTGTAGCGGCAGACCTGCGGTACTCAACAGAAAGAGTACCTCTGGAGGCTATGAGGGGGAGCTCTTGGTTGTAGCGGTAGACCCAGGACGGAGGAGCGCTTGGTTTTAGCGAAAGACCCACGACGGAGGAGCGCTTGGTTGTAGTGGCAGACTCATGACGGAGGAGCGCTTGGTGGTAGCAGCACGGGGGAGCGCTTGGTTGTAGCAGCAGACCCACGGCAGAGGAGCGCTTGGTTGTAGCGGCAGACCCGTGTTACTCAACAGAAGGAGTACCTCTAGAGGCTATGAAAGGGAGCGCTTGGTTGTAGCGACAGACCCATGGTGGGAAGCGCCTGGTTGTAGCAACAGGACCACAGTACTCAATAGGTGGAGTAATACAGTAGTCCAAGGTTAGAGGGAAGCGCTTGGTTGTAGCGGCATACCCACTATAATTGATTGAGAAGGAGTTTCCCAATAGCTATGGTTTCAACTTCATGATCAATCTTGTGTGGGTCATTGTGGGGGTTAGTACCTACCGATCCCTTGTCGGTCTGACGGCTTAGATAAATCAGTGGCTACATCCGATCATCTCTATCGTCTTAAGAAGAAGTATTCATGTGTGAGCAAAATCCTGTTTTCCTTTCCTTTGTGGATTGTGTTGTTCTATCCTATGTGGATTTATGTTTTGGTTTCCAGTGTGTACTAGGTTGGACTTGAGCTCAGATGTTGGAGCGTACTGGGATTGATGACATAGGTATATGTATGGGCATATACCTAAGTAGTGTCTGATGTTACTTCGTGATTGTATATTTCCTTTGTGGATTATCCTTTGTGGATTCTAGGAGACCTTCGGGGGTCTCGGGGTCCCTACTGAGTAGCTTAAACTCACCCCTGCACGGGCTATGCCCGCACTACGTTGTGTTGGTTGCAGACGACGGACAGTGCTGATCTTGGTTGAGGCTTACAGAGCAGGGCGGTACCTGGAGGTATACCACTGGGCGGGACGTACTCGGAGTGGTCGGCTAGACCCGAGAAGTAGTGGAGGCTATCTATACCCACCCTTCAGGTGGGATTTCCAGCAGACATCTCGGAGTTGCAACTTTACTTTATAGTTGCTATTTTCCCTTCCAGTTGTACTATACTTTCAGTTTGGGTTTGTATACTGGCCCACTTACTTTTCTGCACTTACTGTTGTACCATCTTTTACTTAGTGTTTACTTCTTCTTCTTGCTTGCTCTGTGGTTTTTGTTTACTTTAAAAAGGCGATGCCTTTCCTTTTTATCGAGAATTTATGCCTTGGTGCTAGTCGCCAGCCCCTGGCCTATGGAAGGCGGGTTTGGGGTAGTCACGGCACGGGCCCCGAGGACGGGTCGTGACAAATTGGTATCAGAGGAGTTCAGTTCTACCGCAGAACCTTGAGACTCTGATCTTTTCTATGTGAAACAATAGTGTTAAGCATATTGGGTGTGGTTATCAGTTTAGGGAGTCCAGTGTTGGTGCGGCAGCCGAAGTATCCGTACACCCGGACCCTGACTTCTGATTTCCAACTTAATGAATGAAAACATTTATTTCATGTGTGTTTCAAGTTTTCTTGATGATTACTTTGTGTTAGCTCACCAGGTATACTGTTCTGACTGTGGCGCAGCTGTTTCTTTTCAGGATGGCCCCACGATGGTAGCCAGCTAGGGTTCCGAGAGTTGTACGTGACGACAGCCCGCCGAGCGACGAGGCCTCGGTACCGGGCCCTTTGACAGCAGAGGCACCGGCGGTACCTCTACCCGCCCAGCCACCGATGCTACCAGCCCCAGCCGCGGACGATGCACGTTGCCTTAGTGCACTGCATGAGTTTCAGCGCCAGAGACCACCGAGGTTCCACGGGGAGATGGACCCCCAGGCATCCGAGGACTGGCTGGAGGCAGTGGTATGAGTTTTCCGGTTAGTGAGGACACCATCAGACCTCATGGTGATCCTCGTAGTGAGCCTACTTCATGTGGAAGTGGGCCGATGGTGGATCTTGATGCTCTAGGTGCATGATGAGGAATCTCTCCTCTGGAAAGACTTTGAGAGCCTCTTCCGCTCAGAGTTCGTCCCGGCCACAATCCGTGCAGTGCGCATCCAGGAGATTCTTCAACTGCGGCAGGACAGCGTGACAGTAGCCCAGTACGCGGCGAGGTTTACCAATCTCTCGCGCTATTCCACGGACATGGTACGAGACCCATTCTTCGGGGCCTGAACCTTCGAACAGGGAATCAGGAGAGATATCAGAGCTTCATTTGTTTCTCACATCATTCCGACACAGACAGGAGTGTTGGAGCGAGCCCTCTTAGTGGACAGTTTCCTTGCTGAGAAGTCTCCAGCAACAGGACCCACCACTAGCCAGCATGCGGCAGAATCTTCTGCAGCGGGAAGTAGACAGATGACGCAGGGGTCCAAGAAGACTATACCTACAGTTGGTCGACCGCGGGACATAGGATCGTTTGTGCGAGGCACCCGGGGTGGGAAACGAACTACCATGAGCGGATAGTGTTACTCATGCGGCGGGGTTGGTCACATGGCTCGCGACTGTCCGACCCGCCATACGGATGACCAGAAGATGAATGAAGGACCTCCCTGGAAGAGGCAGAGGTTCAACCGAGGCGGACCGCATGGAGAAAGAGACCGTGGTGGGGGAGCTGTCCATGTAGCTGGAGGTGGACGATGCTTAGAGGTGTTGCAACCACCACCACCAGGAGGTCCACCCCGATCGCAGGGAGCTGGTGTACATGGTAGAGCTCAGCTTCAGGCAGCTGAGGCTTACGATCATGGAGCTCCGGGAGCAGATGGACAGGAGCGGGACTAGCTCCAGACCTGGAGACTTTTGTTTATGCTGCTTCTAGCATTATTGATGTTTGGTTGTAGATGTTTTGTGTCTTTGTACTTTGAGCTTCAGTAATAAAAGACACCTTTCTTTTGGCGTTTACCTTCATGTCCTCTCTTTGGGTTGTTACTAAGAGGTTCTGGTTTAAAAACCGTTGACTTGACCCTCACTCTGAGATACCTACTGGAGGAGACCCAGTGACCACACACTGATGCCGACAGTGTGACTCAACCCTTGGAGGTGAGAGTAACGGTTCGATCTCTTGGTAGTAGAGTCGAGGCCTTACGACGTCATCCTTGGTATGGGTTCGTATCATCCAAGACGGGATTGACTGTATTAGGTGAAGAATGTGGTTCATCCAGGGGATGAGACTGGATTTCTCTTCTCAAAAAAGAAGAAATATCAACAGCTCTTGTAGGGACAGAAAGGTCCAAGTCATCCAAGACCGGATGAGGACAGCTCAGAGCCGGAAAAAATTCTTATGCTGACAGGATGTGGAGACCACTAGAGTTTGAGGATGGCGACCACGTCTTCTTGCGTGTCTCACCACGATGTGGATTACGGAGATTTGGCCGAGGCGGAAAGTTGTCTCCATGCTTCATCGGGCCATTCTAGGTCCTCAGCAGGATTGGCGAGGTTGCATATCACCTGGCTCTACCACCTCAGTTGCACCGGGTGCACGATGTCTTCAACATATCTCAGCTGAGGAGATACATGAATGACACGACACATATCATTGACCATAGGGAGCTAGACGTTGATGATGGGGCGACTTTTGCGGAGGTCTCAGTGGTGATCAAGGATCGACAGGAGCGGGTCCTACTTGGGCGATCAATTCCTCTAGTGCGCATCAGATGGAAGCACGGGAACCTCCAGGAGAGCACTTGGGAGCGGGAGGCTCAGATGCGTGCTCAGTACCCGCATTTGTTTCCCTAGTTTATGATGTATCTTTACGGGGACGTAAAGCCCTGAGGTGGGAGTGATGTAAAGACCCGTAAATTTCAAGGAAATTTTTTTCTTAATTTTATTTGGAATTTTACAAGAACGTAGTTTCTGACGGCACCTGATTCCGAGGCCCGGTGTGCCCGGAATCATTTTCTGAAGTTTGGCTCGGGTACGTTCAGTGAACGAAAGAGCAAGTTTTTCTAACTTTTGAACCAGTGGTCAGAATCGAATTCTGAGGGCACCTATGGAATCGCAGCGCCTGTATTTTCAAAGAAACGCCATTTCCGGAGTAGCATTTGCTCGGGTGTGATTTTTAATTTTTGGGGTTAAGTTAAGAAATCAAATAAAAGTGGTGCAACACTTTATTTTATTTCACTTAAAGCCACTTAAAGTCACTTAAGACAGGTTAAGCGGATAGGGTGGAACCCAAAATATCCTACCCACTTGGTAGGATATTTGTGAGGTGGGTCCAGCATGAGCCCCACCGTTTATTTCCCTCAAAGTAACGCACCCGCAACCCCCTCTTTAATTAAAGTCAACCGTGCGTTTTTGTGGTTAAGAAACGCCCCTTTTAATTGGGAAGTTAAGTAGTTACAATTAATTCATCAAATTAATTTTTCGTTTCATAAATTTGAATTTCTATTTGTTGGCATCGGGAATAAAATAAGACCAACACTTGTTTTTGTTGGGGGGTTTCTTGTTGAGAGGATTTGGGGAATGCTCTAAAGCTTCAAGATCTTCATCCTCCTTCGCGAAGAACGTGAAAATGCGAAGAATGCGAACAACGCGAAGAACACCGAACCCTCGGAGATCGATGACGCGGCACCATGTACCGCGACGCCGATGATTCTCCTTCCACGATGCTTCTTTCGCGACGTTCCTTCCCCATGACAATCTTTGATCAACAACTGATTGAGGTAGGGGATTTTGGTTCTTTAATTATTCTTTGTGAATTCTTTTATCCTCAATATGGGATTAAATGGTGCAATTAAATCTGTGTTTTTTAAACCCTTGGAGATCGCCGACGTGACACCGTGTACCGTGACGACAGTGATGCACCTCCCACGACACGATGATCCTCTTCTTCCGCGACGGTCAATTCTGCGAAGAACTCTCATCTGACGACAACTACGAGGTAAGGGTTTTATTTGTGAATAATATTTATTCCCATGGTTGTTTCCTTCTAAAACAAAGAACCCAGATCAATGTTCAATTTTAATTTATTGAAATTGTGCCTTGTTATGTTTTCATGTGTTGATTATTATTCCCAATTGTTATCACCTAACGCGGAGGGTGCGGGCCAAACAAACACGGCCCGACAACCCTCCGCAGCTTTTCGTTGATGCGTGGGTTAACGGTGTTTACGAAATGGGATCGGAATGGCGATTGGAGGCCTTCGCAGCAAAGTTCGGATCCCGGGAGAGTCGTAGGCGCAAACCGCAGGAAAAACGGACCACTGGAGCGCGTCCGGTGGTCCGCGGAAGTTTCTACCAGCGCGCCACGCTGTCATGGCGGCTAGCAGCGGCCGACCGCCAGGAAGCGGCGGCGCCCGGCGCGCTGCCGGGAAGACCCGCCGTGGTGGAGAGAGCCGGTCCCGTGGCCGCACGGGACCTCGGGGAAGGGACGCGACCTTGCGCCGCATCTGGTGGCATGGAGCGGCCCCCGTGCGGGGGTCGCGGCTCCTTCGGCGCGGCCGCTCGGCCAGCGCCGAGCCGCCCAGACCGGCCAGCCGGGTCGCGCCCAGGCCGGGCCGGGCCGGTCGCGCCGGCCGGGCTGGGTCGCGCCCCGCTGGGTCAGACCCGGACCCGTGTCGGGTCGACCTAGTTCAAGTCGACCCGGTTCGGGCCGACCCAGGGGGGTTGGGCCGGGTCGGTCCAGGCCAAGACCCCCCGTTTTCGGGCCTCTTTCGGTATTTTGCCGATATCTTGGGCTACGGACCTCCGATCGACGCACCGTTAGCGGTGATACGATCCTTGGATCGAGACAATCGTTTAGGTATATTGCACTCAAGGTTTCGGAGTACTTTTTGTTTGGCCGGGTTGGTTCGTACACGAAACCAAACGGGCCCTCGGAGCGGAAACGCTTATAACTTGAGCTCCGGACGTCTGATTGACGTACCGTCGACTTTGATGGATTTCTCTTAGTGAGCAGGACTTTTGGATTACTCCGAATGAGATTTGGATGCACGTGGAGTACAGTCGGGTTGGTTTTTCCTTAAAAACCAACCGGGACCCTGGTGGAAAAAGCCAATAACTCTCAAACCAGGCGTCCGATTGAAGCGTCGTCTGCGACGTTGAGTTCCTATTTACGATACAGATCTTTTGGATACATCAACTCTGGATTATGTGTCAGTTGATGTATCATCCCCTCAGCTCGTGGAGCGGACCCTCCCGAACGAGCTTGATGTGTGCGGGAACCCTAGAGCTGGCTGCGTCTACGACGACAATGAAGATAGTATGGGAATCATCTGTGGTTTCGGTAGTGACCACTATGGTACTTTTTGGGATACATCAACTCCGGACTACATGTCAGTTGATGCATCGACCTCTTGGCTCATGGGGTAGACCCTCCCGGAACGAGCATGCTATGTGCGGATACCCTATAACCGATTGAGACTTGACGACTGCTCATCGAACGACTCGGTGTGTTACAGATAGCCTAGTGGGAAGCGCTTGGTTGTAGCAGCAGACCCACGGCGGAGGAGCGCTTGGTTGTAGCGGTAGACCTGCGGTACTCAACAAAAGGAGTACCTCTGGAGGCTATGAGGGGGAGCACTTGGTTGTAGCGGCAGACCCAGGACGGAGGAGCACTTTGTTGTAGCGGCAGACCCACGACGGAGGAGCGCTTGGTTGTAGCGGCAGGCCCATGACAGAGGAGCGCTTGGTTGTAGCGGTAGACTCAAGACGGAGGAGCGCTTGGTGGTAGCAGCACGGGGGAGCACTTGGTTGTAGCAGCAGACCCACGGTAGAGGAGCGTTTGGTTGTAGCGGCAGACCCGTGGTACTCAACAGAAGGAGTACCTCTAGAGGCTATGAGGGGGATCGCTTGGTTGTAGCGGCAGACCCATGGTGGGAAGCGCCTGGTTGTAGCAGCAGGCCCATAGTACTCGATCGATGGAGTAATACAGAAGTCCAAGGTTAGAGGGAAGCGCTTGGTTGTAGTGGCATACCCACTGTACTTGATGGAGAAGGAGTTTCCCAATAGCTATGGTTTCAACTTCATGATCGATCTTGTGTGGGTCATTGCGGGAGTTAGTACCTACCGATCCCTTTTGGGTCCGACAGCTTAGATGAATTAGTGGCTACATCTGATCATCTCTATCGTCTTAAGAATAAGTAAACCTGTGTGAGCTGAATCCTATTTTTCATTCCTTTGTGGATTGTGTTGTTCTATCCTGTGTGGATTTACGTTTTTCTTTCCAGTGTGGACAGGGTTGTACTTGAGCACGGATGTTGGAGCGTACTGGGATTGATGACTTAGGTATATGTATGGGCATATACCTAAGCAGTGTCGTATGTTACTTTGTGATTGTATCTTTCCTTTGTGGATTATCCTTTGTGGATTTTGGGAGACCTTCGGGGGTCTCGGGGTCCCTACTGAGTAGCTTATACTCACCCCTGCACGGGCTATGCCCGCACTACATTTTGTTGGTTGTAGACGACGGACAACACTGCTCGTGGTTGAGGCTTGCGGAGCAGGACGATACCTGGAGGTGGACCACTGGGCGGGATGTACTCGGAGCGGTCGGCTGGACTCGAGAAGGAGTGGAGGCTATCTGTACCCACCCTTCAGGTGGGATTTCCAGTGGACAGCTCGGCGTTGCGCCTTTACTTTACAGTTGCTGTGTTCCCTTCCAGTTGTACTCTACTTTCAGTTTGGGTTTGTATACTGGCCCACTTACTTCTCCGCACTTACTGTTGTACCAGCTTTTACTTAGTGTTTACTTCTTCTGCTTTCTTGCTCTATGGTGTTTGTTTACTTTACAGAGGCAATGCCTTCCCTTTTTATCGGGAATTTACGCCTTGGTGCTAGTCGCCAGCCCCTGGCCTATGGAAGGCAGGCTTGGGGTAGTCATGGCACGGGCCCCAAGGACGGGTCGTGACATACTTGAAGGAGGAAATCATGTAATCCGTTTATAAGTTTGGACCTATAATAAGAGGTGTTGAGGAGGTTATTTTCCCTTAGCAGTAAATCTAGTGGATGTGAGGATGTTTCAGGATCTATTGGAATTGGTTGGACATCCAAGGGAGTTTAAAAAAAATTCATGTTAAATTATTTTTGTTTCATCTATCTATATGTGATGACCAATAGATATTTTTGGAGAGTTTGTGACACCTGTGTGTGCAGGAGGTAGTTTGGATTCCTAGAATCTCCTCAACGATCTTTGAAGAATGTCATATTTTCGTAATGGTATGATTAGGGAGAGGATACATGAATCCTTTGGGGAATTAGTTGTAGTTGGGAATAGTGTTTTTGTAACACCCTGAGATTTTATGAGAAATATTATTTTAATTCCTTTGATGTCTTGTGTTGTATGTTACCCCAAGATTAGCTTTTGCTATACGCAACACCGTATTAGCTTACAGTATACGCAAACACTATTCTTGGCTTGTGTTGCATGCCAGAAGCAACCTTCCTCGATAGCGTGTGTTATACGCAATACCGAGTTTCACTAAACAATATATTACTATAATATTGTTATGAACTAGCCATTATGAATAGTAATACCCACTATTCAAAATTTTATAAATTTTATCTTTCAAAATGGACTTCAATTTTGGATTCGGAATATCGAAATTAGCCTAGAGTGAATTTTTGGTATTTTTATGAAAACTTTTTATTTTTGATGAATAGTGAAAACACTAGGTTACTATTTAAAAACTGATATTTTATTTCAATAATTATTTATTTTATTTAAATTTATTTTATGTCAAAATAGATACATAATATATGTAAGTTTAATTTAATTCGTTGCAGTCATTTTATAATAATTTTTGGTATATAAAAATTTTATTGAAATTTTTACCGTCATTTACCCACCTCTTATGAGCAATTGCAAATTTACATAAAACTTAATTTTACTGCTTCTGTGAGTTGAATTTCAAAAATCCGAGAGACACGGTTATTATCCATAAGGAAAATGTGGTTCATTGAGATGAAAATAATTTTTTGTGAATAGTAACTTTTAACTTTTATTTACCACGGTTAAAAGTAAATAGGGTAATTAAAGGTAAAAATGATATTATTTTTACCCTAACTCTTGTCCTAATTCAATTGGATAAGTGTAATTCGACAGGAAACAACCTTAGGAATATAATATTACCATTTAGGTCCACTTGGATTAGATTAGGACTTTTATTATTTTTTTAATTCAAAGAAGAGTTAAAAGAGTTAAAATCAATGTTTAATAACTAAAACATTTTTAATATAGAGTTATACATAAGATAAATTAGACTATAAATATTCATTATAAATATAAAACAATTTTATAAATAATGGTATTTTATTTATAAATTTGAGACATTAAATAATTTAATTTATTTATGACACAATGATGATGGAGTAATTACTTTATTAATGAAATATTAACATAATCGATGTTATAAATACCCAAATAAATGTAATTTGAGACTTTTTAGGAATTACACTAATTTCATATTTTAATATGACATGTTATTATTTATTAAATTAACTTTTTTTGATCTAATTATTCTGTTATTATTTTTACAAAAATAAATTACCAAATAGTGTCAAAATAGACATAAAATAGTTTTTAAAACAAATATTATATTATTAATTGATATTCTATTCCTAAAAATCTAAGGTTCAGCCAAATGACTTAGATAATGTTATATATATTTATAATGAACCACTTGGGGTTCTTTTGGCTTGTTATAGTAATTTTATTAACCATATAGTTTAAGAAAACAAGAAGACACGGTAAATGTTAAATTATTTTACTTAGAGTTAAATCTAAATGATAAGGTTAAAATAGTAACCTAAACTTGTCTAAAACCTATTGGTTGAGATTATTTCTACCCATCCCCACTTCATATTAGAAATAAATCAATTTGTAACAATTATAAACCTAATATGACTTTATTATAAAATACTATTTTATTTTTTTCCTAAGGTGCCCCTCTCCTCCCTTATAAAAGGGAACCTCCTCCCTCTTCTCTTTACACAATTTTAAGTCTTAAAGCTCAGCCAAACCCTAACAATTTCACTTATCAACTTCCCTAGAAAAATTTATAGAGGTTCTGGTCTCCTGAAAATACCAAATCTAGTTCCTTAAGAGGAATCTTAAAAGAGGTACGTCAAAGAAGAGGTAATCTCTTCTACCGATTCTTTCAAGTTTCTTTCTTCTTAAACTTCTTCTTGTTTAGTTTTTTCATTATAAAGTAATAAAATCAGTATCAATAATATACTGATATGTTATTATAAATATTAAACAACCCCATTTCACCTCCTATCCATCCAACGGAAAATGAAATCACCTCGTGTGCGTACGTACGGAATACCGTCTCCACGCCGTGGTGTAATCTGTTTTTCCACCACCACCTTACATGGATAGGTATAATGGTGTAAATAATAACTATATATGGTTATTATAACATCATACTGATTCTGAGATATTATATCATCCACTCTAATTCCATTCAATAATTATGGTAATGATATCATCGCTCGTGCGTACGTACGGATTACCGTCTCCACGACGCGATGAGATTCATTCTCCATGTTAACCATTCATGAATGATTATAAAGTATATATAATGAATAATAATGAAATATATGACATAATAAATCTACTGGATTTATTTGTGTATATATATATATATATGTCATCTACTTACTTCCATTCAAGTCAAAAAGGAAAGGAAAACAGCATTCATGCAAACGTACGGCCTATCGTCTCCATGAACGATGTATTTCATTTCATTCATCTATCTATTATATATATATATATATATATACTGAATATATATGATATATAAATCATGATTTACATTATGGAAGTAAGTAAATCATGATATAATTAATAATAATATCAAGAACAACAATCCCAAACACGTACGATATATAAAATGATTTTAACCAAAACGCTACTTTAACATGGAATTTACAAAAGAACGGGTAATATAAAGTCATAAATGAACCATATATGATATCATAACAATGAATATGATTCTGTAATAAGTCAATGACATTATTTAAATCATTCTACCGGAGTTTCAGACACGTACAAAGCATATCGGACCTAAGGTAAAGGATAACTCTTCCAATCTCATTCTATCTGAGATTGTTTAATCGTAAGTATTTACTGGGGTCATATTTATCATCCACATCCATGTTTCCTCAATATGGATTGTTATTTCTATCCTCCTAAAATTTTTTAAATCCAATTTTATACATTGGTGAGTTTTTATTAAAATAAATGAAAGGAATATTTTGTCGTACGAGGTACTTTTTGAATTTTCTGGCCAAAGTACGAGAAGAATGTTTTTTTAACATATACGGCATGAATAGTTTTTTATGATTTCATAGAACATTATTTCCATGAAGCTTACTTTACAAGTTTTCAAGTTTATTTTTAACTAACTTTATTTAGTTTAAAATTGTATGATATGTTAAGAAAAAAAATGTTTTTGAAGTAGAAAGGATATTTTCCTCAAGAATGAAGTTCAAGTGTTTTATCAAAATTATTTTCCATCTAAGATAATATAGGGTTCTGTTTCTATCCCAATTTTTACATTGATTTGATTATGTTATGATGGAATTATTTTTATGAAGTCCTTTTATCTTAATTATGATGGAATAATGTTTAAGGATCCCATTTTTTACATGGGTTAGGCTATGATATATGATTTATGATTTTTTGGATCACATAAGAATAGTTTCATTATGAGATAGGTGGGACCAATTTCTCCCTCTAATTCATTGGGTAAAGATTTATATCTCATTATATAGACATGGATGGAATGGTAAGTTAATCTGGTTTAGCGATACAACACTGGAACGAGGAGTGAACACAATTCAGAAAGGGTCTTTGTCCCCTAAGATGATCTTGGCAGCAATACCCTGGCTAATATGGATATCATATCATGTGCTTAACAGTTTCCCAGAATTACATGTTTTATTTCCATGCTATTTTATCATGATTTATGTTATTTTATGATATATTCCTTACGTACTTCCAAGATTTATGTCATTGCTCAAGATTTTTATGTTTAGATTTTATGTTCATGTTTTTTCATTCAAATGTTTATGGATTGTTTTATGTTCCATATGTTTACCCTTACTGATCATTTGAGCTCACCATTTTTATGTTTTCTTTTCCCCAGGATATAAGGAATGTTTTTAGGTAAGAAAAAAAGGGGAAGTTCTTTATGGGAGATATGGAAGATATTTCACCACGATTAGAAGATTTTGTTCTGAGTTTCCAAAGACTCTAAACTATTATGGTCCTTGGGTTTTTGTTTTTGTTATGTATTAAGTGCTCTGAAAAAGTAATGTAATGTCCATGTACGTCAGGTACGGGTCTCTAAAGTTGGTATCAGATGAACGGTTTAGTTAACATTTGGAAACTAGGATGCGAAAACTTTATTGAAATACCTAGAGATATTTCTAAGGTATGTCTAGGGATGTCCCTAAGGTTACGTATAAGTATAGGTTATAGCCATAGAATTATGGTAACAATCTTAGAATTTAACCTAAGATGATAGATATTGAAGGTAATCCACCTTCATTATGCTTTTTTCCTCTCACACTGTTCTTTTTGGGTTTTATAAAATGGATGGAAACAGGAATATTCATGATAATGGAGGATATGATGGACAATGGAATGATATTCTTCATGAGAAACCAAATGAAAATGGATCAAGAATTCCACATATTGTTATTATTCCTAATCAAGAATCTCATAATATGATCAATAATCTCAACTTTGGTAAGTTTCCCAACACATCTAATAAGAGAAAGATGGAGTTTCATGATGATCATAGAGGAAAGAAAGTTCAATTTCCCTCATGTAAATCATGTGGGAAGAGGCATCAGGGAGAATGTTTCAAAGGAACTGAAAGATGCTTTGGGTGTGGAAAAGGGAAAAAAAGCCAATAATTTTAATGTAAAAGGGTCAGTTAACACCATGGACAAGGATAATGGTATTGCTAAGACATCAACAACGGTTAAATGTTTTAAATGTGGAATATACAGGCATTATGCAGACCAATGCCCTAACGGAATGTGTCATGAAGAGAATCAGCATGGTCATATGGGTAGTATTTATGTGGATGATGATGAAGAGACAACAAATGATATATGAGATGAAAGAAATTATGAAGCTCAATCAGTGGTTTAAAAAGGTAGTGTAATGATTGTATGTTTATCAAGAATAATGTATGGTACTATGAAATAAAGAAAAATCTAAGGATTGTTACACTGTTGTCTTTCCTTGTGTTTT
The DNA here is from genome assembly GCA_963277665.1 of Viscum album. NCBI lineage: Eukaryota > Viridiplantae > Streptophyta > Magnoliopsida > Santalales > Viscaceae > Viscum > Viscum album. The sequence goes on from OY728160.1 coordinate 449,334,793, forward strand.
TTAATGTATATGATGAATGGTACCAGTAACCATGAAAGGTTCTTCAAATATTTTTGGAAGGTAGATGATATGTTCATAATAAAAGGATAAGGAGATAATGAGATGTTTGATAGTATTAATGAGCTCATGACTGGTATAAGGACAAAGTGATATCATGGTTTGAGTATACAGAATTTTGGGATTTTGGTATGTGGAAAGAGTAAACTTTTGACAACATTCATGTTTTCACTAAGGTTCAATGAGTATTCATTTTTAGAAAGAATACATGATTAAGGAATTCACATGTTTGGAGTGTGACCAACAAGATATATATCTTATGATATAGGGGCGATAAATGATTGTATTCAATGCTTGGTAGATGACCATTCTAGTAATTATTTTATTTATACTATGAAATTAGACAGAAGTATTTTGGATAAACCTAAATATTGGAATAGATTATGTTAGACATCAGATAGTACTATTTAAGGCTATAACTTTTTGTTATGTTATAATAGTTTAGTTTTAGAAAAAGGACAACTCGTAGGACGGGCGACAACCCATCACGTCGGACAAGGATGCGGGAATCGAACCCACAACCAAAGTGTGACAGGCCTTTATCACTAGCCTACATGAAGTCCCTGGTTTGTAGAAACTAGGTTTAATTTATTAATCACTATTATAGATGAAGTATAAGTCTATTTTAGCAACCATATACGATTAATATTAGCATATATGGACTTATGTATATTTAATAAATTTTTCTAAACTTTTTGCGATAGAAACAGATGGAATAACCTATCATTCTATCACATGATCTTCTAACACTTCACAAATGACAAATTCAACTTCATTTCTTTATGAGATGAAGTGGAAATTGTTCAAGGCATGAACAACGGTGATATTGTACCAAAATCAAGTAAGTATTTCTTTTAATTCAACAATTCTTCAACATTAGGGAAATGATCTTGAGAACTAAAAACGTTGTCCTAGTACCCTCATACCTGATGAATTAGATGGTACCTTAAATCATCACAAATTTATGGCTTTGTGATTGATGGATTTTTCATAGCCATGTTATCTACCACTCTCCATTAGAACTTGATGGTTAGATATCTTTTCCATATCCATATTTTCACCTATGTTGTCTTATGTGGAAACCTAGTGGTGAGTTACTTTGGGTGACCGTTATGATTCTAACATTCCTTTTTAAAATGAAGTTTTAGTATTCCTTTTTATGATGTGGGTTTCTATGAAAGAAACTTTCAAGTAGTGATCCATTTATAATCCCGACAAATTTCGAGGGAGAAATTCATTTTAACGGGGGTAGAATGTTACACCCCGAGATTTTATTAGAAATATTATTTTAATTACTTTAATGTCTTGTGTTGTACGCTACATAAAGATTATATTTCGCTATACACAACACCGTATTAGCTTACAGTATAAGCAAACACTATTCTAGGCTTGTGTTGAACACAAGAAGAAACCTTCCTCGATAGCGTGTGTCATACACAATACCGAGTTTCACTAAACGAGATATTACTATCATATTATTATGAACTAGCCATTATGAATAGTAATACCCACTATTTGAAATTTTATAAATTTTATCTTTCAAAATGGACTTCATTTCTGTATTGGAATATCGAAATTATCCTTGAGTGAATTTTTGGTATTTTTCTGAAAACTTTCAATTTTTGATGAATAGTGGAAACACTAGGTTACTATTTAAAAACCGACTTTTTATTTAAATAATTATTTATTTTATTTAAATTTATTATATGTCAAAATAGATTCATAATATATATATAAGATCAATGTAATTCATTGGAGTCATTTTATAATAATTTTTTATATATAAAAATTTTATTGAACTTTTTACCGTCTTTTACCCACCTCCGAGGAGCAATTGAAAATTTACATAAAACTTAATTTTACCGCTTCTGTGAGTTGAATTTCAAAAATCTGAGAGACACGGTTGATATCAGTAAGTAAAATGTGGTTCAATGAGATGAAAATATTTTTTGGTGAATAGTAACTTTTAACTTTTATTTACCACGGCTAAAAGTAAATAGGGTAATTGAAGGTAAAAATGATATTATTTTTACCCTAACACATGTCCTAATTCTATTGGATAAGTGTAATTTGACCAAAAACAACCTTAGGAATATAATATTACCATTTACATCCACTTGGATTAGATTAAGAAATTTATTATTATTTAATTCAAAGAAGAGTTAAAAGAGTTAAAATCAAAGTTTAATAACTAAAAAAAATTTAATATAGGGTTATACATAAGATAAATTCGACTATAAATATTAATTATAAATATAAAACTATTTCCTACATAATGGTATTTTATTTAGAATTTTTAGACATTAAATAATTTAATTTATTAATGACACAATGATGATGGAATAATTACCTTATTAATGAAATATTAACATAATTGATGTTATAAATACCCAAATAAATTTAATTTGAGACTTTTTATGAATTTCAATAACTTTTTAGGTCAATATGACATGTTAGAATTGATTAAATTTACTTTTTTTGATCTAATCATGCTGTTATGATTTTGAAAAAAATCAATTACCAAATAGTGTCAAAATTGACATAAAATAGTTTTTAAAACAAATATTATATTATTAATTGATATTCTATTCCAATAAATCTAAGGTTCGGACAAATTACTTATATAATGTTATATATATTAATAATGAACCACTTGGGGTTCGTTTGGATTGTTATAGTAAGAATATTAACCATATATTTTAAGAAAACAAGAAGACACAGTAAAGGTAAAATTATTTAACTTAGAGTTAAATATAAATGATAAGGTTAAAATAGTAACCTAAACTTGTATAAAACCTATTGGTTGAGAGGATTTTGACCCATCCCTACTTCAGATTCAAAATAAATGAATTTTATACTATTATAAACCGAATATGACTTTATTATAAAATAATATTTTTTGTTTTTCCTAAGGTGCCCCTCTCCTCCCTTATAAAAGAGCACCTCCTCCCTCTTATCTTTACACAATTTTGATCCTTCATGCTCGGAAAAACCCTTCCCATTTCACTTATAAACTTCCCTAGAAACCTTATAGAGGTTCTGGTCTCCTCAAAATACCAACTCTAGTGCCTTAAGAGGAAGCTTAAAAGAGGTGCATCGAAGAAGAGGTAATCTCTTCTACCGATTCATTCAAGTTTATTTCTTCTTAAACTTATTCTTATTTAGTTGTTTCATTATAAATTAATAACATCAGTATCAATAATATACTTATATTTTATTAAAAATATGAAACAACCCCATTTCACCTTCAATCTATCCTACGGAAAATGAAATCACCGCGCGTGCGTACGTACGGAATACCATCTCCACGTCGTCGTGTAATCTGTTTTCCCACCACCACCTTACTTGGATGGGAATAATGGTGTAAAGAATAACTATATATGGTTATTATAACATCATACTGATTCTGAGATATTATATCATAAACTCCAATTCCATTCAATAATTATGGTAACGATATCATCGCTCGTGCGTACGTACGGATTATCGTCTCCACGACGTGATGAGATTTATTCTCCATGTTAACCATTCAAGAATGATTATAAAGTATTTATAATGAATAATAATGAAATATATGAAATAATAAATCTAATGTATTTATGTATATATATATATATATATATTTCATCTACTTACTTCTATTCAAGTCAATAAGGAAAGGAAACAGCGTTCATGCGTACATACGGCCTACCGTCTCCATGAACGGTGTATTTCATTTCATTCATCTATCTATTATATATATATACTAAATATATATGATATATAAATCATTATTTACATTTTTGAAGTAATTAAATCATGATATAAGTAATAATAATATCATGAACAACAAGTCTGAACACGTACGATAAATAACACGATTTTATCCAAAACGCTGCTTTAATATTGAATTTACAAAAGAACGGGTAGTATAAAGTCATAAGTGAACCGTATATGATATCATAACAATGAATATGATTATTCAATAAGTCAATGAAATTATTTAAATCATTATACAGGAGTTTTGGACACGTAAAAATCATATCGGACCTAAGGTAAGGGATAACTCTTCCAATCTCATTCTATCTGAGATTGTTTATTCATAAGTATTTAATGGCGTCATATTTATCATCCATATCCATGTTTCCTCAATATTTAATATTATTTCTATCATCGTACTATTTTTTAAATACAATTTTACCCATTGGTAAGTTTTTATTAAAAGATATGAAAGGAATGTTTTGTCATACAAGGGACTTTTTGACTTTTCTTGCCAAAGTACGAGAAGAATGTTTTTTTAACTTATATGGAATGAATGGATTTTTATGATTTCATAGAACATTATTTCCATAAATCTTCCTTTACAAGTTTTCAAGTTTATTTTTAATTAACTACTTTTTGTTTAAAATTTTATTATATGTTAAGAAAGGAAAATGTTTTTGAACTAGAAAGCATATTTTCCTCAAGAATGGAGTTCAAGTGTTTTATCAAAATTATTTTCCATCTAAGATAATATAAGGTTCTATTTCTATCCCAATTTTTACATTAATTTGATTATTTTATAATGGAATTATTTTTATGAAGTCCTTTTATCTTAATTATGATGGCATGATGTTTAAGAATCCCATTTTTTACATGGGTTATGCTATGATATATGATTTATGATTTTGTGGCACACATACGAATGGTTTCATTATGAGATGGATGGGACCTATATCTCCCTCCAATGCATTGGGTAAAGATTTATATCTCATGAGATAGACATGGCTGTAATGGTAAGTTAATCCAGTTCCGTGATATAGGACTGGAACGAGGAGTGAACTCGATTCAGAAAGGGACTTTGTCCACTAAGATGGTCTTGGAAGCAATGCCTTTGCTACTATGAAAATCATATCATATGATTAATAGTTTTCCACAATTATATGTTTTATTTCCATGCTATTTTATCATTATTCATGATATTTTATGATATATTCCTTACTTAATTCCAAGATTTATGTCATTGCTCAAGATTTTGATGTTTAGATTTTATGTTAAAGTTTTTGCATTAAAATGTTTATGGATTGTTTTATGTTCCATATGTTTACCCTTACTGAGAATTTGAGCTCACCCTTTTTATGTTTTCTTTTCCCCAAAATATAAGGAAAGTTTTTAGGTAAGAAAACAAAAAGGGGAAGTTCTTTATGGGAGATATTGAAGATCTTTCACCACGATTAGAAGATTTTGTTTTGAGTTTCCAAAGACACTAAACTATTACGGTCCTTGGGTGTTTGTTTTTGTTATGTATTAATTATTCCGAAAAAGTAATGTAATGTCCATGTACATAAATTACGGGTCTCTACAGTTTTACCCTAGACAACTATCCATGTAAAGTGGATAGTTCAGGTTATGGTGAACATGCTTCGGGTTTCATGTCAGTTTTGATCCACAGTGGGGAGGTTCATCTTCCATATGTGGAGTTTTCATATCAGGATGATTACCACACCACCACTAGAGTATCACCTTTTGGAGGACATGTATGAGGGGACTTATTGAACACTTTGATATTGGTCAGATCTAGAAGGTAATGGTATTTGGGTCCTATTTTTAGTTCTATTGATGGTTTTTTAAGGGTGGATTTCATCCAGGGGTAGATGAGGACTACCTAGAAAACATCATGAGTCCTTTTTGTACTAATTGGAGAGACCTTTGGTGTTAAATAATTTTGGAGTCTTATCCAAGGTGTTAGGATATCTCTAAGTTTCTTATTCGCTTTCTTCTCCTACTGATATGTTGTGTTCGCAATTTGGTTACCACTTAAACCTATGACCACTGTAGTTTTGGTTTTCTTGGTGTTCTCCAGATGTAGTATATGAAGAGGTACCTTCATGATTCATGATACAATATTGACCTGAGAAAGATAGGCTATGAGTGTAGAGTTTCCTTTTTCAAGGATCCAATGGTGTTGAGAACCAGTAGAGAAAGACCATTTGTGGGTGAGCATTTTCCTCAGACGTTTTTTTTTGTTGACAAAACCGGAAACCATCAAGAGATACAGTGGGAGTTATAGACCCAATTGAGAGAACATTATCCCTACCATTTTCTTAGTTTGTTATTTTTAGGGATGAATAGACTTGAAGGAGGAAATAATGTAATATCACATTTTTATATAACAATTATGAATATTTCTTTGAATATTTTGGTAGCCAGGAAAAAATATGGCATGAGATTCCAAGGCCCAATGATCGAAAAAATAATTTTGGAAATATATTAATCACTCAAATGCAGTTTTCTGGAAAAAGTAAAATAAATCTCAAATGTAGTATTAGTTCAGAAATCTAAGACCATCATTAAGTTTAGAATGTGGGGTTTACCCTAGTAAAGACATAATCTTTTCCAACATTGGATTTATGTGAAAAAATCATCATGAGAAAAATTAATAAAATAAATAAACTTATTTATTTATCTTATTACATTGAAACAATAACTTAACTTTTCTTCTATAAATACGTAGTTATAAACAATTACATGGGTTAGTCTCATAACCCTGATAATTGTTAATAGAGTGTATAAGAATTCTGGAATGCATCGAGATCATGGATCAAAAATCAGAGTACCGTAAGTATTTCCAAAGATAATGCAACTTTTGGATCCTATAAATGAAAATGGTGTTCAATATTTCATCATCAGTGATTGATCCAAATCAATGTAGGATGTTTTTTATGGATTTATCCTTATTTGGTTATTCTAATAAAAAACATGCATCAATAAACTAATGGATTGATTTTTGGATTGATCGTATTGTGGGTACGGGTTTTTTGTCCATGATTTGGGGGATAATTATTATTCTATTTGATTTATTTTTTTATCAACATTATAATAGAGACAGATCATGTCTGATCTGAACATGGCTAGGGTTCATTCCCAATTATTTTGTTTCATGGTTTTCTTCCCCCATTCTACATGTGATCATCATCCGTGTTTCTTTTGGTTTATGGTTTGATGAATAACCAAAAATCAATTGTTGTGCATTCAATATCTAGAGAAAATAATAATTTACAAGGATTTAGTTTTATGATTGGAGGTAGAATCACGCTACGTGATGGTGGTGGGTGGTTGGGGTGGGATTGGAGACCCCAAGCTCCATTTTGGTCTGAAAAAGATGAGATGTGTAATGAAAACCAATTCTCGAGCTATTGAAATGGATGAAATATGGCCAACAATGATGAACAGGCTCACACGGATCAAGATTTACATTCTTCAGCATGTTTTGTGGTAGATACATGATAATTGGGAGGCTTGGATGATTAATTGGGATGAGACCCCATGGGTTCTATGAAAAACCATACTACATAGTGTGTAGTGTTATAAACAGACACTATGTAGTCCCTTTTTATGTGGTGATAGGGTTTCAATGTAGAGTTATGTATTATGTACCATGTAAAATGTATCGCATTTCGTATAACCCTTACATGACTAGATCGGCATGTACAGGGGTACACACCCTAGAGGCTATGTAGCGTTACATGTCGTGTGTGTGAAAATTCACATAGCATGTAACACATGGAGGATTTCTTGTTGTGGATAGGGAATATATTCCCAAGAGGCTGGGTAGCATTACATGTCATGTAGTCTATTCCACACGCCATATGCACTTAGCTACGTGGATCAACAAGTATAGGGACTACAAGTACAGGATATCATTTGGCCCCACACACCATGTATGGCAGTATACACTCTATGTACATAGGAAAGTATATGGGAAATGATGGCTATATATCACGTGAAATTCGGGACACCTACATGTTGTGTACTTCAGAGACATTCAATGTATATTGTAAAGTGAATTTCATGTGGTCATGAGACACAAGTAGTTCCAAGATTAGTGAGACATGCCATGTACCCCCAGGGACATGCCATGTACTCCTTTAGGGATAGTTTAGATTCCTTTTTATTCTCAACTCAACTTAATTGTGAGTTTGTGTGAGATTACTCAAACTAGTATCATTTGAGTGAGTTATCCTAGTCCATTACTATGAGGGTTTAGTGTAGTATCCCATTCTCCCTATAATGTGTGATCCTTTTACATCTTCTTAAGGATCTATAAAGTTAGGGAGAGTTTCCTTATTCTGGATTGAGTAGTCTTAGATCACTTCGACTATGGACTTAGTGGATTGGAACATGTATCCCTATGAGAGGCCCAGAGAGATCCTCATTTTATTTCATGTTTCCTTAGATTGGGTTTGTTGGAATTGACATAACTAATGTTTATACGGGTATCAATACCCAATCTATGAGGATATTTCTAGTAGGTTTTAGTGCCCCCCATTGATTCCTAGGCAGTGACCCCCTATCTGTGTATCGATATATGGTCTTTCTAATGGGGTATTATTCCGATATAATTTATATCTAGAAATAGTCACCTCAGTATCTAGTATGAATTTATTTTAATTGATACTTAATATTCATGACCTCTGGAATGAGTGTCATCAGTGTCAGTATAGCTAAGGGATAGGTTTTCCCCTAGATGAGCATGTTCTCTTGGTTTTATGCCATCTAGGATGGAAGGAATTGTGGAGTGAGATCTCCAAAATGATAATTATCTTGAAACCCCATAACAGTTCTATGGCTATCAATGTTTATGACCATGTGGTACGTGGCGTAATTCGGAGTATATTTGGATGTTTTATCACCTCACCAAATGATTTACATATCTCAGGATGAGGTGACTAATCTTGATTCATTATGTTTGGTTATTTTGAGGTTTCCTACTATTTATTGTTATAATCACCCCTGAATGATATCTTCCCACTCATGTTATGTGTTATGAAGATTACTTACCATTTAACGGGGTCTGTGGGGGACCAGGATCAGGTGAATCTTAGTTTAGGATAGACAGACCGAGGTGTACACCTGTGTTGCATTTGAAAGCATTCCCCTCCTTCTGAGCAGGTCAGACATTATTTCTAGTTTTTGGTTGTCTTTTATTTGTCCCCTTTATAAGATTTATCATATTTTATATTATACTCTGATTGTGGGATCATATATTTATGCATTCACTATTATAAGTTGTTTTAAATTTCTACATTTTGTTAGCTTAGAGATGTGTTTGTGAGTATAGGGACTTAAGGATAATGCCCCACATGTGTGTAATATTCCTTCCTATCATTCGTCACCAGCTCATGGTGTATTGGATGTAGGATTGGGGTAGTTGAGACTTGAGCCCCATCATGTTGATTCATGAAAAACTAGGTCTCCATGAACCCCAACCCTTCCTGCTTCATCTCATTTGTCACGACCCATCCCCCGAGGCCCATGTCGTGACTACCCAAAGCCCCCCTTCCATAGGCCAGGGGCTGAAGACTAGCACCGATAGGAGTATTCACTAAAACCGGGAAGGTGTTTCCTTTATACCCTGTAAACACGCACAACCAAGAACACAAAATGATACGAACACAAGTCAATTGTATAGAAAAAAGTGTGCTGAAAGTAAAAAGGGCTCAAAATACAATCCCAACGGTAATAGTACAAGTACAACTAAAACACAATACAACTGAAGAAAAAGGAAGGCAGCTACTAGGTCATCCTCTGAGGTTCCAACCTGAAGGGTAGGTACAGATCACCTCCTCAGCACTCCACGTCCGCCCATCTCCTCTGTGTATTGTCACATCGTATGGTCTACCTTCAGGCCCAGTCTATCCCCGGTACCCTCAGCCTCGATCAGCACTATCCTTCATCTGTACCAAACACAACAAGGTGTCGGAATATCCTGTGTAGGGGTGAGTATAATGATACTTAGTAGGGACCCCGAGACCCTCAAGGTCTCACAAAATCCACCAAGGATAAACCACAAGGCATGAAATCAACTAACAACCCTACTTAGGTATATGCCCATACATATACATAAGTTATCAAGTATACCCATCTCAATCATGAGGAAACACAGAGTCCAACTCAAAATCCCAAATCTCAACTATTCCACAAAGGAAGGAACACCATGAAGGTATGTACCACACAGGTACGCCACACAGAAGAATACCACAAAGGTATTGACTCAGCTCACCCCAGGTATTTCTTAGGTACAGTAGAATAGATGATTAGATGTAACTACTGAATCATCTTACTCTATTAAGAGTCATACCCATGAAGGATTCCTAATCATCATTAGACCCAAGTAGGATCTCTACGTACTGACCCACATAGGATCGCTCGGTGCTGACCCACACAAGATTTCTCGGTGTTAACCCACACAGGATCACTCAGTGCTGACCCACATAGGATAGCTAGGTGTTAACCCATAAAGTATTGCTTTGTGCTAAACCACATAGGATCTCTAGGTGCTGACCCACACATGATCGCTTGGTGTTGACCCACACATGATCGCTATTCATTCTTCATGTCAGATCCAGCTACTGGGTTCCCACACTAAACTTGCTCCTCACCTGAAGGGCCCGCTACTTCAGCCACTGGTCGATACTCCAAATTCCATGAATTCCCACGATGATGTAACCCAAAGGGACACTACGTCTTAGTGGTCTCAACACAATAGATGGTGCGTCAATCGAATGCCCGATCCGTAAGTTATTAGCATTTTAGTCTCTAGGGCTCGGTTGGATTCGTGATCGATCGAACCCGACCGTATCACAACTTTATCCAAATCACAAATGGGTATACCAAAAGGACTGTCTCGCTCCAATTTTTATAGATCCATTGAGGGTTTTTCAAACATATGCCTCGTGACAATGTTATGGTCGATAGATCAAAAAAACTCATAGCTGGTCTGGGTATGGTCCGACCCGGCCCAACCCAGCCTGGGCTGATCCAACCCGATTTCGGTCGACCCAGCCCGCTGGGTCTGTCCCAGCCCACCAGGTCCTGCCCGCCTTATTCTAGGTGGTGCGGGGTCCGTGGAGCGAGGCGAGGCCGCAAGGGCGGCGCGGAGGCCGCGAGGGCGTCGAGGCCGTATGGGGCCATAGAGGGCCGCTGGGCGGCGAGGCCACGAGAGGGCGGAGCCCACGGGGGCCACAGGGTGGCGAGGCCATGGGGGCCCGGAGGCCGATGGATGGAGGAGGGCCGCGAGGTAGAGAGGCCGCGGGGACGACAGAGGGCCGCGAGGCGGCGAGGCCATGGGGTGGCGCAGAGGGCCACAGGGAGGCAAGGAGGGTCACGAGGAGGCGAGGCTGCGGGGAGGTGAAGGCCACAGGGCGGTGAGGCTGCGGAGCGCCGTGGAGGGTAGTGGGGTGCGAGACCTTGGGGTGCCGTGGAGACCGCAGGGCAATGAGGATCCTCGAGGCCGTCACAGCCGGTGGTGTGATGGCCGCCACATCCATTCGTCACCGTGGCACAAAGCCGTCCTCTTCCATTGCGAATAACACACCATTCAAGAAAAATGGGGGAGGGGTTGGGCAAAGTTTGTTTTCCCGCTCCCTCCATGTTAGATCGGTAGCAAGCGACTCAAAAAAACATTAATGAAGAACATAAAACCCTACAACCACCAACAATGATTATTCCCAAACCCTCAAAAGTAATAATCCTCGTATCAACTAGTTAGAGGGTTGATCAGCGTTCTTTATTTTAGAAGGAAAGAACATGGGAATATATAATCATACACAAGTAAACCCCTACCTCGGAGATTTGTTGATAGAGGTCACAAATAAAGAGATGAAGTCATTGGGGATAGAAGGACATCATTGACATCGGTGTTTCCTCAATCATCGGTTCATTTTCATTGAAGACGTTCCTAATCGGTGTGAGAATTATTCATTTGTGAGCACATTTTTCTTTGGAGAATGCGTTCTTCGTTGGAGAGAATAATCCTCCAAAAATTTCCCCTCTCCCAATTCCACTAAAATTAGGAATAACCAACTTATTAATTTAAATTATGTAGATTAATAATGTTGGCACAATTAAAAATTCTGACACATTTCATTAATTGTTGGTTGGCACTCAAAATTAAATGTGGTGTTAGCGTATTTAATTGTATCAATTTAATTGGCTCAAATTAACGGAGGAAAATAATTAATGAGGAGTTGAGTGGTTTCTCCCCCATTAAGAGGGTTCGTCTGGTCCCCGCCATTAATTTTAAATTGGGTGTTATAGGTTCGGTGGTCCCCACCTTCATAACACACATGTAGGAGGTTTTAGTTTAGGTGGTCCCCACCTTTAAACCATCCACATGGGAGGTTTCACCAAAAAGAAAAATAAAATAAAAGTTTATTTTATTTTATTTCTATTTCCATGAAAAACCCAAATTCTATCATTCAACCTCGTCCTACTGCAGTCGAGGTGAAGGTCCCCTTAAGAGAATACTTGCACTGTGAGTTCAACAGTGCACTCAGATTTCAATTCTGAGAACCGGTTTAAAAGTTACAAAAACCCGCTTGGAAGTTTACTGAACGTACCTGAAAACAAAAGTTTTAAAATTCATTTCGGGCACACCGAGCCTCATAATCACACATCATCAATTTTTTCGGACTCATAAAATTCTCATATAATTAATAAAATACCTAGAATTTCCAGGTCTTTACATTATCCCCACCTCAGGGCTTTGGATCCCTATAATCCACAACACAAACTAAGGAAACAAGTGGAGGTACTGAGCACGAATCTGAGCCTCCTGCTCCCATGTGCTCTTCTGAAGGTTCTCGTGCTGCTTACGAATGTGCACTAGAGGTATCGACTTCCCCTGAAAGACCTTGTCCTGTCTATCCTTGATCTCTACTAGAACCTTCGTAAAAGTCACCCCATTGTCAACGTTCAGCTCGCCGGGGTCGATGATGTGAGAAGGGTTGTGCATGTATATCCTCAACTGGGATAAGTGGAAGACGTTGTGCACTGGGTGCAGGCGGTAATCCACCTAGACAACTCTACTGAGGACCTGTAATGGTCCAATAAACCTCGGAGATAACTTGTCTCCTTTTCCAAATCTTCTTAAACCTCATCGAGGTGAGACCCGTAGAAAGACGTTGTCACCATCCTCGAACTCTATAGGTCGTTGCCTCCTATTGGCATAAGACATATGCCTTCTCTGTGTAGTCTTCATCCACTCCTAGATGATCTGCACCTTCTCTGTGGTAGCTCCTACTATCTATGGTCCCACCAGTGCTGACTCCCCTAGGTCAGTCCAGCATAAAGGTAATATGAAAGGTCGCCCATAAAATGCCTCAAAAGGTTCCATCCAAATTGAGGAGTGATAGCTGTTGTTGTATGAAAACTCCACCAAATTCAGGTGATCCTCCAATTTGTGACTGAAGTCGAGGACGCAATCACATATCATGTCCTTGATGGTCTAAATTGTTCGCTCAGCCTGACCATCCATTTGAGGATGGAAGGCGGTGCTCAAATGAAGTTTTGTCTCGAAAGCCTCATCCAACCCCTTCAATAGCTGGGAAGTAAAACATGCATCACAATTAGAGACAGTCATCGAGGTTACTCCATGTGTACTCACAATATTCTGCACATAGGGACATCCCAATATCTCCACTGAACCCTGCTCTCTGATCGATAGGAAGTGGGCCGACATGGTGGGTCAGTCAACAATCACCCAAATCGAGTTATGTCCCCTGGATGTACGTGGAAGTCCTATCACGAATTCCATGGATATCCCATCCCACTTCCACTCTGGGACCTCTAAAGGTTGAACCAAGCCTACTGGTACCTGATGCTCTACCTTCACTTCCTGACAAGTGAGGCACCAAGAGACAAACTCTGCAACTGATTTCTTCATTCCTGGCTACCAGTGCTGTTGTTGGAGATCCTATTACATTTTTCCACTCCTGGATGTACCGTTATAGGGGATGTGTGGAACTCCCTCATCAATTCTTCCCGAATTGACACCGGTACCATGGTATGTACTCTGAGGAGGATGAAGTGCTCTCCACCTTTAGAAAATCCATCAGGTGCTTGCCTTGTAGATATCTGAGTACGTCTAGCCTCGCAGTCAGCGTCCCCATGCGGCGCCTCCCTGACTCGCTGATGAAGAGGGAGAGTGACTGTAAGAGACTGAAGAAAAGATGCTCCATCTTGATCCAAAAAGGATATCTTAAAAGAGGCTAACTACTCTGTCACCTCACCTAGGAGGTGTATACAAGATCTCCGGCTGAGTGCATCTGCTACAATGTTCCCCTTACCAGGATTATAGACTATCTCGAAGTCATTGTCCTAGAGGAAATCAAGCCAACGTCGTTGTCTCAGGTTCTGGTCCTTCTGAGAAAAGATATACCTCATACTCTTGTGATCAGAGTACATTATAAAACGATCATCAATCAATTAATGTCGCCACATCTTCAAGGAGAAGACCACTGCTGCTAACTCCGGGTCATGGGTAGCGTAGTTCTTCTCATGATGTCTCAGCTATCAAGAACCATATGCGATCACTGCTCGCTCCTGCATCAGGACACATCTGAGCCCGGTCCCTGATGTGTCGCAGTAGTTTATGTACCCTACACCCTCCCTCGGCATCCTCAAGATGGGGGCACTAGTCAGCCTCTGCCTCAGCTTTTGAAAATTCCACTGGAATCTCTCCAACCAAATGAAGGGTTTTTCCTTCTTCTCCAATGATGATAAAGGTGCTGCAACTCTGGAGAAAACTGGCAAAATCCTCCAGTAGTATCCAGTCAAACCAAAGAAACTTCGTACCTCCATCACAATCATGGGTGTCTCCCAAGCATGTACCACCTCAATCATCGGTGGATCTACTACAACTACAGCCTCCAATATGACATGTCATAGAAAGTGAACCTATCGGATCCAAAATTGGAAGTTCGAGAGATTACCATAAAGTTGGTGCTCTCGAAGTGTGTCCAGTACTACCTGCAAATGATAGGCATGCTCCTCCTCAGTAGCTGAGTAGATCAGAATGTCGTCATTGAAGACAACTACAAAGCGATCAAGGTAAGGACGAAATATCCTATTCATGAGTCCCATGAACACTTCTGGAGCGTTGGTTACACTGAATGGAATAACCATGAACTTGTAATGGTCGTACCGACATCTGAATGTCATCTTCTGCACATCCTCGTCTCGTACTCTGTGCTGGTGATAGCCTGATCTGAGGTCTATCTTTGAAAACCACCGTGCTCCCTTCAGCTGATCAAAGAGTACATCAATCCTCGGATGTGGGTACTTGTTCTTCACGGTCACCTGGTTTAGGTGCCGATAGTCAACACAAAGCCTTTAGCTCCCATCTTCCTTCATGGAGAACAAAATTGGGGTTTCCCAAGGAGAAACAATGGGCCGAATGAACATTTTCCCTGTAAGTCCTCTAGCTGTACTCGTAGCTCACAAAGCTCCACAGGAGCCATCCGATATACTCGTGTAGATATTAGTGTCGTCCCAGGGTACAATTCAATGTAAATGTTCCCTTCTCTGCGAGGAGGTAGACCCGGAACATCATCAAGGAAAACATCTGCGTACTGGTCCACCACTACAGGATAACTCGGAGTCTCCACATCAACTGCTCTGAGGGTAAGGTTATCGAACTGATGAGTGATCGGATGCACTCTCTTCCAGGTAATTCCATCATGTGCTATAAAGGCTCCCTTATCTCTGGTGAAGGTAAACCTGATCCCATTCGTGTGGAAACCCCACACTTTGTGCCCAATACAGTCAATCTGAGCATGGACTCTAGATAACCAGTCCATGACCAAGATGAAGTCGTAAGGCCTTGATGCTTCTACTAGGAGATCCCACCTGAAGATATCGCCTCCTAGAGTAAGCTTGCACTGCCAGCACCAGTGTGTAATAATCGAATCTGCTATCGTATGAGTCCCTAGCCGTAAGGATCGAGCCAATGACTCCATCGAAATCTTTGAGCTCCGAATGAGGGTAGTGGAAATAAAATAATGAACGGAACATGTGTCTATAAGTACTGCAGCTAAGGTGGAGTAGACATAGATCGTACCTTATATCATCTTTGGAGAACCGTGATTGTAGGCCTCTGTTGCCTAGAGATGAGCTCGCCCCTATCCTCCTACTCTCTGGGGTCCAGGTGGACCACCTGGTGGTGGTGTCGGTAACATCTTGAATTTTCACCCACCACCACTTGCGCGACCAGCTCCTTTGCCACGTCAAACTGCTCCCAGCGGACCTCATCGGTCAAACCTATGTCTCTACCTGGGCATTCCTTAGATCGTCTGCTGATCATATATATGGCGGGTCGGACAGTCACGGGCCATGTGACCCTACCCGCTGCATGCATAACACTTCCCTCTCCTGGCATGACTGGATCTGCCTCAGGTGCCCCACACAACCGGCCCTGAATCCTGTGGTTGTCCACCTGTAGGTCTGGTCCTCTGGGACCTCTGCGATATCTGTCTCATGCCAGCTGTAGAAGACTCTGCTATGTGATGACTGGTTTTGGGTCTCACTAATGGTGATTGCTCAGCAAGGAAACTCTCTACTAAGAGGGTTCTCTCTAACACCCCCGCCTGTGTCGGGATGCTAAGAGAAATCATCGAAGCCCTGATCTCCCATCTGAGTCCCTGCTCAAAGGTCCGAGCCATTAAGAATGGGCCACGCACCATATCTGTAGATTAGTGTGAGAGGTCGGTGAACCTCGTTGAGTACTGAGCCATAGTCATGTTTACCTGCGGCAGACGAAGAAGCTCATGTATGTTCAATGCGTGAAGAGTCTCTGGAACAAACTCTACCCGAAACAGGATCTCAAAGTCTGCCCAAAAAAGATTCACCTCGTTGTGATCCTAGATAATAAATCTCCACCCTCTGCCTGCTGCTGCCTGTAGAATACTAGCTGCAAGGATCACCATGAGATCAACTAGTTTACCTATCAGTCGGGAAACACTCACCATGGGCTTCAGCCTATCCTCACTGCATGTGGGTCCATCTCTCCCCTAAAACTGGGTGGCCTATGGCACTGGAACTCATGCAACGCGCTCAAGCGGCATGCAGCCTCTGCTACTGGGGCTGGTGGCATTAGTGGCCCAATTGGTAATGGTACCGTTGGTGCCTCCGCTAGTGCCTCTACTGGAAGAGGGCCATGCACTGAGGCATCATCGCTCAGTGGGCTATCAGCGCATACTACATCTGAAACCCTATCTGGCCGTCTGCATGGAGGAATCCTTATAAAGAAACAGGTGCGCCACAGTCAATAAGTTATACCCGGTGAGATGACTCAGAGAGATCACAAAGAAAACTCTTGAAAACACACATGCAATCAATGTTTTTGTATACTAAGTCAGAAATCATAAGTCAAGGTCCTGGTATATGGATACATCGGTCGCTGCACTAACACTGGATTCCCTAAACTGATAACCATACTCACTACACTTAACACTATTGTTGTTAAAAGAAGGATCAGAGTCCTATTTTCTATGGTAGAATTGTCTCCTCTGATAACAATTTGTCATGACCCGTCCCCCGGGGCCTGTGTTGTGACTACCCCAAGCCTTCCTTCCATTGGCCAGGGGCTGGCGACTAGCACCGAAAGACGTATTCCCAAAAACCAGGACGACATTTCCTTTATAACCTATAAACACACGCAACCAAGAACACATCAAGATAGGAACACAAGTCAACTGTATAGAGAAAAGAGTGTTGAAAGTAAAAGGGGTTGGAATACAAGCCCAACAGTAATAGTACAAGTATATCTGAAACACAATACAACTGAAGAAAAAGGAAGGCAATTACTGGGTCTTCCTCTGAGGTTCCAACCTGAAGGGTATGTACAGATCACCTCCTCAACACTCCACTTCCGCCCGTCTCCTCTACATACTGTCATACCATATGGTCCACCTCTAGGCCCTGTCTAGCCCTGGTACCCTCGGCCTCGATCAGCGTTGTTCATCATCTACACCAAACACAACATGGTACGGGAATATCCCCTGCGGATGTGAGTGTAACGATATTTAGTAGGGACCTTGAGACTCTCAAGGTCTCACAAAATCCACCAAGGATAAACCACAAGGCACGAAATCAACTGACAACCCTAATTAGGTATATTCCCACACATATACCTAAGTTATCAAGTATACCTATCTCAATCATGAGGAAACATAGAGTCCAACTCAAAATCCCACATCTCAACTGTTCCATAAAGGAAGAAACTCCACGAAGGTAAGTACCACACAGGTACGCCACATAGAAGAATACCACAAAGGTACTGACTCAGCTCACACTATGTATTTCTTAGGTACAGTAGTAGAGATGATTAGATGTAACTATTGAATCATATTACTTTATTAAGAGGCATACCCACGAGGATCCCTAATCATCCCCAGACCCACGTAGGATCTCTAGGTGCTGACCCACACAAGATTGCTCGGTGCTGACCCACAGAGGATCGCTCGGTGCTGACCCACACTGAATCGCTCGGTGCTGACCCACACTAGATCTATAGCTACTGAAACACACAGGATTGCTTAGTGCTGACCAAAACAAGATCTCTAAGTGTTTACCCACATAGGATCTCTCAGTTTTGACCCACATAGTATCACTATTCATTCTTCACATCACAGCCAGCTACTGGGTTCTCGCACTAAGCATGCTCATCTCCGGGAGGGTCCACTCCTCAAGCCACTGGTCAATACTCCAACTGCCACGAAGTCCCATGATAAGGTAACCCAGAGGACTTCCATGTCTTAGGGGTCTCAACGTAGTAGATAGTGTGTTAATCGGATGTCTGGTACTTAAGTTATTAGCCTTTTAGTCCCACGGGCCAGGATGGATTCGTGCTCGATCCAACCCGACCGTATCCCAAAATTATCCAAATCTCAAATGGGGTATACCAAAGGTACCGTCATGATCCAAGTCTTATAGATCCACTGAAGATCTGTCAAACGGATTCCTGGTACCAATGTTATGGCCCATAGAGCGAAAAAATTCATAGCCGGTCCGGGTCCGGTCCAACCCGGCCTGCCAGGTCTGGCCCCGCCCGCGCTGGGTGGCGTGGAGTCCTCGGAGCGGTGGGAGGCCTCGAGGGAAGCGCGGAGGCCACGAGGGAGGCGCAGAGGTAGCGAGTGCGGTGAGGATAGGGGGGACAGAGGGTCGCGGGGTGGCGAGGTCGCGGGGGCTACGAGGCCGCGGGACGACGGAGGTCGCGGGGGTCGTGAGGCCATGGGACGGTGGAGGCCGTGGGGGCCGTGAGCCCGAGGGATGGCGGAGGTTGTGGGGTGGCGATTCCACGAGGGTGGAGAGGCCACGGTGGCCGCAATGGTTGCAAGGCCATGGGACGGCAGAGGGTCGCGAGGCGGCGAGGCTGTGGGGCGGCAGAGGGACACGAGGGGGCAAGGCCTTGGGGCGGCATGGAGGGCCGCATGGTTGCAAGGCGGCGAGGCCGCCGGGCGGCGAGGCCGTGGAGTGCCATAGAGGGCCGTGGGGTGGCGAGGCCATGGGGAGCCACGAAGGCCGTAGGGCAGCGAGGCCGCAGGGCATCGCCGAGGCCGCGGGGTGGCGAGGAGCATTGGGGCTGGCGCCTTTATCGCAGACGGCAGTGTTCCAGCCGCCGCATCCATTCATCGTTGTGGCACAAAGACACATTCATCTATTGCGAAGAACACACCATTCAAGAAGAACGGTGGAGGGGTCAGTCCATGTTTTTTTGGACTGCACCCTCCGCATTAGAAAGATAGAAAGAGGATCAACAAAAACATGATTGAAGAACATCAAACCCTACAACCTCCCGTAATGATTATTCCCAAACCTGCAAAAGAAATCATATGGGGATCAACTAGTTAGAGATTTGATCCACGTTCTTTATTTTTGAAGGGAAGAACATGGGAAAATATAATCATACAAAACTAAACCCCTACCTTGGAGATTTTTCGACGGAGGTCGTGAGGAGAGAGACGAAGTCGTTGGGGATAGACAGATGTTAGTGACGTTGGTGTTTCCTCGATCGTTGGTTCCTTATAATTGAAAATGTTCCTCATCGGCTTGAGCGTTCTTCGTTAGGGAGCGCGTTCTTCGTTGGAGAACACATTATTTGTTGGAGAGAATAATCCTCCAAAAGGTTACCCTATCCCAATTCCACCAAAATGAGGAATAGCCAACTTATTAATTTAAATTAAGTAGATTAATAATGTTGGCACAGTTAAAAATGTTGAAACATTTCATAAATTGTTGGTTAGCTCTCACAATTAAATAGGGTGTTCGCATATTTAACTGTATCAATTTAATTGGCTGAAATTAATGGAGGAAAAGAATTAATGGGCAGTTGAGTGGTTTCTCCCCCATTAAGAGGGTTTGGGTGGTCCCCGTCATTAATTTCAAATTGTGGGTTTTAGGTTCGATGGATCCCACCTCCATAACACACATGTGGGAGGTTTTAGTTCAGGTGGTCCCTACCTTTAAACAATCCACATGGGAGGATTCATCAAAAAGAAAAATAAAATAAAAGTTTATTTTATTTTATTTCTATTTCCACAAAAAAACTCAAATTTTATCTTTCACCCTCGACCTACTAGGGTCGATGTGAAGGTCTCCTTAAGCGAATACTAGCACTGTGAGTTCAACAGTGCCTTCGGATTTCAATTCCGAGCACCGGTTTAAAAGTTACAAAAACCCGCTCGCACATTTACTAAATGTACCTGAAAAAATGTTTATAAATTCATTCAGGGCACACCGATATTTGGAATCAAGCACCATCAATTTTCACGGACTCGTAAAATTCCCATATAATTAAAAAATACATTTAATTTCTGGGACTTTAAATCATTTCCATAATAAATGCATGTCATGTACCCATTCACACATACATACCATGACCCATGCCTTTTACTTAGGTATTAGACTCCTCGAGGACCTCAAACCATCCTCGTATACTCAATGAGGTATATAAATTCATCCATACTCATCCCCATAGGCTCTATGTAGGCCAATCAATCACATTGTTCCATCTCAACAGAGTCTAGGGAGGCCATAATCAAGAACACCAACCCATCCCAAAAGAATATGGGGGTTCCACGGTCAAGAACACTGTACCGTCCCTATAGAATCTTGGGAGGCCACATAATATCATATTATACCATCCCTATAGACTCTAGGGAGGAAAAAAATAGTATAATATTCGATCAAAACATGTACAAACACAACCTATTTTGACACTTGATTCATGACGACCATCAGCACAACAAGAAAAAACCATCTAGATCATTTTTTTCCTTACATTTCATGTCAAGATAACCTATAATACTAATTATTGTCGCACCTTATCCCATAAACCCAAACACCATCATTCCACCTCATTTTGGCCTTTTCTAAACCCCACTGACACTTCCCAAGACAAAACACCCAAGCAGAATGCCCTACCATTATCACCTATACAAGGCTCTCATTCATAAATTCCAAGTATAAATAGTTATATGATTCACTAACCAAACTACTATGTAATTTATACCATTAACACTTTCCTCAAAAAATTACAAATATCTTATTCCAAAACCATTTACCTCATCATATATCACTACGCACATACCTAATACAAATCTCACTTTCATCGTTCTAAAGGCACACTACTAATACTCCCCCATTAAAGAGCCTATTACATTGATACAAACCTCACCCGCTCACACTAATATAAATAATCATATTTATCATAGGGATAAACTTACACCATCATGAAAATCATTGAATACCATTTTATACAAATGTCGTAAACTATTATGGACTGCCTACCACAAACCCAAAAAAGCTAATCCATCATGAGTGGCCACCAGAATCAAGACTAACATTCCAAATCCCTAAAACAAGTCACAAATTCTTCACAATAGGTTTCAAAAAATAATAACCAAATGTAAATAGGTACTTAAGGATAATATGGGTTTATAATTGTCGAGATGATTCCATTACAGCAAACAATTCTTCCAATGATGACATAATGAAGGAGAGGGAGAAAAAATCATCAATGGAGCACTTCATAGGTGTCTGGTTCATATAGGGTTATGAGAGAATATAGAGAAGTAAATAAGGGGATAGAGGGTAAAATATGGATATTCCCCTAAAAAAATCCTAAAATCATTTCATGATGTGAATGAGACTTTCATGCCATGACCGTTTGACACATAACACCTCTGAAGCTCTGGCATAATTTATTACGATGTGAAGGATTCCTTCACACTGTGAAACCCTTCATAAAGATATCAGTCAGCTAAAAGTATCTATGGGTCCTTGTGAATGCACCCTAAGCTACCATAACACCAGAGACAACCAAAAAAATCCATTTTATAAATATCTAAGAAAAACCTAAATTGTAATTCACCTAAACATTTTAGGTTAATTACATGCACAATATAAACTATAATGTCCCAAATGATTGTATAGTGATAGTGACAATTTTATATCCTTCAAACCAATATACAAATTCTAACCTAAATGATCCCCCAAGGACCATGAACCCTCTATTTAGCTCCCCCCAGGCACACATTTTTCATATCCACCCTCCCAAAACCCCTCCAAACACTCAACAACCTTCCAAACACTTCCAAACTATTGATCCCAAGAGAAATGTTTTATAAATTAATAATTAGTAGAAATTATTGAGACATAAGTTGAAGATTCTATATATTTAAAATTGAAGAAGAATCCTCTAGCATTTGATGTTTTTATATAGAAAAAGAATTTATTGTTTTGAAGAGGATATGTTTATTTTGTTAGATTTTATTATCAATACATAAATCATATTAAAATTCACCTAAAACAATGGTTACTATATAAGAGGAAGGTTTTTTGGATTTTAAGAATGATTTTGGAGGATTCTGGTTGAAATCAATAATACTTATGCGGTTGATCATATTTGAACTATAATTTTAAAAATTGTATGAGACTCCATGTGTAGTCTATGAGTCATTTTAGTTTGTTTATGAGTCATTGGAGACCTATATATGTCTAGTTTTGGAGAAAATGGGTCTTTTATGATTCATTGTCAATGATTTCTATGATTCATTTAATCCAATGAAAAATTATTTCAACATTGTGAATGAGTCATTTGATCCGACATAAAAGTCATTCAACTCTGTATATGAGTCATTTGATCTAGCATACGAGTCATTTCACTCTATGTATGAGTCAATTTCATTTTGTACCTGAGTCATTCCTATGAAAATGAAAGATCTTATGTGTCATTCATTTATATGTATGAATGATATTTTTTTCTGTATGTGTCAACCCCTTAATGAAAATTTTAAGTTATTAGAGGAGAAAAAAAATATTTTCCAAAATATTTATTTAGAAGAAAGTATTCATACAAACTAATGTAATTGCTATTTTTCAGGGATTAAACATACAATAATTGTATTTTTTTTACTCAATACAAGGTATAGGAATTTATTTATCATGAATAGGAGGGATAATGTAAATTAAATAGTATTAAATATCGTATATCCACATGGTAATGTTGTAGTTAGTGGTTCTGTGGAAAAGTGATCAGGAATGAAATTCAAAAAAATGGGAAAAGGAAGAAGAATAAGTTGGTAGAAGTTATAAATAGTTAGTTGACTATATTTAAAATTTTGAATTCAAATTCAAAGATCGGAATTCTCTCTTTTAGAAGAAAATATTTTTTTCATTATTATGAAAGATATATTAAATCATTGAATATAGTGAGAAGAGACAGCAAGGAAGAATAATTCATTATTGAGGATACAAAGTTAAGAATAATATTCCTTATAATATAATGTAGTGTGGGAGTGTTGTGTGAATTACAGTGCATTATATAAGATAAAGTATCTTTTGATAGTATAGGAATATGTAGAAATAATAACATTTCAATTACAATACAAATTTGTTTTCATCTGGTAAAATAATCCTCTATTGTTAAGATAATTTATATTATTATATATGTGTAAGATGTACATAAACAAAGTTAGTATACCTATTGTAACATGTGTACATAGATATTACCTACTCATTGTAACTCACATGTTGATACTAGTGAGTTATATAAACTTAGTGAAATATGAATTATTATAAGCATTAGCCTTCTCATTTTGAAAGGTGAACCTTGTAAATATTTTATTCCATTTTTTGTGATTGAGTGTGCTTGTTTTGTGATAGTGATTAAATTAGAACATTTTTACTGGTGGTAAAAGTTTATTTTGTTAAGAAAAATAAAAAATATTTTTTAATCATAGATTCACCCCCCATGGATCTCACTAGTGTTGAGGTTAATTTTAAGCATTATTAGAGATAGATTCCCTTAGTTTGTGATCTTCTATATAGAGTCTAAAGAATTGAAGTTTCTATTTGGTTGAAGTTCTAGTCCTTGAATTTATTTTTTTAATAATGTATAATCTTAATTTAGTGAACTAAAAATGGGTTCCTACCTTTTATGGAAAAAAATATAATATTTGGAAACATAGAAATTTTCTTTATTTACATTCCATCAGTTTAGATATCTTAGAAGATATTAATATTGAATTTCCTCCCCATAAAGATAATTTTTATATGTCAGATGTATGTAGAATGAATCCTGAAAATCATATACCTAATTGAAATAACATATTATCTTCCCTTTCATAGAAATAATTTTTTAAAGTTTAAGGAATTAAAATAGAAAATGGAATCTGGGATATGCTTGAAAATATCTATAAAGGTAATAAAAAGGTGAAGTGATAAAAAAAGATTTATAGACTAAAGTATAAATATCTAAAAATTCATGATGATAAAACTATACATATATTCTTTATAAGGGTGAATGAAATTTTGAGCACTAACATATGTTTTGGTGAGAAGTTGGAAGATTAAATAGTGGTAGATAAGATCTTAAACATTATTTGAGATAAGTTTGATTCAAAAGTCTTAGATTTAGAATATAGTGACCTAGGTACACTCACTATAAATTAATTAAATAATATTTGAATTTCTTATGAGATTAGAATATAAAATTCTATAAGGAAGAAGGGTAAGGTAGAAAAGTATATTTCCTTTAAATCTTCAAAACTAGGGAAGTAAAAAAAGGTGGTTTTTGAAGAGGAATCCAGTAGTTCTGATGATGATAAAGATGTACAATAGAATATTATTTATCTTATGTCCCCGATCTAAAGTAAGGTGTGAAAATAAAAGGTAAATATAAAGTAAATATCCCACTAAATTTCCTCAATTGTGGAGCCATTGGACACTTTGTACTAAACTATCCAAAATTGAATGATGGTAAAGATAGTGTTGATGAAGAATAAAGACTTATAAAATCCTTAAAGAAGAAGGAAGACATGTAAAATCCTATTTCTAAATCAAATATTAATATGTTTTCTAATCATAAAAAGAGATACTTCTTATATAAGTGAAAAGGAAGTGATCATAGTGAATATTAAGAAGAGGTTAAAACTTCTAGTGATGAAATTGATGAGAAACTATACATATCTAAGGTTAATGATAAAAATTTCTTTGGTGATGAAAGTATGAATTTTATAACTGATAAAAATAAATAGGTATAAATTTTATTTATATGTTAAAGTTGAAATAATGCCTCTCAAAAACAATAATACATTAAAATGATAATAAAGAGCTCAACAAATATGTCCAAATTACCAATAATAAGTAATTTGATCATGTAAAAGAAAAATAAAAATATTTAAAATTGATTAATGACTTATATAAGTTTCTTGATGATGCGAATACTTCTAACATCAAGATGGAAGAGAAAATTATGGATAAAGAGAATTATCTTGACTATATGAAATAGAAACTAGTCAAATCTAAAGAAAATCTGAACAAAAGTAGATTAGATTTCAAAGATTCTATTCAAGAATTTGGATTTTGTTCAATGAATAAAATATATTGTCAACTTCATCCAAAATAATAATCAAAGGTGTAAAATATTTATAAATTTTTTTATGAAATGTCTTAGAAGAATAATCATGTGAATAAGATGAATTTTGTGGATAAATATGGTGTATCTCAAAAATTTGTAAATTCTGGGTACCCAAACTTAAACTCAAAAAACTGATACATCTAGTGGAATTGAAAAGTTTGTAAATAATCTAATGTTTATGAAAAGATATTAAGATTTAAAAATATTTTTGTTCTCAAATAATCTTGGGCTATATACATAAAATAATCATATTTCTTTTGACCAATTAGATTTTAAGTATTTTTCTCAAAAAATAAAAGGTCTTTTAAGTGGGATGAATCCCCCTATATTAGATTTCTATATTTCTTATACGGATTACTTGAATAATAAATACATATAAGTATCAAAATCTAGACAACATATTTTCTACA
The DNA here is from genome assembly GCA_963277665.1 of Viscum album. NCBI lineage: Eukaryota > Viridiplantae > Streptophyta > Magnoliopsida > Santalales > Viscaceae > Viscum > Viscum album. The sequence continues at coordinate 449,360,980 of OY728160.1, forward strand.
AATATAAGTACGGTTTCTATGGTTTTTATTGGTATGATTAATTATTTAAGAGTATAGAAGATATGATTTGGTTTAATTATGAATAACTTAATGATCTTATTAATATAGGGAGGCATGTTTTTAGGGGGATTTGGCCCACTCAAAAGAACAAAATTTATCAGATAACATAAAATTCTGAACAAAAATCATGTAACAAGTTTGAAGTTCTTAACAAAGAATTTGGAATATTTGTCTATATAGGTAACCATTAAAATAAATACATCATCCTTATACCTATCCAATATAATATGAGTTATAATTATAAAAAATATTTATAATAATAAGATTAATAGTAAAGAAAAAATATCTTATTATATAAATATAACTTAAATTATCAAAATGGGATAATCCTTGGATTCTTCATATTGGATGTTCCTCTAATATGAAATGAGTTTTAAAACTATTAAAATATATTTGAATGTTTAAAGAAGGTTCAATAAGCTTTATAAGTGATGGTGTAACACCCCGAGATTAGATGAATTATTTTTTTCCGAATTAATTTAACATTTGCGATATTTTTCATTTCACATAACACGGAAGATTGTTTATTTTCAAATAAATAGCTATGTTTGGATTGTGATATATGGAACATCAAGTTAATAATGAACAAAACTAAATAGAAATTTTATCTTGCTCCACATAGAAAACTGTTGTTAGCTTGTGTTATACACAATAATGAATTTCCTCAGTGGCTTGCGTAACATGCATGACTGATTTTTACCAAACAATAGTATATAATTAAAATGTTATTATTTAATATAACAAGATATAACCTAGAAATTAATTTAGATATTATGAATAGTATTAAATAATTTATTAATATATATGGTTTACCCCATAGAATATAAATTCATGGTTACATATTAATTATAAAATTATATGAAACTTGATTGAATAAAAAAGATAAAATTATTAATTTTATGGTCACACAACTGTTTTACCATAATAAATTAAATTAAATACAAATGGTGAGTTATAATAATGTAATATATATGTTATATATTCAATTAAATATTTTTTCTTATTCCAATAGATTGGATAGACATAAGATAAGAACAAACCTAATTTTATGCATAAAAACCTATTTTATTATAAATGATGTTTTAATGCCTTTTAATGGAAATCCTATTTTAAATAAAAATATGGTATTTTATGTCAAAAAATCTTTTTCATTTAATTTATTTGTAAGTTTAAATTATATTTAAAATTAATTTAAAATATTAATAAAATAATAATTTTATAAATTAATCCACTTTTGTTCTTTAGAAATAATTTTACATTGAAATTATATTTCAAAACATAGCAAACATTTGATCATTTTTTACTTTAAAAACCAAGAGTGTCGTCCTATTAGCGAGATTAATTTTAAATTAATTTATAACACTTATATGATAAGAGTTTATAAAAATTGATTCCATATTTTTAATCATAATAATTTATAATTTATAATAATTTCAACATAGTTTTTGACCGAAAATATTACTAAAAGTGATTAAAATTAACTGCATTAATTAAGGTTAAAATAAGCTTAATAAGAGACTAAACCATAACCTTAAGTCCCAAAAAGACCTATAAAATTATCTGAAATCCATTGGATGGAAATATTTAGACCCTATAATACCTTTTATTTTTTTTTATTATTATTGGATCCACTTGCAACATGAAAAACGTCGTTGAAATTCCCTCTTCAAATATTTACAAGTGTGCCACTCCCCCTTCCTTATAAAAGGATACCGACTCTCCCTCCTCTTCAGACATCTCAAAACTCTTAGGATAGGAAAATATCTACTCAATAATCTTCAAAAAAATCCCTCCCTTACTCTTATAATCACCCCCTTGGTCATAAATTTATCCAAGAAAGCCTTTTGGCACAAACCAAAAGGATTTACCTGATTTAGAGGTTAAGTCTTCTCTCAAGATCCTTTCTTTTGTTTTGATTCACCACCCCCTCCACTAACTTTATTACATTCTTGTATAACAATAATAGTATACTCTATATACTATGATGTTTATATTATAAGGATTCAACCTACAGTTCTATACACCTCTATCTAATGGATAATGAACATATTGTTTATGTGTACGACAAACTACCACCACACTAAACGATGATTTATCAATTTTCCTTACCTCCGATCATGGGGGACATTAGGATGGAAAATATATTTATATATGTTATATGTTATATTTAATATTTATTTAATCTTTGGTATTCATTTTAAAACACATGTTTTTTTACTTTCCATTTTGTGTTAGTACAATAATTTTTTTGAGGAAGTGTAGACTACTGCCCCCTCAAATTGATATGATTTATTCATACACCACGTTGAATGTATTGAGGAATAGTTTAGAGAAATTATATGATATATATATATATAATTATAATACTAATTTAATGATATTATATACATATAAACATATATGTCATTTTATTTTTTTCTTTCAATATGACAATGAAAATGGAAATAGCATTCATGTGTACGTACGACTTACCGTCTCCAGGAACGGTGTAATATATTTATACTTATATATTCTATAGATTATTATAATATACATATACTGGATAGAAATGAAATTTTTATCATGTTTTACATTCTGGAATCATGGTATATGTATAAGTACCAGCATTATAACAAATTAAGACACATGGAAAGAACAAAGTAAATGTTATCCAACTTAAAACCTTAGCATATGATAGTTGAAAATAAGGTAATATAAGGACATAATAAAACCATATGTGGTATTATATATAATAATAATGTTATTTAAAACATGTATAATAAATTTATATTTATTATACAGGTGGTTTGAATGAGTATAAAGAGAGTCAAGACACAAGCTAAGGGGATTTCATCTCACTTTTTATTTTCGTGAGATACATACTATATTTGTAAGTCTTTCCTTTTGTGTAGTGTCTATACAGACCATTATTGTATTCTATGTATATTATACTTAGTTTATGGTTATTAAAATATCCATTTTATTATTTTTCTTTCATGTGGTTTATGTTTCAAAAGTTACCAAATTGGTAAAATAGTTTTGTCTCAATTTTTCTTCTTTGAGATTCATGTTTTGTTATCAACTAAATACTCTTTATAGGTGTATATAATTCAATTTTAAATGTTATATCAGGAATTTAATTTATTTAATGATATTTTAGAATTAATTTAATTTTAGTTTCCTACATGGAGAGTATGTTCCCAAATTACCAAGTTATAAGAGTTTATTGAGACAATCTCATTGCTTTTTGAGATTGTTTATGTTTATGATTCCTTTGATTAAATCTTATGATAAATCTCTCAAGAGTAATCATTAATTTTCTTCTCCAATGGTTATTAATTATTCACTCATATATCAAAACCATATATTACACTCTTTGGTACATAGTATATTTAATAAAGTGTTTTTTAGGAAATCCCAACTTTATCCTTTCTTTGGTCGGAAATCTAAGTTCCGTTAAAAACCAGGTTTTATATAAAAGGTTTTAAAGAATATTATGATAATAAAATATGATTATTAAAATAAATCTATACCAATTTTTCATATTACAAGTTTTTTTAAAGTAAAATTCTTGTCGCTTTCCGAATGAGTCATTTTTCAAACCTTTTTTCCATGCAAAATAAATTTTATTTTTACCTCAAACGACATGTATGGATTTATCTACCGTCAATACTTTGAATATTTATTTTCATGTTTAATGGTTAATTTTTAAAAGATTTTTTTAAAATATATTATCAAATAAAATGGTTTTCAAAATGTTTATGAGCTCCTTTAATAATTTTTCATGGAAAATGGTTTTTAAAATTTTTTCATGCTTATTTTATAAGCTTTCAAGAAAAATGGTTTTCAAATGGTTTTCAATCCTTATTTATAATTTTTAAAATTTACTTCAAAAGAAATTGTTTTCAAAAAAAAAATAAAGTGTTATTTATATGTTTTCAAATTGTTTTCAAAGAAAAATGTTTTGAAAATGTTTTGAAGCGTATTTTATAAGTTTTCAACGAAAAATGTTTTCAAAATTATTTCAAGTATTCTTTATAAGTTATCAAGTTATTTTATAAGAAATTGATTTTAAAATGGTTTTATGTATTAAAAAAACAATTAATACATGATATTTTACTCAAGAAACATTTTTGAATGATACTTCAAAATAATTTTCCATATAAAATGAAATCTATTGATGTTACTCATTCCCTCCTAAAAATGATCTAAAGGTTCCATTAATATTCTTTCTATGAATGGGTTATGCTTAATTCCATGGTATTTATGAAACTCATTTCTATTTCATGTGTTATATGTTTATGAAATCCATTTCTCTTTCATGGGTTATTATTTTTATGAAATGATTATGAAACCTATCTTTTTCCATAGGTTATGATATGATTACATGTTTATAATACCCATTTAATTTTATGTCTTATGATGTGATTATTTATGATCTTGTGTCAAATGTATGTAGGATTTTATTATGATATGGGTGGGGCCTATATCTCCCTCCAATGTATTCATTAAAGATTTATATCTCATGAGATAGACTAAGATGGTCTTGGGAATGAACCTTTACTATTAATATGGCCATGTTAGTGAACCATGACTACCAAGATGGTATGAGCAGTGAACTCATGAAACCAAGATGGTCATGGGAGTGAACCATGACTACCAAGATGGTATGGGGAGTGAACACATGCTACCAAGATGGTCTTGGAAGTGATGCCTTAGCTACTATGGAAATCATATTATAAAGTTATGTGTCTACCACAATTCCATGCATTATTCCTATGTTATGATTTCATGGCTTATGTTCTTTATTTCCTTATGGTTCATGTATTATGAACTATGAATATTTATTATGATCTCTAATATGCATGGTATTATCTTCAAATTTTATGGTCAAGTTCCATTCCCTTTTATTCATATTACGCTTATGCATTTCCTTTATATACCTTACTGATCATCTGAGCTCACCCCATCCTTAGGTTTTCTTTCCCCAGGTTATGAAGAAAATTTTTAGGTATTAGTACTAATGGTGGGGATATTTAAGGGATATGTTGAAAATCTTTCACCATTATAGAAGATTTTGTTTCCACATTTCCAAACACACTAAACTATTATGGTCTTTAGGAATGTACTTTTGTAATGTACTGAGTATTCATCTAAAATGATGTAATATCCATATATTTTAATAATGGGTCACTATAGTTGGTATAAAATTAAATGATTATTAAACGTTTTTAATTTAGGATGATAATACTTTAGTGATATCCCTAGGTATATTCCTATGGATATGTATAGGTATGTCTCTAAGGATAAGTATAAGGATGAGTTAACGTTTAGGAAAATGTCCAATAATTTTGTTAACAGATAGAGTTAGTGGTTTCCTAGAAATACATACATATCTTGATATTACAAGTGGATGGAATCTAGAATAGATATACCTAGGGGTAATAACTCTGACAAGATGTTCTGGGCCTAACTTAGGGTAATCTAGAAAACTAAAAGGGGCCTTGTTTCATACCTAGTTTGACACTCTTGGGGGATATGATTTGGAAATTCACAAACTCTTCAAAAAATATAATTAAGGATTTAAATATAAGTTGTCTATGAATATCCTAGGATGAACATAGGGTTCCATAGATTAAGTAAGGTTTTATTATTTAGACATCCTATAAGTAAATCTTTTCCTGACTATGTGGTTTTCTACTATGATAATTCATGCTCACACTATGCTTATATTTTTAGTCAATGGTGAGAAATGGAAGTAACTAGATTAATGTTTAATGTGATGGATTATTTTCTAATGAGAACTCAAGTGGGATTATCACTGGAGTGAGAGATGTTGTGATCATGCCTAATCAGTTTTCACGGAACATGATTAACAATCTGTACCTTAACCAACTCTTAGACTCACCATTTAAGATAAATAAGGAGTTCATGGAGAGTTTGGGTAATAAAGACCATGTAAGAGAGAATATTTTCTTTAATTTGGGTAAATAATGTGGAAATAATCACCTAAGTGAATGTCTTAGAGGAATAATATGTAAGGACGAAAAATCTAATTAATGAAAAATCCCCTTGGTTTATTTAAAAGTATTCTTAAGGGTTTGTAAAATGTATGCACTTATTTAGTTATATGTTTTCGATTTTAAAATACCATTAAGAATTGTGACCATTGCTAATATAGTTATTGAATAGTGATCACATGATTATTATAAATATAGGGTTTTAACAAATCCAATTTACTCAGACAAAGGAAGCGATGGAATCATCCAATAGACTTGACACATACAAAGCCCATTTTTCGAAGCTTGTAAAGGAGGTGGAATCATTGGTATTCTCTCTTGACCAATCCCAAGACGATCTTGAATACTTTAAGCTCGAGCAGAACCTCCTATGAAAGAAGTTGAAGTTGATAGAGATTACCACTCGAGCAATGTTATCTGATCCACCCAAAGAGTTGGTCACCATCATGCACCTTACCCTAATGTACTATGCGGGGTTTTTAAGGGGTTATGTAATAAGACCCTAGTACTGTGATTATGTACATTATTCTTGTATATAGAATATAAATACTTTTTATTATTGTTACTTGGTAAATAGTTTTTAAAAGCACAAATAGTATTTTAAGTTAATATTCAACTAAGAAATCTATTTTGATGAATAAATGTATTTTTGGATTAAATAATATTTTAATAAAATATAATTATCATTATTATTACATTAATTTTTATTAAATATAAATGATCATATTATTTTATGAAATCAATTGTAATTTTTATTAAGGTTTGAAAGCTGGTTTTGTGAAAACCAATGAATTTTCAAAAAATGTAGGTTTTAATTTTAAATGTAAAATTTCACATATTTAGAAAATTATTTAGGTAAAATGAATACTATTTTTGGAATTATGATGTCGAAATTATCCAATGGTGAATTTTTCATAATTTTCTAAGATGACCAAATTTTTGGGAAAAAATTAAATACCGTTTTAATATATGATGTGTTTTATGACATCAGAATGACCCAATAGTTATGTAATAAAATAATCTAAACATTATTTTTGGCCAATATATGTTTTACCATTAATATAATGTGATTTTAATTTTTTTATTTATTTTACAATGCTTTATTGGACCCTTCAAGACTTATAAAATATTTTATCTTTTTAAATTGATTTCCTTGAGAGTGTGACTCACCTCCACATAATCAACCCTATTATTTTAAGATGTTTGGAAATTTTCCTTATAAAATATTTTTTCCCACTCCCCTTTGGAAAAAATGGCCAAAAACATGGTTTGGTTTGTGGTTTTGACTGGTTTAATATGTGGTGTCCCAAACCTAAATAATAAAGAATTATCTCCCCTTTTCTATATAAACCCACCCCATATCCCACATCCTTCTCACTCAAAGTCTTTGCAGTACTACCAACCCCTTACCTACTCTCTCTATAAACCTTTCAAGTCACCCCAATCTTCCAATAAGCCACTCTCAAGCCTCTACCAAGCTTTTGGGATCACACTTACAATTAAAGGATTCTCACTTTTCTTTATGTCCAAGTTTCCTTATATTTTTATGCCCTTTTATTTTCAATTATAAATGTTTGGGTATGATTTTTAACCTCCCCCATAATTCCCCATTCATGTTTAAAAATTGAGAGATCCCATTTCTCTCTCATTAATGCCTTCCATATATACTCGTTATCATGCCGAAATTCCGTAAGGAATTTCTCCCTCCTCATTTACATTCAAGAAATTCTATTGTATCATGAATCAAAATTCCATTAAAAATTTTAGTACATGTATCTATATTACCCCATTATTTTCCATTTCATGTACATATGATGAGACACCCCTTTCTCTTTCATTAACCATCTTTATGAGTTCTTATGTCGTTACGCTGCGAAAATTGCACCGTGATTTTCCAAGCCAAAGTCATTGTGTAGTGAATACCATGCCCACTTCTCTATCGAGGGTATTAACCTTTATTCACATTTACTTATTGTTTAAAGAGTTTCATTTATTAATTCTAAACTCCTTTATCATGGAATAAATTATTATTTTTAATGAATCCATGTTTTATGATCCATGTGGAACACTTTTGTATGAAACAAAATGTTTAAGAAGGGTGTGCCCTAATAGCGCTCTAATGCATTGGGTAAAGTATAGTATCATGATACGTCATGTGTAATGAGTTTTGACTCATTCTAATTCAATTGCAATAAGGGTTTCCCTGTTCTTCATTTTCAATGCATGTGCAATGAGCATTGGCTCATGCTAATTCCATGTTAAGTGTTGTTGCCCTATTTCAATGTTATGATTATCATGTTTTATCATGCCTTTATGTTCATCTTTCTCTTGTGATTTATTGATATTCCTATTGTATAAGATTTATTTTATTCCTAATTTTATTCCATGTTTATTCACTTACTAGTCTTTATAGCTAACCTTTTTTATGCATGCCCTCAGGTTATCCTATGAAATGCTAAGTACGAGGGAATGTAGTGGTCATGTAAAGGAAGTTTTCAATAAGATGTTGCATTCTATGCTTTAAGTTATTATGTAATTTTCCTAAGCCCCAAATAAAATAGACCTCTCAATCTACTATATTGTATCAATTTAAGGTTTTATGTAATAAATCATGTTTATGGATGTAATAAAGAGCAAGGTTGTTATATTTGGTATCAGAGGATAGGTTTAGTTATTTTTGGGATTGGGATTAGAAAACACTAGTGAATCCATAGATACTAGACTAATTATAAAAAATATCCCTAAATTTTGATGATTATTGAGTAAGTGTTTTATCAAGAAAATACATCCATGTCTGAATACGAGCAGGTAGAGGCGGCTCTGGCACAGATGTACCTAGGAGTGAAAACTCCGACAAGGAGTTTCGGGATTGACCCGGGGTAACCTAGTACACAACAACGAGCCTTGATGCACTTTTGGTTATGACACTCCCAGGGGATATGCATTGGTAAATTCACAAGCTTAGTGTGAACCATTATTAACGGAATTAAAAAAAATTCAGCTAAGAATATATGTTTGAAAGTAGATCATGAATAACATAGATTAAATCCTATAGATTCATAAGTTAAGGAATAAAAGTAATTTATAAGTCATTTGTCTTTTTCTTTAGATTACCCTTTATGTGTTACCCCTAAATTTCCTTTTATTCCATCCAATTGCCTGAATAGGAGGACTCATGCTAACAATCGATGTGAAGATCAATGTGATGGCTATGCTAATGAGATGCCCAATCCAATGGGAGCGGTAATGGAGAACATTTTCATGATTATAACTTAGTTAACTCAAGATTTATATAGAAACATGAGTCAAGAGAAACGTTCAACCACCCTAAGAAATAACAAGTCACTATTGGGAGCTTAATGAGACAAAGGCCTCCTACTTTTAATAGATCATCTGATCCCTAAATCTCTGAACAATGGATCAACTCCATTGAAAAGATCTTATCCATCCTTCAATGTTCTAAACAAGAGACGTTTCTCCTATATTCTTGTCATATGAAGGGTGAAGCTAATCAATGGTGGACATTGATCAAAAATATGAATCCTGATGATGAGATCGAGGCGTTGAAATATAAGGATTTATGGAAGATGTTTTTTGATAAATATTTTATGTGCACCCTCCGAATTAATATGGAAAGGGACTTCCTTTCACTAAAGAAAAAAGATGAAGAATCTGTCAGAGTGTACGAGGAAAACTTCACAAGGCTTTCACGATACACCTCCGACTTTGTCGTTACCCCTGAATGCAAGGATGCTTGCTTCTTTAGTGGGCTGAAACCTAGCCTATAGAAATCCCTAGTGATCTGTTACTTTGAAATATATGAGGAAATTGTATTATGTTACCTCAAGGTTGAAATAGAGATCGATGAATCTCAGTGGTATAATGGGGATAAGAATAATAAGGTAGATTTCAATTCTGGTAGTCCAATGGATAAATCCAACGATTCTAAAAAGATCTTGCACCTCACTTACCAAAGATGAAAAAATAAGCACCACAGAAATTTCTTGAAGGGGATGAGGAAATGTTTTAGGTGTGGAAGAGAAGGACACCTAGCTGTTAACTGCCTACAAGAAAAACTCACAGCTATGACAGAGGAGAGGAATGCTCTGTTCGACTCTCAACTCATTGTTCATTTCTTCAAATACAAAGAACCATGGCATCTTTCAAATAAATTCCCTATTCCAAGGGTTTCCAAAGGCAACCAATAACCTCCAAGGTAGTAAGGGTGATATTTTTCCATCACTACCACGTAAGTGAACCCCGACAACGAAGTGGTGACAAGTACTCTATTTATTCATTCAAAAATAGAGAAATTATTTTTTGATTATGGTTCTATGCATTTTTTTTATATCCAAAAAGTTTAGTAGAACAATCCCAACACCACCACAAATCATGTAAGTAAATATGTTGGTAAGGAAAATGGGGAAATTAGTGCATCCCATAAATATAACTCCTCCCTTGTCATAATCAGTGGATTGAACTTCCTGGTGAACCTCGTCATACTCCCTCTAGTGTAATTTTATGCAATTCTTGGCATGGATTAGCTTTACCTATATAGATCCAACACAAATTGACATGAGAGGGAAATCACACTCCATGTGGAGAATCGACCCCCGATTCTATACAAGTGCAAGGAGGAAGATGAATCTTTTTTAGCTCCATTATCTCAAGCATGGATATTACTACCCTATGAGCATGTGTATCAGTCTCAGATAATTGATTCTAAGGAGTCAACCATCCTTGAAGACATTCCAATTGTGAGGGAATTCGTTGAAGTGTTTCCTCAGGAATTTCATGTTCTTCCTCCTAGAAGAGATGTTTAATTCTCAATTGATCTTATACTTGGGGAGATTCCAATATCCAATAATCTGTATAGAAAGGCTACTGTGAAGATTGAGGAGATGAAGAAACAATTACAGGAGAATCTGGATAAAGGGTTTATACGCCCAAGTGCTTCACCATGGGGTGCACCAGTCCTCTTCATCAAGAAGAAGGATGGGTCAATGCGTCTTTACATCAATTATCATGATCTTAACAAAATCATGATAAAGAACAATTATCCTCTCCCGCAGATTGATTACATGTTCGATCAGAAGCGTGGAAAACAACACTTCTCCAAGGTTAATTTTTGGTCGGGATATTATCAAATAAGGGTGAAGAAGGAAGATATCCCCAAGACTACTTTTTTTACAAGATACGGGCACTATGAATTCATAGTAATGTCTTTTGGACTCACTAATGCTCTATCAATATTCATGGACTTGATGAATAGAGTCTTTATATATTACCTTGACAAATTTGTGGTAATATTTATAGATGATATTATAATATACTCCAAAACCATGGAGGATCATGAGGAGCATCTGCGAACTTTACTGGAGACCTTACGAAAGAAGAATATCTATGAAAAGTACAGCAAGTTTGAGTTCTGTTTGAAGGAGGTCTCATTATTGGGCCATATCATCACAAGAAAATGGGATATCTATGGATCCTTCCAACAAAAAAGAAATAGAGGGATGGCAGAGGAAAACATCAGTAACTGATATTTGTAGCTTCTTGGGGTTATCTGGATATTATCAACGATTTGTGATAAATTTATCATGGTTGTCCAACCCTCTTACCCGGCTAACTCGAAAGGGAGTAATGTTTTCTTAGAGTGATGAATGTGAAGAAAACTTCAAGGAGGTGAAAAGTATGCTTATCAATATTCTCGGGCTCACATTACCCACAAGTGGAGAACTTTTTGTGGTATTCAATGATGCTTAGAAGAAGGGAATGGGCAATGTGTCGATGAAAAATGATAAATTCGTTGCCTATGCTTCAGTTCAAGTGAAATTCCATGAGTAGAATTATTCAACACATGATCTGGAGTTGGTTGTGGTGATCTTCGCTTTAAAATTTTGGCAGCATTATCTCTTTGGGGAGAAGTTTGAAATAAATACGGACCACAAAAGCCTCAAGTATATATTCACACAAAAAGAGTTGAACATGCGCCAATGAAGATGGTTAGATCTGATCAAAGACTATGAATGCTCAATCCATTACCACACTGGGAAAGCGAACAAAGTGGCAGATGCTCTAAGTAGAAAGAACCCAGTGATTCTATCATTGATGAGAATTGATAAGGATCTAATATTCTTATATTTGATGAAGATGGATATGGGAATAATAAAGAAGGTAATATCATCAATAATTTCACAAATGATTTCCCAACCATCTATTTTAGAAAGGTTAACGGATTTTCAAAATGATTATCTGGGAATTTAGAAGAAAGTGGAAGCTATCAAAAAAGGTAAATCCTTAGAGTTCAATGTTAATGAAGAAGGAATTGTAAGATTTGGGAAAAGACTATGTGTTCTATAAATTTAGGAACTGAAGAAGGAACTTTTTGATGATGGACATAGTTCAAATTTATCTATTCACCCAGGAAACACAAAGATGTATTGAGATCTCTGAGAGCATTATCGGTGGGATAATATGAAGATGGAGATCTCTAAGTATACATAAAAGTGCCTAGTGTGTCAGCAAGTGAAGGTAGATAGGTAGAAGTCTAAAGGATGATGCAACCATTGCCCATACCAGCATGGAAATAGGAGAACATAACCATGGACCATGTCACTGGACTTCTGAAGACATCCAAAGGAAACAGTGCAATTTGGGCTGTTTTGGATCTTCTTAAAAAGTCTACACACTTTATTGCAATTTGGGAGGATTTCTCATTGGATCAACTGACACAGATATACCTCAGGGAAGTGGTAAGGCTGCATGGAGTACCACTATCTATTGTATCCGATCGAGATCCAAGATTCACCTCTATGTTTTGGAATAGTCTTCAACATGCTATGGATACTGAACTGAAAATCAGTATGGCCTATCATCCTCAAACTGATGGACAATCTAAGCAAACTATTCAGAAACTGGAAGATATATTAAGATCATGTTCAATGGACTTTAAAGTAGTATGGGATCAACATCTTCCTCTAGTTGAGTTCTCTTATAATAATAATTTCCACTCGAGCATTCTAATGGCACCTTATGAAGCCCTATATGGGAAGTGGTGTAAAAAACTGGCATGTTGGAATGAAGTTGGTGAGCATAAGATGCTAGGACCTGAAATGGTCAAAGAAATGGTAGAGAAGGTGAAAACCATTCAGCTGCATATCAAGGTAGCCCAGAGTCGATAGAAGAGTTATGCAGATAACCGTCGACGAGACCTTGAGTTTAAAATTGGAGACATGGTATTTTTATGCATATATCCATGGAATAAGGTCATGAGGTTTGGAAAGAAGGGGAAATTAATTCCTATGTACATCATCCCCATCGATATTCTAGATCGAGTCACGGTTGTGGCCTATCTACTATCACTTCCACCTACTATAGCCAAAGTACATAATGTATTTCATGTATCCCACTAAAGGAAGTACATATCAACCCCTTCAAATGTAATCTCTTCATAGGTAATACAAATAGAGGATGATCTTTCATCCGAGGAGCAACCACTAACGATCTTATATCATGGAGAAAAAGTTCTATGAAATAAGACAATACCCCTCATCAAGGGGTTGTGAAAAAACCACAAGTTTGAAGAAGCGATGTGGGAATCAGAAGAGGTGATTAAGTAGATTTACCCATGTCTATTTTAGTTTGGTAAAAAAAATTCAAGGGATGAATTTCTTAATGGGGGAGATTGTAACAACCCAAAAATTAATTAATGAAAATTACTCTTGTTCTATTTAAATGTCTTCTTAAGGTTATGTAAAATTTATGCACTTATTTGTTTCTATGTTTTGGATTTTAAAATACCGTTAAGAATTGTTACTGTTTCTAATATAGTCTTTGAATAGTGATCACTTGATTAGTATAAATATACGGCTTTAACAAATCCAATTTACTCAGAAAAAGGAAGCAATGACCTCATCCAGTATACTTTTCACATACAAAGCCCATGTGTCAGAGCTTGGAAAGAATGTGGCGTCATTAGCCTTCAATCTTGACCAAGACCAAGCTGATCTTGAATTCTTTAAGCTCAATCAAAACCTCCTATGAGAGAAGTGGAAGTTGATAGAGATTACCACTCGAGAAATGTTATCTGAGCCACCCCAAGAGTTTTTCACCATTACGCACCTTACCGTAAGGCCTTATGTGGGTTTTTTCAGGGGTTAAGTAACAATACCCTAGTATTAAGATTATGTAAATTATTCTTGTATAGATAATATACAATCTTTAAATTATTTTTACTTTGTAAATAGTTTTTAAAGCACAAATAGTATTTTCTATTAAAATTCAACTGAGAAATCTATTTTGATGAATTAATGGATTTTTTATTTAAATAATACTTTAATAAAATATTATTATTATTATTAAGTTACTTTTTATTAAATATAAATGATTATATAATTTTATGAATGCAATTGTAATTTTTATTATGGTTTGAAAGATGTTTTTGTCAAAACCCATGAATTTTGGATAAATGTCGATTTTTGTTTTAAAAGTAAAAATTCACATGTTTACAAAATTATTAAGATAAAATGAATTGTATTTTTTGAATCAGTAATTCTAAATTATCCAACATTTTATTTTTCATAATTTTCTGACACAGTCGAATTTTTGGGTAAAAATTAAATATCGTTTAAATATATAATGTGTTTTATGACATCATAATGACCCAATAGTGAGGTAATAAAATACTATAAACATTATGTTCGGCCAACATATGTTTCAACATTAAAATAATGTTATTTTAGTTTTTTTGGATTTATTTTACAATTCTTTAGTGGACCGTTCATGACTTATAAAACATTATAGATTTTTAAGTTGCTTTCCATGAGAGTGTGACTCACCTCCACATAAGCAACCCTTTTATTTTAAGAAGTTATGACATTGGCCTTATAAAATATTTTAATCCACTCCCCTTTGGTAGAAACCATGGAAAAACCGTGGTCTGGTTTGTGGTTTTGATTAGTTTAATATATGGTGTCCCAAACCTAAATAATAAAGAATTCTCCCTCCTTTCCTATATAAACCCACCCAAGCTCCCACTTCCTCCTCACTAAAAGCCTTTGGAGTTCTACCATCCCATTACCTATTCTCTCTATAATCCTCCCATGGCACCCCAAGCTCCCAAGAGGCCTCTCTCATGCCTCTCCCTAGCTTTTGGGATCCCACATCCAAGGAATTCTCAATTTTATTTTTTTAGGTCCAAGTTTCCTTATATTGTTATTCCATTTTATTTTAAATTATAAATATTGGGGTATGATTTCAAACCTCCCCCATAATTTCCTCTTCATGTTTTAATAATGATAAATCCCCTTTCTATATCATTAATTCCTTCCATGTATACCCATTATCATGCCGAAATTCTGTGAGGAATTTCTCTCTCCTCATTAACATTCAAGAAATTCTTTTGTATCATGAATCTAAATTCCATTACAATTTTTAGTAAATGTATCTATATGAACCCCTTACTATCCATTTCATGTACATATTATGAGACACTCATTTCTCTATCATCAACCATTTTTATGAGTTCTTATGTCACGTCGTTACGCTGCCAAAATTACACCGAAATTTTCCAAGCCAAAGTCATTGTGTAGTGAATACCATGACCACTTATCTATCAAGGTTATTCACCATTATACACATTTACTTATTTTTTAATGAGTTTCCTATGTGAATTACACACTCCTTTATTATGGAATAAATGATTATGTTTAATGAATCCATGTTTTATGATCCATGTGGCACACTTATGCCTGAAATGAAATGTTTATGAAGGGTGAACCCTAATAGCACTCCCATTCATTGGGTAAAGTATAGTATCATGATATGTCATGTGAAATGAGTGTTGAATCATGATAATTAAAGTTAAATTAGGGTTTACTTGTCCTTCATGTGAAATGAGGGACTACTCATGCTCCATGTGCAATGATCCTTGGCTCATGCTAATTCTATGTTAAGTGTTGTTTCCACATTTCCATGTTATGATTATCATGCTTTATCAGGCCTTTATGTTCATGTTTCTCTTGTTCTCCATTGATATGCTTTTTTTCTAACATTTATTTTATTCCTCATGTTATTCCATTTTTATTCCCTTACTGGGCTTTATAGCTCACCCTTTTTTATGCATGTCCTCAGGTTGTCCTATGCAATGCTAAGTACGAGGGAATGTAATGGTCATGTAAAGGAAGTTTTCAGTAAGATTTTTCATTCTATACTTTATGTTATTATGTAATGTTCCTAATCCCCAAAGATACTAGACCTCTCGATCTTCTGTGTTGTATCAAGTGAAGTTTTTATGTAATAAATCATGTTTAAGGATGTAATAAAGAGCAGGGTTTTTATGCAATCATATGTTTTGACTATGGTAAATAAGTTCACAAAGAAAGAGACTCCATGTAAAAAAAAAGATTTAGGTTAGTGGAATAGATTAGAATATTGTTTTCCCTAAGGCATCATCAAAGGTAAAGTGTTTTAAGTTTTGAATAAATGGTCACTGTGTAACTCAATGTTCAAATAAGAAATCTCTTGAAGAGGATCAGTAAGGTGGTACAAGTAATTCTTACAATGATGATAATGAAGAGACTATAGATGAAATGTGTAAAAGAATAGGTATTATATAATAAGATGAGGTATAATTTAAAATTACTTAATGATAAAGTGGAATAATAAAATATTTTATGTATTCGGATTTATGAAGTATGTTATATTAATGTTTTAATATATAAGGATTGTTTAGTTTATGTTTTTTTTGCTACCGATTTACAAAAATGCATTGAATGGTTTTAGTGGAATAGAAAAGTGATATAATGGAAATGTGATGTCCATGGAAAACACATTATTAATGGAAAGATAACACTTAATATGTTCCTTATGTTACGATAATGTTTTTTGGATAAAGATATGTGGAATATGAATAAGTAAATTGGATGGTACTTATTACCTTGAACTTATTAAGGACTTGTTGACTAGTGGTTTATACTATCATTGATGAAGTTTAAAACATTTTTTTATTTATGGAATAAATCCAATATAATTTTAATAAGGAATCATGAATTTTTTTTCATATGGATTTCTGGTAATTCAGGTTATTAAAATGTTTAAAGATAATATATGATGGGGTATTCACATGTTTGGAGTGTGAAAACCAAGAGATACTTTTTAATATAAAATGCAATCAATGTTAATCTAATTTTGTGACTTTCTTTTTAATTTTCTGGATTTTAATCTTTCATAAGGGTTATAAGGTTAACCATTCTTGTAAATTTTAAGTTAAACTTCGGATGAAGTATTTCTGAACTGATTTTGTATTGGAAACGTTGGTTAAAAGTCTATTTAGAGATTAACCTTATTTTAAGGATGTCCATCTTATTTATTTTTGAAATTACATTAGTGATGTTTTAGAAAATGGCATAATGTATGTCCGGTGACAACCAATCATGTTCAGAAAGGTCGTAGTTCATGAACCCATGACCAAAGGACAATAAGGGTTGCATTCCTACCACTGGCCTACACGATGTCCTTGTAAATGTATAATTATTTTTGATGAATAATATTTATGATAAAATAGTAGTGTTAATTTTTGTGTTTAGAGATTAATTTATTAACCATATTGATTTTTAAGAATTGTTCTAGATAAATAGTTATAATGTCTTTTATAGGCCTTAATATCTGCTAAAAGTGTATTTTAGTGCTTCGGGCATCAAAGTTAATTTCTGGACATCCATTTCTTGAAGTAATGGATAAATTAGACATTGATAAAAGAATAAATAAATAATGAAAATTTGTTTATATAAATATATCAAGTAAGTATATTTCCTTATATTCTTGGTTAATAAAGGAATTAATAAATTTTAGGATAATGATCAAAAGAAATTGTGTTTTCCTAATACCTTAATTTTTTTTGAATCGATGGCCTTTTATATCCTCCCTGATTTATGAATTTGATTCCCTAAACATTTCATTGATCATTAAATTATTTTTGATTCATGACATAAATAACTCCCTATAAATATTTACTCATTTTCTCAATGTCCAATATTCACTCCCAACTTATGTTATACTATGTTGAAACCCAGATATATAGTACATTGGGTAACAGATATGGTTACAACTTTCCCTTTTTATGGGAAGTTTTAGTATAAATTTTTACGATGTGGGTTTCTTTGAATGAAACTTTCAAGTATTAAACCTATGATAATACAGAAGAATTTTGAGGGAGAAATTCATTTTAATGGAGCGAGAATGTAACACCCCGAGATTTTGTGAATTATTTTTTTTCGAATTAATTTATCATTTGTGACATTTTTTATTTCACATAACACTAAAGATAGTTTATTTTATATTAAAGAACTATGTTTCACATAAATTATATACAACACCAAATTTATCATGAACAACACGCTATATAAATTCTATCTTGATCCACACAAAACACCGAGGTTAGCTTGTGTTATACACAAAAATTAATTTCCTCAATGGATTACGTAACACACATGGACGATTTTTACTGAACAATAGTATATCGTTAAAATGTTATTTTTTTAATATAACAAGATATTACCTAGAATTTAAATTGAAGGTAATGAATAGTAATAACTAATTTATTAAAATATATGGTTTACATAATATAATATGAATTCACATGTTACCAATTAATTATAAAAGAATATGAAAACTGATAGAAAAAAAGGTAATATTATTATTTTATGAACACAAAGATGTTTTATCATAATAAATTAAATTAAATAAAAGTGTTGAGTGTTATTAATGTAATATATATGTTATATATTAAATTAAATATTTTTGGTATTCTTCCAAAATATTGTATTGATATAAGATAAGAACAAACCTAATTTTATGCATAAAACTTGTATTTTTATAAATGTAGTTTTAATGCCTTTTAATCGAGAACCCATTTTAAATAAAATTGTTCAAAATTTTATATATTTAATATGAAAAAATAAACTTTATTTTTTTAATATAAACATAATAATTAACTTAGGAAAATATTTGGTATTTTTCTGTAAGTTTTTATTTTTTTAATGAATAGATACTAGATTTTAATTCAAAAACTATTTTTCATTTAATGTATTTATAAGGGTAAATTATATTTAAAATTTGTTTAAAAGTTTAATTAGATAATATTTTTATAAAAAAGTCCAATTTAGTTTATTAGAACCAATTTTAAATTGGAATTGGATTTAAAAACTTATCAAACTTTTGATCATTTTTTGTGTTAAAAACCCCCAGTGTCGTCCCGTCAGCAGGATTAACTTTGAATTAATTTATGACACTTATATGACTGTAATTTGTAAAAAAAACTAGATTCAATATTTGGAGTCATTATAATTTATAATTTATAATAATTTCAACTTAGTTTTTCATCAAAAATATTAGTGAAACTGATTAAAAATAATTACATCAATTGAGGTTAAACTAAGATTAATAATGGCACTAAACCATAACCTTAAGGCCCAAAAATACCTATAGACTTGTCCAAAATCAATTTTATGGATATATTTGGGCCTTATACTCCCTTATATCTGATTTTTATTATTATTGGATCCACTTTCAACATGAAAAACGTGGGTGGAATTCTCTCTTCAAATATTTACAAGAGTGCCACTCCTCCTTCCCTATAAAAGGCCACCACCTCTCCCTCTTCTTCAAACCTCTAAAACCTATTAGGTTCAAAAAATATCTTCTCAATACACATCATAGAATACCTCCATTCCTTCTATAAGAATCCCCTTTGTAATAAATTTATCCATGAATCCTTTTGGCACAAACCAAAAGGAGTTACCTGATTTTGAGGTAACATCTTCTCTCAAACTCCTTTCTTTTATTTTCCATCTTCACCCCTCCAATATCTTTATGCCATTATTGTATAAAAACACCAGTATAATCAATATAATATTATTTTTTTATGATAAATTTTCAACCTACACTTACACACACCTCCATCTAAAAGATAACGAACATATTGTTTATGTGTATGATGAACTACCGCCTCACTAAACGATGATTGTTCAATTTTCCTTACTGCCTCTCACGGGGGACATTATGATGGAAAATATAATTATATATTTTATATATTATATTTATTATTTATATAATATTCTTTATTCCTTTTACAACACATTTCTTTTTTACTTTCCATTTAGTGTAAATACGATAATTTCATTTGAGGAAGTGTGGATTACCACCCCCTCAAAAAGATATGATTTCTTCATACAATACATGAAATGTATTAAGGATGGGTTTAGTGAACTTATATGATATATATAACATTATAATGATAATTTAATTATATTATATACATTTATATGTATATTTTATTTTATTTCTTTCTTTCAATATGACAATGAAAGCGGAAACAACATTCATGTGTACATATGGCTTACCGTCTCCATGAACGATGTAATAAATTTTGTACTTATATAATATATAGATTATTATATTACACATATACTGAATATAAATTATATTTATATCATTGTTTACATTCTTGAATCTTGATATGAATATAAGGACCAACAATATAACAAATTTAGACACATCCAATGAACAAAGAAAATATTATCTGAATTAAAACATTAACATAGGATGCTTAACATGAAGGTAATATAAGGTAGTAATAAAACCATTTATGGTTTTAAATATAATAATAAAGTTATGAAAAATATTTATAATGAAGTTATTTTTATTATACTGGTGGTTTGAATTAGTACGATGAGAGTCAAGACACAAGGTAAGGGGATTTCATCTTACTTTTTTATTTCTGTGAGATACATATAATATTCTACACTCTTTCCTTTTATGTGGTGTATTTACTTCCCATGGTTATATTCTATGTATATTATAATTAAATTTTTGGGTATTAAAATATCACTTTTATGATTTTATTTCATAATGTTTATGTTTCAAAAGTTACCAAATCGGTAAAATAGTTTTGTCTCAGTTTGCCTTCTTTGAGACTCGTGTTTTGTTATGCAGCTAAATTCTCTTTTGAGGTGTATATAATTAAATTTTTCATGATATATCAGGAATTTAATTTATTTAATAATATATTAAGCTTCATTTAATATATGTTTCTCAATGGAGAGTATGATCCCAAGTTACCAAGTTATAAGAGTCTATTGAGACAATATCATCACTTTTTGAGATTTTTTATGTTTATGCTTCCACTAATAACCTATGGTTATTAATGATTTATTAATATATTTTTACCAGTTATCATTGTTTCTCCTATGGTTATTAATTATTTATTTATATATTGGTACCACTTCATCAACTCTTTGGTAAAAAAATATAGTTAAGAATGTTTTTTAAAAGAAAGATCAACTTTACCCTCTCTTTGGGCAGAAATCTATGTTTCTTTAAAAGCCAAGTTTTCTAAAAGGGGTTCCCAATAATATTATACAAATAACATATGATCATTAAAAGAAATTTTTACCCTTTTTTTCATTTACCAATGTTTTCAATGGAATATTCTTTTCACTTTCCAAATGAGGCATTTTTATAACCTTTTTACCATGAAAAAGGAATGTTCTTTTTACCTCTCACGACATGTATAGATTTTTTCCACCATCAATCCTTTTATGTTTTCTTTTCATGGTTAAAGTTTAATTTTTAAAATAATTTTTTATAAGATATTTTCAATGAAATTGGTTTTCAAAACATTCTCAAGAACCTTTTATAAGTTTTAAATAAAAATGGTTGTCAAAGTGTTTTTAAACCTCATTTATATGTTTTCAAAGTATTTTCAAAGAAATGGTTTTAAAATGTTTTTAATAATCCTTTATAAATTTTCATTGTGTTTTTGAAGAAAAATGTTTTTAAAATGTTTTGAATATTATTTTATAAGTTTTCAAGGAAAAATATTTTCAAATTTATTTCCAGTATTATTTATAAGTAATCAAGGTATTTTCTAAGAAAATTATTTTAAATTTTTTTTATTCATTTAAAAGAAATTTTCAAAGAAGAAATTTTATTTTAATCAAGAGAATTTTTTGAAATATATTTCAAAAACATCCTTCTAAGATGACATCTTTTGATGTTACTCATGACCTTATAAGAAATGATCTAATGGTTCCATTCATATTATTTAAATTAATGGGTTATGATTAATTTCATGGTCATTATGAAACTCATTTCCCTTTCATGGGTTATATGTTTATGAAATATATTTCTCTTTTACGGGTTATTATTTTGATGAAATGATTCAAAAACCTATCTTTTTTCTAGGGTTATGATATTAATACCCATTTCATTTCATGGGTTATGATATGATTATTTATGATCTTTTGGTATATGTATGTTTTATTTCATTATGAGATGGGTGGTACCTATATCTCTCTCCAATGCATTGGATAACGATTTATATTTCATAAGATAGACTAATATGGTCTTGGTAATGAACCTTAACTACTAAGATGACCATGAGAGTGAAAAATGACTACCAAGATGGTATAAGAAGTAAATTAATCCTACCAAGATGTCCATGGGAGTGAACCATGAATACCAATATGGTGTGGGGAGTGAACTTATACTACCAAAATGATCTTGGAAGTGATCCTTGGATACTATGGAAATCATATTATATTTTTATGTGTCTTTCACAATTCTATATTTTATTACTATGTTATGATTTCAAAGATTGTGTTATTTATTTCTTTATGATTCATGTCTTATGATCTTCCAATATTTATTATGATATCTAATATGCAGGTTATGAACATAAAATGTTATTCTCAAGTTCCATACTTGTTTCTTCATGTTATGCTTATGAATTTAATTTATTTCACTTACTGAGGTTTTGAGCTCACCAATTTATTATTTTTCCTTTCCACGGGTTATGAAGAATGTTTTTAGGTATAAGTAATAAAATTGGAGGTCTTTAAGGGAGATTTTGAATATCATTCACCGGGATAAAATATTTTGTTTCCAGGTTTCCAAAGTCACTAAACTATTATGGTCCTTGGGAATGTATTTTTCTAATTTACAGAGTATTCATCTAAGATGATGTAATATCCATGTATGTTAATCCTGGGTCACAAATATGGATCACTCAATATTAAAAGATTCAGTTTAGTTTTCATTCACAAAGGGAATTTGAAGTAGAAGAATAACTTATATTTTGATGGGTTGAATCATAATATATTATAAGCTTATTATATCTATAATAAATGTAATGTAGTGGTATTTTAATAAAATCGATTCTTGGTGAAGAATATAGAATATAGGTTAATTTTGAAAATAGTTCAGGGGATAATGGTAAAAAAATCAAGAGGGAGATACTGGAAATTCATGTTGCACGAGCCTAAAATAAAAAAAACAAATTATAGGATATAAGATTTGGTCTTATAATCCAAAAATAAATGAGAAATATTACCCAAGGATACAATTTTATTTATTTTAATATGTTAAAAATAGTGGTAAATTTGATGTTATTAATAGTCCAAAATGAAATGAATGTAAATTCTCTTCACAGGAAAGTGGAGATTCAATCAATTCATCTATTAGAGATTATCCATTCAGAAATTTGTTATCCCATGAGGA
The DNA here is from genome assembly GCA_963277665.1 of Viscum album. Taxonomy (NCBI): domain Eukaryota; kingdom Viridiplantae; phylum Streptophyta; class Magnoliopsida; order Santalales; family Viscaceae; genus Viscum; species Viscum album. The sequence goes on from OY728160.1 coordinate 449,384,598, forward strand.
AATAATGAAAAAATGGTCACAAGTATTTTATTTTTTTATTGATTACTTTAATTGAATTACTTTTATCATTTTTATGAAACACAAGTCTAAGACTCTAAATATATTCAAAAGTTTCAAATAAAATGTAAATGAATGTTGTTTCTTCTTAAAGAATACCTAGATAAATAATTGTGTTGAATATACAAGTGAAAAAATTTATGCTTATCCTGAAAGAATATAATTATCCATGATCTTAGTGCACCATATATTCAATATCATAAAGGTTTAGCTAATGTGTCACGACCCCCTCCCCACAAAGTGTACCCCTCCTGGGCCGGCAATGCGAGAAGGGAGATAATGACCCCCGAGTCATGCCTCCAGTAGGCCCCGGGTTGGCGACTAGCACCGAGGGTATAATACACACACAAATGGGAGGCATTACCCTCTAAGAGAACACATGCAAAAGAGAGAGATAGAATAAACTCCAGTCAACTCCAACTTAGAACTGAGATATAAAAAGGAAACCAAGTACATATATGAAATGCCATGCAAAAGTACTACAACTGAAAGGGAAAACTAAAAGTACCCAAAAGAAAGTAAAACGGCAGCGACCACAAGCCCAAACAGCTCCTCCTCCAACCGCAAGCTAGTAGTAACCAGCTTGATCCCCAACCTGCTCCAAGTGACCTGAAAAACAGTTTATATGTACATAGGGTGAGTATAACAGTATACTCAGTAGGATCCTCCTCAAGCTTCTCGTGAAAAAGTAAAGAAAGCATGCTAAAGCCCAGTGAACAACAAGTGAAACTAACTCGTTACCTAAACAGGTATACTAAGTTCCCAACCTCACCATGGCTACTCTCACCAAGTAACACATGCAAGAATATAGCATATAGCATATAATATCAAGGGTACCTTGCTACTACTTCCCCACTAGTTTTCCGCTTTGCCCCAACGACATACGTCCTGTGCATCTCTCTCCAAAGGCTTGCCCGCAGACACTTGGGCTAATCTCCACAACCTGCACCACGTGCACCACAAAGGCTTCCCCGCAGACACCTGGGCTAAGCACCACACCATCCTCACAACCAATGTAACCAGGTAGTTTCCGGGAGACACCATAGCTCGTATAACGTGTATCATACGTCGAGTATTATACCTCGAGCAATCACAGCCCATACACCGAGTAAGGATCCTCAAGCCATCACAGCCTATACACGTTACACCTATAGTAGTCCATAGGATACTATATCCAGAATATATGTGTGTGAAATAACCACAAGCCATTACATCCCTCTACACACATATATGGGTAAAATTAACCACTATTCCTACCAGCACAAAGATCTACCAAGAGAAGAGAGCGGGGCCAAAGGGGGCAGTCAGCCATTCAACCTCCAATCATAATGTTGGGGAAAACACCCCCCAGGGCTCAGAATCCCCGGGGTGTCGGTTTCCCTTACAGACAGGGTGGAGTAGCATATAGAAACACAAAAGTACAGAATATATATAACTCACAACCACACTATGGGCATTACCTAGTCATAGGCACAACTGCAGCTAACATCTCTCAGACTCCAGGGTGCTACTTCTAAGACTAGGTATCCTATAAGCACACAACAATTTGAAGAGCTTTATTAGATTACTCCATTTTCATTTTATCAGTTCCACTTTACGTTAATTAATTCTTTAAACATTAATTAGCCATGAACAATTTACCACATTAAACTAAATTGGCATCACATTCAAAAACTGCTCCTTTTTAGGATTCACATCACTATTAAATTCCAGTTTCTCCATCCCCATGGATTATCACCATTTAAACAAACTTTCCTTATGTAATTACCTTCCCCATATTCCCAGGCATTCTAGAAAAGCATCCTATGCTACTAAACACAAAGGGCTCAACACGGTGAGTAGATATACTACCCATCGAGTCTTTTCCGCCTATAGTAAGAGCATAGACCCATCCTCCATCGAGAGGCTAAACACGGAAAGCACGTGGCATACCCCACGTGTCTTCGCCTCCTTCGGAAAGAGGGTAAGCAAAACCAGCTGCCTTGAGCAGTGGGGAAAAGTAAAGAAAATAAACAATAAAACCACCAACATCAAACCATCACATTCATCTCATACCATCATCCTTGGTGTCCTCCCCGACACCCACATGCATAAACCGATGCATCTTGCCACACTAGGCGTCATCCGCTGCCACAACCACAAGTCCCCATGCCTCCACATATCACAACAGCCATCCAGGCTCACATCAAATCACAAGAAGAAAGAAATCAAAGATCACAAAATGGGCTCTTGTCCCTTTAACAAGGCATTCAGCCTTCATACAAGATGAGCACTCAGAGCTCCAAACCACAAGGCATTCAACCTTACAAGCGAGCGGGTAACTCAGAACCCTTTTGAAATTATCGAACTAATAGTTCTTTAATCCATCTTGAATTAACAGATTCATTAACATGCCTCTTTATCTTTAGACAATTATTTAACAAATAATTCCGGCTTTAAGTTCTTTATCGATTTCCATCACGAACGAGCAACAAATTAAAGAAAATCATAGATATCACTCTATCTAGGAAAACATGAGGCAAACCGTTATCACGGTACAAGGCAACAACATGCGATCAACCAATTATTTTAATCCGGTTCAAGTATTTAATTAGGTCAATTTCATTGTGATCCAAAAAACTAAATCATGCTAATTCTACGATTGCATATACACAATTAGAGAAGCCATGAATCCCCTACTTCGAAGAGTTCTTGATGTCCTTTATCCACACAACAGGTCACGATCCTCCCCTCGCGACAACTGCATCCACCGGAGGATGCTGCGGTACGACAGTACCAACCAACCCCAAGAAAACCCATTAGAATATTGGAAATTACATGGTAATATGGAAGGAAGAACAAGAGAAGGTGATCCCCGAAGGAACGATGATAAAACATACCTTATATGGAAGAACGATCGACACAACTTGGTTGCATCAAACAGAGCGGAACTGATCCGAGTAACGTTTGATTGTGAAACTCCTACGAGAATGATTGCAAGGTTCTAGCATCTCGTAGATGAGAACCAGGAGGAAGAACAATGAATAATGATATCTCGTTCCCTTTAAAAAAATAAATTAGAGAGGCGACGGTTTAAGATTCGATTTATTCTCCATTAAAAATGGATCGCATTAACCCACTCGGTTTGACCAAGTAAAAACATCCCAGCCTTAGGAATAATTAATATAGAATTTATGGCCTTTGAATCGGCCTTAAAGTCCTTAAAATAAGGTTTTAAAAGTATTTTACGTCAAAGAAAATGTCAAATTTACGAAGCTGGAAACACTGTTCACATACTCAAAATTTGGCAAAGTATGGAATCGGTAGCTCTCATGAAGTCTGGAAACACTGTTCATTCGTGAAATTTGGCAAAGTATGGAATCAGTAGCTCTTAGGATTCTGGAAACACTGTACAAGTCTACCGATAGAAGTCCACCGATAGAACCTCACCGATAGAAACACTGTTCAAGTCTACCGATAGAAGTCCACCTATAGAACCTCACCGATAGAAAACACTGTTCAAGTCTACCGATAGAAGTCCACCAATAGAACCTCACTGATAGAAACCCTGTTCAAGTCTACCGATAGAAGTCCACCGATAGAACCTCACCGATAGAAACACTGTTCACTGAACCTCACCGATAGAAACACTGTTCACTGAACCTCACTGATAGAAGTCCACCGATAGAACCTCACCGATAGAAACACTGTTCACTGAACCTCACCGATAGAATTCCACCGATAGAACCTCGCCGATAGAAACACTGTTCACTGAACCTCACCGATAGAAACATTGTTCACTGAACCTCACCGATAGAAACACTGTTCACCTACCGATACTGTTCATAAAACTCGAAACACTTTTCACAGAACTAGAAATTTGGCAAAGTGTTAGCCGAGCTACTATTGGACTGCGGCTACGAGTATACCGAGCTATCAGTACGCCGTGGCTACCGGTAAACCCAGCTACCGGTAGGATGCGGCTACCGGTAGACCGAGCTACTGGTAAGCAGCAGCTACCGGTAGACCGAGCTACCGGTAATCAGCAGCTACCGGTAGACCGAGCTACCGGTAATCAGCAGCTTCCAGTAGACCGAGCTACCGGTAATCAGCAGCTACCGGTAGACCGAGCTACCGGTAATCAGCAGCTACGGGTAGACCGAGCTACCGGTAATCAGCAGCTACCGGTAGACCGAGCTACTGGTAGGCAGCAGCTGGGGGATAAGTCACCTTGACCTCCCAGAACACCTCCAACACCACAATTTCAGAAAGTAATGGACCAGGGAGGTCCAGGCCATTACATTAGATACCTCTCAAAACATTCTCGTCCTCGAGAATTAAAAACCTACCCAGAAGAAAAGAGGGGTCCGAACAACCACCCCATAAGATACCTCTCAGGGGAAAACCACCATGAGTTGTTCAAAAGATGGAACAAAACTACGACATCTGAGAGTATGGAAACAAATAATCCATAACCAAACAATTCAAACATAACATCACATCAAAGGTACATAAATAAAACATGAAAGGTCTAACCATGAAGGAAACGTCATTACATGGAAAGAGTTAAACATTAAACAACTCTGGGTACTGAGCACGTATCTGTGACTCACGCTCCCAGGTACTCTCCTCCATGCCACCGTGTCACCACAAGACACGAACTAAGGGGATAGAACGCCCACGCAACACCTTCTCCTTGTGTTCTTGGATCTCCACAGGTCGCTCCTCGAAGGTTTCATCATCGTCAATATCGATATCTCCCCAATCGATAACATGAGATTCATTATGAAGATAACGACGGAGCTGTGATACATGGAAAACATCATGTATCCGACTCATCTAAGGGGGAAGTGCTACTCGATATGCTACAGCTCCAACACGAGCCAACATCTCAAAAGGCCCAACAAACCGGGGAGAAAGGTTACTTCCACGACCAAACCTTCACTGCCCACGACGGGGAGTCACCTTTCGAAACACATGATCCCCAAAATTAAACTCTAACGGTCTCCTTCTTTGATCAGCATATGATTTCTGATGATCCTGTGTTGTCTTCATCCTCTCACGAATCACCTGAACCATCTCTGTTGTATTCTGCACTAGTTCTGGTCCGAGAATTGCTGACTCTCCGACCCTAGTCCATCACAACGGAGAACGGCATAGCCTACCATACAAGGCTTCAAACGGCGCCATACCGATGGTAGAGTGAAAACTATTATTGTAAGCGAACTCTACCAAGAGTAAGTGATTCACCCATGAACCTCCAAAATCAAGAACACAAGAGCGCAACATGTCTTCAAGAGTCTGGATGGTTCGCTCTGTCTGACCATCCGTTTGAGGATGAAAAGCTGTGCTAAGGCATAATTGAGAACCAAAAGAATGATGGAGACCTCTCCACACCCTGGAGGTAAAACGAGGATCTCGATCAGAAATGATCGTCTTAGGAACTCCGTGAAGCCTCATCATCTCCTCCAGATACTGCCTTGACAAAACTTCCACTGAGCTCGACTCCTTGATCGCTATGAAGTGGGATGATTTTGTTAAATGATCCACTACCACCCATATAGCATCATGTCCTCCCGGATCTCGAGGTAAACCTGTAACAAAGTCCATTGAGATGTCCTCCCACTTCCACTGAGGAATCTCTAAGTGCTGGGGAAGACCACCAAGAACACGGTGTTCGGCCTTCACCTTCTGGCAGACTAAACATCGAGACACACATTCTGCAACTGTACGCTTCAGCCCATGCCACCAAAACTGACTCCTCAAGGATCGGTACATCTTCATCACACCAGGATGTACCGCCAAGGGTGAACTATGGAACTCTCGGAGAACCGTCTCGCGCATCGCAAAGGGAACAAAAATCATGCCATGATACAACACTCGGTGTTGTTCATCCTCCGACCAACCATCAGGGGCCTCACCACATACAACTCTGTCTCTCCAAACTTCCACCTCTAGGTCACCCAACTGAGACTCTTCCACCTTCTTCATCAGGGATGACTGCACCGTCATCTGGAAAAGACAACCTCTACCCCCAACTTCTCCCATATCAAGATGAAAAGCTGCTAGCTCTTCCATCACTCTCCAGGAATCACCAGATTCACACACAACATCATTACGTGACTTTCGGCTTAGTGCATCAGCTGCAACGTTCCCTTTTCCAGGTGTATACGATATTTCAAAGTCATATTCCTACAAGAACTCCACCCACTGAAGCTGCCTCAAGTTCAAGTCACGTTGGGAGAAAACATACCTCAAACTCTTATGATCGGTGAAAACCACAAAGTGCTCACCAATGAGGTAATGTCTCCACAACTTCAGAGCAAACACCACGGCTGCCAACTCAAGATCATGGGTGGCGTAGTTGCATTCATGTGGATGTAACTGCCAAGACCCATAAGAAACAACTGACCTCTGCTGCATGAGAACACAGCCTAGCCCCAGATGTGAAGCATCACAGAAAACATCAAACTGGACTCCCTCCGCTGGAAGACAAAGGACTGGAGCACTTACCAACTTCTCCTTTAGATACTCGAAAGCTGTCTGACACTGATCAGTCCATATGAATGCTTGATCCATCCTGGTCAAAGCTATCAGAGGATTCGCAACTCGGGAGAAATTGGCTACAAACCTCCCATAATAGCCTGCGAGACCAAGGAAACTTCGCACCTCTGACACAGTCTTGGGGGTTTCCCAAGACACTACTGCTTCTATCTTCGATGGATCCATAGCTACTCCCTATTGGGACACAACATGCCTTAAGAAACGAACTTCTCGAGCCCAGAAATCACACTTGGACAACTTCCCAAACAACTGATGTTGGCGAAGAACTCCCAAAACGGCTTGTAGATGCTCTGCATGCTCTTCTTCAGATGTGAAGTACACAGGGATGTCATCGATGAAAACCACAACAAACTTGTCCAGGAATTCACGGAACACAGCATTCATCAACCCCATGAAAACAGCTGGATCATTCATCACGCCGAATGGCATTACAACAAACTCATAATGCCCATGATGACAGCGGAAAGCAGTCTTCGGGATATCCTCATCCTTTACACGCATCTGATGATATCCTGACCGCAAGTCTATCTTTGAAAACCAAATTGCACACTTCAGTTGATCGAATAGGTCATCAATCCGTGGGAGAGGATAGTGGTTCATTATTGTCACTTTGTTTAACCGACGATAATCGACGCACAACCGCAAACTTCCATCAGCCTTTTTCACAAACAAAACTGGTGCACCCCAAAGTGACACACTTGGCCGAACAAAACCACACTGCAACAGACCGTCGAGCTGAATACGTAGCTCTCGTAACTCAGAAGGGGCCATCCTATACGGAGACATAGAGATAGGAGACGCTCCTGGATGTAGCTCGATCCCAAACTCGATATCTCGTCGAGGGGGTAAGGATACAACCTCTTCTGGAAAGACGTCAGGTTACTCCTCTACGACCCTAGGAAACTCCAACTGTTGAACCTCTGAAGAACTCAGTGTCATCCCAGCCATCATGGATGATAAGGATGGAACTCGTCTATGACTCATCCGAGGATCTCTCTCACCAACAAACACCACTTTCTCTCCATCTTCATCAAAGAAAATGACCTTCTTCCTGTAGCAATCCACAACAGCCTGCACCGAATACAACCAATCCATGCCAAGTATGACATCATATGGTTGTATTCACAAACATAGGAAATCTCCCAAAGAGCAGTGTTGCCCCAACACTAGCTCACAGTCTCTACATACTTCAAACAAGTCAGCTCGACCTCCAACTGGCGTAGTCAACGCCAAGGGCACTGGAAGCCTCTCTACCTCACGTCCCAAAGCATGGACAAGGGTACGTGATATGAAGGAGTGTATTGCTCCTGAATCAAGCAAGGCATACACCAAGGTAGAAAACAAGCAAAGGGTACCTCGAACGACATCTGGCTCGCCTGGGGCTGGTAACGCTAGAGCATGAAGCTGACCACGACCTTTTCCATGGCCTCTCTGACCCTGATGACGACCACCACCATGGCCGCGCTCTGCTCTCTGAGGATGGGGAGCGTCATGGGGATGTCCTCTGCCTGCTCCATCTACCCTTTGGTGATCTAAAGCTGGTGCAACCTGCTGCTGTTGCCTCGGCTGGAACTGCCTCAACGGAGGAACCTGGAGTGGAGCGCCCGGTGCACAATGACTGCTCTGAAAAGTCGGGCACTCCCGCTGCTGATGACCACAACCACCACAAGAAAAACAAGCGCCTGATCCCTTGGCATAGGTCTGAGAGTTTCTGCCTCTGGAGAAACGAGATGGGAAGGGCTGGGACCTACCCCCAGGTGAAAGGAAACTCTTCTGTCCTGAAAACCGGGAACCCCGGACCACAGCTATGCTTCGTGAGGAATCATGACGATTCCCCTCTCGTGACGATCCAGTCCTTGCCAAAGTCCTCTCAAAAACCTCTTCCCTCGCCAGCACCTCAAGATATGTCTTCAGCATAAATGGGGTGACCTGGCGCTAGATCTCTGGATGCAAAGCCTCCTCAAAATTCCTCGCCCTGGCCTCATCATTTGGTAACAGGTCTGAAGCATATCGTAGATGGTTCCTGAAACGGATTCCAAACTCTCGAACACTGGCGCTCCCCTGTCGAAGGGTGATAAGCTCCTGGCGACTGGACACCTTCGCAGTCGACGAAAGAAACTTGACTCTAAACTTGTCTCGAAACTCCTCCCATGAGATTGCTGACTCCTCACGATCACCGAGGAATAAGAACCACCACTGCCTCGCTGCTCCACGCAGCATCGTCACAACCAAGGACACCCAGTGTTCCTTCCGAGCACGAATCGAACTGAAGCCTATCTTGATCTCCTCCAACCAGTCTTCTGTGAATGCATCTGAAACGGATCCCTCGTACTTCTGTAGACTCTGGCGCTGAAACTCTCGAAGTGTATTCCTCCAAGTGTCATCGTCGTCAACCTCTACTCAGCGGCGATCTGCTGGAACAGCCTGATGGGAATCTTCTGCGCAAACCTGACGAGGACGTCGACCTGGAGCCATACCTGCAAAATAACAACTATTAGAGCTCCTAAGCCTGGAATATGGAAGACTCAACATTAATTAAATAATTGTTTTGTTTTATTTATTTTAGGTTACCTATCCCAAGGTCTACCCATTCAAACACAAGCGCAAAGAATAATGATGCATGATCCTTTCCTAGGTCTCTACCCTGCACCCGGTATCACTTTGTTTAGTAGCCATCGTAAGCTTAAAGGTTCGTGCAACAGATCATAGGGGGCCCTAAACGCCTATGTCTCTGCCAGTCCCCAGTGTTTACCCCACTTTATAAACATGAATGACATTGTTTCCCTACCATCACATGCATCCTCACCTGTACCTAACTCCAAACTCCATCCTATCCCTTAACCAGACCTCTGATACCACTCTGTCACGACCCCCTCCCCACAAAGTGTACCCCTCCTGGGCCGGCAATGCGAGAAGGGAGATAATGACCCCCGAGTCCCGCCTCCAGTAGGCCCCGGGTTGGCGACTAGCACCGAGGGTATAATACACACACAAATGGGAGGCATTTCCCTCTAAGAGAACACATGCGGAAGAGAGAGATAGAATAAACTCCAATAAACTCCAAATTAGAACTGAGATATAAAAGGAAACCAAGTACATATATGAAATGTCATGCAAAAGTACTACAACTGAAAGGGAAAACTAAAAGTACCCAAAATAAAGTAAAACGGCAGCGACCACAAGCCCGAACAGCTCCTCCTCCAACCGCAAGCTAGTAGTAACCATCTTGATCTCCAACCTGCTCCAAGTGACCTGAAAATAAGTTTATATGTACATAGGGTGAGTATAACAGTATACTCAGTAGGATCCTCCTCAAGAATCTCGAGCAAAAGTAAAGAAAGCATGCTAAAGCCTAGTCAACAACAAGTGAAACTAACTCGTTACCTAAACAGGTATACTATGTTCCCAACCTCACCATGGCTACTCTCACCAAGTAACACATACAAGAATATAGCATATAGCATAGAATATCAAGGGTACCCCTCTACTACTTCCCCACTGGTTTTCCGCTTTTCCCCAACGACATGCGTCCTGTGCATCTCTCTCCAAAGGCTTTCCCGCAGACACCTAGGCTAAGCTCCACAACCTGCACCACGTGCACCACAAAGGCTTGCCCGCAGACACCTGGGCTAAGAACCACACCATCCTCACAACCAATGTAACCAGGTAGTTTCCGGGAGCCACCATAGCTCGTATAACGTGTATCATACGTCGAGTATTATACCTCGAGCCATCACAGCCCATACACCGAGTAAGGATCCTCAAGCCATCACAGCCTATACACGTTACACCTATAGTAGTCCATAGGATACTATATCCAGAATATATGTGTGTGAAATAACCACAAGCCATTACATCCCTCTACACACATATATGGGTAAAATTAACCACTGTGCCTACCAGCACAAAGATCTACCAAGAGAAGAGAGCGGGGCCAAAGGGGGTAGTCAGCCATTCAACCTCCCATCAGAATGTTGGGGAAAACACCCCCCAGGGCTCAGAATCCCTGGGGTGTCGGTTTCCCTTACCGACAGGGTGGAGTAGCGTATAGAAACACAAAAGTACAGAATATATATAACTCACAACCACACTATGGGCATTACCTAGTCATAGGCACAACTGTAGATAACGTCTCTCAGACTCCAGGCTGCTACTTCTAAGACTAGGTATCCTATAAGCACACAACCATTTGAAGAGATTTATTAGATTACTCCATTTTCATTTTATCAGTTCCATTGTACGTTAATTAATTCTTTAAACATTAATTAACCATGAAAAATTTACCACATTAAACTAAATTGGCATCACATTCAAAAACTGCTCCTTTTTAGGATTCCCATCACTATTAAATTCCAGTTTCTCCATCCCCGTGGATTATCACCATTTAAACAAACTTTCATTATGGAATTACCTTCCCCATATTCCCAGGAATTCTAGAAAAGCATCCTATGCTACTAAACACAAAGGGCTCAACACGGTGAGTAGATATACTAACCATCGAGTCTTTGCCGCTTATAGCAAGAGCATAGACCCATCCTCCATCGAGAGGCTAAACACGGAAAGCACGTGGCATACCCCACGTTTCATCACCTCCTTCGGAAAGAGGGTAAGCAAAACAAGCTGCCTTGAGCAGTGGGGAAAAGTAAAGCAGATAAACAATCAAACCACCAACATCAAACCATCACATTCATCTCATACCATCATCCTTGGTGTCCTCCCCGACACCCACATGCATAAACTGATGCATCTCGCCACACTAGGCGTCATCCGCTGCCACAACCACAAGTACCCATGCCTCCACATATCACAACAGCCATCCAGGCTCACATCAAATCACAAGCAGCAGGAAATCAAAGATCACAAAATGGGCTCTCGGCCCTTTAACAAGGCATTCAGCCTTCATACAAGATGAGCACTCAGAGCTCCAAACCATAAGGCATTCAGCCTTACAAGCGAGCGGATAACTCAGAACCCTTTTGAAATTATCGAACTAATAGTTCTTTAATCCATCTTGAATTAACAGATTCATTAACATGCCTCTTTATCTTTAGCCAATTATTTAACAAATAATTTTGGCTTTTCATTCTTTATCGATTTCCATCATGAACGAGCAACAAATTAAAGAAAATCATAGATATCACTCTATCTAGGAAAACATGAGGCAAACCGTTATCACGGTTCAAGGAAACAACATGCGATCAACCAATTCTTTTAATCTGGTTCAAGTACTTAATTAATTCAATTTCATTGTGATCCAAAGGACTAAATCATGCTAATTCTACGATTGCACATACACAATTAGAGAATCCATGAATCCCCTACTTCGAAGAGTTCTTGACGTCCTTTATCCACACAACAGGTCACGATTCTCCCCTCGCGACAACTGCATTCACCGGAGGATGCTGCGGTACGACAGTACCAACCAACCCCAAGAAAACCCATTAGAATCTTAGAAATTACATGGTAATATGGAAGGAAGAACAAGAGAAGGTGATCCCCGAAGGAACGATGATAAAACATACCTTATATGGAAGAACGATCGACACAACTTGGTTGCATCAAACAGAGCGGAACTGATCCGAGTAACGTTTGATTGTGAAACTCCTACGAGAATGATTGCAAGGTTCTAGCGTCTCGTAGATGAGAACCATGAGGAAGAACAACGAAGAATGATATCTCGTTCCCTTTAAAAAAATAAATTAGAGAGGCGACGGTTTAAGATCCGATTTATTCTCCATTAAAAATGGATCGCATTAACCCACGCGGTTTGACCAAGTAAAAACATCACGGCCTTAGGAATAATTAATATAGAATTTTTGGCCTTTGAATCGACCTTAAAGTCCTTAAAATAAGGTTTTAAAAGTATTTTACGTCAAAGAAAACGTCAAATTTACGAAGCTGGAAACACTGTTCACATACTCAAAATTTGGCAAAGTATGGAATCGGTAGCTCTCATGAAGTCTGGAAACAGTGTTCATTCGTGAAATTTGGCAAAGTATGGAATCGGTAGCTCTTAGGATTCTAGAAACACTGTACAAGTCTACCGATAGAAGTCCACCGATAGAACCTCACCGATAGAAACACTGTTCAAGTCTACCGATAGAAGTCCACCGATAGAACCTCACCGATAGAAAACACTGTTCAAGTCTACCGATAGAAGTTCACCGATAGAACCTCACCGATAGAAACACTATTCAAGTCTACCGATAGAAGTCCACCGATAGAACCTCATCGATAGAAACACTGTTCACTGAACCTCACCGATAGAAACACTGTTCACTGAACCTCACTGATAGAAGTCCACCGATAGAACCTCACCGATAGAAACACCGTTCACTGAACCTCACCGATAGAAGTCCACCGATAGAACCACACCGATAGAAACACTGTTCACTGAACCTCACCGATAGAAACACTGTTCACCTACCGATACTGTTCATAAAACTGGAAACACTGTTCACAGAACTAGAAATTTGGAAAAGTGTTAGCCGAGCTACTGCTGGACTGCGGCTACCAGTATACCGAGCTATCAGTACGCCGTGGATACTGGTAAACCCAGCTACCGGTAGGATGCGGCTACCGGTAGACCGAGCTACCGGTAAGCAGCAGCTACTGGTAGACCGAGCTACCAGTAATCAGCAGCTACCGGTAGACCGAGCTACCGGTAATCAGCAGCTACCGGTAGACCGAGCTACCGGTAATCAGCAGCTACCGGTAGACCGAGCTACCGGTAATCAGCAGCTACTGGTAGACTGAGCTACCGGTAATCAGCAGCTACCGGTAGACCGAGCTACCGGTAGGCAGCAGCTGGGGGATAAGTCACATTGACCTCCCGGAACACCTCCAACACCACATTTTCACAAAGTAATGGACCAGGGAGGTCCGGGCCATTATATAATGGGAATAATATTTTCTTGGTAGAGACTCCTTATACTATGTTGATATAGCACAACACATCTCATTATCTTTAGAAACAAGCAATTTGAGTAGTGATTCATATTCAAAATTTATTCGTATAAAAGAAAAAATAATATATTTTTCCATATGTGATATATTATAAAAAAAATTTCCAAGTTTGAATTACCTAAAATGGTTTTTCATCCCCTAAATTATCAATGTTAATGGTAAAAACATGTTAATGTTTTAATAAAGAGGTGTTGACGGTATCTTTAGAGGTTATCCTCTGAACGGAATAGGATACTACTATTATGAAAACATTTACTTGTAAAATCATTTATATTTCTATTATAATGATTTTCGAAAATGAAAAAAAAATAAGTTACACATGAATAAGAAATTTTTTAAAGCAGTAATGAATCTTTTTTTCAAAAAACCTGAAGATGTTTTAGAAAATGATGGAAGTTTAGAATATGTGTTGGATAGAGAATCAGATTCAGACATTTAATGTGATTATGAACAACCTCATTCATCTTATCCAAGGTTGAGAATTTAAGTGTAAGTCCAAAACAATATTAAGTATTGAGGTTCATATGTTAACATTGAGATAACCTTAAATACAACATCACATGCTACACTATTTTCATAGGTCTAACCAAGATATTTTGAAGAAGACTTGGAGCATCATATGTGATCTGATGTTATGAATAAAAAATTTAATCATATATAGAATAATGAAACATGGGATTTGTTACTCAAACCTAAATAAAATTCTATCATTGGAACAAAATGGGTATTTCAGAATAAGTTGAATGAAAAGGGAGAAGTCCTAAGAAAACAAAAGAAATAATTGTGTGTAAAGGGTATTATAAATTAGAGGGAACTGATTGTAATGAAACATATTCACAATTTTCAATACATGAAACCATTTAAATAAATCTTGAAATTATAGCCCAAAGTAAATATGAGATTTTTCAAAATGATTTCAAGTCACCATTCCTAAATGGTGAGTTAGAAGAGGTGGTTTACATTGAGAAACATTGTGGTCTCTTTCTTTTATATGATTATAAATATGATTATTGGTTGAGGAAATATTTATAGGTTGAAAACAACCCCCATGAACATGGTATTATATTATAAACACCTTCTTGAAGAAGTTGAAATTCATAAAAGGAAGATTTCATTGCAGCCTCTATATTAAAGATTAAAAAGAGGTATATCTCATTATTATTATTTATATATATTACATCATATTTTTAAAAATTATATAATATTTTTTGAAGAATTTTCTATGTATATGATGATGTTAATTAAAATTTCAATACATATAGATATGAGGTACTTTTTTCATATAAATTTCTCATGAGATTGATCATATTTTTCTTTATCAAGAGAACTCTTCTACGGATCTTCTCATGAAAATTGACATGGAGGATTCATGTCCAGTTTATTTAAATATTTAAATAGGAACCAAGCTATCCAAATATGAGAAACAAAATAATGTGAATCTAAGATAATTTCAAAATATTATTGGAATTATTTTATACTTGATAATTTCTAGGCCATACATAGATTATATTTTCACCATGTGTGACAAGTATCGAAGTGATCCAAAATACTCTCATTTTAGTATTGAAAAAAGGAATCTGTGGTACATTAAAGGTATAATATATTTGGTATTAAAATAAGATAATAAAGGAAATATTGATCTATTTGGTCATATAGATACAGAATGGGAAGGATTTTTTGATGATATAAAATATAAATATGATGAAGTTTTATTTCTTGGTGAAATTTTCATTTTTTTTGATACACTAAAAAACAAAGTTTGGTCACCTTAACCAATATATAATAAGAATATGTGATTGAAATTCATACCATAACTCAGTTTACATGGATGAAAAAACAATTTAAATATCTCAAGGTTTAGGTGAAACTAACAATTCTTATTGTATGTGATAATCAAAGTGTTATTCACTTGTATGCATTAAATATCTTATAACATTGATATTTAAGTATCACATCATTAAGGAACCTAGGGAAGGAAATTTATTAAAGACGAAAGTTATTCCAACAAATGAAACAATCACTAATGTGTTCACTAAACCATTATCAAAATATTTTTTTAGAGTCTGAGGTTGATTTTTGGAGTTCAACCTCATTCCTCTAAATTCTAAAGTATGGTTATTTAGTCCCCTCTCTAATATTTTTCTTTTGATATTTTTTCAAATGGGGAGAAAAATGAAAATATAAATCTCTTAATGTTTATTATTGATAGATCTCATATTTTCATATTTATACATCAGTTTTTAAATGATTTAATAATTTTTCATTAATCAATTTGATCTTAGTTTCATCATTTTATGTTTTTTGGTGAGTTTTAAGCTTAAATGTGAAAAGTGGTTAATTTTGGACATTTAATTGTTTTATGTTGCCTCTATATTTCGAGTATAAATAACATAATTTTCATTCAATTAACGTGATTCCTTTTCTATAGGATGTAATTTTTCGTTTGATACAAATAAGTCTTCAGTACCCAAATCCAATTCGAATTCCAAAAATAAAAAACAAATCTGTCAATGTGAACACTTATTCTGGCCAAAAGAATATACCATGACTCATTCAATGACTTATATCTCAGGATACCGACCATAAAATAGAATGATTATATTTGTGATTGAAAGAAAACATGACAAGGAAGCTTCACAAAAAATATCATGGAGAACTAAGTTTATTAAGGCCGCCCTTCAACCGGTCAAAGTATGGTTGGTGGAATAGTGTTTGACGGCTAGAAAACATCATGTCTAATAATTCGGTCATAACTCATTCCACATGGATCCAAATTCTCTGATATTTTGAGGGTAGATGTAAAACTCCATTACTCACATCCTATAAGAATGGATTGTGGCCTGATTCTACTAGGAGGTGGGAGAACTGAAGCTATCTTTTAGGTGGAAAGATTCTGGAGGAGAAAACTTTTGTTCTTTCTTTTCTTTCATTTGTTCTTATTAGTTTTATAATGAACTCTTCTTCCCCCTTCTTCTCAATTACCCTTACCAGGGTGGGGTAAATATTCTGAGTGATTGGGTATGGTTAGGTTTTATATTCATGTAATTCATGAGTTCTTGTAATTTAGTGAATCTAAACTCTTTTTTTTTCTACAAAGTTGTTTTCAATTTCATTTAGCGGTTCTTATTATCAAGTTAGATTGTATTTGGTTTTTGATTCCATTGTTGATTTTTGATTTGTAAATGATAATAATCTCCCTCCACTATGTTATATTCTATATATAATGGAATAGATCAGGGCTTAGTGGTGAATTACTCAGCGATTGTCAGTACGTGTGGCAGGGGTATTGAATATTCTTAATTGTTTATCACAAACAAGACCCGATTGAGAATTGCCTAACTCAAATAGGGTAATTCGCTACATATGTTTCTCATATAGGAAGGATAGTATACCATGATGATATATTTGTAAGGTTTACTCTCACCATCACCATTTACAAAAGTAGTGATATGAAGTGATTTTGAAATATCAATTAAATCAACTTAGTAGAAAACGATTGACTAAAATGGAATAATGATGGCATTGTAAAAAGAAAACCAACCCCAAAAAGAACACCCAATTCTTATCAATCTTTTTAATTACATGTTTTTTTATTTTATTTTTGAATATTTTACTTTATTTCTATATTTATTTTCGTTTCTTTGTTTTCAAAACCAAACAATATAAAAAAACAACTCAAATTCATTATCAAATTTAAAGTGACGTAAGTGATTGTTGAGAACTCCTCTCTGGAGAAAACCTAGGTTAACCACTATACGATATTTTAACTTAGTAAAGAATTGTTTTTTCTACACCCCATGATAAGAATTTTTCAAAACATTGCGTCGTTGTCAGGGAGGCAGTGCCGCAATCTAATTATTAATATCAAACATTTTTTTAAAAAAAAGTAATAAAAATATTTTTCCATGATATTTTCAAATGATTATTTCTTGAATTCAAGTAACAACTACCCATATTTGGACCAAGTATATGAGTTTGGTTATGATATAGTTCAAATTCAATAACATATAAATAAAATAGAAAAACTAGATAACAAAGTAGAACTTTAATTTGAATATGTCTATGCATTGATGGAAAAACCAGAACCTATTAATGAACCTGAGGAGGAAAAGAAAGAAGAATTACCTACTGAGCTACATGTGGGAGATAAAAAATATCTAGATGGATTATAGAATGAGTGTGAAGAACAACTTGATCCCCATATTCCTTACAAAGTAGGATATCTAGAACCATTGAAGGAAGACACCACCAAAGTGGTGGAATTTGAAGAAAATATAGAAGAGCCTAACTACCTACCTCTATCTTGTAAAATTCAACTACAAGAAGAACCTCATACTTATGAAGAAATATAAGTCAATCCACTTAAGTGTGATAATATTTTTCTTAACTCTTTTCATTATGATTATATAAAATCTGAATTGTGTATCACCTCCCCTTTCATGAAATTTTTATATTCAGCCAACACATATATTGCCTTGGTTGATGAGGAAAAAGAAGAAGATACACCTGAAGAGGAACATCTAGAGCTCCCTAAACATGTTGATCATTTATTGTAAGGAGTTGAAGATGATATCCAAGTGGACTTTCTTGAGGAAAAAGTGACACAAGATGCTTCCTTTTAAAGGGATGATTTTGGTATTGATTCATCATGTTTTAATTTTTTTCAAATACAATTACACTCTTATTTTTCCTTTGACTATTATTTTGATGTAGCATACCTTGAGGAACCGCTGGAGAATGAAGAAGAAGTTGTGAAAGTGGAAACCAATAAAGAGGAGGACTAATTCTTTTTCCTACCCTCACCATTCAATTTTAATATCATTTTCATAGGGGTGTATTTTTTGTAATATATCCATGAATTACCCAATATAAAAATATGTTCATGATGGAAAGAAGAAGTTATGGTGGTTCATATTAAATAAACTTTACCCACCTTCAGATTGGGGATAACCAACTAAAACATCCCATCTGGAGGTAGTCAAAACCCAGGGCCCACTTGGGGGATCAAACCAAGATCTATCCTTCTTTTCTTACTGTATTTCCTTTTTATTTTCTTTTAATAAATTTCTTATTTTATTTTCTCAACTTTTGGTCATAGGTTTTCTTGTGCGTAGCACTTAGGAGCTTAACTCAACATTACACTACCAATAAGTCAGGTTGTACCATTCCTTTACACTTTATTGATAGCTATGATTAAATTTAAAATATAATTACATGTTAAATCCACTTGAATACATTGCGGACGGTGCATCATTTACGTGTGGGGGAGGGAACCTTTTTAGTTTAGGAATTTCAATTGTTTGTTTTTTTTCTATTTTTCAAAAAAAAATATGTGTTTTTCAAATTTTTGTGTGTTTTTTAAACTTTTGAGCTGAAATTATTATCATCCCAAATTTTAAAACTCATTTCAATGTGTGAAACAATTTATCCCATGAAACAGTACTTAAATGAATGCTAAAATTGACATTGTTTTAAGTTTGAATATTTCGAAATTTCATGAAAAGTACTCTAATTTTTTTAATCCCATGACACAATTCACTATCATTATATTTGAAATCACTTTCCTGTGAGACTTCTGAACATAATTTTCATAATCATTTCTTTTACCTCACTTCTTGAAAGAACTATACTATGCTTGATTTAACCAGAATTTGATTTATTTCTATCAAAACCTGAGGGTTTGAGGTGCATGTGTTTTAAATGATTGAGGCATTTCTTTGGTTTTAAAGCCCCCTTTTCAAAATAATCCATTTTATTATGGCCTACCATGAACATTTAATCCTTTTATCCCTTATAATCCATGAACACTCTATTAGGTTAGCCACATCATAAGCCAATTTTCCCTATCCAACCTTCTCTTGAAGTGAAATTGCATAATCTAGTTGAACTTAAGTGTGGGGGAAGCTGTCTTGTGTTGTGATACCTCATTATGAGATACATTGGGTGGAAAATAAAACATTTAAGTGATGTGATTGTTCCTGAAAAAAATCATACATGAAAAGTTGTTATGTTTCTAGAGATTTCATACATTAGAAGCTATGCCTTTATGGAGCTTCTAATGAAAAAAAGTTGTTCCTTTTCACGAGCTTTCAAGAAAAATCATATTTGAGAAGAATGAAACTATTCCTGCTTAAATGTTTAATGGTGTGAACTTTCACTAATTTTTCATGCTAATAGAGCTGATTTACTACTAGGGGAGTGAGAAGGATACCATATTTAAGTGACAATTAGAATAATTCAATTTTTCTTCAAAAAGAGACAATTCCTCATCATTCAGCCTTAGAATTTTTAACATCTAAATCCTACCAAAAAAATCCACTGAACAACCTTGTAAAGTCCTCATGATAATCATATCTCCTTGACTCACATCGGGTGTAGATTTAGGGATTTATCAAGCCTATGGTGACCCTTTCATGATTATTGGATGAAAAAGACATTGTTGAAAATTGATATTTGTGAGATGAGATAAAATGCATGATAGGTAAGTATTTTGTGTGCATGGGAGAAGAAATGAAGAGGAAATATATTTAATGAACTGAACTATAAACTTGTAAAAAATTTTGTTTATGGGGCATGATATCTTTTATTTCTTGGTAATTAAAATTGTCGGATCTCATGGATATGTGTTTTAAAATTTGCATTGATTTGATATCGATGTTTACATGTCTAGGAGTACAAGCGATAAGTGTGGGGGAATTGACAAAGCTCATATTTTCATATTTATACATTTGTTTTTAAATGATTTAATCCCTTATAATTAATCAATTTGATCTTAGTTTCATCATTTTATGTTTTTTGGTGAGTTTTGAGCTAAAATGTGAAAAGTGGTTAATTTTGGACTTTTAAAAGTTTTATGTTGCCTCTGTATTTCTAGCATAAATCATACATTTTTTATCTAATTAACTTGATTCATTTTCTTTAGGATTTAATTCTCCTTTTTCTACAAATAATTATTCAGGACACAAATCCAATTCTAAATCCAACAATCCAAAACAAATAGGTCAATTTGAACACTTATTCTAGCCAGCATAATAGACCATGACTCATTCAATGAATCATATCTCAGGATACCGACCACAAAATTGGATGATTTTAGCTGGGTTAGAAATAAAACTTAATAAGAAAGATTAAAATTAAATATCATATAGAAATAAATTGATTAAGGCCTCCCTTCAACTGATCAAAGTATGGTTTGTGGAATAGTGATTGACGGCCAGAAAACGTCATGTCTACTAATTCGGCAATAAATCCTTCCAAAAGGACACAAATTCTATGATATTTTGTGGGTATATGGAAACCTCCATTACTCACATCCTATAAGAATGGACCTTGTCCTGATTCGACCAGGAGGTGGGAGAACCAAAGCTATCTTTCTAGTGGACAGATTCTGGAGGAGAAAAATTATGTTCTATCTTTTCTATCTTTTGTTCTTCTTTGTTTTATAATGCCTTATTCTTCCCCATTCTTCTCAATTAACCTTAACATGGTGAGGTAAATATTATGTGTGATTGGGTAAGGTTGGTATTTCTATTTATTTAATGCACGAGTTCTTTTAATTTAGTGAATATAAACTCTTTCTCTTTCTCAAAGTTGTTTTCAATTTCATTTACTGGTTCTTATTATCAACTACAATTTTATTTTGATTTTGATTCCATTATTGATTTTATATTTGGTAAATGATCATAATCTCCATCTACTAAGTTTAGGTCTATAAAAAACTGAATAAATCAGGGCTTAGTGGTGAAGTACTCGGCGATCGTCAATACATGTGGCAGGGGTATTGAATATTCCTAATTGTTTGAGATAAACAAGACCCAATCGGGAATTTACTAACTCAATTGGGGGTATTCGTTGCATTTTTTTCTCACATAGGAATGATATTAGATTAATATGAGATATTGGTAAGGTTTACTCTCACCATCACTATTTACCACAGGAGTGATAAGAAGCAATTTTGAAATATCACTTAAATCAAATTAGTAGAAAATGATTGACTAAAATTGAACAATGATGACATTTTAAATAGAAAACCAACCCCAACCTGATCACCCAATTCTTATCAATATTCTTAATTACATGTTTTTTGAATTTATTTTGAATATTTTACTTTATTTCTATATTTAGTTTTGTTACTTTGTTTTCAAAACCAAATAATATAAAAAAAAACTCAACTTCATTATCAAATTTAAAGTGACATAAGTGATTTTTGAGAGATCCTCTCTGGAGACAACCTAGGTTAACCACTATAATATATTTTAACGTAGTAAATAATATTTTTTTTACAAACTGCATGACAAGAACGTGTCAATTCCTTTATGTATTTACAAAATTTAAATATAAAGGGCGAGAAATTATTTTGAGAATATCCAATGATATGTGTTTACCTAATGGGGAAGAGATCTCTTATTTGGGGAGGTGTATTTAGGGATTTTTTAAAATTATCAAACTATGAGGTATAGTAAGTGTGTTTCCTTATGAATTATTTTAATGGTTTAATTTATAAATAATATATTAATATTTTTATATACTAGTTTCAAATAGATTTTTTAAACAAGTATAGATTTATTGAGTTGGATATTTGAATAAGTGATGACTCATTATTGATATTTCCAGATATTTCCAGTGGAATTAAGTGATAAAAAACACTAAAATGTTTTAAAGTAGTATGAATAGAATTGAGTTATATTAATAGTTTATTGTAAGTATATATTTTTTATAGAAAACATGATATTATTATTAAATTTTCTTATTTCTAATTCTGAATCGAGGTATTTAAATATATAAATGTAAGTTTCTATTTTTTATGGAAAACATTATATTATTATTCAATGTTATTCTTTACTATATTTATTTTAATCAATTATGCTTATAATTATTGTATGATGATTCAATACTAATTATATTGAGCATGATAGTGATTTATGTTCCTTGGTTTCCAACCAAACTCAAAGGGATATATTTTTTGAGCCTAATGTTTCTTTGGGTGAAATTATTGAGTGATAGAGACTCTTGTGACTCGATTTTAAGTTTTTATGTATATGAAGAGTCCCCTATCATTTTTTATTATTTATATAGAAGTATAATTTTTTTTAAAGTGGATATTTTTATTACTTCTTTTTTTTAAATACATGGATCATATTTAGACTCACATATAAGAAGGGTTAACATATATTGAGAAAGCTTTATAGATGTTTGGAATAATTATATATGAGTTTTAAGGAAATATATAATATCAATAAAGTTGAGTATATTCAAACTAAAAATTTAACAAAGGCATGAGACTCCCTATGAATCATATGAGTCAGTTCTGTTTGGGAATGAGTCATTGGAGAATTGTGTATGTACATTTTTAAAGAAAATGGATATGTGTGTGATTCAGTCAACACTGCAACAAGAAACTTGATCTAGTGTATTATTTCTTCTACATTTTATATGTGTTATTTTATCATGTGTATAAATCATTTCCCTCTATGTATAAGTAAATTTCAATATTCATGTGAGTAATTATTGGATTCATTTTCTACTATATCTGAGTAATATGGTATTAGGTATGTATTACCCCTCAATAAAAATTTTATATTGTTGGAGAATAAAAATACAAATTTTTATAATATTTATTCATTATAAAATATATAGATTTGACTGTTCCAATGTGTTAATTCATGGAATAAAAATCGCAAAATGGGATTTTTTATTCAAGATAATAGAAAATAATGTTTTCTTTATGAATAAGTGTGTTGGAGTGAATAAAAGAGGATAATTTATATTTTAACAACTCATATATGTTTCATCGAGGGTTGTTATGTCGTAGTGACCTAGAAAAAATTAAAAAAATCCTCAAATGAAAAAGAAGTGGGAAAATGAAGAAAAATAGGTTTATAGTAGTTACTGATAGTTAGTTTTTTTTTTGAATTTGAAATTAAAATTAAAACATTGAAATAATTGTGATTAGAATAAAATATATTTTTATAGTGATTGTGAAAAATATATTGAATCATGGAACAATGATAAAAGTTAAAGAGAGGAATAAAAATAATTTTTTGTTGTATAGAAAAAAGAGAAGAATATTATTCTTTGTAATAAATACCCATGTAGGAGAATTGTGTGTTCTCTATTGTTTGAAAGAAGAGGAATTATCTTGTGAAAGTTGAAGAATAATGATAAATAATAATGATATAGTGACAACATGAAGGCAGACTCATCTGGTTAAAGACGCCATATTTCTTAAAATAATTTCTATTATTGTATCTATGTGGGAGGAACTTAAACATGGTAGGGATAATCATTATAACATGAGTATATAGATATTATCTTCTCATTATAACACATATATTAACACTTGTGGGTCATAAGTTCTCACTAAAATATAGATCATTCCATGGATTAACATTCTCATTTTGAGTGGTGAACCCTATAAATCTATTATGCCTTTATGTGAGTGCTTGATTGTGTTTGTGATTGTAACAATATTAACACATTATAATAGGTGGTGAATATTGTTTCAATAATAAACATGATAATGAAGTTATATTCATTGATTCACCCCTAATGATATTATTGGTCCTAGGTATCTTTTTATAACCACTTAAAAACACCATAAACCGCCTCCCAACAATAATATAACCTAACCAAACCCAAATCTATTCCTTCCTCCAAAACATGGTCCTGATAAGGTAATAATTTAAACACAATCATAGATTATGTGAACAAATTTGTTTCATCCCTCATTTTATATGACACATATCCCACTTTTTAAAATAATTGGAACTTTAAGGACCAACAACCTTGTCTTATAAAATACCGTCCCATAGAATATCATCAGTTGATTTGGATTTAATCTATAGAAATAGAGAAAGATAAGGAATGCTGGTATGATAAATAACACTCCAAACTGAGATCGAATATAGATTATCCACAAATGGGAATAAGAGAACATAGGAAGAGAGGTCATGGGAATGGGTCTGGTCAAATGTGGATAGAGTGGAGGGTTAAAATAAAATAAAATTTCATATTTTAATTAATTAATTTATATATTTATAAAAAAGCCTCCTGGTACACACTGGTTACCCACCTAGAATTTATCATGTACCTGATACCTATTCTAGGAGAACTAGACACTTGGTGTCCCTCATAAATCCACCCCCTTTTCTTGGGGGTTCACTAGGTACATAGTACCAGATCATCAAGTACCTGGTGTCTCCTATCATCGAGAAAACAAATCTGAACATCAGGTTTGTTTTCTAAAAAATAACCCGTATCCCCCTCCAACACCTAAAAAATTCTAAAAACATTAATATACATGTGGTTTGGTGGAAACTATATTAAACTCATACGTTGAAATTATGTGGAATATTACACGTAAACACATTGACATGGTTATTCTTTGAAAATGTACTCATTATATGGTTATTGGAAAAGGATATGACAGTCATTGGGGTAGTTTTTATATGAATTTTTAAGTTTAAAATTATGTAATTGTTATAATTAAATTTTAAACATTAACATAACTGATCTTTTTATAAAAAAAATAATGCATATATAAATTAAACTTGAATTATATATGAACTTATTCAAAAAAAATATAATTTTTTTTACCTTAAATTCCTAATATTTTAACTACTTAGTGTTTTGAATTATTAATTAATTTTCTCATGGTTAGTGATTCTCATAAAATTAATCAAAAATCTAGAATCCTGACTTTGAAATCCAATAACATCTGAATTATGAAAATTTAAAAACTAATTAATTTTTATGGTTATTGGGACCAGTGGTTTATGATGTATATCATGGGGAACCCTATGATTTTGGGGAGGATCAGGGAGTTTTCCAATTAAAACTTTTACCTTCAGTCTCAAAATTTAAACCTCATTCATCGTTTTATTTTTTCCATATTTCATAGAAAATCATGCAATCTATCTCTCACTTGATTTCTCCCACACCAAATACCAAACACAAATGATGAAATTAAAGTATAAAAACACAAAGTATTTTTTCTTTGTTCACCCACATTAGGCTATGTTTTGGTAGAATACACATAGCATTGTGATAGTGTATCAGAAAACCATTATCTTGTTGTTATCCCATGAAGAGGTATAACTGACTGAAAATTGCTTTGTTTATTTAAAAAAACACTTTTTAAAGGAAAATTGAGAAACCATAGAACAAAAAACAACCACCAAACACCAAAATAGAAACAAGCCCAGAACAAACCATTGTGTCTGCCCCACCCTATAAAATATGTCATGACCCCAAGACTTCATCAAAACAAAACCCTTTGGGAAGCAGTACCGTGCAGAAGTGCATGGGCACGAAACCGATGGAGAAGCCATAACCTCTCAAGCATCCAGATCCAAAAGGCTATTAATGGGAAAGGCTTTGTGCTCTGATCCCCTTCAGGAGAAAATCCAAGAAGTATGCTAGAAACCAAAAAACACAACCAAACAAACAGCACATTGATCCAAACCCAGAAAAGTATGCCCAAAAAATACTTCCAAACCAACCACCCTACCACCAACATAAACATAGTGATTAAAAGTAAACTGGACCTCACCTGATTCTATACCTCGGAATAATTTCCATGATATGGATGAATCCTTTAGGTCAGGTACCTCCAACAATAGCCTCTCAAACCCAGACGCTAGCTGATCCCAGACCTGAATGTACTTCTCAATGCTAAGCTTCCCTTTGTTGAAACCTCATATCAGGATTAGGTCATGTTTGTCAATACATGAATATTTCTCCTCATTGAGTGACCACTATAGAGATCTTCCCATTATCTTAGCTGCCTCTTCCTTAGATTCATAGAGCAGCAGGACCTATTTGGTCCCTTCCACTTTAGAGGTTAGAAGCAAAACCAAAGGGTCGCCCTGCTCTCTAACCTTTTGATGGCTTTGGGTCCCCGTAACCATCCCCTTAGTAGTTTCCTTCTTTGCTGAGAGAGTCTCCAAAGGAGGAGGTAGCAAGGAATAGTCCTTCATCCCCCTTCCTTTTCTTGGAGCCCTCGTTGCTCTTCGGGTTTGGCCCCTCATCAGCTGAGTGCCTGTAATCGATCCCCTTGACCACCTCCATGTCAAACCCAGCTTCATCTCCTGGAGCATTAGGTTCTAAACCCATATCAAACTCTGAGAGGATGTCAAACCAATTGCACAAAAGGAATGAGTTTTGAAATAGTGTCTGACCACCTTCCTTCCCACTGATTGGAACAGGTTCCACCATTTCATCCACCTTCTTCCCCTTATCCTCCTCCTTGATGCCCAACCTAGGCTCCTCATCTGCCAAAACTATCATAGTCTCCTTCTATTCATCCATATTTTGATCCATATTCCAAATAGCCATACAAGCGGCCTCCTGCACAACCAAATGGCCATCCTTCGACTATCTAGATAGGCCCTTCCTCAGCCTATAGAACACCTCTGAACCAAGCGGATTAATTTGGGTCGAACCCTTCCTCATCCGTTCATCACCAGGCGTCTCCTTAAACACTGCACTAAAAACCTCTGGACAACCTCCAGCTTGTTCCTCCTACTCCGTTTGTGACCATTACTGCCTCTAATCTCTCCCCACAACACCATTGAATGATTGGTCAGAATCATCCTTCTCCCAGCCTTCCGCGGTCTTACCATTGTCTTCATCCTCGAGCCTTCTCCTGGACTGTAAACCTCGTCGACATACTTCCAGTGAATGGCCCGATTTATTGCACACAGAGCAGAAGCCTATGTCCTTCCCCCAACCATTCACCCTTGTGGACCCCAAATTGCAGACCTCTGTAAGATGGCCCATGCGCTTGCAGGAATAGTAGAAATCGGTCTAGTTTTCATACACCACCCGCTATTTACATCATCACTCCTCGCCAATTGAAATCCAGATAAAATCAAACGGAGACCTATACGGATCCACTTCTACACAAACTCATGGATTAACTAGATAAAAAATAGACTATATATGACTATCAGAGCATAAAAATCTACCAACTATCTTTCCAATAATCTTTATCACTGAAGGATTTTGAAACTCCAAAGGTAGATTTGAAAAACTTACCAAAAATGCTGCGGAAGGGGGATCACGGTTCATGTGGAAATCAAAAGACCAACTAAACAGGAAAAATAAAAAACCATCATAGCTCTGGGGGTGATCGACTAGGCTTAGATGAGATCATCCTCGCATGTGAATGGAATAATAATGTGTTGATTATCAAATAACCCAACTATTACCCTCTCTTGAAGATCCCATGAAGGAAAAACGAACCTGTCAAAGGAGTCAACTGAGGGCCTCCTCTGCCTAAACCAAGCCACCAGGGTGAGATTCAGAAGTGTGGTGGATTCTGCATACTCCAAAATAGAAATATGAAGATTTGTATGGTCATCAATGAGATCCGTGACTTTAGGGCAGGGAAAAACCTTCGGAAATGGGGGCAGAAAGTCGGTATTAGAGAAAGGTCGCAAAGCAGGCTCCAAATCCCTGCCTGATGTCAAGCCCCCCTCCACCTCTATGGGAGGAGGGACTGCTGCGGTAGCCACAGTCATCATTGGAATTCAAAGACCATCGAGGGGAGGCAGTTGTCGTCATTCTGAACCCCAAGAGGTATGAGAAAACAACTATCTTGTCACCATCTTTGGTGGATACAATTTTTAGTTTATGGTCACACCACACCAATGTTTATTTTAATTATAATATTTAGGGATCTCTCATTTCTTATATAATGCATAGTCCAATTATCTCCTTCTCCACACACTAACTTGAGGATATAAATTCAAAAAATAGAAATTAGTGATATTTTGTAAAAAAAATTAATGTACCTAATTAGCTATAATTAAAAAAACATAGATAGTAAATCATGTTTTAAAAAAACATTTATAATTTTTCCTTGTATCAAAAAAAAATATAATTACTAGCTTTTATACAAAAATATATCTAATTGGCTATATTTTTCAGGAAACATCGCTAATTATCAACATTGTTCAAAAAAAATTACCTATTTAGTTATATATTTTTTTAAAAAGATAAATTACCTTGGTTTTCATTAAAAATTTCTAAGATATTTAAAATAATATTTTTTAATATAAATTTATTTTAATATAAATTCATATATATAATTTATAATATATAAAATCATCAAAACTTTAATTTTTTTTAAAGTAAATTTTATTGAAATAATGTGTGCGTGTGTGTTTTGACTGATGTTTTTCTCTGAGAAATGTGATTAAACAAAAATAAACACCTAAATAAATTTATGATTCAAATTCTAAAATATAATAAATTTCATAAGATATGAAAATTTAAAAATTATTATCTAAAAATAATAATAATTATATATATATTATAGATAGTGATATATATATGATAATAGTATTATATAATATTAAGAATGACATATATTAAATATGTATAAATATATATATTAATATATATATATATATATATCAGTTTGAGTAGAATAAAAATAGGGGTCAGTTTCCATTGAAAAAAAAATTAAAGTAAATGAATAAGATAAATTCAAAATTAAATACTTTTATAATGATAAATTGATAAAGTGATAATTTTAATAAATCAATAAATTCATAAATTCAATATTAATGATAAATTTAATTAAAATATGTATAAATTGATTATGCATTTCATAAAATAATCTTATTAATTTTATGAAATTATTCATATTGATATTGAATGATTCAATGCATAAAATAAAGAGAGAGAAAACAAGGTTTGATAATGGAGTTTAGAAATAGCTCAATGTGCACCCATGTGTCTCCTCCTCTCAGGTTGAGAGGTTTATGTTTTTACTCCCTCGATCTTGGTGATGATCAAGAAACTCTCCCATCATAATTATGGTTTGTGAGCACCCTATTGAACTTTTCCATAAGACAAGAAACCTAACCCTCACTTTTGTGGTACTGAGAACCCATTAATGATGGTTATGAGAAGATATATTTTTTCATTGAAAAATTATTAAATTTGTATTACCTAATCTCTCAAAAGTATTTTTAAATATAGAAGAGATATCTAGAGATGATGTAGGAAAATATTCTATAAGAAAGATGGATAAATAGATGTTGGATCTTAAGATAACCTGAGAGGATCCTCTAGAGATTCTCTTTGGAATAAAGGATTGAAGGGGAATTTTTAGTAGTGTTTAATTCTTCTTAGACACCAAGGTACTCATTTTATAGGCTTAAAAAGGCCAATTAAGCTTCTATAATTCATCTAGGGAATTCATGCTAAAGAATACCTCTTTTATGGATATTTTTGACCGTGCTAAATATAGCCTCGTAGTTGCAATCCTAATACTACTAGATACCTGATTCACCTCATCGGTTAGTTGTTGGGTCTTCTAAAGATGGTGTATTAATTAAAAACCCACCGGATAGATGCAACTATCCATTAGCTAGTTGGTGGCCTTATTCTAGAAAGGATGGCTTCTATTACTACCATAAGCTAGTCATTGGACCTTGGATTCAACAATATTATTGTCCACATAGAACCAGCTAGCCAATATCTAACACCAGCTATCTGGTACAACATACATGCCTCCACCATTAAGTGGATCTTCCTCTACAGCCTTATAATTCTATAAGATAGTCATCTAATTTGATTCAATTGTCCTAAAATAAGATAAGATATCGGTATAATCCTTCAACAAGATAAACATTTCACCTTTAAATTGAAATAATTATTTCTATTAGGACCATTAATGAGATGAATAAAATTCAATATAATGAGTTATAAGTTAACTCAAATGAAAAAAATAGATGCAAAAAATGAGTGTTTTCATTAAAATAACACAAGGAGGGAGAGAGGTCCAAAAATATACCCCCTTTTTATGATCATAAACACTTAACATAAAAATATATATAAAGAGTAAATCAATAGTGAAACATGTATTCAAATAAATTCAATATATTCAAAACAATATATTAAATATGATCAAAAAGAAAATCAATCAACCATCCCATATATCAATTATCACTAAAACATTAATGAAAATGTTATTAAATACCTCTTTGTAAAATAACTAAAAAATAACTAAGAATTTAATGTTCAAAAACCTTTTTCCTTTTTGAGTTCAAAACATCCCCCATTGTGAAAACAAAATTACAAATAATTCGAGATTTGTTTTAGAAAAGGATTTGAATAATATTTTCCAAATGTAAAACCAGTTTATAGAATAAAATTTAATAATACTTCATACCAATCCTGAGGGGATTGTTTTAAACCATAAATATCTATAGTTAATTTGAAATTCTTTTTGAAAAGTTGGATTTTTAAAACCAGGTGGTTGTTCATCAAAAAAATTTTCATTAATAAAACCATTTATAAAGTCACTTTTAACATCCATTTGAAAGTGTTTTAAATTAATATGATAGGTTAATTCCAATAAGATTCTAATGGATTCTAATCAAGCGATGGGTAAAAATGTTTCACTATAGTTGATTCATTCTTCTTGGTTATAACCTTTAGTTTCTTAATGTCCTTTATTTATAATTATATTACCAATATTGTCTAGCTTATTCCTAAACCCCCATTTAGATCCTAGGATTTTATGATCATTAAATATTTCCAAAATATTTCATACGTCATTTAGAGTAAATTTATTTAGTTCCTATTGCATGGAAAGAACCCAAATTTTATTATTTATGGAATCATTGATCTTTGTGGTTCTGAGTGGGAGATGAAGGAAATATTTTCAACAACATTTAGGACTAATATACTAGTATGAGTTCCCATTTGAAAATATAAAATTAAATTTTCAAGGTGATGGTCTTTAGATTATTTAAATGATTTCGGTAAATAATTTTATGTAGATTCTTATTCCACATCAACTTCTATAGTGTGAAATTTTTTATTAAAATTTTTATTTAAACAATTATATACAAAAAAACTATTAAGAGATATATTTTGTAAAATTTTCATCAAAAACAAAATTTATTGATTCTTACAATGTTTTAGTCCGTTATTTAACGACTTGGTATGCCTTTCTTGACTTTTATTACCCATTAAAGGTACCTTCATTATATTCTGATTCAAATTTTACAAGAATTTATTTTGTGTTGATAATAAAACATTTTCTACAAAAAACATTAAAACATAAGACTAGGTTTTATATTTTTCAAAAATTCATAAGGGGTATTATAGAGAAAATATATTGTGAGAACATGATTCATGATAAAGCATGTAGTATTGATGGCCTCATACCAAAAATATTATTGTAAATTAAGTTAATTTAATAGAGTTCAAGTGATTTCCTAGATAGTTCAACTTCACCTATCTACAACTCTATTGTATTATGAGATTTGATGAGTAGAAAAATAGTGATTATATCTTTTATAATAACAAAAATCTTAAAATAATTTATTATATACTTCTCATCCAAGATCACTTCAAATGGAAAAAATTTTAAAAACATTCTCAATTTCAATATTTTTATAAAAATTTATGAAATATTTTAACAACGTCACTATTATTAGATAATAAGTACTCTAAAGTGAATATTATAAAGTTTTCAACATTTATAAAAGTAAATATTTTTTCTCTAGGACTTTCAAATTTGAGAAGTTTTGAATAAATCAAGATAAATTAAATCATGAAATTTATAATATTAAAAAAAGGATTTATGTTTCTTAATATGTTTTCATGATTAAAAAACCATTTAATATTTTAAATGTTGTTTGGGAAGATATCATACTAGTAAATTAAGTTTGAGTTTGAAAATTGAGTGTATGCTATAGTGACCAGGGCATATATTCTGGATCCACGAATCACTAACTTGTGAACTCAAGAATTTGAAATTTTGTCTCATAATAGGTTATAAATTAATTGTATAAATATTTTTAAAATTATACATGGTAAATAAGATATTTATTTTTAGGTTAAAAACTCTGTAAAAATAATATTCAAAAGAGATTTTAAAACTACTCTCAGACAATAGACTACTACATAGAAACTTTTCATTTAATAATTTTACAAAAAAACATTTTTAATTATATTAGAGTTATAGAAATTGATGGTACCTTCACAAATTAACTTACCCATATATTTATCAACAATTATTAAATAACCTCATTCTAGTTTATCTATTTGATTTAATATAGAGTGATCACCACACATTTTTCTTGAGAATCCACTATCTAGGAACCATAGATATTATTTTTCCTTTCTCACAAGAAACATTTAATAGATAATCAAATAAATAAAGTATTTGGTACCCAAAAAAACTTGGTTCCTTTTTTGATTACCAATAGTGATTTATGTATTTAAATTTTTTTGGTATGAGATTTTATTTTTTTAATTGTGGATGAGAGATAAATTGACTTTGTTCTCCCATACCATCCATTATTTCAATCACATTTATCAATTAAATTTACAATTATTTTATAATAATTTAAAATTATTTATTTTGAGAAAACTTTGATAAAAGTCATTATCAATGTATTTTTAGAAATTTTGTCATGATTTTATTAACTAAATACAACTCATTATTTTCCATGTATTTGATAACCAAAAAATTTATTTAAATTTTCTCGACCTTGGGTTAAATTGGAAAGATATACATTAATATATTTGATTATATATTTGATATTATTAACATATATTTGATTCTTAACATTCATGGATAATTATTATTTATCATTTAATATAAGATCATTTTAATCTTGAAGTATTTATTTTCTTTAAGGACTATATTATTGTTTTTATCATGTTTTTTATATAATGAATAAATTTCATGAAAAAAAACTTTTAGTTGACCATGAGAATATTTTAAATATTCATATTTAAGGTGAAATGAGTATAAAGAATAAGAATAAAAGGTAGAATAATTATAAGGGTAATAAGAAGAAGAGGAAATGGGAATAGGGGAACTAACATTGATGTCTTCATCCAAAAGTTCCATAACGCACCGAGGACATGAGTCACTTAAAGTGGTTAAGGAAGTTGATTCCATGGAGTCATCTCTTTCACACTAGGTAGTGACTTTGAAATCTTTATTAACTTGTTTCCTTTTATTAATATTCTTTTTATATAAAGGGAATTCCATCTTGGTGTGACCCTTTTTCTAGAATTCATATTCACTTTTGGTTCCACATTTTGATTTACCTCTTTGGTTTGATTGGAAAATTTATTTTTCAATCATGAATTTCTTCATATTCATGGAATATTTGAATGAATTATCATTGGAAAATTTTAATGTGATTGTTCTCATTGAATAGTTGAATTTTTTTTTCACCTTTTAGGATTATCACTTCATAGTAATTTTGTACATCATTGGAGATCCTATAATTTCATTGACTGAAATTTTCATTATATCCTTAACTTATTTTATAGAAGTGAATTTTGGTGCCAAATTTCTTGGTAAGACCCAGAGTATCTTTTTCACTAGGTTTTATATTGACCAATCATCACCGAGAGACTTTCGACGATTGAAATTTTCAGTAAACCTTGTAAAAATACTATTGATGGATTAATTTTAATACATAGAAATGATTTCAAAATCTTTTCTAAACATATCTAATTTAGTGTCTAACTATATCCATTAATTTGTGCATTGGTTCTAGAAATTTTCATATTTTAGAAACTAGTTTACATATAGAAACATGATTAAATTTATTTCAATCAAGACCAAAAATTAAAGAACTCATAGCTTCTCTATTAAATTCAAAAAATTTAAAATCATCATGATTCCACTTATTTTTAGTTATTTTAGTAGTAATATATTCATGAATTACCATTTTCCAAATAGGGTGACTAATTCTACAAATAAATTTTGATGTCATACATTTTCAATATGAATAATTCATGCCACAAGAAATAGGATAAATTTAATAATAATTAGATAGAATTATAAAAATATCATACTTTGAAATTGATTAAGGATTAAATTTTCTTTTGAAAATCCAATTTAAAAATAATATATTTTTAATAAGGAGACAAAGAAAACTTTTGATACCAATTTTTTGTTAGATTAGAATGAAAAAAGGGGGTCAATTTCCCTTATAAAAATGTAAAGAAAATAGAAAAGGTAAATTAAAAAATTAAATGATTTTGAAATGATAAAGGGAAACGAAGAAAATTTTGATAAAGTGGTGAGTTTATAAATTCAATATGAATTATAAAGTTAATTTGAATATATATAAAGAATGTCTGAATAGTGGAAAGTGATCGTATAAATTTTATTTAATTTTGTGTATTGATGTTGAATGATGCAATGCATAAAATAAAGAGAGATAAAACATGTTTTGATAAAGGAGTTTATAAATTACTTGGTGTGATCCCATATGTATCCTCACCTCATGTTGGGAGTTTTATTTTATTAATCCACCGATATTGGTGGTGTTCAAGAAACTCATCCCTCATGGAAATGGTTAATGAGAACCCTCTTAGACTTCCTCGGTAGCTAAGAAACTCATCCCTTACATTTACGATAGTGAAAAACCATTTAATAAAGTGATGAAAGCTAGAGGTTTGCTTTGAAAAAATCATTAAAATTACACTACCTGATATCTTGAAAGGATTTTTCAATTTAGAATATATAATTTAGTATAATAGAGGAGAATATCCTTTGAGAAAGATGGAGAAATTGAGATTGGATCTTTAGAGAACTTGAGAGGACCCACTACAGATTCTATTTTGAATCAAAGATCAGAGAGGCATTGTTGGTAATCAATAATTCTTTCTAGCCATAAAGAACTACCTTTTATAAGCTTAAAAGTTCGTGGGAAGATTTTAGAATTTGTTGGGGGAATTTAAGCTGATGAAGGCCACTTTTATGATTATTTTACCATAATAAATGATGCCTTGGAGTTTTGTCCCAATGCCACTGGCTGCCAGTGCACCTCATTGGAAAGATGGTGGGTTACATAGAGCTGTTTGACTTCTATAAAACTACCACTAGTGAGTATCTATCAGAAAAAATCTAGACAGTTTCCTAGAAAATGGAGAGCTTCTGGGACTACCACCAGCTATTCAGTGCTCTTCCACTAGCTGGTCAGTGGACCTATGATGCAACAAGATTTCTATCCACATGGTACCAGCAAATCAGTGCATTGTATCATCTAGAATGTGCTACCTACATGCCTATAACTTCAATTAGAGTCTCCTTAGATTCCTTCTAATGCCTTAAGCAAATATTATAACTTGATTCCATTTTCTTGAAACATGATAAAATATTGGTCTAATCAATCAACAAGATCAAAATGCCACCTTTGAATTAACCTTAAGAAATCTATAAGCACCATTAAGGACATGACATAAAGTCAATTATATGATTCTAAAATTCACTAAAATGAAATTGTTAGATACACAAATGATTGTTTGTGATCATGAAAATTGTATGAGAAAGATAGGTACAATAAAATATATATTAAATTTAGTTTTAAGAATTCATATTTAAAAATATATACATATATTTATATATTCACCTATAAAAATATATGTCGATGTAATATATATGTAAAAAAACACATATACATATACAAATACAAACGATAATATATATTAAATATATATACAAATGTATATATATACATTAAAATATATATATATATTTATAAATATATATATTATAAAATTATATAATACTAAAAATAATATATATTAAGTATTTATACTCTAAAAATATATAAAAATAAAAATATTATAATATTATAATTAAATAATTATATTTGATATATATACTTTAATATATAAATATATATATTATAATTATATAATATTAAAAATACTTTTTATTAAATAAATATAAAAAATTATATAAGAACACACACACACACACACACATATATATATATACATCACAACAATAAATATTACATAATATTAACTATGCGTGTGTACAATAAAAATAAATTTATAATTTAAATTTGAAAATAGTATATATTTTATTAGATAAAAATATTCTTTATTTATTATCTATAAATAAGAATTTCATGTATATTTACTGAAAATATAGTTATATTTTGAAATTTATATTTTACCATATGTACAGGTATACTCTATATATATAATTTTTATATATATAACATTCTAAAAAAATAACATAAACCAATACACACACACACATATAGAAATATATACATGT
This sequence comes from Viscum album, assembly GCA_963277665.1. NCBI lineage: Eukaryota > Viridiplantae > Streptophyta > Magnoliopsida > Santalales > Viscaceae > Viscum > Viscum album. The sequence goes on from OY728160.1 coordinate 449,421,232, forward strand.
GTGGGTGTGTCACTATAATACATACATAAATGCATACATTTATATATATTTACATATATATATATAAATATATAGTAAATGAGAATGAAATTTTCAAAATATAATTATAATTTACTATATATTAATAAATTTAATTTATATTATATATAATAATAAATTTAACTTTTTTAGATAAAATTGTAATTTAAATGATATATATAACTAATGTTTATCAGTAATGAAAGTGAATATTATATTTAATAAATCAATTTAAAATCAATTTTTTAAAAATATACGTATATCATGATATATAATAATACAAAAAATTATAATATATAAAAACATAATAATATTAATATATTTTAATATTGAAATATATATATATATATATATATATTAATGATTGTTGGCCTCAAGCAAGGTAAATAACCTTAGGGGGAGTGATTAAGGGTATGTTTATTGCTTTAAATGACCCTTTCAAATAATATTGTTCTAGGATTCGAAGGAACACTCCTCTCCCTCACAATAGATATGAAGTAGTAAAGCAAGTAATGACGGACAAAATCAATTTTAACATGGTTTTCCCACATTAGGTTAATCCAAAGAACATACAATGTCAATGTATCAATGTATCAAAATCACTAATCACACTTCTTATTTAAAATTTTCCAAGAATACCTACTTTCCCCCTAGTTTAAAAACAATCACCTTAAGAACTCACTGCTCTCCTACAATTTGAGAAATCACTACTCTCTCAACAAAAGTGTACTCATTGTTCCTTAAAAAGATCCATTATATGTCCAAAATCAAAATTGTTTACACCATAAATGGTGTTTCATGATTCTCTTCTTTCATCCAACTGATGAACTCCACTTTCCCATAGATCTTCGATAAAATTTCTATAAGGTTTTTGTAACCCCTTTTTTAGATGAATTATATCCATGTGACATGTATTCACACAAAAAATGGTTCACATAAATTCCATTTTGCATACAACTATTTGTTTTTGGAACTTATCTTGTGCAAGGAATACATTATCATAAGATAAAAATAGTGCTCTTGGATCTTCAGTATACCTTCAAATCCCCTTAATGATGGTATTCATATCCTATTTATAGGCTAAACCAATCCAGCACACAACCCTTTTCACATCCACAAAACACGTCACTTATGGGCATGTACGTCATTGGATTCACACAAATCTCTTATGTGAGTTCTTCTTCTTTTCACAAGAGTCGAACTGACATTCATGAGAACCCTTATTTTCTCCAAATCACTATGTAATCTTCTTAGATAAACATAAAACTCTTATAAGTCCTTTCATTCAGGAATACCCCATGGTTTCCTTTACTCTTGATATTTTCAGTATACAGTATCAACAAACATAGCCTAAAATCTATGAATGTCATCTTGAGGTATTTTTTTTAACAATCTCCCCTTTTGTGTTTTTTTAAAGTTATTCAAACTCTTTATCCACCCTGTTGATAAATCTTTCACATTTTCTACTTCATAAACAATAGGCCCTCTGTAGCTCTACATAGTGATCAAGGACTCACTCAACACATACTCTAATCTCACATGAGTCAATATTAACATGAGAAACAAGAGAAACCTGAAAATATTATCAATTTATCAAAATTTTTACCTCATGGACACCACTATATTTTTTAAAACCATGATATCTCCAACATTATTTATCCCTATACATCTATGTGCACCTTGATTTAATATTTAAGAGATATCTCCCATTATCATATTTAGTCACCCCTTTTGAAGATGTGATAAATCATCTCTCTCCATTCCTTGGGACTATATTTCTTCTTTCGTGAAATTGGATTATATCCTTTCGAAATATCAAGACATGGATATCATGACCAAGTCCTTACCCAAGGATTCATTTGATAATCATCAACTAGTTAACATAGTCTATTTGCTACACAAATATATGGCATGGAAAATCATAGAATAATTTCAACGGCATAATGGGTGAATATAAATATTCATTGAAGGATTTAATTAGTGTAAAATGGGTCTCTTAAAACTCTTAAATCATAAGGATAGTAATAGGGATGTACATAATAATATATCGACATGAATAATTGGAAATAAAATGGTATAGTAAAGGAGGGGATCCCTTACCCTGAGAGAGATATTCTAAAATCTTTGGAGGAGCTTATCAAGATCTTGGGGAAGCATATGAGGCCTATATATAGATAATGGTATATTAACTTCATGCTCCAAGGGTTTTTTCGTGAATAGGAATGCAATGTTGGGCTCGTTTTTTATAGAAAAAGGGGAATTATTTATCAATTTCTAAACTTAGTTTTGGACACTATATGATAAAATTATCAATAACCATACCATTTTTTACCAAGGTTTCTTCCAAATAGGATAATTATTTACTATTTTATAAGTATAATAACAAAAATCATTAATGTAATACCTCTGGTGATGTATAAGCGAGTCATGTTAATGAATAATTAATTTTAAAACCTTAAAATAATATATAGGTTTTGGAGGATTCATTAATGATTTTAAAAATAAATCAAATAGTCTCATGAACATATTATTTTAAAATTAGAAAAAACAATTTATCTCATTTATACTCTTCATATTATTTATTACATCACTTTTGGGATTTTATGATGTCATAATACATGTCATATATTTATATCATATTTAATTTTTACCAAAAAATTCATTATATCATAAAATTATGAAAAATACATCATTAGATAATTTTGATGTCGTGATTTAAAAATAATATTTATTTTATCAAAATAATTCTTTAAAAATGAGAATTTACAATTTTAAATCAAAAATACACATGTACTTATAAATATGGGTTTTATAATGATAATAGTTTATGGAGCTTATAAAAAATACATTTTAATTCATAAAGTTATATTATATTCTATATTTACATAAATATTATTTAATAAGAATATTTTATTAAAATAACATTTACATAAAAAAATATTGAACTCATCAAATATAGTTTCTTTATTAAAACTATATATTTCCCAAAAATGAAATTTGTGTTTCATCATATAAAAATGTAATTTTTATCAAACTTGTTTCTTAATAAAAATTAAGTAATAATTAAAAATGACAGATATAATAATTATTTTATTAAAAATAAAAAATATTCAAATTCATATTGTTATGGTCTAGATATATAACCCCTTATTACACTAGAATATTCCCTAAGGGTAAGGTATGAGATGGAAACACATTCTTGGTGTGGTAAGGTGAACATGGATTGGGTTGTGATCTAAATAATGATGAACTTATCCTCTAAATGGATTCACTCATGATTTAATTTTTGGATCTCATCTTTGTCTTAGTCAAGGAAAAATCCGTGTGATGTCATCTCCCTCAAAAGCTCTATTAAAAGGGGTTCAATGGTACGATCATACTGGTCAAGGGACTCACTTTTTTCTATATGAATTGGACTTTTTCATAACCCTTAATATATAATCTTAATGGTCACTGTATAATGGATATATTATCAATGATTATGATTCATAAAATTATTTTAAATCTGATAGGATTATCTTATAATGACCCAAAATAACTAAATTAGTGCATGTGTTTTCCTAAAAATCATTACATAAAAAATAATTTATTAAATTCAAAAGGGGATTTAATTTATAAAACATTGGGTTATTATACGTTGTCTCCATCGATGAGGTGGAACCCTTTATGAAATTCCATTTCATCACAATCACATCATCCTTCCAATTTATAATAAAATTATTCTTGTTTAAATTCAATGCATATCTTGATTCACATAATTGACTTACACTCAGTATGTTGTTACCAAAACCTTAAAAAACCAAGATATCACCACATATTATATCTTTTCCCCAAAAATTTTATTTTCCTAAGCCAAATATTTTCATACCTTCATTATTTCCAAACCTGATGACACCTTCCACTTCATACTTGAATCCTATGACAAGGTCCTTCTTTCCTATGATATGGGATGTGTATCTATTATCAATGATAAACAAGCTATCTTGGTCAGTTTCCTTGAAGTAAATATCCACAACCACTATCTTCTTAAATCATATCTTCTTTATCCATATCTGATGTTTAAAGTTTCGATTGATCGTCCTTGGAATATAATCGACTGAATTTATCTTTCTAGGATGCAAATTTATTTTTGGTTTCAAACCCACATAATTATACCTTGTGTTTTTTTATATATCTTATTCATGTATCCATATGTATACGTATCCACATCATTGATGACTAATACTTTTCCATATGACCAAATCCACTACACTAGAAGCAGTATCCATGGATATCACAACTAGAGTATTAAACTCTACTTGGATTACTTCATTGATATTTTTTCATCTAATACCTATTGGTTATAGAAATCACATTGTGAGAATTTACCATATTTCTATAAAAATAACACCTAATTTGTGGGGTAATCTTTTGTGTCTTTTCTATGAAACTGGTGGTCTTTTGGTCTCTTTTAATGTTTGGATTTTGATTCATAACTAAATAAAACATTAAAATTGGAGTGGATGCTTATAGAATACCATCAACCATCACTGCCTTATCATGGGTTTCATTAGATCATCTAATGATCCTTTGTAGTGGAAGAGAACCCAAAACACAAATGATCTATGTCTAAGGAATCAAACATTCAAGAGTATTCAGAAAATAGATCATATAAAAGGCTTACTTGAAATAACAAATCACTAATATCTTTCACCTTTATCTTTAATAAAGTAATCTTAATGATGGACATGATAATTATAGGTGAATACCACTTTCCTCCATGATTAATACACCAATAAATGGATCCATGAATGCATTTTGAGTACTTTTGAATTATTAAAGTGGTGTCAAATCCTTCATCAAGTGGTGAATGAGATTCATGAATGAAAGAAGGATTTGAATAGCTTATGAATGATATGAAACTATCCCACACATACAAATATTCCAACATGAGAAGGATTGAATCCTTTTATAGAAATCATTATCATATTAAGTGCATTAGTCATATGAATCAACCCTAGTTCTATAAAATAAAATCTATCTATTTCAATATATTTTTTTTCATTAGTTGATCACTTTAATAAATAAATTATACCATCCATAAAGAAAATACTTGATTCATAAAAGATGAAAAGTGTGGGAGAAGAACATGGAACTAAGACGTTCATTTCATGTGCATCAAAACAGTCATAACTATTCACCACGACTTCATATGAACCACCAAGGTGTGGTGGGTACCATGTTATAACACAACTTCACATGAACCACTATGAATTTGGGGGTATTTTTTTAGTGTATATCCAAAAATCTCTTACTCTAACTAAAATCCCATTAATAATTTACTAAAAATTTCATATATCTTTAGGAATTCATCCAAAAATCCTTTTTGGATACAGTTTCATTAAACGCTCTTCATTTTGTAAAAAAAACTTTTTCAAAAGATTAATAATTTTCCAAGTGTAACGCCCCGACCCTAGTTACCCAGAGTCAGTTCATTATTACATAACATTGGCATTATCACAAGATATCAAGTACCAAAATATTGATCAGTTTAGTATCCTTGGAAGTACTAGATATATAAATAAGTTTTACATTACATTATGAAATAAAAAAACAAAATTGTGTCTCCATAGAACACACTAATATACCTTATCATATCCCCACAGGTCATTCATAATATACTTCTTCACATCCTAGAAAAATAAAACATAATAAAGGGGTGATCTCAGATGCCTATTAAGGATAACAATATAGCATAAACTTTCATAAATAAGAAAAAACCTTTAAGGAAATTTATAAGACTAAAACACAAACCTTTTAAACTTAAACTTCAGCATAATATGGAAAATATAAATCAAATAATTCCATCTACTTATTCACATGGATATTCTACTATTCTAATAATCACATGTAATAACAATACTTAATTTCATAATGATGGAATGCATAATGTTGGACATCATAACCACATAGTCAAGGCCTCATGCCAAGACTAAAAATATAATTTTTGTCAAGGACGTGTTCCAATACACTAATTTGTCTCATGAGACCTAGTGATGCATCGAGGGGCTATAACAGGCCTCACCTGTCACTTACTAAGTCCAATGCATTCCTCATATGAAAAGGATAAAATATAACATAAACATTCATATTAAAACATGTATAATAAATGTAAATATTTTAAACATAAACCGTGAGTGGTATAAAAATATCACATCCACAGTCAAACATATCACAAAACCTTCAATATAATATGGAAGATTTTATCATAATAAATCAACTTCAAACAAGAATAAAATCCAAAAAAAAGATGTTTACATAGATGAAATGAAAACTATTTGAGAGAAATATCTATGTCTATTTTGAAATAATTTAAATTTCATGTAATTATAAAAGAAAACATTTATTTTGAAAATATTCTTATAATCTCGTAGTGTAATCTTCGAATGTGTTATAACAGTGGAAAATATCCGCACTGGCCATATAAGTTAAAAAAACATTCTTTCCTTAATTTGTCGAAAAGGTCATAAAGTACCTTATTTGGAAAATGATGGAAGGATCACTTTCAAATAATTTTATAAAAATTAAAATAAGGTTATAAATTAATTTAACCCATATTATAAGAAATAGTAAAAATGTTTTGAAATATATTTTTATAAAACACGGATGCGGGTGGTAAAGAAGTCCCAGTAGATTCTTACATATAGACATCCTCAGATAATAAAGAAATTGTAAAATTAACCCTTACCTTGTACTTTTCCTTAGTCAAGGGTATGTTAAACTCCTGTATAATGGTTAAATAATTGTTATTAAATTATACAAGAACCACATAAATAAATATTAAATCATATATGATCCTCTAATATTTATTTGTTAATAATATTTCAGTAGTATCATTGCTTCGGGTGTTAACTGATTCATTTTTCATTATATATTTTGTTACGTAAGTCATTTTTGTTATGAATAGGATGTATTTTATTCATATAAAAAATTATATTAAGTTCTTAAACATTATTTTTAATCATCATATTAAAATTATTCTTGAATGGTTACGATGGGGAATGAAATCTCATCGCGTCATGGAGACGGTAATCCGTACATACGCACGAGCGACAATATCATTCTATTGATGGTTAAATAGTATGTAATTGGATGTTATATTATATATACAGAATAATTAACATGATATATTTATTATTTACATCAATTATACTCATTATTATACTCAACCAAATAATTAAATGTTGAATAATATATTACACCACAACGTGGAGACATTATGTTGTACGTATGCACGTATGGTGACTTTGTCATTCATAGGATGGATAGAATAATGAATATGGTTATTCCATATTTATAATAACATATCATTATATATAAGGTACATGATTTTTTGTTTTAGTATGGAAACAACCTAGAAAAAGAAATTGGAATAAAAAAAGAACTTTGAATGAGGTGATGAAATAATTACCTCTTCTTTGGGTGATTATTTTTGGTTTGAACAAAAGGGATCCTTATATTAGATTTATGATCAAATTATTTCCTCTAAGATGAATTTAGGGTACTTTTGGGATGATTTTATCCGGTTATGTCCAAGAAAAAGGGCTTTGGAGGTGTGAATTTTCAATAAGGGAAAGTACCCATTTATTAGAGAGGTGAGGGGCACATTAGGAAGATCTGAAAATAGTAATTTATTATAAATTATTTTTCGGTGTTTAATAGCTAAAAAAGGATTTATTTCTAGTATAAGGTGGTTATGGATATAAATCCTCTTAAAAAATAGGTTTTAGAAAATTTTAGGTCACCATATTAACCTTATATTTTAGAATTAACTCTTAGTTAAATAGTTTAACTTTTACCAATTCTTTTTATATTTTAATATTACATGGTTATTATAGGTACTATAAAATGACAAGAAAACATAAAATGGTTAATTAATGAAATACATAACATTATCTAAATCATTTTTCATAATATTAGATCTTTAAGAAAATTATATTATTTAATAATATAATATTTGTTTTAAAAACTCATTTTTGTCAATTTTGATACTATTTAGTATTTGGTTTTTTAAAAGTCATTAAAACTTTATTACTTAGAAAAAAATACATTTAATCAACCCTAATATTTCATATTACTCTATAAAATTCATTTATTGAATAAAAACTTTCAAATTATACTTATTTTATATTTATAATATCATTTATTTCATTCCTTCATTAATAAAGAAAATACTTCATCATTATTGTGTCATAAATAAATATATTTATTTTATGTATAAAAATTATAAATAAAATACCATGATGTCAGAAATTGTTTTATATTTCTAATTACTATTTATAGTCGAAAATATCACTTATATACCCCCATTTAAAAATTATTTTACTAAAGGATATATGTTTATGTTACATTTTCCTTAGCTTTAAATTAATTTTTATAATGTATCATTTTCACTTACATGTGGCTCCATGGGGTCCCAAAATAGACCCAAAGATACCCATGGTCGTAAATTTATAGAAAAATAGGTTTAGGAAACGTGTTAGGGTAATTTAATATTATTTTAATATTAATTATTTACCCATATTTACCCGATTTACCCTTTAACCATGGTAAATAAAATATTTATTGGAGTTACTATTCCTAATGTCAAAAAATAAAATTTAACTATTTAAAAAATTTGTACCTATTTATCCCAAATATGGAATCTATTTTTACAAATTAAAAACAAAGAATTTTCATAAATTAATTTAAAATTAATTACCATTGTCAAAACCAAAAAGAGGGTTTTTAAGAAGTGAAAAATACCAAAACATTGGCATGTGCTTAGGTGAAATTTAAAATTAAAATTACATCCAATGACCTAAATTATATTAAATTATTTAAATATAATCTATTCATAATTTAAAACCACTCAAATTTATAATTTAACACTATAAATTAATATGATTAAAAATGTTTTTTAAAATTAAAATTTAATATTTTTCACTGTTCATCAAAATATAAAAGTTATCCGAAAAGTAACAAAAATTCACCCTAAGATAATTTATATATTCTAAATCCATAAATGAAGTCCAATTTTAAAAATAAAATTTCAAAAATTTCAAAAATTGGGTATTACTATTCATTACAACGGCTAGTTTGATCGGTTTTGGTATGCTAAAACTCGAAGTTGCGTACAATGCAAGTTATTGTATTATTCAAAGAAAGGTGTACCATGGAATATTAGGGTGTTACACCAAGGGTCTATTTTTGTGACCATATGGGTTATAGTAGTGTCTATAATAACTATGAAATCACTTTTTCTTATATACATATGCAGAGGGTTGCCTCTATCAAAATGATAGTGCTACTCGAGCTACTAAGGGGTCTGGGGATTTGTATCAAACATACCTATACCTATATATGAACATGTTCCCCATAATATGTATCATATATATCATATATATACCTATATAATCCATTTTACAATAAAATTTAGTAGCCACTAGAAATGTAACATTTCAATCAAATATATGAATCATATAATTTCTTGATTCTCTAAAAAAGACTGACTTAGTCAATGAAAACATCACATGTCATTCACCTATCAAATGAGAACATCACAAGTCACTTATCTAAGTATTTTACCACACCATTTGTGAATAAACTAAACATATCCCTGAATCTCCTCAGTAAAATTCAATCAAGTTCCATATGTCATTTCCTTTCATACAAGTGGACAAATCCCATCTTGTTTACCCTCCAACTGATGACATGTTTAGTAACATACCCAACCACCCCTGATTATCTAAGATATTATTATGATTTTCACCAGTATGGTATCAAATTATGATGGTTACCTTTCTAGGTTTTTCTTAAACCTCAAATAATAAGGATTGATAATATGCATACATCCCTAAGTATATTAATGATTGTATGAAATTCCATGAGATATACTTTAGCTGATGAATCTAAGAAATAAATATTTACTTATTACCCCGTGAATCTATTATTCATATATCAAATAAAAAAACTTTGTAATGGGTAATGAATTTATTCAAGATAACCTTTTCATATCATTGCAACCCATAATACTCTATGATTATCATCATTTAGAGATAACTCAAAGTCATAATTTGAGGAGATATAGTCATTAAACTATTCATGTTAAATAAATTACAACACATATAAATGAATGATAAACATATATTTAATTTATTATAATAACATGATACATTTACAATCATTATATAAATATCTCAAGTAGTGTATACCTATATATTTGGCATGACCCGCTGGATTTTACTATGATGATAGTTTTATCAATGGATCTACCACATTATCCTCTATATCCACCTAATTGATCTTTATATCACCCCACTAGGCAATCTATTATATTAAGTGGTATTATAAAAGGATTTTTTGGTATTTTGGTGAGATTAGGGTTTATTATCCTGGGAATCATACCCATTTTTTCATCATATATCTCAATTTACCCCCATGATACTAGGAACCATTCCAAGTTTAGTAATGTACTTCTTGATCCAAACAGTTTCTTCACAAAATCTGATATAGTGATATATTTTGCCTTTATTCTTTAGTCCACTCGGTGGATTATTTTGGAACTCTTCTAACTAATAGCTCTACCATTTTGGAAAAACATAAATCCAAATTTAGATTTCATATCATATTTTTCATATTTGAAACTAGAATTTGTGTAACCCTTTACACAGTGTTCATATGTTCCTCTAAAGACCAAGAATATGTCTTTATTCCTTATCAAGTACATAGGAATGTTCTTCACATTAATCTAGTAACTCTCAATAGGATTTGATTGGTATCTACTTATTATTATCAAATAATAATAGATATCAAGTTGAGTACACAAAATTGAATACATGATATATCCTATAGAAGACACATAAGGAATATTATTCATCCTTTATACATATTTAGAAGGATCCTAATTTTTGATAAGATTCATCCATGAAACACTGGTAAAAACCTTTCTTGGAGTTCTCCATGTGAAATTTCTTTATCACTTTACTAATTTATGTGTTATAAATCATTTCAATATGCCACTTAGATCTTTCACTATAGTTCTTAAAACCAATTATGTGGGTTGTTTCACCCATGTATTTCATTGAGAAATATTTAACCACCCACAAATTCACTGAATGAAGTGTTAGGAAATCATTTATAATAAGAATTATATTATCTAAATACAATATCAGAAATACTAGACACTCCCACTATCCTAATTATAAACTCAATAATCATCTTCATTATTGATTAAAACAAACTAATTTATTACATCATTGAATTAGATATTACAATTTCGAGAATATTTATTTAGTCCATATATGTATCATTGCTACTTGAAAACCATAGCAGGATCATTTGGTAGTTTAGAAACTTCAGGTTGTGTCATATACACATCATAACTAAACTACCCTCAAGGAAAGTGGTTTTTACATCCATTTAATATATCTCATAATAATAATTATTTTTTAAATCTAGGGGAATCTGGAAGGAATTTATCATTATAATAGGTGAAAAGTTCTCTTAATATTTGATACCATTAATCTGTCTATAACCTTTTTCCAACAGGCATAATTTATAGGTAGACACTCTACTGTCCATGTCATTTTCTTGAAAAAAAACACTTTCACACTATTGGTATTCCCCCTTTAGAAGTATCTATTATGTTCTAAACATGGTTAGTTTACATAGAATTCATCTCATATTTTAGGTATTTTAGCCATTTCTTAGAATAAAATTTCTCAATGAATAATGGGTGGGTGGTAGGTTCATCACCTATGAACATTACCTCATCATTATTTTCTACATGAAATCCATACCTCACTAGCTCTTGATGAATCCTACCAGTCCTTAAATTTTATTGTGTAACTTGAGTCGGCTCTTCATCCACAACAATTTGTGGATATAGATTAATGTTCATATCTGGAACATTATTTTTTTAGTTGGTTTTAAACGTCTCTAAGTTCAATTTTCCTCCCACTTATATCTTGAATCATGTTTTCCTTCTAATGGAAAGAAACTATTCAAGCCAAAAACACTTTTTGTTTAGTAGGATTATGAAATTAATACCCATTGGTTTCATTGGGATAACCAAAAAATAAGAATTTCTCAGATTTGGAGTCTATATTATCAAAAGACAATAAATGTAATAATTTTTAATATCCCCAAATATTTACATAAGAAAAAAAGAGATGTTTCCAGTACTGTATTTCATATGATATCTTTGTGAATAATTTATACGAAACATGGCTTTGTAGAAATCCAACAATCACTAAATCATAACCCCAAATTAAATAGGAAGATCATATGAACTCAAAAATTATTGAACCATGTCCAATAAAGTAAGATTCATACTTTTATAAGAACCTTTACATTGTGTTGTTCTAGGAGGATTTAATTTTGAAATAATTTTAAATTATCTCAGATGAGTTATGAATTCCAATATTAAGTATTCACTACTCATATATTTTTATATGATCTTAATAATCTTACCCAGTTGATTTAATACTTCATTTTGAAACTCATTAAAATTTTCAAAAGTTTCATACTTGTGTTTTGTTAAAAACACATATCCATACTGACTAAAACCATTGATAAAATTAACAAATTACATAAAACTACCATTTTTTGTGTTCTTATTAGTCCACAAAAAACACTATTTTTGAGATCAAATAGCCCATTGTCTCTCTCAAATTTTCTCCCAAAGAGTGACTTTTCCATTTTCTCTAATAAAAAATATTCTCAATTTTCAAATGATTCATAATCAAATGAGTACAAAAATCCATCTCAATCGATTCTTTAAAAAAATTCTCATTTATATGTCCATGGTAGAAATGAAAAATGTTGGTGGGATTAGAATGAACCTTGGACTTCTTATTTTAAATTTTACAAATATGATTATCCATATAAAGAATATGAAAACAATTCATTACCTTCCCAACACCATAAAACATTTCATACTTATATATAGAAAAAATATTTTTCTCAATAATGAATTAGAATATCATATTTTTAGAAAAAGATATAGAAATGAAATTATTATTTATGTAAGGAACATAATAACAGTCTTTCAATTCTATGATCAATTCACTTGGTAATACCAAATCATTGGTGCTAACCAATAATATAGAAAATCGTGCTCCATTACCTATAAGAAGATCTAATTCACCGTCTATTAATTCATTAATATATTTGAGTGAGTGTTTGTTTACAAAAATTTGTGACACACTCTCAGTATCTAATACCCATTATTCATAAGTGGTTTAATTCATCTCAATAACCTTCGCATTCGAGTATTCTAAATGTTTATCCACTAGAACACATCCCTACCATTGATACTAATATTTAACTATCTTTTAATTAATACCTATAAGTGATCTAAAATTATTATTATTAAGTATGTAATTATCTATAATAAAAACATATCAGTGAGTTATTATCATGTATTTATTGTTTCTTTAAAGAATTTAGATGAAAATGATCCCACTAAAAAAGATGAACCTGGACATCATATTCACTTAGTGAGCTAAGATCAATATTTATCATGGATTAAAATTATTATCATGTAATAAATATATAAATATTTACATATAAAACCATCCCCATCATAACATATATGATTATTGGGTAGTTGAGGAGAAAACCACTTATTTAAATCCATCATATGGATTCACTCAACTCTATTACTCTAGTATCCTAATTGTTAGGGATTCCCAGCTAGTGAAACCCAAATTAAATGCCAAGAATAAGATAACAAAGGAAAATAAATGGATAATCGTTATAATCTTGACCTATGCAAAAGACAATCCCAAGTTACTTATAACTTTCTTGGATTACTCAATATCATCTAGGATTACTCATGTTGAGCTCAACAGTACCTAGTTATATGATTAAGGTCTTGATAAGTGTTTCTTTGGAATAAATATCACACTTTTTATTTAAGGGGTTTTTCCATTTTAATGTATCACCAATTTAATATACATCATATCCATATTAAATCCATGACTATTAAATCTTACGTAATTATTTTTTTTTCATGTTTTATTACTTTTTTTTGTTTGCATTCTTATAAAAATTTAGTTTTTGAAATTGCTATTCCAGCCACCAAATAAATGGGTTCACACCACATTACTATATAATAAGTTAAAAACCCCACAAGTTTCTATTAATCGACCAAAAATAAAGGACAATTATATTCATACATATCCAAATGCATCTTATGCATAAGGTATATGAACACTTCAGGTAAAGGAATGTAGTTTTATTATATTAAAATATTCTACATGTGTAATCTTGGAGTGATAGATAACCAACCCCATTTACCGTTCTAGACAAGGCATAACCTCCAGTCTATTAGGTGATCTGACCCCAATTCCATGTACCTAAGGAGAATTTATTTAAGAGATAATTAAATTCATAATTACAATAACATAAAATATTCACAGACTATGATCAATGACTATTATCAAGCTCATAACTATAATTACAAACTGATATCAAGGTAGATGAAAATTAAATTTAATGATATAGAACCAATCTTGACATGAAAGGATCCATCCTACATGAATATTAGTAGTTAAACTATATCATAAAAAATATAACAATTAATAAAAAAAATTATTAAACATGAATATAAAATAAATTTAATAAATTAATAAACATTTTAATTATTTTACAAAACATGGGGCATTTATGAAATATTCATAAAATAATATAATTATAAATATTTTATAATTTATCTAGAGCACAAATATAAACAATTTAAATTCAAAAACAATATTACCACTTTCATATTATCAATATATATAATTTAATAATATTATTTAAAACATTAATCATATTAATTATAAAAACCATTTTGATGTGGTCAAAATAACATCTTTAAACTATGATTCCCTTTAAATTTGTGAAAATTAAAATTAATTAATTATGAACAATTCATAATTATAAAATATAAACCCTTTAATATTTTATCATTATAATATATATCATTTATAAATTATTTCTCTTTATTTTGAAATAATGTTTTTTCTAGACCATAAGATATTCCATATAATTTCAAAAAATATTTTAAATATTAACATTTAATATTTTAGTAAAATGTTAAATGATTCATAACATTTCATTAATTATAAAAATTTATAATTAATTAATTTTAAAACATTTTATACATTCAAATATCTCAAAATACCTTTTATAATGATTTATAAAAAATTATAAATATTTTCAATCAAAATGTTTAAAAAATTAAATATTTTAAGCATAGCCACAGCTTTAAAAACATCATGGAATTCAAATTATATCGATTTTGAATAGAACTACTAAGAGATACAAAACGTGGTACACCATGGGAATCCAATTCATGGTTTCATCTATGGTGACTAGAGTTTCTGAAGAATAAACACCACAGTTTTCACTACGCCATGGTGTCTTGTCACTGGTTGTGGTGCCTATAGAATCCAATGAAGAACCACCATGGTCATCTCTACGATAATATGTCAATAACATGGGAATTTTGAGTCAACATAACCACACCACGACCATTTATATCCCATAGTGAGGATACAATTTACAAAAACACCGATCAAACATATCTAAATATGGAATAAAATATCATTAATACCACCAATGTTTTTCATTGAATCATCAAATAACCCTTTATAGTGGAAGAAAACCCTAATAACAAATGATATGTCTCAAAGAAAGAAAATGTGCAAGATTATTTTAATTATAGAGCATATATAAGGCATACCTAATACTCATGAGCACTAATAACTTCCACCTTCATATTTTATGGGGTAATCTTGATAAATGCCACAAAAGAAATAAGACAAATACCTCCTACCTCTAAGGGAAATAAAATAATAAATGGATTCATGAACACTTCATGAGGGATACTGAATACTCAAAGGGGTGTTAAGACCATCACCAAACAATGAATGAGACTCGGGAATGGAATAGATAATTGAATAGTTTGAAAATGATTCAAAATTATTAGTTACACACAACTTCACAAACAAAATAAGGATTATATAATTTTATAAGCAACGTTGATACATGAATTACGTCATCCATATGAAACAACTCAGGTTCCATCACATGGAATACTTCATTTTTAATATATTGGTGTTCATTCATTGAACACTTTAATCAATGAAGTATTTTATCCAGAAATGAATCAAATATTTGAATCATAACTAGTGAAATGTGTGGGAGAAGAACATAGAACTATTATTTTCATCACATACACATCAAAATAATCATAACTATTGATCATGGCTTCACATAAAACACCACATCTATGGTGGTGTCCATTTTAGTGCATATACAACACATTTTCCTTATAATCAAGCCTAATATCATCTTTTGCATTCTTACGTGTCTTCAGTTTCTATAAAAAATTATCTAATAGTCCTACTGGATCTCATTCTCCTCTTTCACCATTTCTATAACCAATGAAATTTTATTTCATGATGTCATACTATGATTCAATATTCTCTCCTAATAATTTATTTTTCACTATATAATGATGAATTCTCAATCAATCGCTTTGATATGTTTGAATCGATCTTTTATAGTGTTAGTCAAACCATCGATAATTTGGGTATTCTTCTCAATATTGAGTTTTTACTCCATTACCTTCTTCAATACTTATATCTTTTCAAATTTTAGCTTCTTATTTTCTACCTTCAACTCAAACTTCTCTTCATCTTTCTTCTATATATGGATTTCAGAATCACCAACCACTCCATTTACTTAATTAATTTTTTTATATTAAAAATTCTATTTCATCGAGTGCATCCTCTAACTATAATTTTATATCTAATCTCATTTTAATATCTATAACATCAACATATTTTTATTATATTGTTTGTGACATGTTTCTAAAAGTCACAAGATAATATCTTTTGAGGTATTTATAGTCCTCAATTTCTTCTTCTTATTTTTCATTCTGAGCCATTATCCTCTTGTGAAAGTGTGTTCTTATTCCTGATGATTCTGTTTTTAGTACTCCTCCAGCCTCTATCATTAGTTGAAAATTTCTTCTTGGTAACTTTGTTATTCACATAATTACCTTGAAACTTCTTGGGAAAAATTTCTTCAAGGTACCCAACCATTCCACATCAAAATCATGTGAGTGTAAGTTTCCATTTAAACTTTACTTTTTCCCATTTTTAGATTTGAGGAAAGGAATTACATGACATTATAAACCTCTTATTTTTCATGATAATTCTCTATTTTGAGATTCCATGATTCCTTTAATTCCACCTCCTTATAATTCCCATTTTACAAAGCCTCACTATTATCATTCCTCATCTTGTAATAAATAAGAATAATATGAAGATTATATAAAGTTATCTCCTTTGGATATTTATACTCAAGTACAAGGGATTTTTTATTAAACCAATGTTTAAATATTCTTAATATACATTTAAATATCATCACATAATTGAGAGTCTCTCTAATTCCATGAATATCCTCTATAATCATGTTTTCCCTATCAAATAATGCATCAATTGATAGATTTGGGTACATCCTCAAGTCCTTGTACTTGTTCCATAATACCTGTAATTAGGATTCACAAGCCCTAGGATTTCTATAAAACCACTTAACTATTTAAGGTTTTGAAATTTCAAGGGGTTAATTTTTTTGGGATTATTGGACCTTTTTTCGAGAACTATGATTCAGATTGAGAATTTGAGTCTTAGAGTATCCTAGGAGGATGTTTTTGGATAATGTTGGTGTGTGAGAGGTTTATTGGATGCTTGGGTGAGTATCTAGAGATTTAGGTTAAGTTTAAAATGCTTTTTTAATGTTTTTACCTATATTTTATGGTTTGTTTTGTATGATTTAAGAGAAACAATGTGCAACCTTGAGCATGATGAGGTTTCAATTCAATTTATATAGAGCACATTTCTATAGAATGGTTATAGTATAATTTTGAAGAAAATTTTCAAATTATAGGGTGAACCATGTATCTTGGTTTGGAATTGGGGTTTGGAACATAGTTTTCACGTTTTTATAGACAAAATATAACAAATGTGGAAGGATAAGGCAGTTCCCATTCATATGGAGGTGCGTGGTTTGGTAAATCGTGTGACTGGGGTCAGCTTAGACAATGCCTACTACACAGTTGGTGCATGTTTTGTCAAACTATGTGGGTCATTAAAGGTATATTTTTATCTTTTTCCCCTTATTAAATTTATAATGTGATCCCCCCATTTTTCTTCCCTCATGTGCACATGGGCTAGCTACCCCCCTCCCCTCTTCCTCCTTAGTTTCTCCTCTGTTTAGGATGATTATGGATGCATTATTTAGGAATTTAAGGTGATATTTACCATCCTCCTCACTCTACTAACCTTATATTTGGTTTATCATGATATTGTATTTCTATTATTAGGTTTCTTGAGACGATTATACCAAATCATGGTGGAATCATTTTATTATCTTGTAACTTTTACTCAGCCTAGCTAGAGGACATCGTGAGATATCACCTACATTCTACCACATTTTTTTTGATGAGGTACATAACATTTATTATTTTTTAGAGGTTTTTCCTTAAAAAATAATGTAAATTAATTCTGTTTTTATCATGTTTTCTTAGGTATTTTCCCTATATTTATGCCAGAAGTCCACTATGGGCCCCCCATGGGTGGTTGGACTCAATTCCAATGCAACATGATGATGCATTGAGTGTTTGAAATATTATTCCATGTCTTTTTAAATTAAATAATTAATTATATTTGTTTATAACTAATTATTTATGGAACTTTATGTGAGGTGTGATCTCAGGAGGCTATATGATCTAGGTTGATACATGGATTGTCTTAGCGAGACTAGGTGGTGACGTTGAGACATGACTTTAAAATTTGAATTTGATTCATTATGAGGTAGGTGGTCCCTGTACAATCCATTTGGAATTGTGAATGTTAATTATAGAAATTTTCATGTGTGGTCTCACCAATAAAGTGATAACACCTTTTATTTAATTAAATTTATTCAATTAATTTAAATCGTTTAATTTAAATTAAATTATTAAACTTACATGAGTAGCTTAGAATGAGAGGAACTAGGTGTTAATACCACTATAGACCTAGTACACTAGTGTAACATCTCAACCATCTATGACTAATGCTTGAACTAATGGTATACCATGGAACTTGAACCCTTGAATGATATTAAGCAAATGACTTGAATTAAAATAGGACCTAGTGGCCCTTACGTAAAGATCTTAGGAAACCTCCTAGAGGGAGTGTGTAATGGATTGACTAAAATGTCCCTAGTAGGTTATGTGAGAACCCTTGGGATGTGTTTATCCTAGGTTAATGAACCTTAGGTAGGATGGACTTCAGTTGGGTCAGCAGACTACACTAGGATAACTGTGGGCATTTAGATAGGTCTTGAGTCATCTACCTTAGCCTTTTCCAATGTGGTTACCCCATGTGGAATATGACGCTACTAAGGAGAGTGAAGACATCCATGAGATAAGTTGGAACTTGAGTAGCTCATTTGAAATAGAGGAAACCTAGTATGGTTATTTTTCTCACATAGTGACCTAAAGGACCCCAAAGTAGTGTACCTTTATTATTTATGATCTAAGGGAACCAAGTAGGTTCCCTAGATCTTACTGAACCTAGGTGGGTGAGTGAGAGAGGGGTACCGAAAATAATGAGTATCACCTTAGAATATTACCTAGAATATTATCCTTATAAGATATGGATAGTGGGGATGGTTCAGGGTGTTTATAAGGACCTCATCATTTAATTATGTTTTAAGTATTTAATTTATATATATGATGTAGTTATGGATGCTCATACATGCTTCCTAGGATCCTGGTTATGATCCGAATATGATATTATGATTGTGATGTGGTGGATACTTAGTTGTGTTTCCTAGGATCCTTTTTTTGAGTCTCATATGATTTGATGACACTAATATGGATTCTTGCATTTAATTCCCAAGATCCGACTCTTGATCCATGTAAAGCATGATTGGGACACTGTGATTCACCCTTGGGTCTTTATGGGATACCTTGGAAACTAATGTTCCCTATGTTTCCTAGCATGTATATGACCCATTCTTTTAGGATTAGGGTTATTATTATTATTGTTGTTGTTTTTGATGTTGTTTTTATTATTATTATTACGAGATTCCATGGTTTTCCTAGGGATCCAAATATTCAATGAGGGTGAAATTATATTCCTGATCTAGACAACCAGGGTGCCTAGGATTTGGTCAGTTAGAATGGTTACATGGGAGTTTATTTTTTATTAGTGATTATCCAAGATTCTATTAATTATATTCAATCCATTCATTACATATATTTTAGAGAGATTCACATAATACCTGAGATCTAGTTGTTGATTCTTTCATGATGAGATACTTATTTGTTAAGACATACATTATTGGATTTCTAAGACATGATCCTAGGATTGAACCTTGGGTATGATATGGTTAGAATGATATTTTGATGTGCTCATAGAAAATTTGGATCTATCCTAAGAAGGTATGGAAAATCAAAGTCACAGACTTGATGAATTGTGATATTTTATTATTTTTTCCCTATTGTTTATTTATTATTCTCATTTGATCATGCCACGTAAAAATATCACTGTATTATTTTTATGTACGGGACTATGTTCATGATACCCAACTAGGTTAGGTACTCACATCCTACTCAGGATACATTTCAACTGGCGTACCCAATAAGTCTCTCACTTGGTTTCAGGTATAATTTGAGATGAGTCTTGGTGCTATGTGTTCGAGCTAGAGCATGTTGAGTGGGAACAGAACATTAGAGGTAAGTCTTGGATTTGGATGTATAACCTCTTACATAGTCCTGTTTCTTTTATTTATTTACCTTATACATGTGATTAGCCCAGTGGGTGATTTTTCTTCTATACTAGCATAACTATTTGGAACTATATAGGTTCTACATTCATTTTTTATTATGTGATATTATTTTTCTTCTATATACTATGATGTGGTGGTGTGTATATTGTTTAGTTATTTATTCATTACTATGAACAATGATATGGGGTTATAATCTCCCCATGGCCACACCCTAGACCCCCACTACTAGTCAGTAGCATCTAGAATACAGTGAGGTGTGTTTGAAGTCCTAATGAAAACTAGTCTATTTACTACTCATAGTAAGCTAGATTGTGATGTTACAAAGTGGTATCATAGGTTTCTTTTTTATTTTGTTTTATATTTGGATTATGGTATCCAGGATATATAGGAAGGTGTCAAATCCTGTGTTGGATATCTTATGGGTGCGCCATGAACACCTAATCTTGTAAGAAGTCTTAGTTGGAATTTATAGTTACTAGGGGTTAAGATTAATGTTATTGATATTGGTTGTTACAGTTGTATGAATTTCACCTTGTGTGACAAACATGGTGTTCATATTTATATATTTATTCTGTATTTTTATCTTGGACCATATATGAAATATGTGTTACATGTATTATTGTTAGTGACATAGGATTCACATGACACACGTGTTTGTCTATGTTAGGAAATCACTCGTGAGAGGGACAACTATTTAAAGTGTTAGCAATAACTCAAATAATTTTTTCCTGTAAAATTTCTTAGTGAAATTCTTCTTAGACAGAACATATTTTATATATATTTCTTTCTGATATAAGGTCATGTAGATCTATAGTGAGAAACTCAATTATGGGGATGATGATGCAGTCACATGTTCACAAAAGGTGGGTTGACCCTAGTAGGTCAGTATAGTCCCTTGATGACTTTATGAAGATCCATGTAGTTCAAAACATGCACACTATTCCTCAGTGTTGAACCCATTGTGTGTGTTTTTATATAGGTTCAGTTATTTAAAGTTTCAATGATAAAATATAAAGTTTTTTCTCATATAGTTTGGAATGAAATTCTACTTAATCAAACTGTGTGGGTAGAATATATTTGAAACTAATAATCTATGAAGAAATAGTTATATATATATCCTCACTAATGATAACATGATCATTGAAGGGATAAATCTCAAATGTGGAGGCTTGGTGGGGGTTACTTGAGATCATGATTCTTGAAGGGGGAAGTACTATATGTGGATGCTTGGTGAGAATAAGTGCCCTATTAGGTTGATGAATTAGCATAAAGTGTCCGATATATATGTTAATGAGATCCTATAGTGGGGTTTTGAATGTATTTTTCCATGGGTTTGAGATGGGAATAGTATATTTACCATGAGTTAGGGATTTTAAGATATGTTATTTGGATTGGGTGTAGAACCTAGTGACCTTTTAGGCATGAATCAACATTTTTTTGAGTCGGTGTATAGTGATTTATATAATGGTGACCCATGAGATGAGTTAGCCTAGGATTTTTAGTGTATTTGAAACATAGATCACGGGTATGTACTAGTTTCTGAGATCGATTCATAGGGGGTGCAATCGATTTTTTGCTAAATTTATAGTTATGACTGGGGTTTTATAATAATATAACCTTGAGTGATGTCACATTAGAATGTGAGGCACATATATTTTCATTGTGTTAGGACTTGTTTGGAAGGGTATGACCATTTGGGTTCCTAATAAAATTTACTTTGGATGCATTTTAGTGGTTTCGTGAGAGAATGGGTAGGTACTCTTGGCTTGGAATGACACCATATGGTATATAATTGTGTGTCTAAATAATTAATGGACACCTATAATGTTAGGATAACTTCCTTTCAATGGGTTATCATTAGATAAACCATGGAACAAGTGAAGTCCCTAGTTTTGAAGAGGAGTTTTGAGGGTTCTCTAGTTAGGTAGATTTGACATGTTGTGGAGCATGGTCAATAGTTCAGGTACTCGAGACTAGTTTTTTTATGACATAAAAAATGAGCCCCTAAGTTGGGTTTGATGATCATGTGGTATGGGAGTGTATACTTTTTATGGTCATATGGTAACAAGGCAGTGTTCACTGGTAAGAATGGTGCCTATTGAATTGTGAATAGGTTAGAGGTTGTGTTTGAGTCATGAACTAAGGGACCTAACATGATATTTATAGGAATGTTTTACTAGGGTTTTGATGAATTGGGAAAAGTATCTTAGTGTAAATAGGTGACCTTAAGTTTGTATTGGGGTGTAGTGACATGATAAATCCAGGAAATTGGTCTCGATCAGGTATTAATTGGATGAGATTAATGTGTATCGAGAGGATCGAAATACATGTTTGATGATAGAATCTACTGATTTTGTACTCAATGAGTGGTATAATAGTATTTAAATGGTCTATTTGAGGGTGAAACACTGATTATGGATGAAATTTCAGCTAATGTTGAGTGTGACATTCCTACAACTTAGGGATGGTCAGTGAATCAACATTTCTCTTTAGTTTCTAGTTACAAGTGGGCTTATCCACACCGATCATTATGTTTTGTGGTGTATGGGATGTGGGATACAATTATTGGGAATCAAATATACTAACATGATGATAAGGAAACTCCTATGATGATGAGTGGGATTCCATTCATGGTGATATGACCCTCATTTGAGGGTGGGTAGGGGTTCATGAAATTGACCATTGGATTGCCAATTTATTATTAGGATGATGATGGTTAAATGAGTAAGGGCTTATCTATATTCCTTTATAAATTTTGGTTTTAGGCTAGGAAATGACCTTGGATGGAATCTAAGCATTATATCTCATATTGGGATTATTTTAGATGGTCCAAACATGATCAAACCAAAGATGTGTTGGTGCTCCTGGAATGGTACAACATGATGGTTATTTTGGAGGGTTGATTCAAACATGGATTGTAACTAGAAATCTACTTAGGAATCTTGTGTCTATTTTATAATGATCACATGATTCATTCGTGAATTAATTTATCAGGACCAGATGAATATATAACACATTAATGACTAGAAATGAGTGTTTTTTGGAAAGATACAGGTAGAGGAGGTCTAAGAAATTCTTTCATGTGTGGATGGATGCAGTGGGATAGAAAAAATACTAGTTACATTTTTTCAGATGTTATGGGTGTGTTTTGGGTTTGGATAAGATTTTTTTAGAAAAATTCGGTGTTTTTGTTTGTTTAATGGAAGATAGAGACTCATCCAATTTAGTTGAAAATCTAGAATGAAGTTTTATATCGGTGTACCATGTGTGTTTAAGTGTGTCGAGCATGTATTTTGGTCGTTGAGAGTATGTTTTGGTAGGAAATTCATAATGTGGGGAGATATTATGGATCATAATTGTCCATGTGAGTTAAGTCCTTTTATAGGGAGAACTATAGGTAGGTTGATTAATTAGGAAATGACAACATCATTTTTTGGGATACATGGGCACCAGAGAGATCTATTTCGGTGTTTTGATGATAAATATGAGTGAGGGATCATGTTTCAAAATTTTGATTGTTGTATGTTGGGGTTTTGTTTTAAAAGTTTGTTTGGATTTCAAGGATAGAACATGGTAGTTTGAACATGAAATATTGACCGATTAAGGGTGGGTGATATGGGGGGATAACCACCGAGACTTCTTGGGGTTGAGAAATGTTATGGTGGGGAGGATGTAAAACCCAATACCAATTTATGGTTGGAAAATTCATAGGTGAATTGAATATTTTTTGTTTTGTGGATAGTTTTTTTTTTGGAAACATTATTCAGATCAAGAATATTAGAGTTTAAAAATCCCAAGAGGATATTTTTGTATAAGGTTGGG
Organism: Viscum album; assembly: GCA_963277665.1. NCBI lineage: Eukaryota > Viridiplantae > Streptophyta > Magnoliopsida > Santalales > Viscaceae > Viscum > Viscum album. The sequence continues at coordinate 449,445,925 of OY728160.1, forward strand.
GCTCGATAGGTTCCCTCTATAATATGGGGAGCCTCAAGAGTTTTGAGTTACGTTTTAGAATTTTTGAGGTTTTCTACCTAGAGAACATGGTATGGTGTGTAAAATTTAGTATATTGTGTGTGTAACCCTATGCATGAGGAAGTTTCAGTTTAATTTCTATAGAGTATGGTTTTCTGGCATGTTTAGCTCATGGTTTTGAGGAAACTATGTAGATTCCATAGTAAATCATGCATCTTGGTTTGGACTTAGGTCTTGGAACATGTTTTTCACATGGTTTCAGAAAAAATATGTTAAATTTTATAAAGTGAGTAGGTTCCCATTTTAATGTTTTCCATAAGGTTTGGTAAACCATGTGGCTCAACCATTATAGAGGGGATTACTTGGACAATGACAACCATATGGCTGGTGTAATGTTTAGAAGATAGTGTGTCCAACCCATAAGGATAAATAAAGGTATATTTTAACCTTTTTACCCATTTTAAAATTAAAATGGGGATCCCCCTTTCTCCTCCCTCACCCACACAAAATACAAATTACCCCTTCCCCTCTTCTTCTTTGGATTTCCTCTATTTGGTCTGATTTTGGATGCATTGTTTGATGATTTAAGGTGATATTTTCCCTCCACATACCTCATTTATTCTTATATTTTGTTTATCTTGATTTTTGATTTCTATTTTTAGGGTTATTGATAATATTCCACCATATCATGGTGGAAAAATATGATTATCTAGGGGATTTTTCTCAGCCTATATAGAGGACATGCTGAGATGTTTTCTACATGCCTTCTCTTTCTGTTTTGACAAGGTATTTCAAGTCTATAATTTATTAAATATTTCCCTTAAAAAATTAAATAAATTATGTTTTTGGAATATAGGTTTAGGGATTTTGTTAAAATTCTTTTTAAAGGTCCATTGTGGACCTACTGTGAGTGGTTGTACTCAGTTCCAATGAAACATGGTGATACGGTGAGTGTTTTCGATATTATTCCACATTAGTTTAACATAAATAAATGATTATAATTATTTATAATTATTTATTTATGGTATTTAATTTTAGGAAGGATCTCAGGTGGTGGTATAATATTATTTAGGGCATGGACAAGATTTGCAAGCCTAGGAGGAGCTGTCAGGGGAAGACATTAAAAAAGGGAATTAGATTCATCATGAGGAAGGTGGTCCTGGTACAAGACCAATGAATTATGCATGATGGTTTCAGGAATGTGTATGGGATATCCACTAAGGTGGTGGACCCCCTTTTTAAATATAATAATTTAATTTAATTTAAATATATTAACTTAAATTAAATTTTTAACCTTTCTTGAGTACCTGTGAATGAAAGGAACAAGGTTCATAGGCCACTGCAGACTTATTGCACCGGATGGATTCTTTGGCCACTAATAGTTGGGGATTGAACTAATAGTATAATCGTACACTTAACCCCCTTGATGGATGTTAACCAAATTACATAAATTATATAAGACTCATTGGCCCTTAACTACAATTTTTTGGACACCTCCAAGAGGGATTCTGTGATGGATTGATTAGAGTGACCCTCATTTGTCATGTGAGGACCCTTGAGATATGTTTAGCCTGGGTGGATGGAATTTTGGTAGGATTGACTAGGGTCGGGTGATAAAACCAACCCAGGGAAACCTTGGTCTTTTATATGGGTCATGATCCATCTCCCTAAACCTTTTCCCATGCATCTTAGCACATGTGGCTTGTGAGGTTGTATTCTAAATATTACACTATTGAGGGGAGTGACATCCCCTGTGAGATGAGTTGGGACTCGAGTTACTTTCTTAAGTCTGAGAACCCCTAGTATGGTGGCTCTACACATATGATGTCCTAAATGACCTTAATTAGGTTACCCTATTATGCATTGATCCATGAGACCCAAGTAGGTTCCCTGACTCTTATTGCCCCTAGGAATGTGGGTGAGATAGGGGTGGAGATGGTAATGAGTATCACCTTAGAACCATACCTATAAAGTGATCATGAGGGGATATGTATTGTTGGAAGGTTCTGGATTTTTGTCTAAACCTCATCATTTAATTATTTTTTCCTTTAACTAAAGCATCAATTCATGTATTTCTTATCAAGTAAAACACCTCATTAGGCCAGAAACACTTTGTGTTCAGAATTATTTTAGAATTAATAACCCCATAGTTTATTTGGGATAACCAGAAAATAATAAATTATTAGATTTAGTGTTATATTTTTCATAATTTAATCATCATCATAAAGCTTAAAATCCCCAAATTTTTGCATAAAACAAACTAGGAGGTTTCCTATACCATATATCAGATGGTTTCTTTGTGAAAACCTTGTATGGAAAGTGGTTTGGTAGTAATATAGTGGCCTCTAAATAATAACCTGAAAATTAAATAGGAATATCACATTGATCCATAATTAATCAAACCATGTCCAAAAAAGTGTGATTCCCCCTTTTAGGAACAACATTATATTGTGTATTTCTAAGAGGTGTGAATTTTGAAACAATACCATAATATCTTCGATGATTTATGAATTCTAGTCTTATGTATTCAATACCCTGGTCAAATCATAGAACCTTAATACTCTTTCTTAAGTAATTTATCAATTCATTATAAAACTCTTTAAAATTTTAAAACGTTTCATACATGTGTTTTATCAAAAACTCATATCCATAAGAACTAAAATCATTATTAAAAGTAATGAAGTTCTTAAAACCATTATTTCCATGTGTGCCCCATATACACCACTATGTATGAGATAAAATAGTCCACTATCCCTCTCACATTTTCTCCCAAAAGTTGAATTTTCCATTTTTACAATAAATATGATTCATAATTATTAAATGATTCATAATAAAATGATTCTAAAAATCTATCTCTATAGAATATTTCAATGTATTTCTCACTTATATATCAAAAGAAAAATTCCAAAGGTAGGTGGGATAAAAATCAACCATAAACTTCTTATTCTAAATCTTATAAAGAGGATTATCCATATCAAAAATATACATACTATTCATTACACTACCAACACCATAAAACATTTATTACTTATATATAGAAAAACACTTTTTATTAATAATGAATAAAAATACCATCTTTTCCACACAATATATTGAAATTAATTTCTTGTTTATGGAGGGAACATAATAGTAGGCTTCAAATTCTAAGATCGATCCGCTTGGTAAAAATATATCATAGGTGTCAACCACTGATGTAGTAACTCTTTCTCCATTACTTATATCAATATATACCTCACCCTTAATCAATTTATTCCTATATTTAAGTCTATGTTTATTAGGAAAAATATGTGACGCACACCCAGTCCTAATATCCATGAGTCAGAGTTGGTTTAATTAATCTCAAAAACATTCAAATTTATGTACTTAGAATATTTCACTTTGAGACAAATTCTCAATACAAGATATAATATTTATCTCTCTTATAGGTCATACCTATTATTGATCTCATAAATGATTATTATTAAGTATTTTATTATTTACAAAAAAAGATATATTAGAGAGTGAGTATCATGCATTATATCTTTTCATTAATGAATATAGATGAATGTGATCCAACTAAAAAATGATGACTCTAGATATCATATTCATTTTTGATACAAGATCAATATTATATCATGAATGACAAAAATTATAATGTAATAATGACATAAAGAGTTAGGTATGTCATCATCCCAATCATAACATTTATGATTCTAGGACTGTTGAGTAGATAACCACTTTTCCAAAACTACCATATGTATTCATTCATCTCTATTCCTCTGGTATCCAAACTGTTAGGGATTCATAACTAGTAAATCCCAATGTACACACCAAGAATAAGCTAAAAAGGAAAATAATGGGATAATGATGCTAATCATGACTTAACCAGAAGACAATTCATAATTACTTATATCATGCTTTCCATTCTCAATATAATTCAGAATTACTCAGGTGGAGATCGATAATACCCAATTGAATGATCGAGGTCCTGAAAAGTGTTTCATTGGAAGGGATCTCACACTTATAATTTAAGGGTATTTCCATTTTATGGTGTCACCAATTTAATATACATCATAGACATATTAAATCCATAACTTTTACATCGTATGTAATTAATATCTTCTCGTGTTTTATTCCATTTTTATGTATGCATTCTTCTAATGATTTAGTTTTCAGGATCCCCATTATAACCACTTAATCAATGTGTTCACACCAGATTAATGTGTAACCCTTTACACAACCCAAAAGTTGTTGTTACTCGCCCAAAAATAGAAAAAAAATGTATATTCTTACATATCTAAAATCATACCATATATAATTTACATGAAACATTCATGTAAATCCATAGAGATATTAGATTGGATATATCCACATGAGTTCGACTAGGTAGACAAATATCCAACCTCCTTCACTTTTCTGGATAATTCATAGCATATAGGTTGGTAGGTGTCTTGATCCAAAGTCCCTTTACCCAAGGTTTCTTTATTCAAGTGATAATTCAAATCATAATGATACAAAAACCTAATATGCACAAACTATGATAAAAAACTATTCTCAATATCATAACTATAATTACTAATTGAGGTCATGGTAGCATAGAACTAAATTTAATGACGTTGAACATATCATGAAATAAAAGGATCTATCCTAGAATTATTTTAGTAGTTAAACTATAAGATACAAAGAATAACATTTCAAAAAAAAATTAATATACATGAATATAAAAAAAATAACAAATAAATATACATTTTACTTATTTTCCAAAACATGAGACGTTTATGTTCCCAATAATTGGTGGTGGGTGGTAAGGGTTTGGGGGTGAGGAGAAGGTCATGAGGTCAAGTCCCCAATACTGTAAGTTTACTTCAATTTTATTCCTTATATTGTTTTCCATGGTGGTGGACGTAATTGAATTTATATGATACATTTATGAACTATTAATAGAACAATCAAATTATAAAAATTTTATAAATTTCCAAAAACAGGAATATAAACACTTTACATTCAAAAAAATTTGAACTCTTACATATTATCATTATATAGAATTTAAAATACTATTTAAACCATTAATCATATTGATCATAAAAATCATTTTGATGTGGTATAAATAAAAACTTTAAATAAGGATTAACTTTTAATTTGAATAACATCAAATTAATAAATTATGAATAATTCATAATTATAAAATATAAACACTTTTATATTTTAGTCTTATAATTTAAAACATTTATAAATTATTTCTGATTGTTTCCAAATAAACAATTTATTTCTAGATCCTAATATATGACATATAATTTTAAAAAAGGTATATTCAATATTATTATTTAATATTTTAGAAATATTATAATTGTTTCAAAATATTTAATTAATTATAAAAAGTTATAATTAATTAATTTATGAACCATTTATAAATTAAAATATCCTAAAAAAACTTTTATAAGAATTTATAAACATTTTATAAACCATTTAAATTAGAATGTTTACAAAATAAATTTTTTAAAAACATTTTTTTCTTAGACACAAGTATCAAAATGTTGTGGTGTTCACATTCTAGTCATTTTTAACAGAACTACATTAAGATGAAAAACAATGTACACAATGGGAATCGAAGTTGTGGTGTCACATATAGTGACTGGAGTACCCATAGAAGAAAATACATGGTCCTCACTACATCGTGGTGTCATGGAACTTAATGTGTTTCTTGGAGAATGCAATGAAGAACCACTACTGCCATTGTTACACCATTTTATTAATGGTCTAGGAATTTTGGAGTTTCTATAGCAACACCATGACCTTTTATAGTCCATGGTGATGATACTAATTTTCAAAAACACTAATAAAACAAATTTAAATCTTGAAAATACTCTATTTGATACCACTTATGGGTTTATTTGGATCATCTAATGACCCTTTGCAGCAACATAAACCCTAAAACAAACATTGTATATATATAAGGATTCAAATGTTCTAGATTACTCCAAAAATGGAGCATATAAAGATATACATAAAATTCCTAAGCACTAGCAGCTTCCTCCTTCATATTCGATGGATTATAATTAATCAAGATAATAATAAGAATTATAATAATTCCTATTACCTATAAGAGAAATACAATGTCCAATAGATAAATTAATTCATTCTTGAGGACTCCTGAATTCTTGAAAGGTTGGTAACACCTTTTTGGGGTGATAAATGAGATTCAGTAATGGAAGATATCATATATTATCTGGAAAATGATTAAAAACTATCATGAACACATAGCTACACAAATAGAAGAAGGATCACATAGTTTTTTAGGAATCATCGCTTCATGAATTTTGTCATCCATATGAAATAACCTAAGTGTCATTTCATGGAATTAATTTGTTTCAATCTATTGGATTTAATTAATTGGACACATTAATGAATGAATTATTCCAACCATAAATAAATAAAATACTTAATTACTAATAGATGAAATTTTTGGTATAAGAATGAGTAACTAATAAATGCATCATATTAATCTCAAATCAATCGTAATGGTTGAACAAAAATTCACATGCACCACCAAAACTTAGTGGTACCCATTTTAGTGAATATCTAACACTTTATACCTACACTAAATCCAAATATCATATTTTTAATTATGGATTATATTCTATTTCTAAGGATAATTATCTAACTATCATATTATATCTTCATGTTCCTCTTTCACATTTTCTTCATCTCATGCAATTTGATTTTCTAATGTCGCACTATGAGTTAAGAGTCTCTCAAAGCCTTCTATTTTTTCACTACAGACTGATGACTTATCCCTAAATCTCTTTGATACATTTTAATCAATATTGAACCTTATTATTCAAACCATTGATAATTCATATCTTCTCCTTGATCCGGATTTTTTACTCAATAACCTTCATTGAGACTTTGGTATTTTTAGATTTTATGTTTTTAATTTCCACCTTCAACTCAAACTTCTCTTTTTCGGTTTTTTAAATTTGGTGTTCGGCATCAAAAACCACTCCATTGGATTTATTTTTGGTCTCTCCAAACATATAATTCATCAATTACATCCCCTAACTCTACTTTAAGATCTAATATTCTTTCTACCACTTCTTATTCATAATATTTGTCTTCCACTGTTTGTGACATGTTCAGAACAACCATAATAGAAAATTATTTTAGGAATTTGCAGTTCTTAGTTTTTTCTACTTCTATTTATCCTAAATTATTGTCCTCCTATGAAAGTAGGTTCTTTTTCCAAAAGAATTTTTATTTAGTAATCCTCTTACCTTTCACATTATCATAATATTTCTTCATGGGAACTTCATCATTCACACAATTTTCTTAAAACTCATTACAACACTTTTCAAAAAGGTTTCCAACCTTTCTGCATTAAAATCATGTAATTTTAAGTTTCCCTTTAAAATTTCCTCGTTATCCTTTTCAAATTTTAGGAAAAGAATGATGTGAATTCATTAAACTATTTTTCTTTTTGATCATCTTTTATGTTGAGATTCGTTAATTATTTTAATTCCACCTCCTTATAATTCACCTTTTCCAAAGCCTCTCTATTAGCGTTACTCATCCCAAAAGCAATAATATTTCTTTCAATATTATACAATGTTTTTTCCTTTATATCTTCATCATCGATCACAAATACTTTTGGATTCAACCGATGTGTAAATATTCTCAATATACATCTAATGATCATCACATCATTGAGGGTTTCTCTATGTCCAGGCATATCCATAATTATCACATTTACCAAATTAATTAATGCATCAACATACACATTTGTGCGCATCCTCAAGTCCTCATACTTGTTCTATAATTCTTATAATTTCCCTTCATATACCATAGAAATTCCTTCATAAAAATTTAGATGTTTTACCACATGGAATGTGTGGATATACATGATATCACCTTTATATATATTGTGTTTGAAAAATATTGTCCTAATGCATTGATCCCCTTGGTGTCGACATACAACACTTTTTTATGTTTCTATGATAATACTATATTATCCATACTGACTGAGATCCCATGAATGGAATTTGTGTAAACGTCCATGCCTAATTATCATAAATAGTCTTTCATAAAATTCTTCCATATTTAAATGTTGTTTCCATTGAATATTTGAATCCCTTATTGATTTAAAACTATCATGGTTTCCATGAAGAGGATATTTAAACTACCTTAAACCTTTCACTCAAATTCCACTTATTGGCCCCATTCAAGGTAAATACTATGAGGGGTAAATCAGGATATATTTATTTCTTTGATCAACCCTCATAATCGATATTTTCCCACAAGTAATAGGAACACCTCTCTCCATTGTAGTAGATAATATGTGATAAAGGAAGTAAATGGGGACATAAAAAAATTAATTGGATTACCCACACTTGGATAATCCATGGAACATACAATTATAAGTTGTTTTTGTAACAGAACCACAAAGAATAATAATTGTCTACATTATTCAGAGTGAACTCAATACCCACTAATTTACAACCAGAAACCATAATAAATCATTATTATCTCTCAGTTTAAAACATACTAATATCTCAACTAAATTACACTCATTTTTCCTTCAAAATATTTCTTATAAGTTCTAAATAAACATTGTTTACACTATAGCTTGGGTGTAATAAATCTTTTATTCCATCTAACTAATTAATTAAAATTTACCACAAGTATCCTATGCAATTTTCATAAGATTCATGCGACCACTTTTTTAATAAATGATCTTTTTGTAACACACATTAACATAAAAAATGGTTCACATAACTCTTTTACTACACACAACTATTTGGTCATGGAATTTCTATCACAAAAAAAATGTGTTTTTGTAAGCCTTATTTGAAAAAAATGATCTTAACTCTTCTCTAAGACTTTATCTCTCCCTAATGATGATATTAGTTTACTATTTACACTACTAGAAAAATACCCTATACCAATGGTTTGGAGAATCGTGGCCAAGTAATCCGTGAGGATAGGTCTATACCAACGGTTTTCCAAAAACCGTTGGTATAGACCAATACCAATAGTTTTTAAAACCATTGGTATAAGTAATATGAAAAATATATACCAACGGTTCTATAAAACCATTGGTATATGTATTTTGAAAAAGAATCATTCAATGAGTTTTGATCCCAGTACCTACAGTTTATTATTGAATGACCTAAACACTAACCTAACTCTACTTTTGTGATCATAATTTAATAAATATATATATTTATTATCATAATTATTTTAAATTTAGATTTATTTAATGTTCTAGGTAAGAAGATTCCATAAAAAATACATGTAACTATACCAACAGTTCTAAAAAAATCTTGATAAATTTTTTCTAAATATTTCATCAGTCTTGAGTCATGGTGTTCTCCATTAGATTTAATTTTTAAGAAGTTCTAAACTAGTTTAATTTTAAGTGATATTTATAAAAATATTTTTCCCGCATATAAAAATATTTATATATCTTAAATATCATCATTAATGGAAATTATAACACCTCTATTGTGTGAAAATATTTGGGTTTTACCTAATAAATGTATTATTTATGTTTTGTGTTTTTTGGGCCTTGGGCTGAGATATTTTGAGTCTTTAATTAAGATGAATGGTTAACCTAATTTGGGTTATAAACACCTCATTTAATCCTCTATCTAGGTTTTTCTATCATTGAAACCTATATCCTAAGATAGAAATTAAATGATCATTTTTTATCAGAGAGGGTGGATTCGGTATTGGATTGGTTATCGAGAATGGGTTGGGAAGTGACGATGATTAAATCTCATAGCAATAATAAACATATCGATCGAGGTAAGAATTTTTTTTTAATTTAATTGTTCTTATTATGATTCTAAATTGGATTTAATTATTGAAATTACTTTTCATCATATGAATTATGGAGATTTCATTATTTATTTATTTGTGCTCATGTATTTCTATAAGAAAATGGACAAATATTCTTTGTAAATTTATTTTTCCATATCAAATTTAATTATTTCCTCCCGTCCCTTAATCATTATCAATAACTATGGATATTACACAATTCCTTATGAGTGTGTCATGAAATACTCTTAGGGTGGTTGGAAATTCACTAGTCATAATTATTTCATATTCCCTTTTTTTATTCTCATTTTCATAATGCATGAACATCACTAGTCTTTGTAATGGACAATGGTTTAAGAATGGGTGACCAAAATTGAAATATAGTCAAATAATTAAAATGATGGAACTGTTTTAGGTTTGATTGTATAAAAGAGGTAGAATTATAGAAGATATTGACTAGATTAAGGTGTGAGAGATCAGGTGGTGAACCTGGGTGATAATTCATGATCCTCTATCCATAAAGTTGTACTTCCCGTATGTCAGGACATCGTCCTCCCAAAGGGTTTATATCCCCCTAATAAATATTAATTTCCCTAATAAGGAAATTTTTCTCCACTATAATTACATTGATATGAGGTGGTAGTTATAAATTATTGGTAGTTTGAATATTTTGGGTTTTACGATATGACAGTCTTACTTGGTTTCTTTTGAAATATGACATATAGTTGTTTAGTCAACTATAGACTTTACGAGTCTTGAACTATTCATGGAATCTATGATTTAATATGAGATGTGACTCTCTCTAAAGTTTGGTTATTGTGGAATAGACTTCTCCTATGTTATTTATTTTTCTATTTATAAACCATAATTAGGATTTTTAATTTCTTTATTATTTTGGGGATTTGAGTTGACTTATTGTTCTTATATTTCTCTTTTATTTTTTGGGTGTCCTACTGGATATATTTACTCACCCTTGCATGGAAATCTCTTCCTATATGTATTCTGTATGTACAGATGAAGCATATTTCGAAGGTGACCTTGGTGTACATGGATCAAGTAAAATTGGTTATGCTAGTGTTCAGTGGTGTATGATGGTGTATGATGAAGATGAATTCCATTATAGATTATTCTCGGATTATTTATAATGAAGAGATATCTTCCATTATTTTATGACTATTAGGCTTTTTGATATTGTCTTATGCATTGGTTTCCTCTTTATTGGTTTCCTATATAGTGTTATCCTAGTTAGTTGATGTGTCATTCACAAATTGTTATACAACTCAGTAATTTATATATTTTTATGGTGATTATTAGTTATATTGAATATTGAGGTTTTTCGTATTGAGACACTAGGTGTTTTGGAAAATTGAGTTTTATTATTTTGATAAATTGAAAACCTCCTCTCATTTTAATAATAAATTTATATTGGAACATTTTTTAAAATTTTATTATAGAAAATTAATGTTTTAATTTAGTTGAAGAGTCCTAATTTTAATATCCATTTCATTATTTGGTTCATTATAAATTGGATGTTTTAATTAAATTACATTTGAATGCAAATTGTTTTGATCAATTGAAATTTGTTTAATTATATAATTGAGATTAAATTCATTTAATTTAAATTTTAATCACATGTATTATCTTATATATGGCATATTATTACATGTGTTAGGTATTATATTTTTTAAGATTGGTTTACTGTTTTTTATAATATTTTTTTTTTTTGAATTTAATTTTTATTTAATTATTCATCATTTATTCTTTTTATTTTTATTTTTATTTATAATTATATTTTTTATATCTTGTTAAAATTTTATTTTCTAAAGTTTATTTTTACCAATACCATAGCCTTATAGTGTTCATGTTACCCCTATGTAGATTATTTATACCCTTACTTAAGCTTTATATTTACCCTAACGTATGTTTAATGTACCCTTATGTGAGATACACTTTACCTTTTCATATGACATTTACCCTTACATGAGTACCCTTACACAATTCCTTTACCCTTATGCAAGATACACCATACCTTTATGAAACATGTTTAAAATAATTCATACCTTTACGCAATGTATGTTGTATACTAGATAAAGTCTTATTACCTTTATACAAAATGTTTAAAGAATGTTATACCTTTACACAATAGGTTGGAAGTATTACTTTAATGTGTTATTAACAAAATATTAACTACCTATATTCAAGTACCTTAATGCAAGATATATCATCTCAAGGTTATCCTTACGTGACTATGAAGAACAAGTATCTGCTACCGAGGATTGATGACCTCTTCGATCAGCTCAAGGGAGCACGATGGTTCTGGAAGATAGACCTCAGTTCAGGCTATCATCAACTCAGAGTTCGAGATGAGGATGTGCAGAAGACGGCCTTCAGGTGTCGGTATGGCCACTATGAGTTCTTGGTTATGCCTTTCAGCATAACCAACGCTCCAGCAGTGTTCATGAGTCTCATGAATAGGATATTCTAGCCTTACCTTGACCGATTTTTCATAGTCTTCTTCGACGACATATTGATTTACTCGACTACTGAGGAGGAGCATGCCTACCACTTGTGGGTTGTACTAAATACACTCCGAGAGCACCAGCTTTATGGTAAGCTCTCAAAGTGTCAGTTCTGGATACGTGAGGTCCAATTCTTGGGGCACGTCATCTCTGAGGCAGGAGTTTCAGTGGATCCTGCGAATATCATGGCAGTGCTAGCTTGGGAACCACCTAGGAGTGTGACGGAGGTACGGAGTTTCCAAGTTATGGCTGGGTACTATCGGAGGTTTCTTCCAGACTTCTCCAGAATTGCATCGCCACTCTAAGCTTTAATGAAGAAGGGGAAACCCTTAGTGTGGTCAAAAAAATGTTAGCAGAGCTTCCAGGAGCTGAGGCGGAGATTGACCAGTGCGCCCATCTTGAGGCTACCAGAGGAGGGTGTAGGGTATGTAGTTTACTGCGATGCATCAGGGACCGAACTTGGGTGTGTCCTGATGCAGGAGTGAGCATTGATCGCTTACGGTTCATGGCAGTTGAGGCAGCACGAGCAGAACTACGCTACCCATGACCTGGAGTTAGCAGCAGTGTTCTTTTCCTTAAAGATGTGGCGGCACTATCTGACTGGAGAGCACTTTACAGTCTACTCTGACCACCGGAGACTCAGGTACATTTTCTCGTAGAAGGACCTGAACCTAAGACAGCGGCGATGGATCGAGTTCCTCCAGGACTATGACTTTGAGATAGTCTATACTCCTGGAAAGGGGAACGTAGTAGCCGATGCTCTCAGCAGGAGGGTGGGCATTCAGCTACTTGGAGAGGCGACAAAGCAGCTAGTCGCGTTGCGGATATCATTCGTGGATAGAGATGGGGAAGCCTTTCTATAGTCGCTCACAGTCCCTCCACTACATCAGTGGGTCAGAGAGGCATATCGTGGGGACGTTGATTATGAGACGCAATGTGCACAAATATCCACAGGACAGACACCTGGTGGATTTTCTGTAGGTGGAGAGAACGTAATCCTTTTCACAGGACGTACCATGGTACCAGCTGCATTACGGGAGGAGGTGCTGAGGGAGTTTCACACTTCCCCTCTAGCGGTACATCCTGGAGTGGAGAAGATGTACCAGGATCTCAGATGACAGTACTGGTGGCCAGGTATGAAGATGGTTGTGGAAGAGTTTGTTTCTTGATGCCTCACTTGTCAGCAAGTGAAGGTAGAGCACCAGGTACCTGCAGTCTTGGTACAGCCCTTAGAGGTCTTGGAGTGGAAGTGGGACAGAATATCCATGGATTTCGTGACTGGGCTTCCACGTACTTCCAGAGGTCACGACTCCATTTGGGTGATTGTCGGTCGACTCACCAAGTCGTCCCACTTATTACCCATCAGAGAGCAGGGCTCAGTTGAGATCTTGAGACGCCTCTACGTTCGGGAGATCGTACGGCTTCATGGTGTTCCATCGACTATCGTCTCCGATCGAGATGCTCGATTTACTTCCCAGCATTGGAAGGGGTTACAAGAGGCATTTGGGATGTAGCTATGCCTGAGCACTGCCATTCACCCGCAGACAGATGGTCAGACAGAGAGGACCATTCAGACTCTTGAAGACATGCTCTATGCATTTGTCCTTGACTTTGGTCGTAGCTGGGAGGATCACCTACCCTTGGTGGAGTTTACGTACAATAGTAGCTACCACTCCACCATCGGGATGGAACCATACGAGGCATTGTACGGCCGACCTTGCAGATCACCTCTGTGCTGGACAAATCCTTGGGAGTCATCATTGGTAGGACCAGAGATGGTCCAGGCCATGACGGAGAAGGTTCAGGTCATCCAGGAGTGGATGAGGACAGCTCAGAGCCGACAGAAGTCTTATGATGAAAATAGGCGGAGACCACTATAGTTCGAGGATGGAGACCACATTTTCTTGCGGGTCTCACCTAGACATGGATTACAGAGATTTGGCTGGGGCGGAAAGTTTTCTCCGCACATCATCGGACCATTCCATGTTCTCAGCAGGATAGGCGAGGTGGCTTATCGCCTGGCTCTTCCACCTCAGTTGCACAGATTGCACGATGTTTTCCACGTATCTTAGCTGAGGAGATACGTGCACGACCCGACGCATATCATCGACCATGGGGAGCTGGACATTGATTATGGGGTGACTTTTTTGGAGGTACCGGTGGAGATCGAGGATCGACAGGAGCGGGTACTACGTGGACGGTCGATACCTCAAGTGCACATCAGGTGGCAGCACGAGAACCTCCAGGAGAGCACATGGGAGTGGGAGGCTCAGATTCGTGCTCAGTATCCTCATTGGTTTCCCTATTTTATGTTGTATCTTTATGGGGACGTAAATCCCTGAGGTGGGAGTAATGTAAAGACCCGTAAATTTCAAGGAATTTTTTTAATTATTTTCTTTGGGATTTTACGAGTACGCAATTTCTGAATTCACTTGATTCTGAGGCCCGGTGTACCCGGAATCAATTTTTTAAGTTTAGCTCGGGTTCGTTCAGTGAACGACCATGCGGGTTTTTCTAACTTCTAAACCGATGCTCGGAATCGAAATCCGAGGGCACCGATTAAACCGTCGCACCAGTAATTGCTTAAGAAGACTTTTCCTAGAGTTGTGTTTTCTTGGGAAGAGTTGTTTTAAAAATTTGGATTAAGTGTTAGTTGAAATAAAATTTTGTTACAATTTTATTTCTCTTTTCTAGATCGTTTAGTCCCATGTGTGGGAGTCGATGTGGGGACCGTATGATCCGAAACTCCTCTTGACCGGATATTAGTGAGGTGGGGCCCACACGAGCCCCACCCCTTCAAATTCCTCTAACCCCTCTTAAATTGGGTACCCCCCCCCCCCATTAATTTGTAACTCACCCACTCCGCCTCTTTATTGCTTGTCAACTCTCACAATGAATTGATTGATTAAAGTTGTTCAATTAATTTAATTAAGAGTTTGAGTTTTTGATGTTTTGAAAATCTTGGCATGTGTTAATAAAATAAGGAAGGCATTATTTTATTTTGGGGGTTTTTGTTGTGTGAGGATATTTGTGGAGAGAACACTAACTCTTGAAGAATGCTATCACTTTCGTTGAAGAACGTCAACACTTAGATGAAGAACGCCATCACCACCAGGAGTGATCGACGTGTCGTTCCTTCTCCTCTCCACAGCCGGTGTGTGACGCCATCCCCTCCTTGAGAACACGTCAATGCCGTCATCGAAACCGTCCCCCCAAAACGCAAGCTTCTATGAATTTATTTGAGGTAGGGGTTGATTTTACGTTAAAGAATAATTTGACGTTCTTCGTTAATTTTTGGCCGCTTGTTATCAACATAACGGGAGGGGACGGACCGCACAAACACGGCTGATCCTCCTCCCCTTTTGGTTGTTGATCATCATTGTGGTTTGGAATGAAGGTGACGAAGTATCGTTGCACCACGCGGGGATGAGAGAATCATCGCAGGAGAGGGCCACGGCGAAGGTGCGTGGTGTCGTCGCGCCATGCCGGTGAGGCCGAAGGAGGCAGCGACCAAGAGAAGGTCGCGGCGGAGGGGCGCGGTGACAGCGCGCCGTGCCAGACGGGCAGGAGCCATGGCCTATGGCCGTGGTGGTTCAGAGGAGCGGTCGGCCGAGCCAACCACTGGCACTAGCTGGAGGCGGGACCCCTCGGGTCCCGCTGGTTCAATTAAGGCCGGCCTTAACGGCTGGCTGTTTCCTCAATCAAGGGGGGTAGCCCCCCCCCCCCCCTGCATCCCGCTCGACTGAGAGCCGAGCCGCCGGCCACGCGGTCTCGGCCGCCGGCGCCTGACCGGGCCAGCAGCTTCCAACTGGGACGAACCTGGGTTTGTTCGACCCGGTTCGGGCCGACCCAGGGGGTATTTGGCTGGGTCGGACCGGGCCCAAACCCCATGTTTTCAGACAGTTCTGTTCAAATGCCCATAACATGGGCTACGGACATCCGATCGATGCTCCGTTAGTTGTCTTGGGATCCTCGGATTGAGACGGTCATTTCCCTATATTACACTCAAGGTTTCGGAGAACTTTGAGTATAGCCGGGTTGGTTCGAACACGAAACCAACCTGGCCCTCGGAGCAGAAACGCTTATAACTTGAGCTCTGGATGTTTGATTGACGTGACGTCAACTTTGTTGGTTTCTTCTTAGTGAGAAGGTTAATTTGTCTTACTCCTCTTGAGGTTTGGATGAAGCTAGAGTATGGTCGGGTTGGTTTTAGCTTAAAAACCAACCGGTCCCCTGGGAAGAAAAGGCCAATAACTCTCAGACCGGGCGTCCGATTGACGCGCCGTCTGTCGCGTTGAGTTCCATTTGACGAGACGGAACTTTGTGATACATAAACTCTAGACTTCGTGACAGTTGATGTATCGACCCCTTGGCTCGTGGATTGGACCCTCCTGGAATCAAGCGTGCTGTGTGCAGGAACCCTAGAGCTGGCTGCGACTCCGACGACGATGACAACTGTACTTGGATCCTCTGTGGGTTCGGCAGCGATGAAGACCGTACTGGGATCCTCCGTGGGTTTGATGGCGATGATTACTGTTCTTGTATCCTATGTGGGTCCAGAATTATTTGACTATGTACTTGTATCCTATGTGGGTCCGGCAGATTAGTTGGTCTTGTATCCTTTGTGGGTCCGATAGCTTAGCTGTTCTTGTATCCTATGTGGGTCCGACAGTTTAGATGAATCAGTGGAAACATCTGATCATCTCTATCAACTTACAAAGTGTATACCAGTGTGAGATGAGTCTTGACTTTCAATAATTATCTTCGATATGATTGACTTTCTTCCTGTGTAGATTTGGTTGTGTTTTCCTATGTGGACTGGGTTGTACTTTCCTGTGTGGACTGGGTTGAACTTGGGCTCGTGAGTTGGAGCAGAACTGGAATTGTTGACTTAGGTATATGTATGGGCATATACCTCAATAGAGTTGGTTGATACTTCATGATTGTATTTTTCATTTGTGGTTTATCCTTCGTAGATTCTGGGAGACCTTCGAGAGTCTCGGGGTCCTTTATAAGTATCGTATACTCACCCCTACACGGGCTATGCCCACACTACGTTGTGTTGGATGAAGATGACGAACAACACTGATCGAGGTGGAGGCTGATGGATCTGGACGGTACCTGGAGGTGGATCACTGGACGGGACATACATGGAGTGGATGGCTGGAGCCGAGGAACTGATGATACTATATTTACCCACCCTTCAGGTGGGATTTCCAGTGGACGTCTTGGTGTTGCTGCTTTACTCTTCTACAGCTGTACTTTCTTTCAGTTGTACTTTACTTTCAATTGGGTTTGTATTCTGGCCCATTTACTTTCCATCACTTACTTTTTTACTCAGTTTATTTAGTGTTTACTTCAGTTTTTGTACTTTGTGGTGTTTGTGTACTTTATAAAGGCAATGCATTCCCTTTTATCGGGATTTATGCCTTTGGTGCTAGTCGCCAGCCCCTGACCTATGGAAGGCGGGCTTGGGGTAGTCACGGCACGGGCCCCGGGGACGGGTCTTGACAATAACAGGTTAAGGAAATATTACTGTCTAATGTGGATTTGAATTAAAATATGTTTTCTAAATATTTTTGATAAAATTTTGATTAATTTGATGATAAAATGATCTTTAATTGATTAATAATTGTATTTTTATCATTCTTGTTTGAAATATTCGTTCTTTCAAGTTTTTTAATAAAATAATTTTTTTGTGGATTAAATTATCAAATAATCTTTGCTTTAATTTTCATAAATATTAATAAAAAGTGTCATTGTGGATTTAGAAAATTTTAATTAAATTTAGTTTTTTAAAATATATTTTAGTGTTTTGAGTGTTGGATTTTATCTTTCCAGAGTTCCATGATTTTAAGTAAAAATGTTTTGATTGAATATATTTTAATCATGGTTTTTGAAGTATAAAAATTAATTAATTATTTTATTGCGGAATTTTATTTTGATTTTTAATTAATTTTAGTTCATTTATATGAGTTTACAATGTTTTAATTTGTTGAAAGTGGTTCATAATACTTTTATTCAACGGACCATAAGGATTTTTTAAGTGGCAGATCTCATAATACATTTTCACCACCTTCTCTCATAAGAAGTTTTCATGCAATATTAATTTTATAAATACCTCCTAATATATCAAAAAATAACCTAATAATAAAATTTTAAAGTCTCATATGATATCATAATAGTACAAATTTAATATTTTTTACCTGTAAGAAATTTTATATGGTTTTATGATATTTCCCTTTGACATTTTTGGGAAGAAACAAAGAAGATTATGAGAATCGGGAAAATAACTCTCTCGATTTCATTGTTAAATATCCATTAATCCTCAGTCATTGATTTGAAAATGGAGATGAATTAGTTTCTCCTTGAATGAAGGAATAACTTAATGAGTTAAAAATGAACAAGGATGAAGTAATCTTGACCATCTGGGATATCGATAAACCAAGGATTCTATGGGAGAATATGATGACTTTGGTTTGATTAAAATCAAACAAAGTTCATGGATGAGTCTCGTACACCAATTGAAGCTTGATGAAAGGAAAAACCTTGGATATTCACTTAGAATATTGAAATATTGGTTAGAATTATAGGAATATCCAACACTAAAACTGGTAATTATTTTGATGATGGGAAACAAGGTTGTCAATGTGAGTTAAATGAATAATGGTAATGTATCTTAAACAAATTCAATGAGGAAGATTTCTTTTTATTGGATTTTTTCCCTATGTATGTTTTTAAAGAAAATGGTGAGGCCACATCATTCAAAATAATTTTGGTTTCAAGGATGTAGGTCAATACACTCCACCTACTTGATGAATTTCATAAAGAGTTTCATATTTATTTGATGTAATCTTGTTGATATTGAGGTCGAGAAAGGTTGTCCAAAGTCCAAATGAGTTTCATCGAACAAGAAAAGTGGAATATGGAAGGTTTGATTTTTCATGGCTTCATCACCTTCGAACTATAGTAATTATGGATTTAAAAATTTTAATGAATGAATATGATCACATAATTATATGATGGAATTTGAGGCTCATTCTTTCGATTCAATCACCGATTAAGAAATTGAACCATGGAATGAATGGAACTAATTTAAAAAAATAATGAGTGAATCTGAGAACTTAGAGACAAAGATGATTTTAGACGAAGTGTATGAGACTCAATCAAGGAATGGTAGAAGTGATATTGACACTAAGAAAAGAAGATGATGTCATACTAATAAATTTTACAACCAGAGAAAGAAAGGCATTTGTAGTGGATTTTTTAGAATTTTATTAAAATAATATAGTGATTTATGTTGTTTTTATAAGTAATTTTAAAAAAGGAATCAATAGTATTCAAATTTCATCAACTTATTCAAAGGAATGACTAATTCTTGGAATAATCAAGAGTAGCAGGACTTAAAATAACTTTTGGAGTAAGGAGTAGGGGGTTCTTGGATGTACGAGCTAGGGATTCATCAAGAGATAACAATAAAGATAGATGTGGGGAATAGATATTCATTATTGATAGAGAAAAACCACTTCCTGCCCCTCGTTTTTCCTATGTTATTTCTCTATTATTTCATGCAAGTATGAGATTCTCCTTTTTAAAAACATTTTTTTTACTTAAACACTTTAGTAGAATTCAATTATTGTTGGTTGTTTATTTATTTCAATTACTAATTTCCTTTTTTTACTTGGTTATAATTTATTTTTTTGACCATTTTAACTTTGATCAGTTATTTATTTTACTGATAAATTGATATATCAAAATAAATGTTATTACTACTTTGAAATAATTTTACCACTTGAAATATTTTAATATATTAAGGACATTATATTTAAAATAATGAACATCCATGGGTAAAAAATGGTCGGTCATGTGAATAACCCTTAGTTTATTTTTTTCTCACTACTGAATAAAAAATCCTCTTGATAGAGCTTGTGTTGAATTCAGTAGTAGTTATATAATCGATAGAGAATATAAATTATTTTAGTGATCCATTTTTCATTCTTGTTAAACTCATTTTCAATAACATATAATTTTTATCAAGTTGATTCAATTTTACACTTTCACAATCATGTTTAGCATGTTTTATTTTCCACAACCCTTTAACTGAAACAATTTTTACCATACACCCACTTATCATTTCGTTTATCTTCTATGTCCATGTTCATCTTTTACAGTAGACATTTTTCACTACTTTCCTTACTTTAAAATTTAATACACCTTTAGAAAACACATCCACCTTCCCTTGGGTTTGTCCCTTAACTTTATACTCATATATAAGATTATAAATGATATTTTTATGGATATAATGACCTTCATATGGAACAAAATTTGGATCCTTTTTTAGGGAAGGCTCATGTTGAGTGTTTTAGGGTAAGAATAGAAAAATAAAATAAAATAAAAAATGGTATAAAAATAAAAAATAATAATGCTTTTCTTATCTTCTATTAGGTATGATATTTTAATATTTGATGCATTTAGTGTATGATTTTTTAAAATATATTTTATTACTAACATGTGATACTTTTCAAAATGTTAACAATATTAATGCTTTATTTTTTAGCTCTTTATCACTATTTTGTGTTGTTGTTTTAAACTAATTTTGAATTGTTTAAGCGCTATTTTGGGACTCTCAGAGTTGCGTTGTGTTTAAAATGAATCAATTATGATTTAAGGACTAACATTACCAAGTTTTTGTGGCTATAATAGTCATAATTATTGTAATTATTCCAATAAACATCCATAAAAGTCCTAAAAATATGAAGATACCCAATACTTTATGATCCTAAATCCGAAGATCAATCATAATTTTAAAAAAATTAATATTGAAGTTCCTTGATAAATTTGAAAAATATAAATAATGAGTTATAAACCAAATGTTAAGATCTAAAACATCATATCTTGATAATAAAATTAAAGTTCAATAATAATCATAATTAATTTATGTGTAAAATTAATTGGGTGGCTTTGAGTATGGGACTATAGTTGAAAATGAGGATGAAATTAAAGAATAAAACACTATTTACGAAAAGTTTGAGTATAATGGAGAATGAAATACCATAATAACCCACTCACTAAATGAAAAAAAAAACATTATTCATAGATTTGATGAGACCCTTACAAAGGGTGGTATGGAGGATTTTTAGAATGATCAAGATATCGAAAAGGAATGTCCCATTTTCTCTTGATTTCTATAACTGAGAAGATAAAATTCTATCGGAGTTTCAAGGGTATAAAAGCCTATATGGAGTAAAAATATAAATATATATTTATCTTTTTAAAAAAACCTTAAATATATCTTTATGAATAATTGAACAATTACTTATAGCCTAAAATTAAGGAATTTGTAGATGACAATATTAATTTGGAAGTTGTGATTTTTTTAAATTTTTTAGCTTGATTTTAAAAGTGATCTTATTTGATTTGAAAGTTTAAAACCAAAAAAATTTCAATTGTTACTTTATAATTGGGATGAGGGTATACAAGTTGAATAATTTTTTTTATTAAACTGAAACTTATTTTTCCTCACATTTATGATGTTTCAAAATCCTTACTTAGAGACTTATAAATTGGTGTTTACCCTTTAAGGGAAATTGTTTAAATTTGGAATCTATTGAATTTGGTATTCTTAGAAATAAACTAAACTTTTTCCTCCCTACTCTTTATTTTGAACACTCAAATGATATCAAACTTAATTTAGTGGATGGAACTTTAGAGTTTTAACATGAACCAATAGTTGATAATATAAGTTTTTTAGGCGTAAGAATTTTTCCATAATAAGTGAGTACTAAAAATGTTTTTACATATGATATTTTTAAAAATAGAAATTTTAATCTCCCCAACATTGGTTTAAATGTTTTGGAAACTAAACTAGAAGAAATATTTTAAAACATAGTAATTATTTTACGAATAATAAATTCTTTGAAAGTGTTGATTGATTATTATTTTTTTCAGATGAGTAAATTTTCAAAAAAAAATTAATCAAATAAAACTTAAACTTGATTGAGAAAAAAATCAATTTTTTTATGTTATTTAATTATTTCTAAAATTTATTCAGGTGTTGGAATCAACTTTCTAGATAAGGGTATCTTGGAAGAGGGTTCATTTATGCTTACTAAGGGTTCAAAACTATACAAAGTGGTATTAAAAACTCTCTTCCTGGATCTATTTTTATAAACTCATCCATGTTCACCATTCTTTTTTATTATTTTATACTCTAAAGTGACATATATTTTCTTGGTAATCTTAAAAAATATGTATAAACACCCTAAATTAAGCTTCTCCTTCAATAAATTGTGAAACTTAACAATTGTTTCAAAATTATAGAAGTGAATATCATGTTGTTCATCTTTGTCATGAGGTTTTTTTCAAGGGTATATTTCAGCTAAAAAATGATATGATTGTTTTAATATTTTTTTAAATACCAAAACGTTGATATTTCACTTTAAATCATTTGTGATGTGAATATATGGTTTTTACTTGAAAGAAAACCACATCTTCCTAGTGGCAGTGGTTATATATTTATGAAATTCAAGCTAGGGACATAAAATCTAGTGTTGTATGGGAGACAACCCATGATTTAATAAATAATTATTTAGCTGTTTGTTTATTTCTTTTATTTCAAATAAAAAAAAGTATCTCTCTTGTTTTTTTGTATCCTCAACTAACACCATGGTCACCTTCTTCCTCATTTTAATTAAGAAAAAAATAGTCCACATCATCAACTCATCCCACATTGGCCTAGATATTCCCTACCACATTCTCTCACAATTTCGTGGTCTCATTTTATTGATTTTAATGTTTTACTATAAGGTTTATATATTTTAATCTTATAGTAACTTCAGTGGACACACCAATTAAATCTTAAATGTTATAAGCGGGATATATTTCATGGCCTTGTAATGAAAATACACCAAATATCTAAAGAGTAACTTTTCCAATATCGCTATGATATTTTGAATTTTTTAAAATTTGTATCTGATTCTAAACTTAGTTAAAAGTTTGCATGATTGTTTAATTTTTTTTTAGTCTTCCCTTTTCTAAAACTAAGTTTTTGTGGGTGAAATTAACCATTGATTACAACTTTATTAAATATGAAATCTATGTTAAAATTTTTTCATCTACTAAAATCACTAACTGACATGATTTTTTGTTGATTTGTTTTGTAAACTCATAAGTTTTTCCAAATAAAGCATTAACATACTTAAATATTCTTTATAAAACTATTGATAAATTTTTGAAATGAACTATTATGAAATTCATTTTTACCCTTGAATTTTTTTTGAACTTATTGCAACATACTTTTGAACCAAAACTATTTTAAATTTTTTCTCCCACTTTAAACTTCAATATTAGAAAAAATGATGGGTTTTAAGTGTGTGTTTATTTAAATGTTATAATCTTTATTTCATTGAGAATATATCAATATTGTCTTAAAATTTCTCCAAATTAATTTTAAAGCATAAATTTTCATTTTCAGTGGTAATAATTGTTTATTTTATTTTAGGGAAATTTTTATACTTCGACTGATTGGCCATTCCTATTTCCCCATGCATTCAGTATAGTAAAATCATTTATATTTATATATTAAAAATTCTTACATTATCTAAAAATTTAAAAGTAATATGTGAGGGCCTATATTTGTAAAACCCTACATTTTTTCTCTAGGGGCTGTGTGGGATTGAGAGTGAGTTTATATCTATTCTATATAGTATGGGAGAGTTTTGACAAATCAAAGGGTCACCACACCATGGTGGTGGGAATGGTGTAGAGTATTCTAAAGTTATCTTGATATCTTGAGTCTGGGATTACTATGTTGGTCTTTGGGTGTTTGTAGGTTGGCCTTGGAGCAGGTTGTTTGGTGTTGATGTTCACTATAGTGAGTGAAATAGCATTGTTGTCCATTTCAAAGGGTGTTTCATGTAGAGTGTCCACCTATTGGAAATGAGGAAACATGAAACACCTTGAGGATACTATTTTAATTATCATGCATCATTGAGTGTTTATCTATGATAAATGAGTAATTTGGAGATCACCATGTTGTGATGGTGGGTGTGGTGAGGAGAAAACAACCAAGTGATTGAAATTACACCATATTGGCAAGGTGTGGCTGTCATTTGGGGAAGAAATTACTTATACCATGAAATGGATGAGGCTATATATAATATCAAAATGGTTTTATATGATTTTTAAAATTCATGGTAATCAAGTGTTCAATCACTTATATTTCATATCTTCTCTTTGATCAACCTCACCACTAACGTTTTTAGGAACCACATTCCATGGTGAAGGCTTAAGATGACTTCTATATAAAATGGGACAACATAGATTTCTTGGTTTGGTTTTTATTCTTCCCTAGAACAATATTCTACCCCTCAATCCCTCATCATACTCCATCCAAAACTCTTTATCATTTGAACACCTTGGTTCATCTATATTAAAGTCATGTGTATCTATGTACTCTTCATTCCCCATATTCTTCATTCGTTTTTTATTCTTCCTTAACAATTTTTTTTGGGATTAAATCCACTATTTTGGGTTAAAAATCAATAACTAAATTATGTGACCTTACTGTTATTAGGTTTCAATGGTGTTTCCTTCAATGATGACTGGTTTTTGATCATTTTTTCTTATATGAAGAATGTTTAACTTCTGTTTAAGGTAGGGGATCCTTATTCTATAGTTATTTTATGTGAATCTATGGTAATTGAATGCTTTTCTTCTTCTTCTTTTTGGATATTATTGGTTGACTTATAAGATTAATAATTTACTTAACCTAAAATTTGAAAGGATTGGATAATTTACATTTGTTTACTTATTTTTTGATATTTCATATGATTTTATACTTTTTTCTATATTTTTATAAAATCATGGTTATTAGGAAACTTGTTTATGTTTTGTATTTTTTTTCTTAGTCCTTTTTGTGATTCATTTATTTTACTCACCATGTATAAAAGGTTAAGAACTATTATATGGTTAATGAATTAGTTTTCCAAATAAATATGGGTTTTCTGAGAATACCCTAGAAATAAAGTATGTTTTAATGTAAAATCCCTATTGAAAATGAGTTAAAGTTAAATTATGGAATGTGTTTCTATATTTTTATGTAATTATCATGACTTTATGGTGGTTATGTGAATCTTTTTGTCTCATATACAGTGATTGTGGTGACCGACTAAAAAATGGAATGTGTTGTGGTAGCGGGGCTGTGTTTGGTTGGCATGGTTTCTGATAGAAGCTAATGTGAAATGGTTGAATTATGGTAATTTTCATAGTGAGATATATGGGTTTTATAGGTGATTCCAATTTCTTTAGTTGGCTATTATTAAGAGGTATGTGAGTTTTTTTGGGTTTTTGAAATTATCCAGATAGTGATGGAATGAAGTGTTAATAATGAAATTGAAATGGAAAGGGTTAGAAATTAAATGTGTGTAGTCTAGAATTAATGTGGGATAATTGGATTAATAAATTGAATTATTTTTGAACTTGTATAATTGAATTTGAAGTGATGGTTTTATTAGGTTGTCATTAAATATCAAATGAATGGATTACTAAGTGGAAGTTTGTTATCAACTAGTAAATCTATAAATTGGTTAACTTATAAAGGGAAGATAAAATATGGCTTATGTGTGATCATTTTTCTGGTATGTTTCATTTAGTAGTGTTATAAGTTGGTGGAAGATGTCATTAGATGTTATGGTGGTGTTTTTAGATGAACTAGTGGTGTTTAATGTAAACCCATAGGTTAGGATTGTGCAAAATTATCGATCTTTTATTTTTCAGGTTATTTATATATAAACCCCAACCAATTTGTATAATATTAAATATTCCCAAATATTTAGGATTTGAGGTGTTTTCACAAATATCTAATTTGGTGGTGAAACAAATGGCTAGCTACCCCCTCGTTAGGGATCTTCCTTCAGTAATAGTGATGATAATGGATGGTGGTGGATATGCCTAGTAATGATTATTTACGGTGGTGGAGATTCCTAGTGATGATGATGGATGGTGTTATAGATTCCTAATGATGATGAGGTTATGGTATGTGGTGTAGGTCATGTGTGGTAGGAGGAGGTAATGATATTGATATCCTTCATGTTCATGATACCCAACTAACATGGTTATGTGATGAAGTTATGATGTGGATGTTGACTGATTCTATCTTGGGATGCTAAACCTCTTGAGTGTGTGGTAGGTAGGGATGTTCCCCAACCAATATCAAAGATAGGTGGATATATGACATGATGATATGGAAAGGATGGTAGCATAATAAGTTTGATGTTGGGGAGTGAGAGCATCAAATTAGTGGTGAAGTGGTTGTGGGGAACCATTGATTGCATTTATTTTAATCAATTGTTATTATACATGGATATTTTATTTGTTGAGAGGTACATTTTGAGTTTGGGATAAATATTTTACATGTTTAGGTGCTTGTTGGTTATCTTGTTTATTCACTAGTGCATTAGTATGCACTTTCCAAATTTTTATGAGATACCTTGGGTATGATCCTACTAAGTATACATGTTATTCTCACCCTATGTATATATAAACAATTTTTCAAGTTTTAGGGATGATTTTGTGGAATATTTTGGGAATTACTAGCTTGGGTGTTGGGGTCAATGTTGATTTATTTTCAAAGGTTTTATCTTTTGGATACGTTATTTTTATTTTTTTATTTTTTCAAGAATTTTGGGATGGTTTTTATTATTATTTTATAATATGTGATGGTGTTTTGGTGGTTTATATCCTATATCATGGTCTTATATAAATAGTATTTATGGGAGTTCTTCTCATATATATGATTTTTACACCCCTGGTTCTAGTCACTAACATAGGGCCTACTTGAGGTGGTACTTCACATTTATGATCTATATTCCATACTTATCGTCCTAGGAGGGTTACCTTTGGAGATATAGGGTCGTTATAGAGTGGTATCAAATGTTTGGTTTAGAGATAGGATGTAGCTTGGGGTTAATCAATTGTGAGGATTTCATGGGCCGGTGGATAATGGTATCAGTTGATATTTGTGTGTGAAATAGGCCAGTGAGATTAGTTAGGACACAGGATCCCCCCCCCCACATGATCTGATGCAATGACTCTAAGCCGATAGAACAACCAAGTGAAGTGTTTTCACTTTTAGGTTAAATACCTAGGAAAATTATGTGCATCATTATTTGTTTCACCTTTGAATAAATGGGGTGATTTTGGAAAATTAAAATGAATTTATTTAAATAAACCTTGTGAAATTCCATGCTACCAAGTTCAGCGGTTTTTGTTTTGTTGGTTATGTATGTTATGACTTTAAAAAAATAGGGGGAACTTATCCTATCATGATTCATTATTTAATGATTCTTTTTAAATCTATATGGGGGATGTATAGGATAAAAATTTCATGGTGTGGTGGATAGGTTCCCTTGATTCATATGCTTGTGGAAGATCTTTTATGTTGATGTATATTCTTGTATTGTTTGAGATAATATAATATGGTAACGACTAAAAACCCTGATAGGTAATGATACTCACCTGTAATAAATGTTAATGATACTGCCCCTTCTGTCGGCTTCAAGGCCATTCTGAAGGCCGGTGTAGGAATCGGCGCCCCCCAGCCAGTGATCCTAAACCTCAGCGCCAGCTGAGTGTTTCTAGGAGGTCTGATCCTCTTGCCCCTACTCATGGCCCCCAACCAATGGTCTCCCTGGATTCCGCTCACAATGTTGTTCCTGACTTCGGCCCAGCTGCTCCGCGGGTTGTTTTCCGCGGATCATCATCGGCGGGGCCTCACCTCAATGAGTTTACCCAATCCTGCCTTCCTCTGGTTTCATCTATGCAGCAGGCTCCTCCAGGCTTGGCGTCATTCTAGCCTCCCATGGAACCGTTTTTCAAAGCCATCTGGATCTGTGAGAACCTTATGGGCGGTCTGTTTTTCCGAATTGCTTCCTCTCGAGCACCCAGTTTCTCCTCCCTCTTGCCGACTGAGGAGCAGTCACTTTCTCTCCTTTCCTAGACTTCTAAGGGTTCCATGCTTCTGACCATCGGTCCTCCTACTTGGGAGGAGAAGAGGTTCACGGGTGCTCTCTCTCCAGCTGCACAGGATACTTCGCCTCATCGAAAGCTCTGCATAGGTGAGGTTCCTGCCCTCAATCAGCTGTCTTTCTCTTCTCCGCGGGGGCTTCTTCACCTGCCACCTCCTTCTGGTGTGCGCACGAGATCTCAACGCAGAGGTCTTTCTTCTTCCCCCTCTAATCCTCCGCGTGAGCTACGTTCGCCTGGGGCCAAAGCCAGGCGCCCCCTATTTCAATGACGTGCATCTTCATCTGGAATTCCCGCGGCCTAGGGGGAAGGGTAAAAACTGACTACATTGTTATGGAATCGAAGAAATATAGGGCCTCTATTGTCATGATCTTGGAGCACAAGCAGGATCATTCCAAAATTGGGGAGTTTTCCCGCAAAATTAGGATGCAGGGCTTTATGCATGCAGACCCAACTAATACCCACATCTGGATTTTCTGGCAAAAGGATATCTCAGTGGCCAAGCTTGCTGCTGATGACCAATCCATCACGACCAAAGTGACAATTGGAAATGACTCCATTTTTGCATCTTTCATTTATGGGAGTTGTGATCCCCACAAAAGGTTCTCTTTATGGAAGGGGCTCCATTATTTTGACCCAGGAAACTCTCCCTGGTTTGTTGGCGGCGATTTTAATGTCATTGCTGATCCGGATGAGAAGAGGGGGTGAGGTCCCTTCCCTCAGAAGGGGAGCTTAGAGTTTGTACAATTCATGGGCAGTAAGGGTCTCTCCGACATGGGTTATTCCGGGGACCGCTTCACTTGGTGTAACAATCAAAGAGGAGGACACAGATCTTGGAGCCGCCTTGATAGGTGCTTGGCTAATATTCATGGCATCTCCGCCTACCCCAATTCTCAGGTAACACATCTTACCCGCAGTGTTTCTGATCACTCCCCCCTACTACTCTCCCTGTCCTCAAGACAGGAGACCAATAACTCTCTCAGATTCTCTCACCTTTGGACTCGCATGGAAGGCTATAATCAAGTGGTCAAAAGCTCGTGGGGGCCTCCTGAATTTGGTCACCTATGGATCGGGCTCCACAAAAAACTGAGACGCCTAAGGAAAGACATATTAGTCTGGTTTCAACATGTGCCCCCAACTGACAAGGATACAGATGTTCCCTTGAAAGAGGTTGAACAACTTGAAGCTAGTCTTGAAAATGGCTAGAATGACCAGGTGTTTGAAGATCTTTCTAAGAAGAAAGACAGTTTTGTGGAAGCTCTCCTAACACAAGAGCGCCTTGCCCATGAGCAATCCAGGGTTCAATGGCTTCGAGAGGGGGACAAAAACACTGCCTATTTTCATGCTTGCATTAAGGAAAAGCGGCGTCATCTCAAACCCAATCTGAGACTGGAGGATGGCTCTTACACTGATGATAGGGATGTGGTTGGTGGGTTGGCCTTATCCCATTTTAAGGCTTTGCTTGCAGGCATTAACCCTGGTATTCCTGAGGGTTACCCAAGTGGCAGGGCCCCCTTCCTTGATGTGATCCCCTCTCAAGACTCCAGCCAAGACAATGAGTCCTTTGAAGCAATCCCGAACGAGAAGGAGATCCATGAGGCCATGATGAGCCTTAACCCCGAGAGCGCTCCGGGGCCGGACGGCTTTCCGGGGTCTTTCTACAGGGAATCCTGGTCAGTTGTTCAGCATGATGTTGTCCTAGCCATCCAAGATTTCTTTCAGGGTGGCATTATCCCTCGTGTGGCCAGTGCAACAACGTTGGTGCTTATTCCTATGATCAAAGACCCATCTTCTCTGAATCATTATAGGCCTATCAGCATGTGCAACTTCCCCTATAAAATCCTCTCCTGCATCATCAACAAAAGGCTATCTTGCTTTCTTCCCCATTGGATCTCCTTGGAGCAACATGGCTTTGTGAAAGGCAGGTCTATACAAGGAGCTATAGCTTTGGCCCAGGAGCTGATATCGGACATTAACATCAAATCTCATGGTTCAAATATGGCCATCAAATTGGACATGAGTAAGGCCTATGACAGAATTGAATGGAGCTTCATCAACAAAGTGTTCACAGGTATGGGCTTTTCTTCCCGGGCCACCGACATTATCTTTAAATGCTTCAGCTCTTCATGGCTGGTTGTCTCCTTCATGGGGAAGACTCATGGGTTTTTCAAAGCAACCTGTGGTATTAGACAGGGGGACCCCCTATCCCCTACCATCTTCATTATTGCCCAGGATGTGCTTAGCCGTCTACTTAACAGGAGCAGGAACCAAGGGCAGATTCTTCCATATCGGAGTCGTACACTCTCCTCCAGCATGGCTCACCTCATGTTTGCTGATGACGCCTTGGTCTTATTGAATGGAAGCTTAAGATCAGTCTGAAGTTTCATTAAAGTGCTGGAGGAATATTTCCACTGGAGCGTCCAACTCATCAACCATTCTAAGAGTAACCTTTTTATATCCAATAAGTGTGAGGCAAGGCGTGTGGTCACCTTAGAGAAAATTTTGAACATGCAAAGGGGAAACTTTCCTGTTGACTTCCTTGGTGCACCTATCTCCCCTCAAAGACTCCACATCCATGACTTTGATCACATCGTGCAGAAAATCACAGGCAGAATACTCAATTGGAAGAACAGATTTCTCTCCTTCGGCGGCCGGATCATCCTCATCAATAGCGTGATGTCTTCTATTCTTGTTCACGCGATGGCATCCATCAAAGTTCCTAAGGGAGTCATTACGTCCATTGACAGGATCCTTGCTGGTTTTCTCTGGGATTCCCTCTCTGAAGGGAAACGTCACTGGGTCTCTTGGAGGAGAATGGCCCAACCTATCTGGAATGGAGGTATTGATGTCAGAAACCTCTTTGACACCATTCAGTGCATGCATGCTAAACTGGCTTGGGAGGCCCTTGAGGGTAGGTCCTTGTGGGGCAGGGTTATGAGCCCTCGTTGCAGTGATGCTCCTGCTCTTGGGTCCTGTTTCACCTCTCCCCTATGGTCCATGATTGCCGCTTTCCTTCCCTCCCTCCTTCCCCTATCACACTGGGTCATTGGTAAAGGGGATATCCTGTTTTGGCACCATAATTGGGCTGGCTCAAGGCTTAGTTTTCCTGGCTGTCCGGTCCCTCAGATTTCTTTTAAGGAGGCAAGAAGGTTTCCCTCTTTTATCGGGGTAGTGTTGAACCAAGATCAGCAGGAAACCTATGAGAGTATTGAGTTAAATATGGAGCCTGACCAGTGTGTTTTCACTCCTTCAGCTTCAGGAATTTTTTCCACCTTAGAGTTTCGGAAAACCTTGCACTCTCACGATAGTCCCGACCCATGGCATGAGACCATGTGGTGCAAGAAAATTAAATACAAGTATAGTTTTCTCTCCTGGCGCATCCGGAACCGTGCAGTTCCAACTGACGATAATATCAAAAGGCTCGGCATCCCTATGGTGTCCAGATGTTTGTGCTGCCATTCTAAGGAGGAGAGCAATTTCCATCTTTTCTTCGAAGGGGCATGGGCACATGCGGTGTGGAGTTGTTTTGGCGGTCTCACTGCTTATAATGGCCAGGTTTTTTCTGAAGCTAACTTCTTGGATCAGTGGTTCCAGGGAGCACCGGAACAGAGCACGGAGAGGAAGGCTCGGGCTTCTATCTTCACTGATGGTCTTTGGTGCATCTGAAAAGCACGGAATATGGCTAGGCATGAAGGTGTTCGCCCGTCTGGGAGATCCATCATCATCAGAACTCGGAGTCTGCTCATTGATTTCCTCTGGTCGAACAGCCAGCTGCAACTTGCTCCTTCGCTCTTCCCCTTTCAACCGAATGCAACGGCTGCCGCTGCTTCTCTCAGAGCTGGTGCAGGTCACTGGGTACGCTGGATGCCTCCTTCCACGGGTATAAAGCTGAATACGGATGGCTCCTTCTTTCAAGGCATCATGTGGGGTGGCGGAGGGGCCTGGGACTACAGGGGCTCTGTCATCCTGCTGTTCACAGCCCAGTATGGGCGCAGACACTCTCTCTAGGTGGAGGCTTTAGCCATGCTTTCCGGTCTCATGCTATGTTTCCATCATAATATTATCATCAGTGAAGCGGAGACAGATTGCATGGCCCTCTTCAACGCTCTGCAAGGTACAGGTAATACCCCCTGGTCTATCTCCTACACTATCAAAAAATGCAAAGGCCTCCTGACAAGCAATTCCAAAGTGGCTCACACTTGGCGCGAGGGTAACAAAGTGGTCGACCACCTTGCCTCTATTGCGTCCAACAATTCGGTCTTTTTGGGCCTCGACGGTAGGAGCACTCTCAAGGCTGAGGGAGAGGATCTTGTGAGAGGGGACGCCCTTGGATTACACTATTTCAGACCCCCATGATTTTGTTCTCCTCCTCCTTTTCCCTTTGGTTTCGGACTGATTGTTTTTTCCTTTCCCTTCCTAAATAAATAATTTTGAGTGATAATGTTAATTGTTTCAACCTGATGTTTTATGAATCCTATTATATGTTGGTTTGTAATACCAAGTTATTGAGTTATGTAAATTGATATTAACTTGAAAAAAATGATTCAATGTATTTATGGATAAGAAGTTAATATCTTACATTATATGATAATTTAATACGTTTAAACCATTTAGTAATTTATTATTCAATTTCTTTAAATAATGATGTGTTTCTATAGATGACGGGTTTTGTTTTAATAATGGTTAAAATTATTTTCAAATTTATTCGGTAACTAGTTTTGAGTGTTTTATAAATTTTTGTTGTTAAAACTCATGTTTTAAAAAAACATTATTAGTTTTTGTTAAAATATATTTTAAAGGATGATTTAAGAATTAATCTATTTAAATGATTATGGTTTCATACAAATATTTTTATGAATGGGTTCCAAGGAAGAATTATCAAGTTTTAAAAATTTATTTTTTATTTTGAGGTCCTTCCAACCATGATTTAAGTGATTAAAAACATTTAGAGTTCTTGAGCCATTTTCTTAGTTAAATTTAAAATTTTATTTATATTTATGTTTAGAGTGTTTACATATACTATAGATTATTAGATTGATGATTCATTTATGATTAAAAAATCCTTTTAAATTGATACGTACCAATTAAATGTGATTCATTATGATTTTTTAGATGGTGATATGCCTAGTTTTCATTAATATGTTGACATTATTGTTTTAAAATTTGAAAATTTTGATTGAAAACTTATTAGAGCATGTTTAGAATTGAAATTGATATTTTAAACTAACATAATTAGTATATTAATATGTTCATTAATGATGAAACAAGCCTAAAAGATTTGAATTTACATGGATTACTTTACTAAAAGTTTTTATTAATTAAATATGCCTTTGATGGAAAATATTTAATTCTTAAAGGGAATTTTTAACATCATACTTTAAATTTTAAAATTCCTTAACATGAAATGTTATTATATGTACCAAGATAAATTTTTTAGAATTAATACAATTTTTAAGTGTGATTATTTAAATTGAAGATCATGTTAAGGGTTTTGGATTCTGTTTAATTACCATTTGTGACTCAAATATGAGTTATGGTGCATTTTTACTTCATATTGCATTTAAAAAAATAATGACACGTTATTTAAATTAATGAATATTTTATTCAATATTATTAATGAATACTATAAAATAATATTATGTAATAATGATAACTTTTTATACATCTTGTTTATGTCATGTAAAGATGATATGTCTAAGAAAGTTATAAATTAATTTTTTTACATGACTCATTATACTATATTTTGATTAATTAAAATCTTAAAAGGGGGACGTATATAAATTAAATGGTAAATTAAAAGCATGATAATACATTTATGAACAATTAATATGGTGAAAATGTTATTATGTGAGAATTTTAAGCATGATATAATTATATAACCACTGGACAAGAAACATTTTAAAGAAACCTCCCACGATATATCGTTGCAATGTCTCATATTAGTTGTTAATAACTTGTGTTGCATAACATGTTTTATCTTAAATCAAATTATTCCATTTCTATTGGAATTCATGACATGTTTATCAATTTCTATGAAAGTTTCAATTTTTTTTGAATTATGATTTATATATTTTGTTGAGTGTAATTACTAAATTGAAATATTTTATAAAAAAAGTTTCTCTTAATAGATTCCATGATTCTATACAAAAATTAAATGCCTTTAATCCATGACACTTTATTTTTTTATGATTTTTCATGCCTAAATATTTTATAATCATGTGTTATAATTTATTTTGTTATTATAATACTATGACCTTTACATTTACTTATGAAATCCATGTAAGATGGTGAGCATACTTAGTGATAACCCATTCATATTTGAGAACTTTTTTATGTATGAACTTGTTTTCTCTTTCCAAGAATGGATAATCTTCTATGATGCTAAAATATTTTTTTGTATGAAATTTCATAAATACCATGTCATCCATAGTTTTTTAATAGATCTATCAACTTTATAATGAATGAGTTTTTTATTTTAAGAATTATCATGAATTTGAAGAGTAAATATGAAATTAATTACAAATTTGGGAAAGTATGAAGATAAGTAATGTTTACTTGAGTTAATGGGATTAATTCTATAATACATGTCACATACCTTGATCATTTTATACTAAAATATTGAATTAAAATCATTCCATCCATTATATTCCTAGGACACATGATTTCATTGATGGTAAAATGATTAAAGAACCATCATTATAGCATGAATGGTATGAATCATGAAATTAATGAATTTGATATTTTATTTTGGAAATATAAAATCATTTCACCTATTTGGTAAAATGTTTGAAAAGAAATTTTATTGATCTTGTCAAACATAATGGAAATTTACTCAGTATATATAGATTTTCAATTCTAGTCTGAAATCCAATCTAAGTAATATTACTAAAGTACAAATAAAAATTGATTTTTCTAAATGAAACTCTAAAAAATATAATATAATTTTTAAATTATTGTTTGATGATTTTTTTATTTGAACAGATTCTTTTCTATGAGGTTATTTAGTGTTATTATTTGTTATTACAGTGGTTTTAAAATCACCTCCCAAAACATTTTAATAATTTAAAGTCAAGATAAAAATGGTTATTTTTGAATTTGGAAACCGATATTGATGAATTCATATCTGCATATAACTCTTAAGATAAAAATGATAAAAGTTATGGGGTGATAAAATGTTTTATTTTGTTACTAGTATTGTTTGGTTGATTGGGTTACCATTTCTGTGATATATATATCCCTATATGGAAATTTTGGTTGATTTTTTTCTTAGTGTTGTATGATGAGAAGTTGGTATTATGGTTATTTATATTTGTAGGAATGGGAATTTTTGACCTTAGAGTGGAAAAAATGGTTTTGATAATTGTGTGGGATTAGAGAGATCATTATGTGGGTGTTGTTGGGGTGGACTGGTTGATGAGAGTGGTATATGGGGGAAATTTTACTATTCTCTATGATGTTGAGGTCATAGATAGTGTTTTTTATGGTTATCATTTGTTCTTCATTGGGTATAGAACTCCTAAATTAAGGCTCTATTTCAGAGTTATCTGACTTTGTTTCTAGTTTTAGGGGGTTACTTATAGTATTGGGTAGGAAATGTGATAGGATCACTAAATTGAAAGTAGTGAGTTTGGAACCTTTCTCAATGTTAGGGAGTGGTTTCTCTTATTTGGGATAGTATGGTTTAGGACATATCTATCATATTAGTTATGTTTCTAATGGTTTTAAGGAGATCACTTACGAGAGAGAGTGGTAGATTTGTACTCAATACCTTGAGTTTTTTTATTCATTGTTTTTTCTTCTATGTTGAGATGATATGTGATGAACTTTTACTTTATGTGAGTTTGACTCTCTTTGTTGTTAATGAGGTTCCCTAATTATGTGTTTTTTATATAGTGTGTGTTTTTAATCTTGATATAGATAGAACCTTGAGAGGTATCATGTGGGGTGTTTTTTTGGACCCTTCCCCTTCCCTCATCCTTTCTAGTTTTTGTTTTTATTCTCAAGGATTATAATTTTTTGAGAGGTATTTAATGTGAGGGAATATATTTACAAAACCATCCCTTTGCGTTTATCTAGGGGATTTTTTATACTGAGATAGATTTTAGAGGTTTTCTAGATAATATGAGAGAGTTTTAGTTATTTAAAGGGTCACCACACCATGGTGGGGGCATCGTGATACCTTTTTAAAGTTGTATTTTGATCTTGAGTATGGGGCAGCCTATTTTGGTTTTTGGGTGTTTCGAGGTTAGCGATGGAGTAAAATGTTTGGTGATGAGGTGCACCATAATAAGTAGTTAATTTCATATGGAGTGTGAAACTATTATAAATAATGAAAAAGTAAATTACCTATGGAACTCATTTTGTTTGGTGTGGTTCTTATAGGGTTCCCCTATGAGAAACAAGAAGTGTAGATATCACCACACCGTGATGGTGGGTGTGGTGAGGAGAAAAGGGCCAAGTGATAGGCCCTCCACTATAGTGGTTGGTCATAGTGGGTGTTTTTGACTGAAACAAATTATACCACACCATGGCCAAGGTTGTGGTTATGGTTAAAATATTTTAACATGATTTTTAAAACAAACAAAAATTGAGGGTTGAAATGCTATAATTCCATATATTCTCCTTAACTAGACCCATTAAGAAAATTTTTTAGTACCTTATACTATATTGAAGTCTTATAAAGCCTCCTTTATAATAAGTGACATCCCATATTCATTATTTCGGGTTTTCTTCTTTCTCTATTCTCTTGTAATCCCCTTGACCACTCATCACCATCCAGATGCACCTCTTCGTCATTTGAACACATTGGTTTATCTAGATCAAAGCATCACAAATTCAGGTACCCTTACTTCTCCCTTATTCTTTATTATATGTGTTTTTCTTCCTTCTAGAGGTTTTTTTTTGTGTATATCCTCTGTTTTAGGTTCAAAATCAAGAAACACTTGATGGTACCTTATAGTAATTAGGTTCTGGTGGTGTTTCTTCAGTGGTGGTTGATTTGTGATCATCAATTCTTATTCATAGAATGATGAACTTATTTTTCAGGTAGGGGATCCTCATTATCTCCCTATTTTATGTACACCTTGTGTAATTTCATCCTTTTGATCATTTGGGAGTATAGTATGGGTTGAAATTAAAGATAAATAATTATATTAACCTAAAATTAAATGGTATGGGAGCATTCACATGTGTTTTCGATGTTTTTTTGATATTCCTTATGAGTTTATACTTGTTTTACACCTTTTATAAAAATATTGGTTGTTGGGAACCTTTTTGTTGTTGTGGATGTTGTGATTTGTAGTTTTTTTTTGTGATTCGTTTATTAAACTCACGATACATAAAATTCTAGGAACTTATATATGTTTAATGAATCAGTTTCTCATATAAATCTGGGTTTATGTGAGAATACCCTAGAAAAAAAAATAATTTTTGATGTAAAATCCCTATTTAAAAATGTGTTAAAAGGTAACACTAGAATGAGATTATATGTATTTATGTACTTTTCATGAATTTTTAGTGATTATGTGAATATTTTTGGGGCTCTTATGGTGATAGTAGTGAGTGGATTAGAGGTAAAATGTGTTCTGGTAGAAAATTTGGGGTTTTTTGGCATGGGTTGTGATGGGGGATTATTTGCAATGGTTGGATTGTGGGATTTTTATGGTGATAGAGACGGGTTGTAGTGATGGTTGATGTGTATTGAGGTGGTTTTTATTTAGATCTATGTGGGTTATTTTGTGGCATGTTTGTAGTTGTATCCCAAAATTTATGGGAAAAAGTGTTAACGATGAAATTTAAATGGAATGGGTTAGAAATTAAAAATGTGTAGGCTATAATTAATGTGTGATAATTGGATTATTAAATGGAAGGGCTTATGAACTTTTAGAATTGAATGGGAAGTGATGGTTAGAGTGGGTTTTCATTAAATATGGAATTAATGTCTTAGTAAGTGGGAGTTAGTTAATAACTAGTAAATCTAGAAATTGGTTAACTTGTAAATGGATGATAGAATGTGTCTTTTGTGTGACTTTTTTGTTTGCTATGTTTCATTTAGTGGGGAAAGTAATTGATAGTAGATGTCATGAGATGTTGTGGTTTTGTTGTGGGATGCACTAGTAATGTTTTTTGTGAACCCATAGGTTGGGGTTGTGAGAGATTATCTATCATTTATTTCTACTGTTATTTACATATTCACTCAATCCAAGTTGGATATCCTTACCAATGCCCAAATTTTTTGGTTTTTGATTGTTTTCCCTAACATCATGTTAGTTGTGAAATACATGCCTCAATACCCCCTCTTCCCCCCTCTTCCTTAAGTAGTAGTGATGATTATGGATGGTGGTGGATATGCCTATTAATGATGATGGATAGTTGTGGATATTTCTATTGATGATGATAGATACTATTGAATATTCCTAGTAATGATGTGGTTAGGGTATGTGGTGGGGTTCATGTTTGGTAGGAGGAGGGAATGGAATTCATTTTCTTCATTTTCATGATACCCTACTTCATTGGTTATGTGATGAGGATGTGATGCGGATGTTGATTGATGCTAGCACAATATGTTATACCTTACGGGGTTGGGTTGGGTTAGGATGCATCCTAAACCATATTATATATGTATGGATATATGATGCGATGATATGGAATGTATGAGAGCATAATACATTTGATGTTATAGCATAAGAGATGAAAATTAGTGGGGAAGTGGTTTCAGGGTACCTTTACTTATATTTATTTTAATTATTTCATATTATACTTGGATGTATCATTTTTTGGAGATTCATGGTGAGGTTTTGATGGATATTTGACTGATTTAGGGGCATGTTGGTTTTTTTGTTTATTCATTGGTACATTAGCATGCTCTTCTCACATTTACACAAGATATATTGGATATGATCTTACTGAGTATTCATGTTATGATCACATAACATATATATAAACTATTTTTTAATGTTTCTATAAGGATTTTAGGGATCAAGATGGACATTAGTATCTTGGTAATTGGATTTTTTGTTGATTTTTTTCACAGGTTTTATCTTTTTGAATCATTATTTGTATTTTTTTTAATTTTTTTCATACATTTTGGGATGGTTTTTTCCTCCTTTATAGTATGTGGTGGAGTTTTTTGGTGGTTGATATCATATCTTCTGACCCTATATGAATATTATTGAGGGTAATGTCTCTCATATCTGTGATTTTTAAACCCTCGATGCTAGTCACCAACCTGAGTCCTAACATAGATGGGAATCGGTAGTCATCATCTCTCTTCCTTCCTTGATAGCCCAGGAGGGGTATCTTTTCATGACATAAGACTTATAATATTAATTTATCTTGAATTTTTTTATTATAATTAAACTTACAACCTTTTCATTTAAATTATATATGAAAATAACTCCTCATCCTAGTTGATCTTTTTATTATTCAAGAAAAAACTATTAGATGATTAAATCATTATTTATTTAAATTATTTAACACCCTAATTCAATCAGTTGTGTCTAATTATGTTTTGTGATAAAATAATAAAGTCTCTTTTACTTGGATAAAAATATATGTTTGGAAGAAATTCTGAATGAAAAATGATGTTCGTCTAATTCTTTTCAAAATTTTCCAAATATATAACTTTTGTAAGACTGAAACCAACATTTGGATAAAACACTTTATTTTCAATAGATATGTCATCTAAACTTACTTGAGAGAGTCCATGGGGGTATTTTTGAGGATCAATTCTTATTTTTCATTGAAAATCATTCACTTTTAATATTAATCTCTTTCCACTAAGTCTGATGAATTAATTTCTTGAGGACAAACAATAAGATAAGTATGGGAGAATTTTATATGGGTTTGAATTGATACATGTTTTCCATATATTTTTTATAATATTTTTATGTTTTTGATGAAAATGTGATGTTTAATTGATAAAAAATTATATTTTCACCATTCTTAATTTAAATTTTCATTCCTTAAATTTTTGTATAAAAATAGGTGTTTTGGTGATTAAATCATTAAATGATCATTGATTTAATTTTCATAAATATCAAGATCAAATATCTTTGTTTTTGTGGAGAATGTTAATTTAAATTTATTTTTTAAAGATATTTTAATCTTTTAGCTATTGAATTTTAAATTTCGAAAGTTATATTTTTTTAAGAATTTTTGTTGATCAAATGTATTTTAATAATATTTTTTGAAGTATAAAAATTCATTGATTTTTTTATGGATTTTGTTTGTAATTTTTTAAATAATTTTATTTATTTATTATTAATTTATAGTGTTATATTTTTATGGAAGTGGTTTAGAAGAATTTTATTGAAAGTATTGTAAGTCTTTTTCAAGTATTATTTCTCATAATACACTTGGAAGTGTCCATAAGATAATTTTTCACCAGCTGATCTCATAAGAAGTTTGTATCCTGGATAAATTTTACAAAGTTATCATAATACATTTAAAAATAACATCATAAGAAATATTTAAAATCCCATATTATATATTCATAGTGTGTAGATACAATTTTTTATGTATAATAAATTTATTATGCTAGTGGGATAATTACATTTGGAATTTTTAGAAAGCACCAAAGAAAACGATGTGAGTTAAGAAAATCAATTGATTGAGTTCATTGTTAAAGATATTTTCAACATTAGTTATTGGTTTTAAAAATAGAGATGAACCATTTACACCTTGAATGAAGTAAAAACTCAATGAATTCAAACCTAACAAGTATAAATCAATATCACAATCTAGGACACCAATGAACCGGGGATACCATGGGTGAAGAAGATGACCTAGGCCAGACCGAAATCAAAAGAAGCTCATAAATGAGGTTTGAAAACCATTTAAATATTAAGGGAAGGTTGAACCTAGGATATATATTGAGAATATGTAATTAAAATATGATCTTGTAGGAATATCCATGATCAAATATAGGAATAATGTTTATGATGGAAAACAAGTTATGTCGATGTGAGTTCAATGGATGATAGTGAAGATGAATGAACCAAGTCAGGGGGAAGATTATCTTTACCGGTTTTATTCCCTATTTTTGTTTTTAAATAAAATGTAAAGGCCTTATCATTCACAAAAATTAATGTTGTAAGGAAATAGGTTGATGCACTCTACCTTTCCAATGAAATGTTATAATGTGTTGTAACTTTAGCTAGTCAAATACAATTGATAAAAAAGTAAATAAAGGATGTATGATGTCCAACCAAGAGTTACTGAATAAGACCAGTCAAATCTTGAAATTCTGAGTTTCCATTTATACATAACCCTCAAACTAATTTTTTATAGAGTCCTATTTTGTTATAAATGGATATAACCACTAATCAAGATTATAGAAATTGAGGTATATTCTTTTTCTTCAATAATTGATTGAGAAATTTAATCGAGGAATGAAGGATATTGATTCGTCATGAATAATGAATGAATATGAGAACATAGAGGAAAGTTTTATATTATAAAAAGTATGGGGGACTCAATAAAAGTATGGTGGAAGTGATTTAGAATCCTAGAAAATAATGTGATGTCATATTAATAATGTTTATAACCAGAGAAAGAAAGAAAGATTTGGTAGGTTTTTTTTGTATTTTCTTTAGTTGGGGTGGTGATTTAAGTTGGTGGGATTAAGTTGAACCCACATTATATGTATTTAATTTTTTATCAATAATTTTTAAGATATTTTAATTTGATATGAGGATGAATTGTCTTGGATGTTGAATGAATATGGTGATGATAGAGTTTTAATTATTAATGATGAGAAATCAAAGCTTGAGATCCCATGAATTATGTTCAATATATTCAGTAAAATAATATTGAAATACAAATTATGGAATATTGATTTGAAGCTACTTTTCATTATTTTAATTTAAAAATAAAAGGTAATATTTCTACCATCTCTATGGGGTATTGAGGATTTTATGTTTCGTGGAGAATAAAGGTGGAAAAGAAGAAGAATATGAGGCTAAATATTGGGTTTGGTATTCAAATAGTTAGAAATAAGATTCTTTAACTGAACCTAGTGAATCGACCATCAGTTTTTACATGAGATGTAGATTTTGATACATAGAAATAGATAAGGTTTTTAAGTTCATCATAGGTAATGAATAATATAGGAGTTCATCAATGTAATAGGAACATACAAGAAGAGAATGGTGATGAATAGTGGATAAGTTTAGATAGTATAACATGAATGAATAAGCTTTAAGTATCAAAGAATATTATGATATATGAACATGGTCTATATGAAAGAATAATATTTATTCAGTCGATAAAAAGTAAGGTGTTACTCTAAAGATCAAATACCATTACAATGTTTATCATGATTCTTGCAATAATTTTTTAGATGGATTTTGAAAGAAGGAAAAAATATTGAAAAAGGGAGAAGTTTATGTTTGGTTTTGGGTGAAAAAAAGAACATAACCATGTAAGTGGATTTACATATATGTAAATGGGTTTTTCCACATAAGATATTTTTCATACTTTATGGTCTGATATGTATAAAAATAATAACATATAAAAAACTACATATACATGTATCAGTTTTCCTATATAGTAGAATCCACATAGTATAATGTTTCTACATATTTAAATTCCATATCACATAAGCATTTGGGAAAAAAATAAGATAATGTAGTGACATAGCCATATTATACATAGTTGAATCCACATATGCAACCATGAATTCAAATAAGGGGATTTATATACATACTTGGTGATATTAGGTGGGTTTCCATATTTTGATATCTGAGAAGAAAGATTATTGTAGATTGTTCATCATGAACTAAACTCTATGGACATTAATATCATAATAAAAATTATTATGACCCTTTATTAATGAAGTTAAAATCGTGATTCGAAATATGTTAGATAAATTGGAATAAAATAAAGATATATATCACAATAATTCTCATCATTGTATAGCGTGCTTAAAGAAAGTGTTGGGAGAAATATTTTTTTGGAAATATCAATAAAAATGAAGTAAAGTTGATTCATGAAATTTAAAAAAGGAATAGGAATGAATAATCGCAAGTTGTGTGCCAAGAATTATGGGTTCCAGGTTTATATCCAATTCATATTTAATATGAATATAAGAATATTGTTTAAATATGTGGATTTTTTATAGTTAAGTTTTCAAAATATTTTCATATATAATGGATGAAAAGAATATGGAATACTAATATTTTGATCTTATTTTATGGAATGAATTAAATGGAATAAGTACAAGTCTTCAGAGCCTTTTAAATAAAAATATCTCATGTTTTTTACTTATCAAGAATATTTTTAATTCAAAGTGTTTTATTCACATGTTATTTTGAATATAGAAGAGATATGAAATATGATAAGTAACCTACAGTAAAGGATATTATTGTCTATATTTCAAG
Source organism: Viscum album (assembly GCA_963277665.1). Classification (NCBI taxonomy): domain Eukaryota; kingdom Viridiplantae; phylum Streptophyta; class Magnoliopsida; order Santalales; family Viscaceae; genus Viscum; species Viscum album. The sequence continues at coordinate 449,489,657 of OY728160.1, forward strand.
TTTAAGAAAAAGAATAAGTGAGACAAGTTCAATATTGTGATTCAAGATAGAATATTTTTATATCAAGAAGAATAATATTGAACTTGATTGAAATCTTAATACATGTTTGTGAGTTGAATCCAAGAAGAAGATAACTAGTTCAGATCATATAAATTGAATAATAATAAGAAGATAAAGGGAATAAAATTGGGAATAATATAGGATGATAAGTGAGTGTTTTTCATATCTATTTGTAGATGAAAAATAAAAATAAGAAGGAGAAGAGGAGAGGATAATAGAAAAGTGTTATACTATTCTATTTCACAAGAATATGGAGAAGAAGAAGAAGAAGAAGAATTGGTCTTGTTGTACAGGAAGTTTATAAGAAAAGTTGGTTGTGTGATTATGTTTACACAGAAAGAATAGAAGTAAAGAGAATCAATTAGATTTATTATTGTAAAGAGTGTGTGTACCATCATGCATACAGAAGAAGAAGTGTTGATTTCATGTTGTTGTGAAATTAATTTAGAAAGGAGAATACCTAGGTAGTATAATAATAATAATCATAAGGTGTAGGCAGAACCTATGTGAAAAGAATCAACGAATTACTATCTAATAGACTATAGTGAAACACTTTCTTTAAGGATATTCCCTATCTATTTGTAAATCACTGACTGTTTCTAATGGGTTATGTTGTTGTGTATTGTTTCCTGATTTCACCATGGACTATCCTTTCTTATTGAATAGTGAACCTTATAAATATATTATCATTTTTGTGTGTGTTTTATAAAAAAATAAATGATATGTAATATAATAAGTGATTAAATATATTAAACAATCAAAGAGGTAAGTAGATAAAAAGATTTAAATTGATCTAAAACTGCATCAACACTAATTCACCCCCACCCACTCTTAATGATGATTATATCCTATGTGGTCCAAAAAATTGGTTTCAGATTCAAGTTCTCCTCTATTAGATTATCTACATTGTATGTTTTAATCTTTTAAATATTTTATTTTCTCTCATAATTTATAATAAAGTTCAATTTTTTTGAAGATTTTATTACCTTAGAAAATAATTCAACATTTACCAAGAACATGATAATTAGGAGAAAGAAGGACATAATATGTTGAGTAAGTTATCCCTCTTGAGTAAATAAGATCAAATTTAATTACCTATGATAAATGAAGAAGATATTTATGTTTTTATAGGAGATAAACAAGTGTTTTTCTCAACATCAAATGACATGGATAAACCTTCAACCTCAAAAGGATCAAGGGTATATGTGATCTTGAGGTATGTAAAAGTTCTTATGAAAACTGTAGAAGAGAAGAAGATCCAAGTGAAAGTGATTATTTTACAAATGATTTTTCTATTAATTCATTAAATTATATGATTCATTGATTTACCAAATAATTATTTTGTATAATTTTTGGGATTATATAAAGAATAAAGTATGAAATCACTTTTCTTGAGGGTGAGTGTAAAGAAATAGATAATGCTCTGAAGAATAAGTTCAACACTTGGGAATAGTTCCCTAGAAAATTTAGAGTCATTAAAGTATAATATTTGGATATTAAATAGAAATGATCTATGTTTTTAATTAAATGTATCAATAAATTTCAATAGAAATATAAATTCAATAAGAATCTTAAATAAATTTACCATGCATTAGAAGGAAACTTGAAAAACAATAACAGTGTTAAAGATTTACAATTGGATTTTAAATCCAATAAAATCAAGGATCATGACACATTGTTACATGAGAAGGTTAAAAAATGAATATTAAGATGAAAGGATGAGGAATAATTTTAAATATATAGTGGAATTCATTGAATATCATAATAATTCTCTCAATATAAAATTTATATAATTAGTAATTAATCTAGCAAACCTTGATATGACACATATTGAGTCTTCACAATTAAAAAAAGGAATTATTGCCACAAGTTTTTATATATAGGAGTCTAATGCCTAAATATCTCCATTACATGTCAAGAATATTAATACATCATCAACTAATCATTCTAAAAAAGGTTCAAATAAATAGGTACCATTCTTACCCTTGTCTAAGGATTTTTCTAAATTTTTTATTTGGATAGTGAATGTTTGAAAAAAAAAACACAAGTATGCGTGTGAATAAATTATGGAGATTCTATCCCCAGGTATATAGTTTGTTGAATAAATAGTATGGAAGCCAGTTCCCCAAGAACTTCTCAACTAGTGGGGGATAATGTTCAAAGATAGCATGCTGTAAAATCTAGGTAGGAAGAAGTTTTCAAATAAAAATCAAGGTTTTTTGGGAAATGTGGATGTTGTGGTAGGTCCAAGAACTATGCAATGGATTTTTGGTACAATTATTTAAATTTTTAATCGTAAATCAATCCTATCTCCAATGAGATAAATTCAAAGAAGGTAGATCTTCCATAAATAAAGAATAAAAATATATCATGTTCCAACAAATTTGATGTAATTAAATATTCCTCTTGTGTTTTAAGTACTAGTGGTTACAATCATGGTTCATGATCATCTAAGAATTTGTAGAATTCATGTAATCATTGAAGAACAAATGATAATAATTTAAAATAAATATTGGGAAATATTATTAAGATTTATGTTAAAAAGTATTCTCCCAAGAAGATATCAAAGAAAACAAGTAAGAGATCATTGAAAAAAAGGATAAAGAAAATTAGATCCAAAACAAGTCCAAGATGTTCAAAAAGAGTGAATCATCTATAAGTACTAATGTGAATAAACTAACTCACAAGTTTCCATGTGTAGAACCCAAAAAAAGTTTTTAATATACTAGAAGATATACTAGTAATTTGGCTAGTATATGTAAAGACCTGGAAATTCTCTGGAAAATTTTTTCTTAAATACACCGGAATTTTATGAGTCCGCAGTTTCTAACGGTGCCTGATTCCGATGCCCGGTGTGCCCGGAATCAATTTTTGAATTTTTTTTCAGGTACGTTCAGTAAACGTACCTGTGGGATATTATAACTTTTGAACCGGTGCTCAGAATTGAAATCAGAGGGCACTGTTGAACTCGCAGCACCGATATTCTCTTAAGGAGGCCTTTGCCGCAGTTGCGTTTTAACGTGAATGGAAGTTATAAATTGTGATAACAAATTAAAATTAAAAATTAAATAAAAATGTGTGTGTAACACATTTTTATTTGAAGGGCGGTTAAAGTCTCTAAGTAGAGGTTAGGGGTGGGTCCCACCACACCATAACCTCCCTTGGGAGGATATAACTAGGTGTAGGGACCACTAGTTTAAACTCCCCATAAACCCCCCATGTAACTCTTAATTAAATTGAAGAGGGTCTCTTAAACTTCCTTTAGCTCCTTAAACCCTTGGACTTCTCCTTTATGGTGACAACACATTGAATTAATTTTTTAATTAATTCATTTTTGTGTTTGAATTATTTTTAAATGATTATGACAACATTATAATATGTGATATATTATTATGGTTGGAGTTGGAATAATTTGTCTTGGGGTTGGGAGAATTGGTAGGAACTCTTGGAGGAATAATACCCTCTCGATGAAGAACGCCATTTTCCACCGAAGAACGACGATGGGACTTCTTTCTTCAACCGGGGCAATAAAGTGAGGTGAAGCCCATGAAAAACGCCCATCTTCTTTCATCCGCCTCTGCGTCAAGGGAGAAGACGCCCCCCATAAAGAACATCGCCAACGACAACGTCTTTCTCCCCCAACATTGACAGAATGATGTCCGTCTTCCGCTACAACCATCTTCCGCAACTCATCAACATTCACCAACGAAATACGAGGTTGGGGGTTGTTTTGAGTTGTTTATAATTCTTAACTTCACCGTTTTAATTACGGAATGTGAATTTCCAACTGTTAACATCATAATGAGAAGGGTTCGGGCCACACAAAGACTGCCCGAACCACCCCCATACTTGTTCATCTTAACGACGAGGGAGGCAGAGCCGATAGGGCGCGGTGCCGTCACACCGCGCCAGAGAAGAACTGCGGAGGATGAAAAGGTGTGGCACCGTCGCACCGCACTATGGAACCAAAGGCCACTGCCAAGCCAGGCTACGGTGGTGGTGGACCGGTGCCGTCCGCGTGGAGGAAAACCGCAGCCTGCATCCGTGGGTCGCTCGGATGAAAGAATTGGCTGGCTACTGCTGGCCGGGCTGGAAGACCGCGGCACCCGTAGGTGCCACGCGGAGAAGACTCGGCCCGCAACCACGGGCCGCTCGGTGGGAGAACCGGCCAGCCACCTACCAGCTGGGCTGAATGACCACGACACCGCTCGCCGCCACGTAGAAGAGAATCATGGCCCGCTGTGCGGGCTGCGTGTGTCGGGCAGGGAGAGGCGGCGCCCCTAGGTGCTGCCAAGCGAACCGAACCGGCCCGCTCTGTGGACCAGGTCCGCAGGTGGGCCGCGCCCCACCGGGCCAGGACGACCCCTCGGTTGGGTCGGACCCGCAGAGATGGGCCAGGATGACCCCTCAGCTGGGTCGCACCCACCGAGCCAGGTGGGGTCGACCTGCCACAGCCTACTGGGCTTGACGGGCCGGGCCCTACTTCACTTAAATGCGAATCTCTTCAATACCGTGCGTCCGAACAACGTGTCGTCTATAGCACTAGGATCCTCACGATGAGGCGGTCCTTTTGTGATACACTAAGTGATATTTGGACAACTTTGGAAAATGGATGGGTTTGGAATGAGTGTAAATCCACCGGGCCCCTGGAACAGAAATACCAATAACTCACAGACCGGGCGTCTGATTGACTCGTCATCTATCGTGTTGGGTTCCTTGTGATCAGACGGAACTACGGGATACATCAAATCAGGACTTTGTGATATTTGATGTATCAACACTTGACTCTAGGAGCGTACTCTCCTGAAATCGAGTGTGCTGTGTGCGTGAACCCTATAGCTGGTTGTGTTGACAACTGTACCGGAATCCTCCATGGGTTCGACAACGACGACTGCTTTACCAGAATCCTACGTGGGTTCGACAGTGACGAATTCTGTACCGGGATCCTCTGTGGGTTCGACAGTAGTGAATTCTGTACTAGGATCCAATGTGGGATCGACAGTGATGACTACTGTACTAAAATCCTCTGTGGGTTCAACAACGATGACTACTATACCGGAATCCTACGTGGGTTCGACAGTGACGACTTCTGTACCGGGATCCTCCATGGGTTCGACAGCAGTGACTTCTTTACCAAGATCCTATGTGGGGTTGACAGCGATGACTACTGTACTAGAATCCTACGTGGGTTCGACAGTGACGAACTCTGTACCAGGATCCTACATGGGTTCGATAGCACTAATATTGTACAAGGATCCTACGTGGGTTCGACAGAGGAGATGATTTATAGGCTTCATATAATCATCTCCACCCCTCTTCATGAGTTATATACCTATGTGATCTGAGTCATGTCTTTCATCCATTATCAATGTGGTGATTTAATTTACTTTCATTGTGGAATGTTTTGTTCTTGGGCTCGAAAGTTGGAGTCGAACTGTGATTGATAACTTAGGTATATGAATGGGCACATACCTAAGTAGGGTTGGTTGATACTTCGTGATTGTATCTTTATACTGTGGTTTATCCTTTTTGGATTTTGTGAGACCTTCAGGGTCTCGGGGTCCCTACTGAGTATCGTTATACTCACCCCTGCACGGGCTATGTCTGCACCTCATTGTGTTGGATGCAGACGACGGACAACGCTGACCGAAGCGGAGTTTACGAGGACTGGACGGTACCCGGAGGTGGAACTCACGATGAGTCGGTACTCGGAGGATATGGATGGACATGGATCACTGAGGAGGCTATTTGTACCTATCCTTCAGGTAGGATCAATGGTGGACGATCCAGGAGCTGCTAGGCACCATCCAACTGTTTGTCTTGTTAGTTGTACCTGTTTTTCATTTCCTTGTACTTTACTGTTGGGCTTGTGTTTCTAGCCCTTGTACTTTCCATCACTTCTTCTGTATTCAATTTTTACTTAGATTTTGCTTTCTCTTGTTCTTTAGTTGAGTTTGTTTGTAGTTATAAAGGAAATGTCTTCCCAGTTTAGGTATTTACGCTTTTGGTGTTAGTCATCAGCCCCTGGCCTATGGAAGGCGGTCATGGGGTAGTTACGACACGAGCCCCGGGGGATGGGTCATGGAAAATTGGTATCAGAGAAGTTGGTTCTACTGCAGAACTTATGACTCTGATCTATCTTACTGTGAACACTACTACAAAAACGGGCAAGGGAAGCGCCCCCTTATATCAGCGCTAAGCAAAACCGCTGATAAAGGTTACCCTGTATCCCCGCTAAAATTGTAGTGCTGATATAGGGATTCATTATCAGCGCTAGAAAAGTGCTGATAAAACGACCCTTTATTAGCGCTAGAAAAGCGCTGATAAAGTATCTCTCTATCAGCGCTAAAATTTGAGTGTTGATATAGGAATGATTTATCAGCGCTTTGTTAGTGCTGATAAAACCTTAGTCCATTTTTTTATAAAGTCGGTCACATAGTGCCCTCGTTTTATCGTGACCTAAAACTCTCGTGGTACTGGAACCCTACGACTCCCCTCTACTGCTCACTGAGTTCTCATTGCCGGACCTCCGCCTCCCTCACTTCTCATTTTCGGACCTCCACCGGCCTCGCTTCTCATTGCCGGACCTCCGCCGCCCTCACTTCTCATTGCCAGACCTCCACCGCCTGCAACTTCCTCTTCGGTTTTCCGGACCTCCACCGCCCGCAATCCCCGGATTCTCGTTGCCAGACCTCCGCCGCCCGCAACGTCCTCTTCGGTTTTCTAGACCTCCGCCACCCGCAACGCCCTCTTCGGTTTGCCGGACCTCCCTTTAAGGCATGTTTTCCAAATATTTTTTTAATATTTTTCTTGTTGTTGGTTGAATCATTGATGGATATTGATTGTGTTATTTCATTTGGATTCATTGGTATGTTTTGGGTGTACCTTTCCTTAGGTTTCGAATTATGCTCTTAGTGGTTCTTCATGGTTTGTGGTTGTAGTCTCTTATTTATGTGAAGGGATGTGTTCTTAGTATATTTCCATCTTATGTCCCACCATTTTAAAGAAAATTTAAATGGTTTGGTGACCTAGGCTAGGTCTCTGGATATTATTGGGATTTTCTCTCTTCTTAGTGATATAGATGTGTCATTTGGAGATGTATGATGTTCTTGGAGGATATACATTAAGGGTTCTTAGGAATATTGGTCATCTGTTCACTTTAATTTTTTTGTATTGGTCCTCTATTCGGTAAATTTTATCATTTGACCCTCTATCCCAAGGTGAAACTCCCTCCATTTCTATCTTCCCTTGGGCCCCATTTTTAGGGTGATTTGGCCTTTTATCTACAAGGAATATCTAAGTATGAATCTCATATTCTCTTTTATTCTCCTTTCTAGGTCACTAATTTTTTCTCTCTTGGGTTATTTTTCTATAGAAAGGGTTTTGACCTAGGTTGTCTTTAATCTCATTTATTTGGGTTAAATCTTTATGGTTATGGTGCTTAATTGCATCATTAGGGCCTTTCCTTAGTTCAGTTGGTGGTTTCATTCTGGATTTGTGAATATATCAAGAAATAGGTAGGTTGTTCCATTATTTGACATTGTTTTAGGTGTTTAATGTGATTTATTTGGTTCTAAAATGGTTTTATAAATTGTCTGGGTTGTGGGAAACATGTTTTCCAATTTTTTGTTATGCATAAGGGTTTGATAATCATTTGACTATTGTAAATGGTTGTTTTTCATGTGTTTTTCTATTATTAGAAGTGTGATTGTATAAAATAGATATAATTTTATATAAAGGTGGAATTGAGCACAATGGAATCCTAGTTATCTAGGTGGGTAGACTAGGTCTAGTATATTATGTGAATTAGTCAGGCTGATGATTGGCCTCCTTAATAAGGATATACATAACAACACTAACTAAACCTTCATGTTCTAGGGATTGGAGGCTCAAATAGGACCTTCATGTCTAAAAGATGTGATTACCAAGAGTACGAGGATCCTTGGACCCTAGTATCCCTAATAACTTAGAGATTTTCTATAGTTCTCATACTATTCTTTCCATTATCTTGTCACATTTACTATCTCTTTTATTTCGAAGAATGTTTTATTTAAATTATATCTTCGTTTTTCTTAAAAAATAACATGTTAATGTTTATCATAATGTCATTACATGGAATCTATTTTTTTTGTCCTACTAGGTATGTTTTCTCACACCTTATATACACCCTTAGGTTTATGTAGACCTTATTATGTTTTACCCAGTTAAAGGCAAGGTTCCCTTGGTGGTGATGGTGGATATATGTGCTAGTAGTTCTCCTTTTGGTGACTGTTATTGGTTGTGGAATGGGGATGTTGACCCTCATGTTTCATAGAGGCTTGTTTGTATTGTTGGTTCCCTTAACTTTTTTTGTTATTTTGGGTTTGGTTGAAATTGTAAAATGCTTATCCCTTATTGTAGTTTTATCTTTTGGTCTATTATATTTTGAAATTTGGTTATGATATGCCGTTTGATTATTATGTAATATTTATGGTTTTTGACATGAAAAATCCATTCCCAAAGGTGTTACTCAATGCCTAGGCACTAGTTACAACCCATGGGGATTGGTAATTTCCTTTGGACCTTCCCACGAGTTGGGTTAGGTGTCAAGTGGGATGGAAACCTAGCCTAGTTCATGACAAGAAGTCTACACCATAGTATGGTTGTCTAAATCCTTTTTGTACCGTGTCTATGGGAGGTTACAACATGGTATCTTTTTTTATAGTCTTAAATTCCATGAGCCCCATTTTATATTCTTTTTTCTCCTACACAACACTCATTTGAAATCTTGATTATTTAAGGCTTACAAGAGTCATTTTAACTCCTCCAAAATCCCTTCTTCTCAGATAGAAGCTCCAGTGGATGCGTTTGGTTTCTCTCTGATAAGGGGATCTCTCATCGATTGGAAATCCTCTATCTCCACTTATATCCTTCTTATAGAGTGATATATCATCATTTTTTTAGTGAATATAATATTCTTTTTTATGAATCTTGATTATAGTTTAGACTACTTGATCTCCTTATAAGGAAGTGGTTCTCTTCTACTGTATCAGGAAGTCATTTTTTGTGTACTTGAACCATAAATACTAATATTTGAGATTCAAATAGGATGAAGATGAATAAATATTGGATGGATGCTAATTGTTTGACAATAGAGTACAAGAACAGAGTGAAATAATTCATCAAGTTTGCAAAGGATCATGCAAAGGATCCTTCTCAAATCCTTTGTTCGTGTTTACGTTGTTGTTATTCTAGACTACTTACTCCATAGGAGTTGGAAGAACATTTGATATGTCATGGAATAGATCAGAGTTAAAAATGTTGGAATAAACACGGAGAAAAAGAGAATGTAGTTATTGGCTGGGATAAAACTGTGTTTTATGGATCGTCAGATACGAATACAAATATGGATAATAAAGAAGTCTGTATGGAGGATGTGATTATAGATGTCAATTATGATAAAGATCGTATTGAGGAAATGACAAAGACAATTCAATATGAACTACGTGATTGCCCAAAATTGTTTGAGAAGTTAAAGAGTTGTGCAAAGACACCATTGTATGTTTCTTTCACTAAGTATACAACATTGTCAGGTATACTGAAGTTGTATAAATTGAAAGCAGGAAACAGATGGAGTGATGTGAGTTTTACGGAACTACTTTCTCTCTTGAATGACATGCTCCCGGAAGATAATGAGCTCCCAATCCGGACATATGAAGTTAGAAGAATGCTACGCTCGATGGGAATGATTTCTGAAAGAATACATGCCTTCCTGAAAGACTGTATATTATTTCTCAAGGATAACAAATCACTTACAGAATGCCCAAAGCGTGGTTCTTCTCGATACAAGAAAGATAAATCCAATCCTATGAAATTTGTATGGTACTTTCCAATCATTCCAAGGTTTAGGCGTCTATATAGAAGTGAATAAATTGCAAGAAAATTGCCGTGGAATGCAGATAAAAGAAATAAAGATGGTTTATTACGTCATCCGACCGACTCTCCTCAATGGAAGAAAATTGATCATGAGTATCCTAAATTTGGAAAAGAGCTGAGAAACCTTCATCTTGTGTTATCTACAGATGGAGTAAATCCTTTTGGTTTTCATACCATCACTCATAGTACATGGCCTGTTATGTTGGTAAATTATAACTTGACACCCTGGTTTTGCATGAAGCGGAAATTTATCATGTTATCTATTTTATATCAGGACCAAAACAACCAGGTAACGATATTGATGTTTATCTGGATCCTTTGATCGAGGATTTGAAGTTATTATGGGACTCAGGCGTAATGTTGTATGATTCTTATAAAATTGAATACTTCACGTTGAGAGCGATGTTGTATGGAACAATAAATGATTTCCCTGATTATGGAAATTTGTCAGGCTATAGAATTAATGGAACTCAAGGGTGTCCTGTGTGAGAAGAAGATACAAAATCAATTAGGTTGAAACATTCATTGAAATATGTGTTTCTAGGACATCGTAGATTTCTACCTTGTTGGCATAAGTACTGATCTTGGACGACATCATTCAATAGAAGTTCAGAAAAACATACAACACCGTCTCGACTAACAGGTGATCATCTGTTTGAGAAAGTAAAAGATCTAAACACTATTTTTGGTAAACCATTTTTGAAAAACCTTATGAAAATAGGTTGGAAAAAGAGATCAATTTTTTTTAATTACCATACTATAATGGTTTGTACGTCAGACATTTTCTTGATGTGATGCATGTGGAAAAAAATGTATGTGATAGTGTTATTGGAACATTGTTAAATGACCCTGGAAAAACAAAAGATGGAATTAAGTCAAGGTTGGACATGGTTGACATGGGAATACGAGAAGAGTTTGCTCCCGTGAAGGGTGAAAATCAAATGTTTCTTCCTCCAGCTGCTTATACTCATTCTAGGACAGAGAGATATCAGTTTTTCAACTTCTTCAATGATGTAAAGCTTCCAAAGGGGTACTCATAAAATATCAAGAACATTGTGTCAATGAATTGTTTGAATTTAAAAGGTTTGAAATCACATGATTTCCATTTTTTAATGAAATATCTAATTCCTATAGCTTTACGTTGCTTTTTGACCAAGAATGTTCGTTATACATTAACCAAACTTTGTTTCTTTTTCAAAGCTATATGTATCTTAGTTTTAGACCCGAGGAAATTTCCAGCTGTGGAAAAAGAAATTTTCATCATATTATGTGAATTAGAAATGTTCTTCCCGCCAAAATTCTTTGATATGATGGTTCATTTGATGATTCACTTGGTGAGAGAGATTCGAATTTTTGGTCCTGTGCACTATAGATGGATGTATCCTGTTGAACGGTATATGAAGATTTTGAAAGGGTATGTAAAAAATCGAAGTCGTCTAGAGGGTTGTATAGTGGAGCGATATATTTTTGAGGAAGCCATTGAATTTTGTACTGAATACCTATCTGATGTGGAAAGAATTGGTCTCCCGAAATCTCGTCACACTAGATGCATTGAGGGTGGGGGAATTTCTGGAAGATAATTTGTGACAATCATTATTACAGATCGGGAGCAGGCTCATCTTTATGTTTTGCATAACAGTTGGGAGGTTGCTCCATATATTGAAACTCACGAAGAAATTATTAGGCAGTTGAATCCATCGAGGGCTGAAAATGGTTATTAGATACACATAATCACCAGTTTATAGGATGGTTTCAGGACCATATTTTTAATCAGTTGGATGAAAATCCAAATTCATTTTCAGAACGACTTTGATGGCTAGCTTCTGGACTAAGTGTGTATGTATTATCTTACAGTGGTTATGTAATTAATGGTTATACATTCTATACAGATGAACATTATGAAGATTGTTCCATGCAAAATAGTGGAGTTACACTAGTGGATGAAGCGATGCATGTTTCTGGTAGTAAGGACAGAAATCCAATTTATGCAAATATGTCATACTTTGGCATTATCAAACTAATATGGGGGTTGGATTATACGACATTCTAATTGCCTATTTTTCAATGAAAATGGATTGATAACAATAGTGGTGTTAAAATAGATGAATGGGGATTTGTGAAAGTTGATTTTAGTAAAGAAGGGTACAAAGACGAACAGTTTATAATGGCATCACAAGCGATACAAGTTTTTTTTGTTCCAGATCCCACAAACGGAAAGTGGTTGATTGTTCTGTTATCGTCCAAAACTACTGAGGGTTCCGATGAAAATTCCGTTGAGTACGATCCTTTTAGCGGTATGTCGCAATCATTTTGGGGCGGTCCCAATGCAGATGATTTTTTGTATGTTAGAGGAGACCACAATCAAGGGATTTGGATAGTCTATAGAGGAGTCAAATCCCTTCAACATTTGAAAAAAAGAAAGAGAGTTTAGTAAACATGTTATATTTTGTTTTTAATATAGATCTTGTTATCTCATGTTATTATATTATCATTACTGAATTTATGTAATCTGAATTAATTATTCAACCACTTTGGAGATAATGAATTCTGCACATTCTGCTGCTCCTAACCTTGAGGCTGAACAAGTCTCTCAAGTTGCTGCTGTTGTGGATACTGCTGCTCCTACAGCTCATGTTGCTACTGTTGCTGCTCATGTTGCGGCTCATGTTTCTCCTACTGCTCCTCCTATTACGGCTCCTACTACTCTTACTACTCCTGTTGTGGCTCATGTTTCTCCTGCTGCTCCTCCTGTTACGGCTCCTGCTTCTTATGCTGCTCCTACTGCTCTTGCTGCTCCTGCTGTGACTGCTGCTGCTCCTGCTACCACGGCTCCTACTTCTCTTAGTGTCGATGTTCAATAACCATCAGCACATGTCATTGAAACCATTACATATGAATATATAGATGATTTTGATATCGATGAAATGGACAGGAATGAAGGACCGACGTCGCAGAAAACACAGGTGCGTCATAGTTTGACGGTGTTAGCCAAAATTCTTAAGGTGAAAAGAAAAGGCATCAAATTTGAAGTCAGATAGAATGCACAAGGACAACATGTGAATCCCAACAAGGATATGTTTAGAAGCTACATTGGATTTTTCACTCCGCAACGCGGGCTGATTCACATAGATTCATGGCACCATGTTGTGTCCGGGCTGAAGGCTATGATCTGGGAAGAAATTACGGTAACATTATGAATTTATTTCTTCAATTTACTAGCAAATAAAATAATGAAACAATTCCTTCTTCTTCTCAATCTCTTGCAGAGTACATTTATAGTAGATGATTCGCACAAGGATTATGTACTAAGGCTTTCAAGAAAGATTCATCGAGGTTTTCACACGATTTTAACAAGATTTTACTTGAAAGATTCTAAAGGTAAAATAAACCCGCACCCACCCATTGTCTACGATCACCTGATATCCCAAGAAGCATGGGATGCATTTATTGGCCTTTGTGGGGATGAGAAGTTTCAGGTACATTGTGGGTGATAATACGTTGTTTGAGGATACCTGTATTCATCACTTTGATTGTCAATATTTCATTTATGAAATAGAAACTCTGTACTAAAAATAAGGAACGTGCATCAAAACCAACATACCCATATCGTAAAGCAAGGATGGGGTACGCTTGATTAGAAAAGAAAATGGTACGTATTTTAAATTTATAGTAATATTATTAGGTGCCAATAAACAACATAATAATTATCTTTCTATGTTTATATGTAGATTGATGAGTCTCAAACCAAATGCACTTCCATCCCACGTCATGTGCTATGGAAGGAGGCACGTGTGAACAAAGAAGGGAAGTTAGTAGATGAGAACACACAGAAAGTGTGGGAAATATGTGTAAGTATGGCAGGAAGATATAAAGATTTGTTTAAAATTGCAATTACTTAAAAATTATTAGTTATTTTCATATATCTGACAGTCACAGAAATCAGCTACTCATGAAACTGATACAGACCTATTATCGACGGCTTTGAAGCAGCCAGAAAAATACTGTCATGTCAGAGGTGCAGGGTTTAGGGTGACACCCCGAGTATATTTTGAGAAGATGAAAAAAATGGATGATACAGATGAAAAATTGGAACAAATGAGCGAAAAAAATAGAATCCCTTGAAGAACTATTGTAATGGTAGGGAGAGTTTCTAGATACTTTTATAGGTGAGAAGAAAAGGGAAGACACAACTCAGGAACAACCAGCGCATGAACATCCCCCCCCCCCACTAGCTTTGAGGCGAGCCATTTTCCTCAAAGAACTGTCTTAGTCGTGGTAATCAATATTCTAATAATTGTTCCCATGAAATGTGAATCATACAAACACTGATAAGTTTTCTATACAGATCTTCTACAGGGTGATAATGATTGTGATTTATATCTTTCAACACCCACCTATCACCTTGTAGCAAGGGCTACAGTGTTCAATATCCCAGATGCCACACTTCATAATAGACCACTTCCGAAAGATCATCTGAATGTGACGATTAATGTAGCTCACGATCCAAATGCAGAGCTACCAATTCCACTTGATGGTGATGATATTCATACGGTCGGAAAGGCTATTGGGACATTCATTGCATGGCTGTCACAACTTTTAAGAGTATATGCAGACAAAGAGGTATTTATTTCCTTTTTTTCAAGCTAAATGCTTAAAAATTAATGAAAAATGCATCTGAACCAATGATTTTTGTTATAGACGGAGAAAGGGAAGGGGGTGACAAACATCAGCTCAAAACCATCTAAAGGATCAACAAACTGATCCCAAGGAGCTACTGAAAGCACAATAACACCACCTGTTCTCTATCCACATTTACTAGAATTAAAGATTCATGTGGATATAAAGCTAAAAGAAGTTAATAGTCATATAGTGGTTTTCGAAGAGAATATATACGGAGAGAAAAGTCAAGATTTCGTTACTGTTGAAAATGTAAATGAAATCCTTGAAAACGGTTGGCTAGGCATCACATTTGTAAATGTATATATGAGGTATGTTTCCATGAATTTATTTTCTAAAAGATGATCTAATGTGAAAATTATGACTAAATTCATTTTATATTGTTGACAGACACATTTATGAAAAACACTTAAAGGAATTTTCCCATGAGCCATGATTTGGACTCGTTAGTCCTCAAATCACATCAACACACCTAACAAAAATAGAGCCATCAAAAAGGGATGCAATAGTGAACGACTTGCTGAAAACATTTGAAAGCAAGATTACAGATGACAGACTTCTCCTAATACCAACCATGCAGGGGTAATACTCTACGATTAAAGCATATCAATTATATTTTCACTTATTTTATTACTTATTCCTTTTTGTATTTTTAGGCAACATTGGTTACTAATTGTGGTGAACATGGATACTCCGAAGATTTATTTTTTGGATTCAAAGCAAGGATATCCATCAAACCGACCACACATGATAAAGTTTGTGAATCTTTAAGACACTATATCTTACGTTTTAGGTAGAAACATCAAGTAATATAATTTATATTATCTTTTACTGAGGATTATGTTATGATAGGGTGGTGTATCATTATCATCTAAAAAAAGGAATGAGGATGGGGGCTAAGCATAGGGAGGAGAGCAAGTACTACATCTAGAAAAATATCAGGGTATATATAATAACATTTCACTATCCAAACACATCTCAACACAAGTTACTTATTCTCCTAATGATCAATTTTTTAGCAGTGTCCAAAACAAACAAATGAAAATGATTGCGGTTATTATGTTTCTAAATTAATGAAAGAGATTGTTTTTCATTAGCAAACTAGCATCCCTAAAGAGGTATTTTCAAAAACAACTAATAGTTCATTTAAGTTATTTATTGATTCTTTATTTTTATATTTTGCAGTACTACTCTAACTGCCGAAAAGCCTCATACTCACAAGATGATATAGATGTGTTCAGAAATGAGTGGGCCACATACCTGATGGCAGATTTTACACAAATACAATGAAGATCTGACTTGGGGACATGTACAATTGGTGGTCATTTTTGAGAGGGGTTAAGGGGATCAAAAGATGAAACATTGTCGTATGTAAATGTTCATAGAAAAATATTAATTGTTATTAAATAAAACATACTTTATCCAATGAGTCATTTTCCCATTTTAACAGATGATATGCACCATCAACATGCAATAATGCTTAACCACTCAAAGGGTCTCTCTTTTATTTAAAATGGGCACCATTTTAATTGAAAACAATAAATGATCTACGAAAATCCAACCAAACACATTCATATTGTGTTGATATTTTAGGATAATGATCCACTAGTCCTTTGTGACGTGTAAGATTCAACCCCGCCTCAGTCCGAGGCATGGTGTGGCTGGTACCACTCAAAGGGTCTCTATTTTGTTTAAAACGGACATGATTTTAAGTGAAAACAACAACTGACCTATGGAAATTCGACTAAATGCATTCGTATTGTGTTGGTCCTTTAGGAGAACGATAAAATGGTCCTATTTTATGTGTACGAGTCATCTCCTCCTCAATCCGAGGCATGGTGTGGCTGCTATCACTCAAAGGGTCTCTCTTTTGTTTAAAATGGACACAATTTTAATTGAAAACAACAACTGACCTTTGAAAATCTGACCAAATGCATTCATATTTCACTTATATTTTATAAGAACTATCCACGAGTCCTTGGTGACGTGTTCAAGTCAACCCCGCCTCAATCCGAGGCACGGTGTGGCCGGTACCACTCAAAGGGTTTCTATTTTGATTAAAATGGAAACAATTTTAATTGAAAACAAAAACTGACCTATGAAAATCAGACCAAACGCATTAATATTTCCTTAATCCATTAGGATAAAAATCCAAGGGTCCTTGGTGATGTGTACGAGTCAACCCTGCCTCAATCTGAGGAACACTGTGGCCGGTACCACTCAAAGGGGCTCTCTTTTGTTTAAAATGGACACGATTTTAAGTGAAAACAAAAATTGACCAAGAGAAATCCAAAAAATTTCATTTGGATTGTGTTGATCCTTTAGTAGAAAAATCCACGGGTCCTTTGTGATGTGTACGAGTCAACCCTGCCTCAATCCGAGGCACGGTGTGGCCGTTACCACTCAAAGGGTCTCTCTTTTGTTTAAAATGGACACAATTTTAAGTGAAAACAACAACTAACCTACGGAAATCCAACCAAACGCATTTGGATTGTGTTGATCCTTTAAGAGAATGATCCAAGAGTCCTTTGTGACATTTAAGAGTCAACCCCGCCTCAATCAGAGGCATGGTGTGAGTGCTATCACTCAAAGGGTCTCTCTTGTGTTTATAATAGACACCATTTTAATTGAAAACAACAACTGACCTATGAAAATCCAACCAAACACATTAGGATTTCCTTGATATTTTATAAGAACAATCCAGAGGTCCTTGGTGACGTGTACGAGTCAACCCCGCATTAATCAGAGGAACGGTGTGTCCAGTACCACTCAAAGGGTCTCTCTTTTGTTTAAAATTGACACCATTTTAAGTGAAATCAACAACTAACCTACGGAAATTCGACAAAACGCATTTGGATTGCCTTGATCCTTTAGGAGAACAATCCAAGGGTCCTTGTTGACATGTACGAGTCAACCCCACCTCAATCCGAGGCATGGTGTGGCCGGTACCACTCAAACGGTCTCTCTTTTGTTTAAAATGGACACGATTTTAAGTGAAAACAAAAAACTGACCTACGAAAATTCGACCAAACGCATTCCGATTGCCTTGATCTTTTAAAATAACGATCAAATGGTCTTTTGTGACATGTTAGAGTCAACCCT
Organism: Viscum album; assembly: GCA_963277665.1. Lineage (NCBI taxonomy): Eukaryota > Viridiplantae > Streptophyta > Magnoliopsida > Santalales > Viscaceae > Viscum > Viscum album. The sequence goes on from OY728160.1 coordinate 449,507,411, forward strand.
GCCTCAATTTGAGGCACATTGTGGTAGGTACCACTCAAAGGGTCTCTATTTTGTTTAAAATGGACACGATTTTAATTAAAAAAACAACTAACCTACGGAAATATGACCAAACGCATTCAGATTATATTGATCCTTTAAGAGAATGATCCATTGGCTCTTTGTGACGTGTACGAGTCATCACCGCTTCAATCCGAGGAACTTTGTGGTCGGTACCACTCAAAGGGTATCTCTTTGGTTAAAAATGGACACAATTTTCATTGAAAACAACAACTGACCTATGAAAATCCGATGAAAAGCATTCGGATTGCCTTGATCTTTTATAATAACGATCCAAGGTTCCTTGGTGACATGTAAGAGTCAACCCTACCTCAATAAAATGCAATGTGTGTCCGGTACCACTCAAAGGGTCTCTCTTTTGTTTAAAATAGACATGATTTTAAGTGAAAACAACAACTGAACTACGGAAATCTAACCAAACACATTTAGATTGTGTTGATCCTTTAGGAGAACGATCCAAGTATCCTTTTTGACATGTAAGAGTAATCTCCACCTCAATCTGAGGCATGTTGTGTCCGGTACCACTCAAAGGGTCTCTATTTTGTTTAAAATGGACACGATTTTAAGTGAAAACAACAACTGACCTATGGAAATTCGACCAAATGCATTCATATTGCATTGATCTTTTATAATAATGATACACTAGTCCTTTTTGACGTGTAAGAGTCAACCCCGCCTCAATCCGAGGCACGGTGTGGCCGGTACCACTCAAAGGGTCTCTCTTTTGTTTAAAATGGACACGATTTTTAGTGAAAACAACAACTGACCTACGGAAATTTGACCAAACACATTCAGATTATGTTTGTCCTTTAGAAGAAAGATCTAAGGGTCCTTGGTGACATGTAAGAGTCAACCTCGCCTCAATCCGAGGCACGGTGTGGCTGCTATCACTCAAAGGGTCTCTCTTTTATTTAAAATGGACACGATTTTAAGTGAAAACAACAACTAACCTACATAAATCTGACCAAACGCATTCAGATTGTGTTGATCCTTTAGGAGAATGATCCAAGGGTCCTTGGTAACATGAAAAAGTTAACCTTGCCTCAATATGAGGCACAGTGTGGCTGATACCACTCAAAGTGTCTCTATTTTGTTTAAAATGGACATGATTTTAAGTGAAAACAACAACTGACCTATGGAAATCCGAACAAACGCATTCGGATTCTATTGATCCTTTAGTAAAACAATACACAGGTCCTTGGTGATGTGTAAGTGTCAACCCCGCCTCAATCCGAGGCACGGTGTGGCCAGTACCACTCAAAGGGTCTCTCTTTTGTTTAAAATGGACAGGATTTTAAGTGAAAACAACAACTGACCTACGGAAATATGAAAAAAACGCATTTGGATTGTTTTGATCCTTTAGTAGAATGATGAACTTGTCCTTTTGGATGTGTAATAGTCAACCCCGCCTCAATCTGAGGCACGTTGCAGCCGATACCACTCAAAGGGTCTCTCTTTTGTTTAAAATGGACACGATTTTAAGTGAAAACAACAACTGACCTACAAAAATATGACCAAACGCAATTGGATTGTTTTGATCCCTTAGGATAACGATCCACTGGTCCTTGGTGATGTGTAAGAGTCAACCCTACCTCAATCCGAGCCACGGTGTGGCCGGTACCACTCAAAGGGTCTCTCTTTTGTTTAAAATGGACGCGATTTTAAGTGAAAACAACAACTGACCTACAGAAATCCAACCAAATGAATTCGAATTGTGTTGATACTTTAGGATAACAATACAAGAGTCATTTTTTAATTTTAAGAGTCAACCTCGTCTCAATCCGAGGCACGGTGTGGCTTCTATCACTCAAAGGGTCTCTCTTTTGTTTAAAATGGACATGATTTTAAGTGAAAACAACAACTGACCAATAGAAATCTGACCAAACGCATTTGGATTGTATTAATCCTTTAGGATAATGATCCAAGGTTTATTGGTGACGTGTACGAGTCATCCTCGCCTCAATCCGAGGCACAGTGTGGCCGGTACAACTCAAAGGGTCTCTATTTTGTTTAAAATGGACACGATTTTAATTGAAAACAACAACTGACCTACAGAAATCTGACCAAACAAATTTGGATTGTGTTGATCCTTTTGGATAACGATTCATGGGTACTTGGTGACATTTTAGAGTCAACCCCACCTCAATCCGAGGCATGGTGGGGTCGGTCCACTCAAAGGGTCTCTCTTTTGTTTAAAATAGACCTGATTTTAAGTGAAAACAACAACTGACCTACGGAAATCCAACCAAACACATTATTATTGTGTTGATACTTTAGTATAATGATCCAAGGGTCCTTGTTGATGTGTAAGAGTCAACCCCGCCTCAATCCAAGGCACGGTGTGACCGCTATCACTCAAAGGGTCTCTCTTTTGTTTAAAATAGACACTATTTTAATTGAAAACAACAACTAGCCTATGAAAATATGACCAAACGCATTCGGATTGACTTGATATTTTATAATAACGATCCAATGGTCCTTGGTGATGGGTACAAGTCAACCCCGCCTCAATCTGAGGCACGGTGTGGTCGGTACCACTCAAACGGTCTCTCTTTTGTTTAAAATGGACACTATTTTAAGTGAAAACAACAACTGGCCTTCAGAAATTTGACCAAACACATTAATATTATGTTGATCCTGTAGAAGAACGATCCAAGGTTCCTTGGTGACATGTATGATTCAACCCCGCCTCAATCTGAGTCACGGTGTGGCTGATATCACTCAAAGGGTCTCTCTTTTGTTTAAAATGGACACGATTTTAAGTAAAAACAACAACTGACCTATGGAAATCTGACCAAATGCATACGGATTGTGTTTATCCTTTAGTAGAACAATCCAAGGGTACTTGGGGACGTGTATGAGTCAACATTTCCTCAAACTTAAGCACAGTGTGGCCGGTACCACTCAAAGGGTCTCTATTTTGTTTAAAATGGACACGATTTTAAGTGAAAACAAAAACTGACCTACAGAAATCCGACCAAACGCTTTCAGATTGTGTTGTTCCTTTAGTAGAACGATCCACGGGTCCTTGGTGACGTGTACGAGTAAACCCCGCCTCAATCCGAGGCATGGTGTGGCCGGTACCACTCCAAGGGTCTCCCTTTTGTTTAAAATGGACACGATTTTAAGTGAAAACAAAAACTAACCTACGGAAATCCGACCAAACGCATTCGGATTGTGTTTATCCTTTATAAGAATGATTCAAGGGTCCTTTGTGATGTGTAAGAGTCAACCCTGCCTCAATAAGATGCACGGTGTGACCGCTATCACTCAAAGGGTCTCTCTTTTGTTTAAAATAGACACAATTTTAATTGAAAACAACAACTGACCTATGAAAATCCGAAAAACGCATTCATATTTCCTTGATCATTTATAAGAACTATCCAAGGGTCCTTGGTGATGTGTAAAAGTCAACCCGCCTCAATCTGAGTCATGTTGTGGCCGGTACCACTCAAAGTATCTCTCTTTTGTTTAAAATTGACACGATTTTAAGTTAAAACAACAACTAACGTACAAGAATTTGACCAAACACATTCAGATTTCCTTTATCTTTTATAAGAACTATCCAAGAGTCCTTGGTGACGTCTTCGAGTCATCCCCGCCTCAATCCAAGGCACGGTGTGGCCGGTACCACTCAAAGGGTCTCTATTTTGTTTAAAATGGACACGATTTTAAGTGGAAAAACAACTGACCTACGGAAATCCGACAAAACGCATTCAAATTGTGTTTATCCTTTAGGATAATGATCCACTAGTCCTTTGTGACGTGTAAGAGTCAATCCCGCCTCAATCGGTGGCACGGTGTGTCCGGTACCACTCAAAGGGCCTCTATTTTGTTTAAAATTAACATGATTTTAAGTGAAAACAACAACTGAACTATGGAAATTCAACCAAACGCATTCATATTATGATTATCCTTTAGGATAATTATCTACTAGTACTTTTTGACCTGTACGAGTCATCCCTGCCTCAATTCGAGGCACGGTGTGGCTGATATCACTCAAAGGGTCTCTCTTTTGTTTAAAATGGACACAATTTTAATTGAAAACAACAGTTGACCTATGAAAATCAGACCAAATGCATTAGGATTGCCTTGATATTTTATAATAATGATCCATGTATCCTTGGTGATGTGTAAGAGTCAACCTTACCTCAATCCGAGGCACAGTGTGGCCGATACCACTCAAAGGGTCTCTCTTTTGTTTAAAATGGACACGATTTTAAGTGAAAACAACAACTGACCTATGGAAATCCAACCAAATGCATTTGGATTATGTTGATCCTTTAGTATAATGATCCATGGGTCCTTTGTTACGTTTATGAGTCATCCCAGCCTCAATCCGAGGCATGGTGTGACCGCTATCACTCAAAGGGTCTCTCTTTTGTTTAAAATGGACACAATTTTAATTGAAAACAACAATTGGCCTATGAAAATCCTACCAAACGCATTCGTATTACCTTTATATTTTATAAAAATAATCCAAGGGTCTTCGGTGATGTGTACGAGTCAACTCCGCCTCAATCTGAGGCACGGTGTGGATGATACCACTCAAAGGGTCTCTCTTTTGTTTAAAATGGAAATGATTTTAAGTGAAAACAACAACTGACCACCCCCTGGACCCCCCCCCCCCCCCGCCCTGGAAATCTCCCTAGACACCAATCCATCCCTCGGACCACCCCCACCCCCATGGACACCAATCCACCCCATGTACACCCCCACGCCTATGGACAACCCCCACCCCCGGTAAAGCCCCCCCCCCCCCCCCGGACACCCATCCACCACCTGGACCGCCCCCACCCCCATGGACACCAGTCCACCCCCTGGACACCACCCACTCCTCTGGACACCACCCACCCCCTGTAAATCCCCCCCCACACACCTTGGACCTCAGCCCACCCCCCTGGAAAGCCCCCCTGGACACCAATCCACCCCCTAGACCGCCCCCACCCCCTGGACACCCCCACCCCTCTGGATACCCCCACCCCCTGTAAATCCCCCCCCCCCCCGACACCTTGGACACCATCCCACCACCCCTGGAAAGACCCTCAGAAACCAATCCACCACCTGGACCGCCCCCACCCCCCTGGACACCAATCCACCCCCTGGACACCCCCACCCCTCTGGACACCCCCACCCCCTATAAATCCACCCCCCAACACCTTGTACACCATCCCACCCCCCTGGAATGCCCCCCGGACACCCCCTACCCCCCCCCCCCCCCCTTGGTCAGCCACCCCAAACCCTTGAACAGCCCCCCAACCCCCTGAATTCTGAATTTAATTCTTTATGTACTTAATTAACTTATGAATTATGTGTTAATGGTGTACGGGTATACTTTTTTTATGGGTATAATTGGTCTAATTAGCTTATGATTTATGAGTTAATTTTGTATGGGCAGACTTGCTTTAATTAGATTATTGAGATGCTGATTTTTTTTGCAGGTGTTCGTGTGTGCTGCTGCAGATTTTTTCGTAGCAGCAGAGATGGAATTTATCAGCGCTTTTTTAGTGTTGATAAATCGTGCTTTTATCAGCGCTAAAAAAGCACTGATAAACTACACCTTTATTAGTGCTAAATAAGCACTAATAAAGGATCCCTTTATTAGTGCTAAAGTAGCACTGATGAAATACTCATTTATCAGCACTCTTTTAGCGCTGATAAAGGGTTGTTTTTTCAGAGCTCCTTTAGCACTGATAAAGTCTACCCTTATCAGCACGTGTTTAGCGCTGATAAAGGAGTGTTTTATCAGTGCTTTTTTAGCGCTGATAATGGGTACCCCCTTTATCAGCGCCGCGCTTTAAAGCGCTTTTTTAGCGCTGTTAAAGCCCATTTTTAGCACTGTTAATGCCCGTATTTGTAGTAGTGGAAGCAATAGTGTTAAGAGTATTGAGTGTGGTTTTTAGTCCAGGGAGTCCAGTGTTAGTTTGGCGGCCGACGTATCCATACACCAGGACCCTAACCACAGATTTCTGACTCAGTGTATGAAAACACTGATTGCATGTGTGTTTCAAGAGTTTCTGTTGTGATATCTTTGAGTCAGCTCACCAGGTATAACTTGTTTTGACCGTGGCGCACCTGTTTCTTTTCAAGATGGACCCACATAGGCAGCTAGCTAGGGTTCCGAGTTCTGTATGAGATGGTAGCCCACTGAGCGATGAGGTATCAGTGCAGGGACCCATCACAGAGAGGGTACCAATAGTACCACTGCCCACTGGGCCACCGATACCACCAGCTCCAGCAGTAGAGAGTACACGCCATCTGAGTGCGTTGCATGAGTTCCAGTGCCAGAGGCCACCTAGGTTTCGGGGAGAGATGGACCCATAGGCAGATGAGGATTGGATGAAGGTTGTCATGATATTTTTTAGATTGTTAGGGACACTACCTAACCTCATGGTGATCCTTGTTGTGAGTCTCTTGCATGCAGCAGTAGGCAGATGGTGGAGCTTGATACTCCTGGTGCGAGATGAGGCCTCATTACTCTGGACAGACTTCGAGAGCCTGTTCCGGGGGTAGTTTTTTCTAGCCACCCTATGTGCAGTGCAGATTCAGGAGTCACTTCATCTTCATCAGGGCATCATGATAGTATCTCAGTACACAGTGAGGTTCACTGACCTCTCGCGCTACTCCACGGATATGGTACGGGACCTATTTTTTAGGGCCTGAACCTTCGAGTAGGAACTCAGGAATGAGATCAGAGCTTCAATGATCTCTCTCAACATTCCGACCCAGTCGGGGGTGCTGGAGTGAGCCCTTCTAGTGGATATTTTTCTTTCTGAGCAAACACCATTAGAGAGAGCCACCACAGGGCGACACGTAGCGGAGTCTTCTGTAGCTGGCAGTAGAGAGATGATGCAAATGTCTAAGTGGACCAGGCCATCAGGTGGGAGACCCCAGGATACAGGTTCGATTGTGCGGGGCATACGAGACAGATCCAGCTATATGAGGAGTAGGCAGTGTTATGCGTGCGGTGGGCAGGGTCACATGGCACGTGACTGTCTGACCTGCCGTACAGACGATCAACGGATAGTTGAGGAGCCACCCAGGTTGAGGCAGAGGTTTGACCGTGGTGGTCCTCTAGGAGTAGGCAGATGTGGAAGAGGAGATGGTCGAGCAACAGGTAGACAGGAGCAGGACTAGCTCCAGGCATAGAGGCCTTTGTTCATGATGATTCTAGCTTCGTTTATGTCATTGTTTTTGGTTGCTTTGTGTCTTTTTACATTGATATGGAGTAATAAAAGACACTTGTCCTTGTGAAATTTTCTTTCCTTCCTTTTTGTGTGGTTGATACTGAGAGATTCCGGTTAAAACCGTTGACTTGACCCTCATGTTTGAGATTCCTACTGGAGGAGACCTAGTGACCACACACTGATGCCGACAGTGTGACTCAATCCTTGGAGGTGAGAGTAATGGTTGGATCTCTTGGTAGTAGCATTGAGGCATTAAGACACCATCCATGGCATGAATTAGTACTGATCATGTCGGGATTGACTGTATTAGGAAATGGGCGTGGTTCATCCATTGGATGAGACCGGATTTCTCTTTTCGGAAAAGGATAAATCTTAGCAGCTCTTGTAGGACGTAGGTGAAGAAGGGTATAGATGAGTTCTTTTAAATTGGATAGTCTCACCAGTAGTTCATTGGGCGAACTCTTTACCGTATAATATGACCACTAGAGTCTCAGGTATATCTTCTCTCAGAAGGACCTGAACCTGAGACAACGGTGATGACTTGAATTCCTCCAGGACTATGACCTCGAGATAATCTATACTCTTGTAAAGGGGAACGATGTAGCTGAAGCTCTCAGTATGATAACAGACATTTAGCTGCTAGGGGATGCGACGGGGCAGCTGGCCGCGTTGCGGATATCCTTTGTGGATCAGGATGGAGCAGCCTTTCTACAGTCTCTCACAGTCACTTCCCCACTTCTTCAGCGAGTCAGGGAGGCGCAGCATGGGGACACTGACTGCGAGACACGATGTGCTCAGATTGCCTCAGGACAGGCACCCGAAGGATTTTCTGATGGTGCGGAGCACGTCATTACTTTCAGAGGAAGTACCATGGTACCAGTTGAACTTTAGGAGGAAGTGTTGTAGGAGTTCCACACACCCCCTTTAGTGGTACATCCAGGAGTGGTAAAGATGTACTAGGACCTTCGATGACAGCACTGGTGGCCAGGTATGAAGAAGGCAGTAGCAGAGTTTTTCTCTTGATGCCTCACTTGTCAGCAAGTGAAGGCGGAGCATCAGGTACCAGTAGGCTTGGTTCAGCCTTTAGAGGTCCCAGAGTGGAAGTGGGACAGGATATCAATGGATTTCCTGATGGGGCTTCCACATACATCTAGAGGACATGAATCTATCTAGGTGATTGTGGACCGACTCACCAAGTCAGCCCACTTCCTACCGATCAGAGATCAGGGCTCAGTAGAGAGCTTCAGATTCCTCTACATACAGTAGATCGTACGGCTTCATGGTGTTCCATCGACGATCGTCTCCAAAAGATATTCCCATTTCACTTCCCAGCTATGGAAGGGGTTTCAAGAGGCTTTCGGGACGCAGCTTCACTTGAGAACCACCTTTCATCCTCAGACGGACGATCAGACTGAGAGGACCATTCAGAATTTCGAGGCCATGATCTGCGCATGCGTCCTTGACTTTGGTCGCCGCAGGGAGAATCACTTACCCTTTGTGGAGTTTGAGTACAAAAACAGCTACCACTCCACCATCAGAATGTCACCTTACGAGGCACTGTATGGACGACCTTGTAGATCGCCTCTATGATGGACTGACCCAGGTGAGTCAGCACTTGTAGGACCAGAGATGGTCCAGGCTATGATGGAGAAGGTGCAGATCATCCAGGAGAGAATGAAGACTGCACGGAGCAGACCGAAGTCCTGTGCTGATAGGAGACGGAGACCACTGGAGTTCGAGGATGGAGACCACGTCTTCTTATGGATCTCACCTCAACAAGGTCTACTTAGATTTGGCCAAGGCGGAAAGTTATCTCCATGATTCATCAGACCTTTTTAGGTCCTCAGTAGGGTAGGCGAGCTGGCTTACCGCCTGGCCCTTCCACCTTAGTTGCATCGGGTGCAACGATTTCTTCCACGTATCACAACTGAGGAGATATGTGCACGACCCATCCCACATCATCAACCACAGGGATCTGGACATCGATGACGGGGAGAATTTAATGGAGGTCCTAGTGGAGATGGAGGATCGACAGGATCAGGTCCTACATGGATGGTTGATTCCTCTAGTCCGCATTCGCTGGCAGCACGGGAACCTCATGAGATCACATGGGAGCAGGAGGCTCAGATGCGTGCTTAGTACCCTCATTTGTTCACTTAGTTTTTGTAGTAGCTTACGGGGATGTACAGCCCTGATGTGGGGATAATGTAAAGACCTGAAAATTCTGTGGAAATTTTTTTCTTAAATACATGGGAATTTTATGAGTCTGCAATTTCTAACGGCACCTGATTCCAAGGCCTGGTGTGCCCGAAATCAATTTCTGAAGTTTTGTTTGGGTACATTCAGTAAACGTACGTGTGGGATTTTATATCTTCTGAACCGGTGCTTGGAATTGAAATCTGAGGGCACCATTGAACTCGCAGCGCTGTTATTCACATAAAGAGGCCTTTACCGCAGTTGCATTTCAACGTGAATGGAAGTTATAAATTGGGGTTACAAATTAAAATTAAAAATAAAATAAAAATGTGTGTGTAACACATTTTTATTTGAAGGGTGGTTAAATTCTCTAAGTGGAGGTTATGGGTGGGGCCCACCACACCCTAACCTCCCTTGGGAGGATATAACAAAGGTGGGGGCCACTAGTTTAAACTTTCCTTAAACCCCCCATGTTACTCTCAATTAAATTTTAGAGGGTCTCTTAAACTTCCCTTAACTCCTTAAACCCTTGGACTTCTCCTTTATGGTGCCAACACATTGAATTAATGTTTTAATTAATTGATTTGCATGTTTGAGTTATTTTGAATCGATTATGCCAACATAATAATATGTTATATATTATTATGGTTGGAGTTGGCATAATTTGGCTTATGGTTGGGAGATTTGGGAGGAACTCTTGGAGGAATAATACCCTCTCGATGAAGAACGCCATTTTCCACCGAAGAATGACGACGCGACTTCTTTCTTCAACTGGGGAAAGAAAGTGAGGTGACGCCCACGAAGAACGCCCATATTATTTCCTCTTCCTCAGTGTCAAGGGAGAAGATGACTCCCATGAAGAATGTCGACAACGACAACGTTTCCCCCCCCCCAATGTTGATGGAATGACATCTGTCTTCTGTGACAACCATCTTCCGCGACTCGTCAACGTTCATCGACGAAATGCGAGGTAGGGGGTTGTTTTGAGTTTTTTATAATTCCAAACTTCGTCGTTCTAATTACAAAATTAGAATTGCCAACTGTTAACGTCATAACGAGATGGGTTCGGGCCACACGAACATGGCCCGAACCACCCCCATACTTGTTGATCTTAATGAAGACGGAGGCGGAGCCGACAGGGAGAGGTGTCATTGCACCGCACCGGAGAAGAACCGTAGAGGATGAAAAGGTGAGGCACCGTCATGCCACGCTATAGAACCAAAGGCTACGGCCAGGCCGGGCCGCGGCGGTGGTGGACCGGCGCCGGTACGCCAACCCTATGGAGAAAAACCGCGGCCCACATTCATGGGCCTCTCGGCTGGAAGAACAGGCCGGCTACTGCAAGCCGGACTAGAAGACTGCGACACCCGCAGGTGCCGCGCGGAGGAGACACGGCCCGTAACCACGGGTCGCTCGGTGGGAGAACTAGACGGCTGCCTGCCATCTAAGCTAAAGGATCACGGACCGCTATGCGGGTTGTGTGCGCTGGGAAGAACCGGCTGGCTATGTCTGGCCGGGCAGGGAGAGGCAGCGCCGCCGGGCGAACCGAACCGACCCGCTCCGCAGACCGGGTCCGTAGGTGGGTTGCGCCCCACCAGGTCGGGCCGACCCCTTAGCTGGGTTGGACCCGCCGAGCCAGGCTGGGCCGACCCCTCAGCTAGGTCGGACCCACTGAGCCAGGTCTGGCCGACCAGCCACAGCCTACTGGGCTTTTAGGGTTGGGCCCGACTTCGCTTAAATGTGAATATCTTCATGACCGCACGTCTGAACGATGCGTCGTATATGACACTAGGATCCACGGGATGAGGCGGTACTTTTTCGATACACTAAGTTAGATTTGGAAAACTTTGGAAAATGGATTGGTTTGGAATGAGCATAAATCCAACCGGGCCCCTCGAATATAAATGCTAATAACTCACAGACCGGGCGTCTGATTGACGTGTCGTATGTCGTGTTGGGTTCCTTATGATGAGACGGAACTACGGGATACATCAACACAGGACTTTGTGATAGTTGATGTATCGACACTTGACTGGAGGTGTGGACCATCCCAGAATCGAGCGTGCTATGTGCGGGAACCCTAGCACTGGCTGTGATGACTACTATACCAGAATCCTCCATGGGTTCGATAGCGACGACTACTGTACCAAAATCCTATGTGGGTTCGTCGGTGATGACTTCTGTACTGGGTTCCTCCATGGGTTCGACGGTAGTGACTTCTGTACCAAGATCTTACGTGGGTTCAACAACGATGACTACTATACCGGAATCCTCAGTGGGTTCGACAGCGACAACTACTGTACTGGAATCCTACGTTGGTTCGACAGTGACGACTTCGGTACCGGGATCCTCCGTGGGTTCGACAGTAGTGACTTCTGTACCAGGATCCTATGTTGGTTCGACAGCGATGACTACTGTACCAGAATCCTACGTGGGTTTGACAGTGACGACTTCTGTGCCAGGATCCTACATGGGTTTGACAGCGCTGATATTGTTCCAGGATCCTATGTGGGTTCGACAGAGAAGATGATTCAAAGGCTTCATCTAATCATCTCTACCCCTCTTCATGATTTGTATACCTGTGTGATATGAGTCATGTATTTCAACCATTATCAATGTGGCGATTGAATTTACTTCTTTTATGGAATGGTTTGTGCTTGGGCTCAAGAGTTGGAGTCGGACTGTGATTGATAACTTAGGTATATGTATGGGCACATACCTAAATAGGGTTGGTTGATACTTTGTGATTGTATATTTCTACTGTGGTTTATCCTTTGTAGATTTTGTGAGACCTTGAGGGTATCTAAGTCCCTACTGAGTATCGTTATACTCACCACTTTACGGTCTATGCATGCACCTCATTGTGTTGGATGCAGACGACGAACAACGCTGACCGAGTCAGAGTGTACGAGGACTGGACGATACCCGAAGGTGGAACTCACGAAGAGTCGGTACCCGGAGGATACAGAAAGATGTGGAGCACTAAGGAGGCTATCTGTACCTACCCTTCAGATAGGATCTGTGGTAGACGATCCAAGATATTCTAGGCACCTTCCACCTGTTTGTCTTTTTAGTTGTACATGTTTTTCCTTTCCTTGTACTTTACTATTGGGCTTGTATTTCTGGCCCTTGTACTTTCCATCACTTCTTCTATATTCAGTTTTTACTTAGAGTTTTCTTCCACTTGTTCTCTGGTTGTGTTTGTTTTTAGTTATAAAGGCAATGCCTTCCTAGTATAGGGATTTACGCCTTTGGTGCTAGTTGCTAGCCCCTGGCCTATGGAAGGCGGGCTTAGGGTAGTTACGACATGAGCCCCGGGGGATGGGTCCTGACAGTATATTTATATATGGAAATAATGTTTGAATTTTAACAAGTGAAATCTAGTTCTAAATTAGAAGGAGATTTTTCACATTAAGGATCAAAATTTTGAGATAGGTTTCCAATAATATACAACCCTTTTATTGAAGAAATTACATGTGAGATATGTAAAGAATCTAGTTATAATTTTAAATCATGTCTAACCATTCATCCAATATAAGAAGAAGGCCTTAAAATATATAAAAGTTCATTATTCATGAGGGTTGTTAAGAAGATAATTTCTCTACACAAAGTATAATAGGATGTCTTAAAATCCATGATCCCTCAAAAAATCAGTTTTTTTTAAAAAAATATAGTATTATGAATATTGGAGAAACTTGGTTGAGAAAATACTATCAAACTTGTTGTTAACATTGAGGAGAATAAAGACCCAAATTATTACCCTAAACTTTTTGTGTTGTATTTATTCTTATAATACATGTAATTAAAGGTGAATCATGATCTTTGGGGGGATGAGGTAGCATATAAACTTTCAACATTAGACAACATTCTTTAAAGAAGTTACCATTCTGGAACAATTCCAAAATTAGTATACTGAGAAGTCTAATCAAATTATTATCCTTGATAAAGATGGAATATTTTTTTGTCGTATCATGGATAATAAAATGAAGAAGACACCATTATGACTTGACCTCAAGATTTTTATTCTAAACCACATGAATTGAAGAATATTATCTTTGGTGAAAATTTGAATGTTTTCATGTCTGGAAAGCCAGATGAAAAAGATCCATTTTGCTATATTCTCAACATAAAACATCATGTGATTCATCTTTTGAAGAGATAAACTATTATGAAGATCATAAGAAGTGTCTCCTTGAAGGAGATATGAGTGAAAATTGTTGAAAAACATTCAAGAATTATCATTTCATGAAAAAACTAATTATTCTGTAACAATCTTCAAGAATATTTCATTAACCAATAATTTCATATTGATTGATTTTGATGGTGAAAATTTATAATAATTGGTATTTTTTATGTTTCAAAACCAATAAATATATGAATAGTTCTGAGAAAGATAAATTTTTATCATTTTAGTTAATAGTTGGTATCAATATCAGTTTATAATGGATAGCGTTGTTGTCTAGATCAATCTATCTTTTTTCTACATCGAGAAAGGATCAAGTAGACATAGAGTATAATGGTTTATGGAACATTTATTAAGTATTAATTGATACTATACTCTATAATAACTTTTTATTTCATGTGAATAAGGGGGAGAAAAAGTGAAATAAAAGATAAATGAGAAATGTGAAGAGAATTAAATATATTAAAGATCATATATTTACATATCATTTCATGTGAAATTTAAAAAAATACAAAGGTAGAGATTATTGATACCACTTTATTTTTTTTATTTATTACCGATAGCTCTCAAAAGATGTCAATATGATATTAGGATGAACAATAATAGATGTTGAATGAAGATGGTGATCAAAGAGTTTTGATTATGAATTATGAGTAATTCAATTTTGAGATCCCATGAATTGTGTCTAATCATATTCAGTTAAATAAAATACATTATAGAATATTAGTTTAAAGCTACATATCATTATTTTCAATGGAAAAAAGAAAATGGAATGGGTTTATTATATATATGTGGGTATTTAATATTTTATTTTTTATGGAGAATAATGGTGGAAAAGAAGAAAAATATGAGGATAAATATAGGGTTTGTAATTAAAATATATGAAAAGAATATAGTTCAACTTAATCTGGTGATGCAATAGTGAGATTTTCATGGGGTGTAGACTATGATACATGTAAATAGAGATGGTTTTAAAGTTCATCATATATGAATAATAATATAGGAGTTTGTCGATGAATTATGAACTTACATAAATATATTGGTGACAAATAATGGGGAATTTGAGATAATATAACTTGAATGAAGAAGCTTGAAGTCTTAAGAAATATAATGATATATGAACATGATCTTTGTGAAGGAAGAATATTAATTTAGTCAATGCAATGTAAAGTGTTATTCAAAAGACAAAATATCATGATAATGGTTATCGTGATTCTTTAAATGAGTATTTTTATGAATTTTTAAAGAAATAAAAAGGTCAAAAAATGGTGAACATAGTGTTTTGTTGCTAGTGGATAAAGTATGGAACCACATACAAAAACTGAAAATCTACATATAATTTTTTCCATAGAGAAGAATATACATACCCAAATGGTATGTCACATATAAAAACAACCATGTAGGAAAATATGTATATATATATATATTTGGGTTTTCCTATATAGGATAATCCATATACTCCATTGTTGTTGTGTATTAAAATTCCAAATCACATGGGTGTTTTGGCCAATGTAAGAGAATGAAATGATGTAGCCATATTATACATAGCTAAATCCACATATGAAACCAGGAATTATCATAAGGGAATTTTATTTACATGTTAGGTGAAATTCCATAGGTTTATATATTCTGAGATTTGAGGAGAAGTATTTTTTAAGATGGTTCATTATGAACTAAACTCCAATGATATTAATATCATTATATGGATTATCATGATCCTTGGTTATTGAAGTTGAAATTGAAATTTAGATGATTCTAGGTAAACAACAATTAAATGAAAATATATATCATAATAATTCTCATCGGGATACAGGATATTTGATGAATGTTTTATGAGAAATATTTACAGGGAAATATGACTGAAAATGAAAGAGATTTTATTTGGGTAGTTTAATGAAGGAAGAGGAATAAAAAACTATGGGTTTTGTATCACAAATAAAGGGATCCATGAATGCAAAAAATTAATAATTAATATATTCACATTAGTACTATTTAAATATGTAGATTTTGTAGAGTGAAGGATTCATGGTATTTTTATATATGGTGGATGAAAATAACTGGGAATACTTAGGTGTGAATTGGGTTTTGTGGAAATAATTAAATGGAATAATTATGAGTATTTAAGGATTTTTAAATAGGAAGATCTAAAGATTTTTTAGATACCATAAATCTTGGTAATTCAAACTGATTAATTCGCATGGTATTTTGAATATGGAATAGTGTGAAGAAATATAATAAGTAACTAATGTTGGGGATATTATTATATATAATAATGGTCTAATAAAAATAATTAGAGGGAGAAGTTTGAAACTATGATTCAAGATAGAATATTTTTATGTTAATAAGAAAAATATTTGACTCAATATTTAATATTCATTCATGTTTTCATTTGAAGCTAAGAAGAATATAAAAAATTAAAATCATACACACTGAATAATAAGAAAAAGATATAAAAAGGGGGAAGAAGAGACGAGAATAAGAGAGTGTTGTGCATATCTATTTTCATAGGAAAGAGAAAAAGGTGAATAAGAAAGTATAAGATAAGAGTATTTTGTATTTTTGTTGCATAATAATAAGAATAAGAATAATTTTATGAGTTATCCTTGAATTTTATAAGAATAAGGAGGTTTTTCATTTTAGTTTTCATACAAATAACATAAGGAAAGTGTAGAACTTAGTCTTGTATTTGTAAAGAGCGTGTTTACCATTATACATACAAAAGAATAAGTGTTTCTTGAATGCTATTGTGAAAGTAAAATAAGAAGGATAATACCTAATAAGTTCACCAAAAATAATCATAAGGTGTAGGAAAAACCTATGTGAAAAGAATCACTAAATGACTATCTAAGAGACTATAATTCAACATATTTTTTAAGGATATACCCTACCAATTTTAAACTCACTGATTGTTTTTAGTTTTTTATTTGGTAATGGACTATTTCATGATTACACTAAGAAATAACCTTTCTTATTTAAAGGTTAACCTTTTAAATATTTTGTCTTATATGTGTGTCTGGTGAAAAATTAAGGAGAGGTAAGTGAAAGAGACAATCAAGATCTTAAGTGGTTGAATAAAAAATGGGATAAAAATATTTAAATTGATCTAAAACTGCATAATCATTGATTCACTCCCCCCCCCCCTTATTAGATTTTACTTTTTTCAAATTGGTATTAGTACATGAGGTATTTAAAAATGAGTTGTGATAAAATTAAAATTTCATCAACTAATTCAAGGTTGGGACTAATTCATGGAAGAATCAAGAAAATCGGGAGATCATCTAACGTGTGGAGGAAGGATAAAGGGATTATTAGAGGCATGGTCTAGGATTCATTAATAGATAATTATGAATAATAAAATATAGAATCAAGAATCTTTCTTGATAGAGAAGAACCACTTCCTTCCCCTTATTTTTCCTCTAATATTTCTCTATTATTCCATACTTATATGGGATTCTTGTTGTTAAAAACATGTGTTATACATAAACTCTTTTGGGGAATGCAACTTTTATTACTTATTTCTTCATTTATATTCTTGATTTCATTTTTCTAGTATGAAATTCATTATTTTGATTATTTAAACTTTGACAAGTTCTTAATTTTTAAAATAAATTAATAGATGAAAATAAATATTGAGACCTGTTTGATATCATTTTACCAGTTACAATATATCAATAGTTTGAGCACACGTTATTTTAAAGAATGAACATACATGGGTAAATTGTGGTTTTTCTATTGAATTAACTCATATTTCATTCTTTTCTATCTATTGAATTAAAACCCCACTCATAAAAAATTAATTAAGTATAACTTACATACTGAACAATGAATATAAATAATTTTCGTGATCAAGTTTGCATGCTCGTTAAAATTATTTCCAATAACTTCAATTTTTTATTAAAATTATTGAATTGAACCCCCTCTCAATCATCTTGGGCATGTATTATCCTCTAAAAACATTTCAATAATATAATTTTCACTATGTACCCACTTCTCTTGTTATTTATTTTTTACATTCATACTCATATTTCCACTATCACTTTTTAACTGCTTTCATAAGTTTGTAATTAAATAAGCCCTTAAAATGCATACCCACCTTCCCTTGGGTTCAAACATTCACTAATTTGTTGGTGTAGAAGTTTATAAATGGTATTTCTATGGATTTATTGATCTCTAGATTGATCATAGCTTGTACCTAATAATTGGGGAATAGATATTGTAATACAATCCCAAAACTATAAAACTTTATATTACCAAGGGGTAATTTCTCAAGACTATAAACAAAAATATATACATGTTATGCATGCCCAATCTGGATGATAAACCAATTAGTAATTTTTATAATAATCTTTTCTAGTATGGAAATATAGAAAACAAAGAACATGATTTAATAAATAATGGATTGGATTTAGAAATGTTGAATTTATCTACAACATATCTTAAATTTGAAAAAAAATCAATAAGAATGATAATAAAAAAATTATAAGGCATATGAGTAAAAATAAAATGGGTTAGAATATAAAAAATAGTTTAGTTTAATAATCACATTCACAAATTTTATAAAATTATTTTTAAAAATTTTTATACAAAAAACTATTTATTATTTTAGGCTTTAGTTAACCCCAAATCATTATTCAATACAATATCTATGAGTATGAGACAGAGAAGGGATTTACCTATAAAAAATAAATACAAAATCTTGCTTCTGGTTGAAAGAGGAAGAGTGAACCACCAGAAACTAACTTTACCAACCTATCAAAATGTATTTTAGGGATTTAGCACAATGTCATTAAGTAGAACAGATAAAAAACTAGAAACCATGATGTTACCTTAGATTCCATAGGGATAAGACTTTACAACATCCAAA
Source organism: Viscum album (assembly GCA_963277665.1). Classification (NCBI taxonomy): domain Eukaryota; kingdom Viridiplantae; phylum Streptophyta; class Magnoliopsida; order Santalales; family Viscaceae; genus Viscum; species Viscum album. Next base: position 449,525,898 of record OY728160.1, read on the forward strand.
TTGAAGGAAATATGAGAGATTTTATGAGTTTCATGAACCTTTGATTTCTTGTTATTGTGAGAAGATAGAATAAATAGGGAGATTAGATGAAGTTATAGCCTTTAACCCACTGAAAGAGAGATCTTAAGACCAGCTAGGTCCGTTTTAATCAATACTTGGAGGGTGATCCTAAAAGGATGATCAAGAGTGAAGAGGGGGCATTAGAAAGGTCCCAAAATACAGAAAACGGGGGAATTTTTTCCCTAAAATTATTTAGGGATATATTTAGGTTTAAAAAGATCAGAATTACCTTAATTAGGGGTACTTTTTGTTGGAGTTGGTGTCCTGGGAATAACTATTTTTACTTATATTACATGTATATTAAATTATTTGAATATTAATAACATATTATAACATATTTTTTGTTGTTCTTTAGGACTTTAATGTAATAATGTCCTTGGGTATCTGTATCATTGATAAGGTCAAGCAATTCCACACTATGATGAGAATATTAATGTGCTATGATGATATTCTTAAAAATAGTTTTGCGATGGGATAATTTTCTATAATGGGAAACATAAAATGTGACTGTAAAGTGTGAGTACACATAAGAAGATGTGGTTTATTCTTAGGAAGTTCACACATGGTTATCTACAAGATGGGAGATTATGAGAACATTCCCACCAGTAGGAATCCCACGTGTTTTTGTGTCATATTATATTCCTATCAATGAGTGTGTTTAATGGTCCAAAGACTTCAATTTTTTCATTAATTCATGTAAAGTTGCAAATTATCAAATAAAAATTGATAACGAGGTTGAATTAGTTGTTAAATTTTTATAAGATTCAATACTTTTAGAAACTTAACCTCTACAACCAGTTAAAGTTAATTTCCTTATCATAATTTATAAAATACTCATGCATGAAAAAGTAGAAAATAAAGTAAAGAAATAAATATTTACAAGTTTAAGCCTAAGTTTGAGAACCTACATCCCTTCCATATCCTCTCTCATGGTTCTATGGAAATTCACTATTAATAAGAAGTGAATACTACTTGTTCCAACTCATGTTTGACACCTTTTATCTCCCTGTAGGAATTATTATACTAACTCCCCTCAGTTTAAATTTTTTTATTATAAAAAACATAGTCAAAAAAATTATAAAGTATTTTTTTGATCTGTTCCATAAAATTTTCTAAGTCCAATGACCCTGATTCTAATAGAATTCAGTCTGATGAACACAATCTAATTAACTCAATCTGATTGACTCAATATGATTCTCTCTTTCTCAATATTCACTTTTAAAACTCTGTTCAAATTCCCAGTATGATCTTCCTCAATATGATATTCTCAGTCCGGTAAACAAAACATTTAGGTTTCTGACCTTGTTCTAAGATCTCAATCCAAAAATAAAACTTGACAAGAATTATGTAGCACTCCACCTTTTCCACACTCATGAAAAGTTGCAAAGTAAGAATTTATTTTTCTTCTATTTATAGGTGACTCAGATTATCAAATGGGGAGACTCAAAAACTTTTGATTCTTACTCAAATTTCAAAACACTAAAAATTACTCTCCTTTAAACTTCATATTTGACTTCTTCAAACCTTCTCAAGATTTCTCCAAGATCAGTCTTCTCATACAAACTAACTTTTCGTCAATATAATATAATTTCCTTAGCTTCAGCTTCCAATACTCATTATGATCTGACTTCCTTTCTTACCTCATTATGATGAACTTACTTAGTTGATGAATTAACAATGTCACAACACATATTATTGAAAACTTGAACTATCCCTTTGTTTCTCCTTAAGTAAACAAAACTCGTTTATAATATTCACACTTTGATAACTCGTCTCTGTCTGATGAAACATCATCAGTAACTCTGATCACTCTAATGTTCTAAATCCGATGTGTTATCAGTGTGAGGCATTCATTTGATGAATTGGTGTATATTACTAATCTTATGGATATGAATCATATCCTAGTCCGATAGATAGTCCTTCTCAAATTAAATCCAGTTAACATTCATTATTTGAGTTAGCCTGATGGAATCCTTATAATGATGTAATTCTAATTAAAATGGAATACTCATTATGATGGAAACTCTACTCTACAACTTTGAAATTATTAAGACCTCATCAGATATAACTCAATCAGACTCCTAATAAACTTTTATGTTTAGTACTTCTAGATTCAATATTTTTTGTATGGGTTTATGGAACTAATACAATCTATCTAGAGACCTTAAATAGATGCCATTTTTTAAAATCTTGTATCATGAGACTTTATCATGATTTATGAGAACTCCATTTCTTGAAAAGCATCATCTAAATTGAGCTAATAAAGTTCAAGAAATTTCTAAATCCTTGCATCACTTTCTTCATTAAACCTCTTAAACAACATTATGACTTTGATCAGTATGCAACTTCTAAATTTCTAATCAATTCCAATTCTGATGAATCTTGAACTTCCTGTTGATGGATCTGAGTCTAATGATGTATATAATCAACAAATTTACAGAACTTCTAGATCACATCTTCCTTACACCATTGGCATCTATTTTTTCTCAGTCTGAAAACCTATATCTGAAAAAAAAACTTTCTAAAAAAATTATCTCCCTTTATGTTTGGGTTCGAACATTCAAAAACTTTCATCCTTCTAAAAAAACTCATTCGGATGGACTGGGTCTAATCCTGAATAAAAAAATTACAAAAAGGTTAATTTTAAACAAATATAAAAGATTTTTTAAAACAAATCATCACAAATTTTCTACAATCACCACCTTTGGATTTGTTGACAATACTCGTTAACAACTTTTTTAAATCTAAAAAAAATCAAAACTCTAATTTTGAGATAAAACAAGGTTTTCAACCTTTATCAAAACACATCATTTCTCAAAACTGAGTGTCTTGAAACCACATTACTGGATAAAGTAATGTTTTTGAATGAATTACACCCCTCAGTGAAATTTTTTTTTGCATCCATGTAAATATAAACCCCCTCACTTTTATATTTTTATATTTTTCTTTTTCTCCCACTTTTATCTTTATCTCCCCCATTATATAATAACCACATATTCAGATTCATAAATAAAGATAAGTTAAAACATATTAAACATTACAAAGTTTTTAATTTCTCTCCCCCTTTGTTAACATAATTCAAAGCACAGTGGGAGATTTACTTATGATATTTATTAAGTAATTGGTGTATGCTCAAGATGATGTTTTACCCTCAACTCAACAAACCTTTATTTTGTAATTTCCTTTGTGAAGATATCATGAATTTGAAAATTCTTTGATATATATTCGAGTAAAACATCTCTCATATAAACTTTCTCTTTTTTAAAGTGAAACTTTATATCAATGTGTTTTAATATTGAATGTTGGACATGATTTTTAGAAATATCAATTTTACTATAGTTATCAAAAAGTATCTTCAATGGTTTAGAAAATTTTACTTTCAAATAATCCAGCTGAACTTTCATCCATAAAATCTGAGTAAAATCATGAGTAGCTGCAATATATTTTGATTTGGTTGTGCCAAAATCCACTGAACTTTTTTTCTTACTATACCAACACACACAACATTAAATCAATAAAAATGTTCCTTATTAGGTGGATTTTCTATCATTATAATCTTCAGCCCAATCGATATTAGTAAAAACATGAAACTTCATCTCATGATTTATTTTGTATAAAAATACATGTGAAGTTATTCCTTTGACATATCTATGAATTCTATTTATGACCAACATATTTGATTATTTCATATTACTTTTATACCTGGCACACAAAGTCACATCATAGAAAATATCAGGTCATGAGGCTGTAAGTTAAAGTAGAATTCCTATCATCTTTTTAATTTATTTCTAATTCGCACATTTTTCTAATTCATATTTACTCAAATTTATGCTCACAGATATAAAATTATAAAATTATTTGAATTATTCCATCCCAAAATTCTTTAACCATTCTCTAGAATACTTTTCTTGAGATAATAAAATGTACTTTTTTAACTTGTAAGATAAGTAAAAAAAGGTAATTCTCCCACTATTAACATTTAAAAATTCTTCTTCATTTCCCTAGAGAACTCATTAAAAACGTTTTCTTCCTCCCCAAAAAAAAATATATCATCCTCATAAACTATTAAAATTAGAGTTATGGATTCAACAAATTTTATATATTAGTTGTTATCAACTTTTCCTTTAGAAAAATTAATTATTCTCAGACTGCTATCATGTTTTGAATAATAGGAACATGGGGCTTATTTGAACCTATATAGGGCTTTCTTAAATCTACAAACCTTTTTTCATCATTATCAAGTTGAAAACCACAAGTTTGTTTGATGTAAAATTCTTCCTCAATCTCACCATTTAAGAAAGAGGACTTTACATCTATCTAATAATAGTTTTAATTTACATGTGCATCCACAGATAGAAACACTCCAATAGTTTCTAGTCTTTAAAATGGGGAGAAATTTTATTCAAAATATACACCTTCCACCTGTGTATATCCTTTACATACAAGTCTTTCTTTGTTTCATGAACCTTATCCATGCTCATTCGATTTGTTTCTATAAACCCACTATTTCTGATATCATTTTTATTTTTTGTTCGTGGAGCAGGTCCCCATGATTCATTTTTCTTAATCTGATTAAACTCATCATTCATAGGATCCACCAACTCTTTATATTGAATAGCTTATAAAACTGATTCCAGTTCAAATTTTTAGATAAGTGACAGCTGATTTTCTAATCACAACTTTCTTCTAGTATGAACTAGAGACTTCTTATTTCCAATAATGTTTTCAGACTCAACATGTTTTTGTAAGGTAGGAAATTTAAAAGTTTCTCTTCCATATGAACTTTTCTCGTCACATGATTCTATGTTATCTTGGTAAAGATGTATTGAATCACTTTCACTATCATGGGAAATATCCAGTTTATCCACCTAAGCATTCTCAACAAATTTTGTTAAGTAATTTTTATTTTCAATTACATTAACATCGTATGAGTCCACCAACCTTTGTAAGAATTTGTTACAACATTTGTAACTTCTTTTATTGGGTGAATAACCCATACAAGTTCATTCCTCGCCTTTCCCATCAAACTTTCTAGGATCCAAATTTTTTATTTTAAGTAAACATAGACTTCAGAAAATGGTGAAGTACTTCAATGAATGTTTTTTTGTTATACCACATTTTTAAGAATTCATGTTGGTTTACTATCTTAGAAAGCATATATTTTTAAAATGTACAGTAATGATAGTAGCTTATATCTAATAGAACATTGAATGTTGGTATTCCACTAACATACTTATTCCCATTTTCACTAAATATTATTTATTTTTTCCACTCTATTTTACTATGGATTATAGGGAGAACTATACTGATGTTTTATACCATGATCTTCCATATATGTTTCAAAAGTATTGACTGTTAATTTGGTACCATTATATGTTCTCAACTTCATTATATAAACCCCCATTTATTTCTCAACTTCTTTTCTAAAAAACATGAACATTTCTACAACCTCAAAATTATGTTTCATAAACATGTTGTTTGTCATATTAGTGAAATAATTAATAAAAGTGATAAAGTATAAATCTTCTTTTGTGCATTTATGTCTCATCGGCCCACATAAATCATAATGAATAAGTTCAAGAGGTCTTGTATACTGAATCTATACTCTCTTATGACTTTTTTTAGTCATCTTCTTTTTTAAAAAGTAACACAAAAATATTCATCTATTATTTTCAATTCTAGAAAATAACAGACAGAATGAACTTTAGAAAGTTTGTCCATTTTTTTCAAGGTTCCCAAGTCATTAGTGCCACAATTTTCTTTCATCTTATACACTCAAGTAACATGAGTTAGAAAACTCTTCAAGTTGAAACAAATTACCACTATTTATTTCCCCTTTTGTGATAAATTTTCCATCTTACATACTTCTGATGATATAAGAATATTTTCTAAAAATCACTTATTTTACATAATTAAAAAGTTTAATTACACTAAGTAAGTTATGTTTTATTGCATTAATAAATAAAACTACCTTAGATTTTAAATTTTCTGCTTCAATCTCATTCGTTCTAATTCCTTTGATTTTTGAGGAACAATCATTACTAAAGGTAACTTATCCTCCATAATAATTTTCAACATGTTTCAATATTTTTATATCACCTATAATATCTAAATAAAAACTAAAATAAAGAATCTATGGTTTATTCATCTTAATTTATTTCAAAGTTGTCTCAACTATAAAATTTATTTCCTCAACTTTTTTCATTCCTGGTTCCTTTTTTAAATATAATAAGAAACTTGTTTCAAAAGGAGTTTCATACATATTTTTTCATGATAACCAGCCTGATCACATCTTCCATAAATTTTTTCTGATATTCAAATTGATTTTTTGTTGTAAATTTTCTAACATATTGAGTTTTTTCTTTTCTAACTTCCTATGGTTTAGGAAAGTTACTCATACTTTTTCCACTATGGCTTTATCTTTGTTCAAAGCTTCTTCTAAGAAGTGAAAATTTATGACAAAAATTATAATATCTATGCCCATACATTCTAAAACACATGAAATACCCATCAAATATTTATTTTTTATTGAAGAATGATCTTTCTCTATAGAATCTTTATTAAGGTTGATAAATTGTTTCTATTCTACCATACTTAGTAAATGTAAAATCATTCCTACTAAAGAATTTTCAACTTTTATAGATGTCATAGGTTTCTGACATCGCATCTCAATCCAAAATTTTCCTATACTTTTCTTATCAACTTAAATTTTAGAAATATTGAATGAAAAATTATTTTTTATTAGTGATAATTTCACTAGATTCTTGACTTGAGTTTTCTCAAAAAAATTAGAAGTCTTAGATTTTACTTCCAAGTATTTGTTGAAGTTTTCATTCATCTTCCTAAATGTAATTTTGGACTCAAGAGATTTTTCTTGAAAATTGTAAACTTCTTCTTCCTTAGCTTTAATATTCTTACTAAGATCTTCAACCATCTTTAGATATTCATCAATTATTAGTTTTTAACTTTAGATCTCTTTGGTTTAGTCTTCTTTTTGGTTGATGAAATATTTTTCACCTTCAATAAATTTTCCACTATTTATCTTTATCATTCTGACTTCCTTATTTAGAGATTTTTTTTTCTCAAGACATGCAAGAAGTTATGTTATGATATGATACTCTCTATAAGATTCTTAACCTTCTTCTTCTTCACTATTTAAGGATTATTTTGTTTTCTCAACTTTTAAAATGAATGTTATAACCATTTATAAACTTTAATCTTCTGAATATATTTTTTTGTTGAGTCTTATTCATCTTTCTTACTCAACATACTTCTCTTGTTCCCAATAAAATTCATAAATTTTTTGGATGACTTTTATTCTTGATCATTTTTGTTCCACTTTTTCTATCGATGTTTTTCATCATAATAATATTGATATTCACTATATTTTTTCTTGGAGAAATTCATAACAATGTATTAGATTCCACCCTACTCAAAACATTTGATAGTAGGTTTACCTCTATACTTTCCTCTTATTCTTTTCTAGTTCTTGCATATAAGAGATATGATTTTTTTCATTCAACTCATCACCTTCTTTATCTTAGAACATATAAGGATCAACATCCTCAAAATATTATATTTTCATTTTTATCAAGGCTTCAAAAACTATTTCATCTTTAATATTATTTTTAAAAATTTTATTTTTTCTAATTTCATAGGAAAGAATAAAATTATTCAACTCATTAATATATAAATCATCTTTATCTTCAAAAGTAGGAATTTTAAAATAAAACCTATTTGAAAAGTTTCTTATAAGTTTCTTCACAATTGAAGAATCATCTAAGACATCTCTAAATCCTATAATATTGAAAAATAAAAATTATTTACTCTGGTAAAGTATTCATCAGTAATTTCTTCATCTCTCATTTCAATGTCTTCAAACTTACTATGCTAGATTTGTAGCTTTGATTTCTTCACTTTAGTTTTCCCTTTGAAAATACATTTCATTTTATCCCACATAATATTTTATGTTTTGAGACCCATCACCTTAATATAAACATTTTTTGATGAGGATATAAGGATATCATTTCTATATTTTCCATAAAATTTGATATTTCTCTTATCAGTAAAATTCATTGGTGCACCTTCTCAATATGTGTAAAATGAATTTTAGTAGCATCAAAAACTTCCAGGAAAAGATATAGAAGATAAGGAATCATCGTATTTTTTCATCCATAATAATATTTTCCATAAAATGTATAAATTCCTCTGCTATTGATAGAATTGATATTATCTATGATAAGGATTCAATAAGGGAGCCTAGATTTTATACCAATTGAAGATCCAAAGGATCAAATAACAACTGATTAGGGGGTTTAATTAGTTTTTAACTTTTTATAAGTTTCAATAATTTTCAAAACATAACCCCTGTAACTTGTTAAAATTCATTTCCTTATAATATTTTAGTAAATATTCATGCATGAAAAAATATGAATGAAAGTAAATCACACAATATTTATAAGGTTCAACCTCGGTGTGAGAACCTAAATCCTTTCCATAGCCACTCTTGTGGGTCTATGAAAATTAAATATTAAGAATAAGTGAATACATAATGTTCCAACTCTTGTTGTTCACCTTCTATTTTCCGATATTAATGATTATATTGAATCCTATCAATTTATAAAGTTTTATTATAATAAATTGAGCCAAAAAAAGTATAAAGACTTTTTCAATCTTCTCTAGAAAAATTCCTAAGTTCGATGAACCTATTTCTTATGGCATTCAGTCTAATGAACTCAATCTGATTCACTCATCTCGATGGACTCAATACGATGCTCTCTTTCTCAATATTCACTTTTTAAGCTCTACTCAAATTATCCATTTGATCTAATTAAGTCTGATATTCTCATTCCAGTAAGCACAAATTTCAAGTGTCTTACCTTATTCTAAGATATCAATCTGGAAATAAAACTTGATAGTAATTATGTAGTGCTCTTCCTTTTCCTCACTTGTGAAAAGTTTCAAAGTAATAATTTATTATGCTTATATTTATAGGTGACTTAAAATATCAATGTAGGGAAACTGTAAAACTTTTTTTTGCTTACTAAAATTTCAAAACTCTAAAAATTACTCACAATTAAACTTAAAAATTTAACTTCTTCAACCCTTTTTAAAATTTCTCTGAGGTTAGTCTTCTCAAAATAACTAAATTTTATTTAGTTTGATATAAATTCCTTAAATTCATATTCCTATTCTAATTGTGATCTGACTTTATTTCTCATATCATTATGATGAACTTCCTCAACAGATGATTTAACGGTGTCACAACTCATCTGATTAAAAAATTGAAATCTCTATTTGTTTATCCCCAAGTAAACACAACTCATTTATAGTCTTCACACTTTCATAACTGATTTATATCAAATGGATCGGAATCATAAAATTTGATCACTCTGATATTCTGCATTCAATGTGTTATCAGTGGGAGGCATTCATTTGATGAATCAGTGAATGTTCCTAATATGACGGATAGGTGCCTTTTCCTGGTTTGATAGATCTTGCATCTCAGATTCAGTCCGGTTAAAGTTCATTATCACAGTCAATTTGATGGAATCCCCATAATTATGGAATTCTCATTATGATGGAATTATCATTACTATGGAAACTCTACTATGAAACTTTGAAATTCTTAAAATCGCATAAGACATAACTCATTAAAAATCCTGAGAAACTTATTTGTCTGGTACATCTATATTTGATCTTCGATTTCTAGGTTTCTGTAACTGATACAAACTATTCTAAGACCTTCAATAGCCTCCATTATTTAAAATATTTTATCAAGATAATTTATCATGATTTATGATAAATACATGCCATCAAATCATCATCTTATTTAAGGTTAGACAGTTTAATAACTTTCTAACTCTTGAAATCACTTTATTCATTCAACCTCTTTGGAAACATTCTAACTTTCATCAATATGGAACTTCTAAATTTATAATCAATGTCGATTCTAACGAGCCTTGAACTTCATGATGATAGATCTGGGTCCTATGGAGAATCCAATAAACAAATTTATAGAACTTACATCTCCCATATTCCTTATACCTTCTATATCTACTACTACCCAGTCTAAAAACTAATGTCTAAAAAAAAAATTATCAAAAATAAAACTTTTCTCCCCTTTATTTTTGGGTTCAAACATTCATCAACTTTAATATTTATTACAAAAACTCATTCTGATAGATTGGGTCGAATCCGGAATAAAAAAACATTATTTTAAAAAAATATTTGTCAAAAAATAAAAAAACTTTGTTAAAACAAACCATCACAAAGGTTCTTCATCATTTCATAACATGCACACTTAGATTTGATGACAAAATCCAGGGTGAAATATGTTCTCAATTAGGTAGGATATATTGGGTGAATCACAAATAACATGTTATTAATAGATAAGTCAAGGAATTATTTGTCTCTTAAATATTTATGGAATATTATATCTTGTTTATTTTATTGGAATATTACCATCACATTAAATTCCATGTTCGTGGTGGAACAACCTGTTTATTTTAGATATTCAAAGATATACATATCAAGAACATAAGTTTATGACAAGGATGTGAAACCTACCTGATGAGATATTATGATAAAAGGACTATATTATATAGTGATTGTTTGTTTGGGGTTTTCATCATTGATATATTAAGTTATTTTTCTTTGGGTCCTTGACCTATTACACAACAGTAATCTTGGAATTTATGTGATCCTATCCATTTCCAATGAAAAATAATCCTAGAGGATTACATGCTAAGTGTTTCCATTAATCTCGATTAAATTATTTTTGAATTTAATTAATAGAGTAAATATTATTCTAAAGATCATGTAATAATTTTATTCATGTTTTATCGATATATAATATTTATTGATGAATGAAATATTTAAATTAAATATTTATTTGTATATTCAACTAATTATGAGGAGGATAAATGGACCAAGATTGTGTTCATTGATAAATATTTATTTGCAATCTGGTAACTATTACTTATCATTGCACAGGTGGAAGCATGACATATAATAATATTATTATTTTTATGTGGCATGGGGTTTATTAAAAAAATATAACATTATTTAAATTACATCATGAAATTAAATAATTATTTTGAACCAAAATTTTAGCGCTATAAATAAACAGTTATTTCTATTGAGTGGATAGTTGAAAATTGTGAATAGAGAATCACTATGCATAATGGAATTCTCTCACTTTGAATTCATCCACTCTTCTTCTCAAGAATGAGAAGAACTCCATAAATATTAAAGGATCATAGAGCGGTCAAAATGAACAATGCAATACAATTGATCCATTTTTCCAGCACCCAGAAATCTATTGGAATTGTTTAGAGATCAAAGGAGCATGTATGGATCAACACTATAGGGATTCTAAACTTGAATCCTTATAACATAACAAAGGTAATTAGAAAGGTATTTTGAATGAAAAAAATGATTAATGAATAAGGATCTTAATCCCTAGTATAAAATTTTTTCCATATCTAAATAAATTAATTATAAATTATGTGAATGATACACTCATGGGGTTATGGGACATTTTATTTAAAATAAATTTTAAATATATCTCCCACCACCTAAAATTCCACTACACCTGGAACCAAAAAATTTTATTAATGTTGTTATGTTTCAAATTTATAATTATTTATTTGATTGTTGATCTATGTGAAATATTGGTAAGATTTTCATTTAATATTATTCTTTCATTTATCCAATTTGAATTAATGTGGTATCGATATATTAATCATTGTTTTTTAGAGTTTCATTTTTATAAAGTTCTATGAACAATTGAATAATAAATAGAGATGTCATTGGGAGGTGATAAGAATTTTGGCCGGTAAGACTAGGTTACATGAAGTCTGTTCAGAGTACACACAGTATACCCAGGTTCACTACACATAGACATGTTGAAGGATACATGGAATTCCAAGAAGTAACTATATGCAGTGTATTAAGTGTGCACTGCGAATATATCAAGCTAGTCTGGCATGCGGGTTGTCGAATTACGTGTTGTGTAACTGGAGTACACATCATGTAGTCTGCATGGTTTAGTGCTGAAATTTGTGCAATCCATGTGATCATAATACATGGTCAGACTATATGAGAATCACAACCTAGAGCACTAATTATATACACATCGTGTATATGGTGTACACAACATATAGTTCATCATTTTTTGTATCTGAAATACACATCTATCCATTAGGTGAGTTATGAAGACACACTGCATGAGCGATACATGGCATGTAGCTAGTCTATACATGTCATGTAGTTGTGACCAATGAACACCTCAAGTTCTTCGGCATGTTGTGTGGATACATGGAAAGAGTGATACAAGGAATGTAGTTGTCCTGTACACACCATGTTTTCTAGCCAAGGCACAAGTTCAAACCCTAAGCATGTAACTCGAGTACTTGAGAAATAGGGTATATGGCGTGTAACTGGTATGTACACTCCATGTAGTCTCACAATTAACGGTATATTTAAATTGCATTAAATTGAAAATATATAATTAAAATATTATTTTATTTAATGTATATGTTTTGTTTGAAAATTTAATAATGGTTTTAAATAATTTTAAATGTTCAATTAATTTATTGTGATAAATCTATAATAATTGTTTATGACATTAATTTTCCATGAATTCCATCAATATGGGTATCTCCAAATGAATTCGGATGGTCATTAAGATGAAAGAGAACTAACTAGTTAAATAACTAATTAATTTAAGTGTGTTTATCTAAATAATAAACAATGAATATAAATGAAAGTTAACCAGTTTTCTTTTTAATAAATGTTCCATGTATGACTATTCATGATCTTAACCAATACCTTTTTATGTGTTGGATGTTTAAATTTAATTTATTGCATGGGTTTTCAATTATTTAATATTAAATTAAATTTTATGTCCTATGAGTCATCCACCCCTCAATTATTTTGTAGGACTTTGATGACCACAATTAGTTATGTAATCTCCATTAACCAATCCTTTGGTTCTCCTCACCAGTGTGTGAGTTATAAATTCATGTAATTAATGGGGTATCTTAAGGAACATGGTGGTAGTTCATGATGGATCCATAATAATGCCAACTTAGGTGATACATAGGTGGATAGGTGGAATTATATAACTCATGAAAATACTGGTAATAGGATTTATTCCCTGAGGTCATATGCTTATTTATTTTACACTCAATAAATCTACCATTAGATAAGCTCATGATCAGTTCAATTATTATTTCTTTCTTTTTATCTTGTTCGTTATTTATTTTATGTATATAGGACCTCTATCACATAAATAAATGAATTAATTTGAAAATATGAAATTTATTTAAATGGATTATGCATAAATGTTTTATCAAACATGGTCAATTAATTAATTAAAATCCACTTAATATTTACATGTTATGTAATGGATAAAACAGGATAAATTTTATTCATAACAAATTAAAATCCCTCAAATGTATATTAATTCATACTCATCCTTCCACTACTTGATTAGGAATGAAATCCTTATAACTAATTGTTTGACCAACCCTTATTGGGACGCTTACTTTTAACATGGAGTTCTTACAAAGGTTATGGGTTGAATTAAGAATCTTACATCAAGATAAGTAGTCCTATATAGACTTGATGTAACTTGGAGGAAAGTGTTAAAGAAATCTAGGTCAGGATTTTAGGATTGGGGATTCCAGTCAACAAATCAAGGAGCTGCAAGCCCATGGTTTGAAAAGATCGGCCTACCTAAACAACTTCAAGAATCTTAACTAACCCTCATTGTGGTTATGTTAAGGGGAATATAAATCCTTTCCACTATAATGTCTTTGTAACTATACATTCTGAGTTCAATGGTGAGATATATTGAGACTTGATAAAATAGTGAGAGATTTAATAAAATTAATTAATATTATTATTTCTCACATAATTTTTAATCAATAAAAGTAATAAAAATATATTATTTTATAATTGTATAAAAAATGGAATTTTTTTCATTCACACTATTCATATGATCTATAATGGAGAAATAACATCTCCTCACTAGCAGTACCTTCCAGGAGTGGTTTATATGCCTTTGGGTTGTGCTACACCATGAATGGAAATCTTACATGCTAGGATCCTCAATGCATGATCTCTTTTCCAAGGAGGTAAGTGATAAAGAGTTCCTTGTCTATAAAAACATATTAATTACATAGTCAAAATTCAATGTTTGATGATATACTATATATCTAGTGAACTCATTATGTCTCACAAAAACATGTATGTTTATATATTTCTTGAGTATCTTCACGGTCTATACTAGTAGATAGCTATATAGAAACAATTTGTGATCTATAAGTCTCTTATTTAAATAAATCTTGGGGAGGGTATCCCAAATGGGCCTCATATATTCAAGATCATTGGCTACATTGAGCATGAATATTTTCTATGGTTTAAACACATTGAAGAACTAAGAACCAACCTTTCACTTAAATATTATTATTTTTATTCCATAGAAGAAATAGCATCCCTGCAGTGCCTTCTGGCCTAAGGAGGTTTGTAATAATGCAGGTTAAGGTCATCCCCCTGAATCAAATTCACCCCCTCAGGTTTAACGAAAGAGATGTTTGTGAGACAGGTAACTTTGAGGGATTGATTAGCCTAGGAAGCAAGGTGATCTGTGAATTTGTTCCCCTGCCTCCAGGTATGGGTAACCTCAATTGTGCTGGGGATCAGAGCTTCTAAAGGTCTATTGTAAATTTTAATATGAACAATATAGATAAGTCTCTCCTATATTTAATTACACTTCTTTAATAAGTAAATAAGTATATGGATCTCAAAAAAACATTCTTCCTTGTGGTGAAGAAATGGAAAGGTTAAGTAAAGAGATATAATACTGAAGCTTCTTCATGCCCATACAAGAACAGGATGATTGAGGGGAAAGATGGGGAATAGGATTTTGTTTGTTTCACATGTAGAAAAAATTCCCATTGGAACAAAAACTACACCCATCTAAATAAGTAAGGGGAATCTTATAGTGTGATTGTTTTTTAGTGTAATTTATATGTTTCTATACATTGATTATTTGATGCAGATTGTGGTGATAAAATATGTATATAAATATAAGAACCAAGTATATTCAAAATAATTGATTAGGGGAGGTATATCTACAAGCATCCAACCGAGTTAAACTTGCTACTATAGCTATTGGAGATTACCATCTTGCATTGCCCACTATAATGATCTTGTTTTTTAAAAATGGTCTATTCCCTTATGGTATATAAATGGACCATTGGTATTTTTAGAAAAATTAATACTTATATTAAAAACTTCATTTGGTCTGGAAGCATTTTTGAAAAGAAGCTTGTCACAATTCCTTGGAATTCTTGTTTTAAACCCATTGCTAATGGTGGAATTGGCATTAAAAATTTAAAGTTGTTCAGTGATGCTCTTCAGGCCTGCCTTACTTGGCGCATCATTAACACTTCTTCTAAAGCAAATAATTTTTTAAAACATAGGTTTTTCTCTAAGATTTCAAAAGGTAATCTGAATTTCATTAACTCTTCCATCTGGCCTTCCATTCGGGACTCTTATCACAAAATCATACAAAATTCTAGATGGATTATTAGTGCTGATTCTTCCATTAATTTTTGGTATGGAAAATGGTGTGGTAGCCCTATGATTTCTTTGTTACCCCCTAGAAATATTCCTAAAGATACTAATCAGTCTATAAAAGAGGTCTTACAATCTTCTGATTGTGATCTTCCTGATTTCATTAAGAAAGCTATTGAGAATTATAATTTTTCTTCTATTGGTGATTTCCTTGTTTGGGAACCTTCTTCTAATGGAATTCTAGATTCTAAAAGCTATTATAAACATAATTTATCTGACCATGAACCTAATTTTTCTTTGTTGAATCAATTTAATAAACCCTGGATTAAACCTTCCAGGCTTACCCTTATTTGGCGCATTGCGCACAATAGATTACATTTGGAAACTAATCTGCAAATCTTTGGAATTTCTCTTTGTTCTAGGTGTCATCTGTGTAACCAGCATAGGGAAGATTCCAATCAAATTTTTCTATCTTGTGCGACAGCCTCTGATCTTTGGAATTACATCTTTGATCTTTTTAATTGCAGAAAGCCCATTTATGATTCAATTCCTTTGTTTCTAAATAATTGCACTAGACATGATGCTTCCCTGTAAGTCAAAAATCTGTTTCTTGTGGCAGTGGAAGAACTCCTGCATGAACTCTAGTATGTTAGAAATGATCACATTCACAATAATCACTCTCTCAATATTAATTCAGGGAAGTCCTGAATTCTTCTTGTGATTCATGAATCATCCTCAATTCAAAAGAACTGTTGCAACAACTCAGTTGGTGATCTTATGATCCTTCGTCATCTTCATGTACCTAGAATTTTCCCAAAGCCTAAACGCTCCTTTGAAGTGTTCATGAAATCTATAATGCCAGGATGGATCAAAGTGAATGTTTATGGTGCTTCCAAAGGCAACCCTGGTCCTTCTAGTTGTGGTGCTATCTTCAGAGACTCAGCTGGTCAATGTCAGGGATGTTTCTTTGTTGGATGTGGTCACTCTTCATCTCTGGAGGCAGAAATGCTCGGAATCATTCATGCTGTTGACTTTTCTCTTCAAAGAGTTTGGAGAAATATATGGATTGAAATTGATTCAACCACTATTATACATGCCATCCGGAATGGCAACATCCACCTAGACTGGTCTCTCACCGCTCGTTGGATGAACTGCCTTAATTTGCTCCATGGGATTGACTATATAGATACTCATGCATATCATGAAGCAAATGTCGTTGTCGATGCTCTAGACAACAAAGGAGTCCATCAAAGCATGACTTGTATGGAAGCTATTCCTTCTAACCTATTATATCTTTTTGATAGAGATTGTAAAAAAATCCCTTCCTTTCGCATTTTGTAATCCTTTTTTGCTTATCAATAAATTATGCTTTGTTCTTTGACCAAAGCATTACCTTAAAAAAATGGATAGATTTATTTTCATTTTCAGTAATAAATGTTTCTTATTTAATAAATATAGATTTTGTTATGGTAAGGGAAATTTAAATAATGGTATTTAAGTGTTGGATTACATGAACCAAGTACTGGAAATCAATAATGAATCCATTTCACATGACTCATACCACACCCAACTATGTAATAATTGGTTTGGGAATGTAAAAAATTGTTTGACTAAATTACACAAATATGGATATATATTCTTTTGAACTAAACCCACTTGGTATATGTCATGCATGTTTACAATGAAAAATGACCAAATCCCTATTAAGTGGGAAAGGTGAGAGGGCCAAATATCTTCTTGAATTAAATCATACTGATGTGTGTGGACCATTTTATGTTGAACCAATTCATGTGCACTAATAATATATAACTTTTAATAATGATTTTAATAGATATGTATATGTCTATTGATGAGGTATAAGTCAGATTCTTCTGATAATTTAAAAGAATAAGAAAAATAATGTGAGAACTGGTTTGTTAAGAATATTAAGAAACTCTTCACAGACAATTTTGTAGAATATATCAATCAAGTATTCATTAATTATTTATGAAATTTTTGGATTCTATCTCAACTCAGTCCCCATGATACACTTCATTATAATAGTGCAATAGAAATGATGAATTTCACATTTTTGAGCATGGTGAGATCAACGATTATTCATGAACTTATTCCATTATCCTTTTAGGGATATTCGTTACAAACAGAAGCACAAATACTAAACCAAGTTCCAAATAAAGTGGAAGATAGTATAGAATACCAATTTTGGAGTGAAAGGAAACCTATGTTTCATTCCTACATGTTTGGGGTTTTGAATCATTTGTTAATGCCTTTTTAGGTAACAAACCTACACCTCTAGGAACAACGTGTACCTTTATAGGATACCCCAATGAAAAAATGGGTTATTACCTATATGGACCCTCAAACAAAAAGTTTACAGTGGAAAGAGATGAAATATTCCTTGAGAGGGAGAACATCACTAAAATAGATAGTGGGGGAAAGATTTACTGTGATTAATTCAAGGCTCAAGGTACATAAAAGTTGTCACAGAAACATTCTCCATAAAGCCTTATGGAAGAAGATTTTATTCCAAAGGAACAAGTGATGAGTGGGAGTATAAAATATATTATAGAACTAGAATGTTATGGTTTTCTAGTCACTGAAGATGGTGACTCATAATTAGTTGATAATAATTATTCTATAACCAACAAGCAGTAAGTGGCATTGGTTTTTCCAAGTGGTAATAAGTAATGAATTCCATGTACCAAAAAAAGATTGTATTTTATTAGATCATCTGATAGATGAAAATAAAATTTGTTGTAAATTGGTATTCAAGAAGAAACTGGACATATAAGAGAAATATGGTACCCATAATGCATGACCGGTTTTAAAATGGTTCAAAAATAATCAAGTCATTGAATACGATGGAACCTTTTCACCTATTGAAATGCTAAAATCCTTCATAATTCTAATTTCCATTGAATAATTTCATGACAATGAGTCTTATTAAATGGATATCAACATATAATTTCTTAATAGGAATCTTCAGAAATATTTCTATATGAAATAACCTAGAGGTATTATGACTCTGAAGGATTCCAATAAGATATGAAAATTGAAAAAATCCATTTATGGATTAAAGAATGCATCTATGTCATGGAACATTGGGTTTGATGAAGCTATAACATACATTAGATTCATAAAGAATAAATTTTATCCATGTGTCTATAAACAGTTTAGTGGGAGTTCAGTCATTTTATTAATATTATATGTTGGGGACATATTACTTATTGGAAATGATATATCAGTCTTAAAATAAGTTAAGGAATGGTTGAATAATTGTTTCTTCGTGAAGGAATTATGTGAGTAATTATATATTCTTGGGATCAAGATCCATCATGATTGATCCAAGAGACTTATCATCCTAATTAAAAGTACTTATATTGAAAAAAGAGAAAAGAGGTTCATTATGGAACAATCCAAGAGGGTATTTTTTCCAATTCAGTGTGGAATTAATCTTTCTAGAATAATGTGTCCTCAAACACATGGAGAAAGGAAGAAAAATGTGTTATAATAGTGGGTTCTGTAGAACCAACTATACAGTACTTTTTTATATCCATTTTCATGTATATAGTGAGATATGCATGTACTCTTACCATTATAGTGTATAAATTTATACATCTACTATTTAAATGGTAATTTCCATAGATTAATTGTTGTATCAAAATATTATAGAATATCCTACGCTATAATGAGAACCTCAATATACTATGACATTAATCATAAATATATGTACTATGCTCTAGATACATCATAATGACTAGAAACGGTTCATGCATGACTATCAAATTCTTAGGGCTCATAAACATTGATACTTTTTTCTCATGAATTTTGCGCATGGTGATCTCTGGTAGAGGAGGTCATTAGGGAAGACCCACCAATAAGAACACCACATGTTTTAAGTGTCACTGGGTTTTCTTATCTATGTACATGTGTATCAGTCTCCTGACTTAATATCATTATCAATGTATGAAATATGATTGTGTACTTTGATGCAAGGAAAAACCCATGATAATTAGATCATGGTGAGGTAGCTTGTGTTGGGTGTGTCATTGGCAGTATGTCATTGGTTGAATGGTCAAGATAGAATTGTTAACTTCTGAGTTAAGGAAGTAATATATCATGGGCCTAGTTGATCATGATGGTAGTACATTCATAAATCCATAGCCAAGGTAGTTAGAGGTAATTTCGTTTAGATATATCAACAAATATTAAAAAAATAAAAGTCCATGACATGAGTGTGAAAACTTATTTATGAGATATCTAAAGACAAAGAGATTATATTACATAGTGTGTTATCATAGGTTGGTTGTCATTACCATGAGTATCCATTATCTCTTTAGGGGCCTTGATGGGTTGCTAGACTCTACTCTTGGTCTGTGAATACTATTCACTGCTATCGAGTTAAGGGTCTAGAGGGTCATACACAATAGCATACTCAAGAATATTCCTTATTCTATTTAATAGGTATATAAGACATGGTGGGCCTCTCAATGAGTTATAAGTATTTTCTAAGTTTTATCGATCACCGATAATTAAATAAATTAATTATTAATCAAGTAAATAATGATTGGGTTGAATTTATTTATTAAAATTATTTATAAGGTTTTATTTAAGAATAAGAATTGATATTATTTGAATGAATATTATTTTAATATTCTAGGTTCATTTAATATTAGTGGGAATTATGACTTGAGTTAAATGACTCATTTTTAGAAAGTAATATATTTAATAAATATTACAAGTATGTGATAAAATATAAATAATATTAATGACATAGTTTAGTTTGTTATAATTATTTATTTATTCCTTATTTATTGGGAATTCCATTTTTCAGGGGTTGGGGAACCCTTTCTGGGTATTCAACACACCCACTATATAAACAGGGAGATATTTCATTTTCTAGGATTATTCATTTTTCAGGAATAATATCTTCTATATCCTCTTTCTTTTTAGAGAGAAAGTATTTCTATGAGTGATTGATCTAAGGCACCTTCGACGGATCAAAGTTTTGATATTGCGGTTATCATCATGACATTAAAGGATTTTTTGGAGCTCTGTGCTAGTACCTAGAATTCAATGAATGGTGAGAACACAAATTCTTATAGCATAAGTGGATGATCTAGAGCGGTTCATCTTCAGATCATTTGAGCAATGGTCACTGACAATGAGATATTTTTTGAGCACACTCTGATTCAAAACAAGGTACACTTTTCGATTTACTTTTGTTCTTTGTTTAATTCGCATGAGATCTTCAAGACCATACTAGGACTCAGATTTCTAAATGTGAAAAGTTATATCCTCATGAGGATTTAAAATTTAAAAAACCATAGCCCACTAGCTTCTACAGATCACCCTGATACCATCAATTGGTATCAAAGGGAGAGCATGAATTTTCTGAGATAAGAAAATTAAAATTTTGTTAAATCTGAGTAGAAAGTTTTAATTTGGTCCCAACGAATCTAACCATGTTACAATCTGATCTCAGGTCACAAAGTAATGGTCATCAGAAAAATATTTTATGGATCATTTGTGATTTTATTTTTGGTATTGAAATTTAAAATGTATATTTTTTATGTTATATTTTTATCGGGTTCCAATTTATGTCATTTCTCGATCACTGGCCGGACTAGTGGAAATCAGTCGTTGGAATTGTTATTTCCAGCTCGAAAATGATTCAACAATAATATGTTTTTAAATTAAAATAATTATTATATTATTAAAAAATGATATCATCTATAAAATTCCAAGCCAGGTTTATGAAATTTAAAATAATTCCAAGAGGTTGTGGTTGGAATTAATGTGGGATTAAGTAAAATATAAAAAAATAGCCCATGTTAGGAATTTGTAATGTGGTCAGAATACTAAAAAACTAAAAAATGATGCTTTTGTGGTGGAATCTTCTGGAAGCCCCTAAGGTCGGTGTGCCACTCCCTTTGGCCCACCTGGCCCTCCTCCACATCACAACAACCACTAATCATCCCCTATGGTGCTATGTTATTAACCTCCCCCTCATAAGCCCCTCGACCTCCTTTGATCAATGCCAGCACCCACCACCTCCACTGTCAGATGTTGTCATGGCCACCTCTAAGCCCACCCTTTATGGATTAAGTCCCCTTATCCACTAGCGATGCCCTTCGCAGCCATACTCCCCAGATCTAGGCCCAAGGTCACTATCCCCACCTCCAATTCCAACAAAACCTAGAGTAATCAGCTCTTCCCTCATTATAGGTGGTCCTAAAGTCATAAACCACCGATAGAGCCACTGTCATCCCCCATAGTGTCTCCCTTGATCTATGACCATTGTGGCTTTGCCTACACTGAAGGCTGCAATCAGATCACGCGCTTGGCCAAGCTCTCATCCACTACCTCATGGACCACCACCATAATCGACATGACCAATTCCTTATGGCCCTACTATGGGGAGATCCCCCGTACGGTAAATCCCTGTCCCAATTTCAGTTTCCTCAATTAGGCTATGTTCACCTGAAATCTGGTTCTTCCTACTCGGTACGGTCCAAGACAAATTTTCCCAACCCATAAGAGGTTAGGGTAGGTCTTCCATACCTAGAACACCCTCACAAGGGGTCTACAAGGCCCGAAATGGGAATGCACAGGTTCGACCTAACCCAGTTTGCACCTATATGAGGTTTCAAGGCCTGGATAATTATTTATATAATTAAAATTAATTTAGTTAAATAATTTAATTTTGTATTAAATTAAATTAATTTTTGGTTTAAAATAATATTTTAATATCCCAAAAATTTAATTTGATTTTATTATTAAATTAAATAATTTAATTTAATTTAATTTCTTTAATTAAATTTAAATTAATTTTGGGGCCAAATATTATTAAATTATTTGAGTTTAAATAATTCATTTAATTTAATTAATTCCTATGTACTTAAATTATTTTAATTCAATTTTATCGTGCTTTTAATTTTACCAGATGATTGGTCTTAAGCACTAACTATATATGTATATGTCTATTATTTATTTAATTAAAAATTTAATTGTTTATGATAATTTTAATTAACTAATACAGTTTGAAATTAATCATTTTTTATCATTTAATATATATATATAAGCTTCTAGATGTCTAATTTACCAGTCTATATTTTCTACTCCAGGACCCCGCCAAGATGAGGTGAAATCTAGACAAGATGTGGACACACTTTATAGGGACAAGATGTATCATGAGTGAAGCTAAAACACATCTATGATTCTTCTAGGTTGTGGTGTGTCCATTAAGTTTAAATGGATTAACCAATATTATATTTTCAAGGAAAGTTGGGTATTTATTTCATTTATGCATTTTCATAACAGTGAGAAACACATAAAATAATAAATAAGAAAAATGCATAAGGAAGTAATGAATGTTTTCTATTAATGTTCAGTTGTGATCATGAAAAAAAACTATGAAGAATAGTAATAGAAATGGATTCCATTTTTCTAGAAAAATAAAAAAACCCTCAAATAAATATTAATCCATAAAAACCTTCCATCATTTGAATTTGAACACAACCAGGTGTTTGGGGTTCTCAATCATCCATTGTTGAGGGTGACTCCTACTACTGGGGAGTTCTTATGAGAATGATGGAATGACTTAACTAAAATTTCAATAAAATGAGTATTTATATCAAGATTGTTTCAACTTCATAGGAAAGTGTTGATTAAATCGTATATTTTATTTTAGAAGCTAGGACTTTACTCAACAAATCGGGGAACCGTGAGTTAATGTGGTTGGAAGTCAAATTCCTACCTTAAAATCTTTGAGTAGTGGTGTAGTTATAGCTTCTAGACTATGAGGTGAGGTTCAAGGATCCTTTCCAATAGAATACTCAAGATATGAAGTATTTTGATTCTAGTATATAGGGTTCCTAGAATTCGAACAATCATAGTCTTTAAGAAGTTCCAACCATCTCCTTTGTCTCATGTTCAATTCATTTTGTGTGAAAATATACTAAAAACTATAGTGATCTGTGTATATATCACATTTCTCCCCATAAAGATAGTGCCTCTATATCTTCAGAGAAAAAATGACCGCATCCAGCTCCAGATCATGCGTAGGATAATTCAGCTCATGATTCTTCAACTGTCGAGATGCATAAGCAATGACTTTGTCATTTTTCATGAGGATTCACCCAATCCCTTTGAGAGATGAATCTCTAAAAATAACAAATCCTTATCTACTTGAGGGAAGATTTTACATGGGTGCAGTAACCAACCTCTTCTTTAACTCTTGGAAACTTTCCTCACACTCCTTTTTCCAGATGAACTTGACCCCTTTTCAAGTTAACTTGGTTAATGGATTATAAAGTTGTGAAAAGATTTTCACAAACCTCCTATAATATCATGTTAATCCAAGGAAACTTCGAATCTTTGTTATTACTATAGGTTGAGGCCACTCCTCTACAACTTTTGTCTTTATAGGGTCAACTGTGATTCCATCATTGATAACAATGTGCCCCATGAAATAAACTTGTTGTAACTAGAATTCATATTTACTGAACTTTCCAAAAATCATCTCCTTCTATAGAGTTTGCCAAATATCTCTTAGATGATCCTCATGCTCCTCACGACTTTTGGAATATATCAGAATATCAATAATAAAAACTACCACAAAGTTATCAAGGTAGTCCTTAAAGACTCTATTCATCAAATCCAGAAAAATAGCAGGTGCATTAGTCAATCCTAAGGGCACATAACAACAAACTCATAATGCCCATATCTTGATCGGAATGTAGTTTTTGGAATATCTTCTTTCTTCACCCTCAATTGATGATAACTACATCGAAGATCAATCTTAGAGAATAATTGAGCCCCATGAAGTTGGTCAAATAAGTCATAAATTCTTGGAAGAGGGTATTTGTTCTTCACTTTGATCTTGTTCGGTTCTCTATAATAAATGCATAGCCGCATCGATCCATCCTTCTTCTTCACAAAGAGAACAGGTTCTCCCTGATGAGGCACACTCGGTCGGATAAACCCCTTATCCAATATATCTTGGAGTTTTTTCTTTAATTCCTATAGCTCCATATTTTCCATCCTATATGGGTTCTTTGATATCGTATGAGATCCAGGTACGTGTTCAATGGAGAACTCTACCTCCCTCTCTGAGGGAGGTCCATGAAACTCCTCAGGAAAAACATCAACATATTCCTGGACGATGGGGAAAGTTTCTATCCTTAAAATCTCATCTCCTTATTCATCTTCACCGATCAACTACATAAAAAAGTATATATAGGGTTCTTATAGACAAAGATCAGATTGAGATATCTCTCCTTGGAAGATAACTGTAGGTTTTTTATTCAAGAATACTGAGATTTTCTTGCTTCTACATTTGATCTTAGCATTATACTTTGAAAGCCAGTCCATCCCTAGTATAATGTTGAATTCCACCATGGTAATGGCTACTAGATTTTTGAAAAGATTGTGCTCACTCAATTAAAAACTAGAGTTTCTAAACACTGATGATTCTTGGATAATCCCACCAGGAGTCTTGATTGATAAATCTAATTTTATCAAATTAGGGGTTGATTCTAAATTCTTTGAAAACTTGGAGGAAATAAAGGAATGCATAGAACTAGAATCAAACAAAGTACTTTCTAGCTTTGAGAGAACAACAATAGTACCTTCTACCACATCATTCAGAGCTTCAACTTCAGCTGTCGTGATAGCAAAAGCATAGCCTTGATTCCTTGGCGTGTGTTGATTATGATGGTGGTTCCCCTCCACTGCCCTCATATTTGGATAGTGATTGGAAAAGTGCCCACATTGTCCACACATAAAGCATTGGTCATAAGGTAGGGCCTGCACCATCTTCCCTTTTTCGTTAATGTTTGGAAGTTGAGTTTTTACCTCACTGCAACAATTCGTCTCAATATGTCCATCTCTTCTACACTTGTAGCATTTCCTGATCCCGATCAGGCAGTTCCCCGAATGCTTCTTCCCACATTTAGTATAGGTGGGATATTTCACTTTCTTGCCTCTTATTCTCTGATTAAAGGTCCTCTTTAAGCTGGGATCCATCTATCTCTTCTTTTCATTTAATTTGTGAGACCACTGAATCTCACCAAACTCCATTTTATAAAAATAATTTTCTAAATATTTTTAATTTAGTTTTTAAATAAATACAGTATTCACCGAAAATTCATTTTTTTCAGAAAAATCCCCAAAAATTACCTTAACATAATATCAATGCTCTGAGTTCAAAAATGAAATCCATTTTATAAAAATAATTTTCTAAATATTTTTAATTTAATTTTTAATTAAAAACACTATTCACCTAAAAAAACTAACACTTGGCTAATAATTTATGAAACCGTTATTTAACCATTTTATTGAATCACATTACTTAATCAAGGTGCCTAGAATATATTAATACTTTCTTTAAGTGAGATTACTAATCTATTTGGTCACATTACTAATCCTAAGCATAAAATCACTATTCATAATTTACTATTCATCAAAAATTAATTCGATCTTATTAAACTCTAAATTTCGTACTGAACATAATTGTAGAAGACCATTTTTTGAAAACCATTACACATTCTTAATTATTTAAGGTTTACATCAACATTTTAAAAAAAATATCCTTTCTATAAAATTCATCAAAATAAGCATACTATATTTATCCGGACATTTGAAAATTCACAATCTTCATCATAAGAAGAAATCACAATTTTTATTTAAGTCAAAGGATTACGCAAGGATGTTACGGTCTCATTACATAGACCCTTATAACACCAGCATAGGACCTTAGAGTAAGGTGTGCTAGGGTGATAGAGTCATGGGGCGGCTCGGCCAACATTTCACGAGTAGTAATTTCTATCAGTTTGAACTTCTCGAGAAGGAAATTTTGTTCTAGCTTCACAGGATGACGTTCATCTTGGGTTTGGTCCATAGAAAAGCCCAGTGGCGCTACCTCTTTCCCAAGTTCCGTTAGATGGGCTTCGATTGGCCCGAGACTACTGGATGAGGCAATCGAATCTTCTTTCTAAATTAATTAACAAAGATCACTTGTACATAGAGAAAATATTCTCAACATTTAGTTTCCAAAGGTCATACTGACTAACAGTCATATAACAGTCAAAACCCAACGGTCTCATTTTAATTATACTCATGTTATCAAATGAAACAGTTTTGTTTATTATAAAATAAAATAACACACAAAATTAGGAAACAAGATTTACTCAAAATTTCAGGTCTTTACATTCTTCCCCCCTTAAGAAATTGCGTCCTTGTAATTTTTAAAATTGGGTTTGTAAATTTCATTAAAACTCCCACATCGGAAAAAAAGTGAGTAAAACTATTACTTTAAAAGAAATAAAGGGAAGTACAAAGGTCACCCGAGTTAACCCATAGCAGGATTCCATGTAGGAAAACATGGATATGGAGGAAAAAAAAAGGTTCAAGTTTTGAGTGAGAGTGATAGAAAAAATGATTAGGAGAAAGTTAACCACAGGAAAATAACAAACTTATGATGTGTGTAAATGGTCATTGATTACCGAGTAGGAAACTTAAACCAACAACGTTTTTGTTTTAAGTTCCTTTTAAAAATTTTGAGGAATTAATTTACTACATAGAACATAAACATAAGGAAATATACCTACCTTCAAGTAGAGTTTCATCCTTTAATAAGTTTCTACCAAAACTAATCCTTTCTCCAAACGATGAACATTCAAAAACACTTGGTCTCATCCAAACACAGGAATCATCTTCTTCAGAGTCACGTAATCCACAAAAGATTAACTATCAACTTCTTCTATCTTTAAACATTATCCCAAAAACAGAAAGGGTAAGATAAAACCACTCTCCAAAAATAAATAATCCCATAGGAAGGGAAATTACTTTAAAATCTTCAAAGTTCCATGGTACTACCCAAAGTTCATCATAGAACATTCCATAAATAAATGTCCTTAAAATTTCTCAAAATAAACCAAACTAAGATTGAAACCCAAATACAAGAAGGATTTGATAACATAGTCTTCCAAAATAAACTTCATCGTTCATCTCCAAACAACATCAACCACTTCTAACATCTTATAACAAAAGTAGATAACCAAAACACATTTTCCCCAAGATAGGTTAATCATTTCTATAAGTAACCTAAATTACTCTAAGTCCACCTTAAATTCATCGATTCTTCAAAATATAAGTCAACCTTTACTCCTCAAATAAAATACCATAGTAATCTATTTACCTCGATCAAATAGGGGTCCCAGAATAGTGAACGTATTCCAAAATAATAATCATCTTTTAATCCACTAATCATCTCTGTCATATTAACAAGGAAATCATCACATTTCCTATCACATTGGTTTTTGGGACATGTTCTTCCATTTACCACCATTAACTAAGAAAAATAAGTACAATTAGGGGCTCAAATACTTAGCCAATAATCAGGAAAAGGAACTTAAAGCATATAAGGATAACTTGTAGAAGAAAAGTATACCCTAACTTGTGATCCCCTAGGTTACAAACTAGGTTATCCATGATCATATATTCTTATGTGAATCTTTATTTTATTTTATCTTTGTTCCTTTAATAATGGTTCATACTAAGCTTATGAATTTACCAAAACATATCCCCCAGGAATGTCGTAACCAAGAATGCAACAAGGCCTGTTTTCGTGGACCAGTTCTCATTCGAGTCTAGCTCAAAGCGGTGTTTTTGGGTTTTACCCCTATGCACATCTGTTCCAGATCCACCTCTACCTGCTCGTATCCAGACAGGGATGTATTTGCTTAGAAACCCCTTACTCAATACTCACCAAAATACCAGGAATATTTCCTATATTTAAACTTTTCTATAGGATTATTCCTAAATTTTTCATATCCTAATTTCCAGAAATAAATAAACCATCCTTTGATACCAACTATAACATCTCACCTTTTTATCACATAAACTTTCATTACATTTTACAAAATTGTGGATCATTAAGGTTTAGTGTCTTGGAAACCAGGAACTTAAAACATGAAAACATAAAACATTCTTCTTAAACACTTGAAAGGCTTCTCCTTATGTTTATCCTAGCTTCATAACTGCATCTCATAACCTGAAGACATACATCAAAAGAAAGGGTGAGCAGAATTCCTAGTAAGGGAAACAATGGGAAGCATTTAACATGTGAACTTGAGATATATCAACAATATCATGAAAAATAACTTTAAGGCATGAGAAAGAAATCATGAGTTATATAATAATAAAAATAACGTATTTCAGAACTTGAAGATGTGGCTACAACATTTTTTTTAAAGGTTGGGGCCGAAGCCTCATTTTTATTATTAAATCAAAGAAAAGTCCTCTTTTAACTGGGTAGAGGGAAACCCATTACATAGCCCGAAGGCCCAGTGGGCTTGTAGCCCATTACAAAGCCCATAAGGCCCAAATTCTAAGGTCAATTCACATTCTGTGAATAGTAACCTGTTACAAAATTTTACAAAGACAATCATTTCTGTTTCACCAAGGTCCATCCCCAAGGTGTTAATAAAAAATACCAAGGTTATTCACCAAGGTATCAGACTTAATGGTCATCTCTAGAGATTAAGTCTTTACCCAATGCATTGGAGCGCTATCAGGGTGCACCCTTAAATTTTCCTTTATTATCTTGTTATCCACATATATCATCATCAATCATTTCATAAACAACCCATATAGTATAAAAGAAATGGGTTTCATTTCATAATCATAACGTTTTAAAAACCGCTTTAAATACATGATATTTATGTCACTTTAAACCCACGAAAAGGGAAAGCGGGTCTCATGTATGTAAATCCCAGAATTTAAAATAGAAAATTTTGGTATATATGTGAATACCCCTTTAGAATAAATATCATTGAGTATTCACTTAATAAAATAAATGAATTTGAGAATAAGATAGATACATTTTAGACGGAAATTCTGTAGCATAACGGCTATGTTACGAGGTTTTAGAAAACATTGAAAAGAGAGGGAACATGGGTCACCCACTCATAAATGATACATAAAACAGTAGGGGGATAGAATATAATGGATTTAAGAACATGGTAATGAAATATGAACGATATACCATATGAACTTAAGAACATGAAAGGAAGACAAAAATAAGATTTCTCTTATTAAAATTCGGCAGCCTAACAGCGTCACATAAACATCAAAAAAATGAATTGACGAGATAAAATAGGGTCTCTCATCATATGAACATAAAAGTTCAGTATGATAGATATAGAGATCATAACTCAACATAATAAAAAGTAACTTGAAATAATTTACATGAAAGTAGAACTTTGAAAAATGAGAAAGGTGAACGATTCCTTTAAAAATTTGGCAGCCTAACGGCGCCACTTAAACTTCAAAAAAAATTAATTGATGAGATTAAATAGAATCTCTCATAATATGAACATAAAAGATAATTATGATAGATATAGAGATCATACCCCAACATAATAAAAAGGAACTTTAAAGACTTGACATGAAAGTAGAACTTTGAAAAATGAGAAAGGTGAACGAGTCCCTTAAAAATTCGGCAGCCTAACGGTGCAAATTAAACTTCAACAAAAATGAATTGACGAGATTAAATAGGGTCTCCAATCATATGAACATAAAAGATCAGTATGATAGATATAGATATCATACCCCAACATAATAAAAAGGAACTTGAAAGACTTGACATGAAAGTAGAACTTTGAAAAATGAGAAAGGTTAACGAATCCCTTAAAAATTCGGCAGCCTAACAGCGCCACTTAAACTTTCTAAAAATGAATTGATGAGAGAAATAGGGGGTCTCTCATCATATGAACATAAAAAGGGAAGTAATAGGAATATATAAGAACATCCTCCAACATAAGATCATGGAGCATAAAAGAAATTACATAAAAGAGATTACTTGAAAAGAAAGAGAGCGGTAGGATCCCTTACCTTAAAATGTAAATCTTAAAACTCAAAGGTTGGGACCTTGAGGGCTTGGGGGAACCTTGGGAGGACTCCTTGGGAGGTAATGATACCAGATCTTAGTTGGGGGAGAGTTGGGAGTCGAATGGATGAGAGGATGGCTTGGTATTTATAAGGAAAGTGAGGGGGCAAGGCATTAATGGCCAAGGGACACCTCATTGGTGGTTTTGGAAAAACCATGGGCTCTCCCATGGTATTTCCCATGGAGTTAGGCCACATGGGTCCCCACACACAATAATTCATCACCTTTGGTCGGCCAACCCTTAAAATATCTCATGACATCATCATGACATAGTTATGATGTCATTAAATATACTGTAACCCTAAAACTCTATTTTTACTATTCACTGAAAATTCAACTTTCTCAGAAAAATCCCAAAATTTCACCTTAACCAAATATCAATGCTCTGATTTCAAAAATGAACTCCATTTTATAAAAATAATTTTCTAAATATTTTTAATTTAATTTTTAAATAAATACACTATTCACCGAATATTCATTTTTTCAAGAAAAATCCCCAAAAATTACCATAACATAATATCGATGCTCTGAGTTCAAAAATGAAATCCATTTTATAAAAATAAATTTATAAATATTTTTAATTTAATTTTTAATTAAAAAACACTATTCACCCGAAAAAACTAATACTTGACTAATAATTTATGAAATCGTTATTTAACCATTTTATTGAATCACATTACTTAATCAAGGTGCCTAGAATATATTAATACTTTCTTTAAGTGATATTACTAATCCATTTTCTCACATTACTAATCCTAAGCATAAAATCACTATTCATCCTATACTATTCATCAAAAATTATGTTGATCTTATTAGACTCTAAATTTCGTACTGAACATAATTGTAGAAGACCATTTTTTGAAAATCATTACACATTTTTAATTATTTAAGGTTTACATCAACATTTTTAAAAAAATATCATTTCTCTAAAATTCATCAAAATAAGCATACTATATTTATCCGCACATTTGAAAATTCACAATCTTCATCATAAGAAGAAATCACAATTTTTATTTAATTCATAGGATTATACAAGGCTGTAATGGTCTCATTACATAGCCCCTTATAACACCAGCATAGGACCTAAGAGTAAGGTGTGCTAGGGTGATAGAATCTTGGGGCGGCTCGGCCAACATTGCACGAGTAGTAATTTCTATCAGTTTGAACTTCTCGCAAAGGCGATTCCGTTCTAGCTTCACACGATGAAGTTCGGCTTGGGTTTGGTCCAGAGAAAAGCCCAGTGGTGCTACCTCCTTCCCAAGTTCTGTTATATGGGCTTCGATTGGCCCTAGACTACTAGATGAGGCCATCAAATCTTCTTTCTATGTTAATTAACCAAGATCACTTGTATTTAGAGACAATAATCGCAACATTTAGTTTCTAAAGGTCATACTGACTAACGGCCATATAATAGTCAAAACCCAATGGTCTCATTTTAATTATACTCATGTTATCAAATGAAACAGTTTTGTTGAGTATAAAATAAAACAACACACAAAATTAGGAAACAAGATTTATTCAAAATTTTGGGTCGTTACACATCCCACTCTATAGCTTCAAATTCCACTCTTTGACTTGTGTTTTTAATCTTCCCACCACTTATCAGCTTCTCCTTCTAAGTGATAGACAGTCAGGGTGACCTTCTCTTGCTCTGAGCAGCAGAGCATGGAAAAGATCTTCTCGATGGAGCTAATCCACTGCTCAACAATCAATGGGTCAGTTGATCCACTAAAGTTTGGTGGTCATTGACGCATAAAGTATTAAAAAAAATGTTGTTCCCTTCGTGGTGATATCAATCTCGCATCTGGATTCAAGTTATTTCCTATAACTTGAGTCAGTTAGTTCATCATTCACATGAATGTTTCCATTCTGGCTTCCATCGGAGGGTTGTCAGTGCATGGTCCATCGCGGTCACCATTTGAACGGTTCCTCCTATTTCCCGCCATTTTCTAAAATAATAAAACCTTAGTGAGGAGATTATTTCATTTATGAATCTTTTAACTATACATGATTTTATGTCTTAAAACTTCATGCTTAAACAATTACATTTCTCTATAATTACTTCATAATGATTCATAAAAATTTTACATTTAATCAAACATATCCCCTGGGAGTGTCGTAACAAAGATTACAGCAAGGGACATTATCATGCACTAGTTCCCATTCGAGTCTAGATCAAACCAGTGTTTTTGGGTTTTACCCCTATGTACATCTGCGCCAGAGCCGCCTCTACCTGCTCGTATCCAAACAGGGATGTATTTATTTGATAAAAAACTTACTCAATACTCACCAAAATACCAGGAAGTTTTCCTATTTTTAAACTCTTCTATAGGGTTCTTCCTAATGTTTTCATATCCTAATTTCCATAAATAACTGAACTATACACTAATACCAACTATGGTATCCCGCCTTTTTAAAACATAACTTTTCATTACATTTTTCAAATAGAGGATCTTTAAAGTATAGTGTCTTAGAATTCAGCAACATAATACATGAAAACAAGATAAAACATCCTTTTAATACACTTGTAAGGCTTAATCATAGGTTCATCCTATGTACAATTATTGTATCTCATAACCTGGAGTCATACATCAAGGGAAAGGGTGAGCAGAAGGATCAGTAAGGAAATCAAGTGAAACAGTTGACATGTGATCTTGAGCAATATTAATAAGAACATGATAAAAGTCATAAAGGCATGAGAAATGGAAGAATAGTAATATCATAATAAAAATAACTTGAATCGTAACTTGAATATGTGGCTACAAAATTTCATTTATACATTCATGAACATATCACCAATGTTTATCCCCGAGGTGTCATAAAAATTACCAAGGTATCGTGAAACTTGTCATCTCTAGAGATTAATTATTTACCCAATGCATTAGAGCGTTGTCAGGGTGCACCCTAAATATGTCTTTATTTTTATGTGATCCACATAGATTGTAATCAAAAATTTCATAAATAACCCATAGAGAACAGAAGAAATGGGTTTCATTTAAAAATCGTGATGATTTAATGATTCTTAAAAATAAGATTGTTATGTCATTTATAACACATAGAAAGGGAGTGAGGGTTACATGTATTTCAATTCCAGAATCAAATATATCATTTTTTTTATATCTATGAATACACCTAGAAACGAAATAGCTCTGGGTATTCACAGAAATAAAACAAGACAATTCCTTGAAAAAAGAGAGAAATTTTGAGACGAAATTTCTGCAGCATAATGGCTATATAACTAGGTTTTAGAAAATAATATAAAGAGAGGGTACAAGGGTAACCCAATAATAAATAACTCATAATACAGTATAAAGGAATAATAAAATGGAGATAATAATATGGTATGGATATTTGAATGTCATACCACAGGAAAAGGAAACTTGAAAGGAAAGAGAAGATGCGATTTCTTTTACAAAAACTTCGGCAGCCTAACGGCGTCACTAAAAAATTCAGAAAATAAATTGATGGGAGTGGAAAGGGTATATCATCATTTGGAAATGAAATGGACAGTAGTAAAGATATATAATAACAAACTCCCACATAATAAAATGGAACTATAAGACATAACATAAAGGAAGTCATGACTTAAAAGAGAAGGGTGAAAGTTTCCCTTACATTGAAAAGTAACTTCGAAAGATTGAAGTTCAGGTCCTTGGGAGACTTAAGGGAACCTTTGGAGGACTCCTTGGGAGCTAAAGAGACCATAACTTCTTTCAGGAGGATTTTGGAATAAAATGGAAGAATTAATGGCTTGGTATTTATTGGATAAGTGAGGGAACAAATCATTAATTTCCAATGGACACCTCATCGGTGGTATTGGAAAAACCATGGGATTTATCATGGTATTTTCCCATGGTATTGGCCACATGGGACACCTCATAACATATCTTACTATTCATAAGTCGACCAGAATAATTACATAATTATTACATCCTTAATTATGTCATTAAACACCCGAAACTCAAAATTGTATTTTCACTATTCATCGAAAATTCAACTCTTTCAGAAAAATACCAAAAATTCAGCTTAACTTAATATCGATGCTATAAATTCAAAAATGAACTCCATTTTATGAAAATAATTTTCTAATTATGAGATATTTAATTTTTAAGTAAAAACACTAGTCACTAAAAATTCAATTGTTTCCGAAAAATTCCCAAAATTCACCTTAGCCTAATATCAATGTTCTAAATTAAAAAATAAACTCCATTTTATGAAAATAATTGCCTAAATATTTTTAATTAAATTTTTAAATAAAAACACTATTCATATGAAAGAAAATAATACATAACTAATAATTCCTGAAATAGTTTTTTACTTATTTTATTGAATCACAATACCTAATCAAGGTGCCTAAATTATATTAATACTTTCTTAAGTGAGGTTACTAAACCATTTGGACACATTACTAATCATAAGCATAAAATTACTATTCATAATTTACTATTCAGTAAAAATTAAGTTGATCTTATTAGACTCTAAATTTCTTACTCAACACAACTGTAGAAGACCATTTTTCGAAAATCATTACACATTATTAATTATATAACGTTTGTATAAATATTTTAAAATAACCCTTTCTTCCAAAATTCATCAATAATATACATCCTATATTTATCCGGACATTTGAAAATTCAAAAATTACACCATAATATGAAAAAACAATTTTATTAATAACAAATTATTACACAAAGCAGCTAAGGTCTCATTACATAGCCCCTTATAACACCAGCATAGGACCTAAGTGCAAGGTGTGCTAAGGTGATTGAATCTTGGGGCGGCTCAGCCAACATTGCCCGAGTGGTGACCTCTATCAGCTTGAACTTCTCCCGTAGGAGATTTCGTTCAAGCTTCACATGATGAAGTTTGTCTTCGGCTTGGCCCAGAGAAAATCCCAGTGGTGTTACCTCCTTCCCAAGTTCCGTCAGATGGGCTTCGAACGGCCCGAGTCTACTGGATGAGGCCATGAAATCTTATTTTTGTATTAATTAAACACGATCACTTGTATTTATAAACAAAATTTATAACGTTAAGAGTTTATATTCCAATGGTTCTATTGACCAACGGTCATATAACTGTTGAAACCCAACGGTCTCAATTAATTATACTCACTTCATTAATTAAATAATATAGTTCTGTTGAGTATAAAATAAAATGACACACAAATTTAGGAAACAAATTTTAATAAACATTCTGGGTTGTTACGCTATCATTATGTATATAAGGTGCACTAAGGATATATTCTCGATCTATGGAGGAGATGAGTAACTATTCATGATAGGATATGTATATTCTAATTTCTAAATATATAATACGATATTAAGTCACAAATAAGATATATATTTTCTTTGAATGGAGGTGTTGTGAGATAGAAGAGCTCAAATCATGATATGGTCGCAGATTTAATAGTAGAGTCTAAGTATATTATGGATTATAGGTAAACTAAAGAAGAATTTTGGATATGAATATTCATTCAATATCTTGATGTGGTACCAAGATGTAAATATTTTATCACACTGTATTTTGATAATACTGCAGTGGTGGCTCTCACAAAGGAGCCAAGGTCATATCAGTTGAAGAAGCACATACTTCGAAAGTATCATCTCATGTGGTATTTTTGTCAGATAGGTGAGGTTTTAGTGGGTAGTATATCCACATAAGACAATATGGTGGACCTCTTTACTAAAGCCTTAACTTAGTAGAAGCATGATTTTCAAGTGAGGTCAAGTGGATAGAAATCTGTAGGCAATTAGCTCTAGTCCAACTATGAGTTTGTTAAAGTCGGTGAACTAAGAACAAATATTTATACTTTTTTTATGTGTATATTCAATGAATATATATTAATAACATCTTATTACATATTTTTCATTATTCTTCAGTAAATTAATGTAATGATGTCCTAGGGTATCTATCGCATTGATAAGGTCGTAGTAGTTCCCTGCTATGATGAGAACCTTGAAGTTCTATGATGATTTTATTAAATATAGTTCTATGGTCAGATAACATTTTTTTATGGGACATATAGAATTTTATTTTTAGGTGTGAGAACTCATTAGCAGATGAGGCCTCTTCTCATGAATTTCACACTTGGTAATCTCCATGACGAGAGATTATGCGAAAAGACCCGCCAGTAGGAATTATTTATATTTTTGGTTTCATCAAATTTTCTTATATACAAGCATGTGTAATGGTCCTTAGACTTTAATATTATCATTAATACATTTCATGAATCATGCACTTATATTTTCTAACAAAAACCATGACAAAATATGTTTGTGATGAGGTAGGGTACATTCGGTGTATGATAACCCTACTCTTTATTACATATTAATTTATCTTTTATTACATAAAATTAAACATAATATAACACAAAAGATAAATAATTCTATTATCTTTTTGAATCAGGTACTTTTCATAAGAACTTAAAATAATAAATACATCATCTTTATTGAAAACTTTATTAACATTCACATATTTAGAACAGCATGGGATAGCCTAGGGACATACATAAGAAAGGCATGAACTATAAAACTCAATAAGGGAATAAACATGGAATAACATGAAAACATTAATACATGTTAGACAATATTCATATCATTGTGGAAGAAAATTAGTGATAATCATAAAGATAAACAATTATACATGATATGGCATGATAATCATAAAGGCAACATGGGAAATGTGGAAACAATTAAAATGATTCATCATAAAAATAGGTCAAGGCTAACTGCCGATACATCATGATGGAAAAATTCACATAAATTAATCTGGTTTACTCTATGTCCCAACATTATGTTTCATGAGACTAACCATTACCCAATGCATTGGAGTGCTATATAATTTTTAGTGCACCAGTAATTTTCATTTCATTATCAAGATTAAGTGTGCCACATAGATCTTACAACATGGATTCATTCATAATAATATTTTATTCCATGATAAAGTAGTGTACATTTAAGTCCCAATTTAAATAATTATAAGTGTTTAAAGGTGAACACCCTTGATAGGAAATGGTTATGGGATTCACTGCACAATTGTTTTGGCCTGGGAACTTGTGGTGAGACTTCGGCAGTATAACGACATCACTTAAAAATTCATAAAATAATTTTATGAGAGATAAAGGGGTGTATAATAATTTAGACATAAAATGGGAAGTAACAGGGACATGTAAAGACATATTCCAACGTTAGTAAATGGGAACAGAAGGTGTAAGATAGTAAAGAAACTTGAATAAAGAAGAAAAGGTGAGGATCCCTTGCCTTGAAAGTGTGACTTCAAATGGTTGGAAGGAGCTTATTAAGATATTGGGTGTCACATACATGACTTATTTTAAATGTATTTTTCATTTAATTTCAATTCTTTGTTTTTGGGGTTTTCCATTCATTTTCGTGGAAATGGAGGGTTTTCAAAATTTGGGCCAAACCGTGAGCCCAATTCCAGATTTAGAAATAAATTTTATTTCTTTTATAATTCCTTAATTTGTTAAAATTTTTCATCCATTACACTTCTCACTTTTCCTCATATGACCTATCCAAATAACCATGTCCATTTGGACCCTTTTTGAACCCATTAGCATTTCGGGTTTGAGTGAATTAATTTGGAATTGGGCCAACCCGTGAGCCATTTCCAGTTTTAAATTGTTTTTTTAGTTATTTAATAACATACTCATTTTTAAAAGTATTCCCATGATTCCACATCCCACTTGAAGCCAAAATCCTGATCCTAACCCCCATTATTCATTTTTTCACTTTGGACCTCATTTGCCTCATGGAGTAGGGCAAAACTTCTTAGGGTTCCTCAAATCGTCCATATTTGAAAAGTTATGTTGATTCTTTCATAAATATTTTAATTTTCACCATTTTTCCCCAATTTCAGTCCCCACTTGACCTTATCATCCACATTAGAGCCTCCATATCAGGTTTTGTTTCTTGGAGATTCAAATTGTGGTGTATTTGGTTCGTTTGATTCAATATGTTTCAAGTAAGTGTTTATTTCCTTGATTTATTCCCCTTCCTTAGGGTTTCTTTCAACCTTTATTTAAGTTACTCATGTCCAGAAGTTTAGGTTCAAACCTAGGGTTTTATTTGGTGTCTTTTTGGTCAAATATTGTGGTCTAGGGCTGGATTTATCTTCCTTGAGGTGCGTCAGTTGAGTGGTTGATGTTTCGCACCATGTTTTGAGGGTTTCGACATAAAAGGTAGGTGATTCCATGTTTAATCATTTATATATGAGTTAGTTTACTTAAATTACTTATTATGAATGTTCCTAATATTCTTTGTGTGGTGAAAAAACTGTTTATGTTGGATTTTCTTAAGCATTTATTTTTATAGTGTCATTTTAGCTTAAAATTGGGTGTTTTTCATGTGTAACCCTTTGGGTATTGTTTGGGTGTGTTTTATAACATATGAAATTGGTCTAATAAATCTTGTTTGGGATGAAAATTCTGATTTTTTAGGGTATTGGTGTGCCATTAGGTTTTAAAGAGGTTTTTTTAATGGTTTTAAGGTGTAAAACCTTATTGTACTTCTTGAAAGAGATTTTGAAAACGTGTGCTTTTCAAGTGGATATTTTGTGGTATTGTTTGGGGTGTTTATATAACACTTGGGGGGTAGTTTAATAAATGTTTTTGGGGATGAAAATTCTGTTTTGAATATTTATTGGTGTTATTTTGTCCTTGAAATACGTTTTTGAAATGGGTTTTATGTGAAAAGATTTGGTACACTCTTTAGAATTGTTTTATGAAAGTTTTGAATGGTTTAATGATTTATGTAAGAGATGAAACTATATTGGAAAACTGTTTTGGATTGTTTATACTTTCAAATAGACCATTTTAAATGTGAATAGTTCTGTCATGTGATGTTTATCCTCTTAGAATTTTTTTATAAAAATGTTTAATGGATTTACTGAAACGTGAAAGAGGTGTGAACGTGATGTGGGTTGCTTGTGTGAGTGCGATGTGAAAAATGGATTTTGTTTATAAAAAGGGTTTTATGAAACATGTTATTGGGTTGTTATGTGATTTTTAACATATTTGGAGGGACTTTATAAAATTGTTAAAG
Source organism: Viscum album (assembly GCA_963277665.1). Lineage (NCBI taxonomy): Eukaryota > Viridiplantae > Streptophyta > Magnoliopsida > Santalales > Viscaceae > Viscum > Viscum album. The sequence continues at coordinate 449,565,558 of OY728160.1, forward strand.
GATGTGTTAGATTCTGAAAGTTATGCAAAAAGTGTTGTGGGCTATTTTGGTGTGAGTTTGATTTCAAAATGCATTTGAATGAAAAGTGGAATTTGTGACTTTTGTGATGTACATGGGGATATTTGGTAAATGTGTGATGTGGAAGTGATATTTTCATGTGAAAACTATATTTCGTGGCTTGTTGAAATTGTTTGAGCACAAAGGGAAAACTCGGGTATCTAGGTGGGTGGACATGTACTAATATGCTAGTGAATCTGTGGGGTTTGGCCTCAGTTTAACTTAGAAATATTGAAGCTTAAAACTCTAAATAAACTATGATGATTATGATTGGGGACCACTAGGTTATGGTTATGTTCCCTACTAGTGGCTTGTGCATGAGAACGGATATTTTTTGTGGTTACTCTCACCGAGATACGAGGTAGCTAGGACCCCCAGCTAGCTAGTGCCTAGGGGTTTTTCCCTATTGTTTGTGCTCATTAGATCCTTTATACTTACCATCGGCATACAATATATTTGTCTGAAAAAATTCAGTACCTTTTGAATTTATTTTAAAATTGTTGATTCTTTAAATTAGCCCACTTGAAAACTGATTTTTTTAAAGTTGCATCTTTTAGAAATTATAACTAGAAATTATATGTTTTTGAAAACTTGCATTCTTTTCATCTTTGAATATCTATCACATGGAATATCTTAGTGGTGGTATCCTACTGATCATTGGTTCACACCCTACTTACTCCCTTGGGTGTAAGTAGAATTGGGTATTTTTGTTGTCGCGGGTTTGGGTACAAATTTTGTGCCAACAGTTCGGGTTTTCACTGGTCATTCATGATGTGGTGTTGTGGATATGGCTTGAGGGAGATGCCTCTTGCCATGTTGAGGTTCATGGGATGTTCATTTTTGGTTTTGTACCTTTTTTATAGTCATGGTGATTTGTTTTAGACTATGTAATTCAGTTCTTAATTTTTGTAAAACATTGTTTGGTTTGAAAAATCCAGATTCATTTTATTGGATTCATTTGTTGTTTTGTATTTATAAAATTAGGTAAATCATTCCGAATTCTCATTTTATGATACCCGGGCACTTGTGCTAGCCCATGGGAATCAAGAACGCCATTTGTTCCTTGTCTTGGGCCGGGTTTTTGTGCCAGTTTCGGTGGCAATTAGATTTTGTTCGTGACAAAATGGTATCAAAGGAGGTTCGCTCTCTTTGGGTCATGTTATTTGGGGAACAGTCGGGATACTTTGGAGTTAGGATTTTCAGGACATGGAATTTCGGTTATGAGTAGTGTGGATGATCACCACACCTCATGATGAGATTCAAGTCTCCAGGGGAATTCGGGACCTTTCGGAGTCCTATGGTTTTCTTAGTTTAATGATGATTAGGGGAAATTAAAAGGGAGTTGGGTTAATGGTCTCCGTGAGCTCGCAAGGCCTAGAAATCCCTTCAGATCTAGGGATATTCCCTAGAAAAATCTCTATGATATTAAAGTGATTGTAATATGGCCACCAACAATATGTCCAAGTCACCCACAGAAACTAGTTTCCTCTCGCATTGTCTTGTGTTCTTTAGTTTTGAAATCTTGGAACTTTGGTTTTAATGTGACTTGTTTTTAAGAAGAGAAAAGTTTTTTTGAAATTATTTTCAAATAAAGATGGAATGGTTTGATTTATTAATTGGTGGAACTGAATTTTTAGAATTATTTTTAAAGGAAAAATGGTGTTCTTATACCTCTTTTGAAATCAGGAACTATATTGAAGTTGGTTTTGAAAAAGTGTTTCCAATATAATTTTCTGAACAATAAAATGGTGTTTTAATGGGATGATATGTTTTGAAATTTATGTGAATAACATGAAAGTTAGTTATTTTATAAATTGTTGTGTCTTTGTGAAAAGTTTTGTAAGATTTGAATTGGTATTTTGATCTTGTGGTTAGCAGTTTTGAGAAAAAGGATGTGTTGGTTAACCATTTTGGTTTTGAAAAGAGGAATGATTTTTTATTTTAACCTTTGGTATTTTTATGAGAGACCACATTCATGGGGTTATATGGGATGATGGATGGTTGATGGTATGACTGGATGAGTTCCAGGATGGATATGAGGAGGGTGCTCGGTGTGGCACAAAAACATGCATGTGTGAGGCCCAAGGGGTACCATTGGTGGATACACTAACTGCTGAACCGTTTGTTTTCAAAGAGATGTTTTTAAAGAAAAACATGACATCTTGTTGAATTGTTTTATATGGTGTATATTATGTGTTTTTGTAAAATTTTGAAGTTGTGGGATGTTTTGAGTCCATGAACCCCTCTTGTTCGAACCGTGTTTTGGGTTTGTGTTTGGATGACAAGTTAGGTAGAAGGACCGGTTAGTAGTCTCTTCTGGCATATGATTCGGGACACCTTTATAGTGGTTCCCTTCATGTGTTTGGATCTGGTTTGTGGAATGTTTTTACCAATGGACCAGATTGGTTGGGTCCTTGGGTTCTCTCATTGGATAAGGTACACCCCCATTAAGGGTTAATGCACAACTGAAGTACAACCCGTATTGTTTCGCCATGGGAAAATCCTCCAGTTGATCAATATAAGGAATATTTTATCGATATCTTTTGATTGAGTCTACACCCATTCATTTCGTTGATTTTTGGATCCTATTGTAGTGTTATTGTGCTTGTGGAAGGTTGAAAGAGACCTTAGTTTCTTAATTTTCCTGATTCATCGAAGTTGGAAGTGTTCTGCGGTTGTTAGTGTGGATGAGTGTCTCGATGGTGTCTAAGAGAGCCTCTGGGTTCTTCATAGTTTCTATTAAGCAATATATCTTGTTAAACCACCAATTTTGGGATTCTGGTCATGAGAGGCTATTGTGTCCACTTTTTGGACATGTCTATTTTTAGGGACTTAGCATAAGGTCTCATTCCATGTGTTGTTTCTATCGATCAGAAAGGTCATGTTCAGTGATGCATTGTGATGTTGTGTGCTCATTTGACTGTAAAGGTGAAGGTTGCACAACTCTCTGAGGTTCTCTATTATGTTGGGAGTATGTCTCCCTTGGGAAAAACATCAAATCCTCTATCTTAGAGGAAGGTGTTTATACATGTCATTCCCTTCTGTTGTTTCTCACTCAAAGAAACAAGGTGCGATGTGTGTGCATATTCTGATCCCTTGTTTCAGTGAAATGTCAGGTTTCGGTAAAGTGAGTTATAGAGTGTGTTATTTCTTGGTGAACCCATCAGGGTATGCAGTGTAGTAGTTTGTGGCACCGAAAGAAGAAGTTCCACACAGGGGTTTCCACAGCCTAACTGTGAGGCTGAAGATGCTTCAATATTTTGAGCTCCATCCATAGGTCCCAGAGAGAAGTTGTCGCGTAGTCAGGGGAAACCCTAGTGTAATTTAAACCCTTGTACAAATTCATACCCTCAGTATAAAATATATAAAGAGTTTAAACCGCTAGTGTCATCATCTTTCTTATATTATTCTCGTTATGTGGAAATAGGTGGAGGGCCTTGTACCCATGTCATCACACAATATCCCCCCCCTTTGGTTTCCATTGAGTCTTTGGAGAATGGATTGAAATTTGGCTAGACGGGCTGATCACATAGTTTTTGAACTATTGGTAGTGACCATGTTCCTGGAAGCCATGCGAAAAGAATGATATGCACAGTTAGTGCACGGTTTCCCAAACCGTGTGGACTAACTGTGAAGCCTTCCCAAATCATTAAATTTTTGGGGTCTTTTCGTGTCGGCCCACGTCGGTCGGTTAAGATGGTTGGTTCTTTTGGTGAGGATACCCACTATGGGTATCATGCATATTATTTTGTAAATTTCTAATGGATGTATACCCCTTGTATTAGGGAGTCTATTCGGGCCTCCCCCTATTAGTGTCCTGATTCTGTCTTGGGAAAAAATTTAAGTTGTCTCTTATGGTGGGAGCCCATTTGTGTCTCTTCATACGAGTAACTCATGTTTTTTCCTTGGACTTGTCTTGGAAGTATCTATTATCATTCGGATACATATACCTACCTACATCTTCCTTGGGTAAACATTGATATTGGAGAGTTCTCAATGGTTTAGTTATAGTAGGGTAAGTGTAACTTTGTTGGATGTTATTGTTTGTTTAGATAAATTGATTGAGTATTGTTCAGATTGTGTTTGAGGAGTTTTCATTTGGGATAAATCTTGAATGTGCTTGATTGTTTCAGGAAAGTGGTGTAAGTTTTGGTTCTGAGAGTAATCCTTCCTTAAATGATCACTGGAGGTGTTTTGGCCTTTGGGGGAGAATCTTGTCAAAGAATTACTTCTTGGTTTATCAGTTTGGGTGGGATTTTGTATTTGGCCTTGCTATGTATTTTTGGGGACGGAAAGTTTTATGGTGGGGAGAATTGTCACATCCATGACTTCTTTTAAATGTATTTTTCATTTAATTTCCATTCTTTCTCTGTTTTGGGGGTTTTCCATTCATTTTTGTGGAAATGGAGGGTTTTCAAAATTTGGGCCAATTCGTGAGCCCAATTCCAGATTTAAAAATAAATTCTATTTCTTTTATAACTCCTTCATTTGTTAAATTTTTTCATCCATTCAAATTCCCACTTTTCCTCCTATGACCTATCCAAATAACCATATCCATTTGGACCCATTTTGAACCCATTATCATTTTGGGTTTGAGTGAATTAATTTGGAATTGGGCCAACCCGTGAGCCATTTCCAGTTTTAAATTGTTTTTTTAAAATCTTTAATAACATAAACATTTTTTACTATATTCCCATGATTATACCTCCCACCTGAAGCCAAAATCCTGAACCTCACCCCCATTATTCATTTTTCCACTTTGGACCTAATTTGCCTCGTGGAGTAGGGAAAAACTTCTTAGGGTTCCTTAAATCGTCCAGATTTGAGAAGGTAAGTTGATTATTTCATAAATCTTTAAATATTCACTGTTTTTCCCCCATTTTAGTCCCCACTTGACCTTCTCATCCCCATTAGAGCCTCCATATCAGGTTTGGTTTCTTGGAGATTCAAATTTTGGTGTATTTGGTTCTTTTGATTCAAGATGTTTCAAGTAAGTGTTTGTTTCCTTGATTTCTTCCCCTTCCTTAGGGTTTCATTCACCCTTTCTTGAAGTTACTCAGGTCTAGAAGTTGAGTTTCAAACCTATGGTTTTATTTTGTGTCTTTTTGGTCAAATATTGTGGTCTAGGGATGGATTAATCTTCCTTGAGGAGCGGCGGTGCTGCGGTTGATGTTTCACACCATGATTTGAGGGTTTCAACATAATAGGTAGGTGATTCCATGTGTAATCATTTCTATATGAGTTATTTTGATTGAATTACTTATTATTCATGTACCTAATATGTTGTGTGTGGTGTGAAAATAGTTTATCTTGGATTTGGGTAAGCATTTATTTTTAGAGTTTCATTTTAGCTTAAAATTGGGTGTTTTTCATGTGTAACCCTTTGGGTATTGTTTGGGTGTGTTTTATAACATATGAAATTGGTTTAGTAAATCTTGTTTGGGCTGAAAATTATGATTTGGTAGGGTATTGGTGTTCCATTTGGTTTTAAATAGATTTTTTTAATGGTTTTAAGGTGTAAAACCTTATTGTACTTCTTGAAAGTGATTTTGAAAACATGTGCTTTTCATGTGGATCTTTTGTGGTATTGTTTGAGGTGTTTGTATAAAACTTGGGGGTAGTTTAATAAATGTTTTTGGGGCTTCCAATTCTCTTTTGAATTTTTATTGGTGTGATTTTGTCCTTGAAATACGGTTTTGAAATGGGTTTTATGTGAAAAGATTTGGTACACTCTTTAGAATTGTTTTGTGAAAGTTTTGAATGGTTTAATGATTTATGTAAGAGGTGAAACCATATTGGAAAACTGTTTTGGATTGTTTATACTTTCAAATGGAACATTTTAAATGTGAATAGGTCTGTCATGTGATGTGTTTCCTATTGGAAATGTTTTATAGAAATTTTTAATGGATTTACTGAAATGTGAAAGAGGTGTGAATGTGATGTGGGATGTTTGTGTGAGTGCGATGTGAAAATGGATTGGGTTTATAAAAAGGGTTTTATGAAACATGTTAGTGGGCTGTTATGTGATGTTTAGCATATTTTTAGGGACATTAAAAATTGTTAAATGATGTTTTGGATTTTGAAAGTTATGCAAAAAGTGTTGTGGGATATTTTGGTGTGAGTTTGATTTCAAAATGCATTTGAATGAAAAGTGGAATTTTTGCCTTGTGTGATGTACATGGGGCTGTTTGGTTAACGTGTTATGTGGAAGTGATATTTTCATGTGAAAACTACATTTATTGGATTTTTGAACTTGTTTGAGAACAAAGGTAAAACCCGGGTATCTAGGTGAGTGGACATGTACTAGTATGCTAGTGAATTCATGGGGTTTGTCCTTAGTTTCACATAGCAAGATTGATGCTTAAAACTCTAACTAAACTATGATGATGATGATTGGGGAACACTAGGTTATGAGTATGTTCCCTACTAGTGGCCCGTGCACTAGAACGAATATTTTTTTTGTGGTTACTCTCACCGAGATACGAGGTACCTGGGACCCACAGCTAGCTAGTGCCTAGGGGTTATTTCCTATTGCTCGTGCTCATTATATCCTTTATACTTACCGTCGGCATACGGTTTATTTGGATGGAAAAATTCAGTAGCTTTTGAATTTATTTTAAAAGTGTTGATTCTTTAAATTATCCCACTTGAAAACTGATTTTTTTAAGTTGCATCTTTTAGAAATTGTAACTAGAAATTACACACATTTGAAAACTTTCATTCTTTTCGTCTTTGAATGTTTATCACATGGAATATATTAGTGGTGGTATTATACTGGGAATTGGCTCACAACATACTTACACGCTTGGGTGTAAGTAGACTTGGTTATTTTTGTTGTCACGGGTTTGGGTACAACTTTTGTGCCAACATTTCATGTTTTCACCGGTCATTCATGATGCGGTGTTGTGGATATGGCTTGAGGGTGATGCCTCTTGCCATGTTGAGGTTCTTAGGCTGTTCATTTTTGGTTTTTTACCTTTTTTATAGTCCTGGTGAGTTGTTTTAGACTATGTAATTCAGTTCTGAATTTTTTTTAAACATTGTTTGGTTTGAAAAATCCAGATTCGTTTTATTGGATTCATTTGTTGTTTTATGATTATAAACTTGGTTAAATCATTCCCAATTCTCATTTTATGATACCCGGGAACTTGTGCCAACCCGTGGTGATCGGGAACACCCTTCAGGCCTTGTCATAGGTCGGGTTTGGTGCCGGTTTTGGTGGAGATCAGATTCGTTTCATGACATTGGGGAACCTTGGGATGACTCTATAAAGGTTGGGGAAGAGTAAGGAAGTTCTATAGGGATTTTGAGTAAATAAAAGTGAGAGATTAGGTGGGTTTATTTATTAAAAGAGAGGGGAATTATTTATCATTTCTCTAACATAGGTTTTGGACTCTATGTAATAAAGTAATAAAAATCACAAGCCTTTTCATGGTTTTTTCACATGGTTTCTATCAAATAGGAGTATTTTTTAATTATTTTATTAGGAAAAGGGCCTAAATTATGAAAATGATAGCCTTTATGATGTATAAGTGAGTCATACTCTTAAATAAATGATTTTAAAACCTTAAAATATATTAATGGTTTTGGAGGATTCATAAAAGATTTATAAAATTAATAAAATAAACATAAAATCACCTTATTTTAAATGTAAAACAAATAATTGGTCATGTATACAATTTATGGTATTTATTACATCACTTTTTTTATTATGATTTCATAATACACATTATATATATACGATATTTAATTTTTACCTAAAAATTTGACTATCTCAGAAAATTATGAAAAATTAATCATTGGTTAATTTAGAAGTATTGAATCCAAAAATAATATTAATTTTATAAATATAATTTTACATGTATGTGAATTTTCTCTTTTAAAATAAGAATCGGAATTTATTGAAAAATACAAGGTTTTTTACAATAATAGTTTTCAAACCCTTATAAAAATTAAATTGGACTTAATAAAAATTATATGATAATTTATATTTAATAAAAATTATTTAATAATAATATTTTATTAAAATATTATTTATTTCAAAAATACAATAATTTATCAAAATAAACTTCTTAATTTAAATTAAATTAAAAATACAATTTGTATTGTATTGTATCGAAATAAAAATCATTTATAAACTAACAATAAGATGAAAATATAAAAAATTATTATATTGAAAATACAATATACATATTCATATTTTTATGGTCTTGATACATATACCTTTAATACACCAGTAAATGTCCTAAGGCTAATGTGTGTAATGGTCAGACTATTATGGGGTGGTTCGACATACATGGTTTAGGTTGTGATCTCGGTGAGGTTGAACTTCTCCCCTAAGTGGTTTCAATCATGCTTAAGTTGTTGGATATCATCTTGGGATTAGTTAAGGGAAAATCCTTATGATGTTATCTCCCTCATAAACTCTGATGAATGGGCTTCATAGTATATGATTCTACTTGTTGAGATCATCATATCCTATGTCTTTGTCAATTGGATTTTGTTAAAATCCTATATTTATACTAATAATAAGATCATTGTTCAATGAATATATTATCAATAGTAATGGTGTTTAGTAGTCTTTTTAATTTGATAAGATATAATAAAACCAAATAAGTGCATCTATTTTCTAGATACATGATATATAAAAATGCATTTAATTAAATCAAAATATCAATTTTATTTATAAAATTTTGGGTCATTACAGGGTGCATCACATAAGACATGTTATTAGTAAATACTTCACGGAAGGATTTTTCCCTTCCAAGTTTATGGAAAATTATATCTTGTCTCTTTTATTGGAATAGAACTAGCACATTAAATACCATGTCTATGGTGAAATGAAATATTTATTTTAGATATTAAAATAATGATGTGTCAAGAACATAAATTGATGACATGGATTTTCAACCTACTTGATGAGATATTAGGATAAAGGGATTATATTACACAGTGTGTATTCATATGTGGTTGTCATCGTTGAAAACTTAAGCTCATTATCTTGGGTTCCTTAACCCATTTCTAGACAATAATATAGGGCTTTAGTTGATCCCACCAAATAAAAATAAGAAACATTCTTAGAGAGTCACACACTAAGTGTTTCCATTGATCTCAATTAAATTATATTTGAATTTAATTAATAGAATGAATATTATTATCAATATTGAGAAATAATTTTATTCACATTTTATATATTGAAAATATTTTTTTATGAATGAAATATTTAAATTAAATATTTATTCATGTATTCAATAAATTACTAGGAGGATAAACAGTCCTAGACTGTGTCTATTGATAAATATTTATTTACAAGATATAAAATATTATTTATCATTATTCAAGTTGGTGCATGCCATAAAATAACATTATTAATATTATGTGTCCTAAGGTTTATTAAAAATTATAATATTATTTAAGGTATAACTTGAAATTGAATAATTATTTTTTACCAAAACCCTAGCTCTATAAATATAAGGGTATATATATTGAGTGGATAATCTAAAATTGAGAATAGAGAATCATTATGCACAACAGACTTCTCTATCTATCTCTATAATTCCTTTTTCTCTTCCTAATATAATGAGAATAACTCCATAAATTCCAAAGGATCTTAGAGTGATCAAGATGAACAACACAATACAATTGATTCATCGTGCTAGCAATCAGAAATCAATTGGAGTTTCTTGGAGATCAAAGGAGCGTGTGTGGGTTATCGCTAGAGGGATTTAACACTTGAATCCTTATAGTGAAATGAAGGTAATATGATAGGTTTTTTATAAGATCAACATCATCAATGAAGAAATATCCTAAGTTATATTATATCATTTCTTCTAGACTTAAATAAATTAATTATAAATTTAATGTGAAAGATCCTCTCACGGGGTTCTATAATATTTTATTTAAAATAAATTATAAAAATGTCTCCCACCCCTGGTTCTTACACTATGCCTAAAACAAAAACTTTTCCCCAAAACCTAATTGATACCCAATAAAATTCCATTAGGTTTTTTGGGTTCAAATAGAACCACCTACACCACTACACTCCCACTGGGTACCCAATCTAAGTCCACCATGTGACCTGTGGCCTCATGGACCTTGGGACACTCTTCTTTCTTCTCCCCTTCAACACTTAATCTCTATAAATCCATATATAACTCAAGTTATATCCAAAATAAGATATAATAACCAAGAAATAAAAGTAAAACTTCCTAAAAAATGTTGGTATCTTTACAACCTCCCCACTATCGTGCTCATCATCCCCAAGAAACATCAACTGGTATCCTGAGGGAAAAATTATAGTTATTTCATCTTCATTTCAACCTCATGATCACAAGTTTCATCTTAGATGATCCCATGATTCCACCTTACTTTTATAATAGGGATTGTCTTTCCCTATAACACCTTATGAAACTAATTTATGATACAAAAAATATGCTTCATATTGGATGAATTGGGCACAAACTCAATGTACTCATACTGAATCACATGCATAGGGTCAAGGTAAGATTTTAATAGTTGGGAAACATGGAAAGTTTTTAATGTAACTTAATTTTAGAGGTATATAAATATGATAATAAATTTCCTTAACTTGGTCCAATATTTTTAAATTTTATACATATCTTGGAAATAGCTTCCCATGTTTACCCAACAATCAGTGACTAAACTTGGTGAAACCTAGAACAACACATGGCCACCAAATACGAATTCCAAGGGTCATCTATAATAGACAAAATAAGTCTTATGTAGATTTTTAGTGGTTATGATTCACTTTTAAAAGATCTTTATTTACTCAATTTTCTCCTAGATGATTCTAGGCCCAATCCTAGAAGTCTCTCCTATCTCAGTCTAATAGTGAAGTTAATGACATGGTTTCCCATAAATAGTGTCAAAAGGCACCACTTGGATAGATGAATAATAGTTATTGTTTCCACCAGAGAGAGGTGATTCTCCCATGAGCCATCCAAATCAAAAATATATTCATATAGAATATTCTCTAGAATACATATGGTTTGTTTTGATTAGCCATAAATCTAAGGATGAAATGTTATACTTAGCTTTAATTGAGAACCCAATTCACAATGTAAGACTTTATATAACTAATATGGGAACCTTAGGTCACTATCAAAGATGATTCCAGATTGAATTCCATTAATCTTAACAATACCTCTAAAAAGATATTTTTTATATCATCTACTAAAAATGATTTCTTAAATGATACAAAGTGAGCCATATTGGTTCAATAATCCACAATATCCCATACTAAATCTCAAACACTGGTTGTCCTCAATAGATTAGTCATGAATTATATTATGATCTCTTCCCACTTACACACTAGTAAAGAAATTAGTTGAAGACTACCAACAATCATTTGGTGTTATAACTTTACTTGTTGATTAGTAAGTAATCTAGAGATGAAACCTATGATATTTTTTTGATGATAATCCACTCGAATTGATGAATAATTTCATGGTATATAATTGTGATTCCATGGTTCATATCCCAGAAATATGTATGATATTCTATCATCACACTTTCTTTTATTATAATTCAGATAACCAATCTCTAGTGTATGTATAAGAAGTAGAATAATTCTAAAACCATCCATCAAAGATATCCCTACCATCAAGTCTTCCTTGAATAATGATATAATTGAGGTTAGATATATGGGATTCCTTAACCTATTCCATAAGAGAGTAAATAATATTGATATGGAAAAAACATATTCCACTATGATCATTGATCACATATTGCATAAGAGAGTAAATAATATTTATATGGAAAAAACATATTCCAATGTGATCATTGATCACACCCAAGTATATTTCATCTATTAGAAGCATCAATAACTACTCCTCCTTCACTTATTATAACATTTGAAGGTAAATATTTCTACTAAGGGTATTGAAAATTATGTTTCCTTTACTAGAAGCATACTAAATTTCATGTTTGAATTAATGAAAATATTCCACCTAATGACTCTTCCTAAAATTCATATCTTGTTAGGAAAAGAATTATTTTAGGATATTATATTCTATGAGCACCATGAAATGTTTTTTGAATATATTGTGCCTCTAACACATCATGGAATTAATAAAAGCATCTAATTCCAAGTAATGTGTAGAGTAGTTCCTTTCATGGTGTGGTAATTATCTAAAATTATAAGCCGCTAACTGATTATCCTATATAAAAATGAATCCAAGGAATACCAAATAAACATCACATGCACCATAAATACCTTACCTAATTGAGGTAGAATAAGAATTTTAATCATGGTTAATTTATCCTTCAGATCTTGAAAAGTAGATTCACATTTTTCTAACCAAATAAATCTCATCTTTTTTTGGGTTGAAGTGGTCTTCATAGTCACAATTTTAACGTCCTGGATCCGGGTTCCACACAATGGGTTCCCTAAACCCAGTTTGTCGCATGACCTCAAGCGCATTTCCCCAAATGGCAGAGGTTTTCGACTAGCAGTGAGGGGCTAGGACTAATAGTGGGGAAACTGTGCCCTCCTTTCTCAAAGTGTAGCGCAACAGAAATAAATATAACCATACAAATACATAAGCGATAAAAAATATAGACCTGAAATAGACAACGAAAATGAAGTAAAATACAACCAACAGTCATATATATGAGGATGCAATTTGTCTCTAATTCTAAGAAAGAAGCCAAAATAAGATACACTGCAATCTGATAAAATAAAGCACAAGGTACAAGTACACAAAAACAAAACCAAAGTAGTGCAACAGGAGCTCAGCAGCATCACAAGCCTAAACTCAGTCCCATGCTCTCCTACTCCTCTGTAAAAAATCATGTACCTGTGTAGGGACCCTTTCCCTTATTGACACCTACAGAAATATAATCTGTTTGGGCCCAAGACATGACCCAAATAGGGTGTGAGAAATAAATCTCTATAGGAAACCACCAAAGGCACGTGCCCCACTATTAGTGAAAATGTGAAACAGTAGTGTGCAATAATGAAAGACCGTAAACTAGGAAGTACTAAAAAGTAGCAATTCCTACCAGTTACATTACCATTTTAATAATTATTTAACAATTCAATAAAATTTAATTTTGAGTTTCCCGAGACTTGTCCTTGACTAACAATCTCTTATACCAGTGCCACAGTAGAAACCACAACAGGCTATCTAACAAGGAAAATATAATAATAATACCATGCATGTGCTTTAGCTTGTCAGTTACAACATAAGAAGTCACCATAGTGAATATTCAAGTAAACATTGTCCTCAGACATACAAGCCCTTACCCTCAGGCAAGAAGGAATGAATCCCTCAGGTGACTGCACTCAAGAATAATGAATATTACCCTCATTCATATGTGATATCTCCCCAGGAATATAATCTACTGCCCACAAGCATAAGAAATGTCACCCTCGGGCTAAACAAACACTGCCCTCAAACTAGACAAAATACCGCCCTCAGACATTCTATAGGAAAAGAAAGTAACCAGGATAATCCCAATGCATAAGTAAACAATTTATATATGTTTCCTCTCAATAAAACTCAAAACAAGCTATCATCACGGCATACCCACAGGTATCCTGGCCAAATGGCTAAACTAGGGAAACGCACCCTCGGGGTGGCCCTAGATGAAAGAAACAATCCCAAACAGTATTTTATACTTATTCATTAGATTACCTATGAAATTATAGGTATTTCAACTGTCAAAGTCTCAACCATACGACCCCTCAAAAATGGGTGCATGGAACAATGACACACAAAATCAGCATGACAGTTGGAATTAAACACAAGACCACCTACCTCGATCTCCTCTGATCGACATACATGAAAGGCACCTCCCAAAAAAACCAATAATGTCATATATTAGAGATAAAATATTACCCATTCAAACCCAAATAACTTCCCTAGGGAAATAATTGGAAGGAGAGGTTCAAGAAGAGAGAAAATCTCACCCGCGCGGTTCAAATGAGATCAACTGCGGAAGAATCGGAGTCCCGGTGAGTATTCGGGAGCTCCTCCAAGTCTCAGCCCCCTCTCCCACAGCTCCTGGTCCATTCTATGCCTCCAATGCCGAAATAGGAGGCTACTGCCTGTTTTAACAAAAAAACATAACTACAAGGTGTGTACTCTCAAGTACATGGCATGTACTTTCTTTTTAACTGTTCACTGGCGGCTACTCTCCACCGCTTTAATGTTCATCCACCGACTGATCACATGACATTTATTACTAAGTACATGGCATGTACCATCGTTCCTCTGGTGGATACTTCCACCACCTTACTGTCACCTACCGATTGATTACACGATGTGTATTACTAAGTACGCAGCATGTACCATCATTCCTCTGGCGGCTACTTCCACCGCCTTATTATCACATACCGACTGATTACACAGCATGTATTACTAAGTACACTGCGTGTAGTTAGTTTTTACACCATTAATCACTGACATACCTACACGCCCTGTATACTCATCCCAGAAGTCCAAAGTACACGGCGTGTGGAAAATTTACACAACGTGTACCCATAAATTTAGGATTTTTCTCACATTTACCTTGTTTTCTCAAAAACACTTAGGGAAAAAGGAAAATATGAAACTCGTACCTCATGAATAAGAACCAGGTTATTACAAAAATATTGGAAAATTCGTAAATAAGTTGATTGAAATACTCATCAAACCCAAAAAATATTCTAATTTCAAATATGTTCATTAGGACTTTAGAGGACTTCACTGACTCCACCTTCCCAAGGTTCACAAATATACTAGCTTCTAAGATCACATTCCCAAGGAACTTGACTTCCTAGATCCATAAAAAGAATTTAGACATATTAGAATAAAGGCAATATTCTCTCAATGTGTCTAAAAAAATTTCAATACGTTAATCATGACATGAACAAGAACTCAAATAAACAAGGATAACTTCCTTGAATACCACTATAAAAGAGTATAAGAATAGATGAAAGACTCTATTCATTAAAGACCTAAATACAGTAGGATCATTCATCAAGCTAGTTCAAAAGGCATTACTATATATTCATAATTATAATTTTAACTTTGAAAATTTTTATTTGGGATATCAATTTTCATTACTCAAATCTAATGATAAAAAAACCACACAGCTGAATTTTGGAAAACAAATTCATCCATTTTAACTATTCAAATAGATCTTCAATTTAGGGAAAAGGTTAATGGTTTTTTCCTCATAACCTATTTTATCTTCTGGTAATCTACACCTAAATATATACTTCCATAGGCCTTTTTAGAAAAGAGAACTGAATAAATCCAATGACACATGATTGGTCCAATGAATACTTTTAAATCAAGCTCTTCCAATTAAATATTTATCTCTATAAATTTTATTGGATCCATATAGTATAGGGGAATATAGATTAATTTAGTTCTAGGTAAAATATCAATAGATAATTTTACTTCCCACTTTGGAGATAGTATCAAAAATTATTTAAGGAATAAATCAGGATATAAGTCTAACACATGATGTAATTCTTATCTCTCCTTATAAACAATTCCTTTGATGGAAATGTTGGCTATATCTGTAGTGATTTCTCCAAATTTTATTTGATCAAAACCTATTCAAGCAGCTAGAAACTTCCACTCTAAATAGAGTTTATTGCAACATCCCATCACCTTGATCGGGTACATGTTTCCCTCTCTTTGATTTCCCTTTCGGTGTAGTGTTTTTAGATGTTGATTTATGGGTTTTCTACAGGTTGCAGTATAATTTTACACTTTGTAACTAGGTTACACACCAGGTAATGTATTCTGTGTGTATTCCATGAAAAGGGTTCACACCATGAAATATTACATGATGTGATGAGTTTTTAAACGTCGTGAATTATTTAAAGATAGGATTTTGATCCAACATGATCTGTTTTTCAGTGTATTTTTACATCATGGAAATTCATGATGTGTAATGGTATTACACATCATGGAATTTTTAAGAAGATATTTTTAGGGAGACATTCGGGTTTTAGGTGTCCATTCGACTACCAGTTCTCCTTTACTCTTGACCCAAGGTTCCTCATTGGTAGTTTTTTGAGACAGCATTCCATCTTGATCAATATGTTTCGAATTTTATCTTCAATGCAGTTATAGTGCATCTCTTTGGATCCATTGTGTGATCTCATTTCAGGGGTTGTTTATTTATTGGTTATGGTACAGTGGGTGTTCGTTCTGGAGGTATTTGATATTTCATATTCTCCATGTACCCTCTTTCTTAATTGGATCAGTTCTGAGATGTGTGTACTGGGTTTGAGGGCCTTCGTTGGTGTCATTGAGGTTTTGTTGTTGGTGGATCCTATTACGGGCATGTGCGACTCGAGTTTTGAGGTAGGTGGTTCCATCTCTAGCCTACGTTGATGATCCTTATTGTTTATGTTTTATAAAATGATTTATAAAATTAATTGGAATCAATGTTTTGTGTGTGTTGAAAATATTTTTTAAAGAAAAATCATTTTTCCCTGGTTGTTGATAAATGGAAAGAAAAGGGGTATTTTTGAAGTATTAAATTGGATTTTTTAAATGTTTTTGAAATGTTTTTTCAAAAAATTGGAATGAATTGTGAAAATGAGAACATGGGATACCTTGGGTACTTAGGTTTAAGGTTTATCTTGAGGTTATCGTCTATTTTTGTGATTATTGAGTGGTTTTCTCATGGGGTTTAATCTATTTCCTATGCCTGTTTTTCTAGGGGATAGATATTGACATTATTATGGGGATTACTCATGGGGTATTCATGTACTTCCTAGGCATGTGTTCTAAAAACAAGATTGTGTACTTGATTGATTGTGGTACGAGTATTCTGATAGTCTGGCCTATAGTGATCCTTGGTGTTGATACATGTTCTTCTATTTTTTCTTTCTTAGAATTTTTTTATCCTTTATTTATATGTTTATTCTTGTGAAATATGATATGGAAAAATGTGATTTGAAATTGATATGCATTCTTTTATTTTTAGAACTCTGAAATAGGGAAATGTTTACCATGTTTTCTATAAAACTACTTTACAACTTATCATGCCATGTTTTATTTGAAATTATCATACAAGAATTCTTATATATATAATTTTTATGGAACACCTAGATGGGATCCTATTGAGCCTGTTAGTTCACACCCGGTGTACCTATTTGGTGTTGTGTAGACCTATATATGCCTTCTAGTACAAGGAAAGAAAATTCCTTGTAGTGAGGCGGTGAGGATTCCTATCAGCAGAGTTGGATAGAAGGTGGTGAGATGGTGGGAGTTCATCCACACCATCACATGGAGTAGATATTTGGTTTCATTCTTTTTCGGTTGGACTTTTATTTTAAGGATTTTGGATACTCTTACAACTATTTTTACACTTTTTTCTTACAAGTATGGAATATATTTATTTTCTTTACATTGTTCCTTCCTAATTTGTGTATATATATGTTATGTTTTTATTCATTTTGGGAGAAATAATTCCCTCTAGTTTGTTTTTTGATGCTCGGGTGCTTGTCTCTAGAACGTGGGGATCAGGAACTCCCTTCGGGTATGTGATGGAACGGGTCAAGTGCTTGGTTTGAGGGTAACCCGGGTCAGCTCATTACAAAGTGGTATCAAAGGGTAGGTTTGTCTCCAAGAGTCCTTATCTTGACATGTTTATTAGACTAGAGATAGGATTTTTGGTATTTGAGAGGTATGTTTTGATAAGTTCATTTCCATCTGTTATCATGACGTGACTAAAGTTTCCATGGGAAGTTGGGATATATGTCTCTATTGTTGGGTTTTTTAAAAAATCATTGATTTTTCTTATGGGTTTTTTGGTTTGAACTAAGATTTATTATATTGTCTGGTCATTCTATTGTTTCGATGTGAAGCATTCTGCATCTGAGACGTCTTCTATGAGTTCCTCGGGAGGGTGTATCTGATGCTCCTTAAGGGAATCCCCCTAAAAATTAGAATCACATCAAGGCTATAGTATGGGAATTTCATTTTGTTGATCAAACAGTACCACGAGTTTAGAACGTAGTTTTTGAGGTATAGCCAGAAGATGGAGGAGAGAGTGGTCGATCTTAGAAATTATTATGTGAAAAGACACCATCCTTAAAAGGAATAAATAAACCTCAATAGGTGTTGTAATGGCTTGATAGGATTGATCAAATTTTTGAATTTATTGTAACACCTGAGAATATCAAGGTGAAATGTGCAGCATTCTGGCTCGAGGGTTCTAGTAAGTGATGGTGGGATTCCATAGTCTTGGAAGATAGAAACATTGACTTGGATTGGAAGGGTTTAAAAACCCTATTCTTCTAGCATTTTTTTAGATTCACTGATGTTGGTAAAATCTTTGGATTTCTTCTATTTGCATCAGGGAGAGAATTCAGTGTCAGCATACACTAATCAGTGTTCTTTTATTATCTGTTTTACTCTGGACATAATAAAGATTGACCAGATGAAGTGTCACGACCCGTCCTCGGGGCCCGTGTCGTGACTACCCCAAGCCCGCCTTCCATAGGCCAGGGGCTGGTGACTAGCACCAAAGGCGTAAATCCCGGTAAAAGGGAAGGCATTGCTTTTATATAAGTAAACAACACAACATAGTACGCAAGCTGAAGTAAACACTATGTAAACTGAGTACAAAAGTAAGTGTTGAAAAGTAAATGGGTCAGAATACAAACTCAACTGAAAGTACAGTAAAAATGAAAAGAAAGTACAACAGCAGTAAAGTAAATCAGGAACCACCGAGTCGTCCTCCGGCTATCCCACCTGAAGGGCGGGTAGAGATGGTCTCCTCATCTCCTTGATTCCGGCCATCCGCTCCGTGTACGTCCCGCCAAGTGGTCCACCTTTAGGTACCATCCCACTCCACAAGACTCCACCTCGATCAGTGTTGTCTGTCGTCTGCATCCAACACAACGTAGTGCAGGCATAGCTCGTGTAGGGGTGAGTATACGATACTCAGTAGGGACCCCGAGACTCCCGAAGGTCTCCCAGAATCCACAAAGGATATACCACAATGGAAAGATATAAACACGAAGTATCAACCAACTCTACTTAGGTATATTCCCATACATATACCTAAGTCATCAATTCCAGTTTGGATCTAACTCAAGAGCCCAAGTACAACCCAGTCCACACAGGAAAGCACAACCCGGTACACATAGTAAAGTAAGTCAATCATATCGATGATATTAATTGAAAGTAAAGACTCATCTCACACAGGTATATTATTCACGAAGAGGGGTGGAGATGATAGATGTCTCCTCTAAATCATCTCCCCTTCCAAACCCACATAGGATCCAAGTATAGAATTCGTCGCTTCCGAACCCACATAGGATCCAAGTACAGTAACCATTTCTGTCGAACCCACGTAGGATCCAAGTACAGTCATCATCGCTAACGAACCCATGGAGGATCCAAGTACAGTCGTCCTCGCTGCCGAACCCATGTTGGATCCAAGTACAGTCGCCATCATCATCGCAGTCGCGGCCAGTTCAAGGGTTCCCGCACACAGCACGCTCGATTCTGGGAGGGTTCGCTCCACGAGCCAAGAGGTTTGATACATCAACTATCACAAAGTCCAAAGTTGATGTATCCCAAAGTTCCATCTCATCAATAAGAACTCAACGCAACATGTGGCACGTCAATCGGGCGCCCGGTCTGAGAGATATTGGCTTTTCCGTCCTAGGGTCCCAGTTGGTTTTTAAGCTAAAATTAACACGACCGTACTCCATCTGTGTCCAAACCTCAAGTGGGTTAATCCAAAAGAACCATCTCACTAATAGGAATTCATCGTATTTGATGGCACGTCATTCGGACGTCCGGTCCTTAAGTTATAAGTGTTTCCGCTCCAAGGGCCCGGTTGGTTTCGGGTTTGAACCAACCCTGATATACCCAAAAATTTCCAAATCCTAGAGGGTAATATACAGAAATGACTGTCTCGATCCAAGAATCCCTACGCAACTGACGATCTGTTGATCGGAGCTCTATAGCCCAAGATATGAGCATTTGAATGAACCTAGTCCGAAAATAGGGGTCTGGGCCCGATCCGACCCGGCCCAATACCCCCTGGGTCGGCCCGAACCAGGACGACCCGACCTAGGTCTGGGTCCGACCTGGCCGGTGCGGCCGGCCCGGCCCATGCGGCTTGCGGCCCGGCTCAGAAGCTGGTCGTGGCTCGGTGCTGGCCGAGCGGGGCGCGAGGGGCACGCCCCCTTTTCTTGGAAACGGCGGACCCAGTGGGGTCCGCCCTAAATGCTGGTCGGGGGGGGGGGTTACACCCCCCATTTTTCCTAGTAATGTCTAGCCTTTATGGTAGGCTGGTTGTGAGCTACTGTGGGACCCCTTTTGGGTCCCGCCTCCTGGAGACGACGGCGGCCGGTTGGCCGACCACCCCTTCCTGGTCCGCCGCGGCCTAAGGTCACGGCTCATCTCACCAGCGCAACGCGACGGTGCCGCGCACCACCGTCGCAGCCCGCTCCGGTCATAGTCCTCTTCGTCCCCGCGCGGTGCAATGGCATCACGCCGCCTTCACCTCAAACGTCAATGATGATCAACAAGAAAAAGGTGAGGATAATCGGTCGTGTTTGTGCGGTCCAATATCCTCTCGTTAAGAAGATATCAAGCGGCCAATAATTAAGAAACAAATAACGTTGATTAAAACTTGAACAATAATAACCCCTACCTCGTGACGTGATCTGCGGAGAGGTGGCATTGTTCGTTGTCTTCGGAAGGTTACTTCGAAGTGTGCCCGAGGAGGAAGCGACGTCTCCTCTTTTTGTCATGGAGAGAAGAAGAGGATTGCGCGTCTTTGATCTTCGTGGATTCAGTGCTCTACATCAAAGAGGTGTCGTTCTTCATGGATAGGATGACGTTATTCAACGATAGAGGAGCTTCCTTCTTCCTTCACACAAGGCTCTTATAGAATCCCGCCTTTTTATAACATAAACTTTCATTACATTACACAAAACTGAGGATCTTTAAGGTTTAGTGTCTTGGAAACCAGGAACATAATACATGAAAACAACATAAAACATTCTTCTTAAACACTTGAAAGGCTTCTCCATAAGTTCAACCTAGGTTCATTACTGCATCTCATAACCTGGGAACATACATCAAAAGAAAGGGTGAGCAGAAGGCCCAGTAAGGGAAACAAGAGAAACATTTAACATGGGAACTTGAGATACATCAACTATGTCATGAAAAGAACTTTAAGGCCTGAGAAAGAAATCATGTGGCATATCATAATTAAAATAACATTTTTCATAACTTTAAGATGTGGCTACATCATTTAACATAGACAATCATGAACATATCACCATGGTCCATCCCCAAGGTTTCATTTGAAAATTACCAAGGTTATTCACCAAGATATCGTGAAAATTGTAATCTCTAGTGGTTACATCATTACCCAATGCATTGGAGTGCTATCAGGGAGAACCCTTAAATTTTCCTTTATTATCATGTGAGCCACATATATCATCATCAAACATTTCATAAATAACCCATATAGCATAAAATAAATGGGTTTCATTTCATAATCATAACGTTTTAAAAACTGCTTTAAAGACATGATCTTTACGTCATTTTAAAACCACGGAAGGGGAGAGCGGGTCTCATGTATGTAAATCCCAGAATTTTAAATAAAATTTTTGGATATATATGTGAATACCCCTATAGAAATAAGAGCTTTGAGTATTCACTTTATAACATAAAATAATTTTGAGAAAATAGAGAGACATTTTGAGACGAAAATTCTGCAGCATAACAGCTATGTTTCGGGGATTTATAAAACATTGAAAAGAGAGGGGACATGGGTCAATCATTCATAAATGACCCATAAAACAGTATAGGTACAGAATAAGAAGGATATATGAACATGGTAATGAAATTTTAAGGACATACCATTTGAAATTAAAAACATGGAAGGAAGACAAAAATTAGATTTCTCTTATGAAAATTCAGCAGCCTAACGGCATCACATAAACTTCAACAAAAATGCTTTGAAAATATCAAATAGGGTCTCTCATCATATGAACATAAAAGATAAGTATTATAGATATAGAGATCATACCCCAAAATAATAAAAATTAACTTGCAAGACTTGACATGGAATTATAACTTTGAAAAAGGAGAAAGGTGAAAGAACCACTTAAAAATTCGGCAGCCTAACGACGCCACTTAAAACCTCAAAATACTGAATTGAAGAGATAAAATGGGGTCACTCATCATATGATAATAAAATATCAGTATGATAGATATAGATATCATACCCCAACATAATAAAAAGAAACTCGAAATACTTGACATGATAGTAGAACTTGAAAACGAGAAGGGTGAAAGAATCCATTACATAAATTTCGGCAGCCTAACGGCGCCACTTAAACTTTCATAAAATGAAATGATAAGAGTAAGAGGGGGTATCTCATCATATGAAAATAAAAAGGACATTATAATGAATATAAAAGAACATCCTCCAACATAAGAACATGGATCATAAAATAAATGACATAAAAGAGATCACTTGAAAAGAAAGAGAGGGGGGTCGGATCCCTTACCTTAAATGTAACTCTTAAAACTCAAAGGTTGGGACCTTGAGAGGCTTGAGGGCACCTTGGGAGGACTCTTTGGGAGATAAGGAGACCAGAACTTCGTTGAGAATGATTTTGGAGTCCAAAGGATGAGATAATGGCTTTGTATATATAGGGAAAGTGAGGGGACAAGGCATTAATGGCCAAGGGACACCTCATTGGTGGTTTTGAAAAAACCATGGGATTGCCCATGGTATTTGCCCATGGTATTGGCCACATGGGTCCCCCCATACAATAATTCATCACCTTTGTTCGGAAAACCCTTAAAATATCTCATGAAATAATCATGACATAGTTATGATGTAATTAAACATACTGAAACCCTAAAACTGTATTTTCACTTTTCATCAAAAATTCAACTTTCTCAGAAAAATCCCAAAATTTCACCTTAACCAAATATCAATGCTCTGATTTCAAAAATGAACTCCATTTTATAAAAATAATTTCTTAAATATTTTTAATTTATTTTTTAAATAAATACACTATTCACCGAAAATTCATTTTTTTCAGAAAAATCCCCAAAAATTACCATAACATAATATCAATGCTCTGAGATCAAAAATGAAATCCATTTTTTTAAAATATTTTTCTAAAAATTTTAATTTAATTTTTAATTAAAAAACACTATTCACCTGAAAAAACTAATACTTAAATAATAAGTTATGAAACCGTTATTTAACCATTTTATTGAATCACATTACTTAATCAAGGTGCCTAGATTATGTTAATACTTTCTTTAAGTGAGATTACTAATCCATTTGGTCACATTACTAATCCTAAGCATAAAATCACTATTCATAATTTACTATTCATCAAAAATGAAGTTGATCTTATTAGACTCTAAATTTCATACTGAACATAATTGTAGAAGACCATTTTTTGAAAATCATTACACATTTTTTATTATTTAAGGTTTACATAAACATTTTTAAAATATCCTTTCTCTAAAATTCATCAAAAATATGCATACTATATTTATCCGAACATTTGAAAATTCATAAACTTCATCATAAGAAGAGATCAAAATTTTTATTTAAAACAAAGGATTACACAAGGCAGTTATAGTCTCCTTACATATCCCCTTATCACACCAGCATAGGACCTAAGTGTAAGGTGTGCTAAAGTGAGGGAATCTGAGGGAGGCTCGGCCAACATCGCACGAGTAGTAATTTCTATCAGTTGGAACTTTTCGCAAAGGTGATTTCGTTCTAGCTTCACACGATGAAGTTTGGCTTGGGTTTGGTCCAGAGAAAATCCCAGTGGTGCTACCTCCTTCCCAAGTTCTGTTAGATGGGCTTCGATCGGTCCAAGACTACTGGGTGAGGCCATCGAATCTCCTTTCTATATTAATTAACCAAGGTCACTTGTATTTAGAGACAAATATCGAAATGTTTAGTTTTTAGCGGTCATATTGAACAAAGGTCATATAGCAGTCAAAACCCATCGGTATCATTTTAATTATACTCATGTTATTAAATGAAACAGTTTTGTTGAGTATAAAAAAAATAACACACAAAATTAGGAAACGAGATTTATTCAAAATTTCGGGTCGTTACAATCTTCCCCCCTTAAGAAATTGCATCCTCACAATTTTTAAAATTGGGTTTTTGAAACTTCATTGAGAGTCCCACATCGAAAAAAGAGTCAGTAACACTATTACTTTAAAAGAAAGAAAAGGAAGTACAAAGGCCACTCGAGTTAACCCATACTAGGACTCCATGTAGGAAACGTGGATATGGAAGAAAAAACAAAGGGTCTAGTTCTGAGGGAGAGTGATAGAAAACGTGATTTGGAGAAAGTTAACCACAAGAAAATCACAAACTTATAATGTGTGTAAATGGTCTTTGATTACCCAGTAGGAATCTTAAACCAACAACGTTTTTGTTTTACGTTCCTTCTAATAATTTTGAGGAATTCATTTACTACATAGAATAAAAACATAAAAAAATATACATACCTTCCAGTAGATTTTCATCCTTTAATAAGTCTCTACCAAAACTAATATTTTCTCAAAACTATGAGAACTCAAAAACACTTGGTCTCATCAAAAGAACAAGAATCGTCTTCTAGAGAATCACATAATCCACAAAAGATTAACTATCTATTTCTTCTATCTTTTAATATTATCCAAAAAATAGAAAGGGTAAGGTAAAACAACTCTTCAAAAAGAAAGAATCCAATAGGAATGGAAACTACTTTTAAATCATCAATGTTCCATGGTACTACCCAAAGATCATCATTGACCATTCCATAAATAATGGTTCTTAAAATTCCTCAAAATAAACCAAACTAAGATTAAAACCCAAATACAAGAAGGATTTGATAACATAGACTTCCAAAATAAACTTCATTGTTCATCTCCAAACAACATCAACCACTCCTAACATATTATAACAAAAGTAGCTAACCTAATCATATTTTACCCAAGATAGGTTAATCATTTCTATAGGTAACCTAAATTACTATAAGTTCACCTTAAATTCATTGATTCTTCAAAATATAATTCAACTTTTACTCCTCAAAGAAAATATCGTAGTAATCTATTTACCTTGATCAAATAGGGTTCCCAAAATAGTGAACATCTTCCAAAATAATAATAATCTTTTAATCCCCTAATCATCTCTGTCATATTAATATGGCAATCGTCAAATTTCCTATCTCATTGGTTGCAGGGACATGTTCTTCCATTTCCCGCCATTAACTATGAAAATAATGTACAATTAGGGGCTTAAATACTTAGCCAATAATCATGAAAAGGATCTTAAAGCATAGAAGGATAACTTTTATAAGAAAATTAAACCCTAACTTGTGATCCCCTAGGTTCCAAACTAGGTTATCCATGATAATATATTCTTATAGGAATCTTTATTTTATTTTATCTTTGTTCCTTTAATAATGGTTCATACTAAGCTTATGAATTTACCAAAGCATATCACCCGGGAGTGTCATAACCAAGAGTGAGGCAAGGCCCATTATCGTGTACCAGTTCCCATTTGAGTCTAGCTCAAAGTGGTGTTTTCGATTTTTACCCCTTTGTACATCTGTGCCAGAGCCACCTCTACCTGCTCGTATCCAGACAGGGATGTATTTTCTTGGCAACCCCTTACTCAATACTCACCAAAATACCAGGAAGATTTCCAATATTTAAACTTTTATATAGGGTTATTCCTAGAGTTTTCATATCCTAATTTCCACAAATAACTAAACCATCCTTTAATACCAACTATAGCATCCTGCCTTTTTATAACATAAACTTTCATTACATTACACAAAACTGAGGATCTTTAAGGTTTAGTGTCTTGGAAACCAGGAACATAATACATGAAAACAACATAAAACATTCTTCCTAAACACTTGAAAGGATTATCCATAAGTTCATATTAGGTTCATTACTACATCTCATAACCTGGGGACATACATCAAAAGAAAGGGTGAGCATAAGGCCCAGTAAGGGAAACAAGAGAAACATTTAACATGGGAACTTGAGATACATCAACTATGTCATGAAAATAACTTTAAGGCATGAGAAATAAATCATGTGGCATATCATAATGAAAATAAAATTTTTCATAACTTTAAGATGTGGCTACATCATTTAACATAGAAAATAATGAAAATATCACCAAGGTCCATCCCCAAGGTTTCATTTGAAAATTACCAAGGTTATTCACCAAGATATCGTGAAAATTGTAATCTCTAGTGGTTACATCATTACCCAATGCATTGGAGCGCTATCAGGGTGAACCCTTAAATTTGCCTTTATTATCATGTGAGCCACATATATCATCATCAAACATTTCATAAATAACCCATGTAGCATAAAATAAATGGGTTTCATTTCATAATCATAACGTTTTAAAAACTGCTTTAAAGACATGATCTTTACATCACTTTAAACCCACGGAAGGGGAGAGCGGGTCTCATGTATGTAAATCCCAGAATTTTAAATAGAACATTTTAATATATATGTGAATAACCCTGTAGAAATAAGATCTTTGAGTATTCACTTTATAACATAAAAAAAATTGAGAAAAGAGAGAGACATTTTGAGATGAAAATTCTGCAGCATTATAGCTATGTTTCGGGGTTTTAGAAAACATTGAAAAGAGAGGGGAAATGGGTCAAACATTGATAAATGACCCATAAAACAGTAGAGGGACAGAATAAGAAGGATATATGAAAATTTTAATGAAATTTTAAGGACATACCATTTGAAATTAAAAACATGGAAGGAAGACAAAAATTAGATTTCTCTTATGAAAATTCGGCAGCCTAACGGCGTCACTTAAACTTCACCAAAAATGATTTGAAAAGATCAAATAGGGTCTCTCATCATACGAACATAAAATATCAGTATGATAGATATAGAGATCATACCCCAAAATAATAAAAAAGAACTTTCAAGACATTACATGGAATTAGAACTTTGAAAAAGGAGAAAGGTGAAAGAACCAATTAAAAATTCGGTAGCCTAACGGCGCCACTTAAAACTTCAAAATACTGAATTGAAGAGATCAAATGGGGTCACTCATCATATGATCATAAAATATCAGTATGATAGATATAGAGATAATACACAAACATAATAAAAAGAAACTTTAAATACTTGACAAGAAAGTAGAACTTGAAAACGAGAAGGGTGAAAGAATCCATTACAAAAAATTTGGCAGCCTAACGGTGCCACTTAAACTTTCATAAAATGAAATGATAAGAGTAAAAGGGGGTATCTCATCATATGAACATAAATAGTACAGTATAATTAATATAAAAGAACATCCTCCAACATAATAACTGGATCATAAAAGAAATGACATAAAAGAGATCACTTGAAAAGAAAGAGAGGTGGTCGGATCCCTTACCTTAAATGTAACTCTTAAAACTCAAAGGTTGGGACCTTGAGAGGCTTGAGGGCACCTTGGGAGGACTCTTTGGGAGGTAAGGAGACCAGAACTTCGTTGAGAATGATTTTGGAGTCCAAAGGAAGAGAGAATGGATTGATATTTATAGGGAAAGTGAGGGGACAAGGCATTAATGGCCAAGGGACACCACATTGGTGGTTTAGGCAAAACCATGGGCTTGCCCATGGTATTTGCCCATGGTATTGGCCACATGGGTCCCCCCATACAATAATTAATCACATTTGGTCGGAAAACCCTTAAAATATCTCATGAAATTATCATGACATAGTTATGATGTCATTAAACATACTGAAACCCTAAAACTGTATTTTCACTTTTCATCGAAAATTCAACTTTCTCAGAAAAATCCCAAAATTTCACCTTAACCAAATATCAATGCTCTGATTTCAAAAATGAACTCCATTTTATAAAAATAATTTTCTAAATATTTTTAATTTATTTTTTAAATAAATACACTATTCACCAAAAGTTAATTTTTTTCAGAAAAATCCCCAAAAATTACCATAACATAATATCGATGCTTGGAGTTCAAAAATGAATTTCATTTTATAAAAATAATTTTCTAAATGTTTTTAATTTAATTTTTAATTAAAAAACACTATTCACCTGAAAAAACTAATACTTGAATAATAAGTTATGAAACTGTTATTTAACCATTTTATTGAATCACATTACTTAATCAAGGTGCCTAGATTATATTAATACTTTTTTAAGTGAGATTAATAATCCATTTGGTCAAATTACTAATCCTAAGCATAAAATCACTATTCATAATTTACTATTCATCAAAAATTAAGTTGATCTTATTAGACTCTAAATTTCATACTGAACATAATTGTAGAAGACCATTTTTTGAAAATCATTACACATTTTTTATTATTTAAAGTTTACATAAACATTTTTAAAATTCCCTTTCTCTAAAATTCACCAAAAATATGCATACTATATTTATCCAGACATTTGAAAATTCATAAACTTCATCATAAGAAGAGATAAAAATCTTTATTTAAAACAAAGGATTACACAAGGCAGTTACAGTCTCCTTACATATCACCTTATCACACCGGCATAGGACCTAAGTGTAAAGTGTGCTAAGGTGAGGGAATCCGAGGGAGGCTCAGCCAACATCGCACGAGTAGTAATTTCTATCAGTTGGAACTTCTCGTGAAGTCGATTCCATTCTAGCTTCACACGATGAAGTTTGGCTTGGGTTTGGTCCAGAGTAAAGCCCAGTGGTGCTACCACCTTCCCAAGTTCTGTTAGATGGGCTTCGATCGGTCCAAGACTACTGGGTGAGGCCATCAAATCTCCTTTCTATATTAATTAACCAAGGTCACTTGTATTTAGAGAAAAATATCAAAATGTTTAGTTTCTAGTGGTCATATTGACGAATGGTCATATAACAGTCAAAACCCAATGGTCTCATTTTAATTATACTCATGTTATTAAATGAAACAGTTTTGTTGAGTATAAAAAAAATAACACACAAAATTAGGAAACAAGATTTATTCAAAATTTCAGGTCGTTACAGCTCTCTTCCCTAATTCCCACATAACAATCCAACCCCAAAATTAAAATAAGGTCACCCCTTATTTTAATTTTTTATGGCATGAATTTCAAAATTTAAGAATTCAAAACACTCATTAACTAATTGAAGTGGTTCAATTAATTGTTGAATGTGTGTTGGAAAGAGTTAAGAAGGAGAGAGAGAGAAGGTGAAAGGGTTACACATTTAATTCCAAGGGGTTTAAGGGGTTATGGAAAGTGAAAGGTTGGGGCTTGTGTGGGTCCCACCTTACATTTATCCTCGTATGGGTGGTGAGGATGTTAGTGGGTCCCACCCTAACTCCCCCATGTAGTATTAAACCACCTTATAAAAGGAAATAAAATTTGTACCACAAATTTATTCACTTTTCATTTAATCCAAATTTTTTTAACATCTCCTCCCGAGAAAACGCATCTTTGGTAAAGGTCCTCTTAAGAAATTACCGGAACTGTTATTTCATCGGTGCCCTCGGATTTCAATTCCGATCACCGGTTCAAAAGATAGAAAAACCCACTCGTTCGTTCACTGAACGTACCTGAGCTAAACTTCGAAAATTGATTCCAAGCACACCGAACCTTGGAATCAAGTGCCTCCAGAAACTGCGTACTCGTAAAATTACAAAGAATTTATGACAAAAAATTTCCTTAAAATTTACGGGTCTTTACATTACTCCCACCTTAGGGATTTACGTCCCCGTAAAGCTATATCATAAACTAGGAAAACAAATGAGGGTACTGTGCACGCATCTGAGCCTTCGGCTCCCATGTGCTCTCCTGGAGGTTCCTGTGCTACCAATGAATGCACATAAGAGGAATTGACCATCCACGTAGGACCCGCTCTTATTTATCCTCGATCTCCACCGGTACCTCCACAAAAGTCTCCCCGTCATCGATGTCCATCTCCCCGTGGTGGATGATATGTGTCGGGTCGTGCACGTATATCCTCAGCTGAGATATGTGGAAGACATCGTGCACCCGGTGCAACCGAGGTGGAAGGGCCAGGAGATAAGACACCTCGCTTATCCTGCTAAGAACCTAGAATGGTCCAATGAAGCACGGAGATAACTTGCCACCCCGGCCAAATATTCGTAATCCACGTCTAGGTGAGACCCGTAAGAAAACGTGGTCACTATCCTAAAACTCTAGTGGTCTCCGCCTTCTATCAGCATAGAACTTTTGTCGGCTCTATGTAGTCCTCATCCGCTCCTGGATGATCTGAACCTTCTCCGTCACAGCCTGGACCATCTCTGGTCCTACAAGTGTTGACTCCCAAGGGTCAGTCCAGCACAGAGGTGATCTGCATGGTCGGTCGTACAATGCCTTGTATGGTTACATCCCGATGGTGGAGTGGTAGCTGTTTTTCAATGCAAAATTCCCCAAGGGTAGGTGATCCTCCAAGATGCGACCAAAGTCAAGGACGCATGCAGGGAGAATTTCCTCGAGTGTCCGAATGTTCCTCTCTGTCTGGTCATCCTTCTGGGGATGAAAGGTGGTGCTCAAGTGTATCTGTGTCCCAAATGCCTCCTGCAACCCCTTCCAAAGCCAGGAAGTAAAGAGAGCATCTCGATCGGAGATGATAGATGATGGCACACCATGAAGTCATATGATGTCCTGAACGTATAGGCGTCTAAATATCTCTACTGAGCTCTGCTCTCTGATAGGTAGGAAGTGGGCCGACTTGGTGTGTCGGTCTACAATCACCCAAATGGAGTCGTGTCCTCTAGAAGTACGTGGAATCCCTGTCACGAAATCCATGGATATCTCATCCCACTTCCACTCTGGGACCTCTAGGGGCTGTACTAAACTTACTGGTACCTGGTGCTCCACCTTCACCTGCTGGTAGGTGAGGCATCATGAAACAAACTCTAACATAGCCTTCTTCATACCTGGCCACCAGCATTGTCGTCTGAGATCCTGGTACATCTTCGCTACTCCTAGATGTACCGCCAATGGGGAAGTTTGAAAATACCTCAGCACCTCCTTCTGTAATGAAACTGGTACCATGGTACGTCCCCTGAAGAGGATGACGTGCTCTCCTCCTATAGAAAAACCATCAAGTGCCTGCCCTGTGGAAATCTAATCACGTCACGTCTCACAGTCTACTTCCCCACGTTGTGCCTCAATGACCTGCTGAAGAAGTGGAGTGACTGTCAGGGACTTTAGGAAGGTTTCCCCATCTCTATCCACAAAGAATATTTGTAAAGCGGCTAACTGTTTTGTTGCCTCTCCAAGTAGCTGAATTCCTGTCCTCATGCTGAAAGCATCAGCTACTACGTTCCCCTTCCTAGGAGTATAGACTATCTCAAAGTCATAGTCCTGGAGGAACTCGAGCCATCGTTGATGTCTCAGGTTCAGGTCCTTCTGCGAGAAGATGTACCTGAGACTCTGGTGGTCAGAGTAGACTATAAAGCGCTCACCCATCAGATAGTGTCGCCACAACTTCAAGGCGAATACCACTACTGTTAACTCCAGGTCATGCGTAGCATAGTTCTGCTCGTGCTGCCTCAACTGTCGTGAACTATAAGCGATCACTGCCCTCTCCTAAATTAGGACACACCCGAGTCCATTCTCTGATGCATCATAGTAAACTACGTACCCTACACCCTCCTTTGGTAGCCTCAAGATGGGTGCATTGGTCAATCTCTGTCTCAGCTCCTGGAAGCTCTGTTGACTTCTATCTGACCACATGAAAGGTTTTCCATTCTTCTTCAAGGCTGAAAGTGGTGCTGCAACTCCGGAGAAGTCTGGAACAAATCTCCGATAGTACCCAGCCAAACCTAGGAAACTCCGCACCTCAGTCACACTCATGGGTGGCTCCCAAGAAAGTACTGCCTCGATATTCACAGGATCCACCGAAACTCCTACCTCAGATATGACGTGACCCAAGAAGTGGACCTCTCGAATCCAGAACTGGCACTTCGAGAGCTTACCCTAAATCTGGTGCTCTCTGAGTGTGTCTAATACAACCCGCAAGTGGTAGGCATGCTCCTCCTCAGTAGTTGAGTAAATCAATATGTCATTGATAAAGACTACGACAAATCGATCGAGGTAAGGCTAGAAGATCCTATTCATGAGACTCATGAACACTAATGGAGTGTTGGTTATGCCAAAAGGCATCACCAAGAACTCATAGTTGCCATACCGACACCTGAAGGCCATCTTCTGCACATCCTTGTCTCGAACTCTGAGCTGATGGTATCCTGACCTGAGGACTATCTTCGAGAACCAGTGTGCTCCCTTGAGCTGATCAAAGAGGTCGTCAATCCTCGGAAGTAGATAATTGTTCTTCCCGGTCACCTGGTTAAGGCGATGGTAGTCAACACACAGTCGAAAGCTCCCATCCTCCTTCTTGGGGAATAAAATCGAAGAATCCCAGGGTGAAACACTGGGTCGGATGAATCCCTTTCCCTGAAAGTCCTCCAACTGTACCCGCATCTCACGAAGCTCAGCAGGAGCCATCCGATATGCTTGCATAGATATCGGGGATGTCTTAGGGTACAGGTCAATATAGAAGTCTACCTCTCTGTGAGGAGATAGTCCCAAAACATTGTCAGGAAAAATGTTCGCAAAATGATCCACCACAACAGGAAAAATCGGACTCCACACATCAACCGCTACGAGAATGAGACTAACCAACTGATGTGTGATCGGCTGCCCTCTCCTCTATGTAAGTCCATCCTACGCTGAAAAGGCTCCCTTCTCACCAGTGAAGTTGAACCTGCTCCCATCTGTTCGGACAAACCACACTTTGCGCCTAATACAGTCGATATGAGCATGGACTGCAGATAACCAATCCATGCCCAAGATGATGTCGTAAGGCCTCGAAGCCATTACAAGAAGATCCTAGCCGAAGATCTCACCTCCTAGAGTAATCTCACACTGTCGGCACTAGTGCGTAATCATTGTGTTTTCTCCCATAGGAGTCTCTAGCCATAAGGATCGAGCCAACGGCTCCGTCGGAATCTTGAAGCTCCGAACAAGGGCAGTGGCAATAAAAGAATGAGTCGCTACTGTGTCTATAAGAACTGCAGCAAGGATGGGGTAGACACAGATAGTACCTCAAATCATCTCAGGTGTGTCGTGGTCATAAGCCTCCACTGCCTGAAGATGAGCCCGCCTCTATCCGCCAGCTCCCTATGGTCGGGGTGGACCTCCTAGTGGTGGTGTTGGTGGTAGAGCCTCAAAGCGTCGCCCACCACCCGCTGCTCGGCCAGCTCCTCTTCCTTGTCTGCCTGCTCCCTGTGGACTGCCACGGTCGAACCTCTGCCTCTGCCTGGGTGGTCCCTCAACTGTCTACTGCTCCTCTGCATGGCGGGTCGGGCAGTCACGAGCCATGTGGCCCTGCCCGCCGCATGCATAGTACTGTCTGCCT
Source organism: Viscum album (assembly GCA_963277665.1). Classification (NCBI taxonomy): domain Eukaryota; kingdom Viridiplantae; phylum Streptophyta; class Magnoliopsida; order Santalales; family Viscaceae; genus Viscum; species Viscum album. The sequence goes on from OY728160.1 coordinate 449,599,003, forward strand.
CTCGTATGACTGGCTCTGTTGCGTGTGCCCCGCACATCCGAACTAGTATCCTAAGGTCACCCACCTGATGGTCTGGTCCGCTTGGACCTCTGTGACATCTGTCTACTGTCGGCAGTAGAAGAATCCACTACATTTCACTCTACGGTAGGCCTCGCTGTAGGTGTAGGCTCAGCAAGAAAGATCTCTACAAGAAGGGATCTCTCTAGTACTCCTGCCTGCATCAGAATGCAGAGGGAGATCATCGAAGCCCTGATCTCATGCCTCAGTCCCTACTCGAAAGTCCAGGCCCGAAATAATCGGTCTCGTACCATGTCCTTGGAGTAGCGCGAGAGATTAGTAAATCTCAACGATTCCTGGGCTACTGTCATGTTGCCCTGTCGCAGCTGTAGTAAATCCTCAATGTGCACCGCATGGAGGGTGTCTAGAACGAAATCTGAGTGAAAGAGGCTCTCGAATTCCATCCAAATTAGAGATGCCTCATCGTGCACCTGGAGCATCAGGCTCCACCATCTACCTACTGCTGTGTGCAGGATACACGTAGCAAGGATCACCATGAGGTCAGCTGGAGTCCCTACTAATCTAAAGACTTGGATGATAGCCTCCAGCCAATCCTCAGCTGCCTGAGGGTCCGTCTCTCTGCGGAACCTGGGTGGCCTCTGACGCTGAAACTCGTGCAACGCACTCAGGCGACGTGTACTCTCAGTTGCTGGGGCCGGTGGAATTAGTGGCTCAGCAGGTAGAGGTACCGCGGGTGCCTCCGCTATAATGGGTCCCTGCACCGAGGCCTCGTCGCTCGGTGGGCTGCCATCTCACACGTAACTTGGAACCCTAGCTGGTTGTCATCATGGGGCCATCCTGAAAAGAAACAGGTTCACCATGGTTAATATAGTATACCTGTTGCGCTGACACAAAGTAATCACAAAGAAAACTTTTCAAACACACATGCAATCAATGTTTTTGTGCACTGAGTCGGAAATCAAAATTCAGGGTCCTGGCGTATTGATACGTCAACCGCCGCATCAACACTGGACTCCCTGGACTGATAACCACACTCATTACTATAAAAATTATTACTTTATAGAGAAGAAATTATCAAAGTCCTGAGTACTACGGTAGAACCGACTCCTCTGATACCAATTTGTCATGACCCGTCCTCGAGGCCCGTGTCGTGACTACCCCAAACCCGCCTTCCATAGGCCAGGGGATGGCGACTAGCACCAAAGGCGTAAATCCTGGTAAAAGGGAATACATTGCCTTTATATAAGTAAAAAACACAACAGAGTATGCAAGCTGAAGTAAACACTAAGTAAACTAAGTACAAAAGTAAGTGCTGAAAAGTAAATGGGCTAGAATACAAACCCAACTGATAGTACAGTACAACTGAAAAGAAATTACAGCAGCAGTAAAGTAAATCAGCAACCACTGATTCGCCCTCCGGCTATCCCACCTGAAGGGAGGGTACAAATGGTCTCCTCAGCTCCTCGAGTCCGGCCGTCCACTCCGTGTACGTCCCACCAATTGGTCCACCTCCAGGTACCGTCCCGCTCTACAAGACTCCACCTCGATCAGTGATGTCTGTCATCTGCATCCAACACAACGTAGTGTGGGCATAGCCCGTGCAGGGGTGAGTATACGATACTCATTAGGGACCCCGAGACTCTATAAGTTCTCCCAGAATCCAAAAAGGATATACCACAAAGGAAATATTTAAACACGAAGTATAAACCAACTCTACTTAGTTATATTCCCATACATATACCTAAGTCGTCAATTCCAGTTCGGCTCCAACTCAAGATCCCAAGTACAACCCAGTCCACACAGGGAAGCACAACCCAGTCCACACAGGAAAGTAAGTCAATCATATAGATGATATTAATTGAAAGTCAAGACTCAGATCACACAGATATATTATTCACGAAGAGGGGTGGAGATGATAGATGTAGCCTCTGAATCATCTCCCATGTCGAACCCACGTAGGATCCAAGTACAGAAGTCGTCGCTACCGAACTCACGTTGGATCCAAGTACAGTAACCATTACTGCCGAACCCATGTAGGATCCAAGTACAGTCTTCATCGCTGCCGAACCCACGAAGGATCCAAGTATAGTCGTCCTGGCTTTTGAACCCACATAGTATCCAAGTACAGTCGTCATCTTCGTTGTAGTCGTAGCTGGCTCTTGGGTTCCCGCACACAACACGCTCGATTCCAGGAGGGTCCACTCCATGATCCAAGAGGGTTGATACATCAATTGTCACAAAGTCCATATTTGGTGTATCCCAAAGTTCCATCACATCAATAAGAACTCAATGTGACAGACGACGCGTCAATCAGACGCCCGGTCTGAGAGATATTGGTTTTTCCGTCCCAGGGGCCCAGTTGGCTTTTAAGCTAAAACCAACCAGACCGTAATCCATCTACATCCAAACCTCAAGTGGATTAATCCAAAAGAACCATATTACTAAGAGTAATTCATTGTATTTGACGGCACGCCATTCGTACGTCCAGTCCTTAAGTTATAAGTGTTTCCGCTGCAAGGGCCCAGTTGGTTTCAGATTCGAACCAACCCGGCCATACCCAAACTTCGCTGAAAACTCAAATTTAAAATACCAAAATGACCATCTCGATCCAAGGATCCCTATGCAACTTATGGTACATCGATCAGAGGTCCTTATCCCAAGATATGAGTGTTTGAACGAACCTGTTCTGAAAATAGGGGGTCTGGGTCCAGTCCGACCCGACCCAATACCCCCTAGGTCGGCCCGAACCGGGTCGACCCGACCCGGGTCCGGGTCCGGACCGATTGGGCGCGGCTCAGCCCGGCTCGGAAGCCAGCCGCGGCTCGGCGCTGGCCGAGTGGGGCGCGAGGGGCACACCCTCTTTTCCTAGAAACGGCGGACCCAGTGGGATCTGCCCTAAATACTGGTCGGGGGGGTTACAACCCCCCCCCCCCGGTTTTCCTGGTAACGGCCGGCATTTATAGCCGGATGGTTGTGAGATGTCGCGGGACCCATTCTGGGTCCCGCCTCTTGAAGACGTTGGCGGCCGGTTGGCCGGCCGCCCCTGCCTGGTCCGCCATGACCTAATGCTGCGACTCATCTCACTGGCGCGGTGTGATGGCGCCACGCACCACCACCATGGCCCGCTCTTAGTCACGGCCTACTTTGGCCTCACCGGCGTGGCGCGACGGCGCCGCGCACCACCACTGCGGCCCACTCCTTCCACAGTACTCTTCGTTCCCGTGCGGTGCAACGGCACCGCGCTGCCTTCGCCTCAAATGTCAATGATGATCAACAAGAAAAAGGGGAGGAGAATATGTCATGTTTGTGCAGTCCAATATCCCCCCGTTAAGATGATATCAAGTGGCCAATACTTGAGCAACGAAGAACATTGATTAAAACTTGAACAATAATAACCCATACCTCGTGACGTGATCTGCGGAGAGGTGGCGTCGTTCATTGTCGTTGGAAGGTGGCGTCGAAGTGCGCCTAAGGAGGAAGCGGCATCTCCTCTATTTGTCACGGAGAGAAGAAGAGGATTGCACGTCATTGATCTTTGTGGATTCGATGCTCTACGTCAAAGAGGTGTCGTTCTTCGTGGATAGGATGACGTTATTCAACGATGGAGGAGATTCCTTCTTCCTTCACACAGGGCTCTCTTCCCAAATTCCCACACAACAATCCAACCTCAAAATTAAAATAAGGCCACCCCTTATTTTAATTGTTCATGCCATGCATTTCAAAATTTAAGAATTCAAAACACTCATTAACTAATTTTCAGTGGTTCAATTAATTGTTGAATGTGTGTTGGAAAGATTTAAGAAGGAGAGAGAGAGAAGGTGAAAGGGTTAGACATTTAATTCTAAGGGGGTTAAGGGGTTATGGAAAGTGAAAAGGTTGGGGCTCATGTGGGCCCCACCTTACATTTATCCTCACATGGGTAGTTAGGATGTTAGTGGGTCCCACCCTAACCCCCCCATTTAGGATAAAACCACCTTAGAAAAAGAAATAAAATTTTTACCACAAATTTATTCACTTTTCATTTAATCCACATTTTTTTAACATCTCCTCCCGAGAAAATGCATCTTTGGTAAAGGTCCTATTAATCAATTACCGGCGTTGCGGTTTCATTGGTGCCCTCGGATTTCAATTCCGAGCACCGATTCAAAAGATAGAAAAACCCGCTTGTTCATTCACTGAATGTACCCAAGATAAAGTTCATAAATTTATTCCGGTCACACCGGCCCTCGGAATCATGTGCCATTAGAAACTACATACTCATAAAATTACAAAGAATTTAAGAAAAAAACTTCCCTTGAAATTTACGAGTCTTTACATGAAGGCTTAGAAGTACCTACAAGGTTTGTGATCGGATATCAGATCATAGGTATTTATTTTAAATATTTCTACCTATGCGGAGATGGTATAGAAGGATATGGTGGAAAAGATGAATATATAAGGTAATTTTTGATTTTCTAACTCTTGTATTCCATACAGTGGTAGCTTCAGTGGCGCGCATGGGAAGAAGAGTACGTGGAAAGATCATCATAGGAGTGGTGGAGGTGGGTCTCAACAACGAGGCTCCTCTGCACCATCTAATACAACTAGAAATGTGTATCTTACTTTCAATCAGTGTGTCAATTTTGAACATGAAATAAATTCATGTCCTATGCCTGTGAAGATGTGCAAAAGTTATGGAATCATTGGTCACTTACAACGCTTCTATCATGATATGACTTCTCTTCATTATGATCAAGTTTTTTCAGCTCCAAATTCAATTATAGGGTAATCATATCCTTCATGGACTAAAGGGATCTAGACATAGGCCTCGAGAGTGAAGTAATTTCATGCATTAGATGAGTTCCTAATAGAGTTTTATTCAGGTTTGAAAATAGTGAGTGGTACTTTCTTTATTGCATCTTCCTTGGAAATTTATTTATTTGATATTGGTGCCTCCCACTCATTTATATATTCTCATCTCATTGATCTTCTTAAATTTTTAACAAAACTTATGTCCTTTGTAATTAATTTATTGATGCCTCTTGGTAAGAAGAAATAGAATGGGTTTAGGTTTCCTTATTATTCATTAACGATAGCTGATACGGAGTTTGTCTTGGATTTTATCATTCTTGATTTGGATCTATTTGATGCCATCATCGGTATGGATTGGCTTGTTTCTCATCGATATGAGGTTGATTTTTATCATCAGTGTGTTCCATTTATTTTCACCAGTGGCATCACTCTTGTGTTTTATGGGTAGTGGAACCCATGTTCTTGTCATGTAGGACCTTCCCTCCTAGAGCTCGTGAGTTTTTTTTCTACTATTTTGATTGATCCTGATGAATTTTCTTCTATTATTGATCTTCCCATTATTGTTTAAGAATATTATGAAATTTTTGTAGATGAAATCTCCAGTCTTCCTCTAGAGAGATATGTAATGTTTATAATTGAACTGGTTCCAGGTATGCAGCCGATATTGATACCCTCTTATCGTATGGAACCGGCGGAGTTGAAAGAGCTTAAAATTAAGTTGGATGGCCTATTAGAAAGAGGTTTTATTATTCCTATTGTTTCTCCTTGGGTATCCCTTGTTCTCTTTTCTAAGGAGGCAGATGGTTCACTTTGTTTGTGTGTGGACTATCGGAATTTGAACCATGTAACAGTTAAGAACAAGTATCTATTTCCTCATGTGTATGATTTTTTTGATCATATAAAGGGGGAAAGTGGTTTTCAAATATTGATGTTTGGTCGGGTTATCATCATCTCGGAGTTTGGGAGTCTGATATACCAAAGTCATCTTTAAAGAGTAGGTATATCCATTATGAATATATTGTGATGCCTTTTGGTATGACTAGAATTCCTTTATTTTTTAAGGATTTGATGAATTGGATATTCCATCAATATCTAGAATCTTTTTTGGTCATGTTCATGGATTATATTCTGGTTTATGTGAAATTTGAGTGTGAGTACGAGAACCATATGAGTTTGGTTTTAGACATTTTGATAAGTTGTTGTTTGTATGGAAATCATTTGAAATGTAGTTTTTGGATTCAAGAAGTGAAGTTATTAGGGAATGATATTTCTGAACATGGATAATCAGTTGACCTTGATAAGGTGAAGGTTGTCTTCTTGTGGAAGAACCACAAAATTTATTTGAGACGCAGAGCTTCCTTGGTCTCACTGGATACTATCGATGGTTTGTTAAGTATTTCTCTAAAGTGGCATCACTTTTGACTTTTCTTACTAGAAAATTGGTGAAATTCACATGGGATTATAAGTGACAATATTATTTATATGAACTGAAGTGACTTTTGATATCAGATTCTATGTTGATCTTACCTGAGCACAGTAAGTTATAGGTGGTGTTTTCTGATGCTTTTGGTGCTAGTTTGGGATGCATGCTTATGTAGTATAACCATGTGGTAGCTTATAGCTCTCATCAGATTTATCTTCATGAGAAGAATGACCCCACTCACAATTGAGAGCTTATTGTAGTTATGCATGCACTTAAATGTTGGCGGCATTATCTTTTTGGTAAAAGGTTCACTTTATTTTTTGACCATAAGAGTTTGAGTTACATATTTTCTCAAAAAGACTTGAATCTCATATAGAGATTATGGGTAGAATACCTTCATACATTTGACTTTGATATCACCTATACCCCAAGGAAGGGGAATGTCATTACAGACAATCTTAGCAGGAAAGTACCATTGTAGGATATTCTGGAATCAAAGGAGGAGTAGAACCTTATGGGAATTTTTCCTTATTTTCACCTGGATGCTCAAAATGATATTTTAGGTATGTTTATGACCAGTTTTTAGTTATCAATATATCTAATGGATTCTTTTTTGCATATTAATTATAAGGATGATGAGTTGAATGAAGATCAAGAAATCCTTTATGGTGGGGAGATCATTTTTGGTTGGCCTCTCTCATCAAATGGTATGCTCCACTTTAGGAAGATGGTTATTGTCCCAGAATCTGTGAGGAGTTTAGTATTGTTTAATTTTAACAGGTCCCCATGATTCATTCACCTAGGCACTAAGAAGATGTATTATGACATGTGGAAATTATTCTAGTGGTCAGGTATGAAGCATGACATTGTAGATTATGTGCCCCACTGTTACACCTTCCAATGGATAAAGGTATAGAACTTGAAACCCTCTAGTTTTCTTTAGCCTCTTTTGTTTTTGGTTTTGAAATGGGATGAGGTATCCATGTATTTTGTTGTTGGATTACCATGGGCTCCCTTAGAGAGAAATGTTATCTGGGTAGTTGTTGATTGGTTCACAAATTATAATCATTTCATTCTAATTAAACATAACACTAAGGTTGAAGATCAAGGTCAACTATATTTGCTAGATATTGTGAGGTTACATGGGATTCCTTTTTTCCATTGTTCAAATAGGGTCATAGGTTTATATTGTGGTTCTAGAGAAGTCTCCCTGAGGTGATGGGAACTCAGGTCAAGTTGAGCATAGATTACCATCCATAGATAGATAGTCGTATCAAGCATGTGATTTAGATCCTAGAGGATATGATTCACACATATGTCTTGGATTAAAGTGGATCATGGGATATCCATCTAGGATAGGTTTAGTTTTTTTATAACAAAAATTATCATTTGTTGATCAAAATGAATCCCTTTGAGGCGTTTTATGGTCACCCATACAGGTCACCTATTTTTTGGGTTTTTGTGGGTGAAGTAGATTTATTTGGACTAGGTTTGGTCTAGGAGATGTCATCAAATAATTAGGATATACAACGACGTATGGTTACAACCTAGAGTCAAAAAAAATTATACGGATTGGTAATGTCATCCATTATAGTTTTCCATTGGTGATTGGGTTATCTTGAAATTTTCTTCTATGTTGGGTCATCTTCGGCTTTGAAAACAAGGAAATTTAGCTTCAAGATATGTTGGACCATTTGAAGTCACTAAGTGGATAGAAAAGGTTTCTTATAATTTAGCATTATCAGTTCAGTTTATGGGTATTCATGATGTTTTCCACATATCTCAACTTAGGAAGTACCATCCCAATCCCTCTCAAGTTCTGAGTTGGGAAGAAATTGAGTTAGTGATAGATGTTTCTATTTTGGAGAAACCAGTTGAGGTCATTGAATCTCAAATGAAAGTCTTGTTTGGGAAGTCAATTATTTTTGTTAGAGTTTTATAAAAACACAAATTATATTCTCATGTGACTTAGGAACAAAAATCATTGATGAGGGAGTAGTGGCCTCATCTTTTTCTAGGGATTACATCCTCCACATGACTTCTTAGGGATGAAATGTCTTTATGTTGGGGATTTTGTAACTTCCCTTTACATTGAACGTGTACATTTTTTCTTCTCTATGAGATCCCTTTTGGTGTAGAGTTTTCAGATGTTGCTTTTTGGTTTTTTTTACAGTTTTTAGAATAATTTCACACCATATAAATACGTTACACACTGTGTAATGGTTTATGGGTGTATGACGTGAGAAGGGTTTACACCATGAAAGGTTACATGACGTTACGAGTGTTTATACGTCATAAGTTATCTAAATATTTTATTTTAATTAGAGGTGATGGGTTTTCTTGGTGTATTTGGACATCATGGAAATTCATGACGTATAAAGTTATTACACCTCATGTAATTTTCTGAGCAAGGTTTTTTAGGGCATCATTCAGGTTTTGGGTGTCCATTATTCCATCAGTTCTAATTTACTCTCAACCAAAGGATCCTCTCTAGAAATTTTTAGAGACACATTTTCATCCTAATCGATTCATTTAGTGCTCTATTTTCATTGTGTTTGTGGTGAATCTCTCTGGATATGTTGTTTGGTCTCTTTCTGAAGGTCATTATTTTATTGGTTGTGGTGTAGTGGGAGTTCGTTCTTGAGGTATGTGGTATTACCTATTCTCTATTGACCCTCTTTTTGATTGGATTAGTTCTAATATTAATGGACTGGGTTTCAAGGCCTTCGTTGGCATCGTTAATTTTTTGTTGTTGGTGGATCCTGTTGCGGGTGTGTGTGACCCGAGTTTCGAGGTAGGTGGTTTTTTCTCTAGAGTATGTTGATGAACCTTCATTTTAATGTTTTATAAATTGATTTAAAAAATGAATTTGTAGGATTGTTTTGTGTTTTTTGAAAATAGTTTTTAAATAAAAATTGTGTTTCCCCTGGTTGTTGATAAATGGAAAGAAAATGGGTATTTTTGAAGCATTGAAATAGATTTGTTAAATAGTTTTGATTTTTTTAAATAATTGGAATTAATAGTTAAAATGATAACATGGGTTACCTTTGGTACTTAGTTGTAAGGTTTATATTAAGGCCATCATCCATTTTTGTGATTATCAGTAGGTTTTATCATGGGGGTTTCATCTGTTTCTTAGGCTTGTTGTTCTAGGGGAATTATATTGATATTTTTAGGTGGATTTTACTCATGGTGTATTACTCTACTTATTAGTCCTTTGTTTTAAGAATTGGATTGTGCACTTGATTTATTTTTTTACGAGTATTCAGCTAGTATGACCTATAGTGATCCTTGGTGTTGATACTTGTGTTTCTATTTTGTGTTTCTTGGTCTGTATTTAGCCTTGATATGCATGTTTATTCTTGTAAAATATGATGTGGAAAATGTGCTTTCAAATTTATATACATGCTTTTGTTTTACAAATATAAAAAGGGGAAATTTTTACTATGTTTTCTATAAAATTGATTCACTACTTTTCATTCCATGTTTTATTTGAAATGTGCATGCATGAATTTTTTACAAAGACTTATTATGGAACACCTGGGTGAGATCCTATTAAGCATGTTAGCTCACACCCTACGCACCTCTTCAGTGGTCTGTAGACCTATATATGTATTCCAATATAGGGAAAGGTAAGGAACCATAGTGAGGCGGTGAGGTTTTGTGTCAGCTGATTTGGGTAGATGGTGGTGAGATGGTGGGAGTTCTTCTACACCATCACATGGAGTAACTGTTTAGTTTTGGTCCTTTTCTGTTGGAATTGTCTCTTGGATATTTTTTCTACTCTTACAGTTGTATATTTCCATTATTTTCTTAAAATTATGGCATATATTTATTAGCTTTCTATTATTCCTTCCTAATTCTTGTATATATATTCCATGTGTTTGTTCAGGTTGGGAGAAATTTTTCCCTCTAGTTTGTTTTTTGATGCATGGGTGCTTGTCACCAGCCCGTGGGGATCAGGAACGCTTTGGGTATGTGAAAGAATAGGTCGGGTTCCAAGTTTGAGGGTAACATGGGTTGGTTCATTACATGTATATTAAACACTATTGGAATATGAGAAAAATAACCTCATGTTATAAAAATCAATGCAAGTTTAAAACTGGTTCAATTGATCCATTCATATAATGTCATCAAATAAATTCATATTAATAACCATAAAATACCAAATATGCCACTACCAAAGAATGAGACGAACACTTCCAAGTTTATTAAATCCACTTCATTAACTATGTATCAAGGATCATATATAAAAGAATAAGTAGCCACTTTGATTTTAAGAATAGACATCAGCTAATCAAAAATGAAAGAATTTGATGAACTAATATCAAGTAAGGCGCAAACTAGAGTATAAGATACTAGAATAATACCTCTATCGATATAAGTCTGAGTTAATGAATTAGTTAGAGGTTTTTCCTTACCATATATATTTCATATATAAACATACTAACCCTATGGAATAAATTCATGATCATAAGACTACACAACAGCTAATTAGGTCTGACTTACAGGTTGGCTACCTCGACTAGATCTCTATAATGGTGGTCGACTTCCACTGGTAGAAAATACATATAACTATTCCTAGGATACCTAGGTCGTATAAATATATTTCCTAACACTATATAATATACCATGTCAGAAAAACCTCTAAATATGGCTATATTGACCATAAGAGTGGCACCACTTTGCATCAAAGTTATAATTAGGCTTGATGTGGCCAGGTCACCCACATCGATGGCACTAAACATAGGAACTTTCTTATCTAGTCAATGAAGATACACCACTACCTTGGATTCCACAATTATATCCACCTCTTATCACCTCATATTACTATTGCTTCCAACTACTAAAAGAGATAAAGCCTAACATCGAACTCGGTAGTGGACCACCCACACCCAAACCTGCTCTCGATCCTATTTCTTCAAGGATGGATTTATTTCCCACTTATAATCATTTCAAAAGACTAAAGAGAATAAATTGAGTTTTCAATGGATCTTTGATCCCCATTTAAAATCACCATGATTTGGATTCCTCATATCTAATTAAATATGGAGTAAAGCGGATAAGATCCTTAAATGTAGTGACATATTCTAGAACTAACATTTAACATTGCGATAGGTTCATAAAATCTTTATCATTAACCCAACATAGGGTGTCTGGGTAGAATTTGTCAAAAGATAACTCTTTTAATTTTACGTATGTGAGACCTTGGCCCTTCTTAACTTCATGAACCACATCCCACCACCGATAAGCTGCCCCTTCTAGCATAAAAGTGTCTAGATGAATCCTTTTTTCTTAGGATTTTTTATTCTCTCAAAAATATAGTTGAGGTAATTTATCCTCTCCTAAAACTTATGAGGAGATACATCACCTTGAAATGTTAGGGGTGGTCTAATTAAAAATTCTTCATATTATATGAGGTCATAGGATCCTTTCATGGAACTCATCGAACCACTACTTGAAGAATTTTTCCATTATCCTAAGGCTTGGAGGTCAACGGTGGGTCAATCTAGTAATGCATAATCACCTTCCCCTTCTTTATCAATTGGTTTGGTCATATAAGAGGAGTCATTTACAATAATGGAGGGATTTATATCAATAATTTCTTCCTAAAAATTTAACACCAATAATTTAAGATCACTATAAAGGTCAAGTATATCCCCATAACTCACTACCAAATTATCATTTATCTAAAATACTTTTCAATATAAACACCATTTATAAACCATTTTAAAATAATTTCAGATGACATAGAAATTATTTAGAATAGTTAAAACATGATTTGGATATATCATAAGAGAAAATAACTAAAAAAGGTATATAATAAAGCTATCAAACCAAAGGAATTAGCTATTTAACCATATAAACCTATTCATTATAAATAATTATATGGGTAATTCCATTTATTAATTGTTCATGTTTCAATAACTATGAGTCATTAACTTGTTACCACAATAATATAATATTCAAAGACAAAAAATAAAATAAAATTTCAATAAATTCTATTTTCTTCTACCTATTTATGCCTAACATGATGCATGAGACCTAAAGACATAGCACATTAAAAAGGAAAATGAAAAAAATAGATCCCATGTTACCCCTAGTAACTCAAGACTCAACCAAAATTGTACTATCTAGGAATATTTATGGGTTACTTCCTAGGTCCCTATAGTCTTATTCTTTTATCTATTATCAAGCCTCAAACCCAATAGACCTTAATGGTATTTGATGCCATTTTGTAATGTATTCGAACCAAATACCCAAATGATACCTAAATCATGTAATCACAATACCTCAGGTGCACCTCCGGTCACTGGAGGCTAGAGTAAATGTTGGTGTTGAGTAATATACAAGTGGTAGATGGTTTTATCTGTTTTAATTAAGAATCAAAGTATTCATGGTGCATGTTATATATGGAATGACCTACCTATGATTTTTCCATGAAAAGTTTGTAGACAGTTATCAATGAAAGTTGTGGAAACATATGATGATGAAGAATGTGTAACATAACATGAAAATGAATTTACATATATAATGGATATAAAATAATAAAAAATATATAAAATTGTGTGAGATAAGACAAAAAAATTATGTATAAGTGGCATAATACAAACATGGCCTAAGGATTGAAAAGGGAGTCTCGATGTGAGAAACTTATTTATAAATGTATTAGGAAGAACCCAAGTGGCATCCACTAGTCCAACAATAAAAATACAAAAAAATATTATCCCCAAGCTCCATACTCATTCTATATTATCTCCCACAACTGGGTTCCATTCCTTTATTAGAGACATGTAAGAAAGGGTTTTCTCGTGTCTCATTGGGTCTCATGTAGGTTGTGAGTATAACATGCCTATTAGAAGGTCCTCGCCCGCCTCTATCTAAATGTCATAAAATAGAGCTCATGTTTTTAATATTGAAAATATATAGGTATAAGAAATTAAATCATAAGTGTATTATACCAGAAAATAAAGCATAGATGTAAGTAATCACACATAACTCTCCACCTGAGAAGGGACCTTACCAGTACTACCTACTTTGATCCTCAGCTTAGAATCTAAGATGGTAATCTAAATTCATCCCTTATAATTGTAAATTAAAATATGTATAAATACATCAAATATGTATATATATGACCCCATATATATTTGTAGATATTGGAAAAGGAAGTCTGGTTATTGTAGTGGGAACATCATCAAATCAGGGGCAGGTGGTGCATAATGGTGTCTATGGGGAGAGAAGGATTCAAATGGTGGTGTATAATTATAATAACATATGTGATGAAGTATTATTATCATTTTTGAGGGGTAAATTATGGAGAATTTTGGGATGTGATCATATTTGGTAAGTGCAACATTAATCTTTGTGGAGAATCCAGCAAGATGATGGGGTTTATCCACATGGTCATGAGGACTCAAGATCAACATGAATAAGAAATAAAAATAAAAATCAATCCACATCACAAATTATTTTTGGAGTTCTCATGCATGGAAAAAAATACCATTCAAGGTATGAAGTAATTAATTTTTTATTATATAATATATATAATAATTATATAAATAATACTATCCATGTTTCTAGGGATTGTTAAAAAATAGGTTCTAGCAACCCATCCTAGGGGAAAAGGAATTAGGAAACTTGAGTTAGGGATATTTTACATCCCATACCAGATAATAAGGGAATGGGTATGATGAATTAGGGTGTTAAGATCCCATCCCAAAACCATCAACCTATATACTATAAATTGGGTACCTATTCAATATTATACACAATAATATACCCATATTTTTCATGCTCAAACAAACTGATAAACCAAGTAGAAATCGTCATGATAATATTTTTAATTATAGAATTAAATAAAACTAAGAAAACACTTTAATAAAAAATTGATAGTATTTGAAGATGAATTTATTTACTTCATATCTTAAAATATCTAACTAAAAAATAAACATGTTGAGAAAAAACAAAAGAACAATACATGAAATGTGTGTAAAAAACCAAAAAGGATGGTATATAACAACATGATTAGTTTAAGAATCACATTAAAAACATTTATAAAAATATTTTTATAAATGTTATATGATTAAAACTCTATTATTTTAGGGTTCACTCAAACCCAAACCATTTTTAATATTACTCTCTATGACTATGATAAAGAGATGAGATACACTTACTAAAACTAAATAAAGAATATTTATTTAGGTCTAAATAAAATATTACACCACTAAAAACTAGTTTAACTAACCAATAATAGGTGATTTTATGGATTTATCGTGATTTCCTTAAGTAAAAACATATATAGAAACCAAAACCATGAAGTTACCTTTGATTCCCAAGGGCCAAGACTTAGTGTTAGATTGAATGAATTTAATTTGAGAGATTTGATGATTTTCAGGAACCCTGGATTATAAAGACATGGGATTATACCAATTTATATGAGAATATAAGAAAATAAAGGAAATTAAAGGATGTGTTATCCCTTGCCTTCAATTAAGTGAGCTCTCAGGGCCAACTGAGACCTTCTGAATCATGGTTTGAAGGGTCATCATCCAAGGATTAGAGAGAGTAGAGAGTGGACTTGAGAGAGGTCTCAATAGACAAAAAATTAGGGGAATGCCCAATACTTAACATTATTAGGGGTTAGATTTATGTTTAAAAAGACTAAAAACTATTTATTTAGGGAACTTTTCATAATAACTCATCGTTTACCTGGTGGTTAAAACAGAACCACCTACTCTGTCACGATCCAACCCAAGTCGTCAATTCATAGAATCCCCAAACCAGCATGTGACATACTTGAGGGGAATTCCCAATCCCCATAGTCTTGCGATAAGTTCCATATAATCAGATAAGAATAATTGGAAGAATTTTTCCCTTGAATTAGAGTAAAATAAATAGGTAAATTCTAATGAAAAACATATAAGAATTGATTGTATATCGGACATCCATACCAAATAAAATATATAGAAACAATATAGAAAGTAGTAAATAAAAGTAAACAAACAATATAACCACTCACCCTAGTCTCCCACCCTTATAAAAATACAAAAATTTTCCTCCAGTATTCTTTTTCTTTGGCCAACAGTAGATATAATGCACTATTAATAATTCAAAAAAAACCAGTAAAGGCCTAATTAGCCAAAGGAAATCATTTAAAGGGTCACATGCCAGAAATATTATAAAAAGTAAAAGTTGTTACTACTAAAGTTAAGAAATAGGCACTATAGTCTAAATGTGGTAAAATAAAGAACTCACCTCGAATACCCTAAATCAATAAAATTCTCTCCAGAGAAACCAAAAGCATAAAGTAATCCTAAAACTAAAATGATATATAGGCATGAGATAAAACTCCAAAGTCAGTAAAAATGAAAACTACACCCCAAGTATAAACTTTAAATTAAAGATCCATTTAGTGATAGTTTGAACTATATTATATAAACAGTGGTTTTTAGTTCAAAACACATAAATCTAAAATATTTCCAAAGCGATTTTTTTAAACTTCCTTTTTAAAATATTTAAATGAAAAAAAGTCTTCTGAAAAAAATTCTTTAGAAATCACCCATTATAAGTAAAATAACCCTTTTAAAAATGAACCATAACTATTTATAAAATACCACTCACATAAAACAAGTAAATGGAACAATTATAGGGTAACATATCATTAAAAGGAATAAATATAAGGAAAAAAAAGAATTAGCCAAGGTTTTACACATATCATGGAAATAGGGGAATCTAAATAAGAAATAGGATCCCCCTATGTGAATCTAATAATTAAGGGATAAGTGTCATGGGTTCTACACCATGACTATTTAGGATAGGTAACATTGAACATACTTTACTAGCATCAAGTAGAAATGTTTAGTGACATATCACTGCCATTGGTGTGCGTAAACATACTTTACTAGAATAGATATTCAAAAAGGGAAATCATGATATCTCATTTATCCTACCTTATAAATATATTTCTCATGAACAACATAAAGCATGGGTGAGTAAGCAATGATCACAATCAATAATAATCATGAACAATAAATAGTGATCAATAAAAGCATCACAGTTCATATCAAATAACTCACCTTCACCTCTAACTCCATCTCATGAAATACCCACAATTGCATATATATCACAAAATATAAAGTAAAAATCATACCCCTATTTACAAAATCTAATTCAATAAAATAAAAACAGTTTTTAAGAGGATCTCACACAAACACACAATTAAAAATTCCTTAAAAGTTACAAACAAGTATTGGTGCTGGAAAAATGATATCGATGATGGACCAAATGTTGGAAAATTGATCTAGAAGAATATATCATTTCAAAGGCATTGATTTTACTATTCTGTGTTCCAAAAATGACTTAAAGATCAAAATTTATGTCCGTTCTAAGTTAGACTTTTGAAAACTTCTAGTCGAGGCAATTCTAAAGAAAAGTATGAAATTGAACACAACTTTTCGATAGTGTTTGCAATTTCTTCACCATCACACAACTATGTTGCATGAGAATGGATATTCTAAATGTATAAGCTCTATGCATATGTAATACAACCTCCAAAAACAAGGGTATTTTTATGTAACTCTATAAATTTGTGTGACATAACCAAAAGTTGTGCGAAACAGCCAACGGTTGTGAGACATAGTAAAAATACCTACAAATATAGAATCAAGACCTCATTTAGAGGAGGACCTTTTGGATTCAAGTGGAAGATATATTGCTTACATAACTTGGGTTTTCATGCTTCGCATAACCCCCAAGTCCTGAACTTCTATGAAATTACCTTAGTGAAGTCCCTCCAAGCACGGGCTCCTACTAAGACATTTTTACGCAACTCTATCCATTGGGAACACAATTTCATGAAAATTCCAATATTTCACACAACTGTATTTTCATGAAACTAAAAATGTTCACAACATAGTGTTTTCCAAAATCACAATTGTAGGCCATGACTCACACAAACTCTTTTTTTTCACACAACTACATAGTTGTGCAATATGGTACAAATTTTTGCAACCCAGTGCATAGTTGTGAAACTCAGTGCATAGTTATGCACCCTAGTGCCAATTTTCATGAAGCAGTGTTAGTACATGCACCCACTAGCCCACAACATGGGGATATTACCCCCCCCCCCACAACTACATCATCGTACTGTTAGGCTGTAGTCCTAAGCCTCTTCCCCAATCCCTTCACTACATCACTGACCCCCATAAAAAATGAACAGTTGCACCATGATCATTTTAGGAGGGGTCGAGTACATTTTCTATTATGGCCTATAAATCCCAAATGTCAACCCCACTTAATACCATTAATCGAGATACTCCTCTACACTCCATGAAATACTTTGAGTCAAAATTATCCTCTTGGTCCCTTTCATGTGTCATGATTTGAGATTCTCATCTCGAATCCCCCAAATACCTTGAGTTGAAACACTCCTCAAGAAAATCCTAAAACCGAATCACCTAAATCTCATACCCGGATGAACCAAAAAAGGGCCACTTTAGTATAATTCTTGCACCATCCATTTCTAGATATCTTCTTCCTAGTAGTCCTCAATACATGGAGTTACACTGTAGTACACCCTATATGACAATCATAGGATGCCTCCTGTGATGAATACGAGATTCTTTATTCATAAAGTGTAAGATTTCTCATTCCATGACCATGATACTACCCATATTGATCCTCTATACATTAATTTAAACTATAGTATAGCCTATATGATGATAATAGGATGCATCCTATGAAAATAAAAAAGATGCCTTATGTTTCAAGAATAAGTGGCCTCATGTAATAGTCGTGAGATAACTACCAAACATCCACCATAGGCCTCTATCTTAGGTTTAAGACCCAATCATATCTCTTGACCCATTTGTGGGATGATATCCCCTCATGTTCTAATACATGGAATAATAATGGGAAACCATAGAGTTAAATCCCCACATATCTCTCTACTCCTCCCAAGAAGCCACCATGGGCCTTCTCATCAGATGTAGGCCCCAATCATATTCCTTGACCCATTAATGGGTTAATATTTCTTCATTAACTGACATGAGGAAGGAAGGATGGGAAGATTAGTGCATAATATTCATGCACCACATTCATTTACATGACGTTAAACTGTAATATTACCCTATACAATGAACATTGGATGCCCTATTGACCTGACATGGGGAAGAAAGTATGTCTATATCACATTATGTTAAACTATAATCTTACCCCATGTAATGAACATGGTTTCCCTCTTGACATGACACAAGGAAGACATAATGGAAAGATCAATGCATAATCCTCGCACACATTATCCTCATGGATGAAATTAAACTGTGCCTTACCATATGAAATGAACATAGGATTCCCATTGTAATAATTACACGATGCCTCATGCGAGGAGAATGAGATTCCTCATGCGATAGGTATGAGGATATCCTACCATCATTACTCTAAGCAACACTTGGATAGCTCAATGAATAATCCCCACACACCACGTCCATTCACATGATGTTAAACTATAATCTTAACTCATGCAATGAACATATGATTCCCTCTTAACCTAAAATTAGGATAAAAGGATGGGCAGCTCAGTGCATATTCCCCATGCACCACATCCTTTTACATTACATTAAACTGTAATCTTACCCCATGCAATGAATATTGGATTCCCTTTTGACATGACACAAGGAAGTCAGAATAGACAATTCAATGCATAATCCCCACACAAATTGTCCTCATACATGACATTAAATTGTTCCTTAACCTATGCAACGAACATGGGATTCTTAGTGGAATAATCACAGGATGTCTTGTGTGATGATAACAAGATGCCTTATTTGATAGGTATGAGTCCATCCAACCGTCTCTTATCCTCGTAACACCTAGTAATCTTTAACATGTAAGACCCAAACACATCATTACTACTCCTAGAAGTGATCGATAGCTTCCATGTGTAAGACCCAACCACATCATCGCTACTTCTAGCAATGACCATAAAACTTCCACATATAATCCCCAACCACATCATCACAGCTCATAGTAGTTCCTAGGTAGATTCCATGCATATTCCCCAACCACATAATCACTTCTCCTAGAAACACCCAACACCCAAGAAGCTTCCATGAGTAAGACCCAACCACATTGTTCCCAATCCTAGTAGTGCCCAAGCATCTTCCACGCATAATCCTAAACCACATCATTCCTGCTTCTAGTAGTGCTCAAGAATCTTCCATGTATAATACTTGACCACATAATCGCTTCTCCTAGCATTTCCCATGAATCTTGTATGCATAATCCCCAACCACATCAACACTTTTCCTATAGTGACTTGGGTTTTGACATTTAACACTTTAGAATATTTATAGTAATATTTCTGAAGCTAGGCATTGAGTCAGCATAGGATTTTAGGGCTTGGAGAGCCTCGGTGTGGTGAAGAGCCTCGGTGTGGTGATACTAAAAATATTAAATATATTTTAATACGCACACGTGGTTTCTTTGGAAACATGTAATAACTCCTGAGAGGATTCTATGATCGTAATTTTGAGACCGCATTTTAGTTTGAAATGTGGTTTTCACCATAGGTGTTACATAAAACTTTTCGGTGTTGAGTGTTCGGTCGGGGGAATGTGTTGGTGGGGTGTTGAATGGAGGGTAATTGATTTAATTGAAATTAAACCAATAACCTATACCCATTCCTTTAGTGTGAACATGGAATAGATGAGGAGAAACCCACCCCCTAGAGCGATGGATAAACCGAGGTGAATCCAAGGAGAAAAGGCACTGTAGATCTTCAATCTTGATGGTAATCACTTTCGGATCATGGTGCAGTGGATTCAAAGTGTGGGTGAATATCTGCACTCTAAAGACACTATACCATGATCCAGAAGTTATCACCATCAAGATAGAATATCAGTGGAACCTTTTCTCATTGGATTCACTTCAATTCAATCAATGCTCCAAGGGGGGAGGGTTTCTCCTTATCTTTGTCGAGTGTGCACCAAAGGGGTGGGGAGGGGTTATTGGATTAATTTTAATTAAATCAATAACCATCCATTTAACACCATTCCAACACACACCCGACACTAAAAAGTTATAAGATATGACTAAAGTAAACATCATATTTTAAAATCAACCACGATCTCAGAATTATGATATGAGACTCCTCTTGCGATTTATTACACATTTCCAATGAAACTACATGTGCATGTTAAAATATATTTAATATTTTAATATCACCATACTAAGGCTCTTGGAGCCCTGGAATCTCACATCAACTCAGTTCCTGGATTTATAAATATTCCTAAAAATATTCTAAATTCTTACTAGTCAAAACCCATGTCACTACATCCTCTCCACATTAAGTCTTGTTATCCTCGAAAAGATAAATCCTAGGAATTAGGAGTAAAACCAAACTCTCCACTGGGAATCCCGTTCTAGTGATCTCACCTAGGCCATCGAAAAGGACACCAAGGGTTCTCATGCTATCTAAAAGTACGTGCTCAGGGGAACTTAAAGTGCCACCACACCCAAGTCCAAATAAAACTAGGTCAACATCATGCAACTAGCATCACATGTCTCCTCAGTTGCAATAGGTGGAAAACACCAAGAACCATGTTCCATCTATAGTTATATGGTCTAGCGGTACACCACATCGATAACCTAATGCTGATGCTGACAAACCTAACAGTTTTCATCCACCCCTGGATGAACTACACCATGTACTCCTCAAGCACCTTACAGATAAAATTGACACTGAACATGCGAGGGTGTCAATGAACAACACAGGGCTTCCCAGGTGCACACATTAGGTCCTACCAGGCCCTTTATCTACAAACCCCAAACTACCACACCCAGTAGTGTAAAAAAAACCTAAGCATGGATGGTATTAAACCAATCCACACTATGAAATCATCATAGGGACTCTCTCTGATTTTACAGGGTGGTTCTATAAAGTCTCTCCTTCTTCTAGGGTATCCAAGAATATAGGTAGAATAAAAAGGATCCACCAGAAACACTAGGGCCTGCTCCAACTCTCCAACATGAAACCCCTTCATGGATACACAAGTAAAAGGAACTCATCCACCACACATAAACATTATCCTCTTTTGGCATGACTAACTCACCTGTATGGTTTTAATTGCATTAAAAAAACACATCTCAAGGGGGTAATCATCCCTCTTCCTCATGCATTTAAAGATACATCAAAAAACACCAACACATGGTTCTACCGATGACCCACATCACCCTAGTTAAACCTTGAGCAATAAGTGGAAATAAAATTATAACTCGCAACATTGTATAACAATACTACTGAAGAAATTAGAAAGGAAATAGATAGTACCTATAATCACCCTCAGATCCCCCAGGTCAAAGGCCTCTATGACCTATAGTTGTCCTCACCCTCAACTTCTAGCTCCCTAAGCCTGGAACGAACCACTTGGGGGTGGTGGTGGCAACATCTTGAACCATCTACAACCTCATTCTGCTCTTCTTGATCCTCTTCCATGTCTACCATTATGCATAACTCCCTACTCAACATGATACCTCTTCCAGAGAATTCCATCGACCATCTACATCTCATAATCACGGTAGGTTGACAATATCTAGCAAGATGTTCCCATCTGTCACAAACATAACAACTTCTCTCCTATGGATGAATTTGTCCTCAATGCAACTTTTGTACTACATACCCACGTGTATGAGTTTCGGCATGGGTATGCCTCCTGCACTGTGATCCTGTCAACTTCTTTCTGCTAGCTACTAAAGACGACTCAGCCTCATGATCAAACCTTCCAGCCACATCTTCCTGACCCTCTTACAGGACGCTCTCTACCATCAGAGCTCTCTTTATCACTCCCGCATAAGATGAAAGTCATAAGGATAACACACCTACATAGATGTCTCTACGAATTCCCTACTCAATGTTATGTAAACCTTGATTAATACTTATCCATGGACATGATACCCTTCCAAAGCTGTAAAATCCCTTGGATATGCACTGATCTCAATGTGTACAAATAAAAATATTTTCTAAAGATCTTCTTGAACTCCAACCATGTGAGAATCACATAAAAATGGGTTTTCATCACCATAATCCACCATTGTATGTTTTATCCCTATAAAAGACTCGCTTCTAGGACCACCATCTGAATGGGAGGTGTCCTAACATGGTGAAAAATGTGTGACTACCTCAATCCAGTCATTCGATTTATGAGGGTCTAGATTACCATGATACCTAAAATTTTACTACCTCTAAAACTCATCAAGTACACTTAGCATACAAGAATCATCACTCTAAACTACCAGCACAACTAGCTAATTGATGGGTGGTGGATCAACTAGTGGACCACCTGAAGGTACTTAGAACCAATTCCCTACATTGATTCCTTGTCACTGGACATATCATCATCACAATAATTCCATGGATCCTTGTTTGGTTTTCATCACTTTTTCATCCTAAAATTAAATCAATACATTCCAGGGTCAAAGAGTATATATGGGCAGCTGATTCAAGAAGTACATGGAACCCACAACCCTGTCCTATATGATGCATGTACCAATATTACCCTACAACTAGTTTCCTAATGTACCAAGTCAAAAAGTAGGTTATCATAATTTTGGTGAATGGATACATCAGCTTCTACACCAACGCAAGATTCCCTGTCCTAAATGTCAAACTCAAAACACTTTAACATTGTCACTTTGCAAACCAAACAAATATCACAACAATTCAGAGCATGGATATGCATCCGAAGCTTCAAAATTTATCCACGAGGTAGGTGTATTTGATTATTAAGCCTCATTCCCCTTTTTGATTCATTTTTATAAGGTTTTAGAGCCCTATTATTACTGCTAGAGATCCCACGATGGTCAATATGTAGGTTTTAGGGGAAACTAGGGTGATTAGGGATGTTTGTGGAGAATTATAATTCGAAACTTCTAATCAAATGGTGTGAAGTTTAGGGTCACACACCATGTTTTATTCCTATTTGTGGAATATGAATTTTAGGGACTACACTCTATGCATCGGGGTTACACGCCATGTAGTGACCCCAGGTCGTGTGTCCACATGACATGGCCAAAGAAGTTGTGTAAAAGGATTTGATCATGTGGCAGTACATGGATAGAGGCAATGAGATGGGAAATATGCATAGCCAAGTGGCTAGGTAGATGAGATATGTCATGTAACAGAGGGTACAAGCCATGTGTCGAGACACGGTTGGCTGAGCTATGTGTGAAGACATGACCGAGGGCCCGGGTGAGGTGAGACACATCATGTACAACCTATACATTTATTGTAAGATCACATGACCAGAAAATATATGTAAAAGAGGACATTTCTAGGTTTTTGGGTTGGGTATCATGCCATGTGGACCCTAGTACACGTCATGTACTCCTTTTTAGAGATTTTATCCCAGGGTATCTCATTCTATGGGTTTTGGATTCAGGTCTACGAATAACCTATCTTGTGCAGTTTTCTACATAGAATGTGATGGTGGACTTCATTGTGTCCTATGATATATTAAGTGGCATGATTCTAGCGTGAAAATTATAAGTGGTTGCCAAACATGAATAGTGATCAGGGTGGATCACTGGTGAGGTTTTAGGGTCGGTACCCCTACCTATCATCTTAGAATGTGGGTTCCCTAGAATCTTTAGGTAGGGAGAGTGGTTATAACATGTCTTAATAGGGTGTGGGTTCCCTAACTGTTGTTGTGTTGCGATATGAGACACAATTAGTGTGATTATCCATTGAGTGATGCTTGACTGACACAAGATATTGGTAGGGTTTAGTAGAGAGACGGTGGGAATGGTACTCCCCTATCATATCAGGGTGCAGGTTTCCATTGCCTCTCAAATTTATAGAAATAGAACTCCCATTTACATCGGTTGTGGTTTCTCTACCTAGAAGTAGTTCTCCCAAGGTTGGTATGACCCTATTAGAGTAGGGTGCAGGTCCTCCATATCATTCATGCAGTTGGAGACTGAGCTCTCATGTTTTATTCAGGTGAGATCCCTCCATACTCATTATAGTGATATAGTAGGTACTCCCCTATCATACCAGGGGTTGGGTCCTCTATCCATGGATTCAATACTCCCCTATCGTACTAGGACATGTTTCCTCCATATGAGATATATAAATAGATTAGGTACTCCCATATCATACCAAGATGTGGGTCCTCTATCCATGGGGTAGGTACTCCCCTACCATTTCAGGGTGTGGGTCCTCCATACAAGATATTCAAGTATAGTCAGTACTCCACTATCATACTAGGGTACAGGTCCTCTAGCATAGGGTTGATATTCCCCTATCGGGTCAGAGTGACGGTCCCCCATATTAGTTATACTGGTAGAGATGGAGTTGTACTCCCCTGTCATATCAAGGTATAGGTACTATATTTTTTATTGGTACACCCCTATCATAGTAGGGTGTGGGTCCTCATCTATTAAGTAGTAATACTCCATCTTCGAGCAGTGATGGAGAGTGGTTCCTCTACTATAGTTGGAGCTCCCTCAGCTGAGGATCACAATTGTGAGAAGAAGGTGCCTCCACTTATTGTGTGTGGTACTTAGGTAAGAGTTAGTGATCCCTCGACATGGTGAGGTGTGGGCCTCTCCCTATGAGTACTTCAGAGGTTTTTCAGGATGGTTAGAAGTTAGTACTCCCTCAGCTATGATTCAGCAATAATGTATGGGTCCCTCCTCTTTATCTCCCTATATCTCTCTCTATAGAGGATATATGTGGTTCATGGATAATAGAAGTTCTCCTTCACTTATGTGTATTAGAAAGGGGGTGGGACTCTTCACCTGGGTTTCTATGATCTTGCACATGGTACAAGGTGATGATGATAGGACCTCTGGTACTGGTCACTAGATTTGGACCTAGAACAGTTACTGATAGATCGTGTTCTCTTGGATGGGCCATCAGGGATGGAAGACTTGTTCCTGATAGAGTGTATCTCTTGTATGAGTTTCATATGGGATGAATATGCATATGGAGTGTGTTTTTTTGGGAATGTGTTACCTTCAAGCCTCATGTAGAATCCTATATCTGGATATGAGGTCAAAACCTCATGAGACTTGGAATCTGAGACGATTATATATAGGTGATTCTTGGATTTCATATGGTAATGTAACATATTGGTTGTCACACCATGTTGATTAAGCTGACTATTCATGTATAAATTGGGGTGGGTCAAGATAGATTTTTACTCTCACTTGGGTTCCCTCTGTCAAGGGTCAAGAAAACTATTTCCTTTTAGTTTCTCTCTTTTATTTTAGGTTTTAGGGAACCTATTGTATATTTTTATACTCACCACTACATGGGATTTTCCCACATATGTTTTTTATTGTGCAGACCACGGGCATTTCAACACAGTCCCATGAGGACCTAAGGTAGGCATAAATTATTGAGCTAGATCGACTAAGGTGTTTATCAGAGCTTGGAGGATGAGTATTCTGGTAGTTTCATTTAACAGTGGTCCCCTACTTTTGATTAGGTTAGACACTTTTATAGTCTTTTGTGGGATTTTATTGTTTCCTTTTTATGCTTTCACTACCCCTATTATACACTGGTTGTGTGGTAGTTTTATGCATGCATTTTATTTCCAGTTTATTTTTCTTCTACAGAGTTTCATGGAGATATTTGTGGGTGCATGCATACAGGTACCTTATGCTAAATCCTCACATTTGTGTTATATTATTACTCGGTGCTAGATGCTATCTCGTGGCCTATTAAAGGTAGGATTATGGTTTTTTTGGCTCAAGCCCCATTGGGTCAGGTCATGAGTGCTCCTAACTACACCCAAGAAGCTTCCACCTATAAGCCTCATTCATACCATTGATGCTTCGAGAATCAACTGAGAAGTTCCTTTGAATAAGCTCCATTCATACCATCATTTCTCCTAGTAGCACCTGGGAATATCTCATGTATAATCCTCATTCATATCATCACTGCTCCTAGAAGTACCTAGGTAGGTCCCATGCATAAGATCTATTCATACCATCATTTCCCCATTACAATGCATGGGGATCTTCTGTGTGTAAGCCCCAAACTATCCCTCATTGACACTCTGCCCGTGATACAAGTTTACTTACTGTATGATATTAAACTTCCTAGATTGTCCCTATCACACATCCTAAAACTATGCCATAAAACTATGTGGTTTTTTGTCCCTGTCTCTTAAACTTGGTGGGTAAAACACCTCTTTAAGGTTCAATCCCAGCATCATTATAGTGTAAAATCATCCACCTTGGTGGGGAAATACTCCATAAAATTCAACTATGAAATTATCCCTCTTAGGGACACACTCAACCACCTGATCTTCCCCTACGAGGAATCCTGCTCCGTCTACACAAGATGTTAAGCTCATGAAACAATCCATCCCCTACAAGGAATCATGATCTGTCTCCATAATAAGTTAACTCCTGACCCATTATTCCCTTAAAAGGAATCCTAATCCATCTCCATAAGATAATAAACTCATGACCTGATCTTCTATTACATGACAACTTGATCCATCTACATAATATGCTAAACTCGTGATCCAATCCTCCCTTATAAGTAATCTCAATACATCTCCATAAGACCTTAAACTTATTCCCTAGTCCAGAATCCTTAATCCATATAATAAACATGGGATGCCTAAGGTAAAAGCCTCAAAAGACTTATTTCCTTGGTGTAAACTTCCTCGTGGATGAAATAGGATGCCTTATATTTTACACCTAAGATTCCTCACATATGACATGCCTTAGAATTAAAAAGGAGAAGACTTTATAAGTTCCCAACACACCCAAAATTCAAAAATTCCCAGACATGTTTGATGTTACCATCGATTCTAACTGAAGGTTACTACCCTGTTGACATAGAAGAAGCGTAATTAACTAGCATTCACCTCGAGATAGAACCAGAAATGATTTTCATGAATGTGACTAAAATCTATTAGGGATACCCAGACTAGGCGTCGAGCTCCAGAAATAAATACAAGGATGAATATACATCCCATCATCCCATTTCGATCAAGGAACCAACATCACCATCCATGGTGGTAGAGGCATCCTACCTTTTAAAAGTTGTATTGTGGTGAAAGAAATGTGTGTTGCTGCGATGATGCATCACCCAACATAAAAATTGTCAAAAAAATTGGTCTTTAAATTATACTTTTGAATCCAACATAGGAAGACCACTTTTCTAGTTGTACTCATTTACACTTACACAAATATATATATTTATAGAATTTCACAAATTCACATATTATCATGTGAATTTAAACACATAAATATATATATATATATATATATATGTATGTATGTATGTGTGTAACTATATATGTGTTCAGAACTATCATATATATATATATATATCAAGATACATTTTAGAAAAGTATCCTTTTTATTTAGAGAATATTTTTTAAAAAAGTACTTCTCAATACTTGGAATTTAAAAAATCCATTCAAAAATCTATTTTCAGATATATTTTTTCAAAAATTAAAATAAATCCATTTTAAAACCACTTTGAAGAATTCAACTAAATTTTCACTTAAATCATAAAATGGCCAAAATGAATCTTTTTAAATTAATCCTCGACCCAAATTGGTTAAAAACCATTTCAAACATCATAATTAATTTTAAATAATTATTTAAACACTTTTTAAATACTTAGAATTACAATTTACAATTGAAATATCAA
The DNA here is from genome assembly GCA_963277665.1 of Viscum album. Lineage (NCBI taxonomy): Eukaryota > Viridiplantae > Streptophyta > Magnoliopsida > Santalales > Viscaceae > Viscum > Viscum album. The sequence goes on from OY728160.1 coordinate 449,626,911, forward strand.
GTAAAGTCATTATGCCAGAATAAGAGCACCTCAATAACTTTATAAAATTCAATTTAACAATCATACGTAGGTACAATTAAACAAAATATTTAAAACATAGACAAATAAAAGGGATCTTAAATCTAATGTTTATACATAGGAAAAACTACCAAAAATCTAGCTAAACAAATCTTTGGGGAGTTGGAACATTTCCCCTTAGATGGAGGACACCCAAACGGGAAAGAAGTGGACCACATGAATAAACACTAAAGAAGCCATAAAAAACCTATCAAATCAGCACCCTAGGGTTTGAATAAACTATGGTGGGGTGGGAGGGAAAGGGAAAACATGGGAAAAAAGAATAAAAAGGGAGTTTTAACTCATACCTAGGGTATTCATCCCTCAATCACCAAGAAACGACAAGAAATTGCCAAGGAAAATCTCAAAGAACTCTTAATACAAGAACCAAAATTGTTCTTATACCTGGGTCACCATACACAAATAGGTAAACTAGGACATCAAATACAGGACTCCATCTCTCAGTAAATCATAAAATAATCAACACTCTTGTTAGGTGTTCAACTACTTGAATTCCATTCTCCCTAGTTTCCCAAGAACCAACCTAAAATAAAATATTCCCAACCCATAAAAATAAAAACATCTGATACACTATCCCTAAAACATAACTCACATAAAACCTGATCATAATTGAGGTATAAGAATCACAAGAACCACAAACATTACACAAGAAATACCACTAAATAATGAAAAGAACAACTAAATCAAGGAAACAACCATCACTAAAAGAAAACAACCATCATGAATAATCATCCCCAAAACAAATTCCATAATCTCCCATAACACTAAAATATGTTCTTCTAATAAACTCACAACAAACCTAAACTACTATAGAAAAATGGGGATACAATTATTGAAATCAAAAACCATATACAAGAGAAATAAATAATATTGCCTTACCACTCAATTTAAAGACTAGGTAGGGCCACCAACTAGATAAAATTAACCTACTAAGAAAGAAAATCACCTTAAGGTTCTTCTATTGAAGGTGGAAATACATCCTTTATATCACCTTTCATGGAGGTAGAATTAAAATAACACAAAACATGAACTCAACTATTTCATGTCTCAAATTCTCAACCACGAAGTCCCATCGAACTAAGGGATAAATCCAAATAATAAAACCAATAAAATGAAAAAAAATCTCAAATTCGATTAAATTTTTTGAAAAAAAACCCCCATTTTGAAACACTACATTCCCTAAAACATTTTTTTTCCAAAAATTCAATTTTAAAATAAAAACATAACTTTCATTTAAAAAATCAAGTCACCACTTTTAAAACCATTCATTTTACAAGCCATAAAAAGGATACAAAACCCCCTTTTAAAAATCATTCCTTTTTTAAAAAAATCAAAAACCAATTTCAAAATTTAAACACTTCCCATTATTTAAAATATAATAAAACATGTTAAAATATTTCCTAATAACAAATTCCATTTATCACCCAAAACAAATTTCAAAATAAAAACACAACCAAAGAAACCAAAATTCCAAATCTCCTAAAAACATATCAAATATACCCCCCCCCCCTTGAATTCACCCCCGATATGGGTTTCATTAAAAGGTGAACTAAATAAAAACTAAATGTGAATTAGAATTTATCTTGACTCAACCATGAGGTTTTAGGGACAACAGTCCATCCACACAAAAATTCCTAAGATATCCCAAGATCGAATATTTGGTCATTTCCTAGTTTCTCAGGCTTTTCTATCAAAACTCATTCCACTAAACAATCTTCCATTTTTTCCCAAAATATAATATTACCAAAAAATAAAATCAATCATGTTTATGAGGATCAATAAATTATCAATGTTAATAAAAAATTATAATCTCAAAATTAAAATCCCAACTGTGCATGGTGACTCAAGCATCTTTGTGATAGGTGGTAAACAGGTGTCCAATCACAAAAAACTTCCGGATTACCAATTAAAAATTCTAACATGGTCCTACTATGAAACACTATATAACATAATAACTACTTCATAAAAGTACCTAGGTCTCTATTGATAAAACAACCTGGACAACTCTGATGTTATTTTCATGAACTAGTATGAGTTATCCATCCATCGGATGCCTGAATTGTCTTATGACATGACAGAGGGGTGTTCTTGATCCTAATGTTCTGATGAACAACACCATGGCATAACATATGAATAATAGTAATGATTTCACTCTTGAATCTTAGTAAAAGAAATAGGTGAATTCTAATGAAAAACCACCATGACCCATCTATATATCATATATCCACACTAAATAAAATATAAATAAATAATATGAAAAGTAATAAAGAAAATTAAAAAAACACACCACTCACCATAGTCTCCCTCCCCTATAAAAATATACAAATCTACCTCCATTATGTCTTTTTTATGGTCACCAATAGATATAGTACACCACTGATAATTTAAAGAAAAGTAAGAGCCTAATTGGAAAACGTAAATAATTTTAAGGGAAAAATGATGAAAATTATATAAAAAGTAACATTAGGTCCTACTAAAATCAAGTAATATGAAACATGTACCAAATACGATAAAATAAACAACTCACCTTGAATACCCTGAATCGATCAACGCTCTCAAGAGAAACCTAAATTTGAAAGGAATCCTAAAACTAAAATGATAGATAGGTGTGAGATAAAGCTCAATAGGTAAGAAAAATAGAAACCAAGTCCCATGTATAAAATTTAAATTAACGTTCCCTTTAGTTATATATTTTACTAAATTATTTAAAGAACGGGTTTTAGTTCAAAAAACATAAAGAAAAAATATTTCTAAAACCATTTTTATAAACTTTCTTTTTATTTTATTTAAATAAAAACAATCCTTTGAAATTATTTATTTCTAAATAACCCATGATAAGTAAAATATCCCTTTTAAAAAAGATACTACAACTATATAAGAATCCCCACTTAGACAAAGAAATTAAAGGGAACAATCACAGGGAACCATATCATCAAAAGGAACAAATACATGGAATAAAAGAGAATCAACCAATTTTAAAAACATACCAAAGAAATAGGGGAATTTAAAGAATCAAGAGGATCTCCACGTTTTAATATGCCAATAAAGGAATAAGTTTCATGGGATCTACCTTATGGATACTATGGCTAGTTAACCTTGTAAATAATTTGTAATAATCTAGAGGAAAGGTCTAATAACACGTCACTAGCCAATAGAGGGAGGGTAAACATACTTCACTAGCATAGCTAGTGGAAAGGGGGCATGTCTTGACTTAGTTATTCTACCATAGAACTAAGGCTATCGTGACCAAAGTAAATAATGGTTGAATAAATAATGATAAAAAAATAATAATCATGAATAATAAACATCGAGAAATATAAGGATCATAGATCATATCAAATATCTCACCCTTACCTCAATATCCCTCTCAATAAAATACCCAAATTCATATTTATCACACAATATTAAGTACAAAACAATATATGAGGCCCATAATCAAAGTTAATAAAAGAAATTATGTTTTTAATATGGGTTTTCACACACACAAACACATTTGAAAACCCCTTTAAAAGTTCCAAATGATCCTTTAAATTATATTTTTGAAATCAAGTGAGGAAGACTCATTTTTTTAGATGTAATCATGTACAATTAAACAAAAAAAACACATGCATATATATTCACAAATTCACATATTATCATGTGATTTTTTACACATAAATATATATTTTTTTGTGCCTATATATATGTGTAGAACTATCATATATATATCTATGTGTGTGTGTTAAGAGACATTTTACAAAAGTTTCCTTTTTATTCAAAACTCAATGTTTTTAAAAGAAATAACTTATTGGAAATTGGAATTTCAAAATGAAATTCAATAAACTATTTTCAAATATGTTTAAAAAAAATTATAGGAAATTCATTTGAAAACCTCTTTGAAGAATCCAATTAATTTTTTACTTAAAGCCTAAATGGGTCAAAATGAAGATTTTTAATTTAATACTAGATTCAAACTAGGTAAAAACCATTTCAAACATCTGAATTTATATTAAATAAATATTTCAACACTTTTTAAATACTTGTAATTTCAATATACACTTGAAATTACACGTAAACGCATTATACCAGATGAATAATGACTCAAAACCTTTATAAAAAATAATTTATCAATCAAAAAGTGTCACAATTAGTTAAATAAAATATTTTGGAACATTAGTAAATAAAGGGTTCTTAAATTTAAAGCTTAAAAATCATACATCCTACATAAATTCAAGAAAAACCAAGATACAGTGAGTCGAAACATGTCACATTCGATGGAAGACATCCATACAAAGAAGAAGAGACCCACATAAACCCAAAATATCGAAGAAACAAAAAAAATCTAGTCAAATCATCACCCTATTGTTTTCTTGAACCCATGTGAGGCATGAGGTAAGGGTAAAACATGATAAAAGGTAAGGAGGGGGTATTAGGAACTCATACCTAGGGAATTAGAACCTCAATCACCAAGAAACGGTGATAAATCGCCAAGGAGGGAGGATCTACGGGAAAGGGGTGAACATGTTAGGGAGGTATTGTTACTGTGGAAGTGGTGTGATGAAATATGGAAGAAATTGTGAAAAAAGGAAAGAAAAAAAAAGAAAAAAATAAATAATAAAAAATAAATTTTATAAATTCTAGGTTTAGTGTAGGGTTTACCTACATGGTTGAACAAACTGTGTGGAAACTGTGCTTCCTACAATGGACTCAAAACACACACACACAGTTACTACTAGAATTTCACATAGTTTAAAAATTTTTGAATATAATATTCCAAACAACTATATCCAAGATAGGACTGATATACACGGTTGTCGCATGGTTTTTCAAACTATATTGGCTTACCATACTTCCCTTTAAAAATTCTATGTTTTAAAAAAATGAACACTAAAATATTGAAAACTCATGATGACTCAAAATAATATCAAATAATATTAATTAAATTAATAAACAAAACCTGGGGTGTGACATGCACCCCTAGAACTCCCATTGGGTACTTGGTCCAGGTCCATCGGGTACCCAATGGCCTCCTAAACCTTAGGGCCCTCTTCTTTTTTTCCCTTCTTCTCCCAATCCCTTTAATTGCACTTTTAAATCCTGGTACACCCAAAATAGTATAAAATAGCTAGAAAGTAAAGGAAAATATAACCTGAAAATATTAGGGTCTTTATATTCAATGTATCATAATACTATTAGATATATATAGTACAATAGGAATATTCCCTAAAGACTTGTTATATCATATGATTTGATATAGTATGTCATAGATCATGATATACATATAGAAAAAGTCTTATATTTAATCCCATGGATATATTTTATTTTACCATATGTGGACATCATATAGGATACCGTGTACTATTTTATTATATGACTTTGATGGGTTATAATAATATCAATTATAAATTACAATTCACATGGTGCAACTATGATTTATAAAAGGTAGTAAATCCCCTATATATAGGCTATCATTGATTAACCGTTTTATAAGATTAGGTGAATGAGAGAATTTTATATCCATGGATTATATGATATGTAACCAAAGGAATTACTCATATATTTATGAAACATATAAGTAAAGGCATAGCCTCAATGAGAATCACCATATCCTATATAAAGTATGTTAGGCTGTGGTTCTAAAATAGACATGTTTGTGTGATCCTACTACAAACCTGTAACTAATACTCTCTCTATTTCAAAGATATATTCTTAAAAACTTCTTTAAACCAAGAGATTCTAGAATATTATAGAGGTTTGTAATATCCTACCCAAAATGTTTGGGTGATTTAGTGTAACCCATGGATAGGCCTTGTAGGGAAGATACTTTTTTTTATTCTTATGTGATTTTTATCAATCACTGAATTAAGGAAATGGAATCAATATAATATAGTGTAAGGTACACATTCTTTATAATCGTTCTCATAAAATTTAAATTTCAAAGATAAGGTTATCTTGGGTTTCATGGTTTCTTAATGCTTCCCCTTCTTTTATTAATAATTAATCATCCCTTAGAATATTTTTGGTGGTATCATATACTTACCATGCTGTTTGATTCGTGAAATATTTCTGAAAATAAAGGTTTTTGAAATCAAGATTCCTATCATACCCTCTATCATATAATATGTTTCAGAAACTTCTTATGCTTGATTGGGTCATAACTTATGATATGAGATATCGTAGATAGTGACTTGGTATAAATATGTCAATTTTGTATTAGTAACAACACACAACATTGGGAAATCGTATTCCATGATAGTATTGTGATGCATTTTCTAAAACAAAGAAATATATCACCTTAGTGATATCAATGTGAACAGTTAAATAAGAATAATATGTAAGGGTGTTTCTACTTATACATAATGGTTATTCTGATGATTCATAAGGGCTTTACCACTAATGTGTAAGTTTTTTACATTTCTAGAAAAGTTAAAAAAAATCCTATATATACCTCTTATCATAAGTGTAAATAAAACTTTTATTCATAAAGTATGACTGATAGTGCTTAAATAGTTTAAGAGTTGTTTCTCTATCTATCATATTGTATAATTTTGACCATGTTGTTGTGATTTTTGAAAAAAAAATCCTTAATATTTAGTTTTGAAATGAATTATGAAATTTATAAATTGTTTATAAGTTATATTAACTGCTAATTTAGGATATTTGTTAGTTTATAAAGTGATAATAAATTAATTAATTTTAAAGTGTTTATAATTAATTATCTGAATGTTTATAAAACACTTATTAATAAATATTCTATAATATTATGTGTTAATTTTAAAATACCTTTTAAATTAAATGTAATGAATTATAATTTAGAATTAAAATTTTTAGATTGAAATTATAAGTGCAATTTATAAAAGGTTCATAAATTACAAAAATAAGGAAAAATATAAATTTCTTAAATTTATAAATTATTAATTATTCATAATGTTTAATTTGAATTTATCAAATTAAAAGGGTATTATTTAAAAATTATTTAAATAATATCAAAATATTTTTGATAAATGATTTGATTAAAGTTTTAAATAATATTAATATGTCATGTTTTATAATGAACCTACCTGGGTCAACTAGACAAGTTTCCTAAGAAGGTCTACCGCAATGTGAGGAGCAACAAAACATCCAAGAATTCTTAATTATAATTAGAATGGGGGAAACCAATAGAGTATATAGTATAATAAAGAGTATACATCCTTGATACATAAAATTTAAATCTCAAAGGGCCAAACCTATAAGTAAAACAAGACAATCCATAAGTTGAAACATCATATGGCCATCCTTCACCACTCAACCAGCTCCACTAAGAAGGTGTTGAAACTCAGGAGAAGTAAGTGAACTACATGATTCCCTTCCCTTTACCCATGTTCTTCAAAACCACATCTATAAAATATTAAAGGAAGAAGTAGGGTGTGATCACAAAAATCAATAGGATTTCACCAAGGAATCTATCAAAAGTATAATACCATGAAAATGTTGGCTATTACTTACAAATCTAGTTTATAAATCATATCTAAAATATGAACATTTTTTAAAACATCATTTAGTTTATATAAAATCATTTCATATTAACAAAAACAAAGAATGTGATAAGTACAAGATTTAAAGAATGATAGTATAATAAAAAACCAACCATGGAAACACCCTAAGATAAACAAGGGATCAACAATCCATGAAATATACTGTCATTTATAACACAAATAATAAATGACAAGTCACAATATTTTAGCTCTAGACTGTAAGAATACATACTCAAGCATAAGAATAAAACACTAATCTAGGCATCATGTGAATCAAACTAATGTTTATTCCTATCACAGACTGTCAATATCAAAACCTCTAGTAGTATTACATACATTAAAGTGAAAATTCCATTTACCGACAAACCCAAGGTTCCTAATGTGAAAAAATTTCCAAAACAATTTTAAAACCATGATAACTATTTATTTAAACATTTTCATAGTGATTTATTACCACTTCCATTCTTGAAAATGCATTTTAGAATAAAAACCACATTTAAGGAATTCCATTGAACACATAGTGTGAACAAATCTATTTAAAAAAAACCCCTTTAAAACATGAATCTCTTTAAAACCCCACATTGATCTCAAATCAATAAATTTAATAAAAAAACAAGGTAATTGTACAATTGCACCAAGTAATTCATGAATTGTATCATTTTTATAGACACGCCAACCTAAATAACAGAGGTAAACTAATCAACTTAAAAAATAAATATTGGAAATAAGTTGATTAAGTCCTCATGAGCCAAGATCCATAAGAAACAATATCAAAACTATGTAAAATCCCTAATATCTGGAATCCACAACCCATTCGGGTTCCAATTATATAAGATGATAAGATATCTAGTGAGGATCTAAGAAGAATATGGAAAATTAGATAAAAATACAACATGTCTTTAAGATATCTGTCAAGAACATTAGAATTACATAATTAATCCAATGGAATAATAATCAAGAGCACTAGGGAATGTTTAGTTTCAGCCTAAGGAATATTAAGGGGTGATTATATATAAAATCGAACAAGGGAAAATGAGGTAATTTTCAAATTTTTATAGGTTTGTATTGGGACATATGGTTAGGCTATATGATTATAAAAATTATGTGCCAACCGTGTGTGGCCTCTATAACTTGAAAAATAGAGTACACAGTTTCTTGGATATATGTTGTATGATTTGGGGAAACCATGATTAAACCATGTGAAAACCCTGGACCAACACCCATACACTCACACAGTCTCATTGTAGAGATTAATAGTTATACTAATCATGATCAAATCATTAAAAATACCACTATAACCCCACAAATAGAGACCACATTGCTACCCCATGGTTTTTACTAACTATGTTCCCAAACCGTGCCCCTGTCCTGTTTCCTACAAAAATAAAAAAAATTAACCACTAACTCTTAGAAACCTCTAGAATGACCCCAAGTATAAACCAAGATCAAACTAAGTCATACATGTGACCCAAAGGGTGCCACATTTTTCCCAACCATGAAATATTTATATCCCCAAAAAGTGCTCAAGATTCCAGACTCGTAAAAATAGAAGGTCACTGCATCTTTATAAACAACTCCTTCTCCCATGTCTTATGGTTATCCTATATATTATACCATATTAAATTAATCATGGGAATTTTTTACCACATAGTTTCTTTTCTCATAATTCCATAATATGAAATAGTTTCTCAACCACTATGGTGTAGAGCTCAATATCAACATCTTCCCATTTAATCACATGGGAAGGTTTTGGTTAATACCTCCTTAGTTGGAAACAAGAAACACATTGTGAATCAACATCAAGTGGGATGGAAATTCCAACTTATATTCCACCATACTAATTTTTTCAATGATTTCAAAGGGTTCAACAGACCTTGGTGCAAACTTTCCCTACTTACCCAACAGATAGTATACCAAGTATGGTGGAACTTGAAGAAAAATCCAATCACCAAACTCAAACTCTGGTGGATGTTATTGATGGTATGCATAGGATTTACGATGAGTATGTGTTATGAAAAAATTATTTTATATCAATTATACCATTTCATTTTTTCACCAAAACAAGTCTTGGTCCAACCAAGTACTACTCTCCCAACTCTGCACAACATAAGGGATATTTACATGGCCACCCATACAACTCTTAGAAAGGCACCATATTAATAAAATATTGATAACTGTTATTATAGGAAAATTTGACTAGAGGATGATGATTTTCCAAAGAACCACCGGAATAAAGAACACGTTTCTAGATAATATCCTTAAGAACATGAATATAACTCTCTTTCCACCCAACTATCTACAGATGATATGTCATGATTAGTTTCAATTGAGAACCCATAGCCTCTTTGAAACCTTTCCAAACCCAAGATATGAACTGTAGGTACCTATAAAAACCCAATCAAAGATGGAAACCCATGAAGTCTAAAATATCTCAAATTTATAAGTTCCCAAGATTTTCTAATTTAATCATCTTCTTAATATAGAGGAAATGTGATGATTTTTTAAGTCATTCAATTATCACAAAAATTTCATCCTTCCTAATAGAATTATGTGGTAAACCAACAATGAGGTTCACATAAATCCCATCACACTTACATATCGGAATAGGAAAAGGTTTCAACAAACCAGTAGGTCTATGGTGCTTCACCTTAACTCTCTGACAAGTAAGGCACTGTGAAACAAAGTCTATAATTGACCACCTCATCCCCAACCAGTAATACTGAAATCTCAAATCATAAAACATCTTGGTAGTACTAGGGTGTATGGACCGGTAATATGGATTCCCATCATCCATCAAACCCTGCATTAGAGACATGGGAACAACTAACCTGCCTTGGAAACAAAAAAAACACTAATGGGAGACTAAGAGCAACCACTCAAGGTCTCCCAACCATTTAGTATTTCACTAAAATTCTAGAAATAGATGTATAGTACCTGCTCAAACTGAACCCACTCCTTAAATGATGAGTCAGCCCTCAATGAGGCTAAGAACACCTACTCATCATCCTCTTCTAATCCCAAGATCATCTCAGCAAACAAACCAGATACCACTCCACTGTTAATTCCTTCAGAACTTGAGTTGGTAATTTCCTCCTCAACACATTAGTGACCAAATTCCCTTTCTTAAGATTATAAAAAATATCAAGATTGAAAGTATGAAGATACTTAGTTCATCATCATTTTCATATGTTTAGATTCCTCTGAGAAAAAAACATCTTTAGGATTTTTTTATCAGAATATACCATAAATCATCCCCCAAAGAGATAGTGGTTCCACATTTTAAAAGCATGCATAATAGAAACAAACTCAAGATCATGGGTATGGTAGTTCTCATTAGGGAATAATTGGTGACATCCATTGGAAACCACATGTCTTTTATGAATAAATAAACACCTCAATCCCATACCTAAAGAATATCTAGCTCTCAAACACATTTTTTGGTTGTTCCCAAGACATTACCGCCTTCATATTTTCAGGATAAACTGAGATTCAAATCTCATACATAAAATTCCATATAAATTTTAATTCTTGGATCCAAACTTCACACTTGGAAATATTACCATATAAGTTATTTTCTCTAAAGTTTCTATGGATGATATCCAACTGATACATGTGTTTATCCTATGACTTAGAGCACACCAAAATACCATCCAAAAATAGGACTATGAAAGACGCCAAGAACCAATGAAATGTGTGGTTCATCAATTCTATAAATACCATGGGAGAATTGGTGAGACCAAATTGAATAACGAGAAACTCAAAATGACTATAACAGATCCTAAACATTGTCTTAGGTATATCCTCTTCTCAGAAGCTCAATTAATATTAATCATACCATAGTTCAATCTTAGAAAAACAATGATACCCTTTGAGTTTATAAAAAATATCATCAATTCTTAGCAAGGGATACTTTTTCTTAATGGTCAACTGATTTAACTTTTAATAATTCATGAAAATTTGGATGCTCTCATATTCCTTATTGGAAAAGAAGATAGAAAAACCCCAAGGTTCCATGTTTGTATGAATTAATCCATTAGCCTCAAGATCTGTCAGCCAAACCTTAAACTCATTTAACTCAGCAGGAGTCATGTGATGAGATGGAATAGAAATGGGAATCGTACCATGGATAAAGTCAATAGTTAACTCTAACTCTCTCTATATGAAGGTAAACTATAAAAAACACCATGAAATACCTTAGGGTATACATTAAACAATGTAGAATATGGAATTCCTAAAATATGATCAATAGGCTCAAGAAACATCTCTAAAAACTAACATGAGATCACTTCAAAATAAGGAACAACAGGCCTCACCCTCCCGGATCTAGATTTCCACTCACCCTAAAAGACACGATAGACCCCATCGAGAGAAAAAAACCGAACTCAATGGTGATAACAGATTATTTGGGCTCTAAAACTGATCATCCAATCTATGCTAATAATATGGTTGAATATATTATGATCATGAAACCAAAAAAACCCACACCACTTAAAAGTCAGCTATTATCACCCAACGCATGGGACATTTGAAACCTTGTTCAAAACTCTTTCCCAAAGGCATGGAAGGATTCAACAAGAACAACATAAGTTTTGAATTCAATCCCAACACATCAATTAACTTTGATAATATAAAATAATGAGTAAGACCTCTATCAAATAAATCTAGTACCATAGAGGATGAAATAAACAACATACTTCTAACATTAGTCGGCCCTGTCTAAGATTCCTTTAGTATAAACTCCGTTTTGTAAATAAATCCGGTCTTAGATCCTCTATGAGAATTCTTAGCCACTTGAACATCTCCCTTATCATGCGGATGATAACCATCACCCCAGGAAGAATCATAATGAAACTAAAACCCCTTAGTAGTAGTGGATCTGTTCTTACTACCTCGGGACATCCATCCACAAAAACGCTTGAGATGACCATATTTTCCAAAAATATAACAAGTTCAGGGTAATTTTGTAAAATTGGGATTAGCATTATCAGACCTTCCACACTAATAGAAAAAAAACAAATTTTTGTCCTGAAGAAGTCCCTAAAACAGGTCTAGAAGAAAACTGGGAACTCTTTTCCTTCCTTTTATGGCCATATAACACACCCTGGATATCCCATGCAACAATAGATGCTCCACTTAAACCTTTAATCCTAGTTATACCCACCTTATTCATAGTGCCTTTTTTCAAAACCTCAATAAAGTTCAGAAGTCATAATAGAATCATTATTGTCAAAATATTGACCCTCATTCCCATATCAGATCTTTAATATTTAAGGTGATCATTGGTAATATGCTCAAGTGATAAGTGAACGAACTTGGAAAAATGGTTGGCATACTCTAAAACTATATGATACCCTTGATTTAAAGTTATAAATTCATAGGAATTTACTACATGAAATGTTTTAGGATAAAATTGATGGTTGAATATTTTATTGAAAGAAGTATAGGTAAGATCCTCATGTAACTTAACATTCATGATGGAGTCCCACCATCTTCTTCCTCATCCCTCAAGTATAAAATGTAAAAAAACTACCTTAAAGTCCTTAAGAGTTTTTAGAAAATGAAAAATACTTTAAATCCACTCAAGACAATCTTCATATTTCTAGGGTCCTTTTTCGCCATGAAATATGGTTGGATTCTTCTTAGTACATTCCAAGCCATCATCCACCATTCATCCATAGTGTACAATACCCACCTAACCCAGAGTCTGAATAGTGTGGATTACAACTTCCACCAAAGAAGGTTCCACTAGAGGACTTTCCTATAGAACTTGTCTCAAATATTCCTCACTTTGATTTAGAAGATACCTTATAGGATGAATTATCTAATAAACACAAGACAATAAACAATAATATTATGAGAAATTAGAAAAATAATAAGACCAAATTCAATAATCCATATCAATTCCTATAAATGAAAATAATTTAAATCAATTATGGATATAATGAAAAAAATACAACACTTTAGGAATAAATAGGTTCATTTAAATAAACTTCAAATCCATTTTTTTTAAATAACCTCAAACATCAAATCTCAAGCATGGAAAAAATTCCTAACCACCCATAGTAACTTGGGTTTAGACACATGTGTGAGCTGGCCAAGAACCCTCACACACTTACTAACCAAATTCTGACAATCCTATATTGTATATACAATAGACCCTAATCCAAAACCATGTGGATTGATAACACTTTAGGCTAGGTATTCCCTCTGATACCATTTTGTAGAAAATCAACCCAGGTCAACTAGACAGGTCACCCAATAAGGTCCACCATAAGGTGAGGGACAACAAAACATCCAAGAATTATCATGTATAACTAGAAGGAGGCTAACCAAAAAAAATTACACAATGTAAGAAAGAGTAAAAATACATGGGACATACAAATTCAATCCCAAATGGATAAAACTAAAAGTAAAACAAGGAAATCTGTAATCAGAAACTCTATGTGGCCATCTGCCACAACCAAACCATCTCACTAAGAAGGCTCCAACACTCAAGAGAATCTAGAAAACTAATTATTACCTTACCATTACCTATGGCCTAAAAAACACATCTATAAATTCCCAAAGGAAAAAATCAGGTGTGAGAACAAATCCCAATAGGATTTCACCAAAGAATCTATAAAAATTATAATACCATGAAAAAGTTATCAGTATATTAAAAAAAATTCAGTTTATAAATCATTTTCAAAAGATAAACATTTTGTAAAACGCCATTTGGTTTTCATACAAGATTTTCATATTTATACAAACAATTAATATGAAAATTATATGATTGAAATCATTAGATTATAAGGAAAAATTGACCATGGATACACTATAAGATAAACAAGTGAGCAACCATCCATTAAAGATTCATGTTAAAAACTAATCATGAATGAAAAATTATAAGATTTGGGATCTTTCCTATGATAATAATAATTTAACATAAAATAAAAACACTAAAGTTGGAATCAAATTAATTCAACAAATATTGAGTATTGTCATACTTTTTTATATAAAAAACTATAGACATATTACACATACTAAAGTGACAAGTCTATTTCCCGATTGACCCAAGGTTCCCAATGTGATAAGTTTGCTAAAAAAATTAAAACTATACTCATTATTTATTTAAAAAATTTCATAGTGAATAATTACTTGTTAAATGCCTAAAACCCCATTTTAGAATAAAAACCCCCTTTAAGTCATTTTATTGAACACCTAGTGTGCCCAAATCTATTTTTAATGAAACCCCCATTTAAAAACATGAATCTCTTTAACCAAAACCACTTTGATATCAAATTAATAAATTTCACAATATAAACCAGATTAATTGTAAAAGAACTCTAAGTAATTAATGAATTAGAATATTTATATAGAGAAACTTACCTTAAGAATGGAGGTAAACTAATCGCCTTCAAAAAGAGTGACTGAGAATGAGTAAATCAGGTCACCATGAACCTTGATCTATAAGAAACAACATCAAACCTCTATAAAACCCCCTTCGATCCATCATTCACAACCTATTCAAGTTCCAAAAATATAAGAGGAGAATATATCTAGTGAGGATATAAGAAGAATATAGAAAACCATCTCAAAAACAAAAAATACCATAAATATATTTGTCAAGAACAGAAGAATTTTACCAAGAATCCAAGGGAATAAGCCTCAAGATCATTGGGTAAGGTTTAGTTTAAGCCTAAGTAAGATTTTGGGTGATTAGACATAAAAATCAAGGGAAAAGAAGTAATTTAAAACTTTTTAGAGGTTCACAATGGGCCTCATGGTTAGGCCACATTATTAGACAATCTATATTCCAACCATACATGGCCTCTATCTCTTGAAAAATAGAGTTCATGGTTTCTAGGAGATGAGCCGCATGGGTTGGGGAAACCGTTCTCAAACCATGTGACACCCCTAAAAAACCACCCAGACACCTACACAGTATCCTTAGTGAGATGGAAAGTTTTACTAACCATGATCAAACAAAAAAAATCCACGAGGACCCCACAGAGCCATACTGAATGATTACCGCACAGTGTGTACTAATCATGTGCCCAAACCATGCACCTAGCCTGTTTCCTCTAAAAATATAATTTTTCAACCTCCAACTCTCAGAAACCTCTAGAATGACACAAAGGATTAACCAAGATCAAACTAAGTCATACATGTGATCCAAAAGGAATCACATATTTCTATTATGTAAAATGTTTTCATAATAGAAATTAAAATTTGAAATGATTATATTTCATGAAATATAATATATTGAACGTAAATTTTATATAATGAAAAATATAAAATAGTTAATATTGAGAATAAAAATAAAGTGTTTATATTTATCTAATTATGGATTATATATAATTATTTATAAAAAATTATTTTTTTTATTTATGAGTTTTTTATAAATGTTTATCTCTTGTTTAAATTCATGATTTCACAATTTATTTATCATTATTTATTTAATCATTAGATATGATTGTTATATTATGATTTTTTATGTATGATTTAGTTTAAATGTTAAATTGATTCTAAAAATTATCATATATTCATATAAGGAGTTACATTCTAGGTATTATAATGGATTTCGTTTTATTCTACCTAGACTGTAGCTTGTATTGGGTTTTGAACTTGAATGAAGTGGTTGATTATGATTTATACATATTAGGTATTATAATTATTAAGGAATTCAAATATATTTGGTCAAAATACTCATTGTCTTAGAGTATTATTCATTGTATATAAAATTGAGGGTTTACTATCTATGGCATTGAGCTTACTCATGCAGGGATTATTGATTTCATTTAATTCTAAACCTTTACATGAAATAGTTTCATGTACACTATCTGTAGGATGTATTTGTATATGTGTGAATAGAATTGGATTTGGATTTGGGTTGGTAACAAATTTTCTTGATTTTTTTAATTATTTATGCATTCATATAGTTTAAACATAATGCTTTGGTGGATGGAATAAAATAACAAACTATATCACCAGAACTATTCATGAATAAAGGTAATACTATGAGATAAAATGGTGATATTAAATTCCCCATTTATTATAATAAGTGTTAGATTCCTTCCAAATAAAACTAATATCAAGAACTAAATTATTAAATTAGGTTGGATATTTCAATGTAGAGTACCCATGTATTATTTTTGGAACTAGATACTTCTTGAGGTGGTGAATCAGGGTGTTAACACTTTATAAATTTTCTTTTTTCCTTGCTTATTATTTCTTCAAAGATCTTGTTCATGGGTTTTCAGGAACATTAATTTATTATCTTTCACATGAAACTATATCACACATCATACACATACACAAAAAGGTAAATATTCAAGGACATCATATTTTTCTTGGTTCACCAAAATGGGTTAGTATAAGGATCACACACCAATAATGTGTTGGTGTGCCAAGTCTGTAATACTCTTAGTAGGGATATTATAATGATTTCCGAAAGGTTGAACTAATAATATTTGATGAAATGTATCTTCTATACTCTTATACACTACTCAAGTAAAATATGATTTCAGTTTATAGATATGAGGGTCTCTTCCATAGTTTGGTGACATGTAAGTCTTCCTCTACCCAGCACGAGACTCTACTTGTATCTTTTATCTCCATATAGATACTTTTTAATCTTCAATGTTCATTGATTCCTTCTTCCTTTATCCCAGATGAGACCAAACCATCATTAATGAGAGTTATATCTCTGTACTTTATTCGAATCATAGTAACCATTCTTTGGATAATGATAATTCCAATATAGGAATTATATTTTATACTCCTCTTCTTCAATAGATAAATATAACAGTGATAAAAAAGTCGTATTCTCCAAAATTTAATCACTATAATTTTTTATTCTTCTTCACAAAATGTGTCAATATTATATACATTATTATCCTCTATTTTGAACCAGATATGTCAATGTAGCACCTATCTTTTGAATATTGTAAAAATATTTATTGGTTTTCTAAATTGCTTCATGAATGAATTCATGATGAGAATCACACCAAGTACCCACACTCTTCATGATTCCTACCATGTGTTCCATGTGATAACACCTATTTGAATTAAAAATAAACCATCCCTATTATAGTTCCATAATTCCTACCTTTAAATAAAATGAATTTTCCATATTTATCATCATGTTCTGATTTTATAGGTACAAAATATTTAATTATAGTGAAATACTCAATTCACATAATTTATATATATCTCTCTTAATATTTTCTATTTAAATAAACCATTTAAATTTATGAATATATTGTAATGAGAATATAATTATTTTCCTGCTGTTACTGTATAGATATCTCCATTAAAACTTCCCTTATTATTGGACACTCCAGGTTATAAGTTTCTCTTCCTGACATTTCCTTTATATTAAGAGTCAAGTGTGACTCTTAAATACTAAAAATTATTAGCCTTATTTAATCTTTAAAATATTCCTCATGGATTTGTATTTATCATGTGATAGAAGAAATATTTTTTAAATATAAATGCAAGTCTCGACTTGTTGCATCCTCAACATCGCCAACTTTGACTATACTTTGGTACGCTTCATGGTTACACCAGATCCAAAAAATATCATTTTCCCAAAAAAATTATATATATTTAAAAATAAAATATTTACTAATTAAAATAATAATCTTATGTATTTATATTTCCATGTGATCTACTATTTCAGTTATGGCTTACGATTTGTTATTTTATTCATTGAAATACCACTATAACTCCTCCTTTATCTTTGGCTTGAACCATGGATCTCATTGAAGATATATAAAGTTTTAAATCATTTAAGAATAGTGATGAAAAAACTTTTTTATGATGTTCATAAATACTCGATCATACATACACTAAACTAGTTTATGGTTACACATAGATGCAATGATTATTACATTGGGCGGTCTTATGGTTATGAAACACTAGAAATCATGGTTATGAAAACCCTCATTTATTCTTATGAAAATGAATTATGCATTTCATTAATTATACTCTTAAATAAGGATTCAATATATTTATTCTTGATTTAATCATTTTCATTATTAACACATCCAAATATTATGACAATGAAGCTCTATGTATCAAAAATTCGATTTAGCCTTGGCATATGTCACCCTTGTGATAAATATAAGAATGAATCTATAAAAATCCTCCAAATATTAATTTTTCCATATTCTACATGTTTTATAACCACAAATGCATTTGGACTCAAAAAAAACTCTTAATGTAATTTATTTAATTCCATTATTTAATATACTAACAAAAAAATACAACTTATAAACTATTGGATGAAATAATTATCTTATGTAAGGGATGGTGGAAATGGATAATAATAAGAGTTTGGTATATAGATATCATATCAGTTAGGTACTACTAAGAGGGGGTGAATCAGTCGTACATGTTTACAAATTTATTCTTTTTTAATTAAACCTCTTATATTGTCTAAAGTATCTATCCAATCTCTCTTGATTTACTCAACCTCATCCAAATGTAGTTGGAAATAAAGAACATGTGAACATAAATATTTAAAAGTTCCAGACTTAAAATCTTAAAACTTTCCATGATTGTTTAGTCTCCCAAATCATGGACTCTCTACTATAAACCTAAGTGGTTGCATTAGGGATCTTCCCAATCCCATCAACATAGTGTCTCATTATTCTCTTATTTCTAGAGTCTCTATATAAAGCTATATATTTTTATTGTATACTATAAAAGTGTTTGTACTAGAATAAGAAAGATACCCTTTTTACTTATGTTTGATTCATCACCACTTGAAATTAATATTCTTCATAAATCCTCTTAGAATGTCAGATTTTCTTTAGGATCTATTCTCTATGAACTTCTACAGTTGATGATAATGATTAGTTTTTCTTATCTTTATCACCTTTCTAGCTATTTAATTATCTATATTTCTGGCCTTTTTCACCTTCCCAGTCTCTTTAATGATCAATATCTTCTTCAGTGCATTGAATACTTGATCATAGTAGTTTTCGGTCGGAGTGGAATACTCAAGAGGGGTGAATTTAGTTTCCAATTAAAATTTATGTTTAATAAATGGTTTAAAACATAAATATATTTTTTTATTAAAGTTCCTAGTTAAATAAAATAATTGAAATATATAATTTTATCTTTCAAAAATATTTTTAGTTTTTCAATCCTAACTCAGTTAAAAAGGTTTAAAACTCTTTTAACTTTTGAAATAGATTTACTAGTATCAAACACAATATATAAAACATAAATTATAGTCAACTATCAAATTAGTATTTTGTTATTATAGTTTTAAAAATAGATATTGGTCTGTTTTAAAAGAGATAAAAAAATAGAAAAAAAACACATGGTGGAATTAAACAGTGTGTTCAGTCTCAAGACGAGACCAAATCCCCTCTACTTGGCAATCACCTGCTACCAATCATTTTATTAAAGAATAAACTCATCCACATCCTATATTGGGTTTTATAAAAGAAAAATATTACAAGGATTTCTAGGCTACATAGCTCCTCTTACATGGTTCTATGTGGGATTAATAAATTAAAAATAATAAGATAGAATATCTAATACTCTCTAATGCAATACAAGATTTTATATTAAAAAATAAATAGTGTAATAAACCCAGCTAAAAAATAATCCAGAATAGAAATATAAAAGAGTATAATGTGATAATATTTGATGTAGCTTAGTATGATCAGCTTTGGTTTTTCAGAAGTCCTTAAATTTTTCTTTGAAAGGGATTGTCCAAGTTTTTATAGAAAGTTTAGGAAAATAGAGTGTCATATAATGTTTAGAATGAGTCCTCTATTTATTGGTTTGTCTTTATCACAATTATATTCTCTTACTCTATTTTTTACCACCTTTTCCATGAGAGGTTCTTTATATTAAGGATATGTTTTATATACACTAGATATTGGAGGATATTAATTGTTCAATCTTCTTTCTCATTTTATTCTTAAATTTATTGGCTCTATAATAAAGGCTCCTAAATATATCCATTAAGGATTTGAAAATACTCTACTTCTTAAGTCAAATATTGTCAGTTTTTTTACTTAAATCATGTTTAATTTGGATCATGGTCAGTTGGAACAGTCATCTGGCATGGTCGATTAGTATGGTAAGTTTGTTTTCTCTTTTATTTACTTGATTTATTCAAGTGGTAGGTGCATTATTTCACAGGGTAGCTTCACTACTTCACAAAATAGGTTGAATCCTGCATATAGTCACTTCACTGGTTTACATGGAAGCTTATTTCCTTTATATGGTAGCTTCAACACTTTGTATGGTAAGTTCACTTATTCATGTGGCTGGTACTTGGTTCTTTTAGTCAATATAATATAGGCACATAGTTAGTACAAGAATTAGAAAAAAAATATACTTACATGTCACACGGTATCATGGTTTTTCATGTAGTAGTTTGATCTTCTACATATGGTAGGTTCATTACACATGCAGTCACCTGAACTTCAGTGTATAGTTAGTTGATGACTTGGTTATAATTTTCTCATCTAACACACAGTCAGTTGATTTCACATGTGGTCAATTAGAGTACAACATATGGTAGGTTCCACATGATCACTTGAACATCACAGTCAGTTAAAATTCTCCACACGGTAAGTATATTACACGTTTGATTGGTTGTCATGGTAGGTTCAAGACTTATCCAATTTTATCAATTTTTTATAAAATAGATGACTATCATAAAACAGAAAATTCATTAAAAATATAATAAAAATGATTTGGGATCATTAAAATAAGGTGTTTCAGGACTAATCCAAAAATCACTACCTTTTTTATGATTACAAATCATGACATATAAAATGAAATGAATTTAATACATCAAAAAATATTTGAAAAACATTGAAACATATATTTCTGAATATCTAAAAGTTTTCTCAAATTCCTTAATTTATTCAATTAATTTCACAAATTCTCTGCCTTTTGGGATTATAAAAATGTGAAGTTAGGATAAAATATATTTATAAATAAATTGGCTGAGAAATAATTGATAGTTGAAACATTATAAATGAGAATAAAGATATTTCATTAATATCAAAAGAGATTACAAAAGAAGTACAAGGGGTGTCCCTATCAAGAATTATAATCAGAATCTAAGTTTAAAAAGTCTCTAATATATTCAAGATATATAGGATCATTTAACTTGGAGGTAGAGGGTGAGGCATGTTAGGTTGTTTGATATGGTTGAGATACAAAAGCTATAGATGAGTCTTATATTACCACAAACCTAGAAATTAGTCTGAGGTATTAGACTTCGTGTCTAGAAGATAGTCCAAAAGGGTTAATGGTTGAGGTTGAATCAATAGGGGTTGAGGTGGTATTTAAGGTAATAGGTTTAAGAATAAATATGTTAAAAGTGTACTGGTAGGGTTCCATCAACTAGATAAAGTCCTTGGAAGCTCTAGAACCATGATCCATATCTTGAATGTAGTCTTGTTTATTTTCCATGAAATATTCTAGAATAGGACTCAGAATTATGATCTTTTTAACTTGAGACTTGAAATATTAGGTTAAAGGATGAATCCTTCAATCATTATCCAATGATCTGAACATATTCTTGGTGTCTAACTTAGTAAAGATTCTATTAAGGTTGTATTTAATGGAATTTTTGATAGTTTCTTTATCTCTTATATCATGTTCAAGTTCCTTTCTTACTACCACCAAAGTCTTAGCAGCATGAGTTTGAAATCCTTTGAATACCACTTACCGTGTTTTATGAAGCACATCAAACACTAATTTTAACTCTTCCCTTATAAGTTATTTGATTATATCTTCATCAACAGATGAGTGGATAGGAAGAGTAGAAGATGTAGTAGTATAATTAGAAGCGTAAAATATTGAATTCAAATATGTTTTGTCTAGATGTAAAATCATATCTAAAAGGTTTTCCTACAAAGATCCTATTTTTTCTTTAAAGTCCTCAATTTCATTTCTCATTAAGTCCATATTAAGATGAAATATTGGATACATATGTGAAATAATAAAAACACTTCTCCTAATATATCTTCTTCCTTAATTGGTTCCATAGAGTTTACAAAACCAATAAATTGTTCCTTAATCACCGCCATAAGAAATTATTTGAAATCATCCAAATAATCTATGGTAATATGAGATGTGGAAGTAATATAAGGTGTATCCATGATAACATAAGGAGGTGGATCATAAACTAGAATCCTAATATTATCCTCAAACTCCACAGACCTAGGTCCCATATATTTTACTTTAGATACATCACCACCTTCTTTTGTAGCCTCATGAACAACTATCCTGAGAGATTCAACAAGTTTAGTTTCACTACTTTTTGAAGATTCATCAACATTATTTGAAGGATTAGGATCAAATAGTACTTCCAATACGTGATCTGTCATGACTTGACCCATCAAGTCCATCTTAGTTGGTGGAATGCAAAGCATGATAATCCCATGCCTGCCTCTAATAGTTCAGGAGATGGAGACCAATTCCAAGTAGAAATATCCCACATATAGAAGTCATTAACCTAAGTAATTATATGCATGAACACATCTCCAAGCCCATACAATTTTTAAATTAAAGTAAAATAGATACTAATGCATGCATACATCAAAATACCACAATCATAGTATGACATAAGTAATGAAAAGAATAAGTTCAAAATAAAATGCAATCAAAACTCCAAAAGAATCTAACTTACTCAAATAGATGGGATTGTTTTTAAATGAAAAAATAGTATAAAACTCAGTCTGTCTTGCAAAAAACGGTGATATAACTACTCCTGGTCTTCATGGGACTTCATCAAAAGGCATGTCTTCTATATAAGACACGACATGTGTAGTTAGATCCCATGAAGGGGTGAGTATAACAATACTCAGTGGGACACCCTAGAATCACTAATAATATACCATAAAGAGTTTCTAGCTCAAATAAATTGGTATTTCAATCAATATATGAGACATAATGATAATAAAAACCCAGATATACTCTTAATAGACTCTATTTATCAAGAGGTCTCAACCACTACCATCCACAAAATTTTACTCGAGTCCTGAATTTAATTCTCATTTCGAGAGTACACACTTTATGAGCCATATTTTCATTGATGGAACTCATCTTAGAGGTCATGCTCATTAGGTATCACCAAATAAGTACTCAATATTTATCTAAGGATCTCATCATCCAAGTAGGGGATCATACCTAGGGTGACTTTAGGAAACAAAAAACCTAACTAGATCAGACTTTTAGAAAGGGTATTGATTCCCTATACATGGTATTCATGAAAATACCGTGAACACTTTCTAAGATAAAGAATACATGATAGAGTATCGAACCCTGGTCTCATAGTGTGATACACTAAACTCTATCTGAGACAAAACTTATAAAGTGGATCATAGTCCTATGCTCTGGATGAAATTACACACTATACCCTCATAGGTATGGATCAAGGAATCACACTCAAATAAACATGTTCTATATTTTAGAAATGAATCCCACCACACTACCTTGGAAAAGATACATATTGTGTACTGTCAGTACATGGTGTGTATCACCTACCCTGGTTCTACCCGTGTACCATAGACCATGCCCATTTATCTCTAGTCATGCCCATGTACTCTAGGTTTTCCTGTGTATCTGGATGTGTTTGGGTCCTCTAGTCATTTATGAGTACACGATTGTGCCCATGTATTCTATTTATTACCAAGTGCTTGGTCATATATATGCCTATGTATCCTTATATATACATGTTGAGTTTTTTGTAATATTCCACATGGCATGTGACATGTGTCACAAGGTGGGTGATAATTTTCTCTCGATGTAAAACCTAGCACTATAGAAGAGGTACTACATGGTGTGTGTTCTTAGAACTACGTGCCATATAGTCTAGAATTTCTCATAAATTATATGAATCTCCATGTGGAAATATGAATCAATATTTCCCATTTAATCCACTAGAAAACATAGATCTAGGGTTAACCAAACCTCACTATCACCACTCTCTAGAATCTGGCCTTCAATCCTCTTGAAACACACTGGTCGTCACACCACACTTTCATTACACATCAAACTGAAAATCAAGATTCACCGGTATGATCCTAATCAACCTATGATCATCCACCATCATCATCTCACCTAGATATCACCATCAATAATAATCCTTCAGCCACAATATTGATCTATTATGTTAAATAACGGTCATCAACAAAAAAAATACCAGGTATTGGTTGAACCATCCACCAAGGAAATACCTATGATGAATCATGAAAAGAATGGGGGAATAAATCTAATAAACATAAAATAGGAATGAACATTGTTCATTGTTCTGGTTGTCCTCAATTTACTTCCATTAGAACAAAAAATTAATAGCAACGTAAACAACAAATAATAATTTCCCCAAATCCTAGGTAAATAAACTAGCACCTATAAAAAATTGACCAATCAATTAATCTGTTAGTTAATTCAATTTAAATTCATCACAGGATAATAAAATAGGGAAAATTGACCATAAAGAAACACCCGACCTCATGTTATGATCGATCACTGGTGAAGAAAGTTTTTCTAATGTCATCACTCGTGAGATCTACTAATTTCATTGGTGAAAATTATCCTTGATCCATGATCATTGTTCACCAATCCCTCTTCCAATGTTCCCTCTCAGTCCTCATGGTTTTGAGGCTAGCCCTAGGAATTGGATATAACCATATATTTATGTTAAATAGGGTTAGGTCACCACAAGAAAAATAATAAATAAATAAATTTATTTATTTATTTATTTATTTTATTATTTGTGCTGATGACAACAATTTAACAAAACACTCTATACCGATATAGCTTTTATCACACCTAAGGTAAAAAACATATTATAGACTCAAAAGAGGTCTCAGATTTTCCATACTAGTTCTTATAAATGATTTATTCGACTATTTCTTGAAAATTGTATGTGTATGATATAATATTTATAATATTTTCATTATATCAGCACTAGAATCACTGAGTCTCGGAATTTCACGTCATCTCAACTCTTGACTCTAAAAATATTATTAGATATATTCCAAATCATTACATGGAAAAAATAGATCTATTATATTCTCCCCACCTTAATTATTTTCATCTAGAAAAGTGAAAAGACTACTTAAAAAGATAAGGGTATTGGACTCGCATTTGGGTCTACTGCTCTTAGGTTCTCTTCTGAAGATTCTCATGCTACCACTAGACATGAAAAAATGGAATAATTCACCTATAGAGGATATTTTCCTACTGATGCTTGATATCTAATGAGTAATATATAATGGTATATCTATCCTTGATGTCTAGATCACCCTAGTCAATAACATGTGATGGTTCATGCGTACACCTCCCCAGCTATGACACATAGGAGACATCATGTGTACGTTCTAACTACAATGATAGGGCCATGTTGTATTCCACCTCACCAACCCTATATAGTATCTAGAAAAGGATAATTAATTTTAGAGATATCTTTTCGAACCAATTAAATCTCTACAATCCACATTGAGGTGACACCTTCTGGAACACAGGCTCTACATCCATAAACTCCAAGTTCCTCCATCATCGGTTCAAATTGGACTTTTGATGGCTATATATATTATTCTCCCACTCCTGGATAATCTATACCTAATCTATCATGTCTTGAATCAACTCGGGTCCCATGAGCGCAGAATCACCTGGATCAGTCCAACATATTGGTAACATATAGGGTTTCCAATATAAATCCTTGAATGTTGTCATACAAATGATGGAATGGTAGTTGTTGTTTTATGAAAATACCACCAAAGGTAGGTGATCCTGCCAACTATATCCAAATTCCAACATGAAATCTCACATCATGTTCTCCAAAACCTAAATGGTTTACTCAATCCAGTCTTCAGTCTCAGGGTGAAATTCCATGCTTAAATGAAACTAAGTCCTAAAGGCCTTATGAAATCCTCTCCATAATTGTGACCTGAAGCCAGCATCACGATCAGAATAAATCATTTATGGAACTAAATGGAGTCATATTATCTCCTAAATATAAATTAATCCCAAGATCACTGCTAAAATTGGCTCTTAGATAGCTTAGAAGTGGGACAACTTGGTGAGTTAGTATATGATCGCCCAAATATAATCATATCCTCTAGATGTTCATGGAAAATATTTCATGAAATCCATTTATATATCATCCCACTTCCACTCTAGAACCTAGAGGGGTTGAGATAAACCCACTAAAACCTATTGATCAACCTTTACTTATAGAAAAGTGAGGCATCAAGAGACAAACTCTATTATACACTTCTTCATCCCTTGGCACCAAAACTAACATAGAAGGTCTAGGTACAACTTTTTCACACTTGGATGTACCGCTAAGGGGGTTTATGAAACTCCATCATCACATCCTCACAAAACATCACTAGAACCATTATCTTCCCTCTAAAAAGGATGAAAATATCCCCACCTTCATAAAATATATTAGAATCATGTCTAGTGGATATTTAAGAATGTGCAGTCTCACTATCAGTATATCCATTTTGACTCTCCCTAACATGGTGTAGAAGAGGTGGGGTAACAATCATAGACTATAGATATGTCACAACATCCATATCCACTACAAATAATGGAAAAATGTTTAACTACTCCAAAGCCTCAGTCAAAAACTATGAACAAGATATATGGCTTAGAGAATCTACCACTATATTCCCCTTCCCAGAAGTATATACTATCTCAATGTCATAATTATAGAGTAACTCTGGCCATTTCATCTATCTCAAGTTAGGATACTTCTTAAAGAAGATATAATATAGAATCTTATGGTCATAATAAATGATAAATGTCTCACCCATAAGGTTGTGTCTCTACCTCTTTGAAGACTATCATTGCCATCTTTAGATCATGGTTCATGTAGTTATGCTCATGTGATCTCAAATATTGAGGCCCATAGAAAATCACTTTCAACCTCTAAATTATAACACAAACAAGTATATTCCCTGAGGCATCATAGAACACTATGTACTTGACACCCTTCTATGGAAATATAATGATGGGAGTGCTCATCAACCTATTCCAAAACTGCTAAAAATCCTACTAGAACCTTTTCTTCTAAACAAGAGGTTCCCCCTTCTAGTTCAGAAAACTAAAATGTTTTAATATCCAAGATAAATTAGACACAAATATCTTGTAGAACCCTACCAACCCAATAAATATCAGCACCTCCATCAATCTCTTAGGTGGTTCCCAAGATGACACTACCAACATTCACAGGTCCACTACTACACCATCAGTTGAGATGACATGTCCCAAAAATTAAACCTCTTGAATCAAGAACTGACACTTCAAGAGGTTCTTATAAAGATAGATCTCTCTGAGAATATCCAAGACCAACCACAAGTGTCTCACATTATCTTTCTTAGATACTAAGTACACTAGAATTTCATCAACGAAGACCACAAAAAAACTATTCTAAGAAAGGATGAATGATCTGGTTTAGAGTCCCATGAAAATTTTCATGGTGTTCATTATACTAAAAGTCATCCACAATTACTCATAATGACCAAGCGATATTGTGATATCATATTCGGTATATCCACATCTCATACTCAAAATTGGTGAAAACCTGATTTGAGGTCTATCTTTGAGAACTATATTTCCCCTCTCAATTGATTGAAGAGGTCATCAATCCTCAGTAGTGGATAATTATTATTTATGGAGACCTGGTTCAAGAGATTATAATCCACACACAGCATCAATCTCTCATCCACCTTATTGGTGAACAAAACTGGGGATTTCTAGGGTCACACATTAGGTCTAACAAAGCCCTTGCTCTAAAAGTCATCCAACCACACCTTAGATCATGAAGATCTACATGAGCTATCTGATATGTTATCACATATAGAGAGGTAGTACTTGGGTAAAATTCAATATAGAATTATATATCTCAATGGGTAGGTAAGCCTGGAATGTCCTCAAGAAAGACATCCTCATACTCTTCCACCACTACAGGAAGTGGAAATCCTATAGCATCCACTACTCCAAGGGAAATACTATCCAAGTGATGAGTAATTGGTTGTATCCTTATATATATAATATCATCATACTCAGTTTGGGTTTCCTTATCTCCCATGAAGGAAAACTTCACTCTTTCACTATGAACAAACTGCATCCTCTTCCTAAAATAGTCAATCTAGTTATGAATTGTGGATAGTTACTCTATACCAAATATAATTAAATTATGCTTCACTACTACTGAAAAGAGATCATGTATGATGTTCTCTACTCTAAGAGTTAGGTCACACTATTTTCAGAAGTTTGTAGTCACTAAATCCCCTCTGGTGGGAGTCTCCGAGAACAATGGTCGAGCAAGGGATCAACCAAAATATCTAAATATCAAACCAAATAAATGGAAAGAAAATAGTGAATCCCACCCATGTCTATCAAAACTTTATTTAATGTACATGAGATATAGATCATACCTTTAATCATCCCAAGGCCCTTAGGATCATAGGCCTCCAATTCATGATGCTATCTGTATTCCTAACCACTAGCTCCCTGATCCTGGAGTGGACCACCTGTGTTAGTGGTGTTAATAGATTAAACGGCCTGCCACCTCAAGCTTCTCTACCTACTCCTCTTCCATGTCCACCACCCAATGGACCTCCTTCCTCCTGTCATTATATCTACCTGAGCAGTCCATCAACCATCTCCTTGTCAACTATAAAATTGGTTGGAAAATCCCATGTGTGATTTACCTGACAATCGCAATAGAAGCACTACATCTCTATAAGATGACTAAAACTATCATAAGAGACCTAAATTATATATCTCATGTCCTGGGATCACCTCCTTAAGTATATCTCACACCCTTAAATTGATAATCATAAAGAATCAAGACTATTCATCTCAAATACACAAGTATGTCAATCAAGATAAAATAAATAATGATAATTAAAACCTATATATACTCATTGCATACTCTAAGTCTCAAGAGGTATCAACTGCTTATAAACACATTATTCTACTTGAGGCTTCAAGGTAATGCTCGTTTTGGGAGTACTCACTCTAAGATCCATGTTTTCATTGATGACGCTCATTTGAGTGGTCATTATCATCAGGTCTCTCCAAATAAGTACTCACTAAAACTCTAAATATATTTCCATCTAAGTAAGATATCACACCTAGGGCCAATGTAGGACACCACAAATCCTAGTGGATCAACCTCCTAGATAGGGGATCTATTCCCTATTCATGGTGGTCATGTCAATACCAAAAACCCTTCCTAGGATGAAGAAGGTATGATAGAGGATCCCACCCTAGTATCACAACAAGATACACCAAACTCTATTCAAGACAAAACATGTAGATGATATAAAATCATATTCTTATGATATGATTCCACATTATACTCTCATAAGGATGGACTAAGGAATCACAGTCAACTAAACCTGTTCTATTTTGAATAAATGAAGGGCAACACATTGCCCTAGAAAACATTATATCGCGTATATTGTTAGTACACAACGTTTTTGATCTATCATTGGCCTACATGGGTACCATGTCCTGTAACCATGTAACTCTATCAATACTTGTGTACTCTATACATTCGTATGTACTTGGTTGTGTTTGGTTCCTCTGGATGTGTCGGATTTCATGGTCATTCTCATGTATTCCTCCCATGAACGTGTGCCTAGTCATGTTTGTACCCATGTATCCTCCAGGATACATGTTGATCCTGTATTACTAGTTCACATGTCATGTGACATGTGTCACATGGAATGTAATACTTTTCTTTGTGCATAAACTCTATCACAGAAAAAAAGTTACTACACAGCATGTGTTCTTAGGAACACATGTTGTGTAGTCATGAATTTATCAAAAATTCCAATAATCTTCACATGTATTCCCACTTCACTAGTTCCTTGGATCCCACCATGTAATCCACTAGAAAACATGGGTATGGGGTTAACTAGCCCTCACCATTATTGATCACCAGAATATGTCCTTCGACCCACTCAGATCACAACTGAAGCCGCACTATATTGTCACCCCACATCATACTATGAATTAGGAATCTCTAGTCTCATCCCGATCCACCTCCAATCATCCATCATCATCATCGCACCTCAATATCACCCTCAATTACAAACCCACACCCATAGTATTGATTTATTATTCTGAATAATGGTTGTGATATGATTGAATATTGGGTATTGGTCAAACCACCAGCTAGGGAAATACCAATGATGAATTATGAAAATAACAGGGGAAGAAATACAAGAAATTAAAAAGATGAATAAACCTCATCCATTGTTTAGTTTGGCATTGATTCATTTTCATTAGATCAATGAATAAAGAGAAACATAAAAAATAAAAAATAATTTCCCCAAATCCCAAGTAAATAAACCCACATCCACAACATGATTGACTCATGAGTCAAAAATTTATTTGATTCAATTATAATTCATCATGGGATAATAAAATAGGGAAAATAAACCAAAAATATAATTCCATATATTGGTTTAGGATTCATAGATATTGAGGAACATATCTATATTTTTTCACTAGTGATATCCACTAACTCAATTGGAAAAAACAATCATCAGTATGTCATTTTCATTCACAAATCCCTCCTCCAACAGTCCCTCTCAATCCTTAGGGTTAAGCCGATAACCCTAGAAATTTTCTATAACCATGTATTTATAATGAATAGGTTTTAGTTATTGTAGTAAAAATAATTAATTAATTAATTAATTAATTAATTAATTTTATTATTTTTACCCATGAGAGCACTTTAACAAAATTCTCAACACGGACATAGGATATATTGTGCCTGGGGTAAAACCAATGTTATATCATCCCTGGGGTAATATATTTATTATATCATCACTGATATCACCAGTCCTTTCAATCTCATTTCATCTTAGAGATTGGATCTGAAAATATTATTAGATATATTCTAAAGCTTTACATGATAAAAATAGAGAAGTTACATAATATAATGAAGGTCTTGTAGGGGATACTTTAAATATTTATTGAGTTTCAAATTTAGCTATTAAAGATATTTCCAAATCTATTTGAGTATAATTGATATAAGGTCCATTGTTATAAGGTAAACTACCCCCATTCTCATCATCCTCCTTAGATTCAAAGTAGTTTATGTCTAATACTGTATACCCAAATTTCTTCTCCCCCTTTACTGGTGCATCTCGTATAGACTGTCTAGGAGTGCTTTATATCACAGGATACCTATTTGAAATGCTTTTATCTTCATTAAAGTCAACACACTCATTACATTCAGGTTTATCCACATAACCACTGATAGACACCTCAGTTGCAAAAAGGTCTTCAGATTTTAGATCTTCTTTATGAGATAGTAATGGTATATGAGAGTTAGGTGGTCCAAAATAAATAAAAGGAGAGAGTCGCCTATCATCCTCATGGGCCACCATAGATTCCAAATCAAGATAAACTAACTCCATTTATTTCTATTCAACTTATTATTCCTCAAATTCCTTTTCTTCTACCACAGAAACAACATCATAAACTTCATTAGAGGAATACTCAACAACCACATCTGGATCAAGGGATGGATCCACTAGATCCATTATTCTAACAAGATATCTTATACGATAAGACTTATCATATAATTCTTATAATCCTTAACTCATTACCTTTTCTAAGGATTCTATTTTGATCTCATATTCTTAAAGATTTTTCTAAGTTATTTAATGGTAATTTTAAGATGTTTCCTTTTTCTCCCCATAAGTAACTAAACCTTTGTTGTCCAATAAGTCCAATATGAGTTTTGTATAAGGCATATAACTAAAATTTGAAGAGGTATTACACAATTCATACATGTTTCTCACCACATATCTACAAAAATTGATCTGAAATCCATTTTTCATTAAGAATGGGAAGAACAGATCCAATTGTCTCATAATAATGAAATCTCATTTCCTTGGAAAAATCAAATGTTTGATGAATTTGGTCAGTAATCTATACTCTCCACTAATTTATATAGTTTTTGGTCATCTAGGTGTTCCATTTCCAGTAAGTTATTCCAAATCACTTTGAAATTAAAAATGGGCATGGTTGATTGGGTAAGAACTCAAATAGTCTTCATATTCACCCTTATATAGCACACCTAATCTTTTTTCCCAACACTTTGAAGAAAACTCAAAAGATTCCACATTGACCACATCTTTAATGGTTTATATTTTCTCTCTGGGTATAAATTCCAAATGCACATACAACTATTTAAAAAAATTCAATTATAATGGATTATAATCTTCTTTAAACATATCATCATATCCATGACTCTAAATTACTTTTCATACAAGCGATCTGCTCATCTATTTCCATTAATCATCCACTTCTTTCTTAGCACATATTGGTCGATTAACTAAATGATTTTTCATGGTTTCACTACAATTTTTATGCTACCTTGAGCCTTTTTTTGTTTCATTTCTAGGGTAAATTTGAGGGGAGGTGAGGAATTGAGAACATGATTTACTCTTGGAATTATCATGCTTCGATTTGAACTTAGTAAGTTTAAGTTAAAAATAGAGTTTTGAGATAGGTTGGTTTTGAGAGATATGGTTTCGAGAGTAGGTAAGGATTTGAATGGAAGAAAGATATTTTAGGGGGAAAATATAAGCTAATTAAGATTCTGGTTTGAATTTTAAATCTAATCATTTTAGTATACAAAAGAATAAAAATGTAAAGAAAATCACAAAAAAATAATTATACAAAATTATAAGTATATAATAGACATGGTAGGTATGCTAACCACGAGTTCATGGAAACTATGGAACTCTATGTCTATTGAATATGGATTCAAGGTAAGTATACTGACCATATGAGTTAAATATCACAATAAGTAATATTGTTACCATGTGAGTTAAGTTCCAAGATGAGTTTAGTGGTCATGTGAGCAAGTGTTCCTGGTTGGTATAGTGACTATATAACCATCAAGCCGCGGTTATTTAACTAGCCATATGAACAAAAACACATGGTCACCAAACTTACCATATCAACTAAACTTCATGGTTACATTAAGAAAAATCTAAATAAATAGAATTTAAGAATTTATAATAAGAATTCAAATAAATACAAAGGTTAACAATAAATTTAAAGATTTATAAATATTTTATCATTCCTAATTCATATATGATATAATTTATTCTATAAGCATTGAATGTCTTGGTAAATATATCAGCAAGATGATGTCTAGTACCATTGATCTCAAGAGTAATATCTCCCTTTTGAAAATTATATCTCAAAAAGTGATGTCTTATATCAATGTATTTTTCCTTGAATGAGATACAATATTCTTAGAAATATTTATTACACATTTGTTATAATAATTTATAGGGGAATTCCAAAATTGATATCCATATTCTAGAAAAAAAAATTTCATCTATATAATTATTGCACAAGAACTACCTATAGCTATGTACTCATATTTAGTATTGTAAAATTCAATAGAGTTTTTATTTTTACTACACCAAGAAACTAGAGATTTTCCAAAAAAAGTGACATGTTCCAGAGGTTCTCTTTATATCTAAATTACAACCACCAAAATTTTATCCATAAACAATTCTCAAGGTATTTATAGTAATTACACTAACATTTTATATGGATATATCATGATTAGAAAAATGGGAAAGAGCTTCACTTTTATGAGAAAATAAAAACACTAAAGTATATCTTGAATAATCACTAACTATAATATAAGAATAATGTTTTCCTATTAAACTAGAAACTATATATTGTCAAAATATATCCATATGTACTAATTATAGAGGTTAAGAGGTATAGAACTATTTATTGGGTTTGAAATATATTTTTTATTGCTTTCCCTTTTGACAGGGATTACAAACATTGTCTTTAGAAAACTCTCGCTTAGGAAGATCATTGACCAAACCTTTTTTTGTTGACTTTATAAGTGAGTGTACATTTCAATGGCCTGGTATCTTATGATATAAACAAAATTATCTATAAAAATCAATCAAACTAGAAAATCTTTTTATAAAATAAAGAATCTATATTAACAATATAAAAATTATCATTTCTAAAAGAAATAAATACCAAATCATGCTTAGAATCAAAAAAATTACAAGAACTATTCTCAAATTTCACATTAAAACCATTATCACATAATTGAGAAATACTAAGTAGATTTTAATTTTAGACCATAACAAAATAAAACATTATAAATGAGGATATATTAAAAGTTACCAATAATTCCAAGTCTAATGATTTTTCCTTTTCAGTTTCACCAAACATGACATGCCCACCACCCACCTTTACAATGTTTTTATTGCTTGAATAGTCTCCAACCATATGTTTGGAATATCCACTGTCTAGATACTATAGATTATTACTAGAAATATTTACGAACTTCTACTTCAATCAATTAAATACACATTGATTTTGGTACCTAGATCTGTTTGGGTATAGAGATGTTAGTAATCAAATATTTTGAAATCTAATTTTTTAACAAGCTTATTATAAACAGATTTAACAGATAAAGAAATAAAATATTTTTTAAGTATAAAATTTTTATAATTATTTCCAAAATTAGAAGAATTATTACAAACTAATGTTATGTTTTTGGAACTAGGAATAAGATAGTTATTGTACCATTTTTTTATCTAGTTTGATAACCAAAACCAGAACTTGGTCTAGGTACGACCTGTCTTCCCAAATTTTTTTAACATTTCTATTATTCCATAAAAACCTTCAATGTCCCTTTTTAATTGTTAATTTACTATTTTCATACTAGTATTATCTTTTAAAATTTTACCATTATTTTCATTTACAATGCAAAGAGAATATTTTTCTACAACACATAACACATGATCCCTTTTCATATTTTTATATTTTTCTTTTAGATCATTCATGGTATCTTTCAGTATAGCACAGTGTTCTTCTAATTCATCATCATACATTTAAAAATCATCAATAATATGATAATAATTAGAATTTACCTATAAATAAACATCTATAAATCATATATTATCTTTTTCATTCATATATTCTCGAATTGAATCTGAGTCATTGGAGATATCCTCAGATGCACTCCAAGTAGATTTCATTTCCCTTTTTGGCCTTTTCTCCTTATCTTCATATTTCTTTTTATATTTGAGCCTCATATAGTCAGCCTTTATATTTCCTTTTCCTTTCCATTAATAATAAGTGAAATCATTAGATGGTTCATCCTTTTTCCAATCCTTCTTTTAATTCCCTCAATTTTTATATTTTTCTTTATAGTTATACTTTCTAAAAAACTTATTCCTTTTATAGAACCTGGTAAACCTTCTTTCTATATGAGGCATTTCTTAATCACTTTCAATGTAATCTTCACTTCCACTTGTATCTTTGGCTTTAAAAACTTCTTTTTCTTTTGATTGTGATTATTAAAATAAAATAGAATTTCATTTTTTCATCATCCTAACTTTTTACCTTTAACTATTCTTTTTATATCATGATATTTCTTATAAGATCATTTAATTTTCGTATAATGATGTCTCATGATTCTATAATGGAAGTTTAAATGCATCTCCATTTATCTTATAGACATATCAGGATTCTCATTATTTGAGATTTTTCTATCATTTTTTTCCAATACTGA
Source organism: Viscum album (assembly GCA_963277665.1). Taxonomy (NCBI): domain Eukaryota; kingdom Viridiplantae; phylum Streptophyta; class Magnoliopsida; order Santalales; family Viscaceae; genus Viscum; species Viscum album. Next base: position 449,663,064 of record OY728160.1, read on the forward strand.
TCATAGTATTTATAATCTCATTAAACCTAAATACATGTTATAAACAGATTCATCAAGCTTCATTTTGAGTGTATCATATAGAATAGTATATTTATTCAATCGCATTTATTTAACATTAGAATTGCCTTCATGAGATACATAAATTATATCCCATATCTCATAAACATTTATACATACACATATTCTATTAAATTCATCTTCTCTTAAACCATAAAATAAGGCATTCATAGATTTGTAGTCAGAATCATGGACAACTTTAATAGTGTCATCCCATTATTTTCTATCATTTTTTGGTTTCACATATTTATCTTCAATAGATCCCCAAATATCAAAACTCATTCTCTCAAGATGTATTTTCATTTTGATTTTACATTGGGAATAGTTTTTTACATTAAAATATGGAATTATATTGGTTTTATAACCTTCAGAATTACCTTCCATAATAAAATATTAGAAAATAGAAATAAGATATTGATAAAATAATAAACATAAAGAAAATTAAAATAAAATCCTTTGATTCTAAATATATGTTTTAGTAGAACACTTAATAGGGGGTTGAATTGAGTTTTAAATTAAAATTTATATTCAATAAATGATTTAAAACTTATATACCCCTTTTTTATGAAAACAACTAGTTAACTAAAATAGTAGAAATATATAATTTGATCTTTCAAAAATATTCTTATAAGTTCAATCAAAACTCAGTTAAAAATGTTTTCAACTCTTTTAACTTTTCAAATAGATTTACTATAATCAAACACAATATATAAAACACAAATTAAAGTAAAATATCAAAGTGGTGTTTTTTTATTATAGTTTTAAAAACATATACTAGTTTTTTTTAATAGAGAAAAAAATAAAAAAACACACAGTGGAATTAAACAAGGGGTTTAGTCTCAAGTTGAGACCTAGTCCCATATACTTGTAAATCACCCACCACTAAATAGTTTATTAAATAATAAAATTATATATAACCTTAGATCAGGTTTTACAAAAACAACATCTCACAAGTCTGTATAGGACACACAAATCTTCTTTCATACTTCTAGGTGGGAGCAATAAATGAAAAGTAATAAGAGAATGTGTATAACAATCTCCCATAAAATACATGAGTCTATGTTAAAAACTAAATAGAGTAATAAATATAGATTGAAAAATAACCTATAATATAAATAGGAAGAGTATAAAGTGATAATATTAAATGAAACATTTTATGATCATCTTTGGTTGTTCAAAAGTCCTAGAATTTTTCATTAAAAGGGCTCAACTAAGTTCACATGAAAATTTTAGGATAACAGAGTGTCATTTAATGTTCAAAATTATTCCTTTTTATATCATTCTATCTTTGGATGTGTTTTCTATTACTCTTTTTACCACCTTATCCATAATAGATGCTTTATATTAAGGATATCTTTTATATAAACTAGATTTTAAATGATATTCATTCTTTAATCCTTATACTCATTAAAATATTAAATTCATTGAATTTTTAATTAATAATAAAAATATATATCTTTTTAGGATTTAAAAATACTCAATTTCTTAAGTTAGACATGGTCATTTTACTTTACTTAAATCATAGTTACTTTGGATCATGGTCGGTTGGCATGGTTAGTTGGCATGGTAAATTACTGCAGTAAGTTGATTTTAAATTGTGATCATTTTATTTCTTTATGTGGTGGGTAAATTACTTAACAAAATAGTTTCACTCCATCACATAGTAGGTTTAATCCTATATGCGTTCACTTTATTGGTTTTCATGGTATCTTCTTTCCTTCATGTGGTAACTTCAACTATTCAAATAGTAAGTTTACTTGTTCATGTAGTGGGTATTTTGTTCTTGTGTTCACTATAATATAGACACACGGTTATTACAAGACTTATAAAAATGTTACTTAATTATCACACAGTAATTTGGTTGCTCATGTGGTAGGTTGATTGTCAACATGCGGTAGGTTCAATACAAATACAGTCCCTTCAACTTCAATGCATGGTCAGTTGATGAATTGGATAGAATTAGCTCATATGACGCATGGTCATTTTATTTCACATGCAATCAGTTGGAGTAAAATATATGGTAGGTTCCACACAGTCACTTTACCTTCATTGTTAGTTCAAATTCTTCATATGGTAATTATATTACATATATGGTAGGTTATCACAGAAAGTTCAAGACTTAGAAAATTTATCCAATTTTTCTAGAAAATAGTTGACATCCTGAAACATGAAATTCATTAGATATATAATAAACATGATTTGGGATAACTAAAATAAATAGGTGACAGACTAATCCAACATCAGGTCTTCTTCTCTTCTCTAATAACTCATAGATTCAATCTCTATCTTTCTTATATCTTCAATACAACAGTGTATCCGGTCCTCAATTCATAGCTCTCTTGAACAACATACCTCTCTCTTTCTTCTCCAACACATTGTTTATATTCATAGAATTTTATGTGAATATTATTTGAATATATTTATATATTTTATCTATATAAATACCCTATAACTATTGGTGGTTCAATTATCATCATTATAAATCAATCAATAAAATAATTTATTTTATTATATTCTTAAAACTCATTTCAAAACTCAATCGGTTTATAATTCATATACCCAAGAATATTAAAATAACTTTCCATTTTAAAAGGTTCACAAAATCCAGAGCTTTAAACTCTTTCAAATTTATTATCCATGACTGTATGGTTGCATGAAATTTTATGTGGAAGAATATACTATAGTGTAAAAATATTCTCAAATAATTCTAAATATTAATCATAATTATTTAGGACTAATTATGATATTTTAATTCCATAAAACTTAGTATAGCATCATAAAATTTAATTCTTAAATTTATTAAAATATTCATTTTAATTGTTTTGTTATTTCTCTTTAGATTTCTCTCTAAGTGATATCCTCATAATGAATCATGTAGATTATGTATATGATGCATGAATATAGTCTATTGATTCATATGTAAATCTATAATCACTCAAATATATCTTCAAAGAATCAGATGTAGATTTCAAAAATCACCAGTACATGGCTTAAATTACTTGTATATAGTATAAAAATAACCCATATGTTGGTCTAATTGACTTTTAAACAAATCGTATGGTCTTAAATGATTCATTCATAGATGTAAATGACTCTTACTCTCTCTCAGATGAGTGTTACTTAGATTCCAGATGGATCATATGAAAATAGGATTGACTGATATGAACATTCTAGATGAATATTTTTCTCTTTTAGCTTTGTAAAAATCTCGGTAATTATTCTTGAAATAATTCTTATGTAGATCCTAAATGGATCAAACATAGATACCTTTTTTAATTTCCATCTCCATTATATATATATTCAAAACTTCACTCAAATAGACTCAAAACCACATCCAAACAACTCAGGGCCTTCACCAGAACATCAAATCAACTTAAAACCACATCCAAATGATCTCATTACCTAGATAAAGTAGTTCATGACCTCAATACTCTATATAGGGATTATTTATACCTTTATCTAAAATTATAATATTTACTACCCATTATTCAATTATATCTTTAATCTCCACACTAGTTAGCTTCTTCCAAACCCATTCTAAAATATTATAGATATTACCACTTCTTAGTCATGAATACTTATCTTTATTTTCATGAATAAAAGAATTAAAATCATCACATATAAGTATTATACATTAAATATTCCTTCCTAAGGTCTTTAAAAATAAATTATAATTACCATTTACCATTCATACTAGTAAAAAATTACTAATCTCCTTATCACAAATTTACTTAACATTACATAGACTTATTTACAAAAAATATAAATTAACTCCATGAATCCATTTAAGTACTTCAAGTTAACCAAATCCCATTATGAGATTTTGGTTCACATATCTAGGAAACCCTAAGAGTTAGTATATTAAAGAAATGGTGTTGACTTTATTTATATGATAGATTTGATGAATAGTTATCTACTCAACCATCCAAGAGTCATATATGATATGATTGAGATGATGCCCCACCTAAATTACTAAGTGGTGAGAGGAATGATAAAGAAAACTCATTACTTAATAAAATATGGATTTTTTCCTATTAATGTATATGAAAAATTTATAAGTGGTCATCATTTTAGTGGGAGACCATTTAATATATTTCTTTATTAAATAAATATAAAACATGATACTCATCTAATAAAAACTTCTATTGTAGATAATAGAATCATCCTCTTCAATCTTTTCCAGGATTCTATATTTGATAACGAAAAACAAATTGGTAGTAATTTCCTTGACAGATACCAAAAATTAAAAATAGTTTTTAATAAAGAAGATGAATTATAAGTGTTTTAGGAAACCCTTTCTAAGAAACCAACTGGTGATGCTATTCAATAAATGGATATAGATTCCTGTGATAAGAATATAAATGATTCACTAAAATTATATACTCTCATGATTTTGAACATGTAACCTGATTATCAAAATAAAAAAAACACCATGGATGCTTATAAGTTGATAAAAAACCTAGAAATACTCTATCAAGAATAATCAATGCATAATAGGTATGAGGTGTTGAAGAATCTCTTTCAGTGAAAATGGATGAAGGAACAATAGTCTCAACTCAAATGCTTAATATGATTGGATATATCATTGACTTGTAGAGAACGGGTTCACCTATTATACTTTATCTATCCATAAACTTCATTCTACAATCATTTTTGAAAAGGTTCTGATTGTTTATTGTGAATTATAATATGAATGATTTCAATAAAAGTTCACCTATAACAACCCATGCTTTTATAGATGAAATATCCCTTTTAAATGAATATATAATACATTTATAAATATAGTATATAATAGAACTCATACAACATATAATTAAAATAAATAAAAATTTATTATTATAAAATAAATCCATAATATGATCATTAGGAATTGTAACTATTAAGAATTATAGCCATTTATAATGTAGCCATTTAAAGTATCAATTAATATCATTATATATTAATGGTTATAATAAAATATAATTAATATAGAATGAAGAAGTTATGACCTCAACCAGTAGTATTATCCATTATGAAATCCATTTATCATATTCTCTAAGGGATATGGTATAGAGACCTAAGCATAGCATACATAAATATTACATCATTTTAGATGAATATTCATTACATAACATTATATTCCATTATAGAACCATAAAGGTTTAGCATATTTAGAAAATTGGTTACATAAATAATTAGTAATTAAATGATCTACATCATCTCTCACTTAGTTTATCACAAGTAGAACCCTTCTTAGACATCTCATACTGAAACCTTTCATCATAACCTGGGGGAAATGGAAACATAAGAAAGGGTGAGCTCAAATTCTCAGTAAGTGTAAACATAGAAGATATCAATCAATGATAATAAGTAAGAATAAGGGTATGATAACATGACAATAACATAATATAGTTATTCCCAATCAATTCAAATATCATAAATCATGATTCATGGTATAAATCATTTTAATAAGAAAATATAAAAGTTATAAGACTAAAAAATCATTAATAATCAAATATGATCAATGAAAGAATATAATAAACATATTAATGTGGAACATGAATAATATTATAACATTGTGAACATGCATAAATAGAATTAGGTTCACTATTTAAGTTACGGATATAAAATCAGGTCCTCACATAAACTTATGGACATGAAATAGGGTCCAAGCATTAGGTTGCAAACATGAAACTAGGTTTATGCATAACATATATATATGATGAGTTATACATATTTACCCAATGAATTGGAGGTCTATAACAGACCCACCATTCATGTAAATTTAAACTAAAATTTTCCACAATATCATAAAAACATTCATCATTTCATTATCTCATAACTGGTGGAAAATAAATGAGTTTTAGAAAGACTCCATTTATACTTCATTAACCTATATAAAAGTAACGAGATTCATATAATCATCTACAAAAATTATTCATCATAAAACATCTATATAATATAATTTGATGGCATTATTGGATCATGCATCTAGTGAAACATAAGTAATGATAAATGATGTTATCATTTATGAAAAATTCCTTTAAAATAAAACTAGAATACTTTATGAGGAAAATATGATTTACATTTTGAAATCAATTATATAAAATATAAAAAGTTCCAAAATATTATGAAAAAAAATTTCTTTGAAAATAAAAATGGAAAATTGTAAATTAATCTTCGAATAATTGAGTTTTAATTATAATAGAAAATTCTATTCATTCCGTAATTGTTAAAAAAAATATTTTGTTCACACCTTCTGTAAAAAACACCTCTTTCAGAAAATGAAAAGAAGATTCTTTTTAAACATTTTTATAGAAAGTAAAAACTGGATAAAAACGAATTTAAGAAAATGGATCACAGTAAAAATATTATTGAAAATATTTTAGAGAACATTTATATGGATGAGAAATATTCCCAAATAAAAGAAGATAAATAAGTTTGGTTTTTCTTAAAAAAAGTTATGAACCGTTTTGAGTACCAAAGGGAGGAAAATGATACTAAAACATTAAAATTCCAGAAATAAATAGAGGATAAGAAAATAAAATGGATTTATTATTGGGACCACTTTGGGTATAAGGTTGTATTTGTTATCAATAGTTGTTAATGAAGATAAAAATGAAGGAGATCAAGAAGTACTCCAATGAAATTGAGGAATGTAAATTCAGATGATTGTTGTATAGATCATAAATTCAAAGAACTTGTGTCAATGGTGACACATTGTTTACAATAGTGAAGAATGGGGAGGTATAATCCATATAAGGATGATTGAAGAAGAATGGGGATTTGATGAAGACCATGCAATTATTTATGATTGCATGATAACCATACAAGAGCCTACATGAAGAATAGAATCATATGATATGCATGAAGTAGAGAATGACGATTGAATAAGCAGAGAGTGTGGAAGGGCTTGGCATTCTAAGATGGTCATGCATTTCACATTGTATCAAAATATGATGATGCTAAAGCTGATCTATCAAAGGAAATATATCAAGATAGCGGAGTTTGTAATGAAATAAGAAGAGTTGCTGAAGAATCCAAATCCCATAAAAGAATCATGAAGGTTATGGCCGAAGCATATATTGAAGTTGGTGCTGTTCTCCAGTGTTTTCCAAATCTTTGGGCCCAAAAATCAGAAAATGAATACGTGGGTTGTTGGAAAAATGAGTTACACAAAATAGGGGAGTTGTGTGCGAAAAACAGCGGGTTGTGCAAAAAATAGTGACGTGTGCGAAAAATAGCTGTGTGCGTGAAATAGTGGAGATATTTTTCGCGCAAGGGGTGTTTCAGAATCAAAATGTCAAAAAATGGAAAAGGCATGGGTTGTGCGAAAAATCTAGAGTAGTGCACGGAAAAATAGGAATGTGTGTGGGAAAATGTTGTGCAAGAAATAGCTGGGTGAATTTTTCACGCAAGCGGTGTCTCGGATCAGAAAAACTTAAAATCGGCAAAGGAAAAAGGCGTGTGAAAAAACAAAGATGTTCGCGCCATGTGCGTGGAAAATCAAACTTGTGCGCGAAAAGTTGGTTGTACGCAAAATGTGGGTTTGATGTTTTACGTGCAAAGGAGGCTTCAGGTTTCGAATGATGAAAAATAGAAAACTCATGAGGTACGCGCAAAACCTAGGTGGTGCACGAGAATAAAAGAATGGCGTGTGTAATATAAAGAACTGAGAGATAGTTTTACATGCAGGAAGGGGTTTTACGCGCAGGAAGGAGTTTTACGCGCAGGGTCAAAAACACCTCAAAATATGAGGTGAACCCCTCTCATTGAAGCAAGCTCGACACTTAGACAAATCCCAAGCTCTGACGCGCGGAAAAATTGAGGTATAGAGTGGTGCGTGAAAAGAAGAAGGGCTGCACAAAAAAGAAGGTGTTGTGCGAAAAAGGGAAGTTCTGCGCGAAAAATATGAGTTTCATGAAAAGCCCTTTTCACGCCAAAAAGGTATTTTTATGTGCAAGACTCCGGGAAGGGTGAGTGAAAAATTTGGGGGTCCCGCAGGCCTTTGAAAGGTGCTTAGCACTCTCAAATCTGCTTTGTGAAGACAGAAGAACAGTGAACCATTTGGTTTTATGAAGAGAAGTTGTACCGCACACACATGACTGGTGTTTAACACCCCCATAGCTCTTTTTGACGAGAAGAACAACAATACATGAAACTAAACTCATATCTTCATAGAATGATAGAATTATACTGATACACTCAGGTGTTGGTATCCAGAATTAAAGGAAGAGAATAAGGAGATTTAGTGCATTCAGTTTTTTGCACTAAAGTAGAAGAGTGAATACAAAAGAGCATCAATTCAGGACTTGGATACAAGAAACGTCTCATGCTGAACAGGAGACAAAGACTTCAATGCAATTCTATTGAAGAGACCTTCACATCTATAAATTGAGTGGGACTTCACCAAAGGCAGTGAGCTAGGGGGAGTCAACGGGAGTGACCCGAGGGACGCAGTGAGATATCCCTAAACTTTTGTAAAGGCAGTGAGCCTGGGACAGTGTGACTATGCATGAACCATTGTAATTCACAATTAGTGAAGAATAGTGTAATTAGGTACGTTCGGAAACTTATCGGTGTATGCTCCTTGGACGTAGCCCTTAGTGGTGAACCAAGTAAAAGTGTTATGTCAACTCATTGCATGGGAATGTTCGATTGCTGATCATATCCATCATATAGGTTGTACAAGTTTCTACCAACGTGGGGACAAGATCCATCACATTAAGAGAAAAAGTTGACACCCTGATTCACCCCTCCCCTTTCAGGGTGTCCCGGGGTCCTACATTTATTAGATAAGGATCATATAATTTACATCAATGTAAATTTAACCATAAAAAAAATCCTGAATAAAATGAGATTGAAACATAAATCCCTTACTTCTTTGATAACTTTTGAATCATAACCCCTATGAAATAAATAACTTCAAATGAAACATTAAATATCGTGAATATAAAGTGATTCATGATATAACATATCAAAGGAGAATTATTTACACCACATGAAATAAAGAAGTTCTTAATATGGTATATTTATAATAGAAACAAAAGTGTATGAGAAACCCTCACCTTAGGTCTTATCCTGATTTGTATCTATTCAAACCTCCTCTTTATTGAGAAACCTCCTTTGGTTTACATATTAAGCCTTTAAAGGATGGTATTATGATAAAAATAAGACCATTGAGAGATATCTAGCTATGTTATAAATTTTTTTATAGTTATTGGTTGAGATAAGAGGCTCTTGAAGTGTGGAAAAGAGAGGAGAGGTAGATTCGTTTTATAGTGAAGGAAAGTACACACTTGGAATTACTTAAAAAAATAAAATAATATATATATCATAATCATGTAAAGTGGAACCAAGGAACCCAAAATTAGAATATAAGATGTTATAGGGTTGAAATAAACTCTAACATTCACATTGAGGCAAGTGCTGCATAAATATTTAGCCTTATCTCATAGTTAAACCAATTTAAACCCATTTTAACCTTAACTGTGATAACATTACTTTTTACCATGATAACATAATTATATGACCAAAAATAAAAGGGTTCTTCTAAAAAATTGGACATTTTGATTATAAATTTGGAATTAATTTTATCAGATTCAATTTATATAGGTGCCAATAATTAATTTTAATATAATAACCCAAAAGGAATGGAAAAAGTTTTTAAGAAATACGTGATTTAACAGTAAAAATAATTTTACATTGAAATCAAGTAAAAAAAAGTTAGTTTTATGGGAGTTTTTTGTTATTTAATAAAAAATAAAGGTTTTTATAATTTTTTATCATTATAAAATCCAATTTAACCTTACAAACATACTATTAAATGAAAATACTCAAAAATATTTTAAAATTTGAATAAAATATAACTTATCTTCACAAAATTCAAGCTTGGGTTCCCAAATTAAAAATAATGTTTTAAAAGAAATTATTTAACTCCTTAAACTTATATTTTTTTTATAAGACACACATAAAATTATATAAATAAAGTTTTTATAGAGATTTTAAAGTTTCACCCCATAGTTTTAACCCAGTTTTACCTATTTTTCCCTTACTATAGTGACAAATATTTATCATGGTTACTATTCATAATGACCAAAAATTAAGTTGAACCTATTAAATTATATTAATTATTATAATTCAAAATATAGAATCCATTTTACAATATTAAATATTTGTAAGTGTAAGAAATCAATTTTAATACAAATGTGTAAAATGTAATGAAAATCAGTTTTTAGAAAATTATGTTTTTAAACGTAAAAATGAACATATACTAGAATAAAATATAATGTTGATTACTATGGAATTATATATATTATGATTAACAAAATTTATATTTTTTAATTTAAACCAAATCCAAAATAAAATGGTACTTTTAAATTAATTTATTTAAAAAAAATAAATGATGGTTTTACAAAAATATGCATTTTCACTATTCATTGAAAAATAAATAATTTTAGAAAAATACCTAAAATTAAACCTAATGTAATATTGAAATTATGATTTAAAAAATTATATTATTTCCATTAAATAAAATTTATAAAAATGGCAGAAATTAATTACAATTGCTATGCACAAAATGCAATACGAACTATTTTTCAAGAAAACATGTTTTTGAAGCTTAAAATGACTTTACAAACAATTGTGTACTTATATATTATGAATAAATAAAAAAAATTAATTATATGAAATATTTATACATATTTTTCATAATTTTTTATTATTATTCATACTATCTAATTTAAATGTTGGGTTATAATGGTCACATTTATGAAATGTTGTTTTTTAGTATATCACAGTTCGCTTAAAGCTTGGTGTTGTGTGTTAAGAAAGTTATCGAGCATAGTATTATTTTAAAATATATTTTCATGCTATTACATCCCCCCAACCAAATAAATTTTTTCCTTGTAAATTTTATCTTGGTAATCTAGGGTTTGATATTTGAAAATACCTTTATTGAAAACACACATTGTATAAAGGGGAAATGAAACTTCATTTGAAAAGGGGAAGTGAAAAAAAAAATGTTACCTAAATTAACACATAATTAGGTTTATAGATAAGGATAAAATTAATTATAAGGGAAAACATGGACATGTAGGAGAAATATAATGTCCAAATAATAATAGATAGTGATAGAGAACATGATCATGAAGAAGTTAATGACCACAAAACCATAAATTAGCAAGGGATAAAGAAGACCATAAATTCATTATAAATGAAGGTAAAAGAATAAATTTTCTATTTCAAGATCATTTTTCTAGAGTTTAGGAATTATTTTACTGTCAATTTAAATAATTCAAGAAAATAAACTTTATTTATTTCCATTAATAGGCATAATTTCATCCTTGGGTTGTGCTTCGATCAATTTTCACTTCATCTCTTACTTTAGGAAATGAATATTCAAGATGAATTTTTCAAGACAAAAGCACTAAAATTAACTTTTAACAAATAATAAGATCCATTAAATATAGAAAATTCATTTAAAAAGTCCCTAGATACTTACAAAAACCAAAGTGGTTAGCACATTTTATCCAATATGGATAAATATTTATATGATGAAATAATATATTAATATATAAAACCTTAACAATAACCCCCAAAGTTAAACATAAACCATTCCATAAATATTTAACCTTAAGACTCCTCTAAAATACGTCTAACCAAAATTCAAAACTCAAAAATTTAGAAAGAAGGTTGCTAAATTTCCAAAACCAACTTAACTTTAATTCTCAATCAACATAAAGAATCTCATAATGTCACACACCACACATGTGAATATAATGATCATATATTCTCTTTAAACATTATAATAATTTCCCAAAATAACTTGAATCACTATAAAACCTTAATGAAAACATAACCACTTCCAAAAATTAAATTTGTCTTTATTTCTTAAATAAAATCATAGATTTTAAAATATATTCTATAAGTCCAAAAATGCAGTAAACTTCAAAAAATATAACATAAATTGCTTTTTCATCAAATCACTAATCAATTGCAAGGTCATCATGACTATCTAATTTACTTTATCAATATTAATCATCATATTATCCTAACAAAAAATTATCATCTCAACATTAGGAATATATTAAGGGTTATTGGTCCCTCAATTATGTATTTTACAAAAATATCACCTTTTCACTTTTCTATGTTATCGGTACCATTCAAACTATTCTTGAAAATACTTAATGAAAAACTACTACATAATAATACTTAATGTTTCATGATTCTTATAACCAAGATATCATTGATAAAAAAACTTATACGAAATAATTCTCAAATCCCAATAAATAAATAATTCAATCATTTCACTTCAATGATTGGTTTTTCATAGCTTCTTACTTAATCAAGGGGTTATCCCTTGAATTAGAGCATTAACTCAAATAATTCCCATGTTCCCCACACATAGTACATTAAACTATAAATGATACATTGGGGTGTATTTTATTTCCCTCCATTTAAATATTTATTTTTTCTAGTAATTACTTTCTCTATATACTTATTTTCCACACCCAAAACATCTTATCATTACTTTGATACATTTCCATGGGTGTTTCTTCCCACACTCTTGACACGTAGGAAGTTAAATAATTTTTCCTTAATGGTATTCATGTCTAAAAACCCAGATCTTCATTTCAAGTATGAATCTTGATTTTGGGTTGTTTTTTAGGAAAAAGGAAGAAATGGGAAATTTCTGAGTACACACCGTGTACTTATGAGTAAACATCGTGTACCCGGGTACCGCGTACAACCACATATTGGCCGTGTAACAGCCTAGTACATGGTTGTGTGGTCACCTAGAAGACCGCTTAAGGCGGGGGCGGTTAAGACCACAACACAGCATGTACATTTAATTAACACACCATCTAATTTCTTTTTAATTGATATATCGAAGCAGGGTCACGTCTCATGTCTAGAACCAACTTCTTCTTCTCATGTTTCGTACAGGAGAACTCAGGAACGACAAAAAAAATGAGTCCCTATTTCTCCATTTGACCTCTGATTGAGACATAGTTGGGTGGGTTGAAATCCCACTGGTGAGTTCTCAATTCCTCTAGATCCCTTCTTCCTGATTGCTCCTCTCTCGTGAGTTAGTCAAGGTTGGGCGTTTTTCATATTTTTATAGATCTACGCCATTTTAAGTCGTTTCAAGGGCTGACATTCAAGGATATTGATCGTACGACATCAAGGTAGGTGGTTTGTGGCCTTTGTTGTTCGTATTTGGATTATATATGCTAAAACTTCCACATACCCATGTTTGGGGTATTGCTTTATTTGTTATTTAGCCATGCTTATTAACTATTATGGTTTGATTGATTGATAAAGGTTTGTTGATTATGCGTGAGGTTAAGTAACTAGTTATGGGACACCCCATGGGTGTGTTTCCCTTATTTGATTTATTATGGCCTTTTGGTCTAAAAATTATGTTAGGATTTCCTTATTTTCCCTACCTTTTGTTTTTAAGATGGAGTTATTAACTGTTTGAGATGCCTGTGATATGCATTGTGAAAGTTTGACCAAGGGAAATTTTAATATGATAACTTCCCGAGGTAGGATCATTTATGTATGAATTTTTGTTATGTTAGACCAGAGGGGTTAGACCATGAGAGCTACCCATAGGGTTAATATTAAATTAAATGTTTTTATGTTGTCCAAGGGGTATTGAGTATTTGAGCTTCTAGGTGGTCGTTTATAAATTTTTGATACTATGTTGACCAAAGGGTATTGACCGTGTGAGATTCCCAGGTGATCATTTATAAATGATTAGTGTTATGTCATACCAGAGGGGTTAGACATTGAGATCTACCCATAGGATCATTATTAAATAAATTTTTGTTATGTAAGGCATGGGGGATTATACTCTGATAACCTTCCCAAAAAGGGTTTTTATTACATAATTGAATGATGGTGACGAGTCTGCCAAGCCAAATCACAATCTTGGACTCGGTCTTACATGATTGATTAGATGGTCTTCTGAGACGTATTTTGTTACTATTACTGATGGGTATATAGAGATTAGGCTAGATCCTGATATTACATGATTCAAAGTATGAATATTAAATGTAAATAAATGTAATTAAAAACTATAGGATTGTTTATTTTTTAGTACTTTCTAGTTTATTGCTTCATTTCTGCATATTACCTCCTATATACACTCACTAACAGTTAGGCACAGATATTTTGGTGGTTTCCTACTGGTATTCATCTCAAAACCTATTTAGGTTATTATTTTGGACCCAAACATATTATATAGTTGTAGGTATAGATAAGGGAAATCACCCTTCTTCATCAGGTACTTGATTGTTGTTGGAGCTAGAGAGCATGGGGCCAAGCTAAGGCTTGTGATGATGTTGGAGTTTACTTACTTTTCTGTACTTGGTTTTTTGTATTGTATTTCCAGCATTGTGACTTGTTTGACTGCTTTCCTAGACACATGTGACATGCATCATTTATATATGCCCTATTTGTTTTATTACTATTCATCTTCCATTGTTTACTTCTATTTTATGGTATTATTTCTTCCACTATTATTTACTATTGTTTTTCCACTGTGCATACTCTACCAATGAGGGAATAGCTTCCCTAATGTCACACCATGGAACTTGATACTAGTCGGTAGCCTCTAGAATTTAGGGAAATGTGTTTGAGGTTATGTGACCAACCGGGTTCGGGGAACCATTGGGCATAACCTGGATCTAAGAAGTTACAAAGTGGTATTATAGGAATTTTCTTTCCTACTTTTCCTAACTATTTGGAGAAAATATATTGGGATAGGAGGTAATAGGTAGCTGGTAATAAGTTTTTCTTGGGAGTATCTAACCCGTGTATAGGGAAAATCCAAGTTAACTTGAATATTTCAATTTTTCTGGTTTTGAAATTATTACAGTTGATATGATTTCACCGTTGGGTGACACACTTGTTTTGTGTTATTATTATTGATATCATTGTAGTTTTATTTTATTTTTGAACCCGATGATATGATGTTATGACATCTCATGCATCATATAGGCACTTTCTATAGATCACATGTATTTAATTCTTATCATGCCATTTAGGGTGAATTACTTATTGAATGATGTTGTGATAGATGTTGTGCTAGATATTCATGTTGTTGTGATAGATTTTGTGATAAAAATATCTACTATTTTAATAGGGTATTGGTATGTGTAATGTTTTATTAGGATGAACACAAATCTTTGGTCCCAAAGGTGTTATGGGCCCTCTTGGATTAGAATTTGGTGGATCATGTTTGAACTTTAATTGAATTTTTTCAAGTTATGGTGTAAAAAAGGATGCCAAACTTTGGTTCATTGGGAGTATAGGCTCCCACGGGTTATAATTTGTCATGCCTTGGACAAAATTTTCAGTTTTTGAGGGTTCCAGAGAAGTTTCAGAGGCTTACTGTCTAGAAATCCGGACAACATTGTGTGTGATGTTATGAACACACACCATGTGATCTTTTGTTATGGAAGAACTAAATTTTCTTAAGTACAGGCCTTGTACTATATGTACATGCCATGTAGTTGTTGACCGTGTGACTTGACTGTGTGATAATGGAAATAGGGTTTGTAATCATTGGTAAAACACACCATGTACTAGGATAACACATAGTGTAGTTATTGACCGTGTGACTAACTGTGTGAGCAGAGACACGGGGTTGGTAAACATTTGGTAGAACGTGCCATGTACTGGGAGTACACGACGTGCTGTAAAAGATTTTTTATTCAGCCGTATGACTAATGACACGGGTGGATAAAACTTGGGTTTTACACTTTATGTCTAGATTATACATACCGTGTAGTAATCGACCATGTATTCAGTCATGGGACTAATGACACGGGTAGATGGAAATTTCGTGGTACACGTCGTGTCAGGAGTGTTCTTATCGTGTAGTGTTACACTAGTAGAACCATGTAGTTCAAGCCGTGTAAAAGTACTTGGGTAGGAGGGGATATTCAAGTACACATCGTGTCTTAGGAGGAACACACCGTGTGTATAGGGTGTTACATGACCAGGTCGTTAGAGGTACACGCCCATGTTAAGGCTTAAAGAGAACATGTTGTGTAGTTGTTCTACACGTCATGTAACCCTCTATTGTAAAACTTGAATATTTTCCTTATCATGTTCTGTTCTTGATCTTTTAAGTTTCAGTTATTAATAATCTTATACTGAGGTGTGTGATTTACCTTTCAGAGTCATGTCACCAAGACATCCTCCGGTTGTATGCCAAATGCAGGGTGATGATCAGACACCAGAAAAGGTAGACCTGGGACAACCAGTAGATCCTTCCTTCATGCCCATCTTAGCACCAACTGTTATACTGTGCATAGGTGCTTATGCATAGTTCCATGATGGCTTTATGAGGATGATGTAGATTTTTTAGGGAGCACCACATCCTTCCTCAACTATGGAATAGTTTATGTAACGTCCCAGTTCTGGAAGCCACCCAGAGGCGCCCCGTACTCGATTGGTCACATGGCCTCAAGCACATTTCCATGAATGCTAGAGGATTCCAACTATCAGCGAGGGCCTTGGGTGTGATAGTGGGAAAACTATTCCTTCATTGGTAGAGTACACAACGGAAGTAAATGAATACATACAATAGCAGAAGCAGTAAATATCCAACAATAGTAAATAGCGGAAGACTGGAAAACTAAACAACAAAAGAACATATATATATATATATAAATGATGCATGATACATATGTCTAGGAAAACATCCAAACAAGTCACAATGATATAATACAAACAGTACTAAACCCAAGTACAAAATAAAAGATAAAAAACTCTATAGAATCGCAAGCATATGCTTGGTCCCATGCTCTCCATCTCCATAGCAAGTCAATTACCTGAAGTAGAAGGGCACATGACCTTATCTATACCTACAACAATATAATTTTAATGGGCCAAAAATCATGGCCCAAAAAGGGTGTGAGACTAAATCCCAGTAGGAAACCACCCAAAGATCTGTGCCTAACAGTCATTGAATATATGGTATGTAAAAGAACAGAAAACAGTAAACAGGAAGGTGCTCAGCCATAAACAATTCCACAAGTCAAACAATCAATCAAGCATAGTAACCCTCTAGGAAGTGCACACAGCTTATCCTCTCTAGTACAGTATATGAAGACTCTCTGAGGAAGCACTCGCAGTCAATTCTCCTTATAGCCTAAGGTAGTCGGGAAATCTCTGAGGAAGCTCACGCGGTCAATTCCTCTTATAGGCCCAAGGTCAAGGACTCTCTGAGGAAGCTCACTCGGTTAATTCTCCTTATATCCTAGGTTGTTCATAGACTCTATGAGGAATCACTCACCGTCAATTCCCCTTATAGTCTAAATAGTTCAGGAATAAAAATCAAAGACTCTCTGAGGAAGTTCACTCGGTCAATTCCCCTTATAGTATAAGCAATCAAGGACTCTCTGAGGATGCTCACTCAGTCAATCCCCTACATCCCAAAGTAATCCTAGGCTCTCTAAGGAATCTCACACATTCTATCCCCCTATAGCCTAATGCTCAAAGACTCTCTGAGGTAGCTCACTCAGTCAATTCCCCTTATAGTCTACTACACCCGGTTCTCACGGCCCTATGTAGGATAATGGAATAACAATGAAATATAACCAAATTAATCCTACAAAAATACTTGGCTAAACATTCTACATCATATCAAGCATGTCAAGATTCAAACTCTCTATCCTACGGCAACAGGTATGGAAAAACAGGCAAAGTGGCCAATCTGGCTAACATGACCAAACAGTCATAAACAAAACATGCATGGGAAAAGCATCCAAGTCATAGAAAAGTAACCATATTCTTATCCATTCAACCTCTACACAATAATACAAGCATGGTAGGAAGACAACAGGGGTGAAACGGTAAACACGCACTACCCTATTCAAGGGTATTGGTGGAAATTGCACATAATACTCAAATACTTTGAGCAGAAAGTCACAAACCACCCACCTTGGGGTTAGGAGATAAATATAATTGAACCACGAATCTTGAATCTCCATAGAACGTTGTAGATCTAAGAAAACATCTAAAATTTTCAACCCACGATAACTTGGAAAAGAAGAGAAATCATGAAATGAGGTTCCAGTGGAAGAGAGAACTCACTGGTGCAATTTCAACGCAATCAATAGTGTTTTAATTAGAGGACGGACAGAGGCTCGGGGTCTTGTCGAAGATCCGCGGCTGCTCAGCGCTCTCGGACGAATGGGACCTAAAAGAATATGGTTTTATCCATCATACGCTACCCCGGTGTGTTTGATGAAAAAAACAAAATACACAGTCTGTACTTTTGAAGTACAGGGTGTATAATTACCTTTTCCATACTCTGATTTAGGTGACCTCCACGTCACC
This sequence comes from Viscum album, assembly GCA_963277665.1. NCBI lineage: Eukaryota > Viridiplantae > Streptophyta > Magnoliopsida > Santalales > Viscaceae > Viscum > Viscum album. The sequence continues at coordinate 449,681,460 of OY728160.1, forward strand.
CCACATGACTGTGTGTGTGGCCATGACATGGCAGCACACGGCCTCCTGCAGCAACTAAGTACACATAGTATACTCATAAAGTACATGGCGTGTACTTCAAAAATTTCCAGAAACTCCTCTTTTCTCAAAAACTTCATAAAATGAAAAACATACCTGAAAAGAAGATCCAGGTTCTTACAAACATCCTCCCTTAAATAAATTCATCCCTGGATTTCCTTAGCATGGAATATAAGAAGAAACCCCAAATTACTCTGGCCACTACGATCGTACATCGGCCTCCCTCTCCCAAGTCTCGTCCTATACTCGCTCGTGCTGCCATAGCACCAGTACCAGAGGAATAGACTGGCCACGGAGAACCTTCGTACTACGATCGACAATCCAGATAGGATGTTCCTCGAATGATGTATCCACCTCCAACTTGAATTCCTCAGTTTGGAAAACATGAGACGGGCCTAAAAAGTAATGTTGGAGATGATAAACATGGAAAACGTTGTGCATATCCCGGTACCTCTAAGGTAACTGCAACCGATAAAAAATCGGTCCAACTCTCTCCAACACCTCAAACGGCCCGACATACATCGTCGAAAGCTTACCCTGCCTCATAATCCACTTGTGTCCTAACCTCGGTGTGACACATAGAAAAACCTGATCCCCGACCTCGAACTCCAGAGGTCATCTCCGTTGATCATCATAAGACTTCTGTCGAGACTGTACAATAGTCATCCTCTTCCGAATCAACTCTATATGCTCTGTGGTCTCTTGAACAAGATGAGGTCCTAGAAAAGCTTCCAATCTTGCCTCCAGCCAACATAAGGGTGATCAAAATGTCCTACCATACAAATCCATATAAGGTGCCATCTGAAGAGTCACTTGAAAACTATTGTTTTAGTCAAACTCCACAAGAGGTATATGATTCTCCCAAGAACCTATAAAATTCAGAATGCATGCTCAGAGCATGTCCTCAAGCACCTGAATTGTACGCTCGTACTGACCATCTGTCTGGGGATGGTAAGCCGTAATCAAAAGCACTTATGTACCCAAATCCTTCTGTAGCCCCTGCCAGACCCGAGAAGTAAAACGTGCATCCCTATCTGAAACAATGGAGTGTGGAACCCCATGCAGACGTACAATCTCTCGGATGTACATCCTCCCAAAATCATCAACACTGAAGTTTTCCTTGATTGTAAAGAAGTGAGAAACCTTTTTGAGTCTGGAAATGACAACCCAAACAATGTCATTCCCTCGAGGTGCCCTCAGCATCCCGGTCACGAAGTCCATCGCGACAACACTCCACTTCCACTCAGGAATGGGTAACTACTGTAAAATCCCTACTGGCCGCTGATGGTCCACTTTCAGCTACTGACAAGTGGAACACCTCATGACGAAACCGGCAACATCCCTCTTCATACCTGGCCACCAATACTAACAGTGTAGATCATGATACATCTTGGTGACACCAGGATGAATAACCCAAACTGAGGAATGAAAGTCCTGCATCAGCTCCTAGTGTATATCTTATGGAACCCATACGTGACCCTGAAAATGCAAGATCTCATCCTCTCCTACGGTCCATCTAGGAATAGGGTCCTCTCCTGACACGCTTTCCCGTAGGACTAGTCCTTTAGAATATGAAAGCTGCCTCATTCGTACTCAGTCAAGAAGGGTAGAGGTAATAGCTACAGAAGAAAGAAAGTTCTGCCCCTGCCTGTCGTGCACCTCCAAATGCATCTCAGAGAATAGATTCATAAGCTTCCACTCACTACTGGCCTCCTGAACTGCCTGTATCTAAGTCCTCCTTCTCAACGCATCAACCACCACGTTTCCCTTCCCAAGCGTATAGGAAATCTCAAAGTCAAAGGATTGTAGTTACTTGACCCACCTCTGCTGTCTCAAATTTAGATCACATTGAGTGAAAATGTACTTGAGACTTTTGTGGTCAGTGAAAACCAAAAAATGCTCTCCCAGAAGGTAATGTCTTCAACAGTGTAAGGCATGAACAATAGCTGCCAACTCCAGATCATGTGTCGGGTAGTTCCTATCGTGTGGCCTCAACTGTCGAGACCCGTACACAACAACCCCATCACTCTTCATAAGCACAGATCCCAGCCCGATACTAGAAGCATCATAGTAAACAGTATAGCTCTTTCCCGGCTCTATCAAGACCAGTATCAATGTTGAAGTCAACCTCCCTTTCAGCTCCTGAAAGTCTGGCTCACATGAATCTGACCATAAGAACTCTGCAACGTTCTTAGTTAGACCCGTCAATGGTGCTGCTAAGCGTGAAAAGTCCCGTATGAAGTGTTTTTAGTATCTAGACAGCCCTAGAAAACTCTTCACCTCAAAGACGTTCTTCGGATGCTACCATGAAACTATATATCTCTCTTCCTTTGGGTCTACTGATACTCTTTTCTCTAAGATAACATGACCCAAGAAGTGAATCTGGTCCATCCAAAAGTGGAATTTTGAGATCTTAGCATATAACTGATGCTCTCTTAGTGTACTCAAAACAATCTCAAGATGTGTGTCATGGTCATGTCGAGTGTGAGAGTACACCAATATATTGTCCATGAAGACAACAATGAAGGAATTCCTTGTAGGAACACGTCGTGTACCAGTTTAGCATGCCGTGTAGTCTGACCCAGGTACTTGGCCATGCCACGAACAACACGGGTCGGTGTTATCTTTTCACATACGCGCCGTGTTAGGATTTTACAGGCCGTGTAGTCTGGCCCAAGTACCCGACTGTGTCATGAAAAACACGGGTCAGTGTTATCATTTCACATACATGTCGTGTCCATCTGGAACATGCTGTGTTGTGTCATCTGTGTGTCAGGCCGTGTCACTAATAACACGGGCCAAGTGAATCTTGTCTAGTACACACCATGTCTGCCTTGAACACATCGTGTAGTCTTGTCTTAGGAGAGCCGTGTGGCTTAACCGTGTAGAAGGACCCGGGCAAGAAAACTAGATTCAAGTACATGCTGTGTTCTTGGAAAACACGTCATGTGTTTTGGGGTGTACATGAACAGTTGTGGTGGGAGTACATGCCCATGTGAAGGCCAGAGGCGCCCCGTACCCAGTTGGTCACATGGACTCAAGCACATTTCTCTAAATTACAAAGGCAACTGACTAGCAGCGAGGACCTTGGGTGTGATAGTCGGGAAACTATGTCCTCATTGGCAGAGTACACAGCGGAAGTAAAAAAATACATACAATAGCAGAATCAGTAAATATCCAACAATAGTAAACAGCCTAAGACTGGAAAAATAAACAACTGAAGCAGTTATATATATAAATGATGCATTATACATATTTCTAGAAAAACATCCAAACAAGTCACAATTCTAGAATACAAATAGTACTAAACCCAATTACAAAATAAAAGATAAATAGCTCTTTATCATTGCAAGCATATGCTTGGTCCCATGCTCTCCAGCTCCACAGCAAGTCAAGTACCTAAAGTAGAAGGGTGATTTCCCTTATCTATAACTATAGTAATATAATCTGTTTGGGCCCAAAAGCATGTCCCAAACATGGTGTGAGACTAAATCCCAGTAGGAAACCACCTAAAGATTTGTGCCTAAAAGTCAGTGAATATATGGCAGGTAAGAGTACAGAAAACCGTAAACAGGAAGGTGCTCAGCCGTAAACAGTTCCACAAGTCAAAAAATCAATCAAGCATAGTAACCCTCTTGGAAGTGCACATATCCTATCCTCTCTGGTTTAGTATATGAAGACTCTCTGAGGAATCACTCACAGTCAATTCCCCTTATAGTCTAAGGTAGTCAGGAACTCTCTGAGGAAGCTCACGTGGTTAATTCCTCTTATAGCCCCAAGGTCAAGGACTCTCTGGGGAAGCTCACTTGGTCAATTACCCTTATAGCCCAAATCGTTCATAGACTCTCTAAGGAATCACTCACTTTCAATTCCCCTTATAGTTTAAACAGTTCAGGAATAAAAATTAAAGACTCTCTGTGGAAGTTCACTCGGTCAATTCCCCTTATAGTCTAAGAAATCAATGACTCTCTGAGGAAGCTCACTTGGTCAATCCCTTGTAGCCCAAAGTAATCCTAGGATCTCTGAGGAATCTCAAATATTCTATCTCCCTATAGCCTAATTCTCAAAGACTCTCTGAGGAAGCTCACTCAGTCAATTCCCCTTATAGTCTACTACACCCAGTTCTCACGGCCCTGTGTAGGATAACGACATAAAAATAAAATATAACCAAAGTAAACCTACAGAACTACTTGGATAAATAGTCTACAGCATATCAAGCATGTCAGGATTCAAACTCTCTATCCTACAGCAACATGTATGGAAAAATAGGCAAAGTAGCCAATCTGGCTAACATGACCAAACGGTCGTAAACAGAACATGCATGGGAAAAGCATCCAAGTCATAAAAAAACAACCATATTCTTATCCATTCAACCTCTACACATGCATACAAGCATGGAAGGAAGGAAACATGGGTAAAATAGCAAACATGCAATACCCCATTGAAGGGTATTGGTGGAAATTGCACATAATACTCAAAGACATTAAGCAGAAAGGCACAAACCACCTATCTCAGGGTTAAGAGATCAATATACTTGAACCTAAAAACTTGAATCTTCTTAGAGTGTCGTAAGAAAACATCTAAAACGTTCAACCCATGATAACTTGGAAAAGAATAGGAATCATGAAACGAGGTTCCAGCAGAAGAGAGAACTCACCGATGTGATTCCAACGCAATCAACGGTGTTCGAATCGGAGGACGGACGGAGGCTCGGGGGCTCGTCAAAGATATGTGGCTGCTTGGTGCTCTCAAACGAATGAGACCTAAAATAAGATGGTTATGTCCGTCAGACACCACCCCAGTGTGTTTAATGAAAAAAAACAAAATACACAGTATGTACTTTTGAAGTACACGGCATGTACTTTCCTTTTCTATACTCCGCTTTAGGCGGCCTACACATCACCCCACATGATCGTGTGTGTGTGTCCATGACACGGACAACACACAGCCTCCTGCGGCAATGAAGTACATGGTGTGTACTCATAAAGTACACTGCGTGTACTTCAAAAATTTCCATAAAATCCTATTTTCTCAAAAAATCCAGAAAAAATAAAAAACGTACCTGAAAAGAAGATCCATATTCATATAGTTTACATTGGTGTTCCATCAGCAGCATCCTCCTACTTTTTTGGGGGATGGAGGAATACAGGAAGGAGAGTCATGGTTGGAGGCCATGTTTTCTATCTTTGAGCATCTGGAGACGCCTCCAGAGAGGAGTGTGAATCTCACGATGTACATGCTACATGATTTCTCCAAGATATGGTGGGATGTTATCTCATAGATTGGATGTCATGGGGATATGTCTTGGAAAGAGTTTCAGAGGACCTTATATGATTACTTCTACCCCAAGATGTTGAGGGCCGACCGAGCCCGAGAGTTCAAGCATCTAGAGTAGGGTTCTCTTTTAGTGATGGATTATTCTCCTCTCTTTATAGATCTTCAGTGCTTCCCATCTATTTTGGGAGGTGACAAGTTATCACTAGCTAGGCGGTTTGAGGACTGTCTTAATTATGACATCTGATCGCAAGTTAATGTTTCTAGGTTGACTTTAGTGATGGATATAGTAAACCAGACGCTGATTACCAAGCGCAATCTAAGGGAGTTGGGAGCTGCGAGCTAGTTCGGTTTAGAATCTAGGGGTGGTACTCGTTATATTGATAGCAGGAAGTGTTGTAGGGATCTTTCACATGATTTTTCTTTAGGTTATCAGGTGGTATGCTAACAATGAGGGAACAGTGTACATACAAGACCACATTGCCCAAAGGACCCAGTTGAGTGTCGATCTTATAGAAATATGGTCAACATTAAGTGTTTTTTTCAGATGTTCTCACCAGTAGAAAGTGAGAGGGAATCTGTTATGACTCCTCATTCAGGATTAGGACCACCAGTTTCTCATCAGTCAGGGAACTGGAGTTCTTCAGGACGTTCAGGCCGAGGAGGTAGTCATGTCCTTGGAAACCAGACATTAGGTTTTCTTCAACTGTTGGGTGGATCATCTTAGGGTAGCCATGCATGGTCCCAGGGTTGTGATACAGGTCAGAATTTTGTGATGAAACATACCCAATAAGAGTAGAATTCCTAACCCTCTACATTTAGAGGTACAATTCTAGTTGCCTTAGTTTTATATTCTTCTCTTTTTGATACATGGGATTCCAATAGTTTTATATCTGATGTCATTTTGGAAAGCCTTAGGATCTGTGTCTTTACTTCAGATAATGTTATGATGCTAGACACTCCGTTGGGGATTAGGATGGCTAGTGTACATCGGTGAAAAGAGTTCCCTCTTGAGGTTGGTGGGTGTCACTTCTTATAGGACCTCATTGTCTTAGAGATGAAAATATTCAATGTCATTCTCAGAATGGACTTTTTAGTATCTTTTTAGGCCTTTTTTGACTACTATCATCACAGGGTGAGTTTCATGTCACCATAGGGTGGGTATTTTCTACACAAGGGTGAATGGGATGTCCAGGAGAGAAAATATGGACTCGAGCATCATGGGTTTGGAGGAATTAAAGCCTAGATTGCTAGTTTATATCTGGATTACTAGGGAAATTCATATATAGACTTTCCTTTAGTTGTGGATTATTTTAGGTATGTCTTTCTAGATGACTTTCCTAGTTTACCTCCAGATCAAGAGGTATATTTATCTATTGATCTTGTTCCAAGAGTGGAACTGGTGTCCATTCCTTTGTATAGGATGGATACACAAGAGTTACAAGGGCTCAAGAACGGTTAGAGGTGTTGCAGGAAAAGGATTTCATCCAACCCAGTACTTCTTCTTGGGGTTCACCTATCCATTTTGTAAAGAAGGAAGATGGCACCCTCAGACTTTGTGTGGATTATTGGAAGCTGAACCAGTTGACGGTCAAGAACTGATATCCCTTGCCGAGGATCGATGATCTCTTTGATCATCTTCTATGAGACCGAGTGTTCTCAAAGATTAACATGAAATATGATTATCATCATTTTCATGTTAGACCATCATATATTCCTCTTACAGCCTTTCGGAGCAGGTATGGTCAATTCGAATATTTGGTTATGTCGTTCGGTCTCACAAACGCACCGACAGTTTTCATAATCCTGATGAACCAAATGTTATGTCCTTACTTGGATTATTTTGTTGGAGTTTTCATGGATGATATCTTGGTGTAATATCACACTCGATACAACCATTCCAATCATCTTGAGATCATATTGAGTGCACTAAGAGAGCATCAGTTATATGCTAAGCTCTCAAAATGACACTTTTGGATGGACCAGATTCACTTATTGGGTAATGTTATCTTAGAGATAAGAGTATCAATTGACCCAAATAAATTGATAGTGGTAGTTTACTCATAGAATCTGAAGAACTTCTTTGAATTATAGAGTTTTATGGGGCTGGTTGGTAACTACAGATGCTTTATATAGAACTTTTCATGCTTAGCAGTGCCACTGATGGGGCTAACTAAGAAGGATGAAAAGTACTTGTGGAATGATTCTTGTAATTCAGACTTCTAGGAGCTAAAAGGGAGGTTGAATTTAGCACCGATACTAATTTTTACAGAGCTGTAAAATAGTTACACCATTTAATGTGATGCATCAGGTATCAAGCTGGGAGCAGTGCTTATGCAAGGGGAAGGAGTCATTGCATACGGGTCTTGGTAGTTGAGGCCACATGAGAGGAATTATCTGACACACAACCTCAAGTTAGCTGTAGTTTATCATGCCTTGAACTATTGGATACATTATCTTTTGGGAGAGAATTTTATGGTTTACACTAACCATAAAATCCTTAAGTATATCTTTACTCAACATGATCTGAATTTGAGACAGTGAAGGTGAGTTCAGTACCTTCATTCTTTTGAATTTGAGCTTGCCTACATGCCTGGGAAAGGCAATGCAGTGGAAGATGCATTGAGAAGGAGGACTCAGATGTAGGTAGTTTAGGAGGCCAGTAGTTAGTGGTAGCTTATGGCTCTGTTCTCTAAAAAGAATTTGGAGGTGTATGATAGGTAGGGGTAGATATTTATTTCTTCCATAGTTATTACCACTACTCTACTCGATCGAGTGCGAATGAGGAAGCTTTTAGATTCTGAAGGCTTAGTCCTAAGGGAGAGTGTGTCAGGTGAGGAACTTACTTCTCTATGGACCATTGGAGAGGATGAGTTTTGTGTTTTCATGGGTGTGTGTGGGTGTCATCAGACACATGCAAGGAGCTGTTGTGAGACTTTCATGCCTTAGTATGGGAAGTTCATCCTGGTGTCACCAAGATGTTTCGATATCTACATTGTTAGTATTGGTTTCCAGACATGAAGAGTGATGTTTCTAGTTTTTTTATGAGATGTTCCACCTATCAAATAGTGAAGGTGGAGCATCAGTGACCAGAAGGGTTATTACAGCAGTTACCCATTCATGAGTGGAAGTGGAATGATGTCATTATATATTTTTTGATGGGTTTACCAAGGTTACCCATAGTAAATGATGTTTTATGGGGTTTTGTTGATAGACTCACTAAGGTTTCAAATTTCCTACTAATAAAGGAATCCTTTAGTTTTTATAAGCTTGATAAGTTGTACATCCAAGAAATTGTACGTTTTCATGGGGTTATGCACTCTATCATTTCAGATAGGGATGCCTGGTTTACTTGTTGTGTCGGGAAGGGACAACAGAGGGATTTAGGTACATAGGTACTTTTGAGTACAACTTACCATCCCCAAACATATGGCTAGTCTAAGTGCACGATTCAGGTTTTGGAGGACATGCTTCGAGCATGCATCTTAGATTTTGGTGGATCTTGGGAGATACACATTCCCCTAGTGGATTTTTCCTACAATAATAGTTTTCAGGAAATTATTTAGATGGAACCTTATGAGGCTTTGTATGGTAGGCCATTCCGATCACCCTTATGTTGGCTGGAGGTAGGAGAGGCAGCTATGCTGGGACCTCATCTTTTCTAGGAGACCACTAAGTAGGTGGAGTTGATTCGAAAGAGGATGGATACTGTACACTCACAGAAGAAATCTTATACTGATCGATGAAGATTACCTCTATAGTTCAAGGTTAGAGATTAGGTTTTCTTACATGTCACACTGAGGTTGGGACACATGAGGATTATGAGATAGGGGAAGCATTCACCGAGATACATTGGGTCGTTTGAGGTTTTGGAGAGAGTCAGGATTGTTGCCTATCAGTTGCAGTTACCTCAGAGGTACTGGGATATCCATGATGTCTTTCATGTTTCCCAGCTACGATGATACTTTTCAGACCCATATCATGCTTTTTAACCTGAGTATGTTGAGTTAGAGTTGGATGCATCCTTAGAGAAGCAACCAATATGGATTGTGGATCACAGTACAAAGGTTCTATATGGCTAGTCTGTTCCACTGGTACATGTGCTATGGAAGCATGGGCGAGTATAGGATGAGACTTGGCAGAGGGAGGCCAATGTATGATCACAATGGCCGGATTTGTTTGTATATTCTTCTTCACCACCCTTGGAAGGGAAATTTGGGGATGAATTTCTTTAAGTGGGGAAGTTTCTAAGAACCTGGATCTTCATTTCAGGTATGGATCTTGATTTTGGGTTTTTTGAGGAAAAAGGAAGAAATTGGAAATTTCTAAGTATATGCCTTGTACTTATGAGTACACACCGTGTACCTGATTACCGTATATATCCACGTACTAGCCGTGTAACAGATGAGTACATGGTCGTGTGGTGACCTAGTAGACCGCTTAAGGCGGGGGCTGGTTAAGACCACTACACGGTGTGTACATTTAATGAACATGCCATGTATTTTTCATTTAAATTGATATATCGGAGCAGGGTCACATCTCATGTATAGAACCAACTTCTTATTCCCATGTTTTCATAGGAGCACTCAGGAATGATGAAAAAAGATTGAGTCCTCGTTTCTCCGTCCGACCTTCGATTGAGACGTCATCAGGTGTGTTGGAATCTCACCGATGATTTCTCAATTCCTCTAGATCCCTTCTTCCTAATTACTCCTCTCTCATGAATTATTCAAGGTTGTAAATTTTTCATCTTTTTGTAGATATACGTCATTCTAGGTTGATTCAAGGGCCGACGTTGAAGGATATTGATCGTACGACATCAAGGTAGGTCGTGTATGCCTTTTTTTTGTTTGTCTTTGGATTATATATGCTAAAAGTGCTGCATACCCATGTTTAGGGTATTGATCGATTTGGAACTTAACCCTTCTTATTACCTGTTATGGTTTGACTGATTCATAAAGGGCTGTTGATTATGTGTGAGGTTAAGTAACTTGTTACGGGACACCCCATGGGTGTGTTTCCCTTGTTTTATTGATTATGGCCTTTTGGTCTAGAATTCCTATTAGGCTTTCCTTGATTTACATGCCTTGTGTTGTTAGGATGGAGTTACTTATTGATTGATATGCATGTGATGTGCATTGTAGAAGTTTGACCAAGGGGAATTTGATTGTGAGATCTTATTTAGGTAGGGTCATTTATGTATGAATTATTTTTATGTTAGACCAGAGGGGTTAGACCATGAGAGATACCTAGAGGGTCATTAATAAATTGAGTGTTGTTATGTTTACCAAGGGGTATTGACCATCAGAGCTCTCAGGTGGTCATTTATAATTTCTTGATGTTTTTTTGACCAAGGGTTATTGACCGTGTGATCTACCTAGGTGGTCGTTTGTAAATGATTAGTGTTATGTCAGAACATAGGGGTTAGACCGTGAGAGCTACCCAGAGGATTGTTATTGAATAAATTGTTTTTATGTTATACTAGGGGAATTATACTATGAGAACTTTCCCAAAAAGGGTTGTTATTGAATAATTGAATGATGGTGATGAGTATTCCAAGCCAAAGAACAAGCTTGGACTCAGTCTTACTTGATTGTTTATATGGTCTTCTAAGACGTCTGTTTTTACTATTACATAGGGGGATATAGAGATTAGGCTAGATCCTAAGAATACATGATTAAAAGGATGAATACTAAATGTAAATGAATGTAATTGAAACTATAGGATTGTTTATTTTTTAGTTCTTCATAGTTTATTGATTCATTTATGCATATTACCTTCTATATGCATTCACTGACAGTTAGGAACAGATCTTTTGGTTGTTACCTACTGGGATTCATCTCACACCCTATTTGGGTCATGATTTTGGACCCAAACAGATTATATGGTTGTAGGTATAGATAAGGGAAAGCACCCTTCTTTATCAGGTACTTCATTACTTTTGGGGATAGAGAGCATGGGACCAAGCTGAGGCTTGAAATGCTGTTCGAGTTTACTTACTTTTCTATATTTGGGTTTTTGTACTGTATTTACAAAATTGTGACTTTTTTGGATACTTTCCTAGACACATGTGACATGCATCATTTATATAAGATCCATTCGTTTTATTACTATTAGTCTTCAACATTTTACTTATGTTGTATGATATTACTGCTTTCTCTATTGTTTACTATTGTTTTTCCACTATTTTTACTCTACCTATGAGGGAATAGTTTCCCCAATATCACACCTTGGCCCTCACTGCTAGTCAATAGCCTCTGGCATTTGGGGAAATGTGTTTAAGCTTATGTGACCAACTGGGTTTGGGGCACCTTTGGGCGGCACCCGGATCTGGGACGTTACATCATAAAACACCATTTTTCTATTATTTAGTTAATTAAAAAAACTCGCCTATGTTTTTTTGTTAATTATATATCATGATGGATGATTAGGTATAATCATAAGATTTTACATTCCATATCCCATTTAATTTGGTTTTTTATGAAGAAAAACATTTCATTGTCTATAAAATTTAGTATTAACATGGTTCCTTTGGATTCCAACCATTGAATACAACTAAAAAGAATTGTGTGATAAATAATAATCATAGTTAGAAACCATATAATCATGAAAAATAATTCATATGATTTCTAAATCATAACACCTTATTTTAAATCTATGACACCTTAGTTTTAACCTAGGATATCCATGGTCATCATCTATTCAAATTCTTCATAATGGTTTGTAAAGAAGATGTGGATTAACCCAAGCATGTCCCATGTGATTGTCTAGATTGGTTTGTAGTCTTATTACCACTCATCATTAATTTATTATTATTTAGTTAATACTCAATCTACCCCATTCATAGTTTTTACCTCAAGGTGCATCTATTCCACAGTTGCATCCACTTACCAGTATCCAGACAGAGATGTATTTTCTAGGAAAAATAACACTCTTTTCTTTACCATAACTTAGGATTTTCTCTAAAAAATAGTCTTATCATAAGTGTTATCATTAAAGTTTCCTCATCCCAGTCTCTAAAAATAACTAAACCTTTCTATGATACCAATTATGGGGACCCTTTCATAATGTATATAAATATTACATCATTTTAGATGAATATTCATTACATATCATAACATTCCATGCCAGAAATATAAAGGTTTAGTGTATTTAGAAACTTGGACATAAAAAACTAGTATATAAAATATCTACATCATCTCCCACTTAGTTCTTCACAACTACAACCCTTCGTAGATATATCATACTTAAAACCTTTCATCATAACTAAAGGAAATGGAAACATAAGAAAGGGTGAGCTTAGATTCTCATTAAGTAAAAAAATATGAGATATAAATCAATGATAATAAGTAAGAATAAGGGTATGATAACATGACCATAACATAATAAATACAAACCAAATCAATTCATAGATCATAAATCATGTTTCATGGAATAATTTGTTATAAAAAAACAAAAGTCGTAATAGTATGGAATCATTAGTAATGAAACATGATCCATGAGATCATATCAACATAGTAATGTGGAATGAGAGTAAGATTATAACATTGTGAACATGTATAAATAGTAATAGGTTTACTCATTAAGTTAAGGGAATGAAATCAAGTCCTCGCATAAACTTATGGACATGAAACTAGGTCCACACATCATGTGTGAACATAAAATTAGGTTCACACATAACATGGATATCTCATGAGTTGTCAATATTTCCTAATGCATTAGATGGGAATAATAGACCCACATATCACATAAATTTAAACCATAAATTTTCCATAATATCATAAAAATATTCATCATTTAATTATCATATTATCCATAGAAAAGAAATAGGTTCCAAAACGATTTAATATTAACTTTTTTAACACATACACAAGTAACAGGTTTCATAGAATCATCCATAAAATTTCTTCAACATAAATCATCCATATAGAATAATCGGATGGAATCATTAGATCATATCTAGAGTGAAACAAAATTAACATCAAAGGATGTTATCATAGATAAAAAATCCTTTAAAAATCATTAGATTCTTTCTTACTGAAAATGCCCTTTTTATATTGAAATCACATATATTAAAATCTAAAAATTTATAAAATATTATTAAAAACATTTTATTTTAAAGGAACCATGGAAAATTGTAATGAAAAATTCAAATCATTTAATGGTTATGATGGTAGGATAATTAGTTCATGTAGTAATTGTTAAAAAAATATTTTTTCACACCTTCAGTAAAAAGTACCTCATTTAGAAAATGACAAGAATATTATTTTAAAACCTTTTTATAGAAAATTATATATGGGTAAAAATTAATATAAAAAATCATTTTATCATAGTAAAAAATTGATTGAAAACATTTTATAGAAAATCGATATGAAGGAGATAGAATCCTGAACAAAAGAGGGGAAAATCCATTCATGCAGTAAATAGAGGAGAAATGGTACTGAAAAATGTAGAAATAAATAGAGGAGAAAAAAATAAAATGGGTTTATCAAATAAGGATTATATAATTTACCAAAATGAAAATTCAATCATAAACAATCTCAATTAAAATGATATTGAAATAATAATCTCTTACCTCTTTGATAACATTGGAATCATAGCCCCCATGAAATAAATAACTTCAAATGAAACTTTAAATATAATTAACATAAATAGATTCATGACATAACATATCAAAGTATTAGTATATACACCACATGAAAGAAACAAGTGGTGAATATTTGTAGCATCCCCGACCTGATTAGCCACCCGAATAGTGCTATCGGGTTGGGTACCACTGGTCTTAGGCGCACCTCCCCAAATGCCAAAGGCTGAAGACAAGAAGTTAGGGTGTAAACAGGTATAGTGGGGAGGATATACCCTTTTTAACTAATAATATACTAGTCTGAGTAATGATATATAGTGTGCAGCAGAATAAATAAGACTCAACAGACTCGAATTAGATCTGCCAATTGTGGAAGAACAGTCATTAACAAGTAATAACAGAATCAATAAATAAACAACGGTGGTGGAAGATAAATAAACATATTAGCATGAAACTTATATCCACTACCAAAACAAACAATAAAAACATACATTTTATAACATTCCATACATGTCAATATAAAAAAGAGGGTCACCAGTGACTGACCAATACAAGTCATACATATATAGCATGTTGATATAGAAAAGAAACTAAACAGAAGTTCTGGAAGAGGCAATACCTCAAGGTCCTTTCTAATATCCCATGATAAAAATCACTATAAACTAGTTCCCAAATCTGATCCCTTACCTAAACATATATTCATAAAGTCTAAACGCATCCTGAAGGACCCATGCAAGTTGTGAGATCTAGTCTGAGTGGGATACTACACCGTGGTTCATACCAAGCATAAGTGTTTAAGAAGGCATGAATAATAAATGAAAGTAAATTAGTATTATGAAATAAATAAAAAATGATTCCTTGGTGCTCAACATCCACTAGGAAAACATCACCTTCCTCGGCCAGTGCTGAAATATCTTAATAGAAGAAGTTATTTGGATTATGGCCCAAGCTACCTCTGATGTCATAAATCTCATATAAACCCTTAGGTTCCACCTCAAAAATTATCTTGGCACTTCATGCCTTCTTATACCTCGTGTCTCAGTAAGTACCTACGTTTTGAATTCATGACCAAACCATTAGTATCTGGACCCTGGGACCCCATCTCAAATCACTTGTAAGCTCGTAGCCTAACATCCTGAGGCACAATGATGTCTATCCTCAAAATAATTCTAGGAACATGGCCTCAATCACTGCAAGAATCATCCCTCAACTGATAACCTCATCATTATCAACCAAGGGATCCTCACCTTATACATGGTTTTCTACGTCAATCAACCTCAATCAAAAATCCTAGTCTTCACTATCGGGGTCCTCTACCCACACGAGTGGTCAAAAAACCTCATCAACAGAGTCATCATGTGTGCACACGACTCAATTCAATTTTTTTTTCATCACAGGTGAGTGAAAATAACAAATAATAATACATAATACACATCAACATTGTCACCTCATTCCCCTATAACCATGTCGCTTGACTCTAATGTCCATTCCATCCTAATATCACAGGAAAAGCTCAACCTGATAGTCTTACTGCCTCAAGCTGGCATCCATAACATCCAATCATGTGGTCAAAACCAATCAAGAAAATCTGGGCCAATCCCAAACATATGATCTCATCACCTCAATCTCGATGTTTATTCCATCCCAACCATGGGCCAAGCCCATCACAAACCCTTGGGTCCTAGGATCTCATCTAAAGAAAAGAATATATATATATATATACAATTCACTTTAGATAGGCTATTAAATTTAATAATATTTAATTTCATAACAAAAAAAAACATAAAACTTCAATTTATAGGACTTGAATGCCTCATATCATATTAAAAAACCAATTTAATTAATAAAATTCAATTAAAAGGGTTTGTTACCCCTAGAAAAACCACCCCAAGGAGTGTGGGCCTCTAATATAGCCTCGCTCAAGAAAAAATGGAATTGGGCAACCCCAATGACATCCCATGGGTCACACAGTCACTTGAATATGATGCAATGAGTATAAATGGGTATCTATAAAAATAACTAAATGTGTGATAAAATTTACAGTCCTTGAATTACTACAAAAACAAAAATCAAGATGCTCACCACCTACCTTGGACCCATAGATGTAGTCACGTCTGATATCGAGCTCCAATTCGAAGCAGATTGGCATAGATCTGAGTATCCATTGAACACTTTGAAAAAAATGAGAAATTACTCAAATGTATTTAGTGCTCTATGAGGTGAAATAAAAATTAATAATAAGGGTGGGTGAGGTTAGCCTTACTGCTACGACTCCAAGGCACCCGATGGATCTGAAATCGGACCACAGACAGAGGAGAGGGATCAAAATCCATCAGAGGAGAGGAGGAGGAGGTTTCCTCCTACTATGCACTCAACCAAGGAGAAAGAAGGGGAGATAAATAAGAAAATAAATAAAAATAAAAACTTAAAAACCACCCTGTATAGGTTTTATGGTTTACTTGCATTGTTTTACAAACCATACGGGCTATAGTGTAGAGCTACTGCACAAAAGGGCACTCTCCTAAGGTTTGTGCATGGTTTGACCAAACCAGGATCAAACCATGTGAAATACTTATGAAACAACTATAGAGAAACTCTCACAGTCATGTTACAACCTCTTATGATTTACCAAAACTATACGGTAGTTCAAAATGATTCGCACGGTTACTTGGAAGGAGCCACACAATTTACCCTAAACTGTGCGCCCTGACTTACAATTCCAAAACATTCCATTTGGCCTCTGATGCTCCTAAAACCTCTTTTGAGCACCTAAGGATTCATACAAATCTTAAAACCCATGTAAAACATGATATAAAGATTATAGAAATCTTTAAATTTTATTCTGATCAACTATATAGAAAATGGCATAGCCGCTATTTCAAGAAGGTCAAACTAAGAGTGGTTTTCAACCCGACTCAGAAATTAGGGATGTTACAATCTCCCCACATTAATATATCGCATACCCAAGCTATAAAATGAAACCCAAAGATCATACCAAAAAACTCATCTTGTTCGAATTAACTCGGAAAACCCAGGTCTAAAGGGTATAAGTCAACTTACCTCAAGGGGGCTCCCCACCATAGGAATTTCCTAACCCAATCCATTCTTATCCAAATCACAAAATAATAAAAGTTACAATGACCATTTCCTAGACCCAAGGTCTTAATATAATTCATCTTCACTCCCGCACCACATTATCTTCTCTCATTCCATTCCAGATTCCCAATTCACACCCCGAACCACATGTGTGCCCGCCTCGATCCCATGTTACATATGGCACTATGAGGTCCTGCATCTCAAGATATGCTCAAATCAATCTTGGTACCTTGAACCTAAATCAATTACTACACCTTTATGGTGCCTAGATTCCTCGCACCTCAATTAACCTACATGTTCAATGCCTCGATATTAAATCACCTCATAAACTCACATCCTTCAATGCTCTTGATGCTAAGCACCTCAAAATCCTGCACCCATGGTGCTAAATTATATAACCTGGTGCCTCACACCTCATATATATATATATACACACACATATAACACATCCAATATGATTTCAACCTATTGATCAGTGTATAGTTACTCCATATATACAGCCCATGCAACTAGTGCACCAAAATGGACATGCCTCAATAATAAATACCAAAAGAAAACAAAAAAGAAAATCATGGCCACGCCTACAGCATACCTCTAACTGTGGTTGGGTCACCAACATTCCCATCCCCTGGAATCTTCACAGCATGCACCTGGCCTAATTCATGACTTCATGAAGCATGAACTACCTGTGGTGCTACTCCAGCCACCGGCCACTGACCCCAATGTTTGTTCTCACTGTCTCTTCCATGACTTCCACATGCAACTGAACCTCGGCTACCCTCAACTAGTACTGATCCGGAACTAACATCAATGTTCTGAGCCTACCCTTGAACGTGACTATTGGCTAAATGAGAAGGCCTCCTGTAGAACCTCTCGAGATACCCGACCTCCCCACATGCCTGACACTCCTTTGGATGTGGATTATATTGAGTTTGGACATTTCCTAGATTCCCACACTAAAAGGAAACAAAATATTATCCACTGCGATGTGGTCTAGATGAGTCCTTGGCATGAATTCCCTACTGGAATTTATCTCTTCCTCGCTTCCTTCCATCTGAAGTGTCTCCACTAAATTCACCTAAACCCATTTCCTAGCTCAATTACGACCTATTCGTCAAATTACCCTCAACTATGAGCACCATGTTAACTACTTCATAGAATGTGGTCAATCTAAAGATGTTTACCTACACATGAATGGGATTCCATAAACCATCCTCGAAGCACCTTACCCTGGATGTGTCATCGCTAACTATGTCAGGTGAAATGTGAGACAATTCAGTGAACATCGTTGCATAGTCCATGAGAGAAATGTCACCCTACTGAAGACTTAGGAAATCTCAAGCCCTTTTAGCCCTTGGCATCTCTGGGAAAAAATGATTGAAGAACCTGGCCTCGAAATCCTTCTAGGAAAGTCCCTCATGTATTCCAGCCTAAACCTGCACATCCCACCAGCGCTTAGCTGGTCCCCTGAGCATATAGGTCGCCAGCTTGACCCTCCACTCTAGAGGTGTATAGAGCTTCTTGAAGATCATCTGAATGCTCTCAATCCAGTTCTCAATCGCTTATGGAACACCCTTACCCTAAAAAAGTGTCGGGTGCTGTGACTGGAATTCCTATGTCAAGTATTCCATTGATGACTCTACCCCCTGACCACCCCTTTTGATACCTTGGATAACCTATACTAGGATTGACTGGAGATTCACATCATGCTGCATCCCAAAAGTAATGAAATCTGGCAGTTGTCATGCCTACACTAAAACTTGTACCCAATACTGAGTCTTTCCCTAATAATGTACCTACTCTTCTTGACCTTCAGGGGTCTGAACCTGCTCGTGCTCATACGGAACTATTCCACCACCTATCTAACACTCCATCAAGATGTATAGGATGAACCTGTTAAATACCATAATTGGTTAGACAACCCATATATATAATTATTCAACGCAGATAAGGATAGAAAAAAAGGAAGTGTATACCCACTACCCTTACTCTCCAATATTACAACCATACCCCATAGCATCCTAGCCTCATGACCTCCTTACCCACCCTCAACAGAGCCAAATATTAATAGTACCTCGTCCCTCACATGTCCTGAAAACCATCATTGCCTCGATCTGATGACCGACTCACCCAACCTAGTTATCAAAATCACCCCATTTCATAGTACCTACCTACTCCTATAATATTCATGAATGTTTCAAATCTCACATTCAATTTCATATATATTACATGGCATAAGAAATTTTATACCAACTCATTTTACATTTTAACAATGAATTTTATATTTATCACATGGTATAAAAACTTTACAAAGAATATGTGTAATTATAAAACTGGAATACCCTAAAATGTTCCTATAAAAATACAAAAACTAAAACAATCACAATCACACAATTCCATACCAGTCCATGGTTCCAAATTATTCCTTACCTCACCAGGTCAAGGGTCACATATCACAACCAAAAACATTACATTTCAAGTGATTCAATGAGGTTGAAATCATATAAATTGTAATTTGAGAAGAATAGTACAGCAATTCCACCCATGGTAACTTGACCATCCCTCGTACATGGGGATGTAGGCACCCAATCACGAGTTTTAAATCCAATTCTGACCAAAACCTAATCTCTAGTCTACCATAACCCCAAATAGTAATACCAAGAAAAGAGGTAATAGAAACTCCTCTGATACCATTTGTAGAATCCCTAGCCTAATTATCCACTCGAACAGTGTTATTGATCCGGTTTTCACTGGCCTTAGGAACACCTCCTTGAATTCCAAAGGATGCTAACTAGAAGAGACGGTGTAAACAAGTATATTGGGGAGGCTATACCCTCTGGTAATGATAATATATTGTCCCAAGTAATAATATATAGAATGAAATAGAATAAATAAGACTCAACAAAATCAAACCAGACCTTCCAATAGTAGAAGCACAGTTAATAACAAGCAATAATGGAAGAAATAAATAAACAACTATAGTGGAATATAAATAAACAGATCAGCATTCCACTTGTATCCACTACCAAAAAAAATAAGAAAAACATGCATTCCACAACAGGTTATACATGTCAATATACAAAATATTTTCTACAATGGCTACCAGTACAAGTCATACATATATATAATTTTGATATAGAAAAGAAACTAAACAGAAGTTCTTGTAGAGGAAATACCTCAAGATCCTTTCCAAAATCTCATGATAAACAGTTCTATGAACAAGATTCTGAATCCGATCCCTTACCTGAACATAAATTCATAAATTCTACACACATCTCAAAGGACCCATGTAGGGTGTAAGAGCTAGTCTTAGTAGGATACCACCCAGTGGTGCATACTAAGAATAAATGTTTAAGCAGACATACATAATAAAAAAAAAGTAAAGCGGTATGATGTAATAAATAAACAAGGCTTCCCTAGTTCTCAAAAACCACTACAAAACCATTACCTACCTCATCCAGTGCTAGAATATCTAAATAGGATAATTTTTTTGTCTCATAGACCAAGGTACCTTTGATTTCATACAGGTCATGTGAAACCTTGGTTTCCACCTCAAAAAGTAGATCGGCACCTCATGCCTCCTGAAACCTCATGTCTCAGTAAGTACCGAAATCCCGAATTCATTCCCAAACCATTAGTATTTGGTCCCTCAGACCCCTACTCAAAGAACTCATCATCTTGTAGTTCAATATTTAGAGTAAAAGTGATGTATATCCTCAAAATAATTCCAGGCCCATAGCCTTAATCACAGTGATCCTCAACCCCCAACCAATAGCCTCACTACTATCAACAAAGGGCTCCTCGCCTTCCATGGGTATTTATATAGTAAGAACCCCCAATCAGAAAACCTAATCTTCACTATCAGGGGTCTCTACCCACACGAGTGTTCAAGACCACCTCATCAACAGAGTCATCTTGTGTGCACATGACTCAATTCAAAGCCTTATCCATCATGGATGAGAAGAAATCACCAATAATAATACCTAATCTACATCAACATTGACACCTAATTCCCCAAAACCCATGTCACTCAAGTCTTATGGGCATGCCATCCTAATATCATAGGCTAATCCCAACCTGAAAGTCTCACTGCCTCAAACCGATGTCCATGATACCCAATACTATAGTCAAAACAACTCAAGAAAATATAATCCAAGACCAACCAGATGATATCATAACCTCAAAACTGATGATCGTATCATCCCAGGCTCGATTCAAGCCCGTCAGGACCCCTTAGGTCCCAAAAACTCATATCAATCAAATCATATATATACAATTCACTTTAAACAAGATATTTAATTTAATAATATTGAATTTCATAACCAAACAAACATAACAATTAAATTTAGAGGACTTGAATGCCTTAGATAGTATTAACCAAACCAATTGAATTAAAAAAATAAATTAAAAGGGTTTGGCACCCCCGACCAAACCACCCAAAGGGGTGATGGCCTCTAACCTGGACTCGCTCAAGAAAAAAATGGAATTGGGCATGCCCAACGGAATCCCATGGGTTACACGTTCATTCTAATACAAAGAAATATGTATAAATGGGTCTTGCTCAAAATACCCAAATGCGCACTAAAATATGCACCCCCTAAACAACCATGAAATCACAAATCAATATATGCACCACTTATCTTGGACCCGTAGATGTAGGCATGTCCAATATTGATCTCCAATTCAAAGAGGATTAGCGTAGATCTAGGTTTCTGTCGAATTCCCATAAAATAGGTTAAAATTGATCAAATGGATTTAGAACTCCATGAGGTGAAGGAAAAATTAATAAGAAGGGTGGAAGAGGTTATCCTTATTGTTGTGACTCCAATTCACCTGATAGATCTGAAATCAAACCACTGATGGAGAAAAGGGATCAAAATCCACCAGAGGAGAGGAGGAGGAGGATGTTTCCTCCTACTGTTTGTGCGACCAATGAGAAATAAGGGGAGATAAATAAGAAAATAAATAAAAAGAAAAACTTTAAAAACACCATGTGAAGGTCACACGGTTTACGCACACGGTTTCCAAACTGTGTGGAAACCGTGCGGGATACAGTGCATAAATACTACCCAAAAGGGAACTCTCACATGGTTTGAACACAATTTGACCTAACTATTCTCAAAACATGCATAATACCTTTACAACAACTATATAGAACCTTTCATGGTCATGCACCACCCTCGCACGATTTACCAAAATCATGCGGTAGTTTAAAATGAACTTCACGTTTACCTAGAAGGGGCCACACGGTTTACCCTAAATCATGTTCCTTGACCTACAATTCCAAAACAATACATTTAGACTCTGATTCTCTTAAAACCTCTTTAGAACACCTAAAGATTCAGCCAAATCTTGTAACCAATGTAAAAACATTATATAAAGCTGATGGAACTCTTGGAAATTGATTCTGATCAATGATTTAGAAAATGGAATAGTCGCTATTTTAAAAGGTTCAAATTGGGAGTGGTTTTCAACCCGACTCAAAAATTTGGGATGTTAAAATATGAAATATGTATCACATAAAAAAATCGAGATGAGAAACCCTACCTTAGGTCTTTTCCTACTTCAGATGCATTCAAACCACCTCTTCATTGAGAGACATCCTTTTTCTTACCCGTAATCCATGAATGGGTGGTATTATAATAAAAAAAAAGAAATCTAGGATGTGATTAGGGACATTATAAAAGCATTTGGGTATTTATTGTCTGATATAAGAGGTTATTTAAGTGTATAGAATAGAGGAGTGGTGGTGTCCTTTTATATTGAGGGAAAGGAGACGCTTGGAAGTACTTAAAATATTTAAATAGAATGTATATCATAATCTAGTCAAGTGGCACAATGGCACTCCAAATTAAAATATAAGCTATGATAGGGTATGAATAAGATATAACAATCACATTTAGACAATATTTGGATACATTTTAAGCTATATCACCTAGTTAAAACACTTTTAACCCATTTTAACCTTAACCGTGAAAACATAACTTTTTACCATGATAACTTAATTATATAATTAAAAATAAAAGGGGAATTATAAAAAATGGACATGATGATTTAAAATTTTAAATCCATTCTATAAAACCCAATTTATATAGGTGTAAAAAATTACTTTTAATATAATAACACATATGAAAAAGTTTTTAGGAAAATACCAGATTTAAGCGTAAAAATTATTTTACAGTGAAATCAAGTAAAAAGTTGGTTTCCATGAATTATTTTGGTTATTTAATAAAAATAATAATATTTTTAGAATTTTTTATTATTATAAACCTTAATGTATCCCTAAAACTATAACATTAATTAAAAATACCCAAAATAGTTTTAAATTTGGAAAAAATATAACTTATCTTTACAAAAGTGAAGCTTGGGTTACCAAATTCAAAATAATGTTTTAAAATATATTATTTAACTCATTGAACATATATTTGGTAGATAAAAACTCATAAAATATGATAAGGATATGTTTTAGAGATATTTTAAAGCTTTGCCTCATAGTTTTAACCTCATTTTACCAGTTTTACCCTTATCAGGGTAAAAAAACTTTACCATTATTACTATTCATAACGACCAAAAATTAAGTTGAACCTTTTAAATTATATTGATTATTATGATTACAAATATAGAGTCCATTTTATGATAATAAATCTAAAAAATTATAACAAATCAATTTTAATACAAATGTGTAAAACGTAACAAAAATTGGTTTTTAAAAAATTACTTTTTTAAACCTAAAATTGAACTTGTACCATAATTAAATAAAATGTTGATTACAATGGAATTATTTAGATTATGTTTAATAAAATGAATCTTATTTTAATTTAAAATAAAATATAAAATATAATGATAGTTTTAAATAACTTGATTTAAAGAAAATAAATTATAGTTTTACAAAAATTAGTGCTTTCTCTATTTACTAAAAAAATAAATCTTTTTATAAAAAATCATAAAATTATGCCTAATATAATATTGAAATTATGATTTAAAAACTTATATTAATTCCTTAAATATAATTTCTAAAGAATTTATAAATTAATTTTAATTTATAAGCACAAAATGAAATAAAAAACATTTTTCAGGAAAAAATATTTTTGAATCATAAAATGACTTTATAGAAAATTGATTACTCACTTATTATGCCTCAATAAATAAATTTGAATTGTATAAAACCTTTATACATATTTTACATTATTTGGTTATTATTATTTATTTCCCCCAATTTAACAGCAAGGTTATAATGGTCAAATTTAAATATTATTAGTTTTATAGTATATCATAATTCACTTAAAGATCAATGTTTTATATTAAGTAAGTTATCGAGCATATTATTATTTTAAACTAAATTTATAGTGTGTTATAGATTGAATCACTAGGGTTTTTCTTTAACCAAGCCCAATTCAAGATTCAAAAACTGATACTTGAGAAGAAATGATTATGGGAGAAGTTCAAGCTTATATAAGTCACTAACAAATCAATGTTCACCAAACCAACTCATGAAAGTACTACCATTGCACACCTTACCCTTACGGAGTATACCGGTGTAATAATGGGTTATATATCTAAACCTTAATAGTATATAGGTGTAAATTTTCTTATTATAAATTAAATATTGGTTATTCTTATCCCATTTTTTATTATTTAAAATGAACATGAATATAAGATGAATATGATAAATAAATTTTTTGGATATAGAGAAAAAAAATATTTTTGGTAAATTTATAATTGCAATTAAAATACACATTTCTGATAAATTAAATAATTTTATATAACATTTATTTCTTGTAAATGGTCTTATAAAACACTATTTATTTGAATATAAATCATAATACAATTTTATAAAGCCCCAAGTAATTTTTATAAGGGTCAAAAAGTTGAATGTCATAAAAATTAGTATTTTTTAATAAATAAAATTTTTTATTGAAAATTAAATTTATCATATTCATAAAATAATATTTTTAAAATAAGTTATTTTCTGAAACTATCACATTGAAATTATCTAATTATTATTTTTTTATAACTTGTCGAGACAATTGAATTTTTGGGTAAAAAATAAATGCAGTATACATATATAGTAAGTGTTATGAAATCCTAATGACTTAAAAGTGATGTAATAAATACTATAAAGGGTTTTATCAACCAAAACTTTTATTATTAATTAAAATAAGGTATTTAAAATTGATAATATTAATTTTCAAAACCTATAATGAATCTTCCAAAAACTAAGTTATATTTTCAAATTTCTAAAAATAATTCTTTATGAAAAGGAATTCCTTCCACCTCAGAAATATTATTAATTAAATAAGTTAAGTCCTTAAGATATTAAAACATTAAAAACCACTCCCCCTGGTAAAATGTGATGGGAAAAACCATGGTAAGGATAATGGTTTTGTATTCTTTTATTAACTAGATATCCAAGGCCGAAATTTAGAATTTAATAAAGAATTCTCCCTCTTTTGTTATAAATACCCACCCATTCCCAAATTCCTCTTTACTCTAAAGACTTTGAGCATAAATTTACTCTTAATTTATCTTTAAATATCCCTCATAATGAGTTTATAATGTTCTAAGAATCTTCTCACAATCTTTAAGAAGCGACCTCTCAAGGTAAGGGGTTCTCTCCCACCTTTTTTCCATTCAAGCACTTCCTTTGAAATAAGCCTTTTGATTCTCAATTGATTATGTTGAATTGTGTTTATGAACATTAATTTAATCTATAAACAGTTCCCAAATAATGTGATACTACTATATTCTCTCATTAATTCCTCTTATAAAGTTTTATGTAAACTTTTTATTCTACCAAAATTACCTCTTGATTTTCCACACTATAAATTTTGTGTAGTGAATACTCAAACCTATTTTCATTCATGGGAATTCACCAAGATATAACCACCCTTCATTTATTGGTGATTTAAATTTATGAAACTCACATTACTTAATATTTTTATTGAAATAATAAAATATTTTCTTATGTTATATAATCGATGTGGCTTGTGTAAAGCTAGATATATAAAGGGTGTTCCCTGACAGTGCTCCAATGCATTGGGTAATAGTTTTGTTATATGATATATCATGTATGGTGAATGGGAAATCATCCTAGAACTGTGATAAACAAGGTAATGTTAATAATAAATAAATTTCATGTCATATTAATATTAGTTTTATATTTTATGGATTCATAATCACAATAATAATTTTAATTAATTTTTCAATTAAAAAAGAAATAGTTTTATTCTGACCAGATTGTTTTCCATGTATTCTATAGTTTTATTGAAAAGATAAAATTATAAATTTTAGAATTATAATTTGACTATATGTAATTAATTTTTTTATAAATATTTAAACATTATCTTAGGGTGATTTTATAGGATTTTTCAGAATTAGTTTATTTTTTGTGAATAGTGAAAATACAGATTTTACAAATATTGTCACTTTTAAATCATTATAATGATATAAGAGTGGATTTAAAGTTTATGAACACTATTTTTTTAAAACAAATATATATTTAATAAGTAATTTTATTCATTTAAAAATATTATTTCGAGCTTATAAATCTATTTCTTACATTTTGGAAATCTAAGTAATATTTTTATTCGAATAAAAATTATTTTTTGATCTTCTATTTTAATCCTTTATTCACAAGGTTACTTTCGGTTTTTTTTATGATTTTAAAACAAAATAAGTCTCTTATGATTTAACCTAATCCAATTAATTCAATTTGAACCAAAATTATACTTTATTTCAGTGTAAATCCATTCTTATGCTTAAAAGAGAATTTTTCTAAAAATAATTTTTTGTTGTGTTTTGAAATTTTATATTAAAAGTGATTTTTAAAAATTATATAAATTCAATCTTATAAATTTTATTATTTATTTTGAATAATAATTTTCAAATTTTTTATTGAGTTCAATTTTATTTTTAGTCACAATGAATGTTTTTCATGGTAAAAGTTTATTACCACGGTAAAGGTTAAAAGGGTTAACAGGGGGAGTTAAACTATAGAGACCCTCACCTTTAATACTTAAAAATTACATAATTTTTTTTGGAATACATAATACATTACAAAAATAGATGCCCAAATGTCGTTTTAGTTTATTTCCTTTGGAATCTTGGAATAAAAATCATTTAACTCAGTGAAAGATCTTCAATGTTTCCTATAAAGATCTTCCCCTTAGTAATCCTACTTAAAAAACATTATTCATAACCTATGGAAAGGAAACATAATAAAGGGGTGATGTTGAATGATTATTAGGTTAAATAAAGTAAATACATAAGCATAACATGAACATAATGGTACGATAACATGGGCATAAAATTCAAAGATCAAGCCCTACATATCAAGGATCATAAACACGAATCATGACATAAAGGTTGGCAGTTAATAAGACATGAATCCTAAGTGAATCAAGATCATAGTCCATGAAATCATAAATAAGGAATAAGAAATGGAATTTTTGGAAAACACTTGAGAATAGAAAATATTATGTCTAGTCTACCAACCATGACCTTTATAACATGTTAGGCTTGGGCTATGACCAGTGTACCTACTTCGGGCATGGGATAACAACCCTTATACCCTCTTATTTTTAGGCTTGGGATACACCCCATATACCTACTTATTTTAAAGCTTAAGATACAACCTATTTAACTTATTATATTCAGTCTTGGGCTAAAACCCATATACCTACTTATTTTTGGTCTTATGATACAACCTGTACACCTGCTTATTTTTAGGCTTGGGCTACAACCCACGTACCTTTTTGTTTTTGGGCTTATACTATAACCCGTGTACCATTTGAGCTCATATAAAATTTATATTACCCAATTAATTTTAGGGAGATATAGGTCACACCCATATCATAATAAAATCATTCATCCATGTGCCACAAGATAATAAAACTTTTATCATACCATGAACCATAAAAAGAGATGGGTTTCATATACACTTTATCATAACCCAAGAAATGAAATGGGTATCATGAACATTTAATAATATCATAAGCTATGGTAAATATATAGGTTTAATAATAATTTAATCATATAATTATCTATGATAGGAATCAGTTTTCATAAGAATTTATCATGGTATAAACCATTGACGAGAAACGAGTTTCATAGGCATGTATCATGGTATAACCCATTGAATAGAAACAGGTTTCATAAGAATCAAGACATCAAATAATAGATCATTTATAGAAATAATATTAATGGTATAATTGGATTATATTCCTATTAAATCATAAATTATAACCAAGGATTACATCCTCTATGGAAAAATAATTTTTAAATATCTTTTAAAAAACATTTCTTGAGGAAAATATCATTTCTTATTTGAAAAATGATTTTTAAAACATAAAACCTTTTGGAAACGATTTTTGTTGAAAAAACTTTGAAAACTCATAAAGAAATATTGATAAAAATTTGAAAAACAAATTCCTTGAAAACATATAAAATAATCTTCAAAAAATTTGAAAACCAATTTTAGAAAGCATGGTTTTGAAGGAACACAGATTTCTGACCGAAGAGAGACATAAAGTTGGATCTTCTTAAAAACACTTTATTAAATATATTAAGTACCAGAGAGTGTAAAAATGGTAATAATACTTGAATATATCATGAATAAATATAGGAGTGTAAATTCATGAGTGTTCTTGAATTATGTATCATAAGATTTCATCAATGGAAGCATAATCATAAACAATCCTGATAAACAGTGTGATTGTAACTATAAACTGTTACCACTTTGATAACGTTGAATCATAATAAAATAGAAATATTAACATTAAATGAAGATTATCATGTCATTAAAATAATTATATTCATTATATAACATTTAAATGGTAGTAGATACACCTCATTTAAAAATATAGGTGCATAACATGGCATATATATCAAAGAAGGAAAATTGAGATAAAATTACTTTATCAATTTGGTAATTATTGAAACATAATCCCCATGATAGAAAGTTCATAAAATGGATAGTTAAATACCCATAAATTTAAGTATAATGATAATATAATAAATCTAGTGTTAGTATAAACACCACACAAAATAAATTATTGGCGAATAAGGCATGTATCTCACAGAAATAAAAAGTGATATGAAATTCTCTTACCTTAAGTCTTGACTTTCATCGTACACATTCAAGACTCATGTATAATAAGTATAAGTTTGTTATAAATTTATCACAGAACCATATTCATATATATACTACCATATAATATTTTCTTATGACCTTCTATTACCCATTTATTAACAATTCTATGTTAAAGTAACGTTTCTAGTAATAACTGCTTTGTTTATCGTACTTGTTTTGATTTATTATTCTTGATCATCTTACTTAGATCAGGATATACTTACTTAAAAATGTAAAAAAATATATAAATATAATATATATTTTGTATATATATATATTTATAATAATATATAAAATATATAAAGATGAAATGGAATACACCGTTCATAGAGATGGTAGGTCGTACATACGCATAAACGTTGTTTCCATTTTATTGTTGTATTGAAAGAAAGTAAGTAAATAAAGTATATGTATATGTGTATATAATATAATTACAATATAATTATTATGTCATATAAATCATATAATTTTACTAAACTCATCCTTAATACATTCCATGTAAATTGTGAACGAATCACATCGCTTTGAGGAGCCGGTAGTCCACACTTCCACAAACGAAGTTATCATATTTACAAAAAATGGAAAGGATGAAGGTAGGATTTATATAATAAATAAATAAGTATAAATACATCATAAATATAATATATATCATATAAAAACAGTTTTCTATCATAATTCCCAATAATAAGAGGCGGTAAAGGTAAAACGAACAAGATCGTTTCATGAGGCGGTAAATCATCATACACAAGAATAGTAATTTCATTACCCATTAGATGGAAGTGTCTATAATTGAAGGTAAAATAATTAATATAAAAACATATAAGTATATTTTTTATACTTATTTTATTATTTGTTAATGGAATAATAATAATTGACGTAGTGGAGAAATAAAATAAAAGAAAGGAGTTTGAGGAAGGATGTTACTTCTTCTTCAGGTAACTTCTTTTGGTTTGTATCAAAGGGCTTCATTAGTTGTATTTATTCCAAAATAGAGGATTAAAGGATGAATTTAGGGTTTTTATAAGTTAATTGGGAAGATATTTTCGAAACCTAAGTGGTTTGAGAGGTGTGAAGAAGTAGGAGGATAGGAGGCCTTTTTATAGTGGAGGAGGAGTGGCACTCTTGTAAAATTTTTAAAAGAGAATTTCACCAAAAATTATCCCATGTAAAGTGGCTCCAATAATGGAAAACATTAAATACAATAGAGTATATGTTCTAAATATTTCCATAAAATTTATTTTTTACAAGTTTTTAGGTCGTTTTGGGTCTTAAGTTTAAGGTTTAGTCCCCTGTTAGGCAATTTTTTCCCTTAATCATTGTAATTAATTTAAATCACTTTCACTAATATTTTTGGTCAAAAACTAAGTTAAAATTATTAGAAATTAGAAATTATTATATTTAAAAATATTGAATCCATTTTTATAAATTCAAAAACATATAAATGGTTGAAATTAATTAAAAATTAATCCTGTAGATGGGATGACACTGGGTTTTTAAAGTAAAAATGTTCAAAATTTTGCAAAGTTTTTATATCCAATTTCAATGTAAAATTGGTTTTAATGACCTAAATTAGATTTATTTGTGTATATTTAATATAATTGTACTTTAAAATTAAATTAAAAAATAATTAACTATATAAATAAATTAGATGAAAAATCATTTTTGAATTAAAAATTACTATTTATCACTATTCATCTAAAAATGAAGTTTCTCAGAAAAATATAAAAAATTAACCCTAAGCTAATTTCAACATTAGGAATTCAAAAATTAAGTTTTTTTTATAAAATTAAATATCTAAAAGTGTATAAAATTAATTTTATTTTTGTTCACAAAATGATATAAAGAGTTCATTTGAGAAAATGGTATTTTTAAACATATAAATACTTTACCTAAAATTATACTTTTCTTTTGCGATATGTTTTATTTATATAGAAATATTATATATACTATTTTAAAATTAGTTATTACTATTCATATTACTATGTTTAATAGCTAGGTTATAACTATCTCATTTAAATAATTTTAACAATAAAATGATGCTTTGTAGAAACTCAGTATTGTATGTTACGCAAGTCAATTTGGTGTTGCATTTAGAACAAGATAATATAAGTCTTACATGTAGTGTACACAAAAAATGTAGTGATTTAATATTAAAAAAAATATTTAGTGTTATGTGAAATGAAAAATATCAAAAATATTAAATTAATTTGAAAAAATATATTTAACAAAAACTTGAGATGTTACATTCTACCCCCCTTAAAATGAATTTCACTCTCAAAATTCATATGGTTTATCAATGGTTCAATACTTTAATGTTCCTATAATATAACCCACATCGTAAAAATTAACACTAAAACTTCCTTTAAAAAGGGAAAGTTGGAACCATAACGGTTACATGAAGAAACTCATGACTAGATTTGCACATAGGAGAACATAGGTGGGAAGTGATAACATGTACATGGAAGAGAAATATAACTATGAAGTTCTTATGGAGAGTGATAGAGAATATGTTTACGATAAATTTAACAATCACAAATCCATAAATCGTTGATTATATAAGGGTCTATTTGATTCATCATAAATGAATTTACTAAGATAACCTTTTCAGTTTCAAGATCCTTTCCCTGGAGTTGAATAATTTTCATAAAAAGTTATACTTACTTGATTTCATTTCCTTTCATAATTAAAATGTCACCCTTTGGTTATGTCTAGAACAATTTACACTTCACCTTTTTCTCCAAAAATTAAGGTGATTTTTTCAATACTGGATCACTAATAGATCATGAGATCTATGATAATTCATCCCATATCACTTTAGTTACCATAAATAAAAAGTTACTAGAGTTGGTTATCCAATATTCATAAATCCTCATGTGCTGAGATGATACTTGAATTTCACAAACTTTTTCTGAATTTTAACTTAAACATTATATAAATGGTTAACCTTATAACCGTTTTGAAAGATGAAAATATAAAACTTTAGAAAGAAGGTCATGAAATCAAATTAACATTGATTCACAATATATCACAAAGTAGCTATTGGTTTTCACATTACAAAAATGTGAATAACTTCATCAAGTATTCTCTTGAAACATGGTAATGACCTGAATTACTATAAATCCTTATTCAAAACATGCATGTTTACTTATTCCAAATTATATTGGATCTATTCCTTAAATACAAAGTTTTTGTAAAATTCGTTAATGATAGCATAAACCACATGTCAACAAGTCATTAATTAGTTCCAAAGTAATAAATGTATTTTGATTTAGTTATTCATATCCAACATATGTTAATCCAAACAGCATTATCTCACCATCAGGACTAAATTAAGGGTTACCTTCCCTTAATAAAAATATCACTTTTTCATGAAATCACATTCCTACCTCACCATCACCATTCAAAATATATTAATAAAAAAAATATACTGAAAATACTAATATATTTCATGATTCATAATCTTTTAATTCCAAAACATATACCATTAAATCATCCAAATTTATTCTTAAACCATTACTCAGGCTTCATCATCTCATTCCTTAATACCCCTTTTCCTATAATATGTAATATGAATCATGTATTAAGGTTCCTAAACCTCAATATAATCATGATTATTACATTTAATGTAAACAATACTAGAATAACATCACATACCTTTCACATGTTGTTTGTGGTCTATTTATCTTCACTAGTATAACCAATACTGATGGACCTTCCATATTCTATTCATGAGATTTCCAATTTATTTTTATCATGCTCATAATTTCCATATCTGAAACATTAAATGTTAACACAGTTTCTTATAGTTCACATCATTGACTAAAACCAAAAAACATAGTGCGAGCAACACTTATCATAGTGGAAAACCAAATAATCAAGAAAAGGAATTTCTTATAGTATTTCTAAATCATGACACCTTCCTTAAACTATGACATCCTTTTTTATCCTATTTTATTCATAGAAAACTTACTTTTAAATATTTCATGATGGTTCATGAATAGTTTTTGAATTCCCAAAACATATCCCCTGGGAGTGTCAAACTGGGTGTGCAGCAAGGCCCATTTTCATGTACCAAGTTATATCGAGTCAGGACTAGTGCACCTTGTCATAGTTGTTACTTCTAGGTACATATGTTCTAGGTTAACATCCAATTATAGCATCCAGATAGGGACTTATTTCAAGGAAACCAATCACTCTATCCTTTACCAAGATTCCAAGGCATTTTCCTATAATTTTCCTTATCCTTAGACTTATCCTTAGACATTCCATTAGGTTTCTCACTAAGGTTTTCTCATCCTACCTTCCAAAGGTAAACTAAACCTTTTCTATGATACCAACAATAGAGACCCTCACTTTTTATACTCATACATTACATCATTTTGGAAGAATACTTAATACATTACAAAACCATACACTTAAAGATCATGTTATTTTAGTGCCTTTGGAATCTTGGAACAAAAAAAATATAACTCAGTGAAATATCTTAAATTTTTTCCAAAAAGATCTTACCCCTTAGTAATCCTAATTAAAAAATTTCCTCATAATCTGGGGAAAGGAAACATATGAAAGGGGTGAGGTCAAATTCATGGTAAGGGTAAATAAATGAAATGTTAAGCATAACATGAACATTAGGGTATGATAACATGTTTATAACTTTCAAAGATCAAACCTTGCATTTCCAAGATCATAAACATGAGTCATGAAATAAATGTGGGAAGTTCATATGAAATTAATCATAAGTTAATCAAGAGAAAAATCCATGAAATCATAACTGATGAATAAGACATGGAATTTTTGGATTACACATAAGAATAAAAAATCTTATGTCAAGGCTACCTACCAAGACCTTTATAACATGCTATCCTTAGGCTACGACCCATGTACCTGCTTCATATTGAAATAGTGGGTTCTATAGACCCAAAAATGTAGTACATTTGATTACCATATCATGTGTATAGTTAGTTATGCATGATGTCATCTTACCATTATAGTGTAGAATATTTTGTG
The DNA here is from genome assembly GCA_963277665.1 of Viscum album. Taxonomy (NCBI): domain Eukaryota; kingdom Viridiplantae; phylum Streptophyta; class Magnoliopsida; order Santalales; family Viscaceae; genus Viscum; species Viscum album. The sequence continues at coordinate 449,715,608 of OY728160.1, forward strand.
TCCACTATTATAATGGTAATGTCCACAGATTAATTGTCATGTCGAGAGGTTGTAACAGATTCCAGGCTATAATGAGAAACTCAAGATACTATGAAATTAATCTTAAATATATGTTCTATAGTCTAGATACGTCTTATTGACTAGACATAGTAGATGTTTTACTATCAAGTAATGGGGGCTCATAATCATTGATACTTCTTCTCATAAAGTTCGCACTTGGTGATCTCTAATAGTGAGATCATGAGGAAAGACCCGCCAATAGGAACACCACATGTTTTGGGTGTCATTGGTTGTTCCAATCTATGGACATCTGTATTGGTCTCCTGACTTGAGAGCATTACTAGTGTATGCTATTTGATTGCATACTTTGATGAAAGTAAAAAAACATGGTATTGAAATTGTGGCAAGGTAGCTTATGTTGGGTGCATCTTTGGTGGTATGACATTGGTTGAATGGCCAAGAAAGGATTTGTTGCTTCCAAGTTTAGGAAGTTGTATATCTCAGACTTGGTTGATCGGGATGGTGCTACTTTTATAAGTCTTTGTCCAAAGAAGTACAAAGGTAAATCCATCCGATAATATCAACAAATAATAAATAAAGAAAAGGGTGCTTACACAAGTGTGCACCCATATTTATGAGATATTTAATGGAAAAGAGATTATAGTACATAGTCAGTGTTCGTAGGTTGGTTGTCATTACAATGACAATCCTTATCTCTTTAGGGGCCATGATGGGTTGCTAGACTCTGCTCTTGGTGTGTATATTTATTCACTTCTATCAAGATAAGGTCATGGAGGGTCACACACAATAGCATATTCAATAATCCTTTATATTTAGTTGAATAGGTATATGGACATAGTGGGACCCACCATGGGGTCCGAGTATTGATCAGAGTATTGATCGCCAAAAGAATTAAATAAATTCATTAATATTAAAGTTATAAATATTTTGGATTGAATTTATTTAATGTATTTACAAGTTTAGTAAATATGAGATAATATTAATCGAAAGAATATTATTTTAATATTCAAGGTTCGTTTAATATTAAACGGGATAGCGAGTCGAGTTAAATGGCTCGGATTTTATCATGTAATATATTTTATATATATTAAATGTATGTGATCAAATAATAAATAATATTGATGCATTCTAGTCTGTCAAAATTATTTATTTAGTGGACGTTGAAATAAACGAGGGGCAGGAAACCAATCAGGTATTTTTTCAATGCCAATATAAATATAGGAGGAGGCTCTCTCACATGTTTGACCAATCACCATTCATTCACTTTCATGGAATGAAAGTTGTGAGCCTCTCTCTCCTCCCACTCTCTAGAGAGAGAAGCCCTCGATCTAAGAAGCTCAGATCAAGAAATCTCTCAAGCATCGAAAAAACCTCGATGTGATGATCACCGGGATGTCGAAAGTGTCATCAGATCTCCGTGCTAGAAACCTAAATTCAACGATCGATGCTCCCATGGGTTCTTGAAGCACGTGTGGATGATCTAGTGGGTTTTTGATTTGGATCCTTTGAGAAATGATCACCATAGACAAGTTGTAGTCGACCGCGGCTTCAGATTTGAAATGGGTACACTTTAATTTTTATATTGTGATCCTTATAATTTACGCAAGATCCTTGGGCTTTACTAGGGATCAGATCATTGACATCAACAAGTACCGTCGATCCGCCGATGAAAATTTTTAAATCACCGGTTCACCGACTTCCACTGCGGGCCCCAGAACCTTTCAGTGGTATCATAGGGTTTGTGTAAATTTTCTGAGCCAAATAAATTTAATTTTCATAAAATTAAGTAGAGGGTTCAAAGATGGTCCCAACAGTTAAAACCGCATGATGATCCAATGTCGAATGACCAAGTTATGGTCAGTTTAATTTTTTGGATTGAATCGAATATGTGGTCTAATATCAGGTTCTAAATTTTATTTCATCATGCTGAACCCATTAAGTTTTAATCGGTTCATCAGAAATGGTATTAATTGTAAAAATTTTAATTTTATAATTTTATAATTTACATAATAATTCTATTATTATAATAATATTTATTTTATTATTATAATAATATAATAATAATAAATTATTATTTTATTATATTAATTTTAATATTATTAAATTAAAAGGCTATTTAGCCTTTAGAAATAATAAGGAGGTGACTTGGAAATTTTTGGAAGGAGACATCATATAAAATTTTGGGAAGACTTGACTCAAAATAAAAAAAAGGGGGAGGGAGAAAGACTTTGAAAAATTATTAAAATTAAAAAAAACTCAAAGTAGGGGGGCGGTGCTTGAAAGGAAAAGAAAGGACAAAAAAAGGGAAAAAAAGGGCTCCGTGCAGACCCCCTCCTCTATCTTCCTTGTGAAGTCGCACCAGTTATGGCACACACAGTAGGACTGCGCTACCCGAGCTCCTAGCGTCGTCGACTCCTGGCCACCAGCCCCGAACTGGCCTTCAGCCTCCCCTTCCTCTTGTCCATGTGACTCGCGTAGAACTGGCTCCCGGCCACCCTCCCGCTCCTCGCACTGGACCAGGCTCTTCCTCCGCACACCTCCTTCCTGACATATCAGTCCTGCAACCCACCTCTGGTCGACCGCGTCGAGATCCCTTATGACAGCACTGGCCTTGTCGCCACCCAGCCCTGAGCAGTCGTAGCACGCAGCCCCGACCTCTCTCGGTCATCCTCCTCTACTGGCCGGTATCACGCCGCAGCGCAGGAGTTCCTCCGCTACCAGGACCCCCCATGGCCTAGCCTTTTCTCGGTCTTCCCCGCGTCGTTGTCCAACCACGGTGCCCGGCCTCCTCGCACCACCCAGGTCCCGAACCAAGCAGGGCCTATGTTGCACGCCTTCCTATCGTCCTCCTTCCTATCCATCTGAATGCCCTATAAGGCCACTGTCAGACTAGCCGCAGTCATTACCCACCTCTCATCGACGTCAACCTCCTCGCAGCATCAGCACTTCACCATGCTTAGCTCCGGCCACGCCTCCACGCGCCACCGGCTAGACCTGTAGGACCCAGACATCCCTACGGGCTGAAACATGGTCAGTCTTTACCGAGAGGTACTCCCTAACCTGAATTACCCCAAGTAGGTTTCAGGTGGGTCTTCCCAACCAGTTTTGGTTTGGGAAAGCCTTCCTAAATCAGCTAGCCTAGTACAGGATTTTCCAAGCTCAGTACGGGTCTACGCAAGTTCAGCGCAACCTGCAACGGGCCATAGCGGGTGTTTTGGGACCCAATTTAATTTAAATTAATATAATTAACTAATTTAATTACAGAATTAAATTAAATTAAATTATTTACTAATTTTGGTTTAAATAGATAAATTTTAATACCCAAACAAAATTAATTCAATTTGATTATTGAATTGAATTAAGTTAAATTAATTTATTTTTGGTATAAAAATTAAATTAATTAAAGGACTGATAAATAATTAAATTAAATTAATTTATTAATTAATTTAATTTAATTATATAATACTTTTACTTATCTAATGCATTTTAATTTTATCGTGCATAATTTACCCGCATTCTGATCTTGAGCACCGACCCGTGTATGTCGCATTTATTTAATTAATTATTCAACTACATGTGATGATTGTAATTAATTAAATAGACAGTTTGCAAATCGTATTTATTTTTTGGTTAAAATGTATAAGGTCCTGAGCACCCAATATTTACATGATGTACATTTATACCCAAGTCCCCTCGCCTATACACGAGTAGTTTTTGTACTTCAGAAGAAGACGGAGAATGATGTGAACCCCTCCAAGATGAGGCAGTGTTTGTAGTCCAAGATGATGTAAGACATGATGTGGATCCCGCCAAGATGAGGCAGTACTCCAAGACGTGACTTGGACCCTACCAAGACATAGAGATACTTCAAATTCCAAGCGAACATACAAGATGATGGAAAGCTGCATCAAGATTCAAGATTTGACTCAGGTACGATGCCCTTAGGTCGTTTAGATGCTCGAGACCATTTGGGTAGTAGTTTAACTTTATATATTTATTTATTATCTTATACATTTTAGAACAGTGATAAAATACATAAAATAATAGATAATAAAATGCATAAATAATCAGCATATGTTTTTCTATTAAAGTTTAGTTGTGAGCATGACAACATAGATGAAAAAGTTTAATAGAAATGGAATACATTCGTCGAGAGAAACCAATAAAACCCTCAAAGAAAATATTAAGTCACAACAGCCTTCCATCATTCAAGTTTGAACAAAATCACATGTTTGGGGTGTCGGTCATGCCATAGATAAGGGTGCCTCTTACTACTAGAGAGTTTTTATTAGGGTGGTGGGTTGACTTAACTAAAATTATAGCAAAGAAATAACCATATCTTGCTTATTGTAATTTTAGAGAAAAGTGTTGAGTAAATTATATTATGATTTTAGAAGCTGAGACTTCACTCAATAGATCAAAAAACTGTGAGTTAATGTGGTTGGCCTATCAAAAGCCTACCTTAGACCCTCCGAGTAGTGGTGTAGCCATAACATGTAGACTATAAGGGAGGTTCAAGGATCCTTGCCACTAGAATACTAAAGAGTATTCCTATTCTAGTACAGAGGGTTCCTAGAATTCGAAAAATTAGTGGGATACCTTTAAGGATTAATTTAATCGGTAATGTCACATTCGGTAATTAGCATAAAATTACAATCTACTAAAGTTTATTTTTTTTAGAGAATGGAAAGAAATACCATAATAAAACTATGATAAATATTAGACAAAATTAACGTCTAAACTAACCACAAATTTCCAAAGTGTAGTATAGGATCTCGTGAACATTACTATTATATCATGAATTCAAGGTGCTTGTGTCCCAACCTATTAAGCCACCTCAACAACCGAGGGTGTAAAATTACTTATAAAAGGCTCATGAATTAAGCATATGATGGTTATATCATAATGCTATCATGAATTTATGATGTTAGTTGTGGTCACTACATCATGAAATAGTTGATGTTACATGAAGTCTCATCTCCAAGAAGTTTCTGAGGAGAAAGATAAGCAATATTTGAATGATATTATTGCACTCGCTTTGTGTAAAGTGAAATATAGTTCACAATCTTTCATTTCATTCCATTCTTATACCTTTTACACCCAATTAATCTAGTTTCAGATACAAACGAATGGTATTGAGTAAGCTCTTCATTACCATTAAGGTAACATTTTCCAAGTAATAATAATATTAAATATAGCACCATCTTTTGTTCTTATGGATAATATATTGAAAGACAAAGTGAATAGGCCTATGGAAAGTTATGACAATGGAACCTTCGTCATGTCCTTCAAATAAAAGTGGTTGGTTATTTAGTAAGAGGTTATTTACATCACATATTGAAATAAATTTATGCAAGTTAAAAATGCAATGAAATAAAATACTAGAAGCAAGTACTCGCTTCTCATTCAGGTATATTCATCAATATAAATTAATGTTTCTAAAAAACATCTTAGGTATTGAATAAAATATTCCAATAACATATGTGTATTTAAATACAGTAACCAAGTAAGTATAGGAACATTAAAATAAGTAAAGTGTCTTCTCCAAGTGGCTGAGAATGGGTGATTTCTAAGTCAGCAGTGAGAAACACTTAACTTCTCAATACCAAGTGATTGATTTGAATTGAAAAAGTTGTTGAGTATAACCAAAACATTTATCTCACATGCCCTTTTGGTCATAATGAGAAATTATTCCAAGTTTTGGAATGAATTTTGTTTGTGGTAACATACTCAACAAATAGTTCAGACATACTTGAATCAAAGGCAATACATGATGAATATAAAATGTAAGACTTACCCAGTTGTGGAAATATAATTATTTTTCAAGTAAAACTAAAATTAGATATCAAGAATATACCAAGTTTGGTATTAAGGATCAGCACAGCTAAACACCTTTGGTATAATTGACATATTTAGTTTAGACAAAGAAACCTTTAGAAATAAAGGTATGCCACAAATTTTTTGAGGTTAGTTCAATAAGAGAGTCTGAACTATTATAAATAAATCTAGAAGTAAAGATACTTAATAAGATTACTTTAAGTTATTAAGTAATGTAATACTGAAGTATATGTTTGGTAAGAAGATATGAGTTTCTTCAGATCGGCATGCCGAAGAATATCTTGACCAAACATTCATCGATCGTGATAATGTAGCGTGAAGTAATTCCTAAATGCATGTTGCCTTATCTATATCATAGTATTGATGTTAATAAGGAGGATCAATGATAAATTCTTACATGTTAACTTTTATCAACAAAATGTAGCATGGATCAATTCCTAAATGCACATTTTATACATCAATGTTATGATGTATGGAGTATCAATGTTACAACCTGTAGTAACTTCCATTATATTTCATAACATTCTTTGCAAATACCAGCATAAACCCATAACCAATATGCCAACTAAAATAAAAAATGGATATCATACGAATCATAGTATGATGAAAATCCATTATGTCATAGGATATGTGTTTAGGATGCAAAGCATTTGTTAAGATATTAACAAACAAACATGAATCAAGATAAAAACATGGTACATATAAGTAAATATCCTAAAGTTTATTAGGATATTAAATAAATCCCAAAGATAGAAAATATTTAGTCAAGTGTTAGAATACATTTCTATATAAGGGTACATATCTCTATTAGAGATAGTGGGAGCTGAATTAACTTGAACTTGATCAATGGTTGAGATGAAAAAATGGTTGGAATAGGAAAAAGTTCCACAAGTTCATGTGTAATAAGCATGTTCTAGTGACACATACTACGTAGAAAGGATGAAACCATGGTAATGGTTTTATATTCACTGCGGTTGGTGAAAAATTATTCATTAAGAATAATAAATCCTACAAGTAAGCAGTATCTGGTAATAAGCTAAGATTTACAAGATCATTTAAAATTCAATAATGGATTCCATGGATCAAATTGAAAAGGGGCTTATAAATTGAATACTTTGGTGGGTATTCAAATGAGATGATACATGGATGGTACAATCCTGGTACCAATAAGGATTGATTGGTTGTACCAAGTTGGTATGCCTAAATAAATTAGAATTTTACTTGTCATAGATAACTTTTAAGATCATTATATTGGTCATTGGATGTCAAGATCATCTTTCATGGAATGTGTCTATACCATGCAACCAGAAAAAGATGATGACATCGTATGATTCCAATAAGGGTTGAAATTTACTAAAATATAGTTATAGATTGAAGTAAAAAACAAGATCTTAGAGAATTAATTTTGAATGAATCTTTGCCTTGTGTCTACTAAAGGTCAGTGGGAGTGCCAATGTTTTCCAAGAGAAATATGTTCTACGACCTATGGAAAATAGATATTTGTCTTACAGTTAGATAAGACCAGGATAAAAGTAATTCTCTAGTGATTGACTTAAAGTATTAACCTGATTTCTAGGGAACAGGATCTATTGAGGTAGATCTATAGGTTTATTGGTCCTATTCAATCGTACATATAGTGATATTGTATTGAAAAATACAAGTTGGAATAGTTCAAGTTCAGAATTGTTTCCAATTTCACATGGCTTAATCTCTCCAGGTTGAAATGTTCATAACATGGGAAGAGATTAAAGTTTTGAATTGAGTTCCATAATCTTTAGTGATGGATCAATCACGTATTCCATAATATGTACAAGAGTTGATACTACCAGGATATACTTTATTGTAGGCAGATATCAAATATGTCCAGGGGCATTGCAAGTTAAGCAGTCAGAACTATCATCTTTTATTTTAGCAAGTACAAATGATATGTACCTGGTATATGGAGAATAAGGTATACTGGTTTTTTTTTGGGACACAAACTAGTAATCCTTAGATCAATTTGATCTAGTATCGCATTTAGAAAAAGTTGATGAGTTATTCAAGATTATAAAAGCTAGTGGTAGACATACCTACAAATACCGAGTACATTGCAGCTTCTAGGGTAGCTAAGAATAACTTATCAATCGCAATGATTTGTTCCAATTCTTGGATTCACACCTAGTGAGAAAAGTATTATCATAATTTAAATTATGATATTCTTATTAACCAAGTTATCAAGTTATGACAAAGGAAAAAATTGATATACTTGGGGATACCTTATCTTGAGGAGTTTTACTCAAGGGGATGAGGTAGCATGCAGTAGATATTCCATGTAGAGAAAACGTGGTAGGCCTAGTAGTTAAAGCCATAACTCTGCATAAGAATGATATTTATCATGTGAGTAACTAACAAGTATGGTTATCAAGTTGGATCTAGTTAAAGTGGGATTGTTAAAATTGTGGGTTCCCTAGACCCAACTATGTAGTACTTCTGATTACCATATCATGTGTACAGTTAGTTATGAATGATGTCATCTTACAATTATTGTGTATACTTTTCTACATCCACTATTATAATTGTAATTTCCAAAGATTAATTGTTGTGTCAAGAGGTTATAGATGATCTCAGGCTATAATGAGAATCTCGAGATACTATGACATTAATCTTAAATATATGTTCTATAGTCTAGATACATCTTACTAACTAGACACAGTAGATGTTTGACTATCAAGTGTTGGGGGTTTATAAGCATTGATACTTATTCTCATGAAGTTTGCACTTGGTGATCTCTAGTAGTGAGATCATAATGACGGACCCACTAATAAGAACACAACATGTTTTGGGTGTTATTGGTTGTTCCTATCTACAGACATGTGTATTGGTCTCTTGACTAGATATCATTACCAGTGTATACCATTTGATTGTGTATTTTGATGCAATTCAAAAACCATGGTATTGAAATCGTGGAAAGGTAGCTTGTGTTAGGTGTGTCGTTGTTGGTATGACATTGGTTGAATGGTCAAGAAAGGATTTGTTGCTTCCAAGTTTAGGTAGTTATATATCTTAGGCCTGGTTGATCAGGATGGTGATGCCTTAATAAGTATTTGGAAAAACCATTAAAAAGGTAAATCCATATGGTAAGATTAATAAATGATAAAGAAAGAAAAGGGTGATGACACATGTGTGCATCCTGCTTTATGAGATATTTAATGACAAAAAAAATATAGTACATAGTCAGTTTTCATAGGTTGGTTGTCGTTGCTATAATAATTATTATCTCTTTAGGGGCCATGATGGGTTGCTAGAATCCGCTCTTAGTCTGTGGATTTATTGACTACTATCGAGATAATAAAGGGTCACACATAATAGCATATTCAAGAATCCTCCCTATTCAGTTGAATAGGTATATGAACATTATGGGCCTCGCCATGGGGTCTGAGTATTGTTCAAAGTATCGATCACCAAAATAATTAAATAAACTCATTAATATTCAAGTTATGAATATTTTGGGTTGAATTTATTTAATGTATTTACAAGTTTAGTAAATATGAGATAATATTAATCGAATGAGTATTTTTTTAATATTCAAGGTTTGTTTAATATTAATCAGGATAGTGAGTCGAGTTAAATGTCTTTGATTTTATCATGTAATATATTTTATATATATTACAATTATGTGATAAAATAACAAATAATATTGATGTATTTTAGTTCATCCAAATTATTTATTTAGTGGACATTAAAATAAATGGGGGTCAGGGAACCCAACTGGGTATTTTGCAACACCACTATAAATATAGGAGGAGTCTCTCTCACATGTGTTTCCAATCACAATTAATTCACGTTCATGGAATGAAATGAGAGCCTATATCTTCACCCACTCTCTAGAGAGATAATCTATCAATCCAATAATCTCAGATCAATAAATCTCTCAAGCATTGAAGGCATCTCGATGCGGTGATCGTCGGGACGTCGAAAGCGTCGTCGGATCATTGCACTAGCATCCAGAATTCAAAGATCGATACTCCCATAGGTTTTTAAAGAACGTTTGGATTATCTAGAGGGTTCTTTATTTAGATCCTTTGACCAATGATCACCATCGAAGAGTTGCAGTTGACCATGACTTTTAATTTGAGACGGGTATGCTTTCATTTTTATTTTTTGCTCCTTATAATTTATGTGAGATCCTCAGGCCTTACCTGGGATCGCATAATTGGCGTCAAAAAGTATCGTTGATTCTCCTATGAAAATTCTTAAATCCCCTGCCCACAACCTTTTGTTGTGAGCCCTGTAACCTTTCACTTTGGTCTTGGGCTAACAACCTGTATACCCTCTTATTTTCACACTTGGACTACAACCTGTATATTTGTATATTTTCAGGATTGGGATATAACTTTTGTAAATTATTATTTTTGGGCCTAGGATATAACCCATATACCTACTTATTTTTAGGCTTAGGCTATAACCCGTATGCCTGTTTATTTTTAGGCTTGGTCTATGACCTGTGTACGTTCTTGTTTTCAGTCATGGGCTACAACCTGTACACCCTTTTATGTAATATACAAATTATCATTACCCAATGAATTGGAGGGAGATGTAGGTCCCACTCATATCATAATAAATCATTTATACATGTTCCACAATATAATAAAACTTTCATCATATCATGACCCATAAAAATATATGGGTTTCATGATCATCCTATCATAACCCATGAAATGAAATGGGTATCATGAAAATTTAATCATTTCATAACCTATGGGAAATATATAGGTTTCATAATCATTTAATCATATAATTAACCATGATAAGAATCAGTTTTCATAATAATTTATCATGGTATAACCCATTGAAGAGAAACGGGTTTCATATGCATGTATCATGGTATAACCCATTGAAGAGAAACGAGTTTCATAAGAATCAAACCATCAAATCATAGACCATTCAGAGAAATAATATGAATGGTACCCTTGGATTATATCCTTATTAAATAATAAATTGTAACCAATTATTTTATCCAAGATGGAAAAATAATTTTTAAATATCTTTTAAAAAATATTTCTTGAGGAAAATATTGTTTCTTCTTTGAAAATTTATTTTTAAAACATAAAAACTTTTCAAAACCATTTTCTTTGAAAACACTTTAAAAACTTATAAATAAAGATTTAAAAAAATTTAAAAACCATTTTCCTTGAAAACTTATAAAATAATCTGGAAAAAATTTTGAAAACTATTTTTCAAAAACATGGTTTTGAAGGAACACATATTTCTGATCGAAGAGAGATATAAAGTCAGATATTCTTAAAAACACTTTATTAAATATATTAAGTACCAAAGAGTGTAAAAATGGTAATAATAATTGAATATATCTTGAATAAAATAAGAGGATAAAATTCATTAGATTTATTTAATGATGGATCATAATATTTCATCAATGGAATCATAATCATAAACAATCTCGATAAATAGTGAGATTGTAGCTATAAATCATTACCACTTTGGTAACGTTGAATCACAATAAAATGGAAATATTAACATTAAATTAATATTAAAATATCATTAAAATAATTATATTCATGATATATAACATTTCAATGGTATTATATACACCTCATGGAAAAATATAGGTGCATAACAAGGCATGTGTCTCAAAGAAGGAAAATTGAGACAAAATTACTTTACCGATGTGGTAACTTTTGAAACATAAACCACATGAAAGAAAGGTCATTAAATGGATATGTAAATACCCATAAATTTAATTATAATAATTATATAATACATCCATGGGAAGTATAAATACCATAAAAAATAAATGAGTGGTGAATAAGTCATTTTTCTCACAAAAATAAAAAGTGAGATGAAATTCCATTACCTAAAGTCTTGACTTTCATCATACATGTACAAGCCTCCTATATAATAAGTATAAGTTTATTATAAATTTATCACATGAAAATATTCATATATATACTACCATATAATATTTTATTATGAACTTCTATTACCTTTTTATTAACAATTCTATATTAAAGTAATGTTTTGGGTAAAAACCGCTTTGTTTATCGTACCTATTTTGACTTATTATTCTTGATCATCCTAATTAGATAATGATTTAATTAATTAGATAATTTAAATTATTATATAAATATCATATATATTTATTATATATTTATTTATTATAATCTATAAAATATTTAAAGATAAAAGGGAATACATTGTTTATGGAGATGGTAGGTCATACCTATGTGTGAACGTTGTTTTTGTTTTGTTATCGTATTGAAAGAAAGTAAGTAAATTAAATATATGTATATGTGTATATAATATCATTAAAGTAGAATTATTATATCATATATGTTATATAAATTTACAAAACCCATTCTTAAAACAGTCCATGTAAAGTTTTAACGAATCACATCACTTTGGGGAGGCGGTAGTCTACACTTCCACAAATGAAGTTATTGTATTTACACAAAATGAAAAGCATAATGGTATGATTTATATAATAAATAAGTAAGTATAAATACATTATAAATAACATATATATCATATAAAAACATATTTTCCATTGTAATTCTCAACCATAAGAGGTGGTGAAGGTAAAATGAATAACATCGTTTCATGAGGTGGTAGTTCACTGTACACAAGAACGATAAGTTTATTACCCATTATATGGAAGTTTGTATAAGTGAAGGTTGAAAAAATAATATATAAATATATAAATATATTTATAATAATTAGGATATTATTTTTCCTTAGAATAATAATAATTGGGGTGGTGGAGAAAGAATATAAAATCAAGGATCTTGAGGAAGGATGTTACTTCTTCTTTGGGTAACTTCTTTTGGTTTGCACCAAAGGGATTCCTTGGTTGTATTTTTGACAAAATGGAGGCTTAAAATAGTAATTTATAATTTTTTTGAAGTTAATTTGGTAGATATTCGTGGAAAATAAGTGGTTTTAGAGGTGTTAATAAGTGGGAGGAGAGAAGACCTTTTTATAGTAGAGGAGGAGTGGCACTCGTATAAATTTTAGAAAAGAGAATTCCACCCACATTTTTTCCATGGAAAGTGGATCAAATAATGGAAAACTTTATATAAAAGGTATAATATGGTCGAAATATTTCCATAAAATGGGTTTTCTATAAGTTTATAGGTTTTTTTGGGTCTTAAGTTTAAGGTTTAGTCTTTTATTGATATAATTTTTCTCTTAATTGTTGTAATTAATTTTAATCACCTTCACTAATATTTTTGGTAAAAAAATAATTTAACTTTATTATAAATTATAAATTATTCTTATTAAAAATATGAAATCAATTTTTTTAAATTAAAAACACATAAGTGGAATAAATTAATTTAAAATTAATCTCACAGACGGGACGACATTGTGGGTTTTAAAAGTAAAAATGTTCAAAAGTTTTCTAAGTTTTTATATCCAATTTCAATGTTAAATTGATTCCAATGAAAAAAATTGGATTAATTTATGTATATTTGATATAATTATACTTTAAAACAAAATTAAAATATAATTTAACTATATAAATAAATTATATCAAAATTTAATTTTGAATTAAAAATCAGTATTTTTCACTATTCATCCAAAAATGAAGTTTCTTAGAAAAATTACAAAAATTCACCCTAAGATAATTTAAAAATTATGAATTAAAAATTATTTTTTTATCAAATTCAATTTATAAAAGTTTCTAAAATTAATTTTATTGTTGTTCATAGAACGACATAAAAAATCAGTTCATTTGAAGAAATAATATTTTTAAACATATAAAGACTTTACCAAAAATTATAGTTTTCATTATCAATATGTTTTATTTATATATAACCATAATAAATAATATATTTAAATTCATATTGCAAATTTTAAAGGCTAGGTTATAACTATCTCATTTAAATAATTATAACAATAAAATAATGTTTCGTAGAAACTCGATATTATGTGTAACACAAGACAAGTTGGTGTTGTGTGTATAGAAGGATAATATAAGTATTTATTGTAGTGTATGAAAAAAAACATAGTGCTTTAATATTAAAAAAACTATATTAAGTGTTGCGTGAAATACAAAATATCAAACAGATTAAATTAATTTGAAAAAAGTATTTCACAATAACTTGGGGTGTTACATAAACTCAGAGATAACACTTAAAATATATTTAAAACTTTTATAAATTTGATTTTTTGAGAGTACTTAGACCTTAAACTATATCATATTCTAAGTTTGTTTTTCTTGGAGACACTTTCCTTTAGAAATACATTTATTATATGTTAAAGTTCTTATTATTTACAAGGGTGTCACTCCTCTCACTTATAAAAGGGCACCTCATCTCCTCACTTTTCTATGCACATTGAGCACTATATATTGACCAATATCTATCCAAAATACCTTCAAAAATATCATCCACATTTTCTATAGGTCCTATTATAACCAAAATACCAATCTTATAAGGCTTAAGGTGTAAGCCAAAGGAATATATCCAAAGAGGAGCTATAAGTCTTAACTGAATTATTTAAACATTATTTCTTCTTCTACATCTTTAAAATATATTATAAATATAGTAATATAATTTCATTATTATATTTAATTTACTAAAATTTTGTTATATTTATGTAAAAACAATTTTATACCTCATTTAAAACCTATAAGAAATGAAAATGTTGCTTGTGCGTACGTGTGAAATACCTCCTTTATGAAGTAATGTGTTTTATTTTTCATAACCAATTCACACGACTAGTTATAAATATGTATTTAATAAATATATATTATATTTTTTACATAATTATTATTCTAAAATTTAATATATTATTTACCTTCTTACCATCCCATCCTTTGGAAAATGATAACATCACTTGTGGGTATGTGTGGACTACCACCTCCATGAATCAATGTGATTTGTTTTCCATTTATGACTTGCATTATTGGTCATAATAATGAATTTAATGGATAAATATGATATTTATAATATTATAATGATTAATTAAAGGTAAACCTTTATCTAATTTATTTCATTTTCATCCATTATAAAAATGGAAACGTTGCCCATGTATATGTGTGAACTACTGACTCCATGAAATGATACATTTTATTTTTCATGACAGCCTAACATGGATGGTTATAAAAGTATATTTAATTTATAAAAATTATAAATATAATTTTTTTTAAGATTTTAAATATGATATAACCATGACCCATTTGACGAAAATCAATACACCAAAGCTGTTTTAGACCGAATAACCCCAAAACATCCTATGTGAACTTAACCAACTTAGCAACTAAATTAATCATGATAATAAATGAAATAAGAGAAATAATAGTAAAGATAAAAACAAGAAAATTTTTCTTAATAAATTATATAATAAATATATTTTTTTATTTAGGAAAGTAAAATATATATATGATGAGTCGAGAGATGATGTAAGTGATTTTCTGTAAGACCTTGATTTAAATTTCTCCTTTCAAAATATTTTTCTTCCATGGATTTTTTTTTAAATGATATAATAACTTTCTTGTGTATACATACAATATTATTAAATTTCATTTTCAACTACTTTTCAAATTTTTAAAAAGCTTTATAAAGTAATATTTTTTTAACTTTTTTCGTATGGGTCAATTTTAACTCTTTTTAGCAAAGTGAAAAGATAATGTTTGATTAACATTTACCACATGACAGTATCTCCCCAAAATCATATTAATTATTCATTATCAATATTTATCTATGGGTTAATATGGTTTTTCAAAGAATATATTATTCCTATTATTCTGTAATTTTTTAGTTTTGAACACCTTTTCAAGAAAAAAGGATATTTCTTCTCATTTTTATGAGATAAATTAAAGTGATTTTTATAATGGGTTCTAATGAAACATTTTATGAGTTTTATTATGTAAATTCAAAATATTATGTTTTTTATAATTATAGGGTTCTTGGATAGTTTATATTATGGTGGATGGGTCTGATATAACCCTCCAATGCTTTGGGTAATGATATTTTCTTGAGAAGAGACATGTGAAATTAACCATGAAGGTTATTCCTTTATAAGGGTTTATGTAAATATTCTTATAAGGGTGATTGTAAGGATAATTTCACAATATTCATACATGATTGTCAATTATTTATATGAGTTTTAAATGGAAATATTTGGATTTCATGCGTTAATTAAATGGGTTTATAAAAGTTTTTGGCCTTCAAAAAGTGAAAGGTTTGTTTTTCAATGAAAATGTTTTCATGAATTCTTAAGTTTTCTCAAGAAACTATCATGATTATGATTTTTTCTTTATTATTTATACTAAATTTTTTATGAAAAACTTTTGGAAATAAATTTTTTTTCATGAGTAAGTAAATTATTATTTGAGAGCAATGTTTATTTTGTAAAAATGAAAACTTCCTTATGGATTTTCATGTTTTCAAATGGACTAAAGGGTTTAATTTATTTTTATATCCCTTAATAAGATTTTTTTTCTTATCCTATATTTTAAAATGTTTTTCATAGGTACTAAGGGTGTGTATGAATTTTAACAAAGTCAATGGTGACATGTATTGAAGGAAAAAAAGTGTCATGGATGAAACAGGATTATAAACATAAGAACTAGTTTTATGGAAAAAATGTACACTTTGTGGAAATATCAACTCTATTATGTAATTTTTTCCTAATTCTATAAAACTCTAAACCTAAAAATCCTAGAAATTTAATAATGTTTAACCCTTTTATAAATCATGAAGTTATGGGTTGATTATGAAATGGGGTGTTATATTTGGTATCAAAGAAATGGTTTAGATAACTTTAGACATTATGATGATGTTAAAAGACACTTTTAAATAATTCAAATTTATGGTTATATTATTATGAGATATATTTTTAGGATTTACATGTTTCATTATGTAATCTATGTATATTCATAATGGTTTTCCATAAAAACAATAGGGTGAATGAAGTATGAAGGCAACAATAGAATGATATCCTTCTGAATCAGAACCCTAAAATGGTTATAATTTTAACCAATCAATTTATAAATATGTTAAATCAATTAACATAGAATATTAATGGTGATACGCTTGCTAGATATCTACTAAATTTATTATAAAGGAAAATTTCTATAGTTTATAATTTCATGAAATAGAACCCTCCAACTTTTGGTGGATATTTAGACCTAATAGTAGCCAAAGGATAAATCAATTATTTAGATTATATATTAAAAGTTTTTTATTTTTATAGAATTAAAAGGTATCTCTTGATAGTTACATTTTAAAGTTTAAGTCGATCAGTGGTGATCCCTAGTTAAGAGTACGAATAAAAAATATGGGATCAATTACATGGAGTTGATAACATTTAATGATTCTTTCCTTGATAAATTTTTTTCTAAATTTCTTCAAATTATAATGAAAAGTAAATTAATGTAGTTAAATAAAAATTAGCACTCAGTTTCTACCTATATGGAAATTTTTACTATATTTTCCAGTTATACACTGAATTTTATTCTAGACCATGATAGTAAAATTAATAGATTTTATTCAGGAATAAAACCAATTTTGTGAAGTGAATTGATTACCAATGAGTTTTGAAGTTTTGAGGAAATTATTTTATGTATTGAGAAGTTTGAGATATAGATTTTCTATTTTTTATATGAATAAATATAAGAATCATTCATTGTGGAAATAAATGATAAAATCCATCAAAAAAATATAAAAGTAACAAAATTAAACATCCATCTTATGATAAGTGTGGGAAAAATAATTCTGGTTAATATTTTATAAGGTCTGTAAAGCGTTACCAATGTGGTAATTTGGGTCATCTGGACCATGATTTCAAATAAAATAGAATTGGTAATGGTTAGATCAATGGTGAAAATATGGTAAATAATTGTTTTCAGTGTAATGATATGGGCCATTATGAAAGTTTGTGTCCAAAGAAAATTACTAAGGATGGATATCATCAAGACCATAAGCATAATGGTGGGGTGTTAAAGTCATTCACTAATGCCTCAAAGAATTATATACCATAAAATAATGTTTTTAAACTTCTAGTTTGCTCGATATTTTTCAAATATTAACCTTAGTTCCAAGTATAATTAGTTTAAACTTAAGGAGTAATATATTTCAAGGATGGTGTTTTATACTATCAATGGCCATTAAAAGTTTGTGGTTATGCCTTTTGGGTTAAAAAATTCACTTGTTGTATTTCTAGATCTTATGAATATAATTTTACATGATTATTTGGATAATTTTCTTATGGTATTCATTGATGATATTTTTTTATATTCTAAAAGTTATGAGGATCAAGAAAAAATTATAATTATTGTTCTATAGAATTTAAAATAAAATAATCTTTATGTAAAATTTTAGAAATTTCAATTTTACTTACAATAGATTTATTTCCTTGGGAGTAGTGTTTCTAAAGATGGAATAACCATTGATAAAACTAAAACTAAAATAGTGTATGATTGGAAAAGACCTAAAAATGTCACTGAGACTTGAAGTTTTCTTAGATTATCAGGTTACTACCAACGATTTGTTGAAAAATTTGATCTGTTATTGATCCCACTAACCAAGTGAAATCAAAAGAGAGTTAAATTCATTTAGATAAATGAATGCGATGAATGTTTTCTAGAATTGAAAATAATATTGGTTAATTATTTATTGTTGGTATTTTCATTAAGAAATGGTTAATTTATTATTTATAGTGATGCTTCATTGAAGGGTTTTGGTTGTACCTTGATGAAATATTATTAGATAATTCCATATGCCTCACACCAATTAAAACTTAATGAGTTTAATTATCCAATTCATGACATTGATTTTTCAATGGTGGTTTTTAATTTAATAATTTAAAGGCATCTTCTGTAATGCACCATTACCTTTATATTAGGTATGTTTTTATATATTTTTTTTGTTTTCATTTTATTTTTGGTTTAGTAATTCCAAAAGGAATTTGGGAGGATACCTGTAATGGTGAATGTAGGTATTTTTGTAATTTTTAGCATAAACCTCTAGTTTTTTATTCTCATTGGAAAATTATACATAGTTTAATTAGAGTACACAATGTGGGATGGATACCACAAAAAACCTATGAATTGGATACATGGAATGAGATGTTTACACACTGTGTAGATATTACATGTCATGTAATAAAAAGTATTAAGTTTTTAATAAAAAGGAAATGGGTTTTTTAGTCTATGTGTGCTTTGAGGATTACACAATGTGTAATGGTATTACATGCCATGTAATTACCCAATGGTTGATTCTTTAGGTCACTGTATGGGTGTTTGAGGCTTCATATGTTTTTCAACCATCTCCTCTTGGCCAGATCTCTCTTACTATGCAATTTTGGGTGAATCCCTTTTATCTAGATCAATTTTTTGGTTATTGATCAACATTGTGTTTGGATTGATTCTCCCTGGGTATATAATCCTTCTAGATATTCTTTGGTTTTTTCTACATTTGTGGTTTTTTTATGGATTTTTGATCAGATGGTGTTTTCTATCAATCCTTTTTATATTCTTAGTATTCCTTATCTTGTGAAGTTCATTATCTTTGTTTTCTAGTCACCATCATCAAAAGCAACTAGGTTTCTACCATGTTGAGGTAGGTGTTGTTTCTATACAATGGGTTAATTTGATGAATCGCATTTTATTCTTGATAAATTAATTTGGTTTGGTCATTTATTTGAAGTGATAAATTGTTTCAAATGATTTCTCAGAAAGGAAAGTGTTTTTAAAAAGGAGTTTTTTTGTAAATGGATTTTCTTGATTTGAAAATGGGTTTTAAAAATCCAAAGTGGATTGGATTGGATTTGAAAACGTTTCCTAAAATTTTGAGCTTGGTTTTGAATTGAATTTAAAAAAAAATACACATTGGGAACCTTGGGTTCATTGGGATAGAGACACAGGTATCCTTAGTGTGTGTTTCACCACTATGAGGTAACTTTTGTGATATTTATCAGTAGGACTATATATCTTTTAGATCCAACAAATGCCTTTTTAGGCTTGTGAGTATCTATTACAAATTTTCCCATAGGCTAGATCCCAATACGAGGTAATTTTTAATTTTTAATTTATGTTTATTTATTGCATGAATATTTTTATCATGGATTTTTTTCTTACATGTTTTTTATGAGGTTGTATCATATTGCTTTGAATGATAGTTTTTTTCATAGATATGTATTTACCTATTTACCTCTTGATGCATGGATATTATTTCCTATTTTATCAGTTATAATTTTTATATTTTTGGTTTGAGAATATGAAAATATTTTATGAAAACTAAAGGAAGGAAAATTTGAAAATATTTATAAATGGGTTAGATTTATAAAAATTATTTGTAAAACTATTTTTTAAAAGATATAATTATTTCATTCTTGATATTATACCTTGAATAGAAATCTTAGTGGTATCCTAATGGGATTTGGATCACACCCCACTTGTGATTTTATGAATTTATATATGTTGTATTGTAGGATTCAGGTAAAGGGAAGAGCATTATGTAGTATGTTGGTTTCTCTTGTTGTTGCTGATTTTTGTTTGGGTTGGTTTGGAGGTGACTATTGCTCGTATAAAGAAATGACTTTGTTTTTTCTTTAGCCTGTTTTATCTTGGATTGTATTTATTTTTTGGTATATAATTTGTTTACACTTCATACTTTAGATGTTTGTCTTATTTTTTTCATATTTAGGATTAGTTTCTATTTTCCTATTTTACCCATATCAAGTGACGGGATGGTTTGGTTGGCTTGTCTAGTTGACCTAGGTTGGTTCATTACAATTTGGTATCAAAGTAAAATATCAACCTGAAGTGTGTTAGTACTTCCTGGTTTTGGTTTTATGTCTTGGGTAGACCGAAGTTAGGATCATCAAAATTCTAATAGTGGGTGTGGAAAAGGGGCCTGGCTAGCTCACTCTTATGACTGAAACCGAGTTACCATGGGTTGTTAGGGAATTTTACCAGGTTTGAGAGTTAGATTTTGAGTTCATTTGAATGAAATATATGGGAAGTTTATTTAAATTTAAATTTTCTATTTTAGGTAAGGTTTTTCATGGTTGATTTAAATTCTTAATATTTTAAATATTCATTATCAATACCAAAAGTTGGTCCTATGATTTTGGAATTTTCTCATGACTGGTTGGTTTTTTGTATTTTGTTAGACAATGCCTTCGAGAAGAGATCTTCCAAATCCAAGAGAGGAAGCTATGAGATGGGTTCCACGGGTGAATCCTCTAGTGGACCCTACTTTGGTAGAAGCTATAATCCACACTATTCAGACTCTTGGTTAAGTGGGTTTTGGAACCTGGGATTCATAGTGGACCATGGATAAAAGTTTACTAAGAATCATTCACCCATATTTCATAGTGACAAAGGACCCCATGAATCTAAGGAGTTTCTTGAGTAGATAGAGAGTATATTAAACTTCTTGAAGACTCCATAAGACTCTAAGGTGGTTTTTTCCACATATATGCTTGAGGGACTAGGAAGGATATGGTGGAACTCTATTGTGTAAGTTAAGTTGCCTGGGGATCTTACATGGGATTTATTAAAGAAAATATTTAACCAGAAATTTTATCCTGATACATTTAATGTGGCGAAGACCCAAGATTTTCTAACCTTAGAGTAGGGGGAGCATACCATTCTACAGTATTCTACCCATTTTAATGAGTTAGTGAATCTATCATCGAATCTTTTCACTAATGAGTACATGAAGAATTTGAGGTTTTAGTTGGTACTGAGTCTTGATATTTGCTTGATGTTGATACTATTTTGAATTATGAACTTTATGGAGGTAGTTGACAAGGAAAATTTGGATAAGATAGACATAGTTGGGAAGATAGTTTTGGGTGGAGATTCAGCTGGTTCAGTGGTTATCCAGGGTGTATCTTCTGGACATAAAATAAAGCGTAAGAGTAGTCAGTTTTTTTAGGAATTGTTTTATGGGCTCCATTAGGGAAGCATAAATTTTTCTATTACCAGTGTGGAAGGAAAGGTCTAATGGGCCTAATTGTTTGGAGGCTCCTAATACTTTTCATCTTTGTTGAAGATCTGGTCGTCATCAGTGTTTTTATGAAAAGATATACCAGGATTGTAGGGCAGGATTCACTCTCACCAAGGGTCGCAGGTTTGTGTAGATGCTTCCAAGGGTGGTGGTTCTAATCCTCGGGATAAGGGAGATGTTCATGTGGATAAGACCAGATGAATTTATGTAGCAGAGTATGCTCCAAATAAATCTAAAGTAGAGACATATACTGTTAGAGGTTCGGTGTTTATCTTGTCTTTTATGGTGTTAGGTTCATCTGATATAGTTTATAATCATTATTTTATATCCTTAAAGTTAGTTGGTGTGGTGGGTTTGTATTGTGAACTTATGCCTTTATTTTTTTATCTTTTTATGCCTTTGGGAAAGAGTTCCAAACAAGGTTTCGGATTTCCTATGTGTTGGGTGATGATAAATGACTTTGAGGTGGAGTTTAGCTTTTTTGTTCTTAATCTTGACATCTTCAACATGATTATCAACATGGATTAGATAATCAATGTTAAGACCTAAATATAACATTATTATTGTTGATTTCATTTTTTATCTTTCGATGGGGTTTCTCATTTTTTCTAGGGTGAGTGGGACTCTATATCAAAAAGGAAAAGGTATGTTGTCCCTTATGCTGGAGTAATATCATTCCAGTTGTCAAAGATGTTTCTTGATGTAGTTATCCCTTTCTTGGGTGGTCAAATTCTTGCGATTTTGTGTGAGTATACCAAGGTCTTTCCGAATGATTTTTTGGTTATACTTTACAAATAGCGGTAGATTTTACTATTTCACTTCTCCCCAGTATGATGTCCATTTCTATGTAGTCTTACCATATGGGACCGAGTGAGTTGGTGAAACTTAAGTCCCGTATTGAGGAATTAAAGGCTAAAGGATCAATTCATCATATATTTCCATTGTGGGCTTCTCATGTACTCTTTTATAATATGGAAGATGGTAGCCTTAGACTTTGCATTGATTATCAAAAGTTGAATCGGGTGACTGTTAAGAAAAAATAACCTTTTCTAAGGATTGATGATCTCTTTGATTAGATTAGAGGGGGTCGCTGGTTTTCTAATATTGACCTATGGTTATGGTATCACCAGTTGAGATTTCAAGAAGAGAATATACCTAAGATAAAATTAAGGAGTCGATATGGTCATTTTGAGTTTCTTCTTATGAAATTCGGTCTCAATAATGCTCTGAGGGTGTTTATGGATTTGATGAACCAGATCTTTCGTCGGTTCTTGGACTATTATTTTGGTGTGTTTGTGGATGATATTTTGGTGTAATCAAAGTCATAGGAGGAGAACATGGAACCTTTGGATATCATTCTTGAAACCTTGAAAGAACATCTTCTATATGGTAATCTTTCTAAGTGTGATTTTTTTATTCGAAAAGTGAAGTTTTTGGGTCATGTGATATCTAAGAGGGTCATCTCAGTAGATCTTGAAAAGGTATAGAAAGTTATGTCCTATGAGCATCCTAGAAATGAGTTTGAGATTCAGAGATTCTTGGGTTTGGCTGGTTACTATATATGGCTTGTTCAGGACTTATCTAAGATTTCTTCTTCGATGGAATATTTAACATATAAGGGTGTAAAGTTTGAATGGAATAACCAGTGTTAGTGATCTTTTGAGGAGCTAAAGATGAGGTTAAATTCAGCACCATTTTTTATTCTTTTGGAGCTGGGGTTAGATTATGATGTTTTCTATGATACATATGGTATGGGTTTGGGATGTGTCTTTATGTTCGGGAAATATTTTGTGTCTTATAGATCTTTTTAGTTGCACCCTCATGAGAAGAACTACCCCACCCATGATATTGAGTTGGAAGCAGTTATGCATGCACTCAAAATGTGGTGTTATTATCTTTTTTGGGAGCGGTTTATGGTATATTCTAATCATAAGATATTGAAATATATTTTTAATCATAGGGATCTAAATTTGTGATATAGATTATGGGTATAGTATCTTCATACTTTTGATTTGGATATTTCTTATACCCCTAAGAAAGAAAATGTGGTTGTCGATGCGTTGATCATAAAATTGTATACACAAGCGATGAAATAATCAATTGAGGAGTGGTATTTGATGATTTTGTTTATTGAGATGAGCTTGGAAGTAGAATAGGTTGGTAGATATGTTTTCTTAGATTCAATGAAAGATGACTCAATTTTTGATGAGCGAGTTTGGCTTGAGAAGGTGGCATACACTAAGTGTCATTGATTTAGTGAATTCCTTTATATTGGGGAGACCTTAGGTGAGTGGTCTCAGTCTCCCAGTGAAGCTTTTTACTTCCATAGAATGTTAGTTGTTTTATTTTCCCTGAGGTAGGAGTTGCTGGATAGTGGAAACCATTATTATTGTTCAATGACCCTTAAAAATACCAAGATGTATCACACCTTGAGGCATTGATATTGGTGTCAGGGGATGAGATGATCGGTTTTGGATTTTGTATCACGATGACTTACTTATCATAGAATTAAGACCAAGTGCCATCAACCTACAGGGTTGTTTCATCCCTTACCCATCCTAGTATGGAAGTGGGATGATATTTCCATGGATTTCATCATTAGTTTTCCATGAAATACTAGTGGGATGGATGTGAATCGAGTGATCATTGACCAACTTTCTAAATTGTCACATTTCTTAACTATGAAGGTGATGATGAAAATGAAATAGCTTAGGGAGTTATATGTTTGAGAGATTGTAATACTTCAAAAGGTTCCCTCTACAGTTGTTTTTATAGGTATTTGAGGTTCACATCTAGGTTTTGTAATGGTTTGTAGGAGGTTATGGGTTCCTAGATTAAATTAATCATGAATTATCATCCAAATATGGATGGACAGATAGATATGGATATCTAGGTTCTAGAAGATATGCTCTGGGATTGTGTGATTGATTTCAAAGGATATTGGGAAAATAATTTTCTTTTTTTGGGTTTTCCTATAATAATAGTTATTAGGATTCGATATAGATGGTTACCTTCAAGGATTTTTACAGTTGGCCATGTAGATCTCCCTTATACTGGGAAGATTTAGGAGAGAGGTCCTTGGTTGGGATGAGTTTTTTTAGGAGACGAAGGATATATTGGTGTTGATCTATAGGTGTTTGATCAATGAATAGAGTCATAAAAAATCCTATGTGGACCTTCATCATTAGCCAATAGATTTTAAGTTTGGTGATTGAGTCTTTCTTGGAGTCTCACCTAACTTGGTTCATCATTGGTTGGGTAGGCCGAGTAAGTTGGCACCATGGTTTGTGGCCCCCTTTGAGATTTTTGGACAACTGTGAAGGGTGGCCTATCAGTTGGACTTTTTTCTGGTTTTACATCTATACATAACATGTTTTATGATTCCCAATTGATGAGGTATATACCAGATCATTCCCATGTGATTATATGGGAGGATTTTGATCTTGAGATGGATACCACTTTGGTTGAGCAGCTAGTTCAGATTACGGATCGCCAGGATAAGGTATTGTGTAGTAAAATGATCCCCCTAGTCTAGGTACTATAGAAGTGCGGACATGATATCCACAAGAAGTGGAAGTGGGATTCATTGATGAGGTAGCAGTGGCCTTCTGTTTTTATGGATACAGAATCTTGAGGGATTTCTGGGGTCAGAAATCATTTATGGTGGGGATATTGTAACACACCACTACCTTTCTTTCGAGTATGTTTTGACATTTGTTTTGGTTTTATTTTTTGTTAGTTGAGTAATTCCAAAAAGGAATTAAAAGGAAACCTTTATTGGTGAATTTAGGGGTTTTTTTAATTTTAAGCATAAACCTATAGTTCTTTCTACTCATAGGGAAATTACACGTCGTGTAATTAGAGTACACACCATGTAATGGATACCAGGAAGAACCCATGAATTGGATACACAACATGAGACATTTACATTCCTTGTATAGGTTACACATCATGTAATGAAAAATATCATGTTTTAAATAAAAAGACGATGGGTTTTCCAGAATATTTGGGATTCGGAGATTACATGACATGTAATGGTATTACACGCTATTTAATTTCCCAATGGTTGATTTTTTAGGGAACTATAAAAGTTTTTAAGGATTCAAATGTTTTCCATCCTTCTCCTCTAAGATGGAGCTCTCTTCCTAGGAAACTTTGGGTTACTCCCTTTCATTTAGATTGCTTAATTTGTCAATTGATCACTTTTAAGGTTTTATTTCTTCTCCTTGGATTTTTACTCCTTCTAGATATTCTTTGGGTTTTATTGTGGTTGTGGTTTGTATGTATATTTTTTATTATATAGTGTTTTATATTGATCCTATTTAGTTTCTTAGTGTGCCTTGTCTTGTAAAGTTTGTTATCTTGTTTTTTTTTCACCATTGTTGAAATCATATAGGTTTCTACCGTGTTGAGGTAGGTGTTTCTATACAATGGGTTAATTTGATGAAATGTGTGTTATTATTGATAAATTACTTTGGTTTTTTCATTGATTTTAAGTGATAAATTGTTTAAAATGATTTATTTGAGAGGAAAATGTTTTCAAAAAGTGGTTTTTCTTTAGAAATTTATTTTCTTGATTTAAAAATGGGTTTTCAAACTTCAAAGCATATCAGATTGGATTTGAAAATGTTTTATGAAACTATGAGCATGTTTTTTAATTGAATTTATAAAAATTAACATTAGGAACCATGGGTGCATTAGTATAGAAACATGGGTGACCTTAGTATGTGTTTCTCCACTAAGAGGTATATTTTTTTGATATCGACTGGAAGGACTTGATATCTTTCAGATCCAACATATTCATTTTTAGGATTTTGAGTGTATAGTAGGAATTGTCACATAAGATATATCCCAATACAATTTGATTTATCATTTTTCATTTATGGTTACATATCATATGATTTTTTATCATGGATTTTTTTTTTGACAGGTTTTTATATGAGGTTGTATCACATAGATTTGCATGATAGGTTGTTTCATGAATATGTGTTTACCTATTTACCTATTGATTCATGGATATTCTTTCCAATTTTATCAATTATACTTGTCATATTTTTCTTGATAATATGAAATTATTTTATGAAAAACAAAGGAAGAAAAAAAGGGAAAAATTATAAATGGTTTGGATTTATAAAAATGATTTATAAAACTATTTTTTAAAAATATATAATTATTGCATTCTTGGTATTAGACCTTGTATAGAAGTTATGGTGGAATCCTACTAGGATTTGTATCACACCCTAATTGTATATTTGGTAATTTTTAGATGTTGTATTGTATTATTTAGGTAAAGGTAAGAGCACCTTGAAGTATTTCAGTTTCTCTTATTATTGCTACTTTCAATTCGAGTTAGTCTGGAGGTGACTATTGGTCACGTGGGGACATGAATTAATTTCTAGTTTAGCCTGGTTTGACTTGGATTATATGTATTTTGAGATATATCATTTTTTCTTCTTCACACTTTGGATGTTTTTCTTGTTTTGTTCGTATTCAGTATTGGTTTCTATTTTCCTGTTTTACCCACATCATGTGACGGGTTGGTTCGGGTAGCTTGTCTAATTGACTTGTGTTAGTTCTTTACATCTTCTATATGGGGTGAAATGTGAAATATATATAGGTCATAAAATTTTGAAGTGTATATTAACCCCAAAAAAAGTCAAACATGAGGAAAATAAGATGGTTGGAACTAATAAAGGATTATTATTTCACAATTCACTATCATCCAAGTCAAGCCTGTTGGTCAGAGTATAATAAAAAGAGTGGGGGTGAATTTCCTTAAAAAATAAAATAATAAAAGTGAAAATTCAATAAAAAATAAAACAAGTAAGAATAAAATAAATATAAAATAAAATAATGATAAAGTAATGATTGTATTTTATTTATTAATTCATGCAATAATTAAATCAAGATATATAAGAGTGAGCACATGATTATCAATTAAATAAATTGTGAAAGATAAATTGGATCACAGTAATTTCAATAAAATTTATAAAAGATAATATAAAATTTAATTAATTGAGTAAGTGTATCAGATTTATGGAATATTTAAATTATGGGATTATGTAAATAGATATGATATTAATTAATTAAATCATAAATTAAAAGAGAGAGAAAGAATTATTTGATAAATAAGTTAAGAAATATCACAGTATAATCCCCTACATATCCTCCACTCGAGTTGAGATGATTTTATATTTCTCCCTTGATTTTAATGGTGATCAAGAAACCCTTCATCTCTTTCCTTTTTTTCATTTGTGACAAAAATCCCATCTCTCATACTTTAACGGTAGTAAGCACTTGTCTCCCTTGTTTTTCTTCAGTTGTAACATGAAACCTAATATAGAATGTATGTGAGAAGAAGAGATATTTTATTATTTAAAATTTTTTACAAAGATTTTATTGTATCACTAAAAGGATTTAATAATATCATAGAGAGATATTGATAAAAAAAAATTATATAGTAAGATCCCAAAAAATGAGAATTTAGCTCTTAAAAGAGGTCTTGTATAAGATATCTTGAATTTTTCATAGATCGATCAAGGAATAAATCATTGGAAACATTCATCATAGATATTTATGATTAAAATATAAGACTAATTTGCTACCTATTTATATACTTAATATGAGCTATAAGTCCCTTGGTTAAAGACAAGGATTTAATGATCCAATACAATGTATTTAAATCCATCATTTAATATACCTTCAATTTACTGGATTGAAGCCACTAACCAGCCGCCTGATGCCACTGGCTAGCTAGTAAGCTTGATGTAACCTATTTCTTCGACCCAAACTCCACTATACTTCCAATGAGCTCCATCATCTGTTTATTGAGCTCCACCAATGGTCTGGTGGACTTCTTAAAAGTCTTCCCTCATATTCATCACTACCGACTACCGGTAATCCAGTGCATCATGTTGTTCTCCAATCTTCACTAGTCCCCTTATAACCTTCATTAAAAGTATTAAAAAGGTCTTCCAACTTATTTACATGATACCAACACATCCATAAATAAATCATTAATATATTCAATTCCTCTTTATTGTATTTAAGAAGGATCCTTAAATTCCCTTGAATTTCTTCACTTGTTTAATTAAAATAATACTTTGTATTCGATTTTAATAATTGAGAATCAATTAAAAGAAACCATCAGAAACAAAGATGAGTTTTTCTATCATGAAAATATCATGATATGGAGATAGGTACAAAAATATCTTTATTTTTTATGATCATAAAAACTAAACATAAAAAAGATATATCGGGTGTAAATCAGGAGTGAAAGATTGAGCAATGTATTCAAGATGTTTCAAAAAATATATTCAAAATGATCATGGGATAAATATAACATAACTAAAGCACAAATATATACCCATTTGTTAAATAGAGAAATTTTTTTCTCCCCAAAACAAGATAAATAAAAAACTATTCCATAACTTAAACTTCTCCCCTTAACCTAACATTTATTCCTATTAATACTCAAACAAAACTTATCCCCTTTGTGATTATCAAAAATAAAACAAGGAAAGGAAAGAAGACTAAATTAAGAGGATAGTTGTACATAATTTTAAAATATTAATGAAATGAAATAATATCTCCCCATTTGATTATCATAAGCCTAAAAATCAATATTAGATAAAGATACAAGTAAAAAAAAGTCTATACATAAGGTATAAAAAAGTAAAGTGAAAGAGATGGATTATATATTTAACATTAAAGTTCACATAATATAAAAAATAAAATTAATTAAATTCAAGATAATAATTAAAGAAAAATATAAGAGTCAATATTAATATTTCAAAAAGAAAAATATTTTTAAATGAATCTCAAGAAGGAATTTAAAAGAGTTTGAAACAAAAAACAATTTAAAATAAAAAATTTAAAAAATAGAAATTTTAAAAACCCAATTTATCCCATTAAAATAATAATAAAACATATGAGATAGAGTGATAGGGGAGATATATAATTGAGGTTCAATAGGAATTTAAAACAAGTAAAAATATATCCCCCATGAGATAAAATTATCAGAAAGAAAAAAAGTGAGTCTCCCCCTCAATTAATGAATTTAACAAAGAGATCAAGAGGTAGTAACTAATCAAACATTTCAAGAGTTTGATGGTCCATTTTTATTGAGCAGCCTTTAAATGATATGGTAATTAATATTGATGAAGTTTCCCAGTAAAATATCAATTGTGAGTGTCTTTTGGTACCCATGTGAACTTGGGTCTAGTAATATTTTCTGATAAGGATTTAGGAACCCAAATTTTTTTAATAAGATATTCTCTATTATAAATATGGTAATAAATATGAATATATTTATCTCTCCCAAATCTATAATATTTATAATCACACTCATAAATAAGATACCAAAATTTATGACGATATTTGAAAAAAAATTAGAAACTTCTCTTTACAAAAGTTGTTTTTTGAGAAATATTATTTGAATTTAAAAAACCAATCTTGGAATTAACTTTTTTATAGTGTTTAATACCAAAAATAATATCTAGATATTGATCACCAAGGGTGAATTAATAAAAATTATTTTTAATTTATTTGATTTTAGATTATAAATTCTCAATGTTTAGTTGTTTTTTAAATTCAAAAACTAAATAATCTTTTTTTTAATATATCATTTTCATTAAAAAGTTGATATTTTCATTAATAAATTTATTATATTTATTTTTTATAAATTTTTATTTAAAAATGAGTTCTTAATTGAAATTATTAAGTTTATTTTATTGATTTTAATAGGAAGAATAATAGTAAGAATTAGAGGAAGAGGACAGTGAACAAGAAACATGATAATTTACCTCATTATCTACCATGAGATATTCCATGATGCATTTAAGAATTGAATCACTTGATAATATTGAGGAGGTTGAGTCCATGGAGTCAAATCTAACTCTCTAAGTTAGAATTCAAGGGATTTTTAACTTTCTTATTTTCTTTCATATTCTTTTGTTAAACAAAGAAATATATCATAATGTGACCTTTTTATTGTATTTTTACTATGTCACTTCTGGTATTTGAATTTTATTTTTCCTTTTTTCATGGAAATTTGAATTCATATTTTTCATGAGTTTTTTCAGCTTATTTTCTATATGTTAAACTTTAGTCTCATTTTCAAATGACTCTTAATCATCAATAGCTTTGAAATAAATTTTTCTTTTGGATTCTTTTGATTACTTATATTCATTAGCTTCTTTATTGGATTTAAACTTACTGGTAATTTCACATGTCATGAGGGATCCAATTAGTTCCTTGGGTGGAATATTTTTGATATCTTTCACTTCTTTTATAGCTCGGAATTTTGGTTCCCAAGAGCTTGGTAAGACCCAGAGGATTTTATTTGCTAAATTTTCTATAGGAAAATAATCAGTAAGAGACTTTGGGCCATTTAAAATATCAGTAAAGTGGGTAAAATATCATAAATAGATTCATTTTCATGCATACTAAAACTTTAAAAGTCTTTTATATACAAATCAATCTTAGTATCTTTGAATTTTTTTTAATTCCTTCATGGGTAATTTATAACAATTTCCAAATTTCTTGTAAGTGTATATTCTATTCAATTAATTTTGGTCAAGACCACAATGAGATACGTTCATAGCTTTACCATCTAATTCAAAATCATAAATATATTTGGGTTTACATTTATCTTTTGGTTCTATTATAAGGGTATAACCATGCATAACCATTTTTTAAATTGGATATCCAATACTTTTAAGGAAAATTGATGTGTGAGTTTTCCAATAAGATTAATTTCTTCAATCAAATAAATGAGCATGTTTATAATTGGTAGAGTCCATATAAAAATATAGAACATTGAAATCAGTAAATATTTTTAAAATTAAAACTTATATTAAAAACAATGATTTTTTTTAAAAACACAAAAACAATTTTTTTGAAAAAAAGGACAAAGATCTCATTTGATACCGAATTTTGGTTAGATTAGGATTAAAATAGATGGTAAATTGACTTTAAAAATTAAAACAATTAAAGTTAAATGGAAAACAAGAAATAAAATAAGTAAGTGTAGCATAAATATAAAATCAAATAATTATAAAGTGGTGATAGTATTCGATTGATGAATATTCTCAATAATTAAATTAATATAGATAAGGGTGAGTGTATGATTATCAATTAAAGATATTATAAAAGATAAACAGAATCATAATAATTTTGATGCAATATATAAAATATAATATTGAAGTTAATTAAGTGAGAAAACGTAATGGATTCATGACATATCAAAATTATGTGATTATGTGAATTGATATGATATTAATGAATTAAATAATAAATTAAAAGGGTTAGAAAATATGATTTGATAATGGAGTTTGAAAATATCTTGGTGTGATCCCCTATGTCTTTGTCCCTAGGGTTGAGAGGTTTTTATATTTCTCCCTTGATTTTAATGGTGATCAAGAAACCCATACTCAGTTTCCTTTTCATGGTTTTGAAAAGAAACTTGTCTCCATTACTTCAATATTAGTAAGAAATTATCTCCCTTTATTTTCATAATTTGTAGCAAGAAATAAATTATAGAAGGTATGTGAGAATAAGAGAGATTTTATTAGTAAAAATTCATTACATAACTGGTCTCATATCTCTCAAAGGATGGAACAAGATAATGGTGAGATGTAGAGACAAAATTATATGGTTAGATCTGAATAAATTGATAACTATAAATAGTCTCTTGAAATAGGGCTAAGATAAAATCTCTTAAATTCATCATGGATCGATCAAGGAGTCGTTCATTGGAAAGAGTCATCATAGATGTTTGTGGATAAAATCCAAGCCTCCTTTAGACTCTATTTATAGAATTCATATGAGTTTAGAGTCCCTTAAGTTGATTCAAGTATTTAATTATATAATCCAATATCTTTAAATACATCATTTAATATACCTTTACTATCTGGGATAACGGTAATCCAGTGTAGCATATATTTCTCCAATATCCACTAATCCCATTCTAACCTTCATTCAAATTATTAAAAATGTCTTCTAACTTCTTTATTTGATACCAAAACATCCATCAAGACTCCATTAAGATATTTAATACATCTTCAAGGATCCTTAAATTCACTTGAATTCCATCACTTGATAAATTAAAAATAATACTTTGTATTAAATTTTCATAACTTAGAATCACATAAATGAAACCATTAGAAACAAAGTTGAGTGTTTGTGATCATGAAAACATCATGAGAGAGTTATGGGTATAAAAATATCCTCATTTTTAATGATCAAAAACACTTAACATAAAAACACATATCATGTTTAAATCAAGAATGAAAGATATGGAAATTTATTCATGATATTTCAAAACAAGATATTCAATATTCTCAAGGGATAAATATAACGTAAATAAACCATAAATATATCCCACTTTATGAAACAAATATAAATTTTTCTCCCCAAAATAAGATATATATCAAACTATTCCATAACTTAAACTTCTCCCCATTAACCAAACATTTCTCCCCATTTGATACTCAAATAAAACTTCTCCCCATTTTATATTATCAAAAAGAAAAAAAATTAAGGGAAAGAAGACTAAATTAAGAGAATAATTATACATAATATTAAAACAATAATGAAATGTAATATTATCTCTCCATTTTATTATCATAAACATAAAAATTAATATTAGAGAAAAAGAAAATTAAAACAAAGACAATGTATAAGGTATAAAAAAGAAAAGTGTATGTGATGGATTATAACTATAACATTGAAGTTTACATCGTCTTAAAAAGAAAATAAACTAAATTCAATATAAGACTTAAAGTAAAATATGAGATGAATATAAAGATTTTAAAAAGATAATGTTTTGAAAAATAAATATGAAAAAGAAAATAAATTTGAAAAAAGAAAAATATTTTGAAATGAAGATTGAGAAATTATTTAAAAGAGTTTGAAACAATAAATTTAAAAACGAGAAATTTGAAAAACATGAAATTCAAAAAAATACCACTTTCTCCCCTTTAAAGAATAAGAAAACATATATGATAGAAAGATATTGTAGGTATAGAGATGAGGTTTAATGTTAATTTAAAACATGTAAAAAACTATCCCCCATGGGATAAACTTATATGAAATAAAAAAAGTTAGAATCTTTATTAATTAGTTTATATAAAAAAGATCTCAAGAGGCAATAATATATCAAACATTTAAAGAGTTTTATAGTCTGTTTTTTATTGAGAAACTACAATATTATATAATAATTAATCTTGTTGTTGTATCCATACAAAATAAAAATTACGAGTTCCTTTTGATACCCATGTGTACTTGGGTCTGGTAATGTTGGCTAATAAAGATTTATAAACCTAAATTTTATTTGTATGGTATTTTTTATTATAAATATGGGATAAAATATGAATATATTTCGGTCTCCCATATCTAGATTTTTTATAATATCACTCATAAATAAGATTCCCAAATTTCTATGAATATTTTCAAAAAAAATTGGGAACATCCCTTTTCAAAAGTTCTTTTTTGAGAAAGATTATTTGAATTTGAAAAACCAATCTCATAATTACCTCTGGTATAA
Organism: Viscum album; assembly: GCA_963277665.1. Taxonomy (NCBI): domain Eukaryota; kingdom Viridiplantae; phylum Streptophyta; class Magnoliopsida; order Santalales; family Viscaceae; genus Viscum; species Viscum album. Next base: position 449,749,970 of record OY728160.1, read on the forward strand.
CATTGAGAACCTAAAATAATATCTATATATTGATCACCATGTGTGAATTTAGAAATAGTATTTTTAATATGTTTAATTTTAGATTCTAAATTCTTAACATTTTGTTGTTTTAATTTCAAAACCAAATAATTTATTTCTTTGTAAAGGAGGTATTTTTTGTTAAAAAGTTGATCTTTTTCCTTAAGAACATGATTGTATTTCTTTGTAAGATATTTTTATTTAAAAATTATTTCTTCATGAAAATTATTAAGATCATTTTTTTGATTATAAGATCAATAAGAAGAGGAATAATGAGAGGAAGAGGTGTAAGAATAAGAAATGGGAGAATTTACCTCTTTATCAACCTCGAGATGTGTTATGAGGCATTTAGGACTTGAATTTCTTGAATAGGTTGTGGATTTTGAGTCCATGGAGTCATATTTAAGATTAAATTAAATAATTTAAGGTATTTATTTCCTTTATTAATATCTTTAATCTTATTTTTATAAAAAGATAAATTTTTATTGAAGTGACCATTTTTATTGCATTTATAAAATGTCACTTACAGTACTTGAATTTGATTTTTACTTTTATCATGGTGAGATGACTTCTTTTTTCATGAGTTTTTTCAATTTCTTTTCTAGAAGTTCAACTTTAGTCTCGCTTTTGGATGACTCTTCATCGTCAATTTCTTTGAAATTAATTGTTCATTTGGATTCTCTAGCTTAGTTAGCCTCTTTAGATTCTTTATCAGATTAAAGCTTCATGGTAATTTCATACATAATTAGGGATCCAATTTTTTCCTCGAGTAGAATATTTTTGATATATTTTTCTTCTTTTATATCCATCACTTTTGGTACCCAAGATCTTGGTAAGACCCAAAGGATTTTCTTTACTAATTTTTATGTATAAAAAACATTACTAAGAAACTTTCATCCATTCCAAATGTTAGTAAAATGAGTAAACATATAAAAAATAGATTCATTTTTATGTATACTAAAACTTTGAAAGTATTTTATATAAAAATAAATCTTAGTATCTTTGACTTTATTCATGCCTTCAAGAGAAATTTATAACAATTTAAAAAAGATCATGAGTCATTTTGTAAGTGGATATTCCATTGAATTCATTTTGGTCAAGACCAAAATTTTAGGTGTTTATAGATTTACCATCTAATTAAAAAGTATAAATATATTTGGGTGTCCATTTATCTTCTTATTTTACTATAGGGGTATAACCATGCATAATAATTATCCAAATAGAACATACCATGATTTTAAAAAAAAAATACCTGTGATTTTTATGATTAGAGTTATTTGTTCCATCAAAGAAAGGAGTATGGGTATAAGAGGTAGAGTCCATATAAAAAGATGAAATTTTGAGATTTTTTAAGACTTTTAAAATTAAAACAAATTTTGAAAAAAAATTGACAAAAACATAAAAACTGAGTATTTAAAAAAAGGACAAAGAAATCCCTTATTGCAAAATTTTTGTTAGAGAGGATGAAAAGAGGGGGTGAATTGACTTTAAAAATTAAAATAATCAAAGTGAAAATGAAATCATGAAATAAAACAAGTGTAGCGGAAATATAAAATCAAATAATGATAAAGTGGTGATAGTATATGATTGATGAATGCACTCGATAATTAAATCGAGATAGATTTGATTGAGTGCATGATTATCAATTAAAGAGATTATGAAAGATAAATAGGATCAAAATAATTTCAATATTATTTATAAAAGAAAATATCAATGTTAATTAAGAGATTAAGCATAAAAAATTTAAGTAGTATCAAAATTATGTGATTATGTGAATTGATATGATATGAATGAAGTAAATAATAAATTAAAATAGATAAAAAATGCGACTTGAAAAGGGAATTTGGAAATAGATTAGTGTGATCCCCTACATCTCCTCCCCTTTAGTTTAGAGGTTTGTATACTTATACCTTTATGTTAACTATGATTAAGAAACCTTTCATCCCTTACCTTTCCATGATTGTGACAAGAAACTCGTCTCCCTTTCTTCAATGGTAGTAAGCACTCATCACCCTTTATTTTCACTATTAGTAGTAAGAAAATCATTGTAGATTTTAAGTGAAGACAAGAGTGATTTCCTTGGTGAAAATTCATTATAAATCTAGTCTAGTATCTCTAAAAGGGTGTAACATGATGAGATAGAGATGTATAGACAAAATTAGATGATGAGATCCAGATAAATTGAGAATTAAAAATTGTCTCTTGAGAGATGTCTTAGAGAAGATCTCTTGAATTCATGATAGATCGATCAAGGAGTCATTCATTCTCAAGATTCATCATAGATTTTTGGGAATAAAATACAAATCTCATTTTGTCTCTATTTATACCCTTTATATGATTTGGGAGTCCCTTGGTTCAATTCAAGGATTTAATGACCCAAGTAAATGCATTTAAATTAATCATTTAATACACATTTATTGTGATGAATCAAAGAAACCAAATAGATGCTTAATGCCACCAGCTAGCTGGTAGGTTTTCTATAACCTTCTACTCCTGTCCAGACTTCACTGGTTATCCAATGATTATTGTGAGTGGGTTCCCTATACCCAAATCCTTTATAGAATTTTATTAGCATTGTAAGTATATATTTTGATATATACATGTGTTTAATCTTACCCTAATAGTATAATTAATTCTTCATGTACTATTTATATGCTAATGTACTTAGATTACATGGTATATAAAAAGGTTATAGTAGTTCCCAAGATATAATGATAACCTAGAGATACTATGATAGTAATATTAAACTTATGTCATATAGTATAGATATATCATGATGACCAGACATAAATGATGTGTGACTATCAGGTGTTGGGGATCATAATCATTGAGAATTCTTCTTATGATGTTTTTACTTAGTGATCTCAAATAGATAAGATCATGAGTACTGACCCAATAATGGGAACACAACATGATTCATGTATCATTGGTTTTTATTATATGTGAACACGTGTAATGGTCTCCTAACTTGAGATTATTATCAATGTATAATATTTGATTATGTACATTGATGTAATATTAAAACCATGAAATTTATTTAATTGTGAGGTAGCTTGAATTGGTTTCACCATTGGTGGTATGGAATTGATTGAATAATCAAAATAGAATTTTCTTCTTTAAAAAAAGTAATATCTCGGGACAAGTTGATCAGGATGGTTGTGCCTTATCTAAATCCATGAATATGGTATAAGAAGGTAAGTTTGTCGAGTGATTTCAATTAATAATAGATAAAGAATGGATAATAACACAAAGTGTGCATCCTGTTTTATGATATATCGTATGACAGATAAATTATATTACATGACATGTGTTCATAGGAGGTCATCGTTGTTATGACTATTACTTATCTCCTTAAGGGTATTGATAGGTTGCGAGACTCTACTGATGGTCTGTGAATAGTTTTCACTACTATTGAGACAACAGCCTAGAGGGTCACACACTTAGCTTATTCAAAATTCTGGCATATTCTAATGAATATGAGTATAATATATGGTGGTCCCCACCACAAGGTTTGGAAGATTTTTGAGTATAAAAAATATCCAAGGAATAAATAAATTCATTATTATAAAATTATAGTTTTGAGCCCAGTGATTGCATTTTTTTCAATGACATGTCAATATGTGATTAATGAGTGGATGGTTGAAGTAATGCTGATTGGAGTGTCCTAAATTCAGATGGTATTTTAACTAATCATAAGTTATATGACATGTGTTAAGGAGAACACATTGTTTTCTACAATGTTTCCATGAATTGTGTTTCAATGCATGAGGAGTTGAAGAAGAACTCCATCCATGGTTGGATGAAGGAAGATGAGTAAAGTGATTTCGAATTCATGTTCCAAAAATAAAATGAAGAAGATGTAAATAGAATGAAAGGATGATAAGGCTTGGGGTTATAAGTTGATATGGCCATATAGTGTTATACCTAGAAGTTTTCTTAAGTATCGGCTTACTTAAAAATATGGTCTAGCCCGAAAGTCATCTAGATAGGGTAGGAAGCATGCACCACTAAGTGGAGCAGCTGAGCCTTGAATCCCAAGCCAGCTAGCCCACTTGGCCTGGTCATGGAGTGCACAGGAGCATGCCCATAGGAGCGCAAAGGAGAGCCAGCAGAGTGCCACTGTGCAGGGCGGAACGGCGGTAAGGAACATAGGGTGTCCGTAGAGCGCACCCACAAGAAGTCGGTACGGGGTGGTACTGGAGAGGGGGAGAGAGTAATCTAGTGAAGGGATGTCATGGATTGGTATTGAAACTGTGAGAACTCTGCAGCACATTTTCATGTGGGATAACTTTTTAAAAACACGGAAGTAATCTCGGCCATTTATTTTATCTCAGGCAAGATCTTTTTTTGCATGTCTAATCTCACATCCCATAATCTAATTGCCACCATCTGTATCTAATTTGAGCTGATCCAACGATTCTCCATCATCCACGTAGTCGTCTTCTACCTCTGATTTCTTTAAGGGTTCCAGATGCATTTTAGCATGATAGAGTACAGCTGCACCTCAGAGATCTCACTTCCAGCCACTATTGAAGAGCAACTCCACTGCATTATGATCATCTAGACAATTCGAATTCATGCATGTAATTACATTTTAATGCATGTATCTAATTAATGAAGAACACATTTGGGCTAATGAAAACACAGTTGTGAGGCCTCATCATGGAGATTGAGAATTATTTGTTGATATTTTCATGCTTCTCCTGATGCATGCACGTGATGTCTTCATATTAAATGAGGATCCCATGTTGAATAGAAAGAAACTGAGATATGTGGTTTATCGCATATCCGCATTTGAATATTTCAAATCTAAGGTTCTTGGGTATTAAAAGAATTGATCTCATGGAATATCCTATGGTATTTGAATGCGGTGCAACACTATCATCTCTGCCTATAAAAATAGATACCACAATCGAGGGTTTAGTTGTTGAGAAAATTGAGAAACCTATTGTTCCCTAAATAAAAGAGCATCATGTAGAAGAATTACGTGAAACCCTTGATTTTTCAAAGAAATAAGACTTCCTCATGATAATAATGCATAAATTAGAAGTCTCTCATGAACACTCAACAAGTGATCTGCACTCTTGAGTCAGTTTGTGAATATCCTATTTGTGAAGCCTTCCAGGGATATTTCTTCGCACCTCCCTCATTTCTGTGACACACCCAGAACCGTGAATCCTCCATGGTTCATGTGTTTTGAGTATCCTCAAATACAAGTGTGCATATACACTATCTCTTGAGAAGAATACATCATATAGACAAATAATTGTGTGTGAAAGTGGGTGTAAAAAAAATAAGGAATGATGGTGGGACATATGCATATACACGCATATGCATGATGTGAAGAAATAATCATGTGTGAAAAGTGGACAGTGAGAAGCCTTAATAAACAGTGGGTATCTAAAGAAGGAAGGAAGTGAACCATTGTGTATTTGGGTTGCATAACACATAACCAAGATCATATATGAACTTGTGGATGCCCATGAACATTCAGAGAAAGAATTGAGTGTGAAGAATAATTTTAACAAGGAGATACAAGGTGCACAGATCAAGAAATATTCATAATATTAAAGAATATGTGTGCACCAATTTCACACGTCTAAGTGAGGATAGAACTTCATATAGAAGGAATAATTCTCAGCCTGGTCATTTGTTGCATTGATACAACTGATCATTACTATTTATTAGAATCAATGAGCGAGACTAACAGATTCAATCAGAGTCTGTTGAAGCTACTTGAACAAGTACACAAGAAAGTCAGATCCTACAAGCTTATAGAGGAAGATTTTCATATCATCCTACATTGGATCAAACCATATAAAGAGATATGTCAAATCTGAGGGGTATAACCAATTTCTGGGAGAAAAAGAAGGTGCAGTGAAGTTGGGGGGTTTTAACCAACTTGTAATTGTGGGGTTTAACCAATTACTATTTGTAATCATCTTCTAATAAAGTAAAGAATCCATGTTGGGGAGAATAACCAACATGGAAAGGAGTAAGTATTTGAACTGAACCTTGTAAATCCATGTGTTCTATGATTTTGTTTTACAACATCATTTAAAGAGTGGATTAAGGCCTTAAATATCCAGATAGGTTTAATTGAAAAGGGAGGCAATTCATAAAAAGAAAAAATTGAAAGGGGATCACTGATTCACCTCTCCCCTCTCAATGATCTTGCACTATTTTGGGTATTTCAATTGGTATCGGATCCAGTCACCCTCTGTAAGGATCTACTACATTGAGAATATGGATAATATAAATTCTATCAATAACAGGGGTGTTCTTACATTCTATGGAAATAATTATCATAGTTGGAAGAATATGATATTACCCTATCTTCTATCTCTTGGCCTTGAGGTTAGAGATGCATCCACTTTTGGATTCCATCCTATTACTGATGAAACTATTATAAATTTCACTGAGAAAAGAAATATGTAATTATATAGAAAAGATTAAAATTTCATTTTTATGTCTCTTTCAGAAAAATTGTACACAAAGGTTATGGTACTCAAAAATTCCAATGAAATTTGGGGAAAATTGTAAAGTAGCTATGAAGGCAACATGAAAGTCAAGGAAGCCAAATTGAAAATATGGAGTATAAAATTCAAAGATATCAAGATGGTTGAAGAAGAAAACATTGATGATTATTTCACAAGAGTCAATGAGATTGTCATTAATATTCGGGGATTTGGAGAAAAGTTTGATGATTCAACTATTGTCAAAAAACTAATGAGAAATTTTCCTAACAGGTTTGATCCTAAAGTATCAACTTTGGAAGATATATATGATCTTTCTCTTGATGAATTACATAATATTATCATTGTATATGGAATTTGAAAGATCCCAGTTTTCGAGAAGAAGATCAAAGATGAGTGAGTCCATGAGAAAACTCAAAATAAGAGATGATGAAGTTTCAGAATCAAGTGAATTTAATAATGAAGATAAATATTAAGAATACAATAGAATCATTGATCTTATATCGAAGAGATTCAGGAAAGGAAAGTTTAAGGGGAAAGGAAAATCACCACCAAGATGCTACAACTACAATGAAATTAGAAAATTTTCTATAAATTATCCTAAGGAAAGGTTTGTTTCATTGGAGACTGATGAAGAAAACCCATAGAAAAACAAATGGGTTAGAAGCTCAAAAGATTCAATCAAATTTTTTGGAAGAAAGAAAAAGTTCTTTTTAGGTGAAACAAGAAGATATGTGAGTAAATAAGAAGATGTAGACTCTACATCGGGCATCCAAGGAGAAGATGAAACTAATTTCATGTCTCATGTGGAAAAAGGGCTTGATACTTTTAGTAGTAAAGATGAAGAAAGTGAATGGACATATCTAGAACACATACTGAAAAATGAATTAGAAACTTGTCTTGGGAAAATAGAAATCTCAAGAAAGACAAGATATTGTTATTGAAATAAACAGATAATAAAATTTAGTAAAATAAATAATGTACAAAGAGAGAAGTTTTTTATATTGAAGGAATAAAAAAGGCACAAACTGAAGGTAACTGAAATGGAAAAGATGGTAAAAGATCTCAAGGAAAAGCTTCACCTCAAAGAAGAAGAACTGTCAATGACTCAGTCTAAATGACTTGAATCACAAAATAGCTTTAATAAGATCAAATATTATTTCAACAAAGATCTTGAGTTCAAGTAAGAATCATCACACACTGGTGAAATAATGGGATCAAAGAATCAGGTCAATTCGACACTCATCAAATCTCTATATACATCTGTTATTTTTAATAATGCAGGTCCAAAAAACAAATATGAGATGAGTATGGAGAATAAAGGCTAGTGATAAATCTTATTCTAATATAAAGGAAGAGGGAAATTCTCTATGAAGATTTATTCCCCCATAAAAAATACAAACTTGGGCTCTAGAAATAAAATAAAAACAATCTTCAAGACAAGGTTTGTATCAATGGGGAAGATCTTGGTTTAGAGGATACTACTGGTGTTGTGGAGTGTTTTTTCACAAAGCGTATTTTTGTTGTATAACATGTCCCTACTAGAAATTAGGAATGAACCAAGGGGGACAAATTTTGAAAATAGAAGAGCAATAAAAAATAAGAAAGAAATCTTAAAAAAAATTCAATTGATCTGCTAACTCAAAATAAATTTAACTACTTAGAGTAAGTCTATAGAAGATGTGATCAACACAGCCATAGTGATGAAAATTTCATGAGTATTCTTCTTGAACAAACACTCAAAGTCAAGAATGGAGATAGAATTCATAAAATTAATGAATAAAACTAATGTTTTTTTGAAGTTTCTTTGAAATCCAGTAGTAAAACCAAGTCATGGATTCTCAATAGTGGATGTTCATCACACATGACTGGTGACACGTAAATTTTAAGCAACATAGAAAATCATGAAGGAGGATTCGTGATCTTTGGAAATTATTGTTCTCTGAAAATAAAAGGAATTGGAAAGTAAATGATTGAATCTAAAAAATATGAATTTCAATTATGTGTTGTTTGCTGAAGGATTAAATCCTAATTTTCATAGTGTGAGCCAACTATGTGATGATGGGAATGAGTTGTTGTTCAAAAAGGATTCATGCATCATCAAGAGCTCAAAGGATGGAAGAATTATTACCCAAGGAAAGAGGGCCACTAGAAATCTATTTTAAATTGGTGATTCTATTAATTCCTGTTATTTGAGTTTGAAGGATGAAAACAACCTCTAGCGTAGAAGACTTGGCCACCTTGGTCAAAAGAGTATTTGTAAAATCATGAAGTATGACATTGTGAGAGATATTCCCAAATTGAAAAGAGAAAGGTTTGAAATTATTGAAACATGTCAGAAAGGAAAATAGACCCAAAGTTCACACAAAAGAGTGGATATTCTATCTACTAATCCCCTTGAACTTATTCATACAGACATATCTGGGACAATGAGACAAAAGTCAATAAGAGGTGATCTGTATTTCATAAAATTTATTGATGATTACATTCAAATGACTAATGTCATGTTTATCAAACACAAGTTAGAGGCAACCACAATGTTCAAAAAAATTAGAAGGAAAGTTGAGAAGGATATGGGTCTCTTTATCAAGAAAGTAAGATTAGATAATGGTAAAGAGTATACTTGTGATTCTTTTTAAAGATATATTTAAAAACATGGAATCAAGCATCAATATAGCACACCATATACTCTACAGAAAAATGGGGTAGCTGAAAGAAAGAACATAAGCATAGTTGAAATGGGAATAACTATTTGGAAGAACAGAACATCTCGAATTTTTTATGGAGAGAAGTTTTATGTACCACCATACATATACAGAACATATGTATTTTGAGACCAAAAACACAAATGACAGCTTATGAAATGTGGTACAATAGAAAACCAACTATTAAATACTTTAGAGTTTTTGGAAGTCCCTACATCATAAAGATTAAAAATATTAATCTGAGAAAATTTAAATAAAAAGAAGAGAGAGTAATCTTCATGGGCTACCTACCTGATGGTAAATTCTACAGATGTTAGAACAAAATAATGAACAAGATGGTTTATTATAGTTATTTCATAATTATTAAAAACAATATCAAATCAGATATTGCTGATAATGCCGATTTAGAAGATTTGGTAGAAAATAGCGTGATTATGGGACAATAGAATGATAAATATGATGATACAAAACCAAATAATGTTGATATCAATTCTAAACATACCGATGATGATGATGAAGTTGATGAAAACAAAAGGAAATGATACAAAAAATTAAAGAAACATGTTGAGACAGAAAACATCATTGGTAATTAGTAGTCTCTAGTGAAAACAAGAAGAAGATTGAGAATTGAAGATAAAACTTCAATTGTTTCTCAAGTTAAACCTCATACTATGGCTGAATCAGTTGAGAATGTGACATGGATACAAGCTATGCCTGAGGATCTTGATCAAATTGAAAATAATTCCACTTGGGGTATTTTATCAAGACCTAGGAATAAAAATGTTATTGGCACCAATTGTGTTTTCAAAAATAAGTTGAATGAGAAAGGGGAAGTTTCCAAAAACAAGGCTAGGCATGTATGAAAAGGATATTCACAAATGTAAGGAATTGACTTTAAAGAAACTTTTACACCAGTAGAAAGACTGGAAACCATTAGATTTTTCTTGTAAGTTACAACACACAATCATTACAAGGTTTATCAAATGAATGTGAAATCTACATTTCTAAATATAGATCTTGATGAAGAGGTATATATCAAACAACTAAATGGTTTTGTTTTGGAAAAATATGGAAGCATGGTCTGTAGGTTGAGAAAAGATTTGTATGGTTTAAAATAGGTCCTTAGATCTTGGTACTCCAAATTAGATGTTTTTATAAGGGATATGAAGTTTTTCAAGGTTATATTTTATAGTAACCTTTATGTCATATAAATGGACATTGGTACTCTCATAGTCATTATATATGTGGATGAAATCATTTTTTCTGGTTATAAGGGAGGTCTATGTGAATAATTTGCTAAGAAAATAAATAGAAACATTGAAATGTCCATTCTTGGTCAGATGACATATTTTCTGGGATTTTAGGTTGACCAAAAACAAAATTCCATATTTCTATCACAAGAGAAGTGTGCAAGGTAATTGGTGAAAAAGTTAGGAATGGAAAATGAAGAAGAGGTTTCAACACCCATTTTTGTTGGAACCAAATTATGTAAGGATTAAAATATAAATAGTGTTGATCAGAAAGATTTCAGAAGAATCATTAGAAGCCTACTTTATCTCATAGCATCAAGGCCATACATAACTTATGCAGTGACTCTATGTTCCAAATTTCAGAGTGATTCGAAAGAGTCTCACTTATTAGAAGCTAAAATAATTTTGATTTATGTGAAAGGAACTCTAAACTATGGGATTTTATACAAACATAGTACAGACATGAATTTGTTGGGGTTTATAGAAGCTGATTGGGCTGGTGATTGTACTGACAGGAGATCTACCTCTAGTGGAACCTTCTTTTTGGGAGAAGGATCTATCAGTTGGTATAGAAAGAAGTAGAATTCAGTAACTTTGAGCAAAGATAAGGCATATTATATGGAAGCTACACATTCATGTACACAGATAATTTTGATTTAAGTATAGCTAGCATATTTGAAAGTTAAAACTGAGAAACCACTAAAGATTTTATGTTATAATCAAAGTACCATTGGATTGTCTAATAATCCTATAAAACATTCAAGATAAAAGAATATTGATATTATATATCATTTTATCAAAGAAAAGGTGGATGGTGGAGATATCAATCTAGAATACATTTCTACTAAAGATTAAGTTGTAGATATTTTCACCAAAGCAATGCCAGCAGAGAGGTTTGTTGAGTTGAGGCTGAAACTTCATGTTCAGACTTCTCCTCTCACTTTAAGAAAAAGAAAAGGTATATCCTTATTCCCTAAATCTATATACATTTTTTTTTACTAATTTGAAGGGAATTTAATGATATGAATTCAACCCTTGAGGGTGAGAATTGTTTGTTGAAGTTTATGTAGGGTTATTGCATTTTAGTGAGAAATTTTTCTGTTTCCATCCCCTTGGATATTAATGAATTCATTCTAATCCGGATTTCATATATATGGTTTTTTATTAACAGCATTGAAAAACTTGGTCATATCTCTCTTGTTTTCTACACTAGGTCAGCCCACATAGACTTAGAGTTGATTAACTAAAGGCTCTTTACTAAGTGAACCATGTGATATCATCCCTCTATCTCAATTATTCATGAAGATATTATTTAAAGGAATGAGGAAATGTTTTTGACAAGACCCCACTTAACCTTTTCATTTGATTTCCAATAAGGGATATAAAACATCTTGGCACACATATTGACTCTATCAGAGTGTACTTAAGAGATATTGACAACAAAATTCAAAGGGGGAGATTGTTGAGCCCAGTGAATGAATTTATTTTCAATGACATGTTAATATGTGGTTAATGAGTGTATTGTTTAAGTAATGTTGATTGGAGTGTCCTAAATTCAGACGATTGTTGAACTAATCATAAGTTCCAAGATATGTGTTAAAGAGAACACATTGTTTTCTATAATATTTCCATGCATTGTGTTTCAATGCATGAGGAGTTGAAGAATAACTCCATCCATGGTTGGATGAATTAAAATGAGTAATGTGATTTGTAAATCATGTTCTAAAAAGAAAATGAAGAAGAGGTAAAGAGAATGAAATAATGAGAAGTCTTGGGTTTCTAAGTTGAGATGGTCGTGCACTGTTATACATATAAGTTTTATTAAGTATGGGCTTACTTAAAAATATGGATCAGCTTGCAAGCCAACCATCCATGGGGAGGCGTCACGCACCACTAAGTGGAGCGGCTGATCCTTAACTCCTTTTCCAGCCAGCTCGCTTGGACCGGCCATGGAGATCACAGGAGCACGCCCACAGGAGCACTGAATAGAGCCAATAGAGCACCACCATGCGGGGTAGTACGGTGGTAGGGAGCATAGGGTGGGTGCAGAACACACCTGCAAGAAGCCGGTACGGAGCAGTACTAGAGAAATGGGGAGTAATCTAGAGAAGGGATTCCGCAGATTGATATTTAAACTGTGAGAACTCTAAAGTGCGTTTTGATGTGGGACAACTTTTTAAAAATTTGGAGGTAATATCAGCCATCCATTTGATCTCGTGCAAGATATTGGTTGCATGTCTAATATATCTTCCCATGATCTAATCACTATCGTCTGTATCATATTTGAGATGATCTAATGATTCTCTATCATCCACACAGTCGTATTCTACCTCTGATTTCCTGAGGGGTTCTCGACGCATTCCAGCACATCAGATCACAGCCTCACCTCTGAGATCTCACTTCCGGCAACTGTTAAAGAGAAACTCCACTGCATTTTGATCATCTAGAAAATGAGAATTCATGCATGCAATTTCATTTTCATGCATTCATCAAATTAATGAAGAATGTGTGTGGGCCGAAGCAAATGCAGTTGTAAGGCCACATCAGGGAGATCGAGCATTTTTTATTGAGATTTCCATGCTTCTCCTAATTCATACATGTGATGTATTCACGTGAAATGAGGATCCCACATTGAATAGAAAGAAACCAAGATATGCAGTGTATCCCATATCTGCATTTGAATATTTCAAAGTCTGGGTTCTTGAGTATTCAAAGCATTGATCTCATGGAATATCGTATGGTATTTGAATGTGGTGAAAAGATGTCGTCTTTACCTATAAAAAGAGATCCCTTAACCAAGGGTTTAGTTTTTGAGAAAATTGAGAAACCTCTTATTCCCAAATAACATAGAATCATGCAGAAGAATTACGCGCATACCTTTATTTCTTGAAGAAAGAAGACCTCATCGTGATAATCCTATACGAAGGAGAAGGCTCCCAAAAACACTCAACAAGTACTCTTCACTCTTAAGTCATTTTTTGAAGATCCTATTTGTAAAACCTTCTAGGGATAGTGCTTCTCACCTCCCTCGTTTTCATGACACACCCCAGAACCACAAAGCCTCCATGGTTCATGCATTTTGAGTATGCTCGAAGACAAGTGTACATATACAATTTCTCTTGAGAAGAATCCATTATACGCACAAAGAATCCAGTGTGAAAAGTGGGTGTAAAAACAAGAAAAAATGATAGTATACCGTATGCATATACATGCATATCCATGATGTGAAGAAAGAATCATGTGTGAAAATTGGATAGTGAGAATACTTAATAAATAGTGGTTATCTAAAGAAGGAAAGAAGCAAACCATTGTGTATTCAGGTTGCATAACACATAACCAAGATCATATATGAACTTTTGAATTCCCATGTACATTTGGATAAATAATTGAGTGTGAAAATTAATTTGAACAAGGAGATATAAGGTGCATAGAACAAGAAATATTTATAATCTTAAAGAATATGTGTGCACCAATTTCACGCGTCTAAGTGAGGCTAGAACTTCGGATGGAAGGAAGAATTATCAACCTGAGCATTTGTTGCATTGAGAAAACGGATCATTACTAGTGATCAGAATCATTGAGAAATACTAAATAATTCAATCAGAGTCTGTTGAATCTACTTGAACAAGTATAAGAGAAAGTCAGATCCTACAAGCTTGTGGAGGAATATTTTCATATCATCCTGCATTGGATCAAACCATATAAATAGAGATGTTGAAGTTGGGGGGTATAACTAGTTTATAGGAGAAGGAGAAGGTTCAGTGAAGTTGGGGGGTTTAACCAACTTGTAATTTGTGGGTGGGGGGTTTAACCAATTATTATTTGTAATCATCTTCTAATAAATTAAAGAATATGTGTTGGGGAGAACAACCAACACAGTAAGGATTAGGTCTTTGAAACGAACCTTGTAAATCTCTTTGTTTTGTGCTTTTGTTTTACAACATCATTTTAACAGTAGATCAAGGCTTTAACTAGCCACAAAGGTTGAATTGAAAAGGGGGGAAATTCATAAATAGAAAATTTTGAAAGGGGTTCACTGATTAACCCCTCCTCTATCAGTGATCTTGTACTATATGGGTATTTAATATAGAATAATTTGAGTTGAATTTATTTATTTAATGTATTTACTATTATTTTAGTGAATATATGGGAAAATTTTAATGAACGAATATTATTTTAAAATTTAAGTTCCGTTTAATATTTTTGGGAATAATGAATTGAGTTAATGACTCCCATTTATCATGTAATATATTTATTATATTAAAAGTAAGTGGTAAAAATATAAATGATATTTATGACACATTTGGTTGCTCATAAAATGTTTTTTTTGAATTATTTAGTTTTTAATCCATATTAGGGGTTGGGGAGACATTTACAAGTATTTCATACCTCGCTATATATGTAACATCCTAACCCGGATACCACTAAACTGGTGCTTCAAACCAGTTCACCACAAGGCCTCAAGCATGCCTCTCTATACTTCAGATGTTCTGACTAGAAATGTGGGCCTATTATGTGTTTTTGGAGAGACTAGGACCTCATGTCATAGTAAACATAACATAAATAACTAGATATCATCCAAAATAGTAAATAAAAAGTGTGCGAAAGTAGTAAATAACTGAAATAGAACATGATGTAATAATAAATGAAATGATATAAAATCCTAAATATCCATTTCATACATACAACATTGGTAACCCACTAGGTCAACCATACATACAAGATTATATAAAATAAATATAAATAAAATTATAGGGCTCTACTATTAAATATGAGCCCGACCACATACCCAGTCTTCAAGACACTAACGAGATGATCCAGACAAATCATAAGAATCCACATGAGTGTCTTTGTTCAATTAATAAACCTTAGGCCTCATCCATATCTATCATGAAATCAGTGCTCAACCTAAAAATCAAGCATAAGCTCTGCACACACACACACTGAGGTGCACGTACAAGGGTGAGAAGTAATCTCAGTAGGCCACCCCAACAATGAACCTATAAATTTTTTATCATAATTAAATTTTTATGTAATATTATTATCCTATCTGTTACATAACTGGAAATGATAAATAATATAAATAACATGAAACCACAGTCAGTCATCAGGTTTGTGATCCCTGTCAATTGGGCAATGTGTCACCACACACACACACATATATGTGTGTGTGTGTTTACATAAATATATATGTATATGTATATTCCTGAGTAAGGTGAAAAATAACATAAAAATAGTAGTTGATCCTTAGGTCTATAATCCTGATCATCTGGAAATCCTAAAAAAGGAAATTGCGCAGGATGTTATACCACTCAAGCCATTTATAATTAATTCAATCCATGGGTCTATAATCTTAATCGACAATACCTAATTCAGCCAGTACTGGAAATGTCTCTGAGAAATATATATCACTATAGGGGGATACATGTACTACCTCTGGGTTCACCCGTACTCTCCTCCAATCACTATAATGAAGGGTTTAGTATACGTAAGAACATCTTGTAAATATGGTACTAATTTAGACGTCATTCCATGCTCTCTATATAAATCTAGTATGATGTTTGAGACAACATTAAAAATTAGATAAATACTTAAGGGGATTACCCTTAGGTGATCTTTAAATGGAATTCCCTTGATATCCAAGTATATTCTCAGCATCTATTCACTAGAAGAGTGACACTCGTACATCCACCCGACCCTAGGGGAATCCTATCTACCTCATAGGAGAGCGTAATCATCTAGAATTATATCACAAAATGTGGAGCATAATGTTCAAAATTTAACCATGTAAGGATCAATAGATGGATCCCATTAAGTATTTATGGGAATCTCAAAGATAAATGTCGCATCACGTCAGGCACATCAGCCACAAACCAAGAAGCACCTCAAGCTATCATAGTTTCATAAAAAATAATTGTCTAAAAGAATAGATAAAGAGTGAGGATGGATGAACACCTAAACCTACCACTACTTCCATATCCCCATAGTATTAAACTTTTGGCATGGGTTATAATTTGATGCATTCTACCATCTCTACCCAATCCCCAACACACTATCTCAGGGTCGATCAAATGTTAGGGCACCCATTGGGTCCCTCATGTCAAAAAACTAGAGAGGAATCCTACTTGGGATCCTCTAGATCTATAAATAAGTGATGAAATATTACTTGGGATCCTTATCTATGAAGGTAAAAGGAGGAATACTACATGGGATCCTCTAATGTTAAGTAAATAGAGGCATCCTACATGGGATCCTTAGAATGGTACTTAGAAAGAGGCATCCTACATGGGACCCTTAGAAAAAGTGTACATATGTAGAGGAATCGTAAATTGGATCCTCATAATGAGTTAGAAGGTAGAGGGATTCTACAAGGGATTCCCTAGGTCAGAATATAATCAAATTCATCCCTTAGGGGACCCTCAGTAATAGTAATAAGACAAAGGAATCCTATATGGGATTATTTAGGTCAAGAGATAAGATGTCCTCTTATACCAAAAGGAAAATTATTTGAACAAAAGACTAGATAGATGGATCATGAACCACCTCAGATCAAGGCTCTCAATATTAAGAGAGAGCTAGATTCAATTACTGGAGTAATAACCTATTCATTTAGTAAAAATCCTAAAACATGTTCTAGAAGTCCTCAAATAACCTCAAGGGTTTTACCATCATGATCTATACAAAAAGATACTCAAAATGAACTAATCACGTGTCCAATTATGACTCTAGGGTGTAAATATACAAAAAAACCCGCAAACGGGTAACAAGGGGGTAGTACATGGCATATATACCCTAGTACACAATGTGTACTCCCAAATCCCCACATGGGAATGTACTCCAGTGGGACTTGGCATGTAAAAACCCAAGTAAATTACATGTTGATCATGTAAACTATGTGTATCCTACATGGGGTTGCTGCCCGTGTACCTCACATGGTCTATCCATGTACTTTTCTTGGTCTTTTACCTCTACATAGCATGTGACCCACATAGGGTCTGGTCGTGTACTCTCCACGACCATGTACCCCTACACGGGTTATCTGGTTTAGTACTCAGTTATACGGTTTAGTACTAGTACACAAAGTGTATACCCCAAACATGGTGTGTACTTATAAAAAGGTCATATTCCCCAAATGGGAAGAACACACGGTGTGTTCCCCTAAACTATAGGTTGTGTTATCGGGATTTCCAAACAGGAAACACCTCAAATCATCCTGAAACCCTGTTTTTCATCCCAAAATATATACATCAACCCTAAATGGGTCCTAATCAATCATAATAGGGGTTAAAAATAGAAAATGGTAAATTTATAGGGATATATGGAAAAAATTTAAAACAGCCTACCGTTGTATAGAATCTACTGAAGCTTCTCCCATTTCCACTGTCAACGACTGATGCCCAATAATTTAGCTCCTCCCGATCTCCATGGTGGTGCCTTCCTTCTTATCCCTCTCTCTTTATCTCTCCCTATCCTTTTATATCTCGTTAAGTAACATAGAAATAACATATGGGGTATGTGAGAATACAGGTGAGAAAATAAGAAAAAAAATAGAAAATAAAATAAAGAAAAGAAAAGAATAAGAAAAGGGGGCCCGACCCAGATGCCCAATATGAGTTTATGCCTCAGCTAGGAAGAACTCCTCATTATAAACTCAACAATTGAGACATAATGTCAATCTGATTTTTTGTTCAAAAGATATGGTTAAATGAACCTACACGAATAAATTAATATTTAATTAATTAAATATTAAATATTAATTTTTATGCTAAAATTCAAATAGTCTAGAATTCCACTAAACTCCTAAAATAGGTTAGGAATCCTATTCTAGGACCAATAGAGTGGTTAGAAAAATTATCTGAGGTCATTTTCTAGGGGAATGATCAATTTACACATTACAAGAATTCAATAGCAAAAAATAAAATTTCTACTCAAATTCCCAGTCTGGAAAAACATAGGTCATTAAAACCTCCCCATAAAAAACTTTATCATCCCCAGTAAGCCTTATTGGTCAAAGAGAAACCATGATCTCATCCTAAGAATTTTCTTAATTATGATATCTCAACTTTCCAATGACCAGTCACTCAGCACCCAAAATCCTCTTACACGGGATACACTTAATTGTGACTAATCTGGTACTCCCCACTATAGGAATACCCTTATTATTATCTCATAGCTAAACTTCAAGATCAACAGACCATGGAAAATTTCAAATTTAAACTAAAAATTAGGTTCACTACCCTCAAACAGCCAATGGTACACTCCTCGCCATATGAATTACCTTATACCACTCCTTGAGTGCAACCTCAATAGGTTTCCTTTCTCAAACCGGGGAAGATATTTAAAAAGAAAAAAACTTGATGTAGATTCAATTCTCTCTCAGCATACTAAAGATGATGTCAATATAGAGAATGGTCATCTCTAATAATAAGCACACTAATATTTCATCGATATAAGTGTATATCTCTCCTGGACCACGCTCACATTAAATTGGATATACTAGCCTTTATCCAACTCTTGACACCACATCTCCCAAAAATTCATGTCCACGTCCAGCCATGGGTCAATCATACTATAATACCCAATTAATTTTTGATGTCTCCTCTACCATAGAGGTACATTCATCTTCTAACCAAAACTCTTGGGAAATTTTTCCCAAAGAAAGTATTTGAAACCATCGGTCCTCATCTCACACTCGTACACTCATCGATTTACAATTTAAACAATACCACACATATAATATGTGTACCTTCATCACCTGACTCATGATTTTGAAATTCATCCAACATAAGGCTAAACTGACTGTTCTACAAAACACATCAGTCTCAATAATCTAGAATCTACCTTGTAAATACTCTTTAAAATCATGTACCTCACATGTGCCATGATTTATTCCATGACTTCCTATCACCCGGCATCCTTCCAATCATGAGAATCTACCTGAAATTTGAATATGTTAGTAATAGAAGAAACATTACACAATAGGGCTAGGAAACTGAACAATCCTTTCCATTGAATCCAATCATAATACCTAATCACCTTGGGTACTTCATCAAAATCCAAAGGTGTCAACATTTCTATACCACAAAACCTGATTACTAAATTTGAATCGGTATCAATTGATCATATAACCTATCTCATAGCCTAAAATGAATCCATAAACCTATGTAATCCCATCTCATGTAGGTTTTCCTAAATCAAACAAAATATCAACCTATAAGGGTCTGAGTCAAAACTAGGGAACTCTAGGTCCCCCACCTAGACCAACTGATCAAGTCTCACAAAAAGTTCACTAGGTATAACCACCCAGATCAAAGATCAAACCTCTATAAGGGGGGTAAAGATAACATAGACCTATGAGGGTTAGAACTGTCAACATCATCCTACAAGGGCCCTGATCCTCACTAAGCATCCTTATAATAAACTACTCCCTGGAGGTTGGGATATAACATAGAAAGAACAGTGAACTGACACTCACTAGAAATCCGTATATAGTAATACCCCCTCGAGGTTTGGTTCACTAAAAATGTTTTGGTACCTATCGATATCGTACTTAGCGATCTGACTAGATAACCATAATCAAAGGCATCAACTACCAAAGTTTACCTATGAGGGCCAATAGTACTCACACAACATCAAATAAATGATCTATGTTATACCACACATATGGATCGGTTAAGTATAATTTCATTCCAAGCTATATGTGAAAAAATATATAGGTTGTAACTAACACTTTAAATAACTGAACCTATAAAACAAAACCCTACAAGGGGTCCAATGCATGAGAATCATGTGCCCTACTGACCTACTAAGGTCATTGCACCATTCATGCATGAGGACTGAGCCATTAGCCTCACCATTAATATCTCATCATAGATCCACTTATCCTACCATCAGAAGGATATATATATATATATGGGTTAATTGAGTATAATTCCACTAAAAACCTATACATAAAAACCATTTGGGTTATTTTGGACAATTTAACCAATTATCCCATGTCATCAGTAATAATCACATAGTATCAAGCCTATATATTGTGAATCCTATATGCCAAATATGATGCATGAGACACCTCTTTCCTTTGTCGTACAAGAGTCAAAATCAATCACTATCCTCTTTCCAATGGCCAAGAGATATAAATACATAATAAATCATAACATCTACACAACATGTGTGTCGCTCAAGGAAAAAACATATACAACTGTAACATCACAGATTAGAACATCAATTCCATATCCCTAGTAATCAAGAAATCTTACCAAAACAAGTTTTCTTGATACACTAGTCTGATATCCATCACAAGTTCTAACATGTTCCTAATACTCCTTTCTACTATATATCAAATAGTAAATCAATAGGAAATGAACACCTCTAATACCAATTTTTAATGTCCTGACCCAGATTCCACTAAACCAATGCTCTGATCTAGTTCACCATGAGTAATGAATTGCACCTCTCCACTTTCCAGAGGCTACTGACTAGTATAGAGGGACTAGGGTGTGTTCATGGAGAGATTATTCCCTCATATCAAAGTAAATATAGTGGAAATAACTAGATATCATCTAAATCAGTAAATAAATAGAGTATAGAAGTAGTAAATAACTGAAATAGAACATGCTATAATAATAAACGAAATGTTATAAAATCTTGAACATCCATGTCATACATAAAATGATGGTCACCCACTAGGCAAACCATACATACAGGAGTACATAAAGGAATCATAAATAAAAGTACATGGCTCTACTAATAACTCTAATCTAGAACACATACCTATCCTCCAAGACACTTCCAAACTTCTCTGAACTAATCATAAGAATCTACATGATCATCTCTACTCGATCATGAAAACCTGGGCCTCATCCCTATTTATCATGAAATCATTGATCAACCTGAAAAGAAGACATAAGGTCTTCATACAAACCAAGGTAAATGTAAAGGGGTGAGAAATAATATCAGTAGTCCACCCCAATGATGAACCTATAAATATACTATCATAAGTGCATGCTCATGTAATATTCTCAGCATAGTTGAGACACAACTGGAAATGATAGATAAAATAAATAACATGAAACCACAATCGATAATCGGGTCTGTGATTCCGACCAACTGGGTAATGTGTATTCAGGTATATATATATATTTATATGTGTATATATATATCACCATAAATATATATATAGATAAATATTTTTATACATGAGTAAGGTGAAAAATAATATAAAATAGTAGTATTCAATCATTGGGTATGTAATCCCGATTGTATAGACATCCTAAAAATGTTATTGAGCTAGATGTCCTATCACTCAATCCATGTATAATTATGTCAATCCATGGGTTCATAATCCTGATTGAAAATACCTACTTCATTCAGTTTAGGAAATTTCTCTAAGAAAGATTTGTCACCATAGGGGGATACATATCCTAACCCTAGGTTCACTTGTACTCGCCTCCAATCATTGTAATGAATGGTGTCATATACCAACAAACATAATGTAAATATGGTACTGATATGGATTTCATGCCATTCTCTCCATGTAAATCCACTTCGATATCTGATCCCCAGGTCCCAATTCATAGGTGATCGTGACATTACGACTTAGATAATTCCCTAAGGGGGTTACCCTTAGGTGATCTGTAAATGGAATGACCTCCTGATCCAAGTATATGATCGATATATGATCAATAGAAGAGTTTCACTGGTGCATCCAACTGGACCTATGGGACATCCTAGGTGTTTCTCGGGAGAGTATAATCATCCATGAGTATATTAAAAAATGTTGAGTGTCATTTCCAACATCCAATCATGAAATGCTAAACATCCAGATCCCAGGAAGTATGTTTGAGCATCCTGATCATGTGTCAAATTGAGGAGAGCATAATAATACTCATCACATAATAAATAAATGAGAGTAGAATCATCCTCAACATGAAAAAAATCAAGGATATCATAATCATTCTCATATTGTAACAAATTGAGGATATCAGAATCATCCTCATCATGCAACAAATAGAGGAGAGAAGAATCATCCTCACCAAGTATCTAAAGAGGGATGTGAAGGAAATGCAAACATATATGGATCAAAATCCAGATACCAGGTCATAGGAAACACATCTTGGTATCCCAATAAACAAATAAGAAGGATCTTAGGAAGTATTTCTATGAATAACTGAACCCAAAAAACTAGGAGTCAGTTCAATATGAACATGATGTGTCATTTTAAACAAAAACATGCACTGATAAACTACACATCATGTCTCATACATAGGATCGAATTCGATTAAGGATTTGAAAAACTAGCTACTTCAAAAAACATTTCATCTGTTAAAATTTGTTACCTAAAAATTTTAAATCAAGACGTAGGGTGAGCATAAGTATGCCCAGTAAGGGGTTTTAAAATAAACTAATGTAACTTTTGAAAACATTCCTCAAAACTTTCCATAGAGCATTTCTCTTAAAGAAAACTGTAACACATGTAACATATCATAAGAGTTCTCAATTAAGAATATATCAACTGAATTACAAGGATACATGATTCAATTAAAGTCATTCACATTTGGAGTAATAAATAAAATACGTTATAAACATGTATGACATATAAACATTTAAGCATAAATTTAATATCTAAGAGTAATGATTAATCAGAGTTGCGCATGAAGGAAACAACATCAATTTCATATATTGGATACTAATTCACTGATTGTTAAACGCAATTCATGCCCTAAAATTTTACTTTTCTGATACTCATAAGTACTGGATCTTAACCTTGGATATTCTACTAGTCAAATATCTATTAGGTTAATTAATTATCATAAGCATAATGTTGGAATGTAAAATGTCAGACTTCTGTGTCAAGGCCTCGAGCCAAGACCTAGGGCTAACTGTAACTGGACCCCAACCTAGAGAGCATCTGTAACCGGACTCCATCCCGGAGAGCATCTATAACCAAACTCCAACCCAGAGAGCATCTGTAACCAGACTCCAACCTGGAGGTCTTACTTTTACCGGTCCCTAGCCCAGAACATAATAGTCCAATACACTCCTCATATGCCAAATAGGGTTGTATATTCAAAATGTCCCATACCATTTTGAATATTAAATTACTCATTTCCAATTATTCAAAGTGTTTCATACCACTTTGGATAATTTCATACATAACTGGTCATAGTAGTAGAATTTTATCCTCAAGCATTTACATATTTTATAAGGTGAGACATGCATCTAAATGTTTAAAAAAAATGAGCTAACAATTATATGATTGTCATTAAATGGTAAGAAGAAAATAAGATTATGGCATGTAAATTGACATCCAAGGTACTCAAAAAAAGACTTTGTCACATGCAATGTTATTCTTATAATTATAAAACCTTATTACCCAATTAATCAAAAATGTAAACCAAACATTTCATGTAGGGTTTTAAGCTTGCAGATGTTAAATCATTCAATGCTGATAAGACTTTGTATATCATAGAATAATGTATATAATAGAAATAATGAATCTTTACCATAATCAACATCATTTAAAATATAAGAAAATAAGTGACTCATAAATGTGGATATAAGTTTTGAATAACACAACATTTCTTATGTTTTAAATCTCTACTAAAACATCGAGACTCATGGTACAAAGACCTCATGAACTGGGTATAATATTGAACATATATGTCACTATAAATATAAATTTGAATTTATATATACATGTGTACAAAGTATATAATTGCTTATATAAAAATTTAACATGAAAATATTACACTTGAATTTTAAATTTTTATCTTGCAATCTTTTCAAAACTTGGTGGATTGGGTAATTGTGGGTCTCTACCTGAAACCGAGAAACCACGTCAATACCTATGTATACATAAACTGAAGTACATATATCATATATATGTTTATATATATATATATATATTCAAAACAAAAAAACAAGGAAAAATATAACCCTTACATTAAAACCAGGGGGAGGAGAACTCGAGGAAGGTTGGTTGGGACTTGCTGGAGGCTTGAGCGGGGAGAATAACTGAGAGTTCTTTGGGTGAAAACGGTTACTTATATACTAAAAAGCACACAAACAATTAATGAAAAAAAGTACTCCCCTTGCGGTGCATTAAATGGATGGTTTTGTGATTATAGTAAAGGGGAAATATGAAGTGTCCACCAGCGGTCAGTGGTGAAGAAAAAGAGATGGTGCAATAGGTGTAGGGTTACTGGTGTAAACCCACATGAAGAAGAAGAAGACAACGTGGAAAGAGGGAAAACCTGAGATATATTGGACGGCTCGGATTACTCTGAGATAGATTGAGCGGCCCTATTTCAAAATGGAATTTTAAAACACACGGACAACCGAGATTAGATCTGTGGTAGATTGAACATCATACAAAAATGCGGTGGAAATCCACATTTGCTGAAGGTCGAGAGTGGGATCGGAATCGGAGGGCCAGATCGCGCGTGATGTGATCCAATGGCCCAGATAGCGTTTCTCCAGATAAAACACATCCCACATCGAAACGGAGAGTTGTGTTTGCCTTTTTTATATGCCTGATCCTCCTATCCAAAGCTCAGAAAACACACAGCACACACAAAGGGGCCCTATACATGGTCTCCTGCCCCCTCGCAGGCCTTGGCCTACCTATGCCCCGCCGCGACCTCATGCTTGTGATGGTGCGCTCATGCGCTTCTGATCCTGTGCATCCATTGGAGAACCTCTGCCCAAGCTTGGGCCGGCCTTGGCTTGGGCTGAGGGCTAGGCTCAGCCACTTAGTGTGAGCTGCCTCCCTCGGCATAACTATAAAGGGCTGGGCCTAGTGGGCCTATTTTTTATAAAATCCCACAATCAAACATATAAATTCTTAAAGAAGAGAATTAATACATTTATTATAACTATAATGAAATTATCTTCTTAAACATGGATTTTATTAAACATTAGGATGTTAATTAAACTTTTTCTTAGTTAAAAGTATCTCTAAAATTGTAAACACCAAACTTTTAAGATAAAAGTTATAAAATGAGATTTAATAAACCTACATGATAATTGTTATACTAGTATTATATAAAACGTAGTTTAATCAAAAACATAATTTAATTCGAAAAATTTAAACATAGTTTATAACACTTTTTAAGAAATGAAAATCATTACATTGTATTTGAAATATTTGCAAAGTGTTTTGAACTCCTTAATACTTCTCAAAATCACCTAAGTGTAATTCAAAGTATTAAACCTTATCCTTTTAGAGTTCATAAATAGTGGTTATATTATAACTTTAATTATAACTTAAATATTTGGAAACTAATTAATAATTAAATATATATATATATTAATTATCCTATCAAAGTCCAAAAGCTATAATTATGGTTGTTAGCTTTGAATGGTCACCAGAGAAACAATTGGGTTGATTCCCTATAAAACCCTATCTTGGGGTGTATTAGGCTTAAAGAAAGTGACAAGTATAGTGCTTTTTATACCCCTGATGATCAGTAAGGTATTCATGATCATGGGGGTGTTGTTCTTCATTTTCACTGACCCAGAGAATCTCCTTTATTTACCGTGTCTTGTTGTCTTTGTAGGGGGTCTTCCTGTAGTTCTGTTAGAGTTTTTATTAGGAATTTTTGGGTAGGATGGTTCCTTGTAATCTTGAAACATTGTAAACACTAAAGTTTTATTTTTATTATGAAAATCCTTGTGTCCATTTTTGTGTTTTACTCAATTTCATTCCAATATAAATTAAAACCATGTTATTAATTTCTCATGAGAAATAAGTTTTGTTTAGTTGTTATGAAATTCAAACAAAATGAAAACATAAACTTATCAATACATGAGGTATAAGTTTTTGGGGTGTTACATTATCCCCCCCCCCTATGAAGAATTGTGTCCTCACATTTCATTTCATATAACCATAAAGGTTCTCTGATGTTCTCACCACATCCCCCATCGTAGAGGATCCTCAGGTGCGTTCAGCGGAAAAATAAAATTGCTGCTCAACTCCTCTAGTTCTCTGACCCAGACACACCTCGTATAGAAGGGGTTGAACTCTTGAATCGAACACTTATGCTTACAGAGGGAGGCTCGAATGGTAGAAAGTTTAGAAATGTCTGAATGGACCAACTCACGAAGAACTCATCGAACTATGTCTCGATCGAGAACATCTAAGTTATAGACATTGTCGTATAGGCTAAAACTGAGGAGTTGGTACATGTACACCGCACAAAGGTTTCCCTCCAAAATAGCCTCTTGAAATTTTACCCTGGCCGTGTAGTTCCAGCCTAGGGTGAAACATAGAAAAATACCTTCATGGTATTTTACTCTTCGCCTATACTCAGCCAGTTGGGTCATGGCTCTGCGGTAGTAAATGGAAGCATTTCCTTGACAGGTGCAGAGAATATCTAGACTATTTGAAACTTTATATATTTTTTTGCATGTTATTCGCATTTTTGTGAAGGTATGATACTCTTCTTCACAGTTTTTGATTGCAATAATCTCCAGTATCACAATAGGAATAGATAACATGTCGGTTTGTTCTTCCATCTAAAAATTTAATGTGAAATTTCAATCGGTGAAACCTATTCAGAAACATAAACATAGACAAGATAGAAGAAATAAAGAAGGTATAAAAAATTGTGTTCTCATATCACCACTTGTTCATAAAAAGGTGGAGGCTAATGGTTTTCCCAGTTCCCTAATACATGAATCCCAAAAACTAGTTCAAAACTTTCAATCTTCCTAAACCATATGCAACCTGAGAAATCTGGTTCGATATCATGGGAGAACTTATGTTATATCCATAGTATAACATGAGGGGTGTATAGCTGAGAGACATCAGTATGCACTTGATGTCTATACACTGATTGGGAGGCTTCATATTCAATAACTTCAAAGTCCATTACTTGACCAAAATGGCCATAGGACAAGACTTGACACATATACACCGCACAGAGGTCTCCCGCTGCTGCAGATTCTTGGAAGGCTGTGAGGGACTAGATGCCTTCCGCTGCGGTGGATCATCTAAAAATTCCCTCATAGTACCTTCCCCGTTGTGTGTAGGATGGAAATTGAGCTTGCATCAAAAAATATGTAATCCATACCCGCTCTTCGGTGGAGTTGAAGTACTCGGGGAGAATTGGATATATCACAGAGATGTTTTCATGACATACAAATATGGGCATATTTTATAAAATTTTCATGGCTGGCCATTGAAATTATGGTTTCTTGGGCCTCATTGGGAAGAAACAGAAAACTAGTACCTTTATTTTCCATCTAAAAATTAGAAAACTTCGCATTTATTAATGCTTAAGAAAAAAATTTCAGTTCTGGTTTTCCAGAGTTATCCAAACCGAATCCTTTGAAACCAACTATGAAGACCCGAACCCAAAAAACTAGGATTTGGTTCCTTCTGAACATGATGTGTCATTTTAAACAAAAACATGCACTGATAAACTACACATCATGTCCCATATAGAAGATTGAATTCGACTCAGGCTCGGAGAAACCAGCTACTTCAAAAAACGTTTCATCTGGTAAAAGTTGTTACCTAAAAAATTTAAATCAAGATGTAGGGTGAGCATAAGTATGACCAGTAAGGGGTTTTAAACAAACTAGTGTAACTTTTGAAAACATTCCTTAAAACTTTCCATAGAGAATTTCTCTTAAAGAAAACTATAACACGTGTAACATATCATACGAGTGCTCAATTAAGAATATACCAACAGAATTACAAGGATACATGATTCAATTAAAGGCATGCTCATTTGGAGTAATAAGTAAAATGCGTTCTAAACATGTATGACATATGAACATTTAAGCATAAATTGAATAGATAAGAGTAATGATTAATCAGAGTTGTGTGTGAAGGAAACAACTTTAATTTCATATATTGGATACTAATTCACTGAGTGTTAAACAAAAGTCATGCCCTAAAATTTTACTTTTCTGATACTCATAAGTACTGGCTCTTAACCTTGGATATTCTACTAGTCAAATATCTATTAGGTTAATTAATTATCATAAGCATAATGTTGGAATGTAAAATGTCGGACTTCTATGTCAAGGCCTTGAGCCAAGACCTAGGGCTAACTATAACCAGACCCCAACCCAGAGATAATTTGTAACCAGACTCCATCCCGAAGAGCATCTCTAACCGAAATCTAACCTAGAGATCATCTGTAACTGGACTCCAACCCAGAGGTATTACTTTTACCGGTCCCCAACCCGAAAAATACTAATCCAATACACTCCTCATATTCCAAATAGGG
Source organism: Viscum album (assembly GCA_963277665.1). Lineage (NCBI taxonomy): Eukaryota > Viridiplantae > Streptophyta > Magnoliopsida > Santalales > Viscaceae > Viscum > Viscum album. The sequence continues at coordinate 449,778,661 of OY728160.1, forward strand.
ATGTATATTCAAAATGTTCCATACACTTTTGAATATTAAATTACTAATTTCCAATTATTCAAAGTGTCCCATGCCACTTTGGATAATTTCATACATAACTGGTCATAGTAGTTGAATTTTATCCTCAAACATTTACATATTTTATAAGGTGATACATGCATCTAGATGTTTAAAAAACGAGCTAACAATTATATGATTGTCATTAAATGGTAAGAAGAAAGGTAGATTATGGCACGTACATTGACCTCCAAGGTACTCAAAAAAAGACTTTGTCACATGTAATGTTATTCTTATAATTATAAAACCTTATTACCCAATTAATTAAAAAGTTAAAACAAACATTTCATGTAGGGTTTTAATATTGCAGATTCTAAATCATTCAATGCTGATAAGCCTTTGTATATCAAAGAATAATGTACATAATAGAAAGCATGAATCTTTACCATAATCAAAATCATTTAAAATATAAGAAAATAAGTGACTCATAAATTTGGATATAATTTTTGAATAACACAACATTTATTATGTTTTAAATCTCTACTAAAACATCAAGACTCATGGTACAAAGACCTCAAGAACTAGGTATAATACCGAACATATATGTCACTATACATATAAATGTGAATTTATATATACATGTGTACAAAGTATATAATTACTTATATATAAATTTTACATGAAAATACCACACTTGCATTTGGAAATTTTTATCTTAAAATCTTTTCAGAATTTGGTGTATTGGGTAATTGTGGGTATCTACTTGAAACTGGGAGACCATGTCAATACCTATGTATATATAAACCGAAGTACATATATCGTATATATGTATATATATATATTCAAAACAACAAAATAAGGAAAAATATAACCCTTACATTAAAACTAAGGGGAGGAGAACTCGAGGAAGGTTGGCTGGGACTTGCTGGAGGCTTGAGCGGGGAGAAGAACTGAGAGTTCTTTGGGTGCAACTGGTTACTTATATACTAAACACAAACAATTAATGAAAAAACATACTCCCCTTGTGGTGAATTAAATGGATGGTTTTGTTCTTGTAGTAAAGGGGAAATAGGAAGGGTCCACCAATGGTCAGTGGTGAAGAAAAAGAGATGGTATAATAGGTGTAGGGTTACTGGTGTAAACCCACGTGAAGAAGAAGAAGACAACGCCGAAAGAGGGAAAATTAGAGATATATTGGATGGCTCGGATTACAAAGAGATAGATCAAGTGTCCCTGGTTTGACGTGGAATTTTAAAAGACATAGACAGTCGAGATTATATCTGTGGTAGATCAAACGGAGTACAAAAATGCGGTGGAAATCCTCATTTGTTGAAGGTCGAGAGAGGGATCGGAATCGGCGGTCCAGATCACACGCGACGTGATCCAATGGCCCAGATCACGTTTCACCTAAAAAAACATGTCCCACATCGAAATGGAGAGTTGTTTTTGCCTCATTTATAAGCCTGAGCCTCCTATCCACAGCTCAGAAAACACACATCACACACAAAGGGGGCCTTATACACGGGCTCCCACCCCCTTGTAGGCCTTGGCATACTTATGCTCCATCGCAGCCTCCCACCCATGATGGTGCGCCCATGCGCTCCTGCTCCCGTACGCCCTTCAGGGAACCTCTGCCCAAACTCAGGCCAGCCTTGGCTTGGGCTGATGGTTAGGCTCATCCACTTAGTGTGAGTTGCCTCCCTTATCCTAGCTATAAAGGGTTGGTCCTAGCAGGCCTATTTTTTATAAAATCCCACAATCAAACTTATAAAGTCTTAAAGAAGAGAAGTAATACATTTATTATAACTATAAAGAAACTATCTTCTTAAACATGGATTTTACTAAACATTAGGGTGTTAATTAAACTTTTTCTTAGTTAAAAGTATCTCAAAATTGTAAACACCAAAATTTTAACATAAAAGTCATAAAATGAGATTTAATAAACCTACATGATAATTCTTATACTAGTGTTATAGAAAACGTAGTTTAATCAAAAACATAATTTAATTCAAAGAATTTAAACATAGTTTATAACACTGTTTAAGAAAGTAAAATCATTACATTGTATTTGAAATATTTGCAAAGTGTTTTGAATTCCTTAATACTTGTCAAAATCACCTAAGTGTAATTTGAAGTATTAAACCATATCCTTTTAGATTTTATAAATGGTGGTTATATTATAATTTTAATTATAACTTAAATATTTGGAAACTAATTAATACTTAAATATATATATATTTATTTATTTATTTATTTATTTAATTATCCTATCAAAGTCCAAAGGCTGTAATTATGGATGTTAGATTTCAATGGTCACCAGAGCAACGGTCGGGTTGATTCCCTATAAAACCATGTATTGGGGTGTCTTAGGCTTAATGAAAGTGACAAGGATGATGCTTGTTATACCCCTGATGATCAGTATGGTCTTCATGATCATGGTGGTTTTGTTCTTTATTTTCACTGACCCGAAGGATCTCCTTTATTTACTGTGTCTTATTGTCTTTGTATGGGGCATTCCCGTAGTTCTGTTAGGGTTTTTATTAGTAATTTTTGGGTAGGATGTTTCCTTGGGATCTTGACAAATTGTAAACACTACGGTGTTATTTTTATTATGAAAATACTTGTGTCTGTTTGTGTGTTTTAATCAGTTGCATTCCAATATAAATTAAAACCATATTATTACTTTCTCATGAGAAACAAGTTTTGTTTAGTTGTTATGAAATTAAAAAAAAATGAAAACATAAAAATATCAATACATGAGGTACAAGTTTTTGGGGTGTTAAAATTTTTGGGCATCTCAAAGATAAATTTCTCATCATTTCAGACACATCATCCACAAACCAGGAATCACCTCTAGCTATCATAGTTTCATCAATAGCAACCATGTAAAAGCATAAATAAAAAGGGTGGGTGTTTGAATGCCTATACCCACCACTACTTCCATAGCCATGTGGGATCAAATGTTCAGTTTGGGTTCTATGGTGACACTTGCTACCATCTCTACCCAAATTCCCAACACACTAGCTCAGTTTTGGTCAAAAGTCAAGGCACCCATTAGCCCCATCAGGTCAAAACACTGGAGAGGCATCCTACTTGGTATCCTCAAGGTATAAACATAAGTAAAGTAATCCTAATAGATATTCTCATCTATGAAGGTAATAGTATGAATCCTATATGGTATCCTCTGATAATAATTAAATAGAGGCATCCTATATGGGATTATCATAACGATACATAGGAAGATGTATCCTACATGGGACCCTCAGTAAAAGTGTACGTAGGTAGAGATATCATACATGGGATCCTCAAAATTATTAAGTAGGTAAAGGGATCTTACAAGGTATTACCTAGGTCATCATATAAGAGAATAAATTCCTTTGGGTACCCTCGGTAATAGTAATAAGATAGAGGCATCCTACATCGGATCCTCTGGGTCAAAAAGATAAGATCGCCTCTTGGACCAAAAGGAAAACTCATTGAACAATAGACTGGAGAGATGTCTCATGGCCCCCCTCAGATCAAGGTTCTCACTCTTAGGAGATAGATTCGATTACCATAGTAAAAACCTCTCTATTTAGTAAAAATCCAAAAATGCCTCTTGGGAGTCCTCAAATCACATCAAGGGTTTCCCCATCATGATTTACATAGAAAGATACTCAAAATGAACTACTCGTGTGTCTAATTATGACTCCATGTCATAAATATATAAAAAACCTACAAATAGGTAGCATGGGGGAAGTACACTGTGTGTATACCCTAATACAGAGAGTGTACTCCCAAATCCCCACTTGGGTGTGTACTCTAGACGGTCTTAGCATGTAAAAACCCATGTATATGGAATGTTGATCATGTATATGGAATTTATCATACACGTAGTACCTTCCCTTATACCTCACATGTCCTTACTATGTACTTCACTTGGCTATGTACTTCTATATAGTGTATGACCCACACGAGATCTGACCATGTACTCTTCATAGCCATGTACCCCTACACAGGTTGTTTGGTTGGGTACTTAGCTACACAGATGAGTACTAGTACATAGTGTGTATACCCCATACACATTATGTACTTATAAAATGGTCTTCTTCCCCGAATAGGAAGAACACATGGTGTGTACCCCTGAACTACATGCCATGTGATCGGGATTTCTGAATGAGAAACCCATCAAATCAGTCGTAAACCCCATTTTTATCCCCAAAAGCTATATATTGACTCTAAATGGGTCCTAATAAGTTGTAATAGGGGTTTAAAACTAGAAAATGGTTAATCTATAGTGATATATGGCAAAACTTAAAAATATCTTACATTTGGGAAGAATCCGTCGAAGCTTCGCCCATTTCTGAGATCAATGACTACCGCATGATGATCTGGATCCTCCCAAGATATATGGAGGTACCACACTTCCTATCCCTCTCTATTTATCTCTAACTATTCCTTTCTCTCTCATTACATATGAATCCCAAAGGGGGGAATACATGAGATTCTAGGGGAGAAAAAATAAAATAAAAGGGAAAAGAAAAATAAAAATAAAAAGGGGCCTGGGCCTGGTGCCCAACATGAGTTTATGCCTCGCCTAGGTAAAACTCTATATTCTAGAATAAATGGATAATATAGAATCTCAATACAATAATCCATTAAAATTATATGGTCGAACAAACCTATGTGAATAAATTAATATTTAATTAAATAATTATTAATTATTAATTATTCTACTAAAATTTGAACGGTTCAGAATTCCAGCAAACTTCTATCCTAGGGTAAACACCCTAATATAGGACCGACATAGTGGTACAAAAAAATATCTGAGATCATATTATAGGGTTTAATGACCATTTTACCCCTTTCAAGCATCCGATAGAAAAAATTCAATTTTTTTTTAAAATTCCCAGTCCAAAAAAACACGGGTCCTTACAATATAAATAAGAGGAGGATCTCATTAATCATACTATTCATCAAATAAATTTGAGATCATATCTCTAATCTCTCCCACATCCTAGAGAGATAAGTGAAAAATCTAATTTTTCAATCCAAGTTCTCTTTCATATATTAAAAGATCGATGTTGTGGTGATCGCTATTACGTTGAAGGCATCATTTAATCTTCGTGCTAGCACCCGAATATTAATGATCAATGTTCCCAAAGACTTTAAAATCATTTGTGTATGATCTAGATAGATCCAAAGTTAATTACTTTGAGAAAAAGTCATTAGGGATATGTGTGTATAGAACGCACCTTCAAATCGAAGATATTAGTTGTTCAATTAAATTTTTTTCTTAAATTATTTCACATGAGAACCACAGCCTTTTCTTGGGCTATGCGATGTTGGAGGCAGTATTATTATGTCGATCCGGTGATAAAAATTTTAAAATCTAGCCCATATGCTTCTGTTGTGTTCCCCAGTACTAATAATTTTTTATCAAAAGAATTGTGTGATTGTTTAATCTAATAAAAAAATATATTTGAAATAAATTCATGTAGAGGGAATTGTAACATTCCCATCACACCAAAATAGGTTTTGATCAAATCACAGATGACCAATTTGTGATCATATAAAGTTTTAAATTAGACCAAAAATTATTTTATAGGTAATTAAAAATTGAAGAACATATATTCATATATGTTAATTTTTTCTCAAGGTAATGAGTGGTGGAAAAATTCAGACATTCTCATGTTTGGGCTAGGTTATAGAAATGTCTTGGATGTTGGAACAATACCCAATGATAGCTAAATAAATTCTAAAAAATAATGGAATTTCAAAAAAAAATCCAAATCCTATTATAGGATTTTGGAAAGACCAAAAATATTCTAAATGGGGATGATTTTGTCTGCTTCTAAACAAAAAACTATAAAAAAAAAGAGGAAAGAAGTGGGGGTGGCGCTATTCAAGCAACAAAAAGAACAAAATATATTTTTTTAACGGGGTATTTTACCATTCTGTGTATTTTCCTAGCCCCCCAAAAAAATTTGGGGGGGGGGGGTTAACTCAACCGCTTGAGAGAACATTAAATATATATATATATATATATATATTAATTTTTTTAAATGAAGGGTGTTAATGCTACCCTCCCCATCCCCACTTCCCTATTTCCCTACACCGCGTGAAGGGTTTTTGCCTCCAGTCGGTCCAGCAGTCAAACTAAGTCATCCCTCCTGACCCCATCCAAGCCTGGAAATGGATCGAAACCCATTTTAAGGGGTTTATGGGCCACCCAGGGGACAGAAAACTATTATAAATTTTTTTAATTTTAAAAAAAAATCGGGGTTGTGTGATTAATATTTTATGAATTAAAATTAGGTAAAATTAGTTAAATTAATTTAAAATGTCCTCAAATAGATGTTATTGTAAAATTAATTTTATATCACATGTTTATTACCTCTAACCAATGTATATATAGAATTTAATTTATTTAATTTATTATTGTAATTGTGTGTGATGATTTTAATAATTAATTTTTTTTATGGTCTTTGCATCATCTTTCCTTGCTTTATATATATAAGGTTCCATGTGTCTATATGTATTATTCATCATGTATTTTGTGCTTTCTCAATACTGTAAAGGTGAAAGCTAGCTTAAGTGAATCAATCTGTCTTTATCTATAATTTGGGTATTGGATATAAAATGTGGATCACACATTTTTATTCACATTCATGAACCAAATAGATTCTATAATATTGATAATGGTGAGGGGGTCTCCAGGATGTAAATGGTGCGAGACTAGTAGCCTTGGAATTGAGATATTTCATCTTACTTTGCCTTGTGTTTTGGTTCTTATATTAAATAATCATTATTATATACCTTTAGTAACCAAAAATATAATATCAGTATTGATTTTGGATACCATGGTATTTTATTTCAAGTTTGTAAATAAATTTATTCTCTTTTATAATGATAACATATGTTATCATATGGAATATATTAACAGTATCTTGTATATACTTAAACTTAAAAACTCCTATATTAGATATAAATGAAAAAATAGCATATATGACTCATATAATACCCACCCATGGAACTTTATTCTTATTAATGTAAATGAAAATCGTTTACATAAGTTATATCAAGAAACAAAAGCAGATGGGCTTGGGATTTAAAAATTTTATCATCAAATCAATGTAACAACATTATCTATGGTGATGTGTATCCTAATAAAATGATGAGGATCTCACATGAAATAATTTAAGTACAAAAAATTTAATCAAACAATTACCTAATTTTATTTAAAGATGTTTTTGAAAACTACACATCATTGGAAACCATTGCTTGAAGGAAACAATGTTAGATTCCTATAGACCATCCATACACACTTAGAAAGTCTTTGGTAATGTCAATCATTGATATCTGTGTGTTATAATGGAGATTCAATGAAGCCTTAAATATCCCGACAATCACCACAACACCAATCCTTCAATCCATGAAATAAAAATTGGATTGATAACTTGGGTCAGTTTATTCTCTCTTTAGGATATGGGAGAGATGAGAGATAGGCTCTCAAATTTGAGTGATGAATAGTTCACTGAATCTGTTCCTCATCTTTTTTATATATTGAGGTATAAAATACCCAAAAATGGCTCCCCAACCCTCGAATATAGATTACCCAATAAATAATCCAAAAAATACATGTTATAACCAACCAACTATGTCATAAAAAACATTTATATTTTTATTTATTATTTGTAATATAATAAATATATCACATGATAAAAGTGATTCATTGACTCGACTCATTATTCTCAAAAAATATTAAATGAACCTTGAATATTAAAATAGTGTTTTTTTGTTAATATTTTCTCATGTATTCAATTAAATACTAGAAAATAAGTTAAATAAATAAATTCAACTTCAATAATTATATACAAAAATAATAATTAATTAATTTATTCCTTGGTGATCATTTATACACAGACATCTTCCAAACCCCATGATTGGTCCCACCATGTCCTATACTCCTATTCTTTATAATAAGTCAGAATTTTGAATATGCTATGTGTGTGACCATCTAGACCATTATATCGATAGTAGTGAATATTATTCACAAACCAAGAGTAGAGTCTAGTAGCCCATCAAGGCCCTTAGGTAGATAAGGAATAGTCATAAAAATGACAACCACCTAAGAACACACATCGTGTAATATAATCTCTTTGTCATGCGATATCTCATAAATTAGGATGAATACTTTGTGTCATCATCCATTCTTGATTTATTATTTATTGACCTCACTGGACGGACTCACCTTCTTCTACCATGGCCATGTATTTAATGAAGGAATTTCCATCCTAATCAACTGGGGCCAAGATATCACTTCCTTTCGTAAGTGAAAATTTATTTTTTGATTATTCAATCAATATTATACCACTAGTGTCATTCCCAATGAAATCTACATCATCACATCATAAATATCATAGTTTTTGTCTTAAATTAAAGTATGTAATCAAATATTATACATTGATAATAATATCAATTCAGGATACCATTACACTTATTTGAAGATAGGGACTACCAATGACACATAAAACATGTGTTCTTCCCATTGGTGGTTCAAACCTCATTATCTGATCTACTTGATATCTCTAAGCGAAAACTTTATTATAAGATGTATCAATGTTTATGAGCCCCCATAACCTGATAGTCACACATCATATGTGTCCTATCAGCATGATTTATTTGGACCATAGTACATAAGTTTAAGACTACTATCATAGTATCTCTAGGTTCTCATTATATCCTAGTAACTACTATAACCTTTTGATATGATATGTAATGTATGGAAATTACCATATAAATAGTACATATAGAAGTAATAATGATATTATGGTAATATTAAACACATTTATATATAAAGATATATAAATGAAATGATAATTAAAGTACATAAAGGATTTGGGTCTAGGTAACTCACTCACAATAGTGAGCTCCACCAAATGGCTAGTGGACTTCCTGTGAGTCTGGCATCCTATCCATCGCCACTGATTAGTTAGTGTAGCTTGTTATTCTCCAATATTCACTAGGCCCCTTATAACCTTCATTAAATTATTTTAAGGGTATTCTAACTTATTTAAATGAAACCAACACATATATTAAGTCCTCATTAATATCACCAATGTCTCTTCACAAACTTTAAGAAGGATCATTAAATTCCATTTAATTATATCACTTGGTCCACTCAAAACAAGACTCTATATTCAATTTTCATAACTAAGAATCACTTAAATGAAACCATTAGAAAAAATATGAGTGTTTTTTATCTTAGAAAAATAATGAAAGATATATAGAGGTATAACAAATACAATAAGGTATCCAATGACTTGATTCAAAAATATAATGAATCATTAACTATGTTACATTTAGAACATGATATATTAGTTAATGATTTAATGAATATTGGAGTGGAAGTTGTATATGTAGAAACTTATCTTTTGGATTAGGTGTTAGTACAATTATCATTTTCAAAAAGATTTAATAAGGCTCATAAATAAGATTTTGGTTTTCAAAGAAAGGTAAAAATATTTAATAATGGTAAATTTCATGAGTTTAATTTTGATAAAGAAGGTATTATTAGATTTTTTTTTAATAGGTTATGTGTTCCAAATTATCTTTATTTAAAGAAATAATTATTGGTTGAAGGTTAGAACTCTCTATTTTTCATTCATCTTAGTAGAACTATGATGTACAGAGACCTTTAGAAATATTATTGGTGGTAAATAATGAAGAAATATATTTAAAATTTTACCATGAAATGTTTAACTTGTAAATAGGTGGAGCTTTAATAAAAATTATTGAAGGGGTTATTTTAGTAGTTATCAGTTTTTAAGTGGAAATGCGAGAATATATCCATGGATTTCATGATAGGATTAAAAAATAAATCTTGAGGTAATGATTTGATTTGGGTTATTATTGATCATTTAACTAAATCTAGGCATTTTATTCCTATTTGAGATATAATTCCTTTGGATCTACTTCTTAGAGTCTGTCTTAAAGAAATAGTCAGATTAGATGGAGTTCCCATATCTATTTTATTTGATCATGATCCTATATCTATATAAAATTAGAGGAAAGTTCTTAAAAAGTTGTTGTGTACTGATTTATTTTTCAATAAAACTTTTTACCCTCAGTATGATGGACCTTTAGAGAAGAAAATTAAAACTTTAGAGGATATGATCTAGACTTTCTCACTTGATTACCAGGGGAGTTGGGATCAACATCTTTTTTTGGTTGAATTTTCTTATAATAATATTTTTCATTATAGAAAAAAAATGTCACCATTTGAGGCATCATATGGAAAGCAGTGTTGGACTCCAACATGTTATGATAAAGTTGGTGAAAGAAATTTATTAAAACCAGAGTTGATAAAGGATATAGTTGAGAAGGTAAAGATAATTAATCACTATATGAGAGTATCTCAGAGAAAATAGTATAGTTATGTAGTCAATCAAAGGAAATATCTTTTCTTAAGGTATGAGACCATGATTTTCTTAAAATGACTCTTTAGAAAGGTATTATGAGTTTTGGTGGGAAAATAAAATTAATCTTTTGATTTATTATTCTATATGAAATTCTAGATAAAGTGATATTGGTTTTTTATCAAGTATACTTATCTATGATTTTATATCAGGTACATTATGTGTTTCACATTTTGTTATTAAGTAAATAAATACCTATTGTATCTCATGTTTTGATCCCTAAAGTAGTTCAGTTGTAGAGAATATTTCTTATTAGTAAAATCTAGTTAAAATTATATATCATAAATATCATGTGTTATGGAATAATATAACTCACCTAGTAAAAGTTTTATGGAAGAACCATATGACTGAATAATCAATATGGGAATCTGAAAATGTTATGAGTGAAAAGTATCTCTAATTATTTACCAATGAATAAAAGTGTGTAGTCAAAATTTCTTTTTGGGGGGAAAGAATATGAAAACTTAGGTTATGTTAACAATAAATCAATTTCATGACATATTAATATTAATTATTATATTTTATGGAGTCATATTCACTACAATAAATTTAAGTAAATTTTCAACCAAAAAATAAATAGTTTTATTTTAACCAAATATGTTTTCCAAGTACTATATGGTTTTATTTAAAATTTTAAATTCTAAATTTTAAAATTATAATTTTATTAAATGTTATTAATTTTTTATATTAAAATTTCAAAATTGTATTAGGGTTATATTTTTCATTTCTTAGAAATAGTTTATTTTTAGGTGAATAATGAAAAATACTAATTTTATAAATACTTTCACTTTTATGACATTATAATGATATAATAATGACTTGAAATTTTATGAAATATTTTTTTATAGAACAAATATATATTTAAGAATTAATATAATTCATTTAAAATATAATTTTGAACTTTGAAATCTATGTTTTACATTTTTGTAAATCTAAGTAATATTTTTATTCTAATAAAAACTAATTTTGGATCTTTTATTTTAATCAAGTATTCAAAAGGTTAATTTATTTTTTTGTTTTGGTTTAAAAGTAAAATAATTATAATTTTATTCAACGTGATCTAATTAATTCCATTTAAATAAACTTTATACTTTATTTTTATCTAAAATTATTTTTATGATTAAAAATGGAATTTTTCTAAAGATGGGTTTTCATTTAATTTTGTGAACTTATATTAAAAGTGATTTTTACCACTTATAGAAAATGAATATTATATAATAGATTACATATTTGGGATAAATATGTTCAAATTTTTTAATGATTTCAATTTCAATTATAGTCATAATTAATAGTTAACATGGTAAAAGTTTGATACCACTATAAACGTAAAAAGGGTTAATGAGGGGGGTTAAACTAAGAGATAAGGCTTCAAATATCTTTAAAAATTTTATAAATTTTATTGTTTGAGTGAATTTATACCTTAAAATATCTAATATTTTAAATTTGGTATCCTGGGATCTACTTTTCTTTATAAAAAATATTTATTATATTATAAAGTTCTTAATATTTACAAGGGTTCCATTATTCTCACGTATAAAAAGGCACCTACTCTTCTCAATTATCCACACAATTTTATCACTCTATATGACAACCTTGATCTTTTATTACCCAATTAAACATAATTTATTACATAAACTTCATTTTATACAACATATAAGATCTATAGGTCTAGTGTATTTGGGGATTAGGATCATTACATAACAACTTAAAACATGAAAAACAACATCTTTATTGAAAACTTCCTTTACATGACCACTACATTCCCTCGTACTTAGCATTGCATGGGATAACCTGAGCACATGCATAAGAAAAGGGTGAGCTATAAATCCTAGTAAGGTAATAATCATGGAATAACATGTGGAATACAATACATGTTATACAAAAGGCATGTCAATAGAGTAAAAGAGAATCATAAACATAAAGGCATGATAAATCATGATAATCATAACATGGAAATGCCGCAACAACACTTAACATGGAATTAGCATGAGCCAAGGATCATTGCACATGGAGAATGAGTAAACCCTCATTGCACATGAAGCACGATTAAACCCTCATTTCACTTGAATTATCATGAGTAAACAACCATTTCACATGACGTATCATGATACTATAATTTATCCAATGCATTGGAGTGCTATAAGGGTGCACCCTTCTTAAACATTTCATTTCATGCATAAGTGTGCCACATGGATCATAAAACATTGAATCATTCAACATAATCTTTTATTCCATGATAAAAAAATGTGGAATAAATACATGAAACTCTTTAAACAATAAGTAAATTTTCATAAAGTTGAATACCATTGATAGAGAAATGGGCATGGTATTCACTACACAATAACTTTGGCTTGGAAAAGCGCGGTGCAATTTCGGCAACATAACGGCGTGACTTAAGAACTCATAAAAATGGTTTATAAGAGAGAAAGGGGTGTCGTATAATATTTACATGACATGGAAAGTAAGGGGGTCATATAGACACATTTCCCAAAAAATGTAATGGAATTTAGATTCATGATACAAAAGAATTGCTTGAATGTAAATGAGGAGAGAGAAATTCCTTTCAGAATTTCGGCATACTAACGGGTGTACATGGGAGGAATTTAATGAGAGAAAAAGGGGTCTCCCATAATTAAAACATAAATAGGGAATTGTGGGGGAGGTTTTAAACCATACCCCAACATTTATAATTGAAATTAAAAGGGCATAACAACTTAAAGAATATTGGACAAAAATGAGAAAGGAAGAAAAACCCTTACATGGAAGTGTGCTTACAAAGGCTTGAGAGAGGCTTGAGAGAGGCTTATTGGGAGCTTGGGGAACCTTGGGAGGATTATAGAGAGAGGTGGGAAGAGTTTTGATGAACTCAAAAGGATTTTATTGAGGAGTAAGTGGGAGCTTGGGTGGGTTTATATAGGAAAGGTGAGGGAATTCTTTATTATTTAGGTTTGGGACATCTCACATTAAACTAATCCAAACCACAAACTATACCATGGTTTTTGCCCATGGATTTTGGAAAAGGTAAGTGGAAAAAAATATTTTATAAGTCCAAAGTCTTAACTTATTAAAATAATGGGGTTGCTTATGTGGAGGTGAGTCACACTCCCAAGGAAAACAATTTAAAAAGAAAAAATGTTTAATAAGTATTGAAGGGTCCACTAAAGAATTATAAAATAAATAAAACAAACCAAAAATCACATTATTTTAATTTTCAAACATATATTGGCCTAACATAAGGTTTATAGTATTTTATTACATCACTATTTGGTCATTATTATGTCATAAAACACATTATATATTTAAACGGTATTAAATGTTTACCTAAAAATTTGACTATCTCAGAAAATTATGAAAAAATCACCATTGGATAATTTCGATATCATAATTACAGAAATAATATTTATTTTATCTAAATAATTTTCTAAATATGTTAATTTTCACTTTTAAAATAAAAACCTACATTTATCGAAAATTCATGGGTTCTGACAAAAATGTCTTTCAATCCTTAATAAGAATTAAAATTGCATTCATAAAATTATACGATCATTTATATTTAATAAAAATTAATTTAATAACAATAATAATATATTATAAAAATATTATTTAATTCAAAAATCCATTAATTCAACAAAATATATTTCTTAGTTGAACATTAACTAAAAATACTATTTGTGCTTTAAAAACTATTTACAAGGTAACAATAATAAAATGAAAGTATATTCATTATTATATACAAAAAAATAATGTACATAACCATAGTGCTAAGGTCTTGTTACATAAACCCTTATAAAACCCGCATAAGACTGAAGAGTAAGGTGTGTGATGGTGACAGACTCTTGGAGTGGCTCGGATAACATTTCTCGGGTGGTAATCTCTATCAACTTCCACTTCTCTCGTAGGCAGTCTCACTCGAGCTTTAACATATTCAAGATCGGCTTGGGATTGGTCAAGATCAAAGACCAAAGATGCAACCACCTTTCTGAGCTCTTACAAATGGGCTTCCTTTGGGGCACGTCTACTGGATGAGGCCATCGCTTCCTTTGTCTGAGTAAATTGGATTTGTTAAAGCCCTATATTTACACTAATCATGTGATCACTTTTCAATGTCTATATTAGCAATGGTAAAAATTGTTAAGAATATTTTCAAAACCAAAAACATAAAACCAAATAAGTTGATATTTTATATAAACATTTTACATAAAGAGGCATTTAATTAGATCAACAGGGATTTCCATTAATGAAAATTTGTGTCGTTACACTCTATATCAACCAATATATACCAAATACCTGAAAAACTATGATAACCACATTTTATAGGTCCTATTATCACCAAAAGACCAATCTTATAAGTATTAAGTTGTAATCCAAAGAAATGTATCCAAAAAGGAGGTGTAAGTCTTAACCAAATTATTTCAAGTTTATTTCTTCTTATAACTCATTAAAATATATTATAAAAATCATAATATAATTACATAACTATATCTACTATACTTAAATTTTATTATGTTGATATAACAACTATTATAACTTCTTTCCATACTATGGGAAATGAAAATATCACTCGTGCGTACATGAAGAATACCGCCTCCATTAAGCGATGTGTTTAATTGTCCATTATCACCTCATATGGATGGTTATAAATATGAATTTAATGGATATATTTTATACTTATGAAAGAATTGTAATTCTCTAAAGTTCATGTATTATCTACCTTATTACCCTCCCATCCATTGTAAAATGGTAACATTGTCATGTGTACGTGTGGACTATCGCCTCAATGAAGCAATGTGATTTGTTTTTCCTTTTTAAATCACATGGTTAATTATAAGGATTTATTTAATTAATATATATTATATTTTTAATATGATTGTGATTATTTATAGGTAAAACTTTATCTAGTTTATTTCTTTTTCATCCATTAGTAAAATAGAAATGTCACACATGTGTACGTGCAGACTACTACCTCCATGAAATGATGCATTTCATTTTTCAGGACTTCCTTACTTGAATGGTTTTAAATTTATATTTAATTTATAAATATTTTAATTTTAATTTTTTTTATTATTTTTAATATGATATAACCATGACCCATTTGACCATGGTCAATACACCAAATTTGTTTTTGACTGAACGACCCCAAAACATCCAACATGAACTTAACCAACTCAATAACTAAATTAAACAAGGTAATAAATGGAATAAAATAAATAATAGTAAATTAATAAAAATTTAAAAGGTTTTTAAGAAATTATATAATTAATATAATTTTATTATTCAGTAAATTAAAATATGTATATGATGATTCGGGAACGAGGTAAGGGATTTTCATTAAAATGTTGTTTTAAATTTATCCTTTCAAAATCTTTCTCTTCCATATCCATGTTCTTTAAAATGTTTCAAGAATGTTCTTATTTATACATAAAATATAATTAAAGTTAATTTTAAACTAATTTTTACTTTATTTACAAAATTTTAAAAAGGAATCTTTTTAACATTTTCTGTATAGGTCACTTTTCACTCTTTTTACCAAAGTGTAAATAGAATGTTTTTTAACATTTAGCCCATGACCGAATTTTTCCACCATCATAGCCATTATTTGATATCAATATTCCTATATAGATTTATATTGTTTTTAAAATAATATTTTATTCCCATTTTTCTGGTATTCTTCAATTTTTAAAATGTCTTCAAGAAAAAATGATATTTCTTCTCATTTTTATGAGATAAGTGAAAGTGATTTTTCTTATGGGTTCTAATGAAAAATTTTATGAGTTTTATGATAGGAATGAAATATTTTATGTTTTTCTTCATTATATGGTTATTTTAAATTTTATATGATGATGTTTGGGTTTGATATAACCCTCTAATACATTGGGCAATGATATGTTCTCGAGAAGGGACATGTGGAAGTTATCATGAAGGTTATTCCTTTGTTAGGGTTCATGTAAGGGTTTGTAAGGTTAACTATAAGGATAATGTCTCAATATTCCTACATGGTTTTTCAATGATTTATATGAGCTTTAAATGGAAATATTTTGATTTCATGATGTGTTTAAATGGGTTTATGAAAGGTTCTGACCTTATAAAGGTGAAAGGTTTGTTTTTCAAGGAAAAGGGTTTCATGAGTTCTTATGTTTTCTCAAGAATCTATCATGATTATGATTTTTACTTTATACTTTATAATAAATGTTTTTTGAAAATTTTGGGGTAATAAATTTGTTTTCATGAGTAATAAAATTATTATTTTAGATCAATGTTTATTTTTGTAAAAAGTAAAATTTTCTTATGGCTTTTCATGTTTTTCAAATAAACTAACAGGTTACCTTTATTTTTATATCCCCTATTGGGATTTATTTTTCTCATCCCATATTTTCAAAAAAAAATCATAGGAAATGAATATGTGTATGAATTTTATCAAGGTAAATGGTGATAATTCTTGAATGACAAAAAAATATTTCATGAATAAAACAGAAGTGTAAACATAAGAACATGTTTTCTTGGAAAAAATGTACATTGTGTAGAAATTTACACTTTATTATATAATATTTTTCCTAATTATCTAAAATTCTAAACCAAAAGTATCCTATAAATATAAAAAAGTGAATCCCTTTTATAAATTATGAAATTATGGGTTGATTATGAAGCACACTATATTATTATGTCTTGGTGGTGATCTTTGACTAATGCTTATGATGTCATGATTTTCATTGTTGCCACATTACTTGTATGTCATGATCTTATGATGTAATATTTTAAATTCGATGATTACATGATATTATTCTCTTTTATGTCATCATGATATGCCTTTGTCTCATATGTATCATTCTTACTCCGATTGATACCTTTCTAAGATTTATCTCTCTCCCCTTTATTATGTGTCTCAGGTTATCTTATGTAATATTAATAGTAAAAGAGAATCAAGGAGAACATTATATAGATTTTAAATAATGATAGAATTTTTCATTTTTAACTTGATGGTGGATTTATATAATGTACCAAAGAAACTATGATTCTCAATTATTGGGATTTTATTATATAGACATTTATGTTAAAAATCATGAAAAAAATGTATTAAAAATACGGGTTGTTATAATTAGTATCAAAGACAAGTTATAGTTAGTTTTAGGAATTAGGAGTAGATAAAATTAGAGAAAATCCTAGGTATAAATTTAAGAAAATGATATTTATGGTTTGGTAAAGTATAGAGTGTGTGGTTTCCTATAAATTACATACTTTTTTTGGATATTGACAAGTGGATTTGGTTGTAGAACAGATTCAACTAGGGGTAATCACCCTGAAAAAGGTTGGTAGAGTATCAAATAAATTTTTACATGATGCGTGATAACTGGTACTAAAAATATACACATATCTTGACACTTTTGAGGTTTATTATTTGGATAATTTGTATTCTCTTTACAAATCATTATAAATTTTTTTAATATAATGTTAGGTTAGTGAAATTAATATGAAATATGTCATGGTAACCTCGATTGAAACCTATAAATTAATAATATGGTGTATATATGTTATCTATGATTTATCCCTTCTAAGTTCATTGTTACCCTTTTTATATGATTATTAATTTAAGTATCCTCAATACAAAAAATATTTTGGTTTTAGTAAGTGATTAGCACCAAAATCAAATAAATAGTGGTATGATTAAAATATATTCATGAATTTAAAATATATTATATGATTATAGTTCTACACATTTATTCATATCATGAATGTTTAATATAACTATTCAAACACCCTCTCAAAAAATTTAGCTTGAGTTATTGATGAAAACAAAAAATGGGGAAATTATAACATCTCAAGCATATGACTCCTCCCTAGTCAATATTTGTGGGTTGAACCTCCCAAAAAATCTTATCATTCTATATTTAGTGTGATTTTATGCTATATTGGTCTTGGATTGGTTTTCCTTATAGATTTCCAACATAAACTGTCATGAAAAATAAATCACCTTTTGTATCCCAAATCTCCCTCTAATTTTGTATAAGTGTAAGGAGGATGATGAATCTCATTTGAACACTTCATCTCAAGCATGGATATTATTTCCCCATGAACAAGAATATCTATCTCAAATTATTGAGACGAAGGAAAGGATCAACCTTGATTACATGACCATTGTGAGAGAATATGTTGATGTATTCCCTAAGGAGTTTCTTGGTATTCCACTTGATCGGAAGTTTGAGTTCTCAATAAAACTTATACATGGAGATCTAACAATATCCAAGAATCCATATATAATGGACACTATTAAACTAGAATAACTAAAGAATAAACTACAATAGAATCTAGATAAGGCCTTTATATTCCCAAGTACTTCACTATGGGTTGAACTGGTCCTCTTCATTAAGAAGAAGGATGGACCAATGAATATCTATTTTGATCATCACAAAATCAATAAGATCATGATAATAATAAGTATCTTATTCTATATATTGATGAATTTTTTGATAAATTATGTGGAGCCCATTATTTCTCTAAAGATAAACTTCAATAAAGATATTATCAATTAAGAGTGAAGAATGAGGATATTCCCAAGACCACATTTAGAATAAGGTAAACACACTATGAGTTCATAGTGATGCTATTTAAACTCACTAATTCTCCATAAATATTCATAAACTTGATGAATAGAGTATTTATAGATTACCTCAATAAATTTATGGTAGTATTTATATATGATATTATTATCTACTCTAAAAGAAAGGAGGAACATGAGGAGTATTTGAGTATTGTGTTGAAGACTTTGATAAATGAGAAGTTATATGTGAAGTATAGTAAATGTGAGTTTTGGATGAATAAAGTAACATTATTGAGACATGTTATCACTAGAAAAGGGATATTTGTGGATCCTTATAATACATAGGTGATTGAGGAATGGTATAGACCAACATCTATTATAGATATATGTAGCTTCCTCGAATTAGTAGGGTATTATCGATGATTTATAAGAAACTTCACATGATTATCTAACACAATAACTAAGATAACCTGGAAGGGATTAAAGTTTGTATGGACTGATGAATGTAAAGAGAGATTCAATGAGTTAAAGAAATGGTTAATCACTATACTTGTACTATCACTACCCCTTGGTGGGTAAGGATATATGGTCTACACTGATGCATCCGAGAAAGGATTCATTTGTATACTCATGAAAAATAATAATGTGATAGCTTATGCCTCTTGATAATTGAATATCCATGAGTATAACTATATGACCTGTGATCTGGATTTGGCTGTAGTAATATTCACATTGAAAATTTAGTGGCATTGTCTCTATGGAGAGAAGTGTGAAATATATATAGATCATAATAGACTTAAGTATATATTACCATAAAAAATATCTCAACGTGTGACAATGAAGATGGTTAGATCTGATCAAGGATTATGATTGTTCAATTGATTAAAATCCTTGGAAGGAAGATAAAGTGGCGGATTCTCTGAGTAAAAAATCCTAAAACCTTATCCATGATGATGATTTACATTGATATAATCTCTTTAAAGATTCAAATAATGGACATGGGGATAATAAATGAAGAAGCATCATCATACCTTTCTCAAATGACTGCTCAACCATCCATCCATGTGAAGATCAAAGAGTCTCAAAGAGATGATATGGAGCTACAGAGAAAGGTAGTGAATATTTTGGAGTTAAAATTTTATAAATATTGATTTATAAAGTTTTTAACCAGGATATGTGTCCCATAAAACATTTAACTAAAGAGGGATATTTTTTATTATGCATATAGCTCATCCTTCTCTATTTATACAATTATAATAAAGATGTATAAAGGTAAAAAGCAAAACTTCTGGTGTGATAACATAAAGAGGTATATTTTTTAATTTCTATCTCGATGCTCAGTATGCCAGAAATTTAAGGTTGAATGAAATAATTCTAAAGGTATGATTAAACCATTAACCATACCAGTATGAAAATGGGAAAACATCACCATATATTTCATCATATGACTCCCCAAGACATCTAAAGTCTATAATACCATTTGGGTTCTAGTCGATCACCTTACTAAGGTAGTGCATTTAATTACCATATTGACCAACTCTCTAGTATATACATTATATATGTGGTAATGCTACATGGAGTACCACTCTTCAGTGTATCAGATCAAGATTTAAGGTTTACCTTGAGGTTCTGGAGAATTCTTCAGTAAGAATTGGATATAGAGCTAAGTCTTAGCACTGCTTATCACCCTCAAACAAATGTTCAGTATGAAAGAACCATTAAAAATCTATAGGATATACTAATATCATGTTAAATGGATTTCCAAGGATGTTGGGATCAACACTATCCCCTAGTAGACTTCTCATATAATAAAATTTTCCATTATGTTATTCAAATGGAGTCTTATGAGGATATGCATGGGAAGAGGTATAGGACTCCAACATGATGGGATAAAGTTGTAGAAAGGAATTTGATGAGACCTAATATTTTCCAAAATATGATAGAGAAGTTTTAAACCATTTAGCTTCATCTAAAATTAGTACAGAGACAACAGAAAAGCTACACTGACAATCGTTGATGAGACCTAGAGTTTGAATTCAGAGATAAGGTGTTCCTTCACATACCACCATGGAATAAATTCATGAGGTTTAATAAGAAGGGGAAGGTAATTCCTAGACACATTAGACCCTTTGATATTCTTTATTGCATTGGAGTTGTGGCATATAGACCAGTACTCCCACCTAACCTATCTTAAGTGCATGATGTATTTCATACATACCTGTTAAGGAAGTACATACCAAATTCCTCACATGTCACTACAAAAAAACACTAATTAGAGGCATTTTTTACATTAGTGATGTTTTAAAATTTCATTAATTCATTTATCGACATTTTTGAAAAACATCGGTAAATGAGGTGTTGCTAATTTAGCAACATTTATAAACATCTCTATTTAGTGAAATCTCATTTACTGATGTTTTTGAGAAACATCTGTAAATGAGGTGTCATTTACTGATGTTTATAAAAAACGTTGGTAATTTTATTATAATTTAAATTTTTTTTATTAATAATTGTTTTTCCCCAGTTTTTACAATAAAATATTTTATTTTTTTACAATAAAAAATTTTATTTTTTAATTCTAGGCTCTCCACACCCCACCACCACCCCTTATCCACACCCCACACCACCTACACATTTTTTTTACATCCTATGCTATACCTGCTTCACGCCCCACCTTCCACTAGTGAGAACCCTCCATGCCCGCACACTACAATGCCCAAAGAACCCCTGCACACCCCCATTGAAAATTGGATTCAACTATGAATTAAACACATAACCTTCAGGGTAAGACTCAGATATCAAACCAACACATCTATATCAGTTTTGAATATAATATTTTATTATTTTATATTTATATATATATATATATAATAGATTTCAATATTTAAAAAACTAATATTATATATATATACATTAACATACATACATTAATATATATATGTGTGTTTATATTATATATATGTGTGTGTGTGTTTATATTTTATATTTTATATTTTATATTTTATATTTTATGTTTATATATATTTATATAAGTTTATATTATATTATATTGTATTTTTTTATTTATATTTTACATATATGTTTATATTTTATATTATATATATATGTGTGTGTGTTTATATTATATATATATATATATATATGTTTATATATCTATATGTTTATATTTGATATTATATATATATATGTTTATATTTTATGTTTATATGTGTGTGTGTGTTTATATTTTATAGTATATATATTTATTTTTTTATATTTTATGTTTATATTATGTGTGTGTGTGTGTTTATATTATATATATATATATATATATATATATCTGTGTGTGTGTGTTTATGTGTGTGTGTGTGTTTATATATATATATATATATATGTTTATATATGTGTGTGTGTGTGTGTTTATCTATATATGTGTGTGTGTTTATATATATGTGTGGTGTATATATAAATATATATGTGTTGGTATACATATATATAATTATAATTATATGTATATATAATTTGTCATGTTTTAAAACACTGGTAAAAATGTCACTAAAATAGCCACATTTTCATAAAAATATGACTAAATTTAAAATATATATATGTTTTTATATATAAATATATGCATGTGTGTGTGTGTGTTTGTGTGTGTGTGTGAGAATAAATGTATATATTTTTATAACTATATTTATATATATGTGTCTATGTTTATATATTTTAATATATATATATATATATATATATATCTAAATATATGTGTATGTGTTTATATATGTTTATATATATGTGTCAGTATTTAAAAAAATAATATATTAAATATATATATATATTTTATATGTTAATATACATTTATTAATATATATATTTATTTATTTATATTTTACATATATGTTTATATTTTATATTATATATATGTGTGTGTTTATATTTTATATATACAAGTATATATCTATATATTTATATTAATATATATATATATTCTTTTATTTAATGTTTATATATATATATATATATATGTTTATATTTTATATATATCATATGTTTATATTAACATGTATATGTTTATATTATATATTTATATGTTTATATGTGTGCATGTTTGTGTTTATATATGTGTGTGTTTATGTGTGTGTGTGTGTGTGTAAATATATATATATATATATGTATGTATACATATATATAATTATAATTATAATTATATATATACATAATTAGTTGTGCTTTAAAACATTGGTAAAAATGTCACTAAAATAATCACGTTTTCTTAAAAAAGTGAATAAATTTAAAATATATGTGTGTTTTATATATAAATATATGTGTATATTTATTTATTTATACATATGTGTATGTGTTTATATATATATATATATCTATATATATGTTTATATGTGTGTGTGTGTGTGTTTACATATATTAATATATATATATATATCTAAATATATATTTACATCGATTTGGGGAAATGATCTATATAAATATATATTTTTAGTGATGTTTCTGGAAAAACATTGCTAATTTAGCGATGTTTCTGCAAAAACATGGCTGCATTAGCGGCGTTTTCTGAAAAATATAGCTAAATTAGCAATATTTCCTGAAAATATCCCAAATTTAGCAACGTTTTTTGGGAAATGTCATTAATTTAGGGACGTTTTTTGCGAAACATCACTAAATTTGTGATGTTTACATGAAACTTGGATAAATTAGCGACATTTTTATAAAATATCACTAATTTAGTGATGTTTTTAGGAAACATCACTAGATATAAAAATTAGCGATGTTTTTAGAAAACGTCACTAAATTATACCTTTTTGTAGTGTGTACTAAATCTAGAGGTGGTGCCATTGGAGAAAGATATTTCTTATGAAAATAATCTGATGAAGATCTTAGATCATAGAGATAAAGTTTTATGAAACAATACAACTCACTAAGTCAAAGTACTATTACAGAACCATAAGTATAAAGAGGCAATATGGGAACTTGAAGAAGCAATGAAACAGAAGTTCCCTCGTCTATTTTAGGGTATGAAATGTAATTTCAAGGAGGAAATTTTTGAAGGGGGAAAGAATGTAATGAAATAGAGTTTTATAAATTAAATTTCTCTTTTAAATGAATATAAATCCCATTTAGTAATATTGTATAATATAAAACACAAGTACCACTTAATGAAAATCAACAACACTTTATTATTAAGAAATAAATTCATAATATTATCATTAGGTATTATTACCATTAAACATTAGGACCCTCGGTAATGTAATTGTTATAAATTAATCATTAATATTATTATATTTTAAGGGTTATAATAAAATATAATTGATGAAAATGGAATAAGTGATGGCCTCAATCAATAGTATCATCCCTTATGAAGCTCATTTATTGGAGCTTCTGAGGGAGATGGCATCACTGGGGTCCATCCTTGACCAATCCCAAACTATGATTCAACAACTGAGACTTGATAAGAATTAATTATGGGATAATTTCAAGCTTATAGAAGTCATTTCCCAATCAATGTTCATCGAACCACTCTATAAAAGTACTATTATCACACACATTGCCTTTAGAGGTATGATGGTGTAATACAAAGTTATGTATCTAGAATTTAGTAGTATAAATGTGTAAATTTTATTTTTAGAAATGAAGCAGTTATTACTTTGATCCTATTTTTATTATTATTTAAAATTCACATGAATATAATATGAATATGATAAATAGATTTTTGGATACAAAGAAAACAAAATTTTATTTTTGGGAAATATATTAATATAATTAAAATTCACTTTTATGATAAATTAAATAATTTTAAATAGAATTTATTTCCCTAAAATTGTCTTATAAAACACTACTTATTTTAATATAAATGATAATATAATTTTATGAAGTCCCAATTCATTTTTATAAGGGTCAAAAAGTAGAATATGTCATAAAAACTTGTATATTTCAATAAAAATAATTTTTATTTAAAAGTTAAATTTATCATATTTAGAAAAAAAATTAATAAAATAAATGTTAATTTTTAAATCAGCATATTTAAACTAGCCAATAGTGATTTTTTTTCATAATTTTCTAAAATGGTTAAATTTTTAGGCAAAAAATAAATATTGTATAAATATTTGGTAAGTATTATGATATCATGATAACTTAAAAATGATTTAATAAAAACTATAAATGTATTTATTGACTAAAAATAGAATTATTAATTAAAATAAGTTATTTTAAAGTGATAATATTAATTTTTAAAACCTATAATGAATCTTCCAAAACCTAAATTATATTTTAAAGTTTTTGAAAAACAATTATTTATGAAAAGTAATCCCTTCCACCTTCAAAATATTATTAATTAAATATTTTTGGTCATTATGCTATTAAAATATAAAAACCCACTCTCCCTTGGTAAATTCCATGGTAAAAACCATGGCCAAGTCAATGGTTTTGTATTTTTTTATTAACTAGATTTCCAAGGCCTAAGTTTAGAGATTAATAAATAATTACCCTTATTTTGTTATAAATACTCACCCATTCTCTCATTCCTCATCACTCAAAACCCATTAAGCATTAATTTCTTCTCATTTTCTCTCTCAAGATCCCTCCCAATGAGTTTCTATTATTCTAAGGAGATCCTACCAATATTTAATAATAAAACTCTCAAGGTAAGGGAATCTCTCCCTCCTCTTTTCTATTTAAGCTCTTTTTTTTGTAATAATCCTTTTGATTCTTAGTTGATTATTTTGTCTTGTGTTTATGAACATTCCTTTACTATAAAAATAATTCCAAAATAATGTAAGACTACCTTCCTCTCTCATTAACCATTCCCATAAACTTTTATGTATGTATGGTATACTGTCGAAATTGTATCTTGATCTTCTATGCAATAACTTTTATATTGTAATAATTCACCTAGATATAAATACCCTTAATTGATTGGTGAATTCCATTTATGAAACCCACATTCCTTAATTGTGGGATTGAAATGATGAAATATGTCCTTATGTTATATTATTGGAGTGGAACATATATAGTTAGACATATGAAGGGTGAACCCGGATAGCGCTTTAATGCATTGGGTAATGTTTTTACCTCATGAGATTCCATGTTTGGTGTATGGGTGGTTATCTTAGCATGCTATGTTATGATTTTTTTTGGTGATCCTTGACTTATGCTTATTATTTCATATTTTATGTTTTTTCCACATTCCTTTTATGTCATTATGTTATGATATCATCTTTTTCATTCCATGATTCCATGATATTATTCTCTTTTATATCATCATGATATATTTTTTTTCTCATATATATCATGCATACTCTGATTAATCCCTTATTGGGATTTATATCTCACCATTTTCTTGTGTATATCCCCAGGTTATCTTATACAGTATTATAATTTCAAGATAATCTACAAGCATATTATGGAAATTTAAAATAATTATGTCATTTTTTATTTTTAATTTGATGGTATATGTATCTAATTTACCAAATACATTAGGCCTCTTGATTCTTGGGATTTTATTCTAGGAATATTTATTTAAAAAATCATGAAATAAAGTTTATTAGAAATATGGGTTGTTATATCACCTGATATCCTCAATATATTGATGATAGTTGAGTAATACATGGGAGGTCTAGGCATAAGTATCATCATATTTATAAAATTGTTTTGATAAAATAAATTTCATTTTTAAATCAACTTGTTGAAATTATCCAATAGTGATTTTTTCATAATTTTATAAGTGAAATTGTTGGGTAAAAAACAAATACTGTATAAATATACAGTAAGTGTTATAACATCATAGTAACTTATAAATGATATAATAAATACTATAATGGTATTTCTCAACCAAAAAATAGTATTATTCATTAAAATAATTTATTTAAAAGTGGTAATATTAATTTTATAAACATATAATTAATACTCTAAAACCTAAAGTATATTCTAAGGGTTTTACAACACTTTTTTGTGAAAATAAATCCCTTACACCTATAAAATATTGTTAATTAAATAATTTTAGTCATTAATCTATTAAAATATTAAAATTCACTCTCCCTTGTAAAATACCATGGGAAAAACCCATGGTATGGTCAATGGTTTTGCATTTTTTTTATTAACTATATGTTCAAGGCCTAAGCTTAGAAATTAATAAATAATTATCCCCTCTTTTCTATAAATACCCACCCATAATCCCATTATTCTTCACTCCAAATACTTTTATCATGAATTTAATCTCATTTTATCTCTAAATAGGCCTCCAAAGGAGTTTATAAGGTTTTAAGGATCTTCTCACAAGCTTTAAGAAGCAATCTCTCAAGGTAAGGGGTTCTCTCCATCCTCTTTTCCATTTAAGCACTTCCTTTGTAAAAATAATTTTGATTCTTAATTGATTATTTTTCCTTGAAATTATTAATATTCCTTTACTATCCAAATAATTCCCAAATAATTCTAGACTACCTTACTCTCTCATTAATCCCTCCCACAAACTTTTATGTATTCCTGTTATGTTGTCGAAATTATCTCTTGATTTTATATGCCATGAATTTTTTATTATGAATACCCAACCCTATTTTAATTCATTGGAATTCACCTAGATATAAATATCATTCATTTATTGGAGACTTCCATTTATGAAATCTGCATTCCTTAATCTTGGGATTGAAATGATGAAATACATTCTTATGTTATATGATCTAAGTGGCACACATAAAGTTAGACATGTGAAGGGTTCCTAGATAAAACTCCAATGAATTGTGTAATGTTTTTATCTCATGATATACTATTTATGGTTCATGGGAAGTTATAATATCACACTATGTTATGATGTTTTGGAATTTAACCTTGAATTATGCTTATTATGTCATGTTTTATGTCGTTTCCACATTCCTTTTATGCCAGTATCTTATGATATCATCTTGTATTCCATTCTTTCATGATATTATTCTCTTTTATGTCATCATAATACACCTTTTTCATCATATGTATCATGATTACTCTGATTAATCCTTTATTGGGATTTATAGATCGCCCATTTCTTGTGTATATCCCAAATTCACCCCTTTCTTGTGTATATCTCAAAGGTATCCTATGTAGTATTAGAAGTTCATGGGAATCTAGGAGCACATTATGGATTTTTAAAATAATAATTTCATATTTTATTTTTATTTTTATTATATATATATATATATCTAATTTCCCAAAGACACTAGGCCTCTTGATTCTTGGTATTTTTTTCTATCGATGTTTATTTTAAAAAACATGAAATAAAGGGTATTATAAATATGGGTTATTATATCACCTAATCTCCTCAATATATTGATGATAGTTGAATAAGATATGTGAGGTCTAATATGAAGAGTCATCATGATAGTTAAAAAGGATAAGGGTAAAAAAAATTGACCAGAGAGATAACAAAAGAGGTCATAGAGAGTCCACAATGCCCTAAAACCAATGAAAATAAAGGGTGGACAATTTTTCTATCACATTCGTGGTTTTATTTTTGAGGTATTTTTTTCTTTATTTTTTGTATTATATTTTTTTATTGGATTTAATATGAGTTTTTGATAAAAATTGTGTTTTTAGGACAAACATGAAGTGGTGCATAGTCGGCGCACGGTTAGTAGAAGTCGTGTGCCAACCTAGTGGAAATTGTGCACCCTAGACAGTGGTACTGTCTAGGTCGCACAACCTAGCACATGAGCATGCGGGATAACCATGTACCAAGGATAGTGTCACTATCTGAGCCACATGACTAGGATCATGGGCATGCACCCTCCCCTGGGAAATTGTATGGTGTCTTTTCCTCTTGGACAAAGGAGCTTCATGGTTGGTTCATGTTCTAGAAGACTGTGCGTCCAAATCGCATGGCCTGCCAAATCTTTAAATATTTTGAATTTCCTAAAATAAGATCCTTTTATTTTAACACCAAAATACCCCTAACTCTTACCATTATAACTCTCCAGACCTAGGCTCCTCCCCCTCTCCTCTTCTACTCCCTTTGGATCCAAATATTGGGTGGATTTTGGTGGATTATTCAAGAAATCTTCAATTAAGTTCCTCCTTTTCTTCTTACTCACATTCTATTAGGGTATCCTTCCTTATTTCATTCCTTATATCTTATTCTAACCTAATTTGGGTTCAATAATCTTTCTTTGTGTTAAATTTTAATGGATATGGTGTTCTTTTTCCTTTATAAGGTCTCTCATTGGTGTGGTTGGTGGTTTCCACCTGTTTTTTGGAAGTTTCCAAGAACGAGGTGGGTGGTTACATGATTTGATATTGTTTTTATGAGCTTAGTATGATTTATTTGGTTTTCATTTATTTTTTTATAAATTTTTTGGGTGGTTTGAGTCATATTTTCTAAGGATTTTGGTTTTCATATGGGTTTAATAATGTTTTTCCATATTGTAAATGGTTTTTTTCTTGAGTGTTTTTATTATTGTAGGTGATTGTGTAAGAAGATTCTTAGGTTACATGGGGAATTAAATTGAGCACAAGGTAATCCTAGGTATCTATATGAGAATACTAAGTCTATTACATTAGGATATTCAGTATGGAGGATCCCTAATCTCCCTAACAAGGATTGACATAACAACACTAACTAAACATATATGTGATGGGGATTGGAGGCTTGAGTAGGACCTTCATGTCTGGGAGATGGTTTGATCACATAGAGTATAAGGATCCTAGGACCCTGCTAACCCTAGTACCTTAGTGATTTTTCCTTAGTTCTCATACCATTCTTATCGTTCATCTTGTGCCATATTTACTTTCTTTTCTTCAATTTCACAGTTTGTTTTATTTAAATTATATCCTTATTTTCTTAAAAACTAGAAAATTAATTTTTCTTCTAATTTTATTGCTTGGGATCTCTTTTGGTGGTATCATATTGGTCATGTTGTCTCATACCCTACATAAAACCTTAAGTGTATGTAGACCTTGTTATATTTGACCTAGGTAGAGACAAGATATTCTATGGTGGTGGTGGTGGATCTGGTTTCTAGTGGTTCCTATTTGGAAGGTGTTGTTGAAGGTGGAATGAGGGTGATATCCCACATGTTTCATGGAGTCTAGTTGGTCTAGTTGGTTCCCCTCCAATTTTTGGTTATTTTGGTTTATGTTGTAAATGTTAAATGAATTACTTATAGTGTTGTTTTATCTTTTGATCTCTTGTGTTATGAATGTTGGTTATGATGTAATGTATTACTTTTGAATTTTTTATGGTTGATTTTCATGGGAGAAACCATTCCCAAATTTAATGTTTGATTCCCAGGCACCAGTTGCCAGCCTGTGAGGATCAGAAATTCCCTTCGGTCCTTGCCATGGGCCGAGTCAGTTGTCAGGTTGAATGGAAGCCTGTATTATTTCATAAAAATTGTATCATATGGTATTTTTTCCTTTATTTGGGTCATGTTATTTGGTAGAGTCTAGATAGAGCTAAGCTATTATTTTGGGGGCTTGAGGTTCTGGTTGTGAGTGGGGTGTCTGGATAACACACCTTGTGACAGACCTTAGGTCATGATGGGATGTTCTAGATTTTGGTTGAATCTTTATCCAGGTGATATATACAGGCTAAAAACTACGCATGGACTCTGAGGTGAGGTGGAGTGATTTTATTTGTTATTGTGTTTGATATGGTTTTATTCTGATTTATTGGAAATGTTTAAAGTTGGTTATTGCTGAAATTTTTCTAGATGATTTATTAATGGTTTTCTTATTTTTTTATTGATGTACCACAATTCCTCCCTAGAGAATTTACATTAAACTATGGGGAGAGGAAAAATAGAATTATACCTCACCAGTTGATAATAGATTAGTATAAGTGGTAGTTCGTGTTGTTCAAGCAATGGATCAGGGATCAGGATTTAGTCCGGATCAGGTTAATGAAGCCGAATTGGGTATGTAAAAAGATAAAGCTCAGGATTCCCTAAGGAAAAAACCTCCTTCCTTCTAGGGTAGCATGGACCCCTAGGAAGTTTAGGATTGTATTGAAAAGATAGAGAGTATTTTTATGTTTCTTGATACTCCTAAGACCATCAATGTGAAATGTGATTTATTCATGTTAGAAGGTCTCATTTGTAGGTGGCGGTACATGGTGTTCTAGGCTGTAAATCATGATTAGATGGGTTGTAAGTACTTCAAGGTAATATTTAATAACTATTATTTCCATGAAACATTGGCCCTCTCTAACACCCGAGTGTTTCTGGATTTCCGTCAGGGGGATCATACCATGTTGGAATATGCCAACAATTTTTCAAAGTTGGTCTGCTTTTCACACAAGGTGGTTTCTAATGAACAGATAAAGGCTCATTGTTTTTAAATGGGGTTAAGAATATACATTCAATCCCAATTATTCTTATTAAAAATGAGGATGTATGATAAGGTGTTTTATTGAGCTCTGATGGTGGAGATTGATCACTCTAGAAAGTCTAGTTTTTCTAGGGAAATTCTATCAGTGGTATAGGGTAGTAATGGTTTGTCTGAAAAGAAAACAAAGAATGATGAGTAGGAGAAGAAGTCATGTGGTAGTTCAGGACACCCTTCCTGACTTACTTTGTCTAATAATACACTTATAAGGTCAGTTATATGCTACCAGTGTGTAATTATGGGGCGCATGTAGTCAACATGACTGGTTCTACCTAGACCCTACCACCAATGTGGGTTCTTAGTTCATTTATAGAGGTTCTATAAGAGTGGTGCACCGAATCAGAGTGGTGTAGGTTTCACATCCCACATAGAATTACCATCTTAGTCTGGTGCATCAAGATCTATGGGTTCTTGAATGTTTGGTCATTGTGTAAAGGATGGATCCTATTATGGGAAGAGTTATATTGGGGTAGAACCTATGGTTAGTAATCAACCACAGGAATCAGTGGTGACAAAGAACCTTCATGTTATGGATTAAACACTAGTATAATTGGATACTGGTTCTGTGAAAGTTTGAGGTATTGTTTATATTGAATAATCCATATTTTTTGTTCTATTTTACATATGTTCTCCTAGTTATTTTATTTCTACCTATCTTGTGGATTTTTTGAAATTATCGACCGTGCTTATGTCTTATACGATGGATTTGGTGATGCCACTTAGAAATAATAGGGAACAAGGTTTAATATTCTCATCCTACACACTCACTCTATTAGAGGTCATGTTGGGATGGGACTTCTTGGTTCTAGAAATAGACCTCTTCGATCTGATTCTAGGTATGGATTGGATGGTTCATTTCAAGGTGCACGTTGACTGTTATCGTCGGCAAGTGAGATTTGTGACACCTGATGGAAGTCCCTATATTTTTCAAGGTGAATGGGATCCTTAATCAGGGATAGCTACACCTCCAATTTTGAAGTTGGGAAATCTTGATCTCTAGTTTCTTTCTTGATGCTAGAGGATGATGTTGGTGGTTTTTAGCATGGGTTACCTCCTATGGTAGATGAATTCCCAGAGGTGTTTCCAGAAGATTTTTCAGGTTTGCCTCTGGAGCAGGATATTGAGTTCACCATTGATTTTTTGCTAAGAACACAACCAATATATCTTACCTCATATAATATTCCCCCCACTGAATTGAAGAAATTAAAATATATCTAGATGATTTTGAATTCAAAGGATTCATTCGCATGAGCATATCAACTTGTGCTACCCTAATTCTGTTTTCAAATATTTTTGATGGATCCCTCTAGTTGTGAATTGATTACCAAAAGTTGAATAAGGTAAAAAAATACCCATTACCCTATATTGATGACCTTTTTTATATACTTAATGGGACAATGTGGTTCTCTAATATTGAACTACTCTCCGAGTATCATAAAGTTTGGGTTCTAGAGGATGACATTCCCAAGATAATCTTCTAGAGCAGGTATGGCTACTTTGAGTATTTAGTCATGTAATTTAGATTGACAAATTCTTCAGTGGTATTTATGGACCTTATGAACCATGTGTTTCATGAGTACCTAGACTCCTTAATTATGGTGTTTGTGGAAAAAATCCTAATCTATTATAAGACTGAGGAAGAGCATGATCAGTACTTAAAGGTTGTTCTAGGTACTCTTTAGGATCATCATGTTTATTATAATCTCTTTAAGTGCACTTTCTTGGATCCAAGAAGTTATGGTTTTTGGTCATGTGATTTCATAATGTGGGGTTTCAGTGGACCCTAAGAAATTTAGATCAGTTATGTCATGGGAGCAGTTGAGGAACGTCTTCAAGATCAAGAGTTTTTTTTGGCCTTGTGGGGTACTATAGGAAGTTTATCAGGGATTTATCTCATCTTGCCTCACCCATGACTACACTCACTCAGAAATGGGTGAAGTTTTAATGGAGCCCAAAATCTCACGAGTCTTTTCAAGAGATTAAGTTTTGGTTGACCAATGCCCCTGTTTTGATTTTACCTGAATTTGGAAAAGGGTGTGTGGTTTATTATGATGCTTAAGGTACAGGTCTTGGGTGTGTGGTGATGCAATATGACCATGTGGTGGCATATAGTTCTCACCAACTTCGACCACATGAAAAGAACTACCCAACCCCTGATGTGGAATTGGAATCAATGATTCATGTTTTGAAGACATGTCGTCCCTACCTTTTTTAGAATAATTTTATGGTCTAATTGAATCATAAGTTCATGGCTTTCATTTTCTCCAAAAAAGATCAAAATCTGAGGCAGTTCTGGTGGGTTAATTACCTTTATGGTTTTTATTTTGATATCATCAATACATTGGGTAAAGGTAATGTGGTAGTTTATGCTCTAAGTAGGAATATTCCAGTGCAAGCGGTAAGGGAGTCTAGTGATGAGTGGACTTTGATGGGGATTTTCAACCAGATTCACTTGGAAGTTAAGAAGAATAGTGGATTTGAGTTCTTAGATAGAATTAAATTGACACCTTCTATTATGGATATGATTCGGGAGTAACAGACGAATTATGAGTTGTGTTAGCATTCCATGTAGATCTTTAATGGTGTGGAGGTGACTAACAAGTGGTCATTGTCTTTTGAGATGATTTTTTTCTTCAAAGGTTGTTTTGTGGTGTTGGTATCATTGGAGAAGGTGGTGGTGTAGGATATTCATCAGTCTCAATGGGTCATTCATCCCAGTAATACCAAAAAAAGTTATGATGTATGTCACCAATTCTGGTGGTTGGGTATGAGGCATGATATAGCTAACTTTACATCCATGTGTTACACATGTTAGAAAATCAAAGATGTGCACCATAGGACCTCAGGTTGTCTTTAGACACTACCCATTCCTACCTAGATGTGGGATGAGGTCACCATGGAATTAATCATTGGATTTCCTTGTATTCCCTAGGGGAATAACTCCATTTATATGGTTATTGATTATCTGACCAATTCATCCCATTTCATTCCGATCAAGGACTCAACCAAGGTGGATGAGTTGGGTCAGTTGTATTTTTAGAAGATAGTGAGGCTTTATGGTGTTCCATAAGCTAGAAAGGAAGCCCAATTTTACCTATTGGTTTTCGGAAAGTCTTCATAAGGCAATGGGGTCACAGATCAGACTTAGTATGGTATACCATTCCCAAACAGATGGTCATATGGAATGGGTGAACCAAATCCTGGAAGACATGCTCTGGGCATGTGTGTTGGATTTTAGAAATTTATGGGATAACCATATGGTATTGGTGAAATTATCCTATAATAATAGTTATCATTAGTCAATAATAATAGCTTCTTTCTATGATATTTTTGGTCAGCCATGTCAATTTACTTTAATCAAGATAGAAGTGTCTAAGATTTACTTATTGGGATCAAGCTTGGTATAATATACATATGAGAAAGTCTTGTTGATCATGAAATGGTTTTATACATTTTAGAGACTCCATAAACCTTATGTTAACCATCATCACCAATCCTTGTAATTTTCTATGGTTGATCGAGTGTTTTTGAAGGTGTCCCCTTGTCTGGGTCACCATCATCTTGGTAAGCAGGGGAAGCTGATTCTGAGGTATGTCTAACCTTTTAATATTACTGAAAGAGTTGGAAAGGTGGAATATTGGTTAACTTTATCATATAATTTAACATCAATTCATGAAATTTTCTATGTATCACAATTAAATAAGTATAATTGGGACCCTTCGCATGTGTTTAATTGGGAAGATTTGGAGTTGGAATCTGATTTTTCTATGTTTAAGAGACCAGTGCGGATTGTGGATTCCCAAGAGAAAGTGATTCAGAGGGAAATATATACCAATGCTTTGGGTACTTTGGAAGCATTATAATGATGAGACAAAACATGAGAGTGGAATTATTGGGTGGAATATTAGTATCCACATTTATTCTATGATCAGACTTTGGGTTGACTTTCTGAGGATGGAAAGTTTTCATGGTGGGGAGAATTGTCACATATGTGGTTTTATTTTGAGTTATTTTTATATTTCATTTTGGTATTGTATTTTTTTATTATATTTCCTGTTATTTTTTAAAAAAAAATTGGTTTTCAGGCTGGACAAGAGGTGGTGCACGGTTATTATAAATCATGTGTCATCCAAGTGGGAACCGTGCGCCCTGGATAGTGGCACTATCCAAGTTGCAGGTTCTAGTGCATGTGCGTGAAGGATAACCATATGAATAGGATAGTGGAACTTTATAAAGAGTGTTTCTAGGATAATAGGAATGTTTCCTCCCTTATGAAACCATGCATCCTCTTTTCCTCTTGGACATAGGATCTGCATGGTTGGCGCAAGGTTGAGCAAACCATGCAGCCTGCTAAATATTTAAAGAGTTCGAAATTCTTAAAATAACCTCCTTTGATTTTAACCCCAAACCACCCCTAACTCCCCCATTATAACTCCTTAACCCTTTGATCCCCCCACTCTCCTATTTCACTCCCTTGGGCTCCAAATATTGGGTGGATTTGGGTGGATTATTCAATAAATCTTCAAGTATGTTCCTCCTTTTCTTCTTCTTTCTCTTCTATTGGGTTTTCTTTCCTTATTTCTTGTCATTTAACTTCTACAGCAAATATTTTTACCTAATTTGGGTTCATTATTCTTTATTTTGGTTAAATATTGATGGATATGGTGTTCTCTTACCTCTATAGGGTCTCTCCTTAGTGCGGTTGGTGGTTTCCACCCGGTTTCTGGAATTTTCCAAGAAAGGTGTAGGTGGTTCCATGAATTAACATTGTTTAATGAGTTTAATATGATTCATTTGGTTTCTATTTATTTTTTTTATAAATTTTTTGGGTGGTGTGAATCATTTTTTCCAAGGATTTTGGTGTGAATAAGGGTTTAATAATGATTTTCCATAATGTAAATGGTTCTTGTCATGAGTATTTTTAATGTTGGAGGTCATTGTGTAAGAGGAGTCTCATGTGACATAGGGAATGAAATTTAGTACAAGGGAATTCTGGGTATCTAAATGGGAAGACTAGGTCTAGTATTTTAGGAGAGTCAGCAGGGCCGAGGCCCGGTCTCCCTAACAAGTATTGATGTAACAACACTAACTAAACATATATGTGATGGGGATTGGAGGATCAGGTAGGAAAATTGCATATGGAATATGGTTTGATCACCAAGAGTATGAGGATCCTAGGACCTCGCTAACCCTAGTACCTTAGGGATTTCTTGTGGTGCTCATGTTATGATTATCATTCATTTTGTGTCGTCTTTACTTTCTTTTCTTCAATTTCACGATATGTTTTATTTAAGTTGAATATTTATTTTATTAAAAACTAGAATGTTATTTTTTCATCTATTGTCATTTCTTGGAATATTTTTTGGTTCCATACTACTAGTCATGTTGTCTCACACCCTAAATACACCTGAGGGTGTATATAGACCTTATTATATTTGACCTAGGTAGAGGCATGATGTTTCGTGGTGGTGATAGTGGATGAAGTTTCTAGTGGTTCCACTTTTTTTGGTGCTGGTGGAGGTGGCATGAGGGTGATATACCACATGTTTCATAGATTCTATTTGGTCTAGTCAGTTCCCCTCCCTTTTTGGTTATTTTGGTTTAAGTTGTAAATGTTAAATGATTTACTTATGGTGTAGTGTTATCTTTTGATCTCTTGTGTTATTAATGTTGGTTATGATGTGACGAATTACTTTTGAATTGTTTATAGTTTATTTTAATTGGAGAAATCATTTCCAAATGTGATTTTTGGTACCCAGGAACTAGTTTTTAGCCTATGGGGCTCAGGAACACCCTTTGGACCTTGCCACGGGCCAGTTTGGGTGTCAGGTTGGATAGAAGCTCAGATTGGTTTATGAAATTTTAATTATGAAAAATTTGGTAATTGTATAATTAACTATTCATAATACTTTAAGGGTTGTAAGAAACCATGTGCATAGTCAACCTTGGCTATTAATGCTATAGAATTCAATTCTTCTATTCTGAAGGATATGCGATTCCAATGGTATATTTTAAAAGTTTTTTAATTATAGAAGAGTTTAGAAGTTAAGAAATAGTTGATGATGGGATATTGAAGTTTTATTTCAAGTAATGGGGAAAGGAGTTTCTACATTGAGGACTTGGGTGCAAGAAGTACTTCAAGTTTGGATGGATCTGAATGAAAAATGTTTATTTTTGTCTTATTTTTACTCTCTTTTAAGATGATCTTGTAAAAAAATGTTGTTTAAATCAATGAGATGAATGTTCTGATACACATGGTTTATAATTCATCTAACAGTTCAAAATTATTTAAAATTAGATAGGGGTAAAACAATAGTTTTACCTGAGATAAAGTGTTTATCCAAGAATATTAAGGAATATGACACTACTTCCAATAGTAGAATATTTATTATTTATTAAGTATTCCCAATAAAATAAAATATGTTTTATTTATAAACACAAATTATTTTTTTCATAGCATAATATTCTAAAAGGAATATAGTTTCTAAGAGTTTATTGGGTGTATTATTAGACTTAAATAATTTCAAAATTAACTAGTGAAGGAATATTCTGGTCAAAGTTGAAAGTTTTTTTCACTAATATCCTTAAATATTTTATGGTATGATGGTAAATAAAAAAATTAAAAGTTATATATAGTAACTATAATAAAGTGAATTACACTTATTATCCTAAAAGAGTTGAGTATATGTTGGTAAAGATACAATGTTAACATCTACATTAGTTACCTGAATATTTCAAGGGAAATTTTTTATGGAAAGGGTTTAAATAGTGATGATGATAAACTTAGAAAGTGTTCTGAGTAAATAAAAAAAGTTATAAACATCATAACATTTGATGTTGTGGATCTAAGGAGTTTGAATATTTTTAAGGGTTTGAACATTAGTAACATGATTCCTAAGTGTCATTATTATTCAAATTGGATTACTTCATAGATGATCTCGCTAAAGAGTTTAGTGGGAGGGTTTTATTAAGCAGTCATATAAGGGTGTGGTGAGAATTACATAGATATGTAATGAATTTAACAAAATCCTTGAAAGTGCAGTAAACATAAGTTTGAACTAGATATATATCATATATGATATGTTATATAGGTGATTATGCATGGTTTTGTTCAAATATTCTTAAATAGTTTGAGAATGTATCCTGAGTATACAAAATGTAACCTATACTTTATCATTCTTTCACATTGGTTGAATATATGTATATATAGATATATATTTTGTGAAATATAATGATAATTGACATTGAAAAGTATGGTTTTGAGTTTAATTAACCAATTTTCATCATTGAGTTTGATTCTTGCATTAGGATGCATAATAATATCATGAGGCACAAAAGGAATTTTGTGTGTTGGATGGTCTACAAAGTATGCCACATGGAGTGTCATGCACTATGAATTTGGTATACTAAGGGTGTAGGTTTTATATTTAGATTCCACACTACCTGAGGGTGGTGATATATTTTGAATGAGAAACTTCATACTTTGATACTATTATTGTGAAATTCTTGAGTCTTAGCTAATTAGGGGTGGTTGGGTATGTTGTTGATCATGTCATCAGTTATAACTCAACCAAGATGGTATTTTTCCTCTTGTATGACATTTGTACTCTTGATTAAGATTGAATGAAGAAATTTATGTAAGGGTTGGTGTCCTGAGAACCAAATGTTTTGTACTTTGATTACATGAATGTTCACTTATTATATATTATTCATTGTTCTGCATAACTATAATATAATAATGTCCCATAATATTTGTTTCATTGATAAGGTCAAGGCAGATCCCCGCTATGATGAGAACCTTGAAATGCTATAACAATATTCTTAAATAAAGTTCTACAGTTGGATGACATACTATGATAGGACACATAGTATACAGACCTTCATGTGCGAGTACTCATAAGAAGATGAGACTCTCTCTCATGGAGTTCGCACTTGGTAATCTCCAAGATGGGAGATTATGAGAACAGACCTACGAATAGCAATTCTGCATGTCTTGGTTTCATCGGACATTTCTATCTACGAGCGTGTGTAAGGTCCTTAG
The DNA here is from genome assembly GCA_963277665.1 of Viscum album. Lineage (NCBI taxonomy): Eukaryota > Viridiplantae > Streptophyta > Magnoliopsida > Santalales > Viscaceae > Viscum > Viscum album. The sequence goes on from OY728160.1 coordinate 449,818,025, forward strand.
ACTGGAATATTATCATTAACTTATGTCATGACTCGCGCACTTAGATTTACTGACGAAAACCGTCACGCAGACAGTTGGCGGGAAGTAGGGTATGTTGGGTGCGTCATGAGTGACATGTTGTTAATGGATAAGTCGAGGAAGGATTTGTCCCTTCCATTTATGGAAGTTGATATCTTAGCCCTTTGATTGAAATAGAACTGTTGCATTAAATTCCATGGCCATGGTGTGAACGACGAGTTTATTTTAGGTAGTCAAAGAACGACTGATCAAGCATATAGGTTTATGAAACTGCCATAAAAACTACTTGATGAGATATCGAGACAAAGGGATTAAATTACACAGTAAGCATTCGTATGAGGTGATACGTCAATGCATCGTCAACTTCTTTCTCTTGGGTGCTTTGACCCGTTGCTAGACAGTAATCTTGGACTTTAGGCAAGCTCGCCTAATGCCAACGAGAAAGAGGCCTAGAGGGTCACACACTAAGTGTATTCAAGTATCTCAAGTAGAATAAATATTATTCCCGTACGTGGTTTAATAATTATTCAAGGAATCCTAAATCGTTTTAATGATGGAGGAAGAAGGAAATGAAAAACAAGATATACACGCCATGTATTAAATATTACACGCCGTGTAGTTTTTCATGGAAAACAAGTACACGTCATGTATTAATAATTACACGCCGTGTAGTTTTCATTATAGAAAGGAAGTGAATAAATGAAAACAAGATATACACGCTGTGTACATTGAATGTACACGCCGAGTAGTTTTCAATGAAAAAAAAGTACACGCCGTGTATTTATTAATACACACCGTGTAGTTTTTCCAGTCGGGATTTTGAGGATATAATATTGTTTTAAATGATATTTATTATAATCAGCGTGGGTGCATGTCAAGGAATTAATTATTCGACATGTGGGTTTTAAATAAGAGTCAATGAAATAAATAAAATGCGTAACACGTTTATTTATTTTCATAAATCTATAACCTCAAACCTGATTATAAATATCCTCACAACCTCAACTCTTTTCCAACCCCCTGTGAGACACAACAATTCTTGAGAATTCTTTCAAGGCCGAAAGAACCTATTCCTCCAAGAACGCTCTCAAGACCGAGAGAGATCCTCTTCCATCGGATAAAGACGATCTAAGGCGGACAAATCAAGAAAAGGCTTCTCCACGCTAGCACCCGGAGAATCCTTTGGCAACGTCCAGAGATATGAGGTACGCGTGTGGATCACCGCTAGAGGGAGTCTACACTTGGCTTCTGCGACTCAACGACAGATCACATCGACAATGTTATCAAGAACATCAACGAAGAAAGAACACCAAAAAGGTATTTCTTTATATATAATTAAATTAATTATAATCAACCTGTAACGATCCTTGTTTGTGGTTCCGGGACAAAACTTCCTCTTTGTATTTTTCTGTGATTCGATCCGTGGAGACTGGCGTTTATCATCATATTGATCCCGGATTGATCATTTCTAATGACAAAAATCCAAGTGGGACATCCACCCACGTGCTTTTGATGCGCCCGGAACCTTAAAATGGTATCAGAGGGAGGTTACAACGTTGATTATAGTTATTTAATTTTTTTTGATAATTTATTCATTTATATTTGATTCAATTCGAAATAAATCGTTCTATAAATATGAATAAATGAGATCTGTTCTTCCTCCTTCGTTTCTCGATTCATATCACAGAAAAGGCCTTTTAATTTTAATTTTGATTAAAATAAAAATGAGGAACTCATCCGGAGGAGCCACTCTTTCTGTCTGTACAACATAGGATTACACGGCGTGTACTTAAAACTACACACCGTGTACTTAGGTTCAACGAACCGGCACTGGTCTTCCAAACCACGCCGTGTGAAATGATTATTCCTAAGTTTTAATCACACCGTGTTGACCAGAATTGAACGGTGTGTGGAAACTGGAATACACGGTGTGTATGTTGGAGCAACACGCCGTGTAGTCCGTTCCGGCCCAGGTGAAACCGTGTACAAAGATAAGTTGTGTACCGCGTACACGGGATCGCCAGGCTGGTAACCGCGTAACAATGAAGTGCACGCCATGTATGATTCATCTACAGGCCGTGTACTCCAAAATTTCCAAAGTACAGAAAACACGCCAAAGCACCGGCGTGTACTTTGGATAAAGGGTGAAAAGAAAAATACACGCCGTGTAATTATAAACTACACACCATGTACTTTCCAGAAATGAAATTTTACCAGGTTTCCTCCAATGTACAAAGACCCATACAAGGAATATGGATGAGAATAATCTCAAGGAAATTCAGAAAGGAATTTAAGATAAAGAATTGATTAATTATAAGATCATAATTAATTGAATTTGAGCGTGTCTTATCTTAAATAAAAGAACGATTAAAATAATTTTAATTCTAAATATGTGTAAATGTCATTGCATACTATGGATGATCATGAGCTAGACCAAAGACCCTTTATATGTGTATGGTTTCATTTAAATTTATTTAATTTAAATTTTTTGTCCTATGAGCCTTCTTCCAATAAAATGTAGGGCATGTGTGCCCATGGTTTCTTTAATGTAAACCCATGTAATAGAGGATCTCCCAAGCTAGAGGAGATGGTTCAAATCCCGAATCCAAGGCGAAACCGACACAAGAAGATACAAAGGTGTATAGGTGGGAGCTTCAAAACACGAACCAACAGGTTCAAGGTGTTTTCCCTAGGTCAGGGTTAGCTTATCAAAACCTCTAGATAAGCTAACCAATAGAAGCTCATGATCATTCCATCTTATTTTATTTATGTCTGATTTCATGGTTTATTTATTATGTATGTGTTGTGGCAATCACATAATTAATAAAATGAACAAGCATGCAAATATGGAATAAAATAAAAACCGGACTATGCGTAAACATTATCAGAACATGGTTAATCACTTAATCAAGCATCACTTAATATTAACAAGCATGTGATAATGCAAAACTACGCATAAAGACTAAAATCGCTCAATACCATATTAAGTCAGACTATGCCTTCCGTTACCTGATTAAGGGCAAGACTCAATAAAAATACGTGTTTGACTAACCCTTGTTGGGACACTTACTTTTATTAAGGAAGCCCTTATGAAAGGTTTCGGGTTGACTTAACCATATTACATCAAGAGAAGTAGCCCTTGCTAGACTTGATGTAATATTGGAGGCAAGATCTGAGGAAATCCAAGTCAGGATTTCAGGATTGGGGAGTCCACTCAACAAATCAAGGAACTGTAAGCTCACAGTTGGAAAAGACCTTCCTACCTAAATACCTTCAAATAGCTTGACCAACCCTTGTTGGGGTTATGCGAAGGGAAATATGGATCCTTGCCACTAGAATGTCAAAGCAACTGGACATTTCGAGTTCAATGGTGAGGGCCATTGGGACTTGATAAAATAGTGGGAGAATTAATTAATTCATTCATTATTTCTCATAAATTGTAATCAAGAAAGTACTAATAAATATTCTCTTTTAAATTGTAGAATCAAGATGAAAAACTCATCAACCACATTTTCTCTGCGATCAATACTGGATAAAGACAATATCCTCACCGGTAGTAACTTTCAGGAATGGTTTAGGTGCCTTTAGGTTATCCTACGCCATGAACGAAAGTTTTATGTGCTGGAGTCCTCACTTCCTGATTCTCCTGCCCCAGGGGCAAGTGATGAAGATTTCTTGGTCTATGATCAATATTTGAACGATGCTCTCGATGTTCAATGTTTGATGCTATCATCGATGTCTAGTGAGCTCATGAATTCTCATGAAGACATGGATGCCTATAGCATGCTCGAGCACCTCCGTGGTCTATACCAGGAGAGAGCAAGACAAGAAAGGTTTGAGATCTCCAAGGCTCTATTTCAGAGCAAGCTTAGAGAGGGTTCCCCAGCTGGGCCTCATGTAGTCAAGATCATTGGCTACATTGAGCGCTTGGAGGTTCTAGGGTTTAAACTCCCCGAAGAACTGGGCACCGATCTCATTCTTGCATCACTCCCCCAGAGTTTCTCGAACTTTTCTGTTAATTTCAACATGAACAACATTGAGAAGTCTCTATTTGATCTTCTTATCCTTATTCTCCATGTAGATAATGACATGAAGCGCAAAAGCCTTCTATCCTTATGGTGAATAAAAGGAGAGGGAAGGCGAAGAGATTTAAGCCCAAAGCTTCTTCAAGGCCTTCCAAGAAAAGGAAGATCAAAGGAGAGGCAAAGGAACAGGATGTTGTTTGTTTTGCATGTGGCAAGAAGGGCCACTGGAAGAAAAACTGCACCCAGCCAAGGAAGCAAGGGGAAGCTTCAGGTGGATTTGTTATCGAATGCAATCTATTTGTTTCTACTAATTGGGTATTAGATACTGCTTGTGGTGCTCACATCTGTATCCAAATATAGGAACCAAGTAGCTTCAAAAATATTGATCGAGGTGAGGTGGATCTACGAGCAGCCAACGGAGCCAGACTCGCTGTTGTAGCTATCGGAGACTACCACCTCACATTGCCTACTGGGATGGTCTTGGTTTTGAAAGGTTGTTATTATGTTCCTTCTGTTACTAAAAACATTATTTCAGTATCCAGATTAGATACTGATGGGTTCATATTCAATTTTGGAAATGAATGTTGCTACTTTTATAAAGATAGCATTTTTTTTGGTAGGGAACATTTATATAATGGCCTTTATGTGTTATACTACACAAACCAAGTAATGGAAATCGATAACAAAGTTAAATCACATGACTCATACCACACCCTACTTTGTCATCACCGGATAGGTCATGTCAATGAGAAACATTTGACAAAATTACATCAAGATGGGTATTTAGATTCTTTCAAACTAAAACCACTTGGTGTATGTCATGCGTGTCTACAAGGAAAAATGACCAAAGCCCCATTTAGTGGGAAAGGTGAAAGAGCTAAAGGGCTTCTATAATTAGTTCACACAGATGTGCGTGGACCATTTCTAGTTGAATCAAGGGGTGGGTTCTCGTACTTCATAACTTTTACTGATGATTTTAGTAGATATGGATATATCTACTTAATGACGTATAAGTCAGATTCTTTTGATCGGTTCAAAGAATACAAGAATGAAGTTGAGAACCAGCTTGGTAAGAAGATTAAGAAGCTTCACTCAGACAGAGGAGGAGAATATCTTAATCAGGACTTCATTGATTTCTTACGGGAGTTTGGGATTCTATCTCAACTCACTCCTCCTTACATGCCACAATGGAATGCTGTAAGAGAAAGGAGGAACCGCACCCTGTTGGACATGGTGAGATCAATGATGAGTCATGCGAGTCTTCCATTATCCTTTTGGGGATATGCATTACAAAAATCAGCGCACATACTAAACCATGTACCAACTAAATCGATAAATGGTATTCCATACGAGTTATGGAGTGGACGCAAATCCATGTTATCGAATTTACATGTGTGGGGTAACGAAGCATTTGTTAAGGACTCTTCAGGTAACAAACTTTCACCTCGATGCACAAAGTGTATCTTTATAGGATATCCCAAGGAAACAAGGGGATATTACCTATACAACCCCTCAGACAAAAAGGTTACAGTGGAAAGACAATCCATATTCCTTGAGAGGGATCACATCTCCAAAAGAGATAGTGGGAGCGAGATAGAATTCAATGAAGTCGAGGCTCAAGATACACATGAGTTGGTATAAGAACAGATTCCACAAAGCCCCGTGGAAGAACAATCTGTTCCATAGACACAAGAACTGGGTAGGAGCACGATAGAGGTGAGAAAACCAGAACGATATGGTTTTCTTGTCACCAAGGATGGTGACTCATTATTGGTTGACAACGATGATCCTCTTACCTACAAGGAAGCAGTTGAAGGCACAGATGTTGCCAAGTGACAAGAAGCCATTAATTCTGAAATAGATTCCATATACCAAAACCAAGTATGTATTTTGGTAGATCCTCTAGTTGATGTAAAGCCTATTGGTAATAAATGGGTATTCAAGAAGAAACTGGACATGGAGGGGCAAGTCAGCACCTACAAGGTATGACTGGTTGCAAAAGGTTTTAGACAGTGTCAAGGAATTGACTATGATGAAACCTTTTCACCGGTTGCGATACTGAAATCCATCATAATCCTATTGTCCATTGCTGCTTACCATGACTATGAAATTTGGAAAATGGATGTCAAAACAGCTTTCCTTAATGGGAACCTCCAGGAAGATGTCTACATGACACAACCTGAAGGGTTTGTGACTCCAAAGGATGCCAACAAGGTATGCAAGTTGCAGAAATCCATTTATGGATTAAAGAAAGCATCAAGATCATGGAACATTCATTTTGATGAAGCTGTAATGAAATTTGGCTTTGTTAAGAATGAATGTGAGCCTTGTGTCTACAAGAGGTTTAGTGGGAGTGCAGTAATTTTCCTAATAGTATATGTTGATGACATATTACTAATTGGAAATGAAGTACCTGTCTTACAGTCAGTTAAGGCATGGTTGCATAAATGCTTCTCCATGAAAGACTTGGGCGAGGCAGCATATATTCTTGGGATCAAGATCCATCATGATAGATCCAAGAGAATTCTAGTCCTGAGTCAAAGTACATACATTGACAAGATACTGAAGAGATTCAGTATGGAACAATCCAAGAGGGGATTATTTCCAGTGTCACATGGCATTCATCTTTCCAAGAAAATGTGTCCTCAGACACATGAGGAAAGAAAGAGAATGGCAAGGATCCCTTACGCATCCGCGATTGGGTCAGTCATGTATGCTATTCTATGTACGAGGCTAGATTTTGCTTACGCATTAAGTGCAGTAGGCAGATATCAAGATTATCCAGGAGACCGCCATTGGATGGAAGTCAAGACTATCCTTAAGTATCTGAGGCATACTAAGGATATGTTTCTAGTTTATGGAGGATATGAGGAACTAGTCATCAGAGGACATGTAGATGCTAGTTTCCAGACTGATCAAGATAAAATGAAGTCGCAGACTAGATACATCTTCAGTTTGAATGGAGGTGCAGTGAGCTGGAAGAGCTCAAAGCAAAGTGTGGTGGCAGATTCTACAGCAGAGTATGAGTATATCGCAGCTTCTGAGGCTGCTAAAGAAGTAGTATGGATGTGAATCTTCGTCCAAGAGCTGGACATAGTACCAAGCAGTAAAGATCCTATCACACTCTATTGTGATAATACTGCAGCGGTGGCACTTGCAAAAGATCCAAGGTCACATCAGCGGACAAAGCACATACTTCGGAAGTATCATCTCTTGAGGGATTTTTCTCAGAGAGGTGAAGTTGCAGTGAGCATTATTTCCACGGAAGACAACGTGGCGGACCCCTTGACTAAATCCTTGACTCAGCAGAAACATGATCATCATGTGAGGTATAGTGGACTAAAATTCGTAGGCAGTTGGCTCTAGTCCAAGTGGGAGTTTGTAAGGGTTGGTGTCCTGATAACCAACTGTTTTTTACTTTGATTACATAAATTTTCACTTATTATATATTGTTCATTGTTCTGAATAACTATAATATAATAATGTCCTAGGATATTTGTTGCATTGATAAGGTCATGGAAGATCCCTGCTATGATGAGAACCTTGAAATGCTATAACAATATTCTTAAATAAAGTTCTACGGTTGGATGAAATACTATGATAGGACACATAGTATACAGACCGTCATGTGTGAGTACTCGTAAGAAGACGAGACTCTCTCTCATGGAGTTCACACTTGGTAATCTCCAAGATGGGAGATTATGAGAACAGACCCGCCAATAGCAATTCTGCATGTCTTGGTGTCATTGGAAATTACTATCTACAAGCGTGTGTAATGGTCCTTAGACTGGAAGATTATCATTAACTTATGTCATGACTCACGCACTTAGATTTACTGACAAAAACTATCATGCAGACAGTTGGCGGGAAGTAGGGTATGTTGGGTGTGTCATGAGTGACATGTTGTTAATGGATAAGTCGAGTAAGGATTTGTCCCTTCCATTTATGGAAGTTGATATCTTGGCCCTTTGATTGAAATAGAACTGTCGCATTAAATTCCATAGCCATGGTGTGAATGACGAGTTTATTTCAGGTAGTCAAAGAACGACGGATCAAGCATATAGGTTTATGACACTGCCATGAAACCTGCTTGATGAGATATCGAGACAAAGGGATTAAATTACACAGTAAGCGTTCGTATGAGGTGATACATCAATGTGTCGTCAACTTCTTTCTCTTGGGTGCCTTGACCTCTTGCTAGACAGTAATCTTGGACTTTAGGCAAGCTCTCCTAATTCCAACGAGAAAGAGGCCTAGAGGGTCACACACTAAGTGTATTCAAGTATCTCAAGTAGAATAAAGATTATTCTCGTATGTGGTTTAATAATTATTCAAGGAAGCCTAAATAGTTTTAATGATGGAGGAAGAAGGAAATGAAAAACAAGATATACACGCTGTGTATTAAAGATTACACGCCATGTTGTTTTTCATGGAAAACAAGTACACACAGTGTATTAATAATTACATGCCGTGTAGTTTTCTTTATGGAAAGGAAATGAATAAATGAAAACAATATATACACGCTTTGTACATTGAATGTACACACCGTGTATTTATTAATACACGCCGTGTAGTTTTTTCAGTCGGGATTTTGAGGATATAATATTGTTTTAAATGATATTTATTATAATTAGCGTGGGCGCATGTCAAGGAATTAATTATTCGACATGGGGGTTTTAAATAAGAGTCAATGAAATAAATAAAACACGTAACGCGTTTATTTATTGTCATAACTCTACAACCTCAAACCTGATTATAAATATCCTCACAACCTCAACTCTTTTCCGAACCCATGTGAGACACAAAAATTATGGAGAATTATTTCAAGGTCGAAAGAACCTCTTCCTCCAAGAACGCTCTCAATACTGAGAGAGATCCTCTTCCATCAGATCAAGACGATCTAAGGCAGACAACGCAAGCAAAGGATTCTCCACGCTAGCACCCAGAAAATCCTTTGGTGACATCTAGAGATACGAGGTACACGTGTGGATCACCACTAGAGGGATTATATACTTGGCTTCTGCGACACAATGACGGATCACATCGACAACGTGATCAAGAACATCAACTAAGAAAGAACACCTAAAAGGTATTTCTTTATATATAATTAAATTAATTATAATCAACCTGTAACGATACTTGTTTGTGGTTCCGGGACAAACCTTCTTCTTTGTCTTTTTCTGTGATTCGATCCGTGGAGACTGGCGTTTATCGTCGTATTGATCCTGGATTGATCATTGCTAATGAAAAAAAGCCAAGTGGGCACATCCACCCATGTGCTTCCTCTATGCCCAGAACCTTCAATTTATGTCCATAATTATAAGGTGAATATGATGTTCTTATCTACTAGGATGACATACATGTGATGTTCTCACCTGATAGATGTATGGCATGTGATGTATTCATCAATCTGGATAGTCTATACTCAAAGAGTTAAGAATGTATAATGAGGCTATATGGGATTTATTCACACCATTTACCACGGTTATAATGTCTTAGATAAATGTATTATATTAAAATGAATTATTTCATGTGATGGAGTTATTGTAAACATGTATATAGATACATGTGTTTGATAGAGATCATAACAGATCCATTTGTATCTTGAGTAACATTAATGTTTTTTAATAGGTTTCTATTTTCTTAAATTTATGGATCTGATAATTCATATTTTTGAAAATATATAACTTCTTGTGGGTTCACACATTGTGGTTGGATGAATGGGTATTGATTTTGACTCAAAGAGCTACTCTAAAAAATAGAGTTTTATTCAAAAGGAGTTTTGGGTGATTTTTCACATGGTATTTCATATAATGTGATACATGGTGAAGTGGATGATAGATTTCCAAAAAAAATTGTAATATATCCAAAAGTATTTTTTGATATGGTTTCACAAGTTATCATATATGATATGATATAAGTTTAAATGACATAAAAGTCATTTTGGATTTAGTGCCAGTGGGAGGTTGGAGGGAATATTCCCTAAAGCCTTATCATATCATATTGTATGATATAATGTTTTGTAGAGTATGAAATGCATATTGAAGAGGATTATATTTAATCCTATGAGTATGTTAATTTTTATGATATGTAGATATCATATAGGCTACCTTGGACTGTCATATTATATGACTTGGATGAGCTGTAATTCCATGAGTTATAAAGTATGATTCACTTAGTGAAACTATTATTCATCAAAGTTAGTAGATATAATATACATAGGATATCATTGATTAACCATTTTATAAGATGAAATGGATAAGAGATATGTGAGACCTATGTTTGGTTGCACGTTGTGATGGAAACAGGTGGTTCCGATGAAGACTCTCTGGCATTTAGTTTCCTATGGTGATGATGTCGTGGATAAGATTGTGTTGGAATCAATGAATTATATGTGATTTATTATGATGGGTGTTGGTGTAAACAAATATGACATGGTTTTGTAGTGATAGGTTACATTCTAGTGACCATCAATGAAGGTTCTGGTTTGTTTTAGATATGTGCAAATGTGATGGTCTTGTATAGTGGTGGTCTCGAAGGAAGGAATTGATGGCCCTGGAAAAGTTTTTGGTTTACTGTTGAGGAAACCACTCCTACTCTTATCTTACTTCAGGATACATTATACCTCTCCCATTTTGGCCTATTATAGTGGTTTTCAAACAAGTTTTAGGAAGTTTTATTCAAGTTGTCTTATGCCCAAGAGGTGTATCCTCCATCAGCTTTATTCCTTCCTTTAGGTTCACACTGGAGTTTATCTTATTAGTGTTCATTGGAATCATTATTGAAGGTGTTTAATAGTTTGAATGGTTGGTTATGAAGGATGATGATGAAGGTGGTGTGGTTCATAGTTCTCTAGTTGACTGTTTTTTTGGATTGTATATGGTATTTATAAACTTTGTCCTAGTGATGTTATTTTGGAAAGAATTTTTTTCTGGTTATCAGCTCTGATGGTTATAGGATGATGATGAAAATAGTGGTGATCAAGCAATGATGATTGTAGGTGACATGACTTCGGATGACACATGTGACTCAAGGATTGAAGTTTCCTTAGGTTTCTTGTTCCTGAATGTTATTTTTTAAATTTTAAATTTGGAATACTATTGAATTTTGAATCCCGGTTGAACTTTATTCCTTTTTTATGGTGTTATTGGTTATCGCTCAACCATAAAGAGCCTATCCTGAAAATTAAAAAAAAAATACAATTTTTAGTGAATGGATATGCAGATTTTATGGTTGAGTGTTGCATGAGATGTAACTAAAGGTATTACTTATACATTTATGAAAATTATGAGTAAATTCATAGGTGAAAGGATCATCTCTATAGACTATATAAAGGTGGCTAGGCCATGGTTATGGAATAGATTTTTGTGTTTGATCCTCTTATAAACCTCTAGATGATAATATCTCTCTTCCAAAGATAAATTTTTCTATCCTTTTTTATATAATGAGATGCCAGCATATCATTGAGGTTTGGATGATATTCCCTAAAAAAGTTGTGTAATTTGGTGTAACCCATGGATACTTCTTGAAGGGAATATACTTTCATTTATTCCTTGGTGATCTTAATCATACATATAATTAAGGCAAGGTAAGTAGCATGCTATAGTGTAAGGTATGCATTTTTTATTACCATTTTCATACGATTTCGGCCTCAAAGGTATGGTGATATTAAGTTTCATGGTTTCTAAATTCTTATGCTACTTTGATTAATCGTTAATCTCCCCTTATAAACCTTTCATAGTATATATATACTTTCTTATTGAGAGATTATTTTTCAATTTCTACCTTGATAACCCTTTATATGATTATCCACAATAACACATATTTAGAGGGTATGATTTTTTCAAACAACATTCATTATGTATATTCAATTTTCATCTAATTTAAGGGTATTTCACTTATTATATATATCATTTTATTTTCTATGGATACAATTAACCTAAAAAATTATTTAGATCCATATAAGTTTATATTTTAATTTTTAATATAAAAACCCGACTCTAGTAACCCAAAGTCAATGATTATTATATTACATTGGTATATGATATAAGTGATCACATCACACAAGATCGATCAATTTAGTAGTATTAGGATACTAGATACATAAACGACTACCATATTACATTAAAAACTTAAAACACAACTTAAAAACTCTATGAAAACATTATTATTAAATTTGGAATATCCTTGAATTCATTTAAAGATCCCTTCTTGGTACCCTAGGGAAAGGAAACAAAATAATGGTTTAGCTAAAATGCCTAATAAGGGGTTGTGTGTAGTGGAATCTATCATGAATACATAAGTCATTAGAAAAATGGTAGAGTTAATAATCAATAAATGTGCCATATAATCAATAACTTGAGAATGAAATATATACAAGGGTAATAAAAATATAGTAATCACATGGAAAATAATAACTGATTTCTCAATGATAGAATATATAATGTCAAACGTCATAATCTTACTATTGAGGCTTCATCTAATACATCTTCAATAAATCAGTAAGTATACACCAAATACCTAAATAATAATAAAAACATACTAAATAGTTTTTCACACGATACCTACCTGATGCATCTAGGGCTATGTGATTTTTGGACCCACCCACCACTAAATCATCATAGACTTTTTATCAAGGCCTCGACTAAGAAATTATAAATATATGGGCATGCATACACTAAATTATCATTCTAGTTTGTCTAATGAGACCTACCCAATGCATTGAGGGGATATGTAATTACAAGATCCACCTATCACTAAATAATACCCAATACGTTACTCATATATTTATTGAAAAAGACAATACATAATTAATATTCCTTAGTAATTAATAAATTCTTTATCAAATCAAGTATACGAAATGTCAATATTCCCCAGTCAATAGAATAACTTTATTAGTAAGCTTCCATCAAATAAAATCATATATAAAAATGGGTATACGATTAAGAAAATATAAATATAATATTTAATATATCAATGTTACTATAGAACATGTAAATTAAGAAGAAAAATACAGTCAAAATAAAGATGGACAATGATATAGAGCACAACTTCCATGAGTGAATGAACCGAGAATAAATGTTGTGAGAAAAATAAAGTATAACTCATAAATTTTAAAGGGATGAAATTATAACATCAATTCATAAGAAATTATTTTCTTTAGTAAATTTAATTCTTTTGGAAGATATAGAGTAAAATGGAATTGAAACTTTAAAAATAATTTTCCTTAAATCTTTTGTAACTTATTCATAAAACGAAGTTAAAATTATCTTCTAGTACTCCTTTCATGAGGTGTGAATGATAATTTTAAAATTTTATTTTTAAAATATTTTAAAATATTGTAATATTAAAAAAAATTATGCTTAACCAAGAAAATTTGGAGTTAAAGATAAATATATACATAAGTGAAATGAAATCCCTTTTTAAAACATTAAAGAAAATAATATCCTTTTTAGTTTGTTATAAAAAAGAAAAATTCACAGAATAAAGGGAATATATATTACTTTATAAAAACATAAAAACTTATAAATGAAGTTATATAATTAATAATGGTCATGATAGTGGTAAAATTCATTCATATGGAAAATTTTAAAAAATATATTTTTTCCCACTTTTATAGAGAAAATTAAAAATGAATTATATAGAAAATATTAAAAATATTCCCATAATATTTTGAAGGGAAATTAAAATTTAATAAGAATTTATCCATAAGAAATCATTTAAGTGAATAAAATAATATTTTTGAAACTAAATAAATAATATTTATATGGAAAATAATGATTCCCAACCAAAAAGAAGACATAAGGTTGGATTTTCTTATGAAGACCATTTCAGTTGATTTGAGTGTCAAAGTGAATAAATATAGAAATAATACTTTAAAAACCCATAAAATAATCATATGAGAATAAAATATGTTGATTTTATGATATAAATAACATATAATTCCCTCAATGGAAATTGAAACATAAATAATCTTGATAAATTTTGAGATTGTAAAATAAACTCTTACCTCAAAGTTCTGCTTAGTCAAACACACTCTAACATCCTTTATAATAAATTTATATTTATTATAAATTTATATAAAAAATATTGATATTTATATTATTATATACCATTCACTTATAATTTCTCATTACCCATTTATTAATAATTATTTGGTAAAAATAATATTCTTGTGTTAATTGTTCCGTTTTCCACTCATGTTTCAATTCGGAGGTTTCGGTACCTACACCTTGGTTATGGTTCCATCATATATATAATGTTAATAAAATTTGAATTATTTTTTGATGTATTTTTTACCTCAAATGTTCACTTTATAGATATTATAGTAATATTTTTCATTGAATTTAAAAATTTATTTTTTTAGAAATTTTATTTTCATAAAAAATGATTTATTAAACAATATGTACATATATATTACCACTAAAGTATTATTAAAATATATTAAATTCATAATTATCACATGATATTATTATTAATTAATATTCCTTAATCATTCATGGAATAAACATTGTAACATCATTCATGTAGGTGGTAAAACATACCTAGAAAACTGTGTGTTCTAACAACTGAATGAGTAAGAAAATGCTATTTCATAATGATAATATAAAATTTATAAAATATTAATTATTTAAAAAATATTTTATTGGAGTTATAAATTAGTTTTAATAATATGTAGATGAATAATAAAATGAAATAGAATGGTAAGAAATTATTACTTACAAAGTGTCTTGGTATGCTCGTTTTAGGCGGTTAAATTTTACGACGATCTTTTATTATTAATATTATTAATATAATGAAACAAATATCTTTATAGAACCATAATTATGTTTTAAATATCATATTTATTCATTAAATTCATTTTTATAACCATCCATGCAAGGTGGTGATGAAAAATGAAATATGTCGTTCATTTTAGCAGTAGTCCGCGCGTAACTCTAGCGACGTTTTCATTTTCAAATAGAATTGGAGGAAGATAGATAATGGTTATACCATCAAGATAATAAAATTTTGGTATATAAATTATACCAATTTAATTATATTACTATGTACATAATATATTTTTATTAGTTGGAATAATAAAGAAACTTAAAAGAGCTCAGTTCAAACAATTACATCTTCCTTGGATATCCTCCTTTGGATATCTTATTAATATTTCTTAGATTGGTATTTTGGTGATACAAAATCCAGTAGAATGTGTTAAATATAATTTTATAGGTATATTTACAGGGTTTTTTATCTAATTTTTCCAAGTTATGTGGATAAGTGAGGTGGTGAAGGGCTCCTTTTATAAGTGAGAGTGGTTGCACTTTTGTAAATACCCTTAATCTTGAAATAAAATAAATTTCATTTTCTAATTAATTGGAACTAAATTAAAAAACTTTTGAATATAGGATAATTTATGTTGATAATACACTTAAAAATTCAATTATGGAAAAGTTTTTGGGATATATGTGGTCTTATCCCTTAGTTTAACCCCCTTTTTAACCCTTTTACCCTTTACTGTGATGACTAACCTTTACCATTGTAACTTATCTTTATGAAAAAAAATGAAATTAAACATATTAAAAAAATTATTATTATGATCTAAAATATTAAAACTATTTCATCAAATAAAATCTATAATGGTGGTATAAATTAATTCTAATCTCTGTGCACAAAAAGCATAAAAACCATTTTTAGAAAGAAAAAAATATATTTTTAAAGCATAAAATAAATTTATTATGATTTACTACCCTGTAATAATCATTGAGTTAATGTTAATTTATTTTATGGTATATATTATCAATATATTTCACTATAACCATTCACCATTAGTGATTAATTTAATTTATTAGATATAAAAATGCATTATTTGCATAAAAACAATTTTCTAGAAAATATCACTTATTACCATCAAATGATTTTATCTTCATTTATAACTAATTTATAATTAATATATTAATGATTATTAATTTTTTTACATGTATAAACAATAATTTTAAATAAATTTAATACTCTAAATAATATAAATTTATCTTTCAAATTAAACATACAATATATAATATAAATAATGTTTATAAATAAAATGTTTATGTTTAGACAGGAATTATTATATTAGTATTGTTTATCATTACTTAATAATTTTATGGATATTATTAATTTATAAACTTTTATTGATATAATTTTCTCAAAAGTACTAAATTTATCAAAAATACACAATTCATCAAAATAATTTCTCTATAATTAATGGTATTTCCCTAAGTAAAATAGACCCCTTTTAATTTTACAAAATAATTAATTTCTTTATTTATATTTATTTTAACTATATTGTAATTTCTTTTATTTTTTTTTATAATAAATAATTATTCACTTTATTTTTTGTGTTTTTTGTATACAATCTATCATACATAGTGGTTTTATTTAAAGGATAATGCATACTAAAATCTTGGGGTGTTACATTCTCCCTCTTAAATAAAGTTTATCCTCACCATTTTAATTTTTTCTTACCAAAATGAATGTATCTTGACATAATTATAATCACATATTTGGATTTTATCATGGTAATTAATTTTTATATTACTACTAAGAAACTTATCAATTTTTAATTAAATATTTCTAAAATCATGTATGTCTCATTATATGGATCATGCTTGTAAATGAGCTTCCAAAATCATACCTTGATAGTTGGTCTATATTTTACACATAATACTTAATGGATTTATCTTTCTATTTCTTATGTTTTAGGAATTATTTTACCATCGAGATAGAGAATATTATAAAATACACTTACCTAATTTATTTTCATCATATAAGTGTAATTTCATCCTTTGATTTTGTTTTGATCAGTTTTCTACCTATACTTTATCTTATATTTTAAATGATAAATAACTATGATAAATTTTTAAATCCTGAAGTGTGAAAATAAACTTTTAATAGACCATATAATCTAAAAATAATTGCAATATATTCTTCATATCTCTAACCATTTACTAAAACCATAATGTTGGGTGTGAGTAAAGACAACACCCAAATAAATATTATAATACTTTAACCTTCAAATCCTTTATTATAAACAATATCAATAATTCATTATAGTTTATTTTATGCTTCATCTTCTAACTACTAATTTCCCAACCATAAAAATGGATTAATTCCAAAAATCAGGACTATGTCAAAGTCAACCATAAATATTACAACCAAGTTTTCAACTAGGTAATATCTATGTAGTTGGGGTTTGGCTTAGTGGTAAGCACCCCATAATTCTACATGGAAAATGGGGGTTCAAAACCCATTGGGCGCAGGTATCATAGCAGCACTATAGCGCAGGTTACTGTAGCAGCCGAGATATTGTTGAAACGGCGGCACTGTAGCGGCGGCAGGGGTACTGTAGCGGCGGCAGGGGCACTGTAGCGGTGGCGGTACTATAGAAGAGCGGGTACTGTAGCAGTACTACTCACATAATGGGCTTTGGGCCAAAATATTGGGCCTACGGGATTTGTAATGGGCTAAATTCCCACTGGGCCTTCGGGCTATGTAATGGGTCTCCCTCTACCCAGTTAAAGAGGTCTTTGCTTTGTTTCAATAATAAAAATGAGGCTTTGGCCCCAACCTTTTAAAAAAAACTAGGTAATATCTATACATCTTAACTGAGACCGACTGCTATATTCTTGTCACAACCAGATTCCCACTATGTTTCTTGATTGATAAATCCTTTCTCAACAAACATGTAAGATATAAATGAGTGTGTAGATCTGATATCAAATAAATAATTATCTAACCATGAGTTTATAATCAAAGTACTTGTTATAACAACTTTAGGGACTTAATATTTTTTTGTAGTAATCACATAATCTTGGCCTTTCTCCCTTGACCTCTTCTAGGGTAAATTCCTTTGACACTTAGGGAATTGATTTGAATAGTACCCCATATCCTTATAGTTAAATCATTATATATCTGGTTATTCTTTCTTTCCCTTGCATTTATGATCCTTATGGACTTTATCTCTATACTTGAAAAAAACAATCATTCCCTTAAAGTAATTCACAAGGTGTTTCATTCCACAATTATTAAATGTTGAAAATTTCACCCTTCACTTTTTCCTCTTTAATAAATTTATCCTTATATGGAAATTAGTAATCCTCTTATTCTCTTACTTTCCTTTCAAGATATAAGACTTGGATAATTATTTCTCTTCCTTGATGTAACTTGATATTATATCTTCATATGTTGAAAATGTTTGAGAGAATAACACCCTTATAAATATTAGCTTTATATAATCAAAGAAATAATTAACCTTTCTTTTTGGATTGCGTATGTAGTCTATAACATGTCTTTCTAACCTTGTAATTTTATCCTTATATTCAGAACATTTTCCCCTTTCATTTATCTCAAATTTAAAAACTTTCTTTCCAAATCAACTTGTTTCTCATGAGAAATGTATTTTTCAAGGAATTTTTCCTTAAAAGTCTCTCATTCCATACCCTTTATCTCTTGAATATCCTCATTTTATTAAATCAATAACCACCATTGATCAACATCTTGATTTATACAATAAACTATTTGGATAAATTTTTCCCTTTCACTAGTTCCCAAAGAAAGAAATATCTTCTCTATAGACTTAATCTATTGCTCAGCTGTCAAAGGATTAGTGGTCCCATTGAATGATGGAGGTTTTTTTCACATGAAGTGATCCAACATTTTTGTGCCCTACTATGTAGATAAAAGTTATTTCATATATCCAAGGTTATTAGTTATAACTTTCCCCATTATATTTATAATCTTTTCCACCCCAACTATAGCCTTATGGACTCACTTAGGAGAGAAATCCCTCCATAGATTGTATATTTTGACATGATTTCCATTTATTTTAATATATTCCATTTATAAACAATTTCATGCACTTAATTAGATCATGATATTATGAATATTGATCTATATCATAAAAACTTCTATATAGGTAAAATTTATTGATCATTCAAAGGGTTTATCATAATTTTTGTGTTAACTATATTCTAAAATCTGGTTCTAAAAGTTCCTACTGAAATTACTCTGATGCCAACTATAATAACCAAAACTCTAGTAACCTATATTTATTTTTCATTATATTAAATTGGTATAAGATACAAGTGATTTCATCACACATGATCAATCAGTTTAATAGTCTTAGGAGACTAGATACATAAATGATTTACATATTACATTAGAAACTTAAAACATAACTTAAAAACTTCATGAAAACTTTCTTATTTCATTAAATTTATTTAAATATCCCTTCTTGGTACCCAGGGTAAATGAAAAAAATAAAGGGTGAGTTCAGATTCCCAATAAGGAGTTTCATACAGTATAATCTATCATGAATACATATGACATAAACAAAATGGAAGAGTAAATAATCAATAAATGTTCCATATAATCAATAACTTGAGGAAAAAATATATCTAAGGTTAATGATAATATAGTGATCACATAGAAAATAATAACTAATTTCTCAATGATGGAATTCATAATTTCAAACATCTTAATATTATATTTGAGACCTCGGCTGGGAAATATTTAATAAATGGGTATACATACACTAAATACCCAAATATTAAGAAAGGAATGTCAACTAGTTTGTATCATGATACCTACTCAATGTATCTATGGGATATGTGATTTATGTCCATGCATATCACTAAATCATCATAAATATTCTAGTAAGGCCTAGACCAATACATTATAAATGTATAGGCATGCATGCACCAAATGCCCATTATAGTTTATCTCATGAGACCTACCCGATGCATTGTGGGGTTATATAATTTCAAAAACCATCTGTCACTAAATCATGTCTAGTGAATTTCTCATATATTGAATGAAAAATAAAATAAATATTAATTATGACTTAGTAATCAATAAATATCTATATTGAATCGAGTATACATAATGTCAATATTCCCTGGTCAATAGAATAACTTTCTTAGTAAGCTTCTTTCAACTAACAGTATCTATAGAAATGGGTATACAATTAATAAAATATAAATATGATATTTAATATATATATGGTACTATATAACATGTACATTAAGGATAAAAATAAAAGTTAAAATAAAGATGGAGAGTTATGGAGAATATAACTTCCAGAAGTAAATGAACTGAGAATAAACCTTGTGCGTAAAATAAGGTATAAAAAATAAATTAGTAAGGGATGAAAGGTGACCATTAATGAATTTTAAATTATTTTTTTTAGTAAATTTAATTATTTTGGGATATAGAGAGGAAAATTGAAGTGAAAATTTAAAAATAATTTTTTTATAAAGATTTTGTAGCTTAGTCTCAAAACAAAGTTAAAATTTACTTCTAATATTCTTTTCATGAGGTGTCAAGGATAATTTTAAAAATATATTTGTAAAATAATATGAAATAATGGAATATTTAAAGTAAATTATGATTAATAATTTAAATGTGTAGTGTAATATAAACATATACATAAGTGAAATGAAATCCCTTTTCAAAATTTTAAAGAAAATAATATCCTTTTCCTTTGGTATAAAAATAAAAAAACATAATAATGGTAATGGATATTAATTGGTAAAACCATAAAAACTTGTATATTAAGGTAAATAATAAATAATGGTCATGATGGTGGGGAAATATTTTCATGTGGAAAATGTTACAAAGAGATTATTTTCTCACTTTTATAAACAAAGTCAAAAATGAATTGAATGAAAAAATTTAAAAGTATTACTTTTAAAAATTTTAAATAAAATATATATTTAATATAAATTAATCTTAAGAAATCATTTAAGTATAAAAAATAATATTCTTGAAAAAAAATATGGATATGGAAATGAATGATTCCTGATCAAAAAGAAGAAATATGATTGTATTTTCGTATAAACATCCTTTCGGTTTATTTGAGTACCAATGAGAAGAAATATGGAAAGATTAATTAAAAAATCTATAAATAACTAGATTAAAATAAAATATATGTGGTTTAGGAGAGAAATAACATAAAATTATCTAGATATAAATTGAAACATAAATAATCTCGATAAAAAGTGAGATTGTAAAATAAACTCTTACATCGTACTTTAACTTAGATAAACATACTATAACCTCATGTATAATGAATTTATATTTATTATAAATTAATATCATAACCATATTTATATTTATATTACTATATACCATTCACTTATTGTAACATCCCAGGTAAATAAATAATATTACATTCTAATGTTTATCAATATTTGAGAATAAAATGTTAATATTACTTTAAAGGGAATGCTATGCTCGATGGCGTACCCAATATGCAACAACGAGTTTCTTTTAAATCTTACGTTGCACACTAATAATATAATAGTATTATAATAGTTAATGACTAGCCATTGTAATGGTGGGAATGAACATAAATAACTACAAAATTATTACATATGTTTGTTAAATATTTTTACATTTATCCAATAAATGTTAGAGGCTTAAAATTCAAATGAATCCAATTTTAAGAATAAATACTCTAATATTTTTAAAAGATTGTTTTACCGCCTTTTGATGGTGATCCTTTCTTAAATCTAAATTTTGACAATTTTATAAGCTCTATTTTTCAAAATAAACTTATTCTTTATTATTGGGACATTGAAATTTACTTTGGATAATTTTTTGTTATTTTTCTGACAATGTTCATTTTTTTAATGAACAGTGAAAAATACTGCATTTTACATCAAAACTGCTTTTTCATCTAATTTAATTACATGGTTAGATTATATTTTTAATTGTTTTTAAAGTGTAATTAGATTATATTTTTACCATTTAATCCAATTTTGGTCATTATAATTAATTTCACTTTGTAATTGGTCATAAACAAGTGCCAAACTTTTCATAGATATTGTTTCAAAAAAAACCCGCTATTTGTTTTGACAACGAGAATTATTTTTAAATTAATTATTGCAATTTATATGTTTGTAATTTGGTAAAATGGATTCCATATTTGGAATTATAAGGTCCAAATTATGTAATTAATACTCTTTTGTTTTTGGACATTATGAATAGTAATGACAGTAATTATCTTTAATTATCTTGATTATTTAGTAATTGGGTAGTTAAGGATAATAAAATAATATCATAATAGTAAAAAATGACCCCAACATGTGTCCTAATGCTACTGGTTGTGTCATGGCCTACCATGGTATGTCTTGTGCCAAACTTTGGGACCCCATGGAATCACTTTTGGGTGAAAGTGACACTTTATCATTTTATTTTTAAAGGAAGGAGAATATCACTAAAGAATGTATCACCTGAGTAAAACATTTTTAATTTTGTCTACATAAATGATATCTTAGACTATAAATAGTAATTTGAAATCTAAAAATATTTCCTACATCATATTATTTTTTTATAATTTTTAGACATTAAATAAATTAAATTATTTATGACATCATGATGATGCAGCGATTACCACATCAATGAACGATTTAAATAAAATGAAAAGATAATGTAAAATCTAAGACTTAAACTTTTCAAAGAACTATTTAATGAGTATATTTAGAACCCTTATCACCTTATCCTCAAAATATATCAATGTGGGACCTTTAAAATCCGAAACTCATTTTAATATAAAATAACATTTTATAACTTTCCAAGAGTTCCCCTCCTCTCCTCTTATAAAAGGCCCCCACCTCTACCTCTTTACACACACCTCCCAAGCCATTGTCTCGGCCAATATCTGCTCATTTTATCTCTCCTCGTCCATCTATTAATCCTAGAAGCCTTACCTTAGTCATAAAGCTCTTCAAGAAACCCTTTTGGTTCAAACCAAGAGGAGATACCCAATTTAAAGGTAAAGACTTCTCTAATGTTCTTTTGTTTTATTTTGCTTCTCCAACCCCCCTAAACTCTTTTTATTCCCTTATTTTGTAACAACACCAGTATATTAAATATACTAGGATGTTTTTATAATAATTATTTGAGCTACACTTACACACACATCCGTCTAATGGTTAAAGAATATATTGTTTCTGTGGATGGCGAATTACTGCCTCATGAAATGATGATTGTTCAATATTCTTTTAACACCTTTAAAGTCATCCATTATGATGTAACTATATTTTATATATGATATATATGGTATTTATGTTTTCTATATGCTTATGTATTTTATATTTAAAACATACCTTTATTCTTTGCATGTTGTGCAAATGCGATAATTTCATATGAGGAAGTGTGGACTACCGCCCCCTCAAGTGATGTGACTCATTCATGAAATACATGGAATGTATAAAGAATTAAATTAATGATCTTATGTGACCTATATAACATATATATTATACTATAATTATAATACATATATATCTCAATTATTTTTAATTCCATTAATATGACAAAGAAATGAAAGTAGCGTTCATGCGTACGTACGGCCTATCGTCTCCATGAACGGTGCATTTCATTTCTTTTTATCTCCAAATGTTATGGAATAGTATAAAATGAATATGTATTGGATATATATGATATTTAAATCATTAATAATATTCTGGAGATGATGTACTTATAACTACATGGACAATTCTTTTCAAACAAGTTCATTTTTGACTCATGTACCAAACATCGACAAAAACATCTGATATGAACTCACATAATTAACTAATTATTATAACATTATAATATATGATATGAATTGAATAATAAAATTTAAAGGATGTCCTTAAGAAATTATAAATTGAAAAAAATATATTCAGGAATATAAAGAAACGAACAAGACAAGTCGAACTTGAGGTAAGGGATCTTACCTCTCTCTTTCTTTTTAAGTACTCTTTTTTATGTAACTTACTTTAAGCTCCTATTTATTATGTTGGGGGATGTTATTTTATATTCCTCTTTATTTAAATTTTATTCTAATATGATGAGAGACCCTATTTGATCTCATCAATCCATTTTTGGAAGTTTTATGTGGCATCGTTAGGCTGCCGAATTTAAATAAGGGGATTTTCATCTCACTTGTTATTCCTGTGAGATTCATGCTACATTTTCCACTATTTATTTTTGTGTGGTGTATGTACTGCCCATTATTTTACTATTTGTATAATATAATCTCATTTATGGGTATTTACATCTTCATTATATGACCCTTCTTTCAGGTGGTGTACGTTTCGAAAGTTTCCCAAATCGGTAAGGGAACCTTTCACACTCCTCTTTTTAAAAGACTTATTTTGTTATGTATTTTAATTTACATCTTTTTTATGTTGGGATATGTTCTTATATATCTTTATTGATTTAAATTTTAAGTCCAAGTGATGATATACCATTTTCTCTCTCATCAACTAATTTTATGAATTTTAAAGTGACGTCGTTAGACTGTCGAATTTTACCAAGGGAACTTCTTAACCCAATTTCGATTTCTTTGGGTTCAACATGTAGTTATTGAATATGTAATCCTTTGAATATGTGTGAATGAACTTTGATTGTTTTACACTTAATATCCACTTATATTAGGTGTATTTATATTTTTCACACATAATTATGAGATTGATTTATCCTTAATTTAAGGATACCTTATTTATAATGGATTTCATCTCATTTTACATTTCTATTGAGACTTCATTGTTGTTATGCACCAGTTCACTCTTATATGGTGTATATACTATCCTTTGGAATATTATATCATGAATCCAATTATTCTCATGATATTATAAATTTCTGATTAAATTTTATTCCTCAATTATTGTATTCAAGTGTCTCTCATTTTGTTAAAAACCCTTTAACTAAAATATCGTTTTAAATGTTTTAATGATTTATTCTTATAAATATTTCTCATTAATATCCATGTTTTCAAAATGGTTTTAAGGATTTATTTATATGGATATTAATGGTTTAAAATGTTAAAATCTTCAAAGTGGTATGGGACACTTTGATTCAAAAATATCTTTATTAAATGTTTTAAATGGTTTTAAAAATGGTTTTTGGAATGGATTCATTATTTCAATATCTTAAAATGTTATATTGTTATTGCAATGTGTTAATGTTATCTTTCCCTTATGATTAAGTTAGGTGCTATGATTATGTTATGGTTCTTGGTCATTGTTTATGAAGACGGGTGGTTCCGTGATAAACTAAGGGCGGGTGATCCCGATATAGCTCTCCAATGCATTGGGTAACACGAAGGGGTTAAACGTTAAGGTTTCTCCGAAGAGATTTAGGGAATATACTGTGATGGGTATTCCAAACGTAACCATGAGGGTTACTCCCTATGTAATAATGTTATGAATACCTCAAGTTACCTTTATGTCTTATGATTTCTATGATTTATTCATGATTTGATGAGGTATGTTAAAATGCTTATGTTTTATGAGTAAAGTATGATTTCATACGTGGACTAATGTTTTCATTTAGTACTTTTATATCCCTTACTGAGTTTTTTATGCTCATTCCATGTTTTTGAAATGTTTTTCACAGGTCAAGGGAAAGGTACCTGATGTGATGATAGTGTCAAGGAAGTGTCAATAAAAAATCCATGTTTTATTTTAAATATGTTTCTATTAATGGGAAAAATGAGTACTATCTTTTATGTAACCACTTTGTTTAAATGTGGAATGTAATGCATGATTTATGATATAATTATCTAAAACTCTAAACCTGAAGATATCCTCAACGTGTATTCTTGAAATAACTCAATAATAAGTAACGTTTAAGGCTGGGGCCTTATACTTATAATTTTTCATTGCTAATTTATTAATAATTTCTTGTTAAAAACAATATTTTGTGTTCACTCTTTAATTTCCCACTTATGTTTTGGTTTGAAGATTTCAGTCCTTGAACCTTGGTTATGGTTTAATCATATACATAATGTTAATTAAAGTTGATATTATGTTTTTATATATTTATAGAGTCTCATGTTCAATTTATGGATCTTATTATAACAGTTTTCATTTAATGCTTAAAAATATGATTTTTTAGAAATTTTAGTTTCATAAAAGGATTTTATTTTATTGACCAATATACATAGATATATTACCATTATATAATTATGAAAACATTTTAAATTCATCATTATCACACAATATTATCATTATTTAACCTTCTTTAATCTACCCTTTTTCATGGTGTTTACCATTTACCATGGTAACATATATTTATGACCAAAAATGAAATTGAAATTATTAAAAAATTAAATATTTTGATTCAAAATATGAAAACCATTTCATAAAATACAATTTATAAAGGTGGTATAAATTAATTCTAATCTTTGTACACAAAACACATAAAAACCATTTTTAGAAGGAAAAAATGTATTTTTGATGCATTAAATGAATTTATTATCATTCCTTTCCATATAATAATCATTAAATTGATGTTAATTTATTTTTGGGTTTATATTATCAATAAATTTCACTAAAATAATTCACCAATAGTGATTGATTTAATTTATTAAAGATAAAAAATACATTATGTTCATAAAAACAATTTTCTGGAAAAAAAATTACCATCAACTGATTTTATCTTCATCTATAACCAAATTATAATCAATGTATGAATGATTATTAATTTTTTTACATGTATAAAAAATAATTTTAAATAAATATAATGCTCCAAATAAGTGAAATTTAGGTTTTAAATTAAACATATAATATATAATAAAAACAATTTTTGTAAATAAAACATTTATGTATGGTCAGGAATTATTAGATTAATATTAATCATCATAAATTAATCATTATATGGATGTAATTAATTTATTTTACTGGAATTTATTAATATAATTTCCTAAAAATTATTAAATTTATCAAAAATATTCAATTTAACAAAACATTTTCTATAGAATTTATGGTATTTCCCTAATTAAAATAGTGCCCTTTTAATTTTACAAAATCATTTATTTTGTCAATAATATTAAATTTAACTATATTGTAATGTATTTCATTTTTTATTGTAATAAAACATTATTCACTTTAGTTTTTTATTGCATATATCAAAATCGATCATAGATACTGGTTTTATTTAAGGTATAATGTATACTAAAATAATTGGATGTTACATTTTTTTGTTACTTGTTAGAGTTTTAGGTATTTAGGGAAATTAAATATTTATGATATGAATCAATGGTCAAAGGTGTGATCTATCCAATGATTTGATTTTTATTTATGCTCTATATCTTTATCTTCATCAATAAATATAACAACTAAACCTCACTCGAAGGAACATATTTTGAGTATTCTTCTTCTATATGATATTAGATCAGCTTCCACAACTCCAAAGAGAACCCTATAAGATTCCCCCAAAAGGGGGTTGGTGAGATTCTATCCAAATTCCTTTAAAATATCCTTCTACACATGCACCATGTCTTCCCTATCCCATGATTTGCATCTCCCCCCTCTCCACTGCATCAAGTGTTAAATCAATCATGCTTCTCTCCACTACTTCTTGGATCTCCATCGAGCCTCGTTATTTCTTTAAAACCACTATTAAAAACCAAAGGCAACAATCATATTTTCTTGGATTGTTTTTTGGATTACTAGATCATCATTGGTATTATTTATCATGTCTCAAGTCACTTTTTGGATTCTTCATTATTACCTAGATTACCGTTAAGATTCTTGTATTACCATCGAGTCATTTTGGGTCTATAGTTTGGTTGTTGTATCACTCAACCATTTGGGTCCACATGATGGGTGGTGTATCCCCTATCCTTTTGAGTCCACAAGATTATATCCATGACAACCATGTTTTTGTCTTTAAATTGGGTGTCATATCACTCAAACTTTTAGGTCCACAAAATCAGATCCATTCTATATGGCCTTTTGGGTCTGCAAATTGGGCATCATTTTACTCGGCCATTTTGTGGCTACTCATCAATTTTTGCTTCATCTAGCATATTTAAATACTAGTTGTCATTGATATAGGGGGTACATA
Organism: Viscum album; assembly: GCA_963277665.1. Lineage (NCBI taxonomy): Eukaryota > Viridiplantae > Streptophyta > Magnoliopsida > Santalales > Viscaceae > Viscum > Viscum album. The sequence goes on from OY728160.1 coordinate 449,845,930, forward strand.
TATTATTTAGTAACATGAGAGTTATAATATGGTCATCTCTTCTTCAGAAGAAGTGGTTATTTCTCAATCCTTTCTATCATGAGGAGTTCACACAGAGGAGGTTGGAGAAAAACAAACAGGTGATGCATACAAGGGTTCTCTTATTTGTTGTATTATTTTTTACATATCAAGTTGGGCATGTATGGTTTATGGGGGAGAATTAAGAGATTCATTTATTTATTTTTCACTTATTATATATCCAATGAGTCACCCCATAACAACATTCCTGAATCCAGTTCTAAAAACACATACTTTACACATGAGCTTTAATACCAAGTGAGAAGATCTAAGATAAACATGAATATATTTTACATTATTTCTATAAGTTAAACATTACATATCATAATAATTGCACAATTCCAAGAATGTAAGGTTTAGTGTCTTCAAGTATCAACTAAATAATAAACTTATTTTACAATTCTTGTGAGCATTTCTCCATAATCAAACCATACTAGACCCCCATATAGAATTATCATAATTTATACTCATCTTTATAACATAAAGAAAGGAAACATAAGAAAGGGGTGATCTTAAATTCTCAATAATGGAAAAACTCATCAATATTTAATTAAGGGTTATATCAAAATCATATAATAAAACGTGAGTAGGGGATAAATATATTATGAAAAATGACATGGAATAATAAGTGTTGTCTATAAGCTCGGATATCAAGACATGTAATCTCAAAAGAGAAATCATATACCATATAATAAGAGTGTGGAAACATGTGAAAATAAACATGATCCATTGTAACGTCCCAGATCTGGAACCCACACTACGGGTGCCCCGAACCCGGTTGGTCACATGACCTCAAGCTCATTTCCCCAAACTCTAGAGGTTGTCGACTAGTAGTGAGGGCCCAGGTCTGATAGTGGGGAAACTATGCACTCATTTTTCAAAGTGTAGCGCAGAGGAAAAGATAAATAACATATAACACCGGAAGCAGTAAACCATACACAACTAAAATGAACAAGTGCAGTATAGGATGCCCAACAGTTATGTATATAATGTTGCAACATGTCTCTAGTTATAAGTAAGAATCCAAAACATGTTACACCGAAATACAATACAATACAACAGAGAGTACAAGTATAGAGGAACAAAACAGAACAGTCAGCAGCATCGCAAGCTTAAGCTCGGTCCCATGCTCTCCTACTCCTCAATAATAATCAAGTACCTGTATAGGGACCCTTTCTCCTATCGATGCATATAACAATATAATCTATTTGGGCCTAAAATATGACCCAAATAGGGTGTGAGAAATAAATCCCAGTAGGCAGCCACCAAAGGTTTGTGCCCAACTGTCCGTGAAAAGTACAACAGTAGTGTGAAATAAGTAAATGCAGTAAACTAGTAAGTACTGAAAAGTAACTATCACTACCAGTTTCATTTCCATTTTGATATTCATTTTAACCATTCAATTTAATAACATTCTATTCTCATCAGAACCAAACCCTCAGGCCAATCAGAACATTGCCCTCAGGCTAATATAATAAAATAACGCTCTCAGGCTTGCCCTCAGGCTATCTAATATTGCCCTTAGGCATACGATATATTTCCCTCAGTCACAGAATTCACTACCCTCAGGCATAAGAAGTGTTTCCCTCAGGCGAAATAGAACATTTCCCTCAGGCTAAGCAGTACCTTGCCCTCAGGATAAACAAACAATGCCCTTATAATAAAAGTAACACTGCCCTTAGGCGCAAGTAACCAGGCCGAGCCCAAATCATAAACAATAAATTTATATAAAATTCTTCTTAAGGCAATTCAATACACATTATAATAATGGAACACCCTTGAGTCTCCTGGACAAACGGCTAAATAGAGGAACGCATCCCCAGGGTGGTCCTGGATCCAAGTAGTGATCCCAAACAGTAGTTTATAATTACATTCAATTTCCTATACAGTTCTAGGTATTTAAAACAACCAAGGACTCAGCCACACGACACCCCAAACATGGGTTCATAGCACAACGGTACACAATTTCAACACCACGGTTGGAAATAAACATCAGACTACCCACCTCGATCGCCCCTGATCGATATACGTGAACGACGCTTCTAGAAACATCCAAGAATGACATATATCTGGGAATAACAACAACACTTTAAAACCTAAATAACTTTCCCTTGAGAAATAATTGGTAATAAATACTCGAGAAGAAGGAAGGACTTACTAACGCGGTCCAATTGAGATCGACGGCGTAGGAATCGGGTTACTGGTGAGAAATCGGGAGATCTCTGAAGCTTCGACCTCCAAAATAAACTCCAAACACCTCAAACGCCTCCTCTACTAGAAGAGGAGGCTACTGTCTTCTTTAATCAAAAATTCATGACTACATGGCATGTACTCTCAAGTACATGGCGTGTACTTTTTATTTTTTTAACTGTTCCACTAGTGGCTTCTTGCCAGCGCGGCACTGTTCATCTGTCGACATGAGTACATGGTGTGTATTCCTGAGTACATGGTGTGTACTGTCACTCAGCTGGTGGCTGCCTCCAATACCTTACTGTTCACCTGCTGACTGATTACACGGTGAGTAAATACCCAATACACGGCATGTAGTCGGTTTTTACACCCTTCATCGCTGACAGGCCTACACGCCCTGTGTACTCATCCCACACGGACAAAGTACACAGCGTGTGGAAAAGTACACAATGTGTACCCATAAAATTTTGGATTTTTCCCCATTTCCCATATTTTCTCAAAAATACTTAAGGAAAAAGGAAAAGAAGAAACTTGTACCTCAAGAATAAAAACCAGGTTCTAACAAACTTCTCCGCTTAAAGAAATTCATCCCCGAATTTCCCTTCCAAGGGTGGTGAAGATAAGCTCAAAACAACTCTATCCACTTAGCACGTACATCAGTCTCCTGCTCCCAAGTTTCATCCTGCACTCGGCCATGCTGGCATAGCACCCGTATGAGAGGAACTGACCGGCCTTGGAGAACCTTTGTGCTCCTATCAACAATACGAATCAGATGCTCCTCAAAGGATGAATTTACCTGAAGCTCAACCTCATCAGGATGAAAGACATGAGACGGGTCTAAATTATAATGGTGCAGTTGAGATACATGGAAGATGCCATGTATGGCCTGGTACCTCTGTCGTAACTGCAACCGATAGGCAACTGACCCGACTCTCTCCAAAATCTCAAACGGACCCACATACCTCGGTGAAAGTTTACCATGTCTCCTGATCCTTCTGTGTCCCAACCTCGGTGAAACAAGAAAGAAAACCTGATCCCCTACCATGAACTCTAAGGGTTATCTGCGGCGATCAGTGTAAGATTTCTGACAAGACTGCGTAGTAGCCATCTGCTTCTGTGTCAACTGGACCTGCTCTGAAGTCTCATGCACGAGACATGGTCCCAATAAAGCTACCTCACCTGCCTCCATATAGCACAAGGGTGATCGGAATGGCCTACCATATAAAGCCTCGTAATGTTCCATCTCAATAGTTGCCTGAAAACTATTATTATAGGAAAACTCAACCAGGGGTATATGCTTCTCCCAAGATCCCCCAAATTCCAGGACTCATGGATGTAGCATGTCCTATAGCACATGTATCGTATGCTCTGACTGGTCATCGGTCTGAGGGTGGTAAGCTATGCTCAGAAGCACCTGTGTACCCAGTGCCCTCTGAAGACTCTGCCAGAAACAAGACGTAAAGCGAGTGTCCCTATCTAAAACGATAGAAAGAGAAACCCCATGAAGATGTACTATCTCTCGGATATACAACTTCCTGATCTCATCGACACCATAGGTCTCCTTGATCGGTAAAAAGTGATCTACCTTCGTAATTATATCCACAACAACTCACACGACATAATTTCCTCGAGGTGACCTCGGCAACCCGGTCACGAAATCCATCGCGACATCATCCCATTTCCACTCCGGGATGGGTAACAGTTGTAACAGCTCGGCTGGCCTCTGATGCTCCGCCTTCACCTGCTGACAGGTGGAACATCTCGTAACAAAACTAGCTACTCCCCTTTTCATACCCGGCCACCAATACTAACATCTCAAGTCACAATACATTTTGGTAACTCTGGGATGCACTGTCCAAGCTGAAGCATGAAACTCCCGCATCAGCTCCTCGCGTATATCCCCTGGAACCCACACTCATCCATGGACACACAGTACCTCATCATCGCCTATCGTCCAACTGGGAGGAGGTTCATCACTTGCCACCAACTCTCGTAGAACCAGGCCTTCTGATACTGATAGCTGTCTCATCCTCAATCTATCCAGAAGGGTAGAAGTCATAGCTAAGGATTAAAGATAGGTTTTCCCCTCACTATCGTGCACCTCCAAATTCATCTCAGAGAACAAGGCCATAAGCTTCCACTCACCACTAGCCTGCTGCACTGCCTATGTCTGGGTCTTTCTACTCAGTGCATCGGCTACTGCATTACCCTTACCAGGTGTATAGGCAAGCTCAAAGTCTAAGGACTGAAGGTATTCAACCCACCTTTTCTGTCTTAGATTCAAGTCACGCTGAGTAAAGATGTATTTTAGACTTTTTTGGTCGGTAAGGACCACAAAGTGATCTACCAAGAGATAATGTCTCCAACAATGCAACGCATGAACAACTGCAACCAACTTGAGATCATGTGTCAGGTAATTCCTCTCATGTAGCCTCAACTGCCGAGACCCGTACACAACAACTCGATCACCCTGCATCAACACTACTCCCAGCCCAATACCTGATGCATCACAGTAAATTGTATAGCTCTTCCCCTACTCTGGAAGTATCAGGACTGGTGATGATGTCAACCTTCCCTTCAGCTCTTGAAAGTCTATCTCGCAAGCTTCTGACCAAATGAACTTCACATCCTTCTTAGTCAAACCCGTCAATGGTGCTTCTAAGCAGGAGAAGTCATGTATAAAATGCCTATAGTAACCAGCCAGCCCCAAGAAACTCTGTATCTCAAACACATTCTTAGGATGCTCCCAGGAAACTACTTCTCTCACCTTATCTGGGTCTGCCGCAACTCCTACCTCTAAGATAATATGACTCAGGATGTGAATCGGTTCCATCCAAAAGTGTCACTTTGAGAGCTTAGCATATAGCTTATTCTCTCTCGGTTTACTCAGTACGATCTCAAGATGGGTGGCATGGTCATGTCGAGTGTGAGAGTACACCAAGATGTCTTCCACAAAGACTACCACAAAAGAATCCAGATATGGGTGGAACACATGATTCATCAGATCCATGAAAACTGTTGGCGCGTTTGTGAGTCCAAATGGCATGACCAAGTACTCATAGAGACCATATCTACTCCGAAAGGCTGTAAGCGGTATGTCGGACGGTCTGACGCGCAACTGATGATATCTGGATCTCAAGTCAATCTTTGAGAACACTCGTGCTCCTCGAAGTTGATCAAAGATATCGTCGATCCTCGGTAAGGGATATCTGTTCTTAACCGTCAACTGGTTCAACTTCCGATAATCCACACAGAGTCTGAGGGTATCGTCTTCCTTCTTCACAAAGAGGACCGGAGAACCCCAAGGAGAAGTACTGGGTTGGATGAAACCCTTTTCCTATAACTCCTCTAACTACCTCTTGAGCTCCTGCAACTCAGGTGTAGCCATCCTATAAGGAGGAATGGACATCGGTGTCGCTCCTGGAATAAGCTCAATAGAGAAATACACCTCTCACTCCGGAGGAAGACCTGAAAAGTCGTCCAGGAAGACATCCCAGAAATGATCAAATATAGGAGGGAAATCCTTCTGTAAAGTTCCCTGGTAATCTAGATATAGGCTTGCAATCTGGGATATCACTCCACCTCACCCACGATGCTTGGGTCCAGATCGGCTCGCCTGGACATCCCACTCACCCTTGTGTAGAAACTCTCCACCCTCTAGTGATGTGAAACTCACCCTACGACGATATCAGTCAACAAAGGCTCGAAAGGGTACCAACTAGTCCATCCTGAGAATGAAATCATATCTCGTCATCTCTAAGACATAGAGGTCTCAAAGAAAGTGACACCCACCAACCTCAAGGGGGCACTCCCTGCACTGACACACACCTGCCGTTCTAGTACCCAACAGAGTGTCTAGTGTCATGATATCAGAAGAAGAGGAAACACAGAGCCCAAGGCTCCCCACAATGGGCACAGATATAAATCTATGTGTGGAACTCGTGTCGAAAAGTGCATAAGATAAAACAGAAGCTACTAGAATAGTACCTTTGATAGTAGAGGTTCAGGATCCTACTCTTGTTAGGTCTGTTGCACTGCATATGCCTGCCCAGTGTCGCGGCCCTGCGACACAGCCTGGCTACCCTGAGCTGTCTCGCCCTGCTGCCTCTGAGATCTTGGTGTATGGCTACCACGGCCACAACCACCATATCAGCCTCCACACCCTGACGCATTCCAGTTTCCTAACTGGTAAGAAGCTTTTGGTCCTGCTCCCTCATGCAGAGTCTGCACAGAACCCCTCTCACTAGTCACTGGTGGAAACTCCCTGCAAAAACTCTGCAGATGACCCATCTTGTCACAAGCTCGGAACTCCACTGGGTCACGGGTGCACTGAGGTCTCTTGGGCCCCTCTCTACCACACTGGTAGCATATAACCGGGCCACCTGAAGTAATTGTATGGATATTACTTCCACTATGAGAGAAACTCATCTGTCTATTCCTCTTCCCAGTAGAAATAATACCAGAAACTGGTGTCAAACATCCCTGGACCACACCACTAGCTTCCGCAGGTTCTGCTCAGAAATCAGTGCTTGGTTCACAATAGCATGTACTTTAGGCAACCTGCAAATTTTCACCAGCACTTGAATGTCATATCGAAGACCATCCTCAAAGCGTCTAGCCCTCAACGCCTCATCTCCCACTAGAACGGGTGAAAAATGATGAAGCTCGGTGAAGCGGGCAGAATAGTCCATCACTGACATGGCGCCCTGCTGCAGATTCATGAACTCTTGAGCTGGATCTTCCCTCAGCATCTCTAGGAAGAAGAAGTCATAGAAGGCTATCTAAAAATCTTCCCAAGCCATGTCTCGACGATGCTTATACTGGGTGGTAACATCCCACCACCTCTTGGCGGAATCGCACATCATGTATGTAGCGATCTTGACTCTCTGTCCAGAAGGTGTTTCCAGATGATCGAAAATAGTCTACAATGAATTCAGCCATGACTCTACAGCCTGTGGTCCTCCATACCCTGAAAACGTAGGCGGATACTGCTACTGGAAGATACATGTGAGCTCTTCCATTGATGTGGCAGCTGACGGTGCTCCCTGAAAGTTCTGCATGAACCGCATAAAGCCTTCACGGAACTACGCATCCGTGCCTGTGTCCGGTATAATGGCTGGAGCCGCATCTGGCACTACTGGAGGATCCCCTAGTAGCCCATGGCCTACCATCTTAGGATTATAATCGTTTTCACTCTCTTGGTGAACAATTGGAGGTCGTCTTGGCGGCATGACTCTACAAGGTCAAAGCACACCTTAGATCAAGATTTATCAAAGGCTGCAAACTAGGAGACCAAGAAGGGAATAGGATAAAGAAATCATTCAAGATTTATAAAACTTGACTACACAGCGTGTATAAATACTACATGGCGTGTTCTCACAGGCCATCTACATGGGCATGTACTCCAGCTTAAATTGGTCGTGTAACGCCCCACACACACGGTGTGTCTCTTACCTACATGGCATGTGCTTGAATACCCCCTTCACTGCCCAAGTCCTTCTACACCGCTAAGCCACACGGCTCTTCTAAACAGGACTATACGGCGTGTCCCATAGGTACACGGTGTGTTCTAGGAAAGATAACACCGACCCATGATGTTTGTGACACGGTCGAGTACCTGGGTCAGACTACACAGCGTGTTTAAGGTAGATATAGCGTGTATGTATTATAGTTTTCTCCATCCATGTTGTTAGTTACACGGGCGGTCTCTAGGTCAACACTACATGGCGTGTACAACCGGTACACGGCGTGTTTCCCCAATCCATTCCCTACCCTGTGTCCCCACCCACACGGTCTATGACACGGGAAGAGACTACACGGCGTGTACTGAGGGTACACGACGTGTACTTAAAAAATTTTCATTTCTTCCCAAACAGAAGAACACACGGCGTGTGTCCAAAGAACTACACGGTGTGTATCCTGGGTTTTCCGGACAGTAAGCCTCAAAATCTACTCTGGAACCTAGAAAAAGTTGAAACAAACACCTAAGTGCCAAATTCCGATCTGTGAGGGCCCATACTCCCCGTGAATCAAAGCTTGGCATCTTACACATGTTATAACAAGGAAAACGCGTTAATGATCCACCAAATTCTGGTCATTGAGGTCCCATACTCCTCAAGAACCAAAGTTTGGCATTCATTCTATCAACAGTCTCACACAAAAATACCCTATCAGTATAAGGTATTTATCAAAGAATCTATCTAAACAGCATGTTTTTCTAGCACAACATCTATCACAACAACATGCAATTCCTAATGCACCTACATGGCATGGAAAGAATGCATGACATGTGATTTCTAGAATGTGACTAAATGATGCATGAGATGGCATACCCTCATCTCATCAGGTTGTAACTAAATAGAACTCAAGTATAACATATAAACAGCACACCACAAGTGCGTCACCCAACAGTGAAAATCAAATCAACAGTAAAACTGCAAAATCAGAAAAATTGCAACATGAGTTAAATTGGTTTTTCCATGTACACAGATTAGATACTCCCGGGAACATCTTATTACCAACTACCATGTCCGTCCTATCCCTAAATAAGGCTCCAAATAGTAAGTCAAAGAAAATAACTCCTTTGATACCACTTTGTAACGTCCCAGATCCGAAAACCACACCACGGGTGCCCCGAACCTGGTTGGTCACATGACCTCAAGCTCATTTACCTAAATGCCATAGGGTGCCGACTAGCATCGAGGGACTAGGTCTGATAGTGGGGAAACTATGCCCTCATTTTTCAAATTGTAGCACAGTGGAAAAGATAAATAACATATAACAGCGGAAGTAGTAAACCATACAAAACTGAAATGAACAACTGCAGTAAAAGATGAACAACATTTATGTATATAATGTTGCAACATGTCTCTAGTTATAAGTAAGTATCCAAAACATGTTACACTGAAATACAATACAATATAACAGAGAGTACAAGTATAGTAGAACAAAACAGAACAGTCAGCAGCATTGCGAGCCTAAGCTTGGTCTCATGCTCTCCTACTCCTCAACAACAATCAAGTACTTGTATAGGGACCCTTTCCCCTATCGACACCTATAGAAATATAATCTATTTGGGCCGAAGACATGACCAAAATAGGGTGTGAGAAATAAATCTCAGTAGGAAAGCACCAAAGGTTCGTTCCCAACTGTCCGTGAAAAGTACAACAGCAGTGTGCAATAAGTAAATGAGTAAACTAGTAAGTACTCAAAAGTAACTATCACTACCAGTTTCATTGCTATTTTGAAATTCATTTTAACCATTAAATTTAATAACATTATGTGATCATCAGAACCAAGTCCTCAGGCCAATTAGAACCTTTCCCTCAGGATAATATAATAAAACCATGCCCTCAGGCTTGCCCTCAGGCTATCGAATATTGCCCTTAGGCGTATGAGATATTGCCCTTAGGCACAGAATTCACTGCCCTCAGGCATAAGAATTGTTGCCCTCAGGAGAAATAGAACATTTCCCTCAGGCTAAGCAGTACCTTGCCCTCAGGCTAAACAAACAATGCCCTTAGGCTAAAAGGAACACTGCCCTCAAGCGCAAGTAACTGGGCCTAGCCCAAACCATAAACAAGCAATTTATATATAATTCCTATCAAGGAAATTCAATACACATTATAATCATGGAATACCCTCAGGTATCCTGGACAAACGGCTAAACAAAGGAATGCACCCCCGAGGTGGTCCTAGATCCAAGTATTGATCCCAAATAGTAGCTTATAGTTACATTCAATTACCTATACAGTTATAGGTATTTAAAACAGCCAAGTCCTCAGCCACACGACACCCCAAACATGGGTTCCTAGCATAATGGTACACAATTTCAACACCAAAGTTGGAAATAAACATCAGACCACCTACCTCGATCGCCCCTGATCGATATACGTGAATGATACTTCCAGAAATGCCCAAGAAAAACGTAGATCTAGAAATAACAATAATATATTCAAACCTAAATAACTTTCCCTTAGGAAATAATTGGTAAGAACTACTCAAGAATAAGGAAGGACTTACCAGCGCGGTCTAATCGAGATCGACGGCATAGGAATCAGGTTCCCGGAGAGCTATCGGGAGATCTCTGAAGCTCTGGCCTTCAAAACAAACTCCAAATGCCTCAAATGCCTCCTCTTACAGAAGAGGAGGCTATTGCATGCTTTAAGCAAAAATTCCTAACTACACAGTGTGTACTCTCAAGTACAGGATGTGTACTTTTCATTTTTTTTAACTATTCCACTGGCAGCTTCTTGTCAGTGTGGCACTGTTCATCTGTCAACATTAGTACACGGCATGTATTCCTGAGTACAAGGCGTGTATTGTCGCTCATCTGGCGGCTACCTCCACTTCCTTACTGTTCACTTACCGACTGATTACACGACGTGTAAATACCCAATACACGTTATGTAGTTGGTTTTTACACCCTTCATCGCCGACAGGCCTACACGCCCTTTGTACTCATCCCACACGTCCAAAGTACATGGCGTGTGGAAAATTACACTACGTGTACCCATAAAATTTGAGATTTTTCCCCATTTCCCTTATTTTCTCAAAAATACTTAAGGAAAAAGGAAAAGAAGAAACCCATACCTCAAGAATAAGAACTAGGTTTTTACATCCATGAAGAATAATCATAGTTATAAAGATATTTTATTTCATGGAAACGAATCATAATAATAAACTATAGAACTTACATAGGAATAGAAATCATAGAGTAGTGGAGCAAGAATCACTACCTATTTTCCATAACATGGTGGAGCAGGCATCACTACCTGATTCCCATAGTGGATCAGACATCACTACCTAATTCCAATAAACATAGTGGAGAAGTCATCACTACATGATTACCATAAAAATATTGGATCAAGAATCACTACTTTATTCCCATAACATAGTGGATTAGGCACCACTGCCTAATTTCTATAACATAGTGGAGCAGGCATCAATTCCTGATTCCCATAGTAGAGTGAATATCAATACTCAACTCTCGTAATTATATCATGAGATATAAAACAATACCCAATGCATTGGAGGTATATCTATGTCCCACCGATCAAATAAAGATAAATCATACATATGTGTGCCAAGAGAACATTAAAACATTCATATTTTTAAACATCAGTTAATTAACTCATGGAAAAGTGGTGGGTTTCATGAAAACTACAATAGAACATTTCATAATACATCTAGATAAAAAAGATGGATGGAAACATAAAAACACATCCCCAATGTAATATAAGGAATTCCAAAGGATTTTGACATAGAAGAAAACAACCTTTTGATATTATTGGATAAAACACTTTCAAAAACAAGAAGAAATATATCTTTTTGAATTTCTTGAAAACTCATTAAAATGTCTTCTTTAAAATAAAATACTTTGAGCTTGATAAAAGAGATATTATCCTTTAAAACCAAAAATAGTTTTCAAAAAAAATTATAAGAGATATTATTTAAAGAAACACTTTATTTTTGAATACATAAAAACACTGAAGACTTCTATCTTAAAAACACAAGCCTTTAAAATCCATTTAAAAATTAAGAATTCCTTTTTAAAACCAAACATTTAATTTTAAAAAATAGAACTATATTTATTTTTATTTTCAAAATTATTGAGAATAAAACTCATTTTTAACCCATTTTAAAGCATTAAAAGGAATCTTCGTAAATAATTATGCTCATAATAGTGAAATAAATTGTAAAATAGGATTTTTAGAAAATGCTTTTACCATAGTCATAACAAACAAGTTACAAGTCGCATTCAAAAGTCATTTTCAAAAAGGTGAAGTGAAATTTTTTGAAAAAATTTACTTTTAAAAATAATCTTCAATAATGGAGCCTTTGAAATACATAAAAGTTTTCTAGAGGAAATGTGGAGTGAAAGATAAAAATATGAACTTGAAAGGTAAATCCTTTTTAATATTTTGAAAATACATTTATTGAAACTTGTATTATAAATAGAGTGGTAAATACTTCATTTAAAAAGTGGTAAATATAAATTTTAATTTTACCAAAAAAAATATTTGGATTTCAAAATAAGAAATGATAACATTGGTGGGAAGATTTAATATAAATATGGAAGAAAAAGAGCTCATTTAGAAAGAAAAATAATTATTCTTAACACCGTACAATTTTATGAAGAAAGAAATCCATAAATTTAATTACAAAGAAGGAGTAAAATAATTATAATATAATTATAGAACTAAATAAAATCATATTTTAAAACCATAGTCAAAGAGGAATAATTATGACTTAAGAAAATAAGTCAAGTCAAGAAAAACCCCTTTTACTCTCGACTTCTACAAAAGAGATTTAATATATTGTATCATAAACATAACCATATTAATCACCTATTTCGGAACCTTTTTCATATCTATTACCCTATATACCCTTTATTTATAATCATTTATTATATATTTATTAGTTATTTATAGTTTATTTTCATCATCGGATGTTACCGATTTTGATTGTTTAATGAATTGCTTTAAATTGTCGATGTTGATTATTGTTCATTGATACCAAGTTCATCATTAATAAATTATACAAGGTACTAGAATATTTTCTTTATAATTATTTAAAAACTCTAATTTCATTCCTTGATAATTTTAGTCATGATTCGCGAAGATGAAATCGACGATGGGTTTGTTTCGGTATTTTTTTATGAACAAAAGTTGGTATGTTAATAATGCATTAGATATTAATATAACCTTTAAAGAACATTAAATTAAATATTATTTCCTCATTTATATCTAATAAAATCAGTATTTAGGTATCTATAGACATCCATGATATAAATTTATAGCATTGTTCATGTGGGTGGTTAAACCAACCCAGATAAGAACATTCTATAATTAATGGGTGTGGATTGTTTCAAAAGTGATTCTTTTGGAATAATTTCATTATTATAGAAGTATGATGATATTATTTAGATGTTTTTTCTATGTCCAATCAAATTTTAAGATATTTGGATAAATAATAAAATTCTAGATGAAAAATGAAATATGTTTCTTTGTGGAGGCGGTGGTTTGCACGTACACACGGGTGTCGATCTTGTTTTTCATAGAATGTAAAGATTGTAGGATTTTGTTTATATTTTAAAAATATTAATAATTTTTTAAATATTATATTTATTCATTAAATACACTATTTGAACCATCCATGTAAGGTGGTTATGAAAAATGGATCACGTTACTTATGGACGTGGTAGTTCACACGTAACATAAGCATCATTTTCATTTTTCGAATAGTTGGGAGGAACGTAAAAAATGGTTATACCATAAACATAATAAAATTTTAATTATACTTATGATACTGATGTAATTATTTCAACATGGGTAGATTAGATTCAGAGGAGTTGGAAGAAGAAAGAGATGAAAATAATTGAAAAAGGATTCATGGAGAATTTTACTTTACTCCTTGGTAGAGCTCATTTGAAAATTGGATAAAGGATTTAAGAGGTGGTTTTTGAGAAGATTAGAACCTATAATAAGTGGCTAGGAGTGTTGGGAGGAAAGATTTTGGCCGAATCTAAGTGGCTTGGGGTGTGAGTATAAATGGGTGGTGATGGATCCTTTTTGTAAGGGAGAGGAGTGAAATTTTTATAAAAGTATAAAACGCAATGTCTATATTCAAAGGTTAAGTGGACCCAATAATGGAGTGGGGAAGAATTAAGGTTGATCAAGAATCGAACATATATTTTCACACAAGTTTTTAAGTCTTTTAATATTATATTTTTCACTTTTACCTTTTTTGGTATTTACTGTGGTATTTAATTTTTACCTAAGTAATTTACTTTTAAGGTTTAAAAATAAAATAAGTCTTCTTATATAATTTTAACCTAATAATTTCAAATATGAAATCTATTTTATCAAATAAAATTTATAAGGGTGATAAAATTAAATTTAATATTGGTTCACATAACACTACTATAGATGATGCTTTTAAAAGCGCTAGAAATTGTATTTAACAGCACTAAAATATAATTGTTAATCTAAGAGACATTAAAAGTAAGCTTTTATTACTGCTAAAAACATGATGATAAAGACCCCCTTTATCAATGCTTTTTTTAGTGCTGATAAAAGTTAAAATATATTTTTTTATCACTCTCCACCCCCATTGTCTATTTTTTCCCACCCTTGTCGGCGCTTTTCAGCCACCCACCCCACACCCCACCTAGAACCTATGCTTCCACACCTCCCCCCCCCCCCCCCCGTCAGTGCTTTTACACCCCCTTTCTCAGCAATTTTCCATTTCTCTTCCTCATGTACATCCATGTGCACACCTGGATTTGATCATTGGACTCACCTTTTTCAATTTGAATACCTTTTCCATTGTACTAAGATTTTTTTATTTTATCTTTTCCGATACTTCTATATATATATACATACATTTACATGCATATTTTTTATTCGTATATCTATATAATTATTTTTAAATACATTTATAAAATATATGTTTGTGTGTGTTTGTGATATATATATATATATACACTTATATTTATTTAAATATATTATATATTAATATTCATTTACATATATTAAAATATAAATATATATACATCTGTTTATTAATACACACACATATGTATATATAAACATTATATATACATTTGTATAAGTGTATATATGTTATGAAACATTAAATATGAATGTCATAATTATGTTAACTCCCATTCCCAATGAGACCCTTCATGTGCCCAACCTTTCATATGCCAACTTTGGTATAATTTGTACACTATAAATACATGGATATGATTAATGAAAGGATGATGGATTGTTGGCTCTACATTTTGTGTTCTCTACTTCTTGTATTTATCTTGTATTTGTATTTCCATTTTTCATCATCATCGTCATATGCAAATACGACATCCGCTTTCTCAACGATGCGCTTCGCCTATGATCGATCTTACATTTCTGGTTTTGAAATGCTTCGCGGTTTCAATAGGCTTTCGATCAATTTCATAACACGTTATCAGCACGATCGTCTTCTCTGCATTGCACATCGTGACGATGCTGTCATCATCCATATCATCGACGTAAGATAAATTTCGCGAACAAAAGGTATGTCACATGTTTTTATAAACATTATTCTTTTGACATACTCTTTCACATGCGCATCAGCTCCACTCATTCGAAGTGATACATCAAAAGGGTAAGTCTTATTTTATATTTAAGATATTGTTACATTTATTTTTCCCCTCTTGATAAATCTGAAAATAATATATGATTTCCTTAATCTTTTTTTGCGGGAAAAATAATGAGCTCCTGAAGATCTGTAATGACTCACGGTTGAAAAATTTCACTTCATTCCCTAGAGAGAATGTATTTGATTAATAACAGATGTGGTCGATGTCGAGAAAAACATCATTCATCAAATGAATAAAATACTACACCACCAGAAGTGGTTGAATGATGAACATTGCGTACCCATCGTACGTCGAACCGTTGAATGATGAACATTGCATACCCGTCATACGTCGAGCCGTTGAAGGATGAACATCGCGTACCCGTCGTACGTCGAGGCGTTGAACGATGAACATCGTGTACCCATCGTACGTCGAACCGTTGAACGATGAACATCACGTACCCATTGTACGTCGAGCCGTTGAATGATGAAAATCGTGTAACCGTCGTACGTTGAGCCGTTGAATGATGAACATCGCGTACCTGTCGTACATCGAGCCGTTGAAGGATGAACATCACGTACCCGTCGTACGTCGAGGCGTTGAATGACGAACATCGCGTACCCATCGTACGTCGAACCGTTGAACGATGAACATCACGTACCCGTTGTACGTCGAGCCGTTGAATGATGGACATCACGTACCTGTTGTACGTCGATAGGAAGTTCGATGAACATCACGTACCTGTCGTACGTCGAGATGAAGTTTGATTAACATCATGTACCCATTGTACGTTGAGCCAAAGTTTGATGATCATCGCGTACCTGTCATATGTCGATCCAAAATTCGCTAATCATTCCATGAACCATGAAATTTCATATCTCTTATTTCTTGTTCACCCTAAAGGTGTCAAGTTTAATTATGCTATATAAATGTTCATGATGGAGATGATATTTACTTTGAATATTTGTAAATATTTGTTTTATTTCTTCTTATTATTTTATTTCTTATAAAATGTTTTAGAGAAATTAAATATTCTTGATGAACAAGCGCAAATATTTTTTATATATATCCATCCCCCGAAGTGGATGAAATTGATGAAATCGATGAGTTGAATATCCATGCTATTATCTTGAAGACACTATAAAACCCATCCCCCGTAGTGGATGAAATTGATTTGAATATTCATGTAATTGTCTTGAAGACACTATAAAACTGGAACAAACAATTTTATTCTTTTCCCTGGAGTGAATGAGAATATTTATTGAAAATTATTTATTTCATTCCCCGAAGTGAATGCAAATATACCTGGTTTTATTGTAAATCAAGTTCGAGGTGAATATGATGTTTTGCGAATGATCATTGTGATATATTTTTTTATAACAAATAATAAAAATATAACCACTAGAAGTGGTTTGATGACAATAAATATTTACAGAGCACAATGAATTTTATTAATATTTATAAAATTATACATCCCTGAAGGATGATATAAAAATAATGTCCTTTGACATTATATTGAATAATATCTTCATTTATCATTTATTGTTCCCACAGTAACAATATCAAGAGAAATATTATTATTTATCATATTCTTATGGTTTATCAATATCATCTCATGTAATTCATTTATCCCCTAAAGTGGATGTTGTTGTTCTTATAATTCATAAATTAAATGATTGAATTACATAGTTTTGATAATCTGATATATATTATGAAAATGATTTTACCACCTGAAGTGGTTAAAACAATGATCATCATAATCAATAAAATTTATATTTTATGCAAGATGATCATTATTGATAAATAATAAATTATCACTCATGGATCATGAAATCCGATGAATGAATTCATTCCCCGATGTGAATGTAGTTTTAACTACTATATCTCATTCCTTGAAGAGAATGAAATTTTTCATGATTTTTTTATGATTTATGATATCATGAATATTTGAGAGTTGATGAGGTTTGATCAAATGATTTATCTTTCATTTGATAAAGTGAATGTTGTTTATGAATTATAATTTTGGATGGTGATAAAGTGAGTCTTGAATCCAGAAGATTCTTCCACATTGGTTCTCGCTACCACATTCACCAGCTTTAAAAGATGTGGGGGCTCCTATCCCAGGTAGATGTATTGTAAAATAATATTTGGACCTGAAGTTCCAAAATATTTTGTCCAGAAGTTCTAAATTATGCAATAATCCACTTGGTGATGGGCCTAACCCATTATGATTATATTATGAATTCATCAACCACCATAAGTGGAAATTATAAGGACAAATATGAGTTTTCACAATGAAAGATCCTGAAGATCTTATATGTGTTGATCTTGAAGAAAAATATTATTTTGATTAAATTCTTCAAAAGAACTCATATATGCGTTAGTATATGCTCATATAAGTACATTTACCGGTAGTGAAAATTAATAAACGACTCCAGAAGAGCGAATATATTTCTACCTGGTAGTACAAATTCTTAATGCTTTGTTAAGTCTCAATGAGATATATGAATGGTATTCTTGAAAATGAATATCATATGGAGACAAAAGAGGTACCTCTATATGTAACAAGCATTCATAAAAGTGATTATAAAAAATTTGTTATGTACAATCGAATCAATAATGGTAAACCAGAAGTTTACTGATCCTGGCACTTCAAATATATGACATGATGATTTAGGCCATCTGGGATTAATTATAATGAAAGATATTGATTCAAGTATACATGAGCATCAATTTATTGATAACATAGTAGACATCCATCAGGGGGAGAATGATGAATTTATTTAATGGATGCATGTCTACAAAATTATCAATAAATTTATTATCATTAAGTCATTATGAATAATTTACCATGAGGTACCCATTTTTGGGGTAAATTATTTATATCATTAGCAGCTATTATGGAAATAAATTTCCCATATACTTATGAAGAAGTATATATGGGCGCGCCCACCTACCATGTGATCCATCTATATGAAAGATACATCCACTAAGTGATCACATGTGTTATTTGCTGCTGGTGAGTATACATTGCATGATATTCATGTTGATTAAATTAAATACTAAGTATCATATATTATATGGTCCTGCAGAACCATGGACAAGATGCTCACAACACTTACATGAATGTAAAGTGTTGAAAATCAATAGTCTGATTATACACACCTGAAGTGTGGTTGAACTGATTATATAAAATCATTGGTCATCATGAGTAGAAAGCAATAAATATATTTTCCCTTAAATAGGAAAATGAATATATCTACAACATTATATCTTTTTAGATATTGTCCCTTAAGTGACACTGGTACCAGAAAAATTATGAGATCTCAATCAAATGTTGTTGATGATATATTTTCTATGAATGATTTTAAAACTCAAAGATGACTATGGATTTTTATAGATGTCGACATCATAATAATTGGCCAAAATTATTAAAGGAACTTATGAAATGTTCAACATATAAAGTTCTGGATTGATTATCCAAACTATAAAGACTATTGAATATCAATGATCTTATATTCTTCCTTATTTGGATATTTATATGAATCCCAGAAGGATTTGAAATGCCTGAAGCGTATTCAAAATTATGGAAGTTTCACCCAATTTGATAAATTATGCGGTGAATTGAATAAGATTTATCCATATTAAGTTAAGGAAGAATATGAGTTGAATTTATCATCCCATGGTTTGTATGAATCATTGTATTATTAAGGTGTTTTGAAAAACATCTACACTCTTGAAGAGTTTTATGAAATCAATGAATTATTTGATCATGAAATTACATGGAATGTCCTTGTATTTTGAATTAATCATCCTGAAGATGAAATATTAAATTTTTGGAATGGTTTTACCCTTAATGAATAGTTAAAGTGATAGATTTCATACATAAGGGGTTGATAAAGAACATACTTATCCCAGAAGGATTAAATATAAATGCACATTTTATTAATCCGTGAAGGATATACATGTACATGTGCGTATGTACCTTGCAAATGGCAATGAATCATATTATGATGCAAGGTAATGTTCTTCCCTATTCATTGAAATCAAAAGGGTATAGATTACTATTATTCAAAAATTCAAAACTGAATGTTTTGGTTATGAATTGATCATGGACATTCTATGAGATAAATGATGATCATTATGAATGGGAGATGTAATTGTTGTACTCTTTTTCCCTTAGTCAAGTTTTTTCCAATGGGTTTTCTTAATAAGGTTTTTAATGAGGCAACACTCAGGGGACTTGATTTTATTGTACTCTTTTTCCTAATCAAGTGTTTTCCCCTAAAGGTTTTTTCCTTGATGAGGTTTTTAATGAGGCAATCATACATCATAAAAGATATCCAAAGGAATGTTATAAATTATTATGGATATCTATTATTAATGGCAATTGTTGGCCTTCCCCAAGAGTTATAATCTTCAATGAGACCATCCATTATTTTTGGTCTTCCTCCCATGTCCTGAAGACGTAATTTAATAATAATATTAATTGATGTCCTGAAGACATAATTAAATGATATAGTCAGGGGGAGTTGGGATTGCTGCACTCTTTTTCCCTTCATCAGGTTTTTCCCACTGGGTTTTCCTGGTAAGGTTTTTAATGAGGCGGCATGACATGGAAATCAATTACTTTGGATTCACTTATTTTTCCCACAAGGTTTTTTTAAGTGAAGATTATATAATATTCCATGAAATTATGACATTCAAGGGGGAGTGTTACGAAACATTAAATATGAATGTCATAATTATGTTAACTCCCATTCCCAATGAGACCCTTCATGTGCCCAACCTTTCATATGCCAACTTTGGTATACTTTGTACACTATAAATACATGGATATGATTAATTAAAGGATGATGGATTGTTGGATCTACATTTTGTGTTATCTACTTCTTGTATTTATCTTGTATTTGTATTTTCATTTGTCGTCATCATCGTCATATGCAAATACAACATTCTCTTTCTCAATGATGCGCTTCGCCTACGATTGATCTTACATTTTCGGTTTCGAAATGCTTCACGGTTTCAATCGGCGTTCGATCAATTTCATAACAATATATATATATATATATTCATATATTTTTATAATGAAAAAAAGTGGTTTAGATATTGTTTTAAATAAAATGGATAATAATTAATTCCATATGATTTATATAATTATTTTTAAATACATTTTTAAATATGTCTATATATTGTATATTTAGATATAAATTTTATACATTACATATATATTTATATGTATATATATTTACATATATATATTATACATATTCACATATAATTGCATATTTAGATATAAAATTTTTATAATGTATTTGTAAATTTTACTGTAAATACGTGTATATGCTATACTTAATGATAATTAAAATAATTTATTTATAAAAATACATTTATATATGATGAATTTACACAATATTAATACACAGACATACTTACATATTTACACACATGTACACATTTATATTTTGCATATACACGCACAAATAATTATATATAAGTATTTATTTATATATATTAGAATATACATGGAAATATTTTTTTAATTTTTGAAAAACAAGGTAATTTCAATAAATGATCAAAGAAATAAACTTACAAGTGAAAGAAACCAATAAGGTAAGTCCTCCAACCAAATATGTGACTCTCTAGAGTGACCGCGGGAAGCAATCAAATGAGTATCTCTATCACCCTCTCTTTTAATGAAGGTAAAAGAGTAAGCAGAAAAGAGGGGGTGAGGATTGGAACTTCATAACAAGTAAGACAAAGGATTGGAGACTACACTATGCCACATTGATGGAATTAATAATGGTTAGGCAGTCAGATTCCACGATGATAAAATTATATCCTCTTTCAACGGAAAACATTAAACCAATGCACAACACTTGGGCTTCAGCCACTGGTGGATCCTAGAAAGCATGGACAGACATCTGTCAAGTGGAAATAATGTGACCCAAAGAATTAAAAACAACTACTCCCAAACCAATAGAAGCTTTTCCAAAAAAAGTTTCATCAACATTAATCTTGATCGCATGAGGTGGTGGGGGGTCCATTTACAAAGGCGAGAGGGTGGTAGAGGGTCATCAACCTGAATCTCATTGTGTTTCTATATCTCCAATCAGTATGTTCACTTCCAAAAATGCGGGCAAGGGAAGTTCTAGGGTTTTATTAGTGCTAATCAAAAAGTGCTGATAAAAGGGGGACTTTTATCAGTGATAGAAAAAATCATTGATAAATCTACCCTTTATCAACGTTAATATTAGCGTTGATAAAAGTTTTTAATATAAAATATTATTAATTTATATAAAAATATTTTAATTATATTCAAAAATAATGTTTATATGTATACATTAAATAAAAACGCATGTTTATTATGCTTATTATGTTTAAGTTTTATTTATGTTTATTAGTTTTAGTTATATATTTATTATATATTTATTATACTATATGTTTATAATATTATATATAAATACTTTTTAATATATATATACAAATACTTATTAAATATATATATTTTTAAAAAAATTATGTTTCCAAATGAATGTGCCAATTGATGCGTACGTTCATATTCTCATGAATATATGTTCATTGTTTACCCTAATGTTGGCCATATATACTATAGTACTATATATACTTGGTGTATTCATTCATTTCCAATGTATATGAAGCTTTATCTTCTCATAAATACTTAAAATCATGATAAATATATTTAAATAAACAATAAATGTATTTATTATATTTAAAAATATAAATATTTAGCTATATATAATTATATACTTTTTAAATATATTATATATAATTATAATTATATATAACTAATTAAATATAAATATGTTTAAATAATTATAAAATTAAAAAATATTTTTTAAAAATGATAAATATATATTTACGAATACCTTTTGAATATATTTATTCATAAATATATGTCTTTAATGAATATATACATAGATACAGACATATATATATATATATATATTTAAATACATATGAAATTAAAATTAAAATTAATATATCAATTTATATTTATATATATTTAATTATAATTTAAATTATAAAATTATATATATATTTAAATATAATTTATTCACAAACACAAACATATATATATTTATATATTTAATTATAATTTAAATTATTAAATTATAATAAATATATTAATTGTACATATTTATAAAATTATAAATGTAAAAAATATATTGTTTATAATTTTATAATTATGATGTTTTATTAGTGCTAATTAAGAAGCACTGATAAAACATACATTTATCAGTGCTTTTTAGCGCTGATAAAGATGGGTCTTTATCAGAGCTAAAAAAGCGCTGATAAAGTCATGTTTTATCAGCACTTTCAATTGTAACACTGGTAAAACATACTTTTATCAGCGTTTTTTATCTATAACTGATAAAAGTTTCACCAGGTTTTATAAATAAACCATAACTTTCTCCTCCTTCCTCGCACCCCTCAAGCTCTCACGGAAGCTGATCCATGTCATTGTTGCCGCCTCTCCTCCCTCCTATCCTCCCTCATCTCCTCCCTCCTCTCTTGGCTCCTCCGTCTCCTTAGTCGTCAACTCCTCCACCGCTGCAAACCAAGATTCACAACATGGCTCTCCTCCATCGCACCTCTCCTCCACCAATGGTTCTCCTCCACAGCGCCTCTCCTTCACCGCAGCTCTCCTTCACCATTGCCTTTCTTATACCGCGCCTCTCCTCTGTCATGCCTCTCTTACACTACGAATTCACCTCCGCTGCGTGATGAACCACACCTATGTGGTTAGTTTTATCCTCTTTCTCATTGGGTTCACTTATTAAATTTTGATATTGATGGTGATGTTGTGAATTTTACGGGCTAAACGCCCTACTGAAAATTGTGGTAGTTGGTGGTCCTTGTTTGCACACTAGTTATATTTGGTAAAATTCAATTTTACTATACCATATTTTTAATTGGTTGATTTAAAAATTTTCAATTAAATGTGGGTTTTCATCATGGTTATTTCAAAAAATTCAAAATGTTTTTTCATACATTCAAAAATAAAATTTTATCATCCACTCCTATTTTTTTATTAATCTTATGTAATTTTCATGATTATATTATTAAATATTCATTTGAAAAATTCTATGTATTAAAAGTGTTTCCATTTCTTTTATATAAAAAATTATGTATTTTTTATGTTTCAATTATAAAAATTATTTTTAAAAGTAAAAGTCTTGAAAGTATTTCAACTTTATTTACTAAAAACGTTATACATTTCTCAAGTTTACATTATCGATGAATGTTTTTAGCAATTGGCCTCCATGATCCTACTCCAAAGCTTCTTTGAGAACCTAAACCACCAACTAGGTCTTTTTCCTCATCTAAAAACATCTAATTGATAAGTCCCAACTATAACACCCCAAACTAAATCACCAGGACTGAGATGAAGTGTCGCATGAACTCATGTATGATTCCCCGTACAAAATATGTTTCCAACTAGTGGTGAGGGTATAAGTGGCATCGTGGGGATACTATCCCCTTAGTAAATAATAATAATTAGGGTAAAATATATTATAAATAATAATCAAAGTAAAAAATTAGAACCTAAAAATAAAAAGAAGATCATATAACAAAAACATCAACCCATGCTATAAAAATATGACATACAATATCCAACGCAACAAGTCAGGAGGTCCCAATATGTGGTAAAACCATAAAAAATAAACAATAAAAATAAATAAATAAATATTTATCTCTATAAGTATCATGGAGTCTATCCTAATATCACCTCGATTAACCCACTCCTCCGGTATAATTTCCCTAAGAAGGGTCACTACCCTCATCTAAAATCTAGGTTAAGGAAGTCTGCACACACACTGAGATGACCGTGTTGGGTGTGAGAATAAAACTTAGTATGAAACCACTTTTATGTTCTTAATATAAGAAAAATATTTATATACAAGTGTATATGATGATAATAAATTAAATTCACAAGTAAAAAATCTCATGTTGGGTCATCGTGCGCTAATCGGGCTGCCACGAACCCCAACCCTACTAGCTTCGACTCCATATCAGAAGAAAATATATATATGGTTTCCATGAATATCATAATAATCCATATGGATAATTTAAGTCTCATAATAGTTCATAATTCCATCATGAATTAGGTTAATCCATAAGTCCATCATGCCTCTCCAATTATCACAAGTCAATCTATAAAGCCATAATGCCCCACCAACTATCTCAGGTCAAGCCACAAGTCCATCATGCCTTGCTTATAGTATCAGTTAAGGTGATAAAACACTATTTTGTTGAATATTTTATTAAAAATAAATGATATAATTTCCTCACATTGTGCTAAATATGTTCAATTATGAAATATTTGGGATTAGATCATTCATTTGCAAATTTGATGAAAAATCCAGTTTTACCCTTTTAAAATTCACTGTAGTATTTAAAAAATAAATATTTTTATGTAAAATATTTTGACTTAAATTTTTTTAATTGTGTTCCTGACTTAATTGGATACAAATTATATTTAGGACATGGGAGCTGGATCGTGCATTTGAGGGGATTAAATCGGCCATGAAAACAAACATGGACTGAATTATCCAGATTGGACATCAATTCACTATTTGGGCCTTATCTTCTTCAGAAATGCCTGGATTGAGCCCAAATTTTGAGGGAAGCTCAGGGACATGATTATTCACAACTCATCCTTCTAGAATTCCAGCCAATTCACGTGTTTTGGAGGTCAAATATGTAGTTCAATTGGGATTAAAATATTTGGCCGAATTTCTCTTTCACATTTAATAAAGTTATGTAACCCTAGCCCTAACAAACTCTATTTAAAAAGAGTTTTCACTATTTGGGAGATCTGGTAGAGGATTTGGAAATGTGTGTCCAAAAGGGTGTCTCTTGGGAGCCCCTCACAACTCTTGGAATAATTAAGGCTTTTTGCAAACCTCTCTTCCAAAAAGGCTCTCCTCTCACAACTCCTCTTTGTATTTCTTTTCTTTCATGTTTGTATCTTGAATTTTTCTTCAAATAATCTTCTCTGTTCTTAAATTTTCTTCTTATTTTAATCTTACTAATTGGGTTATAATCAAGAGTGGAGATGAGATTGGGTTCTACCCTTTCAATTCTTTTCTCATGCAAAATGTCTCCATGATGACCACACCACCCATGGAAGAGTAGATTTTTAGTGTTTGATCTATCTTCTACCCTCTTTATTTAATTATTTTGAATCATTGAGATACTGTAATTAAATTAATATGATCCATGAATTGTGTTTTTAAATTATTAGAAACTAAGAAATCAATTGAACAATTAACAAAAAAACACGTGAGGTCGAGATTTTGTGTAAATTGTGAGAGCGCGATCTTAATCGGTAATACAAGACCACACGGGATAAATTTGTAGAGATCAAATATAATCCATTAAAAAATTCATCATTATTTTCAGAATGGATATGTGATCTAATTAACCACTGACCATAATCTATCCTTAGAACAACAATCAAAGAAGGGTGATGCGATTGCGTGTTCCGAAGCTAGCCTAGGGTTTAAGTAATTTCATCTTTGTGGTTAAGTTAACTCTCGTAGAGTTTGAGGGTTAAAAAATTAGGGGATCATAATTAAGTGGATATTGATTTAAATGATAATGATTAATAAGTAAATGAAGAGGTATAGTTAGATCGATTACTCCTTTTAAAATATTTTTTAATAAAACATTGTCTCGTTGTGCTTTGTTAATTAACTTACATTTCAAAATTAAAAACAAAAAAAATACAATATTCTTCCAGCAAACTTATTCTATATTTATAAACTATAAACAACCCCCATCATTTAAAGTAGTGTTTTAATTACATTCTATTTTATTTTTATAATAACTTTAAGAAGTTTTTTTAATTTACTTCCTCCTTTGAAAAACTACCTTGGTCAGCTACGCTACTGCACCTGAGCACCCCAAAAACCACTAATCATTTGAGGGCACCCATGACAGCGCTCTTTAAAATTGGTGCCACTGTCGGGGAGGCAACTAATTCATTCAACCATTTAAAGGTATTTCTTTTATTTGTCATTTTATTATTTTCTTCACCTCTCTCTTTCATCTTTACCCTTTCTCAAGTTTTCATTTTTTTCATCCACTTCTTTTCTTTTTGGACCATCAACTCAAACTTATCATTTTTTTTATGGTCCACTTTTCCTATTTTCATTTTTTGGTTTATGACATGAACTAATCCTGAGTATATCTTAGATCTTGACCCTGAGATTGAACGTAGCATTCGAGCTCGAATCAGACAGTCTCAGTCTACGGGAAGTTTCAATATTCAACCAGTTGGTGAATTCCTCTCTTCTGGAAACATTGAAATTGGAAGCAATTAAAATTCAAACATAAAAGAATAACCAATGGTTATAAATAATAACAATGAGATAAATAGAACCATTCGATAATTGGCTGCACCTGATATTAATTATCAACCAAATTGTATGAAATACCCAAATCTCGAATCGGACTTTGAACTAAAATATGGGTTAATTCACTTACTTAAAAAGTTTCATGGCCTATCTGGTGAGGATCCCAATAAACATTTGAAAGAATTTAATGTGTTTTTCTTAACCCTAAAACCTATAAATGTCTCTGAAGATCAAATCAAATTAAGTGCATTCTCATTTTCACTTGATGGAGCTGCAAAGGATGGGATGTACTATTTACAACCTGAAGATGTAACATGTTGGAATGATTTGAAACGTCTTTTCTTGCAGAGATTTTTTCCAACATCGAGGACCACTTCCATTCGTAAGGAGATCTCGGGGATCAAGTCAGCACAAGGGGAGTCAGTGTATGAGTACCAGGAGCGATTCAAGAAGTTGTGTGCAAGCTGTACACATCACCAAATCAATGAGCAACTCCTCATTCAGTACTTATATGAAGGAATCACACCTATGGAGAGGAGAATGGTGGATTTTGTAGCTGGAGGATAATTGGTGGACAATACACCAGTAGTTGCACGTGTGTTTATTGACAAAATGGCCCAAACTCTCAACAATTTGGCGATAAAGGTACACCACATGTTAGGGGAGTACATCAGGTAAGTTTGTCTTCTCTTTAGAGTCATTTGATTGGTACCAAGTGAGAAGAATTAACAACTATGGTGAGGCAGATTTCTTTGGCATAAAAGACATCCCAACCCCCTCCTTCAAGGCCTTGTGGTATTTTCACTGAGACAAGCCACCCAACTGATTATTTGCCACAACTCCAAGAAACAGAATATTGTGCAGCAGTGTTCCCTGGGAGACCATATCAGCAACAACAACAACAACCATATCCCCAAAATAAGTTTGATCCAACATACAACCAAGGCTGGAAGGATCAATCAGACATGAGGTATGGCTCTAGACAACAACAAAGGCCACCCTTTCAAGAAAACTTCTAACAGCCTCCACCTTGCCAACAGGGATTCCAACAACCCCAAAGAATTTTTGAAGCCCAAGCATCAAAAAGTCAACAACAAGGGAATTCTCAACCAAAGGTAGATTCTAACACCGATGATATTTTGAAGCAAATTGTTCTTAATCAACAGAATGAACTGAAGAGTCAAGGTTTAGAGTTAAGGGAGTTGAAGACTCAAATGAGCCAGATTGCCACTGCCCTCTATGAACTGGTAAGAAAGAATTCTGGAAATCTTCCTTCCCAACCAACTCCCAATCCAAAGGGGAATTTCAGTGCCATTACATTGACAAGCGGGAAGAAAACAACTGATGCTTCTCCACCTATCATTCCACCGGGATTCACCTAAACTCCGGAGAATCCCCATTCCATACCAACTGATGAGCAACCCAAGGAGAAAGATAAAGGTAAGAAAAATATTGATGATGTTCCTCATAAACCTCTTCCCTTTCCAAATAGGGTTGTTCAAACCAAGAAGATGGTTGAAGAGGCGATGAAAAAAGAGGTTTTGGACACATTCAAGCCTGTTGAGATCAACATCCCTCTACTTGAAGCCATCAAACAAATCCCAATGTATGCCAAATTCTTAAAAGAAATCTGCACCAATCGAAGAGGGCTCAGGGGAAATAAAAGGATAAATATTGGAAGGAATGTGTCAGCACTCATTACACCAACTCTAGCAATGTCAACAAAGTGAAAGGATCCAGGGACATTCACCATCCCATGCACCATAGGGGATTTTCACTTTTCTGATGCACTTTGTGATTTGGGAGCTTCCATAAATGTGATGACTCACTCTGTATTCTCTTCTTTGCAGGTTGGTGATCTAAAACTGACGAGAGTAGTGGTGCAGTTGGCGAATAGAGCTACGACATATCCAGAAGGATTCCTTGAGGATGTACTTGTCCGGGTAAGAGACATGATCTTTCCAGCAGATTTCTACGTGCTTAACATGGAGGATGATCAGGTAAGTTCTCATCCCCCATTATCTTAGGTAGACCCTTCCTCAAAACTGAAAAAAAATATCATAAATGTCAATGAGGGTACACTTTCCATGGAATTTGGGGATGAAGTTGTGATATTTAATATTATGGATTCCATGAAGTACCCCTCAGAGGATCATTCTGCATTTGTTATCTCCCATTTTGAACCACCAAGTAAAAACCCCATGGAAGTTGATTGTTCTATGCTTAGGGAGATTATGAGTATTGGTTCTAATTTGATGTCTAAAAGTACTTCTACACCTATTTATAATGCACAAGACTCTCTTAGATTTGATTTTGAAATGGAGTCATATTCTGATTTTGATCATGTGAACTCTGATTATGACATGGCTATTGAGTATGCTGATGGATTTGATTCTTTATTCTCTGATTTTGATGATGTATATTCAGATACTGATGCTCTTTGTGCACATATTCCAGTTCCTTCTATGTCTTCATCCATACATCACCCCCTACATTGGAACTCAAGCCATTTCCCCCAAATCTCAAATACTCATACTTGTTGAGTGGTGAGAAATTACTTGTTATCATTGCTAACAATCTATCTTTTGTACATGAAGAAAAACTTTTGAATATTTTGAGGGAGAACATCAGGGCAATTGGGTGGACCTTGACTGACATATCAGGTATTATCCCCTCCATTTTCATGCATAGGATTCTTTTGGAGGATGGGGCTAAACCGGTGAGGCAACCACAAAGGAGACTCAGTCCAACCCTTCTGAAGGTTGTTAAAAGAGAAGTTGAAAATTTACTTGAGGTGGGTATCATTTACCCTATTTCTGACTCACAATGGGTTAGCCCTGTCCAAGTTGTACCAAAGAAAACTGGTTTCACTATTATAAAAAATGAAAATGATGAGTTAGTTCCTGTGAGAGTACAAAACAGTTGTTGAGTGTGTATTGATTATAGGAAACTAAATCAATCCACTTGTAAGGACCATTTCCCACTTCCATTCATTGACCAGATGATTGAGAGACTTGCAGGTAAGACACATTATTGCTTCTTGGAGGGCTTCTATGGCTATTTTCAGGTTCCCATTACAGCAGAGGACTAGGAGAAGATGACATTCACCTTCCCATTCGGTACCTTTGCTTACAAAAGGATGTCATTTGGACTTTGCAATGCCCCAGGTACCTTCCAGAGATGCATGGTGAGTATTTTCTCAGATTTAATTGAGACCTAAATGGAGGTATTTATGGATGATTTTATAGTTTATGGATCCTCATTTGATGAATGTCTCTCTAGTTTGGGTGATGTGTTGCATCGTTTTATTGAGAAAAATCTGGTTTTGAATTTTGAAAAATGTCATTACATGGTCGAAAAGGGAATTGTCTTAGGTCATATTGTCTCACAACATGGCATTGAAGTTGATAAATCTAAGGTAGACATTATTTCATCCCTGCCATATCCTACATGTGTGTGTGATGTTCAATCATTCCTTGGACATGTTGGATTTTATCGACGCTTCATCAGAGATTTTAGTAAGATCGCTCTACCCTTATCTCGATTGCTTCAAAAAGACATTGACTTCAATTTTGATGATTCATACAGGGTATCATTTTATGAGATAAAGAAGTGTTTGACTACTCCACCGATCATACATCCCCCTGCGGTGGGACCTTCCATTTGAGCTTATGTGTGATGTGTCCAACTTCGCGGTTGGAGCTATCGTATCTCAGAGGGTGGAGGGACGTTCACATGTGATTTCATATGCATTGAGGACGTTGGATTCTGCCCAATCAAACTACACCACAACAGAAAAGGAGTTTCTTGCTGTTATATTTTCTTTAGATAAATTTTTTTCATATTTATTGGGATCTAAATTAGTTTTTTTTTTCGACCATGCAGCTTTGAGGTACCTCCTAAAGAAGCCAGATGCAAAGCCACAACTTATCCGTTGGATGCTCCTTCTTCAAGAGTTTGACATCGAGATAAAGGAAAAGAAGGGCTCAGAGAATTTGGTGGCAGACCACATGAGTAGGCTTACTCACACACCATAGGGTGACACCTTGGACCATGTACCACTTCGGGACACTTTCCCTGATGAGCATCTCTATACCATCTCAGGTACGCATCCTTGGTATGTTTGTTTAGTTAATTACATTGTTACCTCTAAAATCCCAGTAAACTTGAAAAATCATCAAGTCCAAAAATTAAAAAGTGAGTCTAGGTTTTATGTGTGGGATGATCCTTACCTCTGGTGCATGTGTAGTGACCAAGTCATTTGGAGGTGTGTTCCCGATCATGAGTTTGAGTCTGTTTTGCATTTTTATCATACACTTTCTTGTGGTGGACACTTTGGACCCCAACGTACTACTAGAAAATTCTTAGACTCTGGATTATATTGGCCTAGATTATTCCATGATTCCCATGACTTTTGTAAGTCATGCTCTTGTTGCCAACACACTGGAAACATTTCAAGGAGACACGAGATGCCCCAACAACCCATTTTATTCTATGAGATTTTTGATGTTTGGGGAATTGATTTTATGGTCCCTTTTCCTAGTTCATTTGGTTTCTTGTATATCCTTGTTATTGTCGATTATGTGAGTAAATGGGTGGAGGCCAAGGCCACCAGGACTGAAGATTCTCATGTTGTAGTGGATTTTGTCAAGGCTCAAATTTTCTACAGGTTTGGAGTACCAAAGGCCATCATCAGTGACCAAGGGACACACTTTTGAAATAGGAATTTTTCTTCCCTCCTTAGAAATTATGGGGTGAAACACAAAACATCAACACCATACCACCCCCAAACAAATGGCCAGGCTGAGGTTTCAAATCATGAGTTGAAACAAATCTTGGAGAAAACCGTGCAGCTAAATAGGAAGGATTAGAGTAAGCGCTTGGATGATGCGTTGTGGTATTATAGGAAATCATACAATACCCCCATTGGTATGTCCCCATTTCGGATTGTTTTTGGGAAAGCATGTCATCTCCCAGTGGAAGTCGAGCATCGGGCATATTGGGCTATAAAGAAATGCAACATGGATTTGGCCCAAGCTGGAATTCAAAGGAAGTTGCAAATTCAAGAGCTTTAGGAGATTTGACTATCATCATATGAGAACTCAAGGCTCTACAAGGAAAGATCAACATCAGTTCATGATAAAAATGATCCAGAAAAGGGAGTTTCTTGTTGGAGAGAAAGTCCTACTCTACAGTTCACGACTGAAGTTAATGCCTGGTAAGTTGCATTCCATATGGTTAGGTCCTTATGTTATGTATAATGTTTTTCCTTATAGTGCATTGGATATCACACAAGAGGACACTGGAAGGAGATTTACATTCAATGGGAAATGTTTGAAAAAATACATTGAGAGAATTCCTACCGGTGCAGTTGATTTCATCAAACTGCATGACCCCATCATCACTTGAGAATATTAGTTTGTTCCTAACCCTTTCACTTTTATATTACTTTTCCTAAATAAAATTATGCATTTCATGTGCACATATCATCTCATGGGTTCACATTGAGGAAAATTCAATAGTTTAAGTGTGGGGGAGGGAACCTTTTAGTTTAGTAATTTCAATTGTTTTTCTATTTAAAAAAACAAAAAAAATTGTGTGTTTTTCAAATTTTGTGTGTTTATTTTTCAATTTTCTGTGTGTTTTTTAAAATTTTGAGCTGAAATGATTTTCATCACCATTTTTAAATCCATATCAATAAGTGAAACAATTTATCCCTTGAAAGTAATCTTAAATGAATACTGAAATGACTTTGTTTCAAGTTCAAATATTTAGTAATTTCATGAAAAGTACATTGAATTTTGAATCCCATGCCACATATCACTATCTTTATATTTGAAATCACTTTCCTGTGAGGATTCTAAATCATTATTTTCATATTATTTACATTCACCTCACTTCTTGAGAGAACCAAACCATACTTTATTTAACCAGAATTTGATTTATTCCTATCAAAACTTGAGGGTTTGAGGTACTTATGTTTAAATTATTGAGGCATTTGTTTGGTATTAAAGCTCTTATTTCAAAGAATATTTTTTTATAATGGCCTACCTTGAACATTTAATCCTTTTAGACCTTATAATTCATGCACATCTTGTTAGGTTATCCACATTACAATCCAATTTTCCCTATCCAACCAACTCTTGAAGTGAAATTGCATAATCTAGTTGAGCTTAAGTGTGGGGGAAGCTGTCTTGTGTTGTGCTACCACATTTTGTGATACTTAGGGTGAAAAATTCAATTCTGAAGAGATGTGCTTGCTGATGAAAAAAACATTATATTGAAATATGTGCCTTTCTGGAGATTTCATGATAAAAGAAGTTGTTCCTTTTTGGAGCTTCTAATAGTGGGGGAAAACTGTGCCTATCTGAAGCTTTCAAGAAAAATATTTTTTGAGAAGATTGGAATTTTTTCTTCGTAAATAATGAAGGGTGCTAAATTTCATTGATTTTTAATACTTATGGAGATGACTTTCTATGTCGATCGAGGAGGAAACCATATTTAAGTGAAAATTAGATTAATGCAATTTTGATTCAAAAAGAGTCAAGCCCTCCTCATTCAGTCTCAGAATTTTTCATATCTAAATCCTACCAACCAAAAGCCACAGAACAACCCTGAAAAGTCCTCATGATAAACTTATGTCCTTGACTCACATCAGGTGGTGATGTAGGAATTTATCAATCTTATGGTGACCCTTGTATGAGTTTGGATGAGAAAGACATTGCAAAAAATTGACATTTGTGTGATAAGAGAAAATTCAAGCGAGGTAAGTGTTTTGTGCATGGGAGGATAAATGAAGTAGAAATATATTGAATGATATAAATAGAGAACTTGAAATAATAATTTTTTATGAGGTAATATATCTTTTTTTTCTTGGTGTGTAATTGTTTGATATCAAGGATATGTGTTTTAAAATTGGTTTTGATTTGATATTGATGTTTACATGATATGAGGTTTTGCCCAGGAGTGAAAAAGGTTAAGTGTGGGGGAGTTGATAAAACACTATTTTGTTGAATATTTTATTAATAATAAATGATATAATTTCCTCACATTGTGAAAAATATGTTCAATTATGAAATATTTGGGATTAGATCATTCATTTGCAAATTTGATGAAAAATCCAGTTTTACCCTTTTAAAATTCACTGTAGTATTTCGAGAATAAATATTGTTATGTAAAATATTTTGACTTAAAATTTTGTAATTGTGTTCCTGACTTAATGGGATACAAATTATATTCAGGATATGGGAGCTGGATCATGCATTTTAGGGGAGTAAATAGGCCATGAAAACAAAGATGGACTGAACTATCCAGATTGGACGTCGCTTCACCATTTGGGCCGTATATTCTTCATCAAAGCCTGGATTGAGCCCAAATTTTTAGTAAAGATCGGGGACATGATTATTCACAACTCATCCTTCTATAAGTCCGGCCAATTCACTCGTTTTAGAGATAAACTATGCGGTGAAAGTGGGATTAAAATATTTGGCCGAATTTCCCTTTCACATTTAATAAAGTTATGTAACCCTAGACATCAAAAACTCTATTTAAAGGGAGTTTTCACTATTTGGGGGGGCTGGTAGAGGATTTGGGAAGGTTTGGACGAAAGGGTGTCTCTTGGGAGACCCTAACAACTCTTGTAATAAGTAAGGCCTTGTGAAAACCTCTCTTCCAAAAAGGCTCTCCTCTCACACCTCCTCTTTGTATTTCTTTTATTTCATGTTTGTATCTTGAATTTTTCTTCAAATAATCTTCTGTGTTCGTCCCTTTTCTTATTCTTTTAATCTTACTAATTGGGTTGGAATCAAGATTTTATACAATATTGGGTTCTACCCTTTCAATTCTTTGCTCATGCAAAACGCCTCTACGATGACCACACCACCCATGGAAGGGTAGTTTTTTAGTGATTGATCTATCTTCTACCCTCTTCATTTAATTATTTTGAATCATTGAGATAATATAATTAAATTAATATGATCCATAAATTGTGTTTTTAAATTATTATAAACTAATCAAGAAATTTAACAATTAACACAAAAACACATGAGGTCGAGATTTTGTGTAAATTGTGAGAGTGCGATCTTAATCGATAATACAAGACCACACGGGATAAATTTGTAGAGTTCAAATATAATCCCTAAACACAATTCATCCTCATTTTTAGATTGGATATGTGCTCTAATTAACCACTGACCATAATCTAGCCTTATAACAATAATCAAAGAAGGGTGTTGTGATTGCGTGTTCCGAAGCTAGCCTGGGGTTTAAGTAATTTCATCTTTGTGGTTAAGTTAACTCTCATAGGGTTTGAGGGTTAACAAATTAGGGGATCATAATTAAGTGGATATTTATTTAAATGATAATTATTAATAAGTAAATAAAGAGGTAGAGTTAGATCTATTACGCCTTTTAAAATATTTTCTAAAAAAACATCTTCTTGTTGTGCTTTGTTAATTAACTTACATTTCAAAATTAAAAACAAAAAAAAATACAATCTTCTTCCAGCAAACTTCTTCTAGATTTATAAACTATAAACAACCCCTATCATTTAAAATAGTGTTTTAATTCTATTCTATTTTATTTTTAGAATACCTTTAAGAAGTTGTTTTAATTTACTTCCTCCTTTGAGAAACGACCTTGGTCAGCCACTCTGTTGCACCTAAGCACCCCCAAAAACCACTAATCATTTGAGGGAGCCCATGACAGCGCTCTTTCATCAGGACACAAGGCTATCATGTCCCACTATTTTTCATTCAATACCCCACCATAATCATCATGCATCACGTTACACATTCTTCCCCTACAAGGTATTAACCAAGCCATGAAGGGTCCATATGTCACTGTGATACTAGATAACAAAAGTCTACATCTATACAAGAATATAAAAATACAAGCCATAAAAAGTAAATTATTGATCTATACACATGAATAAACATTTCAAATTAATAGAGGAATTGTGAGTCACACATACACACAAAATCATGTCTTATTAAGAGAGGTCTCTTGGGTCACACACGCACACACACAAGAATGTCATACCCAGAAAATTATTATGGTAACACACACAAACTCACAAGAATTTTTTATCATAAAATTATATATAATTTCTATAACATGGTAAGGAAATTCCTACTTTAATATTATCAAATCCTAACATCATGTTTATCCAACTAAAACAATCTCAAACACCTATAAATAACCCCAAATCACCACATAAGGATTCAAGAGTGAAGATACAAGAAGATGAACATGTAAATGGATAAGAATGGTTTATACTTAACCAAAAAAATCCAAAATAATGATCAGATTTAGATAAATATGATAAAAATATAGATAAAATTAGTTTTACCTTTCTTTTCTTCGAATATAGAAGGAATCACATTAGATCATGTCAAAATTACTAAATCTGACCATGATAGTCAGGATTTGGGTATTTCCTAAGGAGAAGAGAGAAGTTCTTATATGAACAAGAAGAATATAGGAAAAAGAGATCGCTTACCTTGAAATCCCTAGGAATTACATATATCGATCTAATAGAAATTATCTATAGAGGGAAGGAATTTACCAAGAACAACCACTAGATCCCTTGGTATAGGAGGAAGAATGAGGGGTTTTAGGGAGGTTTTGAGTTAAAAATCCAATTTTTGGATTAATTAATTTTACATGAATGGTTTGGTCTCACTGTTTATCAAACTGTGTTCCAACCATACAGGGATCATTTCCTCTTTAGGGTACACTCATTGTTTAGTTTTATGGTTTTGTTAACCTTGTTCCAATCATGCTATTGTTTTTGTTTCGAGTTACATGGTTACCTGGGGAATGTTACATGGTTAGATATAACTGTGTTCCAATTTTGTTCCACCCTCCATTATTCTCCAATAGGATACATAATTTCCTAGGTAAAATCACATGGTTTACCTTAGCCATAATCCCCCTTAAAGGCTTTTAAAACCCTCTAAAAACACCTATCAAATACCTGAGACTTCACCCAAACAAATAATAACTAAAATTATTTAAAAGAAAGGATGAAAATAAGGAATAACACACCTAGAAAGTCTGAGTCCATTACAATACCCCCCTATAAGTACTTATCATCCCTGAGAATTTTCTCTAGAGGTCTTTCTCAACCATCTTGGGCCACTGATCTTGCGCATTAGACTCACGATTCCAATATTCTTCTTGAATACACCCACAATTCAAAAAACTCAAATGTTAGGCACCATCTTCCTTATCAATGCCTTTTTAATCCAATCAATAATTTATAGTATATGTTTCTCAAATGATTCATTTACCTCCAAATCAAATTCTTTATTATCAATCACATATGAAGTATCCAACTCATACTTTCTAAGTTGAGATACATGGAACACATCATGCACACCTCTATGTTATGGAGGAGGATCCAATTGGAAATACACCATCCTGGTCTATTCCACTATCTCGAATGGTCCTATAAACTGAAGTTCCAACTTCCCCTGCCTCTATAATCATTGATTCCCCAACCAAGGTGATACCTGCAAGAAAGATTAATCCTCCATGGAGAACTCTAAAGTTATCCATCATCGGTCTATATAATAACTTTGTCTGATATAAATGGTAACTAACCACTCTTTGATTAATTGCACCCACTATGAGGTTTCCTACACTAAACTCAACCTGGTAATTGTTGACTCAATGGATTTTCTACTAACAACTCACACATCGAGTCCCTATCATGCTCATAAGCAATAATACCAAGTTTTCTTACTTTCCCAAGTGTATATGTCTAAATAAAACTTCATTATGATTTTTCACATGATTCAACCCATGAAATAAGTGACAAACCATACTAGCTACCATCAACAAGTTCCCCTAACAACCCAAGCCCCACTCTATAGGTTGACATCATTGATTCATTATTTATCTCCTATAATAGATACCCTTACATGAGTATCTATCATCTACCAGTGCAACTCAGCCACTTATGCGCACACACAAAACCAACCACCTCTACATATGGGTTGGGTTCACCTACACACCACTCCCAATGTGCACTAATAAATTTCATCACTACAAAAACATAATAATGAACATATCTCATTGTCATCTGAATATTTACACTCAAAATCATTGTCAATAACTCCCATACATGATCACATCACTGAACCCGATGGAATAACTCAAGGACCCGTCCACTTACACATACATGACTCTTACACTTTGACTCTCCACATCCTCACATGGGCTTGTTAGTGACTAAAAAAATATAGTATTTTCATGAAACACAACTAATCATTACTTAAATTACAAACTATCATGATGAGATAACACCCACAATGAATTTACAAACTTGGATTTCATAACCACACTACTCATCCCTTGATAGGTCATAGATTGTTCCCCAAATGAACTGATTGTCTCACACACCTACAACACCATGACTTAGGGGTCTCTTATTTACCACATTACAGAGGCCTTTCCCCATGGATACATTATGTCTTTTCAATTTTGAATTATTAAGGATTCTATTAAAAGTAAACATTTTTAAAGTATTTTTACTTATTATTTTTAAATCCTTTGTGTCTATTTAATAACTTTTTATTATGAACTATTTATAATAATGTTTTTAATAGTAATCTATTTCCCTTCAAAAAAAATAAATATAATTTTCACTTAAATGCTTTAAAAAGTTGTTGTGAAAAGGTTTTTATTTTCACTTATATTTATCATCTTAGGATTTTTTTCCATGTAGTGATATTTTAGTCACAATTTATATGTTATTATGATGTGATTTATTTTAGAAAATAAGAATTATAATATTCTATGATTTCTTAAGTTCATTTTATATGATTTTTTTTGAATTATTTAAGAAAAAAATTATTTTTCTATTTCAAGCATTCTTCTCACTCTTTCTCCTTTATCTCCCCCATCCCTCTTCTTGTCTCTATTTCTCACAGGTTTCTCCTTCTACTAGGAACTGAAATTCATTTTTCATGAGTATTTAGAGATTTAGGTTTTTTTAGTGTTTTACATGGAAGGTGAAATGTTGTGTATTGGTTACCATTCAATTTAAAGTATATGTTCTTTTCTATTAATTTATTTTATAATTCATGGAATGTGTATACTTTATAATTTTATCTTCAATTAAAGTATAGTGATGTATGGGTTCTTGGGTGAAATTATAAATTTCTTTCTTAAATTCTAGGCTTGGCATAAGGGGTTTTTCATAAGAATTTCATGTACTATTTTTAAATTAGATTAATTCTCATGAAAATCATATTTTAAAAGGTTCATAGTGTTATTTAAATGTTTTTTATAGTAAAGTTAGGTATTATGCCTTTTTTGGTTTTTCAAAGGAATTTTTCCATGTGCTTGGAGAATGTTTTGTAAAGAAAAAGTGATTTTTTTTTCAAGTGCTTCCAAAATCATTGAAATGATGAGACTTTAAAGAAGGGGAGTGAGAATATACATACTAAGTTGGTTTTCATGTGAAGACCCATTTTTCACTTTAAAAAGTAAATGGTTTATTTCTCATATGACCCTCAATGATTTCCCCTATACTTGTTTCACCAGTTATGGGTTATTGATTATTTATATGATGGATGTATGATGTGAAAAGGGTATGTTATATGTGATGGTGTTGGAGGTGAGGTGCGAGACCTTTTCACCCACCAGTGATGGGTTGACCAATACATAAGTTTGATGGGAGGAACACTGAAAACTAGTGGTCAGAGCTAGATAGGGGGTGTCATGAGACATATAAGGAATGTAGCCATCAATTATTTACATTGTCTAGGTAGAGGGAAGTGATAATAAAATCTATTGATTTTTTTAGGGTTTCAATTTTAAAATTATTCGAGTGTTTTGAAATGTTTCTTAAAAAATTATATATGTTAAAAATACCCTTTTTTGGTTTTAAATTTCTTTAAAATGGTTTAAAAAGGAATTGGGGTTTTGAGAAATGATTTTTGGAACTAATTGTTTTATTTTAAAAATGGTTTTTTATTTTAAAGAGGAATTTGTGTAAATGGTTGGTTTTTTAATGGGATTTAAACTATGATTTTATAAATAGTTTTCAAAGGATATTTAAATTATATAACTTTTTTAGCCTTGGTTAATTTTTATATCAATGTTTTGTGTATTTATTTTGTTAAATATTAATATCACCGAATAAAATAGGATGGATATGAATAAAGAATGGATGGATGCCAATTGTTTGAAAAAAAATTATGAAGATGGAGTGAAAGAGTTCATTAAGTTTGAAAAATATCATGTATATGATATTCTCAAATCCTTTGTCCATGTTTACATTGTTGTTATTTAAGAAAAGTTAGTCTATAGGAGTCGGAAGAACACTTGATATGTTACAGAATAGATCAAAGTTATAAATGTTAGAATAAACATAGAGAAAAGGTGAATATAGCTAGTGATTGGGATAACACTACGTTTTATAGATCATTTGATATGATTACAAGTGTGTAAAATGAAGAAGACCGTATCGAGGAAGTGATTACATATGTTCATGGTGATGAATATCGTATTAAATAAATGACAAGGATAGTTGAATATGAACTTCATGATTACCCAAAATTGTTTGATAAGTTAAAGAGTTGTGAAAAGATGTCATTGTATGATGGTTGCACTAAATATATAGCATTTTCAGCCATATTGAAGCTGTATAATTTGAAATCAGGCAACGGATGGAGTGATTCCAGTTTTACAAAATTACTTTCTCTCTTGAATGACATGCTCCCAAAAGATAATGAGCTTCTGAGATGAACATACATTTCCAAATGAAAGCTACGCTCAATGGGTATGATCTATGAAAGAATACACGTCTTCCCAAATGACTGTATATTGTTTCTCTATGACAACCATGCTTTTATTACAAACTTAAACATGATTTATTACATAAACTATTCACTTGATAAAACATGGAAGATCGAGAGGTCTAATGTCTTTGGGGCTTAGGATCATTACATAACAACATAAAACATAAAATACAACATCTTTATTAAAAACTTCTTTTACATGACCACTACATTCCCTCGTCTTAGCATTGCATGGGATAACATGAGGACATGCATAAGAAAAGGGGTGAGGTATAAAGCCCAGTAAGGGAATAAAAATGGAATACATGAGGATTAAAATACATTTTATACAATAGGAATATAAATAGATCACAAGAGAAACATGAATATAAAGTCATGATAAAGCATGATAATCATAACATGGAAAAGTGGCAACAACACTTAACATGGAATTAGCATGAGCCAAGGCTCATTACACATGGAGCATGAGTAAATTCTCATTGCACATGAAGCAAGAGTAAACCCTCGTTGAACTTGAATTAGTATGAGTAAAAACTCATTGCACATGACGTATCATGATACTATACTTTACCCAATGCATTGGAGCGCTGTAAGGGCGCACCCTTCTTAAACATTTCATTTCATGCATAAGTGTGCCACATGGATCAGAAAACATGGATTCATTAAACATAATCATTTATTCCACGATAAAGGAATGCGGAATTAATAAATGAAACTTTATAATCAATAAGTAAATGTGCATAAAGTTGAATACCCTTGATGGAGAAATGGGCATGGTATTTACTACACAAAGGCATTGGCTTAGAAAATCGGTGCAATTTTGGCAGCGTAACGGCGTGACATAAGAATTCATAAAAAAAGGTTGATGAGAGAGAAAGGGGTGTATCATCATATTTACATGAAATTGACAGTAAGGGGGTCATATAGATACATGTCCAAACAATTGTAATGGAATTTAGATTCATGATACAAAAGTATTGCTTGAATGTAATGAAGAGAGAGAAGTTCCTTTCGGAATTTCGGCATAGTAACGGGTGTACATGGGAGGCATTTAATGAGAGATAAAGGGGCATCCCATCATTCAAACAATAAGATGGAAAAATGGGGGAGGTTCAAAACCATACCCCATAATTTATAATTGAAATTAAAAGGGCATAACAATATTAAGAAAATTGGACAAAAAAAGTGAAAGGAAGAAAAACCCTTACTTGGAAGTGTGCTTCCAAGGCTTGAGAGAGGCTTGAGAGAGGCTTATTAGGAGCTTGGGGAGCCTTGGGAGGATTCTAGAGAGAGTAGGTCAGAGTTTTTACAAACTCCAAAGGCTTTGAGTGAGGATTAATTGGGATATTGGGTGGTTTTATATATGAAAGGTGAGTGAATTCTTTATTA
Organism: Viscum album; assembly: GCA_963277665.1. Classification (NCBI taxonomy): domain Eukaryota; kingdom Viridiplantae; phylum Streptophyta; class Magnoliopsida; order Santalales; family Viscaceae; genus Viscum; species Viscum album. The sequence continues at coordinate 449,887,887 of OY728160.1, forward strand.
TTTAGGTTTGGGATCCCTTACATTAAACTAATCCAAACCACAAATCAGCTCATGGTTTTTTCCCATGGTTTTTGGAAAAGGGAAGAGGAAAACAATATTTTATAAGTCCAAAGTCCAAACTTCTTAAAATAATGGGGTTGCTTATATGTAGGTGAGTCACACTCCCATGGAAAATAATTTAAAAAGACAAGATGTTTAATAAGTCTTGAGGGGTCCATTAATACTATGAAAAGTAAGTAAAACAAACCCAAAATCACATTATTTTAATGGTAAAACATATATTGGCCGAAAATAAAGCTTATAGTATTTTATTACAGCACTATTGGGTCATTATGATGTCATAAAACACATTATATATTTAAATGGTATTTAGTTTTTACCCAAAAATTTGACTGTCTCAGAAAATTATGAAAAATTCACCATTGGATAATTTAGACATCCTGATTCCAAAAATATCATTTATTTTATTTAAATAATTTTCTAAATATGTTAATTTTCACTTTTAAAATAAAAACCGACATTTATCAAAAATTCACGGGTTTTGACAGAAATGGCTTTCAAACCTTAATAAAAATTATAATTGCATTTATAAAATTATAAGATCATTTATATTTAATAAAAATTAATTTAATAATAATATTATTATTTTATTAAAATATTATTTAATTCAAAAATCCCTTAATTTAATAAAATAGAATTCTTAATTAAATAATAACTAAAAACACTATTTGTACTTTAAAAACTATTTATAATGTATCAATAATGATAAGAAAGTATATTCATTATTATATACAAAAAATAATGTACCTGAACATAGTACTAGCGATTTGCTACATAACCCCTTAAAACAACCGCATAAGACCTAAGGGTAAGGTGCGCGATGGTGACAGACTCTTGGGGTGGCTCAGATAACATCGCTCGAGTGGTAATATCTATCAACTTACACTTTTCCCGTAGAGGGTCCCGTTTGAGCCTGACATGATGAAGCTCAGTTTGGGCTTGGTCAAGAGTGAAGCCCAAAGACGCCACCTCTTTTCTGAGCTCTGAAAAATGGGCTTCGTATGGAGAAATTCTACTGGATGAGGTCATCACTTCCTTTGTTTGAGTAAGTTGGATTTGTTAAAGCCCTATATTTATACTAATCATGTGATCATTGTTCAACGGATATAAAAGAAATGGTCACAATTCTTAACATACAACCAAAGAAGTTGACATTTTATATAAACATTTTACATAAAGAGACATTTAGTTAGATCAAGAGGGATTTCCATTAATGAAACTTTGGGTCGTTACAATATTCCCCCCTTAAAAAAATTCGCCCTCGAAATTTTCTTTTCCCGCACTAAAACAGATGTGGGTAACTCCGCTTCATCATTTCCTTCGATTCCCAAGTCACGTCTTCAAACTTGTGGTTTCACCACAATACCTTGACGAGGGGCATTGTCTTATTTCGTAGAACTTTTTCTCTATGATCTAAGATCTTCACTGGGTTCTCCTCATAAGAAAGATCATCCTCCAATTGTACCACCTCATAAGAGAGTACATGTGAAGGGTCTGGTATGTACTTCCTTAATAGGGATACATGAAAGACATAATGTACTTTGGCCATGGTAGGTGGAAGTTCTAGTCGATAGGCCACAGCCCCGACATGATCAAGAATCTCGAAGGGGCCAATGTACCTTGGACTAAACTTACCTTTATTTCCAAACCTCATGACCTTCTTCCATGGAGATATGTGTAGAAAAACCATGTCTCCAACTTTAAACTCAAGGTCTCGTCGACGATTATCTGTATAACTCTTCTGTCGACTCCGGGATGCCTTGATATGCTGCTGAATGGTTTTCACCTTCTCCACCATATCCTCGACCATTTCCAGTCCAAGAAGCTTGCGTTCACCGACCTTATCCCAACACGCCAGTGTTATGCACATTTTCCCATAAAGGGCTTCATATGGTTCCATTTGAATGATCGAGTGGAAACTGTTATTATAAGAGAACTCAACAAGAGGAAGATGTTGATCCCATCCTCTTTTAAAGTCCATTGAGCATGCTCTCAACATTTCCTCAAGTGTTTGGATAGTCTGCTCAGATTGGCCATCAGTTTGAGGATGATAGGTCGTACTGAAGTTCAGTTCAGTGTCCAGATCATGTTGAAGACTCTTCCAAAACTTAGAGGTGAATCTTGGATCTTGGTAATACACAATAGATAGTGGTACTCCATGAAGCCTTACCACTTCCCTAATATATATCTGTGCCAGTTGATTCAATGAGAAATCCTCCCTAATAGCAATGAAGTGTGCAGTCTTTGTAAGACGATCCACCACAACCCAGATTGCATTGTTGCCTTTGGATGTCCTCGTAAGTCCAGTGACAAAGTCCATGGTGATGTTCTCCCATTTCCATTCTGGTATGGGAAATGGTTGCATCATCCCCTTAGACTTCTGCCTCTCTGACTTCACTTGCTGGCACACCAGGCACTTTGATGTATATGCAGCGATCTCCTTCTTCATATTATCCCACCAAAAGTTTTCTTGGAGATCTAGATACATCTTTGTGCTCCCTGGGTGAATAGAGAAATTTGAACTATGTGAATCATCCAAAAGTTACTTCTTCAGCTCTGGACTTGACGGAACACATATTCTTTTCCCAAATCGCACAATTCCTTCTTCATTAACATTAAACTCTGAGGATTTCCCTTTTTTGATAGCTTCCGCTTTTTCCTGAATTCCCACATCATCCTTTTGAGAATCCTTTAACCTTTCCAAAAGAGACGGTTGAGAAATCATTTGTGAAAGGATTGATGATGTTACCTTCTTTATGATTCCCATGTCCATCTTCATCAAGTCTAAGAAAATTGTATCCTTCTCAATTCTCATCATTGATAGAATCACTGGGTCCTTTCTACTTAGGGCATCTGCCACCTTGTTCGCTTTCCAAGGGTGGTAATGTATTGAACAGTCATAATCCTTGATGAGATCTATCCATCTTCTCTGGCACATATTAAGCTCTTTCTATGTGAATATATATTTAAGACTCTTGTGGTCAGTATATATCTCACATTTCTACCCATAGCGATAATGAAGCCAGATTTTCAAGGCAAAGATCACCGCCGCCAACTCCAGATCATGCATTAGATAGTTTCGCTCATGTATTTTCAACTGTCTTGAGGCATAGGATATCACTTTATCATTCTGCATCATCACATAGCCTAAGCCCTTCTTCGAAGCATCACTGAATATCACAAAAGGTTCCCCACTTGTGGGTAAAATGAGCATGGGCGCAGTGATAAGCCTCCTTTTCAACTCCTTAAAGCTTTCTTCGCATTCATCACTCCAAGAAAATTTTACTCCCTTTTGAGTTAGCTTGGTAAGAGGGTTGGACAATTGTGAGAAATTTCTCACAAATCGTCGATAATATCTAGCTAACCCCAACAAGCTACGGATATCCGTTACCGATGTTTGCCTCGGTCATCCCTCAATTGCATCTGTTTTGGAGGGATACACATATATCCCATTGGTTGTGATGATATGTCCCAAGAATGAGACCTCCTTCAACCATAACTCACACTTTATGTACTTTTCATAGAGCTTCTCCTTATGCAAAGTCTCTAGTACAGTTCTTAAATTCTCCTCATGATCCTCCTTGGTTTTGGAGTATATTAGAATATCATCTATAAAAACTACCACAAATTTGTCGAGGTAATCTCTAAAGACTCTATTCATCAAGTCCATGAATATTTCTAGAGAATTAGTGAGTCCTAAAGGCATTACTATGAATTCATAGTGCTCGTATCTTATGCAAAAAGCAGTCTTGGGGATATCTTCCTTATTCACCCTTACTTGATAATATCCTGACCGCAAGTCCACCTTGGAGAAGTATTCTACTCCACACAGCTGATCGAAAAATTCATCAATTTGTGGGATAGTATACTTGTTCTTTATCGTGATTTTGTTGAGCTCACAATAATCGATGCAAAGGCGCATTGACCCATCCTTCTTCTTGACGAAGAGGACTGATGCACCCCATGGTGAAGCACTTGGGCGTATAAACCCTTTATCCAGATTCTTCTGTAGTTGTTTCTTCAGCTCTTCAAGCTCCACGACAGCCATTCTATATGGATTCTTGGATATTGGTAGCACCCCTGGTATAATTTCAATTAAGAATTAAATGTCTCTTTTAGGAGGAAGACCAGGCAGTTCATCGGGAAACACTTCAGCAAATTCCCTCACAATAGGCATTTCTTCAAGGATGGTTTCTTCCTTGGACTCAATCATCTGATCCAGATACGCGTGCTCATAGGGTAGTAATATCCATTCTTGAGATGATGGAGCTAAATTAGATTCATCTTCCTCCTTACACTTGTAAAGAATCAGGGGTCGATTCTCCATATGAAGTGTGATTTCCCTTTCCCGACAATTTATGTTGGCTCTATATAAGGAAAGCCAATCCATGCCAAGAATTGCATAAAATTCCACCAGAGGGAGTATGATGAGGTTTTTCGGGAAATTCAATCCACAGATTATAACAGGGGAGGAATTATATTCATGGGATGCAATGATTGCCCCATTTTCCGTACTCACCGACATCTTCACTTCCATGATTTGTGGTGGTGCTGGGATTTTTCTACTAAACTTTCAAGATATAAAAGAATGCGTAGAACCTAAATCAAAAAGTATGTTCGCTATTCTTGAATGAATAACTAGCGTACCTGTCACCACTTCGTTGTCGGGGTTCACTTCGGCAGAAGTGATGGAAAAAGCTCTTCCTTGCTCCCTTGGAGGTTGTTGGTTGCCTCCGAAAACCCTTGGATTAGGGAACTGATTTGAAAAATGCCCCGGTTCTTTGTATTTGTAGCAATGAACAAAGAGTTGAGGTTTGAACAGAGTGTTCCTCTCCTCTGTCGCAGTCGTGGGTCTTTCTTGCCGACAGTTAACAGCTAGGTGCCCTTCTCTTCCACATCTGAAGCATTTCCTCGTCCCCTTGAGGAAATTTCCAGGGTGCTTCTTTCCGTACTTTTGGAAAGTGGGGTGCTGAATCTTCTTAGCACCGTTGGATTTATCCATCGGACTTCCAGCATTAAAGTCCACCTTACGCTTCTTTTCCCCTTGATACCCCTTGTGATTCCTCGATCTCCATTTCGACCTTGAGGGCACATCGGACAATTTCCTCATAGTTGTCGAAGTCATGGATCACTAATGTTTTATATAGGCTAGGCTTCAGCCCACCAAAGAAGCGGTCAACCTTGCATTTGGGGGTAACGACAAAGCTAGAAGCATATCGTGCAAGTCTTGTGAAGTTTTCCTCATACGCTCCAACAGATTCTTCTTCTTTTTTCTTAATGGAAAGGAAGTCCCTTTCCATCTTAAGCCAGAGGGTGTGCATAAAATATTTATTGAACAACATCTTCTGGAAATCCTTCCACTCCAATGCCTCGATCTCCTCCTCAGGCTTCGTATTTTTGATCAATGTCCACCATTGATCAACTTCACCCTCCATACAATAATCCGCCAGGAGAACCTTCTCTTTTTCAGAACATTGAAGGATGGAGAAGATCTTTTCAATGGAGTTGATCTATTTTTCAGTGATCGTGGGATTGGATGATCCACTAAAAGTAGGAGGCATTTGTCTCATGAATCTCTCGATAGCGACTTGTTCCTTCTCAGGGGGGTTTGGACGTTCCTCTTAACTCGTGTTTCTATTCAAAGCTTGAGTTATCTAAGAGATAAGTGTGACAAAGTTCGTGATTCCCGCTCCCATTGGATTGGGCATCTCATTAGTACAGTCATCACACTAATCTTCACATCGAATTTTAGTCCGAGTCCTCCTATTACCGGCCATTGGCTGGAATAAAAGGAAAATTAGGGGGTAACACATAAAGGGTAATCCAAAGACAAAAGTTGATGACTTATAAATAAACTTTTATTTTCTTAACTCATGAGTCTAAAGGCTTTAATCTAGGATTTTCATGATCTAATTTCTAACATATATTCTTAGGGGCATTTTTTTAATTCCCTTAATAAGGGTTCATACTAAGCTTGTGAATTTATCAAAACATATCCCTCGGGAGTGTCATAACCAAGAGTGTAGCAAGACCCGTTTTCGTGCACCAGTTCCCGTTAAAGTCTAACTCAAAGCGGTGTTTTCATGTTTTACCCCTAAGATACATCTGTGCCAAAGTTGCCTCTACCTGCTCGTATCCAGACGGGGATGTATTTGTTTGATAAACCACTTAATCAGTACTTACCAAAACTTAGGGATGTTTTTTTATTATACTTAGTCTTGTCTCTAAGGCTTTACTAAGGTTTTCTAATCCAAATCCCAAAAATAACTAAACCTATCCTCTGATACCAACTATGACAACCCTGATTTTATTACAAACTTAAACATGATTTATTAAATAAACTATTCACTTGATACAACATGGAAGATCAAGAGGTATAGTGTCTTTGGGGCTTAGTATCATTACATAACAACTTAAAACATGAAATACAACATCTTTATTGAAAACTTCCTTTACATGACCACTACATTCCCTCGTAATTAACATTGCATGGGATAACCTGAGGACATGCATAAGAAAAGGGGTGAGCTATAAAGCCCAGTAAGGGAATAAACATGGAATAAATGAGGATTACAATACATGTTAGACAATAGGCATATCAATAGAGAACAAGAGAAACATGAACATAAAGGCATGATAAAGCATGATAATCATAACATGGAAAAGTAGCAACAACACTTAACATTGAATTAGCATGAGCCAAGGATCATTGCACATGGAGCATGAGTAAATTCTCATTTCACATGAAGCATGATTAAAACCTTGTTGCACTTGAATTATCATGAGTCAACACTCATTGCACATGATATATCATGATACTATACTTTACCCAATGCATTGGAGCGCTATAAGGGTGCACCCTTCTTAAACATTTCATTTCATGCATGAGTGTGCCACATGGATCATAAAACATGGATTCATTAAACATAATCATTTATTCCATGATAAAGGAATGTGGAATTTATATATGAAACATTATAATCAATAAGTAAATGTGCATAAAGGTGAATACCCTTGATGGAAAAATGGGCATGGTATTCACTACACAAAGGCATTGGCTTAGAAAATCGATGCAATTTCGGCAGCGTAATGACGTGACATAAGAATTCATAAAAAAAGGTTTATGAGAGAGAAAGGGGTGTCTCATAATATTTACATGAAATGGATAGTAAGGGGGTCATATAGATACATGTCCAAACAATTTTAATGGAATTTAGATTCATGATACAAAAGTATTGCTTGAATGTAATGAAGAGAGAGAAGTTCCTTTCGGAATTTCGGCATAGTAACGGGTGTACATGGGAGGCATTTAATGAGAGAGAAAGGGGTATCCCATCATTCAAACAATAAGAGGGCAGTATGGGGGAGGTGCGAAACCATACCCCAGCATTTATAATTGAAATTAAAAGGGCATAACAATATTAAGAAAATTGGACAAAAAAGTGAAAGGAAGAAAAACCCTTACTTGGAAGTGTGCTTCTAAGGCTTGAGAGAGGCTTGAGAGAGGCTTCTTGGGAGCTTGGGGAACCTTGGGAGTATTATAGAGAGAGTAGGGCAGAGGTTGGACGAACTCCAAAGGCTTTGAGTGAGGAGGAAGTGGGAGCTTGGGTGGGTTTATATAGGAAAGGTGAGTGAATTCTTTATTATTTAGGTTTGGGACCCCTTACATTAAACTAATCCAAACCACAAATCAGCTCATGGTTTTTGCCCATGGTTTTTGGAAAAGGTAAGATGAAATCAATATTTTATAAGGCAAAAGTCCTAACTTCTTAAAATAATGGGGTTTCTTATGTGGAGGTGAGTCACACTCCCATGGAAAATAATTTAAAAATACAAGATGTTTAATAAGTCTTGAGGGGTCCATTAATGCTTTGAAAAGTAAGTCAAACAAACCCAAAATCACATTATTTTAATGGTAAAACATATATTGGCCGAAAATAAAGCTTATATTATTTTATTACATCACTATTGGGTCATTATGATGTCATAAAACACATTATATATTTAAACGGTATTTAATTTTTACCCAAAAATTTGACTCTCAGAAAATTATGAAAAATTCACCATTGGATAATTTTGACTTCCTAATTCCATAAATATCATTTATTTTATTTAAATAATTTTCTAAATATGTTAATGTTCACTTTTAAAATAAAAACTGACATTTATCGAAAATTCACAAGTTTTGACAGAAATGGCTTTCAAACCTTAATAAAAATTATAATTGCATTCATAAAATTATTAGATCATTTATATTTAATAAAAATTAATTTAATAATAATAATAATATTTTATTAAAATATTATTTAATTCAAAAATCCCTTAATTTAATAAAATATAATTCTTAATTAAATAATAACTAAAAACACTATTTTTACTTTAAAAACTATTTACAATGTATCAATAATGACAAGAAAGTTTATTCATTATTATATAAAAAAATAATTTACATGAACGTAGTACTAGAGATTTGGTACATAACCCCTTAAAACAGTCACATAAGACCTAAGGGTAAGGTGCGCGATGGTGACAGACTCTTGGGGTGGCTCAGATAACATCGCTCGAGTGGTAATCTCTATCAACTTCCACTTTTCCCGTAGACGGTCCCGTTCGAGCCTGACATGATGAAGCTCAGCTTGGGCTTCGTCAAGAGAGAAGCCCAAAGACGCCACCTCTTTTCCGAGATCTGAAAAATGGGCTTTGTATGGAGAAATTATACTAGATGAGGCAATCGCTTCCTTTGTCTGAGTAAGTTGGATTTGTTAAAGCCCTATATTTATACTAATCATGTGATCACTATTCAACAGCTATAAAAGCAATGGTCACAATTCTTAACATAAAACCAAAGAAGTTGACATTTTATATAAACATTTTACATAAAGATACATTTAATTAGATCAAGAGGGATTTTCATTAATGAAACTTTGGGTCGTTACATTCTCAAGGACCAAAAATCACTTAGAGAATTCTCAAAGTGTGGTTCTTATCGATACAAGAAAAATGAATCTGATCCTACGAAAGTTTCATGGTACTTTCCAATCAGTCCAAGGTTTAGGCGCCTATATGGAAGTGAGGAGACTGTAGGAAAATTGACATGGAATGCAGAAAGAAGAAATAAAAATGGAAAAATATGGCATCTGGAATACTCTTCTTAGTGGAAGAGAATTGATCATGAGTATCTTGACTTTGGAAATGAGCTGAGAAACCTTCGTCTCACGTTATCTACATATGGAGTGAATCCTTTTGGTTTTCAAAAAAACACTCATAATAAATGATTGGTTATTTTGGTAAATTATAACTTTCCACCATGTTTATGCATGAAATGAAAACACATCATGTTATTTATGCTTATATTAGGACCAAAACAACCAGGTAATGATGTTGATGTTTATTTGGCTCCATTCATCGAGGATTTGAAATTATTATGGGATTCAGGTGTTACGATGCATGATGCTTACATAAATGAAGATTTCATATTGATATCTCTATTGTAAGGGAAGATAAATGACTTTACTTCTTAGAGAAATTTGTCAAGATATATCATTAAAGGAACTCTTGGGTGTCCTGTCTGTGAAAATGGTACACAATAAATTAGGTTGAAACATTCATCAAAATTTGTGTTTCTAGGACATCACATATTTTTACCTCGACGACATAAGTAATGATCTTGGAATACATCATTCAATGGAAGTTCAGAAGAACATACACCACCATCTCCACTAACAGGTGATCAAATATTTGTGAAAGTTAAAAATGTGGACACTTCTTTTGGTAAACCATTTTTGAAAAACCTTACAAAAACAGGTTGGAAAAAGAAATCAGTTTTTTTTTGAATTGCCATACTGGAATTGTCTATATGCCAAAAAAATTCTTGATGTTATTCATATTGAAAAAAAATATGTGTGATAGTTTCATTGACATGTTACTAAATGTACCCAACAAAAAAATGATGGAATTAAGGCTAGGTTGGACATGGTTGACATGGGAATACAAGAAGAGTTGGCACCAGAAAAGGATGAAAAACGAGCACTTCTTCCTCATGTTGCTTACACTCTTTCTATGCAGGAGAGATATTGGTTTTGAAACTTCTTGAATGACGTAAAGGTTCTAGAGGTGTATTCATCAAATATCAAGAATATCATTTCAATGAATGATTTAAATTTAAAAGGTATGAAATCACATGACTGCCATGTTTTGATGCAATATCTAATTCCTATAGATTTACATTGCATTTTACCCAAGATTGTCTATCATACATTAACGAAGCTCTGTTTCTTCTTCAAATCTATATGTTGCAAAGTTATAGACTCGATGAAATTACTAAGTAAAGAGAAATTGTCATCATATTATGTGAATTGGAAATTTTTTTCCCACCGATATTCTTTGATATGATGGTTCATTTGATGGTTCACTTGGTGAGAGAGATTCGGCTATGTGGTCCTATTCACTATAGATGGATGTACCCCACTGAACAGTATATGAAGATTTTGAAAGGGTATGTCAAAAATCAAAGTCATCCAGAGGGTTGTATTGTGGAGTGATATATTGTTGAGAAAGTCGTTGAATTCTATACCGAATATTTGTCTGGTGTGCAAAGCATTGGTCTAACGAAATCTCATCACACTAGGTGACTTGTGGGTGAAGTAATTTCTAGAAAGGATGTCGTCACAATCAATATTACAGATCAGGAGTAGACCCACCTTTATGTTTTGCATAATAGTTTAGATATTGACCCATATGTTAAAACCCACAAATAAATTCTTAAGCATTCAAATCCATCAAGGGCTGAAAAATGGATATCAAATAAACATAATCAACAGTTTATAGGATGGTTTTAGGACCATATTTTTATGGAGTCAAATGAAAATCCAGACTCAATTTCAGAACAACTTTGATGGCTAGTTGTAGGACCAAGTGTATACTTATTATCTTACAATGCTTATGTAATTAATAGTTATACATTCTATACTAATGAACATGATGAAGATAGTACCAGATAGAATAGTGGAGTTACACTTGTGGATGAAGAAATGCATGTTTCTGGTGATAAGGACAAAAATCCAATTTACATTAATATGTCATATTTTTGAATCATCAAAAAAATATAGGAGTTGGATTATACGACATTTAGAGTGCCAATTTTTAAATGCAAGTGGGTTGATAAAATAATTGAAGTTAAAATAGATGAGATGGGATTTGTGAAAGTTGATTTCAGTAAAGAAGGGTATAAAGATAAACTTTTTATAATGGCATTATAGGCAGTACAAGTATTTTATGTTCCAGATATTGCAAACTAAAACTGGTCAATTGTTCTGTTATCGACTAAAACCACTAAAGAGTAAGATGAAAATTCAATGGAGGATGACCCTTTCATTGGGACATCGCAATCATTTCATAGTGGTCTCAATGTAGATGGAATTTTGTATATCATAGGAGACCACAATGAATGGATTTGGATATTCGATAGAGAGGTTAAATCCCTTCAACCTTTAAAAAAAGAGTTCAATAATCAGGTGATATTTTTTTCTAATATACATCATGTTACTTTATGTTAATATCTATTCACTGCTACTTTTATGTTATTTAAATTAAATGTTAAACCAATTTTGTGGATAATGACTTCTGCACATGATGATGCTCCCAATCCCTAGGAACAACAGGTTTCTCAACCTACTACTGCTCGTGGTGCAGACGAACAACAGTTTTCTCAACTTGTTTCCTTATGTTAATATTTATTAGTTTCTGATTTTATGTTATCTAAATTAAATGTTAAAACACTTTTGAAAATAATGACTTATGCACATGATGATTCTACCAATCCCCAGGCACAACTGGTTTCTCAACCTGTTGCTGCTCACAGTGCAGATGAACAATAGGTTTCTCAACCTATTGCTTCTCTCATTACAGAGGTAAAACCACCATCTACACATGCTGATGCTAGCCCTTCAGAGTTGTAGGAACATATTGATGATGGTGGATCTGAGGAAATTAAAGGTGATGAAACATTGGTGATGCAGAGAAAACAATAATGTCGTAGTTTGATGGTATTAGCAAAAATTATTAAGGCTAAAGATAAAGGTATCAAATACGATATTAGATGGAATAAGTGGGGCTAACATGTTAACCACAACAAGGCCATGTTCAGTAGTTACATTAGAATTTTCACTCAATAACGTGTGGAAATTGATGTAACTTGATGGAACCATGTTGTGGTTGAGATTAAGACACTGATGTGGGGAAATATTACGATAACATTATGATATCATTTTTTTAATTTACTAAAAAATAAATAATGAAACATTAACTTACACTTCATCATCTCTTGTAGAGTGCATTTATAGTAGATGACTCACACAAAGACTATGTATTAAGGGTTGATGGAAGGATTCACAGAGTTTTTCACACACTTTTAACAAAATGTCATCTTAAAGATGCTGAAGGGAAAATGAAACTGCACTCACCTCTTTTTTATGCACACCTAATAACCCAAGCATCGTAGGATGTGTTTACTAGACATCATGTGAAGCAGTCTTTTCAGGTACATTGTGTCTGGTAATATGTTTTTTGATAGTACATGTATTCATCACTTTGATTGACAGCTTTTTATTTATGAAACAGCAACTGAGTTCTGAAAATAAACAACAGGCATCAAAACCAGCGTACTCCTACCATAAAGCAATTATGGGGTACGCATCACTTGAAAAAAAATTGGTACGTATTTTAAATATACCACAATACTTTTATGTGACAAAAAACAACAAAATAACTATATTATTTTGTTTATATACATCTTAAAGAGTCCAAATCCATAGCCACTTCAATCCCACACCATGTGTTATGGAAGTAGGTGTGTGTTACTAAAGATGGTAAACTAATAGATAAAAACACACAAAAAGTGTAGGAAACATGTGTAAGTATGACATAATAAAAAAAATTTCTTTAAATAACTATTACATAAAAATGATTACTTATTTTCCTATATTTTCTATCTGACATAATCACAAGAATAAACAACACCCACACCAGATACAGACATACTTTTAGTGGCCTGTAAGCAGCCAGAAAAGTATGGTCGTGTCAGAGGTGTGAGTTTTTGGGTTACACCCTGAACATATTTTGAGAAAAAAACAAGTAGATGATCAAACTGAGGAAATGAAAAAAGATGATATAAATATTATCTATGTTTCAAGAATAATTACAATAACAAAGATATATGATAAGCGGTTTGATGGGGGGAGGAAAATAGAAGAAAAAACTCAACGTGAAGATCCCGCCCCACCCCCCACCATTTTTTAGGTGATCTATTCCCCTTAAAAACAATTCTTAACTGAGGTGATCAATTTTCAAATAATTATTTCTATGAGATGTTAATTAGATAGACACTAGACATTGATACCTTTCCTGTATTGATATTCTACCGGGTAAAAATGAATATGATTTATATCTATCAACACCCACTCATCACCTTGTAGTGAGGGCTATAGTGTTCAATATCCAGAATGACATGCTACACAATAGACCACTTCTGATAGATCATGTCAGGGTGTCAATTAATGTAGCCCTAGATCTGAGCGCCAAGCTACCTGTTCCAATTGATGATGTAGATATTAATATGGTCGAACAAACTCTTGGAGAATTCATCGCATGGCCATCACATCTTGTAAAAAAACATGTCGACAATGAAGTATTCATTTCAAATTTAATTTTCAATCTAAACCTTAAACATTTAATGAAAAAAGGTTTAAACTGATGCATGTTACTATAGACTAACAAAGGGGAGGGGTGAAACAAAAGACCAGTTCAAAACCATCTCAAGGATCAACCAACTGGTCAAAATGATCTACCCAAATAACCTTACCCCCCCCCCCCAAATTTAATATCCACATTTATTATCATTGAAGGCTCATGTGGATATAAAGTTGAAGGATGGTGGTAATCACATAATTTATTTTTAAATAAATATGTATGGAGGGGAAGATTCATACTTCATTGGTGTTGAGAGTGAAACTAAAATCCTTGACTATGAATGGTTAGGTAGCTCAATTGTAAATTTTTACATGAGGTATGTTTTCATGATTTGATTTTACAAAAGATGATATATTATGATAATTATGACTAAATACATTTCATATGTTTTTCAGGTGTATATATGAAAAATAATTGAAGGTATTTCCCCATGAAAATAAATTTGGACTCGTTAGTCCTCACGTCGCCTCAAAAAAACAAGAAGACATAACTTCCAAGAAATAGGTTGAAATAGTGGCAGAACTGCTCAGATCATTTAACAACAAAATTACAGATGACAGAATCTTCTTAATACCAATGATGCATGGGTAAAAATATAAAATTTAATCATATCAAATATATTTTAATTTCTTTCATTACTTATTCTTTTTTTTTCTTATCCAGCATTGGATGCTCATTGCGATAAATTAGGATGCTCCAAAGATTTATTTTATGTATTCAATGCATGGATATCCAACAAACTGACCACACATGATGGCGTTTGTAAATTTTTAATACACTAAATCAAACATTTTAGAACTAAAAATTCATTTATATAATTTAAATTATCTTTTAATGAGGATTCTATTATAATAATGTGGTGCGTGAATATCATCTACATCATGGAATGAGGCCAGGGGAAAAGGACAAGAACCCTGAAAAGTACTACAACTGGATAAGTATCAGGTTATATATAATAATAGTTCACTATCCAAACACATATAAAAAATTACTTATTTTTTTCAATGTTTCTGTAGTTCCTGAAACAAACAAATGGTAAAGAATGTGGTTATTATGTTTGTAAATTTATGAAAGAGATTATATTCCATGAACAAATCGGCATCCTTGAATAGGTATTTTTAAAGATAATTTCTATTTAATTTAAAATACTTATTAACACTTTGTGTATTTATATTTTTTCATTACTACCATGACTGCTGAAAATAGTCATATTTACAAGACAACATAGATATTCTTAAAAATGAATGGTCAGCATACCTAATGGAAGAATGTACAGATATAGAATGAAGATGGTAAACTTATCAAATAATTTCTAATTTGATAATCTGGTCTGCCTTATCTTTCTCTTTGTTTGATGGTAATGTTGTGATTTTTATGGGATAAACACCCCACTGAAAATCATGGTTGTTGGTGGTCCTTATTAGCGCACTAAATGAATTGCATATTGATTGGTTTTTTAAAAGCAATTGGTGGTACTCATTTGTAGGGTATGTGTGTTGTTGATAGACCAAAAAAGATAATGAGTATCTAGAAGGGGTTTCCCCATCCCTTGAGTTTTTTGTGACGTCTTGAAACATAATGGGCATAATATCTTACTCCACTCTTCTCGTTTTCAACAATGAGAAGGGTTTTTCTCCAAAAAACATCTATTTAATCTGCAACATTAGCAGTTCCCCTCTTTAGTTGACCGAGTGAAGAATCAACTGTCATATATTCATTCAGAGGTCCTAAATATATGACAGTTGATTATTCACTGGGTTGACTAAAGTTATGCTATAGAAGGAGGATGTTATTTTGTGTCATCCGTATAGGGATAAAACTGATGCATGATGCGACCGGTATGACTTAAATTGCATGTTTTCAGTTTGAAATGACATTTTAGTAAAAAAAACACAACTAACATACTGAAAACTGAGAAAATGCATTCCGATTATTTTGATACTTTAGGAAACTGATCTATCAATCATTTTTGACATGTAAGAATCAACTGAACCTCAATCTAATGCACGGTGTCACCGGTATGACTCCAAATGTGTCTTGTTATTTAAAATTGACATTAATTCAAGTAAAAAAATACAAATGACATACTAAAAACCAAGAAAATGAATAGGATTGTTTTGATACTTTAGTAAAATGGTTCATGAGTCAATTTTGATGTATAGGAATTAACCCCACCTTAATCCAATAAAACGGTGTGACCGGTATGACTAAAAGTGTCCACTATCAGTTTAAAATTGACATTTTAGCTCAAAACATGTCACTCACTAAAAACCAATTAAACACACTCTAATTGTCTTCAAAATTAAGGAAAATTATTTTTTAGTCCTTTATTATGTGTATGAAGTAGTCTCACATAAAACCGACACACGATGCGACCGATATGACTCAAATTTCATGTTTTCAGTTTGAAATGACATTTTAGTAAAAAAACACAACTGACATATTGAAAACTGGGGAAATGCATTCCTATTGTTTTGATACTTTACGATAACGATATATCAGTCATTTTTTATGTGTATGAATCAACCGTACCTCAATATGATGCATGATGTCACAGGTATGACTCCAAATGTGTCTTGTTATTTAAAATTGACATTAATTCAAGAAAAAAACACAACTTACAAACTAAAAACAAAGAAAATGCATTTGGATTGTTTTGATATTTTAGTAAAATTTTCCATGAGTTAGTTGTGATGTGTAGGAATCAACCCCACCTCAATCTGACAAACGGTGTGACCGGTATGACAAAAAGTGTCCATTATCCATTTAAAATTGACATTTTATCTCAAAAAATGTCACTCACTAAAAAACGAATTTTTTTGTATTCAAAATTAGGGACAATGATTCATTAGTAATTTGTGATGTGTATGAAGAAATCTCACATCAAACTGATGCTTGATGCAACCGATATGACTCAAATTGCATGTTTTCAGTTTGAAATGACATTTTAGTAAAAAAACACATCTGGCATACTAAAAACTGAGGAAATGCATTACCATTGTTTTTATACTTTAGGAAAATGATATATCATACATTTGTGATGTATCTAAATAAATTTTACCTCAATAAGATGCACGGTGTCACCGGTATGACTTCAAATGTATCTTTTTATTTAAAATTGACATTAATTCAAGTATAAAAACACAACTGACATACTGAAAACCAAGAAAATGTATTTGGATTATTTTGATACTTTAGGAAAACAATCCATGAGTTAGTTTTGATTTTTAGGAATCAACCCCACCTCAATACTATGAACGGTGTGACCGGTATGACTAAAAGTGTCACGTATCAGTTTAAAATTGACATTTTAGCTCAAAACGTGTCACTCACTAAAAACCAAGAAAATGCAATCTGATTGTCTTTAAAATTAAGGAAAAAAAATTTAAATTCCTTTTTGACATGTATGAAGAAGTATTCCATCAAACCAATGCATGATGCGACCTGTATGACTTAAATTGCATTTTTTCGATTTAAAATGGTATTTTAGTAAAAAAACACAACTAACATACTGAAAACTGAGAAAACACATTTGGATTGTTTTAATAATTTAGGAAAACAATAAATTATTCATTTTTTACATTTATGAATCTAAACCCACCTCAATACGATGCACGGTGTGACCGGTATAACTCCAAATGTGTCATTTTTATTAAAAATTGACATTTTTTTAATGTATTCTTCATATTAATGTTTAATTTATTTATTTATAGTATTACTAAAGTAATATTTGTTTTCTTATATAGGTGGAACCTTTTTCTCGATTTGGGGTGATTTTTTTAGTGACTATTACCATCGAAGGACATTTTTTAGAGGGGACCACAGACGTCAAAAGAGAAAACATTAATATTTTTAGCTGTTTGTTGGAAAATTGTAAATGTAATTTTATAAAATATTGTTCAAAATTTATATAGAAGTGTTTTTTTTTGTATTTACCATGATTGAATATTTTTATATTCATTATTTCAATTAAATTTATATATCATTGTTTGTTAAACCTTTGTGTGCACTGCTTGTTTTTTCATCATTTGCATTGTGTGTGTGGTTCTTTTGTATATAATATGGGTGGTTATTTTTTAGCAGGTTTTTGCTGGTTTGTGCAGGTTATTTTCACTGGTTTGGTGTTATTTATTTTTTTTAGGTTGGTTGGGTGTTTTTTTATATAAACAACACTGTAACACCCCAAGATTTCATAGTACGTTATCCCTTTAAAGTAATTCAATAGCTTGTGCTACAAGAAACACCGAGTTCAAGTGCATCACGACCAATCAAACTAGCCATTTTAAAAGTCGTTATGAAGAGTATTAACCACATTTTGAATTTTGTATATATCCTATATAATTTTAACATTCATGTTTTGTGTTTCTTAGACATAATATAAGGACAAATTCAATTTTCCTGATAAAAGAAGTATTTTTCAAAAAAATGCAATTTTATCACCTTTTAGTGGCGAACCCTTTTTAAAACCAATATTTGACACTATTATATATTAAATTTAATGAAATTAAATTCTTCTTTATAATAAGGACATAAAAATTTAGTTTGGATAAATTTTTGGTACTTTTCTGATAACTTTCATATTTTGATGAATAGTGTGAAATACTAAATTTTAATTGAAAAAAACTTTTTTAATTGAAATAATTTATAGTGTTAAATTATTAATTTAAATAGTTTTTAAGTATAATTATATTATATTTTTATCATTTAATACAATTTAGGTTATTATAAGTAATTTTACATTTAAATTTGACATAAACACATGTCAATCTTCTGATAGTTTTTACTTTTTAAAAAACTCGCTTTTTGGTTTTGACAATGGGAATTAATTTTAAATTAATTAATGAAACTTCTATGTTTTTAATTTGGTAAAATAGAATTAATTTTTGAATTTGGAATATCAAAATTAGCTTAGGGTGAATTTTTGTTATTTTTCTAAAAACTTTCAATTTTTGATGAATAGTGAAAAACACTGCATTATTTTTTAAAACCGACTTTTTATTTAAAAAAATAATTATTTTATTTAAATTTATTTTAAGTCAAAATAGATATATAAAACCTATATAAGTTCAATTTAATTCATTGGAGTCATTTTATAATAAAATTATATGTATAACATTTTATTCAACTTTTTAACGTCTTTTACCCACCTTCTAGGCACATTTGCAAATTTGCATAAAACATAATTTTACCGCTTCTGTGAATTAAATTTCAAAAATACAAGAGACACGGTTGATATTATTAAGTAAAATGTGTTTCAATAAGATGAAAATAATTTTTTGTGAATAGTAACTTTTGACTTTTATTTACCACGGTTAAAAGTAAATAGGTTAATTAAAGGTAAAAATGATATTATTATTACCCTAACACATGTCCTAATTCTATTGGATAAGTGTATTTCGACAAAAATCAGCCTCAGGTATAAAATATGATCCTTTTGTTCCACTTGTATTAGATTAGGACATTTATTATTATTTAATTTAAAGAAGAGTTAAAAGTGTTAAATTCAATTTTTCATAACTAAAACATTTTTTATATAGGATTATCAATCAGATAAATTCGACTATAAATATTCATTAGAAATATAAAAATATTTACTACATAATGTTATTTTATTTATAATTTTTATACATTAAATAATTAAATTTATTTATGACACAATGATAATGTAGTAATTACCTTATTAATGAAAGATTAAAATAAATGATATTATAAATATTAAAATAAATATAATTTGATGGTTTTTATTCCATCCAAGAATTTTTTATATTAATATGACTTGTTAGGGTTTCTTAAATAAATTTTTTTTAAAGTAATCATGTTTTTATGACTTTCACAAAAACCAAATACTAAATAGTGTCAAAATTGACATAAATGAGTTTTTAAAACAAATATTGTATTATTAAATGATATAATATTCCTAAAAATATAAGGTTAGGAAAAAAGGACTTATATAATGATAAATATATCATTAATGAACCACTTTTGTTTCTCTTTCCATTTTATAGTAAGTTTATTAACCATTTATTATAATTATACAAGAGGACATGGTAAAAGTTAAACTATTTAACTAAGAGTTAAATCTAAAAGATAGGGTTAATATGGTTACCTAAATTTGTCTAAAACCTATTAGTTGAGAGTATTTCTACCCATAACCACCTTATCTTTGAAATAAATCAATTTGGATCCATTAGAAACCGAAAATTATTTTATAATAAAATAATATTTCAAACTTTTTCTAAAGTGAACCTCACCTCTCTTATAAAAGGGTACTTCCCCTTCTCTCAAAATCACACCTCCAAAGCCATTTTTCTCAGACAACACCTACCCAAATCTTCTCCCAACTTCCCTAACTTAAACCTGGAGGTATTACCTTGATAATAAATCCAATATAAGGATTCCTTTTGTTCAAATCAAAAGGAAACACCCAAAGAAGAGGTAATTATTTTATCACCTCTTTCAAAGTTCTTTTCTTCTTCCACTTTCTCTTTATTTGTTATTTCCATGCCAAAATAATAACTCCAGTACCTTCTACATACTGTTATTTTATTATAAATATGGTATAATCATATTATTTATTATATACATCCTATGAATGATAATGTCACCATGTGTGTGTACGTACGGTTTACCGTCTCCACGACACGATGTGATTCATTTCCACGTTCACCATTCAACGATGATTATAAAAATATATATTTTTAATAAGTATGTAATATATGAAATAATAATTCTACTAGATATATATATGTATGTATTTATTTATTTACTTACATATATCTTATTCACTTACTTCCTTTCAATACGATATGAAAATGGAAATAGCGTTTATGCGTACGTACGGCCTACCGTCTCCATAAACGGTGTCTTCCATTTCATATATATATATATATCTATTACACATATTTATATTCTAAATATATGATATATAAATCATTTTTTGAATTCTTTAAGTATTTAAATCATTATCTAAATGATATGATCAAGAATAACAAGTTAAAACACGTACGATAAAGAAAGCGATTATTACTCGAAATGTTAATTTAATATGGAAATCATTATTAAATGGGCAGTATAAAGTCATAAATGAATCATGTATGATATAATAAATATGAATATGGTTATGTAATAATTTAATAACATACTATGGTCATTATATAGGAGGTTAAACGTACCCTCGACCAAAATAAAGTGCAAGGTAAGGGCTAATTTTACAATCCCTTTACTTATCTGAGGTTGTTAATACGTAAGTATCTACTGGGACCACTTTATCATCCACATTTGTGTTTCTTAAAAATGTATTTCAAAACATTTTTACTATTTACTAGACTATGGGTTAAAGTCATTTATACCCTTTTTTGACTTTTTATAAATGGTTTGAAAGGAATCTTTCTGTCGTTTTCCAAATGAGGTGCTTTATGACCTTTTCAAAAAATTAAGATAAGAATGGTTTTTTTAACTTATACGGAGGATGTGGATATTTTCCTCCATTATAACACCTTATAAGCTTCCCTTACAAGCTTATAAGAATATTTTCAAAATAAATGTTTTCTTTTATAATTATGTGGCTTTTAAATGATTTCAAAATAGAAAGAAATATTTCTCTCAAATAGTTTTGATTTCATCTATGTCAACATCCTTTGATGGATTTTACACTTTTTTGAAGTTGATTTATTATGATACAATCTTCTATATTATATTGAAGGTTTTTTGATATGTTTGACTGTGGATGTATTATTTTTATACCATTCCTGGTTTATGGTTAAATTATTAACATTTTGTGTGCTATTTTTAATATGAATGTTTATGTTATGTTTCAACATTTTAATATGAGGAATGTAGTGGACTTAGTAAGTGATAGGTGGAGCCCGCTATAGCTCCTCGATGCATCGGTAGGTCTCATGAGACAAATTAGTGTCTTGTCACAAGTCCTTGACAAAAAATTTATTTGTGGTCATGGCACAAGGCCTTGAATATGTGGTAATGATGTCCGGCATTAGGCATTCCCTCATTATGAAATTAATTGTTACATGTGATTATTCGACTAGTAGAATATCCATGTGAATAAGTAAATAGAATTATTTTGATTTATATTTCCATATTATACTGAATTTTAAGTTTAAATAGTCTTTTGTTTTATTCTTATACATTACCTTAAATGTTTATGCTTATTTATGAAAGTTTCCGCTATATTTTTATCATTACTGAGCATCTAAGATCACCCCTTTCTTATGTTTTATTTTTCCCAGGATGTGAAGAAGTAAATTATGATTGACCTGAAGGATAGGCTAAGGGATATAAGTGTATTCACAAGATACATAATGTTGTTGTTGTTTTTATTTCATGATGTAATGTAAAACTTATGTTTGTATCTAGTACTTCTAGGGATACTAAACTAATCGGTCTTTCGGGACATGATTCATTGTATCATTCTAATGATTATGTAATAATGCACCGACTCTGGGTAATTGGGTTCGGGGTGTTATAATTGGTATCAGAGGAATTTTAGTACAAACCTTGGAAAGTAGATTTAGAAAAACTCTGATTATAGAACATTACCCTAAGATATACTTTGAGGATTAGTATAGAAGAACTTCCTATAAAATTTGGTAATGTAGAGATTTTGTGAATTTTCCAAGAAATACATCCCTGTCTGGATACGATCAGGTAGATGCGGCTCTGGAACAGATGTACCTAGGATTTAAAACTTCGACAAGGAGTTTCAGGCTTGACTTGGGGTATCCTGGTACATGACAATGGGCTTTTCTGCACTCTTGGTTATGACACTCCGGGGGATGTGCTTAGGATAATTCACATTTTCTTTACAAACCATTATGAAGGATTTATGAGTAAATACTTCCTCAAAGAAAACATTTTTATGATTATATATTATATGCATAAACTTTTCAATTTATGTTAGGTATTTTACAAGTTTGGAATTATGTATTGTGATTCATAAACTAACCTAGTGTATATCGTTGTTTAGAAATGGAGCCTAGTATAAGGAATGAGAACTCCAATAATACGCATAATCCAAAGAGTGAGAAGGATCATATCTTTCATTTTATTAAGAAAACATTTAGAAGGGAAATAGTCTCCCACATATTCTCATCATATGAATAAATAGTATCATGTGTTAATAAGATAAGTAAAGAATTCTCTGAGTCCTATGGCTTTGAAGGGAAGAAAGAGAAGAAAAGGATGGTAGAGAGAAAGATGGATAAAGGGAAGAGGGGAAAGAAGGATTTTCCCATATGTGATAAATATGGAAATAATCACCTTGGTAAATGCTTTAAAGGAATGGTAGTTTGTTATAAGTGTGGATAAAAAGGACACCAAGTATGTGATTTCAAGGGTAATAAAAAGGTTTCAAATATACAATGCTTCATCTGCAAGGATTTGGGGCACTACGCGAATCAATGTCCCAATCATCAGAGTATACCCCAAATTCTACTATTGTATAATAATCAAGTTATGATACTACTGCAAATGAAGAGGAATGATTAGTTTTATTATGATGTTATTAAAGAATTGTGTCATTTGAGTATTTTATTAATGATGTACAAGTTATAAGAATTATATAGTATATAAGGATTTTACTGCAGTAGTAGTTGGAGTTTGTCTTAGTGGTAAGCACCACGTAATCCTACATGAAAAATGGGGGTTTAAAACCCATTGGGCGCAGGGGATGTAGCAGTACTATAGCATACTGTAGCAGCAGCGGCACTGTAGCAACGGCGGGCACTGCAGTGGTGGCAGGGCACTGTAGCGGCGGCAAGGTACTGTAGCAGCGGCGGGTACTGTGCGGTACTATAGCAGGTGGGTACTGTAGCAGTACTATTCACAGAATGAGCCTTAGGCCAAAAATTTGGGCCTACGGGCCATGTAATGGGCTAAATTACCACTGGACCTTTAGGATATGTAATGGGTCTCCCTCTACCCATTTTAAAGAGGTATTTTCTTTACTTTAATAATAAATGAGGCTTTAACCCCAACCTTTTTAAAAAAAGATTGTACTGCAGTATTATTTCATTAAGAATTTGAGATTATATGGTACTAAGAAAAGTGACTCAATATCAAGTTAAAATTTTTGGAAAATACATGGTTGAAGGAAAGATAAACCTTAATATGGTCATGATGATGAGGTAGTGATTTTGGAATAAGAGATGGTTGATTTGGATTAATTATATTGGATATTCATGACTACCTTGGAACTGATTAATGGTTTTTTTATTCCATCATTGTTGGATTATTCAAAAAATTTGGATATAAGGAATATATCTAGTATTCTATAAGGAATAAGGGAGCATGAATTTAATCAATAAGGTTTTATGGTAATTCATGATGTTACCATACATGATGAAGGTACTCACATGTTATTATGTGGCAAAAAGAGATCTTCATTATGTTATGTTGGCCTTCCTTATAAATTTTGGACTGTGAGTTGGACAGAAGTATTTTGGATAAGTCTAAAGGTTGTAATGGATTAAGTTGGAAATTGGATACTATTATCTAAGGTTAAAACATTTCTTAAGATTATTTTTGGATTGTTATAAAAAGGACAACTCGGAGGTCGGGTGACAACCCGTCGTGTCTGGCAAGGCCGTGAGACTTGAACCTGCAACCGAAGGGCGACAATGGTGCATCACCAACCACTGTCTTATATGATGTCCTGGTTTTTATAATTTAGTTTTTTAAATAGTCTAAAAAATTAATAATAAATTCATTATTTTTGGAACCCTGTACGATTAGGATAAATAGAATATTTTTGAATTATATTATCTTTTGGAGTGAAAGATGAGTTTGTGGTAGAAATTAGTTGAAGGATGAAACTCTACTTGTTAAGTATATTTTTCTCTATAATTATATGAATAAATTAATTCTTAAACTTTAGGGAAGGGGTCTTAAAACCAAAAATGTGTTATCCTAATACCCTATGTTTTGTTGAACCGATGATATTTTAAATCATCATAGATTGATGGTTTTGAGGCCCTCAATTTTACACTTTTTTGTGATTGATGACCTCAATCACTCCCTATAAAAATTTATGTTTTCCCTCAAATTATGTGTCTCTAATTTCTACCAATGTTATCCTATTTGAGATAAATATTTGGTGGTGACTTTTTTATTTCCCTTTCCCTCTTATTAAGTCTAAATTTTATTAACCCTATTTCTGATGTGAGTTTTCCACAAAGGTATTTTCTATTTTTAACCTTTTATTTTTGAAGAACAATTTCAAATTGCGAGGACGCAATTTATTGAAGGAGGGGAGAATGTAACACCCCAATATTTCATAGTACGTTGTCTCTTTAAAGTAATTCAATAGCTTGCGCTACACGCAACACCGAGTTCAAGCGCATCATGACCTATCAAACAAGCTGTTTTAAAAGTGTTTATGAAGATTATTAACCACATTTTGAATTTTATATATATCCTATATAATTTAAAAATTCATATTTTGTGTTTCTTAGACATAATATAAGGACAAATTTATTTTTCCAGATAAAAAAAGTATTTTTTAAAAAAATGAAATTTTATCGCCTTTTAATGGAGAACCCTTTTTAAAACCAATATTTGACACTTTTATATATTCAATTTAATGAAATTAAATTCTTCTTTAGAAACGAGACATAAATATTTAGTTTGGATAAATTTTTTGTACTTTTTTGATAACTTTCATATTTTGATGAATAGTGAAAAATACTAAATTTTAATTGAAAAAAAAATTAATTGAAATAATTTATAGTGTTAAATTATGAATTTGAATGGTTTGGAAGTATAATTAGATTATATTTTTATTATTTAATACAATTTAAGTCATTATAAGTAATTTCACATTTAAATTTGACATAAACACATGTCAATCTTTTGATAGTTTTTACTTTTTAAAAAACTCGCCACTACTGAAAATATCACCTATACCCACGGTTTAAAACCGTGGGTATAGCCCATAAAACCGTGGGTATAAGATATACCCATGGTTTTATGAACCATGGGCTATAGTGGCATCGGCATAGCCCTATACCCACGGTTTTTACAAAACCGTGGGGATATCTAATCGAAATTTCGTAATACCCACAGTTTGTTTAAACTGTGGGTATAAATCTATTCCCACGGTTTTCAAAACCATGGGAATAGATTTTCACAGCCCGATAACATACCCACTATTCAATGAACTGTGGTTATAGATGATAGTTGGAAAACTAATATACCCACGGTTCAATGAACAGTGGGCATAGATCCTTCTCCCAGACACAACAGTTGCTACCTGCAGCCTCCGGCTTCCAGTGCACCCAGCTGCTGCAGCATCCCTCCTGCTTCCAGTGCACCCAGCTGCCCATAGCCTTCCTGCTTACTACTTTCAGTGCACCCATTAAAAAAAATCAGAATCGAATATCAGTTGGAATTGATACCATGAGGCATATTATCATGAATTAATAATTATTTAACAGCATTAACCACCTCATTATGAATAATTTCCCAATAAAACATAATGAATTTATTGGAGAACCCATCAATACATTAAATATTATCAATGTTATGATAAAAAATTTCTACCTAAACCTCCTCTTTAAATTTAAATGTAAATAGATTCATCATGATACAATGAAAACTAATATCCTAGGCTTCTGGAACAATTTCTCTACACCCAGGGATCAAAATCAATCCATTCTTGAACATGAAGGGAAGGGGTACAACCCTTAAGATTGTGAAAACATCAATAATCAATGAATTATGACCTAAATGTATTCTAGATAGAGTAAAACCAGATACAAAACATGAATCAGTTCCATAATTAACCAACACAAAGCACCTATCAAGTTTATAAGACATTCTGCCATTGAGTGTATGCCTATTCCAAGTACAAATACCCCCAGAAATTTGAACATTAACAATGTTTCATTGAACAATACACATAGATAAATCATGAGAGGCCAATCTATGAATATTAATTTCAGTCCTCTCTTCAGGTCACATAGAATCTTCCTCTATTTTACCCTTTTCGTTTTATGTTTTCTCTCCCCTTCATAGGGATCCTAAATCATTTATATTTGAAAAAATACCTCCATGAGAAGGTTCCACTACAATATCCTAAAGTATACCACCTAAAGGAATATCCCTGGATGCAAGAGATACCACAGTAATCCTGTAATCTAGGTTAACTTCCCCCTTATTATCATTAACCACTATCATTGTTTAAGATTTTGGAGGCCTTCATGCCATCTACATAGGATCTAGATTGTAGTCCTTAAAAAGTGGGTTAACAACCTCTTTACCAGAAGGGGGATTATCCAAGAAGGATTTACCAAACATCGGAGAAGATGACCACCCCCAATATGATTCTTTATTAGATGGATACAATCTAGGTAATCCACTTGTACCTCTATGTCCCAATTGAAATATACAATAAGAAAATAAAGGGTCAAAACTATATTGATATGTATATGTGAGAATATACAGAATACACATATCATACCTAAAACTATCTCAAGCAGTACCTGATCATGTCCTTGTTCATGTTCTGTTCGGTTAATTCTATATCACAGCTGTTCTTGTACAGGGAGGCCTGCAAGAAAATTGTCACACATCAAATTTCTCCCTAGAAAACAAACAAACTCAAACTAGGTTTACATTCCAAAAACATCTGATTTGTGATCATTCAGGATCATTTTCATACAAGGGAGAGAGTTGGGGAGACTTACCATCTCTGAGTTGGAGTTCCATATCCTTTTCTATATTTAAATGGACTAAATTTTCCTCTATAATTGCATTTAAGGACACATTAATCATGAATGGAGCTATTCCTAGGCCAGTACCTCCCAATTTCTTCTCCATTCAACCAGGCCATTCCCTTCCCCATGGAAACCATATCCAATCCAACAGGTTCATTTCCAGGTGGGGGATCCACAACAGCTTGTAGTAGTAAGATTCATTCCCATAACTTCACTTGAATGTGTATTCGCTTCTTAAAAAAATCAACAATCATAAGTTCTTGACATAAGCTCATGGGATTTAGGTCCTTGCCTTGTACCATGTAAGAGGCTGATTGATTTCTACTGAAGTGTGCATCTAGTTGACTTTATTATCCCCTTCATTATATATTTTCAAGTTCTCACCTTGCTGTCTAATCTAGAAATTCAAAGATGGAGAGGTTAGTCATTTCAAACTTTGAATGATGACAACAAAAATATGTGTGTGCACATCAAAAAATCTCACGAAGTTGTAATTAGGTATTAAATACCCCCACATAAATGAATACTAGAAAATTTCAGAATATGGTCACACCCACTAATCATTTCAAACGTACTACGGTCTTGTGTGGCTGTGTTAATATTTATATCTCTATCTGCAGAGGTTTATCAGTAATAGAGAAGATGGTGATGATGGAAAAATAAAAAACAAATATTTTAAATCAGTACTAGAGAAATAGTCGAACTACATACCATTTATACAATTCTCCCCACCCAACCATTTTGTAAGGCACATTGTAATAGCGTTGTCAATACTATTTCCAATGATGCTTATCCTAAAATCATAATCAAATTAATGAAATGATAATTATACCATGTGATCATTAATTACAAGAGTATACATGTTAATTTTAATCTAGAAAATAAGATGATATAGAAATTTCACCCTTTTCAATGCCATTGATGTTGGAAGATGAAGCAGAATCACCTAAACTGAAGAATTAAACCTGAAAATTATAGATTTTATAAATGAAATCAATTAAAATGGAATTGGAAAATATTAAACATTAAATTAATCTAAAATATTTTTGACAATTTTAATGATTGCAATGGATAAAATTTGGTAGCTGGTCTTTCAAATAGGCAGGGTAATAGAAATAGAAATAATATCGAACTTGTGGGCCTTCTGATGAATGATAAAATTTTACCAACTCTCCAAGAGCTAAGTTCAGTAAGCTAAAATACAGGAAATCCTGCTACTTAAAGAACAGTTCCAGCCTTGAATGGGAAAAGCAGAGTTGCCTGAGTTGCCTGAGAAATCTGAATTGAAAAAGTTTTCTCAAAAAATCTGAGAGCATAATTCCACATACCAATGCTTCAATAGCCAGCCAGTGATCAACAATTGCCTATGAATTCAATGAATACTTCAATCTGTAGACCTTGGTAAAAAAACATAGAAAAAATGGTTTCCAAAGGGAAAAAAACCTGAAGAATCATTGTTTCCCCGACTAATAGAATGGCCCACGCAACAAAAGTATACGTGATTATATTAATTGATCCATAATCTTCAGTGACATATTTGTGTACAATCCAAAATCCCAATCAAGCACCAACCAGACAAGTGAAAACCAGCAAAAGTATTGCCAACTGGAGTTAAAAATAACAAACCATCAATTCTAGTATTGTCATTTCAACACCAATCATATAATATCCACCTCAAAAATACATAATTGATAACTTAAATACAGGATAGTACATGTCCTTGATGATTCTTAAGTCCATGAGTACATAATTGAATAAACTAGGCAGATAATGAAGGAGACATGATCCCAGACCAGCCTGAAGAAAATTTATATTAATTTTACAGATGAATGGATTAATGAGTCAGGGTGAGGACTGATAAAGGAAGTTGATACCCACAATTGATGCAACCATGTAAACTCCCAGTGATTTTTTTAGACCAATGGGAAGAAGTTGCATTCCCTGATAATAAATTGGATCAGTAAGAGTGATGAACTAAAAATATTTTAGTTGATTAAAAATTAGAGAGTAGGTTTCCTCATAAAGATATAAAACTTCTAAAACTGAACAGAAAAAAAACATCAGATTAAAAATATCAGTGGGGGGTTAAAGATAAACTACCTAAAAGAGGATCATTAATATAACAAGGATGATCCCAATGGTCATTGAACTGTTGTAGAAGAAAACAACGGACTTACTCAATGAGGGTGTCAATGCACACATAAAAATTCCGATGACTAAAAATGCAATGTGATGCATGTGAAATTCTGCACAAATAAAACAACAGCATAAAAAAACAACCAGTTTCATAATGATTAAAAGGTCATCGACACTTCATAAATTAATTTTACCCTCTTTAATGGACACGTAAATGTTTTCAGTAGAAGAACCCAACCCTTGTAAGGCACATTGCAATGCCATTTTCAATACTATTTGTAATGATTCTTAACCTGAAATCATAAATCACAATAATGAAATGATAAAAATATCATGTGTTCATTAATTACAAGAGTAGACATATTAATTTTAATCTTGCAAATAAGATGATATCGCAATTTTACCCTTTTCAATGTCATTGATGTTGGAAGATGAATCGGCATCACCTAAACTGGATATCTCACCCATACATTTAAAATATTAAACAACCAAACATGAAACTGCATAATATTATGAAAATATGAGTCTGGGGTTAAATTGCATATTTGAGGATGCAGTTGAGTAAAAAGAAAACTTGTCATGATGTAAAAAATGGTGTGGTAAAACCATACCTTTAGCGACGGTGGATAAGTCGACATCGTTCAGCTCCTCTCCCAGCCCCTCCCCCTCCCCACCTGCCTACCTCCCCCTACCCCTACTTCCCCACTACCCAGCCCCTCCCCCTCCCTCCCCACTACCCAGCTCCTCCCCCTCCCCCTCCCCCTCCCCCTCCATCCCCACTGCCCAGCCCCTCCCCCTCCCCCCTGCCCAGCCCCTCCCCCTCCCTCCCCATTGCCCAGCCCCCCCTGCCCAGCCCCTCTCCCTCCCTCCCCAATGCCTATCCCCCCTGCCCAGCCCCCCTACCCAGCCCCTCCCCCTCCCTCCCCAGCCCCTCCCCCTCCCTCCCCACTGCCCAGCCCCCCTGCCCAGCCCCTCCCCACTGCCCAGTCCCCCCTGCCCAGTCCCCCCTGCCCAGCCCCCCCCCCTGCCCAGCCCCTCCCCCTCCCTCCCCACTGCCCAGCCCCCTGCCTATCCCCCCTGCCCAGCCCCCCCTGCCCAACCCCTCCCCACTGCCCAGCCCCCTGCCTATCCCCCCTGCCCAGCCCCTCCCCCTCCCTCCCCACTGCCCAGCCCCTCCCCCTCCCCACCTTCCCAACCCCTCCCCCTCCCTTCCCACTGAACAGGCTTTTTCTTTTGTGTTTGGAGTCTTCATAAAACACACAAAACCACATTAAAAATTTAGAGAAAGGAAAGCTGAAAAACACAAACAGCATATGAAACATCTAAATAAGTTAGTAAACTCTGAATATTCATATAACTGTCAGATCACATACCAATTAGTGCCTTTACGTTTAAAGGAAAATATCAGAAGAAACTAAACCTTCTCAACGCCTTCAACAGATGAGCTCTTATGCTTCAAAGTGGAGGACATGATCATACTCGCCTGATGAACATAATCTGCATGTCAAGTATATAAAAAAGAGATTAAGTGAATGCAACCCCCTCCCCTCCCAGCCCTCCACTGCACCCACCTCCCAAACTTCCCCTCCCAGCCCCCCCCCCCCCTCCCAACCCACCACTACAGCCCCCCTCCCAACCCTCCACTACAGCCCCCCCATCCCAAGCCTCCCCTCCACTGCTAAGGCCAAGATTAGATAGCAAGATAATAATAAACACACCAAACCATAAAAAAAATATGGCATGTGAATATTACCTAAATAATTGTCAAATAACACCCCTGATGAAAACAAAATCCAAAATGCATTTCATTGCATAAAGAAATTCACATACAAGCAGTCCACCAATACAAAAAAAAATTAAAAATCCAACACAAGTCTCTCTACTAAGTCAAAAATGGAGGGGATTAATATCCCCCCCATCACCATCATCGTCATCCCCATGTCCAACATCATCATCAGCAGCAGCAACATCATCACCAACTGCACCATCAGCAATCTCATCACCAACAACAGCATCAGCAACATCCTCTCCAGCTCTATAGCCACCACCGTCATCGCCACTAGGACCCTCATGGGAATCACCCGAGGCATTATGTAAAGAGCTCATTGATTCCATACATGAATGAAAAGTGGAAGAAACCTCTGGTGGTAGTGACTGACTCAAAACTGACATAGCTTTTAGGAAATGTTCATTCATTAGCTTACTTTTTTCACGCTCCTCTAATACTATTTTCTTTGTCGCAGCTAATTCAGCACGCGTAATTTCCAACTCAGAGGCCTTATAGGATTTATAGGAGTCTAATGATGACCAATACCTAGAGGGGACAATGTTTTTTCCTGGTCTACAAAGGACTCTTCCTGGATGCTCCACACCTAACACCTGACTCAAATGATCATTTGGCCCTAAGTTGTCATCTTCCTTCTCATCCATGGCCTCTAAGGCAGACTGTTGAAATTATAAACATATTAAATTATGAATTTCATATAAATGTTTGAAATATAAATAAAAAACTTACAATTTTATCTTGTGTTTGTGAATTAACTGCAGTTCCATCTTTTTTTTTCCTACTGAAGCAGAATAATTTGGCACGAGGTACAGGACCTTCAATGCCCAATTCAGCTTGTTGCATATGAGAAATGAAAAAATTTGGATTATAACCATATATGATAAATGCAAAAAATTGGATTGAACATACCGGCCTCTTCTCATGATCGGGCATTGTAGTGCGCCCCAATGTGTGTAGATATGTCATTTCATCTTTCTTTTTTTTTGTTTTTCGCTGACACTTCCTAAGAAACAAAAAAACAATACAAGTAATAAGAATTAAATTTTATATAAAAACCATTAAAGATGGGTAGTACCTTATATTTTTCAGTCTTCCAATGTGCGGTCATTTTTTGATATTGACTTTTTGTACAGTCAAGGTTTCTGGGTACACCCTCTAACTCAGTACCCACTCTGCTCCTCCAACCAATATGTAACTCATACTTATATGACCGCCAATACTCTCTAAGATCACTTAACCTAGCAGCTTTGGCAAATTCACCGTTAGGAAAGTTAAATTGACTCTGCAACAAAAATGTTAAGTCATATAAATACATTACTAATATAAATATAAATTTATAAAATTTTCGTACCCATATCTGCGCCCATTCCCTATCCATGATGTTAGCACTGATATGTCTCCATGAGACCGGTTCCACCGGAATGATATCATGATATTTGGATAAAGTATCCATGAAACTTATACACTCCTTACCATTTTTTCCTACCATTTGATTTTGAGGATTGTAATCCACCATAATCTGAGTTTTGCGATTCCAGGCATCCCGCATTCGAGTGCGCCCACGTCGCCTACTAGAAGATCCTACTAAATAATATAAGAGGTGAAAAGAGAAGATTTAAGTGACAATACAATAGGAAAAAAGTGAAATTCTATAATTTGAAACATTTATAATAAAAAAACCTGATGCAGGCTCCTGAATATGCTGTGAGGCATCCGTGGACTATGCTGGATCAGCATCCTTCGAAGGAAGTATCTGTTCCACAGCATGCTCTGGTTGATCTTCATGAATAGGAGTGAAAACTAAAGGAACAGACTCAATATGTGTAGGATGGATGGTAGGAAAAGGAGGTGGCGTAGACATGTCAAAATATGCGTAGTAGGTCTGGGGATACATGAATGGATATGGAAATTGTGCAGGTGAGAACATTGGTCGAGTCGGCGTGGACATGGAATGGGAAAAAGAGGGTAAATGGTGTTGAGTCAATAAGGTTTTCCTTATGACTTTTCCATTCCTTCTTGTTTTGAAAATCACAAACACATTTCTTTAAGGAAAATCGCTTTTATAAGGAAAATTGATTTTATAAGGAAAATTGCTTTTATAAGGAAAATCGCTTTTGTAAGAAAAGTTATCCTTATCATATTGCCATCCATATATTTCCTAAGTATAATATTCGGATTCATTTCTATATTCTCGGAATTATTTGAAACTTTGATATGAAGCATTCTGTTTTAGGATCCGAATTCTGGATAAGAACTCTAAGGAAGTTTCACTCTGAATTCTAGATTAGAACTATAATAAAGTTTCATTCCGAATTCCGGATATGAACTCTGATTAAGTTCTACTCCGAATTCTGGATACGAATCCTTATGAAGTTCGACATCAAATTCTCATTACGAATTCTGATGATGAAATCTCATTATGAAATCTGATGATGAATACTCATTATGAATTCTGATGATGAATTCTCATTACGAATTCTGATGACGAATTCTCATTCCGAATTCTCATTCTGAATTCACCTATTAAACAGAATCTGATCATCTTTGTTTTATACACTCCGAATTTATTTAGACTCCAAAAATTATTTTTGGTTCGACTCCGAACTTTCATTTTGCTTACGCTTTTATAATTTGTCTACTCTTTAATATATTTTTACACTCCGAACTTTCACTTCGAATCTTCACTCTGAATTTTTTAGTTTAGACTTAAAACGATGTCGTACATTCTGTTACACTTGTTTTGTTATAAAATGATGTCGTCTATTCTGTTATAAACTAACTGTTGGTTAAGTTACACGTGTACAGGTCCCTCCAATTTTTAAGGAAAATATGACCATTGGAAAGGAGGCTGACCTTGCCTATAAATAGGAGCTCATTTGAAAGAGCTCGATGGTGACTGATGAATGACTTCTTCGACATTGTGCATAAATGCTGTTGAAGTGATTTCTAGAGAGAGAGGCTCTTATTAACTCTCAAAGCTTCATGCGACTTCTAATGTTGGTGATTACATTCGAGGACTTCCGGGGATAGGAAGACAGAGGTTTCCAACACCTTGAAGTTGAGGGCTTCCTTGCTGAGGAAGACAGAGGTTTCCAACTACCTTGAAGTTGAGGGCTTGCGGGGATAGCAAGACAGAGACTCCGATCTTCATATCGAGGGCTTACCTTGGTGTGGGTAAGACAGACTTTCTTGAAAGTATAAATCAAGGGACCTTTATCCAAGGTTGTTGGATACCCTTCTCTTTGGGTTAAAAGACTTATATCTTATTACTTGTAGTTTTACTACTTGTTTGTTTCCGCTGCATTTTGTATTATAAGGAAAGTATAACTTTCTTATACTTCCTTACTTGTACTCTGTTTAATTTAGATTCTATACACTTTAAGGTAGAATCTCATTTTGTAATCTTTTGTTAAGTTTCAATTTCCAGAACCATATTTCCGGAACCTACTTTCAGAATCTCTTTCCAAGTTTTCATTTGGTGTTAGAGGTGTTATGAATTTTCTTAGTTTAACCTTATTAAACTTAGTCCTTCCCTTTGCTTAAGGAAAACATAGTTAATCGTAACTAAATTTAAAGGTTCCAAAGGAATTTTTAAAGTGTACAATTCACCCTCCCCCCCTCTTGTATATTGAGCATCTACATAATTATTTCGATCCTACAATTGGTATCAGAGCAGGTCTCTGAAATACTTGTACTCACGTATAAGTTTTTCTTGCTCACTTTATCATTCCGAACTTTCTCATTCTGAACTTTCTCATTCCAAACTTTATTATTACGAACTTTTTCTACTAACAAGTTTGTGTGCCAAAGGTTTTTAAGTATGGCAGGAATTAATGTTGGTTCTATTGATAATATAAATCCTACAAGACCACCAATATTTGATGGTAATGATTATGAGTACTGGAGAGATCGAATGAAGACTTTTGTTATCAATACTGGAGTGGACAACTTTGTTATGCTTACTGGTGATTATAAAATTCCTGATAAGGAAGTTAGAACTTTTACTAACCAGGAAAAGAAAGAGTATCAACTCAGCTATAAGGTACGCAATACTTTACTTTGTTCAATGACTAGAAATATATATAGCCAAATTTCTTCTTGTGAAGCAGCTAATTGTATCTGGAAGAAGTTAGAATTTACACACTTTGGAACTTCTAAAGTGATTGAAACTAGGAGAGCTATGCTTAGAGCTGAATACCATGGCTTCAATTTTCCTTATGGTGAACCAATATGTAAAGTTCAATAGAGATTTATGACTATCGTCAACAACCTACAGTCTATGGGAGAAAAAGGGATAGATGATGAAGCACTTGTGGATAAGATAATCGATATCATGCCCAATGAGTGGGAATCCAAAAGAACAGCTATAGATGAGAACAGGAAGGTCACTCAAATTTCTCTTGATGAGTTATTTGGAACTCTTCTCCAACATGAAACTAGAATGAAGAGAGATGCTGACAACATCAAAAAGAAAAATGGGAATGGTACTATTTCTTTTACAACAACATCAAATCATATGAAAGCTAAGACTCCCGAGAGAGTAACCAGATCTAAGTCTAAGAATATGGTTGTTCAATCAGATTCTAATGAAAGTGAAATCTCAGAAAATGAGTTAGCAAATATTGCTCGAAGGATGAACAAGATAGCTGGTCAGAGAAATTTTCAATCCAAGTATAAGAAAAAGGACATGAAATATAAGAAAGATGGAGAAGTTACATGTTATGAATGCAAGAGAGCTGGAAATATTAGACCAGATTGCCCTTTGCTCAAAAATAAAGAAAGGAAAGAAAAGAATTCAGACAGGAACAGAAAGAAGTATTATAAAGCCAAAGCTAAGAAAGTTCTGAAATCTAGTGATACCTGGAGTGTCAGTGGTGGTGATTCTTCAGATGAATCTTCTGATTATGAATCTTCAGGACAGAAGAATCTTGGTCTTATATCCAGATTACCTATTGATAATCATTGTTTTATGGCTAAGTTATGAAATGTTGAATCATTGACCAATGTTTCTTTAAATTCTAATGATAGTAAGTATTATAACTCTTCTGATGAAGAATCCTCTTCTGATGAAGAAAATACTTTACCTACTTATGAAGAAGTTTCTAGGTTTGTTGAACTTCTTGAAATTGAGAATTCCAAACTCAATAAGAAACTTGATAAGGAAAACTCTAGAAATTCTATTCTTATAAAAGAGATATCAGATATTTCTAAAGATCTTGATAGGAAAAATGATGATTTTGAAAGTATTTCAAAAAATATTGAGGAAGTAAGTTCTGAGAAGAACAAACTTTCTAAAGAATTAGAAAAAGTAATTTCTAAGAAAAATGTTTTCGAGCCTAGCTCTAGTTCTAAATCTAATGATTTTGAGGATAAAAACTTAATTATAAAACTCAAGTCTGAAATTTTTTCCTTAAAGAAGTGTTTATCAAACTTTACCCATGGTAAGGAAAATTTTGATAAAATGTATTCCCAAATACGACCTTTAAGAAATAAATCCAGATTTGGTTATACCCATGCAAAACCAATTTTTAGTAACAATTATTTTGTTCCTCAAAGTTCCCCATTTTGTACTAAGTGTCAATGTGGTGGTCACTGGGCAAATAATTGTTCCTTAAACAAAACCCAATCTCTAGGATTTCACAAAGCTTACTTTTTTAAGAAGATGTGGGTTCCTAAAAATTTTTTATCTAGAAATCTCGGATCCAAACAAGTTTGGATTCCGAAAGTCTAATTTTCTTCTTGATTTCAGGAAAATAAAGAGAGTACCAGCAACAATACATGGAACATGGATAGTGGATGTTCTCGGCACATGACTGGTAACAAAAGCTATTTTGAAAAGATTATCAAAACAAAAGGAGGAAAGGTAACTTTCAGAGATAATGCTAAGGGAGACATTGTTGGTATTGGTAATATTGTTATTTTAGGTAAAACTTTGATTTCAAATGTTCTTTTTGTTAAGGGCCTTAAGCACAACCTCATTAGAATAAGTCAATTATGTGATAAAGGTTACCTTGTGAATTTTAGGAATAATAAGTTCTTAGTTCACAATTCCAAGGAAGAATTTATTCTCTCATCCAATAGGCATGAGAATGTTTACACCTTAAATTTATAAGACCTCAGGAGCCAAGATTTACCTTGCCTAAGTGCAATGGAAGATCATTCTTGGTTGTGGAATAGAAGACTAGGTCACTGTAACCTTAGAAACCTATGTAAACTCTCTAAGAAGAAACTAGTTAAGGATCTACCAGAGCTTAGATTTGATTCTTCAAAAGTTTGTGATCATTGTCAATATGAAAAGAAACATAAATCTAGTTTTAAATCAATTGGTGAAGTCTCAACAACTGATGCATTACAGTTAGTGAACATGGATCTTTTTGGTCCAACACAAACTGGAAGTATTGGAGGCAAATACTATGTGTTTGTTCTAGTTGATGATTACACTAGATTTACTTGGGTTTATTTTCTAGAAAAGAAGTCTGAAGGTTTTTTTTATTTCAAAAGTTTTAGAGCTCAAGTTAAAAATGAGAAAAACCTTCCATTGAAAACTATTCATAGTGATCATGGAGGAGAATTTCAAAATTCTAATTTTGAAACTTTTTATAGTAGAAAAGGTATTACTCATAATTTCTCAGCACCTAGAACTCCTCAAAAAAATGGTGTAGTTGAGAGAAGAAATAGAATTCTTCAAGAGATAACTAGAACCATGTTGAGTGAATATTCTATAGCTAGACATTTCTGGGTTGAAGCTGTAAGTACTGTTTGTTTACTATAAATCAAGTTTTGATTAGACCTTTTCTTAATAAAACTCTTTATGAGTTATGGAATGGTAGAAAACCAAGACTATCCTACTTCAAGGTTTTTGGTTGCAAAGTAT
This sequence comes from Viscum album, assembly GCA_963277665.1. Taxonomy (NCBI): domain Eukaryota; kingdom Viridiplantae; phylum Streptophyta; class Magnoliopsida; order Santalales; family Viscaceae; genus Viscum; species Viscum album. The sequence continues at coordinate 449,926,219 of OY728160.1, forward strand.
TCATTTTGAATACTAAAGATAACCTACATAAATTCGCACCAAAATCTGATGAAAGAATTTTCTTAGGTTATTCCACAACTTCTAAGGCTTATAGAGTTTTTAATAAAAATACTTGTACTGTTGAAGAAACAGTGCATGTAAAATTTTATGAGTCTGATCCTTTTGTTTTTAAACCATCCCAGCCTACATCCTCGGATGTGTTTTCAAAAACTGATTATCAACCTTTGGTAGAAGAACATTCTAATAAGGATAATGTTCAAGAAGATACTTCTGAAACATTTACCCCAGAAGACTTTCTACCCTATGTTGATGAACAGGATTTTCAAAACCCAAATCAGGTGTTTCTTAAGAATCATCCCAGTGATAGTATCATTGGTGATGTAAATCAACCTGTAAGGACTAGAAGTTCCTTAATAAATGAAGTAGAACATCTAGCATTTCTTTCCCAATTAGAACCTAAAATCACTGATGAAGCTTTGGATGATGATGATTGGATCAAAGCCATGCAAGATGAACTAAATGAATTCGAAAGGAATAAAGTCTGGACCTTGGTTGAAATACCTAAGGAAAATTCTATTATTGGAGTAAAATGGGTTTTCAGAAATAAATGTGATGAAAATGGAGTCATAGTAAGAAATAAAGATATACTTGTTGCTAAAGGCTATAATCAGCAAGAGGGAATAGACTATGAAGAAACCTATGCTCCAGTAGCAAGACTTGAATCTATCCGTATTCTACTTGCCTTTGTAGCATTATTTAATTTTAAACTTTTTCAAATGGATGTGAAATGTGCTTTTCTTAATGGTTATGTTCAAGAGGAAGTTTTTGTTGAACAACCTCCTGGCTTTGAAGATACAAAATATCCTGATTATGTATTTAGTCTTACCAAAGCTCTGTATGGCCTTAAACAAGCCCCACGAGCATGGTATGATAGACTCACTGGATTTTTGCTTCAAAATAACTATGTTAAGGGAAATGCAGATCCAACCCTTTTTATAAAGAAAGATAAGAAAAATGTTTTGATTATTCAAATTTATGTTGATGACATCATATTTGGTTCAACTCAGCAATCTTTGACCGACTCTTTTGCAAGTCTAATGAAATCTGATTTTGAAATGAGTATGATGGGTGAGTTAACTTTTTTCCTTGGTTTTCAAATTTCTCAAAAACCAGAAGGAACCTACATATCTCAACATAAGTATATTAAAGATTTTATCAAAAAAGTATGTTTATGACAACACTAAGAGTATAAGTACTCCCATTGGTACCTCAAACTCTTTAGATCTTGATGAAGCTGGGAAACCAGTAGATCAAACATCTTTTAGAGGTATGATAGGAAGTTTACTTTACTTAACAGCTAGTCGACCAGACTTAATGTTTTTAGTATGCTTATGTGCAAGATATCAATCCAATCCTAAGGAATCTCACTTAAAGGCAGTAAAAATAATTTTTCACTACCTTAAGGGAACCATGGATCTAGGATTATTTTATACTTCTGGAAATGATTTTATTCTAAAAAGATTTTCTGATGCTGAATTTGGTGGATGTAGAATGGATAGAAAAAGTACATCCGGAACTTGTCATTTCTTAGAAGATTCATTAGTTTCTTGGTCTTGCAAGAAGCAACATTCTATATCACTCTCCACTACTGAAGCCGAATATATAGCAGCTGGAAGTTGTTATGCTCAAGTGTTGTGGATGCAACACACACTCACAGACTATGGCATGAGTTTTACTAAAACTCAAATTTTGTGTGATAACACAAGTGCCATTGACCTAAGTAAGAACCCTTCACATCACTCTCGTGCAAAGAACATAGATATTAGGCATCACTTTCTTAGGGATCACACACTAAAAAGAGATATCATTCTTCAATTTATCGGAACGCAGGATCAACTTGCTGATATTTTCACAAAATCTTTGCCTACTGATAGATTTGAATACATTAAACAGAAGTTAGGAATGATAACCGTAAGGTAATCTTTCTTAATTAACTTTCTGTTGATAAAATCTCCTTACAGTAATAAACTCCTTTTCATAGGGGGAGTACATTTTATTGTTATAGTAACTAAGTTTTTCAAAGTTTGTTTTCAAACTTTTCGGAACTAAAATTCTGGAATGGTAATTTTCGGAACTAAAATTTTCCAGAATGGATATTTTCATATAGAAAACTTCTGGAATGGAAATTTTCATATTGAAAACTTCCGGAATGAAAATTTCATACTGGTATTTCCATAATGAGATTTTCGTACCGAGGTTTTAATAATGAGCTTTTCGTTTTTCAATTTCTTGTAATGAAATTTTCGTACTGAGTTTTTCGTACTGAGTTTGTTTTTCGTAGTGATTTTTGTGAACTATATCTTTTCATAATAAATATTTTTCATAGTTTTTTCTAGAATGTTACCCATTACGAATAATCCTCCTAATCCAATCCAAAAGGTATGATTTCCTTACTCAAAGTTTTCGTAGTTATACTTTACTTGCTGGTATTTTATTATATTTTGTTTTCGGATTATAGTTTTCTTAAATCTTTGTTTTAATAAAAACCTCAAAAGATCGGATTCAAGTTTTCTTGAGAATTGGTTTTCAACCGTCAGATCTGATCTCAGCTTGTCACAACCGTTCGATCAACTGAGGAAGTTGAACCGTCTTCTCGTTGCCTATATAAAGGGGACCCCAAATGGTTGTCCCACATCAGTTTTCAAGATCCAGCATCTCGAAGCTCTGCCTCTCCGTTTTAAAGTCGTTCCAAACTTCAGATTTCTCCGTTCCAAACTTCTCAGAGGTCTTCAGATCCGAATGTTTGTGGAAGTAGCTTCTCAAGACATGTCTTCCTCTAAGCCGATTTCCAAGTGGTTAGTATATAGAGAAAGGTTGGTTCATCCTGATTTCTTAAACAAGTATGATTCTCTTATATCCAAGAATATTAAGCCAACGGATGGGAAGATGTTGCGGTGTCAAATCCCGGGAATCAAGATGAAGTGTTTTCAGATTTTCTTGTAGAATTCTATGAGACAGTCTCTTTTCTTAAGGAAGATGGAAGGGAGAAGTTGTCTTTTAAGTCTTACGGTAAGACTTATAAGCTTTCTTATTCTAAGTCAGCCAACTTGGTAGGGCTGAACAATGAGGGATAAGCTAAGTTTATTTCTCATGTTTTTCCGGATTCAAAGGGAAGATTCGACAAGGAAAAGGATTTGGAAACTCTCGGACTGTCAGATGATAAGGCTCCAAAGATTTCTTCTCTGTCTACAAATTTCCGGATTCTATAATTATGGGTACAAGGACTTATCGTACCAAGAAAGGGTGACAAATATAGTTTAAAGAAGAGTGAGATCTACATCCTAGATTTTCTGATAAATCTGAGGAAGTTTAATCTGATGAAACACATTCTTATTACTCTTCAGAATGTTAAGAAAGGTAATTTGAGAGCTCAGATCATAATGTATCCAGAAATCCTCTCAAAATTGATAGTTCGATGCCTTGAGTCTTTCAAGGAGGCTTGAAAATCTAAGCCAAGAGTTTGCAAGATCATGTTAGTGAGTGATGGTACTCTCAAAAGGATGGATGTAGCCTTCGACAAGAAGACTGGATAGTTTATTGATTTACCTGCTCAAGGAGAAGCGGTTCCGAAAGTTACTGATCTGGAAACTTCTAAATCAGTGAAGAAGAGGAAGTTGAAGGAAGTTGTAATTGAAGCAGAGAATCCAAAATCTAAGGAAGTTCATTCCGCACCTCCAAATCCGAAGAAGAAGAAAGCTTACCAAGATGAAGTAGTTGCTAAATGGAGGGAAATCAAAGAGAAGAGAGTCCAAGGGGAGCCTCAGTTTGGCTTGGATCCTGCGGAGGCTAAGGCCTTGAAGGAAAGAATTGCGGATGAGCTAGAAAAACAAGTAAAAGAAAAGAAGCTTAAGAAGAAGATGTCTGAATCTGAGGTAGCTCAGGCTTTGTTGAAGTTTAATGAGATGGTTTCAGCAAACATTCCTGTTCTGAGATCTTTTTCTCTGGAATCTCTACCTGAGACTCCAGGAAGAAACTTTGTTGCTCCGGAAGAGGCAGTAGCTAAGACCGTTGAGGAAGTAGAGCAGATTGATCAAGTAGAAGAAGAACAAGTTGTTGCTGAAGGAATTGGTGAAACTGGAGATGTTTTAAATCAAGTAGATGATTATAAGGGGACACCTTCGGAACATTTGTCGCTCCGAACCTTAGAAGCTGAGTCTTCTAAGTTAGTCACTCCAGCGATGGATGACGAGAAAGGAGAAGAATAAGTAGCTTATCATGCAGAGGAAGAACAACTTCTACATGATATTTCTCAAATGAAGAATGTAGAGGTTGGTGCTCAGAAAGTTGCTGATGAGGAAGACAATGTTGTTCAAGTGTCTGACAGTGAAAAGAGAACTCCGGAACAGGAATCCATTCCAAAAAAGGACAAGGGAAAGCAACTTGTTGTTGATACCCCGAGCTCTGTGGTAGTAAAGAGAAGGGAAGTTTTTGATTCTTCTAAGAAGAAAGTTGAGCATTTTGAAGAAGAAGATTCTCTAAGCAAAGTCTCGGATTCGGAGTCATCTTCGTTGGGGCATGACTTTGTTGTTCAGTCGTTAAAGAAGTTGGTAGGTACTATTCTGACTTTCTCAAGTATTGATTCAAGATGCCAGATGCTCCAACATGCTTTGAATTAGAAAACAGACTCTGTATCTATGGTTATGGACAAATTTGTTGAGATAGAGGCTCAGTTCAAAACTTTCTTTGTTGGCTATGAATCCCACAAAAGAACTTTCAAGAGGATGACTAGTTGGTCGAGGAAGACTGTGGAAGAGATGAGTCTCTTTGATGAATTCCAAGACAATGTGAAGGATGACTTTGAGACAGAAGACAGGAAGATAAATGAGCTTACTTCATCCTTTGAAGAAAAGTTGACAGATGAAAAGAATTTCCGGATTCAAGAAGTCAGAGATCTGAATGGGAAGCTAAATTCTGTTTCTCAAAACTGTAAGTTTGAAAGGGATCATTGGATTGATTTTGAAGAGAAATTGAAGGCTCAGGAAGAAAATTTTAATGCTCAGGGAGAAAATATTAAAGCTCAGGAAGAAAAGATTGAAGCTCAAAGTGCAAGAATTGTTGTGTTAGAGAAGCAAGCCGAGGAATACCATAAAGACTTGAAGAAGATAAAGACTATTCTTAAGGGTCTCATGGCGAAGGAAAAAGATCCAAAATAGACAGATCCGATCTTTTTTTGTATCTAAATTTCTTTGTTGTCGAGCTTTCAAACTTAATGAAAATTTGTGCTTGCTCGTTTCTTTTGTTATTGCTACTAATTTTTCAGGTATTTTGTTATATTTTCCATTACCTTGAATTCTTTTTGAAAATCACAAAGGGGGAGAAGGAAAAGAACCCTAATAAAGGGGGGAAAATAATCTTAACAAAGGGTGAGAAAGAAAACAAACTCTAATAGAGTTTATCTAAGGGGAGTTTTTCATTAAAGAAGACTTTCTTATTCGTAATGAAATATCATTCCGGAAATCTAGAATATGATCCTTAGAGTTTCAAAGCCTAAGGGGGAGTTAGTCGTATTCATCAACATCCATAAGAAAAGGGAGATAAGCTTTAATCTTTTCTTTCTTCTTAGACTTTCTTTTTCGTAAGGATGTTTGTGCTTTCCAAAAGGGAGGAGATTGTTGATTCAATAAGGTTTTCCTTATGACTTTTCCATTCCTTCTTGTTTTAAAAATCACAAACACCTTTCTTTAAGGAAAATCGCTTTTATAAGGAAAATTGATTTTATAAGGAAAATTTCTTTTATAAGGAAAATCACTTTTGTAAGAAAAATTATCCTTATCATATTGTCATCCATATATTTCCTAAGTATAAGATTCAGATTCATTTCTATATTCTCGGAATTGTTTAAAACTTTGATATGAAGCATTCTATTTTAGGATCCGAATTCTAGATAAGAACTGTAAGGAAGTTTCACTCCGAATTCCAGATGAGAACTGTAATAAAGTTTCATTCCGAATTTCGGATACGAACTCTAATTAAGTTCTACTCCAAATTCTGGATATGAATCCTTATGAAGTTCGACATCGAATTCTCATTATGAATTCTGATGATGAATTCTCATTACGAACTCTGATGATGAATACTCATTATGAATTCTTATGATGAATTATCATTACGAATTCTGATGATGAATTCTCATTCCGAATTCTTATTCCGAATTCACCTATTAAACAGAATCTGGTCGTCTTTGTTTTATACACTCCGAATTTATTTAGACTCCGAAAATTATTTTTGGTTAGAATCCGAACTTTCATTTTGCTTACGCTTTTATAATTTGTCTACTCTTTAATATATTTTTACACTCCGAACTTTCACTCCGAATCTTCACTCCAAATTTTTTAGTTTAGACTTAAAACGATGTCGTAAATTCTGTTACACTTGTTTTGTTATAAAACGATGTCGTCTATTCTGTTATAAACTAACCGTTGGTTAAGTTATACATGTACAGGTCCCTCTGATTTTTAAGGAAAATATGACCGTTGGAAAGGAGGCCGACATTGCCTATAAATAGGAGCTCATTTGAAAGAGCGCGATGATGACTGATGAATGAATTCTTTTGACATTGTGCATACATACTGTTGAAGTGATTTCTAGGGAGAGAGGCTCTTATTAACTCTCAAAGCTTCATGCGACTCCGAATGTTGGTGATTACATTCGAGGACTTCTGGGGATAGGAAGACAGAGGTTTCCAACACCTTGAAGTTGAGGGCTTCCTTGCTGAGGAAGACAGAGGTTGCCAACTACCTTGAAGTTGAGGGCTTGTGGGGATAGAAAGATAGAGACTCTGATCTTCGTATACAGGGCTTACCTTGGTGTGGGTAAGACAGACTTTCTTGAAAGTATAAATCAAGGGACCTTTATCCAAGGTTGTTGGATACCCTTCTCTTTGGGTTAAAATACTTATATCTTGTTACTTGTAGTTTTACTACTTGTTTGTTTCTGCTGCATTTTGTATTATAAGGAAAGTATAACTTTCTTATACTTCCTTACTTGTACTCTGTTTAATTTAGATTCTATACGCTTTAAGATAGAATCTCATTTTGTAATCTTTTGTTAAGTTTCAATTTCCGGAACCATATTTCCGGAACCTACTTTCGGAATCTCTTTCTGAGTTTTCATTTGGTGTTAGAGGTGTTGTGAATTTGCTTAGTTTAACCTTGTTAAACTTAGTCCTTTTCTTTGATTAAGGAAAACATAGTTAATTGTAACTAACTTTAAAGGTTCCAAAGGAATTTTTAAAGTGTACAATTCACCCCCCCCCCCCTCTTGTATATTGAGCATCTACATCATTATTTCGATCCTAAAAATGGGATGATGACGGCGGCATGTATGGGAACATCCCAGGGGTATCAAGCGGAGGGAAGACATGTGTGGTAGATGGGATTTCCACTGATGGGTCAGTGTGGGGAGTGGTAAGACGGGAGCTCCGCCTAGGTCTAGGAGGATCCCCTGCTCGGTCCCATACTAGGAAGAGGAAACTCTAGAGTTATATATCCCTAAAAACATTTGATCAAAAATATGAAATTCATATTATATGTAATGCAGAAGATAAATATTAGAATTATTATACTCACTGAAGACAACTCACGCTCACGTTTTAACAGGATCAACATCAAATAATCTTTTCTTGCGAGCTTCTGTAGTTTTCTTTATAATATGAATAAGAATGAAATAAATATTTTTTAGAAACAATTTTTACAAATCATACATACAACTTAGAAGCCAAAGAAGAAGAAAAATGTCATAACATCTTTCAGTAATGATAATTTACAACCAAGTTATACAATTTTTAAAACCACATTTTAAACCCAGTTTTCTAAATTGAAATAAATATAATTAAATGAAACGAAACCAAACAATACTAAAACAGACATATCATTCCAAACTAAAACTAAATTAAAGTAATTACATTAGTACCAACCTAAGAAACTCACGTCAAGGTAAACTGAATGAACTCTGAATATATATGGTTGCTTTTATATATTACCCTCCACTACCTCAGGTTTAACATCATCTCTCACAATGGGACAATTTGTGTCATCAAATAAAATATTTTTGCTAACACTGATGGGGGCGTCAATGGTGACAATTTCATCCCCAGCATCATGAAAAATATGTCTTGGTATTACTTCATTAATGACACCGTAATCAGGTTTCAGATGATCTTTCACACAAAACACATGTTTTTCTATTGATGCCAAAATGTATGGTTCATCGGTATGTAGGAATCGACTCATGTCAATAAATCTAAATCCGAAATCATTAATAAACGTACCATGTCACATCATTGAATCAAACCATTTACATTTCATCATAGTGACTCGACCTTGAGAGTAGTAATCTAATAACAATATTTTCTCAACCAGTCCATAATAATAAACATCTTCGTATCGAGGTTGACTATCTAATGCACTGTTATAACAATCCGTTCTAGAAGTTAACATAACACCATCATGTTGTGTTCTCATTTTCACCGCTTTATCAGTTGTAACAAATTTATATCCATTGATTATTAAAGATTTGCAGTCACGAACCAAAGAATTGGGACCAAAAGCCAACGCTCTTAATTCTTGAGAAATGAAGTCAGCAGGTAAACTCAATACCTAGAATACATATGAGTAATATAATTAAATATATATCTATATTTTAAGGTATATAATGTTATGGTCATACCTTTGATTTCAACCAAGCTGGGAACTCTTGGATATGCATAGCCTCTCTCCTTCTCAACGGCAAAGACCGATGAACTCTACTTATAATTTGTTTATGTTATCTACATAAAATGACAATAAAAGTATAAGGTATATGTGATATGATATCATATGAGATAACATATATATATTCAAATTACTTACTTGATATAGGCATCGAACAAACCAAAATTAAACAAGACTGTACGATGTGCCATATTCCACTCTTCAAAGCTCAATGTAACCAATGTATATGACCCGACAATTCCACCTGTTTGGGGAAGAGATAGAAACGAGGGCTGAATTTCCTCATACTGCTCATCTTCATTTCTCATTGGTCAATTATGTATTATGCTCACATCAGACAAATACATTGAACAAAAATCCATACATTCTTGGGCCAGATAACTCCTTACAATGGAACCTTCAGGATAATTCTTATTTCGGACATATGATTTCAAAGTGAACATATTTATTTCAGTGGGATACATCCACCGAAAAGAGACTGGTCCCCCAAGAAGTGTCTCAGTTAGAAGATGAACTGTTAAATGCAGCATGCAAGTGAAAAAGGATGGAGGAAAAATATTTTCCAACTCACACAGAATTAACTGAGCCTCTTGCTGCATTTTTATCAGCAATGATTTGGATAACCTTTTAGCACAAATCTCTCTATAAAAATGACATAAACGAATCACTTACACCCTTACATTATTGGATAGAAAATTCCGAATTTCTATTGGAATCAATTCATGAAGAAGGATGTGATAATCATGAGTTTTTAGGGATTTCAATTTCAAATGTCTTCTATTGACTCGTTTAGATATGTTGCTAGAATAGCCATATGAAACCTTGATATTCTCCAATATTTCCAGAAATTGATCTTTCTCTGATGATGTCATCACATAAGAAGCACATGGAACTTTCCATTTGTTTTCACCGATACAAATGGGATGTAGTTATGGTCGAATACCCCAATCCAATAAATCCTGACGAGATCGAAAGTCATATTTAGTCTTCCCCTTAATATTTAAAAGAATTTCAAGCAACATTTCACATATATTTTTCTTAATATTAATTACATCTAAAAAATGATGTAACAAATTAGTAGACCAATATGGCAACACAAAAAAAATACTTCTCTTTTTCCAATTGTAAGTGACTTCAGTATCAGCATTCTTCCTCTTTCGAGATTTCAACTGACCTTTCCCTAATAAAAATCTGAAATCTTTCAATTCATCAAGCACATCACTTCCTGACATACGTTGAGGTGGTTCTTCAGTGTCAACATTATTATCAAACCTCTGATGATTCTTCCTGTATTGATGATCCATTGGCAAGAATCGGCGATTCCCCATGAAACTGAAACTACGACGATATTTAAGCCTTCTCGGTCGTGTATTATTCATACAAATAGGACATGATAGTTTTACCTTCGTTCTCCACCCAGACATCCTTGCATAGGTAGGTAAATCATTTATGGTCCATAGAAGGGCAGCACGCATCTGAAATGTATTCTTTGAAGAAGCATCAAATGTATGCACACCAAAATCCCAAAGTTGTTTCAAATCTTTTATTGAAGGCTGCAAGTAGACATTTATATCATTACTAGGATCTGAAGGTCCATATATCAGTATACTCAAGAAATTGAAAGGTTTTCTCATACACATCCATGGAGGAAGATTATAAACATGAATAAAAATCTGACACGTGCTATGAGCAGTAAGCATCTGACCAAACGGATTAAAACCATCACATGATAGGTCCAATCTAACATTACGCACCTCAGCTGCAAAATCAAGATGTTGTGCATCAAATGTCCGCCATTCTAATCCATCTACAGGATAAACTAGCTCATCATTACCTTTAATTATCTCAACATCATTTCATCGCATATTGACTGAGATTTCTGGAGACATGAATAGATTTTGAAGTCTGGGAATCAATGGAAAGTGCCACATGACTTTCTGTGGCACATGAGATGGTGTTCCATCTGCATTTGTCTTCCATCGAGATGTACCACATTCTTTACAGTCATTACGGTTAGCTGTTTCCTCCAAATATAAATTGAAATCTTTCGGATAAACATGGACTTTATTAGTAGAAAATCCAAGCTACTTAATTAACTTCCATGCCATGTAATGATTTGAGATAATATATGCACCATCAGGAAGCAAGTCCTTTGAAAATGTAAGAATATAATCAATGGAGGTATTAGAAATCCCATACATGGTTTTCCCATGATATAACCGCATTAAAAATTCCAACTTGGTCATTTTATTACATTCTTGATATACTGGAGTTCTGGCATCATCCAATAAATTTTTCACTCTCTCAACATCATCGTCTTCAACATTTTCCTCATGTGTACTGATATCATTGTCTTCTTGCACTGGAATTCTATCTCTCTTGGAATGATGCACATATGGAAACCAATCAAATATAAAATTCTCCATGTCACTTCGTTCATTTCGTTTATGAACAGTCAAATATTGACTCGTCTCTCCATGGTGAAACCAAACATTATAGTTTGCTTGAAATCCAAATTTCGTTAAATGGTAACTAACTTCTTCTTGTCTTAACCATGGTCTTTCAACACAATTATAGCAGGGACACTATATACAACCTCCATCTGATGCATTGTTAAATGAAAAATCAAAAAAATTCTCCAAATTACTTTGAAACTCGGTTGAAATCTGATCAGTACGATACATCCAGCTTCTATCCATTCTATAACAAGAAAAAAAAAGTATCATTCAATCAACAATTTAAATCATATTTAAAAAATTCATTATAATCAATTTTATTATTAAATTAATCAAAGCATATTAGTAGCTAGCAAAACATATTTAATGACAAGAGGAGTCCATGATTGAATAATTAGGAAAAAATAAAAAGGTCTACCTTGAGATGTAAACTAAAGAAAAAAGTTAAAAAAGACACTCCCAAGTGGTCATTGATGGGGAATAAAAAAGAAATTTTCAATGTAAAATACTCCTTTATAGATATAGAGGCATTATACACATGGGAAGAAAATTTTATTTTAATAATATGAATTTATAATTTTATAGATTATTTGGTAGGGGTTATTTGATGGGGAATAAAACATTCAACGAAAATAGATTAGTTATAAATTTAATGTTTTGGAATTAATATTGAAAAAATGTTTCAAGTTATCCGACAAATTTTGTACAACATGATGCTTACAAGATATACTTTTTATGGATTCTATTGGAACTTTGGAATATTTTTCCATATGGAAAAGATATGTTTTTTAAAATAGACATCATGATATACTTAGGAGTATTGAGAATCAATGTTTGGGGGTTTCAACCCCTTTAAAGGAATAAAATTTAGAAACGTATTGTAAATTCTATATAGAAATCACATAACATGTTTGATATTCTTGAATAATTCTATGGAAGGTGTGACCATCCTATTCATGATGAAAATGAATGCCTCGTCAATATACCATCCTAATAATATTTGAGTTTTAATACTCAAAATCATAAAAATAAGAATAGAAAAGTGAAGGAGAAAGATTTAGTTGTTGAAGTTTCACCCAAAATATCCAAAGGGGAAAGTCCATGGATCTTGGATAGTGGATGTTCTGCTCACATGAGCTTTTTTGGTTTTGAAAATTCTCAAAACAAACCACAAGACCAATTTATGTATCTCAATGGGTGTATAGGACATTATGCCTTGGGTTAGTTCATAAGGTTGTCATCCCCTATCAACTATCTCAGGTCATACTACAATGTCATCATTCCCCACTTCCGGACTCCATTAATGCCTCAAGGCCTTCATTCCCTTCCATTTTTCATTCAAGACCCCACCATATTCATCATGAATCACATCTCAAATTCTCCCCCTATATAGGATTAATGAATTCATGAAGGATCCACTTTTAACTTTGATACAAGATAGTATAAGTCTACTATCCATACACATATATATATACCCAAGTCATAGTAAGGAAACTTTTTATCTATATAGAGGCATAAGTATATCATTTTAAAAGAATTATCATGGTCTGTACACACACGCATGAGTATTTCATATCATACATTTTTATATAATTGTCATAACATGGTAAGAACTTCTTGCATTCAACATATTGAAGCCCAACATCAATGTTCACCACTTGAATCAATCTCACAAACCAAATATCCATGGAAGAATCCCCAAATCACTACATGAGTATTCAAGGGTTATGATATATGATGAAGAACATGTTATGGGCTGGGATCATTTTAGACCTATCCATCAAGATACTACAAAATTAAGAGATCTAGATGGATCTGAGAATGATCAGAAAAAACCATCTTTCCATATTTATTTTCCATGTAAATCTAGAAAGGATCACATTGGATATCATTGTAAATACTAAACCTGGATAAGAAATCCAAGATCTAGTTCCTTTATAAGGATAATAAATAATATCTAGAAATAATAAGAATAACAACAAACAAATGATAAATTATATTTAAATCTCAAGGAATGATATCTCTATATCAAATATAATTCCTCTCTAAAAAGAATTAATTCACCATGAAGTCTCATTAGAGTCCCTTGGTTTGATTACCCTGAGTTTAGGAGGAATAATGACTGTCTTTAGGGTGTTTTGTGTCAAAATAATAATTTTCAAATGATTAAATTATATGTAAATGGTTTCGTTGCTTGGCTTACAAAATCATGCTCTAACCATGGGAAGTTCACTACCTATTCAAGTCACCTACATGGTTTGGACACATGGTCTTTTAAACCATATGATAATCATGATTTTGATTCTCTTTAGAGTTACATAGTTACCATGGAATTGTTTCCATGTTAGCTCTAAAAGTACCCCTACCATATATCACCCACTACTCCTATCCAATAGGCTTCATGGTTATGCTAGGGGACTACACTATTCCCTCTTACCATTATCACAATTAAATTCTTCTAACCCCCCCCCCCCACACCAATCTCCCAAAATCTACCCAATACATCACCTAATAAATGTAATAACTCAAATAAACTCTTAATAAAGGCTAAAAATAAGGCATAATGCACCTAGAAAGTGAGTGGTTGTTCCAATATCCCCCTCTAATGACTTGTTGACCTTAATATGTGTATCTAGAGGTCTAAATCTAACAAGTAGGTCTAGTAATACTACACATATGATTCCTTATCCCATTTATCTTCTTTAATATGTATGTTCTTCCATAAAACCTTAACAAGAGGCTTCATATTCCTTCATAGTTCCTTTATTCATCGATCAACAATCCATATTGGACCTTTCTCAAACGAATCATTTACCCCCAACACAACATTCTCAATATCAATTACATTTGAAGGATAATTATTGAAATTTATAAGTAGGAACGTATGGGAAACATCATCTATAATAGAAAACTGATGAATTTGATGATACCCGGAGGAGAGGGAGCCGAGAGGGGGGGCGGGGACATCGCCCGAGCTAGGGGTAGCGTGGACAAGGTCAGGATGTTGAGGGAGAGGCGAAGTTTGGGAGGTCCAGGTCGAGAGCGGAGGCGAAGGCTGGGAGGCGGAGTTGGGAGGCGGAGCCGGGAGGCAGGGCCGGGAGGTAGGGTTGAAGTGGGGGGAGCGCGACGGAGGGTTGATGTGAGGGGATCGCGATGGATCCCATTAGTTAGGGGTTGAATACCCACGGTTTTAATAAAACCATGGGTATATACGGTTAAAAATCATCTACCCCCACAGTTCTTTAAACTGTGGGCATAGATGTGTGGGGATAAACCTCATTTCCAGTAGTGCTCTTTTTAGTTTTAACAACGGGAATTAATTTTAAATTAATTAATGAAACTTCTATGTTTTTAATTTGGTAAAATAGAATTCATTTTTGAATTCATAATATCAAAATTATCTCAGGGTGAAGTTTTGGTTTTTTTTTGAAAACTTTCAATTTTTGATGAATAGTGAAAAACATTGCGTTATTGTTTAAAACCAAATTTTTATTTAAATAATTATTTAATTTATTTTAATTTATTTTAATTAAAAATATATATATAATACCTATATAATTTCAATGTAATTAATTTGAGTTATTTTATAATAAAATTTTATGTATAAAATTTTATTGAACTTTTTAACGTCTTTTACCTACCTTCTAGGCACATTTGTAAATTTGCATAAAACGTAATTTTACCGCTTCTGTGAATTGAATTTCAAAAATCTAAGAGACATGGTTGATATCAGTAAGTAAAATGTGGTTCAATAATATGAAAATAATTTTTGGTGAATAGTAACTTTTGACTTTTATTTACCACGGTTAAAAGTAAATAGGGTAATTAAAGGTAAAAATGATATTATTATTACCCTAACACATGTTTTAATTCTATTGGATAAGTGTATTTAAACCAAAATCAACCTTATGAATAAAATAAAATCCTTTTGGTCTACTTGGATTAGATTAGGACATTTATTATTATTTAATTTAAAGAAGAGTTAAAAGTGTTAAATTCAAGTTTTCATAACTAAAACATTTTTAATATAGGGTTATGCATAAGATAAATTCGACTATAAATATTCATTAGAAAACTAGAAAGATTTAATACATAATTTTATTTTATTTATAATTTTTAGACATTAAATAATTAAATTTATTTATGACACAATGATGATGTAGTAATTACCCTATTAATAAAAGATTGAAATAAATTATATTATAAATATTAAAATAAATATAATTTGAAAGTTTTGATGCCATAAAATAATTTTCTAGATTAATATGACTTTTTAGGTTTGATTCGATGAATTTTTTTTTATGTAATCATGTTGTTATGACTTTCACAAAAACAAAATACTAAATAGTGTAAAAATTGACATAAATGGGTTTTTAAAACAAATATTGTATTATTAAATGATATAATATTCCTAAAAATCTAATGTTCAGAAAAAGGACTTATATAATGATAAATATTTTATTAATGAATCACTTGGGGTTTTATTGTAATTTTATAGTAAATTTATTAACCATTTATTATAATAATACAAGAGGACATGGTAAAAGTTAAACTATTTAACTAAGAGTTAAATCTAAAAGATAGGGTTAATATGGTTACCTAAACTTATCTAAAACATATTGGTTGAGATTATTTCAACCCATACCCACCTTATATTCTAAATAAATTAATTTAGAGCCATTAGAAACTGAAAATTATTTTATAATAAAATAATATTTCAAACTTTTCCTAAAGTGACCCTCACCTCTCTTATAAAAGGGTACTTCCCCTTCTCTCAAAATAAAACCTCCAGAGGCATTTGACTTAGCCAAACCCTACCCAAATATCCTCCCAACTTTCCTCACTTTAACCTAGAGGCCTTACCTTGAGCATAAAGTCAATCTAAGGAGTCCTTTTGTTCAAATCAAAAGGAAACACCCAAAGAAGAGGTAATTATTTTATCCCCTCTTTCAAAGTTCTTTTCTTCTTCCACTTTCTCTTTCTTTGTTATTTCCATACCAAAATAATAAATCCAATACCTTCTACATACTTTGATGTTATTATAAATATGGTACAACCATATTCATTATTCTATCCATCCTATGAATGATAATTTCACCATGCGTGTGTACGTATGACTTACCGTCTCCATGTCATGGTGTAATTTGTTATTCAACACTATGTTATTTGGATAGGTATAATGATGAGTAATATGTATATAAATAATAAAAATAACATGCTAATTTATCTATAAAATTAATATACCATCTAATTCCACACATTTTAATCATTAAGAAAATGATATCGTCGCTCGTGTGTATGTATGACTTACCATCTCCACGACGCGATGAGATTCATTTTCACGTTCACCATTCAACGATGATTATAAAAATATATATTATTAATAAGTATGTAATATATGAAATAATAATTATACTATATATATGTGTGTGTGTTTATTTATGTATGTATGTATGTATGTATTTACATATATCTTATTCACTTACTTTCGTTCAATACGATATGTAAACGGAAACATCATTTATGCATATGTACGGTCTACCGTCTTCATAAACGGTGTCTTCCATTTTATATATCTATCTATTATACATATTTATATTCTAAATATATATGATATATAAATCATGTTTTATATTCTGGAAGTATTTAAATAATGATCTAAATGATACGATCAAGAATAACAAGTTAAAACACGTACGATAAAGAAAGGGATTATTACCTGAAATGTTAATTTAACATGAAAATCATTATTAAATGGGTAGTATAAAGTCATAAATGAATCATGTATGATATAATAAATATTAATATGGTTTTTTAATAATTTAATAATACACTATGGTCATTATACAGGAGGTTAAACGTACCCTCGACCAAAGGAAAGTGCAAGGTAAGGGTTAATTCTACATTCTCTTTACTTATCTGAGGTTATTAATACGTAAGTATTTACTGGGATCTCTTTATCATCCACATCCATGTTTCTCAAAAAATTATTTCAAAACATTTTTACTATTTACTAGACTATGGTTTAAAGTCATTTATGCCCTTCTTTTACTTTTTATAAATGTTTTGAAAGGAATCTTTTTGTCATTTTCCAAACATGGTACTTTATGACCTTTTCAACAAATTAAGGTAAGAATATTTTTTTAACTTATATGGCGGGTGCGTATATTTTTTTCTATTATAACACCTTTGAAGCTTCCCTTACAATCTTATAAGAATATTTTCAAAATAAATATCTTCTTTTATAATTATGTGACTTTTAAATGATTTAAAAATAGAAAGAGATATTTCTCTCAAATAGTTTTGATTTCATACATGTCAACATCCTTTGATGGATTTTACACTTGTTTGAAGTTGATTTATTATGATACAATCTTCCATATTGTATTTAAGGTTTTGTGATATGTTTGACTGTGGTTGTGCTATTTTTATACCATTCGTGTTTTATAGTTAAATTATTAACATTTCATCTGTTAGTTTTAATATGAATGTTTATGTTATGTTTCAACATTTTCATATAAGGAATGTAGTGGACTTAGTAAGTGATGGGTGGAGCTTACTAAAACTACTCGATGCATCGGTAGGTCTCATGAGACAAATTAGTGTCTTGGCACAAGGTCTTGACAAAAAAATTTATTTGTAGGATTGGCATGAGGCCTTGACTGTGTGGTAATGATGTCTAGCATTAGGCATTCCCTCATTATGAAATTAATTGTTACATGTGATTATTTGACTAGTAGAATATCCATTTAAATAAGTAAATGGAATTATTTTGATTTATATTTGCCATATTATGCTGAAGTTTAAGTTTAAAAAGGATTTTGTTTTATTCTTATACATTGCCTTAAATGTTTATGCTTATTTATAAAAGTGTCCACTATATTGTTATCCTTACTGAGCATCTGAGCTCACCCCTTTCTTATGTTTTATTTTTACTAGGATGTGAAGAAGTAAATTATGATTGATCTGAAGGATAGTCTAAGGGATATAAGTGTGTTCACAAAGAGACACAATATTATTGTTTTTTTATTTCATGATGTAATGTAGAACTTATGTATGTATCTATTACTTCCAAGAATTCTAAATTAATCGGTCTTATGGGACATGATTCCTTGTATCATGTCATTGATTATGTAATAATGCACTGACTCTGGTTAACTGGGGTCGGGGCATTACAAACACACCTAGGAAGGGAAGTCTTTATCAGCGCTATTTGAAGTACTGATAAATGGGGACTTTATCAGCACTTAGAAGATCTATGATAAAGGCTTTTTTTAGCGCTAATAAAAGCCTATTTTATGGTAGTGGTTGCACACTCGACCCAAAAGGAATATAGTATTGAAATCTGATTAAATACAATATCATTTCTTCTCACCTAGATGATACAGTCCAAGGTATATAGAGATTCAACTGTCTCCATGGGTAGTGAAGAAGACCATTTCGAGAACAGAATTATGAAGCCATTCACCATCTCCATAAACTTATCTGCATTGGAATTCCATGCATGCTCGATGCTCCTAGCCCCTTGAAAAAAGAAAATAGCATGCAAGGGAGTCTGTTTTGACAATGAAAAAGGGGCATGAGGGTTCCTCAGAAACATGATGTACCATGAGAAACTCCTTTGTCATGAGGATTCTCGTGCAGGATTGCCATAAAAAATCTCAAACCTTAGTAAACTATCAGGTTCCACAGACGCTTCCATAAATTATTGTTTTCTCAAATCCGCATTCCAAGGGCCATCCTATATCTATATTTCACTGAATAGTAACCCGGTCTTTCATTTATCTAGAACAAACTTTGATGGTCCATATCTCTCATGAAAATGATACTCTGGATAATCCACTTATCTCTTTCATTGAACATTTCATCCAATTTATCAATGATCCATATGTTACCCACATCATTAAACAGGGAACACACCATAGCATCCTCCTGGTCAAAAACTACCAGGGATGTGGCCATCACCCCACCACCATAGACAAGCCATGAGTCTCTCCAAATATTGATCGTCGCTCTGCCCCTGATTCTCCATTATAAACTCATCCAAAGAAGATTACCCAAACCCTAGAGACTACTCCGAAAGAAGCTAGGGCGGGGGTCGAGGGTAGCACTGTAGAAGATTGAATGAGGGTAATATTTTCCTTAATGATCTGAGTTCATAGAGAACTAGGGTTATGTATCAACCACCATCCTTGATTTACCAAAAGAGCCAAATTGAATGAGCACATGTCTCGAAAACCCATACCACCACAAGCTTTAGGAAGACACAATTTATCCTAAGCCACCCAATGAACTTTGTTTCTTCTATCATTCATACCCCACTATAAATTGGCATGGCAGAAGTGAATTTGTCCAATCACATAACCAGGAAGCTTAAATAAGGACATAAAGTAAATAAAAATCAATTGGGTCACCACCTTAATAAGTGATTCCTTCCCTGCTCTAGATATCCTCTAAAAATTATAGACCATTATTTTTTTTGTCCAACATGTCCAAAATTCTTGAGAAGACCTCTTTTTTAGATCGAACAAAAATTGTATGGAGATCAAGATATTTATTATGTTTCTAGACCACTTGGATACCCGAGATTTTGGAAATATCTTCCTTTCTATTATTAGAAACCCCTAAGTTGAAAGTGATTTTGGATTTAGCAAAATTAATCGATTGTCCAAACGCCTTCACATATATTTGGATAAGTATGCACATAGACTTGCATTTTTTAGTGGTGGCCCTTGAAAAAAGCAATCAATCATCGACAAAGAAGAGATGGAAAATGGGTGAACTTCACCTACATACCTTTTCCACATGAAATAGACAAAGAAGAATAATAGTCTTGGAATCATAAAGTAGGATCATCACAGGTTGATTATAATTAATTTAATTAATTGACAAGAAGTACCTTTTATGGCATTCTTTGTTCGTTAATATTTCTGATCGCATTCCAATTTGATCCATCGTTGCGTCGCAGAAGACAAGTGTAGACTTCCTCTAGTGGTGATCCATACGTGCACCACGTATCTCTAGACATCATCAAAGGAATATCTGGGTGCTAGCGTGGAGAAGCCTTTGCTCGCGTTGTCCACCTTAGATCGCCTTGATCCAATGGAGGAGGATCTCTCTCGGTCTTGAGAGCGTTCTTGGAGGAAGGAGTTCTTTTGGCCTTGAGAGAATTCTCCAGAATTGTTGTGCATGATGATTAGAGAAAAGTGTTGGGGTTGTGAGGATATTTATAATCAGGTTTGAGATTATAGAGTTATGACAATAAATAAATGTGTTGAGTGTTTTATTTATTTCATTAAATTTTATTGAAAACCCCCATGTCGAATCATTAATTCCTTGACATGCGTCCATACTGATTATAATAAATATCATTTAATAAAATGATATTATTTTCTAAAAATCCTGACTGGAAAAACTACACGGAATATAATCATTAATACACAGCGTGTACTCATTTTTCATTTCCTTTCCAACATGAAAACTACATGGTGTGTACATTCAATGTACACAGCATGTATATCTTGTTTTCATTTTATTCTTCCACTAACATTAAAACTATTTAGGCTTCATTGAATAATTATTAAACCACATACGAGAATAATCATTATTCTACTTGAGATACTTGGATACACTTAGTGTGTGACCCTCTAGGCCTCTTTCTTGTTGGCATTAGGCGGGCTTTCCTAAAGTCCAAGATTGTTGTCTAGCAATGGGTCAAGGCACCCAAGAGAAAGAATTTGACGTCGTATTGATGTGTCACCTCATACAAGCGCTTACCGTATAATTTAATCCCTTTGTCTCAATATCTCATCAAGCAGGTTTCATGGAAGTTCCATAAACCTATATGCTTGATTCGTCATTCTTTGACTTCCAGAAATAAACTCATCGTGACATCATGGCCATAGAATTTGGGCAACAGTTCTATTTCAATCAAAGGGCCTGAGATATCTACTTCCATAAATATGGAAGGGAAAAATTCTTCCTCAACTTATCAATTAACAACATGTCATTCGTGACGCACCCAACGTACCCTACTTCCCGCCAACTGTCTTCGTAATGGTTTTCGTCAGCAAATCTAAGTGCGTGAGTCATGATATGAGTTAATGATAATATTCTAGTCTAAGGACTATTACACATGCTTGTAGATTGCAATTTTCAATGACACCAAGACATGTGGAATTACTACTGGTGGGTCTGTTCTCATAATCTCCCATATTAGAGATTATCAAGTGTGAACTCCATGAGAGAGAGTATCGTCTTCTTATGAGTACTCGGACATGAAAGTTTCTATAATATGTGTCTTATAATAGTATGTCATTCAACTATAGAACTTTATTTAAGAATATTGTTATATCATTTCAAGGTTCTCATCATAGAAGGGAACTTCCATGACCTTATTAATGCAAAAAATATTCTAGGACATTATTATATTAAAGTCATGCAGAACAATGAACAATATATAATAATTTTACATTCATGTAATCAAAGTATAAATAGTTGGTTCTCAGGACACCAACTCTAACAAACTCCCAATTGAACTAGAGACAACTGTCTATAACTTTTAGTCCGTTAGACCTCACATGATGATCATGTTTCTACTGAGTCAAATCTTTAGTCAAGGGGTTCGCCACGTTGTCTTCTATGGAAATACTACTCACTTAAACTTCACCTCTCTAAGAAAAATCCCTCAAGAGATGATAATTCTGAAGTATGTTCTTTATTCGCTGATGTGACCTTGGCTCTTTTGCAAGTGTCACCGCTGCAGTATTATCACAATAGAGTGTGATATGATCTTTACTGATATGTGCTACATCTAGCTCTTGCATGAAGCTTCGCATCCATACTGCTTCTTTAGCTGCCTCAAAAGCTGCAATATACTTGGACTCTGCTATAGAATCTGCAACCACACCTTACTTTGAGCTCTTCCAGCTCACTGCACCTCCATTCAAACTGAAGATGTATCCAGTATGTGACTTCATGTCAACTTGATCAGTCTAGAAACTAGCATCTACATGTACTATAATGACTAGTTCCTCTTCTCCTCTATAAACTAAGAACATATCCTTAGTATACCTCATATACTTAAGGATAGTATTGACTCCCATCCAATGGAGGTCTCTTGGATCATCTTGATATCTGCCTACCGCACTTAATGTTTAAGCAACATCTAGCCTTGTACATAGAATAGCATACATAACTGACCCAATTGAGAATGCATAAGGGATCCTTTACATTTTCTTTCTTTCCTCATGTGTCTGAGGACACATTTTCTTGGAAAGATGAATTCCATGTGACACTGTCAACAATCCCCTCTTGGATTGTTCCATACTGAATCTCTTAAGTATCTTTTCAATGTATGTACTTTGACTCAGGCCCAGCATTCTCTTGGATCTATCACGATGGATCTTGATCCCAAGAATATATGCTACCTTTCCCAAGTCTTTCATAGAGAAGCATTTATCCAACCATGTCGTAACTGATTGTAAGACAGGTACTTCGTTTCCAATTAGTAATATGTCATCAAAATATACTATTAGGAAAACGACTGCACTTCCTCTAAACATTTTGTAGACACAAGGATCACATTCGTTCTTAACAAAGCCAAATTATGTTATGGATTAATCGAAATTAATGTTCCATGACCTTGATGCTTTCTTTAATCCATAAATGGATTTCTACAACTTGCATACCTTGTTGGAATCCTTTGGAGTCACAAACCCTTCAGGTTGTGTCATGTAGACATCTTCCTGGAGGTTCCCGTTAAGGAATGATATTTTGACATCCATTTTCCAAATTTCATATTCATGGTAAGCGGAAATGGACAATAGGATTCTGATGGATTTCAGCATCGCAACCGGTGAAAAGGTTCCATCATAGTCAATTCCTTGACGCTATCTAAAATCTTTTGCAACCAGTTGTGCCTTATAGGTACTGAATTGTCCCTCCTTATCCAGTTTCTTCTTGAATACCCATTTATTACCAACAGTATTTATATCAATTGGAGGATCTACCAAAATCCAGACTTGTTTTTGGTACATGGAATCCATTTCATAATTCATGGCTTCTTGCCACTTGGCAATGTATGTGCCTTCAACTGATTCCTTATAGGTAAGAGGATCATCATTGTCAACCAATAATGAGTCATCATCCTCAGTGACAAGAAAACCATATCATTCTAGTTCTCTCACCTCTCTCATGCTCCTTGCAGTTCTTGTATCTCTGGAACAGATTGTTCTTCCATAGGGCTTTTTCGAATCTGTTCTTGTACCAACTCCTGTGTATCTTGAGCCTCGACTTCATCGAAGTCTATCTCGCTCCCACTATCTCTTTTAGAGATGTGCTCCCTCTCAAGGAATATGGCATGTCTTTCCACTGTAACCTTTTTATCTGAGGGGTTGTATAGGTAATATCCCCTTGTTTCCTTGGGATATCCTATAAAGGTACACTTTGTGCCTCAGGGTGAAAGTTTGTTACCTGAAGAGGCCTTAATAAATTATTTTCTACCCCACACATGTAAATTTGATAACATGGCTTTGCTTCCACTCTATAACTTGTATGTAATACCATTTATCATTTTAGTTGGTACTTGGTTTAGTATGTGTGCTTATGTTTGTAATGCATATCCTCAAAAGGATAATGGAATACTCGCATGACTCTTCATTGATCTCACCATGTCCAACAGGGTGTGGTTCCTCATTTCACTTACACCATTCCACTAAGTTGTGTAAGGAGGAGTGAGTTGTGATAGAATCCCAAACTCCCGTAAGAAATCAATGAAGTCCTGATTAAGATATTCTTCTCCTCTGTCTAAGCGGGGTTTCTTAATATTCTTACCAAGCTGGTTCTCAACTTCATTCTTTTATTCTTTGAACTGATCAAAAGAATATGAATTATACCTAATTAAGTAAATATATCCATATCTACTAAAATCATCAGTAAAGGTTATGAAGTACAAGAACTCATCCCTTGCTTCAATTGGAAATGGTCCACACACATTTGTGTTAACTAATTCTAGAAGCACTTTAGCCCTTTTACCTTTCTTACTAAATGGGGCTTTGGTCATTTTACCTTGTAGACACGCATGACATATACTAATTGGTTTTAGTTCGAAAGAATCTAAATACCCATCTTGATGTAATTTTGTCAAGCGTTTCTCATTGATATGACCTAGCCGGTGATGCCAAAGTTGGATGTGGTATGAGACATGTGAATTAACTTTGTCATCTATTTCCATTACTTGGTTTGTGGAGTCTAACACATAAAGGCCATTATATAAATGTTACCTACCAAAACAAATGCTATATTTATAAAAGTAGCAACATTAATTTCCAAATTTGAAGATGAATCCATCGGTATCTAATATGGATACTGAAATAATGTTTTTGGTTACAGAGGGTACATAATAAAATCCTTTTAATACCAAGACCATCCTAGTAGGCAATGTGAGGTGGTAGTCTCTGACAGCTATAATAGCGAGTCTGGCTCAGTTGGCTACTCGCAGATCCACCTCACCTTGGTCGGTCTTTCTAAATCTACTTGGTTCCTATATTTGGATACAAATGTTAGCACCACAAGCAATATCTAATACCCAATTGGTAGAAATAGATAGATTGCATTTGATAACAAATGCACCTGAAGCTTCCCCTTGATTCCTTGGTTGGGTGCATTTTTTCTTCCAGCGGCCCTTCTTGCCACATGCAAAACAAACATCCTCATGTTCTCTTGCCTCCCCTTTGATCTTCCTTTTCTTGGAAGGCTTTGAAGAAGCTTTGGGATTAAATCTCTTCGCATTCACTTTCCTTTTATTCCCCATAATGACAGAAGGCTTTTCATGCTTCATATCATTGTCCACTTGGCGAATAAGGATAATAAGATCAGATAGAGACTTCTCAATGTTGTTCATATTGAAATTTATAACAAAGTTAAATAATCTCTAGGGGAGTAATGCAAGAATGATATCGCTACCCAATTCTCCGAGGATTTTAAACCCTAGAACCTATAAGCACTCAATGTAGCCAATGATCTTGAATACATGAGGCCCAACTAGGGCACCCTCTCTAAGATTGATCTGAAATAGAGCCTTGGAAATCTCAAACCTTTCCTATCTTTCTCTCTCCTTGTATAGACCATGGAGGTGCTCGAGCATGCTATAGGAATCCATGTCTTCATGAGACTTCATGAGATCACTAGACATTTATGACAGCATCAAATATTGAACGTCGAGTGCATCGTTCAAATTTTTATCATAGACTAGGAAATCTTTATCACTCGCCCCTTGGGCAGGTGAATCAGGAAGTGAGGACTCAAGCACGTACAACTTTCATTCATGGTATAGGATAACCCGAAGGCACCTAAACCATTCCTTAAAGTTACTGCCGGTGAGGATATTATCTTTATCCAAAATTGATCGTAGATAAAATGTGGTTGACGAGTTTGTCATATTGATTCTACAATTTAAAAGAGCAGATTTATCAGTACCTTTTGATTACATTTTATGAAAAATAATAAATGAATTTATTAATTCTACCACTATTTTATCATGTCCCAATGGACCCCACCATTGAACTTGGAATGTCTGGTTGCTATGAAATTATAGTGGCAAGGATCCATATTCCCCTTTGCATAACCTCAACAAGGGTTGGTCAAGCTATTTAAAGGTATTTAGGTAGGCAGGTCTTTACCAATTATGAGCTTACAGTTCCTTGATCTGTTGAGTGGACTCCCCAATCCTGAAATCCTGACTTGGATTTCCTCAACACTTGCCTCCATTTTACAAAAAGTCTATCAAGGGCTACTCCTCTTGATGTAAAATGTTTAAGTCAGCCTGAAACTTTCATAAGATATTCCTTTATAAAAGTAAGTGTCCCAACAAGGGTTTGTCAAACACATATTTTTATTGAGTATTTGCCTTAATCAAGTAATAGGAGGCTTGGTCTGACTTAATATGGTATTTGAGGGATTTCAATCCTTTATGTGTATTTTCACATTATCACATGCTTGTGAATATTAAGTGATGATTTCTTAAGTGATTAACCATGTTTTGATAATGTTTACGCATAGTCTAGTTTTATTTTATTCCATATTTTCATGCTTTGTTTATTTCATTAACTATGTGATCGCGACAACACATACATAATAAATAAACCATGAAATCAGACAGAAATAAAATAAGATGGCATGATCATGAGCTTCTATTGGTTATCTTATCTAGCGGTTTTGATAATCTAACCCTGGCCTCGGGAAAAACACCTTGAACCTGATGGTTCATGTTTTACAGCTCCCACCTGTCCACCTTTGTATCTTGTTGGGTTGGTTTTGCCTCAGCTTCTGATTTTGAACCATCTCCTCTGGCTTGGGAGATCTTACATTACATGGAGTTTACATTAAAGAAACCATGGGCAGGTAGGCCCTACATTTTATAAGAATAAGGCTCAGAGGACAATAAATTTAAATTAAATAAATTTAAATGAAACCATACACACACAAAGGGTCATTGGTCTAGCTCATGATCATCTATATCATGTAATGACATTTATGCATATTTATTATTCAAATTCTTTTAATTGTTCTTTTATTCAAGATAATTCGCACTTGAATTCAATTAATTATGATCTTATAATTAATCAATTCTTTATCTTAAATTCCTTTCTGAATTTCCTTAAGATTCTTCTCATCCATATTACTTGTACGGGTCTTTGTACTTTGGAGGAAACTTGGTGAAATTCCATTTCTGGAAAGTACACGGTGTGTAGGCTATATTACACGGCGTGTATTTGTTTTCACCCTTTATCCAAAGTACACGCTGGGGGCTTTGGAATATTTTTTGTACTTTGAATTTTTTTGAGTACATGGCGTGTAGATTAATCTAACATGACATGTAATTCCTTGTTACGCAGTTACCAGCCTGTAAATCCCGTGTACGTGGTTACACGGCTTCTCCTTGTACATGGTTTCACCTAGGACAGATCGGACTACACGACGTGTTGATTCAACATACACATCGTGTATTTCGTTTTCCACACACCGTTCAGTTATGGTCAACACGGTGTATTAAAAAAACTTAGGTATGCTCAATTCACACAGTGTGGTTTGGTGGACCAGTATCGGTTCATTGAACCTAAGTACACAATGTGTAGATTTTACTACACACTGTGTATTCTTGTGTTGTACAGATAGAATGAGAGGCTCCTTGGATGAGTTTCTCATTTTTTATTTTAATCAAAATTAAAATTAAAAGGTTATTTCTATGATGTGAATCGAGAAACGAAGGAGGAAGAATAGATCTCATTCATTCAGTTTTATAGAACGATTTATCTTGAATTGAATCAAATATAAATGCGTAAATTGTCAACTAAAATTAAATAACTATAATCAACGTTGTGACCGCTCTAATACCACTTGAAGGTCCCAGGCGTAGTGGAAGCTAGTGGGTGGATGTGCCCACTTGACTTTTTTTCATTAGCAGTGATCAATCCAGGATCAATACAACGATAAACTCCAGACTCCATGGATCGAATCACAGAAGTAGACAAAGAAGAAGATTAGTCTCGGAATCACAAAGGAGGATCATCACAGGTTGATTATAATTAATTTAATTAATTGACAAGAAGTAACTTTTATGGCATTCTTTCTTCATTGATATTTCTGATCACATTCTGATGTGATCCGTCGTTGCGTCGCAGAATCCAAGTGTAGACTTCCTCTAGCAGTGATTGTAACGACCCAAACATTCATTAATGGAAATCCCTCTTGATCTAATTAAATGTATCTTTATGTAAAATGTTTATATAAAATGTCAAATTCTTTGGTTTTATGTTAAGAATTGTGACCGTTTCTAATATAGTCGTTAAACAGTGATCACATGATTATTATAAATATAGGTCTTTAACGAATCCAATTTACTCAGAAAAAGGATGTGATGGCCTCATCCAGTAGATGTGCCCCATATGAAGCCCATTTGTCAGAACTCGGAAAATAGGTGGCATCATTGGGCTTCTCTCCTGACCAAGCCCAAGCTGAGCTTCAACAGGTTAAGCTCGAGTGGGACCGCCTACGAGAGAAGTGGAAGTTGATAGAGATTACCACCCGGGAAATGTTATCTGAGCCACCCCAAGAGTCGGTCACCATCGCACACCTTACCCTTCGGTCTTATGTGGGTGTTATAAGGGGTTATGTAACAAGACCTTATCACTATGTTTATGTACTTTATTTTTTTATATAATAATGAATATACTTTCATTTTATTATTGTTACCTTGTAGATGGTTTTTAAAGCACAAATAGTATTTTTAGTTAATATTCAACTAAGAAATTTATTTTGATGAATTAATGGATTTTTAAATTAAATAATATTTTAATAAAATATTATTATTATTATTCAATTAATTTTTATTAAATATAAATGATTGTATAATTTTATGAATGCAATCGTAATTTTTATTAAGGTTTGAAAGCCATTTTTGTCAAAACCCATGAATTTTCGATAAATGTTGGTTTCTATTTTAAAAGTAAAAATTAACATGTTTATAAAATTATTTAGATAAAATAAATATTATTTCTGGAATTATGATGTCAAAATTATCCAATGGTGAATTTTTCATAATTTTCTGAGACATTCAAATTTTTGGGTAAAAATTAAATATCGTTTAAATATATAATGTGTTTTATGACATCATAATGACCCAATAGTGATGTAATAAAATACTATAAGACTTATGTTCATCCAATATATGTTTTATCATTAAAATAATTTTATTTTGGGTTTTTTTGACTTGTTTTACAAAGCATTAATGGACCCTTCAAGGCTTATTAAACATCTTGTCTTTTTAAATTGTTTTCCTTGGGAGTGTGACTCACCTCCACATAATAAACCCCATTATTTTAAGAATTTAGGACTTTGGACTTATAAAATATTGTTTTCCACTCCCCTTTGGCAAAAACCATGGGCAAAAACCATGTCCTGGTTTGCGGTTTGAATTAGTTTAATGTGAGGTGTCTCAACCCTAAATAATAAAGAATTCTCTCACCTTTCCTATATAAACCCATCCCAGATCCCACTTTATCCTTACTAAATGACTTTGGAGTTCATCCAACCTCTTTCCTACTCTCCCTATAATCCTTCCAAGGTTCCCCAAGCACCCAATAATCCTCTCTCAAGCCTCTCTCAAGCCTTTGGAAGCACACTTTCAAGTAAGGTTTTTTTCTTCCTTTCTCATTTTGTCCAATTTTCTTTAAATTGTTATGCCCTTTTAATTTCAATTATAATTGTTGGGGTATGGTTTTTCACCTCACCCATACTGCCCTATTTATGTTTGAATGTTGGGAGACCCCTTTCTCTCTCATTAAATTCCTCCTATGTACACCCGTTACTATGCCGAAATTCCGAAAGGAATTTCCCTCTCCTCATTTACATTCAAGAAATTCTTTTGTATCATGAATCTAAATTCCATTAAAATTGTTGGGACATATATCTATATGACCCAATTACTATAAATTTCATGTAAATATTATGAGACACCCCTTTTTCTCTCATCAACCATTTTTATGAATTCTTACGTCACGTCGTTACGCTGCTGAAATTGCACTGATTTTCCAAGCCAATGTCATTGTGTAGTGAATATCATGCCCATTTCCCTATCAAGGGTATTCACATTTATGAATATTTACTTATTGATTATAAATTTTCATGTATTAATTCCACATTCCTTTATCATGGAATAAATTATGATGTTTTATGAATCCATGTTATATGATCCATGTGGCACACTTATGCATGAAATGAAATGTTTAAGAAGGGTGCGCCCTTATAGCGCTCCAATGCATTGGGTAAAGTATAGTATCATGATACGTCATGTGCAATGGGTGTTGACTCGTGCTAATTCAAGTGAAACTATGTTTTACTCATGTTTCATTTTCAATGAGGATTTACTCATGCTCCATGTGCAATGAGCCTTGGCTCATGCTAATTCCATGTTAAGTGTTGTTGCCACATTTCCA
Source organism: Viscum album (assembly GCA_963277665.1). Taxonomy (NCBI): domain Eukaryota; kingdom Viridiplantae; phylum Streptophyta; class Magnoliopsida; order Santalales; family Viscaceae; genus Viscum; species Viscum album. Next base: position 449,956,441 of record OY728160.1, read on the forward strand.
TGTTATGATTATCATGTTTTATCATACCTTTATGTTTATGCTCCTCTTGTTCTCTATTGATATGCCTATTTTATAACATTTATTGTATTCCTCGTGTTATTCCATGATTATTCCCTTACTGGGATTTATAGCTCACCCTTTTATTATGCATGTTCTCAGGTTATCCCATACAATGATAAGTACGAGGGAATGTAGTGGTCATGTAAAGGAAGTTTTCAATAAAGATGTTGTATTTCATGTTTTAAGTTGTTATGTAATGTTCCTAATCCCCAAATACACTAGAACTATTGATCTTCCATGTTGTATTAAGTTAAGGTTTTATGTAATAAATCGGGTTTAAGTTTGTATTAAAAGCAGGGTTGTCATAGTTGGTATCAGAGGATAGGTTTAGTTATTTTTGGGATTAGGATTAGAAAACCCTAGTGAAGTCTTAGATACAAGACTAAGTATAATAAAAAGCATCCCAAAGTTATTTTGAATATTGAGTAAGTGGTTTATCAAGAAAATACATCCATGTATGGATACGAGCAGGTAGAGGCGTCTCTAGCATAGATGTATCCTAGGGGTAAAACCTGAAAACACCGCTTTGAGCTAGACTCAAACGGGAACTGGTGCACGACAATGGGCCTTGCTGCACTCTTGGTTATGAAACTCCCAGGGTATATGCTTTGGTAAATTCACAAGCTTAGTATAAACCATTATTAAGGGACAAAAAATTCCCTAAGAATATATGTTAGAAAGTAGATCATGGATAACATAGACTGAAGCCAATAGATTCATATGTTAAGGAAATAAAATTTATTTATAAGTCGTTAGTTTTTTCCTTGTATTAACCTTTATGTGTTAGCCCTAACTTTCCTTTTATTCCATCCAATGGCCGGTAATAGGAGGACTCGGGCTAACAACTGATGTGAAGATCAATGTGATGACTGTACTAATGAGATGTCCAATCCAATTGGAGCGGGAATTGTAAACTTTGTCACGCTTCTCTCTCAGATTACTCAAGCTTTGAATAGAAACATGTGTCAAGAGTAATGTTCAACCCCCCCCCCCCCAAGAAAGAACAAGTCTCTATTGAGAGCTTAATGAGACAAAGGCCTCCTATTTTTAATGGATCGTCTGATCCCTCAATCGCTGAATAATGGATCAACTCCATTGAAAATATCTTCTCCATCCTTCAATGTTCTGAACAAGAGAAGGTTCTCCTGGATGCTTATTATATGGAGGGTGAAGCTGATCAATGGTGGACATTGATCAAAAATACGAAGCCTGAGGAGGAGATCGAGGAGTTGGAATGAAAGGATTTCTGGAAGATGTTTTTTGATAAATATTTTTTGTGCACCCTCCGGCTTAAGATGGAAAGGTACTTCCTTTCCCTCAAGCAAAAAGACGACAAATATGTTGGAGCTTATGAGGAAAACTTCACATGGATTTCACGATACGCTTCCGACTTTGTCATTACCCCCGAATGCAAGGTTGACCGCTTATTTGGTGGGCTGAAACCTAGCCTGTGGAAAGAACTGGCAATCCGTGACTTTGACAGCTAAGAGGAAATTGTCCGATGTGCCTTCAAGGTCAAAATGGAGATCGTAGAATCTCAGGGGTATCATGGAAATAAGAAGCATAAGGTGGAATTCAATGCTGGTGGTCCAATGGATAAATACAATGGTGCTAAGAAGATTCAACACCACACTTTCCAAAGGTGAGAAAGAAGCACCCCGAAAATTACCTTAAGGGTACAAGAAAATGCTTTAGGTGTAGAAGAGAATGGCACCTGGCTATTAACTGTCGGAAAGAAAGACCCGCAGCTGTGACAGAGGAGAGTAACGCTCCGTTCAAACCTTAATGTGTGGTTTATTACTACAACTTCAAAGAACCAGGGCATCTTGAAAATCATTTCCCTAAGCCAAGGGTTTTCAGAGGCAACCAACAACCTCCAATGCAGCAAGGGCGAGCTTTTACCATCACTACTGCCGAAGTGAACCCCGACAACGAAGTGGTGACAGGTACGCTAGTTATTCATTCAATAATAGATAACATACTTTTTGATTCAGGTTCTACGCATTCTTTTATATCTTGAAATTTTAGTAGAACAATACCATCACCACCAAAAATCATAGAAGTGAAGATGTTGATGAGTACGGAAAATGGGGCGATTATTGCATCCCATGAATATAACTCCTTACCTATCATAATATGTGGATTAAACTTCCCGGAGAACCTCTTCATACTCCCTCTGGTGGAATTTGATGCAATTCTTGGCATGGATTGGATTTCCTTATATAGATCCAACATAAATTGTCGTGAAAGGTAAATCACTCTCCATGTGAAGAATCGACCCCCGATTCTTTACAAGTGCAAGGAGGAAGATGAATATTCGTTAGCTCCATCATATTAAGTGTGGATATTACTGCCCTATGAGCACATGTATCTGGATGAGATGATTGAGTCCAAGGAAGAAACCATCCTTAAAGACATGCCTGTTGTGAGGGAATTCACTGAAGTGTTTCCCGAGGAATTTCCTGTTCTTCCTCTCAGAAGAGATATTGAATTCTCAATTGAAATTATACTGGGGGCATTTCCAATATCCAAAACTCCATACAGAATGGCTGTTGTGGATCTTGAAGAGCTGAAGAAACAACTACAGGAGAATCTGGATAAAGGGTTTATATGCCCAAGTGCTTCACCATGGGGTGCACCATTCCTCTTCGTCGAGAAGAAGGATGGGTCAATGCACCTTTGCATTGATTATCGCGAGCTCAACAAAATCACGATAAAGAACAAGTATCCTCTCCCATGAATTGATGACTTGTTTGATTAGCTGCGTGGAGAACAATACTTCTCCAAGGTAGATTTGCGGTCAGGATATTATCAAGTAAGGGTGAAGAAGTAAGATATCCCCAAGACTACTTTTCGTACAAGATACAGTCACTATGAATTCATAGTAATGCCTTTCGGACTCACTAATTCTCCAGCATTATTCATGGACTTGATGAATATATTATTTAGAGATTACCTCAACAAATTTGTGGTAGTCTTTATAGATGATATTTTGATATACTCCAAAACCAAGGAGGATCATGAGGAGCATCTAAGAACTATACTAAAGACCTTGCGGAAGGAGAATCTCTATGCCAAGTACAGTAAGTGTGAGTTCTTGTTCAATGAGGTATCATTATTAGGCCATATCATCACAAGCAGTGGGATATCTATGGATCCCTCCAAAACAGATGCAATTGAGGGATGGCTGAGGCCAGCATCGGTAACAGATATATGTAGCTTCTTGGGGTTAGCTGGATATTATCGACAATTTGTGAGAAATTTCTCATGATTGTCCAACCCTCTTATCAAGCTAACTCATAAGGGAGTAAAGTTTTCTTGGAATTATGAATGCGAAGAAAGATTCAAGGAGTTGAAAAGGAGGCTTATCACTGCGTCTGTGCTCACATTACCCACAAGTGGATAATTTTTTGTGGTATTCAGTGATGCTTCGAATAAGGGCATGGGATGTATATTGATGCAAAATGACAAAGTAATTACCTATTCTTCAAGTTAATTGAAATTTCATGAATAGAAATATCCAACACATGACCTCGAGCTGGCTGTAGTGATCTTCGCTTTGAAAATTTGGTGGCATTATCTCTTTGGGGAGAAGTGTGAAATATATATGGACCACAAAAGCCTCAAGTATATATTCACACATAAAGAGTTGAATATGAACCAACAAATATTTTTACATCTGATCAAAGACTATGACTTATAAATCCATTACCACCCTGGGAAAGTGAACAAGGTGGAAGATGCTCTAAGTAGAAAGGACCCAGCAATTCTATCATTGATGAGAATTGAAAAGGATCCAATCTTCTTAGATTTGATGAGGATGGACATGGGAATCATAAAGAAGGGAACATCATTAATCCTTTCACAAATGATTGCTCAACCGTCACTTTTAGAAAGGTTAAAGGATTCTCAAAAGGATGATGTGGGAATTCAGGAAAAATTGGAAGCTATCGGAAAAGAGAAATCCTCAAAGTTTAATGTTAATGAAGAAGTAATTGTGAGATTTTGGAAAAGACTATGTATTCCATCAAGTCCAGAGATGAAGAAGGAACTTTTGGATTATGCACATAGTTCAAATTTATCTATTCACCTAGGAAACACAAAGATGTATCGAGATCTCTGAGATCATTATTGGTGGGATAATATGAAGAAGGTGATCGTTGAATATACATAAAAGTGCCTGGTGTGTCAGCAAGTGAAGGCAGAGAGGCGGAAGTCTAAGGGGATGATGAAACCATTTCCTATACCAGAATAGAAATGGGAGGACATCACCATGGACTTTGTCACCGGACTTCCAAAGACATCCAAAGGCAACAATTCAATCTGGGTTTTTGTGGATCGTCTTACAAATTCTGCACACTTCATTGCTATTTGGGAGGATTTCTCATTGGATAAACTGGAACAGATATATATCAGGGAAGTGGTAAGGCTGCATGGAGTACCACTATCTATTGTGTCTGATCGAGATCCAAGATTCACCTATAAGTTTTGGAAGAGTCTTCAACATGCTCTGAATACTGAACCGAACTTCAGTACGGCTTATCATCCTCAAACTGATGGCCAATCAGAGCGGACTATCCAAACACTAGAGGACATGTTGAGAGCATGCTCAATGGACTTTAAAGTAGGATGGGATCAAGATCTTCCTCTGATTGAGTTCTCTTATAATAACAGTTTCCACTCAAGCATCCAAATGGCACCATATTAATCCCTTTATGGGAAAAGGTGTAGAACACCAGCATGTTGGGATGAGGTCGGTGAGCGTAAGTTGCTTGGACCAGAAATGGTCGAAGAAATGGTGGAGAAGGTGAAAACCATTCAGCATCATATCAAGGAAGCCCAGAGTCGACATAAGAGTTATGCAGATAACCGTCGACGAGACCTTGAGTTTAAAGTTGGAGACAGGGTATTTTTACACATATCTCTATGGAAGAAGGTCATGAGGTTTGGAAAGAAAGGGAAGTTAAGTCCAAGGTACACTGGCCCCTTCGAGATTCTTGATCGTGTCGGGGTTGTGGCCTATCAACTAGAACTTCCACCTACCATGGACAAAGTACATGATGTATTTCATGTATCCCTCTTAAGGAAGTACATACCGGAACCTTCACATTTACTCTCTTCAGAGGTGGTACAGTTAGAGGATGATCTATCTTATGAGGAGAAACCTGTGAAGATCTTAGATCGTAGAGAAAAAGTTCTACGAAATAAGACAATGCCCCTAGTCAAGGTGTTTTGGTGAAACCAAAAGTTTGAAGAAGCAATGTGGGAATCGAAGAAAGTGATGAAGCAGAGTTACCCTCATTTGTTTTAGTGTGGAAAAAGGAAATTTCAAGGGCAAAATTTCTTAAGGGTGGAAGATTGCAACGACCCAAACATTCATTAATGGAAATCCCTCTTGATCTAATTAAATGTCTCTTTATGTAAAATGTTTATATAAAATGTCAACTTCTTTGGTTTTATGTTAATAATTGTGACCGTTGCTGATATATTCATTAAACAATGATCACATGATTAGTATAAATATAGGTCTTTAACGAATCCAATTTACTCAGACAAGGGAAGCGATGGCCTCATCTAGTAGATGTGCCCCATAGGAAGCCCATTTGTCGGAACTCAGAAAAGAGGTGGCGTCATTGGGATTCTCTCTTAACCAAGACCAAGCCAAGATTCAATAGGTTAAGCTTGAGTGGGACCGCCTATGAGAGAAGTGGAAGTTGATAGAGATTACCACCTGAGCAATGTTATCCGAGCCACCCCAAGAGTCGGTCACCATCGCATACCTTACCCTTTGGTCTTATGTAGGTGCTATAAGGGGTTATATAACAAGACCTTATCACTATGGTTATGTACTTTATTTTTTTATATAATAATGAATATACTTTCATTTTATTATTGTTACCTTGTAGATGGTTTTTAAAGCACAAATGGTATTTTTAGTTAATATTCAACTAAGAAATCTATTTTGATGAATTAATGGATTTTTGAATTAAATAATATTTTAATAAAATATTATTATTATTATTCAATTAATTTTTATTAAATATAAATGATTTTCTAATTTTATGAATGCAATCGTAATTTTTATTAAGGTTTGAAATCCATTTTTGTCAAAACCCGTGAATTTTCGATAAATGTCGGTTTCTATTTTAAAAGTAAAAATTAAAATATTTAGAAAATTATTTAGATAAAATAAATATTATTTCTGGAATCAGGACGTCAAAATTATCCAATGGTGAATTTTTCATAATTTTCTGAGACGGTCAAATTTTTGAGTAAAAATTAAATACCGTTTAAATATATAATGTGTTTTATGACATCATAATGACCCAATAGTGATGTAATAAAATACTATAAGACTTATTTTCGGCCAATATATGTTTTACCATTAAAATAATGTGATTTTGGATTTGTTTTACTTATTTTACAAAGCATTAATGGACCCTTCAAGGCTTATTAAACATCTTGTCTTTTTAAATTGTTTTCCTTGGGAGTGTGACTCACCTCCACATAAGAAACCCCATTATTTTAAGAATTTTGAACTTTTTACTTATAAAATATTGTTTTACACTCCCCTTTGGAAAAAACTGTGGGCAAAAACCATGGGTTGGTTTGTTGTTTGAATTAGTTTAATGTGAGGTGTCCCAACCCTAAATAATAAAGAATTCCCTCACCTTTCCTATATAAACTCACCCAAGATCCCACTTTATCCTCACTCAAAGCCTTTTGAGTTCGTACAAACTCTACCCTAATTTCCCTAGAATCCTCCAAAGGTTCCCCAAGCTCCCAAGAAGCCTCTCTCAATCCTCTCTCAAGCCTTTGGAAGCACACTTCCAAGTAAGGGTTTTTTCTTCCTTCTCATTTTGTCCAATTTTCTTTAAGTTGTTATGCCTTTTTAATTTTAATTATAAATGTTGGGTATGGTTTCAAACCTATCCCATACTTACCTATTTATGTTTGAATGTTTGGAGACCCCTTTCTCTCTCATTAAATGCCTCCTATGTACATCTGTTACTATGCTGAAATTCTGAAAGGAATTTCCCTCTTCTCATTTACATTCAAGAAATTCTTTTGTATCATGAATCTAAATTTCATTACAATTGTTGGGACATGTATCTATATGACCCCCTTACTGTCCATTTCATGTAAATATGATGAGATACTCCTTTCTCTCTCATCAACCATTTTTATGAATTCTTACGTCACGTCGTTACGCTGCCGAAATTGCACCAATTTTCCAAGCCAATGTCATTGTGTAGTGAATACCATGCCCATTTCTCTATCAAGGGTATTCACCTTTATGCACATTTACTTATTGATTATAAATTTTCATGTATTAATTCCACATTCCTTTTTCATTGAATAAATGATGATGTTTTATGAATCCATGTTATATGATCCATGTGGCACACTTATGCATGAAACGAAATGTTTAAGAAGGGTGCGCCCTTATAGCGCTCCAACGCATTGGGTAAAGTATAGTATCACGATACGTCATGTGCAATGGGTGTTGACTCATACTAACTCAAGTGCAATAAGTTTTTACTCATGCTTCATGTGCAATGAGGATTTACTTATGCTTTGTGTGCAATGAGCCTTGGCTCATGCTAATTCCATGTTAAGTGTCGTTGCCACATTTCGATGTTATGATTATCATGCTTTATCATGCCTTTATGTTTATGTTTCTCTTGTGCTCTATTGATATTCCTATTTTCTAACATGTATTGTATTCCTCATTTTATTCCATGATTATTCCCTTGCTGGGATTTATAGCTCACCCTTTTCTTATGCATGTCCTCAGGTTATCCCATGCAATGATAAGTACGAGGAAATGTAGTGGTCATGTAAAGGAAGTTTTCAATAAAGATGTTGTATTTAATGTTTTAAGTTGTTATGTAATGTTCCTAAGCCCCAAAGACACTAGACCTCTCGATCTTCCATGTTGTATCAAGTGAAGGTTTTATGTAATAAATCAGGTTTAAGTTTGTATTAAAATTAGGGTTGTCATAGTGATCCACACGTGTACCACGTATCTCTGGACGTCGCCAAAGGAATCTCTGGGTGCTAGTGTAGAGAAGCCTTTGCTTGCATTTTCCACCTTAGATCACCTTGATCCGATGGAGGAGGATCTCTCTCGGTCTTGAGAGTATTCTTGGAGGAAGGAGTTCTTTCGTCCTTGAGATAATTATCCAGAATTGTTGTGCACAACGATTAGAGAAAAGTGTTGGGATTGTGAGGATATTTATAATCGGGTTTGAGGTTATAGAGTTATGACAATAAATAAATGTGTTACACGTTTTATTTATTTCATTAACTATTATTGAAAACCCCCATGTCAAAACATTAATTCCTTGACATGCTCTCACGCTGATTATAATAAATATCATTTAATAAAATGATATTATTTTATCAAAATACCAACTGGAAAAACTACATGGCCTATAATCATTAATACACGGCGTGTATTTGTTTTTCATTTCCTTTCCAAAATGAAAACTACATTGCGTGTACATTCAATGTATACGACATGTATATCTTGTTTTCATTTTATTCTTCCTCCAACATTAAACCAATTTAGGCTTTATTGAATAATTATTAAACCACATATGGGAATAATATTTATTCTACTTGAGATACTTGGATACACTTAGTGTGTAACCCTCTAGGCCTCTTTCTCATTAGCATTAGGCGGGCTTGCCTAAAGTCCAAGATTAATGTCTAGAAATGGGTCAAGTCACCCAAGAGAAAGAAGTTGACACCGCATTGACGTGTCACCTCATATGAATGCTTACCGTGTAATTTAATCCCTTTGTCTCAATATCTCATCAAGCAGGTTTCATGGAAGTATCATAAATTTATATGCTTGATCCGTCATTCTTTGACTTCCACAAATAAACCCGTCATGGCACCATGGCCTGGAATTTGGGCGACAGTTCTATTTCAATCAAAGGGCCCGAGATATCTACTTCCATAAATATGGAAGGGACAAATTCTTCCTCGACTTATCCATTAACAACATGTCATTCGTGACGCACCCAACATACCCTACTTCCCGCCAACTGTCTTCATGACGGTTTTAGTTAGAAAATCTAAGTGCACGAGTCATGACATGAGTTAATGATAATATTCTAGTCTAAGGACCATTACACACGCTTATAGATAGCAATTTCTGATGACACCAAGACATGAGGAATTACTACCGGCGGGTTTGTTCTCATAATCTCTCATCTTGAAGATTACCAAGTGTGAACTCCATGAGAGAGAGTCTCATCTTCTTACGAGTACTCACACATGACGATATGTATACTATGTGTCCTATCATAGTATGTCATCCAACCGTAGAACTTTATTTAAGAATATTGTTATAGCATTTCAAGGTTCTCATCATAACAAGGATCTTCCATGACCTTATTAATACAACAAATATTCCATGACATTATTATATTAAAGTCATGCAAAACAATGAACAATATATAATAAGTGTACATTCATGTAATCAAAGTATAAATAGTTGGTTCTCAGGACACCAACTCTAACAGCATGCACATAGACTTGCATTTTTCAGTGGTGGCCCTTGAAAAAAGCAAGCAATCATCGACAAAGAAGAGATGGAAAATGGGTGGAATTTTCCTGCATAATTTTTCCACATGAAAACAATTGTGATTAGGCGCCACTAAAATTAAATTAGAGAAAACATCATCCCTCAGAATAAAAAGGAAAGGGGAGAGAGGCCCCCCTGATGAAGCCCCAAGGGGCAAAATCATGAGAAAATGTGTCATTGGTGTTGATAAAAGGCCCCTTTATCAGTGTTTCTTATCAGCGCTTATAAAAGTCCCCTTTATCGCCGCTTTTTGCAAATGCTGATAAAAGTTCTATTTATTAGCGCTGATAAATGTGACTTTTATCAGGGGGGTTTTTTAGTGCTCATAAAGGTGGTCTTTATCAGCACTTTTATCTAGCACTGATAAAGGTTGGCGCTATATAAACTTTCAAATCATTCTTGTATTATGACAATGTTATAAAAGTGACATTATTTGAAAAATTGATATTTTTCACTATTCATCCAAAAATTCAATTTTTTCAGAAAAATATCAAAAATTCATCATAAACTAATTTTGGGGTTTTTTTATAAATGGGTTTTTTGAAAAAAAAAAAGGGATAGGATTAAAAACATTTTTAAAAATGGGCCTGGAGATGCGGGAACCTCGTTCACGCATCACCGATCCTAGGAAGATGCGTGAATGGGGTTTAGGAATCATAGGCGCGCTGAAAGATGCATGAACCACATTCACACATCCTACAAAAACTTTTAATTTTTTATACTATTTTTTTAATTTTTATTTTTATTTTGTTTTTTTTATTTATATATATATAAACAAAGCATAAAAATTCAGCAGAATTTATCTGCTATTTAATATCCAGCAGTACTGTCATTACAACAGTCTGGATTCTGACAGAAACCCTCATCCAGAACTCTCATTTATAAGAGAGCAAGCCTAGGAAATCATTCTGCATTTCTGATGTGGGATTCTATTTCAAGTATGTGTCTTTGAAAGACTATAAAATAAAAACTATAAGACCAATATAAATGAAACTTAAAACGTGGATTAAACGTATAAGAAATAGTTGAAAATAAAAAGAATTTTGTAAAAAAGGTTGATGAATAATAATTTATAAGCTTTCAAAACCACCAACTTGAAACTTAAAAATGTTTCAAGTACGTGTCTTTGAAAGACTATAAAATACAAACTATAAGACCAATATGAATGAAACTTAAAATATGGATTAAACATATAAAAAATAGTTGAAAATAAAAAGAATTTCGTAAAAAATGTTGACGAAAAATAATTTATAAGCTTTCAAATCCACCAACTTGAAACTTAAAAATGTTTCAAGTATGTGGCTTTGAAAGCCTATAAAATAAAAACTATAAGACCAATATAAATGAAAATTAAAACATTGATTAAACATATAATAAATAGTTAATAATTAATTAGTTAATTAGTAAAATAATTATTAATTATATAATTATTAGTTAATTATTAATATCAATATTAATTATATAATAATTAATTAGTAGTATAATTATTAATTATATAGTAATTATTTAGTAATATAATTATTAATTATATAATAATTCATTAGTTAATTTTTAATGTAATTATTAATTATATAATAATTAATTAGTTAATTAGCAATATAATTATTAATTATATAATAATTAAGTATTTAATTAGTAATATAATTATTAATTATATAATAATTCATTAGTTAATTAGTAAATTAGTAATATAATAAATAATTATAATTATTAGTTATTAATTATTAATAATTAATTATATAATAATTGATTAGTTAACTTGCAATATAATTATTAATTATATATTAATTAATTAATTAATTAGTAATATAATTTTTAATTATAATTGTAATTATTAATTATATAATTAATAAATATATTACTAATTACTAATTAATTATTATATAATTAATAATTAATAATTATAATTAATAATTATATTACTAATTAACTAATTAATTATTATATAATTAATTTTTAATAATTAATAATTATAATTAATAATTATATTAATAATTATAATTAATAATTATATAAATAATTATAATTAATAATTATATAAATAATTATAATTAATAATTATATAAATAATAATAATTAATAATTATGTTACTAATTAACTAATTATTTATTATATAATTAATAATTATATTACTAATTAACTAATTAATTATTATATAATTAATAATTAATAATTAAAAATTAAAAATTATAATGAATAATTATAATTAATAATTATATTACTAATTAACTAATTAATTATTGTACAATTAATAATTACTAATTATAAATAGTAATTATATTACTAATTATAATTAATAATTACATTACTAATTAACTAATTAAGTAATATATAATTAATAATTAATAATTAATAATTATAATTAATAATTATATTATTAATTAATTATTATGTAATTAATACTTATATTACTAATTAACAAATTAATTATTATATAATTATATTATTAATTAACTAATTAATTATTTTATATTAGTAATTAATAATTATAATTAATAATTATATTACTAATTAACTAATTAATTATTATATAATTAATAATTACTAATTATAATTAATAATCATATTACTAATTATAATGAATAATGATATAACTACTTAAATAATTAATTATTATATAATTAATAATTATATTACTAATTAACTAATTAATTATTATATAATTAATAATTATAATGAATAATTATAATTACTAATTATATTACTAATTATTTATTTATTTATTTTATAATTAATAATTGTATTACAAATTAACTAATTAATTATTATATAATAAATAATTAATTGATTAGTAATTAATAAATATATTACTAATTAACTAATTAATTATCAATTAATAATTATATTACTAATTAACTGATTAATTATTATATAATTATATTACTAATTAACTAATTAATTATTGTATATTGTTAATTAATAATTAATAATTAATTATTAATTATTATATTAATTATTAACTAATTAATAATTATATTACTAATTAACTAATTATTTATTAACTATTTCTTATATGTTTAATTCATGTTTTAAATTTCATTTATATTGGTCTTATTGTTCGTATTTTGTAGTCTTTCAATGTCACGTACTTGAAACATTTTTAAGTTTCAAGTTGGTGGTTTTGAAAGCTTATAAATTATTTTTCATCAATATTTTTTACGAAATTATTTTTTTCAACTATTTCTTATATGTTTAATCCATGTTTTAGGTTTCATTTATATTGGTCTTATAGTTTGTATTTTATAGTCTTTCAAAATCACGTACTTAAAATATTTTTAAGTTTCAAGTTGGTGGTCTTGAAAGCTTATAAATTATTATTCATCAACCTTTTTTACAAATTTATTTTTATTTTCAACTATTTCTTATATGTTTAATCCATATTTTAAGTTTCATTCATATTGGTCTTATAATTTGTATTTGAATATCTTTCAAAGACACGTACTTGAAACATTTTTAAGTTTCAAGTTGGTGGTTTTGAAAGCTTATAAATTATTATTAATTAACATTTTTTATGAAATTCTTTTTATTTTCAACTATTTCTTATATGTTTAATATATTTTTTAAGTTTCATTTATATTGGTCTTATAGTTTGTATTGTATAGTATTTCAAAGTCATGTACTTGAAACTAGGGGTGTCCAGACCCGACCCAACCCGATGGACCCAACCTGACCCGACCGGGTTGGGTCGGGTTGGGTCGGGTTGGGTCGGGTTGGGTCGGGTTAAAAATTTATATTCACGGGTCGGGTTGGGTCAGCTTGATCCATGGTCGGGTTGGGTCGGGTCACGGGTTGGGAAAAAAATGACCCAACCCGACCCAACAGACCCGACATCTTCACTCCAGTAGCGTGCGTCGCCCTGCTTAGCCCCCGTCGCCTGGTTTTTTTCTCATGGGAAGCAAGCGAAACCATGATTCCCACCCTCGTTGCCTCGCTATGATTCCCACCCCCTGTCGTATCGCCTGGGATCTCCACCCTCGTCGCCTCGCCGTGATACCCACCCCCTGTCGCATTGTCGTAATATCGTACCCCTGTCAACTCACCGGCGATCCCCACCCCCTATCAACTCTCAGTGATCTCCACTCCATCCCCCGTCGCGTCGTCGATGATCCCCAGCCCCTGTCGCATCGCCACGATCTCCATCCCTCGTCGCCTCGCCGGTGATCCCCCCCATCGCCAAGCCGGTGATCCCCACCCCTCGTTGCCTCGTTGCGATCTCCATCTCCACCCCTTGTCACGTCGCCGACGATCCCCACCCCCCGTCACCTCTCTGCGATCTCCACACTCCATCCCCCGTCGTATCACCGATGATCCCCATCCCCCGTTGCCTCGTTGCAAACACCATTCCTCGTTGCCTCGCTGCAAACGTCATCCCTTATCGCCTCACTGCGATCGTCATCCCCTATCGCCTCACCGGTGATCCCCATCCCCTGTCGCCTTGCCCGAGATCCCCGCCCTCATTGCCTTGCTGGTGGTGGCAGTGGCATGGAATGAAGACCAAGCTCGCAGGAAGGAGGAGAAGTCACCGCGTTGGGATGATCAGGGAGCTGGTTCGATTCGACTTACAAAGATCAGCGTCAATTTTTTTTTTGCCAGTAACCCAAACAAGCTGACCCGACCCGACCCGACCCAAGCTTTTTTTATTGGGTCGGGTCCAAAAACCCCCCCAACCCGACCCAACCCGACCCATGGACACCCCTACTTGAAACATAATCTCACATCGGAAATGTAGAATCTTCTGCGCATGAAAGGGACAACCTGAATCCCAAATCGAAAATGCAGAATGATTTTCAGGGTAAGCCCTCTTATAAAAGAGAGCCATGAGTAAGGATTTCTGTCAGAATCCAGACTGTTGTAATTACAGTACTGTTGGATATTAAATATCAGATAAATTCTGCTGAAATTTTTTGTTTTATTTATATATATATAAACAAAACAAAAAATAATAATAATAATTTTAAAAATTTTAAAAAAAAAATTAAAACTTTTTGTAGGATGCGTGAACGTGGTTCATGCATCCTTCATAAAGTTTACAAAGGATGCGTAAACCCGATTCATACTTCCTGGAGAAGGATGATGCATGAACGGGGTCCACGCATCTCCGGACCCATTTTTAAAAATAGTTGGAACCCTATCCCTTTTCGATAAAAAAATATTCAAAAAACCCATTTATAAAAAAACCCTAATTTTGACATATTTAATTCAAAAATTAAGTTCATGCTACAAATTTCTAAAATTTATAAATTTATTTTTTAAATGAAAATAAAAAATATAAAGACAAACTCTTTTTTATTGAAAATTGACGTTTCTAAGTTTTTTAATATGATTTCATATCAATTTATAATTTAAAGAATGTTAATGTATTAGTTCATATATGTCACACCCATGACTTATTTTAAATGTATTTTTCATTTAATTTCTATTCTTGCTTTTTTTTGGGGGTTTCCCATCATTTTTTTAGGAATGAGTGAGTTTTCATGATTTGGGCCAAACCGTGAGCCCATTTCCAGATTTAAAAACCAATTTTGTTTCTTTTATAACTCTTTCATTTTTCAATATTTTACACTCATTCCACTTCCAAAATGGTCTCCCCTGACCTATTAACATCACCGTACTAATTTAGACCATTTAGGTATAAGGACCCAGCCTTATTACATACATAATCTTGAGTTTAGTCAAGAAAACACTTCCTTTTTACATTGAGGATCTTTTCAAGTTTAGAGCTTTAGAGAATTGGTACAAAACATCCATAACATTACACATTGTTACAGGGTGGATACCATAAAAACAGTTTCCATTTTTCTCAAAATGTAAAACATTAAAACTTAAAACAAGACTCCTTGACAATTCTTCAACATTTAATGTGTCTTCCTTCCTTGTATTACACATCCATTAACCTGTGAAAAATCTTTTAAAAACTTGGGATGAGCACAAAAGCTCAGTAAGGGATTAAAAATGAAGGAAAGAGCACATTAGTCCATGAATACTCGTAACGTATGAAAACATTTTCAAAAGACATGCTTTTCACCCATATATACTTACTTCGTGTAA
The DNA here is from genome assembly GCA_963277665.1 of Viscum album. Taxonomy (NCBI): domain Eukaryota; kingdom Viridiplantae; phylum Streptophyta; class Magnoliopsida; order Santalales; family Viscaceae; genus Viscum; species Viscum album. The sequence goes on from OY728160.1 coordinate 449,972,148, forward strand.
CATGATATTTACACAAGATCCACACAGACATGAGAACATAAATATAATCATAAAGGTATCTTGGGGCATTACTTACATAATCTTTTAACCATTCATGGCTACCTTATAATTTGTAACCCTCACGGCTACCTTACTTTGTGTAATCATCGCAGTTACACTTGGAGTAACCATATGGCCGACCTCCAACTTACTCATACCCAATGCATTAGAGGGAAATATAGGTCCCATCCTTCATCATAAATAATTCCCAAGAACCAAAACATAATCATACAACATGAATAATTCCATAAAAACATTGCTTTGGAATTTCGTAAAACCGAATTTAAAAAGAGGATTTTTAAAGAAAATCCCCTTATAAATATCATACAATTAAATAGAGAATTAATAGGGTGGATGGAGTATGTATATATACTGTAAATACATATAATTAAACATAATATAAATAGAACCCATCACACAACAATTTAAATAGCACATAAATAATGAAGTAGAAGGTTAACCCAAAGAATGGAAATCGGGTTAAGAATTCACTTACCTCGGGTTTGTCTTACTTCCAACTTGTTTAAACCTTCTGTATAATGGTTAAAATAGTGTTATTAATATTTTAAAGAAACATGTTCATGTTGATAACATATTATATGATCATTTAATAACATCTTTTCACCCTTAATTGTTAGTATTTTTCCCCTTGCACTGTTTTTGGTTGAATTCTTTACATGATTTCTATGATTGGTTCATGGTGGACATTCTTGTCGATTGGAAGTGAAACTCCAGAATTGGAATGGAGTAGTATTTTTATATATCCAGTAACATAAATTATTCCATTTATCATTTTGAATTCTTACATGAAGATTATTCATAAGTTAGAACATTAATGATGTTCGTTTAGATCCATTTGGTGGTTCTTTGATAATAACAACCTTGTTTTTTCTTATAAATTATAACCATGAGTACAAAATAATTATAGAACCATGGGTAAGTCATAAAACATGTTTATAATTTGGTTCAACCATATAAATGGTTTCATGACCATACTTGAAAGAATTAATGGATTTTGAAATCACATCGTCCACGATGTCGGTAATTCGACACAAACAGACAATGTTTTTTTATTCTTTAAATAAATGGGAGAGGAGAAGAATAAAGATGAGTAATTTTTCATAAACATGATAAAATCCAGATTATACATGATTTTTGGAGAATTCATGCCTCTTGGGTAAGGAGATATGAAGAAATAATAAGGAACTCAAAATAAAAGATAAATTGTGAAATCGCTTACAAAAATTCGGCAGCCTAACGGCTACGCAACATGGTTTTAGAAAATATTAAAAAGAGAGGAGACAAGGGTCACCCATTCAGAAATGAATCATAATATAGAGAAGATAAAGAATAAGAAGGAAATAAGAACATGGTATAGAAACTTGAAAATTATACCACATAAAAGAGAATTTGAAAGGAAAAAGAAAGAAATTGAGAATTTTCTTACCTTGTAGAGTAACCCTTAGAACTTGAAGGTTGGGACCTTGGGGGCTTAAGGAAAGCTTGGGAGGACTAATATGGAGGTAAGGAGGCCAGATCTTAATTGAGGGAGAATTGGGAATGAATTCAATGAAGGGAAGAGTTGGTATTTATAGGAAAAGTGAGGGATTATTTTAATAATTTTCAAGGGACACCTCATGGGTGGTATTTTCTCATGGTATAAGACACTTAGGAAACCTCACATCTTATCTAACTATACACAAATCGGCCATATTTATGACATCATTATTATATCATTAATGATGTCATTAACACGCCGAAACTAAAAACTGTATTTTTTACTATTCACTGAAAAATCAAATGTTTCAGAAAAATTCCCAAAATTCACCCTAACCATTTATCGACGTGTAGATTTCAAAAATGAAGTCCATTTTTTAAAAATAATTTTCTAAATATTATTAATTTAATATTTAAATAAAATCATACTTAATTCAAAAATTAACAGTTCTAATTCTACAACTACTTCTTTATCACAATGAAAAATTAACCAAGATGTTATTATCTTCTAGCCTTAGGAAAATAAAATAATAATAAAATTTACTATTCATTAGGGTCATATTACTATTCATTAGGGTATGTTACTATTCAACAAAAAATAAGTTGGTTCCAATAGACTCCAAATAACATACTGAACACAATTGTAGATGATAGTTTCTTGAAATTCAAAACATAGAAGTGGAAAAATTATGTTAAAAGGATAGTTATAAATATCTACTTAAAACAAAGTTCCATGCATTTATATTTATTTTTAGAAAAACTTGGGGTGTTACATTAGGAATCCATAATCATGGGGGATTTGGGTTTTTAAGGAATTGGGCCAGCCCGAAAGCCCATTTCCAGTTTTAAAAATAATTTTTTTATTTAATAAAATATTCATTTTTTACTCTTTTTCGGCGATTCCACCTCCCACTCGAACCCAACATCCCTAGGCATGACCTCGGCTTCGCTTCTCCATCTTTGGAGCTCATTTTCATCGTGGATTAGGGCAAATCCTCTCAAGCTTTCTCAAATCGTCCTGATTTGAATAGGTAATTTGTTTCTATCATAACTCCTTCATTTATCACTCTTTTTCCCCCATTTAAGTTCCAACATGACCTCCTCATCCTTGTTCGAACCTCACTTGAATTTTTGGCTATTTGGAAATTCATCTACCGGTGTATTTTGGGAGATTTCTTCAAGATCACTCAAGTAAGTGGGTTTCCATCCTTCTCGCTTCCATTTGCTTAGGGTTTCTTCCCTTATTCTTGAAGTTCCTAATATCCAGAAAGTAGGGTTTTGAAATTAGGGTTTGATCTTTTGTTTCATGGTCTAAAGTTCTGGTTTTAGGTCTGTTTTAACTCCTTTGTGGTGCGGAGGTGGTGCGATTGAACTTTCGCACAAAGATTTAAGGTTTTTGACACTTGTGGTAGGTGATTCCATTATGTATGCAATCCTTGTGACTTAGCTTGCTGTGTTTATAGTATTTTCATGTTTATCTCATTTGATTATTGCTTCGAAAATTGGTTTGGGTGGTATTTGTAATGCAAATGAATTTTTAGTGCCATTTTTATGTGAAATTGGGGGGTTTTCATAGAAATCTATTGTTGGTTCATTTGGGGCTACCCTATAATTACTTGGTTGATTTTATTGAAGTGTATTAGGGCTGAAAATATTGTTTTGAATGTTTATATCCTTTGGTTGTTGCTGTGAAAATGTGTTTTAATGGTGTTTGTGAAAGCATGAATTTTTAAGTGACGTGTTTGTGTGAAAATGGAGGTTTTATAAAGATATCACTTCATGGTTTATATAGGGCTGCCCAAAAACTGATTTGTTGGTTTCGTTGAAAGGTATTGGGCTTCCATTTATGTTTTGGTGACTTTTGAGTGTGCACATGGTGTGCAAAGTGGAGATTTCAAGGAGTTTTGGGTGCAAAACAATGCGGGATTTTGAGAAGTTGTTTTATTGAAAATCAAATTCTTTTGTTGTGTGTTTTAAGTGGTATAAAGTGTGTATAGCTATTGTATTGTTTGTATGTGATCAGTAGTGGTGTTTTATATGCAAAGAGATTTATGTGGCATGCTAAAAAAATTGAACACAAAGGGGGGAGCCCGAGTACCTAGGTGGGCGGATATGTACTAGTACGGCTAGTGATTCAGATGGGTTCTGTCCATGTTTCACTGAGCAAATGGATAATGACAAATCTAACTAACTATGTGGATGACATTTGAGGACCACTAGGTTATGAGTATGTTTCCTACTAGTGGCCCGTGCACGGGAAAGGATTGTGACTTGGATACTTTACATCAAGGTATGAGGTACATAGGGCCCGAGACTATCTTGTGCCTAGGGGTGTTCTCGATTTTGGTGCTCATTGGATTTGTGGTATTTACCCTTGTCTTAGGGTGTGTTTGGATGTAATTTACAGTAGCTAACATGTCTTATTTAAATGTGTTAACAATCTGAAAGGTTTAGTTTGAAAACTGTTTTCAATTGAAAGTTTCATTTCTTGAATTTATTGTCGGTTTTCCTCACATATTAAAATTGTCTCCTTTTTCATCTTGTATTGCGTACTATTTGGAATCTTTGGGTGGTATCATATTGGGTTTAGGCTCACACCCTACTTACACTCATTGGGTGTAAGTAGACTTGATTATGTTTGACACAGGAAAAGGTAAAGCCTCGGGTGAAGGCGGTTTGGGTTGTTAGTCCCCTCCTATGGTGTGGTGTTGTGAAGACGACTCAGGGGTGATGACCCCTTGTCGTGTGGAGTCTTTGTGGTTGTTTTGCTACTGTTTTAATTTATATTTGGACCTCTTGTACTTTATTTAAAACCATGTATTCAGATCTGGATTTTTCATAAGTATTGTTTGACATGAAAAATTCATATTCATATTGTTGATTGTTTTTAAGGTTTTATTCTTTCATACTCGGGTAAATCATTCTTAAACCTAATTTATTGATACTCAGGCACTTGTGCCAGCCCGTGGGGATAGGGAACGCCCTTCGGGCCTTATCATGGGCTGAATTTGGTGCTGGTATTAGTGGCGAACAGATTCGGTTCGTGACAATATATAATAATATTTTAAAAGTGGTCAATTTAATTTATTAGGATAAAATATATAACACTTTAAAAATAGTTATTTGAGAAGAACAATCCTTTTTAATATTAAATTATATCAGTAATTTATCCTTTAAATGTAAGTAGTTTTAGTTGAGTAGTATCTTTTTATTTACCAGATGTTTTATTGTTCTTATAATTTTTTTAATAATTCATCTATTATGTCGCGGTGCGTTTTAGTTCAGTGTTGCATAAGTCATCAAACACATTAGATTTATTTAAATAAAAAATATATATTAAAATCTTGAAGAGTTATATTCAAGCTAGGTAAGACTAATTTGTGGAGGTGTGTAAATGTATTTAGGTATTTATGGTAATTAAATGTTTACGACGAGTCAATGGTCAAAGGTTTGCTCGGAACAATTAGTTGACTTGCATTTATGTTCCACATATCTATCTTCATCTATAAATTTAACAACCATACCTCACTTAGAGGAATAGATTCTGAGATTCTCATTCCACATTAGTATATAAACATTATGTCAAGTATTTGTAAGTTCAACTTTTTAATGTGATAGCTTATGTTTGAACTAAGTGACAAAACCTATAACTATACAACTCTTCAATGCATTGATTTGTCTCGTGAGAAACTAAGATACAATAATAAGAATGTCCAAACCATTTTAGTTATGTTGTCCCCGCACGAATCATTAGCTGTGAGTTTATGATATTTGACATTATGTACTCTATAATCATGCGATGTTTCATGTTTTTATCTAGCATTATACTAATCATTTGTTCTTATCATATTATTTATGTTGTGACCATGTTTTGATATATGTGATACTTCTTTGATACACTAATTCTCATAGTCTTAATGTAAATTTAAAAACAAAAACAAAAACATATATGTACATATAAAAGAAAAATCAGAAGTTTTGGACGATAATGAACATTAATAGTTCCTCATAAATGATTTTGAATATAACAAATTGAACATATGAATTGTAAGCATTCATATACGTTTTGATGACAATTATAAAAAATTAGGTACAACCGCAAAAGCGGCACACGACAAAAAGAAGAAAATTACATTAAATCGCAATATCAGGGACTTACCTCACGACCTAACCCTCACTCAACAAACTCTTACCACCCCATCACCAATGGTGGTACATTTTAATGACAATTATAACATTATAAAAACATTTTTTATTATGATCTTTTCGGAATTTGACCATAAAATAAAGAGCCCAAAAAAAAAAAAAAACATAATTAACGAACTGAAGCCCATCAAGTCTAACGTCCGTTACAGCTTCGTGGAAGCACCGGAGTGGCTCGTAGTCCGCTCAGCACTAGCCTCGGACGCGGAACCTCTCCCTGACCTAACTCCATACCTTGGTCCCGGGATGAAACCTTTTTTATTTTCTTTTTGAACAGCCCTACGGCAGCGCGCCCGGTGTCCTCTCTGCCCGGTTCACTGTCGAGGACAAGGCGTTTGGATCCGAATGGGGGAGCACGGAAGCGAGGAGAAGTCGGCGGTCGATTCTGTGGAGGAGAAGACCTCCGAGAAGATCCAGCATGATTCCTCCTCTTCGTCGACGTCGTCGTCGTCATCGTCATCAGATTCCGATGACGACCGGCGCGTTTCTACGGACGAGTTGAAGTCGAAGGTGCTCAGGCTCTTTGGGAGGGAGAAGCCCGTGCACGAGGTTCTTGGCGGTGGAAAAGGTACTTACGAATCCCCTCTCGCTTTTTTTCCCTCATCCATTTGTTTTGGGGTCGGTATTTATATTAGAACACGATCGCAAACGCAACCTCTTCTTACATGATTCGGATACCATCGTACCAGGGTTTGGAGAATCAGACTTCCATTTCCTCACGATTCACCTTTGCTTTTATTGAACCGTCACCCAAACCAGGATCCATATATATATATATATATATTGATTTGATGATCTTATGGTTACTTCATGGCCTGTAATTAGGAACTAACAACAACCAACAACAAAAAAACCCTAAAACCCAATTAAATGGGGTTGGGTACATGGATCAAACAAGACTTAAGGGTTCTTTTAGGCATACCTCTACCTCCTTTAAAAATTGAATTTGTCTAAGTTTATCTGCATCTCTAGGACTTTTTCAAACATGCATCTTAATATAGTCTTTCTAACATGCATCTTAATATAGTCTAGTCATCTTCTCGGCAATAGGAACTAAGAAGCTCCATTGGAGTCCAATGGGTCCCATGACCAGACACCTCATAGCATATCTCTTGCTAACCTGTTTACATTGCCCGTATTGTCACTGTGGAAGGGGGTTCAGCATACCACAACTGTAGGTGTTCTATGATTAAACTCAGAAGAACGATAGAAATTTGGTATTGAGTTGAGAGCGAATGAGCGGATGCGATTCATAGAGTCTACAATCCCACCCTTTTCTCCACTGATTACACTATGAGAATCCAAATTTTTGGTAATATTTTTCTCTCGTTGGATTGTTTATTTGACACAATTTTTTAGGCTAGAGCTGTACAAACTAAATTTATGACATCCACAAACAGTGAACGTATCTCTTGGCTGTTGTGAGTACCAATTGAAATCATTTTCTACCCATTCATAGCTACATGCATGTATATATTCATGCATGTAGCTTGAAATCTTCAAGAGGATAGAGTGTTTCCCGCTTGTTGCAGTCTATTTTTCTGATTAAATCCAGACATTGTCCTCACGAGCAACTCAGAAAACCTGTTAGTGGATTGGAGTGTTGTTTTCAGATATTATGGTGAAATAATATGGTTATAGATGAAGATGGCAGAAATTCTGGCAATACCTGTGTTTATTCATGATTTATGCAATCTGGGTAGTTCGCATGGATGATTGACCTTGCTGTTTAAGCAGTCGAGTTCTTTAGACATAATGCTCATTATTAACTAATTATTGCCCAGACGATTTATTACCCATTGCTTAGATGCTTCAATCTTGTAGACGATAGATGAATTTGCTGAAGTAGTTATAAGATGTTTACCCATGATGCAGCTGCTGATATTATTTTATGGAGGGACAAGAAGGTTTCAGGTGGCTTGCTTGGCATGGCCTCTGCCATCTGGGTTCTCTTAGTGTTACTGGACTATCATTTGGTTGCCCTAGCCTGTCACATTTTGATACTCTGTTTGGCAATGCTTTTTCTGTGGTCCAATGCATCCGCTTTTATTACCAAGTAAGCTGTGAATGCTTTGCTTCCTTTACGTGCCTGCTTTAAAATATAATTTCATGCTTGTTTTACTGCCACCTTGTTATCAGGTCTCCCTCACACATTCCCCAAGTTGGGTTTCCGGAGAAACTGGTCCGAGAATTTGCCTCTGCTGTAACCATTGAAATCAACCATGGCTTGGATCTTTTGGAGCGCATAGCATGTGGGAGAGATCTGAAGAAGTTTGTTGCAGTGATATTTGGGCTGTGGGTGCTTTCTCTTCTGGGCAGCTGCTGCAGCTTCCTGACATTGGCCTATTTCGCCATTATTTTGGTGCTTTCTGTGCCGGTGCTTTACGAGCAACACAGCGACCAAGTGGACTCTTTTGGCGAGAGAGCTGTGGCCGAGTTTAAGAAGCAATATGCTGTGTTTGATGCCAAGGTTCTGAGCAAGATGCCCAGGGGGCTGGCCAGGGACAAGAAGATGGCTTAGAGTTTTTTATTTTTTTATTTTTGTTTTTGTTTTGTTGGGGTCTCAATTTTGTTTGCGGTTTTAAGTGTTTTTGTTTGACGGATGTAATCGACCTTATATAACGATCATGTAACTATATATTTTATATAACGATCATGTAACTATATATTTTATTGAACTGCTATTGATACTTGAATCTATGTCACAAACATGGAAACCATGTTAATTATCTTGAGACTGTCTTAAACATGGAAAGAGTCTAGTAACTGGATAAACATACACAACCTATAATCAAATTTTGAACATATCAAGGAATAACATAATATAAATATCCGTACAATGAATATCATTACCATGAACTTATGCAAAATAACACCTTTAAACAACAATATGCAAAATTAACATGCAAGACCACAAATATTTCATTACACAAATGTTGTGAGTATATTCATACACCAAATTCCAAGCAGTGACCCACAACTAGATTTTCAAAGATAAATGCATGCATAATTAAGTGTCCTTACTACCATCCAAACTTTCATCTCTGAACACACACCTTGAAATGCATGCGTGCACAACCCGATGCTATAAATATTCACTTGCTATAAAATAATGATGATCCACTTGTATGGGTTAAATGGGAATCCATACAACTGACATTCTTTGGGTAGCCCAACTTGGTTCAATCCCTCGTACCACAAATATGACAAAATCGAACTGATCATAATGAAATGCCCCCCCCCCTAAAAACCAACCACCTAGATGACCCAAGGAAATGCATGCATGACCCGATGATCGGGGCGCTCAAAGCCACCATCGCGTCAACGCGTGCCTCAGGATGCTGAAACACGCTGATTAAGGAACACTGACTTCGATGCACTGCATCCATTGAGGCCCCGTCGCCGCCATCTATCGCCGGTAAATCAAACAATCAGTACTCGAGCATTGTCAAAACTGCCGACCACCATCAGAACGCTAAACTCCACACAAGGAAGAAGAGTACCGGAAAACAACCATCAAAGAAACACCAAGACACCACAACCATCACCGAACTGAAATCAAAACCTAGCACTGCAAGCACAACCACCGAAACAACGACCATGCACACCAAACTCAACCACACCACCACACAACGTCGAGACCATTGGAGGCTATCACCCCGTTTAACAACGGGCTACCTCCAAGGAAGAAGATAATCTCGACACCCTATTCAAACAACTACCTTAAAAGTAGTTCGACGAGACCAGACCGAAGGATTGCATGAAGGAAGAAGAAGAAGAAAAATAATTGGGGGGCATGACCATCACACCGTAAGTCTTACTACTGATCCAAGAACGACAGGCAGGGGGCAAGAACACAACCCCCCTCCCCCCCAAAACAACAAACCCCGAAAGACCAAAGCTAAGAACAAAACATTACATCGTGATTGACTAGACATGGCCATCATTATTTCACCTCACATTGATGAATGTACATCACATCACACCATTTCATTATCATCATTTTCATTATTGAGCAAAGAACTATAACCCTTAGCAGGAGTAGTTATCATCAAGGTCACATTGCAGAAACCACATCACATCTGATATTCACTCATATCACCACGTTTGTACATCACATCCACATCCACAACTCTTGTTAAGTTTTATCATGTTGATAGGTACATGATATTCATTATTTTTATCATTTTTATTTATTTATTTTTTAAATCAATAAAATAAAGGAAATATAAAAGATAAAAATAATGAATATTATATACTTATCTAAAAATATTGCACACATAAAGCTTATATCACAGGAAGCAATATGGGCTATATTGCCTCCCACAAATGAGATATCATAGGAGGCAATATCATTGCAAGATGAGATATCACTAGATAATGTTTCTTCTATTGAACTATCATTATCTTCAGTTTAAACATTATGTGATATTATATTTAATGAATTATGATTGTCGAAGAGTATAATAATCACTTACAATGAATGAAACATACATAATAGCAGTATAACATGAACAACCAAGAGTTGGTCTAGCGTTTGAGAAATGCTTGAACTCGAGATGGCCCTTTCATTAATGGAGGAGGCCTATAAAAGGAGTTACATGCTTCATTTTCAAGATACTCAACTTAATTATGTTCTTGTTGCAGTTCTATTCTTCTTGCTTTCTTAACTGTAAAGATATTATATATCTTTGAATGATAAAGAAAACCCTTCCAAAGTTATTTAGAGATTCTATTGCCGTAGATTACCATTGGAGTAAGAACTAATGGGTTTGTTTCTAAGTGGTTGTCATCAACTCCACAAAATAGAGCTATGTGACAAATGTATGTTCTTATTTATTATTCATTTTATTCAACCCTTTCTTCTTTCCTATCATCAAAATAATCATGGCTTAGTTTTTGATATTCCATTACATTTAAACACGTTCGATGTGTTTAAAACACATCATTATCAACATGGAAAACCTTAATATAAATTCTGGATGTGGTGCATAATTTTTTTACTAAATTTTTTATTATAAATTTTCTATTTAATTTATTTCTAGTTTATACATGTTTATGGTTTAATTTTATTTAAATAAGGTTTTCATTTTTTTTAATTTAATTTTTAATTTAGTTAATTCATACTAGGATCATGGTGTGATGACTATTGGCAGGGGTGGCGTGACGTTTGACTAGTGACATGACATAATGCTGTATCTTACTCAAGGCCTTAGGACTATGTATTGGCCTTTGGTCCGTTGGGCCTTTGGGTCATGTAGCATTGGGTCTATGGACATCCGAGTCAGGTAAGGGTTACCTCTCAACCTAGTTTAGAAGAGGTCTTGCTTTTCTTAATAAAATGGGTCTCGACCCCAACCCATTTAAAAAAAATAATAATCATTTTAAATTTAAAATAATTCATTTTTAATGATTTTGTATATGATCTTTGGTTTTTAATACTTTTATTAATTAAATATATAATTATTTTTGGATTTATTTATCTATTTTTCATTTTTATTTTCATTTCTTTCTTTAAATTAATTTTTTATATTTTAAACTACACAATCAACTGTATAGAATACACAAATCAACTGTGCAATTGGTTCTCTTCTACTTCACATTTTTTGTTCTGTATGATCAATCATGAAAAAGTTTTCAATTAGTCATTCAATTCATTTTGATCAAAAAAGACTTTTTTATATGGTCAGTTGACCGAGTCTATCATGTTTTTCTCTCACATATTTTTTCACTACACACACACACACACTTACATGATACTATATTTGTAAATTATAAAAAATGAAATTGAATGATGGAAATCAGTTGTACAATTGCTACTAATCGATCATTCTTTATTGATTTTATTCTCTGCATCGAACATGCAATTTATTTTGAGTGATCATGTGATTATTTAACTTTGATCGACATGTTTTTCTCTATGTGATACTAACATGAAGAACCCTCGAGAAGATTTAATTTAAAGGGGATATTGAAGAAATCTTTACGGCAATGAGACTTCGTCAATTCCGTATTGTTCTTTACACCAAAAGATGAAGTTCTCTCACAAAAACCACTCTATCAAGTAATGCAGTGTTTAGATAATATCACATTTGGAGCATACTATGACATAGTTTTTGAATTTTTTATTTATGCATTATAAACTTACTTTCATTTTGTAGTTACTGTCAAGTCTTCATGAATTTGTTTGAGTTTGATTATAGTTGATTTGGTTGCAAAATTATGGAAATTTAGAGTAAAAAATAAAACCACGCCATAGTGAATTGTCCACATGTCATGGTTATTCCATGAGAAAATTGCTTAAGTATTTCATGTTGAAAATTAGTGAAGGATGAAGAGGAAAAGAATCCACTGTTAAATACGCAATAGAAAACATGTTGTAGCACATGATGTAATTTTGGAGGATGAGTTTCAGAGGCATGAAATTTTTTAGAAATTGAAGAAGTGTAAATGAGTTACAGTTGATCAACATGAGGAAGCCAATACACCATAATTTAAAAAAAATGCATCGTGGTTTACACAACTACATCATAATCTCCCTATTTTCCCAGATAATGACTGACTGTATAACTCAAGAGGGGGGTGAATTGAGTTCCTAAAATTTTCTTGATTATCATACCACCCTCTTTGAAGTTTGTGAGTTCAATTATTTCCTTAAGAATATATGCAGCGAAAATATGAAAGCATGCGGAAAGAAAATTGAACACAAGGATATATATTTGTTCAGGGAATAGAAATCCCCTAGTCCACTCCACTAACACTCTACTCCACAAGTTTGGTGATTTTCACTATACAACCCTTTTACCGAGGGCTCCCAGTTGAGTACAAGTAGCTGCCACTTAATACAAAGGTCCAAAATCTTTCAACTAGGCTCTCCCTTTACCAAACCTATCCATGGTCTTAAGCACACTCTTACACTGAGTGCAAACATGATAGAATGAAACAAAAACTTTGAGAGGAACGTATGCAACACATAGTTGTGAGTAACAACTGACAGTAGATAAAGGTTCATCCTGAGAAAATGATAGAATTCAAGGTATAGATCAGGATGATCTTCAGTGCAACTGATAAAACTAATAATCACAACACAAACATTTAATTTTTAATTATGTACAGGTCTCTAAAATTTTTCTTTGTTGTTGTAGAACATACAAAAAGTAACTTGCCTCTCTTCTTCTTGTTTTTTGTAGTGGCTAACTGATCTTTTTATATTCTGTTTAAACTTGAGTGCAATATAATTCTAACGTCCGAGCGAGTTTTTATAGTGATCTTGACGAGACAGGCTATTAAGGATATACATCTAAACTTTACAAATATAGGAATTTCTTTTGCGGCAGCGATGCTAGAAACCTTCTCATTCTTCAGATCTTTCTATTCATGTCAAGTCTTATGCAGACCAATCTTTCCTTAAATGGATAATCTCCTTTTGATGTGTTCTAAAAGAATGAATTGAATTATCGAGAGATTATTAAAGTAATCATGACATTTTGTAATACTATATCTTTATAAGATACCAACTAGAAATATTGTTCACCATAAGATAACTTTCGTAAGATAAACTAGCTCTTCTTCATAAGATAAACCGACTTTTAATATTGTGTAAGATAAATCTCCAGTGTAAGATAAAATGTTATTGTGATGTAACACTTAGTTTATTCAACTTCTTCTGGCTATGGAAATTATTTTCATAAGATAATGTCTTTTTCATTCCGACTAAAGCATCTATCTTGATCAATTCAACTGCATTTCATAAGATAAAGTCTTACATAGTAGAAAAAATTTCATCACTTTATGATTCTAAGAAACTGAAGATGTTATTCAATTCTCATAAGATAGAATGCTTTCATATCTTAAAATAAACACTTTGACACACAATGTAAGAAAAATATAATCTCAAACACTTATGATAAACTTGTTAGAATAAAAGTAGGGATTTTTTGAATCATCAAAACACATAAAATGAAGATATATTGGAAGAAACTTTCCAACAATCTCCCCTTTTTTGATGATCACAAAACCCATGATATGAAAAAACAACAAATTTCATATATCAAGATTTAAACTTTCTGAAATATTTTTTTTCTTTTCTTATTTTCCTTTTTGAAAAACTTTAAAATTTTATTTTCCTTTCCTTCTCCCCTTTTTTTTGAAATACAAAATAAATTTTTGTATTTTCATTTCCTTATCCCCCTTTTTGTGATATCAAAAAGAAGTAGAATAAGTAATACACTTTATATTTCATACAAATGTTAGTAAATATTTAATGCTACTACTGATAAATAGGATTTGGCATTAAAGAGAGTTCATAATGAAACATCAAAATAGTATAACATAAAAGGATGAGAAAACAATAACTTGAAAAGAAACCATAAAACAAGAATATTGAATATGTATGAAAAATATAGGGGCATAGAAACAAAACATTTTATGAAAATCATTAAATACATCAAAGAATTAAGATAATTCAAAGAAATGTTAAAGTAAAGAGATTAAAATGTTTTTAAGAATTCGATAAAGTTAGCACGATTCAAATATTTTTAAGAATGCCCATCCACTGGACAAACCATTCCATGAAATGAAGAAGGTGAGTGTATCAACTACTAGTCATGAAATGAATTTTTGAAGGTGGATTCTTAAAAGATAAGGACTGATCATGAGGTAATGAGGATGGGGGTAGAGGAGCATTAGCTATCATGCCAACAAAATCACCCAACGCCAGTAGGGATGCTCCAAGACCGACTCTATCTTCATGAGCAAACCTTACTAGTGTTGATTGGATATTGAGAGTATCTCATTGTTCCCTCACAAAATAAAAATTATCTACATAGTTAAAGGCTAATTTAGAGGATGATTAAAGTAAGGATAAATACACTTATTTAGAAAAATTGATATTTTCCCTTTGATAAACCCTAGGAGGGTCAAATATTTTCTTCAGAAACTGATAGGTGGATAGGTTTTGATTAAAAATTTGTGTTCTAGGAAACCATCTTCCACGAATTTGAAAAAGAGAATATGAGCAGGCATCAATCCTTTTCACGATTTCATTTTTTCAATAGTCTAAAAGGGTTTTAAAACCATTCCACACATGTTGAGAAAAATTTTCAACAAATTTTTTCATTTCTCCCTTCTTGGTGCAATTTGATATCAAAATTTTCAGCACTTTGAATTGGGTTTCTATCATACTAATGATAGAAGCACTTTTTTTTCCTTTTGAAGACACATGTATTTCTAAGGATTCCACAAAAGCATCATATTAAACCTCATCATCATATTTCAAGAGATCTAGATTCATACCGTTAACAACTACTTCATGTAACTCTTTAAATTTATTTTCTAGAACTTAAAAGTTGTTTGATAATAATCCAACCATCTTTTGTAATCCCATGGTGATGAAACTGACATCTTTCTTCACTTTAATTGAATTTTCTTGGGCTTCCAAAAACTTCTGCTTCAGTATAGAAATAATTTCCTTTATTGATTTATCAACAGATTCAGCAGTTTCCTTGGGAGGAACTGGTAACCATCTAACTTCATATACCACATTTTTTTGAAGATCTTAAAACATTTCCCTTGGGATGATTTCACATTTTAGATACTCAACAACTTCAGTCACCGTATTCATAGCTTGATATAATTCCATTAGCTTTGAAATTTGATCAAAATTTTTTGTTGTCCCTGCAGTAGATTCTTTCGATAAAACTTATATCAAATACCGAACCAAAAAATTTAGTTCCTGAATACCAAACTTTGATGAAATGTAATTACAAATATTTCTTAATTTTTGAATAGACTCAATGACTTGAGATTTTATTGATTCTATTTCAAACAAAAACTTTGAGTAGCTATGTTGTGCTCTTTCAGAAACACTTCTATAAAATTATAGCACTTCTATATTTCTACCTTATTGAAGACCAGGATAATGCCTTTCATGGTGGAATTCTACACTTTCTTATCAAAATGATTGTTTTTATGAAACATCAGGTACTTATTTCACATGGTTTTATTCTTGTGATTCTATTCTACTAACTCTTTTTTCATCCATATTTTCCAATTATTTAGAATGATACTTGATTGTGAGAGGAGAAATTCTTGGTCTTACTAAAATGTTCTTATCCTAACCAATTGAAAACATATGAGTGATAGCCGAGGCTATCCTTTATTTTTGAACTTGGACTGATACCGAAATAGGATTAGGATGGGTGCTCTCTCGACAACCAGTTTGTTGGTCTATTTGAATGCCAATTTGAACTCTTCTTCGCCTTACTTCAAGAGTTTCTTCATCATCCCAGATTTCTCTTGTCTCAGTGTTATCAAAGGATCCTTCTACCAAAACTGGTATCGCTTGTTAATGAGATGAATCCCCCTGAGTTGATGAAGGTTATGCTCCAAAAATCATTGTTAAGGGGACCAAATTGCTTAACTTAAAGTCCCAACACAACCCAATTTTTCTTAACATACTTTCATTTAAAGTCATCAACCCATGACAAAGAGTTTCATTACTATCATCCAAGCCATCTATAGTGTACTAAAAAATAAGGGTTAAAATTATTCCAAAAGGATATAAATTCAGAGACTTATTTTGAACATGACACATATATCGCAAAATATAATGTGCCAAATTAATTGAGTTTTCTATCATAAATAGATAAATTAAAGTGATATCTTGAAAAATAATATTTTTCGAACTAACCATTTTGTTTTGCTATTCCCAACTGTATGAACTTGGTCAGAACTTTTCTTTTAGGCTCTAAATTCTTTACTTGTTTCTTCTCAATTACATCTATTTTGAAGAGAGACTTCATGATTTATAAAGGGGAGACTCCATTGATGGTAGATAAGGAGGTTCTGAACACCGGGTAACCTTCATGAGGAATTTTAGGGCTTTATCTAACTGAAATGTGGTTATTGAGATATTTTTCTGGTTGACTGTTGAAGTAACCAAGTCTTAATCATCACTAAAATGAAAGAATGTTGATTCATAAAACTCATGGGATTCATTCTTGAACATAAAAATGGTTCACAATTCATCACATATGTACTTCCATCCTAGACAATTGATGACTTTATTAAAAAATATATCCATATTTTCCAACCATTGAAAATCAATAGCTCTTCCACTTAGCACTTTCCATGAAATCCTTTTTCATTTTATTCTACTAGACGAGGCACCATTGGTTCTTTTCATTTTCTCTATTGAAAGAGGGTTTGGAAGGTTAGAGGGTTGGCAGATTAGGGTAATGAAGGTTTGAGAAAAGAGAGAGAGGTTTCAAAGGTTTTCACGTTTCACGCATAGAGTTGATACAAAATCTTTTTCACTTGTGGTAATCGAGGGGTTGCACAGTGATATGTAGGGTAATTATTACGAAAATTAGGTGACATGGCCTATTTAATATGACTAGTACTCAAAAAATCATAAAAAAAACTTAAATATAGAAAATAACATATTTAATTTAAATATGAGAGATATGTTATAAAGTATTATTTTTTAAAATTAAACATACCTAATTTTGATTTAATGAAATTTAATCTGTCAGCAGACAAAGGTTTTGTAAAAATGTATGTTAATTTATTTTCGGTGAAAAAAAATTCTAAAGAGATATCATTCTTATGTGCATGATCTATCAAGAATTGATGTCTTAAATCAATGCGCTTCGTTCTTGAATGGTTTATTAGATTTTTTGAGATGTTGACATCACTCGTGTTATCACATCTAATTGAAACACAATTAAAATCAATTCCAAAATCCATTAATATGTGTTTCATTCACAAAACTTATGCACAAAAACTACCCGCGATAATGTATTCAACTTCAGTAGTTGATAGTGCTACAAAGTGTTTCTTCTTACTTGACTAAGACTCTAGGAATTTAACAAGAAAATGATAGGTTCCTGAGGTTCTTTTTCTATATAATCTATATCCAGTGAAATCAGAATCCGAGTATGAAATTAAATTAAAATCATAGGTTTTTGGAAAAAGAAGAGAAAGAGACAAAATTCCTTTTAGATATCTTAGAATTCTTTTAGTAGCATTAAAATGTGATTCTTTTGGATTTGATTGAAATCTAGAACAAAGACACACTGAAAACATAATGTTTGGTCTACTTGTAGTAAGGTACAAAAAACTTCCAATGATTCCTCTATATAACTTGTTGTCAACTGGTTTTCTAGCTTCATCTGAGTCAAGTTTGATATTAGATCTCATAGGAGTTTAGTAGGTCTTACTGTTTTCAATCCCAAACTTCTTAAGTAGATCAAGTATGTATTTTCTTTGATTTAAAACATTTCCAAAATATTTTTGATAAAATTGAAGTCCTAAAAAATAGTTTAGTTCACCCATTATACTCATTTCAATTTTTTTTCATAAGTTTTGAAAATTCATTGCATAATTTTTGATTTATTGATCCAAAAATAATATCATATACATATATTTGTACCAAAAAAATACCTAAGGATGAAGTTTTCTTAAATAATGTAGGATCTTCTATTACTATTATAAAACCATTTGATAAAAGAAAAAAACTTAGTCTTTCATACCATGCCCTTGGATCTTGTTTAAGTCCATATAGAGATTTGGTATGTTTAAACATAGAATTTTGAAAATGAGTATCTTTAAAACTTGGAGGTTTCTCTACATAAACTTCCTTGAAAAATGAAGACTTAATGTATATATAATATAATTTAAAATTCATATAAGATGCATATTATAAAAGGAATCTAATGGATTATAACCTAGCTATAATGGAAAAGGCTTCTCCATAATCTATTCCTTCTTCTTGATTATATCCTTTGGAAACTAATCTATCTTTATTTCTAGTTATTACACCATGATAATATTGTTTGTTTCTAAAAACCCATTTGGTTCCAATTACATGATAGTTTGAGTCTCTTTCAACTAATTACCACACTTTATTTCTTTTGAATTGATTTAACTCTTCTAGCATAGCTAAGAACCAACTTTCATCTAATAAGGATTATTCCACAAATTTAGGTTCTAGTTGAGATAAAAAGGCATATAATTCTACTAGATTTCCTATATTTATTTTAGTTCTTACTCCTTCATCTAGGTTTCTTATAACTATTTCTAAAGTATGTTCCTGAATGTTTGTAGGTATTCTAGGCAACACACTTTATAGTTCACTAGTGTCTACCCTTACTAGATTTTGTTTAAAGTAATCAAGTTCCAAATAATCATCCTTGTTTTAATTAAAGAGAGGTCCAAGTCTCATATTTTTGTCTGAATCATTTTGTGACCAAAGGGATCACTTTCATCAAACTTAACATGATATAATTAATCAATAATCCTTGACCTTTTATTGAAAACTCTATAATATTTGGAAGTATTAGAGTAACCTAGGAAGATACCTTCATCATCATTTGGATCAAACTTTCCAAGATTATCCTTGGCATTAAAGATATAAACCTTACATCCAAATACTTTGAAGTATCCTACCTTGTGTTTTTTATTATTCCACAACTCATAGTGTGTTTTATTTAAAATAGGCCTTATTAGAATTTTTTTAATGATATAACACATGGTGTTAATATCCTCAGCCTAAAAATGAGCAGGCATGTTATATTCACATAACATAGTTCTAGAAATTTCTTAAATTTCTTATTCCTCCTTTCAACAACACCATTATATTGAGGTGTCCTGGGGAATAGAATGTATGTTTAATTAATTTCTTAGAGAAATAATAATTAAATTCACGATTATCAAATTCACCTCCATGGTCACTTCTCAAAGACACAATATTGACATCTTTTGGGTTTTTCACATGTTTACAGAAATCAATAAAAACATAGCATGATTCACTTTTGAGTCTTAAAAATAAAACCCATGAAAATATTGAAAAATAAGCAACTAACACATAAAAAATGACTTACCAGCAAGAATTTCAATTCTAGTAGGTCTGAACAAATCCATATGGATAAAATCAATAGGTCTAGATGTAGAAACTTCTTTAATTGGTTTGAAAAATGACATGTGTTACCCATTTTTCATGCACCACATAGATTCTTTCTATCCAATTTGAGATCAATCAATTCAGAAATCAAATGTATTTTAGAAAATTTTCTCAAAAAATGAACATTGTAATGTCCAAGACTTCTATGAAAAATCCATGATTCATTAATTTCGGCATTTAAACCGTTTACCTTTTTTCTACACAAATAAATAAGATCTAGTGTGTAAACATTATCTGTTATGGGTTATTTAAACTTGAGAAATTTATCTTTAAAAACTACACATGCATTGTTAGGAAAATCAACAGAATACCCATCATCAAAAAGTTGAGAGATACTTATTAGGTTTCAGTTCAAGCCTTCAAAGTAAAGTAATTTTTTGATGAGAATCGACTAAGGGTTTCCAAATGATCCAATGCCAACTATCTTTCTTTTTTCATTGTCACCAAACGTGACATATCCTCCATCTATTTTTGATAGAGAGTGAAAGTTGGAGTAATCTCCACTCATATGACTTGAACATACACTATCCATAAACCAATTTACACTGTTGTTCATGCAACCAATTCCCTATAATGAGATATCAAACAAAAAATTTCTTTGGTACCCAAATTCTTTTGGGTACAAAAATGTTAGTTATAAGAGATCTAGGCATCCAGACTTTCTTATGTTTTGTATAAAACATAGAATCTTTTTTTTAGAAAGTATTTTGTAAGAAAATAATTTTTGATTCCACATACTTGATGTTTTCTCATATCAAAAATATTGGAAAAATTTACTATTTCACCATAATGAAAACAAGTAAATTTGGGAAGGTATTTATTTTTAGAGCAAGGCACAAAAGGTTTTATATGAAATTTCCTTGGATTCCAATTCAATTTTTTTATTTTCTAGGTTGATTTTGACCAAGGATTTTGTTTAAATAATCTTCCCCTTTAGTAAAGACACTTGTAGCATCTTTGAAATTTTAAACCTCCTTCTGCAGGTTCTCAATCATTTCGACTTGTTCAGTATTAGAGTTAGTATATTTTTCCAGCTGACTTTTTAACTCTAAAATCTAATTGTTCAGGTTTTACTATTCATTAAAAATTTTATTATAATAATTTTGAATGGATTTATTTTTCTTTTAGAGTATTTTATACTTTATTTCTAACATGGTGCAGTACTTATTTTGTTCTTTAGATGAGAAATTTTCATTTTCTGATTCATATTCATGCTCAGAAGAGTAATAAGAATGTACCTCATCCGACCATGTCATAAAACATATGTTGGAATTTTGATTTGTAGCTTCAACTTCCTATTCTAATGACGTAAATTCGCTAGAATCTTTAGAAGCACTCTAGGAAGACTTTATAGCTTTATTAGAGTTCATATATCTAGTCTTCTTTAAGTATTTATTTTCTATTTTCTTATCATCTTTAATTTTTGAACAGTCAAGATTGATGTGTCCTAGCTTTTTTCATTCATAGCATCTCAACTCTTTAGAGTTGTAATCACATTTCTTGTGCTTATTGATGGATCTTCCGAAACCACACCTCTTGTTATAGAACTTTTGAACTTTTGAGAAAATTGAATGAGCTCATCATTTGATTCAGATTTTCTTGAGAAATATTCTTCTTCAGATGCTTCAGAGATTTGTATGCTTTTTATCTTCCTGTCATCTTTTGAAGTAGAGACCTTTAAGGAAAAATTTTCTTTATTTATCAACTTATGATATTAAATTCCAGTTTCCATTTTAGCTTCATACATCATGAGATACCAGAAGATATCTTTTATTTTGAAATTTTTGAATTTAGTAGTCTGTCTGATAGCAGCCCAGATTCTACTCCACTTAGGTGGTAATATTATGAAAATTTTTAATGCCTATTCAAGATTAGTTATAGACATTCCTAGAGCAGTAATGTTTTTCACAATCTCAATGAGTCTTCCATTTAGTTGAGTAATTATATCTCCTTCAACCATTTCTAATCTATCAAACTTAATATTAAATGTATCATATCTAAGAGATTTTACATTGTGAGTATATTCATATGAAACTACTATAGTGGTCCACATTTCATGTGATGTTTGACATTGAGAGATTATGTTAAACTCATCTAAACCTAACCCGAAGATGATAAAATTTATAGCTTTGGAGTTCAGGTCATTATTTTCTTTGACTGTAGCATCCCATGTTTTAGGTTTTGTCATAGAAATTTCATAGGGATTAACTACTTTGAGATAGAATTTCAGACCAATATTTTTCAAATGGATGATCATATGAGCTTTCCAGCAACCGTAGTTTTCACCATTGAAGTAAGGAGCTCTAACCATTGACACACCCTCTCGGTTATTATCCATAACATCCATTTGAAAATATATTTGGACTTTATCATTCAATAGATATGAAATCAAGAGTCAAAATATCTAATACCAATTGTTGTCCCAAATAATGACTGGCTTTATAACTCAAGAGGGGGGGGGGTGAATTGAGTTCCTAAAAGTTTCTTGATTATTATACCACCCTCTTTGAAGCACGTGAGTTAAATTCTTTCCTTAAGAATATATGTAGATAAAATATGAAAGCATGAAGAAAGGAAATTGAACACAAGAATTTATAGTGGCGTGGGGAACAAAAATCCCCCATTCCACTCCACCAACACTCTACTCCATGAGTTTAGTGATTTTTACTATAACATCTCTTTTACCAGGGGATACCAGTTGAGTAAAAACAGATGTCACTTAATAAAAAGGTTCAAGATATTTAAACTAGGATCAACCTTTATAATACCTATCCATGGTCTTAATAACACTCTTACACTAAGTGAAAACATGATAGAATGAAACAAAAACTTTGATATGGATGTATGCAGCACAAAGTTGCAAGAAACAACTGACAATAGAGAGAGATTCGTCCTAAGAAAATGATATACTCCAAGGTATAACTCGATATGATCTTCAATGAAACTGATAGAACTAATAAGAAAAACACAAACATTTTATTTTCAACTATTTTTAGTTTTCCAACATTTTTCTTTGTTGTTGTAGACCATACAAAAAAGAAACTTACCTCTCTTCTTCTTGTTTTTTGTCGTGACTAACTTATCTTTATATATCTTGTTTAAACTTGAGAATGAGATAATTATAACGATTGGGAGATATTTTCTAGTGATATTAATTATACAGGAAAGGATATATATCCAAAATTTCCAAATTTTGGAATTTCTTTTTTGGCAACGTTGATAGAAATCATCTCGTTCTTCAGATATTTCTATTTTTGGAAAGTCTTGTGAAGACCAATCTTTCCTTAAATGGATAATATTATTTTGATGTTCTCTAAAAGAATGAAGTGACATATCGAGATATTAGCAAAGTAATAATGACATTATGAAATACTATATCTTCATAAGATACCAACTAGAAACAATTTTCACTATAAGATAGCTTTCATAAGATAAAGAAACTCTTCTTCATAAGATAAAATGACTTTTAATACTGTATAAGATAAATTTATAGCTTAAGATAAAATTTTACTATGACGTAACACTTATATTCTTCAAATTCTTCTAGATACAAATATTATTTTCAGAATATAATGTATTTTTCATTCTAACTAAAGAATATGTCTTAAGAAATTCATCCATACTTCATAAGATAAAGTCTTACATAGTAGAAAAAACATCAGCACTTTCTAATTTTGATAAACTTCAGACATTCTTCAATTCTCATAAGATAAAATCCTTATATATCATAAAATAAACACTTTTACACACAATATAAGATAAATATAACCTAAAACACTTAGGATAAACTTGTTAGAAAAAAAGCAGGGATTTCGTGAACCATTAAAACATATAACACAAAGATATATTGGAACAACATTTCAAACATTCCCAAAATGACTTGAAAATAGAAATGAACCATTTACTGTAATTGAGATGTAATAAATCATGCCGTATTTTTTTATAAAAAATTTATGGTTGAAATAACTACATTTTGATCTCTCATCGTGGTTTTGAAGAAAAAGTAAAGATGCTACTAGAATGGAAGTGAAAAAAACATGTCATGTTTTTCTAAACCATGTTGTAATGATATTTTGGAGTTCAAAACCAAAGATATCTAATTAACATTAGGAAATAAACAATCCATAATTATAAATCATGGTTTTAAGGAATAAATTTAAGATTATGTGGTTTAATAAACCATTCCCTAATCATTTTGTTTTATGTGGGGATTTTTAGAGATCCATTTGTTGATTTGAAGAGGTTGTTTAAAAATTAAGATTTGATATTTTAAAATCTGAGTTGGAATAAAAATTTCACCATGGTTATATGAAAAATTCCTAGTTTTTTTGGATCATTATAAATATTTGAATATTCACTTGGTGAATGATAGAGATAGTGTGACACCCTGAAATTATAATTTCTTGTTTATATTTATAAAGATAATTTCTTCGTGATGTTCAGGGTATCTTAGGGTAAATTTTTTATATTTTTTTAATCTTTTCCAGTGATTCATGGTTAGAAAAATGGTTATCACACAATTTGGTAAACCATGTGAGTAAACTTTACGACCTTCTTAGTTTTTAGTATTTTTGTCTTTTCACCTCATTTTTAATTAGGTTTTTTCCTCTATTCTACCCTATTTGAACTAGGAATTCAAGGAAACCCTCTAATATTTTTTCATCTCCATTTTATTTCCTTCCATGATGGTTCTAGAGTGATTCCTTAGTGGATATTCACCCAAATTGAAAGGTAAGAGCATCTTCTTCCTTCCTCTCTTGGTTTATTCCTATTCCTCCCATTATCTTTAACCCTAGTGGCCATGTTGGATGATTTATATGTATAGGGTTATTCTAAAATTGAGGGTTTTGGTTTCTAGGGTTTATGAGCCTTCTCTTCGAGCCTATTCTATCATCTTTCATCGAAGGCGACATGGTTACACCGGTTGAGGTAGGTGTTTCTATTTCATTTATTTATATTTGAGTGTTCTTTGGATTATTGATGTTATTAACATGTAATTTAAATATAATAATTCAATATATTAAATCTAGTATTGAGTTTTCAAAGGTATTTCTATGTTTTTTTAGTTTTCCTTTTAAAAAATGGGTGAATTTCACAGTTTAATGACACTTTCGATTTTAAATGGTATTTCATGCATTCTATGTGTTTGATAAAATTCCAATGGTGGTTTTATCTAAGATAAATGATTTATTAAAGATTTTTTGAAGCAAATATGATTTATTAAGTGGGGGTGTTTTGTGTGTCAAAGGTTTTTACATGTTTTAAAGGTGAGTGTTTAACTTATGTAATTATTTGTTGACTTCCTTAAATTTATTGTGATGATGTTTGGTGTGATTGTGATTTACCTTATTTTTATTCTTAGCATCCAAATGGATTTTAAAACGTATTTACAATGGGGATCAACAAGGGTACAACCATCAATCAACAAAATCTTCCTTATATAAGTTTTCAACCTTTAATTATTAGTTAAAGGTCTGGTTGACAACTTATATAAGGAAGCTTTTGTTGATTGATGGTTTTACCCTTGTTGATCCCCATTATTATCCATTATTGATGCATGTATGCATGTGTATTGATAGTTGAATGAGTTTTGTTTCATTTTTATGAGTGTGCTTATGGGTTGGGGATATTTTTAATGGGGAATGGGGTGTTGGTGTTAAGAACTATATGATTATGGTGTTATCCTTTAGTCTATGTGATTGTCATGCGATTGATGTTTGGCTTGATAGTGGACCACCTCCTTTATATATTCCATGAGGGAACCTAGGATACTAAGTGGGAAATTGTGGGACATTTTATTTGAAAGTTGAGATTTATGAACTATATAGTAGCTTGTATCTCCAAAATTTACCCAAGTTTTTAGGGTTGAAGTGGTCACTTGTAGTGTAGCTTGGGTTGTCAAATCCTCATAGACCTAAGAAGGAACCTACAAACACATACATTCTATGGATTGTTTTTGACAATGAAGTGGCCAACTTTAGTTTGTTTTTAGATGGTTTAAATTAACACTAAGTTACCTATGTGAATTCAATTTATGATAAAGGATTTATCATAGGTTGTTATAAGGGATAGATTAGATGAAATTCATTTTTAATGATTTCAATTTCTTATACTGAAGAGTGATTCATTTAAAGAGATCAAAAAAATTTCATCACTTATTGGTTTAATAACAACAAAAACCTAATTATAATCACCTATACACTTGAAGGATAATTTTTATGAGCACTCCAAGGTAAATTTTCTTATTATCACTTGAAGTGTGTGGCCTTAAAATTCAATAAGGATGAAGAAGTATTAATATCATCAAACAAAATTCTCAATTAAAAGAAGTGATTAAAAATTAAAATAGTAAGAAATAACATCCAATACAGACCCTTTATACTTACTTGTATCAACCCATATAGGGTTATACCTCCATTGATGCAATGCTTTCAATGGAAGTGGAAAGTAGACTCATGAGGACGAAATTGAAGAAGTGAAAAACAATGAAACAATGATCACTCCACCATTGTGTGAATAATTTCACAAGGTTTAGTATGAATAATTTCACACCTTGAGGCAATGGTATCAATGTGATATTAAGAATAATAGAATAAGAGTATAACAATAACTTTTATTAAGAAACTATGGTTAATTGAACAACTTACATGAGAAAAAAATGTGATTACAAAGACAAAGAATCAACATAACATTACAATGAAACAAACACCATCCATCCTTAACTACTTCACAAACAATACCTTAAATAGAAATTTAAAGATTCTTGGGTCTACCCACCAATAGTAAAAGTCTCCCCAATCAATTGTGGTATGCCTAGGTGGGTGGAACGTTAATGTAGAGAAGAATTTTCCACCCTTGACCTGAAATGGAATCCATCTTGCATCCACCAAACATAGGTGATGAAATGGCCTTCTAGATGGCAGAATTGGAATTGTCCATAGAAGAATAAAATGAATACCTGGATTTTCACTATAATTATATAAAATTTTATCCCAATTTTATTTTTTGTTTTAGATATATGATTTAAATGGTGGGATGTTTTCCCAGGTCATAAAAGCTGGCCTAAAATTTCATCTTCAACTTGGGCCGCCCAAAACTTCATTTGAAACCTATAATTAGCTATTTTAACTATTTTATGAAATTTTCCTAATCATTTTATATATATCTAGTTAAAATATTAGCATCCTTGGGCTTGGATATTGTCCCTACAATAATTTTATTGGGTTGTTGTCTAGTTCACTTCACCCAAGATTTTCTTGGTTCATGGCCCACTTTGATGGTCTTCCAATGAGAATCTCTAAGTGCTCAAAAAATATAAATTGTTCCTTATATAATTAGAGAACATAAAATAAAAAATAAAAAATAAAATCAATACCATTTAGAGTTTTATGAGGTGTTCAAAAATATACCATGTAATAGTGCATTTTAAGAAGAAATTGCAATCATAATGTGAAATAATGTTCAATTTGTAAAATAAAATAAAAAAGGTGTTTATGAATAATAAATCACATGGATATTATAATATAAAAAATTAATATTAGCCTATTTTAGTGGCTAATCACACCCCCAACTTGAGTTTCTCTAGTCCTGAGAAAAATGTATCTCAAAAATATGAAATTTGAATTCCCTTTTCCAAAAACATTTTAATATACAATGATCACCAAAAGACCCCATACCAAACAATTAGGAAACCCATCAAAATAATTCAATACAAGGTAGGTTCATATTCATATCCCAAGCCCAATTCCATTCCTTTTTTCAAATTCATCTCCACATTTCATCTAATTTTAATTAATCATGATAATGTGTTGTGTGTCACAATAGACATGGGGGTTAATATTTATTCAAGGGGGAGAATATGGAAGTGCTAGGTGGAATGAAATTTTAATATTAAAATGAATATTCATTTTTTTGTTTTGTTTTTATTTCAATTTTTCCATAGTAATTGAAATTTCACTCAATCAAGTCAGCCCCTATAGTGAGACTTTGCTGATGACTCCCAAACTCAAAAACCTTAGGGAACCAAGTGAAGCCCACATAATCAAGAATCATATTGAGTTAACTAAATAAAAAAAATTCAAATTACCACAAATAGATATGGAATTCCTAACTTTGGGCCAGAAAACTACGGATTCACAATCCCCAAGTGCCAAAAGGCACACATTAGGTCAATCCATTGCTCTACATGCTATTGTATTATTATTTTTTTTTATTTTTTTTAATAATCATGTTAAAATTAAAATAATCACCAAAACTATTTCATTTATTATGGGACCTCAATAAATAAAATTAATACCCCACAATTCAAATTACATGTGCTGTGATTTTTTATTAATTGTATGAAAATGTAAATGGTGAAAAATCACATCGGATAACCACACTTTCCAAAATCTATGCTTGTGAACTTAAACTTGCATTAAAATCAAAATCAAGGCATGAAAAATTATTTGATCTTTAGTTTCAAACTTCACAATGTTTATTATCATGTTTAATATTAAAGAAAAATTTCCTTCCATTAATTTAATGTCCCATCCCTTCTTCATTGGCTTGAGAAGGCGATGAGATGATAATTGGCCTTAGGTGATGTTCCAAAGGCACCAAAGGCTGGAAATAAATGACAAGGGATTTAAGAACAATTGGGGAATGATTTTATCTTATAATAAAACCAACCAACCAAAAAATTTATAACCAACAAAAACTACATGATGCATGTAAAAAAAGTACACCCAAATAATACCTTACCAAAAGACAACCAAACTATTTCATAACAATTCCCACAAACCAAGACAACTAACCCACAAAAATTCCAATATCAGAGTACCAAGAGGAAGAATCAACAACAAGACCCAAAGGAAACCATGTCACACTCCACAACTCCACACCAAGCTCCATGCTCCAAGTACCACTGTTGGTAGAGAAGAATACTCAAGAGGGGGTGAATTGAGTTCCTATAAAAATTTATATTAAAAAATTTATTTTAAGATCCCCCAATTAAAAAAATAGGCTAGTTAATAAAAGTAGTAAACTTATAATAGTTTTAATATTCAATTAATTTCTCAAGAAATTGATTAATTCTCATTTATATCAACCTAAAAGACAGAAATAATTTTTGAAACCAATTTACTAAATCAAAATAGTTATAAATACTATCCAAGACTAACTATAAAAGTGAAACTTAGTTTTCTGAAATATGAGTTAAAATAGATTAAAATTAATTTGAAAACATAACAGATTAAAACAAGTGATTTAGTCTCAAGCTGAGATCTAATCCACTATACTTGGTGATCACCTACCACCAAGCAATTTATATTAATAGTCTTTGATTCACACCCTGGATCGGGGTTTACAACAACATATAGAGATGTCCAGGTCACTTGAAATCTACCATAGTTCTACGTGGGAAATTAAAATTACTAGGCCGCACAAGGGCCTCTTCCACAGTTCTATGTGGGTGAAAAAAGGTGTAAGAGAGTATTAGTGAGAGGATATCTTATATCCTATAGTTTAGAATAGGAGACAATGTGTATTTTTAATACAGACACACACACTGCTCAAAATATTAATAAAACAGTACACAATAGAGAGGAATATAATAAAAAGGGATTAGAAATGCTCTAAGAGTTATTCTATGTAGCTCTAGACTTCTAGGATGTATCAAATTTGATGTTCGGGTCCTCTTCTAAAAGCAGACTCAGAAATAGAGTGTCGCGAGTTTTGTGTTCTGGTTTCTAGTGAGTTATTGTGTAACTCTTCATATCACTTCTTTTTTCTTTGAGTTGGTGCTACAAGTATGTTTTTAGGATGGTACACAACAAGAAGTATGGATTATCATAATTATTCTTCTTGTTCTAGCATGCATGTATGTTTACTCTAATGTCTCTTTTAATCACTTCATCCAGCTCGTGCACCACCTTGTATTTTATCTTGGGTGTTTGTGTTATGGTCGACAAGGATCATGATCTCCACACCTCATACCTCATACTATTTTCATATATGTCTGAAAAATATCATTAATTATGTCAGTGTCATTAAATGACTCAAATATGACCATTAGAATAAAATTTTAAATTTAATTGAAAAAGATAGAAAAATTGTTAAGGAACAATGTCATTGTTGGTGGTGAGACAGGAATGGTTCCATAATCACGGTGATTTAGAAGCGGTTCCACAGTTAGAGGTGACGTCCTTCACGAGTTCTGGAACCGGTAGAACAGTTACAGTGTCTAGTCCTTTGTAATTTCTAGAACCGCTAGCACGGTTATGGTGTCTGGTCCTTTGCAAATTCTAGACCTGGTAGCATGGTTATGGTGTATGGTCCTTTGAGAATTATGGAACTGGTAGCACGGTTATAGTGTTTGGGACTTTGTAATTTCTGAAACTAGTGAGATAGTTTGATCATAGAAATGATGTCTCATACTTAGTCAAATATCTGCCATCTGTCTTAAGAAGTAATACTCTCAGAATGAATTAAGGTTAGACATAATCATAATAAAACATAATAGAACAAGAGTAATCATTATTTATAATATTTAAACATGATTTATATGATTTACATGATTTATGATAATTAAAACAAGAGGAGTCCAACAATATCCCCCCTTTTGATGATCACAAATCATGGAATTTACAATCCATAAATCTTAGAAAGGAATAAACAATGTTCTTATCATATCAAAGTATTAGATAATATATTTAATAAATAGTGTTTCTCCCTTTAGCAAAAATTACCTTTAGTACAAATTCCAGCTCTTCTCCCCCTTTGGGATTATCAAAAATAGAGTAATAAAACAAACACTAAAAGAAAGAAACAAGGGAAGAAGAGTTATCATAACAAATTTAATTGAATAAAATGATAGAGTATAGTATAATAATGAAATAAAATACAATATATTCCTATAAAAGATCATCCATTATTTCTCCTTAGAGTCATCATGTTTTCTGTTTCCTTTGTTAGAGGCATCAGGAGTAGAAGAAAGAGGTGCAGAAGTGGAGGTGGTAGAAGCAGTAGCAAGGGAAGGTAATGGAACTCCTTAAATGATAGAAGGGGCAAGGTTTGGTCTGGTGGAAGATCGAATTTTTTTTCTCAATAATAACAGGTTTGATTTGTCTCAAATCCTAAGAAACATACATTGTAGTAGGGGAAAATGAAGTGGGGGAAGACGGATAGGTGTAAGGAGGTAGAACAATCCTCAAAGGAGCTTCTGCAGGAGCCATGATGGATGTGCTTTGAACATTCAAATACAATTTCAGAAAGTTTATGAAATGATTAATGATTTCACCACCATAATCCATGGTCTTTTCAAAGTCATATTTATTTTCCAAGAATTTATCTAGAGTAAGTGTGAAGTCCTTTAGTGTTTGTACTTGATTTTTGAAATCTTGAGTTACATGAGGCAACTTTAAATTATCCACAAGATACTTGAAATGGTTAGTCAAATCATGCTTGGAATAGATCTTCTTGAAGTAGTAGTCCAATTTCTTAGATATTTATTCTTAAGCATCGGTGGAAATTTTTGAGTTAAATCGTACCAGGTCAAGCACATGGTCACTGTTCTTAACAACTTTATCAAGAATTTCTTTATCAAAACCTTTAATCAAAGACTAAAATTTTTCTATAATTACAGATCTAACCATTTCAATTTCCAAGGGCTAAGATGGATGGGTAGAAACAGATGGAGAAAAAACAGCTGATGTGAGAGCATTAATCTATTTTAGAATAGTTTTTAAACATCCTTTATAATTAGTGGTCATATTATTGATTCCTGAGACAAGTGCACACATATCGTTTTCTATTTTGGTGTTGTTCATAACCACCTTTTCAGCCATAGTAATCAAGTTGGGTTGAATAAGAGATACAAGCATCTTTGGAATCTTATTAGTATCATCCTCACCGAGATGAGAAGCAAGGTCTTGAACAACTTGCAAGTCTTTCCTAATTTCCTAAATTATAGATTTTAAAGATTTCACCTCATCACTCAACTGCCTATTTTCAATCCAAACTTCTTGAATCTCATGAAGCATCTTGGGTTGGATTTTCCATATGATTTTATCCAGAAGTAATGCATCATCCCTTTCACTAAGATTGGTCACATGTTTAGGTTGTGACTTCATGAGCTTCTCAAAACCATACAATAAATTTTCTCCAAAAACTTTCAGATCTGGTTGAATTACATAACTAGGAGTTTATTGAGCATTTTTAGGATCAGGAACAAAGATAGGTTCTGGATCCTTAGTAGATATTACTTCCTTAGAAATGATTGGTTTGATCTAAAACATAGTTGAAAGATCCAGTCTATGAATTGAGGTTCCTTGAGACTCATAAAAATCAAAATAACTAGGAAACCTATACTAGGTATCCATAAAACTTCAATCCACAGGGTTTGGAACTTCAATCCTTTCCAATCTGGGGTTCTTCTCCCTCTCAAAAGATGCATCTATTGGAGGACTAAGAGACTCAATCTTCTTACCATTTTCCACGCCCTCTACTCTATCATATTCGACCACATCTCTAGATAATTGAAAAGCTTTCTCCATTCTTACTTCAGCAGGTAAAATGACTTATATTTCTATAGATTCTTCCTCTGTCTATTTCTTAGTGGTAGCATGTTCTTTCACATTATAATATTATTCTTTAAAATCTTTACTCTTATCAATAGCTTCACTTTATTTTCTAAAATCTTCATCACATTTATAAAGAGAATATTCTCTATAGGAAACATCCTAAGGTTGTCTAGAAGATTCAAGAGTGGGTTCTCTAGTCCTTTCAGGAATCACTGGATTATTGTCCTCTCCATCTAAAGACTTTTATTCTTCAGTTCTAGGAGATTAATCTTCCATTTCTTCATCTGAACATTCCACATGCTCATATGACTCTAAACTAAGGTCAGTGACATTCTTAGGTCTTGAAGGGTTCTCAATAGGATTAAAATCCTTATACAGTCTGTCATTATCTTCAACCCATGATCTCTTACATGGATTCCAACTGATATTCATTCGTCTTCATGTATTCTTAAATATAAAACAATCATAATATTCAACCAATTATTCATTCTTACCAACCACACCTTTGGCTAGTAGCATTGCAGAGATAAACCTTGAGTAAAAAATAGAAGTTGACTTTAATGTTGTCTTGATCATGTCACATATGAGAAGGATAATGTACTTGCACAGATTAATCTTTTGACCATTCTTTAGAAGATGTATCAAAAACAAATCTTGATATTTGAGAGTGGAAAATTCTCCTTTACTTGGATATTTTAGATGTTGAATAAACTTGAACAACAACATAGTCTCTTTATCCAGTTCATTAATAATAATCCTTCTTTTCTTTTTTGTTTCTAGTCAACTCACCCAAAGCCTCTTCTAAAATAAACAAATCACTTGGTGGAGGAGGAAATATTTTATAGTCCTAAAAAATTTCTTTATGTGGTATTCCTAAGCAGGAAACCCACAACCTCAAAGAAAAGGTATATCTCTATCCATTCACCCAGCTTCTAACCACAAAATCATCTTTTGAGTTGAAAGTGAACTGAACATACTGATAAAATTCAAAAACCATCTTAGGATAGATAGATATTTTCTCTTTTGTAAACCACTCTAACCATCCCTATTCTTCCAAGAATTTTAGAACAAGCGAATTACTTGATAGGAGCCACTTCACACATATTTATTTCTCTGGTATGATTTTACGATCCATAAGACCCGGGTTTAGTGGTTTCTTAGGCATGATAATCAGATCATTTTTTTGTTTCTTTGAAGACCGGTGATTTCTAGGAGATGATAAATATGGATGATTCATCCTAGTTATTCAATTAAAGCTCAATAAAGATGAGTATTTTGAGAGAAAAGAGATTGGCTTCGGGAGTAGAGAGAAAGAGTGAAGAAAGAAGTGAAAAGATGGGGTTTTATCATTTAGGGAGTTCAAATGTCACAAAACACAAAAAAATGTTATAAAATAAATAAAATAATCAATACAATGATATGAGAAAAAGATTTATTAAAATATAAGTCTGAGTCATAATGGTGAGACCAGAATAAGCAGTCACGATGTCAACATTGCAGTGTGACTCTAAATGTTGCCACCGTAAATAGTGAGACAAAAAACATGAGATACCAAGTTGAGAGACAATAACTAAGAGATAGTAACTAAGAGACAATAACTATGAGACAGTAAACTAGTAACTCAAGGATGATCATTCATAATTCATTTATGATGTAACTCATCCTTTTAGAATTTAAAGGCTTAGTGAAAATGTTAGCAAGATCATGTTCAGTGCTAATGAATTCTAAAGTAATATCACCCTTTTGATAATGATATCTCAAAAAGTGACGTATTACATCAATATATTTTGTTCTTGAATGATAAATAGGATTCTCAGAGATGTTAATAGCATTTATGTTATCAAAATTTATAGGGATATATCTAAATTGATATCCATAATCTAGAAAAGTGTGTTTTATCCACAAAATATGAGCACAACAACTACCAACAGCTATGTATTAAACTTCAGTAATAGATAATGCTACATAATTTTTCTTTTTACTACACCATGATACTAGTGAATTTCCCAAAAAGTGACATGTTCCATAGGTGCTCTTTATATCTAACTTACAAAACCCAAAATTAGCATATGAATAACTAACTAAGTCAAATGATTTTCCTCTAGGATAGAATAGTCCTAAGTTGGTAGTATGTTTGAGGTATTTGAAAATCCTTTTAACAGCAATAACATACGACTCTTTATGATTTTCTTGAAAATGAGAACACACACACACACTAAACATAATATTAGTCCTACTACCATTTAATTAGATTAAACTACCAATCATTACTCTATAAATGGTTTGATCAACATATTTACCATTTTCATCAAGATCTAATTTATAGGTGGTACTCATAGGAGCATCACTAATTTTTGAACTATCAAACCAAAATGTTTTATAATATATTTAGTATATTTAATTTGATTCAAAATAATACCTTCCTTATTTTGAAATATTTTAAATCCAAGAAAGAATTTTAGTTCACCCATCAAACTCATTTAAAATTCATTTTTCATCATCTTTGAAAAATCAATACATAAAGAATTTATAGAAGATCCAAAAATAATATCATCATTATAGATTTTAATAACCAAAAAATATTTTGAAATTATTTTTATAAAGTGAGTAGGATCAGATATACCTTCTGTAAAGACTTTAGAAATAACAAAACTACTTATTCTATCATACCAAGCTCTTGGAGCTTGTTTTAAACCATATAAAGATTTTGTTAATTAAAAAACATGATTTTGAAGATGAAGGTTTGTAAAACCAGGGGGTTGTTCAAAAAAAACATCCTCAACTATATACCCATTTAGTAATGCACTATTAACATCCATTTTATATAGTTTGAAATTTAGATGTTTTGTATATTCAAGAAAGATTCCAATGGATTAAAGTCTAGCAACTGGTGAAAAAGTTTCCTCATTATATATACCTTCTTCTTGACTATAAACTTGTGCAACTAATCTATCTTTGTTTCTCATTATGGTTCTAGATTCATATAACTTATTCCTAAAAACCCATTTAGTGCCTATGGTCAAGGTGTCTTTAGGTCTATCCACTAGTTTCTAGAATTTATTTCTTTCAAACCGATTTAACTCTTCTTATATATCCATCACCCAAAATTCATCATTTATTGCCTCATTGATGTTCTTAGGCTCAAGCTATGACAAGAAATTTTTATGTTCAACCTGATTTATTATAGAAGCTCTAGTATGAGTTCCTATATCTAAGTCTCCAACTATAACATCTAAATGATGGTTCTTAAGGGTTCTAACAGATCTAGAAAAAGAAGGGCTAGTGATTTCAAGTTCTTTAATAGGTTCGAGTTCATTATGAGTGAATTTTGGAGAATTTATAGAATTAGAAGATTTAACAGATTGTTTAATAGCAAGGTCATAAGATTTTTCATTTATGTCCAGATTTGACACATCATCCTCAAGGTTTTCTAGGGAGGTTTTAGGTTCATATGGATCTATTTCATCAAATTTCACACTTACAGATTCTTCCACACATTTGGTTCTTTTATTAAAGACTCTATAGGATTTACTATAGATTGAGTAACCTAGAAATAATCCTTCATCAATTTTGGAGGCAAATTTGTCAATATTTTCCCCAGTATTGAGAATATAAACTTTTCAATCAAAAAATTTGAAGTAACTAACTTTGGGTTTCCTATTATTCCATAGCTCATAGGGAGTTTTCTTAAAACACTACCGCAAAAACTGGGTTTCCACAGTGCCACCCTTTAACAGTGCTAAAAAAAAGAACTGATAAAGGGGGTTCCTTTATCAGCGCTAAAAAAAGTGCTGTTAAAAGTGGCCCATTAACAGCGCTCTTTTTAGCACTGATAAAGGCACCCCTTTATTAGTGTTTTTTAGTGTTGTTAAAGGGCCCCATTTATCAACACTTTTTTTAGTAGCGCTAATAAAGGGGGGGGGGGCTTTATCAGCGCTTTTTTCCTTAGCACTGATAAATGGTATATTTCAAAAAAAAAAAATTTCATAAAAAAATATATATTGATATATAAATATATAAGTATATTTATATTGATATAAATATAATATATATTTTTTAAATATGTTTTAGATAAGTATAAAAAAACATTTCCACTTAATATATAAGATATGTAGTGAAAAAGGCTTATAAAATATATTTAAAAAATTATTAATTAATATTTTTCTAATTATCATCGACTAATAATCATTTAATAACAATTTGAAGATAAAAAAAATCAAAAAATCAATAAAATATCTAAAATAAGTTGAAAATGTAATTCGAACTTTAAATGACCATAACTTTTGATCCGGGTGTCTGTTTGAGCTCAACAACATACCAAATTGAATCTTGCGATGATCTCTACACGCTAATGACATAAGAAAACCTTTTTTTCACATTTTTTGAGGCCAAAAAAGGACCATAGGGCCTCAAAAACTGAGTTTTTAGTCTGGATACCCAAATATTTTAACATTCAATGGAATTTTAGCCTCATTTTAGGGGGTCTTTTTGACCTTTTTTATTGGAAATTGAATTTATTATGAAGAGTTACATTTATATTATCATTATGGATTTGAAATTTTATCGTTTTTCACAATGTAATGTTATTTATAATCAATTATATAATAATATATACATATTTTGTATATATTCACTCCTAAAAAATTAATTAAAAATATTTATGTATAAAGTATATTTATCAATATATAAGGCTTATCTAAATAAAAAACTAGTATCCATTTTATTTAAAATACAAATATATTAATATTTATATACCTATATGATGTGTGTGTGTGTGTGTGTGTATTTGTGTGCGTCTGTATTGACAAACTGATATATATTATCTATATATTCTAAACATATGTATATACATATTAATATATAGTATTTGTAAATACATATAAATATTTATAATTATACCTACAAATACACATATAATATGTGTGTGTGTTGTATATATGTATTTATTTATCTATAAACACACACAAAAAAGAATATTTTATAAATGTATTTAAAACTAATCTTATAAATATATATTAATATATGAATAAATATATGGATAAAAAATATAAATAGATATAAATAAATAGATATAAATATATATTAATATACAAATAAATATATAAATATATAAATATAACTATATATGTATATATATGTATATATATATATTAATATACAAATATATATATATATATATATATTAATATAACTAAATATATATATTAATATAAATATATATATGTTAATATAAATACATATTATATATAAATAAAAAATAGGTATATTATTAAATGGAGAGAAAAGCAATATGGTGGAGTGGTAAAGGCTTAAGCACCCAGACAACAGGTCTTGGGTTTGAATCCAGGGGGAGGTAGGTTACACGCGTGGGTGGAATTGCTGCTAGTGCTATTAAAGGGGTGGGGTAGCGGATGGGGTGTGTGGGTTGTGGGGGGGGGGGGGGTGTTGTTTGGGGCATGCAGGCTGGGGGTGGGGGTGCTATTAAAGGGGGCTTCAAGCACTGTTGAATCCCCCCTGATATGCAGAAATATTTTTTTTTATTTTTTTTATGTTTTTTAACTTTTATCATCACTTTTAAAAAACCGCTAATAAAAGGGGTTCTTTAATAGTGCTAAAAAAAGCACCGATAAAGGACCCATTTATCAGCTCTTTTTTTAGCACTATTAAAGGGGACCCCACTTTATCTTCGCCTCAATTATTAGCGTTTTTTTAATGCTGTAAATTCACTTTTATAGCAATGATAAAGACCATATTTACAGTAGTGAGAATATGCCTGATTAAGATTCTATTAATAATATATCGAGCTGTATTGACAGCTTCAACCCAAAAGTAGATAGGTAGGTTATATTCATTAAGCATGATTCTTAATATTTTTTGTGAGGTTCTATTTCTTCTTTCTACAACACTATTTTGTTGAGGTGTCCAAGGGGTAGAGAATTTATGACTATATCCATTTTGTGAGAAAAAGGATTCAAACTCTTGATTTTCAAACTCACGACCATGGTCACTTCTTAGGGTTTTAATTTTAAGACCACTTAGGTATTCTACTGTTCTATAATACTTGAAAAATGAGAACAATCTTCACTTCTGTGAGCTAATAAAAAGGTCCAAGTATATCTAGAATAGTCATCTATAAGAACATAGACAAAATGCTTCCCATTAAGGATTGAAACTATATATGGTCCAAATAATTCCATGTGAACCAACTCAATAGGTTGATAAGTTGAAACTTCTTTCTTTGGTTTGAAAGAAATTTTGTGTTGTTTACCCTTTTGACAAGGATTACAGACTTTGTCATTTAGAAACTCAAGTTTGGGTAGATCCTTGACTAAGACGTTTCTAGTAGGATTTCTAAGAGAGTTTATATTAAAGTGTCCCAATATTCAATGCCAAATCCAAGACTCTTTGTAAAAGACACTCAAAAAATAAATACTTTGAGAAACTATAGAATCTAAGTTAACAGAATAAACATTTTTATTTCTAAAAGTAGAAAATACTAATTCATTTTTAGAATTAAAAAAAAATAAAAATCATAATTTTCAAATTTAACATGAAAACCATCATTACATAATTGTGAAATACTAAGAATAATGTATTTTAATCCATAAAAAAAGTAATTTAGAAATTAAAACTGAGTTAGAGTCACCAATCTAGCCAAGGTCAATTATTTTTCCTTTAGAATTGTCACCAAAAGTGACATGTCCACCATTAATCTTTATCAGATTCTTGAATCATGAGTAATATTCTGTCACGTGTCTTGAACATCCACTATCCAAGTACCATAAAATTTTACAGGATATTTTCCAACAACTTTCCTATAAAATAATTAATCAAGAGACAATTTTGGTTCCCAGATTTGTTTGGGTCTAGTAACATTAGTAATAAGATCTTTATGAACCCATACTTGCTTCATGGGTTTCCTATACATAGTTTCTAACGTATTAGAAAAGTAAAATTCTTTTTTTCTTGAAAAAATAGAAGTAGTGAATGACTTCCCAGAGCTAGAACTAGCATATTTTTCAGTTCTGGGTATGAAAACATATTTTATAGATTTTGTTATAAAACGAGTTTTAGCTATGTTCCTATATCCAGGTTGGTATCCTATACTAGTAGTATACCTAAGAGATACTTGTTTACCAATAATTTGTGTTAGAGTATTATTTCCATTGGTAAATTTTTCCAATTCCTTTTTCAATTTCTCATTAGATAATTTAAGTCAATTGTTCTCTTTAAGTAATTAAGCATTCTTTTCATTTTGTATAGTAAGATCATATTTAACAGTATAATTAAGATTATGCTATTTCTTTAGAGCTTTATATTTATATTTTAATTCATTGAATGTATCTTGAATCATTTGAAAGTATTCAAGAATTTACTCATTAGTCATATTTTCAGAATCACTTTCATCACCATAATAATAATAATTATTTACAAGATAATCAAGGGTTACCTCAGATGTGTTTGTCATGAAACACATGTTTTCCTTGTCACATTTCTCATCATGTGATGATTCTGATTCACTGGAGCTATCCTCAGAAAAACTCCATGTTGCTTTCATTTCCTTTTGGTACTTTTTGTATTTGTCCTCATACTTCTTTTTATACTTTATCTTTGGAAAATTAGCTTTTACATGTCCCTTTCTCTTATATTTATAGCAGACTATCTCATTAGAGTTTTCACCTTTCTTCCAATCCTTTTTTCCAATTACCTTAATTGTCATATTTTCCCTTGTAGCTAGGCTTCCTGAAGAACTTCTTCCTTCTACAAAACTTATTAAACCTTCTGGCTAATTGAGTTATTTCCTTATCACTATCTTATAGTGAATCATCATTACTTGTAATATCAAAATGAGTCTGCATCCTTTCTTTTTCTTTATTTTTGGAAGTAGTGGTTTTGAAATCCACTTACTTTCTCTTTGGTTTATCCTATTCTTCTTTGTTTACCTTTAACTCTTCCTCATACGTCATCAATTTACCTATCAGCTCTTTGACTAGAAACTTACTGATGTCACATGATTCTCTAATTGATACTGAGGTTCCTCTCTATCTTTCTGGTAGACATCTGAGTATCCACATGATTTGTTCTTTGGCATCCACTGGCTTTACAAGAGAGCTCATTGTATTGACTATTTCATTAAACTTGATATACATATCAAAAATGGGTTCACCAGGCTTCATCTTAAATTTATCATACTTAATAGTATATGTATTGAGTCTTATTTCTTTAACATTAGTAGTTAATTAATGTGAGATAGCTAAGGTATCCCAAATTTCATAGGCAAATTTATAAGAATATATTCTATTAAATTATTCATCCTTTAAAGAAAAAAACAATACATTCATAGCTTTATAATTATTATTGTAAGAAACTTTTGTAGCTTCACTCCATGCACTTCTTGGAGTTTCTGGTATTTCATATTTATCTTCTATTACTATCCAAATATCAAATCCCATACTTTCTTAGTGAATTTTCATTTTAATTTTCCACCAAGAATAATTTGTTCCATTAAAGTAGGGAGGTATTTTGGTATAAACACCTTCATTTCTATTATCCATAATAAAAAATAAAGGCTAGATTTTAAATAGATAGAAATTTAGAACTAATATAAATTTAGAGATCTTTAAAACACAACTAAATCACAGTTGAAAATATTTGAAAAATATTTGAAACCTTTGAAAATAGAAGTTTAAAAACAACCTCTAATACCAAATATAAGCGAAAAAGGAAACTCAAGAGGGGGGTGAATTGAGTTCCTATAAAATTTATTTTAAAAAATTTATTTAAAGATACCCTAATTTAAAAACAAAACATGCTAGTTAATCAAAGTAGTAAATTTATAATAGTTTGACTATTCAATTAATTTATCAATATATTGATTACTTCTTAGTTATATCAACCTAAAATACTGAAATAACTTTTGAAACCAATTTTCTAAATCAAAATAGTTATAAATACTATCCAAGACTAACTATCAAAGTGAAACTTAGTTTTCTTAAATATGAGTTAAAACAGAGTAAAAAAAATTGGAAAACACAACAGATTAAAACAAGTGGATCAATATCAAGATAAGACCTAATCCACTCCACTTGGTGATCACCTACCACCAAGAAATTTATATTAATAGTCTTTGATCCACACCCTGGATCAGGGTTTATAATAGCATATAGATCTATCCAGTTCAATTGACCTCTACCATAGTTCTACGTAGGAAATTAAAACTACCAGGCTACACAAGGGCCTCTTCCACAGTTCTATGTGGTTGAAAAAAGGTGTAAGAGAGTAGTAGTGGGAGGATATCATGTATCCTCTAGTTTAGCACATGATACATTGTATATTTTTAATACACACACACACACACACTAATCGAAATATTAATAAAACAGTACAATACAAAGTAGAATATAATAATAAGGGATTAAAAATGCTTTGAGAGTTGTTCTATGAAGCTTTGGACTTCTAGGATCTAGTAGATTTGATGTTTGGGTCCTCTTCTGAAAGCGGGCTCAGAAACAGTGTTGTGAGTTCTGTGTTCTAGTTTCTAGTGATTTATTGTGTAACTATTTGTAGCACTTATTATTCTTTGAGTTGGTGCTGCAAGGATGTTCACAGGATGGTACACAACAAGTAGTATGGATTATCATTGTTCTTGTAATTGTTCTAGAATGCATGTGTGTTTACTCTAATGTCTCTTTCAGTCACTTACTATAGCTTGTGCGCTACCTTGTATTTTATCATGGGTGTTTGTGTTATGGATGATAAGGAACATGATCTCTACACCTTGTACCTCATACTATTTGCAGATATGTCTGCAAAAGATCATTAATTATTTTAGTGTCATTAAATGACTCAAATATGATTGTTAGAATAAACTTTTAAATTTAATTGAAAAAGATAGAAAAATTGTTAAGTAAGGAAAAATGTCACATTTGGTGGTGAGATAGGAATGATTCCACAATCACGATGAGTTAGAAGTGGTTCCACAGTCAATAGTGACATCCTTCACAAGTTCTAGAACTGGTAGCACAGTTACGGTGTCTGGTCCTTTGCAATTTTTGGAACCAGTAGCACGGTTACGGTGTCCAGTCCTTTGTGAATTTTGGAACTGGTAGTATAGTTACGGTGTCTGGTCCTTTGTGAATTCTAGAACTGGTAGTATGGTTACGGTGTTTGGTCCTTCGTAATTTATGGAACCAGTGAGATAGTTTGATCATAGAAACGGTGTCTCATACTTAGTCAAATATCCACCATCTTTCTTAATAAGTAATACTCACAAAATGGATTAAGGTTAAACATAATCATAATAAAACATAATAGAACAAGATTAATCACGATTTATAATATTTAAACATGATTTACATGATTTACATGATTTTTTATCATTAAAACAAGAGGATTCCAACAACCACAATACTTCCCAAGCATCACAATGAACTGCTAGAAAAATGAGATGCTTTACCCTTACCTGTGTCCCAGAATACCACATCTAAAAAAGAACCCAAGTGATGAAGTAGGGGGTGAGTAATAATAATTAGTATGTTTTCCCCAAATGAATTCCCTACACATTCCACTAGGATAAAACAGTTAGCACATTTATATAAATAAGTTTATATAAAACATCAAATAGTTCAATAATTTCCAGCAAGCCAAACACACCCTTACCAAGCCATTTTCACCCAAATCCACACAATACAAGAGAAATCCAAAAAACAAGCCATAATCCATTTTACCATAACATATTAGCACAAAATTTTCATCTTTCTTAGCCACACATATAATCAAAACATACCCATAAAGTTTCACACACTCAACTCGGTGTAACAATCACACTGGAACTTCTCATCCAATCCCATTTACTACTTTCCCAATCTAGTGATACTTCACACACACTTATCCTTGATGGTGGACCTTCCATCCACTATCCATACCCTTTTTATAGTGGTAATCCCTACCCATTTCACATCCATTTCAACCACATACATAAATACTTAACCATCAAACAAGCATATAACACACGAAGGACACAACATTATGCAAACAACCACTTCCAACCCAAAAAATATCTTAATACATTATCCATGCCACATTACCTTCCAATAAAACAACCCATTTTATTTAATTTTTTTTCATAAATCAACCCAAGAAACTGATTTTAAAATCTACATTTTACAATCCAACATCAAGAAAATTTCACCGCAATAACCCATTTTCCCCAAAATCCACAAATCATCACAAAATGAATTTACAACAAGCTTTTCACATCATAATCACAACCAAATATAAGAAAAATAAACTAATTGAAAACAAGGATTCTAGTTTTATCAAAATAGAGTTGATAGTGAATCCACCCACCTTAGGGTTTCAATGCAATCAACTAACTCACAACCGCACCACAAATTCGGGTGAAATCCCCACCAAAACCACCTTAGATCTCTTGACTATCATAAAAAAGACAAGATATCAACATTTTAGGCAAAAAACCCCTATATATACATGCCTAAGTTTTAGATCTAGAAAATTGAGAGAGAGGGAGAGCTGGATATAAGGAAAACCAATAAAGATCCAAGAAAGGAGACTTACCAGTGAAGAATCTCCTTCACCGTTCCTTGAAAACCCTTCAAATTGCCTCCAAAATGAGTGAGAGAGCCCCTATAACACTTGAGAATAGGAATACCAAGTGAGGCTTGAGTGGGATGAATTTTGGGGCATTTTATTTTAAATCTTGAGTGACCTATTTTTAAAAACCCATTTTTAAAGTCATGCATGGTTAACTCGTATGGTTAGACAAACCATGTGCTAACCGTGATCCTGCTACTATCCAAAGGGTTCCCCACATGGTTAGACAAACCGTACACAAACCTTGAGAATCCCACTACCTCACATTTCATGGTCACCTGGGGGGTTCTTCACGGTTTCATCTAACCATGCTCAAACCGTGAACCCTTAGAAAAGTCACAAAACCATTTAAAAACCTTCCCAAACCCTCCAAAAAATTACCCAACCACTTTAACCACATAAAAAGGAATAAAAAGGGATACATACCTAAAACTGAGGGTATTAAATTCTCCCCACCATTTTACTATCCGTCCTCATAAAGTAGAGAACCATCACTTTTCCAAAAGAGCTCGGGCCATTTCTCGACCATCTCTTTCTCCCACTCCCAAGTTACCTCCTAAATTTGACCATGTTGCCACAAAGCCCAAACTAGACTGATAATTTTACCATTTAAGCTTTCTCTTGAATATCCACAATATTCACTGGCATGTTCACCAATGAAGAATCTGGCTCTAGCTCAACATGATCCCATCAAATCACATGGTCAGGATTTGGATGATACTTCTTCAACTGAGAAACATGGA
Organism: Viscum album; assembly: GCA_963277665.1. Taxonomy (NCBI): domain Eukaryota; kingdom Viridiplantae; phylum Streptophyta; class Magnoliopsida; order Santalales; family Viscaceae; genus Viscum; species Viscum album. The sequence goes on from OY728160.1 coordinate 450,016,766, forward strand.
ATACATTGTTCACTACACTGAACCATGGTGTAAAATTCAACCGATAAGCCACCTCTACAACCTGCTCAAGTATCTCAAAAGGCCCAATATACCTTGGAGATAAATTTCCCCACTTCCTAAACCAACGATTTCCAAGCTTAGTAGAGATTCTCAATAACACATGATTACCCACCTTGAATGATAATAACCATCGATGATGGTCCACATATGATTTATGATAACTCCAATCCATATCCATTCTCTTCCTGATCAACATAATATTCTCCATTGTCTCTTGGAAAAGTCTTGGTCCAACCAAAGAAGTTTATCCTATTTCCACCCAACAAAATGGAGAATGACATGAATGACCATACAACTCTTCAAACTGAGCCATATTTATCGAGGTTTAATGACTGTTATTATATGAGAATTCCACTAACGACAAGTGATCCTCCCATAAGCCACCAAAATCCATCACACAAGCCCATAACATATCTTGTAAAGTTTTTATCATTCTATCAGATTGAACATCTGTCTGAGGATGATATTCCAGACTTATCATCAATTGAGTCCCAAGGGCATGCTATAAGGATGTAAAAAAATGAGATGTGAAACTCAAATCTCTATATGATAGAATAAAAACTGGAACACCATGCCTCTTTACCACTTCATTGATATAGATTTTGGATAGATCCTATACCACATGAGATTCATGAATAGGTATGAAATGGGTTGAATTTGTGAGCCGATCCATATGGTATCGTGCTTTCTGACAGTTCTTGGGAGACCTGTAACAAAATCCATCACTGTTTTTTCCAACTTACATACAGGGATAGGTAAATATTTCAACATACCTACTAGCTACTTATACTCTTCCTTGACTTGCTGAAAATTTAATAATCTTGAAATAAACTCTGCCACTTTACTTTTTCATACTAGCCCACCAAAACTGTGCTTTCAATGCCTTTTACATTTTCTGAATTCCAAGATGGACAACCCATATGGAATGATGATAAGCCCTAATAATTTCTTCCTGACAATCCACTGGTACAACCACATGATTTTGAAAACACAAAAATTAATACCCATTCAGTTTCTATCCCTCAATGGCCTCCCATCCATTGAGTTTTGACCTCATCACCATACACTTGGAAACAAACATCTGCACCTCTTTAACCAAGCCAACCAAGTCAGGAACCAATGAGACTATAAAGAAAACCACTCTATCACCTCATTCATCACATTCCATTCACATGTTGTCTATAAATGACATCAACTACCACTGATCCAATGCATGTTTCACCACCTGAGCATACAACTTCCTACTTAATGCATCCGCCACTGAATTTCCCTTACCTGGTGTGTACATGAAGTCAAAATAAAACATCTATAGATACTCCATAAATATCCTTTGCCTCAAGTTCAAATATATTTGTGAGAAAATATTATTCAATCTATTATGATCGGTAAAGACTGTGAATTTCTCACCTAAGAGATAATGACACCACATTTTCAAAGCATGAACCACAACCACTAACTCCAAATCATGCATTGGATAGTTTTTCTCATGAAACCTCAACTACCGTGAGCCATATGCAATCAAATGATCCCATTACATGAGAACACACCCCAAACCTTATCCCAATGAATCAAAATACACCACACACCCTTTCCTTGGTTATGAAAAAACTAATATTGGTGCTGATGTAAGGTGACCTTTAAGCTCTTCAAAAGATTTCTGACACTATTCATTCCATTGAAATGGAACATTCTTCCTTTAAAAAGCTATCATTGGTGAGAATAATTGTGATAAGTCATGAAAAAAATGCTGATAATACCTGGACAGACCAAGGAAGCTTCATATTTCAAAGAAATTCTTTGGAGGTTTCCACAAGATAACTACCTCTATCTTTTCTGGATCAACTGAAACACCTTTCTCAAAGATAACATGTCCAAGAAAACAAACCTCCTATATCCAAAAATCAAACTTTAAAAATTTATCATATAATAAATGATCTCTCAAGATCCCCAATACTATCTCTAAGTGTTTCTCATGCCCCACCCTTGTCCTAAAATACATCAATATATCATCAAAAAATACCACTACAAAAGAATCCAGATATTTATGAAATATCCAATTCATGAATGCCATAAAAACTTTCGGTGCATTCATTAGACCAAAGTGTATAACCACATAATCATAATGTTCATATCTACTTATAAAGGATGTTTTTAGAATATCCTCCTTCCACATACTCAATTGATGATATCCTGATCACAAGTCAATCTTGGAGAACCACTGAGCTCCCCTCAATTGATCGAACAAATCATCAATGAATGGAAGTGGATATTGGTTCTTTATTGTAACCTGGTTAAGCCTATGATAATAAACAAATAGCTGGAGAGTTCCATCCTCCTTTTTAACAAACAAGTCTAGTTCTACCCATTGAGACATGCTAGGTCAGATAAAACCTTTGTTTTCTAACTCCTACAACTGTATTTTCAATTCCCTCAATTTTATTGGTTCCATCTACTAAGATGGAAGTGAGATAATACTGGTCCCTAGAAGGAGATCAATTGTAAACTTCACTTCTATCATGGGTGGAAACCCTAATAATTATTCAGGAAAGACATCCATAAAATAATAAACAACCATAGGAAAAATTCTATGCTGAACTCGTTCCATTGATGCCAATGACAATGCTGCTAACTAATATGAGATCATGCCAACAATTGGTGATAAAAAGCCTATTGCACCCAAATTTTCATTCTTCTCTCCTATAAAGAGATGTTCAACACCATCATCTAACATGAAACTAACTATTCAAGAATAATAGTCAATGTGGGACTTAGGAATTTCCAAACAATCCATTCCTAGGATTATATCATAAGCATACATCTCAAGCACTAAGAAATCCCAAATGAACTCAACCCCATCCACAAATATACAACATGATCTACATAGGAAGGCTTTACACTCTCTTTGAACCATAGGATTTTGAAGTTTTAAAACTGAATGCATTATTTCCACACTTAAACCCATAAAAATATTAACATGAGAAGAAATAAAAGAATGATAACCAATATCATCAAACAATGATTTCATCAAGGTAGAATTTAAAAGAACTGTACCTCGCACTGTAGATGGTCCCGAATGATCATCCATCACAACCTACTTAGCTCTAAACAGCTACTTTCTTACCACACTCTGCTCTTTATTACCCTATCAAGGAGTCATGGTGTTCCTGGAATTACCATGACTAACTTTGATATGTTGATGTGGGGTATACTACTGCCCCCATACTGTCGAGGCATAGGATGCCTACGACCCCTAAGAAGTGTCACAAACACCCGACCTCAGAACATTATAACAATAATGCTAAATATTACCCATCTGCTTATAGTTATGAAATGATCAAGGCTGTTCCGTACAATCCCACTTGATGTGGCCCGTAGAGCCACATTAAAAACATCCTAGCTTACTTTGAGGCTTCAAAGAAAGATTCACCGATCCTTCCATTAGATTTTTATCTATAATCCTAGCCTGGAAATAAGTTCCCCTCTTCATCTTGATCTCAACATTAGAGTTCCCACTATTTCTCATGGGTACCAATATACTTCCCTTGCCTATAGCTCCCAAAATATCCCATTCATCTACTATTTCTATATTCACTATTTCTGTGTAATCACTTATACATAGTACCGCTATTTTACAATGAATTTCCTACCTAAAACCAGCTTCAAAAATACATGCCTTCAACAATGTACTACCAGCCACCTCAAGTGAAAATTGCACTAAGTTCATGAACTTAGTCACATATTCTGTTATTGAGAGATTCTCTTTCTTTAAAAGAAATAAATCTATTATGTGCTTAATTTTGAATGTGTGAGGGTAGAATTTTTTGTTAAAAAATTACTCAAAACCCTCCCATGTCATACCTTGGTACATTCCAGCTTGGACCACCAACTCCCACCACTGACAGGCAAGATCTTCCAACATGTACATTGCTAGATTCACTTTCATATCCACCAGTGTTCCTAGGAATTCAAATATCCTATTTATTCTATTCAACCATGCCTCCACATTTTCTGATTCCGAATCACCCCTAATTATTGGTGGATTCTTCTTTTGAAACTAAACCTCATGATCCACATGCTTTGGATTATCCAATTTATTCCCACTTTCTATAGCTTGGAAAGCTTACACTATACTCTTCTCTAGCTGATGGTTCACCTGAGGCTCAGGTGCAACCAAATTTTCAATAACCTCCATTGGTTGGTCTCAACAATGCCTACCCAATGCCATTTCTATCAACACAAAAACAACCATAAGTCTCACTCCCATAACAAGACAAGAATTACAATTTAAAATTCAATTACATTTCAACTATCACAACCAGGCTTTCCAAAAGTTCAAATTTCCCACGTGGCACCATTTTTGAAAAATACACCATGTTTTGAAAATTGACCCATTTTTAAAATACCAAAACTATCCACATTTCAAATCCACACATTTGAAAATAATTTCTGGATTTTTCACAAGTCTATATATCCGCACCACAACATAAATCATTATGCCAATGAAATATGAATCCTAGTGGGAAGTCATTTATACTATGAATTACATGATCATCTCATTGGATACACCCACAACAATAAGATTTCCAATGACTATAAGTGTCTCCAAAACACTTATGTATCCAAATCCCTAGTAACTTGAAGTTCAGTATAAAAGGGTTAGCTACATCATTTTATGCTATACATTTCAAGTTCCAACAATCCTACTCCTTAATACCATCCCAAATCAAGGAATAAACTGAGAATGAGTGTAAAATACAAGACCCAGACCAAGAACCAATGTCAAAGGATCTAACAACTGATACCACTTGTAATGTCCCGCCCCTTCCTCATTGGCTTGAGAAGGCAGTGAGATTCTACTTGGCCTTAGGTGATGTTCCCAAGGCACCAAAGGCTAGAAATAAACACCGAGGGATTCAAGAACAATTGGGGAATGATTTCACCTTATAATAAAACCAACCAACCAAATAAGGCATAACAAACCACAACTACATGATGAATTTCAAAAAAGTACACCCAAACAATACCTTACCAAAAGACAACCAAACTATTCCATAATAATTTCCATAAACCAATATAACTAACCAAAAAAAATTCCAATATCTGAGTACCAAGAAGAATACTCAACAACAAGACTTAAATGAAACCATTTCATGCTCCATATATCCACACCAAGCTCCATGCTCCAAGCACCATAATACCACCCAAGCATCATGATGAACCATTATAAAAATGAGATGCTTTACCCTTACCAGTGTCTCAGAATACGACATCTACAAAAGCACTCAAGTTCCAAAGAAGGGGGTGAGTAATAATACTCAGTATGTTTTCCCCAAATTAATTCACTACATACAACACTAGGGTATAACCGTTATCACATTTATATAAACCATTTTATATAAAACATCAAATAGTGCAACAATTTCCTATAAGACAAACACACCCTTACCAAGCCATTTTCACCCAAATCCACACAATACAAGGTAAATAAAACAAACAAGACATAATCCATTTTACCATCACATATTAGCATAAAAATTACATATTTCTTAGTCACACACATAATTAAAACATATAAATAAAGTTTTACACACTCAACCCAGTGTAACAATCATGGTGGAACTTCCTGTCCAAACCCGTTTACTACTTTCTCAATCTAGTGGTAATTACCACCCACTTATACTTGATGGTGGACCTTACATACACTATCCATCCAATTTTTATAGTGGTACTCCCCACCCACTTCACATACATTTCAATAACAAGCATAAATACTTAACCATCAAACAAGTATATAGTACACCAAGGCCACAACATTATGAAAAAAAACCATTTCCAACCCAAAAAATCCCTTAGGACATTATCCATGCCACATTACCTTCCAATAAAACAACCCATTTTATTGAAAGCCATTTTCACAAACTAATTTCATAAATCAACCCAAGAAACTGATTTTAAAATATACATTTTAAAATCAAACATCATGAACATTTCACTGCAATACCCCATTTTCCACAAAATCCAAAAATCATCAAAAAATAAATTTACAACAAGATTCTAACTTCATAATCACAACAAAATCCAAGAAAAAAAAATTAATTGAAAAAAAGGCTTTTAGTTATAGAAAAATGGAGTCTATAGAGAAGCCACCAACCTTAGGGTTTCGATGAAATCAGCCAACTCACAACCACACCACAAATCCGGGTGAAATCTCCACCAAAACCACCTTAGATCTCTTTACTATCATCAACAAGCCCAAATCTCAATATTTTAGTCTAAAAAACCCTAGATATACATTATAAAATTTTAGATCTAGAAAACTGAGAGATTGGGAGAACTAGATCTAAGGAAAATAAAGGAAGATCCAAGAGAGGAGACTTACTAGAGAAGAATCATCTTCATCATACCTTGAAAACCCTTTAATTGCCTAAAAAATGAGTGGGAGATACTCTATAACCCATTTATAAGAGGGAACAATGAGTGAGGATTTAGTAGGAGGAAGTTTTTTGGTGTTTTAGGTTAAATCCCAAGTGACCCATTTTTAAAAAACCCATTTTTAAAGTCACACATGGTTAGCTCACATGGTTAGAAAAACTGTGCACTAACTATGATATTGCTACTGTCCAAAGGGTTCACTACATGGTTTCCTTACATGGTTAGAAAGAATATACACAAAACATGCGAAGCCCACTACCTCATATTTCACAGTTACCTGGGGGGTTCTGCACAGTTTCACCTAACCGTGCTCAAACCGTGCATCCTTAGAAAATTCCCAAAACCATCCCAAAACCTTCCCAAACCCTCCCAAACATTAATTAACCACTTTAACCACATAAAAAATTCATAAAAAGAGGTTAAACACCTAAAAATAGTGGTACTACAGTTAAGTCACACTTTTTTCATTTCAAATCATTTTTTAATTTTTTTATGCACACAAAAACATTTATTTTTATTTCATCTCTCCCTATAACTTAAAATAACACTGTCCCCAGTGTTTAAAGAAAAAAAAATTTAGAAGGTGGGTAGAGGTCAAGAATAGGAGTTAAAAAAGTAAATTTAAAATTAGAATCATGGAATCAAGTCACCTGGTTGTTGAAGTTGAAGTTCATGTTGCTTCCATTTAATCCCTTAATCTCTGTGTCACTCAGAGAAGCCTCATCAATGATGGTAGTTTGTGTTTATACACCTGTGATTTGCCTAAAAATTTATGAATCTCACCATACCTTGAATCTTACACACCATCACAATTATAACACAATGAAACCCCTTGAATTTCCCTTAAATAAAACCAAACAAAGAAAAAAGGAAAGAAAAAAAAACATACCTAATTATTTTAGTACACGAAAGATCGATACAAGGAACAAGTAAAAAAAATTATTTATATATATAATTTTTTTAAAATATAAGTATATATATATAAATAAAATATAATATATAAGCATTATAAGCCGTAGGTCAGTGGAAGACGCACTCCCTATCTCCCTTTAGTCATACGTTTGAGTCCCACGGCTTCACTGTCCCCGACAGAGTTATCCCCATGACCTTCAGTGTGGCCTTTTGTGCACACACACACACACACACACATTTTATTTTATATTTTTATTTTCTTTTCCCATTTTTTAAATATATATATATATATATACATATATATACATATACAATCACATAAAATAAAATATATATTACACATAAGAACACCAAATTGAAAATAAAGAAAATAAAAGAATAAAAAATGGTAAAAGAAGAGAAAAATTTGAAAAGATTTCTTCTGAAATTGATTTTTTTAACAAAAAAATATACAAAAAAATAAATAAAATAAAATAAAAGACATGTTGATGTAGTGTTGACTCCCATAAAGTTCTTATTTTAAAGTCGTTAGCTCGACTTGGACTCCCCAACTTATACAACACAAACTTTTAACATTTTAAGGATTAAAATTTTCACCAAATTAATTAGATTATGATTGAGTCTCCAATGGGGTTGATAGGAAGGTTTTGAAAGTGATTAAAGAAAAACCATATAGGCCCAAATTAATTGGATAAACCTATGAATATTGAAAAGGGTCCATCCAATTGATTTCCTAATATTTCTTAAGAGATCTATGAGAATTTTCTCTTTATTTGTATCAAGAGAAGAATAAATAAAAACTGAAAGGTTTTGGATATCTATAATGAATTAAAACTTGGGGGAGTATGAAAAGGACATATATTCAAGTTCAGGTAGGATAACACTTTCAGAAATAGGTTGGGACATTGAATCAAAATCAGTTTAATTTTAAAAATTTATCAATATAATTGGTTCCTTTTGATAAGAAGATTCAACTAAAAAATTGGGTATATCAGTGCCAGGAATGGGTATAAACTAAAATTTTGTGATTTATCCCAATAGTTCAGTAATTTGCATTTCTGAAAAATCATCAATGGAGAAATATTCAGGAACCTCAACCCATGATGTAAAATTATCCACTTTTGAATACAGGAAATCAAGTTCCTCCTAATTTAAAGACCCTTGAACAATTACTTGATTCTATTAAGCAACCCCAAATCCAAAGGTTGGTTCTTCAGAAAATTCATGAGTGGTTTGTGGGAAACTAGACACTTCACAAAAGGTTATGGAAGGGAAAATCATTGTATGGATGGGTTCCTCACAAGTTTTAATGATTTGTAGTTCTAATCTCAAATATGAAACCTCAAGAGTCATTATCCCAATTTTTTGACATAGTTTCTCCAGTAATAGTTGTGGATCAGGTTGGACAAGGGGTTGAGGTAGATGGTCTATTATAAGAGGATAATTAAGTTGTTGGAATTACATAGGAGGATTTTTAGATTGGACTTGTTGGGATTGGAACTCATTATAGGTTGGAATATTTTTTTAAGCATAGGATTTAAAACATTGTGGTTGATTTTGTTGTTTATTATCCCACCAATAAAAATTAGGAAGTTAATTATACATTACAATTTTTTTGGGGTAGTCAAAGTAGGGATAATTTTACCATGTTTAGATTTGTTCAAAATGGATTCCCATAGAAGTGAAATTAGGGGTGTGAACAAATAATTAGGGAGAGAAAAGGATTCTAGTGTCTAAGATAACTTACTTAGGTCCCTAAAAACAAATCCAATTTGTTCTCACCCAAATTTATCCAAGTTTTTAGGGTTGAATTGGTTGCTTGTAGTGTATCTTGGGTTGTTGAATCTTGAGATACCTAAGAAGGAACCTATAGACATATACATTCTATGGATTGTTTTTGGTATGAAGTGGCCAACTTTGGTTTGTTTTGAGATGGTTTAAATTAACACTAAGTTACCTAAGTGAATTCAATTTATGATAAAGGATTTATCCTAGGTTGTTATAAGGGATGGATTAGATGAAATTCCTTTTTAATGATTTAAATTTCTTATACGCAAGAGTGATTCATTTAAAGATATAAAAACAAATTCATCACTTATTGGTTTAATAACAACAAAAAACTAATTTTAATCACCTATACACTTAGAGGATATTTTTTATGATCACTCCAAGGTAAATGTTCTTATCATAAATTAAAGTGTGTGGCCTTAAAATTCAATAAGGATGAAGAAGTATTAAGATCGTCAAACGAAATTATCAATTAAAAGAAATGATTAAACATTAAAATAGTAAGAAATAAAATCCAATATAGACCCTTGACACTCTCTTGGATCAACCCATAGATGGTTAGACCTCTATTTATTAAATTATTTAAATATAAGTGGAAAGTAGACTCATGAGGATGGAATTGAAGAAGTGAAAAACAATGAAATAATGATCACTCCACCGTTTTGTGAAGAATTTTACAAGGTTTGGTGTTAATAAGTTCTCAACTCGAGACAATGGTGTCAAAATGATATTAATAATAATATAATGATAGTATAATAATAAATTTTATTAAGAAACTAATGTGAATTGAACAACTTACATGAGAAAAAAATGCGATTAAAAAGACAAAGTGTAAGTATAACATTACAATGAAACAAACACCATCCATCATTAACTCCTTCACCACCACTACCTTAAATAGTAATTTCAATAGTCTTGGGTCAATTAACCAATAGTCCAATTCTCCCCAATTAATTGTGGTAGCCCTAGGTGGGTGAAAAGTTAATGGAGATAATACTTTTCCACCCTTAACCCGAAATGGAAGCAAGCTTTCATCCACCAAACAGAGGCACTGAAATGACCTTCTAGATAGTAGAATTGGGGTGGGACATAGAAGAATAAAATGAATCCCCAGATCTTATCTATAATCCTGTAAATTTTTCGACCAATTTTTTTTTTCTAAATATGATTGAAATGGTGAGATGTTTTTCCAGGCCACTGAATTTTACCCAAAATTTAATATTCAACTTAGACCACCTAAAAATCCCTTTAAAACTCCAAATTAGCCCTTGTATTTGTTGGATAAAATGTTACTAATCATTTAATTTATCTCTAGTTAAATTATTAACATCATTTTGCCTATATATTTTCCCTAAAATGATTTTATTGGGCTACTATCTAGTTCACTTCTCCCAAAATGTTCTTGGTTCAAGGGACACTTGGTGGTCTTCCAATGGGAATATCCTAGTGATCCAAAAAGATGAATTGTTATTTATAGCATGGGAGACCTAAAAATAAAATATTAAAATAAAAAAGAACATTTTTTGTTTTATGTGGTGTTAAAAAATATACCATGTAATAGTTCACTTTAAGTAGGAATTACAATCATAATGTGAAATAATGTTCAATTGGTAAAATGAATTAAAATGGTTTTTATTAATAAATAATCACATGAATATTAAAACATAAACAATGAATATTATCCTCTTTCAATGGCTATTCAGTATCCCCTATGTAATGACCCGGACCCGATCAGCCATTCGAACAGTGCTAAATGGGTCAGGTGCTACTACCTTAGGTGCACCTCCCCGAATGCCAAATGCTGCTGACTAGAAGCGGCGGTCTTATAGGTATAGTGGGAAGGCTATTCCCTCTTTGAGGATAATAATAATGGTACTGGTCCAAGTATAAAAATAAAGATGCAGCGGAATAAATGACTCAGTAGACTTGAACCAGACCCGCAGAGCGGAAACACATTCAATATTGATAAATAGTGGAAGCAATAAATATAACAATAGCAGCAGAAAGTAAACACAACAGCATGATGAACACCACTTGTAACTAGTACTGAACAACAAACATGCATCCAAAACAGGTCATACATGTATTTATATATAAAAAGGCGCCAATGGATAACCAACTGTAGCTACATAACAAATAATCATGCTAATATAGGAAAGGAAACAAAACAAGATAAACTCAAGCTAGGAAAGACCTCAAGGTCCATACCATCTCCATGCAACAACTAATGCAGCCCAACTCCTGAAGCTGGCCTCTTTCCTACACATAAATCCATAAAGTCTGCACACGTCCTGAAGGGCCTGTACAAGGTGTGAGACGAATCTCAATAGGATACCACCCAACGGTGCGTACCTAATATAAGTGTTTAAGAAAGCATGCATTTATAAGGAAAACATTAAACAATACGATGGAAAAATAAACACAAACTCCACTGTGCTCATCGGCCACCATGGAGTGTCACCTTCTTTGGACAACGCTGGAATCTCTATCGTGTAACCCAGCACCATGTGCCCCCTGAAACCACGTGTCTCAAGTAACGACATCCCAAAGGCATGCCCAAGAATAGTAACCCGACACCTTGTGCCTCCTGACACCTCATGCCTCAAGTACTGATGTACCGAAGGCATTCCCAAGATGTAACCTAGAGAAGCAACGATGCCTGTCCTTAATTAAATAACCGGAGGGACAACGATGTCTGCCCTCAAATAAATAGCCGTAGGGACAGCGATACCTGCCCTCAAATCACAGCGAGCCTCAACCCCCAACCCGATATCCTCAAAGCTATCCCCTGGAGGCTCCTCACCTCCCATGTGGCTTCCTATGGCAGAACCCCCAACCCAAGTACCTAAACCACATATACGGGGGCCTCTACCCACATGAGTGGTCAAAACCACCTCATCATAGAGTATCTCTATGTGCACACTACTCAAAGTTATGGGTGATCGGTAATCACTAAAAATAGTACCCAAGAAACCACACATCTGACAACTCGTGTCCTTATGACCATGCCACTCAAGTCTGATGGTCTCGCTATCCCAGTAACCCAGGACATGCCCAACCTAACAGTCATCCTGCCTCAAGCCGATGTCCATGATGCCTAATACCATGGTCAAAACTACCCAAAGTAACCCCAGGCCAAGCCCAACCTGATAGTCGTACTGCCTCAAGCTGACGTCCATGACGCCCAATCCCGTGGTCAAAACCACCTAAAGTAACCCGAGCCATGCCCATCACAACCTGAAGGTTCCAGCATATTCAATTCAACATTTACATATAAAGAACATTTATACAGAACACATAACAGGAAAAACCATCTAAACAGATGAATTGCACTAAGAAAGTGTTGTCCCATACCAGCACTAAAGTTTCTAGGGTTTCCAACAATTAATATCAAGGTTTAAATAACTAAACCTAATAGTTTAAACCAATACAATTCAAGTATTATTATTTTGGAAACCTCGGCCAAAATGACCCATGTGAGAAACGACCTCTCACCCGGCCCTTCTCAATCAAGACAGGACAAAGGGAATACCCAAAGGTATACCATAGGTCTAATAATCAATTTAAATAAGTAGTAGCAGATAAATTAGGGTCTCTATCAAAATACCCGAAAACGGGTCAAAGGCCGCGCTACCCAAATGACCAAAAAAACACAAAAAGAGGTATGCACCACTTACCTCGTACTAGTATGACGTTACTCCTCCGATAACAGCCTCCAATTAGGTCTAAAACACGGTAGATCTACAAAATAATCAAAACATCTCAAACCCCAATAACTCATTCTAGAACATAAATCAAGAAGAACGGATCAAAAGGAATCAAGGCCTTACTGAGGGGGTTATAATGGATCAAAATACTTTCGAAACAGAGTTCAGAAAAATATCCGAGAAGGATTTGAAGGTCCTTCCAGCTCTCCCCATGAGAGCCACAAGAGGGAGGAAGAAAAGAGAAAAGAATGGGAAATCCCAAGTGGCCCGAAACTTAAAAACTCTAACTTTAAGTGGCTACATGGTTACCCCACACGGTTTGGAAAACCTTGTGCCAACCATGTAGTTTCCACTTCCTCACCCAGAGACTTCGCATGACTTGTCCGCACGGTTTGTTCAGACCATGCGCCAACCATGCGGTTGCTACTGTTTCACCCAAGGACTTTGCACGACTTTCCCGCATGGTTTGTTCAGACCGTACACCAACCATGCGCACCTGCACGACCTCCCAAAATTTTAAAAGTTTTTCCTCAGAAACAAGTCAAAAATTTCAAACAGGTTCGGGATTTTGACCCATTCTAAAAAATCAGGTTCTTACAAACTCCCTATCTTAGCATAGATCGTCCCTGAGCTATCAAATGAAACCCGGATATGGCACCGAACATACCACCCCAATCAGAGTAACCCAGACTTTCCCGGTCTCAAAGGTCCTAGCTAAATTCCTCGAGGGACTCCCCACATTAGGAATATCCTAACTCAGTCTCAACCTGACAAAACTCAAAATAAGAAAAGGTTTGCTAACTTGTTTCCAGACTCAAGGTCCTCTCGTGACGCATCATCACCCCTATGCCTCATTGGCACCCAGTGTCATTTCCGACACCCAAACACATCCCACACCACATCGGTGTCTGCCTCCACGAGGTCTTACATCCCATGGATGCTCAAAATGAACCTGGTTCCTAGCACCTCAAGTAACCCGCATCCTCGATGCCCCGATGCCCATGGAACCTCAAGTAACCCGCATCCTCGATGCCCAGATTCCCATGACACCTCAAGTAACCCGTATCCTCGATGCCCCGATGCCCATGGAACCTTAAGTAACCCACATCCTTGATGCCCCTATACTCATGGAACCTCAAGTAACATGCATCCTCGATGCCCCGATTCCCATGGAACCTCATACATATATATATAAATATATCAAGCACCTGATATGGAACCAATCCCACTGACCAACATCTAGTCAGTCCACATAAATCTTGTGCACCTCGTTCACTCAAAATGGATATTCCTATATAGGTTGTGCTAAAAGAGAACAAGGAAATCACGGCCACACCCGTGGGGTACCTCTAACTGTCATCGGCTCACCAGCCTACTCAGCCTCTAGCAGCTCCATGATGTGTACCTGGCCTAAAAAACGACTAACTAATGCTTGACCTCCCTGTGGTAATGCTCCAGTCACTGGCCACTGACCCCTCATCTAGAACCCGCTGTCTCTTTCACTTCCTCAACGTGAAGTTAAACCTTGGATACCCTCTCCTGGTACTGAACCTGAACCAACTCCAGATGCCACCGTCTATCCTGGTCCCTGCCTGCTGGCTATCTGAGAAGGCTGCCTGCAGAACCTCTCCAGATGCCCAACCTGTCCACATGCCCGAAACTCCTCTAGAGGCCTATCGCACTGAGTCCGAACATGTCCTGGCTGCCCACACTAAAAGAAAACCACTTAAGAACTACTACGATGTGGTCTAGCTGAGTATTTGTCCTGACTGCCCTGCTGAAACTCATTTTGTACTTGCTTCCTGATGTCTGAACCGTCACCTGAAACTGTTCCCTGGCTAACTTGGGGCCTATCCCTCTGGTTTCCCTCTGCTATAAGTGCTTGATTCACTGCCTCTGAAAAAGAACCCATCCTGAAGATATTCACCTGGATCCGAATGGCATGTCACAAGCCATCCTCGAAGCGTCTCACCCTAGCCGTGTCATCGCTTACCATACCGAGTGCAAAGTGAGAAAAATCAGTGAAAGTAACTGCATAGTCCATGACAGACATGTATCCCTACTGAAGACTCAAGAAATCCCAATCTCTCTCTACCCTCAGTGTATCCGGGTAAAAGTTATTGAAGAACTTGTCCTCGAAGTCCTTCCATGCCAGTCCCTCGTGCTCGTGAGCTTGAACCTGCACATCCCACCAGCACTTTGCCGGTCCTTGCAGCATGTATGTCACCAGCTTGACCCTCTGCCCTGGAGGTGTCTCGAGCTACTCAAAGATCATCTACATGCTCTCTATCTAGTTCTCAACTGCCTGTGGACCACCCTCACCCTGAAAAAGAGGCGGGTGCTACGACTAGAACTCTCGCATCAGATAAGCCATAGATGGCTCTGCACCCTGCGCACCTCTATCGATCCCCTACAAGACACGTACCAGGATAGCTCGGAGCTGTTCGTCGAGCCATGGTTCGAATACTGCCAAACCCGGCTGCTATCCTTCCTGCACTGGATCCTGAACCTGATCCTATCCCTGAGCCTGTACCTGTGGCTCCTACTCTGCTTGCACTAGATCCTTAGCCTGATCCTGCACCTACAACATTGTACCATCTCCCGTTTGACGCTCCATCTGAGTCTCCCAAAAAGGAACCTACTGAATACCATAAATGTCCAGACAACCCATATATATATATAACAATATATATTCAACACAGATGAGAAATTAGTAAAAGGCAGCACACAACTACCACCCTTACTCTTCCATACTGCAACCATGCCCCACGGCATCCCGACCTCATGGCCTCCTTACCCGCCCCTAACAGAGCCAAGTATCAAAAGTACCTCGGGCCATGCCCATCCTGACAACCAACATTGCCTCAAACCAACGACCGAGTCACCCAATCCTGGTGATCAAAATCACCTCAACCATAATATCTGCCTACTCTTACAAGAGCCAGACCCAATTACCCTACCACATGCAATTCTACAAATATACAAAGCATGTCATAACACATTGAAATCAGCAAGAAATTCTATCAAGAATTTCACCTATTCACATTTCAAGAATACAAATCATGACAATTGATGTTATTCACACGAGATTAGCACTTCACAAAGCATACATGTAGTTATGAAATTGAAATACTCTAAAAATGTGCCTATCAAAATCCAAATAAACAAGCCTTTCCATACCAGGAAAAGGTCCAATTATCCCTTACCACACTAGGTCAAGGGTCACATATCACAATCAATAACATCACACAACAAGTGATACACTAAGGTGGAAATCATATAAACTGTAATCTGAGCAAAAAGCATACAGAAATTCCCACCCATGGCAACTTGGTCCATCACTCATACCTGGGGATGCAGGAACCCAAGCAAAAGCTAGAAACCTAGTTCTAATAACAAACTATCTCCGGTATACCCTATCCCAAATAGTAAAACCAGCAGAAATAAAAGAGAAGACTCAATCTCATTAGTATCCAGTAAAATGCTGCTACTAAATCTCTATCAAGAACTCCTCTGATACCAATTTGTAACGACCCAGACCCAATCATCCACCCAAACGGTGCTAAACGGGTCGGGTGCTACCACCTTAGACGCACCTCCCTGAACAACAAAGGCTGTAGACTAGCAGCGATGGTCTTATAGGTATAGTGGGGAGGCTATACCCTCTCAGAGGATAATAATAATGGTACTGGTCCAAGTATAACAATAAAGATGCAGCGGAATAAATGACTCAGCAGACTCAAACCAGACCCACAGAGAGAAAACACATTCAATATCGATAAACAGTGGAAGCAATAAATATAACAACAGTAGAAGAAAGTAAACACAACAGCATGCTAAACACCACTTCTAAGTAGCACTAAACAACAAACATGCATCCAAAATAGGCCATACATGTATTTATATGTAAAAAGGCACCAATGGCTAACCAACTGTAGCTATATAACAAATAAGCATGCTAATACAAAAAAGGAAACAAAACAAGATAAAATCTAGCTTGGTAAGACCTCAAGATCCATACCATATCCATGAAATAGCTAATGAAGCCCAACTCCTGAAGCTGGCCTCTTTCCTACACGTAAATCCATAAAGTCTGCATGCGTCCCGAAGCGCCCGTGTAGGGTGTGAGATGAATCTTAGTAGGATACCACCCAATGGTGCGTACTTAATATAAGTGTTTAAGCAGACATGCATTTATAAGGAAAATAGTAAACAGTACGACACACAAATAAACACAAACTCCACTGGTGCTCAGCAGCCACTATGGAGTGTCACCTACTTCGGCCAACGTTGGAATCTCTGTCGTGTAACCCAAAACCATGTGCCCCCTGACACCACATGTCTCAAGTACCGACATCCCGAAAGAACGCCCAAGAATAGTAACCTGGCACCTTGTGCCTCCTGAAACCTCGTGCCTCAAGTACCGATGTCCCGAAGGCACGCCCAAGAAGTAACCCAGAGGATCAGTGATGCCTGTCCTCAATTAAATAACCGGAGGAACATCGATGTCTGCCCTCAAATAAATACCTAGAGGGACAGCTATAGCTGCCCTCAAATCAAGTAACTGGAGGGACGACGATATCCACCCTCAAATAAGTAACTGAAGAGACAACGATACCTGCCCTCAAATCACGACGTGCCTCAGCCCCCAACCCAATAGCCTCAAATCTATCCCCTGGAGGCTCCTCACCTCCCACGTGGCTTCCTACAACAAGAAACCCAAACCCAAGTACCTAAACTGCATCTACGGGGGCCTCTACCTACACGAGTGGTCAAAACCAGCTCATCGCGGAGTATCTATGTATGCACACTACTCAAAGTTCCGAGTGAGTAGTAATCACCAAAAATAGTACCTAAGCCACCACACATCTGACACCTCATGTCCTTGCAACCATTCCACTCAAGTATGATGGTCTCTCCATCCCAATAACCTAGGCCATTCCCAACTTGACAGTCATCCTGCCTCAAGCTGACGTCCATGATGCCCAATCCCGTGGTCAAAACCACCCAAAGTAACCCTAGGCCAAACCCAAATTGACAGTTGTACTACCTCAATGTGACATCCATGACGCCCAATCCCGTGGTCAAAACCACCTAAAGTAACCCGAGCCATGCCCATCACAACCCGAAGGTTCCAGCATATGCAATTTTAACATTTACATATAAAGCACATTTAAACAGAACACATAATAGGAAAAACCATCTAAATAGATGAATTTCAATAAGAAAGTGTTGTCCCATACCAGCACTGAAGTTTCCAAGGTCTCCAACAATTCATATCAAGGTTTAAATAACTAAACCTAATAGTTTAAACCAATACAATTCAAGTATTATCATTTTGGAAACCCCGTCCCAAATGCCCCATGTGAGCAACAACCTCTCGCCCGACCCTGCTCAATCAAGACAGGACAAAGGGCATACCCAAATGTATCCCATAGGTCTAATAAGAAATTTAAATAAGCAGTAGTAGATAAATTAGGGTCTCTCTCAAAATACCTGAAAACACACCAAAGGCCACGCTACCCAAATGACCACGAAAACACAAAAAGGGGTATGCATCACCTACCTCGTACTAGTATGATGTTACTCCTCCAATAATAGCCTCAAATTAGGTCTAAAATGTGGTAGATCTACAAAATAATCAAAACCGCTAAAACCCCTATAACTAATTCTAGAACAGAAATCAAGAAGAACGGCTCAAGAGGAATCAAGGCCTTACCGAGGGGGTTCTAATGGATTAAAAGACATTCGAAACGGAGTTCAGACTAAGATCTGGGAAGGATTTGAAGGTCCGGCCATCTCTCCCCATGCGATCCACAAGAGGGAGGAAGAAAAGAGAGAAGAATAGGAAATCCCGAGTGGCCTGAAACTTCAAAACCCTAACTTTAAGTGGTCGTACGGTTACCTCGCACGGTTTTCCAAACCGTGCGCCAACTGTGCGGTTGCCACTACCTCACCCAGAGACTTCGAACGAATTTTCCGCATGGTTTGTTCAGACCGTGAGCCAACCGTGCGGTTTCTACTGTCTCACCCAAGGACTTTACATAGATTTCCCGCACATTTTGTTCAGACCGTTCACCAACTGTGCGCACCTACACGACCTCCCCAATTTTTAAAAGATTTCCCCCAGAAACAAGTCAAAAATTTAAAACAGGTTCGGGATTTTGACCCATTCTAAAAACTTGGGTTCTTACACCCTAGTTTAATGTTATTCCTTGGATAGTGGATGTGTTACCAAAGAGTCTAGTTGAGATATATTCAGATGATGAGTTGTAGGACCGTTAACCTACCAGAATTTTGTTCCACGTACAAATACTGAGTATTTTTCCATTAGCCCATATAGTGTTTCCTCATGATACGTATCATGTGTTATGATTATTTTTATTATTATTGGCATGTGGATTTATTATTTCTTGTATTGAGCTTACATTGATGTATTTATCTATTTTTTGGATTAGTCTTGATATTGACTAGTTCTTCTCCATCTGATTATTGTCATTTTTTATGAACTTATATGGATTTTACTTTGAATATGGATGAAATTGTTCCTTATTTGTATTTGAGGAGTGCATGATAAAATTTTCAAGGGAAAAAGGGGTATTGATTTTTAGAGTGCTAGACTTTATTGAAATTCCTTTGAAGTTGTTTTTAAAACTATGTGAATGACTTGTTTTTTAAAAGGGATGTTTTTAATGAAAATGGGAAGTTTTAATTGGATTTTAAAGGAAATAATTGTTTAAAGTAAGTGATTAAGTTTTTTTTTGATTTAAAACCATAAAAATGAAGTAAAAACTTATTTTCTCATATTTATTTTCAAACTAAAATTACTTATTTCTTTTATAAAAGGAATGAAATGAAATCTTAGTGGTATCCTATTAGGAACTAGGTTACACCCTACATACTCACATTGATGGGTTTATAGTCTTTATGTTTTATGTAGGTTCTCAAGTTTTGGATTCTAGTTTGGAGTGTTTCCACTCTCCTTGAGAAGTAGACAAATGTTGGTTTATGGTGGAGACATAAGAATCACATGGTGATAGTGTTGTTTCTCTTATGGGTTCATTAGACCAATTTGGGTCATGTTGCATATTAGCCTCCCTGACCTTCTTCTTTTATTTGTCTTTGGTTTTTAGATTTATAAATCTTGTATTAATATATTTTATTTTCTTGTTAATGTCTTTGTTGTGTTTGTTGTTTTTTATTATTTTTATTCTTTGATTGATTGGATTTGTTTATTTAATATCATTATTTTCATTGCATGTTCATCCAATGTATGGAGACCTCATGTAGGGTTTTTAGTTAGAGACCATTTTTTATATTTGGGTTCCTAAGGGTGAAATAATTCCTACATGGTCACTTATGATATGCTGAAACTATTTTCCAGCTTGGGGTGATTGGGAACATGCCTCAGGCATTATGGTATGAAGACATAGGTGATGTATCAGGTTGATCTAGTTTTGTTCATTACAAAATGTTATCATATCCCTTTTGTTATTTGGGGGTTAATGTTAGATTGGATTTATGACCTTTGGATATCTAGTGTTGGGTTGGAGGAGTTCCTTTCCATCTATTCCTCATGCCAAGCCTCGAGTTTCTGTGGATGTTTGAGAGTTTTATTTTGAATTCAGGTTTTATGGTCATTTATTCTTTAGATATTTTGATATGGATTTCTACTACTATAAGTTTTATGAAGATCCTAAGTGATTATTCAAGAGATTACTAGTTTTATGGTGAAATTGGAGGTAATATAAGAGGCACACAGTTAAGTGGAATAGTCTGTAAAACTGTTCTCAGGACATGTAGAACCATTCTGGGTAATATTCAGTGGCACTCACGTTCTTGACACATGGGTTGAAAAATCATGCATCCAAACTGTGCATAGTGGTAAAAGTTTTTAAATTTTAATATTTTAACTATTTGGTACTTTTAGATTCCATTATGATATATGATATTTGTTTTTGAGTAATTGGGTGGAATTTTATGGATGATGAAGTTTTTTAATAAAGTTTTAAACCAATGCTTTATGATTTAATGTTTTGGATTGTTTTAAAAACATGTGTTGAGATTACTTTGTAATTTTTTTTAACTTTAATATATATGATTTAAGTGGATGAAATGATTTTGGATTTTTTTTGGTTTTCAAGGAAGGAATTTTATTTCTTTCAATAAGAAAGTGGCAATTTCAAGTATGGTGGATTCTTTGTGATAATGAAAGGTGTTATTTTAGTGATGTTTCTCATTGTTAAAAAAGATTTTACTAAACCTGTGTGGTGTTTTAAAATAGAAATAAGTCATTATTATAATATTTTGAAATAAAATTATAATAGGTATTTTGTGATATTTATTTGTTTGATTTATGATTTTGTTTCCCTTGTATTGGTTTTTGGGGGTGGTTTGATTAAAATTTCGTGTTTTGGTGATGTTTTAGAATGTGAAACCTAAAAAGGAATCAACAAGTCAATTAGGCAATGTCTTGGGTATTTATTCTAGTGATCCAAGATTTGTTTTTCTAGTCTCCAACTATACCCAGACTCTCAATGGAGTGGCTGTTCCATGTTCTTCTCATCTTTTAGATCATGCATGAGAGTTTTTGAATTAGCATCCACCTATTTTTTGTGGTGATCAAAGATCCTAGGAGGTAACATAGTGGATAGATAAGTTTAAAGAGATCTTTAAGTAACTAGGAACTCTAGAAAACTCTAGGGTGATGTTTTAATGACCCCAAAAAATTTCTTTATTTAATAAAGAAACTCTTGCCTATCATTTTTTTTATTTTTTACAATAAAATCACATAAAAATACTTTTACTTTTCATAAGAAAATTACACATAATGTGTATATATGGAATAATAAAACAAGGAATAGTAATGAGATATACACATGGAATAATAATACATTCATTAAAAAAACTCCATAGGCTTGAAATCCCCAAAGAAGATCACCCTTGCCATGAAGATCATAAAAAGGAAAGGAAACATTAGGAAAACGATAGACATTATCGAAGGATGTGTAAGAACCTTTGTAAGTAATGTAGTAAGGGATAAAGATATAATTATGACGTATTTATAGGGAAATATGACCATTAGGTATGAGGAATGTTGGCCAATACGGCTTATGGGAATATGACCATTAATCAATAAGACATTTGTTCATTATTATTATTGTCGGTGCAATAAAGTGACTTTTGAGATTATTTTATAATTTCACTTTTGGAAACTATATAAATATTTTAACTTCTATTAAAATTATTTTTTATGATAAATATATAAATTTTAGTTTTTTTTATTTTCATGGAGTTATCTTATAAAATAATTTTATATGAAAAAAATTCAATGAAGTCCAAAGTAATTTTTATAATGACCAGACAATTTATTATATCATAAAGATGATTAATTTTAAATAAATAAGTTATTTTAGAAAATTAAAATTATCATATTTATAGAATTATTTTTAAAAAATAAATATCATTTTGGATCCAGTACATTGAAATTATCTTACAGAAAATTTATGTTAATTTTCTAAAAAAGTTGATTTTCAGGTTAAAAAGTAAAAATACTGTTTTTAAGAAATATGATAAATCTTATGATATAATTATGATATAATCAAGATTTAAAATTTATCAATACTTATTCTAAATCAAAAAATTAATTAAGGAACAAAATAGTACATAATATGTTACATTTAGAAACACATGCTTAGAATTTTGAAAACCATGATTTTATCCTTTCTAAAAAAACTATTTTTTCCAGTTATATATGTATCATATTAGAAATTATTTTTATCAATTTTATAAATTGAATCAAGTAAAATGTATTGAATATTTTTAATTTTAAGTTAAAAATTAGGTAATAATTTAATTTTTGTAGATATAATTTTTTTACCATGGTAAAAAAAATAGTTACCGCAGTATAAGTAAAATAATGTAGTGTGTTATATTTAAATTATAAAAGATTAAAATAACTAAAAAATAAAACATTAAATTGATGTTTAATGTATTTGAATACCTTAAACAGCCTTTAAAACATTAATTTTCAACCAAAATCATTGGAATTAATGCCTCCCAATAGTGGTTAGACTTAAATATAAAATAATCTTTATTTAATCATGTAAAGCCACCCATACTCAAGTATAAATACCCCATTCCCACCCACAATATCCACTAAAAATCAATTAAGCATGAATTTATAGTCATTTAAACTCACAAGGAGTCCCTCCAAAGTTCCTTCAAGGTCTTAAGGTTCCATCCTCAAGTTTTAGGAAGCAAATCTTCAAGGTAAGGGAATTATCCTCTTCTACTTTTTCATCTAAGTACCCAATTTGTGTATACCTTTTAAATGTTAATAAAATTTATTATCTTACACATTTTATGTTACACTTAATAAAAAATTATGTTTTATCAACGAGATAACTTATTTCCCTCCCATTATTCACTTTTTATAATCCATAATGTATATCGTCATGCTGTAAATTCATTTCTTGAATTTCTCTTTTCTACATGAGTAATTATAATATTGTAAATAACCAAAAATCTTGTATTTCCATTAGTATTCAAATAGATGTAAAAATTTATTATTTATTATGGTATTTACTTATATGAAACTCATATTTCATTTTCATGGGTTAAAAATGATGCTATGTACAAGTATTTAATCACTTTGTACACAATGATTTTGATATGAAACCCGTTATTTATTTTTAATGGGTTATTGATGAAATTATTTGTTATGATCAATGTGGATACCATAAATTAATACATATGAAGGGTGTTACTTGATATAACTCCAATTTATTTGGTAAAGAATTAATGTCTAGAGGTTACATGTTTTACGATACCTTGGTGAATAACCTTGGTAATTATGATTTATGACACCCTGGTGATAAGCCTTGGTGATATGCTTATGAATGTATCATTTTTATATTGTAGACAAATTTACATGTTATGATTCATGTTCTTTATATTATGATATGACTTTGGTTAATATGATCATGCTTTATTCATATTACACTTTTTTTCACATTCAAAGTATCTCCTTTGATTTTTCCCTTACTGGGATTTATGCTCACCCCTCTCTTTAATGTATTTTCCCAGGATATGAGATGCAATAAAATTAAATCAGAAATAAACTATGAAGATTTATTTTAAGTTGATTAGAATAATTTTTATGTTTATGTATTTTTCATGTGTTATGTTTATAATTCCAAGACAATAAACCCCAAAATATCCTCTGTATTGTAAAATGTTGTACCATGTAATGAAAGGTTTATAAAATAAAAAGGCTAGTTATAATAGTTGGTATAAAAGGATGGTTTAGTTATTTTTGAAAATTATGATTAGAAAAAATTAGTAAAAAACCTAAGGATAAGTCTAAATATAGAAAATCATCATGTTATTTTTTTGAATTATTAAGTTAGTGTTTTATAAGAAAATACATCCCAATCTAGATACTACAAGTGGATATAGATCTGACAAAGATTTATCTAAGGGTAACAACACCAAAAACACTGTATTGAGCTATAATAAACTAGGAACCAGTGCGCGATAATGATCCTTTCTACACACATGGTTTGATACTCCTAGGGGATATGCTTTGGTTAATCACACACTTGTACAAACCATTATATAGTGTATACAGATAATGTAAACCTTTTATTAATATTTACGTATATCATTATATAATCATGATATAAGAAAATTTTAAGATTAATATTTCCTTTTTAATTGTTACTATAAATTTCTAATAGTAATAAATTTATCACTTAGGTTTTATACTTCTATAAAAAATGACAGGAAATATAAGGGGACATGTAAAAAATGGATTAAAAAAATGTGATGATGACTATCCCAACATGGGGGGAGCTAGAGTTGAAAAATTCATGATGATGATGAATCAGTTAACTCAAGTCATGAAAAATAATTGAAACTATGTAAATCATCTTGATTCACCAAGGAAAGAATATCTAGTAGTTTAATCCATAATGCATCAATGGAAATATATTTTTAGTGGAACCTCTAACCCACTAATTGTGGAAAAATGGATTTACAGTATAGAAAGTATATTTTCTATACTCCATTGTTTTGAATAAGAAAAAGTTATATAGGCTATATATCACATAGAGGGAGAAGCTAATTAGTGGAGGACGCCGATCAAGAACACGAAGCCAAGG
The DNA here is from genome assembly GCA_963277665.1 of Viscum album. NCBI lineage: Eukaryota > Viridiplantae > Streptophyta > Magnoliopsida > Santalales > Viscaceae > Viscum > Viscum album. Next base: position 450,041,829 of record OY728160.1, read on the forward strand.
TATGAGGTTAACATCATGGGATGAGAATACTTTAAAAAGATATTTTTCATCAAGTATTTTCCTCATACTTTTCAAACCAAAATGGAGAGAGAATTCCTTGAGTTTAAAAAAGGGAAAATGAATCGATGGGGAATTATGATATGAAATTTAAAAGTCTTGCGCATTACGCTTCAATATTTTTCATCGATTTTTATGGGAAGATAGATTAATTATTTGGAAGACTGAGACCCCATCTATGAAATTCTTTGGAAATTTGAGACTTTGGGAGTTATAAGAAGATAGTGTGATGTGATATCCAAGTTTAAATTAAGTTTGGAGTTTCCTATTGGACTCATGGAACTAATTAAAAGAAGAGAAATATGGAACAACATTTTGGGAAGAATCCAAATGAGAATAAAGTACAATATCCCATGTGAAACAAATGTAGAAAGATTTATTTGGAGAATTTTTTGAAATAAATTGGAAAGTACTAAAAGTGTGGAAGCTATGGACATATAGCTAGAAATTATCATGGATATATAAAGCCTCAAAATCTAAATACGAATGATAAAGGGAAGATGGTGTAAGAAAAACATGCTGTGAAATAATTCAAGTGTGAGAAACTTAGTCATTTCACTAACCAATGTCCAAATAAAAAGATAATGGAGGGAAACCACCATCAACCCCAGTTAAGGACAAGAGATAAAGGTCATGATTTAATAATTATGAAGGATTGATCCAAGACTCTAAGTGATGTTGTGGAAGGTACATTCATTATACACTCAAAGTTATAAAGTATATTTTCTGATTTTGGTTCTATAAATTCTTTTATTTCTTTCAATTTTACAAAGAACATCAAGTTAAACCATGACATGCTAGTAATAAAGTTTCCAGTTAAAAATTATGGAGTAACTATTCAAGCATCAAATATATATAGGAATTCCCCTATTAACTTTAGTGAGTAAAATCACTTTAAAAAATTAGTGATCATCCTGATTGTATAATTTGACATAATAATTGTAATGGATTGGTTGAAAATTATAATTACAAGACCAACTATAGAAGAAATTATTTTTAAGTAGTCTTTAAGGGGAAACCTATGATCATATTAAAAGGAGATATTTCCCAGCCTGATTATCTCTAAGAACTATATCATATTTTCTTCTTTATAGAAATGATTGGTGAAGAATAAGAAGAAAGAGAAAGTGTAAATATATGAGATGTGATCATTATCTAAGAATACATTAATATATTTCCCAAAGAGTTACTGGGAACTCCCATAGAAAGTGAGGTAGAGTTCTCAATTGAACTCTTACCTGGATCTAAGCCAATATCAAAAAAACCATATAGAATGAAATACATGAAGTTGGAGGAATTAAATAAGAAACATCAAGATCTATTGGAGAAGATTTTTTTATACCAAGTGTATCTCCTTGGGGAGAACCTATTCTCTTTTTAAAGAAGAAGTATGGATCAATGTGACTATATATTGATTATAGATAACTTAATGGGATCATAGTGAAGAATAAATATCCTCTTCCAAGGATTGATGATTTGTTCGACTAGATTTATAGAGCTCAATACTTTTGCATGATTGATCTTCAGTCTAGTTATTTTTAATTGAGGGTGAATAAATGAGATATCCCAAAGTCTACCTTTTGAACAAGATATAGGAATTATGATTTTATTATTATGACTTTTGTCTTGAATAATTATCCTACAATATTTATGGATTTAATAAATAGTCTTTAAGGACTACCTTGATAATTTCATAGTGGTATTTTTTGATTATATTTTGATTTATTTATAAAGACGTGAGGAGCATGAATATCATATAAGGTTCATATTATTAACTTTGAGGAAGAATAATTTGTTCTATAAATTCAATAAATATTATTTCTAGTTATAACAAGTCGCATTCTTGGGACACATCATGAACAATGAAGGAATATTAAGATATCTAGCAAAGACAAAGGACATACAAGAGTGGACACATCCTGTAACTATGATTGATATTCAATGTTTCCTTATTCTAGAAGTATACTATATAAATTTGGTAAAATTTTTTTCATAGATTTCTAATCCACCATCTAATTTAACTTGAAAGGGATTTAAGTTTATCTAGATGAAGGAGTGTGAAGAAAGCTTCCAATAACTGAAGAGGAGGTTGGTTAGTGCACCCGTGTGAACTTTACCCTCTAATGGGGAAGGATTTTTCATTTTTAGTGATTCATCCTTAAAGGGTCTTGGATGTGTACTCATGAAAAATAAAAAAGTGATTTTCTATTCATCATGACAGTTAAATAATCATGAATAGAATTATCCTACCCATGATCTAGAGTTAGCATAAATCATTTTTTATTTAAAGATATAAAGACACCATCTTTATAAGAAAAATGTGATATATACATAGACCACCAAAGTTTTAAGTATATATTCACAAAAAAATAAATGAACATGAGATAAAGGATATGTTTGGAGCTTCTTAAAGACTATTATTGTTCAATTCATTACCACCCTGACAAAGCAAACAAAGTCATAGACGCATTGAGTAGTAAAGATCCCGGTGTTCTTAAAATGATGAGTCTTTAATGAGATCCATTGATCAAGGACCTAGTAAGTTTGTACATGGAAATAATAAGGGAAGGGAAATCATAATTACTATCCCAAATTATTTTTCAACTAACATTATTAGAGAAGATCAATAAATCTCAATGATATGACCCTTTAGTGCAAAAGAATATAGAGGATGTGAAAAATGGGAAGCTTACTGAATTCAATATTGATCAATAATGTGTACTGAATTTTGGTAAAGGCTATTCATCCCATATATTCTATAGACAAAGAAGGCGCCAATGGATTAATCTAATAGCTCAACATTCTCTATACACTTGTTGACACCAAAATTGGAGCTGAGAAAAATATCCCTAAAGCAATAAGGCTTACCTCACGAAGATAGATCACGAAGCTGCCGGAGCCCTATGACCGGCACACAAGAGCTCCTACGTGATCCCTCACGAAGTGAGGATGTGGGACCACTCCGTGAAGCCCTATGACGTTCGTGATCCCTCACAAAGTGAGGAGTTGAGACCACTCCGCGAATCCCTCTGACATTCGTGAGCCCTCACGAAGCGAGGAGGTGGGACCACTCCGCGAATCCCTCTGAAGTTCACAAGCCCTCACGAAGCGAGGAGGCGAGACCGCTCTGCGAAGCCCTCTGAAGTTTTTGAGCCCTCGTGAAGCCAGGAGGAGGGACCGCTCCACGATGCCCTCTGAAGCTCGTGATCCCTCGTGAAGCAAGGAGGCGGTACAACTCTGCGATAGCAGGCGACGTTCATGACCTGCCACGGAGCTTGCTACGCACCGAGTGAGCGCTGCTTTGCAGCGCCTCATGCCTATAAATACAGGGCTCCCCTCGAGCCCGACGAACAAAATTTCCGACCTTTCCTCTTTCTAGCTCCCGAATCGCAAAGCACCTGTGCTCTGCGAACCATGAGCTTCTCAAGGTACTTTCCTCCCCATGAAGTACCTTCACCTTGGTGTTAATTGAGCCCCTCTTTCAAGAGGGATGCCTTTCGTGAAGCCCCTGGGTCTTCTCAGAGGAAGGAGATCCTCAAGGGGACTTAGGTCTTCACGGAGCACATACGGTTCGCGGAGCACCCCCTATGTGCATATAACCCAAATGCCATGGATGGGTCACTATGCATCGCGAAGCACATGGCTTCCCAAGGCCCTACTTCGTGGGTAATTGCTTCAAAAATGTATTTCTACTTTGTGAAATACCCTCCATGTGCACATTACCCAAGTTCTAAGGCCGGGTCACTGTGCATCGCGAAGCACATCACTTCCCCTTTCTATTCTTTGTAAGGCACCCTTGCTTCACGAGGCATTACTTCGCGAATGCCTTTACACTTCACGAAGATCCTCCCATATGCACCTATGACCTATGCATAGCCTAGTAAACTTCACTTCATGAAGCACAACCCTTCGTGAAGCCCCTTCATTTCATGGATCACCAGAGCTTCACAAGGCTTCTACCTATGTCCCCTCTCTCTCTGGAAATCCTTTTTTCGTGCGGCCCTTCAGGTTTTCATGAAGAAACTTCAAAGTCCCTTGGGAGATACTGCCCATTGCATTGCTTAGCCTCATGCTTCTTCTCATAGGCACGCTAACGGCTATTGCATCTTCACATAGCCAAGCTAATGTGGACCCCCAATGGTTTGCTCCATGACACCCCCTAGCCACGGCATTTCCTATCCCTTCTCTTCACCAAGGTGCAGAGGGTACCAGTTATGTAAGTCCTAGGGGTGTGGAGTGAACCACCTCATCTGAGCTGCAAGATGTTAAAATTCCAAAAACCTTCATCCTTAGCACATGACGTTAAACTGTGACTTCCCCCATGCATCCTACATGGGGAAAGGGAAACCATCTCAGTGTAAGACCCTATCTTTTCTTGTAGGAGGCATCATCCTTGCTCCTCCTTTCTTCTTCGGTCCCAAGGACTAGGGAGGGGGGGGGGTGGAAGCTGGATCCTCCCTTCTTTGGTACCAAATCCCTATCCCACTAGGATTTTTCACCACCGGGCCTCCATCCTAGAGTAAGTCTCAATCTCCATCACCTCAGGCTGCTAACCAAGCGTAATCCCATATTTCCTCTTTGGACTGCGATCACGTGTAAGCCCCACTCCACTTCCCATGGACGCAGCTTTAATGACGTGATCATCAGGCCTTTGCTGTCTCTTGTTTCTCACACCGAGCATGACTCACATGGGCTTAGAGTAAGCATCGATCATGACATCCTATCTGGGCATCCTAGAGTGTAATCCCCAAACACTACTCCTCTGAACTACGAGGAATTTGATCTTTTCCAAGTCAAGGTATGTAGGAAGCCTCCATGAGGTTCAATCCCACCATCCACCAGGACCCCAGGTCCTTATTCACGTAGGTTCACTGACTCTTTCCCCATACCTGAACTACAAGGACTTTGATCCTTTCCAAGGCAAGGTATGTAGGAAGCCTCCACAAGGTTAAAGCCCCACAACCATTGGTCCCGACTACCCCACGTCGGTGCACTGAGCCCCTTCCCATCCTGAAATACAAGGACTTTGATCCTTGCCAAGGCAGGGTATGTAGGAAGCCTCCCTGAGGTACAATCCCAACAACCATTGGACCCCAGTTCCTCCTTCAAGTCAGTTCATCGACCCCCATGAACTACGTGGTCTTTGATCCTTGCTAAGGTAGGGTATGTAGGAAGCCTCCCTAAGGTTCAAGCCCACCATTCACCCGGTCGTCCCGACCCCTTCACGTTGATTCACCAACACCTTGGGCTGCCTCAGAGAGTAATCCCCAAATGCCACCATATTATGAACTACATGGAATTTGATCCTTACTAAGGAAAGGTATGTAGGAATCCTCCATGAGGTTCAAGACCAACACCCAGTAGTTACGACCCCCTTTCACATCGGTTCACCCCTGTCCTGCATGACGTTAAACTGTGGGCCTCAATCAGCGGTAACCTGTTGTGACCCTATTTAATGGTAATCCGTTGACATCCCTATTCAGCGGCAAGCCATTGACATCCCTATCCAGTGGTAAGCTGTTGTGACCTAAATCAGCAGCAAGCTGTGACACCCCTATCTAGCGGTAAGCCATTGCGACCTCATCCAGCAGTAAGCCATTGAAAACCCCAATCGGAAGCAAGCCATCATCAGATGAACTACATGGACTTTGATTCCCTACCACAGGGATACGTGGAAGCCTCTTCATGGATCAAGCCCAAAACCATCGTCATCCTCATAAAGGTTCCACCCCATTTACCATACACTTTACAGAACCTTCCATCATCCATCCTGATTCATACCCGGGTCGCCACATCCTGGTGGGATCATCCCACTCCATTACTCATTCAATTTAACAGAAATCAGGAAGCCAAATACATGTTGACCCCAACATCGGCGTTCCCTCCAGGGGGTTTCCCCATCTGATCCACTCTAGTTAGTGTTCTAATCAGTATGATCCGTCTCCACTGGACATTAAACTTGCGGCATACCCTGTGTTAAACATGGGAAGTTGAGGAAAACATCAGGTACATGCCTATGGAATATGATTCCCCACGTTTGATGTGGGATGCCTCGGGCTTCTGCACCCTGAAGAATCCCTATAATAAGGGACTGAAGACAGACACGCCAATCCCCCAGTGTCCAGACATTCCAGTGATGCCCAACGTGAATACTCCCCTGAATGAAGGTTGCTACCCTAACTGGACCCTTTGGAATGTCCTAAGAGAAGCAGTTTAATTAACTGGTGTCCATGAAGATATGACACTAGGAAGAGTTTCACGAACAACGTCTTAAATCTATGAGGGAGACCCGGACTAGGTGTCGAGTTCTGAGGAGGAATCCAAGGAAGGAAGAACTGACATCCCATCATCCCATTTTGATTAAAGAGAAAACATCCTTAAAAAAGGAGCAGATGCCGCCCGCCTTTGGAAAGCAGGAATGCGGGAAATAGCTACGCGTCCTCCACAGAAGAATGCGCGTGCCCCGAAGAAAGCATTAGAAACAGAAATGGTAAATCCAATGTAAAATTATTCTACTCAATGTAGAGATTAGTAGTTCTTGAGGCATTAATGGATTTACGTGTCACCGAATCCAGTTATCCAGCACCGGGTCCCGCCAAGAAAATTGCAGGCCTGGCGTGAAACTCACCATAAGTTGGGGCGGTAGAATGTTAGACATCCTGTTCTATGACGTTGTCAGTGTGTATCCCTCTTACCGATCATAGAAGACAGAATGGAACTGGTGATTTGGTCGTCAATTCATTTTTCTTTCAGCACTGACGAGTTAATCTCCCTACTCTCCGGAATCAGGTTGTTGCATCTGGAATGCGATCACCCCCTGCACATCGACGCAGGGGCAGGGGCAGCGCGAACACGGCAGTCCCACATGGTTCCACTGCTTCCATGACGACCTCTACACCCATGGCCGTGGGGCATCCATGCCCCATCTCCCCATATGAGGTTATCCAATGAAGGGTAATCAACGACCTCATGTGCCGTTACGAGGAGGAGGGCATAATCCTGACTTGGGATATGGACCACCTAGATCTGGAGGCGTCTGCGCCTCATTGCCAATGCCGCCCCTGAGGACCGCGTAGGGAGCCGCTGCTCCCCACGCCGACATACAACTGTTTCGGGAGCCTCTCCCCGGAACTCTTTGACAAATCCCTGCCTTACGCTGATGAGGTAGGTGACATCCAACCCAGCCCAGTCAGAGTCTCATTCTAGGGGCTCCCAGTGAGGGCTCCCACCCGGCTGCGTCAACACCGCCACCCGGTCTTGCTGGATGAGGAGCAGATAATTCACGTACCTGCACCACCGTCTCTGGTTTTTCCAACTCGACACCAGTGTTGGGCGCAAGCTGAGGACGCCCACCAAGGGGCATCAACGTCGATAGATACTATGGCTCGAGCCACCGCCGATGCATACCTTCGGTTCCTTGTATACCCTGAGTAGGGGCACTTATATGCCTGACCAAGATCGAGGCCCCAACCGCCCCACGGGCAGGCTGGGTCAACTCTCGTGGTCGCCGGCACAAGCAGTGGCCTCTGCGAACTAACCCGCAATGATGTCACCCAATATGGAGGTCCTACCCGTACCACTACCATGGAGAGCGTGAGCATTCTCCAATTTGAGGATCAGCATGGAGGTCCACTCCGTGCCACCCTCAATTCAAATGAGGGTCTTCCCCATGGCAGTGACACTCAGTACGAAAGTCTCTCCCATGCCCATTACACTGGGTATGGAGTCATTCCTCCTGCCCATGATCGCCGGTGTAGGGACATTGCCCATCCGGTCTATTAAATGCGAGGATCCTCACCATTTCCTCTCAGTAGTTGGTGAAGGTCCTCCTCACCTCAGTAACTAGAGGGGTGAAGGCCAGCCTTGCCTCACTAGCACCCAATACAAAGGTCCTACCCATGTTCACCTAGACTGGTACGAGGACCCTTCTCATACTGAGGTCGCCAGGGAAAACAAGCGTGGAGGTCCTCCCCATGCTTCTGCTAGTTCCAGTAGAGGTCTTGCCTGCTCTAGAGTTACCCATAGAGGTCCTCCCCATATACCCTTTGACATTTTTCCTGGTGATCCTCACACCTCGGCTTTCTCGAGTGGAAACTCTCTCTGCCCCAGCTTCAGTGCGGTCGAAGGACCTCGTGTTGGAAATCTGACCTGTCCCGAGGAGCCACCCAGGGGTAGAAAGGTGGGTCGCCGATTCCATAAGAAGAATACTGGGAAGGTCCGAATGGAGATCAAACTAGTATGCTTCTTAGACTCTGAGGCGGAGTACAACTCAGCATGGGAACCCTCCTCTCGCTCATCCGAGTCAAGGGTCAGGGCAAGAATAAGGCGCATCAGCCTGGTACTCCTAGAATGCAGGGTCCATAGGATTCACGCCTCCCTCCATAGGTATATTCAAGAGTATGAAAACCTAGAAACCCCACAGGTCACAGTCATGCAATCACCACCGTCGTCACCAGAAGTGCTCTCTACCTTGACAAGAGATCACAAAGAACTATTCTGGGGACCAATGGAAGGCGAGTAGCAATGCGAACTATCGCCAGTGGCCCTAGCCCCTAGGCCAGAGAATGCGAATGTCAGCCCGTCTTACCATGACATGGTGGCCAGGTCACTACACTCTTCGGAGGACAACCCAAGATTTGGCGGCCATTCAGCCCGCTCGCCGTACTCTCCACCGACCAGCCTACCATCCCAACGGTCTGCTTCAGTACCGCTGCCAGTTCCTCATCCACCCCCAGTTGACGAATGGGGAAATCAAGGTCCAGACCCTGAATCCGAGTCGAGGAGATTATGGAACATCCTCACAGCGGACCACTTCCTTGAGATGTTCTGGCCCATGGCAGTTCCAAATTTTTGTGTGCCAGAATCCCTCACCCCAGAGGAGATTGAATGTTTCTGCCAAAACCTATGGGCAACACACTTTCGCCTTCGTTATCAGTGGGTGGTTTATCCTAGGATCCAAGTGAATTTTGAAGACATTGGAAAGTAATGCCGTCTAGTCGATCTGGCTGCGCTCCCTATGGCCCAGCGCCCCAAGTCACCAGGCCGCCGTAAGGCCCTCCAACAACAATGCGTTTAGAGTTTCAAGGTACTCTGAAAAATTATCATGGAGGCATCCCCCCACGCGAAAGTACATGGCTAGGGGCAGTACGCTTCCCTCCTCTTCAGTACTATTCAAAGACAACCCAACTTGCTGAGAGATATCGAGGAAATTCCCCCAGGAAGGGTCACAGTCAACACGGCTGACATAGTGGATGAGGAGGATGAGTTGGAGCTTCTTGATAGGGAATTCCCCCCCGAGGGCGTGCCACCACTATTGGACCCATCGGGGAGTATTAATTTCCAGTAGAGGAACCGAATAGGTCTCCCTATTCCCACCGAAGCATTGGTAATCAGTCGTAACTCTAGTAAGGGTAAAGAGCATGTCGGAGCTGCCAAGTACTCTGACCCGTCCGCCTCAGTACAGAAGATGAAGGAATACCCTGAGAAGGCCACATTGCACTAGAAACTTGCTGAGCAGAAGAAGATGGTCGATAAACTCTTGGCTAAATGTATTGCAGAGCGACAACTGAACTACAATGATCCTAGACCAGGGCAGTAGGGGCAGGAACAACTTCCCCTCGGTGAGCTACCTCTAGGCAACCCTGACTGTCCTGCCCCCGCAGATAGGGTTGAGGTCGAAACTCACGGTAAGAGGGTGCGGTATGTCTCGCCAAACCCTCCGGAATGGCGCAAAAATCCAAGGAACCCATCTTGGGTTCCCCCATCCGCCCTGAGGGTTGTGCCTCCTGCCACCCCACAAGCCGCTGAGCCACCTTACCGCATTGAAGAACCCGCCAACACACTCGTGGTTAGGGATCCCCGTCAAGACAGGGACCCCCGTCCAGATGATCCAATGGTGGCACTCATTGCATGCCTTGAGGCGTTATAAATGCGACAGGTGGTGATCCCACCTGATGGAAAGCCATATCCGGTATGGGTGGTTGATATGCCGGCACCTCCGGGTTTCTGGAATCCCACCTTCTCCCCCTTTAATAGGATAGGGGACCCAATGAAGCACCTGGACCACTAAAACTAAAGGTGTGGGCCCATGTTAGGGACTCCAGTGCAACATGAGGTCGCCAAGCTTCGCTATTTTGTCCAGACATTGGAGGGGCCGACATTCGTCTGGTACAACCAACTCCCCGTCAGATCCATAATCATTTGGGAGGACCTTCGCAGGAAATTAATCTACCAGTTTAGCTCCACCACATGGAAAACCAACATCATAGACCTCTTCAAGTGAAAACAAAGGCCTGATGAGCGTGTTGTGGACTTCATCGCTCGGTTTAAATGACTTACATATTCCCTTGACATGCCACTAACTCAGGAGAAATTAATGACGATGTGCATAGGGAACGTCAAGATGGAACTGGTTCCCTCTCTGATCACCCAGAACTACCCTAGAGGGTTTCGATACTTCTTCGATGAGGCCTAGTGCCTGGAGGAAGCTCTGCAACAGGCCGGCCAGACATTCCCATTGCCTCCTGTAATTCCCACAAGGAGGGCCGTCAGAGCCAATATCGCTGTGGTGGCCCAAATAAAGGCCCCTAGATAGCTAGAATTGTTACTAATGGAGATGCCTACGCAACATCGCAGAGGCCCGCCACCATAGGTGCAGCCTTCGGCCCAGCCGCGGCTTCCTATGAATTGGCTAGTGCCCCCACGAAATGCGCCGCCACCAACAAGGCAGGATAACTGAGCCCTGCCTCCTTGTCAGGATCCTCCAGCTCTTTGTCAGGGCCAGGCCCCAAGGCCCCCCTTTCTGGACAGAAGAAACTGGACCTACTTGTTCAATAAGAATCAGGTTCCCAGCTACTTCCAAAGTGCCTTGGAATAGGGGATTGTGCATTTTCCGGAGTTCAAAAGGCCAGAAGAGGTGAACCTCGCTGATTGCCCCAACTACTGCCCCTATCACTAGATCTGGGGGCACACCCTAAAGTAGTGATATGTGTTCAAATACTAGCTTCAAGATCAGGTTGATAACAACATAGTCCGATTGGGCCCAGCCCCTGCACAAGTGGCATGCATCTTCGTAAGGCCAGACAGCAGCAGCGATAATGAAGGTGAGTGGAAGTAGGTTTCTAACCACGAGTCCTAGAAGTATGATGAATGGATGGCTCGAAAAAACGGTGGTCATGCCCATGGTATCATTCATGCATGCCCGAATCAGCCGGATCCTTTAGAGGCCGCAACTGCTACTTCTGCATCGTCATCTCAGTCGGCCTCTTCCCAGAAGAGCAAGCATCAGCGGAGCAAGGGAAAGCAACGCGCCCTTCCAATTCCATAATCGTCCCACACTCTCAAAGAATTCATGACTCCGAAGATGGGTATTACTCCCAAAATCTACCCGATGATAGATAAATCTTCAAGTGATAGTCAAGGGTATGCTTTGGTTAACACCGTGGAGTTGGTAAACACCTATATGACTTCCAACAATGGGGAGCGCCAGGAGAACCTCCCCAACGTCCCCATCCGACGCCAGATACGGTGGAGCCACATCCATATGGGTCATAGAGGCACATCAGTTGGAACCTTCAGCCAGGCCGTGCACGCCACTAAGACCAGACAACATGCCCAGCAAAAAACTCAACATGCACAGCCTCTTCATCCGGTGTTGTCGGGCCCGCCTCCACCACCTTTTATGCTACTGGATCAGGCAGAGCCACTTCGACCATGATACAACCATACTCACCCTTCTACAGGCCCATATTAGTCATTCAACCCTCATCCAGTAGCTACTCTCTGGGCTTCGACTAGTGAACAGCGGGACATGCCCAGTACCATCCAGCCGCCGGTCCAGCCGGCAGGGCCCACCATGACTCCTATCACAGGGTGGCCTCCTGCAAGTTGAAGTTCATGCCTGGCATGGAAATATGATGTCTTCAAGAAAATTTCCAGCATCCCAGTGAGACTTTCCATCCTCGAGGCCCTTCGCCTGTCATTGGATATGCATGAGGCCCTCACTGGGGCTTTAAGGAGCCCCCTCCAGTTTGAGACGGAGGTAGTAGCGGTAGAAGCCTTTCATGCTGAAGCAGTTGAGAACGCTGAATGTCAAGACAATATTTTATTCTCCAGAGAAGACAGAGGCTCTCCCATACAGGGGAACATACACCCACTGTACATCACCGACCAATTTAATGGCGTGGATGTTCTCCGCTATCTTGTTGACACTAGATTCAGGATTAACCTTATCCTGATGTGGACACTGAGAAAGATGGGGTTATCTGAAGATGACCTAACTCCCTTCGACTTAAGAATATAAGGATACGACAGGACAGAGCAGACTCTAGTCTGTAAGATCCATTTGAAGACCCAGTTCGGTGGCCTAGTTTCCAGCACCGAGTTTATGGTTGTCTCCCAGGACACCGTGTACAATGCATTGATGGGAAGACCATGGCTCCACCTGCATGCAATGGTTCCCTCATCGTATCACCAGTGCCTAAAGTACTCCCTTAATGGTCGAGTCGGTGTATTCCAAGGTGATGCGTCTCTTTTTGCCTCTTGTGAAGCCTTCTACCTGGACGATGACTATTACAAGAGCAAGGAAAAGAAGATTCAGGCTAGTGAGGTTGAATTCGTCGTGATTGCAACTGACCCCTGGGCAGGTCTGGATAACGCCTACATTTTCCCGATCCATTGATTGGAGGTCACAACTCTCGACATGGGGAAATGGTTTTTTGTCTTTGGTACAAGGGATAAACATATTCCCAAGTCCAAGAAATGGTGGGAAATCACCTCGTACTCCTACACAAATCAGGTCCAGGTGATCCTGGAGTCTCCTACCCCCATAAGGTATCGGGATGTCTACCCCATGGAAACAACAGTAAGTCATACTTTCTTGTTTCGCCGGGCTGGAATCAACTGGATTAAGATGACTCACCACTATTTCTTTGATATCATTAAGCGTGGCCCCTTGGGCCGAAGAACAGACATGATCGACTCGACAGACTTCATTGCTATTGTTTCGGCAGTACCAGAATCTCCCGATGCGGTGACCACTGCTGCTCAGGCTAGTACCAGCCTCCCGTTAGGATCCGCTGACCTAGAAGAAGCTCCTACAACTAGGGATCCCTCCGTAGTTGAAGAAGAGGATCTGGAGGACGCTCCCCCCACCTTTGAAGAGGGCGTCACCACCACAGTCGATGAACTGGTATAGGTGAACATTGGTAGCGAGGAAGATCCGAGACCCACATTGATCAGTGACACCATGCCCCCCGAGGAGCAACGACGGTAAGTAGACTTCCTGAAACAACACTGTGACCTGTTTTCCTGGAGTTATGACGAGATGCTAGGACTAGATCTCAAGTATCCGTCCACCGCCTCGGTCTCCCGAAAAATCATCGTGGGTTCAAGCAGCCTCCCAGGAAGATGGACCCTTCTCACGGTACCATGGTTGAGGCTGAAGTTGAAAAGATCATCAGGGCCAACTTCGTTAAAGAGGTCCAGTACCCCAAATGGATAGACAACATTGTGTCAGTTAGAAAGAAGAACAGATAGATCAGAGTCTGCATTGACTTCCGAGATCTCAACCATCACCATCCAAAGGATGATTTTCCCCTTCCTGTGACAGAATTGTTGATCGATGCTACAGCTGGGTTCCAAGCCCTCTCCTTCATGGACGGTTACTCCGGATACAATCAAATCTGAATGGCTCCCGAGGATGAAGATTCCACAGCTTTCAGGGTGCTACAAGGTACGTTTTGTTACCAGGTCATTCCCTTCAACTTAAAGAATGCAGGTGACACCTATCAGCGGGCCATGCATCTCATATTAAAACCAATCCTCAGGACATTGTTGGAATGATATGTGGATGATCTGGTGGTCAAATCTCGCCAACGCCAGGACCATTTCAAGGACCTTGAGAAAGTGTTTGGATTCCTCCGTTCCCACCACCTGAAGATGAACCTGTTGAAGTGTGACTTCGGGGTCACCTCTGGGAAGTTCCTTGGCTTTGTTGTCAGGTACTGGGGCATCGAGATCGACCCAGATAAGATCAAGGAAATCAACCAGATGCCTCCCCCTAGCAATATTTGGGAGCTTCAAGGTTTCCAAGGACACTTATCCTACATACACCGATTCATTGCGAATCTGTCCGGCAAGTGTAATCCCTTTTCTTGGCTCATGAAGAAAGGCTCCACCTACGAATGGGATGAAGAGTGCTAGACCGCATTCGAGGAAATCAAGCAGTATATACTCCAGCCTCTGGTCCTGATGCCACCCGTCTTCGGAAAGCCGCTGGTCCTTTATGTGACCACCCTGAAACGATCTCTCGGTGCCCTTCTCATCCAGAAGAAAAATGAGGGGACAGAGAACAGTCTCTACTACCTCAGTCATATGCTCATCAATACGGAGACCATATACTCCTCTATCGAGAAAAGCTTCCTCACACTCGTATTTTCCATATAGAAACTACGTCACTACTTGTAGAACCATGAGGTACAACTGGTGTCTCAAGTAGACCCACAGAAGCACATTCTGAACCGCCCCATGTTGATCGACCATCTAGCACGGTGGGCAGTAATCCTCCAGTAGTTCGACATCAGGTTCGTGCCCCCGAAGGCTATCAAGGGACAAGCATTGACAGATTTTCTAGATTCCCATCCAACCCCCATGGACCAGTCCTTGGACCTGGATTTTCCTGACGATGCAATCCTCTCAGTAAATCATGCCATCCCATGTTGGCAGATGCACTTTTATGGTGCCTCCTGGAGTCCCACATGCAAGAGGCTTAATGATCCTAGGCTCAACAGATTAGGCCTGGGTATTATCTTTATTACCTTGGCTCAACCCATTCTGCCATATTCATTCCTACTGTCAGAAGGCTGCACCAATAATGAAGTGGAGTATCAGGCTCTTATCACTGGCCTCGAGCTGGCCCTTGAGATTGATGTTCCCCATTTTCATGTGAAAGGGGATTCCGAACTAGTCACCAAGAAAGTCAACGGTGACTATGTCGTTATAAATCCAGAGCTTGTACTGTTATTAGAATGCACTCGCCAGCTAATAGCCCAGTTCTCATCTCAGACAAAAGTTACTCATGTCCCTCGGTCTCAGAACGGCCAAGCTGATTCCCTGGCCGGCCTAGATGCATCACTTGTAGAACCCGAGTAGGATAACCTGATTATACACATGGCACATCAAAGATTCATTGCTCCCGTCACCTCATATGATGACGATGGCCTGCGGGTAAGACATCTTACCACTGGAGTCTCCACGTCAGGACCCCTAGGTCCCTTAGATGTAGTGGTTGAAACGACCCACGACTAGAGAGCCCCCTTTGTTGAGTATCTCCAAAATGGTTACCTCACAACAGATCGGGCCGAGCATGAGCGAATCTGATGTTGCGCATTGCAGTTTACCCTCCAGAGTGGTCCCAGTCTTGAGCAGATCCTCTACAAGCACGGGTTTGATGGTGTCCTCCTCCGTTGCATCCAAGGATTTGAGATTTATCAGGTCATGTAGGAGGTCCACGCTGGTTCCTATGGGGCTCACCAAACTAGGCCGAAGCTGTCCCATCAGATCCGGAGACTGGGGTACTTCTGGCCCTCCATGATCCACGACTACATCGAGTTCACCAAGAGATGTCATGCATGCCAAATTCATGATAACTTCATGCATTGTCCACCAGAACCTCTCCACTCCACCAAGTATTCTTGTCCATTTGCGGTGTGGGGACTTGATGTTGTGGGACCATATCCACCGGCGATAGCTCACCAGTGCAGGTTTATCCTGACCACCACAAATTTCTTTTCCATGTGGGTAGAGGCAGTCCCGCTCAAAGAGGTTAAGTCCCATTCTATCATTGAATTTGTGAGCTCCAATATCATCTACTGGTTTGGAGTTCCTCACGCCGTCCTATAATGGAACCAACTTCTGAGTAGCTGAGCTGAAGAAATTGTACGCCAAGTACAACATCTGTTCGAACCATACCCCCCGCTACCACACGTAGGAAAATGGATATATTTAGGCATTCAACAAAACCCTCTCTAAAATTTTGCAGAAAATGGTTGGTCAGAACAAGAAGAGTTGGCCGGAAAAGCTCCCCAATTCCCTCTGGGCTTATCGGACGATGGCTCATAATTCCGCCCAGGTGACCCCATATTCCCTGGTGTATGGAGATAAGACCATCCTGCCCATCGAGATTCAGCTACCTTCATTACGCACAATGGTCTATGACCAGAAGGCACAAGATAAAGTAGCTGAAATTAATCTGGATGAATTGGAAGCACTTGATGAAAACAGGCTTCGTGCCCTGCACAATCCGAAAATACAGAAGAACATGATAGTTAGGGCGTTCAACAAGATACTTCGTCTCCAATCTTTCTTGAAAGGTGACTTGGTATTGGCCCTACAGACACCAATGATCCTGGAAGGAAACCACCCAAGTTGGAGCCCAAATGGAAAGGACCTTACATAATTCATAGGGTTTACCCAAATGGTGCATACTCCCTGGTGACCATGGATGGTGAGAATATAACTCCTCCCACCAATGCCAAGTTCCTTAATAAATACTTTTCCTGAGCCTGCTCGGTCCCACATGACCCTAAAATAATTCATCCTACAAGATGTTAGACTGAACCCTTAGAACTATGTATGGATTGATTCCCATATAAATGGGATACGTAGAAATGCTCAAGCATTTCGTCTTGATTCCACCCCCAAAACTCTTCTCTTTGGCTATTCCCCCTGGGTATAGTTCTCTCGGAGGGTCCTTTCATGATATGGTATAGGCTTACTTAGCCCCACTCATTCCAAGATTACGACAATCGCACCATGTTACCACTCCTCGTTCTTCTATCCTCCCACGTCCTCATTGTACGATGCTAAACTTCATGGCCTTCAAGAACTACGTATGGATTGATTCCCATCCTCATGGGATACGTCGGAATGCCCAGACATGTCATCTGTTGGCCCAACCCAAATGCATGAATCTATATTCGAGTTGAGACATATGGTTTGGCGTAGAATTTTTCCCCAATTCACGTCAAGATCATCTCGATCCCGCCATACATCCCACTCCTCAAAGGTGTTCGCTTCTTTCACAGACGGGTACAACTATGCTTCACCCACTCCTTTGATTGGGACTCCATCATCTTTCCCGTCTAGAAGGGCCCTAAAATGGCATGGATTCTAGGCCCAAGGGCCCTCCTACTGCTTCAGGACAACGCCCTAGAGGATGTTGTGCAATAAGCCGATAAAAGTCCCGCGTTGCGAATATGGTCAACGATCGATCCTCATTTTTTGTTTCTAGTCTAGGTCACAATAGGGATGCTATGTCTCAAACCTGGTCAATGACTATCCTGTGTCATTATAACCACCCCAAGATGTCCCAAACATTGAGTGTAGTGGTTCATTCTGCCCTGTTGTATCCCTAAGAGACAAACTCCCTTTGGGTGATGCCTCTTATGGGATTGTACGGTGTGGTATGAGATTATGTCCTCATTCACGTCGCATTACTCACTGTGCTGTACACATCCCTGGATGAGATACCTTATCCATATCGTCCTCATTGTAAGACGTTAAACTGAAAATTGGCCGGGACTTTCCATCCGAGGCCCAGCCTCAGGCCCCTTGGCCTTTTCGGGCCCCCGGTCCATTCTCACTTAGGGTTGTACGGTGTGGTATGGGATTATGTCCCCATTCACGTCAGGTTACTCTCCATGCCATACACCTCCTGTATGCGGGGTATCTCACCTATTTACATCCTTACTGCATAATGATAAACTACACATTACTCCTTTCAAGAACTATGTGTGGCTTGATTCCCATCCTCATGGGATACGTAGGACCGCCCGAACATCTAGACTTCAGGTCCAGCCCCATCTCTTAGAAGTCTCCCTGTTATCTAGGCCCCTTGTCCTATATTCCCCTAGGGAGGGGTATGTGGTGTGGTATGGGATTATGTCCTCATTCACGCCGGGTTTTGTAACAACCACACAATTTACCTCCTCCTCTTGAGAGTTTTCCATCCCCTTGTGCTATACTCGTCTTTTCAAATTGGTCACTCTTAAGATGATCCCCTCAGTCCTCTTTGGAGATTCACTAATGTGCCCAAGGGTACTCTGGTTTAGCACCTGGAATGTCAGGTTCTACCCGAACATGCTTTCACCCATTTCCCAGGCTTCGTGTTCCCCTTCATTAGGGCTTCCATCACCTTTCACACCCAAAGGGACCCCCAAATGGCATGGATGCTAGGCCTAAGGGATCTCCTACCATTATGGTCCAATGTCCTCGAGGGTCTCAGACAACAAATCGATACAAGTCCCGCATTGAAAATATGGTCAGTGGTCGACGCTCATTTGATTGTTCCCATTTTAGGCTAACGTGATATGGATGCTATGTTTTGAACATGGTCAATAGTCATCCTCCATCATCACGCCAACCCCATTAAGACCAAAATGTCGGTTACATGATTCACATCCTTCTCCACCTCATCATGTTCAAGCAGAACTTCAAAACTCTTGGTACTATTCCTCAGTACGCATCCGCACGTT
The DNA here is from genome assembly GCA_963277665.1 of Viscum album. Lineage (NCBI taxonomy): Eukaryota > Viridiplantae > Streptophyta > Magnoliopsida > Santalales > Viscaceae > Viscum > Viscum album. The sequence continues at coordinate 450,060,419 of OY728160.1, forward strand.
AGGAGGAAAAAGTCATGATAAGGCAATCATTCGGGGCTCCAACGATTTCCCCTTCGCATGTATTTCATGTATTGTAAATACCATATCCACCCTTGTTTCCTACATCAAGTACAACTCACGTAGGATTAGGGATTGGGTTAAGGTCCGCCTTTACTTGGGATAGTCTTGCTTCTCTATGATCCAAGTTCTATGACCTTAAACTAAGATCTTTTTATATTGCCCATTTTGTAGAACTACATACAACTTGATTCCCATTCCATGGGGTAGGTAGGAATGCCTTGATATCTTGCCTTTAGGCCTAGCTCAGTTTTGCTAATTTATCTATTATGCTCTGCCTTTTAGGCTCCCACCCTTATAGGGACGCATGATGTGGCGTGTATGGGTTTCTTCCCTCATTCACATCGATTTTTCAAGAGCCACACCACATACGACCCCTACTAGAAGCTAATACCTCCTACCTATTGTCCTGCATGACATTAAACTGTATTTTTATCCTGCATGATGTTAAAAGGAACCTTCAAGAACTACATGTAGCTTGATTCCCATCATCATGGGATTCTTAGGAACACTCGAGCATCTTGTCTTCGGGTCCATCTTAACTGAGAGCCAGGCTCTCCTAATTCCTACCCTCTTACCTCTTTTTACCCCTTGGCCCGAGGTTTATTTCTCAGAATTGCGCACGGTGTGGTATGGGATCATGTCCCCATTCACGAAAGGTGTGCTTTATTACATCACCCACATTCCCCCTTTTTATCCTCGTTTCTACTACATCTGTGCCACACAATGTTAAAATTCATGGTTGTTCCTATCACATGACCTTAAACTAAGACAATATCATCTTGGCCGCACAATGAAAAACAACACTGCATTGTGATATCCTTGATCAAGGGAAATCATGTTTGGTATCAGTCAAACACCATACTATTTATCAATTCCTTCCTTTGTCTTGATTCTTATGGCGATGCCGGGACTTTCTATCCTAGGCTTGTCACTTCAAAAAAAAACTCCATTCACCCTAAAGAATAAATAAGATTTATCAAATGCTGCTTTTTTTAGTGCAAGGGCCAGACCCACACACCCTTTTATCCCTAGCACTGGTACCTTACCATGCCACCCCTTAGAACTACGTACGACTTGATTCTCATTCTCATGAGATACGTAGGAATGCCCAGACACTTCCCCACGGGCCCAACCTAACTTTCGTGTTTGGTACCTTGACCTAAAAACTTCCCCAAGGAACACATGGTAATATAGACTTATTTCCTCATTCATGTCGGGTTTCATAATCACTTTACCATGTGTCCCTTGAATCCCTTACCAATCCTTGGTCCGAGTTCTAAGACCTTAAAATAAGACCCCTCTTAGAACTACATATGGCTTGATTCCCATCCTCATGGGATACGTAGAAACCCCCAGGAATTTCGCCTCGGGTCTAGCCCTAGGAATCATAAATCCTGTTCCTCCTCCTTTTCGTCCCCCTGGACAACCCATTGTGGGGAACCATGTAACCATAGCTGTGCTCTGAACAAGTTCGGGATATCCCGTGATGACATTGGGAAGTGAAGGATCCCTCGCCAGAGAGTCCTATCTGAAAGTAAGAAGGATCCATGATCATACTGATGCACCCATGTAATGTGCTTCCACCACAGTGGCGTAATTTCAAGAGTGTTAGATTCTATTTGAACAAACCATCACTCCACATTCCACGCTTTGCGTTCACCTTATTCGAACCCTTGTCCTCTTTGACGTCTAAGGGAACCCCTTAACAGTATGGATGCTCGTCCTATGGTCCACCTATTGTCCTGGGCCAACGTTCCGAAAGACTAATGGATGAAATTTGGAGTTAGGCCCCGTGTTTCGAACGTGGTCAGTGGTCAACCCTCATTTTTTATCCCCAATCCAGGCTAACACAATAAGGATACCATGTTTCAAATGCGGCCAAAAATTATTCTTTATTCTCACGCCAACCCCACAATGTTCCAAATCTTGGGTATCGTGATTCAAACCTTCCATTCCCATCTGTTTGGATTGATTCTAGCGCCCTTGGAATTACCCTGTTTGTGCACAAGAGCACACTGGGAAAATGATAATTCAGCTGTTCTGAGAGATTCACTCTCCAGTCAGGTATCTCCCTTCTCTTCCCAGGAATCCAAGTCGGTTGTTCAAACCCCAGATGCTCGAAACTTGGCCAGCACTCTTATGTTCAAGCGAAATGACATAGTGGTTGTCCTTTGTTTCTCACGTTGGTCTCGGACCGCGTGAGCTTAGGGATTGATCACTGGGTGTTTTGCGAATATAACAGATTAGTGTAAAACCAATACTAATAACGGAACTCATGCATGCTATGACATCAAATGATCAAAGTATGAAAGTACGTTTGAGGGTTTGTAATCATTACAGTAACCGAGGTTCGTTTCCCCCCATGGATGGGTTAACCTCGTCAAAAGAGCGTAGAAGCTCCGCCACCCTCTAGCTAGTGGCATCCAAGATTTGCTGCCGCCTGTTCATCTCCTACTCCTCCTCGACAGCAATGGGGTGCAACTCATTGGCTGCAATCTAGGCCCGATCCACGTCGGTCTGGATGATAGAAATCTCCTCAGAGGCTCACTTCATTACCTCTTCAGCATTTACCAGCTGGGCCTTCAATCGCAATATTAGCTCAGATTGCGCGTTAAGGGAGGTCGAGTGCTCGTCCGCCCAACTCTGCAGCCGCTAGACCACATATTCAGCTTCCTGGATCCTCTTTATGTTTACCACATTCCTCTACCTCCAGCCCACAATGAGGCCACAGTCATACTCCCGAATCTTTTCCTCCATAAGATCTCGGATGGGCATGTGGGGATGCTGGGCATCCACTCCCCCAGGACACAGTTCTTGTAGTCTCAAGTGAAGTATGTAAATCTCATCCAACCATAGTGCTTGGGGGGTGTCATTGATGAAGTTCTTGATCAACATCCATGATCGGCAACATAACTTCTTGCTATCCTCTTCGTCAGAGGCTGTCTCGTCCCAGTCGGTGTGATTGACAGGCTCATACGCGGGGAACGCCCCCAGGAACTCTTCAGCAGGGTCCAAATTTGGTATTTAATCAGTCATGGTAGGACCTGAAATATCTAATCGATCCTCATCATCAGATCCTACTTCAATGATCTCAGGTTCAGCTCTGATGACGGTCCCACCAGTGATCGGGAGCACCAACTCTTGGTAGTTTGGGCCTCTACCTCCACATTCACCAGCATTTCCCTGGGAAGGACGCCACAAGAAGCCCCGACCAACCTCTCCAGGGTGGCCCATTCCATTTAAAGAACTGTGCGTGCCAAAAAGGGATGTGGACGTCAGTAAACATGGTCAAGGGATTCCAGTCATAAAATTGGTAGAGGGGACTTACAGAGATCGAATTCCGGGTCTCGTTCTTGTGTTGATGTCGTCAAGACCCCGAGGCGTGGCCCCCCATATATTATCGGAAGGTCTAAAAGCTTCGAAGGGGTCACCTCAGGTGTCTTTGCCCCACTGGACATGGTAGTTGATGTAACTTCAGGTATGGATTCTAAAGGTCCTTCATCAGTATTCATTGAGGGATGAGAACATGTACTATGTATGAGGTCCTCCTGCATAGTTCAAATGTTAGTAAGAGTCCATAACGACCTGGGAGTAGACCCTTAGGAAGGGGTTTGGGGTTTTACCTTGAGCACCTCGGTGAATTCTTCAAGGTTTGAACCCTGATCGCCAACTTCACCCTCCTCCAATGGGCTCCCTCTACCATCCTCATCCCCCCAGGAGGACTTGTCCAATTCTTCTGGTAGAGGGAAACATTATGTCAGTTCAACGACCAATAATTGTGAAGGGACCATACAATCCAAAAGCACCTTGATGTGGTCTATCATTGGATGCGGGTCACCCCAGGAATGCAAAAAGTCCTCCAGCTCTGCCAGGTACTGCTCCGCCTCTGCCCGGGACACTGCAAAGCTGGCCTTGATAGGGCCTATCCCCGACAAGTCCATCCCAAGAAGGTTCAAGTGTTTCCACATCTCGGGAGGGATCAGGAACTGTCTATTGAATTTCCAGATATCCCAGACCTTCAGGAAGACAACATCCTCCAGCATGTCTATGTGACACAGTCGCTTCCATAGAGCCTGAGTGGATATCCTACAGAATCCTCTCGGTGGCCTCCCCTCTGGATGACCCCGTTCTTCTGAAACTGCCGGGTCCGTTACCACTACTAGATCTACCGCTGCTACTTCACCCTCAACCGGTGCGGGCCTCTTCGCCACGGCAGCCCCGCTACTGTGGGATGTACCTGCCACATTCCGACCCCGACCTTGAGGTTGGGAAGGTCCACCATCACCGGCCCAAAATATTGGCTACTTTAGCATTTCCCCCAGGTAGGCCGCCTCCCAGCTTTGAGCATACTCCTTAACCAACCCGAAGGCATCACTAGGTGGAGGTAGCTCATTCCTCATCTTTCTATCCTCACGAGTGAACATGAGCCACATCTACCTCATCACGCATGGATTCTCTTCAAGGCACACCACTAGGTAAACCTGGGGGGTCAGTCACTGCATGCCACGAAATTTCTGGGCAAATCGGTGTGGAGTGTACGGATCGCAGAGCGGCTCTTGGTCCACCCTCACCACTAGGACTCCACCTCGAAAGTCCAGAATATAAGACTAGTTCCCTTCTATCCCTCGACCATCATCCGTGATGTCCCCTACTGGCAACGAGAACAGATGTAAGTTGAAATCTTCTACTTTCCAGACTCGGTTTAATACCGATGGTACGGTCAGCTTGACCAGAAATCTCCCCGCAGTGTTCAGGATGGATGGGTGAAAGCCTGATCCTGGAGGAGAAATAGGGTTTGGGTATTCATAAACCCCCCTAATGTGCACCTCTATCCACCCGTAAAAAAGGTGGAATGGCCCACATACCCTTTGTGTCATCTTCCCCTCACTAATGTGCCAGATCATTTTGTACATCTTGGAAAGCATCAGAATTCTGAGATCCACCCACCCTTCGGTCGCTAGCATGGAGGCCATGATGAATGTGCTTGGTCGTATGCCCATATTTGTATCCCTCAACAGCAAGATCCAGCCACAGATAAGGGCCGCAATGAATGCCGCCAGCCTGACTATCAGCTACTATTCGGTGCTGATTCTGAAGCCCTAGGTCTTCCACTGACTGTCCTCCATTAGCCTCTAGTATGAGTTCTACTTTACCCATTGATCCCCCTTTGGGAAAGTTCAAGGCCTCACCAGAAACCTCCCGTCTTTCATGAAGTTCATAAATTGATTGAACCACCATTTGAAGTGGACATCTCTCACCGATTCCTTGTCCTCTCTCGACACCAGTCTCATTAACTCCATCACCAGTGGTGTCATATACTCCGGATCCTCCCATGCACCCATAGCAGGGGGAATTCGTCGTACATCTGTCCCAGTATCGGGACCCCCGAGATCTGATGCATGTCCCATAAGATAATGCCGACCTCCCCGTGATGCAGGTGGAAGGTATTGGTCCCTGATAACCACCAGATCAACAGATTTTGAATCAACTGCTTTGGCTAGTAGATATGGAATTGGGAGGCCCAGGCCGTCTCATAGAGGCCTACTCTCCTTAGCTCTACCCCAAACTCTTCACATGAGGTGCTTAACTATTAGGCCCAGGCCTAGTCGTCAGTGAAGTTGCCACATTCGTGCAGGTCCCACTCATCAGACCATTTATTCTTCGGGTTCCTCAGCACTACCTTTAGGATGGTTGGTATAGAGGAGGGGACGTCTCTAGAAGCAATGATTTCCCATCAATTTTGTTCAGATTATTGTATAAACAATCTGTGGTAATGGGTGTAAAGTCCTCTTGAGCGTGGCCTTTGTTTGCCCTAAACCACTAGCGTTGGCACGACGTGCTCTTGAACCAGTAGGCTGGCTCATCCCTTCTTGCTCTAGGGATGAAGACGTCATCCCTCAGTCCAAATCCATACAATGGATGCCTCTTGCACAATGGGTAGTCCCTTTGGATTTATGACAATAGCTGCACTAGCGAATCATGGTTGAAATGACTCCGTACCAACTCCCCTAGACCCAATCTATTCTCCATATCTTCCCTTCGGGCAACATCCACAAGGACCCCCCTGATGACCTCTTGGTGAACCATCCCATCCTTAAAATTCAGATGATTTTTGGGCTGGATCACAAAGCTCGGTCACGAAGCTCAATTGCAGAGACCAATCACGGAGCTTGATCTGGACAACGGAATCATAGAGCCTAGCACCGACCCTCAGATGCAAGTCATCGAGCACACTAAAGTGAAGTCGATGACTCATTATATGCTGTGAAACAAAGGCCTGATTCCCAGAGAGAGATCACGGAGTACGCAGATCTTCGCGAATTGATAGTGCCAAGAAGTTGAAATCACAGAGGAGAGAAAAGGACAAAAGATAGGTCAAACCAGCTATTTATAGGAGACTACCCCGGGCGCTTCCCAGAATGTCCAGCTGCGGTGCACTTCGTGGTGCACCCCACCCCCACATCGTTGCTCTGCCTCATGAGCCTCCTTCACAAAGCTGCCTTGCAAGCTTTCTTTGTGAGTCCTCCTCACGGGTACCCATACAATTTTGGCGATGGACCCACATACTCAGATTCTCACTTTCTCCCCGAATCCCAATCTGAGGGGGGGCATTTGTTAATGCCAAAATTGGAGGCGATCAAAATATCCCGAAAGCATTAAGGCCTACATCGTGAAGACAAATCACGAAGCTTTCAGAGCCCTACGACCGACGTACAAGAGCTCCTACATGAGCCCTCACGAAGAGAGGAGGAGGGACTGCTCCGTGAAGCCCTTTGACATTCATGATCCCTCACGAAGTGAGGAGGGGGGAATGATCCGCAAAGCCCTCTGACGTTTGTGAGCCCTCACGAAGCGAGAAGGCAGGACCACTTCACGAAGCCCTATGACGTTCATGAGCCCTTTTAAAGAGAGTAGGTGGGACCGCTCCGCAAAACCCTCTAACGTTCATGAGCCCTCGCGAATCAAGGAGGTGGTACCACTCTGTGATGGAAGGTGACATTCACGACCCACCATGGATCTCGCTGCACGCCGAGCGAGCACTGCTTCGCGGCACCTCATGCCTATAAATACAGGGCTCCCCTCGAGCCCGACAAACGGACTTTACAACCTTTCCTCTTCCTAGCTCCTGAATCGTGAAGCACCTGTGCTCTGCGAACCATGAGCTTCTCAAGGTACTTTCTACCCCATGAAGTACCTTCCCCTTGGTTTTAATTGAGCCCCTCTTCCGAGAGTGATACCTTTCACGAAGCCCCCGGGTCTTCGCGGAGGAAGGAGATCCTCAAGGGGACTCGGGTCTTCATGGAGCACTTACACTTCACGTGGCACCCCCTATGTACATGTAACCCAAGTGCCACAACTGGGTCACTGTGCATCACGAAGCACATGGCTTCCCAAGGCCATGATTTGTAGGGAATTGCTTCATGAATGTCTTTCCACTTAGTGAAACACCCCCCATGCACATGTTACCCAAGTTCCAAGGCTGGGTCACTGTGCATCACGAAGCACATCGCTTCCCCATGTTATTCTTTGTAAGGCACCCTTGCTTCGTGATGAATTTCTTTGAGAATTCCTTTCCACTTCACGAAGCTCCTCCCATATGCACCTATGACCTATACCTAGCCTCGAAAACTTCACTTCACAAAGCATAACCCTTCGTGAAGCCCCTCCATTGCATGGAGCACTAGAAATTCACAAGGATTCTACCTATGTCCCCTCTCATTCTGCAAATCCTTTTTTTGTGTGGCCTTTCAGGTTTTCACGAAGCAACTTCAAAGTCCCTTGGATGATATTTCCCGTTGCTTTGCTTTGCCTCATGCTTCTTCACATAGGAACACTAACGACTATTTCTTCTTTTCATAGCCACGCTAACATGGACCCCCCTATGGTTCACTCCATGAAAACCACTATCCACGGTGTTTCCTGTCCCTTCTCTTCACCAAGGTGTAGAGGGTACCAGTTATGTAAGTCATAGGGATGCGGAGTGAACCACCTTGTCCGAGCTGCAGGACGTTAAACTTCCAAGAACCTTCATCCTCATCACATGACGTTAAACTATGACTCCCCCCCATGCATCCTACGCGGGGAAAAGGAAACCATCTCGGTGTAAGCTTCTATCTTTTCTTGTAGGAGGCAGCATCCCTGATCCTCCTTTATTCTTCAGTCCCAAGGACCAGGGAGGGGGGTGGAAGCTGGATCCCTCCCTTCTTCGGTACCAAATCCCTCTTCCATTGGGATTTGTCGCCACCGGGCCTCTATCCTAGAGTAAGTCCCAATCTCCATCACCTTGGGCTGCTAACCATGCGTAAGCCCCTATTTCCTCTTTGGGCTGCGATCACGTGTAGGCCCCACTCCACTTCCCATGGATGCACCTTTCGTGATGTGATCATCAGGCCTTTGTTGTCTCTTGTTTCTCACACCAAGCATGACTCACATGGGCTTAGAGTAAGCATCGACCATGACATCCTATCTAGGAAGCCTAGAGTGTAATCCCCAAACAATACTCCTCTGAACTATGAGGAATTTGATCTTTACCAAGGCAAGGTACGTAGGAAGACTCCATGAGGTTTAAGCCCACCATCCACCTGGACCCCAAGTCCTTATTCACGTCGGTTCACCGACTCTTTCCCCATACCTAAACAATGAGGACTTTGATCCTTTCCAAGGCAAGGTACGTAGGAAGCCTCCACGAGGTTCAAGCCCTACAACCATTGGTCCCAACTACCCCATGTCGGTGCACCAAGCCCCTTCCCATTCAGAACTATGAGGACTTTGATCCTTGCCAAGTCAGGGTATGTAGGAAGCCTCCCTGAGGTAAAATACCAAAAACCATTGGACCCCAGGTCCTCCTTCACGTTAGTTCACCGACCCCCATGTACTACGTGGTATTTTATCCTTGCCAAGGCAGGTTATGTAGGAAGCCTCCCTGAGGTTCAAGCCCACCATTCACCCAGTATTCCTGACCCCTTCACGTCGATTCACCAACACCTTGGGCTGCCTCAGAGCGTAAGCCCCAAATTCCCCCATATTACAAACTACGTGGACTTTGATCCTTACTAAGGCAAGGTATGTAGGAAGCCTCCATGAGGTTCAAGCCCAACACCCAGCAGTTCTGACCCCCTTTCATGTCGGTCCACCCCCGTCCTGCATGACGTTAAACTATGGGCCTCAATTAGTGGTAAGACGTTGTGACCCTATTTAGTGGTAAGTCGTTGACATCCCTATTCAGTGGAAATCCGTTGACATCCCTATCCAATGGTAAGCCCTTGTGACCTCAATCATCGGCAAGCCGTGACACCCCTATCTAGCGGTAAGCCTTTGCGACCTCATCCATTAGTAAGCCATTGAAAAACCCAATCGGTGGCAAGCCATCATCAGACGAACTACGTGGAATTTGATCCCCTTCCACAGAGATACATAGGAAGCCTCTTTGAGGATCAAGCCCAAAACCATCATCATCCTCATGACGGTTCCACCCCATTCACCATCCACTTCACAGAACCTTCTATCATCCATCCTGATTCTTACCCGAGCTGCCACATCCTGGTGGGATCATGCCACCCCATTACTCATTCCATTTAATAGTAATTGGGAAGAAAACCACACGTTGACCCCAACATCGGTGTTCCCTCCAAGGGGTTTCCCCATCTGATCCACTCTAGTCAGTGTTCTGATCAGTCTGATCCATCTTCGCTGGACGTTAAACTTGCGGCATACCCTGTGTTAAACATGGGAAGTTGAGGAAAACCTCAGGTAAATTCCTATGGAATATGATTCCCCAAGTTTGATGTGGGATGACTTGGGAATCCGTGCCCTCGAGAATCCCTATAATAAGGGACTGAAGACAGACACGCCAACCCCCCAGCATCCAGACGCGCCAGTGATGCCCAACGTGACTACTCCCCTGACTGAAGGTTGCTACCCCGACTGGACCATTTGGAATGTCCCGACAGAAGTAGTGTAATGAACTGGTGTCCATGAAGATATGGAACTAGGAAGAGTTTCATGAAAAACATCTTAAATATATGAGGGAGACCGGGACTAGGTGACGAGTTCTGAGGAGGAATACAAGGAAGGAAGAACTGACATCCCATCATCCCGTTTCGATCAATAAGCAAACATCACTGAACAAGGAGCGGATGCCGCCCACCTTTGGAAAGTGGTAATGCGGGGCAACAACTGCGCGTCCTCCACAGACGGGTGCACATGCCCCGATGAAAGCATCAGAAACAACACCCCAGAAGAACTAAAATGTATAGGGAAATTCAAGATCATTATTGGTGGGATAATATGAAAAGGGAGATAGATGATTACACTATAAGGTTCTTGGTGTGTCAACAAGTAAAGGTCGACCAAAAAATTCCAAAATGGGTATTACAACCACTACCCATACCTATATGGAAGTGGGATAACAACACTATATACTTTTTCACTTTCCTTTCAAAGACACCCAAGGGTAGAAATGATATTTGGGTAATATTTGATAGATTAAAAAAGTTATCCCATTTTATTTCCATAAGAGATAATTTTTCCCTGTAGCAATTAGCTTGCATATATATTCAAGAAGTTGTTAGACTCCATGGAGTACCACTGTCGATTGTTTCTGATCAATATCGAATATTTACTTCTAAATCCTAGAGGATCCTTCAAAAGGATATGAACAAAAAAGTAAAACTGAGCATGACCTACTATCCTCAAATTTATAGGTAGTCTGAGTTAACTATTCATACATTAAAAGATAAGTTATTTTCAAGATCAATTTATTTTCATGGGAGTTGGGATCAATATCTTCTACTTGTTGAATTATCCTATAACAACAGTTTTAAATCGACTATTCAAATAATTTTTTTGAATCTCTCTATAAAAAAACATGTATAAATCCAACATATTAGGATAAAATTGGATAAAGAAAACTATTGGGACTAGAAATTTTTAAGGAAACTAAAGAAAATATCCAAGTGATTCAGAAACACATCAAGGATGCTCAAAGTTGAAAAAAAAAGTTATGCCAAAAAATTAAGGAAGGACTTAGAGTTTCAAGTATTCCTAAATATATCATTGTGGAAGGGAGTTATGAGATTTATAAATAAGTGGAAACTAAGTCCAACATACATTGAACCATTTTATATTCTAGAGCATGTTGGAGTGGTTTCTTATTGATTAACATTACTGCCAAATATTTCTAATGTTCATGATGTCTTCCACGTGTCCCTAATAAGAAACTATATGTCTGAGCGAACTGATCTAGATCCTTGAATTAAGGGAACAAAGTGTTAAGGAACATGAAAACATGACTTGTGAAGGTCCTATGGAGAAATAACAATTTTGAAGAGGATACTTGAGGAAGCCATGAAGAATAAGTACCCTAACTTGTTTTCAAATTTGTACGTAAAATGAAATTTTGAGGGTGAAATTTATTTAAGAGGGAATAATGTAATTACTTGGAAAATTTTATTTATTTAATAAAGAAACTCTTTCCTATCAATAACTTTTTATTATGTTTTATAATATAAGAACATAAAAATAATTTTACATTTCATAATAAAATTACATATCATGCATAAATATGAAATAATATAACATGGAAAAGTAAAGGGATATACAAATGGAAGAATAATACAATCATTAAAACAAAATCCATAGACTTAAAATCTCATAATAAGATGAAGATTGTAAAAAGGAAAATAAGTGTTAGGAAAATAATAAAAATTATCAAAGGATGTGTAAGAATATTTGTAAGTAATGTAATTAGGTATGAAGAGAAGATTATGATGTATTTATAGGGAAATATTATCATTATGCATTAGTAAATTTGGCCAATATTGCTGATGGGAATTATGACCATTAATCAATAAGACATTTGGTCATTATTATTATTGTTGGAACAATAAAGTGACTATTGGGATAATTTTATAATTGTGTTTTTAGAAACTATATAAATATTTTAATTTTAGTTAAAAGTATGTTTTATGATAAATATATAAGTTTTTTTTTATTTTCATAGAGTTATCTTATAAAATACTTTTATATGATAAAACAAATCAATTAAGTCCTAAGTAATTTTATAATGACTAGAAAAATTATTATATCATAAAATACTGTTAATTTTTAATAAATAATATTTTTTATAAAGCTAAAATTCTCATATTTATATAATTATTTTGATAAAATAAATATCATTTTTTATTCAGTACATCAAAATTAGTTTAGGGTAAATTTATGGTAATTTTATGAAAAGGTTTAGTTTTTGTTTAAAAAGTGAAAATAAAGTTTGTATGAAATATAATAAATCTTATGATATAATTAAGATATGATAAGAATTTCAAATGTATTAATTATTATTATTAATCAAAAAATTATTTAAGGAACAACATAGTACATAATGTGTTATATTTATAAACACACGCTTTGCATTTTGAAAACCATGATTTTATCCTTTCTATAAACACTATTTTAATGAGTTATATGCGAATCATATTAGAATTTATTTTATCACTTTTATAAATTGAATAAATTAAAATAGATTGAATATTTTTAATTATAAGGTCCAAATTAGGTAATAAATTTAATTTCATTTTTATAAATAAAGAAAGTTAATATGGTAAAAAAAGAGTTACTGTAGTATAAGTAAAATAATGTAGTAGGTTAAATTTAAATGGTAAAAGATTAAAATAAATAAAAAATAAAACATTAAATTGGTGGTTTATGTACTGTATGACCTTAAATATCCTATAAAACATTAATTTTCAACCCAAATAATTAGAATTAATGCCACCTAATAGTGGTTATCCATAAATAAAAAATAATCTTTATTAAATCACTTAAATCCACCGCTCTTTAAGTATAAATACCCTCTTACCACCCCCACTCTACACTATAAATACATTAATCATGAACTTATTATAATTTCAACTCTTAATTAGTCACTCAAAGGTTCCATCAAGGTATCAAGGTGCCGAAGTCAAATTATAGGAAGTAAATCTTCAAGGTAAGGGAATTCTCATATTCTCCCTTTTCATCTAAGTACCCCTTTTGTGTATACCTTATAAATGTTAATCAAATTTCTTATATTAGAATTTTTATATTACCCTTAATGAAAAATATTTTTTATCAATGGAATACCTTATTTCCGTACCATTATTCCCTTTTCATAAGCCACAATGTATACTGTCATGCTACTGAATTCATTTCTTGAATTTCTCTTTTTTATATGAGAAATTATTATATTGCTAATAACCAAAATATTATATTTCCATGGGTATTAAACTAGATGTAAAAATTTATTATTTATTAAATGATTTACATTTATGAAATCCATATTCCCTTTTCAGGGGTTAAAAATGATGTTATGTTCAAGTATTTAATCACTTTGTACTCAATGATTTTGATATGAAATCCATTCTTTATTTTACATGGGTTATTAATAAAATGGTTTATCAGGATCAATGTGGATCACATAAATTAATACATATGAAGTTTTAACCTTGATATCACTCCAATTCATTGGGTAAATAATTAATCTCTAGAGATGACATGTTTTACGATACCTTGGTGAATAACCTTGGTAATTATGATTTATGACACCCTGATGATAAACCTTAGTGATATGCTTATGAATGTATCATTTTTATATTTTATCCATATTTAAATGTTATGATTCATGTTATTTATATTATTATATGCATCATGTTCATATGATAATTCTTTATTGATATTCCTATTTTTCACATGCTAAGTATATCCTTTGATTATTCCCTTGTTGATATTTATGACTACCACTCTCTTTGATATATGTCCCTAGGATATGAGATATAGTAAAAGTAACTTAAGATGAAAATATGACGATTTATTTCAAGTTTATTATAATAATTTTTATTTTTATGTCATTTTCATGTATTATATTCCTATTTCTAAGACACCAAACCCCAAAATACCCTATGTATTGTTAAATGTTGTACCATGTTATAAAAGGTTTATGAAATAAAAAGGTGGGCTTCCATAGAGGTTCATAACTCCTTTATTCGAAGGACTGGGTATAGATTGGTGGAATATCACTATCCATGCCCAACCATTTGAGGTTTTATCTAAGGTATATTTAAAGGTAGAATTCATCCAAAGGTTTTATCTCAAGGAAGTGAGAGTTGAGAAGGCATTGGAGTTCTTGAGTGTTTATCAGGGTGGTCAGTCGATGAAGGAATATATTAAACATTTCAATGGATTGATCCCTTTCTCACTATAGTTATATGTTGATGAATCAAGGAATGCATGGTTCTTTGAAATTGGTCTTCATCTAGATATTAGATCATTGGTGTTTCAGTCTGGACTAACTACCTACGCAGAAGTGATGTATAAGGTCTTTATCAATGAGTTATTATAGGAAGGGAAACCTATAGAAGATGATTCTTTGACCCCATATGGTGTCAGTAAGGGTTTTCTGATTAGTGAAAAGCAATAGAAGGAAGATTATTCTGATGAGAATATATCTCCACAACTTGTTTTTCTTACTTGTATAAAGATAAACCCATTAGTATGATTTCAGCGCAAGAAGTCTGGGCACACTAAGACTTATTTTCCAACATATATAAGGACCTGTCATCTATAAAACCTCCTTATTCACCTTCAGAGTATTTTTAAGTTGATTGGATTTTATAATAATAATTCTTGAACCTAGATTTGATTTGGGTAGTATTCTGTGGTGTTACTTACATTAGAGAGGTAAGAGTTGAGTAGTAGTTTTAAGAGTGTTCTCTTTTTTAATATTTCTTTTATTGGACCTTGTTATATATCTTATGTATACCTCGTATATATTTTTGGTAATATATGAAAGAGATTTTGTCCTTTTATTCATGTCTTTTGAGATGTTAACACCTAATTGATTTATGATTCTTGTTGTTGTTTGTGCATGGTGTGAACCATGGGTTGAGGTTTATTTGGTGGATAACATGGGAATTCCATAGGTGTGGGTTGGTGTAACAAGTATAAGTGTCTGGTTTTTTATTAGACCATGATAGCCACCCAATTGACATTTTATTTTAGAATCACCCTGAGTAGGCATTCCTTGAGTTTTTCCCCAAGTTATCCTTCATGAAGTTTCCTGAATTATGGTCATAATCATAGAATTCTATGTTGAGGCATGTTCATGTTTGGGGTGTTACATTATTTTTATAGAATGAATTGTCTTGGTGATCTAGTATGGTGACCTTTAAGATGTTTCTTGAGGATATTATCTCTTATGGTGTTTTGAGATAATTGTTTATGGTTAGAGAAAATTTACCCCTTACTCTGATGTTTAGTTGAACATGTCTATTTAGTTATGTTCATTATCTTGGGTGAGTTTATTTGTAATTTCACCACTTAAGATAAATTATAAACGGTGAGGTGACCCATGTCACATTTTAATGTGCTTTCCTCATTCTTATAGATTTGTCTTTAAGGATGCTTTTAGTTGGGATTTTTATTGATTTGTGGATCTGGTGACCTCAGAGGTTCTATAGGTAGAGATTTGGTTTTTACCTTTAGTATGGCTTAGAATTCAAGAGGATATTATGAGAGATGGTATTTATGTTGGAATTTCTAAATTCAAATAAGATCTGAGGAGTTTCCATCCCAATATCTCATATTTTTTCTCTCCTTGATTTCATTCAATGATGAATATACCTTTTAGGGTTATTAGTGATTTAAAAGATGTTAAATCTTGAATCATTTTAGTGGTTTTCATGGGGAGTGGTATGTTTGTGACCTGGGTTCTTAGTTTCATGTTTAGTAAGTTGGGTTGGTACTCGAGTCCTTACTCTAGGTGTAGTGATCTTGAAATTCTCATTCATTATATGTTTTTGATGAATTTATAGGGGAAGAAATTTACATAGTGGAGAGAATTATGACACCCCAAAATATCCCTTTCTTTTTTATATTTATAAGTTTAATTTATCCCATGAGTTTGGGGTGTATCAGGGTGAAATTTTGATATTTTTTGAAGCTTCTAAAGGGCAGTATGGTTAGGTACATGGTTTGTAAATCCATGTAGTATAAACCATGAAACCTTTGTACTTCTTAATATTGGTGATCATGGATTAGTAAACCATGGGACCTACTTTGTTTTGGGTATTTTTGTTTTTCAACCTCTTTTTTAAATAGTGATTCTCCATTTATCATCCCCCATTCAAACCACCTATGCTAGGAGCCTCTCTAAGCTTTTTTATTCTCCCTTTTCTTGCCTTCCATGATTGTTCTTGGTTTATTCATTAGTGGATATTCATCCATATCAAAATCTTGGAGATTATTCTTCCTACATTTCCTGGTTTCTTCCTATTTATCACATTATCACTATCCCTAGTATCTATATTGAAATATTTCTATATCTAGGGTTATTATAAAATTGGGGGTTTTGGTTTCTAGGGGTTGTGAGTCTTATCTTGTGGCCTATTTTAGTAGCTTTAATCAAAGGCAACATGGTTACTCTAGTTGAGGCAGGTGTTTCCATTTAATTTCTTTCAATTGAGACTTCCTAGGATGATTGATATCTTTAACATGATTTGAACTAGAATAATGAAATATAAGATATCTAATTTTGAGTTATTGAAGGTCTTTCCATGTTTGGTTTGGTTTTCCTTTGACAAAAAATGGGTGAATTTCATAGTTCAATGACACTTTGATTTTAAATGGTATTTTATGAATTATATGTATTTGATAAAATGCCAATGGTTATTTTCACTAGAAGAAATGATTTATTCAATGTTTTTTAACAAAATATGATTTATTAAGTGGTTTTTTTTGTTTTAATGATTTTACATATTTTAAAGGGGTATGTTTGACTTATGGAATTGTTTGGAAACTTCCTAAAATTTATTATGATGGAATTTGGTGTGAATTTTTATATCCCTTGGTATTATTCTTAGTATATAAATGGATTTAACAATGGATTTCCAAACATATATTTACTAAGTATTGATTAAATACTCGATTGTCACCTTATGTAAGGAAGATTTTTTTTATTGATGCTTTCACCCTTGTTGAGCCTCATTGTTATCCATTATTAATTCTTGTATGCATGTGTATTGATGGTTGAATGAGTTTTGTTTGATTATTGTGAGTGTTCTTTTGAGTTGAGGCCCTTGTTAAGGGGGTGTTAGAGGTGGGATGGATATGATTGTGGTGTTTGATTTTAGGCTACGTGATTATCAAGTGATTGATGTTTGTCTTGAGAGTGGCCCACCTCCTTTATCTATTCCATGAGGGACCCTAGGCTACAAAATAGGAAATCAAGGGATGGTTGATTTGATAGTTGAGAGATATGTATTGTATAGTATCCTCTATTTGAATGTTATGGACTTTCTAGGGGATGTTTCATTGATGAGGCTAGTTGAGAGTGATTTGGGTGATGAGTTATAAGACCATTAACCCATCAAAAGTTAGTTCCACTTTTTCATGTTGAGTATTTTCCCATCAATGCCTATAGTATTTCCTAATGATATGTATCATATGTTATTATTCCTTATTGTTTATTGGAATGGAAATTTCTTATTTCTTGGATTGATATTACTTTAATTTTTTGATATTTTTTCGTCTTTTCCTTGATGTTGACTAATTTTTATCCATCAGATTATTGTCATTATTTTATGGCCTTCCATGGATTTGCATTCGAATATACTTTACCCTTGTTCCTTATTTGTATATGAGGAGCGTGAGATAGAGTTTTAAAGTGAAAAAAGTAAATGGTTTTCAAAGTGATATACTTTATTGAAATTAATTTAAAGTTTTTTTAAAACTATGTAAATGGGTTTTTTTAAATTAACGTTTTAAACAAAAATGAATGGTTAGAATTGGGTTTTCAAAGGAAATCATTGTGGAAAGGGAGTTCTTATGTGTTGTTTGATTTCAAACCATGTAAATTAAATTAAAAACTATTTTCTCATATTTATTGTAAAACTATAATTCTTAGTTTATTTTATGAAAGGAATGAAATAGACTCTTGGTGTTATCATATTAGGAATTGGATCACACTCTATATACTCACATTGGTGGGTATGAAATATTTGTATTTTATGTAGGTTATTAGGTCTTGGATTCTATGTTAGAGTAGTTTCTATTTATTTAGGAAGCAGATAGATATTGGTTCTTGATGGTGACATGAGATTCATATGGTGATGGAATTTTTTCACCTTCAGGTTCATCATACTAGTTTGGGTCATGTTATGTATCAACCTCCCTAACTTTATGCTTTCGTTTTTCCCTAGTTTGTAGATTTATAAATATTTTATAAAACTATTGTTTTTTTTTGATAATGTCTTTATAGTGTTTTTTTATTTCTCATTATTATGAATTGATTGATTTGATATTGTTTATTATATCTCTTTATTTCCTTTTCATGGTTATCCAATGTACAAAGACCTCATATTGGGTTCCCGGTTAGATCCCATTGTTTATATTTGGGTTCTTGAGCATGAAATCATTTACATGTAGTCAATTGAACTAGTTTCCTACCCGAGGTGATAAGGAACACACCTTAGTCCTTTTGGAAGGATGACTTGGGTGATGTGTTAGGTTGTACCTATTGATCATGTGTTGATTCAACAATTTTATTTTTAGTTTTTGGATTTGATGCTCACAAACACCCACATTTGTGTTACTAATGAAATTTCTTTTAAGATAATTTCAATAAATTATTATTTGTTAGAATATTTATTATAAAATCATATTAAAGTCATTAGTTAGCTAGGAATATTTGTTTAAGTATTCAAGATGTGTTTAAATATATTCTAAAAACACTATTCATACCCTACATCTCTAAGCGTAATGTAAAGAATAGAAACCCTACATTTGGAACAGCATGTATGGATTATATACCCTATGTTTCCAAGAAAGTATGGTTCAAGAACCCTACATTTAGAATCAACCCTATGTTTAAGAAAGAAAATGTATTGTACATCAACCCTACTTTTGTGATCAACCCTATATTTTTAACCCAAAATTTGAAGTTTTGTCATCACATGAAGGAACCTTATGTTTGACTATTCAACAATAGTGTTTTAATTCTGCGATATTATCCATGATTTGTACAAAAATATTAGAAGAAGAAAATATCTATTTAAATCTCATTTATGAATGATTCAAAGGCTCATTATGATTATTTTAAAGGCTCACATTCAATAGTGTAAATCATTCCTATTTATAAGGGAAATTATGACCAGTCTTGAATGGTTTTGAATTCAAATATTCATTATTTATTATGTGATATTTCTAGAGTTGGTTTGAACAGCAGTATAAATATCAAGATACTCTTCATTAATATATGAGATGAATATATAGTAAAAGTGATATATATATATATATATAAATCTGCATATCATTGCCCTTAGAGCTACACTTTGGAGACATACATGTTTTGATATATCGACTCACTACTATTGTTATCGTTGCTACTGTACTTTATCATTACATATTCTTCTGTAAGAATAAAGAAGCATTTTTTAGAGATACACTTTGGAGACATACATGGTTAAACATCTATCTGGTGTTTTCTCTATCACTATTTGAAGAAATCATATGTGACATTGAAGATATATTTTCTGCTATGAATTATTGAAGATCTAAATACATATTTAATTTGTTACTACAACTATGAATTTTAATATGTGTACTCAAAAAAATAAATCTCTATTGATTTAGTGGAGTTTCAACTTCTCAGCCTTAGTCATGGTTAAGTGTCAAATTCTTACACTAAGTTGTGGATTTACTATTCCTTATAAAATAACTAGAGGGATATATAAAGTTTTACTGTAAAGGTATCAACTTTCCACACCCAGTTATTGATTAAAGGTATTAGGATAAGAGGAACTAGTGAAAATCACCAAGCTCATGGAGTTGATAGTTGGTGAATTGGACTAAGTGATCTTTTTTCCCTGAACCACTATACATCACTGTGTTTATTTCCTTTATTTATTTATTTTTATTGCTCTTATTTAAGAGAAAAGGAAAGAATCACTGTACAACAAGAGAGGTGTTTTGAATCTGTTAATGTTTTAAAAACCACAATTCACCCCCCTCTTGTATCTTAGTCTTCATCATTATAATCCCAACCCAACAATTGGTATTAGAGGAAAGGCTCTACCAGTATATTTTTTTCTTGATTTTTTTTCTAATATTAACTATTGACATTAAAGGAAGTACTTTATTACTATATTTATATTTTTGGAAGTCCTTGAATACATTTGGCTATATTCGATACTGTCAATTAATATAAAAGGATAGAATTATTTTGTAATATTATTTTTTATATCAAAAAGTGCTATCAAAAGTCTCTACTAAATATTTACTGGCTCTAACAAGCATGAGTTAAATA
The DNA here is from genome assembly GCA_963277665.1 of Viscum album. Lineage (NCBI taxonomy): Eukaryota > Viridiplantae > Streptophyta > Magnoliopsida > Santalales > Viscaceae > Viscum > Viscum album. Next base: position 450,080,814 of record OY728160.1, read on the forward strand.
TTCAAATGAAGACATCATAAAATGGATGATTTTAGAGATGGTATGTCAATGATTCTTACTTCTTATTTTAATGGTGATAATTATGAATGTTGGAAAGGCCGTATGATTATTTATTTAAAAAATCTTGGAATAAGGGTTTATATTAAGGCTATTAAACCTTATGAGATTCCTAAAGAAGTTTTGGAATATTTTAATGATGAACAAGAAAGGGAATATGATCTCAATTCAAAAGCTATGAATGATCTTGTGTGTGGTTTAGGAATTGATGAATTTAATCAAGTATCTCAATATACTACTGCATATGATATGTGGTAGACTATTTTTATTGCATATGAAGGAACTGAGAATATAAGACATTTAAGATACACTACTATGAAATTAAAGTTTGAAACTTTCAGGATGTGTGAGGATGAAACTATCACTAAAATGAATGGAAGATTGACAGAAATTTTCAACAATGTTGCTTCTTTGGGAAATCCAATTTTCACAATCAAAAAAATAATTAAAAGTACTCAAAGTACTACCCTATAAGTGGAATGGAATATCTGTAGATATACATCAATATACACCTATAAAAAATTTAACTATGAAGGATTTGATTGAAACTCTAATGATGTATGAAGATGAGATGTGGGATGAAGCTGAAAATCATATAAAACATGAAGAATAATCTATCAAAATTACTATATATGAATCTTTTGATTCAAATAATCTAAATTTGGATAAATATTTATCAAATATTTCTAGGAAATTTGAAAAGATACACAAAAAAGAAAAATAAAGGGACCGATGAAGGTTGATGATGAGAATGCAAGGAAAAAGGTCATACAAAGGACAACTATTATTTACTCAAAGTTCAAAGGAAAGATAATTAAAATTGAAAAGGAAATAAATTTGAGAAGGCTACTTGGATTAATACTTATGGTTCACATGATTAATCTTCTATAAATTTTGAGTCTAATCATAAGAAGAAAATGGTATGTCTCATGGCCCATACTAATCATGAGGTGTAATATTATTACTCTCAAAAATCTAGTTTTGAGAAACTATCTTATGATGAATTAAATAAATATTGATTTATTATAAAATAAAAATATGAATCCTTAAATAATTACTATATAAAAATTAATAAATCTTATGGTACTATTCTATTTGATAAAGAAAATTGGTCAAAACTGATTATAGATTTAAAATCTGATTCATCTAAATCTTATGATTTTCATGATACTAAAATTAAATAACTATTATATGAAGTTGATGATTTAAAACAAGATTATAGTAATCTAATAAAATTATAAAAATATTTAAATAAAATCCTCGTAAAAAATACCAAAAGATAAATTTGGAATAGAAAGCAATGGTGATAGACTAAAGAAATATAAAAATTATTTTGTTACCGGTCTAAAAAGTAAAAACATATCTATTGCAATTTTTTTTTATTATGGTATTAATGGTCATTATTCAAATGATTTCTATTTTAGAAAACTTAAAATCTATGGTTTCAAAAATGATTATTTCTCAAAATAGTTTTTTAACTTGAATAGTAGAATTCCTACTCAAAATAAACAAGTTTGGTTACCTAAGGATTTAATTACTAACACTAATAGACCCCAAATCATATGGGTACCAAAAAGAACTCGTAATTAATGTTTTTTAGGATCACACCACTAAGATGAATTATTAAACCTTTAAGTGGTCGATCGATGGATATATGTGAAATTTTCTACAAAAGGAGTGAACAACTCTCAAGTTGTTCATTATGAAAAAATACCAAGTACTAAAATCACTAATCTAGGAAGTATTTCATTTTTAAATATTTATATAATTATGGTACATTAATTATTTTATATAGGAAGAGAAAGATATTTCTAAAAGTTTTAAAAAACTCTTATTTAATATTTAGTAAAGTTCTAGTATATTTTGATTATATAACTAATTTGTTAAAATATTCAAATATATTTTTTCTTTTCTTTAATAAAATACAACATTTATTATGAAATGTTTATATTTTAATTTTTAGAATTTTTGAAATAATTTATATTTTTTATGCTTAAAATTTTATTTTATTATGAAATTTAGAATACTATTATTATATAATATGAAATGATTAGTCTGTATTTTTCGGCTAAAGAAAATGAAAAGTCATCTGCATAGTGTCAGAACCTAACATTTCATATTCTTCTTAAAACTTTTAAATTATGAAGTCATTATCTTTGAATTTTATTGTTCAAATGTTTCTGGAATACCAGACACAACAAGATAAAGTGATCAAGTAATTAAAGTTTAGAATAAAACCATTCTCATAAAATAATGAAAGGTAATCCTTCTAGTTTATCTATTTCATATGTTAAAGTTTTGCTTGAGAAATCTTCTAAAAAAGATAAGGAAGTTAAAATTCACGAAGAACATGAAATATCATCTTCTAAAATGTCTTATGAAAACATTCTATTCAAATTCAACACTTTGAATGAAGAAAAATTTAAGCTATAAGCTGATTTGTATAAATCTAAAAAGTTGTATTAAGATCTGCATAAAGTATGTATATAAAAAGTGGTTTTTGATTCATTACAAAAGGAGTATCAAAATATAAATGATATTTCAATCTCAAAATCATATTTTTAAGATTTAAAAGTAGAAATTATAATTCAAATAGAGTTTCTTATAAAATAAGTTTCTACCAAGATAGATCTTGATAAGTTGAAGCTATTTCTGATTTAACAATGTTCATATTCTTCATATCAAAGAAAAATAAATATTCAAAATAGATTATAAAAACTTACAAGATTTTTAGCTACTTTAATTGATAAAGTTCAAAGTTTGGAAAGTCCATATGAAAAGTCTATTCTTTTATTTCCCTTCATTTTTATTTTTCCATTTAATATAAAATGTATTGTGTTCAAAATATATTGTTTAATATTTTTTTTGATATTAGTTAGTTCACAATTTCTTTTCAATAGTCACCTTACATAATCATGTATTTAATATTTAATTATTTCATAAATAATTTTACTACTGAAAATAATAATACTAGCTTTATTACTTGTGAAATTTTTTGATATATTGAATATCCTATATGATATGATTTAGGGGGAGTTTTAAGAAAATAATTAGTTTATTTATTATATTATTCTCCTTGATTTATTATCTATGTTTTTAGCATGAATTTTGGGGGAGTTTATTTCAAACACTCTCTACTCTTATCTTTTTGATGTCACAAAAAGGGGTATAAGATTATAGAATTTTATAGATTCTAATACTATGAGGAAAAGTTTTATGGTACTAATTTTATGGTTTTAATTTATGTCATCATTTTTTTATTATTAATAATATTGACATAGGATAATTTTTTTGATCTTTATAATAGGAGAGAAGTTTTTATAAAGGGGTATTGGGGGAGAAATTTTCCTTTATAAATAAAAGAAATGTTATATCAAAAGGGGGGGGGGATTTATGGTTTTTTAAATTATATTTCAACATGGTTTTTGACATAGGTTTTGTGACCATCAAAAATGGGGAGATTGTTGAGAATGTGTTGATTCAACAATTTCATGAATTTCTTTTTGGTTTTGATGCTCAAAAACACCCAAATTTGTGTTACTAATGAAATTTATTTTAAGTGAATTTAAAGAAATTATTATTCATCATAATATTTATTCCGAAATCATATTAAAGTCATTAGTTAGCTGGGAATATTCGTTGAAGTATTCACGATGTGTTTAAACGTATTCTGGAAACACTGTTCATACCCTACATTTGTAGTCCTAATGTAAGGAATAGAAACCTTACATTTGGAAAAACACGTATGGATTATATACCTTATGTTGTTAGGAAAGTATGGTTTAGGAACCCTACATTTAGAATCAACCCTAAATTTGAGAAAGTAAATGTATGGTACATCATCCCTACTTTTGTGATCAACTTTATGTTGTCAACCATACATTTAAAGTTTTGTCATCACGTGAAGGAACCCTATATTTGACTATTCAACAATAGAGTTTTAAATATGTGATATTATCCATGATTTATGAAAAGGTCTTAGTGAAAGAAAAGATATATTTAAATACAATTTATGAACAATTCAAAGGCTCGTTACAATTGTTTAAAGGCTCGTACTCAATGGAGTAAATTGTTCATATTTCTAAGGGAAGTCACGACCTCTCTTGAATGATTTTGAATTAAAATACTCATGATTTATTTTGTGATATTTATGAAGTTGGTTTGACCTAGAGTTATTTTACCTACAATATAAATATCAAGATGCTATTTATTGATATATGAGATGAATATATAAAAAAAGTGATATACATAGAAAGTCATGTGTCATTTCCTTCAGAGTTACACTCCAGAGACATACATGTTTTGATCTATCGAATCACTGCTATTGTTGTCATTGATACTGCACTTTATTATTACATATTATTTTGAAAGGATGACAAATAATTTTTCAGAGATACAATTTGGATACATACATGTTTAAACATCTATCTGATGTTTTCTCTATTACTGTTTGAAGAAAACCTATGCGATATTGAAGATATATTTACTAATGTGAATTATTAAAGATCTGAATACATTTTTCATTTTTTATTAAAACTGTAAAGTTTAATATGTATTCTCAATAAAATCAATCTATATTGATTTGGTGGAGTTTTGACTACTCAGACTCAATCATGGTTAAATGTTAGCTTATTACACTAAGCTATGGATTTACGGTTCCTTGTAAAAGAACCAAAAAGCTCTATACAGCCTTATTGTAAAGGGGTCAAATGCCTTCACTTAGTTGTTGATTAAAGGTATTAGGATAAGAGGAAATAGTAAAAATCACCAAGCTCATGGATTTGAGAATTGGTGGAGTGGACTAAGGGATCTTTCTTCCCTAAACCACTATACATCATTATGTTCATTTCCTTTATTTATTTCCGCTGCTCACTTATCTTTAAGAGAAAAGGAAAGGACCACTACAAAAAAAGAGAGGTGTTTTAAATCTGTAAAAGTTTTTAAAACCACAATTAACCCCCTCATGTGTCTTAATCTTTTTCATTATCATCCTGACCTAATAGAACCAAGTTGGTTTGTTATAGATATCTACCAAACTTTTACACAAGGATTTATTGAGTGAAAAGGGATGTTTTTTTAAATTAGAACATGTTCACACTTCTAAAATATATCAAAGGAACTTGGGAGGAATTAATAATATCATAATTTCTCATTTTCACCAATTATTGATCATTCTTCACATTTTATTTATTTTTATACCGTTCAAAGTTCTCAGACACAAAGGAAGGATTGAACCAATGTCAAATTTTGTTTTTTCATCAATATTAATGAATAAATATGAAGAAATGGATGAAAATTGTAACACCCCATTATTTCATAGTGAATTATCTCTTTAAATCAATTTAATAGATTATATTGCACGCAACACCTACCTGGATTGCATTATACACAATATTGAGTTTCTTTGAAACAACACATTAGTATTATAATTATTTAAACGATATATTTATTTATCAATTAAATATTATAATATGAATAGTAAAAAATAAATTGTAAATGTTATTTATAATGTTTTCACATAAATAAAACATATATATAATTAAATTTATGAGTTTTGTTAAAATAGATATATATTTAGAAAAACTATTTTTTTTAAAAGAACTACTTTTTATGTCCTTTTGTGAATAATAATAAAATTAATTTTAGACACTCCTAAAAATTGAATTTGGTAAAATATACTTCATTTTTTATTTCATAATATCAAAATTAACTTAGGGTTAATTTTTGGTACTTTTCTGATAACTTTCATATTTTGATGAATAGTGAAAAATACTAAATTTTAATTAAAAACAACTTTTTTAATAGAAATAATTTAAAGTGTTAAATTATACATTTTAGTGGTTTTAAAGTATCATTATATTATATTTTTATCATTTAATATAATTTAGGTCATTGGATGTAATTTCACATTTAAATTGTACATAAACACATGTTAATCTTTTGATAGTTTTTACTTCTTAAAAACCCGCTTTTTGGTTTTGACAACAGGAATTAATTTTAAATTAATTTTTGAAACTTCTATGTTTTTAATTTGGAAAAATTGATTCCATATTTGGAATCATTAGGTATAAATTGTGTAAATAGGTAACTTTTAATTTTAGACATTATGAATAGTAACTTCTGTAAATATTATATTAACCATGGTTAAAGGGTAAATCAGGTAAATAAGGGTAAAAAATAATATTATAATAACATTAAATTACCTTAAAATGTGTCCTAACCCTATTAGATGATACATTTCCAACCATGGGAATCCTTGGGTCGATTTTGGGACCCCATGGAGCCACTTTTAAGTGAAAATGAAACTATAAAAATTAATTTAAAGTTAAGGAAAATGTAACATAAACATGTATCTTTTAGTAAATTTTTTTACATGGGGTTATATAAGTGATATTTTTGACTATAAATAGTCATTAGAAATATAAAAATATTTCCTACACCATGTTATTTTATTTATATTTTTTATACATATAATAAATATATTTATATATGACACAATAATGATGTGGTATTTTCTTTATTAATGAAGGAATCAAATAAATGATAATATAAATTTTAAAATAAATATAATTTAAAAGTTTTGATACTATACACGAATTTTATAGGTGAAAATGACATAATAGGGTTGATTCAATGCATTTTTTTCGAAGTAATAAATATTTTATGACTTCCAAAAAAACCAAATACTAAATAGTGTCAAAATTGACATAAATGAGTTTTAAAAATAAATACTATATTATGAAATGATATAATATTTATAGAAATATAATATTCAGAAAAAGGACTTATATAAGGTTAAATAAGTCATTAATGAACCACTTTAGGTTCACTTGGCATTTTATAGTAATTTTATTAACCATATAATATAAAAATACAAGGAGACATGGTAAACGTTAAACTATTTAACCAAGAGTTAAATCTAAAAGATAAGGTTAATATGGTGACATAAACTTGTCTAAAGCCTATCGGTTGAGATTATTTCTACCCATACCCACCTTAGGCTCTAAATAAATTCATATTGAGCTATTATAAACTGATAATGATTTTAGAATAAATTAATATTTCAGGCTTTTCCTAAAGTGCCCCTCACATTTCTTATAAAAGGGTACTTCCACTTCTCTCAAATTCACATCTCCAAAACCATTTATCTCAGAAAAATACTACTCAAATATCCTACCAACTACCCTAAATTCAACCTAGAGGCCTTAATTTCATTATAAATCCAATTTAAGGAGCCCTTTTGTTCAAATCAAAAGGAAGAACCTGAAGAAGAGGTAATTATTGCATCACCTCTTTCAAAGTTATTTTATTCTTCCACATCATCTTTCACTGTTGTTTCCATAATAAAATAATTACTCCATTAACTTATACACAATTATATGGTATTATAAATATGGTACAACTATATTCATTATTCTATCCATCCTATTAATGAAAAAGTCACTATACATGCGTACGTACAGCTTACCGTCTCCACGTCGTGGTGTAGTTTGTTATTCAATAATTCATTATTTGGATGGGTATAATAATGAGTATAATTGATGTAAATAATAAATATAACTTTTTAATTATTATTTATATATAATATACCATCCAACTACATATTATTTCACCATCAATATAATGATATTGTCGCTCGTGCGTACGTACGGCTTATCGTCTCCACGACGCGATGAGATTTCATTCTCCATTGTAACCATTCAAGAATAATTTTCATTTTATGATTAAAAATAATGTTTAAGAACTTAATATAATTTTGTATATGAATCAAATACATCCTATCCATAAAAAATAGGACTTACATAACAAAACATATAAAGGAAAACGAATCAGTTAACACTTGAAACAATAATACTAATGCAATATTATTAAAAAAAGAAATATTAAATGATCATATATGATATAATATTTATATATGTGGTTCTTGTATAATTTAATAACAATTACTTAACTATTATATAGGATGTTAACTTACCCTCGACTAAGGAAAGTACAAGGTAAGGGTTATTTCCTCAATCTCATTATTATCCGAGATTGTTTATCTGTAAGTATCTACTGGGACATATTTATCATCTATGTCCATGTTTCATTAAAATGTTTTAAAAATTAATCTTTTAAGGTTTTATGGAAGGGAATATTTAACTATATCATCATTTTAAATGTTTTAAAAAATTTATTTTTTATATCTTTTTAATTAATGTTCATGTTTTCAAAATGATTTTAAGGATTTATTTACGTGGACATGATTATTTTTAAGTGTTAATTTCTTTCAAAAGTTTCAAAGTGGTATGAGAAAATTTGATTAAAAAATATATTTTAAATGACTTCCTTTATAAATTGTGCGACTTTTAAATTATTTCATGAAAATGGGTATTTCTATCAAAGAGTTTTATTGATTATTTTCTAATATGTCAACATCCTTTATTGGATATTATTCTTAATTGAGGTTGATTTACTATAATAAAATCTTCCATATTTTATTGAATGAGTGATGATATGTTTGACTATGGATGTGCTATTTTTATACCATTCATTGTTTATGGTTAAAGTATTGACATTTCTTATGCTGGTTTTAGTACGAATGTTTATATTATGTTTCACCCTTTTTAATATAAGGAATTAATTGGACTTAGTAAGTGACAAGTGGGGCCCACTATATCCCCTCGATGAATTAGTAGGTTTCATGAGAAAAATTAGTGTCTTGAAACAAGGCCTTGACAAAATTTTTATTTGTAGACTTGGCATGAGGCCTTGACTATGTGGTTATTATGTCCAACATTATACATTCCCTCGTTATGAAATTAGTTATTACATGTGAATATTCTTCTAGTATAATATCCATGTTCATGTTTATATGGTAATGTTTGATTTATTTTTTCCATATTATGTTCGATTTTATGTTTAAAAGGCTTTTTTTATTACACATATTTCCTTAAAAGTTTATATCTTTCGCTAAATTATTTACACTTACTGAGCATTTGATCTCACCCCTTTATTATGTTTTGTTTTCCTAGGATTACAAGAAGTGTGTTATGATTGATATACAAGGTTAAGCTGGGGGAATAATAAAATTATCAAAGGATTATTTTTGTTTTGTTTTATGTTTGAACGTGTAATGTAACATTCATGTATGTAATCTATTTTCTAAGACTGCTAAACTGATCGGTCCTTCGGGACTTGATTCCTTGTAATCCTTCCAATGTATTAAAATAATTCACCGGCTTCGGGATTCTGGGGTCGGGGAATTACATTTGGTATCATAGGAAGTTTAGAAATAACCTTGGAAATAGATTTAGAACACTTAGATTAGGGATCATAACCCTATGATAGACTTTGAGGATTAGCATAGAAGAACATCCAAAAGTTTTGGTAATGTAGATATTATGTGGGTTTTCCAATAAATACACCCCTTTCTAGATACGAGCAGGTAGAGGTGGCTCTGAAACTGATGTATCTAGGGGTAAAACCCGAAAACACCGCTTTGAGCTCGACTTGAACAAGAACTGGTGCACGACAACACACCTTTCTAGACTCTTGGTTAGGACACTCCCGGGGGATATGATTAAGATAATTCATATTGTATTTATTAACCATTATGATGGAATTATGAGTAAATATGTTAAAAAAGAATCCATTTTTATGATTATGAGACTAGATGTGTGAAAATATTCCCTTAATGTTAAGAATTTTTCTAGTTTTTGGATTATACAGTATGATATGATCGAACCTAGAGTATGTTGTCATTTAGAAATGGTTCCCAATATAAGTAATGAAAACTACAATAATACGCATGATCCAAAGAGTTACAAGAATCATATATTTCATGGTATTAAGCCAGAATTTAGAAGAGAAATAGTCTCCCACGTATTCTCATCATATGAAGAAATAATATCACGTGTTAATAAGATAAGTAATGAATTATATGAGTCCTATGAATTTTAAGGGAAAAAAGAGAAGAAGAGGATTATAGAGAAAAAGATGGATAAGGGGAAGAAGGGAAAGAAGGATTTTACCATATGTGATAACTATGTAAAGAATCACCACGGGAAGTGCTTGAAAGTAATGAGAGTTTGTTATAAGTGTGGAGAAAAAGGACAACAAGTTCATGATTTCAAGGGTAAGAAAAAGGTTTCAAATGTACAATTATTCATTTGCAAGGAGTTGGGTCACTACACGAATCAATGTCCCAATCGTCAGAGTATACACCAAATGATGCTATTGGATGATAATCAAGTTATGATACTACCAAAGATGAAGTGGAATGATTAGTGATATTATGTAGTTATTAAAGAATTGTGTCATTTGAGTATTTTATTAATGATGTACAAGTTATGATAATTATAGAGTATATAAGGATTGTATTGCAGTATTATTTCATTAAGGATTTCAGATTGTATGGTACCAAGTAAAGTGACATAGTTTCAAGTTAAACATTTTGGAAAATATATGGTTGCGAGAAGTATAACCCTTAATATGTTTCTGAAATTGAGATAATGATTTTGGAATAACATATAATTGATTTATACAAATTATATTGGATATTCTTGACTACCTTGAAACTAATTAATTATTTTTTTATTCAATCATTATTGGAGTTTACAACATTTTTGGATATAAGGTGTATATCCAGTATTCTATAAGAAATAAGAAATCATGAATGTATTCAATAAGGTTTATGGTAATTAAGGGTGTTACCATATTTTAAGAGAATACATGATGAAGGTATTAATATGTTATTACATGGAAAAAGATATATTCAATATGTTTACCTTGTTTATAAATTTTGGACTCTGAGTTTAGACAATAGTATTTTGGATAAGTCTAAAGGTTGGAATGAATTAAGTTAGACATTTGATACTATTGTTTAAGGTTAAAAAATTTCTTAAGATTATTTTTGGATTGTTATAAAATGGAAAACCTGGAGGTCATGTGACAACCCATCGCATCCGACAAGGCCGCGGGACTTGAACCCGCAACCAAAGGGCAACAAGGGTGCATCACCTACCACTGGCCTGCATGATGTCATGGTTCGTATAATGTAGTTTTTTTTTAAAATGGTCTGACATATAAATTATAAATTCATTTTTTGGAACCCTATACAATTAGGATAAATATAATATTTTTGAGTTCTATTATCTTTTGGAGTGAAAGATGATTTTATAGTAGAAATTAGTTAAGGATAAAACTATACTTGTAAAGTATTTTTTTCTTCTTATTATATGAAGAAATTAATTCTTAAACTTTAGGGAAAGGATATTAAAATAAAAAATGTGTTTTCTTAATACCTTATGTTTTTTTAATCGATGATATTTTAAATCATCATATATTTATGGCTTTGAGGTCCTCAATTTTCCATTTATAATTCACCTATTTGTGATTGATGATCTCAATAACTCCCTATAAATATTTATGTTTTTCCTCCAATTATGTGTGCCTAATTGACACAAATGTTCTTCTATTCAAAATCATAATTTGGTGGTGACTTTTTCATTTCTATTTCCCTCTTATTAAGACTAAATTTTATAAACTCTATTTTCGATGTGGGTTTTCCACAAAGGTATTTTCTATTTTGAACCTTTTATTTTCAAAGAACAATTTCAAATTGTGAGGATGCAATTTATTGAAGGAGGGGAGATTATAACATCCCAATATTTCATAGTAAATTATATATTTAAATTAATTTAATAGATTATATTACACACAACACCAACTTGGCTTGTGTTATACACAAGATTGAGTTTCTGTGGAACAACACATTAATATTATAATTATTTAAATGATATATTAATTTATAAATAAAATACTATAATATGAATAGTAACAAATAAATTTTAAATTATATTTATAATGTTTTCACATAAATAAAACATATTCATAATTAAATTTATATGTTTTGTTAAAATAATTATATATTTAGAAAAAATATTTTCTTAAAAGAACTACTTTTTATGTCATTTTGTGAAAAATAATAAAATTAATTTTAGATACTAATAAAAATTTAATTTGGTAAAATAGACTTCATTTTTGATTTCATAATATCAAAATTATCTTAGGGTGAATTTTTGGTACTTTTCTGATAACTTTCATATTTTGATGAATAGTTAAAAATACTAAATTTTAATTAAAAATAATTTTTTAATCAAAATAATTTATAGTGATAAATTATACGTTTGAGTGGTTTTAAAGTATAATTAGATTATATTTTTATAATTTAATATAATTTATGTATTTTATGTAATTTCACATTTAAATTGTACATAAACACATGCCAATCTTTTGATAGTTTTTATTTCTTAAAAACCCACTTTTTGGTTTTGACAACGGGAATTAATTTTAAATTAATTTATGAAACTTATGTGTTTTGAATTTAGAAAAATGGATTCCATATTTTTAATTATGAGGTACAAATTGTTTAAATAGTTAACTTTTATTTTTAGACATTATGAATAGTAACTTTAGTAAATATTTTATTTACCATGGTTAAAGGGTAAATCTGGTAAATATGGGTAAAAAATAATATTAGAATAATATTAAATTACTCTAACATGTGTCTTAATCCTATTTTATGATACATTTCCGACCATGGGTATCCTTGAGTCGATTTTGGGACCCCATGGAGCCACTTGTAAGTGAAAATGACACTTTATAAAAATTAATTTAAAGTTAAGGAAAATTTAACATAAACATATATATTTTAGTAAAAAAAATTTTACATGGGGTTTTATAAGTGATATTTTCGACTATAAATAGTAATTAGAAAGATAAAAATATTTCCTACATCATGGTATTTTATTTATAATTTTTAGACATATAATAAATATATTTATATATGACACAATAATGATGTAATATTTTCCTTATTAATAAAGGAATCAAATAAATGATATTATAAATTTTAAAATAAATATAATTTGAAAGTTTTTATGCCATAAAATAATTTTATAGATGAATATGACATATTAGGGCTGACTAAATGTATTTTTTTTAAGTATTCAAGATTTTATGACTTTAACAAAAACCGAATACTAAATAGTGTCAAAATTGACATAAATGAGTTTTTAAAAAAAATACTATATTATTAAATGATATAATATTTATAAAAATATAATATTCTACAAAAGTACTTATATGAGGTTATATAAGTAATTAATTAACCACTTGAGGTTATCTTATCATTTTATAGAAAGTTTATTAACCATATAATATAAAAATATATGGAGACATGGTAAATGTTAAACTATTTAACCAAGAGTTAAATATAAAAGATAAGGTTAATATGGTGACCTAAAATTGTATAAAACCTATTGGTTGATATTATTTCTACCCATAAACACCTTATGATCTAAATAAATTCATTTTGAGCTATTATAAATCGAAAATTATTTTAGAATAAATTAATATTTCATGCTTTTCCCAAAGTGCCCCTCACCTCTCTTATAAAAGGTTACTTTCCCTTATCTCAAATTCACATCTACAAAGCCATTTCACTTGGCCAAAACCTGATCAAATATCCCAAAAACCACCCTCACTTCAACTTAGAGGCATTACATTGATCATAAATCCAACCTAAGGAGCCCTTTTTTCAAATCAAAAGGAAGAACCCGAAGAAGAGGTAATTATTTCATCACCTCTTTCAAAGTTCTTTTATTATTCCACTTCCTCTTTATTTGTTGCTTCCATACTAAAATAATAACTATAGTAACTTCTACATACTGATATTTTATTATAAATATGTTGCAACCATATTCATTATTCTATCCATCCTATGAATGACAAATTCACTATACGTGCGTACGTACGGCTTACCATCTCCACGTCGTGGTGTAGTTTGTTATTCAACACTTTATTGTTTGGATGAGTATAATAATGAGTATAATTGATTTAAATAATAAATATATCATGTTAATGATTATGTATATATAATATACCATCCAACTACATATTATTTCACCATCAATATAATGATATTGTCGCTCGTGCGTATGTACGACTTACCGTCTCGACGACGTGATGAGATTTCGTTCCCCATCGTAACCATTCAAGAATAATTTTCATTTGATGATTAAAAATAATTTTTAAGAACTTAATATCATTCTGGATATGAATCAAATACATCATATCCATAAAAAATAGGACCTATGTAATAAAACATATAAAGGAAAATGAATCAGTTAACACCCGAAACAATAATACTAATGCAATATTTTAAAAAAAGCAATATTAAAGAATAATATATGATATCATATTTATGTATGTGGTTCTTGTATAATTTAATAAAAATGATTTAACTATTATATATATGGTTAACGTACCCTTGACTAAGGAAATTATAAGGTAAGGGTTATTTCCTCAATCTCATTATTATCCGAGATTGTTTATCTGTAAGTATCTGCTGGGTCATATTTATCATATATTTCCATGTTTCATTAAAATGTTTTAAAAAGTAATATTTTAAGGTTTTATGGAATGTAATCTTTAACTAGATAATCATTTTAAATGGTTTTAAAGATTTATTTTTCTAAATATTTTTAATTAATGACCATGTTTTCAAAATGATTTTAAGGATTTATTTACGTGGACATGATTTTTTTAAAGTGTTAATTTATTTCAAAAGTTTCAAAGTGGTATGGGAAAATTTGATTCAAAAACACCTTTTAAATGTATTTCTTTATAAATTGTGTGACTTTTAAATTATTTCATGAAAAGGTATATTTATCTCAACGAGTTTTATTGATTATTTTTAACTATGACAACATCCTTTATTGGATATTATTCTTGATTGAGGTTAATTTACTATAATACAATCTTACATATTGTATTGAATGAGTTATGATATTTTGACTATGGATGTGCTATTTTTATACCATTCTTGGTTTATGGTTAAAGTATTGACATTTCATATGCTATTTTTAGTACGAATGTTTATGTTATGTTTCACCCTTTTTCATTTGAGGAATGCATTGGACTTAGTAAGTGATGGGTGAGGCCCACTATAGCCACTCGATGCATCAGTAGGTCTCATGAGAAAAATTAGTATCTTGGAACAAGTCCTTGAGAAATTTTTTATTTGTATACTTGGTACGAGGCCTTGACTATGTGGTTATGATGTCTGACATTATGCATTCCCTCATTATAAAATTAGTTATTACATGTGATTATTATTCTAGTAGAATATCCATGTGCATGTTTATATGGTATTGTTTGATTTATTTTATCCATATTATGTTAAATTTTATGTTTAAAAGGATTTTTTTATTACACATCTTTCCTTAAAAGTTTATAGCTTCCACTAAATTATTTACCCTTACTAAGCATCTGATCTCACCCATTTATTATGTTTTGTTTTCCCAGGATTCCAAGAAGTGTGTTATGATTGATATGCAGGGTTAATCTTGGGGAATAATTTCATTCTCAAAGGATTATTTATGTTGTGTTTTATGTTTTAATGTGTAATGTAATGTTCATGTATGTAATCTATTTTCCAAGACTACTAAACTGACCATTCTTTTGGGACTTGATTCCTTGTAATCATGATAATGTATTAAAATAATGCACTGGTTCTGGGGTTCTAGGGTTAGGGCATTACAAAAACACCTTTAATTTCTAATATAGGATCATTCAAATTTAATTTATATATAATATAAATATATAATGACCTCATTCGTAGTATTTTTATTGATAAAATTTCTCTCACCACTCTTATTTCATTATCATCATGAAAAAGAATCTATGTGAGGATTTCTCTAGATGTTTCCACACATGCTTCAAAAGTTTCCAATCAATACTCTTGATATCCTAGGTTGTAGCATGGAATAATCAAGTGCTTTACACTACTTGTTATTGATTGCAATAATGTTCTCTTATTATCTCTCTATATTATTATGAGAGGGAGGAAGAGAGGATTTCTCATGAGGGCTTGAGAGAATTTTAGAGAATGTATCCATTATGTTAGCACATCTCCCTTTGAAAAATGATATTTTTAGAAATATATACTTAGGGTTAAATAATGATAATTTCATAATGAACCTCATCCTTTTATTTATTCTAATTTATTCCACACATAGAATATAATAATAATAATATTATTATCATATCCCATGACATGTATTTATTCAAAGACCATTTCTTAAATAAATAAATTTGTTTTTATTTAAATAAAATTAAATAAAATATATCATTTCCATTAGATCATTTAAATTGATATATATTTTCTGATATAATTTATTGAATCTTGAATAAGACAAAAAACCATTCCTTAATATAAAATAAATATTATATTCACTAAACTTGAAAATAAGTATTTATTTTAATATTCACATAACTTGAATAAATATTTATTTTACTTCATTAACTAAACTCATGAAAATATAAATATTATATTCATTACCTTATGAATAATTAAATAAGAGGTAAAATTCAACTCACATATTATAAACTTGAATATCTCATGATTAAATTTTCATGATTAACCTTTACTTGAATACATACTATTTTGTAAACTAAATAATATATTCATTCTGAAATTTAAATTAAATATAATTTAATGATATTTTAGATACAATTTGTGTGTAAACCTCTAGAACCTTTTTTCAATGGAAATTTATGAACTTACCTAAAGTACAAGATCAATATAAAACAACACATCGAAGCACCCAATGTGAATAAGTTAATGTAATAACTACAAAAATATTCCTATGAATACTACTATGTGGTATAATCCTTTTTTCATCTAATATCACATCAAGTAGAATGCATACTTGTGTCATTAACCTATATATTCAATTTTATTTCTTGGAATTTTCAAAATGAATTAGTTTATAAATCACAGTGGTTATAGATTTTTTCAGATAGTTCCATTTCAAAATATTTTAAGATATTTCTTATTCCATTAATATAGAAGGGAGAAATCCTTATTGACTTATTCAAATAATGTTATATCACTTACGATACACCCAATATATTCTACCACTCTGAGAACACATATCATCATAATTTTCATCCATACATCAATATACATGATTCATGATACACATTAATAATAATATCAAGTATAAGTACCAATACATATACTTGAAGATATTAATATCCAATGATACATTAATCATATGGAATTACTATTGTTGGGTCTATCTTCTTGAAATATCTTCTTATAGATCATTGAGTGTGAACTTCATGAAAAGTGAAGCACCCAATACATTGTGATGAAGTGTTTTATATTTATTATTAATAAGATTAAATTCAATATATGATGTGTTCAATTGAAAGATATTGAGAAATGGGAATGGTTATTAAAGAGTCCCATGAATGATGATGTATTTTTTGGAAATGGGAAGATTAAATAACCCATTGAGAAGTAGTTTGAGATACATCTTGGAATTTCCATACTGTATACCATTATATATGTTAATATAGATCCATTTATGTGTTGAAGATCTATTTATATGTTAGTAATAAAGATTTACTAAGGGAATAAATCATTTCTTAGAGACTTGATATGTCTGTAAATGAAGTGACTTATATATATCTGATGATTATTGAGCTCAAATTAGTTAGAATCAATGATAATTGATGATGGTTTTTGATAGAACTATATAATACATTTTATTTCTAATATATGGTAGAATACATCCTTGTGGTTACAAATAATGAAAAATGATGTTTAAAGTTGTACTATAATTGGATGATGTTGAATGAGTTAAGTAGGAAATTCTAGAAGCTGAATCCAGAAGATACATATAAAAAAGTTAAATCATGGATAAAAGAATATGTGTATCCATAGAGTAATTCTAGGGGCACTATATACATAAGAACAATAGTTGATAATGAGATGAAAATCTCCAATTATCAATTATGAAGGAGATGTGTTGACATACTTATAAACTTCTGTAAGATGAGTTGAGGATGTAGAATAAAGTGTATATGGAAAATAAAGTACTAAGAAGATGAAGTACTGATAAGACATATTGAATTTGTGACAAATTGGTAAATTTATATAACTGTTCACAAGGTAGTTTCGAAAACATATTGTTTAAGAAGATGATATAAAAAACTAATTGATGAGAATGAAATGACGAGTTTAAAGAAGTTTGAGAACTCATAAAGGACTTACCTATGTTTTACTTTATTATATAATATTAAATTGGTTATATGTTAGAATAATTTGAAGAATTCCATAGTTTTAAGAACATTTACAAAGGCTTGGATAAGAAAAAAAGAATAATAATCTTGACCCAAAAGGTGAATTAAAAATAATCAAAGTTCAGATGATCTGAAGGATATAAGATATGATACCCTAAACCCGCACTCTAGGATCTGGTACTCATAAATACCTTCTTTATAGAAAAACTTTGAAGTAAACCAAATAAACCCAATTTTAACTATCAATAATTACAAATCCCTAAAAAATATTAAGTCACTTAATCTGAAGTAACTTTTAGGTTTAGAGTTTTAGATATTTAGAAAAAAAAATTAACTAAAAAATCCCATGAAATTCTCATAAAATGCAAATTTTTTCCACTATATAAAAAACCTATTAACTCATAATAATCCTTCAAAATCCTCCACACTTGCTACTCTTCTAGAAATATCATGTGCAATACTTTTATTTATAATGTAGAGAAACAAAAACATAAAAGTATGAGGTAAAATAATTAGTAAGTGAAAATATATATCGATTGTTATCATGGATGGAATAATATGGAATGGATAAATAAGAATCAATTAATGAAATATAACTAAATGTAAGATCTTAAAATAAATCCATGGATGAAATAACAATATAAACAATCACATGGATAAAAATAACTGAATCCATGGTTATGGAATTCATAATTCCAGACATATTTTATCATCAAGGCCTCATCCAAGACATCATTATTTCCATCAAGGCCATAGTCAAGATATCATTATTTCTATCAAGGCTATAACCAAGTAATTATTCTTTCCATCAAGTATGTAACCAAGAAATCATGATTGCATTGGGTACCAAAATAATTTTTCTCATGAGACCAACTGATGCATCGAGGGTATATATAATACCGATACACACCCATAACTTCTTTAAGTCCAATGAATTCACCATATGAATGATATGAATTTCAATTCAATGCATAATTAAATTTTCTTAGTAATCAATAAACATACATATTGAGATACACACATATAGAATTCCAATAATTTTCTAGTCAATAAATGAACATAATAGATATAGATAAATAAGGTGGATGGTTAAACAATACATAATAAATTTTATTCATTAATCAATAAAAATATATATCGATATAAAAATTATATATATTTTCAATATTTTCCCTATCAATAAATGTAATAGATTTCTATGTAAGCATCCCTCAAACTAACACCATATAAAACAAAGGGGTATATGATTAAGTAAATAATTTTACCAATAAATTGATTTATAGAATCATGGTTAACATTATTTAATCAATGTAAGGAAATATAGAGTGTTTATAGAGGAAGGGAATTAGAAGGATAATCATGCATATAACTGAGGATGATTTGGAAAGACTAAGGTAGTGATGGATCATTTATTTGATAGAAAACAACATGATATAAGATATTTAGATAAATAAGGTGGTTGAAATAATTTTAATAATTACCTTGATCAAGAATAAAATATTTCAAGGGGAAAGTAACTATATGAAAACACTTTTTTGTAGTTTTAGAAAAATTACTCTGGAAATAAGAAATATCCTCGATATTTTGAAAGAATTTTAAAAGAAATATTTTATAAAAAATAGGAAAAGAATATTTACTTTTAAAAACCATGAAAATATATGTAACACCCTAAAATTATCAAATAATAACATTGTATTCGATAGTTTATGCTACATGAAACACTGAGCTTAAACAACTCATGAAATATATTTCTTTAATTTAATATCTTCAATAGCTTGTAGAACATTAAAACCTGAGCCTAAATGAACCATAATTTAGTATATCGTTATAACCTATCTCTTTAATTGGTGGTTATGAATAGTAATAACTAAATTATGGAAATTATTTCTATCTATTTATTATAAAAAACAAGAATCATTTTATAGAAAAAGAAATGTTTTTTGAAAAATTGTATTTCTCTTAAAAACAGATTAGTCTCGATTTGTACACATTATTTAAAATAATTTCTTACCAATTTTAGAAAATTATTTTAAAAAATTAAGTTCATTTATTAAATAATAATATAAAAATTATCTTAGTGTGATATTTTTGAATTTTTCTAAAATGTTTCATTTTTTCGATGAATAATGAAAATACTGATTTTTATTGAATATTACCTTTTTGTTTAAATAATTCAAAAGGTTAAATTAAATTTTAGATTTTTTCTAAATTATAATTGGTTAAATAATATTACAATTTAACTATATTATTTCATTTTAATCCATTTAATATTGAATTTTCATATTAAACCCTTCTATACTTATGAGAATTTTCTCTATGAAAACCAGCTTTTTCATCGGGTCTGTGGGTATGATTTTAAATTGGATTTTGAAACTTATATGAATTGATTTTGGAAAAAAGGATTACATATTTTTAATAAGTATAATTTATATTATCCAATAATTTCAACTTATATTTTTACCATTATGAATAGTAAAATTAGTAAAAATGAATTACCGTGATTAAGGTAAATACTGATTTACTGAGGAGTTAAACTAAATAATAAGGGTTAAAAATGACCTATTTTAAAAAAAATCCATTTTAAGGAAATATTTAAACCTTATAACTTATATGGGTCGATAATGAACCATTTTGGAGTCTTTTTACATGATATAAATGTGGGTGTAATTGATTCTTTTAAAAAATTCCATTTGTGCCCTCTCCCCCAATTATAAAAGGCCACCACCCTCATCCCATATTCACACTCCCAAAACCATTTGGATTAGAAAATACATGACCAAATAAATTCCTTAATCTCATGAAAACATCCTATATACCTTTTTTTGATTATAAATACATTCTAGGAAGGTTTTTGGTGCAAACCAAAAGAAGTTCCCTGAAGAAGAGGTAACGTTCTTAAACGAACGTTTTTATTTTGTTTCTTCTTACACGTCCAAAAACTCTTATTTAATCATGATAATATAATAAAACCAGTATATAAAATATAATTAGATGTTATTATATTAATTTAATAACATATATCCATCTCCTATTCCATCAAATGGGAAACAAAACTATCGATCGTATGTACGACGAACTACCATCACACGAATCGATGTAATTCTTTTTCCATCACCGCCTTTCAATGATAGATATAATGGTGGATTTAATAAATTTATATGATATTTATGACATTATTATACTTATGGGATTATAATATCATATATAATTTCTTACTTTCTATGTTTTTTAATATATGATAATGTTGCTCATTTGTACGACAGACTACCCCCTCACGAAGCGATGCCATTTGTTTTTCAAATTACGATTTACATGAAAAGTAATAAGGATAAATTTAATAAATATATGTGATATATATGAAATTATATTTATTATATAATATTAGTATATCACCCAATTTATTATACTTTCACCCGTTAATGGAATGATATCGTCGCTCATATGTACGTACGACTTACCGTCTCCACAAAGCGATGTAATTCATTTTCCATGTCCAACCTTCAAGAATGATTATAAAAATGTATATAATTAATAAATATGATATTTATAACATTAATATAATTATTAATATTATATATCTATATACTATACCCAAGAACCATAACCTTCATGATAAAACATGCATGAGAAAACAGGGTAAATAACCCCCGAAACACTGAAAATAATGAAATATTATGAGTAAATGGGAAATAAAATGTCATAAGATGATCATATATGATATTATAAATATGAATATGGTTATAATATAAATTAATAACATTCTTAAAACCATTATAAATGAGTTTAAATCACTTTTAACCAAAATTAAGTGTGAGGTAATGGATTTCGTCTCAATTTTATTTCATTGAGGCATATTATAATATTATGCACATAATTTCTTTTATATGGTGTATATACTACACCTTTGACATGTAATATCATGATTAATAAATAATTAATAGTATTTTATGTTTCAATTTTAATTATTTTATCCAAATTTATTTTAACATGAATATTACCAAGTTGTAAAAAATTTCATAACTCAATTTCCTTTCATTGGGTTATAATACTTATTCATTGTCTTTGATATTATAAGATAATGTTTGTAATGAATTTTGAATATATTATTTTTTATTTAAAATTATTTTATGTGGATTTACATTTTTTACACATAATATATTAATTAATTAATTTTAACTTAAACATTATGATCTTTATGAGTGTTTATTTCACAATTTCATTTTAATCTAGATTGTTTATGCTTGAATTTCCATTGAAGGAAATTAATTGATAATTGTATAATAAAACCATTTAATTTTTATTCTCCTTTGGTTATTCATGATTTTTTCAAGTAATATTACCATTTCCCACTCTTTGATACTTAAAATTATTGAGAAAATGTTTTTAATAAAATCTGACGTCATTTATCTCTTCTGTCAAAAATCCATTTCTTCCAAAAAAAAATTTTCTAAAAATGTTTAATTTTTTTTAACATTATAAAAATGATTTATTAAATAATTTCTTACCCATGTTTTACTTTTTAATTTTTTTTGAAATGAATTTTCATGTCGTTTTCCAAACAAGGCCCATTTGTCTTTTATCGAAAAGTAAAGGGAATCATTATTTTAACATGTATGACATGAAAGAAATTTACAGAAATCATGAAAACTCAGTGTTTTAATGATTAAATGATAATTTTTAATGTTTATTTTAAAATATAATTATTTTTTAAAAAAATTATGAACTTTAGTTTTAAAAATATTTTCAAAGTTAAAAGGATATTTCCTCAAAAATGTTTTTAAAGTTATTTTTATGGTATTTCTATTCATAAATGAAAACAATACTTTATTTTAATTATAATACATTGGGGATATATTTTATTGATACTATATTTATTATTTATATGGATGTTTTATGATCATTTTGACTAAGGAAAGTATTTACATTCACTTTCTTGAATCATTTTTTCAATCATTAGCTTTCCCCTAAAATATCCACATTCTTACGATCATTGGACATTAAATTTCCCATAAATACCCATATTATTTATCACGGATATACTTATTAATTAAAACCTATATCATTTCTATATATATATATTTTATATTGGAAGTTATTTTATTTATTGGAGAAGTATTGATAAATCTGTATCGTTTAGAGAATATGAACATTTGATGATAAAACACGTTGTTCATAAATTAAATAAATTATTAAATATATGAGGAATGATTTTAAAATGATGATATAGGTGGGTCATGATTATAGATGGACCCTTGATGCATCAATAGTCTCATGGGATGAATTATATGGATAACCTTATTTAAAAGGGTTTCTAGTTTATACCTGTCCACCGATTTTAAACTATCTTGTGAAAGGTGTTGACAGTTGAGGTATCATGTACCTGAAATCATGAAGTTTAATAATAAATTATTTCATTTATTGAGAATTCATTTATTATTATCCATGAGATTTTATAATTATATAATCTATGGATGCATTTTATTCTCATTTTATTGATTAAATGGAATGTGTTTTCAGTGATTTACCTTTCCAAATTGATTATGCATTATCCAGTTATGATAGTCATGTTATCAATTATATAGCATGTGTTATCAATTATTTACCTTTACATATTGATTATTATATTCAAATAATTTAAATTTTACGTGTATTCATTTATTTACCTTTCCATGTTTATTATGAATATTGATTCATGATAGCATCCACTATACTTAACCCTTACTGAGAATTTGAGCTCACCCTTATTTTTATTCTTCCTTAGGAATCAAGGAAGTGCACTATGAATTATATGAAATAATATTCTAGAGGGAATAATGATATTCTAATTTTTTTTTGTAATTTGTGTATTGAAATGTAATATGAGAATCATGTTTGTATCTAATTTACCAAGAATTATAAATTATTCACTCCTTTAAGATGTGATTCCTTGTATCTTATTCCAATGTAATAATTTAAGAAACCAACTATAGGTTATTGGGGTCAGGGTCATTACAGTTGGTATTAGTGGAAGTTTAGTAGAAACATTGAGAACTAAATTTAGGCAAACATAGATTAGGGATTATAACCCTATAATAGAATTTGAGAATAAGTACAAAAGAACATCCAAAAGTTTTGGTAAGGTAGAGATTATATGGTTTTTCTTAGAAATAAATCCCTTTATAGATACTAAAAGTATATGTGATTTTGGAATTGATGCATATAAGGGTAATAAACCTGAAAATAAATAACTGTTAATAATCCAATCATCACCTGGAGCATAAAAATGGTCATTACTACACACCTGGGTTGACACTCCTAGTATATATGCTTATTATAATTCATATCTTTATTACAAACCATCATGAAGGATTTGAATAGATTATGAAAATGGATGACCTAAGTTAATCCTAAGGTGTCTTAGATTGAAAATATGATGTCATGATTTGGACATCCTATAAAGGATTCTTTATGATTATGTGGTTTTCAACTATGATTATTGTTTCTCACACTATATATATTTTTTGTTTTAGTCAATAGTTTGAACCTGAAGGAATCGTGTTAAAATTCACCATGAAGGAAAATGTGGTGACTATGAGAAACCAAATGGGATAATGACATGAGTGAAAGATATCATGATTATTCCTAATTAGTTATCTCAAAATATTATTAAAAACATATATCTTATCTAACCCTCGGACTCACCAAAGAGGAGAAGGATGAAGTTCACTAAGATCTCGAGTGATGGAGATCATAGAGGAAATAAGTGTCTATTTCCTTCATGTTATAAATGAGGAAAGTGAAACCTGGGAAAGTTTCTATAAGGAATGGGAAAATGTTTTATGTGTGGAAAATAAGGGAATAAAGTAATTAATTTTTGAGGAAAAATAAAGAGTATGATGAAAGGAAATAAATCTCATCATAGCGATCTATTTATAGTTCATTGTCTTAAATGTCAGGAACCTGGGAATTATCTGAGTCAATTAACTCTTATAAATGTTAAACCCTATACCAAGGAAAGACCTATGTTGAAATAAAATGGATGAAGTATTTATGTATTGGGATTATTGAATTAAATTTTATAATTTTTTTACTAATGGTATTTTGGTTATAAGAATTATTAACCATCTAAGGATTATATTAAATTTTAGAAGCATATATGTCATCATTCACTTAAGAGTTATGGATACAATCATGTGTGCATGAGTTTAAGATTAATAATAAGTTCAATGTATTAAAAACCACTTTTTAGGTTTTATTTGATGGGATTCTACCAAGATTAATGATATTTTGGGAAACATTTATGACAATAAAACCCACTATTTTTGTATATAAAAAAGTTATTTGACAAAAAATGCCTTTACATTTTTTAGACTGAAGATTTTAGGTATTGATAACCTTTAAGGTTTATATTATATTTGATTTTGTAGTAATTATGGGTCATCACAATTTGGGAACTTTATAGAAATTATATTAATATTGTTTTAGTAAAAAGACACCTTACATATCAGGTGGAAACCCATCGCATCCGGAAAGGCTATGGGGCCTGAACCCATAACCGAAGGACAATAAAGGTTTAGTACCTACCACTGACCTATGTTATGTCTTAATTAATATGTCATTATTTTTAGTTAAACGATTTGATGAATAAATATTAATGATGAACCAATGGTGTTATGGTTGAGGTTTATAGATTAACGTATAATATTGGATAACTTGTGCTAACCATATTGGTTTTTGAAAGTAGATAGAGATATAAGGAAATAATTTTCACTATTTTATGGATCTTATGATCTATTAAAAGTTAATTTTAGTGTTCCATACATAAAAAAAATACATTTTTGGATATTCATTTCTTGGATTAAGAAATGAATTGGAAATTTATTAAAGCATAACCAAAGGATGAAATTGTGCTTATGAAATAGAAACACATTAATTAAGTATATTTCCTTATATTATTTGACAAAAAAACAATTTCTCAAATTTAGGAAAAAGATATTGATTTTTTTATCCTATTACATTCATATATGATGAATCATAACATATTTATAGTTTTTAGATACTTAACTTTCCATTGATCATTTAATTTCTTGTGATCAATGACCTCTATCATTCTATAAAATTATTTATGATTTTATTCCATGTAAAAATATTCACATTCCAAAAATTTTATTCTACTTATAAAACTAGTTATTTTTTATTCCATATGACCTTTTAACTCCCCTTTCTCTCTTATTAAGAGGATGTTTTATTAACCTATTTTCAATGTTGGTTTTCCAACAAATGAATTTTCAAATATAAAACCCTTGACTTTTGAGTGAAAGATCAAATTATGAAGACACAATTTATTTAAGTTTGAGAGAATGTAACGAACAAAAATTATAAAAGGATAACATTGTATCTAATAGAATATGTAACATGTAACAAAAATCTTAAAAAACCCATGAAATATATTTGTTTAATTTAATCTCTTCAATAGCTTGTGGAACACGCAAACCCCGAGTCTAAATGAACTATAATATAATATAATTTTATAACATAACCATTAAATTGGTGGGTATTAATAGTAATTAATAAATTATTAAAATTTTATATATCTATTTATTATAAAAAATAAGAATCATTTTATAAAAAAAGAAATGATTTCTAAAAAACTATATTTTTTCTAAAAAACGGTTTAGTCGCACTTTGAGCACATAATTTAAAATTATTATTTTTAACTATTTTAGAAAATTTATTTTAAAAAATTAAATATATATTTAAATCATCATATTAAAATTATATTAGGCTGTTTTTTTTATATTTTTCTGAAATGTTTCATTTTTCGACGAATAGTGAAAAATACTGATTTTTATTAAAAACCGTCTTTTTTGTTTAAATAATTAACAAGGTTAAATTAAATTTAAAATTGGTTTTAAAGTATAATTAGTTTAATTATATTAAAATTTAACTATTTTAGTTAATTTTAATCAATTAAATATTTAATTTTGATGTTAAAACCTTCTATACTTATGAGAATCTTCTCTTTGAAAACCAGTTTTTTCATCACGTCTGTGGGTATAATTTTAAATTAGATTCTGAAAATTATATGAATTGAATTTATAAAAATGAATTACATATTTTTAATTAGAATAATTTATATTATATAATAAGTTTAACTTAATTTTTTACCGTTAGAAATAATAAAATTAGTAAAAATTAATTACCGTATTTAAGGTAAAAACTGATTTACCGAGGATTTAAACTAAAAATATATGGGTTAAAAATGACCTAAAAATTATAAATTACCCATTTTATGGACATATTTAGACCTTATAAACTCTAATGGTATATAATAACCCATTTTTTAGGAATTTTACATGATAAAAATGTGGGTGTAATTGGTTCTTTTTAAAAATTCCTTGTGTGTCCTCTCCCCCACTTATAGAAGGCCAACCACTCTCCTCACCTATTCAAACTTAGAAATCTATTTGGATCATAAAATACCAAACCAAATAAATTTATCAATCCCATAAAAATATTCTATATAATTGTTTTATCATAAATCCATCCTAGTAAGGCTTTTGGTGCAAACCAAAAGAAGTTCCCCGAAGAAGAGGTAACGTTCATAAACGGGCGTTTTTATTTTGTTTCTTCTTCCACCTCCATAAAATATTATTTAATCATACTAATATAATAAAAATTTATCTAATATATACTTAGATATTATTATATTAATTTAATAACCTATATTCATATCCTATTCCATAAAATGGGAAATGAAACTGCCGATCGTGTATACGATGTACTACCGCCTTGCGAACCGATGTTATTCATTTTCCATCACCACATATCAAGTATGGATATAATTATGGACTTAAAAAATTTATATTATATTTATGATATTATTATAATTATAATATCACATATAATTTCTATATTTCCATTCCGTTTAAAATACAATAACATCATTCGTGTGTACGACAATCTACCGCCTCACGAAGCGATGCCATTCATTTTTTACTTACGATTTACATGGAAAGTAATAAGGATAAATTGAAATAATATATGTGATATATATGAAATTATATTTAATCTTTAAGATTAATATATTACCCAATTCCTTATCTTTTCACTCATTAATTGAATGATGTTGTTGCTCGTGTGTTCATACGGCCTACCATCTCCATAAAGTGATGCGATTCATTTTACATGTACAACCTTAAAAAAATGATTATAAAAATATATATAGTGAGTCAATATTATATTTATAACAATAATATAATTTTTTTTATATGATTTATCTATATCATAAATAGATGAACCATAGCCTTCATGACAAAACATGCATGATAAAACAAGACAATAAACACCCAAAATAATGAAAATAATGAAATATTATTAGAAAATGGGTGGAAATGTTATAAGAAGATCATATATGAAATTATAAATATTAATATTGTTATTTTATAAATGAATATAATTCTTAAAACCATTATACATGAGGTTAAATCACATTCAACCAAAATTAAGCGTGGGGTAAGGGATTTCGTCTCGATTTCATCTCATTGAGGCATATTGTAATATTATGCGCCTAATTTATTTTATATGGTGTATATACCACCCTTTTGACATGTAATATCATTATTAATTAATAATTATTGGTATTTTAAGTTTAAATTTGAATTATTTCTTTCAAATATATTTTTACTTGAATATTACCAAGTGGTAAAGAGTTTCATAACTTAATTTATTTTCATTGGGTCATATTAATACTTTATTGTATTTGATAGTATAAGATTATGTGTGTAATTAATTTTGATTATACTATGTTATATTTAAAATTGTTTTATGTGGATTTATATTTGATGCACATAATCAATTCATTGATTAATTCTCACTTCAATGTTACGATTTTTATGAGATTTTATTTCACAATCTCATTTTAATTGGGATTATTTATGTTTGAATTTCCATTGAAGGAAACTATTTGATAATTTTATAATAAAACCATTTAACTTTTACTCTAATATGTTTATTAATGACGTTTTTAAGTAATAGTACTATTTTTACACTCTTTGGTACTTAAAATTATTGAGAAACTATTTTTAATAAAATCCGATCTCATTTTTTCTCTTTGGTCGAAAATATTTTTTCATCCAAAAAATGTTTTCTAAAAATATTTTCAAAAATGTTTTTAACATTATAAAAATGATTTATTAAATAAATTTTTACCCATTTTTTAATTTTTAAAAAACGTTTTGAAATTAATCTTCATGTGGTTTTCCAAATTAGGCTCGTTTTGGATTTTACCAAAAAAGTGAAAGGAATCTTTATTTTTATGTGTATAACATGGAAAAAATTTCTTGATTTTAGGATCAATCAATGTTTTAAAGATTAAATTATAATTTTAAATGGTTATTTTCAAAGAAAATTATTTTCAAATTATTTTATGAATTTTTTTTTAAAAAATATTTTCAAAGTTAAAATGATTTTTTCCTTAAAAATGTTTTTAATGATATTTTTATGATATTTCTATTAATCAATGACAATAAAACTTTAATTTAATTATAATACACTAGATATATATTTTATTGATACCATAATTATTCTTTATATGGACGTTTTATGATCATTTTGTCTATTAAAAGTATTGACATTCACTTTCTTGAATCATTTTTTGTAGTCATTAACTTTCCCTTGAAATATCCACTTTCCTATGATCATTGGATATTAAATTTTCCCAAAATATCCATATTATTTATCATGGAAATACTTATTACTTAAATCACATATCATTTCTACATATGATAGTTTACGTTGAATTTTATTTTATTGACTGTGGAAATATTGATAAATCCACACCCTTTACTCAATACAGATATTTGATGATAAGTAATATTGTTCATGAATTAAATTGATTATTTGATATATGAGGAATTATTTAAACAAGTATATATGGGTGGGGCCTAGTTATAGATAACCCCTCAATTCATTGGTAGTCTAGTGTGATGAATCAGTTTGCTAGCCTTAATTAAATGGGTTTCTCATATATACCTACCCATTAGTTTTAAATTGTCTTGTGAAAGGTCTTGAAATTAAAGTTATCATGTGCCTGAGATCATGAAAACCAATAATCAAGAATTTACTTCATTGAGAATTCAATTATTATTATCCATGATATTTTTGCAATAATATTATCTCTGGATTCATTTTATTATCAGTTTATATATTAAATGGAATGTGTTTTCAGTTATTTACCTTGACATATTTATTATGACTTATCCAGTTATGATAGTCATGTTATTTATTATATTTAATGTGTTATTAGTTATTTACCATGACATATTGATTATTCTAGTCAAATTATTTAAATAGAATGTTTGTTCAGTTATCTACCTCTCCTTATTGATTATGCTTATTGATTCATGATAGCTTCTATTGTACTTAATCCCTACTAAGTATTTGATCTCACCCTTATTTTTTTTATTTTCTCAAGAATATAAGATGTTTACTAAGAATTTATTTCAATTATACTATAGTGGTAAAAATGATATTCTCAAAAAAAATTATATTGTAATTTGTGTATTAAATGTCATATAGGAATCATGTATGTATCTAGTTTACCAATAATACTAAACTATTTGGTCCTTCAGGATATGATTCCTTGTATATTATTCCAATGTAATAAAGTAAGAAACTATCTTCAAGTCATCAGGGTCAGGGTTGTTACAACATATATAGAAAGTTTCATATAAAATGACAAAGGTGGTGGATAGATGTGTTCACAAAACAAATTGATTCTTTTCAAACTTTAATGAAAATGAACCGTATAAAAAATGTTAAAAATTTATTTAATTTTTTAATGAAGTTAACATAGTATAAAATGACCATAATAAATTATTTATGTGTAGATAAGGACATTCAAAAAATCATATAATGAATATGGACATGGACAAAGAAGGTTCTCAACTGAAAAGAAAAGGTAGGGTTGATTTCTTTACAACAGGTAAGTAAAGTGACGAGGGGGAAAAATAGGGATAAGAAAAGTAAAACATAAGAATTACCTGAGGAGAATAAAATTATAAGGGTTTTTAGAAAGAAAATTATATAAATTTCCCAGATGGATTATCTTTCAAAAGAAATATACATTTGAAAATGAGATTAGAAATGAAACCCTCACGGTATTGGAAACATAATAATTAATGGATCTTGAGAGAAATATCATGAAATAGACATTAAAATATCATGAAATGGAATATATTTCATACAAGAAAGCAATAGGGTAGTGAATACACCATATTAATGAAATAATGTTGTATAATATTAAACATATCAGATGAAATTAAATTTGAGACAAAGAACCCCTACCTTAATTCTTGACTTCCACTAAAGTTATTGAATATCCTATATAACAAAAATAAATATATTAATAAACTATTTAATAACCTTATTGATATATATAAACTTTTATAAAATTAATTTATAATTATTCTCTAAATATATATTAGTTAGTTATTATCTATTTTTAATATTGGGGGTGAGTAATCTTGATCGTTTTGAACTAGTTTCACAACAGTGGTGTTGTTATTCATTCTTTTCCCAAAGTTTATCATTCCTAGATCATAAAATTTACTAGAATTAATTTTTTATAATTTTTTATTATGTTATAATTTCATTCTATGAGATTTTTGGTTATGATCCTTAAAGATGAAATCATTCATGAGCATGTTTCAGTGATTTTGCACGAACACATATTGGTATCTTAATTAATGGGTTTAAGTCTAATGATACCATTAAATAACCAAAATTAAAACTTTATTTTATTATTTATACCATATTTTATTAGTAATTAATTTCTCACAGTCATCCATGATAATATTTTATAGTACTGTTCCAGTAGGTGGTTAGACCGACCCAAACATGAACATACCATAATTAATGGATGATTATTATTATGAAAGCTGTTTCTTTTGGGAATGATATCATTATTATAGAAGTATAATAATAATATTTAGATAATTTTTAATGTGGTTATAATATATTAAGAGTTTTTAATAAATAATAAATAAACTAGTTGAAAAATGAGATAAGTTACTTCGTGGAGGTGATAGTCCACACAACACACAATCAATGTTTTCTTTTTGAAGAATGAAAGGGAAAGAAAGTGTGCCATGAACTAGCTTGGGTTGACCCTAAAACTGTCACCTGGTCCAATCTACAATAAGGCACGGGAGGCATTCCTGATCCTCCCGGGCTGGTGACAAGTGCCAGGGCATCAATAGAGTACAAATGGGCATGATTTCTCCCAATGAAAATAAACTAAGCAGTAGAATTAAATAGAACAATGAAAAGTAAATAAACGATAGGAGGTAAAGAATGATAAAAAAACATTACTAACCTGACCACGACTCTACGTAACCCTGTGGGTCACTCTATGATACCGAAATTAAACATCTCCCAAGGCGATCCAAATTAGTGTTGGAACCTACAGAAGAAACTAAAAACCAGAAAGCACTATAAGCATGAGTATTAAAACTCACTAGGTAGGACCGAATGATCTATTCCCAATGAACTTCCTTTAAATAAAGAAAATATTGATCAATAGGTTTGAACTACAAAATATAAATACAAGTTTTACCACACTTTTCATTTTAAAACAAAAAGCATAATCCATTGCCCTCTTAATTTAAAATAAGGCTCAAGGGGAGGAGTAAAAGAGAACCAAATAAGAAAAACTTATTATTCTTAAAAGAGGGAGAGGGGGGGGGGTATTTATTCTTTCCAAAAAATTCCTTCTTTAAATCCTTTTTTACAAAAACACACGTTCATAATTTACTAAAAGAGCACAAAAAACAAACAAAGATCACAGTTTCATATAGTGAGGGAAATAGAACTAAAGGTACTAGTATCATAAGAACATAGAAAGACCTAGGAACATAGAGGAGAAACATAACATACTAACACATGTAACTCATCCTGAAGGCATACCCTACTCGATGACATCATAACTCACAAACACCCGACCACCCTAACCCAGGATAGACTGAGGGGCCCAATCCCATAGTAATAAACCCAAGTATACAGCTGCTATGGGCTATTAGCAGTGCACAATCTAACTAGTGAAACAATCGTTCTTAGTAAATCTCCTTGTTATGATAGGTTCCCATGATATATTCATAAGTGGGTGTGACAAACATTATAAGTAACAAGTCACATATATACATATACACATCACCCAACCAGCACCACCCCATCCACCTCAAGGGTGGTCCCTTTCCATCAAACATTTATTTCACAAGGGAGGTCCCATACCAAGGACCCTCCCATGACATGAATCAACTGTAAGGAAAGGGTCCCAACCTAATAAGGGTTTTCCAAAATCCATTTCAAGATACCAAATAGGCTTTAGAATTTTTTTTACAAACAAAACTTTCTATAATTAACCATGAAAAACCCTTTTTAAAACCATAAAATTTAGAATCCCATTTGAGAAATACCAACCATCCTCTTTAAATTCCACACTATCATTTAAAAAACCAAGCAATGTATTTATAAATCACAAACTATATAGGAAATCCAAACAGATGATTTAACTAATACATGGTATGAACAACTTAATAAAAACACACCACATATCAAAATTACATTTTGAAACCATACACACACCAATTTAAAGACCAAAATCCAAAAGTATACTTGGAAACCCATTTAAGGAAAACCAAACACCATTTTAAATTCAGAATAAATTCATAAGATCTAACCAAGCATTTAGTAAATACTTAGTGTATACAACTTAACAAAAACACAAAAAAAACACACACCACACATTAATATCCACTTTTAAAATCATGTGCACCTCAAAATACTCCCAAAACATGATTCACACCATTCATATTATTTAATAAACCTTTTAAAGAATTTATAAAACAATTTTAAAGAGTAACCCATGACTTTACACAAACAAAACCCAACCAAAAATCTATTTTATGATCAACCGCACACCCATAACATACCAAAATATAATACGCATGACTTGCACAATTGAATAAACTAATTACCCAATTTCATGAAAAGATATTAAGTAGAAATTTTTTTTTCATCAAAAGGAACCTTATTTCACATAAACATGGTACAAAACATCAAACGTAAACTAAATTCTTTTTAAAAACTAAATTTTCACCAATCTAAGTAATCAAAACACACGCTAAACTAATTAATTAATATTGAAGCTATGAAAAATGTAAGAAATAAATGTATTTAAAAACTTAAATAAGAAAAATTCAAAGGTATCCTATGACAAAGTAGAACCAAGAATATGTGTGCATTCCCTAGAAGACGTTCAAAACCCACTGTAATAAAAATCAGGGACTCAAAAACACTATGAAAAGGTTAAAACACTTAAAGTAAATACTAGAAACTCAAAAATTAATTACCAAAGACTCAAAAATTACAAACCCCCAAATATAAATTGATAAAATTTTAACAAAAAAGGGAAAAACTACCGAAGCAGCATGATAAAAGTCCAACACACTATAAATCAAAGATTAGATCAATAAAAAATAACACCTCTAATTAAAGGGTGAGAAAAAATTTAGATATATAAGACCTCACCTCAAAACCAAGTCGGAATGAAAATACACACCTGAGACCGGTGATAGATCTCATTCACACCTTAACCTCATGCTTTGGAAGCTAAATCTAACCATACACAAGAAAAATAAGACCCTACATTTAAGGATTTGATCATAAAAATAAACCCTAACCACATAATAACTTTACACCGAAAGAAGAATAAAAAATTTACCAAAGGGAGAGGCTTCCAGAGAGTAGGGTTTCAGGGGTCGACTGGAGAGGAGGTAGGGAGAGGTGTGGCGCTGGGAAGAGGAAATACATTGGAGAGGGGCACACAACTAGGGCCTCATAGGCTGCATGTTGCGTGCAGGAAATTGTGATTCGGTCGAAGATGGAGGGTGACTGCTGCTCGTGCTGGGGTTCACCGGCTGGAGGTGAGGTCTCCGGTAGAAGGGAGCGACCGCCAAAGATGGCTCAGATAGGGGGTGATGTTATTAATATTTTCATAACTTATTATATACTCCCTTTTCTGATTTTATATGAAATTTGCATAATTTTTGTGAAATATTAATGTTTTAATATAAGTATAATTTTTGAGCATTTTTAGAAGTAGTCTAATTGAGTCAGTTTACTATTTTAATAAAAAATATCACTATAATGATCCAAATTGCGTGGTTATTCATTTTTAGTATTCTACTTTCAATATAAAACATTTCATTAGAAGATACCATGAGCCAATTCTTCCATGTGAAGGGTCATATGGTCCTCACAAACAAGACCAAAGAATCTGTGAAGAAACTGGACTATTCATGATGATTGATTTACTGGGCTAAATACAGAAGTCCAAATTCCATTATTCTCCACCATAGTTCGGGGGACAATTTAAGGAGTCCAGGATAAAAATTTCAAGGCCTAATAATAACAAAAAGGGGCCCAAAATATGCATTGAAGTCCATCACAACATTCTGGGAAAGAAATAAAAACAGCACACAAATATTGATATTTCTCCTGGTGTGGACATGCATTAGAGCTGATATTTTTCAGTGTGAAAGAGGAGATATGGTTGGACAACTATTTTGAAGAAATAGTTTTTATTTGAGGGCATCTTACTTTGAAAAAACCCATTCACATTTAGGCCATTGGAAAGTCTGGATTGAAATAGACAGAATGACATTATTTATTAAAACTGCCATAACTTTGGCTACAAATATTTATTGGAAGACAAATTTCGAGGGTAGATAGAAGAAATAAATATATAAATCTTTTAAGAAGACACGAGCTCGTTATTCATCTGTCTAGATTGGTAAATCTTCAGTTAAAGTGGAGGGATAGTTTTGGAACGCAAACAGTCCACTCCTTGGGCTATAAATACTCTCCCCTTCTCTCATTGAGAGGGGTTGGCACTTCAGCACTTAAGGAGGAGGTTTGGAATTACTAGAGCCTTGACAAGGTTCTGGGAGGATATGATTTGATATTGTTTCAATAAGAGAGACCTCTCCTCTACTTCTCTTTCATGTTTGTTTATGTTTGATTTCAATTGTAATTGTGTAACTTTGTTTTCATTTCAATCAAATTTTAGTGCTTGTTTATTCTTAAATATCTATTATTCTCATCCAACTTCTGTAGTTTAATATTTATGTTCTTAAAATAGTATAAATTCAGTTGAATCCCCTTCCCTTATTTGTCTTCCTCATTAAATCAAAAATCTGTTTTTAATTTTCTTCATCGTTTGTCTGTGTGTTCGACACACTACTCTTATCTTGTCCTTTTCTTTTTCTTCTCTTTATAATTCATCACCATAAACATATTTTACCAGATTAATAACCATCTTAATGTCTGAGTGAATCTCTCATTGGGGTGAGTGTTAATTTAGGTATGTTAAGCGATTGAGAGATTTCGTTTGATGAGTATTCGTTGAATTAACATTGGGTATGTTGGACTTAGCATGTCATGGATTAATGACTTGTTTTGTTTAACGTGTGGTTTCCTTGGGTTATTGGAACCATAAATACACTACCATAAACAAGATATGATCAATATTAGAACCCTAAGTTAAGTTAAGGCTTGGATTAAATCCTTAACACTTGGTAATTAAAATCAACGTCAACTTGTGACATGGGTGTTAATTTAAATGCAATATAAAGCAAAGCTCAAGGATATCACAAGATTAAATAACCTAATGATGAACTCACCCCAATAATTATCAATTTGTTAAATCAATCATAATCAATTAGTCATTTCAATTAAGCTCTGAAAACAAACCCCCCCAATCAGAATACAATCAACTAAAGACAAACGACTATTTCAAAGTATTATCGCCGAGGATTCAACCTGAGTGCTGCTATACACATTAGCAGAGCACCAGAACTTTGACCGGTCGATAGGCTACAATCGCCTATGCGTTTCAAATGGAGCCATTACTGGGGATGGTGCTTTATGTAGTCATTATTTTCTGGTTATTGTAAAAAAAAACACATACAAAAAAAAAACAAAATTTAAAAAAAATTGAAAAACAACACAAAGAAAAACCCATATTCCTCTTAAAAATCATAAACTAAAAAAAATAAAAAGAAAAACCCATCTTCCTCTTTCTTCAAAAATATATCTGAATGCCCCATAGCCTTCCAAACAATCCCTCAGATTTTTTTGACCCTAAAATTGAGCGAACACTTCGCCAACTTAGGGGGAACATAAGAGATAATCAAATAATTAAAGAACCAGTCCTTGTCCAACCAGTTGAATTAGATATGGCCAATCCTAGGGAAAAAACACTTAAATAACTTGCTTCCCATGATATGAATTACCAACCGCTTGGTATTCAATATCCAAAACATAGATGCTGACTTTGAACTCAAATCAGGTTTGATTCATCTTCTTCCTTATTTCCATGGGCTAGCCGGTGAGGATCCACATCTCCACCTTAAAGAGTTCCAAGTGGTATGCTCTACCATGAAGCCTCAAGGGGTTTCTGAGGAAAAAATCAAACTTTGAGAATTCCCTTTCTCCCTATCCAACTTCGCCAAGTCATGGCTCTACTACCTACCTCCTAGTTCAATAACCACATGGAATGACATGAAGCGACTCTTCTTAGAGAAATTCTTCCTGCTTCTCGTACTGCTTCTATCCGAAAGGAAATAAGTGGTATCTGCCAGTTCCCAAGTGAATCACTCCATGAATATTGGGAGAGGTTCAAAAATATTATTGCAACCTACCCACACCACCAAATCCCTGACCAACTCTTGATTCAATACTTCTATGAGGGGTTATTGGCAATGGAGATAACTCTCATTGATGCCGCAAGTGGCAGTGCTCTTGTTGATAAAACTCCTGTAGCTGCAAGAGATCTCATAAGTAACATGGCTGAAAATACACAAAAATTCCATACTCGACCACATTCTCAAGTAAAACAAGCCCAAGATAATCAATCCATAGAGCCGAACAAGATGATCGAGTGGATGAGTGAACTTACAGGTCTTGTGCAACAACTCGATGTGGCTACCAAGTACCCAACCTCGTTTTCTCTACAATCAATGTTTCCTGGACCTGTCAAAAACTATGGAATCTGCAACTCTCCATCTCATCCAACTGACACATGTACACAACTTCAAGAGGATCAATCTGATTCATCTGGACCAATGGAGCTCAATGTAGTATATGCTTAGCGGAGCACCAATCCTCAACTATCAGGTCAGTTTGTTAGAAACTTCAACCAACCTCACTCTGATCCCTTCTCTTCTTCCTATAACCAAGGCCTTAGGTATGGTAATCCCATATCTCATCCCCCTCAATTCCCTCCTCAAAACCCAAACCAGTTCCAATATGGTCAAGGTGTTGGTAACTTCCAACAACCTTATCCTTTTCTTCCTCAACCTCAAAGGAACAATCCTCCTCCTGGATTCCATTATCCTAGTGAGCCTTCCCAATTCCAAAACCAATATAATCTCTTTCCCAAGAACCAAAATCAAGGTAATCCCAATCCGGGACAAGCCTTTTCTTCCAAGAAACCATGGGAAAGTGAAGTGGAAGATCTTTCCTCCTTCACCTGTTCAAGCCTCAAGAGCATTGAAACCCAAATTGGTCAACTTGCATCCCACCTTAGTCAGCAGCAACCATCCAATTCTTCCCAAATCCTAGCTCAACCATTACCCAACCCTAAGGGTAATGTAAGTGCAATTGCACTTAGATCAGGAAAGAAAATTGCTATGCCTCAAGATTAGTCCTCAAACCCTCCTTTGAATGTTGAACTAGAAAATGAAAAGAAAAAGAATCTTAAAAAGGAACCTGAAACAATTCTCTCAGCTCCTTCAATTCCACTTAAGAATCCAATTCCTTTTCCTCAAGCTGTTTCTAAACCAAGGAAGTCCTTTGAACCTAATCCTGAAATTCTCGACATGTTTAGACGTGTTGAAGTCAACATTACACTCTTAGATGCCATCA
Source organism: Viscum album (assembly GCA_963277665.1). Lineage (NCBI taxonomy): Eukaryota > Viridiplantae > Streptophyta > Magnoliopsida > Santalales > Viscaceae > Viscum > Viscum album. The sequence continues at coordinate 450,119,976 of OY728160.1, forward strand.
AACAAATTCCTAAGTATGTCAAGTTTCTTAAGGAATTGTGCACCCACAAGAGGCAACTTAGGACCTTTGAAAATGTTTCCACCTAGCAGTCTATTCCCATAAAGTGTAATGATATAGGGACCTTTACGGTTCCATGCCAAATTGGAAGTTCCAACTTTGATGATGCACTCATAGACCTAGGATCCTCAATTAATGTCATGCCCAAATCCATATTCTCCAACCTTGGTCTAGGTCCCTTACATCCAATGAGTTTTGTCATTAAATTATCCAATCAAAGCACATCCAGTCCTGAGGGAATAATTGAGGATGTCCTTGTTCGAGTAAATGATCTTATCTTCCCAGCTGATTTCTATGTCCTTGAAATGGAAGGTGAGATGAACTCTTCTCGATCTCCCCTAATTCTAGGAAGACCATTCCTAATGACAGCTAGAACCAAAATTGATGTCTATTCAGGCATCTTATCCATGGAATTTGGTGACGAACTGGTCAAGTTCAACATTTTACAAGCCATGCGATACCCATATGAGGATCACTCTGCATTCGCAATCCATGCTTATAAGGGAACTTCTAAGAGTCAATTGAACCCAATTCCATCATGTTCATCCTGTTCTGAAGAGATAGGATCTTGTGAAATCTGCACTAGGATTAACCAGGTCATAAATGGTGAAGTTGATGTGGACCTTTCATTCATAGAATCCATCAATTTAGAGGATCTTGAAAACTCTCTTGAATCCCATCTCAACACTGATCCAAACAGCTCCACCTTGGACAATATTAGGAAAAATGAATCTGAAGCAAATGAAGTCCCATCCTCCATTTCTGAGTTTCCTAACCCAAAAATGAATGATGAGACTAATTTGAAACCCCTTCCTGCACACCTGAAATATGCATTCCTCTTCCATGATCACTCATATCCTGTCATTATCTCTGCAACACTTACTGAAACCGAGGAGTCCAAACTTGTGTAAGTGTTAGAGGAAAACAAAAAGGCCTTAGGTTGGACCCTAGATGACATACCATGAATCAACCTTGCCCTTTACATGCATCACATCCATCTTGAGGAGTCATCCAAACCAATTATACAACCACAAAGAAGACTCAATCCACTCATACTTGAGGTAGTTAGGGAAGAGATCACTAAGCTTCTTCAAGATGGTATTATCTACCCAATTTTTGATAGTGAATGGGTTAGTCCAATTCAAGTTGTACCTAATAAGGGTGGGATAACTGTTGTCAAAAATGAACATGGAGAGTTAGTCACAACTTGAGTGAAGATCAAATGGCGTGTGTGCATCGACTATAGGAAATTGAATGTTGAAACAAGAAAAGATCACTACCCTCTTCCATTCCTTGATCAAATGCTTGAACGATTAGCCATAAAGTCACACTATTTCTTTCTTAATGGATACACCGACTATTTTCAAATCCCAATCTCACCTCAGGACCAAGAAAAGACTACTTTCACATGCCCCTTTGGAACATATGCATATAGAATAATGCCTTTTGGACTTTGCAATGCTCCTGAAACATTCTAGAGGTGTATGATGAGTATCTTTTCTGAATTCATTGAACACTGCATGGAAGTCTTCATGGATGACTTCACCATTTATGGTGAGTCATTTGAATCTTGTTTGAATTCACTCTCTCTTGTCCTCCAAAAGTGTGTCAAGTGCAACATTGTGTTAAATTTTGAAAAATGTCACTTCATGGTTGCAAATGGTATTTTTCTAGGGCACATAGTTTCAAAATATGGTATTGAAGTTGATCCTGCTAAAATTGAAGTGATCCAATCACTTCCTGAACCCACTTCTATTTGGGACATCCGTTCATTTCTCGGTCATGCTGGTTTCTATTGGTGATTCATCCATAACTTTAGTAAAATTTCCCTCCCACTCACTCATTTGCTCCAAAATGATGTCAATTTCCATTTTGATGAGGCTTTCAAGAGATCCTTCATTGAACTCAAAACTTCTCTTACATCTACCCCAATAATCCAAACCCCAGATTAGTCCTTACCCTTTGAGTTAATGTGTGATGCTTCTGATAGAGCCGTTGGGGCTGTTCTTGGTCAAAGAAGAGAAAAAATACCTTATGTCATCTATTATTCCTCAAAAACGTTGGATGAAACTCAATCTCACTACACTGTGACTGAAAAGGAACTTCTAGCAGTGGTTTTTGCCTTAGATAAATTCTGGTCCTATCTCTTAGGTTCCAAAATCATCATCTTCACAGACCATTCTGCTATTAAGTTCTTACTCAAGAAAAGTGATTCCAAACCGAGGCTAATAAGATGGATCCTAATTCTCCAAGAGTTTGACCTTGAAATAAAATATAGACCAGGAAAAGAAAACCCTGTGGCTGATCACTTGAGTAGAATTTCTAATTCTCCTCATTCTGAAATCATCGATCCTGAATTCCCCACTGATCACCTTTCATCTCTCACTCCAAAGTTACCATGGTATTACCCAATTGTAAATTACTTGGTTTCTGGTGTTTTTCCTGATTTTTTTTCAAAAGAATAGAAAATGAAGTTGAAAAGTGATTCAAAACACTATTTTTGGGAAGAAAATAAACTTTGGAAAACTGGGGAAGATATGGTAATTAGGAGATGTGTTGATAAAGATGAACATTATTCTATCTTAGAATTCTGTCACTCGATGCCTGGTGGTGGTCACTTTGGACCACAAAGGACCTCCTGAAAGGTCCTAGACTCTGGATTCTTCTGGCCTTCACTCTTCAAGGACTCACATGAGTTCTTTCAATCATGTCCCACTTGCCAAAAGTTAGGCACAATCTCCAAAAGAAATGAAATTCCCCAAAAGCCCTTAATCTTTTGTGAAATCTTCTATGTTTGGGGCATCGATTTCATGGGACCATTTCCCCCTTCCAATGGATTATCATACATTCTTCTTGCGGTCTATTATGTTTCAAGATGGGTTGAGGCCAAACCCACTAGGAAGGATGATTCTCATACTATTACCGAGTTCCTCAAAACCCACATCTTCCAAATATTTGGCACACCTCATGCCTTGATCAGTGACTTAGGAACCCATTTATGTAATAGAACCATGGAATCTATTTTGAAAAAGAATGGGGTTATACATAAAACTTCAACTTCATATCACCCCCAAACAAATGGCATGGCTGAAATTTATAATAGAGAAGTGAAAATAGTGCTTGAGATAATTGTAAAACCCACCAGAAAAGACTGGCCTGAAATACTTGGTGAAACACTTTGGGCTTATCGAACTTCCTATAAAACACCCATTGGGATGTCTTCTTTTAGGCTAGTTTTTGGTAAATCATGTCATCTACAAGTTTAAATCCAAAATAAGTCTTTTTGGGCTGTGAAAATCTGTAATTTTGATTGTCAAAAATATGGTGAAGAAAGATTGTTGCAATTGGATGAACTAGAGGAGCTTCGACTTGAATTCTATGAGAATTCCAATCTGTAAAAAGAGAAGGCTAAGGTACTCCATGAAAAACACATCCTTAGAAATGTATTTCATGTAGGTGAAAAGGTAATGATCTTAAATTCTTGATTTCGACTTCACCCAGGTAAGCTTAATTCTCGTTGGGAAGGTCCTTTTATTATTACTAATCTTTACCCATTTGGTGCAGTGCAAGTCCAAGAACCCTCTTCCAAAAGGACATTCACGGTTAATGGACATCGGTTAAAGCATTACCATGATAGGATGCACAATCCTGGATCAACATCGACTTCCACTGGATCCCCAACTTCTCTATCCAACCTACCACTAGATGGAGATGGCGACCCGCCAAATCCAAACCAGGGGGAACCTCTTTCCCTTTAACTCTCTCTCTATCTCTTTCTCTCTCTACCTATTTCTTCTTCTTCCTCTCTCTTTCATTTTTTTTACCAATTTCTTTATCAAAACCTTTCTTTTTCACTTTCTCTTTTGTGTGGGTGTATCTTTATAAAAAACAAAAACAAAAACCTAAAAAAAACAATCACTTAAAAAAAATACATAAAAATCAAGAGTCATTCTTACTCACCATCATGTTTTGAAATTGTGTCCAACCATTTTGGGGAGTTAACAGACATGTTTTCATCTCAAAAATTTCGTATTTTCATCATGACTTTGGATAAAGAATTTTGTGTCAAAATTAACAAATTTTGAATGCTCAATTTTTGATTTGGAAAATGCTTTTCCCAAACTGTGAGGAACAACATTTGCTTTCATGCCAAGGCCACCTATGGCCATCTTTTTAAAATGTGTGTTTTCACACCCATTTGTGAGTCTTGAGTTTGTGGACCTTCGTTCTGAATTTCCTACCTTAGTGTGCATTAATATGATAGAGGCATTTTCTGAACCACATGAGAATCACAATAGCCAAATAGCCTCTCATTTCCCTTACATTAATCCTCCTTTTGAAAGCCCCTTAGATCCTATGAAAACCTTTTCCTTGATAGCCAAATTACAATCCCAATACCTTTTCCCACCCAATATCAACATGGATTTTCATTGCATAATTTTTTGAAATTTAAGTGTGGGGGGAATGGATTTCATTGTTTGGGTACCCTATTATTGATTTTCAATGAGTTATCATCTTCTTGAGGGCAAGAATCTATTTAAGTGTGGGGGATAGGTTGTCATTCAGTGTGTTTTGGGGAATGTAATGTACTTTCATTTATGTAATTTTGTAAATGTTATTGATAAGTGTTAAAAAAAATAAAAAATGCTGAAAAAAATCAAAAAGAAAAAGAAAAAAATGGGTTGTGTCTTGGGTAGGTCAAAAATCACTCTTACTCAACCTTTGATCTTGTTATAACTATTACAATTAGTGTCTTGAGGAGATCAATCATGGGTTGGGATATGAGTGTGAGATCTGTTTCAAGTTCAACTTTCGAAAAAACAAAGAAAAAAAATAAAAGAAAAAAACGAAAAGAAAAAAAGAACACTTGAATTATATTCTTATTGGGAAAAGTTTTGTGTTTTTTAAATATTACATTTTCTCATTACCTTTATATTTTCTTCCTCAATTGTGTCTTTCTTCACACAATAATTCCCTTGTAAATATGTGTTTTCATTTCCTTCCATGTTTTATTTCAAAAAAATGTGCATTGCTTTTTCTATGTTGGTGTTTTAACCCTCTTATTCTCTATCTTGGACATTATATTCCTACCATACCATAGCCATATAAAAACCCCTTAAAAATACCTCTTGATTCTTGTTCACTTTGGATAGGTATTGGAAGCTGATAGCTCTTTTCAAACTCTAATATTTTCACTTTTGGTTGGTGAAAGAGTGAACCTCCACAAATGAATTTTATCATCTTGAGAGGTCTGAGTTTTGAGTGTCCACATTTTCCATTTCTAAATTTGAGCATGAAAAATGAATTAGTTTTGGAACATTGTTTATGTAACAACTTGTGGTGGAATTCAAAATGGATGAGTGAAATAGTCTAAACCTTCCCTGATTAGAGAAAACAAAATTTTAATATCTGTTGGTGAGTGAAAATGATTTTGTTATGTTTTTATATTTGTTTCACATGAGGACATGCAAAAAACTAAGTATGGGGGAGTTTATGTTATTAATATTTTAATAACTTATTATATACTCCCTTTACTGATTTTATATGAAATGTTCATAATTTTTGTGAAATATTAATGTTTTAATATTAAGTATAATTTTTGAGCATTTTTAGAAGTAGTCTAATTGAGTCAGTTTACTGTTTTAATAATAACTATCACTATACTAATCTAAATTGTGTGGTTATTATTTTTTAGGATTCTCCTTTAAATATAAAACATTTCGTTAGAAGGTACCATGAGCCAATTCTACCATTTTAAGGGTCATATGGTCCTCATAAACAAGACCAAAGAATCTGTGAAGAAAATGGACTATTCATGATGATTGATTTACCGGGATAAATACAGAAGTCCAAATTCCATTATTATCCCCATATTTCTGGTGACAATTTAAGGAGTGCAGGATAAAAATTTCAAGGCCTAATAATAACAACAAGGGGTACAAAATATGCATTGAAGTCCATCCCACCATTCTGGATGAGAAATAAAAATAGCACACAAATATTGATATTTCTCCTGATGTGGACATCAATTCGAGATGATATGTTGTAGTGTGAAAGAGGAGATATGGAAGGAAAACTCTTTTGAAGAAATGGTTTTTATTTGAGGGAATCTTACTACGCAAAAACATATTCCAATTTTGGCCATTGGAAAGTCTTGATTGAAATAGACAGAATGACATTATTTATTAAAACCGCCATAAATTTGGCTAAAAAGGTCTATTAGCGTCCAAATTTGAGGGTGGACAGAAGACATCAATATCTACATATTTTAAGAAGACACCATCTCGTGATTCATCTGTCTAGATTGGTAAATATGCGGTTCAAGTGGAGGGATAGTTTTGGAATGCAAACAGTCCACTCCTTGGGCTATAGATACTCTCCCCTTCTCTCCTTGAGAGGGGTTGGAACTTCAGCACTTAAGAAGGAGGTTTGTCATTACTAGAGCCTTGGAAAGGTTCTGGGAGGATATTCTTTGACCTTGTTTCAACAATAGAGACCTCTCCTCTACTTCTCTTTCATGTTTGTTTATGTTTGATTTCAATTGTAATTGTGTAACTTTGTTTTCATTTCAATAAAATTTTAGTGATTGTTTATTATTAAATATCTCTTATTATAATCCAACTTATGTAGTTTAATATTTATGTTCTTAAAATAGTTTAAATTCAGTTGAATCCCCTTCCCTTATTTTGCTTCCTCATTCAATTGAAAAATCCGTTTTTAATTTTCTTCATCATTTGTCTGTGTGTTCGGCGCACTACTCTTATCTTGTCCCTTTCTTTTTATTCTCTTTATAATTCATCACCATAAACATATTTTACCAGAATAATAACCATTTTAATGTCTGGGTAAATCTATAATTGGGGTGAGTTTTAATTTAGGTATGTTAAGCGATTGAGAGCTTTCATCCGATGAGTATTCTTTGAATTAACATTGGGTATGTTGGACTTAGCATGTCATGGATTAATGACTTGTTTTGTTTAACGTGTGGTTCCAATGGATTATTAGAACCATAAATACACTACCGTAAACAAGATATAATAAAGATTAGAACCCTATGTTAAGTTAAGGCTTGGATTAAATCCTTAACACTTGGGAATTCAAATCAACGTCAACTTGTGACATGGGTGTTAATTTAAATGCAATATAAAGAAAAGATCAAGGATATCACAATCTTAACTAACCTAATTATGAACTCACCCCAATAATTATCAATTTTTTAAATCAATCATAATCAATTAGTCATTTCAATTAATCTTTATAAACAAACCCCTCCAATCAGAATACAATCAACTAAAACAAACGACTATTTCAAAGTATCATCACCGAGGATTCGACCCAAGTGCTGCTATACACATTAGCAGAGCACCGGAACTTTGACTGGTCGATAGGCGACAATTGTCCGTGCGTTTCAGGGGTCTGTGTAGGGAGGGGGTGCAGGTAGCGATGGGGGAGAAGGGTGGTGGTGGTGGGGGGGGGGGGAGTTGTGCCGATTAGGGTTTGGCTACCACCATTTTTTATAAAGAAAACCTATAATAAACTAATAATAGTAATAATAATAATAATAATAAAAATAATAATAATAACTGTAAAAATATTAATAATAATGTAATAATAATAATAATAATAATATAACCATAATTAAAAATAATATAAAATAATAATAATATAAATAATAGTACTATAATAATTACTAATATCATTGATAATAATAATTTACATAATTTTAAAATTTATATAACATTCATTTCATTCTTACTAATAAAAATAATTTTAATAATAATAAAAACAAGAACAAACCTAATAATAATGTTATACTTTTCTTCACAATAATAATAGTTTTTTTTTGTTAAAACATTCGCTTTGATTTATTTTCAATGTCGGGAAACCGTTTGGTTATCCCATGCAGATCTTAAAAATTTTAATAATGAAGACTAACCTTTTAATTTATCCTGCATACCAGGTGGGCCGCACGGTGACCAGGGCGTAGCCGCACGATCTTCCAACTGTGCTCTGCCCATGCGTCTGACGCCTCCAAACCCAAAACAAGCATTTTTCACAATAAAACACAAAAATTTAAACAGGGACTCACCCAAACACTGACCCAAGAAGAATCCAAGACAAAAACAAATCCCAGGTGTGACAATTCTCCCCACCATAACACTTTCCTCCTCCATAAATCCATAATAAGGCCAAACCACAAAATAGAGACTGATACTCCTTTACAGTTGAAGGAGACCCTCAAGGAATGATAAACGAAGAGATCGCAGAACACCACCAACGAGCGAAGGAATAACTATAAGAACTCAGGAGACCGAGACAGACTCCCCACTAAGTGATACCTACCCCCAAAAGCTTAAACACCCCAAGTTGATCAGTTCAAATGATATATAACTTCCAAAACACTATATTCTACCTCAAAACATGAACATCCTAAACATCACTTAGGGGAACATGTACAATCCATCCAAACAAGTGAATGAAAAAAAACCTCACCCCATGGATACCTTTATAACATAATCCAACCAAAACTACTAGAAAACTCTCATCTTTACATTTACTCAAAGGGAAGACTTAGATTTAGGTGGTTCCACATAAGATCCAATACAACCAAATCGATGCCAAGAATAGGACTATGATACTGATATAAGGAAGCCCAAATGGAATCCCCACCATAAGAAATAGGACAATACTGAATTCAATGAGACTCATGATGGGTCTCCCCACCATAAGAATTGACATGGTTAAACGAACTTGTGAATTTACCCGCATGACCCCAAAACCCCCATTACGAGAGAAGGGGAGGGAGGGGGCCAACTAAAGAAGCATCAAAATTACAACTGACACACAATGTAAACTTCACACCCCCAGAAGGACACAAACCATGACATACAAAGAATAAAAACTAGACCAAATCCTTTTCACCCCACTGGGGTTCTTCTAACTATGCGCTAGCTTTACTCTGGGTCCTATGGATGAGATCTAATGGTTGAAGCATCTCCTAACTCACAACCATGCTTTAGAAATACCCAAACAAAACTTATCATTATGGTTCCACAAGCGACCACACCAGATCCCATGCCAAACCAACAGACCCCAATACACCCCAAGACTCTGCCTCAACATGGAACTTTACTGTGACATGGACTTAGAGGATGCACACACATCATCATTTTCACTTCGAACAGGGAACATTGACAGAATGGATACAAGAAGAAACACTTTCATCTAGAACCAAGAATCTTAGAATTCCAAAAGGAAAGGTATGTGTTTTTCACAATAGAAGTCCCAAAAAAGGATCCCCAACATCCACCTTTGCATTAAAAGAGAGTGTAACACTGCCAGATGACACCGATTATGACCTCTATAACTGAGGAAAACATTACAGGGAATGGGATCTTAACCTAGAACCCAACTAACAAACGATTATTACAAACAACTATAACAACCCCTTATAAACAAAATCACCACCACACTTCCACTACGAGAGGATCCAATCAACCATAAAAGGAAAGAGGTAGATTCAAGTTCCAAATTCTAAGATGGAACTCCTTTAATTGATCAACTGGAGGGTTCACCACTGGGGAGGTCACTCGTGACCACATTCCGAACATACATTGATTCTTCATGGGGGCACACTATAGCCAATGAGGAGAAACTAAGGGTCTAACCAAATTGGTCCATTAGCCCAAAACATAGCTTTTCAAAACAACTTTCAAAATTATGGAAAACCTAAATTATCCACAATGGGGGAAACTAGTGTCAGTGGGTGACTCAAACACATGGTTGGTGGCCATATACTAGTCACTCCACTATCACAGAGAGAATTATAGGGAAATGTAACCATCTCCACATGGATTTCTAGGCCCTGTGAGCTCACGGGACAACTTTCCCAACTCCCTTTCATTTCCTAACATAAAACAATTCCCAGGAATCAATGGACACAAACAATCCCAAACATCCCATGGTAACCTGAGGTTTGGAACGAGCGATGGTTCATGAATTACTTTCCATTCCTACACCTTGAGCCCGGAAATCATACTCCTTCTACTATGACAACCCCAAATAATGATGGGTGCTCTATTAAGAAAGCTCCACTTAAGAGATGAACTATTTTGATACCATTTTTCACAGACCAGCCTAGGTCAACCCTGAACCGGTCACCTGGGATGCTCTGTGGAAAGACCTAAGAGGCATTCCTGATCCTCCCAGGATGACGACAAGTGACATTGAATCAATATAGTACAAATTAAAATGATTTATCCCAATAAAAATAAACTAAGTAGTAGAAATAAATAGAACAATGAAAAATAAATAAATGACAGGAGGTAAAGAACGTTCAACAACATGGCTAACCTGACCATGACTCCATGTAACCATGTGGTTCACTCTTAGATATCGAAACCAAACATCACCCAAGGTGATCCAAACGAGAGTTGAAACCTACAAGTGAAACTTAAAACAAGAAAACACTATAGGCAAGAGTTTTAAAACTCAGTAGTTGGGCCCAACTAATCTATTCCCAATGCATATCCTTTAAATAAAGAAAACATTTATCAATAGGTTAGAAATGAAAAATATAGATATAGGGTTTACCACACTTCAAATTAAAAAAAAACAAACATAATCCAAATCCCTATTAATTTAAAATAAGGTTCAAGGGTATGAGTAAAAGAGAATTGAATATGAAAAACTTATTTTGATTAAAAGAGGGAGAGGGGAGGGTATTTATTCTTTCCAAAACTTCTCTTCTTGGAATAATTTTTAACAAAAACAAACATTCATAATTTACCAAAAGAGAACCAAAACCAAACACAAGATCAAAGTTCCACATAATGAGGGAAATGGCACTAAAGGTACTAGTATCATAAGAACAAAGAAAGACCTAGGAACTCAGAGGAGAACCAGAACATACTAATACATGTGACTCATCCCGAAGGCATGCCCTACCCGATGAAATCATAGCTCCCAAACGCCCAGCCACCCTAACCCAGGATAGACCAGGGGCCCAATCCCATAGCAATAAAACCAAGTATCCACATGCTATGGGCCACTAGTAGTGCACAATCTAACTAGGGAAGCAATCATTCTCAGTAAACCTCCTTGCTATGATAAGTTCCCATGCTATGTTCATAAGGGAGTGTGAAAAACATTACAAGTAACAAGTAACATATATACATATACACATCACCCAACCAAAACCACCCTGAGCACCTCCAGGGTGGTCCCTTTCCATCAAAGATTTATTGCATAAGGGAGGTCCCATATCAAGGACCCTAGAATCTCATGAATCAACAACTAGGAAAGGGTACCAACCCTATAAAGGTTTTCCAAAAACCATTTCAAGATACCAAATGGGATTTAGAACATTTTTTTACAAACAAAACTTTCTATAATTAACCATGAACAAACCCTTTTTCAAACCATACAATTTAGACGCCCATTTGAGAAATACCAACCATCCTATTTAAATGTCACACTGTCATTTACAAAACTAAGAAATGTCTTTAGAAATCACAAAATATCTTGGAAAGCCAACTGGGTAATTTAACTAATAAATAGTATTCACGACTCAATAAAAACATAGCACACATAAAAATTCCATTTTAAAACCATATGCACACCAATTTAAAGACCGCAATCCAAAAGTACACTTGGAAACCCATTTAAGGAAAACCAACCACCATTTTAAATTTAGAATAAATTCGTAATATCCAACCAGGAATTTAGTAAACACTTAGTATATACAACTTAAGAAAATAGAAAAAACACACCACACGTTAAAATCCAATTTTAAAATCATATGCACATAAAAAAACTCTCAAAACATGATTCAAACCATTCAAATTATTTAATAAAACATTTAAGGAATTTATAAAACAATTTTAAAGAGTAACCCATGAATTTAAACACACAAAACACAATCAAAAACCTCTTTTATGATCAACCGCACACCCATAACATACCAAAATAGAATACGCATGAATTGCAAAATTCAATAAACTAATTTCACAATTTCATGAAAATCTATTTAGCCGCACAATTGTTTTTCATCAAAACGCACCTTATTTCACATAAACATGGTACAAAACATAAAACACAAACTAAATTCTTTTTTAAAACTAAATTCGAACCAATCTAATTAATCACAACACACATTAAACTAATTAATTAACATTAAAGCTATGAAAAATGAAATAAATCAATGTATTTCAAAACTTAAAGGAGAAAAATGCAAAGGGATCCTACCTCAAAGGAGAACCAAGCTAAACATTCCGCCTCTTTATGCTTTCTAACTAGAAGCTGCTGGTACTCGCTTGCTCACACATAATTTCATATATATATATATATATCATTAATCCAATGCAAATATTCCCTACGCCATGAGGGAATACATACATAGAGAATATATATATATATATGTGTGTATGTACCTAAGAATATGCGTGTGCGACCTAGAAGACATTCAAAACCCACTGCAATAAAAACTAGGGACTCAAAAACACCGCAACAAGGTTAACGCACTTAAAGTAAAATACCAGGAACTCAAAATTAATTTCTAGAGACTCACAAATTACAAAACCCCAAATATAAATTGATAAAAGATTAAAAATAAAGGGAAAAACTACCTAAGTGGAACGATAAAGGTCCAACACACTATAAATCAATGATTAGATCATTAAAACAAATAATAACCCTAATTAAAGGGTGTGAAATAATTTAGAGATATAAGACCTCACCTAAAAACCAAGGCAGAATAAAAACGCACGCCTAAGACTTTTGTAAGTTCTCATTCACAACTTAACCTCATGCTCTGGAAGTTGAATCTAACCCTACAAAACCAAAATCGGACCCGACATTTAAGGATTTGAGCATAAAAATAAACCCTAACCACTGGATAACTTTACACTAAAAGGTGGATGAAAAATTTACTAAAGGGGAAGCTACTGGAGAGAAGGGTGTCGGGGATCATGGGTCAGCCAGAGAGGATGGAGGGAGATGTGCGGTGCCAGGAATAGGAAATGTGCTAGAGAGTAGTGCCCAGCTAGGGACACATGGGCTGTGTGGTGAACGCCAGAAAATGGGAGTCGACTGAAGAGGGAGGGAGACTGTGGGTTGTGCTGGGGTTCGCCGGCTAGAGGTGAGGTCACCGATAGAAGGGAGTGACCACCAGAGCTAGCTCAGATAGGGGGTCTGCACAGGAAGGGGGTGTGGGTCACAATGGGGGAGAAGTGTGGGGGGGGGGGCTATGCCGATTAGGGTTTAGCTACCCCATTTTTTTAAATAAAAACTACAAGGAAATAATAATAATAATAATAATAATAATTGTAAAAATATTAATAATATTTTAATAATAATAATATAATAACAATTAAAAATAATATACAATAATAATAATATAAATAACAATACTTTAATAATTACAAATATCCTTAATAATAAAAATTTACATAATTTTAATATTTATATAAAATTCGTTTCATTCTTACTAATAATAATAATTTCAATAATAATAAAAACAAGAACAAACCTAATAATAATGTTATAATTTTCTTCACAACAATAATAATATTTTTATTATTGTAAAAACATTCACTTTGATTTATTTTCAGCGTCGGGAAACCATGTGACTATTAAAAATTTTAATAATGAATATTAACTTTTTAATTCATTCTGCATATCGGGAAGGCCACATAATGATTAGGGCATAGCTGTACGATCTCCCAACCATGCTTCTCCTGTGCGTTTGATGCCACTGAACCCAAAACACACATTTTTTCTCAATAAAACACAAAAAATCAAACAAGGACTCACCCGAAACTGACCCGAGCCGAAGAAAAAACCAAAACCTAGGTGTGATAAGGTGTATTATAATTTTTATCTTAATAATAGTAATTATATTATATATTTCACATTTATTCTTAAATTTTACCCTTATAACTAGCTGAGAGTGGTGGTGGTGAAAAATAGAAGTCATCGCTTCATGAAGGCAGTAGTCCGCACAACACACAAACAATAGATTCAATTTTATTAATAGAAAAGGGGAAATGTGATTAATAATTTATTTACTTAGAATAAAAAAATAAGTATAAAAAAAATAAATATGTAATTACCTATGAATTAGAAAATAAAAATTGGGAAAGTAATAATGAAAACAAAATAAGTTAGAAAAAAGGTACTCATGTTGAGGATTTGGACTTCCCCTTAGAAGACTGATTGAAAATAGAGGTCTTAGGCCAATCTCTTATGACTAGAGGATCAAGGAAAAAAAATATGATAAAATAGAAATAAAAAAGGTTATAGTTTCAAGAGTAAAATGAATTTTTGGAGTGGAGTTGAAGGGGTGTTGAGAGACCCCTTTTATAAGTGGCGTGAATGACATTTTTTTGTAAATATTTCAACTTAATATAAAGAAAGAACATGTTTCACATGTCAAGAAGATTAAAAAATGGATAATAATGGTGTGGAGGATACGATAAGTTCAATAATATCCCAACCATTAATTTTCAAACATGTTCTAAACAACTTTTTAATCCCTTTATTTATAGAATTTTCACTTTTACCAATTTTAATTTTAGTGCAGTAACTAGTTTTTACCCATGTAAATCATTTTTTATACATAAAAAAATTGATGATATTAAATAATTTTGACCTATGAATTAAAAATATTAAATCAATTTTATAAAATAAAATTTATATGAGTAAGGAAACTCAATTTCAATATTGGCGCATGTAATGTATAAAAACCCATTTTTAGAAAAAAGTGTATTTTTAAGATTAAAATTTATGTGTAGGATACAATTATTTGAAAATATTACTTATATTTTCTTAAAATGTTAATAATAGGTATTCTAAATAAAAAAATTATTTTTTAAATTTATATTTTTATATATTAAATACATATTTTACCAATTAAAAGGTTTTATAAACTTCTAGGCCTTTCTTATATAATTATAAAGTCATAGTTTTGGTAAAAATAATATTTTCACTATTCACCTAAAGATTGACTATTTCAAAAAAATCCCAAAAATTTATCATAAGATAATATTTTTATTCTAAATAAAAAATGGAGGTAATTTTTTCAAATTGAAATTATAAAATTTATGAATTTATATTTGAAATAAAAACAAAAAATATAATGAAAAGTATTTTCATAGGAAAATAACCTTTTTTAAAAAATTAACAATTCTTACTTTTATTTCCTATAAATTAATAAGAAATTTTAATATATTATTAATATCAAAAATATATTTTATCGATAATATATTTGGTTTATTAAAATAAAGTACATAAAAATCACATTTTTAGGGAAGTAACATTTTATAGAATAAACCAGCATTATTAGTTATTTAGCTACACTAATTTAATTTTTATTAATGCATTAGTATTAATAATGAACTTTATTTTTTTATTTCTAGATATATTTCATAATTTAGTTAGTATTATTTTCACCCACTAATTCAATGACTATATTTTAATATTTATATAATTTTCCATGTTTTGTTTTGGTTTGGTGTTGTGTGTGAAGCATGATATTGAAAAAATTAGGTTTTAAAGGAAAATATAATTTTAGATCTTGGGGTGTTATAGAAGAAGAAAATGATTATGGATACACTTATAGCATTATGTTCTATAAGGTGAGTCCAAAATCTAAATAATTAAAATAAATTTTATTGAGAAAGATGATTTTGAAGACCAAAAGTAGAAGTAGAAGTTGGAAATGTGTGTTCTAGATGATATAGAAAGCTAATTCAGAAGAAGTTGAGAAAGTATGGATGTAGGAGTAGAAGTGAAGTTAGAAAACTTTACTAATGTGGAAGAATGACATTGGAAGATTGAGTTCTAGAAAAATAATATTGATTTAGCTTGGAAGGTATATCAATATGATAATTTTCCTAAATCCAGACATTCAAAAGTAAAAGGTGAGGATATCAAGAGCTAAATAAGAGCAGAATATAAGAATATCAGAAGCCAAAAGGATGTGTTGTGTGGATTAATATAGAGACACAAAAAGATAGAATTCAGATTATGCATTGGATCTAAGTAATAATAACTCCATAATATTAAGTGCTATATCAGATTAAGTTTGAAGATCCAAAGGCTTCATCAAATTAACCTAAAGTTCTATGACGGTCAACATTGAAGTTAAAAAAGAACGATTAACTGAATTGATGAAATAAATGTGATAACATAGAGATATTCTTCATGATGAAAATATAATTATTCGTAAGATGTGATTCAATCCAAATTTTGAGGAAGTGATAAAGGATATTGACCAAAAGTTGGATGAGAATAAGTCTTGGCCAATTTGAGATTTTCAAAATAATTAAAGAAGGAATACAAAGAATTGAGAAAGTGGGAAATTAAAGGTGAGGAGTTACCAAATCCAACTCTTATACATTTCATATAGGTTTCAACACTCTAAAATGGGTATAAAAGGAGGATATATCATACTAATATATATGGAAATGATGAAAAGAGATTGAGGAGATAGATAGAATATGACCTACACATTCTCGAATATCATTGAGTTAAAGAAGTGAGTTTGACTTGTATGTTATGGAATATCGTTTGAAGTCAATTAAGAATTAATTATGATATACATGTTCTAGAGGATCTATTGAGTTGATTAAGTATGTAAGATATATGGACTAAATCTTCTATATACTGTTGATTTATATGCTAAGGTATTTATAATCAAGAGAAGTTTCAGAAATTGAGTTAATTCATAAGTTATCTTCAAACTTCGAATATTCATAGATTTATAGAAGGAGATATCTTGGTATAATTTCATAATCTAGATTTTATCATTTTGAAGATTAAGATAATAGGGATTACTTACAACTCCCCACACATAAATACCCAGATCTGGTGCTAGAAACATATTCTTTACATATTGGATTTGATACCAACTATAACAACCTATAAATTAACCAACCCATAATAATGAGATTAATAACAAGGATTTTGAACCATCATATATTCCCATGATCTTTTAGGTTTAGAGTTTTAGAGAATTAGAAAAACCATTACCAAACAAAGTGTACATTTCCAGTTAGTGTACATTTTTTTTCACAAAAATAAGTTATTAAGTTTAAACTCTTGTTTCATTCATGTCACTTTTTTCTTCATTAAAGACGAGTTACTATAACTAGAACTTTTGATTTTTTAATGTACCTACTCACCCTTAAAAGTTTTTAAAAACATTTTAAAATTTGGGATGAGAAAAAATATATCAGTAATTGATATAAAAAAGGAAACCTATTAGTCCTTTGAAAAGAAAGAAAACTCATAAGAAAGTCTTAAATTTTCACAAAATAAATATTTAGCTCATAAATTACTTGTGAAATCAAAATTTGATCAATAAAACCATTAAAACTCATTTAAATTATATAAAAATCAAATGTATCTTGATACATCATATTTATCACCCCTTTTCACTCATATTTCACCCGTAATGAAATAAATTATATCTAGTTAATTCCAATCATAATTTCTCTAGTTAATAAATCATTACCCAGTGAATTGGATGGCTATATCCCACCCCACCCATTATCATTTATAATTTTAAAAAACCATTATATGAAGAAAAAATATATAATATTTTAATTTTCATTATAATACTCATTTCAACTTATGATCAAAGTCACTTTCAATCATCTCATAAAAATAAGATGATATATCCTTTTATTTTGATCATGCTTTAAAAAAAATCCCCCAAAATAATTGGAATTGAATTTAATTTTTAAATACATAAAAAATTTAAGATTAGGATTCATGAAAAATAATAATCATTATGGTGGGAAAATATTCTCATGCGGTAAATATTAAAACATTATTTTTATAATTTTATAAGAAAGTTAAAAATGACCTGCATGAAAAATGCTAAAAAAATAAATTTTTAAACATTTGTAAAAAAGTAAAATATAGTTTAAAATGACCTTAAACAATAATTATATTATATATATGAAAATTATTGAAACCATATAAATAATATGGATATGGATGAGAAGATTCTAAAGGAAAACTTTGAAACATAGTTTTAAAGAATAATCATTTACCTCAAGACCTGAATCGCCACATATGTCTTTTAATTTCCTAAATAATAAGATTATATTAATTATTTACTATATTTAGAACATTTTTCATGTTTATTAATATATAATTATTCATTTTATTTCATTTATTACCCTATTTTATTTAGTTACTAAATCGGTTAAGTTCTTTTCAGAAATTTTGAGATTGTTCAGTTCATAATATACAAAACAACTTCGGTAGGTTAACCATGGTCAAAGGGGTCATGGTTACATCATTTAAATATTATTAATTATGTAAAAATTATTATGTTTATTAATTAAATATAATTTTTTAACCATCCATATAAGGAGGTTATGAAAAATGAAATATGTCATTTCATGGTGGTGGTAGTCCACACACACACATGAGCGACATTTTCATTTTCCAAAGGATAAGAGGAAATAAGTTATATAATATTTTATATTTTAAAAATCATAATTATGTCATAAATATAATATATATTCATTAAATATATCTTTATAACCATCCATATTAGGCGATGATGGAAAATGATATATGTTGTCCATGGAAGAGGTAGTCTATACGTACACACAAACAACACTTTCATTTTCCAATGGATGAAAAAAATATAGACAAAGTTTATACCATAAAAATAATAAAACTTAAGTATAATAAAAATATTTATGAATTTATATTGTCATTTTCATAAAATATTTTAATGATGTGGAAGAAGAGGGAAACTTTAAAGAACTTGGATAAGACTTTTACCACTTTATTATAAATCCTTATTTTCCTTACACCTTAATCCTTCTTAATTTAGTTTTTTTGTTAGACAAAGACCTATAAGACTTGATTGGGAGAGTTTTTAAGTGATTAGGGAACATAATGGTTTATATAAAGTTATATAAGTTTATAGAGAAGTGTGGAGGGGATAAGTTCTTTTATAGGTGAGAGGGGTGGCACTTTTTTAAATATTCTTAACTTTAAAATAAAATAAAGTCATTTTCAATGGGAATTATAACCCAAATTAAAATATGGGATAATTCAGGTCTAAATACACTCATAAAATAAGATTATATATAATTTTTAGTGAAATATTGAGGCCTTATACTATAGTTTTAACCCCTTTAACTATTTTAACCCTTAATTAAAAGAAAATAATAAAAAATATTTTTTATTAGAAATAATAAATTTCTTAGATATAAAAATGTACAACATAGGTTTCTAATTACATCATAATATTTTTAAATGATTTATTTTAATTATTAAATATATATTTATATTATAAAAAATGTTTCATAGATTTTAAAGTCATTCTTATATCATGATTATTTCATAAAATTGATAGTATTTACAAAATCAATATTTTTCACTATTCACTTAAAAATTGACTCTTTCTAAAAAATATCCAAAATTCAACCTAAGATAATTTTGATTTTTTTAATCATAAAATGAAGTACATTTGATCAAATAACATTATTTTTTTGGAATTTAATTTTTAAATGAAACCATATAATTCATGGAAATTAATTTAGTTAGAATAAAAATATTTCTTTTTAAATTGAAAAGTTATATATAATTATTAAATTGAATATGATTCCATAAAATATAATTATGAAAATTAATCATATATGAAATTTATTTACTATTAAAATTACCTAGGTTTTCACATTCTTTCACCCTAAAATAAGTTCCATCCTTACAATTTTATACATTAATAAACAGATGATGATATTTTCCCCTTATATACTTTTCAGATTTGCATGTTTCTTCTTCAATAATATGGTTCTTCCACAAAGCTTTAACCTAGTGGGTTACCTTATTCCATAATACTATATCTCTATGATCAAAAATCCAAATGGGATTCTTCTCATAAGGATGATCCTCTTTTAATTTTATCATCTAAGGGATAAAATCATGATATTCATAAGGTATATATTTCCTTAATAATGAAATATAAATCACATCATATACCTGAGATAAACTTAGAGTTAAGGCTACCTGGTAAGAAACCGATCCCAATTTCTCTAGAATTTTGTATGGACTAATAAACCACCAAATGAATTTTCCTTTTTTTCCATAACACATAATACATTTATAAGGAGATATTTTAGAAAAAACATGGTCTCTAACCTCAAATGAAATATCTTTCCTAAAATTATCTATATAACTTTTCTCCCTATTCTAGTATGACCTCATATGATGCTGGATCATCTTTACTTTTTCAACAATATATTCTACCATTTTTTTCCAACAACTTTATTTCCCCAACTTCATCCCATCATTATAGAGTTTGACACCACTTTACGTATAATGAATCAAATGGTTCCATCTACATACTCAAATGAAAATTATTATTTTAAGAAAATTCTGCCAATATAAGATGTTGATACCAAATTCTCTGATAATATAATGATCAAGCTCAAAGCATATTCTCCAATTTTTGAATTTTCCTATCTAATTATTCATTATATTGAGGATGAAAATATATATTGAAACTTAACTTTGAACCCAAGAAATTCTAAGGTCCTTCTCAAAAATTAGATGTAAATATGAGATCATGATTAGATAAAATAGAGAGAGGGACTCCATATAACCTAAATATATTTTTAAGATAGTCTAAAAATCTGATCTAAAGACACATTATCTCAAATAAGAATAAAATTCACATATTTATTAAAAAAATCAATAATAAACCAAATCAAATTATTGCCTCAAGATGAATTTGGTAATCCCACCACAAAATACATGGATATATTATTCCATTTCTATTTAGGAGTTGAAAATGGTTGAATCATTCCCTTAAGTAGTTTTTATTCATCTTTAACCTATTAAAAATACAAACACTTCATGGTAAAATCAACAATTTATTTCTTCATTACTTCCCACCAATAATATCCTCTATGGTCTCTATACATCTTAGTGTTATTAGGATAAACAAAAAAAGAAAATATATGAGGATCACTCAACAATTCTTTTTTCAAATAAAAATCACTTAGTATACATGAACTCTTTACAATAATTATAGCACCTTATTTGTCAATTTAAAACCCAAGAAATTTTATTTTTGTAACAAATTCTATCCTTTATTGAACACTTAGGTCTTCATTTTGAGTATAGTTAAATTTTTCTAACGAAGATAACTGTACTATTACTTGATCCAAAAGAGAAGGGGTTTTCAAATACACAATATATAATTATATATCCATTAAATTATTAACTATAGGATCATATTCCAAATATATAATGGTTAATGATACATTATCCATTCAACATAAGGCATTCGATACCTTGTTTTATTTACCTGTATGATAGTGAATCGAATAATCATAACCCCATATCAATTCCAACCATATTTACTGCCTAGTTTTTAACTCTTTTTGAGTGAATATATATTTCAATATTTTATAATCCATGTATATATCATACTTCTCCTCATATATAAAATTCCTATAAACTTTTAACTCAAAAATAATCGTTACAAGATCAAGGTCTTGTGTTGGATAATTTTTCTCATAGAATTTCAACTGTCATGATGAATATGAAATTACCTGATCACCTTACATTAAACCACAACCAAGAATCTTCAATGTAGAATCACTATAATTAAAAAAGTCACCATTTCATGATAGTAAGGATAATACTAGATCATTAACTAATCTTATTTTTAATTCCTAAAAATATTCATCACACTCCTTGTCCAAAATAAATTTAACCCCCTTTCCAGTTAACTTAGTTAGTGGATTAGCTAACTGATAAAAGTTGTCAATAAACCATCAAAAATAAACTTTTAATCCAAGAAAACTTTGAATCTAAGTAAAATTAGTTGGTCTTGGCATTTTATGATCACTTTAGTCTTATAAGGATCAATTGTTATGCTATATTTAGTTACAATATGTCCAAGGAAAGAAATCTACTGGAACTAAAATTAAAATTTTATAAATTTGATAAAAATATTGTTTTATTTTAGATTATGTAGAAAAATAATTATATGTTTCTAATGATCCTCACAATTTTTAGAATATACCAAAATATCATCAATAAATACCACCATAAATTTATCTAAATGCCCTTGTAAAAACTCTATTCAAAACATCCATAAATAAAATTGGTGAATTTGTAAACCTGAAGGGAATAACCAAAAACTCGTAATGTACAAACCTATTTCAAAATTAAATCCTTATAATTCCTTATTAATTTACTTTTAGCTGATGATATCCAAATATGAGACTAGTTTTTGAAAAATACTATACTCTGTAGAGCCCTCACTACATTATTTTATGGTCCAACATCTATCATATTAGTAGTATATGAATTTTCTATTCCTTTATTACTTTAATATTAACGATTAACTCCTTGATTAACTAACTTAAAACATGAATTCACATAATGACCCAGTTTCGATTAAAAGATTCCACTACAAACTAACTATTTGATTTCTCATCATTGGTCTAATCATAAATATTTTATTTATAGTCATGAGCCAAATGACAAAACTTACAACTCTGATAACACTTTACTAATCCTATTAAACATTCCATAAAATGTTTCTTACCATATTTTTGACATTTGAGAGGATTATTTTATATTTTATTTATTGATTTTTTCTCTATTTCTTACCACATTGTCTACTTATTATTCTTTTTTTCATGAGATACTTATGTGTCAACACACTCCATATCAATATTCTCATCACATCAAATAAATTACTCATAAATTTTAAACTAATGAGAGACCAATTGTCTTCATAAAATTTGTTTTAATCCTTTTTAAAACCTATCAATTTTACTCTAATAGCCTAGAATAAAATTCAGTGTATACCTATCCAGTCTTTTAAAATTTTATTTGTAAGTGATAAGTGAATATTATTTGTTTTTCTTCAACTCCAAGAATTTTCTTTCCATTCTAAGCATAAAAAATTTAGGAAAATATTTTTCAAGAAATATATATTTAATTATTTTCCACTCCATGGTATTAATTTCAATATTATCCTTGGTATTTTTAACTAATGACCACTATTGATTGATTTCACCTTCAAAACAATAAACTAAAAGAGTTAGCTTTTGATGCTTTAAACAATCTAAAAATTCAAATATATTCTATAAAGAATTTATCCATCCTTTAGATACCATTGGGTTTGATGTTTCAAAAAATGTTGAAGGGTGTTATTTTATGAAATTATTCACTATTGAAATGTTTCTGTATGGAGAATTTGGTCACTCTCTTGCATGGGTTTCACCATTTATATCCCGTTTTAATCATGTTAACATAGAAAATAATTTCTCAGTTCCAAATTCAACCATTCCAAGTCACTAATTGAGAAGGATATTATTCTATTACTTCCTTAAAACTTAATTTACCCTATTATATTTGTGTAAAAATATTTAAAATAGACATAGATAATATAAAACAATATAAAAACCCTAAAAGACTATATCATGATAATATAACCATAAGTTAACATTAATAATCTATATTTTCTTAACATCATCATAACCTAAAAAGTTATATAAAACTTTATCTAATATAAAATATAATTTCGTAGACTTGAATACCCAAATATGATGCTAGAAACTATAACATCCTAGACCTGAAGAGCCACCCGAACAGCGATAACGGGCCGGGTGTTACTGACCTTAGGTGTACCTCCCCAAATGCCAAAGCTATCGACTAGCAACGAGGGTGTAAATGGATATAGTGGGGGATGATATACCCTCTCAGAGGAAGATAATGCATTGGTGCCATAGGATAATGATTAGGTTTAGAACCCTGAGGGATAGGCAATGCATGAGCTACATGTACAGGCTCAAGGACATGATTAGCTTTAGGATCTAGTGCAGGCATGGTAGTTGTTGGGTTTGATAGAATTTGAGATGTGGATCGATGAACAGCTCAGATCTAGTCTAGTACATGTTTTTTATTGGATCAATAGAGGTTCCTAGGGAATAGATCTCTCTATGGATTAACTCACTCGGGAGTTCCAATCGTAGCAACAACTTCTTTTTTAGGGTGAGGGTGGTCCATAGGAGGCTAAGAACTAGATAGAAAGAATGCAGATGATCTTAGAGTAGCTTGAGATGCCTCTAGGGTAGAGGGTCAAGCTAGCAATGTACATTCTCAGAGGACTGATAAAGTTCTGGTGGGATGTGTAGGTTCAGGCTCACAGACATGAGGGATTGTCCTCGAAGGACTTCAAGGATAGGTTCTTTGAGAACTTTTTCTTGGAGACACTAAGGGAAGAGAGAGCTTTGGAGTTCTTGAGCCTTCATCAAGGTGATATGTCTGTCATGGAATATGCATCTACTTTCACTGAGTTGTCTCTCTTTATACCAGGTATGGTAAGTGATGACACCTTGAGGGTGAGGTGCTTTGAATATGGCTTACGAAACACCATTCAGGTGCAGGTAAACATCTTTAGGCTAGCCTCATTCTTAGATTCGGTGAATCAGGAACTCATAGCTGAGGGAAACCTAACAAACATGTGTCACTTGGGCTGGGTAGTGGCTTCAGGTGATGGTTTAAATGCCAGGAAACGAGGTTGGGATGAGTTTCAGTAGGGTGTTTAGGCCAAGGACTCATCTATACCACCTCATTCCAATTTAATGGTGGTTTTATTTCCGTTCAGGAAACCACGACATGTCTGGACTTAGTGTGATAAGCCTCCAAAGGAGTGCCAAGCATGTGGACAGGTTGGGCATCTCAAGAGGTTCTATAGAAAACCTTCTCAGATAGCTGGAAGGTAGGGATTGGAGCATACAATGGCGTCTAGAGTCGGTTCAGGTTTGGTACTAGGAGAGGGTATCTAAGGTTCAGCTAAACGCGGAGGACGTGATAGAGACAGTGGGACCCAACCTTGGGGTCAGTGGCCGGTGGCTGATGCAGCACCGTAGGGAGGACATGCTTCAAGCAACCGCGTGTCAGGCCATGTGCATGCTATGGAGCTGCCAGGGGCTAAGAAAACTAGTGAGCTGATGATTGTCAGAGGCATGCTGCAAGTGTGGATATAATTTCCTTTTTGTTTTCTTTTGGAATCGCCTAGGCATGTCTGTTTTGAGTGCACAAGGTTTAAAATATTTATATGGACTGGCCATACGCTGGTCAATAGGTTGGAACCATATCGGGTGTGTGATTATACTTATGTATGAGGTTCTTAGCATCAGGAGCATCGTAGATTCAGGTTACTTAAGGTTCTTAGGAATCAGGGCATTTATGATACGGTTGTGATTGAGGTGCGAGGCACCATGTTGTTTTGAGAATCCACAGGATGCAGGGCCTCATTGTTCCATGGGTTCCATGGGCTCGAGGCAGACACCGATGCAGTCACTAGTGGAAATAGAGGCTTTCCCAACACTTTTATGCTAATGGTTTGAGAAAACCATTGGTATACTAGTTTTATATCAACCTTTCCCAATGGTTTGAACAAATCCTTGGTATACTATATTTAGAATCATCCTTTCCCAATGGTTTGAGTAAACTGTTGGGAAATATTTCATTTTTATAATGTATACCAATGGTTTTTTAAATTTTTTGGAAAATATTATATTTTCCAATGGTTTTTTAAAACTGTTGGGAAAGTTTTCCCCAAAATACACAGTAGATATGATTCCCTCATCCATGAGATTACAACCCTAAACTGAATCTCTCTTGAAGCTCTCTCTTTACCATAGGCTTTGAAACTTCTTTCACCCGATATATCCATCTTCAATCAAGAAATTTTTTAGTTCTACACTTGAAATATGTAATTTCTACCTCAGTTTTAATGTTATGCATCTATTTTTTTTGTTTTCTATTTTGATTTGGCCTAAACTAAAGGTCTGTGCGGTTTGTGGCATGGTATACCCAATAAGTGCACTTTGATTTGTTTTTTGTTTTTGTTCTACACTTTAAGTGTCATGATTTTATGAATCACCTTTATTTTAAGTCTTCATATCCACTCAATCTGTGTAGAGTTAGTGAACCATAAAACTAATGGAGGTTCTGGTGAGATGTATCCCCACTCAAAGATGGTAAGGGGATTCTTTAGTCATATTGACTCGAGGTGGGTAATGGATATAAGGATGGTCATTGTGAAGGGATTAGTGACAGTTGGGGTAGTGGTCTAGGTGGTTTTCCATTTTTTAGTGGGGTGATATGGTAGTTTTTATGGAATTTAGTTTAGTTAAAAATTGGATTGGGATTTTCTATTTATAAGGAATAATGGGAAGGGTAGTGATATTGTGGATGAATTGGCTGTTAGTTGGGTGATGGATTGAAATTGTGATGTTGGTTGGATTGAGTATAGGTAATTTTCAAGGTATTATATGATTATTGACTCCCCTGAAAAACCTCCACCCCCACCCTTAGACACCCCACCCCCTTCACACCACCACCCCCTCTATACCCCCATTGGACAGCCCTACCACACCCCTCTACACACCCCCACCCCCTGGACACCCCCACCCCCCTAAACATCCCCCACCCCTATAACCCCCACCCCTTGGACAACTCCCACCCCTAGACACCCCCACCTCCTAGACACCCCCACCCCACCCCTTGGACACCCCTCACCACCATGGACATCCCCCACCCCCTTGGAAACCCCACCCACTAAACACCCCCACCCCCTGGACACCCCCACCCCCTGGACAGCCCCCCACCCCCTAAACGGCCCCACCCCCCTAGACACCCCCACCCCCTAAACACCCCCACCCCCTAGACATCCACACCCCCTAAACAACCCCACCCCATGGACACCCCACCCCCTTGGAAGGCCCCCTAGACAACAACCCACCCCCTAGACCCCCCCACACCCTGAACACCACCCCCCTATATAGCCCCCACCCCCTGGACAACCCCCCTAGACACCACCCACCCCCTGGACACCCCCACCCCTGGAAACCCCACCCCCTTGGACAGTTCCCCACCCCCCTAGATAACCCCCACCCCTTAGACACCCCCATCCCCTTGGATAGCCCCCCCAGACACCACCCCACCCCCGTACACCCCCACCCCTGGACACCCCCACCCCCGGGACAACCCCCCACCCCCTAAACACCCCCAACCCCTAGACACCCACACCCCCTAGACACCCCCACCCCTGGAAATCCCACCCCCTTGGACACCCCACTAGACATCACCCCACCCCCTGGACACCCCACCCCCTGGACACCCCCAACCCCCCCTAGACAGCGCCCCCTGGACACCGCCCCACCCCCTGGACACCCCCACCCCCTATACAACCCCCACCCCTGGACACCCCCACCCCTTGGACAACCCCCCTGGACACCCCCACACCCTAGAAAACCCACACCCCTGGACCCCCCTGGACACCCCCACCCCCTTGGACCGCCCCAACCCCTGGACACCCCCACATAATGAATACTTCAACTTTGGGTATTGGGTGTTATGAAATCTCCTAACTTTTCAAAATATTTCCATGTTTAGAATCAATAACCTATTTAAAATACTCCCTTTACACATTCTACATCTTTGATGAAAATAATTCACTTTGTAATATCTTAAACAATGTTATATCAGGTCCATGGTGTCCTCTTGTATGTGATAAAGGAAAAAAATTCCAAAACACATTTCACCTCAAATTTAGGCACACATAACTGAATTAGTATATCTTCACATTGTTTTAATAATAAGATATTAACCCAGGAATAGTTCACTATATCAACTAGAAACCCCTTTCTTTATGGATATCTAAAATGGGGATAGATTATCCCATTTGGAAAAAAATTTCAATCTCATCATTCAAAATCTCCAAGTACATGGAATCATGCTTCTTTTCCTCATGGAACCTTCATCTTATGACATTAAACTCCTATTAGTTCCATTTAATCTTTCTTGGATCATGATCCATATGTATGGACATGATGTTTCAATCCCTGAGGAACTTTTTACCATCATTTTCAAATTAAACTTCAATATTATTGAATTGTTTTTAATGAAATGACTTATAATTTTTTTACAGAATGGATAGAAGTTGGATGTATGAAACTGATTGAATCTCAAGTGATTTGAAAAAAATTTGGAGAGATTTTTAAATTTTGAATTTCACAGTGCTTCAGATAGTTCTCTCATACACTGCCCATGTTACAATTGTGTTGGAAGACCTTGGTTGAGCCATAAAGAAGTTAGATACCACATAACCAAATATGGTTTTCAATAAAACTACTATGTTTGGTATCACAATGGTGAGAAAATGAAATATAAAATTTCTAATGATCCAAATGAGGGGACTGTATTAGAGAATTTTTTATATGACCGGTTTCTGTTTATTCGTTATCATAAAAAATAAAGGATTCCAACCCAAGAATAGTTCTATATGAGAACACATGATGCGTATAATGAAAATGATGATGTTATCAGGGTGAAAAAATTAAATGATGATGCCACGACTCTAGTATATAGATAATGCGGTAAAATACAAAAGATAGAATTGTTAATATGATTATTTCATGGGAAAACTATATATGGTATTTCTAATACTTCCATCGATTACATTATTACCTTCTTGAAGGACTTACTTTTAGATGATGCAGATATTCCATTAAACCACTATATGGCATATAAGTTAGTTGAGAAACTTGGATTTTCAAGAAACAAAATTCATGCTTGCACAAAAGATTTTAGTTTATTATGGGAGGAAACTGCTGAATGAAATGATTGTATAAAATGTGGCACATCCCACTGTAAGCCAAAAGCCGATGAAACACCATCCCATGTTCCACAGAAAGTAATGTGGCACTTTCTATTGATCCCCAAACTCCAAAATATTTTTATGTCTGATGAAATATCAATAAAAATGATATGTAATGATATCGAGCGAAAGAAGACTAATGATGAGTTGGTTCACCCTATATATGGATTTTCATGGCAGAGATTTGATGCTCGATATTTTGATTTTGAAGCTGACATGCGTAATTTGAGGTTGGGTATTTCATGTGATGGTTTTAATCTGTTTGGGAATATGCTTACTTTCCACAACACATGAACTATTTTTATACACATTTATAACCTTCCCCCATGGTTGTGTATGAAAAAACCTTTCACTTTCATGAGTATAATCATATCCGGCCCTTCTGATCCCGACAATGATATAGAAGTATACATGAAACCATTAATAAAAGAGTTGAAACTTCTTTGGTATGTGGGTGTGCGCACATACGATGCATGTTTGAAAGACATATTTCAGATGCATTCTATGCTTATGTGGACAATCAATGGTTTTTCTGCTTATGAAAAGATGTATGGATGGAGCACGAAGGGAAAAATATCATGTCCTGTTTGTATTAAGAATACACGATCCAAAAGACTAAAACATCGCTGTAGTTTTAGGTTTATGGGACATCGACAATTCTTTCCAATGGACCATCCATATAGAAATAATCGTCGAAGATTTGATAATACCATGGAGACTGATGATCCACCTCAGCGTATATCTGGAACTTATGTGCTTAATGAATTGAAAGATTTTTGTTTTTCATTAGGGAAGGGTCAAATGAAATTTGGAAAGAGAAATAATGTTTCCACTGAAACCTATTACAATTGGAATAAGAGGAGTATCTTCTTTGATTTTCTTTATTAGTCAACCAATTTTTTACATCATTACTTAGACTTAATGCACATTGAAAATAATATATATGAAATTTTGATTTAGATTCTTCTAAATGTTAAGGTAAAGACAAAAGCTGATTTATGGTCTCGGCGTGACTTGGTGGATTGGGGCATCATACCAGAATTACATCCTGTGCATATCAGTGAAAATAAATGGTAAGTTTCATGTCATTATTATGTGATGACACCTACAGAAAAAAAGTAATTTCTGGAAGTACTAGAGACTATTAAATTTTCTAATAGCTATTCAAGAAACATATCTAAATGGGTCAACATAAGATATTTGAAGCTAAAATCTTTGAAGACTCATGATTATCACATCCTTCTGCATGAGTTGATTCCAATAGAAATCCATCATCTTTTTTCCAATAATGTAAGGGTAGATATTATTCGGTTTTTCCATTTGTTTAGAGATAATTGTGCTAAGAAATTTTCCAAGTCTTTCTTTCAAAAAATGTTGGAAGATTGCCCATTAATTTTTTGTGAGTTTGAGAAAATATTTCCTCCATCATTTTCACATGCATGTTGCATCTGATTGTCCATATTCTAACTGAAATACTTCTCAAAGGACCTATTTATTTTCATTGGATATATCAAACTAAAAGAAATATGTACACATTAAATTCTTATGTTCGAAATAAGAATCATACCAAAGGTTCTATTGTGAATGGTTACTTGGCTCAAGAATGTATGGATTTCTACTATATATATTTTTCTAATCTTACTACAAGAATGAAAAGTAAAATGAGAAATGAAGAAGAATAGTATGAGAAAATTGAATCCAATTTTCTATCACTTCCTAAAATAGGAGGAATTCCTGGATCATATACATTGACAATATTAAACCTTGAAGAGCGGGAGATGGCACATCACACAGTTTTGTTCAACTGTGATTTGTTCGATGACTACATTAGGTAAGTAAATTGAATATATATATATTACATATATATCTATTAAACAATTCCTATTTTTATCTACAAGGAACATAACAAAATGATAAATAGAAATCATCATTATTTATCTTTGAGAAGGAGGGAGACTTTTAATAGAAAAGAGTTTTCTGCTTGGTTAAAATTGAAGGTAAAAATATTATTGTTTAAAATAATTAAATCTATATTTAATTAAGTTTAATATTAATTTATATTTCAGGTATTGAGTTTTCCTGCTAAATCTATCTCTAAGGAAATAAGAGCTTTGGTTTTTGGTCCTAATATTGTGGTCCGTGACTATAAATCAATTGTTATCAATGGGTACATATTTATTATCACTGAACAAGTAAAGAACATGAAAACATAATATAACGGTGTTATGGTTACTTCCATAACAAAATGTTATGCCAATGAATAAGATAGTAGACCATGATTTGAAAATGTAGGTTATTATGGAGTCATTGAAAAAATAATAATATTGGATTATTACTCTCATGGACGAGTCACAATGATGAAATGCCAGTGGTTTGATTCGGTGATGAGGTAGGGCACATTTATTGATGATTGCAAATTTCGAGTAATTGATATGACTCGCACTCTTGCTATCGATGAACCATATATATTGGAATCAATGGAAAAACAAGTTTTTTATGTCAAATACCATATTCAACCTGAATTTGGTGTCATTATTGAAGTAATTCCAAGACATATTTTTAATGATGGTGATGATGGAATTGACACCATTCCTACTGCCATTGGAAATGATCCATTTATTACTTTTGATGACTCCAATAGCTCAATTGTCAGATTTTATTGTGAACCTAAAGTTGTGGTGGGAAATATATAGAATCATCCATCCATGTTCTCAATTCTTTTGGTTTAGCTCGACTTGGGTTATTAAGGTTGGTACTATTCAAATTGATTTAATATTGATTACAAATATATTGTATCCGACTTGACTGTTTTGTGAATTTTCAATGTTTATTGGTTGAAATTTTATTTGAATTGAATTTTATAATTTGGAATTGAACTATATTAAAACCTACATTCAATGTCATTATAGAGGAAAACATTGAATATTGAAGGACGTGTGCCTTGAGCAAAACCGTTTTGCTCGAGTAGAAGGAAGAAAGATGGAGGTGCATTTAAAAAACCGACTCAGTAGAAGATTATAAGTTTTACTTTGTTGACTTATAATTTTAATATCTATTTTGTAACTTAATAATTTATTTATATTTTTAATAGGCTTCTTTAGAGGCCCTTAATTCCCAAGAACGTGACAATTTTGGGACAAATGACCACTTACATCAGGTGTTGGGAGATGAGCACCCTGACAGAGTACGCTGCCGAACTGGGAAGAGTATAGTCCCAACGAGGTATTGGCCCTCATCAGGTACACATTTTAGTGCCACCGAGCTCCAAAAGGTTAAGGCACAAGCATAATAGGCTGAAAAAAGGTCCATAGATATGACAGAACAGTCTTCTAGGGAAAACACTGCATTTTTTAAACTAATGGAAGTTTTATATCCAACACTTCCACTAGAGGATAGCACATCTTATGATGAATATATGTCATCAATGTGTTCTATATATAGTGCTCCAGGTGGCAGTTCTAGTGGTGGTCATTATGATGTTGTTCCTGGCGATGAAGATGGCGAGGAGGAGACCGGGGCGGAGGAGGAGGCTGAGGTAGAGGAGGAGGGCGAGGAGGAGCCCGAGGCGGAGGATGAGGGAGAGGAGAAGGGCGAGGAAGAGGCCGAGGAAGTGTACAAGGGTGAGGAGGAGGGCGTTGAGGAGGGTGGGGATGATGATGGGGATGACGATGAGGATGAGGATGAGGCTGATAATGACAGTGATGATAATGATGGTGATGAAGGAAAAATTGATCTATTACATTTTTGACTGATATTACTGACATTTGATATTAGATGATTTGTTGTGCCTGAATATATATGTGATTAGGTAGGTTACATTATCTTTATTTCTTTATCTATAAAGAATAAAACATAACTTGATGTTTGTTGTGACTGAATATATGTGTGTTTGATTCACCCCTCCCCTGGACACCCCACCCCTTGGACAACCCCCACCCCCACCCCCTGGACACCCCCACCCCCATGGACACCCCATGGACACTCCATGGACAGCCCCCACCCCCTCGACACCCCCACCCCTGAACATCCCCCACCGTCTAGACACCCCCACCCCCTTGGACACCCCCCCCCCCCAAAAAAACCCCATACACCCCCACCCCCTAGACACTCTCTACCCCTGGAAAACCCCCCACCCTATACACCCCCCAATGGGCACCCCCACCCCACTATACACCCCACCCCCTAGACACCCCCACCCCCTGTACAACCCCTACCCCCTGGACACCCCCACCCCCTGGACACCTCGCCACCCCCTGGACACCACCCCACCCCCTTGGACAACCCCCACCCTTGGACATCCCATCCACCCCCATGGACACCCCCACCCCCTTAGACACCCCACCCCCGGACACCCCACCCCCTAAACACCCCATGGACACCCCCACCCCTTAGAAAGCCCGCCACCCCTGGAAAACCCCACCCCCGGAACACCCCCACCCCCAAGGACAACCCCCATCCCCAACCCCTAGACACCCCACCCCCTGGACACCCCCACCCCTTAGACACCCCACCCACTTAGACAAACCCCAATCCCATGGACAGCCCCACCACCCCCTCCCCCACCGCCTCAGACAACCCCCATAGACACCACCCCACCCCCTTGGGCACCCCCAACACTATGACAAAATGACCATTTAGCGGCAGTTTTTTTTTTAATTTTTTTATTAATTAATTAATTAATTATTTATCTATTATTTATTATTTATATATTTATATATTTATTTATTATTATTTATTTATTTATTATTATTTATTTATTATTATTATTTATTTACTATTTATTATTTATTATTTATTATTTATTTATTTATTTATTTTATTTCGTATTTATTTATTTTATTTCGTATTTATTTATTTTATTTCGTATTTATTTATTTTATTTCTTATTTATTTATTTTATTTCGTATTTATTTATTTTATTTCGTATTTATTTATTTTATTTCGTATTTATTTTTTATTTCGTATTTATTTCATATTTATTTTATTTATTTTATCCATGCATGCATATGCCCATGCACATGCAATATAAAGAAATATTGCGTTTGGTGAGATTTGAACCCCTAACCTCTTGCATATTTTCCAAAGACTTTACCACTCCAACAAGCTCTCCATGTGGTTAATAAACAGAATTTAACATACTTATATATACTAATTGAAGAAACAAATAATACATAACTAATAGATATAAACTCAATAATAATTAAACAATAAACAATAATCAATAATTAATAATCAATAATCAATAATTAATAATTATTGATTTATTAGTTATTTATTAAGTTATTTGTTTATTATTATTTTCTGTTTATTATAATAAATAACAAATAACAAATAAATTATAATAATATTTACATATATTATAAAATTATGAAAATAATATAATAATATAATAAAATTACGAAATTAAAATAATAATACAATAAAATAATAATACAATAAATAATAATTAATAAATAACAAATAATAAATAATAAATAATAAATAATAAATAAAAAACAATAAACAATAAACAAAAAACAACAAATAATAATAAATAATAATAAATAATAATAAATAATAATAAATAATAATAAATAATAATAAATAATAATAAATAATAATAAATAATAATAAATAATAATAAATAATAATAAATAATAATAAATAATAATAAATAATAATGAACAAATAAAAAAGAACAAAGAACAAATATTAAATATTAAATAATAAATAATAAATAAGAAATAATAAACAATAATAAAAAAATAATAAATAACAAATAAATAATAAAAAACAATAAAAAATAAAAAATAAAAAATAAAAAATAAAAAATAAAAAATAATAAAAAATAATAAAAAATAAAAAATAATAAATAATAATCAATAAATAATAATAAATAACAAAGAATAATTAATAATAAATAAAAAAACAAATAATAAACAAATAAAAAATAAATAAATAATAAACACTAAATAAAAAAGTAATAAATAATAAATAATAAATAATAAATAATAAATAATAAATAATAAATAATAAATATTAAAAATAAATAATAAATAATAAATAATAAATAATAAATAATCAATAATAAATATTAAAAATAAATAATAAATAATAAATAATAAATAATAAATAATAAACAACAATTAATAATAGATAATAATAAATATATAATAAATAACAATAAATAATAATAATAATAATAATAATAATAAATAATAAATAATAAATAAAAAATAATAAAGAATAAACAAGACTAAATAAATAATAAATAAATAATAATACATAATATATAATATATAATATATAATATATAATATATAATATATAATATATAATATATAATATATAATATAATATATAATATATAATATATAATATATAATATATAATATATAATATATAATATATAATATATAATATATAATAAATAATAAATAATAAATAATATATAATATATAATATATAATAAATAAAATATTATTAATAATAATAATAAATAATAAATAATAAATAATAAATAATAAATAATAAATAATAAATAATAAATAATAAATAATAAATAATAAATAATAAATAATAAATAATAAACAATAAACAATAAACAATAAACAATAAATAATAATAAATAAATAATAATATATAATATATAATATATAATATATAACATAAAATAAATAATAAATAAAATAATAATAATAATAATAAATAATATATAATAAATAATATATAATAAATAATATATAATAAATAATATATAATAAAAAATAAACAATAAATAATATATAATAAATAATAAATAACCAGTAACAGATATTGTGATTAATAATAATAAATAATAAATAATAAATAATAAATAATAAATAATAAATAATAAATAATAAATAATAAATAATAAATAATAAATAAAAATAAATAATAAATAAAAATAAATAATAAATAAGAAATAACCAGTAGCAAATAATAGATAATAAATAAATTAAAGTATATTATAAATAATAAATAATAAATAATAAATAATAAATGAAACACATCAAAAAGTACAAAAAGGCATGATAAGGGATGAAAAATTATGAAAAAGCATGAAAACAGATGGAGAAACATGAAGAAGGAAGCATTAGAAAGCATGAGAATGCATGAAAACTCATGAAAACTCTGGAAAACCCCTTAAGAATGCAACATAATCATCCTAATAACCCACAAAAAACCATTGATAAAGATAACAAGTCATGAAAACCCAAATAAACAGTAATAAATGGAGCAACCGTTAAAACCCATCAAAACGGTCATAAAGTGACAAAAACATTGGACTCACATTAACGGAGATAACTTATGATTCGAGAGTTCGTTCTAGATCCGCTACCAGTCAAATCAAAGATCTTGAAACGATCTTCAAGCTGATAGGTGAAAGAGACCGAATAGACCGACAGATCAGAAGTTACGACCATTTAAAAAAAAACTGATGGGGAACGAGTGCTGGAAACGAGGCATCGAAAAACATAACAAACCTAATACCCACTGAAAAGGCCATAACTTATGATCCAGGAGTCCATGTGGGCACTACAACCAGTCAAACTGAAGCTCATGGAACGAACTACGATCTGGCAGGTGGAGGAGTCTGAACTAACATGCAGATCAAAATTTAGGTTCGTTTGAAGACAAGTTTGACGAGACATCGGTGATGGAAACTGGGGTTTGGAGGCCTTCAGAGGGGTTTTTAGGGTCGCAAAACACGATAAAAGCTTTCTTGTGTTGACTTAGTGCGTATCTCTCTTTGCTGGCTTCGATTTGATATGTGGTAGAGCCCAAACGGACACCCGGAGCGAAAGTTATGACCGGTTGAAGTTGAAGAACATTTTTCAACTTTCTTATAACTCTCATATCTTCTGAACCTTAAACCATCTCACAGTTTTGATTATACGTGCATCTAGATCTCTTCATGAGCTTTGATTTGGCTGGTTGTGGTGTTTCAACGGATGCCCGGATCAAAAGTTATGGTCGTTTTAGTGATTTCGGGGCTTCTCATGTTTTTTTTCTTTTCATTTCGCGGTGGTTTTAACCAAACCGCTGCTATTTCGCGGTGGTTTTTTAAGAAACCGCTTCTAATCCTCGAAAAAATAAAAATAAAATAATTTTTTTACACATTTCGTGGCGGTTTTTAAAACCGCCGTGAAAAAACTGCCGCGAAACGCCCGTTTTCCTATAGTGCAACCCCCTGGACAACCCCCACCCCCTAGACACCCCCACCCCCTGGACACCCCCACCCCTGGACAGCCCCCACCCCCTAGACACCCCTCACCCCTGGACACCCCACCCCCATGGACAACCCCCACCCCCCTGGACAGTCCCCAGCCCCCCTTAACACCCACCCCCTTGGACAGCCCCCCCCACACCACCCTGGACACCCCCACCCCCTGGACACCCCCACCCCCATGGATATCCCCCACTCCCTAGACACCCCACCCCCTTGGACAACCTCCCACCCCTATATATCCCCCACCCACCAGGACACCCCACCCCCTTAGATAACCCCCCCCCCCCACACACACACCACCCTGGACACCCCCACCCCTGGACACCCCCACCCCTAGAAACCCCCACCCCGAGACACCCCCACCCCTTAGACAACCCCCACCCCCTTGGAAAGCCCCCCTTAGACACCACCCACCCCCTGGACATCCCCCACCCCTTTGGACACCACCATATTCTGAATTCAATTTTGTATGACATATTCTATATGTGTTATACATAATTAAATTCTGTATGTATTGAATTCTGAATTGAATAAACTGTCAGAATTCTATATGTAATTCATAATTCATTTTTATGTGTTATTCATTCATAATTTAGAAGTATTCAATTGAGAATTAAATTCCGAATTCTATATTGGATAGGGTAGTTGGGTTCTCAATTGAATTCTCAATTGGCAGGTGCACATGGGATTGCATAGGGGGATGCAGACTATCCTACTGATGAAATTGCAGCAAGGCTATACCAACGGTTGTAAACCATTGGTAAAACTATATACCAATAGTTATTAAACCATTGGTATAGACCCTGTAATCAGTATTTACCAATGGTTTTATGCAAACCATTGGTAAAGGCTTATTCCAAGGGTTTTGAAACCATTGGAATAGATCTGAAATTCCTTAATCTCCAACAGGTATCAACCATTGTTATAAATATATACCAACGTTTAGGTGAAACCATTGGTATACTGTTCATTCCAGATCCATATACCAATGGTTATACTATAACCGTCGGTATATGTCTATCCCCACGGCTAACTAGCCAACGGTTTGAGAAACAGTTGGTATAGTTTATACCAATAGTTTTTAGGCCTTTCCCAATGGTTTGAAACCGTTGGTATAAGTCATGTTTTTAGCAATGGGTGTGGGATTTTCTTGGGTGTTAGAAGTGACATGGGAGAACTTGATGAGGTGTAGGAGTAACGATGCTTCATAGGAGGACCAAGGGTCCAGAAATTGGTTGATAGACCTTTGATTTATTTGAGATTTGGGACGAAATTGTTTTGTAATTTTTCTTACCACCCTTGGAAGGGAAATTCAGGGACATATTTATTTAAGGGGGGAAGTTTGTAAGAACATGGTTCTTCCTTTGAGGTATGGGTCTTTTTTTTCTTTTGAGTTGTTTCTTGAGAAAATAACAGAAAACTAGCTAAGTTCTGGGAAAAAACTTTCACATGAAATGGTTTGGAGTTACACGATGTGTACTCCTAAGTACACTCCATGTACATATAGGTTTTTTAAGGGTTATACTTGGAATGTGGGGATGTTGGTAAGGGTTGATAGT
Organism: Viscum album; assembly: GCA_963277665.1. Classification (NCBI taxonomy): domain Eukaryota; kingdom Viridiplantae; phylum Streptophyta; class Magnoliopsida; order Santalales; family Viscaceae; genus Viscum; species Viscum album. The sequence goes on from OY728160.1 coordinate 450,158,548, forward strand.
ATCTTACATGTACACATCATGTATTTCCTTAAACACATCGTGTAGTCATGTCGGTAAGACCTGGAAAGTAGGTCGGCGAAATTTGGTTGTCTTTAGAATAGTAAAAGAACCCACACAATGTGTAGTCCCAAGTACATGTTGTTTACTTTGTAAATTTTAATTAAAATTGGAAATATAATCATTTTGCATCAGTGGATAGAACCCCTTCACCTGGGTGTCATGAGAAGCAGGTTGAGACTTGTTTTACATCTCAATCCTTCATCCGTAGTCAGATTCGAACATTGTTGGATCTATTAGAACCACATCGTTATGCTCTTGATTCCTCTTGAGCCTTCTATCTTGATTTCTTCTTTCGACAAAGTTATATGGGTTTGAGTGTTTATGTTAGTTGTCTAGATCTACCTTGTTCTGGACCAAATTAGAAGCTGATGCTAGATGAGGATCATCATACGAGTATGAGGTAGGTGGTGCATATCTTCTTTTGTGTTTTCACAGACATTGGGGAATTGAGGATTTTAGAACAATGGTGAGTTTTTGAGAAGAACCTTAGTTTTACATATTAAGTTGATTGTTAGACCATAAGGGATGCTATGGGTATGCCCTGTATGTGTTATGCTTGAGATAGGTTGAGAAAGAGGCCATTTCTCATTTGAGTTATTTTTTTCAGGAATTAAAAAAAGATTTAAAATGAATTGTTTTGATCAAACTACTGAGTTTGATTTTTGAAAGCATGTTTAGACTTGTTAGAGGCATTCAAGACCTCAATGCTGGTATGTGACAACTGATGTCTAGTGAAATTCAACTATTAAATTGTTTTTACTATTTACAATAGTTTAAAATGTGATTATATATATGTGTGTGTGTGTGTGATGCTTGAGATTGAATACTGTAAGAACCCGGTTCTTATTTTTGAGGTACGTGTTTCTTCTTTTTCCTTTTCCTTAAGTGTTTTTGAGAAAATATGGAAAATGGGAAAAAAATCCTAAATTTTGGAACTACACGCCGTGTACTTTTCCACACGCCCTGTACTTTTGGTCGTGTGGGATGGGTACACGGGGCGTGTATCCATGTCGATGATGAGGGGTGTAAGAACCGACTACACGCCGTGTAGTGGTCCTTTACACGCTGTGTAGTCAGTCGGTAGACCAAAACAGTAAGGCGGTGGAGCAGCCGCCAGCTGGGCGACAGTACATGCCGTGTAGTCGAGAGTACATGCCGTGTACTCATGTCGACGGACGAACAGTGTGGCGGTGCCGCCAGAGAAATAGTTAAATGAAGGAAGTACACGCCGTGCACTTGAAAGTACACGCCGTGCACTTTGTTTTTTTGGTTTAAAACAGGCAGTAGCCTCCTCATTTAGCATAGGAGGAATTTGAGCCGTTTTGGAGCCAAATGAGGAGGCCGAACCTTTGAAGATCCGCCGAGTGTTCGTCTGGAATCAGTTTCTGCCTCGGACGATCTCGTTGGAACCGCATGAGTAAGGGCTTCCATCTCCTTGACTGCTTCTTACCAATTATTCTCCTAATAGGAGTTATTTGAGGTTAAGCGAGTTTTGTTCTTCGTTAGATCTACGCCGTTCTTGGGCATTTCGGGAATCGGCGTTCGGGTATAACGTTCATTGGCGTATAAGGTAGGTGGCTTGGTGTGAATATCCAACTATCATGCGTTTTTGTGCATTTTCGTGCCACGAACCCATGTTGGGGTGTCGTGTGGTTGAGGCCGTTGATATATTTAATGCATAGAATTGCATAGGTGATTAAATTGTGATAATAAAATTCTGGTTGGGATCGTTTCTTGGATCCGGAACCACCCCAGGGGTGTGTTCCAGTGTTTAGTTATTTGGCCAGGATACCCGAGGGTATGCCTTTAAAGTAGTAATTGTAGAATTTCCTTGAGAGGAATTGCTTGTTTACTTCTTGTTTACCGGTTGGGCATGACCCGGTTACTTGTTTGGACTCAGGGAGTTGTTGTGATTAGCCTGAGGGCACTACACTATTTAGCCTAAGGGCTATAGTTATTTCTCTTGAGGGAATCCTTTCATGCATAAGGGCTTGACTTCTGTGCCTGAGGGTGACACTTCCTATGCCTAAGGGGAATTTCTGTTACGCCTGAGGGCAATACGTGCGGGTTGGATTCTGTATAGCCTGAAGGAAAGCCTGAGGGCGTGGTTTACTATTTTAGACTAAGGGCACGGTACTGGATGGCCTGGGGGCTTGGTGCTGTTGAGAACAAAAATGTTACTAAATTAAATTAATTAAATGAATAATAAAATGGAAATTTAACTATTAAGTTAGTTACTTTTGAGTACTGCTTAGTTTATTGCACTTTACTACTGCACACTTGTTGCATGTTTTACACGAAGTTGGTCACATGCCTTTGGTGGGTGCCTACTGAGATATATTTATCACACCCTGTTTGGTTCATGATTTTCGGACCAAAGAGATTACATTTCTGTAGGTGTGGATAGGGTCAAGAGTCCCTATACAGGTACTTGACTGTTGCTGTGGAGTAGGAGGGCATGGGACCGAGCCTAGGCTCACGATGCCGCTGCCCGCTATTTTGCTTTGTTTTGCTGTACTCTGCTTTTTGATGTACTGTATTGATGTATAACATGTTATGGCTATTTTCTTAGAACTTGAGACATGTAGCATCATTGTTATCTATTGTTGGTTATATCCACTGCTGTAGTTTATTTTAGTTGTGTATGGGTTACTGCTTCTGCTATCGTTGTATGTTTTATTTCCATTCCGATGCGCTACACTTTGACAAATGAGGGCACAGTTTCCCCACTATCAGACTTGGGCCCTCACTGCTAGTCGGTAGCCTCTGGCATTTGGGGAAATGCGCTTGAGGTCATGTGGTGAACTTGGTTTGGGGCACCCGTTGAGTGCACCCGGAACTGGGATGTTACAAAGTGGTATTAGAGGGGTTCTTTTCTTTGACTTACTATTTGGAGCCGTAGTCAGGGATAAGATAAACGGTAGTTGGTATTAAGATGTTCTCGGGCGTAGCTAACCCGTGTATAGGGAAAATCCAATTTACCTCGTGTTGCAATTTTACTGATTCTACAATTTACAGTTGATTTTTTTTCACCACTGGGTGACACGCTTGGGATTATTGTATTTATAACTTATCTATAGGTTCTATTTAGTTGCAACCCGATGAGATGAGGGTATTCCATCTCATGCATCATATAGGCACATGCTAGATATCACATGCCATGCATAGTTTCCATGCCATGTAAGTGCATTAGAAATTGCATGTTGTTGTGATAATAAAGCATGATGTTGTGATAGCTGATTGATAAATACCTGCTTCGTGATATGGTATTTTTGTTTGAGTCTGTTTATAGAAGAGACGCAAAACTTCAGTTTTTGGGGAGTATGGGCCCCCATCGACTGAAATTTGGTGGATCGTTGACTGTTTATTTGTTATAACACAGATAAGATGTCAAATTTTGATTTGTGGGGAGTATGGGCCCTCACAGATCCGAATTTGACACTTAGGTGTTGGTTTTTAGTATTTTCTGGGTTCTGGGGAAGTTTCTGAGGCATATTGTTCGGAAACCCAGTATACACGCCGTGTAGTATCTTTATACATGCCGTGTATGACCTTCTGTTCAGGAAGAAAAAATGATGTTTTTGAGTACACCCTGTGTACCCTAAGTACACGCCGTGTAGTCTCTTCCCGTGTCACAAACCGTGTGGGCGGCGACACGGGGTAGGGAAAGGCTTTGGTAAAACACGCCGTGTAGCTTTTGTACATGCCGTGTAGTGTTGACCTAGAGTCCGGCCGTGTAACTAACAACACGGGTCAGTGAAATCCTTCACATAACACACTGTGTCAATGATGCACACGCCGTGTAGTGTGACCTGGGGACTCGGTCGTGTAAATAACAACACGGGACGGTGTCACCTCCCCTTAAACACGCCGTGTACCTATGGGACACGCCGTGTAGTCTTGTACGAGGACAGACCGTGTGGTGTTAGCCGCGTGGCTGGGAAATGGGGTGGTGTACACGCCGTGTGCGGGTGTAACACGCCGTGTAGTTGTAAGCCGAGTAATCGGCCCTATCACAGACGACACGGGTAGTTGGAAAATAACACCATACACGCCGTGTAGATTTTATACACGCCATGTAGTTTTTTTTTCAGTGGAAGTCGTGTAGCTTAGCCATGTAGAATGACCCAGGCAGGGGAAGGGAAGTCAAGTACACGCCGTGTAGTCATTGTACACACCATTTAGTCTTGTTTTACAAATTTTGAAATGCCTTCTTCCTCTTGTTTCCTTTATGGTTCCTTCACTTTTCGGTCTTAATAATCTTGAATCTGAGGAGTTCTTTTGACCTTGTAGATTCATGCCGCCTAGACGACCGCGCATTGTTCGCCAGGAGAGCGGCGATGAATATACTCTAGTGATGGTGGGTCATGGGCTACCAGTGGATCCTCCAGCAGTTCCAGATGCGGCGCCCGATGCTATACCGGACATAGGCGCGGAGGCGTAGTTTCATGAGGGCTTTATGCGGTTCATGCAGACCTTTCAGGGAGCACCGCAGGCTGCCACATCTATGGCCGAGCTGACGCGTATCTTCCAGCAGTAGCATCTGCCCATGTTTTCAAGGGATGGGGGACCACAGGCTACGGAGTCTTGGTTGGGGTCGATGCAGACTATTTTCGAGCATCTAGAGATGCCTCCAGGGCGGAGGGTCAAGATCAAGACATATATGATGCATGATTCCACCAAGAGGTGGTGGGATGTTACCACCCAGTCAAAGAATCACAGGGACATGGCGTGAGAAGACTTTCAGACAGTCTTCTATGAATTTTTCTTCCCGGAGACACTGAGAGTAGATAGAGCTTGAGAGTTCATGAATCTGCAGCAGGGCGCTATGTCAGTGATGGACTATTCTGCTCATTTTACGGAACTTCAGCGTTTTTCACCCGTGCTGGTGGGTGATGAGACGTTTAGAGCCAGACGTTTTGAGGATGGTCTTCGGTATGAAATCCGAGCGCTGGTTTATGTTTTCAGGTTGCCTTCAATACATGCTATTGTGAATCAGGTGCTGATTACAGAGAGGAACCTGCGAGAATCTAGTGGTGTGGGCTAGGGAGGTTCAACAACAGTTACTGGTACTATGTCTGCTGGAAAGAGGAAGTGACAGATGGATTTCTCTCAGGGAGGCAGTACCAGCCAGGCATCTTCTTCAGGTGGCCCGATCAGGTGCTTCCAGTGTGGCAGAGAGGGGAACAAGAGAACGCAGTGTCCACGAGACCCAGTGGAGTGCCAAGATTATGAAAAGATGGGTCATCTGCAACACTTTTGCAGGGTGTTTCTACCTGTGGTTAGTGAGAGGGGTTCTTGTGCAGACTCCGCGTGTGGGGGTAGGACTAGTGTCTTATTACAAGTCGGGGAACTGGAATACGTCAGGGCGTGCAGGCAGAGATGGTGGTCATGGTCATGGTAGCCAGACACTAGGATCTCAGAGGTAGTAGGGCGGGACAGCTCAGGGTAGTCAGGCTATGTCGCAGGGTCGCGGCACTGAGCAGGCTTATGCAGTGCAGCAGACTCAGAAGGAGCAGGATCCCAGACCTTCTACAGTCAGAGGTATTATTCTAGTAGCTTCTGACTTATCTTCAGTACTCTTTGATACGGGTGCTACACATAGTTTCATATCTGTACCCGTTGTGGAGAGCCTTGGGCTCTGTGTTTCCACTTCTTCTGATATCATGACGCTAGACACTCCGTTGGGGACTAGAACGACTGGTGTGCATCGGTGCAAGGAGTGCCCCCTTGAGGTTGGTGGGTGTCACTTTCTATAGGACCTCTATGTCTTAGAGATGACGAGCTATGACGTCATTCTCGGGATGGACTGGTTGGTTCCATATCGAGCCTTTAGAGGCTGCTATCGTCGCAGGGTGCATTTCACGTCACTAGAGGGCGGAGAGTTTCTATACAAGGGAGAATGAGATGTTCATGCGAGTCGAGCTGGACCAGAGCATCATGGGCATGGTGGAGTCACAGCCTAGATTGCAAGCTTATATCTGGATGACCAGGGTACTTTTCAGACAAATTTACCTCCTTTTGTTGATCATTTCAGGGATGTCTTCCTGGATGACTTTTCGGGTCTACCTCCGGTGCGTGAGGTGGATTTCTCTATTGAGCTTGTTCCAGGGGCAACACCGGTGTCCATCCCTCCTTATAAGATGGCTACACCTGAGTTACAGGAGCTCAAGAGGTAGTTAGAGGATTTACAGGTGAATGGTTTTATCAGACCCAATACTTCTCCTTGTGGTTCTCCGGTCCTTTTTGCGAAGAAGGTGGACGGTACCCTCAGGCTTTGCGTGGATTATCGAAAGCTGAACCAGTTGACAGTTAAGAACTGATATCCCTTGATGAGGATTGATGATCTGTTTGATCAGCTTCATGGAGCATGAGTATTCTCGAAGATTGACTTGAGATCCGGATATCATCATTTGCGCGTAAGACCATAGGATATACCACTTACAGCTTTTTGGAGCAGATATGGTCTATACGAGTATTTGGTTATGCCTTTCAGACTGACGAACGCGGCAGTAGTTTTCATGGCTCTGATGAATCGTGTGTTCCATCCGTATCTTGATTCTTTTGTGGTAGTATTTGTGGACGGCATCTTGGTGTACTCTCGCACTCGACACGACCATGCCACCCATCTTGAGATCGTATTGAGTACACTGAGAGAGCATCGGCTATATGCTAAGCTCTCAAAGTACCACTTTTGGATGGACCAGATTCACTTCCGGGGTCACATTATCTCAGAGGCAGGAGTTGCAGTAGACCCAGAGAAGGTGAGGGAAGTAGTTTCGTGGGAGCAGCCTAAGAACGTGTTTGAGATACGGAGTTTCTTAGGGATGGATGGTTACTACAAACGCTTCATTCAGGACTTCTCCCGCTTAAAAGCACCGTTGACAGGTCTGACTAAGAAGGGTGTGAAGTTTGTTTGGTCAGAAGCTTGCGAGGAAGCTTTTCAGGACCTGAAGGGAAGGTTGACATCAGTACCGATCCTGATACTCCCAGAGCAGGGGAAGAGCTATATAGTTTACTGTGATGCATCAGGGATTGGGATGGGAGTAGTGTTGATGCAGGGTGACCGAGTTGTTGCGTACGGGTCTTGGTAGTTGAGGCCACATGAGAGGAATTACCCGACACATGATCTTGAGTTGGATGTAGTTGTTCATGCGTTGTGCTTTTGGAGTCACTATCTTTTGGGAGATCATTTTGTGGTTTTCACCGACCATAAAAGCCCCAAGTATATCTTTACTCAGCGTGAACTGAATCTGAGGCAGAGGAGGTGGTTCGAGAACCTACAGTCATTCGATTTGGAGCTTGCCTATACACCTGGTAAAGGTAATGTAGTGGCTGATGCACTAAGCATGAAGACTCAGATACAGGCGGTGCATGAGGCCAGTGGTGAGTGGGAGCTCATGGCCTTGTTCTCTGAGATGCATCTGCAGGTGCACGACATTCATTGGCAGACTTATCTTTCATCTTTAGCTGTGACTTATACCCTCCTGGACAGAGTGAGGATGAGACATCTATCGTATTCAGAAGGCCTAGTTCTACCAGAGTCAGTGGCAAGTGAGGACCCTCCTCCCGGTTGGACGATAGGAGATGATGAGGTTTTGCATTTCCATGGACGAGTATGGGTTCCAGGGGATATACACGAGGAGCTGATGCAGGAGTTTCATGCTTCAGCTTGAGCAGTTCATCCCGGGGTTACCAAGATGTACCGATACTTGAGACGTCAGTACTAATGGACGGGTATGAAGAGAGAGATAGCTGGTTTTGTTACAAGGTGTTCCACCTGTTAGCAGGTGAAGGCAGAGCACCAGAGACCAGCTGGGCTGTTACAACAGTTACCCATTCCAGAGTGGAAATGGGATGATGTCGCGATGGATTTCGTGATGGTATTGCTGAGGTCACCTCGCGGCAATGACGCCATGTGGGTTGTTGTGGATAGACTCACGAAGGTAGATCACTTCTTGCTGATCAAGGAGACCTTCGGTGTTGAAGAGATCGGAAGGCTGTCTATCTGAGAGATCGTCCGTCTTCATGGGGTCCCTCGTTCTATCGTTTCGGATAGGGACGCCCGCTTTACGTCCCATTTATGGCAGAGTTTACAGAGGGATCTGGGTACACAGGTGCTTCTGAGCACATCATACCACCCTCAGACAGATGACCAGTCAGAGCGGACAATACAGGTACTAGAGGACATGCTGTGCGCATGCGTCCTAGACTTTGGGGGCTTTTGGGAGAAGCACATACCCTTAGTAGAGTTTTCCTATAACAATATTTTTCAGGAAAATATCGATATGGAACCATACGCGGCTTTATGTGGTAGGCTATGCCGATCACATTTGTGCTGGTTAGAGGCAGGGGAGGCAGCTTTACTGGGGCCAGAACTCGTGTAGGAGACATCTGAGCAGGTCCAGTTGATTCGGAAGCGGATGGCTACCGTGCAGTCTCGACAGAAGTCATATGCTGATAGCCACAGACGACTTTTGGAGTTCATGGTCAGGGATCAGGTTTTCTTGCATGTTTCCCCGAGGCTGGGACACAAGCGGATCATGAGACAGGGTAAGCTTTCACCGAGGTATATGGGCCCATTTGAGATTCTGAAGAGAGTTGGGCTGGTTGCCTATCGATTTCAGTTACCGCAGCGGTACCGAGCCATGCATGAAGTCTTCCACGTATCTCAATTGCGCCGCTATCATTCAGACCCATCTCACATTTTTCAGCCCAAGGAGGTTGAGCTGGAGGAAAATGCATCCTTTGAGGAGCATCCGATTCGTATCGTTGATAGGAGCACGAAGGTTCTCCGAGGCTGGTCAGTTCCTCTCGTACGAGTGCTATGGCAGCATGGCTGAGTGTAGGATGAAACCTGGGAGCGGGAAACCGATGTGCGTGCTCAGTGGCCAGATCTGTTCTGAGCTATATCTTCGCCACCTTGGAAGGGCAATTCGGGGACAAATTGCTCTAAGGGGGGAAGTTTGTAAGAACCCGGTTATTATTTTTGAGGTAAGAGTTTCTTCTTTTTCCTTTTCCTTAAGTGTTTTTGAGAAAATATGGAAAATGGGGGAAAATCCTAAATTTTGGAACTACACGCTGTGTCCTTTTCCACATGCCGTGTACTTTTGGCCGTGTGGGATGGGTACACGGGTCGTGTAGCCATGTCAACGACGAGGGGTGTAAGAACCGACTACACACCGTGTAGTGGTCCTTCACATGTTGTGTAGTTAGTCGGCATGCCAAAAAAGTAAGGCGGTGGAGCAGCCACCAGCTGGGCGACAATACACGCCGTGTATTCGAGAGTACATTCCATGTACTCATGTCGATGGATAAACAGTGTGGCGGTGCCGCCAGAGGAACAATTAAATGAAGGAAGTACATGCTGTGTACTTGAAATACACGCCGTGTACTTTGTTTTTTCGGCTTAAAACATGCAGTAGCCTCCTCATTTGGTAGAGGAGGCATTTGATCCATTGTGGAGCCAAAGGAGGAGGCCGAACCTTTGAAGATCTGCCGAGTGTTCGTCTGGAATCGGTTTCCGCCTCGGATGATCTCGTTGGAACCGCACGGGTAAGGGATTCCATATCCTTGATTACTTCTTACCAATTCTTCTTCTAATAGGAGTTATTTGAGGTTAAGCGAGTTTTGTTCTTCGTCAGATCTATGCCATTATTGGGAGTTTCTAGAATCGGTGTTCGGGTATAATGTTCGTTGGCGTATAAGGTAGGTTGATTGGTGTGAATATCCAACTGTCGTGCGTTTTTGTGCATTTTCATTCCACGAACCCATGTTGGGGTGTCGTGTGGTTGAGGCTGTTTTTATATTTAATGCCTAGAATTTCATAGGTGATTAAATTGTGATAATAAAATGCTGGTTAGGATCGTTGCTTGGATCCGGAACCACCCCGGGGGTGTGTTCCACTATTTAGCCATTTGGCCAGGATACCCGAGGGTATGCCATTAAAGTAGTAATTGTAGAATTTCCTTGAGAGGAATTTCTTTTTTACTACTTTTTTACCGGTTGGTCATGGCCTGGTTACTTGTTTGGCCTGAGGGAGTTGTTGTGATTAGCCTGAGGGCACTGCACTATTTAGCCAGAGGGCTGTAGTTATTTCACCTGAGGGAAACCTTTCGTGCTTGAGGGATTGAATTCTATGCCTAAGGGAAACACTTCCTACGCCTGAGGGAAATTTCTGTTACGCCTGAGGGAAATACCTGTGGGTTGGATTATGTATAGCCTGAGGGAAAGCATGAGGGCGTGATTTACTATTTTAGCCTAAGGGCATGGTACTGGATGGCCTGAGGGCTTGGTGCTGTTGAGCACAAAAATGTTACTAAATTAAATGAATTAAATGAATAATAAAATGGAAATTTAATTATTAAGTTAGTTACTTTTGAGTACTTCTTAGTTTATTGCACTTTACTACTGCACACTTGTTGCATGTTTTACACGCAGTTGGGCACATGCCTTTAGTGGGTGCCTACTGAGATATATTTCTCACACCCTGTTTGGGTCATGATTTTTGGCCCAAATAGATTATGTTTCTGCAGGTGTGGATAGGGGAAAGAGTCCCTATACAGGTACTTGACTGTTGCTGTGGAGTAGAAGGGCATGGGATCGAGCCTAGGCTCGCGATGCCGCTGCCAGCTGTTTTTCTTTATTTTGCTGTACTCTGCTTTTTAATGTACTGTATTGACGTATAACATGTTCTGGCTATTTTCTTAGAAGTTAAGACATGTAGCATCATTGTTATATATTGTTGGTTATATCCACTGCTGTAGTTTATTTCAGTTGTGTATGGTTTACTACGTCCGCTATCGTTGTATGTTTTATTTACATTCCGCTGCGCTACACTTTGACAAATGAGGGCATAGTTTCCCCACTATCATACTTGGGACCTCACTGCTAGTCGGAAGCCTCTGGCGTTTGGGGAAATGCGCTTGAGGTCACGTGGCGAACCGGGTTCGGGGAACCCATTGAGTGCACCCGGAACCGGGACGTTACAAATACGATAGAACCCTTGGGGTTGTGTTGGGAATGGAATGAATATTCTTGAGTGATGTTGATCATAGGTTAGGCTTGTCCTAGATTACTTGAGTGTTTTTACCACATTATTGGGTGTCATGGATATCAGTTTGAGGCAGTGTGACTATCAGGTTGGGCATGGAATAGGATACTTGGATGGTGAGGCCATTGGACTTGTGCGACATGGTTGTAGGGACACAAGGTGTGAGAGATTTTGTGGCTTGGGTTATTTATTTGGTGATTACTACTCACCTATGATTTGAGTTGTGTGAACATAGGTTGACTTCATGATGAGGTGATTTTGACCACTCATATGGGTATAGGCCCTCGATAGTTGCGGTTTAGGTACTATTAGTTTGGAGGTGCTTGCTATTGGAATCCATGTGGAAGGTGAGGAGCGTTCAGTTGGTAGCGATGAGGCTACTAGGTTATATGATTGAGTGTAGACATTGATGTTCATCCGGTTATTATTTGAGGACATAAATTATTGTTCCTCTAGATATTATTTGAGGAAAGGCATCGTTGTTCCTCTGGTTGTTGTGCCATGGGAAGAACTGAGATTTCGAGTAGGGGTCCATGGAACTGGGTTACTTCTGTTTGGGCGTGCCTTCAGGATGCTGGTACTTGAGAAACGCAGTGTCAGGAGGCACATAGTGTCAGGTTATATGATTGAGGTGGAACCGGAGGGTTCACCTAGGCTATGTGAGAACAAGGGTACCTTGGGCCATGGTCCAAGTACTCTCTTGGCTTTAGAGATTTAGGTGTTGGCCGAAGCAGGTGACACTCCCTGGTGGATGCTGAGCACCAGTGGAGGTTGTGTTTATTTACTACATTGCACTGCTTACTTTACATGGATATTCATGTCTGATTAAACACATATACTAGGTACACACCATTGGGTGGTATCCTATTGAGATTCATCTCACACCCTATATGGGACCTCCGGGATGCATGCAGACTTTATGGTTTTATGTATATGTAAAGGATTAGCCTCAGGAGTTGGATCATAATACTATTGGCACAAATATTGGTATGGACCTTAAGGTCATGCCTAGATGTAGTTTTACTTTTGTTTAACTTTCTTTTCTATATCAGCATGCTTAATTTTATATATAGCTACTACGATTATCCATGGGAGCCCTTTGTTTATTTACATGTATGACCAGCTATGGATTCATGATTGGTTTGTTTAGTGGCTAAAAGTGATTGATAGTATTCTATTCTGTTTACTTTCTGTTGATTCTATTTATTTATCACTTTATCTATTTATTTGATATTGTTGTGATTCCACTCTGTAGGCCTGGTTTGAGTCTTCAAAGTCATTTATTTCCACCCCATGTTATATAATTATGCTCGAACCAGTGACTTATATTACTTCTAGAGGATATAGCCTCCCCAATATACCTGTTTACACCCTCGCTACTAGTCTGAAGCATTTGATTTTCAGGGAGGTGTGCCTAAGGTCAGAAACACCCGGTCTGTTAGCACTATTCAGGTGTCTCTTCAGGTCTGGGACATTACAAAAACATATTCTTTACACATTGAATTTGATGAAAAATATAACAATATGTACATAAACAACCCATACCGATGAGTTTAATAGAAATTATTTTGAACCTTATTATATTCACATGATATTTTAGGTTTATAGTTTCATTTAATTAAGAAAATAATTACATAAAAAATTTAACATTTCCACTCAGTGTACATTTTTTCCACAAAAATAAGTTCTCAAGTTTAAACTCCCATTTCATTCATGACACTTTTTTATTAATTTAAGATGGGTCACCATAATTGGAACTTTGAATTTGTCAATGTACCTACTCATCCTTCAACCCTTTGAAAAACATTTGAAAATGTGTAATGAGAAAAAAAATCTAAGAAAGGCATATAAAAATAAATGAAACCCATTTTTCTATTAAAAAAATATGAAACCCATATAAAAGTTTTCCTTTTTCAAAAAATAAACTTTGAGCTCATAAATTACTTCTGAAATCCAACTTTTCTCAATAAAACCATTAAAACTCATAGATATAATAGAAAAAACCTGAAGTTATTTTGGTAAATAATATTCATCACCCATGCTAACTCATATTTCACTCATAATATAATAACTTATAATTAGTTAATTCCAACTATCATTTCCTTATAGAATAAATCATTACCTAATACATTGGAGGGATATATTCTGAGCCCAATAATAATCATTTATAATGTAAAAGAAATATTAAATGAAAAGAATATATAATATTTCACTTTTCTTCATAACACTCATTTGAACTCAAGATCCAATTAACTTTCAATCATCTCATAAAAATAAGATGATATATACTTTTCTTTTCATAACTATTTAAAAATAAATAATTCCTTAAAATAACATGAATTTAATTTAATTTGAAAAAACATGAAAAATTTAAGAGGAGGATTCATAGAAAATAATGATCATGATGGTGGGAAAATGTGTTCAAATGGTAAATGTTAAATTTATTCTTTTCATATCTTTATAATAAATTCAAAAATGACGTATACAGAAAATTCTAAAAAGATTCTTTTTTTAAACCTTTTTAAAGAAAGTAAAATATAGTTTAAAATGAAATTAAATAATCATTGGAGTATATATAATAAAATTATTGAAACTATATAAATAATATGGATATTTAAGAGAAAATTTTTGAAGGAAAACTTTAAAACACAGTTTTAATGAAAAATCCCTTACATCAAATCCCGAATCGCTGCACATGTCTTTTAATTTAATGAATAATAAAATTATATTAATTATTTAATTTATTTAGATAATTTTTTATGTTTATTAATTTATTATTACTCATTTTATTTCATTTATTACCATGTTTTATTTATTTACTAAATTAGTTAAGTTCACATCAGACGTTTTGATATTGTTCTGTCCATAATATCTAGAACAATTTCAGTAGGTTGACTCTGGTCAAAGGGGAAATGGTTTAATCATTTAAAAAATATTAATTATTTAAAAATTATTATTTTTATATGTTAGATAATAATTTGTAACCATCCATGTAATGATTTCATGAAAAATGAAACACGTCATTTCATGGAGGCAGTAGTCCGCATGTATACATAAGCGACATTTCCATTTTCCAACAGATGATATGAAAGAATGTAGATACATTTTTTTCTTTAAAAAATCATAATTATGTAATAAATATAATATATATTCATTAAATATATCTTTATATCCAGTCATGTGAGATGATGATGAAAAAAGAGATAGGTCGTCCATGGAGGTGGAAGTCTGTGCGTACAAACATTCAACATTTTGATTTTCTATTGGATGGTAAGGAGATGGAAAAAGGTTATAACATAAACATAATTAAATTAATATATATTAAATAAAATTATTTAATTATATTATTATTGTTATAGAATAATTTATGGAGGTGTAATAAGAAAGAAACTTTAAAGAACTTGGTTAATACTTTTACCTCTTCCTTAGAAATTCTCTTTGCCTAACACCTTAAGAATTATTAGTTTAGACTTTTTATGAAACAAAGAAATATAAGATATTTTTAGGAGAGTTGGAAAGTGATTTTGATAGATATTTCTCAATATAATGTTCTCAAAGTGTATAGATAAGTGAAGATAGGAGAGGTCATTTTATAGGTTAGTGGGGTGGCACTTTTGTAAATATTCTTAACTTTAAAATAAAATAAAGTTATTTTCAAATGGAAGTGGCACCAAAATTTGAATATGGGATATTTTTTATCAAAATATACTCATACAATAATATTATAGATAAGTTCTAGTGATATATTGTGTCCTCATCACTAATTTTTAACCCTTTTAACCCTTACCGTAATGTCAAACTTTTCATCTAGGAAATTTATTTATATGCCCGCAAATAGAATTAAACTTATTAACTAATTTTAAAATTTTTATTGTAGATATAAAAATAATTTTAAAATATTTAATTTACATAAGTTTTAAAATTTAATTTTAATATAAATGTGTAAAACACAATGAAAAATAGTATTAAGAAAAATGCCTTTTAAGTATAAAAATTGAATTTACACAAAAATCATGGATAGAACTAATCCTAATTTTTTTTATTATTTTATGAATAAATAAATATATTTATGTGAAATTAAAACCAATTAATAACTGAATGGATCCTTGAAATTACTTAATTAAAATAAATGAATAAAAAATAGTTTTTGTTAGAAATAAAACATTACTTAGAAATCAAAAATGTCCAACATAGATTTCTAAATTCAATATAATATTTAAAATGATTTATTTAAATTATTAAATATATATTTATTATATAAAATAGGTTTTATATATTTTAATTTTATTATTATATCAAGATAATGTCATAAAAGTGACAATATTTACAAAATCGACATTTTTTACTATTTACCCAAATATCGACTCTTTCTGAAAAATATAAAGTTCACTCTAAGATAATTCTGACTTATTTGATCTAAAAAATAATTCCATTTTATCAAATTAAAATTTTAAAATTTATAAATTTAAATTTAAAATTGAACCATATAATTCATGGAAAACAATTGAGTTAGAATAAAACTATTTCTTTTTCGATTGAAAAATTATATAAAATTATTATATTGAATATGAATCCATAAAATATAATAATGAAAATTATTAATACATGAAATATATTTACTATTAACATTACCTATCTTATCACACTATATGCATGTTGTTGTTTTTAATTCACTCTAGTGTAATACATGTTATTAAAGAATAAAATCTTATATTATAATGAAGAGATATCTTAGAGATTACTGAAGATATTGTTTTTTAGTGAGGATTGGTGTAATACCCCTAGTTTCTGGTATGTAACCCTTTATTTATTATTTTAGTGGTTTTAAAGTTAAAGGTGACGAATGGGAGTGTCGGTAGAACTTGGAATGAAGTTTTGTGAAAAAAAGTGAAGTCACACGGGCGACGAACAGTTTGTCTAAACCATGTGGCCAAACCATGCATAGTTGGTCTTGGAGGCAGTATCTTCCACCTAGGTGGCACAGGTTTTGTCTAACCGTGCAGCCAAACCATGCGAGAAGGGTGGTCGAGGATGTAGTTAATGCACGGTTAGCGCACGGTTTGTCAAACCATGTGAACTAACCATGCGATCACTTAAATGAGATCCTATAAAAGTGGATCTCACTCGTTTTTTCCTATAAGTGCCTCATTTAAGATCCTAAGTGGCCCTAACATGGGATTTTTCTTCTTCGAAGGTCAAATAGGGTTCTCCCATCATTCCCGAGGCGATACGAAGGCTTTTCTTGGCGAATCGAAGCCGGATTCTTGAGGTATGTGACCGTTCTTCTTCATTCTTGATCAGTTTCTTAGATCTACTTAGATCTACTTATCCTCTTCTCTCGGTTTCTTATATCTACGCCAGTTATGGGTAGATCTAAGTGTTTGTATGCTAAATATGTTGAGATTTGATCTTGATCTTGCTAGGAGAAGAGATCTAAGGTGGGGTTTTGGAGGATCGACCCGGGTTTCTTGAGCGTTCTTCGGCCGTTGTGGTTTTCATCAAAACCTTTGAGGTATGAGGCTTAAATCTAAACTCCTCTTCATAGAATTGATTGTATTAAATTCAAATTGGTTTATTTGAATGGATTTTATTGTGAAAATTATATAATAAATCTTCTTTAGTGATGATTTATGGTTTTGATGAGATTGTGAAATCTTGGTGAATTTTTGTGCAAAGTGATTTGGATTGTTGAATTTAAAATGTTAATTTTAAATTATGGATTTGCTAAAATTGTATATGGTTTGATGAAAAATGGGTTTTCAATAAAAATGGTGTTTTATTGAAATGGTTTGATATTGAAATGACGTTGATGGATTTGGTTTTCAATAAAAAGGGAGTTTTATTGAAATGGTTTGGAATTGAAATGGTTAAGCATTGAAATGGTTTGAATTGGTTGAACACACTTGGTTTTTGACATGATGGTTGTGTGTGTTCACGGGCATGTGGGATAGATAAGGGTTAGGAGTCTCCCCCATCAGTTTTGGGATGGATAAGGGTTAAGTCTCTCCCTCGTCAAACATTCATATTGCATTCGAGACAGATAAGGGTTAGGGGTCTCCCCCATCAGTGTTGGGATGGATAAGGGTTAGGGATCTCCCCCGTCAAGCATTCATGTGCATTCGGTTTGGATAAGGGTAAGGAGTCTCCCCCATCATGGTTGGGATGGATAAGGGTTAGGGATTCTCCCCTCTTCCAGGTAGCATGCATGGTTGGTTTCATGGGTTTGAGTAAATGGTTGGGTATGCCAAAAAGGAATGTTTGTAAAATGGTTCTTAAGCTTGTTTGGTTATTTTTATAGAAAAATTACTTGCTAGAAAATTGGTTTCAATTGATCTTGGAATGCCTTTGGTTATAAATGGTTTTGAAAACTTGTTTATATTTAGTTATAAACTGCTTTTGAGAAAATGTTTTATATAAATGTTTTTAAATAAATGTGGCTAGCTCTTCTATCCTAGTGGCGTGAGTAGGGAATTCATTAGGGAAAACCTACTGAGTTTTATACTCACCCCTTCTTTGGCACATTGGTTCTTTTGTAGATGTCATATTCCGGGACATAGGTAAAGGTAAAGCATCTTATTACTAGTGTCTTGTGGTGATGCTTGGGAGATGTTGTAGAGCTTGGAGCTTGTGGAGAACGAAGTCGTGATGTCTTTTGAGAGTCTTGAGTTGTTTATCCACTATGTACTTTGATGCTTGGTTTGGCCTTCCGCTGTTGTGTACTTGATGTGGTTTGACATAAATGAAGTTGTTTAGTTTTCGCTCTTTTGTTCATGCATCATATAGTGAATGTTTGGTTATGCTTGGTTGGTTTATGGGTTATTTATAAAAGGGTAAATCTTCCCCTAACTTGTATTTGAAACCCTTCGGCATTTATTTCCATCCTTTGGCGTTTCGGGGATGTCTCTTAAGGCCTAGTAATGACTCGTTGAGCTCTCAAGACAATGGTAATTGGCAGGTCATTACAAATGGTATCAACTTGTTCAGTCCTTGCCTAACAAGTGGTCATCTATGTTCTTGGTATTGGAGTTGAAATTCATTCTTGTCTATTCCTTGGGTTTAAATCTTAGACAAGTGTAGGATTGTCAGAACTCGAAATGTATAGCATAAAAGGACGTAGCTAACCTGTTTATTCTGAACTTCAAGTTACCAGGGTGTTGGTTACATAAGTGTTTTGGATACACTTCTAGAATGCTAGAAATCTCATTGTCATGGGTTTAGCCAATGAGAGGAGCATGACATGCATTGTAGAGGAATGAATTCCCACTAGGATTGTATATCTCATTGTGAGGAATGAGTATGGATTTTGTGCATGGTGCCAATTTTTGAAAAAATCTGAAATTGTTTTCAAGTGAAAGACTTTGAAAACAGGGTATTTGGTGTATTTTTAAAATGGGTTGATTTTCAAAAAGTATGTTGAATGTTTTCAAAAATGGTTGAACATGGAAAAATGTTGTTTTAGAAAAACAATGTTGTGATTGAAGATGTGATAGAGTTTGAATTATATTTCATCAGTTGCTAGATAGTTAGATTGATGGAGTTTGTTGTTGGTTTAGAAAATGGCACCCAGTAGGCGTCGTCGAAAACAGCCCGAAGAAGCTGCGGAAAATGTTGTTGCACCAGAACCATGTGTGAACCAAGAGCTAGTTCAGAGTATTTTCCAGGATTTTCATGCTGTGGATATGGGGAACCAGAGGAATAAACCAAGGCATGTAGATCATACCATCCAGTTCATGAAGCAGAATCCACCGAACTTTCGGGGTGATGCTAAACCTGAAACGGCGGAGGTGTGGCTAAGTAGGATGAATCATATCTTCGATTTCATCAGCACACCATCAGAGATCAAGGTCAAGTTGGTGACATATATTCTCGAGGATCTTGCACGTCAATGGTGGGATTTAGCGGTGCATGCTAAATTGGATGAATTCCTTACATGGGAGGATTTTAAAGAATTGTTAAACAAACAATTTTATCCTCACACGTTCAAGATCCAGAAAATGATGGAATTTTTCAACTTGAAACAAGAGAGTCTCTCTGTCATAGAGTATGCAGATAAATTCATGAATTTAGTCTGTTTTTCACCAGAGGTTGCAGCAAGTGCATCATTGAAGGAACACATCTTCGAATCGAGGATAAGGCAGAAGATTCGATCGAAGATTGCAGTGCTATGTATTATAGATTATACAGAGATGGTGAACAAAGCGACTGTTGCTGAACGTGATTTCTCGGGATCTATAGGAGGAGGAATGATGATACTTATGGAAAACAGTGGGAACTCAACCATTGGGAACAATAGGAAAAGGGATACCTATTTCCACGGTGCGAGTGCAAATCAGAACCAGACGGCAGGATCAGTGAACCTTCCTTCATGAACCGAGAGCAAAGAAGGTTGTTTTCGATGTGGTTCACTTGACCACAAAAGGTGAGATTGTACGGCGGAACCTAGATCAAGTCAAAATTGCAAGCATATGGGGCATCTACAATGCTATTGTAGGAATGCACCGAGGTTGGGGGCGCGTGACACTCCTCAGGCGTAACAAACATCATATGCTTTGACAAGACGTGGACAGCAGAATCAGTCTCATCAACATAATAGAGCTAGCTATGGTGATTCTAAAAATACCATGAATCCTTAACCAGAGAAATCTTAGCAAGGCAACAAGGTGAACAATGCAATAATGAAGCAATTGTATGGAGCTGAGAAGATGATGGTCGATGATCAGGCTGTGCCATCTACGGTGAGAGGTACAATTATTTTGAATTCTACCCTTGTGTAAGTGATCTTTGATACTGGTGCATTGCATTCCTTCATTGATTCTAGTGCTGTTGACTTTCTATATTTAAAACTGGAAATGATGACTTCTATTTTGAAACTAAAATCTCCTCTTAGTGAAAGAGAATGTCAAGCCTTTGTGTGTAGAGCATGTGCTATAACTATTGATATAGCTGAGTTAAAATGGTACTTCTCGATGTTGGACATGGATGTCTATGACGTAATCCTGGGTATGGATTAGTTGACAATGTTTAAGGCTCACATCGACTGTTATAAGAGAACATTTAGTTTCAAGACTGAGGACGACATCAACCATATCTTCAGAGGAAAGAGGATGGTAAAGAAAGATTCAAAGAGCTTGTTGGAACCAATGGTGGGAATGATCTCTTACCAACTGGTAGTGTTGAATTTTGCATCAATGGAATAGATTGAGGAAAATAGTTTTCCAGCTATTGTGGATCAATTTCTAGATGTCTTTCCCAATAACTTCTCAGGGTTACCACCTCTAAGGGAAGTGGAGTTTACGATTGATCTTCTTCCGGGGACCAGTCCTATATCCCTTCCGTCTTATAGGATGGTACCAACAGAGTTACAAGAATTGAAATTGTAGTTAGAAGAGATGGAAAGCAAGGGTTTAATTCGACCAAGTACTTATCCATGGGCAACACCAGTTTTGTTTGTGAAGAAGGAAGATGTAACTCTTCAGCTGTGTGTTGATTATCATAAGCTTAACCAAGTTATGATAAAGAATAGATATCCACTTCCACGCATTGATGATCTGTTCGATCAATTAAGGGGAGCTCAATGGTTCTCCAATATTGACTTGAGATCAGGATATCACCAATTGTGGGTTCGAAAGGAGGATATTCCAAATACAACTTTCAAAAGTAGATATGGCCACTATGATTATGTAGTCATGCATTTCGGTCTAACAAAGGCACCAACAGTCTTTATGGATTTGATGAATCACATATTTCAGCAATATCTAGATTCTTTTGTTGTGGTGTTTGTGGACGATATTTTAGTCTATTCAAAAACAAGTGTTGATCATGAGGTGCACCTGGAAAAAGTGTTACAAATCTTGAGAGATCTTCTTTTGTATGAAAAATTATCAAAGTGTGATTTTTGGATATAGGAAGTACATTTCTTTGGCCATGCCATTTCTGAGAAAGCCATTTCTATTGATCCTAAAAAGATATAAGTAGTTATCTCTTTGAAACCACCGAAGAATGTGTTTGAAATACGAAGTTTTCTTGGTCTAGATGGTTACTACCGATGTTTTGTGTGCGATTTCTCATGACTATCATCACCAATGACAGCTCTGACAAAGAAGAATGCTTCATTCTAATGGATAGAAGAATGTCATAAGTCTTTTTAGGAACTGAAGGTTCGTCTTACATCAGCACCCATCTTGATCTTGCCTGAATCAGGATAGGGGTATGTGGTGTATTGTGATGCTTCGAGAATAGGGTTGGGTTGTGTTCTCGTGCAAGGAGACCATGTGGTTGCTTATGGATCAAGGTAGTTGAGGGTGCATGAGAAAAATCACCCACCACATTATTTGGAGTTGGCTGCAGTCGTCCATGCTTTGAAAACATAGAGACATTATCTCTTTGGTGAGAACTTTACTGTGTTTACGGATCACAAAAGCTTGAAACACATTTTCTCACATTGAGATTTGAATCTGAGGCAAAGGAGGTGGATAGAGTATCTCCAGATATTTGACTTTTACTTGATGTACACATCAGGAAAAGGGAATTTAGTGGGGGATGCATTGAGTATAAAGTCATATGTTCAGTTAGCGAAAGAAGCTTCAGATGAATGACAGTTGATATCAGTCTTAGCCGACATGCAAGTGGAATATGAAAACTGAGGTGATGTTGTTGTTTTCTTTTCAACTACACTTGTTCCTGATTTAGTAAATATGATCAAAGAAGCACAAATATATGGTGCAGAATGTCTGGTTGTAAGTTCAAAAATTAATGGTGGGGAGACCATTGATGGTTGGAAGCTTGATGGGGGTTCAGTTTTGTGTTTTAGTGATCGGATGGTTGTACCTATGGTTTTTCAGGAACAACTCCTTCATTATTACCACCATTCAAGATGGGATGTACACCCAGGTACATAGAAGATGTATAAGACGTAGTTTTGGTGGAGCGGCATGAAAAGGAAGGTGTCTGAGTTCGTCTCATGATGCTTAACTTGTCAGTAGGTTAAAGCATAGCATCAGAGACTAGCTGGTATGTTGCAATATTTACCTATCCCAGTGTGGAAATGGGATCAGATAGAAATTTATTTTGTTACAGGTCTTCCAAGAATGGTCCGAAAACACGATTCCATTTGGGTGATAGTGAATCATCTAACTAAGTCGGCCCATTTCATCCCTATTCATGAAACCCATACGGTGGAAGATATTTCAAAAATATATATCCGAGAAGTGGTAAAGAGTCATGGTGTACTAGTGTCTATATTCTTAGATAGAGATACGAGGTTCACATCTCGTTTCTGGAAATCATTACAGCAAGCCCTTGGGACTCAGTTGATGATGAGCACAGCGTATCATCCTCAGATGGATGGGAAATCCGAGTGGATGATACAAACGTTTGAAGAAATGTTGCGGGCTTGTGTAATGGAATTTTTTGGCTCATGGGAGGAGCATATACCCTTAGTTGAGTTCTTATACAATAACAACTATCAAGCCTTGATACACATGGCTCCGTTTGAAGCATTGTATGGGCGTCCTTGTCGTTCTCCACTATGCTGGGTGGAAACTGGTGAAACTTCACTAGTTGGGCTGAGCCTTGTCCAAGAAACAATAGAGAAGATCCATTTTATTAGAAAGAGGATAGAGACGGCTCAGAGTCATCAGAAATCTTATGCAGATCATCGTCAAAGACCTTTGTCGTTCGTTGTGGGTGATCATGTCTTCTTGAGGATCTCTCCAAGGCTTGGACATCGTTGTTTCAGGAAGCAGAGAAAGTTATCTCCTAGATAAATTGTCCCTTTTTAGATACTGTAATAGGTTGGAGTGGTGGAATATCAGTTGGAATTACCACCATAGTTTAGTTTGGTGCATAATGTGTTCCATGTATCTCAGTTGAAAAAGTATCAGCCTGATCCTGACCATGTGATCAGATGGGATCACGTTGACCTAGAGCCTGATTCTTCGTTGATACATATCCTGGTATGGATTTTGGATAGGCAATAGAAAGTCTTTTATGGAAAAATCATCGGTCTAGTGTGGGTTTTATGTCAGCATGGTCAGATTCAGGAAGAGACTTGGGAATGCGAAAGGGAAATGAAAGAGCAGTGGCCGGAACTCTTTCAGCTGGCTGAAGGTTTTCTACTTTCCAAGGATGGAACGACCAATGGTGGGGAGAATGAAGTACCCCTGGTTTCTGGTATGTAACCCTTTCTTGATGATTTTATTGGTTTTAAAGTTAAGGGTGATGAATGGGAGAGTCAGGAGAACTTGGAATGAAGTTTTGTGGCAAAAGGGGAAGTCACATAGGCGGCGCACGATTTGTCTAAACTATGTGGCCAAACCGTGCGTAGTTGGTCTTGGAGGCAGTATCTTTTGCATGGGCAACGCATGATTTGTCTAACCGTGCAACCAAACCATGCGACAAGGGTGTCCAAGGCAGTAGCTAACGTACGATTAGCGCACGGTTTGTCAAACCTTGCGAACTAACCGTGCAACCACTTAAATGAGATCCTATAAAAGTGGATCTCACTAGTTTTTGCCTCTAAGTGCCACATTTAAGATCCTAAGAGGCCCTAACTCAAGCTTTTGCTTCTCCTAAGGTCAAAGAGGGTTCTCCCATCGTTCTGGAGGTGATCCTAAGGCTTCTCTTGGTGAATCGAAGCCGGATTCTTGAGGTATGCGACCGTTCTTCTTCATTCTTGATCGGTTTCTTAGATCTAATTAGATCTAATTCTCCTCTTCTCTCATTTTCTTAGATATACACCCTTTATGGGTAGATCTAAGTGTGTGGATGCCAAATATGATGATATTTTGTCTTGATCTTGCTAGGATAATAGATCTAAGCCAGGTTTTTGGAGAATCGACCCGAGTTTCTTGAGCGTTCTTCGACCGGTGTGGTTTTCTTCAAAACCTTTGAGGTATGAGGCTTCACTCTCAACTACTCTTTCTATAATTTATTGTATTACATTCATATTGGTTTATTTGAATGGATTTTATTGTGAAAATCATAGAATAAATCTTCTTTAGTGATGATTTATGGTTTTTATGAGATTGTGAAATCTTGGTGAATTGTTGTGCAAAGTGATTTGGCTTTTTGAATTTAAAATATTGATTTTAAATGATGGAATTTCTGAAATTTTAGATGGTTTGATGAAAATTGGGTTGTCAATAAAAAGGGTGTTTTATTGAAATGGTTTGATATTGAAATGACGTTGATGGATTTGGTTTTCAATAAAAAGGGAGTTTTATTGAAATGATTTGGAATTGAAATGGTTAAGCATTAAAATGGTTTTAATTGGTTGAACAGACTTGGTTTTTAACATGATGGTTGTGTTTGTTCACAGGCATGTGGGATGGATAAGGGTTGGAAGTCTCCCCCATTAGTGTTGGGATGGATAAGGGTTAGGGCTCTCCCCCATCAAACATTCATATTGCATTCGAGACGGATAAGGGTTAGGGGTCTCCCCCATCAGTGTTAGGATGGACAAGGGTTAGGGCTCTCCCCCATCAAGTATTCATGTGAATTTGGGTTGGATAAGGGTAAAGAGTCTCCCCCATCATGGTTGGGATGGATAAGGGTTAGGGATTCTCCCCTCTCCCAGGTAGCATGCATGGTTGGTTGCATGGGTTTGAGGAAATGGTTGGGTATGCCAAAAAGGAATGTTTGTGAAATGGTTCTTAAGCTTGTTTGGTTATTTTTATTGAAAAATAAATTGCTGGAAAATTAGTTTCAATTTCTCTTGGAATTCCTTTGGTTATGAATGGTTTTGGAAACTTGTTTATATTTAGTCATAAACTACTTTTGAGAAAATGTTTTATATAATTGTTTTTAAATAAATGTGGCTAACTCTTCTATCCTAGTGGTGTGAGTAGGGATGTCATTGGGGAAAACCTACTGAGTTTTATACTCACCCCTGCTTTGACATGTTGGCTCTTTTGCAGATGTTGTATTCCGATACAAAGGTAAAGGTAAAGCATATTATTGCTAGTGGCTTGTGGTGATTCTTGGGAGATGTTTTGGAGCTTGGATCTTGTGGAGCACAGAGTCATGGTGTCTTTTGAGAGTCTTGAGTTGTTTATCTACTGTGTACTTTGATTCTTGTTTTGTCCTTCTACTGTTGTGTACTTGATGTGGTTTGAAATAAATGAAGTTGTTTAGTTGTCGCTCTTTTGTTCATCCATCATATAGTGAATGTTTGGTTATTCTTGGTTGGTTTATGGGTTATTTATAAAAGGGTAAATCGTCCCCCAACTTGTATTTGAAACCCTTCGGCATTTATTTCCAACCTTTGGCATCTTGGGGATGTCGCTTAAGGCCTAGTAATGACTCGTTGAGCTCTCAAGACAATGGGAATTAGCGGGTCATTACAATTAGAGGAGCATTGGAGACTAGATGGATTCTAGTATAAATAATCTATTGGGATATAACTAACTATATTGAGATAACATTGGGTCAAAGATTATACATTCTCAAAGGGAAAAAATGATGCCTTCCCATTTTATATATGCATTCATCTAAGGATGGTACCTTCTCACACATTATAATAAATTATATACATAAATGATAAAATATGTTTCTCAAACTTGAATTTTTATGCAATAAGAATATAGTCTCCCACCTTAGCAGTGAACCTTATGAAAATAATATGTTATATGCACTCTTTAATTTATGTATTTCAAGTGTTATGTTTGTGTTGTGTGAAAATTATGATATCCATTCATCCTAATAGGTGCATTGGTTTGAATTAATTAAAAGTAATAATTTGGTAAAAAAATTGGTCACACTAATTTAACATCCCTCTCAGTGTGACTTCATAATTTTACTGGGCACTACAAGTGGTTTCAGAGTATATTTTATTTCTTTAATTAAATATATTAAAGTTTTGATAATATTTACCTAATTTATGTGAAGTAAAAATTTAAAAAAACTAGTGAGATTACTCATATAGAGAACAAGGAATATACCCCTATAAAGATTAAAATGGGTATTTTTATGGTAAAACTATAAAAAATAGTAAGAAAAAAGAAGTAAATAATTTAATTGAGATAACTTCTTAAAAATAGGATAAATAGGATACACCACTAGTATAAGGTAATTAAAGTGGTAAGTTATCTGTTATATCTATTAAAAAACATCCTCAAGAAGAATCAGGGCTAGATAGTGTAGAGTATGATTCAATTGAACCAATTAGAGACTTCTACTATGAAGTAGGACTATTTGAAGAAATTTATTATTGATTTTTTCACTTATATATTTCATCTTATAAAGCAACTTCATGATGATAAAACAAATCTAGAGACATATAGAGATGTTATGGAAAAATTATTGACTAAAAAGTTTCAAGAGTGTAAAACTCTCACCCAATGTAAAGATTCCAAAGAACAGACTACATAATTTATAAGGAAAAATTATCCATATATAAATAATAATCTAAAATGATATATTATGTGAAATAAAATTTAAGGAAGATATATGATGAAGAGTTCCATGTATTGTAAGAAACAAACAAAACCTCAATGAATATCAAAGATTCTCAAATTAAAATACAAGAAAAAAGGATAAAAGATCTTGAAAATTTTTATAAGAAATGATTAAAATTCATAAACACCACATTGAGAATAAGAATAAAGAATGGGAAGAAATAATTAGTTTATTTTAGGTTGAGAAAAACACCATCAACTTAATGTGTCCAGATATGGAATTAAAAATAAGAAATCTAGAACTAAAGACGAGTCTTCCCAATAAACTTAATGAAAAGATTTCACCATGAATGTTTTTGAAAAGACTATTACTTTAAAAATTAATAATTTTAGTAGAAAAAGGGCTTGAAATAATCTAAGGATAAATATATTATAGTATCACATAAAAAGGTAACCCTTTAGAAAATTTTTATGCTCACAAATAATGTTTCCATGAAAATAGGAGGTTACACATTATATTATGAACATATATACGTGTAGAAAAGTTTTATAAAGAAAAAAAATAATAAAATATTCATGTGATGAAGATATGTATTTTTTTCACACTGTGATCTCAATTTTTCATGTTATTTTATATATTTATTGGTTATATTTTAGTTCTACTTATTTCTTGGTTTTTACAGATATTTTCACTTATTCTAGGTCTCATACTATAAGGCTATAGTTTATGGGAATAAATATGATATCCTATACTCTAATTACATAGCTGTGTTGGTGAGGAAAGACCATGGAACAACCTTCAGGTAGAATAGTGTATGATTATTTCCTTCTAGTGAGTCAAATTTTGGAAAGGGAGGCTATCCAAACTACAGGGGTGAGACTACACCATGAGGTACCCTTTCTTCTGCTACGTAAGGGTGAATACCTATGCTATATAAGGTTGAACCATGTTACCCTTATGTAGGTTACTATATAATTCTACAATGTAGATAAGGGAGGTCATTCCAAAACCATCCCTCATACTAGTTGACTATACTACAACTTCTGATCCTATACTGTGGTAGCCTCGATGAGGGGAGGACCATGCTGTAGCACTCAGGGCTGTGCCATGAGGGTGTCTTAGTTATTAAAAATTTAATTTTTATCTTTTACACTATCTATATTTAATCACTTTGATGGTCTTTTTATCTTATCATCCAACAATCATGACTCATAGGCATTACCCCCTTCATTCTCTTCTTCTATGATACTTCCAAGGGATTTCTTAAATATTTTAGGGAAAATGTTTTAGGTAATTTCCTCTATCTTTATTACTCTATTATTCCTTCACTATTTTAACTTATTTTATTTCCCAAACATGGTATCTGTGACCTTGGGTTTCATTATACTCAAATCAATTGGGGATTTTCTTGATTTAAGGGTTTGTGTGGGTTCCTCTTGGAGTCTTATAGATTTTTTGACCATGATATGATGGATTAACATCATGGTTAGTTAAAGTGATGAATTTGAGGTAAGTTTTCTCCATGAATGATTATTTAAACCTAGAACCATAATTTATTGGTCTTTTAATTCATTATTCAGGGAATACACAATAGTAATAACTATATTTATTAATATAACTTGAAAAATGTTAGTTTTCACCTAGTTTTAATTCATTAAAAATGGTCATTTGTTACTTTTAAAGTGTAAAATATATTTTTTCATATCCACGCACACTATTGTTCGATAAAATTATTTAATGGATATTTAAAAGGAATTTAAATATTGAAAGAAAATTTTATGATCTTCTAATGGATTTTAAGGGTCAAGCATTCAAAATTTAAGATGTTCTTGGGTTCTTTATAATTGGTTTTGAACTTTAGAATTCTTATTTTCATGATTCATTTTAAACATTAGGGTTCTAAATATTATAATATTAATATGATTTGTTTGAGATTTTGAAATACATGTGTTATTGGTGTTGAAAATATCTTATTGTAATAGACCATGAAAATGGTTTTAAATCATGTATTTGTATTGGAACTTTAATGATGCTCTGTAATTTGTTGATGAAATGATTAGTTAAAATTGAACACACTTTATGGGAACCCTTGAGTAATTTGGTAGGAGAAACTAGATGGGATGAGGTCCCCACCACTAGCTATGATAGTGAAGTAGTTTTTGTGGTTCCCCCATTGTCTAGTGATGGAGTTCTATATCTATTCCACTAATTGAGTTCATTACCCTAATTTGTAATGTAATATATCTAAGTTCCCTAGTATTAGTGACTGGGGTGAAATATCATGATATTGGTGATTTTTATATATTTATTCCTATCGATTTTTGATTTTTTATTTGGAGTATACATGTAATATTTCAGTATAAAAATAAAAATATTACATCTTTCATTATTTTATGAATAAATGTAAAGTTAGTTAAACTATTTTAACAATTTAAAATTGTTATTTCTTTCCCCTAAAGATGTTTAAATGATGGATCTATTTTTAAAATACCTTTTATTTTAAATGTAATGAAAAAAATTACTAAATAAGAATGATTTGATACTTTTTTTAAATAAAATACAATGCCTACTTTCTAAATGTATTTAAAAATAACATGAAATGGTTTTATTTCTAAATGTTATACATGGGGTGTGGGGAGGTTTTCTAATGGGAATATTTTGATCACACCTATCATTAAATATTTAGTATTGGTTATGACTGGATATAGTAGATTATGTTCAGGTATAGTTTGATGATGGAGAAATGTGAAGGTGTTTCACTTTCACATGAAGATATGTCGAAGTAATACCTTTTTTTATTTTCAAATTTTAGTGTATTTTATACACGAACACCTAAAATTTTTATTTTGTCTCAATTATCTTGTACCAGTCTTGCATTCATAAATTGATTTATGGGATGTTGCCTCATATTGGTTATATCTATTGATTTTTTTTAATTTGTGTTATTTTCATTTATTTTGGTTTTATTGTTATACTTGGTGATCACTCTTTTATTCCTTGTTTGGTATTATCATAATTATGAATATTCTTATTTTGTTTCATAGACTTCAAATATATGGAGTGTTCATGCCATATTTATGGGTGGGAATCCTATGGTTATTATTTATTTATTAGGAAAACCACTCCCAATATTGTAGAGTTTTATTCCTGACACTAGTTTTTAGCCTACAGGTATTAATAACTCCTTTTAGTCCATGTCATGGGATAAATCGGGTTCCTAGGTTAAGGGTAACATAGGTTGGTTTTTGATAAAATGATATCAAATCCCAGTTGATATTTGGGGATTTTAGGTAGATAAGAGTTAGGATTTTCAAGGATCAATAGGTTGGTAATGAGTAGGTACCCGATAGCCACCTCCTTGTGACAACACTTGAGTTACAAGGGTTTTATGATATATACGTTTCATGTAAATCAATCCCGATTCTCTATTGTTTTAAATATTTTGGTAATTCTTTGAGTATTTATGTTTTCTAATGAGGATATATGGTATTAATGGAAATAAGAAAGGAACTAGGGGGAATTTAGTTCTTTTATATGTCCTAGAAAACTGTACACATATGGTGTGGCTTACTTTATGGAAATTATAGTGGTAATTGTGTGGTTGTAATATAGTTTTCTAGACTTTGTGACTAAATCATACAAAGTTGTGATTTTTTCAGGATTTAAATTTTTTGGTTCCTTGAAGGTTTTGAGATGTTTTATTTTTCTTGGGATTGATTTAAGATAGATTCAGGTGTTTTATGTGCGTTGTTAATTATATTTATGGTTAAGTTAACTTGATATTTGTGATAAAATCTTCATGATTATTTCTGAAAAGAAATAGAACTCTTATAGATTGAGAAAATGTTTTCAAAATGTTTTAGACTTGAAATGAAATTTATATTTTTTGGGATTTTTTTGAGAAAAATAAGATACATATGATGTTTAAAAAGTATTTCATTGTAAGGGTTAATATAATTATTTATTTTTGTTAAAGGGTTTGTCTTATTAAAGTTTTTTAAAAAATTATTTTAAATGCTTTGGTTTTGAAAACTAAATTTTATAGTTTTTTTGTGAAAAGGTTCTTGATTTAGGTGGAGTAGTTTCAATGGTTTATGATATTGTGATAAAATTGTGATAGATTTTTGAAAATAAAGTGGATTTTAATAAGTAATTTGAAATCCTCTGGCAGGGAAGGTAAAACTTAATTTGTAGTGGTAGTGTAAAATGTATTTTTATTAGTTTTCTAAATGATATGTGATATTTTTTAGGTCCTTTTGTTTCCCTTAAAAGTGGGTAGAATATTTTTGAAGTGTATTTACCATTATGAAGTGAGATTTAAAATCATTTGACTTAAAGAAGATGGTTTTTAAATAAAGGGGATATTTTAAAAAGTTTTTTTGGTAATTCAGTTTCTAAATTTTTCTTTTTTTGACTACGAAATTTTTTATTTTAATTATGAAGTTTGATTTGATCGAGTTCATGTTTTTTATCTATGTTATGCCTCCCAAAAAATATTGAATAAAGGTGAAGTATTTATCTCTATGTATCTTTTTATTATTCAAGTGCGATCCCCCTCAGATTGAATCATTGAGACAAGAATTAATCCTTAGAGAAAATTAGTTTCGAGTGGTGATGATTGTATAATTTGGGATTTGGGTTTTTCATGTTTGTAGTTTTAGAGAATTTTAGGAAATTCTTGATTTTTTTATTCTTCTGGGTAAACCCTTTTTTATTATTCATTATGGTACCTTACATGTTTTTATGAAGCTAATATCCCTGTGTTTGGTTTTCCTCTTTTCAATTTTAGCGTGATGCTAATATCCCTGTGTTTTGGTTTTCCTCTTTTCATGTTTAGGCATATTTCACTTGAGATATTTCCAAATTAATAATACTCTTTATATATGGTCTATATTTATTGTATTTTTTGGGGTTATAACTGACTTAAGAACTTGACTTTTTTATGGCGAGTAAATACTATTGGAGGTGTTACCCAATTAAGGTATTTCTGAATTATTAATAAACTCATATCAAGCCTTATATTTTTACCAAGTATCTTTATAAATAGGGATCTTGTTTCTCACCATATATTAAAAGTGTTTGAATTATTTTTTGGGAGTCATCATATTAGTTAAATCTTTATATAGTGGGAAGACCACAATGAACAATATCTTTTGTGGATGTTTGGACAATTTTCTTGTGAAAGAAATGGTATAGAGCTATCATATAAGGTCTTTAGTTAACCTAAATGGAACTTAACCTACAACACCCCATATAATCATTTATCTTGTGTTATTTTTTAATCTTATTTAGAAATCCTTTTGGTACTACTATCTTTTTTATAGTCCCCGAGGCCCTGAGTTCAAGTTTCTAGACTCCCTTGTTTTTATAGATTAACCAATAGTTGGTCTGGGGTGTTCCTTGGTTTTTATATTTTTATTATTTGTAATAATACCTCATATGTTATGCATAATTATACCTTTATTTTAATAATTACTTAATGTTTTTATCTGGGATATTTATAGTTTATTTATTATAAGGTGATCAGATACTTGGACTATGTCCAATTTTCATATAGATATTTGATTGTTTGGATATTAAGGACTATTTATATTAGATATTTTGTTGGTTTCCCTCTTTAATTTCATCTTAAATTTATGAATGGAACTATATTTTTCCTCCTTGAACAAATTATTTTATAGAGACTTTATAAATGAAGAAAAGGCATATGATAGGAAGAATTTTCATACACTAACCTCACGTATTCATGATATTTCTATATATTTTTTATTTTATTTTTGTTCTCCTTATTTCATGGTTTTTATAGGTGTTATAAGTCTCACACCATAAGATTTAATTCTATATAAATACACACCATAGCCCCTGATCCCACACTATGGTGGTGCCAGTGAGGAAAAACTAGACCCCAACCTTTATGCTAT
Source organism: Viscum album (assembly GCA_963277665.1). Taxonomy (NCBI): domain Eukaryota; kingdom Viridiplantae; phylum Streptophyta; class Magnoliopsida; order Santalales; family Viscaceae; genus Viscum; species Viscum album. The sequence goes on from OY728160.1 coordinate 450,190,978, forward strand.
GATGTGGAAGATCCTTTCCTTCCAATATGTTAAATTTTGGGTAGGGAGTCCAGCCACACCATAAGGGTGGGGATATTCCATTGGTATCCATTTCCTATATTTTATAATGGTGAATTATTGTACTATGTAAGGGTGACCCATGTTACCCTCACACAGGTTCTTACAGAAGGCCACAACATGGCCAAGGGAGGCCATGCTGCAACCCGCCCTCCTGCCCATTTGCTAAGCTAAAAATCCTTCTTTTACATCATTTTGTCCCTAGTGTGGGAAGGAACACATCTAAACACCCAGAGGTTCTCTATGAGGGTGTCCCGGTTCTTAAAATAATGTGAATGTTTAGCTTTTCCCTTATTGGGATTTAACCCCTTTGGGGGTATTTTTTCCTCTAATTAAACCCTCTCGACTCCAAAGCATTCCCCCTTCATTATCCTTCTCTTTAATGATATTTATAGGGTATTTTTTTCAATATTCACGGGATATTATTACTATATATCATATACATATTCCTTTCTCTCTTCTTCCATTACTCTCTTTCAACTTTCCTTCTTACCCTAGTGTAAGGAACCAACCTTAAACATTACATAATATTGAGTTTTAAGTCAAGATTTAATTTTTTTACATTTTAATATCTTTAATATTTAGAGTTTTATATAATTAGTACATCACCCTTACATAAATAAATATTACATCACAATGTATTCACTTCCACTTAGTATCCATTTTTCCCATAAAAAATTTATGATATAATAAGTTCTCTTTTTTATAACATATCTTCAAAATTTTCATATTATCCTCATCATTTTTCCTAAAAATCCTTAAAAAACTATGAAAAACATTTTAAAACATTGAATTAGTACAAAAATATAATTAAGGTACATATAAAAAGAAATAAAGAAACCTGTTAGTTCATGAATACTTATACAAGATTTTTATTTTTCAAAATTAAACTTTGGGCTTAAAATAAACATTTTATTAACCAAGAAATAAACATTTATAACCAAATATTTTCATAAAAAAATTTCCTAATAAATCTTAAAGGTAAAATAAAACTCATAAAGGTTCCTTCAAAATCATGAAAAACTTATTATTTTTTTAAAAAAGTTATACATTTCACCCTTATGAAGTAGAATATACTTTCTTTTAAACATAATATCGTGAGTAATCACATTGAATCAAAACATAAATAACATGGTATCATAAAATAATGGGAACATAGAAAATGATGTAGAAACACAAAAAATGAAATAATCATAAGTCAAGACTAACTACCAAGACAACATCACATGGTGGATAGAGTCCTATCATAGATTAGGTTTACTCCCTAATCCCATACATAATGTCTCATGAGAGAAAACATTACTAATGAATTGGAGAACTATTTGGGTGAACCCATAATACATGTATATACTTATTTGTTACATAAAAATAACTCAATCATAAGGCATAAATATAATAATTACCCATAAAAACAAATTGGTTACATAATATAGCCTCATATCATAGTCAAAGGGGATTTCATAAAGAAGGAATTTATTACCACATAAAGGGAATAGAGAATAAGATATGTATATATGTGATATACATATATATAATTTATAAGAATTAAATAACATTAAATAGAGAGATAAATTGAGTTATAGAGATAATGGTAACAACCTGAAGAAAAAGGTTGTTTAAAGAGACCCCTTACACCCATAAGAAAAATATTTCTAGATATCAAAATATCTGTTCCATTATTTTTTTTTAAAAATACATAGAACCAAGGAAATTTTTTTTATTTGAATAAAATAAGGAATATTATAAATAAATAAAAATATAAAATAATGGTTTTGGTGATGGGAAAATTCATTGACGTAGTATACATTAAAATAAAACATTCCTTTGGTCTTTTGTAAAGAAAGTAAAAAAGTTTCATAAAAATATTCCCTTTTAAAAATATCTAAAAGAGAATAAAATTTAATTTATTATTATTTTATTTAAATATAAATAGATCCATAAAATAATTTTAATAATATATTCATTAATGAAAAATATTAAGAAAATAAATGTTTAAAACATTTGAAACCAGGTTTTTAAAGTAAAGTGTCCCTTACCTTAAGTGTGAATCATCACGTACATTAATTTTATTCTTGAATAATAAAATTGTGTTAATTATTTAATTTCTTAAGAACCATTTTTAATTTTATTATTCCCTTTGTTTTATTTATTACATTGTTATATACAATCACTTAATCAATTTAGTTTACGTCGGATTTTTTGATGATATTCATATCATATGTCCAAAATGACTTTGATAGGTTGACTATGGTCAATGAGGTAATTATTTCATAATATTAAGAATAGTAATCATGAAATAATTATAATATATATATATAAATTGTACTTTTAAAACAAACTATGAAATATGTTTATGAAAAATGAACTTTGTTACAATCATGGAGATGGTAGGCCGTATGTACGCATGAGTAAGGTTTCCATTTTTTAGAGATCATGATGGAAAGAAGGTATGTAACATTTTATCTTTAAATAATGATAATTATATCATAAATATAATTTTATTTCTTTAAATACACTTATATATACCATTTATGTGATGTGATAATGAAAATAAATCAGATCGCTTCTTGGAGGTGGTAATCCACACATACGTACAGACAACATTATCATTTTTCAATGAATGAAAAGGTAATAAAATATATGATGTGTTAATTTTAAATAATTAAAAATATTTTATTAATATAATATATAAATTAAATATATAAACATAAATATCCATGAGATGCGATGATGGAAAAAAAATTACATCGGTTCACGAGGTGGTAGTCTGCCGTACGCATGAACGATGTTTTCATTTACTATTTGTTGGAAGAGGATATGAATGTCGATTATGAAATTAAAATAATAAAATATCACTATATTGGATATAATTATGTTATTATATCATCATAATATTTTAGGTAGGTGTAGGAATAAATAAAACAAAACCATTCGATTAAAGACTATACCACTTCTTCAGAAAATATACTTTTCTTTACACCATAAGCCCTATGAGGTTGATATTATACCTAAAAAAATAACTCTAGAACATGGGAATGTATTTTTGGAAGATATTTGGTCAGCTATTGGCTGAAATAATTTTTTTTAATTGTAAAGAAAATATTAGAGTAGGTTACCTTTTATAAGAGAGGGGAGGGGAACTCTTGGAATTTCATAAAGTATTAACTAAATATAAATTTATTATCTTGGGAAAAAGGATAAAAAAGATACATTTTTAAGATAGGATGATTATGGGTTGAAATAATCTCATAGAATAAATTTTGGATAATTTTATACAATTTTTTACCCTTATATTTTTGTTTTAACCCCTGTTATCCTTTTTTAAAATTACAGTAATAACTATGTTTTTTACTCCTTAGTGGATAAGATAGTTACTATAAAAGGAAAATTGGCACATAAATGGACCATGTAAGATATTTTCAACCATTTACCAATCATTTTAACATACATAATATTTTTATTAATTTTAAATAATTTAATAAAATATCATTTATTATAAAATATTATCAATGTCAATTTTGAAACTATTCATTTAATTTGACTTTAAAAACAACATGACAATATATTATTTCAAATTTAATACTTGAAAACATTCATAATATTTTATATTTATCTAAAAAATTATAAGAACTCGGTTTTTCACTCAGGTATGGATCCTTCAAATTTCAGTTTAATTCTTTATTTTGGGCCTAATATGGATGCCTAATGGGTTAGTGAAGGTACCAATGGTATATGGGGATTTTTTGGAGCCTGGAACCCATATTTTTTAGAAAACTAGCCATGTCTCATGGTTGGTGCACGATTGGTGCACAATTTTCCTAACTATGTGGATGGTCTATTTTCAGGCAAAACCATATCGCACAGTTGGCACACGGATGTGTAGCCTAAACATGTAAGTGACATTTCTTTACCAGGTACCCATGCATGGTTAGTGCACAGTTTGGAAAACTGTGTGGACAAATCATGCAAAAGATAATTTAAGAGTAATTTTACTATTTCTCCTTAATAATATAATTAAGCCTCCTCCTTCCTCATATTCTGAGTTTATGTGGGATTGACTAATTTTCTTCCCTTTTGGAGCTCATTAAAGGCCTAAGCTAGATATTGGAAGATATCCTTCATCCGAGATTCGATCGAGCTTTAGTTCATCATGTTAGATGCGCAATGGTAAGTACTCGAGTCCTTTTTAGCCGTTATTCCTCTCTCTTCCTCTCGACCTAGTTATCGAGGTGTGTGCATTTTTTCCCTTTTCTCAGATCTACTCTATTATAAGCTGAATTAGAGGCTGATATCAGAGGTGAATGATCATAAAACCCCAAGGTGGGTGGTCTATAAATCATACCTCAGGTTTTTTGTTTTTTGGAATTATCATGTGGGGCCCACCGATTTCATCGGGCATCATTTAATGAATTTATATTCCATTTTTATAATCATTAGAATCGTATGGTTATAATATTTCCATTTATGTGATTAATTTTTATGGTTACACCCACAACTCCATCCATCCCATGTAGGATGTTATTCCATAATTGGGTATTTAGTATTTGACATATTTGATCCACCGTTTGGGTGTGACTTGGCTTGACCCTTATAAGGGTACACTCTTCTATATTAAATGGATTGATTTATATTTTAAATTTCATAATGGAAAGTACCATGTATAATCACCACTTGACCTGCCTAAGGTAAGTGATTCAAATTGATAATTAAATGTGAATGGGAAATTGGAAAGTATAATAACTATATGACTTGACCAAATTAAATATGAATGATTAATAGGTTTCATGTTTATTGAACCCCTTAACACATTAATGGAATATAACATAATGAACCTTTATTATTGAATATTCCATAAATGGGATTAATAATGTTTTCATGCTACTTGGCCTTGTCACACTAATGAAAGTCAATTCTTGAACCAAATGGACTTATTGATTAATTCTGAATTGATTAAAAGGTTTCATGCTACTTGAACTTATCACACTAATAAAAGGTAAGGCTTGAACCAAATGAAATATCACACGACTTCATAATTAAACATGAATGGATTGAATTGAGATCACCTTGGATTCTTATCAGGAAATTCCATGAGCACTCAAGAACCCCATTCTGATTCAAGGATACCACTTGCTTAGGTTGAGACCCACCTAGATCCCAATCCTTGTTTATTATTGGATGCCCAATATGATACCGTAGAATCCCTCACATATTATTATAGGATTCCTTGTATACACTCCTTGGATCCAACATTGACAAGTAGCTTCCACGGTTAAAGCCCATCAGGCCTAGTCTTTTCTTAGCCTTGTTTTACCCTAGATGAACTCCTTGTACTCAGTAGGAATCTCATTGTGGAATGACTTGGACTATTCTCCTTGGATTAAACTCTTACCCTTAGCCAGGTTATAGTTATTACTTAGTTGGTGACCCTTGAGGTCTATGTTGCCTTGGTTACTACCTTAGAACTTACTTATTAAATGTCATTACAGATTTCCTTGTCATAACTTAGAACCTTCAATTTTGTTAACATGTGACTTATTTATAAACTAGTAATAATCAATTAATGGACTGGTTATGTTCAGATTCCATCCAAGGGATAAAGCAAGTACTTGGGTATTTAGTTACATTATGCTTCATTACTTTATATATGCATGCTTGGACACTATTAAATTTCCATTATAGGGGGTAGATGTTATAGACACCATTGGTGGTGGTCCATTGAGATTTATCTCACACCCTCTCTTGGAATCGTTTGGTACCTGGGGAAGATTATATGAATGAAGGAATTAATAAAGGGAAGCATATGAATTCGAACACTTGATTTCTTTCTATTTATGATGGATATTGATAACAGATGACTGAGATGGAGCTCTATATGATTGGGATAATATTTTGATTTTATTTATACTTTTGTGGAACATGTTATGCCTTCTCTCTTGTCTACATGTTTTCAAGTTTTTCTAGATACATGACATATCATCATTAGTTGTTGTATTCTATTCTAGTTATTCCAATTATTTTTATTCTTTTTTTACTTCTAATGATTCTTATATTTACTACTGTTTATATTTATTCATTGTGATACACTTTGGAAATAAGGGCATATTATTCCCACAGACACACCTTAGGCCCTCACTGCTAGTCTATAGCCTCTAGCATTTTGGAATATGTGCTTGAGGCCATGTAGCCCACTGGGCTTGAGGCACCTGTTAAGTGGCATCCATGTCCAAGACATCAAAAAGTGGTATCATACGAGGTTTTTCCTTTCTTAATTTACTATTTTGAGACAATATATTGGGGATTAGGAACACGTTGGGACTCGGTCATAAGTCGTACTTGGTCATCACAGACCCGAGATCAGGGTAAAAGACAATTTACCTAGAATACAATTTTTATTTTGTTTTTCCTATTACAGTTGACATTATTTCACTATTGGGTGATGCAAATTCTGTGTGGTGTTTTTTATTGTTGTTCTGACTCATATTCTATTTCATACTTGGTCTGATGGTATGAGGGAAAGTAGAATTGTTACATGCATCATATTAGGCACCTATAATTCACATGTTATGTATTTTTCCAAGCCATATAGGTGAATTTCACTGATTTTCATTCCTTGATATGCTTGTGATTGTTAAGTGATGCTGTAATAGTTAGCTTATACTTGTATTATTCTTGGTTGCAATTGATTGATTTCCTGTTACAATTCATGAGGTGTATGGGCCCTCATGGATTGGGATGAGTAATTTACCGAGTTGAGCCATTATGCTATAAATAAATGGGTGTAGTTTTCATTGATATGGTGTATGGGAACTGAATCAATGGTAATTAATATCCATTATAAAGTGAAACATGACTTATAATATGAACTGGTTTCATATCCTTATCCATCCTTGTTATGTTTATGAAAGGTAAAGGGGTGGGCCTGGTAATTAAACGTAAAATGAAATGAAACTTACACTTGAGAAATTACTAGTACCTGGCCATCTAAGTGGGTTTTTGGGGGTAGTATAACTTGGGTAGTGAGTATTCCTTATTTAAACTTCATAAGTGATGCTATATATCTTCTTAAATCTTGTTCTGAGGCATGTTATTGGAAATTGTAGACCAATTCCACCATGATGTTCTCATGTCGTATGTTAGGAGGGTGGTGGAAACCATACTGCAGACGTGGTGGGAACTGAGCCACCAGTCTTACTACCAGGAGTTCCACTAGAGGCGCCAACTATTTTACCTGATCTGGGCACCGATTCCCAAGTTTGTGATATTTTCCTACGTTTAATTCAGTCCATGCAAGGTGCTCCATGGCTTGCACCTATGATGGCTGATCTGACTCATGATTTCTAGCAACAACATCCTCCTACCTTCTTAGGGGATGATAGTCCACAGGCTACTAAGTCTTGGATAGAGGCCATCCTATCTATCTTTGAGAATCTAGAAACAAATCCAGAGCATAGAGTCAATCTTTCTACACACATGCTTTGGGATTCAACAAAGAGTTGGAGGGATGTGGTTACCCAAGTTGGTCATAACCAGGGAATGTTATGGGTTGATTTCTAGACTTCCTTCTACAATCATTTCTTTCCTCAAATGTTGAGAGATAACATAAATAGAGTGTTTATTCATCTTGAGTAGGGTTTTATGTAAGTTATAGAATATTCATCACGTTTCATGGAGTTACATTGCTTTTCACCACTTCTAGTAGGTGATGAGATTTCACGTGCTAAACATTTTGAGGATGGGATCTAGTATGTCATCCGTACATAGGTGAATGTCTTTTTCCTACCAACTTTTTATGCAATAGTAAATTAGGATCTTATCACTGAACACAACCTAAGAGATGTAAATTGTGCAGGTTTTAAAAGATCAGTTCCATGTAAGGCTAGTAGTTCTTTCGGTGGAAGGAAATGTTCTTTCGAGGTATATCATAAGAGAAGTAACAACCAGAGTACCCATTTAGATAGCTCTTTGGTGTGTCATTAGTGTATAAAATGGAGACATTCAAAGCCCCATTATGATAGAGACCCATTGGAGTGTTGGGATTGTGGACATATAGAGAATATTCAGTGTTTCTATAGGACATTTCCACCAGCTTTGAGTGGGAAAGGATCTATACTAGCTCCACCTTCAGGAGTGGGTTCTTGTGTGCCATGTCAGGTTGGGAGTTAGAATAGAACTGGAAGGTATGGATGAGGAGGAGGTTGTGGCCATGGTAGTGAGACCCCTGATCACCAACAGTTCCAATAGAACAGTTATGATCATGGTAGTCCATCTTTTGCATAGGGTTGTGGATTAGGTCAATTGCATGCACTATAACTAATACCTAAGGATCAAGATACTAGATCATCTATAGTACAAGTTACCATTCTTATGACATCTACCATAGTATCTTCTTTATTTGATATAGGTGCTTCAAATTATTTTATCTTTGTATCCATTGTGGAAAGTCTCAGACCAAAGATACAATATTACTATGGTGCAATGACCGTAGATACGCTGTTAGGGGTATGAACAGAGGGTATATGCCAGTACAGGGAATTCCACCTTAACGTAGGCAATTACCCTTTCTTATGGAACCTCTTTGCTCTCAATATGATGATATTAGATGTCATTCTTAGGATGGATTGGTTGGTTTAGTATCATGATTTTGTAGACTTCTAATATCATAGGATATAATTTACATCCCCAGAGGGTAGCAGTTATCTACATAAGGGTGAGTGGGATGTTTAGGTTGGTAGAGATGTACCAGAGCATCATAGGATAGATGGAGTGACTACCCAGAATGAAATATCTTCATGGAGGATTAGGGTTTACGAAAATATGATTTCCCTTCATTAGTGGATCATTTTAGGGATTCCTTTATCGATGATTTTTCTAGCTTACCTCCTGAGAGAGAGGTAGAGTTTACAATTGAGCTTGTTCCAAGATTAGCTCTAGTGTCCATTCCTCTATAAAGGATGTCACCTATAGAGCATCAATATCTCAAGTAGTAGTTAGAGTAATTAGAAGAAAAAGGTTTTATATAGACCAATACATCCTCTTGGGGTTATCCTACTCTTTTTATATCATCCCACCTACTTATTTCATGACATTTCATTACATTTTACAAATAGAGGATCGATTAAGCTTAGTGTCTTGGAAATTAGGTATATAATAAATGAAAAAATAAAACATTATTCTAAACCACTTAAAAGGATTCTTAATTTTTTCAGCCTAAGTAAAATTACTCCAACTCATAACCTGGAGATATACATCAAAGAAAGGGGTGAGCATAAATCCCAGTAAGGGAAAACAAGGGAAACAATTTTCATGTGAACTTGTGAGGAATCAATAAGAACACGAAGAATATCATAAAGGCATGATAAAGAGGCATATCATAAATAAAATAACTTTAATAATAACTTGAAAATGTGGATAAAAAATTTAAATTATACATTCATGAACATATCCCCATGGTTCATCTCTAACGTGTTATAAAAATTACCAAGGTTATTCACCAAGGTATCATAAAACTTGTCATCTATAGAGATTAAATTATTTACCCAATGAATTAGAGAAATATCAGGGTTTACCCTTAATATGTATTTATTTTAATTTTATCCACATATTTAATAATAAAAAATTTCATAAATAACCCATAGATCTTAAAATAAATGGGTTTCATATCAAAATCGTGGATTTTAAAAAAGAAATGCTTAAAATCATAATTATTATGTCACTTATAACCCAAGGAAAGAGAATGAGGGTTTCATATATGTAAATTAAAGAACCAAATAGATAATTTTTATGTATTTATGAATAAATATGGAAATTAAAGGGGTTTGAGTATTCACATAAATAAAATAAGATCATTTTTTTTAAAAAGAGAGAGATTTTGAGACGAAAATTCTGCAGCATAACGATTGTGAAATAAGGTTTATAGAAAACATTATAAAAAAGGGGGACAAGGGTCTCCCATTAATAAATGATTCATAATACAGTATATGAATAGAATAAAATTTAAATAAGAACATGGTATGAAAATTTGAAAGACACACCACATAAAAGAGAACTTGAAATGAATAGAGAAGTTGATAATTCCTTTATGGAAATTCAGCATAGTAACGAGTGTACTAAAGGAATCATAGTGGGGATTAATGAGATTGAAAGGAAGATATCATTATTTATAAATCAAATGGATAGTAAGGGGAGTATTTATGAACATATCCCAATCATATGAACAACAAATTAAAAAGAACTATATAAAAAAGAGTCCTTAATAAAAAAGGAGAGTGAAAGATCCCTTACTTGGATGTGTGATCCCAAAGGATTGGTAGAGGCTTATTGGGAGATTTGGGGTGCCTTTGGAGGACTATTGGGAGTAGAGAGAATATTATGTATGAGATTAAAGGAGTTTGAGTGAAGTGTAATGATAGTATGAGTGGGTTTATATAGGAAAGGAGAGAGATTTCTTTATTATTTAGGTTTTGGACACTACAACATAAAATATTCAAATACCCAAACCATACCATGGTTTTTTACCATGGTGTCTATCAAAGGAGAGTGGTTTAAATTATTTTATATGGTTAAGGGACGCACATAATAAAATATTTCCCTTTCTTATGTGGATGTGAGTCACACTTTCAAGGAAATGATTTTAAAATCATAAAATATTTCATAACTCTTGGAGGGTCCACTAAGGCATTATAAAATTAATCAAACAAATATAAAATCACATTATTTTAAAGGTAAAAAATATATTTGTCAAATATATTCTTTTATAATTTTTATTATATCAATATTAGGTCATTATGATGACATAAAACACCCTATATATTTATACGGTATTTAAGTTTTTACTCAAAAATTAGAATGTCTCCGAAAATTATGAAAAATTAACCATTGGATAATTTAGATGTTATGATTCCAAAAATGATATTAATTGTATCTAAATAACATTATAAATATGTGAATTTTCACTTTTAAAATAAAAACCAACCTTTATTGAAATTTGATGGGTTTTGATGAAAATAGTTTTCAAAACTTAATAAAAAATCACATTTGACTTCATAAATATTATATGATAATTTATATTTAATCATAATATTTTATTAAAATATTACTTATTCCAAAAATTCATCAAAATAAATTCATTAATTGATATTAAAAAAATATAATTTCCATTTTTATTGTATAAAAATATAATTCTTATCAAACTGTTTACTTAATCATTTATCATCATTTATAATTAAAAGGAGTGTATTTATAAAACTATTTAATTATAATAACATTTTTAATAAAAAATTAGTTCAATATAATAATTTATATATTTATGAAAAGTACCATTCTTACCCGAAAAAATAAATTTATCTAATTCATTATATTATTAAGAAAAACTAATCTTGGAATGAAAATGATGGAAATAAGAATTTTATTTATACAAAGGTATTTAAAAATAAATGACTAATTCCTAGTTATATAACCCCTTATAACACCCACATAAGACCTAAGGGTAAGGTGTGCAATGGTGATAGACTCTTGGGGTGGGTCGGATAACATCGCTCGAGTGGTAATCTCTATTAGCTTGAACTTCTCCTGTAGGCGATTCTATTCAAGCTTAACATGCTGAAGTTTAGGTTGGACTTGGTCCAAAGAAAAGACCAGTGACACCACCTCCCTCCCAAGCTTCGAAAAATAGGCTTCATATGACCCAAGTCTACTAGATGAGACCATCGACTCTTCTTTCTACATTAACCATTATCATTTCTATTTATAATCACAAATCTTAACATTAAGAGTATAGTTTCCAATGGTCATATTTACCAATGTTAATAATTGACCAATGGTTATATAATGGTTGAACCTAATGGTCTCACAGACTTGATTAATAAAGGGATATAGTTTTTTTGAGTACAAAATAATATAACACACATTTTCTGAAAAAAAAAATATTCAAAAAATTTAGGTCATTACACTTTTCACCAAGAAAGTGGATGGAACCTTACATCTATGCATGGATTACAGGAAGTTGTACCAGGTTATGGTCAAGAACTGGTATCCACTACCTCAAATAGATGATCTATTTGACTAGCTATGAGGATCTAGGGTTTTATCTTAGATCGACCTGATATTAGGTTATCATCAAGTGCGAGTTAGGCCATCAGAAATACCGCGTAAAAATTTCTGTAGCATGAATGGTTTGTATTATTACCTTGTAATGTCGTTCGATCTTATTAATGCACCCACAATTTTCATGGATTTGATGAATAGGGTGTTCGACCCCTATTTGGATTCTTTTGTCATGGTCTTTGTGAAATAAATCTTGGTGTATTATTACACTCATAGAGACCATGCCAATCATCTTGAGATCATCTTGTGTACAATGAGAGAGCGTTAGATTTATTCCAATATTGCTAAGTTCCACTTCTGGATTGAAAAGGTTCACTTCTTGGGTCATTTTATCTCAAAATCAAGCATATCTGTTGACCCGGAAAAGGTTAGTGCTGTAGTTTCTTGGGTACAACCCAAGAACATGTTTGATATATGATGTTTCTTGGGGATGGATAGATATCACATGAATTTCATAAAGGTGTTATCACATCTTGATTCACCTCTTACTGGTCTTACAAAGAAGGGTGTTAAGTTCGTGTGGTTAGAAGTGTACAAGAAATCCATTCAGAAGATGAAAGGGAGGATTGTCTTGACACCTATTCTGACTCTTCTAGAGCCAGTGATAGGATATAGTGTATTCTATGATGCATCAGGCATTATCCTAGGATCAATTCTGATACAAGAGGACAAATTCATTGATTATGGATCTTGATAATTGCGGACTCATAAGAGAAACTACCCGATGCATGACCTTGAGATAACAATAGTTGTCCACACCTTATATTTCTAGAGACACTATCTATTAGTTGAGCGCTTTGTGGTGTACATAGACCAAAAGTGCCTCAAATATATCTTTACGTTGTGTGAATTGAACCTCAAACAATAGATATGGGTCAAATATATACAATAATTTTATTTGGATATTTCCTATATGCTTGGGATAGGCAATGTGGTTGTAAATGCACTAAGTCAGAAAACTCATGCACAAGAAGTCTGAGAAATAAGTGATGAATGGAAGTTAATGGACCTATTCTATGAGCCTCACCTAGAGTTTCATGATAGTCACAAGTAGTCTTATCTATCATGTTTGGTGGTTACCTCTTCCCTTCTTGAGAAGGTAAAGAGTAGATAGTTTTCAAATCCTGAAGGCTTGGTACTCCATGAGAATATATTAGGAGATAACTCACATCTGGATTGGTCTGTAGACATAGATGATATCCTGCGTATCCATGTACATGTTTGTATACCTACAGATATGAGATAGGAGTTTCTTAAATAGTCCCATTCCTCTTAGTGGGTAGTTCATCGAGGGATCTCGAAGATGTATCGAGACATGTGACACCATTATTGGTGGACTGGGATGAAATGTCAGATAACATGCTTTATCACGAGGTATCCCACCAGTCAGTAGGTGAAGGCTGATCACTAGAGACCTGCAATCTTGTTATATCCACTTCTAGCCCCATAATGGAAATGGTAATATTTTTCCATGGACTTTTTAGTCAGTTTTCCTAGATCACCTAGAGGTAGAAACACTTTATGGGTTGTAATTGACAGACTAACGAAAGTATCCCAATTCATTTTTATTCAGGATACTTTCTCAGTTGATGAGTTGGAAAAAATATATGTTTTTGAAATAATACAACTCCATGGGGTCCCTCATACTATCATTTCAGATAGGGATTCTCATTTTACATCACAGTTCTGGTAGGTATTGCAAAAGGATATGGGAACACAGGTGATTCTAATCATAAATTTTCATGCTTAGACCGATGGACAATCAGAATGAACAATAGAGGTTTTAGAGGATATGATTCGAGCATGTATCCTCGATTTCAGTGGTTCTTATGAAAAGAATATCCCTCTCATTGATTTTTCATATAATAATAACTTCCAGGTGATAATTCAGATGGATCTTTTTGAGGCCTTATACGGTAGCCCATTTCATTCACCCTTATATTGGCTAGAGGTAGGTGAGGTAACCCTACTAGGTCCTCATATCGTTCAGGAGACTTAGAAGTGGGTTAAAATAATCAGAAATCATATGACTACTACCCAGTATAGACAAAAATATTATGCTAATCCTCATTGATGACCTCTAGAGTTTGAGGTTGGGGATCATGTTTTCCTACAGGTTTTCCCAGGCTAGGGAATAGATGGTTATAGAAGAAAGGGAAGCTGTCGCCTCATTACGTAGGTCCATTTGGGATCCTAGAAAGAGTTAGAACGGTAGCTTATCGGTTGATACTACCTCAAAGGTACCATGACATGCACAATGTCTTCCATGTTTCATAGCTTCTCTAGTATCATGCAGACCCATCTCATACCTTTGATCCCAAATATGTTGAGTTAGATGTTGATTCTACCTTTGAGGAGTATCCAATATGCATCATTGACCGAGCATGATGGTTCTATGAGGCTGGTCTATCCCTCTAGTACGGGTGATATAGCACCTTGGCTGCATGTAGGATGAGACTTGGGAGTGGGAGGCCGACATACATGCTCAATGGTGAGAATTGTTCTGATATAGTGTTTCTACACCCTTGGAAGGTGAACCCAGGACGAGTTCTTTTAAAGGGGAAAGACTATAAGAAACCGGGTATTCACTCAGGTATAGATCCTATAAATTTTGTTCTAATTCTTTATTTTGGGCCTAATATGAATGCATAATGGGTTAGTGAAGGTCCCAAGGGTGTCCAGGTCTTGATCAAATCCTGTAACCCATCTTTTTGGGAAAACTGGCCATGTTGCACAGTTGGAACACAATTTTCCTAATCGTACAGATGGTCCTTTTTCAAGTTGAACCATATCACACGGTTGGTGCATGGCTGTGTGGCCTAACCATGAAAGTGACCTTTCTTTCCTAGGAACCCATGCATGGTTGACACATAGTTTGGAAAACCATGCGTCTAAACTGCGCACAATATAATTTATGGGTAATTTTACTATTTTTTCCTTTATGATCTAATTAAGCCTCATCATTCCCCCTAATCTGAATTTATATATGATTTATATACTTTTCTTACCTTTTGTATCGCTTTGAAGGACTAATCTAGGGATTGGAATATATCCTTCATTTGGGATCCATTTGAGCTTCTGTTTGTATAATGGCCTGGACCTCTCCGGCCCATTCCTTTGTCAAAAAGAAGGTCACGAAATGTTCTGGAGGGTAAAATGGACTTTTCCCAAACTTTCCAGAATTTTGAAACTACATTCCGTGTAGTGTGAGTACACGCCGTGTACCCCCTCGCCGGGTATACCCCGTGTTGAAGGTCATGTCCTTGTCGTGTGAAATAAGTGGGTACATGCCGTGTGTCCATACTACATGTCGTGTACCACCTTGCCGGGTATACCCCATGTTGAAGTTTGTGTCCTTGCTGTGTGAAATAATGGGTGCACGCCGTGTGTCCAGTACTACACGCCGTGTAGTCCTTCCCCGCGTACGCGTTACCAGTCAATGGTCATATTCCGTGTTTGAGCCGTGTCTTTGCCGTGTGAAATAAATGGGTACATGCTGTGTATCCAGAACTACACACCGTGTAGTCCCTCCCCGCGTATGCATTACCCTCAAACCGTGTGTTGACCAGTCAACGGCCGCGGAGCCGTGTTGGAAGCCGCGTGGAGACCGTGTGAAATAACTGAGTACACGCTATGTACCATAAAGTACATGCTATGTACTTTTTCTTTTCTCACCTATAAAAGGAGGGGTTCCCTCTTCCTTTTCAACTCACTCCTCTCCTCCCCATTCCTCCGAGCAGAGCTCTCCCAAGAGACTCAAAGACTCCTTTTCTTCCATAACTTATTCGTCCGAGCTCCGATTTACGATCCGTCAGCGGCCACGGGATCGTAACGATGAGGCGGAACTTCCTATCTTGGATCCTTTGTCTTTCCTTCGGCCTTTCCTTTTCGACTTCCACCCGAGGAGGTTTTTCAAGGACCCGACAGAAGTGACGGATGCCGACAGACGTCTTCTAAGGTTGATTCGGGGGAGTGTTGCGATCAGAACCTTTTGAGGTAGGGATCTTACCTTCGTCTCTCTAATTTGTGCATCATGCAGGGTGGGTGTTCTCTTTTTTACATGAAACAATTTTGAACCGGTTTAATAAAGATAATAACTGGCTTATATAACGGGGTTGGGAAGTTTGTGATTGTTGTTACTTTATATCCTGTGATATTATGTTTTGAATGAGCTTCTGCCTACTAAAAATCATGGTTGTTGGGGGCCTTTGCTTACATAATTAAATGTTGCCCTCTCCATCTGGATTTTCTTATGGATGGAAACTTTGTGGAATGTGGAAATCAGTTAATCACATAAAGTTGACTGTTTAAAATCTGGAACCCTTGTGTGATCACCCCGGTTAAAAAAATGGAATAATGAACATGTGGGTTTTGGTTTGGTTACTGGTGTGTGAAAGAGAGGGGTGAATCTCGGGTTGTTACGAATAGAATAGGCAGTAGGGCTACGATAAATGATGTTAAAGGGACGATGATGTGGAACGAACCTTGTTTTGTGGGTTGTTGTGGATAGGGTGGGCAGCGGGGCTGCGATAAATGGTATTAAAGGGATAATGATGTATAGTGCAGATGTGGTTATGGTGGTTGGCAGTGGGGCTGCAGGGATGGGTTGGAATGTGAACGAACTATGAGATGTGAATAATAAATAAAAAGTGGAAGAGTTAATGAATGGTGGGGCATGGTAATGGAACGAGATTAATAATCAATGGGTTGGTTGGTTGATAAGAGGTACTTGGTTGTGTTGCTTGTGTTTTTATAACTTGATTTGTGGATGGCAGGGATATGTTTTACGAATGATCGATGCGGTAGGTTGTGGATAGTTTCCTAGTAGTTAAGGAACTAATTAAACTAATTCTGATGAAATGTGAAAACCTAAATGGGGTTGGGGTTGTTTGTTGTATGCATGCTTCGTAGCAGCAGTGCTGAGGCACGTGCTCAATTTCTCTGTTTAGAAGCCATAGGTTGGGTTGTGTGTTTGGTATAATTATATATATCTATATCTTTTGTGTTTTATCGCACCCCACCCATGTTGAGCACTTAGTGCTGAACACTCCCATTTCATGGGAGAGGGTGTTTTCCCTTAGTTACTAGCTCCTTCCTGCTCCTTCTTCCCCTAGTCTGTGATGGATTAAAGCGACCTTACACCTAAGACTCTTCGGGTAGGTTTCGATTGGGGTGGATTTAGTCCAAGACTCTTCGGGCAGGTTCTACTATTTCCCAAGAATCTTCGGGATGAGGCCCAGGTGTGTGCGGGCGAGATACATGGTTGTGAGGCCCAGGTGTGTGCGGGCGAGATACGTGGTTGTGAGGCCCAGGTGTGTGCGGGCGGGATATGTGGTTGTGAGGCCCAGGTGTGTGCGGGCGGGATACATGGTTGTGAGGCCCAGGTGTGTGCGGGCGGGATACGTGGTTGTGAGGCCCAGGTGTGTGTGGCCAGGATACGTGGTTGTGAGGCCCAGGTGTGTGGGCGGGATACGTGGTTGTGATGCCCAAGTGTGTGTGGGCGGGATACGTGGTTGTGAGGCCCAGGTGTGTGTGGGCGGGGAGAGTGTGGAAGCGTCAGGACGTTCACTGTTAGGAAGAGTAGCTAACTAAAGGGAAATGGTGCGGGGTACCCAATACTCTTGTTCTTATATACTACTACCTGTTGTGATTGTGTTTTGGTGGGTGTGGCTGGTGAGGTCGGGTGGATAGAATTCCTTACTAGGTTTCTTTTGTTGTTCTCACGGGACATTAGGATGTCTCCCCACTTGTGCACGAGATCTTTAGGTTTCCCTACCGAGTATACTTGTATGTTCACCCTACGTTTACTTTCAGGTTTCCAGAAGGAATACCAGGGCCGTGCGGGACCCTACTAGTCGGACAGTTGGAGTTGTTGCTGTTGTTGTACACTTGTTTCTTTTGGTATTGTACTTTGAGCTTTTTTGTACTTGCACCTTGTTATAAAATTTTTTAAACATGCATGTGGGCTTGGTTTGGGTTTATTTCTATACACTTGTTCTTTTCCTTTTTGGTGCTTGACTTGTCCTATTTCCTGATCTTAAAATAATAAAAGGATAATGCCTCCCATATTTGTGAAAACTCATACCCTTGGTGCTAGTCGCCAACCCGGGGCCTACTGGAGGTGGGACTTGGGGGTCACTATCTCCCTTTCACCATTACCAGATCAGGAGGGGCATCTTTGGTGGGAGGGGGTCATGACAGAATGGTATCAGAGGTAATGGTTGAGAGATAGGATGGAGTATGGAGTTAGGCACAATGATGATTGCATGGGATGGTAGGGTGACAATGTTAGTTAATCTTGGTGCGTGACATAGGCCAGGGAAGACCGGTTAGGACACAATATTTTAGGGCCCCCCATGATCCGATGTAAGGACTCTGAGCCTACTGAACAACCAAGTGAGACTACATTGATTGTAGGGTAGAGACCCTAGGGAAGGTACATGCATCATCATGATTGTGTTTTACTTGATTTGGGTGTTATGGGAAAGAAATTGAAATAAAATGATAAAATAAAACCATGAGTTTTCCTTACTACTTGGGCTTAGGCGATCCTTGTTTACCGTATAGCTATGGCACCTAGACGTTGTCCCCGGGTGGCTCAGACGGCCGAGGCCCAGCAGATTCAGGCGGTCGATCAGTTGAGGATTGACCGAGAGGAGGAAGATAGCCAGTGGCAGAAGACTCTCCGTCCTTTTCACCGGCAGACCCTCAAGTAGTACGAGTGTAGTACTTCGGATATGGAGATGGAGAGGTGGCTTGGGGAGCTAGGGATAGCTTTTACCTTGATCCGTGCTCCGAGGGAGTACTGGGTTCCCCTAGCAGTCAGTCAGCTGAGAGGTGCGGCGCGACAGTGGTGGACGCTCTACCTTGGAGAGAGGATAGAGGCAGAGGTTTCATGGGCTGACTTTGAGAAGGAATTCTGAGAGGAATTACTTTCTTCCATGATCAAGGTGGAGAAGTGGCAGGAGTTACTCTCCCTTCAGCAGGGGAGTATGTTAGTACGAGAGCTGGGGATCAAGTTCAAGGATCTCCTACGCTTTTCCCTAGATCTCTTTCTGGATGAGGAGTCTTGGGAGAGATGTTTGGAGGAGGCGCTTCGTACTTCGCTCTAGTATGTTGTCACCCTCTTCACCCTTCCGACGTAATTGGAGGTACAGAAGAAGGTAGAGGTTGTAGATAGGATGCACTCGCTGGGAGGTGCACCCCGAGAGGGGATCCAGCTGGGCTCGTCGAAGGGGAAGGCAGTCAGCAGCAGGTCTCCTTCGAAGGGACCTTCCAGGTTTAGGCCAGTGGGGACCAGTCCCCAGCAGTTCCAGTTCAGATCTTCGGGTCCCCATCCCTTTTTCACGAGCCCAGGACCGAGGTGTTTTTCTTGTGGAGGTTTCGGGCATGTTCAGAGTCGGTGCCCGACCCAAGCTCAGTACGGTGGAGGTGGGCAGGTTCAGCGCCCACCTCAGCAGCACCAGTTTCCAGCGAGGCCCTTCCAGTAGTAGCAGGACCATGCTCCTCCAAGGGAAGACTTTGAGGGAGGAGGCCGACCTCAGGCTGCCCCTCAGGGACCTCGACTAGGGTGTGGTCGGGGAGGTGGAAGACATCAAAGAGGAAGAGGAGCTGGGCGTGGACAGTTGCACGCAACAGAGTTGACAGCTCCGGCAGGACCAGAGGTGGTGCGAGGTATGATTTTTTTGTTCAGCACTCTTGTTTCTACTTTGTTTGATTCGGGAGATTCACACTCCTTTTTTGCACCTGGTCTAGCCCATGCTTTGGGACTAGACGTAGAGAGAATTTACGTACCACTGGTGCTAAGTACACCATTTGGAGGCTAGACCCGCGTATCTTGTGTTTTCCGAGTATGTGGACTGACGTTAGGACCACATCGATCTATTGGGGACCTTCTTCTGTTACATATGTAGCCATACGATGTCATCCTAGGCATCGACTAGTTGTTTTCTGTTAGTGCCGTTATCGACTGCTTCCGGAGAAGAGTCATGTTCTCTAACATGGATGGGCAGCGGGTATCTTTTGTTGGCGAGAGGAGCTATCAGGTGGGAAGCCGGCATGTGAAGCCTCTCCTTTCCTTGTTAGGCAGGTTATCAGTTGTTCCAGCTAATACAGAGATGATGGATGTCCCGGAAGTTGTTGGGGAGTTCCTCAATGTTTTTCCTGAGGAGGTTGTGACTCTACCCCCCCGACGTGACGTTGAGTTCGGGATAGACTTACAGCCTGGTGCCCGTCCGATTTCGATGGCCCCTTATCGGATGGCACCTTCAGAGTTGTAGGAGTTGCGGATTCAGATTGATGATCTGATGGAGAAAGGTTTTGTTCGACCCAGCGTATCACCATGGGGTGCTCCAGTTTTGTTCGTGAAGAAGGAAAATGGTGGTCTCAGACTATGCATAGACTACCGAAGGTTGAACCAGGTAACGGTCAAGAACCGTTACCCCCTTCCAAGGATAGATGATCTCTTCGACCAACTGAGGGGTGCATGTTGGTTTTCTAAGATTGATCTACGATCTGGATATCATCAGATGAGGGTAAAGGACAATGACATCTCGAAGACGGCCTTCAGGTGCAGGTATGGGCACTTAGAATTTGTAGTGATGCCGTTTGGAGTTACGAATGCACCAGCTGTGTTCATGGGACTTATGAAATTTGTCTTCCGAGAGTTTCTAGACCGATTCATTGTTGTGTTTATCGATGAAATCCTGATCTACTAAAGATCATAGGAGGAGCACGTTGAGCATCTCAGGGCAGTCTTAGAAGTCCTTCGACACCACCAGCTTTACGGGAAATTGTCGAAGTGTAAGTTATTGACACAAGAAGTACACTTCCTTGGGAACGTGGTGTCTCAGCATGGAGTGTCAGTGGACCCGTCGAAGGTGGAGGCATTTGTTTCTTTGGTGTCACCCAAGAGCGTGGCAGAAGTTCATAGTTTCCTGGGGTTGGCCGGTTACTATCGCAGGTTCGTTTCAGACTTCTCTCGAGTTGCTGCTCCATTGTCATCTTTGACTAGGAATAAACAGGTCTTCCTATGGATCGAGCAATGCCATAAGGCTTTCGACTACCTGAAGGAGAAGTTGGTCAGTTCTCCCGTACTCAGGTCGCCAGAGGAAGGGTTGTTGTATGAGGTGTTTTTTGATGCTTCTGGCCTTGGTCTGGGGTGTGTGCTGATGCAGAAGAAGGGAGTGATCTGTTATGGATCTAGGTAGTTACTCCCTCATGAGCGTAACTATTCCACCAATGACCTAGAGCTTGCAGTAGTAGTGTTCACACTGAAGTTTTGGCGACATTACCTCTTTGGGGAGCTCTTTGTGGTCTTCTCAGATCACAAGAGCCTGCGTTATATCTTCTCCTAACGTGACCTGAACCTGCGGCAGCGGATATGGGTCGAGTTTCTCCAAGACTATGACTTTGAGATATCTTACACTGAAGGTAAGGGCAACATTGTGGCTGATGCCCTAAGCCGGAAGTCACATAAGGAAGTGGTTCAGGAATCCACTGATGCTTGGAAAGCGATGGGAGAGTTGGCCGCCTTGCACTTGGATGCCAGTGTAGAAGGTGTTAGAGGCTGTTTGTTTCATATGACGGTGTAGTCCTCCTTGTTGCAGTAGGTGGAAGAGTCTCAGTGGGGGGACTCCGAGGAAGAAGTGATGGTAGACCGTGTCGATCAAGAGAACACTCCAGAAGGATGGTCAGAGGACAACCGACATCGGATGCTTTTCCATGGAAGGTTGTTTGTCTCGGAGACAATGCGTGAGCGAGTTCTCTGTGAGTTCCATAGCTCATCCTTAGCGGTACATCTAGGAGTTTCAAAAATGTACCAAGGCATGAGGGAACAGTTTTGGTGGCCCGGGGTGAAATGGGTAGTGGCGGAATTTGTGGCTAAATTCCTAGTGTGTCAGAAAGTGAAGGATGAACACCGTGTTCCCAGTGGTTTGTTGCATCCTTTAGATGTACCTGAGTGGAAGTGGGATGACATCTCAATGGACTTCGTCACAGGACTACCCAGAGATCAGGGTGGTTATGATGCTATCTGGGTAGTGGTGGATCGACTGACGAAATCATCTCACTTTTTAGTAATTAAGGAGTCAGGCCCGGTGAGTACCTTAGCACAGAGGTATGTAGACGAGGTGGTGCGTTTTCATGGAGTCCAGAAGACTATCGTCTCAGATAGGGATACTCGGTTTACCTCACAAGTATGGAGGGGGTTACAACATGATTTTGGCACCCAGCTACGCCTTAGCACGACTTTCCACCCCCAGACTGATGGGCAGACAGAGCGGACTATCCAAACGTTGGAGGACATGCTGCGATCATGCATTCTAGATTTCGGAGGATCATGGGTATGACACTTGACTTTAGTAGAGTTTTACTACAACAACAGCTTCCACTCTACTATTGGAATGGCCCCATTTGAGGCTTTGTATGGAAGACCATTTCGTTCACCCATTTGCTGGGCAGAGGTTGGTTAGACAGGTGATCTTGGGCCAGAGGTAGTGTAGAGCACCATAGAGAAAGTCCAGCTTGTACATGAGAGGATGAAAGCGGCCCAGGACCGACAAAAGTCTTATGATGATCATCGAAGGAGGCCCTTGGAGTTCGAGGTGGGAGATCATGTGTTCTTGAAGGTTTCCCCTCGACGGGGGCATCAGAGGTTTGGGAAGGGGAGTAAGCTCTCACCTAGGTTCATCAGACCTTTTGTGGTGCTGAGGCGAGTCAGCGAGGTGGCATATCAGCTGGCCCTGTCACCTCAGTTGGAGAAGGTTCATGATGTCTTCCACGTCTCCCAGCTTCATCGGTACTTACACGACGACTCTGACGTTATCGACTGGGGAGAGTTAGATATGGGAGACAACGCGACCTTCGATGAACGAGCAGTCAGAATAGAGGATTGTAAAGAGAAGGTTCTCTGTGGATGAACCATTCTATTGGTTCGTGTGTTGTGGAGGCATGGAGGCCTCGAGGAGAGCACTTGGGAGTAGGAGACCCAGATTCACGCTCAGTACCCGAAGTTGTTTTGACTTGTGTTTTCCCTTGTTCTGCTGAGCTTTGTGTTGATGTTGTACTTTGTACCTTTCATATATGGAATGATTGGCTTGTCGGTTGTGAGACCTTTTGTTTCCTTGTTCCCTGGTAATGTGTAACATGTCCGGATGTGTGGGGAAAGGGAAAAACCTGATTCTTAATCGGGACACATTAATGAGGATGCGATTAAACCCATGCAGGTGAGTTAGTGCCGCCTAAAGCGGATAATATCTCGACATAGGAGGGGTAATTCCTAACACCTATGATTAGGGTTGTTGGTTGGGTTCCTCTAATAACGAGAACCCTAAGAGGTATCTTGTTGGGTTCCTATGGGTTGGTTTTTGAATTATCAGGGATGAGAATGTTTTAAGTGGTATCTGATGTAATGGCCTGGACCTCTCCGGCCCATTCCATTGTCAAAAAGAAGGTCACAAAATGTTCTGGAGGGTAAAATAGACTTTTCCCACACTTTCCAGAATTTTGAAACTACACGCCGTGTAGTGTGAGTACACGCCGTATACCCCCTCGCTGGGTATACCCAATGTTGAAGGCCGTGTCCTTGCCGTGTGAAATAAGTGGGTACACGGCATGTGTCCATACTACATGTCGTGTACCACCTTTCCGGGTATACCCTGTGTTGAAGACCGTGTCCTTGCTGTGTGAAATAATGGGTTCACGCCGTGTGTCCAGTACTACACGCCGGGTAGTCCTACCCCGCATAAGTGTTAGCAGTCAATAGCCGTATGCCGTGTTTGAGCCGTGTCTTTGCCGTGTGAAATAAATGGGTACACGCTGTGTATCCAGAACTACACACCGTGTAGTCCCTCCCTGTGTATACGTTACCCTCAAACCGTGTGTTGACCAGTCAACGGACGCGGAGCCGTGTTGGAAGCCGCATGGAGACCATGTGAAATAACAGAGTACACGCCGTGTACCATAAATTACACGTTGTGTACTTTTTATTTTCTTGCCTATAAAATTAGGGGCCCCCTCCTCCTTTTCAACTCACTCCTCTCCTCCCCATTCCTCTAAGCAGAGCACTCCCAAGAGACTCGAAGGATCCTTTTCTTCCATAACTTCTTCGTCCGAGCTCCGATTTACGATCTGTCAGCGGCCACAAGATCGTAACGACGAGGCGGAAATTCCGAGCTTGGATCCGTTATCTTTCCTTTGGCCTTTCCTTTCCAACTTCCACCCGAGGAGGTTTTTCCGGGACCCGACAGAAGTGACGGACGCCGACAGACGTCTTCTAAGGTTGATCCGGGGGAGCGTTGAGATCAGAAACTGTTGAGGTAGGGATCTTACCTTCGTCTTTATAATTTGTGAATCATGTGGGGTGGGTATTCTATTGTTTATGTGAAACACTTTTGAACCAATTTAATAAAGATAATAACTAGGTTATATAATGGGGTTGGGAAGTTTGTGATTGCTGTTACTTTATATCTTGTGATATTATGTTGTGAATGAGCTTCTGACTACTAAAAATCATAGTCATTGGGGGCCTTTGCTTATGCAATTAAATGTTCCCCTATCCTTTTGTATTTTCTTATGGATGGAAACTTTGTGGAATGTGGAAATCGGTTAATCACGTAAAGTTGAATCTTTAAAATCTGGAACCCTTGTGTGATCACCCCGGTTAAACAAAATGGAATAATGAACATGTGGGTTTTGGTTTGGTTACTATTGTGTGAAAGGGAGGGGTGAATCTCGGGTTGTTATGAATAGAACAGGCAGCAGGGCTATGGTAAATGATGTTAAAGGGGTGATGATGTGGCACGAACTTTGTTTTGTGGGTTGTTGTGGATTGGGTGGGCAGCGGGGCTGCGATAAATGGCATTAAAGGGATAATGATGTACGGTGCAGATGTGGTTATGGTGGTTGGTAGTGGGGATTCAAATATGGGTTGGAATGTGAAAGAAATATGGGATGTGAATAATAAATAAAAAGTGGAAGAGTTAATGAATGGTGGGGCATGGTAATGGAACGAGATTAATAATCAATGGGTTGGATGGCTGATAAGAGGGACTTGGTTGTGTTGCTTGTGTTTTTCTAACTTGACTTGTGTATGGAAGGGATATGTTTTACGAACGATTGATGTGGTTGGTTGTGGATAGTTGCCCAGTAGTTAAGGAACTAAATAAACTAATTCTGCTGAAACGTGAAAACCTAAATGGGGTTGGGGTTGTTTGTTGTATGCATGCTTCGTAGTAGCAGTGCCGAGGCACGTGCTCAATTTCTCTGTTTAGAAGCCATAGGTTGGGCTGTGTGTTTGGTATACTTATATATATATGTATCTTTTGTGTTTTATCACACCCCACCCATGTTGAGCACTTAGTGTCGAACACTCCCATTTCATGGGAGAGGGTGTTTTCCCATAGTTACTAGCTCCTTCCTGCTCCTTCTCCCCTGGGCTGTGATGGCTTGAGGTGACCTCACACCTAAGACTCTTCAGGTAGGTTTTGATTGGGGTGGCTTTAGCCTAAGACTCTTCGAGTAGGCTCTAATGTTTCCCAAGAATCTTCGGGATGAGGCCCAGGTGTGTGCGGATGGGATACATGGTTGTGAGGCCCAGGTGTGTGCGGGCGGGATACGTGGTTGTGAGGCCCAGGTGTGTGCGGGCATGATACGTGGTTGTGAGGCCCAGGTGTGTGCGGGCGGGATGCGTGGTTGTGAGGCCCAGGTGTGTGAGGGCGGGATACGTGGTTGTGAGGCCCAGTTGTGTGCGGGCGGGATACGTGGTTGTGAGGCCCAGGTATGTGCAGGCGGGGAGAGTGTGGCAGCGTCAGGACGTTCGCCATTAGGAAGAGCAGCTAACTAAAGGAAAATGGTGCGGGGTACCCAATACTCTTGTTATTATATACTACTACCTGTTGTGATTGTGTTTTGGTGAGTGTGGCTGGTGAGGTCAGGTGGATAGAATTCCTTGCTAGGTTTCTTCTGTTGTTCTCACGAGACATTAGGATGTCTCCCCACTAGTGCACGAGAACTTTAGGTTTCCCTACTGAGTATACTTGTATGCTCACCCTACATTTACTTTCAGGTTTCCAGGAGGACTACCAGGGCCGTGCGGGACCCTACTAGTCGGACAGTTGGAGTTGTTGCTATTGTTGTACACTTGTTTCTTTTGGTATTGTACTTTTAGCTTTCTTGTACTTGCACCTTGTTATAAAATTTTTTAAACATGCACATGGTCTTGGTTTGGGTTTATTTCTATACACTTGTTCTTTTCCTTTTTGGTGGTTGACTTTTCATATTTCCCAATCTTAAAATAATAAAAGGGTAATGCCTCCCATATTTGTAAAAACTCATACCCTTGGTGCTAGTCGCCAACCTGGGGCCTACTGGAGGTGGGACTCGGGGGTCACTATCTCCCTTTCACCATTTCCAGCTCAGGAGGGGCATCTTTGGTGGGAGGGGTCGTGACAGTTTGTCATGTGGGATGCACAACAGTAAGTACTCGAGTCGTTTTTAGCCATTATTCTCCTCTTTTTCTCTCGACCTAGTTATGGAGGTGTGATAGTTTTTTACTTTTTCTCAGATCTACTCTGTTATAAGATGAATTGGAGGATAATATTAGAGTAGAAGGATCGTAAAACCCTAAGGTGGGTGGTCTACAACTCATTCCTCAAGTTCATTGATTTTAAAATTATTGGGTGGGGCCCACCGATTTCATCGGCTATCGTTTAATGAATTTATATGACATGATTATAATCATTAAAACTATATGGTTATTCCCTTTATATATATGTGATTAATTATTGGTGGTTATTCCCACAACACCATCCACCACATATAGGATTTTATGACCTAATTGGTTATTTTGTATTTGACACGTTTGAGACACTATTCGAGTGTGACATGTCTTGACCCTTCTAAGGGTAATCTATTCTATATTAAATGGATTTATTTATATTATGAATTGTATAATGGAAAGTACCATGTATGTTAACCAGTTTACCTACCTAAGGTAAGTGCTTAAAATTGATAATTAATTGTGAAAGGGAAATTGGAAAGTATACTAAGTATATGAATTGACCGGATTAAATTTGAATGATTAATATGTTTCATGTATGTAGCACCACTTAACACATTAATGGAAGGTAGTAGAATGAACCTTACTTATTGAATATTCCTTAAATGGGATTAATAAAGGTCGCATGCTACTTGGACTTGTCACACTAATGAAAGGAAAGTCTTGAACCAAATGGACTTATTGATTAATTATGACTTGATTAAAAGGTTTCTTTCTACATGAACATATCACACTAATGAAAGGAAAGGCTTGAACCAAATTAAATATTACATGAATTCATAATTAAAAAGGAATGAACTTACTCGAGATCACCTTTGATTCATATCGGGGAATGCATTGAGCACTCAGGAACCCCATTCCGATTCAAGTATATGACTTGCTTAGGTTGAGACCCACCTAGATCCCAATCCTTATCTATTCTTGGATGCTCGGTATGACACTGTAGGATACCTCACATAGTATTACAGGATTCCTTGGATACACTCCTTGGACCCATCATTGAAAAGTATGTGACATAGTTAAAGACCATCAGGCCCAGTCTTTGCTAAGCTCCATTTACCTTGTATGAACTCCTTGGACTTAGTAGGCATCTTATTATAGAATGACTTGGACTATGCTCCTTGGATTACACTCTTACCCTTAGCCAGGATATAATTATTACTGAGTTGGTTACCCTTGAGGTATACCTTTCCTTGTTTATTACCTTGAAACTTCCATATTAAAGGTCATTACATGTTTTCTTGTCATAAATTGAAACCTTCACTATTTTTAACATGTTACTTATTTATAAACTAGTAATAATCAATTAATGGACTATTTATGTTTAGAAGCCAACCGAGGGATGAAGCAGGTACTTTGGTATTTAGTTACATTAGGCTGCTTTACTTTATATATTCATGCTTGCACACTGTTACATTTCCATTACACATGCCAAATATTATAGACACCATTGGTGGTGGCCCCTTGAGATTTATCTTACACCCTTACTGGGCACCATTTGGTACTCGAGAAAGATTACATGAACACAGGTGTTGATAAAGGGGAGCATACAACTTAGAACACTTTATTGTATACTGTTTAGGATGGAGGTTGATAGCAGATGATTGAGATGGAGCTTGGGGTTCTTGGGACAGTCTTTTTATTTCCTTTATACTTTTGTGGAACATGTTATTCCTGCTGTCTTGTCTCCATGTTTTCCAGTTTTTCTAGATACATGATATATCATCATCAGTTGTTGTAAGTTATTATAGTTATTATAGTTATTGTTATTCTTGTTTACTTCTAATTCTTTTTCTATTTAATACAATTTATATTTATCCTCTATGTTACACTCTGGTAGTGAGGGAATAGTCTCCCCATGGACACACCCTATGTCCTCACTACTAGTCGACAACCTCTATCATTCAGGGACATGTGCTTGAGGCCATGTGGCCCATCGGGCTTATGGAACCTATTAAGTGGAATCTGGTTCTGGGACATCAAATTTTTTTTGGAACATAATAATTGATTCAAATTCAATTACCTTAATAATTTTATAATTGTTTCATTTAATTTTCTATTAATTAAATAAAGGATCAGTTGGTGTTGCATAAACATTTAAGGTAATTATTTCATCACTAAAAAATAGAAATAAATTATAATGAAAAGAAAATCATTTATATTTCAAATAAAACTTTTATAACTAAGCATATCTTCTATTTATCCCCATTTCAAAAATTTAGGTATTATAAAAAAAGAGAATAATATTTTTGATCTTTCTTTACATAAAATAATATAAAGGTGAAAATCAAAGAAATATGTCACCAAGTTGCCATATTTTCAAAAATTAGATGGAAATGGATGAAATAAACTCATTAAATAGGATTAATTCAAGTTTTATAGTCATTTTTTAGTCTTTATAATATTATTTTAAACCTTAATTACCATATTTACCCTTATAGTGGTGATGATTAATTACTATAGTTACTATTCATGATAAAAAGAATAAAAGGAAACTATTTAAAAAATTTGGACCTCATAATTCCAAATTTGGAATCCATTTTTCAAGATTCAATTTCTATAATTGGAGAACATTAATTTAAGATGAAAACAAAAAACTCAATGAAAAATAGTTTTTCAAAAAAAATCCTTTTTAAGCATGAAAATGTTTTTATATCAAATTAAACCATAAAATTGATTAAAATGAAGTTAATTGAGTTATTAATAATTCAATAGAACTAATTTCAGTTTTAAAATATTTTAAAATAGAATTTAACTTTTTAAATTATTGAAACAAAAATATAGTTTTCAATGAAAATCAGTATTTTTCACTATTTAATATAAAATTGATATTTTAGGTAAAATCCAAAAATTTTACTCTAAGATAATTATAACATGATGATTTCAAAATTATATCCTTTTTATCAAATGAAATTTCAAAAATTTCCAATAATTAATTATAATATTTCCTCATAAAAAAAATTATTTTTTTAAAGAAAATGTATTTATGAAGAATAAAATAACTTTGCTAAAAATTGAGTGCTTATTTCATAAGAATTAATCAATACATTTATATTTATCAGGATCTTTATGTATATTTCATAATATGTTTAATAATATTCATACCCACCTATTCAAAAACTATGTTATAATGACCATATTTAAATAATAATATTTCATGGTTTGTTTTAGCTCATTGTTGTGTATCCTATATACTATTGAACATAGTACTATTTTAAAATATTAGGGCGTTAAATTAAACACACTTAATAAAATATGTCCTAGTAATTTGAACTTGATATTGGGCATCAAGGTTTTTAAATCTAAAAATACCTTTATTGAAACCCCACATCATAAAAAGGGTTAATAAAACTTCCTCTTGAAAAGAGGGAAAAGGAAATATAAAGGTCATCACATAACTATGTTTCCAAATATGAGAAAATTAGTGGGAATTGAAAATATGGATATATAGAAAAACATAACGTCCAAATAATCATGGAATTTGATATATAACATTGATCATAAGAAAATTAATGATATTGAGAAAGTCAATGACCATAAAACCATAAACCAATGAGGTGTGAAAAAAAGACCACCGATTCATTAAAAATAAAGGAAATTGGATAAATTTTTTGTTTCAAGATATTTTTCCTAGATTTGATGAATCAATTTACTATATAGAATAATAAAGAAAAGGATAAATACTTACTTGACAAGTATAATTTCATCCTTTAATAAATTTCAACCACAATTTCATCTTTCTCTTCAAACGATGAGTATTAAAGATTAATTTTTCATCCCTGAAGAACTAAAATTAACTTATAATGGATCAAATAATCCAAAAAGGGATAAAAATCCATTCCTCCCATCTTAATACATTAACTAAATCCAAAATGGTTTACACTAGAAAATTCTTAAAATGAATAAACCATCATTTGAATAAATACAATATTAATCACCAAAGACTTAGTAACAACATCCAAATCTCAACTTAGATTATTCAATAAATAAATAACCTTAAAATTATTCAAAATATTCTAGACTAAGATTGAAACCCAAAGATTAGAATGATTTTATCACATATTCTTCCTGGATAAATTTAATATTTATCTCTAAATAACATCAATCAATCTTAATGTATCATACCAAAAATTTATATTCCCTAATATTATAATCTATAAGATATGATAATAATTTCCATAAATAAACTAAATCACCTCAAAGACACATTAAAATCATTTATGCTTCCAAAATACAATTCAAACTTTATTCCTAAAATAAAATCCCATAATTTTATGATTACCTTAATTATGTAAGGTTCCCAAAATAATGAAATTATTCCAAAATATCATTAGCCACCTTAAAATACCATCACTTAAAACCTCAAAAAGGGTCTTTATTCCTTTGTAATTATGATCAAACTTAAACATATAAACACACTATGGTATCGATACATATCATGTTAGCCTCACATGAAGACATATATGCTTCCAAAAGTCACATAATATTTATTAACCATAGACTATTGAATATATTACATAAATCCAAAAAATAAAATAAACTTATTCAAAGATGACCTAAATCACCTTTTCATCAAATCACTAACCAATTTAAATTTTACCAATACTATCTCATTTACTTAATCAATGTCAACCATTTCTTTATCCCAAATAAATATTATTAACTCAAGAACAAGCATATATTAAGGGTTATGTTTTCCTTAATCATGTTTTTTTTAAAATATCACCTTAACACCAAATCATATTTCTTAGTTATTAGTACCATTCAACATATGTTTTCAAATCCTTAAATAATTTTTTTTGTGAAACAATCCTTAAATATTTCATAGTTATAATAACCAAAATACCTTTAATAAAAATACTTATAAAACATAATTCTTGAATCCTAATAAATAAATACTTTAATAATTTAGCTTAAAAGATTGATAGAACATAGGTCCTTCCTTTTTATAGGTGTTAACCTTTAGAAGAGGGAATTGACTCATATAATATCCAATTTCCCCACATCTAAGGAAAAAAAACTATAAATGGATATCTAGTAAGAATTTTTTATCTCTCTATTAAAATCCTAATTTTTTATTATTAATTCATTGATATATGATATTATTTTACACACACAAAACATTATTATATTAATTTTAGATATTATACTAGGTTTATCTTTACAAATTTTTTACATGAGAAAAATTGATCAATTTTTCCTCAATAGATTCCACCCCTTGAGATCTTAGAAAAATACACCCTTCTCTTCTTTGGTGTGTATAAGAGTCACATTTATTAATCATATATCATGATAATTGATTAGAAATAATCACAATATCTTTCACTTAAGTCATTATCCCATTTGGTTGCTCAAAATAACTGTATTTCCCATCACATTTCTCATTAACATCATTACTCTGAGTTATAGCCATTAACTAAAACCAAAAATCATGGTGTGACTAATAATAATCATAATTATGAAAAATAATTTATAATATTTCTAAATCATGACTCCTTATTTTCAATCTATGACACCATAGGTTTAACATATTTCATCCATGATCATAATATATTCAAATTCATCATAGTGGTTTATAAAGAAAATATGAATTAACCCAATCATATCCCCCAGGTGTGTAAAACTAGGTGCACAGTAAGAGAACACTCACTATGAACAAGAATTATGGATGAGATATACTCAACCAACCATTTTTAGTATTATTACTTCTAGATACATTAGTGCCAAAACCACATCCACTTGTAGTATCAAGAAATGGATTAATTATTAGGAAAACCGCATAATATCTATCTTACAAAAACATTAGGATGTTATCCTATACTTAGGATTAACCTCAAGATTTTCACCAAAGGCATCTAATCTTAATCTCTAAAGTTTTCGAAACCTTTAATCTAAAACCAACTATAAGGACCCAACCATAAAAATTACATAATATTGATTTTTCAGTCAGAAAATCATTTTCTTATATTTGAGTTTCTTTATAGTTTATATATTTATATAATTAGACCATCACCCTTACATAAATAAATATTACATCACAAAGTAGAAACCTCTACTTAATATCAAGTTTTCCTACAAAAAAACTATTATTATATAATAAGTTTCAATTTTATAAAATATCCTCATAATTTTCATATTTACCTAATCCATGTCCCTAATAATCACTAAAACCCTGTGAGAAACATATTATAATACGGGATGAGCACAAAAATATCAGTAAGGGAAATATAAAAATAAATAAATAAACATGTTAGTTCATGAATACTTATAAAATATTTTTCTTTTTAAAAATTAAATTTGGGCTCAAAATAAAAATTTTATTACCCAATAAATAAAATTTTCTTCCCAAAGATTTTCATAAAATATTTTATAAGAAATATTAAGGGAAAAATAGAACACATAAAGGTTACTTTTCAATCATGAAAAAACTATGAATTTCTTTCAAAAAAATATACATTTCACCCTTATGAAGTAACATATACCTTTCTTTAAGAAAAATCTCATGAGTAATCACATGGAAGCATAAAATAAAGAACATGACATTATAAGATCATGAAAACATAGGGAATATGGTAGAAAAAAAACATCACATAATCATAATTTAAGGATAATTTCTATGAAAACATCACATGGTGGATAGAGTCCCATCCTATATTAGGTTTACTCCCTAATCCCATAAATAACGTCTCATAAGGCAAAAACATTACCCAATGAATTTGATGACTATTTGGATGCACCCATAAAAGCATGTATATGATTATGTGTGCCAAAAAATGAAATAAATCATAAGGAATAAATATAATAATTACCCATATAAATATATATGTTTCATAATCTTTTATCATATCATAATCAAATGGGACTTCAAAAATAATACATTTTAGAAATGAACATAAGGCATGTATTAATTCTTCAAAGGAAGGGAGAACAAGGAAGGTATATATATGATAGAAATATATATATATATATATATAAATTATAAAAATTACATAACATTAAAGATATATAAAGTGAGTTAGATAAATAATGCTCATAACCTGAATAAAAATGGGAGTTCATAGAGATCCCTGACACTAATAAGAAAAATACTTCCAGATATAAAAATATATATTCCATTTAAAACCATTTTTGAAAATACTTAGAAAAAAATAAAGCAAGGTTTTTATTTTAAGAAAAAAAGAATTATTATAAAGAAATCCAAATATCAAATAATGGTTGTGGTGATGAGAAAATTCTATGATGCCATATGCATTAAAATAAAAAATTCTTTTTGTCTTTTGTAAATAAAGTTAACATGTTCCATAAAAATATTACTTTTTGAAAAACTTTGAAAGAGAAATAAAATTTAATTTATAATTATTTTATGTCCGTATAAATAAATCCTTAAAATAATTTTAATAATATGGTCATAAAAGAAAAATATTTTAAAAAAATGTTTAAAACATTTAAAACTTGGTTTTTAAAGTAAAGTATCCCTTACCTTGAGTTTGAATCGTCATATATATTCATTTTCTTCCAGAATAAAAAATTATTATAATTATATAATTTAATAATAACCTTTTTACACTTTATTATACTCTTTATTTTATTTATTACCTTGTTATATACAACTACTTAATCAATTAAGTTCACATTGGATGTTTTGATGATGTTAGAATCATATGTCCAAAATGAATTTGGTAGGTTGAATATACTCAATGAGGTCATTATTTCATCATAAAAATAATAATAATCATGAAATATTTATAATTTTTATACATAAATTATAATTTTAAAACAAACCATGAAAGATGGTTATGAAAAATGAACTATGTTATAATCATAAAGATGGTAGGCCGTACATACGCATGAGTAACGTTTCCATTTTTCAATGATCATAATGAAAAGAAGGTAAGTATTATTTTATATTTAAATAATGATAATTATATCATAATTTTAATATTATTACTTTAAATACACTTATATATACTATACATATGACACAATAATGAAAAATAAATCATATTGCTTCATAGAGGTGGTAATAAACATGTACGCACAAATGATGTTATTTGTTTTCAATGGATGGAATGGTAAGAAAATATATGATATATTAATAATATATAATGATAAATATTTCATGAATTTCATATATACATTAAATCCATAATCATAAATAACATTTATAGGTGATGATGGAAAACAAATTGCATTAGTTCACGAGGTGGTAGTCCGCCGTACACATGAATGGAAGTTTCATTTCCCATTTGATGAAAGAGGAGATGGATTTAGAATAATAAATTTACATAATAAAATATGATTATATGGTATATAATGATGTTTTTATATGATAATGTTTGAATAATATTTTATGGAGGTGGAAGAAGAAATAAAACTAAAACATTCGGTTAAAGACTACACCTCTTCTTCGAACAATCTTTTTTTATTTACACCTTAAGCCCTATAAGTTTGTAATTACA
Source organism: Viscum album (assembly GCA_963277665.1). NCBI lineage: Eukaryota > Viridiplantae > Streptophyta > Magnoliopsida > Santalales > Viscaceae > Viscum > Viscum album. The sequence continues at coordinate 450,226,153 of OY728160.1, forward strand.
CCTAAAAAAGACCTATAAAATGTGTTTATGTATGTTAAGAAGATATTTGGTAGTTATTTTCATAAATAAAATGCTTTTTAAGTGAAAATAAAAGAGGACATATGGTTCCCTTTTATAGAGAGGAGGAGAACTCTTTGAATTTCTTAAAGTATTAAATTAATTTAAATTATTATCATGGAAAAAAGGATCCAAAATGATATGTTTTGAATATATAATTATTATGGATTTAAATAATCATATAAAATAAAATTTGGATAATTTTAGACTATGTTGTTACCCTTATTGTTTTGTTTTACCCCTATTAACCTTTTTGATAATTTCACCGTTAAAAAGGTTTTCTACTATTTAGGGGTTACGATGGTTCCTATAAAAATAAAATTGTCTTATAAATGTACCATGGTTGATATTTTAAACCATATCCAAATAATTTTACTAAATATAAGATCTTTTGTAATTTTAAATCATTAAAAAAAATATTTTTATTATAAAATATCAATATTGTCAATTTTGGAACAATTCAATTAATTTGATTTTGAAAACAACTTGATAAAAAAGTAATTAAAATTTAATAATTTAAAACATCCCTAATAAGTTATATTTATCTAAAAAATTCATATAACATAATAATTCATTAAAATTATATTATTTTTAATATTTTTAGAATCATTTTTTTATTTTTCTATTTAATAAATAACAACTGTGTTGGCATTGTGTAAGCATTTAAGGTAATTATTTCATCACTAAAAAATAGAAATAAAATTTCATGACAAGAAAATAATTTATATTTAAAATAAACCTTTTATAGCAAAAAATATCCTCTTTTTATCTCTATGTCAAATATTTAGTGATAATAAAATAGAGATAATAAAAGTTTTGACTTTTCTTCACAAAAAATAATATAAAGGTAAAAATCAAATAAATATGGCACTAAGTTTCCATATTTTTCAAAATTTTATGTAAATTTCATAAATTAAATCTTCCAATAGTATAAAATTAAGTTTTAGAGTCAGTTATTAGTCTTTATCATATTATTTTTAACCTTAATTACCCAATTTACCCTTACCTTGGTGATAATTATTTTCTTTGGTTACTATTCATAATGAAAAAAATAAAATGGACCTATTTAAGAAATTTTGACCTCCTTATTCAAAATATGGAATACATTATTTAAGATTCAATTTATATAAGTGATAGAAATTAATTTAATATTAAAATGAAAAATACAATGAAAAAACATTTTTTTTCTTCAAAAAAATGCATTTTTAAGTGAAAAAATGTTTTTATACCAAATTAATCCATAAAAATGATTCAAATGAACTAAATTAAATCATTAGAAATATTTATAAACTAATTTACCCTTTAATAAATTTTAAAACAATATGGAACTTTGTAAATTTTTGAAACAAAAAATATAGTTTTCAATGAAAATCTGTATTTTTCACTATTCACTTGAAAATCATTCTTTCTAGAAAAAAATTTACTCTAAGATAATTACGAAATTATAATGTCAAATTTTTTATAACTTTTATAAAATATAATTTCAAATTTTTTTATAAATTAATTATAATATTTTCTTACAAAAATCAATAAAAATTTGTTTTGAAGAAAATATATTTTGGAAGAATACAATAACTTTGTTAAAAATTGAGTGCTTTTTTTATAGGAATTTATAAATACATTTATATTGATTAAGTATTATATATATATTTCATAATTTGGTTAATACTGTTCATAACCACTAATTCAATGGCAAGGTTATACTATTTATATTTAAATAATAATATTTCATGGTTTATTTAAGCTCTGTATTGCTTATCTTGTACTTTATCAAACATAATGTTCTTTAAAAATCTTGGGGTGTGTCAGATAGAAAAGTATCAGTGGACTAGGATTCAATTATAATTGAATTAATTAGGTATTTTATTAATTCAAGGGTCTGTGTGGGTTCCTATTGGAGTCCTATAGATTCTTTGATTGTGCTATGGTGGACCAACTCCTCAGTTGGTTAAAGCGATGAATTTAAGGTAAGTTTGCTCCATAAATGATTATTTAAACCTATAACCATAGTTAATTGGTATTTTAATTCATTATTTATGGATTGAAATAGTATTAATAATTTGTTTTGTTAATCTTACTCCAATAAAGTTAGTTTTTCACCTAGTTTTCATTCATTACAAATGGTAATTTCTTACTTTTAAAGTGTAAAATCTGTTTTCACAGAGCTATGCATACTATATGTTTTATAAAATTACAGAATTTATTTTTTAAAATAATTTCATGAATCAAAATAAATTTTATGATATTCTAATGTATTTTATGGGTTATGGATTCAAAATTTATTATATTCTTAGGTTCTTGAAAAGTAATTTTGTAATTCTTAATTATTATGTTCTTAATTATTTTTAAAAATGAAGTTTCTAATTGTAAAAAAATTATATGATTGGTTTGAACTTTTGAACTATATGTGGTATTGGTGTTGAAAATATCTCTGTGTAATAAATCATCAAAATGGTTTGAAATCATGTATTCTTATTGGAACTTGAATGATGATCATGAATTATTTGATAAAATATTTGTTTAAAATTAACACAATTCATGGGAATCCTCAGGTACTTGGGTAAGAGAACCTAGATGAGGGGAGGTCCCCCATCACTAGCTATACTTGTGAATTAGTTTATGTGGTGACCACACTATCCAATAATGTAGTTCTATCTATATTCCACTATTTGAGGGAACTTCTCTAATTAGTGATGCAGTATCTCTAGGTTCCCTATCCTTAGTGACAACAGGGTTCACTCCCATGATATTGATGATTGTGATATATTTATTCCTACCACTTTATGATTTTTCATTTTTAGTATTTGTGGCCTCTTTCAATATAAAAATAAAAATATTATATCTTTATTTATTTTATGAATAAATATAAGGTTAGTTAAAACCATTTTAACCATTTAAAATTATTCTTTATTTCCCCTAAATAGGTTTAAATTATGATCCTATTTTGAAAAGGATTTTTCTTTTACATGTAAATAAAAATATTATATAATAATGATTTAATGATTATTTTAAGGAAAATTTAATTATTACTCTGTATATGTATTTAAAAATAGAATAAATGATTTTATTTTTAAAGTTTATTCTTGGGGTGTGGTGAGACTAACTTTTGGAAAAATTTCATTCATATCATTACAGTTTTAGTTCATGTTTTACTTGTTTGTGGAAGATTATGTTTTGGTATAGTTTGATTATAGAAGAAAGAAAATTTGTTTCACTAGAACATGGTAGTAATCATCCCTTGTTTTATTTTAGTGTTTTATTTGGTTTTATAATAATACACCTAAACTTTCTACTTAATCTCCTTTATCTTGTACCAATATTAAATTCAATAGTATATTTATGAGATGTTTTCTCATGTTGGTTGTGTCTATTGATATTTTTTTAATTTTTTTTATGTTTTTATTTTATTTTTATTATTATGCATGGTGATTAATCTTTTAATCCTTTTTTTAAATAATTATGAATATTATTATTTTGTTTCATGACCTTACAATATATGAATTTATCATGCTATATTTTTAGGTGTAAATACTCGAGTTATTTTTTATTTATTAGGAAAAACAATTCCTAATAGAGTAATGTTTGATTCCAACACTAGTTTCCAGCCCATGGGGATTGGGAATTCCCTTCAAGACATGTCATGTGATGACTCAAGTTCTTAGGTAAGGGGTATCCTTGGTTGGTTTGTGATAATTTTAGTTCCCCAAAATGATCTCAATAGGAAGGTGTCTTTATACAAAACAATAGGGTACTCATTCTAATTAGATCATTTTATAAATGAATAATTTCATATATTTTAACTACTATTGGTGTGATTAAAATTGTAGACACAAGGTCATTTACCATTTTTATAAAAATTCAATTATTTAAATACAAATATGTCTTACATTAATGTGTTACAAAGATGAATCCAAGATAAATATATCCGAGTGCAAGAAATATTCATAAGAGAAGGTAAATCTATTTAGATCAAATAGATTTGAATATATTTAGAACTTTTATAAAATATATAATAAAAGTGGTTATTATGATGATTGTTGATTTTTTATACTTACCAAGATTGATTAATAAATTTTTGGAATAAGAAGACAACAAAAGTTTATAAATAAAGGAAGAAAAATGATAAGTTCACCATGGGGTGTAGGAAAAAGGTAAATGTTGAAAAAAACCCAATAAGAATGTTGTGAAAGATGCCACACTAAATAAGCAATGTTTATATTATGGAATTAAATGAAACATTATAGATAGTTGCAAGAAATCCAAAAACTTTAATGTTAAAATAATAAAGATAAAATGAAAAATTAAATTAATCCAAGAAGGAAACAAAATTATTGGTTTGGTGGAAGAAAACTATAAAGAAGAGTTCAAATTTTATAAGTGGTTTCAAGGAAGGGTGACTCAATATTTTATGAGAAATCATGTTGAAAATTCATGAATGTTGAGAAGGTTTCTAAAGAATTAATTATTTTTTGATCAACCTAGTTAGAGTTATAAAGGAAGATGAATAAAACATAAAAGAATGAATGTGACTTTCTACTTTATGGAAACCAGTCTATTCTATATAATTAGAAAATTGAAAAAATGAAGAAGGAAATTGTTAGAAAAAATCTCCTTAGTGTGTTTGTTGACTTGTGTTTGTATACAATTAAAGATATTCTGGTTTAATTTTTTAATAATTTTTTTATTGTCAACATCATTCTTGTGAATGTTTTTTTGTTTTAAAGAAAAAGAGTTATAAACTTATTAGAAGAATATTGAGTAAATATTATTAAGTCAGATGATGCTTTGTTGATCCTCAATATTTATAACATCATGGTTACTAAATTTTTCTCATAGTTCAAGCTTATTGAGTTTTCAGGCAGATACAATTTGTACAAAATTGAGGTTATAATATGATGAAGTTTCATATTGTAAATTTTTTTATGTTATGAAGAAATGGAGTTGTGGCTATAAGAATATCAAATTTTGATACCATGATCAAACATATCATAATCAACATAGACTTTTTAACTCTAGTAGAAGAAGATTTTTTCAGTTTACTAGATAGAGAAGTATGAATTCCATAGGATGAAAAGAGATTATGATCACCAAAAAAATTTTCATTGGATAGAGAAGACCATACATACTATTTAAAGATCATAAAAAATATTTTAAATGAATGTATAAAATTGATGAACACTAGAGTCAGAAATTTAAAGGTTACCAGATGAAAAAATATGAAGTTTACTAAATGAAGGAAGACAAATATGATCTAATAGAGAAGAATTCACCAATTATAGTTTATTTGATTAAACTCTATATGAAGTTTTATCGAAGAAAGGATGATTGGAAAAATATGTGCAATCTAATTGGATAGATCAAGATAGATTTTTTTTGAGTCTATCTGATGTAGGAGATATGTGAAGAGCACCGAAGAGAGGATGTTAGAGTTTACTAGACTGAGATGAAAATATGAAGAATATTGTATAGATAAGTGTTCAAGAAGTATTGGATTGTGTAAATCATGTCAATATTACCAAATAGAGAAATTATGAGATAAAAAAAATAGGATTTTAGATAAAGAAGCACCACATAGAGAGTTATTAGATAGAGGAGTTCTTATAAAAGCATCAGACAGAGAAGTTCTTATGCTGTATCAGATAGATCCACCATCATTATTATACACTATAAAAACTATGATGATGATGAGATTCAATTTCAATGATCGTAAATATATCTAATATTTGAGGAATATTTTAAGATATCATTAATACTGAGATTTTATGAAACTTCGATGAAAAATGTTGGCTCTGAAGTTTTAGATGCTTTAAAGGCGGTCAAAAGAAATTTTAGTTGAGCAAGAAATTAATATTTAGATACCATGATTCCTCCTTAATTTTTGAAGGATTTATGAATATATAAAGTGAAGAAGGATCATTGAGAGTCATTATTATTGTAAAAAATAGGTATATAAATTAATGATGTTTTTGTGAGAGAGCAGCAAAAGTTTTCGACCAAAAATTTTCATGGTTAAAGAAGAGGTATCAGAAAAAGAACACTAGATTGATCATAATAGACATAGTGTATCAGATATGGTGTACCAAATGGTGATGCATCTAATAAAGGTTTATCAGACAAAGTACATCAGATTGAGGAATTGAATAGATGCATACCAGACCGAGGCACACCATACAAAGGTGAAATGGACTAAGTGGTACTAGATAGAGAATTTACAGACATAGTTTTTAATGAATATCATTAAAAGTTTTAATATTTTATTGGATTTTAAGTATAATAAAACTTTTTAATCTATGGGAACCAATATAATTTACTATCATGAGATATAACTATCTTTACATGAATTGGATCATTAGTATTCACTTCATTATATAGTGGATATCTATGGATCAATGAGATTCAACACAGAATGGAATAAGTACCCATATTGGAGCCAAAGATTGTAAAAAACATGCATGCCTTATTTATTTATCTTTTCATATGAGTGAGGTTGAGTTTTAAAGTTGATAAGATCTAAACTTTAACAAGTTATATGGGGTTAATTCCAAGAGAAAGTAAATATTAAAAGATCACCACTGATTCAACCCCCCTTCTCAGTGGTGTTAACATTCATGGGGTATTTCAAGTAGTATCAAAGCCATATTTTCTCTAAAATATCCTTATATTCTATATCATAGACAATATCAAAACTTTAAATAGTATAAGAGTTATTATATTCAATGACAAAAATTATCATGGATAGAAAAATAGAATAATACCCTATTTTCTTTATATTAACTTGGTAGTTATTGATTTAGATACTATAGGGTTTCTTCCTATGGAGAAATATACTCCTATAACATTTTACAAAAAAATAAATATTTAGGTTGATGGAAAAGATCAAAATTCCATTATTATTTCCTCATATTAAAATGTTTATATGAAGGTGATTAGTCTCAAAATAGTAAAGAAAACATGGGATAAACTTGAAACCATCTTAGAGGGAAATGTAAAAGTAAAGGAAGCAAATATTAAAATATATAAAAGCAAGTTAGAAGATATCAAGATGGGGGAAGAAGAAACTATTTATGATTACTTTACCATAGTAAATGAAATTTTCATCAAAATTAAAGGACTCATATGTTTATTTTAAGATTCAAATATTATTAAAAAATTTATGTATAACTTTCTAAATAGGTTTGATCCTAAAATATATGCTTTAGAATATAGAGATGATTTATCACTCAAGGAACTTCATAACACAATTGTTGCATATAAAATGAGGAAAAATACCACATTCCAAAAGAATATTAAGGAAGAAATAGATTTTAAAGCTATGAGGATGCTAAAAATTTGAGAACAGGAACATGAGGTAATGAGCCTTAGTGAGTCGGAAGATACGAAAAATGACAATGAAGGTAATGATAGGATCATTTCTCTTATCTCTAGAAAATTACTAGAAAGGTAGAGGAAAGTAAAAATTTATGTAACACCAAAAAATTTAAAATATTTTAATTTTAGAATAAAATTAGTTTAATTACTTTCTTTCTTTATACGTAACACCATGTTAAGATTACGCTACACACACTCCTGAGTTAACTTGTATTACACACAAGACCAAGTTTTATTACCTTTTAATGGAATACCTATTTTAAAACTAAATTTTGACACTTTTATAAATTTCATTTTTCAAAATAAAATAATTTTTTTAATTTAAAATTTCAAAATTATATTAGGGTGAATTTTGGGTATTTTTCTGAGAAGTTTCATTTTTTATGAATAGTGAAAAATAATGAATTTTTTTTGAAAACTGATTTTGGTTTAAATAATTATTATTGGTAAATTATATTTTAAGTTTGTTTTAAAGTAAAAATAGATAAATTATACATATATTTATCCAATTTAGTTCATTTGAATCATTTTTATATTGAATTTAGATATAAAAACTTAATGAACTTTTGAACATTTTAACTTTAAAAACTAGCTTTCTCGCCACTTGTGTAGGATTGACATTAAATTTAATTTTTCCACTTCTATGAATTGTATTTAAAAAAATAGATATATATAGTTATAATTATTATAATATTTATATTCTAATAATATCAACTTAATTTTAGACCAAAAATATTAATGAAAGTAATTAAAATTAAATACTGCAATTAAGGTAAAAATTAGTTTACTTAGTGGTTAAACATTAATATTAACAGGGAAAATAAACTGGAAACTTGTAAAAAATCCATTGGATTCCCATATTTATACCTTATAATATATTTTTTCTAATTTTATGAGTTATTGGTATACTATTCCATGAAATTGACCCCCATAATAAGTTAATTAAGGAAAAAGACAAAAAAGAACCTTCCTTACCTTTAACATTTATAAAGCCTTGAGATATAAAGAAACAACATATTTTTAGTTATAAATATCATTTTGAAATATTAATGTGTTATTTTTATCATAATAATTTATCATTAATTTTTAGAGATGAATTAGTTACTTAAAATTCTTAAGAAACACCAATGTAATGATTATTTAGTTAATTATTAAATAAAACAAATGAATTTAAAAATATTAAAAGTGAATAAATTTGAATGAATTACTGAATTACCTTATTTTTTTAGATTAATATGTCATGTTACATATATTTTAAATTAATATATTTTAATTCCATCATTGTTTTTTATTTTTTAAAATTGTAATTAAGTAAATAATGTCAAAATTGACATTAATTTTATTTTATAATAAATGATATTTTATTTAAGATTTAAAGTTTAATATAAATATTATTTTCTTCTAATTGATTTTTAAAATTTAATAAATATAAATTATGGTCTATTCATGGACGAATTTATCTTTTATAATGAACATATTGACCAATAAATAGTAAAAACATTGTTATCACACTTCGAGTTAAAGTAGTGTTTTTATGCGTTATATGAACTTTTGTTAAAATTAATTTCCAAAACATATGGGATTTATATTTCTGAAATTAGATATAATATTTATAATTAAGTGTTTCTATATTTTCTAATAATTATCACTTTAATTTATTCTTGATTGTTAAATTACTTAGGTTAGAAAACTAGTTACCTTAATAAAAACCAAAATGGTAAATGTGGGGAAAATTATAAGTTAAGGAATAAAATTATAAAAATGCACTTATTTTTTTGTGGTGTAGGTTTATATCAACCATAATTTAACTTTATTCCCTTATTTTTTAATTTTGGTGACACATGAGGTAAGAGAGACCTCCCAATAGTGTTTACCTTTTTATATTTACAAGAATGCCACTCCCCCTCCACTATAAAAAGGAATTCACTCTCCCCATTAATTTAAACCAATAAAACCCTTTGTATTGTCAAAAACATACCCAAATAATCTTTAAAAATACCTCAACTAAACCTAAAATACTCACTTTTGTCATAAAGAAATCCAAGTAACTTCTTTGGTGAAAACCATAAGGAGTTACATGAAAAAGAGGTAGCATTCTTCATCGATCACTTTTTCTTTATTTCTTTCTCAAACCATTAAATTATTATTTTTACATGATTATATAATAAAATTAGTACCCTAAATATACTGAGATATTTTTACTTTAAGGGTTTTACCCACTCCTGTACACACTCCCATCAAATGGGTAACAAATTTACCATTCGTGTGTATGGTGGACTACAGCCTCACAAAACAATGCCATTCGTTTTTCCTTTACGACCTCTAATGGGTGGGAATTATGATGAACGCACTTTTTTTATATGATGTATATTATATTTATGTTTTATTAATACTTATGGAATTATTATATAGCACACACCTTCATGATTTCCATTTTTTGTAAATATGATAACATCATTCGTGGACATGTGGACTACTGCCTCCTCAAAGCGATGTGATACGTTCACACATTACATGGAATATATTAAGGATGAGTTTAGTTAAACATATTTCACATAAAATAAATATATATGATAATAATTATAGAATTAAATTTATGTAAATATAATATATCATTTTATTTATTACACTTTCCACACACTAAAAAAGTGATAACATCGTTCGTGGATGTGTAGACTACCGCCTCCTCGATGCGATGTGATTCCTTTTAAATAACCAGAATTATATATATAAGTATATATGATTAAATAAAATATTATTTATGATATAATTATTATTTTTAAATATAAAATGTTACTTACCTTAATTTCATAACAATCATTGAAAAATGGGAGCGTTACTCATGCATACGTACGACCTACCATCTCCATGATTGTAACATTGGTTAATTTTTCATAACCATATTTCATGATAAGTTATAGAAGTATAATTTATACATACATATGTTAATATTTTAATTATTATTATTCTTTATATGTTTATATAATGAATCCTTTGACCATAGTCTACCTACCAAATTCATTTTTAATACATGAACCGAATTTGGTCAAAACACACAACGTAAACTTAATTGTTTAAGTAGTTGTATAAAAAATTGTAATAGGTGAAATAAAATTAATAATAAACTTGAAAAAGTTTATAAATAAAGTAAATAATTAACATATGTTTGTTATCCAGGATCATAAAGACACACACGACAAGTCATAATCAAGGTAAGGGATTCTTGTCTCACTTTTTCTTTCATGAGGCGTACACCATTTTCACCAATTATTTATTTTTTGTGCTATATATTCTTATAATTTTTCATTTAATATCATTATTACTTCATATTTCATGGTATTATCCGTTTTTATTTTAATTATTTCATCCAATTTGTTTGATTTGAAAATTTACAAATGGTAAAAGTTATATTTGAAATCTGACTTTCTTTTGTGATTGTTAACTTTCTCTTGTAACAATAACTTTATTGTAGTCCTTTTTCATTGAAAATTATATTTATTTTAATATACACATTATCTTATAATGTATATGGTTATTTCATAAATCTTATACCATTTTTACATATGGTGTTCACTTGGAAAGTTGTATGATTTATTGAAGAAATGTTGACAAGTTCGTATCCTTTACTCAAAAAGGATATTTGATAAGTAACATTATTTAGGATTTAATTTTTTTCCAATATATGAGGAATTTTTTGGAAATAAATTATACGGTTTTGGTAATATTTAATTAAATCCCCTCGATGCATCAACAGTCTCATGGGATGAAATTAGTTGGAGACAAATGCTTTATATTTGTTTCCAGGTTATTTTAAATTTTGAAAAGGATAGATATTGACACAAACCAGATAGGTTTCTACCCACAATCATAAAACATATTGAGGATAGATCTTGGTAGAAACTATATTGAGGATATATATTGATAGTTTATACATCTAACATTATGCATTCTATCATTATTATTATTCCATGTGATTATTTGATTAGTTAGAATATCCGTGGTCAAGTTTTAAGATTTTGTGATTATTTATATGACATTATTTGATTATCTTTTATTATTTTAATATTGATTATTCATTATTAATTCATGATATATTTGGATATACATTACTGTTACTGAGCATTTGATCTCTCCCTTAATTTTTCCCTTTCCTAAGGGTATGAAGATGAATTCTTGGAATGAGTTTCAAGGATGCTGAGAATTTTATTTTGTTATGTATTATGTTTTTTATTGAAAATATAAAATGGGTTCCATGTATGTAATATAGTTTTCCAAAACTGATAATCTGATTGGTCCTTCAGGATTTGATTCCATGTAATCATGCCAATTTAATAAAGTAATGCACCAGCTCTAGGATTTTATGGTCAGGGTGTTATAGTCGGTATCATAGAAAGTTTAGTAGAAACCTTGAGTACTAGATTTTTGAAATCATAGATTAGAAATAAAAACCCTATGATATACATTGAGGATATGTATATAAGAATATCCTAAAGAAACCATGTTTATGATTATTATATTGGACTAACTGAATGGCCCGAAGGCCTTCAATTTTTTATTATTTTTGATAATCCACCTTTCAAGGGGTGAGGTAGAACCCTTAGTTACACATAAATTTTTCAATTTATGTTAATTAATTTACTATTTTTGGGATTATACATTATGTTTCATAAGGATATGATCTAATTTAATATATGTGATCATTTAGAAATGGCATATAACAGAATGAATGTGAACCTCACCAATGTACATGATCCAAAGAGTAAGAAGGGTCATATTTTTTATGGCCTTAAGCCAATATTTTTAAGGTAAATAATCTACCAAGAATTTTATTCACATGAGGGCATAATATCACATACTAATGAGATACAGAAATAACTCTCTAAGTATTATAAATTTGGAGGGAATCATGAGAACAAGAGGACATCTTGGAAAAATATGGATAAAGGGAATAAGGGAAAGAATTATTTTCACACATGTAATAATTTTGGAAATAATCACCTTGGTACATTAAATGGAATGAGAGTTCTCTACAAGTGTGGAGAGAAAGGACACTATACTTGTGATTGAGATGATAAGAAAAATGTTTCCAATGTAAAATGTTTCAACTATAAGGAGATGCGACACTATGAAAATCAATGTCTCAAGTGCCAAAGGAATATATCACAAAAGAGGCTAATGGATCATGGTAAATCTTTTTCTGCTACCATCGATGAAGATGAATGATTAATATGAATGTGTTTAGATTCAATAATTATGTCATTTCAGTAAGGTAATCATCATAATAATTATTAAATATATAAGGATTGTACTATAATACTATTTCATTAAGTATTTGAGATCATATGTTGAATAGTACCAGGTAAATTTATTCAGTAGAAAGTTATTTTTTTTTTGAAAAACACTTGATTAAGGGAAAGATAACCCTTAACATGTTTCTGATTTTGAGTTAATGATTTTTGTATAAAGAGATGATTGATATGGATAAATTATATTAGATATTATAGACTACCTTGGAACTGATTAAATATTTGTTGACAACATGGTTTATTCCATCATTGATGGAGTTTACAATACATTTTTATTTAAGAAATATATCCAATAAAATGTGTTTTACTTAAGGAATAAGGAATAATGAATGTTTCCAATAAAGTTTTATGGTATTTAAAGTTATTACCATGTTTCAAGAGAATACATGATGAAGGTATTTACATGTATGGAATGTGAAAATTAAGTGCTTATTCATGTTGATTAAAGACTAATTATAGCATCCTAGATCTAAATGCCACTTTGGGGTACCCCATACCTAGTTGTTCACATGGCATCAAGTGCATTTCCTTAAATTCTAGAGGCTTCAAAATAGCAACGAGGGCCTAGGTTTGATAGTGGGGAAACTATGATCTCATTGACAGAGTGTAATATAGTGTACATAATAAAAATTCAATAGCAGAAGTAGTAATACCATAACAGAATATAAAAAATAGAAGAATGATAATAAAAATATCCACATGTCATAGCATACAAAGGATGATGCTCCATGTCACGTGTTCTAGGAAAATAGCCAAAACATGATACACTGTAGTAATACGCAATATAAGTACCAAAAGTAAAAGAGGAACAAAATAGACTCAGAAGAATCATAAGTCTCAGCTTGGTCCCATGCTCTCATACTCTTAACAGAAAATCAAGTACCTATAGAAGGGTTCTTTCCCTTATCGACACCTAAAATAATATAATCTTTTTGGACAAAAAAACATCACCCAAACAGTGTGTGAGACTAAATCCCAATAGGAAACCACCCAATATATGTTTCAGTCTATCTATGAATATATATAACAGGCAGTGTACAATAATGAAATTAGTAACCTAGGAAGTAATCAAAAGTAAATAATCCTAAAAGCACTGGTATTCATTTACATTCATTTCATGCTTATTAATTAATTCAATTGCATTGAATTTTATAAGTTTTGGAATTTGGCCTAATATTGACAACCCCCATGTAAAATAAAGAACAACATATACGTCAGAATGCTATCTAAACAAGTAAGTGAAGACCGAATCCAAGCTTGTGATTTGGATTGAAAGACATAACATAATTCATTTCATTTAAATATTCAATTTATAACCCAAGTTTTTCCATGAAATTCTTAATTTGGAACTCAAGTATCACTCCAGGTGAAAGTCTATCTGCAAACTAAAACCCCGTTATAGCAAACCTCACTGGAAACCTGATATCACTCTAGGTGAAAACCTACCAACATCTTACATGCCCATCCTGATAAACCTCTATAGAATCCCATTATCACTATAGGTGTGATATAAGTCCATTTCAACTAATCCCATTACTGGCGGTCCTATAAGGAATCCCCAGGTATAACTTATAGAATGTAAACAAAGATAATATAGTCCATCTATGGAATCCCTCAATGATCCATGTTTCACTTAGAAAAAATAATTAAAGCCTCCATGATCCCAATCACTACATCTGTGTCTCACTCATAACTTGAACATAACAAACATACCAACCTCATAAGTCTTGGCCTTTCGATTAATCACATGGGTAAACACACAACAAGAAACAAATGTAATTTAAACTATTACAGGGATTTAACAATAATAAGCTCATGTGGGAAATTCATATGACAAGAAACACACATAAATTACATGATTACATGGTTTAAAAAAAATTAAACTCACACATGTACAATTTACATAATAATCAAATCATGTAATATAAACCATTACAAGGCCTCAACATAACCAAAATCACATGGGAAGTTTCACAATTAGAGCAGAACATTCCAAACATGCTTAAACAAGCTTATGCATAAACATGGGTCAAGGGGAAAGTCATCTATCCAAAACCCTAAGCCAATTGAATACCTTTAAACAACAAGGAAACTTCATTATTAATCAAAATAATTTTTATACCACCCACAAATGGGATACAAGGCATGCCTCATAAGCATCCTAGTCCAAATGACCATAATCAATCATTCAAGGGAAACACACCCATGGGGTGGCCCTAATTCAAGGTAAAAAACCTAATTCATGATTTGAATCACTTAACTAATTACCTAAACAACAATAGGGAATAACATATGTTAATTATCAATCAAGACGACACCTAAAAATGGGCGCGCAACACTCCAACACATATAATCAACTTGAAAATTAGAGAAAGGCACAAGACCACCTTCCTCATAGTCGTACAAATCTCCTCATCCAGTGTTGACCTTTAAATCAACCTAGAATGGGATAGATTTACAAAATGAGCATAAAATCTCAACCTTTGATAACATGATCAAGAGAGGAAATCACAAAGAACATCTCAAGAGGAATCAAGAGCTTACCGATCGGGTTCTAACTCATCCGATGACGAACAAAATGGAGTTCGGATAGAGAATCGGGAGAAAAATCCCTGATCAATGCTATTGTTCATGAACCCAGAGTGAGCCCTCTGTCCGTCTAATAAAAATGAGGCAACTTCCCAATTTAGTAAAAAATATATAAGTACATGGTGTGTACTAGCATGATCCTCTTCTTCTACTAACTTCCACTTCAACATCATAAATGAGTCCTACCGACATCAATACACGACATGTACTGGGATTACATGGTGTGCAACCCTCTATCACATTGTGAAACAATCATGAACTCATCCATTAACCACTTTTTCTTCAGTTTTATTAAATACAAACTGAAAAGAAAAGATCCAAACTTCAAGGGAAGAATCAGGTTCTTCCAAACATCCCCCATTAAAGCAATTCGTCCCTAAATTTTCCTTCCAAGGGTGGTGAAGAAATATCTGTGAACAACTCTGGCCACTATGATCATATATCTGAATCCATCTCCTAGGTCTCATCATGCATTTGACCATACTACCATAACACCCATACTCAAGGAATATACCAGCCACAAAGAACCTTCATGATATGATCCACAATTTTAATATGATGCTCCTTAAAAGATGCATCTACCTGTAACTCAACCTCCTTAGGTTGAAAAGCATGAAAAGAGTCTAAAAGTAATACCACAATTGAGAAACATGGAATACACCGTGCATAGCTCAGTACCTCTGAGGTAACTAAAATTGATAGGCAACTGGACTAACCATTTCCAGAGTCTCAAATGTCCCAACGTATCTTGGTGAAAGATTACCCTATATCTTGATCCTCTTTTGTCCCAAACTCGGTGAAACATGCAGGAAAACTTAATCCCTGAACTTGAAATCTAGAGGTCATTTGTGATGATCAACATAATATTTTTGATGAGACTGCACAGTAGCCATCAACTTTCAAATCACCTAAACCTATTCAATGGTCTCCTAGACAAGATGAGGTCCCAACATAGCTTCCTCTTCTACTTCCAACCAAAACATGGGTGATAGGAATGGTATACCATAAAAGCATCATATTACGCCATATAAATAGTAGCCTAAAATCTATTTTTATAGGTGAACACAACCAAGGGTATGTGTTCCTCCCAAGAACCACTGAAATCCAGGATGCATACTCAAAGCATGTCCTCCAGTTCCTAAATCATGTGCTCTGACTAGCCACCTATCTGAAAGTGGTATGTTATGCTCAGAAGCACCTATGTACCCAACACCCTCTTTAGTAGTTTCCATAAATGAGAAGTAAACTAGGCATCCCTATCTTAAATGATATAATGTGGAACCCCATGCAGTCGTACAATCTCCTGAATGTACAACCTCTCAAGCTCGTCAACACTGAAGGTTTCCTTGATCAGTAATAAATGTGAAACCTTTATGATACTGTCAACAAAAACCCATAATACATCATTACCTAGAGGTGACCTCGGTAACCCCATCACAAAATCTACCATGACGTCATTCCATTTCCACTCAGGAATGGGCAACAACTGTAGAATTCCGGCTAATCATTGGTGTTCTTCCTTCACCTGCTGAAAGGTGGAGCACCTCATGACAAAACTAGCCACATCCCTTTTAATACATGGAAACCAATACTGACGATGTAAATCCCAATACATCTTGGTGATGCCAGGATGGAATGCCTATAAAGAGGTATGAAAGTCCCACATCATCTTCTCGTGAATGTCTGTTGAAACCCATACGCAACTGTGTAGTCGCAAAAACTCATCTTCTCCTATGGTCCAACCAGGAGTAGGGTCCTCACCTGCCACACTCTCCCGTAGAACTAGGCCTTCAGAGTTTGATAGCTACCTCATTCTCACCTTGTCCAATATAGTGGAGGTAACAGCTAAGGATGAAAGAAAAGTCTATCCTTGACTACCGTGCACCTCCAAGTGCGTCTTAGAGAACAACGCCATAATATTCCACTTGCTACTGGCTTGTTTCACTTTCTATATCTAATTCCTCCTACTCAAATCATCCGAAACTATATTTCCCTTACCAGGTATGCAGGTAAGCTCGAATTAAAAATAATAAAGGTATTCCACCCACCTTCACTACCTCAAATTCAGACCACGCTGCGTAAATATGTACTTGAGGCTTTTGTGGTCCGTGTACACCATGAAATGCTCTCCCAGTAAGTAATTTATCCAACATCATAAATAATAAACAACTACATCTAACTCAACATCATGCATTGGGTAATTCCTCTCATGGGGCCTCAACTGTCGAGATCCATACACAATGACTCGATCCACCTGCATAAGAACTACTCCTACACCGATACCTAATTCATCATAGTACATAGTGAAATTCCTACCTGGTTCTAGAAAAAATAGTATTGGTGTAGAATTCAATCTTCCTTTCAGTTCCTAAAAGTCTGTATCATAGGAATCTATCCAAAAATACTTCACAAACTTTTTTTTCAAGCCCATCAACGACGCTACTAAGTGTGAGAAGTCATGTATGAAATGACTATAGTAACCAGATAACCCCAAGAAACTCCGCACATCAAAGAAATTCTTGGAATGCTCCTAGTAAAATATTGCTCCAACTTTCTCTAGATGCACTGATAATTCTGTCTTTGAGATAATGTGCCCTAGGAAGTGAATCTGATTCATCCAAAAGTGACACTTTGTGAGCTTAGCATATAACTAATACTCTATCAGTGTACTCAAAATGATATCAATATGTTTGGAATGATACTGTCAATTGTGAGAATAAACCAAGATATCATCCATGAAAACCACATCGAACAAGTCAAGATAAGGATGGAACAGTCAGTTCATCAGTTCTATAAAGACTATAGGCATGTTAATGAGACCGAACAGGATTACCAAATACTCATACAAACCATACCTGATCCAAAAGGCTGTGCAAGGTATGTATGATGATCTAACATGAACTTGATTATTACCAAATCTCAAATCGATCTTAGTGAATACCCTAGCTCCTTAGAGCTGATTGAAAATATCATCTATATACGGCAGAGGATATCGATTATTAACCATCAATTGGTTCAATTTCCGATAATCCATGAATATCATACGGGTACCGTCCTATTTTTTTCACAAAAAGACCAATGAACCCCAAGGAGAAGTATTGGGTTTGATGAAAACTGTAGCTTCCAAATCATTTAGATGCCTCTTGAGCTCTTGAAACTCTGTCATAGCTATCCTATAAGGAGGAATAGATACCAGTGTAGATTTTGGCACTAGATCGATAAATAACTCTACCTATCTCATTGGATTTAGGCCTAAAAAGTCTTTAGGAAGATGTCCTTGAAACGAACAACTAATAGAGAGAAATCCATCTAACATGTTCCCTGGTCATCTAGATATAAAATCATAATATGAGCTTTCATCCTGACCAACCCACAATTCTTGGCTCTAGGTTGGCTCACCTAGACATTCCATTCACCCTTGTGTAGAAATGATCTTCCCTTTGGTGATGTAAATCTCACCCTGCGGAGATAGCAATAGACAAAGGATTGAAGGGAGACCAACCAGTCCATTCCAATAATGACATCAAATCCTATCATCTCTAATATGTAGAGGTCCCATAAGAAGTGAAACCCACCAACCTCAAGGGGGCACTCCTTTCACTAATGCACATTTTTCTTTCTAATCCCTAACAGAGTGTCTTGTATCATAACATCATCATAAGTAAAAAAAGATCCCAAGGATCTCCACAATGGGAATAGATATGAAACTATGTGAAGAACATGTATCAAAAAGTGCAGAAGCTAAAATGGAGGTGACTAGAATAGTACCTCTGACAGTAGAGAGTCCATAATCCTGATCCTCTTGGGTTCGTTGCACTGCATAATACTGACCTATACCATGGCCCTATGACACTACCTGGCTACCCTAAGCTGATCCACCCTACTGTTGCTAAGATCATGAGATTTAGATACCACAACCATGACCACCACCTCATCCTGAACAACCTGATGCATTCTAGTTCCCTAACTGATGAGAAGCTACTGACCCTGCTCCTGAATGTGGAGTCGATGTAGACCCTCTCTCACTAGATACTGGTGGGAACATCCTATTTAAGCACTGAAGATGACCCATTTTTCCACAAGATCAATACTCGACTGGGTCTTGTGGACACATTGGCCTCATATTCCCAGGCCTACCACACTGGTAGCACCTCACTTGGCTACTTAAATATACTTTTTGACTGCTACTGTCACCATGAGACAACTCCAGATGATGATTCTTACCACCGGTCGAGACAGTACTAGACCTCGATGCTGAACTGCCCTGGACCACACCTCCAGATTCCATTAGATTACACTCGGTAATCACCAAAAAATTTACAATAGTAGAGATTGAAGTCAACTTGAAGAAATTCACCTACAATATGATGTTTAACCTAGGACCATCCTCGAATCGCCTAACCTTCGATACATCATCACCCAATAAAATTGGTGAAAAATTCAAGAGCTCAGTGAAATATTTTTTTAAGGGTTGGGGCCAAAGCCTAATTTATTATTAAAGTAAAGCAAAGACCTCTTTAACTGGGATTTTTTTTAAAAGGTTGGGGCCGAAGCCTCATTTATTATTAAAGAAAATCAAAGATATAAATAATCATAGAAGACTTTCTGAAAATATCCTTATGCCATATCCCAATGACGCTCTACCTGAGTGATAATATCCCACCATCTCTTAGAAGAATAATGCATTATATACATCACAAGATTTAACCTCCTATTGGGAGGCATCTCTAGATGCTCAAAGATCATAAGAATGGACTTCATCCATGAATCCACAGCTTGTGGTCTGCCACCCCCTAAAAATGTGGGTGGATGCTACTGCTGGAACACTCCTGCCAGCTCTTCCATAGACGCAGTAGGTTGTGGTGCTCCTTGAAATGTTTTCATGAACCTCATAAAGCCTTCAAGGAACTATGAGTCAGCACCTACATCCAGTATAATAGTTGGTTCCACAACTGGCATGACTGGAGGATCCACTGGTAGCCCATTTCCTACCACCTCTGAGGTATGATCATCTCCACTTTACTGGTGTACAACTGGAGGTCGTCGTGGAGGCATGAATCTACCAGGTCAAGCACACACCTTAGTTCAAGTTAATTTTCAAATTTTTCAGTTCAAGGGTGTAATAACTAAACCGGAGATTAAAACTGTCAAAAGTTACAAAAAGAGGAATACATGGTGTGAAGAAACCATACACAGCGTGTACCCTTATGATTTTACCTAGGCGTGTAATTATTCTAGCATGGGTGCGTAACCACCCATGATACACAACATGTTTGACTGATACACGACATGTACTTGAGTCTCCCCTCTTGGACATGAATTTTACATAGCTAGAACCACACATTTTCTTCTTGAGTAACACTAAATGGTGTGTACCCAAAGTACATGGCATGCATTGTCCAAAACCATTTCTATTCCATGTTTCTCCTCACACATTTGAACACATGTTCATTTACCACACAGATTTTACCAAGAATTTTTTTTCTTCCCAAACAGAAGAACACATGGTGTGTGTTCATAGCATCACACACTGTGTTTTCTGGGTTTATGGGCAGTAAAACTCTGAAACTTCCCCGGAACACCCATTTTTTCAAAGTAGAGCAATGGTATGCCAAATTCTGATTCATGATGGCTCATAATACCCACGAATCAATGTTTGGAATCCATATTTAGCACATTATATATAATTTAAGGTTGAAACATGATCCACCAAATTCTGATCCAAGAGGGCCCATACACCTCAGGGACCAAAGTTTTGCATTCATCCAATTCAAATCATAACACATACCAATACACCTATCACAACAAAATTCGTATCTATCATGATATCTATCACAATATCTTGCAATCAATAATGCTCTCTAAATTTCATGGCAGGAATTCATGACTTGTGGTTTCTAACAAGTTCCTACATGATGCATGAGATGGAATAAACTCATCTCACCGGGTTTCAAAAATATATAACCACAATGATATCAATTATAACAGCACAAAACAAGTGCGTCACTCAATGGTGAAATAAAATCAACTGTAACAGCTCAAAATCTAAAAATCACAATTCATATTGAGGAAATATGGGTTTTCCCTATACACAGGGTAACTACACCCAGGAAGAACTTATTACCAAACTCTATTTCATTTAAATCCATATATAATATTTCCAAACCGTAACGTAAGTAGAAAAGAACATCATCTGATACCCCTTTGTAACATCATGGATCCAGATTCCACTTTAAGGTACCCCTTCTCAGTTGGCCACATAGCCTTAAGCGCATTTATCCAAATGCTAGAGGCAACCTAATAGCTGCGAGGGCCTCGATGTGATAGTGGGGAAACTATGCCCTCATTGGTAGAGTTCAATACAACATAAATAAGAAAAATTAAATAGTGGAAGTAGTAATACCATAATAGAATATGAACAGTGGAAGACTGATAATAAAAATAACTAGATGTCATAACATAAAAAAGGATAATGCTCCATGTCACATGCTCTTGGAAAATATCCAAAAAAGGATACACTATAGTAATACTCAATACAAGTACCAAAAGTACAAAAGAAATAACAGAGACTAAAAATCATTGCAAGCCTCATCTTGGTCCCATGATCTCCTTCTCTTAACAGAAAATCAAGTACCAATAGAAGGGTTCTTACCCTTATCGACACCTACAACAATATAATCTGTTTGGTCCAAAAAACATGACCCAAATAAGATGTGATACTAAATCCCAGTAGGAAACCACCCAAGATTTGTTCTAGTCTATCATTGAATATATATAACAGGTAGTGTATAATAATGAAAGCAGTATGCTAGGAATTACTCAAAAGTAAATAGTTCTACAAGAACTAGAATTCATTTAACTTCATTTCATGTATATTAATTAATTTAATTACATTGAACTTTATAAGTCTCAGGATCTAGCCTAATCCCAACAACCCCAATGTAAAATAAAGAAAAACATATACCTCAGAAGGCTATCTAAACAAGTAAGTGAAGACCGAATTAAATCTTGTGTTTTGGCTTGGCAGACACGTTATAATTAATTTCATTTAAATATTTAATTAATAACCCAAAACCATCCATGAAATTCCTAAGTTGTAACTAAAATATCATTCCAGGTGAAAGTCTATCTTCAAACTATAAGCCCATTTTGGTGAACTTATTTGGAAACCCAGTATCACTCTTGGTTAAAACCTACCAACATCTTACAAGACCATCCCATCGAACCTCTCTAGAATCCCAATATCACTCTAGGTGTGGTATAAGTCAATTTCAACTAAGCCCATTATTGGTGGTCCTATAAGAAAGACCCAAGTATCACTCTGTAAATACCCGTAAATTTCAAGGAATTTTTTTTTCTTAATTTTCTTTGGAATTTTACAAGAACGCAGTTTCTGACGGCGCCTGATTCCGAGGCCCGGTGTGCCCGGAATCATTTTCTGAAGTTTGGCTCGGGTACGTTCAGTGAACGGACGAGCGGGTTTTTCTAACTTTTGAACCGGTGCCCGGAATCGAATTCTGAGGGCACCGATGAAATCACAGCGCCGGTATTCGCTTAGAAACGCCTCTTCCGGAGTTGCGTTTACTCGGGTGTGGTTTTTAATTTTCGGGCTTAAAGTTAAGAAATAAAATAATTTTGCGACAGCTTTATTTTATTTCACTTAAGCCACTTGGAAGCCACTTGAAGCCACTTAAAGGAGGCTTGAACTGAGTTGAACTGGATAGGATGCTATCCAAAAATATCCTACCCCCTTGGTAGGATATTTGTGAGGTGGGGCCCGCACGAGCCCCGCCGTTTCTTTCCGCTAAGAAACGCACCCGTGAAAACCCGTCTTAATGAAAGTCAACCGACGCGTTTTCTAAATTCTTAACAGACCATTTAATTGGGCGGTTTATTTCGTGAATTAAATGGGCTGTTTCCTTCGTGAATTAAATGGGTCGTTTCTTTCGTTGAATTAATTCAATGAATTGATGGATCGTTTCTTAACCAGTTTTTCAAATTCGTTGGCGTAATAATAAAATAAGACCAACGCTTAACCTCTGGTTATTTGCGCTTGAGAAGATTTGGGAGAACCCTCGCAACTTCTTCTCCCTCACGAAGAATGCGAAGAACGCGAAGAACGCGAAGAACGCGAAGAACGCCGAACCCGGAAATCGACGACGCCTTCGCCCGAGACGCTCTTCCGATCTCCGATCTCCGATCTCCGATCACCGACCATTCGAGGTGAGTGCTTTCGGATTTCCTCTCAAGTTCTTTTCTTTGGATTTAAACGAAACACAGATTTAAATATTAATAATTTAAATCTGTTGTTCTTGATTCGTTGAGCTCGCCGACTCGACGCCGGAATCCGCGACGATGCGACGCCTCCCCGCGACGACGCGACGATCGATCTCTTCCGTGACGGTCTCTTCCGCGAAGAACGCCCGCGCACGACGATCATCAAGGTAGGGATTCATTTTGGAAAATTACCCCTTTTTAATTTTCTCATGAACGTTCTTGAAAATTAAAAATCCGGTTTTCAATGAACAATTTTATTTTAATTAAAATTGTTGGATCATGTGTTGATCATTCTTTCCCCCGGTTGTTTATTTCTAACGCGGAGGGTGCAGGCCAAACGAACACGGCCCGATGACCCTCCGCCGTTCTTGTTTTGTGCGGATTTGACGGTCGACGACGGAACGTGCCGTAGCGGACGTTTGACGATCCCGCAATAAAGAACGGATCCCGGGAGGAGCAATGGCGCAGACGGGAAAGCAAACGGGCCACAGGAGCGACGCCGGCGGGCGGAGGCGGCGGCGCCCCGGCGCGCCGCCGGACGAGATCCGCCGCGGCTTCAGCCGCGGCGGCGGGTCCGGTTTGTCCAGGCGGGACGCGGCTCAGCCGCGTTCCGCGGTTCGCCAGCGCGGCCCGCACGTGGGTCGTGGTTCTTCCTCAGGCCGCGGGTCGACACCCGCGGCTTCCACCCGCGCGGCTCGGCCAAGCCGAGCTGGCCGAGCCGGACCGACCCTGGCCGGGCCGGGCCGGGCCAGCCGGGTCGGACCCGGGTCGGGTCGACCCGGGTCGGGCCGACCCAGGGGGGGGGGGGTCGGGCCGGGTCAGCCCGGGCCCGTACCCCCCTTCTTCGGACGTTTTCGTTCAAACGCCCGTATCTTGAGCTTCGTGCCTCCAAACGACTCGCCGTCAGCGGAAACGCGATCCTTGGATCGAGACGGTCGTTTCGGTATATCACACTCAAGGTTTCGGAATACTTTGAGTTCGGCCGGGTTGGTTCGTACACGAGACCAACCGGGCCCTCGGAGCAGAAACGCTCATATCTTGAGCTACGGACGTCCGATTGACGTGACGTCAGCTCTGTTGAATCCCTCTAAGTGAGACGGATCTTTTGGCATACTCCGCCCGAGGTTTGGACGCAGGTGGAGTGCGGTCGGGTTGGTTTTGCCTTAAAAACCAACCGGGCCCCTGGGACGAAAATGCCAATATCTCTCAGACCGGGCGTCCGATTGACGCGCCGTCTGCGACGTTGAGTTCCTGTTGACGATACGGAACTTTTGGATACATCAACTTCGGACTTCGTGTCAGTTGATGTATCAGCCTCTCGGCTCGTGGAGCGGACCTTCCCGAACGAGCTTGCTGTGTGCGGGAACCCTAGTGCTGGCTGCGACTGCTACTTCGACAGCGACGACCGTGCAGAGATCCTCAGTGGACTGCGGCGACGACTGTGCAGAGATCCTCCGTGGACTCCGACGACGACCGTGCAGAGATCCTCAGTGGACTGCGGCGACGACTGTGCAGAGATCCTCCGTGGACTCCGACGACGACCGTGCAGAGATCCTCAGTGGACTGCGGCGACGACTGTGCAGAGATCCTCAGCGGACTGCGACGACTACTGCACTCAGCGATCCTACGTGGATCAGTGCTATAGGTCCTATGTGGGCCCGATCCTGTGTGGGTCCGATCCTGCGTGGGTCAGCGCTCAGCGGTTCTGTGTGAGCCAGCGCCTACAGGTCCTGCGTGGGCCCGGTCCTGTGTGGGCCCGATCCTGTGTGGGTCATCTCTCAGCGGTTCTGTGTGAGCCAACTTCTACAGGTCCTGCGTGGGCCCGATCCTGTGTGGGTCACTGGAAGGTTAGTACCTATCGATCCTTCGTGGGTCCGACGACTTAGATGGTTCAATGATCATCTTTATCGTCATACGAAGAAGTATACCTGTGTGAGCTGAATCTTGTGTTACTCTCCTTTGTGGATTGTGTTGCTCTATCCTGCGTGGGTATACGTTTTGCTTTCCTGTGTGGACTGGGTTGTGCTTGGGCTCGGACGTTGGAGACGAACGGGAATTGAAGACTTAGGTATATGTATGGGCATATACCTAAGCCGTGTCAGATGTTACTTCGTGATTGTATCTTTCCTTTGTGGATTATCCTTTGTGGATTTCAGGAGACCTTCGGGGGTCTCGGGGTCCCTACTGAGTAGCTTATACTCACCCCTGCACGGGCTATGCCCGCACTTCGTGGTGTTGGTTGCAGACGACGGACAGCGCTGATCGTGGAGGAGGCATACGGAGCAGGACAGTACCTGGAGGTGGACCACTGGGCGGGACGTACTCGGAGCGGTTAGGTGGACCCGAGGAGCAGTGGAGGCTATCTGTACCCACCCTTCAGGTGGGACTTCCGGAGGACGGATCGACGCTGCAGTTTTCCCTTTTCAGTTGCTGTTTTTCCTTTCAGTTGTACTTTACAGTTGGGCTTGTATTTCCGGCCCCTTTTTACTTTCAGCACAGCTTGTACAGTTTTACTTAGTGTTTACTTTTCCGCTTGCTTGCTCTGTGGTGCTTGTTTACTTTTCAAAGGAAATGCCTTCCCTTTTTGTTGGGATTTATGCCTTGGTGCTAGTCACCAGCCCCTGGCCTATGGAAGGCGGGCTTGGGGTAGTCACGACACGGTCCCGAGGACGGGTCGTGACAAATTGGTATCAGAGGGGTCGGTTCTACCGCAGACTCTGATCTTTCTTCTATGTGAAGCAAAAGTGTTTAGTGTATTGAGTGTGGTTATCAGTCCAGGGAGTCCAGTGTTGGTGCGGCGGCCGACGTATCCATACACCAGGACCCTGACTTCTGATTCCTTACCTAATGTACGAAAACATTGTTTGCATGTGTGTTTCAAGTTTTCTTTGTGATTACTTGTGTCAGCTCACCAGGTATACTGTTATGACCGTGGCATACTTGTTTCCTTTTTAGGATGGCACGACGACAGCAGCCATCTAGGGTTCCCAGGGTAGGGCGCGACGACAGCCCGCCGAGCGACGAGGCCTCGGTACAGGGCCCGTTGACAGCAGAGGCACCGGTGGTACCTTTACCCGCCGAGCCCCCGATGCTTCCAGCACTGGCAGCTGACGACGCACGACTCCTCGGAGCTCTGCACGAGTTCCAGCGCCAGCGACCACCCAGGTTCCGTGGGGAGTCGGACCCCCAGGCAGCCGAGGACTGGCTGGAGGCGGTCGTCCAAGTTTTCAGGCTAGTGAGGATGCCAGCAGACCTCATGGTGATCCTCGCGGAGAGCTTACTGCACGCAGCAGCCGGACGCTGGTGGAGCCTGATGCTCCAGGTACACGATGAGGCCGACCTCATCTGGACGGACTTCGAGAGCCTCTTCCGCTCAGAGTTCGTCCCGGCCACCCTCCGAGCGGTGCGCATCCAGGAGCTTCTTCAGCTGCGGCAGGGCAGCTTGACGGTCGCTCAGTACGCGGCGAGGTTCACCGACCTTTCTCGGTACTCGACAGACATGGTACGGGACTCCTTCTTTCGGGCCCGGACCTTCGAGCAGGGTTTGAGACACGAGATCAGGGCATCGTTGATCTCCCTCAGCATCCCGACCCAGGCAGGGGTACTGGAGCGAGCCCTCCTGATCGAGAGCTTCCTGCCTGAGTCCACAGCGAGACCCACCGCAGGGCGGCAGATAGCGGAGTCTTCGGCAGCTGGTAGCCGGCGGATGACTCAGGGTTCCAGGCGGACCAGACCTTCCGGCAGGCGACCTCGGGACGCTGGCTCAGCAGTGCAGGGCACCCGGCCCGGAGCCAGCCTTCCGAGAGGCAGACAGTGCTACGAGTGCGGCGGGCAGGGCCACATGGCTCGTGACTGCCCGACCCGTCGTACCGAGGGGCAGCAGACAGTGGAGGGGCCACCCAGGCAGAGGCAGAGGGTCGACCGTGGCGGTCCGCAGGGAGGAGGCGGACGAGGCAGAGGAGCTGGCCGAGCAGCAGGCGGTGGGCGACGCTTTGAGGCTCTGCCACCACCACCACCAGGAGGCCCGCCCCGACCACAGGGAGCTGGCGGGCAGAGACAGGCTCAGCTCCAGGCAATGGAGGCCTACGACCACGGCGCGCCAGAGATGATTCGAGGTACGATCTGTGTCTATTCCACCCTTGCTGCAGTTCTGATAGACACAGGAGCGAGTCACTCTTTCATAGCCACTGCCCTTGTTCGGAGCTCGGAGATTCCGACAGAGCCGTTGGCTCGATCCTTACGGCTAGAGACTCCTACGGGAGCAGACTCGACGATTACGCACTAGTGCCGGCAGTGTGAGCTTACTCTAGGAGGCGAGAGCTTCAGCTGGGATCTTCTTGTAGCAGCGTCGAGGCCTTACGACGTCATTTTGGGCATGGATTGGTTATCTACGGTCCATGCTCAGATTGGCTGCTTTAGGCGCAAGGTGCGATGTGTGCGCACCGACGGGAGCAGGTTCACCTTCACCGGCGAGAAGGGAGCCTTAGCAGCACATGATGGACTCACGCAGAGGAGAGGTCAGCCCATCACTCAACAGTTGGCTAGCCTCATCCTGGGAGTAGTTGACGTGCGGAGTCCCAGTTTTCCTGCAGTGGTGGATCAGTACGCGGACGTCTTTCCCGACGACGTTCCAGGACTACCTCCTCGCAGAGAGGTAGACTTTTATATTGACCTGTACCCCGGGACAGCCCCGATATCCACTCCAGCATATCGGATGGCCCCCGCTGAGCTTCGAGAGCTGCGAGTACAGTTGGAGGACTTGCAGGGAAAGGGGTTCATCCGACCCAGTGTTTCACCCTGGGCTTCCCCGATTTTGTTCGCCAAGAAGGCGGACAGGAGCTTGCGACTATGTGTCGATTATCGTCGCCTGAATCAGGTGACAGTGAGGAACAAGTATCCGCTACCCAGGATTGATGATCTCTTCGACCAGCTCAAGGGGGCACGGTGGTTCTCGAAGATAGACCTCAGGTCAGGCTATCATCAGCTTAGAGTTCGAGATGAGGATGTGCAGAAGACGGCCTTCAGGTGTCGGTATGGCCACTTCGAGTACTTGGTTATGCCTTTCGGCGTGACCAACGCTCCAGCAGTGTTCATGAGCCTCATGAACAGGATCTTCCAGCCATACCTCGATTGATTTGTCGTGGTCTTCATCGACGACATTTTGGTGTACTCGACGACAGAGGAGGAGCACGCCTACCACCTGCGTGTTGTACTAGACACACTCAGAGAGCACCAGCTTTATGGAAAGCTCTCGAAGTGTCAGTTCTGGTTACGTGAGGTCCACTTCTTGGGGCACGTCATTTCTGAGGCGGGAGTTGCAGTGGATCCCGCGAAGATCGAGGCAGTGCTAGCTTGGGAGCCACCCAAGAGCGTGACAGAGGTGCGGAGTTTCTTGGGCCTAGCCGGATACTATCGGAGATTTGTGCCGGACTTCTCCAGAGTTGCGGCCCCACTCTCAGCGTTGACGAAGAAGGGGAAACCCTTCGTGTGGTCAGACGGATGTCAGCAGAGCTTCCAGGAGCTGAGGCAGAGGTTGACCAGCGCACCTATCTTGAGGTTGCCTGAGGAGGGAGTTGGATACGTAGTCTACTGCGATGCATCAGGGACCGGACTCGGGTGTTTCCTGATGCAGGAGCGGGCCGTGATTGCCTACGGATCACGTCAGTTGAGGCCGCATGAGCAGAACTACGCTACCCATGACTTGAAGTTGGCAGCAGTGGTCTTCGCCCTGAAGACATGGCGACACTATCTGATGGGCGAGCGCTTCACAGTCTTTTCTGACCACCAGAGTCTCAGGTACATCTTCTCTCAGAAGGACCTGAACCTGAGACAGCGGCGATGGCTCGAGTTCCTCCAGGACTATGACTTTGAGATAGTCTATACTCCTGGGAAGGGGAACGTGGTGGCTGATGCCCTCACCAGGAGGACGGGCATCCGGCTACTTGAGGAGGCGATAGAGCAGCTAGCCGATTTGCAGATATCCTTCGTGGATAGAGACGGAGCAGCCTTCCTTCAGTCTCTCACGGTCTCTCCTCCACTTCTTCAGCGGGTCAGAGAGGCACAGCATGGGGATGTTGACTGTGAGACGCGGCGTGCACAGATATCCTCGGGACAGGCACCTGATGGTTTCTCCCTTGGAGCAGAGCACGATGTCCTTTTCAGAGGACGTACCTTGGTACCAGTCGCCTTACGAGAGGAGGTGCTGAGAGAGTTTCACACATCTCCGTTGGCGGTACATCCTGGAGTGGCGAAGATGTACCAGGATCTCAGGCGACAGCACTGGTGGCCGGGCATGAAGAAGGTTGTGGCAGAGTTCGTTTCACGGTGCCTCACCTGCCAGCAGGTGAAGGCAGAGCATCAGGTACCAGCAGGCTTGGTACATCCCTTGGAGGTCCCGGAGTGGAAGTGGGACGGGATATCTATGGACTTTGTGACTGGAATTCCATGCACTTCCAGAGGTCACGATTCCATATGGGTGATTGTTGACCGACTCACCAAGTCGGCACACTTCTTACCCATCCGAGAGCAGGGCACAGTGGAGAGCTTGGGGCGTCTCTACGTTTAGGAGATTGTACGACTTCACGGTGTTCCATCGACCATCGTCTCCGATCAGGACGCTCGTTTTACTTCCCGGCTTTGGAAGGGGTTGCAGGAGGCGTTCGGGACGCGACTACGTCTGAGCACCGCCTTTCAACCTCAGACAGATGGTCAGACGGAGAGGACCATTCAGACTCTCGAGGACATGCTCCGTGCATGTGTCCTCGACTTTGGTCGCAGCTGGGAGGACCACTTACCCTTGGTGGAGTTCGCGTACAACAACAGCTACCACTCCACCATCAGGATGGCACCCTACGAGGCGTTGTACGGCAGGCCTTTCAGATCTCCTTTGTGCTGGACAGACCCCGGAGAGTCAGCACTTGTGGGACCAGAGATGGTCCGGGCCACGACAGAGAAGGTCCAGCTCATCCAGGAGCGGATGAGGACAGCACAGAGCCGGCAGAAGTCATATGCTGATAGGAGGCGGAGGCCACTAGAGTTCGAGGATGGTGACCACGTCTTCTTGCGGGTCTCACCTCGACGTGGTTTGAGGAGATTTGGCCGAGGCGACAAGTTGTCTCCACGCTTCATCGGGCCTTTCCAGGTCCTCAGCAGGATTGGCGAGGTGGATTATCGCCTGGCTCTGCCACCTCAGTTGCACCGGGTGCACGATGTCTTCCACGTATCCCAGCTGAGGAGATACGTGCACGACCCGACGCACATCATTGACTATGGGGAGCTAGACGTGGATGATGGAGCGACTTTTACGGAGGTCCCAGTGGAGATAGAGGATCGACAGGAGAGGGTCCTACGTGGGCGATCGATTCCTCTTGTGCGCATCAGATGGCAGCACGGGAACCTCCAGGAGAGCACTTGGGAGCGGGAGGCTCAGATGCGTGCTCAGTACCCACATTTGTTTCCCTAGTTTTTGATGTATCTTTACGGGGACGTAAAGTCCTGAGGTGGGAGTAATGTAAAGACTAGTAAATTTCAAGGAATTTTTTTTTTCTTAATTTTCTTTGGAATTTTACAAGAACGCAGTTTCTGACGGCGCCTGATTCCGAGGCCCGGTGTGCCCGGAATCATTTTCTGAAGTTTGGCTCGGGTACGTTCAGTGAACGGACGAGCGGGTTTTTCTAACTTTTGAACCGGTGCCCGGAATCGAATTCTGAGGGCACCGATGAAATCGCAGCGCCGGTATTCTCTTAGAAACGCCTCTTCCGGAGTTGCGTTTACTCGGGTGTGGTTTTTAATTTTCGGGCTTAAAGTTAAGAAATAAAATAATTTTGCGACAGCTTTATTTTATTTCACTTAAGCCACTTGGAAGCCACTTGAAGCCACTTAAAGGAGGCTTGAACTGAGTTGAACTGGATAGGATGCTATCCAGAAATATCCTACCCCCTTGGTAGGATATTTGTGAGGTAGGGCCCGCACGAGCCCCGCCGTTTCTTTCCGCTAAGAAACGCACCCGTGAAAACCCGTCTTAATGAAAGTCAACCGACGCGTTTTCTAAATTCTTAACAGACCATTTAATTGGGTGGTTTATTTCGTGAATTAAATGGGCTGTTTCCTTCGTGAATTAAATGGGTCGTTTCTTTCGTTGAATTAATTCAACGAATTGATGGATCGTTTCTTAACCAGTTTTTCAAATTCGTTGGCGTAATAATAAAATAAGACCAACGCTTAACCTCTGGTTATTTGCGCTTGAGAAGATTTGGGAGAACCCTCGCAACTTCTTCTCCCTCGCGAAGAACGCGAAGAACGCGAAGAACACGAAGAACGCGAAGAACGCCGAACCCGGAAATCGACGACGCCTTCGCCCAAGACGCTCTTCCGATCTCCGATCTCCGATCTCCGATCACCGACCATTCGAGGTGAGTGCTTTCGGATTTCCTCTCAAGTTCTTTTCTTTGGTTTTAAACGAAACACAGATTTAAATATTAATAATTTAAATCTGTTGTTCTTGATTCGTTGAGCTCGCCGA
This sequence comes from Viscum album, assembly GCA_963277665.1. Taxonomy (NCBI): domain Eukaryota; kingdom Viridiplantae; phylum Streptophyta; class Magnoliopsida; order Santalales; family Viscaceae; genus Viscum; species Viscum album. The sequence goes on from OY728160.1 coordinate 450,258,271, forward strand.
CTCGACGCCGGAATCCGCGACGACGCGACGCCTCCCCGCGACGACGCGACGATCGATCTCTTCCGCGACGGTCTCTTCCGCGAAGAACGCCCGCGCACGACGATCATCAAGGTAGGGATTCATTTTGGAAAATTACCCCCTTTTAATTTTCTCATGAACGTTCTTGAAAATTAAAAAGCCGGTTTTCAATGAACAATTTTATTTTAATTAAAATTGTTGGATCATGTGTTGATCATTCTTTCCCCCGGTTGTTTATTTCTAACGCGGAGGGTGCGGGCCAAACGAACACGGCCCGACGACCCTCCGCCGTTCTTGTTTTGTGCGGATTTGACGGTCGACGACGGAACGTGCCGCAGCGGACGTTTGACGATCCCGCAGTAAAGAACGGATCCCGGGAGGAGCAATGGCGCAGACGGAAAAGCAAACGGGCCACCGGAGCGACGCCGGCGGCCCGCGGAAGTCGCCGGCGGCGCCCCGGCGCGCCGCCGGACGAGATCCGCCGCGGCTTCAGCCGCGGCGGCGGGTCCGGTTCGTCCAGGCGAGACGCGGCTCAGCCGCGTTCCGCGGTTCGCCAGCGCGGCCCGCACGCGGGCCGCGGTTCTTCCTCAGGCCGCGGGTCGGCACCCGCGGCTTCCACCCGCGCGGCTCGGCCAAGCCGAGCCGGCCGAGCCGGGCCGGGCCAGCCGGGCCGGGCCATCCGGGTCGGACCCGGGTCGGTTCGACCCGGTTCGGGTCGACCCGGGGGGGGGGGGGGGTCGGCCCGGGTCGGCCCGGGCCCGTACCCCCCGTCTTCGGACGTTTTCGTTCAAACGCCCGTATCTTGAGCTTCGTGCCTCCAAACGACTCGCCGTCAGCGGAAACACGATCCTTGGATCGAGACGGTCGTTTCGGTATATCACACTCAAGGTTTCGGAATACTTTGAGTTCGGCCGGGTTGGTTCGTACACGAGACCAACCGGGCCCTCGGAGCGGAAACACTCATATCTTGAGCTACAGACGTCCGATTGACGTGCCGTCAGCTCTGTTGAATCCCTCTAAGTGAGACGGATCTTTTGGCATACTCCGCCCGAGGTTTGGACGCAGGTGGAGTGCGGTCGGGTTGGTTTTGCCTTAAAAACCAACCGGGCCCCTGGGATGAAAATGCCAATATCTCTCAGACCGGGCGTCCGATTGACGCGCCGTCTGCGACGTTGAGTTCCTGTTGACGATACGGAACTTTTGGATACATCAACTTCGGACTTCGTGTCAGTTGATGTATCAGCCTCTCGGCTCGTGGAGCGGACCTTCCCGAACGAGCTTGCTGTGTGCGGGAACCCTAGTGCTGGCTGCGACTGCTACTTCGACAGCGACGACCGTGCAGAGATCCTCAGTGGACTGCGGCGACGACTGTGCAGAGATCCTCCGTGGACTCCGACGACGACCGTGCAGAGATCCTCAGTGGACTGCGGCGACGACTGTGCAGAGATCCTCCGTGGACTCCGACGACGACCGTGCAGAGATCCTCAGTGGACTGCGGCGACGACTGTGCAGAGATCCTCAGCGGACTGCGACGACTACTGCACTCAGCGATCCTACGTGGATCAGTGCTACATGTCCTGTGTGGGCCCGATCCTGTGTGGGTCCGATCCTGCGTGGGTCAGCGCTCAGCGGTTCTGTGTGAGCCAACGCCTACAGGTCCTGCGTGGGCCCGGTCCTGTGTGGGCCCGATCCTGTGTGGGTCATCTCTCAGCGGTTCTGTGTGAGCCAACTTCTACAGGTCCTGCGTGGGCCCGATCCTATGTGGGTCACTGCAAGGTTAGTACCTATCGATCCTTCGTGGGTCCGACGACTTAGATGGTTCAATGATCATCTTTATCGTCATACGAAGAAGTATACCTGTGTGAGCTGAATCTTGTGTTACTCTCCTTTGTGGATTGTGTTGCTCTATCCTGCGTGGGTATACGTTTTGCTTTCCTGTGTGGACTGGGTTGTGCTTGGGCTCGGACGTTGGAGCCGAACGGGAATTGAAGACTTAGGTATATGTATGGGCATATACCTAAGCCGTGTCAGATGTTACTTCGTGATTGTATCTTTCCTTTGTGGATTATCCTTTGTGGATTTCGGGAGACCTTCGGGGGTCTCGGGGTCCCTACTGAGTAGCTTATACTCACCCCTGCACGGGCTATGCCCGCACTTCGTGGTGTTGGTTGCAGACGACGGACAGCGCTGATCGTGGAGGAGGCGTGCGGAGCAGGACAATACCTGGAGGTGGACCACTGGGCGGGACGTACTCGGAGCGGTTAGGTGGACCCGAGGAGCAGTGGAGGCTATCTGTACCCACCCTTCAGGTGGGACTTCCGGAGGACGGATCGACGGTGCAGTTTTCCCTTTTCAGTTGCTGTTTTTCCTTTCAGTTGTACTTTACAGTTGGGCTTGTATTTCCGGCCCCTTTTTACTTTCAGCACAGCTTGTACAGTTTTACTTAGTGTTTACTTTTCCGCTTGCTTGCTCTGTGGTGCTTGTTTACTTTTCAAAGGCAATGCCTTCCCTTTTTGTTGGGATTTACGCCTTGGTGCTAGTCGCCAGCCCTGGCCTATGGAAGGCGGGCTTGGGGTAGTCACGACACGGGCCCGAGGACGGGTCGTGACACACTCATGAAATGTAAACAAATCTAATAGATTATATCCATGTAATCCCTCAACAATCCATGTTTCACTCGACAAAATAAGTAAATCCTCCATGTGCCCGATTGCTATATCTGTGGATTGCTCACAGATTGAACATAACAACCAGACCAACCTCATAAGGCTTGGCCTTTTGATTGCTCACATGGTTAAAACACATAAAAATAAACACATGTAATTTAAACTATTACAGGGATTTAACAATAATAAACTCACGTGGGCAATTCATATAACAAGAAACACACGTAAATTACACTATTACATGGTTTAAACAAATGTAACTCACATGGGAAAAATTTACATAGTAATACAATAATGGAATCTGAACCATTAAAAGGCCGTAACATAATCAAACTCACATGGGTAGTTTCACAATTGGATCAGAACATTCCAAACTTGCTTAAACAAGCCTATGCATAAACATGAGTCAAGGGGAAAGTCATATATCCCACAACCTAAGCCAATTGAATACATTTTAACTAGAAGGAAACTTCGTTATTAATCAAAATAAATTTTAAACAACCCAAAAATGGGAAACAAGGAATGCCTCATAGGCATCCTAGTCCAAACATCCATAATCGGTCATCCAAGGGAAACAAACCCATGGGGTGGTCCTAATTCATGGTAAACAACCTAATTCATTCTTTTAATCGCTTAAAAAATTAACTAAACAATAATAGTGAATAACATAGGTTAATTATCAATCAAGGAAATACCCAAAAATGGGAATGCAATACTCCAGAAAATATAATAAACTTAAAAATTAGCGAAAGGCATAAGACCACCTACCTTGTAGTCGTACCACTCTCCTCATCCAACGTCAGCCTTTAATTCAACCGATAATGGGGTAGATCTTAAAAATGAGCATAAATGATCAAACTTTGATAACTGAATAGAGAGATGAAATAATGAATAACATATCAAGGGGATTTGAGAGATTACTGATTGGGTTCCAATGCATCCAAAGATGATCGAAACAGAGTTTAGATGGAGAATCAGGAGAAAAATCCCTACTCGACACTGATTTTCATGAACCCAGAGCAAGACCTCTGTCTGTCTGAAAAAAATGAGGCTAATATCCATTTATTTTAAAAAAATTACATGGTGCATACTAGCATGATCCTCTTATTCTGATGACTTCCTCTTCCACATCATAAATGAGTCCTACCGACATCAATACACGATATGTACTATGATTACACGTTGTGTAACACTATGTCACGTTGTGCAAAAAATCTAAATTCAGACCTTAATCTATTTTTATCTAGTTTTATTAAATACAAACTAAAAATAAAATATCCATAACTCAAAGGAAGAATTAGGTTCTTACACTAATGATAATTTTATTTTGGAAATTTTGTAACCTAGTTTCTAAAGTGTTGGATCATAATATTTTGGAAAAGTTAACCATTTATGAAATGGTTTAATTTTATATTTGGATGAGGTTTGAGGGTTTAATGTATTAATTTACCATATGAAACAACCTATGCTAAGAAATGAAATAGAAGTAGTTCAATGCATAACCAATGGATAATATTGTGCTTTTGAAATAGAAACGTATCAAGTAATTATATTTCCTTACATTCTCATTGAGTGAAGTAGTTACTCAACTATAAGAAAATGGTCTTGAAACGAAAAATTTTCCCTACTATCCTCATTTTTGTATGATATCAATTACCATTATTCACTCCTATAGTTTGTGGCCTTATGGTCAATAATTTTCACATGAGCATGTTCTCTATCACTCTCCATCATAACTTTATAGTTATATTTCTCTTCCATGTCCATGTTTTCACTAATTTTATCTTATTTGAAATCCCATTATCGTGGTGACTATTTCATTTCAATTTCCTTATTATTAATAATATATGTTACCAACCCTGTTTATGATGTGGGTTTTTTAATAATAGTATTTTTAAATATCAAACCCTTGTCTTCCGATATCAAGTTTAAATTGTGAGGATTCAATTTAATTAAGGTGGGGAGAGTGTAACATACCAAGATTTTATAATATTTTCATTTTAGAATAAAATTAATTTTATTTCATACTTTCCTTTGAATTCGTCATGAATCAAGACGAAACGACGACAACGGTGTGGGTAATATTCCCAGATTTTCTGCTTCCTTTTTAGATTATGTCGATAATAAGCATGTTAGGGAACATGGTTGGTAGATTTCTATGTTCAAATAGTAGGACTGTTGCAGTTTTTCACCCTATCAACCCTCGCGTTTGTGTTGAGGCCGATGTTTTGAAGCCTCATACAGAGTAGATTTGGATTTCGATGGGTGAAGAATTAAGATGGAAACAACAGGTGGTTTTAGAGTCTTGGTTAGTGTATTGCTCTGGCTGTCATCGGCTAGGACATTAGGTCCTTGGATGTCGTCGTGGTCCAAGTGCTCGACAAATGTGGAACCCCCAAACAGAAAGGACTCAGGTGTATGTAACACCCGTTGTGATCCAGCAGTCGGATAGTTCATGCTTGTACAGGCCTGTAGAGGCACATGGGGTTGTCCCTAGGGAATAAGAACCAGGAAGGGTTCATTTCGGTCCAGGCAAGGAATTTAGGTTTGAATGAGAAGGCAGTCCTCGGGAGGGTCAGCATTTACAGTGGGATTATCCAGTTGTTCCAGTAGTAGTGAAGGATGTGGAGGCCAGTGTCCCCTTTCCACGGGATGTGGATTTCCTAGCTCGGTTAAGGTAGGATATGGGGATCATCCCCTTGTAGGTGAATGGAGTGGAGGCAGTGCAGGTGGAGGAAAAGGATAAAGATTTATCCTTGCATGTGGATGTGGCAGAGCATCCGGTCTTAGAAAGAATTGTCAATAATGGTGTGGAGAAGGTATTAAGCGAGGTCCATGGATCTGGGGGTCCTCATGTTCGGGAATGGGAGGACACTAACCAACATTCTCAATTCATGGGTCATGGATATGAGCACCCCATAGGTCTGATTCCGTGTAGTGAAGTCCCAGATGGTGAATTTGGAAAGGAGGCTGAACCATCTGTTAATTCATTTTAGGGGAGGTCCTTTTTGCATGTAGCTACATGATCTCTCCACGGCCAAGGAATGCAGGATGGAGTTAACATATTGGGACCACTAGACCCAAACACACTCATTCTGAAGTTCTCCTTTCAGATTACTGAGAGCGAGGGGAAGGATAATAATGACTTGGTGGTTAAAGAAGGCAAGTTGGATTCCTCGTGTAGGCTGAGGGCTCTAAAAGAAGTCGCAAGGGTTGAAGTGAAAAACTGGTTTGAAGGCCTAGAAACTCAAGAACAATCTTTGTCACTAGAGGATATTGATTTAGGCGATGATAGTTTTAGCCAACTCTCAGTAGACAGCCTAAACCAGTTCCAAGGGAAAGGTCCCCACATCCCAAGAAGGAAGAAGGGGAAAATAGGAAAGTGTGACTCAAGGAAATGTATAGTGGTCCAGGGGAAAAACCCCAAGGGGCACAAATATTACTCTCACTTGCCAAAAAAATGGAAACCAGGTCAGCCAAGAAATGTGGAAGTAAGTAAAACAAAGGCCTTCAAGACGGGGAAAGTGGGGATCCAAGTAGAGAACCAAGAGTAATAGAGGAAGAGGGTGTGTAGTGTATGAGTCTCATCTTCCACTCCAAGGAAGAGATTCTTGAAAAAATTCTTCATCCAAACACCTCAAATGAATAGATTTTAAGGATTTATGAAAGACGCTTTTAGACTGAGGTCATAGAGGAGAAAGAAGCGTAGATAGACAAGAAAGGGCGAATCATCGCCCGAGGCTTCAACCAAGGCAAAATCACCTTGGAGGAATTCATACAGATAATGGAAAGAATGGTTTCTAACCATGAAGAACTTATCAGGGAGAATCTAGACACCCAGGTAAGTACTATGCATTGGGAATTATATAGAGCGTATGACTCAAATAACCTTTGTCTTGTGCTTAATAATTCTATGATCTATTTTAGCACATAGTTGTTCTTGTGTGCAAACTTTGGTTTCCCACTTTTCCATAAAGTGGATTAATAAAAAAAATTATAGTTGTGTGGTACAACAATTAAGGTAAAAATTATTATACTTAGTAGTTAAAATTTTATCTTAAAGGAAAAAACAACCTATAAACTTGTAAAAAAGACATTTCTACCCATATTTCAATCACATACCCTATTGTTTTTAATTTTATGATTTATTAGTATACTATTCCCTGAATTTGATCAATATAATAATTTATGTAAGGAAAAGGAGAAAAAAGGAACCTTCCTTACCTTTAACATTTTTAAATCCTTGAGATATAACAAAAACATCATATTTTTGGTTATAAATATAATTTTTAAATATAAATTAATTATTGTTGTCATAATAATTTATCATTAATTTTTAGATATGAATTAGTTACTTAAAATGTTTAATAAGTGCCAACATAGTGATCATTTAGTTAATTATTAAATAAAATAAATGAAACTAAAAATATTAAAAGTGAATAAATTTGAATGAATAATTGTGTTAACTTATTTTTATATATGGATATATCATGTTATATATATATTTTAACTTAATATATTTGAGTTCCATCATTGTTTTTATATCTTTAAATTTAAATTATGCAAATCATGTCAAAATTAAAATTAATGTTATTTTATAATAAATGATATTTTATTTAAATATTAAAGATTTAATAAAAATCATATATTCTACAAATTTATTTTTAAATGTTATTAAATATAAAATATGGTCTATACATGGACTTATTTATCTTTTATAATGAATATATTGACCCATAAATAGTAAAAACATTGTTTTCACATTTAGGTTAAAGTAGTGTTTTTGCGAATTATATGTGATTCTATTAAAATTAATTTCCAACACACATGCATTTTTTATTTTTTCAATTAGATATCATATTTAAAATTAAATGGTTCTATATTTTCTAATTACTCTCACTTTAATTTTGTAACATCCCAGCCTAGGTGCCACCCACCGGGGCCCCGAACCGGTTAATCACATGACCTCAAATGCACCTCCACGTACAATAGAGGCTGATGACTAGCAGCGAGGGTCTTGTAAGTCATTAATGAGGAGACTATACCCTATCCTTTTTCCTTTTATCATATTAATACACCAACGGAAATAAATAAACAATAACAGAATCATACAGTCATAAACAATTCCAATATCTCTTGATAACCAAATCATGAAGTACAATGATTAAACAAAACAATAAATATGTCATGCAATGTATGTGCCAAGTGTCAATATGAAACTCAAAAGTATAGACAATGATGACACCCAAGAGGGAACCAAACCATATTTGGTTCCCTCATCAATGCTCTACCATAAATCCTCCATCTAACACAGGTAATTTTCCCTTAACCTATCCTGAAATAATAAAATCTATTCGGGAACCGATCAAACAAACCAAGTAGGGTGTCAGTAAAACTCAGTAGGCCACCACCAGTGGTATCTAAAAAAATTCTAGTCAAACATACTATATGTAATTGTAATAAGAATATGTATAGTTCATAAATAAATAGTTTATCACATTAATAAATATTCACTATTTAAGAACATAAAACCCCGAGTTTCTATAGACACATGAACCTCAATACCTACTTCATCCCATGTGAGAATTTGAACTATCACTGAGGGATACCACATGTCTAAATGTCCGTGTTATTATTATTATTTCACAAATAAATGACCATGTTACCATTCATTAAATCACATAAATGAATGACCATGTTACAATTATTTATTTCACACAAATGAATAATCATGTTACCGTTCATTAATTCTCACCATTGAATGACCATGTTACCATTCATTATTTCACACAAATCAATTAACATGTTACCATTCATTAAATCACACAAATAAATGACAATGTTACCATTCCACAATAATTAATTAATTCAACAATTAATTATCCACACCAATGACATTACTAATTCAATACTTAGTTAAACAATAAAATTCCATTAGTTAACTCAATAATTAACTAATCACATCATAACAATAATTAATTTAAGAATTAATTAATCATTTCAATTTATCTAGTTAACTAAAAAATTAACTAATCACATTAACTACTCTAGTTAATTTAACAATTAACTAATCACATCAGTAACTCTAGTTAATTCATCAATTAACTAATCATATAAATAACTCTAGTTAATTCAACAATTAACTAATCTCATCAATAATATTAAATAATTTGACAATTAATTAATCACATAAAATAAATTAATTAATTAAATGATTAATTATTCACTTCAATTGTATTAGTCAATTCAATAATTAACTAAACACGACAATTAATTTAGTTAATTAAATAATTTACTAATCACATCAATTAATCTAGTTAATTCTGCAATTAACTAATCATATAATAACTCTAGTTATGTCATCAATTAACTAATCACATTAATAACTCCAGTTAATTCAACTATTAAATAATCACATCAAAATCTCTAGTCAATTCATTAATTATTTAATCATATCAATGACTCTAGTTAATTCTTTCATTAAGTAATCACATCAAATACATTAATAAATTGAACAATTAATTAACCACACCAATCCCTTCAATTAATTCACCAACTAATTGTTCATGTCAATCCCATTAATTAAATACAAAATTATTTTTTCACTACCATAAATCCCATTATTTAATTAAACCATTAAATAATCAAATTACTTCCATTAATTAATTCACAAATTAATTAATCTCATCAATATTATTAATTAATTCAACAATTAAATAAGAACATTACTTCTATTAATTAATTCATAGATTAATTAAACTCATCAATATCATTAATTAATTCTAAAATTAATTAATTATCTCAATATCATTACCAATTCAACAATTAGTTTATCACATAATCACCCACAATTAATTCTCCAATTAATTAAGCATGCAAAGTTCTATTAATTAAGTCATCAATTAATTAGTCAATATTCACAAGTTATTATCCCATAATTAATTCAACAATTAATTATTCAAATAAAAAATATAAATATATATTAATTAATTCTACAATTAATTATAATAAATTATATATCTTGATATCTCATAATTAATCTACCATTAATTATCTAAACTTATATATCTAGATATCTCATAATTAATCTACCGTTAATTACCTCAACTCATATATCTAGATATATCATAATTAATATACCATTAATTAATTAAACTCATATATACAGATATCTCATAATTAATCTACCATTAATTAGCTTAACTCATATATCTAGATATCTCATAATTAATCTACAATTAATTATCTCAAACCCATTATCTCCATATATCATAATTAATAACCCAATTAATTTTCTATATCTAATATCCCTAAATCTCATAATTAATCCTCTAATTGATTATCTAAATGAGCTTCCCCTAAACCCCATAATTAATTCCTCAATTAAATATCTAAATGGATTTCCCCTTATTCTCATAATCAACTCTCTAATCATTCATATATTTCAACAATAATCCAATTAATCAATTGGATATTATCTAAATAAAAAATCCTTAAATATCATAATTAATCATCCCTTTAATTATCTAATTGAGAATCCAATGATTCTTAGAATTAATTTTCCAATTAATTTTGTAAATATAAAACACCTTAATCTCATGATTTACTCCCCACTTAATCATTAATTTCATCAATAAACCAATTAAACAAATTGGACATTATCTAAATCACAAATCTATGAATCTCATAATTTATTCATTTTTTCTAATTGGATAGAACCTTGAACCCATGATTAACTCCCCAATTAATCATAAAAATGGATATCTAATTAATCCCACGATTAAATCCATAATTAATCATCAATTCCAATAATAAACTAATCAATTAATTGTGCATGTTAAATAACCAAATTTCGGAATTCAAATTTCTAAAGAATGCTAGCAATTATTAAATTTCATAAACTTAATCAAAATAACGACTATGATAATTTAATATTAGAACACACACCATAATAATAATGATGAAGAATGATCATCAATGGAAAACCTTAAATTTTAGCGGAACAATGATGTAGAATTATATCTTGATTCAATTCCTAGATCCAAGATTTAAATGAATTAGGATCTAACAAACCTAGATCTAAATCTAGATACAATAGTGGATTGACATCCATATTTTATTCATGGAGAGGAATGGAAGAGAAATATAGGTCTACTTGGGAATAACCACATACCTCAATTTTTTGATAAATGATCCCCCAATAGATTTTTTTTTAAAATTGAGCAACACAACGACGTCGATCAAGATTCGAATCTCAAAACCCTAAATCAAGATACAAGAAAATCTACATCTTGAAAGATTAGATCTTGATCTAGAATAGTAGATCTAGATCTCAACAAATATATATATATATATATATACAATATAGTGGATTATATTGATGAAATAAAGTGGAAATAATGAAGGAAGAACAAAGGAAGAACGTGAGAAGAAATCACTTACCGGGATAAAAGAATCCTTATATTTGGGTTAAATTTGAAAAGAAAAGAGGTTGGGAGAGCGTGGAATTCATAAATAGAGCTCCAAAAACATTAAAGAGGACTTAGGGATGAATGTGGGTCGATTTGGGGTTAGTTTGGTTGTTTAAGAAATAATAGAATTAATTTTTAGACTTAATTAATTCTCATGCACGGTTTCCTGTATAGGGGTGTATGGCCTGCCCCATCTCCTCCCATTTTGTTTTCCAAATTTCACCCAAACACTCAAAAAACTAAATAAAAATTAAAAATTATTCAATACATGGTAAAAGAGTACCTATAATTGAGACTGAGATGTTTACATAAAAGTTAGGGTTCTTACAATCTCCCCACCTTATAACAACTCATCCTCGAGCTGCACTCCCAAGACTCTCTAAAATTATGAGTCAAAAGATCAGGCTACTAAGCACTCAAATCTGTTTCTTTATCACAAGTTTCTTCCTACTCACATCCATGTTTCCACAATACATGAACTGAAAACACAACATTTCCCCACAACACCTTCTCCCTGTGATCCAACACACTTATCAGATGCTCCTCAAAGAACACATTGATTTGAAGATAAACTTCCACAATATACCCAATGGGTTTACCAATTCACTATTATCAAAAACCACAATAAACCATCCAAAATTAGAATTCATCTGTGCCATAAAAAATCTGTCTGGAAAGGATGTATATCCACCACCTCCAAGGATCACCTGACCTTTATCTAAGGAATTTAAACAACCTCCTTACCGACCCCTCATTATCATTCTGATGCCACCACTTCCAACCCATTGTTTTTCTCCTTGCACACACAACTGACACATCGATCCCCTCTATTGGATCATTATTAACACCACTTTGTCAAGAAACTCACCGACCGTGGTATTCATCAACCTCTGGTCTATCATGATAACCTCATTTGTAAACTTTCCATGGTGTACTTCACATTATCCAGCACCACATATTTATTATTTCATTAGTTCAACCTCAATGAGACCTCATATCCAACCAAAACACATCCAAGAAACTCGGAATAATGCCAGAAATTTCTCAATGTGCTCAGGATGATGTCAAGGTAGGGGACATGATCATCACTAAATTAAAAGTACACTAATGATTCATCAATAAACACTCCCACTAATCCTCCATCACTGATGTTACCTAACATTATAAAAACACATTAAACTGTCGAAAGTCACAGGCTTCCCTACCTACCAACATCTCACTACACTGATCCAAAACCAGGTGATCCCTCACACAACTCACAACTGAGTTCTCAAAATAAGGCATTCTCACTACCCAAACTATCCACATAGAGGGACAAATAAACCAACAAAGGATTCTTATTTCACAACATTAACATATATAAAAATATGGATTTAAACAAAACCATATCAAGTCATTCCCCCTTTTTCCCACCACAAGGTAAAAACCGAGACACTATCTTTACCATTAACCATCCTACACCTAGGTCATGGTTAATAAGGGTATACCCATTCTCATTATTCAAGTTTCTCATTTAGAAACCCATTTATTATCATCTTTCATCATTTCAAAATCTTTCTAAATTTCATTAGGAACAATTTCATTTTAATATCACAAGAAAGGAAAAAAAATTCAAGATCAACAACATACCCACAACCCATTTTCCCATGCATTCCTAAAATGATGTAAGTCAAAAAATAATCTTGAGTACCTAGAATGATGCATATAGACTCAAATCCCATTCCATTTAAGGATAGAAGTCAATCTCAACAAATCCTCAAAAGAAAAATTCACATCACACAACCAAGTGCATCACCCAAGGCGAGATAATGTTAAACTATAACAAAAAACAATAATAAAAACAATCCCACCCTGGGAACTTGGGTTCTCCCCCAAAAATGGGGTAGCTACTCCCATGCATGATCTCATAACTAAGCCCCAACTCTTCATAGTCTCCTGTATAACATTCCCAAATATTAAGAAAAAATAATAAGAAAGGAAAACTAGACCTATGATACCACTTTGTAATTTCTCGTCCCGGGTTCCACACACCAGTGCCCTGAACTAGTCAGTTACATGACCTCAATAATGCCTCCCCATATGCTATAGGCTTCTAAATAGGAGTGTGGGTTTGGAAAGTAATTCATGGGGATATTATACCCTCTTTTTTTCTTTTATCAGAGTAATAAACCAGTTGAAATAAATAAACAATAGTAAAACATATAGTCATAAAAAATTACAATATCTCATGATAACCAAAGCATGAAGTACAATGTTTAGACTGAACAATAAATATGTCAAGTAATTTATGTGCCAAGTGTTAGTGTGAAAATCAAAAGTATAGACAATGACAAAACCCAATAGATTATTGAACCACATACAGTTCCCTCATCTAAGATCCAACCCAACTCATACATCTAACACATAGACTTTTTCCTTGAACAGTCCTACAATAATAAATTCTATTCAGGTACCGATCAGGCAGCCCGAGTAGGGTGTGAGTACAACTCAATAGGACACCACAAACAGTGTCTAAAATAATTAAAGTCAACATTAGTGTATGTAATTGTAATAATAATATGTATAATTAATAATTAAATAGTTTATCATAGTATTAAATATTCTCTATTTAAGCACATAAAACCCTAGGTTCCTATAGACACCCGAACCTCAATACCTTCTTCAACCCATGCCATAATTTTAACTATCCATGAGGAAGACGATATGTCTGAATGTCCATGTTAATATTCTTATTTCAAAAATGAATGACCGTGTTACCATTCATTAAATCACACAATTGAATGACCATATTACCATTATTTATTTCACACAAATGAATGACAATTTTACCATTCATTAATTATCACCATTGAATGACCATGTTACCATTCTTTATTTCACACATATGAATGATCATGTTACCATTCATTAATTCACACAATTGAATGACCATGTCACCATTCAACAAGCCATAATTAATTATACAATTAATTATTCACACCAATGAAATTAATAATTCAATAGTTAGTTAAACACAAAAATTCCATTAGTTAACTCAACAGTTAACTAATCGCATCATAACATTAATTAATTCAACAATTAATTAATCATCTCAATTTCTCTGGTTAACTTAATAATTAATTAATCACATCAACTAATCTAGTTAATTCAAAAATTAACTAATCACATAAATAATTCTATTTAATTCATCAATTAACTAATAACATCAATAAATCTAGTTAATTCAATAATTAACAAATCTCATGAAGAATATTAATGAATTCGAAAATTAATTAATCACATCAAATAAATTAATTAATTTAATAATTAATTAATCACTTCAATCATATTAGTCAATTCAATAATTAACTAAACACAAAAATTAATCTAGTTAATTAAAAAATTAACTAATCACATCAATTACTCTAGCTAATTCTACAATTAACTAATCACACCAATAACTCTAGTTAATTCATAAATTAACTAATCACATCAATAACTCTAGTTAATTAAAAAATTAACTAATCACATCAATAACTCTAGTCAATCCATCAATTAACTAATCAAATGAATAGCTTTAGATAATTATTCCATTAACTAATCACATCAAATACATTATTTAATTTAACAATTTATTAATCACACCAACCCCTTTAATTAATTCACCAATTAATTGTTCATGTCAATATTATTAATTAATTCCATAATTAATTAAGCACTCCCATAAATCCCATTATTTAATTGAACCATTAAATAATCACATTACTTCCCTTAATAAATTTATTAATTAATTAATATCATCAGTGTCATTATTTAATTCAACAATTAAATAATCACATTACTTCCATTAATTAATTCATCGATTAATTAATCTCATCAATCTAATTAATTAATTATAGAATTAATTAATCATCTCAATATCATTACCAATTAAATAATTATTTTATCAAATAATTACCCTTTATTAATTGACTGATTAATTAAGAATGTCAAGTTTAATTAATTAATTCATCAATTAATTAGTCAATATCCACAACTCATTATCCCATAATTAATTCAAAAATTAATTATTCAAACAAACAATTTACAAATCTGTTAATTAATTATAAAATTAATTATCAAAAATCATATATCTTGATATCTCATAATTAATAAACCATTAATTATCTCAATTCATATATCATGATATCACATAATTAATCTACCATTAATTAGCTCAACTTGTATATCTAGATATATCATAATTACTCTACCATTAATTACATCAACTCATATATCTAGATATCTCAAAATTAATCTACCATTAATTATCTCAACTCATATATCTAGATATCTCATAATTAATCTACCATTAATTATCTCAAACCCATTATCTCCATATCTTACAATTAATACCCTAATTAATTATCTATAATGAATATCCCTAAATCTCATAATTAATCCTCTAATTAATTATCCAAATAGGAAGCCCCTAAACCCCATAATTAATTCACCAATTAATTATCTAAATGGTTTTCCCCTTATTCTCACAATCAACATCTAATCATTCATATATTTCAACAATAATCTAGTTAATCAATTGGTTGTTATATAAATAAAAAATACTTAAATCTCATAATTAATCCTCCCTTTAGTGATATAATTGAGCAAACCCTAATTCTAAAAATTAATTTCGAAATTAATTATGTAAATGTAAAGAACCTTAATCCCATTATTAACTCCCTAATGAATCATCAATTTAATCAATAAACCAATTAAATCAATTGTCCATTATCTAAATCACAAATCCCTAAATCTCATAATTAATTCATATTATCTAATTGGATAGCCCCATGAACCCATTATTAACTCCCCAATTAATCATTAAAATGGAAATCACCTTAATTCCATGATTAACTCCACAATTAATCATCAATTTCAACAATAAACCAATCAATCAATTAGCCACATTAAATAACCAAATTAAGAATTATAATTTCTAAAGAACACTTGAAATTATAAAATTGCATACAATTAATCAAAATAAAAACTATGGGAATTGAAGATTAGACCACCTACCTCAAGAATAGTGATAAATAATACTCACTGATGGAAACCCCCAAATTTCCACAGAACAACGATGTAGAATGAGATCTTTATTCAATTCATAGATCCATGATTTAAATGAATCAAGGTCCAAAAAACCTAGATCTAAATATAGATCCAACAATGAATTAAAATCCATATTTTATCCATAGAGAGGCTGTAAGAGAGAGATATATCTACATGGGAAGAACCACATACCTTAATTTGTTGATGAATGATCTCCCAATGGAAATCCTCAAAAACCAAGTAGCACAACGACTTAGATCAAAATCTGAATCTCAAAAACCTAAAGAAAGATTAAAGAAAATCAATATCTTGTAAGATTAGATATATATCCCATCAAATAGATATATTTCAATCCAATAAATCATATTACATCAATTAAAGAAAGCGAAAATGACAAAGAAAGGACAAGGGAAGAACAAGAGAAGAAATCACTTACTCGGAGAGAAGCGTCCTTCAATCTAGGATTTGATTCGCAAAGAACAGAGGTATGGAGGGCTTAAAATTCATTAATAGATATCCTAAAACATTAAATAGGACCTAGGGATTAATGGGGATTTATTTGGGTGTTCGGTAAATTTTAGAATTATTTTTTCGAATTAATTAATTTTCGTGCATGGTTTCCTACATAGGGGTGCACAACCTACCCCATATCCTCCCATTTTCTTTTCCAAATTTTACCCAAACACACCCCAAAATAAATAAAAATTGAAAAATACTCAATAAATGGTAAAATAGTACATATAAATGATCCCAAGATGTCTCCATAAAAATTCAGGTTCTTATAATCTCCCCACCTTATAATAGCTCATCCTCAACATGCACCCCCATACCTCTATAATATTATGAGTCAAAATATTAGGCCACTGAGCCATCGAATCAATTTATATCTCCCAATTTCCTTCTTACTCACATCTATGTTTCCAAAATACATAAACTAACAGCACAATCTTTTCCCGCAACACCTTCTCACTGTGATCCAACACGCTTATCATATACTCCTTAAAGAATACATTGGTCTGAAGATCAACATCCACAACATACCTGATGCATTTCCCAATTCACTGTTACCAAAAATAATAATAAAACATCCAATTTTATCCCTCATCCATTCCATAAAAAATATACCTAGAAATGATGTACATTCACCACCTCCAAGGATAACTTGGCCTTTCTATATGGAATTTAAACAAGCTCCTTACAAGTCCCTCATTAGAATTCTGATGCCACCACTTCCAAACCATTATTTTTCTATATGCGCCCACTAATGAAACATTACTCCCCTCCATTGGAGCATTTTTAACACCACTTTTTCAACCAAATCAAACACCACAATATCCATCAACCTCTGGTCCATCATGAGAGCCACATTTGTAAACTGTCCATGGTGTACTTCACATTATCTAGAACCACATATTTAATGTTTCATTAGTGAAACCTTGATGAGGACCTATATCCAACCAAAACACATCTAGGTAGCTAGTAATAATGCCAGATCTTTCTCAACATACTCATGATGATTTCAAGGTAGGGGAAATGATCATCACTAAATTAAAAGTATGCTAAGAAGTCATCAATGAACACCACCACTAATCCTCCATCACTGATGTTAACTACCATTATAGAAATACCTTAAACTACCAAAAGTCTTGGGCTTTCTTGCCCACCAATATCTCACCACACCGATCCAAAACCAGATGATCCCTCACACAACTCACAACCGAGTTCTCAAACTAGGGAATTCTCACTACCCAAACTACCCACATCATTGTAAAAATAAACCAACAATGTAATCTTATTTAAAAACATTAACAAAGTTAACAAGAGGGATTTATAAAAAACCATATCAAGTCATTCCCCCTTTTCCCTCCATACTATCAAAACCAAGGCACTTTCTCCGCCCTTAACCATTCTACACCTAGGTCCTGATTAATAATGGCATACTTATTATCATTATTCAAGTTTCTCATTTAGACACCCATTTATTCTCATATTGAATCATTTCAAAATCTTTCTCAATTTCATTAATAATAATTGTATTTTCATTTCAAAATTAATAAAAAAAATTCAAAATCAATAAGTTACCAATAACCCATTTTCCTATGTGTTCCTAAAATGATGTAATTCACAAAATAATCCTAAGTGCCTAGAATGACGCATGTAGACTCAACTATCATTACATTCAAGGCCACGATTCAATCTCAACAAATATCCAAAAAACAATCCACTTAACATAACCAAGTGCATCACCCAAGGTGAAATAACATTCAACTATAACAACAAACAATAATAACAACAATCTCACCGTAGGCAATTGGGTTCTCCCCCATACATGAGGTAGCTACTCCCATGCACAAGCTCATAACCAAGCACCGAATCTTCCTAGTTTTCTATCTAAATTTCCCAAATAGTAATACAAAATAAGAAGTAAAGAAAAATGGACCTATGATACCAATTTATAACATCCTGGCCCAGTTTCTACACACCGGTGCCCAGAACTGACCGGTCACATGACCTCAAGTGTGCCTCCTCATACTCTAGATGATTTAGACTAGCAGGGAGGGTCTGGAAAGTCATTCATGGGGAAACTATACCATATTTTTTTAATAGAGCAATACACCAGAAGAAATAAATAAACAATAGTGGAAACATATAGTCAAAAACAATACCAATATCTCATGATAACCAAATCATTAAGTACAATGTTTAAATTGAACAATAAATATGTCATGTAATGTATATTCCAAGTGTCAATGTGCAATTCAAAATTATAGACACTAACAAAACCCAAGAGGGTCTCAAACCATGTCCAGTTCCCTCATCCATGCTCCACCTCAACTCAGCCATCAAACACATGGACCTTTCCCTTGACCAGTCCTGCAATAATAAAGTCTATTCGGGTACCAATCAGGTATCCTGAGTAGGGTGTGAATACAACTCAGTAATCCACCACCAACGATTCCTAAAGCAATTTCAGTCAATAGTAGTGCATGTAATTATAATAAGAATATGTAAAATTCATAAATAAATAATTTATCACATTATTAAATATTTTTAATTTAAGTACATAAAACCTTGAGTTATCATAGACACCCGAACCTCAATACCTGCTTTGTCCCATGTTAGAATTTGAACTATCCCCTAGGGATACCACATGTCTGAATGTCCATGTTAGTATTCTTATTTCAAAAATGAATGACCATGTTACCATTGGTTAAATAACACAATTGAATGACCATGTTACCATTATTTATTTCACACAAATGAATGACCATGTAACCATTCATTAATTCTCCCTATTTAATGACCATGTTACCATTCTTTATTTCACACAAATGGATAACCATGCTATGATTCATTAAATCACAAAATTAAATGGCCATGTAACTATTCAACAACATATAATTAATTCAAAAGTTAATTATCCACACCAATGACATTACTAATTAAACAATTCGTTAAACATAACAATTCCATTAGTTAACTCAACAATTAACTAATCACATCATAACATTAATTAATTCAAAAATTAATTAATCACTCCAATTTCTCTAGTTAACTCAATAATTAAATAATCACATAAACTGCTCTAGTTAATTCAACAATTAACTAATAAAATTAATAAATCTAGTTATTTTTTCAATTAACTAATCAAATCAATAACTCTAGTTAATTCAAAAGTTAACTAATCTCATCAATAATATTAATGAATTCTATAATTAATTAATCACATCAAATACATTAATTAATTCAATAATTAATTAATCACTTCAATCCTATTAGTCAATTAAACTATTAAATAAACATAATAATTAATTTAGTTAATTAAATAATTAACTAACCACATCAATTACTTTATTTAATTCTACAATTAACTAATCAAATCAATAACTGTAGTTAATTCATCTATTAACTAATCACATAAATAACTCTAGTTAATTCAAAAATTAAATAATCACATCAATAAATCTAGTCAATTCATGAATTAACTAATCAAATCAATAATTCTAGTTAATTATTCTGTTAACTAATCACATCAAATACATTAATAAATTCCATAATTAATTAATCACACCAATCACTTTAATTAATTCACCAATTAATTATTCATGTCAATTCCATTAATTAATTCCACAATTAATTAATCACTCTCATAAATCCCGTTATTTAATTCAACCATTAAATAATCAAATTACTTCCCTTAATTAATTCATCAATTAATTAGTCTTAACAATATAATTATTTAATTGAACAATTAAATAATCAAATTACTTCCATTAATTAATTCATTGATTAATTAATCTCATCAATTTCATTAATTAATTATAAAATTAATTAATCATCTCAATCTCATTACCAATTCAATAATTAATTTTTCACATAATTACCCTTAATTAATTCACCGATTAATTAAGCATGTCATGTTCCATTAATTAATTCGTTAATTAATTAGTCAATATCCACAACTCATTATCCCATAATTAATTCAAAAATTAATTATTAAAAAAAATCTAAATATATCTTAATTAATTCCAAAATTAATTATCATAAATCATATATCTTGATATTTCATAATTAATCTACCATTAATTATCTTATCTCATCTATCTAGATATCTCATAATTAATATACCATTAATTATATCAACTCATATATCTAGATATATCATAATTAATCTACCATTAATTAGCTAAACTCATATATCTAGATATATCATAATTAATATACCATTAATTATCTCAAATCATATGTCTAGATATCTCATAATTAATATACCATTAATTATCTCAATCCCATTATCTCCATATCTCGCAATTAATACACCGATTAATTATCTATATCTCATATCCCTAAATATCATAATTAATACTCTAATTAATTATCTAAATTATCATACTCAAACCCCATAATTTATTCCCCAATTAATTATCTAAATGGACTGACCCCTAGTCTCATAATAAACTCCTCAATCAGTCATATATTTCAACAATAATCCAATTAATTAATTGGATGTTATCTAAATAAAAAAAATCCTTAAATCTCATAATTAATCCTCCCTTTAATTATCTAATTTAGAATCCCCAAATTCTCAAAATTAATTTCCCAATTAATTATGTAAATGTATATCACATTATTACCATGATCAACTCCCCAATTAATCATCAAATTAATCAATAAACTAATTGAATCAATTGGCCATTATCTAAATCAAAAATCCCTAAATCTCATAATTAATTAATCCATTAATTATCTAATTAGATAGACCCTTGAACCCATGATTAACTCCCTGAATTAATCATCAAAATTGAAATCCCCTTATTCCCATGATTAACTCCACAATTAATCATCAATTTCAACAATAAACCAATCAATAAATTGGCCACGTTAAATAATCAAATTTTGGAATTCAAATTGCTAAATAATGCTATCAATTATAAAATTTCATACAGTTAATCAAAATAACAACAATGGTAATTGAAGATGAGACCACCTACCTCAATAATAGTGACGAAGAACACTCTCTAATATAAAACCCCAAATTTTAGTAGAAGAATAATGTAGAATGAGATCTTGATTCCAAACCTAGATACAAGATTTAAATGAATCAAGATCTAACAGATCTAGATATAAATATAGATCCAATAGAGAATTAAAATCCATATTTTATACATTTATAGGAGTGTAATAGAGATATATATCTTGATGGGAAGAACCACATACCTCAATTTGTTGACGAACGATCACCCAAGATAAATCCTTGAAAATAGAGTGGCATAACGGCGTAGATCAAGATCCAAATCTCAAAACCCTAAATCAAGATTCATGAAAATAAAGATCTTACAAGATTAGATCTAGATCTAGAATCATAGATATAGATCTCACCAAATATAAATATATCTATCTATTACTACGATTTTCATCAATGAAAGAAAGAAAAAAAATGAAGGAAGAATAAGGGAATAATGAGAGAAGAAATCACTTACCAGGAGAGAAACATCCTTTGATCCGAGATTTGATTTGTTAAGAATGGAGATCATGAGGGACTAAAATTCTTCAAGAAATCTCCCAAAACATTAAATAGTACCTAGGGATTAATGTGGGTCTATTTGGGGTTAATTTGGGGGTTTGAGAAAATTTATAATTATTTTTCGGACTTAATTAATTCCCACACATAGTTTCCTGCACAGGGGTGCATGACCTACCCCATATCCTCCTTTGTTTTTCAAAATTTCACCCAAGCACTACCCAAAATAAATCCCAATTTAAAATTACTCAACACATGGTAAAAGAGTACCTGTAAATGAGCCTGATATGTCTCTATAAAAGTTTGGGTTCTTACAATATATGGTAATCCCACATCGAAGGAGGAGGAGAACTAAACACCATTTATAAGGTGGTGTGGATAACTCTCCCATCATGAGGACTTTTCCTAGGTAATTATTGAGAGTTAGAGCCTAGGGAAAGAAAAACTGTGCTGGAAAGGACCAAAGAGGACAATATCATGATCATGGGATGCACTGGACCGTCATAAATGGTATCATAGATGGTGTCCATTTGATGTGCTAGTGAGGATGCTAGTCCCTTCTAGTGGGGAGGATTATGGTAATCCCACATTGAAGGAGGTGGATCATGAAGCAGACCTTTATAAGGTGGTGTGGATACCTCTCCCATCATGAGGCATTTTCTTGGGGGATGCCTGAGGGAAAAGCCCAGGGAAAGAAAAGCCACGTGGTCTAGGACCAAAGTGGAAAATATTATGATCATGAGATGGACTAGCCCATTAAAAATTTACTCTTTATTTTAAATTACTTAGTTTAGAAAACTATTTTCATTAATAAAAACCAAAATGGTAAATGTGGGGAAAATTAGATGTTAAGGAACAAAATTATAAAAAAGCCCTTATTTTTATGTGGTGGATGTTTTTCTCAACCATAATTTAACTTTATTCCTTTATTTGTAAATTTTGGTGGCACATGAGGTAAGGGAGACCACCCAATAATATTTACCATTTTATATTTATAATAATGACACTACCCCTCCACTATAAAAAGGAATTCACTCTCACCATTTATTCAAAACTACAATGTCATTTGTCTCATAAAAAACCTACCCAAATAAGCTCTAAAAATCCCTAACCTAAACCTAGTATTCTCACTTTTGGAAAAAATCAATCCAAGGAATTCCTTTGGTGAAAACTAAAAGGAGTTACCCAAAAAAGAGGTAATATTATTCAACGACCACTTTTAATTTATTTGTTTCTCAAAACATTCAGTTATTCTTATTAAATGATTATATAACAAAATAAATGTCATAAATAAATTTAAATTCTGTCATTTTAATGGTTTTACCTATGACTACACACACTTACATTAAATGGGTAACGAATTCACCGTTCGTGTGTACATCGGACTACCGCCTCACAAAATGATGTCATCTATTTTTTTCCTTTACCACCTCTAACGGTTAAAACATATGATGGAAAAACAATTTTTATATGATATATATGATATTTATATTTCATAATACTTATTTAACTGATATATAACACATACATTCATGCTTTCCATTTTTTGTAAATACAATAACATCGTTTGTGGACATGTGGACCACCGCCTCCTCAAAGAAGTGCGATACATTCACACATTACATGGAATGTATTAAGGATGAGTTTAATTAAAAATATGTGAAATAAAATACATTTATATTAATTAATTATATAAATACCTTTCTTGAGATATAATATATCATTTTCTTTATAACCCTTTTCACACACTAAAAAAAGTGATAACGTCGTTCGAGGACGTGTGGACTACCACCACCTCGATGCGATGTGATTCCTTTTACATCACCAGAATTCTATATATAAGTATATATGATTAAATAACATGGTATTTATGATATAATTATTATTCTATAATGATAAAATTTTACTTAAATTCTTTCCTAAATGATCATTGAAAAATGGTAATGTTACTCTGGCGTACGTACAACCTTCCATCTCCATGATTGCAATTTTGGTTAATTTTTCATAGCCATATTTAATGATTGGTTTTAAAAGTATAATTGATTTATAAATATGATAATTATTTCATGATTATTATTCTTTATATATTTATATAATGACCTTTTTGACCATAGTCGACCTATGAAATTTGTTTTTAACACATGAACCGAATTTGGTCAAAACACCAAACATAAAATTAATTGTTTAAGTATTTGTATACAAAATTTTAAGAAGTTAATTAAAATTAATAATAAATTTTAAAAAATCTTCTTAATAAATTAAATAATTAACATATATTTATTATTCAAGAAGATAAATACATACATGACAATTCAGACACAAGGTAAGGGATTCTTGTCTCACGTTTTCTTCCATGAGGTATACACCATTTATTTCTTTTGTGTGGTAAATATTCTAACCATTTATCATTTAATATAATGATTAAATCATATTTTATGGCATGGTAAGTTTAAATTTGAATTATCTCATCTAAGTGGTAAAAGTTATCTTTGAAATCTCACGTTCTTTTGTGATTGTTAACTTTCTCTTGAATCAATAACTTTCTTGTAATCCTTTTTCATTGGAAATTATATTTCATTTAATATCCATGTTCTATTATGATGGATACGATTATTTCCTAAACCATATACCATTTTTACATATGCTGTTCACTTTGAAATTTATATGATTTATTGGGGAAATGTTGATAAATCCGTATTATTTAGTCAATACAGATATTTGATAAGGCACATTGTTTATGATTTAAATTGATTTTTAATATATTAGGAATGTTTTGAACATAAATTATATGGGTTAGGTATCTATTAATGCAAGCACCTCAATTCATCAATAGTCTAATGGGATGAAATTAGTTGGTGATAAACCTTTCATGTTTATTTCCAAGAAATTTTAAATTGTCAGGATGACTGATCTTGACACAAATAAGTCGGGTTTCTACACACAAACTTAAACTATCTTGAGGGTAGATCTTGATAGTAACTATCTCAAGGATAGATCTTTTTAGTGAAGATGTCCAACATTATTAATTCCAACATCATTATTATTCCATGTGATTATTTGATTTTTTAGAATACCCATCATCAAGTTTTAAGCTCATGTGATTATTTATATGACATTATTCAATCATCTTTTATTCTTTACATAATGATTAATAATTATTAATTCATGATATATTCCTCTATACTTTACCCTTACTGATCATTTGAGATCACTTTTATTTTTTTCCTTTCCCCAGGGTATGAAGATGAATTCTTGGAATGAGTTTTAAGGATTTTGAGCATTTTATTCTGTTATGTATTATGATTTTTATTACCAATGTAAAATGGGTTCCATGTATGTAATCTAGTTTTCCAAAACTAATAAACTGATTAGTATTTCGGGATTTTATTCCTTGTAATCATTCTAATGTAATAACGTAAGGCATCGACTTCAGACTTCTGGGGTCAAGGTGTTACAATTAAAACTCTCACTTAAATGTCTTGAGTGTGTAGGAATCATGAATTTTTGTTGAATAGTCCAAAGAAAAAATATGGAAAATACAATCATTATGATTCATAAGAAACACCTTAGATGAAGAAGTTGGGTAAAACATCTAAAGATGTCATTAAATTCACTAAGAGTAAGAAAAAGTTCACTAGAGGAAACAAAAGAAGCATGTTAATTAAATTGGAATACTATAACTCTACCGATAATAGTTTATCAGAAGATGAAATTTCAAATAAGTTGATAACCTTCATGTTTCATGTTTAAAAGGAAGATACTTCAAATAGTAAATAATAAGAAGGTGAAGAAACCTATAGGTAATATTAGCTGAGTTCAAAACTTGAGACATGTCATGAGAAAAAGAAAAATCATAAGAAATACGCTATAGTATTGAAGATGGAAATTGAAAAGATTAATTAATTAAGAGAATAATTTATCAAAAATGAATAAATGTACATATAAAAAATTAAAAACCTTAATATAATAATTATAAAACAATGTAAAATAGTGAAAGATTTTGATAAAAAATACTTCTAAATAAGAATATATGTCTAAAAAACAATCAAGTTGTTTTAAGGTTGAAAATTCCTTGAGTAAAATGAGTGAAAATTTCTACAAAGAATTGGAGGTAAAATATAAAACATATCAAGATACCAGAATAACTCATCCCAATAATCAAGTGAAACATACACCCACTAAACTTAAAAGTTCATCTGGCTATACTTGTTGGAATCACCTATTTTGATAATCCCAAATCATGTTTAATTATATAATGGGTTAGTTATTTGACAATCTATTTCAATCTTTTTAATCTCATGACTTTTCTAAAATCAGTTTACAGTTTAAAGAGCCTTCTGTCAAAGGTAACTATTGAAGGTTACTGGTAAGAGGTCACTGTTTTAGGCCACTGTCACGGTCACTATTAAAAAACCTATAGCTGAACCTTACTGCTTGAAGTCATTGGTGAAAAGGTCACCATTGAAGAATTTACTGATGAAGGTTACCGTTATAAGAGCTATAGTTATAAAGTTACTATTGGAAGTCAATAGTACAAGGTCACTATTGTAAAGCCTTCCATTTGAGTTCTTACCGAAGCATGCAGATGCTAAGTCAATGTGATAGGTCACTGTTGTGACAAGGTTGTTGTTACAAAAAGTTTCTATTAGAAGTCCACTGTCAGACTTATTACTGGAAGTCTACTATTAAGTAGTCTATCGCAGAAGATCTAACTGGTAAAGTCTACTGCTGGGAAAGTCTACCATTGTTAAAGTCTACCACTGGAAAATTCTACCATTGGTAAAGTCTACCGCTGAAAAAATAAACCATTTGTGAAGTCTACTGCTGGACAAGTCTACTATTGGAAGTCTACTGCTGATTAAGCTTGATTTTGAAGATACTACTGATTCATAGGCTAACACTACCATTCTACTAATATCATTCTCTCAAATTTTTCCATTGTCTTAAGAATATTATAATAGTTACATCTTGTAACGACCCAGAGTTTCATTAATGGAAATCTCTCTTGATCTAATTAAATGTCTCTTTATGTTTATATAAAATGTCAACTTCTTTGGTTTTATGATAAGAATTTTGACCTTTTCTAATATAGTCGTTGAACAGTGATCACATGATTCGTATAAATATAGGACTTTAACAAATCTAATTTACTCAGACAAAAGAAGCAATGAAATCATTCCGTAGAATTTCTCCATACGAAGCCCATTCGTTGGATCTCGGAAAGGAGGTGTCATCCTTGGGCTTCGATCTTGACCATTCCCAATCTTAGATTCATTATGTCAAGCTCGAATGGGACCGTCTACGGGAGAAGTGGAAGTTGATAGAAATTACCACTCGAGCGATGTTATCCGAGCCACCTTAAGAGTCTGTCACCATCGCACACCTTACCCTTAGGTCTTATGTGGCTATTTTAAGGGGTTATGTAACAAATAAATAGTACTATGTTCCTGTACATTATTTTTGTATATAATAATGAATATAATTTCTAGTCATTATTGATACATTTTAAATAGTTTTTAAAGTACAAATAGTGTTTTTAGTTATTATTTAATTAAGAATTATATTTTCTTAAATTAAGGGATTTTTGAATTAATTAATATTTTAATAAAATATTATTATTATTATTAAATTAATTTTTATTAAATATAAATGATCTTATAATTTTATGAATGCAATTATAATTTTTATTAAGGTTTGAAAGCCATTTTTGTCATAACCCGTGAATTTTTGATAAATAGCGGTTTTTATTTTAAAAGTGAAAATTAACATATTTAGAAAATTATTTAGATAAAATAAATTTTATTTCTGGAATCATAACGTCAAAATTATCCAACGGTGAATTTTTCATAATTTTCTGAGATAGTCAAATTTTTGGGTAAAAATTAAATATCGTTTAAATATATAATGTGTTTTAT
Organism: Viscum album; assembly: GCA_963277665.1. NCBI lineage: Eukaryota > Viridiplantae > Streptophyta > Magnoliopsida > Santalales > Viscaceae > Viscum > Viscum album. The sequence continues at coordinate 450,286,433 of OY728160.1, forward strand.
GACATCATAATGACCCAATAGTGATGTAATAAAATAATATAATATTTATGTTCGGCCAATATATGTTTTACCATTAAAATAATGTGATTTTGGGTTTCTTTGAATTACTTTTCAAAGCATTAATGGACCCCTCAAGACTTATTAAACACCTTGTCTTTTTAAATTAATTTCCATGGGAGTGTAACTCACCACCACATAAGCAACCCTAATATTTTAAGAAGTTCGGACTTTGGACTTATAAAATATTGTTTTCCTATTCCCTTTCCAAAAACCATGGGCAAAAACCATGGGATGGTTTGTGGTTTGGATTAATTTAATACAAGGGGTCCCAAACCTAAATAATAAATAATTCTCTCACCTTTCCTATATAAACCCACCCAATCTCCCACTTCCTCCTAACTCAAAGCCTTTGGAGTTCGTCCAACCTCTGACCAACTATCTCTAGAATCCTCCCAAGGTGCCCCAAGCTTCCAAGAAGCCTCTCACAAGCCTATCTCTAGCCCTTTGAAGCACACTTCCAAGTAAGGGTTTTTTATTCCTTTCTCATTTTTGTCCAATTTTCTTTAAGTTGTTTTACCCTTTTAATTTCAATTATGAATGTTGGGTTATGGTTTCACACCTCCCTCATACTTCCCTCTTTATGTTCGAATGATGGGAGACCCTTTCTCTCTCATTAAATGCCTCCCATGTACACCCATTACTATGCCGAAATTCTGAAAGGAACTTCCCCCTCCTCTTTTACAATCAAGCAATACTTTTGTATCATGAATATAAATTCCATTAAAATTGTTGGGACATGTATCTATATGACCTACTTACTTTCCATTACATGTAAATATTATTAGGAACCCCCTTTTCTCTCATCAACCATTTTTATGAATTCTTATGTCACGCCGTTACGTTGTCGAAATCGCACCGATTTTCTAAGCCAATGCCATTATGTAGTGAATACCATGCCCATTTCTCCATCAAGGGTATTCACCTTTATGCACATTTAATTATTGATTATAAATTTTCATGTATGAATTCCACATTCCTTTATTCTGGAATAAATTATTATGTTTTATGAATCCATGTTTTATGATCCATGTGACACACTTATGCATGAAATGAAATGTTTAAGAAGGGTGCGCCCTTATAGCGCTCCAATGAATTGGGTAAAGTATAGTATCATGATACGTCATGTGCAATGAGTGTTTACTCATGCTAATTCAAGTGCAACAAGGGTTTAATCATGATTTATGTGCAATGAGTATTTACTCATGCTTCATGTGCAATGAGCCTTGGCTCATGCTAATTCCATGTTAAGTGTTGTTGCCACATTCCCATGTTATGATTATCATGCTTTATCATGCCTTTATGTTCATGTTTCTCTTGTGCTCTATTGATATGCCTATTGTCTAACATGTATTTTACTCCTCATGTTATTCCAGGTGTATTCCTTTACTGGGATTTATATCTCACCCTTTTCTTATGCATGTCCTCAGGTTATCCCATGCAATGCTAGGTAAGAGGGAATGTAGTGGTCATGTAAAGTAAGTTTTCAATAAAGATGTTGTATTTCATGTTTTAAGTTTTTTATGTAATGATCCTAAGCCCCAAATACACTAAACCTCTCGATTTTCTTTGTTGTATCAAGTGAAGTTTTATGTAATAAATCATGTTTAAGTTTGTAATAAAAGCTGGGTTGTCATAGTTGGTATCAGAGGATAGGTTTAGTTATTTTTGGAATTCGGAAACCCTAGTAAAGCCTTAGATACAAGACTGAGTGTAATAAAAAAATCCCTAAGTTTTGGTAAGTACTGAGTAAGTGGTTTATCAAACAAATATATCCCTGTCTGGATACGAGCAGGTATAGGCGGGTCTGGCACAAATGTATCCTAGGGGTAAAACCTGAAAACACCGCTTTGAGCTAGACTCAAACAGGAACTGGTGCACGACAACAAGCCTTGCTGCACTCTTGGTTACGACACTCCCGGGGGATATGTTTTGATAAATTCACAAGCTTATTATGAACCCTTATTAAGGGAATTAAAAAAATGCCCCTAATAATATATGTTAGAAAGTAGATAATGAAAAGTATAGATTAAAGCCTATAGACTCATGAGTTAAGGAAATAAAAGTTTATTTATGAGTCATCAACTTTTGTCTTTGGATTACCCTTTATGTGTTACCCCTAACTTTCCTTTTATTCCAGCCAATGGCCGGTAATAGGAGGACTCAGGATAACAACCGATGTGAAGATCAGTTTGATGACTGTACTAATGAGATGCCCAATCCAATGGGAGCGGGAATCGAGAACTTTTCCACACTTCTCTCTCAGCTAACTCAAGTTTTGAATAGAAACACGGGTCAAGAGGAATGTTCAACCCCCCCTAAGAAAGAACAAGTCGCTATCGAGAGCTTCATGATACAAAGGCCTCCTACTTTTAGTGGATCATCTGATCCCACGATTATTGAACAATGTATCAACTCCATTGAAAAGATCTTCTCCATCCTTCAATGTTCTGAACAAGAGAAGGTTCTCCTGGAGTCTTATTGTATGGAGGGTGAAGCTGATCAATGGTGAACGTTGATCAAAAAAACGAAGCCTGAGGAGGAGATCGAGGCGTTGGAATGGAAGGATTTTTGGAAGATGTTTTTTGATAAATATTTTCCACGCACCCTCTGTCTTAAGATAGAAAGGGACTTCCTTTCCCTCAAGAAAAAAGATGAAGAATATTTTGGAGCGTATGAGGAAAACTTTACAAGGATTGCACGTTACGCTTACAGCTTTGTTGTTACCCCCGAAGGAAAAGTTGACCGCTTCTTTGGTGGGCTGAAGCCTAGCCTGCAGAAATCATTAGCGATCCGTGAATTCGAAAACTATGAGGAAATTGTCCAATGTGCCCTCAAGGTCGAAATGGAGATCGGGAAATCACAGGGGTATCACGGGGATAAGAAGTGTAAGGTATAATTCAATGCTGGCGGTCCGATGGATAAATCAAATGGTGCTAAGAAGATCCAGCACCCCACTTGCCAAAAGTGCGAAAAGAAGCACCCTGGAAATTGCCTTAAGGGAATGAGGAAATGCTTCAGGTGTGGAAGGGAAGGGCAACTAGCTATTAACTATCGGAAAGAAAGACCCGTGGATGCGACAGAGGAGAGGAACGCTCCGTTCGAACCTCAATGCATTGTTCAATGCTACAAATGCAAATAACCGGGTCATTTTGAAAATCAGTGCCCTAATCCAAGGGTTTTTGGAGGCAACCAACAACCTCCAAGACAGCAAGGAAGAGATTTTTCCATCACTTCTACCGAAGTGAACCTCGAAAACGAAGTGGTGATAGGTATACTAGTTATTCATTCAAGAATAGTGACCATACATTTTGATTCAGGTTCTACGCATTCTTTTATATCTCAGAATTTTTGTAGAACAATCCCAGCACCACCACAAATCATGGAAGTGAAGATGTCGGTGAGTACGAAAAATGGGGCAATCATTGCATCCCATGAGTATAAGTCCTCCCCTGTTATAATCTGTGGATTGAATTTCCCGGAGAACCTCGTCATACTCCCTCTAGTGGAATTTGATGCAATTCTTGGCATGAATTGGTTTCCTTATATAGAGCCAACATAAATTGTCGGGAGAGGGAAATCACACTTCATATGGAGAATCGACCCCCGATTATTTACATGTGTCAGGAGGAAGATGAATCTCCTTTAGCTCCCTGATCTCAAGCATGGATATTATTTCCCTATGAGCATGCGTATCTGGCTCAGATGATTGAGTCCAAATAAGAAACCATCCTTGAAGAAATGCCTATTGTGAGGGAATTCACGGAAGTGTTTCCTGAGGAACTTCCTGGTCTTCCTCCTAGAAGAGATGTTGAGTTCTCAATTGAACTTATACCTGGGGAGCTACCAATATCCAAGACTCCATATAGAATGGCTATTGTAGAGCTTGAAGAGCTAAAGAAACAACTACAGAAGAATCTGGATAAAGGGTTTATACGCCCAAGTGCTTCACCATGGGGTGCACCAGTCCTCTTCGTCAAGAAGAAGGATGGGTCAATGCGGCTTTGCATTGATTATCGTGAACTTAAGAAAATCACGATAAAGAACAAGTATCCTATCCCATGAATTGATGACTTGTTTGATCAGCTGCGTGGAGCACAATACTTCTCCAAGGTGGAATTGTGGTTGGGATATTATCAAGTAAGGGTGAAGAAGGAAGATATCCCCAAGACTGCTTTTCACACAAGATACGGGCACTATGAATTCATAGTAATGCCTTTCAGACTCACTAATGCTCCAGCAATCTTCATGGACTTAATGAATAGAGACTTTAGATATTACCTTGACAAATTTTTGGTAGTCTTTATAGATGAAATTATAATATACTCCAAAACCAAGGAGGATCATGAGGAGCATTTAAGAACTGTACTAGAGACTTTGCGCAAGGAGAAGCTCTATGCAAAGTACAGAAAGTGTGAGTTCTGGTTAAAGGAGGTATCATTCTTGGGCCATATCATCACAAGCAATGAGATATCTGTGGACCCCTCTAAAACAAATTCAATTGAGGGATGGCTGAGGCCAACATCGATAACTGATATCCGTAGATTCTTGGGGTTAGCTGGATATTATCGACAATTTGTGAGGAATTTCTCACGATTTTCCAACCCTCTTACCAAGCTAACTTAGAAGGGAGTAAAGTTTTCTTGGAGTGATAAATGCGAAGAAAGCTTCAAGGAGTTGAAAATGAGGCTTATCACTGCGCCCATGCTCACTTTACCCACAAGTGGGGAACTTTATGTGGTATTCAGTGATGCTTTGAAGAAGGGATTAGGTTGTGTGCTGATGCAGAATGATAAAGTTATATCCTATTCCTCAAGGAAGTTGAAAATCCATGAGCGAAACTATCCAACACATGATCTGGAGTTGGCGGCGGTGATCTTTGCCTTGAAAATCTAGCGGCATTATCTCTATGGAGAGAAATGTGAGATATATACTAGCCACAAGAGTCTTAAATATATATTCACACAGAAAGAGCTTAATATGTGCCAGAGAAGATGGATAAAGCTCATCAAGGATTATGACTGTTTAATCCATTACCACCCTGGGAAAGTGAACAAGGTGGTAGATGCCCTAAGTAGAAAGGATCCAGTGATTCTATCAATGATAAGAATTGAGAAGGATCCAATCTTCTTAGACTTGATGAATATGGACATGGGAATCATAGAGAAGGGAACATCATCAATCCTTTCACAAATGATTGATCAATCATCTCTTTTGGAAAGGTTAAAGGATGCTCAAAAGGATGATGTGAGAATTCAAGAAAAAGTGGAATCTATCAAAAAGGGTAAATCCTCAGAGTTTAATGTTAATGAAGAAGGAATTGTGCGGTTTGGGAAAAGACTATGTGTTCCATCAAGTCCGGAGTTGAAGAAGGAACTTTTGGATGACGCACATAGTTCGAATTTCTCTATTCACCCAGGGAGCACAAAGATGTATCAAGATCTCCGAGAAAACTTTTGGTGGGATAATATGAAGAAGGAGATCGCTGAATATACATCAAAGTGCCTGGTGTGTCAGTAAGTGAAGGCAGAGAGGCAGAAGTCTAAGGGGATGATGCAACCGTTGCTCATTCTAGAATGGAAATGGGAGAACATCACCATGGAATTTGTCACTGGACTTCCGAGGACATCCAAAGGCAACAATGAAATCTGGGTTTTTGTGGATCGTCTTACAACGACTGCACACTTCATTGCTATTTGGGAGGATTTATCTTTGGATCAACTGGCACAGATATATATCAGTGAAGTGATAAGGCTGCATGGAGTACCACTATCTATTGTGTCTGACCGAGATCCAAGATTCACCTCTAAGTTTTGGAAGAGTCTTCAACATGCTCTAAATAATGAACTAAACTTCAGTATGACCTATCATCCTAAAAATGATGTCCAATCTGAGTGGACTATCCAAACACTTGAGGACATGTTGAGAGCATGCTCAATAGACTTTAAAGGAGGATGGGATCAACATCTTCCTCTGGTTGAGTTCTCTTATAACAATAGTTTCCACTCAAGCATCCAAATGGCACCATATGAAGCCCTATATGGGAAAAGGTGCAGAACACCGACATGTTGGGATGAGGTCGGTGAACGTAAGCTGCTTGGACCAGAAATGGTCGAGGAAATGGTGGAGAATGTGAAAAACATTCAGAAGCATATCAAGGCATCCCAGAGTCGACAGAAGAGTTATGCAGATAATTGTCAATGAGACCTTGAGTTTAAAGTTTGAGACATGGTGTTTCTACGCATATCTCTGTGGAAAAAGTTCAAGAGGTTTGTAAAGAAAGGGAAGTCAAGTCCAAGGTACATCAGCCCCTTCGAGATTCTTGATCGTGTTGGGGATGTGGCCTATCGACTAGCACTTCCACCTACCATGGACAAAGTGCATGATGTCTTTCATGTATCCCTCTTAAGGAAGTACATACCAGACCCTTCACATGTACTCTCTTCTGAGGTGGTACAATTGGAAGATGATATTTCTTGTGAGGAGCAACCAGTGAAGATCTTAGATCATAGAGAAAAAGTTCTACGAAATAAGACAATGCCCCTCATCAAGGTGTTGTGGAGAAACCACAAGATTGAAGAAGTGACTTGGGAATCAGAGGAAATGATGAAGCTGAGTTACCCACATCTGTTTTAGTGTGGGAGAAGGAAAATTTCGAGGGCTAAATTTCTTAAGGAGGGAATATTGTAATGACCCAAAGTTTCATTAATGGAAATTCCTCTTGATCTAATTAAATGTATCTTTATTTTTATATAAAATGTCATCTTCTTTGGTTTTATGATAAGAATTTTGACCGTTTCTAATATAGTCGTTAAACAGCGATCACATGATTAGTTTAAATATAGGACTTTAACAAATCTAATTTACTCAGACAAAAGAAGCGATGACATCATTCAGTAGAATTGCTCCATACGAATCCCATTTGTTGGAGCTCGGAAAGGAGGTGGCATACTTGGGCTTTTCTCTTGACCAATCCCAATCTGAGATTCATCATGTCAAGATCGAACGGGACCATCTATGGGAGAAGTGGAAGTTGATAGAAATTACCACTCGAGCGATGTTTTCCGAGCCACCCCAAGAGTCTGTCACCATCTCACATCTTACCCTTAGGTCTTATGCGGCTATTTTAAGGGGTTATGTAACAAATAAATAGTACTATGTTCATGTACATTATTTTTTTATATAATAATGAATATAATTTCTAGTCATTATTGATACATTGTAAATAGTTTTTAAAGTACAAATAGTGTTTTTAGTTATTATTTAATTAAGAATTATATTTTCTTAAATTAAGGTATTTTTGAATTAAATAATATTTTAATAAAATATTATTATTATTATTAAATTAATTTTTCTTAAATATAAATGATCTTATAATTTTATGAATGCAATTATAATTTTTATTAAGGTTTGAAATCCATTTTTGTCAAAACCCGTGAATTTTCGATAAATAACGGCTTTTATTTTAAAAGTGAAAATTAACATATTTAGAAAATTATTTAGATAAAATAAATGTTATTTCTGGAATCAGGACGTCGAAATTATCCAACGGTGAATTTTTCATAATTTTCTGAGACATTCACATTTTTGGGTAAAAATTAAATATCGTTTAAATATATAATCTGTTTTATGACATCATAATGACCCAATAGTGATGTAATAAAATACTATAATCTTTATGTTCGGCCAATATATGTTTTACCATTAAAATAATGTGATTTTGGGTTTGTTTGACTTACTTTTCAAAGCATTAATGGACCCCTCAAGACTTATTAAACACCTTGTCTTTTTAAATTAATTTCCATGGGAGTGTGACTCACCTCTACATAAGCAACCCTAATATTTTAAGAAGTTAGGACATTGGCCTTATAAAATATTTTTTTCCTCTTCCTTTTTCCAAAAACCATGGGCAAAAACCATGGTATGGTTTGTGGTTTGGATTAATTTAATATAAGGGGTCGCAAACCTAAATAATAAAGAATTCCCTCACCTTTCGTATATAAACCAACCCAAGCTCCCACTTCCTCCTCACTAAAAGCCTTTGGAGTTCGTCAAACCTCTGTCCAACTCTCTCTAAAGTCCTCCCAAGGTGCCCCAATCTCCCAATAAGACTCTCACAAGCCTCTCTCTAGCCTTTGGAAGCACACTTCCAAGTAAGGGTTTTTTCTTCCTTTATCATTTTTTCCAATTTTCTTTAAGTTATTTTGCACTTTTAATTTCAATTATGAATGTTGGGGTATGGTTTAGAACCTCCCTAATACTGCCCTATTTATGTTTGAATGATGGGAGACCCTTTATCTCTCATTAAATTCCTCCCATGTACACCCGTTACTATGCCGAAATTCTGAAAGGAACTTCCCTCTCCTCTTTTACAATAAAGCAATACTTTTGTATCATGAATCTAAATTCCATTAAAATTGTTGGGAATTGTATCTATATGACCTCCTTACTATCAATTACATGTAAATATGATGAGAAACCCCTTTTTCTCTCATCAACCATTTTTATGAATTCTTATGTCATGTCGTTACGTTGTCGAAATCGCACTGATTTTCTAAGCCAATGCCATTGTGTAATTGATACCATGCCCATTTCTCCATCAAGGGTATTCACCTTTATGAACATTTACTTATTTATTATAAAGTTTCATGTATGAATTCCACATTCCTTTATCATGGAATAAATTATTATGTTTTATGAATCCATGTTTTATGATCCATGTGACACACTTATGCATGAAATGAAATGTTTAAGAAGGGTGAACCCTTATAGCGCTCCAATGCATTGGGTAAAGTATAGTATCATGATACGTCATGTGTAATGAGTGTTTACTCATGCTAATTCAAGTGCAACTAGGGTTTACTCGTGTTTTATGTGCAATTAGTATTTACTCATGCTCCATGTGAAATGAGCCTTGGCCCATGCTAATTTCATGTTAAGTGTTGTTGCCACATTCCCATGTTATGGTTATTATGATTTATCATGCCTTTATGTTCATGTTTATCTTGTGATCTATTGATATTCCTATTGTCTAACATGTATTTTAATCTTCATGTTATTCCATGTGTATTCCTTTACTGGGCTTTATAGATCACCCTTTTCTTATGCATGTCCTCAGGTTATCCCATGCAATACTAAGTATGAGGGAATGTAGTGGTCATGTAAAGGAAGTTTTCAATAAAGATGTTGTATTTCATGTTTTAAGTTTTTATGTAGTGATCATAAGCCCCAAATACACTAAAACCCTCAATATTCTTTGTTGTATCAAGTGAAGTTTTATGTAATAAATCATGTTTAAGTTTGTAATAAAAGCAGGGTTGTCATACATCTGGCTAATTTAATGCATCTGAAATTCATTAATATTATTTGCAGACATGTCAGAAACCGTACGAGGTATGAGGAAGACCGTGCGTGGTGTGATCATTCCTCAAGAGGCCTCTGTACAATTAAAAATGAATACTGAGCAGAAAAGATAGCATGCCAAGGTGTGAAGAAATGTGTGCTATCATACACCATACGAAAAAAGGGTAGCAAGAATAACTCTCCAAGTTTTCACTCTAATAATATAAGGGACTCATGAAGATCATATTGAAGAATATACTCAAGTTTTTCCTATTGTTCTTCATCAACTACCTTGTACCAAGAAGTTGAACATCTCGGTACCTGGAAGACAGTACCTGAAAGTTGCGACACTCTATTTTTGGAGGCAACTTGCAGAGAAGAAAAAAACCTTCATTTCCTCAACTCCAAGAAGTCCAGAGATGATCTTAAAACACATAGAGCATTCTAAAATCAAACCTAATTTCTTTAGCTCTACTGTGTTCCTTATTTTACATTTCTGAGAAGTGTCTGTTTGTTATACACACATTGTCATTTGTGCTTCAACTGGGGGATACTGAAAATCCTCACTCTAAACTCTATCAACTCTTGTTTCCCAAGAATAACTGTGGAAGAAGCCTTGTGTGGCTTGGTTTCTTGTTTTTCCATGTAGAACTGTGGTAGAGGATGTAGAACCTGGAAAGTTTGTAAAAACTATTGTAACGACCGATACAGGTTGCGTATCAAGTTTATTTGTATAAACTACTTGGTGACAGGTGGTCACTAAGTGGAGAAAATTAGGTCTCAGCTTGAGACTAAACCTCTTGTTTACATTGTTGTACTAATCTTCAAGTACTCTGTTTTATTTTATCCACTTATTATATTTTCCAATGAAAAAAAACTGTTTTCACATTCAATATTATAGTTAGTTTTGGTTAGTGTGTATATGTGCTTAATTTAGTAAACCTATTTCAAATGTTGAATTAGTGATTACATTGATTCAACTAAGGACTAATCAACCTTAGAGAAAATTATTGAGCAATTAAACATTTATATATCTACTTCCTTAATTGACAGGGCTGTTTTGAATTGGGGGATTTTAATCATATATATTTTAACAGAAATTTTAATTGGAACTCAATTCAACCCCTCTTGAGTATCCACTCCGACCTACATTTGGTATCATAGGTGTTTTTCTTTTCAAGTTTTCAAATTATTTTCAACTGTGATTTTAGTTGAATTTTATATATCTTAAAATTTCTTTCATATCTAAATTTTTAGTTCTTTAAATTATAAGTAACTATAGAAACTAGAGTTGAGGGTGTTTCTACTAACATACCACCTTTATTTAATGGTAATAAATATGCTCAGTGGAAATTAAAAATGAAAATGTATCTAGAGATCATGAGACCTGAAATCTGGGACACAATTGAAGAAAAACATATATTTCCTACTACTACTAGATACACATGGTCTCAGTTGACTAAATCCACATATAATAATAACTGTAAAGAAATGAATTCTTTGTAATGTTCTCTAGGTGATGATGAATTCAATAGAATATCTTCTTGTAAAACTACATATGAAATTTGGTATACTTTAGCTGTTTCTCATGAGGGAACAACCAATGTTAAAGAAATGAGATTAAATACACACTATTAAATATGATAATTTTAAAATGAAGCCTGATGAACCTATCTATGAAATGTATCTCAAGTTTAATGAAATAGTGAACACCATGAGTCTTCTTGGGAAACCAGTGGACCACAAGGACCAAATCACGAGACTTCTTCAATGCCTACTTGAAAGATGGAGGGGAACTTCTTTTTCCATCTGAGAATCATGTGAGATAAGAAAGATAAAAGTAAAGAAGATAATTGTCAAGCTTATGATGTATGAATAATATCTTAAGGTGAATCAAGAAATAGGAGAAGAACCAAGGAATAGGTCAGTAGCATTCAAGACTTCAACCTCAAATAGAAAAGACAAAGAAAAAGTTCAAGTTCCTGTAGACATTCCACTAGTGAAGAGTCAAATTCATACAGTGATGAAGAAATGGCTCATCTTACTAGAAGGTTCAAAAAGCTCTACTAAAAGAAGAAATTCTTTAGGAAGTGAAATTACAAAGGAAAGTATGATAGTAAAGGATAGTGGAAGAAAGATAGAAAATGTAATGACAACTCAAATGAAATAATCTGCTATGAGTGCAAACGAAAAGGTCATGTGAAGGCATACTACCCCAAGCAGAAACTTAAGAAGAAATATGAAGATAAAGGCAAGGGTTATAAAAAGGCTATGAAAGATACTTGGAGTGATTTAGAAGATAGCTCCAGTGGATCTGATGCTTCTGATAGTGAACAGAACAATCATGCCAACTTATGTTTCATGACAGAGACATCTGAGGTAACACTTAATTCTCTTATACATAATGACTATTATTCTAGGAATAAGAGTGATTCACACAATGATGAAGATATTAATAAGGATGAATTATTTGAATACTATGAAATGCTTGAGGATACCTTTAATGAGATCAAGGACAAATATAAATCATTAAAGAGACAACATGCTTTAAATGCAAATTATAAGTTAAATCTGGATTTTGAAAAAGGGAAATTCTCCCATCTGTTAAAATAAAATACAGAATTAAAATTATCCAATGAGAAATTAAGAAATGATCTTGAGAATTTTACTACTGGTAGGGATACCATGACTTATTTTCTAGGAAAACAGATTGCCCCAAAATATACAACTGGTCTAGGATATCAACCAGGACAGGGAAAAATTAGCAAAACCAAATTTGTTCCAAAATATAGACAGTTCACTGCTAGTTCCAGTTATGGACCATCTTTTGAGAGAAAATTTTCTAAATGAACTAAAAAATTATTTATACCTCCAAATATGTATGTTGATGTTATAAAACCTATAAATAATATATGGTTCCCAATGTTTTACTTGCTAACCTCTCTGGACCCAAGAAAATATGGGTACCAAAGTTACCCCATGCCTAATCTGTTTTTCAGGGATGTTGCCTAAAGAGTTCCTATAAGACCTTGTGGTACTTGGACAGTGGATGTTCAATAAATATTAAAAGAGATTATTATTTCTTCAAGAGCCTAATAAATGTTTATGGTGGACATGTAACTTTTGGTGACAATGCAAAGGGAAAAATCATCGGCTTAGGCCAGACAGGTAACCCTAATACAATATTAATCTCCAAAGTACTCTTTGTTGATGGATTAAAGTATAATTTACTTAGCATCTCTTAGTTGTGTGATGATGGTTTTAATGTCAAGTTATAAAATTATGCATGTAATGTTTTTAATTCCAAAAATTATTTAGTATTCACTGCCTGTAGAAATGAAAATGTGTATGCTATGGATTTAAATTACTTAGCCAAGAAAAATGTTTCCTACTTAAATGACTTTCATAAAGAATCTTGGTTATGACATAGAATATTAGGATACTATAATGTCCACTTGCTTAGGAAACTATCCAAGAAAGGTCTAGTTAGAGTCTTACCTAAATTGTAATTCCCACTTGACAAAGTGTGTAATCCATATAAAAAGGGAAACAACACAAAGTTTCTTTCAAACCAAATAAATAGGTCTCTACTTCTCAACCACTTGAGTTGGTTCACATGGATTTGTTTGGACCATCAAGTGTTTCAAGTTTAAATGGGAAACACTATGTTTATGTTCTTTTAGATGATTTTTCTAGATATATTTGGGTATACTTTCTAGTTCACAAAAGTGAAGCTTGTTCTTAATTTATTAGTATTCCAAGTCTGTAGAAAATCTTAGTGGACTTAGAATTAATACCTTGAGAAGTGATCATGGCCGTGAGTTTTAAAATCAGGATTTTGAATCTTATTGCTCACACAATGGATATAGTCACAATTTATCTACTCCTAGAACACCTCAACAGAATGGATTTGTGGAAAGAAGAAATATGACCCTTCAAGAAATTGATAGGAAAATGCTTAATGAATATGATTTACCAATTTATTTTTGGGTTGAAGTTGTAAATACAGTTGTTATACCATAAATAGAGTCTTGATTAGACCTATTCTTAAGAATACCCCTTATGAGCTTTGGAACAATAGGAAGCCAAATGTTAATTACTTTAGAGTTTTTGGTTGCAATGTCTTTATCCTTAACACTAAAGATAATATTGACAAATTTTCTCCCAAAAGTGAAGAGGGAATTTTCCTAGGTTACTTGTAACGCCCAGACCTCAGTTACACAGAGGCGGTGCATTATTTTAAAACATTATCATGATTATAAGGAATAAAGTCCCGAAGGACCGATAAATTTAGCAGTCTTGGAAAATATATTACATAAATTAACTTTACATTAAAATTTCAAACATAAAACACATCATAAATAGTTCTTTGATAATTCCATTATTCCCTTTAGCCTAACCCTGCATATCAATCATAATACACTTATTGGAATTCTGGGAAAATGAAATATAAGAAATGGGTGAGCTCAAACGCTCAGTAAGGGTAAGAAATACGGTGGAAGATAACATAAATATTAAATAAGGTGAATAATTGAAACCACATGCCTTTACCAATAATAAACATGAATACTTTTATGGAAAGAATATGATCTGAGTAAATAATGACATAATAAAACATAATCATGGGTATTCTACTAGTCTAATGACCACATGAACCATTAATATTATTTCCATATTGAGGGAATGTATAATGTCGGACATTATGAAACATTTTATCAAGGCCTCAGCCAAGACGTCTAAAAATGATTAAGGCCTCGGCCAAAACCATAAATAAAAATTGGGAAAGTGCCTCGGCCAATTACACATATAGTGGTCTCATGAGACCTATCGATGCATCGAGGAGCTATAGCGGGCTCCACCCATCACTTACTAAGTCCAATACATTCTTCATATGAAAAGGTTTAAACATATCATAAACATTCGTATTAAAACTAGCATACAAAATGTCAATACTTTAACCATAAACCATGAATGGTATAAAAATAGCACATCCATAGTCAAACATATCACAAAACCTTAAATACAATATGGAAGTTTTGTATCAACTTCAAATAAACTTAAAATCCATCAGAGGATGTTAACATAGATGAAATTAAAATCCTTTTTTAGAAAAATATCGCTTTCTATTTTGAAATTATTTAAGAGTCACATAATTATAAAGAAAACATTTATTTTGAAAATATTCTTATAAGATTTTAAGGAAAGCTTTTATGATGTTATAACGGTGGAAAATAGCCGGACCTTCTGTATAAGTTAAAAAAATATTCTCACCTTAAATTTGTCGAAAAGGTCAAAAAGTACCTTGTTTGGAAAACGACGGAAAGATTCCTTTCAAAACACATAAGGGTATAAATGAATTTAACCCATTGTATAGTAAATAGTAAAAATGTTTTGAAATATATTTTTAAGAAACATGGATGTGGATGATAAAGGGTTTCCCAGTAGATACTTACGTAAAAACAACCTTGGATAATGAAGAGATTGTGAAATTAACCCTTACCTTGTACTTTTCCATTGTGGAGGGTAGTTTAACCTCTTGTATAATGGTGAAATAATTGTTATTAAATTATACAATAATCATATACATTAATATGATATCATATATGATCTTTTAACATTACTTTGTTAATAATATCTTAGTATTATCGTTGCTTCGTCTGTTAACCTTCTCGTTTTCTTTTATATGTTTTGTTACATAAGCCATGTTTGTTATGGATATGTTGTATATTATTCAGATAAAAAATGATATCAAGTCCTTAAAAATTATTTTTAATCATCAAATGCCAATTAGTCTTGAATGGATACTATGGGGAATGAATCTCATCGCGTTCGTGGAGACGGTTGTCCGTACGTACGCACGAGCGACAATATCATTATTTTGATATTAAAATCGTATATAATTGGATGGTATATTATATATACAGAATAATTATAATTTTATATTTATTATTTACTTAAATTACACATCATTATCATACCGATCCAAATAATAATGTTTTGAATAACAATTACACCACGACGTGGAGACGGTAAGCCGTACGTACACACGTATGGTGACATGTCATTCAAAATATGGATAGAATACTGAATATGGTTGTACCATATTTATAATAATATCTCAGTATATATAATATACTGGATTTATTATTTTATAATGGAAATAACAAAGAAAGAAGGAGTGGAAGAGAAAGGAACTTGAAAGAGGGTGGTGAAATCATTACCTCTTCTTCGAGTTCTTCCTTTTGAGTTGATCAAAAGGGATCCTTAGGTTGGATTTTGACTAAAGGAAGGCTTCTAGGATGAATTTATGGAAGTTTATAAAATATTTGGGCAGGGGTTGGCCGATCCAAAAGGCTTTGAAGGTGTGAATTAGAGGGAAGGGGGAGTGCCCTTTTATAAGAGGGGTGAGGGGCACCTTAGGAAAAGCTAGAAATATTATTTTATAATAAATTCAAATTTGGTTTCTAATGGATCCAAAGTGTATTATTTAAATTTTAAGGTGGGTATAGGTCTAAAACCACTCAAACAATAGGTTTTAGACAGGTTTGGGTCACTATATTAACTTTATCTTTTTGATTTAACTCTTAGTTAATTAATTTGACATTTACCATGTCTCTCTGTATTTTTATATTATATGGTTAATAAACTTACTATAAAATTCAAGAAGAACCCCAAGTGGTTCATTAATGATATACCTATCATTATATAAGTCTCTTGGACGAACCTTATATTTTTAGGAATAGAATATCAATTTATAATATAATATTTTTTTAAAAAATCCTTTATGTCAATTTTGACACTATTTAATAATTGATTTTTATTAAAGACTTCACAACTTTATTAATTCGAAAAAAATTCATTTAAGTAATAATAAAATGTCATATTAATAAATAAAATTAGTGTATGTCATCAAAACATTCAAATTATATTTATTTCAACATTTATAATACAAATTATTTGATTCATTCATTAATAAGGAAAATACTACATCATTATTTTGTTATAAATAAATTTAATTATTAAATGTCTAAAAATTATAAATGAAATACCATTATATAGGAAATAATTTTATCTTTCTATTGAATATTTATAGTCAAAAATATAACATATATAACCCTATGTAAAAATTGTTTTTCTAAAAGATATATGCTTATGTCATTTTTGTATTTACTTTAACTTAATTAATATAAAGTGTCATTATCACTTACAAGTGGCTCCATGGGATCCCAAAATCGACCCAAAGATTCCCATGGTCAGACATGTATCAACCAATAGGGTTAGACACATTTTAGGATAATTTAATATTATTATAATATTACTTTTTGCCCTTATTTAGCGGATTTACCCTTTAACCATGGTAAATAAAATATTTATCGAAGTAATTATTCAAAATGTCTAAAAATAAAAGTTACATATTTACACAATTTGGACCTAATTATTCCTAATATGGAATACATTTTTCTAATTTCAAAACACTGAAGTGGCAGAAATTAATTTAAAATTAATTTCCGTTCCCAAAACAAAAAGCGTGTTTTTAAGAAATAATAACTATCAAAAGATTGACACTTGCTTATGTCCAGTTTAAATGTGAAATTATGTACAATGGCCAACATTTGATTAAATGGTAAAAATATAATCTAATTATACTTTGAAATCACTCAAATGAAAAATTTATCACTATTTATTATTTCGATTTAAAAAGTTTTTTTAATTAAAATTTAGTAATTTCCACTATTCATCAAAATATGAAAGTTATCAGAAAAGTAACAAAAATTCACCCTAAGCTAATTTCGATATTCTGAATCTAAAAATGAAGTCCATTTTGAATGATAAAATGTCTAAAATTACAAAAAGTGGGTATTACTATTCATAATGACTAGTTTGATTTGTTGTGGTGTGTGTTAGAACTCGAAGTTATGTACAACACACGCTACTGTATTATTCAAAGAGAAGCATACCGTGGAAGGTTGGGGTGTTACATTATCCCATACTTAAAATAATTTCATCCTAAAAATTTCTAGAATACTACCACATGAAAAGACTTAGGTGGTTCTTCATCATAAGTTCCTCAGGTTCCCACATTGCCTCTTCCATCTTATAGTTTCTCCATAGAGCTTTTACCTGACGAGTCGTTCGGTTTCTCAGCACTTGTTCTATCATATCAATAATCTTGAAAGGATCTTCGCAATAAGACAGATCATGTTCCAGTTCTAATTCCTCATAGGTGAGTACATGCATTGGGTCAGGCATGTATTTTCTCAATAGTGATACGTGGAACACTTCGTGAACTTTGGATACTTAGTGGCATTTCCAAATGGTAAGCTACAATCCCAATTCGTTCTAGAATTTTGAATGTTTCGATGTACCTAGGACTCAATTTTCCCTTCTTACCGAAACTTATAACACCCTTCCATGGAGATACCTTCAAGAAAACATGATCTCCTACCTGAAATTCTAAATCCTTCCTTCGGTTATCGGCAAAGATCTTATGCCTACTTTGAGCTGCTTTGATGTTGTTTTGGATTAACTTTACCTTTTCTATCATTTCCTCAAAAGTTCTGGGCCTACAAGTTTTATTTCACCAACATCATCCCAACAGGTTGGTTTGCGACATCTCTTTTCGTATAACGCTTCATATGGTGCCATATGAATACTTGAATGGAAGCTATTGTTATAGGAAAATTCTACCAAAGGTAAATATTGATCCCACATACCCTGAAAGTAAAGTGGGAAGGATCTCAACATGTCTCCTAAGGTTTGAATAGTTTGTTTTGATTGTCCATATATTTGAGGGTGTTAGGCAGTGCTCAAAAAAAGTTCAGTATCCAGGGCCTTCTTGAAGACTCTTCCAGAATCTTTATGTAAAACGTGGGTCACGATCAGAAAAAATTGATAGGGTTACTCCATGAAGTCTTACAACTTCATTAATATATAGTCTTGCTAGACATTCAAGTGGTATATCTTCTCTTATAGCAAGAAAATGTGCTTACTTGGTAAGAAGATCAACAATGACCCATATTGCATCGTTCCTTTTTGGAGTCTTTGGTAGTCCCTTGACAAAGTCCATCGTAATATTTTCCCATTTCCACTCTGGTATGGGAAGAGGTTGCATGACTCCTCCAGGCTGTTTCCTTCCAGCTTTCACTTGTTGACAAACCATACATCTTGACACAAAATCACCAATCTCCCTCTTCATGTTGTCCCACAAAAAATGTTCCTTCAAATCTCTATACATTTTGGTGCTCCCAGGGTGTATTGAGAAATTGGAACTATGAGCATCATCCAACAATTCCCTTTCTAGATCAGGTATATCGGGAACACAAAGTCTCTTCCCAAACTTCAAAATTCCATATTCATACATAAAGTCACTCAATCTCCCATCATTCACATCTTTAATCTTCTTCTGAAACTCTTCCTCACCGGTCTGAGAACTCTTTATCCTTTCTAGTATAGATGGTTTGGCAACCATTTGAAAAATCATTGATGTTTCACCTTCCATGGTTATTCCCATATCCATATTTACTAGATCCATATATATAGGATCCTTTTCAACTCTCATCTTGTTCAAAACTCCATGAACCTTTATACTCAAATCATCTGCCACCTTATTTTCCTTCCCCGGGTGGTAGTGTATCGTGTAATAATAATCCTTGAGTAGTTCAAGCCATATCCTTTTCCTCATGTTGATTTCTTTCTGTGAGAAAATATACTTCAAACTCTTGTGATCAGTATAAATCTCACATTTTTCAACATAGAGATAATGTATCCATATCTTCAAAGAAAATATTACAGTAGCTAACTCAAGATCATGAGTAGGATAGTTTTTCTCATGCATTTTCTGTTGTCGTGATGCATAGGAAATAACCCTATCATTCTGCATAAGGACACAACCAAGTCCTTTCTTCAATGCATCACTATAAATAACAAACCCGTCATTCCATGATGGTAAAGTCAATATAGGAGCATTGACTAATATTCTCTTCAGTTCTTCAAAAAATTCTTGACACTCTTTTGTCCAAACAAATTTAACCCCTTTACATGCGAGTTTCGTTAATGGGTTAGCTAATCGGGAAAAGTTCTGGATGAAATGCCGATAATAACCTGCTAAACCAATAAAACTGCATACCTCATTTATACTCGTTGGTGCTGAACATTCTTGGATTGCCTTTGTCTTAGAAGGATCAACAGAAATTCCATCCTTAGAGACAATATAGACAAGAAAAGAAATCTCTTGAAGCCAAAATTCACACTTTCTAAACTTCCCATATAATTCATGTCTTCTAAGAGTCTTCAGGATAATGCGCAAGTGATTTTCCTTATCTTCATAGCTTTTGGAGTATACTAAGATATCATCAATAAATACCACGACAAAATCATCGAGATATTACTTGAACACTCTATTCATTAGATCCATGAATACAGAGGGTGCATTAGTCAATCCAAAAGGCATTACTGTAAACTCGTAATGCCCATACCTGGATCGAAATATTGTCTTCAGAATGTCTTCCTTCTTCAAACACAATTGATGGTATCCAGATCGAAGTTCAATCTTTGAAAAGTATTGAGCTCCTTGTAGTTGGTCAAATAAATCATCAATGCAAGGTAGGGGATACTTGTTCTTTATTGTTATAGCGTTGATTTCCCTGTAGTCGATATATAACCTCATAGATCCATATTTCTTCTTCAAAAAATGGACAGAGGCTCCCCATGGAGAAATACTAGGGAGAATAAATCACTTATTACTCAATTCCTCCAACTGTTTCTTTAGTTCAACTAATTCCACTGTGGGTATTCTATAAGGGTTCTTCGATATGGACCTTGAACCAGGAATTAAATCAATGGAAAACTCAATTTATCGTTTTGGAGGATGTCCAGGTAAATCTTTCAGAAACACATCTACATATTCTTTTACAATAGGTACATCCTCTATTTGAACATTTATTTCCTCACCCACAGTTATTTCATTCTCTTACTCCCCGATAATTGAATTTAGTTGAGCTACTAGGGGTGGATCTAGATAAGAATCAGGTGGTGACGATTATGCTCTAAAGGTAAGGTGTTCTTTATCATCATCATCAAAAATCGCAAACTCCTTCTTATTACAATAAATATTCTCATCATGGTTCGAAAGCTAATCCATACTGAGGATTATATCAAATTAAATCATGGGTATGATGATGATATCGACAGATAAATAACATTTATATGCTCTAATGGGAACTGATTCACAGAACTTTATAGTAATGATACTTCCCTTACGAGTTTTGACTGACAAATCCCTTGTTAAATCAAATTTTAAATATCTAATTTTCTTATAAAACTAGGAAGATATGAAACAATTCGATGATCCAGAATCAAATAAATCATTTTCTAAACTTGAGTAAACCATTAAATTACCTGCCACCACGTCTTTTGGGGCTTCAACCTCACCAGTAGTGATTGCATAAGCTTGGCCTTGGTACCTAGGCCTTTTATGAGGTATGTTTCCCTGACACTTAGGAAATTAATTTTTATAATGTCCCATCTCCCTACAATTGTAGCATTGAACATTGGTTGCGTCTTTCTTTCCTTTACAATCACCATCTAGATGGCCTTTCTGTCCACATTTGTAGCATACTCCTTTTCCTTTTAGACAGGAACCTGGGTGCTTCATTCCACAATTATCATAGGGTGGAAATTCAATTATTCCCTTCTTCCTTGTTTCCTTATTTCCTTTCCCAGAGTGTTCATCATATCTCTTCTTCTTTTTCTTTTATTTAAATTTATAAGACTTAGAGAATTCCTTTTCTATCCTGATAGAACATGAGACAATATCTTCATATGATGAGAAGGATTGTGATACTAATGCTCTACAGAGAAATGGTTTTAACCCATAAAAGAAACGATCAATATTACTTCTTGGGTTACATATATAATCTACAGAATGCCTCACTAACCTTGTAAAGTTAGCCTCATACTTTGAGACATTCTCATCCTCCTTTTGCCTCAGACTCAGAAATTGCCTTTCCATATCTGCTCGATGGTCACGAGGAAAGTATTTTTATAAGAAAATATCTTTAAGCTCCCTCTATTACATATTTGATACTTCATCATCTTCCTTTGTGTTTTTAATCAATGACCACCATTGATCAGCATCTCCAGTGAGGCGGTAAACTGTCATAATAACATTTTCCCTTTCACTACTCCCCAATGCCTGGAATATTTTCTCTAAGTAATTTATCCATTGCTCAGCTACTAATGGATTTTTAATCCTATTGAATGTTTGTTGTTGTTGCCTCATGAAGTGATCTAACATTGATCCTTCGCGTTGTGGATCTAGGTGATCCATACAGGTAAGGTTATTATTCATAACTTGAGTGAGTTGACCTAGTATGCTGATAAGCTGATCAGCACCACTTGTATCACCAGCTCCACTATAATTATCTTGAGCAAGAGGTAAATCCCTACATGGAGTGCGTTCATTGATACTGTTTCCATTTCTTCCACTAGGTTCTATTTCTAAACAATGGCATAAACTAGATTAGTTTATGAATCGAAATATATAATTCAAAACTTCTAAAACACTTAACATAAATTGAACAGTTTATGGGTATAATCCATAATCATAAAAATGTTTTCTTTGAGGAAGTATATACTCATAAACCATTCATAATGGTTTGTAAAGAAAATTAGAATTTTCCTAAGCACATACCCCGGGAGTGTCGTAACCAAAAGTACAACAAGGCCCGTTGTTGCGCACCAGTTCTCGTTTGAGTCTAGCTCAAAGCGGTGTTTTCGGGTTTTACCCCTAGGTACATCTGTGCTAGAGCTGCCTCTACCTGCTCATATCCAGACAGGGATGTATTTCATGGAAAACTCAAAAAATCTCTACAATACCAAAATTCTAGGAAGTTCTTCTATACTAATCTTCAAAGTCTATCTTAGGGCTATGTGCTCTAATCAGAGTTTATCTAAATCTAGTTTCCAAGGTTTTTACTAAATTTCCTCTGATACCAACTGTAACACCCCGAACCCAGTTACCCAGAGTCGATGCACTATTTTAAAACATTGGCATGATTACAAGGAATCAAGTCTCGAAGGGCAGATCAGTTTAGCAGTCTTGGAAAATAGATTACATAAATTAACATTACATTACAGTTTCAAACATAAAACACAGCATAAATAGTTCTTTGAGAACGCCATTATTCCCTGTCTCTTAAACCTTTATATCAATCATAATACACTTCTTGTAATACTAGGAAAATGAAACATAAGAAAGGGGTGAGCTCAAACGCTCAGTAAGGGTAAGAAATATAGCGGAAGATAATATAAATATTAAGCATGGTGAATAATTGAAACCACATGCCTTTACCAATAATACACATGAATACTTTTATGGAAAGAATATGATCTGAGTAAATAATGACATAATAAAACATAATCATGGGTATTCTACATGTTGAATGACCACATGGACCATTAATATTATTTCCATAGTGAGGGAATTTATAATGCCGGACATTCTGAAACATTTTGTTAAGGCCTCGACCAAGATGTCTAAAAATGATTAAGGTCTCAGCCAAAACCATAAATCAAAATTGGGAAAGGGCCTCTTCCAATTCCACGTCTAGTTTTCTCATGAGACCTACTGATACATCGAGGAGCTATAGCAGGCTTCACCCATCACTTACTAAGTCCAATACATTCCTCATATGAAAAGGTTTAAACATATCATAAACATTCATATTAAAAACAACATAAGAAATGTCAATAATTTAACCATAAAACATGAATGGTATAAAAATAGCACATCCATAGTCAAACATATCACAAAACCTTCAATACAATATGGAAGTTTTGTATCAACTTTAAATAAACTTAAAATCCATCAAAGGATATTGACATAGATGAAATCAAAATCCTTTTTAGAGAAATATCGCTTTCTATTTTGAAATTATTTAAGAGTCACATAATTATAAAGAAAACATTTATTTTGAAAATATTCTTATAAGATTATAAGGGAAGCTTTGATGACGTTATAACGGTGGAAAATAGCCGCAGTCACCGTATAAGTTAAAAAAAACATTCTTACCTTAAATTTTTCGCAAAGGTAAAAAAGTTCCTTGTTTGGAAAATGATGGAAAGATTCCTTTAAAAACACATAAGGGTATAAATGACTTTAACCCATTGTCTAGTAAATAGTATAAATTTTTTGAAATATATTTTTAAGGAACATGGATGTGGATGATAAAGGGGGTCCTAGTAGTTACTTACATAAAAACAACCTCGGATAATAAAGAGATTGTGAAATTAACCCTTACCTTGTACTTTTCCTTATTCGAGGTTAGGTTAACCTCCTATATAATGGTGAAATAATTGTTATTAAATTATAAAAGAATCGTATACATTAATATGATATCATATATGACCGTTTAACATTGCTTTGCTAATAATATCTTATTATTAGCGTCGTTTCGTGTGTTAACTTTCTCATTTTCTTTTATATGTTTTGTTACATAAGCTGTGTTTATTATGGATAGTTTGTTTCTTATTCATATCTATAATGATATGAATTCCTTAAACATTATTTTTAATCATCAAATGATAATTATACTTGAATGGATACGATGGGGAATGAATCTCATCTCGTTCGTGGAGACGGTAGTCCGTACTTACGCACGAGCGACAATATCATTATTTTGATATTAAAATCATATATAATTGGATGTTATATCATATATACATAATAATTATAATGTTATATTTATTATTTACTTCAACTAAACATCATTATCATACCCATCCAAATAATAATGTTTGGAATAACAATTACACCACGACATGGAGATGGTAAGCCGTACGTACGCACGTATGGTGATGTATCATTCAAAGGATGGATAGAATACTGAATATGGTTGTACCATATTTATAATAACATCTCATTATATATAATATACTTGAGTTATTATTTTATAATGGAAATAACAAAGAAAGAAGGAGTGGAAGAAGAAAGGAACTTGAAAGAGGGTGGTGAAATCATTACCTCTTCTTTGGGTTCTTCCTTTTGATTTGATAAAAAGGGATCCTTAGGTTGGATTTAGGACTAAAGTAATTCCTATAGGATGAAGTGAGGGAAGTTTAGAGAATATTTTGTCAGGGTTTGGCCGAGCCAAAAGGCTTTTAAAGTGTGAATTAGAGTGAAGGGGGAGCGCCCTTTTATAAGAGGGGTGAGGGGCACCTTAGGAAAAGCTAGAAATATTATTTTATAATAGAATCACATTAGGTTTATAATGGCTCAAAAGTGGATTATTTAAAGGTTAAGGTGGTGATAGGTCTAAAACCACTCAAACAATTGGTTTTAGATAGGTTTGGGTCACTATATTAACTTTATCGTTTTGATTTAACTCTTAGTTAATTAATTTGACATTTACCATGTCTCTTCATATTTTTATATTATATGGTTAATAAACTTTCTATAAACTTCCAAGAGAACCCCAAGTGGTTCATTAATGATACACCTATAATTATATAAGTCTCTTCGCCTAACCTTAGATTTTTAGGAATAGAATATAAATTTATAATATAATATTTGTTTTAAAAACTCATTTATGTCAATTTTGACACTATTTAATAATTGATTTTTATTAAAGACTTAAAAACTTTATTAATTCGAAAAAAATTCATTAAAGAAATTCTAAAATGTCATATTAACCAATAAAATTCGCCGATGTCATCAAAACTTTCAAATTATAAGTATTTTAACATTTATAATACCAATTATTTGATTCTTTCATTAATAAGGAAAATACTGCATCATTATTGTGTCATAAATAAATTTAATTATTCAATGTCTAAAAATTATAAATAAAATACAATTATCTATTAAACCTTTTTATATTTCTAATGAATATTTATAGTCGAAAATAAAAAAAAACATATATAACCATATGTACAAATTGTTTTTCTAAAAGATATATGCTTATGTCATTTTTGTATTTACTTTAACTTAATTAATATAAAGTGTCATTATCACTTAAAAGTGGCTCCATGGGGTCCCAAAATAGACCCAAAGATGACCATGGTCGGACATGTATAAACCAATAGGGTTAGGACACGTTTTAGGGTAATTTAATATTATTATAATATTATTTTTTTACCCTTATTTACCGGATTTACCCTTTAACCATGGTAAATAAAATATTTACCGAAGTAATTATTCAAAATGTCTAAAAACAAAGGTTACATATTTACACAATTTGGACATCCTAATTCTTAATATGGAATACATTTTTCTAAATTCAAAACACAGAAGTGGCAGAAATTAATTTAAAATTAATTCCCATTGTCAAAACAAAAAGCATGTTTTTAAGAAATATTAACTATCAAAAGATTGACACTTGCTTATATCCAGTTTAAATGTGAAATTATGTCCAATGAACAAAATTGGATTAAATGGTAAAAATATAATCTAATTATACTTTGAAATCACTCAAATGAATAATTTATCACTATTTATTATTTCGATTTAAAAAGTTGTTTTTAATTAAAATTTAGTAATTTTCACTATTCATCAAAATATGAAAGTTATCGCAAAAGTACCAAAACTTCACCCTAAGATAATTTCGATATTCTGAATCCAAAACTGAAGTCCATTTTTAAATATAAAATGTATAAAATTTCAAAAAGTGGGTATTACTATTCATAACGGCTAGTTTTATTGGTTGTGGTGTTTGTTAGAACTCGAAGTTGCGTACAACACACGCTACTGTATTATTCAAAGAGAAGTGTACTGCGAAATCTTGGGGTGTTACATTACTCAATATTGAGTAAAGCCTATAGAGTATTCAATAGGAAAACCAAATCTGTGGAAGAGTCAGTTCATGTCAAATTCGATGAGACTGATCCACATGAACCTAAAACCTCTCTTTAATATATTGAGGAAGATATGTCAATTCGGGACCTTAATGATAAAAATGGTGAACCCCCTGTGAAAGTGACCAGTACTGGGAATCTTCCAGAATCTGCATCTGTTGAGTCTGAACCAACAAACAACCTTGAGGAATCTAGTTCGACCCTTTATAGAGGCATTAGGACTCTTAAGAATCATCCTTTAGATGATGTTGTAGGTGATCTAAATAGGGGAACACAAACTAGAGTTTTTCTGAGAAACCAGGTTGAAAATCAAGCTTTTCTATCACAACTTGAACCCAAAAATATCAACGATTCTATCAATGATGAATTTTGGATGATGGATATGCAAGAATAATTAAATCATTTTGAACAAAACAAAGTCTGGGAATTAGTGGAAAGACCAAAGGAAACTTTGAAAACAGGCACTAAATGGATATTTAAGAACAAAGTTGATAAATATGGAAATATAGTTATAAGAAAAGCTAGATTAGTTGTACAAGGGTATAGTCAAGAGAAAGGAATAGACTATGAGGAGACCTTTTCACCTATAGCTAGGTTAGAGGCCATTAGAATACTACTTGATTATGCAGCTCATCTGAATTTTAAACTTTATGAAATGGATGTTAAAAGTGCTTTTCTAAATGGGTATATAGTTGAGGATGTGTTTGTTTAACAACCCCCTAGATTTACAAATCCCCAGTTTGCAAATCATGTTTTTAAACTTTCTAAAGCTTTATATGGTTTAAAGAAAGCTCCAAGATCTTGGTATGATAGACTTAGTTCCTTTCTTATTGCAAAAGGTTTTACTAAAGGGATAACAGATCCTACTTTGTTTATTAAAAGGATTTCCAAGGATGTTTTAATAGTACAAATTTATGTAGATGATATAATTTTTGGATCCTCTAAAAACTCTTTATGTACTGATTTTCAAAGATAATGAAAAGTGAATTTGAAATGAGTTTAATGGGGGAACATAAATTTTTCCTTGGATTTCATATTTTTCAAAATAAAAATGGATTTTTTTTAATCAAAGTAAATTCATTAAGGATATTCTAAAATATTTTGGTTTGGATAGTAGTAAAGGTAGTGATACATCTATGAGTACCACTTGTAAGTTGGATACTGATGAAACTGGTGAACCAATGGATCAAACCAACTACAGAGGTATGATAGGGAGTCTTCTCTACCTTACAGCTAGAAGACCTGATATTATGTTCAGTGTATGCATGTTTGATTGTTTTCAAGATAATCCCAAAGAATCTCATTTAACTACTGTTAAACATATTTTCAAATATCTAAAATATATTCCCAACTTAGGACTATTTTATCCAAAGGAACAATCATTTGATTTGATAAATTATTCAGATGCTGAATTTTCTGGTTTCAAGCTAGACAGAAAAATAACCTATGGAACATGTCACATTTTAAACAAGTCACTAGTATCATGGTGTAGTAAGAAACATAATTATGTTGCATTATCTACTGCTGAAGCTGAATATATAGCTACTGGTAGTTGTTGTACTCAAATTCTGTGGATGAAACATACTTTACTAGACTATGGATATCAATTCAAACATGTCTCAATAAATTGTGATAATACAAGTGCTATTAACATTTCTAAAAATCTAGTATCTCATGCTTGGACAAAGCGTATTGATGCGAGACATCACTTTTTGAGAGATCATTATCAAAAAGGTGATATCACTCTTGAATTCATTGGCACTGAACATCAATTGGATGATATATTCACAAAGCCCTTGAATTCTAAGAGGTTAAACTACATCAAACATGAGTTAGGGATAATTAATTTCAATATAGGGAACCTCACTATTGAACCTCACCGTTAAAACCTCACTATTTGAACCTCACTGTTAGAACCTCACTGTTAGAACCTCACCATTGAACCTCACTATTAGAACCTCACTATTTTAACCTCACTATTTGAACCACACTATTAAAACCTCACTGTTTGAACCTCACTGTTAGAACCTCATTGTTTAAACCTCACTGTTAAAACCTCACTGTTTGAACCTCACTGTTAGAACCTCACTGTTTGAACCTCACATTTGAACCTCACTGTTAGAACCTCACTGTTAAGACCTCACCATTAGAACCTCACTGTTGGGTACCTAACTGTTGGAATTTACCATTACTTCATATTTTATGCGGGAATCTGAACCATTTTATTAATATTATTTTTCTCTATTTGTTTTTATTTTAATCCCTACTTGATAAAATTATACCACAAACACATTTCGATCCACTCTCTTCCTCAATATTGAACCCCCTCTCTCAATAATACTTAAACCTTAACTTTCCACTAAACCCTCAAACCACTTCGAACCTCAATGGAAAGAGTCAAGCGACCTTCGGCTGATGATGGAGATGTGCCAAGGTCTAAGAGACACCAAGCCGAGTCCATTAGTGGCAGTAATATATCAACAGAGCCTGTTAACCCGCATCTGTCAAAGAGAACGATTGTGGCTGAAAATGAGTTAAGCGAAGATTGGTTCCTCTCCAGCAAATCCTTAGTGCTGGAGGCACTATAGGTTCAAGGATGGGTGGAGTTCTTTGAAAACAATAATGGGTCATATTACCCAAGGCTAGTCAAATAATTTTATGACTATCTGAAATTAGAGAAGTCAGATGATGAGAACTGACCGGTGTCAAGAGTAAATGGAACCGAGGTAAGATTTTAATCTACTGAGTGGGTTTACTGTCTAAGGGTACCTCATGAGGGTATATGTGACTACTACTCTAGAGTTATTCCTCTATACAGAGAGATTTTTGGGTATGAGAAAGCATTGGAAGAGCTGTCAGGAAATGGGACCTCAAGGAAGATTATTGCTACTGAAATGAATGGAGAGGATAGACTTCTGTTCAAGTTTATCCAACATGTGATAAGTCCCAAGATATGGGACTTCACTATGTTGAAGTATCAGAACATATTCATATTTTATTTTCTGAAGCGTGGACATAAGATCAACCTGTTTAGGTTTCTGATGTCTCAGTTGGAAGACATTACTAATCCATGTTCTAAATCAAATGCTCTATTTCATGCCAAACTGATTTCTTTGATGCTGAAGGTTAAAGGAATTACTGGAGATAAATAGGAAACAATTGTATCCAATAAAATTTTTTGTATCTCCAAGATAATCTGCAAGTTCGTGAAGATTAGCTCGAATCCATGGAGAAAATAATGGGTAAATGATGAAGGGAAGATTTATGAGAAGTTTGAACCTGTAAATAATCCTTATCGGCCAAAGGATAAGAGGGATCCAGGTCTGAATCTTAATAAGGTAGAACATGTATATTCTGATGAAGAAGTATAGGAGGCTGTGGAACTTGAGAAAGAGGGTACTTCTATAGATGATAGGTGTGATCTTGATCTGCTCACCAGTCCTCTAGTTGGAATGTTAGATTTTGTAGAGCCCAGTCCTCCAAGAGAGTTACCAAGGAGATAATATGTCCTAAGGGACAATAAGGATGAAGAAACTAGTGAAGAAGCTTTTGATGAGGCTCATATTACTATTAGAGATACCTCAGAAAAAGAAGAAGCTGCTGAATCTGGTCATTCTGACCATGGGGAATATGGGACAACCACTAATCATAGTGAAGGAGAGGATCTCAGTATAAATTCTCTGATAGGAATTATAGAAATGAATTATGTGATTAATAAGAATAGGTTGTGTATGCTACTAATGAAATAGAAATTGTGGATGATTTAGTAGAGGTAGTGGATCACTCTACCGGTGAGTCAACATATCAGGAAAAAAAAGAAGAGGTTGAAAGAATAGAAGAAGCAGAGATAAACATTCAGGAAGTAGCTCCAAGTGAGGGGGAGCATCCTTCTATAGAGGGGTCAATATCTATTGTTCATGACATTGAGGGGTGGTCTAAGGACCCTGGGTTTCTAGTGTTGGGTCTAGATTATGATGACTCAGAAGATGAAATTCCCACCAGAAGAACTTCAGTGCCTTCTGTTTCAGACTTCATTTTCATACCTCCAGTAGTCTCCTTCCCTCAAGACAATGTCAGTAAGGCAGACCTTGAATCCTTGAAATTCGACCTGTAGAGAATGTCTAAGGATAGGTCCTATTAGATGGATAAGGCCGTTTCTCTAGTTCAGTAGCATTCAACATCTGAGTTAGCCAAAATACACTCCAGTATTCAATCTAATCTACGTCAGGAAGTAAAGAAGTGTCAGAGTCAAATGAGTGAATTGTCGGAGTCTATGGAGCTTCTGAAACAATTAGTGATGATCTTGAATTCTCTTTTGACCTCTAGGGATTAGGTGGGCAAGTATATTCAATATATAAAAGGTGTAGTGAAGCATATGGTTGCTCTATTTGAGGACTTTAAGGCGTATATGAAATCTCATGTGAAGAAACAAGATGATGATGTGAAGAGGTTGATCAGTGGTCTGACCAAGTCCTTTAAGGAGACAGTAACATTCACTGTGGAACCTATAGGTGCATCTGCTTCCACTTTAGCCTCTCCTCCAGTTGACATTGAAGCTTTCAGATCCATTATTAGAGAAGAAGTGGAAAAGATCTCCGGTACTAGTACCTCAAACTCTCAGGTCATTTCTATTACCAGGGAAATTCATACCCTTGGGGAAATTATTTAAGGGAAGATACTCAAGATCAGATTTCCATCAAGGATAAAGTTGATTACTATTAAAAAAGTGTATATACCAAGCATCAGATGGATGGGAACTTCAAGTTGCTCTTGGAAAACCTGAGGATTCCTCCTGTCACCAGATCTTTTAAAGATCATGTCAGCAGACTGGGACAGTTGACTCCTACCTTGGAGAAATATATGGAGAATAAGGATGACTTTATCTCAGCCATGGAGAGAGGTGGAAGAATCATCACGAACTTCATGAATCTTATGTTACCCTTCCTTCATGTGAACTGTACACCCATCGTTGTTCCTCCAGCCATACCTTTTTCCACCACTTCTTCAGCCTCGGCCAGTACTGCTCCTAGGATGTCTCCTGCTCAAGCCATCAGAAGCTTGACTCCAATTATTCCTCAAAGAGTCACTCCCTCCAGAGACAATGAAGATTCTTTTGCTGCTTCTCCTACCATCCTTGATGCTATCCCCCGACCTTGATCTCCACCTCCACCTGCAGACCCTCCTTCTTCCTCTTCCAGAGGGAAGGAGTCATTACCTATTTCTTATGTGGATTGAGTGTGGTTGTATCTTTTGATAGGGATTTTATAATGCTCTTTTAATCATGTAATGATATTTCATTAATACAAATATTCTCTTTTGTCTCTTATTGTATTTATTTTTTCTAATCACAAAGGGGGGGGGGGATACAACAAAAGTAATTCAATATTTATATCACATTAATATCTGCTACTACATATGTGATAGATGTGTGATAGGATTATCTGTAAAACCAATTTATTTTATTAACTTACCTCTATTTCCCGTTATCTCTAATTCAGTTGTAATTTTTCAAACTTTTAGTGGCATAATTTGTGATTATCAAAAAGGGGGATATTATTGGACTCACCTATTTTGATAATCCCAAATCATGTTTAATTCTATAATGGGTTAGTTATTTGACAATCTATTTCAATATTTTTTAATCTCATTAATTTTATAAAATCATTTTATAGTTTAAAGAGCCTTCTATCAAAGGTCACTGTTGAAGGTTACTAGTAAGAGGTCACTGTTTTAGGCCACTATCATGGTCACTATCAACAAACCTACAGCTGAACCTTACCTCTTAAATTCATTGGTTAAAAGGTCTCCATTGAAGAACTTACTGATGAAGGTTACCGTTATTAGAGCTACAGTTATAAATTTATCATTGGAAGTCAGCAATACAAGGTCACTGTTGTAAAACCTACCGTTGGAGTTCTTACCGAAGCATACAGATGCTGAGTCAATGTGATAGGTCACTATTGTGAAAAGGTTGCTGTTACAAAGAGTTTCTGTTAGAAGTCCACTGTTAGACTTATTAATGAAAGTCTACTATTAAGTAGTCTACCGCGGAAGAGCTCACTGGTAAATTCTACCACTGGACAATTATACTATTAGTAAAGTCTACCTCTAGACAAGTCTACCATTGGTGAAGTCTACCGCTAGACAAGTCAAATATTGGAAGTCTACTACTGATTAAGTTTGCTGTTGAAGATGCTACCGATTGACAGGCTACCATTACCAGTCTACTGATATCATTCTCTCAACTTTTTCCATTGTCTTAAGAATATTATAACGGTTACATCTAGCTAATTTAATGCGTCTGACATTCATTAATATTATTTATCGACATGTCGGAAATCATTTGAGGTACGAGGAAGATCGCACATGGTGTGATCATTCCTCAAGAGGGCTCTGTATAATTAAAAAAGAATACTAAGCAGAAAAGAGATCATGCCATGGTGTGAAGAAATGTGCGCTATCATACACCATATGAAAAAAGGGAAGAAAGAAGAACTCTCAAGTGATCACTCTGATAATACAAGGGCCTCACAGAGATCATATTAAAGAACATACTCAAGGCTATCCAACTCTGCTTCATCAACTCCCTTGCACCAAGAAGTTGAACATCTTAGTACCTGGAATCTAGTACCTGAAAGTTACGACACTCTGTTTTTGGAGGCAACTTGCAGAGAAGAACAAAACCTTCATTTCCTCAACTCCAAGAAGTCCAGAGCTAATCTTCAAACACATAGAGCATTATAAACTCAACCCTAATTTATTTAGCTCTACTTTGTTCCTTATTTTACATTTTTGAGCAGTGTGTGTTTGTTACACACACACTATCTTCTATGCTTCAACTGGGGGATACTAAAAATCCTCACTCTAAAGTCTCTCATCTCTTGTTTCCCATGCATAACTATGGAAGAAGCATTGTGTGTCTTGGTTTCTTGTTTTCCCACGTAGAACTGTGGTAGAGGTTGTAGAACCTGGATAGTTTGTAAAAACTATTGTAAAGCCCGATACAGGATGTGTATCAAGTTTATTTATATAAAATTCTTGGTGGCAGGTGATCACCAAGTGGAGAGGATTAGGTCTCGGCTTGAGACTAAAACTCTTGTTTACATTTTTGTGCTAATATTAAAGTAATTTGTTTTATTTTATCCACTTCTTATATTTTTTAAAGATAGAAAAATGTTTTCACATTAACTCTGATAGTTAGTTTTGGTTAGTGTGTATATGTGCTTAATTTAGTAAACCTGTTTCAAAAGTTGAATTAGTGATTACATTGATTCAACTGAGGACTAATCAACCTTAGAGAATCTTGTTGAGAAATTAAACATTTATATCTCTACTGCCTTAATTGACTGGGCTGTTTTCAATTAGGGGATTTTAATCATAATTATTTTAACATAAATTTTAATTGGAACTCAATTCACCCCCTCTTGAGTATACACTCCACCCAAAAATTCTAATCATACAGGTTTGAGAATAAAAAATAAAAGATATTGGGTAAATAAAGGATATGATAAATAAATCACATCAATAGAAGTTAAAAGTAACTACCAGAAGAATGATTCCCCACACCAAGGTAAATCAGATGTTGTAAAGTATGTTGAATCTAAAAAAACTTATCCTAGATAAAATCAACTTATATAGAATATATAGGTTCAATGAATACCATTAGTGTTGTGGGATATATAGGCCCAAGGAATATAATTTTTTTACCACAACATGTATCTTCCTATGAACATGCAAGAACTGAATGGAAGTAGTAATGGAAACAAAGGAGGAAACTTTGTAAAGTCATTAGAATTTAAAAATATCTCAAGGAAAACCAATTTGACTGCTTGAAGGCTCTCACTATGATGAATATTTTATGAAAACACTTTTAGGGAAAATTACTTGTATTGAGAAATAAAAGGAAATTGAGAAAAATAATATTTAAGATAAAGATTTTCTTGATGATATTTCCCTAAAAGTAAGAAAAAATAATAGACCATGGAATCTTGACTATGGTCATACATCACATATTATAAGTGATGAAAAAATATCTAAAAACATTGAAGACCATGAGAAAGAAGAAGTCACATTTGGAAATTATAGTTCCCTGAAAATAAGAGGAATTGGTATGGCTAATATAGAAGCCTACAAGTTAAAATAAAAGGTAGTTCTATTTGTTGATGGACTTAAACAAAATTTTCTGAGTGTTACCAAACAATGTAATTATGGAAAGTAATTTATCATTAGAAAATATTAATGAATCTTTCAATGTTTGAAAGATAGAAAAATGTTGACCAAGGGAGAAAGAACTAATTATAATCTATTCTAGATTAGAGATATTAGTAATTAGTTCTATTTAAGTAATGAGGATGAAAAAATCTTTGGAACTTAAGGGTTTGGAATCTTTGCTAGAAAATTATGAGCACAATTTTAAAGGAAGATATTGTAAGAGATTTTCCACAGCTAAAGAAGAAAGATGATTCTATTTGTACACCCTACCATAAAGGAAGTATAGATAGTGGAATACATAATAAATTTGAACTATAGTCCAACATAACTCTTGATCTCATACACTCTAATCTATGTTGCCTAATGATACATCAATCAATAAAGGGTTTAATTTATTACTTTTGATGATGATTTCACTCGAATGACCAGTATAATGATCGTGAAACATAAATCAGAGGCTGTAGAGTTGTTCAAATTTTTTAGAAGGGATGTTGAGAAGGAGATGGGTATATATATATTAAAGATGATAATAGACAATAGGAAGTAGAACATAAGAAAATCTGTCAATTCTTATATAAAGAAACATGGAATTAAACACCAATAAAGTGTTACCTACACTCCTCAACAAAATAAAGTAGAAAAAAGGAAAAATTTAAGTCTAGTATATTTTTGAAGAATTATTATTTTTGAATATAAAATTTCAAAATTATTCTAGAGAGAAGATGTAAGTATAACTATACATGTTAAAAATAGATTTTTTCTTTTTCTATAATCAAAGATGACTTCTCAAAATATGTGAAGAAGAAGAAGCCTACAGTGATACATTTTGTGGTTTTTGGGAGCCATTTCATGCTAAAGATCAAAATTCTATATTTATAAAATTTTGATGAAAAATAAAAATAATGTGTTTTCATGGGATATTCATCTGATGAAAGAAGCTAAAATTGTTGTAATAAATTACTACTTAAGTTCATTGATTCCTTTAATCTAAAAGTCATTGAAAACTAGTGCACCTTAGCAAAAGTTATTGAACATGAAAAGAATGATATATTAGAATATAAAAGGATTACTTACAAATAATTTCATGTTAAGGAATATTATTTCAAGCCTAATATAGTATAAATTAATTCTGATAATTCTAGTGATAAGGAAAGTACTAAATTAAGAAAAAAATCAATACTTTACAAAACAAATTAAACCAAATAATAATACTAGAGATCAAGAAGCTCAAGTTCTGACCATATTGAAATTGAGGCTTAAAAATCAAATGTCACTTATCTCACAGGTGGAAATACAATCCATTTTAGAAGTAGATGAGTATAAAGAATGGTTAAATGTTATGGATGAAGAGTTGAATTAAATTAAGAATAATAATAAATGATATCTTGTTACTCGACCAAAAGAAAATAATGTTATTGAAAAAATGGGTATTTAAAAAAAAGATCAACGAAAAAAAGGGAAATTTTAATAAATAAATGACGACTTGTTTGAAAAGGTTATTCACAACTAGAAGTTAGTTATTTTGAAGAAAATTTTACCCCATTGTAAGAATTTAAACTATAAGTATGTTTTTGGTTGGTTTTTCCCACATAAATTAAAAAGTATATCAGTTGGATGTTAAGTTAATACTATTTAATGTATTAAACAAAGAAGAAGTTTATATTGAGAAACTTAGTGGGTTCATACTTTATAATGATGGTACCGTGGTATATCAACCGAAGAAAGTATTGTACAGATTGAAATAGTCGTCTCATACCTAGTATTCAAGGCTTTATAGTTGCTTAAAGAAGTTAAAATTTTATAAATTAAAAGTTTATAGAAAATTATATGTTAGAGAGATTTATACAGGTACCTTGATATTCATTATTTATATTGATGATATAATTTTTTTTGTTGACCGAGATAAATGTTTTGAAGAATTTTTTCAAGAAATGGAATAAATTTGAGATGTCAATGCATAGAGATTTGAATTTATTTATAGGATTAAAAGTTCAATAAAAATAAATATACATATTCCTCTTATAAAAAAAATTATTCCAAGAAATTATTAAAAAAATTTAGCATAACATATTCAAAGGAAGTTTTTGAACCTATTTCTGTTGGTATAAGGATGAGTAAAGATGAATCTAGGAAAAGTATAAATTATAAGGACTTATAGAAGTTGATAAATTTTTTTCTCAATTATAATACATCAAGACCATAAATTTCATATGTTTTAACTTTCTTTTAAAGATATCATAGTGATATGAAGGAATTATATATGCTAGCATAAAAAAGAATCTGTAGGTATGTTAAATACAAACCAAGTTATGGCCTAATGTATAGATGGATTAATGAATTAACATTTCTTGGGTTCAATTATGTTGACTGGGATGAATATTACAATGATTGAAAATCAATATCATGAGGAACTTTCTTTGTGGGAGAAATTTATGTGATCCAACATAGTCAAAAATGAAGTTCAATTAATTTGAGTACACTGGAAGAAGAATATGTTGCTACCACCCATGAATGTATAAAAATGATGTACATGAAAGTTCAACTAGAAGATTTGAGGTTGAATTTTCAAAAACCATTGAATATTATTTGTGATAATTATAGTTCCATTGATATCTCTAAACATTCTACACAACATTTGAAATCGAATCACATTGATATTAAATATCATTTTATCAAGGATAAAGTTACTAGTGGAGATGTATTTATTGATTTATTTAAATGAAAGATCAAATTACTAACATTTTCACCAAATATATACCAAAGGAATTATTTGAATAATTGAGTGTAAAACTATACGTTCAACCTCCACCACTGACTTAAGAAAGTTATTGAGTACGGACATATATCTTTGGATTATATTAACAAAGTGGGAGAAGAAGTAAAACTTTGTACTCTATCTTTTTTGAATCTGAATCTCGTGTTATCATAGAATGAAAGAGTAAAAGTTCTTGGAGTTGAGATGATTTATGGAGATTTTATCAATATCATGACTGAACAATTTCTTGTCACTGAGGGATGAAATTAATTTAAAATTTTATTAATTAAGAAGTGTAATGTTAGGATACTTATCTATGAGAAAGGCTATGGTTTGATAGAGATTAAGAATATAGTTGTTGATAATGTTTCCAACAAATCCAAAGGGGGTATTGAAGATAATTTTGTATGATTTTATAATAATTTATGTTTTTTTAAATATCTTACTTGTGAATATTTTTGTGTTTTTTGGAAATATAGTTTCTAACTTATTAGAAGAAGATTGAGGTACTCTAACTAAGTTAGATGATTTTTTACTAATCCTAAAAGTTTCTAACATCATGATTACTAAAAATTTCTCATAGTTCAATATCATGAGTTTTTTTCTTGAGAAAATTTATACAAAGTTGAAGTTATAATATGATGAATTTGTAGACTATATAACGTTTGAAATTATTAAGGCATATAATTTTGGGTGTGTGAATACTGATCTCTAATCTCTTTATTAGACATAGTATAATCAGACATATACTTTATAACTCAAGAAAAAGAAGAGTTAATCAGTCTACCAAATAGATAAGTATGAATTTTATCAGATGTAGAGAGTTAATGATCAATAAGAAAAGTTTCATTAGACAATAATGATCATAAAAACAATCAAAATATCATCAAACATATGAGAACTAAATGGAGAAAATTGATGAATGTCGAACTGAGAAATGTGAAGGTTACCAGAATGAAAAATATGAAGTTTAATGAATGAAGAAAGAAAATTATGATTGGATAGAGTAGAATCCATTGGACCAAGTTTAGAAGTCTAAAGTTTGTATGAACGTTGATTAGATATATGATAAACAGATAGTGATGTTCCAGTTCATTATAAAAATCAAGACAAAACTTCTGTGTGTCCATCTGATGAAGGAGACGTGTGAATATCACCAGATAAAGGAAGCATGAGTTTACCAGACTGAGATGATTAGATTAATAAGATCTTACAAAGAAGTGTTTTGGAAGTCTTGGATGGTGGAATTAATGTCAATATTATTATATAGAGAAAGTTTGAGATCATCGAACATAGTCTCCTAGACAAAGAATCATTATATGAAGAGTTAATAGGTGAATGAGTTCTTATAAAGGCACTAAATAGAGAATTTATGATGTTGTATTAGGTAGATCCACCTTCATGATTGTACACTCTAAATACAATAGTGATGATAATTTTTTTACTTTCAATGATTAAAAATCTATCTAATATTTTAGAAATATTTGAAGAGATCATTGATGCCAATATTTAAGGAAATTTTGATGAATATTGTTGACTTAAATGTTTCAAAATCATTAAAGGTGGTAAAATGTAATTGGATTTGAGTAGGAAATTGAAATTTGGAACCCATACTTCCTACTTATTTTTTGAGAATGTATGCTTATATAAAGAGGTTTAGGATTATTGAGAGTCATTACTATTTTAAAAAATAGGGAGTCAGATTTATGAAGTTTTTCTTGAAAAAAAATTGAGTTTGAAACCAAGAATTCTCTTGGTTGATGAAGTACTACCATACAGATAATACTAGATAGATTATAATAGACAAAGTTTACTGGAAAAAATGTACTAAATAGAGGTGCATCGAAAAAAGATTCATCATACGAAGTACATCCGACAGAGGAACCTTATATATGAATACCAAACTAATACGCACCAGATAGAGGCCCAAAAGACTGAGTTGTATGAGATAGATAATTTATATAAAGAGTTTTTTGTGAGAATATTTTAAAGTTTTAATATTTGATTAGATCTGAAGTATAAGAAAACTTTGTAACTGTTGGGAACTGATATAATTTTCTATTAGGATACATAAGGATATTGAAATTAGTTGTCTTGTTTGCATTCACTTCATGATATAGTGGATATCAATAGATCAATAGGAGTTGACATGGAAAGGACTAGGTACCCAAATTGGAACTGAACCTTATAAAAAACTTTTGTTCCATATTTATTTATCTTTACATATGATTGAAGATGAATTTTAAAGTTGATAGGTAAAAAAATTTAACAAGTTTCATTGGTTAATTCAAAGAAAAAGATATTATAAAAGACACCATTGATTCAACCTCATTATCTAAAATCTATAAATTCATGTAAATTTAAATAATGAAGTATAAGTAATCTTCAATGTTGTCTATCTTAGTGTTTATAACTCTTGCATTGAATGTTGGAAGAGGTTTAGAGGTATTTTGGATAATTTTTGGAAAATATATTTTTGATAAGTTTTGGATTTATGAATAAGTGTTGGATATGTACGAGTCATCCTAGTTCTATGTATGAGGCATGAAGGCATTTGTGTATGAGTAATTTGAGAAACATTACCTCGATTAGGTTTCATATAATTCATTCTTTAAGCATTGTGTGAGTTTGTTTCATATGATGTGAGTCTTCTCAATATGAATACATGTGATCAGATTATCCTTACGAGTCATTTGATAAAAAAGGAATATTACTGTCTACATATGAGTTATTTAAGATTGTGTATGAGTCATCCCCTGTGTACAAGTCATTGGGAGGTGTGTATGATTAATTCATCACTTTTTCAATTTTCTGAATTTTTTTCCTGAAACTTATAAGGGTATTTATTAATGATTATTTATTGTCCAAATTAAAGGATATAATCATGTCCATAATTGAGTTAAGATCAATCCATAATTATTTGATATTTTAACTCATGTTTTGGGCTGATTTTATGAAAATAGATTTAATGACACACTATTTCATAGGAAAATTAAGTGGCAACATAGAGACTACTGCAACACGAGTTGGATGAATTTTAAATTCACTATTTTGCCAAACTTTGAGGAGTCAATAATCTCTATATTTTTAGGTAATTTGGATAGATTTTTAAATTTTGATAAAATCATGCTGTTGACCATCAATTGTTCATATAATATTATAGAAATATTTTCTCATGTGGAAAATTAAAAAAATATAGAATAGAGAAAATAAAGAATTAAAAAAGGAGGAGAATATCATGGGAAGATAGGGACATAAAAAATGTAAAGGAAAGGTAGAATATAAAATCATGTAAAAATAAGGTATTGTGAGTATTAAGAATTCTAGTTTTCATATTAGAAAGAATAAGAAGTGGAAGATGATCCCAGATACCTCTCTTTAAAATATTTCTATAATGTTTTTCAAGTAGATGGAAGTGCAGCATATTTCTATATCATAATTGGTGTATATTTCTATCCAGTGGTCATAGAATGAGAATAAAATTATGAAAGGAGTAGTTCATTATATTTCATAAGTTCATTAGTGTGTTTTTTTCATTCATTATTGTATACTAGGATTGATAGTGTATTTTTTCCTAAAATTGTTATAGAAAAGAAACGAGATTTAGTTCTTTAGGTGAATAGGTGAATTGGAATGAATTCTTTATTGATTATCCTATTTTGGTGAACCAAGTAAAATCGTTTATATCTATATATATTTTTTCTTTCATAAATCCATACTGGCAATGAAAAAGAGATAAGAAGTGTGAAGAGGCCCTATTAATGTAGGAAAATATTGTCAAAAAGTGGTTAAAATAGAA
Source organism: Viscum album (assembly GCA_963277665.1). Taxonomy (NCBI): domain Eukaryota; kingdom Viridiplantae; phylum Streptophyta; class Magnoliopsida; order Santalales; family Viscaceae; genus Viscum; species Viscum album. Next base: position 450,327,448 of record OY728160.1, read on the forward strand.
ATACCATGGTTTACCCCCCTCTCATGGTATAAAACTCGTTTGGGACCAACAAGTGGTATTATAGAAAATATTTTGGGTCTAGAAATCTCTCTTAAGAAGTCATAAAAACTGTTTTCAACCAAATAGGGGTAACCATTTTTGAAGGAATCAATTTTTAAATATGAAAAAACTTAATGTAGCATTATTTTTAGTCATTGGGCATAGATTCTTACATGAAAACAATTCATGGGATCACATATTGGATGGAGATTATATACCTTTTGGATAGATATCATAATGAATTGGATGAAAATTACAAATAAATTAATTTCTTAGGAGGAGCTTTCAGAAACCATAACTATACAAAATTTATGTCATTAAATACCTCAAATTTTTTATGAGAGAATATTCTAAATACTTATGAAGGTGATTCAAAAGTTCAATAAGAAAAGATGAAAGTTTTTTGGAACAAGTATGAATATCTGAGAATGAGAATGAATGAGATGGTCAATTCATTTTTTGACCAACTAAATTCTTTTTTGGAATATATATGTGGTGTTAGGGAGATCATTTATGACATGAAAATTATAAAAATAATCCCATGAATAATACTACATTGATTAAATCTGAAATTATTGGTTCATGAAGACAAAGATCCAAAAGAGGTAACATTGTAAAACCTACATAACACTCCCATTTCATATGAATTGAGGAACAAAAACCATGATTATTTTATAAAGTATAATTATCAAAAAATAACATTAAAATCTATGAAGAAACTCTTTGTTAAAAAATAACCCAAGTATGAAGAAGTGTATTAGATGATATCTTTAAATTCATTTAATATCAAAATAGGAAAATTGAAATTCAAGGGTAATCTAAGGCTCTCATATTTTCAATGTGGAAAAGGAGGAAATATTGTTTCTATATTCCCAAGAAATTTCAATATGATGATGGGGAAGAATAATCGATGAAGAAAACATTCAAAGGAATGATAAGTAAGGGGAAACCATAGAAAAAATTCTTTAATAGGAAAAAATTACTTTCAAAATAAGATTATAGATCTAAGTAATATGAAGTAGAGGAGGTCAAGGACTATATAGAACTCAATGAAGAAGTCATTGTGGATTTTTTAGACAAGAAACGAGAAAAGGATAGTGATGATAAAGATTCTGAGATCGTGGGTAGATATGATCTTAAAGTTGAACTATAGGTAGTCCTCAAAGAAATTAACATTTTAAGAGATTAAAAAAATAAATTTAATGGTGTTTTACATGATTATAATCTCTATATCCATAAAAAATAAGAGGATAATATCAAACTTAAAATAGAAATTGAAAAATTAAAATATTAAAATTCTAAAAATTCTAATAATGAAGTTAAGATTTAACTCAAAATTAAATAAAAATCCTAGATTATTGATGGACTAACAAATAGATTTAAATAATAGGTCAAAATAATATAGGAACTCCAAAGTGAATTCACGATATTGTGGTAAAATTTTGATAAACTAGAAAGATTTCTTACTCCTCATATGAAATTAAAAAATTTGAGTGCATTAACTCTTAAAGAGAATAAGAAAGTTTTTTGGGGTATCCACTATAGAATTTTTATTTATCCATTAAGTGTTTTAAATAAAAAGGTAAATTAGTGGGGGGGGGGGGGCTTTTCCAAAATCAAAGATAAGTAGTGGTGGAAGCAAAAACTCAAGCACCAACACCTCGGAAGATTACACAACCCTCAAAAGACTAATAGTGATGTAGTAAAGAGTAAAAATAAGACACTGAAAATTAGGTTTTATTTAAATGGGAAGATGGGGTATACCTAATATGTGTGATCCATTAGTAGGAGATATTTTAGAGAGAAAGAAAAATAAAAACAGACTAGAAAATTTTCATACTCTCAATATGATTTTAATTGATATTATTTTTTTGTGAAGGTTATGGGAACAAGGTGATTAATTATATATCAAGGATGAAAATAAAAGATCCTAAGGTGACTCAAATAAGTTTATCTCAATAGTTAAAAAATTAATTAATAAATTTGTAAAATAAAAACAGATTTTTAGTTTTTCAAGATGGTGAACTTATAGAACCAGAGGAACAAGAGGCTTATCCTTCACCGAAGAAGGTGAACTGAAAATCATGGATCAAGAAGGTAAGGGATGAGATAGATAAATTTTATAAAATATACTTGTGTGAAATAGATAGGTATGAAACCTAGATTCCAGATAGCATTTTTATATCTTACATGATAAGAAATAAATACCTTTTCACCAAAATCAAACTTGTAAATGATAATGGGATGAAAATTATTGGATCTAAAAAGGAAAATATTGGTGGAAAAGAAATAATAAATGTGTAAGTCTTGTTAATTTATTTTCTCAATCAAAACATACTCGGTATAAGTCAAATTTATGACTTGGGACATTAAGTAAAATTTAACAATAAAACATACACAATAAAAGGAAGTGAGGACTTAGTTTTTTTTAGGGAAGGAAGAATAAGGGAAAATTTTATCTTATTGATGAGAAGAGGACATATTCTTTATATCCAAGGAAGAGGAAACCCAATTATAGCATAAATAACTTATCCATTTGAGAAAAAAAATCCTCATAGAACTTATTAAATAATGAATGTGATCATGAAAACCCTAAGATTACTTATGATCACACAAACACAAGTGATACCTACCAAAAAGGTAATATTGTTTGAAAAAATTACAATCCAAAAGAGAATAAGTCTACAAGATTACTTGAGAAAGTTCATGTGGATGTGTGTGATCCATTAACACAAAAAATCCATGGATATGAAGAGATATTGTGTCTTATTAATTGAAAATTATAGTAGGATTTCATAGATGATGGGGATAACTAAAAAATATTATGTGTTTTGGTTCATTAATAACTATTGAAGATTGTTGGAGAAAATTATTCGAAATAAAATTTAAAAATTCTAAACCAACCATGGTATGAAGTTTAACAATAATATATTGAAATAGTGCCTTGAAAATAATGGAATAAAACATAAAATTTTCACCCTTAATAACTCTTCAGAAAAAAACATTATTGAAAAAAGAAACCATATTATCAATAACTTGGCTCAAACAATAATCCCTGAAAAAAATATACCAAATACATATTGAAAAGAATAAGTTATTAAATTAGGGTAAGTATTAAATATATCATTAATACATCTTAATAAAGATAATACAACCTATGTGATATGGTATAGGAAAAATCCAACAATCAAGAAATATTGAGTTTTTAGAAGTAAATGTTTTATTATCAATAAAGTGAAGCATATAAGGTTGATATATTATGGGTATAAAGTAATTTTACTTAGATATTCATAAACAATAAAGAAATATAAATGATATAACAAAAGGTTTGGGAATATTCTAGAAATACAAGATGTAATAGTTGTTGGACATGAGCATAATTTTCAAGAAAGAGAGTAGTTTTGTAGAAAAATAGTAAATAAACCAAGGAGGAAAGTAATATTAAAGTAAGTGGATTAGGGGGATCTTAAGGGATTTAAGAATAATCATATGAAAGCTATAATAATGAAGAAAATATAGTAATAATAATAAATATTAATTATAAATATATCGAAGAAGAAATCAATGAAAATAATATTATTAAAGACTGGAAAACCCTAATTAAAACCATAAGATTGAAATACTAGAATAAAACATTCCATTTATCACATATAGAACCTAAAACATTTAAATATGCTTCTAGGGATAATAATTAGGTCAAGTATATGCATGAATAGGTTGAAAAAATTGAAAATAATAAAACTTAGGATGTTGTTCCATGGCTATGTAACAAAAATGGTATCATAACTGAATGGGTATTTCAAAATAAAATTAATGAAAATGGAAAGGTGATAAAGAAAAAGGCAAAATGGGTGTAAAAATTCTATTCCTAAATTGAAGGCATCTATTTTTAATTGATGTTTTCTCCCATGGACATCTTTAATCTCTTAGATTATTTCTCACTATGTCTATGAAAGTAGTTTTTAATATATATGACATAGATGAAAAAAATAGAATTCTTGAATTAATTCCTTAAGTAAGAGGTTTATATTGAGAAAATAAATATTTTTCTAGTGTATGAGAATGAGTACCATGTTTTTCATTCAAATAAGGCCTTTTTATGGCCTAAAAAAAGCACCCATGGCCTAATACTCACAGTTGGGTCAGTACCTAAAGAGGGTTGATTTTCAAAGAGGAGGAGATTATCTCAACCTCTACATCAATAAAGAGATATAAAATTAGATTATGGTTCTTATTTATGTGTTTGGAATCATTTTTAAGCTTTGGGTGTTCTATAGTGAAATATTTATTCATAATACATGATGTGATAATTAAAAATGAACTCAATTGGTGAATTATCTTTTTTCCCTTGGATTATAGGTGATCCAAAGAAATGATGTCACTATTATTTCTCAAAAAAATACTAGGAGGTATTAAAAAGGTTCTAGATAGATGATTAAAATATAATTAAAACTTTAGAAGTTAACTGGATGAAAATTTCAAAAGATGAGTAAGGAAAGGAGGATGACATGACATTTTATAGGAATATACTTAGGAGTTTTCTTTACTTGATATCAACTTAACTAGAATTTTTTTCCACATATAAAGGACACCAATATCAAGGTTAAATTCATATGAAAGTTATGAGAATAATACTTTGATATATTAATATTTCGGTGGATTTTGGACTATTTTACCACATCAGTTCACAATATGAATATTAGGATATGCTATTGTAGATTAGGACTATTCAGTGGATAATTGAAAGTCTAATTCAAGGTGGTTCCTTTTATATCGATAGTTCTTGTATATATTATCTATTACAAAATTAGTATTGAATTTATTTAGTCATGGTAGAAGTTTAATATGTAGCAACCAATCAATCTTATAACCAACTAATATGGAAGAGAAAATAGCTTGAAGAAATTGATTTGAAAGTGGAATATCTTATTCATATAATTCAAAAATTTTTGTGTTATAAATATTAACAGAAACCCCATTAATAATTCAAGGACCAAGAACATTTAAATTAAATATCATTTCCCAAAGGAGAATATGGAGTAACAAGTTATAAAGTTGGAGTATGTGTCCACTCAAAATCAAGTGGTTGATATTATGACTGAGGAAATACCCAGATATATTTTTAAAGGAATCAATTATATCTTGAATTAAAACCAAATTACTTTAATTGGATGAGTTTAAGAAGGGACCCCCACTCTCCTATGGAAATTTATTTATGGAATGGTATGATTTTTCTCACGAATTTAATGCTTGATTTTCTAACCCTTGTTTTTTGAACTTATAGATAAGTGATCTTTAGGTTTTATTAAAAGGGGAGATTATACCAATTTTATGAAATAGGATAGGGTGACTATGGTACGTTATTACCTATTTAAAAAGGGGGATAAATGATGTTTTATAAAGGGGAAGAGTTCTTGAATGACTTGTCAGGGGGAGCAGTGGTTAGATGAGAAGTTATAGAGAGTGCATGAAAGTTCAATGAGGTGTTTTTATGAGGGTATTTTCATTTAACTATTATATCTCACATAAATATTGTCTCAAGTGGGTTTATATTTTATGTTCATTGAATCATTGATATACACTATGGTGGAAATAGGTTTAGATTTTGGTTATGTTTAGATCTGGTATTTTTTAAAATTTCTTAAAGGATTAAGTGATTAATTTGGATGAAATTTTAAACAAAACCAAAGGGGGTATTATTGGAATAAAACCCCCTTGGAGTGGTAGTTTATTTGTTTTTATTAATAATGAAGTGGAAGTAATATTTAATATAGTATATCTTAGTGTTTATAACTGTTATGTTAAAGGCCAAAAGAAGTTCAGAGGTGTTTTGGGTAATTTTGGAAAAATCTAATTTTATATAGTTCTAAATTAATATATAAGTGTTGGATGAGTAAAAGTCATCATAGTTCTATATATGATTCATAGTGTAATTTGTGTACGAGTCATCTAAGAAAAATAACTAAATCCAGGAAATGTATGAGTCATTTTCCTCTACGTATGAGTAATTTCCATCTATATATGTGTGACTAGATTATATGTTTGAGAAATTTGAGAAAAATGGTATAGTTTTATTTGTGTATGAGTCATTAATGTTTTTATATGAGTTATACCCCATGTACGACCCATTAGGGGGTGTGTATGTGTTATTCATCCATTTGTGAATTTTCTAGAAATCCAGTTTGAATCTTTTATGGGCATTTATTTATGATTATTTTTTGGGTAACTTATAAGATAATAAATTTTATAATTAAGGGAAGATAATTACATAATAATTCAATATTTTAAGGCATTTTAGGCTGATTTTGTGAAACTTATTTTGACTAAACATTCCATGTCATGAATAAAGTAAGTGTAAATGTAGAGACTATCACAACATGAGTTGGATGAATTTCAAAATCATTATTTTGATGATTTTTTAGGATTCGATCATATAAATATTTTAGGTAATTTTTTTATAGTTTCAAATGTGGAGAAAATAATTTTATTGACTGTGGATTTTCTATATCCGATTATGGAAATATTTTCATAAATAGAAATATGAAAAAATATATAAAATAATAAAAAATAAATAAAAAATAATGAGGATATATTGGAAATACATGGACAAATAAAATAAAAAGGAAAGGTATAATAAAATAGTATAGAAATATAGGGTGTAGTGAGTATTAGGAATTTTATTTTTCACACTTAAAGTAAGAAGAAATAGAATATAATCTTAGAGACCACTCATAGGAAGATTTTTGTAAAGTTCATCAATTACAAGGAAATATGACATATTTCTACACTATCATTGGTGTAGGTTTTCATTTAATATTCATGGGAGGGGAATTTCAAGACCCCTACCCATGTAGCTCAGAGTTGATTTCTAATTTATTAAATTGGAATTAGATATAAGTAATCACATCTTAAAGGACAGATTAATTTAGTAGTCTTGGTAAACTTGATAAATATGTGAAATTATTATTACTATTGAAAACATAAAATACAAAATGTATTTTATTTTAGAATTCAATTATTCCTCATAGAGTATCACTTTATATTATTCACAAAACACTTCTAGATATCCTAGAGAAAATAAATCATAGGAAATGGGTGAGATTATATGCTTAGTAAGGGTAAGAGTACAATATAATCTATAAATAAATAAGATATAATCAATATGGAAAGATAAATAACCAAAACACATTTCATTTAATCAATAATTTTATTATAATATGGTAAGAATAAACGATGATCAAATAATTCCATATAAATAATCACATGAGATTCAAAACATAACCATAGATATTCTAACTATTCAAAAAATCACATAGAATATCAATATCTTAATTCATAATGATGGAATTAACAATATTAGAAATCTGAAACATACCATCAAGGACTTGTGCTAATACATCTAAATAAATGGGTAAGGCCTCATCCAAAACCCAATCTAGTTTGTCTCATAAGACCTACTGATGCATTGATGGGATATAGTAGGCCACACCCATCACTTACTAAGGCCAATGCATTCCTCATATGAAAGGGGGGAAACGTAATCATCATAAACATTCATATTGAAAAACTAACATATGAAATGTTAATACTTACCCCAATCAATAAACATAATCATAAACCATCTAGAGTAAACTGGTGGTGAATGGTAATAAAAATATACATCCCTAGTAAAAATGATCGTAAACCATATGAAGAAATAATAAGTATGTAATAAATTCAAAATATACTTAGTTTATCATAATTAAAATATAGGGGTGATATTATTTATGAATATACATACCATGAAAATATCTTTAAAAATTTTTTTGACAAAAATAAAATTTTTATTTCTAAAATAACATTTTAAAACTAAAAGTTCACAAAAAACTTTGAAAATAATTTTAGTTGAAAATAAGATTTTAAAACTTGTAAAATAAGTATTGAAACATTGATTGGTAATAAAGATGGAAAATTATATTCATTTTTAACATGTTAAAACTAATATTTCTTTCACATTTTTGGTAAAATACAAACAAGAATTATTTTGAAAATAATATGAATATTCATTTCAAAACATTTTGTAAAAAGTAAATATCATTAAATATTTTTAATAAATCATTTTTAAAAGGGGAAAAAATTTTTTTTTTTTTTGAAATCATAGGTTTTTATGAAACAAGATTTATGATTGAAGAGAGAAATAAAGTCGTATTTTCTTAGAAATATCTTCTCAATAATTTTAACTAACAAAGAGTGTAAAATGATATTTTTATTTGAAAAGCATCATGAATAAACATAGGAGAATAAAAATATATTTATTCTAAGATATAAATATCAAATGATTTCTCTATGGTAGACTTAAACATAAATAATCCCCAATAATGAATAGATTGAGAAACAAACCATTACCACATTGGTAACTTATGAATCATAAGCCCCATGAAATAAATGACATAAAATGAAACTTTAAATACCATTAATATAAATATATTCATGATATAAAATATAAAAGTGGTAATATATACACCACACAAAGTAAATAAGTGGTGAATATGGAATATATCTCACAGAAGTAAAAGTGAGACGAGAAACCCTACCACTTGTTTGACTTCCTTCATATGTGTCAGAAAATCATATATTATAAATATAGGTTTATTGAAAATATATTATATAACCATAATAATATATCTAATATTATATATGATTTAATTATAGTATTTTATCTTCTATTTATTTACAATTCTTTTTCAAAATCACTATTTCGGGTGATAATTTCTTCGTCTTTCATGTATGTTTTAGTTAAGGAATTATGGTCCTTTTAATTAAATCAGGGTTAAATCATATCTATAATGTTAAAAAAGATATAAATATCATATAAATATCATATATATTCATTAAATATGTATTTATAGTAATCTATAAATTTTATAGATAGAAAATGGATTACACCGTTCATGGAGACCGTAAGCTGTTTGTACGCATGAACACTGTTTTAATTTTTCACGAAATATGGAATGAAAGAAAAATAAATATTAATAAACCTTTATATAATCATTATTATTATATATATATATATATCATTTATATTAATAAAATATATGCTTATTACCATCCATGTAAAAATAAAATGAAAAATGAATCAAATCACTTTGTGAGGTGGTAATCCGTCACACACATGAGCAATGTTATCATACCCCTCATGAAATGTAAAGTTAGAAGGTATATTTGATATGATAATTAAATAATTATAATAATATAATAAATATTATATACATATTTTAAACCCATCATTATATCCATCTATGAAAGGTGGTGATAAAAAATGAATGACATTAGTTCGTGAGGTGGTAGAGATGATTTCACAACCCATTTATTGCTAGAGGAGAAGGATTTAGCTTATTTAATTAACATAATAACATATAATTATTTGGAAGATACTATGTTTATTATATAATCATGAGATAATTAAGGAATTTATTTGGTTAGTTATTAGCTTAAATAATGGGTTTTGGAAGTGTGAAGAGGATGAGAGATGGGGTGGCCTTTTATAAGTGAGGTGAGTGGCACACATGTAATTTTTGAAAAGAAAAAGGTGTACCCACATTTTTTACATGAAATAAAGCTTAAAAATGGTAAATTATAAAACCTAGAAGATATAAGTTAAAAATATGTCCAAAAAATTTGTTTTGGAAATGTTTTTGGTCACTTTAAAGCCTTATCGTTTTAGTTTAACCCCAGTTAATCCCATTTTTACCTTAACAATGGTAAATATTTGTTACTATTTTTACTATTCATTATTAAAAAAAATTATGTTGAAATTATTTGATAATATGAATTAGTATTATTGAAAATATAAAATCCATTTTTCTAAATTCCATTCACATAAGTGGAAAAAGTTAACTTAAAATTAATCCTGCATGTACAAAGAGAAAGTGGGTTTTCAAAGAGAAAATATTCAAAATTTTAGAAAGGTTTTATATAAAAATTAAATATTAAATTGATTCTTATAATCTAAATTATTATTTTTTTAAATTTAACTAATTTTTATTTAAAATTAATTTGAAATATAATTGAACTTTGTAAATAATTTAAACAAAAAGGAAACTTTTAATAAAAATCATTTTTTCCCTATTTATCAAAAAATAAAACATTTTAGAAAAATCTCAAAAATAAACCATAAGGTAATTTTGATATGATTATTTTAAATATAAAGTTTATTTTTTCAAATAAATTTTCTAAATGAAGTAAAAATTAATTATTAATTATGTGCATAAAACGCAACTAAACCACCATTTAGAAAATATAGTTTTTTAGAAAACATTTATTTTAATTTAAAATAAATATAATCTTATTTATAATCAATATATAACTATTTAATTTATTTTATATATGTGTAAAACATATAATTTTCATAATTTAGTTAATATTATTCATATCCACTATTTTAAAGGCTGGGTTATAATTTTCAAGTTTGAATATTAATATTTTAATAGAGTATCATGTTTTGTTTAAACTTATTATTGTGTGCATCTCAAACTATTGAAGAAAAATAAATATATCATAAAGTATATAGGTGTTATATTTTATTCTAATCTTTGTGTTGCATGTCATACACACTATTTAACATGATGTTCCTATATTAAAATCTCAAGGTGTTACATTCTACCCCTTAAATAAATTGTGTTCTCCCAATATAATCTTGATATTAGAAATAAAGGGTTTGAAATTTGAAAATACCTTTCTTTAAATACAAATTTTGAGAAGGGTTAATAAAAAATAATCTTAATAAGAGAGAAAAAAAAATTAAGGTCATCTATAAGGACACATTACTAGATTTCTATATTAGAGAACATCAGTGAGAAATGAAAACTTGTACATGGAAGATAATACTAATGCCCAAGGATTAATATAGAGAGATATAGATCATTAATCACAAGAAATTGGGTGATCCTAAGAAGTTTAAAAACTAAAAAACTATAAATATGTGATGAGTTAAGGGATCATTTTATTCATTGTAAATTAATGTTCTAGGATGAAATTTTTGTTTCAAGATCCCTTTCCTAGAGATGAGGAATTCCTTTACCACCTAGAATAAGAATATATGAAAATATATTTACTTGATAACCTTCAATTTCATAGGCACAATTTCATATTCTGTTTGTTCTTTGATCATTTTAGACTTCATTTATTACTACAAGAAATAAATATCCAAGATAATTTTTTTTATAATTGAAGAACTAACATTAACTTTTAATAGATCATAAGATCCATAAAAGAGTGACAAGTCTTTCTGTCTATTTATAAGTATTTTTCAAAACAAATATGGTTATCACATGTTATCCAATATAATAAATTAATATATAAACCTCAATAGTAACACCACAGATTCAGCATTAATATTTATCCATAAAATCATTTAACTAAAAATAATGACATATTAACCAGTACATCACATAGTTAAGTGGTAGGAATTAAACCCTTATTATCCTTTGGTTTTAAGTTCAAGACCCATGACCTTGCCAGATGCGATAGGTTGTCACCTAGCATGTGAGTTTTCCTTTTTCTAAAAATATTTTATTATTATTCTTATAATGTCACCAAATTGTAATAACCTATAATTACCTCAACATAAAAGATTAGATAAACATTAAAGGTTACCAAAACCTTTATAAAAATATCTTTATCATTATTATCTAAACATAGGGAACATATTAAGGGTTATAATCCCTCAATAATGTGTTTTCTAATAAGTTCAACTCTCCACTAAATCAATTTTCTCAGTCATTGGTACCATTCAACATCTTCTCTCAAAAATAAAATAGCACTACAGTAAAATCCTTACACATTTCATAATTCCTATAACCATAATATCATTAATTTAAATACTCCTATAAAATAATTCTTAAATCCAAACATAAGAAAATTAATCATTCCACTTGATCTTTAGTAATAACATAAGCTTTACCTTGACCCCTTAGCTTATTTTGAGGCATATTCCCTTGAATCTTGGAGAATCTTTTTTCATAGTGCCCCATCTCTTTACAATTGAAACATTGAACATTGTAAATTTATTTCTTACCCTTACAATTAAGAGCATGGTGGCATTTCTATCCACACTTGTAGAAAACTCCCATTCCCTTCAACCAGTACCAGAGTGTTTCTTTCCACAATTATCAAAAGTGGGAAAATAATTCTTTCCCTTCTTCCCCTTATAATTTTTTTTCTATACTATCATCTTCTTCTTTGGATTCCCTTTGAATACATAATACTTATATAATTCTTTCTCTATCTTGATAGAACATGATACTATGTTTTTGTATGGTGATAATTTTTGGGTGACTAGTTTCTTTCAAAATATTGGATTAAGACCATCAAAGAAATGACCATTATTACTCTTTTGATTACATGCATTGATAAAATTTTCATTCCTTCCAATAACTTCCATTTATAAACAATGGAATACACTAGATTAGTTCATATCATTATGAAACATATTTTATAATCCCAAAACTAGTGAAAAAATTAATATAAATTAAAAAATTTATACATAGATAATCTCATAGATATAAACATGGTTTCTTTGGGGATATATTTGTTTTTAAATCCTTCATAATGGTTTGAAAATAAAATGTTAATTGTCATAATAATATCACCCAAGAGTGTCCAAATAGGTGTGGAGTAAGGACCATTTTCAGGCACCAGGTGATGATCGTGTCAAGCTCAATGTGCTCTTTTCATAGTTATTACCCCTAGTACATCTATTTGAAAACCATGTCTACTTGTAGTATCTAGAAATCGATGTATTTTCTAGGAAGAATCACACAATATATTCCTTACCAAAAAAAATATATTTTATTATATACATATCCTCAAATTCCATAATAGGATTATGTTCCATAATATATGATTTTCTAAATATATTTCCCAAGGATTATACTAAACCTACATCTGATAACAAATATAGTTAACTAACCCCAATAGACCGAAGCTGGTGTTTACTTTATTACATTGACATAAAATATAAGGAATCAAACCCTGAATGACTGAATAGTTTAGTAGTCTTGGTAAAATAGATAAATACTTAAAAGTATGTTACAATTGAAAACATAAAATAAATAATTTTTTTTGAGAAATCAATTATTCCTCATAGTGTATCGCTTCATATCAATCAAAAGACACATCCTGGTATCCTAGGAAAAATTAAACACAAGAAAGGGGTAAGATCATATGCTCAGTAAGGGTTAGTGTAAAACTGAAGCTATGAATAAATAAGTTATAATCAATATGTCAAGGTAAATAACTGAAACACATGCCATTTAATCAATAATTTGAGAAAAATATGGAATAAATAAATGATAATCAATTAATTCCATATTAGTAGTCACATGATCTTGAAAACTTAACCATGGATATTCTATCTAATCTAATAATCATATGAAATAACAATAACTAAATTCATAATGTTGTAATTCATAATTTTGTACATCTAAAACATACCATCAAGGCCTTATGACATGTCATCTAAATAAATAGATAAGCCTTATCCAAAATCCAATATAGTTTGTCTCATGAGACCCGATGATGCATCAAGGGGCTATAGAGGGCCCCTTCCATAACATACTATGTCTAATTCATTCCTCATATAAAATGGGTGAAACATAATCAACATAAACATTCATATTAAAAAACTAACATATGAAATGTCAATACTTACCCCAATCAATAGACATAATCATAAACCATCTTGAGTAAAATGGTGAGTGGTAATAAAATTATACACCCCTAGTCAAAATGATCATGAACCATCCAGATAAATAATATGGATGGAATAAATAAAAAAAAATCTGCATTGGATCATATGTAAAATGGAGGCCTGATATCATTGATGAATAAAAATACCATGAAAATATTCTTAAAAATATTTTTTAGAAAAATAAACCTTACATTTTGAAAATCTCATTTTAAAACAAAAAGTCATTTTTTTAAAATAACTTTCATTGAAAATAACCTTTTAAAACATGTAAAATAAGTACTAAAACATTTATTGGTCATTATGGTGGAAAATTTATTTCATACTGTACATATTAAAACAAGGATTCCTTTCACATTTTTAGTAAAATCCAAACATGTATTATTTAAAAAATGACATAAATATTCCTTTATTTTATTTTTTAAAAAAGTATAAAAGTGTAAAAATTTCTTTAATAAATCATTTTAAAAAGTTTAAAAATAGTTTTGAAAATACTTTTATAGAACATAGGTTTTGATGAAAAAGGATTTCTGACCAAAAAGAGAAATAATGTCAGTTTTTCTTAAAAACATTTTCTCAAACATTTTAAGTGAAAAAGATTGAAAAATGGTACTATTAATTGAATAACATCAGGAATAAATAGATTTAAATAAAATATATTTATTTTAAGATTGAAATATCAAATAATTCACCCAAGGTAGTGGAGGAGGTGGGATGAGAGAAGTGGCTCCATCTCTCTCTAACTAGGCGGAAGATTAGGGTTTATGGCATTAGCATCGGCGAATGATCTTGGTAGACTTGATGTGGTGATCGGTGAGGGGTTGGCTCCAGATAGGGTGGAGTCTGAAGAGGCTTTCGATCATGTTTCTATGGATAAGACTAGTAATGAGTTTTCTCTATAAATATGTGATGTTGTGAGGATGTCCAATGTTGCGGGGTGCATGATTGACGGTGTATTTGAGGAGAAGACCAGTATGGGGTTGACCTCACATGGATCTGAGTGGGTGACGTTCGAAGCTATTGTTCGAGCTTCTTCTAAGAATAGTTAGAAACCGGTTGTGTGGGATGGTTCCAGATAGAAGGTGAGAAACAGTGCACGTGTGAATTCATAGGACTTCGGTGAGAAGAAAATTGATGCGCATGTCCAGGAGGATTTTCTTGGACCGAGGATGGATTCAGTTCCATCCAGTGACCCTAATGAGGGGTCCTCTACCAATAGTTCATTCATCTGTTTCAAAGGTACATCAAATTCATTCATTAAAAGAAATGGAAGCTTTGATCACATTAAAGTAGACCCCCCATGCTGTTTTAGAGAGACTCAAAATGGGAGAACATTCAATCATTACTAGGTTGTTTTTACCTAAAGGCTCTCAACCCCTGAAAATTGATGACATCAAGGACTGAATTTCAGCTTGTTGAGTATTTTCCTCCTAGAAATGTGTCTCATTGGGAAAAGGATACTCTATGCTATTTCCCATAGAAGACCTGTAACGTCCCGGATTCGGGTGCCACTCAACAGGTGCCCCAAACCCGGTTGGTCACATGACCTCAAGCGCATTTCCCCAAAAGCCAAAGGCCGCCAACTAACAGTGAGGTCCCAGGTCTGATAATGGGGAAACTATTCCCTCATTTTTCAAAGTGTTGCATAGCGTAATACTAAATAAAACATACAACAACAACAGAAGAAATAAACCATGCACATTTAAAATAAACAACTGCAGTAAAATTTAACCCACAGTTATATAGATAATGATGCAACATGTCTCAAGTTTTAAAAAAATATCCAAAACATGTTACACAATAGTACAATAAGATACAATAGAAAGTGCAGGTACAACAGAACAAAAAAAAATAGCCGGCAGCATCATGAGCCTAAGCTCGGTCCCATGCTCCCCTACTCCTCTAGTACAATCATGTACCTGTATAGAGACCCTTTCCCTTGTCAAAACCTGCAGAAACGTAATCTGTTTGGGCTGAAGACATGACCCAAACAGGGTGTGAGAAATAAATCCCAGTAGGAACACACCAAAGGCCCGTGCCCAACTGTGTGAAAACATGCAACAACAATATGTAGTAATAAAATGAAATAAACTAATTAGTACTCAAAAGTAAATAACTTTACCAATTATATTTCCATTTTTATTATTCATTTAACCTTTCAATTTAATAATATTCCGTGCTCATCAGAACCATGACCTCAGGCTAATATAATATAACCACACCCTCAAGCCAATATAGTAACCATGCCCTCAGGCATATAAAGTAATCACTCCCTCAGGCTATAGAATATCCATGCCCTCAGGCTATAAAATATCTACAACCTCAGGCTATAAAGTAACCATGTCCTCAAGATATACAATATCCATGCCCTCAGGCTATAAAATATCCACGCCCTCAGGCTATAAAATATCCACACCCTCAGGCTATAAAATATCCACGCCCTCAAGCTGTAAAGTAACCACTCCCTCAGGCTATACAATATCCAAACCCTCATGCTATAAAGTAATTCGGCCATGCCCAACATTTAAACATGCAATTATTTACAAATCCTCTCAAGACAAAAGTATTTCATAAAGTAAACATGGAATACCCTCAGGTATCTTGGGCAAATGCCTAAACAGAGGAACACACCCCAGGGGTGGTCTTGGATCCAAGCAGTGATCCCAAACAATAGTTTGTTATCACATTTAATTACCTTTATAGTTCTAGGTATTCAAAACAGCCACGACCTCATCCACATGATACCCCAACATGGGTTCGTAGCACAACGGTACACAAAAACGCACAACAGTTGGAATTTAAACACCAAGCCACCTACCTTAAACACCCCTGAACAACATACGTGAACGTCACTTCTAGAAATTCCCAAAGACGACGTAGATCTGGGGTAGAAGAAAAATCATTCAAACGTAAATAACTTTCCCTTAGGAAATAATTGGTAAGAATGGCTTAAGGAGAAGGAGAGGCTTACCCGTATGGTTCCAACAAGATCGATGGAGGTGGAAACGGATTCCTGACGTGGGATCTGGAGCTCCTCGATGGTTCATCCCTCTCTCCCCACTCCTCCTCCAGTTCTAAGACTTCCCTGTGAACAGGGGAGGCTACTGACCATTTTAAGTGAAAAAAACAGACTACACGGCGTGTACTATTGGGTACATGGTGTGTAGTTTTCATTTTTTAACTGTTCCATCGACGGATTCTCGCCAGCGTGGCACTGTTCATCTATCGACATGAGTACACGGCATGTGAAACCTGAGTACAAAGCGTGTACTTCCGTTCAGCTGGCAGCTGCTTCCACTGCCATACTATTTTCCTGTCGACTGACTACACGGTGTGTAAATACCCACTACACGGCGTGTAGTCAGTTTTTACACCTTTCATCGCTAGCATGGCTACACACCCTATGTACTCATCCCACATGGCCAAATTACATGGTGTGTGGAAAAGTACACGACGTTTAGTCCCAAAATTTTTTATTTTTCCCCCATTTTCCTTATTTGTAAAAAACACTTAAGGAAAAGAGAAGAGAAGAAACCTGTACCTCAAAAATAAGAACCGATTTCAGCAATTCATCCCCGAATTTCCCTTCCAAGGGTGGTGAAGATAAAGATCAGAATTGATCTGTCCAATAAGCACGTACGTCAGTTTCCCGCTCCCAAGTTTTGTCCCGCACTCGGCCATGCTTCCATAGCACTCGTACGAGAGGAACTGACCGGCCTCGGAGAACCTTCGTGCTCCTATCCACGATACGAATCATATGATCCTTAAAGGACGCATCGATCTGAAGCTCAACCTCCTCTGGCTGAAAGACGTGAGATGGGTCTGAATTATAGCGGCACAACTGAGATACATAGAAGACGTCGTGCATGGCCCGGTACCTCTGTGGTAATTGCAACCGATAGGCAACTAGATGGACTCTCTCCAGAATTTTAAATGGCCCCACATACCTTGGTGAAAGTTTACCTTTTCTCCTGATCTATCTGTGTTCCAACCTCGGTGAAACAAATAAGATAACCTGATCCCCAACCATGAACTCCAAGGGTCGTATGCGGCGATTAGAATAATATTTCTAACGAGACTGTGTGGCAACCATCCGCTTCTGAATCAACTGGACCTACTCAGAAGTCTCCTGTATGAGACGCTATCACAGTAATGCTGCCTCACCTACCTATAACCAGCATAAGTTTGATCGTCATGTCCTACCGTAAAAAGCCTCTTAAGGTTCCATCTCAATAGTCACCTGAAAACTATTATTATAGGCAAACTCGACTTTGGGTATGTGCTTATCCCAAGATCCTCCAAAGTCTAGGATGCATGAACGCAGCATGTCCTCAAGCACCTGTATCGTACGCTTTGACTGACCATCGGTCTGAGGGTGGTAAGCTATGCTCAGAAGCACCTATGTACCTAGTTCCCTCTGAAAACTCTGCCAGAAACAAGACTTAAAATGGGTGTCCCTATCCAAAACGATAGAACGACGAACCCCATGAAGACATTCGATCTCTTGGATATACAACTTTCTGAGTTATTCAACACCGAAGGTCTCCTTGATCGTAAAAAAGTGAGCTACCTTCGTGAGTCTATCCACAACAACCCACACGACATCATTGCCTCGAGGTGACCTCGGAAACCCAGTCATGAAGTCCATCGCGACATCATCCCATTTCCACTCTGGGATGGGTAACTGTTGTAACAGTCCGACTGGCCTATGATGCTCCACCTTCACCTACTGACAGGTGGAACATCTCGTAACAAAACCATATATCTATCCTTTCATACCCGAACACGAATACTGACGTCTCAAGTCATGGTACATCTTGGTAACCCCGGGATGAACTGCCCAAGATGAAGCATGAAACTCCCGCATCAACTCCTTGCGTATATCCCCTGAAACCCATACTCATCCATAGAAACGCAGTACCTCATCATCGCCTAGCATCCACCCAGGAGGAGGGTCCTCACTTGCCACCGACTCCCATAGAACTAGGCCTTCCAAAACAGATATTTGTCTCATCCTCACTCTATCCAGGAGGGTAGAGGTCACAACTAAAGATGAAAGATATGTCTGCCCATGACCATTGTGCACCTCCAAATGCATCTCAGAGAACAAAGCCCTGAGCTGCCACTCACCACTGGCCTCCTACACTGCGTGTATCTGAGTCCTCCTACTCAGTGCATCAGCTACTGCATTACCGTTACCAGGTGTATAGGCAAGCTCAAAGTCGATGGACTGAAGGTATTAGACCCCCCTTTTCTGTCTCAGATTCAATTCATGCTGAGTAAATATATACTTGAGACTTTTGTGGTCGGTGAAAACCACAAAATTCTCTCCCAAGAGATAGTGTCTCCAACAGTGCAATGCATGAACAACTGCAGCCAACTCGAGATTATGCGTCGGGTAATTCCTCTCATGTGGCCTCAACTTTCGGGACCCGTACACAACAAATCGATCTCCCTGCATCAACACTTCTCCTAGAACAATACCTGATGCATCACAGTAAACTGTATATATCTTCCCTTGCTCTGTAAGTATCAGGACTGGTGCTGATTTCAACCTTCCTTTCAGATCCCGAAAGGCTGTCTCACAAGATTCTGATCAAACGAACTTCACACCCTTCTTAGTCAGACCCGATAATGGTGCTGCTAAGTGGGAGAAGTCCTGTATGAAGCATCTTTAGTAACCATATATCCCTAAGAAACTCCGTATCTGAAACATGTTCTTAGGATACTCCCAGGAAACTACTACTCTCACCTTCTCTGGATCTACTGCAACTCTTGCCTCTGAAATGATATGACCCAGGAAGTGAATCTGGTCCATCCAAAAGTGGCACTTTGAGAGATTAGCATATAGCTTATGCTCTCTCAGTGTACTCAATACGATATCAAGATGGGTGGCATGGTCGTGTTTAGTGCGAGAGTACACCAAGATATCGTCCATGAATACTACCACAAAATAATCCAGATAAGGATGGAACACATGATTCATTAGATCCATGAAAATTGATGGCACGTTCGTATAGACCATACCTGCTCCGGAAGGATGTGAGAGGTATATCAAATGGTCTAACGTGCAACTGATGATATTCGGATCTCAAGTCAATCTTCGAGAACACTCATGCACCTTGAAGTTGATCAAAACTATCATCAATCCTTGGTAAGGGATATTGGTTATTGACTGTCAAATGGTTCAACTTCCGATAATCCACATAGAGTCTAAGGGTACTGTCTGCCTTCTTTGTAAAGAGGACCGGAGAACCCCAAGGAGAAGTATTGGGTCGGATGAAACCCTTTGCCTGTAACTCCTCTAACTGTCTCTTGAGCTCCTGCAACTCTAGTGTAGCCATCCTATAAGGAGGAATGGACACTGGTGCTGCTCCTGGCACTAGGTCAATAGAGAAATCCACCTCACACTCCAGAGGTAGACCCGAAAAGTCATCTGGGAAGACATCCTAGAAACGGTCAACCACTGGAGGGAAATACTTCTGATAAGTCCCCTGATCATTCAGATATAAACTCGAAATCTGGGATGTGACTCCACCTCACCCATGTGTCTTTGGCCCAGCTCGACTTGCCTAAACATTCCATTTTCCCTTATATAGAAACTCTCTGCCCTCTGGTGATGTGAAACTCACCCTGTGACGATAGCAATCTACAAAGTCTCAAAACGGAACCAACCAGTCCATTCTGAGAATGACATCATATCTCATCATCTCAAAGACATAGAGGTCCCAAAGAAAGTGACACCCACCAACCTCAAGTGGGCACTCCTTGCACTGATGCACACCAGTTGTTCTAGTCCCCAAAGGAGTGTCTAGCATCATAAAAGAAGAAGAAGAAGAAGAAACACAGAGCCCAAGGATCTCCACAATAGGAAAAAATATGAAACTATGTGTATAAAATTTATCGAAAGTATGGAAGATAAGAAAGAAGATACTAGAATAGTACCTCTAACAGTAGATGGTCTGGGATCCTACTCCTGTTGGGTATGTTGCACTACATATGCCTACCCAGTGTCGTGCCCCTGCGACACAGCCTGGCTACCCTGAGTTGTCCCGCCCTGCTGCCTCTGAGATCCTAGTGTCTGGATACCATGTCCATGACCACCACCTCTTCCTGTACATCCTGATGTTTCCCAGTTCCCCAACTGTTAAGAAGCTACCGGTCCTGCTCCCGCACGTGGAGTCTGCACAGAACCCCTCTCACTATCCACTGGTAGAAAAGTCCTGCAAAAGCGTTGCAGATGACCCATCTTGCCGCAAGCTCAGCACTCCACTAGGTCAGGTGGACACTGCGGTCTCTTGTACCCCTCTTTACCAGACTGGTAGCACCTTACTGGGCCACCTGAAGTAATATCCTGGCTCGTACTGCCATAGTGAGAGAAACTCATCTGTAGCTTCCTCTTACCGGTAGAAAAAGTACTAGAAACTGGTGCCGAACCGCCCTAGCGTGCACCACTATCTTCTCGGAGGTTCCTCTCCATAATCAGCGCCTGGTTCACAATATCATGTACTGTAGGCAACCTGAAAACATTCACCAGTGCTCAGATGTCATAACGAAGACTATTCTCAAAGCGTCTGTCCCTCAATGTCTCATCACCCACCAGAACGGGTGAAAAATGTTAAAGCTCGGTGAAACGAGTGGAATAATCCATCACCGACATAGCGCCCTGCTGCAGATTCATGAAATCTTGACCTCTATCTTCCCTCAGCATCTCTAGGAAGAAGAATTTATAGAAATATGTCGGAAAATCTTCCCACACCATGTCTCTATGTTTCCCTATCTGAGTGGTAACATCCCACCACCTCTTGGAGGAATCACGCAGCATGTAAGTCACGAGCTTGACCCTCTACCCTGGAGGCATCTCAAGATTCTCGAAAATAGTCTGTATAGACTCCATCCAAGACTCCTCAGCCTGTGGTACACCATCCCCTGAAAACACAGGCGGATGCTACTGCTGGAATATACTAGTCAGCTCATCCATATATGTGGCAGCCGACAGTACTCCCTGAAAGGTCTGAATGAACCACATAAAGACTTTACGGAACTGCATCTCTGCGCCTGTGTCCGGTATAATAGCTAGTGCCACATCTGGCTCTGCTGGAGGATCCACTGGTAGCCCATGTCCCACCATCTCTGGAGTATAATCATTTCTGCTCTCTTAGTGAACAACACGTGGTCGTCTCGACGGCATGACTCTACAAGGTCAAACACATACCTTATATCAAGATTATCAAAGACTAAAAACTAAGGGACCAAAAGGGGAACATGAGGAAGAAGGAATTCAAGATTTTCAAAACAAGACTACATGACGTGTATACTGACTACACGGCGTGTACATTACTTTTATTCCCCTGCCCATGTCCTTTTACACGGCTAATCCACATGGTTCCCGTTGAACAAGACTACACGACGTGTATATAATCTACACGGCGTGTATGGTAAAAATTCCAACTGCCCGTGTCATTCGTGACACGGCCAACTACTCGGCTTAAACTACACGACATGTTACACACGAACACAGCGTGTACACCACCCCATTTTACTAGCCACACGGTCAGGTCCACACGGTCTGTCACCGGTCAAAACTACACGGCGTGTCCCATGGGTACACGGCATGTACTTGACGAGCTTCGCCAACCCGTGTTGTTAGTTACACAGTCAGATACATGGCTCACACTACACGGCATGTTCCAGATGGACACGGTGTTTACACAAAAGGATTACCCGACCCGTGTTGTTAATTACACGGCCGGATCCCAGGTCAGACTACACGACATGTTCTACAGTGGACACTGTGTGTATGACTTAAGGTCTCCTTCGTCTGTGTTGTTAGTTACACGGTCGGACTCCAGGTCAACACTACACGGTGTGTACATCCGGTACAAGACATGTTTTCCCCAAGAATTTCCCTTCCCCGTATCACCGCTAACACGGTCCTTGACACGAGAAGCGACTACACGGCGTGTAATTAAAAAGTTTTCTTTTTTCTTCCTGAACAGAAGATCACACGGCATGTGTCCAAGGAACTACATGGCGTGTATCCTGGGTTTTCCGGACAGTAAGGCTTAGATACTACTCCGAAACCCAGAAAATACTGAAAAACAACACCTAAGTGCCAAATTTCAATCCGTGAGGGCCCATACTCCCCACAAATCAAAGTTTGGAATCATATATGTGTTATTAAAAAATAAACAGTCAATGGTCCACCAAATTATGGTCAATGAGGGTCCATACTCCCTAGAAACCAAAGTTTGGCATCTATTCTATCATCAGTCTCACACAAACATACCCTATCACATAGCAGGTATTTATCAAAGCAACTATCACAACAACATGATTTTCTAGCACAACAACTATCACAATAACATGCAATTTATAATGTGCCAACATGGTATGGATCTATGCATGGAATGTGATTTCTAACATGTGCCTAAATTATTCATGAGATGGAATAACCTCATCTCATTGGTTTTCAACTAAGTAAAACGCATTGATAAAATATAAACAGCACAATCCCAAGTGTGTCACCTAACGGTGAAATCAAATCAACTGTAAAACTTGAAAAAGAAGAATAATTGCAAAAATACGAGGTAGACTGGTTTTTCCCAGTACACGGGTTAGCTACGTCCGTGCACAACTTATTACTATCTATCATTCCCATCCTATCCCTGACTAAGGATTCAAATAGTAATTAAAAGAAAAGAACCCCTTTGCTACCACTTTGTAACGTCCCAGATCCAGGTGTCACTCAACGGGTGCCCCGAACCCAGTTGGTCACATGACCTCAAGTGAACTTCCCCAAACGCCATAGGCTACCAACTAGCAGTGAGGGCCTTGGTCTGATAGTGGGGAAACTATGCCATAATTTGTCAAAGTGTAGTGCAGAGGAATACTAAATAAAACATAAAACAACAGTGGAAGCAATAAACCATAGACATTTAAAATAAACAACTGCAGTAAAAGATAACCAACAGTTATATAGATAATGATGCAACATGTCTCAAGTTCTAGGAAAATAGCCAGAAAATGTTACACAGTAGTATAATAAGATAAAATAGAAAGTGCAGGTACAACAGAACAAAACAAAACAGCCGGCAGCATCGTGAGCCTAAGCTCGGTCCCAGGCTCCCCTACTCCTCTGCTACAATCATGTACCTATATAGGGACCCTTGCCCCTGTCGACACCTGTAGAAATGTAATCTGTTTGGGCCAAAGAGATGACCCAAATAGGGTGTGAGAAATAAATACCATTAGGTACCCACCAAAGGCCCATACCCAACTGTGTGAAAATATGCAACAACAGTGTGCAGTAATAAAATGCAATAAACCAAGCAGTACTCAAAAGTAACTAACTTTACTATTTATATTTACATTTTTTATTCATTTAACCTTTCAATTTAATAACATTCCATTCTCATATGAACCATGCCCTCAGGCCAATATAATATAACCATGCCCTCAGACCAATATAGTAACCACGCCCTCAGGAATATAAAGTAATCACGCCCTCAGGCTATACCATATCCATGCCCTTAGGCTATAAAATATCCACGCCCTCAGGCTATAAAGTAACCACACCCTTAGGCTATACAATATCCATGCCCTCAGGCTATAAAATATCCACTCTCTCAGGCTATACAATATCCACACCCTCAGGCTATAAAATATCCACACCCTTAGGCTATAAAGTAACCACACCCTCAGGCTATACAATATCCACACCCTCAGGCTATAAAGTAACTGGTCTATGCCCAACATTTAAACATGCAATTATTTACAAATACTCTCAAGAAAAAAGTAATGCATAAAGTAAACATGGCATACCCTCGGGTATCCTGGACAAATGGCTAAATAGAGGAATGCACCCCAAGGGTGGTCCTGGATCCAAGCAGCGATCCCAAACAACAGTTTATTATCACATTTAATTACCTTTACAGTTCTAGGTATTCAATATAGCCACGACCATAGCCACACAATACCCCAACATGGGTTCGTAGCACAACGGTACACAAAAATGCACAACAGTTGGAATTTAAACACCAAGACACCTACCTTAAACACCCCTGAGTGGTATACGTGAACTTCGTTTCCAGAAACACCCAAAGACGACGTAGATATAGGGTAGAATAAAACCCGTTCAAACATAAATAACTTACCCTCAGAAAATAATTGGTAAGAACAGAATAAGGAGAAGAAGAGGTGTACCCGTACGGTTCCAATAAGATTGACGGAGGTGGAAACGGATTCCCGACGTGCGATCTGGAGCTCCTCAAAGGTTCATCCCTCTCTCCCAACTCCTCCTCTGGTTCTAATCCTTCCCTGTGAACAGGGGAGGATACTGCCCATTTTAAGTGAAAAAAACTGACTACACGACATGTACTATTGGGTACACGACGTGTAGTTTTCATTTTTTAACTGTTCCTTCGGTGTATTCTCGCCAGTGTGGAACTGTTCATCTATCGACATGAGTACACGGCGTGTGAAACCCGAGTACATGGCGTGTACTACCGCTCATCTGGTGGCTGCTTCCACCACCTTACTATTTGCCTGCCGACTGACTACACGGCATGTAAATACCCACTACACAGTGTGTAGTCAGTTTTTACACCTTTCATAACCAGCATGGCTACACACCCTGTGTACTCATCCCACATGGCCAAAGTACACGATGTTTGGAAAAGTACACAGCGTGTAGTCCCAAAATTTGGTATTTTCCCCCATTTCCCTTATTTCTCAAAAACACTTAATGAAAAGAGAAGAGAAGAAACCCATACCTCAAAAATACGAACCGGGTTCTTACAAGACCTTAAAATTTGAGCTTGGGGATTTGGTTCTATTTCATTGAAAACCAAAATTATTCACCTTCATGAATGCAATCAAAAAATTCAATCCATTTGAAGTTGGAAACTCCACAACTCAAGTTTGTGTTGGAGTTTATGGCTTAAATTGGATATTTTGGCACCCCAAAATTTTATATTATATTGCGATGTCTATTGGCATTCCAATTAAAATAGGAAAGGAAATAGAAGTTTCCCACTTTGGACACTTTTCCAGATTCTTGTTGAGATTGAAATATGTTCTAATATAGTAGATAAGGTTATGCTTGAAAGTGAGGATGACATTATTAAGTTTAATATCATTTATGATAAAATGAAAAAAAATCAAGGAATTTATTGTGATCATTCATGATCAATATACATGTAGGCACTCCATAGTTTTCAATTTCTGCACATTGCGAGGACATGATCAAAGTAATTATTTTAAGAAACTCAAAAACGCACAATCCTAGAAGGATACTGAAAACAACAAGTGGTTGGAAGGAGTGAAGGATTCTATATCGGAGTATTTTTTACCAGTGCATGTAAAAAAATCCATAATTTATGAGAAGGGAGGTGGTCTATTAAAATCTTGGGCTGCCATCTTCTCTGTAGAAATGAATGCTTACAATGAAAAAGTTGCATCAAACAGTGTTGATGACTTGACACCTAATCAATTTGTGGAAGATAATCTTCAAAAAGAGGTTTATCAACATATTTCACATGAAGTGATGGTTAATTTAGGTAACCCATAGGGTAAAAAAAATTAGAATCTAACTCTCCTGTCATTTTAAAAATCACCATGCCACTTCAAAGCCATTTGTGTATGATGAAGGCTTTCATATTGTGCCCTATAAAAAGACAAAGCCTCTAGTTTCTCCACCAATGATGACTAAGCAAGATCATGCTGGTAATCTTCCCCTCCCTAACCAAAATATCAATGGTGTCTCTAAGTAGTGGGAATCCATACTAGGCCTTCCTAATTAATTGATGCAACAATATGAAACTAAAGAGGATATGAATCTTGTTGTAAGAGGAATATCTCCTAAAAAATAACAACAATAGATATATATCTCTGATGATAGAACTGATGTTGAAACATTACTATAAAGGCTTCAATATATACCCTCAAGTAGGAGGAGATCAAGAGGTTGGGGAATGGTCATGGAAATGTAGGATGACTTGTTCTTTAAGAGGAGGAAAGAAAACTCACTAAAAGACTGTTGAAAAAGATAGGCAGGTAACTGTTTGATATGGTTTTTTATCCATTTGATTCATGTAATCTCTTGGATTCCTTTTATTTACTTGTTTTTAATAAAAGAGGCATTTCCTTCTTTTTATTTTTAAAAAATTCACCCAAGTTAGATGTAAACATAAACAATCTTGAATAATGATGACATTGGGAAATAAACCTTTACTACTTTGGTAAATTTTGAATCATAATCCCCATGAAATAAATAATATAAAATAAAACTTTAAATAACAGGAATTTAAATAGATTCATGATATAATATATAAAATGGTAATTATATATACCACATAAATGAAATAAGTGTTGAATATGTCATATGTCTCATGGAAGTAAAAGTGGGGCGAGAAACCCTTACCACTTGTTCGACTTCCTTCGTATGTGTCCTAACATCCTATATAATAAATATAGGTTTATTAAACATGTATTATAGAACCATGATTATATATATCATACCATATATGATTTAATTATATTACATTATCTCCCTTTTATTAATAATTCTTTGTTAAAATCACTGTCTCAGGTGATAATTGCTTCATCTTTCATATAGGTTTTGGTTTGATAATTTTTTTCCTTTTAATTTAATCATGATTACATTACATAAATAATGTTAAAAATTATTTGAATTTAATATATATTCATTATTTATGTATTTATTATAATCTATAAATGTTAAAGATGGAAAATGGATTACACTGTTCATGGAGACTGTAGGTCATACGAACGGATGGACGTTGTGACCAATTTTCTCAACAGATGTAATGAAAGGGAAAATAAATATTAATTAAAATTTATAGAATTATTATTATGTTATATATATATATATATATCATTTTTATTAATAAAATAAATTATTATTACCATCCATGTAAATATAAAATGAAAAATTAATCACATCGCTTCGCAAGGTGGTAGTCCGTCATACACACGATCGACGTTATTGTATCAATCAAAAAATGAAAAGTAAGAAGGATTATGTGATATGATAATATATAAGTATAATAATATAATAAATATAATAGAAATATGTTAAATCAATCATTATATATACCATTTAAAGGTTTTGAATGACATTGGTTCACGAGGTGGTAGTACGTTGTACACACAAATGGTGATTTAGTAACCCATTTGATGGAATAAGAGAAGGATTTTGGTTATTAAATTAACATAATAACATATAATTATATGGAATATGTTCAGTTTATTATATTATCATGGTATATGAATAATTGAATTAGGTGGAGGAAGAAATAAAACAAATTTCTTGGTTAGTTACGTTACCTCTTCTCTGGATAACTTCTTTGGTTTGCACAAAAAGGATTTTTAGGTTAGATTTTTTTACCAAACTAAGGATTCTAGTATAATAGGATGTAATTATGTTATTTGGTAAATTCTTAAACAAGTAAATTTGTTGTGGAAGTGTTAAGAGAAGAGGATAGGGTGTGCCCTTTTATAAGTGAGGTGAGTGGCACACTTGTAATTTTTGAGAAGAAAAAGGTGTACCCACATATTTCACATTTCAAGAGGCTCCAAAATGAGAAATTATAGATCATATAAGAGATAAGGTCAACAAAACTACCATAAAATGGTTTTTGACAAATTTTTGGGTCATTTTAACACTTATCTTTTTAGTTTCAACCCCAAGTAAACCCACTTTTACCTTAACCACGGTAAATAATTTTTTTCCTTTTTTAATATTAATTATAGTTAAAAATTAAGTTGACCATATTATAGAATATATATTATTATTATTAATAAAATTTAATATATTTCTCTATATTCCATTTACATAAGTGGAAAATTTTAATTTAAAATTATTCCTACAGATGCGATGATAAAGTGATTTTTCAAAGAGAAAATGGTCAAAAGTTTACAAAGTTTTTATATAAAAATTCAATATGAAATTGATTATAATGACCTAAATTAGTTAAATTATGATATAATTGAACTAATTTTACTTTAAAATTAATTTAAAATTTAATTTAACCTTTTAAATAATTTAAATGAAAATGTAGTTTTTGGTAAAAATCTGTATTTTTCACAATTCATTAAAAAATGAATCATTTTAGAAAAATTAAAGAAATCACCCTTAGATGATTTTGATATTATAATTTCAAAATTTTAGTTTATTTTTTCAAATATATTTTCTAAAAGTGTAAAAAATTAATTATAAATTATGTGAGCAAAGCGTGGTTAAACCGCCTTTTAGAAAAATACAATTCTTAAGAAAACATTTCTTTTAATTTAAAATGATTATTATTTTATTTCTAATTTATAGATAACCATTGAATTTATTTTATACATTTTTAAAACATATAATTTTCATAATTTTAGTTAGTAATGTTCATACCTGCCATTTTAATAGCTACGTTATAGTGGTCATGTTTTAATAATAATATTTTAATAGAGTATCATGTTTTGTTTAAACCAAGTGTTGCATGCATCGAAAGCTATTAAAGAGTAACAAATATAGTATAAAGTATCAAGGTGTTATATATTTTTTGTAATCTTGGTGTTATGTGTCATAATACTATCGAACATGATATTCCTATTTTAACATCCCAAGGTGGTATAGAGAAGACACTTATGATGGGATCAATACATTCCATTATGTAGGTTGACTAGTGTGTTTTTTATAATTCATGGTTATAAACTAGAATTTAAGTGTGTATTATTCAAAACTAATAATATAAAATAAATGAGTTCAATGAATCAAGTGCATAGGCACATTTCCATGCATGTTCCTTAGATCAAGCAGTTTGAGTGAATCAAATAAAATCATTTTCACCCATATTTTGTTTCTTTTATAATTTCATATCAGCTATTTGGAAGAGATTATAAGAGATAAGAGTCCCTATTAAAGTGGGATAAGATCATAAAAAAGGGAAAATTAAAACTGACCTACCCCAATTCACCCCCTCTAAGGATATAAACATTGTTTCAGACCAACAACTATACTACCCAAGAATGTTCATGTTTGAAAAATGAAAGGAGGTGTAAGAATGAAGAGTTATCATAATGTTGGAGCTAAATTTAAAGGCGTTTTTGGGTTAAATATAAATTCTCAACCTTATTTATATTACTAAGAATCAAATGAGAAACCAAGATATTCCTATATATGTTGTGTTTATTTTCATTAAGTAGGGAATTTAAGGTGATTAAATTCAAGGGGATAAATTAAGGATAATTGAAAATATATGAGTACTTTATAGAAAGATAATATATCCATAATGGGATGATTTAGTCGGTATCATATTTCTTACTTATAATACTTCATTTGATATCACAATGATCGTTATGGAGTTTATTATTAAGTAAGATTGTACATGATGTAGTAAATAGATATATGTTCAGAATTTATCATTCTAAAATAAGAAAAGTTTAGATTTACCAATATAAAGTAACACAAATAGTGATTATGATTTTGGATAATTACTCTAGATGATAAAAGATGATATATATCCAAAATTAGTATGAAGTGTGAGAGGTTTAATAACTTCCATAGGATTTAGAGCAAAAATAGAAACCACTGGAGTAGAGCTAACAAGAATGGGTTAATGAGAGGGTATTGCATCTACCATCAGGACTAGGCATCATACAACCCTACATGGGTTATTGCTAGTCGATCATCCATGCAAAGTGGGGAGCTAGGCACCTTCAATATTTAGATGTTGGGGAGGGGAAGTTTCAAGTGTGCCAGTTCTTGGGCCTTTAAGGTCATGTATTAAGCCTTGTTCCTTGGGCCTATAGGTAATGTAGTGTAATGTTTCATCCTTGTGCCTTAGGCCTACAGGCCATGTTAGGGTTCCCATTTAACCCTATGTGGTATTGTCTAAAAATAAATAAAAATAAGGCCTTTGGTCCATTTGGGATAAAAGTGATTTCATCCTTCTATCAAGTGAATCAGGTTTTAATTTCAATGAAAATCAATATAAATGGGAGAAGATGAAATTATAGTCATGTTTGAATCATGAATATGAGGTTAACTATCCTTGACTCTTGAAAATTTTTACTTATTTTCAATAAATGGGTGAATATATATATATTGACTTTAATTTGAGATGAACATTGAAGTTGGTATTGAAAAAAATGGATATTTAAGTTCTTAATGAATTATGATGAAGAGTGTTGTATTTATTATCAATATGAGCAAAGTAAAAAATATGATTAGTTTGGTTGAAAAAGTTAGAGAAATGAGTAAGGATATTAAAGTGTCCCATGAATGATGATTTATTTCATAGAAAGGGGAAGATTGAAGAACCCATTAAGAATTAGTTCGAGATACATCTTGGAGTTACCATGATATCTTTCATTATGTATATTTCTAGAGATCCATTCATGTATTATATATTTATTACTATATTTTAAATGAATATTTATAAAGGGAGTAATTTTCTACTTAGATACTTGATATGTAAATAAATTAATAATCTTATATATATTTGATTATTAGTGTGTTGGACTTAGTTTGAATTAATTAAAAGTTCTAATGGTTGATGTGAGAATTATCTATTATATTTTCTTATTGATGTTTGTGAAAATTCATCCTTGTGTTTATAAATCATGAAAGCAGATGTTTAAAGTTGAACTACACTTAAATGATATTGAAGGTTTTAACTTGGAAATTATAAAAGATAAATCCAAAAAATACACATAAGAAAGTTAAATCAAGGATTCATGCATATGTGTTTCTAGATGAGAATTTTATAGGTACCATGTCTATAAGAACAATACTTTATAATGTTATAAAGATATCAGAGTAGTAGTTTTGGAAAGATATGTACTGAAATTATTCTACATTTATGGAATATGAGTTACAGATGTAGACTGAAGTGTATCTAGAATATGAATTACTAACAATAGGAAATTTTAAGAAGAAATATTGAGTTTTATTTAAGTTTATAAAAGAATATAATAGTTTATAAGGTAGTTTTAGAAATATATTGTTTCATATGATGATATGTCAAACCAATTGATGAGAAGGAAAATATGATTTTGGAGAAGTATGAGAGCTCATAAAGTAATATTCAGTGTTTTATTTTTTATGTAATATAAAAAAAATTCTATATACAAACAATTTTAATAAGTATAGAGTTTTAAATAAACTGATAAAGGATTGAAATAGAATAAAAGAAGAAGAAGATCGAACTGAAAGGTGAATATGAAAGCATTGAAGCGTGAATGATCCAAATGGAAAAAGAAAAAGATTAGTAAGGATGATATTATTGTATTATACACAGGAATATGGGTTTAAAAGATAAAGAAGCAGAAGAAGAGTTATTCAAAAGGTTTATGTCAAATACCAGAAATTGAAGCAGAAGTTGGACATGCATGCACAAGATGGCATATAAAGCTCACAACCAGTTCAGAAGAAGATGATAATATATGGATGAGAAACCCTAAGTGAATTTTAAAATATTCATTTATATTAGGGAATAACTTTGTAAGATTCAAAGTTTGAAAATAACAAAATTTTGTTATCTTATAATTTTTTTTATGATGATAATTTTCCTAAGTCCGTAAGTTTGGAAGTATAAGTTGAGTAGATAAAAAGTTGAAGAAGATCAGAAGCTGAGATGATATGAAGCTATAAGGATATTTTTTGTGTAAGAATATTGAAATGTAATAGGATAGAGTTTAAAAAATTAATTTTATCTATATAAGAATAAATCTTTAAGTTTAGAAACTGTATAAGATTAATTTCAATGATACAAAGGATACATTAGAGAAAGATAAAGTTTTTTAAAATTTAACACTAAAGTTTCCGAAGAATTATTTATTGATTTGAACACATAAATGTGATTATAATTTTATTTATGAAGAAAATATCATGATTTGGAATCTATTACTGATCATTAAATACGATTAAGTGATTAATGATATTTATTGATAGTTGAATGATAAGAATTTATGCTCAAGCCGAGTTTTTCAGAAGAATTAAAGAAGGGAGACCGAGAATTGAGAAAGTGGAAAGGTCAAGGTGAGGAATTCTCAAAGTCCATTACGCCACATTTCATGGAGGTTTAAACACTCTATTAAAGGTATAAAATGAAGATATATATTTTTGGGAAAGTTAATGATGATGAGAAGTGATCAAGGGGAAAGTGAGAAGTTATCCTTCAAATTCTGTAAGATTATTGAGTCAATTTAATGAGCATGAATTTTATGTTTTGGTAGATCATTTGAAGTTGAGTAAGAAGTAAGTCCAATCTTATTTTTTTTTAATAATTTTATATTTATAGGAAGTAAGTGAGATAACCAAAATTTGTATTCTATATATCATAGGAATCATAAGTAGATAAGATTCATAAGACCATGGATTTGAAAGAAAGAGAAGTTTTAGAAGTTATATTGATTATAAATCTATATAAATCTTCTAAATATTCATATAGTTGAGGAAGAAGAAAATTTGAGATAATTATATATTCTCAATTTGATCATTTTGAATATTAAGAGAACAAGGCCACATGAATGCTTTTGATGTTCATATATCGACAGTAGAAGACCTATTATTGAAGAATAAGATCTTACATTATGATACAATGACATCATAGATCCTATTTAATATCTTGTAAAATGTACTATAGTTTTTAATAGTGGTAATATTCATGGTTACCGCATGGTTTTTTAAACTGTGTGGTTAAACCAAGTGGGTAAACCACTCAACCCACTCAAAAAAGGTATTTTTTTTCTCTTTTTAGATCCTTTTTAGTTGTGGTTTTCTTTATTTGGTTCCCTACTTATAACCAGATGACCAAAAAAAATTATTACATAATGGATTGAAATATTATGTTTGTATTCTTCCTAATTCCTACATAATGGATTTGTGATGATTTCTTAGTGATTATTCACTCTAATTGAAAGGTCAGGGTTCCCTTCTCTTTCTCTTTTTGTTTTCTACAATTTTTTTTCTCCTCTAAAATTTGTGGCCATAGGTAGACTATTTACATACATGGGGTTGTTCTAAAATTGAGGTTTTGGTTTCTATGGGTTGTGAGATCTCTATTAATACCTAATCTGATAGTTTACATTGAATACAATATTATTCCACCACATGAGGAACGTTTTTCTATTTCCATTTCTTTTTTATTTAAGAGTTATATGGATTCTTGGATCTATAAATTCATTTTGATCTAGATAAATATATTATAGGTTGTATATATTTAGTTAACCAAGGTTCATATATAACTATCTTTGTTTTAATTTGGAATAATGTGTGGAATTTTAAAATTAAATAGAACTTAATGTAAGTTGGTATTTTATTCATTCCACATGTTTGATAAAATGAAAATGGGGATTTTCTTGAAAAAAATAAATTTTATGATGTTTTTGTCCCAAATTGAGTTATAAAGTCGGATTTTATTTTATTTAAAAGGTATTTCATGGTTTAAATGGGTTTAGTTGTTTTATTACATGAAATAGTGATCAATTTGGGTTTTTATGTCCGTGTTTTGGTGTTGATTATGATTCCCCTTGGATTCATGTTTGGATTCTAAATATTTTTTAAAGATATTTCCAAACGTTTATTTTGAAAGTGATGAGTGAAAGGACTAGTTGGCACTTGGTAAAGTGATGTTTGATTGAATTTTTTGTTGTTCCATTTTTATTACCATTGTATTTGTTGATGATGTTTATGTATTTCTATATGATGGATGTTTTAATTGTGATTGATGGTGTTTTTATGGGATTGGGGATCTTATAAAGGGGGATATGGAAGGTATGAAGGATATGGTTGAGTGGATAGCTGAGTTTGAAGATATTTTTTACTCTAAAAATCATAAATCCTCTAGTTTTAGGTACACCATTAACTTTTTTGAAGGATTAGGTTTGAACTGGTTTAATATCACTATTCATGCCCAACCATTTTAGGTCTTATCTTGGGGATATTTCAAATCCACCTTCATCCTATGGTTTCATCCTAAGGAGGTTAGAGTTGAGAAGGATATGGAACTTTTCGGTTCTCGTCAGGGGGATAAGTAACTGAAATTTTATGTGGATTTTTTTGTCTTGGTGTGTTTATATCCTGAGTTGGCTTTTAATAATTTGAAGAAGGTGTGGTTCTTTTTCTAGAGTCCTTTAACCAGATCCTCATTCATTAATGTTTCATTA
This sequence comes from Viscum album, assembly GCA_963277665.1. NCBI lineage: Eukaryota > Viridiplantae > Streptophyta > Magnoliopsida > Santalales > Viscaceae > Viscum > Viscum album. Next base: position 450,362,390 of record OY728160.1, read on the forward strand.
TGGCCTGACTACTTATATAGAAGTAGTCTATAAGGTCATTATTGAAGAGGTAATTTTTATAGGGTAACATTTGGAAGGATATTCTTTAGCTTTAACTGGATCTAGTAAGGATGATTTGATTAAGAAGAAGGGGAAATAAGAATGCGATGATGATGGGAATCCATCTTCTCAACCCACTAATCTTATTTCAATAAAGAAGAGGTCATTAGTGTGTTTTTAGTGTGGGGAGTCTGGTCATGTTAAACCCTACTGTATATCATCTTTGAAAATCTATCATCCATGTTTCCATCATTTTCACATTAAAAGATTTTTCAAGTTGATTGACCATCATAAGAAAATTCCTTGGGCCTATCTTGAATTTTATAAGCAGCCTTCATTGTCTCTTCCACTATAGAGTTATAATTTGATAAATTGTTTTGGGATCACCCACTTTATTAATTTTGTTTCTTTTTCTTGGGATTTTCAACTATTTTCTATCCTATTACTTTGTATATATAATAGATGAAATCACCTTGTTTACTTGTCTTTGTATCTTTTGAGATCTTTGTACCTCATTGATTTTTTTATGCTTGTTGTCTTTTATGCATGGTGTGGACCATGAGTTGAGGATTGTTGGATGGATTACATGGGGATAAAATGGGTACATGCTAGTATAACAAGGATAATTTTTTTGTTTTTTATTAGGCAATGTGAGCTAATGGGTAAAGATATTCTTTTGGCATCACTATGAAAAGGTGATTCTTAGGGTTATCCTGAGTCACCTTGCATGTAGTTTCATGACCTGAGTTCAAAAACATGCCAATCCATGTTGATACATGTCCATGTTTGGGGTTTCCCTATTTTTTTATGGAGTGCATTATCTAGGTGATCGGGTTTAGTGACATGTTAGATTTTCTCTAGGATGTTCTATTTTGTGGTGTTTTGAGCTGTTTGGTTGTGGATTTTGGATCATGTCTCTTCAACGATAATCATAATTTTTTGGATTTTTCTCTGTGAGGTATATTTATCTCATTCCTTTAGTTTTTAAAGTGGATGGAAAGAGTTTTTGGAGATTCTTCTCAGGTTATTATTTTCTCTATTTCATTTTAATAAAGGTATAATGATATTTTTAAATGGTGGGGAGAACTATTTTAGGTATCCATGTGTTTTCCTCATTCTTATCAAGTCATCTTTGAATATTTTTTCAGTTGGGATCATCATTGAATTTTTGGTTCATGTGAACTTAGATATCCTAGGGAGGTGATCATGTTTTTTTCCTTTTATTTGGTCAATATTTTGGAAGGAACTTGTGATCCATGGTATGTGTTTTAATATCCCCAATTTCAAATCAGATCATAAGAGTGTCTATTATAATGTTATATTTTACTGTCTCTTCACTTTTATTTAGTTAGGATTCTACTTATTAGGATTTATAGTGCATTTTTTATTGGTGAATTCTAAATGTAACACACCAAGATTTCATAGTACGTTATTTCTTCAAAGTAATTCAATAACTTGCACTACACGCCACACCGAGTTCTAGCACACCATGACTTACCAAACAAGCCGTTAAAAAGCGGTTATGAATAGTATTAATTGAATTTTGAACTTTATATAATCCTTATAATTTTAGAATCCATATTATGAGTTTCTACGACATAATTTAAGAACAAATAAAATTTTCAAATAAAAGATGTATTTTTCAAAAAATGCAATTTTACCGCCTTTTAATGGTGAAGCCTTTTTAAATCCAATATTTGAAACTTTTATATATTCAATTTGAAAAAATAAACTTCTTCTTTAGAATCCGGACATAATAATTTAGTTTTGATAAAGTTTTGGTGTTTTTTAGATAACTTTCATATTTGGGTGAATAGTGAAAAGTACTATATTTTAACTGAAAACAACTTTTTAAATCAAAATAATTTATATTGTTAAATTATACATTTTAATGGTTTGGAAGTATAAATAGATTATATTTTTACCATTTAAGCCAATTATGGTCATTGTAAGTAATTTCACTCTAAAATTGGACATAAACAAGTGTCAAACTTTTGGCAGTTGTTATTTCTTAAAAATACGCCTTTTGGTTTTGACAGTGGGAATTAATTTTAAATTAATAAATTCAACTTATATTTTTTGAATTTGGTAAAATAGACTTCATTATTGAATTCGGAATATCAAAATTATCTTAGGGTAAATTTTTTGTATTTTTCTGAAAACTTTTAATTTTTGATGAATAGTGAAAAACACTGAGTTATAGTTTAAAACCGACTTTTTTATTTAAATAATTATTTATTTTATTTAAATATATACATAATACCTATATAAGTTCAATTTAATTCATTGGAGTTAGTTTATAATAATTTTAGATATATAAAAATTTTATTGAACTTTTCACCGTCTTTTACCGACCTCCTAGGAGAATTTGAAAATTCACATAAAACTTAATTTTACCGCTTATGTGAGTGGAATTTTAAAAATCTGAGAGAAAAGGTTAATATCAAGGAGAAAAATGTGGTTCAATAAGATAAAAATAATTTTTGGTAAATAGTAACTTTTTACATTTATTTACCACGGTAAAAAGTAAATATGGTAATTAAGGGTAAAAATGATATTATTATTACCTTAAAACATGTCCTAATTCTATTGGATAAGTATAATTAGACCAAAAACAACCTTAGGAATAAAATATGAACCTCTTTGGTCCACTTGAATTAGATTAGGACATTTATTATTATTTAATTCAAACAAGAGTTAAAAGAGTTTAAATCAAAGTTTAATAACTAAAACATTTTTAATATGGGGTTATAAATAAGATAAATTCGATTATAAATATTCATTAGAAAGATAAAACGATTTCCTACATAATGGTATTTTATTTATAATTTTTAGACATTAAATAATTTAATTTATTCTGACACAATGATGATACAGTAATTACCCTATTAGTGAAATATTAAGGAAATTGATATTGTAAATACCCAAATAAATATAATTTGAGACTTTTAATGAATTCCAAAAAATTTATTGGTTAATTTGACATGTTAGGATTGATTAAATGATTTTTTTTGAATTAATAAAGTTATTAAGACTTTAACAAAAATCAATTATTAAATAGTGTCAAAATTGACATAAATGAGTTTTTAAAACAAATATTATATTATTAATTGATATAATATTCCTAAAAATATAATGTTCGGCCAAATGACTTATATGATGATATGTATGTCTTTAATTAACCACTTGGGGTTCTATTGGCAGTTTATAGTAAGTTTATTAACCATATAATATAAAAATACAAAGAGACATGGTAAATGTCAAACTATTTAACTAAGAGTTAAATATAAAATATAAGAGTAAAATAGTGACCTAAACTTGTCTAAAACCTATTGGTTGTGTGGTTTTGCGACCCATACCCACCTTAGACTTTAAATAATCCAGTTTGGAGCCATTATAAACCGAATATAAATTTAATATAAAATAATACATTAAGTTTTTCCTAAAGAGCCCCTCCTCCCCCTTATAAAAAAATACCACATCTAACCAATTCCTAACACCTCCCAAGCCTTTTGGCTCATCCAACCTCTGACCAATTAAGATCCCTACATCCCTATCCTCTTCCTAGAAGCCTTACCTTAGGCATAAGGCACTTTAAGAGTTCTTTTTGGTTCAAACCAAAGGGAGTTACCCAAATTAAAGGTAACGATTTCTCTTAGCTTCTTTTCTTTTATTTTACTTCTCCAATCCCTAAACTCTTATTATTATTTTATTTTGTAACAAAAACAATATCCTAAATATACTAGGATATTTTTATGAGAAGTATTCGAACTACACTTACACACACCTCTATCTAATGGGTGAAGAACATAATGTTTCTATGGATGACAACCAAACGCCTCACGAAACGATGATTGTTCAATTATCTCCTACCACCTCTCATTGTGGCCATTATGATGGAAATATAATTAAATATGACATTAATGATATTTATTTTATATATAATCTTATTTAATTCCATTTCATAGCATACCATTATTCGTTTCATGTTGTATATATATATACGATAATTTCATTTGAGGAAGTGCGGACTACCGCCCCCTCAAAGTGATATGACTCGTTCATACCATACATGGAACGTATAAAGGATGGTGTTAATGAACTTAAGTAACATATATAAGATATTATATTATACTGTAATAATAATATACTTATGTATCATTTTGTTTTTATTCCTTTTAAAATGAAAAATGAAGTGGAAGTAGCGTTTGTGCGTACGTACGGACTACCGTCTCCACGAACGCGATGAGATTCATTCCCCATCGTATCCATTCAAGAATAATTTCATTTTATGATTAAAAATAATATTTAATGACTTTATATCATTATAGATATGAATAATATACAACCTATTGATAACAAACACTACTTATATAACAAAACATATAAAAGAAAACGAGTAAGTGAACACCCGAAACGACGATAATACTAAAATATTATTAACAAAGAAATATTAAAAGATATTATATGATATAATATTTATGTATATTATTATTTTATAATTTAATAACAATGATTTAAATATTATACAGGAGTTTAACCTATCCTGGACCAAGGAAAAGTACAAGGTAATGGTTTATTTCACAATCTCTTCATTATTCGAGGTTATTTATACGTAATTATCTACTAGGACCTCTTTATCATCCACATCCATGTTTCTTAAAAATGTATTTCAAAACACTCTTACTATTTTACATAATATGGTTTAAAGTCATTTATAACCTTGTTTGAATTTTTATAAGATGTTTATAGAGGAATATTTTCGTCGTTTTCCAAACAAGGTCCTTTTTAACCTTTTCAACAAAATTAAGGTAAGAATGTCTTTTTTAACTTATACGGAGGGTGGAGTTATTTTCTACCATTATAAACTCGTAAAAGCTTCCCTTAAAATCTTATAAGAATATTTTCAAAATAAATGTTTTCTTTATAATTATGATTTCAAAATAGAAAGAGATATTTCTCTAAAAAGGGTTTTGATTTCATCTATATCAACATCCTTTGATGGATTTTAAGTTTATTTGAAGTTTATTTATTATGATACAAAACTTTCATATTGTATTGAATGAGTTATGATATGTTTGATTGTGGATGTTCTATTTTTATACCATTCATGGTTTATGGTTAAATTATTGACATTTCGTATGCTAGTTCTAATACGAATGTTTATGTTATGTTTCAACCTTTTCATATGAGGAATGTATTGGACATAGTAAGTGATGGGTGGAGCTTGATATAACTCCTCGATGCATCGGTAGGTCTCATGAGACAACTAGACATAGAATTGGCCAAGGCCCTTTCCCAATTTGATATATGGTTTTGGAGGAGGCCTTAATCATTTTTAGACGTCTTGGCCGAGGCCTTGAAAAAATGTTTCAGAATGCCCGGCATTATATATTCCCTCATTATGGAAATAATATTAATGGTTCACGTGGTCATTTGACTAGTACAATACCCATTATTATGTTTTATTATGGAATTATTTACTTAGCTTATATTCTTTCCATAAAAGTATTCATGTTTATTATTGGTAAAGGCATGTGGTTTCAATTATTTACCATACTTAATATTTATGTCATTTTCTGCTGTATTACTTACCCTTACTAAGTGTTTGAGCTCACCCCCTTTATTATGTTCCATTTTCCCAGGATATGAAGAAGTTAGTTATGAGTAACCTACAGGCATAATATAGGAGGATTGGATGTTTCTAATGAAATATATTTGTGTTGTATTTCTCTTCAAGCTGTAAAGTTGATCTTATGTATGAATCTTGTTTCCAATAATACTAAACTGATCGGTCTTTCGAGACATGATTTCCTTGTGATCATTCCAATGTTATGTAATAATGCACCGACTCTGGGAAACTAGGGTTAGGGCATTACAGTTGGTATCATAGGAAGTTTAGTATAAACCTTGAAAACTAGATTTAGATAAACTCTGATTAGAGCACATTTCCCTAAGATAGACTTTGAGGATTAGTATAGAAGAACTTCCAAGAATTTTAGTATTGTAGAGATTTTGTGAGTTTTCCGAGCAATACTTCCCTGTCTAGATACAAGCAGGTAGAGGCAGCTCTGGCACAGATGTACCTAGGGGTAAAACCTAAAAACACCACTTTGAGCTAGACTTGAACGGGAACTGGCGCATGACAATGGGCCTTGCTGAACTCTTGGTTACGAAACTCCTGGGGGATATGCTTAGGATAATTCTAATTTTCTTTACAGACCATTATGAATGGTTTATGAGTATATAATTCCTCAAAGAATATTTTTTTTATGATTATGGAATATATCCATAAACTATTCAATTTATGTTAAGTGATTTACAAGTTTCAAATTATGTATTTCGATTCATAAACTGACCTTTTGTATGCCATTTTTTAGAAATGGTGCCCAGTAGAAGGAATGAGAACTCCAGTAATACGTATGATCCAAAGAGTAAGAAGGATCATATATTTCACAATATTAAGCTAACATTTAGAAGGGAAATAATCTCCCATGTATTCTCAACATATGAAGAAATAGTATAATGTGTTAATAACATAAGTAAATAATTCTCCAAGTCCTATGGATTTGAAGGGAAGCAAGAGAAGAAAAGGATGGAAGAGAGAAATATGGATTAAGGGAAGAGGGAAAAGAATAATTTTCCCATATGTGATAACTGTGGGAAGAAACACCCTGGAACTTGCCTGAAGAGAATGAGAGTTTGTTATAAGTATGGAGAAAAAGGACACCATGTACGTGACTGAAAAGGTTAGAAAAAGGTTTCAAATGTACAATGCTTCATCTATAAGGAGTTGGGACACTATACGAACCAATGTCCAAATCATCAGAGTATGCCCCAAATGATGCTTTTGGATAATAATCAAGTTATGATACTACCACAGATGAGAATGAATGACTATAATTCTTATGTTTTTATTAAATAATTATGTCATTTGAGTGGTGTATCAATAATGCACTGGTTATAATAATTATGGAGTATATAAGGATTGTACTATAGTACTATTTAATTAAGGACTTGAGATTGTGTGGAACCAAGAAAAGTGACTCAATAGCAGGTTAAATTTTTGGAAAATATATGGTTGAGAGAAAGATAAACCATAATAAGGTTCTGATACCGAGGTAGTGATTTTGGAATGATACATGATTTATTTGGATAAATTATATTAGATATTCTTGACTACCTTGAAACTGATTAATGATTTGTATATTCGATCATTGTTGGAGTTTACAACATTTTTGGATAGAAGGAGTATATCCAGTATTCTATAAGTAATAAGGGATCATGAATGTAATCAATAAGGTTTTATGGTAATTCATGATGTTGTAGTGTTTTAAAAGAATACATGATGAGGGTGTTCACATGTTATTACGTGGAAAAAAGGATCTTCATTGTGTTTACCTTCCTTATAAATTTTTAACTGTGAGTTTGGATAGAAGTATTTTTGATAATTCTAGTTTGATATTATTTTTGGATTTCCATAAAAGGACAACCCGGAGGTCGGGCGGCAACCCGTCACGTCCGGTAAGGCCGCAAGACTTGAACCTACAACCGAAGGGCGACAGGGGTGTATCACCTACCACTAGCCCACGTGATGTCCTGGATTTAATAATGTAGTATTTTTAAAAAAACTTCTGTTAGATTAATTATAAATTCATTTTTTTTGAAACCCTATACGGATAGGATAAATAGAATATTATTTTTAAGTTCAATTATCTTTTAGAGTGAAAGATGAGTTTGTGGTAGAAATTAGTTAAAGGATGGGACTCTACTTGTCAAGTATATATTTTTCTTTTTCTCTTATTCTATGAAGAAATTAATTCTTATACTTTAGGGAAGGGATCTTAAAATAAAAAATGTGTTATCCTAATACCATATGTTTTGTTGAACCGATGGTATTTTAAATCATCAGAGATTGATGAATTTAAGGCCCTTAATTTTACACTTGTTTGTGATTGATGACCTCAATCCCTACCTATAAATATTTACATTTTTCCTCCAATTATATGTCTCTAATTTCCACCAATGTTCTCCTAATTGAGATCATAATTTGGTGGTGACCCTTTTATTTCCCTTTTCCTCTTATTAAGACTAAATTTTATTAACCTAATTTCCGATGTGGGTTTTCCCAAAGGTATTTTCTATTTTCAACCTTTTATTTTCAAAAAATAATTTCAAATTGTGAGGATGTAATTTATTAAAGGAGGTAAGAATGTAACACCCCAAGATTTCATAGTACATTATTTATTTAAAGTAATTCAATAACTTGCACTACACGCAACACCGAGTTCTAGCGCACCATGACTTACCAAACAAGCCGTTCAAAAGCGGTTATGAATAGTATTAACTGAATTTCGAACTTTATATAATCCTTCAAATTTTAGAATCCATATTAGGAGTTTCTTATACATAATTTAAGAACAAATACATTTTTTCAGATAAAAGAAGTATTTTTCAAAAAATGCAATTTTACCATATTTTAATGGTGAAGCCTTTTTAAATCCAATATTTGAAACTTTTATATATTAAATTTGACAAAATAAACTTCTTCTTTAGAATCGGTACATAAAAATTTAGTTTTGATAAAGTTTTGGTGTTTTTTGGATAACTTTCATATTTGGGTGAATAGTGAAAAATACTATATTTTAACTGAAAACAAATTTTTAAATCAAAATAATTTATATTGTTAAATTATACATTTTAATGGTTTGGAAGTATAAATAGATTATATTTTTACCATTTAATCTAATAATGGTCATTGTATGTAATTTCACTTTGAAATTGGACATAAACAAGTGTCAAACTTTTGGTAGTTATTATTTCTTAAAAATACGCCTTTTGGTTTTGACAGCGGGAATTAATTTCAAATTAATAAATGAAACATCTATTTTTTTTAATTTGGTAAAATAGACTTCATTATTGAATTCTAAATATCAAAATTAGCTTAGGGTAAATTTTTTTTATTTTTCTGAAAACTTTTTATTTTTGATGAATAGTGAAAAACACTGAGTTATAGTTTAAAACCGAATTTTTTATTTAAATAATTATTTATTTTATTTAAATAGATACATAATATCTATATATGTTCAATGTAATTCATTGGAGTCAGTTTATAATAATGTTAGATATATAAAAATTGTATTGAACTTTTCACCGTCTTTTACCCACCTCCTAGGAGAATTTGCAAATTCACATAAAATTTATTTTACCGCTTATGTGAATGGAATTTAGAAAATCCAAGAGACACAGTTAATATTAAGGAATAATATGTGGTTCAATAAGATAAAAATAATTTTTTGTGAATAGTAACTTTTTACATTTATTTACCACAGTAAAAAGTAAATAGGGTAATTAAGGGTAAAAATGATATTATTATTTTCCTAACACATGTCCTAATTCTACTGGATAAGTATAATTTGACCTAAAAAACCTTAGGAATAAAATATGAACCTCTTTGGTCCACTTGGATAAGATTAGGACATTTATTATTATTTAATTAAAAGAAGAGTTAAAAGAGTTAAAATCAAAGTTTAATAACTAAGACATTTTTAATATAAGGTATACATTAGATAAATTCAATTATAAATATTAATTAGAAAGATAAAATTATTTACTACATAATGGTATTTTATTTATAATTTTTAGACATTAAATAGTTTAATTTATTTATGACACAATGTGATGCAGTAATTAGCTTATTAGTAAAATATTAAAGAAATTGATATTGTAAATACTCAAATAAATATAATTTGAGACTTTTAATGAATTCCAAGAATTTTATTGGTTAATATGAAATTTTAGGATTTATTAAATAAATTTTTTTCTAATTATTAAAGTTATTAATACTTTAAAAAAATAAATTATTAAATAGTGTCAAAATTAACATAAAGGAGTTTTTAAAAAAAATATTATTTTATTAATTGATATAATATTCCTAAAAATATAAGGTTCGGCCAAAGGACATATATGATGATAGTTATGTCATTAATGAACCACTTGGGGTTCTTTTGGTAGTTTATAGTAAGTTTATTAACCATATAATATAAAAATACAAAGAGACATGGTAAATGTCAAACTATTTAACTAAGAGTTAAATCTAAAAGATAAGGGTAAAATAGTGACCCAAACTTGTCTAAAACCTATTTGTTGAGTGGTTTTGCGACCCATAACCATCTTATACTTTAAATAATTCAGTTTTTATCCATTATAAACTGAATATTAATTTATTATAAAATAATACTTTAAGTTTTTTCTAAAGAGCCCCTCCTCCCCCTTATAAAAGGACACCACTTCTAACCAATTTCTCACACATATCAATCCTTTTGTCTCATCCAAACTCTGCCCAATTAAGATCCATAAATACCTATAATCCTCCTAGAAGACTTACCTTAGGCATAAGGCACTTCAAGAGTCCTTTTTGGTTCAAACCAAAGGGAGTTACCCAAATTAAAGGTAACAATTTCTCTTAGCTTCTTTTCTTTTATTTTACTTATCCAACCCCTAAATTCTTCTTATTCTTTTTTTTGTAACAAAACCAGTATCCTAAATATACTAGGATATTGTTATGAGAATTATTCTAACTACACTTACACACACCTCCATCTAATGGGTGAAGATCATAATGTTTCTGTGGATGGCAACCAAACGCCTTACGAAACGATGATTGTTCAATTATCTCCTACCGCCTCTCATGGTGACCATTATGATGGAAATATAATTAAATATTATATTAATGATATTTATTTTATATATAAGCTTCTTTAATTCCATTTTATATCATACCATTATTTGTTTCATGTTGTATATATATATATATATATACACGATAATTTCATTTGAGGAAGTGCGGACTACCGCCCCCTCAAAGTGATATGACTCATTCATACCATACATAGAACATATAAAGGATGGTGTTAATAAACTTAAGTAACATATATAAGATATTATATTATAATGGAATAATAATATACCCATGTATCATTTGGTTTTGATTCCTTTTAAAATGAAAAATGAAATGGAAGTAGCGTTCGTGCGTACGTACGGACTATCGTCTCCACGAACACGATGAGATTCATTCCCCATCATATCCATTCAAGAATAATTTCATTTGATGATTAAAAATAATATTTACGAACTTTATATCATTCTATATATGAATAATATACAACCTATGGATAAAAAACATGGCTTATGTAACAAAACATATAAAAGAAAACGAGTAAGTGAACACCCGAAACGACGATAATACTAAAATATTATTAACAAAGAAATATTAAAAATATTATATGATATCATATTTATGTATATGATTCTTGTATAATTTAATAACAATTATTTAACTATTATACAGGATGTTAACCTACCCTCGACCAAGGAAAATTACAAGGTAAGGTTTTATTTCACAATCTCTTCATTATCTGAGGTTGTTTATACGTAATTACCTACTGGGACCTCTTTATCATCCACATCCATGATTCTTAAAAATGTATTTCAAAACATTCTCAATATTTTATAGAATATGGGTTAAATTCATTTATACCCTTGTTTGAATTTTTATAATATTTTTATAAAGGAATTTTTCCGTCGTTTTCCAAACAAGGTCCTTTTAGCCTTTTTGACAAAATTAAGGTAAGAATGTATTTTTTAACTTATACGGTGGGTGTAGCTATTTTCTACCATTATAAACTCATCGAAGCTTCCCTTACAAGCTTATAAGAATATTTTAAAAATTAATTTTTTCTTTATAATTATGATTTCAAAATAGAAAGAGATATTTCTCTAAAAAGGGTTTTGATTTCATCTATGTCAACATCCTTTGATGGATTTTAAGTTTATTTGAAGTTGATTTATTATGATACAAAACTTTCATATTTTATTGAATGAGTTATGATATGTTTGACTGTAGATGTTCTATTTTTATACCATTCATGGTTTATGGTTAAAGTATTGACATTTCGTATGCTAGTTCTAATACGAATGTTTATGTTATGTTTCAACCTTTTCATATGAGGAATGTATTGGACATAGTAAGTTACGGGTGGAGCCCGCTATAGCTCCTCGATGCATCGGTAGGTCTCATGAGACAACTAGACGTGGAATTGGCCGAGGCCCTTTCCCAATTTGATATATGGTTTTGGCCGAGGCCTTAATCATTTTTATACGTCTTGGCCGAGGCCTTGACAAAATGTTTCATAATGTCCGACATTATACATTCCCTCATTATGGAAATAATATTTAAGGTTCATGTGGTCATTGGACTAGTAGAATACCCATAATTATGTTTTATTATGGCATTATTTACTCAACTCATATTCTTTCCATAAAGGTATTCATGTTTATTATTGGTAAAGGCATGTGGTCTCAATTATTTACCATTCTTAATATTTATGTCATTTTCTGTTGTATTACTTACCCTTACTGAGCATTTGAGCTCACCCCTTTTCATATGTTTCATTTTCCTAGGATATAAAGAAGTTAGTTATGAGTTCCATGCATGCATAATATAGGAGGCTTGGATGTTTCTAATGAAATATATTTGTGTTGTATTTCTCTTCAAGCTGTAAAGTTGAACTTATGTATGAATCTTGTTTCCAATAATACTAATCTGATCGGTCTTTCGAGACATGATTTCCTTGTAATCATACCAATGTTATGTAATAATGCACTGACTTTGGGTAACTAGGGTAAGGGAATTACACTAAATCATTTAGAATTGTTAATCCCAATGTGTGGTCTGTTCATGTTTCGTGTCCTTGGTTTTGAGGTTCAGGATGTTGGTAAATGATTGAGTTTTCATCAGAGGGAAGGTATTATTGGAATTCCTTCTTATCTCCAGTTTCTAAAGAATTTATGGGTGTATAAAGTGGAATGGTGTGGAGAATTTTGACACCCCAATGTCACTTTTTTGTGTTGTTATTTATTATATGGCTTGGACCACTGAGTTTATTGCTTTTTAGGAAAAATATGAAAATTTATAACTTTTTAAAGTCTACATGGTTTATGCATGGTTTTTCAAACCACAGAGTATAAGTGTGTAGAAAACTGTAGTTTTTAACAGTTTTAATCTATATGGTCACTGTAAGGTTTGGTAAGATATGTGGGTAAACCATGAAACCCACTTGAAAATGGTAATTGTTTTCTTTTTGGATCCTTTTAAGTGGTGTTTTCTTAATTTTGTTCCCCACTTCGAACTAGTTGACCAAAATGCCTCTCCAAAACTTCTCCATTTTTATCCAAGCCTTCCATGATCTATTTATTATGTTTTCTTGGTATTTATTCACCATAATTTAATGTTTAGGGTTACCTTATCTTTCTTATTTGGTTTCATCCAGTTTTTCTCCTCTCCTCTACCCCTAGTGGTCATGGTTTTCTAATTTCCATACCTAGGATTGTTCTAAAATTAATCTTTTGGTTTTAGGGGTTATTAGCTCTCTTTTAAGACTTAATCTAGTGGTTTACATAGAAGGTGATATGATTCAACCACATAAGGTTGGAATTTCCATTTCCATTTTTATTATTTAAGTGTTCAATGTATACTTAGCTTTCAAAATTCATTTTTCATCTAGATAAATATTGTAGGTTATCTTGATTTAGTTCATCAAGGCTCTTCTATAACCTATCTTAGTTTTCATTTGTAATAATAGGTGTAATTTCATAATTAAATTAAACTTTATGTAAGTTGGTATTTTATGAATTCCACATGTTTAATAAAATGATAATGAGGGGTTTCTTGAAAAAAAATTATTGTTTTGGATGTTTGGACCAAAACCAATTTATAAAGTGGTATGATTTTTTATTCAAAAGGTCTTTCATTGTTTAAAGGGATTCTGTTTTTTATGAAATGAAATGGTGATCCCTTTGGGTTTTTGTGGTTGTGTTTTGGTGTTATTTATGATTTCCATTAAGTTCATGTTTTAATTATAAATAGTTTTGTAATGGTATTTCAAAATTTATATTTTATAAGTGATAATTGAGAATCCTAGTTAAAAGTCTATGAAGTGATGTTTGATTGGTTAGTTGGTTGTGCCCTTGTTGATCCCAATTATATTAGTTGATGATGTTTATGCATGTCTATGTGATAGATGTTTTAATTATAGGTCATGATGTGTTTAGGGTATTGGGACTCTTGTTAAGGGGAATGTGAGAGGTGTAAGGAAGATGTTTGTGGTGTTGGCCTTTGTGATTTATTGTTATCATACACGTGACATTAGTTAAAAGGGACCCATTACGTTTATTTATTTCATGAGAAACATTGGGATTCTAAGTGGGTATTCAAGGGAATTAGATATTCTAGTTAATATTTACACACTATCTAGTATCCTATAGTTGAATGTTATGACCTGGACAGGGGGTATCATCGATGCAACTAGTTTAGAGTGATTCAGGTGACGGGATGTGTGATTGTTAAACTGTCAACAATTGGTTAATATTTTCATGTCCACTTCTTTTCCCATTAGTACATGTGGTTTTTCCTCATGATATTTATCTTAGGTTACACCAATTTATTATTTATTTCCATGTGTCTTGTTTATTTCTTGGATAGATATTTCTTTATTGTATTGATCTCTTTTTTAATTTAGCCTTGACGTTGACTAGTTTTTATCCTTCTATATACTGTAATTTTTTAATAATATTCATGGATTTTATATTTTATTCATTTCCTTATTTCATTACCTATATTTTAAGAATGTGTGTGTGTTGGATTTTAATAAGGGAAAGAGTATGTTCATTTAAATGAAAGCCTTGTGAAATGTTTTTTTAAATCATTTTAATCTATATGATGGTTTTCTTTCAAAAAGTGGTTTTTTTAATAAAAAATATAAGATTTATCTTAAAAGTTTTTTAATGGATAATGGTTGGTTTAAAATTTCAATTCCTTGGTAAATCCTCTTTGAGGCATATTTTATAAATAGTGTGTTTTATGAAAAGAGATAAGGTGTTATTTCTCTCTTACTGCTTTGTGAAAAGTAAATGAAAAACTACTGACTTAATTTTATTTTCAAACTAGTAGACCAAGTTTATTTTATAAAATATTTTAAATAGACTAATGGTGGTATCATACTAGCCTTTGGGTCACTCCCTACATACTCACATTGGTGGGTATGTAGTCTTCATGTCTTATAAAAGATTCATAAGGTATTGGTTTCTAGGTTTGGCTTGGTGCCACTTTTGAGGGGAAGTGGATGGATGTTGAGATCATGGTAGTGAATAAACGGTCACATAGATATAGTGATTAGTACCATAGTTTCATTGAACCAATTGGATCATGTGGGGTTTCATACTCTACGACCTTTTAATTTTTTTTAGTTTTTATTTATATTAATTTAAATCTTGTATTAAATGGTATTTGTTAGAAATGTATTTTATATTATTTATTATTGTTACTCTATTTCTATGATATGTTTTGATGTCTATGTTTATGAAATATACTTATTTATTTTGGAAATAAATCCAACACCTAGATACCTCATATCGATTTTCCTATTAGTACCCATTGTTTATATTTACATTCAAGAGGGTGAAACATTCCCCAAAAGTTATGATTGAAACCCTTGAAACTTATCATCATCCTAAGGGATTAAATACACCCTTAGTGCCAGTAGTGGGTTAGTGTGGGATTGATTCAGATGGATCTCTAGTATGTTTCATTACAAATGGTATCATAGAACTCTTTTTATTTGGGGTTTTATTGTAGATAGGAGTTAGGTCCATTAGGAATCATGTGGTAGGTCTGTGAAAGTGCTTGAATAACTCTTGTATTTGATCTCAAGTTTCCATGGGTGGTTAGTAGTTTTGTTTTTAGTTTGAGGTTTATGTTTGTTTACTTTTGATATATTCTAATGTGGTTTGTTTTTTCTCTAAAGTGGTAGGAAGATCTTAAAAGACATCTTGGAAAATACCTTATTTTAGAGTGAAGCTGGAGGAGCTATAGGGGGAACATAGTTAAGGTATAAAGTTAAGGAACATAGTTTGTATAACCATGAAAAGGCCATGAGAACCATTATGAATAAATTATAATGTCACTAACATAGTCAGTTCATGGTCTAAAATACCATATGACCAAACCATGCACAGAGGAGAATGTTTAGAATTTTATTGTTTTTACTCCTTTATTGATTTATCAGTATTCTTTGATTGATGATATTTTTTATAGGTGTTTAAGAGGAATTTATTATATTGTTAATTTTGACTAATTAAGTTTAAAAGTAATGTTTTTTGATTGAGTAGTTGGTATTGTTTTGAAAAACATTGTCTTGGGTGAGTTAAGGTGTTCTTATGAAAAGTTTTGAACTTTATTGCATGCTTTTTTGGTAAAGGAAGTTTTTTTAGGTTGTGTTAGTTTTAAAAAGAATTTGGCGTGTGGTATGAAATTTTTAAAAATTTGGGTAAAATTTTTAAAGGGGGTTTTTCCCATTATTTTTTTCAATATGATTTTGTTCCCCTTGTGTGGGATTTTGAGTTGGTTTTGTAATTTTGATTTGTTATCTTTGTATTAAAACATATTAAGGTTTTATTGAGTGATTTATTTTTTGATGTTTTAGATTGAGAACCCCATGAAGGAACCAACAAGTCAAGAATGGAATGTCCTGGGTAGCTATCCTTGTAATCTGAGAGATATCTTTGCAATCCTTAACTCTACATAGAATCATGATGTAGTAGTAGAGGCATGTAATTATTAGCTCATGGATCATTCATGAGTGTTTTTGAATCATTATACTCTAGTATTATATGGTGATTTAGGATACCATGAGGTGATTGAGTGGATATCTAAGGTTGAAGAGATTTTTGACGTGATATAAGCACTTGAAACCTCTAGGATGAGGTGGACCATTCTCTTATTCGAAAGATTAGTTTTTGAGTGGTGGAAGCTTTAAATTAATGACCAAAATTTTAAGGTCTTGTCTTGGGGATATTTCAAGGCCACATTCATCCAAAAGTTTTATCCCAAGGAGGCTAGAGTTGAGAAGGTGATGGGACTTTTAGGAATTCATCAGGGTGATCAGTTATTGAAATCTTTTGTGGAATGTTTCGTTGACTTGGTGCCTTTCTCTCTAGAGTCGGCTGATAATGACTTGAAGAAGCCATGTTTTTTTATAGAGGCCTTTTACTAGATCTTCATTCATTAATGTTTCTGTATGGTCTGACTACCTATATGGAAGTGTCTTATAAGTTCATCATCATTGAAGAAAATTTTTCACACAATCCTATGACAAGTAATGATTCGAATCTAGAAATATCTAGTTATGATGACCCTATTAATAACAAGGGGAATTAAGGAAGTGGTTATGATGATAATACATATTATCAACCTTCTAATATTGTTTCATTAAATTGGATCCTATTAGTGTGTTTTTAGTGTGAGAAGTTTGGGAATGTTAGGACCTATTTTCTATCAGCTCAAAAAACCTATTGTTAGCATGGTTGTCCCTATATCAATCCATTTTTTAATATGTTTATATTACATATTATTAGATGAATATTCACTATATAATATAATGCTCCATGCTATAATGTTATAGGTCTAGTGCCTTTGGAAACATGGATACATAAATAACATGTTCATGTGAGGTCTACATAATGTCCCACTATTTTATTCATAATTAGAAACCCTATTAGATATATCATATTTAAAAAAATTCTTCATAACTTGGGGAATAAGAAACATAATAAAGGGTGAGATCTGATGCTTAGTATGGGTAAACAATGGTGATATCAATGATCACTTAAGTATAAAATGAAAATAACAGTATTAAAACATGATATTAACATTTAAAAACCATACTTTTATTACCATAAATTATAATCTTAAATCAATTAACATAGCTTTATAGTTAATAATACATGAATCATAAAGGAATCCAAGAGTATAAGCCATGAGATAATAACATTGGAATAAGAAATAAATTTGTAGAATACACATAATCATATAAAATCATTTAATTAGTATTCAAGGATCACCACTAAGACTATCATACTTGATTGGGATCACTTCCCATTATATTATAGTATTAAAGGTTGACACCCAATACTATCTTAGTAGATAGAGTCCCATACTGAATTGGATTGACTACCCATTCCAGTCCTATATATCTCATGACATATCCATATTTAACCTATTAATTTGAAGGATATATATATATGTTACCACCAATCACATAATGAAGATATTATGTATGTGTTCCATTATATCATAAAACATAAAAAATTTAATAACCCATTAAAAAGAAACAAGTTTCATAAATATTTCATCATGGATAATCCATGGGAATGAAACGAGTTTCATTAAATTTTTATCAATTCATAATATCATAATCCGTGGAAAAAGAATATATTTTATAAACATATTATCATCATAATGACAAAATATTGAGAGAAAGTATAAATATGGT
Organism: Viscum album; assembly: GCA_963277665.1. Lineage (NCBI taxonomy): Eukaryota > Viridiplantae > Streptophyta > Magnoliopsida > Santalales > Viscaceae > Viscum > Viscum album. The sequence goes on from OY728160.1 coordinate 450,380,818, forward strand.
ATCATTACATCATATCCCCAGTAAAACTTAAGTAACTTCCAAAGATGTCATCTTAGATGAAAAATGCATTTAAAAGATCACTTGTATGGATGAAAATAATAATAAACCTTTACATAATCATTATTATATAATATAAATCATATATATTCATCAAATTCATATCCATTAACATATATGTAAAATGGAATTTAAAAACTAATCACATCACTTCATGGAGGTGGTAGTCCACACGTACACACGAGTGACATGATCGTTTTCCAATATAATAAAAGGTAAGAAGGTAGATATGATATTATCATTCGAGAAGCATAATTTTGAAATAAATATAATATATATACATTAACCTTATCATAATAACCATCAATAAAATACGGTGACGAATAATGGATTGTATCACTACTTGGAGAGGTAATACATATGTTCGCACGATCGATACTTTAAATTACCATTTGATGTGATATAGGTTACATAATGATGGTTTCATAATAATAATAATATTTCATTATATTGAGTATAATGAATTTATTATTTTATTATAAAACCCATGTATTTATAATGGGTAAAATAATAAGTAAAAAAGTGATCGGTTAAGGTGATTATCTCTTCTTCAAAAGAACAACTTTAGATCTCCTATTAAAGATCCTAGGGTTGGTCTTTTTTGAATAAAAAATCCTATATAATGTGTATAAGTATTTTCAGAAGATAATTTTGTAGAGTTTTGTTGATATATATGGCTCAAAGTGGTGTAAAGATGATAATATATGAGTGCCCTTTTATAAGTGAAGGTAGACCCACACTTGAAATTTCTTAAAAGATTAAAATGTAAAAAATAAATTCTCTAGAAAAATGATTCCAAATGGAAAAATATTCAAATATAATGTGGTATTATTTTAAAATAACATCAAATAATAAAATTTGGGTAGTTTTAAGTGGTTTTTTAAACCTTATATTTTGGTTTTACATCTTAGTTAAACAATTTTAACTTTAACCTCAGTAATGTATTTTTCGGGCTTAAAGGGTTATAATTTTAATTATAAGGTAAAAATTAGATATAAAATGGACAAGGGTTGAAATTTTTAACTATTTATTATCCACCTTATCCTATATTTAATATTTTTGTAATTTTTAAATAATGTAATTAAATATTATTTTTATAAGATGTCATTAAAGTCATTTTTGATAGTATTAATTTAACATGACACTAAAGACACCAAAAAAAATATGGAATCTGAATATAATCATATAATAAAACACTAATATGTTATATTAATCTATAAAATTCATTAAATACTATAAATCACTCAAATTATATTACTTTTAATATTTTTAAAATCATTTATTTTATTTTTCTATTAATTGAAGAAATATTTTCTCGGTGTTGCATAAGAATTTAAGGTAATTATATAATTATAAAAAATAGAATTAAATTACCTCCATGAATATGATTTAATTAATCCCAAAATAACTATGAATATTTTCTCAAAACATGATTTTTCCATATGTGAACACCTAAGAGATATTTAAAAGTAAGAGAGTGACATTTTTATTTTTCTTTTACTTAAATATTATATAGGTCTTTTTTAGGGAAAAGTATCCCTTAAATAAATAAATTTCCAGAAAAAGGTAATAATGGTATAATAAAATGTATCCAATAAGAATTAAGATGAAGAATTGTGACCTTAACATTTAATTTTAACCTAGGTTAACCCAATTTACCCTTTACCTAGGTAATAAATTTTACAATGATTACTATTCATAATTCCAAAAAATAAAAGGGCCCTATTTACCAAATTTGGAGTTATTGATTTAAATTATGGAATCCATTTTTTACAATTAAATTTATATAATTATAAAAATTTCATTTAAAAAACTGTGCAAAACACAAGAAAATTTATTTCTAAAAAAATACATTTTAAGCATAAAACTAGATATATATTATTATCTCATTGCCAAAAAAATATAATATGAATATTAAAAAAGTTTGTTGAATAAATTATATATAATTTAATTTAAATCATTCACTAATATTGATTAGTTTAATTTATTATTATAAAAATACATTGCATGCATAAATACATTTTTTTCACTCCCTAATTTTCAAATGATTTTTTTATTTTCATTTATAATTAATTTATGACAAATGAATTAATTTTATAAATATGTAAACCATATGTTTTTTATAATTTAGTTAGTTATATTCATACCCACTAATCAAATGGTTAAGTGATAACTATCATATTAAATAATAATATTTCAATAGTATATCATGGTTTATTTAAACTCAATGTTTCATGTATCACAAGCAATTAATGAAGTCAAATTTATTTGAAAATAAATTTAAATAAAATATAGGGGTGTTATATTCTACACCATTAAAATTAATTTATCCCCCTATTTTTTTACTCTGATATAAGAAAATGAGGATATCTATGTTTTATTATATCCTTTATTTTCGAAGTAGCTTCTTTGAATTTTTGATTTCTCTAGATAAATTTAACTAGGTGAGTAATCTTGTTCCATAGAACTTTATCTCTACGATCCATGATTTATATTGGTTTTTTCATAGGAAATATCATGTTCTTGTGGTAGGAACTATGAGTTCATTACATGTGAAGGATCAGGTATGTACTTCCTTAGGAGGGATTAATGGAACACATCAAGAACTTGAGAGAGGTTAGGTGGAAGCATCAAATTATAAGCTATTGTCCCTACTGGATCAAGAATCTTGAAGGGGGAAATATACAGTGGGATCAAATTTCGATTATTTATGAATCTCATAACATTTTTCCATGGAGAAATTCATAGAAATATATTTTCAATAACTTTTAATTCCATATTTTATCAGTGATTTTCATCATCACTTTTCTATGAATTTGAGCTGCCTTGATGTGATTCTAAATAGATCTAATTTATCTGCCATTTCCTCGGTTAGATCAGGTAACTATATCTTTATTTATCAAACTTTATCTCAATAGATTTGATTTCTACACTTCTTTCTATAGAGGGATTCATAAGGATCCATCTGATTCTTCAGTGAAATATTTTTTTGTAAGAAAAACTTGACTAGAGGAAGTTGTTGATCCCAAATACATTTAAAATATATAAAATAAGATCTTATAATATCCTATAGGGTTTGTATGGTTATCTTAAACTGATAATATATCTAAAGATGATGAGAATTTCTAAAACTCAACTCTGTATCCATAGCTTGCTGAAGGCTTCTCCAGAACATTGAGTAAACTTTGAATCCTAATCGGATATAATAGAATATGGTACTCCATAAAACCTTAAAACATCCTTTATGTATATTATGACAATATGATCAAGATATAAATATTCCCTAATAGTAATTAAATGTGAATAATTCATAAGTTTATTGAATACAACCCAAATAGTATTGGAAATTTTAGATGTTTTGGGAATCTAATAAAACAATCCATGGTTATGTTTTCCCATTTCCATTCTTGTATGGGTAATGATTGTAACAACCCCTTAAAATATTTTATTTTACCTTTTTCTTTCCAATATACCAATAATCAAGATATATACTCTAGAATACCTCTCTTCATACTATCCCACCAGAAATATTCTTTCACATCTTTATATATCTTCATACTTCTACGATGAATAGAGAATGATGAGAAATGATCCTCGTCTAATAGATTCTTATTTTAAATCTAGTATGGATGGAACACATACATGGTTCTAGAAAATTATCATTCTATCACAATCATGGTTAAACTTAGGAACATTTTTACCTTCTTATATAGTTATACATCTTCTTTTTACACCTCTTTAATCCTCACATGGATAAATGGATGAACACTCATTTGAGAAAGATTATATTTTTTCCCTTTCTTTAAGATTTATAGATCCATCCTTTCAAAATTCAAAAACATTGGATCCTTTGTGATCCTCATCATAGATAAACTAGAATGATTATTTTGAATCAGATAATCTGCCACCTTATTTACATTCACAGGGTGGTAATGTATTGAGAATTCATAATCTTTAATCAAATCCAACCATATTATCTAGGTGATATTGAACCCTTTTTGAGTGAATGTATACTTTAAACATTTATAATTAGTATATATATAAAATCTTTCTCTATAAAGATAATATCTCTATATATTTAATGAAAAAATTAACATAGTTAATTCCAAATCATGAGTTGGGTAAATTTATCATTATCATTCAATTTTCAAGAGTTATAAGTTATAACCTTATCATTCTACCTGATAAATCTTTCAAATACCTTCTTAGATTCCTCACTATAGATTAAAAATCATTCTATACTGCAGGTTAATGTATAAATAGGTGTGATAACTAACCTTCTCTTTAGTTCCTTGAATTTTTCCTCATATTAAACTATCCCAAGGAACTTGGATCCCTTTTTATTTAACTTGGTGAGTGGATTATATAGTCTTTGGAAATTATATACAAAACATCAATAATATTAAGAAGAAATAAGAAACTGTGGATATTAGTCATAATAACACCCCAAGGTTTTAAAAAATAAATTAAAATTCATGAAACTTTGTTTTAAGTAGATAATTATAACTATCCTTTAAAAATAATTTTTCCACTTTTATAATTTGAATTTCAAAAAACAGTCATCTATGGTTGTGATGAGTGAGTTATTTGGAATCTGATAGAACCAACTAGTTTTTTGATGAATAGTAACATACCCTTATGAATAGTAATATGACCCTTATGAATAGTAAATCATATTATTATTTTATTTTATTAAGGTTATAAGATAATGATATGTTCATTAATTTTTCAAGGTGTTAAAAAATGAGTTATAGATTTAAAATTATTATTTTTGAATAAATTATGATTTTATTTAAAAATTAAATTAATAATATTTAGAAAATTATTTTAAAAAAATGGAGTTAAATTTTTGAATTCTACACATTGAAAAATTGTTAGGGTGATTTTTTAGGATTTTTCTAAAATTTATGATTTTTTGATGAATAGTAAAATATGATAAATTACGATAAATACTAAATACTTGTTTTACTACATCATAGGTGATAAAAGGCTGATGTAATCCCACTTGGTTAGAAATAATATGAAATTATTACTATTTTGGTCACATGAATCAAGAATATTCATAGTCTTGAGAAAAAATATTATAATAATGATTAAAATAATGTAAAATCTCTTCTCTCCTCCACTATAAATACCTCCCTCATTCCCCTCTTCCTCACAAACCTCTCAAGCATTGATAATTTTCTAAGTTCTACCAAATACCATCATCAAGGTTCTTCCCCATGTCCAAGACCTATTGGTATCACCAAAAGACCAAAACCAAAGGCCTTAAGGAGGATCTCAAGGAGAAGAGATCAAGAGGTAAGAATCATATTCCTTTTTCATGTGTTTTCTTTCCAATTCCTTTCTTTTCTTATACTATATTTCCCAAAATTATCCAAGAGGTATGAAATATCTAGAATATTATATATTTTTTATGTTATCATTTTCATTTAAAATATTCACCATCTTTCTTCTTCTCCTCTCCCTCTTATTCTAAAAATAAAAACACTGCCCACAATGTGCCGATTTATCAAGATCGTGGACGATGTGTTTCCAATTTCCATTAAATCCTTCAAAGATGATCATAAAACACTTTTAATGGTTTAGTAATAATTTAATGTTTATTTTTTAACCTATTTTATGTTCTATAATGAATTTATAAGCATGATATTTAATCATATAATGAAACAAATTCATGATTATCGAGGAACCACAAAAATGATCTAAACAAACATCATTAATGTTTTATCTAATGATCCATAATAATATATGATAAAAAATGATTTATGGTGTCATTATATATTCTTTAAACATATTAATACCATTTTATTTCACTTCTATAAATTAATTTCTGTACGACAATAAAATCAAATACAAACCAACCATGTAAATCTTGTAAAGAATGCACCCAAAACAATTGAAGGAACAAAATACTAATACTTAAAGGGTGAAATGATTTAATGAAATTATCATATCAGGTGTTATAAATATGAATATATATTTTTAAGATATTAATAACACTCTTTTAACCATTATACATGAGTTTTAAATGAGTTTGAATTAAGAAAAACCCGAGGTAAGGGAATTCTTAACCCGATTTCCATTATTTGGGTTAGCATTCTACTTCATTATTTCTGTGGTATTAAAATTTTTGTTTGATGAATTCTATTTATATTATAATGAATTATGTTTATTTATATTGTATATGTGTATTCCATCGACTCTTTTAAGTCTCACTTCAATTATATGATATTTTTAAGGGAATTTTCTTTAAGAAACCTCTTTTAAAAATTCTATTTTACGAAATTCAAAAGAAATGTTTTTAAGAAATTATTCATACTGTATGATTGTGTCATGATTATTGGGAATTTTTTATGATTAATTTTGGGACCTATATCTCCCTCTAATTCATTTGTTATGTTTAAGTTGGAGGTCGGCTGTATAGTTACTCCAAGTGTAATAGTGATGGTTACACAATAAGATAAATGTGTGGGTTACATTGTAAGGTAGTCGCAAGGGCTACAAATTATAAGGTATCAAAGATGGTCATGAGATTATGTAAATAATTCCCCAAGATACCTTTTTGGTTCTATTTATTTTCTATATGTTTTGTGGAAATATCAAGTTTCACAAATTAAGTTTATATGGGTGACAAGTATGTCTCTTTGAAAATGATTTCATACGTTACAAGTATTCATGGGATAGTGTTTTCTTTCCTTCTTTTTATATCCCATACTGAGATTTTTGTGATAATCCCAAGTTTTTAAATTATTTTCATATATTATAAGGATTTTTAATACAAAGAAGAAAGCCAAGTTCAATTTTATGAATAATTTTCAAAGAAAACATGTTTTATTTAAAAGGTTTTATATTTTGAAAGAAATGGATACTATTTTTGTGGTATATGATCTATATAAATGTATAATGTTATGTATTTATTATATCCCAATTTTCTGAAACTCTAAACTTGAAATGATCCTCAATATTAAAGGAAGTGAGTTCTTGACTAAAATTCAAGATTATGTAATGTATTAAGTTTAAGTATTATAGTTGGTATCAAAGGATGGTATAGATAACTTTAGGGGTTAGGATGATGTTAATAGAATACCATAAATGTTTTTTACTATATGGTTAATTTGAAATTATATATCTTTTAAAGATTACCATGCTGCTTCGACTAAGATATGTTTGTTCAAAATAGTTTTCCAAAGAATAAATAGAGAAGCTAAAAATGAGAGGCATTAATAGAATGACATCCTTCTAAATATGCAACCCGAAATGGTAGGGATTGGAATCAAGAAGTTTTTGATAGTAATGGATCAGCTAATTCATGAAATAAATGGTGGTGAAATCCATTAAAGAGAGAAACTAGAGGTACTAGAATAGAACATGACGATAGTGGAACATTTTATGAGATAACACCCACTTGCATTTAGTGGATCTTCGAACCCAATAGCGACTGAAGGATGGATTAAATCCCTTGAAAATATATTCGATGTTATGGTATATTCACATAATTAAAAGTTAATTATTTACATTTATCATTTTTAAGGTGAAGTTTATTAGTGGTGGTCAATGGTAAAAAAATATTAGAGATAGAGAGGAGATTGATTCCTTAGAGAAGGATGAATTTAAAAGTCCTTTCCTTGAAAAATATTTTCCTAAGGAGGTGTGACTTAGGATGGAGAAAAAATTACTTGAATTGAAGAAAAAGAAGGAAGATTTTTTGGTTTTGTATGAAGAAAACTTCATCCAACTTGAAAGGTATGCTCCAAATCTTATTCTGGATCTTGATAGAAAAATCAACCACTTTTACTCAAGATTAAAGCCAATTTATCAAAGGGCATTGGCCTCCTGTGAATTCAAAAGTTATGAGAAACTTGTTCGACGTGGTGAGAGGGTATAAATGGAGTTTTCTAATGATCATGTGAAATTTTAAAATCAGGAGAAGAAGAGGTCAAAATAGAAAGTGATGGGTAATAATCAACCAAAGAAATCTGATGGTAAGAAATTCTAGTTTTTGGTTTGTGAAACATGTGAAAAAAAACACCCTGGGGAATGACTTACCAAAACCGAGAAGTGATTTAGATGTGGTAAGTTTGGACATATGGCCCAAGATTGTAATGAAAATAATCCTAATACTAATCTTGATAAGAAATATGTTAAGTGTTTTGAATTTGGAGAGATGGGTCATTATGAAAATGTCTATCCAAAGAGAGATCTGAATGATGCAAAGAAGCTAGGCTATAAGTAGAAAGGTGTAGTGAGATCCTTTAAGACAATGTCAACAATTGTTGGGGCATCCAATGAATTTGTATCAGGTAACTTTTTTTTACTCAGATTTTTCTAAAGTGTTGTTCAATATAGGGTCTACACATTTCCTTTATTTCTAAGGAATATTCTGTTAATTCGGAAATATCACCTCAACAAATGATACGGGAACTTATTGTTAAAAATACAGGGGGAAATATTATAGCAAAGACGAATTATAAGAATATTTTTATTGTGGTTTTTTGAAAGAATTTACCTAAAATCCTTGTTTTTTTTCCTTAGTAGAGTTTGATGTCATTCTAGGAATGGATTGGCTTTCTATTTATTATGCTAAGATTAAATGTAGAGCTAAAGAAGTTTTTTTTAGAAAGAGTGTCAGTTTTTATACAAGAACAAACCCATAAAATTAATAGCATATCAAGAAGATAATAAAATGTTGAAAGAAGTAAATGAAAGTTATCTTGCTCATATTATTGAAAATAAGGGAACTATTCATATTAATAATGTGCCATTGGTAAATTAATACCTTGATGTTTTTCCTGATGAGTTACCTGGTGTCATACCTAAACAGGAAGTCGAATTCACAATTGAATTAGTTCCCGATGCTAATCTAGTTTCAAAACCCCCATATCTAATAGCTCAAATGGAACTTATTGAATTGAAAAATTAGTTGTAGGAGTTTTTTGATAAATGATTCATTCATCCTAGAACTACACTATGGGGTGCTCCTATTTTGTTTGATAAAAAGAAAGATGGTTCCATGAGAATTTTTATTTATTATAAATCCTTGAATAACATCACTGTTAAAAATAAGTATCATTTTCCTCATATTGATGACTTATTTGATCAGCTCTAGAGAGATCGGTACTTTTCCAAGATTAAATTGATATCTAGATACCATCAGCTAAAGGTGAAGGAGGATGAAATCCTGAGAATAGATTTTTTTACTAGATATGGGAATTATGAATTTTTTGTTACATCATTTGGGTTAACTAATGAACCTGATGTATTCATGGGTCTTATAAATAGAATATTTCATGAGTTCTTGGATAAGTTTTTGGTTGTGTTTATTGATGACATCATGGTATTTTATAAGAGTAAAAAGGATCATGAAAAACATATAAGGGTTATTTTTCAAACCATAAAGGAAAAAAATATATATGGAAAATTCAGAAAGTGTGATTTTTGGTTGCAAAAGATTTATTTTATTGGGAACATTATAGATAAGGATAAAATAACAGTTGATCCTACCAAAACAAAAGTGGTTGATGAATGGTGAGGACCTAAAAATGTTATAGAGAATCATAGTTTTCTTTGATATCCTGGTTATTACCGATAGTTTGTTAAAAAATTTGCATGATTATCTATCCCACTAAATAAGTTGATGTAAAAAGGGGTTAAATTTATTTGGATTGAAGAATGTGATTTTTATTTTTAGGAAATGAATAAGATATTGGTGAATGCTCCAGTTTTGGCCTTGCCTTCCCAAAATGGTGAGTTTTTCATCTACAGTGATGCTTCATTGAAGGGATTTGGTTATGTTCTGATGCAAAATGATCAGGTAATTTATTATGCTTCAAGACAACAAAAAACACATGAGTTAAATTATCCCACACATGATTTGGAATTGGTATCTATGGTTTTTTCTTTGAAATTTTGGAGGCATCATTTATACAGAGCCAAATGTCAAATATATACTGACCATAAAAGTCTGAAGTATATATTCACTTAGAAGGAATTAAACATGAGGCAGAGAAGATGGATTGAACTGGTAAAGGATTATTATTTCGTGATTAATTACCATCTGGGGAAAGCAAACAAAGTTGGATATTCATTGATTCTAAAACATCATTCATCATTTACCATGTTACGTTTGGAACATAATCCCTTGATTACTTATTTGATGAATTTTTTATTAGAAGTTATTGGTTAGGAAATACCTCTGTTTTTTTTTAGTATTTAGTGCAGTTATAATTATCAGATATAATTAAGCAAGTGCATAAAGAAGACCATGAACTATAAAAAAAGGTAGAATTAGTAAAAATGGGTAAGTTTCCAGAATTTAACCTTGATAAAGATTGTGTTTTAAGATTTGGTAAAAGTTTGTTTATGCCTTTTAATTCCCAGTTGAAGAATGAATTGTTGTGTAAATCTCATAGTTCTCCATTTTCAGTTCATCCTGGTAGTACTAAGATGTATAGAGACCTTCAGGATTATTACTGGTGTGATGGAATGAAAAGGGATATTGCTAATTTTACCAGGAAATGTTTGACATGTCAACAAGTTAAAGTAGAGTAGTAGTTACCAAAGGGGATGCCTCAACCATTACCAGTTCTAGCGTGAAAATGGGAGAATATATCCATGGAATTCATTTTGGGACTACCAAATACTTTTTGAGGTAACAATGCAATATGGGTTATTATTGATTGACTGACTAAATCCACAAATTTTCTCCCTATTCAAGATACAATATATTTGGATTAGATTTCTCAATTGTACCTCAAAGAGATTGTTATATGGAATTTCTATTTCCATTATATCTGACTGGGATCCTAGGTTCACTTTTAACTTTTGGAAGGTCCTTTAGAAGTCATTGGGCAAAGAATTAAATTTCATCACAGTTTTTCATCCTCAATAAGATGGGCAGTCAGAACAAAGGATTCAGACTTTGAAGGATATGATTCGTTCTTTTTCAATGGACTACCAGGGAAGTTGGGATCAACATCTTTCTTTAGTTGAATTTTCTTATAATAATAGTTTTCATTCCAGTATACAGATGACACCTTTTGAGGCATTTTATGGGAAGTGGTGTCAAAATCCATCTTTTTGGGATGAATTCAGGGAAAGAAAGTCGATGACACCATAATTAGTATAAGAAGTGGCTGAGAAAGTTAAGATGATTTGTCAACACATGAGGAAATCTTAGAGAAGGCAGAAAATTTATATAGACAATAGGAGGAAAGACTTTTCTTTTGAGGTAAGTGATCATGTTTTTCATAGAATATCACCATGGAAAAGTGTTATGCGTTTTGGAAAGAAATGAAATCTAAGTCCATGGTTCATTGGAGCTTATGAAATTCTGGAGAAAGTTGGACTAGTCACCTATCGAGTAGTTATGCCTCTGATTTTATCTCTGGTACATAATGTTTTTCATGATTCGATGTTGAGAAATTATGTTCCAGATTCATCTCATGTCTTGAGTCCAGAAGTAGTTCAACTGGAGGAGAACCTTTCTTATGAAGAGAAACCAGTTCAGATTATTGATCGAAGGGACAATTTATTGTGGAATAAGTTAATACACCAGATAAAGGTTTTGTGGAGAAACCATATGGTTGAAGAAGAAACATGGGAATCTGAAAATGCTATGAGGGAAAGGTACCCTCACTGGTTTAATAAGTAAATAAAATTACAAGAATGCAATTTCCAGAAGGTGGGGATAATGTAGCACCCCAGGGTTTTAAAAAATAAATTAAAATTTAGGAAACATTGTTTTTAAATAGATAGTTATAACTATCATTTAAACATAATTTTTCTGCTTCTATGATTTGAATTTCAAAAAATGGTCATCTACGGTTGTGATCAGTAAGTTATTTGGAGTCTGATAGAACTAACTAGTTTTTTTTGGTTAATAATAACATACCATTATGAATAGTAATATTAATAGTAATATGAACTTTATTAATTATAAATCATATTATTATTTTTTTTTCTTAAGTTTATAATATAATTAGATGTTAATTAATTTTTCAAGGTGTTGAAAAATGAGTTATAGATTTAAAATTGTTATTTTTGAATAAATTATGATTTTTTAAAAAATTAAATTAATAATAATTAGAAAATTAATTTCAAAAAAATGGAGTTCATATTTTAATTATACATGTTGAAAAATGGTTAGGGATATTTTTTGGGATTTTTCTGAAATTCTTGAATTTTTGATGAATAGTAAAATAAGATAAATTATGATAAATGCTAAATACTTATTTTAATGCATCGTAGGTGATGCAAGGGTTATGTAAGCCCACTTGGTTTGAATTCACATGAATTTATTACTATTTGGGGTCACATGAATCAAGACTACTCATAGTATTGAGAAAAAAATATTATAATAATGATTAAAATAATGTAAAATCCCTCCTCTCCTCCACTATAAATACCACCCTCATTCCCCTCTTCCTTACACACCTCTCAATCCTTGAGCATTGTCTAAGTTCTTACAAATACCCTCTTCAAAGCTATTCCCCACGTCCAAGAACTTCATATATCACCAAAAGTCCAAAACCAAATGTCTTAAGGAGGATCTTAAGGAGAAGTGATCAAGAGGTAAGAATCCTCTTCCTTTTTCACGTGTTTTCTTTCCAATTCCATTATTTTCTTATACTCTCTTTAACTCCACTTATCCAGGAGGTATTAAATATCCAGAATCCTATATATTATATATGTTATGTTATCATGTTCATGTAAAATATTCATCATCTTTCTTCCTCTTCTCTCCCTCTTATTCTAAAATTAAAAACACCACCCGCGATGTGCCGATTTACCAAAATTGTGGATGATGTGTTTCCAATTTATGATACTTACTTCAAATATGATCATAAAACCATTTTAATGGTTTAATTAGAATGTAAATTTTATTTGGTGACATATTTTATGTTTTGGAATTAACTTTTATGCATGAAATTAAATTATATAATGAAACAAGTTCATGATTATCGAGGAACCGCCAAAAATGATATAAACAAACATCATCAATGTTGTATCTAATGATCCATAATAATATATGATAAAAAATAATTTATGGTATAATTATATATTATGGAAACATATGAATACCATTTTATTCCAATTCTGGAATTTCATTTCCATATGGCAAGAAAATCAAATACAAATTGGCCAAGGAAATCATGTAAAGAACACACCCAAAACAATGGAAGGAACAAAATAATAATCATTATTGGTTAAAATGATGTTATGAAATGGTCATATAATGTGTTATAAACATGAATATTTTTCTTTAAGATATTAATAAAACTATTTAAACCAATATAAAGTAGGTTTAAATGAGTTTAAAGTAAGAAAAACCCGAGGTAAGGTAATTCTTAACCCGATTTTCATTCTTCGGGTTAACATTCAACTTTATTATTTATGTGGTATTAAGAATTTTTGTGTGATTAATTTTGTTTATATTATGTTTAATTTTGTGTATTTATAGTGTATATACATATTCCATCCACTTTATTAAGTCTCACTTCAATTATATGATATTTTTAAGGGACTTTTCTTTTAAAAACCTCTTTTAAAAATTTTGTTCTATGAAATTCAAAATAAATGTTTTTATGAAATTATTCATGTTGTATGATTGTGTTATTGTTCTTAGGCATTGTTTATGATTAATGTTGGGACCTATATCTCCCTAAAATTAATTGGGTATGTGTGGGTTGGAGTTTGGTCATATGGTTACTCCAAGTGTAACTATGATGGTTACATAATAAGGTAGTCATGAGGGTTACATTGTAAGGTAGCCATGATGGTTACAAATTATAAGGTATATGAGATGTTTACAAGATTATGTAAGTAATTCCCAAGGATAAATTTTTGCTTCTATTTATGTTCTATATGTTTTTTTGGAAATATCAATTTTCACAAAGTAAGTTTATATGGGTGAAAAGTATGTATTTTTAAAAATTATTTCATACGTTACAAGTATTCATGGGATAATGTTTTCTTCCCTTATTTTTATATCCCTTACTGATATTTTTTGTGCTCATCCCAAGTTTTTAAATGAATTTCACAGTTTATAAGTATGTGTAATAAAAATAATGGATCCAAGTTAAATGTTATGAATATTTGTCCAATAAAACATGTTTTATTTGAAAAGTTTTATATTTCATAAGAAATGGATACTCTTTTATGGTATCTTCTATATATGAATATGGAATGTTATGTATGTATTATATCCCAATTATCTAAAACTCTAAACCTAAAAATATCCTTAATATGAAAGGAAGTGAGTTATTGACTAAAATTCATGATTATGTAATGTATTAAGGTCGGGTCCTTATAGTCATAATGGTCGTTCTAGTCCAATATTAAATAACTTACATATTTGATGGATCCACTAATATACCATATCTTGAGATTATATGAACCAAAAAATGAAACTTTTTATAGCCAAAATTTACACTTTTAAAAATTTTCATATAGATTCTCCTTGCTTAGGGTCTTTAATACAATTCTCAAGTGATATACTTTATCTTACTTTCATGTTGAATATATATGAATATTGTCATTAAAAACTGCCACAAAAAGATTTAGGTAATATATAAAGACTGTATTTATTAAATTCATTAATATATCAAGGTCATTAATAAAAAAAATATCATCACTATATATTCATAGTGTCCATACCTTGTAAATAATTATATCTCTGTTATATCCTTCTTATTGAATTTTAATTGATGACAGCCAAAATGAAGATAAATCATGGAAAATTATTTAGTTATTTGTAGTTGATCAAAAAATTAATCAATATGATAGAGAGGATACTTATTATTTATTTTGATCATGTTGAGTTCCAAATAATCAATACAGAGTCACATTGATACATCATTTTTCTTAATAAAAGGAATAGGTTCACCCCATAGAAGTGCACTTGGTTGAATAAGTCACTTATCAAGAATCTCCCAAAGTTTTTTCTTCAATTCCTAGAACTCAATTAGGGATATTCTACATTGAGTCATTGAAATAGGTGTCTCACCAGGTATGAGTTTTATTGAAAAATCAACTTCATGATTTAGAGGAATACTAGAAATTTTTTCTTGAAATACATCAATAAACATCCAAACAATATGAAAATCATCGATGTTTAGTTTATCCATGACTATATAAGATAAAAATCATTTTTAATAGGAAAAAGTCCCATGCAATGGATAAAATTTACAAAGGAAGTTTATATTTATCATCAAACAGATAGATGATATTGGGTTAGTATAGAATATAAAACATGAATTCCCTTCCTTGCTAATTAATTTGATATTTATGTAAATAATTCTAATCCATTCCCAAAATAACATCAAATTAAATTAGAGGGAGAGAAGAAAGATTTATAGGAAGCACATTCCCACAAACTCCAATAAGAGAAGAATTATATACTTGTGATGTGATCATAAAACCATTGGAGGTTTTCATTGATAATTCAACATATAATCCTTGTAGTGATACTATGATACCCTTATAAATAAAATTAGATATAAAAGAGTGGGTAGATTCTGAATTTAATAATACATTACAAGTTTTAGAGTGGATTTTAAGTGTATATTTTACTAATTTTTTATCATACTAGACATTTGAAATAGTGTTCACATGAGATTTCCCTTGGTATATGATATTATGAGTATGATATTGTCAATCATCATGATTAAAATTTATATTGGAGAAATGGTAAGTATAATTCCCAAAATCATTGCATTTGAAACATTGGAGTTTGTGTGGTTTATTCAATTATTATTTTTCTCCATAATTTGTTAAATTATTCCCATCACTATGACATTTGGTTGCTCGATGACCTTTTCTACACTTAAAAAATTTATCAGTCCCCTTAAAACAATTTCTACCATGTTTTCTTTCACACTTTGAGCATAAAGGAAATTACATCTTATTATCTCTATGTTTTTTTTAATTTCCTTTGAATTTGATCTTTTTTTGTTATCAAAAATATCTCTAATATCCATTTCCACCTTAATAGCACATAAAATGATTTCTTAAAAGATACCAAATTATATTAAGGATAACACTCTTTAGATACTTGGTTTTAATCCACTAAGTAATTAAGAAACTTTACTCTCAAGTTGGATGATTATACCAGAAGCGTACCTTACAAGTCTTGAAAAATTAAGCTCATAGGAAATAACAAATAAATTATCCTTCTAATTTATCTCAAGGAATTACTTCTCCATTTTCATATGAATAATACAAGGAAGTTAATTATTGAAATATAATCTCTTAAATTAATCCCACTTTATGGATTCAATTTCCTCTCATTTTCTTATGTTCTTGATAAGATTCCAACATTGTTCTACTTTGACTTTTAAATGATAAACAACCTAAATAACAATTTTATTATTTGAATAACGGAGAATGGAAAATATCTTTTCATTTAAATTGACCTATTTCTTAATAACTTATAGATAAGAATATCCACTAAAAGAAGGTTGGTGTTTCCTCATGAAGGACTCAACATATCATTGTTCCCTCATTTTTCCATTTTAAAGATCAGTATTATTCATATCTTAAGAAAGTTTCTTAAGCATAAATACCAAATTTTACATCCATATACCATAAAATTTGGTTACTGAAGAGGACAATCATTTCATTTTCCATCACATTCAATGTTTACACGATTCCTTTTGGTTCCAATCATTGAATAAAATCAAAATGTATAGAGTGAGCAATAATAATCATAGTGGGAAGCCATATAATCATGAAAAATCATGTATTGGATGTATAAATAAATAAATATTATTTTAGATATATGAAACCTTAGGTTTATCCAAGGTCATCCATGATCATCACCAACACTTTAGTATGTTATTCTATATTTAGGCTTATCTCCAGTGTTATCCCTAAATTTTTTTCATATTATTTTTCAAAGGTAACTAAACCTTTCTATGATATAAAATATAGTGACCCATAATTTTTATACATATATATTAAATCTTATTAGATTAATATTCATTACATAACATAATTATCCATGCCAAAATCATATAGGCCATGTTCCTTTTTAAACTTGGATACATAAATTGTAACACCCATATATTTTAAAAAAGGAACATCATATTTGATAGAATATATAAAAAAACAAGACTATATGATAATGTAATACCCTAATATATTATAATATATTTACTTTTAAATAAATTCAATCTCTTTAATAACTTTCAATGTATATAGCACTATGTTTAAATTAAACACTATACTCTATTAAAATATTATTATTTAAGAATGACTACAATAACCTAGTCATTAAGTTGGTGGGTATGAATAGTAATAAATAAATTATGAAAATTAAATGTATTACACAAGTATAAAAAAATAAAACAGTAATCTATTTTTTATAAATAAAACATTTGAAAGAAAAAATGTTTTCTAAAAAAATGCATTTTTCTAAATAGCGATGTAGTCGCTCTTTGCACACATAATTTAAAATTAATTCGTATCAATTTTAGAAAATTTAATTTAAAATATAAAAATAATTTTTTAAATCTAAATTTCAAAATTATTTTTGGTTTTATTTTTTAGAATTTTATAAAAAGATTAGTTTTTTGATGAATAATGGAAAATAATGATTTTTATTGAAAACTTCCTTTTTGTTTAAATTATTTACAAAGTTAAATTATATTTTAAATTGGTTTTAAATTAAAATTAGTTAAATTATATTAATATTTAATTATATTTTTTATTTTAATAAATTTCACAATGAATTTTTATATTAAAACATTCTATACTCATGAAAATTTTCTCTTCAGAAAATCGCTCTTTCATCGCGTCGACCGTTTAATTTTAAATTTAATTCTACCAAATCTATGAATTTAATTTGGAAAAATTGATTAAATTTTTATAATAATTACTATTTATACTATCTAATAAGGTCAAATTAACTTTTTGAAAATAATGAATAGTGAAAATATTAAAAATTAACTGTCGTGGTTAAGGTAAAAATGTGTTTACCAGGAGTTAAACTAAGAAGATAAGAGTTAAAAATGACCTAAAAATTATCCAAAACACATTTAATTGAAATATTTATACCATATAATATATTAGATTATATAATTACCCATTTATAGTCTCGTTTCTTGAGAAAAACATGAGTATCACTATATCTTTTCAAAAATCTCATGCATGTCCTCTACCCCACTTATAAAAGGATACCCACTCTCCTCCATTATTCACTCTTCAAAAACCATTCGGTTTAGTAAATATCTACCCAAATAAATTTATTAAATACTTAACCAAATCCTATAGTCCTTGGTTATATCATAAATCAAATATATAAATGATTTATGTTAATCCTAAAGGGATTTTCTGAAGAAGAGGTAAAGTTTTTAACTATGTGTTTTCATTTTACTTCTTCTTATAACTTCTTATAAAATTATCCAAATAATACAAAATAGTAAAAAAATTATATAAAATATACTTATATAAAATTACATTAAATCTATAAACTATATCCATATCCAATTCCATAAAATGGAAAAATAATCATCGATTGTGTGTACGGCGGACTATTACCTCACGAATCGATGTAATTCATTTTCCATGAGCACATTTCAATGATAGATATATTGATGGATTTAAAACACACACAGAAAGAAGACACAAAAAATATATATGTTATTTATGACACTATTATACTTATTTAATTATGATATCACATACACCTTATTACTTACCATTCTGTGGGAGGATACGATTACGTTTCTCGTTTGTACGGTGGACTACCGCCTCGTAAAGTGATATGATTTGTAAATAACTTATGATTTAAATGGAAGGTATTAAGGATAACTTTAACAAATATATGTGATATTTATGATCTAACCATACTTCTAGAAATATAATATCATATCTAACTTATGTCCTTCCAATTATTTGGAAACTAATAACATCGCTCGTGCGTATGTGTGGACTACCACCTCCACCCAGTGATGTGAAATTTTTTCATTTGATTTTTACATGAGTGGTAATAAGGATAGATTTGATTAATATAAATTCTATATATAACATAATAATGAACCTTTAATTGTTAATTAACATTTATTTTCTATTCATTCCATCCTTCAAGAAAAATGGTAACTGAGTTTATGTATACGTATGACTTACTGTCTCCATGAATTGTGTAATCCATTTTTATATATAAATTTTATAGATTACTATAAATACATATATAATGAATATATATTATTTTTTTTATCAATTTTAACATTCTATATATTATTTATCCATGATAAAATTGAAAGGACCAAAATTACCAAACTAAAACATACATGAAAAATAAAGCAATTATCACCCAAAATATTGATTTTAACAAAGAGTAGTTAATAAACAGGTGATAAAAAGCTATAAGAAAATCATATATGGAATGATATATATGATTATTTTTCTATAATATATTTATAATAAACCTATATTTAATATAAAATACGTTCATATACATTTAAAGAAAGTCAAACCTGAGGTAAGAGTTTCTCGTCTCACTTTTACTTCTATGAGATATTTTCCATATTCACCAGTTATTCCTTTATGTGGTGTATATACTACCTATTTTGATGATTTATATAATTAATCTCTTTATATTCATGGTAATTAAATTTTTATTTTATTATAATTCTTTTATGTTCTTATGATTCAAAAGTTACTAAAGCGGTAAGGGTTTGTTTCACAATCTCATCGTTATTCAAGATTGTTTAAGTTTAAGTATAACTTGGGATAATTACTTAATATTTATATAATAAAATAAATATATTTCCATATAATATATTTATTTATGAACTTTTTAGTTAATATTACCATTTTCTAATGTTTTTTACTGAAATTATTGAGAATATTTTTAAGAAAATATGACTTTATTTCTCTCTTCATTCAAAAAATCAATTTTTATCAAAATAAATGTTTTCTGAAAATTTTTTCAAAAATGTTTTTATAATTCTTAAAATGATTTATTAATTTTTAATTTTTTTTGAATTTTTACATTTTTTTTTTGAAAAGAATCTTTATATTATTTTCAAAAGAAGCCTCGTTTGGCTTTTACAAAAAATATGAAAGGAATATTTGTTTTAATGTTTAAAACATAAACATAATTTCCAAATTTCATAAATAATAAATTATTTAAATATTACTTTATAATTTTAAAAGGTTATTTTCAAAATTATTTTCAAAATATTTTTTAAAATTTTAGTTTTAAAAATGATTTCTAAGTAAAAATGATATTTTCTTCAAGAATGTTTTTAACAAAATTTTTAGGGTATTTGTATTCATCAAAAAACATCAAAATTTTATTATAACTATGTTCTAATTTTGATATATTGATTTGATACCATAATTATTATTTATTTGAATGGTTTATGATCAGTTTAACTGAGGATTTAAAATTTTATCACCATTCACCACATTTCTCTGGATATTTTATGATTATGTTTTTTTATTGGGGTAATTATTAAAAATTTTTATGTTAGTTTTTCAATATGAATGGTTGTTTTGATTATGTTTCACCCATTTCAATTGAGGAATTCATTGGTATTAGTAAGATATGAGTGGGGCCTAGTTATATATATCCCCTTGATGTATTAAAAACTCTCATGTGACAAATTAGTTAGCCAAATTAGATGGGTATCTTCCCTTATATTTAAACTATCTTTTGAAAGGTCTAGATAGTATGTTTTGGATGACCAAAATTATGAATTCCATTATATGACTAGTTATTTATTTCCATTCCATTATTTGATTATTTAGAATATCAATGTAGAAGTTTTATTCTCATGTGATTATTTATATGGATTTATTTTATCATTATTTATTTCTACTATATTATGATCAATTTATTAATTAAATGGCATGTGTTTTAGTTATTTACCATATCATGTTGATTATAATTATTTATTCATAATAGATTCCATTATATGATTACCCTTATTAAGCATCCTATCTCACCCCTTTCTTATGTTTTATTTTCCTCAAGAAACCATAGAGTGTTTTGTGATTGATATAGAGGGATACAATATGAGGAATAATGGAGTTATCAAAGAAAACAGTGTATGTTTGATGTTTTCAAATATCTGTGAAATTAAAGTATGTATCTCGTTTACCAATACTACTAAACTATTCATTCTTTCAGGATGCAATACCTTCTATATAGTTCCAATGTAATTAAGTAGACACTGACACCAAGTTAATAGATCCAGTGTTGTTAAAGTTGGAATCAAATAAAGTTTAGTAAAAACCTTAGGAACTAGATTTAGGGAAAAAATAGATTAGGGATCATAACCCTATAACATAAATTGATTAAAAGTATATAATAAAATTATGATATTATCATAAGGTATATATTATTTGGTCTACATATAAATACATCCCTGTTAAGATACTACAATTGGAATTGGTTCTAGCACATATGTACCTAGGGATAATAACTCTGAAAAAGGCACATTGGGTTTGACTCAAGTATTACTTAGCACTTTACAATGAGCCTTACTGTATACCAGTTTTGACACTATTATGTCATATTCTTGAGTTAAATCTCATTTTATTTACAAACCATTATAAAGGGATTTAAAATATTTATAATATTTGAAAACTTTACCAAAGAAACCATGTTTATGATTATGAGATAAGACATGAATAAATTTTTTCAATTTATGTTAATTATTTCACAACTTTTAGGATTCTATATTATGTTTCATAATTTTATGATATAATCTAATGTATGTCATTTTTTATAAATGGTTCCTATTGGAATGAATAGGAACCATATCAATTGTTGTAATCTGAAGAGTAATAATGATCATTTCTTTGACGAGATTAAGCCAATATTTTAATGGTAACTAATATCCCAAACATTCTCATCATATGAGTAAAAATTATAATTTTCTATAAAAAATATAAATAATTATCTAAGTATTATGTCTTTTAAGGGAATAAAGATAAGAAAATGATGAAAGAGAAAAAAAATTGGTAAAGGGAAGAAGGGAAAGAAGGATTTCCCCATGTGATAATTGTGGAAAGAAACACCCTAGTACTTTATTTAAGGAAATAAGTGTTTCCTATAAGTGTGGAGTGGAATTCCACCATGCTCGTACTTAAAAGGGAAATAAATAAATTTTAAATATTAAATGATTTATCTATAAGGATATGGGGAACTGCACAAAATAAATCCCGAAAAAATCAATGGAATATACCTCAAAAGAAGTTAAGGGATCATGGTAAATCTTATGTTATTACTATAAAAGAAGTGGAATGATTAATGTTATTGTGTTTGGATTCAATAATTATGTTATAATACTATTTTTATCAATGGTATTCTGGTTATAAAAATTATTAAATGTATAAGGATTATACTAAAATACTATTTCTTAAAGAATATGAGAGAATATGTTGAATGGTACTAATGAACATGAAAATTGATTTAGTGACAAGTTCAATCTCTTGGAAAACACATTATTAAGAGAGGATAACCCTTAATATGTTCCCAATTTTGATATAATTATTATATTTTTATGGGATATTATTGGTGACCATGAAATTGGTTAGAGGTTTTATGGTTCATGTCATCTTTTCTGGAGTTGACTACAAGTATTTATTTATGGAATATATTCGAGAACCTAAGATTTTATTTTTAGAAACATTCATGTATTTGTTAAGGTTTTATGGTGATCAAGGTATTCACATATTTTTAATGTGAAATTAAGAACCACTTCATATAGTTTGGGGAATATAATGTTGATTTAGTGAAATTAATTATAATTTTTTAGAATTAAAATTTGGTCACACATATTTCGGATGAGTCTTATGGTAAACTATTTATGGAATGTATTAAGATAAACTTTTAGTGTTATTGGATAACTTATGCTAACCATTTTGGTATTAGAAAATATTTAGAGGTAGGGGGAATGACCTTTCATTATTTTTTGAGATAATGATATGTTAAATGTTAGTTTTGGTTCTTCAGGCATGAAAAATCCTATTGGATATTCATTTCATGGAGTAAGAGATGAAGTAGTAGTTTATTAAAGCATAAACAAAGGATAAAATTGTACATACATTTTTCGGATTTCTCTATCAAAATGGTAAAAAAATCCATCAACTTTAGGAAAAAATATTGAGACAAAAATTTTATCATATTACTTTCATTTCTAATAAATCAATATTCTCTAGGGAGGGGCAGTTCCTTGTAGATAGTCTGGTTTAATTCCCTAAGACCTTCGGATCCTGTAATCTACAAATCCTACGGGCCATGTAATCTCTAAGCCTATAGGCCTTGTAAGGGTTCCCCCTCATCTCTTAAAATGGGGGTTATCAGAAATCAATAAAAATGAAGGCCTTCAGGCCATTCGGGCACATGGACATTAATATTATCTTCCATGTCCATATTTTTATTTCCTACTAATGATCTCTTACTTGTAAACCTAGTGAAGTGTTACTATAGATGACCTTCATACTGTCATTCCTATATTATCACATGGAAGTTTTAATAAAACTTGTTATAATGTAAGGTTTCAATAAGGGTAATTTAAAATGTCAAATCCTTGATTACCAAGATCAAGATTAAATCAAGGAAACAATTTTTTAAGGGGGTTTAATGTAACACCTATTATTTTAAAAGAGGAACATAATATTCGATAGCGTATATGACAAACAACACTGATATTAGATGAGAATTTAACACACCATGAATTTATGATATGTTTCTTTTTAAATAAACTCAATATTTTTGATATCTCTGAATTCATACAATACCGAGTTTAAATAAAACATGACACTCTATTAAAATATTATTATTTAAACATGACTATTATAACATAGCAATTAATTTTAAAGTTATGAATAATATTAACAAAATTATGAAATTATATGGTTTACACATGTATAAAATAAATTAAATTGTTATCTATTTATTATAAATAAAATAAGAACCATTTGAAAGAAAAAGAAATGTTTTCTAAAGAGCTGTATTTTTTCTAAAAGAAAGTCTTGTCTCACTTTGTGCACATATAAATAAAGGATAATAAACGGATAGAGTTTCATAAAAATATTTTCATCATAATCATAAACCATATAAATAAAGGATAATAATGGTATCATTGTATCTTATCCCCATTCAAACTTAACTAACATCCAAGTATTTCATATTAGATAAAAAATGCCTTTAAAATATTACTTGGAAAATTTCTTAAGGAAAATAACCTTTTCAATTTCAAATCACTTATTTAAAATCAAAAAAATTCCCAAATATTAATGAAAACATTTTCTTTGAAAATAACCTTGGAAACTTATAAAAGTAAGATTTAAATAATTGAGTCGTCATGACATTAGAAAATTTCATTCATTCTTTGTATGTTAAAACAAATATTTCTTCCACATTTTTTGGTAAAAAGTAAAAAGTACCACATTTAAAAAATGATAAGAATATTACTTTTAATTAATTTTTCAAAAAAAATCAATCAGGGGTAAAAATTAATTTAAACAATCATAGGATAATATTAAAAACATTATTCAAAATATTTTTAGAAAACATGGATATAGAAGAGAAATGATTTTCAACTGAAGAGGTAAATAAAGTAATTTTTTCCTTAAAAATGTTATTTTAGTCTCCTGAGAAATTAAAGTGAGGAAAATTATAGTAACTCTTTTATTATCAAGAAATAACTAGAGGAGATGTAAATAAAATTTATTTAACAAACAAGGATCATATAATTTCCTTAACAGAAATCAAGTATAATCAATCCTGATTAAAATTGGATTGAAACATAAATCTCTTACCTCATGTTTCAATTGATTCAAAATTACTCTAAATTAATTTATAAAAAATTTAAATTTTTTATACTTCTATACTAAAATATTTTGTATACTTATTAAAATAATTATTTCTGGGTGTTAACTATTTCATTTTTTCATAATAATTTCAGTTCAGTGGTTTCGGTCCTTGTAAATTGATTATGGTTACATCATCCCCAAAATATTAATCATGATATAAATATTATATATATATATATATATATATTCATTATATATATATATATATATTTATTCATCCATAAAAGTTATAAATGGAAAAATTAATTACACAATTCATAGAGATGGTAGGTTGTATGTACACATGAACATTATTTTCATGTTTTGATAGATAGAATGGAAGAAATTTAAATAATAAAAAAATATAGAATCTTTATTTTATAATAAGAATTATATATATTTATAATATCCATTATTATTATCATTTATGTAAAAAATAAATGATAAATGAATCACATCACTTCGTGAAGGTGGTAGTCCACTTGTATGCATGAGCAACGTTTTCGTTTTCCAATAGATTTGATGGTAAGAAGGTAGATATGATATTATCACTCCATAATAATAATTATTTAATTAATATAATATATAAACTTTAAACCCATTATAATACCCATCCATAATATATGGTGATGAAAAATGAATTGCATCGCAACGTGGAGATAGTAAGTCGTACATACGCACGAGTGATACTTTCGTTTCCCATTTGATGGGAAAGAGGGTGGATAATGGTGGTTTCATAATCATAAAAAAAATTAAGTATATTTATAATAATTAAGTAATTGTTTTATGATAAATTCCATCGATTTATAGTAGGTAAAATAAGAAGTAAAAAGAAAGTGATTAGTTAAAGTGGTTGTCTCTTCCTTAAAAGGAACTACTTTAGATATCCTCTTAAGGATCATATGGTTAGTTTTTTGAAAATAAAAAAACCTATATAATTTTTATAATTATTTTTATACGAGAATTGTATAGGTTTATTTCTATATATAAGGCTTAAAATGTTGTAAATAAGATAAAGTAGTAGTTCTGTTTTATAAGCGAGGGGAGGGGAACTCTTGGAATTTCATAATAGATTAAAATAAAAAAATTCATTCTCTAGAAACATGCTTCCAAATGATCAGAGATTAAAATAATATTTTATATAAATCCCATCAAAAAATAAAATTTTTATATGTTTTAGTGGTGTTTTAAATATTATCTTTTGGTTTAATAGTTTAGTTAACCTATTTTTACCTTAACTATGGAAACGTCTTTTTCACACTTAACGGGTTATAATTATAATTATAAGGTGAAATTTGTATTATAAATATAAATGGGATAAAAGTTTAGACCATATATTATCCACATTTTCCTATTTTAATATTTTAATTATTTTAAAATAATTTAATAAAATATTATTTTTATAAAATATCATTATTGTTATTTTGACTGTATTCATTTAATTTGATGCTAAAGAAGCCAATAAAAATATGGAATCAAAATATAATACATTAACAAAATAATAAAATTTTATATTAATCTATAATTTTTTTTAAAACTATAAATCACTCAAATTATAATGCCTTTAATATTTTTAGTATCATTTATTTTATTTTTCTATTAATTGAAGAAATATTGTGTCGGTGTTGCATAAGAATTTAAAGTAATTATATAATTAATAAAAATTGTAAAAAATTACCATAATGAAATTAATTTAATTATTCTCAAAAAAATCATTAATATTAATTCAAAACTTTTTTTGTCCCTATGTGAACATATAAGATATATTTAAACGTAAGAGAGGGACATTTGGTATTTCCTTTGCATTAAATTTATATAGGTCATTTTTATAGAAAAGTGTCCATTAAATAATTAAATTTAGAGTATAAGGTGATAAGGGTCGAATTAAATTCATCCAATAAGAATTAATATCAAAAATTGTGACTTTAACATTTACTTTTAACCAAGGTTAACCCAATTTATCCTTTACCGAGGTGATAAATTTTACCAAGGTCACTATTCATAATGCCTAAAAATAAAAGGGGACTATTTAAAAAATTTGGAACTCATTATTCCAATTATGGAATCCATTTTTGACAATTCAATTTCTATAATTGGAATAAATTCATTTTAAAATAAGTGCACACAACACGATAAAAATTATTTTTTAGAAAAATCTATTTTATGTGTAAAAATGTATATATATTATTATCTCATGCCAAAATAAATATTATATGGATTTTAAAACATTTTATTGAATACATAATATATAAATTTCATTAAAATAATTCACTAATAGTGATTGATTTTAATTGTTAAGATAAAAACACATTGCACACAAAAAATAGTTTTTTTAGAAATACATCTCCTTTATTTTAAAATTTTTATTATTATTTTCATTTATAATTAATTAAGAAACACTAAATTTATATTATACCTATGTAAAAAATTTATTTTTTATAATTTATTTAGTTCTATTCATACCTATCAATCCAATATCTAAGTGATAAATGTCATATTAAATAATAATATTTTAATAGTATATCGTGGTTTGTTTAAATTTGGTGTTGTGTGTATCGAAAACTATAAAATAAATTAAATATATTTTACAGAAAATATATCATAAAATAATGGGGTATTATATTCTTGGTCTCATTCATAGGTTTTGAAAGATTATCAGGCATTAGGAGAAAAAATCTCGGACCTAGCTTGAATCTGGGTAGTGGTATACGTTGTCCTTTACATTGGAGATCCGGAAGCTGATCACTGTTTTGGGATCATCCTATTTTGTAATTTTGATTTTTTTTCTTATTAATTATACCATCTATTATGTATCATGTTCATTTATATATATAATTGATGATTGAGCCATTACATTGGCCATGTATCTTTTGATATTTTTCCCATTGATTCTTGATGCTTATTATCTTCAATACATAGTCTGAAACTTGAATTGAGATTTTTTTGATGGATGAATTTTGGATGACTTGGGTACAGGATAGGGTTACAAGGAAAAACTATTTTATTATAATTAGACTATGATAGATACTGGGCCAGGATATTCTTTTGAGATCACAATGAATAGGTGTTTCATAGGTTTATCCTAAGTCACCCTCCATGTAGTTTAATGAACTGAGTTCAATACCATGCCAATACATGTCAAAGCATGTACATATTTTGGGTGTCCCTATTATTTTGTGCAGTGAAATATGTTTCTAATTATGTCTAATTAACTTTCAGTTGTAATCTAAGATGTTCTCTCTCGTGGTGTTTCAAGCTATTTAGTTTTGGATATCGGATCATGTCCCTTTTGTGATGATCATTCGTTTTGGATTTTTCTCTTTGAGGTGAATTTCCTTACTTCCCTTATTTTTTATGGTGTATGGAAATAGTTTTTGAAGATTATTCTTGTTTATAATTTTCTCTCTTTTATTCTAATAGAGGTATGAAAATATTTTTAAATGTTGGAGAGACATATGTCATGCCTCTATGCATTTTCCTCATTCTTGTAGAGTTATATTTTGATATTACTTTGGTTGAAATCACCATGAATTTGTTTTTGACACAACCTCATATATCTGAGGGATGTGATCATATTTTTTCCTTTGATATAGTCTAGATATTGAGAGTATCTTGCGATATAAAGTATATACATTAATATTCCATATTTCAAATAAGGTCATAGGAGTGGTTATCCCAACATCATCTTTGGTGGTCTCTTTAATTTTATTTACTAAGGATTATATTTCATAATATTTCTAGTCCATTAAAATTTGGTGAATTTTGAATCATCCTGCAATGGTTATCCATAATAGAGGTTTATTCATGTTCTATTCCAATGGTTTTGAGGTTTGGAAAGTTGGTTAGTGATCGGTTCCTCATTATAGGAAAGGTGATATTGAAATTACCACTTTTCCAAAGTTACTAAATACTCCCTAGGGGTTGAAATTGGCATGGTGGGGAGAATTTTGACACCCCAATTTCACTTTTAGTTGTAGGTATTTATTATATGGCTTGGTCTATTATGTTCAAGGTGTTTTGGGAAAAAATATTAAAATTTGGATGATTTTTTAGGTTGGATTTTTTCACATGGTTTTAAAAAAAATTCATACATGGTGTGAGGTATACTATAGTTTTTAATAGTTTAAATCTACATGATTACCACATGGTTTGGTAAACCGTCCAAGTAACATGCAACTCAATCAAAAAAGTATTATTTTCTTTTTTTTTCATTTTTAATTGGTATTTCCTCCATTTGTTTCCCTACTTAGAACTAGACAACCAAAAAACCTATCCAAACTTTCTCCCTTCATATCCAATCTCTCCATGATGGATTTGAGATGATTTCATGTTGATTTTTCACCAATATTGAAAGGTTGGGTTTCCCTTCTCCTTTTTCTTTGGTTTTCTCCCATTTTTCTCTTCTTCTCTATATATACCAACCATGGTTGGCCAATTTCCATACATAGGTTTGTTCTAAAATTGATGTGTTGGTTTCTAGGGGTTGTGATATCTCTCTTAGTACCTAATACAATAGTTTTTATCAAAGGAGATATGATTCCACTACATGAGGTTGGTGTTTACATTTCCATTTATTTCTATTTAAGAGTTACATAGATCCTTTATAAATTCATTTTTGATCTAGATAAATATATTATAGGTTATCTAGATATGATGCATCAAGGTTTTTCAATAGCCTCTCTTAGATTTCATTTGTCATAATGGGTGGAATATCATAATTAAATTGAACTTTATTTAAGTTGGTATTTTATATATTCTACATGTTTTATTAAATAACAATGAGTGGTTTATTGAACAAAAGTGATTATTTATAATGCTTTAGACAACAACTGATTTATAATGTGGTACACTCTTTTTTTATAAGGTATTTTATATATTAAAGGGGTTTATTTGTTTTATAAAATAAAATAGTGACACCTATGGGATTTTTGGTTGCATTTTGGTGTTGTTTTTATTTACCTTGGATTTATGTTTGGCTAAAAAAATATTTTTATAAAGGGATTTACAAGAATATATTTTATTAGTGATAAATAGAAGTTTCATTTGGAACTTTGAGAAGTGATATTTTATTGATTGGTTGGGTGTACCCTTATCAAGAAACATCATATTTGATTATTATTTTTATGTATGTCCATGAAATTTATTCTTTAATTGTGATTAATGATGTGATTGTGGGATTAAGGAACTTTTTAAGGGAAATGTGGTAGGTGGGAAAGATATTATTATAGTCTCAACCTTTGGGATTTTTTATTGTCATCTGTGTGAAATTTGTTAAAAGTGACCCACCTCCTTTATTTATTTCATGAGTAATCTTAGGATACTGAGTGGGGATTCATGGGACATAACTATTCTAGTTGAGATTTACACACTGGCTAGTACCCCCTAGTTGATTGTTACAACTTGGATATGAGGTTTCACCTATGATACTAGTTATGAGTGATTCAACTGATGAGATGTGCTCCCCTTAACCTACCTATAGTTGGTCTACTTTTTCATATTTATTACTTATCCCATTAGTCCCTATGGTATTTACTCATGATATATATCTTATTTTATGAAACTATATTGTTAATTGGCATGTGTGTTTCTTATTTATTGGATGGATTATTATATTAATATCTTTTGTAGTTTATCACTAATATTGACTATTTTTACTGCTTCCATTTATTTTTAGTTGTTGGAGGCTCTTCATGGCTTGTATCATTTTTAATTTCTTATATTTCATTACCCATATATTTGGCTTGGGTGTGTTTTGGGTTTTAAAAAGGGAAATATGTGATTGATTTAAATACAAGCCTTGTGTAATATTTATTTTGAAAACATTTTAATCTATATGATGGTTTATTTTCAAAAAATGATGTTTTAAATAAAAAAAAGGTTTAACTAGTTTATTTTTTAAAATACAAGTTGTTTTAATAGATAATTGTTGGTTAAAAATTTCAATGTATTGATAATTACTAATGGATTCCTATTTTATAAATGGTGCATATTAAGAAAAGATATAAGGTGTTATTTGTATCTTACTACTTTTTATAAACAAAACAAAAATATATTGTCTTAATTTTATTTTCAAACTAGTGTTTCTAGTTTATTTTAAAAAAGTAATGAAATGGATCCTTGGTGGTATCCTAATATCCTTTATCTCACACTCTACATACTCACATTGGTGGGTATATAGTCTTAATGTATTTTACAGGATTCTTCAGGTCTAGGTTTCTAGGCTTGGTTTGGGGATAATTTCCTTGGGAAATAAATAGATGTTGGGATTTTGGTGCTGACTCGATAGTCAATAGAGATGGTGGTTGGTCCCTTAGTTTTGTGTAATTGATTGAATTGTGTTCGGTTTTGGATTCTTCATCCTTATAATATAATTTTATTTTGGGTTTCTATTTATTTAAATATTGTATTAAATGGAATTTGTTATTAATGTATTTGTTATAATTTATTATTATTCCTCTATTGGTATGCTATGTTTGGATGTCTATGTTTATAGAATCTACTTATTTATTTTGGAAAGTTTTCCAACACTTGGATACCTCATGTTGAGTTTTTAGTTGGGGACTATTATTTATGTTTTGATTCTTGAGGTTGAAACCATCCTCAATTCTTATGTTTGATACCATTTATGATTGTACCCAGCCTTGGGGGATCAGGGATACCCCTTAGGTCAGTGGTAGGTCAGTTTGAGCTTCAGTTTAGATAACATCTTGGGATGGTTCATTATAAACAATAATATATAAAAATGAAAAAATCTATCTCTTGAACTCAATATATGAACAATAAAGATTTAATCAACCATATTGGGGTGGGGGATGTTGAAAAAATTACATGTGATGTACTAAATTTAATTTATGACTTGTATCTGGTATGTTTTTGTTACATTGAAATTATGATATCAATTCATCTAAACATGGGTAGTAGTTCAAATTAATTTAAATTAATAATTTTATAAAAAAATGGGCACACTGATTCAACCCCTCTCATTGTGACTATATAATCCTAATAGGTTCCAAAAGTGGTGTCATAGAAAAGTTCATTCCCCTAATTAAATTAATTAAAGTTACAATAATTTTTATTTTATTTATATTAATTTAATATTTTAAGAAGTTAGTGAAATTCCTTAGATAGAGAGGAAAGAATATGTCTCTATCAATACAAACATAGAGATTATTTCTACTAAAACTCTTAAAAACATGAAGAAAAATGAAGTTAAGAAGCAAGGAAGATAACTTGTTAAAAACAGGAGAAAGAAGATACACCAATAGTTAAAGGTAATAAAAGTAGTAAGTTATCTATAATATCTATTAACAATCATATTTAATAATAATAAATGTTTTAAAATGATGAGTATGAGTCTGTTGACTCAGTTTAAGACCTCTACTCTGAAGCCAAGGATTTTTTAGAGAAATTTACTATTGAATTTTTTACTTAAATATTTTAGTTTATTAAGGAACTATATGGTGAGAAAACACAATTAGAAATAAATGGAAAATTAATGAAAAATAATTGATTAAGAAATTACAAGAGTTTATAACTCTCACCAAACTTATTTATGTTGAAATTTATTTATAATGAAAACATATCCTTAGAGGAAGAATAATTTTAAAGGAAATTTGATTAGAAATAAAAGTTAGGGAATATATATGATGAATAGTTACACGCAATGTAAGAAACAAACAAAGACTCTATGAATTTCAAAGATGATTACTTGAAAAAAAAAGTATAAATGATATTTAAAATTATCTAAAAGAAATGAGAAAATTTCATGAATGTCACATGGAGCATATGGATAAAGAATTAAAATGAAATATTAGTTCAATTTAGGTTGATAAAAATAACTTTAAATTGAAGGGCGTTGATCTCAAGGTAAAAATGAGAAATCTGGAAGTAACACAAGTTTAGTCTTCCCAAGAAGTTGAAATATGGGTTAATTTTATGATTTTTTTTAAAAATATTGTTAATTTAAAACTTAATCATGCTCATAGTAAAAATGAATTTAAATCATCCAAGGATAAATCTATCTCAATATTATATAAAAAGGTAGCTCTTACTCAAGAAAATTTTGTGATCATTGATATCATTTCTATTAAAAAGGTAGGTTACAACACAAATTATAGATTTATATACGTGGAGAAAATTTAGGATGAGTCCAATACTTCATCAAAGGTTTATGTGAGTAAGAGAAATAATTTTAGTCACCCAAAATTAGATAAAAAGGAAGGTGTATTTATATAAATATGACAAGGTACTCATTCTAGATATATTTATTTATAAATGAAGATAATCAAATTTTAGAGAAACTATTAGTGTAATGAAATTTTTTGACATAAGGCCATAGAATGTTGGTATAATATTTTAATTATTAAATGAAAAATAATTCCTACATTACAGGGAAGCCAAAAAATATTTATAAATCAAAGGAAGAAAGATGATAAGTTCACCTTTTGGTGTAAGAAAAATGTGAAGATTGAAAAAAAACATCGAAGAAGAATATTATGAAGTATTACACACTATATAAGAAATTTTTATATTATATAAGGAAGTGAAACATCATGGATAGTTAAATGGAATCTGTGAACTTTAATTTTAAATGAAGAAATCTAAAATAAAAAATTAAATGAATATTATAATGAAACAAAAGGACTGGATTGGTAGAAGACATCTATAAAAAAGAGTTCAAATTTCATAAGTGGTTTCTAAAGAAGGGAGACTCAATAATTCATGAGAAGTAATATGTAAAATCTAATATAATTGAGTAGGTTCTTAAATAATAATTTGTTTTTTGGTTGACCTAGTAGTAGTTAGAATGGATGATAGGTAAAACAAAAAATAATGAATGCGACTTTATAATTGTTTTGAAAATTTTTATTCCACATATAAATAAAATAAAAAAAGTAAAAATACCATGATACCCTAGTAAGTTCATGTTTAGAAAATAAAAGGAGGTGTAATAATGGATATTTATCAAAAATATGGAGCTATATAAAAGGAGTTTTAGGTTTAATAAATATCACTCAAATTGGTTTCTCTAACTAAGAATTAAAATAGAGAACACCTTATTCCAATATTTATTGTATTTATTTAAATTTTTTAAGTAATTTAAGGTGATACAATTCAGGGGGAGTACATAAGGTGAGATGAAAATTTGTGAACACTTTATATATAGAGGAGATATCTATTAGATATTGATTAAGATTATATCATATTTCCTCCTTGAAACACTTTAGTTGGTATCACAAATATTTTAATTGAATTAATTATTAATTAAGATCATCTATGATGAAGTAAATATATAGAGGTTAAAAAGTTATCATTAAAAAAATCAAAGTCCATATCTATTACTGGAAAGTAAAACTTGAGGTGATTGTGATTTTGGATGATTACACTGAATGATGGAAGATGATGTGTATTGAGAAATATTATAGAGTGTGAGATATTGAAAATTTATTAGTTATAAATATCTCATAAAGATATGAAATTATAGAATGTGTTAAAAAAATCATTTAAGAGGATCAATCTAAGGTCCCAAATGTTAAGATTTCAGTGTTTCAGTGGGAAAGATGAATTATTTTAGAACCAAAATAAATTCAAGATATTGAATTTATTTAATAGGTAAGTGTATCATAATCTTATATCCTTTTATAAAAATAATTAATTTAATTATTAAGGTGTAGACAGTGATTATTTAATGAAAAGAGTAAAGTAACTTAAATGGGGATACAATTGTATAGGCTTTAATGTTTTTAGTTTGTTTCATGAGTTGATAACAAGAGATTGGTTTAAAATATTTTAAACAAACCCTAAAAGATTAATTATGAGTTGTTATAACATGTTGTAATTTTTATAGATGACTTTGTTATCTAGATTCGTCTCTATTATTTTCTACTCTGATCAATGCAGACATAGACATAGAGTTAGTAAATAAATGACTCATTAATTTAAAAAAGTGATACCATCCTTCAATCAAGTGAATAAGGTTTTACTTTCAATGAAAATAAATATAAAGGGGAGAAAATGAAATTATAATCATGGATAAATCATGAAAATGAGTTTAACTATCCCATAATTTTGAACCTTTGTATTTATTGTCAATAATTTGGATACAAGATACATATTGAAATTAGGTTGATATGCGTATTGAAATGGGTATTGAGATTAAATCCAAATGGGAGATTATATATCCCATTGAATTATAATAAATAGTGTTGTATTTATTATTAATAATAGTAAATTCAATATATAATAACTTCAGTTGAAAGTTTTGGAATAATAGGTAATGAAATTAAAGAGTGCCATTAATGATGATATATTTAATGGAAAGGGAAATATTTAAGAACCTAATGAGAAGTAGTTTGAGGTATATCTTGGAGTTACCATGCGGTCTACTATTATTTATGTTTATATATATGCATTCTTGTATTAGATATTTATTTATATGTTGGAAATAATTATTGCAAAAGGGAATAAGTTTCTTCTTGTAAACATGATATATTTTTAAAAAGAGCATCTTATATATATCTAATTATTTTTGGACTAGACTTAGTTTGAATCAATGAAATGTGCTTATAGTTGATGTGATAAAATTCTAATATATGTTCCTATTGATTTTTTCTATAATCTATCAATTTGTTTATAATGCATGAAAACTGCTGTTGAAAGTTAAACTACACTTGTTTGATGTTAATGGAGTTAATTTGGACATTCTATAAAATTAATTCGGAAGATACACATATAGAACTTAAATAACTAATGAAATCATATGATAATCTTGATGGTAATTGAGGATGCACCATATTTAGAGGAGAATTACTTTAGAATGGGATAAAAATCTAAAAGTATAAGTTATAGAAGAAGATATATTGACATACTTATACATTTATAGAATATGAGTTGAGGATACATAATGAAGTGTATATATAAGATGATTTATTAAAAAGAATAAGTATTAATATGACATATTGAGTTTGAGTTAAATTGATAAAGGTATATAATTGTTCACAAAGAGGTTCTATGAATGTACTCTTCTAGAATTATATGTGTGGAACTAATTGATGAAAATAAAAATATTAGTTTAGAGAAGTATAATAACTCATAATAAAATATCATAGGTTTTATTTTGTCATATAATATTAAATAGGTTCTTTGTTAGAATAATTTAATGATTTTATGAGTGTGAAGAACTATGAAAAAGGCCTAAAGGAGAACAAAAGAAAAAAAATTACAGTTTTAAAGGTGAATCCAAAAACATAAAAGTGAATATGATTGGGGGGGCATAATAAATAGACAATTGAGGATAATCTTATAGAATCATGCTCTAGAAGGTAGGTCTTCAAGCTAAAGATGTAGAAGATGATTTATTGAGAAGTATGATGTTCAATACCATAAGTGGATGAAAAATTATGAGTTTAATGTTCTGGATGATATATAAAGATAATATATAATTCAAAATAAGTTTAGAAAGTATGGAATCATTAAACGAATTGAAGTGTAGAATATTTACTAATGTGGAGGACTAAATTTAGAAGCTACAAAGTTCTATAAGAATAATATTGAGTTAATATAGAAATTTTTTCAATATAATTTTCCTATTTCTAGAAATTTTGAAGTTGAAAATGAGTAGATTAGAAACTAAAGAATATTAGAAGATGAGAAGAGCAATAGTTGTAAGGATTTTTTGTATAGAAGAATCTTGAGATTACATAAGATAGAGTTCAGATAATGCATTGGATATATGGAAGAATGACTTTAGAAGATTAAGAGCTATGTAAAATTAAATTAAAAGATCCAAAGTCTATGTTAGAGTAACCTGGTGTTTTTAGAAGTATAATATTGAATCTATAGAAGAATGATTTATTGAGTTGAAAAAATAAATGTGATGATTCTGACCTATTCTTCATAAAGAAAATATCACATGTCATAAGTCATAATTGAAGTTAAGATTTGAGTAAGTGATGAAAGATATTGACTGAGAGTTGAATGAGATGAATTCTGGATCAATATGATTTTTTTAGAATAATTAAAGAAATAAGTTTGATAATTTATAAATAGATAAATTAAAGTTGAGAAATTTTCAAAAATACATGTTTCCATGTTTCATAGAGGTATTACTACTCTATTTAGTGGTATTAAAGGAGTAGATCTCATTCAAAGAGTTTAATTATGAAGAGAATAGACAAAGGAGATAGAGTGAATTTTACCTACATGTTCCAGAATATAATTAAGTCTAAATTTTAGGTTCTATAAGATCATTTTATGTTAAGGATGAGATTAGTATCACCTAAATGTTCTAGATGATCTACTTATTTGATGATAGAAGTAATATAACCAAATAATATCAAATATATATATGAGTAATCATAATAAGAGATGATCTATAAACCAAGGTATTCATAAGAAATGTTATTTTCAGAAGTTTATTTGATTCAGAAGTTATCTTCATCTTTTATAAATTTATACAGTTGAGGAAAAATAAATCTTGAGGTACTTTCATATTTTTAAGCTGGTCATTTTAAATATTGGGAGAACAAGGTTTGAATATATATTATTAATGTTAATTCACTGGCATTCAAAGACCTGCTATTAGTGAATAATATTTTACATTGAGATTCAAAGACATCTTGGATATTACTGAAGATATTGTTATTAGAGAGGATTTGATGAGCATTAGAGTCTTGAGGGATTCTAGTAAAGAACCCATTAGTAACTATCAGTAGGTAGCATTGGGTCAAGGATAATAACTTCTCGAGGTTTAATGATGATACCTTCCCACTTGATGTAGTTTTTGAGTTAATGATGATAAATTCTCACCCATTGTAATCACTTATACACATTACTGATAAAATACATGTCTCTAACTCAAATTGGACACAACAAGTACATACTTACCCACATTGGGGGTAAACCTTGTAAAAATAATGTGTTCTATGTTCTCTTTACTTTAAATATTACATGTAGTATATCTTTTATTCTTGAAAAGTATGAGATCCATTTATCATAATAGGTGTAGAGGGTTTAATAAATTAAAAATAATATTTCCGTAAAAAAATTGGCCACACTAGTTCACCCCTCCTCTCAATGTGACTACATGATCCTACTAGGAACCACCTGTGGTATCATAACACAAGTTATTCATTTTATTATATCTAAAAAAGTTTTAATAATTTTTCTTTGATTTATATGAAGTGTATATTTGAAGATGTTAGTGTGATTCCTCAAATATAGAAGAAGAAATATACCCCTTTCAATACTAACATGGATTTTACTTTAAATAAAATCTAAAAAATAGGAAGAAAAATAAATCTTAAAAATTAAGGAAGATAAATTCTTAAAAATAATAAAAAAATAGTGAAACTCTATTTTATGGTAATAAAAGTGGTAAGTTATCAGTAATATTTGTTAACAATCATCCTTTGTAAAATTTAGGGTCATAAAATGAAGTGTACAAGTCTATTAAACTAGTTGAAGAACTCTGCTCCAAAGTTAAGTATTATTTTAAGAAATTTCTTATTAAAAATTTTTCTTATATATATTTTAATTTATCAAATAACTATTTGATGAAAAAAACGGCTAGAAATGGATGGAGAAACCATGTAAAAATTAGTAATTAAGAAATTGAAAGAGTGAAAAACTATAACCTAAATTATCAAAGATAAATAGAAGACCACATTGATTTATAAGGAAAAACTAACCCTATTTGAATATTTATTTCAAATTACACTAATGATAATGAAAAGTGTAGAAATATACACGAGGAAGAGTTCCATTCATTAGAATAAACACACAAAACCTATATGAATATCAAATTTCCTATGTTCCAAATCAATGGAAAAGTATAAATGATATTGATAATTCTCTATAATAAATGAGTAAGATTCATATAGACCACATTGAGAAGATGAAAATATATTTTCAAAAAATAATTTTTTCAGTTAAGGTTAATAAAAATACCATCAACTTAAAGTGTCTTTATTTCGAGGTAAAGATAGGAAATCTAGGAGTAACACATGATAAGGATTCCCATGAAGCTAAAAGAAAATATTCTTACATGAAAGTTTCTAAAAATATTATTTCATAAAAGAACTAATTACAGTGGTAAAAATGGATTGAAATAATCTATGTATTAATCTATTGTAATATTATAGAAAAAGGTAGCCCTTACTATAAATTGTTTAGTGTGCACTAATAATGTTCCCATGTAAAATTCATATTATAATTTAAATTATAGATGTATATTGGTGGATAAAATTTATAATAAAACCATCACTTCATCAAAGGTGGATGAATAAATAACAGTAAATTTATTTTTCTAAAAATTTCTCAAAAGGAAGGTGTCTTTATAAAAAAACAAGGAACTAATTCTAGAAAAAATGTATCACAAAGGAAGGAAAATAGACTTTTATCTATTGTTAGAGCTGTAAAATTTTTGAAAACAAGGAAACTAAATTTTGTTATAACATATTAATTAATGAAAGATAAATAAGGCCTACATTAAGGGAAAGTAAAGGTGAATTTAATAAAAAATTTATTATGTTTAAGAAATATACATAAGAGAAGTAAATAAGTTTAATTGAAACATATTGGAATATATTGATAACTTTTATGAAATTTTTAATCAAAGTGGTCATTATGATTATGATTGGTGGTTTATAACTACCAAACATGATTCATATACTGTTAAAATAAGAATACCATAGAATTAAAGAAATTAAAGTAAGAATGATGTTATGTTCACCTTTGGGTATCACAAAAAGGTAAATGTTGAACAAAACAAACCTAAGAATAATGTTGTGAAATATTCCATATAAAATAATATATGCTTCTATTTTGGAAGGAAATACCACATCATGGATAGTTTCATACAATCTATGAACCTTAATGTTAAAGGAATAAAACTTGAATAATTAAATAAATCAATCTAAGAAATAAATAAAAGGATAGTTTATTAGAATAAATCTATAAAGAAGATTTTTTATTTCATAAGAGGTTTCCAAAGATGGGATACTCAAGAATTAATGATAAATCATGTGTAAAATTGAAGAAGGATGAGAAGGTTACTAAATAATTGATGATTATTTAGCCAGAATATTTAGAGTTATCAAGGAACATGGATTACAGAAATAATAATTAATTTTCCTTTTTTGGTGATGTGAAAATGTTAATCACACATAATAATAAAGTTGAAAAATTTAATAATACCATACTACGTATAGATGTTCATGTCTGTAAAATCAAAGGGGGTTCAAGTATGTAGAGTTATCATTATGATAGAGGTAAATTTAAAGGAGTTTCTGGGTTGATAATTATCTCTCAACCTTTATTTAATTAATAAGTAAAAGAGAAAACACATTATTACTCTATATGTTTTGTTTATTTATTGTGTATTTAATTGAAGGTTATGTGATTCCTAGGGATAAATTAAAGAGAACTGAAGATTTTTGAACACTTTATATATTGGGAAGATATCTATCATGGAGTTCTTTAGCTGATATCATATTTAATTCTTCCAAAACATCAATTTATATCACAAATAAATTCTTGGATTTCATTATTATAAAATATTATATATGATTATTTAAATGTATAGATGTTTGTAATTTATCATTCTAAAATAGAAAAAGTTCAGATCGACTATTGAAAATCTTCATCAGAGGGGATTATGACTCATAATTATTACTCTAGGTGATGAAAGAGGATGTATACATGGAATTGTTATGGAGTGTGTGTGGTTGAAGATCTTATAGATATAACTATCCTAAGATGATATGAAATTATATAAAGTGATGAAAATATGTTATTGAAGAGGGACAAGTTGAGATTTTTAACATTGAGATTTCATAAGTTTAGTGAGAAGGATAAATGATTCCAAAACTAGAATAATTTTTTGACATTGAAGTCATTAAATAGGTGTGTTTATCATATTCTTCTATCATTTTATGAAATTATTAAATTCAAATTATAAATGGTGATAAATTATTATTTAATGAAAAGGGAAAAGTAACTTGAATGGGGAGAAAGTTTTATTGGTTTGAATTTTTTTACTTTGTTTATTGAGTTGAATGTATAAGATTACTTGAAAATATTTTGAACAACCCTTAAAAGAAGAGTTAAAATTTTGTAACACATGTTGTAATTTTTATTGATAAATTTTATGTCAAGATTAATATCTCTCATTTTCTATATTAATATCTCATTTTAATTGATTAATTAATGGATCATTCCTTTAAGAAAAGTGATTCCATCATTATATCAAGTGATTTGGGTTTTACATTCAATGAAAAATAAATTAAAGGTGAGAAGATAAAATTAGATTCATGGTTTAATCATGAATATAAGGTTGACTATCCCTTACTCTTGAAATTTTTTTACTTATTGTCAATAATTGGGGAAGAGATTCATGTTGAATTTAGGTTAAGATAGATACTGAATTGGGTATTGAAAAAATAATACAAAGAGAGATATTAAAGATTCCAATTAATTGTGATGAATAGTGTTGTATTTATTGTCAATAATACTAAATTAAATATTTTTTTTAGTTTAGTTAAAGGAGTTGGATAAATTGGTAATGAGATTAATGATTACCATGAATGATGTTGTATTTCATTTTAATGGGAAGATTAAAGATCCCATTTAGAAGTTTTTGTAGAAAAATCCTAGAGTTACCATAATATTATTCATTATGTTTGTGAATAGAGATTCATTATTGTATTGAAGATATATTTCTATGTTAGTAATGAATATTGATAAAGGTAAAAAGATACTACTTAGAGATATATAAGTAATGTAGTTAGATTTTATATTTCCAATTATTGTTAATATGTTCTTAGTTTTAATCTATGAAAAGTATATATGGTCAATGAGAGAACTATAAATTACATGTTTTGGGTATTATTTGTGAGAATTAATCCTTTTGTTTATAAAGTGATAAAACTAATGTTGAAAGTTAAAATACACTTGGATAATGTTAAAGGTGTTTTTATGGACATTTTCTAAGTATAATATGAAATAAAAACATATGGAATTTATATCAAAAATATAAGAATATGTGTATCTAAAAGATAATTATGGATACACCATGTTTGAAAGTATAATACTTGAGAATGAGATGAAGATTGAAAAGATTCATTTTTGGAGGGAGACATGATAACATAATAATAAATTAGTTGAATATGATTTTTTTAATATAAAATATATTTTATCTAAAATATTCAGTATTACGAAGATGAAGTAAAAATAAGAAATATTGAGTTTCAGTTAAATTGGAAAAGGAATATGAAATATCACAAGGTATTTTTTGAAAAATACTATTACATATTTTAATAAGTGGAACCAATTGATGATAATTAAAATTTGGGTTTAAAGATATATGCAAATTTATAAAGTACAAACCCTTATTTTAAATTTTTACTTAATATTAAATAGGTTCCATGCTAAAATAATTTAAATAATTCATGAGTTTTAATAAAATTGATAAAGTCTTAAAGTGAAACAAAAGAAGAATAATATTTACAAGAAAGGTGAATATGAAAATATTAGAGTGTGTATGATATAGAGGTAAGAAACAATAGATGATTAATAATGATTTTTTAACATTATTCTCTAAGTGGTGATTTTGAAATATTAATAATTAGAAAAATAGTTCTTGAGAAAGATAATTTTGGAGGTTATAAGTGGAAGAAAAGGTAAAATGTTCATGTTTCAGATGATATTCAAAGATAAAATCCAATTAAAAATAAGTTAAGAAAGTCTAGAAGTAGGAGAAGAAGTGGAGTTTATAAGATTCACTGATGCGAAACACTAACTCTAAAATATTCAGAGTTCTAAAAGAATAATATGGAGTTATCATAGAAGTATTTTTAAGGTGATAATTTTACTATGTCCAAAAGTTTAGAAGAATAGTTTTAGAGGTTCAGAAATGGAATAAGATCTAAAGTTTACAAG
Organism: Viscum album; assembly: GCA_963277665.1. Lineage (NCBI taxonomy): Eukaryota > Viridiplantae > Streptophyta > Magnoliopsida > Santalales > Viscaceae > Viscum > Viscum album. The sequence continues at coordinate 450,423,625 of OY728160.1, forward strand.
ATCAAAAGTTATAAGGATGTGTTGTGTTGAACAAGATTGATATTCCATATGAAAATGTCCAGATGGTGTATTTGAGCTATGGAATAATAACTCCAAAAGCATAGGATCTATATTAGAGTAAGTTCAAATAGGTTTATCATAAGAATTAAAGAAGGAAAATACCTAATTGAGAAATCATAAAACTCAAGGTGATGAATTCTTAGAGGCCACACTGCCAAGTTTTTTATAGGTTTCAACACTATATGTTGGGTACAAAAGAAGGATATATAATTATGAGAGATTTTATGATGATGATGATGAGAGACTAATGAGATAAATAGGAACCAACCTATGGATTATAAAAGATAATTGAGTTAATAAAGGAAGCTAGATAACCAAGCTATATCTTCCATATATCTGAGGAATAGGAGCCAGAGATGATTTATAATCCAATGGATTCAGAAGCATGAGTAGTTTTAGAGGTTTATTTATTTCAAAAAAAATCTATTTGTTCTAAATATTCATAGAGTTTAGGAATAAAAAAAATTATATACTTTATTTTTATTTAGTTTGTCTTTTTGAAGATTTAGATAATCGGTACAAAGTGAATGTTATAGATTCTATTCACTATAAATCTAAAACCTACTATTGTGGAATAAGTTATTACATTATAGCTTAAAGACATATTATATCTTGCTGAAGATATTTTTCATTATTGAGGACACAATGATCATTAAAAACATTATGTATTATAGTATAAAGAACCTTTTTGGTTATATCTAACTATTAAGAGATATCATTGGGTCAAGAGTGATGCCTTCCCACATGATGCATGTGTTGAGTTAATAATGATACCCTTTGACCCATTATAATCACTTTTAAGAATAAATAATAAAATATACATATCTAAGTTTAACCAGACATAATAAGGACATAGTTACCAAAATTAGAGGTGAAACTTATAAAATTACCATGCGATGTACTCTCTTTACTTTATGGATTTCATGTGGTATGTTTTTATTAAATGAAAAGTAAGATATCCATTCATCCTAACAGATGTATTGATTTAAATGAATTAAATTAATAATTCTATTAAAAAAATTGTCCACACTGATCCACCACACTATATCATGATTATAATAATCCCCATAAGAAGAAGTTTGAATGATTATGATCCCCCAACACCTAATAATCAAACATTATTTATGTCCCATCAGACAGATGCATCTAGATCATTAGAAATATTTATTTAAGAATATTTTCATAGCTTCTTTGGATATTTTTATAGAGAGGAATAGCATATAACCCTTTGATGTGACAAATATTCCAAGGACATTATCACATTAATATTGTTAAAAAGGAAAAATCACTATGATATAAGAATAAATATATTCTAGTAATTGAAAGTAAAGAGTCAGTTGGTTTAAGAGAACTAAATCCAACAGACTCACACTTTCACTCGATCCAACTTCTAGAAACTTGTAACATGTAATCTTTGACATGATTTCCATACTTCTTACTAATATTTTCATTTATTCAATGGGTTAAACCACATTTTCTTCTATAGATACTCTGCTAATTGAAACTTCATCCATTTTAAGAAAAACAATTCAAGAGATGATATCCCTAAGTATATTCTTTTTCCCTCTATCATAACAATGATATATTGGATATTACCCTAGTCATAATATTATCAAAATTTACATTGTGATAATAATTTACATTATTGGTATAATTCAATGAACTAAAAAAAATTATTGAGTATTTATACCACTTATTTAGTTGCATCAGAAGATAAAACATACTCATTATTTGTAAAAATGTATATTATTGGATTCAGTGAGATTATCTTACTCATTTATATATCCATATTATGATGCTAGATCAAAATTAACTATAAAAAACTATTTTTATATACCCTTGATAAATATCATTGCTTGTTCTCTAAGTTCTAGGAACTTATCCCTCATACTTTCCAAAGTATTATTAGATAGTTTTGATTACTGCCTTATGTAGTTCTCATAGGTTTATTTGATATTTTACCTCTATTATTTCTGTATAACAAATATAAAATCCACATACATTTCATAAGTGATAGATCCCATTACATAAAAATATATAGTTTTACTTGTCATATTAATCTCTGTATATGACTAAACACATAACCTTGGATAGATTTTGTGCTATGTGTCATACGAAACAATTCTCTCTTAAATTATTCTATCTTGTATTTTTCAATACTATGTAAATGTATATACAATGAATTAATCTAAGAAACCCATTCATTGATCTTAGTATATCTTTTTTAAATAAAACTTAGGTCACTACTTCAATTCATTCTTGGAGAAATATATTTCCCAACTTAGTATTAACTAAATTTAAATAAAATATATATTTTCTATAGGATATCAACATATTTTACTTGGAAAACTATGGAACTCCCAATAACCACATATAAACACATGAAAAAATAATCACCCCATAATTCAAAGCCTTATTTAACCCAAAAATGGATCATTGTATCATTTATATAATAATCATCATAATTACTATATCAATATGAATTCAAATTGATTTCATTATCTATATTCGAGAAAAGGTTTCCATGCTATCACTTTTCTAACTGGTATTATACTTTTAACAAGGAATTTTTATTTATAGGTAATCTCTTTTACCGTCCATGCATAACTATCTACTAAATGCACATTTAGACTAAGTGTGCTTTACATTAGAATGAGATACTTCCTGTGTGTAGGCTTAATTTTTGTATATAGAATCCATTTGTGAGTTTATATTAATATAATAACTTTACCTTATTCCCATTTACTACTTTCTTGTAGGATAAATATTCAATATTCTTAATGAATAATATATATTTATATTTATATATATATATATACCCCCTAACTCAATGATCACAAAACCACCACCATTTGGTTTTATCTTTCCTATGTAGTATGACTCTTTGGAATAACTCCACCACTAATTTTCATGGAGTTTTTGTTTCTACACCAACTAATGTGAATCTTGAGTTTTGACTTTGTTGAACTCTATCCTACTCCCACCATCTAAAATATAAATATGATTCCCACTAATAAATTCACAATCATTGCCTTGAATAATTCTTTTCTATCATAGTAATAGTAATATCTTTAGTGATTTATCATAATTTACTAAGATGCAATTTTTTTTTCTTATTAAAAGTTTGTTTCTAAAAAAACATTAATAATGGTTTTAATAAAAAAAATATTATTTAGTGACATAATATATTTTTATTCATACTATAAATTATACTATGTATATTTTTCTTTATATTTGGTATATGTTTAAGTATTAATGATTCTATTTATAAATCATATATTGAAAGGAACAATGGGATATTTTCAAAAATTATAAGAAGTATAATTGATCCTCCTTTTGAAAACATCATTTATCTAATGTGTATGTAGTAATATGAGTTTAGGAATAACTCCACTCTGTATTTTAATGATCTATGAATTCTTGGTTAAGAAATTGTTCAGTTCAACCACCTAGAGCATATCTTATCTTTTACTAAACATATTCTCTACTTCACTTAATATTCCTCAAATCTCTTAAATTACTCTCATGAAGTAATCAAATTTACCTCTAGTCTCTACATATAATAGTTCACATGTATCTTTCTTGATTCATTCCAAAATCATTGTGGAATAATAACCTTTTAATTAAAAAAATTATCATCAAATATGATAATTAAGTATGACAATTACCTATGAATTTTAGATCCAAAGATACTAGATACCTTTCTAGGTATATTTTTGAAATTTAATTATAGTTTTGTTTGACCAAGAATTATCTTACCACATTTGGGTATTATTTGAGTCTCATATTTTACATTCATCATTATTTACAAATATTGGAAATCATTGATTCAATTATAATTAAAGTATTACTTAGGTATGGTGTACCATAACAAAATTCATTTTAAACTTGATAAAATGTATCATTGTGTGTGAAAATTGACATTGAGGTAAAGTTTTTGTAACACCAAATACAAAGCAATTAATTTATAAGAATATTTATATAAGTAAATATGATGTTGTGATCTTCTCTAGTGAGTCTAAGAGTCAAGATCCATCAGAAATTAAAGATTTACTTCAATCTTGTAATATTTTTTATCTTAATTGGTTCATGTATTCAGATAAAAATTTGTGAGTCACATATTATATTTTAATTCTTAATAAGAGAAAAATATATTTTAAATGAAATCATGACTATTAATAATGTATAATTTTATGGTTAATTCTTAAATTCATTTCAATTTCTCTTCTAATGGGATTTATTTTCCCATGTGAAGTAAATACCCTCTTGTTCATTTCTATACCTCTAAATATTTTTCCATTTTATTAGAAATTGTAATGGAACCAATGAATTTGATATTTTCATTAGTCTTTTAACATTTTCCTTCAAAATTTTATCCATAAGGACTAAGGAATGAAAATCCCACATATCATTATCAACTTGGAGGACCATAGTAAAAATATTCTTAAGTGGATTCTCGATAATTTTGATTTTATAATTTTAAATAAAAATGGATAATTTGGGTGGTAAGGAGGAAAGAATGGGATTTATGGATAATTACTTATCTATATTGAACCCTAAACTTTCTAATTGACTGATGTACTTTATCATCTTCAATATATGATCACTATATAGATATCCATCTTCTATTTTACACCTATACCATATGATGATGATATAATTTATCATTTTCCTCTCTCTCTCCCTCCCTCCCCTTATTAATTTAAAGATGAACCAACATGGTGTATCCATCCATATCCTTATATCGTAACATCAACTTACTGGACATATTTGATAACATGATGCATTGAATATATGATGTGGCCTCCATGTAGATATTATAGGCTTCCTTATCACCCTCACTCACTCCTTGAGGTTGTTTACAATAAATAGGGCATTCCATCACATAAAACATATTTTACCATGGTAGAACAATTCATGAGTGTTTATACCACTCTTAAAAATTTAAACATATGAGTGCATTCTCTCTATCAAAAAATTATGATAATGATTCTATGGTTTTACTTTCTATTATTCTATAGTAAATAAAATAGAAAATTGTATACGTTATCTTGATTATCGATTATGACATAATTAATATTTTAATTAACTTTCCCACTATTTTATCAAATCCTAATATCCCTCATTATTAGATTTGAAATACATTGTTTTTTTATATTTAAGTTCAACAGATACAAATTTCCTTTCTTATAACCTAGATAGAGACCTTATCAAATAAATTGGAGGTATTTAGGTAGTGTTTGGACCAATAGGTGAAATACCCTAAGAGGGGGTGAATTAGGGTATTACAGATTAAAACTACTACCCCTTAGGATCTTGTTTTGTCATTAAACAAAACACTCTTGTCTTCTTCTCCCATAAAAATGTATGGATAGAAATATGATTAGGTAAGGGACACAAAAATTTTACTTGGTTCACCCTCATTGGGATACGTCCAAGGAGCATACAATAATGATGACCCAATGTAACAAATACACTAAGGATCCCTGCCAAAATACAATGTTCAGGCCAGATCACTTTTATGCCCAGGTTCACTACCTTTACAAGGTTTAGGTCTAGCTCACTTCTTTCCCAAGGGTCACTCCCTGAGTCTCTTTCCCTAGCTCACTATCGGTGGAAAGGATCACATTCTTCCTCTTTCTTTTATCACTACTCTTAGAAGGGATTCACCTATAGTTTATAGACATGTAGGTCTTTTCATTATAACTAATGAATACATCCTCAGTTATAGATGGATTCTCTGTTGAAGTCCAACTTTAATCCACTTTATAAATCTTAGTTTACCATAGTTCACTGAGCAATCCATTTTATAACATTCTCAATACTCACTACCTTTGTGAATATCAACACTTTCTCGAAGCTCAACCCTTTCATGAATCTCAACCAGCCTTCACAAAGTAATCACCTTTCGTGAAGCTTGCTTATTTTTCTAAGATAAACTATACTTCACAAAGTTCAAAACTTTTGGTTGGTTTTTTATAGAATTTGAAAAATCTAGCACTTTCATGATGCTCAAATATTTTAGTTGGATTTTATATACTCCATGAACAACCTTTCTTCATGGTCTTTTTAGTAATAACTACCTTCATGAACCACCTTCATGAATCTAGAGCCTTAAGATCTTTGTTGAGTCTCACTACCTTTCTAAAGGTGGAAGATGCCTATTTTTAGTTGTTTCCACCGATTTTAGAATCTTACAACCATGACATCACCTTTTTCCGATGCTCTCACAATTTTTTATGATGCTCCCTCAATTTCCATGATCCAGGAAAATTTTCCATTCACGATTCTTTTTGTAATCATGGAGATCACCATAAAAACCTTTTCACCTTCATAATGTTCATTTTTTGATTCCCAATCATCATGAGACTCATGAATTTTCCATATTTTTATAAGGAATTAAAAGAAATCCAATTTTTAAGATTCTAGTCAACCTCTAAATTTTGGACCCCAAAAATTTGGCAAACACTGGGAAACGACGTAACCATGTGTAAAAAAAATTATACCGCATCTTGGGAATCCATTACTTTGTCTTTGATATTTTTCAATATATTGTTTCAACAATATCTCTAGAATCCATATCATACCTTGGAAACCCGCTTTTCAACAAACACAATCAACCTAAAAATGCTTCAATAAAACCATGAGGGTTTTTCCCAAAATATCTCCCTTTGGGTTTATTGATAACTATTTAAATTATAATACCTCAATAAAGATTATTCCATCTTCAAACACCATTCTATTCATGAGATTATGATATAAATCACCGATTTACTCCACACACACTCTAATCTTACATGATCCATGTTTGGCATGAGAAACAAGGGTATAATGAAAATTTCATTAATGAATCACTTCATTAAAAAACCTCTCAAATTTTTTCATCATGAAATATATTTTTCATGATATATAACCTTTTCTTTATCACCTTTAACATTGTCATATTTAATAATCCCCCTATCGTAGATTTAATACTCTACATATCTTACTACTCCACTTATCATCTTCTCCCCTATCTTGATTATGACATTTTCTCCCCTTTTATATCCACAATTTCTCCCCCTTTTTCAACAAACCCAAAGGTAACTTCATTATGTTATAAAATAGGGTAAATAATAGATATCATAAATCGGGGAAAAACACACCATACCTTAGGTATAGGGGGTCCCATATCCACACTTTTTCATGTGTGGGAACCCAATTGAACTCCAAGAGCCAGTTGATGTCGTTCAAATGATTATTTGGGTAAGGCCTTTGTCAAAATTTCTATAACCTGTAGTTATATAGGCACATAATCCAACTTCATAGGCCCTTGATCTACCTTCTATTTTATAAAATGATACATTATTTCAATGTGCTTTGTCCTTGAGTGATGTACTGGATTTTTGAAAAGATTTATATCACTTGAATTATCAAAATGGATTTCAATCAGAGATTCCACTTAAACTCCTATATCATTAAGCTGATATTTTATCCACAATAATTTAATGAACCCTTGATTATCCACAATATATTCAGATTATGTGGCGTTCAATGAAATAAACTCTTATTTCTTGTTCTTCTAAGAAATACATAAACTGAAAAGATATAATACACCACCAGATGTTGATTTTTTATCATCTGTTGAACTAACCCAATATGAATTTTTATATCCCAATAACTATAGATGATATTTTTTATAATATATAAAACTGAAATCCACTATTCCCTTAATATACTAAAGTATTATTTTCACGACAAGGATGTAGCTTTCTTTGGGATTTATTTGATACTGTGCTTCTTGGCATGTAGAAAAAATAATATCAGGGCTTGTCGTTATCAATTATAGTAGACTACCAATGATTTTCTTGTATTATGTGACACTAACTGCATTTCCTTCATCATCACATGACAGTTTTATCCAGGTATCTATTAGATTCATCATATCCTTGGAATTAACCATTAAAAATCATCTCAATACCTCCTTGGAATATTTATATTGATAAATTAATGTTCCATTCTTTCCTTGTGTTACCTATAAACCAATGAAAAAATTTCAGTTCACTAATCATTGTCATTTTGAACTCACTTTTCATGAATTTGAAAAACTGTCTACATTGAACTTCATCTTATTCACTAAATATTATTTCATTAACATAAACCAACACCATCATCCATTGATTATTTTCATTGTTGAAATAGATATTATAATCAACTCCACCACACTAGAAATTGAGCTTTTTAAAAACTGATATAGTATTGAATACCATGCTCTTGTTTCCTACTTCAACCCATAAAGTTCCTTTCTCCGCTGAAAAATTTAGTTCTCATATTAATGAATGAGAAAACCATCTGGATACTCAATATAAACCTCTTCTTCCAAAACCCCATTCATAAATTCTAACTTGACATCCATATGGAAAACTTTAAACTTACTTTTTACTGCTATGAACAAGAATAATCTGATTGTATCTAGCCTTGAAATAGGTAAAAATGATTAATCAATATCGATACCCTATATCTGGGAGTACACTTGGAACACTAGTCGTGATTTTTTTTGAATTACCGCACCTAATTAATTTATTTCTTTTGTGAAAGACCCATTTAGTCTGAATAAAATTCTTATATGTTGGCCTCGAAACAATATCTCATGTCTAATTATTCTCAATTTTGTCAATATATTTATTCATATCCCAAACCTCGTTCCATATCTCGCAGCTTCATCAAAACATTTAGGCTCTATCAGTGATAAGTATGTTTCTTTCTATAGATTTTTTATCCTTCTTATCTGAATCATCATTATTTGATCACCAATTATGTTATGTCTATCAATTTTGGATCTTCTCTTCAGTCATTGTGAAGATACTGAATTATGACCATCCTTTTAATTATCTTAATCTTCTTCTTAATCAACCTTTGGAATTAGAACATCCATTTATCTACTTATCCCTTCATCACTATCCTCGCAACACAAATCATGTATTTTTTGAAGATTCTACTCATTCTCTAATATGGCTATGTTAATTCTTTCGTCTACCTTTCTCATCTTCTTATTAAAGAATTTTTATTATTTTATTTTCTTTGAGTAGCCAAGAAAAATCCCCCCATCTCCACATGATTCAAACTTCCTACGTTTCTCCTTATTGAGAATGAAACACATACTTTTGAAGACTCAAAAGTACTTCAATGATGGCTTATTTCCATACCATAGCTCATTTTAAGTCTTTTATCATTTCAAACATATAAAACTCTATTTTATTTCCATACAAATTTCATCACTACTTATTTTCAAAACTTCTTTAGAAGTTATTTCTCAATGAGAATTGTTCTATACATGTTGTTGATAATTTGATTTCTTCTATAGACTACTCTATTCCATTGTGGAGTTCTTATTGCTGAAACTTGGTATATTATCCCATGTTTCTCAAGATAATCCTCCACTTGGATATTTTTAAACTTAGTTCCATTATCTTTTTGGATATTATGGATTGTTTGACCCAACATATTCTTAACATCCCTTTGAAAGGTTTTTATGCAACTGAACACCTCAGATTTTTTGGTAATGATTGAAAACCATGCCATTCTACAAAAATCATTAATGAAGAGAACATAATATCTCTTCCCATCAATATATCTTGTTGAAATTGGTCTGAACACATAAATATATACCAACTAAAACAATTTAGTTAACCTTTTTTCCTTTGCCTTATATGACTTTAGAATGATCTTACCCTATTGACAAGCATCACATGTATGAGTATGATGACATGATAACCTAGTAAGGTCATGAGAAACATTATATTTGACCAAATCTTCCAATTATGTTTGGATCAAATGACCAAGGCATTTATGCCATAACTTGTTTTCTTATTCCTTGGACAAAAAGCACATAAATTCTTCTGTACTTAAAAGGTAGAGATTCCATTTTGTATGATTTCCTTTCAAAATAAATGTCCTACCTTTTTCCTTGATGAAAAATAATTTCATGTAAAATATTATGGAATGTCTTGAGTCACAAAATTGACTTACAGTCATCAAGTTGTGACCGATACCCTCAACAATCAATACATCAACATGTCTCATGCCTTTTCCCCCAAACTTGTCTTTTCTTGGGCCAATAATTTTCATTCCTTCATCATTACCAAATATTACAACACCTTTCTTATCATACATGATTCCTATCACTAAATCCTTATTTCCGATCATATGTGAGGTGTATACACTAGAAATGATCCATATTCCAGTGATATCTGATGATTTAAAATCAATCTCTGCAACCACTTCATGTTCATCTGTTTTCTTTCTGATCTATGTTTCTGACTTCATAATTGATAAAAATTGATAATATTTATATTACTTGAAGTATAATATACCATAATAATCCTATATAGATACAAATGTATTTTTCATTTTCAACTCATTTTATTACACCTTTAAATACTTTTTATTACCATAGTCATCCTTCCTCGACACATTCCTCTACATTTTTGATGTTAAATATCTTTCCATGTGTATGATTCCTCTACACCGAAAATAGTGACCATTGAATGATGTTATTTAATATTTATTTCTGTATGGATTCCTCAGTTAGTGTTTCTCCCTTTGATACCTCTTGGTTATGGAACCAATATTTTTTGAGTGTCTCATATTTCCACAAAAATAACATCGCATGCAGGGTGCAATCCTATGTGTCACTAATGCACCACTGGTTTTCCCTTGGGTTATTTTAATCTTATGATTCTATTTTATACCCAAAGCAATCTTCCATATTGGATTGGGTGCTTATGGTTTGAATTCAACTGTTACTTCTTTCTATTTTCTATCAAGCCCCATACCAGCCTTATCATTTGTATTTGGTTGTTGATTTTGTTATGTTAGACCACTATGATCAAATATAATCTTTTATATTTCCTATGTGATCTTCTTTACCAATTTTTTACTAAGAGTAAATAGTTTTTCTTGATCCTTAACACTTCATCATAGACCGATGACTTCCTCTTCAAGTTCTTCAATACATTTGATTTGGTCTTTTCCCGTTTCAGCCAAACTATCAATTTCTCTTTTATGTTCTTCAATTTTGAGCTGGTACTCAACAACTTATCTAAAATATATCGCATTAAATACCACCATTTTTAAATTTATTCCTTCATCTCAGAGTTCTCCTAAACTTACATCTTCTCTTGAAAGAAGATTCTTCATTTTGAAGAAATTTCTATTAATTTTTTGTTGCCTATCACGTAGGATGAATACTTGTTCATGGGAATTTCAACTTCATCATCATCTTCTTATTGAAACTTCTTGGGGAACCTTGCTACAATATTTCCAACCTTTCCACATCAAAATCATGCAAGCATAAGTTTCCCTTTGAACTTTATTTTTCCTCTTTGGAGATTTGAGGAAAGGAATGACATCACCTCATCTGTATCTTCATCCTCTTATCCATCTTCAATGGTGAGATTATTCATGGCCTTGAAATATAACTCTTTGGAATTACCAATTTACACAACATCATTATCATCATTTACTATTTCATATGTGACAAGGTTACTATGAAAGTTATCTAATTTCATCTCCTTCATATCTTTATCTTCTAATATATAAACTTTTGAATCAAACTGAGGTGGAAGTTTTGTCAAGATACGCTTAAAAATATTTATATATTCAATAATTCCTCCAAGTCCATTATTGTATTCCACAAAAAACATTTACTATGTCAAAAAAAAGTATCAACATACTCATTTGGGTACATTTTGAGATCATCATACTTGTCCCATAGAACTTATAGCTTTGCTTATATGAATTTTGAGTCTCTCTCATAAATATTCACAACTTTTTCCACATAGTATGTGATGATTTACAAGAAATCAACTTTGTACATATTTCATTGGATATGGATCCCCCTAATTCATTGATTCCATTAGAGTCGACATCTAATTCCCTTCAATCAGTTTATAATAAAGAACCACTATCAATATTGGACCAAATTATGCACATCACTTCTGTAAAGAAATCCATTCCTAATGATCATAAGTAGTAATGCAACTGATTCTTCCATAATTGAAACTTGTTTTCATCGAAGATATGAATACCTTTGTGATTTATGACCACCATTTATTCTACTAAGAGAGAACTACTAAATTTAAACCTTTATCTCTGATACTAATTGTTAGGCCCACTAGGTCAAACACCCTGAGGGGGTGAATCAAGGTATGAAAGATTAAAACTAATTCCCCTTAAGATCTTGTTTTTTCATAAAAAAACACTCTTATATCCTTATCTAGTAAAAAATTATGGATATAAATAAAATCATGCATGGGAAAAAAATTACTTGGTTCACCCTCACTAGGATACATCCAAGGAGCATACAACAATGATGTGTTGATGTACCAAATTCACTAAGGCTCACTGCAAAAATACAATGTCTATGCTAGATCACATCTATGCCCAGGCTCACTAACATTACAAGGTTTAGGGTTATATCACTTCTTCCCCAAGGGTCACTTACTGAGTCTCTTTCTCTAGCTCACTACCAGTGTAAAGGATCACCTTCTTCCAATTTCTATTCTCCCTGCTATTGGAAAGGATTCATCCATAGTTTATGAACTTGTAGGTCCCTTAATTATTACTATTGAATACATCCTCAGTTATATATAGATACTTTATGGAATTACAGCTTTTATACACTTGATGAATCTCAGTTTACCATAGTTCACTTGGAAATCCCTTTTATAACTTTCAAAATTCTCAATTCCTTTGTAAAACTCATCCATTTTGTGAAGCTCAACCAACCTTCCCAAAGCAACCACCTTTCGTGAAACTCACTTCTTTTTCTAAGCTTAACTGGCCTTCACAAAGCTCACAACTTTAATTCTACTTTTTATAGCCTTTTCGAACTTCAATAGTTTCATGATGCTAAAATATTTTCGTTGGATTTCATTGCCTTCATGAACCACCTTTTTCAAAAACGTTTTCGCAAGAACTACCTTCACTAACCACCTTCACAAATCCAGATACTTAAGATCTTCATTGAGACTCACTACATTTCTAAAGGGGGTAGAGGCCTGTTTATAGGAATTTCCCCTAATTCTAGATGCTTCCAGTTATTTCATCACCTTTTCACAATTCTCCCACATTTTGTTCATGATACTCTTTCTATCGCCATGCTCTTTGAAAATTCACCATTCACGATGCATTTTATAATTGCAGAGATCACCATAAAAACCTTCAAACCTTTGTGAAAATACCTTTGTGAAGCCCAATATTTGTGAAACTCACACATTTTCCATTTTTTTATAAGGAATTCATGGAAATCCAATTTCCATGATGCTAGCCATCATCTAAATTTTAGACCCCCAAAAATTAACAAACACTGGGAAATGACATCACCTTTTGTATGAAATTTTCTGTACTACATCTAGGGAATCCATTCCTTTTCCTTGGGTCTTTTTTAAAATATAGTATCAATAATCTCTCTAGACTCCACAAAATACCTTGGAAACCTTCTTTTTCAACAAGAAAAATCAACCCAAAATGCTTCAATGGATCCTTGAGGTATTTTTTCCCAATAGGTAGGCTATATTATTTATAACTATATTAAATCACAACTCAATGACATGTTCTATGGACTCCCCAATTATAAAATACTAAACATAGATTTTTTAAAAACTTTCATCTAAGTTGAAACTACTCTTGATGCTAACTTGGTTAATATGATCTGATAAATTTATTATAATTCTATGATAATTTAAGTACCCTAATAAGGGCTAGGATGATATTTTTAACTATGGTTGTATTCTAACTCAAGTGATGTAAGATTTTTTGATGAATTAATTTTCTAAGTTGTATGATTTTGTTATCTAGTTCGTAAATATAATTTATTTTAATCTTGAAATGTTGTTTACTTTTATATGAAACATAAATAAATAATTTAACATTCCTAAAAAAATAATTAATGCATAAAATTTTCTAGTATAAGATATTATATTTTATCCTTTATATATTTTTAAATTAATTTATATGAGAACTTACATAATGAATTAACTATATTTGATAAAATATATCTTATACACTTTATTTCACTTATCTAAGAATGTCTGTTAGTTTATTTATAATATGTGATCACATTTAATCATCCAAATAAAACACCCACCACATAAATAAATAAATAACCATGCATTGAAAAAATAAAATAAATATGTGAATTGATCATGAGAATTATATATTGGTTGGTTTATTGAGTGGTGATAAACTAACCTAGACCCTTGGATAAATAATTCCTTAATCCTTAGCTTTCCTGGAGTTTCACCATTCATATTTATCCTATGTATCAATTTTTTTGCATTCATCTCTTCTCAAGTCTAGAAACATATCCTCTTATAGTAACCTTTAGCTCATAAGTTGGATTAATTGGAAATATTTTTTAAGTTATGTTTGGATGTTTTGAATGAGTTTCATGGATGTTTTAGTCATTTATTTATCTAGAATAAGAGTTATTAGAAAACTAAAAGGTCATATGGATTATAGCTCCCAAAGTTGTGTAGTGGTATTATGCATATAGATATGATAAAATGAAATATTCATCTCTAGAATGGTTTTTTTGGAAGTGTTTTGTGGATATAAATATTCATAGATTTAACCAAAAAAATAAATTCAAAGGAAACCACTAAAAGAGGTCATGGGAAAGTGCATGGGATAAAACATAATGGGAGAGACAACACATAGGTCGATGTGGCGGTAGCATGTGAAGCATAGGGAAATACCATGTGACTTTTTTAGACTTTATATAGGGGAAAATATATTATTAAAAAATAGCCTCTAAACTTTCAAACCAATGTGAGACTCATTTTTTAAGCACTTACTATTCATACACTTAAAAAATATACACGCACACACACACACACACTGATTAAGATAATGTTGATGGGTGTCTTCTTTAACCACAGAAGACCCTCATTTTATATGTTGGGAAGTAAAACATCTTGCATTCAAAGATTATATTGAGCCTTTTGTGACCATAACATGACCGCTATAGGTGTGATATGCTTTATAGGTTGAGCTGTGACATGGATAAGATATTTCATCTGTGTTTTTCTTTACATAAAAGGTTACATTGAGTGATTTCATTCCACAACATTCATGAAACCACATAGGATGTTTTCTATGTGAGTGAGAAAATATATTAAAGGGATTTAGAGTTTACATATACCATGTAGAACTTAAAACATAGGCATTTATATTCTATCTGGAATTGAGTTTCGTTTGTAAAGTGTTAAAGCTAATTTTATTTCATCCATTAGGATGAATCCAAGTGTAGTAGGTAGGTGGAAATGGATGGTGCACCACATTTTTAGGAGTATCTAAGGTAGTTTACTTCATTTTTAAAAACATTCGGCCACACCATTTAAAATTTCATGCCAAGATTGAGAAATAGAGAGTGTAGAAGAGATTTAATGACATAAGTAAAGTAAATCAATGTCCTCTATATTCATAAAATTAGATAATATCAATATGAATAAAGAAGAAGGTAAGGATCCATGAGTGAAATTTAGTCTGCATGAATGATGGTTCTATGTATAATGAATAAGTAGAAAGAATAAGGATGTTTTATGTGCTCATATATACATGGAGGATAGTTTAGAATAAACCTTAAAATAATTTTTAGTTGTAAGAAGACAAGTTATATGCATATTTTTTCAAAGAAGAGAGAGATCGTGTGATTTAGACTATGAAAATCATATTGGAGGAAAACATTCAATGTACAAAAAAGTGAAAAAAATAGGGAAAATATAATTGTGTAAAGAAGAAGATATGGTGAGTGTATATCATATAGTAATGAGCCAAGAAATTTTCATGAATACAGTAAGATACACAAGAATATTTATAATAACTAAATATTTCATATAGGTTTATTCAATGTTTTGGATCAAGTCGGTATAATGAAAAATAAAAAAAAATAAGAAGAATAAATACCATGTGATAAATTAATACATCCTTTTTGAAAGAAAAAATAAAAGAGATAAAATATGGATAATATTAAGACATCCGATTGAATCTATAAGAAGGAAAATAACTGAGAATTTGATTGCATTTATGACTTCGTGGATTTCAGTAAAAAAAATTGGGAATATTTTTTATGGTAGAAGAATTTTGAGAAAGATTCTTATCATTTATATATTTGGATTTATTATATAAAGTTTTTAATAAGATACTTCCTATCTTAGAATTATCTTCATCCAATATAAAGTTTTACTATAGTTGGAAGAAAGACATAAACTCAACTCTCATTTATAATTTATTGAGACCATATAACTTGAAGAAGAAAGGAAGTATATTGGGGTTTAGGGTGAGTTTATTATGAATTAAAGATGCATCTAGTTCAATTTTACCCTAATGAACATTAAGAGACACTAAAGTCTATAAATTAACTTTATCCTTCATAGAAGCAGTGTATGGAGTGAAGAAGAGGGAGTGTACCTTGGGTAAGGAGAAACTAAACCTGAAATAATGTAAAGGAAGTGCGCCTTGTGTGGAGTGACCTTGGACAAACCATTCTAATTCATATCACTAGTGATGCTTAGTGGATTTGGGGGCATTAATATATTATTGGTGTGTAGTCCTTTTATATAGACCTTTTTGGTGAACTAATTAAAATCTTATTGTTTCATTCTTACATTACTTTCCTACATGTCATTATTTGTTTAGTTAATTATATTATCAAGAATTATAGTTCGTGCAACAACCGAGACTTTTATGTGAAATATTTTGTTTTTATGTTATATAAATCATCAAAGAAATCTTTCACTACACACAACACTAGCTTGGATTGCTTTACAAGCAACCACGGCCTTCCTCGATAGCTTGTGTTGTACGCAATACCGAGTTTCACTAAACAATGATATGCTATTAAAATATTATTAAAACTAGCCGTTATGAATAGTAATAACCACTTTTTGAAATTTTATAAATTTTATTTTTCAAAATGGACTTCATTTTTGGATTCGGAATATCGAAATTAGCCTAGGGTGAAATTTTGGTATTTTTCTGAAAACTTTTAATTTTTGATGAATTGTGAAACCACTAAGTGGTAGTTAAAAAACTGAATTTTTCATAAAACTTAATTTTACCACTTCTGTGATTGGAATTTCGAAAATCTGAGAGACACGGTTGATGTCAGTAAGTAAAATTTGGTTCAATGAGATGAAAATAATTTTTTGGTGAATAGTAACTTTTTACTTTTTTTACCACGCTTAAAAGTAAATAGGGTAATTAAGGGTAAAAATGATATTATTATTACCCTAACATATGTCCTAATTCTATTGGACAAATTTAATTCGACCAAAAACAACTTTAGGAATAAAATATGACCATTTAGACCCACTTGGATTAGATTAGGACATTTATTATTAATTTATTTAAAGAAGGGTTAAAATAGTTAAAATCAAAGTTTAGTAAGTAAATCATTTTTAATATGGGGTTATACATAAGATAAATTCGACTATAAATATTAATTAGAAATATAAAACTATTTCCTACATAATGGTATTTTATTTGTAATTTTTATACATTAAATAATTTAATTTATTTATGACACAATGATGATGCAGTAATTATCTTATTAATGAAATATTGACATAATTGATGTTATAAATACCCAAATAAATGTAATTTGAGACTTTTTATGAATTAAACTAATTTTTTAGGTCAATATGACATGTTATTATTGATTTAAGTAACTTGGTTCGAACTAATCATTCTGTTATGATTTTCACAAAAATCAATTACTAAATAGTGTCAAAATTGACATAAAATAGTTTTTAAAACAAATATTATATTATTAATTGTTATTTTATTCCTAAAAATATAAGGTTCGGACAAATGACTTATATAAGGTTATATATTTTAATAATAAAT
Source organism: Viscum album (assembly GCA_963277665.1). Classification (NCBI taxonomy): domain Eukaryota; kingdom Viridiplantae; phylum Streptophyta; class Magnoliopsida; order Santalales; family Viscaceae; genus Viscum; species Viscum album. Next base: position 450,441,574 of record OY728160.1, read on the forward strand.
AACTTGGGGTTCGTTTGGCTTGATATAGTAAGTTTATTAACCTTATAGTGTAAGAAAACAAGAAGACACGGTAAAAGTTAAATTATCTAACTTAAAGTTAAATCTAACAGATAAGGTTAAAATTGATACCTAAACTTGTATAAATTCTATTGGATGAGATTATTTAGACCCCTACCCACATTATCTTTGAAATATATCAATTTGGAGCTATTAAAAACTGAATTTAAATTTATATTAAAATAATATTTTTAGTTATTCCAAAGGTGCCCCTCTCCTCCCTTATAAAAGGGCACCTCCTCCCCCTCTTCCTCACACCACTTTGAGCCTTAAAGCTCGGACAAACCCTGCCAATTTCTCCTCTCCACTTCCCTAGAAACATCCTAGAGGTTCTGGTCTTCTTAAAAGACCTATTTTAGTGCCCTAAAAGGAGGTCTCAAAGAAGCACTTCAAAGAAGAGGTAATGTTCGTTACCGATTCTTTCATCTTTATTTCTTCTTCCACTTCTTCTTCTTTAGTTGTTTCATTATGAAGTAATAACATCAGTATCACTCATATACTGATATGTTATTATAAGTATGAAACAACCCTATTTCACCATCTATCCATCCTACGGAAAAAGAAATCACCGCGCGTGCGTACGTACGGAATACCGTCTCCACGCCGTGGTGTAATCTATTATCCACCACCACCTTACTTGAATGGGTATAATGGTGTAAATAATGACTATATATGACTATTATAAAGTGATATTGATTCTGAAATAGTATACATACACTCCAATACAATTCCACGATCATAGGAACGATATCATCACTCGTGCGTACGTACGGAATACCGTCTCCATGATGTGATGCGACTCGTTCTACATGATATTCATTTCATAATGATTATATAAATGAATTGAATGAATGAATATGATATATATTACACTAATACCATTCTGGAAATGAGGTATCTATAACCTAAATATAAGAATAAGAATTTATTCGACAAAACACGCATAAGAACAAAAAGTAATAAACACCTGAATAACAAGTAGTAATGAAATATTACTAATAAGAAGCTAATAATATGACCATATATGATATCATAACAATAATTATGATTCTGGAATAAGTCAATAACATTATTTAAATCATTATACAGGAGGTTCGGACACTTACAAAGCAAATCGGACCTAAGGTAAGGGAAATATCACAATCTCATTTTTATCCGAGATTGTTTATACTTTGGTATTTACTGGGGTGTATTTTATCATCCACATCCATGTTCCCTCAATATGTAATATTGTTTCCATCCACTTACAATAGTTTAATTCCAATTTTACCCTTCAGTGAGTTTTTATTAAAAGATATTAAAGGAATCTTTTGTTGTTTTTTGTACGATGTACTTTTTGACTTTTCCAACAAAAGTACGAGAAGAATGTTTTTTTAACTTATACAGCATGAATGGATTTTTAAAACATTATTTCCAAGAAGCTTCCTTTACAAGTTTTCAAGCTTATTTTTAATCAACATCTTTTAGTTTAAAATTGTATGACATGTTAAGAAAGGAAAAATGTTTTTGAAATAAGGATATTTTCCTCAAGAATGAAGTTCAAGTGTTTTATCAAATTATTTTCCATCTAAGATAATATAAGGTTCTGTTTCTATCCCTATTTTTACATTTATTTGATTATGTTATGATTATGTTATGATGGCATGATGTTTAAGATTCCCATTTTTATTACATGGGTTATGCTATGATGTATGGTTTATGATTTTGTGGCACACATAATAATGGTATCATTATGAGATGGGTGGGACCTATATCTCCCTCCAATGCATTTGGTAAAGATTTTATATCTCATGAGATAGACATGGCTGGAACGGTAGGTTATACCGGTTCAGTGAAACAGGACTGAAACGAGGAGTGAACTCGGTTCAGAAATGGACTTTGTCCACTAAGATAGTCTTGGAAATGAGTCTTGACTAATAAGAAATTATTCTCTATTATTATGTGTGTATGCCACAAATTTTCATGTTTTAAGTTATGATTATTGGGATTCCATTTCACTACTATGATTTATCCCATGTTATGAAATTATGCTCTCTTTTGCAGGTTAAGATTTCCAAAAGTTATGTTCTTATGAATATGATGTGATTGATATTTCTTTTGTTTACCCTTACTGAGCATTTGAGCTCACCCTTTTATATGTTTTCTTTCCCCAGGTCAGGAAGAAGGTTATTAAGTAAGATATGCCAAAAGGGACTATAGATATGATGAAATAAATGGGAGACAGTGTAGATGATTTATGAACCAGTTGTTTTTGTTTCCCAGTTTCTAAAGACACTATACCTATACGGTCCTTTCGTGGTTTTGTAATATGTTGTAATAAGTATGATTCAATTTTGAATTATTAACAATGTATGTAAAGTATGGGTCGTTATAGTTGGTATAAGAGGAAAGGTATAGTCAACCTTTGGAAACTAGGATGTGAAAGCCTTAGTAAGAACCCTAAAAATAAGTCTAAGCATATAACACAATCTTAGTGTTTTAGAAATGGCCATGAATAACCTAGGATAAGACCTTAAGTGTGAAATTTTATTCTTGATTATGTGGTTTTCCTATTATAATTAGTGTTTCTCGCACTATTCTTCTTGGTTTTAGTAAATGGCTGGAACCCGAAGGAACCGTGTTAATGCGGAATGTGATGGGCAATGCAATGATTGTCCCCCTGAGCAACCAAACGTTATGGGAGCTGGAATGAAAAATATTGTAGCCATGCTCACACAACTTTCTCAAGCTATGAATCATGCAGGACTTCCAAACGAGCAAAGGAAGGAGAAACATTCTGTTGAATCCTTCATGATACAGCGTCCACCTTCATTCAGCGGGTCTACTGATCCATTAGTTACTGAACAATGGATTAGTACTACTGAAAAGATATTTTCAGTTCTTCAATGTTCTGAGCATGATAAATTCATCTTAGCAGTGTATCATTTGGAAGGTCATGTTGATCAATAGTGTAATCTTATTAAGAATATGAGGCAAAGGGATGAAATTGATTCCATGGAATGGGACGAGTTCAAGAACTTATTTTTCAATAAGTAATTCCCTCGTATTCTCCGAACAAAGATGGAGAAAGAGTTTCTTGAACTGAAGCAAAAGGATGATGAATCTGTTGGTACCTATGAAGAAAATTTTACAAGACTTGCAAGGTACGCTTCTGGTATTATTATCCAACCTGAGAGTAAGATCGATCGATTCTTTAGTGGCTTAAAACCAAGTCTTTGAAGGGCCTTAGCAATAAGGGACTTCAATAGCTACGAGGAAATCGTTCGATGTGCTCTCAAAGTTGAGATGGAGATTGGAGTAACCCATCAATCATATGGGTTTGATAAGAAGAAGAAAATGGAATTCAAAGGAAAATATAAAGAGCACACTGAAAAGAAGATGAGCTTTCCCTTATGCTCAAAGTGTGGAAAGAAACATGGAGGGATTTGTCTTAAAGGGACAAGTAAATGTTTCAAGTGTGGAAAGGAAGGTCATCGGGCATTTGAATGCCGCGATGATGGGAATAAGATGTCTAATGATGCAAACAAAGGAAGGGATACACATAATGAACCTAGTACACTTCAATGTTTCAAGTGCAAGGAGATGGGACATTATGCCAATAAATGCCCTAATCCAAGGGTTGATGATGATGGTCGACGTTAACAAACTCTTAAGTCTAAATACAAAGGAAAGTCACATGCAATTTCTATCAGCGTTGTGGAGTACGATAATGATGTGGTGAAAGGTACACATACCATCCACTCTAAAGTAGCAAATGTTTTATTTGATTCTGGATCCACCCACTCTTTTATTTCTGAAGAATTTTCTAAGGGTATCACCGTATTACCTCAACAATTATATGTTGAGTTAGCTGTGACAACACCTAATGGCACAACAGTCACATCAAAAGTTTCTAATTCTTCTCCGATCGAAGTTTGTGGGAAAGTGCTTCCTGCAAATCTTTTGATCCTTCCTATAGTGGAATTTGATGTGATTCTTGGCATGGATTGGCTTTATTTATATGGAGATCATATCAATTTCCAAATAAGGGAATTCACATTTCATATTCCATATCAATCTATGATCGTCTATCAATGCAAGGATGAACATAACCTTCCAGTGGAAATTCCTTCTACCTTATGGGTCTTGATTCCACTAAATGAAGGTTATTTATCTCAAATGGTTGGTGAGAAACTCACGATTAAGAATATGCCCATTGTACGGGAGTTTGATGATGTCTTTCCGGAGGAATTACCAGGTCTTCCACCAAATTGTGAAGTTGAGTTTTCAATAGAACTCGTATCGGGTGCTTTGCCTTTTTCAAAGACACCTTATAGAATGGCCCCAATTGAGTTACAGGAATTGAAGAAGCTACTCCAAGAGAATCTTGATAAGGGATTCATACGCCCTAGTGCATCACCTTGGGGAGCACCTATTCTATTTGTTAAGAAGAAAGATGGATCAATGAGACTCTGCATTGATTATCGAGAACTTAACAAGATCACTATCAAGAACAAATATCCTCTCCCACGCATTGATGACTTATTTGACCAACTATGAGGAGCTCAATACTTTTCCAAGATTGATCTTTGTTCAGGGTATCATCAATTAAGGTTCAAAAGGGAGGATATACCAAAGACGGCTTTCCATACAAGTTATGGACACTATGAATTTATAGTGATGCCATTTGGTCTTACTAATGCCCCTGCTATCTTCATGGATCTGATGAATAGAGTCTTTAGAGACTATCTTGATCAATTTGTGGTAGTCTTTATAGACGATATTCTTGTCTATTCAAAGAGCAACGAAGAACATGAAGATCACTTGAGAATTATATTGAAGACCCTGAGAAAGGAGAAGATTTGTGCCAAATTTACCAAGTGTGAATTTCAGCTTCAAAAAGTTTCATTTTTGGGTTACATAATCTCAAAAGAGGGGATATCTGTGGATTCAGCAAAAATAGAGGTTATCGAAAGATGGTCGAGACCAACAACAGTGACTGAGATCCGAAGTTTTCTTGGTTTGGCTGGATATTATCGACGTTTTTTGAAAGATTTTTCATGAATATCTAATCCACTCACCAAGTTGACTCGGAAAGGAGTTAAGTTTGTTTGGATGGAAGAATGTGAAGAGAATTTCAAGGAGTTGAAAAGAAGGTTATCCAGTGCACCTGTTCTCACACTGCCTTGTAGTGGAGAAAGGTTTGTGATCTATAGTGATGTATCCAAGAAGGGATTGGGGTGTGTTCTTATGAAAAATGATATGGTGATAGCTTATGCCTCACGACAGTTGAAAATCCATGAGAAAAATTACCCAACACATGATTTGGAGTTAGCTGCGGTAATCTTTTCATTAAAGATTTGGAGGCATTATCTTTATAGAGAAAGGTGTGACATTTATACTGATCATAAAAGTTTAAAGTATATTTTCACACAAAAGAAGCTGAATATGCATCAAAGAAGATGGTTGGAGATGATTAAGGATTATGACTGCTCAATCCATTACCACCCTGGGAAAGCAAACAAGGTGGCAGATGCATTAAGTCGACAAGACCATGCCAGTTTATCCATGATGAGGATCACAAAAGATCCAATATTTATGGATTTACAAAGGATGGATCTTAAAATTATAATGGAAGGGGAAAAATCTTATATTTCTCAAATGAATGTTCAAACATCTATACATGTGAAGATTAAAGAGGTATAGAAAGAAGATGTTGAGTTACAAAAGAAGGTGAGAAATGTTCCTGAATTCAACCTTGATTGTGATGGGATAATCAAGTTCAGGAATCGGGTTTGTGTTCCTCCCATCCCGGAATTAAAGAAGGAGATGCTGGATGAGGCTCATAGTTCTTCATTCTCTATTCATCCTGGAAGCACGAAGATGTATAGGGACTTGAAAGAGTACTTCTGGTGGGATGGCATGAAAAGAGATGTTGTTGAATATGTCTCTCGATGCTTGGTTTGTCAGCAAGTTAAAGCTGAGAGACAGAAGTCTAAGGGGATGTTACAACCATTACCCATACCCGAATGGAAATGGGAGAACATCACTATGGACTTTTTCACAGGACTTCCTAAAACATACAAAGGTAATAATGCTATCCGGGTCATAGTTGATCGTCTTACAAAGTCTTCACACTTCATCGCTATTAGAGAGGATTTCTCTCTGGATCAGCTTGCCAGGATATATGTGAAGGAAGTGGTAAGATTGCATGGAGCACCACTTTCTATTATATCTGACCGTGATCCAAGATTTACCTTGAAGTTCTGGCGAAGTCTTCAGCATACTCTGGATACAGAGTTGAGTTTCAGCATTGCTTATCATCCTCAGACAGATGGTCAGTCTGAGAGAACAATTCAAACTCTAGAAGATATGTTGAGAGCTTGCTCTATGGATTTCAAAGGTGGTTGGGATCAACACCTACAATTGGTGGAATTTTCTTATAATAATAGCTTTCACTCCAGTATTCAGATGGATCCTTATGAGGCTCTCTATGGAAAGAAATGCAGGACTCTAACTTACTAGGATGAAGTTGGGGAAAGAAAGCTATTAGGACCTGATCTTGTTGATTAAATGGCAGAAAAGGTCAGATCTATTCAACAACACATAAGAGCAGCTCAGATTCGATAGAAAAGTTATGCCGACAACTGAAGAAAAGACCTAGAGTTTGAAGTGGGTGATAAAGTGTTCTTACGAATATCTCCCTGGAAGAGAGTCATGAGATTTGGAAAGAAGGGGAAGTTGAGCCCTAGATATATCGGTCCTTTCGAAATACTGGATCGTGTCGGGAAGGTAGCTTACTGATTGGCACTTCCACCGAATCTCTCTCAAGTACACGATGTGTTCCATGTATCTCTCCTGAGAAAGTACACACCTGATCCTTCACATGTACTCAGCTCAGAAGTTGTACCGCTGGAGCAAGATCTTTCTTATGAAGAACAGCCGATAGAGATTCTGGATCATAGCGAAAAATTCCTACGAAACAAGACCACTCGCTTGGTGAAAGTTTTATGGAGGAACCCCCAATTAGAAGAAGCTACATGGTATCTTGAGGATATGATGAGGGAGAGGTATCCTCATCTATTTTTTACAAAGTGACGAATTTTGAGGGCGAAATTCATTTTAAGGGGGGTAGAATGTAACACCCGAGACTTTTATGTGAAATATTTTGTTTTTATGTTATATAAATCATCAAAGGAATATTTCACTACACACAACACTAGCTTGGCTTTCTTTACACGCAACCGCGGCCTTCCTCGATAGCTTTTGTCGTACGCAATACCGAGTTTCACTAAACAATGATATGCTATTAAAATATTATTAAAACTAGTCATTATGAATAGTAATAACTACTTTTTGAAATTTTGTAAATTTTATTTTTCAAAATGGACTTCATTTTTGGATTCGGAATATCGAAATTAGCCTAGGGTGAAATTTTGGTATTTTTCTGAAAACTTTTAATTTTTGATGAATAGTGAAACCACTAAGTGGTAGTTAAAAAACTAAATTTTTCATAAAACATAATTTTACCTCTTATGTGAGTGGAATTTATAAAATCCGAGACACACGGTTGATGTCATTAAGTAAAATGTGGTTCAATGAGATGAAAATAATTTTTTGGTGAATAGTAACTTTTTACTTTTTTTACCACGGTTAAAAGTAAATAGGATAATTAAGGATAAAAATGATATTATTATTACCCTAACACATGTCCTAATTCTATTGGAAAAGTTTAATTCGACCAAAAACAACCTTAGGAATACAATATGACCATTTAGGCCCACTTGGATTAGATTAGGACATTTATTATTAATTTATTTAAAGAAGGGTTAAAATAGTTAAAATCAAAGTTTAATAAGTAAATAATTTTTAATATGGGGTTATACATAATATAAATTGGACTATAAATATTCATTATAAATATAAAAAGATTTCCTACATAATGGTATTTTATTTGTAATTTTTAGACATTAAATAATTTAATTTATTTATGACACAATGATGATGCAGTAATTATCTTATTAATGAAATATTGACATAATTGATGTTATAAATACCCAAATAAATGTAATTTGAGACTTTTTATGAATTACACTAATTTTCTAGGTTAATATGAAATGTTAGTATTGATTTAAGTTACTTGGTTCGAACTAATCATTCTGTTATGATTTTCACAAAAATCAATTACTAAATAGTGTCAAAATTGACATAAAATAGTTTTTAAAAAAAATATTATATTATTATTTGTTATTTTATTCCTAAAAATCTAAGTTTCGGAAAAATGACTTAGATAATGTTATATATTTTAATAATAAACAATTTGGGGTTCTTTTGGCTTGATATAGTAAGTTTATTAACCTTATAGTGTAAGAAAACAAGAAGACACGGTAAAAGTTAAATTATCTAACTTAAAGTTAAATCTAAATGATAAGGTTAAAATTGGTACCTAAACTTGTCTAAATTCTATTGGATGAGAGTATTTCTACCCCTACCCACCTTATATTCGAAATATATCAATCCGGAGCTATTAAAAACCTAATTTGACTTTATAATAAAATAATATTTTTAGTTATTCCAAAAGTGCCCCTCTCCTCCCTTATAAAAGGGCACCTCCTCCCCCTCTTCCTCACACCACTTTGAGCCTTCAAGCTCGTCCAACCCCTGAAAATTTCTCCTCTCCACTTCCCTAGAAACATATTATAGGTTCTGGTCTTCTTCAAAGACCTATTTTAGTTCCCTAAAAGGAGGTCTCAAAGAAGCACTTCAAAGAAGAGGTAATGTCCGTTACCGATTCTTTCATCTTTATTTCTTCTTCCACCTATTCTTATTTAGTTTTTTCATTATTAAGTAATAACATCTGTATCAATCATATACTGATATGTTATTATAAGTATGAAACAACCCCATTTCACCATCTATCCATCCTACGGAAAAAGAAATCACTGCGCGTGCGTACGTACGGAATACCGTCTCCACGCCGTGGTGTAATCTATTTTCCACCACCACCTTACTTGAATGGGTATAATGGTGTAAATAATGACTATATATGACTATTATAAAGTGATATTTATTCTGAAATAGTATACATACACTCCAATACAATTCCACGATCATAGGAACGATATCATCACTCGTGCATACGTACGGAATACCGTCTCCACGATGTGATGCGACTCGTTCTACATGATATTCATTTCATAATGATTATATAAATGAATTGAATGAATGAATATGATATATATTACACTAATACCATTCTGGAAATGAGTTATCTATAACCTAAAGAGAAGAATAAGAATTTATTCGACAAAACACGCATAAGAACAAAAAGTAATAAACACTCGAATAACAAGTAGTAATGAAATATTACTAATAAGAAGCTAAGAATATGACCATATATGATATCATAACAATAAGTATGATTCTGGAATAAGTCAATAACATTATTTAAATCATTATACAGGAGGTTCAGACACTTACGAAGCAAATCGGACCTAAGGTAATGGAAATATCACAAATCTCATTTTTATCCGAGATTGTTTATACTTTGGTATTTACTGGGGTGTATTTTATCATCAACATCCATGTTCCCTCAATATGTAATATTGTTTCCATCCACTTACAATAGTTTAAATCCAATTTTACCCTTTGGTGAGTTTTTATTAAAAGATATGAAAGGAATCTTTTGTCGTTTTTCGTACGAGGTACTTTTTGACTTTTCTGACAAAAGTACAAGAAGAATGTTTTTTTTCACTTATACGGCATGAATGGATTTTTAAAACATTATTTCCAAGAATATTCCTTTACAAGTTTTCAAGATTATTTTTAATCAACATCTTTTAGTTTAAAATTGTATGACATGTTAAGAAAGGAAATTTTTTTTTAAATAAGGATATTTTCCTCAAGAATGGAGTTCAAGTGTTTTATCAAATTATTTTCCATCTAAGATAATATAAGGTTCTGTTTCTATCCCTATTTTTACGTTGATTTGATTATGTTATGATTATGTTATGATGGCATGATGTTTAAGATTCCCATTTTTATTACATGGGTTATGCTATGATGTATGGTTTATGATTTTGTGGCACACATAAGAATGGTATCATTATGAGATGGGTGGGACCTATATCTCCCTCCAATTCATTGGGTAAAGATTTTATATCTCATGAGTTAGACATTGCTCGAACGGTAGGTTATACCGGTTCAGTGAAACAGGACTGAAATGAGGAGTGAACTCGGTTCAGAAATGGACTTTGTCCACTAAAATAGTCTTGGAAATGAGTCTTGACTAATAAGAAATGATTCTCTATGATTATGTGTGTATGCCACAAAGTTTCATGTTTTAAGTTATGATTATTGCGATTACATTTCACTACTATGATTTATCCCATGTTATTAAATTATGCTCTCTTTTGCAGGTTAAGATTTCCAAAATTTATGTTCTTATGAATATGATGTGATTGATATTTCTTTTTTACCCTTACTGAGCATTTGAGCTCACCCTTTTGTATGTTTTCTTTCCCCAGGTCAGGAAGAAGGTTATTAAGTAAGATATTCCAAAACGGACTATAGATATGATGAAATAAATGGGAGACAGTGTAGACGCTTTATGAACCAGTTGTTTATGTTTCCCAGTTTCTAAAGACACTATACCTATACGGTCATTTTGTGGTTTTGTTATATGTTGTAATAAGTAAGCTTCAATTTTGAAGTATTAAAAATGTATGTAAAGTATGGGTCGTTATAGTTCGAATGCATTTCATACTCACATGAGAATAAGATCCTGAAAGATGATATAATGAGTTAAAGAAAATGTTTAATTTTGGTCACACCCTGATTCAACCCCCTCTTCGGGTGTCCTATAGTATAATATCACTATACGGGGAATCTTTAATTTAAAAATTTATACTCACATGAAAGTGAGGCATTCAGGGTTTATGGTTACAATAAATAATCCCTTTACATGTAGACCCATACAGAATAAATGAGAGGGGGATGATTTGTAGATCATAATATTTAATTTAATAATAATTATCACATGATAAAAATGCAATAAAAAATTAAATTATATAAATAAATCCAATACATATATAATTCAATCAAATCTCATGACTATTAACAACATAAAATGATAACCACACTTTGTGTTATTAGAATTAATTTTTAATCAATCTTTTTTTTATTTTTTTGTAAAACTTATATTTAAGATATTTTTAATTTAATTAATAATTTAATGATTTTTTCTATTATATTAAAGTCTATATAATTTATGGACATTGAATTTTTTTAATAATACCAATGATTATTATTAAATAAATTAAATTTATTTTTTTTAATTTAAAATATTTATGTATATTGCATGTACTTCGGAGGTAACATGACATGTAGTGATAATATAATATTAAATATAATTTCTGAAATTTAAAATATCACATTACACCCAAGTCATTCATCACACACTATATGACATGTAACTCCACAAGGCATGTTGTGACATATATGATGTGTTGTTCCATGCGGTCAAACCACACAATCTTCACAGTGTGTATGACTACACAATACTCCATTAATGTACACAATGTGTTCCATTGGGATACCCTATGTAAAACAAGGTGTGTAACCAATAGTTATGCATTGTGTTCTGGCAGTCAATATAAGGAGAGTAATTACATTGCATGTTGACCAACAAGACATGTCAAAAATCAATCGGTGCCTACCTGGTGTGGGGTGAAAAATGTCACATGACATATATTCTAGCTACACATTGTGTAGTCCATTTCATGCCATGTTTCTAGGATGGTTGTCAACAAATAGAGTGCAACGGTGCCACACATTTGAAAACAGGATGCACCATAATTTATGTAGTGTGTATTTTTTTGGATTACATGACATGCATCAACCACCTAAATATGATTTAATCCCTATCAACTTGCATGCCGACCTAGTTGTCAATATGTGGTATATAACAATGCCACTTATTGACCCACATGACCCATCGTGATTTATATGACATATACCTTTTATAGTGAAAAACTCATTACATGGTGTGTATTATGCCACTACATGTCATGTAATCATGTCATGCAACCAGGGGCCTTAGCTCCTCGAGATGGATTTTTTGAAAATTCTTCATCCATTTTTTGCCACAAAATTTTAGATTAAGGCATTTTCTAGACCATTGGAATTAGAATTAATATCTAAACAATAATACCAATAAACCAACATGTAAAATTGATTAATTAAATTATAAATAGTTATAAATTAAAATGTAACCACTTCAACACCACTTGAATTTTATCTCTTATTTTAATATTTGAATAACTTGAATAGATATTTATTTTACTCTATTATCTAAACTCATGAATAAAAAATATTATATTAATTACCTTATGAATAATTAAATAAGAGGAAAATTTTAACTCTCATATTCTAAAGTTTAATATATTATGATTGAATTTCTATAATCAACTTTTAAAAGAATGTATATTGTACCACAAACTAGGGAATATATTCATTATTAAATTTAAATTCAAAATAATTTAATGAGATCTTGGATACACATAGTGTGTGATACTTTATTCCCCTTTTTCAATGGAAATATATGAAATTACCTAAATTCCAAGATTAACATATTAAAAAATGTAGAGGAATCTAATGAGAAATAAGTTAATGTTAAAACTACAAAAACCTCTTTATGAACACTTATGTATAATATAATCACTTTATCTACCAATATTTCATCAAGAAAGATGCATACTTATGTCATCACTCTATCTACTCAATTTATATTTTTTTGAATTTACAAAATAAACTAGTCAATAAACTATCAAGGGAATGAATTTTTCAGAGAATTATATTTCAATTATTAGGATAGATATGTCTTATTCTATTAATATAGAAGGGGGAAATCCTTTCTTGACTTATTCAAAAAAATGATATATCACTTATAACACACCCAACATATATTACCACACTGTGATAATATGTGGTCATAGTTTTCATCCATACATTAAAGTATATGATTAATGATACACATTAATAATAATATCACATATAAATACTAGTACATAAACTCAAAAATAGGAATATATACTAGCACATAAAATATGCGAAATCCCAATTAGTGGTTATATCTTTATGAGCTATGATAGATCTGGTATTGTCAATATTTTTCATGATTATTTTAATGATTTAAACCCCACCAATTCACCAATTTGATATGATCAATATCATTTTAAAAATTTATAGATTTTTTGAGATTACAAGATAAAATTACTTAAATCAGGAAATCAAACTATTTTAAATATCTTTGGTATTTTGAGTATAATTTTTTCTATATTAGTCCAATTGTCAAAATTATTTTTTTCTTAGAACCCTCTATTCAATATTTTGGATGAAGCCGGTATAATGAAAAAAAATAAAACAACAAGAAGAAATACCATGTTCTAAATTGATACATCATGTTTGAAAGAAAAAATAAAAGATGGAAAATATAGAGAATATTAAGACATATAATTGAATCTATAAGAAGTAAAATAACATAGAATTTGTATTCATTTGTGACTCGGTGGATTTTAGTAAAAAAAATTGGAATATTTTTTATTATAGAAGAATTTTGAGAAAGATTCTTATCATTTATTTATATGGAGTTATTAGATAAACTATTTAAGAAGATACTTCCAATATTTGAATTATCTTCATATATGAGAAAGTGTTACTATTGTTAGAGGAAAGAAACAAACTCAACTCTCATTTATAATTTATTGATCCCATCTAAATTGAAGAAGAAAGGAATTATATTTGGGTTTACAGTGAGTTTATTATGAATTAAAGATGCATCGAGTTCAAGCTTACCATGATGATCTTAAAGAGACACTAAAGTCTATAAATTACATTTATCCTTCATAGAACCAATGCATGGAGTGAAGAAGAGGGAGTGTCACTTGGGTAAGGAGGGATTAAACCAGAAATCATGTAAAGGCGGGGTGCCTTGTGTGGAGTGACCATGGAAACACCATTTTAATTCATATCACTAGTGAATCTTAGTGTATTTTGGCACATCAATATATTATTGGTGTGTTATCCTTTGATATATAAATTTTTGGTGAACTAAGTAAAATTTTATTGTTTCTTTCTTACTTTACTTTCCAATATACCATTATTTTTTTGGGTAATTATACTATCAAGAATTACAAGTTGAACATACTTCCTACTGACATGGGAATAAGATCCTGAAGGATAATAAAATTTGTTAAAGAAAATTTTTAATTTGGTCCACACCCTAATTCACCCCCTCTCTGGGTATCTTATAGCATAACATCACTAGATGGGGAAACTATCATTTAAAAATTTATACTCACATGCAACTGCGAGGTATCGAGGGTTTAAGGTTACATTAAATAATCCCTTTACATAAAAACCCATACATAATAAATGAGATAGAGATTATTTTTAGATCATAATATTTAATTTAATAATAATCATCACATGATAAATAGTAAATAAATAGTTAAATTAAATAAATAAATCCAATACATACATAAGTCAGTCAAATATAATGATCATTCACAACATGAAATGATAACCACACTTTGTATTATTAGAATTCATTTTCAATCAATATATTTTTATATTTTTTTAAAGAAATTCTATTTAAGATATTTTCAATTGAATTAATAATTTAATTAAAAAATTAATAAATAACTTAATATTTTTTTCCATAATCTTAAAGTCTATATAATTTACGGTTATTGAATTTTTTTAAGAATACCAATGATTATTATTAAATAAATAAAATTTATTTATTTTTTAAAATTTAAAATGATTATGTGAATTTCATGTACTTTGGAGGTAACATGACATTTAGTGATAATATAATATTAAATCCAATTTCTAGAAATTTAAAATATCACATTACGCCCAAGTCATTCATCACACACTACCTAACATGTAACTCCACAAGGAATGTTGTGACATATATGATGTGTTGTTCTATATGGTCAAACCACATAGTCTTCATGGTGTATATGAATACATGATACACCATTAATGTACACAACACGTTCCATTAGAATACATTGTGTAGTACACAGTGTGTAACCAATAGTGACACATTGTGTGCTGGAAATCAATACAATGAGAGTAATTACATTGCATGTTGACCAACATGAAATGTTGAAAAGCACTCAATGTGTACCTGGTGTGGGGTGACACATGTCACATGACATATATTCTAGTTACACATTATGTAGTCCATTTGATTCCATGTTTCTAGGATGGTAGTCAACAAATAGAGTGTAATGGTGACACGTATTTAAAAACATGGTGCACCATAATTTATATGGTGTGTACTATTTTTGGGGTTACATGACATGTATTAACCATATAAATACTATTCAGTCCCTATCAACTCACGTATCGACCTGGCAGTCAATACACGATATATAACAGTGCCACGTATTGACCCACATGACCCATCATGATTTACATGACATGTACCTTTTATAGTGAAAATATCATTACATGGTGTGTATTATGACACTAGATGTCATGTTATCATGTCAAGAAACTAGGGGCCTTAGATCCTTTGGATATATTTTTTGAGAATTCTTCTTGCATTTTTTTCCACAAAATTTCAGATTAAGGAATTTTCTAGAGCATTGGAATCAGAATGAATATCTAAAAAATAATACAAATAAAACAATGTGTAAAATGGATTAATTAAATTATTAATAATTATAAACTAAAATGAGAAAAACTTAACACCACTTGAATTTTATCTCTTATTTTAATATTTGAATAAATTGAATAAATATTTATTTTACTCTATTATCTAAACTCATGAATAAATAAATATTATATTCATTACCTTATGAATAATTAAATAAGAGAAAAATTTCAAATATCATATTCTAAAGTTGAATATGTTTTTATTGAATTTGTATAATCAAGTTTTACTAGAATGTATATTATTCCACAAACTAGGGAATATATTCATTATTAAATTTAAATTCAATATAATTTAATGATATCTTGGATACAAATAGTATGTGATCATTTATTGCCCTTTCTTAGTGGAAATATATGAAATTATCTAAATTCCATGATCAGCATATTGAAAAACATAGAGGAACCTAATGAGAAATAAGTTAATGTTACAACTACAACAACCTCCTTATAAACACTTCTCTGTAATATAATCACTTTATCAACCAATATTTCATCAAGCATGATGCATACTTATGTAATCACAGTATATGATTGATTTAAATTTTATTGGATTTCTTAAATAAACTAGTCAATAAACTATCAAGGGAATGAATTTTTTAGATAAATTCAATTTCAATTAAATTTATAGAGATGTCTTCTTCCATTTATATAGAAGGGGAAAATTCTTTATTGACTTATTCAAAATAATTTTATGTCACTTATGACACACCCAACATATGTTACCAAACCATGATAATATTTTGTCAAAATTTTCATCCATACATTAAATTATATGATTCATGATACACATTAATAGTAATCTCCCATATAAATATTAATACACAAACTCAAAAATAATAACATCTAATAACACATAAAACTTGTGAAATCCTTATTAGTGGTTATATCCTTATGAGCTATGATAGATATGGTATTTTCAATATTTTTCATGAGTATTTAAATGATTTAAACCCCACTAATTTACCAATTTGATATGATATGTATCATTTTTTTATTCTATAGATTTTTTGTGCTTAAAAGAGAAAATTACATAAATATGGACATTAAAATATTTTCAATACCTTAGGTATTTTGAGTATAATTTTTTCTATATTAATCCAAATGTCGAAATTATTTTTTTCTTGGAACCCTTTATTCAATATTTTGGATAAAACCAATATAGTGAAAAATAGAAAAATTAATTAGAATAAATACCATGTTTTAAATTGATACATTAGTTTTTAAAGAAAAAAAATAAAAGAGAGAAAACATGGATAATATTGAGACATCTAATTGAATCTATAAGAAAAAAAATAACCAAGAATTTGTATGAATTTATGAATTGGTGGATTTTAGTAAAAAAAATTGGGAACATTTTTTATAGTAGTAGAATTTTGAGAATGAGTCTTATCATTTATATATCAGGAGTTATTAGATAAAGTTTTTAAAATGATACTTATAATCTTAGAATTATCTTCATCTAAGAGAAAGTGTTACTATAGTTGGAGAAAAATGCAAACTCAAATTTTATTTATAATTTATTGAGCCCATCCAACTTGAAGAAGAAAGGTGTTATATTGGGGTTCACAATTGGTTTATTATGAATTACAGATGCATCTAGTTCAAGATTACCATGATGATCTTAAAGAGACCTTAAAGTCTATAAATTAACTTTATCTTTCACAGAAGTAGTGCATGGAGGGAAGAAGAGGGAGTGTCCCTTGGGTAGGGATCAACTAAACCTGAAATCATGTAAAGGAAGTGTGCATTGTGTGGAGTGATCATGGACAAAACATTGTAATTCATATCACTTGTGAATATTAGTGGATTTTTTAACATTAATATATTATTGGTTTGTTCTCCTTTTATATAGACCTTTTTGGTGAACTAAGTAAAATAGTATTGTTTCATTCTTACCTTACTTTCCTATATATATAATTATTTGTTTGGGTAATTATATTATCAAGAATTATTGGTTGAACACAGTTCCTACTCACCTAATAATAATATCCTAAAATGTAATAAAATGAGTTAAAAGAAAATGTTTAATTTGGGCCACACCCTGATTCACCCCCCTCTTTGGGTGTCATGTAGTACAAAATCACTAGATGGGGAATCTATCATTTACAAATGTATACTCACGTGGAAGTGAGAGGTATTGAGGGTTTATGGTTACATTAAATAATTCCTTTACATGTAGATTCATACATAATAAATGAAAGTGGGGTGACTTTCAGATCACAATATTTAATTTAATAATAATTATCACATGATAACCAGGAAATAAAAAATTAAATTAAATAAATAAATCCACTACATACATAAGTTAGTCAAATCTCATGACTATTCACAACATGAAATGATAACCACACTTTGTATTATTATCATTCATTTTCAATCAATATATTTTTTTATTTTTTTGAAAAACTTCTATTTAAGATATTTTGAATTGAATTAATAATTTAATTAACAAATTAATAAATAAATTAATAATTTTTTCCATTATCATAAAGTTTATATAATTTATGATCTTTGAGTTTGTTTTTAAAATCCCAATGATTATTATTAAATAAATTAAATTTATTTTTTTAATTTAAAATAATTATGTACATTTCATGTATTTGAAATTTAAAATATCTCATTATGCCCAATTCATTAATCACACGCTACATGACATGTAACTCCACAGGTCATGTTGTGACATATGTGATGTGTTGTTCCATGTGGTCAAACCACACAGTCTTCATGGTGTGTATGAATACACGATACACCATTAATGTACACAATGCATTCCATTGGAATACCCTATGTAGTACACAATGTGTAACCAATAGTTACACATTGTGTGATGGCAGTCAATACTAAGAGAGTAATTACATTGCATGTTGACCAATAAGACATGTCAAAAATCACTCAGTGTGTACCTGGTGTGGGGTGACACATGTCACATGACATATTTTCTATGGTAGTAAACAAATAGAGTGTAATAGAACCACATATTTAAAAACATGATGCACTATAATTTATGTAGTGTGTACTTTTTTGGGGTTACATGACATGCATTAACCATCTAAATACTATTTAGTTCCTATCAACTCATGTACCAACCTGGCAGTCAATAAAAAGTATATAATAATTCCACGTATTGATTTTCATGACCCATCATGATTTACATGATGTGTACCTTTTATATTAAACAACTCATTACATGGTGTGTATTATACCACTACATGTAATGTAATCATGTCATGCAACCGGGGACCTTAGCTCCTCCGTATGGATTTTTTTAGAATTCTTCATGAATTTTTGGCCACATAATTTTAGATTAAAGAATTTTCTAGACCATTACAATCAGAATGAATATCTAAACAATAATACTAATAAACCAGTGTGTAAAATCGATTAATTAAATTATAAATAATTATAAATTAAAATGAGACCACTTTAACAGCACTTGAATTTTATTTCTTATTTTAATATTTCAATAACTTGAATAAATATTTATTTTACTCTATTATATAAACTCATAAATAAATAAATATTATATTCATTACCTTATGAATAATTAAATAAGAGGAAAAATTCAACTCTCATTTTATAAAGTTGAATATGTTGCGATTGAATTTATATAATCAACTTTTACTAGAATATATATTATTCTATAAACCAAGGAATATATTCATTCTTAAATTTATATTTAATATAATTTAATGAGATATTGGATATACATAGTGTGAGATCCCTTATTCCTCTTTCTCAATGGAAATATATGAAATTACCTAAATTCCAAGATCAATATATTGAAAAACCTAGAGGAACCCAATGAAAAAAAGTTAATGTTACAACTACAAAAAACCTCATTATGAACACTTCTCTGTAATATAATAACTTTATCAACCAATATTTCATCAATAAGGATGCATAATTATGTCATAACCCTATCTGATAGATTTATATTTTATTGAATTTCTAAAATAAATAAGTCAACAAACTATCAAGGTAATGATTTTTTTAGAAAATTATATCTTAATTAAAGGGACAGAGATGTATTCTTCCATTAATATAGAAGGGGAAATCCTTTCTTGACTTATTCAAAATAATTCTATATCACTTATGAAACACCCAATATATGTTATCTCACCATGAAAATATTTTGTCACAATTTTCATCCATACATTAAAGTATAAGATTCATGATACACATTAATGAGTATCTCACATATAAAGACTAATACACAACCTCAAAAATAAGAATATCTAATAACACATAAAAATTGTGAAATCCCTATTAGTGGTTATATCATTATGAGCTATGATATATTTGGTATTTTCAGTATCTTTCATGAGTATTTAAATGATTTAAACCCCACAAATATTCCAATTTGTTATTATCTGTATCATTTTTTTATTTTACATATTTTATGATCTTAAAAGAGAAAATTACTTAAATATAGAAATCAAATTGTTTTCAATATCTTCGTTATTTTGAGTTTAATTTTTTCTATATTAATCCAATTGTCAAAATTATTTTTTTCTTGGAACCATTTATTAATGGAATTAAATTTATCCAACTGGTAAATGAGATTAATTAACCATTTTAATTCCCAAAAAAAAATTCAAATTGGAAAATAAATTTTCAAATAGAATTGAAACTCCATTAGTAAAAGAGGTATAACTTGAACTGAATGTATTAAAATGAGGTGATACTACCAGTAAAATAAAGGAAACTAGAACACTCACTTCCATGTTAAATACCATGAATTAATTAAGTCATTTTGATGTTTATTGGTCATGTAAAATTGGAGGAAGTTAAAGAGTCACTTCTAATATAAAATAGTCACTTTAGTAATTAGGGTATAATTTTTTCACCATATGTCAAATTTTACAAAAATATTGTAAAGAGAAATAAAAGGAGTATGATAAAAACATTTATGAAGAAACTTTGTGGATATTATATTATAAAGAGGCCCACAGCCAATCCAACATTCAAAGGATAGATTCTAGACAACACATTTTCTTCCCCCTTTTCATATATATTCTCATCTCAAATTATTTTCAATGGATCATTAGATAAAAGAAGAGGGATGTTATAGAGAATATATTATAGAGAATAGGAGTTTAATTTTAGATAATCAGGACATGAAGGTATAAAATCTATGTGGATGTGGGCAGTGAAGATCTGAGGGCATTTACCTTGTTGATTTTGTGCTTTTCATTGTAAACTCTATCATTTTGAATTATTCTAGAAACTATTTTCTTGATATAAGGAGGTATCTTTAATTATTGGTTGAATTTTCTCCTAAATTATTATATATTTATTTTCATCTTATTAAATTAAAGTGTTTACTGTCATTGGTTTAATTTCTTTAGGGAATTCTCGCCTTTGAGCATGATGAGTTTAATCTATTTTGGTTTCTTAGAGGTCTTCGGGTAATCAGATCACTTTAATAAAGGGATTTACACCCATATTTGTGGAATTAATATGGTACATAGTTAATTTTGGTGTTTAATTTGATGTATTTATGTTTAAAATGGATAATTTAATTGGAATCAATTTTTATATAATGATAAATGGATTATCTGAGGTTTAACGCTATTCTACTGCTGCTACCTTTAGCTTAATTTTTTTACTTCGGTTTTCTTCTGATTTCTAATTAGTAACATGGATTTATTATCATAATATGATTTTTATATTAACCAAATTTATTTATAACCTTTCAAATCCCCAATTTTTACTCTAACATTGACAAAAAAATTAACAAAGTGACATTTTGATATATTAGTCTGCAACCTCCTCGCGAGACAACTCGGTGGTCACCATTGTGCTACATTTATAAGGAGAATTTATTGATTGAGGTAATTAAGTTAAGAAACCTTCAATAAATTTTGAATCATTTATTTGTATTTTTTCTAATTTTGTTTGTATTTTTTTAATTTTTATGATTTTAACCACTAATCTAAAGTCTTTAAAAAATAAAAAATAGATTTTAACTATGAATAATCCTATTCTTGGCCTAATTATAAAAAATATAAGGAGTCTATTAATAAAGAATTTTTAAAATCCCAATTTCAATAAAATTATTTCATGATTCAAGAAACTAATTTCTTGATCCAATAAAAAGATTTGGTGATTCGACAAAATATTCAATAATAAAGAAAACAAATTTAATTTCCTACAAATGATTTAAAAGAATTGAATGAATTAGAATCTCAAAAAGAGATAAAATAAAATTAAAATATTTCCCCACATACTTTTGATATTGAATAAGATTTTATGGATGATTTGAGTGATGAATTTGACATTTCTTTTTAAATTTTAGATTTAAAGAAGAACACTAACCTTCACTTTCCTATTGATTTGATTAAAGGAAATAAAAATGATTTGGAAAAGTATTCGACTAATTTTTCTGAAAATGAAATTTAATGTGACATACCTTGTTTTGAGATGAAAATTCAAAACCTTTGTATCAAAATTTTTCTAAAGAGGATTAAAACATGATCAATTCATTTTTGAAGAGAATTTAAAGGAATATGATATGTTACCTACTTTCAGTAGAACTACTGTCCACTACTATAAAAACTAAAATTGATGAGTATGAACCATTTGATTTTGGAAATACTGAAAAATATTTCAATTTTTTTATAATTAGAAATATGATCATAATAAAATTATTTCTAAGCTTGAAAAAATGTAATTTATTTAAAATAGAATTGGTGGATGAGAAAACATAGGGATAAGTCTCAATTTATAAACCACTTTTCCAGTTAATTTTAAGAATAAATTATTAAATATTTCTCCCTCTTCATATTTAGTGCCCATTTCTTCAGAGGGGACTAATTTTTCAGATGAATAGGAGGAAAAGGATAAAATTAAAGAAATAATGGTTTTCCCAATTGAAGAGTACACTAGTACACTTAATAATGGAAATACAGAGTTGATTCTCAAAGAAGAAACCATTTTTGATGCTAAACCTAAATATGAATCGCATCCTGGTATTATATTTCAATAACCAATGGGGTTTTTTGTGAGGTTAAACTGTTGTGAAGTTGACCTTATATTTTTTTCCCTCTTCCATTAATTTATTGTAACATCAAAAGCATGTAAGGTAACATAAATAAATATTTTTTTGAGTTTATATAAATTTTTTAATATAAATAATATTGGAGAAAAATAATTTTGTTGGTTCATGAGGAAGAAATCACACCCACCTTCATATTGAGGATGATCTACTGTAACTACCTCACTAGGGGTAGTGAAATCATATCACCCACTTGGTGGTTCAAACCAAGGCCTCTGTCCTTAATATTTGTTTTTTATTTTTCATTCCTTTATTTCAAAAAAAATTGATGCTTTTTTTTATTTTTGTTTTTGTTATATGTTTCTGAGTTACATTTTCTAGGTGTCTATCTCAAGGTTGTTGTTTCTCATTAAAAAAAATATTGTTTCTTTCCTTACCACTTGTTTTTATCATGTATTATCTTCTTGATTTTCACTTCTCGATATAACATACACAAAATGATGAAATTGTACAAAATAAGTGTGTGGGTAGGATCATCTTTGGTAGCTTAGGATTTTGTGTGTTTTCTTTTCAAATTTATGTTTTCATTTTTTCTTTTAAATTTTTTGTATTTATTCAATTTTCTAAAAAAAATATTGTGTGATTAAAATTAATTATCTTTATGAATTGAAGATTTTGTTAATAAAATTAAAAAACTTGATTCATGGAACTAAAATTAAATGATTACTGAAATGTGTTGTTTTCTAGACTCAAATTTCATTAATTCATAAAGAACCATTGATTTATGAATTCCATTACATGAATGTTATCTAATGTATAAAATCACTTTCCCATGGGGATTTTAAACCATTTTTTCATATTCTTCACAATAAACCCACCTCTCGAGTGAACCAAATAATTCTTATTTTAACCATAAAATTCCATGTTTCTTTGAAAACATATAATCTTTAAAGAACATGTGTTTAAAACGATTCTGGTAATTTATTGTGATTGAAATCCCCCTTTTCAAAGAATCATTTTTATTATGGACCACCATATACATTTTATCCTTGTTATCCCATAGTATCCATGCACTTCTTGTTAGTTAGCCTCATTACTAGTCAATTTTATCTATCCTACCTTCTCTTGAAGTATATTGCATGATTTTAGTAAAGATTATGTTTGGGGGAATCCGTTCTGTGGTGTGATATATCATTTAGTGCTATATTTCACTATTGAAAATTTAATCCATACCAATAATTTTAAACCATTGGTATAGCCCCGGAAACTATTGGTATATCCTATAACAATATTTCTTTAGACCGTTGGTATGCTTGGTGTGGGTATAACCCTATACTAATAGTTTTCATAAAACTATTTTATAGGTTGTTTGGAATTACCCTATTTTAACGGTTTCTTGAAACCATTGGTAAATATTATGGGAAAAGTTATATACCAATTGTTTTGAGAAAACTTTTGGTATATATGTATACCAATGGTGCATGAGCTATGGGTATAACATGATATACAATAGAAATATATACCAATGGTTTACAAAACCATTGGTATACACACTTATCCATAACAACCATAGCAATTGAATCTAACAGCACTACTAGAACTTGTAAACAAAAAAATAACACAGTGCACATTTAATGAAATACAAATATTATATATTTAGAATTTAACCAACTGATTATGAATGTTTTTAAAACCATTTAAAATACTGAAACATATATATATAATCCACACAATAAATCAATTTTAGTCATTAAACATCATACACACATGTATCTTTATTGAAAACTAAAAAAGGAGGGGATCAATATCTCCCTCATCACCACTAGTCAAATCATAATCATCACTAATATCCTTATCAGCATAATCACCAAGTGAAATAGCATATTCATCTTCAACATCATCATCGCCATCATCATCACTAGTAGTATCATCACCTTGACCACCACTAGGACCCTCATTTACATCACTCAATGCATTATATAAATAGAAAATTTTTATATACATTAATAAAAAACATTAACAACCTCTGATGAAAGTGACAGACGTATTACTATCAAAGCTTTTAAGAAATGTTAGGTGACTAGTTTACCTCCTTCACGATCCTATATATCTATTTTTCCCCTCACCTTCTTTTGAATGAGAATTTTTTATCTCGATGGTGTGAGAGCATTGAGAGGCTCTCGATGAGTGCTAATACCTAGTGGGGATGATTCTTTTTTTGGGTCGATATCATACTTTCCCATGGTTCTCCTCACCTAATATCCGTCTCAAATGATCATTTAGCTTAAATTTATCATCTTATTTCTCATTGAGGGCCTCCAGGGAATATTTTTTAAAATATAAATATTTAATTGTGAATTAAAAATAAAAATTTGAAATATAAAAAAAAAGATTACAATATTCTCTTGTGTATGTGCATTTACTACACTTCCATCCTTTTCTCATCCTACTTGAGAAAAATAATTTTGCTTGAGGAACATAGACTTTGATGCCCAATATTGATTGATTCAAATGAAATTTATTACTATAATAGTACATTATTGAATAATATGAAATTGATAAATAAAATAAAAACAAATTTGATTGTAAAGGCATGTGATATTGACTATCTACTCACATAAACTTAAAACATGTCCACATTAGATTAAATTATAGTTGTGAGTCACTATGTGATATTAGCTTCAATTCTGACATTAGATTAATCTATACGGGAATGAATCAACATGTGATTAAGTGAAATTAAATCTCAAATGGGAATCATGGTTATGGTGGAAGAAATGTTAAATTAAAAATATAGTGATCATCTCATTTTAATGTAACTAATTTAAGCTACATAGGATTTCAACACAACCTAGAACAAATTAAAATTTTATAAATTGAAGAAATACATAAATTGAAGAAATACATAAAATAAAGAGGTATCTAACTAGATCATATGCTATAAATCATAAATGAAAGCTGGATCATTTAACTAAATAGTCTCTATCCATTAATTTTTTCCAATTATGAACTAACTAGATCATATTCTTAATTCACAATAGAAAACCATACTAATTAGTTTTATTGTATCTAACCATCAATATCCATACTACTGTTAAACTTTACACAATTATATATAAACCACATATCATTTAGTACTTTCAGTACTTTTTTAGAATTTATAATGAAAATTTTAATATGTAAATGATATAATACCATGATAGAGTACAATTTAATTATTTTTCCATTATCATTTGTTGGATTCCACATTTTCATTTGATAAGGATATGTTGTTTCAATACTCTCTTTTCAGTATTAGGTGATGTTGTGTTTGATAGATTATTTTGGTTTGGTGGTTGTAAAGGAACTATTTATAGTCTTGATACATGGTTCTTTATATTTGGATATAGACTAGATGGATTGAGCTAGTTAATGATTTTTTTGGAAATTATTGTAGGTATAAAAATAATTTTATATTAATATGCATGAAATCTGTTGAAGGATGTTCAAATTATGGATTATTCATATTGACATGGAAACTAAAATAACTATGTTCATTTTTTTGGTCTCCATGTGGATGAGGGGTAGAAAATATATCTAGGGTGCTAGAAATTTTATATGTAGTCTATTTGTTCTGCATGGTGGGTCTATCTATTGCTACAAGATTTTGATAGGAGTTATTATAGTTTTTCTAGGGATCTTTTCTCGTGATTGTGTTTCCTATGGGAGATTAATCCCCATTATCTTGTAGGCAGACAAGATGCTATAGTTTGGTCTAGAAATTAGGATGATTTTTTAACTAAATCATGAATTATATGGAATAATAAAGGTAAAAGATATCCATTACCTTAATAAAATCATGTTGATGAGTATTTAGAGAGATATAAAATATTGATGTTTGGATCCATTTAAAGGTGACAACATCTTAAAGGTAATCAAGAAATTATAGATATCCAAATGTAAGATGGTTTCAACTATATTGTATAGACACATAAAATTTTATAATGTGTGTGGATGAAAATATAAGGTGAAATAAATTATATAATGAGAGTTCTATTTTCATTAGTGGTAGGTATCATGATGTACTCCATGATATATAAAACATTGTAAATTACCTTTTTAGTTGATTTTGTGAGCCATTTATTGTGAAATTCAGTGAAATAATACTATAAAGGCATAAAGTATTTTATCTAATATCATAATGGTTTTAAAGATACCACTTTTTAATTTAGGATTCACAATCCAGTGAAATTGTACATTGATAATGGATTTTTTGGAGACTTAGAAACACTGAAGAGTACCATAGGTTTTTTCTTAACCTATAGGGTAATTAAGGTTAAATATATATTATGTTTCTAACCAGTAGTTCCGCTATCTATCATGAACGTTGAGTACATGGATATAATGCATGATATAAAATAATTGGTTGCATGATGTATCTATTAGAAGAGATTAAATTGATTTAAGGGAGAGGAGTGATGATCAGTAGTCTAGAAGTTATGAATAGGAGTTAGGGGTTTTTAAATATGGTTTTTTAATGTTGATATATTAAGGTCTTCTACTCATTGTATTGAGAAAATTTTTTGAAATATAAGATTCATTCATAGAAAATTAAGAGTAACATTAACTATTCATATGAAGTGAAAGGTTTTATCTAGACATGATACAGGTGTTAGATAGTCCCCATTCTCAATGTAGAGACTTCTGTGAAATTTTTGAAGTTGTTGAAACTGGATGACTAGTTGATACTTATTATAAAAAAGTGGGACAACATGCACATATGTGATGATGTAATTTATTTTTTACATGTAATTAGTGGTATAATTAGTGGAAATAGAGAAATATATCGTAATTCTTATAATTTTCTAATGTAATGAAAAGGTAGTAGTTTTCTCCCTTCGATATAAGAAATAATTTCTAGACCAAAGAAATTCATGTGTTCATTATATTTTTATTATTTTTGTTGAATTTTTTTTTGATTTTTTCTTAACTTTGTGAGGTTAGACTCAATGTGATGACTTGGTATATTGATCTTCCTATGTTTTGGTACATTAAACATCAAGGGTATGAATTCTAAGATGTTTTGGTGTTCATTCCTCCTTTGACGCTCATAGATGTGTATTATTTTATGGATTGGTGGTTCTACCCCCACCCACTAATAGAATTCTCCCCCAAATATTAGAAAAAATATCATTCATATATTATTTAGATGATTATTTCCTAGTAAAACAAAGTTTTTTATATAATTACATGATGCCTCTTATGCTCCGACATTATAGTGGACCCTAAAGTGTGCATATAATTCATAGTATCCTTGTTCTTTTTTTCATTGCATCTTGTAATGAAAAATTCAATACAGTTAGTAAGAATTAAATTTTTGATACAAACCATTAAAGATTAATAATACATTAAACTCATTACTCTTCCAATATATGAGCATTTCTTGGTATTGTGTTTTTGTAAAGTTGATGAATATTGGTACACCCTCTAAATTAGAGCTAACTCTGCTATTACAACCAATATATAACTAATGATTATATGATCTCCATAACTCTCCAGGTTCCATCAACCATGCGACCTTAGAAACTTGACCATCGGGAAAGTTAAACCGATGTTTCAATGAACATGTTAATTCATATAAATAAAAAAATGATATAGATATTGATTTAACAAATTTTCTTACCCATTTCTCCCCCACACCTTCTCAATAATTTCATTATTGATATGCCTCTGTGAGAAAGGTTTCACCTGAATGATATCTCTGTACTTGGATAAAGTTTCCATAAAACCTCTAAATTATCTTTCATTTTTAACTATAATTTGATTTTTTTTCATTGTAATCTAACATTATTTAAGTTTTATGATTCTAGGATTCGTGCATATTGGAGCACTCACATCACCAATTAGAAGATCCCACTGAATAAGATAAAATAAAAAATAGGATTAATTCATAGTTAACAAAAAAATGATGTGATATAATTTGAAACTTATAAAAAACCTAATCCAAGCTTGTCTTTAGGATATGATAGATCCATGGGATTTCCAATATCAATAGACTCTAAAGAATGTTCCAGTTCCAGTGTATGCATTATGTCATCTGTATATAGTGGAGTGAAAGATGATGGAGAATAATCATCGGATCCTAGATGGATAATAGGAAAGAGAGACAGAGTAGACATGGTACTATAAAGATAGAATGGATAGAGGTACATCATATGATATGGATATGGTATAGGTTGGAATATCCCTAGAGGCATTATAGACATGGTATGATAAGCAAAGCCTAAATAATATGACGATGGAGGCATGGGTGGTAATATCCATAGAGGCTTATTTGGAGGATAAATAAGTGTGTTAGATTGGATTTCCATTGGTTAGTAAGTGTGTGAATGAGAATGGAAGGTGCTCCATGTAGCTCTAGGAGCACCCCCACTTAGGCACATACTAGTAAGCTGAGGAGATTTCAACACTGGTTTAGATGAATGTCCCTAATTTTTTTTTATAAATAATAAGAACATGATAGTAAATTTAATACATAAGAAAAATATTATAATTATTATACTCACTAAGGGAACTAGAGGAGGAAACCCTAGTTGTATTATTCATTAATCCATATTAAATAGTCATATCCTTATAATTTCTTCAATACCATTCACAATATGCATAATAATAAAATGTAAATTTTTTAAAAATTGTTTTTAAAAATTTTACATACAACTTAGAAGTCAAACAAGATATACAGAATTTAAACCATAATTAAAAAAATCATTACAATCCATTTTAATATGGAATTAATCAAAGAATACTAGTACCTATCCAAAAATAATAATAATAGAAATAAAATATTTTATAAGATATGTCTAAAAATAATTAACAAAATAAATTATAAGACATGGAATAGGGGAAAACCAAATCCTATCGATTGGGTGTTATCTAATTAATTAATGGCACTCTCACACCTATTTGATTCTGATTATGTAATTTATTATCTATTTTTTCTTGTTGAGAATGTTATTTATTCCTAATTTTACTCTTTATTTGTTTAATATATTATTTACCTAAGTATGATTTTCTATTTATTATTTGGTGTTTCCTATTTAGTTTCTCGATTAATATTCCACTACTCAACATACCATATCTATATCTCTGGCTGTTTTTTATTATGGAACTTGTTATGATTTTGGTACCCAATAATTCTAATTTTTCTTTATTAGTAATGTATTGATAGGATGGTTTTAAAAATCTATGTTCTATCCAAGTTATTTATTATTACCATGATATAATTTTCCAATATGTAAGTATTCTTGTAGGGGTTATAGGGTTTTCAAAAGTAAGAAAAATATTTCTACTTAAAACATGAAAAAAGGGAAATGGTCTTACCACATTATGTTTAAAATGGAGCATAGTTTTAAAAGTGATTCTTTTTTTAAAACATATTCTGTAATAAATTATCTTCATATTAAAATCTCACAATATATTTCAATTATTAATTTTCATGATGTTTTATCCTCATTTAAAAACTTAGTAGTGCATTGTTTGAATATTATCTTAACAATATCAATAATATCATAGGTGACTTCCAACCAATAACTTATTAAATCCTATATCAAAATCTTTGAAACCACATTGAATATTATCATTAAAATTTATGATTAATTAAAAAATGTTAAAATATAATAAATAAAATAAATAAAATAATAGTAGGTAAAAATATCAAAAATAGAATAAAATAGAGTAGCATGATGAAAATTTTGTTAGAGTAACTCTATATCCTCTCATTAATTCACCAGGGGAAGGTTTCATTGTTGTATCCTCACATTCATACTTAAGATAACATTTTTGTTTGTGTAACCTTGAGTTACATAATGAAAATTCAATCAATGGGTGATGGAATACAAACAAATGATGTATCTTCTATTTTACTAAAAACATTTTGTTGATCTTAAGTCATATCTTTAAATACTTGATATCATAATCCTTGGGAACTAAAAGTCATATTTCATGTTTTTGAAGGAGCTAGATTCTAATAACATGATATCAAAAAATTAATATTCTAATATAATGAAAATTTCATCTTTTATACTACATGTAATGTATATCATGTCACAAACAGGATTAAAAATATAGATATTATAAAATGAATTTTCCTCTAAAACACAATATGTATGTCATGGATGAGCTTCCTAGATATCCTTTAAGAGTTAAATATACAAATAGAGTGTATTTTTTAATTTCCAAGCTTTCCCCAATATGTATGTTTATGTATTCTTAATAGTAATTTTATGTATACTTCCTTTTCCAAATAAAACTCTCAAAATATACTTTTCAAATTATCTTCTAAATTATCTTATAGAGTATACTCTTCATCACACTTAATAGTATGAGCTTTATATAGAATGGCCTCACGGTATAACTTGAGAAACCATTTTAACCATATTGAATCTTATTGATAATACTCAACAACATAATGTAATCACTAAAATAATAATATATACAAATAAAAATGATAATATTGGGATAAATTAAATATTAAAACACAATAAAAAAATTCATGGTTCCATCATTATCACCATTTTTGATAATTAAAAAAACCATACTTCTCTCTCAATATATCTAAACAAATACCCCTTTTGTGAGATAAAAATAATAAATACAGTGGAAATTAGATCATACAAAGATAATAAAAATAGAGGAATGAAAATAAAAGGAAATATGGATATCATATAAAATAATAATGAAACTACCCTATATAAACCACTAAAATTGGTAAAAAATAATAACTAGATTAAAATAAAATTATAAAGTAGTAAACTAAAAAAATTACAAAAATAAAAATAATATATGCCCAATAAATAATGAAAATGATTCTTAACATAATATATAACTGATTTGTAACTCATTAATTTGATGTTGAAGAACAATCGAATGAAATGAGAAACTGAGGATGGATCTTCATGGATAGGGAAGAATATGGAACATTCTTATAGGGATAAATTTTGATGGGATTCAAATATGTGGAGGTGCATGCCGCAACAAAAATTTGGTGGAAATTTTATACCAATATTTTTCAAAACTATAGATATAGAAAATGTATGCCACCAATTTTAAAAAACCACTGGTAAATCCTTATGTAAGTCAACCTATAACATTTTTTTATAAAACTATTGGTAAATAATTCTATAAATCATCATGTACCAATGGTTATTATAAATTTTCGGTATATAGGGACCTATACTAATGGTTTTTAGGAACCCTTGGTATAGGTCTGTTGGTATAGATCTATTTTCAACTAGTGTTGGGTGGAAAGTAAAATTAATAAGATATTTATTTTCTACTAAAGTTTTTTTACTAAATTCTATGCCTTTATGTATATTTCAAGGGAAATGGATTTTTTTCCTTTAAATAGATTCCAAAGAAATAAATGTGCGGCCATTTGGAGCTTTCAAGAAAAAAAGAGAAGAGAAATGTTATATTTTATGATTAAATGTTGATGGTGTGGATGTATATGAGATTATCAAAGATTATTATAGATTAATTTCCTGTAAATAAGAGTGAGTATGACACCATGCTTGAGTGGAAACTAGAATCATGAAAATTTTCATTAACAAGGATCCAAGCAATACCTTTTTAAATCAAAATTTTTGACATTTGAAACCCACCAACCCTCAAACCTAATAATAACCCTTTATAATTAATCATAATGGATATAATTATTTGACTCAATTGAGTGTATATTTAGAGAATTTTTAAGTCTATGGAGACCCTTTAATTTATTTAGATGAGAAAAAATTTGTTTAAAATCAAAATCATTTGTTGAGAGGGAAAATTTGTGAGGTAGGCATACTTATGCATGGAAGAATTGAAGAAATTGTAATGGAATGAATAACCATAGTGAATAGTTTGTAATTGAATCTTTTAAAGAGTCATTATAATTTGGGTTCCATTATTTTGAGATTTTTTAATTTCATTGAAATGTGTTTGGAATTTTCATTGGAAATTTATTTTTGAGTGCTCACTTATTTGGGAATCCAAGTGTCAAGTTTTGGGGAATTGATAGATATGATATTTTCAATATTTTTCATGTGTATTTAAATGATTTTAACACCAAAAAATTACCAATTTTATATTATTTGTATCATTTTTTTATTTTAGGGATTTTTTAAATTTAAAAGAGAAAATTTCTTAGATCTAGAAATTTAACTGATTTCAATAACTTTGGTATTTTGAGCATAAATTTTTCTATTTTAATCCAATTATCTAAAATAATTTTTTATAATCCCTTTTCTCATGGGATTCCACTTCCCAAACTATTACAAGATATTAATCAACCATTTGGAGGCCCAAAAAATATCTTAAATTAGAAAATAATTTTTCATACAGAATTGAAACTTGTTCAGTAAATAAGGAATAACTCACCTTAAAAGTGTCCAAATAAGGTTATTATAAATAAAAAAGAAATAAAAAATAGAATTATAAACTCCTAGTTAAATACAAATATTTAATTAGTTCATTAATATGGTTATGGGGCTCATGAAATTGGAGTAAGTTTAAGAGTCACTTTAAATAGAAAAAGGTTCACTTTAGTAATTAGGGTATAAAATTTTCTCCTTGTGTCCAAATTGAATGGAATTTTTTATATATAAAGATAATACACATTCCAAAAGAATTTATGAAGTAAAATTTTGGATATTCAGCTATAAAGAGGCCCAAAATTGATCCGACATTTGGAGGAAAGATTCTAGACAACACCTTTTCCACCCTATTTTCCTATATATTGTCATCTAAATTTCATTTCAAAGGATGGTTAGATTGACTAACTAGGATGTTATGGTGAATATATGTTGGATAATATGAGTTCCATTTATGATAATCAATCCATTTAGGTATTAAATCTAAGTGGTAGTGGAAAATGAATATCTGATGACATTTCCACTTTTGAGTTTGTGCTTTTCAATGTAAACCCATTCATTTTGAATTATACTAAAAAATGTTAGCTTGATTGAAGGAGGTATGTTTCATTATTGTATTGATTTTTTTATAAATTATAATATATATTTTTATTTTATTAAATTAAAGTGTTTAATATCATTGTTTAAATTTCTTTGGTGAGGTCTCACCTTTGAGCATGATGAGTTTAATCTATTTTGGTTTCTCAGAGGTCTTTGAGTAATCAGATCACTTTCTCAAGGGGGTCAGCACCAATATTTGTGGTCTAAATATGGTATCTTTTTAATTTAGGTTTATAATTTTAGTTCTTTAGGTATAAATTTTATAATTAAATTTTAATTCATGGTAGACACTAATAAAGGGAGTGTCTGAAGATCTAAGCTTATCCACTACTCCTACCTTTATCTTGTATTTTTTAGTACCATTTGATTCTGATTTCTAATCATAAATGTATATTTATTATAATAATTTTATTTTATTTAATTTAAATTTATTTATATCATTTTAAATCCCCAATTTTAACAAAAATATTAACAAAATAATTAAACAAAAGTCATAGTTTGGTAGCTTAGTCTGCAACCTCCTCGTGAGACAATCTCGTGGTCACCACTGCGCTACATTTTTTAGGGAAAATTATTGATTGGGGTAATGTAAATTAAAACCCAAAAATAAATTCCTTTATTAGAGATCACTATGTGTTAAATTCATGGTAATAATTATCAATTATTATGATCCTCTAATACCTTATATCCAAACATCATATGTATCCCATTAGACAGATGTATCTAAACTATAAAATATATTTGTTCATGGATATTATTATTTAACATATGAGTCATAATTATAAAATGGAACTTCCTATAACCCTGTGATTTAAAAAAAATTATAAATAAATTATCCTAAAATTTTTCTTAAAAATAACAATCATTGTGTGATAAGAATAAACATATTCTGGTTATTAAAAGTACAAAGTTAGTTGGTTCTTAGAAACCATTTCTTACAATTGTAACATGATATAGGAATTCTATGATTATGTAAGGTCATAATTATAATAATTTTAAGATTATATTCCTACTCTAGTAATTTTTTTATCAATGATAATATGTGGACTTTGAGATATGGGAATATACCCACTAATCACCAAGGACTTGCCACTTAAAAAGAGTCTGCGAACCTTTTAAAAAAGCAGTGTTCATGTAATGTATCTCTTTGATTTATTTTTTATTTTGATTAAGTAGGATTAGTAGTGTATATTATGTATTAATTATAAATTGGATAAAAATGTCTTGATGGAAAAAAATTTGGAGAATTGATTCACCCCCTCTTAGTGCTCCTCACATCCACCAAGGCACGTCAATTGGTATCAAAATTAGGTTCACTCTCAAGGATCTTAAGTTTATTTTATAATGATCATGTCTATTTCTATATAATTCTTTATCGAGGTTTGAATTAATTATCTTATAAATACAAGAATTATTATGTTCAATAGAAAGGGTTTTCTTATATGGAAGGAAATTGTGATTTCATACTTTCTTTTATTGCGATTTGTTTCTCCTGATATCACTAAATATAGATCTATACTACCAAGAGCATTTGTTTCATAGAATTTGATAGATCAACGGAATATTGAAGATGATGAAATATCTCACAATGTGGTACTCTCATAAGTCCCAAATTAGAAACTAACAAAGTTGATTGGTTCCAAAATATCCAAAGAGATATGGGATAAACTCCATGTTATTCATAAAGGAGATAAGAAGGTGTGAAATTTCATACATTAATATTTTTGTGATAAATTTTAAGTAGGATGACTGATGATGAAATTGTGGATGATTTTTTTTTATAGGTGAATAATATTTTTTCCTCAAAATATCACTATATATAAATTTGAGAATATTCAACCATTTTGAAGAAATTAATGTGAATTATATTAGAAAAATGTGATGTAAATAGTTCTATGCTTGAGGATCAAGGCTTGGATGATTTTATGATAAAAAAATTAAACAACATCTTGATTTATTATGTGATAAGAATAGTTATGACATTAAACAATAAAGTTAGAATAGAAAAAGTGATTTATTTCAAACCATTCAAAAGATAAATAAAATGATCAAAATAAATCTCATGTAGAATAATTTATATTTGATGGGAATGAAATGTATTAAAATTAATTTTTATAAATTATCTCAAAGGGATTATGGAAATTAAATGGTAGATATAATGGTAGAATTATATTTGAATATTTAAATTATAGAAAAATTATACATTTTTAATTGATTTATTAGATAAATTCATGATGAAGATTGGGACGATCAACCCAAAATATCATTAAAGAAGATCAACAAGATGGATAGTGATCAAAATGAAATAAATTTATTTATAACTTAAGGGAATGTTTCTAAATCATAATAATGAGTAATTTTCTATCATAAATGGATGATTTATCTTATTATGAGGGGTGTGAAGCATAAGATCAATATTTAGAGGATGAATAGGATTATTATTCCATGGAACAATCTATATATTTTAATGAATACTCTAGTGAATAAAATGATGGTGAAGAGTATGATGAAGTAAAATAGATGTATAAGGAGTATTATTTGATAATGGAACTCACGGTTTTCATTAAAAATGTTTCAAAACATGAGAATTTGAATGTTTCAATAAATAAAACCATTAATGCACTTGGTGTAAAAATAGATATTGAGAAAGAATAATAATTATTGGGGATTATTGGTGATATAAATTTCATTATTATTGAAATAAATAATATTATTGATTATATGACTACAATTTTGGTTATGAGGTAAGAGGAGGCGTACTCACTTGAAGAAAAATAGTAAGAAACTAAAAATTTTATAAATTTTTTTTAACTACATAAATTATATTTAATATGTGGGAATATTGTCTAAATAACTATTGTGATTTATCAAAGCTATTATTATTATTTTCTTGATAATACTAATAATAATTTTTTTACCTAATACTCATAAGGAAAATTTTAAAGGTAATGTAGTGATAAAAAGAATTGGAAAAATATTTGTGTTTCATATAAAACATGTTACACATCAGTTATATTGAAAATAATTTTTACAATGGTATGTGGAAGAAGTATTTTAAGGATAAATCCAAAGGAACCAATATTTAAAGGAAAAGTTCAACTATGCATGATAATGTTTTAGAAAAATAAATGGATTTGAGAACTGGTGAAAAAGAAACAAGTAAAAAATATAAACACTTTTTTTAGCCTATGATAATATTTGGATTTTATGATAGATATTGGTGTTGGGGTGTGTTTGTTCCCAAGTTATATGGTTTTAATCCACATTAATTATAGTTTTTTACAACAAAACTTAAATGATAAACCCAATTCCTCTATTTGGTATAACATAAGTATTGAGTTCGATCATATAGGGAATTATGAGTAGCTTATAACATGATACTTTAAATGATTATTTGATTGAATGAATTATTATATTTCATTATCAAGGAAGTTTGGTAATAGAATAATTTAAAATCATTAATTTTGAAGGTCACCAAGATAAAATTTTCGTAAATTTTTTTTTACTTTAATGAGGAAATTCACTAGGGTTGTAAAATATTATAGTGGTTACTAGATAATCAGCCTTATTTTATGAAACTTGTGAATTTTATTATCTCATTTATCATAGTATTGAATGTTTTGAATCCCATTTTTTTATGGAACTAAACTATGTTAATAAAAACAAGTTCTTTTCTCTGGTAATTAATTTTCAAAAGAATTATATCAATGAAACACTATTTTGTGACCATGATTACATCTAATGACCATTGGTTTTATCACTGTAATTTATTCAATGATCCCTAAAATCATTATTCTTGTCTTATATAGTTTATATTGTTAAATATAAAGTTATATTCAATTAAATTAAAAATATTAATTCTAATTACAAAAGAACAAATAATGAGTTTGATTACAATGGCATAATTCTTGTTTTAATATACAACCCCCATGAAATTGATATTTAACAATAAATAATTGTGAGTATGAATAAAATGACGGAAATATATATTAATGACATTAATAAATAGAATAATAATAAAAATGTAAAAATTAATGAAGAACCTCATCAAATCATCCAATAGATATTTAATCTCCTCCAAACCAAGCTCCCTAGATAAACCCCTTCCAAAAAGTTAAAATTTAACTTCTCTCCTTGAACCCCCATGTCCTCTAGTGATTAATAACTCAAATATCATGCAAAATAAGTGGTTTTTTGGTAGATATTGGTTAGTTTTCAAGTTTTATGGTTAGTTGGATCATTCCAATAACTATGGAAAATTCCTTAGAATTTTTTTTCTATGCATGGATTGGAAGATAATGTGTCTAACCACACATGAACTTTTGGATTAAAAATTCTGATCTTAATTGTTTTATACTTATTTTAATTATTTCCTAACCATCCTCACTAACCACACAACATTGAAATAGAGACCAAAATGCTTCTTTTCATTCCTTTAATCATTCATATCATGCATATATTAACAAAACCTTCAAATTAGGGTTTTTTCAGTAATTTAAAGTTATTATTGATAAAAGTATAAGATAAGTTAAATAATCCACCCATTTTTAAAATTAAATTTCCATAAAAATTGCATATTAAAATCATAAAAATCTACCCATACTTATTCGTTTTCTTTTCTTAAATAAAAGTCTAAAAAATCCAAAAATGAAATCACCAAAAAAAATTAGCATGGTTATAAATGCATATATTAATTACATGAATAATGTAATTAAGTTCTTTAACAAAATAATAAATACATTATTCATGATTTATTCATACTTCAAGCACATTAATAATGTAAATTAATGTTAATTTCTCAAGTTTACATGATTAAAATTTGTATATTTAACAAAACGATTTCCCTTATCCATTCAAAATAACTTACCCTTTTCAATTTCCTTTCCTCTTATACTTTGGAAAAATTAAAACCAAGGAAATATTTGTTCCAAATATAATATCAATCACTTTTATTGGAAACACAACCAAAATTCATTTCTATATTAAAATATAAGTTAATTTTTTCTATTAGGGAAAATTTTAATATCTCATATTTGAATCTTTGTTAAACAAAAAAATTTCCTTTGAATTGGGACCCTATTTTATAATGGACTACCTATATAAAATAAATTCCATAGGGAAGGATAGGAAATTAATACCATGTTCTAACCACTTGTCAAAATCTAATAATAATATGTCTTATTTCCAAAATGGAACAGGTGAAAATTAATATACAAGTTTGGTTCATTTTATATTATCTTTTAAAAATTTATTATTTAAGGGATAAAAGTTAAGATGGGTTTTTAAACAATATTATTGAAATATTGTAAGATCATCTCATAAAAATCTAAAATATCCATTTCAATCATAAATCATTTTTGAAGGAAAATCACTTAAATTCATTTCATATAATAAAAAAGTGAATGATAATCTTCATTAAAATTTAAATTATTATTTAAAGAATGAGTGATATGATTGATATGTAGTGAGAAAAATAACTAGGACTAGTGTATGGAGTTTCCTCCCCTATACTTTATACTATACGTGGTCTTGACATCCCATATTTGGTGTAAATAGTAAAATATAAATACAAAAATATCAATAAAGGTAGTAGTGTATATAAAAAATATAGATAAGAAATTCTAAATTAGTACTTTCCTGATTAACAAATAATGGAGTTGAAATCATAATAGTTTGTGATATCCCATTGAGTAGAAGAGAATATCCCATCCTAATATGATAAATTACTCAAAGTAATATATGAAAACTTAATAAAAATAAAGGTAGTGTAATATACTTGAACAAATAGTATAAAAATATTAAAAAGGTAGGATATATAATCACACTAATGTATATAAAGATAAAAATAGTCCTATATCTGTAAAAATATATTACCAGTTTATTTTCATGAAATTAAATTAATATCATAAATAATGATGTTCAAGAATCCATAAAATGAATCCAAATATTTATAAAACCTAACCTCAAGAAAAATGTATCAATAAAATCTAGTCTAGGGGCCCCATCCTATTGGTTGTCTAATGCCAAAAATGTCATTGTATTCAACATTACCGGCCACCATTGTTTCAACCAAGACTGTCACTACTAACTGACACAAAATATTACTAACACTCATCTTTATAGGCCCATATAGACTATCACTTACCTCTTATTTACTCTTGAATGTTTTCATATCACCCCTAAAAGTGGAAAACATCACCTTTTGACCATAGAAATTAATGTGTATGTTATACAAAGTTAGTTAATACATGACTATGATGATATCAAACATTCAAAAGTCAAGGAATATGAAGTCCCAAATAAATTTCACATTTACTATCATAATAGTACATTATGGACATTTAAATTCATGAGTATCTTTTTATCTCAATAGGATCTAGATGAAAATAATATGTGGAATCATCTCGACCTATAAACCCAACGGATCTACCATCTATTTTGTAATAAATGAATGTATAACACTAACATAAAATAATATAAAAATGAGAGTAAATCCAATAAAGAAGGTACATATAACTATATAAGGTCTCGTATCTGCCTTCAGTAGATCATTCAATATTTTGAAAAAAATAAACTTGTGGCATATCATATAGGGTAATCCACTATGTTATAATGGTGTCTGTTGGGATCCTCAGGTAGTTATAGAGCTATTCCTAGAAGAGAAAGACTTTTGACATGAGAAAACCTTTCAAGACCTTTCCATTTGGTTCTGGGATAAATTTTTCTAATTTGACCCCTCCACTGTAGATTTAATAGGTGGGTTCCTACAATATTATTTGATGTGTCGAAGATTCCCACACTAGAAATAGTTTCAAGGTTATAGTTTGTAATTTTTATTCAAGTGATATAATGAACCAAACTGAAATCATCCCAATGCTACATCTATTTGACATATAGATGAATTCATTAATGTATCCTAACCATATGATGCTCTACTCCATGAGAATAATCATCTCTCGTTTACTTCTTCCTAGTACATAAACCACTTTAACCACCCAGTTGACTGAAGTTACCTCCAGCCGAGTGATTAAAAAAATTATCTTTCTCAATAATTGATTCCTTATTTACCATATCAACATAGTAATTAAGGGTAAACATCGCTACTCAAGATAATATAGATGATATTTGAATCAATTTCAATTTTATGGAGGTATAAATTTCTTTGAGAACATAGTGTGATCCCCATATACATCACCTCGACTTCATCCTGGATGGAACTTCCTCTCCAATAAAAATAAATAAGTGTAAGAAGAATACTTCCATACCCATCCCTTACAACACCACCACCTAGAATAATTCATCCAATGCATGAGCCATCAAAATTAAACTTAAGACCCATGCTTGGAGGAATCCAGAAAACCCAATTACCTCTTCTCATATGATCTGAATGAAGAAAATTGGAACTATATATCTGAACGTTCCTCAAATAAGGATTATCACTATATATCTTAGAATAATGTACCAAATCAAGTAGTAAGAATCTTATCTTGATGATAATTGATATCTTTGTTCAATGAATACCTTCAAACTAATATTTGTTTCTTTCTTTCCAAATGCACCAACACACTGCACTAAGAATCACAGCTCTTGTAGTTTTTTTAGGACCTACACCATTCAAACCATGAAACCACTTCTCCAAAAAAGAAGTTCCAGTAAGAAAATGTTTTAAAAAAATTTGTGAATTCTCAAAAGAACCTACAAATATCCATGGCCCATTCACTCTCAAAGAATAGATGATTAGAGTCCTCATACTTATTGAGGATACAACAGTGGTATTTAGAAACCAGATTAATGCCCCTCCTTTTCACATTTTCATCTATAGATATAGGTTGGCTTCTAATTCTCCATACAAGGAAATTAAATTTTGTGGGGATGTTGTTACACCAAACTATATTATTTAAAATTTCATGCTGATCCTAAGGAATAGAAATGCTCATAAAATCTTTAGAAGAAAATATACCACACTTTGAAGCATTAAGCACACACCTATCTAAATCCTGATTTAGAACAATAAGATCAAAAATTCTCTTTTGATCCTTATCCAGAACAGAATTGATAAAATCAGGATATTTACTAGCCTCCCTGAAAGAGAACACAGGAATTGTACATCCTGGGAAACCAATAGTATACCCTATCCAATTATGATTCCAAAAAGAAATATCATCCCTTCCTATAATCCATCATGAGTGTTGATGGATGTCAGGAAAAATACTTCGAATTAAAGACCAAAAATGAGATACAGGTCTATTGTCTTATACAGAGTTATCTCCTTAAAAGGATATGATTTTACCCCAAAGCATATGACCCTCGACAACCTCCCAGGATAGTTTCTCATGCATGAAGTTCACTGTATCCCTTATACATCAAACATTAATACCACCTTCCTGAACCGATCTAGCCACTATTTTCCATGAATTCCAATAACATTTCCCCTCAAAGTGAGCATCCAAAATAAAATCAGTCAATATTTTATCAATAGTTGTAATAACCCCCTTCGGCACATTTCAAGATGATAGAAAATGAATCCAAATAGCCATCAACACACTATTAATTAAAAAAATACTTACTCAAAAAGATAGAAAAAGATTTTCTAATCAAGAACAATGTTCATAATTCTGTTAATGACACCATCAAACTCCCTAACACGAATACGACCAGTATGTTCAGCAACCTGGAAATGGATAGGACATGTTTATCACCACCTTTATTAGAAATATATAAACTTCTATTACCCCTATTGATAGTTTTCCCTCTCCATAAATAGTACTCATCCAGAACTTTCATAAGACCACCAACCGATATAACACTAGAATTAATGAAAATTAAAGAGTTGTCTGCAAACATCAAGTAAGAGATCGAAGGTTGATTCATTTTTTTCCGGTATGGTAAAATATCACCTGTGGATAATCTTACTGATAATACGGCTAAGAACATCTTGCAGAAGAATAAAGAGGGTTGGGGAAATAGGGTCCCCTTTTCTGAGACCATGAGTTTCCTTGAAAAAACCATGATTTTTCACCATATATGAGACTGTCATCCATGTGGAACTAAAACATTGAAACAAAATATCAATAACCCATGAAGAGAAGCACATACTTCTTAGAACCCTGATGATGAACCCCCATTCCATCCTATCGTAAGATTTATTCATATCCAGATTCAAAGCCATATTTGAACCATATAATTTGATATTGATATCACAAATTATTTCATGAGACAAAGTAACCGCTCCCTGGATAGATCGCCATCTAACAAAACTGTGCTGCTCTAGCAAAATACAACGAGAAACATAGACAGACAGACATGAGTTTATGATGTTGGATAATATTTTATAAGGAAAATTACACATACTCACTGGCCTATAGTCATGAATTGAGGATGGATTCTTAACCTTGGGAAGCATAACCAGCGTAGTATCATCAACCACCCTTGGTATACAACCGCCTCGAAAGAAATCCTGAATGAAAAAAATTACATCAACTTTAACCATATCCAAGTAACCTCTATAAAAAGATCCTAGAAAACTATCTAGACCCGGAGAACTCTCTGGGTTAAGTCTCATCATAGCATCATGAATCTCTTCCTCAATAGGAATAGTTTCCAGCATATTATTATCCAAGTCAGACATCATATTTGGAATCCCCTCAAATAAATCTGCATTCCCACAAGGATAATCATTCATCATATTTGGATTAGGATCAGCAATAAGATTTTTAAAGAAAGAAAAAGATAAGGAACCAATCACATCCCTATCACCTAAGAAGGACCCATCTTCCAGAAGAATTTTCAGCTTAACCATCCTCCTCCTCTCTTTAATACATGCATGAAAATAAGTTGTATCCTTATCTCCTTCACGAATCCATTGAACTCTAGCTTTTTCATGATTAATGCGCTCCTGTTTCAGAATAAGATCTTCCAACACATTTTTCTTACTCATAATATCCTCATAGACCCTATCATTCCAATTGTCTTTAAGAGATCTATCCATATTCTCAACCTCCTGTTTAATAAACTCCAATTCTTAGTCAACAGGAGGGATAATTTTTCCTAGGAATGAATCTTGTGCTTAATCCATCACAATATATTATGAATGGCTACCCAAGAATAACCTTGAACCATTTCCTCCCATCAATCCTTAACAATTTGATTATTTTCAAACATGTCATTCCAATGCTCATAGAACCGAAAACAATCCTCACTTTTATGAAAATAAGAAAAGGACACAAGGAGAAGAGAGTGATATGAAATCCCTCAAACCAGATGATCAACATTCACATTAAACTAGAGAAATCATGAACATTATCCAAGCACCTATCAAGGATACTCCAAGAACTATTACTTCCTTTCTAGTTATTACACCACGTGAAGAAATCCCTAGAATAGCCTATATCAAGAATCCATTTCCTTGCCATGAATTGAAAAAAACTCTTACTAACCACATGAGGAAACACACCTCGACCCTTATTCTCACCTAGCTCAACAATAATATTAAAGTCTCTGCCAACAATCCAAGGAAGCTCCTCCGAATCAAAGCTATCCAAGCTTTTCCACAAAAGCTCCCTCCTTTGAAACTCACAACTTCCATAAAAAAATTCATAAAAAGAATATCCACACCAGTGTTGACTTTCACTGTAATGTATTGATCACCAGCTTTAACTAATACAACAGACACATTTTTATTCCAAAAAACCCATATATGTTGGTAATCCA
The DNA here is from genome assembly GCA_963277665.1 of Viscum album. Classification (NCBI taxonomy): domain Eukaryota; kingdom Viridiplantae; phylum Streptophyta; class Magnoliopsida; order Santalales; family Viscaceae; genus Viscum; species Viscum album. The sequence goes on from OY728160.1 coordinate 450,486,034, forward strand.
ATTCTGCATGCAACCATGCATGCATTTTTAGTTTATGGGAAAAATCACTAATCTTTTTCAGGTTCTACTTATGTTCCAGAATAACAGCAACACATGCCTTATTCTTTTTTATTTCTATGGCTAAAAAATCGGTCTTTACTCATGCACCAATGCCACGAGAATTCCAAATAATCAACAGAATCATTGAAACAAGTTTGGCCTATCTTTGGACCCAAGCATCTTAGTCAAACTAGAATGGGAGTCTAGATACTCTTTAATATACAGAAGTTTCACCCTAGTACACACTCCAGTATTAGAGGACAAAATAAACTTGAAATGAGAAGCTGAAACCGAACGACCTCGATCAAGAACCCTCTTTTCTTTGTTCTAGGATAATTGACTATCAGGATATTTATTCTCCAAAACATCATCCTTGCAGACTCCTGATCTAGTTTGAGATAAGAAAGAAATTCGAGATGAATCCCCAAATGAAATTCCTTTAACCTCTAATATAAATTCCCTATGAATGCCCCTGAAAGAATCTATAATCATATCATGCTCACCTGACTCGGTTATTGACAATTTTTTAGAAGATACCACTCTATTATCCAACCAAATATACCTCAAAGGACTATCTAGGGAAAAAAATTATTTAAATGAGCCTTCCAAAGATATCCTAAAGGCATATGAATTCAGAAATAAACACAAGAAAAAATATCCCTTGGATATAAAGCCGAGCATCAATAGGGAAACATGTAAATCAAGAACATTCCCAGTAAAAAATAAAGCATCACCACTTTTAGACAATATTTTAGGTTTACCATTATACATATCATAACTAGACACTGATATCATATCAAGATTACTATTAGTTGAATCAATAATAGACATATTTACCTATTCTGAATTGATAATAGCATCAGATAGATCACCTCTTCTAATCAGATCATTATCATACATCTCATCTCAGATAAAATACTTCTAAAAATGACCACCACTTAATTTAGATTTTCTGCAAACCTGTACCGAGTGTCCTTGCAGACAACAATGGGAACAATACCTGGGAAAAACCAGATACACAATATCTTAATTCCAAGAAAGCAACCCCTCCACCTTCAAGACTATATTCTCCAGGATCAGAAATGATAGGTTTAACTGAACACACATCCTCATATTTGACACATCCATACCCCCTCTGGAACTATTATCTAGACATAGAAAACCTCCAAGAGAATCTCCAATGGATTTCAGAAAATAAAAATTGTGCGGAGGTAAAGGCAGACCTGGAATTGAAATCCATACTACCGCAAAAGGACTTTATTTCCCCTTATGAACATCAATTGACCAGTGTGATAGGATTAATTTCCAGTGCCCCATGTTGAGAGAGGATTTACACCATGAAATTATAAAGTCTTATTCAGAAGCAAAGATCAAACAAAAAGAGGAACGGTGAATCGACCAAACCTGTACCGGAGTCGCATGATCCCAATATTCAATGAACTTTTTAAATATTTAAATCAGAGGTTTTTCTGATCCAAAGTGAGCAATAAGTGTCCATTTCATATTTTCAACTGTCTCATCATAAGCCTCTAACGAAAACTCCATCGATAAGCCTGAGGTATTTCTACAAACTGATGAAGAAATCGACTGGATATTCATACGCAAACCCAAAACCCTGTGACAATCCACACAACACATCTTTGAAAGATAACCATGAAGACCTAAACTCCAAAGAAGAACCAGAAAACAAAATCAATGGTAGTGAAACCCTATCTGGGTGAGGAACAACAACACCATCTAAGGATCGAGCCTACAGCATGTAGGGTTCATTCTCTAACATCATGTTCTCTATATACCTTTTTTTACTCTACAAACACTTGTAAACTCTCCAAAAATGAATAACATTTCAACCCAACAGAACCACTACAGCCATTTCATGAACTATTCAAACTAATATCGATCTCAATATGTCGATCACTCGGGAGCATGCAAAAACTCTTGTAAAAAATTATCACTGATCAAGTTCCATATTTGCTATTTTGTTCTCTCTCTATCACTTTCTCACTTTTCTAAATAGTGAATCTGCATTCAAACCCAGAGTTGGGATCTTTCCAAGATAGAGAAACATCAAGCTCAGTGACCATTGCAGCTGGAGGACCATGGAGGCACCTCTCCGCCATTCGATCAAATGATTCAGGGTGCCCGGAGAAGAGGTCTTCCACTGAGCCATCCCTTCAGTTCTGGACCCAACCATGTAACTTCAATTCCACCTCATTTTCAATAGTCCAGTTTTTGTAGAAAACCCCTTGAAACCTCCCCTTTATCACCACCCTAACCATCTTGCTGGGAGTTGAGCCAGGGCAATGGGTATTGTCAGCATGGGCGATGAGCTTGGTGGAATCAGATGAGGTCATGGAGGAGATAAGAGGATGAATATCAAGCAAATGAGATCAGGCGAGAGGGTGAGGAGGAATATGGGAGTGTAACGACCTGGAATTTTGAATAAATCTTGTTTCCTAATTTTGTGTGTTATTTTATTTTATACTCAACAAAACTGTTTCATTTGATAACATGAGTATAATTAAATTGAGACCGTTGGGTTTCAACTGTTATATGATCATTGGTCAATATGACCGTTGGAAACTAAATGTTGTGATTATTGTCTCTAAATAAAAGTGATCTTGGTTAATTAATATAGAAAGAAGATTCGATGGCCTCATCCAGTAGTCTCGGGCTAATCAAATCCCATCTAACAGAACTTGGAAAGGAGGTAGCACCATTAGTCTTTGATCTGGATCAAACCCAAGCCGAACTTCATCGTTTGAAGCTAGAACATAATCATCTTCGCGAGAAGTTAAAACTGATAAAAATTACTACTCGTGCGATGTTGGTCGAGCCACCCTCAGATTCTCTCACCTTAGCACACCTTACACTTAGGTCCTATGATGGGGTTATAAGGGGCTATGTAAGGAGACCGTAACTACCTTGTGTAATCCTTTGATTTAAATAAAAATTGTGATTTCTCCTTATGATGAAGTATGTGAATTTTCAAATGTCCGGATAAATATAGTATGCATATTTTTGATGAATTCTAGAAAAAGGATATTTTAAAATATTTTTTTAAACCTTAAATAATTAATGATGTGTAATGATTTTCAAAAAATGGTCTTTTACAAATGTGTTCAGTAAGAAATTTGTAGTCTAATAAGATCAACTTAATTTTTGATGAATAGTAAATTATGAATAGTGATTTTATGCTTAGGATTAGTAATGTGACCAAATGGATTAGTAATCTCACTTAAAGAAAGTATTAATATAATCTAGGCACCTTGATTAAGTAATGTGATTCGATAAAATAGGTAAATAACTGTTTCATAAATTATTAGTCAAGTATTAGTTTTTTCGGGTGAATAGTGTTTTTTAATTAAAAATTAAATTAAAAATATTTAAAAAATTATTTTTATAAAATGTATTTTATTTTTGAATTCAGAACATCGATATTATGTTAAGGTAATTTTTGGGGATTTTTCTGAAAAAAAATGATTTTTCAGTGAATAGTGTATTTATTTAAAAATTAAATTAAAAATATTTAGAATATTATTTTTATAAAATGGAGTTCATTTTTGAAATCAGAGAATTGATATTTGGTTAAGGTGAATTTTTGGGATTTTTCTGAGAAAGTTGAATTTTTGGTGAATAGTGAATTTTCAGTTTTAGGGTTTCGGTATGTTTAATGACATCATGATTGCATCATGATGATGTCTTGAGATATTTTAAGGTATGGTCGACTTTTGAATATTGATATAAGGTATTAGGTGTCCCAAGTGTCCAATACCATGGGCAAATACCATGGGAAAGTCCATGCTTTTGCCAATACCACCAATGAGGTGTCCCTTGGCCATTAATGCCTTGTCCCCTCACTTTCCCTATAAATACCAAGCCATTCTCTCATCCTTTAAACTAAAAAATCATCCACAACGAATTTCTGGTCTCCTTACCTCCCAAGGAGTCCTCCCAAGGTGCCCCCAAGCCCTCAAGGTCCCAACCTTCGAGTTTTAAGAGTTACGTTTTAAGGTAAGGGATCCTACCTCTCTCTCTCTTTCCAAGTACTCTCTTTTATGTCATTTCTTTTATGATCCATGTTATTATGTTTGGTATTTTATTTTATATTCATCCTACTGTCCTTTTCATGTTCATATAATGAGATACCCCCTCTTTCTCTCATCATTTCATTTTAAGAATGTTTAAGTGGTGTCGTTAGGCTGCCGAATTTTTTAGGGATTCTTTCACCCTCCACATTTTCAAGTTCTATTTTCATGTCAAGTCTTTCAAGTTCCTTTTATTATGTTGGGGTATGATCTCTATATCTATCATAATGATATTTTATGTTTATATGAGGATAGACCCTATTTGATCTCATCAATTCATTTTTTAAAAGTTTTAAGTGACGCCGTTAGGCTGCCAAATTTTCATAAGAGAAATCTTATTTTCCTTTCAAGTTTTTCATTTCATATGGAATGTCTTTAAAATTTCATTAACATGTTCTTATATCCTTTATATTATTTCCCTATACTGTTTTATGGATAATTTATGAGTGGGTGACCCATGTCCCCTCTCTTTTCAATGTTTGCTAAAACCTCGTAACATAGTCGTTATGCTATAGAATTTTCGTCTCAAAATGTCTCTCTCTTTTTCTTAAATTCTTTTATTTTATTAATTGAATACTCAAAAATCTTTATTCTACAGGGGTATTCAAATATATATCAAAATTTTCTATATTAAATTCTTGGAATTACATACATGAGACCCGCTTTCCATTTTTGTGGGTTTAAAGTGACATAAAGATCACGTCTTTAAAGCAGTTTTTAAAATGTGATGACTATGAAATTAAACCCATTTATTTTATTCTATATGGGTTGTTTATGAAATGATTGATGATGATATATGTGACTCACGTGATAATAACGGCAAATTTAAGGGTGTTCTTTGATAGCACTCCAATACATTGGGTAAAGACTTAATCTCTAGAGATGACCATTTTTAACGATATCTTGGTGAATAACCTTGGTAATTTTTAATGACACCTTGGGGATGGACCTTGGTAAAGTCTTAAAGTTATTTTTCATGACTTTATTGATGTATCTCAAGTTCACATGTTAAATGTTTCCCTTGTTTCCCTTACTGGGCCTTCTGCTCACCCTTTCCTTTGATGTATGCTCTCAGGTTATGAGATGCTGTAATGAACTAGGATGAACAAATGAAGAAGCCTTTCAAGTATTTAAGAAGAATGTTTTATGTTGTCATGTATTAAGATCCTGGTTTCCAAGACACTAAACCTTAAATATCCTTGGTTTTGTAAAATTTAATGAAATTTTATGTGATAAAAAGGCGAGATGTTATAGGGAGAGATGGTTTAGAGGGAGTAAAAGACAGAAGACTCAGTCGATAACTCTGACCTTGCTGGCATGCTCCCCCCATAGTGATATTCTTCGATCCTTCTGAAATATCAAAAAAACATAGGTTTTTATAATCATATTCCCCAATGGCTTCCTCAATGTCACCATTTTCAGCCGACTCCATCGTTATGAGGCCCTCACCCCCAATTCATCTCAAGATAATATGTCTGATCATAATCCTAACTCAAAATTTCTAGCTATTATGGAATTACTAGCTACTATTTCATGTGTGAAACAAGCTAATGTGATAAACTAAAAATCATATTACAATATCATCATATTACCATGTTGTAAATAAAATTAATATAGTATCTTGGAAACATGATATATATGAGGATATAATTGTAGGTTAAATAGTTTCTCAACCCTTTCCAAAGTCAACCCATCTTGTAGTTTAGCTTTCTCAACTAATTCACACTACTCAGTTATAATCCATTTAAACATATATTTTTACAACTTAATAATGAATTACCCTAGGGTAACAATGAAATAAATTGTTTTATTAATATTATTTAACCAATGAACAATTTATTTTGGTCCTTCATCCCCTTAAAACACTCGATAGTTCTGATTCTAAAATTATAATGATTAATCCACCCAAACTTGTTGAGGTACTATAACCCCAATATTTTACCCAATTCCTTAATAATTATTGATATAATAATGGATATTTAAATACTATATTCTCAGTATCTTCCATGTACCAATTTTTATGTGGTCTCCTTGGAATCATGTTTCTTCTACACCTAAATAAAAAAAATTAATGTTGACCATAATAGAAACACATAATGTTTTTACAAAACCACATAAGCATTTTCAAGGGTAAATTTTTACTAGGTACAATAATATTATACCAAAAGACCCCTCCATATAGATAACATTAACACCCAAAATTTTATTGGTAATGTACAAAAACAATCAATAAATCTAATATTTTCTCAAATAAAACCATTTTGAAAGTCATTATTTAAAAAAATACCCCTTGAAAACCATTTCACAATCAAACCCAAATTTTCCTCAAATCCTTGAAATCATGATACATTTTCTATACATGGATTCCTATATGATGCATGAAAACCACTCCTATTTTTGAGGTAGGATAACCAACCATAATGAAATTACGCAATATTTAAGAGGTTCACTGATTACTTAGTGTACATGAGCATCCTGATGACTCATGGTTTTCTATAAAGAGGTCAACCACACCTTTTTATAATTACTTCATGAGTCCTAACTCAACCTATCTTTATGCCTATCATTAAAGAAGAAGAAAATGGTACCATCTATAAAATCATGACTAGGCCCATCACCCCTCATACTTACCTGAGTCTATTCATAATTTTTCTAGGCCTTAAGTGTGTCCTACTAATCACCAAAAGTTGAAAATAAATGTATTGGGTTATAAAATAATATTGGGGGTGATTTACCCTCATATGAGTTGACCTAATCATGCTAAGATTTTACCAAAATTCCATCATGATGTGTCTATCTATAGTACATTAACAACCAAGAGAGGATGAAATATTGTATAGAACTACACAAATAATACCATATATGGTGTACAATTGTTTAAACATAGAATAGATGACCTAGAACCCCTATAAAGGTTGATTTAGTTTTCCCTGATGGTTGATTGTTAGGGGTTTATTTGTTTCACAACTAAAAACATTAGTCCATAATTTTCATTCTTAACGGAAACTCCCAATAGTTCCATCATTCATAACTGGGTATGAGCCTGCCTTCCAAAGGCTGATGGTAAATTGGTTTTTCAGACCCAATGATGCTTGGGGACCCATGTTGGTCGAGAGGATAAGAGGTCGGGCTCATAGTACCCTTTTTGGGGGGAATTTTTTTCTAATCTAGGACTCTATTATAGATTTAAGATATGTTCATGAATCTCTTCCTAATCCTGATACAAGATCGGTTACCCTAACAAAACAATTTATAGGTTAATTATCTTTTATGTCTGGAATATGGGGCTATCATTAGTGAATCAGTATGTATATAGATAAGGTTCAACATTCATTTCCCTAGTAATGGGTAGCTACTTATGTGATGAAGTCGTATAACCAGGTACTTCATAATTTTCTGCCACGCAGGAAGGAAATTTATATTCATAGGAGGGGATTGAGCCATTATTATGTATCCTACATATCCTGGTTATTTAAGGAATCAAAACCCATGTAGATCATTACCCATGATATATATCTTATCTTGACTCTTGAGGAGACGTCCTATATATTTTGGTTATAAAAGGAATCAAATTTATCATAGTTAAATCATTCCCTTGGGACCAGCCCCAAGGATGATGTACTTATATGTATGAAATTTATATCATCCCACTTTTCAAGGATAATATACTGAGACTTACCTAGATGATGGAGATTCATTATGTCAATGATGTGTCTATTACGACTCCCCATACCCATGTGAGATAGTCTTAGTGTGAGAAACAAGGGATATAAATTCATTATATATGGATGTGGAAATTTTGTACTAAGACATACCTAAGATTCTAATATAGATACCAGGCCTCAGAGAGGCATCCTACATATCTCAGTTATGGAAAGAATCAAAGTTATCATAGTTCAGTTAATTTTTCTATCTGCTAAGGGATGAGGTAGAGTGATCAACCCCTAGGAATGATTGGGTCCTGATGGTTGAAATGTAGGATACATGGGGATTAAATAAAAATGGATTCTTATTTGATTTGAGTACTTAGGAAGGCATCCCATGTATATTGGTTATTTTAGGAATTAGAGTCCTTGTAGATTAGTTGATTGAGCCTTAAATGATAAGATTTCCATATTTGCAAGACATATCATATTATTCTACTGATCAAAGCTTACAATTTGAGGTTTCCATTGCCTTAGTAGAGGCTTACAATGAAAACAATATGATAAGTGCAACTTCCTAATCCCACGTGAGCTATGATCAGTGTGAGAAACAAGGGATGAAAAATGATTAGTCTCACTGCTTATGGATGTGGGACTTGTGTTCCAAAAAATCCATTTGAATGGTTAATACAGAGCTTGGGCCTTAGAGAGGTATCGTAAATATCCCAATTATGGAATGAATCAAAGTCCTTTTAGTTACCTAGATAAGGTTTTACACATGAAAATTTCCATTTGGTTGGGGATTAAACATCGAGGGTGGACAAAGTTATCAAGCCCTAGGATGCCCTTATTGACCCAGCCTAATTTCCTTCTTGACCTACATGACTACCTTCTCAACATTCCTTTATTGTCTATTTTGACATGTCAGAGGTGTCTGGACATGTATTGTAATATTTTTTTCATGTCCAAAGATAGTAGCATGATCCAGTTGTCTTGTATGAGGGATGTTGTGTATTCAAGATGGCATGTTTGAGGTTCATTTCATGATCCATGCTGACTTATCCAGAGGACATCACAAGACCTGGCCATTTGATAATGGAATCCATCACATGATCCTGGATGACATGTCTTTAGGGTGTCCCATGACCCAACTAACATTCCTCAGTTCCATCACAAGAGTTGGATGACACTTCTAGAGGGCATTTTGAGAGCCAATGTGACATGTCATAGAGGGTGTCACATTTCCTAACTGATGTGTTTTAAGGACATCATGAATCCTAGTTGGCATGTCCGAGGGACATCACAAGAGCAGACCAGCATGCCCAGATGGCATTACGAGAGTCAGTTGACATGATCAAGTGCTACTGTGATACTTTTATGACATGAATTGGTTCCTCCATGGGGGTCAGGAAGCATGTTTAAAGGAAATAAAAAGGCTTGAATGATGATCCTAAAGGGTTTAACAAGACTTGGGTGGCATGCCTAAGTGGAACCAAGTGACTTGATTCAACATTTTCATAGGACTTCGCATGAATCAAATAGTATACCAAAGGAACGTCAAAAGATATGGGTGACATTTCCTGGTGCTTTCACATGTGATGGTTGGTTCATGTGATGCGCATGAGAATTAAAATATATGTTCATTACTTAAGTCTCTCATTCATTTGTCTTGGTTCCAGACTTTTGTCTTTAATTCCTTATATTTATTCAGTGTTTTCTTGTTTTAAGTCTTATATGATCTAGTAGATGTGTAAGATGTTCTTCACGTGTCCTTATAGAAGTAATTTTCATGATCTATAGTGATTAATATAAGTTATTATACATTATTCATTATTTCTTTGGATGTTCTCCAGATATTACCTGAAGGGAATATTTTTCAGTCATAAGATCATCCACTCCGAGAAATTTGATCTAGTGATAGTGCATCTGGGTGTGAGAAGGAAAAATATTCATCTGAAGAGTAGTGGTCTTTCATTTTTCATGCTAGGGTGGGAGATTTATAGGCCTCTCCACCTTGGTTTTTCACCACTTTTTGGAGCACATATCACATGAGTCAAGGTAGATGTCGGTGGAGGGCCTCGGTGTCACGTGTCTTCACAAGGTCCGGCCATAGGTATCCCCAAATACATCACCTAATTTTCATCGAACACAATATCATCCCATAAAAACCTCATTTATTGTATTATTTCTAATTAATGGGGCTTTTTGAATCATAAATACATGTCAGAGGACTTTCATGTTGTTAGTTTGACATGTCCAAGGGCTTTAATGGGATCAGGTTGCCTCTATAAAGCCTCTGCGTGATCTCAACAACTTGTATAAGAATTCTCATGAGACAAAAATGTATTGTCAAGGGGCCTTAATAGGATAAAACTGACTTTTCAAGGGGTATTGGGAGGCCATGTTTTGGATAGCCTTATCATGTCATAAGAGTTTTATAGTTGTGAGAGGCTTCCACTTTCTCCTATTTTTATGTCCTTAATTTATTTTATAAATATTGGGTAGTTCATGAGGATGTTTAGGTGTCATTAGGGAAAATAACCTTACCTCCTAGTGATGTGTCACATGACCAAAAAATGTACAATGGATATTCATGATAATTTAATAGAAAATTCAATCTACTTTTCCTTAAGGATCCAAAGGGGGAGCGCATGGATTTCTGGACTTACCTGAGGCCCTTAACATGATACGGATGACAAGACAAAGGTATTTCGTGAGATGACACAGGCACATCATTGTGTGCTTGAAGTGTCTTATGGACCACCTTGGGAATGAAGTGTGACTTTTACAATTGCGATAGGCTTCTGTATCCTCCCTATTTATTTTATTTGTTTATTTACAAGGGCTTGGAGATCTCATGATCTTGTTTGAATGTTGTTGAGGACAATCATTCTCCTCATCGGTGATGCATCACGTGATATTTATGAACACAAGTGGCTCCCTTATTTTTTATATTTTCTTCCTATTTTCAAAGAACTTTTGGATTGCTTGTTGGGTGTTAGTTGGTTGAAAATTAACATGTATTAGGGGTTCTTAACTAGAAACCATTGTACGATAACTGATTTTATAGGGTACCTTCACAAAAGCAAAAAGGAATTTTTGAAGGGACTCTACGAGGCCTTCTGTATGCTTTTTGCTTCTCATGTATCCTTCAAGTGGCCTAATTATGGTCATGAAATCATGTGTATCTTGGAATATTATGAAATATGTGAGTCCTTGTTCACCTTCATCCTATCTTGTTTTCCAGTAAAGATAATACCCACATTCAGGTATTTCCTATTTTTTGATTTTTTCAATGCTCATTTGGAAGATGTCAATAAATCCCCCCCCCCCTCAGAAGCATCTTCCATGGGGATAAGGGCTCGGTTCTAAAAAAATTTAATACCCACCTGATACTTTGGTGTTGTTGTGAGATAGTGTCTTGGGAAATGCTTGGTCTTCTAGGTGACCTTTGGTATTCCATAGAATTCCCTATATATAGGGGAGTGGAGATCAGCTTCAATCACCTTCTACTCAATCTTCTGAGATCTTTCACCCTACTCCCATCGCATGTACTTGTCATGTGACCCTTCCACAAGACCTGATGATGAGACCCCACTATGATCCCTTTTCACGATAATTGTTCTATAAGACCACTTTTTATCATGCACCTGTTCCAACCAACAAAAAAATATACTTTAGTAATTACTTGAACTTCGTCCATGGAGATGCATGATTATATTGGGGGTTTTCCAAGATCAAATGTCTTGATAACATGATCCTTTGATTATTTCAAGGATCGCATGACCATGTCGAGGTCATACAATCACGAGTATTTGGGTAGACATGTAGTTGTGATTCCTTGTGGGTTTTTCCCCCAAAAGTTGTTTGAGGGGTAGCAATTCATGATTCCCTTAGGTGATTCTAAAATTCCTTTGTTGATTCATGCGATACACATGATGCTTCTAGTTTATTCCTTTTCTTTGACAAGATTTTATTTTATCTGTCTAAAATATTACACTTTCTTTTATTCATATGGATTCTAATTCTCACCAAGGTTCTTCCACTGTGGTCAATTAGAGGGCCATGATAACCTCAACGTTGATCCTTGATATCACATGTATTTTGATAATGATATTTTGAAGAGGTTTCTCTTATCTAATCTTCAAGATTATCCTCTATCTCATCAGATTTTTCTATATGGGTTTGGTTTGCTAGATGATGTTGTAATCCCTCCTTCAGACTTCAATATTCCATCTCACTAGGAGTCAACTTCTTCCCACTGCATTCAAATGATAATTACTGAGGAAGGATAGCTGTTCACAGCTCAACCCCGGGTTTGTCTTATATTTTGGAAAACTCTACCTTGGGTCTAGATGGTTGTGATTTCACTTATCAGCCTATTTCTTAGAATTATTCGAGTATATTTAACTCTTATCAAAACAAACTAGGTGGTGGATAGAGTTTGAAATGGTATCTCTATCATGGAATTAATTTCTCTGATGAATGGGCATGGACCTTGTGGATCAAACACAGCTGCATAGAGTTCACTGATTAGTTATACAAAGTTCATATTTATGAAGCTGTGTGGATTTCTCAATTCATTGTCTCTCTCCATCCTAGCCTTATTTTAGAAATAATTATTTTTCAGTGCCCCAACACCAATACATTCCATTTGTCTCATGGTGAAGTGGGTATCAGCCTATGGGAAATCTACCACTACAACAAAATCTCCGTTTAGCGGTGGTTTTTTTTTTGCATTTAGCGGCGGTTTAAACCGCCGCTACATTGTTTGGCGGCGGTTTACAGAAACCACCGTCTAATATGGCATCGGAAATCTATTGGAGGCGATTATTTACGTTTAGCGGCAGTTTCAGGAAATCTTTGTCTCTTCCTCATTCCGTGGTGGTTCCCCTGAATTTAGCGGCGGTTTTACGAGCCCTGGATATCACTTTATTCATGGTGGTTATAACCGCCGCGAATAAAATCAAATTACAGTGACTGTAAAACCGCTGCTAAAGTCACGGGAACCGCCGTGGAATGAGGAAGCGATGATTCTCCTATTTAGCGGTGGTTATAATGGCCGCTAAAAGTAAATTTTATTTTACGTTTAGCGGCGGTTTAAACCGTCGCCAGTATACATTTCGCGGCGGTTAAAACCACCGTGAAAAGCTGCCCAGAATAAAAATAATATTTCTTTGCTTCTGCTGCACCACTTCCTTGAAAAACAAATAAAACCAGAAAAAACCATCCCTGGCCTCCAACCAATGACCAAGAGATGAATATCCATAATAAATCACAACATCCAAAAAACATGTTTTTCTCTCAATGAGAAATAATATATAACTTTAATATTTAGAAATAGAAAAAAAATCTGAAACTCTGGAAAATAAGACTTCCTATTAGAGAAAGTATTATTAACACAACAGTCAGATATCCATCAAAGATTCCAACACATTCCTCATACTCATGTATACAATATCCTAAATAGTAAATACTAGGAAGATAAAACTCCATTGATACAACATTGTAACATCCCAAACTGGATTCCACTAAATCTTATAACTTCACTTTCTTAGGATAGATCATCCCTAGCGATTCCACTCTACTTATAAAAATTGATAATTGATGAATTAGTAGTTATATTAGTACCAACCCATTTATATAATGATTTTTTTTTGTTTTTTGGCCTAGAAACCATCCTCAACACTTATAATAAATTTGAACTGATGAAATAGATTAAATAACACATTAGAAATATATTGTTATAAAAAATCCTATTGTGGGAATAGTTTTAGAGTTACATTGGGATATAGCTTTTATAGGAATGTATATATTTCCAGTGAGTCTTAGTTGACATCTTTTTATGTTGGAATATAGGTTAGGTGGGAGATTCTAGTGACCTTTTAGGAATAAACCTAGAATTAGAGTTGATTCCTCGTGTTATGTGAGGGTTTAACCTAGTTTTTCTAGAATACTTGGAGATATTAAGCATAATTGGATGCATCTTTTTAGTTTTTGGTCATAGAATGTGTTTTTTTATGTATTTTTGGATTGAGTAGGACTCTAGTTGTGGAATGATTCCCCAAGTTGGTAGGCGATCATGAGATAAGTAAAACTTATAGGTGTTATGAGCATCTTTAATGCTTGAGATTAGTATGACTGGCATGCCAATCTAATTTTATTTAGTTTAGTTAGTTGTGTGAGTTTAATTTCAAAGGTGTATGACTCAAGAAGTCATAATCCATGTTAAATGGTTATGTAGGATAATGTGACCCTTGGGTTTGATTTTTTGAGTAGGCTAGAAAATACCAAGAATGCACAGTGTCATTGGTCCTATGAATTATATGAAATGGGTGTTCCCATTTCATTGATGTAACATCAATTTAGTATTCATTATCATATAAATTTCCTATTTAACTAAGGTTTGGTGGAGAGAGTTGTGTGGTGTTTTGTGAAAAAATTTCTAGTCTCTGAGAGTTTTAGGGATGAAATCACAGGTAACACCTTGAGGGCTATTATCACATAACTACTTGGTTTAGGGTTGTGGGATCTAAAAAGGTTGTGTTAACTGATCACTCCCTGAGTGAGGTTACCTAGGTATTAACTATGTTGTGGTGAGTGATGTAGACCAGATTTTTTAGTAGAAAAGATAAGTTATCCTAGTTCTATGGATGACTATGTAAGAGGATCGAGTTTTATAACATCATCAATATGGGTTAAAGTTCAAGATGTAGTTATTGATGTTGATTGAATGTGTGCGCATGGAATAAGGATTTCATAATGAATGTGATTATGAATAGACCATTTCTATTTATTATTAAGTGGATGATGTAAATCTATGTGGTAGGAAGTGAACCACGGGTTGTTCAAGGATGGAATATTAGTTCCAGATGAGGCTTCAGCGTATTCCAAGGATGGATTGTCATGATGGAACATGGTATAATTATGTTATCTCACATCCAGAAACCATGTTTAGTGGTGGACAGAGTGTTTTTCATGGGAATTAGATTCCTATTTTTATTAAAATGATGAATATTAAAATCCTATGGTGGGGAGAATCACACAGGTCATGGAAAATGTAACCTTTGGGAGAGTGGTTGTAGAAAGAATAGTCATGAATAGTAAAGAAGAAAGTTCTGGAATTCCAGTAATTAAAGTTTCATGATCGGATAGCTTGTAATGAATCAAAAAATGGAATTAATAATCATAATATAAATAATTCAGGGATATAATGATAGGTAATAATTACCAGACAGACCATGATTAAGTGGAAATTGTGTTGGGAATGCAGTTCAAGTCATGCAGTAACAGTTCAGTGATCAAAATAGTTATGGTTGGAAATGGTCCATTGTAACCATCCTAATATTGAAGTATTTGGTAGAAGTTCTTTTCTTAAAATTCATGTTTTTATAAGACATACCAATTGTGCGTCAATTCGGCATCCATATTCGAGATTATATTTTAATTTATAAAGTATTATTTCCTATATTCATGGAATTATACTAATTTATCACCCCTCAGTCACACCTATATCTTAGTGAACCACCCTTGATTTAGAACATTCTCATGAAATTTTAGAAGATCTAGAGTATGTTTAGATACTTTTGACACTTAAATCAGACATTTTCAAAAATGGGCCTCACCAAAGTGTCCACAACACTATCGCCTTGATCACTATGAAATGACCCAATTTATTCAACACATCAACAATGGGTTTAACTCCTAGTCATCCAAAATCTTAACTACCAATTCAAACACATACTTAAATGGAATGATGTATACCACACTCGAGAAATGAAGACATAAAAAGAAATACCAGAAATCAATAAAATGCATAAAAAGAAACATGAGAAATTAAGGAAATTTTAGGACATGAAAATGTGTGGTGGAAACTATGTGCCACAAATGTTACATATACAAACCAACTGTTTCCATTTTTGTTCAACACATCAACAGTACAACTACTCAGGGTCCGATGATGCATCGTCACCCTCTCCACCTTCATTTCCACTTTGTGTTGTCACCTGTAAGAACATTATATTGAAAATTAAATACGGTTACATATTTATATTAAAACTTAAAACAAATGAAAGTTACAAAACTAAATGATTTGGATTTTCTGTGATTTACCTGCATACCACCAATCGATGCACTCCCACCAGGGGCATATTTTCTCATCTGCTGACGTAGTTCAATCAACTCTTCCTACAATGCAGATATCTGATCCCCCTGCTAGTGAACTGTGTTTCGTAAAGAAACAATCTCTTTCTTAGCATCTCCGGGCTGAATAAATTCAGGAGTAGATGTAGCAGCTATCCCCAGTGGCCTGCTAAAAACCTCAGATGGTACGGGTCCCAAACCCATCCTGCACACTCTCCCAGGATGCTCCTTCCCAAGGACTTTAGCAATCGGGTCATCCTGGGAGACAGAGTAGGAATGCGCAGGATTGGCATATCATAGTTCTTTAATTTTGACCTATAAATCAAATATCAAAATATATTAACACAGAAAAAATTTATAAGAAGTTATTATGATAAAAAATTGACTTCATACCCCAACTTCTTTAGCAGGCTCATTAACAAAACATCCATATGATTTCTTGTGAACATCCAACCACAGTTCAGTTCTGGATGCTTCATGGCCTAAAATCTGTGACTGTATTAATCAAAGATAAATCAACAATTCAATATATTAAACAGATAATATTGTCTTATAAATATTTGAACTAATTAAAAGATTACCAATGTACTTCGATTTCTAGAAAAACTTTTTGAGCCTACAGTGTGCGGGATGACTTGCTTCGCTCGGTTTGACGCATTCTGTCTTGATAGATCCTAAAATAAATAAAATGAAATTTAAAAATGATGTATTGAATGTCATTTCCTTTTCATATACAAGTATAAATGTAAAATGAGGATAATATAATAATATATATATTTCAATACCATCTGCTTCGGATCCCGATGCCTGTCAACAAACACTTTCCACTGCTCTTTCGGTACCCCACTGGGTATCTTCTCATACATTTGCAGTGTGGTCAACGAAGAATCGTTGACATCACACCACAATCTCCATTTAAAATCTTTCCACTTCTTACCTAGATTTTTCAACGTCCACTTCTGTGCTATCACATTAGCAACGGTAAAGTGGAAGAACATTTATATACAGAAATTCATTTTGAACATATTAGTAATATGACATTAAATTAAACCATAATGTAATAAATTTACCTTGATTTGATAATCAAACACTTCATTTTTCCAACTTGGAGGCATATGTCTCCAATCATCATATGAAATGGGAAGGGAAATGGGCTCCGCTGCCAGCTGGCCTAGAATCTGGACAAGAAACCCTGCGGCATCATCCGTAGGGACCCCGTAAGAATCAAATGGCACAACAATCTTCTCGCCATTCATATTCCAAACATCTGAACTTTTTATTTTTTTCTCCACGGTTTCATTTTTTTCATCTTCAATGAGAAAACAATTAGTATAAACAAAATTCAATAAATTTATTTAATTAAAATTTGTACCTATGATAGTGACACTCCAGTATGTCCGGGATAAACTGGAAGGGGCGCGTCGTTGCCCCACTATTGAGGCTCCTGAAGGGGGAGTCAACGACTCAGCCTCTACTGGGACATCCACAGATGGTGTGAGAGATAGTGCAGGGGGAGATGGTGCAGGGGTGTCGACAGTTGGTGCATCAGATGTCGTGGGGAGGGAGCCAGATGGATAGTCATCTATCACAGAACTGGATGAAATAATGCAACGCTTCTTCCTTGGCATTCCTGTCATTTAATCAAATAAAATTAAGTTCAGAATATATATTTCAAAAAAATTATGCAGAAAAGAAATTAAAAATGATAACATATGGAGTACTAACAAGCAAAATATATATAACAATGATAATGAATGACTGCAGAAATAAAACAAGAGGTTGCTGAATAAATAAATAATTGTACATACAATCATTTTCCCCTTCAATCAGTTTCCTGCTCCATTGCTTCATCCACTTCATTCAACCTTACTAGACTAATATTTTCAATATCATGATGGACAAATAATTCTGCTTCCTGTTGCTGATTAAATTCAATTTCAGAGGTCAAATTTTCCACTTCATCACCCATATCATACAAATATATTTTTATTACGTGAGAAACTACACTCCACCCTTCATCGGAAACATCATTCACATAATATACCATTTTTGCTTGCGATGCTAAGATATATGGATCATGTAGTTCACGATCACCAACATCCATCAAGCGAGAGAAGTTCACAGAAGTAAATTGTAAGGAATATCTTTTAACGCCTCGGATAATATTGACCCATTTTCATTTGAATAAAACAACCAAAAAATGTCCGCGGTAGTTTAATTCAATAATATCATGTAGCTTTCCATAGTATTCCACTTCAGCAAATGTAAATATACCAATATTTTGTGTTCTCAAACCCACTTCTCGATCAACTGTATGAAATCTAAAGTCATTCACATTATAAGCGTCGAACTTTCTAACTTCTTTTAGAGGACCTCTAGAAAGAAACTTCAAATATTCTGATACCTTTGATCGAGTATCAGTATTCATGATCTGAAAAAAGAAATATACTTTATTAGATTTACAAAATTTATGTTTCAAACTAATATTCGTATTTATTGCAATATTTATAAACTTACACGTCGTGCAAACCATTCTACAAGCTCTTTATTAACAGATTTCATTATATCTTTCTCATTTCGTGTTCGGCCTCTCATTCGTCTCTTTGTTTGTATCCTCAACTCTTCAATAAATGGATCTACAATTTCACTATTCAGAAGCACATATCTATGTGCCTGTAATAATTCCAATTTAGTTAGTGTCACATTTGAGGTCCTCCCAACTGATCGTCCAATAGCAGGAAATATTTTGGATTTCTGATGTATTTTCGATTGAGTCGATGTGTCGTCAACACGTCCAACTCAATTAAATCTTGTCTCAATATCATCCAAGTATCGAGAACAAAAGGTAAGACACTCCTCATCCACATAGCCTTCAGCAATTGAGCCTTCTGGTTTAGATTTATTTCTCACGTATGATTTCAAATGCCCAAGATATCTTTGAAATAAAATAAACATAATTATGCATTTAATTAAGTACCAAAAATTGTTTACTTAACTGGAAAACATATAAATAAAGTACCTCTCAATTGGATACATCCATCGATAATGAACGGGGACTCCTAATTTAGCTTCCTCAACCAAATGCACAGTTAAATGCATCATTATAGTAAAAAAGGATGGAGGAAATATCATCTCCATTGTGAAAAGGGTCAATAAAAACCTCTCCTGGAGGTTGTCAAGCTGAAATGGATATAGATATTTCTCACATAGTTTTCTGAAAAATGTGCAGAATTGGAGTACAATAGCAGTAATTTTTTCAGGTAATAATGTATGCAATGCCAATGGTAGTAACTGTTGTAACAAAATATGTGAATCATAGCTTTTCAATCCATGTAACTTACAATTCTTCAAGTCAACACACCTCGAGATGTTACTTGAATACCCATCAGATACCTTAACATTCTTTAACATTCGAAGGAATGTATCTTTATCCCTATTTTTCATTGAAAAAATTGCCGGAGGATACTTTCCATTCTCATCTGGCCAGAGATCGCATTTTATGTTCATTACTTGTAATTCTTTGTGATCATTGAGATGATCCTTCGACTTTCCATGCTCATTAAACAATGTGAAAATCAAATTGTAACAAAAATTCTTCTCAATATGTATCACATCAAGATTATTCCGCAACAAATTAAATTCCCAATACAGAAGTTTGAAGAATATACTTTTTTTCTTCCATTGTTGTGTTCCGGTTTCGCTTAACGATGCACTTCGGACCCGTTTTCCGCTATCATTCAAATGATGAACCTTCCCAAATTCTGTTTCAACATTTTCAAGCTGTGCCAATATTTCAAAACCATTTAACAACTTTGGAGGTGGTCTACGATCAATGGAACCATTAAATTTTGATCTGTTCAGCTGAAATCTATGAGATGCATCGAGAAATCTTGGATGACACAAGAAGCACCATTTTCTACTGTGAGGTATCCATTTGGGATCAAAGTCAAAGTTACAAATGGGACAAGCCAAACCCGTGTAAGTGTTCAACCAGATAAATTCCCAAGCCCAGGTAAGTCACAAATGGTTCACATTAAAGCATCGTGCATTTTGAACATTGTTTTAGAAGAAGCATCAAATGTCTCAACACCGTTGCTCCATAACTCCTGCAATTCTTCAATCAAAGGCTGCAAGAATACATCAATATCATTTCCAGGCATTTTTTTTCCAGGAATAATAATTGAAAGGATAAAAGAACTTTGTTTCATACATATCTATGGAGGCAGATTATAAGGGATCAAAACAACTGGCCAAATGCTATAATTGGTACTCAAAGTCCCAAATGGGTTGAATCCATCGGCAGCCAATATAAGGCCCCAGCCTTAAACCTTACTTAATCTTGAGTTATTAGAAGATTACACATTGAGGATCTTTTCGGGTTTAGAGTTTTAGAGAATTAGATCATAAAACTTGCATTACATTCCATATATAAACAAAGTGGTTACATAAAGATAGTATTCTTCATTCCCATCAATGGAAACACATTTAAAATAAAACATAGATTATTTCTTGACACATCCTTGACTCTATCATCTTATCATGTACCTTTCCCTTAACCTGTGAAAAATATTTCAAAAACTTGGGATGAGCATAAAAACTCAGTATGGGTTATAAAAAAACATGGAAAGGAAACATGAGTTCATATATACATAAGAATGAAATCATACTTTACCCATAAAACATAGGCACTTTAACATACCTCATAAAATCATGAATAAATCATAGAAATCATAATACATAAAGGTAACTTGAGGCATTCATAACATTCTTACGTAGGGAGTAACCCTCTTGGTTACGTTTGGAATACCCATCACAGTATATTCCCTAAAATCTCTTCGGAGAAACCTTAACGTTTCACTCCTTCGCATTACCCAATGCATTGGAGAGCTATATCGGGCTCACCCGCCCTTAGTTTATCACGGAACCACCCGTCTTCATAATAATGCCCAAGAACCATAACATAATCATATCACATAAAACATGCATAAAGGAAACATAAAATTTCCACATTTAAATCATGAGATTTCAATACAACACATTGATATAAAACATTATGAAAAGCATTTTCAATAATAAAATAAAAGTAAAACATGGTATTTATTTTTCTTTTAAAAAGAAGGTATGGCTTGTAGAGGAAGCCGAAACTCAAATAACGGTCACGACGGCGGAGAAGTCATTGTCGCCGCATACGTACGACAAAAACATTCCCTTTTGCCGTTTAGTAAACACTCCATATAAAAAAGATTCCTTTTGAATAAATGTAAAAGTCAAAGGGGTTTATACACCGTATAAAAGAAAGTTGTGTATAAAATAAACTATGCCTCAATGAAAGGAGATTGAGACGAAGTCCCATACCTCGTATCCGACTTGACCCGACCGTTCTATAATCTCCTGAATAATAAACTTGATTTAATATCTACTTGATTATGAATCTTTTTCAAGTTCATTATTCCTTTTATACCAGGTTATGAACATCATGTAATCAGTTAAGTTAATAATGTTCATTTTGTCGGTATTTGGTTCTTAAGTCAAAAATAGACTTCTTACACTTACATGTTGTTAATTTGGTCTAAGGTTCATTATATCCAGAATGGTATTCATGATGTAGATATCATATATGTCATATATATCCAGTAAATACATGCATTTATAATATTACATAATCATTTAGAGGTAAGAAATGAAATGCACCATTCATGGAGACGGTAAGCCGTACGTACGCATGAACGCTACTTTCATTTCTATTTCGTATTTTATAGAATGGAATCATAATGATATAAAGGTATATTATAATTCCAGTATAATATCATATATAATATCATAGTTACATCATTTATATGTCCCACATATGGTATTTAACGAATCAAATCACTTTGAGGGGGCGGTAGTCCGCACTTCCTAAAATGAAGATATCATGTTTACCCATAATGGAAACCATAAAGGTATGCCCAAAATGAAAAAAACAGAAGCTTAAGGAAAACATAAACATATTATATATCATATATAAAAATATTTACATCATAATGGCCACCTTTGAAGGTGTTAAATGAGTATTGAACAATCATCGTTTCGGGAGGCAGAATTTCACCATCCACGGAAACCGTATGTTCTTTAACCATTTGATGCAGTTGTGTGAGAGTGTAGCTCAAATAAATCTTATAACAAAATCCTAGTATATTGAAGATACTGGTGTTGTTAAAAAAGAAGTAAATAAAAATAGTTTAGGGGGTTGGAGAAGCAAAATAAAACAAATGAACATGAGAGAATGAATTACCTTTAAAAGTGTAACTCCTTTTGATTTGAGTCTAAAGGCTTCCTTTGAAAGGATTCTGCCCAAACGGAATCCTCTAGGATGAGTATAGGGATGTGTAGAGAGTAAATGGGCAGGGTTTGGCCGAGCCAAAGGCTTGAGTAGTGTGTGAAATGAGGTAGAGGTGGGGGCCTTTTATAAGAGGAGAGGAGGGGCACTTTTGGAAAGTAAAGAAATATTACTTTATTTGAAAATGTTTTTCGGTTTTAAAAGGTCCCACATTGATATAATTCTTGGATAAGGTGATAAGGGTTCGAAATCCACTCATAAAATTGGTTTTTGTCATGTGTAGTTCATAGATTTTACATTGTCTTTCCATTTTATTTAAATCGTCAAATAATGATGTCATCGCTGCATCATTATTATGTCATAAATAATTTAATTTATTTAATGTCTAAAAATCATAAAAAAAATACTATGATGTAGGAAATCTTTTTATCTTTCCAATGACTATTTATAATCAAATATTTGATCTTTATAACCCCATGTAAAAATTGTTTTCGTAAAACATATTATGTTTGTGTCATTTTTACTTTTACATTAAATAAAAAGTTATTTATGTCATTTCCCAACCAAAATGTCTTCATGGGGTCCCCAAGTTGACCCATGGCTTGTCTTGGTCGGCCATGACACAACCAATAAGGTTGGGACATGTGTCTAGGTCATTTCATATTATTAAAGCATTATTTATACCTTAAACTACACTAATTACCACTAATCGCGATTAAAAACTTAATAAGTTACTATTCACCAAAAAATTATTTTAATCTCATTGAACCACATTTTACTTCTTAATGACAACCATGTATGTCGGATTTTCAAAATTCAATACACATTAGTGGTAAACTTTTATTTAACTGAAAAATCAGTTTTCTTGATTACCACATAGTGGTTTCACTATTCATCAAAAATTGAAGTTTTTCAGAAAATTACCAAAAATTCACCCTAAGCTATATTTGATATTTCGAATTCAAAAATGAAGTCTATGTTACAAAATTCAAATCATATAAGTCACATTAATTAATTTAATAATTAATTCCCGCTGCCAGAGCAAAGAGCGTGTTTTTACAAAACAATAAGTATCAAAAGATTGACACCAGTTTAAGTCTAATTTCAAAGTGAAATTGATTCCAATGTCCACCATTGGATAAAATGGTAAAAATATATTCTAATTTCACTTCAAAACCAATTCAAAACATAATCTAATCATATAAATAAATTAGGTTAAAAGGCAGTTTTGATGTAAAATGCAGTATTTTTCACTATTCATTAAAAAATGAACATTGTCAGAAAAATACCAAAAATTCACACAAGGTAAATTTTGATGTCCCAATCATAAAGGATAAGTTTTTTTTGACAAACATAGTTTATAAAATTTTCAAAATATAGATTCAAAAATGGTTTGCCATCAAAAGGCAGTAAAACAATCTTTTAAGAATATTAGTGTATTCCATGCATAAGATTGTATTTATTTTCATTTTAAGCCTCTATAACACTATCTTAATCATTAATAGAAATAGATAAAAATATCTATTATTCATTACTTACTTGAGATGTTATATCCTTCCCCCCTTTAGAAAATTGCGTCCCCGCAATTTATTTACATATCGAATAAATGGGGGTACTTATCCCTCATTGCATTTTCAGATTCCCATGTTGCCTCTTCAATCATGTGGTTTTTTCACAAAACCTTTACCTGGTGAATCACCTTATTCCGTAACACTTGCTCCCTGTGGTCAAGAATCTGGACCGGTTTTTCCTCATAAGATAGGTTCTCTTCCAGCTGAACTACCTCTGGACTCAAAACATGAGATGGATCTGGCATATACTTTCTCAACATCGAAACGTGAAAAACATTGTGTACCTGAGATAAACTCGGAGGTAAAGACACTCGGTATGCAACTGATCCAACTCTCTCCAGAATTTCGTATGGTCCAATGAACCTTGGACTCAACTTTCCTTTCTTACCAAATCTCATCACACTTTTCCAAGGAGAAACCTTGAGAAAAACATGATCACCTACCTCGAAAGATAGATCCTTCCTCCGGTTATCCGCATAACTCTTCTGCCTGCTCTGAGCTGTTCTCATGTGTTTCTGAATCAGCTGAACTTTTTCTGCCATCTCTTCTACTAATTCTGGTCCCATAAACTTTCTTTCACCCACTTCATCCCAGAAAGCTGGAGTTCGACACCGCTTCCCATATAATGCCTGAAATGGTGCCATCTGTATACTGGAATGAAAACTGTTATTATATGAAAACTCAACCAAAGAAAGATGTCGGTCCCAACTTCCCTGATAATCCATAGAACAAGCTCGTATCATATCCTCCAATGTCTAAATTGTTCGTTCTGACTGCCCATCTGATTGAGGATGAAAAGCTGTACTAAAATTTAATTCAGTACCCAACGACTTCTGAAGGCCTTTCCAAAAGTTAGAAGTAAACCTGGGATCACGATCCGATACAATGGAGAGAGGAACTCCATGTAACCTGACTATTTCTTTAAGATACAAACGGGAAAGTTCATCAAGAGAGAAAGTATCTCGTATAGCAAGGAAATGAGCAGATTTGGTCAAGAGATCAACAATAACCCAGATTGCATTATTACCTCGAGATTTCTTCGGTAATCCAACAACAAAGTCCATGGATATATTCTCCCATTTCCACTCTGGCACTGTTAAAGGCTGAAGCATCCCTTTCGGTAACTGCCGCTCTTCTTTAACCTGCTGACAAGTCAAACACTTCACAGTAAAATCAGCAATGTCTCTTTTCATTCCATCCCACCAGTAATACTCCCAAAGATCTCTATACATCTTAGTACTGCCCGGATGAACTGAAAACGGAGAACTATGAGCTTCACATAACAAATATCTCTTCAACTGTGAATCACAAGGCACACACAATCTCTTCCCAAATCTCAAAACGCAATCATTATCAATGTTGAATTCAGGCAACTTACCTTTCTGAACCAGCTCTACCTTTTCCTGCAACTCACTATCTTGCTTCTGTGCTTGCTTGATTCTATCTGATAGAGAAGATCTCACTGATACCTGAAACAAAACAGAAGGACTTCCTGCACCAACAACTTCTATGCCAAATTTCATCAAATCCTTAACCAAAGGATCACGTTCCAAATGCAACATTGTTAATGAAGCATTACTTTTTCGACTCAAAGCATCAGCCACTTTATTTGCTTTTCCCGGATGGTAATGAATTGTACAATCATAATCCTTGATTAATTCTAGCCATCTCCTTTGTCTCATGTTTAACTCTTTCTGAGTGAATATATACTTTAAACTTTTGTGATCGTTATATATTTCACACTTTACTCCATATAAATGATGCCTCCAAATTTTTAAATCAAAAACAACAGCAGCTAATTCCAAATCATGTGTAGGGTAATTTACCTCATGAGTTTTCAACTATCGTGAAGCATAAACAATTACCTGATCATTCTGCATTAGGACGCAACCAAGTCCTTTCAATGAAGCATCACTGTATATAACAAACTCACCATTCCTGGAAGGTAGTGCCAAAACTGGAGCATTCACCAATCTTCTTTTCAATTCCTGAAAACAATCATCACATTCTTTTGTCCAGATAAACTTAACACCCTTCCGAGTTAGCTTAGTCATTGGACTAGATAACCGTGAAAAATTTCTAACAAACCTTCGGTAATAGCCCGACAAACCAAGGAAGCTATGAATCTCGGTTACATTTGTGGGTCTTGGCCATTCTTCCACAACTTTTGTTTTTGCAGGATCAACAGTTATTCCATCTTTAGAAACAATGTGACCAAGGAAAGAAATTTGTTTCAACCAAAACTCACACTTGCTGAATTTCCCATACAGTTTCTTTTCTTTTAAGGTTTGCAAGATAACCCTTAAATGTTTTTCATTCTCCTCTTTACTTTTAGAAAACACCAAAATATCATCAATGAAAACCACCACAAACTTATCCAAGAACTCATGGAAAATTCTATTCATTAAGTCCATGAATACAGCAGGTGCATTGGTTAGCCCAAAAGGCATTACTACAAATTCATAATGGCCATATCTCGTACGGAACACGTTCTTCGGAATATCTGCCTCCTTTACCTTCAGCTGATGGTACCCCGATCTCAGGTCAATCTTTGAAAAAAACTGAGCTCCCTGGAGCTGATACAACTTCATTTGATGGCCCGACATCTGCTGAAGTAGTTGCAAAGGATTTCACCACCCCTTTCTGCTTGTAGTCTAACTGCTTCCCATCACTCAAGCTCTTTGTCGGACACTCATTTGCATAGTGACTCATCTCATTGTACTTAAAACATTTCACTAACTGTAAATCAAATTTGTTCTTACCTTCACCTTGATCCTTTTCAGTGCAATCACGAGCCTTATGTCCCATCTTACCACATCAGTAGCACTTCCCAGAATTCAGAAGACATTCCCCAGCATGCCTTTTGCCACATTTATCACAAACTGGAAACTTAGTTCTCTTACCATCAGACTTTTTTGAAGAATTCTTACCTTTCTCCTGCCACCTCAGTCTCTTCTTCTGCTGGTTGTTATAGAAAACTTGGTCATCAGCAAACTCCATTTCCACCTTCTCAGCACATCGAACAAGCTTTTCATAACTTTTAAACTCACGAGAAGCTAATTCCCTTCGATATTTTGGCTTTAATCCTGAGTAAAAACGATTGATTTTACTATCAAGGTCCCGGATAAAATTTGGAGCATACCTTGCCAATCGAGTGAAACTTTCTTCATAGGCAGCCACTGAGTCTTCCTCTTGCATCAATTCCAAGAATTGTTTTTCCATCCTAAGTCGAACAGCCTTAGGAAAATACTTCTCAAGAAACATAACTTGAATTCATCCCAGTCAAGAGCATCAATCTCATCAGTGTCCCTGATATTTTTAACCATAGACCACCACTGATCTGCTTCACCCTCCAAACGGTAAATAGCAAGACTAACCTTTTGATTGTATGAACACCCCATGACATCAAAAATCTTCTCCAGTGCTTTAATCCACCCTTCAGCTAGCACAGGGTCAGATGATCATCTGAATGATGGTGGATGTTGCCTCATGAAATTTTCCACCACTGACATGTTCCTCTGCGGTTGGTCTGGCTGATCTCGTGTATGGATACCACCGCCATTTATCGCTTGAGTCAACTGCGCCATTACTGCAACAAACTATTCAGTTCCAATTCCGACCATTTCTGGATGCTGATTCGGAAGGTTATTTCCTTCTGTATGCCTTCCTAGCACTGCTTCCCTGTTTCCTCTGCGGAAAACCATTCTGAACAAACATGTCTTAGATGAAGCAACACGGTAATCTTTAAATGCTATATCATTTCAAAAAAAAATATTTTTGGATAATCATTTAATAGAATTATAACTCCTAAATTTATCTAAACCAACCTTTGATACCAACTATAAGTCCCCAGCCTTAAACCTTACTTAATCTTGAGTTATTACAAGATTACACATTGAGGATCTTTTCGGGTTTAGAGTTTTAAAGAATTAGATCATAAAACTTGCATTACATTCCACATATAAACAAAGTGGTTACATAAAGATAGTATTATTCATTACCATCAATGGAAACACATTTAAAATAAAACATGGATTATTTCTTGACACATCCTTGACTCTATCATCTTATCATGTACCTTTCCCTTGACCTGTGAAAAATATTTCAAAAACTTGGGATGAGCATAAAAACTCAGTATGGGTTATAAAAAAAACATGGAAAGGAAACATGAGTTCATATATACATAAGAATGAAATCATACTTTACCCATAAAACATAGGCACTTTAACATACCTCATAAAATCATGAATAAATCATAGAAATCATAAGACATAAAGGTAACTTGAGGCATTCATAACATTCTTACGTAGGGAGTAACCCTCTTGGTTACGTTTGGAATACCCATCACAGTATATTCCCTAAAATCTCTTCGGAGAAACCTTAACATTTCACTCCTTCACGTTACCCAATGCATTGGAGAGCTATATCGGGCTCACCCGCCCTTAGTTTATCACGGAACCACCTGTCTTCATAATAATGCCCAAGAACCAAAACATAATCATATCACATAAAACATGCATAAAGGAAACATAAAATTTCCACATTTCAATCATGATATATCAATACAACACATTGATATAAAACATTATGAAAACCATTTTCAATAATAAAAGAAAAGTAAAACATGGTATTTATTTTTCTTTTAAAAAGAATGTATGGCTTGTAGAGGAAGCCGAAACTCAAATAACGGTCACGACGGCGGAGAAGTCGTTGTCGCTGCATACGTACGACAAAAACATTCCCTTTTGTCGTTTAGTAAACGCTTCGTATAAAAAAGATTCCTTTTGAATAAACGTAAAAGTCAAAGGGGTTTATACACTGTATAAAAGAAAGTTGTGTATAAAATAAACTATGCCTCAATGAAAGGAGATTGAGACGAAGTCCCATACCTCGTATCCGACTTGACCCGACCGTTCTTTAATCTCCTGAATAATAAACTTGAGTTAATCTCTACTTACTTTTGAATCTTTTTCAAGTTCATTATTCCTTTTATACCATGTTATGAACATCATGTAATCAGTTAAGTTAATAATGTTCATTTTGTCGGTATTTGGTTCTTAAGTCAAAAATAGACTTCTTACACTTACATGTTGTTAATTTGGTCAAAGGTTCATTATATCCAGAATGGTATTCATGATGTAGATATCATATATGTCATATATATCCAGTACATACATGCATTTATAATATTACATAATCATTTAGAGGTAAGAAATGAAATGCACCGTTCATGGAGACGGTAAGCCGTACGTACGCATGAACGCTACTTTCATTTCTATTTCGTATTTTATATAATGGAATCATAATGATATAAAGGTATATTATAATTCCAGTATAATATCATATATAATATCATAGTTCCATCCTTTATATGTCCCACATATGGTATTTAACGAATCAAATCACTTTGAGGGGGCGGTAGTCCGCACTTCCTAAAATGAAGATATCGTGTTTACCCATAATGGAAACCATAAAGGTATGCCCAAAATTAAAAAAAACAGAAGCTTAAGGAAACCATAAACATATTATATATCATATATAAAAATAGTGACATCATAATGGCCACCTTTGAAGGTGTTAAATGAGTATTGAACAATCATCGTTTCGGGAGGCAGAATTTCGCCATCCACGGAAACCGTATGTTCTTTAACCATTTGATGCAGTTGTGTGAGAGTGTAGCTCAAATAAATCTTATAACAACATCCTATTATATTTAAGATACTGGTGTTGTTACAAAAGAAGTAAATAAAAAGATTTTAGGGGGTTGGAGAAGCAAAATAAAACAAATGAACATGAGAGAATGAATTACCTTTAAAAGTGTAACTCCTTTTGATTTGAGTCTAAAGGCTTCCTTTGAAAGGATTATGCCCAAAGGGAATCCTCTAGGATGAGGAGAGGTATGTGGAGAGAGTAAATGGTCAGGGGTTGGCCGAGCCAAAGGCTTGAGTAGTGTGTGAAATGAGGTAGAGGTGGGGGCCTTTTATAAGAGGAGAGGAGGGGAACTTTTGGAAAGTAAAGAAATATTACTTTATTTGAAAATGTGTTTCGGTTTTAAAAGGTCCCACATTGATATAATTCGTGTATAAGGTGATAAGGGTTCGAAATCCACTCATACAATTGGTTTTGGCCATGTTTAGTTCATATATTTTACATTGTCTTTCCATTTTATTTAAATCGTCAAATAATGATGTCATCGCTGCATCATTATTATGTCATAAATAATTTACTTTATTTAATGTCTAAAAATCATATTAAAATACTATGATGTAGTAAATCTTTTTATCTTTCCAATGACTATTTATAATCAAATATCTGATCTTTATAACCCCATGTAAAAATTGTTTTCGTAAAACATATTATGTTTGTGTCATTTTTACTTTTACATTAAATAAAAAGTTATTTATGTCATTTCCCAACCAAAATGTCTTCATGGGGTCCCCAAGTTGACCCATGGCTTGTCTTGGTCGGCCATGACACAACCAATAAGGTTGGGACATGTGTCTAGGTCATTTCATATTATTAAATCATTATTTATACCTTAAACTACACTAATTACCACTAATCACGATTAAAAACTTAATAAGTTACTATTCACCAAAAAATTAGTTTAATCTCATTGAACCACATTTTACTTCTTAATGACAAACATGTATGTCAGATTTTCAAAATTCAATACACATTATTGGTAAGCTTTTATTTAACTGAAAAATCAGTTTTCTTGATTACCACTTAGTTGTTTCACTATTCATCAAAAATTGAAGTTTTTCAGAAAATTACCAAAAATTCACCCTAAGCTATATTTGATATTCCGAATTAAAAAATAAAGTCTATGTTACAAAATTCAAATCATATAAGTCACATTAATTAATTTAATAATTAATTCCCGCTGCCAGAGCAAAGAGCGTGTTTTTACAAAACAATAAGTATCAAAAGATTGACACTAGTTTAAGTCTAATTTCAAAGTGAAATTGATTCCAATGTCCACCATTGGATAAAATGGTAAAAATATATTCTAATTTTACTTCAAAACCAATTCAAAACATAATCTAATAATATAAATAAATTAGGTTAAAAAGCAGTTTTGATGGAAAATGCAGTATTTTTCACTATTCATTAAAAAATGAACATTGTCAGAAAAATACCAAAAATTCACACAAGGTAAATTTTGATGTCCCAATCATAAAGGATAACTTTATTTTGACAAACATAGTTTATAAAATTGTCAAAATATAGATTCAAAAATGGTTTACCATCAAAAGGCAGTAAAACAATCTTTTAAGAATATTAGTGTATTCCATGCATAAGATTGTATTTATTTTCATTTTAAGCCTCTATAACACTATATTAATCATTAATAGACATAGATAAAAATATCTATTATTCATTACTTACTTGAGATGTTACAGCCAATCCCAATCGAACATTCCTATGATCAGCTAAGAAATCAAGATGTAATGAATCAAATGTCATCCACGATTGGGAATCTAGTGGATGTCTCATTAACCCATCATTGTTATTATCTACAGAATGCCACTTCATGTGTTCGGTGGTTTTCGATGACATAAATAATCTTTGCAATCGAGGCTTCAAAGGAAAGTAACGCAAAACCTTTGCAGGTGTGCACCTTTTCTTCTTCTCCATGAAATTATGTTCATTCATACTTCCAACATCACCCTTTTCCTGCCATCTAGAAGAAGAACATTTCTTTCAATTATGTCTACTTGAATCCTCTCCCTAATAAAGCATACAATCATTGGGACACGCATGTATTTTTTTATAATTCAGACCAAGCTTGTTAACAACTTTTTTCATATCATAAAAAGATTCTGATATTTTTGCTTTATGAAATGCATCACGAATCAATTCCAATATCATGGAAATTTCCTTATTTGTAATTCCACATAGACATTTGATATGGTACAACTTCAGAAAAAATAAAAGCTTTGAATATTTCAAACACGCACTATAAAACTCTTGATTTCCATCATCAACTAAATCATGAAACCCATTTTCCTCAGTGAATTTTTCTCTTACATTTGGCTCCATAGAATCAAGAGTAGGATCCAATGATATGTGACAATCTTGATCTACCTGTGTTACAGTCTCAAAAACATCACTTGTCACGTTGCAGTTTGTAGCACCATCTTCTGGTTGTTCTGATATGTTTTGATGCTGATAGTGGTGTCTTGCAGTGCCTAATGCATCATTTATTAGGTTTTTCATTTCATTTTCCATTGTCGAAGAACTTGGGACCTCATTATGTGGATTAACATCAGTTCTCAATCTTTCTGTAACGTTCGATTCTCCATGCCAAATCCAACACAAATATTGAGCAGGGAATTGCTTCAGTATTAAATGTTCATAAACCTCATCTCTCTTTAACCATGTTCTAAATTTACATTTAGGACATGGAAATTTTATTCTCCCTTTAACGGATCAATTATAAATTTCAAAATCTAAAAACTCATTCAAACCCTTAACATACTGAGGTGTGTTCCTCGGTAATGTGATCCAGCTTTTATCCATGTATATCACAATGTGCCTACACAAAAAACAAGGAATAAAACATGAGACATCTTCTATAACCCCATCATCAAAAACAAATAATGATGAACAAAATTTCCATAATAGAGAAAATTTCAAGGATATATCAAGAAATGGGTCTCAAAATTCCTCAAAGTCCCTAAACTGGAAGCACAAAATGGATGAACTCTTTCTATAAGAATGGGCCTTTTCATCATGTTATGGTTAATCCTTCCTCTACTCCTTGCACATTGGATTCTCTTCATTCCCACTATTAATTTTTTGCATACCTGATAAAACTAAGGAATGAAAAACCATCGATTTCCAAGAATATTTAGCTTCCATTCACATGTCCTTAGTGACAACCTCCAAATGGATGTTATGCCCAAAGAAAGTAGAGATGTACCAAGGTCTGGGTGAATACCATCACCAAAGAAATGATCTTTCTCATAATTGATGACCCCTATATTTGGAGAATATATAAAAAACCTTGAAAGGTTATTGACATACTCCCATACTGATCTGTTACCAATAAAAATTCTCATGAGCTCAGTCTATTTATCTACATTCATTCCCTTAGGAAATGACCATTAAAAAATTAATCTTGATGAGATTCCAATTCATACATTCATGAAGTTAAGAAGGTACCACTGGCTCCCACAAGACTCTACTGAAACTATAAATCTAGTTCTAAAAAATTATCACACACAAATTATCAGGTTCCCTAAGATAATTGAGGATCACCTCAATTTGTTCCAACTACCTAACTGCTTCCACTGACCCTTGAAAAACACTTAATGAAGGAATATAGTGATTCAGGAATCCTATGATGGTGTCTGAGATTGAAAATGATTTAACATCAACAAATCAACACGTATTCTAGGTCGGAATAAGAACTAAATAATCCTTTTTGAAAATTACAGTGGACAACAATAACATCTAAATGAACTATATCAATTAAATACTTAAATTATATTTATAGGTTGATACAAGATAGGATATCTATATTTATCTATGTATACTATAAGAGTAGGAATCATTCTCTTTGTAGTTCTGATAAAGGTACGACTATATAGATCATGCTCAATCATTAAAGGACTGAATTTTAAATATAAGTACATTGATGAATAATCCTCTGGTGAAATATATCATGTAGAAATATATCCTATGTATGATAGGGGATATCATTAACATACCATGGATTCATGGGTAGGGGAACAAGTTTATATTGAGATATTTTATTTATCTGACTCTCATGTACATATTTATAGCTAATAAAGTTATTATACAATAACCAGATTGAGGTCATGTAGAATTTACTATATATCAAGAATTTTTTTCCCATGTAATGAGGAAACAGTACCCTTAGGTTGTTCATGAGTATAAAATTTGTGATCTAACACAATCCATGTTTGAGTGGCCTAGTGACTATATCCCTATTTTTTCTATGGTTGAATGGTTGTCCCTATGTGATTTTTATTATTTATTTTCACCGTAAATTTTTCATGAGACATTAAATGTGGGTTCTAGTGGGAATAAAAACGAATTTATAGAAAGATACACTTTTTAGGGGTTTAACTTGAAACTTTTTATGGATTTACCATTTTTATTGAATTATCATACTTTTCATATGTTTTTCAATGTGCATTCATAGTAGGGGGGACTCAAATATTTCCCTAGGTTCTTATTGTATTTTTCTAACATAGTTAGTGCTATGTATCTTTCAATTAGTATTTTAAATTATTGAATGTTAGTCCAATTTTTATATTTTTATGGAAATTCATTTTTAATCGAATGTGAGGTGGTTG
This sequence comes from Viscum album, assembly GCA_963277665.1. NCBI lineage: Eukaryota > Viridiplantae > Streptophyta > Magnoliopsida > Santalales > Viscaceae > Viscum > Viscum album. Next base: position 450,520,168 of record OY728160.1, read on the forward strand.
GAATTTTGAAATGTGTTGAATAATAGGTGGTTGTGGAATATTATAAAACAATGGAAATGAGAGAATTACATGAATTGTGATCCCAATGATCATATAAACAATCTCATGGATATTCACACTATGTTTAATTTCATTGTTCATAGACCAATCTATGTATAGAGTTTAAGGGAATGTATCCTTGAAAAAAAATTATGTGATATATATAGCGATATAAGAGAGGAATAAAAATATGATATGGATGTAGATCTTGACACACATATACATATATCCTTAGGGGATGATTCAGATATTTTATGGTCATGGTTCTCAGACCTGTAGCTGCTAACATTTTTATATATAAAAACATAGAACCAATGATTTGTTAGTCTTCATAGATATTCCAAAACACAACCTGATGTGAATTAAGGATTATTAGTATCATATAATACCTTGGAGGGTGACATTAATTTTATGGTCATGATGTTTAGACCATTGTGTCACAAAGTTTAATATCCTATGAAAAGGACTATGGTTTTGATAAGACATTACAACAGGAGAATCTAATGTTATGTATTTGGGGTATCCAAAAGAGATTCATACCCAAATTGGAAGGTGCAGAAGAATATAATTTCATAATTTATTTAACTGTTAAAATGATTCTCAAATGTTTAAACTTCAGGGTACAACAATCACATTGAATAGAATGATTTTATAAGGTTTAAAACATACATTATGAATGCCTTAGTCAATAAGAAATAGAGACCAACTGGGGAATAATGACCATTAAAAATAGTGGAATACTAATACCATTCTCATTCAATAGAATCTAATGGTAGTAGGTTGGATATTTTCTCAATCAGTCCATTGATTGATTATGTGGTTTAGGTGGAACTATCTTCCATGACTGAAATACCCCATAGGGATAACTTTATATGCTTCGAGGAAAGGTTTGATATTCAATATCAAATCCTAATAGGTTAGCTCTAAATAAATCAACATCTACAACCAATTTTTATATGAATATAGAAAAAAATATTGATTAAATCAAGTTTAAGGGATCCTAAGAGTAGTATATCAACTTGGGAAATTTATCAGTGTTGAATCACACATCAGAGTTATGAACTGGATTCATAGAGAAAAAAATATTCAAAAAGAATTTTAAAACATTATATGTTATTCCACCATGTACTGAAATTGTTTCTTGTGTGATTTAATGCAACATGAGACTCCTGTGTATTAAATCACTTAATGTAGTGATATATTTGATTTGAAGAGGTAGTATTTTAATTGAGGAGAATGTACTATTAAAATTTTCTAATTCTAGTTGAAAATGGGATGGGATATCCAATATAACTTTTTCCAAGATGAAACTTTTATGGGGAATAGGAATAAATTATCAAGGATCACATAGTGAACCCCATGAGATTTTTATGATAGTATTCTTATAAGAAATATTTTTCCCAATACATAAAAGGGAACAGATTAGTGGGAGTGAAACATTACACCTCTAATGATTTCTTTAAGAGGGTTTAGACCTAACAAATAGTCGTGACTATTTTGATTTTTAGTTTATGTAATTTTAATTAGGAAAAAGGGTTAAAATTTAAGGTCATACAGATTTTAAAAAATGTTTATGAGGTTCAACGTCACATAACTTAGACATGGAAGGTAGAACAACTAGTACATCAATGGGGAGGACATATCCAACTTCAGTTGGGATCCCAATTGATGTATATTTTTGCCCATGGGTAAATTCACAATGTTTATGTTTATAGTACATGTACTATTTATTTTTGTTCATGCCTATTAAAATAAATATCATTGTCACCGTGTATTTCATTAGAATGAGAATAAATCCACACATAGCTCTTGAAATGAAAATCCCTCTATCAAAGATATGTATCATATAAAAGGAAATGGAAATTTTATTCTTATCATGGGTCTATATATAAGATAACCCATTTAAAAATCTACTACATAGATTCACCACATATGTAGGTGATAGTAATTATAATATTTTGACAAGGAATATGGTAGTTGGTTCCAAGGTAGGGTACCTAGATATCACTACATATCCTAATGTGATGGGAGTCAATCCAACTTTTAGTTATACTTATAGATGATTCATTTCATAGATTTATATCACATGTGAGGAATATGTGCATTAATTCTCTAATATACTTGTCAACCATGTGGAAAAGACTTCTATATTGATCAAGATCTCATTTAGTGGGGTTTGGATTTTAATATCTCATCCTTGTATGGGATTGTAAAAAGTTGATGATCTATATCTAATACCCAATAGATAATATACATTTTTTCATAGAAATAAAATATTCAACTATAAAATTAGTATATAGTTTGGAATAATCTACATTATACCATTACATGGATGAATATCTCATATTGGTAATGGGTCACATAGAAAGGAAAAATTGTCTTGCGTTTTATTTTAGCAAAACAAGTACTCATGTGATGAGGGATGATTTTTATGATGTTTAATTGAATGCAATTAGGAAAAATATCATACCGTTTAAAATCATGAGACCAGGAGGTTGTAAAATAATGTGGAGATTATATCGAACTATATACTAAAAACCTACCTACTGGAAAACCAAAAAACTAAAGAAGGAGAAACAAAACCCTACCTAGAGGGGAAGATGGTGCAGCTTCTGGGGTCGCGGGGGGCCGGGGGTCGCGGGGTCACGGGGTTACCGGGGTCGCCGGGGTCACCGGGGTCAGGGTCGCGGGGTTTCTGGGGGAAGCGGGGGGCCGGGGTCACGGGGGAAGTGGGGGCCCGGGGTCACGGGGGAAGGAGGGTCGGGGTGGGGGGAAGGGTCGGGTGTTAAAAAAAACCAATGTTTCGCGGTGGTTTTGTTGTAGTGTACCAACTAGGTGGGATTCCCCCTCTCGAAGAGATGTATGATTAGTTCCTCCTAAATGTATATATTTAGGATGATCCCTTATATACTTCAGTTTTGGTGAGATAAATTCTCACTATTGTGAGGGAGAAATTAAGAAAGGATCTGACAATGTTCTCTCTCATCTCTTTCAAGTACTGGATCAATATCTTCTATTGTAGCAGTGGGTTTAGGCCAACTGCCATATTCCCACATCGGTTCCCTTACTAGTAGGTCTGATATAGTGCTAGATCATATTAGGTCATTTTGGAAGTTTTGGACTATACTTCATGGGGATACTAAGTGAACTCAGAGATCTCTCTAAGCATTAAGATGGAAGGATTTTTTTTCCATGTTTTTTAACAGATGGATTTTCTATGATGGGGATGCACATTCAGGGATTTGTGTCAGCATGTTAGTGATGGTGGCACGGCTATTAGAATGAAAATGATTTAATTTGGCAATTTTCGTCCTTGCACACCTTTATCAACTCCTATTCCACATTCAACAAGGCAACATCCCCTGCAGGATCACTGGTCTTATCCAAAAAAAATTGGATGGATAGGGGATCATTTCTATTATTGTGAAGATTACAATGCAACTAGGATCCTTGATGATTTGTCTCATCTCAAACTGTTGAACATAGTTGGGTTCGGCGCTATGTCTCTAAGCCCTGATGAGGTTAGAGTTGCATTGAGATGATTTGAAATCTTTGATTTCTCCCTTTATCATTCCCCAACTAGGACAATTATTCTTAACTCCAGTGGTTCCCTCAATGAAATTTTATATATGATATCTATTTAGGATGAGGTTCTTGTAACTAGTATGGATAATCTGATCATATCTGAGCCATATACACCTTATCATTTCACTCTTTAGTTCAGATATACCCAAAGGGACTCCTCTCTTCCTTTAGCTGGTGTGCGAGGAGAGAGACACCATTGGATCATCTGCTAGTTTTGGATGATGTTGGTATGTGAAGATAATAATTCTAAGATCATTCTTACACCTTCCAATTATACAACCTTCCTTACCCAGAATTATTCCCATTCTTGGGTACCATATTACCTGGATGGTGTGCTAAAATAGATGATTTTTCATATAGATAGGCCTTTTTCCTCACCAACTCATATATACATGGAAACAATGGAGTTGATTCAGGACTCGATCAAGACTTTTAGGAAGTGACCACATCCTAGTGAGTACTATCTTGATAGTGGGAGTGGATATATTGAGGAAATCAACCCCCAACATAAGAAATGGGTGATGCCTCTATTGAAGTGGTGATATGTAGAGCCTACTATCCTACTTCCTGGACAACTCAACTGATTGTCCCTCCATATATAATTCATGTCCCATCAGTCACAAAGGCTCAGACATAACATAGGCTAATCTGGTATATGATTCATAACTTTAACCATGAGACTCATTTGGAATCATTTTATGACCAAGTGGAATGCCTTCCTTAGTTGTTCAATGACTTGGATTGTTTCAATCACCAATGGTTGTATGAAAACCTGAAGTAGATTTTTTTGACTCAGAGAGATTTGACCATCAATAAGAGGGACTTGGAAAATTTTGTAGATGAGGATCCTCTTACTAATTAGATAAAGGCAACATTAGAGGCATTGGAGCAGGGTCACTAGTTTATATCTGAACTATAAGAGCAAATGGATTCTTGGACTATGCAAATATAAAGATGTGATGAAATCATAGATTTCTTGAGGTATGACCTTTGAACATAATTATCCTCATTGGAAACTACTCAAAATAGTTTTGAGGAGATGACAACTTTTTTTGGTGACTCTCTTTATTAGGGTTGAAGCAGAAGGGTGGGGTGAGTGACACTTTAGCATTAAATTGAAGCTTCTAGTCAGACTCTATCTAAACTAGCCAGCTTAGCAGATTGAATCTTATTGTAATTTAATGTACTCTATTTTTGTGGTGATTCCTAGAGAGACTCCAAAACCTGGATAATCCTCTTATTTCAAGAATTTTCAATGTATATATTTTATGAAACTTATATGTGTTGTCTAATTTTTCTTTAATTCATGATGTGCATGACTTTTTCATTGATACAATATTTTTTGAATCATGAATGATACAAATCCTTTTCATAATACCAAGTAAACCTGATTGTATGGATCTAAACATTTAAACTATAACATATTATCCTTCTATAATTACTCATGAATTCCCACCAACATAAGATTCCCTACCTATGTATTTTTTCCAGTTATCTTGAGATCACCTAATTCACAAAAGGATAAATGGGTTGAATATATGTCATAGATGGAGAAACCTCTTTATTTGATAAACCCGATAGGATTTTTGAGCATATCTTGATTTTTCTAAGGCCATGTGGTGGGCCTTAGAATATTTTTCATTATTGAAGACTAGATCACTATTTTTCTAAAGTTTAGGGTCTTTTAACTTGGACCTTCTATTGTTGTATTTTAGGGTATTTTATCTTGGACCTTCTATTTCCATAGTTTAGGGTCTTTTAGATCAGTCATTCTATCACTATATTTTATGGTCTTTTAGCTTAGGCCTTGTATAGATATATTTTAGGGTATTTTAGCTCAAACCTTCTATAGTTGTTGTTTAATGCCTTTTAGCTTAGACCTTATATAGTTATAGTTTAGGGCCTTTTAGGTAAGACCTTATATAGCTTTAGTTTAGGGTATTTTTAGATCAGACCTTATATAACTATAATTTAGGGTCTTTTAGATCAAACCTTCTATTTCTGTAGTTTAGGGTCTTTTAGATCAGACCTACTATATTTTTTTAGGGTCTTTTAGCTAGAACCTTATATAGATGTATCTTAGGGTATTTTATCTTGGACCTTCTATTTCTATAGTTTATGGACTTTTAAATAAAACCTTATATACCTGCATTTGAGGGTCTTTTAGATTAGAACTTATATAATTGTAGTTTAGGGACTTTTAGATTGGACCTTCGATTTCTATAGTTTAAGGTCTTTTAGCTTGGACCTGATTTATGATCATGGAATGTGGTACAGACATTCCAGGAATAACCCAAAACACACTGGGGTTCTAGGTTCTTCTATGGTGTTGTTGAGGCTTGTGATGATCAGAGCTCGTTTCCTGTATGGTGTAGGTGCCTCTGGTTAGTAGGTCAAATCCCTTATGCATCTGTAGAATTTTCAAACATAGGTGTCTCAACTCTTTTCCAATATTCATGTAATATTTATGGTGGTAGTATTGGTTGGGGGATAAATACTATGGATGTTAGGTTCACCTGGATAGTTGGAATATGGGTGATGTTAATCATAAACAAAAAGTTTGAGTTCGTGAATATGATATGGGATAGACATGTCAGGGATGACCTATAACACTCTGAGGTTCCGTGTTCCACCGCGATGTTTCTAGGGTTCATAAATATTGAATATCCTTTTTAGAAAGAACGATATGCCTTTAATTGGTGGGAAAATGCCCTTATGAGTCAGTATCATGGTCAAGAAAACATGATCTCCATTTTTTTAGGTCCATGGAAGATTTATAAAGACTCAAACATCCAGATTATGAGGTTGGGTATGGAAGGAAATCTATCCAAGAAGGGTTCTATAACCCTAGGGTAGATCAGATCTTGATTATGATGCTCAAGACCCACACTCTATGGTTACAAATCATGAAGTGGTGGGGGAATCAAATATTCAGGAATGAAGTGTTGCATTGTGTCCTTGGTAAAGTGTACAAAACATGGTGACATAACATTGAGGATGTCAAATTTTCTCGTATAGTTTGGTATGGATATTTTAATTCATGTTCCAAAGTTATCGGGTCAAGAGGATAATATGTGACAGTCATACCAGGAGTAGTTTAGATCACACTGATGTGTTGAGTTATACTATAGTGATGGATCAAAAATACATTTTTGTAGAGTGACGCATTTGGTTGATGACCATAGGTTCATATGAAGGAGCCATAATCCTACACTTATAATCAAGAAAATGGTCACTTGAAGTCAGGTATCCTTTCCAATGGTCATGGAAGGTTCATGTTGATCTGAGTCACCCATATTATGAAGTTTCATTTGTGGAAATTGTAATATCCAATAAGGGTTTGAGCACCCTAATAATTGTTTCATTGCCTAGAGAACATATTCTCAAAGTGAGGATATGTGAAAAATCATTACTCTAACTTTTTGATGAAACAAAGAGTCTAGTGTGGATAGCTTGGATTTTAATAGGGATATAATGTAGACCCTATGATATTTGTTTATTTTCACATTATTTTTTCCTAAACTTTAGATATAAAGAGTTTAGAGATAAAAGACTTGAATTTTTATTAGGCCTCTCTTAATTATTTTGCAACCTAAAAAGTTTTTTGTATCTTCCACTAACAGTTTAAGGTCTTATGATTTGGACCAGTATAGGCTAGAGTTTAAGGTCATATAGCTTTGTCCAATAGTTCAGGAAGTTTAAGGTCATGATGTACATGGACCTAATCTGGGGAATGATACATAAGATCCCAATTCAGATACCCAGGGTTAAGAGTACCCAAAAATCCTTCTGAATAGTTGATGAAAATGTTTTAAATCATGTATTAAGGTCCTCATTTCATGATTAATGATATGGAACAATCATATCGGGAGTAGTCAATATCACACTGAGGTCTTGAGTTCTTTTATGGTGATGTCAGGACTCCCAAGGATCAGAAATATATTTTTATAGAGTGAAGAATTTGGTTTATGACCATAGGTGCATATGTAGGAACCATAGGAATACATGAATAGTCAGGAAAAGGGTCTCTTGAAGCCGAGTATCTCTTCTAAGGTCCATGGAAGGTTTTGGAAACCTGAGGCTCTCGAGATATGAATTATGATTTATGGATTGAGGTTATATTAAAAGATAGTGGAATCCCCCTATAATTTTTATGACTAGGGTAAAGATCTTATGGTTCCTTGATAGGGGATGAAAAATGGGTGATGGCTTGCATAGTTTATTATCATGTAGTGGGGGTGTTCTCTATTCAGTTTAACATCATGCGATAAGGATGTTTGTCATGCAGTTTATCAGTGTGTGGTAAGGATGTGGGAACCAATGTGAAAAATTCATGCATGATATATTGCATGCACAAAAAATATATATGTATACCTAGCTCATACATAGGTAAAATGAACTAGTGTGACTCAGTATCTATGTAGTTGGGGTTCATTTTTTTATCATTTTTTTCATCTGGGCCCAGTAGTGGATACTTGGGTGTCGCTACATATCTCGTGATGATAGGAATCATGCCACACATAGCTCTTGTATGAGAAACTCTCTATGTTGTTCTAACCCATACAAATCATTGGGTATTTATTCCATTGATTATTATAGTTGGGACTAGGATTAGATATCGTGGTTTCACTATATATCATGTGATGATAGAAATCAAGAAACACATAGTTCTTAAGGAATCGTGCAGTTTAACATCATGCAATAAGGATGTTGGCTTCCCAACATGAAAAGGGGGATTGTGGATAGACAAAAGGATATATATATTGAATCACTATGTATCTTATGGTGACAAAAATCAATAAAAATGTAGTTCTTGAGGAATGAATTTCCTATGCAAGACTGGCATGTATACGGAGAAGGGGAATTTTGTATCATGTAGTGGATGAACCAAGATATAGTATCAAGGAATCCTATGTATCTCATTGAAAATGAGATTCAAGATGTACGTAGTTCTATAATTGAGGTGTGGGAAGAGGCCAACACCAACAGTGGTTGTCCTATTAGGAAAGGTTCATAGGGATTTATAGTTTTATGTTATGGAAGGGACATCAACCGTGCAATTTAACATCATGTGGTGAGGAATCATGGTATGCCTTTTATAGTACTTCATTCAGGACCATGATAAGACTTTCACAAGCTTATATACCTTTCTTGTGCAGGGAATCCGTTATTGAAATTCCTAATCTCATGTGATCTATGCTTGGTGTGAGATAAAAGTAATTGAAAGGGTTTATCTTACTATATAGAGTCAATTAAAAATAGGACAAGGAAATTTTATACCATTTTGTGGATGGACCAAGATATAGGATTGAGGCATCCCTATATATCTCATTGAAAATGATAATCAAGCTGTATGTAGTTCTAGAAACCCATGCAGTTTAATATTGAACGAACTGGACATGGATCACCTAATGTGATGGAAGTGGAAGGTTGTGGTTGGGCCCAAGACTAGAGGTCTAGGCATCACTATGTATCCTATGATGATAAGAATCATGATGCACATAGTTCTTGGTTGAAGATATTCCCCTAGTGGGGATAAATCTCATATGAGGATAGGGGCATTTCATCCTTCCCATATATCTGGATCATGTGTGGTGATTTGTTAGTGAGATGGTGTTTTACATGCATTTTAACATCATTCGGTGAGGACTTCAACTATGTAGTTTAACGTCATGCGGTGAGGACTTCAGCCATGCAATTTAACTTCATTTGGTGAGTACTTTATCCATGAAATTTAACATAATGTGGTGAGGAATTCAGCTGTGAAATTTAACATCATGCGTTGAGGACTTCAACCATGCAGTTTAACATCATACGAAAATGGATTGTTCTGTACAGTTTATTGTCATTTTTTTATAACATCTCTATACCATTTAACATCATTTAGTCAAGACATGAAACACTATTCAATTTAAAGTCTTACTATTAGGAATTTTTTGTACAGTTTAACATCATGTGATCAGGATGTGGGATACCATGAAATTTTACATCATGTTGTCAGGATGAGTTTGTATAGTTTATCATCATGTAACCAGGACGAGCTCATACAGTTTAAAATCATGTAACTAGGATGAATGGGGAGACTTAAACTGATTTGGATTCCCATTTAATGAGAATTATGAAAAGTATTTATTGTGAAATCTCACATTGGTGGGGGTGTAACATGCTCTCTATTCATTGTTTCCAATGAGTAATCCTCATTGTGATAGACCTTATGTATAATGTAAGGTCATTCCCATTTAGGTTCCAGTTTTAGAGGTTTCTTCCCTAATATCATTGGGGTTCTGAGATCCAATATCGGTTCTCTTTGGAGGAATGAATGAAGGTGAACCTTTTTATTAAAGTCCCATGCAATCTGATTCATATGGATTCCAAGGTTATGTAACATACGTAGCCTGTTCTCATCGATCTTCTCTAATTCATCCAACCATTTTTCAATTTATCATTATATGATATTTGTCCACAAATGGATATTTGGAGAAAAGGAAGTTGTAATTCTATGGGTAACACTGTCTGAGTCTCTTAAAACAATGAATACGATTTTTCTTATGTATCAATACACTTGGCGGTATAGTAGGCCCATAAATCATGTAGGATATTATCTGGACAAGACTTCTTATCATTTTTCACCATATTTTGGATTATATTTGATAGAGTCTTATTGAAGTCCTCTATCTATCAATTTTCCACTGTATGATAGTGAGATGAGTGATTGGACTCGATATTGTACTCCTAGTATAGTATCATTAACCTTTTAGAATAGAATTCGGTGCATTTGTTCATCAATAATGTGTGAAGGACCATGAACCTAATGAGGGTATGGGATTTTATGAAGTTGATGAAATAATTCATCATGAATGTATTTAGGGGTATTAACTCATCCCATTAAAAATAATTCTCTGGAAGTAAATATGTACTTGAACTACTTATGGATGAGGGATATGGACCCACAACATCCAAACTTTATAAGAAAATGTCCAAGTATATTTAGTTATATGCAGTAATTATGGGGGTTGATGGATAAAGTTTTCATAAATATGGAATGCATGAAATTTTCTAGTGAACTCCACATAGTATTGTATTGTTGTTTTCTATTAGTAACCCAACCTCTTGATTTGGTGGGAGAGCCTGGTCACAAACTTATGATAATCACAGGAGACTACATGGAATCCTTCCGTGATAGTGAGAATATCTATTTATGTTATTCATCTGAGGAGGAATCCATAAAATCCTTGTTTATAGAGGGATTTTTTCTCATTTGGACCACCTCACAGGATAAAGTTTAATGCAAGACATTGATCATTTTCCCTTTTGGTTTGGTCGGTCAGGAGAGTCCCATTTTGGAGATAATTAATTTTGGGATCCATCCATCTAGGGGTGGATATTGGTTCATCATGCTCTATGGTGGTGCTGACCTGATTGATTTCTTTCATATCAGATATGACGATCAATGAGACCATTATTAAATGTGTGATATGATAGATTGATTTCTCCTAATTAGGGTCATCTAGGAAGGTGGCTAAATTAGCCAATAAGTCAGTGTGAGCATTCTAGGATCAAGGAACATGATGCAACATAGGCTCAAAAGGTAACTATGGCATTAGTTCCATGACATATCCAATGAGAGGGTCTATTTCTTCCTTTTTTATGGCATATTCACCATCAATATGATTTATCAGAATTTTTGAATACCCTTTGTTATTCAGGTATACTATATAATGTTTTAGGTCTAGTTCCAAGGAAATAATGAGGGCTTGGTATTTAGCCTCATTATTTATATAGCCTTCAGATAGTGATAAAGAGTGAGAAAACCCAATTTGTTTGGAGAGATAAACACAATCTATAATACAACCTGATTGAGCTTCGGGTTTTCCATAATTTTTATGATTGGACTTTAGTTGGCACCATCAAAATATATCTCCCATGTTTGGGAAGTGTTATGGGTGTAGAAGACCTCCTCATTTGGAAGCTCGGTGTCCACTTGTGTATTCTTTAAGGTAGAATATGTTATGAGGAAATCATCCTGGGCTTACCCTTTCACTGATTTTTGTGATACGAACTAAATTTTGTATTACTGTAGAATGACCACCCATCAAACCAAGCACCTAGTAAATATGGGATGCCCAAGTATGTAATTGAGTGGATCAATACTATAGTCCAGATGGACTTCATGGTGCTACAACTAATTCCTGAGATTTTTTACTACAAAGATGAGTGCAAGGTAGTTCTTCTTGATATTAGAGTATCAGGTCTCAGTTTCTATCATCATTCAGCTGAGGCAGTAGATACTTTTCTCTCTCCACGCATTGTTTTTCTATGCAATGAGGGAACCCAATGAGCATTCCATGGAGGCCACGTACAATATGAGTGGCCTCCCTTCCACCATAGGCATCAGAACTGGTGGGTGTAGTAGATACTTCTTAAGACTCTTGAAGGCTTCATGGTAGCCAATATCCCATTGGTAGGAGATTCCCTTCGTTATTATTCTGGTGAAGGAGAGATATTTTTCTACCAGGTTGTCTATGAAACAATTAATGTAGGCAAGGTTCTGTTATATCCCCCTCGGTACTATGAGATTTTTTGGGGGGTGACATTTCTATAATAGAAAAAGTCTTCTCTGGGTCGAAATTGATAATGCGGTGGTGTACCAAAAATCCAAGGAACTTCGCTAATGTCACCCTGAAGGCACATTTTAGCAGATTCATCATTATACTATGCTGCCACAACTTATTTAATATTGTTTTAAGATTATTTAAATGATCACTTCACTGTCAGGTTTTTACCACCAAGTCTTTGACATAATATTCAGCTATTATTCCCAAAAAAACATATTAAATATATGATGCATGGTGTGTTGATATGTGGTGTCATCACTCTTCAAGACAAATGGAATGACCTGATAGTAAAAGATCCCCTAAGGCACTCTAAATTAAGTGACTTATTCATATTTAGGGCCCATATTTATTCAATTGTACCCTGAATACCCATCCATGAATGAAAGGGCTTGGAATCTAGTAGTTTCATCGATCAATATTTCTGTTATCGGAAATGAGAAGTCATCCTTTGGGAAATGTTAATTAAGGTTTCTAAAATCAAAACAGACCCTAATATTTGGGATGATTTTGGAAAACCATCTTGGGTATTTCACTTCTATGAAAAAATTATCTTTGATAAATTTTTCAACTTCCACCTCTACATTGGTGGCATGTGATGGGTGCATCCTTCTGGATGCATACTTAAAGCCTCAATGCTCATTGGGTAAGCTAAGATGGTGCATATCCACATCTAGATTTAGTACGGTCATTTCCGTATAGTTTTAAGAGAACACATATTAGTGATGCTTCATAAATTCAATATAAATCTATTTCTCTTTGAGGGGAATTATGGAACTAATTGGTGTAGTCCATGGGTCTTATTTTGTTCTGAGATTTACCTGTCTGAGTCCATCGATGGTGGTAGAGACACCTTCCTATAATACAGGACATGCATTCCTGAGGTCATCCCCATCATTTTCTATATCTGAGTCTTTTGAGACATTTCCAAACAAATATGGTAATCTGGGGGAATCTATGTCACTATTGTGGTGATAGAGTCCATGAGAAGAGACATTATCATCCCCTAATTCTTGAGTCATTGTATAGAGATGCCAGAGTTGATTATATTTTACACTATCACTTAGGACATAAGGGGATTGGATCTATGGGATTAGGTATATTACCTTGACTAGATGTATGGGGAGCACATAGTAAATGTCGAGCATACTCTAGGGATTTTCAGAGGTGGTGACCAATCCATTGGGGGTTGAAACTTATATATCATCGTCAAATATTTGTTGTTTGCCTCCTATTTTATAGAAATATGCTTCAATATATGTGTCTTTGCAAGTATCTAAGAGGTTTTTGTCACCATGCATCATGACGACCTTTCCACCAATGGGGTATTTTAGATACTGATGGAATGTTGAAGGTACCTCTATGTGAATGTGGAGACATGGACATTTGAGTAGGACATTGTATGAAGTGTCTTTCTGGATAACCATAAACTTAGCATTAGATGTGAGATCTCCAATATTACCTTTGAATTTGATCTTATTTAGAGTCCTTTGTTTATGCTTATCATACCCTTTAATGGTCAATCTTATGGGAAATAAGTCTCCTTAAATATATCCTAAACATCAGAGGCTTTGATCTAGGACGAGGTTGATCTTAGAACTATTATAAATTTTATCCCTTTGAACATCAACATTATTGAGTCTTCCCAAAACATATAGGGCTTGGTTTACCCTTGGAAGACCTCTTCATGATCATGATCTATGAATGAGATGACGACATGGAATTCCATTTACATGGTATCCACTAAATAAATCTCAGATATAGTGACTTATATCTTGAATTTATATGGGATCTAGAGGGCTTCAACAAGTTCCTCCTTAAGGTCTTTTGAAAGATGGATCACATCGAAGATTGAGAGCTTGGCTGGGACAACTTCCATCTATTTCAAAATTTTGTACTTTTTTTCTAGAGTTTAGTGCTTCCTAATGTGGGTTTTCTCATAGTCATGTGTCTTATGAACTAAGGCATTTGAAGTGGACATGTTTGATGACTATTTAGAGGTTGCGGTAGCTTTTGTTGCTAGTGGAACGGGTTGTGTTGGCCTTCCCCATTGCGTGGGTTGATCATATAATCAAATCCCTACTAGGTGGTTCTGTAAGAAAAATGGGTTTCGATGACCACTTGAGGGTTCTAGGAGACCTCCATGCCACTTTTGAGCCTGAAAAATAATTTTTCCATGATTCTCTACTACATATGTGTCTTATATGGGTACATGATTAAAATATTGGGTTAGACCACACCCATGTTATCCTCTGTATCCTCAGTTCTTGTGCATGCAGCCTCCCTTTCACTAATTATTCACAGGAAACCCATGTTTTGAGGCATAATCATCATCAGAGAAGGGGTGTGTCAAGTGTATCATGTTGAAAGAGCCAAATATGAGCTCTTCTTTTGATGAGGGCTCCATTGAATGGGGTGGTGCCCATGTTGTGGATGTTTTAGGGAAGAAATCTACAAGATTTGGAGCTTGTTTTGGATTAGAATACAACTATTCCCCTTCCATTTCTTCCTACTTTTGATTGCCACACCAAAATTAGTGAGATATATATGATGTCACCTTCTTAAGAGGTGGATCTATTGTGGGTATGTGCAACTTTTCTCTCATAGTGGCATGAGCTTGGTCAAAAAAATAGTCATATAATTGTTGAACTTCCACTGACGCCTATATGAAACTTTATATCAATAACCTTCTTCTTCTGAATGGGAAATGGTTATTAAAACCACTTGATCTGAGGAGTTATCTAACACCACCTATTTAGAATTGACCATGGCTTGAAGGACATCTTTGAAGATGAAGTAGTCCTAGATATTATGACCTAGCCTTCTCTGTAAAGGGATGTAATTAGGATAGTTGTTGAGTTTGAACTCATCGGGCTTCCTAGGATGTGGTAGTGTGAGTAGGTTATTGTCCATGGATACTAATAAATAATATAGGACTTGTTTATTTTGGAAGGAGTATGCTTTATTCATTTTTTACTCAAATCCTAGGTGACCCTGATTTCTCTATGCTTCTAGACGAGGGATATTTTGTGGTTGTTTCCACTTGATAGGAAGTTATAAGAGGTTCAGGACCTACATAGTTTCTTGGATGGGCACCACTGTTGACTTTAGAGTGAAAACCATAGCTTCTAATTTTTCTAGCCTTTTCCCCTGTGTTGTGGGCATGAGTTGAGTTTTGGATCGGGTTAATTGAATGGATTACTAAAGACATTGTTCCATTTACGGGTACTCATGGAACCCACCTGGATATGTTATTGGGAGAATAGGTGTCTAAAACTCATCCTAGAGATTTTCATCATAGATTTCTCATAGTTTCTACTGAAAGAGAGGGATGATTAGTGAATAGGTTAAACCTTTCCATCTATATATGAAGTCATAAATCCTCTCATTTTCATATTGCATTCAGTTTTTTAGGTCAAAAATCATTATTTTCTTTAGCGTGGAGCTAAATTGATAAAGGAACTAATGAATAAGGTCTTCCCATCCTATAATAGATCTTGTTGGTAGGCATATGTACCATAAAAAATATAGCCTTGTTAGAGTCTATACAAAACACCTCATATTTGTTGCCCCATGTTGATCTCACGGGTGCATCATTAGACCACATCGGGATACAAAGTGTGTGAGATTATATACAGGGTTACTTTCATCATTAAAGTTAGATAATATAGGATTTCTGAAATTGGGTGGATAAAATGTGTCATCCACCCACTCAGGACATGGCTTCCTTGCAGGTTGCATAGGTACACATCGCCATTCTATGGATTCCATTCAATTATCCAAGGACTTGATGATGTTAAGAAGATCTAAGGGAATTACTGTCTAGGTCGCCTCTGGTATATAGGGAGCATTTGGTACTCTGTGAGGTGGCCTTACCTTTGTCTCTTGCTGATCCTAAATTCATCCTAAGAATGAATGATTGCTCTGATGAGGGAGGGGCTATTTACGCAATAGAGAAAATTAATTTTCATTTTCAACTTCCTCATTTATATATACTATATATCTATATCTAGAACTAGTTCTACACTCATATACCACTCTTTTTGGAAGATTAAATATGGGAGGGAGAATATTTTTCTATGACTAAAGAAAATACCTAGAATGAATATAAACCCTAAGTAGCTCCTCGTGGAGTTTTCTGAGAGTTTGTATCTCACTATAATATTATTATAACATTTAATATATGGAATTAAATTCATCTATTCTAGGTAGTGACTGGGATTTATTCATACCTTTCCCTTTTTCTTTTTTAGTGTTCTTCTAAATATGTGGAAACTCTTTGTTTGTAGGTGCCCGATTTTAGAGCCTTCTCTGGCTCCAAGTGCGTGGAGCCTCAGTTGGTTTATCCACATCAACCTCCTCTCAGGGTAAATTTTCCATGTTTTGTCTCTCTATATTTTCATCTTGATCCACAATGTATGTCATGTTGATAGTGATTAAATTAATAGATGAATATCATGCAATGATGGTTTTCCTATTACTTTCAACGCACCATACTGATTTTCACTTCTTTCATTAGGGTCGTTCTTCAAACCATTGGCCATATTGGACCATTTTGGATTCTGAACCCAGAGGGGTCTGATTTCCTTCTCCATATGCTCCTCTTAACTTGTTCTATGAACACATTTAGGGAGTTGTTGGTTGTGATTTTTGATTGGGCCCCGAACAATATAGGTTTGTCTTACAGTGGGAGGAACATGTGTGATTTTGACCGTTTATTTTTTTCCTCCAAACCTAGAGAAGATTGATTTCCTCTATGTTGATGATGATGATGATAAAAATACCCTTATCCCTATGGGGTGTGGGTTATTCAGGGATGTGGTTGGCATTTATTGGTCCTATTATTGAGGATCTAATGATTTTAGTTAGGGATTTGATGACTATCAGGATGGATTTGAAGATATAAATGACCCCATACCAGTGGGGTGGGGTTGATTTGTAATCACCATTGATTTACCCAAGAATATATTAGTAAATGATGAACCTAGTGATGGTTATTGAGATATAAATCCCCTAGTTCAGTGGGATAGGGTTTGTTTGTAGCTACTTCTGGCATGTCCTGAATCCTTTAGAGAATTGATGATTTGAGAGGTGGAGGCAGTGGTAGATATCCCCTTAGCTCGGTGAGCTGGGTTCACTCCTTCATGGATGATATGGAAGCTTCTATCATAGACTTCTTGATGTGGTACAGTTGTGCTTGTGTAGGATATGGTTGTGATGGCAGCTAATGATGAGAATCATTCTTTACAGGAAGTTATCCTGGTGATTGAAACTTTAGTCTATGTGTCTGAAATGCATTCTCATTTCTTCAAGGATCCCAGTTAAAAGAATTTTTGGATATCCTCTCCCTCCTTTTGTGATGTTTGGGCACCATTTAATTAGGGGAATTCTATTTTAATGATCAACTGGACTGAGCATTACCCGGTTCCCTGATTTCACTAGAGGCTATGACATAATAGGATGTTGTATCAGAGGGGTTATTCTATTTCAAGGGTGTGTAAAAGTGTAATGATCCATAATCTCCCCATCCTTGAATACAGATTCATGATGTGGCTTCATAGATCAGCTTCCAAAGAGTTATGATGCAATTTCAGTAGTCATGTTGCAGATTTACGATGTGGTTTTTTGGTTTTAGTTCTGGGGCCATGGAGATAACAGGAAAGTCTAAATGATAATAGAGTACCTTGATAGTCTAAAGGTGACCCTGATATCCTGTATAAGCTATCTATATATAATTCATTTTCTGATTATTATACCACATATTTTGGTATAGATAAGGCATGTATTCCTTTTCTAGCTCAACTAGGATCTCAAAGTCAGATTTGGCGAGGGGCCAGAACATGATGGGGTGGTTTTTTCTAGATAAATATCACTATATGTAAATTTAGACCTCCTCTTCATCATACTTACATGCCTCCATATGGTTAGAGAAAATAATATGCTTATGAGGGTCACATGTCGACTAGAGTGGAGTGTTTCTAGAAGTTGATGTGAAACTATATGTGGTTTACCTAGATGTTTCAAGAAACTCTCTATGTGAAGGTATCTGAGGTTTAAAAACCTCAATATAATAATGTATCTAAGATTTTAATGCCTATCTATATTAAGGTGTTTGGGAAAGGGGAGTGTTTCCTTGTTCGTGGGAGATATCACTGTGGGGAGATTGACCATGATGTATGTCAGGAGTACAGTCTTGATGATCCATCTCCACAATACCACAAGGAGGAATATCATGGTAATGATCATCTTCTACTTTAGTGGAAGATTTTAAAGATCCTTTTAGTGTTGATAATGTGTTTCGAACGACCTGAAGGACACCATCATTGATCAGATTAGGAATATAGGTCATGTTCTACATCATAGTCGGAATATTCTGACCTGACTTTTGAAACTGTGTAGGGATATGGGACTGTTGGATAATAGTATTGTAAATTTTTTATAACCATATGGTGTTGTGAAATTATGATCCAACTACTAATAAGATTATATAATATACAAATTATTTGTCTCATTATTAACAGTAATGTGAACTTTTCCCAAGGCATGTTCTATTCTCACTTGGTGCACCTCCGCTAGGAAGTATGAGACTGATCCCGATCCTTTGGAATATGTCGCCGATATTTCTTGGTAGGGATGTGATCTCGTCTCAATTAATTTACTACTCTCAGTTGGAGAGCCCCATTTGTAACATGAATATTATCCTGGTCTGAGTATGCATTCCCCACTGAAATATGTTGATGGACCTCCATAATGGGAGAAGGGACATGAGCCTCCTCCTATATTCCCACAAAATGATGTCAGTGTAGTCATTCATTGATGGAAGTAGGAATATTTACCAGGATTTCATGATCTACTAGAATATACCAGGAAAATTAACTGATAAGAATATGAGCCTATCTCGAGGCATGTTCCATTCTCACTTGGATATCCTTGACTAGAAGAAGGATATATGACCGATCCTTGGCCTTTGGAGTTTGCTACTGGAATTCTTTGAAAGTAATATGAGCATTTTCTGAGGCATTTCCCCATCTCACCTAGTGATCCCTATCTATAATGGAGATATGAGCCTGATGTTGGGCCTTTGGAATATGTTGTCGGACTTTTTTGACTGACATGTGCCCCTATCCTGAGGAATGTTCCACTCTCACCTGGAGAACCCTCATTAGAATGAGAATATGATCTTGGTCTGATACATCATACTTTATTAGAATATTATGATAATCCTCATGTATAGGAGTAATAATGTTTGCCTTCTTTGGAGTAGCCACTTGTTCATGATGATTAGAGTGTTGAGTTATCCTGGCTATAAGGATAAGAATATGAGCTTTTCCTTATATCTGAACCAACGTCAGAATATACTATTGGATTTATTCATATTTTTCTATGATTTAATGTCATTTTAGAAAATTTTTTGTAGATATGTAAGCCTTCACATTTTCTATCTCCATTATATACTAGAATATGTCTATGATTTAAGTGGGGATATACACCCACTTCTGTCCTTTTTGTGCCACTATAATATCCCAATGGAATTCATGCATGAGGCAAGGATATGTGCCTCCCCCATGTTTCTTGTGGGAATATGATCATAAACTTGTTCCAAGTGATTAGGGATATGAGCCTCCTCACTGGTAAATATTGGAATATGTCAGTAGACACCATCAACAGGAGTGGGGATATGATCCCTCTTCGGGATATCCAACATATTCCTTGAACAATGTGTCTTCCTTTCTATAGGTTCATGGGATTCAGAGGCGGTAGTGTGTCGGGTGGTACCCTCAGTAGGTGACTGATGAGAACCAGTGGAATGATGAGAACTAGTGGGACAATATTAACAATAATGGTTGAAATGTGACCTCCTCAGTGGCACCTGAACTAAAAGGGATTCATATTTGACTCCCCAGTCCACGTTCACTAGAGTCTGAATGTGGTAGTTGTCGAAATCTGAGGATAAGCTTCTGATGTGGTTGGTAGTGGCAATGAGGGCCACTGGATTAGATTTATCTTTCCTAGGGTAATGCAGACTCATCAGTTTTCATTCTTGGAGACCCTCGCAAACAGCTCCTAGGGACAGGATTGTACCACATTGGTGGTATTACCATACCATTGTGTTCTCCACCTAACATTTAATCTTTCGGGCATGTGCGGTCATTTTTAAACTTGTAGGGGTTTCAGTTGGTGATTTACTAGAACAGTTGATGGATGGTGAAGAAATTATCTTGAATCATGATTTTTTCTATGAGAGTAGTATATGGAGTCATAAAGACAACAAGTAACTAGGTTACTAATTATTACAATATCATAGGCATGATGTGTGCTCAATCAGATATGCATGGTTAACACAATTGTCCTTTTATTCATGATATGGTCATTCTGCTCACTTGGAATTATCAAATATAGGATGGAATTATTTATGGGAACCCCAATTACATAGTATTAGCTATAAGATTTATTTTAGGCTTATCATCTTTGTTTTTTTAGGATATGAAAAACAAACTGGCCTGACATATGATTAACTGATCATTCTATTATTTGATTGTTTCATGTTGGGTTCATTATTTTTGTTTGAGTATAGTGTGAAAACAAAATGGCTCAAAATATGATAAACTAATATATATTTTATTTGATAGATTCATTTTGGGTTCACTATTTTTGTTTCGATAGAGAAGAGGTGACTTGGAACCCCCATCGAGGTGGATTCCAGTTGACCCAATGGTTGGTTGTGAGGGGTTTAGTTATTGAACAACTAAAAACATTGAGTTTCCATTTTCATTCTTAATGTAAACTCCCAATGGTTCCCTCATCCATAACTGGGTACAAACATTCTTTCCAAAGGCAGGTTTTCAATTGGGGTTTTAGACCCAATGACGCTTTGGAACTTGCATTGGTCGATAGGATTGGAGGTTGGTCTCATCACACCCTTTTTGGTGGGGATTTTTTCCTACTCAGGGACTCTCTAATAGATTTAATATATGTTCATGAATATATTATTAATCCCGATATGAGAATGATTACCCTAAAAATGATTTATAGGTTAAGTCTATTTTATGTGCAGGAGACAGGGACCACATTAGTGAATCCATCTGTATGTATCTGAGATTCTTCATCTGTTTCCCTAGAAATGGTTAACTACTTATGTGATGAATCCATATAACCAGGTACTTTAGAATTTTCTTCCACACAGGGAGGTAATTAATATTCTAAGGAGAGGATTAAGCCATTATGTGGAATCCTACATATCCTAGTTATTATAGGAATCAAAACCAATGTAGTTCCTTAAACCCATGAAGTTTAACATCATAAGGAAAGGATATATGTATGGGAAATTTGGAACCATATATTTGAGATTGAGTCTTAAGGAGACTTCCTACATATCCTAGTTATGGTAATAATTAGAGTTATCAAAGTTCAATTATGCCCTTGGGATTGGCCCCAAGTTAGATGTCATCATATATGTGATATTTATATTGTGCCACTCATCAGGGTTTATATACCGAAAATTTCTTGGCTGGTGTATATTCATGATTTCAATGATTTTTCTATTGTGAATCCCTAAGCTCATGTGAGCTATGCTCAGTGTGAGAAACAAGGGATAGTAATTCATTGAATATGGGTGTGAGAAATGTGTACTGAGACATCCCTTGGAGGTTAATATAGAGCTCAGGCCTCAGAGAGGCATCCTACATATCCAGTTATGGAAGGAATAAGAGACAATGAATTTTAGTTTATTTCTTAGTCTGTTGAGCAATGAGGTAGAGTGATCAGCCCATGGTAATGATTGGAACTCGATGGTTGAAATGTTGGATACATGGGGATTACATAAAATGGATTCTTATTTGATCTCAGGACTTAGTAAGGCTTCTTATGTATCATGGGTCTTTGAGGAATCAAAGTCCTCATAGCTCAGTTGATAAGGGCTTACATGCTGAGATTTCCCTATATGTGGGACATATAATATTATATTGATGATTGAGGCTTAGACTCCGAGGATTATTTTTCCTTTTTTGAGGTTTACGATGAAAATGATCTGATCATTTTAGATCCCAACTCCCACATGATATATTCTCAGTGTGAGAAACAAGGGATGGAAAATTATTAGTCTCACTACTTATGTATGTGAGACTTGTGTTATGAGAAATCCCTTTTGATGGTTAATATAGAACTCAAGACTCATATAGGCATCCTACATATCCTGGTTATGTCAATAATTAGAGTCCTCTTAGTTCCTGAGATTGGGGATTACACACTGATGTTTCACTTTGGTCGGAGCTTACACATCGAGGGTGGAAAAAATTTATCAAGCCCTGGGATGCCCTTATTGACCTGGTCTTCTTACCTACCTGAACTATTTGACTGCCTTCTTTTCATGCCTTGGTTATTTGGTTTTACATGTTAGCGGATGTCTCTAAAGGTCTTTTTATATTTTTTTCATGTCCAATAACAATTTCATGATCCAGTTTTCTTGTCTGAGGGACGTCACGTATCTTATAAGACATGGTTGAGGGTCATCGCATGATCAAAGATAACTTTTCTGGAGGAAATCACTAGAACTGGCTAGTTAATCCTCAAATATATCACATGATATTTTCTAACGTTCCTTGAGGGATTTCTATGGCCCGACTGACATTCCTCGGTACCATCGCAAGAGCTAGCCGACACTCCTAGAGGGCATCATGAGAGCTAATGAAACATGTCTCAGAGGGTGTCACATATCCAAGATGACATGTCTATAGAACATTGTAAATCTTATCTAGCATGTTCAAGGGATTCTGTTAGAGCTGACCAGCATACCCTGAGGGTGTCATGAGAGTCACATGACATGCTTGGGTGCTACCATGAGACTTTGCTGACATGAATTAGGGCCACCATATGGGTCGGGAAGTATGTCTGAAGGAAATCGTGAGGCTTAAACAGTGATCCAAGAGGGTTTCACAAGACTTGGGTGGGATGTATAAGGGGAACCATGTTACTTTCTTTGAAATGTATAGAGGACTTCGCATGGCCCAACCAGTATATCGAAGGAGCATCATGAGATATGGGAAACATTTCCTGGTGTTGTTGTGTTTCCTAGGTGGTTCATACAAAGTGTATGAGGGTTAGAGTATATGTTTATTGTTTAATTATCCCATTCATTAGTCTTGGTTATAGACTTTTATCATTAATGACTTAGAATTTATTCAATGTTATCTTGTTTTAAGTCTCACGCGATCTAGAAGATGTGTGGGATGTTCTTTGCATGTCCTACCAGAAGACCTTCACATGATCTATAATGATCACACAAAGTTCTTTATTCATGATTCAAAATTTCTGAAACTATTCTCTGGATCTTACCTGACATGAATCTTTCACATTTACAAGAAAACCCGCTTAGAGAAATCTAATCTATCACTGGTGTGTCTCGGTGAGAGAAGGCCAACTCTTCAACTAGACAGTAGTGGTTCGACATTTTTCATGAATAGGTGGGGGATTTGTTGGACTCTCCACCCCAATTTTTTACTACATTATGAGGAAAATATTTCATGAATCATGGATGGAGACGACTGAGGTCCTCAGTGTAACGCATATTCGCAATGTCCTACCATAGGTATCCCTGGAGACGTCACCTAATTTTCAGGGACTGTAGGATCATCCCATCAACTCCTCCTTTATTGGATTATTTACAATTCATAGGTATTTATTGAATCATTTATACATTTAAATGGATTTTCATGTTTTCATGTTGACATGTGTAATGGATTTTGTGAGATTATGGCGCCTTTAGAAGGCCTTCGTGGGATCTCGGGTGACTTGTCTGGGAATTTCCATGAGACAAGGATGGCTTGTCAAGGGGCCTTCATAGGATCATTAAAACTTTTCAAGGGGTCTTACAAGACCATTTTATATATATAATTAGTGTTTCATGAGAGTTTTACAATTGTGATAGGTTTCCACCTCCTCCCTTATTTTATTTTCTTTATTTATTTTATAAATGTTTTGGTGTTCAGGAGGTTGTTTGGGTGTCATCGAGGTGAATCACCTTACCTCCTGGTGATGTGTCATGTGACCACACAAGGTCCTATAGAGATTCATGATCATTTTATATAAAATTCAATATACTTATCCTTAATAAGCCAAATGGGAGCGCATGGTTTCCTGGACATACACAAGGCCCTTTGCGTGATGAGGATGACAATCCAAAGGGCTTTTGTGAGACGATGCTTGCACATCGAAGAGTTATTGTGGTGTCTTGAAGAATTCTAGGGGTGCATCGTGTAAATTATATGAACATGAGAGTCTCCCTTATCCTCCCTATTTATTTAAATTGTTTATTTTACAAGGTCTTGGGGATCTCTCTAGATTATTTGAATGTCATCAAGGATAATCATTATCCTCATCAGTGATGAATCATGTGAGATTAATGATTGCAAGTTGTTCTCATATATTGGATATTTTCCTCCTATTTTTGAAGGACTTTTTCCTGGTTTGTTAGGAGTTATCCAATTGAAAATTCACATGTCTTGGGGTGATTTCTTAGCAGCCACCACATGATCACTGACTGTCTAGGTTGCCTTCACAAAAGAAAAAAGGTCTTGTCAAAGGGACTCTGTGAAGCCTTCTGCAGGCTATGCACTGCTCAGGTCTCCTTTACATGATCTCATTATGGTCATGTGATCACATGTTTCTTGAAGGCTCACATGATCCATGATTATTCGTCCAACTTCTTACTTTGTTGTATTATAGGAAAGATAATACCCATATTCAGGTTTTTCCTCCTTTGTAATTTTGTCGATTCTCATTTAGTAGGATTCAACAATGAAAAAAAACCTATTGGAAACAACTACAATAATTAACAAAATTCCACCAATTAATAAATGAATTAAGCCCAAAATGAATTCATATATGACCATAAAATAAATCCCTAATATGGAGACCCAACAAAACCTCCAGGCCTCCAAAAAATTATGTGAGTCATCTCATTAGTTGGAACTTACCCTCCTTTATAGTTATACTACCACAACTATTGTCCTTCACTTGAGAAGTATGATGAATTTCCCTTACTCATGTCATGCCTATGAAATATACTCATCCACCAAAGTGGGTTAATAATGTATTGGTATTATACCCAATAGGATTTATCCAATGCTTCCCATGAACCTCATGTAAGTGGAAAATATGTCAATATTTCAATATGTTTGGTAAAACATTCAAACCCCCATGATATTTAATAAAATGAAAATAAAAAATTTTCACAATATTAATAATTAAAAATAATTTATGGGACAATAATTCCATATAACATTGATATCATAATCCAAAATGAAAATCATGTACTTTTGTCTCAACAAATGCATGAGGGATCCTTAATCCATGTGTAACCATCTAATAATGGGTATCTTCTACTTGAGAGTGGAATGAATACCCCAAAACATATCCTTATCCTTACCTGAAAGGCAACCACATCCAAGTGGGGGTTTACCTCCCCTCAATCTATAATTTCTAATGAGGTCCCCACAACCAAGTGGGATTTTCCAACCTCATATCTAGGACCTCACTCAAAAATAAATTAATAATGTTCATTAATAAAAAACTATAATCACAAAAATTTATAACTCAATACCACCATTCAACCATGAAATCAACAAAACATAGTTCTCTTATTTTTTGGAAAACACCAATGTACCCCAAAAACCATCCCTATGTTTTCCCAAAAACATGAACACCAAAACCTATGATTGAATAACCTAAAATAATTACCATAATTAATTAATTTTAATACATGAAACAGTTAATTAAACTACCACACTAAATAAATAAGATTATCATAACTAGTGTGAGTGAGAATCCCCCTACCATAACCCTGATATTTGATAAATACATGCAACCAAACTTGAGATCCACTATCTTCTCTCCTTCCTCAATCCACTATAACCAAAATTCATAAATTTCTTAGGATAAAAAATTTTATTCCATCCAAACCTTACCGAGTTAGGAATTAAAAAATAGAATACCAATAATTAAGAAGATAAGGGAATATCTGAAGTGACTTACCTTTGATTGAACACCTTAACACTCTAAGGTCCAAGATTCGGGAGATAAATCAACACAAAATCGCCCAGAGAGTCTCCATAAACAATGATCACCAAGTGATAGGGGAGAAATAAAACCAAAATCACATGAATTGGTCTAAAATAGAGGATTTCATGGTGTTTTTATGTAGTTAAATTCCCCAAATTCACAATTCCTTATGACCATACATCGACTATGAATATCACACCATCCTTTATTTTTTCATGAATGGCTCAAATTCACAGTCTCAGTTAACCATATTTCAACCATGTGGATAATTCTACCTATAAAATCCTAAGCATACTCATCCTAACAATATGGCCCCAAGTGACCGCGCATTAGCTTTGTATCCCTCTCCATCTTCACACAACTCTTTCATAGTTTACCTATGAAATCATAAAATCTTATTAATATCATTGATCAACCATGAATAGGATGAAAACCTTTAAAACCCCCAATAGTTGTAAATACCTAAACCCTAGTAGCCTAGAGTTGGTGGTTAATTTATTACACTAGCACTAGATACTAGTGATTGCATCCTAAAAGAATTTATAGCTTAGTAGTCATGTCAAACTAGATATATACATGAATATCAAATTATATTTGAAAACCTAAAATACAACATAGTATTTTCTTTGAGAATATCATTATTCTCTATGGAATATTTATGCATATGAATAATTATACACCTCCTATAATCATGGGGAAAATAAACATAAGAAATCGGTGAGCTAAAATGCTCAGTAAGGGTTACATACAATGGAATATATCATTAGTAAATAAGGAATAATCATCATGGTAAGATAAATAACTAAAAACACATTTCAATTAATCAATAACTTAAGCAAGAAGAATAATATGTCCAGGATAAATGATGATCAAATAATTCCATATAAATAATCACATGAGATTGAAACTTATCCATGTGTATCATAACTTTTAAAATAATCACATGGACATAAATAAATAATTTCATAATGATGAAATTCATAATCAAAAAAAATCTTAAACTTACTGTTGATGACTCATGCTAATACATTTTACATAAATGGGAAAGGCCTTGGACAAATACCCAACTTTTTTTTTCTTGGGACCTATCTATGCATCGAGGGTATATATAATTTTGGGACCCACCCATCACTTAATAAGTCCAATTAATTCATCATATGAATAAATAATACAAATTGATCAGAATTACTTAATAATAAAAAACTTTATATATAAGAAGAACTAACATGTATAATTTAAATACTTTAAATATTCAAACTGATTATAAATTATCTAGTGAAATATGGAGGATGATATAATTAAATTTTATCATCAGTAAAGTATATTATTCTTCAAATAATGTTGACATAGATGAAAATACATTTAAAAATAAATGGATGATTTCTTGAGGAAAATATAATTTTAATTTTTAAATCACTTACTTAAAATCTAAAAATTTATGAAATAATAAGAAAGATATTTCCTTTAGAAATAACCATAGAAACTTTTAAATGAATCTTGAAATAAAATATTATTCAATATGACTAGAAAATTCATTCATGCCATGTATGTTAAAACAAATATTCCATTCACACATTTATTAAAAGGTGTCTCATTTGGAAAACAACAAGAATATTTCATTTAAAAATATATATAAAAATTCAAACATGTGTCAAAATAACTTTAATAAATTAGTGGATAAAAGTATAAATAGTGATGAAAAAATAACTAACCTATTATGTGGAGATAATAAACCATACATACACACGAGTGATGTTTTCACTTTCCATAAGATGATAAAGATGTTGAAAATAGTTTTAACATGATCATAATAACATCTCAATATATTTATGATATTGGAGTTATTATTTTAGGATGTGTATAAAATATTTAGAGGAATTAAAAGAAGAAATAAATTTTAAAGATTCAATAAGTACACCTCTTCTTTAGTAGACTTCTGTTAGATCCCTTCTTAAAAACCCATGGAATGGTATTTTAATAAGAACACGAACTCTAATTCATGTATAGATAAGTTAATAATGTAATTAGGTAGGTCTTTTTATCTATATTTCTCAATTTCTTGTAAATAATTTATGAGATTCATTTCATTTTATAATTGAGGTGAGTTTCACACTTGTAATTTTTTAAAGTTTTAAAATATTATTAAGTAAATTTCTTGGAAAAATTGTTCCAAAATGACTTATATTAGAAGGTTATAAGGGTAAGGTCAAAATGAAACCAACCAATTATTTTTAATCAAGTGTTTAGGTTATTTTAATCCTTATATTTTTTTAACCCCTTTGTTAACAATTTTTAACCTCAACCATGGTAACAAATTTTTCAATATTAAAGGGTAATAATTTTATTTATAAGGAAATAATTGGCTCATAAATGGCCAAGGGATGAAATTATAGACCATTTATCATCCTAATCATCCTATTTCAATGTTTTTATATTTTTTAAATAATTTAAAAAGATTTTATTTTTCATAAAATGTCATTAATTCCATTTTGGCACTATTTATTTAATTTTACATTAATGTCATAAGGATAATAAAATAATTTGAATATAAACTCTTTAAAAATACATTATATATTATTATTAACCATAAATTTCATGTGAAACTATAATTCATACAAAACAAATAATACTTTTTATGTTTTTAAAATCATTTACTTGGATTTTTCTACTACTTGTACAAGCATTGTGTGAGCATCGTGTAAGTTATTAAGGTATCTATACCATTACTAAAAAATAAAAATAAATAAAAAACATAAAAATAAATTAATAATATAAAAAAAACATTATATTTTTTCATAATATAGTCTTATTTTTATGTGAACATATAAATGAAATTAAAAGAAATAGAGTTCCATTTTGTAATTTTATTTATTTAAAATAAAATAAATGTCATTATCAAGGGGAAATGGAATAAAAATTACATATATTAGAATTTGGGATATTTATGGTCAAATTTCACAAATAAAATGAAACAAGGGAATATTTTGAGTTGATTTTTGTGACCTTATCTCCTATTTTTAACCTTGTTTTACCCATTTTACCCTTACTGAGGTGACGAATATTTACCGTAGTTACTATTCTTAATGATAAAAAAATAAAAGAACCATATTTAAAAAAAAAAGAACATCCTGATTATAAATATGGTATCCATTTTACAATATTAAATCAATATACATGTAAAAAATCAATTATAATATAAATGTGTAAACCACAATGAAAAATAGTTTCTAGAAAAAAAATATGTTTTTAAGCATAAAAATTTACTTATATCAAAATAATTAATATTTCTGATTAAATTGGAATTAATTAGATTGTTATAAATCAAATGGATCATATTTTATTATAAGGATAAATCCAAAATATAATGGTATTTTTTAAATTACATGATTTAATGAAATAAATGAGAGTATTTGTAAAATCCGTATTTTTCACTATTTATTAAAAATAAATCATTTCAAAAAAAATCAACATAAGTTAATTTTTATGTGATTATTTCAAAAATTATTTTAATTTTATAAAATTAAATTTCTAAAATTGAAATATATTAATTATAATTTCCACAAAAAAAATGCAATAAAATCATTTTTGAAGAGAATACATTTTAAAGAATAAAATGGATTCAATAAAAATAAAGTTCTTATTTCTTAAGAATTAATCAATAAATTTGTATTTAGTAAAAACATTATACATATATTTCTTAATTCGGTTACTCATATTCAAACCCACCAATTCAAAAGTTAGGTCACATTTAATAATAATATTTTTATATTATATCTCAATTTGCTTAAAGCTAGGTGTTGTGTGTTAAAAAACCTATTGAGATTATTACTTGTTTAAAATAAATTTTCATGGTGTTATAGTAATACTCCTAAAAATCCCAAACATCGATACATATCAAAAATAAAACTTGCATACCTCACACATGGCCCTACAATATTACCAACAATTATACTACTCGTCCTTGAGAAGTTTGAGGGTGTAAGTGTTGATGAAGAACTCGATACATTATTGGTGCATTCAATTCCCCCTATATTATCTCTCATAATGAATAGATCCATCTTTAAAAATTAAATTTACCAACAAAATAATTGAATCCCAAAAAACCTTTTATTGTTGTTCTGCAATATGAATGAGATATTGGACAAAAATTTCATCCGGGTCTAACTCCACTCAACCCCAAATAATGATGTTTGAAGGGCCTGAAACATATTTATAGAACTGATAGATTTGAATCACATAATTTAGAACACTGTATTATAGAGGAATTTACAACCATTATGTGACACCACTGATACACTTAATAATCTCAAATGTTCCCACATATCTCAAACTCAACTTTATCTACATAGCATGCCCCCTTTCATCCAATCATAGTGACATTTTTAAAAAGGAATGACTAGCCACTGTAAACTATAAAGGATATAAAAAACAATCAAAATATGAATTCTACTAACTTAGAGCTGTAGTGATTAATTTTTAAATGATATGGATATTTTTTTCAACTCTTGAACAATACTCTGTCCCACCAAGTAAGCTTCTTCCACTTTCAACCAACACAAATGAGAATGACACAACCTCCCATAGAGTGACTCAAAGGGATCAATCCAAATCATACTTGAATAATTATTATTTTATATTAATTCAATGAAATGGTTATGTTATTCTCATTAATCATAAAAATATATAACACATTCTCTAAGAATATCCTCTAATATTTGAATATTCTTCTCTGAATGAAAATATTTTCTAGGTTGATAATATGTACTAAACATAAATTGTTTAACTATCACACATTGAAAATATTTATAAAACATGGAAGTGAAATTATGATATTTATCTAATACAGTTGATGTCAATACACTATAAATCTTAATAAGTTCTCGTATATATATCTTTACTAAATATTCTACTGTATTTGTCCCATGAATTGTTATAAAATAAGATTTTTGGATAGTCTATCCATCATTACTCTAATAAAATCATGTTTTGTCACTATTTTTGGAAAATCTACCATTCAATCCATAGATATTTGATCCCAATTCCAAATTGGGATAGGTAGGGCTTGTAGAATTACTGAAA
Source organism: Viscum album (assembly GCA_963277665.1). Lineage (NCBI taxonomy): Eukaryota > Viridiplantae > Streptophyta > Magnoliopsida > Santalales > Viscaceae > Viscum > Viscum album. The sequence continues at coordinate 450,551,538 of OY728160.1, forward strand.
AACTCATATGTTCTCCCTTTACCTATGGTTAGGTAATAAATTTTGTGATATTTTTTAGCACATCAATTTTCATCTCTGAACACAAAAATTTGTATTTAATATCATTTTATTTCTTATTGGAACTAGGGTGAACCACCCACCTATAACGGTTAAATATATTTAACACCACCACTCTCATATAGGAAGTAACTACCATTCCTTTCTAGAAATATAATGTAAAATACAAGGCCTACAACTATTCATTTAGGTCCTCACCCCATTTAGATAAGCCCTCATAGCTATAAATTCCCAATATATAGACTTGGATTAACACACCTTATATCACAAGGTTACCTAACCAAAATTCTTAACAAGATCATCAGATTATCCTTCTTGGAAATATACAATTATATCTCTATAAATAAAACCATAAATTTTTATTCTTTTTTAACTTACTATTCCACATTCCATTTTTTCTTGTGAATTAATTCATAAACTACCATATTACCTTTCCCTATTGTTCATGATATCCTTATGTAGATACTTTGAAAACACTATATCTATCTCCAATGATTGAGATTTATATTATAATGTGAGAAGATATACTTAAAGATTTTATGATCCATATAAACTATAAACATATCACTAAAAAAATAATGATGTAATGTTTTTAGTTCATACACAAATTTTATAAGATATAGGTTATGGTTTGGGTAATTATTTTTATGAACCCTAAACTAATACAAGCCATATACAATAACATGATTACCCTACATTAGAAAGAACCCAATTTTCATACATATTACATCATAATAAGAGACATATCTATCACCTAGTTCTAGAAATACGAGGATGGATGAGTTTGTTAGTATGTATTTAAACTCCTCAAAGGATTTTTGACATTACGAATTCTATAAAAAGTGTATATTTTTTTTGATCAAAGTTTTTATCAGTGTGTAAAAGCATAAAAATTCATGAACCAATAGTTAATTAACTAGATACCCCCAAAAAACAATTCAAATCAAAGACATTTTTTAGTTCATTCAAGGATACCACCACTTTGATCTTCACGGGATCAACTAATACACATTTTTATGAGATAAATTCCCAAGGAATTTAACCTCTTAAAACTAAAATTTACACTTAGATAATTTTTCATAATAGTGATGATTATATAATATATTTTAAAAAATCACCATGTTTTTTTCATTATTATACCTTTATCATGGATTCACAAGCATGTGATTGATAAATACACCATAAATAGAGTCGATATATAAATGAAATATCTAATTCATCAAATATATAAAAATATAGGAAATGTTAATAAGACTAAATAGCATTACCAAATACTGATAGTGGAAATACCTATTAAAAAAATATGTTTTTGAGATATCCTCTTTCCTCACCCTGTGTTGATGGTATCCTAAAATAAATTAAATTTTTGAAAACCATTGAGCACTTTTAAATTGGTCAAATAAATCATTATTTCTAGGAATATGATATTTATTCTTGATAATGACCTGACCCAAGTTTATATAATTGAAAAATAATTTCTATATTTCATCTTCCTTTCTCAAAAAAAGCATCAGAGTCATCTAAGGTGAGGTTCTCAATTAAATAAAACCTTTATTCTCTAAGTCTTTAACCAGAATTTGATCTCTATCATCTTAGCTAGTGCTATCTGAAACAAAGAAAGGGATAAATACATTTTACTTGGTAGTAAATAAATAAAAACCATTACCTCGTGATCTAGAGTTATTCTAAAGAAATCATTTAGAAAGATATATAGGTAGATGAAAACTATATCTAGTAATCCAACATGACCAGTATATTCTATTTTACCTAAAACCATCACTGCTAATGACATTAAATATTACAATCACCCATTATTAGATGCCCAGATCTATTATCATCTAACTTGTTTTCACCCTTAAATATGTGCATGTCACACTCTAAAGTGGATAATATCACCATTAAACCATAAAAATCATTGTGATCATTATATAAAATTTGTTAATCTATGCCTATGAAGATATCAAACATGTTCATGTTGAGGATAGTAAAACCCAAGGATAATTGGGAATTTCCAATCATAATAGTGTATAATTAACATTTAAATCCCTAAGTATCTTATTCTCTTAGTGGTGTCAATATGTGAATGATATATAGTATCATCTCTACTTATAAACCAAACCAATTTACCACTATGTGGAAATAAATAAATGTGTAGTTTTAGTATAAAATAATGCTTAAATGATATTATAATAAAGAAAAAAAGGTACTTATAACTATATATGGTATTGTATCAGTATCTAGTGGATCTATATCCATCATGGACAAATGAACTTGAGTTTTATATAATTGAGATAATTAATTATGTTTCAATGATGTCTATTGATATTATTGAGTACTCGTAGAGTCAATACTAATAGAGAGTGACTATTTATATAAACCATCCTATAGAGACATTCCCACTTGGGCATGTGATACCTATGTTTGATTCAATCTCTCCACCATAGATGTGCGATGTGGATACCTGAAATATTACTTTGAGTATCTAATCTTCCCAAACCAAAAATATTTTTATGATTATTTGTGTACTTTTTCTTCAAGTAATCCAATGTTGTATAATGAAATAATATCAATGGAACGTATATTTTTCCTATAAATAAATGCATCAACATATCCCATCCATATTATTCTCTTGTTATATGAGAATAATCATCCCTCCACTTGTTTCCACCAATTGAATCAATTCCACCACCTAACTGAGTAAAGATGCCTCAAGATAGGGGATTCCCAAAAACATCTCTCTTGAACATTGATCCAATGTTCACCATCTCAACATAATAGTTAAGGGTAAACATCATCAATCTAGATTATATGTCTATTTATAATCTTGACTTAAACCTCTTATCCATTATAGAGTAATTATCCACTATTTCAGGCATGAAGTGAACTAATGTGGTAAATTGAGTAGTATATTCCAATATCATCATATTAACCTATAAAAAATCTAATAACACTATAATATTTGATAATTGAAACATATTAGGGTAGAATTATTGGTTAAACATATTCTTAAACTCTTCCCAAATCAATCCTTCATATATTTTAACTTGAACAAGTAATTCACACTAGTCATATACAAATCCTTCAAACATATATATTTCCTACTTAACCATAACATACACCAAGGTATCCATAAAATAGAATATTTTATTGATATTAATTAACCAATGAACCACTTTTTGTGGTCCTATATCCCCTCAAATTATCATAGGTTTATACTTCTAAACTTATAAGTACCAATCAACCTCACCTTGCAGAGGTTTTATAGCCCCACCAATAGTTTGATAAGCTCACAACCAATTCCTTAAGAATTTTTGATTCAATGTTACATCATTTGATACTATATTCTCAATATCTTTCCCTTGTTGATTTGAATTAGGTCTCCATGGTGAAATATTTATACAATTCCCATGGAAAAATAATCAATGATGATAATAACAGAAATATATATGGTTACTAAATAATCACATAATAACCCCCTACATTTTCTAAGAGTATATTTAGACAATAAAAAACAATATTCTTCCAAAACACCCCTACATTAAGGGTAAATTATAACTAAAAATTTTATTGTAAATATAAAATAACAATAAATAAATTTAATATTTTCATAAAGAAAATAATTTTAAAATATTTCTTTAAAGTCATCATTTACAAAAAAAATCATTTTTAAATGAATTTCACAACAAAAAACATTTCTTTAATGTCACGCAATCATGATGCATTTATTATCCATGAATTACCACATGATACACGAATACCACTCCTATTTTTTAAGAATTTTAATAAACAATATTGACTTTAAACATGATTTAAGTGGTTCAATAATCACTTAGTGTATTTAGACATCCCAATGACTCATGGTTCACTATAAATATATTAACCACGTTTTTTAACTACTTTATGAGTCCTAAATCAAACTATCTCTATGAAAACTACCCTAAAAGACAAAATTGATACCATTTGTAACATCTTGATACAAAACGTCACCCCTTATGCTTACCTAATTCAAGTAGGAATACGAATAGACCTTAGGTACACCCCTAATCACTATAGTATATCAATAAATTCCAAGGGTTGGACAATAATGTTTGGGGATCACTACTAAAAAAATGGGTTTATCTAGAACTAGGGATTTAACATTACAAGATAAAAACACTATTAAAGACCCACTTTGTCGGTGCTAAAAAAAGCGTTGTTAAAGGGGGTCTTTAAAAATGTCTTTTAGCCCTGAAAAAGGTGGTTTTTAACGGCACTGAAAAAGCGTTGTTAAAAGGGGAACATTATGAGTTCTTTTTTAAAATCACTAAAAAAGGCCCAACCTTTATCAGTGATTTTAAAAAAGTGTTGATAAATGAGGTCTTTTATCAGTACTTGTAAAAATGTTCTGATAAAGGGGGGGTTTATCAATGCTTTTTTAGAAGCACTAATAAATATAGCTCTTTATCATCACTTTTTTAGTAGCATTGATAAGGTTATACTTAAAAAAATTATATTTCATTAAGAATAATATATTTATATATTTATATTGATATAAATATAATATATATTTTTAAAAATATGTTTTAGATAAGTTAAATAGATATTTACACTTAATATATAAGATATTTAGTAAAAATTATTTTTATTTAATAATTTTATTATTATTATTACTGAGTAATAGTAATTTAATATTAAATTGGAGATAAAAAAATCTAAAAAATTTAATAAAAGTTCTAAAATAAGTTGCAAATGTAACTCAAACTTCAAACGACCATAACTTTTGATCCGAGTATTAGTTTGGGATCTACCATATATCAAATCAAATCCTACGATGATATCTACATCCTTGGTGATATATATAAACCTATTTCATATTTTTCAGGGCCAAAAAAGTACCATAAGTCCTATAAAATTGATTTTTTAGTCAGGGTACCCCAATTTTTTAACATTCAATGGATTTTTAACCTCATTTAAGGGGATATTATTTTCATTTTTTGGTGGAGACTGAATTTATTCCTAGATATTACATTCATATTGATATTATGGTTTTGAAATTTTATCATTTTTTACAACATAATTTTATTTATAATTAAATATATGCATGTTTTATTATATTTTCTTATAATAAATCACTCATATAAATTCATATATCAACATATTTATGTAAAAATGTATATTATAATATATTTAAATCAATAAATATTCTAAAAATGTATTTGAAATAATATATAACCATTTTTTCACATTATAAAAATATATTTATAATGTTTATATATACATATATGTGTGTATTAATAAACAGATATATATTTATATTATATTATATATAAATGAATATAATATAAAATATATTTAAATAAATATTAGTGTATATATATCACACACACACACATATATTGTATAAATGTATTTAAAAATAATTATATAAATATATGAATAAAAAATATATATGTAAATATATATATAAATAAATAGAAATATCATTAAAAATAAAAAAAAATAAACATGGTGTAGTGGTAAAATAATTCCATATTCGAAGGAGAGGTGTAAGGTTCGAATCCAGGCGATTACGCATGAGTCTGGAAAATTGCAAAGTGCTGATAAAATTGGTGGGGGGTGAAAAGCACTCATAAAGGTGGTGGGAGAACTATTAAAGTTTTCATGGAAGTACTGATAAAGGGGGTCGAGCACATGAATTTCAAAGAAAATTACCCCCTTTAATAGTGTCGCCTTTATTAGTGGTAAGAAAAGAATTGTTAAAAGTGACCTTTAACAGTTCTAAAAAGAGATGTTAAAGGGGGACTTTAACAGAACTTTTTTAGCACTGATAAAAGCTTAGTAATTTTAACCAATATCTAATTATCATATCTTTTTAGAACTGATAAAGTCCTATTCTAGAATTGTTAAAGGATTATTTTGTAGTAGTGTATATTTTACCCTCATATGAGATTCCCTACACATTCTAAAAGATTACTAAAATTTCATCTTGAGGTTTCTATATATCAAACATTACCAACCTATAGATAATTAATAAATGCAGTGAAATATGAAAAAAGGATTTTATATGATGCATGATAAAAAAATAATTGAGTCAAGTGAAATAGTTAACAAAATTCCATCAATGCATAAAAGTATACAACCCTGAATGTAAACCTATATGATCATAAAGGAACTCTCCCAAATGGATATCCAATGATGCCTCAATGCCTCCCAAAAACTCTACAGGTTATAACATTAGTCATAACTCTCCCTCATACATAGTTCTACTACCATGGATATGGTTCTCCACTCATGAAGTAGGAATACTCTCTCTTACATGTGGCATGTTGCATGTAATATACCCATCCACCAATGTGGGAAAATATGGGGTCAGTATTAAGCATAGTAGGACTTATCAAAAGCACCCCATTCACCCCATATAAGTGTAAAATCATTCAATATTTCAATTTTTTTTATAAATCATGCCCACCCAATAATATTTTATAAAACCACAATAAATTATTTTCATATCATTAAGAACTAATAGGATTTTAAGAAACAACAATTCTATATAACATCAATATCATAATATAAAACCAATATCATTCACCCATGTCTCAACAAAAACTTAAGGGACCCTTATAACATGAGTAACCATTCAAGAATATGTATATAATTGTAATAATTGGATGAAATACCCCCAAACCCACCCTTTTTATCTTGAAAACGTCCCCAAACCCAAGTGGGAGTTTACCACTACTTCACGCTATCATTTCTGACGAGGGATCACACCAAAATGGTATATTTATAAACATAGGTTTATTCCCTCACTCAATAACAAGTCAACAATGTTTATAAATCATAAACCATAACCAAAATAACTAGAAACACAATTCAACCATTCACTCATGAAATCAAATCAATATAATTCACCCATTTTTTTAGAAAATAACCACACACTCGAAAAATGTCCTTCCATTCACCCCAAAAACATAAAAACCAAAACCATTGGTTGAAAAAACAAAAAACATGTCTAAAATTAACCAATTTAAACACATGAAACAATTAAATAAACTATCACACCAAATTCATGTGATCAACAAAACTATCATAAGTGAGAAGTCACCTGCCTTAACTTGGTGATATCATGAAACCATGACCCAAACCTAATATCAACTCTCTATTTTCCTTTCACAAGACCATGAAACCAAAATACCTATATTAATTAGAATAAAAAATTTGATTCCACCAAAATCCTACTCTATTAGGTTTTTACAAAGAGAAAATCAAGAACAGATAAGGGATTAGAATATCTAGAGTGAATTACCATAAATTTAACATCCCAACACTCTAGGATCCATCATTCTGGAGATAAATCCACCAAAAATATCCTTAAAAGTAACCCTAGATAAAGATCACAAAATGATAAGGGAGAAATATAATTGGAATCACTTGAATTAGGCTAGTGATTTTGGTTGTGTTTTTAATTGGTTGCAAGACCGAACTGTACAGTCCCAGATGATCATGCGAAAACTATATAAATCACTCTATAATAAAAGTTTTGGTAGGAATAGCCTATTTTCATGGTCCTTGGTTACCATTCATAGACAGTATAGATCATTCTTCTTTTAATACCCTAGACATGCATAGTCTGACTATATAGTCCAAAGTGAAAGTTCATTAAGCATTCAATATTCTCCACCATCATAAAACCCTTTCATGATTTACCTAAAAAATTGTGAAAAATACTTGATATCATTCATTTAACATTTATATTATATAAACCTTCCAACATAAAAAATAACACCCTAAAATTTCCAAAACATTAATTTATATCAACAATAAACATCACATACCTCAAACAGTGACCTATAGGTAGAATACCTTAAAGTTTTTATGCTCAAACTACATGTAGAAAAGATTTATATTCCAATAATAGTATCTGTAATGACTATAAATGATGTCATGATATTCATCGATGATATAGTATTATTGAGTTGTATTTGGAGGTGTTGGATATGGAATTTTGGGTTAGGGTGGGGTTTTTTAGTTATGGTAAGGTGGTGGGGGATATTGTAGGGTGAGATGAGACCTTTGGAGCATCACTTCATCCATTGAATATAAAAACTTGGTGAGAAATTCATACACAAAAAAAAATCTAGTAACATGAATGGATAGTATTCCTTCTAATAATCTCATCATTAATAAAGATCAAAAAACCATCAAATGAACACCAGTGGAACCATTATTAAATGGTTTTTTGATTACTACCTCCTCCCATGTTTGGGAATTGGAACTAGGATGAGAGCCCACCTAATCACCATAAAAACTTGATGAAACACACTTCACACAAACAATAAAAATAAAAGAACAAACATGATTATGTGGTATAGAAAAACATACTAAATCTATGGGAGAACAATGTAAACATTTTAATTAGATAGATACAAGCAAATAAAAAACTCATCACTCACTTCCTCTACATTTTCAAATTCTTAGACATTGCCATAAAAAAATACAACTATTCAGCAAACATCCACAGCTGGGACACCAAAAATTATTCATATATTTCTTCATCCAGTGATCCAGTCACACCAACTTCCAAGATTCATGGTCAACCTCTTGTTAACCAAGGAAACCTCTAATACACTATTGACCCTTTTGATGAAACCATCAATAGCTGATAACCATTCTTAATTCCTATGAATTGAGATTCCTTCCTAATAAATCTCCATTTGATGGGGGTCTATATTATGGATATCTACTGGATAGAACTCCACACATTTGATCTTCATGAAATGGGACTTTTTTGTGGAAGTCTTTCTGGTGCACTCTGATTTCTCGATTTCACTAAATCCACACAATAGGATTCCTCTACCAAATCATTTTTATCTAATGACCTCCATTTAGAAAAATCTATCCAATGTAATTAAAGAATATTTACATGAACCAAAAATTCCCCACTTGAATGTGTCTTAAGAATTTCATCCTTCTTGAATTTTCCACTAGAGTTCATCCTATATTTATTGCATGAATAATTTTACTTCTAATCAGACCATCCAAGTATAATTGAGGAAAAATGTTTCCTCAAAAAATCTTGGACAATTACCTTTTTAAATATATTAGTAGGTTTATTCTTCCTAGTAATATTATGTATCTCTGATATTTTATCTTTCATAAAGGTTCATATAATGTGATATTTTATGTCAATTCATTTTGGTCTTGCATGGAACACTAGATTATGAGCAAGATGGAAAACTCTTTGACTATCGAAGAATAATTATCCTCTATATGATATTTTTCCAAGTTCCTTTAGAAAGTGAATCAACCATATCAACTCTTTCCCTACTTCATTAGTAGTAACATAATACTATTTCATTGTAGATAAAGTAACGAAATGTTGCAAATGATACATCTAACTGAATTCCATTCATCTAAAACTCATAAAAAAAAGTAATAGTACCTTTTTGTGAATCTAGGTATACTATAAAATTTGTATCTCTAAATCCCCTCAACTTATCATAATCTCCAAAACATATAGTATCATATTTTTATCCTTTTAAGTATTTAATAATCTATTTCATAGATTCCTAATATTTTCATCTGATATTAGACATAAAACAACTAAAAACTCCCACTTCAAAAGAAATATTCAGTCATCTTCAAACCATTTTATACATAAAGCTTCCAAAAAATTAATCAAAAGTCACCTTTTTATGTCATTAAATTCTCTATCTGTTGATGGTTCCACTAATTTAGAAATATTCAAGTGTCCAGGGAGGGGGTTGAAATATATTTATAATCAGTCATTATAAACGTATTAATGACCTTCCTAATGTATTATTTATAGGATAAAACCAAAGTTATAGTTTTCCCATTCCTTTTAATTAGCACCCCTAAGAACTTATTTTATTGTATAAGGTTATTGATCTCAAAACTTCTGGATAGCTTCTTATCTAGTTCCTCAATCCAATGGATCTTCAGAACTGTAATCAACATATCATCAACATAAAACAATTGTGCGATATATTTATCATCATCCCATTACTTCTTGTAACAAAAATGACCAGAATCATATTGAATAAAATTCTTATCAAACATGAATGTACTGAACTTTTAATTCCACTATTGTGGATTTTTCTTCTATCCATAAAGTATTCCTTTCAACTTTTATACAATATTATTCTTCTAATGAAATTTATAACCCTCGGGTTGTACCATATAAATTTCTTCATCCAAATCTCCATGAAGAAAATATGTATTTACATAAATTGAATCTAAGTGTAAATTATTGTATGAAACAATTCTAATCATTGTTTGTATGAATCTTTCTTCACCATTAGTGAGAAAATTTTAAAAAATTCAATCCATTCCTTTTCTTGAAAACCCTTCACCACAAGTCTTTATTTGTATCTCTTACTTTCATATTATTCCTATTCCAAATGAAAAAAACATTTTTTTATAGATCAAATTTTTATTTTTGTAGCTTAGATAACTCTAATTTATTGTTTAATTTTAAATAATTAATTTATCCTCCATGGATGACTCCCATAGTTTCAAGTCTCTAAGAGTAAATGCTTCTTCTAAAAATTTTGGTTCTCCTACATTTTCTATAAGTAGGAAGTCCATATCATACCCAAACCCCTGAACTAGTTTTCTAATATGAGTATAACTTCATAGCATAAACTTAGGTTTATCTAATGAAACCTATCCATATGATATTCATTTGTATGAACATTCTCTATCCGATATATTTCTATCCATAAATTCTCCATCTGATAAACTGACTGTTAGAATGACAACTTATGAAGTTTCTCCTAATGTCTCTAGAGGTAGATTCTGTCTGGTAACCTTTATATGACCATATTTACCATCAAAAGTTTATTTAACATCAATTTTATTATCAACCAATATCTTATATTTCCACATAAGTTCTTAATTGAAAATAACATCTATACTGTAGATTATTTGTTTCCTTTCATCATCCAATAGATGATATCCAATGTTCTCATCAATATATCAGATGAGAAATAAAACCTTGGATTTATACTCCAACTTATCTCTATTTTTATCATTAATGTTAATATATGTGATACTTCTATAAACTTTGATTTAGTTCAACTATGTTCTCTTAACAGACCAACTTTCTTTCAAAAGTTATTTCCCTAAAGCTAAATTCAAACTTCTATTCACCAAATACACTTCTATATTTATAACTTCTACCCAAATCCCCATAGGCATTGTAGAGTGAAACCGCACACTATAGGATTTACCTTGAAAATTATGATTCATCCTTTTAACAAATCCATTTTTATGGAGTTCATGGAATAGGCTTCTCATGCATGATTCCATTACTTTATAAAAAGTTATGAATGTTGTGTCTAGTTTACACTACAACATTTTCTATCCAAAAACACTTTAAATTTCATTCGCACTATATTTTGGACAAAACCATATATTTAATAAATTCTTGAAAACATCAAATTTATTCTTTATTAAGTAAACCTATACCTTTTAAGTGGAATCATCAATAAAATTCACAAATTAAAGTGATCCTCCATTGGAGTGAACATGGGAAGTTCCCAAAACATTAGAATGAATAAGTTATAGCTTAAAATTCTTTATATTTATACCATCTAAGTTAATGAAAAATATCTTTTGTTTCCCTAACATATGACACTCACAATTTCCAAGGTCTTGGTGATCAAATTTATGTATTCTCTTTACTACTATAACCTTTAAATTATTTTCACTAAAGTGACCAAACCTCTAGTTTCAGACATCTAGACCATCCAATGAAGTGATTTAGATCACTGTGACTTCATCCTTTCACTTATTCAAGTACAAGGTTCCATTATTAACTTTGTGAGAAATCACCATAGAGCATATAGTTGTTTTCCAAACTCTATCTCAAAATGTCATTCCAAAACCAACAACATCAAGTTATCCCACTTATATGAGTTTATTTTGGAGATCTGAAATATGTCAAAAAACTTTCAGTCTCCAGACACTTCCATTTTTCATTTGAATATTAAAAACCACTTTCCCACTTATATCAAGAGATTCATTAGCTACTATATGTAATCTTCCTAATATTCTCGGTACATAATCAACCATGCACCCATGCTCACCAATTGAATAAAATGATTCACCTGAGTCAATAACCCATGACTCTTTCAAAATGTTCATCCTCAGTAAAAAACTGATTCCTCCATCCATTGAGATGATAAAGTCTGTATTTATAGAATTTGAAGCCTCCATTTTATTCCTATAATTTTTCTTGATATGTATCTTCTTCCCAAAAAACTAACTTGTAGGTTCTGGACCAACCATTTTAACTAAAAAATTTATCTAGGACTTATCATCTAAAGAATTATTCTTCTGATGGTTATTCCATTATGGTGAACATCCCCATATAGTAGTAATAATGTCACTTTTGGACAAATATTAGACTTTCTTCTACCTCAACTCATCATTTAGGATCAAGTTTCTAATATCATCAAATACAAGATATGTCTTCTCACTAATGTTTCTCACTACTGTCACCATGGAATCACAACCTTCTAGAAGTGAAGATAGAAGAAGGAAATCCTAAACTATTAATGTGAATGTTACCTTAACTAATTTGAGATACCATGAGATCATATTGAAATTATTAATGTGATTTGATGCAGGTATTTCACCATATAACCTCAAGATAAGCAATCTTTGCATGATGAAAACTTTGTTGAGAGCAATTGGATTATAATACATGTCAGCCAACACATTCATAACATCTATAGTAGTTTTCTTCTCTCAAATGTGGAATTAAATATTCTAAAAAAGTGACATCCTTATTAAGTCTGCAGATTTTCTTTCCAATTGATCCCATTCCATATTGTCCATATTTTTAGGAAATTAAATAGAAAAAGGATCATAAAAATATTTTTATATCATAAGATCCTCTAGTTTCATCTTAAAAAAGGAAAAGAATATTTGATTGATCTTATTAATACAAAACTTCCCTTCCTCCAAATTCATTCTTCTGATAATAGTGTCATGAAATACAAAATTAAATCAAATAACTTGAAAGCCAATGAGAGGAGAAACCTAAATACTATGAGTGAATTAGAACCATCCCTTTGTTACTACATATAGGGTGAGACAGGACCTTTGGAGAATCACTTCATCTATTAAATTAAGAAACTCGGAGAGAAATTAATAATCAGGTGAACTCTAGTCGCACCAACAGATAGTCATACTTCTGATTGTCTCAGCCCTCATAGAATAAAGCTTCATCATCCATCAAACTAACACTAGTGGAACCACCAAAAAAGTTTTTATCTAATAACCACCTCATCCTGAGTCTATATACTATAACTAGGGTGATATCTCACCTAATCACCACAAAAAAATGATGCAACAAAATTTACATAAATAGAAAAAATAAATGGACAAATGAAATTATGTGTTTTAGAAAAATATTCTACCTTCATCGGAGAACATTGAAAACATTTTCATTAAATAGATATAAGAGAATAAAAAACTCATCACTAACTTCCTCTCCATTTAAAAATTTTTATAAAATTAAGTAAGAAACTTACAACCATTCAATACACATTCACATTTGGGACACAACCTATTATTTATAGAGGTATTTATTTAGTGATCTAGTCCCACTAACTTATGAGATTCAAGGTCAACCTCTTGTTGACCAAGGAAACTTCTGATCCACTATTTATCCTTCTAATGAAACTTTCAATAACTGATTATCATTCTCATAGCACATGTATTGATATTCCTTCCTGATGATGCTCCATCCGATGGGGATCTATCCTATGGATCTCTATATAATGGATCTATATTTGTTAGATCTCTCTTTGATGGGACTCTATATGGTGAAATTCTATCAAATATATTCTGACTACCCAATTTCACTAAATCCTCATAACATGATTCCTCCATTTGGTTATTTCTATTTGATGACCTCTATCTATAAAACTATGTCTGATGGCACTAAAGAATCTTCAAAAAACCCAAATGATATTATATGATTCCCACTAAAAAATTTTTTACTCATCAATATCCTCCCCATCCTAAACCCTATAATACCCTATGAAAATAAATTCTCTCCCATAAAATTTCAATAAATTTATATGTATTATGATGAATATATTCATAAGATTGAGGCCAGTTAAAAAAATGATCCAATATAGAGTCGAAATATTTTAGAGATTAAATTTAAAGGGATAATTTAAGAAATATTTAAGTTAATGTGACTTGTTTAATATAGTAATGTTCTTTATAGATATGAGTTTCTTTTAAAAACCATAATCAATCCTGAAATGTTGTGTTTTGATAAATCTCACATTGGGAGCATACAAGGGCCTACATTCTCAAGTTGTTAATTTATTTTTTATAAACTTGTTTATATGTTTTATTTATATTCAAAATGATAAGAGATTTGTTTTAGTTTTATTAGAGTTGATTTGGTTTCAAATTAATATAGATTTATAGTATAATATAAAACCATTCCATAGTGAATTGGCTATACATTATTATTACATGAGTAAATTTCCTGAGTATTCCATTTTGAAAATTGCTGAAGGATAAAGTGGAAAATAAGACACTTTAAAAAAAGATATAGAATATATTTTAGTGTGTTACATGGTTATTAAGGATGAGTTTTAGACACTTATAGATTTCTAGATATTGAATAAGTATATATGAATTTATACCTGAACAACATGAGGAATACATTACAACATATCTTTAAAAACACATCATGGTTTATATAAAAATGTTGCAATATCTGAGAATAATTTAAAAGTAAAAAATAGATTAGTTAATGGAATTGATATACATAAAATCATAGTATAATATTTATAAGCATTTCTTTGTTTAAATAACTACGTTGTAAAATAACAACATGGTTTTAAAGAAAAAGTGAAGAAACTATTTGAATGGAAGTGAAAGAAACACATTTAGGTTCTCTAACCCTTAAAATAATGAGATTTAAAAGATTTAAAGTGAATATATCTACTAATAATAAGAAAATAAACAACCCATAATTACATATAATTGTTTTAGATGAATAATTATAACATGTTTTGGTTTAATAAACCCCATTGTAATCATTTTTTGATTTTTTGGGATTTTTATATATTTATTTTCTTATTTTAAGTATTTTTTAAATATAATATCTAAGATTTTTAGATATAATTTTTACCAAAGAATATATCATAGCTATGTGGAACACGCCATGGTTTTTAGATTACTGTATATATTTAAATATTATATTATAAAATGACATAGATAGTTTCCCAATATTTATATAGATATTTTTTGAGAGAAAATGGATGGGTTTTGAGAGGAGAATAGGTAGACACATATATAGTGGATTGAAGGAACTTATATAGGAACAAATAAGATTATACTTGATTTATTGAGATTATTATTCATCATTCTTAATTTTTTTTAGTATTTTAATGAAAATGAGGAATGTTTTGATTATCAAGAAACATATTTAAAATTATTTTAGAACTATATTCCTATTATATTCATTTCTAATTGATAATAAGACAAACACTATGAGATATGGGAGAACACCCACTAATCACTAAGGCATAACCACTTGTAAAGAGTTGGTAAACCAAGTAAAAATCTATTTTATATATGTTATTTTTATTTACCTTATTTTTCATCATGATTCAACAAGTAGAGTGAATTTATCTATCCACTAACCATAAATGAGAGAAAAGTGTTCTGATGTAAAAGTTTTTTTGATCATTGATCCACCCCCTCCTAGTTATCATCACATTAACATGAGCACATTAGTTAGAATTAAGGTCAGGTTATATCTCAAGGATCTTGAATCAGTTTTTTATTTATCATATATATTTTTATTGAAGTATTTTTCATGTATCAAATGAATTATATTAGAAGTTTGGGAATTATTCTATTCGATGGAAAGGGTTTTAATCTATAGAAGGATAAGATGATTTAATAATTTCTTTCATTGAGATTGGATGTTATTGAAATAAATATGAATGGGTTTATACCACCTAGAGTAGGTGAAATTTATACTTTTTTGGATAGTAATAATATTAAAAGAAATTGAAGAGAACTCAATGTATTCCTATCATTATTCTTAGAGAAAAGACTAACAAATGTGATGGGTTCCAAAATAACTAGATCTATATGTGATGAAATTAATGCTATTCATGAAGTATATAATAAGGTGGTACAGTTATAACTTATATATTTTCATAGTCAATTTAAATAAATTAGGATACATTAGGATGAAATATCAGATGAATTTTTTTTTATTGATGGATAAGAGTGTTGTCCCTGCATATAGTTATGTAGAAATGATGAAATATTAAACCATTGTAAATAAATTAGTATAAAATATAACAAATAAATTTAATGTGAATATTTTAGTAATCTAGGATCAAAATAATGATGATTTAATGATTGATAAATTAGAAAACATTTTTATAACTTCTAAGATTAAAAGATATCAATCATTAAACAAGAAAGGAAGAATAGAAAAGGTGATTACATTCAAAAAATTTAAAGGCTTATAGATTATTATTCAAAAGAAATCCACTGAGAAAGAATCTAAGTTTGATTAGGATTATATTAATTATAATGATTTTGTGTCACTTATATTCAAAGGATTCAAAAAATAAAATTATAAGTATATAAGTAAGATTCTTGTTAAATGTTTCAATTATGGAATGATTAGATATTTCCCCTAATTTCCTAGAGAAAAATCTTGATGAGGATGGGGGTGTTCAACCCAAAAAATCATCAAATAAGAATAAAAATATGGATAATGATCATAATAAAATAAATATCTCTAAAGATAAATATAATTTTCATACATCATCAAAAGAGATAATTTTTCTATCAATGGGGGATGAATCATCTTATGATGAGGAAAATTAAGTGGTATAAAAAATTATAGGATAAAGGTGATCATGATTTCATGTAACAATATAAAAATTCTAATTAATACTCTATTGAATAATAAAATGGTGAAGAGGAACATGAAGAAAAGTATATAAAAGAGTATGTTTTGAAAATATATCTTATGTTTTGCATTAAAAAGATAGAAAATTTGATAATGAAAATGAATTTTTGAAGAAAAACATTCATGCATATATTTTCAAAATAAATGATGAGAAATAAGAATAATTATTGAGGAAAATTGGTGATATAAATTTCATTTTTTTCTAAATGAAATAATATTATTGACTACATGATTAGTCTTTCATTAGTTTCAATATCTTGAATATTTTTATTGAATTATCTATATTGGATGATAATTTAAGATATTAAATGGTTTTTTATATTATCTTTCAGTATGACATGGTATGGTTAATAATCAAAATAATCATATTCTAGATGAAATTATAATAGTAATGTTCTGGATGAAACTATATGATTCATGAAATTATTCATATCATATAAACACACTAATAAATACATTTTTCATCATGAACCTATCTTAAAAATGTAAATAGTATACAACTAGTGATGAAACAAACTTATTAAATACTAAAGGCGTTATAATATTTATAAATTTACATAACCCATCAAATAACTTGTAATATATAATAATAGATAATCCATAATAAAATAAACTTATCAATAAAAACATAATACTACACAAAAACCCAAAAAAATAGTCCACTAATTGAATATATCTATAATATAAACATACACATGAATATACATATGTTATTGAATTAAACATATACATGAAAAAAATCTATATGAGTACATATATTCACACTCAAAAGTCATTATAAGTTTAGAATCAACCCATGATTTCCCAGTAAAATATATCTATAAATAAATGTGTCCTGATAATTATCACAATATTCAACTTTGAGTAAACACATTAAAATGAATGCATGAACCATGATAAATAAAAACTCAAAATATATAAAAGAATGACACATGTAACATGGGCCCACACCTTAATCACAACAACACAGCATCATGATTGACTAGAACCTTTCCATCAGCATATAACCTCGCATTGTTAAATGTATATCACAACATATTCTTTCATTATTCTTATTAGTTAAAAACTATAACCCCTTTCAATAGGAGAATTTATCATTAAGGTCACATTGAAAAAACTATATCACATTAGTTATCACTCACAACCTTTCATATGTTTTTATCTGCAACTCTTACTAAGACCTATCAAGATGATAAGTACCTAATATTCCATATTTTTATCTTATTTATTTATTAATTAATATTATTTAAATATTTTAAATTAATAAATTAAAGAAAATATGAAATATAAATATATTTAATATTTTAAAAATTATGTGATGATTTATTTAATGAATAATGATTATTGAAGAGTTTAATGATCACTTCTAATGAATAAAACTTTTGTTATAATATTATAATGTAAATGACTAAGATTTTTAATAGTGTTTTCATTGAACTCAAGGATTTTATTTTATTAATGAATGAGATTTATAAAAGTTTTTATAAGATTTATTTTTAAGACACTAGACTTTATTAAATTCCTATTAATGATCTCCTCCTCATCCTCTTATTTTTATAATTTCATTAGCCACATAGATACTAATATATATTTATAAGATAAAGAAAACTCTTTAAATTTTTTTTAGTGATTATATATCCAATAGATTACCTTTAAAGACAATAATTAGTGGGTTTTTTCTAAGTAGTTTTCATCAAATACATAAAAGAGAGCTACTGTATAAATTCATGCTCTTATTTATTCATTATTTTATTCTTATTTCTTATCATTTGAATGATCTTATCTTAATAGGTTTTAAGTTTTCACTATA
The DNA here is from genome assembly GCA_963277665.1 of Viscum album. NCBI lineage: Eukaryota > Viridiplantae > Streptophyta > Magnoliopsida > Santalales > Viscaceae > Viscum > Viscum album. Next base: position 450,570,380 of record OY728160.1, read on the forward strand.
TTTAGACAAGTTTGATATATTTAAAACCATTTATTTTCAATATAGAAGACCTTAATAGAAATTTTTTATTTGGTGCGTAATTTCATTAAGTAAGTTATTATGTTTTAATGATTTATAATAATTTTTTTTTGTTTATAGTATTTACATATTTATTATTTAATATAATTTAAATATTTTTTTCTTATTTTTTAAAATAATTTATTTATTTTATAATTAAATTATTAAGAATTTTAATTTTACTTTTTTTTGTGATTATATATATGTGTGTGTGTGTATTAGTTTTTAGTAGCTTCATTAATTAAATCTTTAATTATTTTTTTAGATTATTTATTTTCTTTTATTTTTATTTTAAGTACTCCCATTTAATTTTTTTATATTTTAAATTATACGTTAAATTATGAATAATGCATGAATCAACTATTTAATTGGTTTTTTTCTCCTTTGCATTATTTTTTAGCACAATCAATCATGAAAAAGTTTTCGATTACTTTTATTCCAATTGATGAATCCTTTTTTATATGACTAGTCAGCCATGCCTATTATATTTTCCTTCCACACCACTTTTAACTATAAAAACATGTTTAAATTATATTTCATTTGAAAATTATAGAAAATGAAATAGAAAAATGGAAATTAATTGACAATTGAACTAATTGATTGTTATTTTTTATTTTAATTCCACACACTAAACATGTAGTTATTTTGAGAAACCATGACATTATTTAACTTTGATCAATATCTTTTTCACAAAGTGACACCAATATGAAGAACCCTTGAGAAGATTTAAGTTGAAGTGAATATTGAAGAAATTTATGAGGTAATGTGAAATTTTCATTATAGTAATTTTCTTTACAGAGAGAGATAGAGTTCTATGAGAAAAATAAATTTATCCAACAAAGTGGGGTTTAAATAAATCTTACATTGGTATCATAATATGGATTAAATTCTTGAGTTGTTGATTTATGAGTTATAAAATTGTTTTTATACTATATTTATTTTCACCATTCTGATGGATTTATTCAACTTTTATTGGAATATATTTGGTATTCAAGAAATAAAGATTTATATTATGACAAAAAACCAGGTTGTAGTGAATTTTATAATGTCATAATTATTCTATAATGGAATTTCTCAAGAATTTCATATTTATTAATGGTTAATGGTGAAGTTGAAAAGGATATATTATCCAATATGATATGGAAAACACATCATAGAACATGATGTGGTTTTAGAGTATGATCTATAAAGACATATATATTTATAATAATCTAAGAAGTTGAGATAAAGTTATAATTTATCAAAAAGAATAATCTATTATACCATAATTTTAAAAAACACATAATTATCTACATAATTACATCCTGATCACTTTGTGTGGCCTAAAAGTAAAAATTAAGTAGCTATTATTAAATAAATAACAGCATAATTTTTTTAAAGATGCCATAGTTTATATAAATACACTATTATATCTCAACATAGGTCTGAAGAAAGAGTAAGCAAACTTCTAGAATTCAGGTAAAAAAACATTTCAAGTTGTTCTATATCATTAATTAATGATATTATAGAGTTTAAAAGTAAATATCTCTATTAAACATGAAAAAAATAAACTAGCCTTAACTACATATCATTTTTTTGGAGGAAGAAGATGAACATGTTGTGGTTAAACAATCCATGACACAATCATTTTAATATCTACAAGGTTTTTTAGATATTCAATTACTAATTTCATCAAGTTTTTAAAATATAATATTTAATATTTTTAAATCTAATTTTAAAAAAACATTATTTCATGGTTACATGGATCACACTATGGTTTTTTGAATCACTATAAACATTTAAAGATTCTATTATACAATGACAGAGATTGCTGCCTAAAGTTTTCATAGATTTTTATTGAAATAAAATTTCTAATTTTTTAGAGATGAACATGTGTTCACTTCTATAGGGGATCAAATGGACTTTTAGTGGAATAAAAAATATCATACTTTTATGCTTTTTCTTATTGTTGAAATTTCTTCATCTTGTTTTTCTTTTTCCATATTATAATTTAATAGAGGCATGTTGTGATATTTAGGAGACATAATTATAAAGAGTTCATGATTTTATTCCTACTATGTTTTTTCTTCTTCAATAATAAGAAAAATACCATGACACATGGGATAACACACACTGATCACCAAGGATTAGCCACTATTAAAGAGTGATAGAACCATGTAAAAACTTAGTATTCATTTTCTATTTATATTTTATTTATTTTTTAATTTAATTAAATAGGTTGAATAAAGGATCCTTAAAACTAACTAATATTGGGATTAACAATGTTTTGGGGGAAATTTTTTGTGAGAATATATTCATCACACTACTAGTAAACCTTGGAATATCAATTGGTATCAGAGCAAGGTTTTCTCTATAGGATCATTAGTTCATTTGATATGGATCAAATTTTTTTTGAAGTCATTATCATGGATAATATAAATTTAATTAATAATAGTGGAATTTTTATATTCAATGTAAAAGGTTTTCACATGTGTAAAGGAAGGATGATTCCATACTTTCTTTTATTGGGGATAGGTGTTCTTGAAATCCCTATAAATAAATCCATACCATCTAAGGAAATTTTTAATTATAATTTGATGAATCAAAAGAATATTTAAGATGATGGAAGATCTCATAATGAATTTGTCTCATCGCTATCAGATAAAGAACAAAAAAATATTATAGGTACTAAAATAGAAAAAAAATGTTTAGTATAAAATTCATATTGTTCATGAGGGAGGTAAGAAGGTGAGATAGTCTCAAATTCAAGTTTTTCATGTTCAGTTTAAAGGAATTAATATGGATACAGATGAAATAGTATATGAATTTTTTATATGGTTGAATAATATTTTTATCTCTATATATAGCTATTGAGGACCTTTGTAAGATTTAATCCATAGTTAATAAAATTATATAAATTACACCTCATAAATGTTTTGCAATTATTTCATCACTAAAAGATAAAAAATTATGATTTCACACTCAAAAAATTTAATAACATCTTGATTACTTATAATATGATAAGATATTTAATATTTAATAAAAATGTAAGAATATAAGATGATATTTCATTTAAATATTTCAATGAATTCATTATTAATGATCAAAATAAATCTCATGATGAATAATCTAAGATTGATGATGGTGGCATGAATTAAAATAATTTTATGTCACTTTTTTCAAAAAGATTTTATATTGTAAAAGGTAATTAAAAGGGTAATATTCCATTTAAATTCTTTAATTATGAAAATATTATACATTTTTAGATAATTTTATGATGATAATTTAAGAAGAGGATGAAGTTGATCAACTCTAATTATCATAAAAAGAAAAAAGAAGTGTTCAATGATTAAATTAGAAGAAATTTTTCTAATGGTAAGGGGAAGGTTACTCTATCCTGAAAAGGGAATAATTTTCTATAAATATGGGAAGAGTCGTCTTTTAAAGATTAAAATCCTGAAAAATTTCATAATTCTATTATGGAACAATCCAAACATTCAAATTAATCATCTATTAGAGAAGAAAATTATGAAGAGGGTGTTTAATAATAAGAGTAAGAGATTTATTATATTGTGATAACATAGCTCTTGATTTTTATTATCAATATTTTCAAACATGGGAAGTATAATGAGTCATTAAATAAAATAATTGATGTACTTTATGTTAAGATGTATACTAATAATGAATAATAATTCTAAATGTAAATTGAAAATATAAATTTCAGTATTTTTAAAATAAATTAGATTATTTATGACCCAAATCCTATTTTATTTATTAGTCAATAGGATTTTCACTCACTTGAATAAAACATATATAAAGATGAAAATTATCTCATAAAAACCCAGTTTGAATTTGAAAATTCTATTAAATAAATAATAAAATAGTTTAAATCATTAGTGAACATTATAAGAGATATTAATAAACTTAACAAGTGTTATAATAATAAGTTAAAATTTAATTTTTATACATGAGGAAGTATATATATAGATAAATTAATTAAAATAATGAGAAAAATGTAGTTTTTTCCCAAGAAAATTTATTATGCACATTGATACATCAATTTATATCATTGTAAATCATTATAAATATGATGTGTGAATTAAAAATGAGTATAAGAATCAATCCAAGGGTAAAGTTTCTAAGAATAAAACATCAATAATATATGATAAATTTAATAAAAATAAATGGAGTTAATTACTAGTAAAAATTTAATATGGGAAAAACCAACTCTTATTTCAGCTTATGAAATGATTTATATTTGATAGTAGATATTATTATTATGGTGTGTATGGTCAAAATAATATATTTTATAGTACAAATATATTTATCTAAACTATAAATATCATTTTATTAGAGGGGGATACAACCTAAGAACAAAATTAATAAACCAATAAAATGTCTCAAGAAATAAATAAAAGTGGAAACAAACTTTGAAGTAATTGAGGATACTTATGGAAGATATGAATAGAAAGGACATATCAACAATGAATGTCTAAAAATTATACTAAATTAGTTTAGTAAAATATTAAACTCTAAATATTATAATAAAATTATTAATTATGAACAAGAAATGGTAGTTAAGGTTTCTTATAAAACAATGAATACTGTAAATCCTTGGATTTTGGATAGTGTTTTATCCTTACATATGAATAATAATAAAACAATTTTGTGAGTAATTCAGAATTATAATGGTGGTGATGTAAATTTTTGGAGTGATAACTCCCTAAAAATTAAATGAATTTGAATCACTCAATCCAATGAGAAAAATATCATTTAAAAGGATATTCTCTTCATTGATGAGTTAAGAAATAATATATTGAGTGTATCTAAATTATGTGATGATGTGAATGAGTTTATATTTATAAAAACTAGATGTATCATCATAGGTCTACAAGATAAAACTATTATCACGATAATTAGTAAAAATTATTTCAAATTATAGATTGTTATAATTGTTTATTATTTAGTTTAAAAGAAGATAATGATCTACATAATTAGAGACTTGGTCATTTGGGCCAAAAGAACATGAAAATAATTTTCTATTATGATGTTGTGAGAAATATTTAGAAACTCAACCTATAAAAAATGAAACTTTTGTTAATTTTTTCATAAAAGAAAGATGGTAAAAAGTCCTAAAATGATAAATATCAATACATTTAGAATACTTGATCTCATATATTTGGATGTATATATACATATGAGTCTAAAATAAAACAAAAAAGATAAGTAAATCATAAATTTTGATTATGATTTTTATCTTATGGCTGATGTTTCGTTAATTTTGAGTAAATAACAAGACATAGATAAATTTGGAAGATATCAAAGATATGTTGGTGAAAAATAGGTTAAGTTATATTTTTTTTATTTGATAATGGATTTGAACACTAAAACTGGGAGTTTGAATTATATCATGAGAAGTATGAAATCATACATGAATATAACACTCCATACATGCTTAAAAATGGAGTACAAGAACAAAAAATATATTTTAGTTGAAATTAGATTAGCTATGTTATTAGAGTATATAATTTCAAAAATATTTTAAAGATAGGCAATAAAAACATATTTCTACATTAAAAATATTATTTTATTCAATAAAATTCAATCAATACACATTATAATATATAGTTTTAAAATAATAAAAACTTTAATATATTTAGATTATTTTAAATAACTTTATTTAAAAAATTCAAAATAAGTAATTTGGTAAATTTTTATGAAATAAAAATTTAAGTAATTTTTCTTGATTGAACTATATAAGTGTCATAATAATAATCTTAAGAATATAATTTAAAGATATGATGTTATTGACTTAAATGATCGTGAAACTCAAAGAAAATTATTTTATTTTGATTATGATATTGTAGAGTCTCAAAAATAAAACACATATAAATTAGGTACAAAATTAGATATTAAAACATATTTGAAAAATTTAGAAGTTGATTGTGATATTTATATTGAATTTGAGGGATTTTTACATAGTTGATCTATGTTATAAAGACTTAGAAAACATATAGAGTATAAGAATATTGTCAAGGAAAAAATGACATGCCTAAGTGTAAAATGATGATAACTGGGGGAGATCAATGATCCCAAAAACTATTCCCCAAAAAAATAAATTTAATCCTATATCAGTTAGTTTATATGATTATAAAAATGATTAAATGATTAATTTTGATTTTATATTTCTATTGAGAAATAATGACACATGAACATAACGGGGTTTTTAAGGGTTTATTAACTCTTTTTAAGTGCTTAGTCCTTGGTGTTTAGTGGGTGATGTCCCATATCACACCTTATTATCTTATTATCAATAAAGAATAAGGGGATGTAATGGTAATATAACATCAAAATATTAAAATTATGAAGTATGAAATACATGGTAATAAAGATCAACTATGAGCATGTGAACATGTTTGATCTTCTTCCATATTTCTCAAGTGCCTCTGATCTATAGATCATTTTTCAACCTTATTATTCTCTCAAACCTAACTCTTTTATATCTAAAATTATGTTTATAAATTATGGGTGGATATCTCTATATTATATCACACATTATTTAAGTAAAAATCCAATTTTTTATGATATTTCCAAAACCATAACATGGTGTCCATAACATGGTGTGGTTTTACATAGTTATCCATATATTCAAGAATCACTATCATAATCTATCCCCCATATAAATAAATATGTAATTTCATACTTTCTAACCTCAAATTTTATTGGAACCACAAAATAGTCTATGTTCCACCATGATGTGGTTTTATCCCACAACTCTATCAACCTTCTATAAAAAAATGTGCTACAACTACTTTCTTTATAACCATGACATAGTTTTTGAAACCATGATTTGGTCTTTCTAATTATGGATAATAGTTAGTTTAAAAAAATATTCAAATTTCCTCACACATTACAATCACCTAACAAAAGTGTTTATATTTCTCACTAAGTTATAGTTTATGTAACCATGATGTGATGTTACTATTCATGTTAGAAAGTGACACCAATGACCATCTAAAAAAATCACCAAAACATGGCCATTTTTATGAAAAAATTACATGGTTCCAAGAACTATAATGTGGTTTCCCTCTTTATGGATAGAAATGTGTGATCCCCATCATCTCTAAGAACCAAGATCATTATCGTGGACTTTTTTTCTTATTTTATTCACAAACCAATTTTATCAAATATAAAATATAATGTATTCTATCTTTCATTATGATTTAGTTTTCACATAAGTGAGACAAAATTAGTGTATCTATCATAATCAAAGTATGGACCTATTCCACCACATAATGATTTCCTCAATACAAGAAATTATTTATTCCTTTATATCCTCCTCAACTCCAATCAAACTCTAAAGAATCTATGAGAATTTTTATGATAAAAAAACATGAAAAACAAATTCAAATCTCGCAAATTAAGAACTCAATAGACTATCCATAAAACACTCCCAATGTGATAATTATCTAAGAACCACATTATTTTATAATGTAATTCTTATGATATTGATCAAACACCCAGTATAAATAATAATACCATTATTGACCAAGTCTCATTAAGGTATTCTAAATCTCCCCCATTTTCAATTTACTTTATAAGGAATATTCAATCCCCCCTTTTTACTTGTCGGAAAAAATCATTATACTTGTAAATAATTAAATCATAAAAAATATCATCATATCCCCCTATATAAGAAAACTCCCCCTAAATCTCTTCTCTCCCATTTCATTCTCTCCAAGTGATTAGAAATTATACCCATTTTCTTGAATATCGCCCAATATATAACCTAATTTTAAAAAAACAAAGTATTGAAATGGAGAATATATAAAACGCATACTCATGGAGATTTTGGGAGAGATTTTACTCATAATAAATATCTCAAATAATTTAATGAATACTTAATCAAGGACCTCTTATAGTTATTAATAACTTTATATTTTATTAAAAACATACTCTAAATTTATCCAACCAACTCCACCTTCTCCATGATGAAGTGGTATTTTATGTCAATATTTTTTTATCTCAAAACATCCTTAGATTCCAATATGATAAATGTTATTGAATTTTTATTCTTATAGTTATAAAAACACATATTCCACTAATAAATAAAGATCTTCCAAAAATAGACTTTCAGTGTCCAGTGTAATCTACCCAATAATCATTTAAAAAATCATGAAGTTTAATATTTTTATATTTTTATATTTTTTATACCACAACTCATACTTAATAGTTCCTTTTATATAAAATAATATCACATTCATTTTTATAATATTTGACTCATTTGGATTGTTTTTTAATCAATAAAAAAGTGTAAAAACATACACAATATTTAATCATAATTTTTTCAAATAGAAAAAAATTTCGATCAATTATCTAAACTCTTTTCTAACATCCTTTCATTCTTCATCCTTAAATAATTTTTTATTAATAATAATATAATTATTTGCTTCTCTTGATACTTTCTTTATAAAAATCTTAAAAAATCATGAGAATATTTTTCTTGTGAAACCCATATTTAATTTACTATATTAAACACTTATAAACCTAAAAAATTAACCTCTTAAATAATTTAATTATGAAAGTATTTCTTTATTTTGGAAGGAAATCCTTCACAATATTTCACTTAATTTCTTGAGAAAATGATTTCATCATCATTCAATATCATAATGAGTGAGTTAGTGTTGTTTTTTTAACATATAGATTGTTGTCCACCTTTCCTATTTTTCATTTCATTCTATTAAAGTTTCTATATAACTTTGAGCACCACGCTTGGGTTTTTTATTAATCCCACATAATTATTTATTAAATTTTTATAGTTGAGAACCATTACCATCAAGAATAAATCCCTTGAGTTGTTTAATATAAATCTCCTCATCGAGTTCTAAATTCAATAATATTCATTTAATTTTTATTTATAAGTCCTTGTAATTTATTGAAGTATATATTTTAATAAATACCATAATTATTTCAATTATTTAAAATGGATTATAAGTCTTATTGATGTCAATACCCTCAATTTTATATCATCTCTTACAAACAATATGGTCTTTGTTAAGGGCCACTTATCCTTTCTCATTGATATTATTTTCAAAAAAATATTTTATAATTATCAAATTCTTCTATTTGGGACATGAAAACAAATAACAATTATTATTCTTCTCAATATTATTTAATTGTTCCTTTATATAAAAAATTCAATCCTTGTGTTTTATTACCTCTTAAACAATTAGTTTAATCTAATAAAATATTATTATGTGATCGGAAATCCTCAATGTGATTCAATTTTTTACTTTTATCTACTTTAAAAATGATATTTTTAGTACATACATGTTATATATATCTTGAAAGATTATATTCACTTGTTTTGGATCCTTTTTAATCACTTAAATAATCTAAATCAGCTTGTATATTGTGTGAACTAACTACATGAATAGATAATTCACCTTGATGATCAATGTATTCTCCTCGGGATTTTTAAATATTATCATTAAAAATAATTATTTTAGTAAATTTCCATGATCCTCCATGATAAAAACATAGTATATATTAACTATATTATTGATATTATTATTATAAAATTAATAAACTAATCCATTTGGTATAGGACCAAGAAAAATACCTTTGGTATATCACTCATAAAAAATTTCTAAATGTATTCATTTGATATTGATAAAACATGGGTTTATAAACACTCACATGATTTTAAGATTTTGATTATTCTAAAACCATATCTTAAAAGAAACTGTGACAAAATTTGGTTTAGGAAAGAAATAATTTTGAATACAGAAATCAATAGTTGTCAGTTTCCACCAAAAATATTTTAAATCTCCATGATTTGATAAAAAAGTTCTTATCATTAAAACCAATGTCCAATTAATTATCATAGATAAATTATTTCATTTAGGCATATATGGAGAGCTATAATCATTCCTAATTCCATTATTCTCAAGATATTATTCAAACTCTCAATTTATGTTTTTAGATTGATCATCAGACTAAAATATTTTGATATTAAACCCTATTTACTTTTCAATATATTTTTGATAAGTTTTAAACCTCTCAAGAGCCTATGATTCACTTTATATAAATTATATATAAGTTATATTATTAAAATCATTAAAAACATTAACAAAGTACTTATCTTAATTGGTTATCTTCTGACTCCTCCAGCAACATACATATGAATTTATGAGTTTAAGTGGCATCCTTCATTTGATCTACATTGGTTTGAAACTTTTGTTAACCATCATTTCTCTATGAAACAATTCACAAGATTTTATTCTTTACTAGTATATATTGAAAACGTTTCTCATAATATTACAATAAACAAGTATCCTAATGTTCTTTTGGGATAAATACTTAAGTCTTATATGCCATATCTTACTAACCACATTTACACTCGAACTTGAAGAGTTTTTTTCATTACTAATTTAAAATATATTCCCACTTGTTTTTTCTATCTCATGATAATTTTTTCATCATTAAATCTCTTAATTACACAACCATTCTTCTTAAAAATTACATCATTACAACCATCATATAGATGAGATACACTCCAAATATTATATATTAATCCATCAACAAAAAAACAAAATTTGAGGTAAAATTATTATCAATGATTTAAGTGCTTCCAATACCTTTAACATTCAAAGTTCTACCATTACCAATGTTTATATAACCCCCATAGCCTTTTTCAATATCCATTAATAGAATTTGTTTGTGTATATTTGTGATGAGTAACCATTATATTTTATCAGATCCCTTTCATTATTAGAAGATTTGTATGCAACCTAAAAAATACATTTTTTTTATCACTCCTATTATAAGTGGTATGAACTTTTTAGATACACCTACCCAATGTTTTCTTAAGTGCATCAAAAATATTTTATAATTTAACTTCTTTTTTTAGATGCTATGTTGGTTTTTTATTTTTATTTTTCAATTTTATACGCTATAGTCATACCAAATAAATGATTGAGATGAGAAAATATTTTACTAACATGAATAAAACTCATAAAATTACACTACACAACTTCAATAAGTTCCTTTAAATATGAATCTCCTTATATGATAATTTTTTTTGATTAAAATATATTTTTCCTTTTATTTAGTTATAAAGACAACATATTTTCTTCAAAATACACATGAATTTTAGAGTATTTATTAATATTTTATTTACCTTTAGATTGTTCCTTTAAATCCATTTTATTCTATAGTAATTTTTTATTATGATTATTTAAAATAATAAAAAGTTGAAACAATGTAAGTATCTCTATTTTTAGGTGAATTTGTTACAGTTTAACCATTATTTTCATCGCTTACTTCACAATTTCCACTTACTTATGTTTCCAATGTATGTGTTCACTAGTTTTCAAGATAATCATAACTATAATTACTGGTACTCAAAACTTTCTCTTTACATTTTAATGATTCACCCACATCTATAATAGAATTTTTGAATTGAAACTAAATTTTCTTCAAAGAACTTTCATCTTCATGCAACTTGGATTCAAGTGAATATACCTCCACTTTCTTTCAAATCAATAAATATATTATATCACAAATCATACTATATATTTAAAAAATAATATCATTTATATAACTAATGTTTCTAAAGAATTTACTTTCCTTTTAAACATTAATCATGATATTTAGTTTTTAATGGATTTATTTAATGATGAAAAATATTTTTCATTTTTTAATTATCTTTGATACAAACCATGAGCTTAATTCTTAATTATAACCCCTTAAATTTTTTTTAATCTATGTCAATATATTTTCTATCTTATTATTCACAAGAGGATTCATTAGAGTGCTTGTTTTTTTTTCAAGAATACTTAATTACCTTTATCCTCTAAATCCTTCTATAACTCTTCATATTATTCATCACATTATGAATATTCATTCTTTGATAATAAATTAACCTTCCTTATTTAATTAGCCTCAAATTTTCTTTTAGATAAATTATTTTAACTATGAAAATGAGCCACCATGTTGTTCTAATTTTATAGACTTTTTAGTGGACCACCCTCCTTATCATCATGAGTATTATTAAAAAAATAAACTAAAAAATGTCTAAAATTTACACAATTTAAAATTTTAAAATGAAGTTTACATTTATACTTACATATTTACCATTTAAATTGTTTTGAGAAAAATGATATAAACTTATTTAAATTCATTCCATCCACTTCAACCTTATATTATTTATCATGAGACCTATCCGTACCATTGAACTTCAAGATTTTGGGGTATTTAAAAGTTATATCCAAAATTGATCTCCCTTTATTCTTTAAATTGGAGAATATTATCATCTAATATTAAATAATGATATTATTAAGTTTTTAAATGGTAAATTAATCAAATCCTTTATCCTCAAGAGTATAAATATTTATATAGAATTTTTTCAAAGAATTATCATCTACTTCTTCACCATGGTTAAATCTTATAATGTACCACCATAGATTTTAATTGATCTCATAATTTAGTTCACCTATATAAATTATTCATGCCCAAAATTATCGACATCCATTCATTTTTCATCAAATTGATCACAAAAAGTTTTAATTTATAAACCTATTACCTTTTTATCCCATCATTAATGAAAAATAATTTATTTTATATATAGATTACTATTTTGGAACCCATTACTCTTAAAATAGAGATATAGGAGCAATTAACTTTTATATATTTAATTGAATTTTATATTCTTATGTTTCTATAAAGTGAAATATAATTCTACATTAATTATATTATCCCCGTTCTTTATAATTTCATGAATATTAAATCCCGATAAAATAAGGTATGGAACCATCTCATCCTTTCATAAGTGAAATCCTTCTTAACCAAACATGGGAACAACTTTATTATTAAAAAAAACATACTCTCAGAAATTAAAATTTCAATTGAAAAATATATAATAAAAATAAATAAAACTCATATTATAAAAATTAAACCTAGATCTAACACTAATTATTGTTTCCAATTAAGGGAATTGTGAGCACTAAGTGGGGGTAGGGGTGAATTAGTAATAAAAACAATTTACCCCAAAAAACATTATTCTGATACTTGTTAGTTCATAATATAATATAAATTATTAAATGATAAATATATATGAGAAATTTTGAGTGAGAATTAATAAAACATGAAAAAATAAATATTTCACAAGGTTTACTGACTCTTTATGAGTAGTTATTCCTTGGTTTTTAAGATTTATTATCCAGAATCATGCATTATTTTTTATTATTGATAAATAAAAAGTGGTTGGAGATTAAAGATAGAACTATAATATTATAAGTATGAAAATTTCTATAAAAGAGAAGAATTATCAAATATGAGAATGAAAAAACATGTAAAATCTTCTTCTATCTCCTCAAGTGACCTTTATCCTTATATGATGTGAAATTAATTTTATTCTCTAAAATATAGCTTTTTCTCTTTAGAATTTTGTTTAGAAAGTATGGAAAACTGTTATTATATCTCATTAAAGATTCATAAATAGAAACTTTAACTTTATAATATATTTAGAAAACAATGATGTGGTTTCCATAACCATGATGTTGTTTTGTATGCGTAACCATAGATTTGAAAACCATGTTCATAATCTCAAGTTTCCTTTAAAATTAGAGGTCATTTATTACTTACAATCCTTATCTTAGATAAAAACCATTGTACAATTTGTGTCACACCATGATAAGGTTTTGTTCCACTACTATATCGTCCTTTTATAACCATTAAACTATGGTTATTTTCCTTATATCCACAATGTATTCTATGAAACCATGACATTGTTTTATTAAAATGACTATAACTCTGTAGTAAAAGTTAAATAAAATAGAAAAAATGATTATTTATATTTATTTATAAGTTTCAGGTAAATTACTATGATTATGATAAAATAATTTTTCAAAAATAAACTTAATGATAAAAGTGAAGTAACATAAGACAAATATTGTTTAGTTTAAAAATAATACTCTAAAACTGAGGGTATTTATTTTGATGATAATTTTTCTCAAGTTTAAAAATTAAAATGATTATAAATTTTCTTATAATATTTGATCAATATAATTTCATGATTTTCAAAATGGATTTATAGTTTTTATTCTTGAATGGATAACTTGATGAGGAGGTAGAAATCAAACAACCAGGGGGATTTATTCATGATGGTGATGGTAGTCCTGTATGAAAGATAAATAAAGAACTTTATAGGTTTAAAAAACACATAAATCATGGTATTTATAGTTTAATAGTTGTTTGAATATAATGATATTGAAAAAATTCAAGGTAGATAATAATATTTATATTAAATAAAACAAGACTAACTTTCTCATTGTGTAGTGTATATTGATGATTTAATTTTTATTATAAATGAGGTGAAATCAAAAAAATAATTTTCTTACCAAATGAATAAACACTTTGATAATTCAATTATTGGATAGATAACATTCTCTTGAGTTTTCAAGTAATGAAAATAAAAAATTATATTTTCTAATTATATTAAAAATATGCATGTGGGTTATTAAAGTTATTTTTAATAGATTAATATAATGAGGTATGAACTCTAATCTCAAATTTTCTAAGGATGATGATAGAAATAGTGTAGACTAAAATAATTCTACAAGGTTTATTTGAAGTTTTTTATAATTAACAATTTCAAGACCAAACATTGTATGTGATGTTACTTTATGTTCACACTTCTAAATAAATCCAAATGAGTCACGTGTTGTTTTAGAAAATTGGATATTATATTATGTCAAAGAACATTTTGAGTATGTATTATGGTATGATAAAGGTATATATATTAATATTGGTGGTTTTTCAGATACAGATTAGGAATGTGATATTGTAATTCAAAAATATTTTTAGGAATAATTATTTATTGGATGAAGATGTGTTGTTTATACTTTAATATGAAAAATCAAGTTTCTCTTATCCTTATAGAATTTAATTTTTTGCTGGAATAAAATGGAATAAATCAAGGGATATAGATAAAATTGAAGCTTGATGAAATGAGTGTGGAATTTCAATACCCATTTACTATTGGATGTGGAAAAAATGTGTGATAAATTGATCAAGGAATCTTGAAAAATATTCAAGATCAAAACTTATTGAAATCAAAAACCACTTCATCAAGGAGAATATCCAATTTAGTAAAATAAACTTGTAGTATATTTCTATAAAATAATGAGTCTTGAATATCATGAAGAATACCTTAAAAAATATGAATTCTAGCACTTATTAGTGTTATTAGTAGAAAATTCTATTTGTAAATATTTATTATCATAGAAATTATACTTTCCTAATTACTTTGTATTGAATTTTTTTTAAAGGGGAGAATTATAAAAAAAATACTAGTCAAATGGGGAAAATAATAAGTGGGAGAAGTATAAATTAAAGGGTATAATAAGAAAGGGAAGAAGTATATAATAAGGGGACTTAAAACCTTACATTAAAGGGGGAGACATGAGTTTCAAAATTTAGGGTGAGGATATCTTGAAGGGAATTCTAAAATTATATTTGGGATTATTGCATGTTTTCAAAAAAATATAAATGGTGAGATAAAGAACCAATTATAAGTTTGAACTTAAAAGGGGGTATGAGTAAACATTTTAAGTATTGTGACTTAATAAATATAGTATTTTTATTTAATCTGATAAATGGACTTATCTCATAATCAATAATTAATATAGAATTTTTTTGTATATATAACTTTCATATTAGGATCATATTATATCCTAGTTTCTATATATGTTTATTTATTATTTACAAAAAAAAACATAATGAATTTATTATTAAGATACTCATGATTTTTTTCTTGATTAAAGTCTATTTGGTTGAAAAATAATTCATATTTTGAGAAGAGTAAAAAACATGTCATGGTGAATTAGTTAGATTTCATTGTTATTCTATGTTGAGATTTATTTATTATTTCATGTTGAAATTTGTTAAAGTATTATGAGTAAAAGAATCTACTATATAGCATGGTATATATAACATGTAGTAGTATATACCACGGTTTTGAAGGATATATTTTAGAGACTTCAAAATTTTTAGAAATTAAAAATGGTGGAGATAATATTGTAACTGATCAATATATAAAATCTATTATACAATAATTTTAGAGAACACATAATGGTATATATAACTACATTTGTAACCTCTTAGAGTGGTTTGAATGAAAATTATATTATCTACTAGAATTGATAACCAATAAATCATGCTTTAATTTTTACAAACATGTTATGGCTTATATAACTATATCATGATCTCTCAGCATTTTTTTGAAGAAAAAGTAGTGTTGATACTAGAATTAAAATGAAACAAAACACAAAATGTTTTTCTAAATCATGTTGTAATGATATTCTAGAATTTATAAGGGGGATATCTATTTAACATGAGAAAATAAAGAATCCATAATTAAAGATTATAGTTTTGGAGGAACAAATTTTATATGCCATGGTTTTATAAACCGCACCCTAATCATTTTTATATATGTGTGGATTTTCAAATATTCGATTGATGATTATAAATATTATTTTAAAAGATAATATCCATGATTTTTAGATCTAGTTTTGAATAAATATTACATTTTGGTTACATGGAATATTCCATGGATTTTTTATCACTATAAATACTTGAATATTCTATTATAGAATGATAATTATGGCCACTATCCTTTTACACGGATCTTTTTTGAGAAAAATAGAACGGTTTTTTAGAATATAATTGGTGAATTCTTGTACAGTGGATCAAATACACTTATAAAGGAGGGAATAAAATCATACTTTCTTTATTTTGGTTATTGTTAATCATTTTTCATGTTGTTTTTATTTTTTGAATATTGTATCTTATAGGAGAAAAGTGTAATTATCAAGATACATAGTTGTAAAAAGTTCAAGATTATATTATTACTCTATTCATTCTTCTTTAATGAAAGATATAGACAATGTGAAATGGGTAACACCCACCAATAACCAAGGAAATTACACTTATAAAGAGTCAGTGAAACTTATAAAAACCCAGTGTTCATGTATCATATCTCTTTGATTTATTTTTTATCATGATTCAATTGTTCAAGTGGAGGATCCTACATACTAACCAATAATGAGAGAGTATTTTTAAGTAAAAGTTTTTGTGAGAACAAACTCACACCTCCTCTCAGTGATCCTCACATACACCATGGTGCATCACAATGTTTCAACCCTACACCACATGCTTCATGACTTTAGAGTTTAAAAAATAAAATTAAATAAACAAAAACAAATTAAATGTCTTAAAATTTTCAATTATTATAATGTTTAATAATTTTTAAGGGTTTTTATCAATAAAACCATTTTTTGAATTATTTATCATGAGATCCACTTGGTAGTTAATTTTTTTGGACGTAATATTAAATACATTAAAAAATAGTTCTATCAGTATTTGTTTATTATTTTTATTATAATTATCAAATAATTATAATATTATCATTTATTTTTTAATAATAAAAATAATACTAATAATAATAATTTTTTATTAAAATTAAATGTAAAAACATTATTAAAATATTATAAATAAAAAATTTCAAAAAAATTCAGAAGAATCTTAACATTCTAGTTATACAAAAGAAATATATGTTATAGGATTAGATTTAAAATTTTGTCTCATTGTTTTCTATAGAGATATACTACAATAGTCTATATTATTCATCAATTTTAAATTTTTTGTTATAGTAGTTTTAAAATTATTTATTTTTGTTATTAAATAATAAAATATAATTATAAGTTTGTTTTAATTCAAATCCATATGAAAATCCTATTTTAAACTTAAAATTTTATTTTCTCTCATCATTTCCATTGATTTATGTATAATACTGCATGTTTTTCATTCATTTTACTCAGTATTTCATTATATTTATATTAATTTTAGATAACCAATTCATTTTAAATTGAGTTAAATTTAAAATAAAAAATAAATTATTTTATACTTATTTATTTTTTTAATAAAATGATGAGTAAGTTTTCAGGAACCAACCCTAATACCCTGGTACCCCGGTACCCAATCCGATCTTGATATAGCCCAAAAGAAATTCATGATCCCCATGGGTTAGCAACTATCACCTTACATCAACTAGTATTCAAAGGGGATAATTTTTTTCCATAAGAACAAACCATCATTATATAACAACAGATGATAGAACAATACCCAGTTGGTATTTCAAAAACTCATCAGGGATAAAAGTAACATAAAAAGGTAGATAAATATCCCAGTGGAAACCATAATCCAAAGGACAACATGACATTCACTCAGATAAAGTCTCACAATCCTCATGTAACAAGAGGACCATAGCCCCACCGGTCACCTCATTACTCCAGGGTCCCCTGAATCAAGTTCACCCACTACCTCTAAGTAATGCTTTCTATTTTCCTATACCTATTATAACATAATCTAAAAATTCCTAAAGGAAAAATCAAGGTGTGAGCTCAACATACCTGTAGAATTCCATAAAATATTTCATAATAAATCCCAATAAAAATAAAAAAAATTATGATTTAATTTTAAATAAAAAATTCATGGTAAATCATTTTTAGATTTATCAGTAAAAAAATTATTTCAAATCAATAAGACTAGAGATATATCAAAAATAGGCTTTAATAAACATTTTTATAAATCAATTCCATAAATAAAAATATTTCTATAATCAATGGAATGTAATAATCAAGTTAAGATCGAGAAATATATTCATAATCCCTAAGATTAGTTATTTTATACCTTAAGATTCCTCTCACTACTTTTTCAATTCAACATAGATCAAGATGTTTGCACATATCCCTAAGGATCAGGTCATCGGAATAATCAATCAATACACCATTGGGAAAAATCATACCGAACTTTGTTTAGTAGTAGTTTAAATCATAAATCCACTTTTAAGGAGTTATATTCATATAGTTCTTATCAAAATCACCCACTAACTACCTAGGCTCACATGTGCTTTCAATCAATAAATAAATCATGGGAAATTCATTCAATTCAATTCAATTCACTGATCACCATTCAAATTCCCAAATTCAAGTTTCCACATGCCATTTCAATTTCAAAACAAAATCATTGGTTTTTATTAAATTCATGACTTAAATAATCATCTTTCATTTCAATAAATTTTATCAAGAATAAATATAAAATCATTTCATCAAACCAATTATCATTACAATCCATCTTTCTAAAAATTCGCCAACTTTATCAATCCTTTGAAAAGGGGTATTATTTCACAAATATAATTCCTTTAAAATAAATCATCCAAATTTAATCAGATTCAAAGAAATAAATTGAAATTTTCATTTCAATTAAGAAAAAAATAAAGGTTTCAATTATAGGGAAAAACCTTATAGAACCACCTACCATTAGGTCACATGATCAACTAGTCAATGTAACGGCCTGAAGTGTTATAAATAAAATTCCCCTTATGATTAAATTGAATGTATTATTATATAATATGGTTATAGAAAATTCATGCAATTATTTAGTTTTATTATATCTTATCATATTTAAATTACCATTAAGAATCACTACCATTGATAATATATCCTTTGAATAGTGATCATATGATTAGTATAAATAAAGGGTTTTAACAAATCCAATTAACAAAGAAAAAGGAAGTGATGACCTCAACCAGTAGGATCACACCCTATAAAGCCCATTTATCAGAGATTCCAAGGGAGATATAATCTTAGGGATTTGACCTTTACCAATCCAAATTGGAGTTACAAAAACTTAAGCATGATAGAAACCATTTATGCGATAAGTTCAAGGTCATCGAGATCATGACCCAAAGCATGTACATCGAACCACCCCATGAAAGCCTCACCATTGTGCATCATAATATTAGGAATTTTTATTGCATATTAAAGGGATATTTATCAAGATCATAATAATATTTATATTTATATTTTATTTTTCAATAGACTGATGTTAATATTTTCTTCTTATCATTACTTTATAAATGATTTTGATTTTTAAACAATAAAACACAAATGATATTTTTAATTAGTATTCAATTTCAATTAAGAAATTTATTTTCATGAATTAATAGATTTTTGAAATAAATAATATTTTAATAAAATATTTTTATTAAATATTTTTTATTAAATATAAATGATCATATAATTTTTATGATGCCAAATGTAATTTTTATAAGGGTTTGAAAACTATTATTATCAAAAAACATAGCATTTCTCAATAAATGTTGATTTTATTTTAAAAGTGAAAATTCAAATGTTTTAAAAATTATTTTGTTAAATTATATATTAATTTTATAATAATAATTTCAAAATTATCCAATGGTGAATTTTTCATAATTTCCAGAGATAATCAAATTTTCATGTAAAAAATAAAAATGGTATAAATATACGGTGTGTATTATGACAACCTAATGACCCAAAATTTATGTAATAAATACTATAAAGAGTATCCATGACCAAATATATATTTTAATTTTAAAATAATGATATTTTATGGTTATTTTATTAATTTCATAAAGCCTTTGTGAATCCTCCAAAACCATTAATGTATTTTAAGGTTTTAAAATCATTTCTTTAAGAGTATAACTCACATACACACAAGAAAGGGTATTATTTTATTAAGTTATTACCTTTACCATATAAAATAATTATAAAACTTAATTTTGAGAAACCATGGTCAAAAACATTGGGAAGTTTTTTTCTTTTGGTTATTTTTTTATATAGAGTCCAAAACTTAAGTTTGAGAAATGATAAATAATTCACCACTATTTTCTTATACAAACCCACACAGTATCCCAATTTCATTCACTAAAATTCATATGAGGACATAATTACCCTTACCTCCCCTCTCTAGATTCATCCCAAGGTTCCCCCAAAATATGATGATGCTCCTCCCAAGCATTTGGAGTCACACACTCAAGTAAGAGATCCTCACCTTATCTTCTTAATTCAAGTTTATTTATTATATTATGCCTTCTATTTACAATTGATAATGTTAGTAAATGTCTTTAAATATCCCTATTACTATAAATTTTATTTCAAAATTATTATATACCCCTTTATCTCTCATCAACCCATTTTATTAATTTTTAAGTGGCGTGTTATGCTGTCGTAATTTCACCGTGATTTCCCATGCCAAAAAAATTTTGTAATGAATACCATACCCATTTCCTATCAAGTTTTTTTACCTTTATACACTTATAATTATTTTAAATGGGACTTAAATGTGTTTATTTTACACTCCTTGATCATGGAATGAAATATTATTTTGAATGAATCCATGTTGTATGATCTATGTGGCACACTTAAGCATGATAATGAATTAAAAGTGACAGGTGCACCCAAAATTATATAGAGCTCCAGTACATTGGGTAATATTTAGTATCATGATATGTATTTTTGCAATATAAAGTGAACCTAATTCATTTATGGTACTTTTTTCATCATGACGTATTGATATTTATCCTTGACTTATGTTTATGATGCGGTTTTTTAAGTTGTTTCCACATTTCCCATGTTTCCTTTATGATTATAATTCTATATCATGTATCATTGTTCATGTTTATGATTCATATGCTTTTTATAACTCATTGATATTCCTATTTTCTAACATGTATTATTCTATTCACTTTATTCCATGTTTATTACCTTAGTGGGCTTTATAGCTCACCCCTTTCTTATGTATGTCCCCAGGTTATCCCATGTAATTTTAAGTGTGAGCATGTTAAAGAAGTTTTCAATAAAGATAATGTTTTTTCTATTTTAAATTATTATGTAATGTACCTAATTCCCAAATAAACTATAATTATATATCTTATGGTTTGTATTAAGTGTAACCTTATGTAAAAAATCAAGTATTAATATGAAGTAAATAATATGGTTGTTATAGTTGGTATGAAAGGAAAATTTTAGTTATTTTTTGGATAAGGGTTATAAAATTCAAGTGATAGTATTGGGGATAAGACTATGTATAATAAAACATCCCTAAATTTTGGTAATTATAGAGTAATTAGTTTATCAAGAAAATGCATCCTTGTTTGGATACTACAAGTGGATGTGGATCTAGAATAGATGTACATAGGGGTAAAACTCAAAAACACCATGTTGAGCTAGAATCGATCAAGAACTAGTGCATGAAAACAAGCCTTACTGCACACCTCATATTATACTCCTGAGGGATATGCTTTGGTAAATTCATAAGATCATTACGAACCATTATTAATGTAATGAAAATACCCATAGAATATATGTTAGAAAGTAGATCATGGATAACATATATTGATTCCTAGAAATTCATAGTTAAGGAAATAATAGTAATATATAAGTTATACCTTTAATGTCATTGGATTCCCCTTTATGTGTTTAATAGTTTAAAAATACCCATACCTAATTTCCCTTTTATTCTAGCCAATGGCCATAAGTAGGAGGAATTGGGTAAATAACCAATGTGATGGTCAATGTGATGACTACCCCAATGAGGTGCCAAACCTAGTGGGAGTAGGAATCATGAACTTTATTAACATACTCTATAAAATGAAGTAGGTTTTTAATAGAAACCAGGATCAGGAGGAGCATTCAAATCCCCCTATGAAAGAACAAGATTTGATTGAGACCTTTATTTGACAAAGGTCTCAATTTTCTATGGATCACCTGATCCCTTAATCATGGAATAATGGATTAACTCTATTGATAACATATTATACATCATTTAATGTTCCAAAAAATATAATTTGGTACTATCTATTTATTATATGGAGGGAGAATCTAATTAATTTTGGAAATTGATAAAAAAATATGATGTCTGAGAAAGAGATCAAAGTGATGGGGTGGAAATAATTCTAGATAATTTTTTTTGATAAATATTTTCCTCGCACTCTTAAAATTAAAATGTAAATATATTTCCTTGATCTCAATCAAAAAGATAAAAATCTATCAGGTCGTATGAGGAAAACTTCACAAGATTTCCACAATATGCATCTGTCTTTTTCATTCCCCGTGAATAAAATATTGACCACTTATTTTTTGGGTAAAACCTAGGATATAAAAATCCCTAATGATCTGAGACTTTGATAGATTTTAGGAAATTGTTTGATGTTCCCTCATATTCGAAATAGAGATCAGAGAAACTTAAGGGTATCATAGGGATAAGAAGTGGAAAGTAAAGTTTAATTCTGGTAGTCTTATGGAAAAATCTAATGTTGCCATGAAATTTCAACATCCCACTTGTCAAAGGTGTGGAAAGAAGTAACCAGAAAATTGCCTAAGTGGGATGAAAAAATGTTTTAGGTGTGGGAAAGAAGGGCACCTAGAAAGAAATTTCCAATGGGAGAAACCCACCAATGCGATGGAGGAAAATAATTCGTCATTCATCCCTTTACTCATTTTTCATTTCTTCAACTACAAGGAACATGTGCACTTCTCAAACCAATGCACTAATAAAATGGTTTTTGGAGATAAACAACAACCTCCAAGGCAGCAAGGGTGATCTTTTTCCATAAAAACTGTTGAGGTGATCTCAATAATGAAGTGGTGAAAGGCATTCTAGTTATTCATTAAATAATGGATAATGTACTTTTTGATTTGGGTTCTATGCATTCCTTAATATCATGAAAGTTTAGTAGAACTATTTGAATACCACTAAAAAGAATGGAAGCATGTTGTCACTAAAAATGAAAAATGGGGCAATTATTGCATCTGAAGTTTATAACTCCTCCCCCATCACAAATTATAGAATGAACTTCCCAATAAACCTTGTAATACTCCCTTTAGTAGAATTTGATTCAATTTTTTCTATGGATTTTCTTTCCTTATATAGAGCCAACATAAATTTCCATGAGAAAGAAATCACTCTCTGTATTGTGAATCATCAATTAATTCTTTAAAAGTGAAAGGAGGAGGATGAATATTCTTTATAACCAACATCTCAATAATGGATATTATTTCCCTATGATCAAGTATATCTATATTAAATGATTGAGTCTATGGAAAGAACCATCCTTGAGGACATTCCTGTTATGAGGGAATGAACAAATGTGTTTCCCAAGGTATTTCTTGGTCTTAATCCTAGCTGAGCGGTTTAATTTTCACTTGATATTATACCTAGGGAGTTTCCATTATCCAAGACTCTATATGTAATAGATGTTGTGGAAGTTGAGTATATGATGAAACAACAACATGAAAATTTTGATAAAGGGTTCCTACGCCCAAGTGCTTCGCCATGGGGTACACCATTCATCTTCATCTAGAATAAAGATGGGTTAATGCAACTTTGAATTGATTATCGTGAGCTCAACAAGATCACAATAAAGAATAAGTATCTTATTCAATGGATTGATGACTTATTCAATAATATATGTGGATCACAATACTTATCTAGGATGGATCTGCGGTTTGGATATTACCAAGTTAGGGTGAAGGAGGATAACCCTAAGACTTCTTTACATATAAGGTATGGGCACTATGAGCTCATAGTAATTCCATTCAGACTCACTAATTCTCCAAAAATATTCATATACTTTATGAATTGAGTATTTAGAGATTACCTCAAAATATTTTTGGTAGTCTTTATAGATGATCTTCTAATATACTCTAAAAGTAAGGAGGAGCGTGAGGAGCATATGATCACTTTAATAAAGACCTTGTGAAAGATAATCTCTATGAAAAGTAAAAAAATGTGAGTTATGGTTGAATAAAGTATCATTATTAGGGAATGTCATCAAATAAATGGGATATTTGTGGACCCTTCAAAGGCATAAACAATTGAAGGATGGTTAAGGCCAACATCTATGATAGATATCCATAGTTTCCTTGGATTAGCTCGATACTATCATCGATTTGTGAGAAATTCCTAATGATTGTCCAAACCTCTAACCAAGATAACTTAGAAGAGATTCAAGGTTTATTGGAATTATTATTGTGAAGTGAGATTCAGGGATTTGAAAAAGAGTCTTATCACTGCATTTGTACTCACACTACCCACAAGTGGTGAAATTTTCATAGTGTTCATCAATTAATTGAATAAGGGATTAGGATGTGTGTTAATTTAGAATGAAAATTCATAGCCTATGCTTCAAGGTAGTTTAAATTTCATGTGTAGAACTATCCAGTGAATTATCTAGAGTGGGATGTAGTGATATTCACTTCTAAAATATGGAGCCACAATATCTTTGGAGATAAGTGTGAAATATATATGGATCAAAAAATTATAAAGTATATATTCACATAGAAATAGTTGAATATGCGCTAACGAAGATGGTTAGAGATGATCAATGACTATGAATGCTCAATTCATTTCCATCATGGGAAAATGAATAAATTGGAATATTCTCTAAGTAGAAAGGAACCAACAATTTTATCATTGATTAGAATTTGTAAGGATCCAATCTTCTTAGACTTAAAGATGAAGGACATGATAATCATAAATTAAGGAACATCATCAATCCTTTCACAAATGATTGATCGACTATCTCTTTTAGAAAATATAAAGGGTGTTCAAATAGTTGATGTGGGAATTCAGAATAAATTATAAACTATATGAAAAGGGAAATCCCTAGAGTTTAATGTTAATAAATAAGGCGTTGTAAGATTTGGGTCAAGACTATGTATACCATCAAATCCTGAGTTAAGAAGGTAGCTATTGGATAATGCACAAAGCTCAACCTTCTCTATATGTCCTAGAAGCACAAAGATGTATCAAAATATTCCAGAGATATGTTGCTGGGATAATATCCAGAATTATATCATGGAATATACATCAAAAAGTATTGTATGTCATTAAGTGAAGGTTGAAAAGAAAAAAAATCAAGGGGATGATATAACCATTACCCATACCTACATTGTAATGGCCCAGACCTCTCAAGTCCATTCCCTTGTGAAAATATGGTGTTTGAGGTGTTCCAGGAGGTCAAGGTGACTTATCCCTAACACTTTTCCAAATTTCCAATTTTTTGAATAGTTCCATCAGTGAACAATTCTATCGGTAACCTCTCTTTCCTTTTCCAAATTTCCAATTCTGTGAACAGTTCCATCAATGAATAGTTCTATCGGTAACCTCTATCAGTAGCCTCTATCAGTAACCTCTATAGGTAACCTATAATGGTAGGTGAACACTGTTCTATCGGTGAGGTTCAGTGAACAGTGTTCTATCAGTGAGGTTCAGTGAACAATGTTCTATCAGTGAGGTTCAGTCAATAGTGTTCGATCAGTGAGATTCAGTGAACAGTGTTCTATCAGTGAGGTTCAGTGAACAGTGTTCTATCAGTGAGGTTCAGTGAACAGTGTTTTATCAGTGAGGTTTAGTGAACAGTGTTCTATCGGTGAGGTTCAATGAACAGTGTTCTATCCATGAGGTTCAGTGAACAGTGTTCTATCAGTGAGGTTCAGTGAACAGTGTTCTATCAGTGAGGTTCAGTGAATAGTGTTCTATCAGTGAGGTTCATTGAATAGTGTTCTATCAGTGAGGTTCAGTGAACAGTGTTCTATCAGTGAGCTTTAGTGAATAGTGTTATATCGGTGAGGTTCAGTGAACAGTGTTCTATCCGTGAGGTTCAGTGAACAGTGTTCTATCGGTGAGGTTTTGTGAACAGTTCTATCAGTGAGGTCTATCGGTAACCTCTATCAGTAACCTTTAATGATAGGGGTACAGTAACGGTAGGTGTACAGTGTTTCTAGAATGGTTAGGTCTATCGGTAACCTCTATCAGTAACCTCTATCGGTAGGTGTACAGTAACAGTAGGTGTACAGTAACGGTAGGTGTACAGTGTTTCCAGAACGGTGAGGTATATCGGTAACCTCTATCGGTAGGTGTACAGTAACTGTAGGTGTACAGTAACGGTAGGTGTACAGTGTTTCCATAATGGTGAGTTCTATCAGTAACCTCTATCAGTAACCTCTATCGGAAAGTGTACAGTAACAGTATGTGTACAGTAACGTTAGGTGTACAGTGTTTCCAGCTTCCTACAATTTCACCCCTTTGATGTTTCCTTTGATGTAAAATACATTTAAAGCCTTATTTTAAGGACTCTTAAGGCCGATTACAAGGCCATAAATCCTATATTAATTATTCCTAAGGCCCGGGATGTTTTTACTTGGTCAAACCGTGTGGGTTAATGCGATCCGATTTTAATGGGGAATTAAGGGTATCTTAAACCGTCACCCCATTAAATATTCAAAAGGGACAAGATATCATCCTCCCTTGTTCTTCCTCTTTTTTCTCAGATATAAGATGCTATAACCTTTCAATCCTTCCCATAGTAGTTGCACAATCAAACTTTACTCCTCGGATTGGTTCCACTCTGTTTTGATGCAATAGAGCTGTATCGGTCAATCTTCGATATAAGGTATGGTTTATTGTCATTCCTTTGGGGATCATATTTTCTTATTTCTCCTTTCCATATTATGTCATGTAATCTCCATGATTCTAATGGGGATTTTCTTAGGGTTTTGTTGGTGTGGTCATACTGTGGCATCCTTGGGTGGATGTAGTTGTTGCGAGAGGAGGATCGTGACCCGTTGTGTGGATAAAGAACGTGAGGAACTGTTTGTGGTAGGGGATTCATTGCTTCTATTTTCTTTTACGTGCAACTGTATTGTTATCATGTTTAATCCTACGAGATGAAAATGGAATTGACATAATAAATATTTTAACCAGATAAATAAATTGATATCGAACGTATGTTATTGCCTCATGTTTTGATAGATAGTGTGATATGTATGCTTGCTTTGATTAGCTGTTCATTTTGATGGAAATTGGTAAATAACATAAATTGGGATTAATTTATAATTTTTTGGATAAAGATAAAGAGGCATGTAAATGAATCTGGTTCTAGTTGTAATTTGATGTTAATCAAATTGGCGCAGTAAGAATGTTTAATTATTTGTGATAGCTTACTGATTAGGTTTTTTGAATTTGGAACCTATGAACAACAAATCTGTTAATTCAATATGGATTAAAGAACGGATTTTTGATAATTCCTTAAGGGGTTCTGAGTTATCCTCTTTATTGTTAAAGGCCCAAGATCCCAATTAATGTGGTGTTTGTTTTCCTTCTGCTTGTGCTGTGATGTGATCCTGGATGGTTGTTGTGATATGTGGAGGCATAGAGGCCTTTTTGGTTGTGGCAGCAGATGATTTCTAGAGTGGAGAGATGCATCGGTTTATGCATGTGGCTGTCGGGGAGGACACCAGGGATGATGGAATGGGATGGATGTGATTGTTGGATGCTTGGTGATTTTTTGATTGGTTGTTTATCTTCTTTACTTTTCCCCACTACTCAAGGCAGCTGGTCTTACTTACCCTTCTTCCGAAAGAGGTGAAGACACGCGGGGTATGACATGTGATTTCCGTGTTTAGCTTCTCAAGGAAGGATGGGTATATTCTCTTGCTATAAGCGTCAAAGACTCGATGGGTAGTACATCTACTCACCGTGTTGATCCCCCTTGTGTTTAGTAGCATATAATGTTTTTCTAGAATGCCTGGGAATGTGGAAAAGTATTTCTATAATGAATAATTGAATAAATGTTTCTAACCCATGGGGATGGAGATGCTGGAACATAATGATGAGGTTGTAATTTTTGAAGGAACAGTTGACTTTAGGTGTAATGCTAATGAAAATTAATGTGGAAATATTCATGGTTAATTAATGTTTAAAGAATTAATTAACATAAAGTGGAACTGGTACAAAAGGGAATGAAGTAATTGAATAAAGTTAAATGCTTGTGTGCTTATAGGATACCTAGTCTTAGAAGTAACAGCCCGTAGTCTAAGAGACGTTAGTTGCATTTTTGTCTAAGACTAGGTTATTCCTATAGTGTGGTTGTGAGTTATAGAATATTCTATAATTTTTGTGTTTCTATACACTACTCCACCCAGTTAGTAAGGGCAACTGACAGCCCGGGGATTCTAAGCCCTGGGGGGTGTTTTCCCCAACATTCCGGTGGGAGGATAGATGGATGACTACCCCCTTTGTCCCTGCTCTCTTATCTTGGTAGTTACTGGAGCTAGTAGGCACATTGGTTAGTTTTCTCCATATATGTGTGTAGAGGGCTGTAACGGCTTGTGGTTATTCGCACACATATATTCTGGATATAGTTTTCTATGGACTACTATAGGTGTAACGTGTATAGGCTATGATGTCTTGAGGATCCTTACTCGGTGTATGGGTTGTGATGGCTTGAGGTATAATATCAGATGTATTATACACGTTATGCGATTTGTGGTGGCTCCCGGAAACTACCTGGTTACTTTGGTGTGTGGATGTGGTGGTTTTTTTGCATGAGGTTCATATTGTGGTGCTTCGCCCAGGTGTCTGTGGGCAATCCTTTTTGGAGAGAGATGCTCAGGACGTGCAACATTGGGGAAAAGTGGAAAACCAGTGCGGAATTAGTAGCGGGGTACCCTTGATATTCTTTATTATATGATATATTCTTGTATGCGTTACTTGGTAAGAGTATCCATGGTGAGGTTGGGAACTTAGTATACCTGTTTAGGTGACGAGTTAGTTTCACTTGTTGTTCACTGTGCTTTAGCATGCTTTCTTTACTTTTTCACAAGAGGCTTCGGGGAGGATCCTACTGAGTATACTGTTATACTCACCCTATATATATATAAACTATTTTTCAGGTCACTTGGAGTAGGTTGGAGATCAATCTGGTTTCTACTAGCTTGGGGTTGCAGGAGCTGTTCGGGCTGGTGGTTGCTATTGTTTTTACTTTTTTTAGGTACTTGTAGTTTTTCCCTTCCAGTTGTAGTACTTCTACATGACATTTCATATGTGTACTTGAGTTTTCATTTATATTGTAGTCTAAGTTAGAGTTTATTGGTGTCTATCTTATCTCTCTCTTTTGTATGTGTTCTCTTAGAGGGTAATTCCTCCCATTTTGTGTGTTACTATACCCTCGGTTCTAGTCACCAACCTGGGGCCTACTGGAGGCGGGACTCGGGGGTCATTATCTCCCTTATCACATTTCCGGCCCAAGAAGGGTACACTTTGTGGGGAGGGGGTTGTGATAGAGTGGTATCAGAGGTCTGGTTGAGGGATAGGATGGATTTTTGAGTTAGGAACAGGTGAGTTTGCATGGTTTGGTAGGGAAATGGTGTCATTCTTGTTTAGCATGTGGGGTAAACACTGGATACCGACTGAGACATAGGCGTTTAGGTCCCCCTATGATCTGATGTACGGACTTTTAAGTTTACAATGGCTACTAAACAAGGTGATACTAGTTGCAGGGTAGAGACCTCGGAAAGGATCATGCATCATTCTTCTTTGTGCCTATGTTTGAATGGGTAGACCTTGGGATAGGTTAACCTAAAATGAATAAAAGAAAATAATTAATTAATTAATGTTAAGTCTTCCATATTCTAGGTTTAGGAACTCTAATGGTTTTTTATTTTATAGGTATGGCTCCAAGTCGACATCCTCATCAGGTTTGCGCAGAAAATGTCTATCAGGCTGTTCCAGCAGATCGTCTTAGGATAGCGGTTGACAACGATGACACTTGGAGGAAGACACTCCAAGTTTTTTAGCGCCAGAGTCTACAGAAGTACGAGGGCTCTGTTTCAGATGCAGTCATAGAAGACTGGTTAGAGGAGGTTGAGATCGGCTTCAGTTCAATTCGTGCTCGTAAGGAGCACTGGGTGTCCTTGGTTGTGACGATGTTGCATAGAGAAGTGAGGTAGTGGTGGTTCTTGTTCCTCGGGGATCATGATCAGTCAGCGATATCATGGGAGGAGTGCCGAGATAGGTTTAGAGTTGAGTTTCTTTCTTCGACTGCGAAGGCGTCCAGTCGCCAGGAGCTTCTTACCCTTCGACAGGGGACCTCTAGTGTTCGAGAGTTTGGAATCCATTTCGGGAACCTTTTAAGATATGCTTCGGACCTATTACCAGATTAGGAGGCCAGAGCGAGGCATTTTGAGGAGGCTTTGCATCCATAGATCCAGCTCCAGGTCACCCCATTTATGATGAAAACATATCTTGAGGTGCTGGCAAGGGAAGAGGTTTTCAAAAGGAATTTGGCCAAGACTAGATCATCATGAGAGGGGAATCGGCATGATTCCTCACGAAGCAGAGATATGGTCCGGGGTGATGGGCGGAGAAAAAGGGAGTGATGGCAAGAGGGGGGTGAATTGCCTTTTAAAAAAATGATTAACAAATTAAAATCAAAGTTAAAGGTGCAGCGGAAATAAAGAGGCAATCACACAAGAAATTGTTAACGGAGTTCGGCCAAAACCCGGCCTACGTCTCCGCTCCCAACTCAACCGTTGAGAGATTCCTACCGCTTGCTTTTCAATGGTTTTAGCAAGAAACCCACTAGGCTTTGAGGTAGCACTAGGACCTATTACAGCTTGCTTTTGAATTGGTTTAGCAAGAACCCACTTGCTTTTAATGGTTGAGCAAGAACCCACTAGCCTTCTTACAGGTGAAGGCTAGCTCACCTATGACACAATACTTTTAAAAGGAAAGGCTTGAAGAAACCTCTTCACACCTTAATGGTGATGTGAAACCCAAAAGAAAGAGGGATGAAGAAAGAGTTTGGGGTTTGTAGGCACAAACCCAAATTTAAAGCTCAAAATAAATAAAACAATAAAACCCGTATGTTGAGAAGCCTTGGGCGCCTTTGATTGATTGGAGATGTTGAAGGCCGCTTCCAAGCTTCTTTGGAGGAGCTCCTTGGATTTGGAAGTTTGTTGGAGCAATATGGGTTCCTTGAAGGAAGTCGCCGGAGGTACGCCAAATGATGAACAACGTGTCCGTGGGCTTTGTATATGATTCGGTATATGTCCGGGGATTCCTTGGCCTTTATTTATAGGCATGGAACCCTTGGGGAGTCTTCGGAGCCGTTGTAAAGGGCCTCGGAGCCGTTGGAGGCCAAATGGGAGTTGACTGGTCAAAGCCAACAGCTAGTTTGACTGGGCTACCGGCTGGCCGGTGCAGGGCCACCGGCTGGCCGGTGCCTTGGCAGAGGAGAAGAATTTTGGTCCAGGCTCCACCGGCTGACCGGTGGAGGAGCCACCGGCTGGCCGGTGGGGAGACAGTAGCTGGCCCATTGGTCTGGGTGCCACCGGCTGGCCGGTGACAGAGCCACCGGCTGACCGGTGGAACCTGGCAGTGGGCAATGCCTCTGCCAGGTCCACCGGCTGGCCGGTGCTATAACACCGGTTGGCCGGTGGACTGAAATTCAGTCCACTTTGAGATGCTTTCTTGGGCCATTTTCTTGGCAACCTTGTGCCTATTAACAAAAACACTTGAAACAAGGTTAAACACATATGAAAGTTATTGTGATCATGAAAATCAAAGAGCGAGGGGAACGAGAGGTATAACAATATCCCCCTATTTTGATGATCACAATCACCAAAACAAAAAATGTAAAAACTTAAATTAAAGGCATGCTTTAATGAATAAAATGAAATGTAAAGCAAAGCATGATCAAAAAGGTTTCTCCCCCAATCAATCAAGAAATTTCTCCCCCTTTGTTATTATCAAAATAGAATGGGGCATAAACTTGATTGAGGGAAAAAGTTTGAAAAACTAGATTTTTAAATCAATTGGAATTTTTGAAAATGAAATCAAATTGAAATTTGAATTGAAAATTGTAAATACAAATTGAATTGAAAAAAGAATTGAAAATTGAATAACAGTTTGAATTGAAAGTTTGATTGAAATTTTGAAATTTAAAATTTGAAAGCGAAATTTTCTCCCCCTAAATAAAACAAAAGATCATCGGGGAAACGAAACTATCTTAGGCCCGGAGAGACTCGCCAAAAGGGATTTTTCAATCCAAATTTGTTTCATGGCGGGTCTTCTCCTATAAAACTCGTCCGAAAAGTAAATAGATTTAGGCATACCATAACGGGCATTTTTGCAATCGCATTCATAAATTAGGTGCCCGGGTTTTTTACAATAATTGCAAAATTTATAACTAGAGCTCCCCCTTACAAAAACAGTGGGTGCATGGGAGGAGGACGCTTGGTTGGTATATCCAAGTCCTTGAGTGGTCCTAGAAACCCTTTGAGAACCCAATAATTTGGTCAAATTTTGTTCACCTTGGGTGAACTTGGCTAAGGATTCTCTAAGGTCCTTGATGGTTGATTCCAAAGAATCAACATTTGGGAAATTTTGGATTTTTAGGGAGAGTTCCTCCTTCTCTTTGAGAAGTTGTTCTTTTTCGGAGGAAAGTTTTTTGAAATTCTTTTTCAAAGAAACAAATTTAGAAGAAAGTTCGTGAAAACCATTTTCTAATTGGTCTCGCACATGTTGGAGTTCTTCATATGATAAATGATTAAAAGAATTAGAAGAACTAGAGGAGGAAGAAGAGGAAGAGGATGATGATACCTCATGTTTTGCCATTAGGCATTTTGTACCTTGGTCGCTTGAGGAGAAGGAGGAGAAGGAGGAGCTATCACTCCAAGATGCCTTTGAAGCCTTCTTCTTTTTCTTCTTCTTGGCCCTTTTCTTGTGAAGTGGGCAAGCGGGTATGGATTTTGCATCGGGTTCTTGCTTTTGAGCGGGTTCTTGCTTTTGAGCGGATTCTTGCTTTTGAGCCATGCTAGTACCTTCATGGGTTAGCTCTAAATATTTCCAAATATCATAAGAGGAAGTGCAAGAAGAAATACAATTAAATATATTACGGTCTAATCCACAATGGAGAGCATTCATGGCTTTGCCATCAAGCTCAAAATTTGCAATGTCGGCGGGGGTCCATTTAGACTCATCGGGAGAAGAGAGCGTAAAACCATGCATAACAATTCTAAAAATAGGATAGCTAATGCTTTTAAGAAAAGCGGTCATGCGGGTTTTCCAAAAAGTATAGTCGGTTCCATCAAAAAATGGAGCACGACCCAATGAATAGCCTTCGGGGGCGAAAGAGGTTGAAGCCATCACAATGGATCTTTGAATTTGTAACCGGTTAGGGTATTACACAAATTTTTCCTCTGATACCAATTGATGGGCGGAGAAAAAGGGAGTGATGGCAAGAGGGGGGGTGAATTGCCTTTTAAAAAAATGATTAACAAATTAAAATCAAAGTTAAAGGTGCAGCGGAAATAAAGAGGCAATCACACAAGAAATTGTTAACGGAGTTCGGCCAAAACCCGGCCTACGTCTCCACTCCCAACTCAACCGTTGAGAGATTCCTACCGCTTGATTTTCAATGGTTTTAGCAAGAAACCCACTAGGCTTTGAGGTAGCACTAGGACCTATTACAGCTTGCTTTTTAATTGGTTTAGCAAGAACCCACTTGCTTTTAATGGTTGAGCAAGAACCCACTAGCCTTCTTACAGGTGAAGGCTAGCTCACCTATGACACAAGCCTTTTAAAAGGAAAGGCTTGAAGAAACCTCTTCACACCTTAATGGTGATGTGAAACCCAAAATAAAGAGGGATGAAGAAAGAGTTTGGGGTTTGTAGGCACAAACCCAAATTTAAAGCTCAAAATAAATAAAACAATAAAACCCGTATGTTGAGAAGCCTTGGGAGCCTTTGATTGATTGGAGATGTTGAAGGCCGCTTCCAAGCTTCTTTGGAGGAGCTCCTTGGATGTGGAAGTTTGTTGGAGCAAGATGGGTTCCTTGAAGGAAGTCGCCGGAGGTACGCCAAATGATGAACAACGTGTCCGTGGGCTTTGTATATGATCCGGTATATGTCTGGGGCTTCCTTGGCCTTTATTTATAGGCATGGAACCCTTGGGGAGTCTTCGGAGCCGTTGTAAAGGGCCTCGGAGCCGTTGGAGGCCAAATGGGAGTTGACTGGTCAAAGCCAACGGCTAGTTTTACTGGGCTACCGGCTGGCCGGTGCAGGGCCACCGGCTGGCCGGTGCCTTGGCAGAGGAGAAGAATTTTGGTCCAGGCTCCACCGGCTGACCGGTGGAGGAGCCACCGGCTGGCCGGTGGGGAGACAGTAGCTGGCCCATTGGTCTGGGTGCCACCGGCTGGCCGGTGACAGAGCCACCGGCTGACCGGTGGAACCTGGCAGTGGGCAATGCCTCTGCCAGGTCCACCGGCTGGCCGGTGCTATAACACCGGTTGGCCGGTGGACTGAAATTCAGTCCACTTTGAGATGCTTTCTTGGGCCATTTTCTTGGCAACCTTGTGCCTATTAACAAAAACACTTGAAACAAGGTTAAACACATATGAAAGTGATTGTGATCATGAAAATCAAAGAGCGAGGGGAACGAGAGGTACAACACGGGGTTCTCGATTTTCAGGGCAGAAGAGTTTTCCTTCAGCCGAGGGTAGGTCCCATCCCTTCACATATTGTTTCTCCAGAGGCAGCAACTCTCAAACATATGCCAAGGGATCAAGCGCTTGTTTTTCTTATGGTGGTCATGGTCATCAGTAGTGGGAGTGCCCGAACTTTCAGAGCGGCCATCGTGCACCAGGATCTATGCTCCAGGTTCCTCCGTTGAGACAGTTCCAGCCGAGGTAGCAGCAGCTAGTTGCACCAGCTTTAGATCAGCAGAGGGTAGATGTGGTAGGTAGAGGACAGCCCCATGACGCTCCCCATCCTCAGAGAGTAGAGCGCAGCCATGGTGGTGGTCATCATCAGGGTCATAGAGGTCATATAGGAGGTCGTGGTCAGCTTCATGCTCTAGCGTTGCCAGCTCCAGGCGATCCATACATCATTAGAGGTACCATTTTTTTGTTTTCTACCTTGGTGTATGCCTTGTTTAATTTAGGAGTGACACACACCTTCATATCACCTACCCTTTTCCATGCTTTGGGACTTGAGGTAGAGAGGCTTCCAGTTCCCTTGGTATTGACTATGCTAGTTAGAGGTCGAGTCGACTTGTTTGAAGTATGTAGAGACTATGAGCTAGTGTTGGGGCAACACCACTCTTGGGGAGATTTCCTATGTTTATGAATACAACCATATGATGTCATCTTTAGCATGGATTGGTTGTATTCGGTGCAGGCTATCATGGATTTATTCAGGAATAAGGTCGTCTTCATTGGTGTGGATGGAGAGCAAGTGGTGTTTTTTGGTGAACGCTTTGTGGTTTTCACTGATCATAAGAGTTTGAGGTATGTTTTCTCCTAGCATGACTTGAACTTACGACAGCATCAGTGGATGGAGTTCTTGCAGGAATACGACTTTGAAATATCATATACACCTGGAAAGGGAAATTTTGTAGCTTATGCGATGATTCAAAAGTCACGTAGTGATGTTGTGCGTGAATCTAGTGATTCCTGGAGAGTAATGGAAGAACTGTCAGTATTGCATCTTGATATGGGAGAAGTTGGGGGTAGCGGATGTCTTTTTCAGATGACGGTACAGTCATCCCTGATGCAGAAGGTGGAAGAGTCACAGTTGAGAGATCTATAGGTGGATGTCTATAGAGACAGAGTTGTTTGTGGTGAGGCCCCTGATGGTTGGTCAGAGGATGAGGAACATCGAGTGTTGTATCACAGAAGGATTTTTGTTCCTTTGATGATGCATGAGATGGTTCTCAAAGAGTTTCATAGTTCGCCTTTAGCGATGCATCCTGGCGTGAAAAAGATATACTAAGCCTTTAGGAGATAGTTTTGGTGGCCTGGGATGAAGCGTGCGGTTGTGGAGTTTGTGACTTGATGTTTAGTCTGCCATAAGGTGAAGGTCGAACACCGTGTTCCTGGTGGTCTTCTCCATCCATTAGAGATTCCTCAGTGGAAGTGGGAGGAAATCTCAATGGACTTTGTTACTGGTTTACCTTGAGCTCTGGGAGGACATTATGCTATTTGGGTGGTATTGGATCGTTTAACAAAATTGGCCCACTTCATAGCGATCAAGGAGTCAAGATCAGTGGAAGTTTTGTCGAGTCAGTATCTAGAGGAGGTGGTGAGACTTCATGGAGTCCCTAGGATGATCATTTCTGATCGAGATCCTCATTTTAACTTTAGGGTGTGGAGAGGTCTCCAACATGATTTTAGTTCTCAACTATGCCTTAGCACGCCTTTTCATCCTCAAACAGATGGTCAGACGGAGTAAACCATCTAGAATCTTGAAGAAATGTTACGCTCTTGTGTTCTTGATTTTGGAGGTTCATGGATGAGGCACTTACCCTTGGTGGAGTTCGCTTACAATAATATTTTTCACTCCACCATTGGTATGGCGCCGTTTTAAGCCTTTTATGGCCGACCATGACGTTATCCATTGTGCTGGACTGGGGTCGGAGAGTCAGCAATTCTCAGAGCGGAACTAGTGCAGAATACAACAGAGATGGTTTAGGTGATTCATGAGAGGATGAAGACAGCGCAAGATCATCAAAAATCATATACTAATCATAGAAGGAGGCCCTTAGAGTTTAATTTTGGGGATCATGTGTTTCTGAAGGTGACTCCCCATCATGGGCAGTGAAGGTTTGGTCATGGAAGTAAGCTTTATCCCTCGTTTGTTGGGCCTTTCAAGGTGTTAGCTCGTGTTGGAGTTGTGGCATATCGAGTAGCACTTCCCCCACAGATGAGTTGTATACATGATGTTTTCCATGTATCACAGCTCCTTCGTTATCTCCATGATGACTCTCACATCATCGATTGGGGAGAGATTGATGTTGATGATGATGAAACCTTTGAGGAGCGACCTGCGGAGATCCAAGACTGCAAGGAGAAGTTGGTGTGAGGGCATTTTATCCCCTTAGTTCGTGTCTTGTGGCGACATGGTGGAATGGAGGAGAGTAATTGGGAACGTGATTCACAGATACATGGTCAGTACCCAGATTTGTTTGATGTTTAACTCTTTTTATGTAACGATGTACCCTTTGTGGTTATACCTTTCATGTTTTATTTATGAATTTCTTTTGTTGCTTATTGTGGCTTGCTCTCTTTTAAGAGGTATCTCGATGGGAGGTTGTTCGGACCCCGTTTTTTTCTTCTCTTTAGGTGGGTTTTGAATTCTCAAGGACGAGAATGTTTTGAGAGGTATCTGATGTAATGGATCAGACCTCTCTGGTCTATTCCCTTGTGAAAATATGGTGTTATAGGTGTTCTGGGAGGTCAAGGTGACTTATCCCCAACACTTTTCTAAATTTCCAATTCTGTGAACAGTTCCATCAGTGAACAGTTTTATCGGTAACCTCTAATGGTAACCTCTCTTTCCTTTTCCAAACTTCCAATTCTGTGAACAGTTCCATCAGTGAACAGTTCTATCGGTAACCTCTATCGGTAACCTATAATGGTAGGTGAATAGTGTTCTATCGGTGAGGTTCAGTGAACAGTGTTCTATCAGTGAGGTTCAGTGAACAGTGTTCTATCAGTGAGGTTCAGTGAACAGTGTTCTATCAGTGAGGTTTAGTGAACAGTGTTCTATCGGTGAGGTTCAGTGAACAGTGTTCTATCAGTAAGGTTCAGTGAACAGTGTTCTATCAGTGAGGTTCAGTGAACATTGTTCTATCAGTGTGGTTCAGTGAACAGTGTTCCATCGGTGAGGTTCAGTGAACAGTGTTCTATCAGTGAGGTTCAGTGAACAGTGTTCTATCAGTGAGGTTCAGTGAATAGTGTTCTATCGGTGAGGTTCATTGAACAGTGTTCTATCAGTGAGGTTTAGTGAACAATGTTCTATTGATGAGGTTTTGTGTACAGTTCTATCAGTGAGGTCTATCGGTAACCTCTATCAGTAACCTCTAATGGTAGGTGTACAGTAACGGTAGGTGTACAGTGTTTCTAGAATGGTGAGTTCTATCAGTAACCTCTATTAGTAACCTCTATCAGTAGGTGTACAGTAACAGTAGGTGTAAAGTAATGGTAGGTGTATAGTGTTTCCAGAACGGTGAGGTCTATCGGTAACCTCTATCGGTAGGTGTACAGTAACGGTAGGTGTACAGTAACGGTAGGTGTACAGTGTTTCCAGAACGATGAGGTCAATCGGTAACCTCTATCAGTAACCCCTATCGGTAGGTGTACAGTAACAGTAGGTGCATGGTAAAGGTAGGTGTATAGTGTTTCCAGCTTCCTACAGTTTCACCCCTTTGACATTTCCTTTGACATAAAATACATTTAAAGCTTTATTTTAAGGACTCTTAAGGCCGATTCAAAGACCATAAATCCTATATTAATTATTCCTAAGGATCGGGATGTTTTTACTTGGTCAAACCATGTGGGTTAATGTGATCTAATTTTAATGGGGAATTAAGAATATCTTAAACTGTCGCCCCATTAAATCTTCAAAAGGGACAAGATATCATCCTCCCTTGTTCTTCCTCTTTATTCTTGGCTATGAGATGCTATAACCTTTCAATACTTCCCATAGAAGTTGCACAATCAAAATTTACTTCTCGGATTGGTTCTGCTCTGTTTTGATGCAACTGAGCTGTATCGGTCAATCTTCGATATAAGGTATGGTTTATCGTCATTCCTTTGGGAATAATCTTCTCATATTTATCCTTTCCATATTATGACATGTAATATCCATGCTTCTAATGGTTTTTTTCTTGGGGTTTGGTTGGTACGGTCGTACCGTGGCATCCTCGGGTGGATGCAGCTGTCACAAGAGGAGGATCGTGACCTGTTGTGTGGATAAAGAACGTGAGGAACTATTTGAGGTAGGGGATTCG
Source organism: Viscum album (assembly GCA_963277665.1). Lineage (NCBI taxonomy): Eukaryota > Viridiplantae > Streptophyta > Magnoliopsida > Santalales > Viscaceae > Viscum > Viscum album. Next base: position 450,609,932 of record OY728160.1, read on the forward strand.
TTGATTCTATTTTCTTTTATGTGAAACTGTATTGTTAGCATGTTTAATCCCACTGTATGAAAATGGAATTGTCATAATAAATATTTTAATCAAATAAATAAATTGATATTGATCGTATGTTATTGCCTCATGTTTTTCTAGATAGTGTGATATGTATGCTTGCTTTGATTAGTTTTTTGTTTTGATGGAAATTGATAAAGAACGTAAATTGGGATTAATTGATAATTGTTTGGCTAAAGATAAAGAGGCATGTAAACAAATTTGGTTCTAATTGTAATTTGATGTTAATCAAATTGGCGTAGTAATCATGTTTAATTATTTGTGATAGCTTACTGATTAGTTTTCCCAATTTGGAACCTACAAACAACAAATATGTTAATTCAATATAGACTAAAGAACTGATTTTTTGATAATTCCTTAAGGGGTTCTGAGTTAACCTCTTGATTTTTAAAGGGCCAAGAGCCCAATTAATGTGGTGTTTGTTTTCCTGCTACTTGTGTTGTGATGTGATCCTAGATGGTTGTTGTGATATGTGGAGGCATGGAGGCCTTTTTGGTTGTGGCAGCAGATGACACCTAGAGTGGCGAGATGCATCAGTTTATGAATGTGGGTGTCGGGGAGGACACCAGGGATGATGGAATGGGATGGATGTGATTGTTGGATGATTTCTGATTTTTGATTGGTTGTTTATCCGCTTTACTTTTCCTCACTGCTCAAGGCAGCTGGTCTTACTTACCCTTCTTCTGTAAGAGGAGAAGACACATGGGGTATACCGCGTGCTTTCCGTGTTTAGATTCTCAAGGAAGGATGGTATATTCTCTTGCTATAAGCGGCAAAGACTCAACAGGTAGTACATCTACTCACCGTGTTGATCCCCCTTGTGTTTAGTAGTATATAACGTTTTTCTAGAATGCCTGGGAATGTGGGAAAGTATTTCTATAATGAATAATTGAATAAATGGTGTTAACCCATGGGGATGGAGATGCTGGAACATAATGATGAGGTTGTAATTTTTGAAATAATAGTTGACTTTGGGTGTAATGCTAATTAAACTTAATGTGTAACTGTTCATGGTTAATTAATGTTTAAAGAATTAATTAACGTAAAGTGGAACTGATAAAAAGGGAATTACGTAACCGAATAAATCTCTTTAAATGGTTGTGTGCTTATAGGATACCTAGTCTTAGAAGTAGCAGCCCAGAGTCCGAGATACGTTAGCTACAGTTGTTTCTAAGACTAGGTTATGCCCATAGTGTGGTTTTGAGTTATAGTATATTCTATATTTTTTGTGTTTCTATGTGCTACTCCACCCAGTTAGTAAGGGAAACTGACACCCTGAGGATTCTGAGCCCTGGGGGATGTTTTCCCCAACATTCCGGTGGGAGGATGGATGGCTGACTACCCCCTTTGGTCGCGCTCTCTTCTCTTGGTAGTTACTGGTGCTAGTAGGCACATTGGTTATTTTTTCCAATATATGTTTGTAGAGGGATATAATGGATTGTGGTTATTCACACACATATATTCTGGATGTAGTTTTCTATGGACTACTATAGGTGTAACGTGTATAGGCTATGATGGATTGAGGATCCTTACTCAGTGTATGGGCTGTGATGGCTTGAGGTATAATACCCGACGTATGATACACATTATACGAGTTGTGGTGGCTCCAAGAAACTACCCGGTTACTTTGGTGTGTGGACGTGGTGGTTTTGTTGCATGAGGTGCATATTGTGGTGCTTTGCCCAGGTGTCTGTGGGAAATCCTTTTTGGAGAGAGATGCTTAGGACGTGCGACGTTGGGGAAAAGTGGAAAACCAATGGGGAAGTAGTAGTAGGGTACCCTTGATATTCTTTATTATATGATATATTATTGTATGCATTACTTGGTGAGAGTATCCATGGTGAGGTTGGGAACTTAGTATACCTGTTTAGGTGACGAGTTAGTTTCACTTGTTATTCACTGTGCTTTAGCATGATTTCTTTACTTTTTCATGAGAGGCCTCGGAGAAGATCCTACTGAGTATACTATTATACTCACCCTATATATATATAAACTACTTTTTAGGTCACTTGGAGCAGGTTGGAGATCAAGCTGGTTTCTACTAGCTTGGGGTTTCAGGAGCTGTTCGGGCTGGTGGTTGCTGTTGGTTTTACTTTATTTTGGGTACTTGAAGTTTTTCCTTTCCATTTATAGTACTTCTTCATGACATTTCATATGTGTACTTGGGTTTTCGTTTATATTGCAATCTGAGTTGGATTTGATTGGCGTCTATCTTATCTCTCTCTTCTGCATGTGTTCTCTTAGAGGGTAATGCCTCCCATTTTGTGTGTTATTATACCCTCGGTGCTAGTCACCAACCCGGGGCCTACTGTAGGTGGGACTCGGGGGTTATTATCTCCCTTCTCACATTGCTGGCCCAGGAGGGGTACACTTTGTGGGGAGGGGGTCGTGACATACATGGAAATGGGAAAACATCACAATGGAATTTATCACTGATCTTTTGAAGACATCAAGAGGAAATAATGCTATCTGGGTTGTGGTTGATCATCTTACAAAGACTACACACATCATTGAAATTCAAGAGGATTTATCACTTGATAAACTTGTAAGGATATACATTAGATAAGTGGTAAGGCTGCATGGAACGCCGCTATCAATTGTATCCAGTTGAGATCCAAGATTTACCCCAAGTTCTAGAAGAGTCTCTAACACACTATAAATATCGAGTAGAACTTCAGTATGACCTATCATCCTCAAAATTATGGTAAATCTGAGAGAAATATTTCTCCATAAGAATATATGTTGATAACATGTTCTATGGACTTCAAAGGAGTATGGGATCAACATATTCCTATGGTTGAGTTCTCATATAATAATAGTTTCCACTCCATCATCCAAATGTATCCCTATGAAACTCTTTATAGGGAGAGGTGTAGAACACCTTCATGTTGGGATGAATTTGGGGAACAAAAAATTCTAGGTCCTGAAATAGTTGAGGAAATGGTGGAAAAGGTTAAGACCATTCAACAACACATCAAGGATGATCAGAGTTGAAAAAGAACTATACTGATAATTATCGATGATAACTAGAGTTTAATATTGGAGACTTGGTATTCCTCTACATATATCTATGGAAGAAATTCATGATATTTGGAATAAAAGGAAATCATAGTCCAAGATACACTAGTCCCTTTGTGATCCTTGATCGCACTAGAGCGGTGGATTATTTACTAGAACTCCCACCTAACCTATCTCAAGTACATGATGTATTAAAAGTATCCATATTGAGGAAGTACATACCAGACCCCTCACATGTACTCAATCCTGAGGTGGTGCCATTGGAGAATGACCTCTCCTATGAAGAGCAGTCGGTGAAGATATCAGATCATAGAGACAAAGTTCTATGAAATAAGAAAATGAACCTGGTCAAAGTACTGTGTAAAAACCAAAAGTTTGAATAAGAGGCATGAGAATTAGAGGAATCAATGAAACAGAGTTACCCACATATTTTTCAGTGTGGGAGAATGAATTTTTTGGGTCATAATTTTATAAGGGGGAAGATTTCAATGACCTGAACTATTATAAATAAAATTCCCCTTATGATTCAATTAAATGTATTATTATGTAGTATGGTTATGGAAAACACATGCACTTATTCGATTTTATTATATCCTGTTGGATTTAAATTACCATTAAGAATCATTACTATTGATAATATAGTTATTGAATAGTGATCATATTATAAGTATAAATAAAAGTTTTTATAAAATCCAATTGATATAGAAAAAGTAAGTGATGACCCCAACCAGTAGGATCATACCCTATGAAGTCTGTTTATTGGAGCTTCCAATGGAGATATCATCTCTAGGATTTGAGCTTGACTAATCCCAAGAAGAGATCCAACAACTTAAGCATGAGTGAAACCATTTACGAGATAATTTCAAGCTCATTGAGATCATGACCCAAACAATGTACATCGAACCACATCATGAAAGTATCTCCATCATGAACCTTACTCTTAGGGAAGCTAAACAAGTCCCAAGTGGTTATACTAAGCTTCAAAAAAGTCTAGAACACAAGCACAAAGCTTGTCTTCCAAAATATGTATAACTCGTTCTATTTGGCCATCCATTTTTGGATGATAAACCATGATAAAACTAAATTGGGATACCATTGCCTCATAGAGGACTCTCCAAAAATGAGAAGTGAACCAAGGATCCCAATTAGAAACTATAACAGATGGAACTTTATGAAATCAAACAATCTTCTATATACAAGATTTCCAAGTAATCAACTTTGGTTATATATTAAATGGGATGAAGTGAGATTATTTGGTCAACAGATCAATCACTACACATATTTCATTATTTCCTTGCTGGGTAAGACGAAACCCAACCATAAAATCCATTAAACCAACTTACAAGATGAAATAAAAAGGGTTTGAAACAAACATGAAAAATTATAATGCTTAGAATTAACCTGATAACATGAATAACAATGTGGAACAAAGTCAGTAATGTCTATTTTCATATATGGACACCATAATCATCACCACGTGTCATAGAACATATTCATGGTAATAGGGTTCACTTCCCACTAGGAATAATGGAAGTATCCCATAACAACCTTTCTCACAAGGAAGGGTATGATGCACCCATTCTAAAAACATAGAATAAACTCAGAAGAGAATGACTACTCACTGATTATCTCTCCACCATAAATAGAGTCCTTAATTCCATCAAACAAATCATCGAGCTTCAGGTTCTGAAGAATCATCTTAAGAAGAGATGAGGTCGACTGAACACTTTCTAAAATAATCTCAACGCCATCCTCATAAACTCCCAAATGCATGTGAGAAAATGGATCCATAAGGTTCCACTCTTATGATGATTCTTTCATGATCTGAGTAAAAAAATTCCTACTCAAGGAATTTTTAATGACATTTAATTTACCAAGGATGTAGGAAACATTGAACTCAGAAGTCTATAGTTACTCCATGAAAAACCTCTGATATATATTAAAATCTTTTTTAGAGAATATATAACTCAATATTTTGTGCTAAGAGTATATGGTAAACCATTCTTTAAAAAGTTAATGTTGTCAAATATAAATAAAATTCATCACTACTATGAGTTTAAGATCATGGGTAGGATAGTTCATCTTGGGCAGCCTAAGATGTCGAGAACCATATGCCACCACATGATCACCCTGCATGAGAATGTAGCTCAAAACCAAACCTATTACATTACAAAATACCACATAGCCCTACCAAGCCTATAAAAGAGCCAACACTATCAAAAAATTAAAAATATGCTTGAAATCATCAAAATTATTCATAAATTTCAAATCCCATAGAAACTTTTCCCCTTTCTGAGTGATTTTGGTCATTGGAGAAGCCCACTTTGATAAATCTTTAACAAACTAGTGATAATACCCCACTAAACTCAAGAAAATACAAATATTGAAAATATTGTGTGGTTATTCCCATGTAATAACATCCTTACCCATTTCAAGATCAACTAAAATATCATGTTATGAGACTATGTGTCCCAAGAACTTCTCTTCAAAAATATAGAAATTATATTTCGAAATCCTGACATAAAGTCTTTGATTTCTCAAAAATTACAAAACTACTCTCAAATAATTCACATAGTCTTCCTTGGTATTAGAGTAAACCAAGATATCATCCATAAACACCACAATAAATAAATTAAGATACTCATGGAAAATCCTATTCATCAAAGCCATAAAAACTACATGAGGATTGGTTAGATCAAAAGGAATAACATGGTACTCATAATTTTTATACCTACTCTTTAAGGTGGTCTTTGATATATCAGTTTATTTAATTTTGAATTGGTGGTAACCAGATCAAAGATCAATATTCAAGGAAAATTTCACCTCTTTCAACTGGTTAAATAAACCATCAATCTTGGGAAATATATATTATTTCCTTACCATAACCTGATTGAGTTTTTAGTGATCAACATAAAGGCGAAGTGTCCCATAATATTTCTTTTCAAAAAGAGTAGGTGTAGCCCAAGGTGACAAACTCAGGTGTATAAATACTTTATAAAAAATTTCATGTAACTGTATCTTCAAATATTTTAGTTTAGCGGGTGCCATATGATAAGAAGGATTAGATATAGGTTAGGTAACTGGTATCAAGTAAATGGAAAAATACACCTCTATTATTAGCAGAAAGTTTGATAAGTTGGAAGGAAACATGTCAAGAAACTCCATGACTATAGGAGGAAGATCACTTATCAAAATATTCTTGGTCTTGATCAAAATAAAACTCAAGATATTACCCCACCCAACTCTAAAAAATTTGGTCTGACTCTAATCAACCTCAAGTCACATTCTTCGTGGAAAACACGACACACCCCATCGAGCATAGTAAAGGAGTCCCACCAAAGATAACATTCAATATGAGCTTTATGGGAAATCATCCAATCCATCATGATAAATAAATATAATGGTTTCATGTCTAGAACTAAAAAATTCTAGGTAAACTTGATCTCTAACAGAGATAAGACATAAGAATAGCATCATAGACTCTTATCTCTCTTTCTTCTAAGGGGCATAACAATATCCATCACACATGACATAAAATACATAGGAAGATTCAAAAAATTAACAAAATAAGACAATATAAAAAAATAAGATGTACTGATATCAAATAAAGCATTCACAAAATATAAAGATATAGTTATGGTACCTCTCACAATCACTGGACCCACCTCTGCTTCCTCTGAAGACTCTTCTACTATGTGAATAAGTTTCATTTCAGATGCATGAGGATGGAAAAACTTAATTCTTGGAGCATCAGATTGTAATAAAGTAATTTTAGGTTCAGATGAGTCTATGTCACTACATAGGGTAAAGAATATATGAAAAAAAAATTGTAGGTGGTCTAAAAAGAAACATGAACCACAAATCTTTGGTTCCCTAATACAAACTCGGTTTGAATTTATGACCATGTCACATTGGAATAAAGTATATAGACCTATTAAAAATACCAAATAATTTAAAAATAAATCTTTCTATCATGATCCACCATGAGACTCATCCCACTTCCTTCTCCCTTAAAAATAACTAATAGAACTACCATTAGGAGTAAGAGGAACTACCATGAACCCTGACTTACTAGCTAGGTCCAGTTCTGACATCAATGATCTATATATTAAATCAGTCTAAGAATTTATATTCAACATGAAAACCTACAATTAGATATCATATCAAATAAACATCTTGAATATTTATGCCTTCAGTATCTTATTTTCCACCACCTTAGGAGTAAGCTGAATAAGTTTTAAAAAAAGGTCCACATACCGAGTCATGGTCTTATCAACCCATTGAAGGTTGATAAACTCTATAGAATTTTTTAAAAACATGGAATATGGAAATAAATATTCCATGAAAAGATATATAAATCCTTTTCAATAAAATAATTCATGTTTATTTTCTCTAACTATCGAATCCCACCACCAACTACTAGGTCCTTCAAGTATGAAGGTAGTACACTTTACCTTTATTGGATCAGGAATTTCCAAGAGCTCAAAAAGTATCTCAATCATATTTAAACAATCATATTCATCTTGAGGATAATTTGAGACTATGAAATTTAGTGGTTTCCTCCTAAGATACTTTTGATTGTGATCTATGGTTTCATCCCTTCAAGGTTCAACTACTGGATCCTGAATGAGAATAGGTGTAGGTACTTATCCTAGAGCTTGGATAACATATACCAGAATATCAATGAGGTTCTGATCAAATGGATGATTTATTTCTATGGTTCACTGATAGATCCCTCTTCAGATTTATTGAAACATCTCTTTAGGGGAATGTTACTACACAACATAAATAGAAAAAGTTGAAACATCAGTAAGTATGCTCAGTTATTCAACTCAATCAAGAGATACAAGAATATCAATTATGTTGTAAAGAATTCAACTTTTTGTGATTTCAATATTGTAACACCCCAAGCTTCCATAGTACGATTCTCTTTCAATAATTCAATAGCTTGCATTGTACGCAACTTCGAGATTCTAACGCACCGCGACCAATCAAAGTAGCCGTTATGAATAGTAATACCCACTTTTTAAAATTTTATAAATTTTATCTTTAAAATTTGAATTCATTTTTGGTTTCGGAATATCGAAATTATCTTACGGTGATATTTTGGTACTTTTCAAATAACTTTTATATTTTTATGAATAGTGAAAATTACTAAATTTTAATTAAAAACAACTTTTTTTAATCAAAATAATTAATAATGATAAATTATGAATTTGAGTGGTTTTAAAGTATATTTAGAATATATTTTTACCATTTAATACAATTTTCTTCATTGGACATAATTTCACATTTAAACTGGACATAAACAAGTGTTAATCTTTTGATAGTTATTATTTTTTTAAAACACGCTTTTTGGTTTTGACAGCGGGAATAATTTTTAAATTAATTACTGAAATTTCTGTGTTTAGAATTTTGTAAAATGGATTTCATATTTGGAATCATAAGGTCCAAAATATTTAATTAAGACTCTTGTTTTTTGACATTATGAATAGTAACGACGACAATTATCTTTAATTAACATGATTAATTAGTAATCGAGTAGTTAAGGGTAATGAAATAATATCATAATAATATAAAATGACCCCAACATGTGTCCTAATTCTATTGGTTGTATCATGGACGACTATGGGATGCCTTTTTCCAACATAGGTACCCCATGGAATCACTTTTGTGTGATAGTGACATTTTATCATTTTATTTTTAAAGAAAGGAAAATATAACAAAAGTATGTAACACCTAAGTAAAACAATTTTAATTTTGTCTAAATAAATGATCTCTTAGACTATAAATAGTAATTGGAAATATAAAAATATTTCCTACATCATGGTATTTTTTTTATAATTTTTAGACATTAAATAAATAAATTTATTTATGACACCATGATGATGGAGTGATTACCTCATTAATGAATGATTTAAATAAAATGAAAAGATAAGGTAAAATCTAAGACTTAAACTCGTCTAAAGCCTATTGTATGGGTGGATTTAGAACCCTTATCACCTTATCCTCTAAATATATCATTTTGTAACCTTTAAAATCTGAAAATCATTTCATAATAAAGTAACATTTCATGACTTTCCAAGAGTGCCCCTCCTCCCTCTTATAAAAGGCCTCCACCTCTACCCCCTTACCCACACCTCTCAAGCCCTTGGATCGTCCAACTTCTGCCCAAATACCCTCTCAACTTTTCTCCATTCATACTAGAGGCCTTATTTTGATCAGAAATCCAACCTAAGGAGGCCTTTTGATCAAATCAAAAGGAAGAACGTGAATAAGAGGTAATGATTTCACTACCCCCTTTCAAGTTCCTTTCTTCTTCAACTTATTCTTTATTTGTTATTTTCTTTATAAAATAATAACTCTTGTATATTATATATACTGTGATGTTATTATAAATATGGTACAACCATATTCAGTATTCTATCCATCCTTTGAATGACATGTCACCAAACGTGCGTACGTATGGCTTACTGTCTCCACGTCGTGGTGTAATTGTTATTCAAAACATTATTATTTGGATGGGTATGATAATGATGTTTAATTGATGTAAATAATAAATATAACATGATAATTATTCTGTATATATGATATACTATCCAATTATATATTATTTTAATATCAAAAGAATGATATTGTCGCTCGTGCGTATGTACAAACTACTGTCTCCACGAACGCGATGAGATTCATTCCCCATCGTATCCATTAAAGACTAATTTTCATTTGATTATTAAAAGTAATGTTTAAGGACTTGATATCATTATGGATATGAATAATATAAAACTTATCCATAAAAAACAAGAATTATGTAACAAAACATATAAAATAAAACGAGTAAGTTAACACCCAAAACGACGATAATATTAAGATATATTATTAACAAAGCAATGTTAAAAGATCATATATGATATCATATTAATATATATGATTCTTGTATAATTTAATAACAATTATTTCACCATTATACAGGAGGTTAACCTACCCTCAACCAAGGAAAAGTACAAGGTAAGGTTTTATTTCACAATCTCTTCATTATCTGAGGTTGTTTATACGTAATTATCTACTGGGACTTCTTTATCATCCCCATCCATGTTTCTTAAAAATGTATTTAAAAAGATTCATACTATTTTAAAAAATATGGGTTAAAGTCATTTATACCCTTGTTTGACTTTTTATAAGAAGTTTATAAAGGAATCTTTCTGTCATTTTCAAAACAAGGTCCTTTTTAACCTTTTCGAAAAAATTAAGGTAAGAATGTATTTTTTAACTTATACGGTGGGTGTGGCTATTTTCCATAGTTATAAAATTGTTGAAGATTCCCTTACAAGATTATATGAACATTTTAAAAGTAAATGTTTTCTTTTATAATTATGTGACTTTTAAATGATTTCAAAAAATAGATATTTCTCTCAAATAGTTTTGATTTCATCTATGTCAACATCCTTTGATGGATTTTAAGATTATTAGAAGTTGATTTATTATGATACAATACTTCCATATTGTATTGAAGGTTTTGTGATATGTTTGATTGTGGATGTGTTATTTTTATACCATTCATGGTTTATGGAGAAAGCATTGACATTTCATGTGCTAGTTTTAATACGAATGTTTATGTTATATTTAAACCTGTTCATATGAGGAATGCATTGGACTTAATAAGTGATGGGTGGAGCCCGCTATAGCTCCTCGATGCATCGGTAGGTATCATGAGACAAACTAGTGTCTTGGAACAAGGCCTTGACAAAATCTTATTTGTAGTCTTGGCACAAGGCCTTGACTATGTGGTTATGATAGTCTGGCATTATGCATTCCATCATTATGAAAGTGGTTATTGATATTGCATGTGATTATTCGACTAGTAGAATATCCATGTGAATAAGTAAATAGCATTATTTTATTTTATATTTTCCCTATTATACAGAATTTCAAGTTTAAAAGGCTTTTGTTTTAGTTATACATTGCCTTAAATGTTTATGTTTATTTATGAAATTTTCTGCTATATTGTTATCCTTACTGAGCATCTGAGCTCACCCATTTCAATGTTTTATTTTTTCCATGATGTGAAGAAGTATTTTATGAATGACCTGTAGGAATATTATAAGGGGATATGAGTGTGTTCTATGAAGACAAGATGTGTTGTAGTTTTTTTCACTTTATGATGTAATGTAAGACTTATGAATATATCTAGTGTTTCCAAGGCTGCTAAACTAATTGGTCTTTCGAGACTTTATCTTTTGTGATCATGCCAATGTTATGTAATAATGCACCGAATCTGGGTAACTAGGGTTGGGGCGTTACATTTGGTATCAGATGGAGGTTAGTACTAACCTTGGAATCTAGATTTAGATAAACTCTGATTAGAGCACATAGCCCTAAAATAGACTTTGAGTATTAGTATCAAAGAACTTTCTATAATTTTGGTATTGTAGAGATTTTGTGAGTTTTCTGAGAAATACATTCATGTCTGGATACGAGAAGGTAGACACGGCTCTGGCACAGATGTACCAAGGGGTAAAACCCAAAAACACCGCTTTGAGCTAGACTCGAATGGGAACTGGTGCACGACAACGGGCCTTGCTGCACTCTTGGTTACGAAACTCCTGGGGGATATTCTTAGGATAATTCTCATTTTATTTACAAATAATTATGAAGGGTTATGAGTATATACTTCCTCAAAGAAAACATTCTTTTATGATTATGGATTATATCCATAAATAGTTCAATTTATGTAAAGTGTTTTACAAGTATGGAATTATGTATTTTGATTCATAAACTGATCTAGCTTATGCCATTGTTTAGAAATGGTGCCTAGTGGAAAAAATGGAAATTGTATCAATGCACGCACTCTATGTAGGGATTTCCCTCCCGCTCAAGATAATTATAGTGGAGCTGGTGATGCAACTGGTGTCGGTCATCTAATCACCATACTGGGACAACTCACTCAGGTTGTAAATAATAACCTTACCCGTATAGAGCACCCTGATCCGCAACGTGGAGGATCAATGTTAGATCTCTTCATGAGGCAAAAACCACCAACATTTAATGGGGGTACAAATCCATTAGTAGCTGAGAAATGGATAAATTCCCTAGAGAAAATATTTTAGGCTTTAGGGAGTAGTGAAAGGGAAAACGTTGTCATGGCAGTTTACCGCCTCACTGGAGACTCTGATCAATGGTGGTCATTGATTCAAAATACAAAGGAAGATGAAGAAGTCTCAAGTATGGAATGGAGAGAGTTTAAAGATATTTTCTTAGAAAAATACTTTCCTCATGACCATCGAGTGGATATGGAAAGACAATTTCTGAGTCTGAGGCAAAAGGAGGATGAGAATGTTGAAAAGTATGAGTCTAACTTTACAAGGTTAGTGAGGCATGATGCAGATTATATATGTAACCCAATAAGTAAGATTGATCGTTTCTCTGATGGGTTAAAAACATTTCTCCATCGAGATTTAGTATCACAATCCTTCTCATTGTACGAAGATATTGTCTCGTGTGCTATCAAGACAGAAAAGGAATTCTCTAAGTCTTATGACAACAAAGTAAAGCAAGAGAAGAAGAGAATGGTGGATCAAGAGACAGATAAAGGGGAAAAGGTAAAGAAGGATTTTCCATTATGTGATAATTGTGGTAATAAACACCCCGGTACTTGCCTAAAAGAAATGGGATTTTGTAACAAATGTGGAGAAAAAGGTCACCAGACTCGTGATTGCAAGGGAAAGAAAGAGGTTGTCAATGTTGAATGTTACAATTGTAGAGAAATGGGGCATTATGAAAATGAATTCCCTAAGCGCCAAGGAAACTTACCACATAAAATGCCAAGTTATCAAGGACAATATTATGATGTTACTACATATGAAGTTGAATAATTATTGTATTTGTGTTTTTGGACTCAAGAACTATATTATGGTTATAAGAATAATGTGATATATATAAGGATTGTACTAGAGTACTTTTTGTTTTCATTAAGGTTTTAATATGATGAAGGTAATCATATTTTTAGTATGTGACAATAAGAGAAACTTTACTTTGTTTTGAGAATATGATGTTACAATTGATTTTGGAATTTAGAGACCTTTTAGAGAAAGTCTGGATAGAGGTATTTTGGATAACTATTAAGGTTGGAATGGATTAATTTGAACTTTGGATAGTATTGTTTAAGGTTAAAACATTTCTAAAGATTATTTTTGGAATATTATAATACTATAGTTTTAGTAAAAGGACAACCTGCAGGTCGGGGGATAACCTGTCGCGTCGGACAAAGCTGCAGGAATCGAACCCACAACCATAGTGTGACATGCCTTTATTACCTACCACTAGCCTACAGGGAGTCCCTGGTTATTAAAAAATAGTTTTCCTAATCTAAATGGTATGTTTTAATATTTGTAACCTTATACAATTATGATAAATAGAATATTTTTGAGTTCTATTACCTTTTGGAGTGAAAGATGGGTTTGTGGTAAAAATTTATTAAAGAATGAAAGTATACATGACAAGTAAGTATATTTCATTATGTTCTTAGTAAATCTCCTAAATAAATTCCTCAACTTTATGAAAGGTAACTTAAAACAAAAACGTTGTCGGTTAACTTTTCCTACTGGGGAATCAATGATCATTTAACCAATCACAAGTTTGTGATTTTCTTGTAGTTAACTTTCTCCTAATCTGGTTTTCTATAACTCTCCATCAGACCTTGATGGTTTTTTTCTCCTCCATATCCATGTTTTCATAGAATCCTAGTATGGGATATCTCGGGTGACCTTTGTACTTCTCTTTCTTTCTTTTAAAGTTATATTTTTATTAACCCTATTTCCGATATGGGTTTTCCACAAAGGTATTTTCTATTTTCAACCCTTTATTTTCGAAGAACATTTTCAAATTGAGAGGAATAAATTTATTGAAGGAGGGTAGAATGTAACACCCCAAGCTTCAATGGTACGATTCTCTTTCAATAATGTAATATCTTGCATTGTACGCAACTTCGAGATTCTAACGCACCGCGACCAATCAAAGTAGTCGTTATGAATAGTAATACCCACTTTTTGAAATTTTATAAATTTTATCTTTCAAAATTGACTTCATTTTTGGTTTCGGAATATCAAAATTATCTTACGATGAGATTTTGGTACTTTTCGGATAACTTTTATATTTTGATGAATAGTGAAAATTATTAATTTTAATTAAAAACAACTTTATTTAATCAAAATAATTAATAGTGATAAATTATGAATTTGAATGGTTCTAAAGTATATTTAAAATATATTTTTACCATTTAATACAATTTTTTTCATTGGACATAATTTCACATTTAAACCGGACATAAACAAGTGTCAATCTTTTGATAGTTATTATTTTTTTAAAACACGCTTTTTGGTTTTGACAGCGGGAATAATTTTTAAATTAATTACTGCAATTTCTATGTCTAGAATTTGGTAAAATAGATTCCATATTTGGAATCATAATGTCCAAAATATTTAATTAAGACTCTTGTTTTTCGACATTATGAATAGTAACAACGACAATTATCTTTAATTATCATGATTAATTAGTAATCAGGTAGTTAAGGGTAATGAAATAATATCATAATAATATAAAATGACCCCAACATGTGTCCTAATTCTATTGGTTGTATTTTTTCCAACCATGGGATGCCTTTTTCCAACATAGGGACCCCATGGAATCACTTTTGTGTGATAGTGACATTTTATCATTTTATTTTTAAAGAAAGGAAAATATAACAAAAGTATGTGACACCTAAGTAAAACAATTTTAATTTTGTCTACATAAATGATATATTATACTATAAATATTAATTGGAAATATAAAAAGATTTCCTACATTATGGTATTTTTTTTATAATTTTTAGACATTATATAAATAAATTTATTTATAACACCATGATGATGCAGTGATTACCTCATTAATGAACGATTTAAATAAAATGAAAAGATAAGTTAAAATCTAAAACTTAAACTTGTATAAAGACTATTGGATGGGTGTATTTATAACCCTTATCACCTTATCCTCTAAATATATCATTTTGGGACCTTTAAAATCCGAAAATCATTTCATGATAAAGTAACATTTCATGACTTTCCAAGAGTGCCCCTCCTCCCTCTTATAAAAGGCCCCCACCTCTACCCCCTTACCCACACCTCTCAAGCCCTTGGATCATCCAACCTCTGCCCAAATACCCTCTCAACTTTCCTCCCTTAATCCTAGAGGCCTTAGTTTGATCAGAAAGCCAACCTAATGAGGCCTTTTGATCAAATCAAAAGGAAGAATGTGAAGAAGAGGTAATGATTTCACCACCCCCTTTCAAGTTCCTTTCTTCTTCAACTTATTCTTTCTTTGTTATTTCCTTTATAAAATAATAACTCCATTATCTTCTATATACTGTGATGTTATTATAAATATGGTACAACCATATTCATTATTCTATCCATCCTTTAAATGACATGTCACCAAACGTGCGTAATTATGGCTTACCGTATCCACGTTGTAGTGTAATTGTTATTCAAAACATTATTATTTGGATGGGTATGATAATGATGTTTAATTGATGTAAATAATAAATATAACATGATAATGATTCTATATATGTGATATACCATCCAATTATATATTATTTTAATATCAAAATAATGATATTGTCGCGTGTGCGTACGTACGGACTACCGTCTCCACGAACGTGATGAGATTCATTCCCCATCGTATCCATTCAAGACTAATTCTAATTTGATGATTAAAAGTAATGTTTAAGGACTTTATATCATTCTGGATATGAATAAGATACAACATATCCATAAGAAACACAACTTATGTAACAAAACATATAAAAGAAAATGAGTAAGTTAACACCCAAAATGACGATAATACTAAGATATTATTAACAAAGCAATGTTAAAAGATCATATATGATATAATATTAATATATATGATTCTTGTATAATTTAATAACAATTATTTAACTATTATACAGGAGTTTAACCTACCCTCAACCAAGGAAAAGTACAAGGTAAGGGTTTATTTTACAATCTCTTCATTATCCGAGGTTATTTATACGTAATTATCTATTGGGACCTCTTTATCATCCACATCCACGTTTCTTAAAAATGTATTTCAAAACATTCATAATATTTTACATAATATGGGTTAAATTCATTTATACCCTTGTTTGAATTTTTATAAGAAGCTTATAAAAGAATCTTTCCGTCGTTTTCCAAACAGGGTCCTTTTTAACCTTTTTGACAAAATTAAGGTAAGAATGTCTTTTTAACATATACGGAGGGTGCGGCTATTTTCTGCCATTATAAAATCGTTGAAGCTTCCCTTACAAGATTATAAGAATATTTTCAAGGTAAATGTTTTCTTTTATAATTATGTGACTTATAAATGATTTCAAAAAAGAGATATTTCTCTCAAATAGTTTTGATTTCATCTATGTCTACATCCTTTGATGGATTTTAAGCTTATTTGAAGTTCATTTATTATGATACAAAAATTTCATATTGTATTGAAGGTTTTGTGATATTTTTGACTGTGGATGTGTTATTTTTATACCATTCATGGTTTATGGATAAAGTATTGACATTTTGTATGCTAGTTTTAATACGAATGTTTATGTTATGTTTAAACATGTTCATATGAGGAATGCATTGGACTTAATAACTGATGGGTGGAGCCCGTTATAGCTCCTAGATACATCGGTAGGTCTCATGAGACAAACTAGTGTCTTGAAACAAGGACTTAACAAAATATTATTTTTAGTCTTGGCACAAGGCCCTGACTATGTGGTTATGATAGTCTGGCATTATTCATTCCATCATTATGAAAGTGGTTATTGATATTGCATGTGATTATTAGACTAGTAGAATATCCATGTGAATAAGTAAATGTCATTATTTCATTTTATCTTTTCCCTATTATACCAAAGTTCAAGTTTAAAAGGCTTTTGTTTTAGTTATACATTGCCTTAAATGTTTATGTTTATTTATGAAAGTTTCCGCTATATTGTTATCCTTACTGAGCATCTGAGATCACCCCTTTCAATGTTTTATTTTTCCCAAGATGTGAAGAAGTATTTTATGAATGACCTACAGGGATAGTATGAGGGGATATGAGTGTGGTCTATAAAGACAAGAAGTGTTGTATTTTTTTCACTTTATGATGTAATTTAAGACTTATGAATATATCTAGTGTTTCCAAGGCTCTTAAACTAATTGGTCTTTTGAGACTTGATCTTTTTTGATCATGTCAATGTTATGTAATAATGCACCGACTCTGGGTAACTAGGGTCAGGGAATTGCAAATATTTCCTAGATTAAATTTGGAAAAATACTATAGTCAGATTAATTTATTCCTCAAAGATTCTTTTCCAAAAATCCCATGGTGTCTTCAGGTTTTCTACGATGAGAGATGACCGGACACTCACTTATAACTACTTCTTACATACTGAAAATTCTACCTCCGATCAACTAAAACATTCCATACTACATAATGACATCAAGAGAAGATATTAAACCTCCTTTGATGCCATTTTTTCATGAACCAACATGGATACCCTAGTACATAGGTACCCAATTCAGTCCTAACATAGCCTGAAGGGTGTTCGTGATCCCCAGAGGTTGGTGAATGGAATCTGGAATCAACTAAGACTCAAAGGGAATGATTTTTTATACAAGAAAAATCATCAATATATAAAATTGAAAGATAAAATAATACCCAATTATTATGAAAAACACTCCTCAAGGATAAAAGTACTATAAGAAGGTAGATAATCATACCAAATAAAAACATCATCCAAAGGATGACATAATATCCATCAAGACAAAGTCTCGCAATCCCAATATAACAAGTGGACTATTGCTCTACTGATCACCATCAACACTCTAGTGTCCTCTAAATTCAATACAACCACCACCTAAAAGAGGCACTTTCCATTTTCCTATACCTGAAATAACATAATCTAAAAACACTCAAAATCAATTGTAGGGTGTGAGCTCAAAAACCTTGTAAGATTCCATTAAATATTCCATAGGAAATCCAAATAAAAATAAACCATTTATGCTTCAATTTTAAATAAACAAGTAATGGTAAATCATTTTTACATTTATTAGTCAAAACATGTTTTCAAATAAAGAAGATGTAATCTACATCAAAAATAGGATTTAATGAACATTTTCATAAATCCAGGGCATGAATAAAAACTATTCAATAATAAATAGAATGTAATAATAAAGTCAAAAAATGAAACGTGTTCATAACCCCTAAGGTTAGTGAGTTTCTAGCTTAAGGATCCTAACATTACTCACTCAAAACAATATGTATCAATATGTGTGCACACATACCTTTGGATATTTCCATTGGGATAATTAATCAACACCCCCATTAGAGAAAATTATGTCGAACATGGTTTAGTTTGAGTTTTCATCTTAAATACATTTCTAGATAGTTAGAGTTCTAGATTGCTTATCCCAATCACCCACTAACTAGAAAAGATCACATGTTCATTCAATCGGTCAATCAATCAAGGGAATTTCATTCAATTCAATTCAATTCATTGATCAAAGTTTAAATTCCCAAATTCAAGTTTCAACATTCCATTTAAATTTCAAAACCAAATCATAGTTTTTCATCAAATTCATTCCTTTCAAAATCATATTTCATTTCATGTAATCCTCTCAAGAATAAATATCAACTAATTTGATCAAACCAATTATCATTTCAATCTATCTTTCTTAAAATTCACCAAATTTATCAATAGTTTGAAAATTGGGTTTTATTTCAAAAATTTCAGGCCTTTAAATAGATCATAAAAATTTACACATTTTAAAAGTAATTAATTTAAATTTAATTTCAAATTATAAAATAAACTCATGGTTTCAATTTTAGGGGAAACCTTATAGAACCACTTTCCTTTAGGTCACATGATCAAATGGTCAATCACCTGAAATGGGAAATGCCAAAGGAGAATCAAAGGTGAAGAAGATCAAAGAGGAATACCTAGAATCAAAATCTATGAAATTAAGGTTTATATACATTAAAAACATGAGGATTAATCAATATCAAAGGAGGAGAAAAGCATAGAAAGGGAAATTCAAAATAAAGGAAAAATCACTTATGGGATGCAGATGAAATGCATCCACCAACACTTAGATCTAAGAATAAGAGAGGTTGGATGATCCAATTCACCTCTAGTGAGACTCCAAAATCCAAGGAATCAGATTGTGGTCAATTAATAGTAATTTAGGATTTATAAAGGTGGGTTTGGGATCTTAATTATAATTTTAGGGGGTTTAAAACCCATACACATGGTTTTCTAGGTTAGGATGCATGGTTATTACTAATAGTGTGCCTAAATGTGCACCCTCACTAGGCTTATGGAAAGGGTATATGGTTTGGATGAATGGTTAGTCTAACCATGAACCAACCATGTAAACCCCCACTTCTCAAGGCCATATGGTTTGGAGGGGTGGCTACATGCTTTAGACTAACCATGATCCAACTATTCACCACCCTTAAGACCATCTAAATAGGGATCGTGGTTTTCTGGGCCAAACTGCATAGTTTTCCCTAACCATGCACCAACCATGAACAACCCCAAAATTCTCCCAAATTTTCAAAAAGTCCCTCAAAATGACCCGAAACAAGATCCAAGAAAATGATGATCAAATAAAGGGTCAATAAGAACTTGGAATCTGGTAATAGGATGTTACATGAGTAGTATTTTATATATTGATTCATTTAATTATTTTGTAATTTTGAATGAAATTATAACTCATTTTGAAGTTTTAACTTACTAAATTAAAATCTACTTATCTCATGAATATTTGACATATAGATAATTTTTTTCTCCTCGATTATGGAATTATTATCAAGTGAGGTTTGAAATTAATAGTAATTCCAAACTAATTCATAATTTAGTTCAATAAATCATACCTTATTAGTGATTTAATGTAGAAACCCATGATTTGGACTCTATCTATGGAATTGGTGTTCTAGCCATAATTAATCCTCATTGAAAATATATCCTTTATGATAAAATTTGATCCCTTTTTATAACCACCATAAATAACACCCCCCACATGTCCCATAACGGTATCATGTATCCCACCTTATCATCCACGAATGAAACAAATGTTTCATGTTTAAATGATTAATCCTCACATTGTATAGATATTTATGAAAAATATTTATGAATATTATGATAGGTAAACATTAGTCTCCCCAATTTCCAAAACAATTAACCACTACATTAATTTTTTGTTATCCCTTTTTTAAAATTAGTCCCTTGGATCAAAAAACCAATACTTAAAACCTATTAAATCTGGTTAAAATCCTATTTAAACATTTTCAAATTTTATTATACTCAAAAATAATATTTAAAACCACTTTAAACCTTTAACAATATTTAAATTTATGTCTATATAATTCATAAAAAAACTATATCAATACTCAAAACTATTATCATGATGAAATTATTTAAAAATTTAATATCATTTTGAAATGAACCTATCCCAAAATAAATCATCCCTAATTTTTAAATGGTTGGATGTGTCATCCAGAGGGAAAATGTTTGTGATTATTGCCAAAAGGTATTATCTATAATTTCCATGATTTCAACATGAGAGTGCATTATTTTAAACTATTAATTTGGATTCCATTCTTATTCTATTATATTTAGTAGGGATTATTTAAATGAGTACCTTAAGAATATTGAAGAGAAAATATGAAAAATGATTTTTTTCATAAAAAAGGGTTCTAGTGAGGCTAGGTCATTTCAAAGTGGTATAAAATGATTCCATCTTGGGGGTAAAGTTTTGCATTAGGAACATGTGAGGTTTTAGTTTAAGAAACCAAGAAAATGGAACTAATGTGATTTTAGTTTAGTTTATATGTCTAAGGAAATAAACTTTAGGGTTTTTTGGTAAAAACAATTCTTTATAAAAATTGTGATCAAGTTTTGACATATTATTTCACACCCAAGTGATAAAAAGATAGGGGTGTATTTTAAATCTTAAAAATTGTATTTTCTTAATATTAATTGTGGGATTTAGTGTATAAATTTATTTAAAAATTAATTCTTTTAAAAAATAAAAGTAGTGGGAGTGTGAAGGTGGAATGAAATAAATATGGACACAATGATTTTATATTAGTTCAGATTCAAATGGTATTATGTTTTATCTTCACACCCATCCACTATAGATAAATGGATTTTATAGATTCAAGAAAAACTTAAACTTTTATAATAGGATCCAAACTAAATCAATAATTTCTAAAGGATCAACACCAAACCTAACCCTAACTTTTTGTGAGAGTAGATAAACCAATATTTTCTAGGAGTATCCCCATCATAGTATTTTTTATAGGATCAATCACAACCTATGTCACTTCCTTTTTTTCAGGTGGGGAAAACTAGTCATTAGCTTGTAAGGATAGCGTAACTTATATAAATTATTGTGCAATGTAAATAACTACCAAGTAAAAAATAAAATAAAGTGAAAACATATGAAAGTTTAAAACTGATTTTTTTGTGTATGAATGTTATTATTAAGCCTTCAAGGAATATGAATGATGAATTGTGGGCAATCAAACTAAGCCTTAACAAATAGTGAAATCGTGAATCTTTGTACACTTGGTTAAATGATGAAGAATGTTAAAATGTTTAATAGAGTCACGTCACATGTCATAGTTACTCACTACATGTGTTTTATTTAGCCTTAAATAGAGTAAATAGAAAAAAAAATATTTCCCACTTCAGAGTCTTTAATCATTTTTTATAAATAAAAAATAATGAATTTCTTATTAGGATTCATACTCAATGTTCCTTGATACTTTTCTAAAAAATATCTAGGTTGTACAGTTGATTTCATTATAATAATAGATAAATACAAATTTAAAACAATAGTAAATATACTCATAATAATTAATATTAAACATTTTAGATGACTCTTATAAATCATACATGAGAAAATATTCATATTTTACCCATTTTAAATTTTAATCTCATTATTTTAAAATATAAAATAAATCTAAATATAAATTGAAAAGTAAAACAAATCATATTTTGAGTTTTTTGAAAACAAACTGATGTTTATATGATTTATTTTTGTTTTTTTTAATATAAGTCATTCGATATACAATGTATGAGTCATTTTTCTTGTTCGGTATATTATTTATTTTATATCGTATAAAAGTAATTTTATAATTTACATATGAGTGATTTTTCCTTACGAAAGGGCCACTATGACTTGCATATTAGCGATTTCGTGTTTCATATGTGTCATTAGAAACTTTGAAAAAATTTATAGTCTATATATGAGTCATTTGAGTGTGCATGTGTGAGTAAAATAGTTTATCAAAAAAAATCATAATAGATTATAACTAGAATGATACATAATAATATATAAGAAATAATGAAGAACAATTAATAACAATGACCATAATAATGATGATTAATAGAAAAGTAAATAATATTGTGAGATATTATAATTATCCAATACTGTAAAATTCAGTATATGAGTAATTAACCATATCATAATAATATTAATTTTTCTATAAAATTATTTCATCATAAACATAATAAATTCAAAGAATACTAAAAAAATAAATCACCAATTTAACATAACTATTTTCTTTTAAAAGATGTGCAGGCCTAAAAACATTTTCTTTTACTCATTTTAGAGGAATTAAATAGATAAGATAAAAGTGGGGAACTTTTTATTTATAAAAAAATGAATTGGTTTAAGACACCACTCAATAATCTCCCCATTTTTGATATATTAAAAAATCACATAAAAACTATAAAAATTATAGCCACTTTTGAAATTATGAAAAAGATAAAATTTTAAAGAACATTTCTCCCCCTTTTTGATATAATTCATTTTTAATGTATAAAAATTTTACCCCAATAAGTTTCCTATTTTTAAAAATATAATAATTCTCCATATTTTTCAAATAAAATTTTCTTCTGAATATATTATATAAAAAAATAGAAACTACCTTAAAGTTTAAACATAAATGAGAGTCAAGCTTCCAAGTTTTTACCAAAAATTTAAATATGAAATTTTCGTGGATTTCTAGAAAATTTAGCATGATTTATAAATAAACAATTAATGTTCATGCCTTATAAAAATCAAAAATGAACACTTAAATAGACATAACCAAATGTTTTTTATGATCAAGTATATTTTAACATGATTCCTATATATTTAAATAGACTTAATTATACATTTAAACAAAATAAAACATATTTAAAGCATTATTAACATGTTTTAAAATATATTTTAGTATATTAATAAATTTTGAAATGTAATTAAAAGAATTATATGTTTACATTTGAAAAATATATTTATGTAGTTATTAAATTCAAATATGATAACTCCCCCAAAATCAATACATTCAAAATATGTAAAAAAATTGAAAATAGTAAAGTTTAGAATTAAATATTAAAGATACCCCTTGATTTATGCTTTCTATTCCTTGAATAAACATTTATGGAACAAAATAGAGTGCGAGTAGATTTCAATTTTTTTGTATAAATACACCATAAATATATTTTAAAGGATATTCAAAGCATCATAAGTAACCAATAGTCAACGAATATACCAATAAAATAGATTTAAAAATAAATTTAACATGACAACTATACATTAAGAAATCAACCATATTTTTGTGCATTCTTACATACTAATTAATAAAAATAAATAGGGTATACTTGTTGGCCATAAATAAATACACTTACTTGGGCATCCAAACAAACTAAGGTCCAATCGGATTTTGGAAAGTGCATTTAGGATCCCACACTACACAAGGGTAATTCATTTGAACTCTAAAAAATATTTTGGAATAATTTCAATAGTGTAACCAAATGGTTGAAAAATATTTATAGTGTAATCACTAGTATAAGACCAAACAAACCACATCCAAAACAAGTTACAGAAGAAATACCTTCATTTTAGCCTTTCAAAAATCAATTGTTGTACATTTAATGTATTCTCCCATTAAAATCAGGAAAATTTATATTCATATTAATTCTTTACATTTTCTAAAATCCCTTAAAATTATTTAAAGTATTACTTCCAATAGTAAATTTAGATAATATTTCTTTGAAACTTTTAATTTCATCCTTAGGCTTTAAATTTTATTTTTGAAAAAAAAAATCAAAATCATTATATATTTAATATTTTATACATGAAGAATAATTTTTAATTATTTTTTATTGTATATTAAGTTTATAAAAATAATTCAATAAGGCATTAATTTTCTTCTTCTTTCTCATTATTTTAAAAAAAATCCTTTAGTTTTTCATTTTCTTATTTATGCTTACAAATTTCATAATGAACCTTCTTTAACTTTTCAACATCAAGAAACTAATTCTTATTCTCTTTTTCAAATTTATTATTACCCCTACATAATTATTTATACTTGGTAGAATTTTTTTCGGTTTCCTCATGATACTTATTAAAAATTTATTTAAATCCTAAAAGGTAATTTTTGTTTTCTAGAATTATAAGAGGAATTAGATTCTGAATTATATTCAATTTCAATACTCAAATTAGCCATTAAACAAATGTTTTCAGATTTATTAATATATTCTCACAAAAAGCATAAAAAATATGATTGAGAATGATAGAAATAAACTTTACTATACTTATCTACAAAAGAAATATTTTCTATTTCTTTTTCACTTACATATTCTTCACTTGAGTTTGAATCTTATGTAAAACTCCAACCACTAGCTAAAGACTTATAATTTTTATCTTTTCCCTTCTTCTATTATTTTTTTTATTCTTAGACATTCATATTTGGTGTTTCTCGCTTTTTAGCATTTAAAATACCTAATTTTATAATTTGAATTATCTTTCCTTTTAAAAAAATTATTTTACTTATTATTCCATTGATTATTGTCACCTTTAATTTTCATCATCAGTCCTTCCAAAAACCTTGGTAGTTTATTCAAATCACCATTCTTCTCAGAACTATAATAACCTAATAAATCACTTTAAGAGTTAGATGAAACATACTTAGATTAAAAAATAATCACCTTCTTCTTTTTATGGACTTCATTGTCAATATTATTTAACTCGAGTTCATTTGAACTAATTATCCAATAATATCATCCATGGTATATTTAAAAAAATAATTCCTTTCCCCAAAAATAACCTTCTTGGAATACCACTTCTTTGGTAGAGCTCAATGGATTATTTCAATCATCACTTCATTCTTCATTGTTTTTCTAACAGAACACAAGTTGTTCAAAATCATAGTAAAGATGTTATACATCTCAATAAAAATTTCATGATAAAATATCTTAAACTCTTAGAATTATACAATATAAATGTTACAACTTTTATTTTATGATTTTTTTCAAATAAATTTATCTTCTTCGAAAGTTTGTGTTACATGAAAAACTGAGTTTAAAACAACTACGATGTGCTATTAAAATATTATTATTTAAGGTTAAAATTATAAAATAACCATTAAATTAATATGTATGAATATGAATAACTAAATTATGAATATTATATGTTTTATAAATGTATAAATAAATTCATTGTATATCAATTTAATAAAAATAAAAATAGAAAATATTTGAAAGTAAAAAATATATTGTTTTCATGAAAAAAACTATTTTTATGTGCGTAATGTGTTTTTATATTAATAAAATAAATAAATAATTATTTCTGAATTATTTTATTAAAATTTATATATTATATATTCAATCAAATTTTTTATCATTCATCTGATATTTTTTTCTAAGCATGGGATAATAATAAACCCAGTTTTATGCTTAAAAACTATTTTTCTCAAAAAAAGTGGTTTCATCGCACACTTATTTTAAAATTAATTTTTTACATGTCTATAAATTTTATTTCAAAAAATAAAATTATTTTTTGAAATAAAAATGTCAAAATTATCTTAGGGTGAATTTTTCAAAATTTGCTGAAAAGATTAACTTTACGATGAATATTTAAAAATACTGATTTTTATTGGTTACTTATTTTTCATTTAAAGAATTTAAAATAATAAATTTTATTTTAAAAGTAAAATTAGTTCAATTTTATTTTTATTAATACAATTTATATCATTGGAGTTTATTTCATATTGAATTTTTTTTATAAAAACATTTTTTAATTAAGAAAAAATTTCCTTTGAAAACTATATTTTCATCACACTTACTGGTTTAGTTTTAAATTAAATAATCAAACTTTTTTTAATTGAATTTGGTAAATTTTATTGAATATTTTTAGTTATAATAATTTATTTTAGTTATTAATTTAAAAAAATCATAATTAATAGTGAAAATAGTAAAAATTTAATTACAATAATTAATGTTAAAAATGGGTTTTTGCATGTTACATAAACTCGTGCTAAAATTAATTTTCCACACAAATTAGAATTTTATTTTTATAAATTGGATTTCATATTTATAATCAGTGGTTCAAAATTATCTAATAGTTCCCATTTATATTTGGTATTAAATGATAAATTACCTAGGTAAATTAATAAAAACTAGTTACCATGGTGAAAATTAAAATGGTAAAATTAAGTAAACTTAAAGAATAAGGGAATATCATGTATAAAATATTCATATTTTTTTTGGTGGAGGTGTTTCTATACCTTAAATTCCCTCAAATATATTATTTATCAATTTTGTAGGCACATGGGTAGAGAGTGATTTCCCATTATTAAATAATTTTGGATATTTACAAAAAAATGTCACTCCTTCCCGATTATAAAATCGTACATACTACCCTAACATCTTCACACATATTATTCCATTTGGATCAAAAAACCATGAAAAAATATCTCCCCAACATCCTTATACACTATTTATATATTATTTTATTCTAAAAATACCAACCAATTAGTCTTTAATAAGATATCCAAAGGATGTTTTTCTAAGAAAATGTAATTTTCTTCACTAAACTCTTTCCTTTTTTTACTTCTTACCACCCTAATTCATGTATTAATAATTAAAATATAATAAAACCATTAAATAACATATACTAATATTTTATTATGTTTATGTCATAACCTATATCTATCTCATCTTCTATCAAATGGGAAACAAACCCGTTAAACATGTGTATAAAAATGTCAAACTAATGTAATTCGTTTTCCATTACCATATATCAAGGATAGATATAATGACGGATTTAATGTATTTTTATAATATTTATTAAATAATTATACTTATGTGACTATAATATCACATCTACCTTTTTACCTTTAAATCTATTGGGAAACTATAACATCGCGAGTGCGTTTGTGTGGACTGTTGCCTCCATGATGCGATGTGACTCATTTTTCATTTAAATTTTACAAGGATGGTAATAAGGATATATTTAATGAATATATATGATATAAAAATGATTCTATGAAAGTGAATTCATTTTTATCTATATTTTATGTTAGGAATAAGCTGAAGAGGAAGGTGATTGTTTTCAAATGTTTTCTTTTGTTGTCAAGAAAAGTTTCTAAAGAAATAAAACCACCTCACTTTTTATTTGGTGAAAATTGTATTGATGGTTATTTTCAAAAGAATTGGACTCAATTTGTCCATAGTAATGAGAAAATTTTGTTTGGAAGTAATGGTTCTGATCAGAATAACCTTGGGTCCAGAATAAAAGAGAAAGTATCTCACTGGATGTAAATGGTCATCAGATTCACTTTGAATTTGGTGTGAAATAATTAGTTGTTTTTATGGAGAATCAGAGTCTCTATGACTATTAAAAAATAAATTTGATTATGCTTTACTTATTCATATTTCACATAAATCATATGTTGAGTGAATAACTTATGATGCAAGCTTGATGGAAGAAAAAGGAAAAGATGTTTTGAAAATCATACCTAGATTTATCATATTCGGATGGAAGAGAAGAAAGATATGATGTTGATTAAAAAGGAATTGTACTCATGACAATTGGATTTGGGCTAAAAAAGAAATAATGTGATGAAGATCGTACTTAGAAAAGATCTTATACAGGAAAATCATAATTAGAATTATTTGTACTCAGTCTTAAAAAAAGATTTTACCCAGAATGGTTGTATCTAGAATGATCATACTCATAAAAATTGTACTCTGGAAAATTGTAATCAAGGTGAGTTGGAAAGAAATCTGGTTGGTAAAGTTGAAAGTTGTTGGCATCGGTCCATTGTATTCGGAATTCCATCATACTCAGGTATAATTGTTTTTCAAGAAAAGACTTATGGAAATGGAATTTAGTTGAAGCCAATGAAAATCACAATGACAAAGACTAATCAACAATGTAGTCAACCATTTGATATGGTTGAATGATTTGAAAAAGGAAGAGATTGATTAACTCTGATTTGTTTCCAAATTTCTTCATCAATTGGTTTAAGAGTTGAATTACTTTGTTTCCTCTTCAAGTTAATGTTCAATTGGGTCAAGATAAGAAGAGAAGAAGAAGTTTTTCATCTCAACTGGGTTAAGAGAAAAAGTGAATCAGTGAAATTAAAAAGAATGATTGTATTCAGCATTAAAAAGTGGTATCCATTTATTCATACATTTATGCTCAATTGAAACAAAGATTTGTATTGAAGAAATTAAATTCAGAAAATCAGACTCATAAATTGAAATCGGACTGTAAATTGAAGTAAAATTCTAAAGAAGAAGTGAAGATTGTAGAAGAATCAAGAATATTTGAGAAGCATTGACAATGTAAAAATACACCTAAGATTTTAGGGTAAATTGAGATTAGGGTGAATTTGATTAAGATAGAAATTTTTTGGGATTCCTACCAAATCCACTTGAGGGTAACCTATAAAAGGATTACTTTTTACTTTCTAACTGATGATATACTATTCACTACAAAAGAGAGAGAATCTCCAAGTTTTGAGAGAAAAGAAGAATTTTCCATATTCACTTGTGTTGAATAAGTTTTGACATATAAGTTAAAGAGAAGATACAAGATTGAAATGTTGTAATAAGTTGTTCATCATACTCAGTGATGATCATACTCAGTTTATTACCATATTCAGCTTGTTAATCATATTCGGTAGATTATCATAGCGGGATGGATAATCAGATTCAGGATTTTGGTAGTGAGATTTCTGGACTGAGGAAGAACCATACAGAGAGAATCCTACTGAGTTTTTCATAATCAAAATTGAATTGGTGTCGATTCATCTCTATTCTATTCTGTCAAATTCATATTTTTCATACTGGGGAGAATCGTATCAAGAAGTATCATACTGAGAGGATTCATGTCAGGAAGAATCGTACTCGATGGAACCAGGCTAGAAAAAATGGACTGAGAAAATAAGAATTGGTTTTTCCTTAACAAAGTCCAAGAATTTCTTACCATCTATTGGGTAAGAAATTGAAGAAGTGTTTTCAACTCTATAAATTTGTGAAATTAAAAAGAATCAAAGGTAACATGTGTTTTTACCTAAATTTTGTATTACCCTATTTTTTGTAAGAGGGTGGAAATGTACTTTTGGATTGTCTTCAAAGTACTACATGATTGAAAGGGTATATTATACTCATTTTAATCCAAGGATTGTTTTCTAGTGGATTTTGTGGTATTGGATCATTTCTATACCATACCATGGATGTAGCTATTCTTATTGAATAGTTAACCTTCTAAATACTTTTTTTCTTGTGGATTTGTGTTTGAATTGTTTTTCAGTAGGAAATATAATCCTTAATAGGAGGCGAATGTTGTTTTAATTTAAAAGAAACATAAAAGAAAATGTATCATTGATTCACCCCTCCCCCTCTATGTGATACAATTACTCTGACTAGGAACTTACAAGTGGTATCAGAGCGAAGGTTCCATTTTCTTATTCTTTTCTGATGGATAATTTTAATTGTGTGAATAGTAAAGTTATTTTGGTTTTTTATGGAAGGAATTATCATATCTCGAAAGATAGGATGTTGCCTTATCTTGTGTCTATTGGATACTATGTTCTTGAAGCTGCAACATATGGGTTTCCTCCTATTTATTTTAAAACTACTCTTACATATGTTGATAAGAAGAATCTATATAATGATGGAAGGGCCAAGAATGCTATATTATCGTCACTTTATAAAAGTGAATTCCTAAGGGTGAAAGGTGTTTCCAAAACCAAAGTTATATGGTATAAATTGAAAAACAAAAAACTAACAATAATAAAAAAGTATGAATACTAAAAAAAAGTAAAGAAAGAAAAACTTCAAATCTAGAGATTGAAGTATGAATACTTGAATATGGGTGAGTAAAAATCTGTTAGAGACTTCTTTACTAGGGTAAATGACATTTTGAGTACATTTAAATGTCTTGGTGAAAAGTTAGATGGTTCTGCAGTTGTTGAAAAGATTTTGAAAATCCTTCATGACAAGTTTGATGAAAATGTTTCTTTATTGGAAGACAGAGATCCTAAAACATTATCTCTTTATGATTAGTATATCACTCTCATCACAAATTAAGTGAGAAGGGAGAAATATATGACGATCAAAACAAAAGTTGATAGAGAAATGTATTTCAAGGATTCTAAGAGAGAAAATTCAAGGAATATTCTTATTGAAGATGAAGCTAGTGAATCTGTCTCTGAAAATAAGATACGTAAAAATCTTGATGATATTTTATACTTATTTTCTAAAAATGTAAAAATAGGTACATGGAAATACAAAGGGAAAATTCTCTTGAATTGTTTTTAATGTAGAGGCATTGGTTAGTTTATTTCCAATTGTCCTTGAATAAATAAATAAGAGGATAGTGATGAATAATAAAGAAATCCAAGAATATCGTGGAAGAAATAGGGTGACAAATGAAAATTTTATTCCATAAAAAAGATAAGAAATTATTCAATTCCAAAATAAGAATCTTATTATCTAAAGGTGAAGAAGAA
The DNA here is from genome assembly GCA_963277665.1 of Viscum album. Lineage (NCBI taxonomy): Eukaryota > Viridiplantae > Streptophyta > Magnoliopsida > Santalales > Viscaceae > Viscum > Viscum album. The sequence continues at coordinate 450,640,871 of OY728160.1, forward strand.
GAAGGTAGTGATACTGAATCCAAAATATTTGTTGAGTATGGTATTGAGAATACTTTTATTGAAATAGTGAATGGTGAAGAATTTGGAAGTAGCAGTTCTGAATAATAAGAAACTCAACTTGAAATTCATTTGAAAGAAGAATTGAAAGAATGTCTGAGAAAGATTAGAAGTCTTGAAAAGAAAAACAAAAAATTGAAATATGAATGTTCCTCAATAAGAAATCAAGAATGTTTTTCTGATTATAAAATTATGCTGGTCAAAGATATTGATGATTTGAATAAATCTCTTGAAGAAGAAAAGAATCATTATGATCATCTAGAGGAGAAGATGAAGGAAAAAAAGAGTTGGAACTTTTCCAATAAAAACTTTCTAAAAATGAATTGAGAAATACAAGTTTCCAAAACTCTATCACTGAATTTAGTGAAAGATATCAAAATGAGAAACCTAAGAAGGATCAAAAAAATTTACCTTCAAAGGCTGAAAATAAAGATGTAATTGTATCTAAAAATAATAAATCTGGGAAAGTTATGTATATGGAAAAGATTGAAAAAGTGAAGAATTTAGAAGATACAAAACATATTGAGTCTGAAAATGTTTTATCTGAATTCAAAAAAGTTTCAACCACTTCTGATTATATTAATTTTGAAAATAATAAGAAGAATCTGATTGATAATTTAAAGGTTTATGGGTTATAAAATAAGGAAAAAAAAAATTTTGAGAAATGTATTCATAATTCCAACCAATATGAAATTTTTAGAGGCAAATAATAATTCTATGGTTATTGCTGGTATTATGGAGGATTTGGAAATATGGAAAATATTTATTGGTTTAAAACAACCCCTGAAGCTGATTCATTCTAATATCTATGGACTAATTAGAAAATAGTCAACAAATGGGGATAAGTACTTCATCACTTTCATTGATGATTTTACTCTCATTACTTGTGTTTTATTTATGTAACATAGTTCAGATGCTTTGAAAATGTTTAAAAGTTTCATAAGGAAATCTAAGAAATAATTTGAGTATTCGGTGAAGAAGTTGGTAACAAACAATTATGGTGAATACCGAAGTGAAGACTTCAAAATTTATCTTGAGAAGCATGGAATTCGTCATGAGTATAGTTCCTCATACACTCCTCAAAAAAATGGGTTTGTTGAAAGAAAGAATAGAAGTTTTATAGAAATGGAACTATGTTACTTGAACATGGTATTTCTCATTACATTTAGAGGCAATCCATGAGTACTGCTATTTATTTCTAGAACCATTGTTTCTATAGGCCTAAATCGGATATAAATCTATATGAATTTTTTTATGGATAAACTCCTTGTTTAAAACACTTAAGATTTTTGGTATTCCTTGTATTATAAAGAAGAAAGGTGGAAACTATGGAAAGTTTGAACAGAAAGGTAAAGATGGAATCTTTCTTGACTATGCTCTAGAAGGAAAAGGATATAGATTTTTCAACAAATAAATTGGAATAATTTTTGATTCAGTTGATGTGAAATTGATTGAAAAGGAAGAGGAAGATAAACATACTCAGATAGATGAGAAATATGATCAATATTGCTTTTAAAATAATTTTTATAAGGATATAGATCAGTTTATTTCTAATTAAGAAGAAGAATCAGGCTCAGCTATTTATAGTGAAGAGGAATATACTCAAAAACCTCATCCAAGGTTGAGGAAGCAAGTGGAATCTCATAATATAATTGGTGATCAACATCATAAGGTTCAAATAAGAAGAACAAAAAATGATATTACATGTACTTTTTTATATTCAAAAGTGGAGTCGAATGATGTGAAAAAAGCTTTTGAGCATCTGGAATGGGTTCATTCCATGAATAAAGAGTTGGATCAAATTGAAAATAATGATACATGGGAACTCATACCCAAGACAGAAAACAAAAACATTATTTGTACAAATTGGGTTTTCCTAAACAAGTTGAATGAAGAAGGTGTAGTGATAAGAAACAAAGTAATATTTGTGTGCAAAGGGTATTCACAAATTAAAGGTATTTATTTTTATGAAACATTTTCTCTGGTGGAAATAATTAAAATAATCAGAATATTTATTGTTATTGCTGCACAATGAGGTTACAAAATCATTTAAATGGATGTTAAATCTACATTTTTAAATGGTGATCTTGATGAGGAAGTTTATATCGAACACACTTGTGGATTTGTTGTTGTAAAATATGAAAGTTATGTGTGTAGATTGAAAAAGGATTTGTATGGCCTAAAACAAGCTCCAAGGGAATGGTATTCCAAATTGGATACATGCTTAAGGAATATGAATTTAAAGAAAGGAATAGTTGATAACAATCTCTATATCATCAAAAGTAAAGATTATTCCCTCACTATGATTGTTTATGTTGATTACATTATCTTTGTTGGGAATAATGAAATAAGTTATTAAAGATTTGTAGAAGAAATGAAAAAGGTTTTTGAAATGTTCTTTCTGGGGGAAATGAAATAATTTCTTGGGTTAAAAATACAACAAAGGAAGTAATATATTTTTCTTTCTCAAGAAAAGTATTCTAAGGAACTTCTTAAGAGGTTCAGCATAGAAAAATAAAAACCTGTTTCCACACCAATATCAATAGGAACAAATTTTTCTAAAGATGGATAAGGAGGATCAAAAATAATTTCAAAAGTTAATTAGAAGTTTTTTGTATTTTACTGACTCAAGACCCAACATTGTTTATATTATTACCTTATGTACAAGATTTCACAGTGCTCTAAAATAATCACATTTACTTGCTAGAAAACAAATTCTCAGATACATCAAAGGCAAAAAAGAATTCAGAATCGAGTGTGGAAACTCAGATATTATTGAATTTTTTGGGTAATTATATGCCTATTGGGTAGGAAATGTTGATGATAGAAGATCCACATATGGTGGAGTATTCTTTCTGGGAAATAATTGTGTTAGTTAGCATTCAAAGAAATTAAATTTAGTAAATCTTAATATGGATGAATCTGATTATGTTTCTTACACTCAAGACACTACTCAACTTATGTAGATGAAAACTCAATTAGAATATTTACTTATTTAATTGAATTTACCCTTTATCTTGGGCTATGATAATCAAAGTCAAATCAATCTCACTAGGAATCCAATTCAAAATTATTGTTCAAATCATATTGATATCAAATATCATTTTATCAAAGAGAATGTGGAAAAGAATGAATTGAATCTGGAATATGTTGCAACATCAAAACAATTTGTTTATATTTTCACAAAACCTTTACCAAAGTAATCATTCTCTAAATTGCGGTTGAACATGGGTGTCTGATAGCACTGCAATTCACTGTTTCATTTTCACCCTTTCACCATTGTGCTAAACTAATTTTGTATTGAAAATTATAAAAAAAATAACAAATTTCACTTAATTTTTTATTCAATTATTTTGTGTTTATTATTATTAAAAAGTAAATGATACTTTTTTGATAATTTCATTGAAGTTGGAGGTGATTTGTAGGGCCCATGATGATGTCCAAGAAAAATGGGTCAAACTGCATAGGATTCATGCACACCAGTGGACTCAACCACAGACTTCTATTAAACTGCACATTTAAATGTGATAAAATGTTTCGGGATAGTCTTGAATTCAATGGGATACATTTCATATGAATAAACTCAAAGATAATTCGATCATATGGTGGCCCATCCAGACTCATCTATCCAGCACACCGAATCTGCACGAAGTCAAAAGTGGTGTGTGGTGTTCTGTCAATATCTCAAGATCTGATTTCCCAAATGAAGTCAAAATTTTGGTGGAGATAGTCAAGAGGTTGGGATATAACTTTTTTATTTTTTTCAAAAGTGAGATAATATTGTATGGACATCTAAATCCATGAACCAAGTGGTTTCTCAAAATCAGGATGCTCAAAACCACCTTCCAATTTTCATATAAAATGGAACATTGGGCTCCCCATTTGGAAGTTCAGAAAAGAGAGTGAAGTGCTTAAAAATTGAAGTTACAGAGGATTCCTTTCATTACCTTGAAGGTTTTGTAGCTCCCTATCCTCATAGGGGGTCAAGAATGAAGAAGTTGAGGCACCCGAGCTTCCTCCTCCTCTCGATGTCGGGCTAAAGAGTGGGTGTTCGTTGTGAGGGATCTACACACATGTCAAGGGAGTTTTGACGCATATATTAGCTACTTTTTTGGATTAATTTGGGTTTTTAAACATTTCATTCCACGTACCTTACATGATTTCATATTTGAATTCTTGTTTTGATACATGTGAATGTTATACTATTAATTTCTAACCGATCGGTGTGAGGTTTTGAATGTGTGACTTGTGTTGTTCTGATTGGATAGCACAAGAATAATTTTCATACCCACCTTCTTGAGATTTTAATATACTTTTAAAGCTCTTATTCCATGCATAAGTGTTGGACCTTGACAATACAATTGTTACGTCAAGGTTTGGTTCTTTAAGCATTGAAATAAAATTTTAAGAATTAATTGGGATTCCAATTAATTTCAAACAAATAATTACTCCAAACCTAAATGAATCTCTATAAACAATGAACTTGAAATGTGTGTAGTGAAATCAAAAATAACCCTTGGTCTCATATTTTTCAAAATCCACTTGGTTTTTAAACTATTAAACTCTTTAAGTTATTTTCTTAAAATTGTTTTCAAAATCACCCCCCTCTTTTAGTAATATTTATTAAAAATATACACTATAAGCTACCAATGCTCCTTGAGAGATGAACTAAGGGTCTGTCCTAGACTATAAATCAACCTTAAAATCATAATCAATTTGGCGTTTCCTGACAACGCATTCAGTTTCCAACCTCTTTCTCATCAAAGTTTAGGTATGTGTTTCTGTCCCCCCTCTCATCTAACCTTTTGATTGTTTTTTCAAGGGGAATAATTGTTTTCATAAATTAATTTATTTAATGTAAAAGAGAGAGAGTTGTGGGTAAGCTGTTAATTAAGAATTGTTTTGTAAATGAACTATTATAACTATTTGTTTGAGTGGTTGTAGGAAAATAAACTGCTTTGTATTACAGGGAGGATGAAGAAGATACGAGGAAGGAAAAAAGAAAAAGGATGTCATCATCACTAAATTTGTACAAAATAGTTTTTTATCAATGACTCTTGTTTTCTATAATGAGTTAGCTCACATTGGTTTATAATTATTGATAAGTAATCCAATGCTTGAGGATACAAAGTTCATTGATTTATGAAGCTTGGTTGAAAAAAAAATCCAAAGGGGGAGATTGTTAGGACCAAACTAAAGAAGGTGTTTGTTTTTGAATGTTTCCTTTTTTTCAAGAAAATTTTTTAGAGAAATAAAATCAGATAACTTTTTATTTGGTGAAAATTGTATAGATGATTTTTTTCAAAAGAATCAGACTCACTTTGTCCATCATAGTGAGAAACGAATGTTTGGAAGTAATGGTTCTGATTGGAATCACCTCAGGTATGGAATGAAATTGAAATTATCTTATATGAATTAAATGGTCATCAGATTCATATTGAATTTAGTGTGAAAGAAGTGGTTGTTTTCATGGATAATCAAAGTCTCTATAACTAAGATAAAAAAAGTGATGATGCTTTTCTAAATAATATTTCACATAAATCATAAGTTGAGTGAAGAACTTGTGATGCAATATTAATAGAAGAAAAAGGAAAAGTTGTTTTGAAAATCATACCCTGATTTATCGTATCTGGGTGTAAGATACGAAAGATATATTGCCGATTGAAAAGGAATTGCAATCATGAAAATCATATTCAGGCTGAAAAAGAAATAAGGTGCTGAATATCATACTAAGAAAAGATCATATCTAGGAAAATTGTAATCAGAATGATCATACCTAGAAAAATCATACTTGGTCTCAGGAATAAAAATATCATACCCAGAATGATAGTAATTATAAAAATCATACTCTAGAAAAATATTACTCAGGATGAGTTGGAAAGAAAGTTGGTTAGTGAAGTTGAAAGTTATTGGCATCGGTCCATTGTATTTGGAATTCCATCATACTCATGAAGAATTGTTTTTTCAAACAAATACCGATGGACATGTAATTGAGCAGAATCCGATGAAAATTTTAATGAAAAATAATGATCAACAATGTAGTTAACCATTTGAGATGGTTGAATTATTTGCTTATGGAAGAGATAGATGAACTCAGATTTGTTTCCAAATGTCTTCATCAAGTGGGTCAAGATTTGAATTACATTATTTCCTCTTAAAGTGAATGTTCAAGTTGGTAAAGAGAAAAGGATAAGAAGAATTTTTGTATCTCAATTTGGTAAAGAGAAAAAGTGAATAAGTGAAGGAGTTTATTGGATGTGCTATCAAGGGGGATCTCGAAATTCAAAAGAATGATTTTATTCAACATTCAAAAGTGGTCTCTATTTCTTCATAAATTTACATTCAATTGATACAGAGATTTTTATTAAAGAAATCAGATTCAAACAATCGAACACATAAATTTAAATAGGATTAGAAATTCAAGTAAAATTTTGAAGAAGAAGTGAAGATTGTAAAAGAATCAAGAAGCTTCAAGAAGATTTGACAAAGTTAAAATACACTCGAGATTTTAGGGGAAATTGAGATTAGGGTGAATTTGATTAAAGGGGAAAGTTTTTGGAATTCCCACAAAATCCACTTGCGGGTCACCTATAAAAGTAGAAGTACTATGTACTTTCGGACTAATGATGTACTGTTCACTAAAGAAGAGAGAGAAGCTCTAAGTTTTTAGAGAGAAGAAGTTTCCATATTCACTTGTGTTGAAGAAATTTTGATGAATAAGTAATAGAGAAGTTAAAATATCACAACATTTTATTCAACTGGTCATCATACTCAGTTATTATTGTACTCAACTAATTACCATATTCGGATTATCAATCATATTCAGTTGATCATCATATCGGGCTGGACAATCAGATTCGGGATTTTCGTAATAAGATTTCTGAACTGAGGAAGAATCATACAGGTAGAATCATACTGAATTTTTCATAATCAGAATTGAAGTGGTGTCAATTTAGCTCTACCATATTTTTTCAAAGTCAAATTTTTCGTATTGGGGAGAATTGTACTAGGAGGTATCATACCTAGAAGAATCATATCAGGAAGAATCATACTCGGTGGAATCGGACTGGGAAAAATAGACTAAGAAAATCAGACTTGGTTTTTCCTTAACAAAGTCCAAGAAGTTCTTACCATCTTTTGGTTAAGAAATTTAAGAATTGTTTTCAACTGAATACATTTTTGAAACTAAAAATAAGCACATGTTACATGTGTTGTTACACAAAATTTGTATTCCCCTATTTGTGCTTAGAGGCTACACACATACTTTTGGATTGTCTTAAAAGTACCACATGAGTGAAAGGGTATATCCTACTCACTGTAATCCAAGGATTTTTTTTCTAGTATATTTTTTGGTATTAGATCATTTTCATACCATACCAAGGACATAAGCATTCTTATTGAATAATGAACCTTATAAATACTTGTGTTCCTATGGATGTGTGTTTGAATTGGTTTTTAGTAGGGAATATAATCTTTAACGGGAGGTGAAGGTTGTTTCAATTAAAAAGAAACATTAGAGAAAAGGTATCACTGATTCACCCCTTCCCCCTCTCAGTGATACAATTACTCTGATTGGGCACTTACATTTTATTCTATCTATTAAGAAAATGGAAATGGTTTTCATGAGTACGTACGACCTACCATCTCCATGAATACTAAAATCCATTTATAATCCATAACCTTTATGAATGACTCTAAAGATGTATATAATTAATATATATGACATTTATATAATGATTCAAATTCTGTATATGATGTGACCATAATAAAAGTACAAGTATCAAAACTACTGAACTAAAACATACATGAAAAAATAAGCAGTTATCACCCGAAATAATTTTTTACATAAAGAATTGTTAATAAAAGGGTGATAAAAGGTTATATTTAAATCATGTTTGGAATGATATATATGAGTATGGTTCTATAATATATTTATAATAAAAACTTATTTATTATACATTAGGTTCAAATGTGTACAAAGAAGTTAACACTTGAGGTAAGAGATTTTCATCTCACTTTTATTTCTATGGAACATATGCCATATTCACAGCCTATTTATTTTGTGTGGTGTATATACTACGCATGAATTTATTTTATGATGATTATTTTAAAAATTATGAGTTTTTAAACATCTATAAAAGATTTTTTTTCTTTCTTTGGGATTATGATTCAAAAGTTACCAAAGTGGTAAAGGTCTTATGCTACATTGTTCATTGAGATTTTTTATGATTATATTTTTAATGATGAAATCTTATGATATAAATCATGAATTTTCTTCTCATATTATTATTTATATAGAATGAATGTTTCCTTTTCATTTTACTCTTTTTAATAACTCAAGATACTAAAAGGATATTTTTACAAAAAAATGACTTTAATTATCTCTTTGGTCAAAATAATTTATATTCCATCTATATGTTTTATAAAACTATTTTAAAGAATGTTTTTACTATTCTCTAATGATTTTTCAAAGTCATTTTTACCCATGTTTTAATTTTTTAAAGAAATATTTAAAAGGAATTTTCTTATCATTTTCCAAAAGAGGATTTTTTTACTTTTTACCAAAAAAGTGAAAGGAATCTTTATTTTAAATTACATGAAATGAATTGAAATTTCTATCATCATGACCACTTAATTATTTGAACCTTACTTTATAAATTTTGAAGTTTATTTTCAAAGAAATTTTTTTTCTAAATATTTAGGAAATTTTTATATTTTAACAATTGATTTTCCAAGTGGGAATTTTATTTTCTTCAGGAATGTTTTTAAAGATATTTTTATGGTAATTTTATTCATCAACGAAAACAAACTTTAGTGTGGATTATTTTTTACTAGAGATATAATCCAATGAAACCATCCTTTTTATTTCACTAGATGTTTTATGATTATAATGATGATATTTTTATGAAACCCATTCATTTTCCATGGGTTATGCTATGATGGATTGATGAAATTTTTATGAAACCTAATTTCTTGTCATGGGTTATGATATGATAATATGTTGAATGTTTAATGATTTTATGATACATAGATGTCTAGTTTTAATTATGTGATGGGTGGGGTTGAAATTGTATATCCCTCTAATTTATTGGTTAAAGTATTATATCTCATGAGATAATTATGGGAAACAAGTCAATGTTCTTGATCCACTATGAGAAATAAGTTAATGTTCTTGATCCACTATGGGAAACAAGTCGATTTTATTGATCCATTATTGGAAATAATTTGATGTTCTTGATCCACTATGGGAAACAAGTCCATTCCATTTTTTTATTTTATTGAATAATCCACTTTTAAGGAAAAGTGGAAACCTACAGAAAAGCCACAAAATACACATTACATATTTCAAAATTCAAATTATCAAACAAAACCATCCACATCGTGCCACAATCCTTCATAACACCCTAATTCAAAATTGAAAAAAGATCCATTTTCACCGCTTCGCTATGTGCACCATGACACATCACCTATTTCAGGTTTCAAAATATTGACCATCATTACTCTTCAAGCCAACCGATGCACGATCAAACCCTAATCGAAACTAGCTCGTCAGAAACCAACATGCCGGAAACCAGCGCGAACACCGGAAGCACGCACATCGCCGTCACAAACCACCATAGAGACACCGTCGTAGACCACCGAAGTCACAATTTGAATCATACCGAAAACAACCTGATCAAGCATCAAAAACAAGATAGAAACTTCACTAAGAAGGAAGAAAACACCCAATGAAACAGAAAATACAAAAACTTCATTGCAAGAAGACGATTCCTTGCACAGAACCATCATCAAAGTGACTCGCGCTTGGAGTGCCCACATCCGCCGAACCACACACCAAAAACCACTTCATTACCACTGCACCCAGTCCGCCTTAGAGAGGTGCAAAGGATCGAGAGATCAGAGTAGGGAAAGGGTGTCTGAGGGCTCCATATGCGCATCGTCGATGAGGCCGAAAAATCAGATCCAACAAAACAAAACAAGTCAATTTTATTGATCCATTATGGGAAAAAAGTAAATTTACTTCATCCAATATGGGAAACATGCGTTGATGCCTAATCCATTATGATTTTACAGTCTTGAAAGTTAACCTTGAAATATGAAATGGTTTCTATACTTATGATGGTGCCACACTTTTATGACATGAAATTATGTTTCATGATTGATTTATGATGATTTCTCACACACTACTACAAAATAGTCCTTTAACAACATTGGCCTTTATCACTGCTAGAAAAAAACGGGGACAAAGGTACCCTTTATTAGTGCTAAAATAAGCACTCATAAAAGATACCTTATATTAGTGTTTTTTTTCTAGCACTGATAAAAGGCACCCTTTATCAGCGCATTTTTTAGCATTGATAAAAGACAACCTTTATCAGTGCATTTTTTATCACTGACAAATGGTGTCTTTTATCAACACTTTATGTTTAGCGCTGATAAAGGACACCCTTTATCAGTGCTTTATTTTTAGCACCCACAAAGGAATCCTTTATCGGCACAGATAAAAGTATGAATAAAATGAAATAATGAAATAAATAACAAATAAAAATGATTTTATTAAAATAATATTAAACTTTTTATTAATTAAATAATTATTGATATAAATAAATAAATTGAATATACTATATATAAATTATAAATAGTATTTATTAAATATATAGATATATGTAAAATAAAAAAATAAACAAATAAAAATTAAAAATAAGTAAATTGAGAAAAATATTAAACATTTTATAAATTAAATCATTATTGATAATGTTAATAAAAAGTATATATTAAATATATATATATATATGAAGGTTTATAAATATGATTTATATAATAAAAAATATTATTTATACTTTACATTAAATAGTAATATATTTAGTGAATAATGGTTTATAATTAAAAATTAATATGAATTAAAAATACTGACTAATTGCATCACGTAATAGATATAATTGAATATTGTTTTATTTTTCAATTTAACATAGATCAAACGTATCATATTGATTTTACATATACGTAATTAATGCATTTTTTATACATATACGCACACACACAAATATATTTTTTGGGAATTTAATCAACTTATATTATTTATTTACTATGTATTAATATTTTCAATATTTATTCATCTTTATTTCAATATATATACATTCTTTTAATGATTTATATTAATCAAACTTATCCAAATTTTCAATATTGTACTCATTTTTAATTAATCAATTTTACTCATTTTTAACATGAATGCACTTAAGATTAAATATTCATTAATAATGTTAAAAATAAATTTTGCACATGAGATCCTCAACCTAGTTGGTGAGGACTCTTCAATTTCATCCACAAGACCAAGGTTCAAATTCGGGCAGAGGCATATTTTTGGGGTTAGTGCAGCAGTACTATAGCAAGTGATATAGAAGGTATTATAGCAGCTACTGCAGTAGCCGGAACTATTCACCTTTGAGCCACCTGTTTAAGCCTGGAGTCCTTAAGGCCTTCAAGGAAACTAGAACTTCGAGTCAGTAAAGCTTTCGGGCCACCTTCAGGCCTTCGATCCACCTTAAGGCCTTCAGGTTTAACATCTTATAATTTCCATGTATTATTTTTAAATATTATATGAAATTATTTCAAGATTAGACGCTAAGACGGCGTGCGATTTCGAGGCCCGGTGTTCCCGGAACGATTGTTTGAAAAATGTTAAACTTTAAATAGCATTTCCATGAGTTTTTTTCCTGAAAAAGTGGAATATCTTCCAAACATGTTCCTAGATTAGAAATCTGAGATCCCTATTGGGTTCAGAGAAATGATTTTACCTTAGGCGGGGCCTAATATTGGCCAGCACGGGTCGGCCGTGAAAATTAGTTTTTGTACGTATTGATAATAAAATATTTTATTTCTATAAAGTGACTCATTTTATTTTTATTATAATTTTTTAGGAATCTAGGGTCATCACCATAACCCTATAATTCCTCTTATAATTAGAAAGTAAACCCTCTTGAAAAACGGTGATGACGGATCGAGCGGATCGTGGATTGTTGCACTAGTAGAATTTGAGGATCTCGTAGACAATGGAAACGCAATCGTTCTTCATCAAGATTGATCCAAACTTGAGGTAGGGCATCTGTTTTAGTTTTATTCCTTCCCCGTTCTTTATCTCTTATGATGAACGTGAATCAATCGATGAATGGATTGATTCATGGGTCGTGTGTATTGTGAGAATTGAGATTTTCTTTGCGGGTTGATTATCGGGGTTGATCTTTGTTAGAGATTTGAATTGTTTCTTCTTCATTCTTCATTCTAACATGAACGAATCGAGTCTGACATGAACAAGGACAATATATGTTCGTTGGTAATTCTTGTGCATTTATCTCTCTCCCCTAATTTTTATTGTGTTTTTTGTTCTTCTCAGGATATGAACATAGGATTATTGCGCCTTCGATTCATGGTGCAATGATCCGAGATCGAATATCCAACATCAGGACAACCTACCAGAGGAGCGACGACAACAGCGACAGATAGATCAAGGAAATTTGGGAGGTATCTTTGTGTGAGTGATTTTTTTTTGGGATGAATCATGAAGTTTATCTGAGCATAGGGTGATGAAGAATGTGGCCCGAGGATCACAGACATTCCTTAGTTTCAAAAAATGGAGAACCGAAGCATGACCAATGGCCCATGGAAGGTATGGTGTCGTCAACCGGCACAGGCAGCGAAGGCCTCTAGTGCACAGCAAAAATTCATGTTGGCATTGTGTGGAAGGTTAGTCGGCTGTGTGAAATGCGGCTTGACTGCGTTTGGTGGCCCGCAGCGGTAGTAGGTCGCAGGGGAGGCGAACATAGTGGTTTGACCGTGTTGAACACGATGGTGCCATGTTGGCTAGGGGAGAATGTGGTCGGGTGGACCGTGTGTGGCACAACAGGCTAGCCCGCCTGCGAGTGGGCTGGACAAGGGAGTCAGGCCGCTCCAGCGGCCCAACAGGCTAGGCCGGTTCGGGTCAGTCGGACCGGGTGGGGTTGACCGGTAGGTCAGACTGGACCCGAGTCATACCTTTTCACTAAAACAGCAATAACTTTCAAATCATGTGTCCATTTTGATGAGATTTTTGTGACATTGGGACCCTTGCGATGAGACGGTTCTTTTTGAATACTCTAAGTGAGTTTTTGTGGAAGTTGGCATGCAACCTTTTTAGCTTGAAGAGTGAGTTCTCCCTGAATGAGCATACTGTGAACAGAATCTTGTGGCTGGCTATGACCTTGAGACTACGTGACTTATTGGGACTGAGTGTATCATTAGGACTGAGTGTCTCGTCAGGACTGAGTGTCTCATCGGTTTTGATTGTCTCATTAGGACTGTGTGTCTCATCGGGACTATGTGTCTTATCAATATTGGGTGTTTTGGATTACGTCAGATGATCCTTCTTTGCGTACTATAGACCTATACCTATGTGGGCTAACTATGTATCTTCTTAGTGGTATACTTCATGTATTTTTTAGTGGTATACTTTGTGTATTTCTTCATGTTATACTTCATGTATTTCTTAGTGGCATACTTCATGTATTTCTTAGTGGCATACTTCGTATATTTCCTTATGGTATACTTCGCAAATTTCTTAGTGGCATTCTTTGTGTATTTATCCATAGTATACTTCATGTATTTTATAGTGGCATAATTAATGTATTTCCTTATGGTATACTTCATGTATTTCTTAGTGGTATCCCTTTGTGGTTTCGGGGTGTCCTACTGAGTATTTTTTTACTCGCCCCTCCATGGGCTTTGATAACATGTGTTGTGTCTTGTACAGACAATCAACACTTTGAAGAAGTCCTAGGTGGACCAGAACTGGGTGGTTATTAGAGAGACTAGATAGTCAAGGTGTTCTCCTACAGCGTCAGATAGTTGTCATGTACTTACCCTTCAGGTAGGGTTTTCTGTAGATGAGTTTTAGGAACTTGTGTATTCACTTTCTAGATTCTTTTTTGGGTGGGTTTGTATTATGGCCCTGTTTACTTTCCAGTTTTATACTATCATACTCAATTGTTGGTATCTTAGTTTTATTCATTCTTGTTTACTTAGTGTTTTACATTTCATCATTTTGGACTTGAAGACGTGTGTGTGTGTACAGGTACTTAGGCAAATGCCTCCCATTTTTGGGATATGCCTACTTGGTGCAAGTCGTTAGCCCCTGGCCTATTGAAGGCAGGCTTGGGGTAGTCATGGAATGGGCCCCTATGGGAAAGGTTGTGACAGATTGGTATAAAAGGAGTTCATTTCTACCTAAATAACCAAAAGTTTGTGAGATTGGTTTGGGGTAACAGTGTTAAGTGTTTTGAGTTCAGCTTTCAGGCCAGAGAATCCAGTGTTGGTGCGGCGGTCGGTGTATCTATACATGATGAATTTGAATTCTAATTTTCAACTCAATACATAAGAACACTAGTTGCAGGAAAAATAATGGTACATACATCATATAGGATTTGGGTGTATTCTAATGTCCTTCTAGAGTCATCTCACCAGGTATACTCTATTGACTGTTGTACATATTATTCTATTTCAGGATGCCTCCACATAGATAGCTAATTAGGATTCCATTTCATGATCACAAGGATGATCCTCCTAGAAACAAGGCATTAGTATATGGGCATATACCAGATATAGCACCTCTGGGTGGTTTACTAGTGATACCACCACCCATCAAGCAACAGTTACTACCAGCACTACCGGTTGAGGATGCATGCAAGCAAAGTGCATTGCATGAGTTCCATAGGCAGCGACCTCCTAGGTTTTGGGGTGAGACAGACCCCCGTGTATTTGAGGATTGGATGGATTTCGTTACATGTGTCTTCCACCTTGTGAGGATGCCTTTCGACTAGATGGCAGTCCTAGATGCGAGTCTTCTTTAGGGATCAGTGAGGCGATGGTGGAGCTTAGTGAACCAAACACATGATGAGATGACTCTCTCTTGGGAAGACTTAGAGAATATCTTCATAGAGGATTTCTTTATGGATACGTTATGCTCAGTGTGTATACAAGAGCTTCTGCATCTGCAGTAGGGAAGTCAGACAGCATCGGAGTACTCAGCGAGATTTACCGATCTTTCTCGCTACTCTACAGATATGGTACGAGACCCATTCTTTAGGGATTGGACCTTTGAGTAGGTATTGCACCAGAAGAACAGGGCATCCATTATATCCCTCAGAATTCCTACATATGTTGGGGTATTGGAGCGAGCTCTGCTAGTGGAGAGCTTTCTAGTGGAGCAGACACCGGCAGTGGGAGCTACCACTGAGCACTAGGTATCTAAGTCTTCAGTAGTAGGTAGACGACAGCAGTTATAGGGACCTAAGTGGGTCAATAACTCCAGGGGACAACCCCAAGATATAGGATCAGTGGTGTGGGGCACCCAGGGTAGAGCGATTCAGCTGAAGGACAAACTATGCTATTCGTGTGGCGGTCGGGGACATCTAGCATGAGATTGCCCGACCCGTCATACGACTGATCAGGATACTGATGAGTTACCACCAAGGGAGAGGCATAGGTAAGATTAGGGTGGTCTTTAGGGTGGTGTATGTGGAAAAGGAGAAGGAAAATAAGCAAGAGATGGGCGGAGATTCAATGTATTACGACCACCACCCCCAGGTGGTCCACAACTGGCTCAGGGAGCTGGTGGATAGGGATGAGGCCATATTCAGAAGATGGAGGCTTATGACCCCAGATATCTAGGGATTATTAGAGGTATGATATGTTTCTTTTTCACCTTAGTTATAGTTTTGATATACACAGGTTCTAGTCATTCTTTTCTTTCCATGACCATTGTTCGAGACATGGAGATTTTGGTGGAACCGTTGACTCAACCCTTACGTTTAGAGACTCTTTTAGGAGGGTATTCGATGATCACACACTAGTGCTGACAGTGTGACCTTACTCTTGGAGGTGAGAGTTTTGATTTTGATCTATTGGTAGTGGCATTGAGGCCTTATGACATCATTCTCGGTATGGACTGGTTATCCACAGTCTATACTTAGATTGACTGTTTTAGGTGTAGAGTGTGGTGTTTCTGTGGTGATGGGATTGGGTTCTCCTTTGTTAGGGAAAAGGAAATGTATGCAGCGCAGGATGGACTCACACGTAGAAGGTTACAACCAATCACACATCAGTTGGCTATCCTGACCCTCAGTGCAGTGGATGAGATGAGCCCCCAGTTTTCTATAGTAGTGGAGGAGTATGAGGACATATTTCCTGAGGATGTTCCAGGATTACCTCATCGCAGGGATGTAGACTTCTACATTGATCTATACCCTAGGATGGAACTGATATCTATACCTGCATATCAGATAGCTCCTGCATAACTTCATGAGATGAGGGTGCAGTTGGAGGACCTGTAAAGGAATGGCTTCGTGAGACCCAATATTTCACCATGGGAATCCCCGGTTTTGTTTGCCAAGAAGGAAGACGGGATTTTGAGGTTATGTGTGGAATTTTGGAACCTGAACCAGGTTACCATGAAGAAAAATTATCCACTATCGAGGATCAATGACCTCTTTGATCAGTTGAAAGGGGTATGATAGTTCTCAAAAATAGATCTCAAATCTAGATATCACCATCTTCGAGTACGGTATGCGGATATACCGAAGACGGCTTTCAGGTGTCGGTACGGCCAATATGAGTACTTGGTGATGTTGTTTTTCATGAAGAATTCCCCAGTAGTGTTCATGGGACTCATGAATAGGATCTTTCAGCCTTACATAGACCGGTTTGTGGTGGTATTCATTGATGACATCCTAGTGTACTCGACATCCGAGGAGGAGCACATGATACACTTGGGGATGGTTCTGGACACACTCTGAGAGCATCATCTCTATGGAAAGCTCTCAAAGTTTCAGTACTAGATATGAGAGATCCATTTTCTAGGACACGTCATTTCAGAGGCTGGAGTTGCGGTGGATCCAGTGAAGATTAAGGTGGTGCTTTCTTGGGATCCATCCAAGAGTGTTACTGAGGTGCAGAGTTTCCTTTGTTTGGCTAGGTACTATCAGAGGTTTGTACCCAACTTTTCTAGAGTAGCAGCACACTTGAAATATTTGACATGAAAGGGGAAGCCTTTCATGTGGATAGAGAAGTTCCAAGAGAGTTTTCAGAAGTTGAGGTAGAGTTTGACGAGCACTCCCATCTTGAGATAGCCAGTGGAGGGCGTAGAGTATGTAGTATTAGGAAATGCATCAAGAACTAAGATTGGTTGTGTCCTGATGCAGGGGAAAGCAGTGATTGTCTATGTTTCATGAAAGTTGAGAACACACAAGTAGAATTACACAAATCATGATCTTGAGTTAGCAGCGGTAGTCTTCGCATTTAAGATGTGGCGATACTACTTGATGGGTGAGAGGTTTATCATCTACTTTTACCACAAGAGTCTCAAGTATATCTTCTCTCAGAAGGATCTGAACTTGAGATAGAGGTGATATCTAGAGTTCCTATAGAACTATAAATTTGATATTTTCTATGCTCTTGAGAAGGTGAACATGCTGGATGATGATCTCAATAAGAGATTGAGTTCATTGTTGCTAAATGAGGCATCATGGAAGTTATCCTCATTGTAGATATCCTTTATGGATGGAGATGGAGCAGATTACCTCTAATCAATGGTTGTCACCCCTCCACTCTTATAGTGATTCAGGGAGGCACAACTTGGAGATACCGACTGTGACATTCTCAGATGTCCATAGGGCATTCCCCTGATGGACATTCGAAATGTGGGTAGTACATTGTTCTTTTCAGAGGATGCACAGTGGTACCAGTGGCGTTACGAGAGGAGTTCATGAGGGAGTTCAATACATCCCCTTTTATAGTACATCTAAGTGTAGCGAAGATGTACCAGGACCTCCAATGTCAGTTCTGGTGTCCAGGGATGAAGAAGGCAGTTACAGAGTTCATTTCTCGATGCCTCACTTATTAGCAGGTGAAGGCTGAGCACCAGGTTCCACTAGGTTTTACTCAACCCCTTGAGGTTCTAGAGTGGAAGTGAGATGGTATATTGATGGACCTCATAACAGGGAAACCATGTATATCCAGGGGCGTGATACCATCTAAGTGATCATTGACTGACACATCAAGACATCCCACTTCCTAGTGATTTGAGAGTATTGTTCAGTAGACATCTTAGGATGAATCTACATACAGGAGATAGTTTGACTCCATAGAGTCCTATTGATGATAGTCTCAGATCGTGATGCTCATTTTACATCCCAATTGTGTAAGGGATTGCAAAAGATATTTGGGAATTAGTTGCGCTTGAGTATAGCTTTTCACCCACATATGGATGGCCAGACTAAGCAGACCATATAGTTTATAGAGGATATGATACGTGCTTATATCCTAGATTTTGGCTGCAGTTGGGAGGATTATCTACCTCTGTTGGATTTTTCACACAACAATAGCTACCATTCCACCATTGGTATGACACCGTTTGAGGCCTAGTATGGGAGACCCTGTAGCTCACCACTTTACTGGATGGACCTAGGAGGGTCAGTACTCGTGGGCCCGAAGTTGGTGCAGGCGACTATAGAGAATGTGCAAGTCATCTAGGAGCATATGAAGACTTCACAAAGCCATCATAAGTCTTATGTTGACCGGTGATAGAGGCCTTTGGATTTAGATGAGGGAGACCATGTGTTTCTTCATGTCTCTCCTCGATGCGTGATATGGAGGTTTGGATGGGGTGGCAAGCTATCTCTGAGGTTCATCGACCTTTTCCATATACTATATAAAGTTGGTAAGAAGGCATATTTCTTATCTCTACCTCTACAGTTATAGTGGGTGAATGATGTCTTCCATGTGTCACAGCTGAGCAGATACGTGCATGATCCATTGCACATCATTGACTGGGGCGAACTGGACATTGACAATGGGGGAGACTTTTGTGGATTACCCAATGGAGACCGAGGATCGACAGGAGAGGATCTTTCATGAGTGGTCGATTCCTCTAGTGTGCATTCAGTGGCAGCACGGAAATCTCCCGGAGAGCACATGGGAGTGGGAGGCTCAGATTCATGCTCAATACCCCCATTTGTTTATATAGATTTTTGTTTTGATTTTCAGGGACATAAATCCCTAAGGTGGGAAGAATGTAACATCTCATAATTTTCATGTATTATTTTTAAATATTATATGAAATTATTTCAAGACCAGGCGCTGAGATGACATGTGATTCCAAGGCCCATTGTGCCCGTAATGATTGTTTGAAAAATGTTAAGCTTTAAATAGTACGCACGAGCAGTTTTCCTGAAAAAGTGGAATATCTTCCAAATGGGTTCTCAGGTCATAAATCTAAGGGAAATGTTGGTTCCAGAGTAACAAGTTTACCCTAGTTGGGGCCTAACATCAACTGGTGTGGGTCATCCATGAAATTTAGTTCTTTTTGACGTATCGGTAATAAAATATTTTATTAAGATATTTTATTTCAACGCAGTGACTCATTTTATTTTTATTATATTTTTATCAGGAATCCAAGTTCATCACCATAACCCTATGATTCCTCTGAGACATGGCAAGGAATCCCTCTCGACAAATGGTGATGACGGATTGAGCAGATCGTTGATCAGTGTGCTAGTGGAGTTGGAGGATCTTGTCGATGACGGAAACACAATCATTCTTCATCAACTATCGATCCAAACTTGAGGTAGGGAGTGTGTTTTAATTTAATTCATTCTCCATTATTTATTTCCTACACCAAACGTGAATCAATCGACGAACATATTGATTAATAGTTCATGCGTATTGCGGGATTTGGGATTCTATTTGTGGGTTGATTGTCGGGGTTGATAATTGTTAAAGATTTGAATTTTTTCCTCTTTGTTCTTTGTTCTAATGTGAACAGATTGAGGCTAACATGAACAAGGTAAATATATGTTCTTTGGTTGTTCTTGTGAATTTATCTCTCCCCCATATTTTTCTTACATTCTTCATTCTTCACAGGATATGAATAGAGGATCGTTGTGCATTCGATTTGTGGCGCAATGAGACAAGATCGAAGATCCAATGTTTGGATGACCTACCGGAGGAGCGACAACAACAGTGAAGGATTGATCAAAGAGATTCAAGAGGTATAACCTTGTGAGTGATTTTTCATCGGGATGAATCATTATGTTGATCCAAGCCTAGGGTGATGAAGAACGCGACCCGAGGATCACAGACGTGCTTCTGTTTCAAAAAAAATGGAGTATCAGAGCATGTTTGGCAGCTCGTGAAAGGTGTGGTGTCACCGGTCGGTGCCGCATGGAGGGTAAGACAGCCGTGTGAAATTTCGATCGGTCGAGTTTGGTGGCATGTGATAGTAGAAGGACATGTAGAAGTTAGATGTGATGGTCCAACTGCATTGAACGTGGTAGCACCGCGTTGGTTAGGGGAGTGCACGGTCAGGTGGACCACATTTGGCACAACAGGCCTGCCTGCATGTCAGCAGTCCAAACAAGGGAGATAGGCCGCTCCAGCAACCTAGAGGGCCAGGTCGGTTTAGATCGGACCAGACTGGTTTGGGTTTGGTTGGCTAGACCAAGTCAGGTCAGTCGAACCGGGTCGGGTTGGTCAGCAGGTTGGACTAGACCCAAGTCGAACCTTTTCACTAAAACAACCATAACATTCAAACTGTGTGTCCATTTGATAAGATGTTTGCGGTGTTGGAACTCTTTAGATGAGAAGGTCCTTTTAAGATACTCTAAGAGAGTTTTTGAGAAATTTGGTATGCAACATTTTTGGATTGAGGCGTGAGTTCCCCTAAAACGAGCATACTGGGAACAGAATCCTATGGCTAGTTATGACCTTGTGACTACATGACTTATCGGGACAAAGTGTCTCATTGGGACTGAGTGTCTCAATGGGACTGAGTGTCTCGTCAGGACTGAGTGTCTTATTGGGACTACGTGTCTCATCAGGACTATATGTCTTATCCATACTGGGTGTTGTGGATTACGTTAGATAATCCTACTTTGTGTAATATAGACCTATACCTGTGTGATCTGATAATGTATCTTCTTAGTGTTATACTTTTTGTATCTCTTAGTGGAATACTTTTTGTATTTTTTTCATGGTATAATTCATTTTTTTTAGTGGCATACTTCGTGTATTTCTTAGTGGCATACTTTGTGTATTTCCTTGTGGTATACTTTGTGTATTTCTTAGTGGTATTCCTTTGTGGTTTTGGGGTGTTCTACTAAGTATATTTTTACTCACTCCTGTACAGGATTTTCCCATACGTGTCGTGTCCTTTGTAGACGATCAACGATTTGATGAAGTCTTAGGTAGACCAGGACTAGGTGGTACTTAGAGAGACCAGACAGTCGAGGTGTGCTCCTGCGGCTTTAGACAGATGTCATGTAACTACCCTTCAAGTAGGGTTTTCTACTGATGAGTTTCAGGAACTCGTGCATTCACTTTTCAGACTCCTTTTTGGGTGGGCTTGTATTCTGGCCCAGTTTACTTTCCAGTTTTCTACTGTCATACTCTGTTGTTGGTATCTTAGTGGTATACATGCTTGTTTACTTTGTGTTTTATATTTTAGAATTTTGGGCTTGGAGATGTGTGTGTGTGTACAAGTACTTAGAAAAATGCCTCCCACTTGTGGGATATACCTACTCGATGCTAGTCGTCAGCCCCTAGACTATTGGAGGTGGGCTTGGGGTAGTCACAGAACAGTTCCCTCTGGGATGATTTATGACATTGGTCCATCTGATGTGCCAAATCAAACCAGAAAAATTCTACAAGGAACATGCTCCAGATGAGGATTTAGAGCAAGGTGCATTCACCAGAACAGAGCTATCAGATTTAGAATAATGAAGAGGGTATGGAATTTTCCATCGGTACCAGGCTTGTGCATCCTTGCACATGACAGCTAGCCGAACAACCATGCAAAGTTGGAGAGTTGATCACGATGCAGACGTTGGGGAGGGGCAGTTTCAAGTAGTCATAGTCTGGGATGTATTCCATTAAGACCTTTGGGTCCTGTGATGTCACAAACCCTACGGGCAATGTAATGTAAGAGTTCCCCTTCATCCCTTAAAAAGGGTATTATCAAAAATGAAGAAAAAATGAAGAAAAAAATGTTAAAAATGCATTTGTAAAAAAATATTTTTAAATAAATATATTTATAAATGTATTTTTACTATTTTTATACATTTATAACTATAAATAAATAAATAATATTTGTTTAAAAATTATTTATATAATCATAAATAAATAATTATAAAATTAAAATAAATATATTTAAATAATGCATATATTTACTATATTTATATATATATATAATTATACAAATATATATAATGATATAAATATTATTTTTTAAAAAATTATTTATATAATTATAAATAAATAATTATATATTAAAATAATTACAAAATTATTATTATATAAAAATTATTATTATAAGTATTATAATTATATATAATAATTATACTTTTTAAAAAAATATTTTTTTTAAAAGTATTATAAGTATTTAACGGTGCTTTTTTAGCACTGATAAAGATTGATTTTATCAGCGCTAAAAAACACTGATAAGGATCCATTTTATTAGAATTTATTAACATAACACTGATAAAAGGTATCTTTATCAACTCATTTTTAGAAGCAATGATAAAAGTGTCACGATCTATTTTAAGAACCCTAACCATCACGTACTAGTTTGTGATGTCTGAAGCTCTCCATAGAATCGACCTGCTATTGGTGCTCCTCATTGTCGAATCCAAGCTCGAATCTAGTCTAGGATCAAGGATCCAACTATTCCATGGCTCAAATCCAAGGCTCATGCGATTCAAGGGTTGAATGAAACCAAGTCTCGAATGAAATCCAATTTTTTCAATTTCTCTAATTTCCCTCAGTTGTCCATTAAACCTTCTCATCCTACATTTGTGTATCCCAACAAGTCTAGTTGCACTATCTTATAATAATAAAACCTAAAATTCAATTTTTTTTCTTTTGAATGAGGTCTGAGCTTCTTGAAAAATACTTTGTTATTGAGATTAAAAAAAATATAAAATATTTACACTTACAATCGATATCTGTGTCTGGTTTGATCTCTATGTCATTTTCTTTGTTTATATTTTGTAAACTTCAATGAAAAATAAAAATGAAAATAAGTGGACCCAATAACAAATTTCTCAGTAAGGTGCGTGCTGAATGAATGAATAAAATATAATCAATTTTTTATTAGTAAGATATAAATTGGAGCCTTTCTCAATGGTTTGGCTTAGCCTTCCTCATTCTTTTAAGTGTTGCATGTCCTGCTTTCATCTTACTAATATGCTACACACAAATATCAGTGAGAGCGAGTGATTTTTTTTCCTATAAGAAGAAGAAGAAATATTCTGCAATCAAGTAATGGAGATTATCCATTTTATTTTTATGTTCATATTTTAATAGTAAGGAAAATTATTTTTATTCTAAGGATTTATTTTGAAGATGATATTCTTTTTATAATTAAAATCTTTGAAAGTGATTAATTGTTTATTTATTTTAACATGATTTATTTTTCATAAGGGAATTTATTTTCATATGTCAATTTTTTTCTAATAATTTTTCTTATAAAATTTATATTTCATTTGAATTGTAATAATTATCTTTTATTAGTTATTTATTCATATTACGTTATAACAAGTGATTATTTTTGCATCATGTAAAGTCTTGTATTTTTCAACAACAATTACAATATCATGTAGATATATGTATATTATGTAGATATATGTATATGAAATTATTTTCATGTTATTCAAATTTTTAAATCATGTATAATATTCATTCAAGTATTTCTATTTTTAAAATGTAATTTAAAATAATAAAAAGTCTTGGTTTTTATTGTCAAGTGTATTTTAATTTATCAAAATATATGTTTATATTTCAAACAAGAAAAGTTATTATTTTATGCCTCTACAATAAATAAAATTTATTATCATTTGACATTTATTATTGATAGTAAGTTTTAAATAATTAAAACTATCATTCTGTTTATGAAAAGTGCATATAAAATCATGAATGTCATTTGTAATATAAGATATCATCATCATCTTAATTTATGACATAACATGCATTCATTGGTTTTATTATTCATGTACATGCATGTGTTTTGAATGAATCTTCCATTTATGTCATCATATTATTATGCATGCACTAATTTTATTATTCATGTTGTTGTGAGGTATAATAGGCTCCCAATACCAATATTTCATGACATCCACCTCTTTACAATCATCAAATTTTAAAAAAAATCGTCCATATAGCAGTTGTTGTTGTCATTGGTTTGGAATATTTCATTGGAAATCTCTTTTTCATATTTTCATTAAGAAATTAATGTGTTATGATTTCCTTGATTCGCTTATAACCCAAGAAACAAATTTCACCAATCATAGATATCTTGATATCGTACCTCATATGATCCACCCAAAAAATCATTTTTTTGTGTACAATCCTCAAATATTATTTCTTCGATATATATGAGTACTAACATACTTTGATCATTCTCCTTCTTGACGTAGAGGGTGTAATCAACTCTATCTCACTAAAAAACAAACTTTTTTAGGTATTGATCCAACCTTAAATACTAAGTCCTCATAGATTGATTTATCTTATATAAAGAATTATTTATCTGGCACACATTTCTCTCATTTTCATCCATAATAAACCCATATGGTTTCTCAATTTATAATCCCCCCTTAATAACTTCATTGAGTAACATATATTTTACATCCATTTAGTATACCTTTAAATAAATTTTCATAGAAATAGCCAAAAAAATAAAATGGTTTCCAACCAGGCTTTGGGAGAGTAAATTTATCATATATATAAATTCCTTTGATCTAAGAGTTCTTCTTACACACTATCCATTCTTTATTTTTAGACACTTTTCCATAGTCAATGATTTAATTACTTAACACCCACTTGGTTTTGATAACATTTCTATCCTCCAGCCTTGGAACAATTTCCCATGGCACATTGTTCTTATTTAGATCAAGCTCCTCATGCATATATTTGATCCAATTGTCATCCTTTTCATGCCTCTCCAAATAATTTAGTCTCTACTTGGGAAAAAATGAGGTTTTTTGTAGAGTCTTACTCTAAGTTTTCACCAAAATTGTCGGATCACCAATGAAATTTTATTCATTAACTTCAGCCTTTCTTATATTTCTTGCATGTGATAATCCATATTCATTTCCCTTTCCATAAATGTCTTATTTTGATTCTACCTCATCCTCATGTGTTTCCCCGTATGATACTCAAATAAAAATTACTTTCCTCTGATGTTTCATCATTATTTTACTTATTAACAATATCCCCATTCTAATTAGTAAAAAATATTTATCAATTTTATCTTTTCATCATAAAAACATCTAAAACCACCATTTTTAAGTCTGTATTTAATTTTATAATTATCTAATATAATTAATTTTTCACTACCATAAATCAATTTCTTCTTTCAACAATGTTTCCACAGTAAAATCATTATCCATATAATTAAATTATTGTTTCATATTTATGATTAATTTATTTCTTTTTAGTATTACTCATATAATAATTGTTTTATTGTACAAGTGGATTCTTTTGTTTGATTTGGGGTGGTTTTTTTGAAGCTACTCATTCTCAAAAGGGATTATACTTTGAGCCCGCAACTGAGATAATTACATCAAGGAAATACGTCAAGAATGCATACAACCATCGGGAAAAGGTGAATTCTTACCACTTATTTAATTAATTTTTTCATCATTTTATATATAATTTGTAAGTTAATTTCCTTGTCATTTTTATCTAATAATTATTTAGTTTTTTTTGTATATATTTTAGGAAGTCATATTTTTCTTTCAACTATCTACAATAATCCACAAAAAAAAAAGATAAAATGATTCTTTCTACTAATGTTACCACATTTTCCATTTTTGTTTCCTTTATTTATTGAACTGCCAACACTGCATATTGATTCAATGTTATTAGTTGAAAAACCTTCCTCATTAATGAAATCCAGAAGAGTAGAGTAATATCATGTTCCCATTGTGGTGACTTCTCATGATATAATGGGCACATGAGCTTCCTATTCTAATTTGAATTTAAACAATGAGAAAGGATTTTTAGCTAAGAACATCGAGTCAGTATGTAGTGTTAGAAGTTCGACATAGAAAGGAAATGGATATGTGGTAACATTGGAATTTAGGATTTTTTTTTGAGACTTTTAGATTTTTAGGAATTATCCACACCTCAATCTGACACACAGTGTGACCGGTATGACTCAAAGTGTTTCTTTTTATTTAAAATTGACATTAATTTTAGTAAAAAGGAAAATTGACATACTTAAAAATGATAAAATATATTCCAATTGTTTTTATACTTTAGGGAAATTATCCATAATTAATTTGAGACTTGTAAGAATCATCCTCACCTCAATTTGATGAATGGTCCGACCACTATGACTCAATGTGTCCGTTATCAGTTTAAAATCGAAAGTTTAGTTCAAAAAATGCCCCTCACAGAAAACAGAGCAAAAAAATTTGATTTTCATGATAATTTAGGACATTGATTCTTAATTCATTTGTGACTTGTAAGAATTAGTCTCACATTAAATCTATACATGATGTGATGAGTATGAGTCAAAGTGCATTTTTCTTGTTTAAAATGACATTTTAGTAAAAAAATAAGTGACATACTCAAAACTAAGAATAAATATATTATTTTGATACTTTAGAAAAATAATATATAAGTCATTTGAGATGATTAGGAATCAGCTTCACCTCAATCTGATGCACGATGTGATTGATATGACTCCAAGTGCATCTTTTTATTTAAAATTAACATAAATTTTTGTAAAAAAGACAACTAACCTACTCAAAACCAAGAAAAAACATTCAGATTATTTTGATACTTTAGGACAACGATCCATATTTCATTTTTGATGTTTAGAAATCAGCCTCACCTCAAACCGGTACATGATGTGCCCGATATGACTCAATGTTCCCATTATCAGTTTAAAATCGACAGTTTTTTTCACAAAATGTCACTCACTAAAAACCAAAAAAAAACACACTCATATTTTCTTGATAATTTAGTAAATCTATTTATAAGTAATTTTTGATGTGTATAAATTGGTCTCACATCGAACTGATACACAATGTGATCAGTATGATTCAAAGTGCATGTTTCTTATTTAAAATGATATTTTAGTAAAAAAAGACAAGGTACATACTCAAAACCAAGAAAACACATTTGAATTGTTTTTAATAATTTATAAAAATGATCCATAATATATTTGAAACATGTAGTAATTAGACGCACCTAAATCTGATGCACAGTGTGACTAATATGACTCCAAGTGCGTCTTTTTATTTAAAATTAACTTCAATTTTAGTAAAAAGGACAATTGGCCTACTCAAAACTAAGAAAATGCATTTTAATTATTATGATAATTTAGGAAAACAGTCCATAAGTAATTTTTGATATGTAGGAATCATATTCACCTCAATCTAATACAAAATGTGTCTGGTATTACTCAATGTGTATGTTATCAGTTTAAAATCGACATTTTAGTTCAAAAAGCGTCACTCACTAAAAACTAAGTAAACATACTCAAATTGTCTTTATAATCTAGGAAAATGATTCATAATTCATTTGTGATGTGTAGTAATTGGTATCATGTCAAACTGACACATGATGTGTTTGGTATAAGTCAAAGTGTATTTTTCCAGTTTAAAATGATATTTTAGTAAAAAAGACAAGAGACGTGCTCAAAACTAAGAAAACACATTCAGATTGTTTTGATACTTTAGGAAAATGATCCATAAGTCATTTGAGATGTATAAGAATCATCCGCACCTCAATCTGGTGTACAGTGTGACCGATATGACTCCAAATGCACCTTTTCAATATATTAGTATCATTTTAGTTTAAAACACGTATCACATCACTAAAACCGAGAAAACGGTCCTAGATTGTTCTCTTATCATTCTATCTGCAATTACTTAATTAATTTCATTATTACTTTTATCTTATACTTATTTAGTTAATTTTCATAGAGATAATGCTTGAAGACGAACAAGAAATGGTGCGACGTGTAAGAATCAATCATAACTAAATCTGATACACAAAGTTCCTTATATGACTCAAAGTTTATTTTAAAATCAACACTTTATATTAATTTATTTCTTTATATTATTACTAACATAAGAATTTTTTTATTATACAGGGTTTTTTTTCTCGAGTAGAGGTTAGGATCAAAAGAAAAAGGAAGACTCCTATTTTTGAATGTATGTGATAATTTATACTTATGGAATTGTATAAACCAATGTTTTAAATGTCTATAATATAGTGTTTTTTCTTTTATTTGTGTTGTAAATTTTATTTCATTTAAATTCTATATTCGTAATTGATTTTTCTAATTTCATAGTGTATTGGTATTGCAGTGTGCTGTTATAGCACACTGTAGTATGCCCCTCTACAAGTTCTTCTAAAAGCACTAATAAAGGGATCTTTTACTGGTGCTTTTAAAAACACTGCTAAAAGACTAGGTATTTTAATATCACTTTAGTATTTAGTGCTTCTCTAGCACTGATAAAGTCCATTTTTAGTGTTGTTAAAGGAATATTTTGTAGAATCACTCTTATGAATCATGTATTTTGGAATGATAGATCTTTATTCCATGTCCATGTTTATGATATTTGAAATATTGGGTATGAAATGAATAAGTTATGGTCATGATATCATACCATTATGTTTATATTATACTTTCATGTGATAATCAATTAGTATCACCCATTTTTAGCCTTACTGAACATCGAATATCACTCTTTCTTATGTTTCCTTTCCCTAGGTTATAAAGAAATTTTTTAAGTACGGTATGTTTATGAAGATTACTAAATTGAAATATCATTATGGTAGATGGAAAAGATCCTTCACGAAATAAGAACAATGGGTATCTAGTCTCCAAAATCACTAAAACTTTACAATCATTGAGCGTGTATTTGTGAAATGTATTAAATATTCATCTAAAAATGTAATATTTATGAATGAAAGGTCTTTATTTATATTCTTGGTATAGAAAAATTTAGTGATAACCCTAGAGATAAGTCAAGGTATAGGAAAATGTTTGAACATTTTGGTGAAGGATATAAAGAGTGGTTTCCAAACAATTATATCTCTATCTAGATACTACAAGTGGATGTGGATCTGAAAATTTGAACCTAGGTGTAATAGCTATGAAAAGAGCACATGGTAACTTGACATTATCCTCACTTGGCGCATGACAATGAGCCTTTCTAAACACCTAGTTTGACACTCATTGAGGATATGTTTTGTAAATTCAAAAACTCTTGATGAACCATCATGAATTATTTTAATAGATGGTGACCATGAATGGCCTAGACTAAATCTAAGGTTTAATAAATTAAAAAGTATTTTTCTTGATTTAAAAATCCTATAAATTATTTTTCATGATTATGTGGTTTTACACTATGATTATTATTTCTCACATTGTAACGCACCGGACTCGGATGCCACTGAATGGTGCCCTGAGCCCGGTTGGACACATGGAGTCAAACACATCCCCCCAAATTCCATAGGATTTTGACTATTATCAAGGGGTTAGGGTGTGTCTGTGAGGAGACTACACCCTCTTACCAGAGTGTAACATAGTAGAATAATAAAAACAGTCAAATAGTGGAAGTAGTATAATAGTCAAACAATATATAAAAAGTAGGAATAGATTACAATACCAAAAGTAATATCATATAAAAATGATGATGATACATGTCATGTATATATAAAGCATAAAAAATATGTATACATGGCATCAATATAATACATGTATCAAAATACCAAAAAGACAAAAAAAACACTATATCCTGATAGGATCATGAGACTCAGCTCGGTCTCGTACTCCCCTACTCCTAAGTATGGCACAAAGTCTAGCATTGAACTATGGGAGCTTTCCTCGGTCCCTGCCTACATCCAAATCGTCTGTCCAATTACCCAACGGTGGCCCAAATAGGGTGTGTGATACAATCCCAGTAGGTAACCACCCAAAGGTCTATAAAAAGTCCTAGTTATGAAATATAACAAGCTAAATAAAAGTAAAATACATATCACAGGTAAGCAATAATAAAATGTAAAGTTATCATGGAATGTATACTATAGAACAAGTGATGCAGTATAGCCCAACAAGGCTCCCTGTAAAACATGGGTCAGGATCCTATAACAAGACATTAGTAAAATAAATAGAAGTAAACACCATAGACTCACCGCATACAATGAATATCATATCACCCATAACCTTTCCATATAATCTGTAAATGAAATCAACCATGACCACGTTGTATAACCAGAAGTCTCAAAACAACCACGACCTTGACATATAATCTAGAGTATCACATTTACCCTGAATGAGGCATATAATCAAAAGTAGAAGACCCCTCTGGTCTGGATCCAAGGTATAGTGAACCAAGGAATCATGGTCGAGTCCCATGAGCATCTTGATGGAAACTCAGTTGAGCTTGAATTGGGTTCCAAGGAGCATGTCACTGGATGATGTCCACTGTGAGCCCAAATAAACTGGATCCAGGGGGTAGCAAGGCCCAAGTCATACCACGGAATCAAGATCCATGGAGATATCTATATCCAAGGCATCCACTAATGTGTTCAAGACCCATAGATGAAATAGGCATGGCATCTAATGGAATCAAGATCCAAGGTACCAACCAAGGAAACCACTACCATTCAATTCATCACATTTCACTAATAAATTCACAATCATTTACAATCTATGATTTTACCCACTCACATAGAAATTCCACTCATGAGTCCTTTCAACTCATGTAACAATTTCACATAAACCATTTAATCAAGAAACAACTTGAAAAGAAGGCAAACCATCTCTGACTCAAGACACCAATTCATATTTTTTAAATTTTCCAATTTCAATGGATGAGTGGGAACACTTGCATCATTGATGTGAGACCAACCAACCCACAATCACAAACATCCATAATACCAAGACTAGGCAAAACCAATTTCCAAAATCAAAACATGAACCCATCAGCCCGCCCTACAAATTCTAAATTAAAAATACAAAAAGCCAGAAAATTAAAATTTTAAAAAATAAAAGTGGACGGTTGAAAGCTAACCTTTGAGACCTACGCTGTCAGTAATCAAATCATGCGTAGGACTCCCTCGAAACCTGATATGTCCTCTCCAGTCGACATCACATACACCGAACCTCGAATGAAGAAAATCCTATCACTAATCCAAACCATGCCGTTGAACCATTCACTGAAGATCACCGCGCCAAAGCTAACCTCATCCAACACTGTTGTAACCACCATCATCACCTGCGCTGGTTGAGCCTCCTGGACCACCGTCGGCTGCTCGAACAGCACATCCCAAAGCCTCTTAGAGATCCACCACACCAAACCAAACTTGGGGGAGCGATGGAACTTAAGAGCCAGAGCAGAGTGGGAGCGGACAAGGGCATCAACATCGAACCTCAACCATGCCAGGACCATCATCCCAATCTTCCAAAACACTACAGTATCGTCTTCAATAAAAGGACACCACCATAACCAGAGTCATCTCACTTAACCTATATCCCTACTCCACACAAATACAACAGGAGTCGCTGGTAAATTACACCCAAAATTGAGCAACCAGACCGTCAAAATAAAATAAGATCACTCGATCGAAATAACGAAACACCACAATCAAAAAAAAAAGAACACCATAGACATAAAACTGAAACATACACACAGAATCCACCAAAAAGCACACCACCTTCACAATATCAATCCACCAAGACAGCCACCATGCCAGATCATAATGGAATCCAACGTGATGGATCAGGAAACAAGGGTAGAGGAGCTAAAGCAGCCAAACTACGGCTGCAAGAACAAAATAAAAAACCACTAGAAGTAGAAAACTCCAAATTAGAATGACTGAATCCCCAAAACAACGCTCTGCCATCACCATCCCAAGATATCATCAGAACCATTGTATTGGACCAATATGGGGTCTAGAATGACAAGGAATATGAAAAGAGCAAAGGAGGATGGAGATCGAAGCTTCGGTCATGAAACACCGTGAAATCAGATGCAACCGAGAAACCCCACAAGGCAAAAGGAAAAACACGGAAAAAAGAGAACAAGCAAGCTTGGAAAAGGTGAGGAAATCCCAGCTCATAGAGAGGATCCATCGTGGTCGTAGGAGGTTTCAGGGGAAACCCTACATGCCACCGAGAGAGATGAGAGGGAGCCCTAGAGAATGTGGTGTCATTCTGACTCAAGCAATTCAATTTAAATCAATTATATATGGGCTTCCTCTAACTATGAAAGCACAAACACTCACCCCATGGATGGTTTAACAAATTCAAAATCAAAGGCACGCCCTATGGGTGACCTTGGTTGGGGAAATAACCTCCAAAAAGTCTCAAGGGAACTAAAGGGAATCCCTAATTGGTTCTACTTCATTTAATTCAATTAATCAATTCATTTATAGGTCTGTGTCAAAAATTATGGTGGGTGACACAATGAAAAATGGCTATATAAAGCACCAAACCACTCAGGAAAAGTATAGAACATCTATCATAGGTCGGTACTAGGGTGGTTGTCCTATATTGGATTTTGATTTGACTAAGATCAGAAGAAAAATTAAGAATGAATGAAGAACCTGGAAATAGGGAATAATATATTTCACTTAAATGGCATCATCGGTACTGAGAATAATGAAGAACAGTAAAAAAGGAATTGAGTGCTCACTAACACAGATCCAACTAGACCAACGATGCTAGATTATGAGTTCGGATGGAGGAGAGGGATCAAAAGCTATGATTTAGATTCAAGAGGTGCTCCGAGGGTTTTTTTCCATTGTAGGAGGATAAGAGAAATAAAAAAGTAATATATAATATTAATTAAGGTAAATTTTTTAATTTCACCAAAAAATTATTATGTCGCACGTTTTTTCAAACTGTGCACTAACTATGCACCCAATGTGTTAGGAGGGGAACCTCGCACGGTCACTGCATGTGATTTGACTAACCATGCACAAACCATGTAATTCGGCTCTACAGAAAAATTATATGTTCCCCACATGAGTGTACGCATCCATCCACATGGTTTAAAACCCATGTGGCTTATAGATCCCCGCTATATAGTCGTTCATGGTTAGTAGTAACCATGAATCTTGTCCCAAACGGTTTCTACTAAACGTGCGGCTTGCTTGGTTTCACAAAAAGTTGGGTTCTGGGCTCTAAAAAAGCCTCAGACATCTCCAAAACATCCTTGATCAAGTTGGGTGATCACAATAGGCCATAAAAAAGCATTTAAAATTTAAAAAAACAAGATTCTTACCTTGAATAAAAACTCAGGATCTTAAAATCTTCCCTATTAAATCAATTCATCCCCAAATTGTCTTCTCAAGGGTGGTCAAGATTCATCTGAGAATAACTTCTGCCACTAAGCACATATATCAGCCTCCTGCTCTCATGTCTCATCCTATAAATGGTTGTGCTTCCATAGTACATGTACTATAGGAACTGACCGACCTCAAAGAACCTTTGTGCTCTGGTCAACGATACAAATCTGATGTTCCTCAAAGGACACATCAACCTGTAACTACTCCTCATCAGGATGAAGAACCTGAGATGGGTATGAATGATAGCAGTGTATCTGAGATACGTGGAAGACATCATGCATGACCTAGTACCTCTAAAGTAACTAAAATCGATAGGATACCAGCCAGACTCTCTCTAGAATTTCAAACGACCCAATATATTTTGGTGATAGATTACCCTGTATCCTGATCTGTCTATGTCTTGGCCTTGGTGAGATATGAAAAAAGACTCGATCCCAGACCTTGAACTCTAGAGTTCATATATGGTGATCGGTGTAGGATTTCTATCGAGACTATGTAGTATCCATCTGCTTCCTGATCAAATCGACTTGCTCAAAAGTCTCCTACATGAGATGCAATGATAATAAAGTTGTATCACCTGCCTCCAATCAGCACATGGGTGATTGACATGGCCTATTGTACAAAGCCTCATAAGATTCCATCTATATTGTCACATGATAGATATTGTTGTAGAAAACTCAACCAGAAGAATGTGTCTCTCCCAAGAGCCCCCAAAATCTAGGATGCATGCTCGCAGCATGTCCTCAAGCACCTATATTGTACACTCTAACTGGATATCAATATGAGGGTGGTATGCCATGCTCATAAGCACCTGTGTACCCAATTCCCTATAAAAACTCTGCCAGAACTGAGACATAACCGGGCATCCCTATCTAAAATGATAGTGCGTGGGACCCCGTGAAGTCATACTATCTCACGGATATACAACCTCTGAATATTATTAACACTATAGGTATCCTTTATTGCTAGGAAATGAGCTATGTTCAATAACATGTCAACAAAAAAACCAAAAAACATCACTACCTCGAGGTGACCTCAGAAAACTGGTCATGAAATCCATCACAACATCATCTCATTTTCACTCAAGAATTGGTAACTGCTGTAAAAGTTCATCTAGTCACTGATGTTCTGTCTTCACCTACATACAGGTGGAACACCTTGTGAAAAAACTAAATACCTCATGCTTCATACTCTACCACCAGAATTGACGGCATAAGTCATGATACATCTTGGTGACACCGGGATGAACTGACCAAACTGAGGCATGAAACTCCCACATTAGCTCCTCGCATATGTATACTAGAACCCAAACACAACCATGGATATACAGGATCTCATCCTTTACTATAGTCCAACTAGGAGGAAGTTCTACAACTTTCACACTCTCCTGTAGGACTAGGCCCTTAGAACCTGATAATTGCATCATCCTCACTCTATCCAGTAGGGTAGAGGTCACAACTAAGGATGAAAGATAAGTCTATTATCGATCATCTTGTGAATCCAAGTGCATATTAGATAACAAATCCATAAGCTTCCAGTCACTACTAGCCTACTGAATTTCTGGTATCTAAGTCCTCCTACTCAATGCATCAGCCACTTCATTTCCCTTCCCAGGCATGTAGGAAAGATCAAAGTCGAAATACTATAAGTATTCAACCCACCTTCACTACCTTAGATCTAGATAACACTATGTAAATATGTACTCAAGGTGTTTGTGGTCTGTGTACACCACAAAATTCTCTCCCAGTAAGTAACATCTCCAGCAACGTAAAGAATGAATGATTATGACTAACTTGAGATCATGTTTCGGGTAATTCCTCTTGTGTGGCCTCTACTTTCGAGACCCATATGCCACGACTTTATCTCCCTGCATCAGAAATTCTCCAAGCCTAATACCTGATGCGTCATAATGCATAGTATAGCTTCTACCCTACTCTGGAAGTATCAAGATCGGTGATGAAGACAATCTCTCTTTCAGTTCCTTAAAGGATGTCTCATAGGTATCTTTCCATTCAAACTTCACTCCCTTATTAGTCAAGCCTGTAAGTGGTGCTGCTTTACATAAGAATTATTTTATGAAACACCTATAATATCCTACTAGCTCAAGAAACTTTATATCTCATAGACGTTCTTGGGTTGTCCTAGGAAACGACATCTCTCACCTTCTCTAGGTCAACTGATACACCTATCTCT
Source organism: Viscum album (assembly GCA_963277665.1). Classification (NCBI taxonomy): domain Eukaryota; kingdom Viridiplantae; phylum Streptophyta; class Magnoliopsida; order Santalales; family Viscaceae; genus Viscum; species Viscum album. The sequence goes on from OY728160.1 coordinate 450,676,514, forward strand.
GAGATAATATGACCCAAGAAATGAATCTAATCCATCCAGAAGTGGTAGTTTTTTAGCTTAGCATATAGATAATTCTCTCTAAGTGTATCCAAAATGATCTCAATATATTTGGCATGGTCATGTCAATTGTGAGAATACACTAAGATATTTCCATGAAAACCACCATAAACGAATCTAGATAAGGATGGAACCATGAAAACGGATGGCATGATCATGAGACCAAACGATATAAACAGATACTAATATAGACCATACATTCTACGAAAAGCTATATGAGGTATGCCTACGGGTCTCACATTCACCTAGTTATATTCGGATCTCAAATCAATTTTTGAGAACACCAGAGATCCTCTGATCTGATCAAAAAGTTCATTTATCCATGGAAATGGATACTGATTCCTAACCGTTAGCTGGTGAAATTTATGATAATCCATGAATATCCTAAGGGTACCATCCATGTTTTTTTAAAAAGGACTAGTGAACCTCATAGACTAGTACTGGTTTGAATAAATCCCTTTGTCTTCAAATCCTATAGCTGCCTCTTGAGATCCCTCAACTCTGTCGTAGTCATCCTATAAGGAGGAATAGATACCAATGCAAATCTTGTCACTAGCTCAATGGAGAAATCAACCTCTCCCTTTAGAGGTAAACCATAAAATTCATTTAGGAAGATGTCCCTAAAATAATAAACCACTGGAGGAAAGTCTTCCTGACACACTCCCTAATCATCCAGATATAAACTAGAAATCTGGGATTAGCCCACGTTGCTCTGGTTCAGCTCATCATGCCTGGACATCCCTTTCAACCCTGTAAATATAAATTACACCCTATGGTGATGTGAAAGTCACCCTCTAATGATAGTAGTCAATTTAATCTCAATAATCTATTAGCCAATCCATTCTAAGTATGATTCCAAACCTAGTCATCTCAAGGAAAAATAGATCCCAAATGAAGTAACACCCACCAACCTCAAGGGGGAAATCCCTGGATTGATTTAGATCATCCTTTTTTATCCCCAATGGAGTTTATAGCATCATAACTCCCTTTAAAAGATGAAGAAAATGCCCAAGGCATTCCACCATAGGTACAGATATGAAACAATAAGATGCACATGTGTCAAAAAGAGAAGATACAAGAGTTGATGCTACTAAGATCGTACCTCTCACCATAGATGGTTGATTTCCCTAATCCTTGGGGTGGGACATAAAGAATAGATCTAGCTTGAACCACGTACCTATGACACAACCTCGCTACCCAAAGTAGTATCACTCTACTGTCTTGGTGTAACTGGTGTCTTGATGCCCTGACCATGACCACCAAAACCTCACCTAATCGACCGGTACTACTCCAGCTCCCAGCCTGACGTGGTGCTGTGAAACCTGCTCCCAAACCTGGTGTTAGAGCTAACCCACTACCACTCACTACCGAAGGGAAGGTCCTATAGAAACATTTCATGTGATACACCATTCCACAAGGTCGGCACTTGACTAGGTCACGATCACACTAATTCCTCACGTGTCCCCATCTACCACACTGATGATAGAAAACTGCACTACAAGTACTAGTGAATTGGATGGTACTCATCTCGTGAGAAGCCTCAAAATGGCGCTTCCTGCCAATAGAAGTCGAACTATTGTGTCAAGAGACTATACTACTATGCTCTTCACCCCCAACTTCCCTTAGGATCCGCTCTGTAATTAGCGCCTGATTCACAATTTTAGTAATAGAGGTTAATCTGAACATGTTGAACTGAGATTGAAGGGCATGTTGGAAACCTTTCTCAAAGGGTCTCACCCTCGATAACTCATCAGTAAGGTATATCAGTGCAAAACACTGCAAATCTATAAAATATGCCAAGTACTCCACAACCATCATAACACCCTGATCTAGATGCATAAACTCACTAGCATGCTCTTCCCTTAGAGTATCGGGGTAACATTATTCATAAAACTTGGTTTGGAAATCATCCCAAAACATATCTTGTATCTTGTCAGTCTAGTTCAAAACATCCCACTATCAATTTACTGATCCTTGAAGTATATAAGTCTTAAGCTTTAATCTTCTCTCAGGAGGTGTCTCTAGATGCTCAAAGATTGATAATGTAATATCAAGCCACATCTTAGTAGCCAGTGGTCTGTCATCCCAAGGAAACATGGGAGGATGTTACTATTATAAAAAAACGTGTCATATCAACCATAGACAAGGCATGCTATAGTGCTCCTTGGGAAGTCTACATAAAGCAGAAAACCCCTCATAGAATTTTTCTTTAAAACCCATGTTTGGTAAAACCACCGGTTCCGCAACTTACACTAAAGGAGGATCCACTGGTATCCCATGGACCCTTCCACCAGAGAATGGTCGTCTCCAACCTCCTATAATATGACTAGAGTTCATCATGGTGGCATGCCTCTACAATGCCAAACACACACACATCAAAAAAGAACGATATCCAAATTTTAAAACTCAAAGTGTAGGACAGGTCAAAACCTTCCTATAACAGGTTATACCATACAACCTGCTCCTAAATCTTGGACTGTATAAAAAAGAAACATCCACAAAAGTCATTAGAGATGCCCAATCAAAAGCTGGGTCTAAGTCGAGTTCTCTATTTCTCATTTTAATTTTCTATTTCAATTTAATATTTATTTCACATTCATTTTAAATGGTTGAATCAAAATGTGAATCATTCTGATCCATAAGGAACCATACTCCTCATGAACGAAAATATGGAATCCACTTAATCCACACCATAACACATCCCAATCCATGTGACTCATATTCTATGACTCAACGTTCCAAAATAGGTTTCTTAGGGTGTCTTATGTAGCCTAATCAGGAAAACACTGCTTAGGTCACAACATGCACTCTAAGTACCAACTATGTTTCTCAATTCCCTGCACAAGTCTATCACAATATCAGTTATATCTATCATGACATCTATCACAACACAATACAAATAGGAAATGCATATTATATGGCATGGCATAATGCATTGAATGTGATTTCTAACAAGTGCCTAAAATGATACATGAGATGGCATACCTACATCTCATCGGGTTGCAACAAAATAGAACCTGAAACTATATAAATGATGATACCACAATTTAGGTGCATCACCCAATGGTGGAATCAAATCAACTATGATAGGAAAAATCTAGAAAACATCAATTTCCATTCAAGAACATTTGGATTTTTCCTATACGTGGGTTAGCTACGCCCAGGCACAACTCATTACCAACTTCCAATTCCTTCCTATCACTTTATATTGTCTCAAAATAGTAAAGAAAACCAGAAAATAAGGCTCTGATACCACTTTGTAACACCCTGGACCTAGATTCCATTGAATGGTGCCCCGAGCCTGGTTGGCCACATGGCCTCAACCACATCTCCCCAAATTCTAAAAGTTGTCGACTAGCTTCTAGGGACTATGGTGTGTCTATGGGGATACTATTCCCTCTTATGAGAGTGTAAAACAAAAAAATAATAATAATAATAATAGTCAAATAATGGTAGCAGTATAACAATTATACAATAGATAAAAACATGAATAGATTACAATACAAAACACAATCTCCTATACAAATGATGATGATACATTTCATGTCTCTATAAAGAAGACAAAACAGGTATACAAGGCATTAGTACTATACATGTATCAAAATACCAAAAAGACTAAAAAGCACTATCTTTTGATAGCATCACGAGCCTCAGCTCGATCCCATGCTCCCCTGCTCCTATGCATTTCATAAAGTCAATCATGGAAATGTGGGCTCTTGAATTGGTCCCAAACTGTATCCAAATAGTTTATACAGGTACCCAAGGGTGGCCCAAACTGGGTGTGAGATACAATCCCAACAGGTAACCACCCAAAGTTCTATAAAAAGTCATGGCTATGAAATATAACATGCTAAAGAAAAGTGCAATATGTATCATAGGTAAGAAGTAATAAAACGTAAAGTTCTCATGGAATCTATACTACAGAACAAGTGATACTCCATTTCCCTAGAAGGACCCCTGCAAAACATGGGTCAAGCTCCTATAACAAGGCAATTGCAAAATAAATAGAATTAAACACCATGACCTTGTTGTATACACTGCATATCATATCACCCATGGCCTTTCGATATAATTTTTAAATCAAATCAACCACAACCACACCATATAACCAAAAGTTTCAGAATAACCATGACCTTTTTGTATAATCCATAGTGTCACATTTACCATGGTTGATCCATATAATCAAAATTAGTAGACCGTTGGGGGATGGATCCATGGTATAGTGAACCAAGGCATCCCCACTGAGTCCTGGGAGCATCTCAATTGAAACTTAGTTAGGCTTGAATTGGGGTCCAAGGATCATGTCACCAAATGATGTCCACTACGATCACAAATAAACTAGGTCTAAGGGGTAGCAAGGCCTAAGGCATCTCATGGAATCAAGAACCAAAGAGAAATCTCTATCCAAGGAATTCAATAACGCATTGAAGACCTATAGGATAAATTTTCATGGTGCCTAATGGAATCAATATCCAAGGTATACCAACCAAGGAATACACTACCATTCAATTAATCACATTTCACTCATCAATTCACAAGAATTTACATTCTATGAGTTTACCTACTCACATAGAAATTTAACTCATGAGTTCTTCCAACTCATGTAACAATTTCACAAAAATCATTTAATCAAGCAATAAAATAAAAAGGATATAAACCATCTCCTACTCAATCAATTAAATTCAAATCATTTATATATGGCCTTCTTATAACTAGTAAATCACAAACACTCACCCCATATGTGGTTTAACAAAGTTAAAATCAAAGACATGCTTCATGGGTGACCTTGGTTGTGTCAATAACCTCCAACAAGTCTCAAGAGAATTAAATGGAATCCCTAACAGGTTCCATTTCATTTAATTCAATTAATAAATTTAAGCTAAAAAATATATTTATACTCAATCAAGTTGGGCGCTCACAATAGGCCGTGAACAAGCATTTAAGCTAAAAAATATATTCATTCCTCATAAAAACCTAGGATCTTACCCATACTATGTTATTTGATATTAGTCAATGACTGGAACAAGAAGGAATCATGATAACCCAGAATGTGATAGACAATGCGGTGGTTCTAAGAAAAAAAATTGGATTATGGCTTGAGAGAAAGATATTGTGATTATTCCTAGTTAGCTATCATGATATATGATTAACAATATAAAAATAGGATAGTTTCTTAACAAGTAAAATAAGAACAAAATTGACTTTTATGGAAGTTCAGGTGGAAATGATCATGGATGTAAGAAAGCTCGATTTCCTTCTTATCAAGAATATGGGAAGAACCGCCTGGAAGAATATCTCAAATGGAGGGGAAGATGTTTTTTGTGTGAAAGTAAAGGGCATAGATAAATGAATTTCTAAGTCATTTGATGTATTATATGCAGGGAACTTGGGAATCATCTGAGTCAACTCTCTAAACCAAGGGTTAGACGCTAGACCAAATAAGGACTTATTCCATTCCAACTATTGAAGTGAAATGATTTAAGTGTTTATGTATTATGATTAAATAATTATGTTTTAAAAGTATTTTTACCAATGATATTTTTTTTAAGAACCATTAAACGTCTAAGGTTTGTGTTAATTTTGGAATCATATTTGTCTTCATGTAAGATTAACTTAAGTGTTATGGATAACATCATGGATTTATGAGTTTAAGGTTGATCATAAGTTCAATGTCTTAAACACCTCTTTTGAGGTTTTTAGTGATGGTATTTTAATGTTATTAGTGACATTTTGGAAGAATTTTTTTTGGGATAAGGTATATGTCACCATTAGGTTCAATATGAAGTACTATTTGAGAAGAATTCTCTTTTCATAAGTTTAAAGATACTGATAAACTTCAAGGTTTATATGATATTTTATGATTAAGTGTTTTTTCAAGTACATTCATCATATTTCTTAGGATTTTATAATAATTATATTAATATAGTTTTAGTAAAAATGACAACTTATCACATCTAAAAAGGTCGTTGGGCTTGAACCCACAACCAAAGGGTGATAAGGGTGTAATGCCAACCATTGGACTATGTGATTTATTTTTTTAAATGATAAGATGGATAAAGATTGTTTTTTTAGGAACATATGTTTTATCATAGAGATAAATATGATATTGAAAAGTGATTTGGTGATTAATGTTATTTTAGAATAAGTTCAATATTTTGAGAACCTTATATGATTAAGGTAAGTGGAACATTATATAATTATATTTGATGAAGAATGGTTGAATTATCTTTTGGAAGATTATATTATTTTAATGTGGATATATATTTATTTAGGTTATTTATGGAAATTTTTATCAATCTTGTAGATTATATGATTTGGTCATATGCATTTTTTATATGATAAATTTAGAGTGATTGATGTTATTTAGAGAAAAATTTTAAATTTGTCTTGGAATAATATGTGATTAGATTATTCTAATATTTGGGTTTAAATCATGGTATGAACTATTTTTAGGTTAGTTATTTATCGAATGATCTAATTTGAACTTTGGGTGTTGCTGTTGAGGTTTGGGTGATTAATGTGGTATTTACTCATATGATGGTTTATTTATTTTTGAGAATTATCTTTTTCTAAACATTTTGGTTTTGGTTAGTTTCTAAAGATAATAAGAAGAGTTTTTTTATCCTTTTATAGAATATTTAATCCATTAAAATTTTATTTTAGTACTTCAAGCATGAAAAATTCATCTTGAATACTCATTGTTTGGAGGAAAATGAGATAATGGTGGAAATTTATTAAATGATGAAATTATACTTATCAAGTAAGTATATATACCCTTATGTTATTTTTCTAGATAGTAAATTAAATCCTCAAATCTAGGAAAAGTATATTGAAACAAAATTTCATCCTATCACTGATGAATTGATGGTTTTTCTCACACCTCATTGGTTTATTGTTTTGTGGTCATTAACTTTCTCTAGATCATTCACTATCTTATGGTCAATGATCTCTATCACTCTCCATAATTATTTGGACATTATGTTTTCCTCCATGTATATATATTATTAATTCCCATAAAAGTGATCTTATTTGGAAACCTAGTTATTTGATGACTTTCATATTTAATTTTCCATTTTCTTAAGAGGAATTTTTATTGACCCTTTTTACGATGTAGGTTTTCCTAAGGATTTTGAAAATGTCAAACCCTTGATTACCGAGCACAATTTCAAATTTTAACGATAAAATTTATTAGGTGGGGGTGTAACACCATGAGATTTTAAGAAATATTTTTTTGAAAATAAATTTAATTTCTTCAATAGCTCACCTTACATGCAACAATGAGTTTAAACGAACCACGATATACTATTAAAATATTATTATTTAAGGAGATAGTTATAACCTAATAATTGAATTAGCAGGTATAAATATAAATTACTAAATTACAAAAATTATATGGTTCATAAATCTACAAATAAATTTATTGGTTATAAATTTATTATAAATGAAAATAGAAATCATTTGAAAGCAAAAGAAATATTTTTTTTTTTTTGAAAACTGTTTTTATGTACGCAATGTGTTTTTATATTAATAGATTAAATTAATAACTATTGGTGAATTATTTTAATGAAATATATATATTATATATTCATAAAATTATGTATCATTCATCTAATATTTTTTCTAAGCATGAGATTAGAATAAATAAAATTTTGTTCTTAAAAACTCTATTTTTATAAAAAGTGGTTTTGTCGTGAACTTATTTTAAAATTAAATTTTAAATATTTTAAATATTTTATTTGAAAAAATAAAATTATGTTTTAAAATCAACAAGTCAAAATTATATTAGGGTGTATTTTTTATAATTGCCTGAAATGATTAATCTTTTGATATATAGTGAAAAATACTATTTTTTATTAAAAAGTATCTTTTTCATTTAAAGTATTTAAAAAATTCCATTTTGTTTTTAAATTGTTTAAAAATTAATAATAATAAATAAATATTATGATTAATTCTATTTAGATCATTGTATTCAATTTTATATTTAAAATTTTATATAAAAACCTTTTGTATTTAAGAAAACTTTTCTTTAGAAAACTGCATTTTCATAGCGCTTGCAGTTTTAATTTTAAATTAAATACTCCCAATAATATGAATTTAATTTGATAAAATGAATTAAATATTTTTAATATAAATAATTAATATTAGTTCATAAGGTTAACTTAATATTTTTTCATAATTAATATTCAAAACAATAAGAAATTAATTACTATGGTTAAGGTTAAAACATGCTTTGGCGCGTTATATGCACCTGTGTTAAAATTAATTTTCCAGACACATAAGTCTTTAATTTGATAAATTGGATTTAATATTTATAATAATTGGGTATAAATTGTCTAATAATTATAATTTATATTTATTCTTAATGGATAAATTACCTAGGTAAATAAATAAAAAACTAGTTACCGTGGTGAAAACTAAAATAGTAAAAGTAAAGTTAGTGGATAAGGGAATAAAATGTATAAAAAATGTTTCTTATTTTTTGGTTTAGGTTCATATAGAACTTAATTTTCCAAAAATATATTATTTGTAAATTTTGGAGGCACATGGGTTGAGAGTGACTTCCTATTATTGAATAGTTTTGGGTATTTACAAAAATGTCACCCCTCCCAAATTATAAAAGATAACCTCCACCCCTAAGTTATTCACACGTATTATACCATTTTTCTTGAACAAACCCTGCCAAAATCTCTCTCTATAATAATTATCCCCATTATATAGATTTTGGTATTACAAAAAGTCCAAACCTAGGATCCTTAATAAGAGATCTAAAAGAGGTTTTTCTAGGTGAAGGTAATTGTCTTCATTATTCTCTTTTATTTTACTTCTTCTCTTACCACCTTCATTCATGTCTTACTAATTAAAATATATTACAACCATTATATACCATATACTAATATATTATTATGTTTATGGGATAACCTATATCCATCTCAACTTCTATCAAATGGGAAAAAACTCATCGATTGTGTGTACGACGGACTATGGCCTCACGAATCGATGTAATTTATTTTCCATCACCACCTGAAAAGGATGGATATAATAATGAATTTAATGTATTTATATGATATTTACTACATAATTATACTTTTGGAATTAAAATATCACATCTATATTCTTACCTCTCAATCTGTTATAAAATAATAATATCATTTGTGTGTACGTGTTGACTACCGCCTCCACCAAAAGATATGAGTTGTTTTTCATTTCTATTTTACATGGATGGTAATAATGATATATTTAATGAATATATATGATACATATGATATCAAAATGATTCTAGAAATTTTAATTAATATTTACCTTACTTTCATTCTATCCGTCGAGAAAATAGAATCATCGTTCATTTATACGTATGCCCTACAATCTCCATGAACGGTGTAATCCATTTTTATATCCTTAAATTTTATTGATGAATATATATATATAATAAATATATATGATATTTATATCATGCTAAAAATTTTGTAGATTATGGATCCATAATCAAATTATATGGACAAAAACTAACGAACCAAAATATACAAAAAAAAAACGAAGCAGTTATCACCCAGAAAATTATTTTTCATGATTATATAGTTTCCCTCTATGAACATTGTTGCTCACACAATGATTTTTTGTTTTAGAAAATGGATATAACCCAAAAGAACCATGTTAATGTTTGATGTGATGGATAATTCAATGGTTTTCCTCCTGAGAAACCAAATGTTATGTGAGAATGAATGAAAAATATCATCGCTATTATTACGCAACCTTCTCAATCTATGAATCACGCTGAACTATCAAACGAGAAAAGGAGGGAAGAATGTTTTGTTGCTTCCTTCATGAGGAAACACCCAACTTCATTTATAGGATCCACCGTTACAGTTGTTACTTATCAATGGATTAGTACGACTGAAAATATATTCTCTTTTCTCCAGTGTTTTTAACATTAAAATTTTATTTTGGCTATTTATCATTGGATTAGTGTAGCCCGATCCGATTGGGCTGCATGCTTGTGACCCGCAACTATAGAGGTGTGGACTTCAGAATCAACTTTACTGCAGCCTTTTGGACTTCCATTTGGCATCCATTGTAGCACTTTTGACTTTGGTGACCGCATTTTCACTATAGCGATGCGGACTTCTTGTGCAGTTGGTAGAACAGTGATCATCTTCCTCTCCATTTGTAGCTCATTTTTTGGCTAGGGTTTGTTACTGAAAAAACTATGTAATTGTGCTCCCGGATTATAGTGGAAATTCTGTCTCTCCGTAAATGTAGGGATTATTCCCGAACCACATAAATCTGTGTGTCCTTATTCTTCTTTTTCCTTTTACTCTTCTGTTTTTCGTCATTTTTGTCGTTGCAACTCCCAGCATTTCCGCAACATTTATTAATAGGAAGGTGAAGTAGAACAATGATGGAATCTTATTAAGAACATGAGAAAATGGGAAGAAATTGACTTTATGGAGTGGGATGAGTTTAAGAGCTTATTTTTAAATAAGTACTTCCCTCACATTCTTCATAAGAAAATATAAAAGGAATTCCTTGAGCTAAAGTAGAAGGATGATGAATCTATTTGTACTCATAAGGAAAATTTTACAAGACTTGTAAGGTATTCTTCTGGTATTATCATCCAGCTTGAATGTAAGGTTGATCAATTCTCCAATGTCTTAAAACCAAGTCTCCAAATGGATTTATCCATAAGATATTTCAGTAGTTATAAAGAAATCATTCAATGGTCTATCAAGTTGGAAATAGGGATTAGAGGTACTCATTAATCTTATGGTTTTGATAAGAAAAAAAAGATGGAATTCAATAGTAATTTTAAAAACCATAGAGAGAAGAAGAAGTGATTTCCTTTTTACATGAAGTGTGAAAGGAAACATAGTAAATTTTCTTAGGGGGAATGGTAAATTTTTTTACTTTGGAAAGGATGGTCATCGAGTAATCAAATATCATAGTGATGGGATGAAGTTATCCAATGATGGAGGAAAAGCGAAATAGAATAAACCACCTACATTTCAATATTTCAAATGAAATAAAAATCATAATTTCCTTCTCTTTGCAATAAATTTTTTCATTATATTTCGAAAGTTGGTTCATACCAATAATTATATCAAAATCAATCATAAGTATGATGATAAAATCAGCAATTAGAGCACATTTATGTGTCATAACATGAACTTCTCGACGCATATTTATTGTAATAAGGTTTCCACTATGAGTCTTTAATGAAAACTCCCTAGTTAAGGTGAACTGGAAATATCTAATTTTTAAAACAAACTGAAAAGATATAAAGGAATGTGATGATCCAGAATAAAATAAAGCTTTAGCTAAATTTGAGAAAATGTTTAAAGTACGTGTCACCACATCATTGGGAACTTCAACCTCAGTTGTTGTGACTATATAAGCATAGCCTTCTTCCCTTGGCCATTTCTGGGATAAGTTTCCTTGATGCTTAGGACAATCATTTGCATAATGTCTCATCTCTTTACAATTGTAGCATTGAACGTTGGTAGCTTCTTTCTTTCTCTTACAATCATGGGCTTGGTGGTATTTTTCACCACACTTGTAACAAACTTTCATCCCTAATAGGCATGTTTTGTGATGTTTATTTCCACATTTATTGCAGGATAGAAAGTCAATTATTCCCTTCTTCCCCTTTTCTTTATTACCTTTTACAGAGTGTTCAGTATCTCTCTTCTCTTTCTTTCCTTTAAATTTATAAGACCTAGAGAATTATTTCTTTGTCTTGATAGCACATGAGACCATATCTTCAATGATGAAAAATTTTGGGAGACCAGTGCCCTTTAGAGGAATGGTTTTAACTCATCAAAAAATCGATCAATCTTACTCTTTGGATTAATTAGATAATCCATAGCATGTATTGCTAACCTTGTAAAGTTGGTTTTATACTTAGCAATGTTCTCATCCTCCTTTTTCCTCAGATTAAAGAATTGTCACCCCATATCCGCTCGTTTGTGAGGGGAATGTTTTTCTGATAAAATTTTCTTAAAATCCTACCATTTCATATTTTCAATTTCTTCTTCCTCCTTTGTGATTTGAATTAATAACCACCATTAATTAGCATCTCCCGATAGATGATAAATAGTCATCATAACCTTCTCCCTTTCACTACTTCTCAAAGAAAGAAATATATTCTCTAATAAACTTATTCACTGCAAGCTACAAATGGGTTGGTAGTCTCATTGAATGATAGAGGTTGTTAACACAAAAAGCAGTCTAACGTTGTTACACCGCATTGTGGATCGGGTTGCTCCATGTGAGTAAAGTTATTGCTCATAACCTGAGTCAGTTAACCCAATATAGTTATAAGTTGTTCATCCCCAGTTGCAGCTCCAACTCCAACATCATTATCTTGCATAGGAGGGCAATCCCTACATGGGATACTCAAGTTGATACGATTTTTATTCCTTCCACTATGCGTCATTTCTAAATAATGACATACACAAAATTAGGTTATGAATCATAATGAATAATCTCAAACTAGAAAAACACTTAACATAGAATGAAAATTTATGCATAGCTAATCTCATAGTCATAAACATAGTTTATTTGGGGATATATTTATTTTTAAATCCTTCATACTTTTTTTGTAAAAAAATATGAATTATCCTAAGAATATCCCCCAAAAGGGTCAAACCAGGTGCACAGTAAGAACCGTTATTGTACCAAGTTGTGTCAAGTCAGACCTAACGCACCTTGTTAGAGTCGATACCCCTAGGTACATTTATGTCAGAACCACGTCCACTTGTAGTATCCAGACATAGATTTATTGCTAAAAAGACCCACATAATATCTACCTTACCAAAATTCTAGTATTTTCTTTGATGCTTATCATCAATGTTTATCTTAGGTTTATGTTCTTTAATCTATGTTTTTTAGTTTCCAAGGTTTCAACTAAACTTACTCGGATACTAACTATAAAGTCCCCGACCCCAGTAGCCTGGAGTGAGTGAATTACTTTATTACATTGATATAAGAAAACAAGGAAGTCGCATCCTGAAAGGCCGAATAGTTTATTATCTTTGGAAAACCAAATACCAACATAAGTTTTACATTACAACTTGAAATGAAATACAACATAGAAACTGCATTAGAAACACCCATAAAATCCTAGATTATCCATACAAGTCCGAATGGCCCGAAGGCCTTCATTTTTATTGATTTTTGATAACCCCCCTTTCAAGGGATGAGGGGGAACCCTTACAAGGCTCGTAGGCTCAGAGATTACATGGCCCGTAGGCTTAGGAGATTACATGACCCGAAGTTCTTAGAGAATTCAACCAGACTATCTACAAAGAACTGCCCCTCCCTAGCATCTGCATCATGATAGTAGCTCTCCACCTTCGCATGGATGTCTGGCTAGGCTTCTCATGCAAACATAGGCTGGTCCCGATGGCATAGTCATACTCTCTCATTCTAACAAATCCATTTGGCTCTGCTCTGGTGAGTGCACCTGCTCTGAATCCTCTTTTGGGGCTGCTCCTTTTTTGTAGTCTGTCTGGGGCAACTACATGTGGCCTAAAGGCCTTGAGGTGGCCCGAAGGCCTGGGTGGTCCGAAAGCCTTAAGGACTCCAAGTCCAAACCAGTGGCCCAAGGTGAATAGTTACAGATGCTATAGTACCGAACAGTAACTTCTACAGTGCCTGCTACAGTAGTCGCGCAGTGTACAGGTCTACTACAGTACCCCGGAAATATGCCTCTACCTGGTTTTGAACCTGGGTCTTGTGGATGCACTTAAGGATACCTCACCAACTGGGCTGAGGCTCATGTGATTATCCATACAAGTCATTCATAATATACATCTTCGCATCCTGGGGAAAAATAAAACATAAGAAATGGGTGAGCTCAGTTGCTCAGTATGGGTAAGCAATACATCTGAAGATATCATAAATAAACATAAACAATAAGGCATGGTCAATAACTAAAACACATACTATTAAAACATAATCTTGAACATAATATGGCAGAAATAAAAGCTGAATAAATAATGTTATATAAATAATCACATGAGAGCCTCGGAGCGGCTTCTTCTTTCTCTCCCGCGGCGCCTAGGGTTTCGCCTCCGACATCTGCTCCTCCCCTCTCCGGCCATTTCACCCTAGCTCTCTTCTTCTCTTCGAGGAGGTCGACGGGTCTGGAGTAGTCGGGGGAGGGGGGTCTCGTTTCCTATTTTCCTTTCTTTGTTTTTCAGCGGCGATCGTTCTCTCTTTGAGGTTCCCGGTTGAAGATGGCGTGATGATCTTTCCGTCGCCTCCCTGTGGTGGAACTCTTCGGATGTCTTTGGTATTCTACGCGGCGATCTTGGGACCCATCCTCCTTTCTGTGGCGGATCGTTGCGGGCTTCTACGTCGCTTTTGATCTGATCCACGGGCGTAAGACCGGTTTGTTCAACGGCATACTCTACGGAGCGTTCAGGGTTTGATCGGTATGCGTTGTTGGCCTACGGCGGTCGCCCAGCTTGTGGAGTTTTCCCCTGATTCGTGGCGGCAGAGTTCTCTGAGGATCTGCGGGGGTCTTTCGTCGGTGGTTGCGGCGGCTGAAGTTGGGTTTGTTCGTTTATTTTCTTTGTGATGTTTGCCTTTTGTTGTGAAATGGTGTTTTCGTCCGTTTTCTGGGCGTGTGGGTTGCGGCTCTCATCGTTGATGAAGGAGGTGATGATGGTGTTTGTTCGACGACGTCGGATGTGGTTTTGTGAATGGATTAATGTCTGTGGGGTGGTGATGCTGAAGCTGATGTCGAGGGGGATGGTTAATTTTGACGCCGGAGGAGGTCTCGCCGGTGATGATGGATGGTGATGTTGATGGGTGTGATGGTTGGGTGCGTATCGAGGGTGTGAGCGACTCGAGGCATTGAAAGGTGTGCGGTGACGGCGTGCGGATCGAGGACAGCTGTATGGGTAATTGGTTTTGAAATTTGAATTTGTATTTGCACTGTATGATGCGGAGTGGTCTTTGGTTGCTGTGTCACGTTGTAAGGGGTACCGGCAACCCTTAAACCGGTTGTTTTTTCTCTTTTTTTTTCTCTTTTTTTCCTTTAATAAATTTGCGGGACCAGGCTTACGCCTGGTTCAGAATTTCCTGGTAAATAATCACATGAGAATAGAACGTAACAGTGGATATTTTACTAGTCGAATAATCACATAGAATAGCAATTACTAATATCATAATGAGGAATGCATGATGTCAGACATCATAAACATACTTTCAAGGCTTCGACCAATATATCATACATAAATGAGTAAAAGATCGGTCTAGTTTGTCTCATGAGACCTATCGATACATCGAGGGGCTAAAGCGAACTCCACCCGTCACTTAGTAAGTCTAATGCATTCCTCATATGATTGGTGTGAAAAATAACACTACTGGAAATACAGTCTTTCCCAATGGTTCTAAACCGTTGGGAAAGGCTGCAGAACCGTTGGTATATGTTATACCAACGGTTCTGCAAACCGTAGGGAAGTAAGCCATTGGGAAAGCTTTTCCCAACGGTTTACAACGAACCGTTGGGATAGGGTGGGGAAAAATTAAATTATCCCAACGGTTCTGCCAAACCGTTGGGAAAGCCCAAGCAGTCTCCTTTTTCCCAACGGTTTCTGAACTATTGGGAAAAGTTTTTTACCAACATTTCATAGAACCGTTGGTAAAAAAAACCCAGAGATGTTATGCCAATGATTTGAAACCGTTGGCATAGCCTATGCTGTGAAAATTGCACAGCAGCTTGCAATTTGCACAGCAACTCTACAATTTGCCCATCAGGTCTCATTTTGTGCATTCCCTCTCATTTTCAATCCAATTATTGTACCTGCAATAAACTAACACATACATATACAATTATTGCACCTGCAATAACCAACTAATACATACATATAGAGAACAAATTCATACACATTTAACATATAATGCATCCTGGAACTATACACATCCATAATTAAATTAGAATTCATAACGTAATTATAAACATACATAATTTATTTAAAATTCAATTTAAAATTTAGATGACAATTATATGTGGAATCCGGAATTCAATTCATAATTTGATCGGTTTTTCGTATACCATATATTTTTACCTGAAATGATGTCCATTTTAAACAAAATACATACACCTGGAGTGATACCGGCAACACCGTGTCTCGTATTGAGGCGAGGTTAACTCGTACACGTCATAAATGACTCATAGATTGTTTTCCTAAAGTATCAACATATTCCGAAAGCGTTTGATCGGTTTTCCGTATGCCATTTGATGTTTTTCATTTAAAATGACATCCTTTTGAAACAAAAGACAGACACTTTTAGTGATTCCAGCCACACCGCGTCTCAAATTGAGGCGGGGTTGAGTCGTACACATCACATATGACCCATGGATTGTTCTCCTAAATTTTCTACAGAAACCGAATGCGTTTGGTTGGTTTTTCGTATGTACTTAAAATGTTGTCCATTTTAAATAAAAGAGAGCCACTTAGAGTGATCCCGGCCACAACGTGCCTCGGATTAAATCGGGGTTGACTCGTACACGTCACATATGACCTATGGATCATTATCCTAAAGCATAAACACATTTCGAATGCGTTTGGTTGGTTTTCCATATGACAGTTGTTCTTTTCACTTATAATCTTGTCCATTTTGAACAATAGAGAGACACTCTGAATAGTGTCGGCCACACCGCACCTCGGATTGAGTCGAGGTTGACTCGTACACGTCACATATGACTCATGGATCGTTGTGCTAAAGTATCGACACAATCCGAATGTGTTTGGTCTGTTTTTCGTATGTCAGTTGATGTTTTTCACTTAAAATGACGTCATTTTGAAACAAAAGACAGACACTTTGAGTGGTGTTGGCCACACTGCATCTCAGATTGAGTCAGAGTTGATTCGTACACGTCACATATGACCCATGGATCGTTCTCCTAAAGTTTCAACAGAAACCGAATGTGTTTGGTCGGTTTTCCGTATGTACTTAAAATGTTGTCCATTTTAAACAAAAGAGAGCCACTTAGAGTGATCCCGGCCACACCGTGCCTCAGATTAAGGCGGGGTTGACTCGTACACGTCACATATTACCCATGGATCGTTGTCCTAAAGGATCAACACATTTTGAATGCGTTTGGTCGGTTTTTCGTATGTCAGTTGTTCTTTTCACTTATAATCATGTCCATTTTAAACAAAAGAGAGACACTATGAATGGTTTCGGCCACACCGCACCTCGTATTGAGGTAGGGTTGACTCGTACACATCAAATATGACCCATGGATCGTTGTTCTAAAGGATCGACACAATCCGAATGAGTTTGGTCAGTTTTCTGTATGCCAGTTGATGTTTTTCACTTAAAATGACGTCCTTTTGAAACAAAAGACAGACACTTTGAGTGGTGCCGGCCACACCGCATCTCAGATTGAGGCAGGGTTGATTCTTACACGTCACATATGACCCATGGATCATTCTCCTAAAGTTTCAATGGAAACTGAATGTGTTTGGTCAGTTTTCCGTATGTACTTAAAATGTTGTCCATTTTAAACAAAAGGGAGCCACTTAGAGTGATCCCGGACACACCGTGCCTCGAATTGAGCCTGAGGTGACTCGTAAATGTCACATATGACACATGGATCGTTGACCTAAAGCATCAACACATTTCGAATGCGTTTGGTCAGTTTTTCGTATGTCAGTTGTTCTTTTCACTTATAATCTTGTCCATTTTAAACAAAAGATAGACACCGTGAATGGTGTCGGCCACACCGCGCCTCAGATTGAGGCGGGGTTGACTCGTACACGTTACATATGACCCATGGATCGTTGTCCTAAAGAATCAACACATTTTGAACGCGTTTGGTCGGTTTTTCGTATGTCAGCTGTTCTTTTCACTTATAATCCTGTCCATTTTAAACAAAAGAGAGACACTTTGAATGGTGTCAGCCACACCGCGCCTCGGATTGAGGCGGGGTTGACTCGTACACGTCACATATGACCCATGGATTGTTTTACTAAAGTATCAACACAATCAGAATCCGTTTGGTTGGTTTTCCGTATGTACTTAAAATGTTGTCCATTTTAAACAAAAGAGATACACTATGAATGGTGTCGGCCACACCGCGCCTCAGATTAAGGTGGGGTTGACTCGTACACGTCACATATGACCCACGGATCGTTGTTCTAAAGCATCAACACATTTCGAATGCGTTTGGTCGGTTTTCCGTATGTCAGTTGTTCTTTTCACTTATAGTCCTGTCTATTTTAAACAAAAGAGAGACACTATGAATGGTGTCGGCCACACCGCGCCTCGGATTGAGGCGGGGTTGACTCTTACATGTCACATATGACTCATGGATCATTGTGCTAAAGTATCGACACAATCTGAATGCGTTTGGTCGGTTTTCCGTATGCCAGTTGATATTTTTCAATTAAAATGACGTCATTTTGAAACAAAAGACAGACACTTTGAGTGGTGTCGGCCACACCGTGTCTCAGATTGAGGCGGGGTTGATTCTTACACGTCACATATGACCCATGGATCATTCTCCTAAAGTTTCAATGGAAAACGAATGTGTTTGGTCAGTTTTCCGTATGTACTTAAAATGTTGTCCATTTTAAACAAAAGGGAGCCACTTAGAGTGATCACGGCCACACCGTGCCTCGGATTGAGTCCGGGTTGACTCATACACGTCACATATGACTCATGGATCGTTTTCCTAAAGCATCAACACATTTCGAATGTTTTTGGTCAGTTTTTCATATGTCAGTTGTTCTTTTCACTTATAATCTTGTCCATTTTAAACAAACGAGAGACATTATGAATGGTGTCGGTCACACTACACCTCGGATTGAGGCGGGGTTGACTCGTACACGTCACATATGACTCATGGATCGTTGTGCTAAAGTATCGACACAATCCGAATGCGTTTGGTCGGTTTTCCGTATGCCAGTTGATATTTTTCACTTAAAATGACGTCCTTTTGAAACAAAAGACAGACACTTTGAGTGGTGCCGGCCACACCACGTCTCAGATTGAGGCGGGGTTGATTTGTACATGTCACATATGACCCATGGATCGTTCTCCTAAAGTTTCAATGGAAACCGAATGCGTTTGGTCGGTTTTCCATATGTACTTAAAATGTTGTCCATTTTAAACAAAAGGGATCCACTTAGAGTGATCCCAACCACACCGTGCCTCGGATTGAGCCCGGGTTGACTCGTACACATCACATATGACCCATGGATCGTTTTCCTAAAGCATCAACACGTTTTGAATGTGTTTGGTCGGTTTTTCGTATGTCAGTTGTTCTTTTCACTTATAATCTTGTCCATTTTAAACAAAAGAGAGACACTGTGAATGGTGTTAGTCACACCGCGCCTCGGATTGAGGCGGGGTTGACTCGTACACGTCACAACTTGAGGTAAACCAAAATAATTGAGAACATGGATGAATGATTCTATATATTTTCAACCACAACTTCAGGTTCACAATCAACTCTGACAATAGAGCTATTGGGGTCATCAAAAAAATAAATGGATTGGTTCCAATGGCAATAGGGACAGTGTCAATTCCATCATCACCATCATCAAAAATATGTCTTGGAATTACTTCAACTATGACAGCAAATTCAGGTCTAAGTTGGTCTTTGACATAAAAAACTTGTTTAGCCATTGATGCCAACACATATGGTTCTTCGGTGGCAAGAGTGCGAGTCATATTAATTAATCGAAATCCACAATCATCAATAAATGTGTCATGTCTCTTCATTGAATCAAACCAATGTCATTTCATCATTGTGACTTGTCCATGAGAGTAATAATCCAATATTATTATTTTCTCAACGACTCCATAATAACCCACATTTTCAAATCACGGTCTACTATCTGATGCACTAGCATAACAATCTGTTGTGGCAGTAACCATAACATCATCATGTTGTGTTCTCGTATTCTTTTTTCATTCAATGACAATAAATTTGTACTCATTGATAACAATTGATTTATAGTCACGAACCACGGTATTATGACCAAAAGCCAAAACTCTTATTTCCTCAGAGACAGAGTCAGCAGACAAACTCAATACCTGCAATATAAATGACTGTTAAACTTAATTAAATATTGAAATAATTAATTTAAACAGTAATATTTTTACCTTCAATTTTAACCAAGCAGAAAACTCTTTGCTATGAAAAATCTCTCTCCTTCTCAAAGATAAAGAATAATGCTTCCTATTTATCATTGTTTTATGTTCCCTACAGATAAAAAATATGAATAGTTTAACAGATATATATGTAAGATATACATAATCAATTTAGTTACCTGATATAGTCATCGAACAATCACATTTGAACAAAATTGTGCGATGTGCCATCTCCCGCTCTTCATGGCTTAATGTCTTCAATGTATATGATCTAGGAATTCCTCCTGTTTGAGGAATTGATGGAAAACTGGGTTCAATTTGCTCATAATGTTCTTCTTCATTTCTCATTGGTCTTTTCAATCTTGTAGTAAGATCAGACAAATACATCGAGCAGAAATCCATACATTCTTGAGCCAAGTAACCGTTCACGATAGAACCTTCGGGATGATTTCTGTTTCGGACATAAGACTTTAATGTGAACATATTTCTTTCAGTTGGATACATCCAACGAAAAAAAAATAGGTCCTCCGAGAAGTATTTCAGTGGGAATATGGACAATCAGATGCAGCATGCATGTGAAAAATGGTGGAGGAAATATTTTCTCCAACTCACACAAAATTAATGGGGAATCTGTCAACATTTTTTGCAAGAAAGACTTGGACAACTTCTTAGCACAAAGATCTCTAAACAAATGGCACAACTGAATAACAGCCACCCTTACATTATTGGACAAAAGATGAAGGATTGTTATTGGAAGCAACTCATGCAGTAGAACGTGATAATCATGAGTCTTCAAAGATTTTAGCTTCAACTCTCTTTTGTTGACCCGTTTAGATGTGTTTCTTGAATAACCATCAGGAACTCTAATAGTCTCTAATACTTCCAGAAATTATTTTTTTCGTAGGTGTCATCACATAAGAAGCACATGGAAGTTTCCATTTATTTTCACTGATACGCACAGGATGCAATTCTGGTCTGATGCCTCAATCCACCAAGTCACACTGAGATCATAAATCATCTTTTGTCTTCCCCTTGACATTTAGAAGAACTGAAAGCAACATTTCACATATATTCTTTTCAATATGCATTACGTCTAAGCAATGATGTAACAAATTGGTTGACCAATAAGGCAAATCAAAAAATATACTCCTCTTCCTCCAATTGTAACAGGTTTTAGTGGAAACATTCTTTCTCTTTCCAGATTTCATTTGACATTTCCCGAACAAAAAACTGAAATCTTTCAATTCATTAAGCACATCAGTTCCAGACATACACTGAGGTGGATCATCGGTCTCTATGGTATTATCAAATCTTCGACGATTCATTCTATATGGATGATCTTTTGGAAAGAATCATCGATGTCCCATAAAACTGAAACTACAGCGATGTTTCAGTCTTCTGGATCATGTATTCTTCATACAAACTGGACATGACAGTTTTCCCTTCGTGCTCCATCGATACATTATTGCATAAGCCGAAAAATCATTGATCGTCCACATAAGCGCAGCACGCATCTGAAATATGTCTTTCGAACATGCATCGTATGTGCGCACACCCACATCCCAAAGAAGTTTCAACTCTTTTATTAAAGGTTGCATGTATACATCAATATCAATGCCGGGATCAGAAGGACTAGATATGAGTGTACTCATGAAAGTGAAAGGTTTTTTCATACACAACCATGGGGGAAGATTATAAATGTGTATAAAAATTGGTCATGTGTTGTGCGAAGTAAGCATCTGCCCAAACGGATTAAAATCGTCGCATGAAAGACTCAGCCTCACATTACGCACGTCAGCTGCAAAATCAGGATGTCGAGCATCAAATCTCTGCCATGCAAATCCATCTGCAGGATGAACCAACTCATCATTAGTCTTCTTTCTCTCGGTATCATGTCATCTCATTTTTATTGATATGTCATCAGACATAAAAAGATTCTGGAGTTTGGGGATCAATGGAAAGTGTCACATTACTTTCTGTGGAACGCGGGATGGTGTTCCATCAGATTTTGACTTCCAGCGGGATGTGCCACATTTTATACAATCATTTCGTTCAGCGGTTTCCTCCCAGAATAAACTACAATTTTTCAGGAAAGCATGAATTTGGTTTCTTGAAAATCCAAGTTCCTCAACTAACTTCCATGCCATATAGTGGTTTGAGGGAATATCTGCATCATCTGGAAGTAAATCCTTCAAGAGGGTAAGAATGTAATCGATTTCTGTATTAGAAATCCCATACATAGTTTTCCCATGAAACAATCGGATTAAAAATTCTAGCTTTTTCATTTTACCGCATTGTCGATATACTAGAGTCGTGGAAGCATTATTCAATTTTTTCACCCTATCAATATCATCATTTTCACTAGATGCATCAGATGTCCTCATATCGAAGTCTTCTTGAGTCGAAATCCTTTCTTTTTCATGATGACGAATAAACGGAAACCGATCATCTAACAAATTCTTCATTCCAGTCCTTTCATTTCGATCATCACCAATTTGAGATTTCATTTTCTCCCCATTGTGATACCACACAAAGTAGTTTGCTTCAAAACCATTTTTGGTTATGTGGTAGCTGACTTCTTCACGGCTCAACCAAGTTCTACCAACACAATTGGAACATGGGCAGTGTATGCGACCACTATCTAAAGCATTGTGAAATGCAAAATCTATAAAGCTCTCCAAATTGTTTTGAAAATCGCTTGAGATCCGATCGGTTTCATACATCCAACTTCTGTCCATTCTGTAAAAAGAATTTATATAAGTCATTTTGTCATAAACAATTCAATAGGATTGAACTTTAATAGAAAATACATTTAAGTAAACGATTAAGGAAGAAAATAATCAAGGTATCAACTACACATGTGAAAAAAACATACTAATGTGTTATTGAAAAAATGTAAAACCAACAAGAACTTAATGTGTTATCACGTCACAGCATGCCTCATCCCATAACCATATTAATAGGGTATCATGAACATGAATAACATCAACCTTGTGTCATCCTCCTACCCTACATGACCCCAACCACATGCCACATCTTATTATAGCCTTATCACATTGCACCTCACCTGAAAACACTAGGGAAATCATTGTACATCTCACCTGAAGACACATGGACAATCACATCGCATCTTGCCTAAAAACACATGGTCAATCACTTATGAAGGAAGAGTAGGGAAGACATGGTAGCTATCCAACCATATAACCACCATCTTAGATATTAGAAAAAATAATCATAACTCAAAACCTCTGATCGTTGGTAAGTTTATCCAACTCTGGTTGGGAATGTGTAGAAATAACATAACATACATGATATATAGATAGCACAAAATACCCAACCTATGGGTTCACATTAACTACATAATCACACACTTAACTACTACCATACAACACATAAACCATCACAACCACTTTCACCACTATATGCAACACACCACACCACCACCACACAAGACACATAGCATTTCCCACATTCATTTATAAGCCACTTCATTCACACTTACATTGTACATTCATTTAATGTTAAATTAATTAAATCCATTTACCACACATCCATTTCTATTCCATCTCATTTATTTACTATCTTGTTTTCTTGTTTTAACAGCATAATTTATTCCATAGATAACCAGGAAACTAATAAAACCACCACACAACAACTCACCATCTCACAATAACCATCATCGTCATGTTACATCGGCCAACCATCTCACCAAAACAACCACATATCACAACAAAACTATTGCACATCACAAACCACTGCACAACCAAAACCACCTCACCACATCATACACCACAACCTCATCACACAACACCTCCACACAGAACACCACCACCACACATCATCACTATCACACAACTTCACATGTCACATCCATGCCCACTAACCATCACATTACAACCCCACATATCACAAAGCTCAACTGGTCACCTCAATCACCATACAACAGCCTACAAAATACAATGAAACACAACAAAAAACCTCTCATAAAAGCAACATACCCCAACTTCCACAATTTATTCAAGGTCTTTTATTACATTACCCCTTTATTTAGCATGGACATTACAACACAAATGATATTCCATGGGAAACTAATTAATTAACAAAATATTCGTTCATTTCCCTATTTTTCACGGTGAAATCACATCAAAATCCAAACTTAAAACAAAAATATTAGATCAATAACAATAAAAGCAAAGTAGCATATGTGTATAAAGAATAAAATACCTGATTTTAGATGATTCAGATGGTTTTTCAACTGTTCGGATGGGGGAGTTCGCGAGAGGAGCAGAGCGTCAGATTGATTTTAGGGTTCTGTCGTGAATGGGGGAGAGCAGCGGCCCGATTGTATTTGGGGAAAATATTTGCCAACGGTTTTTAAAAACCGTTGGCAAAGGGGTGTTCAGGGTACCCTTTCCCAACGGTTCTAATGAACCGTTGGGAAAGGGTTCCCTCATCCTTCTTTACCAACGGTTTAAGCAAACCTGTTGGTCGGAGTGGATACTCAAGAGGGGGGTGAATTGAGTTCCAATTAAAATTTCTGTTAAAATATTGTCTAGTTAAAATCCCCGGAATTGTAAAACGAGTTAAACTGTAGTGAATTTATACAGATTGTAAATGTTCACTTAGCTTCTCAAAGATTGATTAGGTCTCAGTTAGTTTAACCACAAGATCAAACTAACTTTTGAAACTAATCTACTAATTTAAAATAAGTGTAAACACTTGCTAATTTAACTATCAAAGTAGCTTCAAAATAGTTTTGTATTTCAAAGTAATAGCAGCGGAATAAATAAGATATATGTAGTATACTTTAAACTTAAATTAAAGATGCACAGCATGTAAAACAAGAGGTTCAGTCTCAAGCCAAGACTTAGTCCTCTCAAATATATATAAATTTGATCCACACCCTGGATCGGGGTTAACAACGGTTTACAAAACTGTCCTGGCCATGCAGGGACCTCTACCACTGTTCTTCGTGGGAAACAAAACAAAGACCAGGTCACACAAGGACCTCTTCCACAGTTGACGTGGGTAAACAGGAGTTAAGAGAATTTGAGTGAGGATTTTGATATCCTCCAGTACAGTGCAGGAGACAGTGTGTGTAAAAGATATACAGAGTACACCGCACTGCTCGAAAGTTAATAAATAAATCACGTAGAGAAGATATATGAGAGTTTAGAAAGCTCTAGTGATTATCAATGCAGCTCTGGACTCATTGGATTCAACAGGAATGCTTCTGAGTCCTTCTCTGGTTTTTCTGTTGAAAAACAGAGTGTCGTAGTTCAGCTTGTCTTCTTCAGGAGTGAGAAAGTTCTCTTGATTCGTCGTGCAGTATTGGATTGCACTCATGAGAGTTCTCTGAAGGTCTTGCAATCTCCTTTTTGTCCAGGATTGTTCTCTGATGTATGTATGTTCTTCTCGTTGTATCTTCACACTTTCACGTCACTACTTGCACTTCTTGCACACCCACGTGTACTGCATCTCAGTCTTTCTTATATTCCACGAGTTCTGGCAGTAGGAATGATTCTCTTTTCATAGGTTCGAGATACGGTTTCCTGACATGCCAACAACTATCATTAAATAACATTAATTGCATTAAAAACAACAAATATAACCGTTAGCATTATTTAAATAATATTGACAAAAGGTTAAGAAACGGTGTCACGGTGATTAAGGAAACGGTGTCTTCTTCACGGTGTGAGCTTCACGGTATGAGCGTCATAGTATGAGCTTCACGGTATGTGCATGTCACGGTATGTCCATGTCACGGTGTCTAGCTCACGGTATCTGGGTCATGGTGAGTCCTTCACGGTGTCTGGGTCACGGTATCTGGTCACGGTGAGTCCTTCACGGTGTCTGGGTCACGGTGTCT
Organism: Viscum album; assembly: GCA_963277665.1. Lineage (NCBI taxonomy): Eukaryota > Viridiplantae > Streptophyta > Magnoliopsida > Santalales > Viscaceae > Viscum > Viscum album. The sequence goes on from OY728160.1 coordinate 450,702,552, forward strand.
GGTCACGGTGAGTCCTTCACGGTGTCTGGGTCACGGTGTTTGGTCACGGTGAGTCCATACTTAGACAAATATCTGTATTTGGACTTAGACAGTAATATGCAGAACATGGATTAAGTTTAATCACAAGAGAGTAAAAGAGATTGAATCATAAATATAAAGGTGTGATAATATATGTGAGATTTTTGATCATGCATGAGACTTGTAAATAATAAAGAGAGTAATTAACATCCATAAGATTTGTTATCATCAAAACATGATGTGTAGCTATTATTGGGATTGAAAAGCATTAGCAAGATGTGCAATGAAGATTGAGATTAATTAACAATAATAAGATTTGTGATCATTAAAACATGATTAAGACTTGTAGTTGTTCTCCCCCTTTTGGGATTATCAAAAAGTAGAGAGAATGAAACGAAACATTGCATTTGGCATTAATCAAAGGGTTCAGAATACAATAAAACAACAAAAGACATCCCATCAAAAAGAAAAACAGTCATCGGACTCTTCAGGGATCCACTTTGTCTTTGCCTTTATCAGCAGCAGGAGCTGGTGCTGAAGTATAAGAAGTCATAGATGTGGTAGACAACGAGGGTAAGGGTAGACCTTCAAAAACAGATGGACCCAAAGTAGGAGCAGTAGAAGATCTAGGCGGTGGTTGGTCAAGAATGACTGGCCGGATCTGAGAAAGAGCTTGGCTAACTGTCATGGCAGTTGAGGCTAAGGCGGGTAGACCAGGTCTAAGGGGTGCAGCAGCTGGAGCAACTATAGCAGTACTCTGCACATGAAGATACGGCTTCAAAAGATTGATGAAATCAGTAATGATTTCACCACCATATTGCATAGCCTTTTGAAAATCATCCTTATTCTCCAGAAATCTGTCCAATAATCTGGTGAACTCTGAAAATTTCTGAACTTGAGCTTTAAAAGCTTGAGTCACTGGAGGAATTCTCAAATTTTCCACAAGATATCTAAAGTGATCTGTCATATCACTTTTAGAGAAAATCCGGGAGAGATACAAATCTATTTTCTTGGTGATCTCTTGTTGAGCATCATTGGCTATCTTAGAATGAATCCTAACCAAGTCCAATGCTCTATCACTATTCTTAATCACTTCTGACAAAAAAGATAGATCCAAGCCACTGAAGGCATTCTGAAATTCTTCCTTTATTATGGATCTTAGCATAGAATCATCCAAAGAAGGTGTGGAGATCTGACCAGAAGCTGGTGAAGCCTTGACAGTTTCAGTTAGAACCTTGAGCTGTTTCAGAACTTTTTGCAGGCATCCAGTGTATTCATCTATAAGCTTATTCAGATTTTCCACAAACTCTCTCATGCGTTCCAGCATCTTGGTGTGTCTTTTTCCAATCTTTTCATCAAGAGATAGTAGGTATGGATGAACTTGAGACACAATCTCCCTAACAAGGAGGGAATCAGAAGACTCAGGAGAAACAGCAACAGGTGCAGGGGCAGAAACAGGAGAAGACACTGATCTCAAAGATAACTCATTTTACAGACTTGCTACCATACTTTTCAGATTTGCAACATCAGCACTCAGCAGCTTATTCTCTACTCTGACTTCATGAATTTCTCGGATCATCCTTGGTTGAATATGCAAGATAATATTTTCCAATAGAATTGAAGCATCTTCTTGACTTAACTGAGTCACTGGGCGAGGTTGAGTGGAAACAATTTTCTCAACTCCAGCTAACAAAGTATCTCCAAAAACTTTCAGATCATCTTTGGTCACAAAGGAGTGATGCTTAGGTAAGGATGCAGGTAAAGGTAGAGGTTCAGATTTTGGTTGAGGTTCAGAGTCATTTTCAGACTCAGATTCAGATTCAGATTAAGGTTGGGGCTCTGGTTCTGGTTCTGGATGAGCTAAGGACTTTAGTTGAAACAGAGAAGAAAGATCCATTCTAGTTGCAGTCACTTGTTGTGACTCATTCACATCATAAAAGCTTGGGAACTCATACCGAGAGTACACAGAAAAAGTGACAGAAGGGTGAGAAGCTTCAGTAGATCCAGCTTCCACAATATCAATATTTTGAGGTTCCTCCCCCTCAACTTGTGCTTCCGTTCCAGATTCTTGAGGTTCAGGAACATGGACAAGATCCACAGGATCATCCCTAATCTCTTCAGCAAACTCTTGCCTTGCCAGCTGAAAGGCAATTTCCATCCTTTCTTCAGCAGATGGAATAATCTCAGGAACCGATTGTTCCACTGGATGAGCCTCCAGACTTGCTTCTTTCTCAACAGAAAGATTCTCTTCAAAAAGATCTGCCTCTAAGGTTGCTTGTTGTTCTGAAACAGGAAAAACCAATTTCCTTGCAGTATTAGGATGAGCTTCTTCCTCATGAAGAATAACTGAAGGATCCATAGTCCTTTCCTATTCAACAACAACTTCCTCTCCTTGAGGTATTTCAGGTTCTTCTCTAGGTGGTACTTCAGTTGTTACATCTTCTTGTTCTTCTTCTTCTGAATACTCATCCACTTCATCTGGTTCCAAACCAGGATCAGCTAGGTTCGTAGGCCTTCTTGGATAGCCAACAGGATTAAACTTTTTATACAGTTGATCACTATCCTCAACCCACTGCTTTTTCCAGAGATTCCAGCTTATCTTCATCCTTCTGATGATAGGCATGGATAGGCAGTAATCAAGGTCCTCTAATTTCTCTTCATTCGGTCCAACCATCCCTTTTGCAACTAACATAGCTAAAATCATCCTTGAATAAAACAGGGAGGTGGATTTGGAAGTTACTTTGATCAGCTCACAGATATGGTTGATAACATACTTACACAGATTGATCTTATGGACATTCTTCAACAGGTGAATCAGGAACACATCCTGATACTTCATCACAGCAAAATCTCCTTTTCTTGGACTAACCAAATTCTGAACAAACTTGAACAGAAGTCTTGTCTCCCCATCTAGTTCAGCAGTTATGGTTCTTTGCTTGGTGTCATTTCCAGTTAGACTTTCCAAAGTAGTCTTCAGGTCAAAGATGTCGGTTGTTGGAGGAGGGTCTCTCTGGTAATCTTCACAAAACAAAGACCAGGTCACACAAGGACCTCTTCCACAGTTGACGTGGGTAAACAGGAGTTAAGAGAATTTGAGTGAGAATTTTGATATCCTCCAGTACAGTGCAGGAGACAGTGTGTGTAAAATATATACAGAGTACACCGCACTGCACGAAAGTTAATAAATAAATCACGTAGAGAAGATAGATGAGAGTTTAGAAAGCTCTAGTGATTATCAATGCAGCTCTGGACTCATTGGATTCAGCAAGAATGCTTCTGAGTCCTTCTCTGGTTTTTCTGTTGAAAAACAGAGTGTCGTAGTTCAGTTTGTCTTCTTCAGGAGTGAGAAAGTTATCTTGATTCGTCGTGCAGTATTGGATTGCACTCATGAGAGTTCTCTGAAGGTCTTGCAATCTCCTTTTTGTCCAGGATTGTTCTCTGATGTATGTATGTTCTTCTCGTTGTATCTTCACACTTTCACGTCACTACTTGCGCTTCTTGCACACCCACGTGTACTGCATCTCAGTCTTTCTTATATTCCATGAGTTCTGGAAGTAGGAATGATTCTCTTTTCATAGGTTCGAGATACGGTTTCCTGACATGCCAACAACTATCATTAAATAACATTAATTGCATTAAAAACAACAAATATGACCGTTAGCATTATTTAAATAATATTGACAAAAGGTTAAGAAACGGTGTCACAGTGATTAAGGAAATGGTGTCTTCTTCACGGTGTGAGCTTCACGGTATGAGCGTCACAGTATGAGCTTCACGGTATGTGCATGTCACGGTATGTCCATGTCACGGTGTCTAGCTCACGGTATCTGGGTCACGGTGAGTCCTTCACGGTGTCTGGGTCATGGTATCTGGTCACGGTGAGTCCTTCACGGTGTCTGGGTCACGGTGTCTGGTCACGGTGAGTCCTTCACGGTGTCTGGGTCACGGTATCTGGTCACGGTGAGTCCTTCATGGTGTCTGGGTCACGGTGTCTGGTCACGGTGAGTCCTTCACGGTGTCTGGGTCACGGTGTTTGGGTCACGGTGAGTCCATACTTAGACAAATATCTATATTTGGACTTAGACAGTAATATGCAGAGTAAAAGAGCTTGAATCATAAATATAAAGGTGTGATAATATATGTGAGATTTGTGATCATGCATGAGACTTGTAAATAATAAAGAGAGTAATTAATATCCATAAGATTTGTTATCATCAAAACATGATGTGTAGCTATTATTGAGATTGAAAAGCATTAGCAAGATGTGCAATGAAGATTGAGATTAATTAACAGTAATAAGATTTGTGATCATTAAAACATGATTAACACATGAGAAGTCCAACAAAACCGTTGGTAAAGAACCGTGGGTAAAAACCACATTTCCAGTAGTGTAATCAACATATATATTTATATTGAAACTAGCATATGAAATGTTAATAACTTTCCCTAAATAATAAACATAATCACAAACCATCCAGAGTAATATGACGAATAGTATCAAGATAGTGCATCCCCATAAATAGTCATAAAGCATTCAATACAATGTGGTAATGGTAACATAAGATATCAATCTCAATAAAGCATGGGATTCAACAGAGGGTGTTGAAATAGATGAAAATGTTCTAATAAAATCATTAAGGAATTCTTGAGAGAAATACTCTCTTTACTTTGGAAAGAAGAGTTCTTTTGGAAAATCATTTGTATTTTTCATAAAATCATCTTGTAAACATGTATATCCATAAAATAAAAGGGAATGAAATTATAATTGATGAATATTAAAGAATATTCATACTGAAATTTGGCAACTGAAGTGAAAACATGCAAAATGATTGTTTAAGAAACTTTAGAAATGAGCCACTTAAGTGTGGTTTGAGGGAAAATATAAATGAGTCTTTAAAGCGGATCAAGACATATTTGTTTGCATAAAACCAGAAATGAACTAAGATAGTTTTTCATGATAAAAAAGATATTTTAAAAAAATATTTAGTGCTTAAAACAAATTATGAAGTGTACTTGAAAATGAATAAGAAATTGAAAAGTACTCTTTAATCGAGCTTGTTTATCGAGAGGAATTGAAAAGGAAACCTTATAAAACATGTGTGTCCTTATCAAATAAAGTTCAACTGATCAGGATACATGATTTTGGAACATATACACAAAATGTAGAAGAAATATATAAAAATAAAGAATTACATTGAGGTAAAGAGAGAGAAAGCGTAACCCGAATAAAAAAATAGATGTTCGGAAAGAAACTATTACCACTTTGTCCTCAATCGAATCGTATGCCACAAAAAAATAATTATAAAATAAAACATTGAATATCATGAAGATAAAAAGATTCATGATACGATACATTAAAGGGTAGTATACATACACCACACACAAAAAATAGTGATGAATAAGACATCTCACAAAAATAAAAGTAGGATGAGAAAATTGTTACCTTGTGTCTGAAAGTGATCTGCACTTGTACTTAACACCCTGAATAATGAAATTAAAATCATTAATAATTTAATTCAAAACATATTCAACATGTATTTGATTTAGTATATTTTATTAAGTTCATTTACGGTCTTTTTAATGAGTTATAAAATTCAATTTCGTCGTTCAGAAGTGTCTCTTTCCTTGATTTTCATAATTGGTTCACTTGTATACATGTATGAAAGATCATGTGAAATGGGAATAGTTATCCATAATTGAAATTATATGTTATTAATAAACTTTCAAAAGACTGAATGGTCTTATATATCATTTTGTTTCCAGATATGAAGATGATTCATTAGATAAAACATTAATGATAACTGTTTGGATTATTTTGATGTTTTTTCGATCATCACGCACTAGTTTTGTTTTATTAATTAAAATTATGTGTATATACTAGATCCAGAACACAAAATAAGTTGTAATATACAAATTATAATCTGGTTTAAGCATAAAAATGGTTTTATGACCAGCCTTAAGTGGTATTAGAAAATGAAAGAATCTCCATCCACAAATATAGTCAATCGACACCTCACGGATGATATTTTCATTTTTAGAACAAAAAGGGGAAGAGAAAACAATTAATGGTGGATATCCCCTAATCATAATAACATTCTAGTATATATAAGATACTGAATTTATCATGCATATTTGGATAGAGGAGGTGAGGAAATGATAAGAAAAGAAAAGTGAAATAAGATTAAAAGAATGAAAGAGTATTTACCTCTTGAATTCTTCACCTTGATAACCTCCTTAAGAAACTTTGAAATGATCTTTTGGTGAGACCAGTAAGACCAGAACGTTGGGGAGAGATTTGGGAGAGGAAATGGGAAGAATATAAGCAAGCTTCAAGATTTTGGAGGTGTAAGGAATTACCGTTCCCCGTTTGACTGTGCCTCGTTGGGTTGGCCATGCCCCAGCCCACAACTAGGACTGGGCACAACTGGGTCCACAATCGGGACCACGTGGCAGGTATTGTCCCCTGCCCTTTGGGGATTTAAACTTGCCTCACTTGCAACTCGAACCCGAGACCTAAGGCATAACAGCCAAACGAGGAGCATTGCAAGTACCACCACGTTAGCTGAGCCTAGTCCCGATTGTGGGTTGGGTGTGGTCGGCCCAACGAGACACAACCAAACGTGGACCATTCAAGGAGAAGAGGTGGTGGGAGGTGGTATTTATAGTGGAGGAGATGAGTATTTTTTAAATATTTTATTCATTTGTTTATTATTTTGGCTCAAAACTATGAATAGTTTGAGCATTTTCATTAAATATATTAAAAAATAAAGTTCGAGATTATGGGCTTACATCACTCATACATCATCCATGACTCAATAATTCATGTATTTATTAAATACCGTAAATTATCATATTTCACTATTCAACAAAAATTCAAATATTTTAAAAAATCTCAAAAAATTACTCTAACCATTATTCGACGTGTAGAATTCAAAAATGAACTTCATTTTTTTGAAAATAATTTTCTAAATATGAGAAATTTAATTTTTAAATAAAATCATCATTTACTCTAAAAATACTTATTTTAATATTATAACTGTTTTTATGACACTTTGAAAAATTAATTAAGGTCCCCTAAAATTATCTTATAATTATAAAACAACAAAATATTAATTTATGAATCTATTTTATGAAAAAAAAAATTAAATCATTATATTAATTATAAAATTGTAAATAAACATTTATGTTTCAAAAAAATACCAGCATATAATTTATCATTTTTAAAACATTTATTTACTTATTCTATAATATAAATATACCATATTTTCATTTATAAGATACTTAAATTTTATTTATACTTTCATAGGTGAAGTTACTATTCTATTGGTCATATTATTATTCTTAATGGTTACATTACTATTCCAACAGTCATAATCAATAAAATATTACAGTTTTAAACTCAGTATTGTGTGAAGCATAAACTATCGAAGATATTAAATTTTAAGAGGCATACTATAAAATTTTGGGGTGTTACACGTGTCCATTAGACGTAATGAGATATTATTCCAGATTCTGGAATGAATGTTGTTTGTGGTATCGAATACTCAACTAATAGTTCAGTGATATAGGAATCATAGAAAATACCTGATAAATATAAAATGTAAGACTTATTTATTCTGTTGTGGCAAGATAATCATTGTCAAGAAAAACTAAAGTGGACGTCCTGGTATACCAAGTATGGTATTTAGACTCAGTAGAACTAAACACCTTAGGTATTATCGACGTATACACTTAGTTTTGGACAAAGAAACCTTTAGAAATAAAGGTAAGCCATAAAGCTTTTAGAATTAGTTCAACAAGAGAGCGTGAACTATTCCAAGTATTAGCTGGTGGTAAATATACTTCATAATATTACTTTAAGTAATTAAGGAGTGTTAAAGTAAAGTATGACTTACGCATTGTCAAGATATATGAGTTTTTTCGGGCCAACATGCCGAAAAATATCTTGGTCAAACAATTATCGATCAATATATTGTAGAGTGGAATAATTCCTGAATGCATATTACCTTATTTACATCACGGATTTGATGTTAATGAGGAGGATCGGTGATGAAGTCTTACATGTTAACATTGATCAATAAAATGTAGCATCGAGCAATTACTAAACGCACATTTTAGACATCAGAGTTATGATGTAAGGATATCAATGTTGCAACTTGCAGAAACTTCCATTATATTTCATGACATGCTTTGCAAATAATGACAATATCTCATAACCATATGCCAACTATTATGACTAATGGATATCATAACAATTGTATTATGATGGGCATTCATTATGTCATAAGAACATGTATTTGGATGCAAAGAGTTCGTTAGGACATAAACAAACTTGCATCAAGCAAAACACAAAGTGCATCTAAAGTAATTATCCTAATGGTTTCCTAGGATATTACATAAATCCTTATGATAGAAAAGTGGTAGTCAAGTTATATACTACATTTCTATAAAAGGATGTGCATCTCTACTTGAGATAGTAGGAGCCAGATTGACTTGGGTTTAGTCAATGCTAGAGATGCACATGTAGTTTCCATAGGAACGATTTCCACAAGTGTGTGGAACGGGAATGTTCCAGAGACACATACTGCGTAGGAAGGATAAAAACTATGGTCGGTGATCCATTATTCATTGCGAATAGTTATTCCTACAAGTAAGTAATATATGGAAATTAGCTAAGATTGACAAGATCAATTAAAATTCAATAATGGATTTCATGTATCAAAGTGAAAAGGGACTTATAATTTTGAATATTGTGGTGGGTATTCAAGTGAAATAATACATGGATGGTACAAGCATAGTACCAATAAGACTTTATTGGTAATACCAAGTCAGTATGTCTAAATCCATTAGAATTTTAGTTATCATAGTTAATTTCTATGATCGTTATATTGATCATTGGATGTCATGACCACCAATCGTGGAAGGTGTCTATACGACGCAACCAGAATGGGATGGTCACGTCACATAATGCTAATAAAGGTTACAAGTTACTGAAATCCATTTTAGGATTGAAGTAAGCAACGGGATCATAGAATATTCATTTGGAATGAATGTTTGTCATGTGTCTACCAGTGATTAGTGGGAGCGTCATTATTTTCCAAGTAAAACATGTTCAACAACATATGGAAAACAACTGGTGGTCTTCAAGTTAGCTAAGACCAGAATGAAAGAACTTATTCTCTAGTGATTGACTTAAAGTGGCAACCTAAGTTTTAGGGAACATGATCTATTGAGGTAGATCTAAAGGTTTCTTGGACATAGTCAATTGTACATATAGTGACATAGTATTGAAAAATACAAGGTGAAACAATTCGAGTTAGATTTGTTGCCAGTATCACATGACATATATCTCTCCAGGTTGACATGTCCGGAACATGGGGGGAGATTAACATGGTGAGTTGAAATCCATACGCTTAAGCGATGGACCAATCAAATATTCCATGATATGTACAAGAACTGATATTTTCATGATATACTTTATAGTAGGCAAATATCAGTTATATCCAGGAGAACTATAAGTGAAGCAGACAGAACTATCTGATTATAATTTGGCAAGTATAAAAGATATGTACCTGGAAAGTGGAAAAGAAAGGATACTAGTTTTCAGGGGACACAAAGTAGTCTTTATTAGATCCATGTGATCTAGTATTGCATTTAGACTAAGGTAATGAGAAAAACAAGTTCATTCAAGCCAGTGGTAGTCATACCAACAAATACCGAGTACGTTGCAGCTTCTGAGACAGTTAAAAATCAGTTAAACGCAACGATTTGTTCCAATTCTTGGAATCGCACTTAGTAAGTAAAGTATTATCATAATGTAAATTATGATATTCTTACTAGCTAAGATGTCAAGTTATGACAGTGGACAAAAGGGATATACTCAGAGATATCATCTATTGAGAAGTTTTACTCAAGGAGATGAGGTCGCATATAGCAAAGTTGACACGCGGTAGAAACATGGCAAACCTAACAGCTAAAGGCATTACTCAACAGAAACATGATTTTAATCATGTGAGATCTAACAAGGTTGGTTAGCAAGTTGGCTCTAGTGCAAGTGTGAGTGTTGTAATAGTGGGTGTCCTAGACCCAACTATGAAGTACTTTTGATTATCATATCATGTGTACAGTTAGATATACATGATGTTTACTTGCCATTATAGTGTATATATTTCAGCATCCACTATTTAATGGCAATGTCCATAGAATAATTATCATATCAAAAGGTTATAGCAGATCTCATACTATAATGAGAACCTCAATATACTATGGCATTAATCTTAAACATCTTGGAACCAAGGTTGTTCTTTGCTGGAAAGAGAGTATGGTTTATGTTTGTTGTCAATCCTCACATAGAAGATCAAGGAATATGCAAAAAAAGAGATCTTACAGTACAAGCCGGCTACAGTATTGAAGGTGGCGTCGTTTCTCAGTGTTTGCCAAATTTTTAGGGTCCAAAATTTGGAGGATGGCTTGCATCGTGAAAAATGGATTTCCTTGAAGGCCTTATGAAAATATGGCAAAGGCATGAGTGTTGCGAAGAACGGGCTTCACGAAGGGTGGTCCGCACTAGCGCGAAGGTTCTGACAGAAAGCTTTGCGATTATGATGAGCATCGCGAACGGTGACGATGTTCTCCATGATTGCGAGAATTGGAGCATCACCAGTGCGCGATGGTTTGATGGAAAGCTTCGCGACAACATCAAATCTCAATGGAGCTTCGCGACTGAAGGAGCACCGCGAAGATATTTTTGAAAGATTCATAAAATGCGCTAAAGGCAGTGGAGCATCGTGAACAGTAGAGACTATAAATGTGAGGCTACCCCCACTTCATTGATACATAAATTATTCAAGGAAAATCCAGAATCGCTCTGGTTTTGCGAAGCTATGGGAGATTCACGAATTTGTCTTTCTATGCGAGCTTGGACATCGGGAAAAGACTAGTTTAGTCTTGATCGATGCCAATGATTTTAAGTAATGGGTGATTCGCGGTGGTGGGGTGTTCTGTGTTGACTCGGTGAGCTTCGCAAAGGTAGTTTGTTCCGCGAAGGCAATTAGCTTTGCGAAGGAGTGAGCTTCGCGGAAGGCAATTTTGAACATCAGGTTTTCATTGAACAGTGCTTTCAAAGTGCATCAACTTAGGTTTATGGTGCAAGTAGAGTCTCATGCTAAAAAGGGGGGAAAGAGTTTAATGTCAATCCATTGAAGCGACATTCAAGTCGATAAACTGAGTTAGAGTTCTCTCAAAGAAGTGAGGTAGGGGGAGTTGACGGAAGTGTTCTGAGGGACGTAGTGTGATATCCCTAAAATCTTGTAAAGGCAGTGTGTATGGCACAGAATGACTGTGGTTGAACTATTTTATTCCACAACTAGTGAAGATTAGTAGATTTTGGTATTACCGACACACAGCCGGTGTATGCTCCTTGGACTAGCCATTAGTGGTGAACCGAGTAAAACTGTTGTGTTTCCTTTCTGCATGTGAATGTTTGATTACTGATTGAATCCATCATATAGGTTTAACGAGTTCCTACAAATGTGGGAACAAGATCCGTCATATTAAAAGAAAAATTTGACATCTTAATTCACCTTTCCCCTCCCAAGGTGCTCCGGGGTCCTACAAGTGGTATCAAAGCTAAGGTTCAAGTATGTTGGATACTCTAGAGTAAAGTTATTCTCTGTTGAAGATTTGAGTTTCTTTCCTGTGTCAACAATGAAGTGCAGTTTTGATGAAAATCTAGTTATCTCTGAGCAGAAATCTATATCCACCATGACCATGATGAACATAAAAAAAGAAAGAGAAGAGACAGTTGAAGAAGTCCCTATTATTTAAAGAAGAGGTAGTATCTGGTTCTCCATGCCTTTCTGACAATGAAGATATATCTGGCTTGAAATATAAAGAGCAGGTGGCTCAGGTTTCCACTAAAGAAAAGGAAAACACTTCTAACTCATATAAATCAACATTTTCAAGTGATCAGGAGGTATGTGTCAACACCATTGAAAGTTGTCTTCAAAATAAAGATCCTAGCACAAGTGGAAATGATGATCAATCTACAACCTCACATGAATTTTCAATTGAGAGATTAAGAAATTATCTGCATGATATTCCTGAAGAAATAGTCATTGTTGTTTGTAGAATCCTTCAATGTATGTAGGTAGAGATCACCCAATTGGAAGGAGAAGTTGATGCTATGGAAAAGGGCTTGAAAGGAAAAGTTTTTGAATGTTTAAATCTCTTCAGACAAGTCAGAGCCTTTGAAGAAACAAATAGGGAACTTGAAATAAGTTCATTTAAATAACTCAAATAAGTTGAAGAGAAAGAGGGAGTCAAAAAGACTCTTGAAGAAAATATCCATGTACTTAGAGAAATTGAAAAATAGCACTGATGTCAAGGGTCTATAATTGGATGAAATATCCAAGAAGATCAAGGATTTTGACTCTTTGATTCAGAATAAAATGATGCTACATGAAGAAGAAGTTGTTACAATGAAGAAGGCTTGTGAAGAAAATATGATTATGATTGAAGATCATAAAATCATCCTCAATATGAAATGTCTAGATTTGGAAGCAAAGTTGGTCAATCTTGAGAAGACATATATTGATACTTCACAAATGAAGGAAACAGTTGTTGCAGCTACACAATGTTCGCTAGAGGATTCTAAAGTTGAAAGACCTCCAACATGTGATAAGAAGATCATGACATCTTTTGATGATCTATCTCAGGCAGTTGAGAGGAAACAGGTACCATCCATACCAACTTGTTTTAATGTCTCTAAACCTATTATCATGAAGAGTGCATGTTGTGAGATAAATATCGGACAAGTGTGGATAAAGAAAGGTGATAATAAACCTACCAGCATGACTATGGTGGATAAGAAAAAGGGTACGGAATCAGGTTACGCACAAATAACACAACAAGTCATTAAGAAGATCCAACAACCTTATACAGAAGATATAAGGAGATCAAGGTTCGTTGGTCAATGTTTGTGCTGCAACAAATTTGGGCATTGTGCATTGGATTATTAGTACAATCCACTAAATAAAGAAGCACAAAGGAAGCCTATTTCAAGGGGCAAGCCAGAGAAGAAGAAACAACATCCACATATCCAGAAGAATCTATATACTGCTAACAGATTTGGGAAACTTGATAACAACTGTGATGTATGCAATGGCAGTGGTCACAAGGTAGGTACATGCTTATCTCAACATGCAATCATTGTTGATAAGGAAAGAAGACCACAAAAGCTGTCTAAGTATAAAGAAGCTACCTTAAGAATAAATCAGAGGAATATTGTGAACAAAAATTCTCCTAAGAAGATCTCAAGTAAGGAAGGTGAGAATACCCTGGATTCTAAATCCATGAATTTGAAGGGTAGTGCATCCAGAATAACTACTAAGAGGGATGACACTCAGACGAACTCATGTGGAAGATCCAAACTTGCTACAAGAGTTCCTAATGACATGTTAGTTATTTGGACAGAAGATTTGGAAAGAATGAGAAAACTTAAAGATGCACAGGCCAAGGCTGGTGCAAAAAAGGAAAAGAAAAGATTCCACGTAATGAAGAAAAAGTGCATGAGAAGTTGCAAACAAAAGGAAACTCATGTGTTAATGAAGTTCTGTGTGAGAGATGCATGAAATCTGGTCACGTTGCAAAAGGATGTTTAACCTTAATACCAGAGTAAGAAGCAGTCCGTAAGAGTAAGAATGTATCATCCATTATAGTTGTTAAGAAGAACAATTGTCCACACAAAACAGAAGAGAATGTAAAGAGATTCATACCACGACAACATAAATCAGAACATGTGTTCAGATGTGCAAGCATGAAGACCGGATCAAATGGAGCAACAGGGTTGAGAAGATCATCTCAATCGTACAGTTCATATTGATGAAGCAAGGAGGAGCCACCTTATTCCCCAAATATTTTGTGTATTGTACTTGTGCTTATAATGCAGGGAATTAAAGGTGAAGCAAGTTCTTAGGGGAAGAACTTGAGAAGCAGATAGGGCTGTGAATTCTTGATAGCCAAGCTAAAGAAGTCGCCCTCTTTGAATGATTCCTCAATTTGATATTCAAATACAGATATGATGGAGGATCATTTTTTGATGAAGATAAAGATGTTCTATTCTGGACAATTTGGATAAAGAAGGTACCATCATGGCTTGATCTTATTTATGGTATCCTAGAGAATAAGTGTTCAAGAAGATTATTCTTGGTGATGTTGTGAAAGTTGTCCAATGTGGGCAGTCACAAGTTGAAGACCTATTCTGGTGTATTCTCCATACTTCAATTTCTTGAAATTAATTCTTGATGAGATACACCATTATGAAGGTGCTGAGAAGTGTTTCCCTCGAGGGGGAGAAAAATGAAGAATGGTGAAGAAGCTTCCAGAACATGGTATTCTCATCAAGATTCTTATCTAAAGAGGCTTAAATTCAAAAGGGGAGGTGTTGACCATAATCTCTATGTGAAAAAATCAAAGGAAGATCAATTTATGGTGTTGGTATACATGGATGATATTATTTTTGGCGAAAGCAAGCAGATATTAGTGGAAGAATTTTCCAATCACATAAAATTAAAATTTGAAATGTCTGTGATTGGTGAACACACATATTTCTTGGGATTGCGTGTGATTCAAAAGAGGGATTACACTTTCATTTCTCAAGCAAAGTATGCAAGAGAGTTGCTAAAGAAATTCAACATGCATGATTCAAAACCAATTGCAGCATGCTTAACGGACTACGTTCAAAGTAATCTGAAGGAAGAACAGATGGTGACAGTAAAACAGATCATGAGGTACATTCAAGGTACTCACAAGTATGGGTTATACATTGCTGCAGGAAGAGACAATGAACTATCAACATTTTCTGATATTGATTGGGTTGGAGATATGGTAGATAGGAATTCCACAAGTGGTGAAGCATTCTTTATTGGAAAGAAATGTTTAAGCTAGTTGAGTAAGAAATAGGAAAGTACTTCTCTTAGTACTACTAAAGCAGAGTGCATCTCTTCTACAAAGGATTGCACTCAACTATTGTGGATGAAGTAGCAACTGACTGATATTAGTGATGAGGTGAGACAATCAATGGTAAAATTCACTATGATAACAAGAGCACGATTGATTTTATGAAGAATCATGTTCAACATTCTCGTATGAAATATATTGAAATCAGATATCACTTCATCAAGAAAATAGTTGAACAAAACGTGATTAAAATGGATCATATTGGAACTGATGACCAAGTGGCTAACATTTTTGACCAAGTCATTGGCAACACATATGTTCCAGAAACATCGGTTGAACATCGATGTTCAACCACCTCCTAGTGTATGAGGAGATCACGAGTGTTCCCCTCTAGCCAATTGTGTTAAATATTTTAACCTTTTTTGTTCTATTGATGGAGATTTATGGGGGAGATACGATCCAAAGGGAGTGTGTTTTGAGCTCCACGCATTCAATAACTGGTTCATTGAGTTTATTGTCAATGTGGGAAAATGGATAAATTCAATGTTATGAGGTTGCAGGAGAAATGAGAAGTTGCGGGAGAATTGAGAAACAAAGGGGGAGAATGAAAAAATTGTGGATTGTTGGTTGCAGGTTTTTGACAAACCATGCAATGCTTCTATGACATAATCAAAGCTTGGCTTGGACATCTTTAAGCATTCAAAGACACGAGAACCCAATTCATGTTTCTCCTCTTGTTTTCTACATCAAGCTTTGCTCATGTAGACTTAGAGTGTTGGATGTTTTGTTTCTCGCATATTAGGTTTTGATTACGGTTGTTGCTTCATTGAATTTATCTATAGATTGTCAACAAACCCAAAGGGAGAGATTTTAGGAACCAAGGTTGTTCTTTGCTAAAAATGGAGCATGGTTTGTGTTTGTTGTCAAATATCACATGGAAGATCATGGAGTTTGCGAGGAAATAGATCTTACAGTACAAGCCAGCTACAGTATTGAAGGTAGCATCGTTTCCCAGTGTTTGTCAAATTTTTGGGGTCCAAAATTTGGAGGATGTCATGCATCGCGAAAAATGGATTTCCTTGAAGGCCTTATAAAAATATGGAAAAACCATGAGTTTCGTGAAGAATGAGTTTCACGAAGGGTGGTTCTTGAAGGTGCGAAGGTTCTGAAGGAAAGCTCTGTGATTATGTCACGACCCCCTCCCACCAAAGATGCCCCTCCTGAGCTGGCAATGATGAAAGGGAGATAATGACCCCCGAGTCCCGCCTCCAGTAGGCCCCGGAGTGGCGACTAGCACCAAGGGTATGAGTTTTCACAAATATGGGAGGCATTACCCTTTTTATTATTTAAGATCGGGAAATAGGATGAGTCAAACACCAAAAAAAAGGAACATGTAAATGAAAAAGAACTCAAACCAATCCCATATGCATGTTTAAACAATTCTGAAACAAAGTACAAGAAAACTCAAAAGTATAATACTAAAAGAAACAAGAGTATAGCAAACTGCAACAACTCCAACTGTCCTGACTAGTAGGGTCCCGCACGGCCCTAGTAGTCCTCCTGGAAACCTGAAAGTAAACGTAGGGTGAGCATATAGGTATACTCAGTAGGGAAACCTAAAGCTCTCGTGCACAGGTGGGGAGACATCCTAATGTCCCGTGAGAACAACAGAAGAAACCAAAACCTAACAAGGAATTCTATCCACCCAACCTCACCAGCCACGCTCACCAAAAACACAAAACAACAGGTAGTAGTATATAAGAACAAGAATATTGGGTACCCCGCACCATTTTCCCCACTAGCTAGCTGCTCTTCCTAACGGTGAACGTCCTGATGCTACCACACTCTTCCTGCCCGCACACACCTGGGCCTCACAACCACATATCCCGCCCGCACACACCTGGGCTTCACAACCACATATCCCGCCCGCACACACCTGGGCCTCACAAACCACATATCCCGCCCGCACACACCTGGGTCTCACAAACCACAAACACATCCTCGCCCGAACACACCTGGGCCTCATCCCGAAGATTCTTGGGAAAACAAACATGCCCGAAGAGTCTTGGGCTAAAATCACACCAATCGAAACCTACCCGAAGAGTCTTGGGTGTAAGGTCGCCTCAAGCCATCACAGCCTATGGAAGGAGCAGGAAGGAGCTAGTAACTAAGAGGAAAACACCATCTCCCATGAAATAGGAGTGTTCGGCACTAAGTGCTCAACATGGGTGGGGTGCGACAAAACACAAAGATACAGATACATATATGTATACCAAACACACAGCCCAACCTATGGCTTCTAAACAGAGAAACTGAGCACGTGCCTCGGCACTGCTACTACAAAGCATGCATACAACAAACAATCTCAACCCCATTTAGGTTTTCATGTTTCAGGAGTACTAGTTTGTTAGTTCCTTAACTACTGGGCAATTATCAAACCAGATCAAGCGTTTTGTAGAACCAAACCCTTCCAACCACAAATCAAGTTAGATAGAACACAAGCAACACAAAACCAACCTTTTTATCATCAATCAATCCCCATTGATTGTTCCCGCGTTTAATTCATTATCGTTCCCCACAGTTCATTTATCAACTTTCCACTTTCTTTTAAAAAACACAACCCATTTCTGCAGCCCTGCTGCCACTACAACCACATCTCCACAACCATATCACAAAACTAGGCTCGTGCCACATCATTGCCCCTTTAGTATCATTTACTGCAGCCCCGCTACCCATTCTATTCGTAATGACCCAGGATTCACCCCCCCCCCCCTCTCACACACCACGTAACCAAACCAACACCCACATGTTCATTATTCCATTTTGTTCAACCGGGGTGATCACACAAGGGTTCCGGATATTCATTTAATCATCCAACTTTACGTGATTAACCAATTTACATATTCCACAAAGTTTCCATCCACAAAAATAGTCTAGAAAGATAGGGCAACATTTAATTGCGCAAGAAAAGGCCCCCAACGACCGTGATTTTCAGTAGGCATAAGCCTATTCAATTCACAACATAACAATAAGATAAACATAACAACTTTCTCATCCTCGTTCTTTAAGCCAGTTATTATCTTCATTAAACTGGTTCAACTATGTCTCGTGGAAGCAAGAGGACACCCATCCCGCATGATGCACAAATTAGAGAGACGAAGGTAAAATCCCAACTTCAACAGGTTCTGATCACAATGCTCCCCCAGATCAACTTTAGAAGACGTCCGTCGGCGTCCGTCGCTTCTGTCAAAACCCGGCAAAAACCTTCTCGGGTGGAAGCTGGGAAGGAAAGGCCGAAGGGAAAACAACAGATCCAAGATCAGAAGTTCTACCTCGTCGTTACGGTCTCGTGGCCGCTGACGGGTCGTAAATCGGAGCTCGGACGAAGAAGTTATGGAAGAAAAGAGTTTAGGAGTCTCTCGGGAGGGCTCTGCTCGAAGGAAATGGGAAGAGAGGAATGATCTGAAAAGGAGGAGAGGCCCCCTCTTTTTATAGGCGAGAAAAACTGAAGTACACGGCGTGTACTTCCTAGTACACGGCGTGTACTCGGTCATTCCACACGGTCGCCATGCGGCTTCCAACACGGCATTCAACGCGGCACACGGCCGTTGAATGGTCAACACACGGTTTGAGGGTAACGCGTACGCGGGGAGAAACTACACGGCATGTAGGATGGACTACACGGCGTGTACTTATTTATTTCACGCGGCAAGGACACGGCCTCAACACAGCACACGGCCGTTGACTGGTCAACACACAGTTTGAGGGTAACGCGTACGCGGGGAGAAACTACACGGCGTGTAGGATGGGCTACACGACGTGTACTTATTTATTTCACGCGGCAAGGACACAGCTTCAACACGGCACACGGCCGTTGACTGGTCAACACACGGTTTGAGGGTAACGCGTATGCGGGGAGAAACTACACGGCGTGTAGGATGGGCTACACAGCGTGTACTTATTTATTTCACGCGGCAAGGACACGGCTTCAACACGGGGTATACTCGGCAAGGTGGTACACGGCGTGTACTCACACTACACGGCGTGTAGTTACAAAATTCTGAAAAGTGTGGGAGAAGTCCATTCTACCCTCTAGAAAACTTCGTGACCTCCTTTTCGACAAAGGAAATGGCTGGAGAGGTCCGGTCCATTACATCAGATACCTCTTAAAACATTGTCATCCCCGAGAATTCAAAAACCAACCCAGAGGAACCCAACAAGATACCTCTTAGGGCTCTCGTTATAACAGGAACCCAACTAACAACCCTAAACATATGTGTTAGGAATTCCTTATCCTATGTCGAGATATTATCCGCTTTAGGCGGCACTGACTCGCATGCACGGGTTTAATCGCATCCACATTAATGCGTCTCAATTAAGAATTGGGTCTTCCCACTTCCATGTATTAGGATTTTTTTTTCAACTTACACTGCCCCCAACACCGTACAACCAACACACTGCCCGAACACATGGCTTGGGGAATTCCTTCTCCTATGTCGAGATACTATCCGCTTTAAGCGGCATTGACTCGCCCGCATGGGTAAAATCGCATCCACATTAATGCGTCTCAATTAAGGATCAGGTTTTTCCCTTTCCCCACACATCCGGACACATTACACACTTCCAGAGAACAAGGAAACAAAATGTCTCACAACAGACAAGCTAAGCATTCCATATATCAAAAGTACAAAGTATAACATCAAAACAAAGCTCAGAAGAACAAAGAAAAACACAAGTCAAAATAACTCCAGGTACTGAGCGTGCATCTGAGTCTCCCGCTCCCAAGTGCTCTCATCGAGGACGTCATGCCTCCACAACACACGAACCAAGGCGATGGTTCGTCCACGGAGCACCTTCTCTTTACGATCCTCGATTCTGACCGGTCGTTCCTCGAAGGTCGTGTCGTCTCCCATATCTAACTCTCCCCAGTCGATAACGTGAGAGTCGTCGTGTAAGTACCGACGGAGTTGGGAGACGTAGAAGACGGCATGAACCTTCTCCAACTGAGGTGGCAGGACCAGCTGATATGCCACCTCGCCGACTCGCCTCAACACCTCGAAATGTCCGATGAACCTAGGGGAGAGCTTACTCCCCTTCCCAAACCTCTGCTGCCCCCGTCGAGGGGAAACCTTCAAGAACACATGATTTCCCACCTCGAACTCCTAGGGCCTCCTCCGATAATCAGCATAAGACTTCTGTCGGTCCTGAGCCGCTTTCATCCTCTCACGCACAAGCTGAACTTTCTCTGTGGTGCTCTGTACTACCTCTGGTCCAAGAGCACCTGTCTCACCAACCTCTGCCCAGCAAATGGGTGAACGACATGATCTCCCATATAAAGCCTCAAACGGTGTCATGCCAATAGTAGAGTGGAAGCTGTTGTTGTAGGCAAACTCTACTAGAGGCAAGTGTCGCACCCATGATCCTCCAAAATCCAGAACGCATGCTCGCAGCATGTCCTCCAACGTCTGGATAGTCCGCTCTGTCTGACCATCGGTCTGGGGGTGGAAAGCAGTGCTAAGGCATAGCTGGGTGCCAAAAGCATGTTGTAACCCCCTCCAGACTCGTGTGGTAAACCGAGTATCCCGATCTGAGACGATAGTCTTCAGAACTCCATGGAAACGCACCACCTCATCTACGTACCTTTGTGCTAAGGTACTCACCGGGCTCAACTCCTTAATTGCTAAGAAGTGAGTTGATTTCGTCAGTCGATCCACCACTACCCAGATAGCATCATAACCACCCTGAGCTCTGGGTAGTCCTGTGACGAAGTCCATTGAGATGTCATCCCACTTCCACTCAGGGACATCTAAAGGATGCAAAAACCACTAGGAACACGGTGTTCAGTCTTTACTTGCTGACACACTAGGCACTTAGCCACAAACTCTGCCACTGCCTGTTTCACCCCGGACCACCAAAACTGTTCCCTCAGGCCTCGGTACATTTTTGAAACTCTCGGATGTACCGTCAAGGCTGAGCTATGGAACTCACGAAAAACTCCCTCACGCATCGCCTTCGGAACAAACAAGCTTCCATGAAAAAGCATCTGATGTCGGTTGTCCTCTGACCATCCTTCTGGAGCGTTTCCCTGATCGATACGATCTCGCATTACTTCTGTCTCAGCGTCTCCCCACTGAGACTCTTCCACCTGCTGCAACAAGGAGGACTGCACCGTCATCTGAAACAAACAGCATCTAACACCCTCTACCCTTGCATCCAAGTGCAAGGCAGCCAACTCTCTCATCGCTTTCCAAGCATCAGCGGATTCCCGAACCACTTTCTTATGTGACTTCCTGCTCAGGGCATCAGCCACAATGTTGCACTTACCTTCAGTGTAAGAGATATCGAAGTCATAGTCTTGGAGAAACTCAACCCATCTCTGTTGTCGCAAGTTCAGGTCACGCTGGGAGAAGATATAACGTAAGCTCTTGTAATCTGAGAAGACCACAAAGCGCTCCCCAAAGAGGTAATGTCGCCACAACTTCAGTGCGAACACTGCTGCTGCAAGCTCTAGGTCATGGGTGGCATAGTTACGCTCGTGAGAGCGCAACTGCCTAGACCCATGACAGATCACACCCTTCTTCAGCATCAGCACGCACCCCAAACCAAGGCCAGAAGCATCACAAAACACCTCATACAACAACCCTTCCTCTGGCAACCTAAGTACTAGAGCACTGACCAACTTCTCCTTCAGGTAGTCGAAAACTTTCTGGCACTGCTCGCTCCATAGGAAGACCTGGTTCTTCCTAGTCAAAGCTGTCAATGGAGCAGCAACTCAAGAGAAGTCTGAAACGAACCTCCGATAATAACCTGTCAACCCCAGGAAACAATGAACTTCTGCCACGCTCTTGGGTGCCGCCCAAGAAACAACTACCTCCACCTTCGACGGGTCTACTGACACTCCATGCTGAGACACCACGTGCCCAAGGAAGTGTACTTCTTGCATCAAGAACTTACACTTTGACAATTTCCCATAAAGCTGGTGGTGTCGAAGGACTTCCAAGACTGCCCTGAGATGCTCAACGTCCTCCTCTGATCTTGAGTAGATCAGGATGTCATCGATAAACACAACAACGAACCGGTCCAGAAACTCTCGGAAGACAAAGTTCATAAGTCCCATGAACACAGCTGGTGCATTCGTAACTCCAAACGGCATCACTACAAACTCGAAGTGCCCATACCTGCACCTGAAAGCCGTCTTCGAGATGTCACTATCTTTTACCCTCAGTTGATGATATCCAGATCGTAGATCAATCTTAGAAAACCAACCTGTTCCCCTCAGCTGGTCGAAGAGATCATCTATCCTTGGAAGGGGGTAACGGTTCTTGACCGTTACCTGATTCAACCTTCGGTAGTCTATGCATAGCCTGAGACCACTATCTGCCTTCTTTACGAAAAAAACTGGAGCACCCCATGGCGACACACTGGGTCGAACAAAACCCTTCTCCATCAGATCGTCAATCTGAATCCGCAACTCCGAAGGTGTCATCCGATAAGGGGTCATCGAAATCGGACGGGCACCAGGCTGTAAATCTATCCCGAACTCGACGTCACGTCGGGGGGTAGAGTCACAACCTCCTCGGGAAAAACATCGAGAAACTCCCCAACAACCTCTGGAACATCCATCATCTCTGTATCAGCTGAAACCACTGATAACCCGCCTAACAAGGAAAGGAGAGGCTTCACATGCCGGCTTCCCACCTGATAGCTCCTCTCGCCAATAAAATCTACATGCTGCCCATTCACGTCGGAGAACACGACTCTTCTTCGGAAGCAGTCGATAACGGCACTAACAGAAAACAGTCGGTCGATGCCTAGAATGACATCGTATGGTTGCATCTGTAGCAAAAGAAGGTCCCCACTAGATCGATGCGGTTCCAACGTCAGCTCACATCCCCGACAAACACAAGATACGCTGGTCTGACCTCCAACCGGTGTACTCAGCACCAGGGGTACGAAAAGTCTCTCTACGTCTAGACCCAAAGCATGGGCTAGACCGGGTGCAACAAAGGAGTGCAAAGCTCCCGAATCGAACAAAGCAGAAATGAGAGTACTGAACAAACAAATTGTACCTCGCACCACCTCTGGTCCTGTCGGAGCTGCCAACTCTGTTGCGTGCAACTGTCCACGCCCAGCTCATTTGCCTCCCTGATGTCGACCACCTCCCCGACCACGCCCTGGTTGATGTCCCTGAGTAGCACCCTGAGGTCGGTCTCCTCCTGCAAAGTCTTCCCTCAGAGGAGCAGGGTTCTGCTGTTGTTGGAAGGGCATCGTCGGCAACTGTGCTGCTGAGGCGAGCTCTGAACCTGCCCACCTCCACCGTACTGAGCTCGGGTCGGGCACCGACTTTGAATGTGCCCGAAAACTCCGCAAGAGAAACACTTCGGTCCTAGGCTCGTGAAAAAGGGACGAAGATCCGAAGATCTGAACTGGAACTGCTGGGGCCTGCTCCCTATTGGCCTGAATCTGGAAGGTCCTGTCGCAGGAGACCTGCTGCAGACTGTTTTCCCCTTCGACGAGCCCGGCTGGATCCCCTCTCATGGTGCACCTCCCTGCGAGTGCATCCTCTCTACAACCTCTGCCTTCTTCTGTACTGTCAAGTACGTTAGAAGGGTGAAGGTGGTGACAGCATACTGGAGCGAAGGACGAAGCGCCTCCTCCAAACGTCTCGCCCGAGACTCCTCATCCAGAAAGAGATCTGGAGCAAAGCGTAGGAGATCCTTGAACTTGATCCCCAATTCTCGTACCGACATACTCCCCTGCTGAAGGGAGAGTAACTCCTGCCGCTTCTCTGCCTTGATCATGGAAGAAAGGAATTCCTCTCGGAACTCCTTCTCAAAGTCAGCCCACGGAACCTCTGCCTCTGACCTCTCCCCGAGGTAGAGCATCCACCACTGGCACGCCGCACCTCTCAGCTGACTGACTGCTAGGGGAACCCAGTACTCCCTCGGAGCACGGATCAAAGTAAAAGCAATCTCTAGCTCCTCAAGTCACCACTCCGTCTCCATATCCGAAGTGCTACCCTCGTACTTCTTGAGGGTTTGTCGCTGGAAAGAACGGAGAGTCTTCTGCCACTGACCATCTTCCTCCTCTCGGTCAATCCTCAACTGATCGACCGCCTGAATCTGCTGGGTCTTGACTGTCTGAGTCACCCGGGGACGACGTCCAGGTGTCATAGCTGTACGATAAACAAAGATAGCCTAAGCCCAAGTAGCAAGAAAATTCCTCAAGGTTTCATTTTATCACTTCATTTCAATTTCTTTCCCAGAACACCCAAATCAAGTAAAACACAAACATGATGATGCATGTAGCTTCCCTAGGGTCTCTACCCCGCAATCAATGTAGTCTCACTTGGTCGTTCGGTAGGCTCAGAGTCCTTGCATCGGATCACAGGGGGCCCTAAAATCTCGTGTCCTAGCCGATCTTCCCTGGCCTATGTCACGCACCAAGATCAGCCAACTCGGTTGCCCTACCATCTCATGCAATCCTCACTGTGCCTAACTCCAGACTGCATCCTATCTCTCAACCATCAGCTCTGATATCATTCTGTCACGACCTCCTCCCACCAAAGATGTCCCTCCTGAACTGGCAATGGTGAAAGGGAGATAATGACCCCCCGAGTCCCGCTTCCAGTAGGCCCCGGAGTGGAAACTAGCACCAAGGGTATGAGTTTTCACAAATATGGGAGGCATTATTCTTTCTATTATTTAAGATCGGGAAATAGGATGAGTCAAACACCAAAAAAAGGAACATGTAAATGAAAAAGAACCCAAACCAATCTCATATGCATGTTTAAAAAATTCTGAAACAAAGTACAAGTACAAGAAAACTCAAAAATACAATACCAAAAGAAACAAGAGTACAACAAACTGCAACAACTCCAACTTTCCTGACTAGTAGGGTCCCGCACGGCCCTGGTAGTCCTCCTGGAAACCTGAAAGTAAACGTAGGGTAAGCAAACAAGTATACTCAGTAGGGAAATCTAAAGCTCTCGTGCACAGGTGGGGAGACATCCTAATGTCCCATGAGAACAACAGAAGAAACCAAAACCTAGCAAGGAATTCTATCCACCCAACCTCACCAGCCACGCTCACCAAAAACACAAAACAACAGGTAGTAGTATATAAGAACAAGAATATTGGGTACCCCGCACCATTTTCCCCACTAGCTAGCTGCTCTTCCTAACGGCGAACGTCCTGACGCTACCACACTCTTCCTGCCCACACACACCTGGGCCTCACAACCACATATCTCGTCCGCACACACCTGGGTCTCACAACCACATATCCCGCCCGCACACACCTGGGCCTCACAACCACATATCCCGCCCGCACACACCTGGGCCTCACAAACCACATATCCCCCCCCCCCCCCCGCACACACCTGGGCCTCACAAACCACAAACACATCCCCGCCCGAACACACCTGGGCCTCATCCCGAAGATTCTTGGGAAAACAAACCTGCCTGAAGAGTCTTGGGCTAAAATCACACCAATCGAAACCTACCCGAAGAGTCTTGGGTGTAAGGTCGCCTCAAGCCATCACAGCCTATGGAAGAAGGAGCAGGAAGGAGCTAGTAACTAAGGGGAAAACACTATCTCCCATGAAATGGGAGTGTTCGGCACTAAGTGCTCAACATGGGTGGGGTGTGACAAAACACAAAGATACAGATACATATATGTATACCAAACACACAGCCCAACCTATGGCTTCTAAACAGAGAAACTGAGCACGTGTCTCGGCACTTCTACTACGAAGCATGCATACAACAAACAATCCCAACCCCATTTAGGTTTTCATGTTTCAACAGTATTAGTTTGATAGTTCCTTAACTACTGGGCAATTATCAAACCAGATCAAGTGTTTCGTAGAACCAAACCCTGCCAACCACAAATCAAGTTAGATAGAACACAAGCAACACAAAACCAACCTTTTTATCATCAATCAATCCCCATTGATTGTTCCCGCATTTAATTCATTATCGTTCCACACAGTTCATTTATCAACTTTCCACTTTCTTTTAAAAAACACAACCCATTTCTGCAGCCCTGCTGCCACTACAACCACATCTCCACAACTGTATCACAAAACCAGGCTTGTGCCACATCATTGCCCCTTTAGTATCATTTACTGCAGCTCTGCTGCCCATTCTATTCGTAATGACTCAGGATTCACCCCCCCCCCTCATACACCACGTAACCAAACCAACACTCACATGTTCATTATTCCATTTTGTTCAACTGGGGTGATCACACAAGGGTTCCAGATATTCATTTAATTAGTCAACTTTACGTGATTAACCAATTTCCATATTCCACAAAGTTTTCATCCACAAAAACGGTCTAGAAAGATAGGGTAACATTTAATTGCACAAGCAAAGGCCCCCAACGACCGTGATTTTCAGTAGGCATAAGCCTATTCAATTCACAACATAACAATAGGATAAACAAAGATAAACATAACAACTTTCTCATCCCCGTTCTTTAAGCCAGTTATTATCTTCATTAAACTGGTTCAACTATGTCTCGTGGAAACAAGAGGGCACCCATCCCGCATGATGTGCAAATTAGAGAGACGAAGGTAAAATCCCTACTTCAACAGGTTCTGATCACAACGCTTCCCCAGATCAACTTTAGAAGACGTCCGTCGACGTCCGTCACTTCTGTCAAAACCCGGCAAAAACCTTCTCGGGTGGAAGCTGGGAAGGAAAGGTCGAAGGGAAAAGAACAGATTCAAGCTCAGAAGTTCCGCCTCGTCGTTACGATCTTGTGGTCGCTGACGTATCGTAAATCGGAGCTCGGACGAAAAAGTTATGGAAGAAAAGAGCTTAGGAGTCTCTCGGGAGGGCTATGCTCGAAGGAAAGGGGAGGAGAGGAATGATCTGAAAAGGATGAGAGGTCCCCTCCTTTTATAGGCGAGAAAAACTAAAGTACATGGCGTGTACTCGATCATTCCACACGGTCGCCACGCGGCTTCCAACACGGCATTCAACGCGGCACACGGCCGTTGACTGGTCAACACACGGTTTGAGGGTAACGCATACGCGGGGAGAAACTATACGGTGTGTAGGATGGGCTACACGGCGTGTGCTTATTTATTTCACGCGGCAAGGACACGACCTCAACACGACACACAGTCGTTGACTGGTCAACACACGGTTTGAGGGTAACGCGTACGCGGGGAGAAACTACATGGCGTGTAGGATGGGCTACACGGCGTGTACTTATTTATTTCACGCGGCAAGGACACGGCTTCAACACGGCACACGGTCGTTGACTGGTCAACACACGGTTTGAGGGTAACGCGTACGCGGGGAGAAACTACACAGCGTGTAGGATGGGCTACACAGCGTGTACTTATTTATTTCACGCGGCAAGGACACGGCTTCAACACGGGGTATACTCGGCAAGGTGATACATGGTGTGTACTCACACTACACGGCGTGTAGTTACAAAATTCTGAAAAGTGTGGGAAAAGTCCATTCTACCCTCCAGAACACTTCGTGACCTTCTTTTCGACAAAGGAAAGGGCTGGAGAGGTCCGGGCCATTACATATTACCATGAGCATCGCGAACGGTGACAGTGTTCTCTACGATTATGAGAATTGGAGCATTGCGAGTGCGCGATGGTTTGACAGAAATCTTCCCGACAACGTCAAATCTCAATGGAGCTTCGCGGCTGAAGGAGCACCATGAAGATATTTTTGAAAGATTCGGAAAATGCGCTAAAGGCGGTGGAGCATCGTGAACGGTCGAGCCTATAAATATGAGGTTACCCCCACTTCATTGATATAGAAACTATTCAAGAAAAATATGGAATCGCTCTGGTTTCGTGAAGCTAGGGGAGCTCCATGAATCTGGATTTCTATGTGAGCATGAGAATCGCGAAAATACTAGTTTAATCTTGATTGATGCCAATGGCTTTAAGTAATGGGAGTTTCGCAATGGTGGGGTATTCCGCGTTGACTCAGTGAGCTTCACGGAGGCAGTTTGTTCCGCAAAAGCAGTTAGCTTCGTGAATGAGTGAGCTTCCCAAAGGAGCTTCATGAAAGGTAGTTTTAAACATCAGGTTTTCAGTGAATAGTGCTTTCAAAGTGCATCAACCCTGGTCTACGGTGCAAGTAGAGTCTCGTGCTAGACAGGGACAAAAACTTTAATGTCAATCCATTGAAGCGACCTTCAAGTCGATAAACTGAGTTAGACTTCGCACATGAGCGTCAGCCCGGTTGGTGAGAACTCTTTAAGTGCATCCAAGAGACCCGAGATCAAATCCAGACTGAAGCATTTTTTCGGTACTGTAGCAGATACTGTAGCAGGCACTGGCGCAGTTACTGTAGCACGTATTGTAGTAGATATTGTTTGGTGTTGTAGCAGCCCAAACTATTCACCTGTTTAGCCCTTCGATCCACCGGTTTGGTCCTCGGGTCCTTCAAGGCCTTCAGGCCACATGAATTGCAGATGTACCAATCTGACTTACAAAGAACAAGGCCCTAGATGAGGATTTAGAGCATGCACATTCACCAGAGAAAATCTAATCAGACTTGGAAGAATGAGATGGTATGGCTTTGTCATCGGTACTAGGCTTGTGCATCCCTGCACAGGACAGCTAGTCGACTAATCATACGAAGGTGGAGTGTTGATCGTGATGCAGACGCTGGAGAGGGACAGTTTTAAGTAGTCATTGTCTGGGATGAATTCCTTTAAAACCTTTGGGTCCTGTAATGCCACAAAGCCTACAGGCCATATATGGGTTCTCCTTCAACCCTTAAAATAGGGATTATCAGAAATGAATAAAAAATGAAAGTCTTCGGGTCATTCAGACGATTAGACTTCTCTCAAAGCAGTGAGCTATGGGGAATTGACGATAGTGTTATGAGGGACACAGTGTATTATCCCTAAAATCTTCTAAATATGGTGTATCTAGCACAGAGTGACTGTGTCTAAACTCTTGTATTCCACAACTAGTGAAGATTAGTGGATTTTGGTATGACCGACACATTGTCGATGTATACTCCTTGAACTAGCTCTTAGTGGTGAACCAAGTAAAACTGTTGTGTTGTCTTTCTGCATGTGAATGTTTGATTGCTAATCAAATCCATCATACATGCTTAACGAGTTCCTGCCAACATGGGAACAAGATTCGTCATATTAAAAGAAAAAGTTGACACTCTGATTCTCTCATCCCCTCTCAGGGTGCTCCAAGGTCCTACAAAACAAATGTGTTATGGTCTAGATACATCTTACTAACTGAACACAATATATGTTTGACTATTGAGTGTTGGGGGCTCATAAGCATTGAGACTTTTTCTCATAAAGTCCGCGCTCGGTGATCTCTAGTATTGAGATCATGAGGACAAACCCGCCAATAAGAACACCATATGTTTCAGATGTCATTAGTTGTTCATATTTATGGACACATAGTCTCCTGACTTGAGATCATTATCAATGTGTGTCATTTTATCGCGTACTTTGATGCAAGGTAAAAACTATGATAATGAAATCATGGTGAGGCAGCTTGTGATGGATGTGTCATTGGTGGTATGGAATTGGTTGAATGGTCAAGAAATGATTTGTCGCTATCAGGTTAATGAAGTAATATATCTCGGACCATGTTGATCAGGATGGTAGTACCTTCATAAGATCATGGTCATGGCAGTCGAGGGTAAATCTGTCCAGTTAAATTAACAAACAATAAAGCAAGAAAATAGCGATAACACGGGTGTGCATCCTGTTTTATGAGATATTAAATATAAAGAGATTATATTACACAGTGTGTGTTCGTAGATTGGTTGTCATTGCTATGAGTATCCTTATCTCTTTAGGGGTTATGATAGGTTGCTAGATCCCGCTCTTGGTCTGTGAATAGTATTCACTACTATCGAGATAAAGGCCTAGAGGGTCACATGCAATAGCGTATTCAAAAATCTATCATATTCAGTTGAATAAGTATATAAGACATGGTGGGTCACTACTACAAAATTGGGCTTTAGCAGTGCTGATATTTATCAGCGCTAGAAAAAAACGCTGATAAATGGGATATTTATCAGCGCTAAAGAAAGCGCTGATAAATTTAAACTTTTATCAACGCTTTTATTTTAGCAACGATAAAGGAAATCATTATCAGCACTTTCATTTTAGCGCTGATAGAGGATATCCTTTATCAGTACTTTATTTTTAGTGCTAATAAAAGGTATTTTTTATCAGCGCTTTATTTTTAGCACTGATAAAGGATACGCTTTATTAGCGCTTTATATTAAGCGTTGATAAATATTTCTTTCATCAACGCATTTTGAGCGCTGATAAAATGAAATAATTAAATAAATTAAAAATAAAAAAATGTGTTTATTAAAAAAATATTACAAATTTTATTAATTAAATAATTATTGATAAAAATAAATTGATTAACTATTCATTATTAAATATTAAACATTTTATTAACTAAATAATTATGATAATTAATGTTATTGAATTGTATGTATTAAATATATAAATATATATTAATGTATATAAATATGATTATATATTACAAAATATTTATGTGTTTTACATTAAATTATCATATATTTATTGAATAATGGTATATAATTAAAAATTAATATGAATTTAAAATATTGAATAATTACATAGTACTCAACATCTAATTTAATATCGTTTGATTTTTCAATTTCATATAGATCAAATGTGTGTTATATTGATTTCTCATATACGTATAATTAATGCATTTTTATATATAATATACGCACACAGAACTTATCCATTTTTTCAATATTGTTAAAATGTACCTATATTTTTAATTTGGTCAATTTCACTCATATATATATATATGCATGCACGCAAAATTAAATATTCATTAATAATGTTAAAAATATATTTGTAAAAAAATTATAAGTAAATATATTTATAAATGTACATTCACTATATTTATACAATTATATATTTATAATTATAAATAAATAATTATTTATTTAAAGTATTTATATAATTATAAATAAATAATTATGCATATTTAAATAATTATTAAGTTTATAATAAATTTACTTAAATAATGGATATATTTACTATATTTATATTTATATATTTTTATTAAATATGTGTATATATATATGTATAATTATATAAATATTTGTAATGATATAAATAATATTTTTTAAAAATATTTCTATAATTATAAATAAATAATTATAAAATTATAATAAATATATTTAAAAAGGAATATATTTACTATATTTATATTTATATATATATTAAGTATTTATAAATATTTACAATTTTTTTATTTATAATTATAATTATAAATCTTTTAACAGCAGTTCAGTAATAAGCGTTGATAAAAGAATCTTTATCAGCGTTTTTTAGCGCTGATAAAAATGAGGATTTATCAGCGCTATAAGTTTAGCGCTGATAAATAGTCCTTTTATTAGTGCATATTGGTAAGCACTGATAAAAGTGTCCCAATCTATTTTAAAAACACTAATCATTTGCAAACTTGTCGCGATATAGAAGCCTTCTGTGGAAGCCACCCGCTGTCGGCACTCCTCCTTGGTGAATCGAAGGTCGAACCACACCACTCGACTACCTCTGAACATCTCGTCCGACATCCGAAGAGGGTCTCGAAATTTCTTTAACCTAGCGAGGTAGGCCTTCCGATTTTCTTTATGTATTTTTTGTTTTGTTTTTGATTTCTTCTTCTACGATTTGTTTATGATCCATTGTTTACGATTTGTTTGTGATCCGTTGTTTAGGGAACAATTTGTGGTCCGTTATTTGTATTGACTACCGATGTATGATCTGTTTATATATAACACTGAACCTTGGATTTATTCATTATTGTTTTATTGCTATGTTTTATATCTTCTTACTAAATAATTTTTCCATATATGTATATAAATGTGTAAAAAATTTCATGTATATTCTTGTTTATTGACTACTAATTTGAGGCACATCGGTGGTTCCTTAATGATTATATATATGTTGACACCTTTCATGGACACCTCAGTGGACATGCAGCTTCGGATGCTATTTTTCAGGAATCAAGTTAGTGGAGTGATGCATGTTCCTCTATTGGTTATATGTATCATAGGATCTAGTTCCTCTTAGAATTCACTATGGTTCTTAGTTTTCTTATGGAGCAGATTCAAAGGGGTCATCCCCACTTAAGCACATGAGGTTTTATCACATCATGCCTTCACTTTTTGAATCATTATGGTGTCTTTAGTTCACGTTATGTTTGAATATCAGGTTTTTATCTATTTGATATTTCTTATAGACTATAAGTGAGTGATTTTTTATAATGGTGTGACATGCATGCGTGTCTATATAGCTATTGCATCATTTATTTACATAGTTGTTTGTCTAACAGGTATGTCTATATCTATATCAAGTAATGATGATTTTGAGTCTAGATGTCCATTGGCTCCAAGGATCATGCTAGAATTTTGTTCGATCTCTAGTACTAATTGTTTCTATTTGGGGGGAGACCACCTCCCATTTATGGTTTTTTACACCCAAAGTTTAAACCATCCTTTAGTGACTTTGAGGTGTGTTAGAGATCATAAGATGATCTGACCTGGTGTTGTTTGGGTAATTCGAGCTAGGGTCATTACATTATCCATCTTCCTGTTTACAACTATAAAGTTTAGTGATAATATCATTTATTATCTGTCATTATCTCCCTCTATTTTTTTCAAATTCCAACAACCCTTATTATTGGATTTGGAATATCTAAGCGCTCAGATATTCTAGTAGAAATGATCCATATTTCTCTTATTAGAATTGTCTATAACTTTCACTTTTGATAATGAATATCTTATGTGTATTTATTTATATATTGTATAAAATTAATCTTTGATGAACCCAATAGGGTGGATATGAACCGAAAATGGATGCACGCTAATCGTTTGACAAACAAATATGAAGATGGAGTTAAAGAGTTCATCAAGTTTGTAAGAGAGCATGCAGACGACCCTTCTAAAATCATGTGTCAGTGTTTACACTATTGTTATTCAAGACAAATTACTCCGGAAGAGTTGGAAGAACATTTGATTTGTCACGAAATAGATAAAAGTTATAAATGTTGGACTAAACACGGGAAAAACTGAATGTGGACATCGATTGGGATGATACTACGATTTATGAATCATTTGATATGAATACCTTTGTAAAAGATGATGGAGATCGCATGGAAGAAATGAAAATGACAATTGAAGATGACCATCATGATTGTTCAAAGTTGTTTGAGGAGTTAAATAGTTGTTCCAAAAAAGCATTGTATACCGGTTGTACTAAATACGTAACATTGTTAGTTGTATTGAAGTTATATAATTTAAAATCTGGCAACGGATGGAGTGACACCAACTTTACAGAACTATTTGGTCTTCTGAAAGATATGCTACCAGAAAAAAATGAACTACCATGACGAACATATGATGCTAAACGAATGTTACGTTCAATTGGCATGATCTCTAAAAAATGCATGTTTGTCCCAATGATTGCATATTGTTTCGCAAGGACCATGAATCACTCATCAAATACCCTAACTGTGATGTAGATCGATACAAGAAAAATGAATCAAGCCCTTCGAAATTTGTATGGTACTTTCCTATCATTTCATGGTTTGGAATGCTATATAGATGTCAGGAAACTACAAGACAATTAACTTGGCATGCAGATACAAGAATTAAAGATGAGAACCTACGTCATCCAGCAGATTTTCCTCAGTAGAAAAAAAATGATTACGAGTTTCCTGAATTTGGAGATGAGACGAGAAACTTTCATCTTGCATTGTCTACAAATGGAATAAATCTTTTTGGTGTATAGAGTAGTACTCACAGTACATGGTCTGTCATGCTGGTTGTAAAGACCCGTAAATTTCAAGGAAATTTTTTTCTTAATTTCTTTGGGATTTTACGAGTACGCAGTTTCTGACGACGCCTGATTCCGATGCCCGGTGTGCCCAGAATCAATTTCCGAAGTTTAGCTCGGGTACGTTCAGTGAACGAACGAGCGGGTTTTTTCTAACTTTTGAATCGGTGCTCGGAATCGAAATCTGATGGCATCGATGAAACCGCAGCGCCGGTAATTGCTTAAGATGACCTTTTCTGGAGTTGTGTTTGCACGGGAGGAGTTGTAAAAAATTGGGGATTAAATGATAAGTAAAATAAAATTGTGTGCAAATTTTATTTTATTCGTGGTGGTTAGACTCTCTCATGGGAAGTTGTTGGTGGGGCCCACGACCACCCAACTTCTCATGTGTGGTTATGAGGGAGGTGGGGCCCACACGAGCCCCCACCTTTTCAATTCTCTAACCCCTCTAAAACCCCCCTCTTAAATAATGTGGCTCTCCCCCACATTATTTCTTGTCAACTTATCTCTCCATTTAATTTGACAACACAAGTCTAATTAATCAAGTGATTTCAATTTTCAACTTTTGAAGTTTTGAAATGTTGGCATAAGTAAATAAAATATGGCAAGAGCCTTATTTTATTTTGGGTTGGTTGTTTTGTTGTGTGGAGGCTTTGGGAAGAAAACTCTAAGTCGTTGAAGAACTTTATCTTCCTCAACGTTGAAGAACGCGAAGAACGTTGGTGCCAACCCCGGCTTCCTTTTTCTCGACGCTTGACGAAGCGACGCTGTCATTCTGCGGCAACGTCTACGGAACAGCGGAGCTTTCCCTTTCTTCGCCAAGTGATCAGCCTTCGTGAATCGAGGTAGGGGTTGTTTCATCGTTCAAGGATTATTATTTTGACGTTCTTCGTTATTTCTTGGACGTTTGTTATCAATATAACGGGAGGAGGTCGGACCGCACAAACACGGCCGACCCTCCTCCCCCTTTGTTGTTGGACTTCGTTGTGATTTAGAATGGAGGCGACGCGGTGTCGTCGCACCGCGCGGGAAAGAGAGAACCGCGGCCGGAGCGGGCCGCGACGAAGGAACGCGGCACCGTCGCGTCGCGCCGGTGAAGTCGAAGGAAGTTGCAGCCAAGGGCGGGCCGCGACGGAGGGGCGCGGCGCCGCCGCGCCCCGCCGGTTGGACAAGGGCTGCGGCCTAAGGTCGCGGCGGTGCAGAGGAGGGCGGCCGAACTCAGCCGGCCGCCGGCGCTTCGGAAGACGGGACCCGCGGGGGTCCCGCGGCGGCACACCGGTCGGCCGTATTCCGGAAGACCGGGGGTCGTAACCCCCAGCAGGTGGCAAGGGCGGACCCCACAGGGGTCCGCCGTTTCTCAATCAAGGGGGGCAGCACCCCCCCGCATCCCGCTCGACCGAAGGCCGAGCCACCGGCCGCGCCGGGTCGGGCCGCGCCTGCCGGGTCGGACCCGGACCCAGGGGGTATTGGG
Source organism: Viscum album (assembly GCA_963277665.1). NCBI lineage: Eukaryota > Viridiplantae > Streptophyta > Magnoliopsida > Santalales > Viscaceae > Viscum > Viscum album. Next base: position 450,737,856 of record OY728160.1, read on the forward strand.
CCGGGTCGGACCGGGCCCAAACCCCCTGTTTCCGGACAGAACCGTTCAAACGCTCATAACTTGGGCTACGGACCTCCGATCGACGCACCGTCAGTTGCATAGCGATCCTTGAATCGAGACGGTCGTTTCGGTATATTACACTCAGGGTTTCGGAAAACTTTGGGTACAGCCGGGTTGGTTCGAACACGAAACCAACCGGACCCTCGGAGCGGAAACGCTTATAACTTGAGCTCCAGACGTCCAATTGGCGTGTTATCGACTTTGTTGGATTCCTCTCAGTGAGACGGTTCTTTTGGCTTACTCCGCTCGAGGTTTGGACGTAGTTGAAGTAACGGACGGGTTGGTTTAGCTTAAAAACCAATCGGGCCCTTAGAACGAAAAAGCTAATAACTCTCAGACCGGGCGTCTGATTGACGCGTCGTCTGTCGCGTTGAGTTCCTAATGACGAGACAGAACTTTGGGATACATCAACTCCGGACTTCGTGTCAGTTGATGTATCGACCCCCTTAGCTCGTGGAGCGGACCCTCCCGGAATCGAGCATGTTGTGTGCGGGAACCCTAGAGCTGGCTGCGATTGCGACGACGATGACGACTGTACTGGGATCCTTCGTGGGTTCGGCAGCGACGACGACCGTACTGGAATCCTCCGTGGGTTCGACGGCGATGACTACTATTCTTGTATCCTATGTGGGTCCGGCAGTACTTGACTACTGTTCTTGTATCCTATATGGGTCCGGCAGTATTTGACTCTGTACTTGTATCCTATGTGGGTCCGGCAGAGTAGCTGGTCTTGTATCCTTTGTGGGTCCGACAGCTTAGCTGGACTTGTATCCTATGTGGGTCCGACAGCTTAGATGAATCAGTGGCTACATCTGATCATCTCTATCATCTTACGAAGAAGTGTACCTGTGTGAGCTGAGTCTTGACTTGCAATCATTATCGTCGATATGATTGTTGTGCTTTCCTGTGTGGATTGGGTTGTGCTTTCCTGTGTGAATAGGGTTGTGAATTCCTATGTGGAATGGGTTATGTTTTCCTGTGTGGACTGAGTTGTACTTGGGCTCGTGTGCTGGAGCCAAGTAGGAATAGATGACTTAGGTATATGTATGGGCATATACCTAAGTAGAGTTGGTTGTTTCTTCGTGATTGTAACTTTCCTTTGTGATTTATCCTTCGTGGATTCTGGGAGACCTTCGGGGGTCTCGGGGTCCCTACTGAGTAGCGTATACTCACCCCTGCACGGGCTATGCCTGCACTACATTGTGTTGGATGCAGACGACGGACAGCGCTGATCGAGGTGGGAGCTCGTGGAGCTGGACGGTACCTGGAGGTGGATCACTGGACGAGACATACTCGGAGCGGACGGCTGGAGCCGAGGAGCAGATGAGACTATTTGTACCCACCCTTTAGGTAGGATTTCCAGAGGACGGCTCGGAATTTCTATTTTACTTTTCTGTTGTTGTTCTTTCTTTTTAGTTGTACTGCACTTTCAATTGGGTTTGTATTCTGGCCCATTTACTTTCCAGCACTTACTTTTGTACTCAGTTTACTTAGTGTTTACTTCAGCTTGCGTACTCTGTGGTGTTTGTTTACTTTATAAAGGCAATGCCTTCCTTTTTATCGGAATTTACGCCTTTGGTGTTAGTCGCCAGCCCCTGGCCTATGGAAGGCGGGCTTGGGGTAGTCACGGCACGGGCCCCGAGGACGGGTCGTGACACTGGTAAATTACAACTTGCCACCATGGTTATGCATGAAGCGCAAATACATTATGTTGTCACTACTTATATATGGACCAAAGCAACCCGGTAATGATATTGATGTCTATTTGGCTCCATTGATCGAAGATCTGAAATTAATGTGGGATACAGGTGTTACAATGTATGATGCTCGTAGAAGTGAAGAATTCACATTGAGAGTCATGTTGTACGGAACAATAAATGATTTCCCCGCTTATAGAAATTTATCAGGTTATAGCAATAAAGGCATGTTGGGGTGTCCCATTTGTGAAAATACACATACTCAGTTCGGTTGAAACATTCCTCAAAGACTGTTTTTAAGACATTAAAAAATTTTACCTCGATGACATAAATACTGATCCTGGACGACAGCATTCGATGGGAATATCGAACAAGGTACAACACTGTCTCTAGCAACAGGCGATCAACTGTACAAAAAAGTAAAAAAGATTGGCATTGTTTGCGGTAAACCATTTTTGAAAAACTTTACAAAATCATGTTGGAAGAAGAGATCAATTTTCTTTGAATTATCGTATTGGAATTGTTTGTATATCAGACATTTTTTTGATGTCATGCATGTAGAAAAAAATGTATTTGACAGTGTTATTGGCACGTTACAAAATGTTCCTAGCAAAACGAAAAATGGCATCAAGGTTAGGTTGAACTTGATTGAAATGGGGATAAGGGAAGAGTTGGCACTAGTGAAGGGTAAAAGCGGATTTTTCTTCCTCCAGGAGCTTACACTCTATCCAGACATGCCGGAATGGCCCGAAGGCCTTCATTTTTATTGATTTTTGATAACCCCCCTTTCAAGGGATGAGGGGGAACCCTTACAAGGCCCGTAGGCTCAGAGATTACATGGTCGGTAGGCTTAGGAGATTACATGACCCGAAGGTCTTAGGGAATTCAACCAGACTATCTACAAGGAACTGTCTCTCCCCAGCATCTGCATCCTGATAGTAGCTCTCCACCTTTGCATGACCGTCTGGCTAGGCTTCCCGTGCAAGCACAGGCTGGTACCGATGGCATAGTCATACCCTCTCATTCTGACAATCCATTTGGCTCTGCTCTGGTGAGTGCACTTACTCTGAATCCTCTTTTGGGGTTGCTCCTTTTTTGTAGTGTGTCTGGGGCCTGCATTCATGTAGCCTGAAGGCCTTGGGGTGGCCCGAAGGCCTAAAGGTGGCCCGAAGGCCTTGAGAATCAACTGGCCCAAAGGGCTTGGGTGGCTCGAAAGGCTTGCAGGACCCGAGGACCAAACCGATGGCCCAAAGGCCCAGATGGATGAATAGTTCCGACTGCTACAGTACCGAACAGTGCCTGCTACAATACTGCTACAGTAACCCGGAAATATGTCTCCACCCGGATTTGATCTCAGGTCTCTTGGATGCACCTAGCGAGTCCTCACCAACTGGGATGAGGCTCATGTGCCTATCCAGACATGAAAAATTGCAATTTTTCCTTTTCCTTACGAGTGTTAAAGTTTCACAATGGTATTCGTCAAATATCAAGAATTTTGTGTCAAATATTAATTTGAAGTTACAAGGACTAAAATCACATGCAAGATTTAATTCCTATTGTTTTCTGTTGCATTCTGCCTCAAAATGTACGATATACATTAACCAGACTCTACATCTTTTCCAAAGCCATATGTAGTAAAGTTGTAGACCCGGTGAAGTTACCCATCATGAATAAGAAGATTTCAATCATATTATATGAATAGGAAATGTTCTTCTCACCATCATTCTTTGATATAATGGTTCACTTGTTCAGAAAGATTCAATTATGTGGTTCTGTCCATTACAAATAGATGTACCCTATTGAATGGTAAATGAAGATTTTGCAAGGGTATGTCAAGAATCGAAGTCAACCAGAATATTGTATTGTAGAATGATATATTGTTGAAGAAACTATTGAATTTTGTACAGATTACCTATCAGATGTTGAAATCGTTGGTCTCCCAAAGTCTCGTCACAGCGAACGCCTTATGGGCGAAGGGATTTCTGGAAGAGATGTTGTTACAATTACCTTGATAGAGCGGGGGCAAGCACAACTTTACATATTACATAATAGTGAAGATATTGATCCATACATTGAAGCCCATAAGGAAATTCTTAGATATTTGAATCCATCAAGGACTGAAAGATGGATATCAGATACACATAATCAACAGTTTATAAGATGGTTCAGAGATCAAATTTATAAGGAGTTATCTAAAAATCTGAATTCAATTGTCGAACGACTTCAATGGCTAGCCAAAGGACCGAATGCAAATGTTATATCTTACACTGGGTTTGTAACCAATGGTTATACATTCTATACAAAAGAACATGATGACTTCAGTACGATGCAAAACAGTGGTGTTGTGCTTGTGGCTGAAGCGATGCACATATCTGGTTCCAATGATAAAAATCCAATTTATGCAAATATGTCATATTTTGGCATTATCGAACAGATATACAAGTTGGATTATACAACATTTCAAGTGTCTCTTTTCCGTTGCAAATGGGTTGACAATATCAATGGAGTGAAAGTTGATGAAATGGGCTTTGTGGAGGTGAATTTCAATGTAGAAGGGGAAAAAGACGAGTCGTTCATAATGAAATCACAAGCAGTGCAAGTATTTTATGTCTCTGATCCAACAAACAAGAATTGATCGATTGTCCTGATGGCGACTATAACAAATGTTTAGTCAGATGAAAATTCAATCGAGGATGACCCTTTCATTGGGACATCACAATCAGTTCATGTCGGTCTCACTGTAGACAATGTCTTATACGTTAGAGGGGACCACAAAGAGGAGATTTGGATTCTCAAAAGAGGAACCAAATCCTTGAAACCTTTAAAAAACGAGTTCAATGAGAAGGTAAAAGTGTTTTTTAATATATTATGTTTTTCCTCATAATATTATATGTTTTCTAATGCATTAACATAATCTAAATTAAATGTTTGACTACTCATGCAGACAGTGTCTTCTGCACATGATGATATTACCAATCCCTCGAAAGAACAAACTATAATGAAGGTTCCCCTTTGGATAGATGCAAAGATAATGTTATGATATACTTTCTCTATTTTACCGAAAATTTATATAATGGAATGTTGATTAAATTTTTATTATTACTTGCAGGGTTCGTTTATTTTAGAAGATTTTTGTCCATGTGTCATGTCTTTGCAAGAAGAGCAACGACGTTGTCTCTACTTAATCAAAGAGATAATCTTGATGTTTTCACAGTAAAATCATTTTCCATAGAATTAAAGTATTGTTTCATATTTATGTTTAATTTATTTCTTTTTAGTATTACTTGCATAATAATTGTTTTTTATACAGGTTGATTCTTTTATTCGAGTTGGGGGGTGCTCTGTCAAACTTTCATGCTCCTTAAAACCTTTTCATCCCTACAGTGATGTATTTATCACTTTCTTTCAAGTTACCTCCACTGCCTTTACAGGAAGAGCACAATGAGAAGGTAAAAGTGTTTTTTAATATATTATGTTTTTCCTCATAATATTATATGTTTTTAAATGCATTAACATAATCTAAATTAAATGTTTGACTACTCATGTAGACAATGTCTTCTGCACATGATGATATTACCAATCCCTCGAAAGAACAAACTATAATGAAGGTTCTCTTTTGGATAGATGCAAAGGTAATGTTATGATATACTCTCTCTATTTTACCGAAAATTTATATAATGGAATGTTGATTAAATTTTCATTATTCCTTGCAGGGTTCGTTTATTTTAAAAGATTTTTGTCCATGTGTCATGTCTTTGCAAGAAGAGCAACGACGTTGTCTCTACTTAATCAAAGAGATAATCTTGATGTTTTCACAGTAAAATTATTTTCCATAGAATTAAAGTATTGTTTCATATTTATGTTTAATTTATTTCTTTTTAGTATTACTTGCATAATAATTGTTTTTTTATACAGGATGATTCTTTTATTCGAGTTGGGGGTGCTCTATCCAACTTTCATGCTCCTTCCTTAAAACCTTTTCACCCCTACAGTGATGTATTTATCACTTTCTTTCAAGTTACCTCCACTGCCTTTATAGGAAGAGTAACGACACTGCCTCTATTCAATTACAGAGGTAATCTTGATATTTGCACAGTAAAATCATTGTCCATAAAATTAATGCATTGTTTTTATGTATTTTTAATATATTTCTTTCTAGTATTACTCACATAATAATTGTTTTCTTATATAGGTGGATTCTTTTGTTCGAGTTGGGGGTGTTTTGTCCAACTTTCATACTTCTTCTCCCTTGTAATCTTTTCACCCCTACAGCGGTGCATTTATCACTTTCTTTCAAGTTACTTCCACTGCCTTTGCAGGAAGAGCAACGTCGCTGCCTCTGCTCAATTACAGAGATAGTCTTGATATTTGCACAGTAAAATCATTGTCCATGAAATTAATGTAATGTTTCATATTTATGTTTAATTTATTTCTTTTTAGTATTACTCACATAATAATTATTTTCTTATACATGTGGATTCATTTGTTCAATTTGGGGGTGCTCTGTCCAACTTTCATGCTCCTCCTTTAAAACCTTTTCACCCCTACAGTGGTGTATTTATCACTTTTTTTCAAGTTACCTCTACTGCCTTTACAGGATGAGCAACAACACTGCCTCTGCTCAATTACAGAAGTAATCTTGATGTTTGCATAGTAAAATCATTGTTCGTGGAATTAATGTATTATTTCATATGTATGTTTAATTTATTTCTTTTTAGTATTACTCACATAATAATTGTTTAGTTATACATGTGGATTGTTTTGTTCAAGTTGGGGGTGCTCTGTCCAACTTTCATGATCATTCTCTTTTAAAACCTTTTCACCCCTAAAGTGGTGCGTTTATCACTTTCTTTCAAGTTACCTCCACTGCCTTTGTAGGAAGAGCAACGACGCTGCATCTGCTCAATTACAGAGTTAATCTTGATGTTTTCACAGTAAAATCATTATCCATGAAATTAATGTATTGTTTCATATGTATGTTTAATTTATTTCTTTTTAATATTACTCATATAATAATTGTTTTCTTATACATGTGGATTCTTTTGTTCGAGTTTGGAAGTTCTGTCCATCTTTCATCCCTTTCTGCACCAAAACTTCCACAGACTTCTTCTCTCACAAAACATTTCACTCCTGTAGTGTTGACATTTATCACTTTCATTCAAGTTCCCTCCACTACTCAACCACTGAGGTAATCTTGATATTTGCACAATAAAATCATTGTCCATAGAATTAATGTATTATTTCATATTTATGTTTATATTTCTTTTTAGTATTACTCATAATAATTGTTTTCTTATACATGTGGATTCTTTTGTCCGAACTGAGGTGATTTTTTTGAAACTACTGATGCAATGTTGGCAGTTCAACAAAGAAAGTCAATGGAAATCGTGGTAACATTGACAGTTAAGATTATTTTTAAATGTATGTAATAATTTGTATTTATGTAATGGTATAAAACCAATGTTTAAAATGTCTATAATATAGTGTTTTTTTCTAGTATTTGTATTGTAAATTTCATTTCATTTAAATTATTTATTGGGATATGTTTTTGTTGATATTTGATGTGTTTCTGATGTGTTTATGGTGATGCAGTGTGTTGTTACAGCACATTGCAGTATGGCCCTTTATCAGTGCTTCTGAAAGCGCTGATAAAGGGTTCCTTTAGCGGCGCTAAATTAAAACGCTCAGAAATGACCATTTTATCAGCGTTTTTTCAGCGCTGATAAAAGTCTCAGGCTTTTAACATCAATCACGTTGTCAGTGTTTTTCTAGCGTTGATAAAGGTCATTTCTAGCGTTGGTAAAGGCCAGTTTTGTAGTAGTGGCTCCATCAACTGGGGGTCCGGGTTTTGTCCAAAGAAATATGGTCACTAAAGGAATAAATGTATTCATATTATTCCAGTTAAGAATAATTAGCATTGAATTTCTTTATTAAATGTATTTGCAGGTTTTAAAGTAAATACATGGGATATATTATTTGAATGAATATTAGTTTAAAATGTTCAAGGTTCATTTAATATTTGCGGGAACTTCAAGTCGAGTTAATGACTTGGGTATCATCGAGTATTATATTTATTATATTATAGGAAAGTGATAATAATATAAATGGTATTTATGGCTCAGTATAATAATCATAATATCGTTTTTATAGCGTGTTAATTATTCGGAGGTCGGAGAGGCAATTCCGGGTAATTGCAAACACACTATATATAGAGGAGAGACATTCACCACGTACTATTCACTACAAAATGGTGAGAGTTGCGCTCTCTTTTTCTCTCACCCACTTTCTAGAGATAGAAGCTCAGGATCCAGGCGATCAGATCGAGCTCTCTCTCGTGCATCGTAAGTAAGGTGATGTGGTGATCATTGGAGCGTCGAAGGCGTCATCGGATCTCCGCGCGAGCACCCGGATTTCGACGATCAGCGCTCCTGCTATTTCTTGAAGCGTGTGTGGATGATATAGAGGAATTCAACTTCGGATTTTTCGAACAGCGATCACCGACGACGAGCAAACTTTGAACACGGCTTCGGATCTAACCAGGTGTTTATGGTTTTATTTTTGTGCTTCAAATTCCTCACATGAGATCCTCGGAAGGTAATCGGGCAGCGTCGCACCGACGATGACGAGCTCATGTCGATCGTCGGTGGAAAAAATTTAAAATCCCAAATTTCGGGGCTTCTGCTGCGTGTCTGGTACCTTCATCAGGTGTCTTTTGTTTCTCTATGCACTCTTTCTTGATGTGTCATTTCTTCTCACAAATCCAGCAGGTAGGATCAGCCCTCTTTACCTTGTCCTCACTCTTTCCTCTTGACTTTGATCGTCCTCTGCGATTGTCTAGCTACACATATATTCCTCTTCCTTCAATGTTCAGAGTAGAACCAAAGAATATGTCTGATTCGCTTCTTCGAATGTCCTCATTAAGGATCAGGTCACACGCATCTTTCGGATCCAGCTTGGTATTCCCCGAAGAACTGCTCATAACTGTTAGTCGCTTCTCAATTGTCAGGTAATGAATACAGTAAAACCAGCGCACATACATCATCGCCAAGCGCAATTTCCATCGATGTCAACTGACTTATGATGCTGTTAAATTCATTGACGTGATTTGCAACAATTCTTCCTTCAATCATTTTCATATTGAACAATCGTCGCATTAAGTGCACTTTGTTTGATGTTGAAGGCTTCTCGTACATATTTGTGAGGGCTTTCATCAGACCAATCGTCGTTTTCTCCACTTTGATGTTGAACGTCGCGTTTTAGGCCAAACGTAAGACGCACAACCCCCAGAACCTGTCGATCTAGTAGCTCCTACTCTGACTGCTCCACGTCCATTGGCTTTAAACCCAGAAGTAACAAATGAATTTTCTTCTGGTAAAGATGGTCTTTGGTCTACATCCTTCAATAGCTGAATTCAGTTCCATCAAAGCGGTCAATCTTCACCTTGTCTTCTTCCATAGTCATCGTTCAATTTGAGAAATCTGAACTCAACCTTTGATACCAGTAGTTGCGAAAAACACCAGGAGCAATGAAGCAATAAATGATTCACAAGAGTAAAAGGGAAAAACAACAGAACGGGAAGAAGATCTTGGGACAAAGATTTACGTGGTTCGGAAAATGATCCCTACGTCCACAAAGAGGCGTAAATATCACTAAATCGGGAGCACAAGTTACAGAGAGTATCTCAGAGTTTCAAGCACAAGAAACCCTAGCTAGAAATGGGCTAATAAAAAGGATGAAGTGGTGTGTCACCAATCGCACAGAAAGTCTGCACTGCTGCAGTGAACGACGGCTAGAAGTCTACATCGCTACAGTTTCTCGATCTGTCGGAGCCCTCTTCCAGCAGCCAGATCTACTCGTCGGTTGCCCCTCTGGTCGCCGCCCGCAGCTTCCCTAACCTCATCGCGCCACCGGGAGACCCCACTGTCGTCCAAGGTTGCCTCCCCCAGCGCCACCTCACCCTGGCTCGTCATCGGTCGGTCCGCCGCCATGAGGTCACGCCTCACTCACCACTGTCGGTGATCTCACCCCTCCAATATTCGGTTGTGGTTGGTTCTTAATGAACCCAAGCAGAGTGTTGCCACCCTCGACCGACGTGGATCAGACCGTCGCCGCACCGCGACCATCCTCACCTCGGACTCGTCTGACCGTCGTCCAGCCTCCATCGCTGCCTCATTCGAGGCTGACCATCATTAATTCTTTTGGCACCTATGAGATACATCTGACCTGTTTGTCTAATGTACCACTGAGATCGGACCCCAAGTGGATTATACCCGCCCGATACGAGCCTAGACGGATCCTCCCAATCCGAAACAGGTCAGGGCGGATCTGTCTGGCCCATAACACCCCTACAAGGGGTCTGCCCAGCCCGAAATGGGCATACGCGGGTTTGGCCCGACCCGCATTGGCCCTGTCAGGGGTTTTCGGGACTCAAGTATAATTTATTTAATCAAAATTAATTAAGTTAGTTAATTTAATTTTAGTATTAAATTAAATTAATTAAAATTTAATTTATGGTTTAACATTAGTATTTTAATACCCGTGAAAAATTAATTTAATATTGGTATTAAATTAAATTAAATAATTGATTTTATTTTTGGAATTAAAATTAATTTAATTTCGGGACCGAATAGAATTAAATTATTTTAATTTAAATAATTCATTTAATTTAAATAATTCATTTAATTTAATTAAAAGCCTCATGCTTTAAATTTATTGTGTTTTAATTTTTATAGCGCTTTTATATTACTTGTTGACCAGTCTTAAGCATCGACCAATTGTGTGTCTTTTTTTATTTAATTATTTATTATTTGCGTGTGATGATTGTAATTAAATAAGACAGTCTGCGCATAGTCAAATTTTCGGTCAATATGTATAAGGGTCTAAACGACTAATTTATTTGTATGTATTTTGTACTTCTGAGACCCTCTCGTATGCATGCGGGTATTTTTTGTATCATGATGAGGACGGTGTAAGACGTCGACAACGTCAAGTCGAGGCAAAATCCAGACGAGAAGTCAACATACTAGATGGGGACGAATTGCATCATGAGTCAAACTACGATTCAAATATGATTTCCGTAGGTTATGGTTGATCCATTAAGTTTAAATGAATCAACCAATAATAGATGTTCAAGACCAGTCAGGTGTTTTTATTTCCATTATGCATTTGTTTATTATTTTATGCATTTGCATGACAACGAAGCAGGAGCATATTGCCCCTTGCAACCTCCAACGAGCTCACCGCGGAGCTCGACCCGCAGAAGTTGTGGCCTGGTGCGCGGTACAGGCCACAATCATTAGGCCCAAACATCCAAACCAGATCGGGCTACATCAATCCAACATTACATTGATGATTATTGATCATCCAAAAAGGCCCTTTCGGATTGTCTTCGTTGCGCTTGTGAGAATCCAAGGGTATAATCCCTCTAGCGGTGATCCACGCGTGTTTCAATGATCTCCGAACAACGTCACTCATTCTCCGGGTGCTAGCGTGGCGAATCGAATGTCTTGTGTTGTTCGTTCTTAATCGCTCGTTCTTCGGTCTTGAAGAAATTCTCTCTTGGGTTTCTTATTCTTGAGAGGGAGATAGGAGTCAAGAAAGAATTCGTTGTGCGCAACAATTCTCTATTCTCAAACTTGGAATTGGTTTTGAATGCTTTACATAATAGACATAATCGTATATTTATAGAGCTGGGATTTCGGTTACAAAATTTAAGTGCATAACATCCATTAAATATAATTATAATCATTAATGAAATCTCATGCCACATAATAATATTATTATTATTATTATTTTGTGATAGGTCAACTTGCGCAAAATGGATAAATAATATTTACCGACTCGTAAATAATTATTTTATCACCAGACACAGTCTTGATCCGTTCGAACTCCACTTGCATTTATTGAACACCCGAATAAATATTTTATTCTCTTAAATAAATATTTTATTCACAAACTGGTAAATAAATATTTATTAAATATTCAATAAAATAAATAAATATATTTTATTCACAATCCGGTGAATAAATATTTATTTAATTTATACGATCAATATAACTTGAATAAAATTATTCCTCAATCTTGAGAATAATATTTATTCCATTAATTAAATTCAAATATAATTTAATCGAGACCAACAGAAGCACTTAGTGTGTGACCCTCTAAGATTATTTCTCGTTGACATTAGGCGGGCTTGCCTAAAATTCAAGATTAATGTCTAGCAATGGGTCAAGGCACCCAAGAGAAAGAATTTAATATCGCAACAACAACAACCACATACGAACGCTCATTGTGTAATATAATCTCTTTGTCACAATATCTAATCAAGCAGGTTGCATGAGGGTGTCATCAACCTATATGCTCGATACATCATTCTTTCACTATCTGAAATAAACTTGTCGTTACACCATGGCCATGAAATTTATGGCAATTGTTCTATTTCAATCAAAGGGTCGAGATATCAACTTTCATAAAGATGAAAGGAACAAATCATTAACTTATCCATCAATAACATGTCATTCGTGACGCACTCAACGTACCCTACTTCCCGCCAACATATGACGTGACGGTTTTCATCAGCAAATCTAAGTAAGCGAGTCGTGACATGCATTAATGATAATCATAAAGTCTAAGGACCATTACACACGCTCGTAGATAAGAATATCGAATGACACCAAAACATGTGGAATTCTTACTAGCAGATCTGTTCTCATAATCTCTCGTCTTAGAGATTACCAAGTGCGAATTTCATGAGAAGAAGTATAATCTGCTTACGAGTACTCGCACTTGACGGTTTATATACTAAGTGTCTCATCATAGTATGTTATCCAACCGCAAAACTATATTAAGAATATTTTCATAACACTTCAAGGTTCTCATCGTGGTGGGGAACTACTATAACCATATCATGCGACAAATACTCTAAGACGTTATTACATTAAAGTCATGCAAAATAATGAACAATATGTAATAAGATGTTTAATTTAATATTTAATACATCAAATATTCATGTAATCAAAATACAAACAGTTGCACATGAGGCTCAGCTTGGTTGGTGAGGGCTCCTTAAGTGCATCCAGGCGACCCAGGATCAAATCCAAGCGGATGCATATTTTCGGTACTGTAGCAGGTATTGTAGCAGTATTATTACAGGTACTGTAGCAGGAACTATAACAGGTATTGTTTGGCACTGTAGCAGCCAGGACTATTCCCCTGTTTGGGCCTTCGAACCACCGATTTAGTCTCTGAGTCCTTTAAGGGCTTCGGGCCACCTCAAGACCTTCGGGCCACCTTAAGTGCTGATGCAAACCAGACAACCTAAAAGAAACAAGCTCCAGAAGGAGGATGAGCAATGAGTTTTCACCATAACAGAAGCTAAACGGATTGCAAGAATGAGAAGGCATGGCACCTGTCATCGGGACAAGCTTGTGCATGCACGGGAAAGCTTAGTCGAACAGTCATGCGAAGGTGGAGAGTTGATTTCACGATGAAAATGCTGGGGAGGAGCAGTTCCAAGTAGTTATTCTGGGTTGTATGTAGTGTTTGAAGCCTATAGGCAATGAATTCCTCTAAGGTCTACGGGTCATGTAATACTTACGTTTACGGGCCTTGTAAGGGTTTCACCTCACCCCTTGAAAGGTGGATTATCAAAATCAATAAAAAATGAAGGTCTTTGGGCCATTGGAGGAGAAAATACAAACAATTGTTTTTAAGACGCCAACTCTAACAAAATCTATATCTGAGAAGTGGTAAAGAGGCATGACATACTAGTTTCAATAGTATCGAATCAAGATCTGAGGTTCAAGTCTCATTTTTTGAAATCCTTACAGCAAGCCCTTAGGACTCAGTTGGCTATGAGTACGGCGTATTACCCTCAAACGCATGGACAATCTGAAAGGACGATACAAATGTTAGAAGACATGATGCGGGCTTGTGTGATGGATTTTGGCGACTCATGGGAGGAGCACGTACTGTTAGTGGAGTTCTCGTATAACAACAGTTATCAGGCCTTGATACATATGGTTCCTTTTGAAGCATTGTATGGGCGTCCTTATCATTCTACACTTTGTTGGGTGGAAAGAGATGAGACTTCACTAGATGGGTCGAACCTTGTCCAAGAGACAACAAAGAAGATTCGGTTGATCGAGAAGATGATGGAGATGGCTCGGGGTCATCATAAATTGAATGCGGATCATCGTCGACAGTCATTGTCGTTCGAGGTAAGTGATCATGTGTTCTTGAAAATCTCTTCAAGACTTGAGCATCGTCGTTTTTGGAAAGCAGGACAAGTTATCTTCTTGATAAATAGGCCCTTTTGAGATACTTGAAAGGGTTAGTGAGGTGGCATATCGGTTGGTATTACCACCATGGTTCAGTTCAGTGCATAACGTGTATCTCAGTTGAAAAAGTATCAGTCTGATCTTGACCATTTGATTTGATGGGATCACGTTGACCTAGAACTGGATGCTTTGTTGGTTCATATGCCAGTACGGATTGTGGATAGGCAAGAGAAAATCTTACGTGGGAAAAGCATATGTCTAGTACAGGTTTTGTGGCAACTTGATCAGCTTCAGGAAGAGACTTGGGAACGGGAGAAAGAAATGGTCGAGCAATGGCCCGAACTCTTTCAGGGCAATGGTGGTTTTCCACTTTCCAGGGACGGAAAGGTCAATGGTGGGGAGAATGTAGCCCCCCCCCCCCCGGTTTCAAATAAGTAACCCTTTATTTATGTATTTTATGTGTAAAGTGTTTGGGTGAAACGTGGGAGGATTTGAAGGACTTTTGGAATGTTTTGGGGGCTTTTTTGGAGGTGCGCGGTTTGAGTACGGTTAGGCGCACGATTTGGCCAAATCGTGTGACCACCTAGGAGTAATTTGTGATGTGGAACGAAGGGCTTCTGCACGATTGGCGCACATTTTATCGAATCGTGTGAGCCAACTGTGCGAGGTGCTTCTTAAGGCAGAGGTATGTGCGCGGTTAGCGCATGATTTACCTAATCGTGCGAGCTAACCTGGCACAACTAAAAGTGAGATCTAAAAATTGTGGATCTCACTTGATTTAGCCCCTTAACCCTTCGTTTTCCTCTATTACGACCCTAACTCGGTTTTCTCTCCTCCCAAAGGCTGTTGAGACTCTTCCCTTCGATCTGAGAGCAATCTTTTGGCAAATCTTAGTGCGTTGAAGCCCGGATTCCTTGGTAAGTCTCCGCTCTTGGTGGTTTTTTTAGATCTCCTCTTCTTCCCTCTCTTGGATTCATATATCTAATCTGTTGGGGGTAAATCTATGTTAGTTGATGTCAATCATGATGAGTTTTGGTAGTGTTGATGTTAAGAAATGAGATCTAAGGCGGGTTTTTTGAGATTCAGCTCGGTTTTGTTGAAGTTTTTGTGTCGTTCTGCGTTTTGGTCATAGTTTCTGAGATAACTGGTTTCACTCTTGACTCATCTTATTAAAACTTGAAGGCTTGATTTCAAATTAGTTGAATTGCTTGAAATTGATTGTGAAATTGATGTGCAAAGCATGGTAGAAACCCTCTTTAGTGATGGTTTGTGTAACTGTGGAAATTGGTTGTTGTGCAAAGTGTTTTGTTTCATGATTTTAAAATTAGATTTTAAAATATGGCTTGGTTTTATTCATGAAAATGGTTTGATTGAAATGTTTTCAATAAAAGAGAGGTTTTATTGAAATGGCTTGAAATGGTTGGTTTGAAATGGTTTTAACATACACGGGTTGGTGTGAGTTCATGTTTTCAACATGACCCTAAATAAAGGGTGTGTACAATTGGGGTAGAAGGGACGTGACCCTGGAGGGTGTGTGCCATTAGGGCACAAGGAGATTTGTCACTTAATGACGACTTGGTGGATGGACAAGAAATCGCTCATGAGTATGGAGATGTCATTGAAGCATGCATGTGGAGGTGTGAGTGTTAATCGTGAAATGGGTATGCCAAAAAAACGTGAAATGGGTATGCCAAAAAGAAATGCGAAATGGTTTGTTTTCCTTGGAAACTGTTTTGGGCTTGAACTGTTGTGGCTTTGATATAAACTGATGAAATGCTTTTGAGTGGTTTTATATAAATTGTTTTATATAAATGTGCTAACATGTTCTATCCTAGTGCCATGAATAGAGAAGTCATTTGGAAAAAACCTACTGAGTTTCATTACTCACCCTCTGCTTGGGCATTTTGGTGTGTTTATAGATATTGTTTATCGAGACATAGGTAAAGATAAGGTATCTCATTTCTTCAGTGATGTTGCATGAACTTGGGCATTGATTATGGAGTTGGAGCGTAGAGGATGTTGGGAGTTGTTGTGTCGGTGTCTTTAGAGTCTTTGAGTTTTGGTGGTTTGTCTTCCACTTTGTATTTTGATATTGGTCTTGGTTTCTACTTGGTACATTGATATAGTTTGGTTTGGTTTGTTATACATTGAGTAGTATTACATTGTTATCATGCATCATGCAGTGGTTGTTAGTTATGGTTATCTTGGTTTGATTATTTTCCTTTCAAATGGCAAATTGTCCTTTAATTGTATTGAAGCTCTTGGCATTTATTGTTAGCATTTGGCGTCTTGGGGATGTCGCCTAAGGCCTAGCAGCAATTCCGCTTCGACTCAAGCCCATGAGGAGGGGCGAGATGTTACAGTGGACAAAAGGAATACACTGAGGGTTTACATCTCTTGAGGAATTTTACTCAAGGAGATGAGGACGCATATAATAGAATAATCATGCAGCGGAAATGTGGCAGACCCAGCAACTAAAGTCGTGACTCAATAGAAACGTGATCTTATTCATGTGAGAGCTAGCAAAGATGTTTAGCAAGTTGGCTCTACTGCAAGTGAGAGTGTTGTAATAGTGGGTTCCCTAGACCCAACTAAACAGTGCTTTTCGATTAGCATTTCATGTATACAATTAGATATGCATGATGTAATCTTACCATTATAGTGTAGGCATTTTTGTGTCCACTATTTAAATGACAATGTGCATAGATTAATTGTCATATCAAAAGGTTATAGCATATCTCAAGCTATAATGATAACCTCAAAATATTGTGACATTAATCTTTAATATATGTCATACGGTCTAGATACATCATACTGACTAGACACAGCAAATGTTTGACTATCAGGTGTTGGGAGCGCATAAGGATTGAAACTTTTCTCATGAAGTTCACACTTGGTGATCTCTGGTAGGTGAGATCATAATAACAAACTCGTCAATAGGAACAACACATGTTTCAGGTGTCATTGGTTGTTCATATCTACGGACATGTGTATTGGTCTCCTGACTTGAGATCATTATCAATGTGGGTCATTTGATCGTGTACTTTGATGCAAGGAAAAAACCATGATAATGAAATTGTGGCGAGGTAGCTTATGTTGGGTGTGTCATTGGTGGTATAGCATTGATTGAATGATCAATATAGAATTTGTCGTTTCCAAGTTGAGGAAGTAATATATCTCGTGACTGATTGATTAGGATGGTAGTGCCTTCATAAATCTTTGGTCATGGTAGTTGAAAGGTAAGTTTGTCCAGTTAGATCAACAAATAATAAAGTAAAAAAGGACGATGGCACAAGTGTGTGTCTTGGTTTATGAGATATCTAAAGACAAAGAGATTATATTACACGGTGTGTGTTCGTTAGGTTGGTTGTCGTTATTATGACTATTCTTTATCTTTTTAGGGGCATTAATGGGTCGCTAGACTTCGCTTTTAGTCAGTGAATATTATTCACTACTATCGAGATAAGAGTCCGGAGGGTCACACACAATAGTGTATTCAAGAATATGCTTTATTCTGTTGAATAAGCATATAGGACATGGTGGGGCTCACCACGGGGTTCGAGAGTTGTCCAAGTTGTCGATCGCCGATAAATAAATACTTTCATTATTATTCAAGTAAAAATAATTGGGTTGAATTTATTTATTAAAAGTATTCACAAGATATTTAGTGAATACAAGAAATAATATTATACGAACGAATATTATTTTAATATTCCATGTTCGTTTAATATTAACGGTAATTCCGAGTTAGAGTTAAATGACTCGGTCTTATCACGTAATATATTTAATATATATTACAGGTATGTGATAAAATATAAATAATATTTATGACGTGGTTTAGTTCGTCATAATTATTTATTTATTACTTATTTAGTGGACGTTTTATTTTCAGGGGTCGGGAACTCTTCTTGGGTAATTGAGCAAGCCACTATATAAGCTGGAGAGAGACTCATTTCTGTTGTGTTGTTCATTCCAACGGAATGGGAGCTTCTCTCTCCTCCCTCCTAGAGAGAGTCTTTATGAGTGCTGATCCAAGAACGCCTTTGCGGATCGAAGGCACGGGATTGAAGTGATCGTTGGGACGTTGAAGGATTCATCGGAGCTCCGCGCTAGCACCCGGAATTCGACGAACGACGTGCGTGCGGATTTTTAGAGTGTGTGTTAACGATCTAGAGGGGTTAGGCATCAGATCCTTCGAGCAACGATCGTCAACGACTAGCTGCAGTCGAGCACGCTTCGTTTTGAACAAGGTATGTGTTCTATTTTATTTTTTATGCTCTGTTTAATTCACACAATATCTTCAGAATATACCAGGGCTCGAATCGCTGGAGACGGCAAATGTCATCACTCTGACGATAAAAAAATTTAAAATCTTCGCCCCAACGACTTCCATTGCACGTCCTAGTACCTTCATCCTCGAAAGAATTTATTGATACAAGCATGTTTATGCATGTTTCAAGGTATCAATCTTCGCTCCCCGAATTGTGATCATAGCTCCCTTAACGATCTTTCATGCACCATCAGTGAACGTGGTACTAAAACCTACATCATCAAACTACGCGATAGAAATAAGGTTTCTTCTTAAACTAGGGATGTACCTCACGTTTTCCAGAACTAGCAAATTCTCACTGTTGGTCTTGATTTGTGCATCACTCTTCCTCATGATCTGCAAGGGTTCATCATCAACAAGATGTACCTTGCCAAAATTTCCAAAAACATAACTATTCAGGAAACTCTTCTTCGACGAGGAATGTAAAGACGCATCTAAATCTAAAATCCTAGACTTCATAGGGTTATCCACGCTTAACAACACATCATCAGTTCATTCAAACGTCGTGTTTGTCGTATTGGTTTCAGGCGCCTTCTGATTTTCACTGCACTCTTTGACGTGTCCCTTCTTCTCACAAATCCAACAGGTAGGATCGGGCTCATTTGCCTTGTCTCAGCTCTTTTGCTCTTGATTTTGATTGTCCTATGTGATTATCTCGTTGCGTGTATCTTCCTCTTCCTTCTACGTTCAGAGCAGAACTAGAGAATATGCCTGATTATCTTCTTCAAATATCCTTGAAGATTAGGGCTCCACATCCTTCAGAACCAGCTTTGTATTCCTCGAAGAACTGTTCACGGCTGTTACAGTCGCTTCCCAACTGTCGGGTAATGGAAACAGTAAAACCAGTGTGCATACCTCCTCATCAAGTGCAATTCTCATCGATGTCAACTGACTTGTGATGATGTTGAATTCATTGATGTAATATGCAACAATCTGCCCTTCAAACATTTTCAAATTGAACAGGCGTCGCATCAAGTAGACTTTGTTTGACGCAGAAGGCTTCTCGTATATATTTGCAAGAGCTTTCATCAACCTAGTCGCCATCTTTTCCTCTCTGGTATTGGACGCACATTTTTTGTCAACCTAAGGCGCACAACCCCCAGAACCTATTGATCCAGTAGCTCACACTCTATCTATTCCATATTCGTTGGTTTTACACCCAGAAGCGAAAAGTGCAACTTTCTCTGGTAAAGATGGTCTTCGGTCTGCATCCTCCAGTTACTGAAGTCAATTCCATTGAAGCGATCAATCTTCACATTGTCATCTTCCATAGTCATCGTCCAATTCAAGAAAATCAAGCATTGATCTTTCAAATTCAGGCTCTGATACCAATTGTTGCGGAAACACCGAGAGTCGCAGCAACAGAATGGTTTGCAGATGAAGAAAAGAAGAGTAAAAGATAATAACAAAAAGAACAAGAAGAAGATCACAGGACACAGTGATTTACACTGTTTGAGAAAAATCTCTGTCCACAGAGAGGTAGAAAAACTTCACTAATTTTAAGAGCACAATTGCAGAGAGATAATCAGAATTTCACACATATAAACCCTAACTCGAATGAGCTAATAAAGAAGATGATGCATTATTCCACCAACTGCACATTAAGTCCATTGTGCTACAGTGCCGCAACCACCTAAGTTTACACTGCTACAGTACCGCGGTCACCCAAGTCCAGGCTGTTACAGTGTCGGTGGCCAGAAGTCCGCAGAGCTACAGTATCATTGTCTCCATAGTCAAAGATGTTACAGTGCTCAGTCAGTGTCGTCTGGTCAGCTCTGCTACAGTACCATGTTGAAGTCCACACTGCTACAATGTCATGTCAGTGTTGTCGGTCAAAACTGCTGCAGTGAGTCAGCATTGCTACAGTTCCCAAAATTTGGGTTCGAGGTCTTCGACCCCCAGAGTAAGGGCGTGTTGCCCCCTACAACCCCTAACAATCTCGCGAAGGTCAAACCGCGAAGTTGCAGTCTGTTGTGCAGTTTAGACCGCTAGCATTCGACCCAACTTCATCCAAATGGATTGGAATACACCATTCCAACATGAAGGGTTCAAGAAGATTAGGAGTGCTGCATCTAAAAGGCCTTATGTGAAAAACACTCATGTGTTGCCATGTGGAGAACCCAAACAAGTTGTCAATGTTCCTAAAGATATATTAGTGTTTTGGCAGCGGATTTAGAAAAGGCAAGAAAGTTTACAGTAGCACATGCAAAAGATTGTGTTAAAGGCAAAGAGAAGTATCCACATGAAGAAACCAAATTTCATGAGAGGTTGCCAACAAATGACAACTCTTGTGCTAGAGAAGTTCTGTGTGAGAGATGCAGTAAAGCTAGACACAGTGCCAAAGGTTGTTTAACCACATTTCCAGCACAAGAAGAAGCCTTGAAGAGAATGAAGATTACATCACGAGATGCATATGATTTGATGGCAAAAAGGAGAAGTATCTCACATAATGAAATGAAAGAAATGATAAGATCCATGCTACCGGAGACCAAATCAGATTTGAAAATTAGAAGTGGAATCCTGAAGACTGAAGCAATTGAGCAACTTAGTTGAGAAAATCTCAACCTTGGTGTTCACATTGAGAAGCAAGGAGATCCACCTTATTCCCTTAACAATTGTGAATTGTATTTGTACTTACAATGCAGGGAATTGAAGGTGAAGCATGGACTCAGGAAGAGAACCTGATAAAGTGAATATGATGTCAATTCTGGACATAAAAGATGAAGAAGTATTCATCCTTGAATGATTCCTCAAGTGGTATCATCTTCGATGAAGATTTGAGTAAGTGTACATTGGACACCAAGAAGGTGATGATCTCATCCCGAATTGATCTCACAAGTTGGTATTCTAAAAAACATATTTTTGAAATGAACATCCTTGATGATGATGATGTAGTAGTCAACACTAAACATCCACATGAAGAATTTTATTTTGGTATATTCTCATATTAGAACATCTTGAAATCCATCTGTGGAGAGATTTGTCATTATAAAGATATTGAGGAGTGTTTCTCATAAGGGGAAGACAAGTGGAGAATGATGAAGCAACAGCCATAAAATATTATCACATTCAGAATTGAATTTTTCTGAATAAGTGCTTGAAGGTGGTGTCATTGAAAATGGTATGTTATCATAATCTCTCATCCTTGATAATCAGCATTAGATTCTAACATAAAGGGGGGAATTTTTAATCAATGACTAAAAGAGGAAATATGAGTGTCAAGAATGTTATAGCGTGTTATTTGTACTTGAAATGTTTTAATCTGTGTGTTGAAGTGAGTGCAGGAAATTCAGGTTGATTAACTTCTTGAGAAATGTGTATCACAATTGGTATCTCAAGCGGTATCATCAATGTTTCGGCCTAGAATTGTTGAACCCACTTTGTATGAGTAGTATTTATTATCAATGATAGTCAATGAATATGGAATTCAGTAATGTCAATATGTTAATGACATGCCATGTTGGAGTTGGTGGCCTAGAACCAACTACTTGGTACTTTATTCATTAATAAATATTTTATCACATCTTGATTGTTTTTCTGCGTGATAATGCATGTGATAATGTCCTAAGGACAGCTGTTGCATTAAAGGGTCATAGCGGATCTCTGCTACGATGAGAACCCGGAAGTGTCATAACACTGTTCTTGAATATATGTACTATGATCGGATGATGTTATTTGAGGGACACAAATAATACAGGCCATTAGGGGTGAGGACTCATAAAACTTTGAGGCACCTTCTCATGGTGTGCACTCATGGTAATATCCAGGAGAATATTATGAAAACGAGACCCGCCAGTAGGAAATCCACATTTCATAGTGTCATTGGATGTTCCTATCTGCGGACGTGTGTATTGGTCCTTAGACTTTAAGATTATTATTAATGGGTATTACAACTCGCGCACTTAGATGTATTGACGAAAACTGTGACGACACACTGTTCGCAGCGAGGTAGGATATGTTGGGTGCGTCACGAGTAATATTGCATTAATAGATAATGCGAGAAAGGATTTGTCCCTTCTGTTCCATAACGGAAGTAGATATCTCAGGCCCTTTGATGGAATTGATATAGCCTAAATAAATTCATGGTCATGATAAAGTATGGGTGAGTTCAATTCCGGAAAGTCAAAGAAAGGATAATCGAGCACATGGGTTGATGACACTAGCATGCAACCCGCTTGATTCGAGATATCGTGACAAATGGATTATATTACACGGTAAGCGTTCGTATGAGATGACACGTTAATGCGGCATCAACTTCTTTCTCTTGGGTGTCTTAACCCGTTGCTAGACAGTAATCTTGGACATTAGACAAGTTTGCCTAATACCAACAAGAAAGAGGCCTAGAGGGTCACACACTAAGTGTGTTCATGTATCTCAGTTAAATATTAATTTAACAAGTTAAATAAAGATTATTCTCGACTGTGGTTTAATAATTATTTAAGAATGTCTGATCGTATTTATTTCGACACTAGTTATTCGAGAGAATATATTGTGGACGAAATAATATATATTTATTAGCGAGTAATGCAGTTACATTTATTTAAGAAATAAATAGTCATTACTGAAGGACTAATAAATGTGGAGGAAATAATGGAAAATGGAAAATAAAAGTACACGTCGTGAATATTGAATATACACGTCGTGTAGTTTTATGGAAAATGAGTACACGTTGTGTATTAATGATTACACGGCGTGTAGTTTTTCCAGTCGGGATTTTGAGGAAAGATCCACCACCACCGGATCAAGGCGATCGAAGGCGGACATCGCAAGCAAAGGTTCTTCCGCGCTAGCATCCGGAGATCCCTTCGGCGACGTCCAGAGATACGTGGAGCACGTTTGGATCACCGCTAGAGGAATCCTACACTTGGATTCTACGACGCAACGATGGATCACACCGGATCGTGACCAGAGACATTAACGAAGAAAGAATTTCATCAAGGTAATTCTTGTCAATTAATTAAATTAATTATAATCAACATATGATGATCATATCTCTATGGTTCCGGAACTCCCTCTTTCGTTTTTCGTTCTTCGTTCTATTCCGAAGATCCGGCGTTTTACATCATGACGGATCTCGGATTGATCATTGTTAACGCTAAAATTAAAGTTGGGCACTCCCACCAACGCGCTTCCACTGCACCCTGAACCTACATGCCAAACATGTTGAAGAAGAGTTGAAGTATAGCTTTGAAGATCTAATCAATTGGAGAATCCAAACCTGTTAATAAAGAAGTTGATTGGATGTATTGCTTGGATGTACTGGTCATTATTATGAAGCATTAGGTATAAAGCATTCAAACTTAATGATGAAGTGTTCTCGAGTAAGTCTATCCTTAGTATTTCAAGACTGGATGGTGTATCTTGGATGATTTGTTTGGAAGATTGGTTTGATATAAATCAGACGATGCTAAGTGATGTGTTCTTCGTGCTCATATATCATGAATAAAGTTCGTGATGCAATCAAAATTGAAGGAGAAGTGGAGCTTGCAAGAAGTGGTGGGCCACGATGCAGTACAAGGCACCACGCCACAGAATCAGTAACCACGACGTGGTGTATTTATTCACATCGCAAAGGGAGGTTTGGTCAGATTTTAGTGCCATTGGAAAAATCAACACCTCCGCAATCCACGCCGCATAGCACAAGTCCTCCACACCGCAAAGTATGACCACAACACAGAGGAGGCTGAGTTAGTTTTTGGTGCCTCTAGAGATTTTGGCACCTCCACGTCATATGGGTTGTCCACACCGCGGAGCTCTGCTACTGGTTTTCAGTGCATCTAGAGATTTGGTGACCTTCACGCCACAACCCATGTGTCATGTTGTAGTCCAAAGCTTTGTGGAAGACCACGCCGCAGTGAGAACATGACCACGTCACAGCCTCAAAGCAATTATATGAAAATTGCTAAAAATCGATAAGCTACATCATAAGGCCCTAAACTGCACCGTAGAAAGGTGTTTATGGGCAGTTTCGAGGATTCATAGTGATGTGGATTCATCTGATGACTTTGGTGGTTATTTCAGTCTATAATAACTACCAATTCAAATTGGATGATCA
The DNA here is from genome assembly GCA_963277665.1 of Viscum album. Lineage (NCBI taxonomy): Eukaryota > Viridiplantae > Streptophyta > Magnoliopsida > Santalales > Viscaceae > Viscum > Viscum album. The sequence continues at coordinate 450,762,276 of OY728160.1, forward strand.
CGATTTATTGGGATAGAGATCCAGAGGCTAAGATTGAAGAAGTTATTGGTGGTTCGAATTTGAATTTCAAATTCAAATTCAAAATAGAGAAATGGAGGGATGGTATGAAAAATTGTTATATACACGACAAAATTGAAGAGAAGAATAATGAGGGCTATATAGTGTTGTGCGGTGGATTTGTTGAATATCTTTGAATGCACAAGAGAGAATCTCTATGATATACATTGCATATCCAAGAAATAAAGAAGAAGAGTGATCTGACACTGAGCGGGATGTTGTGGAGTGCAGGATGCACCCAACTTTGATACAAGGATGAACTATGCCCAATTGTATCCACAGGTTGATACTAGTGGATTGTATGATATTAGCAAAATCTAACTCATACCAAGGCTAGTCTTGTTTTAAAAGGTGAACCTTGTAAACCTTCATAACAAGTGTTCTATTTGAGACATTCTAACGGTGATAGCATGTGTCCTGCTGAAAATTGTTACTAATTATTCATGTGACAAATAAATACATTTGAAGGTAAGAAGTTATTGTTTATCGCTAAAAGATATTCTTCAATCACAGTAATGAAGATTTGACATTAATAGAAGGCATGTTTTTCCATATTTTATCTTTATCTATCTAAATCTCTCATGATAAATCATGTCATGGTTTGGACAAGCAATTGGCTTTCTATAGACATCTAGGACTAAGACCTCTCATACATGAATCATGATGTTGATAAACAATTTCTAAACTATCAAAATTGATCAGAAATGACGCTCAATTCTCATGGAGCATGTAAACCTCCTCATCCTCAATTATCTAACTCGACGATGATAGTCGATCATTCATTAATGGAGCATGTCAACCTCCTTACCCTCCCTCAATCATCTAACACAATGATAGTCTTCGATGATCATTCATTGATGGAGCATGTCAACCTCCTTATCCTCCCTCAATTATCTAACACGATGATTCTATCACTGAAGCCCCACCTCAAAATTTCTTTCACCCAAACCCAAACAACGGCCATCCATTGAATGCATACCTTACATAAAACATCTTTGTATAATCATTTTAGCCCACATGTTAAAAATAACTCACTTTTTATAATTTGTTGCATAATTGTTATCCTGCATGCAAATGCAGAGAATCAATCGGTTAAGAAAATTTAAAAATAATTATCATTAATATTGTTCTAATCGGATTCAAATATGCAAAAAGATGCATCAATAATAAAATATAAAATTTCAAAACTTTATGGTATGGATGTCATGTCAGGTAAAATTTTACTTTTTATGCTTAAAGATAGTAATAAAACAACCAAAAAACAAAGAAATATTTACATTTCAATATAAACAATCACGGAGAAAGTCATTATACTAATGAATCAAATCTATAATTATGCATTGATTTGTGATTTAAAATTTTGTATTAAAAAATATATGGAATTAATAGAAACCCATATTATGTGCACCAAATGCGGCACTAACGTACCTCTTAAAAAAACAGGGTAGAGTAGCACTATCCAATGGGTCTGCTCACGTGTTTTGGATAGGCCCACAGCTTGGAAATAGAGCTGTCATCTGAATCACTGTCGCCCTCGCTATCGGAAAAAGCAATGAAAGATGTATAGCCATCCAAAATATACCCAACCATCTGTCCAAAATAGGGTTTTTAGATGCTAAAAAAAATGTTTTTTTAGCACTGATTTAAATAACAGTGAGTTTTTTTTCAGAAACAGAACACAATTAAAATTTTCAACTGTTGATCATAAATGATCATTGCTATAAATAATTTTCAATAAGTGACATCAAACACAACGAAAAGGTTAAAGCTTCACCTGTTGACAAAACAGAGGCTTTATTTGTTGTCTCTGAGATTTATCCCTGGGATGTCGGTTGGGGCAATCCATGTTGTTGATCCAAACAACAGTATTGCAGTGAGTGCAATATCCCCTGTAAGACGTGCATTTCTTTGACGAATTGCCTGAAATCATTTCAGAGGTAACAGTTGTATTGGTTCTGTTGCCAGAAAGCTGGTTCAATCCATCTCTAGTTTCTATTCCACAAGAAATAAAGACGGGACTAAGTCATTTTGAGGGTACCAAATACCTGAGAATGCTCTCTTAAATGCCGCTCTCCAGTTAACAACATCACAGGCAATGCCACCATCATCACAGCCTTCCTCGCTTCCCACTGGTAACGCACCCTGCTGCTCTTTCACCATGGAATTGATATTGCAATTTCCAAAGAAGCTAAGAAATCGTGACCTCCACAAAGAATCATCCTGTGTTGCTAGATTCCAGGGCCTTTGGATAATACGTTAACAGCCAAACTGAGTCGCGGCAAAAAAAGTTTTGACAGGAGTTCATAGCGGAGCCCAGTTTCATACTTAAAAGGGTTGTTTTGATTGATAGAATGCATATACATAGCAAATATATATGCCTGTGTGGGCGTATATATATGGACTGCATAAATCACATCCCGTTTGTGTGTGAGATTCTTGTTTTTCCCTTTGCGGGATTCATTTCTTAATCGGAATCAATGTCAAATTTAAAAAAAAAATGAAAAAGAGATCTCACCAGCAGACCAATGCAACAGAAACTAACGATTGGACATCTAGGAAGCTGAATATGTGCATAAGAACATCCGGAGGCAGTTGAGCTGAACCAGAAAATATGCCTGAAAATTAACAGAAAGTAAGCTAAAGATATAACACTGTTTCAAACTATACACATTGGATGTTCAACAAAAGGCACAGAGGAATATGTTGCCCTGTGAATTGAGAACCTATGACTGTGCAGAACAGCTTAAACAAGAGGATAAGAGGGGGCATACCAAGGAAACAAAAAACACGAGGAAAATGGGGGGGAATGAGAAGAAGCTTGAGGCTGCGTTTGGAACAGGGAAACTCTTTTTGATGGAAACAGAAAAGGCAAGGGAGAGAGAATGGGAGAGGAATTGATGAGTCAATATATAATATAATTTTTTTTCCCACTCTTAGGGTTCTTGTCAATAATACATAAAATAATGGACAATCATGTCCATAAAATTAATAAAGCACATTCCAACCAAATTGGAATGAATCTTGTTTTCCCTTAAGCGATGGAACTAACATTCCCCCTGTCTCTCCCTCTGTTTTTACGCTATCACATACCAAACATTATTTTTAACTATTTGCTCACTCATTCTTTTTCCCAAACCACTGTTCTTTGATACCAAGATAGCCTGAGGGGAAAGGAAGATACAAGTGGTTGAAGCCCAACAGGGAAAAGAAAAGAGAGAGGTGAAACCCCAATAGAGAAAATACTCTTAAAAATCATTTCAGAACTCCAGCCACCCAAATGCTAACACATAAGAGAAATATAGGACTGAGAAACTTGGGTCTTAAGCAAAGGCTAATTATTTCAACTACAAAAAATAAAATTAAAAAATTTATATTCCCAAAATCCAAATAATAAACAATAACTTAAATTCTTAAATTTAGGCATTTGTCTTAAGTTTCACTGCCCATCATTTGGATTTGATTTGGCATGGAATTTTAGAGAGAGAAAACGGTTTTTCAATTTGAAAAAAAAACAAAGCAAAAAAGAAGATTAATGATCAGAGCATCAACTGGATTTTCATCTTATAAATAATTGTGACACTTCTTGAAAATTTGAAAGTTGCAAAGCATGTGAGAAATGACAAATTTTTGAAAATTTTAATTACTAGATGCATCTTGTTCCCTTCCACGAATTGTACTACAGTAAACATTAAATGATCATTTTCTTCATAGCAATTAGAATTAGTATCAATGATCCTAGAAAGAAAACATGTTTTCCTGTTTCATTATAGTGAACATCAAATTCTTTAAATTCATGCAAAATCATGAAAAAGACCGAAAAAACAGTAGCACACCATACTTGAATCAAAGAATCGTCAATACATGGGGTCCTTGTGACTTGTAAGTTACAGTAACACTTTCAGGAAAAAGAATGAAGAAGGTCGCGACTTAGGTTATAAGTTAAATTTTTCTGTTAGAATAACTTTGACCAGGTCAATTTTATCCGGACAATTTAAAATTTGTATCTCCCGCCTATCCGGGATCTTGTGTACCTTTATTCTCTCCATAAATAAAGAGACCTGGACCTCACTTAGAGGCAAGGTTTTCTGAACTGGTGTTTTAACATGGTATCTGAGAGGTCGCTTCCTCCTCTCTCTCTCTCCCCTAGCCGCCCATCAACCCTGGTTGAGTCCCCCCTTCCCTGCCATCGCCCCACCACACGGCATGCTGCGCACCCCCCCCCCCAGGAGTGCAGACGCATCCAGGTGCACAGCCACCTCAGGCACATGCTAAAGCCACACGCAGCCGCCTCAGGAGCGTGTCAAGGCACCTGCTCCAGTGATCGCACGCGTTCCATCCACGCTCCCTGCAGGCGCCTGCTCCAATGACAAACACTCCAGGTGGCCTCCCTTCAGGAGGTCTCTCTCCGGGTAGCTGATTCCTTCGAACAAGCCTCCTCCCTGCTCGTTCAGGCACACCAGCCTCCAGTCTAATGTCCCTTAGTGCTTCTGATTTGTTATGACTGTCTGTCTTATCATGACTTGAGATCAGCTCTCTGCTGCTGCCCTTCTTGAGGCCATGGCCACCGATACTTTTACCGTGCCTAATCCGCTGTCGCAACACTGAGATGATAACAGCATCTACGTGTTAGGACAATGAGAGAGGAAAAGGAGAAACAACACTATATACACTTAAATAGCAGCAGAATCTTGGTTTACAGCAGGGAAGCTTCACAGAAAAATCAGAGGAAGGAAGAGAGACAAGGAAGAAGATATTCCCGACGTGAAGACCACTCTTCCCGAAGGGCCCGCCGAGACCCTTCCAAGGACCGGCTCCAGCAGCATCCAGCTGAAGAAAGAAACTACCTGTATCCCCTCCCCCACAGCAATTCCCCTACTTAATACCCCACCAGCCCAGCCAACAACTCACAACTGCGCCAACCTACTAAAAAGGCAAAACACAATACTGCCCCTCGGCAGTTATTGCCTACTCCAGTGCATACACTGACACCCTACCTCTTAGAATCACTGACAGCCCACACTGCCCACTTATTCCTAACATTACCTCCCTCCTGACAAGCCACCTTGTCCTCAAGGTGGATGTATATCTGAAACAAATTGCCTTTGTTTTCTCAGCATCTGTTGAACACCCCAGGAGAGAACTTATTGTTGCCATTTCCATGTATGCGCTTCTTAGCTTCAGCATAGGTTGTACGAGCAGGAATTGCCCTAGAACACTTCTATCTTCTCATTTCTTGTTCACCTATCATGGCCTTGCCCCCTCCTACACTTTGCCTCCTGGATCCCTCTCACCATTGAGTATCCATTTCCTCACTGGAAGGATATTTCAGCAAACTTGAGGGATGCCGCGCTAGAGGTTTTGTCATAAGAGCAGAGTTCACATAAACGAATCCACAAACCAAATCCCATGCTTTGAACTCATATTTCTTTCTTTCGGTAAGCATCACACCACAGCTTGACAGCAAGTCGTGCAGAGCTTTCACTTCTTTGGGTTTGGTGCTTTCCATGGGCAAAATGCATTCCTTGCAGCCAAGACCAACATAATTAGAAGGCTGTTGGGATACCACAGCTAATGTAGTAGCCATTCCAACTGAGGCATATGTCTGTAGCTGGACAACAACAACATTTTCGGGAATAGCTGAAATATTCAGCTCTGCCGTTGAACCCTCAAACATAGCCCCATTGGCTGTAACAATCATCAATCTAGGAGCATAGAGACCCCAAGCAAGCCTCGATTCCATGTGCAGAACCGTCGTCACCTCTTTGGCAATTTTTTCCCCCAAAGAACCAGCCCCTGAGTTGTTGGTATAACGAATCTGCTCTAACAAATCCTCCAAAATCAAAGTGAGTAATTGGTTGAATACCAGAATATAGGCATGGACAGTCCATCTCCAGCTTGCCATCTTCAAACCGAAACAAATTGGCATCCCTTCAGTGGTTGTTGTGTGAAGGTCTACTAACTCTAACTCTCCCAGTTGCTCACTGTACACAACTAAAGAAGAAACAGCTTCATGCCAATCAGGTCTGTCCTGAAAAACTACTCCACTGACATTAGAGCTAACTGGTACAAAAACCGTCCAGGTTTGCTGGGTATTTCCTAAAGCAAGCTTGGCATGGCATTGAATTTCCAATAGGTGCCAATAAGCTCAGGTCATCAGCAAAATTGGACAGACAATCATGTCAACCAGCACTCAAACCCGAGAACTCAACAAACCAGGCCAGCCTGCATGACCTTCACGGAGTTTATAAGAGCACCGAACTTGGCTCCTGAATATCCTACCTATTTTCAGAAAAACAGCTGATAAGAAACATAAAACCACTTCAGCACCTGCTTGCCACCAATTTACCTCTTCTGGAAAAACATTAAAACAGTATGGTGCAAGATTTGTTGCTCTATCGGCCTGCCAAACAAAATTGGTATAACTCCTTGTAATAACACTACGCTTGTAGCCCACTTCAGCATTAGTAATAGTTGGTCTTAGCTCATCAACAACAGCGCCACCAGCTTTTGCGACAAAAGGAAAATGTAAACTAAGCATGTACGGTGCAATTACCTCCAATGTAAATGTTGCGTGTGGAATAAAACCAAAATCATGAAACAATGAAAATACAGTTCCCCGCCCTTCGGAAACTAAAGTCAGGTGTGTGCACTGCTTCTTGGGTGAAGGTAGAAGAATTCTTAAATCTTGAGAGCCGTTTACTAAAGCTTCTCGGAAGTTTATTCTCCCTCCGGTGACATCCCAAGTTGGCCGAGAACCATATAGATCAAATTTGGCCCCTCCCAAAGGAAGTACAGGAAACACCTCACCTCACCTGCAGCAGCCTTCACTTCAGCATTCCTCAAATAAGCCACTGCTTGAACACTTGTCTATGATGCATTCCTGGTCACCTTGTCACCGCTATAGGACTGAGCATCCCAAGGACTCGGCATAGGGTATGCCCATGGCAGTGGGAACAAAGCATCTTCTTTTGGTATAGGTGCACTCAAAATAGATTCAACATCTTCCTCTACAATTACCGCTTCTAGCTGGAAATGACTGAAAGCAATCTGCTCCTTATGCCCACTATCGCTGAACCTTACCCGTCTTTTCTGTCGACTCCACAAGCAGATTGTTGCTTCTTCCACCGCTAGAAAACAAAGTTTTCCTTGACTGGATTCATAAGAGTTCTCGACCTTCATTTCATCTCCACACCCTTAGGAACCAACCCCACAATCCCCTCCTTCTAGCGCCAAAGTGCAAACAGCAGCACAGAAAGAACAACCTTTTGTACACGCCACAATGTGTTCAACCAGAAGTCGAGATTCTCCAACAGGTTCGTCTTGCTTCACCTCCCGCCACTCTTGCATAGCAAGCGGAGCACTCTGGCTTGCCACTTCCTCAGTCAACAGTGCCGAAAATAAACCGGGTAGAAGCTCCTCCGCAACACGCGTTCGTTTAAGCACCTTCAATGACCGCAATGGATCTTCCCCTGTCGACTTCCCAAACCTATCCATTAGAGCTGGTTTTAACAATTCCTATGACGAGTCCGGGGTAGCTCTATGCCACGACAAAAACCGGTACAGAGCAGTACCTACCATGCAAAGTTATGCGTAGCGCAGCTTCATTTCTTTCGTCGTCTGATTTTCCAGAAAATACGCCTCTGCTTTTGTGATCCAGCCAAGTGGATCTTCAGCTGAAAATTCAGGCAACTCAACTCTCTTCCACAAATTTCGTTTTACTACAACCGGAGCTACAACTTCCAAAGATAAATTTCTACTGCAACTGTAGTCAACCCTTACAACTTCACCTACACAACCTCCCTGAATCTCAACGGCTGCCACAAACTGTTTACCAAAACACGATCCGCATCCTACTTCCAACTTTTTCGGAATGGAAGCAAACAACTCCTCCAAAACACGTATGCTGCATGGAGCTCTTTCCTCAATTTGTTGCGTCTGAACATGCACAGATTGCAGGTATCCTGCTTGTTCTTGAACCAACTTATCTAACTTTTCCGCAGTCGATTCGACATTAGCAAGGTTGTTCTTCATCCTTATTCTCAGCATCGGAAGCGCTCTCAACAACGTTTGCACAGAAGAAAGCAGATAGAGGAGAGAGGAAGCACTCAGTGGCTTCACTAAGTCGTACCTATAGCGGAGTCGTACCTACTCTGTCCGTCCTCCAGCGCCCGCTTGTCCAGCTGTAATCGCCTCGCAGCTGTGCTCGAGATGTCAAGCAGCGAACGAAAGTCTCATAGGTCTCTCTCCTTGAGTTCGTCTTTGATCGGCTACTCTCAAACGATGTCCAACATAGTTCACAAGCTGCTTATTCCTTCCCCAGCAATCCATACCTAGGCTTCTGAGTCTCCCTACACCGATCACGGTTCACCAGCGACAATCAGTCCCCAACAGAGTCGCCAATTTGTTAGGACAATGGGAGAGGAAAAGGATAAACAATGCAATATACACTTTAATAGCAGCAGAATCTTGGTTTACAACAGGGAAGCTTAACAGAAAAATCAGAGGGAGGAGGAAAGACAAGGAAGAAGATATTCCTGACGTGAAGAAGACCACTCTTCCTGAAGGGCCCGCCGAGACCTTCCAAGGACCGGCTCCAGCAGCATCCAGCTGAAGAAATAAATTATTTGTATCCCCTCCCCCACAGCAATTCCTCTACTTAATACCCCACCAGCCCAGCCAACAACTCACAGCTGCCCCAACCTACTAAAAAAGCAAAATACAATACTGCCCCTAGGCAGTTATTGCCTACTCCAGCGCATACACTGACAGCCTTACCTCTTTTAAAATCACTAACAACCCGCACTGCCCACTTATTCCTAACACCGCATGCTTCATAGATGAGTGCCTTGATTCCACAAACTTTTCTATGTGGTGGAAAACGGTGATCATCTCCCTGAAAGGGATGGGTCGCTATTCCCATCTCATTGCTTATACTCCGGATCCCTAAGGACCCACCCTTTGCTTCTCGGGAACAACACAATAACAAGATCATTGCGCCTCTCCTTAATTCCAGGGATAGGCATCAAGCATGTCACTAAAAATGCAACTCCTGTCATGGAGCTTCGGGATTTCCTGCTTCTCATGTTCTCTAAGACCAACCATCGATCTCATGTTTCTGATCACTTTCAGTGATTCTCTCTATGGCAGGGGACTCGTTTGATTCCACCATACTACAATGAATGGAAGGCAATTGTGGATGAGTAACACAGCTTATGGTCAGTTCATGAGATGTGGATCCAAAATGAACTTTTTTTTTCTTTTCTAGAGAAGTTGAATCCAGAATTTGCTTCAAGAGTGACAGAGATGCTTATCAGTCCCACTACACTGCATCCATCCTAGGTGTACAGTCATCTAGGCCTCGTTTGGAACATAGGAAAGAGGGGCTAGGAAATGGAAACTGTGAAGGAAACGAGTGCGGAACATGTTTGGTACGCTTTAATAGGGTTTCCAGAAAATCTGTAATTCCATCGTATGATAGAATTCGGTTTCCTACTAAAAATGGATGGAATCGCCCATTTTCGTGGGATACAAGTTACACAGACAAAATTGCCCCTCTTCATCAGCCTCTTCTTCAACATTCCGGTCACCATCACCAACTCACCATCCCGCCAATGAAGAGTTGCAACCATGCAGCACTCCACCTCCCGCCCTACAACGACGCCGTTGAAGCCTTGCGACTACACCCTCTCCTCTCGCCCTGCGAAAACCCACAGAAGCCTCGCGACCATGCTATCGACACCCAACGACCGAAGCTTTGCAACCGCGCCCCTCTTCCCACCCTGCGATGACACCGATGAAGCCTTATGACCACGCTGTTGATACCCTGCAATTGAAAACCTGCAACCGCGCCCTCCTCTTCCTCTCGTCCAAACCCACTACATACAATTGTTCCATCGTCGAAGTTGTGGTTGGTGAAGGGGGAAGTCGAACAACAAGGTTGCGGTGGGAGATTGGGGCTACGACGGACGACGAATTGCGGGACAATGGAGTAGCAGCATGAGATGGGGCTTCAATGGGATACCCGGGCAGGCATGGCCGAGTTGCGGAGCAAGGCTGCTATGTGAGACCAAGGCTGGGCGAAGTGGGAGACTCGACTACGGTGGAAGGCAAGAAATCGCGGTCAAGTCTGCAGGGAAGGATGAGGATAGTTTTGTTTTTCCAAAAATTTTATCTATGTTCCATTGTAAAAGCTCCTCCCATACCAAACATGATTTTTTACCCTATTCTAATTTCGTTTCCAATTCCTTTTCCATTTCTGTTTTCAATTCTTTTTCCATCAAAATTCATTCCATTGTACCAAACGAGACCCTAATTCAAGCCAGAAGCCTTACCATTGTTCCCAGTGACTTCTCCGATCACAGTGCTCTTGCATTCTATGGTGGTGAACGTGGTAGTGGACGTGGTGACCGATCTGATGGTGGAGGTCATGGTCGTCCTCGTCCTTGGTGTACTCATTGTGGTCGCTATGGTCACACAATTGGTACTAGATGGCAGCTTCATAGTAGTCTCGACCATCCTCCACCTCCAAGTCATTCTCATCCTATTCAGGTTGCGGTGATTGGCTCTGCGGCTTCAACTTCAAGCTTCGTCACATGATAAAGCTCTCCAATGAGGAGTATCAACTTCTGTAGTCCCGCCATGTCAAGCCCGCCTCCTCCAGTGCGCTTATTGCCCAGACTGACCGTCATTCTAGTTGCTTCTCTCAATGTCCTGCTATCGGGTTACCAGATTTTGGTGCTTCTAATCATGTCACCACCAACACAAGTATTCTTCAGTTCTACCGCCCAATCTCAGATGGTGATGCTATCATTATCATCGATGGTTGGTCCATGCCTAAAGTTGTTTTTGACACATATATTGTCACTCCTGGTATTACACTTGTTGGATTGGTGTAGCCCGATCCGGTTGGGCCGAATGTTTGTGGCCCGCAACTGTCGCGGGTCGAGCTCGTTGGGGGTTGCAGAGGGCAACGCGCCCCTGCTCCGGGGGTCCGGGGACCGAAGGGTCCCGGCCCAATTTTTTGGTCACTGTAGCATCTATGACCATTGTAGCAGAGCTAACCGACCGACACCGACAAGCACTATAGCAGTGCGGACTTCGGAGTCAACTTTGCTGAAGCTCCTCGGACTTCCAGTCGGCAGCCACTATAGCACTTTTGACTTGGGTGGCCGCCTTTCACTGTAGCGACACGGACTTCCTGTGCGGTTGGTGGAACAATGATCGTCTTCCACTTCATTTGTAACCCATTTTCGGGCTAGGGTTTGTAACTGGAAAAACTTTGTATTGTGCTCCCGAATTATAGTGGATATTCTGCCTCTCCGTGGACGTAGGGATTATTTTTGAACCACTTAAATCTTTGTGTCCTTGTTCTTCTTTTTTTTCCCTTTTACTCTTCTATTTTTTCATCGTTTATGTCACTGCAACTCCCGGCGTTTCCGTAACAACACTTACCTCCACAATTTATGTTCCACGTAGCATGGTCAATTTATTGTCCATCAATAAGCTTACTCATGATTTATAGTGCAATGCCATTTGGGTGGCCGCCTTTCACTGTAGCGACGCGGACTTCCTATGCGGTTGGCGGAATAGTGGTCGTCTTCCACTTCATTTGTAGCCCATTTTCGGGCTAGGGTTTGTAACTGGAAAAACTCTGTATTGTGCTCCCGAATTATAGTGGATATTCTGCCTCTCCGTGGACGTAGGGATTATTCTCGAACCAAGTAAATCTTTGTGTCCTTGTTCTTCTTCTTTTTTCCCTTTTACTCTTCTGTTTTTTCGTCGTTTCTGTTGCTGCAACTCTCGGTGTTTCCGTAACAACACTTACCTCCACAGTTTATGTTCCACGTAGCATGGTCAATTTATTGTCCATCAATAAGCTTACTCATGATTTATAGTGCACTGCCATATTCTCACCAATGAATGTTATTTTTCAGGAGTTATCAACGAATCAAGTGCTTGATAAAGGCAGGTTGCATGAAAGCATGTATCTATTGGACTCACCAACATCCCTTGTTTGCCCATCTCTTTTTGCTCATGCTCAGGAGGTCCACTTCCAGCATTGTCATCCACCCACGCTCGCTCTCTGATTCCTTGGGACCCATTTCGCTTCTTGATTGTGAGTCGTGTCATCTTGCAAAGCATCATCAGGTCACCAATGTTCACCAAAAGCAACGTCGAGTATCAAGTCCATTTGAGTTAGTTTATTTCGATATATGGGGCCCCAACCCAGTCAAAGTAAATTGGGCTACCGCTGTTACGCGTCCATTGACGATTTCACTCAAATATCTTGGGTTTATCTATCAAAAAGTCACACTACTATGTTTATTATATTTTTCTCATTTTACCATAAAAAAACAGTTTTCAGTCTCCATAAAATATTTACATTCTGATAATGGTCATGAATACTTGTCTAGCTCTTTTCTGCATTCCTAAATGGGCACGATATTATCCACCCGACATCTTGCCTTTATACGACTCATCAAAATGGTGTCACGGAGAGCAGAAATGGCCACTTTTAAATGTCACTCGAGCCCTTTTGTTCATATGAAGGTTCCACCAATTTTTGGGGTAATGTTGTTCTGCCATCAACCCGTCGTATTAATCATCTTCCATCATCAGTTCTTGAAGGTGAAGCTCCATATCACATTGTTTACCCATCCTCCCCACCCCACTCACTCTCACTTCATGTCTCCGGCTGTTTATGCTACGTTCGTGACATTCGACCTCATCACACCAAGTTTGATGTTCAATCTCTTTGATACATCTTTTTTAGTTATTCTCGTGCACAACATGAGTACAGTTGCTACTCCCCAAGCTTGAAACGATACGTTGTGACCATCGTTGTTGCATTTGTCGAGGCATCCCCATTTATGTATACTCCAACTCCACCAGATACATCGGCCACCGATTCCGAGGGTTGTCTTCTGTTCACCATTACTCCATTTACCCCTCCTTCATCACCTCCTTGAGGTCAGCAGTCTTCGCTTTGGTAGTGACTATCTCGTCCCACCTACCACGTCACCTCCTCTCGTGCTCAGTCACTCCCACTTTGGTCAAATCTATACTCGTTGCATGCATGATCCCTCTCCTACAATACTTGTCAATGCTCTCACACCTGATTCGTCGATGGCTACACCACCCATCACCGAGGATCTCCTTATTGCTCTACGCAAAGGTGCGCTTGTTAGCAATCTCCTATCTATACTCACTCGATCAGACATTTTTTGTGTTGCAAGCAAGGTAAGTCGGTTCATGGATCATCCTACTACACTACAGTGGAATGCAATGTTTTGCATAGCTGGATGTGTAAAAAGGGAAACCAAGCCTGGGACTACTATACAATGATCATGGTCGCTCTAATGTGGAGGCGTTTTGTGATGTTAATTATACGGGTTGTTTATTATCTCACAGAACCACATCTGGATATGTTGCTTTCATTGATAGGAATCTCATTTTTTGGCAAAACAAGACACAAACTATCATATTCCACTTGAGGGCTGAGTCGGAGTACCAAGTCATGGCACATGTGATAGTTGAGATCTTATGGGCGCAGCATCTCTTATATGACATTGGTTATCCCATCCAAAAGCCTACACACATATGTTGAGATAATCAGACAACAATCAAGATTACTTCAAATCCAGTTTTCACAAAAAGGCTAAACATATTTAGATTGACTGCCACTTTGTTTGGGAAAATTATGAAAATAGAATCTTACTTCTGGCTCCGTACGAACTATGGAGCAATTGGACAATGTATTTGCTAAAAGGGTTCCAGAGACACGAGTGGGATTTTTATGTACTAAGCAGGAGATAATAGATATATATGCTCCGGATTGAGGGGGGTGTTAGAATATCTTTGATAGGGTCAATCTTATCCCGACAATTTGAAATTTGTATATCTTGCCTATTGGGATTTTATGTTTTAATTCACCCTATAAATAAAGAGATTTGGGCCTTACTTAGAGGCGCGGTTTTCTGGACTAGTGTTTTAACATTTGCAATAGATTATTTTTTTATTGTAATGTTGTTGACCTAAAAGGATCATACAACTTCAAAGAATGCATCGCACAATAGCATAGATGTATCCATTGAATTAATTAGTCTTATATGGTTAGATGAGAATAAATAAAATGCATGGCATTTCCATCTTGCTCTTTTAGGGGTATAATCCAAATCTTAAAAACTCGCTATAAATTTAAAAGATTAGCATGCAATATTTTCGGTTAGCAGATGAATTACATATATCAGTGCCATTAACTTCAGCCTTTGGTTTCACAATGTAAATGATTACAAATAGAAACAATGATAAAACTTTATAAACAGGTCATAACCAGCAATCAACTGACTGTGCTGCAAGGTTAGGTTTCCAATTAACGGTGCTTTATAGTATAGATGGGTCTAACACAGGGAAGAAGATGATTAAGATAAGAAACTTTTATACACATAATAAAACAAAACATCCATTTGGATCTATTTACATAGATTAAAATAGCACCTTCTTCTAATTGATTTCTGTGGCGTCTCTTGTAAGCAACCTTGGCACGCTTGAATTCAGCAAAGGCTAGTATTCTCTTCTGCTTTGGCAATACAGCTCCGGCACTTTGATGGAGCAGATTAGCTGCTGAGATCGCATTTTGAGCCTGCATTCTGGTCACAAATCAACAATATAAAGATGCTTGACCCAGAAACAACAAAAAAAAACAATACTTGCACTCAGTGTCGACGAGCATAAGATGCACGTCCCACCAATGACCAGGGACCATAATTTCTAAGATGCACATTACACCAATGAAGAACATAGACACGGTGCTAGGGCTCGGCTCAGTACAAACTAATGACCGTAATTTATAAGAGGGGGGATGTTTGCGGACATAATTTTCTTTCTAATCCCAAAGGTGAAATTTTATCCGTTCGTACCAATATTGGACATTCGACGCGAGTAATACTTGGAATGGGAAAGAATCAAAATGTTAGGGCTGCTCACAGGGGAAGAAAGCGAAAAGCGGAGATCGTGTCTTGAAATATTAGGGTTTGGACATTCTTGGGGAATTTCGAGTAACCGTGTCTAAGAAGGAAGCTCAACTCAGTACAAACCAAATGGAATCTGTGGAATCGCTGCAGAGATTCAGCGAGGCCGAGGTTGAGATATCTCTCTGATGGACCCTGCATTTCTCGGATTCCTGGGGAGGCAGGGGGGGCGGGGGGGGCGGTGTGCGGGTGGCAATGAGGGCGAAGGCGTGGGTTAGGCCGAAAATTGGGTCGTAAACGGTTAGCAGGAGATGGATTTAAATTAATCAGTTGATAGAGAAATGTTTTGATTCTAATAAATTTGATAAACGAAAACCAAATAATTAACGGAATTATGTCTATTTTTTATATAATACATATTCCCTAATACGTTATAGTGTGAAAAATGAATTATAAATGAAATCGTTGTCAATTTGATATCCAAACATAGATCAAAAGTGCACAACAATGTCAAAATCAAAACCTAAATTTAAACGTAGAACATATCAGCACAATGTAATTGCTGAAAAAATAAGTATGGAAAGATAAATATAACAAGGAATGCAAGAGTTTTTATTTCATTATTATGTCAAAAATATATATAGATTTCAGGTATATATGATCAACAATGTGGATTAATCCTTATTATCTACACTACTACACGTATTTTCTTAACAGCGCTAAAAAAATGTTGTTAATCGCAGCGATGATAAAAGGTCTCTTTATCAGCGCTAAAAAACACTCATAAATGAGGTTCTTTATGAACGCTAAAAAACGCTGATAAAATACCCATTTTATCAGCGTTTTTTTAACGCTGATAAAAGTCATCTTTATCGGTGCTATTTTTAGTGTTGATAAAGGTCACCCTGTATCAGCGCTTTAAACAGCGTGGATAAAGACCTGGCTGGATGCAATATGTTGTTAATATAACAACACAAGCAAAAAACCTGTAATTTCAAACAATGCTATATACATTTAATGTGACACCAGGAATACAAAAATGTTCATCCATTATATATACAAAAAAACACTACTATATACATTTCAAACAATGTTTTATATAATTACATGTACAATTATCCAACAAACATTTAAAAACAATAATGTTTCATCTTTTGAAGCTCGTGATCCCCTCTCAAAAATGTCCGCTCATGGTATCAGTTGCCGAACAAATCATCTCAGCTCGAGCAAAAGATTTCGCCTATATAAGAAAATAAATATTATGTTAGTAATACTATAAAGAAATAAATTAAACATTAATACGAAATAATACATTAATAAAATGTTAATATTTAATAAAAAAATACATTTGAAGTTATATCGGTCACACCGTGCGTCGTATTGAGGTGGGGTTGATTCTTACACGTCACAAATGAGTTATGGATCGTTGTCCTAAAATATCAAAACAATCTGAATATGTTTGCTCGGTTTTGAGTATGTCACTTGTTCTTTTACTAAAATCAATGCCAATTTTACATAATGACACATTTGAAGTTATATCGGTCACACCGTGCGTCGTATTAAGGTGCGACTGATTCCTACACGTCACAAATGACTTATATATCGTTGTTCTTGAGTATCAAAACAATCTGAAAATATTTGTTTGGTTTTCAGTATGTCAGTTGTGTTTTTTTTACTAAAATATCATTTCAAACTGGGAACACGCATTATAAGATCATATTGGTCGCATCACGCGTCAGTTTGACGTGAGACTTCTTCATACACATTGCAAATGACTTATAAATCAATGTCCTAAATTATCAAGATAATCAGAGTGTGTTTGCTTGATTTTCAGTGAGTGACACGTTATGAACTAAATTGTCCATTTTAAATTGATAACAGACACTTTTAGTCATACCGGTCACACCGTGCGTCAGATTGAGATGAGATTGATTCCTACAAGTCACAAATGACTCATGGATCGTTGTCCTAAAGTATCAAAACAATCCTAATGCGTTTTTTCGGTTTTCAGTATGTCACTTGTTGTTTTTACTTAAATTGATGTCAATTTTATATAAAAAGAGACATTTTGAGTGATACCGACCACACCATGTGTCGTATTGAGGTGTGGTTGATTCCTGCACGTCACAAATGACTTATAAATCATTGTCTTAAAGTATCAAAATAACCCGAATCCGTTTGCTCGGTTTTCAGTATGTCACTTGTTGTTTTTACTTAAATTAATATCAATTTTAAATAAAAAGAAATATTTTGAGTTATAACGGTCACACCGTGCGTCGTATTGAGGTGCAACTGATTTTTACACGTCACAAATGACATATAGATTATTTTCCTAAAGTATCAAAACAGTCTGAATGCGTTTGTTTGGTTTTTAGTATGCCAGTTGTGTTTTTTTACTAAAATATCATTTCAAACTGGAAACACGCATTATGAGTCATACTGGTCGCATCGTTCGTCAGTTTGACATGAGACTGCTCCATACACATCATAAACGACTTATGAATCATTTTTCTAAACTATCAAGACAATCAAAGTGTGTTTTCTTAGTTTTTAGTAAGTGACACGTTTTGAACAAAAATGTCAATTTTAAACTGATAATGGACACTTTTATTCATATCGGTCACACCGTGCATCAGATTGAGGTGTGATTGATTCTTATAGGCCACTAATGACTCATGGATCGTTGTTATAAAGTATTAAAACAATCCAAATGTATTTTCTTGGTTTTCATTATGTCTCTTGTTCTTTTTTACTTAAATTAATGTCAATTTTAAATAAAAAGATGTACTTGAAGTCATATCTTCACACCGTGCATCGTATTGAGGTGCAATTGACTTCTACACTTTACAAATGACTCATGGATCATTTTTATAAAATATAAAAACAATTTGAATACATTTGTTCAGTTTTCAGTATGTCACTTGTTGTTTTTACTTAAATTGATGTCAATTTTAAATAAAAAGAGACACATTGGGTCATACCGGCTACACGGTACGTCGTATTGATATGCGGCTAATTTCATACACGCCACAAATGACTTATAGATCTTTTTCCTAGAGTATCAAAACAATCCAAATATGTTTGCTTGGTTTTCAGTATGCTAGTTGTGTTTTTTTATTAAAATGTCATTTCAAACTAGAAACATGCATTATGAGTCATACCGATTGCATCATGCATCGGTTTGACGTGATACTACTTCATACACGTCAAAAATGACTTATGGATTGTTGTCTTAAATTATCAAGACAATCAGAGTGTGTTCTCTTGGTTTTCAGTGAGTGACACATTTTGAACTAAAATATCAATTTTAAACTGATAACGGACACTTTTAGTCACACCGGTCACACCGTGCATCATTTTGAGGTGTGATAAATTTCTACATGTCACAAATAACTCATGGATTGTTTTCTTAAAGTATCAAAACAATTCAAATGTGTTTTCTCGGTTTTCACCATGTCACTTGTTCTTTTTACTTAAATTAATGTCAATTTTAAATAAAAAGATATACTTGGAGTCATACCGGTCACACTATATGTCGTATTGAGGTGTGATTAACTCTTACACATCACAAATGACTTATATATTGTTGACCTAAAATATCAAAACAATCTGAATGCGTTTGCTCAGTTTTTAGTATGTCGTTTGTTGTTTTTACTTAAATTAATGTCAATTTTAAATAAAAAGAGACACTTTGAGTTATACCACCCACACCATGCATCATATTGAGGTGAGGTTAATTTCTACACATCAAAAATGACTTATAAATCATTTTTGTAAAGTATGAAAACAATCCGAATGTGTTTGATCGGTTTTCAGTATGTTAGTTGAGTTTTTTTACTAAAATATCATTTCAAATTGGAAACACACATTTTGAGTCATACCGATCGCATCATGTGTCGGCTTGATGTGAGACTACTTTATACACATCACAAATGACTTATGAATCATTTTCCTAAATTATCAAGACAATCAGAGTGTGTTTTCTTCGTTTTCAGTGAGTGACACGTTTTGAACTAAAATGTCAATTTTAAACTGATAACTGACACTTTTAGTCATACCGGTCACACCGTGCATTGAATTGAGGTGTGGTTAATTCATACACATAAAAAACGACTCATTAATCATTTTCCTAAAGTATCAAAACAATTCGAATGCGTTTGCTCGATTTTCAGTATGTCACTTGTTCCTTTTGCTCAATTTAATGTCAATTTAATATAAAAACACACACTTAAATTCATATCGGCCACACCGTGCATCGTATTTAGGTTCGGTTGATTCCTACATGTCAAAAATGACTTATGAATCATTTTCCTAAAGTATCAAAACAATATGAATGCATTTTATCCATTTTCAGTATGTCACTTTTTCTTTTTACTAAAAGTAATATCAATTTTAAATAAAAAGAGATACTTTGAGTGATACCGACCACACCATGCATCGTATTGAGGTTCAGTTGATTCTTAAATGTCACAAATGGATTATAGATCATTATCCTAAAGTATCAAAACAATCCAACTACGTTTTCTTGATTTTCAATGTGGAAATTGTGTTTTTTTACTAAAATATCATTTCAAACTAGAAACACGCATTTTGAGTCATACAACTCGCATCATGCATCAGTTTGACATGATATTGCTTCATACAAATCACAAATAACTTATGAATTTATTTCCTAAACTATGAATACAATCGGAATTATTTTTCTTGATTTTCAGTGAGTGACACGTTTTGAACTAAAATGTCAATTTTAAACTGATAACAGACACTTCTAGTCATACCGGTCACACCGTGTGTCAGATTGAAGTGTGGTTGATTCCTACACGTCAAAAAATAACTCATGGATCATTGTTCTAAAGTATTAAAACAATCCAGATATTTTTGCTTAGTTTTTTAGTATTTCACTTGTTCTTTTTGCTAAATTTAATGTCAATTTAATATAAAAATAAACACTTAAGGTCGTACCGGCCACACCGTGCATCAGATTGAGGTGTGTCTAACTTCTACACATCACAAATGACTTATGGATCATTGTAATAAAGTATCAAAATAATAAGAATGCATTTTATTAGTTTTTAGTATGTTATTTTTTCTTTTTACTAAAAGTAATGTCAATTTTAAATAAAAAGAGACACTTTGAGTGATACCGGTCACTTGTTCTTTTTGCTCGGTTTTGAGTAGGTCAGTTGATCTGATACCAACTATATTGACCCAGAAATTTCATACATAGATATCACATCTTAGTAGATTAATATTCCTTACATAACATAATGATCCATTCTAGAATAGTTTAGGTCTAGTGTAACGACCCGAAATTTTTAAATAAAATTTGTTTCCCAATTTTATGTGTTATTGTTATACTCAACAAAAATGTTTTATTTGATAAACATGATTATAATTAAAATGAGATCAGTGGGTTTTGACTATTATATAACCATCGGTCAATATGACCGCTGTGAACAAAATGTTTTGATTTTTGTCTCTAAATATAAGTAATCTTGGTTAATTATTATAGAAAGAAGATTCGATGGCCTCACCTAGTAGTCTTGGACCGATCGAAGCCCATCTAACAGAGCTTGGGAAGGAGGTAGCACCACTGAGCTTTGCTCTGGATCAAATCCAAGCCGAACTTCATCATGTGAAGCTGGAACAGAATCGCCTTCGTGAGAAGTTCAAACTGATAGAAATTACTACTCGGACAATGTTGACTGAGCCGCCCCAAGCTTCTATCACCCTAGCACACCTTACTCTTAGGTCCTATGCTGGTATTATAAGGGGTTATGTAACGAGACCGTAACTACCTTGTGTAATCCTTGTTTTAAATAAAAATTGGGATTTCTTCTTATGATGAAGTTTATGAATTTTGAAATGACCGGATAAATATAATATGCATATTTTTGATGAATTTTAGAAAAAGGATATTTTAAATATGTTTATGTAAACCCTAAATAATTAAAAATGTGTAATGATTTTCAAAAAATGGTCTTCTGCAATTATGTTCAGTACTAAATTTAGAGTCTAATAAGATCAACTTGATTTTTGATGAATAGTAAATTATGAATAGTGATTTTATGATTAGGATTAGTAATATGACCAAATGGACTAGTAATCTCACTTAAAGAAAGTTTTAAAATAATCTAGGCACCTTGATTAAGTAATGTGATTCAATAAAATAGTTAAATAACGGTTTCATTAATTATTATTCAAGTATTAGTTTTTTCGGGTGAATAGTGTTTTTTAATTAAAAATTTAATTAAAAATAATTAGAAAATTATTTTTATAAAAATGACTTTATTTTTGAACTCAGAGCATCGATATTATGTTATGGTAATTTTTGGGGTTTTTTCTGAAAAAAATGAATTTTCGATGAACAGTGTTTTTATTTAAAAATTAAATTAAAAATATTTAGAAAATTATTTTTATAAAATGGATTTCATTTTTGAAATCAGAGCATTGATATTTGGTTAATGTGAAATTTTGGGATTTTTCTGAGAAAGTTGAATTTTCAGTGAATAGTAAAAATACAGTTTTAGGGTTTCGGTATGTTTAATGACATCATAACGGTGTCATGATGATGTCATGAGATCTTTTGAGGGTTGGTCGGCCAAGGGTGATGAATTATTGTTTTGGGGGCCCCATGTGGCCTAACTCCATGATAAATGACAAGGGAGAGCACATGGGTTTGAGAAAAGCACATGTGAGGTGTCCCTTGGCCATTAATGCCTTGTCCCCTCACTTTCCCTATAAATACCAAGACCTCCTCTCATCCATTCGACTCCCCACTCATTCCCAACGAATTTCTGGTCTCATTACCTCCCAAGGAGTCCTCCCAAGGTGCCCCCAAGCCCTCAAGGTCCCAACCTTTGAGGTTTAAGAGTTACATTTTAAGGTAAGGGATCCGACCTCTCTCTTTCTTTTCAAGTAATCTCTTTTATGTCATTTCTTTTATACTCCATGTTCTTATGTTGGAGGATGTTCTTTTATATTCATCCTACTGCCTATTTCATGTTCATATGATGAGAGACCCCCCCTTGCTCTCATCAATTCGTTTTAAGAATGTTTAAGTGGCGCCGTTAGGCTGCCGAATTTTTAAGGGATTCTTTCACCTTCCTCGTTTTCAAGTTCTATTTTCATTCAAGTCTTTCATGTTCCTTTTTATTATATTGGGGTATGATCTCTATATATATCATACTGGACTCTTATGTTCATATGATGAGAGACCCCATTTGATCTCTTCAATTCAGTATTTTGATGTTTTAAGTGGCGCCGTTAGGCTACCGAATTTTTAAGTGGTTCTTCACCCTTCTCGTTTTGAAGTTCTACTTTCATGTCAATTATTTCAAGTTCCTTTTTGTTATATTGGGGTATGATCTCTATATATATCATACTGGACTCTTATGTTCATATGATGAGAGACCCCATTTGATCTCTTCAATTCAGTATTTTGATGTTTTAAGTGGCGCCATTAGGCTACCGAATTTTTAAGTGGTTCTTCACCCTTCTCGTTTTGAAGTTCTACTTTCATATCAATTATTTCAAGTTCCTTTTTGTTATATTGGGGTATGATCTCTATATATATCATACTGGACTCTTATGTTCATATGATGAGAGACCCCATTTGATCTCTTCAATTCAGTGTTTTGATGTTTTAAGTGGCGCCGTTAGGCTACCGAATTTTTAAGTGGTTCTTCACCCTTCTCGTTTTGAAGTTCTACTTTCATGTCAATTATTTCAAGTTCCTTTTTGTTATATTGGGGTACGATCTCTATATATATCATACTGGACTCTTATGTTCATATGATGAGAGACCCCATTTGATCTCTTCAATTCAGTATTTTGATGTTTTAAGTGGCGCCGTTAGGCTGCCGAATTTTTAAGTGGTTCTTCACCCTTCTCGTTTTGAAGTTCTACTTTCATGTCAATTCTTTCAAGTTCCTTTTTGTTATGTTGGGGAATTATCTCTATATCTATCATACTGAACTCTTATGTTCACATGATGAGAGACCCTATTTGATCTTTTCAAATCATTTTTGTTGATGTTTAAGTAACGCCGTTAGGCTGCCGAACTTTCATAAGAGAAATCTAATTTTTTTTCTTCCTTCCATGTTTTTCATTTCAAATGGTATGTCCTTTAAATTTCATTACCATGATCATGTATCCTTCTTATTCTGTCCATGTACTATTTTATGGGTCATTTATGAATGTTTGACCCATTTTACCTCTCTTTTAATGTCTTCTAAAACCTCAGAACATTGTCGTTATGCTGTAGAATTTCTGTCTCAAAATGTCTATCTCTTTTTTCTAAAGTTCTTTTATTTTATTAAGTGAATACTCAAAGCTCTTTATTATAAAGGGGTATTCACATATATACCAAAATGTTCTATTTTAAATTCTGGGATTTACATACATGAGACCCACCTTCCTTTTCTGTGGGTTTTAAAGTGATATAAAGATCATGTCTTTAAAGCAGTTTTTAAAAAGTTATGATTATGAAATGAAACCCATTTCCTTTATGCTATATGGGTTATTTATGAAATGTTTGATGATGATATATGTGGATCACATGATAATAAAGGCAAATTTAAGGGTGCGCCCTGATAGCGCTCCAATGCATTGGGTAATGATGTAACCACTAGAGATTACAATTTTCACGATACCTTGGTGAATAACCTTGGTAATTTTAAAATGACACCTTGGGGATGGACCTTGGTGATATGTTCATGATTGTCTATGTTAAATGATGTATCCACATCTTCAAGTTATGAAAAAATTTTATTTTTATTATGATATGCCTCATGATTTCATTTTCATGCCTTAAAGTTCTTTTCATGACTTTATTGATGTATCTCAAGTTCATATGTAAAATGTTTCACTTGTTTCCCTTACTGGGCCTTCTGCTCACCCTTCCTTTTGATGTATGTCCCCAGGTTATGGGATGCAGTAATGAGCCTAGGGTGAACATGAGGAGAAGCCTTTCAAGTGTTTAAGAAGAATGTTTTTTTTTGTTTCATGTTTTATGTTCCTTGTTTCCAAGACACTAAACCTTAAAGATCCTCAGTTTCGTGTAATGGAATGAAAAGTTATGTTATAAAAAGATGGGATGCTATAGTTGGTATCAAAGGATGGTTTAGTTATTTGTGGAAATTAGGATATGAAAACTCTAGGAGGAACCCTATAGAAAAGTTTAATATAGGAAATCTTCCTGGTATTTTGGTGAGTATTGAGTAAGGGGTTGCCAAGCAAATACATCCCTGTCTGGATACGAGCAGGTAGAGGTGGCTCTGGCACAGATGTACATAGGGGTAAAACCCGAAAACACCGCTTTAACCTAGACTCGAACGAGAACTGGTACACGACAACGGGCCTTGCTGCACTCTTGGTTACGACACTCCCGGGGGATATGCTTTGGTAAATTCATAAGCTTGGTATGAACCATTGTTAAAGGAACAAAGATAAAATAAAATAAAGGTTCACATAAGAATATATGATCATTCATAACCTAGATGGGAACCTAGGAGATCACAAGTTAGGGTATACCTTTCATATACAAGTTATCCTTATATGCTTTCAGTTCCTTTTCATGATTATTAGCTAAGTACTTAAGCCCCTAATTATGCTTTCTCTTCTTAGTTAATGGTGGGAAATGGAAGAACATGTTCCGACAACCAATGTGATAGGAAATGCGACGATTTTCGTATTAATATGACAGGGATGATTAGGGGATTAAAATATGATTATTATTTTGGAAGACGTTCATTATTTTGGGAACCATATTTGATCGAGGTAAATAGATTACTACGGTATTTTCATTGAGGAGTGAGGTTGACTTATATTTTGAAGAATCGATGAATTTAAGGTGAACTTATAGTAATTTAGGTTACTTATGGGAATGACTAACCTATCTTGGGTAAAATATGTTTAGGTTAGCTACTTTTTTTTATAAGATGTTAGGAGTGGTTGATGTTGTCTGGAGATGAACAATGAAGTTGTTTTGGAAGACTATGTTATCAAATCCTTATTGTATTTGGGTTTCAATCTTAGTTTGGTTTGTTTTGAGGAATTTTAAGGACCATTATTTATGGAATGGTCTATGATGAAATTTGGGTAGTACCATGGAACTTTGATGATTTAAAAGTAGTTTCCATTCCTATGGGATTCTTTCTTTTTGAAGAGTTGTTTTACCTTAACCTTTCTGTTTTTGGGATAATGTTTAAAGATAAAAGAAATAGATAGTTAATCTTTTGTAGATTATGTGATTCTATAGAAGATGATTCTTGTGCTTTTATGAGACCAAGTGTTTTTGAATTCTCATCATTTGGAGAAAAGATTAGTGTTGGTAGGGACTTGTTAAAGGATGAAACTCTACTTGAAGGTAGGTATATTTTCTTATGTTTTTGTTCTATGTAGTAAATGAAATCCTCAAAATTATGAAAAGAAACGTAAAACAAAAATTTTGTTGGTTTACGTTTCCTACTAGGTAATCAAAGACCGTTTATACACATCATAAGTTTGGAATTTTCTCATGGTTAACTTTCTCCTAATCATGTTCTCTATCACTCTCCCTCAGAACATGACCCTTTGTTTTCTCCTCCATGTCCATGTTTTCCAACATGGAACCCTAGTGTGGGTTAACTCGGGTGACCTTTGTACTTCCCTTTCTTTATTTTAAAGTAATAGTTTTACTGACTCCTTTTCCGATGTGGGACTTTCAATGAAATTTCAAAACCCAATTTTAAAATTACGAGGACGCAATTTCTTAAGGGGGGAAGATTGTAACGACCCGAAATTTTTAAATAAAATTTGTTTCCCAATTTTATGTGTTATTGTTATACTCAACAAAAATGTTTTATTTGATAAACATGATTATAATTAAAATGAGATCAGTGGGTTTTGACTATTATATAACCATCGGTCAACATGACCGCTGTGAACAAAATGTTTTGATTTTTGTCTCTAAATATAAGTAATCTTGGTTAATTATTATAGAAAGAAGATTCGATGGCCTCACCTAGTAGTCTTGGACCGATCGAAGCCCATCTAACAGAGCTTGGGAAGGAGGTAGCACCACTGGGCTTTGCTCTGGATCAAATCCAAGCCGAACTTCATCATGTGAAGCTGGAACGGAATCGCCTTCGTGAGAAGTTCAAACTGATAGAAATTACTACTCGGGCAATGTTTACTGAGCCGCCCC
Source organism: Viscum album (assembly GCA_963277665.1). Taxonomy (NCBI): domain Eukaryota; kingdom Viridiplantae; phylum Streptophyta; class Magnoliopsida; order Santalales; family Viscaceae; genus Viscum; species Viscum album. The sequence goes on from OY728160.1 coordinate 450,788,490, forward strand.
AAGCTTCTATCACCCTAGCACACCTTACTCTTAGGTCCTGTGCTGGTATTATAAGGGGTTATGTAACGAGACCGTAACTACCTTGTGTAATCCTTGTTTTAAATAAAAATTGGGATTTCTTCTTATGATGAAGTTTATGAATTTTGAAATGACCGGATAAATATAGTATGCATATTTTTGATGAATTTTAGAAAAAGGATATTTTAAATATGTTTATGTAAACCCTAAATAATTAAAAATGTGTAATGATTTTCAAAAAATGGTCTTCTGCAATTATGTTCAGTACTAAATTTAGAGTCTAATAAGATCAACTTGATTTTTGATGAATAGTAAATTATGAATAGTGATTTTATGATTAGGATTAGTAATATGACCAAATGGACTAGTAATCTCACTTAAAGAAAGTTTTAAAATAATCTAGGCACCTTGATTAAGTAATGTGATTCAATAAAATAGTTAAATAACGGTTTCATTAATTATTATTCAAGTATTAGTTTTTTCGGGTGAATAGTATTTTTTAATTAAAAATAATTAGAAAATTATTTTTATAAAAATGACTTTATTTTTGAACTCAGAGCATCGATATTATGTTATGGTAATTTTTGGGGTTTTTTCTGAAAAAAATGAATTTTCGATGAATAGTGTTTTTATTTAAAAATTAAATTAAAAATATTTAGAAAATTATTTTTATAAAATGGATTTCATTTTTGAAATCAGAGCATTGATATTTGGTTAATGTGAAATTTTGGGATTTTTCTGAGAAAGTTGAATTTTCAGTGAATAGTAAAAATACAGTTTTAGGGTTTCGGTATGTTTAATGACATCATAACGGTGTCATGATGATGTCATGAGATCTTTTGAGGGTTGGTCGGCCAAGGGTGATGAATTATTGTTTTGGGGGCCCCATGTGGCCTAACTCCATGATAAATGACAAGGGAGAGCACATGGGTTTGAGAAAAGCACATGTGAGGTGTCCCTTGGCCATTAATGCCTTGTCCCCTCACTTTCCCTATAAATACCAAGCCCTCCTCTCATACATTCGACTCCCAACTCATTCCCAACGAATTTCTGGTCTCATTACCTCCCAAGGAGTCCTCCCAAGGTGCCCCCAAGCCCTCAAGGTCCCAACCTTTGAGGTTTAAGAGTTACATTTTAAGGTAAGGGATCCGACCTCTCTCTTTCTTTTCAAGTAATCTCTTTTATGTCATTTCTTTTATACTCCATGTTCTTATGTTGGAGGATGTTCTTTTATATTCATCCTACTGCCTATTTCATGTTCATATGATGAGAGACCCCCCCTTTCTCTCATCAATTCGTTTTAAGAATGTTTAAGTGGCGCCGTTAGGCTACCGAATTTTTAAGGGATTCTTTCACCTTCCTCGTTTTCAAGTTCTATTTTCATTCAAGTCTTTCATGTTCCTTTTTATTATATTGGGGTATGATATCTATATATATCATACTGGACTATTATGTTCATATGATGAGAGACCCCATTTGATCTCTTCAATTCAGTATTTTGATGTTTTAAGTGGCGTCGTTAGGCTATCGAATTTTTAAGTGGTTCTTCACCCTTCTCGTTTTGAAGTTCTACTTTCATGTCAATTATTTCAAGTTCCTTTTTGTTATATTGGGGTATGATCTCTATATATATCATACTGGACTCTTATGTTCATATGATGAGAGACCCCATTTGATCTCTTCAATTCAGTATTTTGATGTTTTAAGTGGCGCCGTTAGGCTACCGAATTTTTAAGTGGTTCTTCACCCTTCTCGTTTTGAAGTTCTACTTTCATGTCAATTATTTCAAGTTCCTTTTTGTTATATTGGGGTATGATCTCTATATATATCATACTGGACTCTTATGTTCATATGATGAGAGACCCCATTTGATCTCTTCAATTCAGTATTTTTATGTTTTAAGTGGCGCCGTTAGGCTACCAAATTTTTAAGTGGTTCTTCACCCTTCTCGTTTTGAAGTTCTACTTTCATGTCAATTATTTCAAGTTCCTTTTTGTTATATTGGGGTACGATCTCTATATATATCATACTGGACTCTTATGTTCATATGATGAGAGACCCCATTTGATCTCTTCAATTCAGTATTTTGATGTTTTAAGTGGCGCCGTTAGGCTGCCGAATTTTTAAGTGGTTCTTCACCCTTCTCGTTTTGAAGTTCTACTTTCATGTCAATTATTTCAAGTTCCTTTTTGTTATGTTGGGGAATTATCTCTATATCTATCATACTGAACTCTTATGTTCACATGATGAGAGACCCTATTTGATCTTTTCAAATCATTTTTGTTGATGTTTAAGTAACGCCGTTAGGCTGCCGAACTTTCATAAGAGAAATCTAATTTTTTTTCTTCCTTCCATGTTTTTCATTTCAAATGGTATGTCCTTTAAATTTCATTACCATGATCATGTATCCTTCTTATTCTGTCCATGTACTATTTTATGGGTCATTTATGAATGTTTGACCCATTTTACCTCTCTTTTAATGTCTTCTAAAACCTCAGAACATTGCCGTTATGCTGTAGAATTTCTGTCTCAAAATGTCTATCTCTTTTTTCTAAAGTTCTTTTATTTTATTAAGTGAATACTCAAAGCTCTTTCTTATAAAGGGGTATTCACATATATACCAAAATGTTCTATTTTAAATTCTGGGATTTACATACATGAGACCCACCTTCCTTTTCTGTGGGTTTTAAAGTGATATAAAGATCATGTCTTTAAAGCAGTTTTTAAAAAGTTATGATTATGAAATGAAACCCATTTCCTTTATGCTATATGGGTTATTTATGAAATGTTTGATGATGATATATGTGGCTCACATGATAATAAAGGCAAATTTAAGGGTGCGCCCTGATAGCGCTCCAATGCATTGGGTAATGATGTAACCACTAAAGATTACAATTTTCACGATACCTTGGTGAATAACCTTGGTAATTTTAAAATGACACCTTGGGGATGGACCTTGGTGATATGTTCATGATTGTCTATGTTAAATGATGTAGCCACATCTTCAAGTTATGAAAAAGTTTTATTTTTATTATGATATGCCTCATGATTTCATTTTCATGCCTTAAAGTTCTTTTCATGACTTTATTGATGTATCTCAAGTTCATATGTAAAATGTTTCACTTGTTTCCCTTGCTGGACCTTCTTCTCACCCTTCCTTTTGATGTATGTCCCCAGGTTATGGGATGCAGTAATGAGCCTAGGGTTAACATGAGGAGAAGCCTTTCAAGTGTTTAAGAAGAATGTTTTTTTTGTTTCATGTTTTATGTTCCTTGTTTCCAAGACACTAAACCTTAAAGATCCTCAGTTCCGTGTAATGGAATGAAAAGTTATGTTATAAAAAGACGGGATGCTATATCTAGTGCTTTTGGAAACATGGAAACATAAAGAACTAGTTCATAGGAGTCTCTCATTAAGTTATTCTTTACTAGAAACCTTCTTAGACATATCATTTCTAAAACCATTCTTAATAAAATAAGGATATGAAACATAATAAAGGGTGATTATAGATGCCCAATAAGTGTAAAAAATGGAGATATAAATGATCATATAAGAATAACATGAGCATAAAGATATTAGATAAAAACGATAAGGAGATTAACTTACAAATAGTAGACAAAATGATGAAAAAAATTAATTAATTACATAAGAAGACACACTTTGAGTCATACCGACCACATCGTTCATTACCATGCTTTCTATTTTCTTTCTTTTTCAAAATGGAAACATTGCATTATCGACGTTTATCACTTTACTTCAAGTTCCCTCCACTGCCTTTGAAGGAATGTGATAAATGCCGACAATGCAGGAGTGATAAGGTTTTGAGGGAGAATAAGTCTATGAAAGAAATTGTTTGCATGAGTAGTCAAAAATTTAATTTAGATTATGTTAATGCAGTAGAGAACATATAATATTATGAGAAAAAACATAGTATATTAAAAAAAAACATTACCTTCTCATTGAATTCTGAGTTGCATCCTCGAAGTCCAATATCTCACGAGCATAATCAGTTTTGAACAAACTTCCCTAACTCAAAAAAAGGAATACACCTGTATAAGAAAACAATTCTTATGTGAGTAATACTAAAAAAATTAAATTAAACATAAATATGAAACAATCCACTACTTCTATGGAAGTCACATCTTCATGTTATTTGTGTACATTCTTCCATCAGGTATGCTGCCCATTCGTTTCTGAGCACATCTATATCATCTCGTGAATATGAGTCTTTTTTATAGTCATAGTAGTACTAGAAAAATATAAATACATAAAGGATTAATAATGAGTTTAAATGAAATAGTAATTATCTTCAAAAATACCTCTTCAAGGATTCTAGTTTGTTCATGGAATATGATCTCTCTCATAAATTTAAAAACATAATAACCACAATCTTTTCTATTGGTTTGTTTCAAACACTGTAGAAAAATTGAGGAGAACAAGTAATTTGTTTTGATATGTGTTTGGATAGTGAAATATTATTATATATACCCTGATACTTGTCCAGTCGTAGAACTTGTCTTCTTTCTTGTCCTTAGCCCCTGGTCTCATTCCTTATTTTTCATGAAATTGATGCACCACCCTATCATAATAGAATCCTCATTAAAAGATAATATAAATTATATAACTTGATGTTTAGTTATAAAATGTTTGATGTAGTGTATTAAAAATTGAAAAATGTCATCATGTGTAGATGGATTGTTGGATATCCATGCATTGAATCTAAGAAATAAATCTTTGGAGTATCTAAATTTACCATAATGAGCACCCAATACTGCCTAAAAACACAAAAAGGAATAAGTAATGAATGAAATGAAAATATATTTTATATGATTAAATTGTAGAGTTTTACCCTTGAATTGTTGGTATTAAATAGAGTCTGTCATCTGAAATTTTTCTTTCAAATGATTTGATCAGACCTACCACTATTTCATCCTTTTTTTGTATCTATTTTTAGTTGTTCTGTAGAGGTGATGCGAGGACTAACGAGTCCAATTTTTTTCATGGGAAAATCCCTTCAATTTTTTTTTCATATATATGTCTTCCAAAAATATGTAATGTATTTAGTCATAATTAACATAGTATATCATCTTTTAGAAAATAAAATTATGAAAACATACCTCATATATATATTTACAACTGAGCCACCTAGCCAATCATAGTCGGGGATTTCACTTGCACTCTCAACATCAATGAAGTCTTGACCTTTCTCTCCATATATATTTTCTTTAAAATCAACTATGCGATTACAACCATTTTTAACTTTGTATCCACATGAACCTTCAATGATAGTAAATGTGGATATAAAAGGGTGGGGTAATAGTGATTTCAGTATATCTTTTTGATCAGTTGGTTGACCCTTTAGATGGTTTTGAGTCGGTATTTCATTTCTTCCCCTTACCTTTGTCCATCTGTAATAACATTAATCAGTTCATACATTTTTTCATTAATTATTAAAGGTTTATCTTGAAAAATAAATTAGAAATGAATACCTATTTGTCAACATGTTTTTTTACAAGATGTGATGGCCATGAGATGAATGTTCCAACAACTTTTTCGATTGTATGAATATCTTCCTCATGAATTGGAATAGGTAGCTCAATGCTCAAATCATGGGATATGCTAATCAACACTCATACATGACCTGTTAGAAGCGATTTGTTGTGCAGCATGTCGTTTTGGATATTGAACACCGTAACCCTCGCTACAAGGCAATGAGTGGGTGTTGATAGATATAAATCACGGTCATTATCACCCTATATAATATCAATACAAGAAATGTATCAATGTCTGTCTGATTCACATTTCACAGAAACATTTATTAGAACATTGATTACCTTGTATAAGACATATCTTTGAGGGGAATGACTCATCTCATAGCTGGTGGGGGTGGGGCGGGATCTCCATGCAGTGGGTGTTCTCGAGTTGCTTCTTCTCTTTGCCTCCCCCCATAAAAGTTTCTATCATATCTCTCTTCCATTGGAATTCTTCTTCAAGGGTAACTATTCTTTATCTCATCTATTTTATTAATTCACTTTGGTCATCCTCTTCCCCCCCTCAAAATATGTTTGGGCTGTCACCCCAAAACCCGCACCTCTGACACGACCATACTATTCTGGCCACTACAAGGCCACTGATAGTATGTGTTCATCTAGTATAGGTGTTACTGATTCCTGTGACTACGTCGAATAGAAAATATAAGAAAATAAGTGATCATTGTTATGTAATAAAAATTTAAAGTAAAACAAATTTTTATTATGTAATACTTACACATGTTTCCCATACTTTTTGTGTCTTTCCATCTATTAGTATCCCAACTTTATTTACACGTACCTCCTTCTATAACACATGGCATGGGATGAAAGTGGCTTTGGATTTGGAGTCATTAATCTACATATAAATAGAGAAACATAATTATGGTGTTGTTTCATATCACATAAAAGTATTACGGTAGATTTAAAATACATATCAATTTTTTTTCAAGTGAAGCACACCCTATCCTTATTTTACGATAGGGGTACGCTGGTTTTGCTACTCGTTCCTTATTTCCATCACTAAGTTGTTGTTTCATAAATAAAAAATTGTCAATCAAAGTGATGAATACATATATCATCAAACAACATATTAATATCCATAATGTACCTGAAAAGTCACATCAGCACGACGGTCAGTAAATGCATCCCACGCTTCTTAGGTTATCAGGTGTGCATAGATAAGCGGTGGGTGCATGTTTATTTTACCTTCAACATCTTTAAGATGATTTCTTGTTAGAATTGTGTGAAATCCTCTGTGAATCCTTCCAGCAAGCATCAATACATATTTCCCGTGGGAGTCATCTACTATAAATGCACTCTACAATGAATGATGAAGAATAATTCAATGTTTCATTATTTTATTTTATAGTAAAATAAAGAAATGATATCATAATGTTAGCGTAATCTCTTCCCACATCAGTGTCTTAATCCCGAGCACAACATGGTGCCATGAATCTACATCAATCGACACATGTTTCTGAGTGATGATTCCAATGTAACTACTGAACATGGTCTTGTTGGGGGTCAACATGTTATCCCCACACATTCTATCCAACCTCGTATTTGATGCCTTTGACTTTCACCTTAATTATTTTTTCTAAGACCATCAAACTACAACGTTCCTGTTTTTTCTGGGTCGTCGGTCCTTTATCACTTACCATTTCCCTAAAATCAACATCGTCAATATGTTCCTTTGGAGCGGTAGCATCAACATGTTCATTTGGTCATTGTACCCCTGCACTAGGAGCAACAACAGGTTGAGAAACCTATTATTCCTTAGGAATGGGAGCACCAACACGTGCAGATGGTCATTCCTCTACACTACGAATAGTAGTAGGTTGAGAGACCTATTGTGCCTCAGGATTGGGAGCAGCAATACATGAGGAAGTCATTATATGTAGAAGTAGTTTAACATTTAATTTAGAGTGCATAAATGCATAAAAAAATGGATAATAACATGTGGTAACATTATTTATATTATAAAAAATATATAACCTGATTATTGAGCTCTCCTTTTTTAAAGAATGAAGGGATTTGACCCCTTTATTGACTATCCGAATCCCTTCATTGTGGTCTCCTATAACATAAAAAATGTCATCTATATTGGGACTATTGTGAAATGATTGCGACGTCCCAATGAAAGGGTCACCCTCAGTTGAATTTTTATCTAACCCTTCTGTGGTTTTGGTCGATAACAAAACAATTGACCACTTTTGGTTTATAGGATCTAGAACAAAAAATACCTATATTGCCTGTGATTCCATTATAAATGGTTCATCTTTGTATCATTCCTTACTGAAGTCAACTTTCATGAATCCAAATTCATTTATTTTAACAGAACTCATGTTATCAACCCACTTGCATTGACAAATAAGCACTTGGAATGTTATATAATCCAACTCCCATATTTGTTTGATGATGCCAAAGCATGACATATTCATGTAAATTGGATTTCTTTCCTTGGTACCAGAAACATGCACCACTTCATCCATAAGTGTAACTACACTATTTTTCATGGCACTATCTTCCTCATGACCATTTTTATAGAACACATAACCATTAATTACATAACCATTGTAAGATAATACATACATACTTGTTCCTCTAGCTAGCCATCGAAGTTGTTCTGAAATTGAATCAAAATTTTCATCTGACTCCTTAAAAACATGGACCTGAAACCATCTTATAAACTGTTGATTATGTGTATTTGATATCCATCTTTCATCCCTTGATGGATTTAAATGCCTAAGAATTTCTTTGTGGATTTCAACATGTGGGGAAACTCCAAACTATTATGCAAAATGTAATGGTGGGCCTAATCTCGATCTGTAATATTGATTATGAAAATATCTCTTCTAGAAATTCCTTCACCCGTAAGACGCCCAGTGTGACAAGATTTCAGTATACCAATGCTTTCCACACCAGAAAGGTATTCAGTACAAAATTCAACGGTTTCCTCAACAATATATCAATCTAAAATACAACCCTCTAGTTGACTTTGATTTTTGATATACCCTTTCAAAATCTTCATATATCGTTCAATTGGGTACATCCATCTATAGTGTAAATGACCACATAGTCGAATCTCTATCACCATGTGAACCATCATATGAACCATCATATTAAAGAATGTTGGCGATAAGAACATTTCCAATTCAAATAATATGACAACAATTTCTCTTTCCATAGTCGACAATTTTGCTGGGTCTATAATTTTGCTGCATATAGATTTAAATAAGAAATAGAGTTTGCTTAATGTATGATGGATATTCTTGGAAAAAATACAACATAAATCTATAGGCATTAGATCTTGCATAAAAACATGGAAGTCATGTGATTTCAGACCCTTTAACTTTAAATTGATTATTGACACAATGTTCTTAATATTTTATGAATACCCCTCTGAAACCTTTACGTCATTCAAGAAGTTGGAAAACTAATATCTCTTCTACCTAGAAAGAGTGTAAGTAGCTAGAGGAAGAAAATTCTATTTCACCCTTCACTGGTTCCAACTCTTCTCATATTACCATGTCAACCATGTCTAACCTAGTCTTAATTCCATCCTTTGTTTTTCCAGGTGTATTTAGCAACGTTCCAATGACACCATCACATATATTTTTTTCAACATGAATAACATCAAGAAAATGTCTGACGTACAAACAATTCCAGTGTGGTAATTCAAAAAGAATTATCTCTTTTTTCCAACCGGTTTTTGGAAGGTTTTTAGAAAACAGTTTACCAAAAGCAATGTCCACATCTTTTACTTTCTCAAACATTTGATCACCTATTAGTGGAGACAGTGTTGTACGTTCTTCTAAACTTCCATCAAATGATGTCGTCTAAGATCAGTACTTATGCCGTTGGGGTAGAAATATGTGATTTCCTAGAAACATAGTTTTCAATGGATGTTTCAACCTAATTGACTGTATACCTTGTTCATAAATAGGAAACCCTTGAGTTACTTTAATGATATATCCTGAAAAATTTCCATAAACAGAAAAGTCATTTATCATCTTATACAACATGGCTCTCAATGTGAAATCTTTATTTTTTTAAGCATCATACAACGTAACACCTGAATCCTATAATAATTTCAAATATTCGATCAATGGATCCAAATAAACATCAATATCATTAATCAGTTGTTTTGGTCCTGATATAATCATAGATAACATGATGTATTTTAATTTCATGCATAACCATAGAGGCAAGTTATAATTTACCAACATAACCAGCCATGTACTATAAGTGCTGCTTTTAAAACTAAAAGGATTCACTCCATCTGTAGATAACGTAAGACGAAAGTTTCTTAGTTCATTTCCAAATTCAGGATACTCATGATCAATTCTATTCTATCAAGGAGATTCTACCAGGTGACATAGTTTCCCATCTTTAATTCTTGTATCTACATGCCACATCAATTTCCCTGTAATCTCCTCACTTCCATATAGGTGCCTAAACCTTAGAATGATTATAAAGTACCATAAAAATTTCTTAGGACTAGATTCATATTTCTTGTATTGAGATACGACACACTTTGGGCATTCTATAAATGATTTTTGGTTCTTGATAAATAGTATACAATCATTCAGACAGATGTGTATTCTTTTAGAGATCATACCCATTGAGCAAAGCATTCATTTGTCGTCGTATGTTTAGTTTGGGAGCTCATTATCTTCTAGGAGCATGTCATTCAAGAGAGAAAGTAGTTTCGTAAAACTGGCATCACTCCATCCATTTATTGCTTTCAAATTATACAACTTTAGTACGAGTGACAATGCTATATATTTAGTTCCACTGGCATACAATGACGTCTTTACACAACTATTTAACTTCTCAAACAATTTTGGGTAATCATGAAGTTTATCTTCAACTGTCCTTGTCATTTGCTCAATACGATCTTCATCATTATTCACATCTGTAATCACATCCTCAATACAATTTTTTTCATTTTCCACATTTGTAATCATATCAGATGATCCATAAAATGTTGTGTTATCCCAGCCACTAGCTACATTTTCCTTTTCCCTATATTTATTCTAACATTTATAACTTCGATCTATTTCATAATAGATCAAGTGTTCTTCCAACTCCTCTAAACTAATTTATCTTGAATAACAACAGTGTAAACACAGACAAAGGATTTGAGAAGGGTCATATGCATGATCTTTTTCAAACTTGATGAACTCTTTCACTCCATCTTCATACTCTTTTGTTAGACGATTAACATCCATCCATTATTTATTCTCATACATCCTATTTGATTCGGTAATATTAATATTTTATAAAATAAATACACAAGACGTTAATATAAAAATTATTTACATTACACCTTCATATAGTATAAATTATTTAAATTACACTACATGAACATCAATTCTACCATGAAAGCATTGAAATTCCAGTTACACTGTCTTGGTGCCTACTTAATACCACAAAAATCTATTTGAGAATGGAAATGAACCTTCTATTCCATTTAGCATGAAACCTTACAGTTGATATATGTAGACATCTTCCTCCAAATCTCCATGAAGAAATATAATCATGACATCCATCTGTTCTATAAATAAACCTTTAATGGAAACCAAGCCGAGAACCATATGAATTATTATATGCTTTACAATAGGAGAGAAAATCTAACTGAAATCTAATCCTTCTAATTATTGAAATAAATTTACAACTAGAGACACATTTCACCATTTCCTATCATCTACTTTCTCCTTTATATGATAAATCTAATTGTTCTATAGATCCCTCTTTCCTGGTTCCAATTCTATTATCTGTAATGTATCAAAATCGTAGAGGGAATTTGATTATTCCTTCATTTTTTACTCACACTATAATGAGTCCAATAGTTGGATTATGTTGAATCCTAAAAAAATAGAAAATCAACCTGACTTACCCACACATTCCTCATTAGGGACACTCCTATAGACTAAGAAAACCATACAGCTAGGGGAAACTAGCTAGTGCGTGAGCTAACTAGTGTAGTATACATCTGGACCTATTTCTCAATTCATAAGGTTCCCATGCATCCAAACAAGTGGAAGTGATAAACAACAAGTCAATGATCATAACATGAATAAATATAATATAAGTAGTAAATCACATGTCAACTTTAACACCCTCACAAGAAATAGACCATTTTCACATCTATGAATAAGCATCAAGCATTTCATATTAATAATCAATCGCATCCCTCTAAGGGAAAAGGCATAAATAGACATATCAAACAAGGGGACCCTAATTTAAACCATGCAGGTGATTTTGGATGCAAATTAGGTTTATGAGTTTCAATGGGGTTAAACATTAATTCACCTTTTACTAGAGTGAGGTCATGATGGATATCTTATGGGTTGGATAGAGTTAGTGACATGCACTTGTCATTTTGTTATTATCAATCTACTTGTATTCTCTATATAATGTAATGGTTTTCCTAATTATATAAAAATATAAACTTAAAAGATTATGGAAAAACTAAATTTCAGATGTCCTTTGAAAACTATTTATAAAATGACACTTAAAATCTCATTAAAAACCAACCATTTACACAAATTCCTCTTTAAAATAACACACCCTTTTTAAAATAAACCAATCAGTTCCAAAAACTCTTTCACAAATACATGCACACTTTGGAAACATTTTAAATTATTAAAAATGAAATCCATCCTTTTCATGTTAAATCAATTCCACAAATTCCAAAAATTTATTATGATTTTTCATAATTAAATCAACCACATCTCAAACATTTAAAATTAAATAAATTCCTTATTATAAGGAAATATTCACACATAGATTCAAAAATTATTTCATTTCTCAAAATCCCCTTTTAATTTCAATACCAAAAATTCCATGTAAAAATGAAAAGAGAAGAGAAACCATATTTAAAACATTTCACAACCATTAAAATATTTTTCATTCCCTCAGAAATTTGGTTTTAAAATCAACTAACTTAATAAAATCACATTTTCCATTTAAAAATATTCTTTTCCAAACAAAAAACAATATTTTAAGCACTAAACTAGGATATTATAGAAAAAATTACATGAATTGGTATATAATGAACTATTAAAGTTTAAATTATTGGGGAAAACAATATAAAAGTAAAATTTAAGGCTAGGACAAAGATATGAAATCAAGGAAAAGATTTATATAAAGAAACCTAGATGATATGAGGAATATCCAAATGGGGATGTTATAGGAATATTCAATTAATTACTTTATGGATTGAAGTAGGTTCCTCGATAATAGAACCAGAAGATTGAGGTTGCATGACCGAAGAAGGATTCACTTAAAGTAACGCATACCACTATTTCTAAAAGGTTAAAGATGAAAGATACTAGAATTTCCAATAAGATTTTGGGAATATTAATTAGGAGAGATTTGAAGGCTAGATAATTGGTGGTATCATAGAAGTAATACATCCAAAAAATAATCAATAGATTTTGAGATAACTAAAAGAGCTCAATTGTATTAGTGTTATCCTATGGAGGGATAATGGTTAGTTAGATGTCTTAGTTGTAACTGGTAGTTAATTTTTCAAATATAGAAACTAAATTCATGGAATAAATTAAAGTGGTGAAGGAGTTTATTTTGTTAAGGTGATTAATTAAGGAGATTAACATACTCTAGGAGGAGGGGATACTCTATTATGATATTCAAAGTGTGATTCACTAAAAAAAATTGGGTGTTTTATTCAAGGATGAAACACATTGGCCTCATATTAAATTTAATATAATATGTATTAGAAGAAAATTTGTTATAGTAATGAAAAAAGATAAGAAATATAACCTAGATGATACATTCATATTGTTCCATATCCATAAAATAATAGGAAAATAAGTTTTCCTTTTCTTTGCACAAAGTAAAAAGAAACCAATAATTCCTTATCTCTTTTCTTAAAACACATGATTTATAAATCATTCCTCAAAGAGGAATTACCAAGGCATTGACATTTAAAAACCAATCATTAATATTTAAATCAACTTTCATTTCAAGAAATCAGGTTATGTCAATATTTTCCATTTAAAACACTACCTTTGAAAACAAACCACATCATGGTTTAAAAATACCTTTCAAAAGAAACATTTTACAATGGCTTGTATTTAAAAAACCACTCCCTTTTTTCCTTTTTAAAACTTAACACACACACACACACCTCAAATTTGAGTAAAGAACAAGAGAAATCATAATAAATTGTAATGTAATATAAGGTCATAAAGAATGATAATAAATGGAATAAGAAAAAATAGTCAGTATCGAGAATAAACCTCAAGAAAGATCAACACCATAAAATAATCTCCATATAAGAAATAAAAAACACATGACAATAATAAAAAAATATGAATAACATAAGATACATATCATGTGGTGAAACTATAGGGACTAATGGTATGAGCACTAGACACAAAAAAGTGGAACTAATTATTGTTAGGTTAACAGTTTCACAACCTATCATTTGAATCACTCTCACTAGTCTCATTAGTGACACCCCCTAGCTAGGTTATAACATTAAACCTGGGGATACTAGACAGTGCATAAATCTAAAATAGAATAATCGACGTCCCTTGATTCCCCAATCAGTAGCCTAGGGTTCCTCATGTCATAACTAACATAGGTGTACCACTATCAAGATAATGTCAATCACATGCCAATCACATATCCCAAAGATAATAAAACAAAATAATTAGATACCTTCCATACCCAACACACCCCTTTCAATAATAATCCCCAACCTAAACTGCATAAACATGAATCACAATCCATATAACTATTAACACATACATACAAGCATAAATAAAGGATAAACTAGGGTGTAAACATCAATCAATAAATCACCTCCTTATAAGGTTACAAATAGGACTTAGCTTTTAAAATAAAGGGTTACAACTTTGGAAGCCCCTTTCAAAACCACTTTTTAAAATAAAGCATACTTCAAGGTAAATCATCACTAACACCGAGGAATAATGCCTAAAAAATATCAGGAAATCACTAAGGAATCCCATAAATCAAAATCACACGTTTTTAAAATAAGTAGACCTTTTTAAAACAAGGGACCCCCTTTATAAAAATAAGTAAAACCCTCTATAAAGCAAAAAGCTTCTTTCAAAAACAAGGGAAAACCTATTAAAATAAAGAAACCCATTTAAACAATATAACACTCCACTTTATAAATCCAAATTGTACTAAATCACCATGAACTAATAATTTTTCTTATAGAAAACCATCAATGAAATTTTATCAAACACTTGGAATGAATAAAATTCCATTTGAAATCAAAGTGCCATTGAACTAAACAATTCACCCATTTTTATCAAAGGAATTACTAAAAAAGAATGGAAATACTTTGACAATTCAAACTAGACAGTATATACATCTTTAATTTAGTTTAAGAATACATTTAAAACACCAATAATCCATGTAATTCTTTAATAAAAATAATTGGAATGAAAACACCTACCTCAGCTAGTGAACCATGTCACCTTCAACGAACGCCACCGGAACAAGCCTAAAGTGAGGTATTATAAGCCTTATAAGCCAAAAGAACCAATTATACAACAACCCTAACCATAAAAATCATCCAACCATAAGCATTAGGGTTAGAGGAGAGGAGAAAAAGGGAAAGAAACCAAAGAAAAAGGAATGGGGTACCCTTATCTTTCAATCCAGATGGAATAACACAAATAAATCACCAAGAATACACCATGGAGGGGCTCAAAATGAGGATATAATCCCTTGGGATGTGACACATATGAGGGGGAGTAAATAGAGGAAGCTTATGGGAGAAGACCCAAATAAAAAAGAACTCAAAATGAAAAAAATTCCCAAACCCGAGCAAACTGCACAATTTACCTGCAAGGTTTACCAAATCATGCGGTGACCGTGTGGTCATCACTGCCAAACCTGCCCAGACCACACAGTTTTCCCACATAGTTTACCAAATTTCACGGTTTCTATACGATTTTCACTTTCCAAAACTGCATTTTCCCCATGATTTCTACTAAACTGTTTCTCAAATCGTGCGCCTAACCATGTGACCTTATAAATGTATCAAAAAAACCCAAAATATCACCCCATGACACCCTGAACCCAAGGTAGAAATCAATAGCATATCCATAATCAATAAAATGTAATTTTTGAGTGCCACAATCCTCCACACCATGCCACTTTCTACCCCTGAAAAGTCATTGAAAAACTAAGTCAAAGGAAAATTTAAGACCATATCACTAAAAGAAAAGACCCAACTAAGGGGGAAACTTCCTGAACTTGAAACCAATAACATAGGAAATGATCATCCCACTCCTAGGAAAAACCACTCAAAATTATTTGAGATTTACTAGTCACCAAAGCACTATGAATCCTAAAAATAGACTCCTTAAAAATGAGATGTTGGGATGAACACTCCCTTATCCTTACTTGAATTCATGATCTCAAACAAAAACATATATCAAAACCCACAAGTTTTTTCCAAGTCTCGAACTAGACTAAAGGATAAAACAACACCAATACATCTGAAACATTAGAGGTCATAAGAGCTACACACAATGGAAGGTCCCAACCAAAAACATCTAGAAGAAAACACCCACAAATAAGGGAAACACACAAAGAACAATTAAATGGTCTCCACACCATTTTAAATTAATCTAAAATAGTGAAAAAATAGATTAAAATTCTCAAATGAACAATCATTACCAAGCATACATGCTTCAACCACTCTCTATGGGAAGAACAAGATCTCGTCAGCCATGGGAAACCAACCCAAAATACCATAAGAGTGCACATCCATGAGAAAAACCCAAAAGGTAACTAGACTAGATCACTAAGATAACACACTATACAAAAAAAGAGAAATTCCACAAACATGAACATGCCTTAATAAGAAAATTATATGGTTTTGACTTCAGGTCACAAACTACACAAATGGTAACTCAAGGCCAAACTTGTGGAACACCCACTCTCAGTGATCCCAAAATAAAACCTCACTCGGTAGCTCTCATGGTCTACAAAACACCCAAAATCTTATCCATGTTACCCTAGACTATACCCATTTCATCTATTAATAAAGCCTCAAACCATGGTCTCTACCATGTACAATGATAACAAGCATCACAAATCAATGAGACATGAACATCTCAAAAGATAAGAAAACAATCCAAAAGCTATTTACTCTATTATATAAAATGATACATATTTTACTAATGACACATAACAAAGTTCAACAAAAATAAATGTTACAAAAGAGAAAACTCCCAAAACCATAAAAAAACTTTTGACTCTCCTATGGAAACAATGTTGCATACAACTTCTCAGATCAACACTGGGTCCAAGACTTATTTTATTGAAATTCGTTCAACTTATAAAACCTATAGATGTGACTGGGATGACCACACTAATGACATGTACTTGGGGATATCATATAAGATTATCTAATGTGCTCAGTCTTCCAATACTAGAATCTCACTACTGTTTTCTGCTTTTCACTAGTTGGGTCACCTTCATTGACACCAGACAAGGTCAAAGCACCACTTGTCATAGGTAGCCCTTCTAATAAATCCATGATGATAACAACCTTATACACCACTTATATAAAGGTAGATAAGATAAAATGAAACAACACTAAGATTAGATCTATAATAATTCCTCTAGAAAAGAACCAAGCCTTCTTCAAATCACCAGTAGCTAACTTGGGATAGAAAGGGGATAGTCTGGTGAAACATTCAATATAGTCCTTCACCAAATTATCACCTTGATGAACACTCAATAATTACATTGCCTTTGAAATTATAACTTCCTAGGGATAAAACCACTAGATGAAAGCGGGCTTAAAATATCCCTAAGAAAATGCCTCAAACGAGTGGTCATGGATAGTGCACTTCAACCAATTCAAACCCAAACCTTCGAACAAAGGAGTGGTGCAACTCACCCTCGAGGATTTTAGACTTCCTAGAGAATAAAAGATATCTTCAACCTTAGTTATATACTCAATCTCCTCCTGGGGTCCTTGATCACCACAAAACATTTGAGGGTTCTGATTCAAAAAAATTTGTGCAACACCCCAAGATTTCATAGTACGTTATCTCATTAAAGTAATTCAATAGCTTGTGCTACATGCAACACCGAGTTCGAGCGCACCACAACTTATCAAACTAGTCATTCAAAAAGCGGTTATGAATAGTATTAACTTCATTTTGAATCTTATATACTATTATATAATTTTAACGTCCATATTATGTGTTTCTTAGACATAATATAAGAACAAATTCATTTTTTTTCAGATAAAAGAAGTATTTTTCAAAAAATGCAATTTTACCGCCTTTTAATGGAGAAACTTTTTTAAAACCAATATTTGACACTTTTATATATTAAATTTAATAAAATTAAATTCTTATTTAGAAGCGGGACATACAAATTTATTTTGGATAAATTTTTGGTACTTTTCTGATAACTTTCATATTTTGACGAATAGTGAAAAATACTATATTTTAATTGAAAACAAATTTTTTAATCGAAATAATTTATAGTGTTAAATTATGAATTTGAATGGTTTTGAAGTATAATTAGATTATATTTTTATCATTTAATACAATGTAGGTCATTATAAGTAATTTCACATTTAAATTTGACATAAACACATGTCAATCTTTTAATACTTTTTACTTTTTAAAAACCTGCTTTTTGGTTTTGACAACGGGAAATAATTTTAAATTAATAAATAAAACTTATATGTTTTGAATTTGTTAAAGTAGACTTCATTTTTGAATTTTTAATATCAAAATTATCTTAGTGTGAATTTTTGGTACATTTCTGAAAGCTTTCAATTTTGGATGAATAGTGAAAAACACCGCGTTATTATTTAAAAACCAACTTTTTATTTAAATAATTATTTATTTTATTTCAATTTATTTTAAGAAAAAATAGATATATAATACCTATATAAGATCAATGTAATTCATGGGAGTCATTTTATAATAAGTTTAGATATATAAAATTTTATTGAACTTTTTGGCGCCTTTTACCCACCTTCTAGGAGCATTTGAAAATTTGCATAAAACTTAATTTTACCGCTTCTCTGAGTTAAATTTCAAAAATTTGAGAGACATGGTTAATATCAGTAAGTAAAATGTGGTTCAATAAGATGAAAATAATTTTTGGTGAATAGTAACTTTTGACTTTTATTTACCACGGTTAAAAGTAAATAAGGCAATTAAAGGTAAAAATGATATTATAATTACCCTAACACATGTACTAATTCTATTAGATAAGTGTAATTCGACCAAAAAAACCTTAGGAATAAAATATGATCCTTCAGGTCCACTTGTATTAGATTAGGACATTTATTATTATTTTATTCAAAGAAGATTTAAAAGTGTTAAATTCAAAATTTATTAACTAAACCATTTTTAATATAGGGTTATACATAAGATAAATTCGACTATAAATATTCATTAGAAATATAAAAATATTTCCTACATAATGGTATTTTATTTATAATTTTTAGACATTAAATAATTAAATTTATTTATGACACAATGATGATGCAGTAATTACCTTATTAATGAAAGAATCAAATAAATGGTATAATAAATATTAAAATAAATATAATTTCAAAATTTTTATGACATACATGAAATTTATAGGTTAATATGACATGTTATGGTTGATTAAATGTATCTTTTTTGAAGTAATCAAGTTGTGATGACTTTCACAAAAACCAAATACTAAATAGTGCCAAAATTGACATAAATGAGTTTTTAAAACAAATATTATATTATTAAATTATATAATATTCCTAAAAATAAAGGTTAGTCCAAAAGGATTAAATAATATTATATATGTAATTAATGAACCACTTGAGGTTCTATTTTAAGTTTAGAGTAAGTTTATTAACCATATAGTGTAAGAATACAAGAAGACATGATAAACGTTAAACTATTTAACTAATAGTTAAATCTAAAAGATAAGGTTAATATGGTGACATAAACTTTTATAAAACATATTTGTTGAGTGGTTTTCGAACCATAACCACTTTATCCTACAAATAAATTATTTTGGAGCCATTATAAACCAAAAATGATTTTATTATAAAATAATATTTCAAGCTTTTCCTAAAGTGACCCTCACCCCTCTTATAAAAGGGTACTTCCCCTTCTCTTAATTTCACACCTTAAAAGCCATTTTTCTCGGCCAAAACCTACCCAAATATCCTACCAACTTTTCTTAATTCATCCTAGAGGCCTTACTTTGGTCATAAGTCCAACCTAAGGAGCTATTTTGATCAAATCAAAAGTAAGAACCCGAAGAAGAGGTAAATATTTCATCACCTCTTTCAAGTTCTTTTCTTCTCCCACTTCCTCTTTATTTGTTGTTTCCATTATAAAAAAATAACTCTAGTATATTCTATATACTGTGATATTATTATAAAAATGGTACAACTATATTCATTATTATATCCATCATATAAATGACAAAGTCACCATACGTGCGTACGTACAGATTACCGTCTCCACGTCGTGGTGCAATTTGTTATTCAAACACTTCATTATTTGGATGGGTATAATAATGATAATAACTAATGTAAATAATAAATATAACATGTTAATGATTCTGTATATATGATATACCATCCAATTATATACGATTTCACCATCAATATAATGATATTGTTGCTCGTACGTACGTACGGATTACCGTCTCCACGACGCGATGAGATTCATTTCCACATTCACCATTCAACGATGATTATAAAAATATATATTTTTAATAAGTATGAAATATATGAAATAATAATTCTACTTAACACACAAACACACACACATGTATTTAAATATATCTTATTCACTTATTTCCGTTCAATACGATATGAAAACAGAAAGAACGTTTATGCGTACGTACGGCCTACCGTCTCCATAAATGGTGTTTTCCATTTCATATATCTATCTATTATACATATTTATATTCTAAATATATATTATATATAAATCACGTGTTATATTATGTAAGTATGTAAATCATGATCTAAGTGATACAATCATGAGTAACAAGTTAAAACACGTATGATAAAGAAAGCGATTATTACCTGAAATGTTAATTTAACATGGAAATTATTATTAAATGGGTAGTATAAAGTCATAAATGAATCATGTATGATATTATAAATATTAATATGTTTATTTTATAATTTAATAACATACTACTATCTTTATACAGAAGGTTAAACATATCCTCGACTAAAGGAAAGTACAAGGTAAGGGTTAATTCCACAATCTCTTTATTATCCGAGGTTGATTTTACGTAAGTATCTACTGGGACATATTTATTATCCATGTCCATGTTTTATAAAAGTATTTTCAAAGGGATTATTTTTAAGGGACTTTTTACTAAAACATAATTTTAAATGTTGTAAAGATTTATTCTTCTAAACCTTTCTCATTAATGTCCATGTTTTCAAAATGGTTTTAAGGATTTATTTATATGAACATGAATGTTTTAAAATGATAATTACTTTAAAAAGTTTCAAAGTGGCATGTGACAATTTGATTCAAAACTATATTTAAATGAATTCCTTTATATATTATGCGACTTTTAAATGATTTCATGAAAAGGGGATATTTCTCTCAAAGATTTTTACTGATCACTTTCAACTATGTCAACATCCTTTACGGGATATTATTCTTGATCAAGGTTGATTTATTATAAAAATATTCCATATTGTATTGAAGGTTTTGTGATATGTTTGACTGTGGATGTGTTAATTTTATACCATTCATAGTTTATGGATAAAGTATTGAAATTTTGTATGCTAGTTTTAATATGAATGTTTATGTTATGTTTCACCCTTTTCATATGAGGAATGTATTGGACTTAGTAAGTGATGGGTGGAGCTTGCTATAGCTCCATGATGAATCGGTAGGTCTCATGAGACAATTAGATGTGGAATTGGCCGAGGCCTTTCCCAATTTTGATATATGGTTTTGGCCGAGGCCTAAATCATTTTTAGACATCTTGGCCGAGGCCTTGAAAAAATGTTTCAGAATGTCCGACATTATACATTCCCTCATTATGAAAATAATATTGATGGTTCATGTGGTTATTCGACTAGTAGAATACCCATGATTATGTTTTATTATGACATTATTTACTCAGCTCATATTACTGGCATAAAGTATTCATGTTTATTATTTGTAAAGGTATGTGTTTTCAATTATTCACCATGCCTAATGTTTATGTTATCTTCCACTGTATTTCTTACCCTTACTGAGCATTTGAGCTCACCCCTTTCTTATGTTTCATTTTCCCAGGATACGAAGAAGTTAGTTATGAGTGACTTGCAGGCATATCTTGGAGGCTGGGATTTTTCTAATGGAATAAATTAGTGTTTTATTTCTTTTGAAGTTGGAATATTGAACTCATGTATGTATCTTGTTTCCAAGAATACTAAATTGACCAGTCCTTCAGGACTTGATTCCTTGTAATCATGTCAATGTATTAAAATAATGCATTGACTTTGGGTAACTAGGGTTGGGGTGTTACAGTTGGTATTAGAGGAAGTTTAGTACAAACATTGGAAGCTAGATTTAGAAAAAACTCTGATTAGAGAACATTACCCTAATATAGACTTTGAGGATTAGTATAGAAGAAATTCCTAAAATTTTGGCACTATAGAGATTTTGTGAGTTTTCCAAGAAATACATCCTTGTCTGGATACGAGCAGGTAGAGGCGGCTCTGGCACAGATGTACGTAGGGGTAAAACCCAAAAACACCACTTTGAGCTAGACTCGAACGGGAATTGGTGCATGAAAACGAGCCTTGCTGTACTCTTTGTTATGACACTCCTGAGGGATATGCTTCAGATAATTCACATTTTCATTACAAGCCATTATGAAAGATTTATGAGCAAATACTTCCTAAAATAAAACATTTTATGATTATTGATTATATTCATAATCTTTTCAATTTACGTTAGGTATTTTACAAGTTTGGAATTATTCATTACGATTCATAAAACTAACCTAGTGTATTCCATTGTTTAGAAATGGCGCCCAGTAGATGGAATGAGAACTCCAACAATATGCATGATCCAAAGAGTAAGAAGGATCATATATTTCATGGTATTAAGACAACATTTATAAAGGAAATAGTCTCCCATGTATTATCATCATATGAAGAAACAGTATCATGTGTTAATAAGATAAGTAAATAATTCTCTGAGTCCTATGGCTTTGAAGAGAAGCCAGAGAAGAAAAGGAAGGTAGAGAGAAAGATGGATAAAGGGAAAAGGGGACAGAAGGATTTTCCCATATGTGATAATTGTGGAAATAATCACCTTGGTAAATTCTTGAAGGGAATGAGAGTTTGTTATAAGTGTGGAGAAAAAGGACACCAAGTACGTGATTGTAAGGGTAAGAAAAAGGTTTCAAAGGTACAATGCTTCATCAGCAAGGACTTGGGAAACTACGCGAATCAATGTACAAATCATCAGAGTATGCCCCAAATGATATTATTGGATAATTATCAAGTTATGATACTACCACAAATGAAGAGGAATGACTAGTGTTATTTTGTTGTTATTAAAGAATTATTTCATTTTAGTGTTGTATCAATGATGTACTGGTTATATTAATTATGGAAATAAATAAGTATTACATTCTAGTACTATTTTATTGAGGATTTGAGATTATATGGTACTAAGAAAAGTGAATCAACAACAAGTTAAACTTTTTGGAAAATACATGGTTGAAGGAAAGATAAACCTTAATATGGTCCTGATACTGAAGTAGTGATCTTGGAATAAGAGATAGTTGATTTAGATAAATTATATTGGATATTCTTGACTACCTTGGAACTGATTAATGGTTTTTATATACCATCATTGTTGGAGTTTACAACATTTTTAGATATAAGGAGTATATCCAGTATTCTATAAGGAATAAGGGAGCATGAATGTAATCAATAAGGTTTTATGGTAATTCCTGGTGTTACCATGTTTTAAAAGAATACATGATGAAGTTATTCATATGTTATTACGTGGAAAAAGGGATATTCATTGTGTTTACCTTCCTTATAAATTTTGGAGTGAGTTTGGACATAAGTATTTTGGATAAGTCTAAAGATTGGAATGGATAAAGTTAAATAATGGATACTATTTTTTATGGTTAAAACACTTCTTAAGATTATTTTTGGATTGTTATAAAAAGGAAAACCTGGAGGTCGGGCGACAACCCATCGCGTCCAGTAAGGTTGCGGGACTTGAACCCGCAACCGAAGGGCGAAAAGGGTGGATCACCTACCACTAGCATACATAATGTCCTAGTTTGTATAATGTAGTTTTTTTAAACAGTCTGAAAAATGAATTATAAATTAATTATTTTTGGAACCCTATATGATTAGGATAAATAGAATATTTTTGAATTCTATTATCTTTTGGAGGGAAAGATGAGTTTGTGGTAGGAATTAGTTGAAGGATGAAACTCTACTTGTCAAGTATATTTTTTCCCTCTTATTCTATGAATAAATTAATTCTTAAACTTTAGGGAAGAGATCTTAAAAACAAAATTGTGTTATCCTAATACCTTATGTTCTGTTGAATCGATGATATTTTAAATCATCATAGATTGATGGCTTTGAGGCCCTCAATTTTACACTTATTTGTGATTGATGACCTCAATCACGCCCTATAAATATTTACATTTTCCCTCCAATTATGTGTCTATAATTTCCACCAATGTTCTCCTAATCGAGATCATAATTTTGTGGTGAATTTTTCATTCCCTTTCCCTCTTATTAAGACTAAATTTTATTAACCCAATTTCTGATGTGGGTTTTCCACAAAGGTATTTTTCTATTTTTAACCTTTTATTTTCAAAGAACAATTTCAAATTGTGAGGATGAAATTTATTGAAGGAGGGGAGAATGTAACACCCCAAGATTTAATAGTATGTTATCTCATTAAAGTAATTCAATAGCTTGCACTACACGCAACATCGAGTTTGTGCGCACCACAACTTATCAAACTAGTCGTTCAAAAAGTGGTTATGAATAGTATTAACTGAATTTTTAATCTTATATACTCTATATAATTTTAACACCCATATTATGTGTTTCTTAGACATAATATAAGAAAAAATTAATTTTTTTTCAGATAAAAGAAGTATTTTTCAAAAAATGCAATTTTACCGCCTTTTAATGGGGAACCTTTTTTAAAACCAATATTTGACACTTTTATATATTCAATTTAATGAAATTAAATTCTTCTTTAGAATAGGGACATAAAAATTTAGTTTGGATAAATTTTTGGTACTTTTCTAATAACTTTCATATTTTGACGAATAGTGAAAAATGCTATATTTTAATTAAAAACAACTTTTTAAATTTGACATAAACACATGTCAATCTTTTGATACTTTATACTTTTTAAAAACCTGCCTTTTAGTTTTGACAACGGGAATTGATTTTAAATTAATAAATGAAACTTAGATGTTTTGAATTTGGTAAAATAGACTTCATTTTTGAATTTATAATATAAAAATTAGCTTAGGGTTAATTTTTGGTACTTTTCTGAAAACTTTCAATTTTTGATGAATAGTGAAAAACACTGCGTTATTATTTAAAAACTGACTTTTTATTTAAATAATTATTTATTTTATTTAAATTTATTTTAAGTAAAAATATATATATAATACCTATATAAGTTCAATGTAATTTATAGGAGTCATTTTATAATAATTTTAGATATATAAAATTTTATTGAACTTTTTACTGCCTTTTACCTACCTTGTAGGAACATTTGAAATTTTGCATAAAACTTAATTTTACCTCTTCTGTGAGTTGAATTTCAAAAATCTGAGAGATACGGTTAATATCAGTAAGTAAAATGTGGTTCAATAAGATGAAAATAATTTTTGGTGAATAGTAACTTTTAACTTTTATTTACCACGGTTAAAAGTAAATAGGGTAATTAAAGGTAAAAATGATATTATAATTACCCTAACACATATAATAATTCTATTGGATAAGTGTAATTATTCAAAAAACAACCTTAGGAATAAAATACGATCCTTTAGGTCCATTTGGATTATATTAGGACATTTATTAATATTTTATTCAAAGAAGAGTTAAAAGTGTTAAATTCAAAGTTTATTAACTAAACCATTTTTAATATAGGGTTATACACAAGATAAATTTGACTATAAATATTCATTACAAATATAAAAATATTTCCTACATAATGGTATTTTATTTATAAATTTTAGACATTAAATAATTAAATTTATTTATGACACAATGATATTGCAGTAATTACCTTATTAATGAAAGAATCAAATAAATGGTATTATAAATATTAAAATAAATATAATTTCAAAGTTTTTATGAAATCAATGAATTTTATAGGTGAATATGACATGTTAGGTTTGATTCAATGTATATTTTTTGAAGTAATCAAGTTGTGATGACTTTCAGAAAAACCAAATACTAAATAGTTCCAAAATTGACATAAATGAATTTTTAAAACAAATAGTATATTATTAAATTATATAATATTCATAAAAATATAAGGTTCAAAAAAAGGTCTCAAATAATATTATATATGTCATTAATGAACCACTTTAGGTTCTCTTGTAAGTTTAGAGTAAGTTTATTAACCATATAGTGTAAGAATACAAGAAGACACGGTAAAAGTTAAACTATTTAACTAATAGTTAAATCTAAAAGATAAGGTTAATATGGTGACCTAAACTTGTATAAAACCTATTGGTTGAGTGGTTTTATACCCATCCCCACCTTATCCTATAAATAAATTATTTTTTAGCCATTATAAACCAAAAAGGATTTTATTATAAAATAATATTTCAAGTTTTTCCTAAAGTGACCCTCACCCCTCTCATAAAAAGGCACTTCACCTTCTCTTAATTTCACACCTCCAAATCAATTTGGATCATCCAAACCATGCCCAAATATCCTCCCAACTTTCCTACCTTCATTCTAGAGGCCTTACTTTGGTCATAAAGCCAACCTAAGAAGCATTTTTGATCAAATCAAAATTAAGAACCCGAAGAAGAGGTACATATTTCATCACCTCTTTCAAATTCTTTTCATCTTCCACTTCCTCTTTATTTATTGTTTCCATTATAAAAAATAACTCAAGTATATTATATATACTGTTATGTTATTATAAAAATTTTACAACCATATTCATTATTCTATCTATCCTATAAATGACAAAGTCACCATACGTGCGTACGTACGGCTTACCATCTCCACGTCGTGGTGTAATTTGTTATTCAAACACTTCATTATTTGTATGAGTATAATAATGAGTATAACTAATGTAAATAATAAATATAACATGTTAATTATTCTTTATATATGATATAACATCCAATTACATACGATTTCACCATCAATATAATGATATTTTCTCTCGTGTGTACGTACAGATTACCGTCTCCACGACGCGATGAGATTCATTTAAACATTCACCATTCAACGATGATTATAAAAATATATATTATTAATAATTATGAAATATATGACATAATAATTCTACTGAAACCATATATACATATATATATATATGTATTTAAATATATCTTATTCACTTAGTTCCGTTCAATACAATATGAAAACGGAAACAACGTTTATGCATATTTACGGCCTACCGTCTCCATAAACGGTGTTTTCCATTTCATATATCTATCTATTATACATATTTATATTCTAAATATATATGATATATAGATCATGTGTTATATTCTGGAAGTATGTAAATCATGATCTAAGTGATACAATCAAGAGTAACAAGTTAAAACACGTACGATAAAGAAAGCGATTATTACCCGAAATGTTAATTTAACATGGAAATTATTATTAAATGGGTAGTTTAAATTCATAAATGAATCATGTATGATATCATAAATATTAATATGGTTATGGTATAATTTAATAACATACAATGGTCTTTATACATGAGGTTAAAGGTTTCATCGACTAAAGGAAAGTACAAGGTAAGTGTTAATTCCACAATCTCTTTATTATCCGAGGTTGATTTTACATAAGTGTCTACTGGGGAATATTTATTATCCATACCCATGTTTCATAAAATTATTTTAAAAGGGATTATTTTTAATGTAATTTTTACTAAAATATAATTTTAAATGTTTTAAAGATTTATTCTTCTAAACCTTTCTCATTAATGTCCATGTTTTCAAAATGGTTTTAAGGATTTATTTATATGGACATGAATGTTTTAAAATGATAATTACTTTAAAAAGTTTCAAATTGTAATGGTAAAATTTGATTCAAAACTTATTTAAACGACTTCCTTTATATATTATGTGACTTTTAAATGATTTCATGAAAAATGGATATTTCTCTCAAAGATTTTTACTGATCATTGTCAACTATGTCAACATCCTTTAAGGGGTATTATTATTGATCAAGGTTGATTTATTATACAAATCTTCCATATTGTATTGAAGGTTTTGTGATATGTTTGACTGTGGATCTGTTATTTTTATACCATTCATGGTTTATGGATAAATTATTGACATTTTGTATGCTAGTTTTAATACAAATGTTTATGTTATGTTTCAACCTTTTCATATGAAGAATGTATTGGACTTAGTAAGTGACTGGTGGAACCCGCTATAGCTCCTCGATGCATCGGTATGTCTCATGAGGCAATTTGATGTGGAATTGGCCGAGGCCTTTCCCAATTTTGATATATGGTTTTTTCTGAGGCCTAAATCATTTTTATACGTCTTGGAAGAGGCCTTGAAAAAATGTTTCAGAATGTCTGACATTATACATTCCCTCATTATGAAAATAATATTAATGGTTCATGTGGTTATTCGACTAATAGAATACCCATGATTATGTTTTATTATGGAATTATTTACTCAGATCATATTCCTTCTATAAAGTATTCATGTTTATTATTTGTAAAGGTATGTGTTTTCAATTATTAACCATGCCTAATGTTTATGTTATCTTCCACTGTATTGCTTACCCTTACTGAGCATTTGAGCTCACCCCTTTCTTATGTTTCATTTTCCCAAGATACGAAGAAGTTAGTTATGAGTGACTTGTAGGAATATCTAGGAGGCTGTGATGTTTCTAATGGAATAAATTAGTGTTGTATTTCTTTTCAAGTTGCAATGTTAAACTCATGTATGTATCTTGTTTCCAAGAATACTAAACTGATTGGTCCTTTGAGACTTGATTCCTTGTAATCATGCTAATTTATTATAATAATGCACTGACTCTGGGTAACCAGGTTCGGCGTGTTATAGTTGGTATCAAAGGAAGTTTAGTACAAACCTTGGAAGATAGATTTAGAAAAACTATGATTAGAGAACATTACCCTAAGATAGACTTTGAGGATTAATATAGAAGAACTTCCTAAAATTTTGGTACTGTAGAGATTTTGTGAGTTTTCCAAGCAATACATCCCTGTATGGATATGAGCTGGTAGAGGTGGCTCTTGAAAATATATACCTAGGGGTAAAACCCGAAAAACACCACTTTGAGCTAGACTCGAATAGAAAGTGGTGCACGACAATGGGCATTGCTATACTCTTTTTTACGACACTCCTTGGGGATATGCTTAGGATAATTCACATTTTCATTACAAGCCATTATGAAGGATTTAGGTGTAAATATTTACTCAAAGAATACATTTTATGATTATTGATTATATGCATAATCTTTTCAATTTACGTTAGGTATTTTACAAGTTTGGAATTATGCATTGCGATTCATAAAACTAACCTAGTGCATGCCATTGTTTAGAAATGACGCCTAGTGGATGGAATGAGAACTCCAGCAATACGTATGATCCAAAGAGTAAGAAGGATAATATATTTCATGGTATTAAGCCAACATTTAGAAAGGAAATAGTCTCCGATGTATTATCATTGTCACGACCTGACCCAACGGGGCTCAATCCGTGACTCCCCAAGCCCGCCTCCAATAGACCAGGGGCTGGCGACCAGTGTCGAGTAGGCTATCACACACATGGGAGACATTAGCCTAAGGTACCTATACATAAACACCCACACACACCTTAATGAAACAATGCAGATATGTATATAAAAACTGAAAAGGGAAAGCATGCATACATCTATCCCAAACTAGAGTGCAACAAAAGTACAAAGGGAAAAACAGGGCCCACCAAAGGAAAACTACAAAAGCATCCAAACTGTTCAGAAGGAGGAAGAATGCCATAAAAATAACCTGCTGGTATGCTCCTCAGTACAGCTTCAGTAAACCCCCCGGTCGGTCATGCATACTAAGCTCCGCCTAATCCGGGTCCTCCTAGAACTCCGTCAAAAGGCCTGTAGTCTGCACAAGACACAAACATGTGCGGGAAAAGCTCATGTAGGTGTGAGTATACCTAGTAGGCACCCTAAAAACCCCAAAATAAAAGGGTGAAACTGAAGGCAACAGTCAGCGCATCCTAGCCAGAGGGAACCCAAACGAGAGAGAACTCCATATCGAGACCATCCTTGGCTAAACCTGACTAGTCAGCTTAGCTCAAGTGTATGACCATACATACACCATGAACATTCACTTAGGAATATGACCATATATATACCATGATCAACCATATATACTCGATACACACACCAAGCCACAAGAGGTACCGAACTCATCACTATAAATGGTTCACAACCAGGATAACACACTCCACAAGCACTGTCATCCAAATGACACTATTACGAGAGATACACTCCATCAGGTCCCACACAAACATCCCAGATGCTCACCTGAGATATCACGCTCATTATATATCATCACTGAGAAAGTCATGCTCAAACAACAAAAACACCAAACTCCTCGGATAGGGGATCACTCCTAGGGTCCACTAGGGGATTCTAAAACCCACACCGGTATTCTAAGATCTCACAGATAGGGTATCACTACCAGGATCCGCTGGGGGATACCACAACCCGATATGGTATTCGAAAATCTCACAGATAGGGGATCACTCCCAAGATCCGTTGGGGATACCACAACCCGATCTGGTATTCAAAGATCTCACAGATAGGGGATCACTCTTAGGATTCGCTGGGGGATACCACAACCCGATCTAGCGCTCCACAAAATCACATCACTCAGATAGAGGATCGTCACCCGTCAAGGTGGTCATGACGATACCGAAACCCCATCTGGTATAACTCGCGTAGTAGGGGATCAAACCGTCAATACACCAACCCTACCAAAACCAGGCGCTGAGTAGAGGATCGTATGACCAACGAAGCCACAACCCTACTATAAACCACATGCTGAGTAGGGGATCGTATACCCAACGATGCCACAACCCTACTGAGCACGACCCAATGCGTAGGGGATCATATTCCCAAAGATGCCACAAAACCTACGAGGGTTAACCTGCTAGATAGGGGATCACCGCCCGTGGATAAGCGGTCACAACGATACCAAGAACCCGATCTAGGGTAGCGAAGCTAGAGGGTTCCGCTCTGAACCCGCCCGAGGGATTCCACAACTCTAATAGAAAAATTCATCCTATCAAGGGGATCAAAAACCTATACTAAGGTGGTAATGCCACAAGAACCCTCATAGGAATGAACCAAGGGAGTAAACTCAACCACTGCTGGTCCAAACGTCGCTAACCTGAGCATCCCACATCATCGCCACATTGCGCACCTCCTAGGCCTATACCGAGGCCACCATTGTGATCTAAAAGGAAAAACATGCAAGGTAGGATATTCATTTACCCTGAACGGACCTACAAAGGATAAGTTGTTAAAATTCGGCATATGCCTGGTAGCTGCCTCGTGAGGCCCACAAATCAACCCCAAATTTAGGATGGCATATTGCACTATTGCAATCCGCTTGAAAAAACACACAGAAACATGTGCCCAAACACTCCAAACAGATGTCAGGTGAAAAAGCGACATTTCATCGTAAAACATAAAAACTGGGCCCTGTGGGGCCCACACCCTATCTTTAGACAGAACACTAAAAGGAGCATCTCAAAAATACTGCACGAGAACTAGGATCATGCTGCCGCTGACATCGCATCCATCGGACGTCCGATTTGCGAGGTACATCCGTTGCGAGCTTTAATAATAATTTATTATTATTAAATTAAAGCATTTCGGGTCACCCGATTTTGGGTGCAGAACCCAAAAACCCAAAAACCCATCTCAAAAAGTCTTTCTTGAAGAGACGAACCCATATCCGTAGATGGCGCGTCAAACGGACGCACCGTTTATGAGTTACGTCCCTTTGAACACAAGGGGCCCAACCGGGCCGGTCCACCCCGGCCGTCCCGGTCCAGACCGCCGGCCCGCGGCCCAGCCGCGGGTCTGGCCCAGCTCAGTGCGGCCCACTGGCCGTGGTCCATCCCAGAATCACCAGACCCCTCAGGTCCGTTTTTTCCAAATAGTCCAGCCAAGCGGCTGGTCTTTGTCTGCGCGTCACCTCAGCTGGACCCGCAACACGCGGGTCCTTGTCCGCGACTCCCCCCCTGAGGTCAACACCTCAGGATCCTCCTACCAGTTGAGCATGAAAGCCGCCCAGTCTGGTCGACATTGCACCACCCGAAGCCACCACTCCGGCCTGCAGGGCGCACCATCGCGACACCGGCCGGCCTGCACCACCTCTCCGCTGACCAGCTCGGCTCCTCCCGGAGCTACCTCATCCGCGCTGGCCACACCCAACGCCGTCAACCCATTTCGAAACCCCCGACCATCTCTCACCTGAGCACCGTGCTCCCGGCCGCTCCGCATGACTCCCGAACCCTTCGGACTCCGATAGTCTGCCAGCCACCGCACGTCAGCCCTTCGAGCTCCGCCTCGGCCTACCGCGCCGCAATGAACGCCTTTGGTCGGCTCCACCATTGCGCACCCCATTCTCCGGCCACCGCTCTTTCCAGAGCCGGGACTTCTGTCGGCCACCACAACCACTCTGGCGGCCTGATTTCAAAACTGAAGGAGGATTCAGAATCCTCGAGATGAGGCCTTCGCAGTGCCAACCCCCGATCAACGATCCCAAGGAGTTTTGGCGCATCTGAAAATTCGGTCGAAGAACGACAAAGAATGCGTCGAACACGGGATTTAAAATGGGACTCGGACGGTGGCCATGTTCATTCGACCATCATATCAATTCTAAAATTATAGAATTAAAATGATGGATTTGACAAAAACTCAAGAAATCGACAAAGGAGAAGAAAATCAATAGAAAGCCTACCTCGATCTGGCCGTTCGTCGTTGGCGACGCGCCCACTGCGATCCCACTTCGATCTGCCGGAGTTCGCTCCTCAATCTGGCGAAGAACGAAAAATAATTCCGAAGAATGTTGAAGAACGTTCGAGATAGAGAGAGGTAGATATAGAGATAAGGAAAAAATGGGTTTCCCCCCTAATTCCATCACTTAAGTGGAATTTATAAACTCTCTGAAACTCTGCTGACGGGCGCAGATTCCGAAACCTCCGCGCCCGCCTATTTTATATCATGCCTAGGAAAAACACCCCATTTCAAACTAAATAGAAGTATCAAATTACCATTCTGAGGCTTCATTCGAAAGTTATTTGAAGAGAACTTCAGTGATAAAAATCACTAAGTCATTATTTCAAAATGATGATTTTTCCCCTAGGTGTCATCTCTCACAGCAGGCCTGCACCCACAACTTTTACACCCCGCATAAGGTAAACAACACACTCCAGACGCAACCATGCCCTCAGATTTCCGATCTGAGCTATAGTTTAAGAGATAACTCATTCTTGCCTTGTGCATAGTATAAAAGTACTTAATATTTTTATAAAATTTATTCCGGGAACACCAGGCCTCAGAATCGCACGCCGTCTTCGTACCTAGATCTAGAAATATTCATAGGAATATTCCAAAGTCTAATAAGGCCAAAACCTGAGTCGCTACATCCTCCCCACCTTAGAGATTTTCATCCCCAAAAATCCACTAGCACAAGGAAAGCAAGTGGACTCTCAATTGGGTCTCTCCCTCCAGCAAACTCGCTAACACACACCCCTTCACGAACGCATAAGTCAGAGGAACTCGTCCACCACACCTCAACACTATCCGTTTTGGGCGGCACTGACTTGCTCACATGGTTTTAATCATATCACAAAAAAAAGCGTCTCGGTGGGGGAATGATCCCTCTTCCTCACACATTCTAAGCACACCGAACAACACCCACACAGGGTCTTACCAACGCCCTGAACAAAACTCGAGCAAGAAATGGAAAGGAAAGAGTACCGCTAAGCAGTGTCTATCGAACTACTATAGAAAGTAGAAACTACACAAGGCGTACCTCTATCCATCCGCGGAGCCTATGGTTCAACAACCTCTAGGGAATGCAGTTGTCCTCGCCCTCGCCCTCCAGCTCCCTAAGCTCTATGTGGACCACCTGGGGGTGGTGGTGGTGGCATCTGATACCGCCTATCACCTCCCGCTGCTACACTAGCTCCGTCGCCACATCCGCCGCCCTGTGGACCTCCAAACTCAAGACGTTGTCGCTGCCAAGGCATCCTATCAACAGGCTCCCTATCAAAAGCACAATAGGTCAAATAATCTCTAGAAAGATGTCCCCGACTGTTGCAAGCGTAACACCGCCTCTTCTGCGGCTGATCAAAACTGGCCTGCGAGCCCTGTGAGTCCTGATCCTCAGATCCTCCATCCTTGGGTCGCCTCCTGAAATGTAGGACACCTCCAGACCCTTGCGCCTGACACCGGATACTAGTTTCCAACATCTCAGCTGCCACGCGACCAACACTGATGGGATGAATCTGCTTAACTAGAAAGATCTCCACCACCAAGGCTCGCTCCAGTACTCCAACATAGGTGGGTAGGCACAAGGAAACCACACCTTCCCGGATGTCCCTGCGTAGCCCCTGCTCGAAGGTTCAAGCCCTAAAGAATGGGTCTTGAACCATATACAAGGAGTAGCGTGACAGGTCTTTAAACCTCACTGAGTACTCTGACACAGTCATATTGTCCTTCCGAAGCTGAAAAAGCTCCTAGATCCGCACTGAACTTAGCGTCACCAGATAGAACTCTTATCAGAAGAGCTGCTCAAACTCTGTCCACGTGAGCGTTTCCTCGTCATGGGACTGTGTCACCAAACACCACCATCGCCCGACCAAACCATGCAGAAGGCTCTCCGCTAGGACCACCATCTGATTTGGAGGTGTCCTCACCAGGCAAAAAACTCGGGTGACTGCTTCGAGCCAGTCATCAGCTACCTGAGGGTCTGAATCACCCCATAACCTCATAGGTCACTGCCTCTAAAACTCATGTAGCACACCCAACCTGTACGCAACCTCATCCTGTACTACCGGCATAACCAGCTGCTCAACAGGTGGTGGCTCAACTGGTGAACCACCTAGAGGTCCAGCCTCAGAAATTGCGCCCTGGTCCACAACCTCTACACAGGGTGAATCATCACCACAATCCCACTACGGAACCCTCGTTGGTTGTCATCATGGAGGCATCCTGAAATACAATCAAGACACACCATAGTCAAAGAGTATATCTGGGGAGATGACTCAAGAAGAATAAGGGAAACCCAAAACCCAGTCCTATATGATGCATGTACCGTTATTCCCATGCGACTAATGTCTAAATGTCCCGAGTCAAAAGGCAGGTTATCAGGGTCTTAGTGAATGGATACATCAGCTGCCGCACCAACACTGGAGTCCCTGGTCTGAAAGACGAACTTGAAACATCTTAACACTGCCGCTATGAAACCCAAACCAAACTCACAACTAGACCAGCTACGCTCTGAGATCCCAAAGGTGGAACCTCCTATGATACCACTCTATCATGACCCAACCCAATGGGGCTTGATCCGTAACTCCCCAAGCCCGCCTCCAATAGGCCAGGGGCTGGTGACCAGCACCGAGTAGGCTATCACACACATGGGAGACATTAGCCTAAGGTACCTGTACACACACACCCACCCACACCTCCATGAAACAATGCAGATATATACATAAAAAATGAAAAGGGAAAGAATGCATACATCTATCCCAAACCAGAGTGAAACAAAAGTACAAAGGGAAAAATAGGGCCCACCAAAGGAAAACTACCGAAGCATCCAAACTGCTCAGAAGGAGGAAGAACTCTGTCAAAAGCACCTACTGGTAAGCTCCTCAGCACAGCTATAGTAAACCCCCCAGTTGGTCGCACACACTAAGCTCCGCCTGCTCCGGGTCCTCCTGGAACTCCGTCGAAATGCCTGCGGTCTGCACAAGACACAAACATGTGCGAGAAAAGCCCGTGCAAGGGTGAGTATATAAAATAACTAGTAGGCACCCCAAAAACCCTAAAATAAAAGGGAGTAACTGAAGGCAAAAATCAGCTTATCCCAGCCAGAGGGAACCCAAACGAGATATAAACTCCATCTCGAGACCATCCTTGGCTAAACACGACTAGTCAACTCAGCTCAGGTGTATGCCCATACATACACCATGAACATCCGCTCAGGAATATTCCCATACATATACCATGAGCAACCAGATATACTCGATACACACACCAAGCCACAAGAGGTACCGACCTCATCACCAGAAAAGGTTCACAACCAGGAGAACACACTCCATGAGCACTATCATCCAGATGACACTCGTCCGAGAGATACACTCCATTGGGTCCCACACAAATATCCCAGATGCTCACCTGAGAGATCACGCTCGTCGGATATCATCACTGAGAAATTCACACTGAAACAGTAAAAACACCAAAATCCTCGGATAAGGGATCACTCCTAGGGTCCGCTAGGGGATTCCATAACCCACATCGATATTCGCAGATCTCATAGATAGGGGATCACTCCCAGGATCCGCTAGGGG
This sequence comes from Viscum album, assembly GCA_963277665.1. Lineage (NCBI taxonomy): Eukaryota > Viridiplantae > Streptophyta > Magnoliopsida > Santalales > Viscaceae > Viscum > Viscum album. The sequence continues at coordinate 450,824,869 of OY728160.1, forward strand.
ATACCACAACCCGATCTGGTATTCGAAGATCTCACAGATAGGGGATCACTCCTAGGATCTGCTGGGGATACCACAACTCGATCTGGTATTCGAAGATCTCATAGATAGGGGATCACTCCCAAGATCCGCTGGGGGATACCACAACCAGATCTGGCACTCCATAGAATCACATCACTCAGATAGAGGATCGTTTCCTGTCAAGGCGGTTGTGACGATACTGAAACCCCATCTGGTATAACTCACGTAGTAAAGGATCAAACCGTTGATGCACCAACCCTATCAAAACCACGCGCTGAGTAGGGGATCATATAACCAACGATGCTGCAACCCTATTATAAACCACATGCTGAGTAGGGGATCATATACCCGACGATGCCACAACCCTACTAAGCACAACCCAATGCGTAGGGGATTATATTCCCAAAGATGCCATAAACCCTACGAGGGTTAACTTGCTACATAGGGGATCACCGTCCATGGATAAGAGTTCACAATGATACCAAGAACCTGATTTAGGGTAGCGAAGCTAGAGGATTCTGCTCCGAACCCGCTGGAGGGATGCCACAACTCTAACAGAAAAATTCATCCTATCGAGGGGATCAAAAACCTATACTAAGGTGGTAATTCCACACGAATCCTCATATACACTCAACCACTTCTGGTAAAAATGTCTCTAACCCAAGAGTTCTGCATCATCACCATATTGCGCACCTCCTAGGCCTATAACGAGGCCACCATCGTGATCTACGAGGAAAAACAAGCAAGGTAGGCTATTCATTTACCCTGAATGGACCTACAAAGCATAAGTTGTTAAAACGTGACATACGCCTAGTAGCCACCTCTTGGGGCCCATTACTCGACCCCAAATTTAGGTGGGCGGATTTCACCGTTGTAATCCTCTCGAAAAAACACACATAAATGAGTGCTTAAACACTCCAAACGGATGTTGGGTAAAAAAGTGACATTTCATCGTAAAACGTGAAAACCGGGCCCTGTGGGGCCCGCACCCTGTCTTTAGCCCGAACACAGAAAGGAGCATCTCAAAAATTCCACACGAGAACTAGGATCATGCTGCCGCTGATGGCACGTCCATCAGACATCTGATTCACGAGGTACATCCGTTGTAAGCTTTAATAATAATTTATTATTATTAAATTAAAGTGTTTTGGGTCACCCTACTTCAGGATCAGAACCCAAAAATCCCAAAACCCATCTCAAAAAGTCTTTCTCTAAGATAATAACCCATATCCAGAGACGACACATCAAACAAACGCACTGTTTAGGAGTTACGTCCCTTTGAACACAAGGGGCCCAACCGGGCCGGTCCACCCTGGCCGGCCCGGTCCAGACCGTCGGCCCGTGGCCCAGCCGCAGGTCCGACCCAGCTCATCACGACCCACTATCTATGTCCCGTCCCAGCATCACCAAACCCCTCGGGTCTGGTTCTTCCAAACAGACCAGCCAAGCGGCCGGTCTTTGTCTGCGCACCACCCCAGCAGGACCCGCAACATGCAGGTCCTTGTCTGCGGCTCCCCCCCCCCCGAGGTCAGCGCCTTGGGATCCTCCTACCGGATGAGAGAGAAAAATTCTCGGGCTGTTCGGTGATGCACCGCCCGACGCCATCTTTCCTGCTTTCAGGGTGCACCACCGCGACACCGACCGGCCTGCACCGCCTCTCCGTCGACCAGCTCGTCTCCTCCTGGAGATACCCCGTCCGCGCCGACCACAACCGACGCTACCAACCCGTTATTAACCCCCCAACCATCACTCACCTGAGCGCTATACTCTCGGCTTCTCCGCATGATGCCCGACCCCTTCAGACTCCGCTCGTCTGCCGGTCGCCGCACGCCGGCCCTCCAAGCTCTGCCTCGGCCTACCGCGCTGCACCGAACGCCTCCGATCAGCTCTACTACTACACCACCCCGATCTCCGACCACCGCCCTTGCTAGATCTGGGGATTCCATCGTCCACCACAACTGCTCCGGAGACCCGATTTCAAAACCAAAGGAGGATTCAGAATCCTCGGGATGAGGACTTCGCAACGCCTGCCCCCGATCAATGATCCCAAGGAGTTTTGGCGCATCCGAAAATTCAGTCAAAGAATGACGAAGAATGCATCGAACACATGATTTAGAATGGGACTCGGACGATGGCCGTGTTCATTCATCCATCGTCCCAATTCTAAAATTGTAGAATTAAAATGACAGATTTGAAAAGAACTCAAGAAATTGACGAAGGAGCAGAAAATCAACAGAAAGCCTACCTCAATCTACCCGTTCGTCGTTGGTGACGCGCCCGCTGTGATCCCACTTCGATCCGCCGGAGTTTTCTCCTCAATCGAGTGAAGAACAATGAAGAACGCCAAAGAATGCTGAAGAACGTTTGATAGAGAGAGGGAGAGAGAGAGATAAGGGAAAATGGGTTTCCCCCTAATTCCATCACTTAAGTGGAATTTATAAACTCTATGAAACTCTGCTGACGGGTGCGGATTCTGAAACCTCCATGCCCGCCTATTTTATACCACGCCTCGGCAAAACACCCCATTTCAAACTCAACGGAAGTCTCTGATTCCCATTCCGAGACTTCATTTGAAATTTATTCGAAGAGAACGCCAGTGATAAAAATCACTAAGTCATTATTTCAAAATGATGATTTTTCCCCTGGGTGACATCTCTCACAGCAGGCCCGCACCCGCAACTTTTACACCCCGCCTAAGGTAAATGACATGCTCTGGATGCAACCGTTCCCTTGTATTTCCGATCCGAGATACATTTTAAGAGATAACTCATTCTTTTCTCGTGCATAGTATAAAAATACTTAATATTTTTATAAAATTTATTTCGGGCACACCGGGCCTCGGAATCGCACGCCGTCTTCGCGCCTAGCTCTGGAAATATTCGTAGGAATATTAAAAAGTCTGATAGGTCCAAAAACCGAGTCGCTAAAATCATCATATGAAGAAATAGTATCATGTGTTAATAAGATAAGTAAAGAATCCTCTGAGTCCTATGGCTTTGAAGGGAAGCCAAAGAAGAAAAGGAAGGTAGAGAGAAAGATGGATAAAGGGAACAGGGGATAGAAGGATTTTCCCATATGTGATAATTGTGGAAATAATCACCTTGGTAAATTCTTGAAGGGAATGAGAGTTTGTTATAAGTGTGGAGAAAAAGGACACCAAGTACGTGATTTCAAGGGTAAGAAAAAGGTTTCAAAGGTATAATGTTTCATCTGCAAGGAGTTGGGACACTACGCGAATCAATGTCCAAATCATTAGAGTATTCTTCAAATGATGATATTGGATAATAATCAAGTTGTGATACTACCACAAATGATGAGGAATGACTAGTGTTATTACGTTGTTATTAAATAATTATTTCATTTGAGTGTTGTATCAACGATGTACTGGTTATATTAATTATGGAAATAAATAAGGATTGTACTGCAGTACTATTTGATTGAGGATTTGAGATTATATGGTACTAAGAAAAGTGACTCAACAGCAAGTTAAACTTTTTGGAAAATACATGGTTGAAGGAAAGATAAACCTTAATATGGTCCTGATACTGAAGTAGTGATTTTGGAATAAGAGATGGTTGATTTGGATAAATTATATTGGATATTCTTAACTACCTTGGAACTGATTAATGGTTTGTATATTCCATCATTATTGGAGTTTACAACATTTTTGTATATAAGGAGTATATATTCTATAAATAATAAGGGAGTATGAATGTAATAAATACGGTTTTATGGTAATTCAGGGTGTTACCATGTTTTAAAAGAATACATGATGAAGGTATTCACATGTTATTACATAGAAAAAGGGATCTTCATTGTATTTACCTTCCTTATAAATTTTGGACTGTGAGTTTGGACATAAGTATTTTGGATAAGTCTAAAGGTTGGAATGGATCAAGTTAAACAATGGATACTATTTTTTATGGTTAAAATACTTCTTAAGATTATTTTTGGATTTTTATAAAAAGGACAACCCGGAGGTCGGGCGACAACCCATCGCGTCCGGCAAGGTCGTGAGACTTGAACCCGCAACCGAAGGGAGAAAAGGGTGGATCACCTACCACTGACATACGTGATGTCCTGGTTTATATAATTTAGTTTTTTTAAATAGTCTGACAAATGAATTATAAATTCATTATTTTTGTAACCCTATACGATTAGGATAAATAAAATATTTTTGAATTCTATTATCTTTTGGAGTGAAAGATGAGTTTGTGGTAGGAATTAGTTGAAGGATGAAACTCTACTTGTAAAGTATATTTTTTCCTCTTATTCTATGAATAAATTAATTCTTAAAATTTAGGGAAGGGATATTAAAAACAAAAATGTGTTATCATAATACCTTATGTTCTATTGAACCGATGATATTTTAAATCATCATAGATTGATGGCTTTGAGGCCCTCAATTTTACACTTGTTTGTGATTTATGACCTCAATCACGCCCTATAAATATTTAAAATTTCCCTACAATTATGTGTATCTAATTTTCACCAATGTTCTCCAAATCAAGATCATAATTTGGTGGTGAATTTTTCATTCCCTTTCCCTCTTATTGAGACTAAATTTTATTAACCCAATTTCCGATGTGGGTTTTCCACAAAGGTAGTTTTCTATTTTTAAACTTTTATTTTCGAAGAAAAATTTCATATTGCGAGGAAACAATTTATTAAAGGAGGGGAGAATGTAACAACCCAATATTTCGTAGTACTTTATCTCATTAAAGTAATTCAATAGCTTGCACTACACACAACACCGAGTTCGAGCGCACCACAACTTATCAAACTAGTCGTTCAAAAAGTGGTTATGAATTGTATTAACTGCATTTTGAATCTTATATACTCTATATAATTTTAACATCCATATTATGTGTTTCTTAGACATAATATAAGAACAAATTCATTTTTTTTCAGATAAAATAAGCATTTTTCAAAAAATGCAATTTTACCACCTTTTAATGGTGAACCTTTTTTAAAACCAATATTTGAAACTTTTATATATTAAATTTAATGAAATTAAATTCTTATTTAGAATTGGGACATAAAAATTTAGTTTGTATAAATTTTTGGTACTTTTCTAATAACTTTCATATTTTGACGAATAGTGAAAAATACTATATTTTAATTGAAAACAATTTTTTTAATTAAAATAATTTATTTTGTTAAATTATGAATTTGAATGGTTTTAAAGTATAATTAGATTAAATTTTTATCATTTAATACAATATAGGTCATTATAAGTGATTTCACATTTAAATTTGACATAAACACATGTCAATCTTTTGATACTTTTTACTTTTTAAAAACCCGCTTTTTGGTTTTGACAACGGGAATTAATTTTAAATTAATAAATGAAACTTATATATTTTGAATTTGGTAAAATTGACTTTATTTTTAAATTTTTAATATCAAAATTAGCTTAGGGTGAATTTTTGGTACTTTTCTGAAAACTTTCAATTTTTGATGAATAGTGAAAAATACTGCGTTATTATTTAAAAACTGATTTTTTATTTAAATAATTATTTATTTTATTTAAATTTATTTTAAGTCAAAATAGATATATAATACCTTTATAAGTTAAATTTAATTCATTGGAGTCATTTTATAATAAGTTTAGATATATAAAATTTTATTGAACTTTTTACCGCCTTTTACCCACCTTTTAGGAGCATTTGAAAATTTGCATAAAAATTAATTTTACCACTTATGTGAGTTTAATTTCAAAAATTTGAGAGACATGGTTAATATTAGTAAGTAAAATGTGGTTCAATAAGATGAAAATAATTTTTGGTGAATAGTAACTTTTGACTTTTATTTATCGTGGTTAAAAGTAAATAGGGTAATTAAAGGTAAAAATGATATTATAATTACCTTAAAACATGTCCTAATTATATTGGATAGGTGTAATTCGACCAAAAAAAACCTTAGGAATAAAATATGATCCTTTACGTCCACTTGGATTAGATTAGGACATTTATTATTATTTTATTCAAAGAAGAGTTAAAAGTGTTAAATTCAAAGTTTATTAACTAAAACATTTTTAATATAGGGTTATACATAAGATAAATTAGACTATAAATATTAATTAGAAAGGTAAAAATATTTCATACATAATGGTATTTTATTTATAATTTTTAAACATTAAATAATTAAGTTTATTTATTACACAATGATGATGCAGTAATTACCTTATTAATGAAAGAATCAAATAAATGATATTATAAATATTAAAATAAATACAATTTCAAAGTTTTTATGAAATAAACGAATTTTATAGGTGAATATGACTTGTTATGGTTTATTAAATGTATCTTTTTCTAAGTAATCAAGTTGTGATGACTTTCAAGTAAACCAAATACTAAATAGTTCCAAAATTGACATAAATGAGTTTTTAAAACAAATATTATATTATTAAATTATATAATATTCATAAAAATATAAGGTTCATCCAAAGAGATTAAAAAATATTATATATGTCATTAATTAATCACTTTAGGTTCTCTTGGAAGTTTATAGTAAGGTTTGTAACCACATAATGTAAGAATACAAGAAGACACGGTAAAAGTTGAACTATTTAACTAATAGTTAAATCTAAAAGATAAGGTTAATATGGTGACCTAAACTTGTCTAAAACCTATTGGTTTAGTGGTTTTAGACCCATATCCACCTTATCCTATAAATAAATCATTTTTGAGCCATTAGAAATCTAAAATTATTTTATTATAAAATAATATTTCAAGATTTTCCTAAAGTGACCCTCACCCCGCTTATAAAAGGCTACTTCTCCTTCTCTTAATTTCACACCTCAAAAGACATTTTTCTCAGACAAAAACTTCCCAAATATCCTCCCAACTTTCCTTCCTTAATTCTAGAGGCCTTACTTTGGTCATAAATCCAACCTGAGGATCCCTTTTGATCAAATAAAAAGGAAAAACTCGAAGAAGAGGTTAATATTTCATCACCTCTTTCGAGTTCTTTTCTTCTTCCACTTCCACTTTCTTTGTTGTTTACATTATAAAAAACTAAATCCAGTATATTATATATACTGTGATGTTATTATAAAAATGTTACAACCATATTCATTATTCTATCCATCCTATAAATGACAAAGTAACCATACGTGCGTACGTACGTCTTACCGTCTCCACGTCGTGGTGTAATTTGTTATTCAAACACTTCATTATTTGGATGGGTATAATAATGAGTATAACTATTATAAATAATAAATATAACATTTTAATTATTATTTATATATGATATAACATCCAATTACATATGATTTCACCATCAATATAATGATATTGTCACTCGTGCATACGTACAGATTACCGTCTCCACGACGCGATGAGATTCATTTCCACATTCACCATTCAACGATGATTATAAAAATATATATATTCTTAATAAGTATGAAATATATGAAATAATAATTCTAATGAAAACATATATATATATATATATATATTTATATGTATGTATTTAAATATATTTTATTCACTTAGTTCCGTTCAATACGATATGAAAACGGAAACAGCGTTTATGCGTACGTACGGCCTACCGTCTCTGGAAATGGTGTTTTACATTTCATATATCTATATATTATACATATTTATATTCTAAATATATATGATATATAAATAATGTGTTATATTCTGGAATTATGTAAATCATGATCTAAGTGATACAATCAAGAGTAACAAGTTAAAACACGTACGATAAAGAAAGCGATTATTACCGGAAATGTTAATTTAACATGAAAATTATTATTAAATGGGTAGTATAAAGTCATAAATGAATCATGTATGATATCATAAATATTAATATTGTTATTTTATAATTTAATAACATACTACGGTCTTTATACATGAGGTCAAACGTATCCTCGACTAAAGGAAAGTACAAGGTAAGGGTTAATTCCACAATCTCTTTATTATCCGAGGTTGATTTTACGTAAGTATCTACTGGGAAATATTTATTATCCATGTCCATGTTTCATAAAAGTATTTTCAAATGGATTATTTTTAAGGGACTTTTTACTAAAACATAATTTTAAATTTTTTGAAGATTTATTCTTCTAAACCTTTCTCATTAATGTCTATGTTTTCAAAATAGTTTTAAGGATTTATTTATACGGAAATGAATGTTTTAAAATGATAATTACTTTCAAAAGTTTAAAAGTGGTATGGGACACTTTGATTAAAAACTATCTTTAAATGACTTCCTTTATATATTATGTGAATTTTAAATTACTTCATGAAAAAAGGATATTTCTGTCCAAGATTTTTACTGATCATTTTCAACTATGTCAACATCCTTTACGGGATATTATTCTTGATCAAGGTTGATTTATTATACAAATATTCCATATTTTATTGAAGGTTTTTTGATATGTTTGACTGTGGATGTGTTATTTTTATACCATTCATGGTTTATGGATAAAGTATTGACATTTCATATGCTAGTTTTAATATGAATGTTTATGTTATATTTAAACCTTTTCATATGAGTAATGTATTGGACTTAGTGAGTGATGGGTGGATCCCTCTATATCTCCTCGATGCATCGATAGGTCTCATGAGACAATTATACGTGGAATTGGCTGAGGCCTTTCCCAATTTTGATATATTGTTTTGGATGAGGCCTAAATCATTTTTAGACGTCTTAACCGAGGCCTTGACAAAATGTTTCAGAATGTACGATATTATACATTACCTCATTATGAAAATAATATTGATGGTTCATGTGGTTATTCGACTATTAGAATACCCATGATTATGTTTTATTATGACATTATTTACTCGGCTCATATTCCTGCCATAAAGTATTAATTTTTATTATTTGTAAAGGTATGTGTTTTCAATTATTCACCATGCCTAATGTTTATGTTATCTTACACTGTATTGCTTACCCTTACTGAGTGTTTGATCTCACCCCTTTCTTATGTTTCATTTTCCCAGGATATGAATAAGTTAGTTATGAGTGACTTGAAGGCATATCTAGAAGGTAAGGATGTTTCTAATGGAATAAATTAGTGTTGTATTTATTTTCAAGTTATAATTTTAAACTCATCTATGTATCTTGTTTCCAATAATACTAAACTATTCGGTCCTTCGGGACTTGATTCCTTGTAGTCATTCCAATGTATTAAAATAATGCACTGACTCTAGGTAACTAGGGTCGGAGTGTTATATCTTGTGCATGATCCACGAGCTGAGAAGAACATGGACCTTCTTCTCCATCAAGAGTCTAGTAAGAGTCATAAACTAGTAATACTACATCTATATCATTAGAATGTCTACCTAAGATATTGTTTGGTTAGAGAAATGGAAATAAGGGGAGTGGGTGAATTGCCTTTTTAAAAATTAAAGCAAATAAATAAATCGATGCTATAAAAGATAGAGTGATATAAAGAACCCATGTGGTATAATCAAATTAAAGTGTGAAATAAAAAGAAAAGGAAATTAAGAGAAAGTGTTGTGGAAATTAAAATGAAGAAAGTAAATAGATAAGGTAAACTTTGATAGCAAAGTTCAACAATGACACACAAAGGTAACCCTACGTCTCCTCCCCTCAAGAAGGTTTGAGAGGGTATATAACCCCTTGGTTTTAATGGGAACCAAGAACAAAAGAATTACCTTACTTTTAAATAGATAAAGAAAGAAACTAATAACCAAAGAAGTACCTTGAAGATCAAAGATCATTTCATTTGACGTGCACTATAATTACATGGAGTTCAAAACCACCATTTTACTAATTTTATAGCCTTAAAAAGGTGTCGGGGTCCAAGATGTTGATCCAAGACGTCAGGAGCCATGAAATAGCTTTTTTGACCATAATTAAATCTCCTTAGAAGGATCTAGAATACAACCACCTGATACCTGGTATCCATCACTGGGTAGTCAGTGAGCCTTCTAGAGTTCTAGAGGTTCTTCTTCATGCCATCGTCTAGTCGGTTTTTCCTATTGCAACTTGATTTGAAATAGGACCTTTGAACCCATTTTGAAGATGACTTAAGTTTAGTCACCTTCCTGCAATAATATCTCAAAAATAAACATAATACAATCACTAGAAATAATTTGAAATAGGTTATAACAAAATTAGAGTGTTTTTGATCATTAAAACAATTATATCACAAGGTACAACAATCTACCCCTTTTTGATGATCATAAACACTTGATATAAAAATTCAGATAAGGAAGAGGGAAAATATAAAAAGGAGTTACCAAATTTTCATGAAACCATGTCTCTCCCTTTGTGAGATTTTGAAACAAAGTTACCTCCCTTGATGAAACACCAATTGAAACTGACATTCTTTTATCTTTTTCCTCTATAAAAAACTTCCCCCCTTTGAGATTATCAAAAAGGAACTTTCAAAGAAAGATATTTAGAGAATAAGGATAATATGATAGATATCAAAGAAAATTTTAAAATAACCTTTATAAAAAATTTAACTCCCCTTTAAGAAAATAAAGTCATATTAAATCATGGGTATTTTCAAACAAACATGCTTTATAATATAAAGAGATAAAAAAATTAAGCTCAAGAATCCATATAAAAATTAACAACTAGGCTCATGATTAAGACAAGATAAGAATAGTACATGATCAAAAATCCTTTAAAAATAGTTTTTTTCAAATAAGTATTTTTGAAACATGTATAAAGATATTCAATGAATCTATAAAACATCTTTAAGGAATTAAGAATGATTTTCAATGAATTATAAGCTCATGCCATGAAATAGACAATTTAAAACATGATTTTAAGAAGAGATATTCAATATAACACACACTTTAGCATAAGATAAAATATTTATAACATACTTATATAAGAGAGAGGAGAAAAAGAAAAGGTCATTAAAAAGACTCCTTCTAAATAAATAAAAAATAAATATAAAAACTAGATACTTCCTATATTTTACAAGACCTCCAAATCCATGGATTTTACTTTTGAAAACAACCTTATTTGATTTGGATCATATTTTATTGTATAACCACCATATTATAAATCAATTAGTCCCATGGAGAAGCCCTGTAAGATGCTATTTTTTTTTGTCTTATGGTACCCTTGAGGGCCTGACAATTTCATCACAAGATTATTTGGGAATGGAAACAAATTTAGTTCCACAAAAATTAGCAAGTAAAGATTTAGGGACCTAAAATTACTTAGATTTTTGAATAATATTAGAAGAAAGATGGATAAATGTAGGCCTTCCATATCTTGTGTGTTTGTAATCACATTCATAAATAAGATTCTGATATTTATGATAATATTTGCAAAAAATTATTTTGAAAAACACCTTTAACAAAAGTAGTGATTTTTGAAGAATTTGCATTATTATTAAAAAAACAAAAACCATGGTTATTTCTTTTAACACAACTAGAAACAAAAATCATGTTAAGATTTTGTTCACCTTGGGAGAATTTAGAAAGTGATATTTTGAGATCCTTGATTTCGGTTTTGAAAACTTCAACACTAGGTTGTTTTTTGAATTTCAAAATCAAATCATTATTTTCTTTTAAAACTTGATCTTTTTCTTCAACCACTTGCTTATATTTCATTTCTTGATTTTCATATAAAGAACAAAATTGGTGAAAACAATTTTCAAGTTGATCATGAGCATATTAAAGTTATTCATAGGTAAGGGGACTTGAGGAACAAGAAGAGAAAATAGAAGAAGAATGAGAATGAGAAGAAGTGTGAGACATTGGAGTACTAACCTGGTTACCTTCCTTGAGATTTTCCATGTGGAATTTTTGAATTGAGTTTCTTGAGGTGGTTGAGTCATCACTATCACTCTATGTTAATATTTTTAGTGATTTCTTACATTTCTTCTTGTATTTTAACCCTTTTTGTATATTAGGCATTCCGGTCTTATATAACCCTTTTTGTTACATTTATAGAATGTCACAACTGGAGCTTTGATTAGATCATTATTTTCAGCACTTTAAGATGATTTATTCTTCTTTAGATGTTTGTAAATCATTTTGGCAGGTCGTTCAAGTTCTCCTTTATCATCAGTGTCATTTTTGGAAGAATCATTATCTTCTATAAATTGAAAAGTTAGGTTCATCTTGGTTTCCTTGACTTCCATTACATCTTTAGCCACTTGTAATTTTATCATTATCTCATATTTCATTATAAGTTTTTCAACCACCATATTTTTCATGTCTTTGACTTCTTGGATTGTCTTTGTAAGAGCTCGGGTTTTCTCGAACCCTTCCCTTTTCATTTTGGTATGTTTGGTGGTTCGAGAGAAATTTCATGAATTCTAGAAGTTATTTTAAAATGATTTTATAATTTATAAAGAATTTTTAAAAAGGTTTTTAAATTTATAAAAGTAATTTAAAATTTTTAAAAGTTTATTTGAGAAATTAATTGGAAATATTTAAAGTGATTCAGATATTCTAGAAGTGTTTTTGGAGTTTTGTAAACGATTTAATTAATTTTAGAAGTGTTTTGGAAATTTTAGAAATGATAATAAACACTATTCATAATTATTTATAAGTTAGTTTAATTGAAGAGTTGACATTTTCAAAGAAATATTTACCCTTATTCATGAAATTGGAGTTGCGTAAGGGTAAGTCTTATTTTTAAAAGATCGCGTAAGGATACATGCTATTTTATTTATTTTCTTAAGGGTAATCCACTTTTCCCCATCATGTGTAAAGGTATGTCCTTCTTCTGAACCATTATATAAAGGTAGAGGGAAGTCTATACTTCCTGCATAAGGGTAATCCATAGTTTTTATGTCATTTGTAAGGGTAAGTAGCACTTTTATAGAGTTTCATAAGGGTAATTCGATGATCCTATATGCTATGTAAAGGTACCTCTATAGTTTCTAAGGGTGATTTGAGTACTACATATAGGCAAGTACGAGTTTCCAAAGGTTGCATAAGGGTATCTTCCCTGTTGCATAAAGGAAATATGAATCTCATGTAAGGGTAACCACAAGATACTTACACCTATATAAGGGTAAATGCCTAGTTATGTAATGATACCAATGAATTTACAATACCTATGTAAGGGTAGTATAATAGTTTTTTAAGGGCCATTCTATATTTTCCATATTAGCATAAGGGTACCTTCCCTGCTGCGTATGGGTGCAACTGAATTTTCTCAGCTCATGTAAGGGTAATACTTCCTCGCATAAGGGTAATACAAGACCAAAATAAAGGTCATTCAAGATCCCTCAATCTTTTATAAAGGTATCCTAATGTTTAAGGGTAAAACCCTATTACCCTTATGCAGTGTGTGTGATTTGCATAGGGGTAGCAAAAACCTCCTAAAAACCCATCTTTCTTTCCAAAAACCTCTTGTAATGCATTTTCAACATTTTTAAATTCCTAAAATCATGGGATGAAATATGTTTGAGTCGTTTTTATTAAACCAAATATTTATGAAGGTTTTAAATGCTTTTCATTGAATATTTGAGTTATACTAAATTAAATTGGGGATTCTGAAAGCTCTGGTATTTCTATATTCCAAAAACACGATATGTTGTTATTTTAAAAATACCTGAACCTCCCCGTCTCGATTTCCTTCAAGTTATCTTAAGTCCATATGACCAGAACTCTTCCTTGGAGTCTTGAGATCCTTTTTAATCAATTCTAAGCCACCTTTAGTCTTGTATTCAAGATCTAAGAAGGCCTGGTTTCCCCTCTCTCTCCCCCTCACTTTTGGGTATGACATGAAAGATCCTTGTTTTCCAGATAGGGGATCTCAAGGCTTATCTCCTATATTATTCAATTAATATGATTGAATAAAATGGTTGTGTTTTCCTTCCAATTATGATATTGTGATTCTTTTGGGTGATTTGGTTTATGGGAAATGGAAGTAATAAAAGGAACACCATAAGGAAAGTAAGAAATTAATTTTGAGAATGAACTAGGTAAGAAGAAAAATTGAATGGGTAAAGAGGGGTGTTATTTATGCCTTATGTTTTTCATGTTATTGCCATTATTGAACCCCTATGATTCGTGTTTCATGTTGTAATTACTGAAATGATGAGTTTTGTTAATGTTTAATGATATTTTCAATGAAAATTGGAATCCCAAAATGAATAATCATTTAAATAAGGCAACTGAGATGGGAAAATTCAAGAATGTGAAATATAAACTACATTGTTGTAACTATTAGTGACTTATAATGTCATTGTTGATATATGATTTATGAAAAATGGGGTGTGGTGATGTTTATGTTTATTATAACTTACCTGAATTTTGGCTAAAACTGGTTTGTGAAATGGCAATGGATTTTTGAATGAGAAACCAACAAGGGAAGTGGATTGTGGATGAATGGTTAATGATAGTAATGAATGGTTATGGATTGAATAAACATGATAAATAATGAATGGATGAATATGGAATGGGATATGAAATAATAACTAGTTGGGAATGGATAAATGAAGAAATGAAAAATTAAATATGGTTGGGAACTGGTGATTGATGGGAAAATGGAATCAAATAGTTGAGGAGACTTATTGTATTTAACCCATATATTATGAGTTTTGGTTGTGATGTTATTATTTCCTTGTGTCAATTGATTTATGAGTATTATAGTTGGAAATTTTGGAAGTGGTGTGGAAGGAGGAAAGATATCCTAGAATGTTTCTTGGTCTATAATAGCTCCCGGTGGTTACAAATCTTTTAAGGCCTATAATGGATAATGGTGGTTCCAAGTGCTATAATAGATTACAATGGTTACATATTCTCATGGGCCATAAGGGATCAAGTTTTGTATATACACCCTGGTTGTGATGACCAAAAGTTATAAGTACACTAGTAGCGATGCCAATGAGAGGATGTGGTGGTCATAATGGGGGTCATGCATGGTAAGGGAGGGCATGAGGTTTATTTTATACATGTTCATGATACCCTACTATTGATAATATAATGAAGTTTATATGGTAATAGTGATGTATTTGTGTGTTGTCTTGGAAGTTTCCTGGTAATTATGGAATTCTTGAAAAGTGGTGAGTTCTAATTAAATGAAATTGGGCTGGACTGAATGGTTTGGGGTTGAAAATAAATGAATGTTATGATGATGTTTAATTTGAATAAGGAAATATGATTAATTAATATGGAAATGGTTGGTATTTGATGTTGTTAAATTAGAACTATGAAATTGGGCTTGTGCAGATTGTGTATGAAAGTTGCATGGTGTGATGCATTAATTGTGGATAAGTTGGATCACAGTGATGCAATTGTGGATGTATGGAATGATGGTTTGTGATATGTTGATAGAGTTAACTCATACCCATGTACTTGCACTTACGAGTGGGTGATCCTACTATCTTTTTACCAGTTTGAGTGAGAGAACCCCTGGGTGATAGGTTGGAGCCAAGATGGGTATATTTTGGGCCCATAGGAGGAAATGTTGGGGTGATGATTATGGAATGGTGGTTTGGTTTGGTTATTAAGGGTAGTTTTGGTTGTATATGTGGTGGAGGGATTAAAATAGAATGGTGGCTATAGATTTATTTATGTTACTTTTTTATTTCTAATATTGTGGCATTTGGTTTATTCCTATGCCTTCCTTGCTTATTGCTGATGATTATGTTTGACGGTTTTCTTATTTGGTTTCACTCCTACTTATTCCTATATGTTTATTGCACATAAATATTGATCTTTTTAGAGGGACTATCCTACTGAGTAATCCCAAGTGCTCACCCCACCATAATTTTCTAGTGTTTATAGGTTAGATCACTAGAGATGAGGTTTCTATTCAAGCAGCTTGTATGGAGTTGGTTATTGTCTTGGAGTTTAAAGTTTCTTTTGTTTATATTCGTATGAAATTATGTGAATTGCGTGACATTGTAGGTTTTAACCTTTAATTTATTATGGAGTAGTTTTGTGGTTAATATCGTATCTCTCGATCCTACTTATCTATTTAGGGTAATGCCTTACATATGTGATATTTTTACACCCTTAGTGTTTGCCTCCAACTTGGGGCCTACTGAAGGTAGGAATCGAGGGTCATTATCTCCCTTACTTCATTTCTATCCCAATAGGTGTACCTTTAAAGAGAGGAAGTCATGACATTCATTACTTTGGGATCCCATGAACTAGGTAAAACCCATAATATTTTCTTCACGAGTGTTTTTATAGAAAATTCATCATTGAGAGATTTTATACCATTTAAAATATTAGTGAAATGAGTAAACATGATAGTAATAGATTCATTTTCATGCATAGAGAAACTTTTTAAATATTGAAAATACATATCTAATCTATTTTCCTCAACTTTATTCGTTCCATTGGGTGTGATTTCAAGTGATTTCCAAATTTCATTGGAAGTTTTACAAGTTGATATTCTATTGAATTCATTTTGATCTAAAGTGAAATGTAATATATTAATAGCTTTTTTATTAAGTTCAAAATTCTTAATATCTTCAAGAGTGTAATGTGCTGACCTAGGTGCCACATATTAGTGCCCCAATATGGTCGATTATGTGACCTCAATCATGCCTCCCCATACACCATAGGCTACTAACTAGTAGTGAAGGTATAATATATCAATATGGGGAGACTATAACCTCTTTATCAAAGTAACACAAAAATAGAAATAACCAAACAATAACCAATAGACAATAACCAACAACTATAATAATACAATAATCAGAACAAACCAGTATCACATGATGAATCAAAACTGGAAACAATATCTATAACTAAACAGTAAATATTTCATGCCAAATAAGTGTCAAGATTCAAAATGCAAACCCAAAATAAAGACACTCACAACTCCCCCAAGCAGGTCTCGATACCAAGTCTGGTTCCCTCATCCATGCTACATCCCAACTCAGCCATCTAACATAGGTCCCTTGTCATTATCCTATCATGAAAACATGAATTTTATTATGGTACTAATCAGGAATCCTAAATAGGGTGTGAGTACAACTCAGTAGGCCACCACCAACGATGTCTAAAACAATATCCAACCAATAATAGTTTATGTATCTGTATAAAGAATAAAGTATAATGCATAAAGTAAATAATTATCACATTTCATTATTCTTTAATTAACCACATCAATCCCCAAGTTCACGAAGACATCCATACTATCAATACCTTCTTCAGCCCATGTTGGAGTCTGAACTATCCCCAAGGGATATCATATATCACAATACCATGGTTATTACTTATCATTTCATTTCAAATCATATCACAACCAATTAAAACCATAGTCTAATGCTAATATCATGGGCATAAAACATTGTGTCTAACACCCTATGGGTATTTGGAGCCTCTGCCCTTATCCTATACCTCAATGTCACATGGGTATTTGGAGACTTAGTCCATGTCCCACACTCAATATCTTTAATGGGTATTTGGAGCCTCATCCCTTATCCCACACCTCAATGTCACATATGGGTATTTGGAGGCTCAGTCCCTATCCCACACTTACAAACACATATGGGTATTTGGAGCCCCAGTCCCCATCCCAAACTCATGAAAACATATGGGTATTTGGATCCCCAATCCTTGTCCCACACTCACTAACATATATGGGTATTTGGAGCCTCAGTCCCTATCCCACACCTCTATATCACATATATCACAAACATCACAATATCACACAATTCAAAATTTCTATATACATTAAGGTTATGAAGAATTAAACTTCTTATCAAACATTCACATTAAAGTATACCTTTTCAGTTTATCACTAAAATCACAATTCTTCATTTAAATCATAAGGAATAATATGATCAATTCATCATTAAAACACTTTTTAACATTTAATCAAATAACCCACTAACCCTTTAAGGTTAGGCCAAACATCCATTTATTTCCATTATCAATTAAATCCATATCTCAACAATTAACAAATTACACAATTCCATTTAATTGAATAATTCCACAATACCAATATCCCATCAATTCTATAATCACATCATTCCATTAATTTATCAACCAATTAATTAATCCAAACCAACAAATTCCAATATTCCCCAATTCAAATCCATTTATTATCACATGGAAATTTAATTAATCAATTCCATGATTCCATAAATTAATCAATCACTTAATCAATTAAATTCAAGATTAAATTGAAAAAAGACAATTGAATTTACACAATAAATACATGTAATTGGAATTCAAGACCATGGGAATTGAATTTAGACTACCTACCTCAAGATCGTTGACGAACACTCACTAACAGAAATCCTTAAATTGAAGTGGAACGACCAAGATCATGATGAAGAATGAGATCTAAATACAAAAACTAGATCCAAGATCAAATGGATTTAGATCTATCATAAACTAGATCTAATCCCTTTTCAATGGATAATGAAACACACCTCTTCATCTAATAAGAGAAAAGGGAGAGAGAGGAAACCACATGATATGAGAATCTCTTATTGGGATAGGTGCATATTCTTCAATCCGAACTTCAATTTATCAAGAACGGTGTTTGAGAGCCCTATAAATCTATCCAGGATCCTCCAAGGTTTAAGGAAAAAGTGTTAGGTCAAGATAGGTCTAATTGGGGGTTTGGGATTTTAAAATAATATTTTCAGAGAAAAAATTTCCCTACACATGGTTTTCCAAACTGTGAACCCCAACAGTGTGCCTTTCCTATAGGGGTGCATGGTTACTTCTAAGAGGGTGAACAATTTGAAAAATAGTTCAATCCCTCTTTATCTAGGGTTTCATGGTTTTTAGGGGGTAGGACGCATGGTTTGGGAAAATTGTGAATTGCCCAAAACCCCTCCGAAAACTTCTAAATTTCACCCAAACTCACCCAAGATAAAACTCTCACAAGATATAATCAAAACAAGGCAAAAGAATACCTAAAAAAAATCTCAATACATCTTCACTAAAAGGTTAGGATCTTATAATATTTTCACCTTATAATAGTTTTTCCTTGATATGTACTCCCAAGCATTTCTAAGTTTTCGAGTCAAAAAGATCAGGTCATTGAGCCCACATATCCACTTCTCTCTTCTTGTTTCCTCTTGAACACTCCATTGTTGCCATAATACATGAACTATCGATACAGTCTTTCCCCAGAACACTTTCTCACTATGATCCAACACACATATTAGATTCTCCTCAAATGATGCATCAGTCTTAATCTCAACATCATCCCTATTGCTCATATGATAAGGTTCGGGGTGATACCGTCAAATTTATGACACATGAAAAACTTTATGAATAACACTAACTTTTTGGAAGATCCAATCAGTACGCTACCAGCCTTATTTTCCCCACAACCTCAAAAGGTCCAACAAACCTAGGCATCAACTTGCCCTATCTTGCAACCCTATGATGACCCAGTCTAGGAAACATCTGAAGGAACATACGATCACCCACTGTAAAGTCAATGGGTCATCGAAGTCTATTAGTATACGAATTATATCTACTATAAGACATATCCATAAATTTCCAAATCAATTGAACCTACTCCAACATCTCATGTATGAAATTCAGTCCTAACAACTCTGACTCACCTGCCACTATCCATCATAGAGGTGATCTGCATGACCTATCGTAAAGAGCCTCGTACAGTGTCATCTGAATAGTTTACTAATAAATATTATTATAGGTGAAGTTAAAAAGTGATAGGTTCTTCTAACAAGAACCACCAAAGTTTAGAACACACACTCATAGAATATCCTCAAGCACCTGAATAGTATGTTCTAACTTCCCATCTTTCTGTGGGTGGAATGCCGTACTCAATAAAACTTATATACTAAGTGCCTTTTGAAAGCCCTGCCAGAAGCGTGAAGTAAAACCTGATTCACAGTATGATACAATACTCCATGGAACCCCATGTAGATGGACTACCTCTTGAATGTACAAATATTCCAACTGATCCACTAAGAAAGTCTCTTGTATAAGCAAGAAATACGTTACTTTCATCAGTCGGTCCACAACCACCCAAATAGTTCCATTCTTCTATGGTGTCCTCAGGAGACCTACCAGAAATTCCATATTAAAATAATCCCAATTCCATTACGGAATGGGAAATAGATGTAGTAAACCACCAGGTCATTGATGCTCATCCTTCACTTGTTGATAGGTGTAACATCATGTCACGAACCCTACAATCTTCCTTTTCATGCCCAACCACCAATACTTCTGCTGTAGGTCATGGTTCATTTTGGTCAAACCTAGATGTACCACCTAGTTAGAGGTATGAAATTCACACATTAGCTCCTCCCACATACTCATAGGTACAAAAACCCAATACCCAACATAGATGATCTCCTACTCAATTATAGTTCAATCAGAAGGTAAATCCCCACCTTCAAGACCTTCCCTCAAGGAAAAACACTCAGGATCCTCATAATTCCTCTCTATGATCTGACTCAAAAGTGTAGAATACACTAAAACTAATATTATAGTCATATGATCATGGCCCTCCTGAACTAGAACATGCATCTCAGTTAGCAAATTCATCATCTTCCACTCAAAACTAGACTCTTGAACTGCTTGAGTCTGAGTTTTCCTACTTAGAGCATCAGTAAATATGTTTCCCTTCTAGTGTGTATATGCTAGCTCAAAATCAAAAGAATTTATATACTCAACCCACCTCCGCTATAGAAGATTCAAATCCCATTGTGAAAAGATATACTTCAAGATCTTGTAATTGGTAAACAGTAAACTATTCTACCAACATATAATGCCACCAACACTTCAAAGCACAAACCACCACAGTTAATTAAAGGTCATGAGTAAGGAATTTCTATTCATGTGGACTCAACTAATGAGACCCATACACCACAAATCGATCTCTCTATATCAAACTGCTCCAAGCCCGATCCCAGAAGTGTCATAGAACACCGTATACTCCTCCCCTGGATCGGGTAGGATCAAGATTGGTGTCATAGTCAAGAACTTATTCAACTCTTGTAAGGCATTATCTCATGCTACATACCATAAAAACTTCATCCCCTTCTTGTTAAATTCCAAAAAAACTTCTTTGAATCATAAAAAGTCTTGGATGAACCTCCGATAATATCCCGATATCCTCAGAAAACTATGAATATCAAAGACATTGTTGGGATGCTCACATGAAACAACTGCCTATACCTTATCTAGGTCTACCAACACACCTTCCTCTGAGATGATGTTACCTAAGAAATTTACATGATTAATCTATAAATAAAACTTAGATAACTTGGCATATAGCCTATTATCTCTCAGTTTACTCAGGATGATGTCAAGATGTTGGGTATGATCGCCATGAGTCTTTAAGTACACCAAGATGTCATCCACAACCACAACCACAAACTGATCTAGGCATGGGTGTAAGATTCAATTCATCAAGTCTATAAAAACTGCTAGAGAATTCATTAACCCAAACAACATCACGATAAACTCATATATTTCATACCTTCTTCTGAAAGTAGTCCGAGGTATTTTAGAAGGCCAGAATCTCAACTGACGATACCCCGATCTCAATTATATCTCGGAGAAAACACAATCTTCTCTTAACTAGTCAAATAAACCATCAATGTGTAAAATAGGATAACGGTTCTTCACATCCATCTGGTTCAACTTCTGATAATCAACACATAAGCACAAATTTTCATCATCATTTTTAGAAAACAAGATTGGGGAACCCCAAGGAAATTTACTTGAATAGATAAACCCCTTATACATCATCTCTTATAGCTGATTATTGAGATCTTGGAGATTTTTTGGTGCCATTCTGTATGGTGGAATAAAAATTGGATTAACCCCCGACATAAGCTCAATCATAAACTACACATCTCTCTCAGGTGGAAGCCCTAATAAGTCCTCAAGAAAGATGTCCTAGAACTAGTACACTATGGGTAGAAAGATATCCTATTTCACAACCCCATCATCTAGTAATAGACTAGAAACCTGGGTGGTGAGCTCCCCCAGTTGCTGGTGAATTGGTCCTGCATGACCCACCTAGACATACCACTCTCCTTGGTGAATAAAATTTTCACCCTCAAGAGACGTAAACATTACTCTCTTATGGTAATAATCTATGTGGGCTCAATATGACACTAACTAGTCCATACCCATAATTAGGTAAAATCTTGGCATGTCAAGGATGTAAATATCCCATAGAAAATGATACTCCCCATCCTCAAGAGACCACCCCTTACATAAACAAATGTCCCTAGACCATACTCCCAATGGTGCATCGATCATCATCACCCCACTCACAAACTCCACTTTCAAATTCAACCCATTCACAAGTTATACAGATATAAAGGAATGAGAGACACCAATATCAAATAAAAAAATATATAGTATAGAATCTACAAGAATAGTACCTCTAACTATTGATGATCTAACCTCGCTATCCACAAGTGTAGGCTGAATGACATGCAACTATCCTATCCCTCTTCACTGTAATGCAGTTTGAGTCCCTTGAGATACACCACCCTACTAATATGGATGCTCTTTCCTAGGAGCACCAATTCTACTACCTCTACCACCATGACCAATAGAATTCCAACTGCTAGAATGATACGGTGTATAAGAACCCCTTCCTACACTCTGGTTTTTTCTAGCTGATCCATCACTACCCATCTATTGTGGGTTCCTATAGAACCACTTTAGATGTCCCATACTTCCATAAGATTGACACTAAACTGGTGGTCAAGGACAATGTCTATGAAAGTGTCATGATCTACCACACTGGTGATAAAGTACTCTGGTAAGATCCCAAGTTACTGATCCCCCCTTTCCACTCTTATTTCCACTACTTTGGTCAAAATTATAATAGTGATGCTTCCTACAATTAGAATACATACCTCCTGATCATCTAGTAGAAACCACCTATCCTCCACTGGAAGCCTCCTTCAGGTTCCCCTCAGATACGAGAGCTTGATCCACCACCTTAGAAAAATTATTTAACTGAAAGGTGTTAACCTAAGACTTAATATCACATTTAATTTTATCCTAAAAATGCCTTACCATAGCTGTATCATCCCCTAACAGCACTGGAGTAAAGTAATGCAAGTCAGTAAAGTGACTAGTATAGTCCATCACAGACATACTCCCCTGGGTCAATTGCAAGAACTCAATTTCCATATCCTATCTCAGTGTCTCTAGATAAAAGTGCTCTAGGAAATTCTCTTGTAAGTCCTTCCATACCATACCATAAGTCTTCCCAGTCAGATATTGAACATCCCACCAATAATTTTCTAATCCTCATAGAATATTAGCATCCAACTTGACCCTATTCTAAGTAGGAGTCTCTAAATGGTCAAGTATAGTCTGGATGAACTCAATCCAAAACTATTTTTCCTCAAGTCCATCCTCTCTAGTGAAAGTCATAGGGTTTTGTAACTAAAACTCCCATGTCAAGTTAGACATACACTTAATGACATGCTTTGGGTATCTCTCCATAAAATGTATGAAGCGGGCAAAGTTATCATGGAACTAATCTCCGTCTCATTCACCTGGCACTATCAGTGCCTCAGGTTCCACTGTTGGAGGATCATTTCCAACTATATACTCCTGTCATCCTATCAAAAAACATCATCATGGAGGAATATCTCTATAATTACAAAAACACACCTTAGGAAACATTTCACAACATTAACATAGTTAATAAGATAGATTCACATAAATCTATAACAATTCATCCCCCCCTTTTTGCTACAAAGTCAAAACTAAGGCACTATCACTACCCTTAACCATCCTACAACTAGGTCATGGTTAACAAGGGTAAACACATTATCATTTTACAATTTTTCATTATACACCAAATTATTAAAAATTTTCATCATTTTACCACTTTCAATTTCATATCAGGTACCATATTCAATTCAATTACACAAGAAAGTAAAAAAATTCAATTTCAACAAATTACCCAAAATCTCCTTTTCCATGCATGCCTAAAAATGATGCATACCACAATAATTTATGAGTGACTAAAATGATACATGAATACTAAACTCTCATACCACATCATACCATGAGTAAAATCTCATAAAAAATAATCACATCACACAACAAGTGCATCACCCAAGGTGAAATAACATCCAACTATAATAGAAAACACCAATAACAACAATCCCACCATGGGTACTTGGGTTTTTCCCCATAAATAGGTTAACAACTCCCATGCATGAGCTCATGTCCAAGGCCTGACTCTTCCTAGTATCTTGTATACCCTTCCCAAATATTAAGACAAAAGAAAATAAAAGAAAAGAAAACCCCTTTGAAACCACTTTGTAACATCCTGACCCGAGTGCCACATACTGGTGCCCTGATATGATCGGTTATGTGACCTCAAGCGTGCCTCCCTGTACACTAGAGGCTTATAACTAGCAGTGAGGTTCTAATATATCAACATGGGGAGACTATACACTCTTTATAAAAGTAGAACAATGATGAAAATAACCAATAAATAACCAATAGATAACAACCAACAACCATAGTAATACAATAACCATAAAAAACCACTATCACATGTTGAACAAAAATTGGAAATAATATCCATAACTAAATAGTAGATATGTCATGAAAAATAAGTGTCAAGTGTCAAAATTCAAACCCAAAATAAAGAAACTGACAACTCCCCCAAGTGGGTTCTGACACCAAGTCTAGTTCCCTTAGCCATGCTCCATCCCAACTCAGCCATCTGACATAGGGCCCTTGAGCTTATCTTATTCCGAAAACATGAATTCTATTCGGGTACTAATTAAGCATCCCAAATAGGATGTGAGTACAACTCAGTTTTCCACCACCAATGGCATCTAAAACAATATCCATTCAATAATAGTGTATAAATTTGTATAAAGAATAAAGTACAATGCATAAAGTAAATAGTTATCACATTTTATTATTCTTTAATTAACCACATAAATCACCGGGTACATGAAGACACCCATACTATCAATACCTACTTTGTCCCATTCTGAATTTTGAACTATCCCAAAGGGATATCACATATCACAATACCATGGTTATCATTTATCATTTCATTTAAAATCATATCATGACCAATTGTAACCATAGTCAAATACCAATCTCATGGGTGTAGAACGTCATGTCTAACACCCCATGGGTATTTAGAGCCTCTGTCCCTATCCCACACCTCAATGTCACATGGTTATTTGGAGCCTCAGTCCATGTCCCACACTCAATATCACAAATGGGTATTTGGATCCTTGGTCTCTATCCCACACCTCAACGTCACATATGGGTATTTAGAGCCCTAGTCCCCATCCCAAACTCACGAACACATATGGGTATTTGGATCCCCAATCCTTTTCCCACACTCAATAACATATATGGGTATTTGGATACTCAGTCCCTGTCCCACACCTCCATATCACATATATCAAAAACATCATAATACCACACAATTCACAATTTCCATATACATCAAGGTTATGCATCATTAACCTTCTTATCAAACATTCTTATTAAAGTGTACCTTTTCAATTTATCACTACAATCATAATTCTTCATTTCAATCACAAGGAATAATATGAACAATTCATCATTAAACCATTTTCAACATTTAATCAAATAGCCCACTAACCCTTTAAGGTTAGGCCAAACATCCCTTTATTTACATTATCAATTAAATATATATCTCAAAAATTAACCAATTACAGAATCCCATTTAATTGACTAATTAAAAAATCCCAATATCCCATCAATTTCATAATCACATTATCCAATTAATTAATTAACCAATTAATTAATCTAAATCAACCAATTCCAATATGCCCCAATTCAACCCCATTCATTATCAAATGTCAATTAAATTAATCAATTCCATAAATTAATTAATAATTTAATAAATTAAATTCAATACTCAATTTCCAAACATTCCAAATTAATTTCTATAATACATATATGCAATTGGAATTCAAGACTACAAGAATTGAATTCAGACCACCTACCTCAATATTCTTGAAATATGCTCGCCTATGGAAATCCCCAAATTGAATTGGAATGACCAAGATCATGAAAAAGAGCGATCTCTAGATCTAAAACCTAGATCCAAGATCAAATAGAGTTAGATATATCATAAAATAAATATAATACCTTTCTAACAGATAAAGAAACACTCCTATTTATCTGGAAAGAGAGATAGGAGAGAGAGAGGAAATCACATCGGATGAGAATCTCTTACTGGGAGAGGTAAAAATTCATTAATTTGGCCTTCGATTAATCAAGAATGGTGTGTGGAGCACTAAGAATTCATTCAGGAGCCTCCAAGGTCGAAGAAAAAAGTGTTAGGCTAAGATGGTTTGAATTTGGGTTAAAGTCATGGGGTTCAAGATTTTAAAATAATATTTTTGGAGAAAAAATTCCCGTAAGCACGGTTTCTTGGGAAGGGGTGCACTATTTTACAATTTGTGTGCTTCTACTTTGGGGGTGCACAATTAATCCTAAGAGGGTGAAAGATTTGAAAAATTGTGCACCAACCGTGCAATCCCTCTCTGTGTGGGGTTTCACATTTTGTTAGGGTAGGGCACAAGGTTTGGGAAAACCATGTTTCAACCGTGCACTACCCAAAACCCCTCCAAAACTTCCAAATTTAACCTAAATTCATCCAAGATATGTAAGAACCCAGTTTCTCACTAAGGTATGGATCCTTTAAATTTTAGTTTAAATTTTTACTTTGGACCTAATATGGATGCCTAAGGGGTTAGAAAAGGTCATAGGGGTGTCCTGGAAAATTTTGGATCCCGAAACCCATCTTTTTGGGAAAAAAAGGCTTGACGCACAGTTTAGAGTAAACCATGCGGAATGTGTTTTTTTGGATAGAGCCACCTCACACGGTTGGTTCATAGTCGTGTGGCCTAACCGTGTGAGCACTCCTTTTTCCCAGGTACCCATGCAGGGTTTGCACATGGTTTTTCAAACCATGCAGACAAACCATGCATAGGCTAACTTTTGGGTAAAATTAAAGTTTTTCCCTTAATGATCTAATTAAGCTCCCTCCTTCTTCCCTAATTTGAGTTTATACGAGATTAACTTATTTCTATATCAATTTAGGGCCTTTTGAAGATCTAAAATTGGAATCAAGAGATATCCATCATTCGACAACCGATTGATCTTCCCTTCATCACATTGGATGCACAACGGTAAGTACTCAAGTCCTCTTGAGCCGTTCTCCTTCTCTTTTTCTCTCAACTGAGATATCGTGGTATGACCGTTTTTCTCCTTTTGTTAGATCTAATACGATACGAGGAAAATTAAGGGCCGATATCAGAGGAGGAGAGTCGTACAACCCTAAGGTGGGTAATCTATAACTCATCCCCAAATTTCGTTGATTTTGGATCTATTGTGTGGGGCCCACTGATTTCATCACGTGCCATTTAAAGAATTTATATGCCATGTTTATAATAATTAGAAGTGTATGGTCATCTTATTTCCAAATATGTGATTAATTGTTGGTGGTTATGACCAAAACTCCATCCTTTCCATGTAGAAGGTTATGACATAATTTTGGTTTAGTATTTTGACACATTTGCGCCACCATTTAGGTGTGTCGTGACTTGAACACTCTAAGGGAAAGATTTTCTATATTAAATGGCTTGATTTATATTTTGAATTATATAATGGAAAGTACCATGTATGCATACCACTTGACCCGCCGAAGGTAAGTGCTTCAAATTGATAATTAAATATTAATGATTAATTAGTTTCATATTCGTATCACCCCTTACCACATTAATGGGAGGTAGCAGAATGAACCTTAAATTATGGAATATGCATTAGATGGATTAAATGAATGGTTTCATGCTACTTAGCCTTGTCACACTAATGAAAGGCAAGGATTGAACCAAATCACTTGATAAAAAGGTTGCATGCTACTTGACCTTATTACACTAATTAATGGTAAGGCTTGAATCGAATGAAATATTACATGAACTAATAATTAAATATAAATGGCCTGACTCTAGCTCTCCTTGGATTCTGATTAGAGAATTCCATGAGCACTCAGGAACCCCATTTCGATTTAAGGATACAACTTTCATAGATTGATACCCACCTAGATCCTGATTCTTGTATGCTCTTGGATTACTGGTATGACACTGTAGGATCCTTTCATATTATCAAAAGATGAATTGGATACACTCCTTGGATCCAGTATTGACAAGTAGGTGTCATGGTTAATGTCCATCAGTCCCTGTCTCTACTTAGCCCCATTTTACATTGGTCGATCACCTTGGACTCGGTAGGCACCTCATTGTGGAATGCCTTAGATTATGCTTCTTGGATTACACTCTTAACCCATTCTAGGATACAGTTATTACTGAGTTGGAAACCCTTGAGGTCTACGTCACCTTGGTTATTACTTGGGACTTCATTATTAAATATCATAAATCATGGTTTCCATGTTATATCTTGGAA
Organism: Viscum album; assembly: GCA_963277665.1. NCBI lineage: Eukaryota > Viridiplantae > Streptophyta > Magnoliopsida > Santalales > Viscaceae > Viscum > Viscum album. The sequence goes on from OY728160.1 coordinate 450,853,203, forward strand.
CCTTCACTATTTATACTATCACAAGGTGATGCCAGTGTTGGATATGTCCCATGATACATATCAATATAAAATTAGTAATTACTTAATTAAATGAACTAGTTACATGTTCAGACACGAGCCAAGGGCTGAAGTAGGTACTTGTATATTTAGTTACATTGTACTAATTTAATTTATATATGCATTACTTCAAACTGTTTCATTTCCATTACATGGGCCAAATGTTATATAAACAATTGGTGGTGGCCCACTAAGATTTATCTCACACCCTCTCTAGGCACTGTTTGGTACCCGAGGTGGATTACATGGTTGAAGGTGTTGACAAAGGGAAGAATACGACTTCAAATACTTGATTACTTTCTGTTTAGTATAGATATTGATAGTAGATAACTGATCTGGAGCTCAGGATGCTTGAGATAGTCTTTTTATTCCTATATACTTTTGTGGAACATGTTATGCCTGCTATTTTGTATCCATTTTTTCTAGTTTTCTAGTGACATGACATACCATCAATTGTTGAATTATATTCCATTTGTTTTAGTTATTTCTAATTTTGTCTATATTTTCCATTGTGCCTTCCGTTTACTTATGTTTCTTACACTATTTATCTATGTTTACTCTCACCCACTACGCTAAACTTTGGTAATGAGGGAATAGTCTCCCCATGGACACACCCTAGGCCCTCGTTGCTGGTCGGTATCCTCTGGAATTCAGGGAGATGTGCTTGAGGCCATGTGGCCCACCGAGCTTAGGGCACCCTTTAAGTGGAATCCATGTTTGGGACATCACAAAGTGGTATGAGAGGTGTTTTATTTTCTCAACTTACATTATGGAGACAATAGATTGGATATTAGGAACGCTTGAGACTTGGTCATAAGTCATTCTTGGGCGTCACGAACCCATATTTGGGGTAAAATTCAAGTTACCCAAAAATGTAATTATTGTTCTGTTTTTCCAATTATAGTTGATATTATTTCAATATTGGGTGACACACATGTTGTGTGGTGTTGTTGAATATTACTATGATTGAGGATTTATTTAATCTTTAGCCTGATGATATGAAGGAAAGTAGAATTGTCACATGCATCATTATAGGCACCTATAATTCACATGTCATGCATATTGCCATGCCATATAGGTGCATTTCACTACTTTACATTGCTTGATATGCCTGTGATTGTTGAGGGATTATGTGATAGTTAGCTTATGCATGTACTACTCTTGGTTGTGATTAAGTGATTTCCTATATCAATTCACGAGGTGTATCGACCCTTATGGGTTGAGATGAGTAATTTACTGAGTCGAGCCATTATGATATAAATAAATGGGTGTAGTTTATGGTGATAGGTGTATGGGAATTGATTCATTAGAAATGGCTATCCATTATTAAGTAAATCATGAAATCTAAAATGAATTGGTTGCACGTCCTTATCCCGCCTTGTCATGTTTATGAAAGGTAAAGGAGTGAACTTGGAAATTAACTGCAAAATGACATGAAACTTATACTTGAGAACTTATTGATACCTGGTCATCTAAGTGGGTAGTTTGGGGTAGTATGACTTGGGTAGTGAGTTTTCTTACGTTCAGTTTCTTCTAGTGATGCTATCTTATGTTTCTAAACTTTTTATGAGGCATGTTCTTGGAATTTATAGACTAATTTCTCCATGAAATCCTCATGTTGTTCTCCAGGAGGGTGGTGAAGACCGTGTTCTATATGTGGTGGTCCCTGAGCCACTATTCTTACCTCCAAGAGTGACACTTGAGGCACCACCTATTCTACATGATCTGGGAAATGATGCCCATGTTCATGATAATTTCCTATGTTTGATGTAATCTATGCATGGTGATCCACAACATGCACCTATGATGGATGATATGACTCCTGAGTTCCAACAGCAGTATCCTCCTACTTTCTCAGGGGATTGCAGTCTGCAGGCTACTGAATCTTGGCTAGAGGCCATCCTATCTATCTTTGAGCATCTAGAGACGCCTCCAGAGTGTAGGGTTAATCTTTCCACATACATGCTTCAGGATTAGGACAAGCGTTGGTGGGATTTGATTACTCAGGTTGGTCGTCATCAGGGCTTGTTATGGGATGATTTTCATACTACCTTCGATGATCAGATCTTTCCTCAAATTCTATGAGATGACAAATCCAGATATTTCATGCATCTCAAGAAGTGTTATATTCTAGTCATGGAATATTCAGTACGTTTCATGGAGTTACAGTGATTTTAATTGCTTCTAGCTGGTGATGAGTTTCTCGTGCTATACATTTCGAGGATGGGCTTCTGTATGCCATCCATATGTAGGTCAATGGATTTCACCTACCCTTTTTTTTGCAATAGTCAATCAAGATATTATCACTAAGTGTAACATGAGGGATGATAATGGTACTGGGTATAGAGGACCAGTTGTGCGTCAGGAAAATAGTTCTTCCTATGGTAGGAAATGTTCCCTCAAGGTTTCTCATCAGGGTAGTGACAACCAAAGTACTTGTTTCGATAGCTCTATAGAGTTTCATTAATATGGATTATGGGGGCACAAGAATACTCAATGTGATAGAGACCCAATGGAGTGTCGGGACTGCGGTCATATGGGGAATCTTAAGCGTTTCGGTAGGACCTTTCCAACAACTTCAAGTGGAAAAGTATCTGCACTAGCTCCACCTTTAGGAGCGAGTTCTTTCACGCTATATCAGGTAGGGATTTGGAATAACACCAACAATTATGGCTGAGGAGGAGGTCATGTCCATGGTATCCAGACCCCTGATCACTAGTAGTGCCAACTGAGCAGTTTTGATCGTGGTAGTCCATCTATTGCACAAGGCCGTAGATCATGTCGGTTTCATGCACTACAAACAATACCAGAGGATCAGGATATGGGACCATCTACAGTATGAGGTACTATTCTAGTAGCCTCTACTATAGTATTTTCTTTATTTGATACAACTGATTCAAACTCTTTTATCTCTGTATCTATCATAGAAATTCTCAGACTAGATATACAATATTACTAAGGTGTAACGACCCTATATACACCATTAGGGGTACAAACAGAGGGCATACACCAATGTAGGGACTGTCCCCTTGAAGTAGGTAGTTTCCCTTTCTTATGAAACCTTACATCTATACGTGGATTACCGAAGGTTGAATCAACTTACGATCAAGAACTAGTATCCACTTCCTTGAATAGATGATCTCTTTGACTAGATCTAAGGGCAAAATGTTTTCTCTAAGATTGAACAGAGATTGGGTTATCATCAGGTGAAAGTCAGACCATCAGAAATACCTCTTATATATTTCTATAGCAGGTATAGTCTGTATGAGTACCTTGTTATTCCATTCGGTATTACAAATTCACCTTCCATTTTCATGGATTTTATGAATAGGTTTTTTCACCCTTATTTGGACTCTTTTGTCATGGTCTTTGCGGACAACATCTTGGTGTATTCTCTCACTCATAGTGACCATGACAAACATCTTGATATCATTCTGAGTACATTGATAGAGCACAATATTTACGCAAATATTTCTAAGTACCACTTATGGATCAATGAAGTCCACTTATTAGGTCATATTATATCATAATCAGGAGTGTCCGTGGACCCAGAAAAGGTTAGTGTTGTAGTTTACTAGGAGAAGCCTGAGAACATGTTTGATATCAGAAGTTTCTTGGGGCTAGCTGGATATTACAAGCATTTCATACAAGACTTTTCACATCTTTCTTTACCTCTTACTGATCTTACAAAGAAGTGTGTCAAGTTCATATGGTCAGAATTATGTGAGAAATCATTTCAAGATCTGAAAGGGATGCTTGTATAAACACCTATTCTGACTCTTCCAGAGCCAGACATAGGTTATACCATCTTCTATGATGCATCAAGTATCAACCTAGGAGCAGTGCTGATACAAGAGGAAATTTTTTTTGCATACAGATCTTAGCAGTGAGGCCTCATGAGAGGAACTGCCCAATTCATGACCTTGATCTAGCAACAGTTGTCCATGACTTACATTTCTGGAGATATTATCTATTGGGTGAGCACTTTGTGGTGTACATAGACCACAAGAGCCTCAAATATATCTTTTCTCAGCGTGAATTAAACCTTATAAAATAGAGATAGATTGAATACCTATAATACTTTGATTTTGATCTTGCATATATGCCTAGGAAAGGCAGTGTGGTTACAAATTCATTGAGTTAGAAAACTCACGCACAAGACGTACGAGAATCCAGTGATGAATGGAAGTTAAGGTCCCTCTTTTCTGAGCTTCATCTAGAGTTTCATGATATTCATGAGAAGTCTTATCTCTCAACCTTGATAGTTACCTCTTCCCTCCTTGAGATATTGAAGATTAGGCAGTTTTCAGATCCTAAAGGCTTGGTCCTCCATGAGAGTATATCAAGAGATAACCTACCTCCAGATTGGTCTATAGATAGAGACAAAGTCCTTTGTCTATGTGGAAGTATCTAGGTCCCTATAGACATTAGAGAGGATTTGATGAAAGAGTCCCATGCCTCTTAATGAGAAGTTCATCCAAGAATCATAAAGATATATCGAGATATGCGATGCCGGTATTGGTTTCCTAAGATGAAATTTCTGATAGAAAGATTTATCACTAGGTGTTCCACCTATCAGTTGGTGAAGGAGGAGCACCAGAGACTTGAAGGATTGTTACAGCCGCTTCCAGTCCTGAAATGTAAGTGGGAAGATGTTGATATGGATTTCGTAGTTAGATTACCTAGGCCGTAGAGGGGTAGTGATGCTATATGGGTAGTCATTGACCGACTAAAAAAATCATCCCAATTAATTCCTATTTAGGAGAATTTCTTAGTTGATGAGATGGGAAGACTGTATATTTGTGAGATCATACGAATACACAGGGTTCCATGTAATATCATTTCAGATAGGGATGCTTGTTTCATGTCACAGTTCTGGAATGGATTGTAGAAGGATATGGGAATATAGGTGCTTCTAAGCATAACTTTTCACCCTTAGACCAATGGACAATCAAAACAAAAAATATAGGTTTTATAGGATATGCTCCGAGTATGTGTCCTTGATTTAAGCAGTTCTTGGGAGAAGCATAGCCTTGTCATAGAGTTTGCATATAATAATAGTTTTCAGGCGAATATTTAGATGGATCCTTTTAAATCCTTATATGGTAGTCTATGTCGTTCACCCTTATGCTGGATAGAGGTAGGTGAGCCAGAATTATTAGGTCCTTGTCTCATTCATAAGTCTTCAGAGAAAGTTCAGCTAATCAGAAAGCGTATGACTACTGCTTAGTCTAGATATAAATCATATACCAATCGCTGTCAACGACCTCTTGAGTTCGAGGTCGGGGATCATGTTTTTCTTCGGGTATCACCCAAGCTAGGGAATAGATGATTACAAAAGCAGGGGAAGCTGTCGCCTCATTTTGTAGGGCCTTTTGAAATTTTAGAGAGAGTTGGGCCACTAGCCTATCAGTTTCTACTACCTCATAGGTACTGTTCCATACATGACATCTTTCATGTCTCACAGATTCACCAATATCATGATGACCCATCACATAATTTTTATCCTAAGGAAGTTGAGTTAGATGCTGATGCTACCTTTAAAGAGTATCCAGTGCACACTATTAACCAGAACATAAAGGCTCTCTGAGACCGGTTTGTCCTGCTAGTACGAGTGATATGGCAACACATCCGAGTACAAGATGAGACTTAGGAGAGGGAAGCTGATGTACCTGCCCAATGGCTAGAGTTGTTCTCAGGTAATGTTTCTACACCTTTCGAAGGTGAAATTGGGGATGAGTTCTTTTAAGGGGGGAAGATTGAAAGAACTCGATTTTTCACTCAGGTATAGATCCTTTAAATTTCAGTCTATATCTTTAATTTAGACCTAATATGAATGCCTAAGGGGTTAGAAAAGGTCTCAAGGGTGTCTGAAGAAAGTTTGGAGCCCAAAACCCATCTTTTTGGAAAAAACAGGCTTGGCGCATAGTTTATAGTAAACCGTGTAGGAATTCCACAGGATTTGGAAAACCGTGAAGATTATGTTTTTTTTCGGACAAAACCACCTTGCACAGTTGGTGCATGGCTGTGTGGCCTAACCGTGTGAGCTCCCCTTTTTCCTAGGTACCCATGCATGGTTTGTTCATGGTTTGTCAAACCATGTAGACAAACCATGCACAAGCTAAATTTTGGGTAAAATTCTAGTTTTTCCCTTAATGATCTAATTAAGCTCCCTCCTTCCCTAATATGAGTTTATGGGAGATTAACTTATTTCTCTCTCAATTTGGGACTTTTTGGAGATCTAAACTTTGAATCAAGAGATATACATCATCTGACAACTGATCGAGATTTCATTCATCGCGTTATATGCATAATGGTAAGTAATTGATTCCTCTTGAGCCGTTCTCCTTCTCTTTTTCTCTCGACCTAGATATCGTGGTATGAGAATTTTTCTCCTTTTCTTATATCTACTCCGATATGAGGAAAATCAAGGGATGATACTAAAGGAGGAGAGTCATACAACCCTAAGGTTGTTGGTATATAACTCATCCCTAAAGTTCGTTGATTTTGGATTTGTTATGTGGGGCCCACTGATTTCATCAGGTGCCATTTATAGAATTTATATGCCATGTTTATAATCATTAGAACTATATGGTCATCCTATTTCCAAATATGTGATTAATTGTTTTTGGTTATGACTAAAAATCTATCCTTTCCATGTTGAAAGTTATTCCATAATTGAGGTTTAGTATTTTGACACGTTTGCGCCACCGTTCAGGTGTGCCATGGATTAACCACTCTAAGGGTAATATTTTCTATACTAAATGGATTGATTTATATTGTGAATTACATAATGGAAAGTACCATTTATGCATACCACTTGTCCCACCTAAGGTAAGTGCTTCAAATTGACAATTAAATGCAACTGATTAATTAGTTTCATATCCATAGCACCACTTACCATATTAATGGAAGGTAGAGGAATGAACCTTAAATTTTGGAATATTCCTTATATGGGTTAAATTAATGTTTTCATGCTACTTGGCCTTATCACACTAATGAAAGGAAAGGCTTGAACAAAATCACTTGATAAAAAGGTTGCATGCTACTTGAACTTATCACACTAATGAAAGGAAAGGCTTGAACTGAATGAAATATTACATGACTTTATAATTAAATAGAAATGACCTGACTCGAGCTCACCTTGGATTCTGATCAAATAATGCCATGAGCACTCGGGAACCCCATTTCGATTCAAGGATATGTCTTGAATAGGTTGATACCCACATACATCCCGATCCTTGTCTATTCTTGGATGCCTGATATAACACTGTAAGATCCTTTCATATTATCAAAGGATGCATTAGATACACTCCTTGGATCTAGAATTGACAAGTAGGTACCATGGTTAAAGCGCATCGGGCCATGTATCTACTTAGCCATATTTTACCTTGGTCGATCACCTTGGACTCAGTAGGCGACTCATTTTGGAGTGCCTTGGATTACACTCTTACTCCATAATAGGCTACAATTATTACTGAGTTGGCGACCCTTGAGGTCTACGTTTCCTTGGTTATTACCATGGGACTTCATTATTAAATACCATAAATCATGGTTGTCTTGTTACATCTTAGAACCTTCACATACTATCACGAGGTGATTTTAGTGTTGGTTATGCCTCATGAGACCTGTCGATATAAAATTGGTAATTACTTAATTAAATTAACTAGTTACATGTTCAGAAACTAGCCGAGGGCTGAAGCAGGTACTTGGGTATTTAGTTACATTGTACTGCTTTAATTTATATATGCATGCCTACACACTATTACATTTCCATTACATGGGCCGAATGTTATAGAAACTATTAGTGGTGGCCCACTGAGATTTATCTCACACCCTCTCCGAGCTCCATTTGGTACCTGAGGTAGATTACATGGTTTCAATTGTTGACAAAGAGAAGCATATGACTTCAAACGCTTGATTACTTACTGTTTAGTATGGAGATTGATAGCAGATGACTTATTTAGAGCTCAGGATACTTGAGATAGTATTTTTATTCCTTTATAATTTTGTGAAACATGTTATGCTTACTATTTTGTACCATGTTTTCCTATTTTCTAGTGACATGACATACCATCAGTTGTTGAATGCTATTCTAGTTATTTTAGTTATTATTATTGTTGTCTCTATTTTCCACCATGCCTTATATTTACTTATGTTGCTTCCACTATTTACCTATGTTTACTCTCAACCGCTATGCTAAACTTTCGTAACAAGGGCATAGTCTCCCCACGGACACACCCTAGGCCCTCGCTACTAGTTGGCAGCCTTTGGCATCCATGGATATGCGCTTGAGGCCATGTGTCCCACTAGGATCAGGGCACCCTTTAAGTGGAATCCAGTTCTGAGAAGTCACAAGATAAAACCCACACAAGATTTACTCAAAACAAGGCAAAATAGTACCTAAAAATGATCTCGAGACATCTCTAGTAAAAGGTCAGGATCTTATCGGGATACCATTTTTATTCAGATTCTTTAGTTAGATTATACTCATGTGTTACCATTTTCTAAATAGGATAAGTAATAGTACCAAGAAAATTTGACATACTTTTTTTACAATAGGATTAATTTGAACTATCAAAGAAAGGATAATGTGTATAAAAATGATACCATTTTAAAATAGAACTTTGAAAATTCAATTAATATTTGAAAATAAAAAAAAATCTAAAAGAAAAATTTTGAAATAAAAAAAAGAGTCCCTGTGATACAAAATGTTGGTATCAGGGAATAAAATAGTTTTTCAAAAATGTATTTTGAAATAAATTCAAATACAAACTTTGATACCAATTATTGGTTCATAGAAATGGTAAGAGGGTAGGGGGTGAGTTTCCTATTTAAAAAATAAAGTAAATAAATGAATTGATTCTATAAAAGATGGAGCAATATAAATAAATAATGTAATATAATCTAAGTAAAGTGAAATGAAAATTAAAATAATGCAATTAAGATAAATCATTGTAGGAATTAAAATATGGAAATTAAATAGATAAGGAACACTTTGATAATGGAGTTATACAATAACACACAAAGGTGTCCCTATGTATCCTCCCATCAAGATGACTTGAGAGGGTATATAACCCCTTAGTATTAATAGAATCCAAGAACCAAATAATTCCCTTGATTTTGAAAATAGAAATCAAGAAACCAAGAACAAAAAAGTCCCTTATAGATTGGAGAGAATTTTTTTGATGCGTACTACAATCAGATGAACTTCCAAGCCTCCCTTGTCTTTCTTTTTAGAGCCTCCCTAGGATGTTTGGTCCAAGAATCCGATCCAATACATTAAGAGTCAAGTATCATTTTTACCATCATTAAATCTCCTTATAAGGATCTAGAATGCTGCTACCAGATACCCGATAGCCATAATTGAGTAGTTGGTGGCCTAATTGGGTTTAGATGCACACTATTTGCTTCTACTAGTCGGCCGATGTGCTCCATCGGCCAGTCGAAATGCCTTCTAGAGTTCTGAAGGTTATACACCATGCCACTAGTTAGCCAATGATTCCTATTGCAACTTGATTTGAAATAGTCCCTTTGAACCCATTTTGAATCCTACTTAAGGTTGGTTGCATTCTTACTATAATAATTCAAAAAAACACAATAAAAGCACTAAAAACAACTTGAAACAAATTATAACAACATTAAAGTTCATACGATCATTAAAATAATTACACTATGAGGTACAACAAAGATTCCCTTCTTGAACTACCAATTCCTTTATGGGGGCCACATTCTAAAACATCACCAAAACACCACATTCAATCAAACCAATCTAAATATCAATACAAGAGGCACAAACTAAACAAAAATACAACACAAATCACCATTTATAAACCCATTTCAAAAGCACCTAATAAGGCCTTTTTCTATTAAAAAACACCACCAATGGTTTATAAAAAATCCCCTTCAAGGTTCTATTTAAAAAACTTTAAAACATTTCAAGCCCAAAATTTTTAAAAGGAACCCATTTATTGAAAACTAATTTCTCCCTTAAAACCATACATGTAACAAACCAAAATGGTTTTACCTGATACTTCACCCAATTTGGCTCACCATAAGCCCCAAAGCGCATTCTCAATTTCCACAATCTTGTGACAAACACTTGGGTATCAACATACAAAATCATGATAATCATTTCACCCTGAAAACACAAAAAAAAACACATGTCATGTATAAAAAGATAAGGATAAACAAACAGAGTACCTCATAGAAGAAGAGGTAATCAACCATTAGACATATCAAAACAATCCATATGGAAAAACTCAGAAACATAACAAGTCCAAGGCCATAACCAATTCTCCATGTGATCGTCCTTCACCACTATCCTGAACCACCACAAAGCGACACCAACTAAGAGAAGTCATCAAGATACATGACACCCTTCTATTTATCTGTATCCTAAAAAACCAAGTTTTCATATACCTAATGACATAAGCAGGGTTTGAGCCAAACACCCAGTAGAATACCACCATGAATCTATACAATGTCTGTCACCTTGCAACCATTTGTTCTAGCTTTAAAACAAAATATTTTTTATAAATAATTTCATATAGAAAGATTTATCATAAAACATACTTTATTTTTCCTTTAAAATAATCCATAATCAAAGCCACAAGAATATTAAAATAAACATGAATGATAACATTGAGGTTAATAGTCAAAAGCATACATATCTAAAATGTTAAACTTTTGAGCAGTTAAGGCATAAATAATACCATTAATAATAAAACTGATCATAAAGAACAAATGGAATTTAGCCTATGGGAATATGTAACCAGGACACACAAGGAGCATGAAGTCGAAATAAAGTGAATCCCAACTATATTGAGTCCTACCACAGTCTATCAGTATCACAACTATAACCCCCAGTGGTTCCACACTCTATAAGGTTTGCATATATCCATAACCCAAGTCACCCAAGGTTCCTAATGTTATATGTTTTCTCAAAACAACCAAGTAAATCATGCTCACCATTTTATAAAACATCTCTATAAGAAAATAATTACTACTCCCATGCTTGAAAAACCATTTTAGAGTCAAATCCATCTTTGAGGTATTTCATCAAACGCATGAAGCGCATAAAAATATTTTTAAATAAATACCCATTTAAAACCATTTTACATTCCAAAAATATGTATTTACACAAAATAGATCTCATAGATATCAAATAAATCATTTTCACAATCTAAACTAAAGAAAAATACTAGAATAACAAGGTATGCCATGAGAATGAACCATTTTATAGAGACACCTTCCTTTCCAATGGAGTAAACTTAGTCGCCTTCAAAATAGTGATTGGAAACAAAGATGTTGAGAACCCATGATCCTAAACCACCAAGGATAAGCCTAGAAAGGAGGGAAACACCCTAAGATGCTTCTTGAAAAAGGAAGGATTCCTAGAACCCTTCTTAGAATCAGATAGATTAGAATCTTAGCAAGAGGAGGAGGAAGAACGACTTAATAGAGGAGAAAATTGGTTTAATATGCATTAAACACTCAATTTCTGTGATTTCATGAATATTCATTAAGAGATGTCACTTAACCTAGATGATTAGTAATCGAATATTATATTTTTAATTTTGAAACAATCATTACCACGACTTGGTGTTTCCCTCCCATGGTGTTTTTTCATTACGAAAGGAAACCCCTCTATGATGTGGTGTAAAAACCATGCCCATTTTGGACCCACCATACCCTCCTCTATGGTGTGGTGGTAGACACATTGATCTTATTTCATAGGGAGACCACCATTATCCCACGATCAAGTCTATGCCCTACAATAGGCATGTTGGCCTTACCTGTTTCACACATGCAGTTCCCAGGATCAAAAAAATTTCTACTATAGTGTGGTTTAGATTTTGTTACACATAAAAGTTATAAAACCCCTTTTTAGGCTTCCAAGAATCTCTAAACTTCCCAAAACCGAATTTAACCAACTCAAGGCTTGAAATAGAACATACTTATGACCTAGAGGGTGTCAAAAAATACACTAAAATTATTCAACCCTTTTATAAAACACTTCATTCTAAGGAAATTAACTCAAAACCAAAACCATTTTAAGAGTTTAATTATACTTACAACCCAAGAAATACTTTCCATGAAAACCATCGCAACCAAAAATAATTTGACCCACTAAAAAAATTAGTGCTAGAGTTCAAAAACATTTCACAATGGAAACTAAAGCACCCCCAAACATGGTTTTGAAAACAAGATTAAATATTAAATCATAAAAAATTGATTAGAATTTAATCAAACAAGATTTAAAACCCAAAACGATACACCTGATTACTCATAAACAATAATCATTAATCATAAAAAGGTTTTAAATCATTAAATGTGGTAAAATAATAAAATTTTCCAACTTTCTCCACTATGATTGATTTGGTAGCATGATTTTTCAGATCATGCACCAACCAGGTGAGTTCCACTGAAAGTTTTCCAAAATAGTCTAAATGGGTATAACACAGTTTGATAGACCATGGGCTATACTCATGCACGTCGGGTTTGGATCCAGTTTCACTTTTAAACTAGGAATTTCCCAAGACATCTATTGGGGTATTCCTACAACTCAGAGTAGCAAAAAACCTCATTAAAATATCTCAAGAATAAACAATCGTAAATCCCAAATTCAAAAGAAACACCCAACCACCCATGTAAACTTGAGGTGTAACACAAGGAAGAGCTGTAAAAGTACTCATTCACACCCAAAACTCAAGCTCTGATGATCCTAAATCCTATTTTCCACCAACCTCAAAATAACAAGGGTACTTTGATACCATTTTGTAATGAACCATCGTAGGCTGACTTGATACTTCACCCAGGTCAATCCGCCATAAGGACCAAGGTATATTCTTGATCTCCCTAGGATTGAGACAAGTTCTAGGGTTCACCCTCAAGAAAACCAGAATCAACAATGAGTTTTTATTGAGAACTCAACACGAGGTCTCCATGCATTAGATGACCATAACAAAGTAAAATAAATAGTTCTAAAATACTAACATCCAAACATGGAATAATAAAAATAAAGGATACCAAAATATTTTTTCAAACATTTTTATCACATAAAAGAAACCATTTTTATACAAAGAGTTTTCAAACCAAAATAGGGTAACCAAGCTAAAAAAAGTTAGAGGCTGGAGAGGCTAATGCACCACATGACCCAACCGGTAGAAAAAACATAAGAGACAAACCCCACCACCACTTTGTGACTCTCAATTCACCACCATGAACCCCAAAACACCCTCTTCCCAACGAAGAGTGATAGTAAACCAACATGTAATCCATAACCTGAGAACCTTCAAAAAATATGAAGACTACATACCCACCAATGTGAGTATGTAGGGTGTGAGAAAAAGGCTAGTAGGATACCACCATGAGTCTATTACATTCCATTTATAAAAAAACCATTCCCAATAGTTTGAAAATAATAGTGAAATAAGTTTTCATTTTCTTTGTACAAAGAAGAAAGAAAAAAATAATTCCCTATCACTTTTCTTAAAACACACCATTTATAAAACATGACACAAAGAGTACTTACCAAGGAATTAACATTTAAAAACCAACCATTAATCTTTAAAAAACTTGAATTTTAGGAAACCAGGTTAAATAAAAGTTTTCCATTTAAAACACCGCCTTTGAAAACAAACCATCTCATGATTTAAAAATACCTTTCAAATTACATGCTTTACAATAGATTGAATTTAAACAACCACCCCTTTTTTCATTTGTAAAAACTAACACACACACACACACACCTAAAATATGAGAAAAAAATAAGGGAAACACAATAAAGGTAAAATCCATGGAAGGTCATAAATAATGAAAATAAATAAAAAGAAAAAAAATAGTCAATATCAAGACTAAACTATAAGAAATATCAATACTATAAGAAAATATCCATCCAAGAAATAAATAACACATGCCAATAATTAACAAGGAGGTATAAAATAAGATAAATATCATGAGGAGACACCATAAGGACTAATGGTATAATCACTAGATGTGTAAAAGTGGACCCAACATCTGGACGGTTAATGTTCACTCAACCCAGCATCTGAATCACTCTCACTAGTCCCATCAACAACACCCCCAGCTAGGTTATAATATTCAACTAAGGGATACTTAAATTTCATTAATATAGACTAATATAACCAACATCCATTGAATCTCCACTTATTAGCTTAAAGTTCTGTCACGACCCAACCCAACGGGGCTCGAGCCGCGACTCCCCAAGCCCGACTCCAATAGGCCAGGGGCTGGCGTCCAGCGCCGAGTAGGCTATCACACTCATGGGAGGCATTAGCCTAAAGTACCTGTACACACGCACCCAAAAACACCTCCATGCAATAGTGCAGAGATATAGAAAACTAAAAAGTAAATGCATGCATACAACTATCCCACAACCAGGGTACAACAGAAGTACAAAAGGGCAAAACAGGGCCCAACAAAAGAAAACTACAAAGTGTCCAACCTGCTCAGAAGGAGGGTAAACACTTCCAAACACCCACCGGTCATCTCCTCAGTCAAACCCGCTCACTAAGCTCCACCTACTCCGGGTCCTCCTTGGACTCCATCGAAAGGCCTGTGGTCTGCACAAGACACAAACATGTGCGGGCAAAGCCCGTGCAGGGGTGAGTATAAACATACTCAGTAGGCACCCCAAAAACCTAAAACAAAAGAGAGAAACTGAAAGGCAACAGTCCACTCATCCTAGCCAGAGGGAACCCAGACGAGAGAGAAACTCCATCTCGTGACCATCCTCGGCTAAACACAACTAGTCAGCTCAGCTCAGGTGTATGCCCATATATACACCTTGAACAATCCAGATCTACTCAGCTCATGCAATAAGCCACCTGAGGTACTGACCTCGTCACCAGCAACGGTTCACAAATAGGAGAACACACTCCACGATCATTGTCATCCCAGATGACATGTACCTGAGAGATACACTCCATCGGGTCCCAAGAAAAATTCTCAGACGCTCACCCGAGAGACCACGCTCGTTGGATACCGTCACTAAGGAAAACCCCGCTAAAAAAACATAACCACCAAAATCATCAGATAGGGGATCGCTCCTAGGGTCCGCTAGGGGATACCAGAACCCACTCCGGTATACAAAGCTCACAGATAGGGGATCACTCCCAAGGTCCGTTGGGGGATACCACGAACCGATCTGGCATATGTAGTTCTCACAGATAGGGGATCATACCCAGGATCCGCTGGGGGATACCACAACCCGATCTGGCACTCGACAGAAGCACGCCACTGAGATAGAGGATCTTCGCCCGTGTAAAGGAGGTCATGAAGATACCAGAACCCTATCTGGTACATCTCGTACTGTAGGGGATCGAACTGACGATGCTGCAACCCTACCGAAACCACGCACTAAGTAGGGGATCATATAACCAACGATACCGCAACCCTACTATACACCTCATGTTGAGTAGGGGATCATATACCCGACGATGCCAAAACCCTACTAAGTATGGCCCACCACGTAGGGGATCATAATCCCGATGATTCCACAACCCTACGGGGTTAACCAGCTAGATAGGGGATCGCCGCCCATGGATAAGCGGTCGCAACGATACTAAGAACTCGATCTAGGGAAAAGATGCTAGAGGATCCCACTCTGGGCCCACCGGAGGGATGCCACAACTCTAACAAATTAAAAATCCCATCGAGAGGATCACAAACCTATACAAAGGTTGTAATAACGCACAAACCCTCATAGGAACGAACTAAGGGAGTACCCTCAACCACTACTAGTCCAAACGTCGCTAACCCGAGCGACCCGCCACAATGCCACACTGCGCATCTTCTAGGCCGATACCGAGGCCACCATCGCGATCTACGTGGAAAAACACACAGGATATGCTGTTTACTCGCCCAAAACGGACAACCGGTGAAAAAGGCACTATTCACTGTAGCTATCCCGTGCGGGGCCCACACAACAATCTCGAAACTCCTCAAGCAGATCATACCATGACGATCCCCTTGAAAAAACACGCGAGATAGACTACTCGTTCACCCAAAACAGCCACCCAGTGAAAAAGGTACTATTCACCAGAGCCAACTCGGGTGGGGCCCGCACCACGATCCAGAAACTCATCGAACGGATCACACCATTGTGATCCTCTCAGAAAAACACACAGGATCGACTACTTGCTCGTCCAAAACGGAAACCCAGTGGAAAAGTTGAGTTTCTCCGAAAACGCCAAAACCCAACCTCGTGGGGCCCGCACTCTGTTCTTAGCCCCAACACCTGAAAACCAACAAGAAAAGTCCATAGTGCCATCAGGGTATCAACGCCACTGACGACGCGTCAATCGGACACTCTGGGTAGAAGATACAACGACCTGAAGTCGAATAATAATAAAATATTATTATTTTATTCGACGTTTCAAGCCCCCGGGCCAAAAATCATGACTCAAAAAAATTCTCAAATTGAGTTCAAAATTTATTTCTCGACGCAAGAAATGCGTCGCCGCAAACGGCTCGCAAATCGGAGTTACGGTTTGTGAGTTACGGGGGTTTAAAGAGCCCCCGGAAAATCCTGGCCGGACCACTGCCGGCCTCGCCGCCGCCGGATTCCACCGCGCCGCTGCTTCCGCTGCTAGAATCCGCCATGCCGCCGCCGCGCCTCACCGAATTCCTCCATTTACGCCGCCAGAAAACCGGGATCTCACCGGAAAACTTTCGGGAGCCACCGAGAGCACCCCAATGCTCCAAATTTAGATCCGAAAAAAGTTTCAGAAACCTCAGGACCCGAACTACAAAATCCTTACAAAAATTTGAAGAAAAACAACAAAAAAACAGGATCCAGGATTGTAAAATTCAAACCACCTACCTCGTGGGCGAAACACCGATGATCCGCGCTCCAAAGCTTCCGCTGCACGATCCTGGAACGCCTGCCGTCGAAATCCGAGCTCGACGACACCTTGATCGCGTGATTCGGCCGCCAATTCACCGTCGGAATGGGTGGAGAAGGAGGAGGAACTCCTATGCGCTTCACACGTCCAACAAGGGGGGGGGGAGATATTTGTTTCCAACAAATATCTGCTCAACTCCTCGGCCCGACACGCCCCCGACCTCGCGCCCGACGCGGACAAGGATAAGGTCGCCCTTAGGGTAAACACGCCATTCTGAACGCAACAGAGGACTCGAATTTGTGATCCGAGACTCTGTTCAGGAGTTATTTGAGCCGACGCTCGTAAACGGACTTTTACACTTATTTAAGAAAATGCCCCTGGTGGCTTTTCTCACCGCAGGCCCGCGCCTGCAAAGTTTACACCCCGCCTAGGGTAAACGACACATTCCGGATGCAACCGTGCCCTCAGAATCCCGTTATGAGCTACCATTTGGGAGATATCACACCCCACCACGTGCATAGTATAAAAATACTTAATATTTTTATAAAATTAATTTCGGGCACATCGGGTCTCGGAATCGCACACCGTCTTCGCGCCTAGCTCTGGAATTATTCATAGAAATATTCCAAAGTCTGATAGGGCAAAAAACCCGAGTCACTACATCCTACCCCCTTAGAACTTTTCATCCCCGAAAATCCATAAGCATAAGGAAAGCGTCTGGACTCTCAACTGGGTCTCCCACACCAGTGAGTTCACCAACAAACAACCATGCTCGAACACATAAGTCGGAGGGAATCATCCACCACACCTCAAAACTATTCGCTTTGGGCGGCACTGACTCGCCTGCACGGTTTTAATCGCATCACAAAAAATGCATCTCAGTGGGGAAAGGATCTCTCTTACTTACGCATTCGAAGCACGCTGAACAAAAACCACACAAGGTCTTACCAACGCCCTAAACAAAAACTCGAGCAAGCAACAAAAAGGGAAGAGTACCGCTACACAGTGTCTAACAAACTACTGCAGAAAGTAGAAAGGACACAAGGCGTGCCTCTATCCATCAGCAGAGTCTCTGGGTCAACAGCCTCCAGGGCATGCAGCTGTCCTCACCCTCGGCCACCAGCTCCATGAGCTTGGTGTGGACCTCCTGGGGGTGGGGGTGGTGGTAACTAATACCGCCTACCACCTCCTGCTGCTGCACCAGCTCCGTCGCCATGTCCGCTGCCCTACATACCTCCTTGCTCGAGACGCTGACTCTACCAAGGCGGTCCATCGACCGTCTCCCTCTCAGCAGCACGTCGGGTCAGACAATCTCTAGCAAGATGTCCCCGACCGTCGCAAGCGTAACACCGCCTCTCCTACGGCTGACCAAAACTGGCCTGCGAGCCCTGTGAGCCCTGAGCCTCAGATCCTCCATCTTGGGGTCGCCTTCTGAAACGTCGACCACATCCAGACCCCTGAGTCTGTCGTCGGCTACCAGATGCCGACGTCTCAGCTCTCATGTGCCCAACACTAACAGGGGGAAACTGATCAGCCAAAAAGCTCTCCACCACCAACGCTTTCTCCAGCACTCCAGCATAGGTGGGTAGACACAAGGAAACCACACCTGCTCGGATGTCCCTACGTAAGCCCTGATCGAAGGTCCAAGACCTAAAGAAATGGTCCCGAACCATATCCAGGGAGTAGTGCGACAGGTCTGTAAACCTCGCTGAGTACTCCGACACGGTCATTCCCTCCTGTCGAAGCTGTAGAAGTTCTTGGATCCGCACTAACCTCAGCGTCACCGGATAGAACTCCTCCCTGAAGAGATGCTCAAACTCTGCCCATGTGAGCGTCTCCTCGTCATGGTACTGCGTCACCAAACTCCACCATCGCCCAGTAGAACCATGTAGAAGGCTCGCCGCTAGGACCACCATCTGATCTGGAGGTGTCCTCACTAGGTGGAAAACTCGGGTGACTGCCTCAAGCCAGTCATCAGCTGCCTGGGGGTCTGGATCACCCAAAACCTCAGAGGTCGCTGCCTCTAGAACTCGTACAGTGCACTCAGCCTGTGTGCAACCTCATCCTCCACTGCCAGCACAACCAGCTGCTCGACAGGTGGTGGATCAACTGGCAGACCACCTGGAGGTCCAGCCTCAGAACCCGCGCCCTGGTCCACAGCCTCTGCACGGGGCGAATCATCACCACAATCCCACTGTGGAACCCTCGCTGGCTGTCATCATGGAGGAATCCTGAAATACATTCAAGACGCACCACATTCAAAGAGTATATCTGGAGAGCTGACTCAAGAAGGACAAGGAAAAACCCAAAAACCCAGTCCTATATGATGCATATACCATTATGTCCCCGCAAACACTATACGAATGTCCCGAGTTGAAAGGCACGTTATCAGAGTCCTGGTGTATGGATACGTCGGCCACCACACCAACACTAGAGTCTCTAGCCTGAAAGCCAAGCTCGAAACACCCTAACACTGCTGCTATGCAACCCAAACCAAACTCAAAGCTAGACCATCTACGCTCTGAGATCCCAAAGGTGGAACCTCCTTTGATACCACTCTCTCATGACCTGACCCAACGGGGCTCGAGCCACGACTCCCCAAGCCCGCCTCCAATAGGCCAGGGGCTGGAGTCCAATGCTGAGTAGGCTATCACACTCATGGGAGGCATTAGCCTAAGGTACTTGTACACACGCACCCATAAACACCTCCATGCAACAATGCAGAGATATAGAAAACTAAAAAGTAAATGCATGCATACAACTATCCCACAACCAGAGTACATCAGAAGTACAAAAGGGAAAAATAGGGCCCACCAAAAGAAAACTGCAAAGTGTCCAACCTACTCAGAACGAGAGTAAACACTGCCAAACACCCACCGGTCAGCTCCTCGGTCAAACCCACTCACTAAGCTCCTCCTGCTCCGGGTCCTCCTGGGACTCCGTCTAAAGGCCTGTGGTCTTCACAAGACACAAACATGTGTGGGAAAAGCCCGTGCAGGGGTGAGTATAAACATACTCAGTAGGCACCCCAAAAATCCAAAACAAAAGAGAGAAACAGAAAGGAAACAGTCCACTCATCCCAACCAGAGGGAACCGAGACGAGAGAGAAACTCCATATCGTGACCATCCTCGGCTAAACACAACTAGTCAGCTCAGCTCAGGTGTATGCCCATACATACACCTTGAACAATCCAGATCTACTCAGCTCAGGAAACAAGCCACCTGAGGTACCAACCTCGTCACTAGCAATGGTTCACAACCAGGAGAACACACTCCATGATCACTGTCATCCCAGATGACATGCGCTCGAGAGATACACTCCATCGGGTCCCAAGCAAACTTCTCAGATGCTCACCTGAGAGACCACGCTCCTCAGATACCGTCACTAAGGAAAACCCCTCTAAAACAACATAACCACCAAACTCCTCAGATAGGGGATCGCTCCTAGGGTCCGCTAGGGGATACCATAACCCACTCTGGTATACGAAGCTCACAGATAGGGTATCACTCCCAGGGTTCACTGGGGGATACCACAAACTGATCTGGCATACGTAGTTCTCACAGATAGGGGATCACACCCAGGATCTGCTAGGGGATACCACAACCCAATTTGGCGCTCGACAGAAGCATGCCACTCAGATAGAGGATCTTCGCCAGTGTAAAGGTGGTCATGACGATACCAGAACCCTATCTGGTACATCTCACACTGTAGGGGATCGAACTGACAATGCCACAACCCTATCGAAACCACGCGCTAAGTAGGGGATCGTATAACCAATGATACCGCAACCCTACTATACATATCATGCTGAGTAGGGGATCGTATACCCGACGATGACACAACCCTACTAAGTACGGAACACTGCGTAGGGGATCATAATCCCGATGATGCCACAACCCTACGGAGTTAACCAGCTAGATAGGGGATCGCCACCCATAGATAAGCGGTCACAACGATACCAAGAACCCGATCTAGGGAAAAGATGCTAGAGGATCCTGCTCTAGGCCCACCAGAGGGATTCCACAACTCTAACAAATTAAACATCCCATCGAGAGGATCACAAACCTATACGAAGGTTGTGATGCCGCACAAACCCTCGTAGGAACGAACCAAGGGAGTAACCTCAACCACTACTAGTCCAAACGTCGCTAACCCGAGAGACCCTCCACAATGCCACACTACGCACCTCCTAGGCCGATACCGAGGCCACCATCGCGATCTATGAGGAAAAACATACAGGATAGGCTGTTTACTCGC
This sequence comes from Viscum album, assembly GCA_963277665.1. Classification (NCBI taxonomy): domain Eukaryota; kingdom Viridiplantae; phylum Streptophyta; class Magnoliopsida; order Santalales; family Viscaceae; genus Viscum; species Viscum album. The sequence continues at coordinate 450,874,389 of OY728160.1, forward strand.
CCAAAACGGACAATCGGTGAAAAAGTCACTATTTTCCATAGCTAGCCCATGCAGGGCCCACACAACGATCTCAAAACTCCTCAAGCGGATCATACCACGTCGATCCCCTTGAAAAAACATGCGATATAGACTACTCGTTCACCCAAAACGGCCACCTGGTGAAAAAGGTACTATTCACTAGAGCCAGCCCGAATGGGGCCTACGCCACGATCCGAAAACTCATCAAACAGATTACACCATTGTGATCCTCTCAGAAAAACACACAGGATCGACTACTCGCTCGTCCCACCCAGCGGAAAAGTTGTGTTTCTCTGAAAACACCAAAACCCAGCCTCGTGGGGCCCGCACCCCGTTCTCAGCCCCAACACTCGAAAACCAACAAGAAAAGTCTGCCGTACCGTCAGGGTCTCAACGCCACTGACGGCGCGTCAATCAGACACTCCGGGTAGAAGATACAACGACCCGAAGTTGAATAATAATAAAATATTATTATTTTATTCGACGTTTCAAGCCACTGGGCCAAAAATCCCAACTCAAAAAAATTCTCAAAGTGAGTTAAAAAGGTCCATCTCGACGCAAGGAACAGGTCACTGCAAACGGCTCACAAATCGGAGTTACGGTTTGCGAGTTACGAGGGTTTAAAGAGCCCCCGAAAAATCCTGGCCGGACCACTGCCGGCCTCGCCGGAAACCACCGCGCCACCGCCGGAATCCGCCGTGCCGCCACCGCGCCTCACCGGATTCCGCCATTGACGCCGCCGGAAAACTTCCGGGAGCCACCGGGAGCACCCCAGTGCTCCAAATTCAGATCCGAAAAAAGTTTCAGAAACCTCGGGACCCGAGCTACACAATCCTTACAAAAATTTGAAGAAAAAAAAACACAAAAATGGGATCCGGGATTGTAAAACTCAAACTGCCTACCTCGCGGGCGAAACACTGACGATCCGCGCTCCAAAGATTCCACTGCACGATCCTGGAATGCCCGCCGTCGAAATCCGAGCTCGACAACACCTTGATCGCGCGATTCGGCCGCCGATTCACCATCGGGAGTGGAGGAGAAAGAGGAGGAACTCTGTCACGACCCGTCCTCGGGGCCCGTGCCGTGACTACCCCAAGCCCGTCTTCCATAGGCCAGGGGCTGGCGACTAGAACCAAGGAGTAAATCCCGGTAAAAAGGGAAGGCATTTCCTTTGTAAAGTAAACAAACACCACAGAGTAAGCAAGCGGAAAAAGTAAACACAAAGTAAAAACTGGTACAATAGTGAAGTGCGGAAAAGTAAGTGGGCCAGTATACAAACCCAAACTGAAAGTAAAGTACAACTCGAAAGGGAAAACAACAACAGAAAAGTAAAAGTCGCTACGCCGAGCTGTCCACTGGAAATCCCACCTGAAGGGTGGGTACAGATAGCTCCACTGCTCCTCGGGTCCCGCCGTCCACTCCGAGTATGTCCCGCCCAGTGGTCCACCTCCAGGTACCGTCCTGCTCTGCAAGCCTCAACCACGATCAACGCTGTCAATCGTCTGCAACCAACACAACGTAGTGCGGGCATAGCCCATGCAGGGGTGAGTATAAACTATTCAGTAGGGACCCCGAGACCCCCGAAGGTCTCCCAAAATCCACAAAGGATAAACCACAAAGGAAAGATACAATCAAGAAGTAACAACCGACACTGCTTAGGTATATGCCCATACATATACCTAAGTCATCAATTCCATTATGCTTCAACCTCCGAGCCCAAGTACAACCCAGTCCACACAGGAAATCATGCGTATTCCACACAGGAAAGAAAAACGTAATCCACACAGGATAGCACAACACAATCCACATAGGAAAGTAAACAGGATTCAGCTCACACAGGTATACTTCTTCGAAAGACGATAGAGATGATCACTGATCCATCTAAGTCGTCGGACCCACAAAGGATCGATAGGTACTAACCCCCGCAAAGACCCACACAGGATCGGACCCACACAGGATCTATAGGCGCTGGCTCACACAGAACCGCTGAGCGCTGACCCACACAGGATTGGACCCACACAGGATCGGTAGCACTGATCCACACAGGATCGCTGAGTGTTGTAGTCGTCGCCGTCGAATCCACTGAGGATCTCTGTACAATCATCGTCGTCACAGTAGCAGTCGCAGCCAGCTCTAGGGTTCCCGCACACAACAAGCTTGTTCGGGAGGGTCCGCTCCACGAGCCGAGAGGCTGATACATCAACTGACACATAGTCCGGAGTTGATGTATCCAAAAGTTCCGTATCGTCAACAGGAACTCAACATCGCAGACGGCGCGTTAATCGGACGCTCGGTCTGAGAGTTATTGGCTTTTTCGTCCCAGGGGCCCGGTTGGTTTTTAAGGCAAAACCAACCCGACCGTACTCCACCTGCGTCCAAACCTCGGGCAGAGTATGTCAAAAGATCCGTCTCACTATGTGGAACTCAACAAAGTCGACGGCACATCAATCAGACGTCCGAAGCTCAAGATATGAGCGTTTCTGCTCCGAGGGCCCGGTTGGTTTCGTGTACGAACCAACCCGGCCGAACTCAAAGTATTCCTAAACCTTGAGTGCAATATACCGAAACGACCGTCTCATTCTAAGGATCGTGTCACTGCTGACGACGCGTCAATCGGAGGTCCGTAGCCCGAGTTATGGGCAATTGAACCCAAATGGTCTGAAAACGGGGGTTTCGGGCCCGGACCGACCCGGCCCGAGACCCCCCGGTCGGCCCGAACCGGGTCGACCCGCCCCGGGTCCGGGTCGGCGCGGCGCGGCCCGGCCTGGCGGTCCGGCCGGGCGGCCGGCCCGGCTGGGCACAACGCGCCCAGCGCGCTACCCGCTCGGTCGAAGGCCGAGCCGTTGGCAGGGGGGGCGCCTGCCCCCCTGTGTAACCGCGACCCCCCATTTATGGGGGCCGTTTGAAGTCCGGCCGGGGGAATTAATTCCCCCGGCTCCCCCTCTTTTGGCCGGCCCGACCTGGCGGGCCGGTTCCTGCTCAACGGGACCGGCGATGGCCGGTCCCCTTCCAGCTCCGACGCCGGCGGCCCGGTCCGGCCGCCGGTCACCTTGCTCCGCCGCGGCCCGGAACCGGCCGCGACCCTTGTCGTCTGGTGCGGCGCGACGGCGCCGCGCCCCTCCGCCGCAGCCTCGGTACCGACCGCGGTATTTTCGGGTGTCTCCGACGCGGCGCGATGGCGTCGCGTCCTTGTATTAATTCACGGCGCGGCGCGACGGCGTTGCGTCCTTGATCTTCTTTCCACGGTGCGGTGCGACGGCGCCACACATTTCCTTTCGCATGATTCCACGTCGTGCGACGACACCACGCCTTCCCGTACCAAACCACAAAGGAACCAAGATGAAATAAGGAGGAGGGTCGGCCGTGTTTTTGCGGTCCGGCCCCCCTCGCGTTATTCGATAACTATTGGTTTTAATCCACAAAGATCGTCAAGTTGGTATTCACGAACAAAAATAAATAAATAAAACCCCTACCTTGGTTTCAAGAACGGTGCACATCAACGATCTGCGAAAGACGAGTGTCGCGGAGGTCGGGCGTCGTGGAAAACGAACGTTGATTCCGTTGTCATCGAGGTGCATCCGAAGAGGAAATGTCGCGGAAGAAGAACGTCGTGGAAGAAGTTCTCCACGTCCTTCGGCGGAGATGTTCTTCGTTGAATAACGGTGTTCTTCGTCAGAGTCTGAGGTGTTCTTCACGTTCTTCATCGAATATGTTCTTCGTTGGAGATGAAGAAGATCTTCACGCTTCCCAAATCCTCTCAACGTGGCATAAACTCTAACATTAATAAAATAAGCCTAAGTCTTAATTTATTAACACAACTTAACCTTTTGAATTTCAAGAGTTTGAAATTCAATTAACCACACATAACTCACCTCATTAAATTTCACAAGTTATCTGAATTTAATTGGAGTTCAGAGGGGTTAGAGGATATGAAGGGGTGGGGTTTGTGTGGGCCCCACCACCCTCATAACCTCCCAAGGGAGGTTGGGTGGTTACCCAACTTCCATCAAGAACTAAACACTTAGAGTAAAAATAATAAAAATTGTAGAATAATTATAAAATAAACTTCTACAATTTTTATCATCAACTCTCATGAAAACTCAACTCCGGAACAGGTGTTCCTAAGAAATTACTGGCGCTACGGTTCCATCGGTGCCCTCGGAATTCGATTCCGGGCACCGGTTAAAAAGTTAGAAATTCCCGCTCGTTCGTTCACTGAACGTACCCGAGCTAAACTTCGGATAGAAATTACGGGCACTCCGGGCCTCGGAATCAAGTGCCGTCTAAAACCGCGTTCTTGTAAAATTCCAAATAAAATTAAGAAAAAAATTTCCTTGAAATTTACAGGTCTTTACATCACTCCCACCTCAGGGCTTTACGTCCCCGTAAAGATACATCATAACTAGGGAAACAAATGAGGGTATTGAGCACGCATTTGAGCCTCCTGCTCCCAAGTGCTCTCCTGGAGGTTCCCGTGCTGCCATCTGATGCGCACTAGAGGAATCGACCATCCACATAGGACCCGCTCCTGTCGATCCTCGATCTCCACCGGGACCTCCGCAAAAGTCGCCCCATCATCAAAGTCTAGCTCCCCATGGTTAATGATGTGCGTCGGGTCGTGCACGTATCTCCTCAGCTGAGATACGTGGAAGACGTCGTGCACCCAGTGCAACTGAGGTGGTAGAGCCAGGTGATAAGCCACCTCGCCAATCCTACTGAGGACCTGGAACGGTCCGATGAAGCGTGGAGACAACTTACCGCCTCGGCCAAATCTCCGTAATCCATGTCGAGGTGAGACACACAAGAAGACATGGTCGCCATCCTCGAACTCTAGTGGCCTCCGCCTCCTGTCAGCATAAGACTTCTGCCACCTCTGAGCTGTCCTCATCCGCTCCTGGATGACCTGGACCTTCTCTGTCGTGGCCTGGACCATCTCTGGTCCCACAAGTGCTGACTCCCCAGGGTCTGTCCAGCACAAAGGAGATCTGCAAGGTCTGCCGTACAACACCTCATATGGTTCCATCCTGATGGTGGAGTGGTAGCTGTTGTTGTACGCGAACTACACCAAGGGTAGGTGGTCCGCCCAGCTGTGACCAAAGTCGAGGACGCATGCGCGGAGCATGTCCTTGAGAGTCTGAATGGTCCTCTCCGTCTGACCATCCGTTTGAGGGTGAAAGGCTGTGCTCAGACGTAGCTGTGTCCCGAATGCCTCCTGCAATCCCTTCCATAGCCAGGAAGTAAAGCGATCATCTCGATCGGAGATGATAAAAGATGTCACACCATGAATCCGTACAATCTCCTGAACGTAAAGACATCCCAAGCTCTCCACTGAACCCTGCTCTCTGATGGGTAAAAAGTGAGCCGACTTGGTGAGTCGGTCGAAAATCACCCAAATGGAGTCGTGACCTCTGGAAGTGCATGGAAGTCCAGTAACGAAGTCCATAGATATGCCGTCCCACTTCCACTCCGGAACCTCCAAGGGCTATACCAAGCCTGCTGGTACCTAGTGCTCAGCCTTCACCTGCTGGCAGGTGAGGCATCGAGAAACGAACTCTGCCACAACCTTCTTCATGCCCGGCCACCAGTGCTGTCGTCTGAGATCCTGGTACATGTTCTCCACTACAGGATGTACCGCCAAAGGGGAAGTGTGAAACTCTCTCAGAACCTCCTCTCGAAAAGCAACTGGCACCAAGGTACGTCCTCTGAAAAGGACGTCGTGATCTGCTTCAAAGGAGAAACTACCAGGTGCCTGTCCTGAGGATATCTGTGCACGCCGCGTCTCACAGTCAGTGTCCCCACGCTGTGCCTCTTTGACCCGCTGTAGTAATGGAGGAGTGACTGTGAGAGACTGAAGAAAGGCTACTCCATATCTATCCATGAAGGATATCTGCAATGAGGCTAGCTGCTCTGTCGCCTCCTCAAGTAGCTGGATGCCCGTCCTCCTACTGAGGGCATCGGCTACCACGTTCCCCTTTCCAGGAGTATAGACTATCTCAAAGTCATAGTCCTGGAGGAACTCGAGCCATCACCGCTGTCTCAGGTTCAGGTCCTTCTGCGAGAAGATGTACCTGAGACTCTGATGGTCAGAAAAGACTATAAAGCGCTCGCCCATCTAATAGTGTCGCCATGTCTTCAGAGCGAAGACCACTGCTGCTAACTCCATGTCATGGGTAGCGTAGGTTTTCTCATGCGGCCTCAACTGACATGATATATAGGCGATCACTGCCTGCTCCTGCATCAGGACACATCCGAGTCCGGTCCCTGATGCATCGCAGTAGACTACGTACCCTACTCCCTCCTCAGGAAACCTCAAGATAGGTGCGCTGGTCAATCTCTGTCTCAGCTCCTAGAAGCTCTGCTGACATCTGTCTGACCACACGAAGGGTTTCCCCTTCTTCGTCAAAGCTGAGAGTGGTGCTTCAACTCTGGAGAAGTCTGGCACAAATCTCCTGTAGTATCCAGCTAGTCCCAAGAAACTCCGCACCTCTGTCACGCTCTTGGGTGGCTCCCAAGCTAACACTGCCTCGATCTTCGCAGGATCCACTACAAATCCCACCTCAGAGATGACGTGCCCCAAGAAGTGGACCTCACGTATCTAGAACTGACACTTCGAGAGATTTCCATAAATCTTGTGCTCTCGGAGTGTGTCTAGTACAACCCATAAGTTGTAGGCGTGCTCCTCCTGAGTCATCGAGTAAATCAAAATGTCATCGATGAAGACCATGACAAATCGATCGAGGTATAGCTGAAAGATCCTGTTCATGAGGGCCATGAACACTACTAGAGCATTGGTTACACCGAAGGGCATAACCAAGAACTCATAGTGGCCATACCGACACCTGAAGGCCGTCTTCTACACGTCCTCATCTCGAACTCTGAGCTGATGATAGCCTGACCTGAGGTCTATCTTCGAGAACCACCGTGCTCCATTGAGCTGATCAAAGAGGTCATCAATCCTCGGTAGCGGATATTTGTTCCTCACTGTCACCTGGTTCAGGCGATGATAGTCAACACAAAGTCGCAAGCTCCCGTCTGCCTTCTTGGCGAACAAAATCGGGGAAGCCCAGGGTGAAACACTGGGTCGGATGAACCCCTTGCCCTGCAAGTCCTCCAACTGTACCCATAGCTCTCGAAGCTCAGCGGGGGCCATCCGATATACTGGAGTCGATATCGGGGCTGTCCCAGGGTACAATTCAATATAAAAGTCTACCTCTCTGTGAGGAGGTAACCCTGGAACATCGTCGGGAAAAACGTCCGCAAACTGATCCACCACTGCAGGAAAACCAGGACTTTGCACGTCAACTGATCCTAGGATGAGGCTAGCCAACTGATGAGTTATGGGCGGTCCTATGCTCTGTGAGAGTCTATCCTGTGCTGCAAAGGCTCCCTTCTCGCCGGTGAAGGTGAACCTGCTCCCATAGGTGCGTACACATCGCACCTTGCGCCTAAAACAGTCAATCTGTGCGTGGACTGTAGATAACCAATCAATGCCCAAGATGACGTCGTAAGGCCTCGACGCTGCTACAAGAAGATCCCAGCCGAAGCTCTTGCCTCCTAAAGTAAGCTGACACTGCCAGCACCAGTGCGTAATCGTCGAGTCTGCTCCCGTAGGAGTCTCTAGCCGTAAGGATCGAGCCAACGGCTCTGTCGGAATCTCCGAGCTTTGAACAAGGGAAGCGGCTATGAAAGATTGACTCGCTCCTGTGTCTATAAGAACTACATAAAGGGCAGAATAGACACAGATCGTACCTCGAATCATCTCGGGTGCACCGTGGTCGTAGGCCTCTTCTACCTAGAGCTGTGCCTGTCTCTGCCCGCCAGCTCCCTGTGGTCGGGGTGGACCTCCTGGTGGTGGTGGTGGTAGAGCCTCAAAGCGTCTCCCACCACTTGCTGCTTGGCCAGCTCCCCTGCCTCGTCTGCCTCCTCCCTACGGACTGCAACGGTCGACCCTCTGCCTCTGCCTCGGTGGTCCCTCAACCGTCTGCTGCTCCTCGGCACGGTGGGTCGGAAAATCACGAGCCATGTGGACCTGCCCACCACACGAGTAGCACTATCTGCCTCTCGAAATACTAGCTCCGTGCTGTGTGCCCTGCACTGCTGAGTCAGTGTCCTGAGGTCGTCTTCCTGAGGGTCTGGTCTACCTGGACCCAAGAGTCATCCGTTGACTGCCTGCTGCAGAAGACTCTGCTACGTGCCGCCCTGTGGTGGGTCTCGGTGCTGGTGTAGACTCAGCAAGAAAGCTCTCGATTAAAAGGGCCCGGTCCAGTACTCCTGTCTGAGTCGGAATGCGGAGGGAGATCAGATATGCCCTGATCTCATGTCTCAATCCCTTCTCAAAGGTCCGGGCCCGAAAAAATGGGTCCCGTACCATGTCTGTAGAGTAGCGCGAGAGATCGGTAAATCTCGCTGAGTACTGGACGACCGTCAAGCTGCCCTGCCGCAGCTAAAGAAGCTCCTGGATGCGCACCGCACGGAGGGTGGCCGGGACGAACTCTGAGCAGAAGAGTCCCTCAAAGTATGTCCAGAGGAGAGATGCCTCATCGTGCACCTAGAGCATCAAGCTCCACCATTGGCCTGCTGCCGTGTGCAGTAGGCTCGCAGCGAGGATCACCATGTGGTCTGCTGGTGTCCTCACTAGCCTGAAAACTCGTACGACTGCCTCCAGCCAGTCCTCGGCTGCATGGGGGTCCGTCTCCCCACGGAACCTGGGCGGTCACTGGCGCTAAAACTCATGCAGTGCACTGAGGCGATGTGCATCGTCAGCGGCTGGGGCTGGAAGCATCGGTAGTTCGGTGGCTAGAGGTACCGCCAGTGCCTCTGTTGTCAAAGGGCCCTGTACCGAGGCCTCGTCGCTCGGCGGACTGTCGTCACGTACAACTCTCGGAACCCTAGCTGGCTGCTGTCGTGGGGCCATCCTGAAAAGAAACAGGTGTGCCACGGTCAGAACAGTATACCTGGTGAGTTGATACAAGTAATCACAAAGAAAACTTGAAACACACATGCAATCAATGTTTTCGTGCATTAAGTCGGAAATCAGAAGTCAGGGTCCTGGTGTACGGATACATCGACCGCCGCACCAACACTGGACTCCCTGGACTGATAACCACACCCAATACGCTAAACACTATTGCTTCACATAGAAGAAGGATTAGAGTCTGCGGTAGAACCAACCTCCCTTTGATACCAATTTGTCACGACCCGTCCTCGGGGCCCGTGCCGTGACTACCCCAAGCCCGCCTTCCATAGGCCAGGCGCTGGCGACTAGCACCAAGGCATAAATCCCAGTAAAAAGGGAAGACATTGCCTTTGTAAAGTAAACAAACACCACAGAGTAAGCAAGCGGAAAAAGTAAACACAAAGTAAAAACTGGTACAACAGTGAAGTGCGGAAAAGTAAGTGGGCCAGTATACAAACCCAAACTGAAAGTAAAGTACAACTCGAAAGGGAAAACAGCAACAGAAAAGTAAAAGTCACTACGCCGAGCTGTCCACTGAAAATCCCACCTGAAGGGTGGGTAAAGATAGCTCCACTGCTCCTCGGGTCCCACCGTCCGCTCCGAGTATGTCCCGCCCAGTGGCCCACCTCCAGGTACCGTCCTGCTCTGCAAGCCTCAACCACGATCAACACTGTCCGTCGTCTTCAACCAACACAATGTAGTGCAGGCATAGCCCGTGCGGGGGTGAGTATAAGCTACTCAGTAGGGACCCCGAGACCCCCGAAGGTATCCCAAAATCCACAAAGGATAAACCACAATGGAAAGATACAATCAAAAAGTAATAACCAACACTGCTTAGGTATATTCCCATACATATACCTAAGTCATCAATTCCATTATGCTCCAACCTCTGAGCCCAAGTACAACCCAGTCCACACAGGAAAGCATGCGTATTCCACACAGGAAAGAAAAACATAATCCACAGAGGATAGCACAACACAATCCACATAGGAAAGTAAACAGGATTCATCTCACACAGGTATACTTCTTCGAAAGACGATAGAGATGATCACTGATCCATCTAAGTCGTCGGACCCACAAAGGATCAATAGGTACTAACCCCCGCAAAGACCCACACAGGATCAGACCCACACAGGATCTGTAGGCGCTGGCTCACACAGAACCGCTGAGCGCTGACCCACACAGGATCGGTAGCACTGATCCACACAGGATCGCTGAGTGCTGTAGTCGTCGCCGTCGAATCCATTGAGGATCTCTGTACAGTCATCATCGTCACAGTAGCAGTCGCAGCCAGCTCTAGGGTTCCCGCACACAGCAAGCTTGTTCGGGAGGGTCCGCTCCACGAGCCGAGAGGCTGATACATCAACTGACACATAGTCCGGAGTTGATGTATCCAAAAGTTCCGTATCGTCAACATGAACTCAACGTCGCAGACGGCGCGTCAATCGAACGCCCGGTCTGAGAGTTATTGGCCTTTTCGTCCCAGGGGCCCGGTTGGTTTTTAAGGAAAAACCAACCTGACCATACTCCACTTATGTCCAAACCTCGGGCGGAGTATGTCAAAAGTTCCGTCTCACTATGAGGAACTCAAAAAAATCGACGACACGTCAATCGGACGTCCGAAGCTCAAGATATGAGTGTTTCCGCTCCGAGGGCCCGATTTGTTTCGTGTACGAACCAACCCGGCCGAACTCAAAGTATTCCTAAACCTTGAGTGCGATATACCAAAACGACCGTCTCATTCTAAGGATCGTGTCACCACTGAATATGCGTCGATCGGAGGTCCGTAGCCTGAGTTATGGGCAATTGAACCCAAACGGTCCGAAAACGGGGGTTTCGGGCCCAGACCGACCCGGCCCGAGACCCCCCGGTCGGCCCTGCCCGGCGCGGCCCGGCTGGGCATAGTACTCCCAGCGAGCTTCCAGCTCGGCCAAAGGCCGAGCCGTTGGCAAGGGGGGGGGGGGGGGCGCCTGCCCCCCCTGTGTAACCGCAGCCCCCCATTTATGGGGGCCGTTTGAAGTCCAGCCGGGGGAATTAATTCCCCCGGCTCCTCCCCTTCCGGCTGGCCCGACCTGGACGGCCGGTTCCAGCTCAACGGGACCGGCGATGGCCGGTCCCCTTCCAGCTCCGACGCAGGCGGCCTGGTCCGGCCGCCGGTCACCTTGCTCTGCCGCGGCCCGGTCCGGCCGCCGGTCACCTTGCTCCGCCGCGGCCCGAAATCGGCCACGACCCTTGTCGTCCGGCGTGGCGCGATGGCGCCGCGGACCTCCGCCGCGGCCCCAGTACCGACCGCGGTATTTTCAGGTGTCTCCAACGCGGCGCGATGGAGTCACATCCTTGTATTAATTCACGGCGCGACGCGACGGCGTCGAATCCTTGATCTTCTTTCCACGACACGGCTCGACGGCTCCGCGCATTTCCTTTCACATGATTCCGCGTGGTGTGACAGCACCACGCCTTCCCGTACCAAACCACAAAGGAACCAACATGAAATAAGGAGGAGGGTCGGCTGTGTTTGTGCGGTCTGCCCCCCCTCGTTTTATTCGATAACTATTGGTTTTAATCCACAAAGATCGTCAAGTTGGTATTCACGAACAAAAATAAATAAATAAAACCCCTACCTCGGTTTCAAGAACGGTGCACGTCAACGAGCTGCGGAAGACAAGCATCGCGGAGGTCAGGCGTCGCGGAAAACGAACGTTGATTCCGTTGTCGTCGCGGTGCGTCCGAAGAGGAAACGTTGCAGAAGAAGAACGTCGTGGAAGAAGTTCTCCGCGTCCTTCGGCGGAGATGTTCTTCGTTGAAGAACAATGTTCTTCATCAGAGTCCGAGGTGTTCTTCATGTTCTTCGTCGAAGATGTTTTTCGTTAGAGATGAAGAAGATCTTCACGCTTCCCAAATCCTCTCAACGTTGCATAAAGTCTAACATTAATAAAATAATCCTAAGTCTTAATTTATTAACACAACTTAACCTTTTGAATTTCAAGAGTTTGAAATTCAATTAACCACACATAACTCACCTCATTAAATTTCACAAGTTATCTTAATTTAATGGGAGTTGAGAGGGGTTAGAGGATATGAAGGGGTGGGGTTCGTGTGGGCCCCACCACTCTCATAACCTCCCAAGGGAGGTTGGGTGGTTACCCAACTTCCATCAAGAACTAAACACTTAGAGTAAAAATAATAAAAATTGTAGAATAATTATAAAATAAACTTCTACAATTTTTATCATCAACTCTCGTGAAAACGAAACTCCGGAACAGGTGTTCCTAAGCAATTACTGGCGCTGCGGTTCCATCGGTGCCCTCGGAATTCGATTCCAGGCACCGGTTCAATAGTTAGAAATTCTCGCTCGTTCGTTCACTGAACGTACCCGAGCTAAACTTAGGATAGAAATTCTGGGCACTCCGGCCTCGGAATCTAGTGCCGTCTAAAACCGCGTTCTTGTAAAATTCCAAATAAAATTAAGAAAAAAAATTCCTTGAAATTTACGGGTCTTTACATCACTCCCACCTCAGGGATTTACGTCCCCGTAAAGATACATCATAACTAGGTAAACAAATGAGGGTATTGAGCACGCATTTGAGCCTCCTGCTCCCAAGTGCTCTCCTGGAGGTTCCCGTGTTGCCATCTGATGCGCACTAGAGGAATCGACCATCCACGTAGGACTCGCTCCTGTCGATCCTCGATCTCCACCGGGACCTCCGCAAAAGTCGCCCCATAATCAACGTCTAGCTCCCCATGGTCAATGATGTGCGTCGTGTCATGCACGTATCTCCTCAGCTGAGATACGTGGAAGACGTCGTGCACCCGGTGCAACTGAGGTGGTAGAGCCAGGAGATAAAGCACCTCGCCAATCCTGCTGAGGACCTGGAACGGTCTGATGAAGCGTGGAGACAACTTTCCGCCTTAGCCAAATCTCCGTAATCCACGTCGAGGTGAGACACACAAGAAGACGTGGTCGCCATCCTCGAACTCTAGTGGCCTCCGCCTCCTGTCAGCATAAGACTTCTGCCGGCTCTGAGCTGTCCTCATCCGCTCCTGGATGACCTGGACCTTCTCTGTCGTGGCCCGGACCATCTCTGGTCCCACAAGTTCTGACTCCCCAGAGACTGTCCAGCACAAAGGAGATCTGCAAGGTCGGCCGTACAAAGCCTCATATGGCGCCATCCCGATGGTGGAGTGGTAGCTGTTGTTGTACGCGAACTCCACCAAGGGTAGGTGGTCCTCCCAGCTGCGACCAAAGTCGAGGACGCATGCGCGGAGCATGTCCTCGAGAGTCTGAATGGTCCTCTCCATCTGACCATCCGTCTGAGGGTGAAAGGCTATGCTCAGACGTAGCTATGTCCCAAACACCTCTTGCAATCCCTTCCATAGCCGGGAAGTAAAGCGAGCATCTTGATCGGAGACGATAGAAGATGGCACACCGTGAAGCCATACAATATCCTGAACGTAAAGACGTCCCAATCTCTCCACTGAGCCCTGCTCTCTGATGGGTAAAAAGTGAGCCGACTTGGTGAGTCGGTCGACAATCACCCAAATGGAGTCGTGACCTCTGGAAGTGCGTGGAAGTCCAGTCACGAAGTCCATAGATATGCCGTCCCACTTCCACTCCAGAACCTCCAAGGACTGTACAAATCCTGCTGGTACCTGGTGCTCAGCCTTCACCTGCTGGCAGGTGAGGCATCGAGAAACGAACTCTGCCACAACCTTCTTCATGCCCGGACACCAGTGCTGTCGTCTGAGATCCTGGTACATGTTCTCCACTCCATGATGTACTGCCAAAGGGGAAGTGTGAAACTCTCTCAACACCTCCTCTCGAAAAGCAACCGACACCAAGGTACGTCCTTTGAAAAGGACGTCGTGCTCTGATCCAAAGGAGAAACCATCAGGTGCCTGTCCTGAGGATATCTGTGTACCCCGCGTCTCACGGTCAGTGTCCCCACACTGTGCCTCTCTAACCCGCTACATTAATGGAGGAGTGACTGTGAGAGACTGAAGAAAGGCTGCTCCATCTCTATCCACGAAGGATATATGGAAAGAGGCTAGCTGCTCTGTCGCCTCCTCAAGTAGCTGGATGCCCGTCCTCCTGCTGAGGGAATCGGCTACCACGTTCCCCTTTCCAGGAGTATAGACTATATCAAAGTCATAGTCCTGGAGGAACTCGAGCCATCACCGCGGTCTCAGGTTTAGGTCCTTCTGCGAGAAGATGTACCTGAGACTCTGATGCTCAAAAAAGACTGTAAAGAGCTCGCCCATCAGATAGTGTCGCCATGTCTTCATAGCGAAGACCACTGCTGCTAACTCCATGTCATGGGTAGCGTAGTTCTGCTCATGCGGCCTCAACTGACGTGATCCATAGGCGATCACTACCCGCTCCTACATCAGGACACATCTGAGTCCGGTCCCTGATGCATCGCAGTAGACTACGGACCCTACTCCCTCCTCAGGCAACCTCAAGATAGGTGCGCTGGTCAATCTCTGTCTCAGCTCCTGGAAGCTCTGCTGACATCTGTCTGACCACACGAAGGGTTTCTCATTCTTCGTCAAAGCTGAGAGTGGTGCTGCCACTCTGGAGAAGTCTGGCACAAATCTATGGTAGTATCCAGCTAGTCCCAAGAAACTCCCCACCTCTGTCACGCTCTTGGGTGGCTCCCAAGCTAACACTGCCAGGATCCACTGCAAATCCCACCTCAGAGATGACGTGCCCCAAGAAGTGGACCTCACATATCTAGAACTGACACTTCGAGAGCTTTCCATAAAGCTGGTTCTCTCGGAGTGTGTCTAGTACAACCCATAAGTGGTAGGCGTGCTCCTCCTCATTCGTCGAGTAAATCAAAATGTCGTCGATGAAGACCATGACAAATCGATTGAGTTATGGCTGAAAGATCCTGTTCATGAGGGACATGAACACTGCTGGAGCATTGGTTACGCCGAAGGGCATAACCAAGAACTCATAGTGGCTATACCGTCACCTGAAGACCGTCTTCTGCACGTCCTCGTCTCGAACTCTGAGCTGATGATAGCCTGACCTGAGGTCTATCTTTGAGAACCACCGTGCTCCCTTGAGCTGATCAAAGAGGTCATCAATCCTTGGTAGAGGATACTTTTTCCTCACTGTCACCTAGTTCAGGCGATGATAGTCAACACAAAGTCGCAAGCTCCCGTCCGCCTTCTTGGCGAAAAAAATCGGGGAAGCCCAGGGTGAAACACTGGGTCAGATGAACCCCTTGACCTGCAAGTCCTCCAACTGTACCCGTAGCTCTCGAAGATCGGCGGGGGCCATCCGATATACTGGAGTCGATATCGGGGCTGTCCTGGGGTATAGGTCAATATAAAAGTCTACCTCTCTGCGAGGAGGTAACCCTGGAACGTCGTCGGAAAAAACGTCTGCAAACTGATCCACCCCTGCAGGAAAACCAGGACTCTGCACGTCAACTGCTCCTAGGATGAGGCTAGACAACTGATGAGTGATGGGCTGTCCTATCCTCTGCGAGAGTCTATCCTGTGCTGCAAAGGCTCCCTTCTCACCAGTGAAGGTGAACCTGCTCCCGTCGGTGTGTAAACATCGCACCTTGCGCCTAAAACAGTCAATCTGTGCATGGACTGTAGATAACCAATCCATGCCCAAGATGACGTCGTAAGGCCTCGACGCTGCTACAAGAAGATCCCAGCTGAATCTCTAGCCTCCTAGAGTAAGCTCACACTGCCAGCACTAGTGCGTAATCGTCGAGTCTGCTCCCGTAGGAGTCTCTAGCCGTAAGGATCGAGCCAACGGCTCTGTCGGAATCTCCGAGCTCCGAACAAGGGCAGCGACTATGAAAGAGTGACTCGCTCCTGTGTCTATAAAAACTGCAGCAAGACTGGAATAGACATAGATCGTACCTCGAATCATCTCTGGTGCGCCGTGGTCGTAGGCCTCTGCTGCCTGGAGCTGTGCTTGTCGCTGCCCGCCAGCTCCCTGTGGTCGGGGTGGAACTCCTGGTGGTGGTGGTGGTAGAGCCTCAAAACGTCACCCACCACTTGCTGCTCAGCCAGCTCCCCTTCCTCATCCGCCTCCTCCCTACGGACCGCCACGGTCGACCCTCTGCCTCTGCCTCGGGGGTCCCTAAACCGTCTGCTGCTCCTCGGCACGACAGGTCGGGAAATCACGAGCCATGTGGCCCTGCCCGCCGCACGAGTAGCACTGTCTGCCTCTCGAAAGACTGGCTCCGTGCTATGTGCCCCGCACTGCTGAGCCAGTATCCTGAGGTCGTCTGCCTGAGGGTCTGGTCTGCCTGGACCCAAGAGTCATCCGTCGAATACCTGCTGTAGAAGACTCTGCTACGTACCGCCCTGCGGTGGGTCTCGGTGCTGGTGTAGACTCAGCAAGAAAGATCTCGATTAAAAGGGCCCGGTCTAGTACTCCTGTCTGAGTCGGAATGCTGAGGGAGATCAGAGATTCCTTGATCTCATGTCTCAATCCCTGCTCAAAGGTCCGGGCCCGGAAGAATGGGTCCCGTGCCATGTCTGTAGAGTAGCGCGAGAGATCGGTAAATCTCGCCGAGTACTTGACGACCGTCAAGCTGCCCTGCCACAGCTGAAGAAGCTCCTGGATGAGCACCGCATGGAGGGTGGCTGGGACGAACTCTGAGCGGAAGAGGCCCTCAAAGTCTGTCCAGAGGAGAGATGCCTCATCGTGCACTTGGAGCATCAAGATCCACCATCGGCCTGCTGCCACGTGCAGTAGGCTCGCAGCAAGGATCACCATGAGGTCTGCTGGTGTCCTCACTAGCCTGAAAACTCGTACGACTGCCTCCAGCCAGTCCTCGGCTGCCTGGGGGTCCGTATCCCCGCGGAACCTGGGCGGTCGCTGGCGCTGAAACTCATGCAGTGCACTGAGGAGACGTGCATCGTCAGCGGCTGGGGATGGAAGCATCGGTGGTTTGGCGGGTAGAGGTACTGACGGTGCCTCTGTTGTCAAAGGGCCCTGTACCGAGGCCTCGTCGCTCGGCGGGCTGTCGTCACGTACAACTCTCGGAACCCTAGCTGGCTGCCGTCGTGGGGCCATCCTGAAAATAAACAGGTGCGCCACGGTCAGAACAGTATACCTGGTGAGCTGATACAAGTAATCACAAAGAAAACTTGAAACACACATGCAATCAATGTTTTCGTGCATTAAGTCGGAAATCAGAAGTCAGGGTCCTGGTGTACGGATACGTCGGCCGCCGCACCAACACTGGACTCCCTGGACTGATAACCACACCCAATACGCTAAACACTATTGCTTCACATAAAAGAAGGATCAGAGTCTGCGGTAGAACCAACCTCGCTCTGATACCAATTTGTCACGACCCGTCCTCGAGGCCCGTGCCGTGACTACCCCAAGCCCGCCTTCCATAGGCCAGGGGCTGGCGACTAGCACCAAGGCATAAATCTCGGTAAAAAGGGAAGGCATTGCCTTTGTAAAGTAAACAAACACCACAGAGTAAGCAAGCGGAAAAAGTAAACACAAAGTAAAAACTGGTACAACAGTGAAGTGCAGAAAAGTAAGTGGGCCAGTATACAAACCCAAACTGAAAGTAAAGTACAAATCGAAAGGGAAAACAACAACAGAAAAGTAAAAGTTGCTACGCCGAGCTGTCCACTAGAAATCCCACCTGAAGGGTGGGTACAGATAGCTCCACTGCTCCTCGGGTCCCACCGTCTGCTCCGAGTATGTCCCGCCCAGTGGTCCACCTCCAGGTACCGTCCTACTCTACAAGCCTCAACCAAGATCAACGCTGTCTGTCGTCTGCAACCAACACCACGTAGTGCGGGCATAGCCCGTGCAGGGGTGAGTATAAACTACTCAGTAGGGACCCCGAGAACCCTGAAGGTCTCCCAAAATCCACAAAGGATAAACCACAAAGGAAAGATACAATCACGAAGTAACAACCGACACTGCTTAGGTATATGCCCATACATATATCTAAGTCATCAATTCCATTATGCTCCAACCTCCGAGACCAAGTACAACCCAGTCCACACAGGAAAACATGCATATTTTACACAGGAAAGCAAAACGTAATCCACACAGGATAGCACAACACAATCCACATAGGAAAGTAAACAGGATTCAGCTCACATAGGTATACTTCTTCAAAAGACGATAGAGATGATCACTGAACCATCTAAGTCGTTGGACCCACAAAGGATTGATAGGTACTAACCCCCGCAAAGACCCACACAGGATCGGACCCACACAGGATCTGTAGGTGCTGGCTCACACAGAACCGCTGAGCACTGACCCACACAGGATCGAACCCACACAGGATTGGTAGCACTGATCCACACAGGATCGCTGAGTGCTGTAGTCGTCGCCGTCGAATCCACTGAGGATCTATGTACAGTCGTCGTTGTCAAAGTAGAAGTCGCAACCAGCTCTAGGGTTCCCGCACACAGCAAGCTCGTTCGGGAGGGTCCGCTCCACGAGCCGAGAGGCTGATACATCAACTGAAACATAGTCCGGAGTTTATGTATCCAAAAGTTCCATATCGTCAACAGGAACTCAACGTCGTAGACGGCGCGTCAATCGGACGCCCGGTCTGAGAGTTATTGGCTTTTTCGTCCCAGGGGCCTGGTTGGTTTTTAAGGCAAAACCAACCCGAACATACTCCACCTGCGTCCAAACCTCGGGAAGAGTATGTCAAAGGATCCGTCTCACTATGATGAACTCAACAAAGTAGACGACACGTCAATCAGATGTCCGAAGCTCAAGATATGAGCGTTTCCGCTCTGAGGGCCCGGTTGGTTTCGCGTACGAACCAACCCGGCCGAAATCAAAGTATTCCTAAACCTTGAGTGCGATATACCGAAACGACCATCTCGTTCTAAGGATCGTGTATCCGCTGACGGCGCGTCTATCGGAAGTCCGTAGCCCGAGTTATGGGCAATTGAACCCAAACGGTCCGAAAACGGGGGTTTCGGGCCCGGACCGACCCGACCCGAGACCCCCCGGTCGGCCCGAACCGGGTCGACCTGCCTCGGGTCCGGGTTGGCTTGGCGCGGCCTGGCCCAGCGGGGTGTGGCCCGGCCTGGCACGGCCCAGCCCGGCGGGGCGCGGCCCGGCTGGGCACAGCGCGCTGCCAGCTCTGCCGAAGGCCGAGCCATTGGCAGGGGGGGGGGGGGGGGGCGCCTGCCCCCCCTGTGTAACCGCGGCCCCCCATTTATGGGGGCCGTTTGAAGTCCGGCCAGGGGAATTAATTCCCCTGGCTCCTCCCCTTCCGACCGGCCCGACCTGGCCAGCCGGTTCCGGCTCAACGGGACCGGCGATGGCCGGTCCCCTTCCAGCTCCGACACCGGCGGCCCGGTCCGGCCACCGGTCACCTTGCTCCGCTGCGTCCCGGAACCGGCCACGACCCTTGTCGTCCGGCGCGGTGCGATGGCGCCGCGCCCCTCCGCCGCGGCCCCGGTACCGACCGCGGTATTTTCGGGTGTCTCCGACGCGGCGTGATGGCGTCGCGTCCTTGTATTAATTCACGGCGCGGCGCGACGGCGTCGCGTCCTTGATCTTCTTTCCACGGCGCGACGCGACGGTGCCACACATTTCCTTTCGCATGATTCCGCGTGGTGCGACAGCACCACGCCTTCCTATACCAAACCACAAAGGAACCAACATGAAATAAGGAGGAGGGTCGGCCGTGTTTGTGCGATCCAACCCCCCTCGCGTTATTCGATAACTATTGGTTTTAATCCACGAAGATCGTCAAGTTGGTATTCACGAACAAAAATAAATAAATAAAACCCCTACCTCGGTTTCAAGAACGGTGCACGTCAACGAGCTGTGGAAGACGAGCGTCGCGGAGGTCGGACGTCGCGGAAAACGAACGTCGATTCCGTTGTCGTCGGGGTGCGTCCGAAGAGGAAACGTCGCGGAAGAAGAACGTCGTGGAAGAAGTTCTCCACGTCCTTCGGCGGAGATGTTCTTCGTTGAAGAACAGTGTTCTTCGTCGGAGTCCGAGGTGTTCTTCACGTTCTTCGTCGAAGATGTTCTTCGTTGGAGATGAAGAAGATCTTCACGCTTCCCAAATCCTCTCAACGTG
Organism: Viscum album; assembly: GCA_963277665.1. Classification (NCBI taxonomy): domain Eukaryota; kingdom Viridiplantae; phylum Streptophyta; class Magnoliopsida; order Santalales; family Viscaceae; genus Viscum; species Viscum album. The sequence continues at coordinate 450,894,426 of OY728160.1, forward strand.
GCATAAACTCTAACATTAATAAAATAAGCCTAAGTCTTAATTTATTAACACAACTTAACCTTTTGAATTTCAAGAGTTTGAAATTCAATTAACCACACATAACTCACCTCATTAAATTTTACAAGTTATCTTAATTTAATGGGAGTTGAGAGGGGTTAGAGGATATGAAGGGGTGGGGTTAGTGTGGGCCCCACCACCCTCATAACCTCCCAAGGGAGGTTGGGTGGTTACCCAACTTCCATCAAGATCTAAACACTTAGAGTAAAAATAATAAAAATTGTAGAATAATTATAAAATAAACTTCTACAATTTTTATCATCAACTCTCGTGAAAACGCAACTCCGGAACAGGTGGTCCTAAGCAATTACCGACGCTGCGGTTCCATCGGTGCCCTCAGAATTTGATTCCGGGCACCGGTTCAAAAGTTAGAAATTCATGCTCGTTCGTTCACTGAACGTACCCGAGCTAAACTTCGGATAGAAATTCCGGGCACTCCGGGCCTCGGAATCAAGTTCTGTGTGAAACCGCGTTCTTGTAAAATTTCAAAGAAAATTAAGAAAAAAATTTCCTTGAAATTTACGGGTCTTTAAAAACTCCTCTGCGCTTCACACGTCCAACAAGGGGGGAAGATATTTGTTTCCAACAAATATCTGCTTAACTCCCCGGCCCAACACGCCCCCGACCCCGCGCCCGACGCAGACAAGGATAAGGTCTCCCTTAGGGTAAACGCGCCATTATGAACGCAACGGCGGACTCGGATTTGCGATCCGAGACTCCGTTCAGGAGTTATTCGATCCGACGCTCGTAAACAGACTTTTCCACTTATTTACGAAAACGCCCCTGGTGGCTTTTCTCACCGCAGGCCCACGCCCGCAAAGTTTACACCCCGCCTAGGGTAAACGGCACGTTCCGGATGCAACCGTGACTTCAGAATCCCATTATGAGCTATTGTTTGGGAGATATCACACCCCACCACGTGCATAGTATAAAAATACTTAATATTTTTATAAAATTAATTTCAGGCACACCGGGTCTCGGAATTGCACGCCGTCTTCGCGCCTAGCTCTGGAATTATTCATAGAAATATTCCAAAGTCTGATAGGGCCAAAAACCCGAGTCACTACAAGTTCCTCATGTCATAGCTAACAGAGGTGAACCACTATCAATCCAATATAAATCGCATGACAATCATCTATCCCAATGGCAATAAAACACAACAATCAAATACTTTCCACTTAAAACGCACCCCTTTAAATAACGATCCCCCAACCCAAAATGCATAACCATGATTTTAAATTCATATAATAGTTAAAACATGCATATAAGCATAAATAAAGGATAACAATGGGGATCTACTAGGGTGTAAACATCAACCAATAAAACACCTCCTCTTAAGTTTCCAAACAAAACATAACTTTTAAAATCAAGGGTTTCATATTTTGAAACCCCTTTTGAAAATAAAGTGAATTATAAGGTAAATCACCGCTAACACTAAGGCATAATGCCTAAAACAATACCAGGAAATCACTAAGGAATCCCATAAATCAACACACCTCTTTTTAAAATAAGGAGACAAATTTAAAACAAGGGAATCTCATTATAAAAACAAGGAAATCCCTTTATAAAAAAATATTCTTTATAAATCAAGGGAACACATATTAAAATATGTAAAACCCTTTAAATAAAGGAACACTTCAATTTATATATCCAAATTGGATCAAATTACCATGAACTAATCATTTTTCTTGTATAAATCCATCAATGGAATTTTATCAAACACTTAGAATTCATAAAATATAATTTGAAAACAAAGTTCATAAAACTAAACAATTCACCCATTTTTTCCAAATGAAAATACCAACCAAGCATGAAAAACCTTTAAAAATTAAAACTAGATAACATATAAATATTTAATTTAGTTTAAGAACACATTTAAAACACCCAGAATCCATGAAACTCTTTAATAAAATGAATTAGAACAAAAACACCAACCTCAGCCAATATAACCATATCACATTCATTGAATTCCACTAGAATAGGCCTCAAGAGAGGGATCACAACCATTATAAATAAAAATACCCAATTATACAACAATCATAACCATGAAAGTTGACTAAACATGACCATTAGGGTTAGAGGAGAGGAGAAAAGGGACATAAACCAAATAAGAAGGAAGAATGAACCCTTAACTTTTGATTTGAATGGAATCCCATCAAAAAATCCCCAACAATACACCATGGAGGGTCTTGAATAGAGAAAATAATCCCTTGGGAGGCACCATAAAATAGGGGTACTGAATGAGGGAATCTTATGGGAGAAGCCCCAAATAAAAAGAACTCAAAATGAAAAAAAATGACCAAACCCAAGCAGGTTGCATGATTTACCCTCATAGTTTATCGAATAGTGTGGTGAATGTGCATTCTCCACTTACAAAACTATTTAGGTCGCATGGTTTTCTTGCATGGTTTACCAAACTATGCAGAGATCATGTGATCAAAACTGTTTGAAACTGTAGGTTTCATATGATTTCCACTACATGGTTTCTCAAATTGTGCTACCCTAGAACCATCTAAAAAATCCCAAAATCTCACCCCATGACACATATAACTCAAGGGATAAATCAAACACATAACCATAAGCAATAAAATTTAATTTCGGTGTGTGATAAAGTATGATGTCAATTTTTTAATATTGGTAAGAGTGATGTGTTGGATGAGTGGGAAATAACCAATTATAAAAGATTGGGTTGGGACATATATATTCATAAAAAATTGGGTTTTTGATGCCCATAATATGGGAATGGAAGTGGAATAAAAAATCAAATATATTATTTATCTTCATAGAAATCAATGTGTAATGTAAATGAAGAACATAATGTGACACCTTAGACATGAACTACTAGATCTGGTGCTGATAACACATACTTTACATACTAGCTTCAATAACAACTGTATATTACCATACATAACTATCCTATAATTGCATGACATAAAACAAATATTTAATTACATATATTTTTGATTACATTTAGATTTTTAACTCTAGAGAATTATAAATTATTATAAACTAATAAATCTCATGTCTTTCTCAACTAACATACACTTTTTACACTATATAAGAAACTAATTAATCCATAATAATTATTCAACATCTCCCAAAAATTATACACACAAGATATTCTATTTGAAATACAATGTGTAATACATTTCTTCATAATCCATGAAAATAGATATATAATAATGGGTGAGCTCAAACGTTCAGTAAGGGTAAATACAAGTGATAATAATTAAAGATCATAAGTGAACATAAGTTGAGCATAAATAATATTACATTAATAAATAACTAAAAATATTCCATAATAGAATGAAACTAAAAGAAAAATATATACATGGATAACAATGAAAATGAAAATATCACATGGATAATAATAACCGGTACCTTATAAATGAAATGCATAATGCCAGACAACTAATTCCATACCCTAATCCATGACATCATGATATTGAAATCATGATCTTATTATAAAGGCCCTATATCTAGGAAATATCTTATCCTGGGTAGGAATACATTAAAATACTCAAGATAGTTTGTATCATGAGACATATTGATGAATCGAGGGGCTATATAATATTGATTCCCACCCATAACTTGTTTAATTACAATGAATTCATCATATTAGAAAATCAAATTTTAAAATAATCATCTGTATTAGAATAACAACATACAAAACACCAATAATTTTCCTCATGTTAATATAAGGGATAATATGATCATAACTAATCTAGAGAAAGATGGTGGATGGTTAAACAATACATAGTAAAATTTATAATAATAATCCATATTGGTATAAAAACATATGAAATGTAAATAATTTTTCACCATGTCCATAAAATGGATAACATGATCATCACCCATTTGAGGAAATAAGGTGTATGGTTGAGAAATACATAATCAACTTACCAATAATCATTTGTATTGGAATAATAACATACATAATGCCAATAATTTTTCACATGTCAATAAAAGGAAAACCCATCTGGAGGAAAAATGTGGATGGTTAAACAATACATAGTGAACTTGTCTGAGTAATCAGTAAACATATATATCGAAATAACAAATGTATAGATTTTCAATAGTTCCCCAATCAATAAATAGAATAGATTTATATGTAATTATCCCTCAAACTAACACCGTATTGAGTAAGGGGTATATGGTTAAGTCAATAATTTCCTCAATAAATCAATGTATAGTGTTTAGGTGAATACCTTTTAATCAAATAAATGGAAAATAGGGTATTCAAAAAGTAAATACATTGGAAGAAAAGTTATGACTATTCATAGTGGATCGTTAGGTAAGACAAAGGCAGGGATGAATCATATATTTAAAATAGAAGAACATTACATAATATATCTAGATAAAGAATGCAGATGGTTGAAAATAACATATCCCCAGTGTATCAAAGGAAACTCATAAGGATGGTGACATAGATTAAAAACATCCTTGTAGAAGAATGCTTCGAATGATATCACAAAATAAAGGATCAAGAATTGAATTGTTTGAAATTACGAGTTCAATCCACCAAATTATAAATATATCTATTTATTAGTATATAAATAACGAAAAATAAATCCCCTAAGTGTAAATACTTTTGAATATGAAAAGTAAAATAGAGATGAAAACTTGAAAGAGTTTTTAGAAAATATTTTTAACATCAATGTAAAATATAAGCTTATATGTCACTTTCAAAAGTAACTTTTGAAAATGTGAAGTGAAAGATTATGAAAACTTACATTTTTAAAAATAATCTATAATAATAGATCCTTGAAAACAACATAAATTTATCTATATGAAATGTGGAGCCAAATATGTAACATTTTATTATGAATGGGACCCTTTTAATACTTTGAAATTACCTTTGTTGAAAACCCACATGGTAAAAATTGAAATAAGACATCATTTTTATTAAAAATTAATTTTCACAAATAGGTTTATAAAATAACACGTAATAAAATATTAAGGTGGAAAAAACTAGGTGTGTAAGAACAATGTTCAAGATAAAACTTTATAACTCAAAGAAATGCGACTTTGAGTTATCAATATCCCTTATGGGAAACATATTCTATAATGTAAGAAATATTTTACAAGGATTTATGTGGTAGGAATGTAAATATATATAAAATAGTGAGGTAATACTATATAATACAATCAATGGTATAATTTACCCAACTTATATGAAATAAGTTCAATAGAACTATCACAACTCAATGAATGAAAGTTGAGTTACCAAAAATCCTTACTACTGGGGTAATAATTGAATCAATAGAAATTTGAAGAATGGGATATGATTTAGCTTAGTATATCACATGAAATATAAAAAATATAATAAAAATACATCCATTGGAAATAAATACACCATATAAGGAAAACATGGTGCATAAAATGTAACATGTCTCAAATGATCAAAATTGAGACCAAGAAACCCTTACGACTTTAGAAATTTTCAACTTAAGAACCCTCAAAGGATATAATTTAAAATAGAAAATTAAATTCCATGAATAATTATAGAACCATGATATAAAATATAAAATGTGAAATAATTACACCATCCAGTATAAAACATAGTGTATAACATAAACATGCCTAAGGAATTGAAATTTGAGATAAAGAACCCTTACCTTATTCCTAATTTGTTTCATGCATGTGCCTAACTTCATGAATAATAAAATAAATTTTATTAGATAAATTATTATGAACCTTATTAATCTATATTTAATTTAATATATATCATTTATTATCACATACTATTTCTTTATTATATATTTTTTGTTTATGTTTACTGAAAATTAAATTGGTGTCAGCTTATTTTGGTGATTTTAGTGATTGAAGATGATATTTTACTAATAAGTTAAATACTTAATATAACCTTTATAAAACCATAAAAAACCATTATTTTATTATTAAATTATAATAAAATTATTATTTAAGTTCTCATAGTCATCTATGATAGAGTTTTATAGCATTGTTCAAGTAGGTTGTTAAACCAACCCCAAACATGAACACACTATATCCCAGTGGGTGAGTTTTGTTAAGGAAGTGTATAATATGATTATAAAAGAAGAATAATTATATTATTTATAAGTTTTTAAGTTATTGAATCACATTTTAAGTGTTTTTTATAATGAAATAAAATTAAAATGAAAAATGAAAAAACGTTACTTTATAGAGGTGGTAGTCCGCACAATGCACGATTAACATTCTTTTGTTTTTCTAAGTGGATGGAAAGGAATAAAAAAGGGTTTTTAAATTAATATAATGAAAATTAATTATAATAATGATAATAAGGTCATTATATAACTTTGTTATTATAGTTTTGTAATGTAAATAATAATAAGAAAAATATAAGGACTAAGTAATACTCACTTTGGAACCTTGAACTTCCCCATGAAAGTATCCTTAGAAAGAAAGATATTCATACAAATTATTGAGACTATAGGATTATTAAATTTATAGAGACTTATAGGAGGAGAAAAATAATACAGTTTAGGACAAAATTATAAGGAATTAGTGTGTCATGAATGGGTGTAAGTGTTTCCTTTTATAAGTGAAGAGAATGGCACTTTTGTGAATACCCTTTAATTTTCAATGATATCATTGCACTATTTAAGGGTAAGTGACTCCAAAAATTTTAAATAATGTATTTTTGTTTGATATTGGGTCTATAAAAACTCAAAAAATTATTTCCATAGATGTTTTAAACTTTTTGGATGTCATTTGTTCTTATATTTTCACTTTTACCTTATTTTTTTTGGTTTTTATAGAGGTCACTAGTTTTTAACCAAGTAACATATGTTTACTAAACTTATAAAATAAAAAATATTACAAAATTTTGGTGTTATGAAACTAAATATAATATCCATTTAATATAATTAAATTTATAATTAAGAGAAAAATAACTTTTAAATTAAAAACATTTTATATATAGAAAAATTGTTCTGTAGAATAATGTCATTTTCACCATTAAGTGTTCTTAATCTTATTTAGTATTGATTAAAATTTTAATGAATGATAATTTATTTAAATATTTGTTTAAAAGTTATATTAAATTCAATTTTTAGAAGATATTAATTTATTTTATTAGATAAAAAATATACAGTATTAATAAAAAAATTCTTTGAAAGTAATAGTTTTACCATTATCATGGTCATTAACTTTAATATTAGTAATCAAAATTTTATTCACAAAAATTAAATTTACCTTATCACATAATATGATCATTTTTTACATAAACTATGAAATCTATTTCTTGGATTTAATTTCTACAAATTATGAAAACTAATTTTTTAATATAAGTGAATATATTAGTTTTTTGAGTAAAATATTACTTATGTTTCCAAAATTATAAACACGAGTCTTATAAATAAAAAATAGTATTTTTCAATGATTTATTTTAATTATAAATATATATATATATATTTTTATATAAAAAATATTTAAAAATGTTTAAGTCATTCTTGTATTATGATAGTGTCATAAAAGTGACAGTTTTAGGAATATTTGTATTTTTTCACCATTCACATAAAAATCAATTATTTTAGAAAAAAATAAAAAAATAACCTTAATATAACATTTTTATTATAAATCCAAAAAATAAGTTAATTTGGTTAAAATAAAATTCTAAAATTTTATAATTTAACTTTTAAATAAAAACATAAATTTATAATGGAAACCATTTTCATAGAAAAATAATATTTTAAAATATTATCTATTTGTATTCTTATTTCTTATTAATTGATAATAAGATTTGTGTTAATATATTATTGATATCAATAATATATTTTATCTATAATATATTTATTTTCTTAAAATTAAACACATAAAAAGCATATTTTTAGAAAAATTCTATTTTAAAGCATATATCATTTTTATTAATTATTTAGCTTCACTAATTTAATTTATCAATACCTTAAATTGATAATGACCTTTATTTTTATTTCCACATATATTTCATAATTTGGTTACATATTTTTTTACCCACCAATTCTACAGATACATTTTGACGGTTAAATGCTATTTCACAGTTCGTTGTGGTACGATGTTGTGTGTGAAATAATCTATTGAACACATTAGGTTTCAAAGGAAAATATAATTCATAATATCAAGGTGTTACATTCTCACCCATTAAATAAATTATATCCTTTAAATTTTAATTATCACTTACTAATGAAATTAGTTAAGGGTATATAAAATATAGGATGACTCAAGATATATTTTCAAATGAGGTATCCGCCTTAATATCTTAGGTATGAATAGGAAACATATATTTTATGTCCATCATGTTAACCAAAATCTTTATTTTTTCCTACATAATTAGTTGCTCTATTTAGTAATTCTCCACATATAAAACATCTTCCAATTCATTAAAGACATTTCCCTGGGCGCTTCTTCCCATATTTTTGATGTGTAAGAAATTGAATCTTCTTTCCTTCATCATCTTTGTCTCCTAAACTTCCATGAAACTCCATACTTTTCTTTCTTGGTGTATTTGGGGATTCAACTATGTTAACATTGTTAATCATAATTTATGATAGATGGTTTTTCATAATCATAAGGTTTCTAACTTCGAATCCTATCCCATTAGGTTGCTCTGTATTTTCCATGGTTTCTATTGTTAACTTGGTTATTTGGGATTCAACCATTACTAAAAACAAAATAAGTTAAACACAAGTGATGAATAATTAACACCACAAGAGAATTATTTTAAGATAATTACGTGAAAAATTCAACCTCAAAATGTATTACTCCTTGAAAGTATTAAAATAGATTTTAGTTCAACCTAAATCAATCTCAGTTTAATCTAGGTTTCTTTAGGTCGGGTTCTCTCCTACGTCTTATAAAAATTTATTAACATAATAAATTCTTCCAAATAGATTGTAAAGATATTGTGATTAACCAAATCATATCCCCTTAGGAGTATCAAGATAAGCATGCAGTTAGGTCTCTTTGTCGTGCACCAGGTGATGACCAAGTTAATAACCAATATACCCCTTTTGAGGTTATTACCCATAGGTACATATGTTCTAGAGCCTACATTCACCTATAGTATCTAGAAGGGGATGGAATTTCTAGGATAACTAAACAATATATAATTTACCAAAACTTCATGATGTTATCCTATATATAGAATTATCACTTAGAATTATCCCTAGGGGTTTCACTAATGTTCACTTATCCTAATCCCTAAAATATTCAATATTACTTTAACTAACCTAAAGGGTTATATATACATTTGAAATTATGATAAATATTAACTTATCACTCCTTAATATAATTTAAATTCTTAAATGATAATATCCAAATATCTAAAGTTATCTAAACCCTACTTTGATACCAAATGTGATTCCCCAAACCCAGACTCCCAGATCCGATGCTAATAATACATACTTTATATACTAGATTCAATAACAACTATAGATTCCTAAACATAACTATCCCATAATTACATGAAATAAATAAAATATTGTATTCCATAAATTCTTAAGACATTTTAGGTTTAAAGAGTTATATAATTAGGGAAAATAATAAACTGATAAAGCCTATGTCTTTTTCAACTAATGAACATTTTTCCCACTATATAAGAAACTAATTAATCCATAATAAGTCTTTAACATCTCCCATAAATTCTCCACACAATCTATTCTATTATAAATTCAATACATTTCTTCATAACCTTGGGGAATTAAAGCATAATAATGGGTAAAATCATATGTACAATAAGGGTAAACATAAGTGATAATAATTGAATATCATAAGTGGGCATAATATGAGCATAAATAATATGATAGGATTAGATAACAAAAAAAACTATCATAATAGAATGAAACTAAAAGAATAATATATCCATGGATAATAATGGAAATGAAAATATGACATGGATAACAATAACTGGTTTCTTAGAAATGAAATGCATAATGTCAAATAGTTAATTCTATTCCCTAAGCCTTGACATCATGATCTTAGACATCATGATCATACCATCAAGGCACTGTGACTATACAATATTCTTTTATAGCCAAGAATACCCCAAAATACCCAAGATAGTTTGTCTCATGAGGCCAATAAAAGCATCGAGAGGATATATAATTTTAGACCCCACCCATCACTTGTTTAAGTCCAATGAATTCATCATATGAGAAAATGAATAAAAAACTCATAATAAACTTTTCCAATAATCATACATATCAGAATAATAACATATAAAACACCAATATTTTCCCCCCATGTTAATAAAATGGATAATATGATCATAACTCATCTAGAGAAAGAAGGTAGATGAATATACAATACATATTCAACTACCAATAATCATTCATATTGGAATAACAACATACAGAATGCCAATATTTTTTCCCATGTTAATAAAAGGGATAAAATTATAATAGTTCATCTAGGGAAAGAAGGTGGGTGGTAAAACAATACATAATCAACTTGATAATAATCATCCATATTGGAATAACTTTTTTAACAGGTTGATGGTTATGCCCCCTTTATTAAAAGAAAAACAAGAGAACCCCTTTTGACAAATGGGAAATGAGGAAACCCATTAAAAAAATAAAAATTCCAAAGTAATCCACACCCAAAGGAGAGAGAATGGTCCTGAGTGTCTAATGAGAAACAAACATCAAGAAAATCAAGGGAAGAAGTTTAATCCCCGCAAAAAAATACAACAGTTCCATGAGTCAGTGATAAAGCATCACCCCTACCAAAAAATGCACTGTGATGAAAAAAAAACAAGGTGTATCACCCCTCCAACACACTCTAAATGTGAAGGAAGGACCATATGATATGATCCAACACCCCTATATCTGTTTCGATCCACCCACCAAAAAAAACTTATGAGGAACTCACAAAAAGTCATCCTGATGCAATACAAATCAAGACTAAAATAACTATACAATATAAAGTCAGGGTACCCATCCATCCAACCAAAAGTAGAATATATGGATGATGATGGGTTATAGCACACCCATCCCTTTTTCGAGTCCTCACACCCAACAATACTTGCAAGAAGCTGTATCACCATCCAAATGCGATGAAACAAGATCCAAATCCCAAACTGACACCTACAATCTCATCAGAAAACTAGTCCCAAAACTAGATCCATGATATGGGACACTACTAACATAGACAACTAGAACATAGTCAATGAAGACACCCAACAAAAGGATTCAGAAAAATCCATTACTCGCCTGATTCAGGATCAAACAACACCAACATCCTGCAACATTCACCATCACCGCTGCTAGAAATAGAATTACAGAACAAAATGATCGAGCTACACCAACTCATGAAGAGGAACCCAAAAATAAACTGAGGAATCAACATCACAAAAAACCTATCATTGTCTGAAAAATGAGCACAATCACCAGACCACTGAATACCACCACCCTAAGGGTTCCAAGACACTTCCTGATCTCTAAACATCATCACCCTAGAGAGATACCAGAAAAACTCTGCACAATGAGAAATCCACCACCTGAGAACTGAACCACTTCCACTTGAAAATCTAGGGATCATCTCATGAGCATCGATCCACATTGGGGGAGCCCAGATTTGAAACCAAATCCGGGGATGAAGAGGTCCAGATCGACCACCATTTGAACTCTAATCTTCCATCACCAACAAGACCTCAGGGGGAGACCTAACCCCCTATGACCTTTAAACCCCATTGATAATACTAGATCTATCCATATCTGAGATAAATAAGGATGAAACACATCAAAACACCACATATGTGATCAAAACTGCGAGCATAGCAGACACGCGATGTCGACCAACAACATCAGAAAAAGTAAAGTGAGGGAGAGGAATAATCAATATAGAAGAGACTGAATTGAGTAGATGGATTGAGAAAACCATGAATGGGGAAACCCCAGGGGAAGAAGAAGTGCTCTCAGGATATATTTCTAGGAGAGAACAGTTCCACCCTTCATGGAATAACTATATACATTTAACATTCTATTACCTTCTTTCAGGTACCCCTTGACCCTTGTTTTGATTATTATTTGATAGGGTATTTCTTTAGGGTCATTTAGGAGTTTTTTTGAAAATTTTGGAATCCCATGGGGCTATGAACGGTTTTCATATGGTTAGGGAAAACCATGTACCCTATGATAATCCCCCAGAAGGGGGTGCATGATTTTTTCAAACCATGCAACCACCCTTCCAAATTGTTCACCCTAGTAAAGTGAGGGTTTAAACAATTAGAACATGGTTAATATAATCATGAAACCAAACCATTCACTATATCTATAAGTATAGTAGGGGTGTACGGTTAAGGTGCATGGTTACTCCTAACCATTCATCCTCTCCAGAAAACCATGTGTATGATTTTTAATTGCCTAAAAATTTTAATTAAAAATATTGGGACCCCATTTTAAGATGAAAAACACCCCCATTTAACCCTAACATGATTCCATGGTCCTTGAAGGATATCAATAGGTGATTTTTACTCCTATAACACCTTTTATTTGCAGATCAAAGCTTCGATGATTATGTCTGTTCACCTTCGGGTAAATGGATCTCCTCTTGTGTGGTTTCTTATGATCTCATTTTCTATCTTTCTTAGAGAGTGATAGATCATAATGTTATTTATGGATCTAATTTTAATTTTTATGGATATTTATTATAGGTTTTATTACTTTATCTCACCTACCTTCTTTATTCATTGGTGTTCTCCATTGCGGGTGTTGATCGTTTGATATCATGATTAAAGGTAGGTGGTTCCATAATGATTTACCCTAAAATTGAAACCCTAATTTCCTGAATAATTTGAAATGAATTTTTAATTGATTTAAAAACCATTATTTTTATTTGATTTAATGTGTGTTTTGAAAAGTTCATGGAAATTGTGAAAACCTCCAATTTCAATGAAATTTGAAGTGTTGGGTGGATTTTAGAAAAAATGATGGCTTGATTTGGAAATTGATTTGATGAAATGATTTGTTGTTGAAATATGAGATAAATGGATTAAATTGAAATATGTTTTTAAAAGGCATGAATTGATGAAAACCTATGCTTTTGTTTTGAAATGAGAAAGGTATGTTTAAAACTGAAATTGGGCATTTGTATTTTGGATTGATTTGAAATGATTTATTTTACCATGATTGATTGATTGATTGATTGATTAAATCACATGTGATCCTAGGTAGTTAGTGGGTAATTATGACAATCATGTTAGTATTTGACCCCTTAGTAATTAATTGATTATGACAACATTGACACAAACTTACCGTAACATGATTTCCCTAATGGGGAGTTCAGTCCCAATGGCCTAAGCCAAGAGATGTGTGCACATATTGAGATGAGATCACTAATTGAGTAGTGTGAGGGTCATATTTACAAAAACTAACATACTTATGGGCTTATTAGTATGTTTATATAATTTACTTATTTGATTATATATGTTGTTGATTATAGAACTATTTTATTCATGTCGACTATTTTATATATTTTTTATACATAAAATGTTCATTCAATCCTATTTTGATATATCTGACATCCTTTTTATTTGAAATCATTGTTTTTTGAAATTTTTTAAATTTTATTCAATGCCTTTCATTATTTAAATTGATAGTATAATTGGTTTAATTGTTATGGAATACTTGGTGCGACTCTACTAGACTATTTAGCTCACACCCTACCTTTTCCTTTGGGCATTTATCGATTATATTTTTCCAGGTCCAAGCAAAGGGAAAGAGTCACTTGGAGGTGGTGGATGTTCTTGATCCACAAGACCTGGAGTGATGGTGGTTCCCAGTGGAGATATGATCCTCCTGTTACATGGGATGTCTGAGATTTCATCTTGGCAGATGTTGTGCCCTTGATGATGAACTATTTTGGGTATTGTTTTACATGTTTGATTCTGGTACTTTCTCCATGATGATTGTTGATCATGTTGAATTGTATCTTTTTTCTTCTACTTTTTTGTGGAATAAAAATTTCCTTTTGATTGTTGTATGATTTTAGGTGATGGTCACCAATCTTTGGGGATTAGGAACGACATCCAAGCTATTTTAGGAACAGATTGGGTATTAGGGTACCAGGGTATTTGGGATGGTTCATGACAATAAAGAACACCAATACTTTTCCCCATGATAATAAAATGGATAACATGATCATAAACCATCCATAGGAATAATGTAAATGGATAAAAAATACATAGTAAACTTACCTAAGTAATCAATAAACATATGTATCCGAATCACAACTATATGGATTTTTAGTAGTTCCCCAATCAATAAATAGAATAGATTTCTATGTAAGCATCCCTCAAACTAACATTATATTAAGTAAGGGGTATAAAATTAAGTCAATAATTTCCCAAATAAATCTATTCATATAATCTAGGTGAAAACCTTTCAATAAAATAAATGGAAAATGGGGTATTCATAAAGTAAATACATTGGAAGAAAAATTATGCCTATTCATAGTGGGTGGTTAGGAAAGAAAAAGGCAATGATGAATAATATATTTGATAGATAATAAATTAATATAATCCATATAGAGAAATAAGTTAGGTAGTTTCAAAAGAACATATCCCTAGTATAACAAAGGAAACTTATAAGGATGTTGACATATATGGAAAATATACTTATAAAGGATTGCTTCGAATGAAATCACCTAAGAAGGGATAAAGAATCAAATTGTTTTATACCAAAAGTTCAATCTCCTAAATTATATATATATATATATATTATTGGATAAATCACAAGACATAAATCCCATGAGTGTAAATACTATTGAATATTAAAAGAAAAATAGAGGTGAAAACTTAAAATATATTTTAGAAAATATTTTTTACATTGATGTAAAATAAAAACGTACATGACATTTTTAAAAGTAACATTTGAAAAGGTGAAGTTAAAGATTTTAAAAAATTTTACTTTTAAAAAGAATATTTAATAATAGATCCTTGAAAATGACATAAAATTTTCTATAGTAAATGTGGATCCAAAGATAAAATATTTTATTATGAAAGGAACCTTTTTAATACTTTGAAATTACCTTTGTTGAAAACCCACATTGTAAAAAGAGTGATAATACCTTATTTGTATTAAAACATAATTTCCACAAATAGGTTTATAAAATAACATATAATAAAATATTAGTAGGGGAGAACCCAATCATGGAAGAATAATTCTCAAGATAAAACTTTATAACTCAAAGAAATGAGATTTTGAGCCATCGATATTACTTATGGGAAACATACTCCATAAGGTAAGAAATATTTGACAAAGATAGGTAAATACATTTAAAAATGATATAATAACATATAATAAAATAAAGGGTATAATTTACCAAACTTATATAAAATAATTTCAATATAATGATTATAACTCAATGAATTAAAGTTGATTGAGTTACCAAAAATCCTTATTGCTGGGGTAAAAATTGAATCAATAAAAATTTAAAGAAGAGAATATGATTTGGATTTTTATATTCCATGAAATAAAAAAATGATAAAAATACATCCATGTAAAGTAGATACACCATACAAGTAAAATATGGATCAGAAAATGTAAAATGTCTCAAAGGGTCAGAATTGAGACCAAGAAAGCCTTACAATTTTAAAATTTTTTGAATCAAGAACCCTCAAAGGATAGAATTTCAAATAGAAAATTAAATACCATTAATAATAATATAATCAAAATATAAAATATAAAAGGGTAAGTAAGTACACCATTAAATATAAAACATGGTGTATACTATAAACATGTCTCAAAGAATTGAAATTTGAGACAAAGAACCATTACCATGTTCCTGATACATTCCGCACATGAACCTAACTTCCTGAAGAATAAAATTAAGTTTATTAGATAACTTTTTAGTAACCTTATTATTATATATTCAATTTAACATAGAACATTTAATATCATATGATATTTATTTATTATATAGTTTTTTTCATATGTTTGGGTGAAAATTGAATTGGTTTTGGCTTATTTCTGTAATTTTAGTGATCAAAAATGATATTTTAATAATAAGTTAAATAGTTAATAAAACATTTAAAAAGACATAAACCAATAATTAATTTATTATTAACCTATAATAACATTAATATTTAATTTTCCATAGTTATCCATGATATAGTTTTATAGCATTGTTCAAGTAGGTGGTTAAACCAATCCCAAACACGAACATGCTATATCTCGATGGATGAGTATGGTTAAGGAAGTGTATAATATAATTATAATTGAAGAATAATTATTTTAATTATATTTTTTATGTTTTTAATCATATATTAATTGGTTTGGATAAATAAATAAAATCAAGATGAAAAATGAAAAATGTTACTTCGTGGAGGTGGTAATCCGCACAACACACATATAACATTCTTTTGTTTTTATAATCGGATGGAAAAGAATAAATAAGGGTCTTTAAATTAATATAATAACAATTAAAAATAATAATAATATTGAGTTTATTATATAATTATGATTATTATAGGTTTTTCAGGGAAAGAAAAAGAAGAAAAAGATAAGGATTAAGTAATACACACTTTGGGACCTTGAACTTTCCCTTGAAATTATCCTTAAAAATTAAGGGATTAAGCTGAATTATTGAAAATATAAGCTTATTAACTTGATCTAGGTTTATAGTAGTATAAAAATGGTATATTTTTATTAATAAATTCAAAGTAATGGGGGTGTTATTAAGGGGTGTAAGTTTTCCCTTTTTATAAGTGAAGAAAATACACTTTTGTGAATACCCTTTATTTTTTAATGATATCTTTACACTATTCAAGGGTAAATAACTTAAAAAGTTTGAAATAATTGATTTTAGGGTGATAATGGGTTGATAAATCCTGAAAAAATTATTTCCAAACATGTTTTAAACATGTTTTAAGTCATTTTTTCTTATATTTTCACTTTTGCCATTTTTTTACCAGGGTAAATAATTTTTAACCAAGTAATATATATTTTACTAAACATATAAAATAACCCCACGTGAAAAATTTGGGTGTTATTAACTTAAATTTAACCACAATTTAATACAATTAAATTTATAATTAATAGAAAATTAACTTTTAAATTAAAAATATTTTATATATAGAAAAACCGTTTTGTAGAAAAATGTTATTTTCACCATTAAGTGTTATTAATATTATTTAGTATTGATTACAAATAAATGAGTGATAATTTATTTAAATATAGGTATAAAAATTATATAAAATTAACTTTTTAGAAGATATTAATTTATTTTATTAGATAAAAACTACACAATATTAATAAAATAATTCTTTGAAAATAACATTTTTACTATTATCATGGTCATTAACTTTAATCATAACAATTATACTTTTATACCCAAAAATAAAATTTACCTTATTACATAATATTATCATAATTATATTTTTTTTATTTAAATTCTATAAGTTATGAAAAATAATTTTTTTAATATAAGCGAATAAATCAGTTTTTAGAGTAAAATATTACTTATGTTTCCAAAATGAAAAACATGAATTTTTTAAATACAACATAATAATTTTAAATGATTTATTTTACTTATAAATAAATATATTTTATATAAAAATGGCTAAAAAACATTTAATCCATTCTTATATTATGATGGTTTCATAAAAGTGATAGTTTTATCAATATTGGTATTTTTCCACTATTCACCTAAAAATCAATTATTTTATGAAAATATAAAAAATTAACCCTAATATAATATTGTTATTATAAATATAAAAATGAAATCAATTTATTTAAATTAAAATTCTAAAATTTGATAATTTAACTTTTAAATAAAAACAAAATATATAACGAAAACTATTTTTATAGGAAAATAACATTTTAAAATATTAACTATTCATATTTGTATTTTATATAAATTACTAATAAAATTAGTGTTAACATATTATTGATATAAAAAATACATTTTATCCACAATATATTTAGTTTCTTAAAAGTAAATACATAAAAAAGAAATTTTTTATAAAGGTTACATTTTAAAGAACACATCGGTCTTATTAATTATTTAGCTTCACTAATTCAATTTATTAATACCTTAGCATTGATAATGAACTTTATTTTTATTTATACATATATTTTATAATTTAGTTACATCTATTTTTACTTTCCAATTATATAGATACATTTTAACATTTATATACTATTTCATAGTTCTTTTTAGTTCGATGCTGCATGTGAATTAAGCTACTAAACATATTAGGTTTCGAAGGAAAATATAATTTATAATTTCAAGGTGTTACACATAAAATGTGTACCCAGATTTTTGAAGATCCATCTTTAAACTTTTATGAAGTACTTTTGATGAAGATCAAAAGAGTATAAAACAAAATCCTCTTTCCTCCAAATGTGGTACACTGACTTGAGGATCCTGATATCAATATCAAAGGACTCTAATACACTTGAAGAGATGCAAGTGTCTTCACTGAGGGAGATGAAAAAAGTTTTGGGAAGGAAGAGAGCTTAGAGAGGCTTGCATGAAATTATCTATACATAATAGGATAGATCTCATCCCTTTATATATCCATCTTTATTGTGTTTCATTTAATGAAACATGTTATCTATATTCAACATATCAACATACATTAATTCCTATTATCATTTATTCATTAAACCCATTCAATGAATATTAAATCCATTTAATATATACATAATGTATTATTATCAATGAACCAACATGGTTGATAAATGCACCTAAATTTAAATATTCTATCAAATATTTTAGTTCATATTCAATAATCTATCACATACACTAAAATCCTTAAGGAATCTGTAAAAAAAATTATAACTCTTTTTGAATCCATCCAAAACTCCTTTTGGATGCAGTTTTATCATACTCTATTAATTTTTGGAAAATCACTTTTTCCAAAACTAAATCCTTATTGAGAGGCCTAATTTAATAACCTTGTGGGACTTAGTAGATTTGATAAAAAATATTAAATATTTATTTCATAGATGCAATCAAGGAGTGGCCTTTAGAAAAGCCTCAATGCTACTGAATATTCTAAGGGGTCTAGTGTGATCTTCATTAAACATACTCATATATCCATATGAACATGTCCATCACTATATATATCATATACATCATATATACACCCATATAATTTTTTCCATGTCATCAAGTTACCATTATACATAGAAGATGATAATATAGTATATTGTCATCTGATCATTTCTTGATTCTCTGAAAAAGACTAACCAAGTAAATGAATACATGTCATTTCATTCATTTAATAGATGAGTAAATCACATTACCCTAATCGAAATAGTTGAACACATCATATGTGACACAACTAAGAGTGACCATGTATTTCATAAGTCTTATTAAATCAAGGGCCAAATGTATTTACTTGTCATACAAGTGGAAAATCTCATCTTGGTTCTACTCTAACTAACGACATGATCAAAAACATACTAAAACAACTCATAATTAGCTAAGTTTATATTTTAACTTGCGTAAGTAGGGTATTAAAGTATAAAGATTCTCATGCTAGGTATCTATACAACATTGGATAAGAATGATTGATAATAAGCATACACCCCTAAGTATATCTATGACTGGATGACATCCCATGAGATCTACTTTAGCGATTTAGTACAAGAAATAAGTCTTTACTTATTACATTGTGAATCTATTATTTATATCTCATATACAACCCCTTTCAATGAGTATATGAATCTATTCAATCTAATATCAACACACTACAAAAAAAGACATTTGCAGTGGTTTTTTCATGGACTAGTGGTAGTTTAAGCACTGCCTAATAATATAGCAGCAGTTTTTAAAACCGCTGCGTATTGCATGGTCTCTAGTCATTTAGCGACGATTTATTTAATTTCATAGAAATTTTGTTATATGTTATTTTTGGAGCATGTAGAGTCAGTTTCTTATTTATCCAGCGGTGGTTTTTTTTATAAAAAAAATATTTGGGGGAAATATAAATAAAATGAAACTAACCACCACTGAACATATTAGAGGTGGTTTGTTTTAGCGGTGGTTAAGAGTAACCACTTTTAAACACATTTTAATTAATGTATTGAGTGGTAGTTACTAAAAACTGCTATTGAAACAATTATTTTTTAAATATTTAATAAAAATATGACATGAAATAAACTAAAACATGAATTTATGATAAACCCATCATACATATGTCATACATCCACAGTCATACAAACATACACAGTCATTATAACCCCAATCCCAGTCAACCCAAACATATGTCAACCAATACCTCAGTCATCAATATATACATATAAAATATGTCCAACAACAAACCGTACCCAATATATGTCCATGTAATTACCTCCACTACATCTGTCTACCTCCACATCATCTCATCAACTGAAACTAACCATGTCATCTCATTAACTGTAACAAAAAAGAAAACAAAAATTAAAAGTAAAAATAATAAATTAGAATTAAATTAGAATAATTTATAAAATTTTAACATACCATAGAAACTAAGAACCATTATTACTGCCTTTTGAAGAATGTCATGGATCAGAATGGTCAACCTACTACCTACTGCCAGCATCTGCCACCTACAATGAAAACTAAAACATTTAAGAAAATAAATATGAAAGAGAAAATACACAGAATATATTCATAATGTTGCACATAAATTTTTTTATTTTATTAATAAAACAGAATAAATTTTAATATAAAACAAATAATATATAATTAAAAACACTTTGAAAACATAAACTTACCTATTTAAGATAGATTCAACACTTGAAATTGAAAAGGGATAAGTAAATATTCTAATTAATTTTTAAACCGACGTGTGGTGTGCTTGAAATTTACTTAATAATTTTTTTAAATATTTTGATATCACAACATGTACTATATTTCAAAAGCAACTCAATGGTGGTTTTCCCATGATTCCATGTCAATCTGAGGTTCTTTTCTTTGGTTTTGACCGTTCCACACACGTTTTAGTGTTTTAAAACACTAAAAATGCATTTATGGATATCCCAAATAAACCATAATTTAGAACTACATGATGTTGGTTACTAAATTTCACCATTCAATCTAAGATAATTTCCCCCTGATTTCAGGGAAATCTAACATTGTTTGCCTAATTTTGACCCCCTGACACTTGTTTTTAAAGGATTTTATACCTTTAAGAAGTGTTTCTCAAGTAATCCCAACCACACCTCACATCATATTGACGTTTTTTATATGATTACACATCATAAATAACTTATAAGTGGTTTGACCATGATTTCACATCAATTTGAGGTCGTTTTATATGCTTTTGACCATTCCACACACGTTTTAGTGTTTTAAAACACTAAAAACATGTTTACAACCATCTCAGGAAAACTATAATTTAGAATGACATGTTGTCAGTTCCTAAATTTCAAAATTCATTCTATGGTCATTTTACACTAATTTTAAGGTAATCTGATGTAGTTTTCCTAGTTTTGACCCCTCAACCCATGTTTTTAAAGGCTTTTGTACCTTTAAGAAGTGTTTATTAAGTCATTTCAACCACACCACACATCATATTGATGTGATGTCTATGTGTACATGTCAAAAATAACCCATTTGTAGTTTTACCATGATTTCACATTAATCTAAGGTCATTTTCTATTGTTTTGACCGTTCTACACACGTTTTAGTGTTTTAAAACACTAAAAATCTGTTTACGGCCATCCCAGGAAAACCATAATTTAGAATGAAATTTCGTTGGTTCATAAATTTAAAAATTCAATATAAGGTTGTTTTCCCTTGATTTCATGGCAACCTGACATCATTTTCCTTATTTTAGCCTCCCGACACTTGTTTTTAAAGGCTTTTGTACCTTTAAGAAGTGTTTACTGATTAATTACAACCACACCGCATGTTGGATTAATGTGTTTTCTAAATTTACACATCAAAAATAACTCATTGATGGTTTTATAATTATTTCACATCAATCCAAGGTCATTTGATATCATTTTGACCATTCCACTCATGTTTCAGTATTTTAAAACACTAAAAACACATTTACGGCCATCCTAGAAAAACCATAATTTAGAATGATTTGATGTTAGTTCCTATATTTAAAAATTCAATTTATAATATTTTCCCCATATTTTAGGGCAATCTGACACCATTTACCTAGTTTTGACCCCCTAATACTTATTTTTAAAGGCTTTTGTACCTTTAAGAAGTGTTTACCAAGTCATTCTAATCACACTTCACATTATTTTGACATTTTTTATGAATGTACACATTAAAAATAACTCATTGGTGGTTTTTTACATGATTACACTTCAATCTTAGATCTTTTTTATATGGTTTTGACCGTTCCATTCAAGTTTTAGTGTTTTAAAACACTAAAAACATGTTTACGACCATCCTAGGAAAACTGTAATTTGTAATGACATTCCATCACAACCTACATTTAAAAATTCAATATATGGTAATTTTAATATGATTTCAAGGTAATTAGACATCGTTTTCTTGGTTTTGACCCCCCTCGACACATGTTTTTAAAGGATTTTGTACCTTTAAGAAGTGGTTATCAACTCATTCTGATCACACCATACATCAAATTGACATGTTTTCTATGCGTACATGTCAAAAATAACTCAAAAATGGTTTTACCATGATTTAACATCAATATGAGATCATTTTCTATCATTTTTACCATTCCATGTATGTTTTAGTGTTTTAAAACACTAAAAACGTGTTTAGATCCATCCAGGACAAACCGTAATTTGGAATGATGTGTCGTCAGTTTCTATATTTTAAAATTCAATCTACAGTCATTTTCCATGAATTTCAGGTCAATCCAATGTCTTTTTCCTAGTTTTGACCCCCCGATATAAGTTTTTAAAGGCTTTTGTACCTTTAAGAAGTGTTTACAGAGTCAGTTCGACCACACCACACATCAGATTGATGCGTTTTATTTGCGTACACATAAAAAAACTCAATGATAGTTTTCTAATGATTTCACATCAATACAAGGTAGTTTTCTATCATTTTTATCATTCCATACATGTTTTAGTGTTTTGAAACACTAAAAAATGTTTATAGATATCCTAGAAAAACTATAATTTGGAATGATGTGTCTTCAGTTCCTACATTTTAAAATTTAATCTATGGTCATTTACCCTAATTTCAAGGCAATATGATGTCATTTTCTTGATTTTAACCCCCCAACACTTGTTTTTAAAGGCTTTTGTACATTTAAAAAGTGTTTATCGAGTCATTATGACCACATCACATGTAGGATTGACATTTTCTCTATGCGTACACTTCAAAAATAACTCATTAGTGATTTCCCCATGATTTCAAATGAATATGAGGTCATTTTCTATGGTTTTGATCGTTCTATGCACGTTTTAGTGGTTTAAAACACTGAAAATGTGTTTACAACCGTCTTTGAAAAACCATAATTCAGAATGAAATGTTGTCAGTTCCTACATTTTACAATTCAATCTGTGGTTGTTGTACCCTGATTTTAGGGTAATCCGACATCATTTTCCTAGTTTTGACCCCCCGACACTTGTTTTTAAAGGTTTTTGTACCTTTAAAAAGTGTTTACTGAGTAATATCGACTATAATTCATGTTTGATTGATGTATTTTCTATGTTTACACATAAAAAGTAACTCATTGGTGGGTTTCCCATGGTTTCATGTCAATCTGAGGTATTTTTCTATGGTTTTTTACCATTCCATGCACATTTTAGTGTTTTGGAACACTAAAAACACATTTATGGACATCCTAGAAAAACTATCACTCAAAATGATGTTCCATCAGTTTCTAAATTTCATAATTAAATCTATGGTCATTATCCCATGATTTTAGGGAAATTCGACATTGTTTTCCTAGTTTCGACCCCCCGACACTTGTTTTTAAAAGCTTTTGTACCTTTAAGAAGTGTTTATCAAGTCAAAATTGAGAAAAAACTCATATTGTTTTCAAACTTATATATAAGGATATATAATGAATTTTTGATGCATATGAATCAACCACACATCAATACAGAATAATATGTGGTTGGTATGACTTGAAATGCGTGTTTTCTATATAAAAGTGTCATTTTAGTTTTATTTCATATTGTTTTAAAACTTATAGATAAGGGTATATAATTAATTTTTGATGTATATGAATCAACCACACATCAATACAGAATAATATGTGGTTAGTATGACTCGAAATGCATGTTTTCTACATAAAAGTGTCATTTTAGTTTTATTTATGGATGTTGTATGTGTTCTTTGAAAACGTATGAATGATCTATGGAATTTAGAATTTACCTCAGTGGGATGAGATATAAGGCTAAAAATTTCCTCAGGTATTGTTCATTTTATTAGCTAAAATATATAAACTAAAGCATTTTCCTTTTGTGACCACCACTGATCCCATGTTTTCCTATAAGAGTCTTGTTCTTGCAATTTTTCTTTTAATCTTTCAATTTCTCTTTGTGATTCCTGATCAATAGAACTACTCAAACCCCAATTAAGTGTAGTAATAATGGATTTCACCACCCTACCAAATACAAGTAATGGATTAGTCTTATAACCCATCCCTTATACATGTCCGAGATGCTCCTTCCTTAAAATGATTCCAATTACATCGTTCTAGGAAATCGATGATTACTATAAAGGGTTCACATCCAAGACTTCTTGAATTTTAACCTGTTAATGCAAAAATATTAAAGATGATTTTTTAAAATATATGAACTTTATAATATCATCTAATTGATAAATTTTTCATTACTATTTATTGTTATTACATTAATATAGAAACATATTGATAAAAATTATATTATAATAACAAAAAAGACTTAAACCCAATTAATCAGGGCCAGATAAATGTATCAAACGACACCAAATTGGAATCATTTGATCCATGAAGCTAGCCCCATTTAATTTGGTTTAAGGATTTTTAGTTTTTATAATATATTTTTCATTATTCTATTTTATAGTAATGAAATAATATTAAATGGTAATGAAAATTACTTACTCTAACGTGTTTGTTAGGCTCATTTACAAAACCATCATTGGGTTTCCTATTAACTTTAAACCAAATCTCTATTTGTCCAACAAAGTGACATAATTTATTATCCTTTATAAAAAAATATAAAAAAGTTAGAAAAAACCTTGAGTTATAATAAGATGATATAAATAATAATGAATAAAATACAAACCAAAATTGTTCTTTTTCTCAAAAAACTCTAAGGCCCAGCGATGTGAGGAATGACTTGATTCTCATGATTCATAATATTTTTTAGATAATTCCTAAAAAAATAGTGACATTAATACAAATTATAATTTTATCATGTTTATGTTATTAATATACTATAAAATATTCAATTACCTCATGAGATGAATCTCTATTGATATCGAAAAAGAGCTTTTATTGCTCACAAGAAATGGATTCAAGCACTTTCTCATACATCTATTGTGAGATTAGAGAAGTGTTATTAAACTCATGCCATAATCTTTGTTTGAAATCTCTCCATTTCTTGCCCAAAATTTTCAAAGTACATGGGCATCAAACGGTGTCAGGGACATCAAAATGAAAAAACATATAAAAATAAAAAACATAAAACTTTATAAGTATATTAAAAAATTTTACTCATATATTTTAAATTAGTTATCAAGGAATATTAAATTAATATTAAATTTACTTGAGTATCAAAGACCTCATTTTTCCAAGCTATAGGAATATGCCTCTAATCTTTATAATTAATGGAAAAGCTCATCGTCTCACAAGAAAGTCGCCCAAGAATCTACCCATAGATTCTGCCATCATCACTAGTAGGCACCTTGAAATCATCAAATGAAAAAAAAATATTGAATTCCTTCAGGTTCCATACATCTTCCATGTTCATATTTGTATCCCTTATATAGATGTTTTTATCTATTTGACAAATTCATTAAACAATTAATAAAATATATAGTTTTTTTGAAAAATAATATACATTCCAGTAACGGTAACTCATAAATATCCCCTATATGGAAGGGTGACTAACTTTTAATTCTATAGAGGTGAATCAAGAGGTGGGATACCAATGATATATGTGGAAATTACTGTATCTCTATTAATCTTGGGTACAATGGAATCACTAGGGTCCACAAAAGATGACGGTGGTGGCGGCGTGCTCTGAGATGCTGATCGACTAAGATCTTGTAATTTCTTTTATTCTCAACATTACTACATTTCAAATGGTTAAGGTATATTATATTTATAAAAAATTCAAAACTAAAATATTTTTACAAAAAATAAAAGAAAAACTAGAACAGTGTATACATGTATGAAACACTTATCAATGAGAAATTGTAATATATTTTCATTACCAATTTATACATTAAATTATCTTCATATTTATTATCTTTATTGTTATTAACCTCCATTATTAAGATTCATTTATTTTCACCCTTTCTTATAAGTTCTACTATTTTAATATTTCCAGGAAAAAAAATTCAATGTTTTGTGGTTGATGAGGTTCACTGTCACAAATCACCAATTGATATTCATCGCCCATATCATATAAGTCTCTCTACTTTAAGTGTACAAAAACACTCCAAACTTCATGTATTTCATCATTAACATAATAAAACATCTTCTCTTGTAAATCTAATATAAATGGATCATTCTCTTCTTACTCACCAGTATCCATCAAGCAAGAGAAGTTGACAGAAGTAAAATATAACAAATCTTTCATTATACCCCTATCAATGTTGGTCAACTTTCATTTTAATAAGACAACTAAAAACTGTCCATGATAGTTTAATTCAATTATATCATTCAACTTACCATAGTATCCCACCTCTACAAGTGTAAATACACCACTATTTTTTTGTTTTCAAGTCTTCTTAATGATAAATTATATGAAACCTGAATCCATGAATATTGTAGGCATCAAATCTCTTAGCCTGCCTTAGAGGA
The DNA here is from genome assembly GCA_963277665.1 of Viscum album. Classification (NCBI taxonomy): domain Eukaryota; kingdom Viridiplantae; phylum Streptophyta; class Magnoliopsida; order Santalales; family Viscaceae; genus Viscum; species Viscum album. The sequence continues at coordinate 450,921,349 of OY728160.1, forward strand.
CCTTGAGCAAAAAAAATCACATAATTTGATATTTCATCTCAATTATCAACATTAATTATCTAGAAAAAAATCTGGTGTTACTTTTAACATAGAAAAAACAAATATACGCCAATAATATGAATATGAGTATATACTTACATGATGGGAGAACCATTCAACAATCTCCTTATTAATAGATTTTTTTAATTCTAGCTCATTTTGAGATTAACCCCTTAGTCTCCTCTTTGATTTTTGTAGAAATTATTCAATAAATGGATCTCTAATAACACTATTGAGTTGCACATATCTATGTGCTTATAGAAACTACAATTTAGTCAGTGTAAAATTTTACCCCTTTCCAATTGGTCGTCCCATAGTTGGAAATACCGATGACTAATTTTTTGAATGAGAATTAGTGGAGATATTATCAGTACACCCAACATGATTTAATATAGTCTCAATACCATCCAAATACCTAGAATAGATGGTCAAGTACTCTTTGACTATGTAACCTTTAGTAATAGAGCCTTCTAATTGAGCTTTATTCCTCACATATGATTTCAAATGACCTAAGTAACCGATGAAAAAAATAAGATACATATAAAAAAAATTATGAAACAATTTGATAAAATAGAATTTACCAATGAAAATAAAATTAATATGATCATACCTCTTAATTGGATACATCCATTGATAGTGTATTAGTCCACCAAGTTTACCTTCTTCCACCAAATGAACAGTTAAATGAATCATGAATGTGAAGAATGAAGGGGGAAATAAAATCTCCAAATGAAAAAGTGTTAAAAAAATATTTCTTTAAGTTTATAAGGCTCATTAGGATTTAGATTTTTTCTATAAAGCTCTCTGAAAAAGGTACAAAACTCAACTAGAACTGCAGTTACTTTTTCAAGTAACATATTACGCAATGCCAGTAATAAAAACTTCTCCATAAAAATATGTGAGTCGTGACTTTTCAATACATGTAACTTTTGATGTTTTAAGTCAATACACCTTGATATGTTACTTGAATATCCATCTATCACTTTTACATTCTTTAAAGTTCAAATGAATACATATTTCTCATGATTTTTCATTATAAAAATAGATGACGGATACCTTCCGTTCTCATTTTCCCACAAACCATAATTTATATTCATTGAATCCAAATCCTTATGAGCATTAAGGTGATCCTTTGATTTAACCATCTCATTAAGCATTGTAAAAATTACATTATAATAGATGTTCCTCTCAATATACATTACGTCAAGATTATGATGTATCAAATTAAACTCCCAATAAGTAATTTTGAAAAATATGCTCTTTTTCTTACATTGTTGTGTTCTAGATACTTAAGATATTGTACCTCATACCCTTTTACCCCCTTATTTAAACTGATGCATTTTACAAATTCTTCAGTGAAATTCATTAATTTTCCCACGATTTTTAAACCAAATAACACCTTCAGTGACTTTCTCATTTCAATATCCCCATTAAATCGTGTCTTGTTAAACCTAAATGTATGAGAAGCATCAAGAAATAGGTGATGACACATAAAAATACATTTTAAACTATGAGGTAACCATTGAGGTTCAAAATAAAATTACAAACTGGACAAGCCAAAACAATTTGAGTGTTCTAAATAGATAAATTTACTAGTCCAAGAAAGCCACTAACTGTACACATTAAAGCAACATGAATTTTGAATAGTTATATCATTAAAGCATCATATGTTTCCACACCATCATCCCATAATTATCACAATTCTTTGATTAGAGGTTGAAGGTGTACATCAATATATTTTCCAGGAATTCTCTTTCTAGGAATAATCATCAAAATAATGAAAGAAGTATTATTCATACACATCCATGGAGGCATATTATAGGGAATCAAAACAACTGGCCAAATGATATAATTATTACTTAAAGTACCAAAATGGTTAAAACCATCAGAAGTCAATCCCAAATGTATATTCCTAGGATCTGAAGAAAAATATAGATATAGAGAATTAAAAATATTCCATTTTGTTTAATCTTTTGGATATCACATCAAGCCATCATTACTATCATAAGCATGCCACTTCATGTAGTATGTAGTCTTATATGACATGAATAATATTTTCAGGTGTGGTAACAGAGGAAAGTAATGAAATACCTTTACAAGAGATTTATTCTTCTGTTTCTTCTTAGGGTTGCATTAATTTACACTCTCAATACTATTCACTGACTTTCATATGCTTGTATGACATCTTATGCATTATTCTTTATCAGTCTCTCCTCCCCAGTAAATCATGAAATCATTAGGGCATGCACGTATCTTTTTATTATCAAGTAAAAGTTTGTTGATGACTTTCTTCATCTCATATAATGATTAAGAGATCTTAGATTCACTAAATACATCATGAAGAAAATCTAAAATCATGGACATTATTTTTTCAGTAATTCCATAGAGACACTTGATATGATATAACTTAAGTATAAAATATAACTTCAAATACTTGGAACACCCTTCATACCATTCTTACTGTTTGTCTTCAACTAATTCATAAACTCATTTTTTGGTCATTTAAGTTCTGAGAAAGATTAACCTTCTTAGGACCAAATAAATGTTTTGTTGATCTATTAAAATATTGGACATTGTATTTTGTAAAACCAAATGTTCCATTTAATAGATTCCGAACTGAATTCTCCTCTTCTAGGTCACTTTGTGTTTCATTGATAGTATTTTCATTATTTTGAATTTCTATAACATTTGATTCACCATGCCAAATACAACATACATATCGAGACAAAAAACTATTTCAACATCAATTTATCATATACTTAGTTTCTATTCAAACATTTATTTAATTTAAAATCATGACATAAACATTTTATTTTTTCATCCACTGATCAGTTTGTAATTGCATAATCTAAAAATTCTTCCAAACCCTTGGCATACCAAGGATTGTTTATAGGTAAATTAATCCAACTTTTATCCCTAGGCATTAGATTTTATTCTACCTACACATTTAGATATAAAGATATAAATGTTTAATCAAGAAGTTACAATCAAAATTAAATATCACTCAACTTCACCATTGACTCTTTCAGAACAACTATAAAGGAAAATGGGATGATTCAAATAATTAACTTTTTCTTACTAAACATCTAATATAAAAACATGAATCAAATAAATTATTATTTCTCACAAATATAGATGAATAATGGCATAAATTATATTACCAACAAATTTTTATTATCTTAGAGCGATTTAACCATAAATTAGATAACCACCAACTTCTTAGAAACATAGTGATATTTTTTCATGAAACATATATATGCCTCATTCTTATCGTCCAATGGGAATAACTATAATAATTGGGAAATGATGAATTTCTTACTATAAAAGAGGAAAAATACCATGATATACATAACCTACCATTTCATTTCATCAGTGATGGATAAATAAATAAGTTTGTTAACCTTCACATGGAAACTTCCATAGAGGGATAATGACATAAACAATCTCATTTCATGGAATATTTAGACCTCGCTGATGAACATCATAAATCTATTTTAAAAAATTATCTTAATCCATCATGTAAATATAATAACAAAAAAATATATATAACAAAAAATTAATTTAAATCACAATAAATTAATAATCAAATAAAAAAATAAATCATCATCTTTGAATAAGAAAAAAAACATTTCATTAAAGAGATATGGAATCAAATAAATTTAATTTAATTAAATAGAGTACATGAAACAAACAATTAATTTCATATAAAAATTTAGGATTACAGTATATCAAGAATTAGAAAAAGTGTAATGAAAGAGTGTTTTAGAATCACACAAACTTAGGGGGTTGGGGTCACAATGGTCACCGATAGGGTAGATCAGGCTCACAACAGTTGCTGACAGGGGGGTCGGGGTCACAACGATCACCAGTAGTGGGGTCAAGGTCACAACATTAGATTATAGGGAGGTTTGAGGTTATGGTGGTCAACGACTGGGGGGGGGGTCAGGGCCACATAGGTCACTATAAAGGGGGATTGGGGTCACGACAGTAGCTGGCAGTGGTGTCGGGTGACAATAGTCATTGACAGGGGAGTCAAGGTTAGGGTGGTCACCAGTAGGGGGTCACCACATATGAGGGGAGAGGGATAGGGAGGTCAAAGGGTGTCTTAGGTCTCCACTGAGGAAGGGAGACAAAGGTCGGGTGGGGGGTCACCGTTGAGGGGGGTGGGGTCACCATTGAGGTGGGGGGGGGGGGGGTGGAATCATCATCGAGGAGGGGAGAGGGAGGCCAGAGGGGGTGGGGTCATGAGTCTCCATCATGGTGGTGGTGGTGGGGGGGGGGGATCTGGGGTCACCGATGAGGTGAGGGGGTTGGGGTCGCCACCGAGGAGGGAAGAGGAGGAGGTCAGAGGGGGGGGGGGGGATCAGGGTCGGGGTCGTAGAGGGAGTGGGGTGAGGAGTTAGGGGGAGGAATTTAGGTTTTTTTTAAATTTTTGTGTCAGTTTCATTGAAACATTCATTTTTTATTAAAATAAAAAAAATATAAAGGCAGTTTAATAAAACTGTCACTATATTATAATTTTTTATAGGATTTATTTCATGGTAGTTATTATAACCGCTACTGAGCACTACTTTTTTTATTGTGACATATCATCACAACCCATAAAGCTCTATGATAAAAATAAATTAGGTAAAACTCAGTGTTTTATACTTTGAGGGGATATTTATCATTCAACTATTCATGTAAAATTAATTATAGCACACATGAATGAATGATAAATAAATATTTCCTTTATTATAATGACATGACATATTTACAATCATCACAACCAATATCTTAATTGTTTAATTTCCAAAGATACTATATGATCCTCATGTGGCTGATACAGTAATGGTTTTGAACATTACATACATATTTAATTATCATGACATCCCCATGTGACCATCTGATAAAACCCTCCCACTAACTCTTTAGTGAGTAAAAATTATGAAGAAAGAAAATTTGAATAATGGTGATACTTAGTAATAATATTCCTAACATTCAATTATTTGAACATATTCAAACTTTTTTACTTCACAACATCAAATGTTATGATGTTAAATTTTGTTTTCTACTTAAAACTCTTTCTAAGTACATAATCTTTATCCTTGGAACCCATTCCATCAAACTTTTTCCTTGAAATATTTTGTAAATAATGTAACTATTTACATTATCACTTCACCAGCACATCTTAAAATTTTTTAGGATAAAATGAAATTTACTTGTCTATGGTAATTAATGTAACTCTTTAAATTTCTCTTTACCTCCATACCCTAAACTCTTTTAGGATACCAAGTGATACACTTTGTCTATTGTCTAGTGTAAAAATTTTAGGGAATAATGATGTTCACTTGTTATGGTAATTAAATTTAAATATTTATTTTTTCTCTTCAACATAAATTATCCTAAAATTTTTAGGATAAAGTAAAAAATCACTTTAATATTAGACCAGTATAATTCCTTAGGAAACAATGATATTCATTTTCATGTGGTAACTCAATGTAACTTTTTACATTTCTATTCACCTCTATACTGAAAATGTTTTTAGTATACCATGTGATACATTTTTTATTTTATTGTTCATGCTTGAAAAAGTGATTGAAACTTTTTCCCCAATGCTGAGAAGAAGATTGAGAGAAAATTGGGAAAATATTTTTTATTTTAGAAACAATGAAGGTTGGAAGTCTTGAAGAAATTACACGGACAAATAATAATTACATGGGACTACCTAACCATCTTGAGGTACCTATGTGGTTCCCCATGCCTTTTGCGACTAAATCACAGATAATTTGGTAGTCATGTGGTTCATTTGAAGGTCCCTACTCATTTTTGATCCAATAGAGGTGATCTTATGTAACCATGAGGATCATTGGTGGCATGCCCATCGTTTGTGGCTGGAAGGTAGTATTTTATGTGATTATGAGATCCTTTATGAACTCATAATATTTTTATGTGACCCAAATCCCATTATTAATAGTGCACTAGTGTTTTCCTAAATATTGACCTCCAAACATGCATTTCAAGATATTTGTGGTTTTCAAAGGCATGATTAAGAAATAAAATCATTTGCAACCAATAATTTATGAGATAATCATTGAATATGAGCTCTAATATATAGATTCTTAATCCAAGAACCATAAAGGATTTCACCTTTTGTGAAAATATTTTGCAGTCCTATCTTGTCCATATAAAAACTTCATGTCCTTGTCTACATAAACCCTTTATAGAATAGCCTAAATAAATCTTTCGTAGAGAGTTTTCATTGCATAAAAATTAAGTTGTGGCCAACATTAAACTTATATACCCCACTGAGGACCCTATATGTTTACATAAGTCCAAAATATTATAAAAAATAGAGGCATTTGTAAGCATGTGTCTCCATCTTCTCAATGGTATATCTTTACATAAGTTTTGACCAAAGGTATCCCCCTTTGTGAAAGATCATTTTTAGGATTGTTGATAATGACACACAAATCTCCCCTAAAGTACCTATAAGATGATGATGAAAATGTTTTCTTTATTTTCAATGGATTATGGAAAATTCATTGATTAATTTGAAGTAAAATGAGGTTTCCTATGAGTGATTTGGATGTTAGTCTACTGGAATCACATATTATAAAAGATCCAATCACTGAGGAATTATAGAATGAAATTTTTAGATATACATACTCCAGAAGCATAAGATTCAGAAGTACATACTATGGAAGGAGAAAACGATCATAAGTAGGAACACTGGTAGATAAATAAAGAGATGGTAGTAAATTCTTCTCTTGTATATAGAAGGAATTCATGTAAATTATATTATTTGTAAGTAGACATACACATCATATGATTGATTGAGTTGAAATTAAATATATTTATGACTAGTGATGAAGGATGAATAAACATCGTCAACTACATTTGGAATTGAAGATGTATATTGTCCGGCTATAGAGATCTAGAAGATAGAAAGAATATATGATGATTTTTAAACTATTCTTCAAGTGAAATACAAGGACTAAAGATATTGAAAAGTACTATCCACAATATTTTCTAAGTAATTGGATAGATTGAATATCTGATTTAAAGATGCACGTGATGAGTTGGATAGAAGTTAAAAATATACTTCTAAACAAAGAAGAGTTTCCTAGATGTCGTGAATTCAAAATATGGAAATATGAGATGATTGGAAGTCACTCTATAAAGAAAAAAAATGAGGATAATTGGAAGAATGAATCACATTGGATAATTGAAATTGTCCCTAATATTTATTCCTCAAGATTTATTCTTGAAAAATGTAATGTGAAATTCACTGTAAGAAAAAATAATACTGAAGGATTGAGAAGCAGGCGATAAAGATGAGGGAAGAAATCTATGGTTACTCTGGAAGTAAGATTAGCAGAAGAAGTGTGCACTGACAGATATACCATTGAAACATACAAGAAGATCTACTGAGGTAAGTAATATCTAAGGTAAAAACATTGGAATTAACTCAATGAAGGAATCCTAGGGTGTCTAAAAGATAAATCTCTAGAAGGTGGATCGTATCAGAGAATTGAAAAAGTATTAACGAATCCACTCCGAGTTCATAAAAATAACCTTTAACATTGTAATAATCATTCATCCTTATGAAGTGAGTTCTACCAAGATTTTATCAATGTCATGAAGAGTATTGTAGACTAAGCTACACCTATGGAAGAAACTTCACAATAAGATATACTAAAAATAATAATATAGCTGATATATAGAAGATAAAGCAACCAAGAGAGTTCAAATTGTTGAGATAACTGAAAGGCTCAAAGAAAAGTTAATCGATGCTATATTTTTTGTTCATTAGAAGAACATCCCTTTAGCAGAAGAACAATAGTGATCCAAGCTAAGTTGAATTTAAAAATCCAAAGGAAGTATTTGACAAAGTCATGCTCATTGGAATTTGAGTATACGTGTAAAGAATCATGGAGTTTTTTGTTTATCAAAATTAGTTGAAGTATTATAAGATAATGTGCAATGAGATATGTATTAAATCATCAAAAATAAAAATATAATAAGGATAATTTTCATATAATATGAGATAATGAGAATAATAAAAATGAGTTTTACGTGATGCAATTAGAAGGAAGAAGATAATTTAGAAGATGAGTTGGTGCCTAAGAAGATCAAAACAATATTGATCTAAAGATCAATCCCGAGTAAATACTAGATCATGAAAGTATAGAAGGTAGATATTTAGGAGAAATCAGAGGTTAAGGATGATTTGATAATAAGATATGATAATTGGGAGTTAAGCTAATCAAAATAATAATTTTCAAGATGAAGTTTGAACAGTGTGATAGTGAAACAGATAGAGACCACAAGAAGTAAAAGAATCATGTTATAGGAAGTTTGAAGAACTAAAGGAAACAAAAGTTTAAGATAAGATTAAGTATAGGGAGAACTAGAGTATTCTTAGTGAATCTTCTAGATGAGATATAACTAGAAGATTCCAGATGGACTTTACTTTTTTTAGAAGTTAAGAATCATGATGGCACTGAGTTAAATTCTAAAAGTTCCAATATTAATGAAGGAAAGATCATGATAATAGCTGATATTTGAGGAAGAGTTTAAGATTATCTAAGACAAGTATTGTGGGAGATTTGATGGATTGAAATCCTAATATTTTCAAAATATATTGAAGGTGGTCAATCATAAAATTTAAGTTAGCAGGAGTTTCAAATCAGAGTTAACACATTACCCACATTTATCAGAGGAATCTTGTCTATATAAATGGGGAACATCATTCTACTAAGCAAGGAGTTTATAAAAAGAATAACTCGAGAGAGATGTCAAGAATAAGTGAAGATTTTAGAGAGTAAGTTATTGACCACAACTTTTAAGAAAGATTTAGTTGACTTGAAATTTTTAAAAAGACCATAACATCAAGTTTTGAGGAATGTGTTGATACAAAAAACATTAGGTTTAAGAAAAGTTGAGAAGTCTAGAACATTGGTTTTTGATGAAATTTTAGAAGAATTAAACATCAGACTCTGAAGAAGTGAGAGCTATAAAATTAATTTTATTGGAAAAAGAACAACGCTAATGTGAAAGTTATCCAATTGAAGAAGAAGTTACAGTCAAAGACCTGTTCGAGTTTGTGGAATATTTTAAAATGATGAAAGTTGGTATAATATGAAGTCAAGACACTTTGTGAATATGAGAGACTTAGTGTTTGGGATGCACATTGTGGGTGAAGGATAAAAACTTCCCACCCCACTTATAATCAATAATAAGATTATTAGTGGAAAATACATGACACAAAGGGAGTCTACATGATAAAGGGTGTGTTCTCACATTGAGAAACATAGTAAAAGTACAATACCATAGATTGCGTGATATTCAGCTCTGATCTTTATCAGTTCTAGATAAAAAGTGCTGATAAAGGGGGACTTTTATTAGTGCTTGAAAAAAGATACAATAAAGTTAAATTTTATCATTATTAAAAAATCTTTGATAAAAGAGTACCCTTTATCAACACTATTTTCTAGCACTGATAAAAGTCCCTCCTTTATTAATGCTTTTTTAGCACTGATAAAAGTCACACTTTTATTAGTGTTTTTTGTTTAGCACTGATAAAGTTCATAGTGAGAAATTTAATTTATATATAAATATTTATATATTTTTAAATAATAATTATATTACAATAAGAATATATATGTAAATATAATATATAAATATGATTTATATAACTTTTAATAAAAAATGAATCTTATTTTCATAAATTATATATAAAAATTTATAAAATTTATATTAGTCAAAATGTTTAATAGTATATTTATATACAATAATTACAAAATGTGAATATAATTAAAATAAATATAATTTATTAATAATTTATTAATTTTTTTATAATATATAAATGAATATATTTATTTAAATATATATTTATATTGATATTAAAAAATTTAAAATAAACGTACATGTATAAGTGTATGTGTGTATGTATATGTGTGTATATGTGTGTATGTACATATATGTGTGTGTGTGTACATATGCATATATGTCATTTGTAAATGTATGTGTGTTCATATGTCTCTTTGTTGATTTAATATTATTTATTGTTTTTTAATATCTCTTCATTTTTAGTATTTTCCGTAATTTATTCATTTTTAATATTTATTCATGTTAAATATATATTTATTTTAATCTATTCATCATGAATCTATGGGTGTGTGTTTAATATAATTTTATTTAATTTAATTATTAATATTTGTGTATAGTCAATATAATTCATTTTTAATAATTTTGTTATTTATATAATTAATATTATCAATTTATTTATTTATCTTTATTTTTTTATGTTTCTGTAATTCACATAAATGTTACAAATTCACTTATTTAAATATATTTGTAATTTATTTAATTTTATTTATTCATTTTTATTATTAATTCATTTATTGTTATATATTCATTGATAATGTTAAAATATATTTGTAAATAAATATTTATAAATAAATATAAATATATTTATATATATAAATATATTTATAAATGTATATTTATGATATTTATAAAATTATATATATATATATTTTAAATTATTTATATAATTATAAATAAATAATTATATATTTAAATAATTATAAAATTATATTAAATATATTTAAATAATTATGAAATTATAATAAATATATTTAAATAATAAATAAATTTATTATATTTATAATTGTATATATTTATATATTAATATATATATAATTATATAGATATATATACTTATATAAATATATTTATAATTATATAAAAATATTTATAAAAATATTTACAAATATATTTAGTTATAATTATAATTATATGTATATATCTATATTTATATTTATAAATACATATTTATAAATCTTTTAATATATTTATAATTATATAAAGAAATGTTTATTAATAATTATATATATTTATATTTATTTATAATTATATTTATAAATACATATTTACAATTCTTTAAATATATTAATAATTATATAAATATTTATTTATAATTATATACATTGATATTTATTTATAATTATATACATTTAATTTTTTTAATTATATTAATTATATTATTAAATATTAATTATATAGATCTTTATCAATGATTTTTAGTGCGGGTAATGATATAGCTTTATCACCGCTATACTATTTAGTGTTGATAAAACCTATCTGTATAAGTGTTAAAATTCTAGCACTAATAAAGATGGGTTTTATCAGTACTATTAAAATCATATTTATCATCGCTTTTTTAAATGCACTGATAAAACCCTTCATCATCTTATAAATTTAACCTTGACCGAACCAATTTCTCTCATGGTGTTCAAGCTCTCATGAAAGTCCAGATCTGTCACCACCCCCCTCGACATTCTCTCATATGAATCAACCCTCTCAAATCCTAAGGTATGTTATTATTTCTACTACTCTCTTGTTTATCAGTTTCTCTATACTCTCCTTAATGTGCATAGATCACCTCCCTCAGCATACCTGATATGGAACCATCACACATAGATTCCTCTCACATACTTGATATAGCTAAACTTATATTTTCTCATTCATGCACGAGATTCTCTTCTTTGAGGTGCATGGATTACTTCTTCTTCTTTTTCACGTAACCTATAACCCCTGGATTCTTATTATTCTCTATGTATATATATAAGAGTTCAGTTTTTATTCTATTTTTTAGGTTATATTATTCTTCATGTGATGTTATCCTCCATGTAACGGTAAACATACTACGCAGAGTATTTCTAAAAAAAATGGCAGGGTGAGTTTTTAATTATACAGGACTAGTTTTTTTTGGGAAATGGGAGGGGCCAACACCACTTCATTTGGTGCTGGCTGGAAAAGGGGTAACCAATATTTGTTAGTGGTCAAATGTCCCACATGATTTCAATTTCTTGCAGCTTTTTTTTTGGATCTTTGAATTAATTATAGGTTACATTTGGCCACTGGTAAATGGCAGTCACCTGATCTTTCCCACTCCTTCCACATATTGAGGTAATTTTAGAGCAAGGGATTGGATCGAGATTTATTTGTCTTTTACTTTTCTTAGCCTTTAATTTCATAAATAGAATACCTTTTTCACATATTGAGGCTGGTATTTTTTAGATTTATACACTCATCATGCTTCATCAGGGCTTCAACACTCTTAACATTTCCCTTTTACCTTTATTTAACTTCTCGCACAAATATATTAATTTTAAAATTGAACTTGTTAGTATGATTTACTACATCTAAAAGTATTTTCAAAACATTTCATAGTAATTTTACATTCTATTTAACATCCTCTTCTATATCCCCCAACTTTTTCTCTTTGAAAATCATCAAATTCAATTCTTTATTTTTTTTTAAAGTTGGGGTTGAAGCTTATTTTTATTATTAAACAAAGGAACCTCTTTCATTCTGGGTAGAGGGGAACTCATTACATAGCCTGAAGTCCCATGAACCATAGGGGTAATTTGAATTTCCCAAAGGCCCTGTGGAATAAATCCATGAAACTAGGCTCGAAATCCCATTTTTTGGCCCAAAGGACCCTTCAGTGAATAATAATTCTACAGTATCTGGGCTACTAAAATACATACTACAGTACTGCTACTACTATAGTTCCTCCTTTAATAAAATTGATTCATTTATATCATGAGAGGAATAAATATTTTTTATTCAAGTTTAGAGAGTTTATATTAATATTTTTTTATTTATCCAACTTTGAGGTCTTTAAAATACAATCCTTCAATTCTTAGTTCAGTAAAAAAATCCATTTCATATTTTTCATCATTTCATCACTATTATCTTAATCACTAAGGAACTCATCACCATTCAATTTTTAAATCAATAAACCCACCTCTGATTTACTTAATGTTTCAAATCCAGTATCATAATTAACACTTTCCTCATCAACTAATTTAGATAATAAATGTATGTTTTTTTAGTTTTTAGAAATTATTATACATTCTCTATGAGGGCAAGTTTAGGTTGCTAATTTTTTTTGTTTTCTTATTTTGTGAATTTTTTGTAAAATCATATTCATTTTCACTTTAATTTTCTATAAAAAATTGAAAATTGGTAGTGAAAAGTACAATATATGCACATTTAAATCACTTTAATGGAATGCCATATCACTAATTACCTTTTCCTTTTTGAACAATCCTTAAAATACGAGTCAAAAATTTGAGGATGGATTATATATATATATTTATTTATAAATTTTTCATGCTGTTATTTGAGGCTTCATCCCATCCATGTGAATTGTTTAAATTTGAATCATTCATGAAACCCCAATTAGATTTTTCTTTGGTTTTTACAGTAGCTTGAGAACCCCAGCCTAAGACTTCTAATTTATTGGATTTTAATTAAATATTTTCTTCAAATGTTAGGTTCTCAAGACCATGCGATTGGGACCTATCAACATTTTCATCATCTGAGAAACGATCAACTTTTTCTCCTAAGTATCCTGTCACCGAAACACCTGTTGGACCTCCATGTAACAAGTCAAGAAATGAATAATCATTAACTACTACATCTTATTGATTTCAATCACTTGCTGATTTTTAAGGATCTTGTCTAGCAATTCAATTATATGAGATATTGTCAAATTAATCATACATGAGACCTTCTATTTCAAATTTATCAATCTGATTGCATGGAGCTCCTGATTTATTGAGGATGTGAATGAAAGGAACATCTGTGCACTATAAAACTCTGACCACTTATCATGTAAGGTTTCAATTTCAAATGGTAAGTAGGCAAAGTTTTTATAAGCACATATAGGGACCTATTTTTTCCTTGTAATACTTTGAAATATCACTATATATATTTCTAGATCCAGACTTTGAGATGATGTGCAATTCTGAGGCCTAGTGTGCCTATAAATAATTTTATAAAAATATTAAATATATTTTATATTACATGCATGAAATTTATTAAATAAAATGGGATAAATATTAAAAGGAAGATCAAATTGAAAACTTATGACCACGGTTGAGTCTGAAACGTGACGTTTACACTAGGCATGACCACAAATAGGTTGGTGCAGTGTGTTTATATATCTCATCCATTGGTGGTGGATTTAGTTGGTTAATTAATTAAATTAATTTATTTAACCTAATCAGAATCCTATAATAATACCTCTATGGAAATTTTCCTACAGTTAGCCTCATAATATTGGAACCGACAGGATCATCTCCTCCTCTCTTTCTGTTAGAGAATCGACTTCTGACGATGATGAATCTCTGGATCGGAGAAAATCAGGATGGAGGGAATGAAATGACTTCCTTAAATCATTGGCAGGCACATTCTTCAATGATGAACAATAAAATCTCTAGGAATGGCTCATCAATATTTAGATTTCAACCATTTTGATTAAATTGATTAAACAGAATCATCCCATTTATGATATGCACTAATTTTTGATCCTTAACATACTCATATATACCAATTAAATTGATTATTCAATTGTATTCTAACCATGGATATCTCCATTCTTGATCATTGTCCAAGAAAACTTGAAAAAAAAACCGATTAAACATTTTTTTGTGGTTCCTTTTTCCCTAATTTCTCTGCATTCATCACCGATTGGACCCCATGTTTTCGGTTCGACATTTTTGGGTGGTACATAGCCCAATTAGACCCCAAAATTCATGGAAGAATCATAAATGACAAATGGAATACTTAATCAGGGATTTTTTTGGGGATGAATAATTATAGAACAAGTGTTTCTTTTCATGGATTTGAGATCTAAGATCAACAAGAGGCATTCAGGATGATAGAGGTTCGTGCAACCTTCAAGCGATTCAACAAAATTAGTTTTATGACCACTAGATGGTCAGAAACAAAGAATGATGACTAGGTCCACAATTTTCAGGAAAATAAAAGGCTAAAATTAAAGTCAGAATACTGGATCTGGTGTGTGGAGAGTGGATATGAGACTCTGAAAAAATCTTAACTACACACCGTGTAGTTCGAAGAACACATAGTGTGTGGGGCCCTGGTTGCGACGACTTGGGTTTCAGTGATTTATAAGTATAACCCACCATGTGGGACCCCCATAGGCTATGTGATCTCATGATGGAAAACTAGGTGTGTAATTCGGGAGTACATGATCATGGGCATAGCTAAGCACACCATGTACCAAAGTACACAGACACGACTTGCGTACATAGACATGACCAAGCACATGGGCGGGACCCCAAGTGGCATTGAAATGCCTTGTATAACCCCTAAAATTCATGTATCCCTATATGGTTGGTGATCCATGTATGTCCAGGGACACGACCAGGTGATGGAGTGGGACCACACTATTTGTGGGTCCCCTCACATAACGTGTACCCCTTGGTTCCTCTTAAGGAAACTTCAATCTCTCATATCTCCTTCGTTTGAACTTTTATTTTGACCCATGAGTAGCCTATCCTAAGTGTTTTTACACATAGAACATGATGGTTCCCTCTGTTGTGGAATTTGAGGTATGATGTAATATTTTTTTTCATGATACTTGTTTAAGTGACGCTTGATGATGAGAGTGATCATACAGGATCACCAGAGGAATTTCGAGTGGAACCCTCCAACTGAGCTATGCATGGGTCCTCAATAACTGGAGTGGAACCCTCTAGATGGGCTAGGCATGGGTCCTATATAGACTATTAGAGTGGAACCCTCCAATAGGGTTAGGTTTGGGTCATCTACCATCAGAGTGGAATCCTCAAGTTGGCACAAGGCATGGGTACTCTATCGAATTCTAGAGTGGAACCCTCCTGCTAGGCCAGGCATGAGTCCTCTACCATCAGAGTGGAACCCTCCTATTGGGTAGGGCATGGGTCCTCTGTTGACTATTAGAGTGAAACCCTCCTTTTAGAATAGGGTATGGGTCCTCTATCTATCCACTGAGTGGAACCCTCATGTTGTACCGGGGTATGAGTCCTCTACCTAGAGATTGTGGCCCCTCGACTATGCAGCATAGTGAAGAGGAATAATTTGATTTGGATGATTACTTCTGGGTAGACGCATGAGATGCTAGTCATCTTTGATGGACTTTTGGAACTATTGGTGACTATTTTCTTGGGTTGGGCTATGAGATGGAGATCCCTTTACTCCCTTGTTTGGGATATATATATATATATACATTTGTATCCATACCTTTGAATTTGGTTACTCGCCTACCATGGGTTGTGAAGATGCATGGGGTATTCCACGTGATTTTTGTGTTTAGATTATCGTAGTTGGATATAGTTAATCTTCTTCTATGGGTGGGAAATAATAGATATGTAGTTCATCTACATACCATGTTGAGCCCCTTGTGTTTGGATGAGGCCACTTTTTCTCTTACTTTGGGTTGAGTTGCATCCTATTTACTATCTACTCTCTTTCTATTCCTATTATATCTCTCTCCCCCTTCATTTTTTGGGGAATCCCATTGGGTATGTATATACTCACCCTGCATGGGATCTTCCCAATCATGTCATGTCTTATGCAGACAATGGACAGGTCGACGGTGACTTCAGTGGAGCTTAGGGATTCTGGTTGATTTGGACTATGTATGGTGGTCATATCTTGGAGATTAGGAGATGGGATCTATCAATAGTTTACTTTCCAGTTTTTTTAGGTTGGAACATCTTTCTAGTTGGGTGTGTATTTTTCCCCTTTACTTTTCAGTTTTCACTATTGTACTCTTATACACCCTAGAGGTATTTCATTCTTTGTTTAATTTCTATTTATTTCATCTTTTTATTATTATTCCTATGCACTTCTATATTGAGATAATAGGGTGTGTGAATACATGTACATTATGAAAAGGCATCCCATTTAGGACATTTATTTCAATGCTTTTCGCCACCCCTTGGCTTATAGAGGCGGGCTTGGGGTAGTTGCAGCTCGAGCCCTAGTTAGGTCCGGGTTGTGACATATTGGTGTCAGAGCAGTTCATTCCTTGGGAAATTGTCTAGAGTAGTCCCATTATGAGGATTTGGTTGGGATTAACATAACAGTGTAAAAGTGTCTTGAGTGCAGATCTCAGGCCAGGGAATCCAATGATGGTATGGGTAGCCAACGTATCCATTCACAAGGACCTTGACTACCTACTTGTCAACTTTCCATACTGAGACATTGGTTGTAGGGATCAGTGGTACATGAATCATATAGGATTGATTCTTTTACTATCCTTCTTGATTAATATCCCCACATATATATATATATATATAAATATATATATTATCATCTAATCATGGTACATCTTGATTGAAATTTTAGGATGCCTCTACGACGACAGCCAACCAGGATACCCATTTAGGATCTTGACGACAATCTAATGAATGATGAGTCCTCATTTCAGGGTCTATCCCATGAGATTCTTCCTACATGTGGCTAGGTAGTAGCACCTCAAATTGTTGAGCAGAAGGTCATCCCAAAAAAGTAGGTTGAGGATGTGCATAGACTTAGCACACTCTAAGAGTTCTAGCACCAGATTCCGCTAAGGTTCCATGATGATCTAGATCCATAGGTAACAAAGGATTGGATAGATTCAGTGGTTTGTGTCTTTAGAATCATTTTGGAACTAACATATCAGGTGGTTTCATTGATAGATATCCTTTTTCATGGGGCAGATGGTCACTAGTGGAGTTTTGTTACCTATATGCCTAATGAGTCGACACTCTCATGGCCCTAATTCTAGTAGATGTTTCATGTGGAGTAATACCACTCCTGTTTACACTCAGTTTAGATTAAAGAGATTCTAGAGATGTATGAGGGAGGGATGAAAGTGGATGAGTATGATGCAATGTTCACAGATCTTACACAGTACTCCCTTAACATGATCCAGGATGGATACTTCCATGCAGAGAAGTTTGAGCATGGATTTTCAGAGAGATTTGTACCAGTGTGATTACCTTGTGCATTCCAACCTATACCATGATTTTGGATCAGACACTAGTGATAGAGATATTTCTATCAAAGGGATTCCATGAAGCTAGAGATAGTAGTGGGCATCATGGAGCTGAGTCATCTGCAGCAGCTAGAAAGTTCCAGTCAGAAGGATCTCAGTGCAAGAGATCCTATTATGGTCAGACTCAAACACATGGTCATGAAAAAAAGGGAAAATGAAAACCACCAGGGTATCCCGAAGAGGTTCAGTACTTTTATTGTGATGGGTGAGTTCACATAGCACATGACTACCCAACCAAACATGTTGAGGAGAACAGGTAGGTAACTAACGAATAACTATGACAGAGAAAATTCCATGATCAAGGATCTCCCAAGTGAGGACAGGGTGGTCCACAGGGAGGAAGAGATGGTAGAGGTGGATAAGTATCTATGGGTGGGTGATGATGCTACTATATCCTTCCACCACCACCACTAGGTGTCCCACATTAGTCTCATGGATCTAGCGGTCAGGGCCATGGATAGCTGCATGCTTTGAAGTCTTATGGCCCTATAGAATATGATATTATTAGAGGTATGATCTATGTATTTTATAATCTTGATTCAGTATTAGTAGACATAAGTTCTAGTCATTCCTTCATCTCTATACTCTTTGTGTGAGAGATGGATCTACCAGTTGAGGAGCTAGCCCAACAGCTTCATCTTGAGGTTCTTACAGGGAATGATTCTTCTGTATCTTTTATCTTCCAGTAGTGTGAGCTATCTCTTGGTGAAAAGAGGTTAATGTGTGAACTTTTGTAAATCATGATGGAACCCTATGATGTAATATTGGGTAGGGATTGTTTTTCCATTATTTGAGACCAAATTGACTATCACCATAAATGAGTCAGATGGCTTCGCACTAATGGGAATAGATTTACCTTTTAAGGTGATAAAGGTCTCATGGCGGGACAAGTGAGTGATGTGAGTAGGAAACTGCAACCCATCACCCATCAGTTGGAGAGTATATACCTTGGTATAGTAGGCTCTTCAGACATCTAGATTATTTTATTCATAGAGGATTTTATGGAATTTATTTCTGTTGAAATTATGGGACTACCTCCAAGGTGGGAGATGTAGTTTTGTATCAACTTTCATTCTAGGATCGCTCTAATATCTTTTGAGGCATATTAGATGTCCCCTAACAATCTTCAGGAGTTGTAGTTATAGTTGGAGGACCTTCAAGAGAAGGGTTTCATTAGGCCTAGTGTGTCCCCATGGGTTGATCCAGTGTTTTTTGTGAAAAATGAAGATGAGAGTTTTTGGATTTTCATGGATTATCATTGCCTAAACTAGGCCATGATAAAGAATAAACACCCCTTTATGAGGAATTATGACCTATTTGACTAGTTGTGAGGCATGAGATGGTTCTAAAAGATCAATCTTAGGTCTGACTACCACCATTTGAGAGTTCATGACTTTGATGAAATAGGTTTTCCACCCATACTTGGAATAGTTTTTTGTTGTCTTCATTGATGACATACTCATATTATCTATGTAAAAGGAGGAGCATGAAGATCACTTAAGGATGGTATTAGAATTTCTTCGAGAGCACCATATTTATGGTAAGCTCTCAAAGTGCCAGTTTTGGATACATGAAGTTCACTTCTTGGGGCATGTAATATATGATCATGGTTTATCCATGGACCCAACTATGATTAATGTACTACTTTTTTGGGATCCACCCAATAGCGTGTCATAGGTACGAAGTTTTATTTGCTTAGTAGGGTGCTATAAGAGGTTTATGGTAGAATTCTACAGAATTGCAGCCCCTTTGACCACCCTGATGTGGAAAAGGAAACCTTTTACCTGTACCGAGTAGTGTCCAAGGGACTTTGAGGAGTTGAGGCTAAGGATAATGAGTGCTCATGTGCTGAGACTACAGGAGGAGGCTGTGGAGTACATAGTGTATTGTGATGCCTCATGAGCTAGTCTTGGCTATGTGTTGATGCAACACTAAGAAGTTATCGCATACTGGTTGATGTAGTTGAGACACCCAAAGTATAACTACTCAAATCACAACCTAGATCTAGCAGAAATAGTTTTTTCCTTGAGGATTTGTAGAAACTACATTCTGGGGGAGCACGTTATAGTTTACTTAGACCATCAGAGTCTTAGGCATTTCTTCACACAAAGTGACTTGAACCTGAGGTAGAAACACTAGTTGGAGTTCATATAGGACTATGAATTCGAGATAGTCTATACTCTAGGTAAGGGAAATGTATTATAAGATTACCTTAGTAGGAATTCTCAAGATTTCTTGGTGTAGGAGGCTTCTAAGTAGTTGGATTACTTAAAGATAACCTTGGTGTATTAGGAGGGTGCACATTTTCTTCAGTCGATGGTGTTGACACCTCAACTTCTCAAGCATGTGAGAGATTCCTAGTCGGGAGACATTGACTGTGAGGTCTTACATGACCATATATCCACAAAAGACTTGACATGCCCAAATGAATCATTTAATTCATGTGGGTTGTGGTCAAATTATAATTTCTATTTATCCCAAACTATACTTTATATAATGATGTAGTATAGTGACAGTGCATTGTTGATCTCATGAGGAATGTTTTGGTAGACAAGGAACCAATACCTCAAAACCATTATATTGGAGTCCTCATGAATTGGTTTGGGTTTGGGATTTTATTAAAGCTATTGAGTTTGGTTTAGGATTTAGGAAGAAGGTATGGATCAAGATCAATTTTTGGATTCACATAAAAAGGATAATCTTGATCCTAACTTGGAATGATCCTAAGGCTTAGGCTGCGAAGCGGTGCAAAGATCACTAGTTTCTTATGGTCAAAGAAACTAGATCTATCTAAGATGAAAATATTAATTGGACCAAATATAGATAAAAATATAGATGCATTAATCCTAGATTCTATGGTAGAAAGTGTCATAGGATAATGGTCATAGCCTACTCTACTCCAATCAGGCCAGGTTTGTTCATTTAAACATCCCATGTCTAGGTTTTACTAAAAGAACTAAATAAACAGTTGTTATGTAACTTTATTACTAGCCTTAGGGTTACCAAGTTATGATTTAGAGATTAATTAAGTTCAAAAAACCCCTAATCTCAACCCTTACCAAAAGTGGTTTAGTCATTAACGATGGTAATAATTGAGATCAAAGAAACACTTATAAGCTTGCTTGGAATATTAAGAAAATAGTTGAGATATGAAATTTTGTAGGATAGGGTTCAATAATCAAGTAGTTTACTATCATATTAAGCAATAAATCAACCAACCACTTACTTGAAATAGTAAACAAGAAAGATCTTAAGGTTAATCCACTGTTGAATGGAAACAAAAATGTTAAACAGACAACGAAATGGTGAATGATAATGAACAAAATAAATAATGCGTGTCTAAAAATAAATGGTGCTTGGATTTAATAAAAATGGTAACAAAAAATGTCTATATTTTAGTTGGGTGAGAACATAAGTAAGAAAAATGAGAGAGAATAAGAGAAAAATGAGATAAAGAAAAATTATGAGCTACTGTACGTGCGCTGGAAAGTAAATAGTAAGGATATTACATGACTTGTAAACAACTCACACAGTATAATCTAAATCCATGGTTTTCTCCAAAGATTTTGGATCTGGTGAGAATATCAGACTGAATCTTTGATATTTGAAGACTTGAATCATCTCATAATGTGTAATTGGTCTTCACGACACACTCTTTCTCATGACTGGAAGTTTAAGTGGGAAGTGGTATTTGAACGTTACACAATGTGTATTGGAGATTCATGACATGCGATATTTTCATGGCTTGTAATTTCTTCATGACTTTCTTCACAACTTGTGACATGCTGTGAATGATTCCTACACATCATGTAAGTGATTTTAATGACGTGTAATGTTCACTTTGACCAATTTTCATAGTTTTTTTATTTACAGTCTTTGAAACCTATTCTTTGCAATAATCAACACATACCTAGTGAATTATCAAGTAAAACATGAATTAAAAATAATAAAATGAATTCAGAATGTATATACAATTTAAGCTTATAAAATTCCTATACACTTGAATAATTACTTGTCCTCAATAAAAAAATCATCTCAATAGGTATTCCAAAATAAAAAATTTTTAACATAAGAAACATTTATTACAACTAGGCAAATACAAATAAGTATAAGAAGAAAAATTCAGTCTTCCAGAATCAATCCTACAATGAAAATTAGTCATTCCTCATAGTTCAGTTCTTTATTCAAATTCTCAATCTTTTAATTGAAATCTCAAAACTATTTCTTAAATTCCATTCCCATTTTTCAATTTACCTCATAATAAAATTTATATCATCACTCAGGGTAAAAATTAAACTGGAGTTATGATTATACCTTGAATAAATGTTCCTAACCATAGGGTTCAATTGGTTCTATCATCTCCACTTCATAAAGAAAAATACAAAATTAATCATGAGGGATTTAGAAAAAAGGGCTGAAATGACTCTAAGGCTAAGAGAAGTGATGTGGTTCCTTCAAGATCAAACAATGTTCATACTTAAAAAAACCCCAACTGGATTCATAAGTGTATCAAGTATGTATAAAAAATGTACCATTTTCCTTTATTTTTCTTCTATTTTTATTAATTTTTTCAAAATTCATGTTCGGGATATATCTCACATCCATCCCCTAACCACAAATGATCCTTCAAGAGATTCATTGATATAGAAATAATTATTTTTGGCCTTCCTAATACACAAACCAAAATCATTTTTTTTATTTTTTTATTTTTAATTAGAATAGGGTAATCATAAAATTCCAAAAATAACATATGGATCATAATAAATCAGTCTTGTAAAGTATTACAATACATCTTCTCAATCAAAAACTCTCGTGGCCATCAGGTGAAAATTCCCCTGCACTTGTTCAAAGTATAATATTGCATAAAACTAGAAGGAGGGATGGAAGGGATAATTGGCTTGGAATAGCTATATCCTAAATAGGTTATTCATAGAAACTATGGGCTAAATAAAGGAAAAATTTAAGGTGGGTCTAAGGAAAAAGTGTCTCAACAAGGATTGACTCAATCATATTAAAATTGTATTTTTTCCATAATAGCCTCAATAAGATATCAATGCAAGTTATGATAGGTTTACATGCCCTAGGTGTCACTTGAGAAATATGCTCAGAAAATAATATGAAATCATAGGCTCAGAATCCTCTGAAGAATGTGAGTAAATAAGAAAAACTGAGAATCACTCAGGGTATAAAATCAAGTAACAAGTTAATCAAAGGAATTTTCAAAAATTTTGAATTTTAATTAAATTAATAAACTTATAAATCAATCTAAAAATATAAAAATGAGTAAAACATGAATTTAAAAAATTTCCAACTTAACTTTATCTTGTATTTAAATGGGTGTAATGAGTTTTTTAGGTTTAAAGTATGCTTCCAATGAAAAATTTCTACTATATAAAATAAAACAAGAAAAAATACAAGTGTATTGACATTGAATCTTAAGAAATACTCCCCCAGACTTAAAATGATATAGTGACCACACTGCCATGGGAAGTACTATAATGGAGATATAGCAGATATAGCTGAGAAAAAATGAAATGGTATTTTGAAAAATGAATGTCAGGGAATCGAGATCTCTCTATAACAAGTTTCATGCCATGGGGAAACTTGTTGAATATTAATGTCTTATTGGGATACATTCATAATGGGTTAGAAATAAAAATCCTATACTATATAAAACATTAGTCTATAGGGTTTTATTATTTTCAAATTAGTGATATGGGTAGGTAAAAACAATAAAAATTAATGAAAAAAGTATAAGATACATACAAATATTTATGTACAATAAAGTTCAATGGGACCTATGATAGAAAATGAAATGAAAGTGAAAACATAAAAATCTAAATCATAAGACAAAAAATGAAGAAAAAAAATGAAATATGGGTTTCCTACTATAAAGTAATAACAAGTTCATCATAATCTAGGTAGATGGAAAAAAGAATCAATCAGGTGAAATCTATCTGATCAGAATTCCTCTATCACCTGAAAGAACTAATTTCTGTGTCATCAAGCTCATGTGGAAACTTGGTAGGATTAACCACTTCAGGAGTATATTGATCATGAATTTGGTGTGGAAGGAATAACATTCATGCTCATTGTGGTGGTGATAGTTTCTGATCATGAATCTATAGTGATATCTCCTCAAGTTGGCACTCGACATCAACCATATACTAAGTCACCCATAGTATGAGGGTAGATGGCGACATAACAAGCACATAAATGACCATAGAAGAGGCATAATAACTAGACATGGATACTATAAAAGTGTAATGAAAAGATAAATATACTAATAAATTGTGAATAAAAAGAATTATCCCATGTATATAATGAGTGTAGTGATACATTAGTGATATGGAATACAAATAGTACAAAAATACAATCACCATTTTAGAGTAAAAAAATTGGGGAGGGGATTGGGATATACTAAGAGTAATCAAAATCATCTAGCTTCTCATATAAATTACTCTCCTGAATAGAGGGTTTCTTTAGCTATCTCGCCTGATCAATAACAGGAATTGAAGAAGGGGTCCGCAGATCTACTACTAGAGTGGGTGTCATGATGCTGGTAGATTTCTTAATGGCTAGTGGTGGTGAGGTACCAATCCTAAGTGTGGTCAAGTATCAAACAAATATATCAATGAATGGTACCTCAGTGTGTAATACCATGTGATTTTGTGAATTATTTTTTTTCCAAATTTATTTAATCTTTTTAATATTTTTCATTTCACACAACACTGAATATATATATTTTTTATATGAAATAACTAAGTTTGGATTATATTATATGAAAACCAAGTATATATTACACTATACACAACAAATAGAGTAGCTTGCAGTGCACAAAACACTATGTTTGGCTTGTGTTACACACAATATCGAGTCCCTTTGAACCAAACTACAATATACTATTAATATTATTATTAAAATATTATTATATCTACCACCTAGCCATTGGAATAGAAGTTAAAAATAAGATTAAATAAATTGTGAAAATATGATTTACAAATGTATATAAAGTGAATCCTTTGGTTATCAGTTAATTAAAAATGAATGTAATAACTATTTGAAAACAAAGAAATTACTTTTCTAAGAAAACTATTTTTCTATGTACAAACACATTTTTTATCTCAATAAATTAAACAAACCAATTTTGATTAAGGTTTTCAATAAAATTTATATATTATATTTTCAATCAATATTTTTGGTACTAATCCAATATATTTGATAATTATAAGATAAGAATAAATCCAATTTTATGAATAAAAGATGTGTTTTTTCTAAAAGGTAATTTTACTGCCTTTTAATAGAGAACCCATTTTAAATATAAATTTTTACTCTTTTATAATTTTTATTTTAAAAAATAAACTTCACCTTTTAAAGTGTAATACTGAAATTTATTTTGGGTAATTTTTTGGTATTTTTAAGAGAAGTGTCATTTTTTGCTGAATAGTTAAAAAACTGAATTTTAATTAAAAACTGATTTTTAATATAAATAATTAATAGAGTTAAATTATATTATTAATTTATTTTAAAGTATAATTATATAAATTATAGACCACTTAATCCAATTTATGCCATTTTAACCAATTTCATAATGAAATTGTTTATAAAAACATTTCAATCTTTTGGACCTTTACGCTTTAAATACTCACACTCTTGTCCTGTCTATATGATTAATTTTAAATTAATTTCTTCAACTTATATTATTATAATTTGAAAAAATAGATTCAATATTTGGAATAATAATAATTTATATTTTATAATAAGTTCAATTTAGTTTTTTTACCAAAAATACAAGTGAAAGTGATTAAAATTAATTATAGAGTTTAAGAGAAAAATTAGCATAACAGGGGACTAAACCTTAAACATAAGGGAAAAAATGACCTATAAACTTATTAAAAAGACATTAGTTGGAAATATTTAGACCCTATAATCCTCGTATAATATTTTTACCATTATTAGATCCACTTTTCTAGGAAAAAATGTGAGTGGAATTCCCTTTTCAAAAATTTACAAGAATTCCACTCCTCTTCCACTATAAAAAGGCACTCACCCCTCCCAATTATTCACACATATAAAGACATTTTTATTGGAAAAAATTTAAATAAGTATCTTCCAAACATAAATAACTTCACACTAGAAGCCTAAATTTTGGAATAAATCCAACCAAGGAAGCCCTTTGGTGCAAACAAAGTAGAGTTACCCAAAGAAGAGGTAACATCCTTCCACAAGCTCCTTTGTTTTATTTTCATTATCCACCGCATAAAATATTATTATTTCAAGATTATATAATAAAATAATTATCCTAAATATAATTATATTTTTTTATTCTAAGGGTTTAACCTAAACTTATACACACTTCCATCTAATGAGTAACGAACTTTCCGTTCTTATGTATGGCGAACTGCTGCCTCACGAAATGATGTTGTTCATTTTTCCTTTACCACCTATCATGGTTGGTAATTATGATGAAAAATATTTATTTAGTATTATTTAATTATTATATAAAATATACCTTCATTATTTCCATTTTGTGTAAATATGATAACTTTGTTTGTGGATGTGTGGACTACCGCCTCCTCGAACCGATGTGATTCGCTCAAACTTCACATGGAACATATTAAGGATGGGTTTGGTGAAATTATACAATATATATGAAATAATAATTATAATATAATTATAATATATATATATATAAATATATTTCATTTACTTACTTTCTTTCAATGTAATAATAAAATGGAAACAACGTTCATGCGTTCGTACGACCTATCATCTCCTTAAATGGTGTATTCCATTTCATACTTATATATTTTATAGATTATTATAAATACACATATAATGAATATATATGATATTTATACCATGTTTTAAATTCTTTAAATAAGTAAATCATGATCTAAGTAAGAGGATCAATAATAACAAGTCAAAACATATATGAAAAATAAAGCAGATATTACCCAAAACATAACATTAACACAGAGTTTTCAATAAATGGGTAATATAAAGTCATAAAAAAAATAATATATGGAATTAGATATAACAATATGGTTATTAGGTATGATTATATTAAACTTATATTTATTATACATGAGGTTTTAATGTGTACGAATAAATTCAGGACTTAAGGTAAGGGTTTTCTCGTCTCACTTTTATTTTCCATGAGACACAAGCCATGTTCACCACCTATTTTTTATATGTGGTGTGTATAAGAACCATGAATTTATTTTATGATTCATATAATTAGAATTATTGGGATTTAAATATCTATTTTATTATCTTTATTTCATGGGGTTTATGGTTCAAAATTCACCAAATCGGTAAAGTAATTTTGTCTCAATTTTCCTTCTTTGAGACACATACCATATTATACATATATATTCTTCTAAGAGGTGTATATAATACCATTTGGCATGTTATATCATGAATATTATTATTTTAATGATATTTTAAGCTTCATTTAATTTTATTTTCTTACACGGGGAGTTGGATTCAAAGTTACCAAGTGGTAAGATTTTATTGAAAAAATCTCATCATTTATCAAGATTGTTTATGATTATACTTCCATTGATGAAATATTATGATCCATATCTCAATAAAAATCATGAATTTTATTTTCCTCTATTTATTCATGATTTAATCATGTATTAGTATCATTTTATGCTCTTTGGTACTTATTATAATTAATAAAATGTTTATAAGAAAACCTGACCTCATTTCTCTTTTCGATCAAAAATATATTTTATTAAAGAAACCATGTTTTTAAAAAAAATTTCAAAAAAATTTTATGTTTAAAAACTTTTTTAAATGATTTTCAGTATTTTTTATAAGTTTTCAAGGAAAAATGTTTTCAAGATTATTTTATATGTTTTCAAGGAAAAGGGTTTTCAAAATGTTTTAAAGCTTCTTCTATAAGTTTTCAAGGAAAAATGTTTTCAAAATGATTTCAATATTATTTTATAAGTTTTCTTGGAAAAAGGTTTTCCAAATGTTTTTAATATTCTTTTATAAGTTTTAAAGGAATTTTTTTTTTCAAGAAGTTTTCTATATTCCTCTATAAATTTTCAAGTTTATTTTAAAAGATAATGGTTTTCAAAATGTTTTATGTTTTAAAAAGTATTTCTCAATGAATAAAGAATATTTTACTAAGGAAATGTTTTTAAAAAAGATACATAAAAATTATTTTCTATCTACATTGACATCTGTTGGTGTTATTCATGCCTTTCTTGGAAAATGATACAAAGGTTCCATTCATATTATTTTTCTGATTTTTTTTATGGAACGATGTTTATCAAATCCATTCATATTTTATGGGTTATATGTTTATGAAACCAATTTCACTTTCATGGGTTATATTCTTATGAAAACACCTTCTTTTCACGGGTTATGTTTTTAAGAAATGATTATGAAACCTGTCTATTTTACACAGGTTATGATATGATTACATGTTTATGATACCAATTTCATTTCATGGGTTATGACACGATTGATTATGATATTTTGGAACACATATATATGATTTAATTATGATATGGATGAGACACATATCTCCCTCTAATGTATTGGGTAAAGATTATATCTCATGAGATAGACCTGGTTGGAACAAGGAGTGAATTCAATTCGGTAAAGGTATTTTTCCGTTAAGATGGTATTGGGAGTGAAAATTCTTCCAAACCCTTGGAATACCAAGGATTGTTTATAGGTAAATTAATCCAACTTTTATCCATAGGCATTATATTTTATTCAACCTACACATTCAGATATAAAGATATAAATGTTTAATCAAGCAGTTACAATCAAAATTAAATATCACTCAACTTCACCATTGACTCTTTCAGAACAACTATAAAGGAAAATGGGATGATTCAAATAATTAACTTTTTCTTACTAAACATATAATATAAAAACATGAATCAAATAAATTATTATTTCTCACAAATATAGATGAATAATGGCATAAATTATATTACCAACAAATTTTTATTATCTTAGAGCGATTTAACCATAAATTAGATAACCACCAACTTCTTAGAAACATAGTGATATTTTTTCATGAAACATATATATGCCTCATTTTTATCTTCCAATGGGAATAACTATAATAATTGGGAAATGATTAATTTCTTACTATAAAAGAGGAAAAATACCATGATATACATAACCTACCATTTCATTTCATCAATGATGGATAAATAAATAAGTTTGTTAACCTTCACATGGAAACTTCCATAGAGGGATAATGACATAAACAATCTCATTTCATGGAATATTTAGACCTCGCTGATGAACATCATAAAACTATTTTAAAAAATTATGTTAATCCATCATGTAAATATAATAACAAAAAAATATATATAATAAAAAATTAATTTAAATCACAATAAATTAATAATCAAATAAAAAATAAATCATCATCTTTGAATACGAAAAAAAACATTTCATTAAAGAGATATGGAATCAAATAAATTTAATTTAATTAAATAGAGTAAATGAAACAAACAATTAATTTAATATAAAAATTGAGGATTACAGTATATCAAGAATTAGAAAAAGTGTAATGAAAGAGTGTTTTAGAATCACACAACCTTAGGGGGTTGGGGTCACAATGGTCACCGATAGGGTAGATCAGGCTCACAATAGTTGCTGATAGGGGGGTCGAGGTCACAACGATCACCAGTAGTGGGGTCAAGGTCACAACATTAGATTATAGGGAGGTTTGAGGTTATGGTGGTCACTGATTGGGGGGGGGGGGTCAAGGCCACATAGGTCACTAGAAAGGGGGATTGGGGTCACGACAGTAGCTGGCAGTGGTGTAGGGTGACAATGGTCACCGACAGGGGAGTCAAGGTTAGGGTGGTCACCAGTAGGGGGTCACCACATATGAGGGGAGATAGATAGGGAGGTCAAAGGGGGTCTTAGGTCTCCACTGAGGAAGGGAGACAAAGGTCGGGTGGGGGGGGGGGGGTCACTGTTGAGGTGGGGGGGGGGGGGTCGCCATTGAGGTGGGGGGGGGGGGGGGTGGAATCATCATCGAGGAGGGGAGAGGGAGGCCATAGGGGGTGGGGTCATGAGTCTCCATCGTAGTGGTGGTGGTGGTGGGGGGATCTGGGGTCACCGATGAGGTGAGGGGGTTGGGGTCGCCACCGAGGAGGGAAGAGGAGGAGGTCGGAGGGGGGGGGGGATCAGGGTCGGGGTCGTAGAGGGAGTGGGGTGAGGAGTTAGGGGGAGGAATTTAGGTTTTCTTTAAATTTTTGTGTCAGTTTCATTGAAACATTCATTAGTTATTAAAATAAAAAAATATAACGACGGTTTAATAAAACTGTCACTATATTATAATTTTTTATAGGATTTATTTCATGGTAGTTATTATAACCGCTACTGAGCACTACTTTCTTTGTAGTGACATATCATCACAACCCATAAGGCTCTATGATAACAATAAATTAGGTACAACTCAGTGTTTTATACTTTGAGGGGATATTTATCATTCAACTATTCATGTAAAATTAATTATAGCACACATGAATGAATGATAAATAAATATTGCCTTTATTATAATGACATGATATATTTACAATCATCACAACCAATATCTTAATTGTTTAATATCCAAAGATACTATATGATCCTCATGTGGCTGATACAGTAATGGTTTTGAACATTACATACAGATTTAATTATCATGACATCCCCATGTGACCATCTGATAAAACCCTCCCACTAACTCTTTAGTGAGTAAAAATTATGAAGAAAGAAAATTTGAATAATGGTGATACTTATTAATAATATTCCTAACATTAAATTATTTGAACATATTCAAACTTTTTGACTTCACAACATCAAATGTTATGATATTAAATTTTGTTTTCTACTTAAAACTCTTTCTAAGTACATAATCTTTATCCTTGGAACCCATTCCATCAAAATTTTTCCTTGAAATATTTTGTAAATAATGTAACTATTTACATTATCACTTCACCAGCACATACTAAAATTTTTTAGGATAAAATGAAATTTACTTGTCTATGGTAATTAATGTAACTCTTTAAATTTCTCTTTACCTCCATACCCTAAACTCTTTTAGGATACCAAGTGATACACTTTGTCTATTGTCTAGTGTAAAAATTTTAGGGAATAATGATGTTCACTTGTTATGGTAATTAAATTTAATTATTTATTTTTTCTCTTCAACATAAATTATCCTAAAATTTTTAGGATAAAGTAAAAAATCACTTTTATATTAGACCAGTATAATTCCTTAGGAAACAATGATATTCATTTTCATGTGGTAACTCAATGTAACTTTTTACATTTCTCTTCACCTCTATACTGAAAATGTTTTTAGTATACCATGTGATAAATTTTTTATTTTATTGTTCATGCTTGAAAAAGTGATTGAAACTTTTTCCCCAATGCTGAGAAGAAGATTGAGAGAAAATTGGGAAAATATTTTTTATTTTAGAAACAATGAAGGTTGGAAGTCTTGAAGAAATTACACGGACAAATAATAATTACATGGGACTACCTAACCATCATGAGGTACCTATGTGGTTCCCCATGCCATTTGCGACTAAATCACAGATAATTTGGTAGTCATGTGGTTCATTTGAAGGTCCCTACTCATTTTTGATCCAATGGAGGTGATCTTATGTAACCATGAGGATCATTGGTGGCATGCCCATCGTTTGTGGCTGGAAGGTAGTCTTTTATGTGATTATGATATCCTTTATGAACTCATAATATTTTTATGTGACCCAAATCCCATTATTAATAGTGCACTAGCGTTTTCCTAAATATTGACCTCCAAACATGCATTTCAAGATATTTGTGGTTTTCAAAGGCATGATTAAGAAATAAAATCATTTGCAACCAATCATTTATGAGATAATCATTGAATATGAGCTCTAATATATAGATTCTTAATCCAAGAACCATAAATGATTTCACCTTTTGTGAAAATATTTTGCAGTCCTATCTTGTCCATATAAAAACTTCATGTCCTTGTCTACATAAACCCTTTATAGAATAGCCTAAATAAATCTTTCGTAGAGAGTTTTCATTGCATAAAAATTAAGTTGTGGCCAACATTAAACTTATATACCCCACTGAGGACCCTATATGTTTACATAAGTCCAAAATATTATAAAAAATAGAGTCATTTGTAAGCATGTGTCTCCATCTTCTCGATGGTATATCTTTACATAAGTTTTGACCAAAGGTATCCCCCTTTGTGAAAGATCCTTTTTAGGATTGTTGATAATGACACACAAATCTCCCCTAAAGTACCTATAAGATGATGATGAAAATGTTTTCTTTATTTTCAATGGATTATGGAAAATTCATTGATTAATTTGAAGTAAAATGAGGTTTCCTATGAGTGATTTGGATGTTAGTCTACTGGAATAACATATTATAAAAGATCCAATCACTGAGGAATTATAGAATGAAATTTTTAGATATACATACTCCAGAAGCATAAGATTCAGAAGTACATACTATGGAAGGAGAAAACCATCATAAGTAGGAACACTGGTAGATAAATAAAGAGATGATAGTAAATTCTTCTCTTGTATATAGAAGGAATTCATGTAAATTATATTATTTGTAAGTAGACATACACATCATATGATTGATTGAGTTGAAATTAAATATATTTATGACTAGTGATGAAGGATGAATAAACATCGTCAACTAAATTTGGAATTGAAGATGTATATTGTCCGGCTATAGAGATCTAGAAGATAGAAAGAATATATGATGATTTTTAAACTATTCTTCAAGTGAAATACAAGTACTAAAGATATTGAAAAGTACTATCCACAATATTTTCTAAGTAATTGGATAGATTGAATATCTGATTTAAAGATGCACGTGATGAGTTGGATAGAAGTTAAAAATATACTTCTAAACAAAGAAGAGTTTCCTAGATGTCGTGAATTCAAAATATGGAAATATGAGATGATTGGAAGTCACTCTATAAAGAAAAAAAATGAGGATAATTGGAAGAATGAATCACATTGGATAATTGAAATTGTCCCTAATATTTATTCCTCAAGATTTATTCTTGAAAAATGTAATGTGAAATTCACTGTAAGAAAAAATAATACTGAAGGATTGAGAAGTAGGTGATAAAGATGAGGGAAGAAATCTATGGTTACTCTGGAAGTAAGATTAGCAGAAGAAGTGTGCACCGACAGATATACCATTGAAAGATACAAGAAGATCTACTGAGGTAAGTAATATCTAAGGTAAAAACATTGGAATTAACTCAATGAAGGAATCCTAGGGTGTCTAAAAGATAAATCTCTAGAAGGTGGATCTTATCAAAGAATTGAAAAAGTATTAACGAATCCACTCCGAGTTCATAAAAATAACCTTTAACATTGTAAGAATCATTCATCCTTATGAAGTGAGTTATACCAAGATTTTATCAATGTCATGAAGAGTATTGTAGACTAAGCTACACCTATGGAAGAAACTTCACAATAAGATATACTAAAAATAATAATATAGCCGATATATAGAAGATAAAGAAACCAAGAGAGTTCAAATTGTTGAGATAACTGAAAGGCTCAAAGAAAAGTTAATCGATGCTATATTTTTTGTTCATTAGAAGAACATCCCTTTAGCGGAAGAAAAATAGTGATCCAAGCTAAGTTGAATTTAAAAATCCAAAGGAAGTATTTGACAAAGTCATGCTCATTGGAATTTGAGTATACGTGTAAAGAATCATAGAGTTTTTTGTTTATCAAAATTAGTTGAAGTATTATAAGATAATGTGAAATGAGATATGTATTAAATAATCAAAAATAAAAATATAATAAGGATAATTTTCATATAATATGAGATGATGAGAATAATAAAAATGAGTTTTACGTGATGCAATTAGAAGGAATAAGATAATTTAGAAGATGAGTTGGTGCCTAAGAAGATCAAAACAATATTGATCTAAAGATCAATCCCGAGTAAATACTAGATGATGAAAGTATAGAAGGTAGATATTTAGGAGGAATCAGAGGTTAAGGATGATTTGATAATAAGATATGATAATTGGGAGTTAAGATAATCAAAATAATAATTTTCAAGATGAAGTTTGAACAGTGTGATAGTGAAACAGATAGAGACCACAAGAAGTAAAAGAATCATGTTATAGGAAGTTTGAAGAACTAAAGGAAACAAAAGTTTAAGATAAGATTAAGTATATGGAGAACTAGATTATTCTTAGTGAATCTTCTATATG
Organism: Viscum album; assembly: GCA_963277665.1. Lineage (NCBI taxonomy): Eukaryota > Viridiplantae > Streptophyta > Magnoliopsida > Santalales > Viscaceae > Viscum > Viscum album. Next base: position 450,955,515 of record OY728160.1, read on the forward strand.
AGAGATAACTAGAAGATTCCAGATGGACTTTACTTTTTTTAGAAGTTAAGAATCATGATGGCACTGAGTTAAATTCTAAAAGTTCCAATATTAATGAAGGAAAGATCATAATAATAGCTGATATTTGAGGAAGAGTTTAATATTATATAAGACAAGTATTGTGGGAGATTTGATGGATTGAAATCCTAATATTTTCAAAATATATTGAAGGTGGTCAATCATAAAATTTAAGTTAGCAGGAGTTTCAAATCAGAGTTAACACATTACCCACATTTATCAGAGGAATCTTGTCTATATAAATGGGGAACATCATTCTACTAAGAAAGGAGTTTATAAAAAGAATAACTCGAGAGAGATGTCAAGAAGAAGTGAAGATTTTAGAGAGTAAGTTGTTGACCACAACTTTTAAGAAAGATTTAGTTGACTTGAAATTTTTAAAAAGACCATAACATCAAGTTTTGAGGAATGTTGTGATACAAAAAACATTAGGTTTAAGAAAAGTTGAGAAGTCTAGAACATTGGTTTTTGATGAAATTTTAGAAGAATTAAACATCAGACTCTAAAGAAGTGATAGCTATAAAATTAATTTTATTGGAAAAAGAACAACGCTAATGTGAAAGTTATCCAATTGAAGAAGAAGTTACAGTCAAAGACCTGTTCGAGTTTGTGGAATATTTTAAAATGATGAAAGTTGGTATAATATGAAGTCAAGACACTTTGTGAAGATGAGAGACTTAGTGTTTGGGATGCACATTGTGGGTGAAGGATAAAAACTTCCCACCCCACTTATAATCAATAATAAGATTATTAGTGGAAAATACATGACACAAAGGGAGTCTACATGATAAAGGGTGTGTTCTCACATTGAGAAACATAGTAAAAGTACAATACCATAGATTGCGTGATATTCAGCTCTGATCTTTATCAGTTCTAGATAAAAAGTGCTGATAAAGGGGGACTTTTATTAGTGCTTGCAAAAAGATACAATAAAGTTAAATTTTATCATTTTTAAAAAATCTTTGATAAAAGAGTACCCTTTATCAACACTATTTTCTAGCACTGATAAAAGTCCCTCCTTTATTAATGCTTTTTTAGCACTGATAAAAGTCACACCTTTATTAGTGTTTTTTGTTTAGCACTGATAAAGTTCATAGTGAGAAATTTAATTTATATATAAATATTTATATATTTTTAAATAATAATTATATTACAATAAGAATATATATGTAAATATAATATATAAATATGATTTATATAACTTTTAATAAAAAATGAATCTTATTTTCATAAATTTATATATAAAAATTTATAAAATTTATATTAGTCAAAATGTTTAATAGTATATTTATATACAATAATTACAAAATGTGAATATAATTAAAATAAATATAATTTATTAATAATTTTTTAATTTTTTTATAATATATAAATGAATATATTTATTTAAATATATATTTATATTGATATTAAAAAATTTAAAATAAAAATACATGTATAAGTGTATGTGTGTATGTGTATGTGTGTATGTACATATATGTGTGTGTGTACATATTCATATATGTCATTTGTAAATGTATGTGTGTGCATATGTCTCTTTGTTGATTTAATATTATTTATTGTTTTTTAATATCTCTTCATTTTTAGTATTTTCCATAATTTATTCATTTTTAATATTTATTCACGTTAAATATATATTTATTTTAATATATTCATCATGAATCTATGGGTGTGTGTTTAATATAATTTTATTTAATTTAATTATTAATATTTGTGTATAGTCAATATAATTCATTTTTAATAATTTTGTTATTTATATAATTAATATTATCAATTTATTTATTTATCTTTATTTTTTTATGTTTCTGTAATTCACATAAATGTTACAAATTCACTTTTTTAAATATATTTGTAATTTATTTAATTTTATTTATTCATTTTTATTATTAATTCATTTATTGTTATATATTCATTGATAATGTTAAAAATATATTTATAAAAAATATATTTGTAAATAAATATTTATAAATAAATATAAATATATTTATATATATAAATATATTTATAAATGTATATTTATGATATTCATAAAATTATATATATATATATATATTTTTGTATTATTTATATAATTATAAATAAATAATTATATATTTAAATAATTATAAAATTATATTAAATATATTTAAATAATTATGAAATTATAATAAATATATTTAAATAATAAATAAATTTATTATATTTATAATTGTATATATTTATATATTAATATATATATAATTATATAGATATATATACTTATATAAATATATTTATAATTATATAAAAATATTTATAAAAATATTTACAAATATATTTAGTTATAATTATAATTATAAGTATATATCTATATTTATATTTATAAATACATATTTATAAATCTTTTAATATATTTATAATTATATAAAGAAATTTTTATTAATAATTATATTTATTTATATTTATTTATAATTATATTTATAAATACATATTTACAATTATTTAAATATATTAATAATTATATAAATATTTATTTATAATTATATACATTGATATTTATTTATAATTATACACATTTAATTTTTTTAATTATATTAATTATATTATTAAATATTAATTATATAGATCTTTATCAATGATTTTTAGTGCGGGTAATGATATAGCTTTATCACTGCTATACTATTTAGTGTTGATAAAACCTATCTGTATAAGTGTTAAAATTCTAGCACTAATAAAGATGGGTTTTATCAGTACTATTAAAACCATATTTATCATCGCTTTTTTAAATGCACTGATAAAACCCTTCATCATCTTATAAATTTAACCTTGACCGAACCAATTTCTCTCATGCTGTTCAAGCTCTCACGAAAGTCCAGATCTGTCACCACCCCCCTCGACATTCTCTCATATGAATCAACCCTCTCAAATCCTAAGGTATGTTATTATTTCTACTACTCTCTTGTTTATCAGTTTCTTTATACTCTCCTTAATGTGCATAGATCACCTCCCTCAGCATACCTGATATGGAACCATCACACATAGATTCCTATCACATACTTGATATAGCTAAACTTATATTTTCTCATTCATGCACGAGATTCTCTTCTTTGAGGTGCATGGATTACTTCTTCTTCTTTTTCACGTAACCTATAACCCCTGGATTCTTATTATTCTCTATGTATATATATAAGAGTTCAGTTTTTATTCTATTTTTTAGGTTATATTCTTCTTCATGTGATGTTATCCTCCATGTAACGGTAAACATACTACGCAGAGTATTTCTAAAAAAATTGGCAGGGTGAGTTTTTAATTATACAGGATTAGTTTTTTTAGGGAAATGGGAGGGGCCAACACCACTTCATTTGGTGCTGGCTGGAAAAGGGGTAACCAATATTTGTTAGTGGTCAAATGTCCCACATGATTTCAATTTCTTGCAGCTTTTTTTGGATCTTTGAATTAATTATAGGTTACATTTGGCCACTGATAAATGGCAGTCACCTGATCTTTCCCACTCCTTCCACATCTTGAGGTAATTTTAGAGCAAGGGCTTGGATCAAGATTTATTTGTCTTTTACTTCTTCTTAGCCTTTAATTTCATAAATAGAATACCTTTTTCACATATTGAGGCTGGTATTTTTTAGATTTATACACTCATCATACTTCATCAGGGCTTCAACACTCTTAACATTTCCCTTTTACCTTTATTTAACTTCTCGCACAAATATATTAATTTTAAAATTGAACTTGTTAGTATGATTTACTACATCTAAAAATATTTTCAAAACATTTCATAGTAAATTTACATTCTATTTAACATCCTCTTCTATATCCCCCAACTTTTTCTCTTTGAAAATCATCAAATTCAATTCTTTATTTTTTTTAAAGTTGGGGTTGAAGCTTATTTTTATTATTAAACAAAGGAGCCTCTTTCATTCTGGGTAGAGGGGAACTTATTACATAGCCTGAAGTCCCATGAACCATAGGGGTAATTTGAATTTCCCAAAGGCCCTATGGAATAAATCCATGAAACTAGGCTCGACAGCCCATTTTTTGGCCCAAAGGACCCTTCAGTGAATAATAATTCTTCAGTATCTGGGCTACTACAATACATACTACAGTACTGCCACTGCTATAGTTCCTCCTTTAATAAAATTAATTCATTTATATCATGAGAGGAATAAATATTTTTTATTCAAGGTTAGAGAGTTTATATTCATATTTTTTTTATTTATCCAACTTTGAGGTCTTTAAAATACAATCCTTCAATTCTTAGTTCAGTAAAAAAATCCATTTCATATTTTTCATCATTTCATCACTATTATCTTAATCACTAAGGAACTCATCACCATTCAATTTTTAAATCAATAACCCCACCTATGATTTAATTAATGTTTCAAATCCAGTATCATAATTAACACTTTCCTCATCAACTAATTTAGATAATAAATGTATGTTTTTTTAGTTTTTAGAAATTATTATACATTCTCTATGAGGGAAAGTTTAGGTTGCTAATTTTTTTTGTTTTCTTATTATGTGAATTTTTTGTAAAATCATATTCATTTTCACTTTACTTTTCTATAAAAAATTGAAAATTGGTAGTGAAAAGTACAATATATCCACATTTAAATCACTTTAATGGAATGCCATATCACTAATTACCTTTTCCCTTTTGAACAATCCTTAAAATACGAGTCAAAAATTTGAGGATGGATTATATATATATATTTATTTATAAATTTTTCATGCTGTTATTTGAGGCTTCATCCCATCCATGTGAATTGTTTAAATTTGAAGCATTCATGAAACCCCAATTAGATTTTTCTTTGGTTTTTACAGTAGCTTGAGAACCCCAGCCTAAGACTTCTAATTTATTGGATTTTAATTAAATATTTTCTTCAAATTTTAGGTTCTCAAGACCATGCGATTGGGACCTATCAACATTTTCATCATCTGATAAAAGACCAACTTTTGCTCCTAAGTATCCTGTCACCGAAACACCAGTTGGACCTCCTTGTAACAAGTGAAGAAATGAATAATCATTAAATCCTACATCTTATTGATTTCAATCACTTGCTGCTTTTTAAGGATCTTGTCTAGCAATTCAATTATATGAGATATTGTCAAATTAATCATACATGAGACCTTCTATTTCAAATTTGTCAATCTGATTGCATGGAGCTCTTGATTTATTGAGGATGTGAATGAAAGGAACATCTGTGCACTATAAAACTCTGACCACTTATCCTGTAAGGTTTCAATTTCAAATGGTAAGTAGGCAAAGTTTTTATAAGCACATATAGGGACCTATTTTTTCCTTGTAATACTTTGAAATATCACTATATATATTTCTAGATCCAGACTTTGAGATGATGTGCAATTTTGAGGCCTAGTGTGCCTATAAATAATTTTATAAAAATATTAAATATATTTTATATTACATGCATGACATTTATTAAATAAAATGGGATAAATATTAAAAGGAATATTAGATTGAAAACTTATGACCACGGTTGAGTCTAAAACGTGACGTTTACACTAGGCATGACCACAAATAGGTTGGTGCATGGTGTTTATATATCTCATCCATTGGCGTTGAATTTAGTTGGTTAATTATTTAAATTAATTTATTTAACCTAATCAGAATCCTATAATAATACCTCTATGGAAATTTTCCTACAGTTAGCCTCATAATATTGGAACCGACAGGATCATCTCCTCCTCTCTTTCTGTTGGAGAATCGACTTATAACGATGATGAATCTCTAGATCGGAGAAAATCAGGATGAAGGGAATGAAATGACTTCCTTAAATCATTGGAAGGCACATTGTTCAATGATGAACAATAAAATCTCTAGGAATGGCTCATCAATTTTTATATTTCAACCATTTTGATTAAATTGATTAAACAGAATCATCCCATTTATGATATGCACTAATTTTTGATCCTTAACATACTCATATATACCAATTAAATTGATTATTCAATTGTATTCTAACCATGGATATCCCCATTCTTGATCATTGTCCAAGAACACTTAAAAAAAAAACCGATTAAACATTTTTTTGTGGTGCCTTTCTCCCTAATTTCTCTGCATTCATCACCGACTGGACCCCATGTTTTCGGTTCGACATTGTCGGGTGGTACAAAGCCCAATTAGACCCCAAAATTCATGGAAGAATCATAAATGACAAATGGAATACTTAATCAGGGATTGTTTTGGGGATGAATAATTATAGAACAAGTGTTTCTTTTCATGGATTTGAGATCTAAGATCAACAAGAGGCATTCAGGATGACAGAGGTTCGTGCAACCTTCAAGCGATTCAACGAAATTAGTTTTATGACCACTAGATGGTCAGAAACAAAGAATGATGACTAGGTCCACAATTTTCAGGAAAATAAAAGGCTAAAATTAAAGTCAGAATACTGGATCTGGTGTGTGGAGAGTGGATATGAGACTCTGAAAAAATCTTAACTACACACCTGTGTAGTTCGAAGAACACATAGTGTGTGGGGCCCTGGTTGCGACGACTTGGGTTTCAGTGATTTATAAGTATAACCCACCATGTGGGACCCCCACAGGCTATGTGATCTCATGATGGAAAACTAGGTGTGTAATCCGGGAGTACACGAGCATGGGCATAGCTAAGCACACCATGTACCAAAGTACACAGACACGACTTGCGTACATAGACATGACCAAGCACATGGGCGGGACCCCAAGTGGCATTGAAATGCCCTGTATAACCCCTAAAATTCATGTATCCCTATATGGTTGGTTGTAATGCCCCGACCCCAGTTACCCAGAGTCGGTGCATTATTACATAACATTGGCATGATCACAGTAAAGATCAAATATTGAAAGACCGATTGGTTTAGTAGCCTTGGAAACACTAGATATATTCATAAGTTTTACATTACATCATAAAACGAAAAACTACTACAACAACATATTGTCTCCATAATCCACACTCATATCCCCACATAATATCCCTGCAGGTCATTCATAACTTACTTCTTCACTTCCTGGGAAAAATAAAACATAGAAAAGGGGTGAGCTCAAATGCCCAGTAAGGATACCAATATAGCGGAAACTTTCATAAATAAGAATAAACATTTAAGGCAATGTATAACTAAAACAAAAGCCTTTCAAACATGAACTTTCAACATGGTATGGCATAAATAAAATGAAATAATTCCATTTACTTATTCACATGGATATTCTAATAATCGAATAATCACATGCAAAAATCAATAACCACTTTCATAATGTTGGAATGCATAATGATGAACTTTAATTTCATTGTCAAGGCCTCGTCCCAAGACCTTGGGGCTAACTGTAACCGGAACCCATCCCGGAGTGCCTCTAATAACCGAACACCAACCCGGAGTGCCTCTAATAACCGGACACCAACCCGGAGTTCCTCTAATAACCGGAGACCAAACCAGAGTTCCTCTAATAACCGGAGACCAAACCAGAGGGCTTACTTTTACCGGTCCCCAACCCGGAACATACTGTCTAACACATTCATCTGAATGAAAGGTTGAAATATAACATAAACATTCGGATTACAAATAACTTATGAAATGTCAATACTCTAAACAAAAACCATGAGTGACATAAGAATCACTTATCCACAGTCAAAAATATCACACAACCTTCAATAAAATATGGATGTTTTGTATCATAATAAATCAACTTCAAATAAGCTTAAAATCCATCAAAGGATGTTGACATAGATGAAATCAAAACTATTTTATAGAAATATATATTTTTTTGAAATCATTTTAAAAGTAACATAATTATAAAATAATACATTCAATTTGAAAATATTCTTATAAGCTTGTAAGGGAAGCTTTGAATATTTTATAACGGCGGAAAATAGCCGCACCCGCCGTATAAGTTAAAAAAAACATTCTTACCTTAATTCTGTCGAAAAGGTTAAAAAGGACCTTGTTTTGAAAACGACGGAAAGATTCCTTTATAAACCTCTTATAAAAAGTCAAACAAGGTTATAAATGACTTTAACCCATATTCTTGTAAATAATAAATATGTTTTGAAATATATTTCGAAGAAACATGGATGTGGATGATAAAGAAATCCCAGTAGATTATTACATATAAACAACCTCGGATAATGAAGAGATTGTGAAATAACCCTTACCAATTTGGTAACTTATGAAACATACAACCCATGAAAGAGGTATCATACAATGAATATGTAAATACACATAAATTAGAGTGTATTACACAAAGAATATAATTATGGGCAGTACATACACCACACAAAAGGTAATGGTGGCAATATGACATGAATCTCACGGGAATAAGTAGTGAGATGAAAACCCCTTACCACGTTAATCAACTGAGTCGTATGGCCAAAAGTTAATAACCACCAAAGGATTTACAGAATAACATGAATATAAAGAGAATCATGATAATATATATCAAATGGTAGTACACAATACACCACTTTCAATAATTTAGTGGCGAACAATGGAAATCTCACGGAATTGAAAGTGAGATAAGAAAATCCCTTACCTTGTACTTTTCCTTGGTTGGGTTAGGTTAACCTCCTGTATAATGGTGAAATAATTGTTATTAAATTATACAAGAATCATATATATTAATATGATATCATATATGATCTTTTAACATTGATTTGTTAATAATATCTTAGAATTATCGTCGTTTCGAGTGTTAACTTACTCATTTTCTTTTATATGTTTTGTTACATAAGCCATGTTTGTTGTATCTTATTCATATCCAGAATGATATCAAGTCCTTAAACATAATTTTTAAATCATCAAATGATAATTATACTTGAATGGATACGATGGAGAATGAATCTCATCGCGTTCGTGGAGACGGTAGTCCGTACGTACGCACGAGCGACAATATCAGTCTTTTGATATTAAAATAATATATAAATGGATGGTATATCATATATACAGAATCATTAACATGTTATATTTATTATTTACATGAGTTACACATCATTATTATACCCATCCAAATAATAATATATTGAATAACAATTACACCACGACGTGGAGACGGTAAGCCGTACGTACGCACGTATGGTGACATGTTATTCAAAGGGTGGATAGAATACTGAATATGGTTGTACCATATTTATAATAACATCACAGTATATGTGAGATACTGGAGTTATTATTTTAGAATGGTAAGAACAAATAAAGAAGAAGTGGAAGAAGAAAAGAACTTTAAAAGGGGTGGTGAAAACATTACCTCTTCTTCGGGTTCTTCCTTTTGATTTGATCAAAAGGGCTCCATAGGTTGGCTTTCTGATCAAACTAAGAACTCTAGGTTGTAGTGAGGGATGTTTGGAGAGTATTTGGGCAGAGTTTTTCCGAACCAAAAGGCTTTTAAGGTGTTAATAAATGAGAAGGAGAAGTGCCCTTTTATAAGAGGGGTGAGGGGCACCTTTGGAAAAGCTAGAAATATTAATTTATAATAAATTCATATTCGGTTTCTAATGGCTCCAAAGTTGATTATTCAAAGGTTAAGGTGGGGATAGGTCGAAAACCACTCAAAAAATAGAATTTAGACAGGTTTGGGTACTTATATTAACCTTATCTTTAAGTATTAACTCTAAGTTAATTAGTTTCACTTTTACAATGTCTCTTTGTATTTTTATATAATATGGTTAATAAACTTACTATATACATCCAAGAGACCCCCAAGTGGTCCATTAATGATGAACCTATTATGATATAAGTCTCTTGGCCGAATCTTAGATTTTTAGGAATTTAATATCAATTAATAATATAATATTTCTTTTAAGAACTCTTTTATGTCGATTTTGACACGATTCAATAGTTGATTTTTGTGAAACTCATAACAGATTGATTAATTCGAAAAAAGTAAATTAAATCAATCCTAATATATCATATTATCCTATAAAATTAGTTTAATTCATTAAAAGTTTCATATTATATTTATTTGGGTATTTATAATATCAATTATTTTAATTTTTCACTATTATAGTAATTACTGCATCATCATTGTGTCATAAATAAAATAAATTATTTAATGTCTAAAAATTATAAATAAAATATCATTATGTAGGAAATCTTTTTATCTTTCTAATTAATATTTATAATCTAAAATACAACATATATAACCCTATGTAACAATTGTTTTTCTAAAAGATATATGCTTGTGTCATTTTTGTATTCATTTTAACTTAATTAAAATAAAGTGTCATTATCACTTACAAGTGGATCCATGGGGTCCCAAAATCGACCCAAAGATGCCCATGGTCGACCATGTATCCACCAATATGGTTAAGACACGTTTTAGGGTAATTTAGTATTATTATAATATTAATGTTTAACCCTTATTTACCGGATTTACCCTTAACCATGGTAAATAAAATATTTACCGCAGTAATTATTCAAAATGTCTAAAAATAAAAGTTACCTATTTACACAATTTTAAAATCCTTATTCCAAATATAGAATCCATTTTTCTAAATTCAAAACACAGAAGTGGCAGAAATTAATTTAAAATTAATTCCCGCTGTCAAAAAAAAGCGTGTTTTTAAGAGATAATAACTATCAAAAGATTGACACTTGTTTATGTTCGGTTTAATTGTAAAATTATGTCAAATGACCAACATTATATTAAATGGTAAAAATATATTCTAAATATACTTTAAAACCACTCAAATTCATAATTTATCACTATTAATTATTTTGATTAAAAAAGTTGTTTTTAATTAAAATTTTGTAATTTTCACTATTCATCAAAATATGAAAGTTATCCGAAAAGAACCAAAATTTCACCTTAGGCTAAATTCGATATTCCGAATCCAGAAATGAAGTCCATTTTAAAATATAAAATATATATAATTTTGAAGAGTAGGTATTACTATTCATAACGACTAGTTTGATTGGTTGTGGTGTGTGTTAAAACTCAAGGTTGCGTACAACACACGCTACTGTATTATTCAAAGAAAGCGTACCATGGAAGCTTGGGATGTTTCATTTTAAATTTTTGATGTCCCCATTTAGTCAAAAAGTTTAAAATATTGTATTTAAAAAGGGTTCACTATTAAAAGTTGATAAAAGTGCAATACTGAAAATGAATTTGTTCTTGCATTATATCTAAGAAACTCATAATATGGATTCTAAAATTATAAGGATTATATAAAGTTTAAAATTTAGATAATACTATTAATAACCTCTTTTGAATGGCTTTTTTTTGTAAGTCATGGTGTGATTGAACTCAGTGTTGCGTGTAGTGCAAGTTATTGAATTATTTTGAAGAAATAACACACTATGAAATCTTGGGGTGTTACATTCTCCCCTCCTTCAATAAATTGCGTCCTCGCAATTTGAAATTGTTCTTCGAAAATAAAATGTTGAAAATAGAAAATATATTTGTGGGAAAACCCAAATCGGAAATTGGGTTACTAAAATTTAGTCTTAATATGAGGAAAAGAGAAATGAAAGGGTCACCACCAAATTATGATCTCGATTAGGATAACATTGGTGGCAATTAGAGACATATAATTGGAGGAAAAACGTAAATATTTATAGGCAGTGATTGAGGTCATCAATCACAAACAAGTATAAAATTGAGGTCCTTAAATTCATCAATCTATGATGATTTGAAATACCATCGGTTCAACAAAACATAGGGTATTAGGATAACACATTTTTGACGTTTCAAAATATCTTAGTTGAAATCCCACATCGAAAAATGAATTAATGAGGCCTCTATTTAAAATAAAGAGTCGAAAGTATGAAGATTACCGAAAATAACACATACTAGGGTTCCATGTAGGAAAATATGGATATGGAAGAAAAATCTAACCATCAATTATCTGATGGAGAGTGGTAGAGAACATGGCTATGAAAAGGCCAACAATCCCAAAGCCATAAATTAGTGATGATTTAAGGTACCATCTAGAAAAAAATTTTGTTCTAAGTTGCTTTTCTTAATATTGAGGAATTTATTTATGAGATTGGCTAAGATCATAAGGAGATATACTTACTTTATAATTAGAGTTTTATCCATTAATAAATTTCTACCACAAACTCATCTTTCACTCTAAAAGATAATAGAATGTAAAAAAATTCTATTTACACTATTCGTACAGGGTTCCAAAATAAACGAATTTATAATTCATCTACAAGATCTTTTAATAAAAACTACATTATTTAATCCAGGACATCTCGTGGGCCAGTGGTAGGTGATACACCCTTGTCACCCTTCGGTTGCGGGTTCAAGTCTCGCAGCCTTGCCGGACGCGACGGGTTGCCACCCGACCTCCGGGTTGTCCTTTTATGGAAATCCAAAATAATCCAAACTAGAACTATCCAAAATAATTGTTTCCAAACTCATAGTCCAACATTTATAAGGAATTTAAACATAATATAGATCCTTTTTACTCCGTAATAGCATATGAATACCTTCATCATGTATTACCATATTCCTTATTGATTCCATTCATGCTCCCTTATTCCATATAGAATGCTGGATATACTTCATTAATCCAAAAATGTTTTAAACCCCAACAATGATGGAATATACAAATCATTAATCAGTTCCAAGGTAGTCAAGAATATCCAATATAATTTATCCAAAACAATCACATATTATTCCAAAATCACTACCTCAGTATCAGAACTATATTATGATTTATCATTCTCTCAACCATATATTTTCCAAAAATTTATCCTGCTATTGAGTCACTTTTCTTTGTTCCACACAATCTCAAGTCCTTAATGAAATAGTACTGCAGTACAATCCTTATATACTCCATAATTATTATAACAAGTACATTGTTGATACAACACTCAATTGACATAATCAACATAAGAACTCTAATCATTCATCTTCATCTGTGGTAGTATCATAACTTGATTATTATCCAATAACATCATTTGCGGCATAGTCTGATGACTGGGACATAGGTTCGCGTAGTGTCCAAACTCCTTGCAAATGAAGCATTGTACATTTAAAACCATTTTCTTAACCTTGCAGTCACGTACTTTGTGCCGTTTTCCTCCACACTTATAACAAACTCCCATTCCTTTCAGGCACGTTCCAGGGTGTTTCTTTCCACAGTTACCACATATGGGAAAATTCTTCTTTTCCCTCTTCCCTTTATCCATCTTTCTCTCTTCCATCCTTTTCTTCTCTTGCTTCCCTTCAAAGCCATAGGACTCAGTAAACTCTTTACTTATCTTATCAACACATGATATTATTTCTTCATATGATGATAATACATGGGAGACTATTTCTCTTATAAATTCTAGCTTAAGACCACGAAAGATATGATCCTTCCTTTTCTTTGGATCATGTGCATTTCTGGAGTTCTCATTCCTTCTACTGGGCGCCATTTCTAAACAATGGCATACACTAGATCAGTTTATGAATCAAAATACATAATACCATACTTATAAAACACTTAACATAAATTGAACTATTTATGGATATAATCCATAATCATAAAAATGTCTCCTTCGAGGATATATATACTCATAAACCCTTCATAATGGTTTGTAAAGAAAATGAGAATTATCCTAAGCATATCCCCCGGGAGTGTCGTAACCAAGAGTGCAGCAAGGCCCGTTGTCGTGCACCAGTTCCCGTTCGAGTCTAGCTCAAAGCGGTGTTTTCGGGTTTTACCCCTAGGTACATCTGTGCCAGAGCCGCCTCTACCTGCTCGTATCCAGACAGGGATGTATTGCTCAGAAAACTCACAAAATCTCTACAATACCAAAATTCTAGGAAGTTCTTCTACACTAATCCTCAAAGTTCATCTTAGGTCTACGTGCTCTAATCAGAGTTTATCTAAATCTAGCTTCCAAGGTTTGTACTAAACTTCCTCTGATACCAACTGTAACGCCCTGACCCCAGTTACCCAGAGTCGGTGCATTATTACATAACATTGGCATGATCACAAGAAAGATCAAATCTCTAAAGACCGATTGGTTTAGTAGCCTTGGAAACACTAGATATATTCATAAGTTTTACATTACATCATAAAACAAAAAACTACTACAACAACATATTGTCTCCATAATCCACACTCATATCCCCACATAATATCCCTGCAGGTCATTCATAACTTAATTATTCACTTCCTGGGAAAAAATAAAACATAGAAAAGGGGTGAGCTCAAATGCCCAGTAAGAATATAGCGGAAACTTTAATAAATAAGAATAAACATTTAAGGCAATGTATAACTAAAACAAAATCCTTTCAAACATGAACTTTCAACATGGTATGGCATAAATAAAATAAAATAATGCCATTTACTTATTCACATGGATATTCTACTAATCGAATAATCACATGCAAAAATCAATAACCACTTTCATAATGTTGGAATGCATAATGATGAACTTTAATTTCATTGTCAAGGCCTCGTCCCAAGACCTTGGGGCTAACTGTAACCGGAACCCATCCCGGAGTGCCTCTAATAACCGGACACCAACCCGGAGTGCCTCTAATAACCGGACACCAACCCGGAGTTCCTCTAATAACCGGAGACCAAACCGGAGTTCCTCTAATAACCGGAGACCAAACCGGAGGGCTTACTTTTACCGGTCCCCAACCCGGAACATACTGTCTAACACATTCATCTGAATGAAAGGTTGAAATATAACATAAACATTCAGATTACAAATAACTTATGAAATGTCAATACTCTAAACAAAAACCATGAGTGACATAAGAATCACTTATCCACAGTCAAAAATATCACAAAACCTTCAATAAAATATGGATGTTTTGTATCATAATAAATCAACTTCAAATAAGCTTAAAATCCATCAAAGGATGTTGATATAGATGAAATCAAAACTATTTTATAGAAATATCTTTTTTTTTGAAATAATTTTAAAAGTAACATAATTATAAAATAATAAATTCAATTTGAAAATATTCTTATAAGCTTGTAAGGGAAGCTTTGAATATTTTATAACGGCGGAAAATAGCCGCACCCGTCGTATAAGTTAAAAAAACATTCTTACCTTAATTCTGTCGAAAAGGTTAAAAAGGACCTTGTTTTGAAAACGACGGAAAGATTCCTTTATAAACCTCTTATAAAAAGTCAAAAAAGGTTATAAATGACTTTAACCCATATTATAGTAAATAATAAATATGTTTTGAAATACATTTCGAAGAAACATGGATGTGGATGATAAAGAAATCCCAGTAGATTATTACATATAAACAACCTCGGATATTGAAGAGATTGTGAAATAACCCTTACCAATTTGGTAACTTATGAAACATACAACCCATGAAAGAGGTATCATACAATGAATATGTAAATACACATAAATTAGAGTGTATTACACAAAGAATATAATTATGGGCAGTACATACACCACACAAAAGGTAATGGTGGCAATATGGCATGAATCTCACGGGAATAAGTAGTGAGATAAAAACCCCTTACCACGTTAATCTACTGAGTCGTATGGCCAAAATTTAATAACCACCAATGTATTTACAGAATAACATGAATATAAAGAGAATCATGATAATATATATCAAATGGTAGTACACAATACACCACTTTCAATAATTTAGTGGCGAACAATGGAAATCTCACGGAATTGAAAGTGAGATAAGAAAATCCCTTACCTTGTACTTTTACTTGGTTGGGTTAGGTTAACCTCCTGTATAATGGTGAAATAATTGTTATTAAATTATACAAGAATCATATATATTAATATGATATCATATATGATCTTTTAACATTGATTTGTTAATAATATCTTAGAATTATCGTCGTTTCGGGTGTTAACTTACTCATTTTCTTTTATATGTTTTGTTACATAAGCAATGTTTGTTGTATCTTATTAATATCCAGAATGATATCAAGTCCTTAAACATCATTTTTAAATCATCAAATGATAATTATACTTGAATGGATACGATGGAGAATGAATCTCATCGCGTTCGTGGAGACGGTAGTCCGTACGTACGCACGAGCGACAATATCATTCTTTTGATATTAAAATAATATATAAATGGATGGTATATCATATATACAGAATCATTAACATGTTATATTTATTATTTACATGAGTTACACATCATTATTATACCCATCCAAATAATAATATATTGAATAACAATTACACCACGACGTGGAGACGGTAAGCCGTACGTACGGACGTATGGTGACATGTTATTCAAAGGGTGGATAGAATACTGAATATGGTTGTACAATATTTATAATAACATCACAGTATATGTGAGATAATGGAGTTATTATTTTAGAATGGTAAGAACAAAGAAAGAAGAAGTGAAAGAAGAAAGGAACTTTAAAAGGGGTGGTGAAAACATTACCTCTTCTTCGGGTTCTTCCTTTTGATTTGATCAAAAGGGCTCCATAGGTTGGCTTTCTGATCAAACTAAGGCCTCTAGGTTGTAGTGAGGGATGTTGGGAGAGTATTTGGGAAGAGTTTGGCCAAACCAAAAGGCTTTGAAGGTGTGAAGAAATGAGAAGGAGGAGTGACCTTTTATAAGAGGGGTGAGGGGCACCTTTGGAAAAGCTAGAAATATTAATTTATAATAAATTAATATTCGGTTTATAATGGCTCAAAAGTTGATTATTCAAAGTTTAAGGCGGGGATAGGTCGAAAACCACTCAACAAATATAATTTAGACAGGTTTGGGTACTTATATTAACCTTATCTTTAAGTATTAACTCTAAGTTAATTAGTTTCACTTTTACAATGTCTCTTTGTATTTTTATATAATATGGTTAATAAACTTACTATATACATCCAAGAGACCCCCAAGTGGTCCATTAATGATGAACCTATCATGATATAAGTCTCTTGGCCGAATCTTAGATTTTTAGGAATTTAATATCAATTAATAATATAATATTTGTTTTAAGAACTCTTTTATGTCGATTTTGACACTATTCAATAGTTGATTTTTGTGAAACTCATAACAGATTTATTACTTCAAACAAAGTAAATTAAATCAATCCTAATATATCATATTATCCTAGAAAATTAGTTTAATTCATTAAAAGTTTCATATTATATTTATTTGGGTATTTATAATATCAATTATTTTAATTTTTCACTATTATAGTAATTACTGCATCATCATTGTGTCATAAATAAAATAAACTATTTAATGTCTAAAAATTATAAATAAAATATAATTACGTAGGAAATCGTTTTATCTTTCTAATGAATATTTATAATCTAAAATATAACATATATAACCCTATGTAACAATTGTTTTTCTAAAAGATATATGCTTGTGTCATTTTTGTATTCATTTTAACTTAATTAAAATAAAGTGTCATTATCACTTACAAGTGGATCCATGGGGTCCCAAAATCGACCCAAAGATGCCCATGGTCGACCATGTATCCACCAATAGGGTTAAGACACGTTTTAGGGTAATTTAGTATTATTATAAAATTAATTTTTAACCCTTATTTACCGGATTTACCCTTAACCATGGTAAATAAAATATTTACCGCAGTAATTATTCAAAATGTCTAAAAATAAAAGTTACCTATTTACACAATTTGAAAATCCTTATTCCAAATATGGAATCCATTTTTCTAAATTCAAAACACAGAAGTGGCAGAAATTAATTTAAAATTAATTCCCGCTGTCAAAACAAAAAGCGTGTTTTTAAGAGATAATAACTATCAAAAGATTGACACTTGTTTATGTTCGGTTTAATTGTAAAATTATGTCCAATGAACAACATTATATTAAATGGTAAAAATATATTCTAAATATACTTTAAAACCACTAAAATTCATAATTTATCACTATTAATTATTTTGATTAAAAAAGTTGTTTTTAATTAAAATTTTGTAATTTTCACTATTCATCAAAATATGAAAGTTATCCGAAAAGAACCAAAATTTCACCTTAGGCTAAATTTGATATTCCAAATCCAGAAATGAAGTCCATTTTAAAATATAAAATATATATAATTTTGAAGAGTGGGTATTACTATTCATAACGGCTAGTTTGATTGGTTGTGGTGTGTGTTAAAACTCAAGGTTGCGTACAACACACGCTACTGTATTATTCAAAGAAAGCGTACCGTGGAAGCTTGAGATGTTTCATTTTAAATTTTTGATGTCCCCATTTAGTCAAAAAGTTTAAAATATTGTATTTAAAAAGGGTTCACTATTAAAAGTTGATAAAAGTGCAATACTGAAAATGAATTTGTTCTTGCATTATATCTAAGAAACTCATAATATGGATTCTAAAATTATAAGGATTATATAAAGTTTAAAATTTAGATAATACTATTCATAACCTCTTTTGAATGGCTTTTTTTTGTAAGTCATGGTGTGATTGAACTCAGTGTTGCGTGTAGTGCAAGTTATTGAATTATTTTGAAGAAATAACACACTATGAAATCTTGGGGTGTTACATTGGTGATCCATGTATGTCCAGGGACACAACCAGGTGATGGAGTGGGACCACACTATGTGTGGGTCCCCTCACATAACGTGTACCCCTTGGTTCCTCTTAAGGAAACTTCAATCTCTCATATCTCCTTCGTTTGAACTTTTATTTTGACCCATGAGTAGCCTATCCTGAGTGTTTTTACACATAGAACATGATGGTTCCCTCTGTTGTGGAATTTGAGGTATGATGTAATATTTTTTTTCATGATACTTGTTTAAGTGATGCTTGATGATGAGAGTGATCATACAGGATCACCAGAGGAATTTCGAGTGGAACCCTCCAACTGAGCTATGCATGGGTCCTCAATAACTAGAGTGGAACCCTCCAGATGGGCTAGGCATGGGTCCTATATAGACTCTTAGAGTGGAACCCTCCAATAGGGTTAGGTTTGGGTCATCTACCATCAGAGTGGAATCCTCAAGTTGGCACAAGGCATGGGTACTCTATCGAATTCTAGAGTGGAACCCTCCCGCTAGGCCAGACATGAGTCCTCTACCATAAGAGTGGAACCCTCCTATTGGGTAGGGCATGGGTCCTCTGTTGAATATTAGAGTGAAACCCTCCTTTTAGAATAGGGTATGGGTCCTCTATCTATCCACTGAGTGGAACCCTCATGTTGTACCGGGGTATGAGTCCTCTACCTAGAGATTGTGGCCCCTCGACTATGCAGCATAGTGAAGAGGAATAATTTGATTTGGATGATTACTTCTGGGTAGACGCATGAGATGCTAGTCATCTTTGATGGACTTTTGGAACTATTGGTGACTATTTTCTTGGGCTGGGATGTGAGATGGAGATCCCTTTACTCTCTTGTTTGGGATATATATATATATATATATATATACATTTGTATCCATACCTTTGAATTTGGTTACTCTCCTACCATGGGTTGTGAAGATGCATGGGGTATTCCACGTGATTTCTGTGTTTAGATTATCGTAGTTGGATATAGTTAATCTTATTCTATGGGTGGGAAATAATTGACATGTAGTTCATCTACATACCATGTTGAGCCCCTTGTGTTTGGATGAGGCCACTTTTTCTCTTACTTTGGTTTGAGTTGCATCTTATTTACTATCTACTCTCTTTCTATTCCTATTATATGTCTCTCCCCCTTCATTTTTTGGGGCATCCCATTGGGTATGTATATACTCACCCTGCATGGGATTTTCCCAATCATCTCATGTCTTATGCAGACAACGGACAGGTCGACAGTGACTTTAGTGGAGCTTAGGGATACTGGGTGATTTGGACTATGTATGGTGGTCATATCTTGGAGATTAGGAGATGGGATATATCAATAGTTTACTTTCTAGTTTTTTTAGGTTGTAACATCTTTCTAGTTGGGTGTGTATTTTTCCCCTTTACTTTTCAGTTTTCACTATTGTACTCTTATACACCCTAGAGGTATTTCATTCTTGGTTTAATTTCTATTCATTTCATCTTTTTATTATTATTCCTATGCACTTCTATATTGAGATAGTAGGGTGTGTGAATACAGTTACATTATGAAAAGGCATCCCATTTAGGACATTTATTTCAATGCTTTTTTCCACCCCTTGGCTTATAGAGGCGGGCTTGGGGTAGTTGCAGCTTGAGCCCTAGTTAGGTCTGGGTTGTGAAATATTGGTATCAGAGAAGTTCATTCCTTGGGAAATTGTCTAGAGTAGTCCCATTATGAGGATTTGGATGGGATTAACACAACAGTGTAAAAGTGTCTTGAGTGCAGATCTCAGGCCAGTGAATCCAATGATGGTATGGGTAGCCAGCGTATCCATTCACAAGGACCTTGAATACCTACTTGTCAACTTTCCATACTGAGACCTTGGTTTTAGGGATCAGTGGTACATGAATCATATAGGATTTATTCTTTTACTATCCTTCTTGATTAATATCCCCACATATATATATATATATATATTATCATCTAATCATTGTACATCTTGATTAAAATTTTAGGATGCCTCTACGACGACAGCCAACCAGGATACCCATTTAGGATCTTGACGACAATCTAATGAATGATGAGTCCTCATTTCAGGGTCTATCCCATGAGATTCTTCCTACATGTGGCTAGGTAGTAGCACCTCAAATTGTTGAGCAGAAGGTCATCCCAACAAAGTAAGTTGAGGATGTGCATAGACTTAGCGCACTCTAAGAGTTCTAGCACCAGAGGCCGCTAAGGTTCCACAATGATCTAGATCCATAGGTAACAAAGGATTGGATAGATTCAGTGGTTTGTGTCTTTAGAATCATTTTGGAACTAAAATATCAGGTGGTTTCATTGATAGATATCCTTTTTCATGGGGCAGATGGTCACTAGTGGAGTTTTGTTACCTATATGCCTGATGAGTCGACACTCTCATGGCCCGACTTCTAGAAGATGTATCATGTGGAGTAATACCACTCCTGTTTACAATCAGTTCAGATTAAATAGATTCTAGAGATGTATGAGGGAGGGATGAAAGTGGATGAGTATGATGCAATGTTCACAGATCTTACACAGTACTCCCTTAACATGATCCAGGATGGATACTTCCATGCACAGAAGTTTGAGCATGGATTTTCAGAGAGATCTGTACCAGTGTGATTACCTTGTGCATTCCAACCTATACCATGCTTTTGGATCAGACACTAGTGATAGAGATATTTCTATCAAAGGGATTCCATGAAGCTAGAGATAGTAGTGGGCATCATGGAGCTGAGTCATCTGAAGCAGCTAGAAAGTTCCAGTCAGAAGGATCTTAGTGCAAGAGATCCTATTGTGGTCAGACTCAAACACATGGTCATGAAAAAAAGGGAAAATAAAAACCACCAGGGTATCCCGAAGAGGTTCAGTACTTTTCTTGTGATGGGTGAGTTCGCATAGCACATGACTACCCAACCAAACATGTTGAGGAGCACAGGTAGGTAACTAACAAATAGCTATGACCGAGAAAATTCCATGATCAAGGATCTCCCAAGTGAGGACAGGGTGGTCCCTAGGGAGGAAGAGATGGTAGAGGTGGATAAGTATCTATGGGTGGGTGATGATGCTACTATATCCTTCCACCACCACCACTAGGTGTCCCACATCAGGCTCATGGATCTAGCGGTCAGGGCCATGGATAGCTGCATGCTTTGAAGGCTTATGGCCCTATAGAATATGATATTATTAGAGGTATGATCTATGTGTTTTATAATCTTGATTCAGTATTAGTATACATAAGTTCAAGTCATTCCTTCATCTCTATACTCTTGGTGTGAGAGATGGATCTACCAATTGAGGAGCTAGCCCAACAGCTTCATCTTGAGGTTCTTACAGGGAATGATTCTTCTGTATCTTTTATCTTCCAGTAGTGTGAGCTATCTCTTGGTGAAAAGAGGTTAATGTGTGAACTTTTGGACATCATGATGGAACCCCATGATGTAATATTGGGTAGGGATTGTTTTTCCATTATTTGAGACCAAATTCACTATCACCATAAATGAGTCAGATGGCTTCGCGCTAATGGGAAGAGATTTACCTTTTAAGGTGATAGAGGTCTCATGGCGGGACAAGTGAGTGATGTGAGTAGGAAACTGCAACCCATCATCCATCAGTTGGAGAGTATATACCTTGGTATAGTAGGCTCTTCAGACATCTAGATTATTTTATTCATAGAGGATTTTATGGACTTTATTTCTGTTGACATTCTGGGACTACCTCCAAGGTGGGAGATGTAGTTTTGTATCAACTTTCATTCTAGGATCGCTCTAATATCTTTTGAGGCATATTAGATGTCCCCTAAAAATCTTTAGGAGTTGTAGTTATAGTTGGAGGACCTTCAAGAGAAGGGTTTCATTAGGCCTAGTGTGTCCCCATGGGTTGCTCCAGTGTTTTTTTGTGAAAAATGAAGATGAGAGTTTTTGGATTTTCATGGATTATAATTGCCTAAACTAGGCCATGATAAATAATAAACACCCCTTTATGAGGATTTATGACCTATTTGACTAGTTGTGAGGCATGATATGGTTCTAAAAGATCAATCTTAGGTCCGACTACCACCATTTTAGAGTTCATGACTTTGATGAAATAGGTTTTCCACCCATACTTGGACTAGTTTTTTGTTGTCTTCATTGATGACATACTTATATTATCTATATAAAAGAAGGAGAATGAAGATCAATTAAGGATGGTATTAGACTTTCTTCGAGAGCACCATATTTATGGTAATCTCTCAAAGTGCCAGTTTTGGATACATGAAGTTCACTTCTTGGGGCATGTAATATATGATCATGGTTTATCCATGGACCCAACAATGATTAATGAACTACTTTTTTGGGATCCACCCAATATCATGTCAGAGGTACGAAGTTTTATTTGCTTAGTAGGGTACTATAAGAGGTTTATGGTAGAATTATACAGAATTGCATCCCCTTTGACCACCCTGATGTGGAAAAGGAAACCTTTTACCTGTACCGAGTAGTGTCCAAGGGCCTTTGAGGAGTTGAGGCTAAGGATAATGAGTGCTCATGTGATGAGACTACAAGAGGAGGGTGTGGAGTACATAGTGTATTGTGATGTCTCATGAGCTAGTCTTGGCTATGTGTTGATGCAACACTAAGAAGTTATCTCATTCTGGTTGATGTAGTTGAGACACCCAAAGTATAACTATGCAAATCACAACGTAGATCTAGCAGAAATAGTTTTTTCCTTGAGGATTTTTAGAAACTACATTCTGGGGGAGCACTTTATAGTTTACTTAGACCATCAGAGTCTTAGGCATTTCTTCACACAAAGTGACTTGAACCTGAGGTAGAAACACTGGTTGGAGTTCATATAGGACTATGAATTCGAGATAGTCTATACTCTAGGTAAGGGAAATGTATTATAAGATTACCTTAGTAGGAATTCTCAAGATTTCTTAGTGTAGGAGGCTTCTAAGTAGTTGGATTACTTAAAGATAACCTTGGTGTATTAGGAGGGTGCAACTTTTCTTCAGTCGATGGTGTTGACACCTCAACTTCTCAAGCATGTGATAGATTCCTAGTCGGGAGACATCGTCTGTGAGGTCTTACATGACCATATTTCCACAAAAGACTTGACATGCCCAAATGAATCATTTAATTCCTGTGGGTTGTGGTCAAATTAGAATTTCTATTTATCCCAAACTATACTTTATATAATGATGTAGTATAGTGACAGTGCATTGTTGATCTCATGAGGAATGTTTTGGTAGACAAGGAACCAATACCTCAAACCCATTATGTTGGAGTCCTCATGAATTGGTTTGGGTTTGGGATTTTATTAAATCTATTGAGTTTGGTTTAGGATTTAGGAAGAAGGTATGGATCAAGATCAATTTTTGGATTCACATAAAAAGGATAATCTTGATCCTAACTTGGAATGATCCTAAGGCTTAGGCTGCGAAGCGGTGCAAAGATCACTAGTTTCTTATGGTCAAAGAAACTAGATCTATCTAAGATGAAACTATTACTTGGACCAAATATAGATAAAAATATAGATGCATTAATCCTAGATTCTATGGTAGAAAGTGTCATAGGATAATGGTCATAGCCTACTCTACTCCAATCAGGCCAGGTTTGTTCATTTAAACATCCCATGTCTAGGTTTTACTAAAAGAACTAAATAAAAAGTTGTTATGTAACTTTATTACTAGCCTTAGGGTTACCAAGTTATGATTTAGAGATTAATTAAGTCAAAAAAACCCCTAATATCAACCCTTACCCAAAGTGGTTTAGTCACTAATGATGGTAATAATTGAGATCAAAGAAACACTTATAAACTTGCTTGGCATATTAAGAAAATAGATGAGATATGAAAGTTTGTAGGAGAGGGTTCAATAATCAAGTAGTTTACTATCATATTAACCAATAAATCAACCAACCACTTACTTGAAATAGTAAACAAGAAAGATCTTAAGGTTAATCCACTGTTGAATGGAAACAAAAATGTTAAAAAGACAAAGAAATGGTGAATGATAATGAACAAAATAAAGAATGCGTGTCTAAAAATAAATGGTTCTTGGATTTAATAAAAATGGTAACAAAAAATGTCTATATTTGAGTTGGGTGAGAACATAAGGAAGAAAAATTAGAGAGAATAAGAGAAAAATGAGATAAAGAAAAATTATGAGCTGCTGTACGTGCACTGGAAAGTAAATAGTAAGGATATTACATGACTTGTAAACAACTCACACAGTATAATCTAAATCCATGGTTTTCTCCAAAGATTTTGGATCTGGTGAGAATATCAGACTGAATCTTTGATATTTGAAGACTTGAATCATCTCATAATGTGTAATTGGTCTTCACGACACACTCTTTCTCATGACTGGAAGTTTAAGTGGGAAGTGGTATTTGAACGTTACACAATGTGTATTGAAGATTCATGACGTGCGATATTTTCATGGCTTGTAATTTCTTCATGACTTGCTTCACAACTTGTGACATGCTGTGAATGATTCCTACACATCATGTAAGTGATTTTAATGATGTGTAATGTTCACTTTGACCAATTTTCATAGTTTTTTTATTTAGAGTCTTTGAAACCTATTCTTTGAAATAATCGACACATACCTAGTGAATTATCAAGTAAAACATGAATTAAAAATAATAAAATGAATTCAGAATGTATATAAAATTTCAGCTTATCAAATTCCTATACACTTGAATAATTACTTGTCCTCAATAAAAAAATCATCTCAATAGGTATTCCAAAATAAACAATTTTTAACATAAGAAACATTTATTACAACTAGGAAAATACAAATAAGTATAAGAAGAAAAATTCAGTCTTCTAGAATCAATCCTACAATGAAAATTAGTCATTCCTCATAGTTCAGTTCTTTATTCAAATTCTCAATATTTTAATTTAAATCTCAAAACTATTTCTTAAATTCCATTCCCATTTTTCAATTTACCTCATAATAAAATTTATCTCATCACTCAGGGTAAAAATTAAACTGGAGTTATGATTATACCTTGAATAAACGTTCCTAACCATAGGGTTCAATTGGTTCTATTATCTCCACTTCATAAAGAAAAATAAAAAATTAATCATGAGGGATTTAGAAAAAAGGGCTGAAATGACTCTAAGGCTAAGAGAAGTGATGTGGTTCCTTCAAGATCAAACAATGTTCATACTTCAAAAAACTCCAACTGGATTCATAAGTGTATCAAGTATGTATAAAAAATGTACCATTTTCCTTTATTTTTCTTCTATTTTTATTAATTTTTTCAAAATTCATGTTCGGGATATATCTCACATCCACCCCCTAACCACATATGATCCTTCAAGAGATTCATAGATATAGAAAAAGTGGTTTTTGGCCTTCTTAATACACAAACCAAAATCATTTTTTTTTCTTTTTGTATTTTTAATTAGAATAGGGTAATCATAAAATTCCAAAAATAACATATGGATCATAATAAATCAGTCTTCTAAAGTATTACAATACATCTTCTCAATCAAAAACTCTCGTGGCCATCAGGTGAAAATTCCCCTGCACTTGTTCAAAGTATAATATTGCATAAAACTAGAAGGAGGGATGGAAGGGATAATTGGCTTGGAATAGATATATCCTAAATAGGTTATTCATAGAAACTATGGGCTAAATAAAGGAAAAATTTAAGGTGGGTCTAAGGAAAAAGTGTCTCAACAAGGATTGCCTCAATCATATTAAAATTGTATTTTTTCCATAATAGCCTCAATAAGATATCAATGCAAGTTATGATAGGTTTACATGCCCTAGGTGTCACTTGAGAAATATGCTCAGAAAATAATATGAAATCATAGGCTCAGAATCCTCTCAAGAATGTGAGTAAATAAGAAAAACTAAGAATCACTCAGGGTATAAAATCAAGTAACAAGTTAATCAAAGGATTTTTCAAAAATTTTGAATTTGAATTAAATTAATAAACTCATAAATAAATATAAAAATATAAAAATGAGTAAAACATGATTTTCAAAAATTTCCAACTTAACTTTATCTTGTATTTAAATGGGTGTAATGAGTTTTTTAGGTTTAAAGCATGCTTCCAATGAAAAATTTATACCATATAAATGAAAACAAGAAAAAATACATGTGTATTGACATTAAATCTTAAGAAATACTCCCCCAGACTTAAAATGATATAGTGACCACACTGTCATGGGAAGTACTATAATGGAGATATAGCAGATATAACTGAGAAAAAATGAAATGGTATTTTGAAAAATGAATGTCAGGGAATCGAGATCTCTCTATAACAAGTTTCATGCCATGGGGAAACTTGTTGAATATTAATGTCTTATTGGGATACATTCATAATGGGTTAGAAATAAAAATCCTATACTATATAAAACATTAGTCTATAGGGTTTTATTATTTTCAAATTAGTGATATGGGTAGGTAAAAACAATAAAAATTAATGAAAAAAGTATAAGATACATACAAATATTTATGTACAATGAAGTTCAATGGGACCTATGATAGAAAATGAAATGAAAGTGAAAACATAAAAATCTAAATCATAAGACTAAAAATGAAGAAAACAAATGAAATATGGGTTTCCTACTATAAAGTAATAACAAGTTCATCATCATCTAGGTAGATGGAAAAAAGAATCAATCAGGTGAAATCTATCTGATCAGAATTCCTCTATCACCTGAAAGAACTAATTTCTGTGTCATCAAGATCATGTGGAAACTTTGTAGGATTAACCACTTCAGGAGTATATTGATCATGATTTTGGTGTGGAAGGAATAACATTCATGCTCATTATGGTGGTGATAGTTGCTGATCATGAATCTATAGTGATATCTCCTCAAGTTGGCACTCGACATCAACCATATACTGAGTCACCCATAGTATGAGGGTAGATGGCGACAGAACAAGCACATAAATGACCATAGAAGAGGCATAATAACTAGACATGGATACTATAAAAGTGTAATGAAAAGATAAATATACTAATAAATTGTGAATAAAAATAATTATCCCATGTATATAATGAGTGTAGTGATACATTAGTGATATGGAATACAAATAGTACAAAAATACGATCACCATTTTAGAGTAAAAAAATTGGGGAGGGGATTGGGATATACTAAGATTAATCAAAATCATCTAGCTTCTCATATAAATTCCTCTCCCGAATAGAGGGTTTCTTTAGCTATCTCGCCAGATCAATAACAGGAATTGAAGAAGGGGTCTGCAGATCTACTACTAGAGTGGGTGCCATGATGCTGGTAGATTTCTTAATGGCTAGTGGTGGTGAGGTACCAATCCTAAGTGTGGTCACAGATCAAACAAATATATCAATGAATGGTACCTCAGTGTGTAATACCATGTGATTTTGTGAATTATTCTTTTTCCAAATTTATTTAATCTTTTTGATATTTTTCATTTCACACAACACTGAATATATATATTTTTTATATGAAATAACTAAGTTTGTATTATATTATATGAAAACCAAGTAGATATTGCACTATACACAACAAATAGAGTAGCTTGCAGTACAAAAAACACTTTGTTTGGCTTGTGTTACACACAATATCGAGTCCCTTTGAACCAAACTACAATATACTATTAATATTATTATTAAAATATTATTATATTTACCACCTAGCCATTAGAATAGAAGTTAAAAATAAGATTAAATAAATTGTGAAAATAAGATTTACAAATGTATATAAAGTGAATCCTTTGGTTATCAGTTAATTAAAAATGAATGTAATAACTATTTGAAAACAAAGAAATTACTTTTCTAAGAAAACTATTTTTCTATGTACAAACACATTTTTTATCTCAATAAATTAAACAAACCAATTTTGATTAATGTTTTCAATAAAATTTATATATTATATGTTCAATCAATATTTTTGGTACTAATCCAATATATTTGATAAGTATAAGATAAGAATAAATCCAATTTTATGAATAAAAGATGCGTTTTTTCTAAAAGGTAATTTTACTGCCTTTTAATAGAGAACCCATTTTAAATATAAATTTTTACTCTTTTATAATTTTTATTTTAAAAAATAAACTTCACCTTTTAAAGTGTAATATCGAAATTTATTTTGGGTAATTTTTTGGTATTTTTAAGAGAAGTGTCATTTTTTGCTGAATAGTTAAAAAACTGAATTTTAATTAAAAAATGATTTTTAATATAAATAATTAATAGTGTTAAATTATATTATTAATTTATTTTAAAGTATAATTATATAAATTATATACCACTTAATCCAATTTATGCCATTGTAACCAATTTCATAATGAAATTGTTTATAAAAACATTTCAATCTTTTGGACCTTTACGCTTTAAATACTCACACTCTTGTCCCATCTATATGATTAATTTTAAATTAATTTCTTCAACTTATATGATTATAATTTGAAAAAATAGATTCAATATTTGGAATAATAATAATTTATATTTTATAATAATTTCAATTTTGTTTTTTTACCAAAAATACAAGTGAAAGTGATTAAAATTAATTATAGAGTTTAAGAGAAAAATTAGCATAACAGGGGACTAAACCTTAAACATAAGGGAAAAAATGACCTATAAACTTATTAAAAAGACATTATTTGGAAATATTTAGACCCTATAATCCTTGTATAATATTTTTACCATTATTAGATCCACTTTTCTAGGAAAAAATGTGAGTGGAATTCCCTTTTCAAAAATTTACAAGAATTCCACTCCTCTTCCACTATAAAAAGGAACTCACCCCTCCCAATTATTCACACATATAAAGACATTTTTATTGGAAAAAATTTAAATAAGTATCCTCCAAACATAAATAACTTCACATTAGAAGCCTAAATTTTGGAATAAATCCAACCAAGGAAGCCCTTTGGTGCAAACAAAGTAGAGTTACCCAAAGAAGAGGTAACATCCTTCCACAAGCTCCTTTGTTTTATTTTCATTATCCACCGCATAAAATATTATTATTTCAAGATTATATAATAAAATAATTATCCTAAATATAATTATATTTTTTTATTCTAAGGGTTTAACCTAAACTTACACACACTTCCATCTAATGGGTAACGAACTTACCGTTCTTATGTATGGCGAACTACTGCCTCACGAAATGATGTTGTTCATTTTTACTTTACCACCTATCATGGTTGGTAATTATGATGAAAAATATTTATTTAATATTATTTAATTATTATATAAAATATACCTTAATTCTTTCCATTTTTTGTAAATATGATAACTTTGTTTGTGGATGTGTGGACTACCGCCTCCTCGAACCGATGTGATTCGCTCAAACTTCACATGGAACATATTAAGGATGGGTTTGGTGAAATTATACAATATATATGAAATAATAATTATAATATATATATATAAATATATTTCATTTACTTACTTTCTTTAAATGCAATAATAAAATGGAAACAACGTTCATGCGTACGTACGACCTATCATCTCCTTAAATGGTGTATTCCATTTCATACTTATATATTTTATAGATTATTATAAATACACATATAATGAATATATATTATATTTATACCATGTTTTAAATTCTGTAAATAAGTAAATCATGATCTAATTAAGAGTATCAATAATAACAAGTCAAAACATATATGAAAAATAAAGAAGATATTACCCAAAACATAACATTAACACAGAGTTTTCAATAAATGGGTAATATAAAGTCATAAAAAAATAATATATGGAATCAGATACAATAATATGGTTATTAGGTTTTATTATATTAAACTTATATTTATTATACATGAGGTTTTAATGTGTACGAATAAATTCAGGACTTAAGGTAATGGTTTTCTCATCTCACTTTTATTTTCCATGAGACACAAGCCATGTTCACCACCTATTTTTTATATGTAGTGTGTATAAAAACCATGAATGTATTTTATGATTCATATAATTATAATTATTGGGATTTAAATATCTATTTTATTATCTTTATTTCATGGGGTTTATGGTTTAAAATTCACCAAATCAGTAAAGTAATTTTGTCTCAATTTTCCTTCTTTGAGACACATACCATATTATACATATATATTCTTCTAAGAGGTGTATATAATACCATTTGGCATGTTATATCATGAATATTATTATTTTAATTATATTTTAAGCTTCATTTAATTTTATTTTCTTACACGGGGAGTTGGATTCAAAGTTACCAAGTGGTAAGATTTTATTGAAAAAATCTCATCATTTATCAAGATTGTTTATGATTATACTTCCATTGATGAAATATTATGATCCATATCTCAAGAAAAATCATGAATTTTATTTTCCTCTATTTATTCATGATTTAATCATGTATTAGTATCATTTTATGCTCTTTGGTACTTATTATAATTAATAAAATGTTTATAAGAAAACCTGACCTCATTTCTATTTTCGATCAAAAATTTATTTTATTAAATAAACCATGTTTTTAAAAATGTTTTCAAAAAAAATTTATGTTTAAAAACTTTTTTAAATGATTTTCAGTATTTTTTATAAGTTTTCAAGGAAAAATGTTTTCAAGATTATTTTATACGTTTTCAAGGAAAAGGTTTTTCAAAATGTTTTAAAGCTTCTTCTATAAGTTTTCAAGGAAAAATGTTTTCAAAATGAATTCAATATTATTTTATAAGTTTTCTTGGAAAAAGGTTTTCCAAATGTTTTTAATATTCTTTTATAAGTTTTAAAGGAATTTTTTTTTCAAGAAGCTTTCTAGATTCCTCTATAAATTTTCAAGTTTATTTTAAAAGATAATGGTTTTCAAAAGGTTTTGTGTTTTAAAAAGTATTTCTCAATGAAGAAAGGATATTTTACTAAGGAAATGTTTTTAAAAAGATATATCAAAATTATTTTCTATCTACATTGACATCTGTTGGTGTTATTCATGCCTTTCTTGGAAAATGATACAAAGGTTCCATTTATATTATTTTTCTGAATTTTTTTTATGGAACGATGTTTATCAAATCCATTCATATTTTATGGGTTATATGTTTATGAAACCAATTTCACTTTCATGGGTTATATTCTTATGAAAACACCTTCTTTTCACGGGTTATGTTTTTATGAAATGATTATGAAACCTATCTATTTTACACAGGTTATGATATGATTACATGTTTATGATACCAATTTCATTTCATGGGTTATGACATGATTGATTATAATATTTTGGAACACATATATATGATTTAATTATGATATGAATGAGACATATATCTCCCTCTAATGTATTGGGTAAAGATTTATATCTCATGAGATAGACCTGGTTGGAACAAGGAGTGAATTCAATTCAGTAAAGGGATTTTTCCCTTAAGATGGTATTGGGAGTGAAAATTTACTACCAATATGGTCATGAGAGTGAACCATGACTACCAATATGGTATTGTAAGTGAAAACATACTACTAATATAGCCATGTAAGTGATTCCTTGACTACTATAGAAATCATTTTATTTGATTATGTGTCTACCATAAATTCAATGTATTATTCCTATGTTATGATTTCATGGATTATTCTCTTGATTCCATTATTATTCATGTTGTATGAGATGTAAATATTTATGCAATGAATCATGTATATGATATTTGATATGAAGGGTGTGGTCTTCAAATGTCATTCTCATGTTCTCATACCCTTATTCTCATAGTATTCTTATGTATCTATTTTGTTTACCCTTACTAAGCATCTGATCTCACCCCATTATTATGTTTCATTTCCCCAGATTATGAAGAAAGGTTTTAAGGAGAAGTAATAAAGGGGAATAACGTTTTGGGAAACATTTAAGATCTTTCACCGAGTTAGAAGTTTTTGTTCCAAGTTTACAAATACACTGAACTATTACGGTCCTCAGGAATGTATTTTTATAATGTGCTGAATATGAATCTAAAAATATTTAATATCAATGTATGTTAATCCTAGGTAGCTATATTTGGTATCAAATTAAAGGTTTATTAAACCTTTGTAAATTAGGTTGAGAAAACTTTAGTGAGATCCCTAAGGATATTTCTAAGGATATGTCTAGGGTTGTCTCTAAGGATGAGTTAATGTTCAGGAAAATGTTATGGAATTTTGGTAAAGGATAGAGTTAATATTTTCATAGAAATATATCCCTATCTGGATAATAAAAATATAAGCAGCTCTGGAATATATTTACATAGGGTAACAACCCTGGAAACACCATATTGAGCTAGACTTGATCAGGAACTGGTCACTATTATAAATATGGCCTTTAACAGTTCTAGTAAAATTATTTATCAGTGTTTTAGAAGTTCTAATAATATGAGAAATGTTAAAGTGTTTTCTTTAGCAGTGCTTGAAAAAAGTGCTGCTAAATGCCACCTTTAACAGTGCTAAAAAAAAAGAACTAATAAAGGGGGCCTTTATCAGTGCTAAAAAAGCACCGATAAAGGCCCTGCTGATAAAGGGGGATAATTTTTTTATTCAAACCTCTTCCCACCCCACCTTTTATTAGTGGTTCACACCCCCAAAATCAGTTATTACCACACCCTTTATGAGCACTTATCTCCCCCTTTATAAGTTCTTTAGATAATTTCACCATCCCATGCACGCCCCTACCTCCAGCCATTTTCGAACCCGAGACCTCCTGTTCATATCCCAGTACCTTTTCCACTCCCCTATGTTGTTTTTTCTTCCATTTTATGATATATATATATATTTATATACATTTCATTACATTTTTTAATACATATATTTATATATATATATTTTTAAATACATATATAAAATATGTTTGTGTGTGTGTGTTTGAAAATATACAAAATATATATATATATATTTGATTATAAATAATAGTACATTGTGAAAAATGAAAAAAATTCAAAACATAATATAAACATTAATGTAATATATGGAAATAAATTCACTCCCCACTGAAAAAAGACAATCAGAACCAATTAAAAGAGGTTTAAATTCAATTGAATGTTTAAAAATTGGGGTACCCTGACTAAAAAATTAGTTTTGGAGGCCTTATGGTCCTATTTTGACCTCAAACAATAGTGACCAAGGTCCCTATTAGTTAACACAACATAGAGATCATTGCAGGCTTCAATTTGATATATGATAGAGCCCAAATGAACACCCGGATCAAAAGTTATGACCTTTTAAAGTTCGAGTTACATTTTTAACTTATTTTAAATATTTTATTGATTTTTTGATTTTTTTAATCATCAAATTGTTATGAAATGACTATTACATGATAATAATTATAAAATTTTTAATGAAAAATATTTTTTTAATTATTTTATAAGCCATTTTCACTAAATATCATATATATTAAGTGTAAATTCTTATTTAGTCCTATTTAAAACATATTTAAAATATATATAATATATTTATATAAATATAAATATATTTATATATTAATATATTATTTTGAATGATTTTTTGAAATATAACATTTATCATCACTAGTAAAAAATCATTGATATGGGCTTCTTTATTTTTGCTTTTAAAAAACACTAATAAAAACTCCCCATTTATTAGTGCTTATTTACAAGTGTTGATAAAGTCCCCACTTATTAGTTCTTTTTTACTAGAACTAATAAATTGACCCCCTTTATTAGAAATTTATTAATAGCATAGATAAACGGGATCCTTTATCAGTGCTTTTTAACAAGAGTTGACAAAGGACCCCCTTTAACAATGCTTTTTTTTATCACCGACAAAGGGGGTCTTTAACAGTGATTTTAGCTAGTGCTATTAAAGCCCTAGAACTAGATGAAACTAGTTTTGTAATAGTGGGTACTTGATAATGGGACTTTATACACACCTGGTTTGAAACTCCTGAGGGGTATGCTTTGGGAATTCACAAACTATTTACAAACCAACATAAAGGATTTAAATTGAGGATGACTATGAATAATCTAGGATAAACCTAAGGTTTCATAGATTAAAGTAGTAGGTTTCATGATTTAGACATCATATAAATAATTTTTTTCAAGATCAAGTGGTTTTATGTTATGATAATTGATGATCATACTATGATTTCTTGTTTTAGTCAATGGAGGGAACTAGAAGGAATTGTATTAATATTGAATGTGATGAACAATTTTTTGATGAGTCATCAAATGGGATGATCACTGGAGTGAAGGATGTTGTGATCATGCCTAATCAGTTTTCATGGAACATGATTAACAATGTGTACCTTAACCAACTCTCAGACTCACCAAATAATAGAATAAAGAAGTTCACTGAGAGTTTGGGTATTGAAGACCATGGAGGAAAGAAGATTCAATTTAATTTGTGTCAAGATTGTGGAAAGAATCACTTAAGTGAATGTCTTAGAGGAACAATAAGATGTTTTTATTATGTAAAAGAAAACAAAGAAAGTAATTTAAAAGGAAAAATGAAGGGTTCATTTAACATAATGGATGGGAATATTGGCCTCCTTAATACATCATTGAAGGTTAAATGATTTAAGTGTGAAATGAATGGTCATTATGAAAATCGATGTCCCAAGTGGAAATCTCACAAAGAGAATTAGCAAGGTGGTATGAGTAATGGTTATATTGATGATGA
The DNA here is from genome assembly GCA_963277665.1 of Viscum album. Taxonomy (NCBI): domain Eukaryota; kingdom Viridiplantae; phylum Streptophyta; class Magnoliopsida; order Santalales; family Viscaceae; genus Viscum; species Viscum album. Next base: position 450,990,491 of record OY728160.1, read on the forward strand.
CAATGAGACTACACATGAAGTGTGAAAGGAAAGAGGTATTAAGTAATTGGATGAGGTATCCTTATTAATTTTTTGAGGATTAAGTAGAATAGTAAAACTATTTATGTATTTGGATTTAAGAATTATTAATTGTGAAATATATAAGGATTGTTCAGTTTATGTTTTTCACTAAGAATTTAAAAAATGTGTTGAATGGTTCTGATAGACTAGAAAAGTGATTTAATGGTATGGTGATTTTCATGGAAAACACATGATTAAGGTAAAGATAAAACTTAATATGTTCCTAATGTTGAGATAATGATGTTTGGATAAAGATGTGTTGAATTTTAATGAGTAAATTTGACGGTACTGATTACCTCATAACTGATAATAAATTTTTTGAAAAATTATTTGTGTTATCATGGATGGAGTTTACAACATTTATTATTTAAGTAATATATCCAATAAACTTTGGAATAAGGAAACAAGCATGTTTTCAGTAAGGATTTATGGTAATTCAGGTTATTACCTTGTTTTAAGAGAATACATAATGAAGGTATTCACATGTTTGGTATGTTCCAAATAAGAGATAATTTATTATATATTAGGGATCAATTATAAGATTATTTTTAGACATTTAGTGACCTTACTTATAAAGTTTTGAATTTTCATTTTTTTGGAAGGGTTACAATGTTAATCATTTATGGAATGGTTTAAGTTAAACTTAAGATGAAGTTTATAAGATTAAAGTATTATCTCACCATATGAGGATTTATGCATGTTGAATAACCTATGTTAACCTATTTTATTCAGGAATGAAAAATCCACCTTCATTCCTTAGAGTAAGAGATGAAGTGGAAATCGAGTAAGGCACAACCAAAGGGTTATATTGTGAATATGAAAAGGAATAAAATAAATTAACTATCTTTAACTATGTTATTAGATAGTAAAAGAATTACTAAACTCTAGGAAAAGTATATTGAAAAATATTTATCCTAATACCTTTATTTCTATTGAATCGATGGTCCTATAAATAATCATAGATTTATGGTCATGAGGCCCTTAAATTTCCATTGATAATTCACTTGATGCTGATCAAGTATCTTTATTCATATCTATAATTATTTAAACTTTTATTCCATGTAAAATATTCTCTTAAAACCTATGTTCTCCTATGTGGAAACCTAGTTATGTGTTACTTTGGGTTGCTATTATGATTACAACCTTTTTTTAAAGGAAGTTTTAATATTCATTTTTTCAATGTGGGTTTCTATTAATGGAACTTTCAAGTATTAAAACTTTGATAACCCAAAATAATTTTTAGAGTGAAATTAATTTTAATGGGGTAAAATATAACACCCTGTGATTTTTTGAATTATTTTTTTGAATTTATTTTATCTTTTTGATATTTTAATTTCACACAACACTGAATATAGATTTTGTTATTTGAAATCACTAAGTTTGGCTTGAATTATAAACAACACCTAGTTGAGATTGTGCTATAAGTGACACATAGAGTAGCTTTCAGTACATGAAACTCTATATTTTTCTTGTGTTACACACAATACTGAGTCCCTTTGATATCTTTCATTATATGTAAGGTTGAGTTTTACCAAACTATAATATACTATTAATATAATTATTAAAATATTATTATTGTTACCACCTAGCCGTTGGAATGGAAGTTAAAAATAATATTAACTAAATTGTGAAAATATTATTTACACATGTATATGAATTAAATACTTTGGTTATCAGTTAATTAGAAATGAATATAAGAACTATTTGAAAATAAAGAAATTACTTTTCTAAGAAAACAATTTTTCTATATACAAACACAATTTTATCTCAATAAATTAAAAAAAACTGATTAAGGTTTTCAATAAAATTTATATATTTTACATTTAATAAATATTTTTGATACTTATCCAATATATTTGATAGGTATAAGATAAGAATAAATCCAATTTTCTAAATAAAAGATGTATTTTTTATAAAAGGTAATTTTACCAACTTTTAATGGAGAACCCATTTTAATTATAAATTTTTTAAATTTTAAAATTTTAATTTTAAAAAAACTTAATTTTTGAAATCTTAATATCAAAATTTACTTTGGGTGATTTTTTGGTATTTTTCTGAAAAGTTTTATTTTTTGACGAATAATGAAAAATACTGAATTTTAATTCAAAACTGGTTTTTCATCTAAATAATTTATAGGGTTAAATTATATATTTAATTTATTTTAAATTATAATTAGATAAATTATACATCAATTAATCAAATTTAGGCCATTATAACCAATTTAACAATGAAATTTGATATAAAAACATCTCAATATTCTGGATCTTTACGCTTTAAAAACCCGCATTGTCTTCCCATCTACATGATTAATTTTAAATTAATTTATACCATTTATGTGATTATAATTTAGAAAAATGGATTCCATATTTTGAATCATAATAATTTATAATGTCTAATAATGTCAACTTATTTTTTGACAAAAAATATCAGTGAAAGTGATTAAAATTAATTAGAGCCATTATGATAAAAATTAGCTTAACAAGGGACTAAATGTTAAGATTAAGGGCCAAAATGACCTAAAAACTTGTCAAAAATCCATTTTATTGAAATATTTAGAAACTATAATTAATTTTATCTTATGTTTTCCATTATTATATCCACTTTTCATGGGAAAAACATGGATGGAATTCCCTTTTAAAAAATTTACAAGAATTCCACTGCTCCTCCAGTATAAAAAGAAACTCACCCCTCCCACTTATTCAAAAATATCAAGAAATTTGGATAAAAAAAATCTTTATAATTATCCTAAAAATATATATAACTTCATATTAAAATCCTCTCTTTGGGAATAAATCCAACCAAGGAATCCCTTTGGTGAAAACCAAGGGGAGTTACCCAAAGAAGAGGTAACATCCTTCCTCAAGCTCCTTTGTTTTATTTTCATTCTCCACCCCTAAAATATTATTATTAAATGATTATATAATAAACTCAGTATCCTAAATATACTAATATGTTTTTATTTTAAGGTTTTTACCTACACTTACACATACTTACATTTAATGGGAAATGAGCTTACCGTTCTTATGTTTGGCGAACTGCTGCCTCACGAAATGATGTTGTTCATTTTTCTTTTACCACCTCTCATGGTTAGTAATTATGATGTAAAATATGTTTTTATATGATATATATATTATATTTATTATGTATTTAATATTATTTAATTATTATATAAAACACACCTTCATGCTTTCCACTTTTTTGTAAATGTGATAACTTCGTTTGTGGACGTGTGGACTACCGCCTCCTCAAAGCGACGTGATTCGTTCACAATTTATATGGAACACATTAAGGATGGTGTTAGTGAATGTATGTGATATATATGAAATAATAATTCTACTATAATTATAATATATATATATATACATACATATATGTCATTTACTTTCTTTCTTTCAATACAATAATAAAACAGAAACAACATTCATGCATACGTACGACCTACAATATTCATAAACAGTGTATTCCATTTCATACTTCTATATTTATACATTTTTATAAGTACATATATACATAATATATATGATATTTATACCATTTTTTAATTCTATAAATAATTAAATCATGATCTAATTAAGAGGATCAAGAATAACAAGTCAAAACATATACGAAAAATAAAGCAGATATTACCCAAAATGTAACGTTAACATGAAGCTGTGAATAAATGGGTAATATAAAGTCATAACCAAATAATATATGGTATTATATACAATAATATGGTTCTGTTTTATATTTATAATAAAATTATTTTTATACATGAGGTTTGAACATGTATGAATAAATTTAATACTTAAGGTAAGGGTTTTCTTGTATCACTTTTATTTTCCGTGAGTCACAAGCCATGTTCACCACCTATTTTTTTATATATAGTGTGTATAATGAACATGTATTTATTTTATTATTCTTATAGTTATAATAATTTGGATTTTAATATTCATTTTAGTATCTATCTTTCATTGGTTTTATGGTTTAAAAGTTACCAAATCGGTAAAATAATTTTGTCTCAATTTTCCTTCTTTGAGACACAAGTCATATTATACACCTATATTCTCATAAGAGGTGTATATACTGAAATTTGACATGTTATATAATTAATATAATTATTTTAATTATTTTTTAAGCTTTATTTAATTTTATTTTCTTACATGGGGAGTTGGATTCAAAGTTACTAAGTGGTAAGAGTTTATTGAAACAATCTCATAATTTGTCAGGATTTCTTATGATTATGATTACATTGATGAAATATTATAATACATATCTCAAGAACACCCATGAATTTTCTTATCATATAGTTATTAATTATTTCATCATGTATTAGTAAAATTTTCCCACTCTTTGGTACTTAAGATAATTTAAAAAACATTTTAAAGAAAGTATGACCTCATTTATATTTTCAGTTAAAAATATATTTTATTAAAATAAAAACCATGTTTTCAAAAAAAATTCAAATTTTTTTTATGTTTAAAAAGTGTTTTAAATGATTTTAATTCTTGTTTTATAAGTTTTCAAGTAAAATGGTTTTTATAATTTTTTCAATATTCTTTTAAAATTTTTCAAAGAAAAAGGTTTTCAAAATGTTTTATTGCTTCTTTTATAAGTTTTCAATGATTGTTTTTGAAAATATTTTCAAGATTCTTTTATAAGTTTTAAAGGAAAAAATGTTTTTCAATTTTTTTCAATATTCTTTTAAAAATTTTCAAGGAAAAATGTTTTCAAAATGTTTTCTAAACTCCTTTATAAGTTTTCAAGTACATTTTAAAAGAAAATGGTTTTCAAAAGGTTTTATGTTTTAAAAAGTATTTCTCAAAGTAGAAAGGGTATATTTCTCAAGAAATGTTTTTAAAAAGACATTTCAAAATTATCTTCCATTTAAGATGTCATCTGTTGGTGTTACTCATTCCTTTCTAGGGAAATGATCTAATGGTTACATTCATATTCTTTATACGAATGATTTATATTTTGATGGAATGATATTTATGAAATCCATTTCTATTTAATGGGTTATATTTTTATGAAAACCATTTCAATTTCATGGGATATATGCTTATGAAACACACTTATTTTCATGAGTTATTATTTGATGAAATGATTATGAAACTTGTCTATTTTCCATAGGTTATGATATGATTACATTTTTATGATACCAATTTCATTTCATGGTTTATGATATGATTGTTTATGATATTGTGACACATGTATGTATGATTTCATTATGAGATGGGTGAGACCTATATCTTCCTTCAATTCATTGGGTAAAGAATTATATCTCATGAGATAGACATGGATGGAATGAGTAGTGAACTCGGTTCAGTAAAGAACTTTGTTCACTAATATGGTATTGGGAGTGAACCTTGATTACTAATATTTTCATGAGAGTGAACCATGAATGAAAATATATTTTGAGAAGTGAACTCACACTACTAAAATGGCCTGGGCAGTGCTGCCTTGACTTCTATGGAAATCATTTTATATACTTATGTGTCTGCCATAAATTCTATGCCTTATTCTTATGTTATGATTTCAGGGATTATTATCTTGATTCCCTTATGATTCATGTATTATGAAATACCAATCTTTATTCCATGACTCATGTATATGATCTTTGATATATAGGTTATGATCTTAAAATGTTATTCTCATGTTCTCATACACTTATTCTAATGTTATGATTATCTATATTCCTTGTTTACCCTTTATGAGCATATGAAACTATCCCTTTCTTATGTTTCCTTTCCCAAGTTTATGAATAAATGTTTTAAGTTGAAGTAATAAAGGTAAATATATTTGTGGGAAATATTGAAGAACTTTTACCGAGTTAGAAGTTTTTGTTACAAGTTTCCAAATACACTAAACTATTACGACCCTCAGGCATGTATTTTTGTAATGTATTGAATATTAATATAAAAATATTTAATATCCATTTATGTTAATCCTAAGTCACTATACAGTGGATGATGGTAAGGCTGGTCCCTTACCTCATCGGGCTTGCTCTGCTAGAAACTCATACTAGGCAGTAAGGTATGTTAACTTGGAGGGAAGGTCGACCATGGTGGATGGGGAAATAATGGTGGATGATGAAGGTAATATAGAGGCTGGAGGAGGAGAGGCTACAATTGATGGTGGTGGTGGTGTAGTAAAATAATATAAATCTAAAAAATGGATGCCCAGGTGCTGGGTAATCCGACACATATTCTATAGGATGAAAATGTTCATAACCGAAAGATTTATTGGATAAGATGGGGTGGGTGGTATAATGGGAATTGCGGTGGTGGTTGGGGAAGGAATATGGGTGGTATTAGGGGTGGGAATGGAAGTGGTAGCATTAAAGGTTGAGTCGATGGTATAAGTGGTATGGGTGGTGGATGGAGCTAATGCGGTAGGAGCAGGTGAAGGATTGGCTGCATGATCTCTGGGTGCCTCATCAGCAGCATAAAATTATCTTGGGTCCCATTGATAGATGTTTTAATCCTTGATCAGTAGCTTCATATTATGCAGTAGTAGGAATTAGATTGACTCCATCATGATGAGATAGGTGAGGGGAAGGGTGGTGTCGAATATGCCAAGATGCCAGGCCAAATGGGTGATGAAGGACCCACCCGTCAACATACCTCATTTAATCTAAGCATGTTCCCTATAGTAGAAGGTGAACTATGATTCCATGTTGATGGAAGGAACACCCATTGAAATAGTAAGGATGAGAACATCCAACTGGATGATGCTACTGTGAGACTCTGTGCAAGAAAACCAGGCATGAGTTAATGCCTGATGTAGAATCTGGAGCACTACACCTCTAAGCTATGTGGATTTGGTAATATGAGGATTGTGTTTAGTGTTATCATCCTAAGAAATCATACTCCAAAGTCGTTTTTCATCCAAATTTCATGGCTTGAGTTATAAAGTTATGAATACCTTGGATTTGAAGTTGTCAGAATAAATGCCGATCCCAATACTAAACTCTATGAAAGATAGATTGTGTGGTCTTTGACCTAATCGTAAGAAGAGCCTATCTACGTCCACTTAAAAAGTGTCCAAGAACTAAAGGAATAGTTCTTGGTAGGTATCCTTGTGCATATAGAAAATGTAAGTGATGTGAATGTGGTCAAGGAGATGGAGGACCTCCTGTATGATGTGCAGGTGCGTGGGGACATCTAAATCTAATTTTTTTTATCTGTATGGAATTTTCCTATATACATTTCAGTACGATGTGGTGATGTAGCTTGGAAAAATAAATAATGGGATACATGTTGGGGCGAGTAGCATTATACGACCCACTAGAGGCTGACAGGGAATCCTTAGGGGCAAATCGTGCTGTAGAAGCTGAAGAGGAGGTGGAGGAGGAAGATGCGGGGGGTGCTGGAGGTGTGTCACCCCTTCGACACTTGAATATATGTGGATCATCACGCTCAGGTGTAGGATCATCAGGAGGAGTGTGGATCATCTTTGTGTGTTCCATTTCAGGTGAAAAATACTTAGTAGAGAGGTGAATAAGAATAGGAGTTATGATTGAGGAGGAAGAGTGAGAGGGAGGTGAGGCTAAAGGTGGGTTGGGGTCGAGTGCGAGCAGCGAGAGAGGGTAGTGGGGTGGGGGGTGCATCATGAAACTAGGGTTCACGAGATAAATAAGTCATGAAATTACATGGCATATATTTGGGTACATGACATGTAATTCATGAATTAAATTATTTCAAGTGGTGAACCATACACGTCATGTATTTTATTACATGATGTGTAATTGTGGATTTTTACATATTTTTTAAATAGAGATTAGTCCTTTTCTATTATAATTCCCCAAGATATCCTAAATATTATTCTATCCTATTCCAGTATATTGTGACCTATCATAGGTTACCTCCAAGTAAGTGCTTCGTTTAATGTCGAGAGCTTGACTCAGTGGTGCTCAGATGAATTTCAAAGTGATGAAACACCCTTAATGGAATTGTTTTTGATAAATCTGTAATCTTTGACCATTTAATTTGAATAGTTGTTCTAATCCTTTCTAAATTTTGTTGGTTCTATAGAGTAATACTTGTACGACCATGAAGGGTCCTAACCATCTTGATTTTAGCTTCCTAGGGAACAATTTTAATTGAGAGTTGAATAACAAGACCTTATTCCTTGGTACCAAAATTAATCACACGATGCACTGATCATGCCATATCTTGGTTTTTTCTTTATAAATCTTGGAATTTTAATATGAATCCTTTATATATCCTCTATTTTATCCAAATATAGAATCCAAAATTCCCTAGCCTTTTGAGAAACTATATTCAACCTTTTAATTTTCCAGTACGAGTGATGCTCTAGTTCTACTAGTAAGTGACAGGGTTTTATATACACTAATTAGAAGGGAGTTTTGTCGATGGAGTATTTTATGTAGTGTGTTATGCCCATAGTGCATCATCTAACTTTATACTCTAGTCCTTTTGATTTTTTTACAGTCTTTTCAAGGATTTGTTTCATTTCCTTGTTTGAAAATTCAACTTTCCCTCTTGTTTATGGGTGGTAGGGAGTGCCTATGTTATATCAGATTCTATACTTACCAAGTATTCCTTTAACAATTTTATTGGTAAAAAGTGTTCCTTGATCACTATGAGTAGTCTAGGAAATATTAATCTTGAAAACACATTTTTATGGCATGGGACGGAGATGGAGACGACTCCCCGGTTGGGTTTACCGGCTCTCTGTTTCGGTGGGTTTCTTAATGGATGGACGCATGGCTTGAGGCGGCGGTGCGTCATGAGGCGCGTGGACCACGATGTATCTGTCAGTGATTTGGTTTGATGTTGTTTGTTTTTGAATTTTGAATTTTTAATTTGGATGTCGGATGTGTTTTCTGGTTATCGGATGGTTCAATGTCTGTATTTGGGTACCAGAATCCCAAAAACCAGCTTTTTGAAAATGAAAAAAATGATTTGTAGTCAGTTTTACTCATCAAATATTTCAGGGCAGTGTGATTAGTGCACACAATCACCTTTAAAAAAACTAATTAAAAGTGAAACTTCTTGAAAGGAAAGATTACTACCAGGAGTTCTTTTTTGGTTGTTGTGTAGTTTACCTAATCATCATTGAAGGTTTGATTGGAATAATATATGGGATATAAAGTGTGGCTGATCTGCTATCCTAGGATAATACCTATAGTGAAGTCTCTTATGTCTCACATTAACTCAAATTCTTTGTCCCAATCTAGTTAAATGATAACAAGAGAAGCCACTAGGATTTTATTTAAATTGCTGAATGCCCACCGACACTATTCAGTGAATTCAAAAGGGGAATCCTTTACTAATATGTGATTCATAGGGAAAAAAACTTTTTCAAAATCTTTTATGAAGCAATGGTATAATCCTACATGGCCTAGAATGCCTCTTATGCCTTTAATAGCTGAGGAATCAGGTAAATATTTGATCAATTTGATTTTTTCAAGATCAAATTCCATGCTATCCTTAAAGAATTTTTGTCTGAGGACTATGTCTCTTTGAAAAATAAATTGACATTTTCCCATTTTAAAACTAAACAATTTTCTTCATAGTTTTGAAGGACTAGTTCATTTTTTCTTAAGAACACATCAAAGGATCATACATTAATTGAAAAATCATGCATAAAAACTTCAAATAATTCATTCTCTATATCATGGAACATATGTGTCATACACATTTGAAAGTTCACCAGTGAATTACACATACCAAATGACATGCATCTGTAGGTGAAGATACCAATTGGACATGTGAATGTTGCTTTGGAGTAATCATCTGATTCAACTTCAATATGATTTTATCTTGAATATCCTTCCCGGAAAAAATAGAATTCATGTTGTAAGAACCCAGGTTCTTAGACCGGATAAAATACGAGTTTTTTAAAATTTTTGTTTATCGGTGGGTCAGTTTTAAAACCGCACTTCGGAATGATGTTCCGAGTGCGCGAACTGGTTCAAGCGGTGACATCGGGTTGCACATGGGTGGTTAGACCATGCGGGTCAAGTCGCGCAGTCGACCGATTGCCAAAACATTTTATCTAATTAATTTGAATTAATGGATGTTTTAATAATAATAATAGTGAGAGATTATTATTATTATTACATGTTGTGAAAACACATTTAATAAAATGGTGGTCAAATGAGATTAAATGTGGATGCTTTAATAATAATAATTTTGGAAGATTATTATTATTAAATTTAGGCAGACATGTTTATTAAAGTGGCAGTCAAACACCATTAAATTTGACGTTGTAGTTTGACCAAGGAGTGTCAAATTAAAATCACGGTTAACAGATTTTAATTGATGTTGAATTTTAATTAATGGGAGCATTATTTTTAACACATTATATTAATTATGGTGACTTCGCAATGAAGCGTTTAATTAAATAAAGAGCATATGATTAAATGAGAAATGTAAATATAATTATTGGTGGTGATTATTATTATTTTGGATAATAATAATTATGGATTAATTGGGTTAGATTTAAATGAAGAATTGCAATTTATTAATGACACGTTTTGAATTGGAAAAATTTGGATTTTATCAAGGGTGAATAATAATGATGCAATTATTATTATTATGGGTTTTTATGAGTAAAACAATTACTATTAATTATGGTGGTCATTATTGTTATAAAGAATCATAATAGTGGTAATTAAATGGGATAATTATTTTTCTTAAAACAAATGAAGTTTTTTATAATTTTGTTGACCATAATATATATGTATTATTATATATATATATAGATATATATGTATAAAGGATACAAAAATATAAAGAGAATAGAATAAATGGGGGCTTTAAGGGAGGCGCTAGGCAGATTTCTTCAAAATCGTGGAGCCCTTCCCCCATGATTCAACCCTGCTTCTCCCTCTCCCCAAACGGCGCACAAGACCAGACATCGCCTTCTCCCATGCGATGTGGCTCTTACTCCTTACAAGGCAGCACACGACCCCTCCTCCGTAAGGTCTCCTCTCTTCCCTCCATGGCGCATCGACTCCTCTCTGCATGGCTGTCCAGCCCCACCAGCAGCCGCCTCCTCTTGCACAGGCGACCTGCCCCGGTTCCCCATGGCACGATGCGACGACTCTCCTCTGGCCCTCCACGTGAAGCGTGACCTGTACCCTGCTAAAAACCCTAGATATGGGAGACCTCAAGTTCTTCCTCTTCTTGGTTCACCCATGGTCTCTCCTTATCCTCATCTACTATATCGGCGAACCTCTCCCATGGCCGGGCCTCCTATTCTCCCTTGCTGCGTGATCCAGGATGGCGTGACCCCGGACCTCCGTGTGAAACGCGACCTCCCTCAGGTGAGCAGTGCGCAACCCTCCCGGATAGTGGCTGTGCGGCGCGACCCCAAATCTTGCTGGTCCTTATTGCGCAGCATTTTATCCAATGTCGTTCTTCGTTTGGGTCCAATCCGAGGAGGTATGACCTTCCTTCATAGTCCTCTTCATCGTCGTCGTGATTCAAAGAGGATTCGGTGCCGTTTTGGCTTTGACCGAAACCCTCGATTAGGGTTTGATAAATTGTTGCGTTCTCCTGATTTCACGGTTGGGAAACACCATCCCAGGACATGCTGGACCATGCTCCGACAACCGTAGTTGGGTGAGATGACGTTTTATCTCCATTTGGGTATGAAAGTGTGTTTACACCATTATAGTTCTTTTTATCTGGTCCTGTATTGGTTTTGATGTTTTAGCAATATATTGCTGTTTACGTTGCAGGTTATATATACACATCTCTTTTATATGTATAGGTATATATATAAATATACATATATATATATATATATATATATACAGATATATATATATAGACACACACACACACACACACACACACACACAGATATATATATATATATAGATATACGCACATCAAAGCCGCGCACGTGAGGCTGCTTGAATGGTAAAGCAAGGCGTGTTAACCTGGGTCCACTTTGAGGAAAAACCGAAAGACAACATCCGAGTATATCATCCTTCTCACCTCGAGGTAGGTGGTTTGTGCCTTTCTGTAGAAAGTCGATGAGTATTTTATGCAAATTCCACCAATACCCTTGAACGGGGTATTGCGTGTTCCTGTTTTGCCCTTGTTGTATTTCCTGCTTTGCTTGATTGCTAGAGTAGATGTTTTTCCTGTGATTATGGTAGTTTTTACTGTACTCTGGATGTTTTCTATGCTTGTTATGTCTGTTTGGCATTTTTCCAGTTTCCATGCCTAGTTGTAGGATAGTGGAACTGTTGCTTTGTTATGCTGTTGAGCCTTAGATTGATAGCCATGTAGTTCTTGGGGTTTACTTGGACGATGCACATGCGCTGAGCATGTTTTATTTCTGCATAGGACTGTGATAACCTAGTGTAGTAGAACATAGGGAGAATGGACATAAGGGATTCTCTAGAGTTTCTTTTAATACGATACGAGACCATAGGGGGAATTGACGATGAGTGCTTGCTCAGAGAGTATGTAGTTCCTCGACGTAGGCCACAGGGGGAATGATATGTTGAATGCTTCCCTAGAGAGCCTTTAGCATGATACGAGACTATAGGGGGGAATTGATGGTGAGTGCTTCCTCAGAGAGTCTACTCTTAGCTGAACCAGAGGGGTGAGACTGTGTGTGCCTCCTAGAGGGTTTCTAGTAATTTTAGGCTGAACCATAGGGGTTAGGATGTGAGAGCTACCCAGAGGGTTACCTATTTTCTACTTGTTGTTGGTTGTTTACTTGTGTACTCTATATGTTAGAACTGTGAATTTTAGCTGCTGTGTATTTCTTGTTTACTGTACCTTACCTTCCATATACTCATTGACTATTAGGCACAGATCTTCGGGTGGTTGCCTATTAGGATTTAGTCTCTCACCCTGTTTGGGCTATGTTTTCGGGCCCAAGCAGATTACTTGGTTGCAGGTATGAGCAGGGGAAGAGACCCTTCTTCTTCTGGTTGTCAGGTTCTGGGGAGCATGGGACCAAGCTAAGGCTTGTGATGCTGAGGATACTTTTGTTTGATTTGTTTTTCCTTTTCATTGTTACTGTATTTCTTCCAGCCTGTTGTTTGGTTTGGCTGTTTTATTAGACTTATAACATGCCATGCATCATATCTTTAGTTCCAGTTATTTATTATTTTATAAAGTTTTCTGCTGTTAAATTATTATGAGAATGTTGTTTACTACTTCCACTATTATAAATTGTTTCCTTCCTTTTATTTTCATAACCTATGAGGGCATAGTTCCCCCAACTACCTTACCCAAGGCCCTTGCTGCTATTCGGCAGGCTCTGACATTCGGGGGAATGCGCTTGAGGTCATGTGGCGAACTGGGTACGGGGCACTAGTTGAGTGGCTCCGGATTCGGGTTGTTACAAAGTGGTATCAGAGGAGTTTGTTATTTCTTTTCCTTTTATCTTACTGTTTCGGGGTCGGTAGACAGGAGACTAGGAATGTGTCAGCGCTTGGGTTAATAGCCGTGCTTGGGACTGATCACCCCATGTACGGGAAATGACCAAGTGACTAGGGTTGGGATTGATATTCATACTGGTTTCTGTTACAATTGATATGATTTCACCTTGGGTAAATGTTGTACTTTCCGCTGCTTATTGATTATCAAAAGTTTTAAGAAAATTTTCCTTGGCCTGTTATGGCAAGAAAAAAAAAATTGCATTACATGCATCATATTAGGAACTTAGAGATTCATATGCATGCATATGTGCCATGCCATGTAGTTTCATTAGTAAATTGCCTGCTAATATTGATTGTGTGCCTTGAATATGTGACATTTCTTGCATTTATTTAGTATTTCTTGATTAGATAGCATGTTTCGGTGATACAATTAACATGCTTGTGTGATAAAATTCCATGCTTCCTATCTTGTTATATACCATGATTTTATGTTATAACATGTTTTGGTGATTTAAACATGTTGTGTTGTGATAGTTATTGTAGTGACATTATAGCTTGCTGATGAATGATAGGTTGTTATGGATAAATGCTATTGGTCACGAATGAGACGGAACCAGTTTTTTTAGTTGTAAGGTGTATGGGCGCCTTATAACTGGGAAAAAGGGTAACCCGTGTATTCGAACTTATGAAAAATGTTTCTAATGTAAATAATAAAGTGAATTGATATTGAATGGGAGTCAAATGTCAGGGGTAAGATGTATAAGTGCCTTATCGATTGGTATGTGGCCACCCATGTGACTAAGGCTTTTATAACTATGTGTGTTTTAAAATGGTTATAAATATAAAACTGTTGATTTTTGAAATAAACCGTATTAGGGTTGCTTTTGTGAAGAACCCGGATTAAATGAATGGGACCCTCAGAGGCCGCCCTTTCAGTAAAAGGAATTTAGATGCTAAATTTCTTGCTAATGTTTGAATAACATTGAATGATTAAATGTTAAGAGGAAGTTTATTCTAACTTTCCTATTTTTTTCCACAGGTGTTGATCGAAAACCAAGTGAACTTGTAATGAACAATACTTGTGTGTTTTTATAATTCTTTCAAATGTTTAAGGGTTGAAATGAAATAAATTTAAATGGTTAAAATGAAAATGGCTCTTGAGCCTAGTATTAAAATTGCTTTGCGTGACCAGGAGATAGAGTCAACGCGTGGGATTCATAATGGGCTAGCCCATGGTATATAGCACCCTTAGAGCCTGATATGCCTTTTTTTCGGTTGTGAACTTTTAAGGTTGGTGCCTTTCATGACGTTGTTCCTAATAGGACCTTTTAAGTTTAGAAATACATCCTTGTTCGGATGGGTGGTCATTGACCCCTTTGCTTATTATTAAAGGGATGACTTGTTATGACGTCATCCGGGACAATCATCATGTGACATGGAACGAACCTGATGTAAACCTTCTTCTGCTATTGAGTACGGTTTCGGGTCACCTCGGTGGTGGAGTGACTTGAGCGTTAAGGAATCGGTTTCATCCCACTGCTCGAGAGAACTTTTTACTTGGGTATTTTGACACGCTGATCGGTTTAATTATCATCTTCCGTGTAAGATGTTCACGTGGTGATCGAGGTTCTTGGAACATCACACATGGGTAAAGATATTCTCATATAGCACGCTGGTTAGCAGCTGATCTCTTTTTGCGACGACATGGAAGATCTTAAGGTGGGTAGTGTTGCTTTTGTTTCCATAAACGTGTCAATGCTTACTTGGTAGCACGACTGATATTTTTGATGATCTTGGTTTCCTCTTAGTGCACTCTGTCGAATGCGATGAGCATGTACCCCATCTTGAACTCATGCTAGAGGCACTAGGATAGCGTCGGTTATACGCCACGCTAAAGTTTTAAAGCTGTAGGATTGTCTTGCGATATCCTTCGTAGTTGTTCACAAGATGGGTGATTTCCTTAATCTTTGACCTTATTCATGATGAGGCACGGTTGTTTTCAATAACCTTGTGAAGGTTTGACTTCGGAACGTCACCGAAGGTCGGGTTAGGACTTCGGTGTATGTGTAGTTGGTAATCTAATGGTTTTAAAGACACGTCGTCAGTTAAAGGATGAGTGGGGTTTTGGGTCATCGATGTCTTCTGATGAAGCATGAGTAACCTATTTATGTTGGTTGACTGAGATTGACCATTTTCATTGCTGAAGTCCCTGTAATGGCCTCAGATGTAAATCTTTGTTTTGGTGATTGATTTTTAAAGTGAGTGTTGGCTCGGGTTTTAAAAGCTCAAGTGCGGGTTTCTTAGGAAATGCTTAAGGATGCATTGGGCGTTGGGAACACAATGTGATCTTGATTGAACGGAACTTCACAAACCTTGTAGGTCGGGTGATGTTTTTGTTGGTTCCCGAAGGCGTCTTGGGGATGAGAAGTTTTTAAGGTGGGTTTTTTATAAGAACCCGCGTTCTTAGACCGGATAAAATATGAGTTTTTTAAAATTTTCATTTATTGGTGGGTCAGTTTTAAAACCACGCTTCAGAACGAGGTTTCGAGTGCGCGAACTGGTTCAAGCGGTGACATCGGGCTGCGCATGGGCAGTTAGACCATGTGGGACAAGTTGCGTAGTCGACCGATTGTCAAAACGTGTTATCTAATTAATTTGAATTAATGGATGTTTTAATAATAATAATAGTGAGAGATTATTATTATTATTAAATGTTGTGAAAAACCGTTTAATAAAATGGTGGTCAAATGAGATTAAATGTGGATGATTTAATAATAATAATTTTGGAAGATTATTATTATTAAATTTAGGCAGACATGTTTATTTAAGTGGCAGTCAAACACCATTAAATTTGACGTTGCAGTTTGACTGAGGAGTGTCAAATTAAAACCACGGTTAACAGATTTTAATTGACATTGAATTTTAATTAAAGGGAGCATTATTTTTAACGCATTATCTTAATTGTGGAGACTTTGAAATGAAGCGTTTAATTAAATAAAGAGTGTATAATTAAATGATAAATTTAAATATAATTATTGGGGGTGATTATTATTATTTTGGATAATAATAATGATGGATTAATTGGGTTAGATTTAAATGAAGAATTTCAATTTATTAATGACGCGTTTTGAATTGGAAAAATTTGGATTTTATCAAGGGTGAATAATAATGATGCAATTATTATTTTTGTGGGTTTTTATGAGTAAAATAATTACTATTAATTATGGTGGTCATTATTGTTATGAAGAATCATAATAGTGGTAATTAAATGGGATAATTATTTTACTTAAAACAAATGAAGTTTTTTATAATTTTTTTGACCATAATATATATGTATTATTATATATATATATATAGATATATGTATAAGGGATACAAAAAAATAAAGAAAATAGAATAAATGGGGGCTTTAAGGGAGGCGCTGGGTAGATTTCTCCAAAATCGTGGAGCCCTTCCCCCATGATTCAACCCTGCTTCTTCCTCTCCCCAAACAACGCACAAGACCAGGAGGCACCTTCTCCCATGCGAGGAGGCTCTTACTTCTCCTTACAAGGAAGTGAACGACCCCCCCCCCCCTCCACAAGGTCTCCTCTCCTCCCTCCATGGAGCATCGGCTCCTCTCCGCACGGCTGTCCAGCCCCATGAACAGCCGCCTCCTCTTGCACAGGAGACCTGCCCCGGCTCACCAGGGTGCGATACGACGACTCTCCTCTGGCCCTCTGCGTGAAGCGTGACCTGTACCCTGCTTAAAACCCTAGACATGGGGGACCTCAAGTTCTTCCTCTTCTTGGTTATCCCATGGTCTCTCCTTATCCTCATCTACTGTAGCGGCGAACCTCTCCCATGAATGGGGCTCCTCTTCTCCCTTGCTGCGTGATCCATGACGGCGCGACCCCGGACCTCCGTGTGAGGCATGACCTCCCTCAGGTGAGCAGCGTGAAACCCTCCTAGATAGTGACTATGCAGTGCGACCCCAAATCTTGATGGTCCTTCTTGCGCAGCATTTTCTCCAACGCCGTTCTTCGTTTGGGTCCAATCCGAGGAGGTATGACCTTCCTTCATAGTTCTCTTCATCACCGTCGTGATTCAAAGAGGATTCAGTGCCGTTTTGGCTTTGACCGAAACCCTCGATTAGGGTTTGATAAATTGTTGCGTTCTCCTGATTTCACAGTTGGGCAACAGCATCCCAAGACACGCTGGACCATGATCCGACAACCACAGTTGGGTGTGATGACTTTTTATCTCCGTTTGGGTATGAAAGTGCGTTTACACCATTATAGTTCTTTTTATCTGGTCCTACGTTGGTTTCGATGTTTTAGAGATATATTGCAGTTTACATTGCAGGTTATATATACGCATCACTTTTATGTGTATAGGTATATATATATACGCACATCAAAGTCACACACATGTGACTGTGTGAGCGGTAAAGCAAGGCTTGTTAACCTGGGTCCACTTCGAGGAAAAACCAAAAGACAACATCCGAGTATATCATCCTTCTCACCTCTAGGTATGTGGTTTGTTCCTTTCTGTAGAAAGTTGATGAGTATTTTGTGAAAATTCCACCAATACCCTTGAACGAGGTATTGCGTGTTCCTGTTTTTCCCTTGTTGTATTGCCTGCTTTTCTTGATTGCTGGAGTAGATGTTTTGCCTGTGATTATGGTAGTTTTTACTATACTCTGGATGTTTTCTATGCTTGTTCTACCTATTTGGAGTTTTTCCAGTTGCCATGCCTAGTTGTAGGATAGTTGAACTGTTGCTTTTTTATGTTGTTGAGCCTTAGATTGATAGACAAGTAGTTCTTGGGGTTTACTTGGACGATGCACGCGCGCTGAGCATGTTTTATTTCCGCACAGGACTGTGAGAACCCAGTGTAGTGGACCATATAGATAATGGACATAAGGGCTTCTCTAGAGTGTCTTTTAATACGATGCGAGACCACCGGGGGAATTAACGATGAGTACTTTCTCAGAGAGTCTGTAGTTCCTCGACGCGGGCCACATGGGGAATGAGACGTTGAGTGCTTCTCCAGAGAGCCTTTAGCACGATACGAGACTATAAGGGGAATTGACGGTGAGTGCTTCCTCAGAGATTATACTCTTAGCTGAACCAGATGGGTGAGACTGTGTGTGACTCCTAGAGGGTTTCTAGTAATTTTAGGTTGAACCATAGGGGTTAGGCTGTGAGATCTACCCTAGAGGTTTACCTATTTTCTAATTGTTGTTGGTTGTTTACTTGTGTACTTTATATGTTAGAACTGTGAATTGTAGCTGCTGTGTATTTCCTGTTTACTGTACCTTACCTGCCATATACTCACTGACTTTTAGGCATAGATCTTTGAGTGGTTGCCTACTAGTATTTAGTCTCACACCCTGTTTGGGCCATGTTTTTGGGCCCAAGAAGATTACTTGGTTGCAGGTATGATCTGGGGTAGAGACCCTTCTTCTTCTGGTTGTCAGGTGCTGGGGAGCATGGGACCAAGCTAAGGCTTTCGATTCTAAGGAGGCTTTTGTTTGCTTTGTTTTTCCTTTTCATTGTTACTGTATTACTTCTAGCCTGTTGTTTGGTTTGGTTGTTTTATTAGACTTATAACATTCCATGCATCATATCTTCAGTCCCAGTTATTTATTATTTTATAAAGTCTTCCGCTGTTAAATTCTGATGAGAATGTTGTTTACTGCTTCCGCTGTTATATATTATTTCCTTCCTTTTATTTTCATAACCTATAAGGGCATAGTTCCCCCAACTACCTTACCCAAGGCCCTCGCTGCTAGTCGGCAGCCTCTGGCGTTCGGGGGAATGCGCTTGAGGTCATGTGGCGAATCGGGTACGGGGCACCAGTTGAGTGGCTCCAGATTAGGGTCGTTACACATGTCCTATGAGTATTTCTAGAATTTTATCCATGAAAGTAAAGGGGAAATAATATTTCCGAGTTTCTGTATTTAAGTTTTTGTAGTCCACTCATACTATCTATCTAGTGATGGTGTGATTCAAGATCAATTCAATTTTATCATTCTTTAAAACTATGAGACTACCTTTCTTTGGAATTACTTGTAGTGGACTCAACCATTTTCTACTTGATATTGAAAAAATTATTCCAACATCCATATGTTTCATTACTTATTTCTTAAATACCTCCTTAATTGGTGTGGTGAGTCTTATATGGGGTTGGCGTTTGGTTTTCAAACTTTCTTATAATAAAATTTTATGAGTGTATAATGTGAGGCTAATCCCTTTGATGTTAGCCACCCCGAAGAAATTGATTTTTTTTATCATTACATGACTTTGATCAAATTTTCCTATTGTGGATGTGTTAGCTCTGAGTTAATGATGATTGGAAGTGCAACTATTGTTTCTATAAAAGAATACTTGAGTGTGCTTGGGAGATGTTTCAACTCCAGTATTGGTGGATAAATGACCAATGGCATGAAAGGTGGGATCATGCCCCATATGGGTGGTTCTATGTAGTTTTTTCCCTCAAGATCATACTCTTATCCTTCATTAGGATAGATATAGTTCATCACTATTGTCCTCAATATCCATGTAATAAATCTTCTCTTCAGTGATACAAATAACTTGATAATCAAAAGAATTATCTATTTGTTTTTCAACTTTCACTAGGTCGAACACTACTTGTTTTTATCCTACTATAAATATATGTATCCTTCAGTTCACATAAATCGGTTCTTTAACGACTAATTGAAATGGTCAATCTAGAATAATGGGAATGTATCCTCTTCTTCCATGTCTAAAATGATAAATTATACTGGGAAAATGAATTTACCAATTTTGACTAGGACATCCTCAAATAGTCCTCTAGGATACTCAATTGATCAGTCAGTTAATTAGATGCCACTCTAGTTGGATTGAGTTACTCAAGTCCTATCTTGCGAAATAAACTCATTGACATAATGTTAATGTTGTCCCCTAAGTCACATAGGTCTCTTCCGAAGTTTCATTCTCCTATGGTGCATGGAATTGAAAAACTCCTAATATCTCTCATCTTTGGTGGAATTTTCTGCTGAACAACAACATAGAATTCTTTATTTAGAAAAATGACTTATAGGACTTCCATATTTATCTTCTTGGAAATTAGTTCCTTGATAAATTTTTCATAGATAGGAATTTGGGAAATAACTTCAGCAAATGGGATGATGTTGTGAAATTTCTTGAACATCTCCAAAAATTTCTTATTTTTATCTTTGATCCTTCCTTGTCTCATTATTTATTGAAAGGGGAGAGGTGGTTTATGAGCTGGTGGTACAACATAGATATTATCTTTATTTTTCTCTTGTATCAGATATTTTGTAGGAGGTGGTAATTCTATAGGTTTATCTTGATCATTTTCATTCACTCTTTCATTGTTATCTTCTTCAATGACTATTATAGGTTTCTTAGTTTCCTCATATTTTTTCTCTTTTCCTCTATATGGTTGCTGAAAATCCAGAAATTTTCCACTCCTTAGTACCACTAGATTCGCCTATTCCTTTGGGCATGTCTTAGTATTACCATGCAACATACCTTTCAATCTATTATACAAGGTCTTTGAGATTTGACCCATTTGATGTTTAAGATTTAAGAGGGTATCCCTTTTATTTTTCATTTATGTTTCTTAGATGGTCATCATTTGATTAGCCTTTTTAATGAAGGATGTAAGAAATTTTTCTAAATTTGTTTGAAGAAGTGAAAATGGTTGTGGTGGTCTTTGCATAGTAGGTTGAAATTTTTACTGGCCTTTAGGAGGGAAAGGTTGTTGGGGCCCTTGTTGTGGTGGCCTTGGAATAGGATTCATAAGTGGGTAGCCCAACAATCCTTAATTACTGAGTGGTGCTTGACCACTTCTATACTGGTAGTACCATTGATTGTTTTCCTATGACTATTGAGCTAACCTTTGTTGATAATATTATTAAGGTTTCTGATATTATTGGGTTTTCTGATTGAAATTAACGTAACTACAATCTTGGTTTTTTTGTTCATCGACACCTTCCATGCAGTCTTGAATCTTTAAACAGTCCTTAGCTCTATCATGTAAGGTGAATGAGAATACTTGCAATCAGATTGTGTCAGAGGATACTACCTATAACACCCCGAGATTTTTATGAGATATAATTATTTTATGTCTTGTATGATACACCAAGTTAAGTTTGTGATACATGAAACACTGTATTAGCTTGAGGTATATGAAACACTATTCTTGGCTTGTGTTACACACAATTTCAAGTCATTTTGATAGAATTCATTTCACACAAAACCAAGTTTAAGCTAATAAATAAATATTATTATATTACCTTTTAACCAAGGCATTATAATTGCGAGTATGAAAATTATTAACTAAATTATGAAAATATTCTTTACACATGTATATATAATTAATTATTTTCTAATAAATCAATTATAAATGAAAATAAAACCCTTTTTAAATAAAAGGAAATGTTTTTCTAAAAAACTATTTAAATGCATATAAGTGAGTTTATAAAATAATAAAATCACTCTTGATGGATTTTATTAATGAATAATATATGTAATATATTCAATATAATGTTTAAAATTTATCTTATATGTTTTCTAGACATCATATAAGAACAAATTCATTTTTTCTGATAAAAGAAGTATTTTTTAAAAAAATACAGTTTTACAGCCTTTTGATGGCGCACCCATTTTAAATATAGATTTTGAAACTTTTATATATTCTATTTTAAAAAATAAAATTCTTCTTTAGAAGTGTAATTTCAAAATTTATTTTGTTGAATTTTTGGTATTTTTCTAATAAGTTTCATTTTTTATGAATAGTGAAATATAGATTTTTTTATTAAAAACTGTATTTTCTTTTAAGGTGTTTACAAGGTCAAATTATGTTATAAATTAGTTTTAAATTTTAATTAGTTAATTTTAATCTAAAATAGTACAATTTTGGTTTTTGAAATGGATTTTATGCATGAATTTATTATAAAAATATTTTCCATTTTAAAAGGACATTTTCCCAAAAAAAAAATTTCGTGACATTTTATCAGTTTTATTTTAAATTTAATTATGAAAATTATGTGTTTTGAATTTTGAAAAAAGGATTTAAAATTTTTATTCATGAGTTCCAAATTTTATAAGTATGTACCTTTTGTTTTTGACCTATATAAATAGTAACAATGGTAAATTTTTTTACCACGATAAAGGGTAAATTAAGTAATTTAGGTTAAAAATAATATTATAAAGACAATAAAATGACCGAAACAAATTTAAAAAATTCATTTTATGAATATAATTTAACCCTTAACACTCAAGGATCTAAATTATGTCATTTAATGAATAATTATCTATGAAAACGACTTAAATAATATTTAAATCAAAGAAAGACACAAAGTGTCATTTTCTTTGTCTGTAATATCTATTATGTGTCCATATAGGGGAAAAGGGGTGGTATCCATGAATCTAAATTTCCATTTTTAACTTAATAAACATAATTCTTAATATAAATTCTATTTTTACATTTTGGGTCCATTTGGAATATATTATGGTATTTATAATAATTTATTTAATGAACATTTAAAGATGTCACATTCATGTTTTAAATAATATATCATTTTTAATATAAGGTTATACAGAATCTAAGTTCAACTATAAATAATAATTTTAAATATAAAATGTTTTTATTTATCATGATAATTTATTTTTAATTTTTAGAAAATAAATAATTACCTTAAAATCTTATTCATTAATGATGCAAAAATTATTTAATTGATGGAAAATCAATAGAATAATTTTTATTAAAATTATAATAACCATTAAAAAAAACATGAAAAAAATCTTATTGGTAGAGTATATATATTCTATAATCATCCAAGGTTATATTTCTTGACCATTTGGATTCATATGGAAAGGATTATGACACTTATAATATTTTATTTAAAGTGATGTTAAAGTTGTCACATTCATACTTTAATAAATATAACATTTTTAATATAGGATTTTATAGAAGATATATTTGACTAAAAATATTAATATAAAATATAGAAGAATTATATTCATTATGGAATTTTATTTTTAATTTTTATTCAATAAATAAGTATATTAAATAATTATACAATACAAATGTAGTAAATATTTTATTAATGGAAATACCAAATTAATGTTAATAAAAATATTAAAATAAATATAACTTGGAATAATTAATATATCCAAATAATTTTATATATTAAATTGACCCCTTAGGGATATAATAAAATATTTTTTTCAAGGATAACATCATATCTTGATATTTTTAAAAATAAATAAATTGAATAGTGTCCAAATTGACACTATTGATTTTTTATCAAAATTATGTATTATTAAATTATTTAAAAAACATAAAACATTTTCAAAAATATATAATAATTATGATATGGTCTAAAATGTTCTAAAGTATTAATTTATGGTCTAATTTATGTCAAATAAGTAAAAATTATACTATTTTAACATTAAATAATTTTTTATATTAGTTAAAATTAAAATAGACTAACTAAGGGTTAATTTAAATGATAAGGTTTAAATTGATAAAAAAACTTGTCTAAAATTTATTTTTTATGAAATTACAACCTTATCTCATCTAATATTTAAAATTGGAACATTTTGGAGGTTTTTTTATGTGTTTTTATTTTATTATAAATTAATATTTTTAGAGTTTTCAAAAGTATTCTTCACCTAAATTATAAAAGGGCACATCCTACCTCATAATTTCAATTCACTTTAAACCTTCAAGATCAGATATCCACTACCCATTTAACTTCTAAACTTCTTTATTTACATTTTATAGGTTATGGTCTTCTCAAAATACCAACTCTAGTTCCTTTAAGAGGGGATCTAGAGGGAGCTAGTCGAAGAAGAGGAGGTTTAGATACATACAAAGGATATTAGACCTAAGGTAAGGGATAATTTCAAAATATAATTATTATCTGATATTGTTTTTAAATAAGTATTTACTAGGGTTTATTTATCATCCAATTCCATATTTTCTAAAAATGATTTCATATTTTTATTATTATTCTCTAATGGATGTTTAAAATCATTTTTACCCATTGGTGAATTTTTATGAATCGTTATAAAAGGAACATTTTGTCATTTTCTATATGAGATATATTTTGAATTTCCAAAAAAAGTACTATAAGAATGTTTTATTTTAACTTATATGACATGAATAAATTTTTATCTTTAATAAAAACTTATTTCCATGAAGATTCCCTTACAAGTTTTAAATGTTATTTTCAAAGAAATTATTTTCTTTTAAAATTGCACAAAACTTTAAGAAAAGAAAACTTTTTTGAAGAATAAATGATATTTTCCTCAAGAATTAATTTCAATTGTTTTATCAAAATTATTTTCCATCTAATATGAAATTATTTAATATGGATATGTTTCCAGTATACTATCCCCATTATTCCTATGGTTTGATTATGTTTATGATGGAATATTATTTATGAAATACATTTGTTTTTCATAGATTATGTTATGATGGAATGATGTTTAAGAAACCCATTTTATTCCTTGGGTTATGCTGTGATGAATGATTTATTTCTTTTTAGCATACGTAAGAATTATGTAATTATGTGATGGGTGGGACCTATATCTCCCTCCAATACATTGGGTAAAGATTTATATCTCATGAGATAGATTGGACTGGAACGGGAAATGATATCGGTTCAGAAATACAGGGCTGGAATGGAAAGTAAAACCAGTTCAGTAATACAGGGTTGGAATAATAATTAAACCTGGTTTAGTAATATAGGGTTGTAATGAGGAGTTAACTGAGTTAAGTAATGGACTTTTTCCGCTACGATGGTCTTGGCAATGAGCATTGGATAATATGGAAATTAATTTCTATTCTTATGTGTTTTCCACAATTCTATGTTTTATTCCAATTCTATTTTCTCATGGCTCATGTTCCTTTATGATTTATGCCTTATGAACTTCCAAAATTTATTACATGACTCAAGATTTTGATATTTTTTATACATGGTATGGTTTTCAAAAGCTATTTTCATGTTTTTACATTCTTATGTTTATGTTTTGTTTGATATTTTCCATTTTTACCCTTACTGAGTATTTAATCTCACCCTTTTCATATATTTTATTTTCCTCAAGATATAAAGAAATTTTTTAGGTAGGAAAAATAAATGGGAAGATATTTGTGGGATATATTGAAGATATTTCACCAAATTAGAAGAATCTCTTCCAAGTTTCCAAAGGCACTAAAATAATATGGTCTTTGGGTATCTATTTGTGTAATGTATTAAATATTATGAAAAAGTGATGTAATGTACATGTACATCAAGCTTGGGTCTTTATAGTTGGTATTAGAGTGAAGGTTTAGTCAACATTTGGAAACTAGGTTGTGAAATCTTTAGTGAGATCCCTAGAGGTATTTCTATGGAAATTCTTTAGGATGTCCTAAGGATAAGTCTAATTATAGGTTACAATCCTATAATTTTGGTAACAATCATGAATAACCTAGTATTAAACCTAATACATCATAGATGAAATTATTTTTAGTAATTTCCCTTGGTTATGTGATTTTCATCTATGATAATTTTTTCTCGCACTTTCATGATTATATTAAGGTTGAGGAACCTTAATACATGATTCAAATTTCATATTATTGTAATGAATAAAATAATGAAGCCTGGGTAATGGGTTAATAATAAATTTGTACGATTAAAGTGTATATGTTTTGGAATTCAACGATTATGTTTAAGTATCTTTAGTATAAGTTTTTCATTAAGGATTGAAAAGGATATGTTTAATGGTGTTGAATACTTAATGTGGAGAAAATTAAGGGAAAGTTAATATTTTGATCAAGGGAAGGTAACTCTTAATGTGCTCAATATGTGGAGAAAATTGTATTTATCTTTGATAAAGATATTTTTGATATGATTAATTGGATGATAATAATTATGGATTTTCTTTCATGTGGGTTATGCTATCATGGATGAAGTATATAACTTTTTGGGACTTAAGGAATATATCTAATAAGTTTTGTAATAAGTAAACATGCATGTTTTAAATAAGGATATATGGTAATTCAGGTTATTACCATGACTCAAGAGAATACATGATGAAGGTGTTAACATGTTTGTAATGTGACTAACAAGATATACCTTATGATATATGGGGGATAAATGTTAATCTGAGTTAGTGTACCTCTTTCTAATATTTTGTATTTTTAGCTTTTATAAGGATTATAAGGTTATAAATTTATGGATAATATAATTTAAAATCTAGATGAATTTTGTTATATTAAAGTATCATGTCAATATAGTTGGACTTATGCATATTTGATAACTTGTGATAACCTTTTTGTTGTGATAAAGATAGATGGAATGACCTATCATTCTATTTACGGATCACATGATCTACTAACGCTTTAAGAATGAAAAATTCAACTTCATTTCTTTGAATAAGAACTGAAGGGGAAATTGTTCAAGGAATAACCAATGATGATATTGTACTAAAAACAAGTAAGTATATATTATCATGTAAATTCTTCAGCATTAGGAAAAAAGGATCATGATGTAAAATGGTGTCTTATTATCATCATTTTTGATGATATCAATGAACTCTTTCAGGATTATTTAGTTTATGATTTTTTGATTGTTAACTTTCACTGGATCACCAAATTTCTTATGATCAATTATATTTATCAATCTCTATAATTATTTACACTTTTCCTCTATGCCCAAATTTTCACCTATGTTCTCCTACATAAAGAGTTATGATTTATTTTGGATAACTAATATTTTCCAACTATTCTTTTTTAAAAGGAAGTTTTAGTGTTTGTTTTTACTATGTGATTTTCTATGAAAGAAACTTTCATGTATTAAACCTATGATAACCCAAATTAATTTCGAGGGAAAAATTCATTTTAAGGGGGGTGGAATGTAACACCTTGATATTTTTATGAGATATACTTTTTTTATGTCTTTTACACTAAACCAAGTTATGTTTGCGCTACATGTAATACTGTCTTAGCTTGTGGTATATGAAACACTATTCTTAGCTCGTGTTACACATAATTTCAAGTCGTTTTGATAGAATTCATTTCACACAAAACCAAGTTTAAACGAACAAAAAATTATTATTATGTTAAATTATAACCTAGGCATTATAATTGTGAGTATTAAAATTATTAAATAAATTATGGAAATATTATTTACACATGTATATATAATTAATTATTTTTTGAGAAATTAATTATAAATGAAAATAAAACCCTTTTTACATAAAAGGAAATGTTTTTCTAAAAAACTATTTAAATTCATATAAGTGAGTTTATAAAATAATAAAATTACTCTTGATGGATTTTATTAATGAATAATATATTTTATATATTCAATATAATGTTTAAAATTCATCTTATATGTTTTCTAGACATTATATAAGAACAAATTCAATTTTTTGGATAAAAGATTTTTTTTAAAAAAAATGCAGTTTTACTGCCTTTTGATGGCGCACCCATTTTAAATAAAGTTTTTGAAACTTTTATATATTATATTTAACAAAATAAACTTCTTATTTTTAAGTGGAATATCAAAAATTATTTTGGGTTATTTTTTGGTATTTTTCTTAATAAGTTTTATTTTTTGATGAATAGTGAAATGTAGATTTTTTTATTAAAAACTGTATTTTCTTTTATGGTATTTACAAGGTCAAATTATGTTATAGATTAATTTTAAATTTTAATTAGTTAATTTTAATATAAACTTTTACAATTTTGGTTTTTTAAATGGATTTTATACACAAATATATTATAAAAACACTTTCCATTTTAAAAGGATATTTTTCCAAAAAAACTATTTTTTGTGACATTTTACAGGTTTTATTTTAAATTCAATTCTGAAACATATATGTTTTGAATTTTGAAAAATTAATTTTAAATTTGGATTAATGAGGTCCAAATTTGGTAAGTTGGTCCTTTTTTTTACCAATATGAATAGTAACAATGACAAATTTTGTTACTATAGTAAAGAGTAAATTAGGTAATTTAGGTTAAAAATTAAATTATAAAGACAATAAAATAACCCAAACAGATGGAAAAAATTTATTTTATGAATGAAATTAGACCATTAACACTCAAGGATAAAAATTATATAATTTAATGGACACTTGTCCATGAAAATGACTTAAATAATATTTAAATCAAAGAAAGACACAAAGTGTCATTTTCTTTCTCTTTAATATCTATTATGTGTCCATATAGAAAAAATGGGTGGTATCCATGAATATAAATTTTATTTTTTCACTTAGTGAACATATTTAATAATATAAATTTAATTTTGACGTTTTGGGGCCATTTGGGAGATATTACGGTACTTATAATATTTTATTTAATGAAAAATTTAAAGATGTCACATTCATGTTTTAAATAATATTTTATTTTTAATATAAGGTTATACAGAAAATAAATTTGACTATAAATACTCATTTTGAAGATAAAATATTTTTTATCATGATAATTTATTTTTAGTTTTTAGAAAATAAATAATTACCTTAAAATCATATACATTGATGATACAAAAATTATTTATTTGATGGAAAATCAATAAAATAATTTTTATTAAAATGATAATAACCATTAAAAAACCAAAAAACTTGAATAAAATATTATTGTTATAAAATATCTAGACCATAATCATCCAAGGGTAGATTTATTGACAATTTGGAGCCATATGTAAAAGATTATGACACTTATAATATTTTATTTAAAGTGATGTTAAAGTTGTCACATTCATGCTTTAATAAATATAACATTTTTAATATTGTATTTTCTAAAATATATATTCAACTAAAAATATTCATCTGAAATATAAAATAATTATATTCATTATGGTATTTTATTTTTAATTTTTATTCAAAAATAAGTATATTAAATTATTATACAATAGAGATGTGGTAATTATTTTATTAATAAAAATACCAAATTAATGTTATTAAAAATATTAAAATAAATAAAAATTTGAATAATTAATATATCCAAATAAAATTTTAGATGGCCTTTACCCCTTATAGATATAATAAAATATTATTCTATGATAAAATATTATCTTGATATTTTTAAAAATCATTAAATTGAATAGTGTCAAAATTGACACTATTGATTGTTTATCAAAATTATGTATTATTAAATTTTAAAAAAAACATAAAACATTTTAAAAAATATATAATAATTATTATATGATCTAAAATGTTATAAAATATTCATTTACGATCTAATTGACATCAAATAAGCAAAAATTACTCTATTTTAATATTGAATAATTTGTTACCTTAGTTAAAATTAAAATAGAATAACTAAGGGTTGATTGAAATGATAAGGTTTAAATTTAAAGAAAAACATATATAAAATTTATTGGTTGATGATATTACAACCTTATATCATCTAATATTCAAAATTGTGAAATTTTGGAGGTTTTCAGATGTGGTTTGATTTTATTATAAATAAATATTTTTAGAGTTTCAAAAAGTGCCCCTCACCTCAATTATAAAATGAAACATCCTACCTCACAATTTCAATTCAATTTGAGCCTTAAAGATCAGTTACCCCTACCCATTTCCATTCTCAACTTTATAAGTCACATTCTAGAGGTTCTGGTCTTCTCAAAAGATGGAATATAATGTCTTTAATAGGATATCCAGAAGGAGCTCATCAAAGAAGAGGAGGTTCAGATATGTAAAAAGGATATCAAACCTAAGGTTAGGAATAATTTTGAAATCTCATTATTATTCGAGATTATTTTTATATAAGTATTTACTCGGGTTTTTTATTATCCATGTCCATGTTTTCTAAAAATTATTTCATAAAATGTTTTAATATTCTTTTATGGATGTTTAAAATCATTTTTACACAATGGTGATTTTTTACAAATCAGTATGAAAGGAATATTTTGTTGTTTTCAATACGAGGTACTTTTTGAATTTCTGAAAAAATTATGAGAAGAATGTTTTCTCATAACTTATACAACATGAACATATTTTTACTCTTTCATAATGCCTTATTTTCATGAAGCTTCCCTTACAAGTTTTAAAGGTTATTTTCAAAGAAATTATTTTCTATTAAAATTGTGATGCCTTTTAGGAAAAGAAAAAAATTGAAGAAGAAATGATATTTTACTCAAGAATTAATTTAAAGTGTTTCATCAAAATTATTTTCCATATAAGATGACAATATTTAATAAGGATGTGTTTCAATTATACTATCCCTATTATTCCTATATTTTGATTATATTTATAATGGAACGCTATTTATGAAATACATTTGTTTTTCATGGATTAGGTTATGATGGAATGATGTTTAAGAAACCCATTTTAGTACTTGGGTTATGCTATGATGAATGATTTATGTTTTTGTGGCACACGTAAGAATGGTTTCATTATGTGGTGGGTTATACCTATATCTCCCTCCAATGCATTGGGTAAAGATTTATATCTCATGAGATAGAAAAACTAGAATGGGAAATGATATCAATTCTATAATATAGGGATAGATTGGAAAGTAAACCCAGTTCAATAATATAGGGCTGGAACAACAAGTAAACCCAATTTAGTAATAAAGGGATAAAACGAGGAGTTAAATCGGTTCAGTAATGGAATTTTTCCACTATGATGGTCTTGGAAATGAGCCTTGGCTAATATAGAAATTAATTTCTATGCTTATATGTTTTCCACAATTACATGTTTTATGCCAATGCTATTTTCTCATTGATCATGTTCCTTTATGGTTTATGCTTTATGAATTACCAAGATTTATTTCATGACTCAAGATTTTGATATTTATTATACATGGTATGGTTTTCAAAAGTTATGTTCATGTTTTTACATTATTATGTTTATGTTTTGTTTGATATTTCCATTTTTACCCTTACTGATAATTTTAGATCACCCTTTTCATATGTTTTATTTTCCCTAGGATATAAAGAAAGATTTTAGGTTGGAAAAATAAATGGGAAGATCTTTATGGGAGATGTTGAAGATCTTTCAAAAAATTAGAAGAATGTGTTCCATGTTTCCAAAGACACTAAACTAATACGGTCTTTAGGCATCTATTTGGGTAATGTATTAAGTATTTAAAAAAAGTGATGCAGTGTTCATGTACGTCAAGCTTGGGTCTTTACACTCCTTGATTACGAAAGGTATCACAGACTTCAAGGTTGTTGGAGATGTGTTCATGAGGATCCTCTCTCTGAAGTCTACCGAAGTAACCCATGTTTTGGATCATATTGATGAGCCCTGGTTTGATTTCAAACATATGTTCCTGGATAGGGGGGAACACAGTACTGGGTGTGACACCATTGATTGAAGACATGCCGTAATCCATAATGGCGCACTCTAGTTTCATGTTGGGTTGTTCTCCTTGAATTAATGGTGGAACATACTAAATGTTGGGTTGACTGGGACCTCCAGGATTGTTTTGGTCTACCATACTTAAAAGAAGGTGTGTAGAAAGTTACCTATCAATTTCAGGCTCAAAGGTGAGTGGTTCTTTTGCATCAAGTCTCTCTAAACAAGTCAGATGGCCCCGACGCATGCACTATACTATAAGAATAAGGATACAGTGGCATCTAAAAAGAAAAAGGGAAATAATGAAAAGATAAAGTAGGAAAAGTGAGGTAATCCGGGGTTCATGCTAAATGTTCCTGTTCCTAAGAATAGTAAAACGAGTCCCCAGCAATGTCACCAAAATTTGACATGCCTACACATGTCATTTAATTCACATGGGATGTGGTCAGATTATAATTTCTATTTATCCCAAACTATACTTGGTATAATCATGTAGTATAGTGATAGTATGAGGTTGATCTCATGTGAAACATTTTAACAGGTAAGGAACTAGTACTTTGAACCTGTTGTGTTAGAGTCCTCAAAAATTGGTTTGGGTTTGGGATTTGATTAAAGATATTGAGTTTGGTTTAGGATTCAAGAAGAATGTAGGGACCATAGAAAATTTTAGAGTTTAGGTAAAAAGGATAATCTCAATCCTAACTTGGAATGATATTAAGGCTTAGGCTATAAGTTAGTGCAAATATCATTATTTTCTTATAATAAAACCAACTATATCTATCTAAGATGAAACTATTCCTTGGTCTGAATATACCTAACAACCTAGATGCATTAATCCTAGATTATATAGTAGAAAGTTTCAAAGGCTAATCATCATAGTCTACTCTACTCCAATCATGTTAGGTTCATTCATTTAAACATCCCATGGTCAGGTTTTCCCAAAATAATTGAATAAATAGTTTTTATGTAACCCGCTTACTAGCCTTAGGGTTACCAAGTTAGGATTTAAAGATTAATTAAGTTCAGAAATCCCCTACTCTCGACCCTTACCCTCAGTGGTTTAGAAGCTCGTGATGGTAATAATCGAGACCAAAGAAATAATTATAAACATGCTTGGAGGATAAAGAAAACAGTTGAAATGTGAAAAATTTTAAGTAAAGGTTTAAGAATCAAGTAGTTTGCAACCAGATTAAGTAGTAAATCAATAAACCACTTACTTAAAATAGTAAATAAGAAATATCTTAAGGCGAATCCACTATCAAATGGAAATAGAAACCTTAAACAGATGTCGAAACTGTGAACGACAATGAATAGAATGAATAATGTTTGTAAAACAATCAACGGTGCTTGGATTTAATAAAAATGGTTACAAAAAAGCTCTATATTTGAGTTGGGAGAGAAAAGAAGGAAGTAAAATGAGAGATAATGAGAGAAAAACTAGAGAAAGAAAAATTATGCAATTCTATACATGCACTAGAAAGTAAATAGTTGGGATATTACACGATGTGTAAACATCTCACATTATGTAATCTTGATCCATGGATTTATCCGAGGATTTTGGATCTGACATGAATCTCGACCTGAATCTTTGATATTTGGAGATTTGACTCATCTCATGATGTGTAACTGGTCTTCAAGAAATTCATCTTCTCACGACTAGAAATTTAATAGGGAAGTGGTGTTTGAACATTACACAAAGTATATTAGAGATTCACATCATGTAATATTTTCATGGACTATAATTTCATCATGATTTCTTTACAACTTGTTACATGTTGTGAATGATTCCTACACTTCATGTAAGTGATTTTCCTGATGTGTAATGTTCACTTTTGAACAGTTTTCATAGTTTTTTCCTATAGAGTTTTAGAAACCTATTCTCTATAGTAATCATGACACACCTAGTGCATTATCAAGTAAAACGTGAATAAATAATAAGAAAATGACTTTAGAATGTATATACAATTTTAGATTATTAAGACTCACTAGATTAATATTCTGATGGAGGGAATCACATCATCCTTTTCTAGGAATAGATGTTGGTCCTAGTCATGATGTGGGAGGAGGTGATGTGAGAGTTCCACACTTCTACCCTAGCTGTACATCCCAGTGTGGGGAAGATGTATAGAGACTTTCAGCTGAATTTTTGGTGGTTCGAAATGAGATGGAGTGTTGTCGAGTTCATCTATCGGTGCCTCACCTATCAGTAGGTGAAGGATGAGCACCAAGTTCCAACAATTTTGTTTCATCTAATTGATATCGTGGATTGAATGTGGGATGACATATCTATAAACTTTGTTTTAGGGATTCCACGAAGAGTGAAGATCCATGACACCATCTGGGTGATAGTTAACCGACTCATGAAGTCATCACACTTCTTAGCTTTCAGGGAACAAAGTTTGGTGGAGAGTTTGGGATAGTTGTACGTATGGGAAAATGTTCACCTCTATGGGATTACCTCGATGATTATCTTTGATCGTGATGCATGGTTTATATCATATATATGAAGAGGCATGTAGTAGGTATTCCGGACCCAAATAAGGATTAGTACAACCTTTCACCCCCAGATGGATGGGTAGATCGAGCGCAATATCCAGGTGTTGGAAGATATGTTGAGGGATTGCATGCTAAACTTCAGTTGGATCTGGGATCATCACTTAACCTTGGTAGAGTTTGCGTACAATAATAGATACCACTCAACCATTGGCATGGTGCATTTTAAGGCCCTATATGGAATACACTATAGGTTACCCTTGTGTTAGAAATAGATT
The DNA here is from genome assembly GCA_963277665.1 of Viscum album. Lineage (NCBI taxonomy): Eukaryota > Viridiplantae > Streptophyta > Magnoliopsida > Santalales > Viscaceae > Viscum > Viscum album. The sequence continues at coordinate 451,024,981 of OY728160.1, forward strand.
GGAGAGATATCACTTGTGGGTCCAGATTTGGTGAAGATGATGACAAAGAAGGTCCAGTTCATCTATGAATAGATGATGACAACTCAAAGAAGGAAGAAATATTATATAGATCGCTATCGTAGGCCTTTGGAGTTCGAGTAAGGAGACCAAATTTTCCTAAGAGTCTCCTCACTTTGAGGATTGCAGAGGTCCATCCAAGGAGGCAAGCTATCCCCGAGGTCCATAGGGTCATTTAAGATCATGCAGAGTGTTGGTGAGGTTTCTTACCACCCTCCCTACCCCATAGCTAGAGTGGGTTCCTGTAATCTTCAACATGTTGCTGATGAGAAGATACATGCATGACACTATGCAATCCATCAACTGTGGTGAGCTAGACATCAAGGATGGATCCACCTTTTTAGAGAACTTGGTGGTGATTGGGGATCGATAGGGGAGGATCCTATGTTTACAGACCATCCCCTTGGTTCACATGTTGTGGTAGAATGAGAACATGTAGGAGAGATCCCGAGAGTGGGAGATCCAGAAGTAGGCTCAATATCTCGAGATGTTTGTTTAGTTTTTTATTTTTGGGGATGAAAATCTTGAATTATTGATTAATGTAGAGACCCAGTTTTTTCCTTGTAAGACTTTGAAATATTACTATATATATTTCCAGATCCGGGCACTGAGATGAAATCTGATTCCAAGGACCGATGTTCCCAAAATTAATTTTATAAAAATATTAAATACATTTTATATTACACATGCATAATTTCTTAAATAAAATGGAATAACTCTTAAATAGAAACTTTTATAAAAAATATGAGACTACAATTGAGTCTGGAATGTGACGTTTACCCTAGGCGTGATCTAAAATGGGTTAGCGCGGGGTGTTTAGATATCTCACCCATTGGAGGTGCATTTAGTTGGTTAATTAATTAAATTAATTAATTTATTTAACCTAATCATACTCCTATAATAATATTTCTATGACAATTTTCCCAGGGTTTGTCTCAAAATTTTGGAACTGACAAGATAATCTCCTCCTCTCTTTTTGTTGGAGAATCGACTTCCAAGGATGATTAATCTATAGATCGGGGTAGATCAGAATGAAACAAACACTATGAATTCCTTAAATCATTATAGGTAACATTATTCAATGAAAAATGATCCAATCTACAGGTAGGGATCATCAAATCATGGATTTCACCCATTTTGATTAAATTTATTGATCAGAATCATCCCATTTACGATCTATGCCAATTATTGATCCTTGAAATGATCATATGTACTAATTAAATTGATTATTCAATTGTTTTCTAACCCTGAATATCCCTATTCTTGATATTTAGCCAATAAATCTTGAAAAATGATAGATTAAACTTTTTTTGTGGTGACTTTCTCTTAAATTTCTTTGCATTCATCACCGATTAGACCCCATGGTCTTGGTTCGACATTACTGGGTGGTATCGAGCCCGATAGGACCCCTGGATTCATGGTAATATTGCATAAGAAAAATGAAATAAAAAATTAGGGATGGTTTTGAGGATGAATCATTGTATAATGGGTGATTATTTTTGTGAATTTTATATTCGAGATTGACGAGAGGCGTACGAGAAGAGAGAGGTTCGTGAAACCTTTTACCAATTCAATAGTATCAGTTTTTTAGACACTAGATGGATAGAAATAGAGAACAAGAACTAGAAAAAACTTTTTTGGGAAAATATAAGGTTGAAATCAAAGGAATAAGATTGGATCTGGCATGTAGAGAGTGAATATGAGATTATAGAAAAATTCTGACTACACATCATGTAGTTCGAAGAACACATGTTGTGTCGAGCCCTAGCTGTGGTGGCTGGGGTTTCTACGATTTATAAGTGTCACACACTTTGTGGGAACCACACACGCCATGTGATATTATTCTGGAAGAATCGACATGTAATTTAGGAGTACACAGGCATGGACATGGCTAGAAACATCATGTACCAAAGTACATAAACACGACTTGAGTACACGGACACGACCAAGCACATAGGTGGGACCCTGAGTGGAATGGGCATGCCGTGTAGATCCCATACACGCCATGTATACCTATACGGTTGGTGATATGTGTACCTCCAGGGACATGGACAAGTTATGGAGTAGGAACACATGCTATGTGGGTCCCCTTACACATCGTGTACCCCTTGGTTCCTCTTAAGAAAACTTTAATCTCTCATATATCCTTTGTTTGAACCCAGATTTTAGCCTGCGATTAGCCTATACTGTGTATTTTTCCATTTAGAACAAGATGGTTCCCTCTATTATGGATTTTGAGGTATAATTTGATATTTCTGGGAATATAACTTGTTTAGGCAATACTCGATGGTGGTAGTGATCATACAGGATCACTAGAGGAATTCAAAGTGGAACCCTCCAGTTAGAAAGGGCATGGGTCCTCGATGACTAGAGTGGAACCCTTTGGCTGGGCTAGGCACAAATCCTCTACAGACTCTTAGAGTGGAACCCTCCATCTAGGTTGGGAGTGGGTCCTCTACCATCAAAGTGTAACCCTCCTGTTGGTACAAGTCATGAGTCCTCTATAAACTTTTAGAGTGGAACCCTCCAAATGGGTTGGGCATGGGTCACCAACCATCCGAGTTGAACCCTCCTACTGGGCAGGGAAAGGGTCCTATATTGACTATTATAGTCGAACCATCCTTTTCTAATAGGGTTTGGGTCCTTTATCTATCCACTGAGTGGAACCATTATATTGTTCCAAGGCATGAGTCCTCTACCTAGAGATTGTGGCCCCTCAACTCTGCAACACAGTGATGAGGCATGGTTTGTACACCATGGAGGTTTTTAATTCTTGGTTTACTTTCTAACCATATCATCTTATTATTATTATTCCTTTCTACTTATGCACTGAGATGATCTAGTGTGTGAGTAAAGGTACATTAGGAAAAGTCCTCCCATTTAGAATATTCCTTTCAACACTTTTATCTACCGTATATCCTATGGAGGTGGGCTTAGGGTAGTTGCAGCTTGAGACCCAGTTAGGGTCAGGTTGTGATGGAATAGATGGAAATCCGATCCATGTTACATGTATGCTTTCTACTCTTATGGATTAAAATCAAACAATTCTACCCATTTGATTCCATTACCAGGAAGAGGAACCTTGATCCTTTTTTATATTTTTATTTACATGAAAATCTATGATACTATTCTATTACCAAGTAGAAGAACCCATATCTACTCCTCCCTCTTGTTGTAATACCACCTAAAAAAGTTACAGAAACCGTCCTTTATCTCTATGTTTTTCAATAGATGAAAATTTAATTAGATTCTTTTTAACTTTATAGATATCACACATTCCTTTCCTTTAATGATTTCCATCACTACAAAATAATATCAATACACATCATTAAACTCTTATTATCTTATAAAAATAGATTTATATAGCTTAAATTACTCTTTAAGAATGACTTTTTTATGGGTTCTAAGCTAATAATTTTTGTGTATTTATTTATTTTCTTAAATATTAATATTACTGAATCAAATATGATAGATATGAATCGAAAACGGATGAATTCCAATCGTATAAAAAAAGAATATGAGGATGGGGTGAAAGAGTTCATCACATTTTCAAAATATAATTCATATGATCCTTCTCAAATACTTTTTTCATGTTTACACTATTTTTATTCAAGACTAATTCATCCAGAGGATTTGGAATAACATTTGATTTTCCACAAAATAGATTAAAGTTATAAATATTGGAATAAACATGGGGAAAAGGTGAATGTATCTAGTGACTAGGATAACACTATGTTTTATGGATCATTTAAAATGATTACAAGTGTGAACAATGAAGAAGACTATATAGAGGATATGATTATAAATGTGAAAGATGATGAAGATTTTATTGAGTAAATTAAAATGAAATTTGAAGATGAACTTTTTGATTATCTAAAATTGTTTGATAAGTTAAAGAGTTGTGAAAAGATGCCATTGTATGCTAGTTGTACTAAATATACAACATTGTTAGCCATACTGAAGCTATATAATATAAAATATGACAACAGATGGAGTGACACCGGTTTTACTGAACTACTTTCTCTCTTAAATGATATGCTCACAGAATATAATGTGTTTACTTAATGAACTTATGACACCAAATTAATGCCATGTTCAATGGGTATGATCTATGAAAGAATACAAACCTATCCAAATGACTCTATACAATTTTATAAGGACCAAGAATCACTTAAAAAACGACCAAATTATGGTGTGTCTCAAAAAAAGAAATATAAATTAGGTCCTATGAAAGTTTTATGGTACTTTCCAATCATTCCATGGTTTAGGTTCCCATATGTAAGTAAGGATACTGCAAGGAAATTTATGTGGCATGTAGATACAAGAAAAAAAGATGGTAAACTTTGTCACCTAATAGACTCTCCTGAGTGGAAGAAAATTGATCACGAGTATCCCAAATTTGGAAACAAGTTGAGAAGAATTCATCTTATGATATCTAAATATGGAGTGAATCATTTTGGTTTCCAAAGAAACACTCATAGTACATGTCTATTTATGTTGGTAAATTATAAATTTCCACCATGGTTATGTATGAAATGAAAATGCATTATGTTATCTCTGTTTATATCAAGACCAAAACAACTGGGTAATGATATTGATGTTTATTTGGATTCACTGATTGAAAATTTGAAATTATTTTAGGATTTAGGTGTTATGTTGTATGATACTTATAAAAAATAAATATTTCACATTATGATCCATGTTTTATAGGGTGATAAATAACTTTATTGCTTATAGAAAATTTTCAAGATATAACATTAAAGGAACTCAAGGGTGTCCCATTTATGAAGGAGGTACATGGTCAATTTGGATGAAAAATTCATTGAAGCCTGTGTTTTTAGGACATAAAATATTTCTACCCTGATGAAATACATACCGATCTTAGATGAAATCATTTTATGGGAGTTCAGAAGAAGGAAAAACATTGTATCCGCTAATAGGTGATTAAATATTTGAGAAATTAAAATATATGGAAATTAATTTTGGTAAGAATTTTTTTAAAAACATTATAAAAACTAGTTGTAAAAAGAGTTCATTTTTTGAATTATTATAGTGGAATTTTTTGTATGTCATGAATTTTCTTGATGTTATGCATGTGGAAAAAATTCATGTGAGAGTTTCATTATCATGCCACTAAATGCACTAAAAAATGAAATTAAGGATAGGTTAGACATGATTAACATGGAGATACGAGAAGAGTTGTCACTAGTGAAGAGTGAAAAATGAACTTTTCTTCCTCCAACTACTTACACACTTTCTAGGAAAGAGAGATATCAGTTTTGTAACTTCTTGGAGATGTTCTTCCCACCAAAATTATTTGATATGACTGTTCACTTGATGGTTCACTTGGTTAGAGATATTTGAATATGTGGTCTTGTACATAATATATGGTTTTACTCTGTTGAATGGTATATGAATATTTTGAAAGAGTTTTTCAAAAATCAAAGTCGATCAAAAGGTTGTTGTTTCCGACGCTTTCGCTGGGGAGCACGCATCCGTCTGTCCGCGGAGGAGGACGCGCTGCACTGTTGCCCCACATTCCCGCTTTACAAAGGCGGGTGACATTCGCTCCTTATTCAGGGATGTCTGCTCCTTGATCGAAACAGGATGATGGGATGTCGGTTCTTCCTTCTGCGGATTCCTCCTCAGAACTCGTCACCTAGTCCGGGTTTCCCTCATAGATTTAATACGTTGTTCGTGAAACTCTTCCCAGTGCCATGTTTCCATGGACACTGGTTAATTACACTGCTTCTGTCGGGATATTCCAAAGGGTCCGGTCAGGGCAGCAACCTTCAGTCAGGGGAGTAGTCACGTTAAGGCATCAGTAGCATGTCTGGATGTTGGGGAACCGGCATGTCTGTCTATTATCCCTGGTCATAGGGCTTCTTGAGGGCGTGGAAGCCCGAGGAATCCCACATCGAGTGAGGGGAATTATATGCCATAGACACATATCTGAGGTTTTCCTTAGCTTCCTGTGTTTAACACAGGGTATGCCGCGAGTTTAACGTCCAGCGGAGATGGATCAGACCGATCAGAGCATTATCTAGAATGGATCAGATTGAGGGATTTCCCTTGAAGGGGTGCCGATACCAGGACCAGCCCATGGGCAGCTGTGAAGAGGAGCGGACTGACGTGGTCTCACCAGGATATGACGGTCTAGGCGAGAATCAGGGTTGATGATGGATGGACGAATGAAGTGGAGGGGGGAATGGAAAGGGACCATCGCAAGGGTGACAGTGAAGTTGGGATTGATCCTCGAAGAGACCTCCTACGTATCCCCGTGGTAGGGAATCAAAGTCCACGTAGTTTGGGATGATGCCGGTGAACCGGCATGAAGGTGGACCTTGGTCCGATGGATGTCGTCAGCGAACCAAAGAGAAGGTGGGCCTTGGTCCGATGTGTCAGTGAACCGACACGAGGGTGGACCTTGGTCCAAATGGTGTGGGGATTACACACTAGGCTGCCCGGGTGTGGATGAACCGACGTGAAGAAGGTAGGAGTGACCAACAGGTGGTGGGATTGAACCTCTGAGAGGCTTCCTACGTACCATGCTGTGACATGGATCAAAGACCACGTAGTTCAGGTTGGACATCGGAAGGCCGACGTGAATGAGGAGGACCAGGAGGGTCCTAGTGGTGGTGGGCTTGGACCTCGTGGAGGCTTCTTATGTACCATGCCGTGACATGGATCAAAGACCACGTAGTTCAGAGTGGCTTTATCAGTGAACTGACGTGAAGGTGGACTTTGGTCCAATGAGAGATGGGCTTGAACCTCAGGGAGGATTCCTACGTACCATGCCTTGACATGGATCAAAGACCTCGTAGTTCAAAGGGTTTCATCGGTGAACTGACGTGAAAGTAGACTCAAGGTTCCACTAGTGGTGGGCTTGAACCTCGTGAAGGCTTCCTACGTACCATGCCTTGACATGGATCAAAGTCCTCGTAGTTCGGATTGGTCACAACGGATTTCCGTCGGACTGGAATACAGTTTAACATCATGCTGGATGAGAGTGAACCCTGACGTGAATAAACAATGGGCGGTGGGATTGAACCTCGTGGAGGCTTCCTACTTACCATGCCTTGACATGGATCAAATTCCCCGCAGTTCGGAGGGGCTTCATCGGCGAACCGATGTGAAGGTGAACCCGGGGGTCCACTTGTGGTGGGTGTTGGAAAACCGACATGAAAAAGGGACCTTGGTCCGATGGGAGATGGCCTTGAACCTCAGGGAGGCTTCCTACGTACCGTGCCTTGACATGGATCAAAGTCCTCGTAGTTCGGGTTGTCCACAACGGCTTACCGTTGGGATGAAATGCAGTTTAATGTCATGCTAGACGAGGATGAACTTGACGTGAATAAATGATGGGTGGTCTTGAACCTCGTGGAGGCTTCCTACGTACCATGACTTGACATGGATCAAAGACCTCATAGTTCAAATGGGTGTGCAGTTTAATGTCATACAGGACACAGGCATACAGTTTAACGTCATGATGGACGAGAGCATGCAGTTTAACGTCATGCTGGACGAGGGCATACAGTTTAACGTCATGATGGATGAGGGAATACAGTTTAACGTCATGCTGTACGAGGTATTGTCATGGCCAGTGCCAACTCTAAGCCCACGTGAGTCATGCTCGGTCTGAGAAACAAGAGATAGAAAGGACTTGATGATCACACCGCGAAGGGTGCGTCCGTGAGAAGCGAAGAGGGGCTTACACGTTAGGCGGCCCATTAGTGATGGGACTTACTCCAGGATGGAGGCCTGAAGTACGGAAAAGCGCAGTGAAATAGGGATTTGGTTCCAATGATGGGAGGTGCCTCATTCCCTATCACACCCTCCACTGACCTTGGTAGTGGGGAAGTATGAAGATGCAGGGGTGTAGCCATCCGTTGGGGAACTAGGGTCACCCTTCTCCTAAGAACATACGCCACTCCAATAAGGAGGATATCATCCCTTGTGGAGGGGTGATTCCACTCCCATGGAGACGAGTGGTGTAAAAAATGTTCGAGCTGGGGGGACCCTTTGTGAGAGGCATGAGGTCGGGTCACAGTTTAACGTCATGTGTTGAGGACGTGGTGCTTGGCAGTTTAACGTCCTGCAGCTCGGATGAGGCGGGTTCACTCCACACCCCTAGGACTTACATAACTGGTACCCTTTTCTCCTTGGGGGAGGGAAGGTACGAGTAAGGCCGTGGTCAAGGGGGGTTGTAGAGCGAACCATCGAGGGGTCCATGTTAGTGTGGCTATGCGAAGAAGTAATAGCCGTTAGGATGCCTATGCGAAGAAGCATTAGGAGAAGCAACGCTACGAGTAGTATTGTCCGTGGGAATTTGAAATCACATCGTGCAAACCTGGAGGGTTGCACGGGGAGCGGAATTTCCAAGAAAAGGAGTGTGCTTCGCGAAGCAGAGTGCCTTGGCCTTAGTATGGGGCATAGGTGTGAGTGGAGGGTGATTCGCGAAGTAGAACAGTATTCACGGAGCACTGCCTCGCGAAGAAGAGGTTCCTCGCGAAGCAGGGTGCTGCGAAGCAGTGTGCTTCGCGATGTGTAGTGATCCTGCATTAGCGTAGGGATCAATAGTACGAGTTGGGTGTTTCACGAAGCATAAATGCTCCATGGCTACTCGGGTTCCCTTGGGAATCCCCCTCCTTTGCGAATTCCCTTGAGCTTTGCAAAGGGCATCCCTCTCGGAAGAGGGGCTTAAAAAAAGACAAAGCGAAGGTGTCACACGAAGTAGAAGTACCTCGCGGAGCTCATGATTCCCGGGGGCAAAGAGTGCTTCGCGATTCGGGAGAGGAGAAGCCGAAAGGTCGGATTGTCCATCTTTGGGACTCAGGGGGAGCCCAGTATTTATAGGAAAGGGGCACCGCGAAGCAGAACTCCCGCGCCTCCTCAGGTGCTTCGCGGCGCGCTCACGAACGTCAAAGTCGTTCGCGGAGAGGTACCGCCTCCAGAGCTTCGCGGTGGGCTCGCGAACGTCAAACTCGTTCACAGAGAGGTACCACCTCCGGAGCTTCGTGGCGTGCTTACAAACGTCAAACTGGTTCGCGGAGAGGTACCGCCTCCGGAGCTTTGCGGGACTGCGATGCTTAGGTGCTTCGCGTCGGTGCTTCGCGAGGCAGCGTGCGGGACCTCTTTTTCGTCCCTTCCTTTCTTGAAATATTTTGGTGCCAACAAATGCTCCCCCTTAGACTTGGAGCCTTGGAGGGTGAAGGGTCGGAGTCTGAGGGAAAATCACCAAAATTTTCGGTGGTTTGCGATGCGACTTCGCGAAGGGGGCCCGCGGTGCTGACCGGAGCCATGAATCCGGATGCGCCACGATGCTCCGTGCGGGCGGGGCACGCCGCGATGCTCCGGGGTCACCGCCTATAAATAGTGGGGTCGACCTCTTTTGTCTTCATGCGATTTTCTTGTCTTTTTGTGCTCTAGATTTCGCGAAGCTCCACCTACTCCGCGCCTGCTCTCTGCGAATCGAGCTTCGTGGCGAACCGTGGGTCTCCGACTCCCCGACCGCACCAAGAAAACTCCTTCTTGCTGACCTAGGTCAGACTCCATGGCTTGTTCTCGTGAACGAACTTCGCGAGCTGGCTTCGTAATCCAGCTTCGCGATTTGTTCTGAAAAAATTCTTTTCTGAGTGCCGGAACTGAAATGGATCATCGAGAAGCTGTATTGGGGGTGCTTGCAGATGCCACCCATCAGAATGAGATGGCCAATTGTCTAGGCCTTAGGGAGATGGTCCGAAGACACTCGGACCACGCTTCTTTGACAGATCTACTATTAGAGGGTCATAAGAATTATCCACAGTGTAAGAAGCTGCCATTGTACGGCTTCGGGTTGAGGGATGACGTCTTCATCCGTGAGGTGATTAGGGATGAACCAGATTGCTGGTTCAGGAGCACACCATGTCAGCACCAATGGTTCAGGGCGGCCGATGGTCATGCACAGGAGGACTTCACACCCATCACCACTGACTGTCTCTACAACCATGTGAATGATATTGATGGGAATCCATTGCAACCGGAGACGTCCCCTCCTCTATACCGTACCATGATGAAGCCGGATTTGCAGAAATCGAAGAAGGGATGGTCCGATGAGTGGGACCTGCGCCAGGGCGGCAACTTTACTGATGACTGGGCCTGGGCCTACTGGGTAGGCGCCTCATGCGAGGAGTTTGGGGCTGAGCTGATGAGAGTGGGGTTATATGAGGCGGCATGGGCCTCCCAATTCCACATTTACCAACCGAAACAACTGATGTCGGAATTACTGAGCAGATGGTCATCTAGGACCAATACCTTTCACCTGCATCACGGGGAGGTGGGCATCGGCCTGTGGGATGTCCACCAGATTTCTGGGGTTCTGATCTTGGGGGCCATGTATGATGAGTTCCTCCCCGTCATGAGTGCGTGGGAGGATATAGAGCAAATTCCACGACTGGCGTCAGTGCTGATGGCACTCGTCCCTGGAGAGGACAAGGAGGCAGTGAGGGATGTCCACTTTAAGAAGTGGTTCAAGTGCTTCCTGAATTTCCCAGAGAACCGAGAGTTCCCTCTGAGGCCTCGAACTTGTCCGAGGGTGTCCCAACGGGGTAAGGAGCACTTGTATTGGCGGGTCTTGGAGGACAACCAATGAAAGACTTGGGGTTTCAGTGTCAGCACTGAACAACAACCGATAGTCAGGCTGGCGGCATTCATCATGGATCTCATATGCGGTTGGATTTCACTGGTGAGGGATACAAGCATGGGGGTGCGGCCCAGCTCGTTTATTATGGCATCCATGTTAGCCATGGGGCAGCGGGTCAATCTGGGGATTCCAATGCTCTCCAAACTGTACAAAATGCTACAGCACAGTAGTGAAGGCAAGAAGCCGCCAAGGATATGCGGGCCCTTCCACCTCCTGTATGGGTGGATTACGGCGCACATCAGGGGGATCTATGAGTATCCAAACCCTATTTCGCCACCGAGATCAAACTTCCGCCCCTCCATCCTGAATGCGGTCGGGAGCTTCCCGTTCAAACTAACCCTGCTGATGGTGCTGAATCAGGTGTGGAGGGCAGATGAGTTTAATTTCCACCCCTTCCCATTGCCGACGGGGATAGTTACTGACAACGGGTGGGGAAGGGAAGAACATCGGGCTTACCTCCTGGGCTTTCGAGGTGGAGTTTTGGTGGAACAAGTAGATCGTGAGCCACTCTGCGAACCATACACCCCACATCGGTTTGCGAGGTTGTTCCGATGCCTCCAGCGGCTGACCCCACATGTCTACTAGGAGGTGCATCACGAGGAGCACCCATGTGCGATGAGGCAGCTGTAGCTCATGTTCACACGGGAAGATGGGAAGATGCGAATTTCATTGCCTCCGTCCACCGCCTCTTTCGGATTGGTGAGGGAGTATGCCATTAGTTGGGAAGCTGCTTACCCAGGGGAGATGCTGAAGCAACCAACTATTCGGGTCGGTGATGGTGGGCCTCCTCTATCTCGAGGTCGGGGTCGGAGGGCAGCTAAGGCCTCTCGCGGTGGCGGGGCTGTCATGGCGGAGAGACCCGTACCGGCTGAGGGTGTGGCAGCAGCGGCGGACCCAGTGATTCCGGAAGAGCAGGGCCATCCGGAGGGGCGGCCACTGAGGGGATTTCGTAGGATATCCACTTAGGCTCCAGGAAAGTGGCTGCGTCATATCGACATGGCAGAGGATGTCGTCTTCCCGGAAGCCTGGGACATTTGGGATGTCAACCGGCAATTCTTCAGCCCACTCGAGATATGGGCCCACCTAAATCACCTCGGGATGGAATTACCGGGCATAGGCCCAGTCTGGGATGGTTTCATGGTGTCTCCGGTGGAGGCAGAGAAATACTTGGACGAGCTGGAGGATTACGTTCACACTAGTGGTGTCCCTCGCCCAATGACATACCGGGTGGGGGTACTACGGAATCGAACGGTCCCCCCACAGTTGTCAGTCGCCGATCTGAGGGAGCGTTTCCCCCTGCTGGAAGAGTCATAGGACTCCTCTCGGGAGGACGAGGCTGGAGGAGGGAGCCCGTTGGAGGAGGGCGAGGTCGGAGATCAAGGCTCATATTCCGACGATTTCGCAGAGGCTCTCGAGGTAGAATTCCGAGATTCCTTCCTCATGGTCCGTTCTTGGGTTATTATGAACTTCTCACCGACGTTTGATCCATGCAGGAGGAACTTGTTCATAGGCCTCGTTCTCGCCCCTCGGCGGGTGATGATGCGGGACCTTCAGAACCCGCACCTATGGCTGCGTCCAGTTCCACGTCTGGTGGGACCAAAGCATCTGAGGTGGATCCTCTAGAATCTCTAGACCTTCCAACAGTATACGGAGGGCCTCGCCTCGGGGTCCCGTCAGTACCAGATCAAGAGCAGCACCAGGAGGTCGATCTCCATAAGTTTACTCTACCTGTTTCCTTTTCGTCATATGTAGACTATGCCAACTAACGTTTATGTCCCTCTCTGTTGTACAGTTCTTCGACTGGCGTGGGCTTCTGCGGCAAGACTAGTCGGGATGTCAGGTGGCGTCCCTCCTAGGGGCATGCCGGTGATGGTGGCGATAGTCCCCCCATCTCCCCAAGCTGCAACACACATCATCACTGGCGGGACCACCAGCAGGGTCGCACCTGAGGTCATTGAGGTGGACTCTGATGAAGAGGATCGGTCGGCCGGTACTACTCTTGTCGTGCCTTCTTTGGCTCCATATGACGCGCCAGATTCAACGCCAGATGCAGATCCCACCGAGGACTTCCTGCAGGCGTATCCTGCGTATGAGCCTGCCAATCGCGCAGACTAGGACGAAATGCCTCCGACGAGGAAGACAACAACATAGTCCACCGCCGGTCGTGTAAGCTAATCACGCACTTCATCAAGGACACCCCCCCAAGTGCTATGGCTGGCCGAAATGGACAAACTCTGCTTGCGGCTGCGCGAACTATTCACCGGGGGAGTGGATTCCCAACGTCCTCACGCGCTCATCCGAGATCTTATGGCTGAGAATATCCGGGAGCATGATCGTGGGATCATCGTGGACTGGCAGCGAAGGAAGGCGACAAACATCGCAAAGCTCCAGGAGGCTGAAAGCGAGGTCCAACAGCTGCAGACCCGGGCGGATGAGCACTCAGCCTCTCTTAATGCGCAATCTGAGCTGATCTCCCGGTTGAAGGCCCAGCTGGCAGAGGCAGATGAGCTTATGAGGCAGACTTCTGAAAAGATGGCTGCCATTCAGGCTGAGGTAGAGAGAGCCAGAGCCAAGGCTGACGAACTGTGCCCCGCCGCTGCTGAGGAGGACCGAGAGCTGAGTCAGTGGCAGCAAGCCTTGGACGCCACAAGCCAATGGGTGGCGGAGCTGCAACACTCTTTTGACGGGGTCAACCCATCCATGGGGGGAGTCGACCCCCGGGTATTGTAACAAACCAAAAACCTTTTATTGGTACTTTCGTGCTTCAATTTATTCTTTCTTTGTTTTGAATTCCATAGCGCGCACGATTTCCACTGTTTTAATCTCCTCTTTACATCCCTACAATGTTTGTGGGACGTTCGGCGATAATTCCCCAAGCCCACGTGGGTCGAGCCCGATGTGAGAAACAGGAGATAATTGCCTTCTCGTCCCACCTAACATAGGAGTGCAGACCATGCTTCGGGCATCCGGGATTTGGATTACCAGTCCAGATTTCCAAAAGATGGGAGAGGATTGATCGGAGAAGGAACAGTCGAATTACCGTTTCTTCAGCATGCCCTCATGTACGAATGGTGCAACACTAGGGGCACTGGAATCAGTCCGAACAGACGGAAACAAGAAGCGTGAATTACGATGCCCATGATTCGGAGCGCTGTGGGGATGGCGTGACAATAAGGGACAACCGTTAACCATGGAGGAGAAGCAGTATCCTTACTGTGTTAGCCTGTAATGGAGAAAAAAATGAGGGTCAACCGTTGACCATGTTCGAAACACGGGACCATGTCACAAATATTGTCGGTCAATCTTTCGGGACGTTGACCCATGAAAGTTGGCGGACCATAGGTCGAACATCCATACTGTTAGGGGGTCCTTCCAAACATGACCAGTCTTCCGGAACGTTGGCCCAGGATGGTAGGTGAGCCGACGCGGCATGAGACCAAGCCGTTAAGGGGTCCCTTCAGACATAAAAGGGGACGAGGGTCCGAATAAGGGGCATGCAAAGCGTGTAATATGGAGTGATGGTTTGTTAGAACAGAATCCAACACTTAGGTAGTTACACCACCGTGGTGGGAGTATTCCAGATGGGCGCGTTGGCTTGGTCATTGATCCTTCCTTCTTTGGGACAGGGCCTCTCTAGAGAGGGGTTCGACCAGGGGGCCGGAAAGGGGAAGGATGGGATTAATGATTTCCATGGGATGTACCCTAGGAAAAATACCAGGGTGTCTCTACGTATCTCATGAGGATTGGAATCATGCCGAACGTAGTTCTGGAAGCGTAGTTTAACATCATGCGGGACGATGAGAAGCCCGTCTGTGTTGGTACACATCCTGCCAAAACTACTAAGCCCACGTGAGTCGTGCTCGGTGTGGGAAACAAGAAGTAGTGGTGGGAATTTCCCGACACAGAAAGGGGCAGGTTAGGGAAAAGGGACGCTCCGTGAATACCGGCCCAATGACACTAACACAATCATGTGGCGCACCTAGATGCGCGAAGAGAAAGAGCCGAGTATGATGGAATTCCACTTGAACATGAGGAAGTGGAAATGTGTGAATCATGGCACTCGAGATTCAGATCACGATGATGGCGGTGTGACGATGGAGGACAACTGTTGACCGTGGCGGAAACCCAGCATCCATATCGTGTTATCCTAGAATAGGGATAGACAAATGAGGGTCGACCGTTGACCATGTTCGAAACACGGGACCATGTCACAAATGTTGTCCGAGATCTGTAGGGACGTTGGACCGAAACGATTGGAGGGCCCTTAGGTCTAGCATTCATGGAGCGCCCTTAAGACTAGTATCTATGTCGTCCGAGGGTCCTTTTAGATGTGGAAGAGGATGAGGATCTAAATAGCGAGCTCACGAAGCTTGGTCATGGGATGAAGGGAATGTCCCCATGAAAATTCCACACTTCGGGCTTTGTCAAAACACATCTGAGTACGACAATGAGACGTATTAGATAGAGGTAGGAAACATAAGAGGCACATGGTGGAGTAACTCAAACACCTGTCGTGAATGGGAATAGGGGGTGTGTGCGGTGCAGTGAACAACCTGATGCAAATGAGGACACGATCCCATATCACACCACATGATCTCCTTGGGAGAGGTTTTTGGTCAAGGGACCGAAAGAGAAAGTTAGGCTGGGCCCGCGGGGAAGTGCCCGGGCGCTCCTACGTATCTCATAAGGATGAGAATCAAGACTCACGTAATTCTTGATAGACCTTATACCATAAATGGGTAAAGGGATCAGGGGACACATGGCAACAAAACCCGACGTGAATGAGGACCTAAGCCCTACTTACCATGCGTTCTCTGGGGAAATTCTCGAGTCGAGGGACCAAACACGAAGGTTAGGCTGGGCCTGCGGGGAAGTTCCCAGGTGCTCCTACGTATCTCATGAGGATGAGAATCAAGCCATACGTATTTATGAAGGGTGACATGGTAAGATACCAGTTCCAGGGGAAAAGGGGAGTGCGAGCGTGGCCCTTGCACTAAAAGAAGCGGAATTTGATAAATCTTGTTTGTCCTTTAAGGTGAGTGGTTTTGTTGTTTTTTTTGTGAAGCGACAGGCCTAGAGTAGTAGGCCGTGGTGTCAACACAAGAATCAATCCGTGATAGGCATTGAAAAATGGCATGGCACGTGACCAATACCCAACGTGATGTCCTCTATAACTAGGTCATCACAATGCAATTCCATTTTTCGTCGTGCGGCCAGGACGATAATGTCATAGTTTAGGGTCGTGTGATAGGACCAAGCGTGCATTTTAGCATCATGTAGCGCAGATGTAGCAGAGGTAATGCTAGGCGGGGAATGTGAACAGTGCTATAAAACAAAATTGATGGAGACATGATCCCACATCACATTGTACGCCATTCAGAGAGGGAGACCTTAGGCCGAGGGGCCTATATAGAGGTAAGAGGTGAAACAGGGGGGAGAGACTAGTTCCCTGAATGGGATGGACCCGAAGACAAGGTGTCCGGGTGGTCCTACATATCCCATGAGGATAGGAATCAAGCTGAACGTAGTTCTATATGGATCTTAGTTTATGGTCTTAGAGCTTGGACCATGAATGGTAATGACTTCCCAAGTTAGCGCAGACGTCAACCCGATCCCTAAGCCCATGTGATTTAAACTCGGTGTGCGAAACAAGGGGGGTGGGGGGCATCCTTATCACAATACTTGGGGCGCCCATCAAAGGGGAGTTGGTAGAGAGCCCCAAAGGACACCTTTGACTCAGCTTGTTTCCCAAACGCGCAGACGTGCACGGAGGAAAAGTACCAAGAGTTCCGAAACTCTACTTGGAAACGATGAAGTGATGAAGGGTGTGAATTGTGTACCCGACATTTTGGGCTTAATGGGTTGGCGTGGCGATAGAGGAAAACTATTAACCATGGTGGAAACGCAGCGTCCATATCGCGTTAGCCTGAGGTGGGAACAACAAACGAGCATCGACCGCTGACCATATTCGCAACGCGGGATTTTATCGACTTGTTGTCCGAAACCCTTGGGGGCGTTGGCCCGTAACGGTAGGAGAGCCCTTGGGCGTAGTATCTAGGCCATTCTTGGGGGTCCCTCCGGGTGTGAAAGATGATGGAAGCCCTGATGAAGGGATACACAAAGCCTGGAAGGCGGGTGCGGACGTGTACGAGTAAAGTCTGGCATTCCAGGTAATAAATCGGAGTACCCTTAGGCACATTGGTGAACCGCCGAAAATGGCTGACAAAACAGCTCAGGAGGGAGAGGTATATGGCGTGGTCACTACGAGACCGACGTGAATGAGGACATAATCCCACACCACACCATATAATCCTCTCATAGAGGAAGGGTAGACCAGGGGGCGAAAGTGGGATGAAGATTCCCGAGAGATGGGGCTGGACCCGAATCCTAGACATTCAGGTGGTCCTACGTATCCCATGAGGATGGGAATCAAGCCATACGTAGTTCTCTAGATGTAGTTTAATGTCATACTAGACGAGGAGGGGAGTAATATACCCCCAAACAAGGGAGGTTTTCCTCAGCTTCCTGTGTTTAACACAGGGTATGCCGCGAGTTTAACGTCCAGCAGAGACGGATCATACCGATCAGAGCATTAGCTAGAATGGATTGGATTAAGGGATTTCCCTTGAAGGGGTGCCGATACCAGGACCAACCCATGGGCAGCTGTGAAGAGGAGCAGACCGACGTGGTCTCACCAGGATATGATGGTCCGGGCGAGAATTAGGGTGGATGATGGATGGATGAATGAAGTGGAGGGGGGAATGGAAAGGGACCATCGCAAGGGCGACGATGAAGTTGGTCTTGAGCCTCGGAGAGACCTCCTACATATCCCCATGGTAGGGAATCAAAGTCCACGTAGTTTGGGATGGTGCCGGTGAACTGGCATGAAGGTGGACCTTGGTCCGATGGATGTTGTCAGCGAACCAAAGAGAAGGTGGGCCTTGGTCCGATGCGTTAGTGATCCGACACGAGGGTGGACCTTGGTCCAAATGGTGTGGGGCTTACACACTAGACTGCCCGGGTGTAGATGAACCGATGTGAAGAAGGTAGGAGTGACCAACAGGTGGTGGGCTTGAACCTCTGATAGGCTTCCTACGTACCATGCCATGACATGGATCAAAGACCACGTAGTTCAGGTTGGACATCGGAAGGCCGACGTGAATGAGGAGGACCAGGAGGGTCCTAGTGGCGGTGGGCTTAGACCTCGTGGAGGCTTCCTACGTACCATGCCGTGACATGGATCAAAGACCACGTAGTTCAGAGTGACTTCATAAGCGAACCGATGTGAAGGTGGACCTTGGTCCAATGAGAGATGGGATTGAACCTCGAGGAGGCTTCCTACGTACCATGCCTTGACATGGATCAAAGACCTCGTAGTTAAAAGGGTTTCATCGGTGAACCGACGTGAAAGTAGACCCAGGGGTCCACTAGTGGTGGGCTTGAACCTCATGAAGGCTTCATACGTACCATGCCTTGACATGGATCAAAGTCCTCGTAGTTCGGATTGGTCACAACGGCTTGTCGTCAGATTGGAATACAGTTTAACGTCATGCTGGACGAGAGTGAACCCTGACATGAATAAATGACAGGCAGTGGGATTGAACCTCATGGAGGCTTCCTACGTACCATGCCTTGACATGGATCAAAGTCCTCGCAGTTCAGAGGGGCTTCATCGGCGAACTGATGTAAAGGTGAACCCGGGGGTCCACTTGTGGTGGGTGTCGGCGAACCGACGTGAAAAAGGGACCTTGGTCTGATGGGAGATGGGATTGAACCTCAGGGAGGCTTCCTACGTACCCTGCCTTGACATGGATCAAAGTCCTCGTAGTTCGGGTTGGCCACAACGGCTTACCGTCGGGCTGAAATGTAGTTTAATGTCATGCTAGACGAGGATGAACTCGACGTGAATAAATGATGGGTGGTCTTGAACCTCGTGGAGGCTTCCTACGTACCATGCCTTGACATGGATCAAAGACATAATAGTTCAAATGGGTGTGCAGTTTAATGTCATACGGGACACAAGCATACAGTTTAACGTCATGCTGGACGAGAGCATGCAGTTTAACGTCATGCTGGATGAGGGCATACAGTTTAACGTCATGATGGATGAGGGAATACAGTTTAACGTTATGCTGGACGAGGTATTGTCATGGCCAGTGCCAACTCTAATCCCACGTGAGTCATGCTCGGTGTGAGAAACAAGAGACAACAAGGACCTGATGATCACACCGTGAAGGGTGCGTCCGTGAGAAGCGAAGAGGGGATTACGTGTTAGGCAGCCAATTAGTGCTGGGACTTACTCCAGGATGGAGGCCCGAAGTGCAACAAAGCGCAGAGAAAGAGGGATTTGGGACCAATGATGGGAGGTGCCTCATTCCCTATCATGCCCTCCACTGACCTTGGTAGTGGGGAAGTACAGAGATGCAGGGGTGCAACCATCCGTTGGGGAACTAGGGTCACCCTTCTCCTGAGAACATATGCCACTCCAATAAAGAGGATATCATCCCTTGTGGAGGGGTGATTCCACTCCCATGGAGACGAGTGGCGTAAAAAATGTTCGAGCTGGGGGGACCCTTCGTGCGAGGCATAAGGTCGGGTCACAGTTTAACGTCATGTGTTGAGGACATGGTGCTTGGCAGTTTAACGTCCTGCAGCTCGGACGAGGCGGGTTCACTCCACACCCCTAGGACTTACATAACTGGTACCCTTTGCTCCTTGGGTGTGGGAAGGTACCAGTAAGGCCATGGTCAAGGGGGGTTGTAGAGCGAACCATCGAGGGGTCCACGTTAGCGTGGATATGCGAAGAAGTAATTGCTATTAGCGTGCCTATGCGAAGAAGCATTAGGAGAAGCAACGCTACGAGTAGTATTGTCCGTGGGACTTTGAAATCACATCGTGCAAACCTGGAGGGTCGCACGGGGAGCGGAATTTCCAAGAAAAGGAGTGTGCTTTGCGAAGCAGAGTGCCTTAGCCTTAGCATGGGCCATAGGTGTGAGTGGAGGGTGCTTCGCGAAGTAGAATAGTATTTGCGGAGCACTACCTCGCGAAGAAGAGGTGCCTCGCGAAGCAGGGTACTGTGAAGTAGTGTGCTTCGCGATGTGTAGCGATCCTACCTTAGCATAGGGATCACTAGTACGGGATGGGTGTTTTGCGAAGCATAAAATCTCCACGGCTGCCCGAGTTCCCTTGGAAATCCCACTCCTTCGCGAATGCCCTTGAGCTTTGAGAAGGGAATCCCTCTCAGAAGAGGGGCTCAAAACAAGACAAAGCGAAGGTGTCACGCGAAGTAGAAGTACCTCGCGGAGCTCATGATTCCCAGGGGCAAAGAGTGCTTCGCGATTCAGGAGGGGTCCGACCAGGGGTCCGAAAAGGGGAAGGATGGGATTAATGATTTCCATGGGTTGGACCCTAGGAAAAATACCAGGGTGTCTCTACGTATCCCATGAGGATGGGAATCAAGCCGAACGTAGTTCTGGAAGCGTAGTTTAACATCATGCGGGATGATGAGAAGCCCGAACGTGTTGGTACACATCCTGCCAAAACTACTAAGCCCACGCGAGTCATGCTCGGTGTGGGAAACAAGAAGTAGTGGTGGGAATTTCCCGACACAGAAAGGGTCAGGTTAGGGAAAAGTGATGCTCGGTGAATACCAGCCCAATGACACTAACACGATCATGTGGCACACCTAGATTCGCGAAGAGAAAGAGCCGAGTATGATGGAATTACACTTGAACATGAGGAAGTGGAAATGTGTGAATCATGGCACTCGAGATTCAGATCACGATGATGGAGGCGTGACGATGGAGGAAAATTGTTGACCGTGGCGGAAACCCAACATCCATATCGTGTTAGCCTAGAATGGGGATAGACAAATGAGGGTCGACCGTTGACCATGTTCGAAACACGGGACCATGTCACAAATGTTGTCTGAGATCCATAGGGAAGTTGGCCCGAAACGATTGGAGGGCCCTTAGGTCCAGCATTCATGGAGCGCCCTTAAGCCTAGTATCCATGTCTTCCGAGGGTCCTTTTGGATGTGGAAGAGGATTATGATCCAAATAGCGAGCTCATGAAGCTTGGTCATGGGACGAAGGGAATGTCCCCATGAAAATTCCACACTTCGGGCTTTGTCAAAACACATCTGAGTATGACAATGAGACGTATTAGATATAGGGAGGAAACAGAAGAGGCACATGGTGGCATAACTCAAACACCTGGCGTGAATGGGAATAGGGGGTGTGTGCGGTGCGGTGAACAACCCGATGCGAATGAGGACACGATCCCATATCACACCGCACGATCTCCTTGGGAGGGGTTTTTGGTCAAGGGACTGAAAGCGAAAGTTAGGCTGGGCCTGCGGGGAAGTGCCCGGGCGCTCCTACGTATCTCATAAGGATGAGAATCAAGACTCACGTAGTTCTTGATGGACCTTAGACCATAAATGGGTAAAGGGAGCAGGGGACACATGAAAAAAAAACCCGACGTGAATGAGGACCTAAGCCCTACTTACCATGCATTCTCTGGGGAAATGCTTGAGTCGAGGGACCAAACACAAAGGTTAGGCTGGGCCCGCGGGGAAGTGCTCGGGTGCTCCTACGTATCTCATGAGGATGAGAATCAAGCCATACGTTGTTCTGAAGGGTGACATGGTAAGATACCGGTGCCAGGGGAAAAGGGGAGTGCGGGCGTGGCCCTTGCACTAAAAGAAGAGGAATTTGATAAATCTTGTTTGTCCGTTAAGGTGAGTGGTTTTGTTGTTTTTTTTGTGAAGCGGCAGGCCTAGAGTAGTAGGCCGTGGGGTCACCACAAGAATCAAGCCGTGATAGGCATTAAAAAATGGCATGGCACGTGACCAATACCCAACGTGATGTCCTCTATAATGAGGTCATCACAATGCAGTGCCATTTTTCATCGTGCGGCCAGGACGATAATTTCATAGTTTAGGGTCATATGATAGGACCAAGCGTGCATTTTATCGTCATGCAGCGCAGACATAGCAGAGGTGATGCTAGGCGGGGAATGTGCGTAGTGCTATAAAACACAATTGATGGAGACATGATCCCACATCACATTGTACGCCATTCGGAGAGGGAGACCTTAGGCCGAGGGGCCTATATAGAGGTAAGAGGTGAAACAGTGGGGAGAGAATAGTTCCCTAAATGGGCTGGACCCGAGGACAAGGCGTCCGGGCGGTCCTACATATCCCATGAGGATGGGAATCAAGATGAATGTAGTTCTAGATGGATCTTAGTTTATGGTCTTAGAGCTCGGACCATGAATGGTAACGACTTCCCAAGTTAGCGCAGGCGTCAACCCGATCCCTAAGCCCACGTGAGTTAAACTCGGTGTAGGAAACAAGGGGGGGGGGAATCCTTATCGCAATACTTGGGGCTCCCATCAAAGGGTAGTTGGTAGATATCCCCAAAGGACACCTTTGACGCGGCTTGTTTCCCCAACACGCAGACGTGCACGGAGGAAAAGTACCAAGAGTTCCGAAACTCTACTTGGAAACGATGAAGTGATGAAGGGTGTGAATTGTGTACCCGACATTTTGGGCTTAATGGGTTGGCATGGCGATAGAGGAAAACTGTTAACCATGGTGGAAACACAGCATCCATATCGCATTAGCCTGAGGTGGGAACAACAAACGAGCATCGACCACTGACCATATTCGAAACGCGGGATTTTATCGACTTGTTGTCCGAAACCCTCGGGGGCATTGGCCCGTAATGGTAGGAGAGCCCTTGGGCGTAGTATCCAGGCCATTCTTGGGGGTCCCTCTGGGTGTGAAAGATGATGGAAGCCCTGATGAAGGGATACACAAATCCTGGAAGGCGGGTGCGGATGTGTCCGAGTAAAGTCTGGCATTCCAGGTAATAAACTGGAGTACCCTTAGGCACATTGGTGAACCGCCGAAAAGGGCTGACAAAACAGCTCAGGAGGGAGAGGTACATGGCGTGGTCACTACAAGACCAACGTGAATGAGGACATAATCCCACACCACACCATATAATCCTCTCATGGAGGAAGGGTAGACCAAGGGGCCAAAGTGGGATGAAGATTCCCGAGAGATGGGGCTGGACCCGAATCCTAGACATTCAGGTGGTCCTACGTATCCCATAAGGATGGGAATCAAGCCATACGTAGTTCTCTAGATGTAGTTTAACGTCATACGAGACGAGGAGGGGAGTAATATACCCCCAAACAAGGGAGGTGTACGGTACAACGAATAAACCGACGTGAATGAAGAAATAATCTCACAAAAAACCATACACTCCTATAATAGAGGACCTAGGCTGGGGCCCGAAAAGGCCAAGGGGTCTGATGGTTAGGCATTGGTCAGGAAGGCCTGACCTGCTTGTAGTTTAACGTCTTGCAGTGAGGATGAGGGCCGGGGACCCGAGGAGGCCAAGGGGCCTGAGGGAAGGCGTACGACATGGTACATGATCCCAACGTGAATGAGGACATAGTACCACACCACACCGTACAACCCGGGTAAGAGGTTGGGCGGAGGGGCCCGAGAAGGCCAAGGGGCCTAGGGTCAGGCATCAGTCAGGAAGGCCTGACTGGTTTGCAGTTTAATGTCTTACATGAGGATGGGGAAAGAAATAACTGTATCTAATCTGGGGGTGTGTACGGCATGGCAAGTAACCTAACGTGAATGAGGACGTAATACTACACCACGCCGTACATTCCTTATAGGGGAATCGGGGCCATGGGCCCGACCGCTAGCACCACCCGGAGGGAAGTTTGTCACTTCGGGATGGGGTAGAACGAATCATTGCACTCGATGTTTGGGACATCTCGGGGTGGACCCGAAGATCCAAGACACTGTTGACCATGTTCGAAACACAGTGTTCCTATGGTGACCTGATATGGGAGCAACAAATGAGCATCGACCGTTGACCAAATTTGTAACGCGGGACTTGTATCGGCTTGTTGCTTGGAAACCCTCGGGGGCGTTGGATCGTATCAGTAAGAGATCCCTTGGGCGTAGTATCCAGGCCGTTCTTGGGGGTCCCTCCGGGTGTGAAAAATTATGGAATCCCAGTCAAGGAGTGGGCGAAGCATAGATGTATCCATCAACGAAAGAGGCAAACATCTCCAGGGGGGATGTGCATCCGGGTCGAGGCTTTCTCGATGTGAGTTGGGGAAAAAGTGTGCACCCTTCCATATATCTTGACCCGAGGGGAAGATTTTGGCTTTTGGGCTGGACCAATAGACGAAATACCCGGGCGTTCCTATATATCCCATTAGGATGGGAATAAAGCCATACGTAATTCTTGAAGTCCATGCAGTTTAGCGTCATGCGGTGAGGACGTGGGAGGATAGAAGAACGAGAGTGGGCACATGGTGCAACCCTTACAATCCTTGTATGAGCGGGGTTGTATGAGCAGGGCTAAGAAAGCCTACTCCTCGCTACACAAGGATCCTCCAAGGAAACTATTCCTAGGGGGGATAGTGGAAGAGAAAAGCTTGGGGTTGGGCTCAAGAAAAGGTGTCTAAGCGTTCCTACATATCCCATTAAGATGAGAATCAAGCAACACATAGTTCTTGAGGTGCGGTTTAGCGTTGTTCTGGATGAGAAATGTGTCTCAACTGGGTATATGTACGGTACGGAGGGTAACCCGACATGGATGAGGATGTAATCCCACACCACACCATACAATCCCATTTGAGATCCAGAGTCGATGCAGGCCAAGGGGCCAGAGGCTGAGCCTCGGTCAGGAAGGCCTGAATGGCTTGCAGTTTAACGTCTTATAGTAAGGACGAGGGCCGGGGGCCCGAGGAGGCCAAGGGGCCTGAGGCTGAGCCTCGGTCAGGAAGGCCTGACTGGATTGCAGTTTAACGTATTATAATAAGGACGGGGGCTGGGGGCCCGAGGAGGCCAAGGGGCCTGAGGCTGAGCCTAAGTCAGGAAGGCCTGACTGGCTTGCAGTTTAACGTCTTACAGTAAGGCCGGGGTCCGGGGGCCTGAGGAGGCCAAGGGGCCTGAGGCTGAGCCTCGGTCAGGAAGGCCTGACTGGCTTACAGTTTAACGTCTTACAGTAAGGACTGGGGGAGATCTTAGTTTAAGGTCATAGAGCTCGGACCATTTTGCAGTTTATCGTCTTGTAGGACGAAGATGCAGTTTAAGGTCATGCATGACCCTTTTACCCTAGGCAAAGTATCGCTTGAGGAACTTGGCGTTGGTTGGAGGGGTTATGCGCTCTCCATCCATGGTCACCAAGAAGTATGCTCCATTGGGGTAAACCTTATGGATGATATAAGACCCTTCCCATTTGGGTTCTAACTTGGGAGGTTTCCTACCGGGGATCATTGGTGCTCGAAGGGCCAGTACTAGGTCGCCCTGTAGAAAAGAACAGAGACGAACCTTCTTATTGAAGGCCCTTGCTATCTTATCCTGATTCCTTTCCAGATTGTGCAGGGCACGAAGCCGGTTCTCGTCCAACACTTCTAATTCAGATAGACGAATTTTGGCTACCTCATCTGATGTCTGGTGATCATAGACTGTAGTGCGTAATGATGGCAGCTGGATCTCAATGGGTAGGATGACCTTAGCTCCATACATCAGGGAATATGGGGTCACCTGGGTAGAGTTGCGAGTCGTCGTCCGATAAGCCTAGAGGGCATTGGGGAGCTTGTCCGGCCAACTTTTCCTGTTCTAACCAACCTTCTTCTGCAGAATGTTAGAGAGGGTTTTGTTGAAGGCCTCGATCTGTCCATTTTCCTGTGTGTGGTAGCGGGAGGTATGGTTCGAACGGATGCCGTACTTGGCGTACAATTTCTTCAGTTCATCCGCTCAGAAGTTGGTGCCGTTATTGGTGAGGACGGCATGAGGTACCCCAAACTGGTGGATAATATTGGAGCTCACAAAGTCGACGATGGAATGGGCCTTGACCTCTTTGAGTGGAACTGCCTCTGCCCACTTGGAGAAGAAATCTGTAGTAGTCAAGATGAACCTACACTGGCGGGCTTTTGCCGGTGGATATGGTCCCACTACATCAAGTCCCCATACCACAAATGGCCAAGAGTACTTGGTGGGGTGGAGGGGCTCCGGAGGCCGATGCAGGAAGTTGACGTGAACTTGGAACGCGTGGAATCTCTTGGCATACCCAATACAATCATGGATCATGGAGGGCTAGAAGTACCCCAACCTCCGGATTTGATGGGATAGCTTCGGCCCAGCTTGATGGGCGCCACAGGAACCGGCGTGAACCTCTTGCATAACTTGAGGAATCTCTACTCCTTGAATGCAAAGGAGGAGGATGCCATCAAAGCTCTGCTTATAAAGGATTTGTTCAAGAATGGGGCCACTCTGTAGGGTAAATTGTAGCACGCAGCGTCGGATTCGCTCGCGCTTGGCCTGGTCGTCCAGGAGGCGACCATTTTGGAGATACTCGACAAAAGGTGCCCTCCAGTCGGGAGTGGCTTCAACCACTGTGTCTGACGAACCTGGGATCCCTGACGTAGAGGGTCTGGCGGTGAGATGACTTACCCGCAGGACATCATTGTCCTCTTGGGTGACAGGGGAAATGAATCTCTGGTGTGCCACATGTATGATCAAATCATCTTGCTCAGGTTCTGCGAGCGACGCGGCTAAGCCAGCCAAGGTGTCTGCTTGACCGTTCTGTGACCGTGGGACATGGGTAATCTCTGGTCGAGAAGAGAACTGGGCCATTAGGCGGAGGGTGTACTCCAGTAACGGTACAAGCTCCGGCTTCCTGACGACTTAGTCGCCATTAACCTGTTTGATTACCAGCTTAGAATCTCCTTTCACATGTAGATGGGGAACATTGATCTCAAGGGCCAACTTGAGGTTTGTGATGAGAGTCTGGTACTCTGCCTCGTTGTTCGTACAACCTTCTGACAACAAGAACGAGTATGGAAGGACGGCTTGCGACGGGGTAATGAAGACAATACCCATGCCCACTCTGTTGAGCTTAGGATCATTGAGCCTCATACCGGTGGGGCTCCGGGAGGCACCGTCGAAATGCATTTTCCAACACGGGATGACATGATCGACTGAGAGGATCGTCTCATCAGGAAAATCCAGGTCCAGGGATTGATCTGAGGAGGTTGGATGGGCACCTAAAAAGTCTGCCAATGCCTTTCCCTTAATGTCCTTCTGAGGTACGAACCTGATATCAAACTACTGGAGAATCACCGCCCACCGTGCTAGTCGGCCAGTCAGCATGGGGCGGTTCAGGATGTACTTCAGTGGGTCTACCTGGGAGACCAATTTCACCTCATGGTGTTGCAGGTAATGTCGCAACTTCTGTATGGCGAAGACGAGCGCAAGGTAGCTCTTTTCGATAGGGTATTATCTAACCACCGTATCGAGAAGCATGCAAATGAGATAGTAGAGACTGTTCTTGGTACCCTCCTTATTCTTCCGGGTGAGCAGTGCACCAAGGGATCTTTCCAGGGCGGTCACGTAAAGGACTAGTGGCTTTCCAGGGACGGGTGGCATCAAAACCAGAGGTTGGAGTAGATACTTCTTGATTTCCTCGAAGGAGGTCCGACACTCCTCATCCCATTCGTAGGCGGTGCCCTTCTTCATGAGCCGGGAAAAGGGATTACACTTGCCGGCCAGATTCGCGATGAATCAGCGTATATAGGCTAAGTGTCCTTAGAGGCCTCGAAGTTCCCGAATGTTGCTCAGGGGAGGCATTTGGATGATGGCCTTAATCTTCTCTGGGTCGATCTCAATGCCTCAGTATCTAACAACAAAGCCTAGAAACTTCCCAGAGGTGACCCCGAAGGCACACTTCAACGGGTTCATCTTCAGGTGACGAGAACAAAGGAAACCGAACACCTTCTCAAGGTCTTTGATATGGACCTAGTGCTGACATGATTTGACCACTAGGTCATCTACGTAGCATTCCACCAGCATCCCGAGAATCGGCTTGAATATGCGGTGCATGGACCTCTGATAAGTGGCACCTACATTTTTCAAGCCGAATGGCATAACCTGGTAGCAAAAAGTACCTTGGGGAGCTCTGAAGGTGGTGGACTCCTCGTCCTCGGGGTACATCTAGATCTGGTTGTACCCGGAATACCCATCCATGAAAGAGAGATCTTGGAACCCGGCCGTGACATAAATCAATAACTCCGTCACTCGGAGTGGGAAGTCATCCTTTGGGCAGTGGCGATTAAGGTTGCGAAAGTCGATGTAGACTCTGATCTACCCATTCTTTTTCCTGAATGGCACAATGTTGGAAAGCCACTTGGGGTACTGGACTTCCTTAATGAAGTTGGATTTGATAAGCTTGTCAACTTCGGCCTCAACCATAGCACCATGAGAAGGGTGAATTTTATTGGGAGGCTGCTTAAACCCACGATGGTTTGTCGGGAGGCCCAGACGGTGAACGACTACCTGGGGATCTAGTCCTGGAATCTCATTGTAACTCCAGGAAAACAGGTCACGGTGTTGTTTGAGGAAGTCTACGTACCACTGCCACTCCTCGAGGGACATGGATGCACTGATCAATGTGGGTTTCGGATCTGCCTCGCTACCAAGGTTTACCTATACCAGTTCATCAACCGTGGTAGAGACGCCTTCCTCAAAGGCGGGGGGGAGCATCCTCCAGGTCTTCCTCTCCACCCATGGGGGGATTTCCTGCGATGGGAGATACTTATTGGCTATCAAAACCTGAGGGGCAGCTGGTGCCGGCTTGGGCAGCAGTGGTCATCATATCTGGAGACTCACTCGCCATTGAGACCATAGCAATGAAGTTAGTCGAACCTATCCCATCTGGCCTTTGGCCTAAGGGGCCACGTTTGATGACATCAAAGTAGTGGTGACGTGTCGGCCTGAGTTGGTTGATTCTAGCCCAGCGGAAGAGACATGTATGGCATACCGTCTTTGTCATAATCTTGACATTCCGGTACCGTACAGTGGTAGGAGGTTCCGGGATCACCTAAACCTGGTTGATGTAGGAGTACGAGGTGATTTTTCTCCGTCGCTTGGACACGGGAACATACCTTCCTTTTGTACCCGAAACAACAAAACATTTCCCCATGTCGGGGGTCGTGGCCTCCAATCGGTGGATTGGAAGGATGTAGGCATCATCCATGCTCTCCCAGGGATCACTTGTGATAGGGGCAGGTTCATCCTCACTTACTAGGATTTGCTTATCCTTACTCTTGTAATAATTAGCATCCAGATAGCGGGCCTCACAAGAGGTGAAAGGAGACGCATCTCCTTGGAGCACACCTACTGGACCGTTGAGTGAGTATTTGAGGCACTGGTGATACGAAAAAGGGACCACTGCATGCAGATGGAGCCATGGCCTACCCATCAACGCGTTGTAGGCGGTGTCCTGAGAGACGACCATGAAATCGGTGCTGACAATTAAGCCACCGAACTGAGTCTTCAGGCGGATCTTGACGACTGGGGTTTTCTTGGTCCTGTCGTACCCCTGGATTCTGAGGTTAGAGGGAGTTAAATCACCTTCAGACAGACCCAGCTTTTGCAATGTACGAGTCAGAATTAGGTTGATTCTGAAACCTGTGTCAACGAGGCAGCGGCGGACTTCCACACCATTGAAGTGGCCAGTGATGTACAACGGGAAAATATGACCCTGTATAGGAGGGTCCTCATCTTCACCGGAGAACGAGATAACCGCATGACATTCGGCGTTCTCAATTGTCTCGGCATGGAAGTCTTCTGCAGCTGCTACCTCCGTCTCAAACTGGAGGGGGATCCTTAGGGCCTCGGCAAGTGCCTCGCGAATTTCAGATGACAGGAGAAGGGCCTCAAGGATAGAAAGCCTTCCCGGAATGCTGGCCAGGTGCTTCAGGACATCATAATTTCGTGGCAAATGCGAACCTCTGCCGACAATAGGTTGTTCGGCAGTTGGAGGCATAGCGGGTCCTGCCGGTTGAACCGGCGGTCGGCTAGTACTGGGTACATCATGCTGCCTACTAGTTGAAGCCTGTAGAGTAGTCATCGGACTAGGATCATACAGAGGAGACTGGCCTGTAGTCGGGCAAGAATGACTGTGATACGAACGAGGAAGCTCTCCCTGATCCAGTAGCACAATCGACGATGGAGGTAGAGCTGAGGGCGTTAGATGGGGTTGCGCATGCTGAGCTCTGCGCTGAGCCTGCTGTCTAGTCTCAGTAGCGTGCAAGGCTTGGATGAAAGTGCCCACTGACATACCTCGATGACCGGCGTGGTTGCGGTTCCGCTGACGTTGACGTCGGCTGGAAACGTTGGGGAGGTTCTCCTGGTGTTCCCCCTCGTCGGGAGTAATATAGGGCTTTACCAGCTCCACGGTGTTAACCAAAGCATACCCCTGGCTGTCGCTCGACGAGTCATCCACCACCGGGCGGATTCTGGGAGGAATCCCCATTTCAGGGGGCATAAAGTCACCGAGAGTGCGGGATGACGACGACACCGGCAGAGCGCGTTGCTTCTTCTTACATCGTCGCTGCTTTCCCTTTTGGGAAGAGGTCGGCTGTGAAGATGATGCAGAGGTACTGACTACTTCTTCTGAAGGTTCCGGCTGCTTCAGGCATGCCCGGATGATACCATGGGCACATACGATGATTTTTCGAGCCATCCAGTCGTCGTATTTCCGGGATCCATGGCTGGGAACCTTCTGCCACTCGCCTTCGCTGTCGCTACCGATCTCTGACCCCAAAAAGACACCCACCACTTGTGTTGGTGTCGGGCCCAACCGGACTATGTTGTTGTTGACCTGGTCTTGAAGCCAGTCTTTAAACACATAGCATTTCTTGAGGGTGTGACCCAGAATCCGATGATAAGGACAGTAGTTGGGGTGATCGGTGAGATTTGCCTCTGCCGGCCTTCTACACTCGGGCAGACGCACAATCCCTTGCTCTAGAGCACTTCAGAAGTAGCCATGGACCTAATTTTTGTTGAACGAATAAGTCTGGTTCCTTATTTTTAGATAGGGGGCCCTAGGGGCCTGGCCCTGATGAGGGGCCGGAGGGGCCTACCGAGGAGGCGGCGCCTGATTGCCTCACCTAGGTGGAGGTGGCGCATTGCGTGGGGGAACCTGTCGATTCTGAGGCGGTCGCTGCTGGGCAGGAGCCTGTGCTTGAGGTGGAGGACCTCTGCGGGGTTGCGGGGATGGTGCCGCTGGAAGTAATTCCAGCTGCCTAGAGGATTCTATTTAGGCCACTGCGGCGGGTTTGGCTCTGGCGGTCTTCCTGGCTGGGATCATAGGGGGCAACGAACGTGCCTGACTAGCCTGTTGCAGAGCCTCCTCAAGGTGCTGAGCCTTATCTGAGAAATCTCTGAACCCTCTAGGGTAGTTCTAGGTAATCAGGGAGGGTACCGGCTCCGTTTTGATGTTCCCCAGACACATAGTCAGTAATTTCTCCTGAGTCGGTGGCATATCAAGGGAATACGTAAGTCCCTTCCACCAGGCGATGAAATCTGCGACTCGCTCATTAAGACTTTGCTTGCACTTGAAGAGGTCTGCAATGCTGGTATTCAGTGTGGTGGAGCTGAACTGGTATAGGAACTTCCAGTGGAGATCTTCTCAACCGGTCACCGATCCGATAGGGAGCTAGCTGTACCAGACGAATGCGGGACCTTCCAATGTCTGTACGAAACATCGGAGCTTGGCGGCTTCTTGCTGGGCCGGGGTCCCCATCATGGGGCCACACCTGGAAGAAAAATGAGCCAAGTGCTGTGGCAGGTCCCTTGTACTGTTGAAGGGTGAGAAAGTGGGGTTCCCAAAACCCGGGGGTGCGGGCATATCATCCACCCACACGGGATACGACTTGCCATCTGGTGGGACCGCCACCTGCCGCGTTTCCAACGCTTCGAGGTGGGATGTGAGTACCGCTATAAGATCATCCGGGTGGGGGTCCCTGTATTGACGGGGATCCCTAATCACAAGTGCATTTTCAGGTTCTTCAACACGGTAGATGGGTTCGGCAGCTCGTGGATCGACTGGCAGAACGACCTGGGGGGCGACTGGGAGAACCAGGACTGGATTATTCAGATTTCCCCGTCATTCGGGGGGGTTTGGCGAGACGTATCACGCCCTCTTGCCGTAAGTTCCGGCTTCTTCCCTATATGCGGAAGTAGCATGATCAGGGTTGGCCAGAGGCATCTCACCGGGGGGATATTGTTCCTCCCCTACTGCCCCGGCCTAGGATTACCATAGTCGGGTCGCCGCTCTGCAGCGCGCTCAGCCAAGAGTTCATCAACCAGCCTCTTCTTCTCAGCAAGCTGCTGGCGTAACGTGGCCTTCTCGGGATCTTCGTCTGTTTTCTGCACAGAGGCAGATGGGTCGGAGTGCTTGACAGTTCCGACGTGCTCCTTACCCTTGCCGGTATTTCGACCAAGTACCAGCAACTCGGTGGGTACAGGGAGGCCTAGCAGGTTCCTCTACTGACGGGTAACCCTCCCTAATGGGTCCAGCAGTGACGGTAAGCCCTCGGGGGGTAAGTCTCCATCAAGAAATTCAAGCTCATCTTCCTTTTCCACTACGTCATCCATGTGGACCGCGACCCCTCTCGAGGGAATGTCCTCAATGTTGCATAACGAATCGGGCTGCCATCGGATAGGGTCGAAGAGGAGAGCGGCATAGTGTCCCCAACCACGGACTTGCACATGGGGGGTAGCTTCCCTGATGACTCTGCGGAGTACTTTGAAACTCTAAACACATTTCCGTTGAAGGGTGCTCTGACGGCCTGGCGACTCAGGGTGCTGGGCCACAAGGAGTGCAGCCAAATCGATCAGGCGACATTGCTCGCCGATTTCTTTGAAGTGCTCTTGAATTCTAGGGTACACCACCCGCTCATAACGAAGGTGGAAGTGTGTCGCCCATAGGGTTCGACAAAAGCAATGCACTTATTCAGGGGTAAGGGAATCTGGTGCATGAAAGTTCAGCGTCGCCGTCGGCCAGAACTTCTCCGGGAAGTAATCCGCTGCGAGAATGCTCCAGAAGCTCCTGGGTTCGGACTTGGGGTCTGGCCCTGTATTGCCCCACTCGTCAACCAGGGGCGGCTGAGGGACCGGCAGTGGTACCGAGGCGGACCTCTGGGATAGTAAACTCGGCGGATGAGAATACGGAGAACGAGCTGACTGGCCGCCGAATTCCGGGCCATCCTCTAAAGATTGAGGCGACCTGGACATGATGTCACGATACGATGGGCTGATAGCCACAGCTTCCGGCACAGGAGTCGCGGCTGCCGGAAATAGGTCACGTCGTCGCTCTACCACCGTTGGCCCCCAAAATAGCTCTCAGTGATATCTGGTAGAGGTAGAGGGCGCTTCTAGTGACAATGGTGGTGATTGCACGGTCTAGACCTGCGGAATTTCCACGATTTCATCCTCCTGGATGTACCTGCGGAGAGAGATGGGAATCTGGTGGACCTCACATTCTGGGAGAATGAGGCTAACACACCTGGTTCCT
The DNA here is from genome assembly GCA_963277665.1 of Viscum album. Classification (NCBI taxonomy): domain Eukaryota; kingdom Viridiplantae; phylum Streptophyta; class Magnoliopsida; order Santalales; family Viscaceae; genus Viscum; species Viscum album. The sequence continues at coordinate 451,058,125 of OY728160.1, forward strand.
ACCCCAGTCCTTGATACAGAGGAGCAGGGAGAAGGTTCCATCACTGAGTCGCATTCCGCTTTAGAATCCGAGAAATGAGCCAGTTTGATCTCCACCTGGGCCTTCCCAGGACTCTTCTTGTGGCGGCGACGACCCGCTCTCCTTCCCCGGGGTGGATCTTCGGGACAGGGTTGATCCTTAATAGGTAGTCTTGGGGCAGCGATGGCGCCATGGCGGAGAGGGCCCCCACTCGAGGTGGCCAGGGTGTGAGGGGCACCAGGGAAAATGTCGAAGGGTACATGGGGAGGACCTCCATGGACGGTGCGGGCGGAGCGAGACTGACCTTCACTCCCCAAGTTTCCGGGGCGAGGACCTTCACCAGTTGTAGAGAGGATGTAGGGAGGGCCCCCATGTCAGAGAAGGACCGGATGGACAATGCCTTCAGATCGGCAGTCGGGGGTATGAGGATGGACTCCATACCCTATATAGTGGGCGCGAGAAAGGTTTCCGCACCGAGCGTCACTGCTGCGGGGCAGGTCTTCCTTAGGGATGGGGGTAGCATGAGGCATACCTCCATGATGTGCTTCGGAGTGGGGAAGGCCCACACTCTGTGGAGTAGTGGTACGGGGAGGGCCTCCGTACGGGGTGACATCACCGCGGGTTAGTTCGCGGCGATCACCACTCAGGCCTGCAACCCGAAGAGTCAACCCAGCCTGCCTGTGGGGTGGTTGGGGTCTCGATCCTGGTTGGGTGAAGGAGTGCCCCTGCTCAGTGTATGCAGGGACTCCATGATGCACGTTGGCGGTGGCTCAGGCCACTATAGTTGTTGACGTCGACGCATCTGGGCGAGCGTCCTCAGCCCGGGCCCGGCACTGACGTCGGGTCAGACGAGCTGGCGCAGGTGGTGTAGGGGCATGGCCTGCCTGCTCTTCCTGCGGAGTCGGACGACAGTGCTGAAGCAGCCGAATGGGAGCCCCTGCCTGGAGCCCTTGGGTCGGGACCCTGACCGGGCTGAGCCGGACATCACACACCTCATCAGCGTAAGGCAAGGAGTCATCGAGGCGTTCCAGGGACAGGCTCCCGAAACAATTGAACATAGGGGTGGGGTGAAACGGCTCCCTGCGCGGCCTATTAGGGCAGCGTTGACGGCGGGGCCTAGATGACTCCAGGTCCAGGCAGGCCATATCCCGAGTTGGGATGACCCCTTCCTCCTCATACCTGCGTACAAGGTTGTTGATCACCCTTCATTGGATGATCTCTAATGGGGAGAGGGGACGTGGGCGCCCCGTATTCTACGATGTAGCAGTCGTCGTGGTGGCAGCAGAGCCATGCGGGGTGGCTGTGCCGGTGTTTCCCCTTCCCCTACGTAGGCGAGCGGGCGGTGATCGTGTCTCCGCAACAGCAACCTAGTTCCTGGGAAATGATGGGATAAACTCATCAGCACTATGAGGAAAAGGATTGACAACCAGTGCCCCATCGTCCTTCCATTATCCACGCCTGTAAGAAGGATCCACGCCAACACGTTGCAGAATGGAGCGCCCCACATTCTACTGCCCCGACTTCCAGTGAGTTTCACAACAGACCCGCTATTTTCTTAGCAGGACCAGGCACCAGATATCTGGATCCGGTGACACGTCAATCTACTGGTGCCTCGAACGCTACTAATCTCCACATTGAGGAGAAGAATTTCACGTCGGGTTCACCATTTCTGTTTCCGACACTTTCCCCGGGGCGCGCGCATCCGTTCGTCCGCGGAGGAGGACGCGCTGCACTGTTGCCCAGCATTCCTGCTTTCCAAAGGCGGGCGGCATTCGCTCCTTATTCAGGGACGTCTTCTCCATGATCGAAACGAGATGATGGGATGTCGGTTCTTCCTTCCGCGGATTCCTCCTCAGAACTCGTCACCTAGTCAGGGTCTCCCTCATAGATTTAATACGTTGTTCGTGAAACTCTTCCCAGTGCCATGTTTCCATGGACGCCGGTTAATTACACTGCTTTTTTCGGGACATTCCAAAGGGTCCGGTCAGGGCAGCAACCTTCAGTCGGGGGAGTAGTCACGTTGAGGCATCAGTAGCGTGTCTGGATGCTGGGGAACCGGCATGTCTGTCTATTATCCCTGGTCATAGGGCTTCTCAAGGGCGTGGAAGCCCGAGGCATCCCACATCGAGCGCGGGAAATTATATGACATAGACACATATCTGAGGTTTTCCTCAGCTTCCTGTGTTTAACACAGGGTATGATGCGAGTTTAACGTCCAGCGGAGATGGATCAGCCCGATTAGAGCATTAGCTAGAATGGATCGGATTGAGGGATTTCCCTTGAAGGGGTGCCGATACCGGGACCAGTCCATGGGCGGCTGTGAAGAGGAGCGGAACGACATTGTCTCACCAGGATATGACGGTCCGGGCGAGAATTAGGGTGGATGATGGATGAACGAATGAAGTGGAGGGGGTAATGGAAAGGGACCATCGCAAGGGCGACGTTAAAGTTGGGCTTGATCCTCGAAGAGACCTCCTACGTATCCCCGTGGCAGGGAATCAAAGTCCACGTAGTTTGGGATGGTGCCGGTGAACCAGCATGAAGGTGGACCTTGGTCCGATGGATGTCATTAGTGAACCAAAGAGAAGGTGGGCCTTGGTCTGATGCGTCAGTGAACCGATAGGAGGGTGGACCTTGGTCCAAATAGTGTGGGGCTTACACACTAGGCTGCCTGGGTGTGGATGAACCGACGTGAAGAAGGTCGAAGTGACCAACAGGTGGTGGGCTTGAACCTTTGAGAGGATTCCTACATACCATGCCGTGACATGGATCAAAGACCATGTAGTTCAGGTTGGACATCGGAAGGCCGATGTGAATGAGGAGGACCAGGAGGGTCCTAGTGGTTGTGGGCTTAGACCTCGTGGAGGCTTCCTATGTACCATTCCGTGACATGGATCAAAGACCACGTAGTTTAGAGTGGATTCATTGGAGAACGGACGTAAAGGTGGACTGAAACGCACGGCCGATTGTCGCCTATCGACCGGTCAAAGTTCCGGTGCTCTGCTAATGTGTATAGCAGCACTCGGGTCGAATCCTCGGTGATGGTACTTCGTAATAGTCGATTGTTTTTAGTTGATTGTATTTTGATTGGGGGGTTTTTTTTGCAGAGCTTAATTGAAATGTTTAATGAATGATGTTTAATTTAACAAGTTGATAATTATTGGGTTAATTTCATCATTAGGTTAGTTAAGCTTGTGATATCCTTGATCTTTGCTTTATATTGCATTTAAATTAACACCCATGTCACAAGATGATGTTGATTAGAATTCCTAAGTGTTAAGGATTTAATACAAGCATTAAATTAACTTAGGGTTCTAATATTGATCAAATATTGTTTATGGTAGTGTATTTATAGTTCCAATAATCCATGGAAACCACACGTTAAACAAATCAAGTCATTAATCCATGACATGCTAAGTCCAACATACACAATGTTAATTCAACGAATACTCATCGAGAAAAAGCTCTCAATCTCTTAACATAACTAAATTAAAACTCACCCCAATGAGAGATTTACTCAGACATTATGATGTTTATTAATCTGGTAATATATGTTTATGTTGATGAATTATAAAGAGAAGAAAAAGAAAGGGACAAGATAAGAGTAGTGTGCCGAACACACACACGAAATATTTTGAGAATCAAAAATGGAATTTCGATTGAATGAGGAAGCAAGATAAGGTAATGTAATTTAAAATGATTCAAACTATTTTAAGACCATGAATATTATACTACAGAAGGTGAAGGAGAATAAGAGATATTGAAGAAGAAACTTTCATTAAAACAGAATTACAAAATAAAGGACTTACAAAATTACAAAAATGAAGAACACAAAAGTAAGTGAAAACAAAGAGAGGAGGAAAGGTCTCTCAAGTGAAAACATGAGTATGGAAGGTCCTCCCAAGCCTTTGGAAAATCTTTGGTCGTTCCAATATGATCTCATCTCTTCTGAAATTCTAACCCCTCTCAAGGAGAGAAGGGGAGAGTATTTATAGCCCAAGGAGTGGACTGTTTGCATTCCTAATCTGTCCCTCCACTTGCATCGCCAATTTGGCTATTTAGAAAGACGAATATCCAAATATCTCCTTCTTCAAAGTTGTATATAATAAAGTTTTCCGACTACTGTAAAAATATGGAGGAATTTGGACAAGTGGATCCAAAGTTATTTCTGTTTTATTAAACAAAGGTAAACTGTCCATTTCTATCCATGCTTTTTCAATGTCCAAAATGTGAATGGATTTATGAACAAAAATATGCCTTCAAATCCGAATGACTTCTTCAAAAAAGTCGGCCGCATATATCTCCTATTTCCCACTGAAAAATCTAAGCTCTATTTGATGCTTACATCATGAGATATGTCATGAATAGTATACTGATTTTAATTCTCGGACAGAATGGTGGGCTGGACTTCAAAGCTTCATTTGTTCCCCTTGTACTTGGATTTGGGCCATGAAAGTTTTATCCAAGATGACATGTAGTGTCCCCCGAATTATGGTGGAGAGTTAATGTTTTTGGACTTCTGTATTGAGCCCAGTAAATCAATCTTCAAGGCTGGTCCAGTTTGTTCACAGATTCTTTGGTCTTGTTTGTGAGGACCATATGACCCTTCAAATGGCCGAATTGGATCATGGTTCCTTCTAATGAAATGTTTTATATTGAAAGTAGAATCCTAAAAAACAAGAACCACACAATTTGGATCAGTATAGTGACAGTTATAATTAAAACATTAAACTGACTCAATTGGACTACTTCTAAAAATGCTCAAATATTATACTTAATATTAAAACATTAATATTTCACACAAATTATGCACATTTAATATAAAATAAGTAAAGGGGGAATATAATAAGTCATGAAAATATTAATAACATCATGGACCTTGGTCCAATGAGAGATGGGATTGAACCTCGGGGAGGCTTCCTACGTACCATGCCTTGACATGGATCAAAGACCTCATAGTTCAAAGGGTTTCATCGGTGAACCGACGTGAAAGTAGACCCAGGGGTCCACTAGTGGTGGAATTGAACCTCGTGAAGGCTTCCTACACACCATGACTTGACATGGATCAAAGTCCTCGTAGTTCGGATTGGTCACAATGGCTTGCCGTTGGACTGGAATATAGTTTAACATCATGCTGGACGAGAGTGAACCCTGACGTGAATAAACGACGGGCGGTGGGCTTGAAAATCGTGGAGGATTCCTACGTACCATGCCTTGACATGGATCAAAGTCCCCGTAGTTCGGAGGGGCTTCGTCGGCGAACCGACGTGAAGGAGAACCCAGGGGTCCACTTGTGGTGGGTGTCGGCGAACCGACGTGAAAAAGGGACCTTGGTCCGATGGGAGATGGGCTTGAACCTCAGGGAGGCTTCCTACGTTCTGTGCCTTGACATGGATCAAAGTCCTCATAGTTCGGGTTGGCCACAACGGCTTACCGTCGGGCTGAAATGAAGTTTAATGTCATGCTGGAAGAGGATGAACTCGACGTGAATAAATTATGGGTGGTCTTGAACCTCGTGGAGGCTTCCTACGTACCATGCCTTGACATGGATCAAAGACCTTGTAGTTCAAATGTGTGTGTAGTTTAATGTCATACGGGACAAGGGCATACAGTTTAACATCATGCTGGATGAGAGCATGCAGTTTAACGTCATGCTGGACGAGGGAATACAGTTTAACGTCATCCTAGACGAGGGAATACAGTTTAACGTCATGCTAGACGAGGTATTGTCATGGCCAGTTCCAACTCTAAGCCCACGTGATTCATGCTCAGTGTGAGAAACAAGAGACAGCAAGGACCTGACAATCATGCCGCGAAGGGTGCGTCCGTGAGAAGCGAAGAGGGGCTTACGCGTTAGGCGGCCCATTAGTGCTGGGACTTACTCCAGGATGGAGGCCGGAAGTGTGGCAGAGTGCAGCGAAAGAGGGATTTGGGACCAATGATGGGAGGTTCCTCGTTCCCTATCACGCCCTCCACTTACCTTGGTAGTGGGGAAGTATGGAGATGCAGGGGTGCGGCCATCCGTTGGGGAACTAGGGTCGCCCTTCTCCTGAGAACATACGCCGCTCCAATAAGGAGGATATCATCCCTTGTGGAGGGGTGATTCCACTCCCGTGGAGACGAGTGGCGTAAAAAATGTTTGAGCTGGGGGGACCCTTCGTGCAAGGCACGAGGTCGGGTCACAGTTTAACGTCATGTGTTGAGGACGTGGTGCTTGGCAGTTTAACTTCCTGCAGCTCGGACGAGGCGGGTTCACTCCACACCCCTAGGACTTACATAACTGGTACCCTTTGCTCCTTGGGGGAGGGAAGGTACCAGTAAGGTCATGTTCAAGGGGGGTTGTAGAGAGAACCATCGAGGGGTTCACGTTAGCGTGGCTTTGTGAAGAAGTAATAGCCGTTAGAGTGCCTATGCGAAGAAGCATTAGGTGAAGCAACGCTATGAGTAGTATTGTCCGTGGGACTTTGAAATCACATCGTGCAAACCTGGAGGGTCGCACGGGGAGCGGAATTGCCAAGAAAAGGAGTGTGCTTCGTGAAGAAGAGTGCCTTGGCCTTATCATGGGGCATATATGTGAGTGGAGGGTGCTTCGCGAAGTAGAACAGTATTCGCGAAGCACTGCCTCGTGAAGAAGAGGTGCCTCTCGAAGCAGGGTGCTGCGAAGTAGTGTGCTTCGCGATGTGTACCGATCCTGCCTTAGCATAGGGATCACTAGTATGGGTTGGGTGTTTCGCGAAGCATAAAAGCTCCGCAGCTGCCCGGGTTCCCTTGGGAATCCCCCTCCTTCGAGAATGCCCTTGAGCTTCGCGAAGGGTATCCCTCTCGGAAGAGGGGCTCAAAACGAGACAAAGCGAAGGCGTCACGCGAAGTAGAAGTACCTCGCGGAGCTCATGATTCCCAGGGGCAAAGAGTGCTTCTCGATTCGGGAGAGGAGAAGCCGAAAGGTCGGATTGTCCATCTTCGGGACTCAGGGGGAGCCTAGTATTTATAGGCAAGGGGCGCCGCGAAGCAGAACTCCCGCGCCACCTCAGGTGCTTCGCGGCGCGCTCACGAACGTCAAAGTCGTTCACGGAGAGGTACCGCCTCCAGAGCTTCACGGCGGGCTCGAGAACGTCAAACTCATTCACGGAGAGGTACCGCCTCTGGAGCTTCACGGCGTGCTCATGAACGTAAAACTTGTTCGTGGAGAGGTACCACCTCCGGAGCTTCGCGGGACCGCGATGCTCGGGTGCTTCGCGTCGGTGCTTCATGAGGAAGCGTGCGGGACCTCTTTTTCATCCCTTCCTTTTGTGCAATATTTTGGCGCTAACAGTTGTATTATATAAGGATATGTTGTCATGTAAGATATTGAATTTTGTACCGACTACCTTCATGATGTGAAAAACATTGGTTTACCGAAATCTCTTCAAACTAGGAAGATTGTGGGTGAAGGTATTTCTAGAATAGATGTTTTCACAATTACTATTATAGAGCATGAGTAGAACCACCTTTACATTTTCTTAATATTTTAGAGGTTATTCCATATATTGAAACCCACAAATTAATTATTAGTCATTTTAATCCATTAAGGGTTGAAAGATGGATATCAAATACACATAATCAATAGTTTATAAGATGATTTCGAGACCATATTTTTAAAGAGTCAACTCTAAATATAAATTCAATTTTAGAATGACTTCAATGGATAGATATAGGACCAAGTGTGTATGTATTATCTTATAATGCTTATATAATTAAGGGTTATACATTCTATTCAAACAAACATGATGAATGTATTACCATGAAAAATAGTGGATTCACACTGGTTGCTGAAGCGATTAATGTATCTAGTACCATGGAAAAAAATCAAATTTATATGAATATGTTATATTTTGGAATCATTAAAAAAATATGAGAGTTGGATTATACAACATTCCAAGCACCGATTTGTAAGATCTCGACCTTTCTATAGATTCCTCATGCTCATTTTAAGGTACTATTTTACCCTTGTTTGAGTTTTTATTTGGGGTTGTTCTGGGTGAAATTGGAGAAATTTGGTAGCCCATGGGAGTGTTTATGGTTGGAACATAGTTAGGGAAAACTTCTTGGTTTTCACTTGGAAACTGTGCGCCCATTTTTGAAGCCACAGGAGGTGGAAAACGGTTTGGCCAAACCATTTCCCCCCCTCTCCACAACGTGAACCCTCAAACAAAGGGGATTTTCATGGTGGGTGCATGGTTTGTCAAACTGTGTGCCATTTAGGATAAATATTTCACCTCATAAATAGGGGTGTATGGTTAAAGCACATGGTTTAGAAAACTACGCTTCTATGCCTAAGAAACCATGCACACAAAATTTAAACCCTTGATTTTTTTTATAAAAATTCTTGAACCCCTTGATTTTTACCCGAATCATCATGGATAAACCTAACCCTATTTACTTCGATTATGGAGGCTCTCGAGAGGATTCCAAGGCTCCTTAAACCCCTTTCTTATCAAATAAAAGATTCGATTGAAGGATCAGATCCTCCTTGGAAAGTTATTTATTCCTTGTTTGGTCTCCTCTCTCCCCTGTCTCTCTTTCCCAATGAATTGGGACGATTTTTCCTCTATTGAAAATGGTTTAGATCTAGGTTTTGATGGTTGTGTTTCATTGGATCTTGGTCCTAGTTTTTTATCCTAGATCTCTTATTTCATTATGAAATTGACCATTTAACATCAAATTGAGGGTTGTGGTTTGGTGAACATTCATCAATGATCTTAAGGTAGGTGGTCTAGTTTTCAATTTCCATAGTCTTGATTATAATTGGGTGTATGAGTTTTTGAAATTGTAATTTACATGTTGGGAAATTAAATTTTAAATTTATTTCCTTGAGATTGGAAAACCCTTCACAGTTCCCATTGGACTTGCTGATGATTTTGAGACTAGAATTGATAGAAACCCATGGGGTGTTATGATATAATTAAAATGATGATTTTTAAATTATTAATTGTTGATAAATGGGATTGTGAATATGGTTGATAAATCAAATCATGAAATTGGTTGAATAATGGGTTATGGAAATGGTTGATAAATGGGTTATGAATGTGGAACTATGAGATGTGATATTTTTGATGAGTTGTGGGATAGAGACTACTACTCCAAATAACTGTGGGGTTCCAAAATAATACTCTTGGACCCTAATATATATATTTATTTTCATGTGACCACTGAGTTGTGGGATAGGAACTGCTGCTCCAAATACCCATGGGGTGACAGAATGCTGCTCTAGGCCTTCAATGTATTTATGTTAGATTGAAAATTAAATGATTAATGTAATCCCATGAAATAATGAAATGTGATATCCCTTTGGTGGATGGTTCAGACTCCGACATAGGATGAAGTAGGTATTATTTGTTTAGGTGTCACCATGAATCTGAGGGCCTTTGCGGTTGATTAAAGAATAATTAAATGTGAGGCCTGTTTAATTTTTTATTTATAATTTATTCTTTACACAAGTATATACACTGTTATAGAATGGATATTTTTTTATACATTGTTGGTAGTGACCTAATAATTTTTACTCACACCCTACTTGGAAAGCCTGATCGGTACCTGAATAGATTTCATGTTTGCAGAACAAGATAAGGGCAAGAGCCCTATATTAGATGGCTGAGTTGTGTTTTAGTATAAAGCATGGATGAGGGAACTAGATATGACATCAAGACCCACCTGGGAGTTGTCAATGCATATTTATTTTAGGGTTTTCATTTGACACCTAACACTGATATGACATGAAATATTTATTTCTTTGGTTTTGGTTATTGTTTTTTCCTATTTTGGATTCATCACGAGATGTTCAATGATTATTGATTGTGGTAATATTGTAATTATTGTTTATTATAATTTGGTTCTTGGTTATTGAAATCCACTATTGTGATACTTTGATAAAGAGGTTATATTCCCCGCACGTTACATATTATACCCTCGACTCTAGTCGACAACCTCTAACATATAGGGAGGTGCACCTAAGGTCACGTAACTAACCGGATTGGGGCACCGACATGTAACACCCAATATGGGATGTTACAAAGTGGTATTAAAGGATTTTTTTGTTTTATTTTGTCTTAATATTTTGGAAAGATATACAGGAGATAAGGATGAGTCGGGCCTTGGTCATGTGATTGTGCATAGGAGTAACCAACCCATGTGTGGGAAAAAACCCAAGTACCCAGGGTGGGATTGTTGTTCTTGATGTTTTTTGTTACAGTTCCTGTTATTTCACCTTGAGTGATGAACTTTTTGTGTGGTGTTATCATTTTATGATATTTTCCTCATGGTTTGACATGAAAAGAGGGTTGATTATACATGCACCATTCTAGTCACTCAGGATTTTATGTGATATTCATAATTTTAGGCATGCATGGAAAAGTAGGTTTTGGATGATTTTTTGAAATGAAAATGATTTCCTTTAATTAGTATATTTTTGAAATGAAATAGAACCTAATAAGAAATTGATAATTTTAAATGATGACAAATTTGGTAAATTTTAAATGGATAAATTGGATGCCTAATAAGAAACTTGAAATATGGAAGATTTTTTCCCTATGTTATCCATGACCTAGGTAAGTGATGGTAGATGAAAGTGTTAGTGACTCAGTTTTAACAGTGTGAAAGGGAATGATGGATGACTTATTATGGATTTATGTGAATACCTCCAATGTAGATGTGATAATGATGCATTATGTGTCATAAGAAATGTTTTTGGAATTATAGAGATACTTCTCCATAATGATGCTTGTTGATTAGATGACATGAGGACATGGATGGAAATGTGCCTCCAGTAGTGGATCTAGATGCTCTGATAGTTCTAGGTGAAGGAGTAAGAGAGAAGTTACATTAGAAATTTGCTCAATTTATGCAGTTTATAGAGAGAAACCTGGGTTGGGATGTGTGAAATTTGCCTAACCTGAAACATGCATTCCAGTTGTAGCACCCTTCAATATTCACTAGAGAGGTTGGACTTGAGGCATCTGAGTTCTAGATTGAGTCTATCTAGATGATCCTTGACCACTTAGAGACTCATGCTGAGAAGAGGGTAAAACTGAATGCTTATATGTTGTCTGGGTTAGTGAAGTGCTGGTGGGATATTCAGAATCGAGATGATCACCTGGATAATATGGTATGGAAATAATTTCAAGAGAAGTTCCTAGAACAATTTTACCCAGAGATACTCAGGAAGGAGAGAGAAATAGAGTTTATGTGGTTGATCTAGGGGCTATTTCCATGATGAACTATGTTGTCCACTTCATCAATTTTCAGTGATTTGTACTAGTATTGGTAGAAGATGATGCAAATATGGGAAAAAATCAGTATGGGATTAAATGCGTGATTAAGTCTAAGGTTAACATCTTTTTGCTGAAGAAGTTTTCTAAAGTGGTGAATCAGGCTCTCATTTCTAAGGTAAAACTGAAGGAGTCCTGTAGTGGAATGCATGTGGTTTCTATTGGATGACCAAGATGTAAGTCTTCTGAGAGTAGGAAGTGTCACTATGAGAACGTCAACCAGGGACATGTAAAATAGAGTGTCCAGGGAGAAGGATTAGTTACTCAAAGTAGTAACTGAGTATACTACCACTAGTGTGGTAAGTTAGGTTATATTCATAGCCAGTGTCCCAACCACCCATGGAGTGTCGAGCCTATAGTAGGATGGGTCACTCACAGAGGTATTGTAGAAACCCTCGACTGATAGGTAATGACGAAGGAACCAGACATGGTTAGAGTACAAGAAGGGGGTATTTTACCCCATATCAATTAGATATTTGTATTTCTTCTGGCTATGGTGGTCGAGGCGGTGGACTTGGCACTTTATACAAAAAGTGTCCGTATTAGTAGAGTGGTGTAGCTCAGGGGAATTATACTGCAACATAGGGTAGATAGGAAGGATATTTGAATTCATTCCAACCTATACTTGGGGATATAAAGTCCATACCATCGATAGCCAGACTAGTTCATCAACAACTAGGGGATCACACCAACCAGGTTTCAAGTCTTTTATTAGATGATGGGGGTGTGAAGAATGATGTATTTCCACCCATAGTGTATTGGTTTTAGGATGCATTTCCTGAGGACTTCTCAGGGATGCCACCTCAGAAGTATTTTGAGTTTAAAATTGAGCTCATTCTTGGAGCTAAACCAGTTTCTATTCCAATTTATAGGATAAAACCAACTGATCTTCATGAGATTAAGACTCAACTAGAAGAATTTATGGATAAGGGATTTATAAATCCAAGTAATTGGCCTCATGGTTATCCATTTTTTTATAAGAAGACTGATGGGATGTTTTATTTATGTGTTGATTACCAGAAATTGAACTAGATGATAGTGAATAACCACTATCATATTCCACATATTGATGATATATTTCACTAGTAGATAGAATCTTGTGTATTCTCCAAGATTTAATTGAGGTTGGGGTATCATAAGTTGATATTTATACCTTCTAATATATCATGTACTACTTTCAGAAGTAGGCATGGCCTATATGAGTTCTTTATGATGCTGTTTGGGATAAAAAACACTCCTGATGTGTTTATGGATTTGATGAACTGAATATTCCACCCGTACCTATATCAGTTTGTGGTTGTTTTTTCCCGAAGAAATATTGGTGTACTTCAAGACTCATGAAGATCATGCCCAACATATTGACGTCATCCTGAGTAAAATGAGAGAGATTTTCTATACAAAAATCTATATAAGTGTCAATTGTAGATTGATAGGGTACATTTCTTAGGTCACATCATCTATAAGGAAGGTGTGTTAGTGGACCCATAGAAAGTTCAAGTAGTTGTTTCTTGGGAGAAACCCAAGAATGTTTTTGATATCTGTAGATTTTTATGTTTAACAGGCTATTATCATAGGTTTATCCATGACTTTTCCCATCTCACAACACCGCTTCTAGGATTGAACAAGAAGAAGATCAAGTTTTAATGGTCTTGATCATGTGAGAATGATTTTAGGATTTGAATAATCTTTTGACTACTATGCCAATTTTCATCCTACCCGGTCTAGGTGAGGAATATACTATATTTTGTGATGCGGTTGGGATCATAATTGAAGTTTTATTGATATAGGGAGATTTAGTTGTGGTGTATGGGCCATGGCAGTTGAGGCCACATGAATGAAATTAACCTACACGTAATCTCGATTTGACTATGGTGGTTTATGGATTGAAGTTTTAGCGACATTATCTATTTGGTGAAAAATTTACTATTTATACTGACCAAAAAAGTTTACAGAATATCTTTTCACAGTGAAATTTGAATCTCCAACAGTGGATATGGGTTGACTATATGTAGTATTTTGATTTTGAGATAGCATATATGCTCGATAAGGGAAACATAGTTGTTGAAACTTTGAGTAGAAAGACATATACTCAGAACGTTTTGGAGTCTAGTTGTGAGTAGAAGACGATGACCTTGTTGAATGAGATGCATATTGAGGTTCAAGAGGGCTATGATTAGATGAACCATATATCTTTATCAGTCAATTCCACACTTTTGAGCTGGATCAGGGAGAGGTAGTATGAGGGTCTAGAGTGTTTGTCCTTGATGGGAAACCTTAAAGGTGGGGGGTCACCTTTCGATTGGACTACAGATGAGGATGAGATAATCTATGTCTATAATCATATTGTCGTTCCTATGAGTATGCATGAGGAGCTGATGTGTGAGTTTAATTCCTCAAAGTGGGATGTGCATCCTAGTTTGACCAAAATGTATCATGACCTATGCATACTATATTGGTGGTTGAGCATAAAAATAAATATTGTAGGTTTTGTGACACAACACTACACCTATCAGCATGTGAAGTCCGAGCATCAATGACCTAGTGGTTTATTACAACCATTTCCCATTTCAGAATTTAAGTGGGATGAAACTACCAATGACTTCACGGTGGTTCTTCTAATCATCCCTTGTAATAATGACATTATATGGGTGATTGCGGACTGATTAACTAAATTAGACCATTTCTTACCTATCTGGGAGACTTTCAAAGCCGATCATTGAGGGATATGTATGTTTGAGAGATAGTCCATTTGCATGGGGCATAATAGAGTATTGTTTTAGATTGTAATTCATGATTTAATTAATTCTTCTACCAAGGATTACAGAAGGAATTGGGTACCCAGGTATTTATGAGTATGGATTTCCACTCGCAGACAGATGAACAATCAGAATGTACTATTCAGGTGCTAAAGGACATGCTGTGAGCACGATTCCTAGAATTTGGTGGGTCTTGGGAGAAGCACTTAGTGCTCGTTGAGTTCAACTATAATAAAAGTTATCATGAGATTATTTATATGACACCATATGATTCACTTTATATTAGTCCATGAATATCACCTCTATACTGTATGGAGGTAGGTGATTCGGAGTTGTTGGGACCGAGTCACATGCAGGAGACATCAGATCAGGTCCATTGATTTGGAAACGTATGGCTAAAAAATTAGAGTAGGAAGAATTCATATATTGATAAACATCATAAATACCTTGAGTTTAAAGTGGGTGATCATGTATTACTTTGGGTTTCATTGATATTGGGTCACCATAGTATTCAAAGGTAGGGAAAGTTGGCTCCCAAGTTTATTGGACCTTTTGAGATTTTGGAGAGAATCGGGCCGTTAGCATACTGATTGGATAATTATTGAGGTATAGTTCTATGCATGATATTTTTAACATGTCACATCTTTGGAAATATCACCCCGACCCTTCTCATCTGATTGATATTGATGATGTTGAGATTGAGGCTGATGCATCCTTTGAGGAGCATATGATTCATGTTATGGATCGCAGTGAGAAAGTGATTCATGGAAAGACCATTCCAATAATCCAAGTGTGTATCAACATGACCATGTTTAAGAAGAAACATGAGAGAGGGAAGCATATGTGTGAGATTAGTGGCCCAAACTTTTTTACTTCAGAAGATTAAAGATGCATGGGAGTACAACTCAATAGTGAGCTATTATATGTGGGGAGATTATAAGATCTTGACCTTTCTAGAGATTATTCATGCTCGATTTCTGGTACTATTTCACCCTTTTTGGTTATACCTTGGTTCGGTTTTTATTTAGGGCTGTTTCGGGTGAAATTGGAGAAATTTGGAAGCCCATGGGGATTTGCACAATTGGCGCATAGTTAGGGAAAACCATGAGGGTTTCCCCTAGAAACCATGTTTCAATTTTTGGATCCACAGGAGGTAGTGCACGGTTATGAAAAACTGTGTAGCCTCCCTCCCCAAACCATGCACCCTCAAACATAGGTTATTTGAACAGTGGGTGCATAGTTTGTTAAACTAAGTGCCACTTAGGAGAAACCATGAACCCCTTGAGTAGTGGTGTATGGTTAAGTCATATGTTTTGGAAAACCATGCATCTCCTCCTAGGAAATCATGCATATGGAATTTAAACCCCCAATTGTTTTTACAAAAATTCCAAAACCCCTCGGTTTTTACCCCAAATTATTTCGACTCAACCTAACCCTATTTCCTTCAATTTTGGAGGCTCTTAGGAGGATTAAAAGTCTCCTCAAACCCCTTTATTGGTGAATTGAATATCCTGTTGAAGGATCAAATCCTCCTTAGTAAGTGATTTCTTTCTTATTTGGTTTCCTCTCTCTCACTTCTCTCTTTCTAGATGAAGATGGATGATTTTTACTCCATTAGTGATGGTTTACATCTAGGTTTTGATGGTTTTGTTTTGTTAGATATTGGTCCTAGGTTTTTATCCTATATCTCTTTTGTCATTGTGAAATTGACCGCTCAACATCAAATTGAGGGTTTTCGGTTTGGAAAACGTTCATCAATGATCTTGAGATAGGTGGTATAATTATCAATCCCCATATTCTTTATTATAATTGGGTTCATTAGTTTTTGGAATTGTAATTTCCACATTGGAAAATTACATTTTAAATTGATTTACTTGATATTGTGAAACCCTTCACGGATCCTGTTGGACCCGTTAATGATTTTGATACCGAAATTGATGGAAACCCATGAGGTGTGCTGATATAATTGAAATGATGATTTATGAATTGTTGATAAATGGGATTTTGAATATGGTTGATAAATGAAATTATGAATTTTGTTGAATACTAGGTTATAGAAATGGTTGATAAATGGGTTATGAATGTAAAACCATGATATGTGATATTTTCCGTTGAGTTGTGGGATAGGGAATGATTATCCAAATACCCATGGTCTTCCAAACTACTAATCTAGGCCCCCAAGATATATATATTTATTTTTAGGTGATCACTGAGTTGTGGTACTAAGATTGCCACTCCAAATACCCATGGGGTTCCAGACTACTTATCTAGGCCCCCAATGTATTTATATGAGTTGGAAATTAAATTATTAATGAAATACCCTGAAATAATAAAATGTGATATTTCTTTGGTGTATGGTTCAGACTCTGTCATGGTCCGAAGGAGGTATTATTAGTTTGGGTGTCACCATGAACTCAGGGGCCTATGCAGTTGATTAAATAATAATTAAATGTGAAGCCTATTTAGTTTTTTTATTTGTAATTTATTATTTATACAACTGCATACACTTTTATAGATTGGATATTATTTAGATGTCTTTTTTGGTTTCTTAATGAGTTGTACTCACACCCTAATTAGGCCGCCTAATCGATACCCGAATAGACTTCATGTTTGTAGGACAAGATAATGGAAATAGACCTATGTTAGATGGATGAGTTGATATTTGGGATGGAGCATGGATGAGAGAACTAGACATGAAGTTGGAACCCACATGGGAGTTGTCAGTGTGTCTTTATTTTTAGGTATTTCATTTTACCCTTAACACTAATATGAAAATTCATATTTACCGCTTGGGTTTTGGTTATTATTTTTCCCTATTTTGGATTCATCATGTAATGTTGGATGATTATTGATTGTGGTAATATCCTGTTTATTATTTATTATCATTTGGATATTGTTTATTGATTTAAATTTTTGTTCTACTTTAATAAATGGGGTATAATATCCCCATGTTACATATTAGACTCTTGATTCTAGTTGATATCCTCTGAAATATGGGGAAACATGCTTGAGGTCATGTAACTAACTGGATCAGGGCACCAAAATCTAGAACCCGGTCCAAGACGTTACATGATTTTTTAATAAAAGTGAGTTGATAAAAGGAGTTCAGTTAAAATAGAGGAATTGATATTCATAAAGGTGGATTTCAGTAAGGAAGGGTAAAAAGATGAACTTTAAGTATTTTATGTTCTAAACACTAAAAATCAAAAGTGGTTAATTATCCTGTTAGTGACCAAAACCATTGAAGTGTCATATGTTAATTCAACTGAGGATGAACCTTTCATTAGGATGTCGTAATCATTTTAAAGTGGTCCCAATGTAGATAGGGTATTTTATGTTAGAGGAGACCACAATGAGGGGATTTGGATAATCGATAGAGGGGTCAAATACCTTCAACCTTAAAAAAAGAGATCTCAATAATCATGTTATATTTTTTTTGTAAAATACATTGCATTACCTCATATTATTATCTGTTCATTTTTATAGTTATGTAATGTAAATTAAATGTTCAACCAATTATATAGATAATGACTTATACATATACCTATGTTCCCAATCCTGAGGAACAATAGGTTTCTCAACATGTTGATGCTCCCAATGTAGAGGAACAATAAGATTCTTCACATGTTGATGCTATCAATCTAGTGGAACAACATATTGACAATGTTAAAGTTAAGAAAATGGTAGATGGTGAATATACTATTTCCCAAAAAAAAAACAGGATTTTTTTAGTATGATAGTGTTAAGAAAAATTATTAAGGTGAGAGACAAAGAAATCAAATTCAATTTTGGATAGAATGCACATGGCCAACCTGTTAACCCCAACAAGGCTATGTTCAGTAGTTACATTGGTCTCACCACTCAATTTCATGTGCCGATTGATGTAGATTCCTAGACCAATGTTATTAACATGGTTAATGCACTAATTTAAGAAGATATTAGGGTAACATTATGATATACTTTATTTTACTAAAATAATAATAATGAAATGTTTATTTACTCTTCATTATCCCTTATAGAGTGAATTTATATTAAATAAATACCGAATGAAATTTGTATTAATTCTTGTTAGAAAGGCTCAAAGATTCTTTTAGAAAATTCTTAATAAGTATCATCTGAGAGATAATTAAGAAAAAATAAGCCACACCCACCATAGATGTATGCACACCTGATAAACCAACAAACATGGAATGTGTTTATTGATCTTTATGAGTAGACAAATTTTCAAGAACATTTTGATTGGTAATACATTACTTGAAAATACATGTATCAATCACTTTGATTAATAATTGTTAATATATGAAACAAAAATCAAGTTTTGAAAATAAGAATCATGAAAAAAATAACATACCCCTACTATAAAGAAAGGATGGAGTAAATATCACTTGAAAAAAGGAATTTATTTTAAATATACAGTAATAATTTTATGTGACATGAAACAAAAAAATAATTATGTTCCTTTGTTTATATACTTATTGATGATTAGAAATTCAAATCCACTTCCATCCCATGTCATGTGTTATTTAAGGATGCTTATATAAATAAATATGGGATACTAATAGATGAAAACACATAAAAAGTGTGGGAAGAATGTGTAAGTATGACATAATAATTTTTTTCCTTAAATCGATATTACATAACAATTGTAACAATCCCAAACCCAGTATCCCATAGCCAGTGGTTATTTTATTAAAATGGAATATATACAAAAGATCACATCACCAAGGATTGATCAGTCTAGTAGTCTTGAATAACTGTTTCCTAGAAACTTATTCTAATATTTCATCTTCATAACCTAGGGAAGGAAAAAAATAAAAGTATGATCTCAAATTCTTAGTAATGGTTACATGAATCAATAAAAATTGAAGCAAAGTCAATAAGGCATGAGCATTATGTCAAGGTAAATAATTGAAAAAAACATAACATTAATAAAAAGAGAATGAAAATGCATTTATATATTTTTTCATAGTGAAAATCTCATGTAAATTAATAAGTGAATACTAAATGAAGAAAATAATTAATCATTAGACATCATGTACCTGAACCAATATACCGTCAAGACGGTTTAAGTTTGTGGGTAGAAACCTGTCTGATTTTTCTTGGAAACAAACACAAAGGATTTTTCATCAAATGTTTTGTCTCATAATACCTATAAATGCATAGAGGTACTATCTATAACCAAGCCCCACCCATCACTGCAAGTCCAAAGCATTATTTATACATAGATTTAATTCATGAACAATATGACTTATCAAAATATCTATATTGAGTAGAAAATACATATTTATCAATATTTACCCAGTTAAAACAATATTAAAATAAAAAAACATATATAAAATTGGTATAAATATAATAAAATAATCATATCCATGATATAAGAAATATGGATATTTAATTAAATCTTCAATGAGGGATGATCCTAAATAAAAGGGATGTATACATACAACACACATAAAAAATAAGTGGTGAATAAGACATAACCAAAAGAAAATATCATAATGGTGTCATTCATAAGGTAAAATAGGCATAGATCATGAAAAATTATTTCCAATTTAAGTGAAAACATATACAAATAGTATTTAATAAACTTTAGAAATGAGCCACTTTAGTGTGGTTTAAGGGAAAATATTAAAGAGACTTTAAAACAGACAAAGGCATAATTGTTTTCATAAAACCAGAAATTAATTTAAATAGTTTTTCATTATAAAAATAGTTTTTTAGAGAAATATTAGTGCCTTAAAACATATTATGGAGTGTACTTGAAAATGGGTAAAAAATTGGGATGTTCCCTTTAATCAGGCTTTCTTATCAGGATAAATTGAGAAGGGAAACTTATAAAACATGTATTTACCCATAAAAGAAAGAATTTTTGAGCTAGGTATATATTTTTGTAACATAAAAATATAATTTAGTAGAAGTAAATAATAATAATTAATAATTAAATTGGGGTAAAGAGAGAGAAAGTGTAACCCGAAAGAAAAATGGGGTTTTATAGAGAATCCCTCACCTTATGCCTAAAAGTGTTCTACACTTGAAATTAATACCCTGGATAATAAAAATAGATTCATTAATAATTTAATTCAAAACTTATTAAACATATATTTTATTTTTTATAATTTTATTATGTTCATTTATGGCCTTTTTTATGAGTTATAAGATTCAATTTCATCGTTCGGGTGTGTTCATTTCCTTGGTTTTCATGATTGGCTCACTTGTATACATGTATAAAAGATCAAGTAAAAAGGGAATATTTATCCATAATTGAAATGATATTTTATTAAAGAAATTATAGAATATTAAATGGTTTTATATATCACTTTTTTTTCCAGATATGAGGATGATTCATTAGATAAAATGTTAATGATAACCGTTTAGATTATTTTAGCATTTTTTCGATCACCATGAACTAGTTTTGTTTTATTAATTAATATTATGTATATATCCTAGTTATAGAACACTAAATAAGTTTAAATATAAATTTAAAATATTTTTAACCATTATAATTTTTTTATTACTATCCTTGTAAAAAATGAAAACGCATCATCTATGATGGCAGTAAATCGATACATCACGAATGATGTTTTCATTTTCAGAATAAAAGGGAGAGGAGAAGGGGTTTGATGATGGATATTTCATTAACATAATAAAATTTAAGTATATATAATATAATGGAATTATCATGAATGTTTTTATAGAGGAGATAAGAAGAGGATAAGAAAAAAACTAAAACAAATTAAATGAGAACGAAATAGGATTTTACCTCTTGAATTCTTCTCCTTGAGAACCTCCTTAGGGTAAATGGGTTTGGTCTTTTGTTGAGAAAAAATGATCCTAGAATTTATAGAGATACTTGGAAAGAATATTGGGTAGAAATTTTACATTATTTAAGTCTTAGAAGGTGTGAGGGGAAGAGGTGGTGAGGGGTGGTATTTATAGTGGAGGAGAGGGATGTTTTTTATTATTATTTTATTCATTAGTTAAAAACTTTTTAGCTCAAGACTATCATTAGTGTTGATTCCTATGACTAAATACAGTAAAATTATTAGGGAATTTATAACCAATGGTTTATTATGTCATCCATACATCATCCATGACTCAATAATTCATGTATTTGTTAAATACTGTAAATTACCGTATTTCACTATTCACCAAAATTTCAACTATTTTAAAAAAATACCAAAATTTTACCCAAACAATTTTTTGATGTGTAGAATTAAAAAATGGACTCAATTTTATAAATATAATTTTTTAAATATGAGAAATTTAATTTTAAATTAAAATCATTATTTATTCAAAAAATACCGATTTTAATATTATAACCAATTTTATGACACTTTGAAAAATTAATTAATGTCTCATAAAATTATCTTATAATAACAAGAAATAAAAATAATAATTTATGAATATTTTTTATGAAAAAAAAAATTCTTTTAAATTATTTTATTAATTATAAAATTTTAAATAAATATTTACTTTTCACAAAAAAACCAACACTTAATTTATCATTTTTAATACATTTATTTAATTATTTTATGATATAAATATATCATATTATAATTTATGAGATACCTAAATTTTATTTATAATTCTAGTTAAGTTTTTTATTCTAATATTCACATTAATATTCCTAACGGTTATATCACTGATCCAACAGTCATGTTAATATTTAATAGTATATCATTGGTTGTTTGTGAAACGTAAACTATCGAATAAATTGAATTTATTTAAGAAGATACATACAATAAAATATTGGTGTGTTATATTCTTACCTCCTTTATAATTTATTTCCTAAAATATTTTCATGAATATTTCCTTTTAAATAGATGTGGGTGGTTCTTATTCATAACATCCTCAAGTTCCCATGTTGCTTCTTCCATTTTATGGTTTCTCCAAAGAACATTTACCAGTCGAGTCATCCGATTTCTTAGTACTCTCTCTCTAGTGTCAACAATATCAATAGGCTCTTCGTAGTAAGAAAAATAATGTTCCAGTTCAATTTCTTCATAGGTGAGTACATGCGTTGGGTATAACATGTACTTATTTAACAATGATATGTGGAGCACATCATGAACTTTGGAGAGACTTGGTGACATTTATAATCGGTAAGATACAGTTCCAATTTTTTCTAGAATTTCAAATGGTCTGATGTACCTGGGGCTCGGTTTCCCTTTCTTACTGAACCTTATGACACCCATCTATGGAGATACTTTTAGAAAGACATGATATCCCACTTGAAATTCCAAATCCTTTATCCGGTTGTCAGCATAAATATTTTGGCTACTTTGAGATGCATTAATATGAGACTGAATTGTCTTTACCTTTGTTTTTCTATCATCAATAAGTTCTGGGCCTATAAGTTTCATCTCAAAAAATTCATCCCAACAAGTTGGAGTATGAAATCTCTTTCCATATAATGCTTCATATGTCTCCATTTTAATACTAGAATGGAAACTATTATTGTAGGAAAACTCTACCATAGGTAAATGATGATCCCACACACCTTGAAATTAAAGTGATAATGATCTCAACATGTCTTTTTAAATTTGAATAGTCCTTTTAGACTATCCATTGATTTGATGGTGATAAACAGTACTCAAATAAAGGAAAATATCCAAATCCTTCTAAAGGATCTTCAAAATTTTGATGTAAAACTGGGATCTCAATTAGACACAATCGATAGAGGCGCACCATAAAGTCTTACAAATTCATTAATATAGAGTATTTATAGGTGCTTAAGAGTCAAATATTCTCTTATAGAAAAAATGTTCTGATTTTTTTAAGGCGATAAACAATAACCCATATCGTATCATTATTTATAGGGGTCTTTGGTAATCCATTGATGAAGTTTATAGAAATTTCATACCACTTTCGCATAGGAACAACTAGAGGTTACATGAATCCTCTCGGATGATATCTCTCATCCTCCACTTATTAATAGACTAGGCATCTTGAAACATAGTCATCAATTTCACACTTTATATTATCCCATTGAAAATGTTTATTTAGATATCTGTACATCTTGGTACTACTTGGGTGTATAATTTTTTTTATATATGAGTATCATATAATAGTTCCTTTTTTAGCTCTAGTATTGATGGAACACATAAACTCTTTACAAATTTCAGAATTACATCCTCATACATGAAGTCTTCCGATCTTATATCCTTATTAATTTTATTTTGAAATATCTCATCATCATTTTGGGAACTTTTTATCATCACCAATAAATATGGTTTAGTAATAATTTGAAAAAGTAGTGATGTTTCACCTTCCTTAAAAATTACCATATACATATTTACTAAATCCATTAATAGAGGATCTTTCTCAATACTCATTTGGGTTAAAATTCCATGATATTTCCTACTTAATGCATCTTTCACCTTATTTTCTTTTCCTGAGTGGTAGTGTATTGAGAAATAATAATCTTTGAGTAACTCGATCTATCATATTTTCCTCATGTTGAGTTATTTTTGTGTAAATATGTATTTAAAATTCTTTTGATCCATACATATCTCACATATTTTACTATAGAGATAACATCTCAATATATTCAGAGGAAATATTATGAATTCTAACTCAAGATCATTATTTGGATAAATTTGTTCATGAATCTTCAACTGTCTTGATTCATATGCAATAACTTTATCATTTTTCATAGGGATACAACCCGGTCCTTTCTTCGATGCATAACTGTATATCATAAACCCATCATTTCCTAATGGTAGAGTCACAATCAGATCATTGAATAATATTTTATTCAATTCTTAAAAACATTCTGCACATTATTTTTTCTATTCAAACTTAACCCCTTTATGTATTATCATGGTTAATGGGTTAGCCAATCGGGAAAAATTATGATTAAAACGCCGATAGTAACCTAATAAACCAATGAAACTATGTACCTTAGTTATGTTGGGGTAGAAAATTCTTGGATTGCATTTTTCTTTATAGGATCAAATGATATTCCATCCTTAGATACAATATATCCAAGAAAATAAATTTCCTGAATCCAAAATTCACATTTTCTAAATTTTCCATATAACTATTTCCTTATGAGGGTATTAATAATGATCCGTAAGTGATTATCATGGTATAAATAGCTTTTAGAATACAAAAAAATATCATCAATGAATACTAAAAAAATATTCAGGATATTCCTTGAATACTCTGTTCATTAGATCCATGAAAAAAAGTGTGGATTAGTCAATCCAAATGGCATCACTATAAAATCATAATGTACATACCTCATCCGAAAATCTATCTTCAGAATATCTTTCTTATTTACTTGCAATTAATGATACTCATAATGAATTTCAATCTTTGAAAAATATTGAGCTCCATGAATTTGATCAAATAAATCATCAATGAGAGGCATAAGATGATTTTTCTTTATTGTAATATCATTGATTTCTCTATAGTCAATGCATAGCCTCAATGATAAATCTTTCTTATTAAGAAAGAGAACATGGGCTCCCCATGGAGAAACACTAGGATTAATAAATTCCTTATTACTCAACTCATCTAGTTGTTTATTCAGATCCACTAATTCTAAAGTTTCCATTCTATAAGAAGTCACTACTACAAATATGGCTTTTATCAGCGCTAGAAAAGTGCATTAACAGTGCTAATAAAATCACTATTAATCGAGGTGAAGATAAATGGGGGGTCTCTTTTATCAGTGCTCAGAAAAGCACTGATAAAGACCCCTTTTATCAGTACTAAAAAAAGTGATGATAAAAGACCCCTTTTATCAGCACTAAAAAAAGCGCTGATAAAAGTAAAAAAAATAAAAAAATAAAAAATAATTTATATTCAGGGGGGAGCTTTTAACAACGCTTGACCCCCCCCCCCTTTATCACTGCTAGGCAGCCCCTCCCTCTCTCGCGTGCTGCCCTTGCCCGCGCGTCCCACACATGCACGCACACTTCCTTGCTTCCACCCAAACTCGAACCCACGACCTCCCCCTTGCGCACCTGAACCTTTAATACTAATCCATTTATTTTTTTCTTCTATTTAATGATACATCTATTTATTTATATATAAATTGTTATATTTATTCATATATTAATATATATTCATATTAATATAAATATATTTAGTTATATTAATACATAGATGTTTAATCATATATTAGTATATATATTCATTCGTATATTAATATATTTTTATATCTATTTATATATATATTTTTAGTCACAATTTTTTATCCGTATATTTATTTGAATATTAATATATATTTATAAGATTAGTTTTAAATACATTTATAAAATATGTTTTTTATGTGTGTTTATAAATAAATAAATAAATACATACATACATATATACAACACACACATATACACACACACACACACATATATATATTTACGAATAAATACATATATATATATATATATATATGTATTTGAAAATCAATATAATGTTAAAACGACCATAACTTCTAATATAGAAGCCCGTTTCAACTCCACAACCAGTCAAATCGAAGAAAATGAAACAATATTTGATATGATATGTGGTACAGGCCTAATGGAAATCCGGATCAGAAGTTATACATGTTTGAATGTTAACAAATCAGGGTATCCCGACTATAAACTCAGTTTTGGAGGCTTTATGGGCCTTTTTTGGACCCAAAAAATGTGACATAAGCTTCTTTTATATCACAAGCGCGTAGAGCTTGTCGCAGGCTTTGATTTGATATGCTGTAGAGCTCAAACAAACACCTGGATCAAAAGTTATGGTTGTTTGAAGTTTGAGTTACATTTTCAACTTATTTTAGATATTTTATTAATTGTTTTGATTTTTTGTGTCCTCAAATTGTTATTAAATGATTTTTAATCAATAATAATTAGAAAATTATTAATTAATTATATTTTTTTAAATATTTAAAATCCATTTTCACAAAATTTCTTATATATTAAATGTTAAAGTCTATTTATACGTATATTTAAAAAATATGTATTATATTTATATCAATATAAATATACTTATATAACAATATATTATTTTTCATGAAAAATTATTTTTCTTGAAACATAAAATTTATCAGCGCTAGGAAAAAGCGCTGATAAATCACCCTTTATCAGCGCTAATAAAAAAATCACAGATAAAGGGGTCCCCTTTAATAGCACTAAAAAAGCGCTGATAAAGGGGGGGGGGGCTTTATCAGCGCTAAAAAAGCACTGATAAAGGGTCACTTTTAACATCACTTTTTTTAGCGCTGTTAAAGGCCCCCCTTTATTAGCACTTTTTTTAGCGCTGATAAAATCCCCCTTTATCTGCGCTTTTTTTAGCACTGATAAAAGGGTAGAGCTTCCCTTTCCTGTTTTTGTAGTAGTGAGTCTTTGATACTGGTATTACATCAAGGATTAAATCAATTGTAAACTCAAATTCAAGCTCCTAGGGGTGTCTAGATAATTCCTTAAGAAATAAATTAATTAATTATTATACAATTGGTACATCCTCAATTTTAATACGAATTTCCTAATCCCTATATGTTGTTTTATCTTCCTCCCCATGAATTTCATTCCATAAATCTACTGGGGGTGGATCTAGATAAGAACCAGATGATGATGTTTCTACTCTAAAGATATGGGATTTTACATCTTTCTCACAAATAATAATTTCCTTCTTTCAATAAATTATCACATCATATTTTGAAATCCAATACATACCAAGAATTATATCAAATTTTACCATAGGTATGATGATAAGGTTAGAAAATTATGCACGTTTATATACCATAACAGGGACTTCCTGACATATTTTTGTTACAATGAATCTTCCCTAATGGGGTTTGATCAACAAATCCTTTATTAAATCAAAAGGTAAATGTCTAATTTTATTGGAAAATTGGGTATATATAAAAGAGTGCAATGATACAGAATCAAATAAAGCATTGGATAAATTTAAATATAGGATTACCATACCTGCCACCACATCATTGGGTACTTCTACTCCAACTGTGGTGATCACATAAGTTTAACTATCTCCCCTTTTCCTCTTCTATGGTATATTCCTTAAATGATTGGGATAATGATTTAAATAACGACCCATTACATTATAGTTGAATCATTAAACATCATTTAATTTTTTCTTCCCCTTTCATTCATTAGCTCGATGACCCTTTTCTCTAAACTTAAAACAAACTCCCATTCCTTTCAATCATTTCCAAGGATTATTCTTTTCACAATTTTCACAAAATGGTAATTTATTCATTCCCCTATTATTCTTTTATGCCTCACCTTTTACATGGTTATCAAAATACCTATTATTCTATTGATTTACCATGAATATATAGGATCTAGAAAATTCCTTCTCCACATTTATGGCACTTAATACTATTTCATCATATGATGAAAATGTTTGACAAGGCAGTGCCATTCAATGAATTTTCTTAAGACCTTCAAATAAATTACCAATCTTGTATTCTGAGTCATGAATGTAATCTATAAATTACCTGGCTAGTCTTGGGAAGGTATCCACATATTCTACAACACTCTCTTCTTCCCTTTGCTTTAAGCTAAAAATGTTTCTCTTAGTTTCAGTTCATTTCTCACGAGGTAAATATCTGTCAAAGAATGTTTCTTTAAAAGTTCTCTATTCCATGTATTATATTTCATCTCCCCCCTTAGTATTCTAGATCAACAACCACCATTGATCTGTAACTCCCTTGAGATAATATACTGCAAGTACTACCTTTTCATTTTTATTATATCCGAATGATCAAAATATCTTTTCAAGGGACTTTATCCACTACTCATCTACCACTGGATTATTATTACCACTAAAATATGGGGGATTATTCCATATTAAATGATCCAATATAGGTGTAGTATGGTTATTTTTCATAAAATGAGTAAGCTATCCTAATATGGTCATGATTTTCTTAGCTCCAACACTAATTGTGTTGACTTGCTCAGTGGAGAAATACCTATATTATCTGTGGGTATTGATTCCCTTTCTTCTATTAGGTTATATCACTAAATAATAGAACACACTGAGTTATCTCATAATCATCATGAGTATTGATCCAAAAAACCATTATAAGGAATTATTATAGTTCTCATGATTACTTAACATTTAGTTCCCAAGGTTTCTGTAAAGACCCGGAAATTTCAATGAATTTTTTTTCTTAATTTCTTTGGAATTTTACGAGTATGCGGTTTCTGATGGCGTCTGATTCTGAGGTCCGGTGTGCTCGGAATCAATTTCAGAAGTTTATCTTGGGTACGTTCAGTGAACGAATGAGTGAGTTTTTATAACTTTTGAACCGGGGATCAGAATTGAAATCTGAGGGCACCGATGAACTCGCAGTGCTGGTAATTTCTTAAGAAGGCCCTTTCTGGAGTTGCGTTTGCTCGGGAGGAGTTGTTAAAAAAAAGAGTGAGGAATAAAAATATAATTGTTTACAATTTTATTTTTATTTCTTGCTAAATGATTTAAGTGTTGTTTCACAAAACTTTTTCCCTCTCTTATATGGTTTAAATCCTAGGTGTGGGAGTTAGAGTGGGACCCGTTGGGTTGCTAACTTCCCTTGGGAGAATAAAGGAGAGGTGGGGCCCACACGAGCCCCACCCCTTCACTTTTTCCATAACTCCTCACCTCCCTCTTTAATTTTGTAAACTCATCTTAAATTGAGTAACCTTCCACTTCCTATCTCTCTCCCTCTTAACTCTCTCCAACACATACCTTAATTAATTAATTGAACCTATTAAATTAATTAACTAAGTGTTTGAATTTTGAAAAATTGAAATTACTTGTGTTAATAAAATAATATCATGAACCTATTATTTGACTTTGACACATTTTGTGTTGGGAGAAAAGGGAAATAGATCTTGTGTAAAAGAAGGAGAAAGTTCCTCTTGGGTGGAAGAACATCATCCTCTCCGTGAAGAACGGTTCTTCTCCGATGAAGAACATCGACCCCTCAACATAGAATGACTCGGCGATCACGTTTCTTCATCCTCTTCTTCCTCCACGGCAAGGGAGGAGACACCAAAGTGGGGAAATCACCAACAACGACTCACCTTATATTCTTCCTTCGCAAAAAGAGAGGAGAAGACACTTCCTTGGGTGCACACCGATGGCGACGGAAGCGACGAACGCCAGCGACCGTCGTCATCTTCATCTCTTCCCTTGGGACGACGACGACAAGCCAACGTCCACCCTCTTGCGATATCGTCAACAAACAACGTACGACACGAAGTAGGGGGTTTTCTTATTTTGTGTTTATGTGAATTATACCCTCGTCAATGATTAAAAGCATGTGTTTAAATGTTTGCCTATTGATAACACCTAACGTGGAGGGCGCGGGTCGAACAAACACGGCCCGACAACCCTCCACAGATTGTTGTTGGTGTGGGAATCGACGGGTGATGACGGAACGGGCTGAAAAGACAATTTTAGGTCTTCTTAGTAAAGTATGGGACCCGAGATGAACACTGGCGAAGACGGAGGGCGAAATGGACCACCGGAGCGCGTCCGGTGGTCCGCGGGAAGCGGCGGCGACGCCGCACCGCCGGAGGAGACCGCCACGGCTGAGCCGCGGCGGACTGAAACGGCTAAACCGTTCTGGGTTTAGGGGGATGCGCGACTTAATTTCCACACTTTTTCGGTCAACTGGGGGGGACAACACCCCCCCCTCCGCTCTTCGCTGGCCACGCGGGCCGCGCCCGTGCCAGGCCAACCGGCTGCGCCAGCCGGACCGGCCTCTCCAGGCCGGACCGCCCGTACCGGGCCGGGCCGCCCGTGCTGGGCCAGACCCTCGCGTTGGGCCGGGCCACGCCACTCCCTAATGGTACGGACCCAGACACGGGTCGGTTCGACCCGGTTCGGGCCGACCCAGGGGGTATCGTGCCGGGTCGGACCGGGCCCGAACCCCCTATTTTCAGACAGTTTCGTTTAAACACCCATAACATAAGCTACAGACTTCCGAACGATGCACCTTCAGTTGTGATTAGATCCTTAGATTGAGACGGTCGTTTTGATATATTACACTCAAGTTTTCAAAGAACTTTGGGTACGGCCGGGTTGGTTCGAACCCGAAACCAACCGGGCCCGTGGAGCGGAAACGCTTATAATTTGAGCTCCGGACGTCCGATTGACGTGCCGTCGACTTTGTTGGATTCCTCTTGATTGGAAGGAACTTTTGGAATACTTCACCTGAGGTTTGGACGTAGTTGGAGTAAGGCTGGGTTGGATTGTACCCGAAATCCAACCGGGCCCCTGGAATGGAAAAGCCGATAACTTTCAGACCGGACGACCGTTTGACAAACTGTCAGCGGCGTTGATAATCACGTTGAGAAACAGTCCCTATGAGTATACCCTATGAGAGTTCTAGGTACAGTTGAGATGCAGCAGGGTTGGTTCGTACACGAAACCAACCGGGCCCCTAGGACGAAAAGGCTAATAACTCACAGACCGGGCGTCCGATTGATGCGCCGTCTGTTGCGTTGAGACCCCTATGACGAGGCGGTCTTTTGAGATAATTCTTTGTTGGACTTTGTGACACTTGGAGTATCGGCCTGTAGCTCGTGGAGTGGACCCTCCCAGAGACGATCGTACGGAGTACGGAGACCGTGTAGCCGGCTGAGACCTGACAACTGCTTGACCGACTCGACTTGGAGTGAGTCGACTAGCCCAGTGGACGGAGCACTACTGTGTTTGGGTGCAGACCCATGGAGGATAGAGAACTTCTGTGTTTGGGTGAAGACTCGTGGTACTTAACAGAAGGAGTACCTCTGTAGGCTATTAGAGGGGGGGGTGCACTACTGTGTTTGGGTGGCAGACCCCGACGGGAAGCACTACTATGTTTGGGTGGCTGACCCGTAGTACTCGACAGGAGGAGTACCTCAGCAGTCTTAGGTTAGTGAGCAGTACCTCGGAGACGTGACATGATCACTGTACTCGTCAGAGACGGAGCTCTTCAGCAGTTACGGTTTCGATAATGAAAATCCTGGTTTGAGCTGAGTCTATAACCTTTGTGTTTACCTCATGATTGAGAGGAGTCACTTGATAACTTAGGTATATGTATGGGCATATACCTAGGTAGTGGTTATCCATTGATTTCATAACCTTCATGTTTCCTCATGATTGAGATGGGTTACTTGATAACTTAGTTATAAGTATGGTCTTATACCTAAGTAAGTGTTTTCTATTGAGATCCTTCTTTGTGGTTATACTTGTTGGATTTAGTGAGACCTTGAGGGTCTCGGGGTCCCTAATGAGTATCTTATACTCACCCCTACATGGGCTATGCCCGCACCTCGTTGTGTTGGTTGCAGACGACGGGAAGCGCTGACAGAGGCCAAGTGTTTGAGGACTGGACGATACCCGGAGGTGGAACTCATGACGAGTCAGCATCCGGAGGTGGACTTCACGACGATACGGTACTCAGAGGATGTTGACGGGTGAGAGCGTTGTGGAGGCTATCTGTACCTACCCTTCAGGTAGGATCCATTATGGACGATCCAGGAGCTGCGCTATCTGTACCTACCCTTCAGGTAGGATCCGAGGTGGACGACCTAGGATCTGCTTATATTCTTCTAGCTGCTTGTCTTTTCTGTTGTACTTTCATTCAGTTGTAGCTGTACTTTCAGTTGGGTTTCTATTCTAGCCCATTTACTTTTTAGCACTTTCTTTTGTACTTAGTGTATTACTTTCGCTTGTACTCTTTGGTGTTTTGTTTACTTTTATAAAGGCAATTCCCTCCCAGTTATCGGGATTTATGCCTTGGGTGCTAGTCGCCAGCCCCTGGCCTATGGAAGGCGGGCTTAGGGTAGTCACGGCACAGGCCCCGAGGACGGGTTGTGAAAAATTGGTATCAGAGGTGTCAGTTCTACCACAGAACATATAACTCTGATATTCCTTTTCTGTGAAGCAATAGTGTTAAGGGTATCGGGTGTGGTTTTCAGTTCAGGGAGTCCAGGGTTGGTGCAGGCGGCCGACGTATCCATACACCAGGACCCTGAATTCTGATTTCCGAATTAGTGAACAAAAACACTAATTGCGTGTGGGTCTTCAAATGTTTTTCCCCTTAAAACATCTCAAACCAGGTCTTCTCACCAGGTATAATCATTTGACCATGTCACGTCTGTTTCTTTCAGGATGTCTTTCCACGGACGACCAGCTAGAACCCAGAGGGATGTACGTACTGACAGACTGCCGAGTGATGAGGCTTCGGTACAGGGCCCTCTTTCAGTTGAGGCACTAGTGGAGGCACCAGTGGTACTACCATACATTAGACCACCGATGCCACCAGCCCCAGCATCAGGTGATGCACGCCGCTTGAGCACGCTGCACGAGTTCCAGCGCTAAAGGCCACCCAGGTTCCGGGGAGAGACGGACCCACAGGCGGCTGAGGATTGGATGGAGGCTGTGGTGAGAGATTTCAAGATAGTAGGTACACCGGCGGACTTCATGGTGATCTTTTCTGCTAGCCTCCTTCAGGAATAATCAGACATATGGTGGAGTCGGATGCTCCAGTTTTGTGATGAGATGAACTTTACATGGGGAGACTTCGAGACCTATTTCAGGGTGGAGTTTATACTAGTGACTCTACACTCCGAGCATGTTCAGAAGCTTCTACCTTTGCCGCATGATTTTCCATCAGTAGCCGAGTCATCTATAGGCAGTAGACAGATGATGCAGAGGTCCAAGAGGACCAGACCAGCAGATGGGCGACCTCGGGATACAGGTTTGGTTTTGCGAGGCACACGAAACAGAGCCAACCATACGAGAAGCAGGAAGTGATATGCATGCAGAAGGAAGGGTCACATGGCACGTGACTGTCCGACTTCCCGCACAGTAGATCCACAGGTGTTGGAGGAGCCACCGATATGAAAGTAGCGACGGGTGTTTGAGCAACATCCGAGTGGTGGACAAGGTAGTAGAGCTCCGGAAGCAGGTGAACAGGAGTATAACTAGTGGATTCCTTTTGTTCTTGGTACTTCTAGTTCCATGTTACTGTTGTATTTGTGTCTTTGTACTATGAGTTGCAATAATAAAAGACACTTATCTTAGTGACACTTGTTTTCCTGTCCTTTTGTTTGGTTGATACTGAGAGGTCCCGGTTAAAACTGTTGACCTGACCCTCACTTTCGAGATTTCTACTAGAGGATACCCAGTGACCTCACACTGATGCTGACAGTGTGACTCGACCCTTAGAGGTGAGAGTGACGATTGGATCTTTTGGTAGTAACATCGAGGCCTTACGACATCATCCATGGCATGAATGCATCATTCATGTATGGATTTACTGTATTAGGCATTGGGCGTGGTTCATCCAAGGGATGAGAATGAGTTTCTATTTTCATCAAAGGAGAAATCTTAGCATCTCTTACAGATCGTAGGCAAAGAAGGGTGGTCATTGACCGACCTGCCACATCGGCAAACTTCCTACCAACCAGAGATGGTACGAGTTATGACAGGGAAAGTGAATATCATTTAGAAGCGGATGAAGACTGCACAGTGCAGTAAGAAACAAGAAATTGGCGCCAGTATCAGGGACTCAGGCGTGTAAAATGTTTCAAGAAGAAGGAGTGATAAGGACAGATGAATCTGTAGAGCAGACGTGGAAAGAAGAGCTAGGAGAGAAACATGAGGTGGTGTACAATTCAACATGTTACAACCACCCGCCTTTATTGTCCCCGCTAGGCTCAGGGAGCTGGAGGGAAGGAGAAGACAATAGCTGCATGGGGTCAAGGAGAGTGACCCAATAGTTCTAAGAATGATTCAAGGGATAGTCTGTGTCCACTACTAGCTTCCGTAGTAGCAGACGTTGATACAAATCATTCCTTCCTTCCACGAATCTTGTCCCAAACCTGGAGTTTCCGGTAATCTGTATCCTTGACCCTCACATCTAGAGATAACTTTGGGAGGAGACTTGATAATCACACTTACGCCGAAAGTGTGATCTGACCCTTAAGGCGAGAGTTTCGGTTGGAGTCTCTTGGTGGCAGCGTCTAGGCCTTATGACGTTGGTCTGATTATAGATTGGATCTACAGTTCATACACAAATTGACTGTATTAGGAAAAAAGGTTGTGGTATATCTACAACGTTAGGATGGGTTTTCCTTGGTCGGCGAAAAGGAAACCCTAGGCAGTACAGGATAAACTCATGCATAGGAGGGTTTGACCAATCACTCTTGGGTCGACCAACCTTACCCTTGTGGTAGCATGAGTTTTGAGTTTCAGTTCTAATCAGGAAATGGAGGCCTCTAGAGTTCTAGGATGGAAATCACGTCCTTATACGGGTCTCACCTCGATGAGGTTTACGGAGATTTGGCTGAGGCGAAAAGTTATCTCCGAGGATCAACGGACCTTTCTAGGTCCTCAGCAGGGTAGGCAAGGTGGTTTATTGGTTGACCTTTCCACCTCAGTTGCACCAAGTGCATGATTTCATCCACGTATCTCAACTGAGGAGATACGTGCATGATCCTTCACACATCATCGACCTCAGGAAGTAGGAAGTCGATGGAAGGGCGACATTCACAGAGGTTCCAGTGGGGATCGAGGATTGACAGGAGCAGATCCTACGTAGATGGTCGATTCCTCGGGTGCGCTTTCACTGGCAGTACGGGAACCTCCAGGTGATCACATGGGAGCAGAAGGCTCAGATGCGTTCTCAGTACCAATTTTGTTTCCCTAGTTTGTGTTATAGCTTTATAGGGACGTAAAGCCCTGAGGTGGGAGTAATGTAAAGACCCGGAAATTTCAAGGAAATTTTTTTCTTAATTTCTTTGGAATTTTACGAATATGCGGTTTCTGGAGGCGCCTGATTCCAAGGTCCGGTGTTCCCAGAATCAATTTACGAAGTTTAGCTCGGGTACGTTCAGTGAACGAATGAGCGGGTTTTTCTAACTTTTGAACCGGTGCTCGGAATTGAAATCCAAGGGCACTGATGAACTCGCAGCGTCGGTAATTGCTTAAGAAGACCCTTTCTGGAGTTTCATTTTCTCGGGAGGAGTTGTTAAAAAAAAGAGTGAGGAATAAAAATATAATTGTTTACAATTTTATTTTTATTTCTTGCTAAATGGTTTAAGTGTTGTGTCACAACACTTTTTCCCTCTCTTATGTGGTTTAACTCCTAGGTGTGGGAGTTGGAGTGGGGCCCGTTGGGTTTCTAACTTCCCTTGGGAGAATAAAGGAGAGGTGGGTCCCACACGAGCCCCACCCCTTCAATTTTTCCATAACTCCTCACCTTCCTCTTTAATTGTGTAAACTCATCATAAATTGAGTAACCTTCCACTTCCTCTCTCCCTCCCTCTTAACTCTCGCCAACACATACCTTAATTAATTAATTGAGCCTATTAAATTAATTAACTAAGTGTTTGAATTTTAAAAAATTGAAATTAATTGTGTTAATAAAATAATAAAATGAACCTATTATTTGACTTTGACACATTTTGTGTTGGGAGAAAAGGGAAAGAGCTCTTGTGTAAAAGAAGGAGGAAGTTCCTCTTGGGAGGAAGAACATCATCCTCTCCGTGAAGAACGGTTCTTCTCCGACGAAGAACATCGACCCCTCAACATAGAATGACTCGGTGATCACGGTTCTTCATCCTCTTCTTCCTCCACGGCAAGGGAGGAGACACCGATGTGGAGAACTCGCCAACAATGACTCACCTTATATTCTTCCTTCTCAACAAGAGAGGAGATGGCACTTCCTCGGGTGCACACTGACGGTGACGGAAGCGACGAATGCCAGCGACCATCATCATCTTCATCTCTTCCCTTGGGACGATGACGACGAGCCAATGTCCACCCTCTTGTGACATCGTCAACAAATGAAGAACGACATGAGGTAGGGGGTTTTCGTATTTTGTGTTTATGTGAATTATACCCTCGTCAATGATTAAAAGCATGTGTTTAAATGTTTTCCTTCTAATAACACATAACACGGAGCACGCGGGCCGAAAAAACACGGCCCGACAACCCTCCGCAGATTGTTGTTGGTGCGCGAATCGACGGGCGATGACGGAACGGGCCGCAAAGACAATTTGAGGTCTTCGTAGTAAAGTATGGGACCCGAGATGACCACTGGTGAAGACGATGGGTGAAACAAACCACCGGAGCGTGTCCGGTGTTCCGCGGAAAGCGGTGGCGGTGGCACGTCGCCAGAGGAGACCGCTGCGGCCGAGTCGCGACAGACCGGAACGGCTAAGCCATTCCGGGTTTAGGGGGAGGCGTGGCTTAATTTCCGCGCTGTTTCAGTCAATCGGGGGGGGGGGGGGGGACAGCACCCCCCTCCGCTCTTCGCTGGCCACACGGGCCGCGCCCGTGCCAGGCCAACCGGCCGCGCTGGGCCGAGCCGGGCCTCTCCCTAATGGGCCGGACCCGGACTCGGGTCGGTTCAACCCGGTTCGGGCCGACCCAGGGGGTATCGGGCCGGGTCGGACCGGGCCCGAACCCCCTATTTTCAGATAGTACTGTTCAAACACCCATAACTTGGGATACAGAACTCCGAACGACGCACCGTTAGTTGAAATGGGATCCTTGGATCGAGATGGTCGTTTTGGTATATTACACTCAAGGTTTCGGAGAACTTTGGGTACAACCGGGTTGGTTCGAACCCGAAACCAACCGGGCCCGCGGAGCGGAAACACTTATAATTTGAGCTTTGAATGTCCGATTGAAATGCCGTCGACTTTGTTGGATTCCTCTTGATGAGACAAAACTTTTTGAATACTTAACCTGAGGTTTGGACGTAGTTGGAGTAAGGTCAGGTTGGATTGTACCCGAAATCCAACCGGGCCACTGGAACGGAAAAGCCGATAACTTTCAGACCGAACGACCATTTGACGAACCGTCAGCGGCATTGGTAATCACATTGAGAAATAGTCCCTATGATTATACCTTATGAGAGTTCGGGGTACAGTTAAGATGCGTCCAAGTTGGTTCGTACACGAAACCAACCGGGCCCCTGGGACGAAAAGACTAATAACTCACAGATCAGGCGTCCGATTGACGTGCCATCTGTTGCGTTGAGACCCCTATGATGATGCAGTCCTTTGAGATACTTATTTGTTGGACTTTGTGATACTTGGAGTATCGACCTGTAGCTCGTGGAGCGGACCCTTTCGGAGACGAGCGTACGGAGTACGAAGACCGTGTAGCTGGCTGAGACCTGACGACTGCTTGACCGACTCGACTTGGAGTGAGTCGACTAGCCTAGTGGACGGATCACTACTATGTTTGGGTGTAGACCCATGGCGGATGGAGCACTATTGTGTTTGGGTGCAGACCAACGGTACTCAACAGAAGGAGTACCTCTGCAGGCTATTATGGGGGGTGCACTACTTTGTTTGGGTGGCAGACCCCGATGGGAAGCACTGCTGTGTTTGGGTGGCTGAACCACGGTACTCGACAGGAGGAGTACCTCAGCAGTCTTAGGTTAGTGAGCAGCACCTCGGAGACGTGACATGATCACTGTACTCGTCAGAGACGGAGCTCTTCAGCAGTTACGGTTTCGATAATGAAAATCCTGTTTTGAGCTAAGTCTATGACCTTTGTGTTTACCTCATGATTGAGATGGGTCACTTCATAACTTAGGTATATGTATGGGCATATACCTAGGTAGTGGTTATCCATTGATTTCATAACCT
Source organism: Viscum album (assembly GCA_963277665.1). Lineage (NCBI taxonomy): Eukaryota > Viridiplantae > Streptophyta > Magnoliopsida > Santalales > Viscaceae > Viscum > Viscum album. The sequence goes on from OY728160.1 coordinate 451,095,805, forward strand.
TTGTGTTTCCTCATGATTGAGATGGTTTACTTGATAACTTAGGTATAAGTATGGGCTTATACCTATGTAAGGGTTTTCTGTTGAGATCCTTCTTTGTGGTTATCCGTGTTGGATTTAGTGATACCTTGAGGGTCTCGGGGTCCCTACTGAGTATCGTATACTCACCCCTTCAAGGGCTATGCCCGCACCTCATTGTGTTGGTTAGAGATGACGAGCAGCGTTGACAGAGGCCAAGTGTTTAAGGACTGGATGGTACCTGGAGGTGGACCTCTCGACAAGTCAGTATCCGAAGGTGGACTTCATGACGAGACGGTACTCGGATGATGTTGACGGGCGAGAGCTTTGTGGAGGCTATCTGTACCTACCCTTCAGGTAGGATCTGCGGTGGACGATCCAAGAGCTGCGCTATTTGTACCTACCCTTCAGGTAGGATCCGAGGTGGACGACCTAGGAGATGCTTCTTTTCTTCCAGCTGCTTGTCTTTTCTGTTGTACTTTTGTTCAGTTGTAGCTGTACTTTCTGTTGGGTTTCTATTCTGGCCCATTTACTTTTCAACACTTTCTTTTGTACTTAGTGTATTACTTCTGCTTGTACTCTGTGGTGTTTTTTTACTTTTATAAAGGCAATGCCTTCCCAGTTATCGGGATTTATGCCTTGGGTGCTAGTCGCCAGCCCCTGGCCTATGGAAGGCGGGATTGGGGTAGTCACGGAACGGGCCCTGAGGACGGGTCGTGACAGTTTCTACTAAACTTGCTATGATACCAACTGTAACAACCTCGAACCTAGTAGCCTAGAGTTAGTGGTTATTTTATTATAATAACAAAGATAAAAATATCACATCACTAAGGATTGATCATTTTAATAATCTTGAAGAACTTGTTATGAACATTGTTCCCTTATTACATTGGTAATTAAACTTATAACATAACAAAGGAAAATAAACTACTTCCTTGAAAATTATTCTAATATTTCATCTTCATAACCTAAGGAAGGAAAAATAATAAAAGGGAGATCTCAAATTCTTATTAAGGGCTACATGAATCAATAAAAATTGAAGAAAATTCAATAAGTCATGTTCATTATGGAAATATAAATAACTAAAAAACACATGACATCAATAAAATGAGAATGAAAATGCATCAATAGATTTTTTCATAGTGAAAACATCATGGAAATTAATAAGTGAATAATGAATGAAAAAATGATTAATCATTGGACATCATGTATCTGGAACATGAACCATTATGCCATCAATACGGTTTAAGTCTTTGGGTAGAAACCCATCTGATTTTGCTTGGAAACAAACACGAAGGGTTTATCACCAACTATTTGGTCTCATGAGACCTGTTGATGCATTGGGGGGCTATCTATAACTATCCCCCACTTTTCAAAACAATTCCAAATCATTCTTCATACATATATTTAATTCATTAACAATATGACATATCAAAATATCCATATTGAGTAGAAAATATGAATTTATCAATATTTCCCCATTTAAAACAACATTCAAATAAAATACCTTATGAAAAAATGGTATATAGATATGAAAAAAATCATATACATGATATAATAAATATGTATATTTAATGAAATATTCAATGAATTATTATCATTAATAAAATGTAAGTATACATATACCACACATAAGGAATAAGTGGTGAATAAGACATAACCAAAAGTGAATATCATAATGGTGTCCATGAAATAATGGGTTTAAATCATACTTGGACACTAATAATGGAAAATAGTCATATATAATGACAAATTATATCCAAATAAAGTTAAAAAATTTAAAAATAGTGTTTAATAAACTTTAGAAATGAGCCACTTTACTGTGATTTAAGGGAAAATATTAATAATACTTTTAAATGGACAAAGGAATAATTGTTTGAATAAAACTAGAAATGAAGTTAGATAGTTTTTCATGATAAAAATAATTTTTTTAGAGAAATATTGGTGGCTTAAAATAGATTATGTAGTGTACTTGAAAATGGGTAAAAAATTGGCAAGTTCCCTTTAATCAGGCTTGCTTATCAGGAGAAATTAAGAAGGAAAACTTATAAAACATGTATTTACCCATTAAATAAAGAAGAATTGATCTATGTAAATATTTTTGGAACATAAAAAAATAATTTAAGAGTATTAAATAATAATAATTAATAATTACATGTCATTAAATAGAGATAAATCATAACCCGAAGGAAAAAAGGGGGTTCGGACAGAATCCCTTACCTTATGCCCGAAAGTGTTTTGTACTTGCACTTAATATCCTAGATAATGAAATTAGATTCATTAATAATTTAATTAAGAACCTATTAAAAATTTATTTGATTTAGTATAATTTTATTAAGTTTATTTATGGCCTTTTTGATGAGTTATAAGATTCAATTTCATCATTTGGGAGTGTTCGTTTCCTTGGTTTTCATGATTGGTTCACTTGTATACATGTATGAAAGATCATGTAAAATGGGAATAGTTACCCAGAATTGAAATTATATGTTATTAATGAACTTAAAGAATGTTAAATGGTGTTATATATCAATTTTTTTTTCTATATATGAGAATGATTTATTTGATAAAATGTTAATGAGATCTGTTTTGATTATTTTGGCATTTTTTCAATCATCACAAACTAGTTTTGTTTTATTAATTAATATTATGCATATAAAATAGTTTGAGAACACTAAATAAATTTTAATATACATTTTAAAATCTAGTTTAACCATTTTGGTTTTATGACCAACATTTAAGGTGGTAATATAAAATGAAAACATATCGCCCACAATGGCAGTAAATCGACACATCAGAGATGATGTTTTCATTTTTAGAATAAAAGGGATAGGAGAAGGGGTTTAATGATGGATATTCCATTAACATAATAAAATTTTAGTATATATAAGATAATGGAGTTATCATGAATTTTTGTATATAGGAGATAATGAGAGAATAATAAAATAAATTAAAATAAATTAAAAGAGAATGAAAGAGGATTTTACCTCTTGAATTATTCTCCTTGAGAACCTCAGGGAAAATGAGTTTGGTATTTTTTTGAGACCAAAAGATCATAGATGTGGGGGAGATACTTTTAAATAGGATTGAGTATAAATTATACAATCTTCATATAATGAATTGGATTTTACTAAATTTATTTTTAGAAATTATTTGGAAAAATTATGAGATCAGGTGCTAAGACAACATGCAATTCCGAGGCCCGGTGTGCCCAGAAAAATTCATTGAATAATGTTAAGTTTTTAATAGAAATCACACACATGAATTTCCTAAAAAGTTTAATATCTTTTAAATGGGTTCCCAGAACAGAAATCCAAGGGCACTGTTGAGATTAGAATGACAGCTTTACCTTAGGGGCGACCTAACTTTGGTTGGTGCAGGTCATCTGAAGAAAAATTCATCAAGGATGTAACTGTAAATAAAATAATTAAATAAAATTATTTTATTTTAAAATCCTAATAACTCATGAATGGTGACTCGAATTAGAAATGTAAGACCACCGTTGAGTTTGTAATGTGGTGTTTTCCCTAGGAAAGGACTAACATCAACTGACACGAGTCGACTATGAAAATAGTTTTTCGACATTTTAATGAATAAAATAAACTGTGAGTTTATTTTATTTTAATGTTACATCGATGCAGTGACACTGGTTATTTTAAATGAAGATCTTGGTAGGTTCCCAGGGTTTGGCACATAACCCTAGTAATTACTTGGAGGCTCTAGATAAAATCCTTAGAGAATTATCTCAAAAGTGATAGATAACACTAGAATCAGAGATTATTCTTGATAGATAACCAACTACAATCAATCCTTGACAACGAATGATCCATATACTAGATAGGGCATTTTATTTTTATTTCTTTTCTCTTATATTTATTTCCACAATAAACATGGGTTAATTCTCAAATATATTGATCTGCGGTTCGATCTTTATTGCGGGATTATCGGGAGATTAGTTTATCCTCTTCATTTATCCTTATAACAAGAAATAATCAAGGCTAACATGAATAAAGTACAAGGTTCGTTCTTCAGGTGTTCTTTTGATTTATCTCCCCCATTTTTAACATTATTCTCCATTGGATCCTCATGATAACTACTCGACTTTATGGTAGGATCCGAATGGGATTGAACCCCCGGATGAAGCATGACGAAACAGAGGCTGGAACAGTGTAGCTCAAGACCTGAGGATCACTGAGGTGTTTTTGTTTTAGAGATTGGAGAACCAGAGGAAGAATGAAAAACCATATAAGGAAGGGAATCCATGGCCGGCGTAGGTAGTGGCTCATGGTGGCATGGAACATCCAACGCTGTATGGGACATGACAGTTGTAGAGTGCGACAAGGCTACAGATGCAGCCGATAGATACGTGATGAGGCAGGGTGGCCGCACGGACTATCAATAGTTTCTATCAGTGACCACATGCGCCGGACTGACCCGGAAAGAGGACTGGGTTGGGAGAGCTATTTGGGATGGTGAGGATGGTTGGGCCTAGTGGACTGGGTTGGATTTGGGGTTACTGAACCAGTCTATGATAGATTGTGGGGGCGGCCGAACCGGTCGGTCCATAGGCCCAGTGGCCTTCCCCCTTCTGAAATTTCAAACGGGCATATCTTTCAAACAATGTGTTTGTTTGATGATCCATATATTGTTTTGGGAACTCTACGATGATAAAATCATTTTGATATATCCTAAGTGGGTTTTTAGGGAGTTTGAATTAAAACTAATGGCTTGAGGAGTGAGTTCTCTCGGAACAAGCATGCTTCGAGCAAACAATTCTATAGATGACTGTGACCTAGAGACTGTGCATCGTATAGAGACTGTGTGTCTTATAGAGACTATGTGTCTTATGGAGACTATGTATCTTATGAAGACTGTGTGTATTATAGAGAATATGTGTCTTTTTGAGACCATGTGTCTTATTGGATTGAGTATATCTAGACGTTCTTGATATATTTGTCATAGAAATATATCTGTGTGGAGAGGACTATTTATTCCTTCATGGTATTTCCTTTTTGGTATTCCTTCGTGGTATTTCCTTTGTGGCATTCTTTTGTGGTATTCCTTTTTTGTATTTCCTTTATGGTATTCCTTCATGGTATTTCCTTTTTGGTATTATTTTTTGGTATTCCTTTGTGGTATTCCTTTGTGGTATTTACTTTGTGGTATTTACATTGTGGTATTCCTTTGTGGTTTCAGGGTGTCCTACTGAGTATTTTTTTAATCACCCTTTTTTGATATTTTCCTACATGTTTCATTTCTTGTGAAGATGATTGACTCTTCGATGGAGTTTCAGGTAGACCAGGACCAAGCGGTGCCTTGTGAGACAGGGCATACCGAGGTGTGTTCTGAAAGATTTTCTGACAATAGTCCTAGTACCTCTTACTTTATAGGTTGGACTTGTGGCTATAGACACTTTTCTTTTGTTGGTATTATTTTGGCCCTTTTTACCTTCCATTACTTTCACTGCTGTACTCTGGTTGTGGGATATAGTGGTTTATATGTGTTGTTTACTTAGTGATTTTAAATTTCAAAATTTGTGGCTTGGAGATGTGTGTGTGCATACAAGTACTTAAGAAAATGCCTCCCATTTGTGGGATATTCCTACTCAGTTCTAGCCACCAGCCCTTGGCCAATTGGAGGTGAGATTGGGGTTGTCACAACACATTCCCCTCTAGGATGGGTCATGGAAGAGTGGTATTAGAGGAGGTTGGTTCTACTTTAGAACTAGGAGTCTCTGAGATTGGTTTGGGTAAATGGAGTTAAGTGTTTTGAGTTTGGATTTCAGTCCAGGGAATCCAGTGTTGGTGCGGTGGCTGATGTATCCATCCCCCAAGACTCTAGACACTTACTTTTCAACTTGGTACATGAGAACATTGGTTTTAGGGAAAATAATGGTACATGAATCATATAGGAATGGGTTGTGTCTTCCATGTCCTTCTTGAGTCAACTCTCTAGATATACTCTATTGACCATGATATATCTTTTTTTATTATAGGGTGCCTCCACGTAACCATCCATATAGGATTCCGTTGCATGATCCTGATGATGACCTACCTTGCAATGAGGCATATATATAGGGTCATGTACTAGATATAACACCTATGGGTGGTTTACTAGCTATACCACTACCCATCGAGTAATAGATACTACCAGCACTACCAGCTAAGGATGCACGCAGACTGAACGTGTTGAGGGAAATAATCCACCAAAAAATAAAAAATAGTTTCTTACCACTGTTTATTTCTATTGGGGAGTTTAACTAAATCCATGAGATGGTTTTGGATGTATCGTATGGTATAATATAGGTATATTTTTATAAATTACATGATATCATGCTTCCAAATTTTCTAGTCATAGTGTATGACATAGAAAATGTATAAGGAATATTGAATTGTACCATACAATTCATAACATCCTATGATTTATTAGGAAGATTAATTATAGTAATTATCATTTAGGTGATCTTCCATATAGGATATCACTTAATATTAACTTTTTTTAAGGTGAAACGATGGGTGGTAGAATGAATGACTGAAGCTTTATTCATGAATTTTTTAATGAATGAGTAAATGTTATAGTGACTCAGGGATGTCCCAAGGGCTTATATAAGGGGATAAGCACCATGATAATGGTTCAATTAAACCTTTTTCAAGCCTATGGATGAAACTCTCTATCTCTATGTCTCACCCCAATGAATCTCTCTTCCTCCTCTTTTCTTTCCCCCGAGAGATACTAGCATATCATGGGATTGAGGAGGGTCCTGCCTATATGAGGTGTGATGTAGTTTCAACTCGTAGATACACCATAGAGGAGTGATTCCTTCAAATAAATTTTAGTGATCTTCATCAAGTATAATGATCAAATACATATGTTGCAACTTTATTCATTATAAGGTATGAAAGTGTTCTTTTTTTATATATACGATGGTTTTAGGTTTCATACATGGTAGATATTGAGAATTTGGGTTTCTTGTTTTTTTCACTATGTTGATTAAATGATATTCATTTCTTAGAAACCCATCAGTGGTATCAAAGCATCACTATGTGTTTTGATTCTCGAAATCTGGGTAAAAAAATAAATAACTTGTTTATCTTAATGTAATCATATTATCTACTATAAAAAATAATAGAAATATACTACTGTGGTTGGATATACAATATAGGATACTTTAATACATGATATAGTCATACCATAAAACATGTTATATCGAAGGATGTGAGTTATTTGAAACCCATTGGTTTTTGGTATATCATAGTGTACGATATGGGAAGTCGTATGAGATAATATCATTGTGTCATGTTTTAAAAAATAATGCATCATATCATCATTAAGATATAGTATATATATTTAGATATGACAGGCTAGGAATAAAGGGTTATATCATGAGTTGATAATTTTCTATCATTAAATAAGATAGATACTCAAGCCAACCAAGCTTTACAATATAGAAGATACCATAAAATATGATATCATGGATAGTTTATTTTTCCTAATTTTTAAATTATGAATTGAAATATATAATTTATAAATTGTTTATAAATTATGGAAAAAGGTATTTTGGGATATTTATTTAATTTATAAAATTTTTATAAGCTAATATATTATAATGTGATTTAATTAATTAATTAAATGTTAATAAAAAAATAAATTAATTAAATATTAATAATATGAATATTAATATTAAGATACAACTTGAATTTATATGGAATGATATATAATTTGGATATAAATGGTTTATATGGAAATTATAAGTGCAATTTATAAAGTGTTTATAAATTAAAAAATAAGGCCAAATATAAAATATGATTATATTTAATATCATGATTTGTTCATAATACATTATTTGAAATATTTAAATTAAAATTCTTTATTTGAGGAAATTATTTAAACCATATCAAAAGTAATTTTGATAATTTATATGATCAAGATTTAAATAATATTAAATGTGTGATATTCTAAATGTTTACATTATATGTGAATAGTTCATATATAAAATGTTAATATTTCAGATATCATATATTTATATAAATATCATATAATTAATAATATGAAGGATTTTATATTAAGAGTAAATATAAATTATTTATATTTATTTATTTATGTAATTTCCATAATTTTTGGTTAAATTATAATGTATTTATGATTGTTTTATTTATGAAATGTTCATAAATCATTTATCACATGTTTAAATATATGAATTGTTCATTTATTTTTTTTATTCATTTATTTATTCATAAATATAATGTGACACCTATAATTTCATTGTATATTTAATTAATTAATTAATTAAATTAGTTTTAAGACATTGTGGGTTCCCAAGAGTTTTAGTCTAAATTTCTTAAAATTTTAAGGGAAGTGACATTGTGCACAATTTTCACATGGTTAGGAGTAACTGTATGTCGACTATACATGAGGGGTCTACACTTTATAGTGTTGTTTCACATAGTTTGACCATGGTTAACTTAGCCATGTGACCTTCCTTGGAGTAATCGTGTGGGTGCATCATTCTTGTCCAGTAGGGAAAACATGGTTAGCGTGTAGTTAAATAAACCATGCACCTAAACCATGCACGATACCCAAAATATTAATTTTTTTATTTTATTTTATTTCCTAAAATACCCTTAAATGAATTTAGGGATTTTATCCATCATTTCCTCTTGTGTCGTGTGACACCCCGCCCCATCCCTCCATAGCATGCACTCCCTCTTCTTCCATACTCCCTCTTTGTTGTGATTTCTTCATGAGTTATTTGTTGAATCATATAGGTGAGGTCTCCTTTTTCTTCTACCTTTATTTTCCCCTCATTATCTTCTACCCATCACCTTCCTAGTTTGGATGAACCCTTGGCAAAGGGATATTTTTGGGATTTCTTCCCTATCAGGGTATGTAGTGTGTCTCTCCGACCATCTTATTGCATGTTTCGATATACACCACTAAAGGTAAAGAATTTCAGACCATTTCGGCTCACCCACCATTTTTTTGAGGTAGGTGTCTATGTAAACCCATTGTAATTCATGTTATAAATTTCTTGTTCATTCTAAAGGATTTCGTAAGAATTTAGTTGTTTTTTATATGTAATAGTATGATTTTTTTGTGTTGCAACAGACCTTTTCACTTGGCACGGGCTTAGGATGTATGCTAAGTGCCTATAAAATTTCATGAATGGACCTTTTAAAACGATCAAAGAGTTTGAAATGTTTTGTATAGAATTATGTATAACCATAATATTGGAATTGGTTTTAATTGTCCATAAAATAATTTAAGGACTTGGTATGGATTTATGTTGCATTCCAAGTACTCTTTAAATGCCCATTTGGATTTCTAAAAGTTTTTTAAATGATTTGAAACATGTTTAATTCTGGTTCCATTTTCAAAATGGGTGAAAATTATTCTAAAGGATTGTTTTTATAAAAAGTGGTGAGATATCCCTCTTTTGAAATGATTTTGAGACCATAGGTTTTGTGGTTTTTTTGAATGTACTTTAAAATGGGAATCAATTGTTTTAGTAAAAAGGGGTTTTAATGCTGTTTAGTTTCATTGAAAGTGGAATATTTATTTTAAAAAGTGAATTTCTTGGAAAGAGTTGGATTTCCAAATAGGCTTTCAAAGCATAGTGTGTTAACTTGACTTTCAAATTATTTTTGAAAAGTGGAATTAAAAATGGGTTTCCAAATGTGATTTTGGGTAAAAGGATATCAAAAATAATTTCACCATGTTTTGAAAGATTGGTTTTAAAGTGGTATTTTAAATGAGATTTCAAATGGCTTTAAGATTTGGGTGTGTGACTCAGGATTCTGAGTGGTGTTTTTTAAAGGAAAGTTTGGAATTTTAAGTGGTTCTATAAATGGATGATACCCTCTTGAGCCCCATGTGTTTACCTTGTCCCATTTTGTATTGTGACCCCATGGGGGATGCTTGATATTGACATGAATATTGCAATTCTTATGAATGGATGTTTTTTTGGTACTGTTGAGTGTGAGGGCATGGGAGGTGAGGCATGTGTGATTATCAAATGCTTTATATTTGAGTCATTTTATTCTTGATTTATCACCTTTTTGATTGACTAGTCATGGGAGTCTTAGGTAGATAGTATGTGACATGTATGTGGAAAACACTAGTCTGATGGTGGTTTGCCTAGGGAAACACAACTTGGCCACAATGAGATTTTTTGGTTGGAAGGACTGGCAGGCCCTAATGAAATTGAATTATTTCTATATTTTCCTATGGTCAAGGAGACCTAGAGACACCCCATTTTTTGTGTTGTTGGTGAGTGTTTCTGAGTAACAATAACACCTTTATTTCCATAGACAAATGTGTTCTATTGATGTTATTACAGGTAGTTCAACGAGACTTCTAGTGGTGATGATAGGTTCAAAAGTGCCAACCTAGGTTCATTGTCACCAGTTCAGGTTTATTATTACTAGATCCTGGGGATGATTCCCATGACACTAAGTCCTTTGGGAAAATTTTAGGGGATTTTATTTTATGATTTGATTTTATATACCCAGTTTAATTGATTGTATTAGAACCATTACTTGATTGTGCTTCCTTGATGTTGGGTGTCTTTATATGGTTTATGAATAACCTTATGTTTGTTTTATCTTACTTTCTAATGGGGTGTTTTATATGTTGTTTGGAAGTAATATTTGAAAAATGTAAATGGTTTGGATTTATTTAAGAGTTTAAAGGAATTGTTTTTCCCTAATTGTTTTTTATAAAATGAGATTTTCATGAGATGTTTGAAAAAGGGGGAAAATGTTTTAGTTGTTTTCTTTAGTTTAAAGGTTTAATTTAAAATGTATAACCATAATTGTTTTTATTTTATATAAAGGGTAGTTATTTGAAAGTATGAATGTGGTTTGGAAAACCTATTTTTAGGCCTTATTTTAAAACTAGTATTTTATAAAAATTTTTACAGAGGGATTTCCATAGATTTGGTGGGTTGTGGTTGTCTACCAAGTTATTATGTTCTCACACCTATTTTATCTCATTTGTAGGTTATTGGTTCTCCTTTTGATAGCTCTATGAGTGTTGATAGATTTGTGGCTAGTTTTATTTTACTATATGGGATAACTCTACCTATTACTTGACTTTATTAGGGCTTGCTTTAATTTTTCCTATAATTATTAGCAAGTTCTTATTTATATTATTTACTTTAGACAATTTGGATTTTACTGATTTCTATGGATTGAGGGTAACTATATCTACTAGTGGATGAAATAAAGGCATTTAGTGGGCATATCTTCCTTTTATGAGAGAGAGACTGAGGTTTGAAGGAGGTTTTTGGTGATTATTTTATTTAATGCTTTTATATTATATATTTTTTATTCTTTCCAATATATTTTTTGTCATGGATTTCCAATGTATCGATGGGTCATTCTAGATTTTGTTTATATTTATATTGTTTCATTTACTCTTATTATTAAGACAAATCATTCCTAAGTGTTTTGTGATTCCTAGTCACTCGTTTCCAGATTGTGAGGATTGGGAATGCCCTTTGGACTAGTGGAGAACTGGTTCATGCATCCATCAGATATATTCCCTAGGATGGTTCATTACAAATGGTATCATAGGTTAGGTTCTTCTTCTGTTAGATAAGATCCTAAGACTTTAAAACTGTAACACCCCAGGTAAATAAAGAATATGACATTTTCATATTTATCCATATTTGTGAATAAAATATTGATATGACTTTAAAGGGGATTCTATGCTCGATGGCGTACCCAACACGCAACAACAAGTTTCTTGGGAATCTTACGTTGCACTCTAATAATAAAATAATATTATTTTAAATGGTAGTTAATATGTAGCCGTTGTAATGGTGGGAATGGATAGAAATAACTAAAATATGATTATATATGTTTTTAAATGTTTTTACATTTATCCAATAAAGGATAGAGGCTTAAAATACGGAAAGAATTCAATTTTAGGCGTATATGCCCTAGTTTTCACTAAAGGTTCACTTATCACCTTTTGATGTTGAACCATCATTAAATATAGTTTTTTTCACTCTTAAACATTCTTTTGGACCAAATAAAACTCTTATTAAGAATCGGGACATCAAAATTTACTTTGTGTAAATTTTTGGTATCTTTCTGATAAAGTTCATTTTTTAATGAATAATGTAAAATGTTGTATTTTAATTCAAAACTTCTTTTTAATATAATTTATTTATATTATTAGATTATATTTTGAATTGGTTTTAAAGTGAAATCAGAATATATTTTTACCATTAAATCCAATAGTGATCGTTGGAATTAATTTCACTTTGAAATCAGACTTAAACTAGTGTCAATCTTTTGATACTTATTGTTTCATAAAAACACGCTATTTGCTTTGAAAGTGGGAATTAATTATTAAATTAATTAATCTGACTTATATGTTTTGAATTTTGTAAAATAGAATTCATTTTTGAATTCGGAATATCAAATATATCTTATGGTGAATTTTTGGGAATTTTTGGAAAAACTTCAATTTTTGATGAATAGTGAAACCACTAAGTGGTACTTATAAAAACTGATTTTTCCATTTAAATGAAATTTTGCCATCTTTGTGTTTTGAATTTCAAAAATCCGACATACATGGTTGTCATTAAGAAGTAAAATGTGGTTCAATGGGATAAAAATAATTTTTTGGTGAATAGTAACTTATTAAGTTTTTAATCGCGATTAGTGGTAATCAGTGTAGTTTAAGGTAAAAATAATGTTTTAATAATATGAAATGAACTTGACACATGTCCTACCCTCATTGGTTGTGTCATGGCCGACCAAGACAAGCCATGGGTCAACTTGGGGACCCCATGGATCCACTTTGGTTGGGAAATGACATAAATAACTTTTTATTTAATGTTAAAGTAAAAATGACACAAACTTGAGTTATTTTACGAAAACAATTTTTACATGGGGTTATAAAGATCATATTTTTGATTATAAATAGTAATTGGAAAGATAAAAAGATTTCCTACATCATATTATTTTTTTATAATTTTTAGACATTAAATAAATTAAATTGTTTATGACATCATAATGATGCAGCGATGACATCATTATCTGACGATTTAAATAAAATGAGAAGATAATGTAAACTCTATGACCTACACATGTCCAAAACTTATTGGATGGATGGATTTCGAACCCTTATCACCTTATCCACAAATTATATCAATGTGGGACCTTTTAAAACCTAAACACATTTTCAAATAAAGTAATATTTCTTACTTTCCAAAAGTGCCCCTCCTCTCCTCTTATAAAAGGCCCCCATCTCTACCTCATTTCACACACTCCTCAAGCCTTTGGCTCGGCCAACCCCTTCCCATTTTGTATCTCCACATCCCTCTCCTCATCCTAGAGGATTCCCTTTCGGCAGAAGCCTTTCAAAGAAAGCCTTTAGGATCAAATCAAAAGGAGTTAAACTTTTAAAGGTAATTTATTCTCTCATGTTCATTTGTTTTATTTTGCTTCTCCAACCACCTAAACTCTTTTTATTTATTTCTTTTGTAACAAAACCAGTATCTTCAATATACTAGGATCTTGTTATAATATTTATTCGAGCTACACTCTCACAAAACTACATCAAATGGTTAAAGAACATACGGTTTCCGTGGATGGCGAATTTCTGCCTCCCGAAACGATGATTGTTCAACATTCTCTTAACACCTTCAAAGGTGGCCATTAAGATGTCACTATATTCATATATGCTATATAATATGTTTATATTTTACTTATTCTTCTGTATTTTTCATTTGTGTCTTACCTTTATGGCTTCCATTATGGGTATACACGATATCTTCATTTTAGGAAGTGCGGACTACCGCCCCCTCAAAGTGATGTGATTCGTTAATGCCATATGTGGGACGTATAAAGGATGGATTTAATGTTATTATATATGATGTTATACTGGAATTATTATATACCTCTATATCATTATTATTTCTTTCCATTAAAGTATGATATAGAAATGAAAGTAGCGTTCATGCGTACGTACGGCTTACCGTCTCCATGAACGGTGCATTTCATTTCTTATCCCCAAATGTAATGTACTATTATAAGTACATGTATATAATGGATTTATATGATGAATGATAAATCTAAATGATGAATATAATTCTGTAATTAAAATATACATACCTCTCTTTAGTTTTAATTCCATTAATATGACAAAGAAATGAAAGTAGCGTTCATGCGTACGTACGGCTTACCGTCTCCATGAACGGTGCATTTCATTTCTTACCTCTAAATGATTATGTAATATTATAAATAATGTATATTCTGGATATATATGATATATATGATATCCAAATCAGGAATGTCATTCTGGATATAAAGAACCTTTGACCACACGAACAACATGTAATTGTAAGAAGTCCACTTTCGACTTAAGAACCAAATATCGACAAAACAAAAATTATTAACTTAAATGATTACATAATGTTTATAACATGGAAATAAGTGATATAAAAGGAATAATAATCTTGAAAAAGGTTCTTAATCAAGTATAAATTAACTCAAGTTTATTATTCAGGAGATTAAAGAACGATCGAGTCAAGTCGGACCTGAGGTAAGGGATCCTACTCCTCTCTTTCTTTTTAAGTACACACTTTTATGTCATTCATTTTAAATATCATCTTTATTGTTATTGGGATGATATTTTATATTAAATTTACTGTAATTTTTATGTTCATGTGATGAGAGACCCTATTCTATCTCATCAATCCATTTTGGAAGTTTTAAGTGGCGCTGATAGGCTACCGAATTTTCGTAAGGGATCCTACTCCTCTCTTTCTTTTTAAGTACACTCTTTTATGTCATTCCTTTTAAAGCTCATATTTATTGTTATTGGGATGTTCTTTAATATTAATATTACTGTAATTTTTATGTTCATGTGATGAGAGACCCTATTTTCTCTCATCAATCCATTTTGGAAGTTTTAAGTGGCGCCGTTAGGCTGCCGAGTTTTCGCAAGAGATTTTTCATCTCACTTTTATTCCCGTGAGATTTATGCTACATTTGCCACAATTTCCTTTGAGTAGTGTTTTTACTGCCCATTATTATACTCTTTTTGTAGTATAATTTCATTTATGGGTATTCACATCTTCATTGTATGACCCTTCTTCCATTGGGTGTACGTTTCGAAAGTTACCCAACTAGGTAAGGGGAGCTTTCACCCTCCTCTTTTTAAAAGACTTCGTTTGTTATGTCTTTTAATTCACATACTATTATGTTGGGATATGTTCTTCTATATCCTGATTGATGTAAATTTTATGTCCAAGTGATGATATTCCCTTTTTATCTCTCATCAACTCATTTTTCTGAATTTTTGAAGTGACGCCGTTAGGCTGTAAAATTTTTGCAAGGGAACTTCTTAGCCCAAATTTGATTCTTTGGGACAAACTTGTACTCCTTGAATATGTCGTTCTATAAATATGTGTGAATAACCTATGATTGTTTTACACTTAATATCCAATTGTATTTTGTGTATTCGTTTGTCACACATAATTATGCAATTGATTTATCCTTAAACCAAGGATACCGTCTTTGTAAGGGACTTCGTCTCAATCTCCTTTCATTGAGGCATATTTTGTTTTATACACAACCTTCTTTTTATGGTGTATAAACCCCTTTGAATTTTACGTTTATTCAAAAGGAATCTTTTTTATACGAAGCGTTTACTAAATGACAAAAGGGAATGTTTTTTTCGTACGTATACGGTGACAACGACTTCTCCGCCGTCGTGACCGTTATTTGAGTTTCGGCTTCCTCTACAAGCCATACCTTCTTTTTAAAATAAAAATAAATACCATGTTTTAATTTTCTTTTATTTTGGTATTGAAAATAGTTTTCATGATGTTTTTATATCAATGTGTTGTATTTATATCTTCTGATTGAAAGGTGGAAATGTTATGTTTCCTTTATGCATGTTTTATGTGATACGATTATGTTGAGGTTCTTGGGAATTATTATGAAGACGGGTGGTTCCGTGATAAACTAAGGGCGGGTGAGCCCGATATAGATCTCCAATGCATTGGGTAACGCAAAGGAGTGAAACGTTAAGGTTTCTCCGAAGATATTTAGGGAATATACTGTGATGGGTATTCCAAACGTAACCAAGTGGGTTACTCACTATGTAAGAATGTTATGAATGGCTCAAGTTACCTTTATGTCTTATGATTTCTATGATTTATTCATCGTTTGATGAGGTATGTTAAAGTGCCTTTGTTTTATGGGTAAAGTATGATTTCATTCTTATGTATATATGAACTCATGTTTCCTTTCCATATTTTTATAACCCTTACTGAGCTTTTTATGCTCATCCCAAGTTTTTGAAATGTTTTTCACAGGTCAAGGGAAAGGTACATGATGTGATGATAGTGTCAAGGATGTGTCAAGAAAGAATCCGTGTTATATTTTAAATATGTTTCCATTGATGGGAAGAATGAATACTATCTTTTATGTAACCACTTTGTTTAAATGTGGGATGTAATGCAAGTTTCATGATCTAATTCTCTAAAAATCTAAACCTGAAAAGATCCTAAATGTGTAATCTTGTAATAACTCAAGATTAAGTAAGGTTTAAGGCTGGGGCCTTATAGTTGGTATCAAAGGTCGGTTTAGATAACTTTAGATGTTAGGGTATTCTCTAAGCATAAGTGACATTAACATAATGGTTAGGATTTCAGAAAGAGTCCTAGTTTTAGATAAAGTGAATGAGTAAGTATATCTTAGTGTTTATCTTACTCATTAGTACATGATGGTTTTGTTGATATACTCACACTGACCTTTTTGGTTTTAGTAAATGGCTGGATCTAGCAGGCACCAAAGTAACAGTGGATGTGAAGGAAACTGTGACAGTTTTTTGAACAAGCAACTGAATGATATGGGAGATGCAATGAGAACTCTTGTGATTATCCTCAACCAACTATCTGGAGTCATGATTGACCACCTAAACCTTGGAGATTTCTCTAAGTCATCATATATGCAAGAAACAAATCCCTACGGAAGTACAGGTAATAATCATAAAGGTAAGTGTGTTCAAAAACCTATGTGTCAAAGATGTGGAAAGAAACACCTAGGAAAATGTTTCAAAGGGACAGAAATATTCTATAGATGTGGAAATTAAGGTCATAAAGCAAGAACCTACCATGGAAAAAGGAAGCATCCAGTTGACTCGAGTAAAGGGAAAGAAGTTCTTTCTGAGGGATCAATTGAATGTTTTAAATGTGGTGTGCATGGTCATTATGCAAACACATGTCCTATGAAGAAGTTTCGTGAATGGGGTCACCAAGAGCGTACCAATATTCGTTTACCAATACCTAATGCCATTCCGATTGAGGATGAAGAAACTGACAATGACCAATCAAAGGTATGTACTATTTCATGACTATTGTTTTCCTATTTTGTAATCTTAGGATATGATTCATGATTTTGTTTGTAGGAAAGAGGTATTTCGGAATAAGTTGGAAAGGAATGGATAATGGATCATGAAGAATGTTGAATGAGTAAGATGTCAACATATAAGGGCTTCAAGAGTTATGGTGAAGTTCTTAAGAGTATTAAGTCTCTTTTGATGATGGGGTTACATTAGAAGACTTTTTATATTATGTGTAACCCTAATGTTTAATATAGGAAAATTTTATTCAAGTAATAGTTATCTTTTCTTTTGTGGACATATTTATAAAGAACCATTTGGGTTTATATGATCCTTACTTTTGAGGTAATTATGGGTTACTATATGTTATGATTGAAGTGAAAGGCATGAGATAAAATTGAGGTTAAATTATGTTATGGTTATTTTTGATGATTTTATCCCTTTTTGGGGAATGATTTGAGAATTACATAGTTTTGGAAAAAGGACAACACGTAGACCGTGTGACTACCCGTCGCGTCGAACAAAGCTGCGGGAATCGAACCCACAATCAAAGTGCAACTGGTATTTATCGCCTACCACTGGACTACGTGAAGTCCCTGGTTAGTTTGACTGATTCTTTTTAGTTATATGATTTTATGAATTAAGAGTAAGTTGATTTTGGGTTATTTATGAAAATGATTAACCTATCATAGAGGATATGTGATTAGGTTAATTACTTTTCAATACGAGACTTTAGGAGTAACTGATGTTGTTTGGAGATAAATGTTACGATTTAACTTGGAAGACTATGTGACTAAATACTTCAAATATTTGGGTTTCAATCTTATATTGGTTTACTTTGAAGAATTTTATGGACAAATTGTTTATCGGATGGTCCTCGTTGAACTTTGGGTTTTTTTGGACAAATTTTGGAGGCTAAGAATAGATTTTCTTTTTATAAAGGGTTATCCTTTTCTGGATTATCTGATCTTGTACTGGCCTTTTTGGTTTTGGTTTTGGTTAAAGTCTAAAGTCATGGGATGTATATAGTTCTCTTTTGTGGATTAGGTGATTCTCTAGAAGTTGATTATAGTACTCTTAATGCGAACAAGTCTCCCTAAATACTCGTCTTTTGGAAAAAATATGAGTTTGATTAAGGAATCTAGTAAAAGTTGAAAGTCAATATGATAAGTGATTATGTTTCCTTATGAATAAATTCCTCAATAAAAAGTAACTTAAAACAAAAATGTTGTCTATTAACTTTTCCTACTGGGGAATCGAATACCGTTTAACCCATCACAAGTTTGTGATTTTCTTGTGGTTAAATTTCTCCTAAACATGTTTTCTATCACTCTCCATCAGAACATGACCCTTTGTTTTTTCCTCCATGTCCATATTTTCATACTTGGAATCCTAGTATGGGTTAACTCGGGTGACCTCTGTGCTTATCTTTCTTTATTTTAAAGTGATTGTTTTACCGACTCTTGTTCCGATGTGGGACTTTCAAGGATGTTTCCAAGCTCAATTTTAAAAATTGTGAGGACGTAATTCCCAAAAGGGGGAAAGGATGTAACACCCCAGGTAAATAAAGAATATGACATTTTCATATTTATCCATATTTTTGAATAAAATATTGATATGACTTTAAAGGGGACGCTATGCTCGATGGCGTACCCAACACGCAACAACGAGTTTCTTGGGAATCTTACGTTGCACTCTAATAATAAAATAATATTATTTTAAATGGTAGTTAACATGTAGTCGTTGTAATGGTGGGAATGGATATAAATAACTAAAATATGATTATATATGTTTTTGAATGTTTTTACATTTATCCAATAAAGGATAGAGGCTTAAAATACGGAAATAATTCAATTTTAGGCGTATATGCCCTAGTTTTCACTAAAGGTTCACTTATCACCTTTTGATGTTGAACCATCATTAAATATAGTTTTGTTCACTCTTAAACATTCTTTTGGACCAAATAAAACTCTTATTAAGAATCGGGACATCAAAATTTACTTTGTGTAAATTTTTGGTATCTTTCCGATAAAGTTCATTTTTTTTAATGAATAGTGTAAAATGTTGTATTTAAATTCAAAACCTCTTTTTAATATAATTTATTTATATTATTAGATTATCTTTTGAATTGGTTTTAAAGTTAAATCAGAATATATTTTTACCATTAAATCCAATAGTGGTCGTTGGAATTAATTTCACTTTGAAATCAGACTTAAACTAGTGTCAATCTTTTGATACTTATTGTTTCATAAAAACACGCTATTTTCTTTGAAAACGGGAATTAATTATTAAATTAATTAATCTGACTTATATGTTTTGAATTTTGTAAAATAGACTTCATTTTTGAATTCGGAATATCAAATATAGATTATGGTGAATTTTTGGGAATTTTCTGAAAAACTTCAATTTTTGATGAATAGTGAAACCACTAAGTGGTACTTATAAAAACTGATTTTTCCATTTAAATAAAATTTTTCCATCTTTGTGTTTTGAATTTCAAAAATCCGACATACATGGTTGTCATTAAGAAGTAAAATGTGGTTCAATGGGATAAAAATAATTTTTGGTGAATAGTAACTTATTAAGTTTTTAATCGCGATTAGTGGTAATTAGTGTAGTTTAAGGTAAAAATAGTGTTTTAATAATATTAAATGAACTTGACACATGTCCTACCCTCATTGGTTGTGTCATGGATGACCAAGACAAGCCATGGGTCAACTTGGGGACCCCATGGATCCACTTTGGTTGGGAAATGACATAAATAACTTTTTATTTAATGTTAAAGTAAAAATGACACAAACTTGAGTTATTTTACGAAAACAATTTTTACATGGGGTTATAAAGATCATATTTTTAATTATAAATAGTAATTGGAAAGCTAAAAAGATTTCCTACATCATAGTATTTGTTTTATAATTTTGAGACATTAAATAAATTAAATCGTTTATGACATCATAATGATGCAGCGATGACATCATTATCTGACGATTTAAATAAAATGAGAATATAATGTAAACTCTATGACCTACACATGTCCAAAACTTATTGGATGGGTGAATTTAGAACCCTTATCACCTTATCCACGAATTATATCAATGTGGGACCTTTTAAAACCGAAACAGATTTTCAAATAAAGTAATATTTCTTACTTTCCAAAAGTGCCCCTCCTCTCCTCTTATAAAAGGCCCCCATCTCTACCTCATTTCACACACTCCTGAAGCCTTTTTCTCGGCCAACCCCTGACCATTTTGTCTCCCCACATCCCTCTCCTCATCCTAGAGGATTCCCTTTGGGCAGAAGCCTTTCAAAGGAATCCTTTAGGCTCAAATCAAAAGGAGTTAAAATTTTAAAGGTAATTCATTCTCTCATGTTCATTTGTTTTATTTTGCTTCTCCAACCCCCTAAACTCTTTTTATTTATTTCTTTTGTAACAACAACAGTATCTTAAATATACTAGGATGTTCTTATAAGATTTATTCTAGCTAAACTCTCACACAACTACATCAAATGGTTAAAGAACATACGGTTTCTGTGGATGACGAGTTTCTGCCTCCCGAAACGATGATTGTTCAACATTCTCTTAACACCTTCAAAGGTGGAAATTAAGATGTCACTATATTTATATATGATATATAATATGTTTATGTTTTACTTATGCTTCTGTATTTTTCATTTGTGTCTTAACTTTATGGCTTCCATTATGGGTATACACGATATCTTCATTTTAGGAAGTGCGGACTACCGCCCCCTCAAAGTGATGTGATTCGTTAATGCCATACATGGGACGTATAAAGGATGGATTTAATGTTATTATATATGATGTTATAATGGAATTATTATATACCTCTATATCATTATTATTTCTTTCCATTAAAGTATGAGATAGAAATGAAAGTAGCGTTCATGCGTACGTACGGCTTACCGTCTCCATGAACGGTGCATTTCATTTCTTATCCCCAAATGTAATGTACTATTATAAGTACATGTATATAATGGATATATATGATGAATGATACATCTAAATGATGAATATAATTCTGTAATTAAAATATACATACCTCTCATTTAGTTTTAATTCCATTAATATGACAAAGAAATGAAAGTAGCGTTCATGCGTACGTACGACTTACCGTCTCCATGAACGGTGCATTTCATTTCTTACCTCTAAATGATTATGTAATATTATAAATACATGTATATTCTCGATATATATGATATATATGATATCCAAATCAGGAATGTCATTCTGGATATAAAGAACCTTTGACCACACGAACAACATGTAATTGTAAGAAGTCCACTTTCGACTTAAGAACCAAATATCGACAAAACAAACATTATTAACTTAAATGATTACATAATGTTTATAACATGGAAATAAGTGATATAAAAGGAATAATAATCTTGAAAAAGGTTCTTAATCAAGTAGAAATTAACTCAAGTTTATTATTCATGAGATTAAAGAACGATCGAGTGAAGTCGGACCCGAGGTAAGGGATCCTACTCCTCTCTTTCTTTTTGAGTACACACTTTTATGTCATTACTTTTAAAGCTAATATTTCTTGTTATTGGGATGATATTTTATATTACATTTACTATAATTTTTATGTTCATGTGATGAGAGAACCTATTATCTCTCATAAATCCATTTTGGAAGTTTTAAGTGGCGCCGATAGGCTGCCGAATTTTCGTAAGGGATCCTACTCCTCTCTTTATTTTTAAGTACACTCTTTTATGTAATTCCTTTTAAATGTCATATTTATTATTATTGGGATGTTCTTTAATATTAATCTTACTGTAAGTTTTATGTTCATGTGATGAGAGACCCTATTTCCTCTCATTAATCCATTTTGGAAGTTTTAAGTGGCGCCGTTAGGATGCCGAGTTTTCATAAGAGATTTTTCATCTCACTTTTATTCCCGTGAGATTTATGCTACATTTGCCACAATTTCCTTTGAGTAGTGTTTGTAATGACCATTATTATACAATTTTTGTAGTATAATTTCATTTATGGGTATTCACATCTTCCTTGTATGACCCTTCTTCCATTGGGTGTACGTTTCAAAAGTTACCCAACTCGGTAAGGGGACCTTTCACCCTCCTCTTTTTAAAAGACTTCATTTGTTATGTCTTTTAATTCACATACTATTATGTTGGGATATGTTCTTCTATATCCTGATTGATGTAAATTTTATGTCCAAGTGATGAGATTCCCTTTTTATCTCTCATCAACTCATTTTTCTGAATTTTTGAAGTGACGCCGTTAGGCTGTAAATTTTTTTCAAGGGAACTTCTTAGCCCAAATTTGATTCTTTGGGATAAACTTGTACTCCTTGAATATGTTGTTCTATGAATATGTGTGAATAACCTCTGATTTTTTTACACTTAATATCCACTTATATTTGGTGTATTCGTTTGTCACACATAATTATGCAATTGATTTATCCTTAAACCAAGGATACCGTCTTTGTAAGGGACTTCGTCTCAATCTCCTTTCATTGAGGCATATTGTTTTTATACAAAACCTTATTTTTACGGTGTATAAACCCCTTTGACTTTTACGTTTATTCAAAAGGAATCTTTTTTATACGAATCGTTTACTAAACGACAAAAGGGAATGTTTTTGTCGTACGTATACGGCGACAACGACTTCTCCGCCGTCGTGACCGTTATTTGAGTTTCGACTTCCTCTACAAGCCATAACTTCTTTTTAAAAGAAAAATAAATCCCATGTTTTAATTTTCTTTTATTTTGGTATTGAAAATGGTTTTCATGATGTTTTTATATCAATGTGTTGTATTGATATCTTGTGATTGAAAGGTGGAAATGTTATGTTTCCTTTATGCATGTTTTATGTGATATGATTCTGTTGAGGTTCTTGGGCATTATTATGAAGATGGGTGGTTCCGTGATAAACTAAGGGCGGGTGAGCCTGATATAGCTCTCCAATGCATTGGGTAACGTGAAGGAGTGAAATGTTAAGGTTTCTACGAAGAGATTTAGGGAATATACTGTGATGGGTATTCCAAACGTAACCAAGAGGGTTACTACCTACGTAAGAATGTTATGAATGCCTCAAGTTACCTTTATGTCTTATGATTTCTATGATTTATTCATCGTTTGATGAGGTATGTTAAAGTGCCTTTGTTTTATGTGTAAAGTATGATTTCATTCTTATGTATATATGAACTCATGTTTCCTTTCCATATTTTTATAACCCTTACTGAGCTTTTTATGCTCATCCCAAGTTTTTGAAATGTTTTTCAGAGGTCAAGGGAAAGGTACATGATGTGATGATAGTGTCAAGGATGTGTCAAGAAAGAATCCGTGTTATATTTTAAATATGTTTCCATTGATGGGAAGAATTAATACTATCTTTTATGTAACCACTTTGTTTAAATGTGGAATGTAATGCAAGTTTCATGATCTAATTCTCTAAAACTCTAAACCTGAAAAGATCCTCAATGTGTAATCTTGTAATAACTCAAGATTAAGTAAGGTTTAAGGCTGGGGCCTTATAAAAACACACTCTTTTATTTGGGGTTTCATGGTAATATTGAGTTAGAATGGCTCATTGGAACTCAGGAGGTAGGATTGGGGAGAGTCTAGCTAGCTCTTCTATAATATCCCCCCATTCTCATTATCTTGAGAAGCTGGTTAAATGGTACTTAGCCTTAAGAAACATCCCCAAGGCACCAATGGATGGTAATAAATTCCAAGTTCTTCATTAACTATAGGGGATGATTTTACCTTTTAAAATAAAAAAACCAACCAAACATACCATTACCAGATAACCCACTACATGATGCATGATATAAATGAAAGGAAACTCAAAGAAATACCACTTATATCAAAATCAAACTGAAATAAAGTACCACAATGGAATACTATAATAACAAGGTACACAATGGAAGACAAAACTCAAAGACTCCAATGAAAAAAATCCAAAGCTTCAACATGCTCCATGATCCAACTCCAAAAATAGCCCGAGTATCACTAAGAACCACTATATAAGTGTAATAATTTACCTCTTCCCATGTCCCAATAAACCACATATGAAAAAACAACAAAGTTACAAAGTAGGTCTGAGTAATGAAACTCATTAGGATTTCCCTAAATGAATTCCCTACTCAAGACACTAGGATAGAACATGTTATCAAATTTATATAAAATAGTTTATATATAACAATTGAAATAGTTTATAATGAATCCAAGAAGTTCAATTCAAAAGAATTTTTCCATACAAATATGGTTTCCAAGGAAAGTAACCATACAATTCTCTAAAACCATTTCACAAATTTATATTTTAGCATAACTAATTCCATTCCACATATCCACACATCTAACCATGCATGCAACCTAGACCTCCCTATTATCGTGAGTGGTGAGTCTCCCTTTCACTAAGATGTCACTTAATGAACAATTTTATGGGGGAAAGACCTGAACCTTATCCATCCCACTAATTATAGGAGATACTTCTTACCCTTATCCATCCCGAATTCATATGAACACACACAAACATTATTCCAAAAACCAATGAAAAAACAAAAATTTCAACCATTTCAATAAAACCATATTTTTATTAAAAAAATTAAAAAAAAATTCAGAAAAACCAAAAATTTATTGAAATCACTTTTCCATTCATCAAAACCAAGTAATCATTTTAAAATCATAATTTTAAAATCGAATTACCAATTTCACTTTCTAAAAAATTCTTAATTTCCATAATTCTATAAAACACCACTAAACAGGGTTTATGAAAAGAAATTAACACCAATTTCAAAACCATTTAAAAAAAAAACAATCAATATGAAATCAATCTTTTATGTTTTAAATATAGAAGTTTATAGTGAAGATACCTACCTCATAAAACTTGGAGAAAATGAAAAATGACATGAAAACATCCACAAAGTCGGGTTGAAACTCCAAAACCCACATTAGATCTATTACCCTATCATAAAAAAAACAAATATAATCATATTTGGCATTAAATAACTTAGATATATCCACATAATTATTAGATCTAATAAATTGATAGAGTGGGAGAAGTATATCTAAGGAAAACCAAGAAAAACTACCAAGAACGATGACTTACTACAAGAATTTGACTTCAACACACCAAGAGAAGCCTTCATATTTCCTATGAATCAATGGGAGAATCCTATACTTCCTTTTGGAGGATAAAATCTTGATTTAAGGCCATTTTAGAGAAAAAACAAGGGGTTAATTCTTAATCTAAACCTAGATACACAATTTATGGATATTGTTTTTAAACCATGCATTATTTGTCACACGGTGAGACAAACCATGAACTAACCATGCATTATCTTCTTCCTCAATGGGGGACCTCACATGGTTGGTCTGGAAAGTTAGACAAACCGTGTGCTAACCATGGAAAATCCCACAGTCCCAAGTTGCACGATTTCTCCTAGGAGGCCGCACAATTTGGAAAAACCATGCGCCTGCCTGTGCACCTTCCCTTTATCCCTTGTCTCATTGTGCACTATTTCTTGAAGTAATTTCATGGTTTTAACTAACTTTGCACCAACCTTTAACTTTTAAAAAAGCTTAAAAAACATTCCAAAATTCTTCCAAACCCTCCCAAACATCACCCATATACTGTACATACTTAAAAATAATATAATAAAGGTTACTTACTTGAAAACGGGGGTGCTATATTCTCCCTACCATTGGCCTTTCCATCCTCAGAAGGTAGAAAACTACATGTGTCTTGAAAGAGTTCATGACATTGGTCGATCATTTGTTTCTTATATTCCCAATTTCCTTCTTGAATCTCACCATGTTTCCAAAAAACTTTCAATAGACCGATGATTTTTACATGCAATACCTTCTCTTGCCTATCCACAATCCACACCAGGATATGTACCAATGAAGCATCCAACTCTAGTTTAACATGATCCCATCAAA
This sequence comes from Viscum album, assembly GCA_963277665.1. NCBI lineage: Eukaryota > Viridiplantae > Streptophyta > Magnoliopsida > Santalales > Viscaceae > Viscum > Viscum album. The sequence goes on from OY728160.1 coordinate 451,122,109, forward strand.
TCACATGGTCAAGATTAGGATGATACTTTTTCAACTGAGATACTTAAAATATGTTATGAACAACACTAAACCATGGTGGAAAAGATAACCAATATGCCACCTCACCAACTCATTCAAGTATCTCAAAAGGGACTATGTATCTAGGAGATAACTTTCCCTTCTTCACAAAACATTGATGTCTAAGCCTTGGAGAGATCATATAAAACACATGACCACTCACCTTGAATGAAAATGGTTATCTACGATGATCTACATAAAATTTCTAATGACTCTAATCCATCTCCATCTATTTCTTGATCAATCGAATCTTCTCCATTATTTCTTGGACAAGGATCGACCTAACCGGTGAAGTCTCACCAATTTCCACCCAAAAAAGTGTGGAACGACAAGGACACTCATATAATGCTTCAAAAGGATCCATATGTATTGAGTATTGATAACTGTCGTTATATGATAACTCCACTAACGGAACATGCTCATCCCATGATCCACCAAAATCCATTACACAAGCCCAAATCATGTCTTATAATGTTTGTATCATACTTTTGGATTGCCCATCTATCTGAAGATGATACACCATGATCATTTAGAACCGATTCCAAAGGGTTTTTTGTAAGGATTTTAAAAAACAAGACATGATCCTTAGATCTTTGTCTGAAACTATCAAAAATAGTATTCCATGCCTCTTTAACACTTCTAAAATATATATTTTTGATAATTCCTCCACTATATGGGATTCATGAATAGGGTTGAAATGAGCTGACTTTGTGAGATGATCCACTATCATCCTTATGGAATCATGTTTCTAAACCATTATTGGGAGAATTGTCACAAAATCCATGGCTATATGCTCCCATTTCCGAATAGAAATATGTAAAGACTGCAACATACCTACTGGTCGCTAATGATCCACATTAACTTTATGAAAAGTCAAGCATCTCAAAACAAACTCATCCACCTTCCTTTTTATACCGACACACCAAAACTGTGCTTTCACCACCTTATACATATTATGTATTCTAGGAAGAAAAAACCATCTTGAATGGTGGTAATAATAGATAATTTTTTCCTAACAAGCCATAGGCACGACCATCTAATTTATGAACCAAAAATCTAAACTCTCATCTAGATTCCATCCCTTAATGATATCCCCACCATTGAGTTTTTACCTTATATCCACACATTTTGCATCAGATGAATGTACCCATTTAAACATCTTCACCAAATCATGAACAAATGAAAATGGAAAGAAAACCACAACTTCACCTTGGTATTCACATTCTAAGTGAATGTTAGCTAGGACCGACATCAACTGCCACTCATATGAATCATTTTTTCCAACTGAGCATATAACTTTCTACTTAATGCATCTTCCAATGAATTTCCTTTTACCGGTGTATACATCAAGTCAAAGTCAAACATTTGGAGATACTCCATCCCTCTTATTTGTATCATATTCAAATCTCTTTCTGAGAAAATGTGTTTCAAGCTCTTATGATTCGTAAAAAAAGTGAATTTATTACCAAAGAGGTAATGGCGCCATGTATTCAAAGAATGAACTACAAAAACTAACTTCAAATCATGTGTTGGGTAGTTATTATCATGAAACCATAAATTTATTGAGTCATAAGAAACAACATGATCTCCATGCATGAGAATGCATCCCAACCCTATTCCCAAAGCATCATAATATACCATGTACCTTTGTATTGATTTTCAGAAAAATCAAGATTGGTGATGATGTAAGGTGAACTTTAAGCTCTTTAAAAGACTTATTAAATTATTAAATCCATTGGAAAGGAACAATATTCTTTGTAAAATCTATCATAGGTGAAGATATTCATGAAAATTCATGAACAAAGCATCAGTAATAACCAGCTAGTCTAACGAAACTCTATATCTTGAAGACATTCTTTGGTGGTTTCCAATAGATAACATATTTTATATTCTCAAGATCCAAAGAACACCATATTTCAGAGATTACATAGCCATGAAAACGTACCTATGGTATCCAAAAATCACACTTTGATAATTTAGAATACATATGATGATCTGTAAATATTACCAAAACTATTTCAAGTGTTGGTCATGCTCAGCCCTTGTCCTTGAATACACCAATACTTCATCTACAAACAACACCAAAAAAGAATCCCGATATCACTGAAATATCTAATTCATAAATTATATAAAGATATATGGTTCATTCATAAGACCAAAATTAATCACCACATATTCATTATGTCCATATCTACTCTTAAAATACGTCTTTGGAATATCCTCCTTCCAAACCCACAATTGGTGATATCCTGAGCCCAAGTCAATCTTAGACAACCACTGAGCTCCCCTCAATTTATTGAATAGATCATCAATGAATGAAAGTGGATACCTATTATTTATCATAACTTGGTTAGGATTATGATAATCCATACACAACCAAAGCGTTCTATCCACCTTTTTGACAAATAAGACCAGTGCTACCCACAGAGACGTGCTTGACCAAATGAAACCTTTTCTTTACAGCTCTTCCAACTGAAATTTCAATTTGATTAATTTTTTTGGTTCCATTCGATAAAATGGAAGGGAAATGGTACTGGTCCCTAGAAAGAGATAAATTGAAAACTCCATTTTTCTCATAGGTGGGGACCCTAAGATTTTTTTGAAACACATCCATAAACTAATCAACCATTACTAGAAAACTATTTTTCTAAATTTATTACATAGATGTCAAAGTCAACTCTACCAACTGGTATGAGATCATTCCAAAAAATGGTGTTAACAATCCTATTGTGTATACCTTTACATTCCGGTATCCTCTAAAGATATTCTCAATGTCATCCTCAGTCATAAAACTATCTCTTTAGGTATAATAGTCGATGTGATCCTTGAACGCTATCAACCAATCCATACCTATGATTATATCATAGAAATTAATCTTAAGCATAGAAAAATCCAATATTATCTTGGCTCCAGCAAGAGCTAAATAACATTCTCTACTCACCAAGGCTAGACATGCTCTTTGACCCATAGGAGTTTGAAGTTTTAAAACAGAAGGCACAATCTCAACATTTAGACAGAGAAAATCAATAATACAAGAAGTAATAAAAGAGTGGGATGTACCCGTATCAAAAAAATCTTGTATAAGGGTAGAATTTAAAAGAATCTTACCTCTCATGGTTGATGGTCCAGATTGGTCATCCATAATCACTTTCTCAGCTCCATATAATTTCTTACTTTCTGAACTTTGTTCCTTAATTCCTTACTGAGATTTACCTTGCTGAGGAGTCATGGTATTCCTAGAGTCACCATGGATAGCTCTATTTTACTGATGAGACTGATTTTTCTTCCCTCTTTATGTTGAAGCATACATCACCTGTGACACATGAGAAGTGTCCCGAACACCCGACCTCAAAGAACTGTGACAATAGCACTGAAGATTCCCAATATGAGTGAAATTTTGGAATGCTCTAGGTGGTGTCGTACACTATTGCTTCATGTGGTTGAATGAACCACATTGAAAACATCCAGGTTGGCACTTGGGTTTTGGAGGAAGGTTCACCAAACTAGCTATTTGGTTCTGATCCATACTCCCACCTTGGAAGTAGGTGTCCCTATTTATCTTTCTCCCAACATTAGAGTTCCCACCATATCTCATAGGTATCAACATGCTCCCTCCTCTCATAGATCCTAATATGTACTATTTTCCCACTATCTCTCTATTGACCATCTCTATATAATCCACTATATAAAGTACAAAAATCTTTAAGTGAATCTCCTATTTCAGTCTTGATTCAAATGTTCATGTCTTCAAGGACATAATAGCTGAAAATTCAGGTTAAAAACACACTATATTAATGAATTTAAATGCGTAATCCATGGAAGAAATATTTTCCTACTTCAAGCTGAAGAATTCCTTCATTATTTTAATTATGAATGCGTGAGGACAAAATTGTTTGTTGAATAATTCTTCAAAATATTTCCATGTAATTTCGTGGTCTAATTTATCCTGAATTGATAAATATAACCACTAGCATGAAAGATCTTACAATATATATGTCACCAGATTATCCTTACTCTCTGCTGGTGTGCCAAGGAAATTGAAGATATAATCCATCCTATCCTGCTACACCTCTACATTTTCTAGTTCCAGATCACCCTGAAAGATGGATGAATTCTACTTTTGGAATTAGATTAAATGATCCACTTGTCTTGGATCATCCCTCCTGTTCCCTCTATCCACATCCTGAAATTCTTGGACAATACTTTGAACTAACTGTTGGTTCACCTATGGCTTAGGTGAAACCAAATTTTCATTAGCGTCTTCCAATTGGTTTCTACAATGCCTACCGAGTTCTATTTTCTATACAAACAACAAATTCCATAAGTTTCATTCTCTAGAAACTGAAGTCTTAACAATTTTAAATTTTATCACATCATACTATCCCAACATTACTTCCCAAAATTCAATAATTTTCTATGTTCAACTATTTTTTTGAAAATCTCATCATGCTTTTGAAAATCACACCATTTTCAAAATACCACAATCATGATCCTTTTCAAAATATCACATTTGATTTTTTTTAAAATTTTTCAAAAATCAATTTCTCTTCACCCAAAATCAAAAATCATTACTCAAAATGAAATATCCACTTCTAGTGGGAAGTCATTTCTATAATTCATGTCATGCTCATCTCATTGGATAAACCCATGACAATGAGATTCCAAATCCTATAAGTTTCTGTAAAACACTTATATACCCAACTCCATGGTTACTTAATGTTAAACATAAAAGGTTAGCTATATCTTCTTATTATCTACATTTCAGGTCTCAAAAATCCTACTTCTTTTTACTAACCTGACATAAAGAATAGAATGGAATGAATTTAAACTCTAAGAACAAGATAATTGAATATCACTCGTTAGAGAAGGATTGAAAAAGCTGATACCACTTGTTCCAAAAAGATATTTGGAAAGACCAAGACTGATACCACTTGTTCCACAAAGATATTTGGAAGGACCAAGACTTATACCACTTGTATCATCCCACCCCTCTTAATTGTCTTGATAAGGTGGTGGAACATTACTTGGCCTTAAGCGACATCCTCAAGGTGCAAAATTCTGAAAATAAATTCCAAGAGATTCATTAACTATGGGGGATGATTTTCCATTTTAAAATAAAACAACAGACCAAAACTACAATTACCAAATAATCCACTACATGATTCATGAAGTCAATAAAAGTCAACTCAAAGCAATACCATTTATATCAACATCTATCTAAAACCCAGTACCACAATGGAATACTATAATAACAAGGTACACAGTCAAAGACAAAACTCAAATACTCCAATGACAAACTCCGAAGCTCCAAAATGATCCAAATCCAAAAACAGACCAAGTATCACTAAAAACCACTATAGAAGTGTGATACTTTACCTTTTACCATGTACAGATAAACAACATCTAAAAAATCACCAAAGTTCCAAAGTAGGGGTGAGTAAAGAAACTCAATAGGCTTTTCCCAAATGACTTTCCTACTCATGCCACTAGGATATAACATGTTAGAACATTTATAAATAATAGTTCATATAAAAAAATTGAAATAGTTTATAAAAAAGCCAAGAAGTTAAATACCAAAGTATTTTTTCACAATAATATGGTTTCTAAGGAAATCAACCAAACAATGCTCATTTTTTTTTCACAAATTACCATTTTAGAATAACTAATTCCATTACACATATCTACACATCCAACCATGCATGCAACCTAGACCTCCCTATACTCGTGAGTGGTGAGTCATCATTTCAATAAGCCTTCACTTAATGAACCATTTAAAAAGGGAAATCTCTGACCCTTATCCATAACACTAATTATGGGGGAGACTTATTACCCTTATCCGTCTTGAATACACATGAACACACAAAACCATTATTCCAAAAACCAATGCCAAAACAACCATTTCAAACATTTCAATAAAACCATACTTTTATTGAAAACCTTTCAAACAAACCATTTAAATAAAGCCAACCCTTTATTGAAAACACTTTTCCATGAATCAAAACCAAGAAATAATTTTAAAATCATCCTTTTAAAATTAAATTATCAATTTCACTTTCAACAAAAATGCACAATTTAAAAAATTCTATAAACCATCACTAAAGAGGGTTTCTAACAAGAAATCCACATCAATTTTACAGCCATTTTCAAGAAAAACAATCAATATGGAATCAATCCATCAATTTATAAATAGAGGATCCAAGAGTGAAGCCACCTACCTCAGAATACTTGGAGAAAATAAAAAATGGCATAGAAACATATATGAAATCATGTTGAAACTCCAAAAACCCACATTAGATCTATTAACCTATCATAAAAAAGGATAAATATAATCATATTTGACATCAAATACCTTATATATGTCCACAATATAAGTATACATAAGAAACTAAGAGAGCATGAGATGTTTATCTAAGGAAAACCAAGAAAAAATACTACGAATGATGACTTACCTTGAGAATCCGGCTTCAATGCACCAATAAAAGCCTTCGGATCACCTATAGATCAATGGGAGAAGCCTATAATTCCTTTGGGAGGAGAAAATATTGATTTAGGGCCATTTGGATAAAACATTAGGGTTTAATTATTAATCCTGACCTAGATCCAAAATTTATTGATCTTGTTTTTAAACTGTGCATGGTTAGTCAAACGGTTAGATAAACTGTGTGCTAACCATGCACCGACTTCTGCCTCAAGGGGGGTATCTCATGGTTGGCACACATGGTTAAAAAAACTATTAACCAACCATGAAAAATTTTACTATCCCAAGTTTCACTGTTTCTCTAAGGCAGCTGCATAGTTTGGACAAATTGTGTCCCCACCCATGTGCCTTCCCCTTAGCCCTTGTCTCATTGTGTATGGTTTCCTGTAGGAATTTCATAGTTTTTACTAACCATGAACCAACCGTTCACTTTTATAAAATCCCAAAAAATATTCCAAAATACTTAAAAACCATCCCAAACATCACCCATATACTTTATTTTCTTAAAAAGAGTAAAAATAGGGTTAATTACTTGAAATCGGGGGTGCTACATCTTCCCTGCCCCAAGCCTTGAGTTTCCATGGGAAGTGGGATTTGAATTTTAAATTTAGATTTCATTGGATTTACTGTTGATATTGTGTTGATTCTCACTATAATAGTGTGATTTTTATTAGGGATTGGGTTGTATTTTGTGATGGAAATAGAAGATAGATCATTGGAATGAGGTTGGTTTACACATCCTGATCAACCAAGTAATGAATAAATAATCAATCCTAAAATTCCTTAGAAATCGATTCATGGATGGCCCGAGGTTATTTGGGACACATGGTTGAGTAAGTAATAGTTACACATCCCATTTTTTTTGTTTTTTAGACTTATATTGAGTGATCTATAATATATAAAGACAAGTCAATGTAGTTATTGTGATATGATAATGTTATGGATTGAGAATTGTGATGTTCATCTTTTTTGGGGTGTGCTTGTTGTGTAAAATTGTTTTTTTAAAGAGAAGTTTTTGGAAAAAGGTTTTTTTTTTAAAAATAAGCCTTTGACATTGTTTATAAAATAATCTGGATTTTATGAAACTTATTTTGGTTTGGGTATTTAGCTTTTGAGTTATTTATATAATGAAAATAGAATTTCAAAAATGTTTGGCCATTTTTTTTGAAATTGGATTGATTGGGTTTTCATAATTTTTTTTAAAAAACTTGTTGGTTGATTAATTATAAAGAAATTTAGAACAAATTGGGGTGTTTTTGAAAAAGATATTGTTTTTATTTAATGAAATTAAAGTTAGAAAATGTTTTTTAAATGCTTTAAATATTGATATTTTTGAGAAGTTTGGGTGGTTTCCAAAAATTAGAAAATATGTTTGAGTATTTATTTAAGGAATTGGGTGACTTCAAAAATGAATTATTTTTGGAAAATGAATTTTTAGAAAATAGTTTTTTGAAAAATGGTTTTTATTCCTTCATAAATGTGATGTTTTTTAAAAGAAATGGTTTTAGAATGTGAGTTTCCTTCTTTTCTGGGTGTTTTTGGATTTTTTTCTCTTTGAGCAGATTAAGACCATTGATTTGATTTTGGGAACATGGTTAGGTTATGTTCATGTTATATTGAATATAAAGTATTCCTCTCTAAAGAGTCTCAGTAATGGTTGAGTATTTGTTTTTAGGGATAGTTACTCCCTTGTTCTTTTGGCTCCTCCTAGACTCCAAGTGAGTAAAAAAATTTCCCTTCCCACTATATTTCTTTAGTGATGTGGTAGTTTTTTTATAAAGGTTGAGGGTCAATACCTCTTAATTAAAAGAAAAGTAATAGACCCCTTTTAATCGGAATGGATAAATAGGGAGCCCAAAACATTTCAGGAAAAAATACTTAAGAAAAATGAACTAAAAGTCCAAATGAGGTCCTGAATGTACAAAGGGAAGAAAACATCATGGAAAGCATCAATGAAAGTACCATCTCCCCCCCGTCATCCAATACAATAGAGTAAATAGTCAAGATGAAGTTTCGACCCCCTTCCAATAAGCTGCATATTGAAAATAATTCCAGAGTAGCCAAGATGTGCATCATGGTGCCAAGTCACACTAGAGAAGCCCAAAAGAGTATCATAGTGTCAAATCACACTGGAGTAAAAAATAAGCACATTCAGGGGACAGATCACACCAGAGAAACTGATAAGCACATCATGATGCTAAAACACACCGGTGCTACAAGGAGGCTCACCATGAAACCAAAATTAGAGACACAACATGGCAGAGCACCCATCCCACCCACAAAAATGTGGAAGGATGGTGAAATGGTAGGTGCCAACACCCATACCTCTCTTTCGATCTAACCACATAAAAATTCAACAAAGATCACCATAATTCCAACATGATGCAACACAACATCAAACCAAAAAATCTATGGAAATGACAAGGAAAGGTTTATATCCATCCATCAAATAATTGATAGATGAAAGATGAGTTTCAACATACACATCTCTATTCTGGGGACACCCACCCAAAAGAACTTGAAAAAGTTTTACTACACCTAATTAAACATAGAAAAAACCAATACCAGCTGAGAATGCCACTGTAAAAAGAAACAAACAGTCTTAGAAATTAGTGTAGAATCCAAAATATTCCATTCTGAATCAAGAGAAGATCCTCGTACCAGCAATGTAGTGCTGACACCATCAGAAGAGCATGCCCAGGTCTACACCAAGTCACCAATAGGCACAATCAAACTAGATCCACATAATGCCTATAAAATAGAATGATAATTGATCTGAAAGGATGATAAAACCTACCACCATTTGATGTCATATCCATCACCCACCGAAGGCACCGTAGACCAAAAAATTGGATCTTAATTCCCATTAAACAACCCGATGCCCTTTTTGGTATGACCGAGCTCACTAGATCAAGCCACGACCAACCAAAATATGCCCCAGAGAGTCATTGTCTGAGGAGGAAAAATCCTCACTTAACCATCTTGAACTGCACATCCAACCTCACAATGTCACCACTACGAAGAATCAAATGAACTCCAGACCAGATCCAAATAAGATATAGAGTATTGGATGACCACATTGACATATCCAAGAGCTGTTAAATCCCTAGAGATCATCGGATATAGGACAAACCAATACTGTACATCCCAGATCTAGGGAAGGAAACACCAAAGAGTCCAATTAGAACCACTAAGCATAGATCGAACCCTACCATGATCTCTCCCCCAGAGTAAAGTCACCAGCCCAAAAATGAAATGAAAGGTTAAAAAAATAAGTAGAGTGAGAAAGAATAACCATGATCAGAATAAATGAGAAGGCCAGTTAGAAGAAATTGAGAAAAAAATGGCGCATAATGAAGGGAGCCACCATCTTGAACTAACTATGGGAGAAACTCTTGTGATAATCCAACACAAGGACACCCATGAGAGAGAGACCATGTGATTATGGAGCCATAAAAAATGATGTGGTAGTGTGTTAGCTATTATATTTTCTTGGTAAACTATGATATGTGAGCCATGATTATCCATTTGGATGAATTGATTAGGATTCGTTTCTTGATCTTTATGGAATGGTGGTTTTTTTTGAGGTTTTTTATTCGATGAGTTTGAAGATTTTATATCCTTGAGGTTGTTTTGTTTGGTGTAATACTTGGTTTCTATTTTGGTTACTCTATTTTAGTGATGATTTTTGGGGTTTTTCTATGCCTCTTTACTCTTTATACCTTTTGTATGGAAGATATTGGGTTATTTTGGCCTTGTGGAGATGGCCTTTCATGATTTTTACTTCATTTCTTGGGTGTGATATGGCCTTGGGTGAGCAATTCAGGTTACTAGGACTAGTATGGAACTAATTGAGATTATACATTGACTGCTTTCAATTTGGATATGGTTGGGTTCATTATGAGAGGGTAGCTCAGGTGTGAGGTCCTAATTCATCCCATTTTATCAATTTTAGTGATCTAAGGCTAGATCCCATGTCATTTATTTTATTGAGGTATGTGTTCTATCACTTTTTTTGAGATGTGATGGTTAGGGATCAATTTGAGAATAGATGCTAGAATATTAGATGTTCCTTGGCTTTGGGGTACTTTGAGTTTTTCCTAGAACATGATTCATTTTTAGAGACTATCTCTTAATAGATGTATGTGGTTAGTGTAATCCTATTGAATCTTATGGTTTTAAGGGAATTTTATTTTCTTGGTTATGCTCCCAACATAGGAGTGGTCATTTTTTATTGTACCATTTATATTAATTATAAATGTTATGGGGGCCTCCATTTTGTATCCCTTAGTTTAGATCATCTTATTGGATGTTTGTGGATTTTTTTCATTAAATATTGTTATATTTTTTTGAATATTAGTGGTTACTTGGAAGTTGCAGTGTGTTAGGTGCCTCTATTATAGAAGTATAAGTGGTTTATTCCTTTACCTTGACTATAGAATTTTGGGGGTAGAAAGTGGTATGGTGGGGAGTTTGTGATAGCCACTATGTTATTGTTTCTTTAATTAATTAATAAATTTATTTAGTTTTAATTAATTGCGGGTTCCTAATAGTTTCGAGATGAAATTTTGAAATTTTAAATATAATTGGTTCTATTCATGGTTTACACATGGTTAGGAGTAACCGTGCCCCGATTGTGTATAAGGGGTCATCACTTTATAGTGTCCTTTCATATGGGTTGAGTATAGTTAAATCAACTGTGTGATCTACCTAGGAGTAACCATGTAGGTGACTCATGATTTTCTAGTAGGGGAAACATAGTTAGTGCATGATTAGGTAAATAATGCACCTAAACCATGTAAGATACCCACAATTTTAAAAATTTTATTTTTTATTTTATTTTCTTTCCAAAATACCCTTAAATGGATTTGTGGATTTTATCCATCATTTACTACCCTTGTATCTCATGACACCCCATCCCCTCCCTCCATGGCGTGTACACCCTCCTCCTCCAAGATCCCAACTAGAGGAAATATCTTCAAAAAATTTTCTCGAGTTCTTGGTCAAATTATCAAGGTGAGGTATCCTTTTTATTCTCCCCAGCACCATACTAATTCGGATGAACCCTAGGAAAAGGGGGTTGATTTTTTTATTTCTTCCTTATTAGGGTATGTGATGGGTCTCTTGTGTCACCTTGTTGTGTGTTTTGACATCCATTTCCGAAGACGAATCATTTCAGACCATTTCAGCTCAACCGTCATTATTTTGCGGTAGGCGTCTCAATGGAACCCTCTTGTAATTCATGATATATTTTTTTGTGAATATTAGATGTTTTCTTATGAATTTATGAATTTTTTTTATATACTATAGTAGGATTTTTTTGGTGTTGCAACTGGAATTGTTTCTTGACATGGGCTTAGGCCGCATGCCAAGTGCTTGTAAAATTACCTGAATGGAAATTTTAAAATGATTGAACTATTTTTAAATGTTTTGTATGGAATTATGCATAACCAACACATTTTAATTGGTTTTAATTAGACTCTAAATAATTTATGGACTTGGAATAGATTTAAGTTTCATGACTATGGACTTGGAATAGATTTAAGTTGCATGCCAAGTTCTCTTTAAATGATCATTAAATTTATAAAAGGAGTTTTAAATGATTTGAAACATGTCTAATGCCAGTTCCATTTTTAAAATGTATGTGAATTATTATAAAGTATTGTGTTTATAAAAAGTTAGGATCTATCCATATTTTTAAATGATTTTGAAACTGTGGGTCTCATGGTGTTTCTGAATGGCCTTTAAAATGGGATTGAATGTTTTTGGTAAAAAGGGAACTTGACACTATTTGGTTTATTAAAAAGTGTAATATTTATTTTAAAAGTGAATTTCATGGAAATAGTTGGATTTAAAAATTGGATTTCAATGATTGGTGTGTTAAATTGGATTTTAAAGGATTTTTTGGAAAGTGGAATTCCAAATGGGTTTCCAAATGTGATTTTGGGGGAAAATAATTTCAAGATAACTTCCACCATGTTTTGAAAATTGGGTTTGAAGTTGTATTTAAAATGATATTTCAAATAGAAATAAGAATTGGGTGTGTGGATTAGATTTATAAGTGGTGTGTTTTAATGGCCTGTTTTTTATTTTAAATGGTTTTATGAATGGTTAAGACCCTATTGATCCTCATGTGTTTACCTGGGCTCATTTTGGCTTGTGAACCCATGGGGGATGCTTTGTATTGAAATTCATTATGTGATGCTTATGATTGGATGTTTGTTTGGTGTTTTTTCTTGTGAGGGTGTGGTAGGTGAGGTGTGTGTGATTTTTAAATTATTTATATTTGATTCATGTAATTCCTAATTTCTCATCCCCTTTATTGACTAGTCATGGGAGTCCTAGGTAGATAGTACATGACCTGTGTGAGGGAAAACCCTAGTGTGATAGTGGGTTGCTTAGGGAAGTGAAACTTGGCCATATCGAGATGGTTAATCTGGAAGGAGTGGTAGTCCCCAATGATAGTGAATTATTTTTATATGTTCCCATGGGTAAGGTTACCCAAGGAAACCCCATTGTCGGTCATGTGGGAAAGTGCATCCAAGCAACAATAATACCCTTGTTCCCAATGATGAGTGCATTCCAATGACATTGTCGGGAGTACTTCAGTGGGACTCCTGGTGATGTTGAAAGTTTCATTAGTTCCAGGCTAAGTTCCTTGTGTCCACTTAGGTTTATTATTACTAGAGCCTAGGGATGATTCCCATGACTCTAGGTCCTTTTGGACAATTTTAGGGGATTTTTTATGATTCTATTATATTCTGTTAGTTTGATTGATTGTATTGGAACCATTAATTTATTGCAATTCCTTGATTTTGGGTGAATTACTATATTTTATTCATCACCTTGTGTGTGTTTTTATTACTTTTATATGGGTGTGTTTTATACATGATTTCGAAGTAGTATTTGAAAAAGTAAAATGGTTTTGATTTATTTAATATTTTAAAGGAATTTTTTTTCTAAAATTATTTATGAAAATGGGATTGTCATGAGATATTTTGAAAATAGGGAAAAGTGTTTTGTTTGTTTTAATCAGTTTAAATGTTTAATTTAAAATGTTTAATTATCCTTGTTTTTTATAAAAAGGGTAGTTATTTGAAAGTGTTCCTGAGGTTTAGTTTTATAAATCATGTAAAAATATATTTTTTAGGCCTTATGTTCTTACTAGAATTCTATAAACTATATCATTGAGGGACTTACATAGATTAAAATTTTATGGTGACTTACCAAGTGATTATGTTATCACGAATATTTTATATCAATTATAGGTTATTGGGTTTTCTTTAGACTAATATCTAATCATTTATTGATATGAGGTTTGTTTTATTTTATTTCATTAAACCATCTATTCAAATTAAATAAATTTATTATGAACTTCTTTTATATTCCCCAAAATTCCCCAAAATATTCCATTTAAATGATTTAATTTGTCCAATTAGTCTTTTACTCATTTATATAGATTAAGGGTAACTATACCTACTGGTGGCCAAAGAAAAGGAATTTGGTGGGAATCTTTTCCTTATAGGAGAGGGAGACTGGCGTATGAGGTAGGTTTTTGGTGCTCATGTTGTTTAATGATTTTATATTATATTATTTATTTATTCTTTCCTATAATTTTTTTAGTGTGGATGTTCAATTCACAAATGAGTCATGGCAATTTTTTTATATTTTTGTTGTTCCATTTACTCTAATTATTGATTTAAACAGTTCCCAGTTGTTTTCCTGTGATTCTTAGTCATTAGTTTCTAGCTCGTGGTGATTGAGAACACCCTTCAAGTCATTGGTGTAATGGTTTGGGCTTCTATTAGATGGTCTACCAAGGATGGTTAATTACACAAAATTGTTATATTATTAACATGTTTATTCTCTAGGTTAAGGAGTTAAATTAATTCTATAAATTCTTATACATGCCTTAAGGAGTTACATTCTTAGTATGATAATTGATTTCTTCTACCTTTACTCTAGATTTTACTTAGTTATGAAATTTAATTAAGTAGGTAATTGTGATTTATACATATTAGGTTCTAGTATTATGATGTAATTGAGGTCTATCTTGAGTAAAGTATCCTTGAGTAGAGGGACTTTCGGTTGGATTTCTCATTATCCTCAAGGATTATTACTTATCTAAAAAGTGGGGGTTAGCTATTTATCACTATAAGCTTACTCTTTTGAGGATTTTTGATTTTATATGAATAAAATCCTTTACTTGGAAAGTTTTCATGTACCATATGCATGAAATTAATTTGGATGTGTGTAAATATAGCTATATTTTAATTTGGTTTAGTAGAACAAGTTATGGGTTGTGTAAAGAGTTACACATCAATATGGTTTGAACATATTGATTCGGTGGAAGTAATAAGATTCTAAAATAAATCATTAAAATAATGTATATATGTAAAATTAATACATGAGGAAGTATAGTGAGATTAAATCCCATTTAAAATCCCAAGTGTTATATTCCTTACAAAGAAAACACTTCTCAAGGCCTCAATCATTCAATCAGATAGGTTATGCCAAAGCTAGGTGACCTTGAATTTTCTCGTGTAAGGTACCAAAGTAATGGTTGAACCTAATAGTATTAGGTTCCAATTAATTTGGGTTAAACATATTTGGGACACTATAATAGGATTATATTATCATAGGAATAGAGTTGGGTTTATCCATATGATGGATTGGGAAAAGAATTATCCACCAAACTATCCAAGATTCATATATTATATGATTAGGATGATTCGATATCTAAATAATTAAGTGGTGAGAGAAATTCCAAATTGGAATCATTTCATAGAGAAATATGGATCTTGGTCCACTAATGTATATAATATATTTTAAAAGGGGTTATCATTTTTGTGAGAGAACATTTAATAAAAGTAATTATTAAATGTATTTAAAACATGATACTCATATGATAATTTTTTTGTTGTTTTTAAATGTAATTTTAATCATAAAACTTATCTTGGAGACCATACCTTTGAAATTATGAGATCAATGTAAACAGGTACTTAGACTAGTATAAAATAACTTAAGAACCATTCTTAAGATAGATTAAATATTCAATGTGTTAAATCAATAAATAATCTTGAGTAACCAAATGATGAAGTTTTTTAATAAATTAATCTAAATTAATATGAGAAACATATATTTATTCACTTGAGGTTTCAAAGGAATTAGATACAAGATGACCTAAGGAACTTTTTTCTCCACTCATATACCCAATATGATTGGGTATGTTACTGACTTTAAGTGACTATAGGTTTCCAATAAGGATTTCTAAATTCATTATGTTATCATCATTAGAAATGTTTCAAAAATGTAAATGAGTCCAAGAAAATTTTACCCCATTTTCTCAAAGTGTTTAGAATATATGAACAAGGGAATGATATGTCTAGGTTTTGGTGTTTAATCTATAATACAAGTTGGAAAAAGTTAAAACTGGAAGAATAAAATTTGGGTAAAAAGTTTAATAGTGTTTCTTTGAGTATACAATTAAGTTCATTTTAATATAAAGGTAATTTTAGGAAGTAAATACATTGTTACATTTAATGTAATTGTTCGGAATACCTGAATAATTTTTAGAAACTCCATTGAAATTATATCTCATGTATTAGTGTTATAGTAAAAACTCTTTGATTTTAAAGGGTATATGATAAAAAAAATACATACATTAAAAATTTTATAAGTATAAAAGAGTTACAAATCAAGTAAATAATTGATGACTATTATAGTTTTCATTAAAATGATGAAAAAATGGTTTATTTAATAATAGATTTGAATGTAATGGAATATATTAAGTTTAGATGGATCTTACTAAAGGATATTAATAATTATATTATTTCTCTTATGTAACAAGATAAGCTAATTATTAACAAGTATTTATTTTGAACAATATGTGATGATGGATTCAATACACATGATTTATGATTCATCAAATTCAATAACATGTTTTGAGAAAAAGATAAGGTTAAAAATGTTTAATCTGGGATAAAGAGTTTATCTAAACTTATGTTAACATATGAGGGATTTGATTCCACCACTATCAGTGGCACATTTTAAAGAATAAAGTCTTATTTGTTTAATAATACTTAAAATACACAAAATACCTTATATTATATATATATAATGGTTTATTTTTTAAATATACCATTAAAATAAATAAGTGTGATTACTTAACACGAATAAGTTTGTGTATATCAACATGATATTCTGAAGAAATTATAATTTTTAAGAGTCTATTGGGAGTATATTTTGATTTTATAAAGTTAAAAATTATTAAATGAAATATTATTTCATTAAAAATTTAAAGTTAATGTCACTTAATATCCTAAAAGGTTCATAGTATGTTGGTAAAAGATTAATATAAAGAGTTACATTAGTTACTAAAATACTTAAAGGAAAATTTTGATGAAATTTTTTTCCAAGAATGTTGATAATGATGAACTTAGAAAGAGTTATAAGTAAAATATAGAAGTTATTAACATTATAAAATTGGATATTGTAAAGTAAAAGAGTTTGAATACTATATTTAAAGAGTTTAATATTAGGAATATGATCCTTAAGACACACGATTATTTAAACTAGATTACCTCATAAGTGTTACACACTAAAGATTTTAGTAGAAGTATTTTATTAAATGGTCATATAGAGATATGATAGGAATTATATAGAGATCTAATGAATTTAACAATACCATGAATATGTAGTAAACATAAGGATAATTTTATATTCTATCATATATGATAATATCTTATGCATGGTTTTGTTAAAATTCTTAAAGGAGTTTAATAATTTAAATGTATCATGCTATGAAAAAGGTAATATCATATTCAACAATCTTTTGTATTGATGACATATATACTGGTGAAATGATAATTGATATATCAAAGTAAAAATTTGAGTTATCTATAAATAAGTTTCACCATGTTGTATTAATGTTTTTGATGAAATGTTAAGGTTATCATGGTTTCATTTATTTTGTTGGGATAAAAAATATTCTAATAAGGAAAAAATGAGTTTTTTTTGTATTGGACGATCCTTGAATTTTACCACATAGATCATAATACACCATCTTGAGTATATTAGGGGTTCATGGTTCATATTTTTATTTCCCCAATACTTGAGGTTGGTTAGATACCTAGCTAGAGAACGTTTACTCTTTGATATGTTTCTTATGCAAGCCTTAAGGATTGGAAAATAAGGTAATTGTTGGGTATGTTTCTAATCACATAATCAGTTGGATATTAACCAAGATTGGATTTATCCTCTCATATGATGAGTCTGAATCCTTGATTGAGATAGACTGAGGAAGTGTATGACCATACCTATATAATATATATGATATGTTTATGTTTCATATGAGGGGCATGTGATGTTCTTATCTATAAACGTGAATTACATGTGATGTATCCATTAACCTAGTTAGTCAATACCTAGAGAAACATATGAGGAGTCTATATGGGATTAACATACTATGTGTCCCATGATTTCTCAATGTCTTAGACAAAGGGATCATATAAAAAATAAATGTTTTTATATGATGTAACTGGTAGAAACATGTATAGAGATACATGTGTTTGATGGAGATCAAACCAAATCCATTTGTGTCTTGAGTAACATAGATTATTTTCTAGAGGAAAATCTTTGCTTAAATTTATGAATTTGATAATTCATATTTTTTATCAACACTATAAAGGCCCGTGAGTCCATACTTTTTGTTTGACTAAATGGGGATTGAGTTTTACTCAGAGAGTTACTCTAAAATATTTTTAGAGTTTATCCATAATGAGTTTCAGATAAATGTTTACAAGGTATTGCATATGATGTGATACAAGGTGAAGTTGATGATATATTTCCAGAAGTGTTTTGGAAGATATCCAAAAGGAGATTTGGATATTTTTTCACAAGTTATTTTTTATGACACAATATAAAGTGAAATGTAAAAATTCTATAAGGATTTGTTACATGTGGGATATTATTGGAGATATTACATAAATACATGAGATGGTTTTGGTTATATCATATGGTATGATATAGTCATATCATTAATCATGCTATATGATATCATTATTATACCTTTTCTAGTCATAGTGTATGGAATATATAATTTGTAAGGATTATTGAATCATATAATATGATTCATAACACCCTATAACACCCTATGATTCATTATGAAATCAAATGATAAGTGTTATCATTCAAGTGATCTTACATGTGGGATATCACTTAATATTAAAATTTCATAAGATTAAATGTTTGTGAGGTTTAATGATGCATTTATGTGATGAATGAATACATAACCAAAACATTACTCATGTGTTTTTTAACACATGAGTAAATACTATAGTGTCTTGAGAATGTCCCTAGGGCTTATATAAATGTTTGAAGGTTGAATGATGAATTTATTTAATGAATACATAAATGAACAAAGCTTTATTGATGTATTTTTTAACTCATGAGTAAATACTTCAATGGATCAAGAATATCCTGAGTGCTTATATAAGGAGTAGTCACCATGAGAATGGTTTAGGAAAACCTTGTACAATCCTATGGATAAAATTATCTACCATGAATCTATATTCCTAATATTTTTATTTTTCGTGAGATACAATAAAATATCATGGGATTGAAGAGGGTATTTCCCATATAATGGGTGATTCAGTTTCAACCTATAGATAGAACATGGTGGAGGGATTCCTTTGTTTTCCTCTTAGAGATATTCACCAATCATACTAATCAAAGACATATGTGATAACATTATTTGGTAAAAGGCATGAAAGTGTTATTAATTTTATATATAACCTGATTTTTGGTTTCATACATAGTAAATATTAGGAATTTAGGTTTTTTTGAATTTTTTTATATTAATTAAGTGTTAATAATTCCTTATAAATTCATCACTACTAATGTCCTTGAAACCTATTGGCATATACACAATGTTTCATAGGGGAAATTCCAAGTCACCATACTTAGGAATCCTTATACATCATTGAGGTGAACAATGCTAATTAATTTCATAAACCCCTTACCAATGAGTGAGGGAAAAACCATTGTGAAGATCCTCCATATAGTGACATTATTAATGAATCTATAGGTCCTATGAAGAACATTCACTATATAGGTCCTCCCCACAACAAAATGATTGATAAAAATAGAGTTCATCTCCATGGTATACCTCAAATAGAAGTCTCTAGAGGCCCCCTCTAGGGTATTCATTATAGAGGTTCTCCCTAGTTACCCTATATCACCCACCGGTTTGAGGTATGTATTTGTTTTATTGTATTTCTTTTATGTTTAGAATTATTAAGATGAATTGATGGAAGTTTTTGGAGTAAAAAGTAGCTCGAAAGCTGGAATCTGGCATAGGATCCAATTCATGTCATGACCGGTTATTCATGGCATGAATAATTTATAGATATTTTTTTTAGGAAGCTATCATAGGTCATTTATGGAATGAAGTTTTCATGATGTAAACAGGTTTTCAGAATTCAAAAGTTAAGATAACTTAAATTTTAGCGTATGTGAAATCTTTAGAATTCATGATGTGAATCCCTTTATCATTCCAGGAATTATGTTAGTTCCAAACAATTTATTAATTTTATCACCCTTCAATTTAGATTATTCTTCTTTAATATTCCCTTTAACATTTGGATATCTCTAGGAAATTTTAGAGATCCTATTCATTTTGAAGATCAATTTCAATGGATCATTGACTTTTAGACCTAGAGAATCATAAGTGAGAATTTTATTTCTTCTTTTAAATTGAATTTATCTTGTTTTATTTTCATAGGAATTCTATATTGGGGCTTTCATGTCTCCATCTATGGTCCATTTATAGTTTTTATAGAAATTATTTTTGTTTTACTGAAGGAATAGAAATGGGTACACATATTTGATTATTTATTGTATGATCCATAAAAATTAATGTGTTGAGGTAGGTGGATTATACCTCTCACTTATTTTTTCTGGAAATTGAAATCCTAGATTTTTAAATTCCTTTCTTGTGATTTTATTTTGATAAATTCTTTTTGAAAATCCTATTTTCACTTTGGTTTTAAATTATGAATCATGAGTGAAACCCATGAGGTGTTTTCAAAAAAGTTTTAAAAAGATATTTTTGGTTTTAAAAAAAATTTTCCATGAGGAATTGGAATACCTAGTTGGTTTGAGTTTATATTTCCATGAAAGATGCATTTTTAGGTTCAAATAAAGGGATGGTGCTAGCTTGGAGAACACATTGGTTAACAGCCAAGTGGAAACTTGGTATAAGAAGGACAAATTTTATCATCAAAAGTCAATAATATTTAAAGGCTAGATGGATTCATTGGGTTTGTGCATGGTAAAAAGGGTATTCCAAGTGGAATAAAATTTTTTCAATACTTATGTAACTTTTGAATTTGTTTAAAACAATTTGATATTATCTTCTCCTATTTTATATAAAACTATTAGCAAAATTGTTCTTATATTAGTGGAATGTGTGAGAGTCATATTGGTTTTCCTAATGAGTTGTTTTACTCACCCCTATCATATTCACCTTGTTAAGGGGATGGTTTCATATTTCATTATAAAATCTTCATGATTCTATGGTCATGAATGTCTAGAGTTTGATCTCGGGCTTCAGTTGAGTCTTGAAGTCTAGAGTGGTGCCACCTTGGTTCCTGCACTCTTCTTATTTTGGGATTATAGAATTTATCTAGTATTATATTATAATTTTACTCTAATTATTGTTGTAAATACTACTGGATAATACTACGATTATTATCAGATATCATATTTTTTCTTTTTATTATTGTCTATTATAGGTTAGTTGTTTAAGGTAAAATAATCCCCTATGATTTAGTAAAACCCTTAGAATTTATTTCTTGACCTTGATGTCCTAGGTATGTCTCCTAAGGTCAGTATAACCTCTTCCTCTTCCCAAGACAATGGATTGGGGTGGGATATTACAAATGGTATTATTTTGTTCATTCCGTTAGTTGGGATGGTAGTAAGGAGATAATATTTTTTTGAACTTGAAATGTATAACATAAAAAGTTGTATCTAACCTTTATTTTTTGAACTTGATGTTACCAAGTAGGTTTAGGTGGAAAGATTTTATCTTAAAAACCTATAGGAATATTAATAACTCATCATCATGGGTTTAACTAATGAGTGTATAATACCATGCATTATAAAGGATACTTCCCACTAGGACTGCATTATCCATGTTGTTCTTGATTTTGGTTCAAATTTTTTATTAGGATTTTAATTGTTATGATATGTAAAATCCCAAGACTTAAATTATTTATTATGTAAAGAATAAGAAACATGTTTTTATAGATATAGAGAGATGGAAATAGTCAAAAGACCTCAAAATCAGTCAGAATAGGTTGCTAAGAATGTGGTTCAACCTAAACCACAAGTGAACTAGAAACTTGTATAAAGCATTGTAAATGAATTCCGGGCCATGGAAATAGGAAATAGAAATGAATAAACATGAAAGGTAGATCATGATATGGAGTTTCTGAAGTAGAATCCACTGATGTTTCGTGGGGATTCAAGACATGAACAAGTGGAATTATTACTTGCTCATATGAATATAATTTATAATTTTCTTAGAATAATAGCTCATACCTAGGTGAAACTAGTAGCATACATATTGAAATATATCACACAACCATGGTGGGATGTATTTTTCTATACTAAATTTGATAAAGGCCTTACTTGGAAAATATTTTAAGAATTATTTGATAAAAAATTTCATTCTCATACATTTAGGATATCCAAAATTATAGACCTCTTAATTTAGAAGCCAAAAAATCTATCCATGGTGTAGTGTGTGACTAATTTATCAAAATTAGTTTGGTTTAAACCATAAGTGGTGTTACTTAAAAACTCGTAAAACCCATCTATCTAGGCTTGTAACCAAAATGAGTCAAGATTAAAAGGGTGTTCCCGATCCCCATGGGCTGATGACCAACACTTGGGCATCAAACAAAAAATATGGGAAACAATTTCTCCCAAACCAAACCAATATACATGAAACATATATTAAAATTAAAGAAAAATATGAATAAAACTAAAATAAATATACTCTATAACCAAATATAAACAATGAAAATGATACAACTAAAAAACAATAGATAAAAACCCAGAGTCGCATGTCTAACAAATCCAGAAAGGACAACTAATACAAAAAAATTACACTATATGTGATATTTGGTCAAAGAGCCACCATTTTACCACCAGATACCCATACATAGATGATATGAATCTCACCACCTCACTACAATGACTTGCCTTTTCTTGCATCAAAATACACAACAAGGTCTACGCACGACCAAAGTGATGTGCTGTGTGTGAGTTAAATAGGCTCAGTGGGATCCTACCCAGGTGTTCTGTATCAAGTATCTATAAAATAATCTAAATATTACCAATTTATAACAAAACATGGCATGATAAGTAGTTAAAAATTTTAATCTCAAAATCATGGTAAATAAATCCCCATTTTCTACAATTTTAAAACTAGTCAGTTAAAAAAATTCTAATTATATCACATTTATCAAAGAAGGTAATAAAATCCAAAATAGTACCAACCAAGAATTGGTAAATACTTCTAAGGATCACTATAGGCCAATCTAGCTAGATAATTCCTACGAAAACATAGACAAATATTCACATCAATACCCTATACATTTTCATAGAATATAGAGAGAAAAGGAACACTCTGGAATGTGAAACCCCTCCAAAATGTCTAACAAGTCACAAGAATACTTGACATAGGGATAAGAGGAACACCACATGAATAAACCCCCTAAAGTATAAATGGATGAGGCATATTACTACACCTTACACCTAAGTACCCAAGACTTACCATGTGATATATTTCCCAAATCATTTTATAAATCCATTTCAAAATTATTTGAAAATAAATTTTATTTTATAAAAATAAGGGAAAAACCATATTTTATCAAAAACCCCTTCACTCACACACAAATCAATAAATCATTCCAATTAATTTAGAAAAAAATTTAATAAAAAATGAGTAATCATTGATTCCAATAAAATAGGATAGATTTGGAACCACCCACCTCAAATATAGGTTTCACACCAAAAGTAGTAGGATCCACAATCATTGAAAGGAAAACAGAAAAAAACATTGGCCCTATCAATGATTCATACATATTTGAATCATATTCCATAATAATAAGGGTTGGAAGAGAGGTTATTCTATACGTTCCTCAAGAACCACCCATGCTACACCCTGACCAAAGCAAGGATTAGACCCTAAAAGAAGATATCACAACTGATATAAAAGGTTCAAACAATAATCATCATATGATCAACTAATTCTATAACCCCAACCCAAAATCACATTAATAACAAGATAAATGAAGATGCAGAATGACCACTTAGCTAGGGAGAAGTGATGTAACCAATCAAGATATTGATCACCAAAGGAAGCGATTTCGAAGAAGAGGATACACCTAAAATTACTTGGAAGATCCTAGGGATTGGAGGAAGGGAAGAATAAAATGAATGAGTTTGGATTCAGTATTTTAGTGTATAAAACCTACTGGGTCAAGGGGATTACATCATAAATCAATTATTTATGGAATAAATCTCCCATGAAGCATTTATGTTGAAAAACACATTGAATTAGGTTTGAAATTGAATCTTATATTTTTAAGAAGTAAAAACGGGGTTTAC
This sequence comes from Viscum album, assembly GCA_963277665.1. NCBI lineage: Eukaryota > Viridiplantae > Streptophyta > Magnoliopsida > Santalales > Viscaceae > Viscum > Viscum album. The sequence continues at coordinate 451,146,326 of OY728160.1, forward strand.
AGTATAAATGGAATTACAGCATAAACAATTTTCATGGATTATGACACATGGACCATCTACACTATAAATTAATCATTTATACAATGAATGTTTCTTATAGGTAGTTCATAACACACAATCTTCTGAAAAACTCCCAAAATATTCCCAGTGCCCTCTAAACCTAAGGAACACACTCTTAAACATAAAATAGGGAATACCTTTTATCCAAAATGTTGAAAGTGGCTACTAAAGAGTACCTGATGGTGAAAATATTTGAGGTAGGAATATGATAAAAAATTATCTCTAAGATCATTGGGATCTATATTAATAATTACATTGAAATGGTCAATAAAGAATCTGTGGTGAAAAGGGACCTTGTTGGGAATTCTAGTGGGGGAACCACTTTTTAATATATAGGAACAAGTTGGAACTACAATTTTGGAAACAACCAAAAGAGAGAGACCTATTACCAAGGTATAAAGGTACCAAAAAACTAGTCAATGAGATCAGTTTCTTTTCCTCCTCATTATAACAATAAGCAACAATGTTTCCAATGTAGTTCATTGGAGCATGAAAAGAAATATTATGTTTCAACTTAGTGAGAATGTTACAAATGTGGTTAGATGTGGTACCTTTGGTGTTGTTGTATTAATGATCTAAATCCAGATAGTGTGAATGATTCTAATGTGATTCAATCCTCTCATTCAACATAGGTCATTCACATCAGAACAATTATCAACCTCAAAACTGGGCAAGTCAGAGTGATTATAAAAATACCCAGATGCACATATGATGCAACCCCAATAGGGAAGTAAGGATTACTTGAAAAAAAGTTATAAAACTTATTTATGGTGTTGAGAAATATAAAATAGAGAATTTATTAGGACCATAAATTGTGTGAGGTACCATCCTTCTAAACTATACTCTTATAAAATTATTTTTTGGTGTTGGTGCATTGATGTGACCTTTATTTGGCGTATTTTCTACATAATTTTTGTTTTATATGTGTGTGTTTGTAGTGATAATTATGTTATTAAATTGGATTATTATGGTTGGTGATTAAATTATAGTAGATTTAGTAAAATTTTCTAAATTATGTTTTCATTCATGTTCAATTTATCTATTTTTTGTTCTTTTAATTATTTATTTAATTCATTTTAATTTCCTTTTTAATATTAACATTTCGTGTTATTGATTAATTTTTGTGTTCTGTTAATTTAATATTTCATCTTATTGTAATTTTTATTTATTTATTAATTAATTAGTATATTTTTTTAAAATTTTAATATTTTTAATGCTTTAATATTTTAAAAAATGTGAATTTATAATTTTTAATATGTTTGTTTTACATTTTTGATCGATACACATGATTTTGTGAGATGGAATTTATGATAATGTTCCCATTTAACTACCATGAAACCAATCCTACAATGAATCTGACTATGTGAGAATCTATGTGACTATGAGAGGGATTCCCTTCTACCATGAGATTTGGGGTGTTACACCATGAGTAAAAATGATACCATGATCACCTTTCTATTAATGTGGATCCAATTTTTTCCTATGACCATGAAACCTATACTACTGTTCATGATGCCCACATGATACTGTATGAGGAGAACCAATCAACTGCTAGTGATTTAGGGGGAAGACTGAATTAGAACTCGCCAGGATGCATGGTATAATTTGAGATTGTCTAAGATTATAAAAGATGAAACCTCATCGATATGAGATAGAGATACAAGTCATGGGATAATCTAGGGATGAAAATGAATTTTATCTTGAATAGATATAAGAAAAAGTTAGATTATAGTTGTAAATGTTAGTCAGGACAGATTGGGCTCATTAAAAGAGGAATAAATGTCACCTGATGAATTAGACTTCTGAATTTCTCATTTATGAAGAACCAAAGCCACAATATATTTTAAGAGATCCATGGATTGTCTTTTAGATTATTTTGGGATTCAATTTAGATAAATAAAAGCCTAAATTTATAATCTTAAGGAATATTGACTTACCGTACTATGGAATCTGATTAAAGATGAAGTATTGATTCATTGCACATGAGGAATGGAGACAACTGATCCTCAATTATCAATTAACAATTTTAAATCAAGGTTTTAGATGGGTTACTAGGTTAAATAAGATCCTAACTCAGATCATTGGTTGATAATGTTAGATTAAATTTGAGTATCATCCAAAATTGAGCTCGAAATTTAGGAAAAGTACTACCTAAGGCTTATAGGCATTAGCGAGCAAAGATCAAACCAAGATTTATTTTGAGTAGAAGTAGATCAAATATTTTGGGAAGATGAACAGTCAACCTGAATTGGTATGAAGGGTTTTCTTAACTTGATAATTAAACAATAAGGAAGAGATCAGGGTCAATTATGGATTTCTATTGACATATGAGTTGAGTTTAATCATTGATCACTAGCTGGGTATTTTTATTTTCTTACAGGATGATGATAGGAATTTGGAGTTAGAACTATTCATCTCTAACATGTCAGCTATAGAGATGAATATGATCTTACATGTCTTGTTTGATGAAATGTACAAATGAAGTTTCAGATAGATGTTATGTGGTCATAGATTCTTGTGAGAAACGTAAGTTTGAATTCTAGGTTGTTCATATGTTAGTTGAAGATGGATTTCACCAAGGGGTTCAACAAAATGACGGTCAAATAAAAATTGAGATGTATTTAAAGAAATATTGAGTATGCCTTGATGATTTTCAAGTGTGTCTGAGGTTAGGGAATATTAAATTGAGAATGTGTGATGCACTAATTTATCAATTTGGTTTTGAAGATAAGATCTTAAGAAACTGCTTTAATTTCTTGGGGAAGGCTGAATAATATTGAATGGAATCTAAATTGTGTCCAAATTAGTTTTATTTAGAGTTAAATATATTATATGTGGGTATGTCAAGTTAGTGAGAAGGGTTAATATTATGTCACATGGTGGTAACAGTAGATGATGAAAGATGGCATATGGAAGTTTCTAAGGTAAATAATATGACTAAGTTGGTAGTTGAAAATGGGGATCTAAAGTTATGAAGTAAATAAATGAAATAAAAACTCACTTTTTAGGATCCCATACACTTTGTATAGAACATAATTTGGGATAATTTGTAGAATTAACAATATTTGTAAAGATATGAGAGTAATAGGTCATTTTGGAAGAATGATCTAGAGCTAAAATGTGAGAGGAAGGAAAAGATAAAGTGGGAAGAGATGAATTTCAACTCGAGAGACAATATCTTCTATTTTTCCTATTTATTTCATTTTGAATCACAATTGTTTTAATGCTTGTGTTTTATACTAAAATTCACCAAACATGCACTTTATGTAATTTTATTAAGTAAATTTGACCATTTTTCTTTATTTTTATTTTCATGTGCTTATTTAATTACTCAACTAGTATGTAACTCACTATTATTTTCTTTCATTCATATAAACTTGTTCTTGATATTACTCAAACAACTGAGGGGTGAAGAGTAGTTTTAAAACTACTTGGTCTTCTTTCCTATTGTAATAAATCAAGATGTTATTATATAGGACTTTAAATGTTAGCATTAGTAAATGAATAAAAGTTTATTGGAAAAAACTTCTCAGCTTTCATGTTCAGTTGAATCTATTTTCAGGAATATCATTTTCATTAAGAATTTTTAATTGATTTTTCCTTATTATCTTTAATAATATTCCTTCTCCTTATCATAAGTCATCTATAACTTGAATAACACTTCATTATCTCTTCATTAATCATTCTAAAATATTGTTATCATTCAAATTCATGATTTTAGTAAGCTTCCAGTAGATTAGGATAAATAAGTACCTTAGAACATCTCACTAGACTTCCATCTATATCAAATATACTTTTCGATATCTAGTAGTGGGTAGGAAATTATAAATTGTAATTTTGACAGTGAATCAACAATTTTGCTAATCAAAATTTTAGCACTATTTTCTGGGAAGTTGTAGTGAGTGACTTAGGGTTTCATAAAGATAAAAAATAAAATAAACAATAAAATAGTTAAAAAAATAAAAAATGATGTTTATCACTGCTAGTTAGTGCTAAAACATTAGAATTTGTAGTCTCTATATGGTTTTGATCAGATTTACTACCTTTTCCACTAAGGTTTGTTTTTTATTATTCAAATTTGTTTCATGAGTGCTTTAAGTGCATGGATGAATTTATGGTCTAGAATAAACCTAATGATATAAACTATGTTTTTATGGGTGTTATGGGAACAATTCTTGGTTTTGTGTCCATAAACAGTATGACAACCATTTCACCATGAAAATACCATTGAATATTATGATTTCCAACCTGAAGAAGAATTAAATTCGAAACAACTGATTTTTGTAATTATAGATCAACTTAACCAATATCAAGAAAATATATAGTTTATAAATCAATACATACAAGATAAAATATGGGAGATTATAAATCAAATGAAAACTCAAGAACAAGTTGAAATGATTGGTCAAGAAAATTAATGGGTGAATAATTATTATGAGAGTATAGTAGAATTTGAGGCTCAAATGAATGAAAAAAACATTGTTTTAGAAGAAATTAAATCTGATGAGGAACAATTTTTCTTGATGAAAAATCCATTTAATGAACAAATGAACTCTAAAAAACCTAACAAAAATATTTTTTGAATTGAAAAGAATTTGAAAAATAATGGCCAATTGTTTTCACAATTCCCAAGCTCGAAAAGGTTTACTATTATAGGTGCTTTGAGAGTGTGGTTGATTAAATTGAGATAAAGTTTCAAGATAAGGTATTAAATTTTAAAAATACATTAACCTATTTCATTGAACCATTGAATCATGAAAAATAGAGTGATGTTGGGAGTTTTGGGGGGTGAGAACATTAAATTGGAAGATGTTAAATTTGATTTTTTAAAATGGATTTGAAAACTATTATTTGATACTTTGAAAATGTGAACCCACCAATTATTGATATTTTTATTAAAGAAAATAATTAAGGATTGTGATTTGAGTAAAAATTAATTGATGAATTTTCACTCCCTTTTTCTCTCACTAATGACTTCTCTAAGGCTTTGTTCAATGAAAAGAAAAATTGTGTTAACTAACTTAGGGAGGATATATTAAATTCATAATATCTTGAAACTAGTATTTATAAAGTATAATTAAATAGTTTTACCCTTGAAAGTAAACCAAAACACTCAATAGGCAATATATTAGAGGATGAATTTTTAGATCTTGACATTGAAGGAATATATAAGAACACACTATATAGATTAAACAAATATTATTTACTAGAATATGTGATTGATGAATTTCTTTTTTTTGAATATGGAAAATTTGTAAGAAAATCATAATTATATCAAATATGAGTTTCTTGGTGATCAAAAAAATATTCTTCCATGATTTTCAGTGCCTTTATCAAATAAATTTGGTGTTTAAAATCATTTAGAAACAATTTATTTCTTATATGAAGATAATATTTTTTTCCAATGCTTTTAAAATTACTCAAACTATAACTATAAATGATCATCCTAAACTTGTCATCCTTAACTCAGTTCCTCGCAACCATGATTTTAAAAAAAATTTGGTCGGTAATGGTTTGGAAAGATGTGAATATATTGGAACACCCCTAGGAACAACTTGCACATTGTTTTCCCTTTATTATAATTTTAAATATTTTGAATCCGAATTAAATTTAGATGTGGAAAAAACTCCCACAAAGAGTAATTCTAGGGATCTCTATTATGTTAGTGAGTTTTAAATTTTCTTGGTAGAACTTGAGGGAGTCCCAATTTTTTCAATCAAGCCTGACTATTTTGAAATCACTGAAGTGTACTTTGGTGATGATTTTTATTCCCCACTAGGATATTACTTTGATTTTTCATTCACTGTCAAGTGGTGTTTCTAGGGGAGTTCTTTAGATGAAAATAATTTCAAATGTTTTAATAGTAGCATGGGTTCCCACATAATTCAATTTTCAATTTTTAAAAAATGGGCCAATCATATGTGGTGGTTCCTACTTAGAAAACCACACCCACCTAGTGACTACAATGAGTTTCTAAGGAAGTTCAGTTGGGTACTAAAAATCTATCACTTCATGGGAGGAAACCCATTTTTCAAAAAAATATATTTTATTTTGAGTGTTTCTTTCTCTTTGAATAAAAAATCACTTATTTCCTTTTGTGCATACCAATCCTTTTCCCCGCTCAATTGGCCCAGTGCTTACTACCTTTCACTCTCACTTTTTCTTGGTTATATCTTTTTTATTGTTAATAATTGTTTTTAATACTATTTTATTTCACATGAAGGATTTTTATTTGAGCGACCTTTTTTAGCCTGTAGTGTCAAGGGGGAGTTATTTTGATAGAGTGAATTTGCATGATGAGTGGGAATGGTAGTTTGAGTGACTAGATAAATAGGTTTCACCAACTAAAAACAATATTTTTAATGGTTTTTCAAATAATGAAGGAGATGATTCTTGAAAAAATAGGATATAAACTCCTTTATTTATTATCTTTGGTAAACTTTTATGTAAGATTTAAGCTCTGATAACTAATATTGATCTTTTTTTTATTACAGAAGATACAAATTTATAACTAGAGTTCTTAATCATTGGAATTTTAAATGGAGTTTAAAGTTAATGTACTTCAATGGACAAGGATTATATATTTTAGGGAGTTTTTGTTTTAAATTATATTTTCTTATTACTACCCTTAATTTTATTAAACTCCTGCTGGGTGATTTTATGAATTGTAAATTTTGTTTGTTAATATATTTAAATTGATGTAGTAATTATTTAATTCCTTGTTTGTCACTAATACTACCCAAACTGTTTCTAAATAGTAATGTTTTAATTGTATTCTAATGTTAGTGTTTCTTAGAAATTGATTCTTAACCTTACATGATGCATGAAATTTAAATAAATTATTTGTATATGCTTATCTATAGGTAGTTACTGGTAGGAACTTTATGAATGACCTAAATGGTATGATTATTGTTAAACTAAATTGTGGTAAAGTGACTTTGAGAACTTTCAAGTTACTTATCAAAACTTGATCTTACATTTTACATCATTGCGAAGTCTTTTTGAACCAATTTTTTTTTCTATGACTCATACTTTGAGATCCAAAAATGAGGAAAGTTTTTGGTTTTAAGTGTGGGGGAGGGGTATTTTTTGAACTAATATATGGCCCAATGATAATCCATCAAAACCCCTAATTTTTTTTAAATTTTGAGCTTTAAATTATCACTTAATAATTTTCAATGGGTGAAATGTTTTCTAAAAAATGAAGTTTGTTTGAGGAACTTTGAGGAGATTTATCTCTAATACCTCATTGATTTGACTGGGTAAAACTTTTTCTTGAACTATATGAATTATTAAACTTTGGTGGATTTTGTGATAATTTTATAAAACTGTCATCAAATGTGATAATTTTTGATTTGGAAATAAACTTATCTCATATAAATTTACATGGGTTATGAAATGAAAATCCTAATATAGGATGAAATTATTTTATTTTATAATTTTAGTTTTTATTCATTCAACTATTGAATGAGTTAATTATACTGTATATCTATTTATTTATTCCCACTAATTCAATAATCTATCTAAATTATGCTGAGTTGATAAATTATGTGTCCGTTCACCTAGAGGTAAAGATAAGTTTGGAAGTCCCAATTAAATTCAAATCAGTGTTTGTTTAATTCTATTATTTTTTTGAAGTCAATATTTTTTTTGTAAAACATTAACCATTATCATGCCAAAACCATTTACTTTTTATGGGGAATTCACATTTTTCTACTCAAAAGTATCCATGAGGGAAAATCACTTTGAGAATCAAATCATATAATTATTTTAGTTCTTTAATTTTGAGATTCATTTTCTTCCACTAAATTTGGATTGAGTTTTAGCTTGAGGAAAAAAAATGTTCTAAGTTTGAGAGAATTTGATGTGTCCTTTATTTGATGTATTTATCTACATAATTTTGTTATATATTTATTGCTTTTATTGATAATTATGTTATTAAATTAGATGATTATGGTTTGTGATTAAATTATAGTTTATTTAGTAATTGTTTTGTAAATTATGTTAATTATGTTTTCATTTATCTTTAATTTACCAATTTTCCATTCATTGAATTATTTATTTAATTCATTATAAATTTAATTTTTAATATTAATATTTAGTGTTATTGATTAATTTTTGTGTTATATTAATTTAATATTTAATCTTCTTGTTTTTTATTAATAAATAAATAAAGTAATAGTATTTGTTTTTTAATTTTTAATATTTTAATATTTTGGAAAATGTTAATTTATAATTTTTAATATTTTTATTTTATGTTTTTTTTCGATGAACCTACTACCATGAGATGAAATTTGTGTGACGATTCCCATTCAACTATTGTACAACCCATCTTACCATGCCTTCAACCATGTGAGAAGCTATGTGACCGTGATAGGGGTTCCCTACTACTGTGAGATTTGTGGCCTACCACCATAAATAAGACTAGATACTGTGATCAAATTTCTATGACCATGGATCCACTTTTTACCTAATACCATGAAGACTATATTTTCTTTACTGATGCTATTATGCTACCATGTGCAGAGAACTAGTTGAGCACAGAGGACTTAGAGAGAAGTTTGAAATAGAACAAGACATAACTCATTGTACAAGAATAGAATATATAAGATTATATAATATGAAGCCTCATAAATATGATATAGATATGAAAATAATTATATGATCTTGGTATTAAAATGACTTTTAGCTTGACATAATGCAAGTTTGAGCTAGATTAAAGTTGTACATGTCAATCGGGACTGACCAGGCTCATTAGAAGGGGAATAAATGTCACCCAATGAATTGAAGTTACAAATTAATCATTTATGAAGATATGAATCCCTGATAAATTTTAAGGTAGATTTTATAGTCTTTTAGATTAGATTGGGATCTAATTTAGAAGAACTAAATCCCAAATTCAGCATGATGAGAAAGACTACATCACCTTGATGTGGAATTTGATTGAAGATATTGTATTGATTCATTGCACATGAGGAATTGAGACAACCAATACTGAAAGCTCCATTACCAATTTTAAATCAAGTATTTATGTGAGTTTTTAAATAAACTAAAATATTTATTCATATCATTGATTAGTGATAGAAGATTAAAATTAGGAATCGTTTAAAATCAAGTTTGATGATCAGGAAAAGAATAGATTTAGGCCACTAGGAATTGGTGGGTAGAGATCAAACAAATATTAAGTTTGAGTAGAAGGAGATATAATATTTTAGTAAGACGAAGGATCAATATGAACTAGTTTTAAGGGTGTTCATCAACTAAGCCTTAAGCGATGAGGAAGAAATCAAGGTCAACTTTGGATTACTATGGATAGATGAGTTGAGTTTAATCCACAATCACTAGTTGGGTGTTTTTTTCCTGTAGGTTGATGATATAAAGTTGTAGTTGGAACTCATTCCTCTATTATGTATTAGATTCAGAGATTAGTTTGATCACAAATGTGTTGTTCATTGAAATGTGAAAATGGAGTTTTAGATAGATGTTGTGAAGTTGTGGATGATTTTGGGAAGTGTAAGCTTAAATATTAGGTTGTTTCTATATTGGTGGAATAAAAATTAATCCATGGGGTTAAAAAATGAAGGTAAAAGAAAAATAGGGATGTTATTAAAGTAACAATATATATGTCTTGAGGCTTCTCAAGTGTGTCTGAGGTTAGGGAATATTAAATCAAGAATTCATGATGCACTTATTTATAATGTTTGTTTCAAAGAGTAGATCCTGATAAACTTCTTTATTTTTTTAGAGAAGTATGATAAAGATTGAATGGAATTTGAATCATGTATAGATTAATTTTATTCAGAGTCTAATGTAGTCCATGTGGGTCTTTCAATTTAGTTATAATGGTTAATATCATGTCACGTGGTGGTAATAATAGATAGTGAAAGGTGTATTGTGGAAGTTGTTAAGGTGAATTCTATGACTAAGTTTGTGGTTGAAAACAATGAGATAAAGTTAGGATGTAAATTAATTTAATGAAACACTAAAATTTTAGGATCCCCAACACTTTTAATAGAACATAATATAGAAGAATTTGAAAAAATTACACTATAGCTCTAGAGATGGGAGAAGGAGGTCATTTTGGATGTATGTACTAGAGATACAATGTGAGAGGAAATTGAATATTGAGTGAGAGGATATGAAATTCAACTTGGGAGAGAAGATATTCTATCTTTTCTATTTATTTATTTTTGAATATCTATTTTTTTATACTTTTGATTTATACTAAACTTCATCAAACTTGCACTATGTGTAATTTTATTGATATAATTTGATCGGTTTTCTTGATTTTTATTTTCATGATTGTATTTAATTACTCAAATAGAACGTAACTAACTCTTATTATTTTTTATTCATCCAAAATTATTCTTGATCTTACTCGAAGAAGCAAGAGGTGAAGAGTAGATTTAAGATAGTTTGGAATATTTTCCTATGGTAATAAATTGAGTGGTTATTCTATAGGACTTAATGAAAAATCATTTGAAAATGAATGAAATTTCATTGGAAAATGAATTCCCATTTTTCATATTAAGTTGGATATTTTATCAAGAACACCATATTTTTCTCAAGATTTTTCAATTGAATTTTCCTTAATATCTTTAAGAATGATCCTAATCCTTAACATAGGTTAGATTTAGCTCCACTAATACAAAATTATCTCTTCATTCAATATTAACACACACTATGATAATTTTTATTTGTAATTTTTTTTAGTTTACAGTAGATTAGGCTAAATAAGGCCCTCAGAACATCGCATCACGCTTCCTTATGGATCAAAATTACTTCCTACTATCTAGTAGTGAGTATGAAATTATAAATTTTAATATTGACGGTGCATCAATGACCCTATTTATCATTCATACCATTATTTCAATGCTTCTAATGTGGTAAATCAAATGGGTTTGACCATGGAAATGATGCCGCATGTGATGAGCTTCTAGAAACCTCTTGGATGATGAGAGTGCTAGTGGTTTAAGTGTGTAGGTTACTATATAACCATATATGGATTTTAGTTTATTTGGGACTTTTATATTCTAGAAATGGAAATATTTTATTTAATCCTAGGAATGGACTGGTTGGTAGACTTCAAAGCTCATATTTATTATTATTCCTGACAAGTTATATTTACATCTCTTGATGGATCGATACACCTATTTAAAGGGTATTGGGATATGAACCCAGGAATAGAAATACCTTTATAAATAATGGTTGGAATTTTATTTTATCAATTGATAGTATTAACCTTGGGGACTATTGATTAAGTTAATAATAGAAAATTTAATGCCATTGTAGTTCAGTTTCCTAACTTGTTTCTATAAATTTTCTCTGGGTTTCCACTTTAAAGGTACATGGAATTTTAAATTTAACTACTCTTAGGAATGAATCTTATTTCACTTCCATCATATAGAATTACACTAGTATAATTTCATGAATTGAAGGTCCAACTATAGGAGTTCTAAAGTAAGGGATTCATAATACTGAGCACATTGCCCTGGGCCACTCCAGTTCTTTTTGTAAATAAGGTAGATGGTTTTATCTAGCTCTATGTTGATCATGATAAAAAAAAGGTGATGAAAAAGATTTGATTTACCCTTCCATGAATTTATGATCTATTCGATCAATTGAGGGAATCTAAATGGCTCTCCAAGATTGATCTATAATCAGGGTAAGATTAACATTGATTTTAGAGGGAGGAAATTCTAAAAAATAATTATAGATTACACTGTGGTCATTAGTAATACATAGTAATTATCATGATCCGACCCAACGTGGATCAGGCTACAGCTCCCCAAGCTCACCTATAATTGGACAGGGGATGACAACTAGCCTCGATAAGTCATATCACATTGATGGGAGGCCTTTTCCTAAGTACCTATAGGCACACACCTACAAACACCTCAATGAAACAATACGAAGATATAAAAATCTAGAAACTAAAATGCATCCATACATCTATTCCAAACCAGAGTATGTTAGGACCAAGATGATAATACATAGTATCATATTTAGGTATTTTCTTTTTTTTCAAGGAAGTTTAAGAAGAAAATTAATCACCTCACTTTGTATAAGTGGATGATCAGAGAGATCTTCATACTCAAAAAATAATATTCACAATTCTTAAGAAATTTCATTTGATTTGGAAGGAAAGATGCTGCTGGAAGACAGGGAAGTTACAATAATTTCTTTAGTAAATCTGATGATGAAAAATGTGATCAATCAAAGGTTTTATATAATGATAGAACAACCTCGTGATGAAAGTAGATGACCTTGAATATTTATGGTTAGTGTTTGTAAATAATATTTTTAAGGTGTTGTTATTTCCCAATGTTTGCCAAAATTTTAGGGTATAAAATTTGGAGGATGGATAGCATCATGAAAATTGGATTTCCTTGAATAACTTAAGAAAATATGGAAAAGTCATGAGTTTCATGAATATTGGGTTTCTTGAAGGGTGGTTCTTGAAGGTATGAATGTTCTAATGGCGATCTTTATGATTATTAAAATCATCAAAAACAGTGACTATAATCTCCATAATTATGGGATGTGGAGAATCACGAGTGCATGATGGTTTGACAGTGATCTCTGTTATAATGAAAAATATCAATGGAGCATCACGAATGGAGGAGCTCTGTGAATATATTTTTTAGTGGTATAAAAAATTAGTAGGAGGTGTTGGAGTATCATGAATGGGAGAAACTATAAATATAATGTGACCCACTTCATTTTTTATAGAAATAATAGAGAAAATCCAAAATCAGGTTTATTTCATGAAGGTAGAGTATCTCCACGTACTTGGACTTCTATGCGAGCTTGAGCATCGTGAAAATAATACAAAAGTATTGAATGATGCCATTGATTATAAGTAATGAGTGCTTCATGATGATGGGATATTCAACATTGAGTTAGTGATATTTGTGAAGGTAGTTAGTTCTGTAAAGGAAAGTTGCTTCGTGAAGGTTGTGAGCTTCGTGAGTGATATTCATGAACAACAGTTTGAACACCGAGTTTAAGTGAATAGAGATTTCAAATAACAACAACTTTGGTCTAAGAGAACTTAGAAATCAAACTAGGGTATTAGACTAAGTGATATTATGAAGTCTAGGAAGTTCTTACTAGCTTCTGGGTAGAAAAGAAAAGAATTGTTTTGAAAGATCAATTTTTTGGAAGTGGATCAAGAAGCACCAGGACATTGAATTGCATCATTTTGTGCTAGAATAATCACACACACTATTTGATTATTTTAATAGTGCTACATGAGTGTAATGGAACATCCTACTCATTATATTTCACATCAAAGGATTGTTTTCTAGTGGATTGTGTGTTATTGGATTACTTCCAAACCATACCAAGGATGTAGATACTCTTGTTTAGTAGTGAACCTTGTAAATTATTATATTCCTATGGATGTGTGGTTGAATTGTTTTTAACAAGGAAAGAAATATTTAATTGGATATGAATCTTGTTTCATAAGTAAGGAAATATAAAAGAAAAGGACATCACATATTCACCCCTCCCCCTCTTAGTTATACTTGAATCCTGACTGAGCAACATCAATTGGTATTAGAGTGAAGGTTCACTTCATTTATTCTTTGCTAAAATTTTAAAGAGAATTTGTGATGAAGAATATGAATTGGTTGAACTGTAAAGGGATTATGATATTTGATAGAAATATTTACCATATTTGGAAAGATAGAATGATGCCTTATCTTATGTCTCTTAGGTATGAAGTTATTGATGATATAAAATATGGATTTTCTACTATTGATTACCATGTTCCTATTATACCTTTTAATAATAATAATCTTGAGAATAATGGAAGAGCTAAAAATTATTTACTCTCATCATTTTCTGAATGTTATTTTTTAAGAGTGAAAGGTGCTTCTACAGCTAAAGGTATCTAGGATAATCTAAAAAGCATCTATGAATGAAATAAAAAAGTGAATAAGGAAAAACTACAAATCTAGAGGGTGAAGTATGAATATTTTAAAATGGTATAGTTTGAATATGTTGGGGACTACTTTACTAGGGTTAATGACATTGTCAACACTATCAGATGTCTTGGTAAAATTTTGGAGGATTCTATAGTTTTTGAAAAGATCTTAAGAATTATTCCTAATAAGTTTGATGGTAATGTTTATTTATTGGAAAATATAGACCCTAAAACATTATCTCTAGATTATTTTTGTAGAACTCTCATCACTTATGAAATGAGAAGGGAGAATACTATGAAGATAAAAACAAAAGATGATAGAGAAATGTATTTCAAAGATAATAAGAAATAAAAGTCTAAGAAGTATCTTGAGGAAGATTATGTTTCTGAATTTGGATCAAAAAATGAGGTATGTAAATATCTTGATGAAATTTTAACCTTATTTTCTAAAAATGTGATAATATGTACAAGTAAATAAAAAGGGAAACTTCCATTTAAATGTTTTGAATGTGGAGCCATTGGCCAATTTGTCGCTAATTTACCTCAAATAAAGAAATAAGAAGATAGTGTTGAATATGAAAGAAGAACAAGAAGGTTATAGAAGAAAAATGGTGATAAAGATAAATATTTTTCTATAGGGAAGGATAAAAAGTTATTCAAATATAAAAGAAGAATATTTTTTTATAAAGATGAAGAAGAAGAAGATAGTGAAGTTAAATCCAAAAAATATTTTGCTGAGAAATATGGATAGAATAATTTTATTACAACAATGAATAATGAATATTTCAGAAGCAACAGTTCTAAAGAAGAAGAAACTCAACTTGAATCTCATCTGGAAGAAGAGTTAAAAGAACGTATGAGAAAGATTATAAGGCTTGAGAAAGAAAATGTAAAGTTGATAAATAAAAATTCCTCATCAAACAATAAAGAAATATTTTCTGATGAGAAAGTCAATCTAGTAAAAGATATTGATAATCTGGATAATTATCTTGAGAAAGAAAAGAATCATAATGAACCTCTGGAAGTAAAGATAAAGTAACAAGAAGAAGAGTTGGAACTTGTCTAATTTTTTTTAAAGTTGAATAGAGGGGTATAATTTTCAAAAACTCTATCTCAGATTTTAGTGAATGTTTTTGTAAGTATGAAACTAATAAGGATCAATAAAAGTTACCTTCTAAGTTTAAGAAATAAAATATGGAATTGTTTATGAGAATAAGAAATCTATGAAAGTGAGGTACATGGAAAATATTAACAAAGTTGAGAACTGAAAAGTTTCTAAAACCCATGAGTTTGGAAAAATTTCTATTATTTTTTATTCTGATGAGGTTGAAAAGATATCTTAGGTGAAGAAGAAAGATTCATCTAAAAATAGAAAGGTTAGTGGTAAAAAAATATCTGTTAAGAAATTTGTGAAGAAACATACTCACAACACTAGTAAATCTGAAACTTTTGGAGGGAAATAGTATTTCTATGGGTATTAATGGTATTGTACTGGATTAAGACATAAAAAAATATGTTTTAGTTAAAAAAATTACTACTATTACATAGGTTATGGAAGGAAAGGTTTAAGGGGGATTCAATCCTCTCAAAAGAATAAGTGTGAGAAGGAAGTTCAGAAGAAATCTGAGAAGGTTGGTAATGTTGAGAATAGGTTCTAACCACTAAAAACTATTTGTGAAAGATGTGAACAACCTGTAAATATTTATAAGGGTTGTCTTGTTTTGTTACTATCACAATAAAATATTCTTGACAATTCTCAGAATCCGGTGGTGAAGAAATAAAATGAAGAAGAAAAAGAACTTGTTGTTAAAACTACTCTGAAAAACATAAAAGGAGAACAACCTTGTATTCTGGATAGTTGGTGTTCTTATTATATGACAGGGTAATTTATTTTGTTTAAAAATTTAAAATAATTTAAAGATGTAATGGTGATATTTGGAAATGATGAATCTCTGAAAATCAAAGGTGTTGGATCATCCATCATTGGGAAATAAAAGATGAAATCTAAGAAAACTTTATATTTTGATGGCCTAAAACACTACCTACTGAGTGTTTCAAAACTTTTTAATGAGGTTAATAGAGTTATCTTTAGAAAATATGGATTTTTTTTGTGAAAAGTGAAGAATATGGAAAGATAGTTACAAGTGGTCAACGTATAAAAGGAAAGTTATTCCAAGTTGGTGAAATACAAAAATCTTTCTACTTGGGTATGGTGGAAGAAAATTAGTTGTGGTATAAGGATATGACACATGTTTCATAGAAACATGAGAAAGTTATCAAAGTGAGACAATGTTCGAGATATTCCTGATATAATGAGAATAAGATATTAGTGTTTCACTATTTTTCCAAAAGTAAAGATAACAAATTCAGTGTATAAGAAAGTTGAAATTTTTTCAAAATGACCTCTGGAACTTATTCATTATGATATATATGGGAAAATGAGAGAATAATAAAAAAATATAGATAAGTACTTCATTACTTTCATTTATGACTTTACTCACATCACTTGTGTTATGAACTTGAGACATAAGTAAAATGATATGAAAATGTTCAAGCGTTTGAAGAGGAAAGTAGAGAATGAATGTGAGTATTCAATGAGGAAGTTGAGAACTGATAATGGGGGTGAGTATAAGAATAAATAATTTGAAAAATATCCTTAGAAGTATGGAATTATGTATGAGTTCAGTTCACCATACACACCTCAACAAAATGGGGTTGCTAAAAGAAATAATAGAAGTTTGGTGGAAATGGGGAGAACTATGTTACTTGAACATAGTATTTCTAATTACTATTGGAGGCAAGCCATGAGTACTACTGTGTATATTCAAAACTTATGTTTCTACAGACCAAGTTTAGATATGACTCCATATAAAATTTTTATGGAAAACTCAATGTTTGAAACACTGAAGAGTTTTTTGGAGTCCATGAATTATAAAAAGGAAATGTGGAAGCATTGGAAAGTTTGAGAAAAGATGTGAAGATGGAATTTTTATTGGATACACTATAGAAGTAATATGATACATATGTTTTAACAAAGTGATAGGAATAATTTTTGATTCTACTGATGTGAAAGTTGTTGAAAAAAACGAGGAAGAAAAGAAAATGTATACTGATATATAAGTTGAGTAAGATAAGGAATGTTTTGTTAACAATTTTCATAATGATGCTGGAAGTGGTAATATTACTAAAGAAGAATAACTAGACTCAACTATTTCTAGTGACGAGGAGGAAAATCAAATAACTAATCCAAGGATGAGGAAGAATGTGGAGGCTCAGAACATTATTGATGATCAACATCAGAAGGTTCAAACAATAATAATTTCAAAAGTGGTTACACACACTTCTTTGTTTTCCAAAGTCAAGCCGAATGATGTGAATGGAGATTTTGAGCATCAAAAATGGGTTTAAGAAATGAATCAAGAACTTGATAATATAGAGAAGAGTGTTACTTGGGAACTCATACCCAATCCAGATAATAAAAATGATATTGGTATAAAATGGGTTTCTGTAACAAGATGAATGAAGAAGAAGAAGTGATAAGGAACAAGGTAAAATTAGTGTGAAAAAGTTACTCAAAAACTAAAGGTGTCCATTTTTATGAGACTTTTTCTCCGATGTAAAGGTTAAAAATAATTAGAATATTTCTTATTATTACTGCACAACAATGTTATTTTTTTTAAATGGATGTGAAGTCTGCATTTCTAAATGGGGATCTTGATGATGAAGTTTACATTGAACAACCATGTGTATTTGTTGTTGGGAAAGATGAAAATCATGTGTGAAGGTTTAAGAAAGACTTGTATGGGATAACACAATCTCTGAGGGTATAGTACTCCAAGTTGGATACTTTCTTAAGGAAGATGGGTTTTAAGAAAGGAAGAGTTGATGACAATATTTACATCAAAGAAAGTTATGAGTTTTCTCTCATCATAATTGTTTATGTGGATGACATTATATTTTATGGAAATGATGAAAGATCTTGTGAAATATTTTTTGAACAGATGAAAAAGTTGTTTGAGATTTCCATGCTGGGGTAAATGAAATAATTTATTTGGTTAAAAATTTTACAAAATAATAAATACATTTTTATTTCCCAAAAAAAATATGCTAAAGAACTTCTTAAGATGTTTGGCATGGAAAATTTGAAACCAGTTTCCACATTGATTTTAGTGGGAACCAAGTTGTCTAAATATGGTGAAGTAAAATAAGTTTATCAGAAAGTGTTTCAAAAGATGATCAGAAGTTGGTTATATTTTACTTCCTCAAGACCTGACATTGTTTATGTTGTTACCTTATGTGCTAGATTTTAGAGTGCTCCTAAATACTCACATTTAATTGCTGGAAAGATAATTCTCAGATATATCAAAGGCATATTTTTTTTTGGAATTAGTTATGATAGCTCAAAAAGTATTGACTTGTTTGGGTATTCAGATGTTGATTGTGAAGGAAATGTTGATGATAGAAGATCTACATCTGGTGAAGTTTTCTCTCTAGGGAAAATTTGTGTTAGTTGGCATAAAAAGAAACAGAATTCAGTAACTCTTACCACAACTGAAGCTCAGTATGTTTCTACCACTCAAGCTGCTACCCAAATTATGTCGATGAAAACTCACTTGGAAGAATTACTTGTTGAAGTAAAGTTACGATTTCTCTTAGGATGTGATAATCAAAGTGAAATCAATATTACATGGAATCCGGTATAACATTCTTATTCAAAACATATTGAAATAAAGTACCACTTTATCAAAGAGAATGTGGAGAATAAATAATTGAATATGGAGTATATTCCTATAATGGAACAAGTTGCTGACATATTCACAAAACCTTTACCAAAGGAACCATTTTATAAATTGAGGTTGAACATGGGCGTCCAACCTCTCTCATCAAGGTTTAGGTATGTGTTTCTATCATATCTCTCATATTACCATTGTATAGTGTTTTCAAGGGGGAGAATTGTTTCATAAATATATTCTTATGGAAGTATTCATAAAGGGAGAATTGTGGGTAAGATGTGAATCCAACATGTAAGTGTGTGGAATATTATAACTATTTATTGGAGTGGTTGTAGGAAACAAATTTTTTGTTTTCCAGGAATGTTAAAGAAGTGCAGAAAGTTGAGGAAGAAGGCTGGTGAAGAAAGATAAGAAAGAAATGAGTCACTAATTTTTGACAACATGTTTTTTTCTATCAATAATTCTTGTTTCCTACAAAGATTTAGCTCACTTAGGCTTAGAATTTTTGATGAGTAATCAATTTCTTGAGGTTACAAAGTTTCATGATTTATGAATATTGGTTGAAAACAAAATCCAAAGTGGGATATTATTAGTACCAAGATGATAAGTAGAGTATCATGTCTAGATATTTTATTTTTTTGTCATATAAGTTTGAGAAGAAAATAAATCACCTCAATTTGTATAAATGGATGATCAAATAGATCTTTGTACTTAAGAAATAAGATTCACAATTCTTAAGAAATTCTAGTTGATTTAGAAGTAAAGATGTTGCTGGAAGAAAGGGATGTTACAATAATTTCCTTACTAAATATTAAAATGCTAAAGGTGATCAATCAAAGGTTATATATCACGATATAAAGAGTTATTAATGATAGTAGATGTCCACGAATCAGTATGGTTGGTGTCATTGAAGTATATTTTTAAGGTAGCGTTGTTTCCCAATGTTTTCCAAATTTTTGGGGTGAAAAATTTAGAGGATGTATATCATCATGAAAATTGGATTTCCTTGAAGGAATTATGAAAAAATGGAAAATGAATGAGTTTTTTAAAGATTGGGCTTCACAAAGGGTGGTTAACAAAGGTGCAAAGGTTTAGATGGTGATATCTGTAATTATGAAAAGCATCGTGAATGGTGACAGTAATCTATAAAATTATGAGAAGTGGTGCATCTCAAGCGCATGATGGTTTGACAGTGATCTCCACAAAAATGACAAATATAAATAGAGCATCGCGAATGGATGAGTGCTGCAAAGATATTTTTAACTAATATGAAAAATGTGCAAGAGGCGGTGGACAATCACAAATAGTAAAACCTATAAATATAAGGTGACCCCCACTTCATTTTAGATGTAAATAATATATAAAATCTTAAATCATGTTAATTTAGTGAAGGTAGAGGAGTTTTGTGAACCTGTACTTCTATGAGAGCTTGAGAATCATGAAAAGACTAAATAAGTCTTGACTGATTCCAATGATTCTAAGTAATGGGTTCTTTGTGATGATGAGATATTCCACATTGACTCAGTGAGATTTTCAAAGGCAGTTAGTTCTGCCAAGGTAGGTTGCTTCGTGAAGATTGTGTCCATCATCAGGGAGATTCACGGATAATAGTTTTGAATACTCAATTTAAGTGAACAGAGCTTTCAAAGATCATCAAATTAGGTTTAATATAACTTATAAATCAGATTAGGGTATCAGACTAAATACCATTATGAGGTCTGTGATGTTCTTAATAGCTTCTGGGTAGGGAAGAGAATATTTTTTTTGAAAGAACAAATTTTTGGAAGTGGATGAAGAAGCACTGTAACTTTTTATTGAACCATTTGGTTCTAGAAGAAGAACATGCACTATTGGATTGTTTTTATAGTGCTACATGAGTGTAATGGAACATCCTACTCGTTTTATTCCACATCAAAGGATTGTTTTCTAGTGGATCGTGTGGTATTGGATTGTTTCCAAACCATAGTAAGGTTGTATCTACTCTTGTTGAGTAGTGAACCTTGTAAATTCTTGTGTTCCTGTGGATGTATGGTTGAATTGTGTTTAATAGGAAAATTAATCTTTAAGAGGAGGCGAAGGTTGTTTCATAACTAAGGAAACATAAAAGAAAAGGACATTACTAATTCTACCCTCCCCATCCTAGTGATACTTGAATCATGAATGAGAAACTTCAGAGTACATAAAAATTACTAAAAGCATAAAAATAACAAAACACACACCCACCAATAGAAAACTATAAAATCATCCAACCTACTTAGAAGGAGGGAATCAGTATTAGATGAAACTTTTGGAAATATCCTCATCCCAACTCTAGTAAACACATTGTTCAATCTATCTCACTAAGCTCCACCTGTCTCAAGTTCTCTGGGGACTCCATAAAAAGGACTGTGGTCAATACACAAAAAAACACATGTGGGAAAAGAACCCAAGTGAGGAGGCCCACCCCTCACCACTACACACAATTGAGGCAGCTCTACTCCATACTATGCACCACATGAACACTCTTTAAAGAGAGATAATAGAGGGACCTACACCTCACCACTACCCTATAGTTGAGGGTGTACTAGCTCCTAACTAAACCCAGGAAACCTATATTCCTTCTATATGGAGTGGCTTAAACCTCATTCCATCGAGGGATAGATAACTCCCAACCATGTATCACATGTAAACTAGAAGAGAGACCCACTGATCATAACTATACTCAATAGAAGAGGGATCACTAACTCTAATGGAGGACCCAATCCCGGCTTCTGCTCAAAGATGGGGGAGTCCTACTCCATAAGTGAAAACCCACAACCTAGTATGGTAGGGGAGTACAACTCTATATCTAGAGGATCCACAACCTGGTATGATAGAGGAGTAACACTCTACCAGATTGATTACTATAGGAGACCCTCACCCTAACATGAAATGGGAGTACTGACCCCAAGCTAGAGGACCCCCCTAGTATGACAGGGGAGTACCGAATCTGCCAGAACAACATGTATGTATGACTCATACCCTGGTATGACATGGGAGTTTTGACTCTAAGGATAGAATACTCACACCCTAACATGATAGGGTAGTACGAACTCTATCTATACATCATTTCTGGAGGACACACACCCTCACATGTTAGGGGAGTACCATCTCCATGGATAGAGGACTCGCTCACTGGTACAAAAGGGGAGTAACTACTCTATCTAGATAATTAGTGTAAAGGGACCACACCCTAGATCTGTAGTGGAGCTCTATCCAACTATACGAATGATATGAGGAACTCACTCCTCAATACATCAGGAGAGTACCAAGCCTAAAATAACTCCCCAAAGATAGATAAACCACACCCATGATGTGGGGAGTCGATTATCTTCCAAAAAAGAGAGGTAAGGGAAACTCACTCCCTAATACCATAGGGGAGTACCGATCCAACCATCTCTCTTTACAGACCACACCGATCTACCACATCATTCAAGCACCGATACACAAGAATCATGCTCAAAACATTCCTTATCATACTTATTATGAAAAAATAGATTCCACCATCACATTCTACACATTAAACTACTCAGGATAGGCTAATCACAATATTAAATCTGAGTCCTATAGAAGAAGATAAGAAAGGAAAAATATCTCAAGAAGATCCCAAGGAGTACACGACATACACTGGGGCCCACACAGTGTGTGAACCCACCTAAGAATCTTGAAATGTTCCATATCTACATAGCTTTCGAACCCATGTAGGGGTACATGGCATATCCCACTTCACCCATCCTCTGGTTTCATTCTTCCTCCACACGACTGACCAACCATGTTCGTCACATGCAATGTATCCCATACTACATGGTTTGTTCAGGCTCAATGGAAACTCTTCCATGTAGTTTTCCCATGCTCATGTCTGGAACCCTATGTCTGGGTACTTTGGTAGTGTACTTTTACATAGACATGTACTTTCACACAGATTACCCAATCCATGTACCATGGCCACACAGTTTGGGTCACTACATGGAGTGTAACCCTAGTACACGGTGTGTAGTCCCCAAAATTCATCTTTTATAAATAGGACGGGCTACACATCATATCTCACTGGACTACACAATATGTATATGGTAATTCCAGTTGGGAATTTCTTTATAAAATTCTCGATTTTCCCTAATTTACCTTGAAATTAGTAGATCAACCTAGGAGGGATATCTAGCAATTATAATTGGGATCTAAAACATTAAAACAATGAAAAAAAGGGATCAAGAATAAAACTCAAAAACACCTACCTAGATGGAAAAACGATGAAGCTTTAGGTGTAGAACAACACCCAGATCATGTTTCTCCTCGATCTAATGATGATCAGCTTCAAGTACTTAGATCGGTAGCAAATCAATTTTTTGATTCATCCTAATTTTCATCATCTCCAAAGGGGGAGAGGAGAATATTGACTCCTCTTTTGGTTTTTGCACACAACATGAGGGGGAGGGGAGGAATTAGGTTAAATTTTAATTAAATTTTAATTTAATTAATTAATAAACCACATAATTCCCTACCAAATCACCTCCAACCAAAACTCCCATCCAGAAAACTTTATGTCATACCTAGGGAAAACATGACATTTTGAACTTAACCGTGACCTCAAATTTCTTATCTGAGTGTCCACTAAAGATTTATTCAAATTTTAATAGAAACTATGCATGCATTAAAAAATATATTCAATATTTTTAAAATCACCACTCTGAGGCTCTCCGGGCAACAAATTCCCACATCGACTCAACGACTAGGTTCAAAAATATTTTTAGAAATATTTCAAAGTGTTATAGGTCAAACCCAATTCACCACATTATCCCCACCTATAATTATTTTTGTCCCTAAAATTGAAAGGTTAGGCAGGAGGGAAGAAATTGAGCTCTCCATTGTAACTCCCATGCTAGCGAATTCACCAGGGGTTCTTGTGCTATTTCTAAGGACGCAACAAGGGAAACCACCAAAGCCAAACCACACTCATATCTAGTTCCATCTATCCCCACATAGTACAACATGAGACACATGTATCCTCAGCCATGACTAGTGTAAAAACACCAAACACCACAGTCAATATGCTGTCATACGGTATAACGTAATGCTACCTTCCTAACCTGACACACATACTGAAAAAAGCCCATAGTTCACCTCCAACCCTAGATGAGATGAACTACAAATTCCTTAAGAATCTTGTGTTAAATTTTGTAACTAATCATGTGAGGCTATTAATGAAAAAAGAATAAGATTAGACTCATCTTACCAGGATAATCTAGACACGGAAATCACATGTCTTACCCCACTTGTCTTTTCCTATCCTAGAAGGAGAGTAACCCAAAACTAGAAACACCGCCACACCCACTAGTGGCATCCCAGATGAGTATGTATGGTATAAAAACAATTCACACTATAGAAAATATTGCAGGGCCTAAATTTTTCATTATGAAATAGTTCTAAGTATGGTTCTCCCTATACTAGGGCTTCCAAGCAAGAAGGTTCAAGTAGAAAAACTCCATTGGAAATCCAGTACCTTCTCTGATACTCCATCACAAAACCTCACCCTAAATAAAAAAGTCTAAGGATATAGTCAACCAAACCTCAACACTATCTACTTTTAGAGGAACTGACTCACCCATATGGATTTGATATGGTCAAAAAAATTAATCTTATTGGGGGAAATGTTGTACCTATCGTACCCCTCGTGGTTTAATTTTCATGATCACAATCACTCTCTTTTTTAACTAATCTTGTTTTAAGTGTTTGTGTTGATAGGCAAAAGGTTTCCAAGGAATTGGGCCAAGAAGAAGCCAAAAGTGGACTGAATTTCAGTCCACCGGCCAACCGGTGGAAGACCACCGGCCAGCCGATGGAGCCTGGACAGAAGGCATCCTTCTGTCCAGACCACCGGCCAACCGGTGTAACACCAGCGGCCAGCCGATGGCACCCAGACAGAACAGTGTTTGCTACTGCCTAAGCACCGGCCAACCAGTGGCCTCCTCACCGGCCAGCCGGTGGAGCCTGAGCCCGAGCCCTCTCCATTTTGCAAGCACCGGCCAACCGGTGGCTCTGCACCGGTCAGCCGGTGGAGCCAGTAAAACTAGCCGTTGGGCTTTGACCAGGCTTGTCCACTTGACTCCCAACGGCTCCGAAGACCTCTCCAACGGCTCCGAAGACTCCCAAAGGCCATTTGAGGGTTCCCCCTCTATAAATAAAGGACTAGGAAGCCCCGTAACATTGTCTGAACTATTGTGAAGCCAACAGACACATTTTCCATCATTTGGCTAACCTCCGGCGGATTCTTCCAAGGAACCCTCAATTGCTCCAACTCACTTCCACATCCAAGGAGCACCATCAAAGAAGCTTGGGAGCGCTCTTCATCAACTTCATCAATCCATTTGGCGCCCAAGACTTCTCCTATTACGGTTTTTCATTTTTTTATCATTTTGAGCTTTAATTTGGGTTTGTGCCTACAAACCCCATCTCCTTCTCTCATATTCTCTTTTGGGTTCTCACACCACCTTCAAGGTGTGAAGAGGTTAGTCAAGCCTTCCCTTTAAAAGGCTTGAGACATAGGTGAGCTAGCCTTCACCTGTAAGAAGGCTAGTGGGTTCTTGCTCAACCATTGAAAGCAAGTGGGTTCTTGCTCAACCAATAAAAGCAAGCTGTAATAGGTTCTAGACTAACCTTAAAGTCTAGTGGGTTTCTTGCTAAAACCATTAAAAAGCAAGCGGTAGTAAATCTCTAAACGGTTGAGTTGGGAGCGGAGACGTAGGCTTTGGGTTAAGCCGAACTCCGTTATCAAGTTGTGTGTTTTGCCTCTTTTATTTCCGCTGCACTTTTAACTTTGATTTTAAATTGTTTATTATTTTTTAAAAGGAAATTCACCCCCCCTCTTGCCATCACTTCCTTTCTTCTCCGCCCAACAATTGGTATCAGAGGCAAAATTTGAGTAATACCCTAACCGGTTTCAAATTAAAGATCCATTGTGATGGCTTCAACCTCTTTCTCCCCCGAAGGCTATTCTTTGGGTCGTGCTCCATTTTTTGATGGAACCGACTACACTTATTGGAAAACCCGCATGACCACATTTCTTATAAGTATTGGTTATCCAATTTATAAAATTGTCATGCGTGGTTACTCTCTTTCTTCTCCCGATGAATCCAAATGAACTCAAGCCGATATTAAAAATTTCGAGCTTGATGGCAAAGCCATGAACACTCTTCATTGCGGCCTTGATCGTAATGAGTTCAATCGAGTTTCCACATGCACCTCATCACATGAAATCTGGAAACTTTTGGAAGTTACCCATGAGGGGACCAACAAAGTCAAGGATACTCGATTGGACATGTACCGTCAAGATTTTGATTCTTTCACCATGCACCCACATGAATCAATTTCTGAAATGTTTACTCGTTTTACTGACGTTTGCAATGGTAGAAAGTCTCTTGGTGATGATGTGTCTGCAGAAACAATGGTCAAGAAGATCCTTTGGATCTTACCAAGCTCATGGGCACCGAAGGTCACGGCAATCCAAGAAGCAAAAGACATAAAGAACATGCCGGTCGAAGAGCTCATCGGATCTCTCATGACCTATGAGATCACCATGAGGAGGCAAGCTGAAAAAGAAGGCAAACCGATCAAAGTTCCAAAGAACATCGCCTTCAAAGTTCAAAAAGAAGAAAGCTCATCCTCCTCATCATCTTCCTCTTCAAGCGGCGATTCCGAAATGGAGAATCTTTCCCGCAAAATGCACAAGTTCATGAAGAAGCACAAGAAGAAGAAATCCCGCAAGGCTCAACCCAACGAAAAATCCGAGCCCGAGGTAACATGCTATGGGTGTGGAAAGAAAGGCCATTACAAGCCCGATTGTCCACTCAACAAGAAAAAGGCCAAGAAAAAGGAAAAGAAGAAGGCATTCAAGGCCACTTGGAGTGATAGCTCCACATCCTCCTCCTCCTCCTCCTCAAGTAACATCGGTAACAAATTCCTAATGGCATTTCATGAGGTATCCTCTTCCGACTCCTCTTCCTCTAGTTCCTCAAATTCTTTTAATCATTTATCCTACGAGGATCTCCAACATGCTAGAGATCAATTGGAGGAAGGTTTTCACGAACTTTCTTCCAAATTTGTTGCTTTAAAAAAGAATTTAAAAAAACTTTCTTCCGAAAAGGAACAACTTCTCAAAGAGAAGGAAGAGTTTTCCCTCAAAATCCAAAATCTTCCCGATGTTGAGTCTATGGAATCAACTATCAAGGATTTAAGGGAATATCTTGCCAAGTTCACCCAAGGGGAACAAAATCTGACCAAACTACTAGGTTCCCAACGTGTATCTAGAACCACCCAAGGGCTTGGCTATTCCAAGCAAGCTTCCTCTTCCCATGCACCTACTATTTTTGTAAGGGGGAGCTCCCAATTTAAATTCTGCAATTATTGTAAAAAACCCGGGCACTTAATTTATGAGTGCAATTGTAAAAATGCCCGGTATGGTAGGCCCAAAACCATTTTCTTAAATGATGAATTTTTTAGGAGAAGACCCGTCACTAGACAAGTGTGGATTGAAAAATCCCTTCTAGCGAGTCTCTCCGGGCCAAAATTTGTTTCGGTTTCAAACACCACTCCCCGGTGATTTGTTGTTTTTATTTAGGGGGAGTTAGGATTGTTTAAGCTTTTTTTAAAACTTTCATTTCAAAACCTTCAATTCAAAATTTCAATTCAAAACTTTCATTTCAAAACTTTCAATTCAAATTTCAAAAATTTCAATTGGTTTAAAATCTCTATCTTGTTTTTCAAACCTCTCCCTCAATCAAGTTTTATGCCCGGTGCTATTTTGATAATCACAAAGGGGGAGAAATTCTTGGTTGATTGGGGGAGAAATATTTCTCTCATACTTTGCTTTACTTTTCAAGTTATCCATTAAAGCATGCCTTTCATTTAAGTCTTTTACATTGCTTGTTTTGGTGATTGTGATCATCAAAATAGGGGGAGATTGTTGTACCTCTCGTACCCCTCATGGTTTAATTTTCATGATCACAGTCACTCTCTTTTTTATCTAATCTTGTTTTAAGTGTTTGTGTTGATAGGCAAAAGGTTGCCAAGGAATTGGGCCAAGAAGAAGCCAAAAGTGGACTGAATTTCAGTCCACCGGCCAACCGGTGGAAGACCACCGGCCAGCCGATGGAGCCTGGATAGAAGGCATCCTTCTGTCCAGACCACCGACCAACCGGTGTAACACCAGCGGCCAGCCGGTGGCACCCAGACAGAACAATGTTTGCTACTGCCTAAGCACCGGCCAACCGGTGGCCTCCTCACCGGCCAGCCGGTGGAGCCTGAGCCCGAGCCCTCTCCATTTTGCAAGCATCGGCCAACCGGTGGCTCTGCACCGGTCAGCCGGTGGAGCCAGTCAAACTAGCCGTTGGGCTTTGACCAGGCTTGTCCACTTGACTCCCAATGGCTCCGAAGACCTCTCCAACGGCTCCGAAGACTCCCAAAGGCCATTTGAGGGTTCCCCCTCTATAAATAAAGGACTAGGAAGCCCCGGAACATTGTCTGAACTATTGTGAATCCAACAGACACATTTTCCATCATTTGGCTAACCTCCGGCGGATTCTTCCAAGGAACCCTCAATTGCTCCAACTCACTTCCACATCCAAGGAGCACCATCAAAGAAGCTTGGGAGCGCTCTTCATCAACTTCATCAATCCATTTGGCGCCCAGGACTTCTCCTATTACGGTTTTTCATTGTTTTATCATTTTGAGCTTTAATTTGGGTTTGTGCCTACAAACCCCATCTCCTTCTCTCATCTTCTCTTTTGGGTTCTCACACCACCTTCAAGGTGTGAAGAGGTTAGTCAAGCCTTCCATTTAAAAGGCTTGAGACATAGGTGAGCTAGCCTTCACCTGTAAGAAGGCTAGTGGGTTCTTGCTCAACCATTGAAAGCAAGTGGGTTCTCGCTCAACCAATAAAAGCAAGCTGTAATAGGTTCTAGACTAACCTTAAAGTCTAGTGGGTTTCTTGCTAAAACCATTAAAAAGCAAGCGGTAGTAAATCTCTCAACGGTTGAGTTGGGAGCGGAGACGTAGGCTTTGGGTTAAGCCGAACTCCGTTATCAAGTTTTGTGTTTTGCCTCTTTTATTTCCGCTGCACTTTTAACTTTGATTTTAAATTGTTTATTATTTTTTAAAAGGCAATTCACCCCCCCTCTTGCCATCACTTCCTTTCTTCTCTGCCCAATAGGAAAGAATCCCATTTTCCTTGTGAGTACAAGCTACGTCAAATCACACGATCTGCATGAAGGGTACTAAAGAACAATAAAGGGATGAAAAAACTCTCACATTGGATCTTACTGGGCCCTCTATCAACAAACCACCAACACACCACCAATCCCTAAACACATATTTCAGAGGGAATCATCCACCACACCTTGAAATTATCCTCTTTGGGTGATAATGGCTCATCCTCATGTTTTTTATCACACCGAAAAAACGATTATTGGTGGAGGAAGGACCACTCTTTCTCATGAATTCGAAGTTATGTCAAAAAACACCAACACCGGGTTCTACCAACACCCCACATCACTTTGGTTTAAACCATGAGAAAGAAGCATAAATAAAAGTGTACCTCACAATGATGTTTAATAATTTATACTACATAAATAAGAAAGGACATAGAGAATACCCCTATCCATCCTCAGAACTTCTGGGTTAAAGGCCTCTATTGCCTGAAGCTATCCTCGCCTTCATCCTTTAGCTCTCTGATCCTAGCATGGACCAATTGGGGATGGTGGTGGCAACACCTCGATCCTCCCACCACCAATAAGTGATCTCCCAGCTCCCCTTCCATGTCCTCCATCTTACGAAACAACCTGATCCAAATGATACCTCTTCCAAGGTGACCCATTGATAGAATCCATCTCGATAGCATGTAATTTTAGACAATATCTATCAAGATGTCCTCATCCATCATATGCATAACACCTCCTCTCTTATAGCTGACCTGATCCCCGATGTGGATCCTATGCTATAAGACCACATTCATGAGTTTGAGCATGCGTATTCCTCCTATACCATGATCCTTACATATGTAATCTACCCATTTCTATAGATACCTCAACCTCATTACCATCACTATGGGACACATCTGCCTGTCCCTCATTCAGGTAACTCTCTATGACCAGAACTCACTCTAGTACCCCCACATAGAAGGGAAGACACACAAAGACTACACCTGTTTGGACGTCTCTACGAAGGCCCTACTAAAAGGTTTGATATCTAAATAATGGGTCTTGAACCATATCCAGGGATTAATGAAGCAGGTCTGTAAACATCATCAAGGAATCTTCCACAACCATGATTCCCTGTGAAAGCTGAAAAAGCTCTTAGATACACACTGAACTCAATGTGGCTGGGTAAAACTCTTCCCTGAATAGTCTCTCTAAATCCACCCAAGTGAGCGCCGCCTCATCATGGGTCTGCATCACCAAACTCCACCATTTTCTAGATGAAACATGTAGAAGGTTTTCCACTAGTAAATCCATCTAATTAGGAGGTGTCCTTAAGAGGTAGAAAAAACATATGACTACCTTGATCCAATAATCAGCCGCCTGGGGGTCTGGATCACCCCGATACCTCAAAGGTCACTACCTATGGAACTAATGTTTCACAATTATACAATGCATATCCTTGGCCTGAAATATCGGAAAAACCAGCTTATCAACGAGCAATGGATCAACTAGTTGACCACCAAGAGGAATTGTCTTAGAACTAGTGCCTGCACTGAAGCCTCATCATGGGGAAAATTTTCATCACAATCACATTGAGGAACCCTGTCTGGTTGTCTTCACAGTGGAATCCTTAAATAGAAATAAGATACACCATGGTCAAAGAGTATATCTGGGGAGATGACTTAAGAAGGAAAAGGAAAAACTAAAACCCATTCCTATATAATGCATGTACAATTATTTTCCCGTGACCAGTGTCCTAATGTAACAAGTCAAAAAGTAGGTTATCAGAGTCCCAAAATTAAATAGGTCTAATGCTGTAACAAAACTAGAACTTATGGCCTTAGAGTCGAACTCAAAACACCCTAACACTGTCTCTATTTAACCCAAACCAAGCTCACGACACTGCAGTCCCAAAGTGGAACTCTCTATGATACCACTCTATCATGACCCGACTAAATGGGGCCTAGGCTGCAACTCCCCAAGCCCACCTCAAATAGAACATGGGTTTACAACTAGCACTGAGAAGTCATATCACATAAATTATAGGCCTTTTCCTATGTACCTATACGCACACACCCACAAACACCTCGATGCAATAGTGCATAGATATAAAAAGATGGAAACTAAAATGCATGCATACATATATCCAAAACTAGAGTACAAAAATATTATTGAAATCATAAAAATGAAAAAACACATGCCTACCAACAAAAAATAGTAAAAGTGTCCAACCTTCTCAGAAGGAGGGAATCACTGTCAAATGAAACTACCAGAATGCTCCTCGGCCCAGCTTCAGTAAACACCTTGGTTGTTCTAGCTCACTAAGTTCCGTATACCTTAGGTCCTCCGGGGGATCCATGGAAAGGACTGTGGTATGCACATGATATAACAAATTCAGGAAAATACCATTCAGTGGTGAGTATAAGAATACTCATTACACACCCCAAAAACCTAAAAGAAAAGGGAGAAATTGAAATGAAACTGTTTTCTCAACCTAGAAAGAGGGAACCTAATTGAGAGAGAAACTCTATCTTGAACCATCCTTAGATATACATGACTTTTCAGCTCATTCCACAAGGGGTGTCAACCCATACATGTGATAACTCCACAAGGACTCCCAAAAATCACCCAGATATACTTATATCAGACTCCAAGTCTCAAGAGGTTCCGACCTCATATAAAAAAATGATTCTACTTGAGGCTATAATAGTTGCACAAAACTAGGGGAACACACTCCATGAGATCAGTCATCCCATATGGGACCCATCTAAGAGATACTCTCTATTAGAAACAACTCACTAGGTCTATCTCTGGTTACCAGCACCATAGGTCCTACCAAAGATAACCTATTCTATTCAAAAGGTCGTAATAACCCAAGTGGGGAGGACTACCCCTCACCACTGCACAAAATTGAGGGAGCTATGCTCCAGAATATGAACCACATGAACCCTCTCTAAAGGTAGAGAACAGAGGGACCCATAACTTGCCACTACCTTGCAGTCAAGGGAGTACTAGATCCTAACTAAACCCATGAAACTTCTATCACTCTAGTATGTAGTGGCCTGCACCTCAGTTCATTGAGGGAGCACTAAATCCTAACTAGGTACCACATGTAAACTAGTGGAGAGCCTCACTCCTTGTAATTGTACTCAACAAACAAGGGAGCACTAACTCTAATGGAGGACCTGCTCATTGATTCTGCTTAGATATAGGAGAGTATTACTCTATAGCTAAGGATCCAAATCCTAGTATGATAGGGTATTAGAACTCTATGGTTAGAGGACCCACACACTAATACGATAGGGGAGTACTACTCTACCAGCCCGATTACTATGGGGACCCACACCCTAACATGATGGGGGAGTATCAACCCCATGCTAGAGGACCCAACCCTTGGTATGGCAGAGGAGTACCGACTCTGGAGGAACAACACATATGGAGGACGCACACCCTAGTAGGAAAGGGGAGTTCTGACTCCAAGGATAGGGGATCCACATCTAAACAAAATTGGGGAGCACCAACTCTATCTATACATCATGTCTGGAGGACCCGCGACCTGACATGGTAGGGGAGTAAAAACTACAAAATTAGAGGAACCACTCCCTGGTCCAAAAGGGAAGTAACTAATCTATCAATCCAATGAGTATGGAGGGCCCCACCCAGGCTCAGAGGGGAGCTCTTTCCAACTATACAAACGATACAGGGAACCCACACCCTAATAAATTAGGGGAGTACCAACCCTGAAATAAATACCCAAAGATATAAAACCCATGCCCATGATTTGGGGAGTCACATATCT
This sequence comes from Viscum album, assembly GCA_963277665.1. Lineage (NCBI taxonomy): Eukaryota > Viridiplantae > Streptophyta > Magnoliopsida > Santalales > Viscaceae > Viscum > Viscum album. The sequence goes on from OY728160.1 coordinate 451,179,053, forward strand.
ACCAAATAAGAGAGGTAAGGGAAACCCACACACTGATTCCACATGGGATCAGTAGTCCCAACGACTCTCCTTACAAAGCACGCTGATCTACTAAAATGTGAAGCACTGCTACATTAGTATCATGGTCAAAACATGCCACATCGTACTCCTTAGGCCAAAACGGAGGCCAATGTCATTTTCTACATGGAAACTTTCTTAGGATAGGATACTCAAAAGCCTGAATCTGAGTTTCAGAGAAGGATATAAGGAAGGAATAATATCTCAAGAAGATCCTAAGGAGAACATGGCATGCACTGGGGCCCACACATCATGTGAACCCACCTGAGCACCTGGCCATGTATAGTGACCCTACTTTTCTTACATGATTATTACATCATTTTAATGATAAAAAACATAAAAGTGTTACACAACTAGGATCCAAAGGTTTAGTGTCTTCAGAAAATTAGGACTGTACAAAACATTTACAAAATAAATCATAAAAACTATTTAATTCCTTCTTCTCTAGCTTCTTATTGGCCCTCATGTTCTCCTTAGTACAAGTATTCACTTGAAGATATACATCAAATAAAGGGGTGATCTAAGATCCCATTAAAATGATGAATAAGAGACATGAAACATGGGTGAGCATAAAAATCATCATCATAACATAAGAAAAGAATCATCATCATAATCATTAGATGAAGCATTATATAAAGGTATGGAATTTGGAGATTCATAAAAATTAAACTTCATGTCTTAGTGGTCAAATACCACACATAGTTGTGAAAAAATCTAACATTATGTTCCCGCATAACATACATGCATCATCATAACATCATCATTGTGAAAAAATATAGCATTATTTTCATGAATATTGCACATTATCTCATGAGATACATAACATTACCCAATGTATTGGAGCACTATATAATTCCGGGCACCCCCGTCACATCATAACATTTACATAATCATTCATTCTACATAGAAATTATATCAATATTAGACATAAAATAACCCATAGAGAAGAATGAGTCTAATTTCATAAACCACATATTCATGAGAAAACTTTGGGGTTCCAAAAATGCAATAGCATACTCTTATAGTAATTATCAATCGATTGATGAAGAAATAATCTCAATAGAAGTAAAATATTTGTTTTTAGAAAGAGGAGTTCTTTCAAAAAAACTTATTATTTTTCATAAAACTAGATTAGAAACATGTATATCCCAATAAATAAAAGGTAATAAAAATGAAATTATTTTTTAGGATTATTAAATGAAAATCCACATTTTAATTTGGCATGAAAGAGGAATAACCCAAAGGAAGGAAATTGGGTCTGAGAATCCCCTTACCTTATGTCTGAATACTATATTCACTTTAATATCTAAGATAATTAAATTAGATTAATTAATTAATAAATATTGAACCTCTTATAAATGTATTTGATTCATTATAATTTTATTAAGTTCTTTTATATACATTATGATGTGTTATAGAGTTCAATTCAATTGTTCTGAGAGTGATCAGTTTCTTGGTTTTCATGATTGGTTCACTTGTATACATGTATGAAAGTTCCTGTAAAATGTGGATAATTATACAAAATTAAGATTATATGTTATTAATGAACCTATAGAAGATTAAATGATCTTATATATCTTTTGATTATATTATATGAAGATGAATAATTAGATAAATAGTTAATGACAATGTTTTAATTTATTTTAGAAGATTTTATGACCATTATGAGATTATATCATTATTTATATATATATAGGTTATAAAACATTATATAAATTATAATATGTATAATAAAATATTATTTAACTATAATAATGATTTTATGACAGGCCTTAAAGGCAATAGTGAAAAATGAAAACACATCATCCACGATGATGGTAAATCGACACACCACAGATGATATTTTCATTTTTAGAATACAAGAAAAAGGGAATAGATTTGAAGATGAATTATTATATTAATATAATAAAATTGTATTGTATAAAAGATACTATAGTTATCATTCCACTTGGATAAGTAGAGTTTATGATAGGATAATAAAATAAATTAAATTGAAAATAAATAAAAATAAAAAGAAAGATGATTTTGCCTCTTGGTTTTCTCCTCCTTGAGAACCTCTTAGGGAAAAGGGTTTGGTCTATTGATAAGATGAAGGGATTCTGGAAGTGGGGTAGGGTCTTGGTTAGATTATTGGATATATTTTAGACAATATTCAAGTCTTATAAGGTTCAAAGAGAATAGGTGGTGAGGGGTGGTATATATAGGGGAGGAGAGGGGTGTTTTCTTATTATTTTATCCATTAGTTTATTATTTTGGCTCAAGACTGTGAATATTTTGAACCTCATCACTTAATATATTAAACTAATGAAATATATTTTGATATTTTGGGCTTAAATCATCCTTAAATCATAAATGAATCAAAATTTCACGTGTTTAACTTTTATAATAAATTATCGTATTTTACTATTCACAAAAATTCAAGTATTTTAGAAAAATACCAAAAATTCACCCTAACCATTTTTAAATGTGAAAAATTCAAAAATGAACTCCATTTTATGAAAATATTTTTTTAAATATTTAAATTTAAATTTTCATTAAAATCATCATTTATTTGGAAAAAACAGATTTTAAAATTATAACTGGTTTTATAACACATTGAAAAATTATTTAAGGTCTCATAAAATTATCTGATAATAATTAGAAAAACAAAGTTGATTTATGAATCTATTTTATAAAAATAAATTTTCTTTTAAATTATTATATTAATTATAAAATTATAAAAAAACTTTTATGTTTTATAAAAATACCAACACTTAATTAATTATTTTTAAAAAATTTATTTACTTATACCAAGATATAATTATATTATATTATCATTTATAAGATGCCTAAATTTTATTTACACTTTTATAAGTGATGTTACTATTCTATTGGCCGAATTACTATTCTTAACAGTCATGTTGCTATTCTAAGGGTCAGGTTACTAATCCATCGGGATAGGTTCCTTGATTTCTAGAAATACCTTTTATTTCATTTGTTATTCATTTATAAAGTTTTTATTGGGTTATCAAAGAAATTTTATGTGGTTTATACTATATGGAATAATTATAATAAGGGGTACACAGTGTGTACATCCCATACACAGCATGTCCCACTTCACCCGGCCCCTGGCCATGTTCTTCCTCCACATGGCCGACCAACTGTGTCCCTCACACACCGTGTATCTCATATTACACGGTGTGTTCTGGCTAAATGGCCACTTGGCTATGTGGTTTTCCCATGACCATGTTCTAAACCCCATGTCCACGTGCTTTGACCATGTACTTTTACACAACCTTGTACTTTCACATGTCCTACCCAATCCATATCCCATGGCCACACGGTTTGGGTCACTACACGACGTGTAACCCCGGTACATGGCATGTAGTCTCAAAAAGTAATCTTCCCTAAATAATAAGGGCTATATAATGTGTCTCACTAGACTATATGCCATTTAGATGGTAATTCCAATCAAGAATAACTTCTGAAAACTCCCAATTCTCCCTATTTTATCCTAAAACCCATAGATCAACCTAGGTGGGATCTCTATAAATTGTAATTGGGATATAAAACCTTAAAATAATTCAAAAATATGGGTATGAGGACCAAAAATAAAAACCACCTACCTAGAGGGAGAAACACCGAAGATTAAGGTGTAGAATGATGCCCATATTATGCTTCTCCTTGATATGATGACGATCAATGGAAAAAAATGAGATCAATAGCACCTCATTGTGTTGATTCATCCTCATTTATATAATCACCAAAGGGGGAGAGGAGAAGATAATATAATCTTTTGGTTTTTGCACACAATTTGAGGGGTATGGGAGGTATTAGGTTAAATTTTGATGAAATTTTCATTTAATTAATTAATCCACCAAATAATGCCCCATTAACGCGCCTCCAAACAAAACTCCCGACACAGAAAACTTTATGTCATGCCTAGGGAAAACACAACATTCTGAACTCAACCATGACATCAAATTTTTGATATGAGACTCCACTCAGGAGTTATTCACATTTCAATATAAACTATGAACAAATGGAAAATATATTTAATATTTTTAAAATCACCGATCCAAGGTTCTACAGGCCCCATATTCCCACACTGATTAGCACCTGGTTTCAAAAATATTTTCATAAATATTCCAAATCCTTACAGGTCAAACCCAATTCACTACAGTAATTACCTTTTTTCTCATGAAGGTACCAAAATTATTTATTTAATTAAAAAATAAAATATCTCAAAGGTACCTCGATTCTTTTATAGTGGAATTTGTTAATGAAATTATAGTGTATTCTCAAACTAGAAGTGATGGTTAAATTCAGTTAGAGATTGTGTTGAGAACCCTATGAGAAGACCATATTCATGAAGAAATATCTAAGTGTGACTTATGAATAAAATAATTATCATTTATTAGGAATGCCTTATATGAGGAGGTCATATTGGTAGATGATAGAAAGATAGAAACCGTAATCTCTTGGAAACCACCAAAGAACATTTTTGAGATACACAAGTTTCTATGTTTGACTGGTTATTACTGCTTCTCTATTCAAGATTTTTCACATCTCAATTTTTTATAACAACATTAATGTAAAAAGGTGCTTCATTTCTACTGAGTGATGAATATTAATTTTTGGATCTTATGTATAGGATCACTTCAACACCCATACTTAACTTTTTATAACCAGTGAAAGGTTTTGTGGTCTACTGTGATGTGTATGAATCTAGTTTGGGATGTATTCTCATTAAAGGGTATCATGTCATAACTTATAAATTGTGATAGTTGTGATAAAATTAAAATAATTACCAAATAATTATTTGGAATTAGATATGATGGGTTATACACTGAAAACACAGATTTAGTACCCATTTGGTGAGAAGTTCAATATGTTCACTGAATATAAAAGTTTGAAACACATCTTTTCATAGAGATTTTAACCTTAAGAAATGATGATGGATTAAGTATCTATAAATGTTCAAATTTGACTTGGTTTATAGACCTAGTAAAGGAATTATGTGGCTTATGATTTAAGATATAAATTGTATAACCAATTGTCTATAGAATCTCATGACCAATGGAAATTGATGAGCATAATTTTTGATATGAACATGGACTGTGTTGAGTGGAATAACTTTATTGTATTTTTCTTGAAAACTCTTATTACATATTTGGTTGAGAAGGCCAAGGATTATGAAATATAAAATCTTTATTGAATTACCATAATTTAAAAAAATTTTGGTGGGGATACCATTGATAGGTGGAAAGAATATGGGATTTTGGTGTTGTGTTTTGGAGATTGGATTGTGGTTCTTCCATCTTATCAGGATCATCTTCTTTCATATTTTCACCATTCTAAATGGGAAATTCATCCAAGAAGCCAAAATATGAACAAGGTTATGAGGAAATATTTTTAATGGTCTGGTATGAAGAAATGAGTGGATAATTATGTTATTAAAAACCTCACCTATAAACATATGAAGGAAGAACATCAACGACTGAATGAATTATTGAAATCATTACCCATACCTATCTAGAAATGAGAAAAAATTTCCATGTACTCTATCACTATTTTGATGATTATGATTGAGAAACATGATTCCATATGGGTGATTGTGGACTAACTCACAAATTCATCCCACTTCATTCTAATCAAAGAATCTAATATGGTGGATGAATCAATAAAATGGTATATCTGAGAAGTGGTGAAATTGCATGGAGTACCATTTTTTATCATCTCAGATAGGGATCCTAGATTTATGTCGTGATTTTGGATGTACTTGAAACAATAAATCATAAACTAGTTGAACATGAGCACGACATATCATCCTCAAGTATATGGGTAGTTAGAACATATGTTCATACATTGGAAGACCTACTCTGAGCTTGTGTTATATATTTTGGTGGCTCATAGGAGGATAATTTATCCCTAGAAGAGTTATTATATAACAATATTTTTTAGATAAAGATACATATGAATATATTAAAGGGATTTTAAGGTATTTCATATCACTTTCCACTTTATTGGGTATAAAATAGAGAAAATTCACTTATTGGACCCAATCTTGTTCATAAGACAAATGAGAAGATTCAAATGATCTAGAAACGAATAGATATAGCTCAGAGATATCAAAAATCTTATGATGATGATCATAATAAAAAATAATATTTTTTTTGTGAGACCATATATTTTTTTAAATTATCTTATAGACTCAAGAATCATCATTTGGGAAAGTGGGGGAGGTTGTCTCCTTAGTACTTCAGACCATCTGTGATACTTGAACAAATCAGAGATATATCTTATTGGATAGATTTAACATAAAGATTCATCTCAATTCATAATGTTTTTCTTGCATCTCAATTAAAGAAATACCAAACAGATCCTTTTCACATAATTTTATGGGATCATTTCCCTATTTAGCTAGATTATATATTTTTCTATGCACTGGTTTGTATTGTAGACAGAAAAGATAAATTATTATTAGGAAAATGCATTCCATTACTCTGAATATTATGGTACCATGGTAGTATTCAAGAGAAAATTTTAGAGCCAATGAAATAAATGATGGATCAATGTATAGATCTCTTTAAAATCACTATTAATATCTAGCTTTACAAGGATATAAATACCAATGGTGGGGATAATGTAGTAACAATAGTTTGAGGTACATATTTTTTAAACTATTTTATTTATGTTTCTAATGATTAGGTTTAATTATTATAAATTTATAAAGAAAAAGTAGCTCATAATCTGGAATATGGATATAGGATCCAGTTCATCTTATGACTGGTTAGTCATGCCATGAATGAATTTATAGAAAAATTCATTTGGAAGCAGTCTGAGGCTATTCATGGTGTAAAATATTATCCATTCTGTGAATAGGTTTTAGTATTTTAAATCTAAATGGACTTAAATATTTCGGTATGTGGCATCTTTATAATTCACAACATGAATCAATCTATCACACTGTAAATGATGTTAGGTCAATTTGATTTATTAATTTCATCGCTCTTTGGTTTTGATTAGTCTTATTCTCTTTTTCCTCAAACACCAGGCTCTATCTAAGAAATTTTAAAGATCCTTTTACTTCTATATATTTATTTTAAAGGACTTTCATGTTTTAAAGATAAATAATCAAAGGTTATTATTTTGGTTCTTCTTCTCTATTGTATTTATCTTGTTTTTTTTTCCAAGGAATCCTAGATTTGGGTCTTTGTGTCTCAATCTATAGTCTAGGGATGTTTTTGATATAACTTCTTTGGGATTATCTAAAGTAATGAAAAGTAAAACCGAAATATAATTGGTTTTAGTGTGATCCTTTATAATGAATGTGTTGAGGTATGTGTCTTATCCCTATCTCAACTTTTTATAGAACTCAAAGGCCTAAATTTATAATTTTTTTTTGTGATTTTATTTAGATAAATTCTTATTGGGAAACTTGTTTTATCTACAGTTTTAAATTTTTAATCATGAGTGACCTCCATAAGGTGTTTGAAAAAATGTTTTAAAAATATGTTTTCATTTTTTAGAAAAAATTTCATATGAGGACTTGTCATACTTTGTTAGTGTGAGTTCATATTGAATTTTAAGACACCTTTTTGTGTTTATACAAGGAGATGGTGTCATCTTGGGTAACCCATTGGTTAATAGCCATGTGATGACTTGATACAGGAAGGATATGTTTTATTCTTATGAGTTTGGACTGTTTAAATGTTGGATGCATTCATTGGGTTTGTGCATAGTAAAAAGGGTATTCCATGTGAAATCAAATGTTTTTATTGATTTTGTGAACTATGATTTTTTCAAACTTCTTTGATATTTCTCCTCTAATTTTATATAAATTTTTACCTAATTTTTTTATCTTAGTGACATGCATAGGAAGTCTCAAGGTTTTCCTACCGAGTTTTTGTACTCACCCCATGTATATTTACCATTGTTTGTATACATATTCTATTTATCATTATACTGGCGAGGGTAAGGTTTTATATTTTACTATAATATCTTCCTTATGTTGTGGTAATGTATGTATAGAGTTTGATATTGGGAATTCATTGAGTCATGGAGTCTGGAGTGGTGCTACATTAGTGCCTTGAGTATTCTTATTTTGGGATTGTAGAATTTTTCTTACATTTTCTTCCATTATTAATCTGATATTTTTGTACATGTTTCTAGAGTTTACTTTGATTATTATCATGCATCATATAGTGTCTTTTTATTATTATATGTCACAAATTTATTGTTTAAGGTAAAATTGTACCCCATGATTTAGTAAAAACCTTTTTATTTATTGCCAACCTTTGGTGTCCTAGGGAAACAACATAAGGTAATTTCCACCTTCACCTCTTACCAAGATAATTTATAGTGGAATTATGTTTCAACCCTTGTTATAGAGGTTCTCTATATAATAATATAAATAGAAACTATGGATGTCCTCTCCATGGTGAAGTGAAATCCTATAATCATGAAGGTCCTCCCAGTGATACTGGTTGTAGAATTATTCCTTGAAACACATTATCTAGTTAAGAAGAAGGTCCTCCCCTTACCAATAAATCAATGAGAAATAACTATGAAGGTCCTACCCAGGGTATTTTTCACTAAGTTCCTCCATTTGTTAGAAAATTTAGTTGGAATGGTGGATATCCCCATGATGGTAAAATTTATAACAATGGAGGTCCTATTAGTAGTGGGTGGCCAACGATGCGCCTGTAAAGGGCTCCTTCTCTAGGGTTTCCTCTCGCCGCCGCAGGCTCCTTTGCTGCGGACAGCGCGATGCTCCTCCTCGAGCACGGTGGGTTGGTGGAGGGACTCTGCTGCAGTGGAGTTATGCGGTTCGTGGTCTCCTCTTTGGCTGTGTAGATGGTTAATGGACTTCGGTGGTTACTGGTTCAGAGCTGCGGGTGTAAGACCGGTCTTTGTCGACGACATACTCTTCAGAGCGCTCCTGGTTCTGTTCTCTGTAGCTCGATGTTGCCCTGCGGTGTGTTTATCAGCCTTTGAAGGTCGCGCTCATGCGTCAGCGGTTTGTGGGGTTCTGACACTTCTCAGGTGAGTGCGTGGGGGTTCCGTTGTGTCGGATGCGGTCGAATTGGTTGGTGGCGGTGGGATTTTTCAGAAACAGGGTGTTGCTTGAGGTGCTGTTCGTGCGCAGTTTGATTTGGTTCTTGGTGAAACCTCTTCTGATTTCATTGATCTTATTATGTTCAGTTTGAATTAGGGTTTTTTCATTTCCTCTCATGTCATGGTGGGATGGATTTTATTTTGTTTGCCTTCTGGTGGATTGGGGGTTCTGCCTTCTGTGAGGTGGTGAAGTTGTATGGTTTGCATGGTTTTTTGTGGTTTTGTGAATGGATGAATTTCTGAGGGGTTGTGATGATGAAGTTGATGCCGAGGGGGATTCTTGTGGGATCTTCTGTCATGGTGATGTTGGAATGGTGAAGGTCAGGAGATTCGCGGTTTGTTCTCCTGTGGATGCGTTGAAGATGGTGGTCTGTTCGGTTGTGCCGGCGATGACCTTCGGGTTTCCGTTGACCTCTCCGACGATCTGCAAAGCTGGTGACGCGTGATGATGGGCTCACGGCTTGAGGTAGGACATGTCGTGTACGGTGAAAAGTGTTTGGTTTTCTTTTTAAATTTTAATTTCGCTAGATTCTTGTGAAGGTTGGGTTTTCTTATGAGGTTTCCGGTTTTCCTTAAACCGGGTTGGGGTATCGGTATCCATAAACCGACTTCTGATAATGGAAAAAAATGATTTTCAGGTAGGAGGTCCTCTTAGTAGTGTACGACACAGAGGCCCTACATGTGCTAGTAATATAGAACTCAAAAATCATGGAGTTCTTCCCAATGGTGATCAAATGACTAGAAACTTTAGAGGTCCTCCCCATGGTACTTTCCATGATGGTCCTCCTCATGAAAATGAATCTTCTTTACATAAAGGTCTTCCTTATGTCATAATCATCCCAAAATTTTCCTTCTATTATTAGTCACTCACAAATTCTAAGTTAGACATATTAGATAATTCAACAACAATTGAAAGTGTCTCATATGGACCAATTGGTAAGCCAAGATGACGATCATTGTTAGCTCTTATGCTAGATCACATAAGCCAATATGTGGGTGAGTGCATCTAGAATTATCTTGCTTCACTAAAAAAGGTGTCTGTAAAGTAACCATTATGATCAGAGAAAGTTGAGGAATCATCCATCGAAGATGATGGATATTATAGCATAATATAGAAACAATCAGAAGAATAAAAAATATTCATCATCATCTAGACCATGGACACCTCCTAATATGTAATCCTTGATACCCTCTAAGAGGAATACATACATCATCTTTATTGAAACAGATGAGTTCCATTAAACTATCTCAAATATATAAATTTACCCTATGTATTATATAATAACCACATCATGGAAATGTATGATAAAAGTTACCATGTTGATTTGGATACTCTTCTAGTATCCTCAAATATTGAGTCTATCAAGAAACATGAGTGAAAAAAATATTCCTTCTTAAACAAAATCAATTCACTCTACCAATATATCCAGGAGGTTCTCCTCATCCGCACATTAGAGGATAGAGTTAATTTAGGGCATTACATTTCACCCCACTCACTGGATATTATAATTCATTGAGTAATGAAATTTTAAATATTATTTCCACCAAGAATGGTTTAAATACACAATTTAGGTATGCTGGTTGGTCAACCCAAATGAACTCCACTATCCCTAGATCATAGAAAATAAAAACTTGATGGGAAATAGAAATTTATAGGCTCTTAAATAAGATGAAAAATAGGTAAAATAATGAGTGGACCTATAATGGTTTCAATATATCAATCAGGATACATATTCTATAATGGAGATTTCTCAAGAAGGCTCATAATTAAATATATTTCATCTAAATAATTCTAGAATATAATCCTATAAGGAAAATAGGTATTTAGAGGTAACTACAATAACATAGGAGCAACCCTATTCCTAGAGAGAGGGGATTTTTTACCCCATCCATCACTATTGGCATAATAAATTATACAAAGTAATTATACAAATTTATAGAAATATAAAGGTAATAGGGTTTATTTTCCCCCCTATCAAGGATATCAATGTTATCTTGGTTAGGGGAACCACCATTAGAGAAACCCTTATATTCTACTCCAATGGTGATTCATGGATCAACCTCTCAACCAGGATCGTGGTAAGTGAAAGTCATAGGAGGTTAGAATCACTATTCATGAGTTATCTCTCAATCCATCTTAACAGAAGTACTAAAATAAGAAACTAAATCCTTGTAGGGAATGTGAACCCAAAATATTCTCTAACAAATCACAGGTGAAGGGGTATTATGACCTGACCCTTGAAAATTACTTCGAGGTTGTTGAGGTCCTATATTTATACAATACATATAGAGATTTAATTTTTTTTGTAGGGTTCACATCATTTAACGTTGCTAATATAAATCATATAAAAATATAGGGACACAATACTGATGAGAAGGAAAATGACTAAGAGGAAAAATCTATAGAAAATATCATTCGCATAGAGGTTCAAGAAGAATAGTTGCATTCCAAAAATAAAATTAAAGTCTAGGATTTGTGATATCCCCTAAAGATTCTCACACAAACTAATTTTTGAGCCAGTGTGAAAGAAAAATGAAAATGTGTGGCCACATCCACAACATACCAACCACCCGATGGTGTTGAGACCCTGTCAGTGGAGGAACAAATCACCCAATATATAACCTGGATAAAAAATTATAATATATCAAAACAGAATTAATTAGATAGAATATACCTCTTGGGTAATATTTTCAATCTGATGTTTCAATCACTTATTTATATTTCCTGTTTTAATAAGAGGAAATTGTCCAATATTCAAGAGTGGGGTCGAGTCATTCGGTTAACTTGAGACTACATAAGCCTATCTATTTGTTTCTAATGTTTTTTTCATTATAAATAATTCCCTCCACTAGAGAAACAAAAACCACTAATTAAAGGTTTTCTTAGAAAAATTACCAATGAAAATTGTAATGAATCCAATAATATTATGCTCGGTAAAACTTCCTAGTACAAATTTCTACTTAGGTGATAGTTTCATAGGAACTTATTGAATCTATTAATACCCAAACAGAATCTATGTAAGGATAATAAGCACCAATATAACCTAAGAGGAAACCATACCCTATGTGGCTATATTTAATTACTTCTACTCCTAATTTTGGAGAATCTAACTTCTTAATATACAATGATACTTGAGACCCAGAACAATACCTTATACACTACACGTCCCAGTATGACCCAATGCTGGGAACTACAGAATAGCAAGAAGTAGTTAAGATTAGATGTTTCAGGAAAACTATAAAATATCACACATTATTATACTATAAAATTATAGTAGAAAAATACATTTATAGCTAGGAATATCTCTATCGACAGTTTTATGTCAATTTAGCTTTACATTGAGGAATATGATCATTTTTAGCCTTTATAACTACAAAAAAACATGAAAATGAGAGCTGAAGACTTCACTTGTATGTAGAAGGGACTTACCTATTTGTTAGAGATATAAATCCTACAATAATAGAAGCTTGAGATATGTGTGTAAAATGTTTAGGATGATATGAAAATAATATTCATCCCTGAAAATAACCTCAATGGGTACTGAGAGTTCACTAAAATAACGAAAATATTTGAATACATAATTTGATGAACAAAAACCAAATATTGGTAGACACCATCATCATAGGTGAGGAAATAAAGGAAGTATTAAAACACTATTTTCACTCTAAAATAATTACCAATGAAGTCTCTATCTCCCAAACATGCCTGATTCAATGCGGTTCATCCTTTTGGGAAAGAGAAACAATGACCATATCCTAATTCAAGTATATAGAACATGAAAAATGAGAAAATCCATAAATATTTTGATAACATTAAGAAAAAGGATTACTTGTTATGAAATGAGAAGGTTCCAGGGTATTTCATTATTTACCTAGAGAAAAATATGTTCACACTACTAGAAGTTAGAAAGCTTAACGAGACTGGGATAAATGATCATCCTAAATACTTCCCTTATCAACACATGTTGGGGTATAACATCCAATACTACTTTGTCTTCAAATATTTTATCTAAAGGATACTAGATAAAGGGAGAGAAACTCAAGATAACCCAAAGAAACATATAGAATTTGTGTCCTCCACTCTATATGAGGAGAAAAAATAAGAATAATCGTAAATTAAAAATAAGAACACATAGAAGTTCAATGGTTTAATGACTCAGAAATCATTGAACTGGGAATATACAACCATCAGGGCATGAATGAATCAACCATCCACAACCCTGATTCCCTATTTTATATATTCTATATTTTATTTTTCTTTATAATCATCTAAGAATAGACGCAACCAATTAAAAAAGAAAAATATAGGAATAGGAACTCCCACAGGTCCCTAAACTAGTCAATAATATTATAGATTTATTAAAACCATCTTTGGGAGGGAATTCACCACCCAAAAAATAATCCTTAACATTGATGATGAATTATAATATAGTTTTTTCAATTTCATCCATATAATAGACCCATATGCTGATGAGGAATATTTTTATGAAATAATATTTTCACTAATTCCTGACAAGGAGTCCAATGAGATAGTGGAATACATAGATGAGGTAAACTATGAAGTTATAGTGTCATTCCTACCAAAATCATACATATGAAAAAATAGTTGATAAGTACTTCAAAGAGAAAAATAAGATCATTGGCCTGATCCAAAATCCATTAGGAATTGTTCCACACCTATCAGATAAGTGGATAAAATTGCATATGGGAAATTGTGCAATCAGTTATATAATGTAGGAAAGTCTTCTCTACCCAAACCGCATACAAAAAAAAGGCCTCCCCAAATTCTAACTTGGGAAGAATATTTTCACTACAATAGGATCAATTCTATACCCCTCCCCTAACTTGATATTAACCAAAATATAGAGATCAGATGATATTGGATTATAAGTATGATGTATTGAAGAATATAAAATTTATCCTTATATGATTTTTATTTATGGATTCCATTAATCTCTCTAAAGAGATTAGGGAGTCCCTAAATGAGTATTTTTAAAGCCCAAAAAAGTTTAAAATAAAAGTGGTTTTGGATAAAATATACAAGCCCAGAATTGAACTGGTTGAGTTCCACATAGTAATTTCCTTTATGTAATAGTTTTAAGTGATTACAATACAAGGTAATATCATTCATTTTTTATATATCTAGAGAACTTGATGATACCAAAATTCATCAATCCCTAGTGTAAAATGGTTTTATAATCAATATTATTCTATATTAAACTATCTACTATCTTAGATACAATGTGAATGACCAAACCCCTTTGGATATTATTATTTAGGGGTATGATATGAGTGAACAAAACCCCTTGGCAAAGATCATATTGAAGTACTACTTTATCAACCTCACGTATAATTCTGAATTCATGGTAGTTTGATATAACACTATTGAAAAATCCTTATTGGGAATCCCATGAATCCATATACATACCACATAAAACTCTTCCTATCATAAATATGTCAAACATTCCATAAATAGATAAGTTGGAGTAATTTATGGTGACAACTCCCCCTTTGACCCATGAGATGCATGACATGTTAACATAGGGTATTATAAAAAGAAAGGTAAACAACCACAAGTCAATGATAAAACAAAAATAATTACAACAAATGGGATAGAAGCTTCTCCAATCAATCCCATGAGTAAATTAAAGGGAATTTCCCAACTTATAATAAATTTCATTGAAGTGACAATTACAAAGTTAGGAAATCGTAATGTTTTACTAGTTAAGGTAAAATATTCCAAAATTTACACCTTATCTTATGATGGGAAATTGGACGACACTATTGAATCAACTTCATTATTAGTAAAAAAAGGTTTCGATACAATACATGTGAATCAATGTTGGTCTTAAGCATACTTACCAGAACATAGGCCTGACATATATTTAGTTAACACAACCAAAAAAATTTGATCAATAGAGAACACATCATTAGAAGGGAACA
The DNA here is from genome assembly GCA_963277665.1 of Viscum album. Classification (NCBI taxonomy): domain Eukaryota; kingdom Viridiplantae; phylum Streptophyta; class Magnoliopsida; order Santalales; family Viscaceae; genus Viscum; species Viscum album. Next base: position 451,194,152 of record OY728160.1, read on the forward strand.
TAATTATTGGTAACCTTCACCTCCATACACATGGTGTCATATGAGATTGATTAACTCTCACCGTATTTGAGTGAATCTAGTCTTAATAAATATGATTATGCATCTAAGTAATCTCCTAACACTTAGTAAGAAATTATATCCCCCACTTTTGATGATGATGAGGGAAAATATCTTGGAGATACCCCTAAATTTTTAAGAAGGTGTTTTAACCACCTTTAATGAGATAAAAAATTGAATTTGGTTTCTAAAGAAGAACCACAACCCACGTTGATCAATTCAGCTATGAAACCCAAGGATTTGGAGAAATACAATGCTTTTCTCAAACAACATCAGGATGTATTCATATGGAATTTCATAGAGATTTTGGGACTTTACACCCAGGTTTCTATTCACTACTTAGTCTTACTTTCTAATCATCATGAATAAAAACAAATTATGAAAGTAAACATCTAATTCATTGTAAAAATGTGGAATTAGTGGTAGAAAACTTGATCAAATAGAATTTTATTTGAGATTTCCAATACACTAAATGTCTTGAAAATATTTTCCTCATTAATAATAAGAATAGGAATATCAGGTTATGAATCAAATTAAAAGAATTTAAATGTCATTTTTCAAAAGAAAACTTTCTTGTTCCAATTATTAAATTATTTATTGATGTAATGGTATATCTTTAGGACCTCTCATTTATGGATAATTTCTCTAGATACAAAAAAATCCAGATGCACCTTAAAGAAAAGGAAGAAACAACTTTTCAAGCACCCCAAGTGGAGTATTGATATTGGGTGATTACCTTTGGACTAAATAATACTATATCCACTTACTAAAATTACATGCACCACATATTTATGTACTTTATTTATAAAATAATGGAGTATTATGTGGATGGTTTGGTAGTGGAATCCACTAGTCTTGTGGTAGTGTTCGTTGATCTATGATGACATAACTTGAATATCAATCCACTAAAGTGTGATTTCAATGTCACATTGGGAAAATTTATTAGGTTCATAGTTTTTCATCATAGCATCAAAGTTGATATTGAGAAAACTAGGGAAATACTTGAAATAACCCTCCTTTAAATCTCCAAGAGTTTAGAGGGATTCAAGGGCACATTTACTAAATTATAAATTTTATTGAAAACCATTTGGGAAGTGTTTTAACTTAATAAAACTGATGAATAAATGAGAAAATTACTAGTGGGATGAATATTTTTAGAGAGAATTTAACAGTCACAAGAAATGTATCTTACATCCTCCAATTTTAATGCCACCTATGAAGGGAAAACATATCATTTTTTATATGAAATCCATAGAAAAATCACTTGTAATCTTAATTTCTTAGAGGAATGATGGAAGAAAATATAAAAAACTTTATTACCTTAGTAGAAAATGTTTGAAATTGAGAGTTGATACACTGATATTGAAAATAATTTCCTATAATTGATCTTTGCAATGAAAAATATCCACCACTATCTACAACATCATGTGATCAGTTTGATCTCTCATGTGGATCCACTTAAATATATCCTTGGTCATTATATATTGAATAAATGATTATCAAGGTAGAATATCATTCTATAGAAATTTAACATCCACTTTGTTTCCAAAAAGGTGATCAAAGGGCATGAATTGAAAGATTTAATAACAACACTTCCTTCCCTATAGGAGTCACCAGAATATACATAACGCCTCGATGAGGGGGTTTTCTCTATATGTGAAACTACCTATACATGAGAATGTCAGGATAATTTTCCTCCATCATATCCCTTCTAAGTGCAACACATAATCCTTATGGGGTTCCATCCTAAAACAAATTGGTGATAGGAGGTGTAACCCACCCAAGATTATAATCCTGCTACTACTTCTTACATAAAATGATGTGGGATTAGGTTTTAACCCAAAAATACTCCCCTAAAACCAAAGAACACACAACTAGGCCTTCCCTTTATTGATAATCCACCAGATCCAAACATTTTGTACCACCATTTTTTCTCATCACTAGGATACATTTATTGACTACTTCCATCATGAATACTTTCAACATAATGTACCACCATGGATACATATGCTCTAATTAAACTACCATTATCATTATCAAACCAATTTATTCCATATACATCACAAATGGGCTAAAAGATGAATCTAATACCACTTTTCAGGATAATTTGCTTCCATCCCAACCCTCTCATGCTCAATAAATAAGCCCTTATGGGGTTCCATATTAAAAAAAATTGGTGATAGGAGGAGTAACCCAACCAATATTTTTTTTAGCCACCACTCCTTAATTAATATAAATCACACCTCACAAAAATTAAAGAAAAAATGACATATTAAGGGACATAATAATTTATATGGTTTGGATAACATGACCTACATCCATGGGAGAAACAACATAGATATTTCTATTATAACCAGACATTAAAATAATTACATTTCAACTAAAAAAACTAGTTAGTAATGACTAAATATATATATTTAATCCTATGTAATTCTATGATATCCTATCAGATTTAAATGATTATTAAAATAATCCAAATTATCATTCATGAGATCCCAAATTCCCTTTTATGTAAATATCTAACCAGTCATCCTATTTTCACTGATTTCCAAATTTTGTAGAGAATCCCAGTTTAGAACGATGACTGCTAATATCCAGAAACACATTGAACCTGACCGCTTATCCCAATGAAAAGTTTAAGTTACACAATGTCTAGTAAATTCCATTATTCAAATCTCTATACCACTTCCAACACATACATCCATCAGATTATTTCACCATCCGACCACCCTACCGTATGATGGAGAGAATCTTATACTACCTCTTCAACTCCACAGATGATACCATCATCTGAATCACTCCATTCAATGTACATAGTGAACTAAAATAGGCTTCACACTCTTAAAAATATCCCACTTGAAACTACTTCAAGGAACCTCTAACATCTCTCTAACACTTAAGCACATTTTTTCACTTCCCAAGTATAACAAAACAAGTAGTGTTATCCTTTATCAATTCATTCACCCATGTAAGAATAAGTATTTTTTTCCTCACACTCTCTAAGACTAAAACCTTGGTGAGAATATATATTACATTCTATCTTCTGAAAATATTTCATAAATAAAACACCCTAAATTCTATAAAATTATAGGTGAAGTGGTATTTTAGTTTAATGTGTTTCATCCATACATAAATCACTAGATTCTGAGCCAAGTGAATTGCGCTTTGACTATCACAAAATAAAAATCCACCTTCATAATTTTTTTTAGGTTACTACAATAATCTAACTAACCATACTTGAATCTTTCCTAATTTGGTTTCTACTACATACTTATATTCTACTGTGGAAAAATTAAAAATAATTTTCAACCATGACATCCAAATGACCTCCATTCCTCCATAGGTGATCAGAAACCTTGTGGTTCTATTTAGAGTATCTGAATAACTAATGAATTAAAAATGAAAATAAAATCACAATATATCATCCATCTAAAAGTAAAAGGTTGTATCTTTTGATCCCTTAAAGTACCAGATGATCGAATTCACAACATACCAATGTCCCTTTCTTGGATTTGAAATCAATTAGCTCACAACTCCCACTACAAATTAAATATCCATTCGATTACATATCATAGAGTACCTCAAACTTACAACCACTGATGCAGATAAGAATATCTCAATGTACATGACCTACTTTTTAATTTTAGGGACCTTCTACTTAGAAAATATAAAGTTCTTTGACAATAGAGTCGATATTAGATTATAATCAGTTATCCAAAATATTTTAATGACCTTCTAGATATTGTTCCTTTGAGACAATACAAATTTACCAACATTTCTATCTCTCTAGATATTCGTTCCCAAGATATTTTTTACTTTTCATAATATTTTATCTTGAACCTTCGAGAATGATTATGGTTCAACATCAAAATAATACACATTTATGGTATGATACAAAACATGTTATCCACATACTGAGGAATTATGATAAAAGTTACATCATATTGTGACTTATAGTAGAAACAGTGGCCCATGTTGCACTGAGTGTATCCTTTGTCCACCATGAAAGTATAAAACTCTTGATTTAACTACCTTGGAACCTACTTCAATCAATAAAGGTTTTTATTTAGTTTTAAAACTATATTTTGTTTTCAATTATCTATGAAACCCACTTGGTTCTACAAGAAAATATCTTCATATAAATAAATATGAAAGAAGACAGTATTCCATATATTTTTTCTAAATTAAGATCATAAGATGATACCATTATCAACACTATCAGGATGGTATCATGTTTAACTACTAGTGATAAAATTTTATAGAAGTCAATTACCTTCATATTTTGAAATACCTATACCACCATCCATGATTTATACTTATTCCTTCAATTAGAAATATCTTTTAAACAAAAAACACTTATTATTAAGTGATATTTTCTTATGTGGTAATTCATCTAGATACCATATTATGATTGAATACAATGAAAAAATTTCTTCTTTTATGGATGAATACCACTATCTTGAGTCATTATGAGTGAAATACTTTCCTAGTATTTCTATCTCCCCTCCATTCACAAGAATTTGGAAGTTCATGTCATCCCCAAACCTCTAAATTGCTTTATAACTCTATAAGATCTCTAAAAAAATTATGGCTCTAATATTTTCGATACTTCTTCCTTTGATACTCTAACTACTAGAGTTCTACTATATGGTTTTATTCCCCAAGCATCACCAGTACATGAGTATTAAGACACTTCTTATGTTGATCTATTGTCCAAATTCATCATATTTCTCCAGATCTAGATATTGTCTAGAACTCTCACTTAGATCAATTTGGACTTGATCAGTTGATTAATTATAGTCAACTTCCTTATCTTTTAAGTTTTTGTCAAATAGTAGAACCTTCTCATTGAAGTGAATATCTCGAATCCCGATGACTTTCTTCTTATTATCATCCCACATCTAGAAACCAATGTTATAATTACTATACCCTATATGAAAAAAATATTTGGAATTAACATTACTATTTTCCTTATAATTTTCATTAAAATGAGAATAAGAAACATTACTGAAGAATTTCAAGTGGTTAAATTCCATTAGTTTTACATACCAAATCTACTCTAACACTTTTTGAACCAATGGAGTGGATGGATTTTTGTTAACGAGTAATGTAGCTATATTTAAAATTTATGCCTAAATTATCATGTGAATTTCAAAGCATACATTAATAAACCTATACTTATATGTTAATATTTAATTAATTAGATTTATAATACCCTTTTACTAAGGAGTTTCAGGCATAATTTTCTCTAGCCCGATCCCCTTCTTTTGATTGAAGTTCTAGAAGTTGTATTTTCTATATTAACCACTATTATTAGAGTATAAGAATTTTAAATTCTATCCAGTTTCCATTTCCTCCATTTTTTCCATTGAGTTAGTTCCAAAAAAACATCATACTTTTTATTTATAAATTAAACACATATTTTTCATGTTTAATCATCATTGAAGGTGAAAAAGTAATGAGACCCACCATGAGATTGGATGGGGGAAGGTCCCTAAACATCTAAGTGAACTAGTTCTAGATTCTAGGATCTGTGATTCTGTTGGTTCAAGTTGAATTAAACCCTATTATATTTACCAATAATATAACTCTAAAAAATCTCAAATTTAGCATGATCGAGCTTAAAAATGCCTTTAATTGTCAAGAATTTTATATTCTTCTCACTAATATGGCCAAGCTAGTAATTCCACAAATTTGGATTATTAGTCATTAAAACAAAAATAATTGCCATTCCCTCTAATTATCCTATCAAATACAAGGCTCCATCCTTTAATCCTCACCCTACCACTATAGATCCTTGAGTTACTTTAAAAAATCTATTTGAAAAACTAGCCCCTTATCCTAGATCATAAAACATTCCTAAGAAAATTAAGTTATTCTATATCCTTAAGATGGATCTTAATTCTTTCATTCTTAAGAAACATCCATTATTCATCTGAATAGTAACGTTTCATTTTCCTATAATATCTAGAGATTTATTATCCTTTAAATGATCCTTGATTAACTTTCCAAACACTTAATTTTCTATGTATATCTGTTCTCCCATTGAGTAGAATGATGATCGAGAGTAATACACCCATGAATACACCAGAATGTTGAAACATAGAAATAGATTGTTTCATCCCTCAACTATACTCAAAGAATTTAAAATTTCAAAATTAGAATCCCTTTAGAAATCCTATTTGTTATTACTATAATTACTTTAGAGATATACTATATTTCTATATTTCTAGTATATAAGTCCCAGACCAGTCCATATTCCTTGTATTCTAGAATGAATTATCATCCAGTCATTTTTTTTCAAATTCTTCTTTAAAGTTACTGTCCTCATCCTTTAATGTTGAGTGCAGTTCCAGATAGTTATTGGAATTTCCTACTTCTGATTTATTTATTTTGGATTAAGTTTTTGACATCCTCAAACACCAAGTTGTAATTTCCATAGGAATCACTCACTTCCATTTCCATCACATATCATGAATCTATTAGTGATGATAATAGTATAAGTTCCCATACATTGTCTGTGAAAGTAACCTTCAATAATATGAGCTACCCTTGGATCATAGTGAATTCATTCACATGATCTTCTAAATACCTACCTTTTGATAACCTAATACTGAAAAACCACCACATCATGGACACTTTATTAAGTGATATTGGTTTCTTATACATGTCTTTAAGGGCCTTCTTGATCTCAACCATTGTCTATGCATCCCAGATGTTAAAGGGAACATTTCATGATAATGAAATCCTCACTAACCCAAGTTCCTTCTTAGAAAAATCACTCATATTCCACCTTTTCCATAATATATGGATGAACACCAGTTAACGGAAAATTTAGGTCCTTTTGAATAATATAATCTTCCATCTATATTGTCCAAAAGACCAAATTTTTTCCATCAAACTTATAAACCAGAAACCTAAATTCATCTGATTTCATACTTATCGATGAGAAAAAACTTCATATGGAATAAAAATAACTTCAAGGAAAGGGTGATAATTACCTAATCTACCTTATAGTGTGATTCGAGTAAGCTAAAAAACCACGAGATTTGATACAACTTATTAGGAATCTACTCCATAATATGATCACTTGATATAAACCAACAAATGATGCCACACAATGGAAAAACAGTTCATTTATAAAGTAATCCCTTAATGTTTGTGTGCTGGAAGATAGGAATTGTCATACTCTACTGACCACACCAATTCAAACCCTTTCACACACTCAAGAAAACCCACACCTCACAAGCATTTAAGAGAAAAATGAAAATTAAAAGGCACAAGAATTTATGTGGTTCAAACAATGCATCCTACATCCATAAGAGAAACACTAATTTTAGTTCTATTATAATAGTATGTTATAAGAAATAAAATTCCACTGAAAAAACTAGTTAGTAAAGACTAATTAGATAGATTAAACCCTGTATAATGTTTTTTATCTCTTCTAAATTTTGAATCAGTATTTTGATCATCCTAATTACAGTGTATGAGGTCCGTAGTTCCCTTTTATAAAAGTATCCATCCAGTCTTCCTGATTTCCCTAAAATAATATCTTTATGAAGATACCCTTATTTAAAATAGCGACTATTTATCTCCATTTACACTTTGAACCTGAATTATTATCTCAGTGAATAAGTTAAGTTATAAAATACATAGTAATTTCCATTTTCCAAATGTTAGAACCATCACCTATGCACACATCCATCAGATGGTATCACTATCTGACCACCCTACCATCCATTAGAGAGAATATTCCACCACCTCATAAACTTCACATATAATACTATCATACATACCACTCTATCTAGTAGATTTCATCCGGTGAAATACAATAGGCTTTATAATCCTGAAATGTAAATATATTTTAATGGTGTTTCTCAAAGTAGAATTAGAAAAGTAATGGAAGATCCAAAACTCAATAGAGTTAGTTTTTGGATTATTTTCATTTCCCCAATAAAGTTTATCCTACCCTAATTGACCATCCTCTCATAAGGATGCACCAATAACGAGGAAGAGTACCAAACTCTCATCACATTACTGGTGGTATCATTAAAAATACCAGTTATCCAGCTGGATGTCAAAGGAAACTCTGAGCAGATGATCAAATAGATCAACAGGGAAAATACCATAAAAATGAGGATTTAATACCCCTTCTTTATCATGTAAGGGATTTTATGTCATAATTTTCCTTAGATTTAGTGTTGTCTCATATACCATATTCTTATAATGATCGAGAATATTCCATATATAATCTAGATATAGATCTCACAGATCTATAGTAGGATAAGATAGTAATTCATATTTCACACCAAATATTATTTTCTCTATTACCAGTCAGGATATATATGAACCAATGAATTAGAAACCACCTTATCCCAAGAAGGATCCTCATATTCACCAAATAGTTTGATTGGATGGATTCCAATTAATATAAATTAACATCTTATCACATAATGAGTCTTCTTCTATGTAACATTAATTTAATAATATAAATTAATATCTTATCACATAATGTCTAGTATTAATTTTTAATTTTTAATTTTTAATTTTTACCAATATAATATTAATGTAAATTAATATCTTATCACATAATAAATGTTATTCTCAGTAAAATTAATGTGATAATGTACTTAAAGTAATTTTTCATTGAATGGATATAATAGTTCCCCTCTATAGTGAGAACCTATAAAATCCATGAAAATATTCTTAAATAGATGTCCTATTTTCTAGATGATATAATCAAATAGAATAAAGATGATGTTTTGACTATCAGGTGGTTGATTCTCATAAGAAGACAAGGCTTCTTCCCAGGAATTTTTTTACTTGGTAATCTCTAAGTTAGAAGGTTAAGATGGCATATTTTCTAATATGATTTCCACATATTATATATATCATTGGATAATCCTATTTTTGGTTGAGTGTATTGGTACTTAGACTTGATATTATTATTATAATATAACATGAATCATGTAATTGATGTATTTTTAAAAAATGTGATGAATATGATCACCATAAAGTAGGATTCCTTGGGTTAATCAGAATTTACATGACATTAATTGGATAATTTAAGAAAATATTTATCCCTTATGAGTTAATAGAAGTGTTGATTGAAATAGAACTATCTAATTAAGTCCATATACATGGTTGTTTTCAATGAGTTCATTTAAGATATTTAATGAAAGATATGTCAATAATATAGATTGATGACAAAATCATGTAACCTTATTGATGAGATATCATGATAAAAGGACCATATTACATATTAAGTGTTCATATGATGTTGTTTTAGTTGTGATATTAACTTCTTTCTCCATGTATTCCTTGGCATTTTTCCAGATTATAACCCCGAAATCTAGGAAAGATCATCCAATTCTACTGAGAAAGTGTCCTAGGGGGCCACCCATTGAGTGCATCTAGAATATTAGTTAAATTCTATTTGAATTTAATATTCATAATAAATATTATTCTTTTCTTGTAGTTTAATAATTATTCTAGTTAGATTGATCAAATAAATTTAATTAATAGTTATTTTAGTTAGAATATATGTTATTTAATGTTGAATAAAAATTTATTCACTAGTTAATGAGAATTTGAACACCCCAAAATTTTAAAAATAAGACTATATTCAATGGTCTATACAACACACAATATCAAGCCTAAATGAACTATGAAATATTATTATTTAAACATAGAAATTATAATCTAGATATTAAATTGGAGGTTTTTAATAGTATTATCAGCTTTATGAAATATATAATACGGTATCACTCAATATAAATATGTTATACAATAATCACTCAATTTTTAGTAATGTCATTTTATTCTTCGAAAATATTTTTTCTAAAATGGGTTTTATTTATTTTTTTGAGAAAATATTATAATTAATTTATGGATATTTTATAAATTTTACTTGATAAAAATAATATCATTTTTTAAATCATCATGTAAAAAATTAACTTGGAGTTATTTTTTGGCATTTTTTTTTCAAAGATTGTTTTTCCAGTAAATAGTGAAAAATATTTATTTTTATTGAAAAGTGTATTTTATTTCAAGAATTGTCAAGGTTCTATTTTGTTTTAAAATATTTTAAAAGTAAAATTAGTTCTATTATATTATTAATAATCTAATTAATATTAACAGAATTAAGTTTATGGTTGATTTTTTTATAAAAACATTTCTATAGGTAAAATAATTTTTTATGAAAAATTGTTTTTCATTTCATTTTGTGTTTTAATTTTTAATTATTTTCTATCACTTCTAGAAATTTAATCTTAAAAAATGGATTCCATATTTGAAATCAGGTGGTACAAATTTTTTAAATATTTCAATTTTATTTTTTTTCATTATAAATAGTAACCATAACAAATAATTATTACCATGATAAGGGTAAATATGGTAACTAATATTAAAAATAATATGAAAAGGATTAAAAAATGATCATAACAGTTAAATTTTACTTATTTTATGAGTGTAGTTTAGAAATTTACATCCAATTTTAAAAAATTTATAACTTGGTTCCATATTTCTTTGATTTTGACCTTGATAATATTTAAGTAATTGATAAAGTCAAAAATATCACTTTCTTAATTTTTAATACCTATAATATTTTATGAAATGGATAACAAAAACTTATGTTAATTTATAAAATGTTTTTTGAAATATAAATAATTTTTTTAACTTTTTTATTTAGTTTTAATTTTTTATAGTTTAATAAATACCTTAAATTATCACAAACCACCCACACAACATTTTTTTAATTAATAGAAAAATAAAATAATTTATTATAAAAATATTAAAAGTTATATAATATGAAATAATTATTATGTTCCATGAATTTTTTAGAGAAATATAAAATTTTAGTGATGTGTGAAAGTATTATATTCAAATTAATTTTTTGTCATGTTGTTTTCAATGTCAAATTAAGTGAATAGTTACAAAAATGACATTAAGGTATCATTATGGTTTAAGGTATATATATAATAATCATGAAATATTAATTATATATATATATCATATTATTTTTTACCTTTACATTCATTGAATAATGGTAATGTTGTTCGTGCGTATGTATGGACTACCACCTCTATGAAGTGATGTGAATCATTTTTAATCACCAAATCATATGAATGATATATAAAAGTTTATATAAAGAGATAATATGATATTAATTATTATTGAAAAAAATATAAAATAACACTCACCCTATTTCCATCATGATCATTGAACAATATAAGCGTTACTCATGCGTACATATGACCTACGGTCTCCATGATTGAAATATAGTTCATTTTTCATAAAAATATTTCCTAGTTGGTTTTAAAAGTATAATTGATATATAAAAAATACAATTATTTCATGATTATTATTCTGGATATGATGGAATACTAACTTCTTAGACCATATTCAACCAATCAAAGTCATTTTGGAAATATGAGTCAAATATCATCAAAACGTACAACATGAAGTTAATTAATTAAGTAGTTGAATATAAAATGGCATTAAATAAGATAAAATTAACATAAATAATTTACATTATGAGTCAGAATCGAGGTAAGGGATCTCTCTGAACCACCCTTTTTCTTTGAGTTACAATACTTCTCTCTATAACTTACTTTCTCTCTCACTTTAATATTATGTAGTGCTTATGAATTAGATATATATGTCTCTCATATATATATTTATATTATTATACCTTTATTTTATAGGTTAATAAATTGCTTAATTTCATTTACCAAATTCATTATTTATAACAACTCCTTTGATTACGATATGTGGTAAGATTAACCAACCCATTTCTTTCTATGGGTAATTATTATGATTATGCCTTATCATTGATTTCCTTTTATGGAAAAAAAATCATGAACATGTTATGATGGGTGCACTCCGATAGAACTTTAATTAATTTTTAATGTTTTTTTATCATAAGGATTTATTTATGGGATTAGGTAGTAAACCTATTTCATGATGTGACTCTCTACAAAATGTGATATTGTCTTAGAAGTTATCCTTGACTTATGCTTATGTAATGTTTTGTGTTTCCACAAAATTTCCTTTACAAGTTTAATTTTTTTCTTCAATACTTATTATGAAATGTTTTAGGAAAATATTTGGATAGAAAATTAGTGTTATTAGGTAATAAAATGTTTATATTGACCCAAAAGTTATTTTTGAAAAAGGAAAATTTTTTATAAGTATTCATGAACTAATGAGTTTATTCTTTTTTTTATGTCCTTTATTGAGATTTATTTATTCATATCACCTTTTAAAATTTTTTTCATAGTGTTTTATGGATGATTTGGGAGAAGGATAAGGTCAAGATAAAAATTGTGATGATATTCCATGAAAATAAAACTTTTTATATCACAAGAGTTTTGTTTTGTGAAAAAAATGGATACTGATTTGAAGTGTCAACCTTATGATGTAATATATATTTATGTAAGGGTGATGGAATAATCCTCTAAAACTAAAAACTGTAAAGATCCTCAAATTTTAGAGAATGATTTTTTTATTAAAACTTATGATTATGTAATATTAATGCTGAATCCTTATAGTTGGTACTAGAGGAAAGGTTTAGATAACTTTAGAGATTAGGATGTTTTCATGAGAGGTTTGCTTAAGAGTTATGGATACCATCATGGGTTTATAATTTTAAGGTTTATCATATTTTTAAATACTTAAGCACCCCTATTTTTGTTTTAAGTGATGGAATTTTAAGGTGATTAAGGATATTTTGGGAGATGTTTTATTGGGTTGAGGTATATATAACCCTTATATTTAATTAGAAGGATTATTTAATAATATTTATGTGAAATTTTGGGGATTTAATCTATAAGGTATGAGATAACCTTTGAGGTTAAAAAATTATTTAATATTGAAGTTATTAAGGTTATTTTTTGATGATATTCATAATTTTGTTGGAAAATTATAGGAATTATATTAATATTGTTTTAGTAAAACAGATAACCCACAAGATAGCTGACAACCCATCACATCCAGAAAGGTTGTAGGACTTGAACCCACAATTGAAGGGAGACAAGGGTGAAACACCTTCCATTAGCCTACATGATGTCCTATTTAGTAAGAATTTTTTTATACTTAAATTATTTGATAGATAATTATTAATTTAATTTTGGGAACATATGTTTTATCATGTAGATAACCATGGGATTAAAAATTTATTTGGGGATTATGTTATTAATGCTATTTCATATAAATCTTTCTATTTTTATAAACTTATATGATTAAGGTAAACAGAATATTATGAGACTTTATTTTAGGAATAAAGGTTGAAATAAATTTTTGAATCATATATTATTTTAATTTGGATTTATGTTGATATAGGTTTTTTATAGAAATGATTATCATATTTTTGAGATTATATAATTAGGGAATATTCATTTTTGGGTTCATGAATTTATAAGTAACTAATAATGATTAGAGATAAATGTAAAATTATCTTGAAAGAATATGTGATCAAATCCTTCTCATTATTTTTTGAGTTTTAAACTTGGTCAGGAATATTTTAAAGAATTTTGAGGTTATTTATTTATAAAATGATATAATTTGAACATTTTGTGTTATTGTTGAGGCTGTGAGATGAATGTTGTATTTACTTATATAAATATTTATTAATTTTTGGAATTATCTTTCTTTTTGATAACCATTTTTGGTTTTGGTTAATTTATAAAGATAGGAGGAAAATATTTTTTTCTTTTTGTGGATTATTTGATCCATTATAATTTTATTTTTTGTTCTCTATACATGAAAAATTCATATTGAATACTAATTATTTGGATAAAAATATGTGATTGTGGTAGAAATTGAATAAAGGATGAAATTATACTTTTAAAGTAAGTATATTTATTTATGTTCTCTATATAGATGGTAAATTAATTCCTCAACTCTAGGAAAATTATCTTAGAACAAAAATGTTATCCTATTACCTTTATTTATGATTTATTTACGATGAATTGATGGTCTTTTTAACATTTCTTTGGTTGATGATTTTTTGTTCAGTAACTTTTTCATGATCATTAAATTTCATATGATCAATGATCTCTATCACTATTTATAATTATTTGGACATTACGTTTCTCCTTCATGTCCATATTTTAAATTCTCAATAATTTATCCTATTTGTAAACCTATTTATGTGTTATTCTAGGTGACCTTCATATTTCATTTCCCTCTTTTCGAGAAGAAGTTTTATTAAACCTTTTTACGATGTAGGATTTCATTAAAGGTATTTTATGATGTCAAACATTCATTTACCAAGTTCAAGTTAAAATTTTGAGGATGAAATTTTTTAAATAGGATGGGGATAGAATGTAACACCCCTATATTTTAAAAATAATACTATGTTTGATAGCGTATACGACACATGACATTGAGCCTAAAAGAACCATGAAATATTATTATTTGAAAATGATTGTTATAACACAGATGTTAAATGGGTAGGAATGAATAGGATTAAATTATTTATGAAATATATATTTATGTACTGCTAAATATAAATATATTAGTAAATAATCACTCAATTTTTAGTAAAGGCATTTTATTCTTCCAAAATATGTCTTCTAAAATGGGTTTATTGAATTGCGTAAGAAATTATTATAATTAATTTATATTACTTTTAGAAATTTTATTTGATAAAAGGATATAGTTTTTGGAATCAAAATGCAAAAATTAACTTGAATTTATGTTTTGGTATTTTTTTTAAAATATTTATTTTCGAGTAAATTGTAAAAAATACCGATTTTTATTAAAAACTATATTTCGTTTCAAGTATTTAGAAGGTTTAATTTTATTTTAAAATGGTTTCATTGTAAAATTAGTTATATTATATTATTAATAATCTAATTATATATAATTAAATAAAATTTATGTTTTAATTTGGTATAATTTTTTTTATACTTACAAATGTATTTTTATGAAAAACTATTTTCATTCCATTTTGTGTTTAAATATCAAATTAATTTATTCCACTTCTATAAATTTAATATTTAAAAATGGATTCCATATTTGGAATCAATAAATCCTAAAATTTTAAATAGGCCCCTTTTATTTTTAGTTATTATGAATTATAACCACAGTAAATAATTAGCACCACGGTAATGGTAAATCGGGTAATTAAGGTTAAATATAACATGACAAGGACTAAAAAATGACCCTAAAAATTGAATTTATCATATTTTATTATTTTATTTAGTCTATTTCCATCCAATTTTTGAAAATATGGAAACTTTGTACCATATGACTTTGATGTTTACCTTTATAATATTTAAGTAAAAGTTAAAGTCAAAAATACCACTTTTTTTCTTTTAATATCTATAATATTTTATGACACATATAAAAAAATTATGATAATTGATTATTTTTTTTTGAATTATAAAATGTTATTTTTATCATGGTATTTTATCTCTAATTTTTAGTACTGAAATAATTACTTTAAATTCCTTTGCAACGCCGACACAACACTTATTTAATTAAAAGGAAAATAAATTAAATGATACTAAAAATATTAAGAGTAATATAATTTGAATGGATTATTATATTCCATAATTTTTTTAGATAAATATTAAATTTTATTGATTTTTTAAATTATTATATTCAAATTAATTTTATGTCATGTTGTTTTCAAATTCAAATTAAATGAATAGTTCAGAAAATGACATTAATGATATTTTATAATAAATAATTATTATTTAAATGATTTAAAATTACTAAAAATAATATATTTGGAAATTTTATTTGGAAATTATTTAAAACATTAAACATGTTCCATTTATGAACCAATTTTCCTTTTATAGTAACTATCTTAACCCTTAAAAAGTAAAAAACTTTGTTATTACTATAATTATCAAAAAGCTCAATGGGGGTTAAAATAAAAATATAAGGGTAAAGAAATTGTCCAAACATGTATAATTTTTATTATATAATATTATTTTAATCCAAAACCATCCTATATTTTAAATATATTATTCTGAGCCACTTTTCTATGAAAATTAATTTATATTCATTTAATACTTTAGGTAATTCTAGAGTGCCCCTTTCATCTCAAATAAAAGGGTGCCTCCTATGCTATTTTCTTCTCCCTTAAAAAGGTTTTTGTTTCATAAAACACCTACCCAATTAATATACTATAACCCATACCCTTATCATATAGGTCTTATTTTATTCATAATATCACCCTTAGAGGGATTAATTTGTAAAGAAAAAGAGGTTATTTGAAGAAGAGGTATGGATTTTAACCTAATATTTTAGTTTTATTTATTATTCCACATACTTGAAATATTATTCATAAATGATGATATAATAACATAAATATCTCCTATATACTTAAATTTTATTATTTTAATGTAATAACCTATATCCATATTCTTCTTCCATCAAGTGGGAAATGAAACCATCATTCGTGTGTATGGAGGGCTATTGCCTCGCAAATTGATGTAATATGTTTTCCATCACAAGTTTTCATGGATGCATTTAATGATTTATTTAATGTATATATATATATTATATTAATTACATATTTATCATTATGGAAAGATATATATCATATAATTTCTTACCTTTCCATTCATTGAAAAATGGCAACGTCCTTCGTGTGTATATGTGGACTACCACCTCCATGAAGTGATGTGATTTATTTTTCATAACTACATCATATGAATGGTATATATAAGTTTAAATAAATAGATAATATTATATTAATTATAATTATCTAAATATAAAACAATACATTCTATATTTCCGTCATGATCATTGAAAAATTGAAGCGTTACTCATGCGTATATACGACATACCGTCTACATGATTGTGACATAATTTATTTTTCATTACTATATATCATGGTTGGTTGTAAAATTATTATTGATATATAAAAATGATAATTATTTCATGATTATTATTCTTCATATGATGAAATAATGACCTATTTGACCAAAGTCAACCTATTGAAGTCATTTTAGACATATGAGTCAAATATCATCAAAACTTATGATGTGAACTTAATTGATTAAGTAATTGAATATAACATGGTATTGAATAAAATAAAATAAATAATTAACTTGAAAAATTTTATAAAGAAATTAAATAATTAACATAAGTCTATTATTCATGAAGATAAAGAATACATGTGATAATTCAGACTCTAGGTAAGGGATCTCTCCGAACCAACCTTTTTTGGGTTATGATATCTTCTTCTTTAACTCACTTTATCTCTAAATTTAATGTTATATAATGGTTATAAATTATATATATATATATGTATATCACATATAATACTAGATTATTCTCTATTTATTTGATGGTTTAATACATTCCTTATATTACAATATCAAATTACTTCTTTATGAAGTATTTTTTGATTATGATATGAAGCAAGATTATACAACCCATTTCATTCCATGGGCAATTCTTATAAAAATGACTTATGATTGATTTCCTTGTGTGAATCATATAAACAAGAAAATGGAATTATGGGTGCACTCAAATAGAGCTCCAATTAATTGGGTAAAGTTTTTATCTCATGAGACATTATATATGAGATTAGGGAGTAAACCTAATCCATTGAGACTTTGTCCACCATGTGATGTTGTCTTGGTAATTAGCCTTGGTTTATGCTTATGTAATGTTTTTTGTTGATGCAACATTTTCTTTATGAGGTTTATTTTTCCTTCATGATTTATTATTAAATGTTTTATGAAAACACTTGGATAGAAAATTTGATTTCTTAGGTAATAAAATATTTTTTTTGAGACCAAAGTTTTTTTGAAAAGTGAAATTTTTTTATAAGTATTCATGAATTAAACAGGTTGTTTTCTTTATTTTTATTTCCCTTACTGAAATTTTTTTACTCATCACAAATTTTATAATGTTTTTTCATTGGGTTTTAAGGATTATTAGGGATAAGGATGAGGACAATATGAAAATTTTAAAGATATGTTATGAAAATAAAACTTTTTATATCATAATTTTTTTTGTTTTTTTTAGAGAATTGGATACTAAGTGGAAGTGTCCACTTTGTGATGTATTATTTATTTATATAAAGGTGATGGAATAATCCTTTAATAATCTAAACTGAAAAGATACTCAAATTTAAAATAATGAATTCTTTACTTAAAACACAATATTATGTAATGTTTAAGGCTAGGTCATTACAAATATATTGTTTATTTAGTTATTAAATGAATAATATAAATATATTTATTTTTTTAATAAATACTTATTATTAAATGTTTGATAAATGTCAAGTAGGATTCATAAACCATGTATAGGGCCTGATAAAAATGATATATTTTATTTAAATAAATATTATTTATTTATTTAATAAATTATATATAAATATCTTGGAGTTAGGCAATTACATTGAGTATAATAATAATAATAATAATAATAATAAATATTGGGTTTATTTGAGATAATTATTTAGTTAAAGGCCTCTTCAAAATTACAAATTTTTTAATTATAAGTGTATAATGAAAATTATATTATTTTAGACGATATAAAAATATTGTGTGCATAAAATATTCTCCCATAGAATTATCTCAAAAAGTCCTTGAGAGAATTTATTAGTAACTATCTCAAGAATGAGAGACAATCCTTCTGATCCATCTCAAGATTTAGTGAATAAGTGAATAATTATTCAATATCGGGGGAATTATTATTGGGATCAATGGATAACAACTCAAGGCATTTGGCCCCACCAAACTAGCACCTGAGATACCAATGATGATGGTCTAAGATTCAAGGAGCATGTGTGGATGTTTCCAGGTTTGGATTCGTCCTTCTGACGATCAAGACTATAGAATAAGATACCAAATTTATCAATATTAAATAAATTACTAACAAGATAAGGTAATTCTTATTATAAATTAATCATAAATTATATGTTAAAAAACACTCTCTCCAAATATTCTAGGGCTGTGTCCATCAATTTATGAGGATTTTATCCCAAGAAAACAATAATAAAAATTATTGGACATGGTCCCCACCACTTCGGAGGTTCCATAACAACTTTTGGTGGTGTCATAGTGGTGACTTATTAATTTTTAATTATTTATTATTTTTTGATCAATTTCTGCATTTTTTTGTTATTTTTCATTTCCAATTTTCATTATTTAGTATAAAAGTAAATGTAACACATTAATTAAATTTTATATGACCATGATAAGGATAAAAATATATGAAGAACAATCAAGGATCCCATGCAAAGGTACCGAGGATACTGGTCAAGTGAAATAGTTACAAGACATGTAACTGAAAAGCACACATTGTGTACCTATGGTTCACCATAAAAGGGAAAGCCTTAATAATCACAAAATTTCATGCAAGTGTTGATATGTTGAATGTTTAATTACATGTCATGTATTTACTATAATTTGAAATGTATATAGACAGGGTTATATGGAATGTAGCTGGTGTACACACTGTATAATCCCACATGGGTTGTCCCTATATAAATCGTGGAAGTTGTTTGGTCAAAGTAACTGGGGTGTAACTAATACACAAACTGCATATCAACTACTATCTTATAAACATGATCCATATATGATTTCAAAATATGCAACTACAATTAAATTTGTGTAGAAAACTATATCATATGTGAAATACAAAAACAATCCCTAAGCCTGTAGTGTGGGTTTCCAGAAAGTGATTACATAATGTATAACTAGTTATACACAGTGTATAAATAATTCAAATTCATGAAAGGTACGCACTAATATAAGCATGTCGTGTAATTCAGCAAAAAATTAAATTTAATTAATTAAAGAAAAAAATGAACTATAGGCATGTAGTTGGTGTATACTCCATGTGATAGGGTTTTCCCCATGAATTACACGTTATGTGATTATAGTTGTTCATGTATAATTAAATGATTTAATTATTATTTTCAATGTTATTATTAAAATACACATTGTATTGTTATTTTTCATGTTGTGTACTTCACATGCATCCATAGTGGTACACATCATGTATATTCAAGTCATGCCTTGTGGTTATACATGTCTGAAAGACTACATAGTTTGATCCACTGAATAAAACACCATGCATATCATTCCTATCCATGTAGGCTTATATACCATGTAAATTGTAAGAACCCAATTCTTATTTTTGACGTACACGATTCTTATTTTCTCTTTTCCTAAATTGTTTTTGAGAAAATATGGAAAATGGAGAAAAATACTAAATTTTGGAACTACACGCCGTGTACTTTTCCACACGCCGTGTACTTTTGGCCGTGTGGGATGGGTACACGGGGCATATAGCCATGTCAGCAACGAATGGTGTAGGAACTGACTACACATCGTGTAGTGGTCCTTTACACGCCGTGTAGTCAGTCGGCAAGCCAAAATAGTAGGGCGGTGGAGCAACCGCTAGCTGGGCAACAGTACACGTTGTGTAGTCGGGAGTACATGTCATGTACGCATGTCGATGGATGAACAGTGTGGCGGTGCCGCCATAAGAATAGTTAAATGAAGAAAGTACACGCCATGTACTTAGAAGTACACGCCGTGTACTTTTTTTTCTTCGCTTAAAATGGGAAGTAGCCTCCCCTGTTCACATGGAAGGCTTAGAACGAGAAGAAGGAGCGGGAGGGGATGATCGGAGCTTCGGAGATCTGCCGAGTGCACGTCCGGAATTCGTTTCTGCCTCGGACGATCCTGTTGGAACCGCATGGGTAAGCCCTCCACCCTTATTAATCATTTCTTTCCATTTCTTTCCCTAACAGGAGTTATTTGGGGTTGAGAGGTTTTTATTCTTCATCAGATCTACGTCATAATTGGGCATTTCTCAGATCGATGTTCGTATATAGCGCTCGTTGGCGTATAAGGTAGGTGGCTTGGTGTTTTTTTCTCCAAATGCCATGTGTTTGTGCGTTTTCGTGCCACGAACCCATGTTGGGGTGTCGTGTGGCTAAGGCCGTGGCTATTTTAATACCTAGAATTGTATAGGTAATTAAATGTGATATTAAAATGTTGTTTGGGATCAGTGCTTGGATCCAGGACCACCCCGGGGGTGCGTTCCTCTGTTTAGCCATTTGGCCAGGATACCCGAGGGTATGCCATGTTTAAATTATGCAATAATTTTTCCTTGAGAGGAATTGTATGTAAAGTGCATGTTTATTTGTTGGGCATGGCCCGGTTACTTATGCTTGAGGGCGGTGTTTTACTATATCCTGAGGGAGTGACTGTATTACCCTGAGGGAAACATAGTATTTCGCCTGGGGGAAACCTTTCGTGCCTGAGGGATTGAATTTTGTGCCTGAGGGAGACACTTCGTACGCTTGAGGGCAATTTCTATTAGGCCTGAGGGCTATACCTGTGGGTTGGATTCTGATTACCTAAGGGTGAGATTTTGATTGTATGAGGATGCTGACTACTCACTTAGAAATTCAATGTGGTGTTTTTCTTAAATGATTAAATGAATAATAAAATGGAAATATAACTGGTAGTTAGTTACTTTTGAGTACTGCTTATTTTATTGCATTTTACTACTACACACTGTTGTTGCATGCTTACACGCAGTTGAGAACGAGCCTTTGGCAGGTGCCTACTGAGATATGTTTCTCACACCCTATTTGGGTCATGTTTTTCAGCCTAAACAGATTATGTTTCCGTAGGTGTAGATCGGGGAAAGAGTCCCTATACAGGTACTTGACTGTTGCTATGGAGTAGGGGGCATGGGACCGAGCCTAGGCTCGCGATGCCGCTACCAGCTGTTTTTCTTTATTTTGCTGTACTCTGTATTTTGTTGTACTATATTGTTGTATAACATGTTCTGGATGTTTTCTTAGAACTTGGGACTTGTAGCATCATTATTTATATACTGTTGGTTATATCCACTGCAGTTGTTTATTTCATTTGTGCATGGTTTACTGCTTCCGCTGTTTGTTGTATGTTTTATTTAAATTCCGCTATGTTACACTTTGACAAATGAGGGCGTAGTTTCCCCACTATCAGACCTGGGCCGTCACTGCTAGTCGGAAGCCTATAGAATTTGGGGAAATGCACTTGAGGTCTTGTAGCGAACCGAGTTCGGGGCACCGTTGCGTAGCACCCGGAACTGGGACGTTACAAAGTGGTATCAGATGGGTTCTTTCCTTTGACATACTAATTGGAGTCTTAGTCAGGGATAGGAAGGACGGTAGTTGGTAATAAGCTGTGCCCGGGCATAGATAACCCATGTATAGGGAAAATCCAATTTACCTCGTATTGCAATTTTACTGATTTTTCAATTTACAGTTGATTTGATTTCACCGTTGGGTGACACACTTGTATTGTGCTGTTTATATTTTATCTATGGGTTCTATTTAGTTGAAACCTGATGAGATAAGGGTATGCCATCTCATGCATCATATAGGCACATTCTAGAAATCACATTCCATGCATAGATTCCATTCCATATAGGTACATTAGAAATTGCATGTTGCTGTGATAGTTGTTGTGCTAGTAAAGCATGCTGTTGTGATAGCTGCTTGATAAATACATGCTATGTGATAGGGTTTTTTTTGTATAATCTGGTTAAAAGAATGGATGCCAAACTTTGGTTTTTGGGGAGTATGGGCCCCCATTGACTGGAATTTGGTGGATCATTAGTTGTTTATTAGTTATAACACAGACAAGATGTCAAACTTTGATTCGTGGGGAGTATGGGCCCTCACGGGTCGAAATTTGACACTTAGGTGTTGTTTTTTGGTATTTTCTGTGTTCCAGGGAAGTTTAGAGGCATACTGTCTAGAAACCCAGTATACACTCCGTGTAGTACTTCAAACACTCCGTGTATGGCCTTTTGTTTCGGAAGAAAAATGAACTTTTTGAGTACACGCCGTGTACCCAGAGTACACGCCATGTAGTCTCTTCCCGTGTCACAAACCATGTGGACGGCGACACGGGGTAGGGAAAGGCTTGGGTAAAACATGCCGTGTAGCTTCTGTACATGCTTTGTAGTGTTGACCCGGAGTCCAGTTGTGTAACTAAAAAACACAGGTCAGAGAACTCCTTTACAGAACACGCTGTGTCAATGATGAACACGCCGTGTAGTGTGAACTGGGGACTCGGCCATGTAACTAACAACACAGGCCGGTGTCACCGCTCCTAGAACACTCCATGTACCTGAGGGACACTCCATGTAGTCTTGTCCAAGGATAGACCGTGTGGACTTAACCGTGTGGCTGGGGAAACGGGATGGTGTACACGCCGTCTGCGGGTGTAACATGCCATGTAGTGTCAAGCCGAGTAGTCGGCCGTGTCACAAGCGACGCGGGTAGTTGGAAAATAAAACCGTACACGCCGTTTAGATATTATACACACCATGTAGTTTTGTTCAATGGGAGATGTGTGGCTTAGCCCTGTAGAAGGACTCGAGAAGGTGAAGGGAATTCAAGTACACGCCATGTAGTCAGTATACATGCCATGTAGTCTTGTTTAGAAAATCTTGAAATTCCTTCTTCCTCTTATTCCATTTGTGGTTCCTTCACTTTAAGTATTGATAGATCTTGATTCTAAGGCATGATTTTGACCTTGTAGTGTCATGCCACCTAGATGACCGCGCGTTGTTCGCCAGGAGAGCGGCAATGAGTTTACTCCAGAGATGGTGGGACATGGGCTACCAGTGGATCCTCCAACAGAGCCAGATGCGGCGCCAGCTGTTATACCAGACACAGGTGTGGAGGCGCAGTTCCGTGAAGGCTTTATGTGGTTCATGCAAACCTTTTAGGGAGCACCGAAGGCTACCACATCTATGGCTGAGCTGACTCGTATCTTCCAGTACCAGCATCCGCCTATGTTTTTGGGGGATGGAGGACCACAGGCTACTGAGTCTTGGTTGGGGTCGATGCAGACTATTTTCGAGCATCTTGAGACGCCTCCAGGGCGGAGGGTCAAAATCGCGACATATATGCTGTGTGATTCCACCAAGAGGTGTTGGGATGTTACCACCCAGTCAGAGGATCATAGGGACATGGTGTGGGAAGATTTTCAGGCAGTCTTCTATGACTTCTTTTTTTCCAGAGACGCTGAGGGCAGATCGAGCTCGAGAGTTCATGAATCTGCAGCAGGGAGCTATGTAGGTGATGGGTTACTCTTCTCTCTTTAAAAAGCTTCAGCATTTCTCACCCGTTCTGGTGAGTGATGAGATGTTGAGGGACATTCACTTTTAGGATGGTCTTCAATATGACATCTGAGTAGTGGTTAATGTTTTCAGGTTGCCTACTGTACATGCTATTGTGAACCAGGCGCTGATTAAAGAGAGGAACCTGCGGGAAGCTAGTGGTCTGGGCCAGGGCAGTTCAACAACAGTTTCTGGTACTATTTCTATTGGCAAGAGGAAGAGACAGGTGGACTTATCTCAGGGTGGCAGTACCAGCCAAGCAGCCTCTTCAGGTGTCCCGATCAGGTGCTACCAGTGTTGTAGAGAGGGGCACAAGAGGACACAGTGTCCACGAGACCCAATGGAGTGCCGAGCTTGCGGCAATATGGGTAATCTACAGTGCTTTTGTAGGGAGTTTCCACTAGTGGCTAATGAGAGGGGTTCTGTGCAGACTCCGCGTGCGGGAGCAGGACCGGTAGCTTCTTACTAGTCGAGGAACTAGAATACGTCAGGACGTACAGGTAGAGATGGTGGTCGTTGCCGTGGTAGCTAGACACCAGGATCTCAGAGGCAGTAGGGTGGGACAGATCAGGGTAGCTAGGCTGTGTCGTAGGGCCGTGACACTGGGAAGGCATATGCAGTGCAACAGACCCAGTAAGAGCAGGATCCCGGACCTTCTACAGTCAGAGGAACTATTCCAGTAGCTTCTGTTTTATCTTTGGTACTTTTCAATACGGGTGCTACACATAGTTTCATATCTGTACCCATTGTGGAGAGCCTTGGGCTCGATGTTTCTTCTTCTTTTGATATCATGACTCTAAACACACCTTTGGGAACTAGAACGACTGGTGTGCGTCAGTGCAAGGAGTTCCCCCTTGAGGTTGGTGGGTGTCACTTTCTTTGGGACCTCTATGTCTTAGAGATGACGAGCTATGACGTCATTCTCAGGATGTTCTAGTTGGTTCCATTTCGAGAATTTGTATACTTCTATTGTCGCAGGGTGCGTTTCACGTCACCAGAGGGCAGAGAGTTTCTATACAAGGGTGAAAGGGATGTTCAGGCGAGTTGAGCTGGACCAGAGCATCGTGGGAGAGGTGGAGTCACAGCCCAGATTGCGAGCTTATATCTGGATGATCAGGGGACTTGTTAGACGGATTTCCCTCCAGTTGTGATCGGTTTAGGGATGTCTTACCGGATGACTTTTCAGGTCTACCTCTGGAGCGAGATGTGGATTTCTCTATTGAGCTCGTGCCAGGAGCAGCACCGGTGTCCATTCCTCCATATAGGATGGCTACACCTGAGCTGCAAGAGCTCAAGAGGCAGTTAAAGGAGTTATAGGTGAAGGGTTTTATCCGACCCATTACTTCTCTGTGGGGTTCGTCGGTCCTTTTTGCGAAGAAGGCAGACGGTACCCTCAGACCTTGCGTGGATTATCGGAAGTTGAACCAATTGACGGTCAAGAATCGATATCCTTTGCTGAGAATTGATGATCTTTTTGATCAGATTCGAGGAGCATGAGTGTTCTAGAATATTGACTTGAGATCCTGATATCATCAACTGCGCATGAGACCATCAGATATACCGGTTACAGCTTTTCGGAGAAGATATGGTCTGTACGAGTACTTGGTTATGTCGTTCGGACTCACGAATGTGCCAGCAGTTTTCATGGCTCTGATGAATCGTGTGTTCCATCCGTATCTTGATTCTTTTGTGGTAGTATTCGTAGATGAAATCTTGGTGTACTCTCACACACGACATGACCATGCCACCCATCTTGAGATCGTATTGAGTACATGGAGAGAGCATCGACTATATGCTAAGCTCTCAAAGTGCCACTTTTGGATGGACCAGATTCACTTCCTAGGTCACATTATCTCAGAGGCATGAGTTACAGTAGACCCAGAGAAGGTGAGAACAGTAGTTTCCTGGGAGAAGCCTAAGAACGTGTTTGAGATACGAAGTTTCTTAGCGCTGTCTGGTTACTATAGACGCTTCATCCAGGATTTCTTTCGCTTAGCAGCACCGTTGATGGGTCTGACTAAGATGGGTGTGAAGTTTTTTTGGGAAGAAGATTGTGAGACAACCTTTCAGGACCTGAAAGGAAGGTTGACATCAGCACCGATCCTGATACTCTCAGAGCAGGGGAAGAGCTATACAATTTACTGTGACGCATCAGGTATTGGGTTGGGAGCAGTGTTGATGCAGGGCGATCGAGTTGTTGCGTACGAGTCTCGACAATTGAGGCTGTAACACCCCGAGATTTTATGAAAAATATTATTTTTAATTTCATTAATGTCTTGTGTTGTATGCTACACCAAAAGGAGATTGCTCAACATGCATCCTTGACTTGCCTTGCATCACACGCAATCATGACCTTCCTCGATAGCGTGTGTAGTACGCAATACCAAGTTTCACTAAACAACGATATGCTATTAAAATATTATTAAAACTAGCCGTTATGAATAGTAATAACCACCTTTTAAAATTTTAGAAATTTTAGCTCTCAAAATGGACTTCATTTTTGGATTCGGAGTATCAAATTTAGCCTAAGGTGAAATTTTGGTACTTTTCGGATAACTTTCATATTCTGATGAATAGTGAAAATTACTAAATTATAATTAAAAACAACTTTTTTAATCGAAATAATTAATAGTGATAAATTATTAATTTGAGTGGTTTTAAAGTATATTTAGAATATATTTTTACAATTTAATACAATGTTGGTCATTGGATGTAATTTCACATTTAAACCAGTTATAAACAAGTGTCAATCTTTTGATAGTTATTATCTCTTAAAAACACGCTATTTGTTTTTAACGACGGGAATTATTTTTTAAATTAGTAAATGTAACTGATATGTTTTGAATTTGGTAAAATAGACATCATTTTTGAGTTCATAATATCAAATATAGCTTAGGCCTAATTTTTGGTATTTTTCTAGAAACTTTCATTTTTTGATAAATAGTGAAACCACTAAGTGGTAGTTAAGAAAAATGAATTTTTCATAAAACTTAATTTTACCGCTTCTGTGAGTGAAATTTCAAAAATCCG
This sequence comes from Viscum album, assembly GCA_963277665.1. Taxonomy (NCBI): domain Eukaryota; kingdom Viridiplantae; phylum Streptophyta; class Magnoliopsida; order Santalales; family Viscaceae; genus Viscum; species Viscum album. Next base: position 451,221,353 of record OY728160.1, read on the forward strand.
AGAGACACGATTAATATCAAGGACTAAAATGTGGTTCAATGAGATGAAAATAATTTTTTGGTGAATAGTAAGTTTTTACCTTTTTACCACGGTTAAAAGTAAATAGGGTAATTAAGGGTAAAAATGATATTATTATTAACCTAAAACATGTCCTAATTCTATTGTACAAGTGTAATTCGACTAAAAACAACCTTAGGAATAAAATATGACCATTTATGCCCATTTGGATTAGATTAGGACATTTATTATTAATTTATTTAAAGAAGGCTTAAAATAGTTAAAATCACAGTTTAATAAGTAAATAATTTTTATATGGGGTTATACATAAGATAAATTCTACTATAAATATTCATTAGAAAGATAAAAAGATTTCCTACATAATGGTATTTTATTTGTAATTTTTAGACATTAAATAATTTAATTTATTTATGACACAACAATGATGCAATAATTATCTTATTAATGAAATATTGACATAATTGATGTTATAAATACCCAAATAAATATAATTTGAGACTTTTTATGAATTAAACTAATTTTCTAGATTACTATGACATGTTAGTATTGATTTTATTAACTTTTTTCGAACTAATCATTCTGTTATGATTTTCACAAAAATCAATTACTAAATAGTGTCAAAATTGACATAAATTAGTTTTTAAAACAAATATTATATTATTAATTGTTATTTTATTCCTAAAAATCTAAGGTTTGGCCAAATGACTTAGATAAGATTATATATATTAATAATAAACAACTTGGGGTTCTTTTGGATTGATATATTAAGTTTATTAACCATATAGTGTAAGAAAACAAAAAGACACGGTAAAAGTTAAATTATTTAACTTAGAGTTAAATCTAATTGATAAGGTTAAAATAATAACATAAACTTGTAAAAATCCTATTGGATGAGAGGATTTAGACCCATACCCACTTTAGCTTCGAAATAAGACCCTTTGGAACTATTATAAACCGAATTTGACCTTAATATAAAATAATATTTTGAGATTTTCCTAAGGTGCCCCTCTCCTCCCTTATAAAAGGGCACCTCCTCCCTCTCCTCCTCACACCAATTTGAGCATTAAAGCTCGTCCAACCCCTACCAAAATCTCTTCTACACTTCCCTAGTATCATCCTAGAGGTCCTTGTATTCTTCAAAGACCATCCTTAGTTCTTTAAGTGGAGGTTAAGTGAAGGCGTGTCAAAAAGGAGGTAATATCCATTACCGATCTTTTTCAATTTCTTTCTTCTTCAACTTCTTCTTATTTAGTTGTTTAATAATAAAGTAATAACATAAGTATTTCTTATATACTTATATGTTATTATCAATATTAAAAAACTCTAATTAACCTTCTATCCATCCTACGGAAAAAGGAAATCACCGCGCGTGCGTACGTACGGAATACCGTCTCCACGCCGTGGTGTAATCTATTTTAAACCACCACCTTACTTGGATGGGTATAATGGTGTAAATAATGACTATATATGACTATGATAAAGTGATATTGATTCTTAAATAGTATACATACACTCAAATACAATTCCACGATCATAGGAACGATATCATCACTCGCGTGTACTTACGGAATATCGTCTCCACGATGTGATGCCACTCGTTCTACATGATATTCAATTAATAATGATTATATAAATGAATTGAATGAATGAATATGATATATATTACACTAATACCATTATGTAAATGAGGTATCTATAACCTAAAGAGAAGAATAAGAATTTATTCGACAAGACACGCATAAGAACAAAAAGTAATAAACACCCGAATAACAAGTAGTAATGAAATATTAATAATAATAAGCTAATAATATGACCATATATGATATCATAAAAATAAGTATGATTCTGTAATAAGTCAATAACATTATTTAAATCATTATACAGGAGGTTCGGACACGTACAAAGCATATCGGACCAAAGTTAAGGGAAATATCACAATCTCATTTTTATCTGAGATTGTTTATACTTTGGTATTTACTGGGGTGTATTTTATCATCCAAATTCATGTTTCCTCAATATGTAATATTATTTCTATCCACCTACAATTGTTTAAATCCAATTTTACCCTTCGGTGAGTTTTTAGTAAAGGATATGGAAGGAATCTTTTGTCGTTTTTCATACGAGGTACTTTTTGACTTTTCTGACAAAAGTACGAGAAGAATGTTTTCTTTTAACTTATACGACATGAATGGATTTTTAAAAAATTATTTCAAAAAATATTCCTTTACAAGTTTTCATGTTTATTTTTAATCAACTTCTTTTAGTTTATAATTGTACGACATGTTATGAAATGAAAATTGTTTTTGAAGCAGAAAGGATATTTTCCTCAAGAATGGAGTTCAAGTGTTTTATCAAAATTATTTTTCCATCTAAGATAATAAAGGGTTATGTTTATATCCCTATTATTACATTGATTTGATTATGTTGTGATGGAATTATATTTTTATGAATTCCTTTATCTTATATGAATTGTTTTATGATGTCACGATGTTTAAGATTCCCATTTTTATTACATGGGTTATGCAATGATGTATGAATTATGATTTTGTGGAACACATAAGAATGGTATCATTATGAGATGGGTGGGACCTATATCTCCCTCCAATTCATTGGGTAAATATTTCATATCTCATGAGATAGACATGGCTGGAACGGTAGGTTATACCGGTTCAGTGAAACAGGACTGAAACGAGGAATGAACTCGGTTCAGAAAGGGACTTTGTCCACTAAGATAGTCTTGGAAATGAGTCTTGACTAACAAGAAATGATTCTATATGATTATGTGTGTATGCCACAAAGTTTCATGTTTTAAGTTATGATTATTGGGATTACATTTCACTACTATGATTTATCCCATGTTATGAAATTATGATCTCGTTTGCAGGTTAAGATTTATAAAAGATATGTTCTTATGAATATGATGTGATTGATATTTCTTTTGTTTACCCTTACTGAGAATTTGAGGTCACCCTTTTATGTTTTATTTTCCCTAGGATATAAATAAAGGTTTTAGGTAAGAAAAAAAAGGAAGATCATTATGGGAGATGTTGAAGATCTTTCACCATGATTAGAAGATTACGTTCCGAGTTTCCAAAGACACTAAACTATTACGGTCCTAGTGTGTGTGTTATTGTTATGTTCTAAGAATTCCGCAAAAGTAATGTAATGTCCATGTACGTCAAGCTTCAGGTCTCTACAGTTGGTTTCAGAGGAAAAGTTTAGTCAACCTTTGGAAACTAGGATGCGAAAACGTTAGTGAGATCCCTAGAGATATTTCTAAGGTATGTCTTGGGATGTCCCTAAGGTTAAGTATACGTATAGGTTATATTACTAGAATTACGCTAAAGATCATAGAATTAAACCTAAGATGTTAGATATTGAAGGTACTACCCCTTTATTATGTTGTTTTCCCTAGCATGATTTTTGCCTCTCACACTATTCTTTTTGGGTTTTATAAAATGGCTGGAAACAAGATGATTCACGATAATAGAGGATATGATGGACAATGGAATGATATTCTTCATGACCAACCAAATGAAATAGGATTTGGAAGTCCAAACATCATTATTATGCCGAATCAGAAATCTCATAATATGATCAATAAATTAAAATTTGGTAAGTTTCCTGACTCGGCTAATAAGAGAAAGATGGAGTTTCATGATGATCATAGAGGAAAGAATGATCAATTTCCCCTATGTAAATCACGTGGGAAGAGGCATCAAGGAGAATGTTTCAAAGGAACTGGAAGATGTTTTGGGTGTGGAAAAGAAGGACACAAATCCAGTAAGTGCAAAGGAAAAGGTTTAGTTAACACCAGGGATGAGGATAATGGTATTGCTACGACATCAACAATGGTTAAATGTTTTAAATGTGGAATGTACGGGAATTATATAAACCAATTCCCTAAGGGAAAGTCTCATGAAGAGAATCAGTATGGTCGTATGGGTAGTATTTATGTGGATGATGATGAAGAGACTACAAATGATATGTGAGATGAAAGAATTGTTGAAGCTCAGTCAATGGTTTAAGAATGTAGTGGAATGATTACATGTTTATCATGTGTAATGTTGTATAAGTAATCTCATGGTACTATGGAATAAAGAGACATCAAAGGATTGTTACACTGTTGTCTTTCCTTGAGTTTTGAAAGTGTATGATTAATGGTACCAGTATCCATGAAAGGTTATTAAGATATTTTTGGAATGTAGATGATATGAAAATAATGAATGGATAAAGAGAATCTAATATGTTTGATAGTATTCATGAGCTCATGATTGATATAAGGACTAAGTGATATCATGGTTTGAGTATATAGAATTTTGAGGATTTTGGTATTTGGAAAGTGTTAACTTTTAACTGCATTCATGTTTTCACTAAGGTTCAATGGGTATTCAAGAGAATACATGATTAAGGCCTTTGAATGTTTGGAATGTGACCAACAAGAAATATCTTATGATATATGGGGACCAATGATGGTATTAAATCTCTGGTAATCCTTTTCACTATATTATGAGAGTGGACTGCAGTATTATGGATAAGCCTAAAGATTGGAATGGATTATGTTGGAAATAAGTTAGTATTGTTTAAGGATAGAAGTTTTTTAGATATTATTGATGGGATGTTATAATAATGTAGTTTTAGAAAAAGGACAACCTGCAGGATGTGCGACAACCCATCGCGTCAGACAAGGCCGTGGGAATCGAACCCACAACCGAAGTGCGACTGGACTTTATCGCCTACCACTGGCCTACCGGAAGTCCCTGTTTAGTAGAAACAAGTTTTATTATATTAAGTAGTATGATATATGAAGTATAAGTCCATTTTAGGAACCATATATGATTAATATCACTATAGATGGACTTATGTATTTTTTGATAACTTTTCTAACCTTTTCTTTGAGATAGATGGAATGACCCCTCATTCTATCACATGATCTGCAAACACATCACGAATGACAAATTCAACTTCATTTCTTTAAGAGATGAAGTGGAAATTGTCCAAATAACGACAAACGGTGAGACTATACCAAAATCACGAAAGTATTTCTTCTAATTTCATCAACTTTAGGGAAATGATCTTAAAAACCAAAAATGTTGTCTTAGTGCTCTTATATCTGATGAATCAAATGGTACCTTAGATCGTCACAAATTTATGGATTTTTGATTGCTGGCTTTTCCATAGCCATGTTCTCTACCACTTTCCATCAGAACATGATGGTTATATTTCTCTTCCATATCCATATTTTCACCTATGTGGAAACCCAGTGATTAGTTTATTTGGGTAACCGTTACGTTTCATACTTTTGTTTTTAAAGATTGGTTTTGGTATTCCTTTTTACGATGTGTGTTTCTATTAAAGAAACTTTCGAATAGTAAACCATTTATAACCCCGACGAATTTCGAGGGCAAAATTCATTTTAAGGGGGGTAGAATGTAACACCCCGAGATTTTATGAAAAATATTCTTTTTAATTTCATTAATGTCCTGTGTTGTACGATACACCAAAAGGAGCTTGCTCAACATGTATCCTTGACTTGCCTTGCATCACACGCAATCGTGACCTTCCTCCATAGCATGTGTAGTACGCAATACCAAGTTTCACTAAACAACGATAGGCTATTAAAATATTATTAAAACTAGCCGTTATGAATAGTAATAACCACCTTTTAAAATTTTAGAAATTTTAGCTCTAAAAATGGACTTCATTTTTGGATTCGGAGTATCGAATTTAGCCTAAGGTGAAATTTTTGTACTTTTCGGATAACTTTCATATTCTGATGAATAATGAAAATTACTAAATTATAATTAAAAACAACTTTTTTAATCAAAATAATTAATAGTGATAAATTATTAATTTGAGTGGTTTTAAAGTATATTTAGAATATATTTTTACAATTTAATACAATTTTGGTCATTGGATGTAATTTCACATTTAAACCAGTTATAAACAAGTGTCAATTTTTTGATGGTTATTATCTCTTAAAAACACGCTATTTGTTTTTGACGACGGGAATTATTTTTTAAATTAGTAAATGTAACTGATATGTTTTTAATTTGGTAAAATAGACATCATTTTTGAGTTCATATTATCAAATATAGCTTAGGCCTAATTTTTTGTATTTTTCTTGAAACTTTCATTTTTTGATGAATAGTGAAACCACTAAGTGGTAGTTAAGAAAAATGAATTTTTCATAAAACTTAATTTTACCGCTTCTGTGAGTGGAATTTCAAAAATTCGAGAGACACGATTAATATCAAGGACTAAAATGTGGTTCAATGAGATGAAAATAATTTTTTGGTGAATAGTAACTTTTTACTTTTTTTTTACCACGGTTAAAAGTAAATAGGGTAATTAAGGGTAAAAATGATATTATTATTACCCTAAAACATGTCCTCATTCTATTGGACAAGTGTAATTTGACTAAAAAAACCTTAGGAATAAAATATGACCACTTATGCCCACTTGGACTAGATTAGGACATTTATTATTAATTTATTTAAAGAAGGGTTAAAATAGTTAAAATCAAAGTTTAATAAGTAAATCATTTTTAATATGGGGTTATACATAAGATAAATTCGACTATAAATATTCATTAGAAAGCTAAAACGATTTCCTACATAATGGTATTTTATTTGTAATTTTTATACATTAAATAATTTAATTTATGTATGACACAACGATGATGCAGTAATTATATTATTAATGAAATATTGACATAATTGATGTTATAAATACCCAAATAAATATAATTTGAGACTTTTTATGAATTACACAAATTTTATAGGTTAATATGACATGTTAGTATTGATGTTAGTAACTTTTTTTGAACTAATCATTCTGTTATGATTTTCACAAAAATCAATTACTAAATAGTGTCAAAATTGACATAAATTAGTTTTTGAAACAAATATTATATTATTAATTGTTATTTTATACCTAAAAATATAAGGTTCGGCCAAATGACTTAGATAAGATTATAAATATTAATAATAAACAACTTGGGGTTCGTTTGGCTTGATATAGTAAGTTTATTAACCATATAGTGTAAGAAAACAAAAAGGCACGGTAAAAGTTAAATTATTTAACTTAGAGTTAAATCTAATTGATAAGGTTAAAATAATAACCTAAACTTGTCAAAATCCTATTGGATGAGAGGATTTCGACCCATCCCCACTTTATCTTCGAAATAATACCCTTTGTAACCATTATAAACCGAATTTGACCTTAGTATAAAATAATATTTTGAGATTTTCCTAAGGTGCCCCTCTCCTCCCTCTCCTCCTCACACCAATTTGAGCATTCAAGATCGTCCAAAACCTAACCAAATCTCTTCTCCACTTCCCTAGTATCATCCTAGAGGTCCTGGTCTTCTTCAATGACCATCCTTAGTTCTTTAAGTGGAGGTTAAGTGAAGGTGCGTCAAAAAGGAGGTAATATCCATTACCGATCTTTTTCAATTTCTTTCTTCTTAAATTTCTTCTTATTTAGTTGTTTAATGATAAAGTAATAAAATAAGTATTTCTTATATACTTATATGCTATTATAAATATGAAACAACTCTAATTAACCTTCTATCCATCCTACAGAAAAAGGAAATCACCGTGCGTGCGTACGTATGGAATACCGTCTCCACGCCGTGGTGTAATCTATTTTCCACCACCACCTTACTTGGATGGATATAATGGTGTAAATAATGAATATATATGACTATTATAAAGTTATATTTATTCTGAAATAGTATACATACACTCCAATACAATTCCACGATCATATGAATGATATTATCACTCGTGTGTACGTACAGAATACCGTCTCCACGATGTGATGCGACTCGTTCTACATGATATTCATTTAATAATGATTATATAAATGAATTGAATGAATGAGTATGATATATATTACACTAATACCATTCTTGAAATGAGGTATCTATAGCCTAAAGAGAAGAATAATAATTTATTCGACAAAACACGCATAAGAACAAAAAGTAATAAACACCCGAATAACAAGTAGTAATGAAATATTACTAATAATAAGTTAATAATATGACCATATATGATATCATAAAAATAAGTATGATTCTTTAATAAGTCAATAACATTATTTAAATCATTATACAGGAGGTTCAGACACGTACAAAGCATATCGGACCAAAGGTAAGGGAAATATCACAATCTCATTTTTATCCAAGATTGTTTATACTTTGGTATTTAATGGGGTGTATTTTATCATCCACATCCATGTTTCCTCAATATGTAATATTATTTATATCCACCTAAAATTTTTTAAATCCAATTTTACCCTTTTGTGAGTTTTTAGTAAAGGATATGAAAGGAATCTTTTGTCGTTTTTCATACGAGGTACTTTTTGACTTTTCCGACAAAAGTACGAGAAGAATGTTTTCTTTTAACTTATACGACATGAATGTATTTTTAAAACATTATTTCCAAAAAGATTCCTTTACAAGTTTTCATTTTTATTTTTAATCAACTTATTTTAGTTTAGAATTGTACGACATGTTAAGAAAGGAAAAGTGTTTTTGAAGCAGAAAGGATATTTTCCTCAAGAATGGAGTTCAAGTGTTTTATCAAAATTATTTTTCCATCTAAGAAAATAAAGCGTTCTTTTTCTATCCCTATTATTACATTGATTTGATTATGTTGTGATGGAATTATATTTTTATGAATTCCTTTATCTTATATTAATTGTTGTATGATGTCACGATGTTTAAGATTCCCATTTTTATTACATGGGTTATGCAATGATGTATGATTTATGATTTTGTGGAACACATAAGAATGGTATCATTATGAGATGGGTGGGACCTATATCTCCCTCCAATGCATTGGGTAAAGATTTTATATCTCATGAGATAGACATGGCTGGAACGGTAGGTTATACCGGTTCAGTGAAACAGGACTGAAACGAGGAATGAACTCGGTTCAGAATGGGACTTTGTCCACTAAGATAGTCTTGGAAACGAGTCTTGACTAACAAGAAATGATTCTATATGATTATGTGTGTATTCCACAAAGTTTCATGTTTTATGTTATGATTATTGGGATTACATTTCACTACTATGATTTATCCCATGTTATGAAATTATGATCTCTTTTGCAGGTTATGATTTCCAAAAGATATGTTCTTATGAATATGACATGATTGATATTTCTTTTGTTTACCCTTAATGAGCATTTGAGCTCACCCTTTTATGTTTTCTTTTCCCCAGGATATAAAGTAAGGTTTTAGGTAAGAAAAAATTGGAAGATCATTATGAGAGATGTTGAAGATCTTTCACCATGATTAGAAGATTACGTTCCGAGTTTCCAAAGACACTAAACTATTACGGTCCTCATGTGTGTGTTATTGTTATGTACTAAGTATTCCGCAAAAGTAATGTAATGTCCATGTACGTCAAGCTTCGGGTCTCTACAGAGGCCACATGAGAGGAATTACTTGACGCATGATCTCGAGTTGGCTGCAGTTGTGCATGTGTTGTGATGTTGGAGACATTATCTTTTGGGAGAGCATTTTGTGGTTTTCACCGACTAGAAAAGCCTCAAGTATATCTTTACTCAGCGTGACCTGAATCTGAGGCAGAGGAGGTGGGTTGAGTACCTACAGTCCTTCGATTTTGAGCTTTCCTATACACCTGGTAAAGGTAATGCAGTAGCAGATGCACTGAGTAGGAAGACTCAGGCATAGGCTGTGCAGGAGGCCAGTGGTGAGTGGTAGCTTATGGCATTGTTCTCGGAGATGCTTCTGAAGGTTCATGACAGTCAGGGGAAGACTTATCTTTCCTCGTTAGCTGTGACATCTACCCTCCTGGAAAGAGTAAGGATGAGACAACTATCTGATTCGAAAGGCCTAGTTCTATGGGAGTCGGTGGCAAGTGAGGACCCTCCTCCCAGTTGGGCGATATGCAATGATGAGGTTATGCATTTCCATAGATGAGTATGGGTTCCAGGGGATATACGCAAGGAGATGATGCAGGAGTTTCATGCTTCAACTTGGGCAGTTCATCCCGGGGTTACCAAGATGTACCGAGACTTGAGACGTCAGTACTGGTGGCCGGGTATGAAGAGATATGTGGCTGGTTTTTTTACGAGGTATTCCACCCGTCAGCAGGTGAAGGCGGAGAATCAGAGACCAGCAGGACTGTTATAACGGTTACCCATTCCGGAATGGAAATGGGATGATGTCGCAATGGATTTCGTGACTGGTTTGCCGAGGTCACCTCGAGGAAATTATGCCCTATGGGTCGTTGTGGACAGACTCACGAAGGTAGCTCACTTTTTTCTGATCAAGGAGACCTTCAGGGTTGACGATCTCGGAAAGTTGTATATCCGAGAGATTATATGTCTTCATGGGGTCCCTCGTTCTATCGTTTCAGATAGGGATGCCCGCTTTACATCTCATTTCTCGCAGAGTTTTCAGAGGGCACTGGGTACACAGGTGCTTCTGAGCATAGATTACCACCCTCAGACCGATGGGCAGTCAGAGCGTACGATACATGTGCTAGAGGAAATGCTGCGTGCATGCGTCCTAGACTTTGGGGGATCTTGGGAGAAGCATATACCCTTAGTCAAGTTTGACTATAACAATAGTTTTCAAGCAACTATCTAGATGGTACCATATGAGGATTTATATGGTAGGCCATTCCGATCACCTTTGTGCAGGTCAGAGGTAGGTGATGCAACTTTACTGGGACCACAACTCGTGTAAGAGACTTCTGAGCAGGTCCGGTTGATTCAGAAGCGGATGGATACTGCGCAGTCTCGTCAGAAGTCATATTCTAATCGCCGCAGACGACCTTTGGAGTTCGTGGTCGGGGATCAGGTGTTCTTTCATGTTTCGTCGAGGCTGGGACACAGACAGATCAGGAGATAGGGTAAGCTTTCACCGAGGTATGTGGGGCCATTCGAGATTCAGGAGAGAGTCAGGCCGGTTGCCTTTCGGTTGCAGTTACCATAGAGGTATCGGGCCATGCATGACGTCTTCCATTTATCTCAGCTGCGCTGCAATCATTCAGATCCGTCTCACGTCTTTCAGCCCAAGGAGGTTGATCTTCAGTTTGATGCGTCCTTTGAGGAGAATCCGATTCGTATCATTGATAGAAGCACGAAGGTTCTTCAAGGCTGGTTATTTCCTATCGTACGGGTGCTATGGAAGTATGGCCGAGTGCATGACGAAACCTGGGAGTAGGAGACCGACATACGTGCTCAGTGGCTGGAGTTGTTCTGAGCTTTATCTTCGCCACCCTTGGAAGGGCAATTTGGGGACGAATTGCTATAAGTGGGGAAGTTTTTAAGAACCTGGTTCTTATTTTTGAGGTACGGGCTTCTTCTTTTATCTTTTCCTTAAGTGTTTTTGAGAAAATATGGAAAATGGGGAAAAATCCTAAATTTTGGAACTACACGCCGTTTACTTTTCCACACACCGTGTACTTTTGGCTGTATGGGATGGGTACATGGGGCATGTAGCCATGTCGGCGACGAAGGGTGTAGGAACTGACTACACGCCATATAGTGGTCCTTTACACGCCGTGTAGTCAGTCAACAGGCCAAAATAGTAAGGCGGTGGAGCAGCCGCCTGCTGGGCAACAGTACACGCCGTGTAGTCGAGAGTACATGCCGTGTACGCATATCGACAGATGAATAGTGTGGCGATGCCACCAGAGGAACAGTTAAATGAAGAAAGTACACGCTGTGTACTTGGAAGTACACACCGTGTACTTTGTTTTTTTCACTTAAAATGGGCAGTAGCCTCCCCTGTTCACAGGGAAGTCTTAGAACGGGAAGAAGGAGCGGGAGGGGATGACCGGAGCTTTGGAGATCCGCCGAGCGCACGTCCGGAATCCGTTTCCACCTCAGACGACCAAGTTGGAACCGTACGGGTAAGCCCTCCACCCTTCTTAATCAGTTCTTTTCAATTCTTTCCCTAATAAGATTTATTTGGGGTTGAGCAGTTTTTCTTCTTCGTCAGATCTACATCGTTATTGGGTGTTTCTGGGATCGACGTTCGTATATAGCGCTCGTTGGTGTATAAGGTAGGTGGCTTGGTGTTTGTTTCTCCAACTTCCATGTGTTTGTGCATTTTTGTGCCACAAACCCATGTTGGGGTGTCGTGTGGCTGAGGCCGTGGCTATTTTAATACCTAGAATTGTATAGGTAATTAAATGTGATATTAAAATTTTGTTTGGGATCAGTGCTTGGATCCAGGACCACCCCAGGGGTGCGTTCCTCTGTTTAGCCATTTGGCCAAGATACCCGAGGGTATTCCATGTTTAAATTATGTAATACTTTTTCCTTGAGAGGAATTGTATGTAAAGTGCATGTTTATATGTTGGGCACGACCCGATTACTTATGACTTAGGGCGGTGTTTTACAGTAGCCTGAGGGCGTGGCTATATTAGCCTGAGGCCAACAAACTATTTCGCCTGAGGGTAACCTTTCGTGCCTGAGGTCTTGACTTCTGTGCCTGAGGGTGACACTTCGTACGCCTGAGGTCAATTTCTGTTACTCCTGAGGGCTATACCTACGGGTTGGATTTTGATTACCTAAGGGTGAGATTTTGATTGTCTGAGGATGCTGAATGCTTAATTAGAAATTCACTGTGGTGTTTTTCTTAAATGATTAAATGAATAATAAAATGGCAATATAACTGGTAGTTAGTTACTTTTGAGTACTGCTTACTTTATTGCATTTTACTACTGCACACTATTGTTGCATGCTTACACATAGTTGGGCACGGGCCTTTGGTGGGTGCCTACTGAGATATGTTTCTCACACCCGGGTTGGGTCATGTTTTCAGCCCAAACCGATTATGTTTCTGCAGGTGTAGATCAGGGCAAGAGTCTCTATACAGGTACTTGACTGTTGCTGTAGAGTAGGAGGGCATGGGATCGAGCCTAGGCTCGCGATGCCACTTCCAGCTGTTTTTCTTTATTTTGTTGTACTCTGTATTTTGTTGTACTATATTGTTGTATAATATGTTTTGGATGTTTTCTTAGAACTTGGGACTTGTATCATCATTATTTATATATTGTTGGTTATATCCACTATAGCTGTTTATTTCAGTTGTGCATGGTTTACTGCTTCCGCTGTTTTTTGTATGTTTTATTTAAATTCCGCTGCGCTACACTTTGACAAATGAGGGCATAGTTTCCCCACTATCAGACCTGGGACCTCACTGCTAGTCGGTAGCCTCTGTCGTTTTGGGAAATGCGCTTGAGGTCTTGTGGCGAACCGGGTTCGGGGCACCGTTGCGTGGCACCCGGAACCGAGACGTTACATAAATATATAGTACACAACAATGATCATATTCAACATTAATCACATTCTATTTCAAGTGACGGTAGATGTTGTGTAACTATTAATCTCAAAAAATGGGTTAAATCAAACATAGAAGAGAACACATCATGTTGCAACTAGTACATGATATGTATATTAAATTCCATAATATTTTTAAAATTAAAAAATAAGGGTACACACCGTGTTACATTTAAATAAACATCTAGTACTAAATAATTTTAAATTAAAATTAATATATTTAATTTATCGAGGGTGACAATCTCATAGACTGTTTGTATCGATAATTAAGATGAAAGAATTAAATAATTAACAATATAATTATTTTATTAATTTTATAACTTATCTTAATAAAGAATTAATTGAAATGAATTTTAGCAAGTTTAAATGTGAATTAATTTCATACTATGGATGATCATGAGATTTACCAACCTATATATGTGTTGGGATAGTATTTAATTTAATTATTTACAGCATGATTTTTTTTGTAATAAATTTATTATTAAATCAAATGTGATTATCTACATATTTTCTCTCCATCCTTATTATAGATGGGCCTATGTGTCCACAATTTATTTTAGGTAACCATAAACCCCTGTCCCAGCTCACCCATGAGTGAGTAAGAATATTTAAATGATGAAGCTACCAATGATTGGATATAGTTCAAGATAGAGTTGAGATTCAACCAACCAAGGAGATACACAAGTTAAATATGGAATATTGAAACTTGATCCAAGTATTGGCTCAAAGAGTTATTCCCCTTAGGTAAATGGTTGATTTTTTTTTCACTTGATAAACCAACCAGCAAATAAATGCTCATGATTATACCTTATATTTATTTTATTTTTTAGTGCATGGTTTTTTATTTATTGATGTGATACTATGTTTATTTGATGATTAAATGTGATCAAATAAAGAAATTGAATTAACAAGAATACAAGATGAAATAAAATAAAGTTATTTTACATATATTGTTTTATTAGATGGTTGGTTCATACTAATCATAATATTTATTTATACCTACTTAGAACTAGTATAGAAGAAAGAAGGGTCAAATCTATAGGGAAAGACTAAAATCCCGTGATCTAGAATATAAAAACTCAAAAAATAAATACAAAAAAACATCAAGAAAAGGGTGATGAATATTGATTTTATGAATAATTGATCTATGAGTAAATGTGAAATTATACAAAGGTAAAAAAATTGAATAGATGATGACTATAAACAATATATTGTAGGAATATGTGATCAATCAAAATAATAAGATAATAAATAGACAGAACTTGGTAATTTTGATTGACTAATAATTCAAATAAAATTCCTTAAATATTTGTAAATTTTTAGTTAAACTGGTCATAAAATGATAGAAATATAGTCTACCAACTTTGTCGATAGGTCAAATTACAACTGGTTAAACTCTAAAGTTTTTTAATGAAGTAATTAAACTCAGTTATAAAATAATGATACTGGTTTCACCAAGATATATATATCATTTTATCTTGGTGTTTTTCACTTAATAATCCAAAAACACTTGTGAAATGGGTTTTAAAAAGAAATTTCTTTAATAGTTAGTTAATTTTTAATCAAGATAAACCTTCTTTGATATTTGATGAATTGAAACAGTGATTACTATCAAATTAAAATAAATGAAAGTAGAAAACCAACATATAGATGAAGAAATAATGAAGTAAAAAAAGGAAAATTACTAGAACAATATTATTCCCCCATAGAGGTTTTATCTAAAAATAATATTTATTACAATTATATATAATAATTTTATATCAAAATGGTATAAATAGAGGGATAATGAGTCATGTAAAAGAATATTCTCTTCCAAAATAGGTTCCCCCTTTCCTTGTTTTCCTCTACAACCCCAATTCAATCATTTCTCACCCTATATAGCCTATTCATGACTTCATAATAATTGATCTCCAATGATTTCCCCTCCCTATGTAGTAGTTTCAAAAGTAATAATGATCTTATAAGAATTTACTTACATCTAGATAATCCTCACCTTATTTCCCTAATTCCACACATGTTTCATATGATTATTTATTGTTTTCTAGTTGTCTTGATTAGAAATTAATTGAAAATGTTTTTTACCCACTTTAATTTTTCTTCACATCTATGTAAAAAGTACCTAGAAATATTTACCACTTGATTAAACCTTGAGAGATTCCTCAAAACTCTTACAGAATATTCCCATTACCTAACATCATCACTCAAACTCCTCTTTGATGTAATTTTCATTTGTGATAAATAGGTCACAAGAGTCATTTTAAATCATTATCACCAGTTGATCTTCAAATTTGACAAAGTCAGTTATGTTACACATTAGATTCTCAGGAGAGAGTATGTTATATACTTCCCTTTATCAAATTTTTCAAACTTAAAAATTTTACATACCAAACATAAATTATTTTTAAAGGGTAAAATATTAAATATCACTTCCGAGCCTTAGAAAAACTTATGTATAAATGTTTATTGAATTTTAACAATATGTAAAAATGTTTCACATATTATTACTTTTCATAAATATATTATGTATGAATTTAATTGATAAAAAATTTATACATATCACCTCTTCTACCAATAATTATGTTATGTATCCTCTCCCTTTTTTTATTTTCCACTTTACCAAGGTATAATATTTTATATATAACTTTTATTCAACAAAACCAACAAATCATATGTATAATCCTGCAATGAATATTTCAATACAAAGTAAAATTTATCAATTAAATATGTAATATATAACTTCAAAATAGAATTATCAATATAATTAAATATTTAAAAATAATAATCTAATGTGTTCCAAAAAATAATATTAAAGATATATACATGGAACATTGAAAGAATTAACCCTAAACATAAAACACCCTTTCAAAACCACTTTAGAATATTTTTTTAGTAAAAGTCCCACAAAAATAAACTAAAGCATCAGTTCTAAAAGCATGTGAAAATTAAAAAAAAGTAAATTTGATCAATTTATCATAAAAAATCCTCATTTTCATGCAAATAATTAAATAATTACAATTTCATTCAAAAATGATAAAGATTCCAAATATTTTCATTTAAATCATATTTAAATCCAAAAAACACTAGAATTTCATAACAAAATATATGGTAAACATGTATTAAAATAAATTCACATCAAATTACCCATACCTAAAGAATTTATTTTCCCTAAGAAATCAAATATACATATTCAATGAAGAAAATTTAATATAAAAAATGAGATAATTTTAGGTGATGTTCAAAAGTGTTTTCCCCCATAACTTATATGAAGTAAAAATATATATAACTACACTAAAATTTATTTAAAATTTAGATATGATTTATTATATACACTTTCACTTAATACATCCCATAATATTGATAGGTCTAGTGTATTTGGGGCTTAGGAACATTACATGACAACTTAAGACATAAAATACAACATCTTTATTTAAAACTTCTTTTACATGACCACAAAATTCCTTCGTGCTTAGCATTTCATGGGATAACCTGTGGATGTACATAAGAAAAGGGTGAGATATAAATCCTAGTAAGGGAGTAAACAAGGCATAACATGAAGAATACAATACATGTTAGGCAACAAGAATATCAATGGAGAACAAGGGAAACATGTACATATAGGCATTATATAGCATGATTATCATAACATGGAAATGTGAAAACAACTTAAAACACCGCATCATTAACAAAAAGGAATTAGGTAAAAACCTGTCTCAACATGGTGGAAAAATTTCCCAAAGGGAATTAGGTAAACTCATATCCCAACATGACGTATCATGATACTAAATATTACCCAATACATTGGAGTTCTATCAAAGTGCACCCTTCATAATCATTTCAATCTCATGCTTAAGTGTGCCACATAGTTCATATAACATAGATTCATTCAAAATAATCATTTATTCAATGATAAAGGAATTTGGAATACATAAATGAAAGTCTATAATAAATAATTATATGTGCATAAAGTTAAATAATCTTGATAGAGAAATGGGCATGGTATTCACTACACGATGATGTTGGCATGGAAAATCATAGTGCAATTTCGGCAGCCTAACAACGTGACATAAAAATTAATAAAAATGGTTGATAAGAGATAAAGGGATCTATCATCATATATAAATGAAATGTAAAGTAAGGGGTTCATATATATCCATGTCCCAATATAAGGAATCTGTAAATAGAAGGCATAACATAATAAAGAAACTTGAAGAAAGATGAGAAATGGAATAACTCGTATACAATTTTGGAATGGTAACAAGTGTACATGGGATACATTAATGATAGATAAACAGGTATCCCATAATAAAAACATAATAAGTTCAATATGGGGTAGGTACGAAAACATACCCCATCATTTGTAATTGAATATAAAAGGGTGTAACAATATAAGGAAACTTGGACAAAAATGAGAAACGAAGGAAACCCTTACCTTGAGTGTGTGGCTTTAAAAGATTGAAGAGGGGATTATTGAGAGCTTGGAGAACCTTGGGGGGATTATAGAGATTAGTGGTAGAGTAGGGATATGTTAGAAGGATTTTTAGTTAATAGAAGTGGGATCTTGGGTGGGTTTATATAGGAAATGAGAGGGGAATTCTTTAATATTTCAAAAACATAGGTTTTAGAATCAATATAATTAAATATTAAAAACCACAAACCTTAACATTGTTTTTTTCAAATAGGAGTGTAAAAATTTGTTTTATAAGTCCAATGGATGAAAATATTAAAATATTTGCCTTACTTATGTGGAGGTGAGTCACATTATTAAAGAATGAATTTAAAATTATAAAATATGTTATACATTTGGGAGGATTCACTAAGGATTTATAAAATAATTAAAAAAAATATAAAATAACATTATTTAAATGTGGAAAAATATATTGGGCCTATAATACCCATTATTGTATTTATCACATCATTTTTGGGTCATTATGATGTCATAAAACACATATTTTATTTATAAAGTATTTAATTTTTACCAAAAATTCGACTATCTCAGAAAATTATGAAAAATTAACCATTGGATAATTTCAACATCTTGATTCCAAAAATAATATCCATTTTATATAAATAATTATCTAAATATGCAAATTTTCACTTTCAAAATTACAACCTACATTTATTGAAAATTCACAGGTTTTGACAAAAACAGTTTTTAAACCTTAATAAAAATTAAATTTGACTTCATAAAAATTATATAATCATTTATTATTAATAAAATTAATTTGATAATAATATTTTATTAAAATATTAATTATTTCAAAAATTCATTAATTCCTTAAAATAAATTATTTAATTAAAAAAATACACTTTCTGTTTTATCGTATAAAAATATAACTCTTATCAAGATGATTTCCTAATCATTTATAGAAAAAGAATTGATATAATCATCATTTATAGGAACTGTTTTTATATTATTATTAATAAAAACCTTAGTTTAATATAATAATGTATATATAAGTACCATTTTTACCTAAAGAATCAATTTATCAAATTTATCATTTTTAAGAAAGAATATTCTCATAAAGGAATTGATGGAATAATACTTTTATTTATAAAAAGGTATTACATAATTAGTAACTAATACCTTATTACATAACCTCTTATAACACTCGTATAAGACCTAAGGGTAAGGTGTGCGATTGTGACAAACTCTTGGGAGACTTAGATAACATCACCGATGTGGTAATCCATATTAACTTGAACTTCTTCCGTAGGAGATTCCATTAAAGATTAATGTGTTGAATCTCAGCTTGGGATTGGTCAAGAGTGAATCCTAGTGATTCTATCTCCTTTACAAGCTCCGAAAAATGAGGTTTGTATGACCTGAGTCTACTAGATGATGCCATCCTCTCCTTTTTCTGTGTTGAAATGATTTATTTTTTTAAAAAAACATTATATTTATATCAGTTTTGTGATCACTATTGAAAGACTATATTATCAAAGTTAATGATAATTAATGATTATTTAAAACTAATAATAATAAAAAAAAGAGTTCATGTGTTTTCTATATCCATAATACATTAAAAAAAGGGAATTTTATTCATAAATGATCGGGTATTTACAAACTCCCCCCCTTAAGAAATTTCTCCCTCGAAATTTCATTTTTGCACACTGAAATAGATGAAGGTAAATCTTCATCATCACTTCCTATGGTTCCCATGTTTATTCTTCAAACTTGTGGTTTCACCACAACACCTTGACGAGGGGCATCGTCTTATTTCTTAGAACTTTTTCTCTATGATATAAGATCTTCACTAGCTTCTCTTCATAGGAAGGTCATTCTAGAATGGTACCATCTATGAATTGAGTACATGGGATGGGTCAGGTATATACTTCCTCAAGAGTGATATATGGAATACATCATGTACTTGAGATAGGTTTGGTGGGAGTTCTAGTTAATTGGCCACTACTCCGATGAGATCAAGGATATCAAAAGGGTCGATGTACCTTGGACTAATATTTCCCTTCCTTACAAATCTCATCACTCTCTTCCATGGATATTTGTGGAGGAAAAACATATCTACAACATCAAACTCTAGGTCTCATTGAAGATTGTCAGCATAAATATTTTATCAACTCTGAGCAGCTTTGATGTGCTACTAGATGGTCTTAACCTTCTCCACCATTTCTTCATCCATTTCTAGAGCTATAAGTTTTCTCTCCCCAACTTCATCCCAACATGCTGGTGTTATGCACCTCTTCCCATAAAGGGCTTCATAAGGAGCCATTTGTATGCTTGAGTGGAAAATGTTATTAAAATAGAAATCCACCAAAGAAATATGATGGTACCATCTGCCTTTGAAGTCCATTGAGAAAGATCTCAACATGTACTTATGTGTTTGGATAGTCCATTTAGATTGGCCATCAGTTTGAGGAAGATAAGATGTACTAAAGTTCAGCTCAATATTCAGAGCGTGTTGGAGACTCTTCCAAAACTTATAGGTGAATCTTGGATTCTGATCAGATATAATCGATAGTGGTACTCCATGTAGCCTTACCACTTCTCTGGTGTATATCTCTATGAGTTGATCTAATGATAAATCCTCTTGAATTTTAATGAAGTGTGTGGTATTTATAAGATGATCCACAGCAAACCAAATAACATTGTTTCCTTTGTATGTCTTCAAATGTCTGGTGACCAATTTCATGGTGATGTTCTCCCATATCCATACTGGTATGGGTAATGGTTGCATCATCCCCTTAAACTTCTACCTCTCAGCCTTCACTTGTTGACATACCAGGAACTTTGATGTATATTCGGAATACTTCTTCTTCATGTTATCCCTCCAATAATGCTCTCGTATATCCAGATACATCTTTGTGTTTCCTGGGTTAATGGAGAAATTCAAACTATGTGAATCATCTAGAAGTACTTTCTTTAACTCTGGATTTGATATAACACATAGTCTTGACCCAAATCTCACAATTCCTTCTTCCTTAATATTAAACTATGAGGATTTCCTTTTTCTATTTTTTTTTACTTTCTTATGAATTCACACATCATCTTTGTGAGCATCCTTTAAAATTTCCAAAATAGATAGTTGAGCAATCATTTGTGAAAGGATTGATGATGTTCCCTTCTTTAGGTTTCCCATGGCCACCTTCATCAAATCTTAGATGATTGTATCCTTTTCAATTCTCATCAATGATATAATCACTATGTCCTTTCTAATTAAATAATCCACTACTTTATTTGATTTCCCAGGGTGGTAATTGATTTAGCAATCATAGTCTTTGATGATCTCTAACCATCTTCCTCAGGGCTCCGTCCTCTCGCGACTTCCTTGGTCCCGACGACTTTCGTTCCAGGTGTTGATCCCCCGTCGACTGGTCCCCCTTCCTGGGGGTTGCCGGATGTGCCTCCCAGGGTGGATCATTCTGAGAAATCCTTCAGGGATGTATTGTGCGGTCAGGATATGGGCACTTCACATCCTTGGATCCCTGAGATTAAAGCGTTCTCGCACTCGGTGGCAAGGGAAGGCTCACAGGTGTGGCTAGTGGGCCCTACAAAGGTGTTATTCGATGCTTCTGCTAGATTTAAATGGTCTCTCGTGGATCGGTTTGGCGATAAGAAACCCTCCCTCCCAGTTTTTAAATTCTTTGTGGATTCCTAGGGGTTTTAGGGGGAGGCTCATGTCTCAGTGATTCATAGAAGCTCGCTATGATTAATGATGGATTTGGAGACATACTTCATCCATGCTTGGTGCCATGCTCCTAGGTCCATGGGACATTGGCACTTCAGCATATCCCATTGGTTGATGGAGGCTCACAAGGGAAAGGAATTTACTTGTGCAGCGGTTTGGTTAAGCCTTCTAGGTCTCCATCTTCCTTTCCAGAATGGCGCTTTCCTGAAGGCCATAGGGGATGCTTTGGGGGGCTTTCTATGATTGGTTGAGCGCACTCGTCATGGCAAGGAGACCTTGGTGGCACGGATCTTCCTGGATCTGGACCTCGCCCTACCAGTTCTAGAGAAGATCACTCTGCAAGTGCCAGATTTTGTGGTTTGGGACTAGGATATAGTGTACTCGGTGTTCCCCAAGTACTGTCTGTCTTGCCTATTGCAGGGTCACTCGCTTCAAAATTACCAGAAATGACAACACGGAGGGCGTCAATGAGCTTTCATTAGCCCTAAGTCTCTTGTTCCTTACTCTCTTTCTCACCAAGGATCGGCCCCGTCCTCGAGTTCACATTTGAACTCTGGACCCATTGGCTACCCCCAGTCTTCTCTCCATGCATGGCGCCAGGCTCTTCTTCCAAGTGCTCGGTAGGATCTTCAAGATGGGATTTGGCTCCGTTTTCTCTGCAAAGCATCCAACAAGATCCCACGGCTGGTCCAGATGAGCTGTGCTATCTGGGGTAGCTGAAGTTGAAATGTGGGTTACTGGATTTCCACCTGAGGGTGCCCAAGGACATTTTGGATACCCCTGTCGGGTGGTTCCCGGGTGCAATCTTGGCCTCCAGTACATGTGTTGATCCTCACCTCAAGGAGGAAGGAGTCCAAGGGGAATGAACTATCCTAGTGGAGTTTTAGGTAGGCCCTAGGCTGTTGGCCTATAGTTCTCAAAGTGCTCAATCTAACTCCCCTAGTGATCGTCCATCTACGAAGGATGGTTCCTCAGCAAGAAGAGGAGGATATGATGCAACTAGTCTCCTTGAAGATACATGTTCTGTGGGGGATGTGACTCTAGACGGGATGAACCATAAGGCGATGGGTGTGATCTCTCACAAGGCTCCACTATCTCCACCAATTCCATCTGCAGTCTTACCAAGCTCAAGTCCAGAAGTGTGCACCCAACAAATGAAAAAGAAACTATAGGGAAGGGAGAGCCCTTCTTTTCTAACTGAATCAACCGTAGGGCCTGTGGCCAAAGCTAGGCTAGTGCTGTTTTAATGTTTCCTATCATGATATGTAATTACTGAGGTATTGGGGCGAGGGTGAAGACCGATTTTATTTATTTTAAATCTAGGAACCAAAATGTCAAGATAGTGGAAATTATTGAGCACAAGCAGAACATTTCCAAGATCCAATAGTTCACTCGTATGTTTAAAATGCATACATCCATGTATGCAGCGTCGACAAAACAACTACATATGGTAGTTCTAGAAGAGGGAAGTTTCAGTGGATTTGATTCAGGTTAAGGATCAGTATATCACAATGAAGGTGTCGAGCGATAGAGAGGATATGTATATTTCTCTCATTTATGGAAGTTGTGATTCCAAGAGGAGGGAGGTGCTGTGGTCAGAGCTTAGCAGGTTCGACCCTGGGGTCCAGCCCTGGGTGGTGGGAGGGGATTTCAACATCATAATGCAACCAAACTAGATGAAGGGGCGGGTTGATTTCTCAAGGCATGCAAGTATGTCCTTTGTGCAGTTCATGGAAGGGAAGGGGTTAATGGACCTGGGTTATTCAGGTGATCCATTTACCTGGTGCAATAATTTAAGGGGCAAGAGTCAATGTTGGAGTAGACTTGACTGGTCCATTTCCAACATCCACTCCATATCCAAGTATCCAAATGCGATGGTTAACCACATGACATGAAGTATTTATGACGATTCACTACTCCTATTATCTCTATACAAGACAGATGTCGTGAAAGAGAATTTCAAGTTTTCCAGCCAGTGGGCGAGCAATCCAGAATATCATCACGTGGTTAAGAGAATCTGGAAATACCCCCTCGGGGCCATTCATGTGTGGATATCCACTCTAAGTTGAGGTCTTTAAATCACAAACTATTGGTTTGGTCTAGGTATCTTCCCCCCTGGTTCAGGAGATGGAGGATATTAAACAGGACATCCAAAGACTGGAGGCTAGTCTAGAGGAGAGATGGAATGACGAGATTTTTTCTGAACTTGTGGAGTTGAATAGTTCCATGGTGGAGCTGGTGCTTTCATAGGAGTGACAGGTGAGGGACTATTCTAGGGTCAAATGGTTTAAGGAAGAAGACAAGAACACTACATACTTTCATGCATTTATTAGATAGAGGAGGCATGTTGTGAAACCCAATCTCACACTAGAGGACGACTCATTCTATGACGACATAGAGGTGGTTGGGGGTTTGGCATGATAATTCTTTTAAGATATTCTTGTGGACACAAATGTGAACATTCCATCAGGGTATCCTTTGGGGGAGGTCAGCCTTTGGGAGGGGATCTCGAATACTGTCTCTGCGTAGGAGAATGCTCTGCTCGAAGGCATCCCAGATGAAGAGAAGGTGCATGCGTCCATGTGGAAACTGAATCCTAATAGTACGGAAGGTCCCGACAGTTTCCTAGGCTCTTTCTACAGGGGCTCCTGGGAGGAGGTCAAATGCGAGCTTATCTCTTCTATACAAGATTTATTCTAAGGGGGATTCCTTCCATGGATTGTGTCTATGACCACTCAGTTCTCTTTCCAAAGACCAAAGACCCATCCTCCCTCTCCCACTATCAGACCGTGAGCATGTGTAACTTCCCCTATAAGGTCAGGGAAGGTATCATCAACAGGAGGTTGTCCAGCTTCCTTTCCCAATGGATATCCATGGAGCAACACAGCTTCGTCAAAGATTGATCAATTCAGGGAGCCATGGAAATGACACAGGAGATGTTGAGAGATCTGAATACCCCATCCCATGGATCCAACATGGCTATTAAGTTGGACATGAATAAGGTATACAACAAGATGGAATGGGGATTCATTAACAGAGTCCTCACGAAGATGGGAGTATCTAACTGGGCCTATGATATTATTTTCAGGTGTGTGTGCTCGTCATGGATTGTTGTGTCATTTATGGGGAGAACACATGGCTTCTTCAAAACCATTAATGGCCTTCGTAAAGGTGATACACTATCCAAAAGTTTATTTATCATCATGAAAGACACTCTAAGTAGGTTGATCAATAAAGGAGTTTGCGAAGGGGCCATTCTGTCATACCATAGGAAGTACGGTCTCCCCCCAGTGTCTCATTTAATGTATGCTGACGACTCGATAGTCTTCCTGAATGCTGGGTGGAGGTCCCTAAAGGAGCTGAATAGGATCCTCACGAATTACTAATTTTGGAGTGGAAAAATCATTAACAAGGATAAGAGTAGCTTCTGTGTTCATATCTCATGAAACCCAAGCACGGTGGCCAGGATGGGTGATGTGATGGGAATGGGGAGAGGCTCCTTTCCCATGAAGTACCTCAGTACCCCTGTCTCTATAGGAAGGCTAAAGAATAGGGAATTTGAAAAGGTGGTGACATGATCTTGCATCGTATTTTGAATTGGAAAAATCAATTTCTTTCTTTCGGAGGATGGATCACCCTGGTGAATAGTGTTCTCTAAACAATCATGGTGCATGATTTGTCCTCTACATGTGTGCTGAAGGGAGTTATAATGTTCATCGATAGGATCCTTGTGCGCTTCATTTGGGATGCGTATCGCGAGGGGAAGAGACAATGGTTATTGTGGGGAAAGATGGCCTGACCCATCTATTAAGGGGGAATAAATGTCAGGAGTTTGGAGGATATGATCCATTTCATGCATGAAAAGCTTGCGTGGGAGACCATTATGGAACACTCCTTGTGGGGGAAGTAGATATCTTGAAGATATAAGGATGATGTGGCTTTTGGTTCAGTAAGGGGGTCGACGTTATGGTCCTTGGTGTTTACCATTATCCTGACTCTTCTCCCATTCTCTCAATGGATTATTAGGGAAGGGAGCATCCTCTTCTTATACCACAATTGGGCAGGTGAAGTGCTGGGATATCTGAGATGTTTGGACCCCACTATCTCTTTCAGGGAGGCAAGATCGTATCCCCTATTTCTTAGGTCGATCATGGACTCCCCAGTAAGAATTTTTTGACTATGTGGTTATTAAATCTGAGCATAAAAGATGTGTCTATACACCTTCCACCTCGGGTAGGTTCAACTCAAAAAATTTCCATAGGAGGAACGTCTTATAGGGGAAACATGATAGGTGGAATAGTATGTCCTGGTGCAACAAGATTCTATCTAAACTCAATTTCCTCACATAGAGGATCCATAATAAATCTATCTCCTCTGACGATCACATTAAATGGATTGGAATCAGTCTAGATTCATATTGTCAATGTCACAGGAATAAAATTGAAGAGATCATGAATCACATCTTCTTTGAGGGATAATGGGCTCGACACATCTGTAGGTTATTTGGAATTCATATAGTATTCCTTTCCCGAGGGGGTAACGCTGAGATATTTATGGAGCACTGGTTCTAGGAGGCCAGTGTGTCAGTGGAGGAGTCAAATGTGTGAGCCATCATCTTCAATGCGGCCTGCTGGTGCTTATGGAAAGCTAGGAACCAAGAAAGATATGAGGGGAGCAGTTCTACTAGAATATCCATGGTGGAAAGTAATCATTGTATTCTGATTGAATTGATTGGAACTATGGGCATTGGGACGGAGAAACCATCTCTTCATGTGCTACATGATCCCATGAGGAGGGCTGCCCAGAATTGCGTGGAGGAGCAGGGAAGGTGGATTCATTGGATTCCTACAAGCGACGGGCTCAAGATCAATACCGATGGTTTCTATATATTGTCTGACATGTGAGGAGGAGGCTTCATCTGGGACTCCAAAGGGAGTCTTGTGTTGGCCTTCACTTCCCATTATGGTCGCGGATCCTCTATCTGGGCAGAAACACTGGTGGTACTTACAGGTCTATCCTTATGCATCCAAAGGTAAATTTCCATAGTCCACCTGGAAATGAACTCTATAATTATTCATGACACTCTTAATGGTAAGGGAACCACTCCTTGGTCAATCAACTATAAAATTAGGCAGTTCAAGTCACTCCTCAACAACAATGTTAGTATTTTTCATACATGGCACGAGGGGAACAAAGTGGAGGATTATATGTCCTCTTTTGTGGTTCCTAGTACTTGGGTGTCATATATTTCTAATGTGTTGGATCAAATATGTAAAAACGAGATTCTCAAATACAAGAGGGGGGGGGGTGAATTTTATACTTTTAAAAATTCCTTTGGAACATTTAATGAAGGTTATGTTTAACAAGGTTAAACAAGGTAATTCACAAAACCTCTAGGATCTAATAACTTTCTTGATTTCGGAAAATTGATTCCAGAAATGAAACTTATCAAAATTTTACAACAACTAAGATTCTACCTTAAAGTGTATATAATCCTATATAATCAGAGTATAAGTATAAGGAAGTATAAGATAGTTATACTTTCCTTAACAATACAAATGCAACGGAAAACTTGTAACAAAGCAAGTAACAAGTAATAATTATTTTAACCCAAAGAGAAGTTTATCCAAAAACCGTGGATAAAGGTCCCTAGATTTATAGTTTCAAGAAAGTATATCTTACCCACACCAAGGTAAGCCCTCGATACAAAGATCGGATTCTGTCTTTCTATCCCCGCAAGACCTCAACTTCAAGGTAGTTGGAACCTCTTTCTTCCTCAGCAAGGAAGCCCTCAACTTCAAGGTAGTCGGTACCTCTGTCTTCCTATCCCTGGAAGCCCTTGATTGTACACATCAGCAATCAGAGTCGCACAAAGAAAATCTATACAAGTAGTTCAGTATGCACTATGAAATAAAGCCTCTCTCTCTAGAAATCACTTCAGTAGCATGTAATCTCTAGATTGATCAAATTGGTCATCTAAGTTATGATCTCTTTCAAATGAGATCCTATTTATAGGCATGACTTCAATGGTTAGATCCCTCCTCAAATGGTCATATTTTTCCTTGAATTTCATAGGGACCTATACATGTGTCACTCAAAAAATGGTTAGTTAGTAACTGAATGCATTACATAATTTTATAACAAAATAGGGGTAAGCAAAAATATGGTTATATAACTAAATTCAATATTCAGAGTGTAAGAAAATAAAATTTCGGAGTCTAACCAAAATTTAATTCGGAATCTATAATACAAGGATATTCAGATTCTATTTTCTTGGAATTCGGAACCTGAACTTGCAAAGTTCAGAGTCAGAGTTCATGAGAATTCGGAGTCAGAACTCATAAGAGTTCAGAGTCTGAGTTCAGAGAACTCGGAGTCAGAACTCAGAGAAGTTTGTAACCATAATTCTTAATCAAAATTCGGAGTCAGAAATCAGAAGAGTTTGTATCCAGAATTCATAATCAGATTTCGGAGTTAGAACTCAGAAGAGTTTGTATCCAAAATTCGTAATCAGAATTTGGAGTCAGAACTCAGAAGACTTTGTATCTAGAATTCGTAATCAGAATTCAGAGTCCGAACTTAGAAGAGTTCGTATCCAAAATTCATAATCAGAATTCAGAGTCAGAACTTAGAAGAGTTTGTATCTAGAATTCGGAGTTCGAACTCAGAAGAGTTTATATCTAGAATTCGTAATCAGAATTCAGAGTCAGAACTTAGAAGAGTTCGTATCCAGAATTCTTAATCAGAATTCAGAGTCAGAACTCAGAAGAGTTTGTATCCAGAATTCTGAGAATTCAGATCCTAAAATAGAATGCTTTATATCTAGGTAATTATAGGATTCCTAGGTTTTGGTTTCAAACCAAATTTTATTCTTAGAAAAATTATGATATGAACAATGAAAACATGATAAATAGAAATTTTCTTAGGGAAGAAAATTTTCCTTAAAGAAGTAAAACAAGGGGTAAAAAGGAATTTGCCTTGAGATAAGGTGTTTGTGATTTTGAAAACAAGAAGGAATGGTAAAGTCATAAAGAAACGTTATTGACTTAAAAATATCTCCCAAGTATTAAGGAAAGGAATATTCATAAGGAAAAACTTATTGAATCAACAATCTCCCCATTTTTGGAAAGCACAAACATCCTTTTGAAAAAGAATATAAGTAATTAGAAAAAAAATTTCTAGACTTTGAAAATAAAACTTATCTCCCTTTATATATGAACAATGGAGAATACGACTAACTCCCCCTTAGGCTTTGGAACTCTAAGGATCGTATTCTAGATTTCCAGAATGAAAATTTTCATTTGAATGTGGAAATCTTCATAATGAGAACCCCCATTTTGAGAAACTCCCCCTTACTTAGGGATATTTCTTCTTTTACTTATAATTTTTTTTCCTTCTACCCCTTTGTGATATAAAAAAGAGTTTGAGGAAATGAAAAAAATATGGTACCTAGAATATTAGTACAAACATCCAAACAAAACAAGAAACCAAAATTTCATTAGTATTGGAAGAATTTGTACAAGTAAAAAAACAGATACAACAGAATATCGGATTTGGATCTATTTTACTTCTTTTTCCTTGGGTATTATCTTCTTCACAATGGTTTTTAGATTTTTTAGCTATTTGTGATCCTCCTCTTCTTGCTTTTTTAAGGCTTTGATGCTCTCATCTTGAGCCTTTAGAGCCTCTTCCTGAGCCTTAAACAAGTCATCTTGCTTCACTAGCTTTTCTTCAATCTTGATCCTGAGATCCCTTTCTGTTTTCCAACATTGGACAACATAATTCAACTTTCCATTCAGATCTTTGACACCCTGATTCTGAGTATTTTGTTCAAGATTTATCTTTTACTCAAAGATATTTATATGATCCTTGATTTTGGTGTGTTCAGTATCAAAAGCTTCCTTGAAATATTCTTGAAATTGATCTAGCTCTCTCAAATATTCAACGATCTTCTTCGACCAGCTGGTCATTTTCTTGCAAGATTTTCTATGGGCTTCATAGTTGATAAGGAAATTCTTATGTTCAGCCTCAATTTTTATGCACCTATCCATCACCATGCATACAAAGTCTGATTTCCGATTCATGCTATGATAGAGCATCTGGAATCTGAAGTCAATTGTTGGAAAGATTATAATGGTGTCCACTAGCTTTTTCAGGGACTAAATGACAAAATCATGTCCTAGAGCTGATGACTCCGAGTCTGACACTCTGCTAGGTTGTGGTTCTTCCTATAGCTCGACAATCTTCCTCTTAGAGGATCCATCAGCTTGTTTCTTCCTTAGAATTAATTTGGTTGGGGTATCAACAACCAATTGTTTGCCTTTTTAGGATTTTGGAATAGATTCTTTATCTGGAGATTCCTACTCACTCTCAGACAACTGAACAATCCTATCTTCATCAATTTTTTCTTTCTTATCTCCTGCCTCAATATCTCCAAGGAGAATGAATTCATGATTATGAATCTCTTCCTCAGATAATTTGTTCACTTCCTCTTTCGCCTTCTCATCCATTTCAGGAGTTGCAAGTTTCGAAGATCCAGCTTGAGAAGTCCAGATTTAATTTTTTTGGAAAGAACTTTCCTTCTCATGAAATTCTTCTACTTGCTTTATCATATCAGTTGTATCTTCAGTGCTTTTAGATCCTTTTACTTCTTCTACAACATCCTTTTCTTCGACACCCTTCTCTAGTAATTTTTTCGGAGTCATGAACTTCTTCCCTGGTGTCTCAGGTAATGGTTCTCCTAAGAAAGTTTTCAGAATGAGAATTTTCTCTTTCAATGCTTTGGCATCTGCAGGGTATAGGCCAAACTGTGGCTCTCCTTCCTTTAGATTCTTTGTATCCTCCCTCCATTTGGATACTACCTCATCCGGATAGGCTTTCTATTTCTTGGGATTTGGAGGTGCGGATTCGGTTTCTTTGGCTTTAGGGGTTTTCTCTATTTCTTCCACTTCCTTTAGTTCCCTCTTCTTTCCAGCTTCCTTTGATGGTTCAACCTCTTTTGCATTTTTCGGAATGACTTCTGCTTCATCCTCTGGTAGATCATAAAACTCCCCCAACTCCATAGAGAAACCAACTTTCATCCTCTTGAGGGTATCATCACTGATTAGCATTACTTTGAAATTCCTCAGCTTGGAACTGCAAGGGATCTTAAAAGATTCAAGGCACCAAATAATCAACTTGGAGAGTAGGGCATGATACATGATTATCTATGCTCTTAGAGTCCCATTGTTGATATTATCTATTGTAATGAGAATATACTTCATCAGATTTATTTTCCTTAGATTCACCAAAAAATCCAAGATATACATATCACTTTTCTTAAGAGTGTCCTTGTCACCCCTTCTTGGTATGACAAAACTCTGAACCCATAACTCTAGGATCCGATTGTTGGAAGATAAGTGAGAAATTTTTGTGGTCTTGACATCTGTATGTCCAAGAAATTTCATAGCCTTCACTTTTGAAAAACTCTCTTGAACATCTAGTAACTTGTGAGAACAAAATTCTGCCTCTCCTTAATAAGATAACCCTACCAAGCTAGCAGCCATGGTGTAAGAGAGTTTATATATTTTTCCATATCTCTTAGAGGAAAATTTTTCTCTTCCATCTTCCTTAAAGAAACAAGATAACTCATAAAACTCTATGAGGAGATCCGGATACACAAGATCTTAATCCCCTGGATTCAAAATGGATACATTCTACCATCCATTAATCTTGATATTCTTTGAAATAATATAATCAAATTTATTGAAGAAGTTCGGATGCACCAACCTCTCCCTGTATATCTACCACTCCACAATCGGCTTGATAGTAGACATATCTTGAGAAGGAACTTCACCAGACATTCAGAATTGAGTATTTTTGAAAAGTTAGGAACAAGATTTTGTATTGGGGCAGCGCTTCGACACGTAAAATCTTGAGAACCAATGTGGGAAAACTATTGGGGGTCCCCTTTTATAGGTGATGAAGCGACAGTTCGTCTTCCTATTTCAATCCAATGGATGAGAATTTTTCTGATCAGATCTGACGGTTGAAAAGATAACCGAAAGGAAAATTTGGTAGGATCCGATATTTTGAGGTTTCTAAAAAGAAAACATTTGGATTTAAGGAAACTAGAATCTGAGAAATTTTAAAAACAAAATAAAATAACAGCAAGTAAAATGTTATTATGAAAACTCAAGGAAGAATCATACCTTTCGGATTTTCAGGAGAATTATTCGTATTGAGAAAAATTCTTCTTGAAGGACTTTAGATTCGAAAAAAAACTTGAGTACAAAAAATAATTGTGTACACAGATCTTCATTATGAAAATTTTCATTACAAAAATCTTCATTATGAAAATCTCAAGTATGAAGAAAACATTACGAAAATTACAAGTAAGAAAACTTAATTAAGAAAATTTCAAGTAATAAAAATTTTATTACACAAAAAATATGAAAAACTTCATTATAAAAAATTTGAAAACTTCATTACGAATAAAATATGAAAAACTTTATTACGAAAAATATGAAAAAATTCATTACAAAAAATATGAAAAACTTCATTACGAAAAAATATGAAAAACTTCATTAAGAAAAATATGAAAAACTTCATTACGAAAATTATGAAAAACTTCATTACGAAAAATATGAAAAACTTCATTAAGAAAAATATGAGAAACTTCATTATGAAAAATATGAAAAACTTCATTATGAAAAATATGAAAAACTTCATTACAAAAAATATGAAAGACTTTATTATGAAAAATATGAAAAAATTCCTTATAAAAATATGAAAAACTTAATTACGAAAAATATGAAAAACTTCATTATGAAAAATATAAAAAACTTGCAAGAAAATATACTCCCCCTATGAAAAGGAGTTTATTACTGTAAGGAGATTTGTTCAACAGAAAGTTAACAAGGAGGATTAACTTACATTTATCATTCCTAACTTCTGTTTAATGTATTCAAATCTATCGGTGGGTAAAGATTTTGTGAAAATATCAGCAAGTTGATATTGCGTTCCGATAAATTGAAGAATGATATCTCCTTTTTGTGTGTGATCCCTAAGAAAGTGATGCCTAATATCTAGGTGATTTGTACGAGAGTTATGTGTAGGGTTTTGACTAAGGGAAATGACACTTTTATTATCACACAAAATTTTTGTTTTGGTAAAACTCATACCATAGTCTGTGAGTGTGTGTTACATCCACAACATTTGTGCACAACAACTTTTAACTGCTACATATTCATCTTTACCAGTGGAAAGTGCTACTGAGTGTTTCTTCTTTTATGACCAAGAAACTAATGAATCTCCTAAGAAAAGACAAGTTCTGGATGTACTCTTTCTATCCATTCTACATCCACCAAAGTCAGCATCTGAAAAACTTTTTAAAACAAAATCGTTTCAAGAAGTATAAAAGAGTCCTAAATCCATGGTTCCTTTTAAGTAGCAAAAAATTCTTTTCACTGACTTTAAATTAAATTCCTTAGGATTGGATTGATATCTTGCACATAAGCATACTAAAAACATTAATTTTGGATGACTAACTGTTAAATAAAGTAAAATTCTTATCATACCTCTAAAAGATGTTTGATCTACTGGTTTCCTAGCTTCATCAAGATCAAGTGTGTTTGAGGTACCAATGGGAGTACTTATACTCTTAGTGTTGTCATATCCATACTTTTTAAGAAGATATTTAATATAATTATTTTGGGATATATAGATTCCTTCTAGTTTTAGAGAAATTTTAAAAAAAAGGAAAAATGTTAACTCACCCATCATACTCATTTCAAACTTAGATTTCATTAGATCTGCAAAGGAATTGGTTAAAGATTGCTGAGTTGAACCAAATGTAATGCCATCAAAATATATTTGAACAATAATTTTTTTTCTTATATTTGTTTATAAAAAGGTTTGGATCTTCATTTAACTTAACATAGTTATTTTGAATAAAAAATCCTATAAGTCTATCATTCCAAGATCGAGGGTCTTGTTTAAGTCCATACAGAGCTTTGGTAAGTCTAAAAACATGATCAGGATGTTTTGTATTTTCAAATCCAGGAGGTTGTTCAACAAAAACTTCCTCTTGAACATAACCATTAAGGAAATCACATTTCACATCCATTTGAAAAATTTTTAAATTGAAGAATGCTGCAAAGGAAAGTAAAATATGAATAGATTCAAGTCTAGCTACTAGAGAATAAGTTTCTTCATAGTCTATTCCTTCTTGTTGATTATAGAATTTAGCAACTAATCTAGCTTTATTTCTGACAATGGTTCCATTTTTATCACACTTATTTCTGAAGACCCATTTTACTCCAATAACAGAAGTTTCCTTTGGTCTTTCAACCAAGGTCCAGACTATATTCCTTTCGAATTCATTTAGTTCATCTTTCATGGCTTTAATCTAATCATCATCACCTAAAGCTTCATCAGTGCTTTTTAGTTCTAATTTAGAAAGGAATGATAGATGTTCTACTTATTTTCTTAAGGAATTTCTAGTCCTTATATACTGATTCACATCACCAATGATGCTATCACTTGGATGATTATTTAGAAACAACTGATTTGGGTTTTGTAAAACCTTTTCATCAACATAGGGTAGGAAATCTTCTGGGTTAAATGATTCAGAAGTATCTTCATGGAAATTTTCCTTATCAGAAGGATCTTCTAACATTGGTTGATAATCAGTTTTTGAAAACCCATCTATAGATGTAGGTTGAAGTTGTTTAAAAACAGAAGGATCAGTTTCATCAAATTTAACATGTACTGTCTCTTCAAGAGTACAAGTGTTTTTATTGAAAGCAATATATGCCTTAGAATTTGTGGACTAGCCTAATAAAATTCCTTCATCATATTTTGGTGTGAATTTATGTAGATTATATTTAGTATTCAGAATAAATACCTTTCAAACAAAGACCTTAAAGTAGGAAAGTATAGGTTTTCTACCATTCCATAACTCATAAGGAGTTTTATTAAGAAAAGGTCTAATCAAAACATTATTTATAGTATAGCAAGCAATACTTATAGCTTCAACCCAAAAATTTTTGGCTAAAGAATACTCACTCAACATGGTTCTAGTTATCTCTTAAATAATTCTATTTCTTCTTTCAACAACATGATTCTGTAGAGGTGTTCTGGGTGCTGAGAAGTTGTGAGTAATACCTTTTCTACTACAAAAAGTTTCAAAATCAGAATTTTGAAATTATCCTCCATGATCACTATGAATAGATTTCAATAGAATCCATTTCTCATTTTTAACTTAGGCTCTAAAACTTTTTAAATAAGAAAAGTCTTTAGACTTCTTTGCTAGAAAATAGACCCACGTAAATCTAGTGTAATCATCAACCAAGACAAATACATAGTACTTGCCTCCAATGATTCCAGTTTGTGTTAGAACAAAAATATCCATATGCACTAGCTGTAATTCATCAGTAGTTGAGACTTCACTAACTTATTTAAAACTTGATTTATGTTTCTTTCCATATTGAAAAGGGTCCCAAACTTTTGAAGAATCAAATCTAAGCTCCGGTAGATCCTTAACTAATCTTTTCATAGAAAGTTTGCAAAAGTTCCTAAGGTTACAATGTCCTAAACTTCTATGGCATAACCAAGAATGATCTTCCATTGAACTAAGGCAAGGTAAGTCTTGGATCCTAAGGTCTTCTAAGTTTAGTGTGTAAAAATTCTCTTGCCTATGGGCAGAAAGAATAAACTCTTCCTTGGAATTGTGTACTAGGAACTTGTCATTACTAAAATTCACAAGGTAGCCTTCATCACATAATTGGATTATGCTAATGAGGTTGTGCTTAAGACCCTTAAAAAATAAAACATTTGAAATCAATGTTTTTCCAAGAAGAATGATATTACCTATACCAATAATTTCTCCATGAGCATTATCTATGAAAGTTACTTTTCTTCATTTCGTCTTTATAATCTTTTCAAAATAGTTTTTGTTACCAGTCATATTCCAGGAACATGCACTATACATGTACCACGTATTTCTGTTGGAACTCTCTCTACATTCTTAAAAAAAAAGAGTTAGACTTTTTGAATCTAAACTTTCTTGGATCCAGAAATTTCAGAATGCAAAATTTTAGGCACCCACATGTTCTTAGAAAAATAGGCTTTATGAAATCCTAAAGATAGGGTTTTGTTTAGAGAACAATTCTTTGCCCAATGTCCACGACACTGAAACTTAGTATAGAATGGAACACTTTCAGGAACAAAGTCATTGTCACTAAAAATTGGTTTAGAACTAGTATAACCAAAACTGGAACTATTCCTTAGAGGTTAGATTTGAGAATAAAATTTATCATAATTTTCCTTACCTATGGTAAAGTTTGATAAACACTTCCTCAAGGAAAAGATTTCGGATTTCAATTTGATAATCAAGTTCTTGTCTTCAAAAACATTTGATTTTGAACTAGATCTAGGCTCAAAAACACTTTTCTTAGAAATTACGGTTTCTAGATCTTTAGAAAGTTTATTATTCTCAGAATTTACTTCCTCAAGATTTTTTGAAATACTTTCAAAATCAACATTTTTCTTATCAAGATATTTAGAAAGATCTGATATTTCCTTAGTAAGAATAGTATTCCTAGAATTTTCCTTATCAATTTGTTTCATGAGTTTTGAGTTCTCAATCTCAAGGAGTTTGGAAAACCTAGAAACTTCTTCATAGGAAGGTAAAGTATTATCTTCATCAGAAGAAGATTATTCATCAGAAGAATTATAATATTTATCATTACTATAATTTTCATTTAAAGAAACATTGGTCAATTATTCAGTATTGTGTACCTTATCCATTAAACAATGATTGTTAATAGGTAGTCTGGATATTAGACCAAGATTCTTCTGTCCAGAAGATTCATAATCTGAAGAGTCTCTACCACTAGCACTCTAGGTGTCATTATCTTTCAAGACATTCTTTGCTTTAGCCTTGTAATACTTCATCTTGTTTCTCTCTGAATTCCTTTCCTTTCTTTCTTTTCTCTTATGCATAAGACAATTGGGTCTTATATGTCTAACTCTCTTGCATTCATAACATGTAACTTCAGAATCTTTCTTATCTTTCCTTTCTTTCTTCTTGTATTTGGATTGAAAGTTCCTCTATCCAGATATCTGGTTCATCCTTCTAGCAAGATTTTCTAATTCGTTCTCTAAGGATTCACTTCCACTAGATTCGGATTGAATAAAAAATTTCTTATATTTGGATCTAGTAACTCTCTCAGGAGTCTTATCTTTCATATTATTAGAAGTTTTAGTAAAATCAACACTTCCATTTCCATTATTCTTCTTTGTGTTGTCAGCATCTCTCTTCATTCTAGTCTCATGCTGAATAAGAGTTCCAAATAGTTCATCTAAGAAAATCTGAGTAACCTTTCTGTTCTCATCAATAGAAGTCCTCTTGGATTCCCACTCATTGGGCATGATTTCTATGATCTTATCAACAAGGGATTCATTATATAATCCTTTCTCACCCATGGATTGTAAACTATTCACAATAATCATGAATCTTTGTTGCACCTTACATATGGGTTCTCCATAAGGAAAGTAAAAACCATGATATTCAGCTCTGAGAATGTCTCTTTTATTTTCAATTACTTTGGAAGTTCCAAAGTGAGTAACTTCATGTTTCTTATGTATACAATTTTCTGATTCACAAGATGAAATTTGTATATATATGTTTCTAGTCATGGAACAAAGCAAAGTATTGCATACCTTATAATTCAGTTGATATTCATGATTTTCTTGATTGGTAAAGGTACTAACTTCCTTGTCAGGGATTTTATATCCTCTAGTAAGAATAAAAAAATTATCAACTCCAGTATTGATAATGAAAGTCTTCATACAATCTGTCCAATATTCATAGTCATTTCCATCAAAGATAGGTGGTCCAGTTGGATTGAGATTGTCTATGGAACCGACATTGATTCTTGCCATCTTTAAGAAATATCTTTCCACAAAAACTTGTTAATAGAAAAAGTTCATAAACAAGGAGAATATTCCTAATCAAGGAAAATATAGAACAATAGTATCTCTAAGAAAAAATGAATCTGAACTATAGGAGTCTGAAAAACTGATTCTGGAAAATAAGAAGAAGAAGAATTCTCTTCTGAATCTAATCGTGAGATTAATTCAGAGGTCACCTCCTCTGATACCAATTTTTGGACCGAATATGTAAAAATGAGATGCTCAAATAAAAGAGGGGGTGAATTGTATACTTTTAAAAATTCATTTGGAAATTTTAAAGAAGGTTATGTTTAACAAGGTTAAACAAGGTAATTCACAAAACCTTTAGGATCTAATAACTTGATTTATTCTGGAAAAGTGATTCCAGAAATGAAACTTAACAAAAGTTTATAACAACTATGATTCTAACTTAAAGTGTATAGAATCTTATATAATCAGAGTATAAGTATAAGGAAGTATAAGATAGTTTTAATTTCTTCAACAATACAAATGCAGTGGAAAACTTGTAACAAAGCAAGTAACAAGTAGTAAGTCTTTTAACCCAAAGAGAAGGGAATCCAATAACCTTGGATAAAGGTCTGTTGATTTACACTTTCAAGAAAGTCTGTCTTACCCATACCAGGGTAAGCCCTCGATACGAAGATCGAAGTCTGTCTTGCTATCCCTGAAAGCCCTCAACTTCAAGGTAGTCGGAACCTCTGTCTTCCTCAGCAAGGAAGCCCTCAACTTCAAGGTAGTCAGAACCTCTGTCTTCCTATCCACGGAAGCCCTCGATTGTACACAGTAACAATCAGAGTCACACAAATAAAATCCGAGCAAGTAGTTAAGTACGCACTAAGAAATAAATCCTCTCTCTCTATAAATCACTTCAGCAGCATGTAATATCTAGATTGATCAACTTGTTCATAAAAGTTATGAGCTATTTCAAATGAGCTCCAATTTATAGGCACAACTTTAATGGTCAAATCCCTCCTCCAACAGTCATATTTTTCCTTGAATTTTGGAGGGACCTATATACGTGTCACTCAAATAAAGGATAGTTAGTAACTGAATGCACGAAATCATTTTATAACAAAATTGGTGTAAGAAAAAATATGGTTACATAACTAAATTCAATATTTAGAGTGTAAGAAAATAAAAGTTCTGAGTCTAACCAAAATTTAATTCAGATTCTATAGTACAAGGATATTTGGATTCTGTTTTCTAGGAACTCAGAACATGAACTTGCAAAGTTCAGAGTCAGAGTTCATGAGAATTCTGAGTCAGAAATCATAAGCGTTCGGAGTTTGAATTCAGAGAACTCGGAGTCAGAACTCAGAGAAGTTCATAACCAGAATTTGTAATCAGAATTCGGAGTCAGAACTCAGAAGAGTTCGTATCGAGAATTTGTAATCAGAATTCAGAGTCATAACTCAGAAGAGTTCATATCCAGAATTCATAATTAGAATTCGGAGTCAGAACTCAGAAGAGTTCGTATCTAGAATTCGTAATCAGAATTAAGATTTAGAAATCAAAAGATTTCGTATCCAGAATTCATAATCAGAATTCGGAGTCAGAACTCAGAAGAGTTCGTATCTAGAATTTGTAATCAGAATTCGGAGTTAGAACTGAGAAGAGTTCGTATCCAGAATTCTAAGAATTTGGATCCTAAAATAGAATGCTTCATATCTAGGT
The DNA here is from genome assembly GCA_963277665.1 of Viscum album. NCBI lineage: Eukaryota > Viridiplantae > Streptophyta > Magnoliopsida > Santalales > Viscaceae > Viscum > Viscum album. The sequence goes on from OY728160.1 coordinate 451,260,477, forward strand.
AATTGTAGGATTCCGAGGTTTTGGTTTCATACCAAATTTTATACTTATAAAAATTATGATATGAACAGTGAAAAACATGATAAAGATAAATTTTATTGGGGAAGAAAATTTTCCTTAAAGAAGTAAAACAAGGGGTAAAAAGGAATTTGCCTTGAGATAAGCTGTTTTTGATTTTCAAAACAAGAAGGAATGTTAAAGTTATAAGGAAACCTTATTGACTTAACAATCTCCCCCAAGTATGAAGGATTGGAAAATTTATAAGGAAAACCTTATAGACACAACATAATGTTTCCCATATAAAACCAGGGGGGTGAACGTTATTTGGGGTGATTCCCTTGGCCTTTATTTTTTCCGACCCCTATAATACAGGTTTCCCTTTCCCTGTTTGGCCCTTCAAGGGCCCCTTTTATGAATAAAAATTATAATGTTGGATGGTGAATATATACTTGAGGATTTTGTGATCCCTATATATTTCACACTTCTCCCCAAAGAGGAAATGTTGCCAAATTTTCAAAGAGAAGATCACTACAGCCAAATCCAAATCATGTGTTGGATCGTTATGCTCATGAAATTTCAATTGCCTTTAATAATAAGAAATGAATTTGTCATTTTGCATCAACACACAACCCATTCCCTTCTTTGAAATATCACTAAATACCATGAAAAGTTCTCCACTTTTGGGCAGTGTGAGCACGAGCACATCAATAAGCCTCCTTTTTAACTCCATAAAGCTTCCTTCAAATTCATCATTCCAAGAAATCTTGAATCCCATATAAGTTATCTTAGTAAGTGGATTTGACAATCATGAGAAATTTCTCACAAATCAGTGATAATATCTAACTAACCCATGAAATATATGTGTATCCATCATAGATGTTGTCATCGACCATCCCTCAATTGCATTTTTCTTAGAGGGATCCACATATATCACATTTCTTGTGATGATATGACCTAAGAATGAGACTTATTTAACCAAAACTCACACTTTATATACTTTTCATAGAGATACTCCTTTTTCAAGGTCTCTAGTACAGTGCACAGATCCTCCTCATGATCCTCCTTAATTTTGGAGTATATTAGAATATCGTCTATAAAGACTACCACAAATTTGTCGAGGTAATTTTTAAAGACCCTATTCCTAAATTACATGAATATTGCTGGAGAATTAGTGAGTCCTAAAGGAATTACTATAAATTCATAGTGCCCGTACCATGTATGAAAAAGAAGTCTTGGGGATATCCTACTTATTTACCCTTATTTGGTAATATATCGACCGGAGATCCACCTTGGAGAAGTATTGTGCTCCATGTAGCTGATTAAATAGGTCATCCATTCATGTCAAAGGATACTTGTTCTTTATCATGATTTTGTTGAGCTCACGATAATCAATTCAAAGGCACATTTACCCATCCTTCTTCTTGACAAATATCACTGGTGCATCCCATGGTGAAGCACATGGGTGTATAAACCATTTATCCAAATTATCCTGTAGTTGTTTATTTATCTCCTTAACTTCCAAAAAATCCATTCTATATGGAGTATTGGATATTATCAATTCCCCAGCTATAAGATCAACCAAGAATTCAACATATCTTATAGGAGGAAGACCAATAAATTCCTCAGGAAACACATCAATGAATTCCCTCACAATAGGCATGTCTTCGAGGACGGTTCCTTCCTTAGACTCAATAATTTGAGAAAGATACATCTGATCATAAGGAATTAATATCCATTTCTGAGATAATGGTTCTAAATAAGATTAATCATCCTCCTTTCACTTGTATAGAATTGGGGGTCGACCAACCATATGGAGAGAGATTTCCCTCTCACGGTAATTTATTTTGGATCTATATATGGAAATCCCATAAATGCTAATAATTTCATCAACTTCCACCAGTGGGAGTATGGAAAGGTTCTATGGGATGTTTAATCCACAAATTGGGATAGGGGATGATTTATATTCATTGGATGGAATAGTTTCCACATTTTCCGTTCTCATTAACATCTCTACTTCCATTACTTGTGGTGGTGTTTTGATTTTTCTACTAATCATTAGAGATATAAAATAATGCGTATAAAGAGAATCAAAAAGTAATTTCACTATCCTTGAATGAATAACTAGCATACCTATCACCACTTAGTTGTTAGGATTAAATTCAATAGTAGTGATGGAAAAAAGATCTCCCTTGCTACCTTGGAGGTTGTTGGTTTCCTCAGAAAACCCTTGTTTTAGGGCACTGGTTCGCAAAGTTCCTTGGTTATTTGCAGTTATATCAATAAAAAATTAATTGAGGATCGAACAGAGCATTCCTTTCCTCTGGCTCAATAGCAGGTTTTTCTTGTCGGTAATCATTGGCCAGATTCCCTTCTCTCCCACACTTAAGCATTTCCTCACCCCCTTCAGGCAATTTCCGGGGTGCTTCTTTCCACACCTTTGGCAAGTGGGGTGCTATAATTTCTTATCACCATTAGATTTATCCACTGGACCACCATAATTAATGTAAAATCTCCTCTTCTTATCCCCATGATACCTATGAGATTCACCGATAACCATTTCAACTTTGAGGGCACATAGAATAATTTCCTCATAGCTTTCAAAGTCACGAATCACCAGGGATTTCCCTATGCTAGGTTTTATCACACCAAAGAAGCATTCAGCCTTTCATTTGAGGGTAACAAAAAATCTGGAGGCATATCGTGCAAGCCTTGTGAAGTTTTCCTCATATACTCTAATGGATTTTTCAACTTTTTTCTTTAGGGAAAGGAAGTACCTTTCCATCTTAAATAAGAGGGTGTGAGAAAATTTTTTATCGTAAAACAATTTTCAGAAATCCTTCCATTCCAATGCCTCAATATCTTCCTCATGATTAATATTTTTGATCAATGTACACTATTGATCAACTTATACCTCCATACGATAAGTAGATAGAAGACTCTTATCTTGTTAGAAACATTGGATTTGATCCATTGTTCGACGATTAAGAGATCAGATGATCCATTGAAAGTAGGAGGAATTTGTCTCATGAAGCTCTCTATTGTGACTTGTTCTTTCTTGGGGGGGGGGGGGTGGAAATTTCTATTGAACCATGTTTATATTCAAAACATGAGTTAACTGAGAGAGTATCATGACAAAGTTTGCAATTCCTTCCCCCATTCAATTGGGAATCTTATTAGAACAGTCATCACATTGATCTTCGTATCGGTTGTTAGTCTGAGTCCTCCTATTACCGGCCACTGGATATAATAAAAGGAAAATTAAGGGTAATTATTTTAAAATATTAAACACATAAAGGGTAATCCAATGACAAAAAAGGATAACTTATAAATTACATTTATTTCCCTTATGAATTTATAGTCTTTAATCTAAGTTATCCATGACCTATTTCCTGATGTATATTCATATGTGATTTTTTTCTCCATTAATAATTGTGCATACTATGTTTATTAATTTAAAAAATCATATCTATTAGGAGTATCAAACCAAGAGTGCATCAAGGCCCATTTTCATGCACCAGTTCCCATTTGAGTCTAGCTCAAACTGGTGTTTTCGGGTTTTACCTCTAGATACATCTGTGCCAAATTCACCTCTACTTATTCGTATCCAGACAAGGATGTATTTTCTTAATAAAACCCTAAATCTATAATCACAAAAATTTATCATTTATTTTCTTATACTAAGTCTTATCCCTAAGGGTTTAACTATATTTTTATAACCCTAATCCCAAAAATAACTAAACCTATCCTTTGATACCAACTATAACAACCCTACACTTTATTTCATATTTAGACATGATTTATTACATAAAATTTCACTTAATACAACCCATAAGATCAATAGGTATAGTGTATTTTGGGATTTGGAACATTACATAATAAATTAAGATATAAAATATAACATATTTATTGAAAAAAAATTTACATGACCACAACATTCCTTCTTACTTAGCTTTTCATGAGATAACCTGAAGACATACATAAGAAAAGGGTGAGATATAAAGCCCAATATGGGATTAAACAAGGCATAACATGAATAATACCATACATGTTAGGCAATAGGTGTATCATCGGAGCACAAGAGAAACATTAACATAAAGGCATGATATAACATGATTATTATAACATGGAAATGTGGCAACAACTTAAAACACTACATCATTAACATAAAAGAATCAGGTAAAACCTTATTCCAACATGGTGGAAAAATTACCTAAAAGGAATTAGGTAAACCCCTATCCCAAAATGACATATCATGATACTAAAAATTACCCAATGAATTGGAGTGCTATCAAGGAACACCCTTAATAATCATTTCAATCTCATGCTTAAGTGTGCCACGTAGATCATATAACAAGGATTCATTCAAAATAATCATTTATTCCATGATAATGGAATGTGGAATAAATAAATGAAATTATATAATAAATAATTATATATGCATAAAGGTGAACACCCTTGATAGAGATATGATCATGGTATTCACTACATGATGATTTTGGCATGGAAAATCACGATGCAATTTCTGCAGCCTAACGACGTGACATAAAAATTCATAAAAATGGTTAGTGAGAGAGAAAGGGGTATCCAATAATATATATATGAAATGGAAAGTACGGGGGTCATATAAATTCATTTCCCAACATAAGGAATTAGGAAATATAAGGTTTAACATAATAAATAAAATTGAAGAAAGAGGATAAATGAAATAACTCTTACGAAATTTCGGCATGGTAAAGGGTGCACATGGGAGAGATTAATGAGATAGAAATAGGTCTCCCATATTAAATAAATAATAAGGGAATTATGAAGGAGGTTAAAAAACATAACCCATCATTTTTAATTGAAAATAAAAGGGTGTAACAATATAATGAAACTTGGATAAAAATGAGAAATGAAGGAAACCCTTACCTTGAGTGTGTGACTTTAAAAGCTTGAAGAGGGGATTATTGAGAGCTTGGGGAACCTTGGGGGGATTATAGGGAGTGAATGATAGATTAGAGACTTTATTAAATAATTTTTAGTGAATATAAGTGAGATCTTGGGTGGGTTTATATAGGAAATGAGAGGAAAATTATTTAATATTTCAGAAGCATTGGTTTTGGAATCTATATAATTAAATATTCAAAACCAAAAACCTTATAATTGTTTTCCCATTGTTTTTGCCAAATATTAGTGGAAAAAATTATTTTATAAGTAAAATAGATGAACATATTAAAATATTAGCCTTGTTTATGTGGAGGTGAGTCACATTATTAAATTAATGAATTTAAAATAATAAAATATATTATACATTTTGGAGGATTCACCAAGGCTTTATAAAATAAGTAAAACAAATCTAAAATCACATTATTTTAATTAGACGACGTATATTGGGATTATAATACCCATTATAATATTTATTACATCATTTTGAGGTCATTATGATGTTATAAACCATATATTTTATTTATACAGTATTTAATTTTTACCAATAAATTCAACTCTCTCAAAAAATTATGAAAAATTAACTGTTGGATAATTTAGACATTCTGATTCCCAAAATAATATTCATTTTATATAAATAAGTTTCTAATTTTTTTGAATTTTCACTTTAAAAATGAAAATTGATATTTATTGAAAATTCACAGGTTTTGAAAAAAATAGTTTTCAAACCTTAATAAAAATTACATTTGACTTTATAAAAATTATATAATCATTTATTATTAATAAAATTAATTTGATAATAATATTTTATTAAAATGTTATTTATTTTAGAAATTCATCAATTCTTTAAAATAAGTTCTTTAATTAAAAAAAATAAACTTTCTATTTTATCGTATAAAAATATAACTCTTATCAAAAAAAATTCCTAATCATTTATAGATAAGGAATTGATATAATCATCATTTATAAGATTTTATTTATATTATTATTAATAAAACCATATTTTAATATAATAATGTATATATTTCTAAAAATCTACATTTTTACCTGAAGAATCAATTTATCAAATTCATCATTTTTTAACAAATAATATTCTCATAAAGGAATTGATGGAATAAGACTTTTATTTATAAAAATGGATTATACAATAAGTAACTAATACCTTGCTAAATAACCCCTCATAATCCCCCCCCCACATAAGACCTAAGAGTAAGGTGCATGATAGTGATAGACTCTTGGGGCAGCATAGATAACATTTCCTGGGTGGTAATCTCTATTAACTCGAACTTATCCCCTAGGCGATTCCATTCAAGCTTAACCTGTTGAATATTATCTTGGGATTGGTTAAGAGTGAATCCCAGTGACGCTACATATTTTTTGAGCTCTGACAGATGAGCTTCGTAAGGCCTCAGTCTATTGGATGAGGCCATCCTCTCCTTTATCTGTGTTGAAAGGATTTTTTTAAAAACCTTATATTTATATCATTTGTATGATCACTGTTCAATTAATATATTATCAATGGTAATGATACTTAACGATCATTTAAACCCAATAATAAAAAAAAAATAGTGCATGTGTTTTCTATATCCATAATACATTAAAAGAAATGTAATTCAATTCATAAATGATCGGGTTGTTACAATATATGATTTATCACTTTAAAAGAAAAGGATTTAGAATAATATTGGTTTCTTATTTTGAAAATTTTAATCAAATTCTAAAATTTTGAAATGAATTTAACCAACCTCATATTTCATCTAATTATTTTTATGAACTTATCTTTTTCTCCTTGGTGAAAATACACACATAACTTAGTATCTAGATACAATTATACATAACTTGATGGATGAGTGAGTTCTATAATTAATGAAGAAGTATAATTAAAATCATCCTATAGTTTAAACATACAAAACTCAACTAGGGTTAAGATTTCATTCTCAGACTATTTGATTTCAAATCTTATCAGTTTAAATTCAACTACAAATTTCAAATTAAATTAAAATTTATGAAAATTATTCATTAAATGAAAAAAGGGTTTTCTAGAGAGAAATTAAAAGACATCACCTAATTGAATTCATTGAGAAATTAAGATGATTAACCATATCTAAATAAGAAAAAAAATATTCACTCTTAAAAAAAACTTTAACTACTAAATATACAAACTAAAGCTAAAAAATAGTCAATTTTTAATTTTTTTTGGCTTACTTGAAGTGTACTTCTAGAAATAAATTTTTTCACAAAATGAAACCCCTATCCCACAGTTAAAACCAAACATTTTCCCCAATATTGAACTTCAAGGTGGGAGAACAATGAAAACAATTTAATTTCAAAATAGTTTTGCAAATCAACAATTCAAAAACATGTACCATGGTCACAATCAAGTTTGAAAAGCATTATGGACATAGAAAACCAATAGAAAAATAAAAATCATGAAAAAAGTTTCACAACTATATATTATTTCAAATTTATAGTTAACATACAATATTTTTAAATTTATAGTTCAAAAATATTTCTCATTATGAATAAAAACAAGCATGAAATGGAATTATTTTTTCAAAAAAGGTGACAAAATATTAGTAGTAACTAGTAGAGTTTCTCTATTGAATTTAGTAAAAAAACCAAAAAATAGTTTTCAATTACTTTATTAGAAAGATAATGTTTTTATATATTAAGAAAGATAAAAATAGGTGAAAAATTAAACAGAAACCCCTCTAAGGGAATCTTTACCCTTTTGAGTCCACTAAAAAAATACTTCCCCTATTTTCCCATTGATAATATTCCGTAGTTTTATAATTCTATATATTACAAAAATGAACAGATGAATATTATATTCCAATAATTTTAACCCAAAAGAAAATGAAACCAGATTTTATGTTATAGGGAAGTTGATTCAAAGTTTCTCCAATGTTCACTTATCATTTCCTTGAAAAACAACAATGTGTTGATCCAAAAAATCCTTAATTGTTCTCTTAGAGTGAAATATAGAGTTGGTTATATTTATTCTTGAATTACAGGGGGACAAAAATTAAGGTACCCAATTATTCGAAATGACGAAAGAGATTCCAAATCATTACAATGATCGTAAAAATGAAATTTTTCCATTAAATCATTAGTGATTCAATAGGTAGAATACAACCATAGGTTTATTTATATTAGAGTAAAAATATGGGGATATAATAACCATGGTTTAACTTCCCTGAATCACTGAATGTAAATCCTTAAGATATATTTAAATAATGATCAAGTTTCAAGCACATAAAAAACAACCAAACCCTTTGGACACCCTTCGAAGAAATGTTTGATTCTTTGACCATTAACTAGAAATGGATTATTTTCTTTTCTTACTAATTCAATATCCCCAATAACCAATACTTTATGGATGGTGAAATTTCAAGAGCACTTAGACATAAGTTTTCTAATAAAAAATATAAGTATTTAATTAAAAAGTAAAACCTTATAACTAGTATTAAAATATATATTTTTCTATTATTTAATCATGGAAAAATATACTTATTTATCTATAAATTCATTCATTTTCATATGATTCTATTTTTATAATATCCAACCCACTAAAATCCAAAAATATCCTCTCACTGGTAATCTTAAAATCATAGTTCAAAACCTTCACTTCCTAAAAGGATTTGTGCTGTAATTCCCCTAGTAGGTGACATGATTTCCCAAAGAGAGGCTTATACAGAGATATTTCTATGAGAGTCTTAAATGTAGTTCTATAAGACCTTAGGGATTCATCAAGCTTCCAAGGCTAGAATTTCCTAGAGATCCAAATAGTTTATTCTAAAATCTTATTCAACTATCTATTTAAAATATCTTCCTATCCACTATATTTTGGGTTAAAAGTGTTTCTTGTTTTATATACACAACCATAATTTTCTATTAAAAAAATTATTTTAAAGGTCTTAAAGTCAGTTCCATTACAAGTGATGAAATACTTTGACACTATATCTTGAGAAGAAATTTTTATTAATGAATTTAACAACAATATTATCTTGATTATTCATAAGTACTATATACTCAACCCATTTGGAAACATATTTAATACCTACTAATATGTACTCATTCCCATAAGAAGATGAAAGTGGTCCAATAAAATACAAGTACCAAACATCAAAGATATTTTCTTTCAAAATCCCTTTATGAGTCAGATCTTTCCTTCTTTCAACAATACCCATCCTTTTTCACTTATCATAGCCTACCACTAAAATTATTGCATCCTTGAATAGATTTGTCCATTATAATATTTCTTTTAAAACCTTTTGAGATATCCTATCTCCCCCATGGTGTCTTCCCCATTAAAAAGAGTGAAAACTATCTAAAATGGTAACCACCTCTTCCCCAAACACACATTACCTTAATATTCCATTAGCACACCTCCTAAAAAATAATGGGTTATTATATAAGTAGTAATTTATATTAGAAATGAATTTATTATTTTTTTTATTAATATCACTATGGAAGATTCTTGAGGCTAAGAAATTAAAAAATCCATGAACCAAATAGTCTATGATAGTTTTTCATCTGAGAATGAAGAGTTAATCTTTATTGGATCACTAATTGGAGTACTAGAAAACATATATAGATGATCTTAAACTATATTTAAAACACCTTTATTATCCTTAATATCTAAATCAAACTCTCATATCAAGAGGATCCATAAAATGAGTATATGTCTATCCTCTTTCCTAGAAAAAAGTTTGTTAGGTCTGAATGATTAGTTAAAACCATGGCCTTAGACCTAATCAATTATTTCAAAAACTTTTCTAGAGTAAAAAAAGTTAATAAATCCTTATTAATTGTAGTGTAGTTATTTTTGGTATCATTTATCTGTCTATAAGCATAATACACCACATGAAACCTTTTTTATTTTATTTTCATCTAAACTAACCTAATAACCATGTCAGTAGAATCACACATAATTTTAAATAAAATTTCCAATTAGGGGTAGTGATGATGGGTGGAGAGTTCGGTTATTTCTTGATAAGGTTTAATGATTCTAGAAACTTCTTATTTAAGGAAAAGGGTGTGTCCTTGACCAAAAAATAACATATGGGCCTCATGATGTTTGAAAATTATTTGATGAAACTGTGGTAGAAACTAACATACCATTGTAAATATCTAATAACTTAAAAAATTTTAAGAGGGGATAAGTTTTGAACGACCTATACCTTGGTAGTGTAAACTTCTATTCTCACCCCAGAAACATTGTGACTAAGAAAAATCCACTTATGTTGTTCCCAATGTGTTTGGTTGATTTTTTTTCAACGTGTCAATATGTGCTTGGTGAAGGAAGTGTTTATGTTTGGAGTATTTTTTTTGGAAATAATAGATTTCATGCATGATAAATAAATCTATCATTTTATTATGATAAATATTTCATTGATATTCAAGTAAAATACAAGTGTTTATGTTATATATAACATTGTGAAAACCATTTAGTAGAAGTCAAAAGGCCATATAAGTGATTGAGGAAGGACTAATATAATTTCTAGATGGATTAATTATCTATTTAAAGGTAGCATTAAGTTTTTTAAATCCTCATAAATTTAAATTATGATTTATATTACCTTCATATAGGTAGTTTGAGAAATGCATTACCTACATAAGGGTAGTTTTGGAATTGCGTATAGGTAATGAATAAATTTAGTTTTGTAAATTAATTTTGTGAAATAAATTAACTTCATAAGGGTAGTTCCAAAACTACATATATGCATTGTATAAATTCAGGTGCCATTTAAAGGTATCACAATAGCTTTGTAAAGGTAAAGAATGAATCTCATACGGTACATAAATGTGAAGTCAAACTATGTAAAGGTCCTTTATGAGATAAAATGGAAATATAAAGGTAAACCCATTGATTAATAAAGTCCATATAATGATTTCACTATCTATATAAGTGTGATCCAAAGTCACATAAAGGTAAATTAAGATACTAGTGAGATACATAAAAGCACTTCACATGGAAACTAATCCATGTAAAGGTCAGAACCAAGTATCATTAAATAAATCTATCATTGATACTACCAATATAAAGGTCATTAATGATATGAAAGGGTAGTTTATTAGGACAATAAAAATTATATACTCTGATAAAATGGATAAAAATGAAGTCATGACCATGATATATATATCTGACAATGATAAACCTCCATGGTAAGTTGATTGATCATAAGAAGGGTGGTCAAACAAGAGAACCCCCATGATAGGAAGATTTAGCATGGAAGATATGGTAGGAAAACTGACTATATGAAGTGAGATGGATTGGCCATGAGTTTTCCTGATTGGATAATAGACCACATGATGATATATCGATAGTGGATAAGATGATTTCATGCATATGATTATGAAACAAAGGTTATGTGACTCACTAAAGAGAATGCGATTTTATATACAATAGAAAAATCATGAATGAATTATATTTTGATGATTCTAGGTATGATTTTCTCATATGAAAATAAATATCATGATATTTTTTATGATAAAGGAAGGTTTATGAAGAAAGGAGGAAGCCATAACCATAAGTATGCATGAATGTTAATTAAATGTGTTTATATTTGTTAGAGAAAAGAAGAATATGACAACTTCTATTAAGAACGAATAATACAATGATTTTGTGAGAATCCTATAGGTGTTTTGGTCATTTTTATGATTCATACTTCATGAATACATGGAGTATGATTCGAATGGAATGATATCTATTGAGAAGATGAAGCTATGGTAATTAAGATACCATGTAAAAGAATTAGTACAATTTTTTAAGAGATTTAAATATTTAATAAAATAATGTGTATTTAGATTATTTTTTAAGAGATATTTATTAAATATAATATCTATTTAAAAATATTTAAGTGTTTAGATGATTTTAAAAAAATTGAGAATTGATTACTAGAGAAAATAAGGATATTCTACCATGAATTATAGAATATTAAATTATGAAATTATATCCTTTAATAAATAGGAATAATATTTATCATATTACTGTGAATATTAATATTACCTACTAGTGAGATTGATGGAACTTCCATATTTCTAGTTTAAAAGATATCATTTGAGAGTTATTTTTCTATGAGTATAAATAGGTGAAGAAAGTATCAAAGAAGATAGTGATTGATTTTTTTTAATAATTTATAAATATTTTGATAGTAAAATAACATTAATTATCTAAGAGATATAAAAGTTTAAATCTAATAGATTATTCACTGGAGAAGAAGTACCATTTCCTGAGTCTTCAGAAGGATGATGACCCAGATCATTCAAGATCTGAGTGAGTTTTGATACCAAAAATTCCAATCATTATTGGTTATTGATGATTTCCATGAAGTTTTTACATGTATATACATACTTATCCATCTAATCATGGAGAAGGACTTTCATTAATAGGTACATCACTTTATTTTAGGGATAATTATTATTGAAGAAGTGAAGTAATTTCTAGTGGAATCTGGAAACTGTGGGAACATAATGGATTCTGTGACGGGAGGAAATTATTTAATATAATATAGTAGACTTTATTTTTATATGATAATATAATCCTTGGATATAAAAAATTGTTTAATATAGTATATAATCCATAATTTGGGGTAATATTAACATGTAATGGAGTGGGACTTTAATACAAACGTTGTATATACTGTGTGTTAATCTCTTTTATGTTTATTACTACACATGACGTGAGGTTGTGAGAAATAATTGAGTTGATCAAGAATTTAAATTGGTTCAAGATATTGAATTTAAAAAGGGAATATTTTTTTTAAAAAGATAACTGATTCACCCAATAAGATTGGTTCATCCAACTTGGGGTTAAACAAGTGGCATCAAAGTGAGGTTTTGATCCTTAGACATGTAATTATCTAAAAACGTTTTTTTAAATATAGAATATCAATTCCATGAATATACAAGTAGTACCTATATTTTATAGAATAAATTATCATATTTATAGGAATAAGACACTTCCCTACCTCCTTTCACTCAAACAAGAAGTTAGAGATGCTACTAAAATAGGATTTCCATAAATTTTTGAAGGTGATCCCATGACTCGTGTTGAAAAGAGAAATATAGAGATGGATGAAAATAGCAAAACTTTATCTTAATGTCTCTATAAAAGATGGTATATATAATGTAATAGGTCTTTGATTTACTATAGAATTTTTTTAAAAATTGAGAAGTGGCTATGAGGGAAATATCAGGGTTAGGGAAACCAAACTACAAGTTTATAGGGGTAGGATTGAAGATATAAAAATTGTTTATCATGACTATATAGATGATCAATTCATCAGGTTAAATTAAATAGTTATCAATATCCTAGTATTTGTTTAAAATCTATAGGATTCAACCATATTTAAGAATCTTATGAGAAATTTTCCTAATAGATTTAATTCCAAGGTTTTGGTTTTAGAGGATAATGAAGATAAAACATAGATGGACATCACAACATCCTCATAGCCTATTAAATGATTAATTATCCAATATTGAAAAATAAATTCAAAGATTAAATGTCCTTTGATATATAAAACTTAGACTTAAACACATTAATTACTTATTTTGTGTATACATTTCCAATAAATACATGCTAAGAATATAGAGTTCTAGTTTCTTTAGAATATTTGTCATACGAATACATAATCTTAAACATAATAACATCATCTCTATTTAAAACTCCCCATACTGATCATAACCCAATATATCTTCTAAAACTATATAAGATATCCCAAAGAAAATACATAAGGAAAATGGTGAGATAGAGATTATAACAACCTTGTTCTTTTTATTACATTCATACTTGAATTAATGACATAAAATTACACTTAATAAAAAATGAAAGATCTAGAAGTATAGTGTATTTGTAAATTAGGAATGTTACATAATAACTTAGTACATGAAATAAAACATCATTATTAAAAACTTTCGTTACATGACCACAACATTCATTCGTACTTAACATTGCATGGGATAACCTGAGGACATAAATAAAAAAGGGGTGAGCTATAAATCCCAATAAGGGAATAAACATGGAATAAAACTTGGAAGACAACACATGTTAAAAAATAGGAATATCAATGGAGCATAAAATAAACCTGAACATAAAGACATGATATATCATGATAATCAAAACATGGAAATGTGGCAACAACTTAAAATATTTCATCATAGGTCAAGGCTAAACTGCCAAGACATAATAGTGGAAAAATTACCGTAAAGGAATCAGGTAAACCCCTATCCCAACATGATGTATCATGATACTAAACATTACCCAATGAATTGGAGTGATATATAATTCCAGGCTCACCCGTCAGTTTCATTTCATTCTCATGCTTAACTGTGCCATATAGATCATAAAACATGGATTCATTCATAATTATAATTTATTAATAGATCAAGGGGTGTGGAATATATATATTTAAGCCCTTAATAAAAGTTATATGTGCATAAAAGTTAAAAAAATTGATAGGGAATGAGTATGGTATTCACTACACAATTGTTTTGGAATGGAAATTTACGGTGCGATTTCAGCAGCCTAATAGCGTGACACAAAAAAATTCATAAAAAGGGTTGATGAGAGAGAAAGAGTTTTCTAATCATATATACATGAAGTGTAAATTAATAGGGTTATAGAAATACATGTACAAATATAAGTAATTTTTAAATATAAGGAATAACATAATAAATAAACTCGAAGAAAAAGGAGAAATAGAATAACTCTTATGAAATTTTGGCATGTTAATGGGTGTAAATGAGAGAGATTAATGAGATATGAAGGGGTATATAATCATTAAAAAATAATAAGGGATGTATGGGGGAGGTTTTAAAACATATCCCATAATTTTTAAATGAAAATATAAGGGTGTAAAATTATAAGGAAACTTAGAAAAAAAATGAGAATAGAAGGAACCCTTACTTGAGTGTGTGACTTCAAAAGATTAAACATAGGATTATTGAGATCTTGGGGCACCTTAAGAGGATTATAGATAGGGGAATACCGAGAAAGGATGTGCTCAAAGTATTTTTAGTGAAGATAAGTGGGATATTGGGTGGGTTTATATAGAAAATGAGAAGGGAACTCATTAATATTTCACAAACATAGGTTTTGGAATTTATATAGTTAAATATTCAAAACCAAAAACCTCCCCCTAGGTTTTCCAATGGTTTTTGAAAAATATGAGTGGAAAAATTATTTTATAAGGATTAGGGACGAATATATTAAAATATTATCCATTCTTATGTGGAGGTGAGTCATAATATTAAAGAAATTAATTTAAAATTATAAAATATATTATACATTTTAAAGGATTCATTAGGGTTTTAGAAAATAAGTCAAAAAAATATATAATAAAATTATTTGAACGGTAAAACTTATATTTAGACGAATATCCCTTTTATAGTGTTTATTATATCACTATTTGGTCATTAACATGTCATAAAACACACTATATATTTATATGGTATTTAAATTTTAACCAAAAATTCAACTGTCTCAAAAAATTAAGAAAAAATCACCATTGGATAATTTCTACATCCTATTTTCAAAAATAATATTCATTTTATCTAAATATTTTCTAAATATGTGAATTTTCTCTTTTAAATTGAAAACATACATTTATTGAAAATTGACGGGTTTTGACAAAAACAGTTTTCAAACCTTAATAAAGATTACATTTGACTTCATAAAAATTATATGATCTTTTATATTTAATAAAATTAACTTAATTATAATATTTTTAAAATATTATTATTTTAAAAATCCATTAATTCACCAAAATTTATTTCTTAATTGAACTTGAATATTAACCAAAATACTATTTATTCTTTAAAAACAATAATAAAATAAAAGTATATTCATTATTATATACAAAAATAATGTACATAATTATAATGATAGGGTCCTAATACATATCCCTTTATTACACCATAATATAACCTAAGAGTTCAGTGTGCGATGGTGGGGATTTCATGGGCCCGTTCGGTGAACATGGTTTGGGTCATGATCTCTATGAGCTTGAACTTCTATTGTAAACGATTTTGCTCATGCTTAATTTGTTGGATCTTGGCTTGGGATTGGTCTAGGGAAAAGCCCACAAATTCTATCTCCCTTAGAATCTCTGATAAATAGGCTTTATAGGGAATGATACTACTGGTTAAGGCCATCACCTCCTTTGTCTGCGTCTAAAGGATTTGTTAACACCCTATATTTATACTAGTCATGTGATCACTATTCAACAACTATATTATCAACGGTAATGATAATTAACAGTCTTTTAAATCTAGATGGATATAATAAAACAAGTGAAGTTAATTTGTTCTATATATCCATTTTATAAAATAATACATTTAATTAAATCAAAAGGGAAACTTCACTTATAATAGTTTTGATCGTTACACAAATCCTAGTAAGGGAATAAATATAGAAATAATGCATAAAATGAAAATAAAGAGGCATAACATGATAATATAATGAATACGATCATAAGAATATAAAAATGATATAATAAAATTATGTCATATGATTATAAACTTGTCGAAACAATTTAAAACATGATATCATAACATAAGTCATGGGTTACTCCCGTGGCCATCATAATAAAGTGTTTTAAGTCCCATTGCGTATCAAGACCACTCCATAATCCCTTACATAACATCTCACGATATTTAAGGATTTTACAAATGAATTATAGTTATATATTGTTTTAGACTCACCACTAAAATAAATTAAAATCAAACATATGTATGCCACTTGAGAAAAATAAACCATTCATAAATTATAAGCATTTTCAATCCCATGAAAAGGAAGTGGGTTTCATAATTTTGATTAAAGGGATAAAAAAAGGCTAAATAATAAGGATTTATAAGATAATAAGGAATTAACTCATTTGTATTTTCATATTTTAAAATTAAATATAAGTATTGATCATTGAGTTATAATATAGAGATTTCATGAGAAAGATCTAGGAGAATAAAAAAATAAAAAAGCATACCACTTGTCTGAAACATTATGAAATAACTAAAGGATATTTTTAAAGGAAAGAACATTTTATTTTCCATAAAACCATATTTGAAAAAAGTGGGTTATCCATAAAATAATGAGTTATTTTAGAAGAAATTCATGGTCTATAAAAATTTAACTTTTCTTGGAAGAGATAGGAAATAGGACAGTTCTTTTAAATTGGGTTTACCTAAAACTGGGAATTTATAAGGGAAATAAAGAATGTATAAACCTAGAAATAAAAAAATATTTAACTAGGTATATATTTAATAGAAATATATACGAAAATATAATATTTTAATGAGAATAATATTGTGTAAAATGGAGAAAGGAAATAGAACATGCAATCATCATGTAACGAAGGTGGTACGGAAGATCCCTTTCCTCATGTTTGAAAATGTTAAGAACTTGTACTTAAATTCCTAGAAAATAAAATTAAGTTTATTAAAAACATTTCTAACAACCATATTCACTAGTATTTATTTTTAAGGACCATTTGTTATCACGTGTCACCAATTTATTACATCGTTTAAACTTATGCTAGTTACTTAAAAAAATTCAGTCAATTTATTATAAATTTTCATGGTATATTGACCAAGGTCAAAGTGTTGTAAAAATGTTTCAAAATATCTAGAATATTGGATTATTATTTACTTTATTATTCCCTTATCACAAAATATATATAGGTAAATATGTTTTGCATTAATAGACTCAAATTAGAAAAGGTACTTTGATATGTACCTTTTAGTGGTTAAATTTACTAAAATAGGTTATTTTTAATATCACTTATAGAATTTATAATATTATAATTATATAATTTCAATGGTTTATTAAATAATGTTCTTATAAATTACATAAATTTTTTATTCCACCCATGTTATTCAGTATGGAAAATTAAAGGGAAACATCAGCATGTGGTGGTGGTGGTTCACACGTAAACATGGAAAAATATTCACTTTTTGAAAGATCTTAGAGAAAGGTATAAAATGTATTTTACATTAGTATAAAAATAGAAGATAATATTAATAATACTATTTTTATCATACTCCCATCTATATAAGAGTTTTTTTGTGGTAGTAGTAGAAAATAATAAAGGTGCAGTGGAAAATATTACCTCTCACTTTGGTTGCTCTCTTTTGGTCACCACCTATAGGAACCTTATCTTGGTATTTTAGAAATAAAAAACATTCATGTATGTGGGGATATGGTTTAGTAGAGACTTGGGTAGAGTTTTAGTTGATTCTAAGAGGATTTGGATGTTTGTAGAGGTAGAGGGGTAGTGGTACCTTTTATAATTGAAGAGAAGGGAATTTTTGGCACATAAACCACTTTAACATAAAGATAAAAAATGTTTCATATAACACCCTGTGATTTTATGGTATGTATCTTCTTGGATAAATTCAATTTATTTGATAGTTTAAGTTACACAAACAAACAGTGATATACTATTAAATATTAACATGAATGTTAGATTAGTGATGTAACCATTAGGAATAGTAATGTGACCATTTGAATAATAACCTCACCTATGAAATTATAAATAATATTTAGGTATATAATAAATGATAATATGATATATTTATATCATGAAAACAAAATAAATATATTTAAAATGATAAATTAAGTGTCAGTATTTTTGTGAAATGAAAATGTTTATTTAATATTTTATAATTATTATATTAATTTAAAATAAAATTTAATTTCCAAAAAATATATTCATAAATTAATATTTTTTTGTTTAATTATTATAAGGTAATTTTATAATTCATTAATTAATTTTCAAAAGCGTAATAAAATCAGTTATGATATTAAAATCGATATTTTTTTAAATAAATGATGATTTTAATTAAAAATTAAATTTTTTATATTTATAAAATTATTTTCATAAAATGGAGTCCATTTTTGAATTATACGCTTTTAAAAATTGTTTGGGTAAAATTTTGGGTTTTTTCTAAAATAGTTGAACTTTTGGTGAATAGTGGAATACAATAATTTAAAGTATTTAAAAAAATACATGAATTATTGAGTCATGGATGATGTATGGATGATGTAAGAAACCATTTATTTGAAATATAATATCAATTTTACTATATTTAGTTATAGTAATCAATACTATTTATAGTCTTGAGCCAAAATAAATAACTAATGAATAAAATAATCAAAAAACACCACTCTTCTTCACTATAAATTCCACTCCTCACCACCTCTTCTCCTCAAACCTTTCAAGAATTAAAGTTTTTCTAATTTATTCCAAATACTATTCTAAAGTATATCCCCTAATTCTAAGAGTATTTATCCTAAAAAAAGATCAAACCCATTTTCCCTAAGGAGGTTCTCAAGGAGAAGAATTCAAGTGGTAAAATCCTCTTTTGTTCTCTTTTAATTTATTTTTATTTTTTATCCTATACTTATATAGTATATAAAACATGAATGAAAACTCAAGTATCTTATATATAATATAAGTTTTTTATTTTATTGTAATATCCATCATCAATCCCCTTCTCCTCTCCCTTTTATTCTTAAAACGAATACATAGTACGTGATATATCGATTTACCGCCATCATGAATGATGCATTTTTATTTTCCATTGCTGCCTTCAAGTATGGTCATAAAACTAATATAATGGTTAATAAAGATTTTAAAAATTATATTGGAAATTATTTAGTGTTATTTAACCAGTATATATACATAATATTAATTAATAAAACAAAACTAGTTTGTGATGACTGAAAAAACGCTAACTAATCTAAACGGTTATCAGAAACATTTTATCTAATAAATCAACCTAATATCTAGAAAAAGTGATAAATATGACTATTTATTATTATATATGTTCATTAATAATATATAATTTCATTTCTTGATAACTATTCCCATTTTACACGATCTTTCATACATGTATAAAAGTGAACCAATCATAAAAACCACAGAAACAAAAACTCTCGAATGATGAAATTGAATCTTATAACTAATCAAAAAGTCCATAAGTGAACTTAATAAAATCATAATAAATAAATTACATGTTTAATATTTTATTAATTAAATTATAAATGAATCTAATTACATTACCCATGACATTAAGTGAAAGTAAAAAACACTTTCGGGCATAAGGTAAGGGATTCACTCTGAACCCCCATTTTTTCTTTCGGGTTGTGCTTTCTTCCTATTTACCCAAAAAAAATTCTTAATTATTATTATATAATCCTCATAAATTATATGTTTATATTCCAAAAAAATGTATCTAGCTCAATTTTTCTTTCTTTTATGGGGAAATACTTATTTTTTAAGGTTTTCTTTTCAATTCCCCTTGATAAGCACACACAATTTATGGGAACTTCCCAATTTCTTACCCATATTCTAGTAAAATTCATAATCTGTTTTAAGCCACCAGTTTTTTTATAAAATCAACAATTTTATCTTGAAAAAATATCTTTTTTCATTTTGGGTTTTATGAAAACAATTATGTCTTTTCCCACTTTAAATACACTTTAATATTTTCCCTTAAACCACATTAAAGTTTCTCTTTTCTAAAGTATATTAAACAATATTTTTATATGTTTAAAATTCATTTGGACATAATTTATCCTGATATATGCCAATTTTTACCTTATTAATGTTCAAGTATGATTTAAATCCAATATTTTATTGACACCTTATGATATTCCATTTAGTTATGCCATATTCACTACTTATTCTTTTTGTGTGGTGTATGTATACTTTCCTTTTATTTATGATCTATTTAATTGAAGATTTAATTATATATACATATTTATTATATAATATATATGATTATTGTTTTATATGTATACCATTTTTACGTATGGTTTTTTCTTTGAATGTTCTTTTATCTAGGGAAATATTGATAAATCCGTATTTTCTAATCAATACAGATATTTTGATAAGTAATATTGTTCATGAATTTAATATATCTATGAATAATTATTTTGATTTTTTTATGTGTGGGGAATGGTTATAGATATCACCTCGACGTTTTGACAGGTCTCATGAGATGAAATAATTAGCAATAAACCATTTGTGTTTTATTTTAAGCAAAATCAGATAGGTTTATAACAACAGACTTAAACCATATTAATGGTATAATGATTCATATACTAGATACATGAAATCCAATGATAAAAAATTTTATTCATTAAATATTCAATTATTTCATTACATGATATTTTCTCTATGAAAAAAATCTATATATGCATTGTCATTCTCAGTTTATTGATGGCATGTGTTTTTCAGTTATATACCATTCCCTAATTCTTATGCCTTATTGAATTTTATTCATTTATTTTTAATTCATGTAACCCTTAATGAGTGTTTTATCTCAACCTTTTATCTTTTTTCATTCCCAAAGTTATAAGGATGAAATATTAAAATATGTTTCAAGTAAGTAGTTTATTTTCCTTTGTTATATTCTATGTTTAATTACCAATGTAATAAGGGAACAATGTATGTATCTAGTTATTCAAGACTACTAAACTGATTGATACTTGGTGATTTTATCTCTTGTATCTATTCTATTTTAATAAAAATACCACTGAATCAAGGCTAATGGGGCGAGGTTTGTTATAATTAGTATCATAGAATTGTTTTTAGAAACCTTGGGAACTAGATGTTAAGTAAGCATGTGAATTATAATTATTCCTTATAGTGAATTTTTGGATCAATAATCATGATGATTATGATCAAACTTATTGTGTTCCATTATTTAGTAATTGAACCTAATGGAATAAATTGAATCAATACCTATAAAAAATGTAGGGATTTCCACACTGAGAAAGTCATCACAGTTTGTGTTGGAGATGATCAGATCATGACCATACTAGGATATCTTACTCAGGTTATGATGAGTAACCATACTATACATATGTTGGATCATTTCATGTGGAAGAATCCCCCATATTTTAGTGGGAATACTAATTTAGTGGTAGCTGATAAGTGAATCAAGTTCCATGAAAAGATATTTCAAGCATTGGGATGAAAAAAATAAACTGGTAGTATAATAAGTATATTGTATCAAGGGAAATTCTGATCAATAGTGGTTTTTGATCCAAAATAATAAGGAGGAAGATTAAATATAAGACATGGAATGAATAACTTTTAAAGAATCATTATTTGAAAAAAATTCCTTGTGAGAAATTAACTAAAATGATGAGAAAATTCCATAGCTTAAAGTAAAGGGAATAAGTGAGTGTTGCAGAGCATGAGGCTACCTCCACAAGACTAGCCAGGTATGCTATTGATTTTGAAGACAAGATTGATCATTTATTTGAAGTTCTTAATCCATGTATTTAAAATGAAATAACTTCTCAAAAATTTTAATCATATGATCAAATAGTTTTAAGTTCCATGAAAATGGAGAAGGAATTTTCTATATCTAATATGTTCAAGGGAAATCAAGAGAAGAAGTGGTATTTTGATAAATATGGAAAAGGTGAAGTGATAAAGAAGAATATGGTAATGAACCAATTACCATTATGTAAAAATTGTGGAAATAATTATCCTGATAAATGCTTAAATGACATGGTAATTTGTTATAAGTTCATAGAAAATGGTCATAGAGCTAATTAATTCAAGGGGAAGAAACAAATAAATGAATTTAAATGGTTCAATTATAATGAAATGGGGCATTATTCAAATAAATTTCCCAATTTTCAGAGGAATATTCCATAGAATAGTCCAAGGGGAGATGACCAAGCTTATGCGATCACTACACTTAAAGTAGAAGTACCCAAGATGTGGTGGAAGGTACAATAATTCTATCTTGAAATTTATCCAATGATTTATTTGATTTTAAATCATCACGCTATTTTATTTACAACTAATTTTCCAATAAAATTAGATATTTACCTTTTGATTTAATAAGTTAGTTTTTAGTCAAAGCACCCAAGGGAAGTCTCATTGCAACAAAAATGTGATGAACATTTCCCATTATGTCATATAAACATACATTATTTTCTATATTTATCATCATACCTATGGTCTAAATTTATACAATCCTTGTTATGGAATAGATTTCAAAATATGATATGAGATTTTATTTTAATAAGGAGGAAATTATGATTTTTTTGGTACATGTATAATTCCTTTTATTTATAGTAGAGACTTCATTTGGTAATTCTTATCTAGATCCACCCTCAGTAGTTCTATTGAATGAAATTCTTTGGGAGGAAGAGATAAAAACATCTAGGTATGAGGAAATTCATCTTCAAATTTAGGATGCACCAATTTTATAGGAATACATTGATGTATTACTTTAGGAATTACCTATACACCACCAGAGCGTGAAGTTGAGTTTACCATTTATTTAATACCTAATGAAAGACCAATATCAAAGACTCATTATAGAATAGACACTATATAATTAGTGTATTTGAAGAAATATCTAGTGGAGTTGAGTAATAAGGGATTTATTCACCATAGTGTTTCTCCATAGGGATCCCCTATTCTCTTTGTTAAGAAGAAATATGGATCCTTGAGGCTATTCATAGACTATAGAGAAATAAATGGTATTATAATAAAGAAAAAATATCCTCATCCACACTTTGATGATTTATTTGATCAAATTCATTGAGATCAATATTTAATAAGGGTTGACCTTAGTTTTGGGTATCATAAATTATGGGTAAAGAAGGAAGATATTATGAAGACAACTTTTCAGACGAGGTATGGACATTATGAGTTTACAGTAATACCATTTGGATTGACTAATGCACTCCCTATTTTCATGTATCGAATGAAGAGAGTATTTAAAGAATATATTGAATTTTTTTATATTTTTCATTGATTATATTATGGTGTATTATAAAAGTGATGAAGACCATGAGAATCACTTACATATCATTATTGAGACTCTCAGAAGGAAAGAGTTATATGGAAAATTTTGTAAGTGTAAATTATGGCTTTATGAAATTTCTTTTCTTGAAATTATTATCTCTGAGGATGGAATCTCATTTGATCCTATGAATATAATAGAAATACAAGAATGACCTATGCTAAATAGCATAATTGAGTTATTTAGTTTCATTGGTTTAGCAGGTTACTATCGGCGTTTCATTCATAATTTTTCCTGATTGGCTAACCCATTAACCAAACTCACACGAAAAGGGGTTAATTTTGTATAAAAAAAGAATGTGTAGAATGTTTTGAATAATTGAAGTGAATATTAGTCAATAATTTGATTTTGACTCTACCATCAGAAAATAATGGATTTGTGATATATATTGATGCATTAAAGAAAGGATCGGGTTGTGTCTTTGGAAAAAATGATAAAGTTACTGCATATGCATCAAGGAAATTGAAGATTTATAAAAAAAATTATCTAACACATGATCTTGAGTTAGTAACTATAATATTTTCTTTAAATATAAGGAGACACTATCTATATGGTAAAATATGTGAGATATATATAGATCATAAGAGTTTGAAATACATCTTTACAAAGAAATAACTCAACGTGATGAAAAGACGATGGCTCATGTTACTCAATGATTATGATTTCTCAATACACTACCAACCCGGAAAATAAAATAAGGCAAAATATGCATTAAGTTGGAAAAATCATGGACTCATGACCCAAATGAGGATTTAGAAAGATCCTATATTAATGGATTTATTATATATAGATATGGGAATTGTTAAGGAACGGGAAACATCACTCCCTTTTCAAGTGATTGCTAAACCATATTTACTGGATAAGATAAAACATTCCCAATCTGATGATGAGAACATTTAAAAGAAAATTTAATCCATTAAGAATGGAAGATTGGAAGACTTCATGTATGAGGATGAAATTATGAAATTTTTAAAGAGGTTATTTGTTACATCAACACCCGATCTATAAAGGGAACTATCAGATGATGTTCATAGTTCAAATTTTTCTATACATATAGGTAGTACAAAGATGTATATGGGATATTTTTGATCGCTTTAAAAAAATCATCTCATTTTATTGATATAAGAGAATATTTTCTTCTTGAGTACCTAGAAAGACTTTATATTAATGATGTTTTAAGACTTCATGGTGCACTTCTATTTATTGTTTCTGATCGAGATCCCCATTTTACATCAAAATTCTGGAAGAAACTTTAGAAGACATTGGATACTGAGCTTCATTTGAGTACTACTTATCACCCTCAAACTGACGGACAGTCTGGAAGGACTACTAAACCATTTGAGGATATGTTGAGATCATGCCCAATTGACTTTCAAGGTATGTGAGATCATTATTAACCTTTGGTAGAGTTTTCTTACAATAATATTTTCCATTATAATATTCAAATGGAACTATATGAAGCATTATATGGAAAGATATGCCATACTTCAAATTGTTGGGATGAAGTTGGTGAGAGGAAACTTATAAAAACAAAACTTATTGAAGAGACAATGACAATGGTAATGAAAATTTAGGCTAATATTAAATCTACTCAGAGTAGGAAAAAGAGTTATGCTGACAACCAAAGAAAGTATTTGGAATTTCAAGTGGGAGATCATGTATTTATAAAAGTGTCACAAAGTAAGGATATTATAAGGTTCAATAAGAAAGGGAAACTAAGCCCTAGGTACATCAGACCATTTGAAATTATTAAAATAATTGTAACTGTAGCTTATCGATTAGCAATTCCATAAAGTGTCTCCAATGTTTTTGATGTGTTCCACATATCATTGTTAAATAAGTATATGTTAGACCCAAATAATGTACTCACCTATGAAGAAATAGAATTAGAACCTGATTTTTCTTTCTGTGAAGAGACTATAGATATTCTTGACACTAGAGAGAAAGTATTGAAAAATTAGATGACTCGACTGGTAAAAGTTAATTAGAGAAACCATAAAAT
This sequence comes from Viscum album, assembly GCA_963277665.1. Lineage (NCBI taxonomy): Eukaryota > Viridiplantae > Streptophyta > Magnoliopsida > Santalales > Viscaceae > Viscum > Viscum album. The sequence goes on from OY728160.1 coordinate 451,286,236, forward strand.
GGAAGAAGCAACATGGGAAACTGAGGATGTTATGACAAAGATCCACCCAGATCTATTTAGAAGAAAATATTAATGAAAAATTTTGAGGATGAAATTTAAAAAGGAGGGAAGAATATAACAACCCAATATTTTATGGTATGTATCTTCATAAATAAATTCAATTTATTCAATAGTTTACGTTTCACAAAAAACTAGTGATATATTATTAAATGTTAACATGACCATTAGATTAGTGACATAACTGTTAGGAATATTAATGTGACCATAAAAAAAATAACCTCACCTATTACATTATAATTAAAATTTCGGTGTCTCATAAATGATAATATAATATATTTATATCATGTAATAAGTAAATAAATGTATTAAAAATGATAAATTAAATGTTAGTATTTTTTTAAAACATAAATGTTTATTTACAATTATATAATTAATATAATAACTTAAAATAATGTTCATTTTACTAAAATAGATTCATAAATTAATATTTTGTTTCATTATTATTATTAGATAATTTTATGAGACATTAATTAATTTTTTAAAGTGTCATAAAATTGGTTAAAATATTAAAATCGATATTTTTTTAAATAAATGATAATTTTAATTTAAAATTAAATTTTTCATATTTATAAAATTATCTTCATAAAATGGAGTCCATTTTTGAATTATAAACATATAAAAATGGTTTGAGTGATATTTTGGTATTTTTCAAAAATTGTTGAAATTTTGGTGAATAGTGAAATACAGTAATTTACGATATTTAACAAATACATGAATTATTGAGTCATGAATGGTGTATGGATGAGGTAAAAACCCATTGTTTCGAACTCAATTGATAATTTTACTGTATTTAGTCATAGTAATCGACTCTATTGATAGTCTTGATCTAAAATAATAAACTAATGAATAAAATAATAAAAAATCACCCCTCTCCTCCACTTTAAATACCACCACTCACCACCTCTTATCCTCACACCTTTCAAGCCTTGATGATTTTATAATTTCTTCCCAATAATCATCCCATATATATAACCCATTTCCAGGATCCTTTGGTCTCAAAAAAAGAGCAAACCCATTTACCCCAAGGAGGTTCTCAAGGGGAAGAATTCAAGCTGTAAAATCCTATTTCGTTATCTTTTAATTTCTTTTAATTTATTTTCTTATACTATACTTTTATCCTATATAAAAACATGAATGATAAATACAGTATCATATATATACTATGATGTTATTATGTTTATGTAATATCCATCATCAAACCCCTTCTCATATCCCTTTTATTCTAAAAATTAAAACATCATCTGTGATGTGTCGATTTACCGCTATCATGGATGATGCATTTTAATTTTAAATTAACTCCTTCAAGGATAGTAATAAAAAAATTATAATAGTTAAAATAGATCTTAAAATTTATATTACAAATTATTTATTTTTCTATAACCAATATATATACAAAATAATAATTAATGAAACAAAACTAGTTCAAGATGATCGAAAAAATGCCAAAATAATCTAAACAATTATTATTAATGTTTTATATAATTAATAATCCTAATATCTGGTAAAAGTGATATATAAGTCTATTAAATATTCTTAAATTTCATTAATAACATATAATTTAAATTTTTTATAACTATTATCATTTTACATGATCTTTCATGCATGTATACAAGTGAACCAATCATGAAAATCAAGGAAACTAACACTCCCAAATAAAGAAATTGAATATTATAACTCATAAAGAAGGTTATAAATTAAATTAATAAAATTATAATAAATACAATAAATGTTTAATAAGTTATAAATTAAATTATTTGTGAATTTAATTTCATTATCCCAGACATTAAGTGCAAGTGCAGAACACTTTCAGACATAAGGTAAGGGATTCTCTCTGAACCCCCATTTTCCCTTCGGGATACAATTTCTATCTCATAACCCGAATTTAATCCTTAATTACTCTTATTTACTCCTCCTAAATTCTGTTTTTATGTTCCTAACATGTGTAACTATCTCAATTTCACTTTATTTTATGAGGAAATACATGTTTTTATGGTTTTTTTTTTCAATTCCTCCAGATAAGCAAGCCTAATTTTAGGGAACTTCCCAATTTATTACCCATTTTCAAGTTTAATACATAATATTTTTTAGTCTACCAATATTTTTATAAAATCACTTTTTTATCAGGAAAAAATATCTTTTTTCATTTATGGTTTTATGAAAACAATTATGCCTTTGCTCGCTTTAAATACTCTTTAATATTTTCCCTTAAACCACACTAAAGTGGATCTTTTCTAAAGTTTCTTAAACGCTCTCTTTAGATATTTAAAATTCATTTGGACCTCATTTATCATGATCTATTCCAATTTTTCCCTTATGAATGTTCAAGTTTGATTTAAATCCATTCTTTTAGGGACACCATTATGATATTCCCTTTGGTTATGCTATATTCACCACTTATTCCTTGTGTGTGGTGTATGTATAATTTCCCTTTATTTATGATCATAATTAATTAACGATTTAATTAAATATCCATATTTATTATATCATGGATATGATTATTGTATTATCCATATACCATTTTTACACACAGTGTTTTCTTTGAATTTTTTTAACTAGGGAAATATTGATAAATATGTATTTTCTAATAAATATGGATATTTTTGATAAGTTATATTTTCATGAATTAAATATATTTATGATGAATAATTTGGACTTGTAGTGACATGTGTGGCCTAGTTATAGATAACCCCTTAATTCATCGACAGATATCATGAGACAAAAAAGTTGGCGAAAAACCCTTTATGATTGTTTCCAAGCAAAATTAGATGGGGTCTTAACCACATAATTAAACCGTATTAATGATATATTGGTTTATGTTCCAGATACATGAAATCTAATGATAAAGTATTTTATTCATTCAATATTAAATTATTACTTTCCATGATATTTTTACTATGAAAAAATTTATAGATGCATTAACATTCTTAGTTTATTTATGGCATGTGTTTTTAAGTTATTTACCTTTCCATAATTTTATGCCTTGTTTAATTTGATCCAATTATTATTTATTCATGTAATACTTACTGAGTGTTTGAGTTCACCCTTTTATTTTTTTCCTTGTCCAAGTTATGAGGATGAATTCATAGAATAAGTTTCAAGGAAGCAGTTTATTTTCCTTTACTACATTCTGTGTTTAATTACCAATGTAATAAGGGAACCATGTATATATATAATTCTTCAAGACCACTAAACTAATCAATCATTGGTGATGCGATCTCTTGCATCTATGCCATTATAATAATATAACCACTGACTCGGGGATATTGGGTTTGAGGTTGTTACATTTCACATGGAATGTGAAGACAAATTGGTAAATAATAGAGTTCAGTAATGGATATGGTCCAAAAATACTCAACCATACTTTTCTATACATGTTTTAAGTCATTTAATCTTAGTTTTTTTTTTACTTTTATCATTTTTGGTTTTTACCGAGTAAACTAATTTTTACTTAAGTAATTTATTTTTATTGATTAAAAATAAATTAAAATTTATTAGAGAATTTGAAATGAATGGCTATAAATTTTAAATATAATTCATCAAATAAAATTTTTATGTGTAAGGAAAATTAATTTTAACATCAACACATGTAACGTTCAAAAACCTAATTTTAGAAATAAGTGTTTTTAAGCATAATATTTATATTTAGGATAAAATTATCAATTGTATTACTTTTATTATAATTAAAATGCTTATTATTATTAAACAAATAATTAATTAACATTAAAATATTTTAAAAACCCAATTCCACTGTGATAAATTTATTAAAATAAATATACGAAAAACAATTTTCATTAATACATTACCTAATTTTTTAAAAATATCAAGAGTGAGTTTTATATATCGACATAGTATTGAAAAATTATTAATTTAAATTTATAATATATTTTTTATATAAAATGGTGTTTAATAAATTTTCATGTAATTATTTTATGATACAAGTTATAGTTTTTTTAAAAATCAGTATTTTTACTATTCACCTAAAAATAAATTATTTCAAAAAAGAATAAAAAATTCACCTTAAGATAATATTGATATAAAAAATTAAAAAATAAAGTTAATTTGGTAAAATTAAATTTATAAATATATTATAGATATTTTAATTAAAAGTAGATAATACTATCTATTACCACTTGTTTAATGAATGTAACGATCATCTTGAATAACTTAATTTTATTAAAGTTTTTTGTTTTTTATTATAGTCTGATATTTTAGGAAACATAAGATACTAAAAAAATACCTATTAAGGGGAAATAATCACTAGTATCTCAGGTAATTAAATTTTAATTCATGAGAAATTGGAAAGATAAAAAAATATGTTTAATCAAGTAATTTATATGATTAGAAAACTGATGAAGATCTCAACCAAATCATAGATATTTTTATCAAAGTGATTCCATAAGAGAAAATGGAAATGAAAATGTAAGAAAGTCGTGAGATGTTATAATTGTGATGATATTGGTTATATTTCTTTTTTTTCTAAAGAATAAGGTTTGAGAAATCTAATTCTGGTGAGGATTATGGGGATTCACTCCCTATCCTCGTAAATCTAGGGTTTCCTTTGGCATTAATCCAGATGGGGGAGGCCTGATCATGGTCTTCAGGGTTCCCTCAGCATTATCTCCCCTTCCTCTATATAGATTTATGGCTTCTTCTTAATGGTTTTGGTGTCCGGTGATCTTCGTGGTTTGGTTACGTGGAGTCTTAGATGTCATAATGTCCATGGATGGTCTCTTGGTGTCAATTTCGCTGATTCAACCCTGCACCCAGTCCTTGTTGGTTCCCCTCACTCTCGCTTTTAGTGGTTTTTCTTGGCTCGACACCCGGTGAGGGTTATTCACCTGTCCAGGTATACCCAGATTCATCCCAGAGTAGTGCTTCTAGTCTAGTTCTACTTGGATCCCCTCTCTAGTGTAGATCCTTTAGTGAGGTTGTTGGGTCTTCCAGCCCTAGGTAGAGCTGCCCCAAAACCTCACATATTAGATTTCATGTCCCCTTGGGTTGCTTGCTACTGCGGTGTCGAACGGTGGCTCATGGGTTTGTTACAGTGGGGAAATTTCTGGTGATGGTTATGATACCTGAGATGATTTCTACAATGGTGATATTTTTCTAAAGGTGATCACTTTGGTTGGTGATCATACTGTGGAATAGTTTTCATGGGGTTATTTCAGTGGTTTTTGTTTTTTCTTTGTGGTATGCATTTCACAGTGCTTTGATTCTTCTATTGGTCTCTTTGGTCTGCTGTTCAAGGGATTCTTCAACCATATCATCTGCAAGGGGATACTACAGATAAGGTTCATAGCAAGGATCTTTCACTATACCATTTCTTTAAAAATTGGATGTGTGAGAGGGTATGACTATTTCCATTGGAACTAATCCCATTCACTTCTGCACGGGACAACTAGTCATGCAACGAAGAGATGGTGGAAGCTGGTTTTAATGTTTTTGATGCTGGGAGGGGATTTTAACTTGTATTTTTTTGGTCTTGGTATTATAGACCTCTAGGTATTGGTTTATGTTTTATGTCTTTGATGTCATGTCGGGTTCCCCCACAACCCTTAAAAGGGGTTTATACTAATAAAAAAATTATTTTTAGTCAGAGAAATAAGGAATAAGAAAATAAAAGTTGTTTATAAAACTATGAGCTCAACTTATTTTCTTATATTGAGAAAATATTTGATTCATCAATAAGTTATTATTATGGAGAATAAATGACTAAGATTAAGTGGGACCAAAAAGAAATGTTAAAATACTTTCTTGAGTATGTTGCACATGTCAATAAATAAAATAGGAATTTAGAGAAAAAGAATAAGAATCTGGTTAATAAAAAGGTTTATTTTTATAAACAAAAGTGGATGAGGAGAAAGATAAGTTTTATATAAAGGATTAAACTTATTTTTATAAGATTAAAAAGGAAAAAATAAAGAAATATGAATGGAAAAAATGTGTGTGATCATGAAGAAAAATTATCTACAAATTAAGAGGAGTTATTTAAGTCACAATCCATATTTCTCATAGTTCAGCATAAGTTGATCATAGAAAATTATGATTTCAAAAATTCAATTAAGGTTAATGGTCAATTTTCTCAAGATGGCGAGATAAAGGGTTCCAAAAATCAGGTAAAATATAGTGCTTATGAATCTCAAGAAGGATCTGCTATAATTCACAGTGAAGGTCTCAAAAATAAATCTGTACAAGGTTGGACCAAGAAGGTTGTTGAGATACATTATTTCTCATCAATGGAAGAAAATAATTCAAAAAAAAACAAAAAATAATTATACAAAATAATGATCAATTTTAAGGAATAAAACCCGAAAAAAATTATAGATAGATCTATACTAAGAATGGAATATCAGAATTTTGAGGATTTTTCTGGAGTCATAAAAGGTATAAACACAAAATATTATTTTTTGTTTAAAATTTCATTTCCAGTGAAGAAGAAAGAGTTAATGGTAAGATTTGGTGTTTAAATAAGAAAACAAATATAAAAAATAATATTTGAACAAGAACACACCAAATCAATCTACCCAAAATAGATTTGAATATTTATAGAAAGTGTGTTAAAGATATGGAGAAGAAGGTCATAATAATTAGGTGTGTATGATTATATTACAAGTAAAAATTACATATGGGAAAAAAGGATTAAAATTATGAATATAAAGGAATAAAAATCATGTATTTTTTATTCCATTAAGAATTCATGTGAGGAGCTTAAAAAAATCTAGTAATCAAAGAAATAATGCTTTATTATTTTTACTGATCAACTGCCTATCGCTAAACTAATATAGAAATATGGAGAGAATTTTAAGGTTAGAGTAAAGGATTTTTTCTAGAATATGATTTCAATACTTATGAGGAGTCATCAATAAGTGGTGAATTGAAAATTCATAATATGTTTGAAATATGTGAGAAAACTTGTCATGATGAAAAACATTACATGACTATCTTACTAGCCTAAGAAGAGATGATGAAGAGGATGATGCAAGAAGAATGAATTGAGGTTTCCTTGATCTATGAGGAAAAGAAAATAGATAATCATAAAAAATAAATTCTTAAAAATAAAATAAAAGTAAAATATATGAAAGTTTTTATCAAGGAAGAGATCACTTTATATACTAAGTTTAGAAGGAAGAAGAATATAAGGATGAGAGAAAACTATCACCTTGAATTTTACTTATGAGGAATCAATAGGTCTCTCCTCATTCTATTATTTTTATTTATTCATGAGCAAAAATTAAAGTAATTAAAAGAATAACTTTAGGCTTTCGCATGTGGAAAAGAAAGAAGATGATTTTATCATGAAGTTTCATAGAAACTCAACATTATAAATATGAATAAGGGTGCATCCCTTGAAGGGGATTAAATATTTCAAGGAACTATCATACATTAAAATTTAAATGAATATTTAATTTTTATTCCATATAGAGAAATGAAGGAATGAAGTATCAAATTCACACATATAACCCTTTTTTATAATTTTATTCAATATATTTTTTAAGTGGGAGTGTTGGTTGAGAAAATCATACGACAAATAAGTAGTTATTCATTTTCACTTGAACTTTATTATTTTTTTATTTAAGTGTGTATATGATTATGTTTCTATTATTAAATATAGGTTTAGTTATCCCTAAAATGTGTTTTGAGCATGGTATCTCATGTTAATGAATTTATGGAAAATATATAAAACCTTTGTTATTTATCTTTTATTTTCTACATTGGAGTTTTCCATGTATACACTAATAGAATAATTAAAGGATCTTTATGAAGAAAAACATGTGATACAATCCTTCTCTCAAATAAGAAAAAGGCCACTATCCATATTTGAAAAGGGAGAAGAGTAAGTTGTTTTGGGAATAGTGAAAGAAAGAAGATGAGATGAGAAGACCCCTACATTGACCCTTTGTATTTGATTGTAAATAAGGGGGAGAATGAAATGAGTACACATATTGACTTTAGAAATTTGCACTGACATTGCCAATAGAAACAAAGGGGAGATTATCTTTACTAATTTGTTTGGTTGCATTTTTTGTTAATATGTCAATATATGCATAGTACAAGAAGTGATGATGTTTAGAGGATTTTTGTAGAAATAATGGATATCATGCTTGATAATATAATACTCCATTTCATTGTGATGATTTTTCCACAAATCTATAAGTAAAATACAATTTTTTATGATTGATGGAACACTATCCACAATATTTTATAGAAGTTATAAGGCTGAAAGAGTTATTGAGGAAGGCCAAAGTTTATTTTGAGATGAATTCATTACCTGTGTAATGTTAACAATGAGTTTTATAAGATTTCATAAATATAAACTATGACTTACATTACCTATGTAAAGGTTGTTGGAGAAATTAATTACCCATGTAAGGGTAGTTGGGGTGATATATATATGAAATTAAGAAAATTAGGCATGTAAATGCAGTTTTAAAAATTCATTACCAACAAAAGGGTGATTTAGAAACTATATATATATGTAATGATAAATTTCAGGTGCGGTATCACACCGGATGTATAAAGGTAAAGTGTGAATTACATATGGTATATAAAGGGGAAATCATGTTGTATAAATATCCTCTATGAGATAAACTAGCTATGTAAAGGTGAAACTCTCATTATATAAAGGCCATCTAAATATTACACTAGAAATTTAAGGGTGGTACATATTCATGTAAAGGTAAACTAAGACCAAATTGAGTTGCATAAAGGCACTTCACAAAGAAACTGAGTTATGTAAAGGTCAGAGTCGAGTTGCATAAAGGTAATATTATATATACACAAACTATGTAAGTGTTATTAATAATTCATAAGGGTAATTAATTGAGACACTCAGAATTATATAATCTGAGTAAATAGAGAAAAATGAAGGCCTGAACACACTGCATAAGGTCAAACATGAGAAACCTCTATTGTATGTTGATCGATCATAAAATGGGAGGCTGACTATCCGAGATTCAATGGTAGGTTGATCATTCATGGTATATATGGTAGGTTAATTGAGTATATAAAGTGATATGGATTTAACATGACTTTTTATTAATCAGATAGTCAATCACATAGTGAAAATTGATATTAGAGAAGATGAGTTCACATACATACTTATGAAAATAAGTCTATATAACTTTCTAATGAGTATGATATTTTTCATGCAATAGAAAAGAAACTCGAATGATGTATAATGTAATGATGCTAGATATTTTGTTATAAAATGAAAATAAATGTAACAATTCTTTTTGTTGATAGAGGAAGGTTGATAAAAAATGACGAATCCATTATCACAATTATATGTGCATGGATTTATGCATGTTAATTTTGTGTGATTATTATGGATAGAGAAAATAATAAGACATGGTTTCTATGAAGAAAAATTAATACCAATTTTTTTTTGAGAATACTATAGTAATTTTGTTCATTGTGTTTCTATATTCTTCATCCATACATGATGTATGATTCAAATGGCATACAATCTATCAATAATATGAAGCTAGAGTAATTGAGATACTGTATGAAAGAATTAACAAAAATCTATTAAGGGATTTAAATATAGAATAAAATCATAGATTTTTAAATTAATTTTTAGGATATATTATTGAAGATAATATTTGGTCGAAAATATCCGAGTCTTCAGATGATTTAAACAACATAGATATTTGATTATCAGAAAAGAAGAGGGATATATTATCGAGAATTTTGTGATATTAAAATATGAAAAAATATCGTTGAATAAATTTGAATAATATTTATGATACAATTACATAAATATTAACTACCAGTAAGATTCAAGGAACTTTCATATTTAGATTATGGTAAATATCATTGGAGAAATATTTTTCCATGAGTATAAATATGTGATATAAGTATTGAAGAAGACACTAATTGAGGTTTTATAAGCCTTTATAAATATTATAAGAGTCAAATAACTTCCATTATCAAATAGAGATAAGAATTTGAATCAAGGAGATTATTCAATCCTTAATAAGAACTATTTTAAAAGTATTAAAAAAGGAATAGGGCTCAGATGATTCATGACTTGAGTGAGTTTCAAGACTAGCAGTGATAATCATTATTGGTTACTACAGATGTTATTAAATTCTGTAAATGTAAAGACATTCTGACCCATATACTCATATAAAAGGACTATTATTAGGAGGTATAGTTATTTATTTACTGGATCATTATTGTTGAAGAAGTGACAACTCTTCCAATGGATTCTAGAATCCATGAAAATATGATGGATTCTATGTTGGGAGGAAATTATTTGAGAGAACACAATAGACTCTATGTCTATAGGAGTGGACTATCCTTGGTCATAAACATTTATTGAATATCATGGAGAATCCATGTTTTGGGTTATAACCAAAAGGAAAGGAGTATGACTTTTAGCTGAACCTTGTAAATGTTGTGTGCTAATATATTATTATTACACACAAGGTGAGGCTAGGTGAAATAATTTAGTGTATTTATCACATAAAATGGTTAAAGAGGTTTAACTTAAAAAGGGAATAACTCATAAAATAAATACCACCAATTCAGTCTTCCTCCCAGTTCTCCATCTGAACTGGGGTTCTACACCTTAGTAACCATAAATTGACATTTATCTAGATTCAAAATAAGGTTTTTATCATGGAACTTTTGTAAGAATAATCTCATATTTTTTAAATAAATCCCAAATGGTCTCTTAATAATATAAAATTCATCCATGAATACCACAATTTTCCTCTCCATCATGTCTAAAAATATGACCATCATGTATCTTTGAAATGTGTATCGGGAACCACACAAACCAAAGGGAATTCCTTAGTAGGAAAATGTTCCAAAGGGACATGTAAATGTGAAACTTTATTGATCTTATAGGGCTATATAAATCTTTTTATAATAATAATAGACATAGGGAAATAAATATAATTAATTACTAAGTAACATAATAATCATTTGATCTTGAAATGGCATTGGAAAATGGGATTTCTTAATAACCAAATTTAACTTTATGTAATATAAAAGGACTCCCCACATAGTAAGTTTTCAAGTCTAAATTTTCCCATTATTTTCATTAGTGATAATTATGAAACATCATTTTTAGTTACAACTGGTCACAATTGATCTAGGGGATATTTGAGATAATATAAATGATTATAACATCTAAAAGATTTATGAATTATTCCGTAAAAACCTATTTTATATCGGGATTAAGTATCCTACATTCCTCAAATCTATGTTTGTGCTCAGGCTACATGTTAATACCATGATTATAGAATGATGTAATAATTATTTTTATATTTGAAATAGTCTAGCCAATGACATGTTTGAACTCTCTCAAGGAAATTAACAAAATTTCTCTTATTTTTTTCTATATTAGTTGAGATAATAACTAGAAGTGAAGAATTATTACCTAGAAATGAATATTTCAGGTTATTTGGAAGATATTTATGACCAAATGTATAATTTTATGGGCTAAAGGAAAAAATATTGGGTCTAGGTGGCCCAGGGACCTCAATTTTTATTTTAAATAAAGAGTGAAAGCTAAAAAACAAGTTCCTCATCACTATTTTCCTATGTGGAGAGATATTCACACTCACATTTTAGAAAAAATTTGAGACCATTTTCTTGAGTAAAATTATATAGATATTCTTATCACTCTCCCTCATAATCATTTAAGGGTTCATCCTCCAAAATATAACATATTCCCATATAGGTTTTTGAAAGGAATTTGTCACGACCCGACCCACCAGGGTCTGCCTAGCTGACGATAAGATAAGTGTAACACCCCATGTCCACATCCAATAGGCCATGGTCTATCCACTAGAACTAAGTAGGAATATCAATCACATGGGAGGACTTATCCTAAATACCTATACACATACACAAATCTCTATACACTTGTATAATGAAGAAAATAAAAACAATTGCTACTATAAATGTATTCACAATGACCAATCCCACATCAGAGTATTCCAAATTGTTTTATAAAAGAAAAAAGACCAAATATAATACCATAAATACTATTAAAATATTCAAACCTATTAAAAAATGTTAATAATATCAATATTAAACTCTTGAAATCATCCACAGTCCATTTAGTCTGACTAAGCTACACCAACTCTTAGTCCCCTAGGACTCTGTCGAAAGGTCTATCATTTGTATAAGATAAAATACATATGGGTAGATACCATTTAGGATTGAGTATAAACATACCCAATATATCAACTCAATAACACCAAACCTAATTCATCAAGGAGGTAGTCAACCCTAAATGACAACAACAATGGAAAACAAGATAAAACCGAGACATTCTCAAAGGAAGACTTAAAGGAAATGATCATCCAAGGGAACTCACCCCACTAATATTTACAACACTGAAGGTTCTCATAAGACAAATATATACATATAGGGTATTAAACCAATGGCCTATGGGGGATAACTAACCCTAATTATAAATAACCCACTAGGAAGGGGATCACATGCCCAAGATATAGGTTACATGATACTTGACCCAACATAGGGAAGAAGAGTTAGAGGATCACACTGCAGGTCACAGAGAAAGATACACGACTATATCTAGAACCATATCATAGAGGGTATTTCTCATCCTCTAATTGGAATGGGATTCCTCATTGTACCCTCATGGGAGAAGAAATGAAGAATTTACACTAACTAAATTGGTTTGAGAGAACATACTCATTCTAAACCAAATCCATCATAGGAGTCACATGACATGAATAGAAAGTGGAAAACCATGATACTTCATCATCCCAAAAGACTGACCCTCATAAGGAGGGGTTAAAAAGATGCGTTCACTTTCAAACTACACACCGTGTTAGTTTGTGCTTCTTAGAAAATATAGTTATTTCGAGCACAACCACTCACGCTGCTATCTCCTCTACTACCACCATAGGTCTTGCTGAAAAATACCACAGATAATGTAGAAAATTCTTGAGTCATATTCATCGCACCACTGGAAAAAAACAATTACAGAGAAAAACTTATAGAACCACCATAATATTTCCATCATGCCTATGTTACATCTCTAATCCTTATATTTAACCCATAGAAATATAAAGTCAAACAAATCATGAAAAGGGTTTCTGAATACTATTGAGTCATTGGAAATTCAAATATCGATGATGAACTCAGATTGTAGTGATAAATTTAAGAAGCACTAGGGTGTGATCTAATGAGGTCCATTTTAATTTGTCTAATTTCAATAAAAACTAAATGGGGTTAATAGAAAAAAACCAAATAATAAACCAAAATTCTTAGTGTAGAAAAGAAAATCTTCAACTGGTCCTAAAATGGATTCAATGGGAGGATTTAATCCATGCTTATTCTCGAACTAATAGAATTGTAAGAAAAAAATAATAATACAAATTTTCTATATTGGTTTTGGATCAATCACTGGAGAAGGAAGCATCTGTAAGAACTAGACAATAAAAACAAGTTGTGCTCACTACCAGCTCCAAGAATCCTCAACTCCATCCATTATTTATGACCAGAAATCAACCTTATTCACATAAGGTTTTATCTTCTAGTAATAATGAACGAATATACTCAATAATTAATGTTTAATAGGGAAATATCTCTCACCCATGTTTATATAAAAAGTCTCAATTGTCTAGAAAAATCACTAAGATCCATGGAATGATCAAGAGGAAATGAGTAAGAATTGATTAATAAAGGGAATAATTAAATTAAAGGTGTATTAACACCATGTAATGAAGAACCACTTGTGTACATTAATGATTCATAACTCCCTAGAAAACCATTAGAATAAACAACCACATCAAAGCTAGAAATACTGTCACCATAGTCTGCACCATAAAGTAGCCTTGATCATAGTGGTTCATGAACACATTGAAAAACGTACATTATCAACAACTATGTGGCATGACCGAGGCCATTTTACCCTTAAAAACCTTTAAAATGGTCATGGTGAGGTTTCCTAGGCTGTGGATGATAAAAAAAACCCTCTAAGCATCATGACATGGCCATGGCTTGGCCAATCCGTAACCCCCTTTTCCCATTTTACACTGAGGATCTCTAGGGCCACCACAGATTACACAAATCCATGATGTTTCCCATTTTATATAGAAAAACACTAAAACCCACTTTAAGATTTCAAAAACTAAAAAAGGGATTAGAAAATAATGTTGAATCTATGCCTTAATCTAAAAATATCATTTATAATATCCCAAAGAATTTAACAGAAAAATAGAGATGTTATATTCTCCTAACCTTAGGTATTTTTATCCCAAAAAGAATAAAACTTCTCAAACTAGTGAGGGTATTGAGCTCCCATCTATTTATCCTATTCCCATGAGTTTACTTGGTGGTTACCATACTCCCAATGAATACACACGAAGGGAATTTCTCACCCATGAAGAATATTCTACTTCCAATAATTGACCATCACTTGGTACTTCATGAATTTATCTCCATCATCAATGTCCATATCTCCCCAGTCAATAACACATTAAAGGTCATGAACGTTTCTTCTCAGCTATAACATGTGGAAGGAATCATGTACCTAGTACAATTATGGTTGTAATTCCAAATAACACACCACATCACTAACCCTATGTAGTATCTAGAAAGGAATAATGAATCTTAGAGATAGCTTACCACCTCAACCCAATCTATGTAGTCCTCATCGAGGTGAGAAATTTTGGAACAAATAATCTTCCCTATTTAATTACAAATTCCTCCTTCATCAGTATGTATAAGACTTTTTATGGCTCTGGGAAGTCCTCATACATTCTCAGATGATGATCACATTCTATATCACTGATTTCACAAACTCTCGGTCCATAAGTAATTACTCCTCTAGATCTTCCAAGCACAGTAGTGACCTATAGGGTCTTTCTTACAAGGTCTTGAATGATGTTATAATTATTGGGGGTTTTTATTCTCTATTAATATTTTATGATTTTTAATATTCCAAACCCTCTGAATATTTTATGTGGAAATTAGTTTTTATAATATCATTATATTTTTATTATATCTCTAGTTATAGTGATTGGGTTTTTATAAATCATATTTTATATGAAATATAAGAAGTTTATAAACTTTTACTCAACTATGAAAAAGTATAAATCGATCTCAAGAATGTTTTTTATTTTGGTATGAACATGAATCATACTCTTGGTTTCAACAACAGTTTTCAGTTTATAGTATTTCATAGTTTTCATTAGTTATTCTATTATAAATTGAGTTATATAGATTGGATCTTTGCATGTATTATTTTTTGGATAAATATTAGATTTATTTTAAAAATTAATTAAACTAAATAGAACTATGAAATTGATTTTTTAATGATATAAAAATTTCCCAAAGTATTTTAAATAGTTCTGGAATTCTATAACTTCCAGAATTTAATATCTTTTATTTTCTCATGATAAATATCATGATATACCTCAATATCGACTACTATTTATTTAGTTGGAAAGATAGAAATTTTATCTACATAAAATTCAACTAAATAAAAAATGAAAATTCTATTTATATAGCTTAAAAATGGAATAATTTCAATAATTTTCTAGTTTTTTTTCTACATCATTCAGTTGAAGTTTTTACTATTTTTCAACCACATATCATGATATATATCAAATTGAAGTGTTATTTGACCCATTATAAATAAATTGATATTATATTCATTTAAGTTAGCAACAAATTCTTCCAATTCAGATGTTTATATGGTACAAAAATTCACCAAAGTCTATGAATACAAGGCGATACAGTTTCTCTCTCCAGTTTACAACACCACCAACTTTCATGAACAACACACATCATCTTCTTCTAAAGCTTGAAACTAACACAAAAAACTAGTTTTCCTCCATGAATTTACACTTTAGCACAACATTCAACATCTCTTGTCCATTATCTTCCATGGGTGCTCAAAGAACCTCCTTTATAACAAGCTTCTTCTCCAGACTTCAATCACATTTTCCTATTTATCATAAAACGAGTAGGATATGCTACCACTATACGATATTAGATCCATTCATGAACCATTTCATTACTCTTATCTATTTTAACCATCCACTATTTAAGGTGGAAGGAGTAAAACATAACAACTGTCCATTTCTATCTCTAACGGAATCACCTTGTATCATGTGACAGTAGCACCATTCCAATTCAATGGTAGCACCATCACCCATCCTTATCCACAATAACAACATGATTTATTCATGAAATTATAGTGACTTCTCAACAATAGTGGTGATGGTATCCCATCACCTTTGTTTTTATCCGGTGGTAGTACCATTCTATTGTGATGTTAGCACTACTGTACTTCGTCAACAATAGCAACATCCTGCACTGTGATTGTAGTATAAACCTCTTTCTAATAGTATCACCACTTTTATGATGATAGCAGAAAAATGCATCATCGATTTTTATGATGGTAGCATCTCATCACATTGTAATGGTAGCACTAATCTTCTAACAATAGTAGTATCTCTCACTACAATGGTACCAACAAAATAGTCTTTCTACCTCTAGGTAAACTATGATACCACCAACTATTTTTAACCACCGGCAGTTATTTTTTATACTATTAGTTTTAAGTTGTTCTATATTTCCTTAATATAAAATTATTTTCTAGATTTTTTTCATTCTTTTATTTTCATATTTCCAATAATTTATTTTCTTCACATTTATAATAAATAGTTTTATCATTTCCTTTATTCTATAATTAATCTTTCATCACTTTTAATCTATGTAAATAGTTTTAAAATGTTTTGAAAATATTTTAATATTATTTTGAGTTATTCATTATTGTTCATAGAAAAATAAAACATATGTTGAAAATATTTATTATTACTCAAATTCTAGATTTTAATTAGGTCTAAATTATTTTTTAATATTTTAAAAAATTAAAAGTATTTATAATATATTAATTCCATGAAAAATATATTTTTATATTTTATGCATTTATATAGACTATTTTATAAATTTTAATTTAATTTTATTTTTCATTCATTTTTATGGAAATAATTGACTGAGTTTTATTGAGATATTTTGAATGATATAATTTGTTTGACTCACTTAAACTTATTCAAATGTTGTATCTAAAGTAGTTTGAATTCTTATATATTTTTGGGTAATCTGTTTTTTATCTCTGTGAGATTTTTGGTTGAATTTGTTAAAATTATTTTAAATGATTCTAATAATTTTCATGATCTATTTTTAGCTATTTATGTTTTCTAGAATTTATATAATGGACTTAAAAGATATATGGAACAATCAGTGATAACATATTTGACACTCTTTTTTCCATGAGAATAAAACTATGATCATTCAATGTTCTATACAATCTTTAAATGCCCATGAAATACTTGTTTCATCAACTGGATAATCTCTCAAGTGCTGAAGTTCATTTTATTCAACTTATTTTGCCTTGATGAGACAATTAATCTAACACTTTACTCAAGAACTAGAACTTGTTCTTCCTTTGTTTTATGTTCTCCTTCGTTCTAGTATCTTATGTATGTAACAATATTTCCCATCTCTAAAACTTTATCTCACTTTATATTTATGCATTTATATTCAAAATCATTTTTGTTTGTTGAGTTATGACTCTTAGATTTTAAATTCAGGACCATTAATGTTATGATTAGCTATATCTAAAGTTAGGGTTGTAATTAGGTTGTGACTCCCTATAAAAAAGGCAAGTGTATGATTATTCTTCTACTAGAAAAAGTAGGTTCTAATTGGGTTATGATTCCCCTTAAAAAATTAGTATAGTGAAAAACATATCTCTCTCCAAGTAGAGAGGTATAAGAGTAGGATAGGTCATATTTGGAATAATCTGATATAAAAACCATCTTTGTTTTATTTATTTCATTCAATTTTTAATTAAATCTATTAATTAAATTTTATAATTAATTTAAATAATTAATCAATTAATTAATGAACTTTTAATTTGGTATATTTACCCACATCTAGACCATATTTCACCTTCCTATAAGAACTAACAATTGGTATCTAAGAAAGTTCCTTTTGGAATTTATTCAATCCTTTTATAGAGTATTTTGTTTATATTTTATTAAGATAATGTTTTCCTAGACCACACTTTCTAAGGAAAATATCTATAAGATGGAAAAAATGAACACAATTTATGGATGAATTCCTTATAATCCACTTCAATTTGATAGTAATGATTATGATTAATAGTATTCTAGAATGGAGGTTATCTCAAGTAGTTTAGAATAGAACACCAGTTGATCATGAAGAAACTGTAAAAATTACCAGAATGTGAACCATATACTCCTATAGGAAATGATGCTACTAAATATGTTTTGAATTAAAAGTTAGTAAATATATTTTTTATTGAAAGAAGTTTGTTTGGTCATGCATCTTTCTATAAGAAAACTCATGATACCTAGAAGATTATACAATTTAGTCACCTTGTATCAGACAAGATGATTAAAACTAAACATAGAATACTTTAATAAGAGTATGGATATTTCAATATGTGAGAATATAAAAATATAAACAAAATATTCCACAAATTCACAAGCATTATGTATGTAATGAATTTACTTAGGGAAGATTTGGAAAACCCAGTACTATTTTAAAGATACCTAAGAGCTATACTCAAGAAGTGGCATGAAAATAAGGTTGAAATCGATGAAAGTAAGAATTAAAAAGAATACAGATTGAATGAACTCATCAAACTACTTCTTTAATTTGAACAAAAAATAATTAATATTGTTGAAGAAGGGACTTAAAATAATAAAGGCATCGATTTCAAATCACATATATTTTATTTCTAACTCTTTGGAATCTGAGGCACATGAAAGTGAGAAATGGAAATATTTTAATATAAGAAAAGGTATTTATAATTTAATTATTAGAAAGAAAATTTTTAAAAAGTGACCAAGTAAAGATCAAAATAATGATAAAAAAATAAGGGAACTATATATAATCAAGATATAACATGTTATGAATATAGAAGGAAGGTCTATATCAAACTAGACTATCCAACTTTGAATAAATAAGGGAATGATAAGAAATACAATATGGAAATGAAATTTGATTATCATGATGGATGAAGTTTCACTAAATAATCTGATTCAAGTGATTAATCTAGAAGTGAGAAAGAGTCATACAATATCTACTTGATTATAATAAATACAAATAAGGTATGTAGTGAATCTGAGTCAATTTATTATTTTATCAGTGATGTTTATAACTTTGATGAGTTTTATAAAGAGAATGAAAAAAATTCAAAAAGTATATATTAAGAGTTATCGAGTTGTATAAATAATTTAAAGAATAAAATAAGAGACTTATGAAGGATAGAAAGAAAGTAAATAAGGAGAATGAAACTCTTAATGAAGAAATAAAAAATTCAGCCTCATGTTCTAAAAATAAGATCTTTAGTGATTTTGAGTATGTTTAGAAGGAAAATTATAAACTTAGAAAGGAAGTTGTAATTTTTAAAGAAATGTTATATACTTTGGTTCAGGGAAAGGAAAAATATGATAAAATGGTAGCTATGATGAAACCAAATAAAAATAATAATGGTTTTGGTTATAATCCATAGATTCCTAAGTTATACATGACTACTTTTATATACTTTGGTTCATGATCATTTATAGTGTTTCATAGAGGAATCATGTGATGGTAGCACCATAACCAATCCTTCTCCACGATTGCAGTAGATAAACTTTATGTCATGGTAGTGGTTACTTAACAACAACAACCATGGTAGATCATCTCCTCTATTTTAATCCAATAGTAGTACCGTTCCATTGTGATGGTAGCACCACCATCCTTCATCAACGGTAGAAAGATCCTTCACTATGACGGTAGTACCTGCCTCCTTCTAATGGCAACACCACTTTTCTGAGGGTAGTAGCTTAACACCTATATTTTTGGGACAGTTGCGTCTCACCACATTACAATGGTATCACCACTAT
Organism: Viscum album; assembly: GCA_963277665.1. Taxonomy (NCBI): domain Eukaryota; kingdom Viridiplantae; phylum Streptophyta; class Magnoliopsida; order Santalales; family Viscaceae; genus Viscum; species Viscum album. The sequence continues at coordinate 451,306,215 of OY728160.1, forward strand.
TCTAATGGTGGTAGTATCTCACACTATAACTGTAGTGATAACATACTCTTTCTACCACTAGGTAAAATATGCTACCACTAGTTATTGTTTTTACCATTGTTAGTTATTTTTTATACCATTAGTTTAATTTTTTTCTACCATCCCTAAATATAAAATTATTTTCTTTAAATTTTGTATTCTCTGTTTTTCATAATTCCAAAATTTTATTTGCTTCTTGGGTATAATAAATATTTTTATTTTTTTATTTATTATACAATTAATTTTTATTCATGCTTAGTCTATGTGAATAATTTGAAAATGTTTTGAGCATGTTCTAATATTATTCTGAGTTATTTTTATTGTTACAAAATATGTTGAAAATATTTATTATTTATTAAATTGTTTTTAAATTTGTATTTACAATAATTTTTTTCATGTGATTTTTATTGAATTAATTGACTAAGTTTTATGAATATAGTTTGAACGATTTAATTTGTTTGAATTGCTTAAAATTATTCAAATTTTGTATCTAAAGTAGTTTTATTTCTTCAATATTTTTGGTTAAAATATGTTTATCTTCCCATATTTTTGGATGAATTTTCTATTATTATTTTAAAATAAAACTAACTATTTCTAAGATATCTCTTCAACCATTTTAATTTTTTTTATATATTATATAAAGAATTTAGAGGATGTATGGAATGAGTAGTGATAATATCTTTGAAACATTGTTTTTTCAATGAGAATAAAACCATGAACTTTCAATGTGCATGAAAATAAGGTTGAAATCGATGAAAGTAAGAATTTTAAAGAATACAGATTGAATGAACTCATCAAACTACTTCTTTAATATGAACAAAAATTAATTAATATTTTTGAAGAAGGGACTTAAAATAATAGAGGTATCGATTTCAAATCACATATATGTTATTTCTAACTCTTTTGAATCTGAGGCACATGAAAGTGAGAAATGGGAAAATTTTAATATAAGAAAAGGTATTTATAATTTAATTTTTAGAAAGAAAATTTTAATAAAGTAACCATGTAAAGATCAAAATAATGATAAAAAAGAAAACAAGGGAACTATATATAATCAAGATATAACATGTTATGATTATAGAAGGAAGGTCTACATCAAACTAGACTATCCAAAGTTGAATAAATAATGGAATGATAAGAAATACAATAAGGAAATGAAATTTGATTATCATGATGGATGAAGCTTCACAAAAGAATCAGATTCAAGTGATGAATCCAGAAGTGAGAAAGAGTCATACAATATCTACTTGATTATAATAAATACAAATGAGGTATGTAGTGATCCTGAGTCAATTTATTATTTTATCAGTGATTTTTATAACTTTGATGAGTTGTATAAAGAAAATGAAAAAAATTCAAAAAGTATATATTAAGATTTGTCGAGTTGTATAAATAATTTAAAGAATAAAATAAGAGACTTATCAAGAATAGTAAGAAAGTCAATAAGGAGAATGAAACTCTTAAGGAAGAAATAAAAAATTCATCCTCATGTTCTAAAAATAAGATCTATAATGATTTTGAGTATGTTTAGAAGGAAAATTATAAACTTAGAAAGGAAGTTGTAATTTTTAAAGAAATGTTATATACTTTGGTTCAGGAAAAGTAAAAATATGATAAAATGGTAGTTGTGATGAAACCAAATAAAAATAATAATGGTTTTGGTTATAATCCATAGATTCCTAAGTTATACATGACTAATTTTATTAAACATTCAACAAGAAGGGTTTCTTATATTACATTTTATAAATTATATATGCAAGGGAATTAAACCGATGAATGTTCCCTCAGGTTCTCTCAATCTCTCAACATCACTAGATTTCCTATCTCAAAAAATCTATTTTCTCATGTGTCTTACAATTTTGTTTAAATCTAATTGGGTACCAAAAATTTTTGTTAGTAACCCAATTGGACCCAAAATAGCATTGTTTAAACATGTGTTTATGTTTATTTTTTAGGATTATAAGACATGTACTGAATGTTAATCAATGGGTGGATACTCTATAAACATATTTTTATTTAATTGAACACAGACTATTCAATTTATAAAGTATTTGTGTTTTATTTTATATGATCTAAACAAGTTTAGAACCTATTTTTAAATATAGCATAATTTTTTTTGGGGGGGGGGGGTCTTATTATGTATAATATATATATTTTTCAAGGTAATCCTTACATTTTTTTGTTTTAAACATGTTCTTAATAATTATATCTATTTATTTATTAAGGGGATATTTTCTTGATGTATTTATATTTATTAATATTTTACATTTGAAAAATTCCGAAAAGGGGGAGGATTTTATAAAATCTTATTTTGGTTTTTAAATTTTCAAAAAGAGGGAGTCTATTGAGATTTTTTTGTTCTCTATTTATATTTTACATTTTTAAATATTCCAAACCCTCTCAATATTTATATAGAATTTAGTTTTTACAAGATCACTATATTTTTATTAAATCTTGAGTTATAATAATTGAATTTTTATAAATTGGATATCATATGAAATATAATACATTTATATAACTTTTATTAAACTATGAAATAGTCTAAATAAATCTCAAGAATGTTCAAATTTTGGTCTGAACATGCTGCATCCTTTTGGTGTAAACAATATTTTTCAGTTTGTAGTGTTTTATAGTTTTCTTTTGTTATCCTATTATTACTTAAGTTATATAGATGTTATATTAACTAAAATTATTTAATTGGATGGACACTAAATTTATTTACATTTAATTAAACTATATAACTATCTTAAATTGATGTTTTAAATGTTCAAACATGCTCCATATTTATTATGCATTATTTATTATTCCCCACCTATTATTGATTCATTTTTATGCTATATATAACCCTTCTTGAGCATTTAGGCTCATCCTTTTATTTTTTTTCTTCCCCAGGTTATGACGATGAAATCGTTGAATAAGTTTCAAGGAAATAGTTTATTTTCCTTTTTTAGGTTCTTTGATTAATAACCAATGTAATAAGAAAAACATGTATGTATCTAGTTCTTAAAGACTAATAAATTTATTGATCCTTGTTTATGTGATTTTTTGTATCTATTCCATTGTAATAAAATATACACCAACTCCGGGATACTAGGGTCAGGGTTGTTACACCTCATGTATAAGAAAATGTGCCTCCTAGATTCAGAAGTGAGACTTCAAGAATTTTTCATACAGATGATGTGATAAATGTTTATTGAACAAAATATTTTTGTGTCTAGTGTGATTTTATTAGGTTTATGAGTATATTTGGATATCATCAATAAACAACACAATGGAAGTGTCAAAATATGGATGAAAAATCCTATTCATGAGAGTCAAAAAAATCACTAGCACATTTGTTAGCCTGAAAGTCATGACAAGATAGTCATACTATTTTTATCTAATATTAGATATATCCTCTTATCTGACTTGAATATGGAGGTATCTTGACGATAAGTCAATCTTGGAGGACCAATTGGCTCCCCACAATTGGTTAAATAATTCATCGGTCGTCGATAATGAGTATCGATTATTCATGATCACCAAGTTCGTCTTTAATTATTCTGTGAAAAATTGAATACTACCATCTGAATTCATTATTAAAAACACCAAATCACCCTATGGATATGTGCTCTATATGATAAAAACCTTCACCTACAAATCATCAAGATACACCTTGAGTTCCTTAAACTAAGACAATACTATACGGTATGAAGGAAACAATATGGGCTGTGATCCTAGCATGAGTTTGATCTCAAATTAAATTCCTCTATTAGGATGAAGTACTGTGAAATTATCTTGGAATACATCCTAATACAAGCCTACCATTGGAGGAAAGAAAAAGAGAGAGATAGTGTTGGCTCTACCACAATATCCAAGCCATATACCTCTCTTATAATGGTTCCAATTTGGCTTAGGTCTGGTCTCATTTTATCTTCTCCCACATCCCATTCACCAGTCATAAAAAACTTATCCACCTAGGGAATAATTAAGGATACATGTCTTATGTAGTATTTGATGTGCACTTGATAAATGTTTATCCAATCCATGCCAAATATCACATCAAAGCTAGTCATCTCAAGGATCATGAAATTCCATAGATGTCCATAGGCAAATACTACAGGACATCCTACATCTTTGAATATTATCCGCTTTCTTCCCCAAGGATATATCAAGAGATAAAAATTCAGAAGATAATATGACATTAATGTCAATTATAGTGAAGACTTGGGTATATATAAATGAATGGAAAGGTCTTGTATCAAACAAGGTAGAAGATATCATGTATTTGATCATGATCGTACCTCAAATAGTTGATAATCCCTCTTCACTACTAGATATAACCGAGTCCACTGCATACACATTTCTTACCTAAGACCCATAAGGCTACCCTCGAGGTGTATAACTCTCCTAATCGATTTAAGTATTTAGGTTCAAATTTTGATATCAAGGACCCCAACCATATCCCTAGATCATAGACCATATCTTCCCAAAAAACCTTCAAGAACCTATACAAAATTGTGTCAAATAAAATTGATTAATATTTCCCATCTATCCCTATACATGATACATGATTTAAGTTCTTGGGAAATATTTATGATAATGCTCACTTTTTCTACAATTGACACACTAGGGACCTTCACCATTGACCGAGGGGGATAAGGAAACCCTTCTCTATTTTGATCTCCTTCCATATCCCTACTAAATTTCCTCTACCTTACTCTTATTTTTTCCAAAAGAGGCACCCATTTCAGCAGTAGAGAACCCACTAATCAGTCTAGTGAAAGGTGAAGGAATATCTACAACTTTGTGCTTCTCGAGGACCTTCTTGATCATCAAGGCCTTGTAAAGAACCTATGGGTACTTAATTAGGTCGATGATACTGATATGATACATCAAATTTAGTTATAGACCGATCTCGAACATGTAATCCTTCTATGGAACATCCCCAAATAAGATAGGAGTGAATCAAAGTGACTTTGTGAATTGAATAGAGCATATAGATATCAATATAAGTCACTTCTAAATCTCCCTAAACTTTTGAGAATAGTCAACCTTTAATGTACCTGGGTAGAACTCATCAAATAAGAGATATTTGAAGGTTTCCAACATAATATCTCGTAAATTTTTATCCTAATTCATGACACCCAACCAATTATATGTGGTTTCCCAAAGAAAGAATGAATAGAACCTTACCCATCGATCCTCTAGTGTCTCCATTAAATCAAATTTACCCTTAATAAAGTCAATATAGTCCTTATCATCACAAGGGACTCCAATGATTCGGATGGATGGAGGGTTCTGGAGTTGGATATCATGAGAATAATTTACCAATATCTCATAGAGTCCTCTAACTTGAACACAAAATCTATGTAAGAATCATGGCTAAAGTAGTTCTACCTTTTAAACCATTGTAACAGGCACATGAACATATTCCTTAGCAGGAGTATTATGAAATGCTTCCTCTGGTGGTACCCTAACAAGACATCAAGTAAAATTGTTTATAATTCCAAACTTAATATTAGAATGTATAATATATTACGTAAGTTATCAAGCTAAGTAGTTTATAGGTAAAAAAAAGGGATTTATATAAAATACCCATCAAAGGAGTCTACAACAAACAATAAGGCATAAACCTCCTATAATAACCATGGTTTAAGATTATTTCTTCACACCTTCATGTTAGTCAAAAGCATATAAATATATAATAACAACAATGATCATGTTAAAATATTAAAATGTCAGAACATTATATCACAGAATTTCAAATCACAGATCAAGACATATAATTATATGAACTACGAGGCCTAGAAAGAAATAAGTATATAAAACACGTGATTATACATTCCGTTCCATGATGCATGAAGGCACCTGGATCCCATTATTGTAACAAAACAATATACTTAGGATCATCATGATATAACAAAACCTTAACTATAACAATTATCCCATCCCCGGTAACTTAGAGTCCAGTCACATAAGAGTTGTCCATGTACTTATGTGACTCAATTACCCCAGTTATACAAAGCATAACTCCTTTATACATTTCCCTAAAGATAGTCAATAAGAAAAGGAAAGGAAAAAAAAATCCTTTTATACCACTTTTTAGTGCCCTTAATTAAATCACATAGTCCGGTTCAGAGTGCCACATAACCTCATGCACGCCTCTCCATACACAAGAAGATTATAACTAGTGGTGAGGGTATATAAATTGTTAGTGGGGAGACTATACCCTCAATATAAAAAGTCATATATCATCAATATATCAAAAAATTCCTAATACAATAAAAAAATATAGTGGAACTAAATAAAAAAATTATGATAGATGACATGTTAGGTATCTCAAGCCAAAAAAATTAATAAACCAAGGACCCCAAAAGGTCAAACTAAAGTTTGATAAATAAGGGGAAAGTAAATAAAGACAGTATGAAAATACTCCAGAGTTCATCCCAATACTGCCTCAAAACCGCATGCATCATATCCCCATATCCTTTTCATTATGACCTTTCCCTTTCCTAGATCCCTTTTAAAGGAATGAGGACTTTCCTAAAAAGAGAAGCATCCTTTGTTGAATAAAAACAAGGTTACATAAGTCTACTCATGCAATGAGTTTCCCATGCAGAATGTGTATAAAAACCAATTAGGATGGAACCAATTCATCCTCAATATAAGTGGATATGCATAAGAGGTGTATTTAATGATAAGAGTAAATTCACAATCAAGAAACAGTCAATCATGTGCTGATTGGTCATATGCTAACCAAGCCACCAAGAAACTTGATTGTACCTGCTTTGGATCTATGTAGAAAGAAAAAATAGAACATAATTCATGTTCATGGGTCGACCATAAGGACACCTAATTTATCTCTGAGGTTCCACTAGGAGAATGAGTATTTAGTCAGTCCATAAGGTTTTCAATCCCCTTATCTATCATAAGTAAGGCCACAAGGCATTCGTATCAATTCATATACCTTGGGTCAATCCATATGGATTTTTTACTCTCGCACTACCTTGGGTCATGCCATAAGACTGTCATACCCCTTCCCCAAGTATTGGTTTTCCACAAGGCCATATTACCCCTACCTTGTGTCTCATTACATCATTTTCATTGTTTCATGTCATACATTCTCTCACTTTAAGGCCAACCAATCCACACAAGCCACACACACACACACATGAAATCAACTGAAACATAGGTCTTAAAGCACACTAGTATAGATCGTCATATCAATCCAAAAAACATATACAAGGGATCTATATAGTGAGGATATTATACCTCAAATTCATTAATGTAAACATGAAATCTTTTTCATGATTAGATTCCCAAATCTTGCACACACTCACTGAATGAAACCCGCAGATCATGGGTGCTTATAAATGAATAAAATTAAATGCAACAAAGGTTATAGAATGAGACACTAAAAATGGAACAATCCAAGAGAGTAGAACCATATCACTTACCCAATTAAAACCACCACCATCAATGTTAGATATAGGTATTATTGAAGGAAGAGAACTCATTTTTCTTAAAACAGAGACTAGAGAAGAGAGGCCAGGATCCCCATGAATATAGATAAACACGAACAAGACCATGAAGGAAGAAATCACCCAAGGATATTGGTCAGAGAATAAGATCATCCAAGGTGTCACCCTAGGTTCATATGAAAATCATCTTGATCGAGGAATTAGGAAAGGAGGAAGAAAATACAATTAATATAGATAAGAAATGAGTCTAAAGGGAAATAAACATCTAATATTAAAGATCACACACATTTCCATTAATAATTGTAACTCCATATGAGAGATAAGTGGATGAATTAACTATTTTAAAAACATAACAACTACCACCATGGCATGTTGATTCCAACTATATCCATAGTGGAAAAAAACATTCCAAACTCGAGTAACTTGACATGACCACCCACTAGGGAATGGTTTCAATACATTACACATTTTGGACTCACCAAAACCTTCACCATGGAATGATGAGTCCAATATATATATATTCCATAGGAGGACATGAAACACTATAGGTTTGAGACTACTCCCTACCACAAGAATTTTAATTATCCCATTTTTCATAGGTGGTTTCATAAAACGGCCTACACCACAACATGGTCCTACCTATGGTGTTCACTAAATTTCCAAAAACCCTATTTAAGCCTCCAAATTAACTTATACCCTAGTTAAACTATCAGAAGGATCAAAATTTCATATTATGAAAAATTAATGATGTTACAGGAACCCTTCATAATCATTAGATCACCCATATATAATCCCATTAATAATTTTGATTTATTTTTCTCAATCAAGGAATATACATTGGGGGTTAATTAGTGTATTTTAGTTTATTAAATTTTCTTCCTTGATCATTGTATTATTCTATATTTATAAGGAAAAATAATTTCTCTCCCTCACTTATCTATCTTAAGTAAAAAAGTAGTAAATAATAAGAAGAAGTTATTTACCTGGTTTACCCGAATAGGTTAATCCAAGGAGCATGCATGGAAATTTTCTTATTCACCAAAGACACAAATCACAATGCTTGAAATTATTATACAATAGAGTGTCCACACCTACCCTTTGAACTAACTTTCCATAAAATATATTTGAAGAACACTTTTATCTTCTTCATAGATAATTTCTCATTGCTCCCCATATGATAAATTTATTTTGAAAAAAATGATGATGTGAATTTAAATAAGGGATGGTGTTACACTTTTTTCTACCTTCTTGGGATTGAATAATTTCACATAATTTCTAGTGGGAGATTCTCCTATATCTCATTATTCTATCCACTGAGTGTATGGAATTCCTTACCTTTCTCTTTTATTTTCTACATGCACAACTCCACTCTACTGATTAATATTTTATCTCCCTTTCATGTTTACCCATTCATTAGTAAAATTTTAGAACATAATAGGGGTATTATAACTGCTCAATAACCACTCATCAATTGATAGTGTCTTCTTACTTTAGCATGCCCAAAAATCATGCTGAGAACCCTCTGTTTTATGGATTTGTTTAATATAGAAACCCTATACTTTAATACATATCATTACATTATTTTAAGAATAATTAAACATAAAATTACAATAAAAGGATCATAAAGTATAGTGTCTTGGAATACTAGGTACATAAAACCGAAAACATTGGATCTAATAAAACATTTTTTTATTTATCATCCATTATGAGATCTTAAATTCCTTTGTGACCTTACATATGCATAGAATATCATGGGGATAACATAAACAAAGTAGTGAGATAAAAATCCTAGTAAGGGAATAAACATTAAAATTATGTTTATCACATGGTTTAGAAGGCATAACATAAATATATATAAAGGTATAGAACATGATTAAACATAAGGAATCATAACATATTTAACATGGGATAATATAATCATTGAATCATAGTAATGTGGAAGCAACATAGAACATGACTTTAGCACATGTCAAGGCTCATAGCACATATGGAAGCATGATTCCAGGATCGTTGCACATAGATGAGCACGAGTCATGGCTAACCACCAAGACCGTTGCACATAATGTCTCATGAGACTAAAAATTACCCAATGAATTGGAGTGCTATTTGGTTTCACCCATCAAAACATGTTCATGAATATTTGTTTCATACAAATAATTATAAATAAGGATTCAAACATAATCATAATGGTTACCCATGTAATGAAATGGGTATCATAACCATTTCATAAAAAATAATAAAATGGGTGCATCATAAAAGTTTCCATGAGAGAAATGAATAAAATTATACATGTAAATTAATAATGGAGAAAATAATATATCATTATAAGTGATTTCAAACTGAAGTGACAACATGTAAAAAGAGTATTAAAGAAACTTTAAAATTAAAACATTTTAGTGTGGTTTAAGTAAAATATTATAGAGAATTTAAAGTTGAAACGAGAATAATCTTTTATATAAAAACAGAAGTGAACTAATAATATTTTCATAATAAAATTAGTTATTTTAGAAAAATAATTTCTTATTAAAATATATTATATGTTGCACTTGAAATTGCGTAATAATTTGATAAGTTCCCTTAAACTAGGCTTGATTATTGGGAAGAATTGACTAGGGAACCTTTTAAAAATATGTATATACTTGAAAAGAAGGATGAATGGATCTTAATAAAAAAATTTAGAGAATAAAAAAATTTATAATATGTAAATTAAAATAAAATATAATTTCAATTAGGTTAAAATAATGAATAAGTAACCTGAAGGAATAATGGAGGTTCGGGTAGAATCACTTACCTCATGTCTGAAAAGATTCTGCACTTGATCTCAATGTCCTGAATAATAAAATTAGATTAATTAATTAATAATTAAAGAACCATTTATACATGTATTTTATTTATTATAAATTTATTAAGTTCATTTATGGACTTTTTGATGGGTTAAGAGATCCAATTTCATCGTTTGGGTGCGATAATTTCCTTGGTTTTTATGATCAGTTTACTTGTATATGTGTATGGAAAAACATGTAGAGTGAGTAGTTTTGTCCAAAAATGGACTTATATGTTATTAATTAACTTATAGAATATTAAAATACCATTTTTTAGAATTTAGGATGATTCATTAGCTAAATTATCAATGATAATCATTTAGATTAATTTAACGTTTTTTGATCATAATGAACTCATTCTATTTTATAAATTAATTTAATGTGTAAAAAATGGTTATATAACATTCATAAGATATAATAAATATATTATAATCTGGTTCAACCATAAAAATGTTTTAATGAACAGACTTGAAGATGGAATTGAAAGATATAAGAACGTTGTCCACGAAGGTGGTAAATCGGCACCTCACGGACGAAGTTTTCATTCCTAATGTAAAAAAGATAGGAGAAGAGACTTGATGAAGAATTATTCCATAAAAATGATAAAAGTATATTATATGTAAGATACTAGAGTTTTAATTCTATTTTTATGGGGGGAGGTGAGGAGAGAAAATTAAAATAAAGGAACTTCAAAAGAAATTAAAAGAAAAGGATGAAGGTTTTATCTCTTATTTCCTTATTTTTGAGAACCTACTTAGGGGATTGGTTTTGGTATTTTATTAAGAAAAAAATCTCAAGGATGTGAGGAATAGTTTTGGGAAGATTATTTTGAAGAATTTGACAAGGCTCAAGGCCTGATAATAGTGATTAGAATAGGTGGTGAGGGGTTGTATTTATAGTGGAGGAGGGGGTGTTTTTTGAATATTTTAATCATTATTTTATTATTTTTCTCAAGACAAGAAAAAATGTTGATTATTGAGACTAATTAAATAAATTATATCATGTGAGTTCAAGATAATGGGATCAAATCATCACTACATCACCTAGGACTCCACAATTCAAGTATTTAGCATTTATCATAAATTATCATGTTTTACTATTCACAAAAAAATTCATGTATTTTAGAAAAATATCAAAAATTCACCCTAACCATTTATTAAGATTTAGAATTAAAAAATTACATCCATTTTATAACAGTAAATTTCTAAATATTATAAATTTTAATTTTAATTAAAATCAGCATTTACTTGGAAAATACGGGTTTTAAAATTATAACGAATTTTATAACACTTTGAAAAATTAACTAATGTATCATAAAATTATCTTATAATAATAAGATATCAAAATGATAATTTCTGAATACATTTTAAGAAAATAAATTTTCTTTTAAATTATTAATTTAATCATAAAATTGTAATTTAATATTTATGAATTACAAAATTACCAACACTTAATTAATAATTTTTAAAATATTTATTTACTTATTCTGTGATATAGTTATATCATATTACCATTTATATGATGATTAAAATTTATATATTCTTTCATAGGTGATATTTCTATTGCATTGTATGGTTTACTATTCATAAGTGTCGCATTACTATTCCAAAGGTCAAGTTTCTATTTCATCACTACAATTACCTTATCTTCTTGATATACTTATTATTTAATTCATTATTTACTTATAAAGTTTATATTTTTATATTTAATTGATTTAATGTGATTTATACTATATGACATAATTATAAGAAGGTAATTTCTATTGATAAAACTTTGGGTTGTTACATTATTCCCCCCTTATGAAATTTCACCCTCAAAATTTTGTTTTACATTCTAAGTTGAAAATGGGTGTGGGTACTTTTCCTTCATCACTTCCTCTAGTTCCCATGTTGCCTCTTCAAACTTATAGTTCCACCATAGTACTTTGACTCGGTGAATATTTTTGTTTCATAGAATATTATCTCTACGATCCAAGATCTTCATTGGATGCTCCTCGTAAGGAAGATGATTCTCTAACTATACCACCTCCGAAGTCATTATATGTGAAGGATTTGGTATGTACTTCCTTAAGAGGGATACATGGAATACATTGTGAACTTGAGACATAGTAGGTGGAAGTTCTAGTCAATAGGACATAGCTCTGACACGATCAATGATCTCGAAGGGGCCGATATACTTGGGATATACCCTCACTTTCTTCCCAAATCTAATGATCCACTTATAGGGAGAAATGTGGAGGAATACCATGTATCCAACCTTAAACTCCATGCCCTGTCAATGATTGTCTACATAGCTCTTTTTTCAACCTTGGGATACCTTGATGTGTTGTTGAATGGTTTTCACCTTCTCCAATATTTCTTCAACTATTTCAGGTCCTAGTAGCTTTCGTTCACCAACTCCATCCAAGCAAGCCGGTGATATGCAGCTTTTCCCATAAAGGGCATCATAGGGAGCCATTTGGATGCTCGAGTAGAAACTATTATTCTAGGATAATTTGAAAAGTGGCAGATGTTGGTCTCATCCTCCATTTAAGTCCATAAAAAGGATCTCAATATTTCTTCTAGTGTCTGAATAGTCTGCTCATATTGGCCATCAGTTTGAGGATGATAGGCCATACTGAAGTCCAGCACAATACTTAGAGCATGTTGGAGACTTTTCCAAAACATAGAGGTGAATATAAAATCTCAGTCAGATATAATAGATACTTGTATTCCATGAATCCTTACCACTTCTTTTATGTATATACATGCAATTTAATCCAGTGAGAAGCCCCCTCAAATTTTGATAAAGTGAAATGTATTTGTAAGATGATCCACAAAAACCCATATAGCATTGTTTCCTATGGATATATTTGGAAGTCCAGTGAGAAAGTCCATGGTGATGTTCTCCATTTTCATATAGGTATGGGTAATGGTTGCATCATACCTTTATACTTATACCTTTCGGACCTCAATTGCTGACATACTAGGAATTTTGATGTATATTCAAATATTTCATTTTTCATATTGTTCCACCAAATGTTCCCCCAAAGATCTCGATACACCTTTGTGCTCCATGGGTGAATAGAGAAGGTTGATCTTTGTAAGTCATTTAGAATCTATTTATTTATCTCTAGATTATATGGTACATATATTTATGACCCAAATCATAAGACTCCATCCACACCTATCATGATCTCAAAGGATTTCCCATTTCAGTTATCCTCTACCCTTTTATGAATTTCCACTTCATTTATTTGAGCATCCTTTATTGTATCCATAAGGGACAGTTGAAAAATCATTTGAGAAAGGATTAATGATATTTCACCCATAATGATTCACATGTATATCCTTTGTAAGTCTAAGAAGATTGGATCCTTATCAATTCTCATCATTGATAAAGATAAAAGATCCTTTCTACTTAGAGAATCCTCCACTTCATTTGCCTTACCAGGATGGTAGTGGATTGAGCAGTCATATTCCTTGATGATCTCTAACCATCTTCAATAGAGAATAGTAAGCTCCTTCTATTTTAATATATATTTGATACTTTTTTGATCATTTTATATCTCACACTTCTTCCCATATAGATAACACCACCAGATTTTTCAATAAAAAGATCATAGCTAAAACCTCTAGATCATGCATAAGATAGTTTTGATCGTTAATTTTCAACTTCCTTGAGGCTTAGGATATCACTTTATCATTTTTTTCAAAAGTACACATCCTGATCCTTTCTTTGAAGCATCACTGTATACCACAATGAGTTCTCCAATTTTCAAGAGTGTGAGTACTGACGCAATGATACACCTCTTTTTCAGCTCCATAAATATTTCCTCACATTCTTGAGTCCACAATAACTTCACTCCCTTCTGTTTCAACTTGGTTATTGGGTTTCACAATAGTGAGAATTTCTATACAAATCATCAGTAAAACCCGACTAGACCTAGAAAGCTACAAATATCTGTTATAGATGTTGGCCTGGGACCCTCTTCGATTGTATTTGTCTTGGAAGGGTCCCTAAATATTCTTTATTGGTGATAACATTCCCTAATAATGATACTTCCTCCATCCAAAACTCACATTTAATATACTTTACATATATTTTCTCTCTTTTCAAAGTCTTCAACATAGTATTCAAATGCTCCTCGTGTTCCTCCTTGCTCTTGGAGTATATTAGAATATCATTGTTAAAGACTACAAAAAATTTGTCAAGGTAACCTCTAAAGACTCTATTATTTAAATCCATGAAAATTTATGGAGCACTAGTGAGTTCAAAGGGAATCACTATGAACCCATAGTGTTTATACCTCATTTGAAAGGCAGTCTTGGTAATATCTTCCTTCCACACATTTAATTAGTGATATCCTAACTGAAGGTACACCTTAGAGAAATAACTATCCCCATTTAGCTGATTGGAAAAGTCATCTATATGAGGAAGGGGATACTTGATCTTTATCATGATTTTATTGATCTCATGATAATCGATATAGAGGCACATTGATCGATCCTTATTATTGACAAAGAAGATTGGTACACCCCAGGGTGAAGCACTTTGGCATATAAAACCCTTCTCCAGATTCTCCTGTAACCACTTCTTCAGCTCTTCTAGCTCAATGGTGTCCATTATATAAGGTGTCTTTGATATAAGCAGAGATCTAGGAGTAAGTTCAATTTAGAACTTAACTTCTCAGTCAGGGGGAACACCGGGAAATTATTTAGGAAATACATTAGTGTAATCCTTCATGATGGTCATGTCTTCGAGCATGATCATATCCTTTGTACCAATCATTTGAGAGAGATATGCATTCTCATAAGGAAGTAGTATTCACATTCAAGACAATGATTCTGAAGAAGATTCATCTTCCTCCTTATACTTGTAAATAATTTGAGGATGCTTAAGGATGGGACGAGTGATCTCCATTTCTCTATAGTTGATGCGGTCTTTATATAAAAATAGACAGTCCATTCCCAAAATAGCATCAACCTCTACCAAAGGAAGTATGAAAATATTTTCTCGGAGCTTCATTTCACAAAGATTTACTGGGGAGGATTAATGTACTTTGAATGAAATAATTGAAGGTATCAGAAACGCAACGGAAGCCCCAAAAATGGGTTTTAAAAAAATTTCACCAACATTCGACATAAAATTGTTGACGTCAGAAAATCACTGCTCAGTTTTTTCCAAGGATCTCACATGAAGAGTTTTAAGCACAAAATAAATACGATAAAATATCTTGTTTATATATGAATCTATGCAAAATGTCATCTCATCATTGGTGATTTATATTCGGAGAATATGAAGGAAAATTACTCTACATCATCCACACACACTTTAAGAAACTATAGGAGAACTGATCTTCATAATATGGGTGCTAGCGAGGAATATCAACAATGCCTTCGACACTCTAATGATCACTACATCACCTCTCTTGTGATGCCTGATAGAGAGCTCGATTTGAGCTCTTATATCTAGATATTATTTCTCTAGATCATGGGAGAGAGAAGAGGATAAAGAAATCCCCTGAATAGTTACTGGTGGGAGGCTATCTTCTCCTATATATAATGTGTAATTAACATACCTCATATTGCCTCTACGACCCCCGAATATTTAACGCACTCTAAACGACATGTTATGACTACTAATATGAGTTATACATGTTATTATAAATTACTTGTAATATATATTAAATATATTACTTCCTAATAAATGATTCATTAACTTGGCACATCGTTCCCATAAAAATTAATTAAACCTTGAATATATTAAAATTCATTTAATTAATATTTTTCATGTATTTACATAAAAACTTGAAAATAAATTTAATAAATAAAATAAATTTCCATTATTCATAACATGAATAATATGAATTTATTTATGTCATTGGTGATCGTTTAACCTTGGAAAAATCCCTAGCCCCAGTGGTGGGGACCACCATGTCCAAAACACCAATTCAACTGAATAAGGTAGATTCTCAAATATGCTTTTGTGTGACCCTCTAGGACCTATTCTCAATAGTAGTGAATACTATTCATAGACCAAGAGTGGGATCTAATAACCCATCATGGCCCCTAAATAGATAAGGATTGTCGCAGTAGCCACAACCAACCTATGAACCCACACTGTGTAATATGATCTTTTTGTATTTAAATATCTCATAAAGAAGGATGCACACTTGTGTCATCATCCTTTTTCCTACTTTATTGTTTGTTGATCTAACTGGATGGATTTAACCTTGACTACAATGGCTATGGTCTTATAATTATACTACCATCCTAATCAATATGGCTCGAGATATATTACTTCTATAACCCAGAATCAAAAAATCCTTTCTTGACCATTCAAGCAATGTCATGCCACCAATGACGCACCAAACACAAACTAGCTCAACACGATTTCAATATCACAGTTTTTATCTTGCATCAACATACATGATCAAATGAAATACATTGGTAATGATATCAAGTTAAGAGACCATTACATGTGATCATAGATAGGAACATCCAATGACACCCAAAACATGTGGTGTTCTTATTGGCATGTCTGTCCTTATGATCTCACTACTAGAGATCACCAAGTGTGAACTTCATGATAATAATTATCAAAGCGTATGATCCCCCAACATGTGATAGTCAAACATCTACTGTGTCTAATCAGTAAGATGTATATAGACCATATGACCATTGTTTAAGATTAATGTCATAGTATCTAGAGGTTCTCATTATTTCTTAGGAACATCTATAACCTTTTGATACGACAATTAATCTTTGGACATTACCATTAAATAGTGGGTGTAGAAAAGTCTAAACTATAATGGTAAGAATACATAATTTATAACTAACTGTATTCACAATATGGTAATCAACAACACTACATAGTTGGGTCTTGGGTGCCCACTATTTTAACACTCCCAATTGCACTAGATCTAACTTTCTAACCAAAAGTGTTAGCTAATCACATGATAAAGATCATGTTTCTATTGAGTAACGACATTAGCTTCTGGTCCTTCCATGATTCTCCTATATGAAATATCTACTATTTGCGACCTTATCTCCTTGAGTAAAACTTCTCAAGAGATGATATCCCAGAGTATGTCCCACTTTCCCACTATCATGACTTGACATATTGTCTAGTAAGAATATCATAATTTACATTATGATAATCCTTTTCTTATTATGTGAGATTCCAAGAACTGAAACAAATTGTTGCATTTAATTTCTTATTAGTTTCCTTAGAAGCAGCAACGTACTCAGTATTTGTAAGTATGGCTACCACTGACTTATATGAGAATGCCTTTCACATCACCTTAGCCTAGCTATGATATTAGATCTCATTGATCTATGGAATACTAGTTTGTGTCCCCTAAAATCTAGTATCCTTTCTTCTCCACTTATCAGGTACATATCTTTTGTACATGATGAACTACAGTTAGATAGTTTTGACTACTTCACTTGCAGTGCTCCTAGATATTACTGATATTTTCCTAATATAAAGTCTATCATGGAAATATTAGTTATTTGTACGTATCATGTCATAAGTGATTGATTCATATCTAAAGTGTATATATTTTAACTCGCCATGTTAATCTCCTCCCATGTCTCATACATGTCAACCTAGAGAGATTATGTCGTATGAAATTGGTAACAATTCTCTCTTGAATTGTTCCTACTTGTATTTTTCAATACCATGTCACTATATGTATGATTGACTCGGTCCAACCAATCCATAGATCTACCTATATAGATCATGTTCTCTAGAAATTAGGTTTCTACATCAAATCAATCACATAAAGAATAAATTGCACCATGGTCTTAACTAACTGTAAAACCAATATCTGTTTTCCATAAGTTACAAAAAATATTCTACTTGGAAAACAATGGTGTTCCCACTAAACCCAGGTATACACATGGAAAACTTTCATTCCAAATGAATGTTATATAATCCTATTGCTTACTTCAATCATAAACTGGATTTCAGTAATTTTCAACCTTTATTTTCATTCTATGGTGTGACCATACATTTTTGGTTGTGTCATATAGACACATTACATGTTTGGTGGTCATGACATCTAATAATCAATATAATATGATCATAGAAATTACCTATGACAAGTATAATTCCAATGGATTTAAGAATACCGACCTGGTTTAACCAATCGAACCTTATTGCTACTTCACTTATACCATCCATGTATCAACTCACTTGAATACCCACCACAATATTCAAAAATAATTAACCCCTTTTACACATTGATACATGGAATCCATTTATTGAATTTTAAATGATCTTTTCAATTTTATCTAATTTTCTTATACAACTCACTTGTAGGAAATATTATTCAAAAAGAATAATATATCATCGACCACGGTGAATACTAAAACCCTCAAAATTGGTTTATCATTCTTGCACAGTATGTGTCTCTGGAACATACTCTGTTCCACATGAACTTGTAGAACTAGTTCCTATGTCAACAATTTTTTCATCTCTATCATTGATAAACCCAAGTCAATATGGATCCCACTATCTCAATAGAGATGTTCACCCTTTTATAGAAATGTATTCTATCACTTGACTACCACTTTTATATCTTATGGACT
The DNA here is from genome assembly GCA_963277665.1 of Viscum album. NCBI lineage: Eukaryota > Viridiplantae > Streptophyta > Magnoliopsida > Santalales > Viscaceae > Viscum > Viscum album. The sequence goes on from OY728160.1 coordinate 451,325,094, forward strand.
TTGGTAATATCTTAGGAAATTGTTAGGATAATTACAATAGATTCACAATGCGCTTGTTCCTGATGAAAGTTTTTTTATGTCCTAACAAACTATTTGTAACCAAACACATATACATATGACATAATGGATTTTCATCATACTATGACTCGTATGATATCTATTTTTCATTATAGTTTTCATTTGGTTATTAGATATCTCCATTATTTGAAAAGCGCTATTTAATATATAATGGAATTTCTGTGAGTTGCAACATCGATACACAATAAATTATGACTATGATGTATAAAACATGAATTTAGGAATTACTCCATGGTACATTTTGTTGATAAATGTTAACATATAAGACCTCATCATCAATCATCCTCATTAACATCAATTCCATGATGTAGATAAGGTAATGTACGTTTAGAAATTACTCTATGCTACATTATTATGATCGATAATTGTGTAGTCAAGATATTTTATAGCATGAAGGCTCGAAGAAACTCATATCTTCTGACCATGAACTTCACTTTAACATTCCTTAATTACTTAAAGGAATCTTATAATGTAAATATATATACAACTAGCTTATTCTTGGAATATTTCATGCTCTCTTGATGAACTAATCCAAAAGCTTTGTGGCATACCTTTATTTATAAAGGTTTCTTTGTATAAACTAAAGATATCGATAATACTATAGGTGTTTAGATGTACCGTTCCTAAATACCATATAGGGTATAATCTTAAAATCAACTTTTAGTTTTACTTGAAAAAGAATTATCTTGCCAAAACTGGGTATAAGTCTTACATATTTATATTCATCACTTATTGCCTATGATTCATGTATCATTGAACTATTTGATGAGTATGATACACCACAAACAAAATTCATTTTGAAACCTAGAATAATGTCTCCTTATTTCCAAAAGGGAATGTGAGATGAATTTTTTTAGTTATACTCAATAATAGTTCTACATGAATCTTTCACTTGGCAATACAGAAGTCGTGTACTTCTCACCACTGGCCTAGTGATCACCCTTTCTCAGCCACTTGGAGAACACACCTGACTTCCTAATAACATTTCTATACTTACTTGGTTACTGTATATCAATACACATATGTTTCAATCATATTTTATTTAATACCCAAGATGTAAAACCGAAACAATACATTGATGAATATTCCTGAAGAAGAAGAGGTAACTTGCTTACTAAATTCAGTTAATTGTATTTAATCTTCCATTGTATTATTTTATGATATGAATTTTAAATAACCTCCTATTAATACTTATTATATTAAAGGATGTTGAGAATATTCTTTTGGAATAAATTTCCATTGGCCTTTGGGTCTTGTCATCCAATTTTTTCACCATAATAATTAAATATGAGTCTATATTTTATATTCTTACTCACTTGGAGAACCTCTACCTAAATAGGTAATGAAGCATTTACTCAATACTAGTTTGTTTTGAATTTAAAACAAAACTTGAGTAAGGAGGTGAAAATGATACTAGAATAGGATGTATTGAAGGATCATAACCTACCTTTCAATTTACACAGATCCAATGTAACCATTACCTATTCATATAATTTATTCTCCTTCTCCCTGAAAACCTCTCAAAGATGAGACTTCATGTAATATTATTCATGTCCTGATGTAGCAACCACAACTTACATTGGACGTGGATGAAATCATAATGACATATCTATCATATGATTTTTTCATTAGTATCCTATAAGAAATTTCACCCTCGCTTCTTGAGGTAACTTAACAGGTGTTTGGGACACTGGAACCTTGAGTTTCTAATATCATAGTACCATGCTCAAGCGCCCGTACTATTTTTTGGATACTAATGTCAGCGTGGACATTTAATTTGTCCAATATTTATCACAGTCTTTAAACATGTGGTATAACTTTCCATTTTTATATAAAAAATAATTTTTTAAGATTAGTACTTTTATCACAATTTCCTATTTAGACATTTTGATTAATTAATTATATCATTAAAATGTATCCCACTATTTTATCAAATTCTAGGAACCCTCTATTCTAGAATCAAAATACTCTATCACTTGAGTATTTTAGTGGCAAGGATCCTTGAACTTCCCCTCATAGTCTACAAGATTTGGCTACGCCACTACTCGGAGGGTTCAAGGTAGGATTTTAACTAGCCAACCTCAATAACTTGTGGTTCCTAGATATGTTAAGTGAAGTCTCAGCTTTTGAAATCAAAACTTGATTTACTCAATACTAACCTCTAAAATGATAGAAAATTATCTATGGCTAATCCTTACTACCACATTAGTTATGTCAACCCACCATTCTCATGACAACTCTTTGGTATTAAGAGCCACCCTCAACTATGGCATGATCGACACACCAAACATCTGGTTTTGTCCAAATGTGAATGATGGAAGGTGGTTTAGACTTAATATTTCTTTGAGGGTTTTATTGTTTTTAATGTGGTGAAAGAAATCATTTTATTTTTTAAACATGTTTTATGTGATCGTACTGACAAATGACTATGCAAGAAATAGAAAAATCATCGCATCACATGCTTGTTTATTATTATTATATGTGATCACAATAATAAACCTTGAAAAAAATAAAATGATGACCTGATCATGTGTCGGTACTAATGGTTGATCTATTGAGTGAATAATGGACCAACCTAGACCCTAGGGGTATTACCTTGAGTTGCGTCACTTGTGACTCGATATGGAGTACCTCTCATCCAATGCATCAAGCTCTTGTTTGGTGCATCTTCATCACTAAGCACAAAGTGCATCACTCATCATCTCGTTATTATACAAAAATACTCGCACGCAGGCGAGGGGGACTAGGGAGTAAAAATACAACTCTAAAGTGGATCCGCAGGTCCTTATACATATAATGACACCGAGATGATTCACAGATCGCCTATTAATTAAACTAATTATTAAAAAACCCTTGAAATAAATTAATTAAATAATTAAAAAAATGTACCAAACATGTATTGGTCGGTCCATGGATCATGACCAGTCAATACACATTAAATCGAATATTCAAAAAATAAATAAAGAATTAAAATTAAACTTTCATTAAAATAAACTGAAGGGGATTTAATTGAATTAAAAATAAACTCACATTTTTAATTAAATATTTATGTTGTTCGGTCCCGATTAATTAATTTAATTTCAAAACAAAAAAATAAATTATTTACTTAATTTAATTAAACACCAAATTAAATTTATTTATGCTACATTAATTATTAAACCAAAAATTAATATTTAACTAATTTAATTATCAAATTAAATGAAATTTAATTTTTTAATTAATTTTTGCTTAAATTAAAATAACATGGGCACCGAAAAACCCCAAGCCGGGTCTGTGAGGGTCAGGCCAATCCCACGCAGGCCCATTCTAGGCTATGCCGAATCAATGAAAGGGTGATCTAGGCCAGGAAGGTGTAACCAAGCCCGATGTTCCTAGATGGGGTGACCCACCAAGTCTTATTTTCAGGGCGATCCTCATCAGGTCAGATGGGTACCTCGTGGTGGTCTGACTACCAGCTCGACTAGGGGAACCCGAACTGGGGTCGAGCCACTAGTAGCAGCTGAGGAGGGGTCTGACTAAATCACGATGCGCATAAGGAAGTGCTTGTAGAAAGCAACAACCGGCCAGATCCTGGTCAACGATAAGGAAGGATCCGCATCGATCGGTTCGAGGATCAGGTTGTGGTGGACTAAGGTGCTATAGACTAAGTAGGGAGTTGGTGGATCCAAGCTTAGCTACGACGGTAGGCAGTCAGTGCATGATCAGAACCTAGGAGAATGAGATCCTGTGGTAGTTTGGATCTAGACTAGGCAGTCCAGGCATCAGAGGGGAGAGTAGTAGAGATGGAGGCCCATAGTTCTAGGGTTCTATGGTTCTAGGGTTGTCCACGCAAGCCCTTTTGACTTCAATTCTTTCCTTTGTTTTGTTTTATCCTCAATTCCCTTTGCCTGTTTTCAAAAAGTGCCACCCCGGTTTTTTTTAAAGTTTTCCACCCCACTATGAATGTTTCCATTTGTCTATACAATAGCCTCTTGAAATAATAATAATAATAATATAATAATAATAATATAATAATAATAATATAATAATATTATTATTATAATAATAATAATAATATAATAATATTATTATTATAATAATAATATTATTATTATAATAATACTATAATATTTATTATTAGAATAATTATGTCATTATTATAAAACCATTGGTTTGGAAAATACTATTCTGGTCGCTGAAATTCCAGCATGCAAAGGATTTCTGGTTGATGGTCTTCAGGTATTACAACACATATATAAAAATATATGTTCTTGATATAGATACCTGCAAATATGAATTTCAACCCATCTGTAAAATTGTGTATTACCATAACTTGGTCATCCAAGGTCGGATTGGAAATTCGTTTGCGTAGTTGGAACAATAACGATGCCCTCTATTAAATAAAATGAAAATTTAATTTTTCTTGGGATTAAAAAATTTCATGCATCGCTCTGATACCAATTGAATGTACCAGGCACGTAGCAGAACCTCCAAAATTGGGTTTTTAAAATATTACATAAACGTTCAATAGGAACTTATCAACGTTGGTGAATCGTTGCCCAATTTATTCTGAGGATCTCACGTAAAGTGTTTTAATCACAAAATAAAAACAATAAAATACCTCGTTTAGATCCAAAGCTGCGTATGATGTATGATATTTGTTGGAGAATGATTCTCAGATAATATGAATCCTAATTCCTCTATATTTTCCACAAGATCTTTGAGAAACTATTGGAGCATCAATCGTCATAATCTTGGTGGTAGTGCGGAATACCGATAATGCCTTCAACGCTTCGACGAGCACTACATCGCCTCTCTTGCGATGCCTGAGAGAGAGCTTGATCTATGCTCCTGGATCTAAAGATTCTCTCTCTAGATCATTGGAGATAGAATAGGAGATAGAAATCCCATGAATAGTTACTCATGGGAGGCTCTCCTCCTCTACATATAGTGTGTAATTAATATACCCAGTATTTCCTCTTCGGCCCCCGAATACTTAACACACTATAAACAACTTGTTAAGACTATCTGAGTCATATATATTATTATCACTTTACTATAATATATATTAAATATATTAAATGATAATAAACGAGTCCTTAACTCAACTCATCATTCCCATAAAAATTAATTGAACCTTGAATATATTAATATTCGTTCAGTTGATACTTTTCATGTATTTACTTAAAAACATAAAAATACTATTTATTAATAAATTCAATGCCCATTATTTTTAACATGAATAATATGAGTTTATTTATTTCATTGGTGATCATTTAACCATGGAAAAATCCCGAACCCAAGTGGTGGGGCCCACCATGTCCAAAACTCCAATTCAACTGAATAAGGAAGATTCTCGAATATGCTATTGTGTGTGACCCTCAAGGACCTTATCTCAATATTAGTGAATACTATTCATAGACCAAGAGTGGGATCTAGCAACCCATCATATCCTCTAAAGAGATAAGGATTATCATAGCAGTGAAAACCAACCTACGATCACACATAGTGTAATATAATCTCTTTTTCTTTAAATATCTCATAAAGAAGGACACACACCCATGTCATCATCATTTTATTGCTTTATTGTTTGTTCATATAACTAGATGAATTTACCCTTGACTTCCATGGTAATGGTCTTATGAGGATACTACCATCCTGATCAACATGGCTCAGTATATATTACCTCTATAACCCGAAAGCAGAAAATCCTTTCTTGACCATTCAACAAATATCATGCCACCGATGATGTACCCAACACAAACTAACTTGCGATAATTTCAATATCATGGTTTTAATCTTGCATCAAAGCATGAGATAAAATGACATACATTGGTAATGATCTCATGTCAGAAGACCATTATAAATGATCATAGATAGGAATATCCAATTACACCCAAAACATGTGGTGTTTCTATTGGAAGGTCTGTCCCCATGGTCTCACTACTAGAGATCACTAAGTGTGAACTTCATGATAATAAGTCTCAATGATTATCAGACCTTAGAACTCGATAGTCAAAAATCTACTTTGTCGAGTCAGTAAAATGTATCTAGACTATGAGACCTTTTTTTATGATTAATTTAATAGTATCTAGGTGTTCTCATTATAGCATGCATACTTATATTACCTTGTTATACAACAATTATTACTTGGAAATGACCATTAAACAGTGGATGCAAAAAATTATACACTATAATGGTAAGAATACATCATGTATAACTAACTGTATACATGATATGGTAGTCAACAACACTACATAGTTGGGTCTAGGGAACCCAATATTTCAACAATAATTGCCCCATTATCTATTCTCATATATAACTAAATATCTATATTTTGAGGTGGTGTTTTGTAATAACCCAGGTTTTAGAACTCTGAGACTTTGAAAAATTTCTTGATGTCATTCTAGAGTAGGGCGTTCAGACGGCGTGCAATTCCAAGGCCCGGTGTGACCGAAATTTATTATATAAAAATGTTAAGTGTTTTTATATTATGCACACGTGGTCAACTAAAGAGAATGTGATATCTCTTATATGGTTGATCATATCGGAAAACCAAGACCACTGTTGGGTCTGGAACGCAGTGTTTACCCTAGGCGTGACATAAATAAGTCGGTGCGGGACGTTCGGACCCCTTGCTCATTAGCGGTGTATCAAATGGATAATTTAAATTAAATTATTCATTTAATAGCTCAAACCCTAGTAAATCCTAAATGGTTGCTCGGATAGAAAAATTGAGGGTACCGTTAAGTCAAGAGCGTGCCGTTTACCCTAGGAGGGCTTGTAAAAGTTGTGGGTGTGGGCCTGTTGTGAGAGCCGTCACCTAGGGGAAAAATCGTCATTTCGAAATGACCACTTAGTGATTTTTATCACTGGCGTTCCTTTTAGAATAAAATTTGAACAAAGCCTCAGAATGGAAATCCGAGACTTCTGTTGAGTTCTAAATGGGGCATTTTACCTAGTTGGAGTATAAAATTAGAGGGCGCGGTGAATTCAGATTCTGTGCTAATTGGAATTTCTATAAATAGAGTTAAGTGTTTAGGGTTAGGGGAAAACCCCTAATTCACTCTCTCTCTCTCTAAACACCCAAGCTCTCTCTCTCTAGCTGTTCTTCACCGTTCTTCAGCGTTCTTCACTGTTCTTCACCAGATTTAGGAGCGGACTCCGACGGATCGAAGTGGGATTGTGCGGGCGCGTCGCCAACGTCGAACGGCCGGATCGAGGTAGGATTTTTGTTGGTTTTCCACCCCTTCGTCAATTTCTAGAGTTTTGTCATTTTAAATTCTATAGTTTTAGAAATTAGGGGATTCGCCGAATGAACACGGCCAACGCCCGAGCCCCGTTTTATTTATCATTCTTGGGCATTCGTTGTCCAAAATTTTCGGGCGTGCCAAATCCTGTCGGATCAACGATCAGAGGCAGGCGCTACGAAGGACTCGTCCCGAGGATCCCGAACCTGTGATCGGTTTTGAATTTGGGTCACTGGAGCGGTGGCGGTGGCCGTCAGAAGTGTCGGCTCCAGCAAGGGCGATGGTCGAAGCTTGGGGTGGCGCAACGGGGGTTCGGGGGTCAGGCAGCGGTCACGACCGAAAGCGCGGCGCTCAGGCGAGGAGTGGTTCGGGGCTTCGGCGTAGTGCAGCAGGGGCGAGGCCAGGCTTCAGAGGTGGCGGCGTTGGGTATCGTTGGGGCATGGTCGTGCAGAGGAGCCAGCTTCAACCGGTGCGGTGAGCTCAGGCGAGGCGGCGGCTGGGCGTGCGGCTCAGCGGGAAGGTGAGGCCGGAGGGGCGCTCAGCGGGTCCTGGAGGCTGGGGCGCTGGCGTCAGGCAGAGCCGGCGGAGTGGCAGCCAAGGGCCTCAGTGGTGTCGTAGCAGATCACCGCAGGAGAGGGGCGGCCGTGACCCTATCGCGGTCGGAGAATACCCCCGAGGTCAGCGCCTCGGGGGTGCGGAGGAAGCAGGGATCTGCGGTTCGCGGGTCCTTTTGGGAGACGCGACCAAGACCGGCCAAACGGCCGGTCTGCTTTAGAGAATCGGAACCACCTCAGGTCCGGCGGTTTGAGGTGGGCCGCGGCGGGTTGGACCGGGCCGGCTGGTCTGGACCGGCCCATTTTGGGCCCCCTTGCATTCGGGGGCCGTATCTCCTAAACGACACATCCGTTTGACACGCCGTTTGCGGCTGTGGGACCGTATCGATGAGGCAGCCCTTTTAAGGTGGGTTTAGTTTTTTTTTTCGGTTATGCACCCAAAGGCGGGTAACTCGGGAGCTTTAATTTAATAATATTAAATTATTATGAAATCCCGCAACGGAAGCACCTTACGAGCCAGAAATCTGTTTGACATGCCGTCAGAGGCGCGGTGGCCTCGGAGCTGAGAAGGTTCTTCCAAAGTTGGTTTGGAACCATTGCGGGTTGGTTTCGATGCTCGGTGGCACGAATCGCTAAATGTGAGTAACTGATTAATTAATTAATTAATTAATTAATATTCCGTCGGACCTAACTCCTGCTTGGGATGTCCGATTGACACGCCATCCGTGGAAGTGTGATCCTAGTCCTCACGCGGACTTCTTGAGATGCTCCTTTCAGTATTTGGGCCAGAGACAGGGAGCATGCCCCATTTGGCCCATTTAGCACGATTTGTGATGAAAATTCGTTTTCCACCCGACATCCATTTGGGGTGTTTGAGCACAACATCCTGTGTGTTTTTCTGAGGGGATTCCAACAGTGCATTCTGCCTACCTAAATTGAAGTTGAGGCGTGGGTCCCACAAGCCGTCTTTTAAGCGGTGTGCGGCGTACTGCGACTTTTTCATCAGACGTCCGTTCGGGGCGAATGAATAGTCATTTTGATGTGTTTTTCCGAGAGCATCGCGATGATGCAGTTCGCCCAACCTTTTTTGGGATCATGGTGTGGGTGCCACCCAGGCTGGCTACGGTGAATAGTACCCTTTTCACTGGGTGTCCGTTTTAGGTGATTGAGTAGTCAATCTCATGTGTTTTTCTGAGGGGATCGTAGTAGTGTGATCTTTTTGTTCAGTTTCAGTATCTTGGTGTGTGACCCACACTAGCTGACTATAGTGAATAGTACCATATTCATCGGTTGGCCGTCTCGGGCGAGTAAATGGTCTATCTCGCGTGTTTTTCCGCGAGGATTGCAACGGTGTAATCTGTGTGGGCATGTGGAGCCTCGTTTGAGACCTTATTAAATGTGGAAACATGAAAGGGTGTTGGATGGAGTTCCCTTTGACGCACTCCGAACCAACGCGTCGTAGCAATGTTGGTAACACCCGGTGATGTTAGTTGCAGTGCTGAGTTATCGGACCAATTCTGGGTCTACCCTCTAGCAGGGTTGGGTAGTGGGTCACCCTACGACTCTTTATGGTCTACCCTCCAGTAGGGATGGGCAGTGGGTCACTCGAAGACTTATTCCAGGTCTACCATCCAGCACGGCTGGGTAGTGGGTCGCCTGTCGACTTCTTCCAGGTCTACCCTCCACCACACCTGGGCAGTGGGTCACCTGTCGAATTATTCCAGGTCTACCCTCCAGCACAACTGGGCAGTTGGTCGCCTGTCGACTTCTTCCAGGTCTACCGTCCAGCACGCCTGGGCAGTGGGCCACCTTTCGACTTATTCCAGGTCTACCCTCCAGCACGGGTGGGTAGTGGGTCGCCTGTCGACTTCTTCCAGGTCTACCCTCTAGCACAGCTAGGTAGTGGGTCCCCTGTCGACTTATTCCCGATCTACCCTCCAGCACGCCTGGGCAGTGGGTCGCCTATTGACTTATTTCAGGTCTACCCTCCAGCACGGCTGGGCAGTGGGTAACCTGTCGACTTCTTCTAGGTCTACCCTCCAGCACGGCTGGGCAGTGGGTCGCCTATCGGCTTATTCCAGGTCTACCCTCCAGCAAGGTTGGGCAGTGGGTCGCTTGTCGACTTATTAGGGTCTACCCTCTAGCAGGGCTGGGAAGTGGGTCACCCGATGTGTTATCAAGGTTTACCCTCCAGCCGGGCTGGGTAGTGGGTCACCCGTTGGCATTTCAGACTTGATCCTTATCCATGTGGTTAGTCAGTGACTTTTTCTCCGTGACTACCAGAGCGGGATCCTTGGTTGTACAGATCGACGATGTGACAGCTTTGACGTGACCTTTGGGAATACGAGAACGAGGGGCACTTTTACCACCGAGACGCGTCCTTGTGTTGCGACCTAAAAGTAATGCGAGCGGGTCAGTGCTGCCCAAAGTGGATAGTATCGAGGTGCAGTGATTGATCCCCTTTGACTTGTACCTTCTATGTTGACGTGCAGGGCGTTTGGGTTCAGTGTTGGATATCCTTTGAACTGTTGGCGACTCTTCTTGGGCTGAGCTTGGAGATGGAGATCCCCTTACACACTCGTTCGGGTTTCTTGTTGAGCATATATATATAAAAACCCTAATTTTGTTCTCACTCGTTGGGATCAGTTACTCTCTATATAAGAGAGGAAAAGACGCGCGGGGTATGCCAGGTGCTTTCCATGTCTAGTTCCTCTAATATTGGACAATTCTACTTCCTTTCGTTTGTTGGGTTGAGCTGCAATCTCTCTTTTTTACTCTTGCACTGTTCTTTGTTCTGTATAATGCTCGCCATTTAGTACCACTTTTTTTGCTCCCTCGAGCTTTTGGGGCATCCTATAGAATATCTTTATACTCAACCCTGCTTGGGCTTTTCCCGCACTTGGTGTGACCTTGAAGACGACAGACAGTTCGATCGAGACTACGGAGGAGCGTAGAGGACACAGAAGCTTGGGTCGTGTTCAATGGTCACAATAGGACTTTCAGGCGATAGACTCACCAACGGTTTACTTTTGTTTTACCTGTTGCCGGGTTGTGACACTTTTCTACTTGGGAATGTGTTTTTACCCTTTTACCATTCAGTTTACTTGTTAGTACTTTTCAACACTTTTCTTGTACTGGTTAGAGGTCAAGTCATGTATGTTGGTTCCCCTTTTGTAGTAGTGTTGTATCTTTCCTTCCTTTCTCTGCACTTTTTCATTGAGTTGGCTACGTGTGTGTGTATAGTTTCTTAGGCAAAGGCCTCCCCTAGTTTTTTGTACCTTCGGCACTAGTCACCATCCCCTGGCCTATGGAGGCGGGCTTGAGGTAGTTGCGGCTCGAGCCCCGGTACGGTTCGGGTCGTGACAAAGTGGTATCAGAGCTGGTTCGTTCCTTGGGGTGATGTTCGGACATCCCTAAAAAGGAATTGGTTGAGTTTTGGGGCAATGGTGTCAACGTGTCTTGAGAGCGATGTAACGTCCCAGTTATGGGTGCCACTCAACGGGTACCCCGAACCCGGTTGGTCACATGACCTCAAGAACATTTCCCCAAACGCCAGAGGCTGCCGACTAGTAGTGAGGGCCTAGGTTTGATAGTGGGGAAACTATGCCATCATTTTTCAAAGTGTAGCGCAACAGAATAAAATAAAAAGAATACAACAACAACGGAAGCAATAACCATACACATTTAAAATAAACAACTGAAGTAAAAGATAACCGAAATCTATATAGATAATGATGCAACATGTCTCAAGTTCTAAGAAAACAGCCAGAACATGTTACACAACAATACAATACAATATAATACAGAGTACAGAAAAACAAAAAAAAACAGTTGGTAGCATCGCGAGCCTAAGCCCGGTCCCATGCTCCCCTACTCCTTAGCAGCAATCAAGTACCTTTATAAGAACTATTTCCCTTATCCATAACTGCAGAAATGTAATCTGTTTGGGTTGAAAACATGACCCAAACAGGGTGTGAGAAACAAATTCCAATAGACACCCACCAAAGGCCCATGCCCAACTGTGTGAAAATATGAAACAAGAGTGTGCAGTATTAAAATGCAATAAAATAAGTAATACTCAATAGTAACTAACTTTACCAGTTATATTTCCATTTTATTATTCATTTAATCGTTCATTATAAGGAAACCACCATAGTGAATTTCTATGTAAATAGTCAGTGTCCTCAGACATGCAAACCTTTACCCTCAGGTAATTAGAAACGTAACCCACATGTAATTTCCCATAGGCATAACATATATTGCCCTCAGGCGTACGAAGTGTCACCCCCAGGCACAGATTCTATTGCGCACAGGCATGAAAGAAGTTGCCCTCAGGCCGAAATAACCACTACCCTCAGGCTAAAGGAAACACTTTCCTTAGGCTAAGAAAGTAACCGGGCCATGCCCAAATATAAACAAGAAATTAACATACAATTCCTCTCAAGGAAAAATTAATGCGCAAAGTAAACATGGCATACCCTTGGGTATCCTGGACAAATGGCTAAATAGAGGAACACACCCCCGGGGTGGTCCTAGATCCAAGCAGTGATCCCAAATAGTAGTTTATTATCACATTTAATTACCTATACAATTATAGGTATTTAAAACAAATAAGGCCTCAACCAAAAGACACCCAACATGGGTTCATAGCTCAACGATACAAAAAAACGCACAACAGTTGGAATTTTAACACTAAGTCACCTGCCTTAAATGCCCTTGATCGGTATACGCGAACGACGATCCTTGAATCGTCCAAGAACGACGTAGATATGAGGTGAAAGAAAACCTCATTCAAACCTAAATAAATTCCCTTAGAGGAAGAATTGTCAAGAACGACTTAAGGAGAGTGGAGGGATTACCCATGCGGTTCCAACGAGATCGTCAGAGGCGAAAACGAATTCCTGACGCTCAATCTGGAGATCCTCGAAGATCTGGCCTCCTCTCCCGACTCCCTCCTCTGGTTCGAAGACAATCCTGTGAATAGGGTTGGCTACTGCCCATTTAAGTTAAAAAAACAAACTAAACGACCTATAATTTTCTCATTTAACTGTTCCTCTGGAGGCACCTCCGCACTGTTCATCTGCCGACATGAGTACACGATGTGTATTTATGATTACATGGCGTGTACTGTCGCGCAGCTGGTGGATGCTTCCACCACCTTACTATTTGCCTGCCGACTGACTACACGGCGTGTAAATACAAACTACACGGCGTGTAGTTGGTTTTTACACCTTTCATTGCAACCAGGGATACACACCCTGTGTACTCATCCCACACGGCCAAAGTACACAACATGTGGAAAAGTACACAATGTGTAGTCCCAAAATTTAGTATTTTCCCCCATTTCCCTTATTTCCCAAAAACACTTTAGGAAAAGAGAAAAGAAGAAACCCGTACCTCAAAAATAAGAATTGGGTTATTACAAACTTCCCCCCTTAAAGTAATTCATCCCCAAATTTCCCTTCCAAGGGTGGCGAAGAGAAAGATCAGAACAACTCTGGCCACTGAGCACGTACATCGGTCTCTCGCTCCCAGGTTTCGTTTTCCACTCGGCCATGCTGCCATAACACCCATACGAGAGGAACTGACCGGCCTCAGAGGACTTTTTTCTCCTATCCACGATATGAATCAGATGCTCCTCAAAGGTCGTATCGACCTAAGGATCAACCTCCTCGGACTGAATGATGTGAGACAAGTCTGAATGATTGCGGCGCAACTGAGATACATGGAAGATGTCGTGCATGGCTCGATACCTCTGTGGAAACTGTAATCGATAAGCAACCGGCCCGACTCTCTCCATAATCTCAAATGGACCCACATACCTCAGTGAATGTTTACCCTGTCTCCTGATCCTTCTATGTCCCAACCTTGACGAAACATGCAAGAAAACATGATCCCCGACCACGAACTCCAAAGGTCGTCTGTGGCGATCATCATAAGATTTCTGATGAGACTGCGTAGTAACCATCCTCTTCTAAATCAACTGGACCTACTCAGAAGTATCATGCATGAGCTATGGTCCCAGTAAAGCTGTCTCACCTGCCTCTATCTAGCACAAAGGTTATCGGCATGGCCTACCATATAAATCCTCATAAGGTGTCATCTCAATAGTTTCCTGAAAAATGTTATTGTAGGAAAACTTGACCAGGGGTATATGCTTCTCCCAAGAGCCCCCAAAGTCTATGATGCATGCACAAAACATGTCCTCCAGCACCTGTATCGTATGCTCTGACTAGCCATCGGTCTGAGGGTGGTAAGATGTGCTCAGAAGTACCTGTGTACCCAATGCCCTCTGAAAACTCTGCTAGAAATGAGACGTAAAATGGGCGTCCCTATCTGAAACGATAGAACGAGGAACCCCATGAAGATGTAAAACCTCTTGGATATAAAACTTTTCAAGCTCGTCAACACCGAAGGTCTCCTTGATCGGAAAAAATTGAGCTACCTTCGTGAGTCTGTCAACAACAACCCACACGACATCATTGACTCGAGGTGACCTCGGAAACCCAGTCATGAAATCCATCGCGACATCATCCCATTTCTACTCTAGGATGGGTAACTACTGTAACAGTCCGGCTGGATTCCGATTCTCCACCTTCACCTACTGACAAGTGGAACATCTAGTAACAAAACCAGCTATCTCCCGCTTCATACCCGGCCACCAGTACTGACATCTCAAGTCACGGTACATCTTGGTAACCCCGGGATGAATTTCCCAAGCTGAAGAATGAAACTCCTACATCAACTCCTCGCATATATCTCCTGGAGCCCATACTCGTCCATGGAAATGCAGTACCTCATCATCGCCTATCGTCCAATAAAGAGGAGGTTCCTCACTTGACATCGACTCCTGTAGAACTAGGCCTTCTGAATCTGATAGTTATCTCATACTCACTCTATCCAGGAGGGTATAAGTCATAGCTAAAGATGAAAGATAGGTTTTCCCCTGACTATCATGCACCTCCAAATGCATCTCAGAGAACAAATCCATGAGCTGCCACTCACCATTGGCCTCCTGAACTGCCTGTATATGAGTCCTCCTGCTCAGTACAGCAGCTAATGCATTATCTTTACCAGGTGTATAGGCAAGCTCAAAGTCGAAGGACTGAAGGTGTTCGACCCACCTTTTCTGTCTCAGATTCAAGTCACGTTGTGTAAAGATATACTTGAGACTTTTCTGGTCGGTGAAAACCAAAAAATGTTCTCCCAAGAGATAGTGTCTCCAACAGCGCAACGCATGAACAACTGTAGCCAACTCGAGATCATGCATTAGGTAATTTCTCTCATGTGTCCTCAACTGCCAAGACCTGTACGCAACAACTCGGTCACCCTGCATCAACACTACTCCCATCCCAATACCTGATGCATCACAGTAAACTGTATATATCTTCCCTTGCTCTGGAAGTATCAAGACTGGTGTTGATGTCATATTTCCTTTCAGATCCTAAAAGGCTGCCTCACAAGCTCCCGAACAAACGAAATTCACACCCTTCTTAGTCAAACCTGTCAATGAAACTGCTAAGAGGGAGAAGTACTGGATGAAGCATCTGCAGTAACCAGCCATCCCCAAGAAACTCCGTATCTCAAACACATTCTTAGGATACTCCCAAGAAACTAATACTCTCACCTTCTCTGGGTCTACTGCAACCCCTGCCTCTGAGATGATATGACCCAGAAAGTGAATCTGGTCCATCCAAAAGTGTCATTTTGAGAGCTTATCATATAGCTTATTCTCTCTCAGTGTACTCAATACAATCTCAAGATGGATGGCATGGTCATGTCGAGTGTGAGAGTACACCAAGATATCATCCACGAATACTACAACAAAAGAATAAATATTTGGATGGAACACACGATTCATCAGAGCCATGAAAACTGCTGGCGTGTTTGTGAGTCCAAACTACATAACCAAGTACTCGTACAGACCATATCTGCCCCGAAAATCTGTAAGCAGTATATCTGATGGTCTCACGCGCAGCTGATGATATCTGGATCTCAAGTCAATCTTCGAGAACACTCATTCTCCAACAATTTTATCAAAATGATCATCAATACTTGGAAAGGGATATCGGTTCTTAACTGTCAACTGGTTCAACTTTCGATAATCCATACTGAGTTTGAGGGTACCATCCGCCTTCTTCGCAAAGAGGACTGGCGAACCCCAAGGGGAAGTACTGGGTCGGATGAAACCCTTTGACTGAAACTCCTCTAACTGCCTCTTGAGCTCCTGTAACTCAGGTGTGGCCATCCATTAAGGAGGAATGGACACTGGTGCTGCTCCTGGCACAAGCTCAATAATGAAATCCACCTTACGCTCTGGAGGTAGACCTGAAAAGTCGTCCGAGAAGACATACCTTAAACGATCAACCACTGGAGGGAAATCCTGCTGACAAGTCCATTGTTCATCCAGATATAAACTCAAAACCTGGTCTATGAATCTACCTCGCCCATGATGCTCTGATCCAGCTCGACTCGCCAAAAAATCCTATTCACCCTTGTATAGAAACTCTCCGCCCTCTAGTGACGTGAAACTCACCCTACAATGATAGAAATCTACAAAGGCTCGGAAGGGAACCAACCAGTCCATCCCGAGAAAGAAATCATAGCTCGTCATCTCTAAGACATAGAGGTATCATAGAAAGTGACACCCACCAACCTCAAGGGGCACTCCTTGAACTGGCACACACCCGTCCTTCTAGTTCCCAATGGAGTGTCTAGCATCATAACAGAAGAAGAAGAAGAAGAAACACAGAGCCCAAGGCTCTACACAACGGGTACGTATATGAAACTATGCGTAGCACCCATATCAAAAAGTACTGAAGATAAGATAGAAGCTACTAGAATAGTACCTCTGACAGTAGAATGTCCGGGATCCTACTCCTGTTGGGTTTGTTGCACTGCATATGCCTACCCAGTGCCGCGGCCCTGTGACACAGCCTGACTACCCTGAGCTGTCCCACCCTGCTACCTCTGAGATCCTGGTGTCTGGCTACCACGGCCACAAACACTATCTCTGCCTACACGACCTGACGTATTCCAGTTTCCCGACTGGTAAGATTTTTCTGGTCCTGCTCCCGTACGCAGAGTCTGCACAGAACCCCTCTCATTAGCCACTGGTGGAAACACCCTGCAAAAGAACTACAGATGACCCATCTTTCTGCAAGCTAGACACTCCACCGGGTCTCATGGACACTGAGGTCTATTGTTCCCCTCCTTACCACACTAGTAGCACAAGACCTGACCACCTGAAACATTCTTCCGGCTGGTACTACAACCCTGAGAGAAGTCCATCTATCTCTTCCTCTTACCAGAAAAAATAGTACCAGAAACTAGTGATGAACTACCCTGGCCCACACCACTAGCTTCCCGCAGGTTCCTCTCTGTAATCAGTGCCTAGTTCACAATAGCATGTACTGAAGGCAACCTGGAAACATTCAACAGTGCTCAAATTTCATATCGAAGACCATCCTCAAAGCGTCTGGCCCTTAACGTCTCATCACCCACCATAACGGGTGAAAAACATTGTATCTCGGGGAAAAGAGCAGAATAATCCATCACCGACATAGCGCCCTGCTGCAGGTTCATGAACTCTTGAGCTCGATCTACCCTCAGCGTCTCTGGGAAGAAGAATTCATAGAAAGCTATCTGAAAATCTTCCCACACCATGTCTCTTTGATGCTCTGTCTGAGTGGTAACATCCCACTAAATCTTGGCAGAATCATGTAGCATATACGTCATGAGCTTGACCCTCCACCCTGGAGGCATCTCTAGATGCTCGAAAATAGCTTTCATAGACCCCAGCCAAGACTCCGCAGCCTGTGGTCCACCATCCCCTGAGAACGTAGGTGGATGCTGCTGCTGGAATATATGAGTCAACTCAGCTATAGATGTGGCAGCCGGCGGTACTCCCTGAAATGTCTGCATGAACCTCATAAAGCTTTCACGGAACTGTGCCTCCGCGCCTGTGTCTAGTATAACGGTTAGTGCCACATCTGTCTCTACTAGATGATCCACTAGTAGCCCATGGCCCACCATATCTATATTATAATCATTTCCGCTCTCTTGGTGAAAAACGTGTGGTCGTCTCGGTGGCATGACTCTATAAGGTCAAACACACACCTTAGATCAAGATTATCACAATCTTCCCCTGCCCGGATCCTTCTACACGGCTAAACCACACGACTCCTGTTAAATAAAACTACATGGCGTGTATATAATCTACACGGCGTGTAGGGTGTAAATTCCAACTGCCTGTGTCTTTTGTGACACGACCAACTACTCGGCTTGATACTACATGGCGTGTTACACCCACACACGGCGTGTACACCACCCCGTTTCCCAGCCAAACGGTTAGGTACACACAGTCTGTCCTTGGAAAATACAACATGAAGTGTCCCATAGGTACATGAGGTGTACTAGATGAGCTTCGCCGACCCATGTTGTTAGTTGCACGGTCGGATACATGGCTCACACTACATGGTGTGTGCCATAAACACACGGCCTGTACACAAAAGGATTACACCGACCCGTGTTGTAGTTACATGGCCGGGTCCCCAAGTCAGACTACATGCCATGTTCCATAGTGGACATGGCGTGTATGTCTTAAGGTATCCTCCGTCCGTGTTTTTAGTTACATGGCTGGACTCTGGGTCAACACTACACGACGTGTACATCCGGTACACGACGTGTTTTCCCTAAGCATTTAACTTCCTTGTGTCCCTACCAATACGGTCCTTGACACGGGAAGTGACTACATGGTGTGTACTTAGGGTACACGGCGTGTACTTAATTTTTTTTCCATTTCTTCCTGAACAGAAGAACACACGACGTGTGTCCGAGGAACTACATGGCGTGTATACTGGGTTTTCTGGATAGTAAGTCTTAGATAATTCTCAGGAACCTAGAAAATACTGAAAATCAACACCTAAGTGCCAAATTCCGATCCGTGAGGGCCCATACTCCCCGTGAATCAATGTTTGGCATCTTATACGTGTTATAAGAAGATAAACAGTTAAGGATCCACAAAATTCCAGTCAATGAGGGCCCATACTCCCCAAAAACCAAAGTTTGGCGTCCATTCTATTCACAGTCTCACAAAAACATACCCTATCACATAACAGGTATTTATCAAAGTAGCTGCCACAACAACATGCTTTTCTAGCACAACAACTATCACAACAACATGCAATTTCTAATGCACCTACATGGAATGGAACTATGCATGGAATCTGATTTCTAGCATGTGCCTAAATGATGAATGATATGGAATACCCTCATCTTAATGGGTTGCAACTAAATAGAACTCATAGATATGATATAAACAGTACAATCACAAGTGCGTCACCCAATGATGAAATCAAATCAACTGTAAAATTTTCAAAATTAGAAGAATTGAAATAACCGAGGTAGACTAGATTTTCCCTGTACACGGGTTAGCTACTCCCGAGAACAGATTATTACCAACTACCATTTTCGTCATATCCCTGACTACGGCTCCAAATAGTAAGTCAATGAAAAGAACCCCTTTGATACCACTTTGTAACGTCCCGGTTTCGGGTGCCACTCAACGGGTGCCCCGAACCCGGTTGGTCACATGACCTCAAGCACATTTCCCCAAACGCCAGAGGATGCCGACTAGCAGCGAGGGACCATGTCTGATAATGGAGAAACTATGCCCTCATTTGTCAAAGTGTAGTGCAGTGGAATAAAATAAAAAGCATACAACAACAGTGGAAGCAATAACCATACACATTTAAAATAAACAACTGCATTAAAATATAACCAACAGTTATTTAGATAATGATTCAACATGTCTCAAGTTATAAGAAAACAGCCAAAACATGTTACACAACAATATAGTACAGTATAATACAGAGTACAGCAAAACAAAACAAAACAGCCAGTAGCATCGTGAGCCTATGGCCGGTCCCATGCTTCCATACTCCTCAGCAGCAATCAAGTACATGTATAAGAACCCTTTCCCTTATCCACACCCGCAGAAATGTAATCAGTTTGGGCAGAAAACATGACCCAAATAGGGTGTGAGAAATAAATCCTAGTAGGCACCCACCAAAGGCCCATGCCCAACTGTGTGGAAATATGCAACAAGAGTGTCCAGTAGTAAAATGAAATAAACTAAGTAGTACTCAACAGTAACTAACTTTACCAGTTATATTTCCATTTTATTATTAATTTAATCGTTCATTATAAGGAAACCACCACAGTGAATTTCTATGTAAACAATCAGTTTCCTCAGACACACAAACCTTTACCATCAGGTAATCAGGAATGTAACCCGTAGGTAATTTCCCATAGGAATAACAGATATTTCCCTCAGGCGTATGAAGTTTCGCCCTTAGGCACAGAATCTATTGCCCACAGGCACGAAAGAAGTTACCCTCAGGCCGAAATAACCACTACCCTCAGGCTAAAGGAAACACTACCCTCAGGCTAAGAAAGTAACCGGGCCATTCCCAACATATAAAAAAGAAATTCACATACAATTCCTCTCAAGGAAAAATTAATGCGCAAAGTAAACATGGAATACACTCGGGTATCTTGGCCAAACAGCTAAACAGTGGAACACACCCCCAGGGTGGTCCTGGATCCAATAAGTGATCCCAAACAATAGTTTATTATCACATTTAATTACCTATACAATTCTATGTATTTAAAACAACTAAGGCCTCAACCACATGACACCCCAACATGGGTTCGTAGCTCAATGATACACAAAAACACACAGCAGTTGGAATTTAAACACTAAGCTACCAACCTTAAACACCCCTGATCGGTATACGTGAATGACGATCCTCAAATCGTCCAAGAACGACATAGATCTGAGGTGAAATAAAACCTTGTTAAAACCTAAATAACTCCCTTTAGAGGAAGAATATGAAAGAACGTCTTAAGGAGAGTGGAGGGATTACCCATGCGGTTCCAACGAGATCATTAGAGGCGAAAATGGATTCCCGACGCTCAATTTGGAGATCCTCGAAGTTCCAGCCTCCTCTCCAGAATCCTTCCTCCAGTTCTATGGCAATCTTGTGAACATGGTTGGCTAATTCCCATTTTAAGTGAAAAAAACAAACTACACGGCGTGTACTATTGACTACATGGCGTGTACTTTTCTCATTTAACCGTTCCTATGGCGGCACCGCCACACTGTTCATCTGTCAACATGAGTACACAACCTGTATTCCTGATTACACGGTGTGTACTGTCACGTAGCTGGTGGCTATTTCCACCGCCTTACTATTTTCCTACCGACTGACTACACGACGTGTAAATACAAACTACACGGCATGTAGTTGGTTTTTACACCTTTCGTCACCGACAGGGCTACACACCCTGTGTACTCATCCCACACGGCCAAAGTACACGGTGTGTGGAAAATTACATGGCATGTAGTCCCAAAATTTAGGATTTTACCCCATTTACCTTATTTCCCAAAAACACTTAAGGAAAAGAGAAAATAAGAAACTCGTACCTCAAAAATAAGAACCGGGTTCTTACAAGAGACTCTCA
This sequence comes from Viscum album, assembly GCA_963277665.1. Taxonomy (NCBI): domain Eukaryota; kingdom Viridiplantae; phylum Streptophyta; class Magnoliopsida; order Santalales; family Viscaceae; genus Viscum; species Viscum album. The sequence goes on from OY728160.1 coordinate 451,346,482, forward strand.
GGCCATGAAGTCCAGTGATGGTGCGGCGGCCGACGTATCCGTTCACGAGGACCCTAATAACCCGCTTTTCGACTCGGCACACTGAGACACTTGTTGCAGGGAATTTGATTCATGCATCATATAGAATCGAGTCTTTGACTATCCTTCTTGAGTCAGCTCCACATCGTTGTTGTTATATATATGATCATTTTACCGTGGTGATCCTTGATTGGGTTCAGGATATATCTGCAATGATAGCCAATCAGGATACTATCTCTGGTTCGTGATGATGATTCTGTGAGTGAAGAGGCCTCAATTCAAGATCCATCATACGATTACCCTTTCTACAGGAGGACAGGTAGTAGCACCTCCACCTATAGAGTAATGGATATTATAGGCAGCGTGGGCCGATGATGAGCACAGGCTGGGCGTGCTACGTGAGTTCCAGTGTTAGAGACCACTGAGGTTCCACGGCGAGCCATACCCTCAGACAGTGAAGGGTTGGCTAGAGTCGGTGGTTCTCCTCTTCAGGCTTGTTCGGACACTGATAGGTTAGATGGTGGCTTTGACAGCCAGCCTTTTTCCACCACGCAGTTTGGTGTAGTAGATCCAGGGTTACTCAGATGAACGATGAGTTAGTAATCTCATGGGATGACTTCTAGAAGTTGTTTCGTGAGGAGTAATACCCCTTCTACTTATTCCTTTTTCGGTTTCGGGAGCTGCTGGATCTTCAGCGGGGAGTGATGGCCGTGGTTGGCTACGCGACTGGGTTCGCAGACCTGACTCGGTACTCTTTAGACGTGGTCCATGACGAAATATTACATGCATAGAAGTTTGAACGAGATATCTGTAGAGGAGATTCGTGCCAGTGTAGTGCCCTTGTGCATCCTCACCCATCTCAGGGTGCTAGAGTAGGCACTGGTGATAGAGAAATTTCTGGCAGAGGGATGTCTATTGGAAGTTCCTCGACGCCGGAGGTTTCCCCTTGATGAGACTCAGCACATGGTCGGGGATAGTGTAGAGCACCGAGATAGCCCAGGGAGGACTAGTGCTATGTTTGTGATGTGTGAGATCAGGTGTCATGAGACTACTCAACCAAATGTGCCGAGTCATCCAGATAGTGGGTAGATGCACCGCCATGACAGAGGCAGCGTCATGATAAGAGAACTCCAAGGTGAGGACAGGGTGGTCCCTAGGGAGGCGGTGTTGGTAGAAATATGGAAGAAATGTGGTTGGCAGACGACGTTTTGAGGTCCTCCTACCACCACTTGGCGGCCCATGTCAGGATCAGGGAGCTGACGGATGGGGCCGCGAGTGGCTGTGTGCTGTGGTTGTGTACAATCCTACAGCGCAAGAGATGATAAGAGGTACGCTCTATGTCTTTTTCTAATTTTCTCAATAGAAATTGTTAGAAACTTCGTGAGGTACTCTTTCATCTAAATCCCTACTTGAGGGGTTACAAAGGGTGATGCAGGGTGTCGGTGTAACCCTGTATTGGTGATGGTGGTGGTAGTTTTCCCCTAAGAATGTGGAGACACTATCTTCGGGGAGAGAGCTCTGTGGTTTGATTAGACCACCGGTTTCTCAGGTGAGTCCCCACACCAAGAGACTTGAAATGAAGACAACGGTGCTAGCTGGAGTTTCTATAGGAGGGTACGACTTGTCTGCAGTTGATGAAGCCGACTCCTTCGCTGGTTGAGCATGTAAGAGAGTCTCGGTCATGATGCACCGACTGTGAAAACTTGTGTGACTGGATATCCTTGGGTGTTTCACCAGATGGGTATTCTGAAGGAGGGAATCACGAGACCTTGCTCTAAGAACAAAACGTGATTTCAGTCACAACGTGGAAAGTAGAGGTGCGGCCGAGAAAGAGCCTAGAGTTTCTTTGGTCTGTTCGGGAATCGTGAAAACGGTTGAGAGGTTTTCTATCATCTTGCCCTACCCTCCCAATTGTAAGAGTGGGCGCACAGTGTCTTCCACATGTCGCAGCTGATGAGGTGTGTGCGTATTCCTATGCATGTTCTTGAGAGTAGCAGAACTTATAATAACCATCCCTTTGGTTCACGTTTTGTGTTAGCATGGTGATGTGTAAGTTTTCTTGGGCGTGGGAGAGCTAGGTGTGAGCTCTGTATCTCGAGTGGTTTTTCCTAGTTTTTCTTTTTAAGGATGAAAAACTTGAAGGAGGTAATGACGTAAGAACCCATGTTTTGGATCTCTAAGAATTTGAAAAATTTCTTGATGTCATTCCAGAGCAGGGCGTTCAAACGGCGTGCAATTCTGAGGCCTGGTGTGGCCGGAATTAATTTTATAAAAATGTTAAGTGTTTTTATATTACTCACACATGGTAAACTAAATAGAATGTTATATCTATTAGACGGTTGATCTGATCGGAAAACCAAGACCACAGTTGGGACCAGAATGCAGTGTTTACCCTAGGCACGACATAAAATAAGTTGGCGCGGGACGTTCGGATCCCTCGCTCGTTAGCGGTGTGTCAAATTGATAAATTAAATTAAATTATTCATTTAATAGCTCAAACCTGAGTAACTCTAAAATGGTTGATTGGATGGGAAAAATGAGGGAACTGTTGAGTCCGGAGCATGCCGTTTACCCTAGGAGGGGTGTAAAAGTTGTGGGCGCGGGCCTGCTGTGAGAGCCATCACCCAGGGGAAAAATCGTCATTTCTAAATGACCACTTAGTGATTTTTATCACTGGAATTCCATTTTGAATAACATTCTAATGAAGCCTTGGAATAGAAATCTGAGACTTCCGTTGAGTTCGAAATGGGGAGTTTTACATAGTTGGAGTATAAAATGAGAGGGCGTGGTGAATTCGGATTCTGCGCTAATTGGAATCCCTATAAATAGAGATAAGTGTTTAGGGTTAGGGGAAAAACCCTAATTCACTCTATCTCTCTCTAAACACCCAAGATCTCTCTCTCTAGTTGTTCTTCGCTGTTCTTTAGCGTTCTTCGCTGTTCTTCACCGAATTTAGGAGCGGACTCCAGCGGATCGAAGCGGGATTGCACGGGCGTGTCGCCAACATCGAACAGCCGGATCGAGGTAGGCTTTATGTTGGCTTTCTGCCCCTTCGTCAATTTTTGGAGTTTTATCATTTTAAATTCTATAGTTTTTGAAATTGGGGCGTCGGCCGAACGAACACGGCCAACGCCCAAGCCCCGTTTTATTTATCATTCTTGGGCGTTCTTCGTCCAAAATTTCCGGACATGCCAAATCGTGTCAGATCAACGATCGGGGGTAGGAACTGCGAAGGTCTCGTCCCGAGGATCTCAAACCCATGATCGGTTTTGAATTTGGGTCACCAGAGCGGTGGTGGCGGCCGTCGGAAGTGTAGGCTCCGGCAAGGGCAGTGGTCGGAGCTCGGGGTGAAGGAGCGGGGGCTCGGGCATCAGGCAGTGGTCGTGGACGGAAGCACGATGCTCAGGCGAGAAGTGGTTCGGGGCATCGACACGGTGTAGCAGGGGCGAGACCAGGCTTCGGAGATGGCGGCGTCGGGTGTCGCCGGGGTGTGGTCGAGTGGAGGAGCTGACTTCAGCTGGTGCGACGAGCTCAGGCGAGGCGGCGGCTGGGCGTTCGGCTCCGCAGGAAGGCGAGGCTAGAGGGGCATTCGGTGGGTCCAGGCGGCCGGGGCGCTGGCGTCAGGCGGAGCCGGAGGAGAGGTAGCTAGGGGCCTCAGTGGTGTCGCAACGGATCGCAGCAGGCAAGGGGCAACCGTGACCCTATCCCGGCCAGAGAAGACCCCTGAGGTCAGCGCCTCAGGGGTGCGGAGGAAGCAGGGACCTGTGGTTCGTGCGTCCTGCTAGGAGACTCGACCAAGACTGGACAAAGGGACGGTCTGATTTGGAGAACCGGACCAGAGGTGGGTCCGGCGGTTTGAGGCGGGCCGCGGCCAGCTGGCCACATCGGGTTGGACCGGACTTGCGGCTGGGCCGCGGGCCGGCGGTCAGGACCGGGCTGGCCGGTCTGGATCGGCCCATTTTGGGCCCCCTTGCATTCGGGGGACCGTATCTCCTAAACGGCGTGTCCATTTGACACGCTGTTTTCAGATATGGGACTGTATCGATGAGGCGGCCCTTTTATGGTGGGTTTAGGTTTTTTTTCTTGTTATGCACCCGAAGGAGTGTAACCCGAGAGATTTAATTTAATAATATTAAATTGTTATTAAATCCTGCAACGGACGCACCTCGTGAGCCGGACATCCGTTTGACATGCCGTCAGAGGAGCGGTGGCCTCAGAGCTGAGACGGTTCTTCCAAAGTTGGTTCGGATCCTTTGCGGGTTGGTTTCGTTGCTTGTTGGCACAAATCGCTAAATGTGAGTAACTGATTAATTATTTAATTAATTAATTAATATTGCGTCGGACCTAACTCCTGCTTGGGATGTCTGATTGACATACCTTCAGCGGCAGCATGATCCTAGTCCTAACACGGACTTTTTGAGATGCTCCTTTGAGTATTCGGGCCAGACATAGGGAGCGAGCCCCATTTGGACCGATTAGCACGATTTGCGATGAAAAGTCATTTTTCCACCCGATATCTGTTTGGGGTGTTTGAGCACAACATTCTATGTGTTTTTCTGAGGGGATTGCAACAGTGCATTCTGCCCACCTAAATTGAAGATGAGGCGTGGGCCCCACGAGCCATCTTTTAAGCAGTGTGCGGCGTACTATGACTTTTTCATCAGACGTCCGTTCGGGGTGAATGAATAGTTATTTTGATGTGTTTTCTCGAGATCATCGCGATGGAGCAGTTTGCCCGACCTTTTTCAGGATCGTGGTGTGGGTCCCACCCAGGCTGACTATGGTGAATAATACCCTTTTCACCGGGTGTCCATTTTGGGCGATTGAGTAGTCAATCCTGTTTGTTTATTTGAGGGGACCGTAGTGGTGTGATCCGTTTGTTCAGTTTCGGGATCTTGGTGTGGGCCCCACACTGGCTGACTACATTGAATAATACCATATTCACCGGTTGGTCATCTCGGACGAGTAAATGGTCTATCTTGCGTGTTTTTTTGCAAGGATTGCAACGGTGTAATCTGTGTGGGCATGTTGAGCCTCGTTTGAGACCTTATTAAATGTGGAAACATGAAATGGTGTTGGATGGAGGTCCCTTTGACGCCCTATGAACCAACGCGTGGTAGCAATGTTGGTAACACTAGGTGATGTCAGTTGCAGTACTGAGTTATCAGACCAATTCCGGGTCTACCCTATAGTAGCGTTGGGCAGTGGGTCACCCAAAAACTCTTTAGGGTCTACCCTCCAGCCGGGCTGGGCAGTTGGTCACCCGAAGACTTATTCCAGGTCTACCCTCCATCATGGATGGGTAGTGGGTCGCCTATCGACTTCTTCCAGGTCTACCCTCCTGCACGGCTGGGCAGTGGGTCTCCTGTCGACTTATTCCAGGTCTACCCTCTAGCACAACTGGAAAATGGGTCACCTATCGACTTCTTCTAGGTCTACCCTCCAGCACAGTTGGGCAGTGGGTCGCCTGTCGACTTATTCCAGGTCTACCCTCCAGCACCGCTGGGCAGTGGGTCGCCTGTCGACTTCTTCCAGGTCTACCCTCCAACACGGCTGGGCTGTGGGTCACCTGTCGACTTATTCCAGGTCTACCCTCCAACATTCCTGGGCAGTGGGTCTCTTGATGACTTATTCCAGGTCTACCCTCCAGCACGGCTAGGCAGTGGGTCGCCTGTCGACTTCTTCCAGGTCTACCCTCCAGCACGGCTGGGCAGTGGGTCGCCTGTCGACTTATTCTAGGTCTACCCTCCAGCAGGGCTAGGCAGTGGGTTGCCTGTCGACTTATGAGGGTCTACCATCCAGCGGGGCTGGGAAGTGGGTAACCCGATGTGTTATCAAGGTTTACCCTCCAGCCAGGCTGGGTAGTGGGTCACACATTGGCATTTCAGACTCGATCCTTATCTATGAGGTTAGTCAGTGACTTTTTCTTTGTGACTACCAGAGCGGGATCCTTGGTTGTACGGATCGGTGATGTGACAGCTTTGACATGACCTTAGGACATACGAGAATGAGGGACGCTTTTCCCACTGAGACGTGTCCTTGCGTCGCGACCTAAAAGTCGTGCGGACGAGTCAGTGCCACCCAAAGCTGATAGTATCGAGGTGCGGTGATTGATCCCCTTTGACTTGTAACTCCTATGTTGATGTGAAGGACGTTTGGGTTCAATGTCGGATATCCTTTGAACTGTTGGTGACTCTTCTTGGTCTGAGCTTGGAGATGGATATCCCCTTACACACTCGTTCAGGTTTCTTATTGAGCATATATATATAAACACCATACTTTTTTTCTTACTCATTGGGATCGGTTACTCTCCTTCTAGGAGGGGAAAAGACGCTCGGGGTATGCCACATGCTTTCTGTGTCTAGTTCCTCTTGGATTGGACGAGTCTACTTCCTTTCGTTTGTTGGGTTGAGCTACACTCACTCTTTTGTACTCTTGCATTGTTCTTTTTTTCTTTCTACTGCTCACCGTTTAGTACCACTTTTGTTTCTCCCTCGATCTTTCGGGGCATCCTACTGAGTATCTTTATACTCACCCCTACTTGGGCTTTTCCTGCACTTGGTGTGTTGATCATCATAATCCCACTCACAGACCCCACTATCAGACTCAAACCATTCAAAAGTTGAGAAGATATAAAATAATGTGTGTATCATGTATCAAATAAAGGGATATAAAGTGTAGAATCTACAAGAATAGTACCCATGACTATCAAAGACCCAAACTCTCTATTCACAAGTACAAGATGAAACACATGAAATTGATCCACCCTATAACCTCCCGGTTGGTCACATGGACTCAATAACATTTCCCCGAATGCTAGAGGCTACCTAATAGAAGTGAGGGCCTTGGGTGTGATAGTGAGGAAACTATGACCTCATTGGAAGAGTATACATAGCATAATAACAACAATAAACAATAGCGGAAGAAATAATACCATGCAACAAGGTAAATAGTTGAAGATTTATAGTATAGAAAACTAAAACACACACACACACACACACACATATATATATATAATGATGCATGTCACAAGTATCTATTAAAGTAGTCAAACAAGTCACAATACTGGAAATACAATACTGAAACCGAATTACAGAAAATAGTAAACTCCAATAGCATTGAAAGCCTCAGCTTGGTCCCATGCTCTCCAACTCCAATAGCACTCAAGTACCTGATAAAGAAGGGAACTTTCCCTTTTCTATACCTAAAACCATATAATCTATTTGGTTAAAAAATCATGACCCAAATAGGGTGTGAAAAGAATCCCAATAGGGAACCACCAAAAGATTTGTTCCTAATAGTTAGTGAATATATATTGAAATTAATATGTAGAAATGAAGCAATAAAATAAGAAGTAATCAAAATTAAACAATCCAATTGTTTCAATTACATTAATTTACATTTATTATTTATTCAAACCATTGAATAATGTAATCCTGGGATCCAGCCTAAGATCTGTACCCCCTGAGTAATAACAAAACAGATGCCTCAATGGACCATATAACAAACAAGTAAGACTGAGTCCAAGATTGTGCTATGGATTGGCAGGCTTGTCAAAATCATTTAACTATTAAAAATAAACCTCTTGGAATTTTCTCATAGTATGACCCCCCTAGTTTAACATATAATCAATTCAATAAATGATGAACCTCTGGGAAATCTCACACAGTCTAACCCCTTTGGTCCCATATGGCCCTAATCAATTACAAACGACCACCTGGGTACCTCTCACAGTGAATACCCCTTGGTCTTCATTGTAGTAGTAAATTATAATGACCCTCTAAAATCTATTACAGTCAATGACCTATGGTCCAACATTCATTTAATAACGACCCTCTGGGTAGCTCTCATGGTCTAACCCCTCTGGTCTATGACCACTTGAAAACTCTCACAGTTAATTCCCTATGAGTCAACATAATAGAAATTATACATAAAAGACCCTATCTCGGGAAGCACTCATAGTCAATTCCCCCCAGCCAAACATTCACAATGCAAAACACATGCATCTCATATAAAGAAAAACTTTATCCTAACAAAACTAGGAACAGAAAAAAGAAGCCTAGCATGATTTCTAGACCCAACGACCATAACCAAACAAACAAGTAAAACACATTCATAATCAAGGTCATACACCTTATTCATAATCAATAACCCTTTTTCAAACAAAAAAACCATAGCAGGCATTAAACAAGGTTAAATTCCAAAACACACAATACCCTAAACATGGTAATTTGTCACATTAATCATATATAGTCCAAAAACTATCAAATAAAGGCACAAACCACCTACCTTGATGTCGTACGATGAAAACTATTGAACTTAGACCCTTGAATAATCCTAGAACGTCATAGATCTACAAAAAGGTAAAAATTGTTCAACATTGAATAACTCATGAGAGAGGAGAAATCGGGAAGAGAGGCTCTAGGGAAAGAGAAAACTTTCTTGTGAGAATTCAACACACCCAGCGGCATCTAAATCGGAGCTCGGACGGAGGAACGCGAGGAGCTCGATGATCTTAGGTTGTCTCATCACTCTCCTGTAAAAAACAAAGGAAGAAGAAGACACTTCTGGAGATTAGATGTGACCCCTGTCAAATTAATCAAATAAAAATAAAAGTACACAATGTGTTTATTTAATGTACACATTGTATACTAGCCTCAATCGACCCCCGCTTTAGGCGGTCTACCGGGTCACCCACATGGCCATGTACTCGGCCGTTACATGGCTAGTACACGACTACACATGGAAACCGGGTACACAACATGTACTTAGGAAATTTCCTAATTCTTTCTTTTTCCTCAAAACAACCCAAAATAAAGATACATACCTGAAATGTAGATATGTGTTCTTACACACCCATCAGGCGAAGGCTTCAGTTTGAGTCCCCTATGCTACACTAATCTAATGATATGGTCAATATTTCCTTAAAGTACCACATCCTCTACCTTAACTTTTACATTAAGAAGAACTCTAACTACCCGACTAGTACTAGGTGGAAGACCCCCTTCTAGTACACTAGTTTGGCCTATCCCCTCCATCACTACCCATCAACCGAGGGTTACTACAGTACCTATGTAATTTTACCATCTTTCCACAAGCTCAGAACTCCACCAGTGGTCGGGGACACTGGCTAAAAATGTGACTAGACCTACTGCACTAATGGAAGTACACTCGATTACTGATTTGGGTAAATAATCCTTATTCCCGACTACTATGTTTTCCATTACCTTGGTATATGTCCTCATAGATATCCTTCCTACACTCAAAAGACTTACCTTCTAGTCATCCAGTAGAAACCACCTATCCTTCACTAGAATCCTCCTTCATCTCCCCTCATAAATGAGATCCTGATCCACCACCTCAGCAAAATCCTTCAAATGGAAGATATTAACTTGGGACTTAATATAACATTTAATTCCATCCCAAAAAAAAATTTCCACAGTTTCTCCATATCCTATTAGTTTTTAGACAAATCATTTAAAATCAATGAAGCAACTAACATAATCCATCATAGACATACTTCCCTAGGTCAACATTATATACTCTGCTACACTCTTCTATCTTAGCATTATTGGTTAAACGTTCTCTAGAAACTTATCTTGTAAGTCTTTACATATCATGCCCTCTAAATACTCTTAGTGAGCATGAATATCCTAAAAAATATTCAATGAAACATATAACAAATACAAAACCAACATGAATATTTTCTTAGGAGGAGTCTTTAATTGGTTAACAATTGTCTGGATAGACTCAATCCAAAACTCAACTACCTCATTTCCAACTTCTATAGTGAAGGTCATAGGGTGATGAAAATGGAAATACCATGTATGATCAGACATATTTCGCACAGAATTCCCTAGGTAACTTTCCATGAACTACTTAAATAGAGAAAAGTTCTCACAGAACTACTCTTCCTCCCCTTAACCCAAAACTATGGAGTCTCTTTTTCCCACTATTGGAGGATCATTTCCATCAATGTCCTCCTTTCATCCTATCAAAAACTTTCATCATGGTGGAATGTATCTAAAATGGAAAACACACATCTTAGTACATGTAACACATCACATTACACATTTTAAAAAGATGGATTCACATAAATCCATAACGATTCATCCATCATACACCACCCCATGATTAAAATTGAGGCACTGTCACCACCCTCAACAATCCCTAACCTAAGACATGAATAACACATGGTAAATACTTTTCACATCATAAGTTTCCCATTATATTCCCATTTTAACCATTTAAAAATTACCATTTTTTCATCATTTACAATTATCAATTCTTTATTAAGAATGATTTATTTTTAAAATACAAAAAATAATGAAAATAATTTTCATTCCCTAAAACCTACTAATCACTTTCTTTTCTGCTTGTTCATAATATGATGCATGTACTATAAATTCCTTAGTGCATAGAATGATGCATAAATACTCAAATATCATTTTATACTAGGACACAAGTAAAATCATAGAAAACAATAACATCACACAACAAGTGCATCATCCAAGGTGAAATAACTTTAAATTGTAATAGGAAATATCAAGAACAATAATCCCACCATAGGTACTTAGGTTTCCCCCGCACATGGGTTAGCTACTACCATGTATGATCTCATGACCAAAACCCAAATCATACTAGTCTCCTATATACTTTTTCTAAATAATAAGGAAAATTAGTGGATTTTAAATCCTCCTTTGATACCACTCCATGGCTTCCTGACTCAGGTTCCACGTACCAGTTCCCTAAGCCGATTCACCATATGACATATGGTGTAACTCCCCATAAACTTGAGGATATCGACTAGTAGTGAGGGTGTGATATGTAATGTTTAGAGACTATAAATAATTTATCAAATACACACAATAGCGAAAATGAATATTCAAATATCCAATATAAGATAATGACCAATAACCAACCATAATAAATATAAGACCAAGAATCACATGATGAATCCCAAAGAGGAAAAATGTCTAGAAACCAAAATAGAATATATTTCATGCCATAAAAGTGTCAAGTATGTAATGAAAAACTAAAATTAATGACACAATAAAAACTCCCAAGTGTGTCCCAATATCATTTCATGTTCCCTTATCCATGATCCAACTTAAATCCCAACACATCCATATAATATAGTGATATTTCCCTTATCCCATACTATAATCATAAAGTCTATTCATTACCGATCAAGAATCCTGAGTATGGTGTGAGTAAAACTCACCAGGAAACCACCAATAGAATCTAAATAAAATCCAGTCTATAATAATGTATTCATTTTTATAAAGAATAAATAACAAAATACAAAAGTAAATATGTTTCACATTTATTATTATTTTTCTAAACAGATAATACCTTCTTCAGCCCATGTTAGAGTTTGAACCAAACACAATAATGATATAAAAACTTATTCATTAATTGGAATTAACTATTAATTTAATTCCAATTTCATTCGGTACCCTAGAGATTTAGTTCGGGTACCATTATTGAAACCACTTAAAACATCAATTTAACACTAATATCTAGGGGCCTAGAGCATCAATCTGTCACCCCAAGGGTATTTGGAGCATTAGTCTCTAGCCCATAACTCATTGTTCACATGCATGTATTAGGGGCCTAGAGATTCACTCTGGAACTATATGAGTATTTGGAGCATCAATCCCTTACCCACAACTCATTGATCAGTTATTTAAAAATATCACATATGTCACAATATATAAATTGATGATCAGCATCATCAAGCTTCTTATCCATCATTCACATCATGGTTCATCATTTCATTTATCAATCACAACCATGGTTCTTTAATTTAATCATATCAAACAACATGAAAAATTCACCCATTAATCCATTAATTATCATTTTTTTCACAACTCATTAACCCTTCAAGGTTAAGCCAATAAACCCTTTAAATTACATTATCAAACATACCTAAAGGATTTAGTTTAATTCCATTAACCCATTAATACCTATTTTATAATTAATAAATAATAATTTTAAGTGTATCACTATACCCCATGAGTTTCCATCAAGCTCGATCTAAAATATCCAATAGGTCTAATGGGATCCTTGAAGGGTCTCACAATTTCATGGAATTAAATCCACCCTTTTAATAAAAAATCAATTTCATAACATGGTAGTGCTATGGAACAATTAAATGCACATGATCATAATACAAAATATGGTAAAATTAGAAATTAGATCACCTATCTCAAGGTCGTTTTTGAACACTAGACAAACCATAATACTCAATTCTATGTAGAATGATCAAAATCACAATGACAAGGAAGATATAGGATCAAAACCTAGGATCAAGATTCGATGAAATGATATCCATTAAAACCTAGATATAAACCATACATAATACAGGAATTCATCACTCTCAAAGGGGAGAGAAAGATGAGATAGAGAGAAATCTAAAAAGAGGAATAGAATCCCTTACCATAAGAGGAGTTGATCCTTCCATCAGATCTTAGATTCACCAAGAAAGGGATTCAAGGATCCTTGTAAACCTATCCAGATCCTCAAAAAGTGAAGGAAATCATCTTTGGTAAATTAAGAGTGATTAGGGATATAAACCTAGGTTTTAGTAATTTTGAAATAATTTTTATAGGGTTTAAAATCTTGGGTGAATGGTTTCCTAGATGGGACACATGGTTTGAAAAATCATGTTACCCTATTGTCTAGGGTGAATTATTTCTCCTAAGTACGTGCATGGTTTTCTAAATCGTGGGACAATTGTGAAAACCCCCTATATCTAATGGGTCATGGTTTTAGTATGGAGGCCACATGGTTTGGTCAAACATTGCACCCCTTATAGTGTTTCATGATGGTGTGCATAGTTTATTAGGAAAAAACACATAGTTTTGCCTAACCATTCCCCAAATATGCATGGCCCCATGGGCTTCCAAAATTCTCCAAATTCACCCACAACGACCCCAAACCAAGATCCAAACAATGTATACACAAAAGAAGGTAAAAATAATATTTGAAAATGAGCATGTGATAACTACATAAGGGTCGTGATATTATCAAGAATAAGAAGATATATATTTTAAGAGAAGAATAAAACCCTTACATTTTTTTACAAGATTCAACACTTGAAAAATCATAAAAAAACAAATCCCATAAATCAAATATCATAAACAATAACGTAGAAGAAGACTAAGGGTCTAGTATCCAAGACAGGGAAAGAAGAATGAGGGTTTTTAGGTCAGTTTAGGGTTATATAACTAATTTTAGGAATTAATTAATGACCTTATATGGTTGGTAAAACCATTCACCGACCATGCAAACTAGCACTATCCAAAAATTTCAAGGGCACACACTTATGTCGCATAGTTAGGAAAATTGTGTACAAACCATAAGAATTTCTAGAATGAAAAAACATCCAAGACACATGGTTAGTCCACATAGTTAGGAAACCAATGTTCAAATGATGCACCTACCTTATAAATCCCATAATAAACATACATGGTTTCTTGGAGAAGCTTCATGGCTTCTCTCAATCATGCTCAAACCATGTACCCTTAAAACCAATTAAAAAACATTCCATAACCATCCAAAGAATTTAAAAGGACTATCCCAACTATTCCATAACATTAAATATAGAATAAAATTGATAATTAACTCAAATATTGGGTGATACTTTCTCACCACCCTTTGGATTTATTTCCTCATATATCTAGATATTGGAATTGTCTTTTAAGAGTTCTGAAAATTGATCCAGCATGAATTTAACCCATTCCAATGTATCTTCTTGAATTTGACCATGATAATATAACAATCATACTAAGGAAATAATTCTACCACATAATTACTTTTTCTACCTATCCAGAATCTGAATCAATTCAGGGATAAACTTCACATCAAGTTCAAGAGTAACATGATCCTAGATAATCACCTAATTTGGTTCAAGATAGTACTTATTCAGTTTATAGAAATGGAAAAAATTATAGAAATATGTAATTTCATGGAATTTCTATATCATTTTAATTATATGGAATTATTTCGGGACTGTGAAATCTGACAGCGCAAGATTCTGAAGCCTGTAGTGCCCAAAATGATCCATTGAAAAATGTTATGTTTAAAATAGCGCGCGTGAGTGGTTTTCCTAAAAAAGTGGAATAACTCTCAAATAGGTGCTTGGATTAGAAATATGAGGGCACTATTGCGTTTAGGCTAGCAGTTTTACCCTAGTTGTGACTTAAGTTTAGTCAGCACATGCCTCTGGCGAGAAAACCCAAAAATGGAATAACCATAAATAAAATAATTAAATAAAGTTATTTTATTATTCAAATGATTATAACTCAAGAATGGTGACTCGGATTAAAAATTTGAGTTTACGGCTGAGCTCATGAGGGTATTATTTCTTTAGGAAGATACTAACATTGGCCGGCGCGGGCCAACTATGGAAGTTAGTTTTCGGTCGTAAATAAAATAATTAAGTAACAATTATTTTATTGTTAAAATCCATAACTTCTAAATGGTAACTTGGATTGAAATTTTGAGAGTACTATTGAGTTTGTTGAGATGTGTTTCCTTTAGACAGAGCCTAACCTCGACCGGCGTGGGTCAAGGGTGAATGTTAATAATTTATTGAACTTTTTTAAAGGTACATTCAGTAAACGCATGGGCGGTGTTTTCTAACTTTAGAACTGATGCTCGGATTAAAAATACGAGGTCACCATTGAATCCATAGCCTTGGGATTCACTTAAGGGAGGCTTCACTTCAACCGCAGTAGGTCAGGAGAAAAAGTTAATTTTTTTGTGGCTTTTAAAGAAATAATAAAATAACATAGAAATTGTTATTTTATTTTCTTTTCTCTTTCTCCAATGGATGAGTAGTGGTGGAAGGACTGACGACATGTCAATCCAATAAATGGATTGAATCTTATTTTCTTGAAAAAGCACTGTTAGGAATTTGGGAGGTTCATTAATTAAATGAACAACATTAATTATTCGTGCGGGACACACGCTTTCTCCTATCCTATTTATATAAATCTTGGGGAGGGGTGTTGGCACAACTTCACCAAGAGAAGAAGCTATAGTAACATACCATGATGCTAACCACCTAGATGACGAAGCTGGATTCAGCGAGCGGTGACGAGCACCCCTGAATTGCGAACCGACGACAACGACGAAGGAGGTTTTGTCGATCATCGTCATCAGAAGTCTTATCTAGGTAGGGGGTTTGTTTTTAAGTTCATCTATGTTAATTTTTTTCTCCCACCTACTATCATATTAACATGGAGGGAAAATGCCAAAAAAATAAGGACCAGACCCTCCGCCGCTTCGCTCATGTTACGTTCTTCGTGGACAGTTTCCTCAAGTTGACGTCCACACAAATTAGCAGGTCACATTTTGACGACGGTGCCCCGAGAGGGCCGTAGGCGCAGATGACACCAAGAACAGACCACCAGAGCACGTTCAGTGGTCCGTGGAAGAAAACCGTCGGCGTTCCATGTCGTCGGTGGCCGACGATGGCCGGAGGAGACCCACGACAACTGTCCACATGCGATGGAATGCAGCACGCGATAGGGAGCCGCGGTGGCCGCCCCGAGCCGGCAACACAGACAAAAGGGCGGTTCCCGCAGGTGCCGGTGACGGCAGTAACCGCAGTAGAAGGAGGGCAACATGGAGCTGACCCGACCAATGGGCCGTGACAGGAAGAGGCGGTGCGGCCCCATGTCGTGTCTAGTTGGAGGAAGCTGTTCGGCCGAACGACCGACTATTGAATCGCGGTGGGGAAGCCCCCCCTAGCTTGCCGAAACGACCCTACAATCGCGGGGCCAGTTGGACTCAATGGTCACCTTCGGGCGGACCGAACCGGATGCGGGCCGAACTAATGGGCCAGCGCGGGTAGGCCGATCCCCACCCGCCGGGCTGGGCAAACCACGGAACTAGCCCGCGAACAATCCAGGCCGACCCCGACAGGCCAAACCCAGTGAATCGGGCCAACCTCCAGTAGGCTAGACCCGAGCAGGGTTAGGTAGACCTTGGGACCCATTTCGTCGGGCCGGTTTGACTGAGTCAGACCGTGACCAGACCCAACCGGTACCCGAATAAAGAAATGCCCGTAACTGACGAACTGGGTGTCTGTTTGACACGTCGCCAATGGAGTTGGGACCCCTTTTGGGAAGTGGTCCCTTAGCATATTCTAGCAGGCCCGACCGATCTAGGCCGGACTGAGGAGAAATAAACCCCGTTTCATGGAAAGGGGTGTAACTAATAGAACATGCTTCCGATCGATGCATCGTTTATGGAATAATGACCCTTGTGACAAGGTGGTCCTTTGGAGATACCGTAACTGAGTTTTGATAGAGTTGACATGTGACCTGGGTTGGATCAGACTAAAATCCAAGAGGACCCTTTTTACAAAAGTGCCCATATCTCACAGACCGGGTGTCCAGTCGACGCGCCATCTGTCATGTTGGAACCCTTACGACATGATGGATATTTGGGTTATTTCTTCATGGGGCTTCATGGATGTTGATGCATGACTGATATAATGAGGATAAGATACTACAGAACTCAAGAGAACTAGGTGAAGATAATATTGTGGCTGACTGTCAATTGAGTAATGATCCTGTGTGGATCAGCACCTAATAAACCAGTGTAGATAAAAACCTAGATATCCTGTGTGGATCAACACCTAGAAATCTTGTTTGGTTCAGCACCTAGAAATCCTGTGTGGATCAACACCTATCGATACTGTGTTTATTAACACCTAGCGATCCTGTGTGGATCAGCACCTAGAGATCCTGTGTGGATCCACACCGATCCTATGTAGCTCAGATCCTGTGTGGGTTAGTGCTCTGCGATCCTATGTGGGTTAGTAGGGGTTAGTACCTATCAATCCTGGGCAGGTCAAATCCTATGTGGGTCAGTGGGGGTTAGTACCTATCAATCCTATGTGGGTTAGTAGTAGCGCCTCTTAATAGAATAAGATTATCTAGCTTTATGACTAATCATCTATACTTTTGTACTTAAGTTATACCTAGTGTGATCTGAGTCTTTTCCTTTGTGATAATTTTACCTTCGTGGTGTTACCTTCATGGTGTTACCTTTGTGGTATTCTCTCCTCGTGGATCAGTTGTGAAAATGGCTTAAAATTTGGATCCTTATGTTTCCAAATGAATGAGACAAGTATATTTTTATAACTTAGGTATATGTATGGGAATATACCTAATTATAGTTGATGATTATTGCTTAGTACTTTGTGATTGAGGTCTTTCATTGTGTTTTTTCCATTGTGGAACTCGGGGAGACCTTCGAGGGTCTCGGGGTCCCCTACTGGGTATTATTATACTCATCCCTACATGGGCTTCACCCGCACCTTGTCGTGCCTTGTGCAGACGACGAGCAACTGGGCTGAGACTTCAGGGAACTAGGACCAGGTGGTACAAGGAGGAGACAAGATGATATAGAGTGCAGTGGAGATGAGCTATACCCACCCTTCAGGTAGGATCCTCAGTGGATGATCCAGGAGTTGTTTTATATTTTCAATTGTACTTGTACTTTTTAGTTGGGCTTGTATTCTGACCCCCTTTTACTTTTAGTCTATAGTTGTACTTGTGGTTGTACTTTACTCTTGTGGTGGTACCTTACTTTTTTTGGTTGTTTACTTCAATTTCCCATTTTGAGTGTGTTCAGATCTCTAAGGTAATTCCTTCCCTGTTCGGGAAAAATCCTTCAGGTGATAGTCACCAACCCCTGGCCTATGGAAGATTGGCTTGGGGTAGTCACGTCCGGGCCCCATGGGATGGGTCGTGACAAAGTGGTATCAGAGGAGTCAATTCTAATGAAGAACTAAGAGTCTTATATTTTCAATGGAGCAATAGTGTTAAGTGTTTTGAGGGTGGTTTTTAGTTCAGGGAGTCCAGTATTGGTGCGACGGCTGACGTATTCAAACAACATGACCTTAAATTCTGATTTCTGACTTGATGCACAGAAAAACTGATTGTGTGTGTTTTGGAAATTTTTTTCCTTGGTTTCTTCGGAGTCAGATCACTAGGTATAACTTAATTATCATGGAACACCTGTTTTTTTCCAAATGCCTCCATGGAGACAGCCAGCCAGGATTACCGAGAGAGTACACGATGACAACCCACCGAGCGACAAAGCTCTGGTTCGGGGCCCTATTACTGTGTTGGAACCTTCGGGTGGTGTAACAACAGCACCACCACCCATTGGGTAGTAGTTATAATCAGCAACAGATGCTACCAGTAGACCATTCATGCTGACTGAGTGGTTTTCACAAGTTCCAGCGGCAGATGCCTCCGAGGTTTCAAGGTGAGACAGATCCCCAAGCAGCTAAGGACTGGATGGAGGCTGTGGCTAGAGTTTTCCACCAAGTTGGGACACCAAAAGATCAGATGGTGATCCTAGATTCCAGTCTTTATTAGTGCCTAACCATGAGGATGGTCCGCATGGCGAAGAGGCTTTGGTACATGGACCATTGCCCATGATAGTACCTTCGGGTAGTGTGCTAGCTATATCATTTCTTGTTGGTCAGCAGTTACAACCAGTGGTACTGGTAGAGGACACATGTAAGCTTAGTGCCTTACACGTGTTTCAACATCATATACCCCTTAGGTTCTGAGGTGATTCCAACTCACATACGACTAATCACTGGCTTGAGGAGGTGGTTGATTTTCCATCTAGCTAGGGCACCATTCGATCAGATAGACGTCCTGGTAGAGAGCCTTCTACGTGGCTTAGCAGGATGATGGAAGGGTTTAGATTACCCTCATCTTGTGAAGATGTGACTTTTCTATAGACAAGCTTGGGAACCTTCCTCAGAGAAGGGGGTCTCTTTCCATAAAATGATAAAGGGTGAGTGTTCCCTAGATCTTCTACAGCTTTGGTGAGATGACATATCGGTAGCTGAGTATTCATCGAGGCGTACCGACCATCCCATATACTCGATGAAAATAGTACAATTAGTTCTTTAGGGATCAGACCTCCGATCGAGGTGTCTTTTAGGACACTCGAGCCAACACTATTCTTTTATGCATTCCTACTTATGTTAGGGTGCTAGAGAGAACCGTTATGGTTGAATGATCTTTGGATGAGTGGATATAGGTAGTGAATGTTAGTAGTGGGAAAGTACAAAACTAATGCCAGTCTCAGAGACATGGGAATGTGAAATGTTTCAGGAAGAGAAAGTGAAAGGGACAAATGAATCTGCATGGTAGCAGACATGGAAGTGGAGCTAGGAGAGCAGCATGAGTTAGTATACATTTCGACATGTTACAACCACCACCCCAATATGGTCCCTACCAGGCTCACAGAGTTGGAGGATAGGGTAAGGGAGTAGATGCATGCGGTCAAGGAGTGTGAACCAAGGGCTCCAGGAATGATTCAAGGTACAGTCTGTGTCTACTACTAGCTACCGTATTAATAGACATAGGTACCAATCATTTCTTCTTGCCACTAATCTTGTTCAAGACCTAGAGTTTCTGGTTAAACCGATGACTTGACCCTTACGTCTGGAGATACCATCGGTTAGAGACTTAATAATCACACTTATAATGATGGTGTGATCTGACCCTTGAGATGAGAGTTTCAGTTGGAACCTCCTGGTGGCAAAGTCGAGGCCTTAAAATTTTAGTTTTGGGATAGAATGGACATCCACAGTTCATACTCAGATTGACTGTTTTTGGAAAAATGGATGTAGTATATCTACAGCGTTTGAATGAAGTTTTCCTTGGTCTGTGAAAAAGGAAACCCATGAAGCATAGGATAAAATCATGCATAGGAGGGTGCATCCGATCACTCTTGATTCATCCAGCCTTACCCTCATATTAGTAGGAGTTTTGAGTTTTGAGTTCCCAACATTAATGGCAGAGTGTGGGTACATATTTTCAAAATATGTTTCCATGATTACCTCTCCAATGGGAGAGGGACTTCTGCTTTTGCTGGGTACTACCAGAGATTTGTATCTAACTACTCTAGGGTAGCATCACCCTTTTCAGCTTTGACAAAGAAGGGGAAGCCTTTACTATGGATGGAGAAGTGTCAGCAGAGCTTTTAGGAGCTAAGACAGAGACTGAAGAGTGTCCCCATATTGAGGCTACCAGGAGAGGGCGTTGGGTATGTAGTCTACTGAGACACATCAGGGACCAGAATAGGTTGTTTCTTGGTACAGAAGTGGGCAGTGATCGCCTACGACTCACGAAAATTGATACATCATGAGCAGAACTATGCTACCCATGACCAGGAGTTAGCAGCACTGGTCTTTGCACTGAAGATGTGGTAACATTACTTGATGGGTGAACGATTTACTATTTACTATGATAACAAGAGTCTTAGGTATATCTTCTCACAGAAGGACCTAAACCTGAGATAAATAATATTACTAGAGTTCCTCCATGACTATGTCTTTGAGATAGTCTATACTCATAAGAAGGGGAATGTGGTTGCAGATGCACTCAGTAGGAGGTCTGGTCTATAGCTGCTGAGTGGGGCGTCAGAGCAGTTAGTCACACTATGGATATCATTTATGGATAAATATGGTGTAGCTTACCTCCAGTATATGACTGTCAGTCCCCCAATTCTTTAGCGAGTTTAGGAGGCACAACTTGGGGATGTTGACTGAGAGGCCCGACATTCTCATATATCCTCAGGATGGTCTCTTGAAAGATTTTATGAAGGTGGAGAGCACATTGTTCTCTTTAGAGAATGCACCATGGTACCAGTGAAACTTCGGGAGTTTTATACATCATCTCATGCAGTACATCCTGGAGTAACGAAGATGTACCAGGACCTCCAGCGTTAGTACCAGTGGCCAAGGATGAAGGAAGCAGTAACAGAGTTTGTATCAAGATGCCTCAATTTTCAGAAAGTTAAGACTACCCAGAGCTGGAAGAAGTCTTATTCCAATAGAAGATAGAGACCCTTGGAGTCCTATGAGGGAGACCACGTCTTCTTATGGGTCTCACTCCGATGAGGATTACTGAGGTTTGGCCAGGGCAGAAATCTATCTCCGAGGTTCATCATACCTTTCTAGATTCTCAGCAGAGTGGGCGAGGTGGAATACCGTCTATCTCTTCCCCTGTAGATGCACCAGGTGTATAATGTTTCCATGTTTCGTGGATGAGGACATATCTGAATGATCCATCACACGTTATAGATTAGGATGAGTTGGACTTTGACGATGACCCGACTTTTACAGTGTTCCTGGTGGAGATAGAGTATCGAAAAGACTGAGTCCTTCATGGATAGTCGATCCATCTTGTGCGAGTTTAGTGGCATCATGAGAACCTACAGGATAACACATGGGAGTGGGAGGCTCAGATACGTTCTCAGTATCCTCATTTGTTTTATTTTCCTTTGTTTTGGCTTTTAGGGACGTAAATACCTAAGGTGCGGAAAATTTAATGTCCTTGAATTTCTGTATAATTTTTTTTAATTATATGGAATTATTTCGAGACCATGAAATATGACATTGTATGATTCCAAAGCCCAGAGTTCCCAAAATGATTTCTCAAAAAATGTTAAGTTTAAAATAGCGTGAATGAGTGGTTTTCCTGAAAAAGTGGAATAACTCTTAAACGGGTGACCGGATTATAAATACAAGGGCACCGTTGCGTTCAAGATAGTGGGTTTATCCTAGGAATGACTTAAGTTTAGTCGGCGCAGACCTCTGGTGAGAAAACCAGAAAATGGCATAACCATAAATAAAATAATTAAATAAAGTTACTTTATTTTTCAAATTATTATAACTCACGAATGGTGACTCAGATTAAAAATACAAGACCACCACTAAGCTTGTGAGGGTATGCTTTATTTAGGTAGATAATAACATTGGATGGAGCGAGCCAACTATGGACTTTCGTTTTTGGCTGTAAATAAAATAATTAAGTAACAATTATTTTATTTTTAAAATCCATAACTTCTAAAAGGTAAATCAGATTGAAATTCTGAGAGTACCATTGAGTTCGTTGGGAAATGTTTCCCTTAGGCAGAGCCAAACCTCGACCAACATGGGTCAAGGGTGATTTTTAATAATTTATTGAACATTTTTAAAGATACGTTTAGTAAACGCATGAGCGGCATTTTATAACTTTTGAACTGGTACTTGTCTTAAAATCCGAGGGCACTGTTGAATCCATACTACCAAGATTCGCTTAAGGGAGGCTTCACTTCCACTACAGCAGGTCGGGTGAAAAAGTTATTTTTTGTGGCTTTTAAAGAAATAATAAAATAACATAGAAATTATTGTTTTTTTTCTCTTTCTCTAATGGACGAGTGGCGGTGGTGGGATCAATGAAATGTCAATCCATTAAATGGATTGACTCTTCTTTTCTTGTAACCACACTGTTGGGAATTTGGGAGGTTCATTAATTAAATGAACCTCATTAATTCTTCGTGCGGGGAACACTCTTTTTCCTATCATATTTATATGGAGCTCAGGGAGGGGTGTTGGCACAACTTCATGAAGTGACAAAGATATGTAAAAGTACCGCGATGCTAACCACCTAGAAGATGAGGCCAAATTCAGTGAGCGGTGACGAGTGCCACCGAATCGCGAACCGATGACAACGATGAAGGAGGTTTCGTCGATCATCATCAGCGGAATATTATCCAGGTAGGGGGTTTGTTTTTAAGTTCATCTATGATAATATATTTTCTCACACCTACTATCATATTAACATGGAGGGAACGAGCCAAAAAAACAAGTCCCAGACCCTCTGCCACTTCACTCATGTTGCGTTGTTCAAGGACAATTTCTTCAAGTTGATGGCAGCATGAATTAGCGGGTCACGTTTTGAAGACAAAAACCCAGGAGAGCCGTAGGCGCAGATGGAACCATGAATGGACCACTGGAGAACGTTCGGTATCTCATAGAAGAAAACCGCCAGCGTGCCATGTCGGTGGTGGCCATAAGTGGACAAATAAGACCAGTGATAATAGGCCACGAGCAGTGGAAGGCGGCACACAACAGCGCGCCGTAGTGGCCGAAGGCGGCCGACCCGAGCCTGCAGTGTGGAAAAAAGGGTGGTTCCCGCAGGCGCTGCTAGAGGAAGCAGCTACGGCTAGTGGGTTGCATCAGAAGGAGGGCGGTCTGGAGCATTCGCAGCCAACGGGTCGTGAAAGGAAGGGGCGGCGCGACCTCGTGCCGCACCGAGTTGGTGGAAGTTGGTCGGCCGAACGACTCACTGTTGAATCACGGTGGGGTAGTGTCCCACAGGCTGGTAGAAATGGAACAACAATCACGAGGCCAGTGGGACTCAATGGTCTGCCTTCGGGAGGACCAAACCGGATGCCGACCGGTCAAGTGGGCCAGACCCGCGGCCCAACGGGCCAGCGTGGGTGGGCTGAGCCCCACCCAACGGGCCGAGCCAACCATGACTCGGGCTCACGAACAAGCTGAGCCGACCCCGAGGAGCCAGACCTAGTGAACCAGGATGACCCCAATGGTCCAGACCCGAGTGGGGTCATGTAGACCTTGAGACCCGTTGTGCCAGGTCAGTCTGACTGAGTCGGACCGGACATAGACCCAACCAGTACCTGAATAAAGAAATGACTGTAACTGATGAACCGGGTGTCCCTTTGACATGCCGTTTGGGGGGTTGGGACCCCTTTTGCGAAGTGGTCCCTTGGAATATTTTTTCGGGCCTGACTGACCTAGGATATACTCAGGCGTGATCACCCCTATTTCACAGAAAGGGGTGTACTGGACGTTCGATCGATGCACCGTTTGTGGCATAAGGACACTTGTGACAAGGAGGTCCTTTTTAGATACTATAAGTGAGTTTTGAAGGAGTTTAACATGAAACCTGGGTTGGATCATACTTGAATACAATGGGGACGTTTTTACAAAAGTTCCCATATCTCACAGACCAGTTGTCTAATCGACGCTCCATCTATCACGTTGGAACCCTTACAACATGAAAGATATTTTGGTTATTTCTTTGTGGGACTTCGTGGAAATAAAAGCATGACTGATATCATGAGGAGAAGATACTACAAAACTCAAGCGCACTGGGTGTGGAAAATCTTGTGGTTGGCTGTTAATTGAATATTGATCCTATGTGGATCAGAACCTAACGATCTTGTGTGGATCAACACCTAGAAATCCTGTGTCGATCAACACCTAGTGCTTTGGTGAGGATCAGCACCTAGAGATCCTATGTGGATAATCACCTAGTGATCCTATGTGGATCAGCACCTAGTGATCCTGTGTGGATCAACACCGATCCTGTGTGGGTCAGATCCTTTCTGGGTCAGCGCTTTGCGATGCTATGCGGGTTAGCGCATACCGATCCTGTATGGGTCCGATCCTATGTGGGTCAACGAGGGTTAGTACCTATCGATCCCGGGAGGGTTTGATGCTGTGTAGGTCAGCGGAGGTTAGTACCTATCAATCCTGTGTGGGTCATAAGTAGTTCCTATCAACAGAATAAGATGATGTATCTTTACAACTAATCATCTATACTTATGTACTTATGTTATACCTGGTGTGAGATAATTCTTTACCATTGTGGTAATTTTACCTTTGTGGTGTTACATTCATGGTGTTACCTTTGTGGTATTCACCCCTCATGGGTTAGTTGTGAAAATGGCTTAAAAGTTGGAGCCTTATGTTTCCTCATGAATGAGATGAGTATATTTTGATAACTTAGGTATATGTATGGGAATATACCTAAGTAGAGTTGATGATTATTGATTCATACTTTGTGATTGAGGTCTTACTTTGTTTTTTTTTCGTTTTTTGAACTCTAGGAGAGCTTCGGGGGTCTCGGAGTCCCCTAATGGGTATTGTTATACTCACCCATGAACGGGCTTCGCCCGCACCTTGTTGTGCCTTGTTCAGACGATGAGCAGCTGGGCTGAGACTTGAGGGAACTAAGACCAGGTGGTACACAGAGGAGACAGGCTGACGTGGAGTGCTGTAGAGACGAGATGTACCTACCCTTCAAGTTAGATCCTTAGTGGATGCTCCAGGAGTTGTTTTTTATTTTTAGTTGTACATGTAATTTTCAGTTGGGCTTGTATTCCAACCCTTTTTTACTTTTAGACTACAGTTGTACTTGTTGTTATACTTTACTCTCGTGGTGGTACCTTAATTTTTTTGGTTGCTTACTTCAGTTGCCCCATTTGAGTGTGTTCATATCTCTAAGGCAATACCTTCTTTGTTTGGGTAAAATCCTTCAAGTGCTAGTCACTAACCCTTGGCCAATGGAAGGAATGATTGGAGTAGTCACGTTCGGGCCCCGTGGTACGGTTCGTGACAAAATCATTGAATCTTAGTAGTAAAGACAATTGATATGCAACATTATCGATACATTCCAAAACCTCAAATAGTCCCATATATCAAGGATCTATTTTACCTTCTTTTCCTAAATGATGATGGACCAATCATGCTGACACTTTTAAAAATACATTGTTATCTACATCAAAAGATAATGGGAAATAGAGATTATTTTTATATGATTTATATCAGCAATAGGTCATATACATCCACTTCCAGATCATTTGGATCATTTTTGTAGTCACATGGACAAGAATAGGCCCAATTTGTGAATTTTATACCATTTCCATCCAAAAAAATTGGAGAGTGAGAAGGAATACCACAAAATTCTTCAAAAATATATATATAAATCATGTCCTCCTAACTGTTATTATATGAGAACTCCACTAAAGGAATATAATCTTCCAAAGATCCAACAAAGTCTATATTGAAAGATATAATAATATATTCCAACGTTTCAATCATTCATTATGACTGCCCATTTTTCTGAGGATGATATACCATTCTCATGGTCAATTAGGATTTAATATCTTGTTGCAAAGAGTGAAAAAACTAAGAAGTAAAACTCGGATCTCTATTAGAGATAATAGATCCCGATGCTCCATGAATCTTGAAAATTTTCTAAATATACAACTTTTCTAGATCCACTAAAATGTTTGAATCTCATATCAGGAGGAAGTGATCCAAATATGTGAGTTGACCAACAATTACCCAAATAGAATCATGTTCTTAGGGAGTCCACGGTAGTCCTATAACAAAGTCCATGGGAATATAAACCCATTTTCAAATAGCTATAGTTATATATTTCAACATACCATCTATATGGTGTTGCTAAACCTTTACATATTTTCAAGTGGGAAATTCCATAATATAAACCACAATATTTATTATCATACATGACCACTAGAAATGATGTTTCATGGAATTGTACATTTTCGGAGTATTTTGGTGAATAGAACATTTAGAATAGTGGTACATTGAAAGAATTTGTTAATAGAAATACTTGGGTACCGAAATTTAGTTTTGGAAATGAATTTTAGAGTTTTCATCCTCTACCCAATCATCCATGGTCTCCCCACCATTTAGGTTTTAACTAACGGTGATGAAATTTGAATTTGATCATTCAGCCTCCTTAACTAAATCCATCAAATTCAAAATAAGAGTGAGTGGGAATAAAAATACATTTTAATTCTATTTAACATAGTCTATATACATGTTATCAATAACACTCATCAAATTCCATTGGTCATGAGATTTTAGAACCATTTCATTATAAGACTTATGACTCAAGGAATCAACCCTTGAATTCCATTTTAAAAATGTATACACAAAATTGAAGTCGAACATATAGAGATGCACCATACAACATTATTTCCTCATGTTTAGGTCTCTCTAAGAGAAGATATATTTAAATCATTATGATCAGTGAAGACAATCAAATTTTTCCCAAAGAGATAATGGTTTCTTGTTTTTACGACACAAACCACTACACCTAATTCCATGTAATTTTTCAGATAATTATTTTAATGTGTTAAATTTTTTTTATCTATAAGACACAATATTATATCCTTGTGTAATAACACAACCCACTCACAATCTAGATGTATCAAAATATACCACATATCCCAGACCTGATTATCTTAAGAGAAGGATATATGTTGAAGTGAGATGAGTCTTTATCTCAAAAAAGGACTTCTAAAAATCTTAATTCCTATTAGATGGAATAACTTTTCTTCTAAACTTAGTTATGGTACAAGTAATACTAGAGAAATATAGAACAAAGTGATGATAATATCATGATAATCCTAGAGAACTATATATCTCAAATAAATTATTGGGTGGCATCCAAGAATTAACAACCTAAAGCTTCCTAGACTCAACTGATATGGATTCTTCATAAATAAAATGATTGAAAAAATATAATTATTATATACAAAAGTTTCAATTAGAAAATTTAACATCAATTCTATGATCTCATAAAGTTCTCAGTAAAATATCCAAATTAAATTCATGGTAATTTCTTATTCAATAATAATCTAAAATATTTTAATTTTTTTTAAAAAATGAATCAAGATACCTATGAATGATAAATTTCATAAAGGATATGAAATATTGAGGTTCATTCATTAGACCAATGGTTATGAAAACATATTCATAATGGTAATATTGACTCTAAAATTATGTTTTTAGAATATAAAATTTATTTACTCCATGTTGATGATATCCTAGTCATTGATGAATCTTAAATAACAAATTGGACCCCTTTAATTGATCAAATAGATAATTGATTCAAGGAATATGATGCCAATTTTTAATCATAACTTGATTAGGCATATGAAACACAATCAAAGTGATTTGTCTATATTCTTTATGAATAGAACTAGAAAAAAACAAGATGACATACTTAATATAATGAATCCCATTATCTCTAATTCTCCAAGATGGAACTTTAATTCCTAAAAGTCCATTAAAGCAATTATATATAAAATATGTGAAATAGAACTTGTTACAGAAAGTATATTGATAGAATATTCAATTTCTCATTCAAGGGGTAGCCCAAAGAAATGTTTCAAAAAGACATCCAATTATTGGTCCACTATTTTAGAAAGAATCCTATTTAAAATTTCATCTTTAATTCCCAATTTCATTGTTTCAAAATAACTAGAAAATTTTACATCCACTTCTATTAAAGGTCCCGATATATTTTAATTCATATCATAATCACCTTTGAATACAAAATAAACTCTATCCAGGGATATGCAAGTTACTTTTCGATCATAGAAATTAATATGGGATATGAATTCCACTAAATATTCCATTCTAATGATTATATATAAAATATCCATATCTAATATAGTAAACTCCTAGAGAAATTGTATTATATGTATGGTAGTGGTACAATCCATGTACTTGAATCCTATGTATTATAACTAACATAGATGTATCTTGATGATCATGATGTGAGATATCATCCCCATGGGAAAGCCCAATTTTTTAATTAGATATGAAGTAAGAAAAGAATATGATGTACTAGTATAAAATAAGGAATAGAAGAATGGTACCCTGCACCATTGAAGGACCATGTTTCTCAAAATATATATCATGATCAACTCTTTAAAACTATATATTAGATATTATGGAATAAACTATTCTCCCTTGATGTGGTGTTGTATAGGCAATATAGTTGTTCCTAGATTCATCCTAGTTCATGAGATTCTATGAGTGAGAACTATTTTGATGAGATCATCCTAATTTATCATGGGAGGTATGATATTAATTTGATCCATCTCCTCCTATTTAATTCTAAAATCTAAATATATATTTCTTGAGATGTCCTCTTTTACCATAATTATGATAATCTTTCAGTGGTGTAGAAAAATCCTTCTTTATGCTTTTAATAGAAACACACTTCTCTTAGACGGATAAAAGTGTCCCCTCCACTAGGATTACCTAATATATATATATATATATATATATATATATATATATATATCACCAGTAACTTTTTAACTACCTATGTATAATACATAATAAATATCATGACTAATTTATAGAGAATAATAGGTTATTGACCTTCCTAAAATATTCATGCCTTTAGCCTTTCGCTGTACGTTTGGTTCAAAGTGAACTAGGTGCATGAACCATATAGAATATTTATTCACTAAAATACTTTTTTATTTCAGTTAGAAAAAGTGAATCATCTTTTCTAGATTGAAGGTGTATGGAAAAATTATTTTATTTAAAAACTCCCCAAACCCCTCCCAAGTAAGTCCCCGATCCAGCTTCATTTGAAAAATTAAGTCCCCCCATTGTAGTGCCAGGTCAATAATCATGTATGTCACTAAACCGAACATAATCTTAGCTGAAGTATTAAGGAAGTTGAATGTTGTATTTATCCAACCCAACCATACTTCTACTTTCTTAGGACCTAAATCACCCAAAAATTTTGGTTGATTCTACTTCTAAAATTTTGTTAAATGATTCACATGATGATGTTCTTTAGTTTGAGGTCTCTTGTCAAAAACTGGTAGTGATTGAACAATACTGTTAACAAAGTGATGGTTCACATGTGGTTCAGGTGGAACAACATTATTATCTTCACCTCTTGCTAGTTTATTTTTCTCCTAACTAGTGTCATTGTTGTTCTATAACCATAACAATAATTTATAATTAATTATTTTACTACTTAATTAATTAAGGTTATATCATATATCATAACCAATCATTCAAAATTTTAATAAAAAAATACCAAAATCAAATAATCATGTGATAATGCAGTCATAGTGGGAAGTTTATTTTATAATGCATGATACACAATGATCACTGATAAAACCCATGATGATGAGATAATGCCATTCCTAGAAGCGTGTTAGGAAAATTTTTATACCTATACAACCCTATTAACTTTAAGTTCAATATGAAAAGGTTTTCTATGTATTTTTTGTGTTATATATTTCAATTCTCAATGCATCCTATCTTTTTACTACCATCTCGACAGATGAAATGATCAAAATGGTACCATTTTTAACAAACTAACCCTAACCATTGGCTTAAAAAGAGTCTAGGTGCCACTAAGAATAGGTTAAATTACTCAAAAACTAATATTTGGTAATAAATTATAATTTTTTAACATGAATGAGGGAAATTATTTATCCTTTTACACAAAAACACAAACACAAAGTAAAAAAACCAAGAAAACTATAAAATGATGTATGTGTCAATGTAACATATCAAGGTATAAAAATAAAAAAAGTGTAATATAAAAAAACAAAAACTAGAAAAAACAAGACTCAAATATAAATCATGACAAAAAAATCCAAGGTGAAACCATTCCAGACACCCAGAACATGACAAAATCCCAAGTTCAATCTCCAATATCCTACAACAAGATGTATCGCTAGTGAAATAAAAAATCTTTCCCTTTCCTATATCATGGAATATAACATATGTATATGAACCAAATTATATATGAAGTGGGTGAGTAATCATAACCTTTAGGAAAATCATAGGAATTCCCCATGGATGCCTATAAATCCAGAATAAAGATAAATCATATTTTTTATAAAATACAGAAATTATAATAATGTATATAATAAAAAATACATATTTTTTAAATCAACATACAAAAAACCTTAAAACCAACTTAGTGTCCACAATTCAAGTTATATCTCTATCTCTCTATCTCACACACCCATTCATGAAAAATGACTATCCCTATACTCATGATTGGTGATCCACCCTTCACCAAGTCATCACTTGGTGATATAAAATCTCATGACACTAGTCTGGAACTAAGAACCAAGTCAATACAGGAAAGGCCTCATATAGTGAAAATATTAGCACATTCGACATACATGTATTTTTTAAATGTTCTAACACAAAAAACATTTTTGAAGAAAAATAATTAAATATTTTTTTTGAACACATTGTTGGAATCACCCATAAGTCAATATTTTAAGATTAAAAAAGCGTAATTTTCAATAAAGATTCACCATGAGTTTTTCATTATAAGGAATAAAGTATTTATTTAAGAACATGAAATACATCATGATTTAGATAAAGTGGAAAAAGTGAGAAACCACATACCTTAGAAACATCTAATATGAAGAATATTCGCATGATCTCACTGATCTAGAATTCTTTTTTATCCCCCCTTAAAAATCATAAGAAGATTCCATTAAAACTTTTTTGATTCCATAGATCCAACTATAAAAAACCTATTCTATGGTTATATTTAAGATAGAATGAGTAGATATAGATTATAAAGGAGAAAGAAATCTCGTAACATTTATTTCATGATCCATCATTTAAAGAATCATTGAAAATGGAGTTCAGAAGTTGAAGATCATTAGAAATCACCTAGAGGAAGACTAAGTGAGATATAAAGTTAGGGAAACAAAGATTGAGGGTTTTTAGGTGAATTTTGAGTTTTATAACTAACTTTTTGAATTAATTAATGACATCAAATGGTTAGGTAACACATTTTGGAAAAACATGAAGTAATCGTGTATATCGCCACAATCAAAAAAATTTCATGTTGCAAGGTTATGCCACATGATCAGGAAAGCCATGCACAAACCGTGTGTATCAATGTTATCCAAAAACATCCAAATTCACAGTTAGGACACATAGTTAGGAAAACCATACACTAACTATGTGCCTACCTAGAAACTCTTATAATCACCCCACATGGTTTCCTAGATAAGATAAATAGTTTACCTTAACTGTGATCAAACTGTGCTTCCTTAAAAATACCTCAATATCATTCCAAATCCATAAAGAAACTTTTTAAGGCCTATAAAAAATATTCTATAACTTAAAATATAGATTAAAATAGAGAATTAACATAAATAGGTTGTACTATTGAAGCATAAAATACATATCCAAGACCACATCCTTTAAAAGATATTGAATTGATTAAATCTTTTCATCACTAACTCAAGTATTTAAAATGATAATTTAGAATAATTCAATTTAATCCAATATTTAGATAGATTTAACTATTATGTTATTACTATTTTTTTTCTTCTTCACAAGTAATTAAAGAGTGTTTTAAATGATAAATATTTAGAAAATAAAAAATATCTTGAGGGTACAATTGTGTTATTAAATTGAGAAAATGAAGATTGAGTAATATCCATAGATTAAAGCCTCTCCCATATGAGAAAAAAAATTGAGGAGAATATAATCAATTGAAATACTTATACTAGGCTTATTTTATTGAATCTTGAAGATGAATCACCAATCACTTTGAGTCATCAATATCTTTATGATGTTTGACCAATTTCATGATATTGGTTTAATCAACTTAACAAAATCATTTTTAAGTTAAAAAATAATCATTTCCTACCTTCTTGGACTCCTTAACCAGATTCTATTTCTCCCACATAGTATTCTAATCCAAGCTTTACTCTTTATAAAGGTGGTATACTAGGGAAATTAATTCACCGATGAATTATTTTTTCTTTTTTTCTATCACAACATGATGTTATTATTTTTGAAGAACTATAGTTTTATGTTTTTAGAAGTAAGATAAAGACTCAACTATTAAAATTTGTGTTCAAAGTTTCCCTTATATATCCCATTAAAAATTATTTTTTTAACACAATCTTGGATTATGAAATCATCAAATCTTCCATATAATAGGGTGATGAACATGTTTCAAAAATTGTGTAGTTGGCCATGGAGCTCATCAAGAAGGGCATAACAGATCAACCTTTAGATGATGTACCATACATATTTTTCATTTTTCAATGAAATGTGGTTGATGATTAAACTAATTCTAAATATATCATAGGGATTGGAACATACACTATAACTAGATTTAGTAAAAAGGAATTGATTTTAGCATTCACTGAGCAACATATCCCTAAGGGACTCCTTTCCTCTATGACTTCTAGTGACTTCTATATAGAAGTAGTGGTATCCTAAAAATCCATTTATTATGATGGTAAAACTATAATTGATATGAAAAAAATATGTAAACCATAAAATATAGATATTAAAATAGATAAGTGTTTATATTTACCTTAAATTTTTATAATTTTAACTTTTTACCTCCAATTCTTCCTCAACTAGTGATATTGAAATATCTTTTTGAAGTGACCCCCATGTAGGATATTTGAAATCTAAACTTACCCTTGAAATCATGGTTCCCTTTAGTAACACCATAGACTCAAATCCCAATCCTTACTCTGGTGCACTCTGGTTGATTTTTAGTAATAATTAATTTATAAAACAATTGTGTATTATACAACATCATTAATGAATGGAATGGATGCCAACCATAAAGGGAGGATAAAGTAACATACTATTATTTAAAGGAGCGTTGAATGTAACAAATTCTGCTTTCAAATATTGGAAAAATTATAAAATATATAACATGTTATCATTTTCTTATCATAAATGTATTTTTATATCAACTGAAACATTTAGGTGAAATATCATTCCATTAATCTCTTGATAACCATCGATCTTGATTGATGACTCAATTTAAAGGGAACAAATTATTATAAATCAAGATTTAACCATGTATTTTACAATAGTTAACCAAGTTCTTAACCAACTATCTTATTGGAAAGGTAAATCCCTCTCTATGGAAGGCATAATATGTCTTGTCAAATCAATTGTGATTTCTAAAATGGTCTACTCTATGATGGTTTATAAATGTCCCATTGGACTTATTAAAAAATGAATACCTCTATCAAAAAATTCATTTGGACTGGTATCACGTTGGAAAAAAAACTTGTGACCATCCCCTGGTCGACCTGTTGCAAACCTATTGAGAAAGGTGGTATTGGTATAAAAAATCTTCAGTACTTTATTGAGGCTATTCAAGCTAGACTCACCTGGAACCTTATTTACAATAATTCAGATTCTATTACTTTTCTAAAAAAGAGATTCCTTGGAAAACTCAAGGGAAAAATTTGAATTTTATCAACTCCTCTATCTGGCCTTCTATTAGATAATATTTTTGTAGCATTAGGAAAAATTCTAGAAGGATGGTTAATAGGGATTTCTCCATTAATTTATGGTTGTATAAATGAACTGGAACGCCCTTAATTTATATGATTTATCATGAGAAAATCCCTGAGATCACTAACTACTCAATTAGAGATATGCCAAATTCTCACAATGATCATCTACCTGAAGCCCTTATGCATGCCATAAATAACTACCCTTTATAAAAAACAGATGACTTTTTAATTTGGGAACCTTCACACAATGGTATTATTAATTCAAAAAATTTCTATAATCATTTTTTCTGCAACTCTAAAAGTGATTTTTGATGAATAAATCTTTTTGATAAACCATGGATAAAACTCTCAAGATTCAATCTTATCTGGAACCTTTCTCCCAACAGAGTTTCTACATATGGATGCCTTCAATTGTTTGGTATTCAACTTTTCTCTAAATGTAGACACTGCAATCAATACAAAGAAGACACTAATCACCTCTTTCTTTAATGTGCTACTGCTTCTGCTTTTTGGAACTATATTTTTGACATCTTTAAATGCAGATGGTTGATTCTTGACTCTGTCAACACTCAACTAAAGAGATGTGCTAAAATGGAAAATTCTTAGTAAATTAAAAACCTCTTCCTTTCTATGGTTTCTAAGATTCATCATGTGATATGGTATGATAGAAATTCTATTATTAATAACAACTACTCACTCAATTATAATGTAGGATGAATGCGGATCCTTATTTCCATTCATGAAGTGGATTCAATGCAAAAGGGTTATTGCAATAACACTATGAATGACTTAAAAATTCTATGATGGCTTCATATTGATGGAAACTTTTGTCAACTGCAGCGCACCTTTAATGTTTTTTGGAATGCTCCCTTCCCTGGTTGGATTAAATTTAATGTTGATGGTGCCCCCAAAGGAAATCCAGGTCTCGCAAGATGTGGCGCTATATTCAGAAATCATGATGGACAGATCCTTGGATATTTTCTTGGTTCATGCGGCTTTGCCTCTTCTCTGGTAGACTAAATGATGGAAATGATACATGCTGCTACTATTGCAAGGAGCCATGGTTGGAACAATCTCTGGATTGAATGTGATTCGACCACCATTGTTCAAGCAATTTGGAACGGTGTGACACACCCTTCATGGACGATTATTAATCATTGGATGGACTGCACCCACTTTCGTCGTGACATCGACTACATTATAACTCATATTTATCGTGAAGATAATATGGTTACTGATGGCCTTGCTAATAAAAGAGTAAATCAAGATATTACCTGACTTGATGATCTCCCTACTGATTTGCTTCCTATTCATGAGAAGGATTGTAATATGATTTCGTACTTTAGACTCATGTAATATCTTTTTATTTTAATAAAATTTGTGCCATGGTATTTTGTCCATGGAACCACCCCCCCCTAAAAAAATGTCATAGTAAAAAAAGTAATCAACGAAGAATTCTTACATTTAGAGGATAAATAACTACTATGATTAAAAAGAATTGTTCATTATCAAATAAATGTTTAAAGTGTAACAAAATTAAATTGAAGTCTTTTAAATTATTATTGTGATAATATATAATATAAATTTGTTAAATTAGAAATTTTTATGGAATAATATCAAGAACAATTAATGTTCAAAAAGGATATTTTTCAATAGAAGAAATTTTCTTTATATTTTATATTTTCATTTAAAAAATAAATTTATAAATTTTAGAATTTTAATTAGATAAAATTAATATAATTTTGTAATATATAATACCAAAATTATAATAGTATTATTTTTTTGGGATTTTATGAAAATTTTGGTTTATAGGTGAATAAGGAAAATCATAGTTTTTAAAGATACCATGAGTTTTATGGAATTATTAGTTTATAAGAATGGCTTGGAAATCAATAAAATAATTTTAATGAGAAAATATGTATTTTTTAAGATACATTTTGAATTTAATTTAATTTTATAATTTACAAACCTATGTTTGATATTTTAGAACTTAAGATATACTGTTCTACAAAACTCTTTTTAATACGTTATAATTTTGTTATTTTAAAGTTAATTTTAGTGAAATTTAAAAATTGAATCCAATAAATAGGATTTAAAATTTGTAATTACAATGTTCATATTATGTAATAAGTATCATTTAATTTTAGGCACAAAAAATAAATTACTTGGATAAAAAATAGTTACCATAGTAAAAGATAAAAGGGTAAATTTGGTCATCCTAAGGGGTAGAAGGACAAACATGTTAATTTTTTTTTCAATTTGAGTGTTTGAGGTTTGGATCAACCAAACCTTATACCCACAAGGTCATTATCCATTTTAATTCTTCTTGACATTTGAAACATGTGCTCTCTTTATGTTATGATTAAATAATTATAAATATGTCATTATCACTAGTTAAAAAAGGGGTGTCTCATCACCCCTTGAATAACACTCTAAATTTTAATTTCCTCTTTAAAAAATTAATTTTTTCCCATATAACTCTTTTATAATTCCATTATCTTCTATAAACAAGAACATATCCTAGTACCCCCTTTTCCAGAGATATATCTAAGAGAAAACTCAAGTTCTTAATGTGAGTAATATTAATTCCCTACTTCTTTTATTTTCTATACTAATTTTACAAATATAATTTTCCCATTCCTATTTAATTAAATATTTTTATACTATATTCTATTATTCTAATGGAATAATCATTAACCACATCACCCCTTTTTTACATTAAGTAAAATGAAAAGTTCATTTGTTCTTATTTTCATACTATCTCCACCACAAAGCAATATGATAATTATCTATTAACCACATAAAATGGATATTAATAATGTGGAATTTAATAAATAATTATGATATTTATAATATGTTTTATATTCTTAAATAATACAATGTATTATACAATTATCCCGTTCTATAGAAAATGAAATGATGATCCATGCGTACGTGCAGACTACCGTCTCCATGGAACAACGTATTACATTTTTTCTTCATTTATTTACATTAATGGTAATGATAATATATTTAATGGATAAATATTATTTTAATAATATTATTAGGATTATTTTAAGATATATTAGGAAACTTATTAATAATATGGGAAAAAACAATCATTATAAATTTAAACACCTAAAATGAGCATACTAAGAGGGAAAATAATTTATTCATACCATGTAATAGTTTCCTATCCATTAAATATTATTTTAATTATCTTAAGTTATTATTTATCACTTTAATAAAGCCTAAAAATATCATTATTTATCTAAAATAATGATATTACAACTAAATCACTTCATAATCATCCATTAATTATGTTATGTTCATGTTTGTGTTGGTCTAACTTCCTACTTGAACAATGTTATAAAATAATATCATTGATGATAAAGAGAAATTAATTAGTTATAAAATCATCAATTAAGATACCAAATTTTTTGTTAAAAATCATTGAAACATTGTTTTGTCAGAACTTATGAATGTTGATGGGATTCTAGTCGATGGTTTGATTTCAGGGGGGGTTAAGGCCTCACTCAATTCCTCATATTGGGGTTTCCATTTGATTAGTCTTACCTAGAAACATCTAATGTTTCCCACATCCATAACTGGGTATGGAGGCATTTCTTTGAGGTTTCACGCCCTATGACACTTAGAAATAAACTTTGGTTGAGAGGATAAGAGGACAAACTAATCACACCCTTTTGGGGGGAAAATTTTCCTACTTCAAGACTCTCTTATAGATTTAATATGTGTTCATGAAGTCCTTCCCAGACCCTGATATATGGTTTGTTACCCCAGTTTCAATGAATTTATTATGAACATGTATTGATAGGAATAATTGTGTGCATATCACGAGTTGTCTATTACTCTCTTATTTATTTATGATGCTTTGGGATATGGCCTTGTTTGATAACTTTGGAGTTTATTTTCATCTAGGGAGGAGGTTGGTGTATCAGAGATAGGGTTGAGCCTCTATTAGGCATCCTATATATCTTGTGAAAATTGGAACAAAAACCCACATAGTTTGTTTAACATAATTTAAGGTCGTGTTCCTGGAACCATCCATGCAGTTTAACATCATACGGTACAAACTTGAATATTGGGCTTAGACCTTGATGATGTTTCCTATGTATCCTATTTAAAATAGGAATTATATTCTACATAGTTCTTTGGATTGGAATCCTTTTCATGAGAGATATGAAAATAGAGGCCCCATGTGGAACTTATTCATAAAAGACTACCTTGGATATCTTGATTGGGAATATTTCCCATTGAGTGGAGATGAGACATAATCAGACATACATACTAATGTTGGGACCACACTAGGGGAATCCTTAACATACTTTTTATACAACCATAACTAGTCCCTAAGACCTTGTGATCCAAGCCCAATGTGAGAAACAAGAGATAATAGTATATTGTACATATTTCATGAGAGCATTCCTGTATGGGGATTACACATTAAAGTTTCCATTTGAGAGGCATGAATACCCATATCAGGGAGGATGTGGTATTGGGATCATCCCATTGTAAGGTGTCCTACGTATCCTATTTTATAATAGGAATTAGAGTCATCTTAGTTTTATGCTTGGGGATTACACTATTACATTTTCTTTATGATCGGGGGTTGCACACTATGGTTTTACATTAGAGACAGGCCTTAAGAAAGAATCCTATGTATCCTGGTTATGGCATGAATCATAGTTATTTCAGTTCACTTATCCCTTTCCCCGCTGATAGGTAAAGTTGTATGATCAAACTCAGAGACATTATTATTATCCTTGAGGTTCTAGGAATGTTTGGAGCTTATACAAGGATGGATTCCATTTTAATTGAGGCTTACACACTAAGGATTCCCTATTATCGAGTATATATTATATTATGTTAGTAATCAGGGCTTACACACTAATTCTACCCACTGATACAGTCATTATTTATCCTATAATAGATTAAAGAGAGGTGGAAAGCATAAAATTTCTATACGAGAGCAAGAAATTGGTATGCCCACATGGGTGCGTAATCTTAGATTTTCAAGGACACTTCCCTTATAAAAGGGGTATGCATTAGAAGGTTATTATATGGGGTTCACATGGTATGAGTTCAAATGGGTATGTTGGAAAAATCATGCATGTTATAAGGGATTTTCCTAACATGTCATGAATACTTGTTGAACAAGTCTTGATTATCTTCCTGATATGTTGGGGAATCAATCCGACAAGGTAGATATGTCCAAGGGTGTCTTCCTGACATTCCTAAGATACTTCGCATATTCTAAGTTGATATTTCTAAGATATTTCACATGATACTAGTGGATGTATCCATGATATTTCACATGATAAAATTAATTATCTTGGAATCCTTCACATGAGTGAAGCGGGTATTCCCAAGATGAGTTTAATAACCAATGTGGACATTTCTGGGGTCTTGAACATGATCAAAGTAGACACGACTATGCACTGTCATGTGATAAACCTAACTTTTTTTGGACTATAATATGAAAATGATGAAATGTTGATTGGAAATAGTCTGATCTTTCCAACATGTCAATGATGTTTTGAGGGGTTATCCAAGCTTATCTAGACCTTTTCTTGTGACAGTGCAGAAACATCAAGTGGTTGTCGTTAGATGAACTTGGATCATCCTTGGGTAGTCGTATGATGATGGTGAAATGTCAAGGGGCTGTCACGATATCAATAAGAATTGTATAAGGTCTGTATCATGATGAAGCTGACACATAAAAAGTAGACTAATGATGTCACGAGTCCCATGATGACACTTATTATCACAGGTACTTAAAAAATTCATGTGGTGGGGTCTCACGAATATGTTTAGGGTCTCATGATTGTTTAAGTACCGCGAGTTCATGTATAAATGGATCATTCCCTAAGTCTATATAGGGAATATTTTTCCAATGAAGTGGGATTTATGGATATAGAAGGGTTATTACATGAGTTCTCTTGTGGGTCAAGGTCATGTACAAGTGAAGGGATGTACATGCAAGGACACCACATGAAGGTTCATGGTTCTCATGACCTCTAAGGGGTCTTACAATGAGTTATACTACCATGTGATGATATATTTATTGATGTCACATTTAGGGGTAAGGTTTCACCCTGCATGAAAAGGATGCAAGTCATGTGGGTTGAAATTCCTCACGGTCTTCCTTTCATGAAGGGGGTGTCTGTGGGGATGTTGTATTTTGAAGCTGCCACTTTTAAGGCCACATGCAGATATAACGATGCTTGAAGTCTCCTTTATTCATGCGGTTCAAATGCCTTCAAAAAGGGTCTTTCAATAGTCTCTATTATCACACCAAGGACCAATGGGGGTGTTTATAGGCTAATATGACCATGTCCAAGGTTCCATGTGATCATCTCAAGACAAAGGTTCTCACATTATTTGTGAGATCCGGGGTCATCATGTGCAGTATCACATAATTGCACACCGGAATAGGTGCTCCACACATTCCAAGGCCTTTATTATCATGTCACATGAGTTTCCAGAGTCATTTGATCATGTGTTGAAAGTGAAGGTCCTTTAGGATTTCTTTCAAGTGAGTGTAAAGGGTTAACACTAGGACAATCTACATGGATGATGGCCCTTATTAGAAAATTCGTGAAACCAATCAAAAAAGGGGAGGGGATCACATGATCTCATTAACACCCTACATGAACCAGGCATCACATGACCATCAGTTCCTCATGTGATTTCATGTTCTTCAAAAGACCATGTGGTGGATTCTATGATCATGTTCAGAGGTTGAGGTTTCAAATTGCATGGGGAAGAGGAATTTGTGGAATGCGTGGAACACATCCTAAAGCTTGAACTATGGGTAGAATGAAGGGGAAATGAATGATCGGGAAGGGGGAACCTCAATACCAAGGACCCCATCCATGTGTGGGTTGTGTATAACTAGGCTATGTAGATCTAAGGGAACCATTCCATCATAGAATTGGATTTAAGGTCTCATGATCACAGGAACATGAGGTTGTCACAAAACCATGGATTTGTGTGGTTGGTTTTTAGGACTATGTGAGGGCTCAAGTGAATTTCATGAAATTATCATATCATTAAATTTTGTGAAACTATAGAGATCATGTGATGGGTTCTTGCGATGACATCTTGTGACATATTATCATGGGATATTTCTCTTTGTTTATCTATAGATGATCTCTAAGAGGGTTGACGATCCCCTTATTTATCTAGTGCTTTTCTCCATTGATCCTTATTTTATAGAGATCCCCCTCCTCTCCTTATGAGTCTTTTTATTGATAGGATTATTTTTTTATAGGTAATAGGGGGACAAGTTTGATTCCACTCTTCACAGGAAGGATTTAACATGCACCATTGAGGAAGTGGAGGCTTTGGAAGATCGAAATCATGCAACCATGAGGTGGATTTATATGATCCTCTTTCCTTTGGTTTTCATCCACACTATCTTGTGATCAGATAAATAAAAATTAATTCAGATGAAAAATCATTTGGTAGGAAAAAGAGATCACAGTCGTAAAAATCAATGCTACAAATCTAGTGATGGTCTTCTATTCAATTTAATGATCATAGGATTATCATATGAAAGCATTGAAGGATGGTGGGAGATGTTGAGGTAGGCCACTAACATTCAAGATTATATATTTTAAGGAAACATGTTGGTTGTCTCGGACACCCATGAATATCAACGCAACAGAGTGATCATGCAAGTGATGTCTTATCATAGAAAACCAGTGATGTGAAAGGGAGGAGAACAAGAGAGAGGTTGAAGATGAGTTCGTGCGCTATGTAGGACTAGATGATTTTGAGTTTTCATAGTGTGTGATTGGATTAATTTAGGTTCATGATGTACGATATTCGTGCAGATAACTGAGATCAGTGGGAGGTGTGATCGGAGGGTCCATATTTGATTATCAAAAAAATATCCTGTCCCACATCAAAACTTTTGACCAGCCATCCTCCAATATAAAAGAGAGGATGTGGTTTCTACTTCATCGATCTGATAATGGTATTGGAACATGTACCACCTACATCACCTCAACTCGGTCCTTGACCCTATGGGCCTTGCACCCACACTACGCGAAGCTTCTACCTCACGAACTATGGGAACTATACATGAACCCACTCACTTCCTATGGGATATATGGTCCCTTTATTGGTCTAAAAACTGGACAAAGATGATTTCCATTGGGTGTGGCTAGCCTTGGCCTCACATGTGCCTCTAGTTGATCCTGGTTCGGATAGTTAGCTGTATAACCATAATTTTGGGAAAAGAAAAGTGAGAAACTCTTATAATGAAATTATAAAATGAGTGAAACAAGGTTCCAAGGTATATCCCCTTAAGCCAAAGCATAAGCCTTCATGTATGTCAATTGTAAGTTCTTCATACACATTAATTAAATTCTTTTCATAGTATTCACATTCCTCGAATATTTAATGGATAAATGAAGGATTAATGATTATGGGAACCAAATAAATTCTCCCCTTAGAATGATATTTTTTTGGAATGAAATGTATCTAATTCTATGGAAAATGTAGATAACGTTTCTACATATCTGAATATCTAAGGAGATTTTACACCAGGCTTTTTGAGAGGATTTATCATGAGTATGTCACTGAAAAATTTTATGTGTTATCCATAGGAGACTTCTGAACATTAGTTATTGGATAAAATCGATATAAGAAGTGGATTTGGTTTGGTATATATTCCATGAAATTGGAATTTTTATGAATTACAGAATGGAATAGGGATTGAGTGGATTTGAGTTTATCTCTAGATCTAATGTAAGGCACTTGGATATCGCTACATATCCCATGAGGATGGGAATCAAGCTGTATATAGTTATAAAATATACCACTATGTAGATCTAGATCATGAATAGGGAATATAGGTTAATAGAAAAATAACTCTATGATGATTTCCTTTACATAGATCTAGCTCATATGTAGGAGGGGAAATATCACTGTTTTTTATGATGAAATCCTGGGTAAATATCCATGTTTAGGTGGATATGTTGATCAGATAATCCATGATAACCATGATTTTTTTATAATACCCAAAAGATAAAATCTCTTAGATTTGATTTCTTGAATCAAAATAAGTTACTCTTGGAGAATGTTTCATGAATTTCCATTAAAATGAAATTCTTCATTTAGGAACCTTCTCCAGTAGTCTTGATATTGTCTGATTTACAAGAACAATTTGGACATGGTATCCTTCCCAAATGCTCTAAATTTTTCCTAAGTCAGAAGAATTATCTATCATGGCTTGATTTTTTCTAATTCTATATGGTGGTCCCTACAATCATTATATATTTTTATTTTTTACCCAAATTTTTAAATAACCTCCATATAGAGGAAGACTTATCGACCATGATTTTTTTCTCGGGACACCTTCTTACAAGTTTCAAAATAAAAAGTTTCTATCCATCTTCCATTTTATAGATGCTCAATATTTCATGGATCACACAAAATTCATTTCCAGTGATTAGAGAATTGACTTTTTCCCAGGATTCCCCTATCATGTTTTCAATATGGTGAAAATTGTGTCTCCTTTGTTTGGTTGTTTTATAGTCTTGCCATCTAGACCATCACTGTGCTGTAGGTTTGGTTTTTTTATCTTAGACCTTTTTCATAATGTAGTTTAATGCATTTTAGCTTGGACATTTTTTGTGATGTTGTTTAGAGTCTTCTATCTCGGACCATTTTGTGATGTAGTTTTAAGTTTTTTAGATCAGAACTTTGTTGTACTGTAGATTAAACTCTTCTAGCTAGGATCTTTGATGAATATGGAATATGAGGTAGGAAGGCCCTAGAAAAAACAAAACATACCGAGTTGCTGGGTTCTTAGGTGGTGTTTCTAGGGCTCATGATGATTGGAGTTCCTTTCTTGTAAAGAGGATATTTCTTTAGTTGGTGGGTTAAATTCCTTATGCATCAATAGCATGGCC
Organism: Viscum album; assembly: GCA_963277665.1. NCBI lineage: Eukaryota > Viridiplantae > Streptophyta > Magnoliopsida > Santalales > Viscaceae > Viscum > Viscum album. Next base: position 451,390,161 of record OY728160.1, read on the forward strand.
AAGTAAAGCTGATATCCACTCTTTAACAAGGGACATGGAAGATTTATGGAAGCAATATGGTATGAGGGATAAATTATAGAGATTCTAGGTCCTCTTGGATAGTTTGAATGTGGGTGATATAAATCATAACCCAAAAGATTGAGTCAATGAAAATGGGATGGGGTGGTCATACCAGGGATGACCCGCAACACCCTAAGTTTTGAGGTTCCACTACTGCATTGTTTGGGCTTGCAAGGATTGAAGATCCTTTATTGAAAGGAGGAGATAACTTTAGTTGGTGTGTTAAATCCTTTATAAGTTGATAGAATTTCTAAGAAAAGATGATATATACTTATTTCCAAGGGTTATGAATGATTTTTGAAGACTGAAACATCTATATGATGAAGTTGGGTATGGAAACAAGGCTATCCAGGAAGGGTTATGTCCCCTAGGGTAGTTCAAATCTTGATTATAAAGCTCGAGGCCTACTCCCTATGGTTTTTAATCACAAGGTGGGACCCATCAAAGGTTAGGGAATGGAGTGTCACATTTCATCCTTGAGAAAGGGTACAAAACATAGCGACATAACATTGATGATGTTAAATCTAATTGGATAGTTTGGTATGAGGACTGTAAATCATCATCCAAAGTGATTAGGTTATGAGAATGATATGGGATAGTCACATAGGGAGAGATACATACCACACTGAGGTGCTGAGTTCTACCTTGGTGAAGGCATGCTCAAAGGGATTGGAAATCCCTTCTTAAAAAGCCAAGATATAGCCACTTAGAGGGTCTAAGCCCTTTTGCATCCATAAAATGGATAAAAAGAGAGATCTATTTTTTTCTAAGTGGTATGGGAGGTTTTAATTGAAAAAAAAACTTAAATCATGAAATGTTATTTATGGAGAATTTAATACTCGAGAAGGGTTTGATCACCTTAACTGTTCTATCACCACCCAATAAAAATATTCACATGACAAGGATATGTGAAAAATAATTTCTCTAAACTTTTCCTTGACTAGGTGGTCCAATGAGCATATCTTGGATTTTATTAGGGATATAATGTATACCTTATGAGATTTTTTCCTTATTTATTCATGCCCTAATTTTTTCCTAAAGTCTAATGATGAAGAGTTTATCAAGCGAAGACTCAACTTTTCCTCTGGTCTCCCTTTGTGAGTTTTCAACATGAAATGTTTTATGTCTATTTCATTAGTAGTTTAAGGTCTTACAATTTGGACCATCATAGGATAGAGAATGAGATCATACAAATTTAAAAACAAGTACAAGTATTTTAATATTATGACTCACATGAACCAAATATAGGAGATGTTACAGAAGTGCTTAATTAGGATACCCAGGGTCAAGAGAAATCCAACATCTTTCTGAGTGGGAGATGGAAATGTTATAAATCATGGATCAAGTTTCTCAGGTCATGAGTAATGATATGGGACTACCATATAAATGATGAACCAAAACAAATAGAGGTGTTGGGTTCCACCATGGTGACATCATGCTCATAGGGATTAGAAAGACCTCCTTACAGAGCCATGATGTCACTAGTTGGTGGGTCTAATCAATTATGAATCAATATCATGGCCAAAACTTGAGATTTATTTTTTTACAAGGGATATAAAAGGATTCAGTAAACCTAAGTCACTCGAGATATGAAGTGTGGTACATTAATTGAGGTTCTTTAAAATATAGTGGAATCTCCCCATACTCAAGTTGATTGGGATATAACACTTATGGTCCCTTGATATGGGATGAAAAATGTGTGATGACCTAAATAGCCTATCCAAATATAGTGGGGATGTTTTCCATGAAGTTTAATGTCATGTGGTAAGGTCATTTTCCATGAATTTTATCATCATGTGGAAATGATGTATTTATTCTGTAGCTTTAATGTCATGAGACTGGGATATTTCCTTACATTTTAATGTCATGTGGTAAGGAAATTCTCCCATTTAGTTTAATGTCACGTGTTAAAGAAATGTTTTTTGTGCTGTTTTAATGTAATGAAACCAAGATGTATGCCTTGAAGTTTAACATAATGTGGTAAGGATGTGATCCCATGCAGTTTATTGTCCTATTCTAAGGATGTGAGAACCGATGTGAAAGGATGAAAATTTTGTGGTTGGGCACAAGGGTGGAAGTCCAGGCGTCACTACGTATCTCATGAGAATCAAACCACACATATTTCTAAAGAGTCATGTATATTAACATCATGATATGAGGGTGTGAATCCCTTGACATGAAATAGTGGAATTGCTGCTGATCCCATGAATGGAATTATGTGTGTCACTACATATCCCCTGGTGATGGGAATGAAGCTACACATAGTTCTTAATGAAGTTCCTTGCATAGGTCTGGACCGTATGAATAGAGGTGTTAAATTTTAATATTTATTTGTTGTTACTGGGCTTAGTGTTGGGACTTTGGGAATCACTACATATCCTATGTGGATAGGAATCAAGTCAAACATTTTTCTTGAATGAGAAAATATCTCTTTTACGATCTAATAAATACATAGAGGTGGGCATTTTTTCCTTTGATTGTTTTAGATTAGCTCAAGATTAAAGACCCAGAAGTCACTATGTATCCTATGATGACAAGAATCATGCCACACATAGTTCGTAAAGAACCATTTAGTTTAAAATAATTGGACAATGAAGAAGATGGACAGACTTGAAAAAGTGGCGATGTTACAGCTGGGCCAATGGATATAAGTCTAGGTGTCACTATGCATCTCATGAAAATGAGAATCAATACACATGTAGTTGTTGATGAAATGTGAATTTTAATGTCATAAGAAATGGATGAGTGATCTCCACTATGATGAGGGATAAAGTGGTTGGATGTTTGGTAGAATAACAACAACAACTGTAGTGGTCCTCTTAGGAGAGGTCCAAAAGAGTGTGCAGTTTCATGTCATGCAGCGGACATTAACTGTGCAGTTTAAGATCATGTAGAAAGGAATCATAATATACCTTATATGTTCATTCAGTTAGGATCAATATGGGTATGTAAAAAGTTTTTATTCCTTGATTTTGTAGGGAATACCTTACTGAGACTCCTAACCCCACATGATCTATGCTCGGTTTGAGAAACAAGGAATGGCAAGGGTTCCTTTCACCATGCAGAGGAATTTAAGAGCAGGACGGGGGAATTTTGTATCATTTTGTGGTTGGACTAAGATATAATATTGTGGTTTCCCTATATATCTCATTCTCAATGATAATCAATCCATATGTAGTTCTAGTAAACCCGTGAAATTTAACTTCATGCGGTAAGGATGTGGGTGACTCAACGTGAATGAAGATGGATGTTATGGACCCATGCAGTTTTATGTATTATAGTAAGGATGAGATATTCCATGTAGTTTAATGCCTTACTTCTATGAATTCTCCATACATTTTAAATTCATATGGATAGGATGAGCTCTATATAGTTTAACATCATGTGGTCAAGATGAATTGAGGGACTTATACTAATGTGGGTTCCCATGGTGATGATATCGATGAAAAGTATTTTTTGAGAAACCTCATATTGTTGGGTAGTATAATATTCTCCCCGCACATAATGTCCAATGAGGAGGATCCATTATGACATACCTTACATAAAATGTAAGCCCCTTCCTATTTGGGTTCTAGCTTCAGGGGCTTCTTTCGCAGTGTCATTGGGGTTCTAAGACCCATCACCAATTCTACTTAGAGGAATGAATAGAGGATGACCCTTTTGTTAAAGGCCAATGTGATCCTATTCTGATGAAACTCAAAGTTCTGTAGTGTGTGAAACCTATGATCATTTATCCATTACAATTTATCTAGTCACTTTTTTGATAGTTCATCATCTGAGAGTTATTTACAAATTCCTATTTGTAGTGATGGAAATTCTTCCACTATGGGTAACACTACCTCGATATCTTACACAAATGAGCATGAAATTGACTATGTTATGGTACACATGGTGGTATGGTAGGCCCATAAATAATGGTGGAGTTTTTCTAGCCAATACTTCTTATCCTTGTTCAAAATATTTTGGAGTATATTCGATAGAGTCTTATTGAATGCCTCTATCTATCCATTTAACTTTGAATGATAGTGAGATGAGTGATTAGACTCAATATTGTACTCTTAGTACAATATCTTTAACTCTGTATAATATTATTTGGTTCCTTTGTTCATCAATATTGTGTGAGGGACTCCAAACCTAGGGATGATATGTGACTTTACGAAGTGGATGATATTCTTCATCTCGACATCCATGAGGGGTGTCACATCATCACATTTGAAAAAGAATTAAGTAGTAGTAAGGTTATAATTGAACTACTTAGATGTGGCTGGTGTATATGGCCCCACAACATCCATTCCTCTCATGAAAAATAGCCAGGAATATTTAGCTATATTTAGAAATTCTGGGGGCTGATGGATGAAGTTTTCATGGATCCGATATGCATGACATTTCTTGGTGAATTACACATAGTCCTGTATCATGGCTTTCCAGTAATATCCTAACCTCCTGATTTGGTGGAATATCCTAGTTCCAGACTGATTGGTGATGCAAGATACTATATATAATTCTTCCATGGTGGTAATAATATCTCTTTATTCAATTCATCTAAGTAGGATTCCATCAAAGCCTCATTTTTAGAGTAATTTCGGCTTATTTGAAACATGATGCAGAGTGAAATTTTCTACATGGCACTGAATCTATTCCCACTCAGATTGGTCAATTGGGAGAATCCAATTTTGGATCTAACTAATTATGGGATCCATCCATCCATGGGTAGTCATTGGTTCATTGTGCTCTAGGGTGGTGTTTAACTTATTGATTTGTTCTATATCACATATGACAATCGACGATAACATTTTTTGATGTGTGATACATAATATTTTTTTTCATTATCTGAGTCAACTAGGATAGTGGTTTCATTAACTAGTGCATCAGAGCGAGCATTATTTGAGCAGGGAACATGATGTAATGTGGTTTCAAAAGGGAACTTTTCCAGTTGTCCCCTGACATAGCCAATAAGGGGGGAAAGTTCTTCCTATTTGATGGAATATTCAACATTGATCCACTTTATCATCAATTTTAAGTCCCCTTTGATTTACCGGTAGAAAATGTGAAGCTATTGGGCTAGTTCCTACCAAATGATTATGGATTGGTATTTTACATCATTATTTTTCGAGCCTTCAGATAGTGAGAAAAAGTGGGGAAAGCAATTTTGTTTGAAGATACAAATATGATTTGTATACCAACCCGATTGATCTTCGAGTTTTCAATAATTATACCAATGGGAGTCCAAGAGGCACCATCAAAGTACATCTCCCATGTTCGGGGAGAGTCATGGTCATATAAGACCTCCTCATTTGGGATATTAGTGTCTTTAGGTGTATTTTATTTGGAAATATGTGTTGTGAGGAAATGAATGAAGGCTTATCCTTTCAATAACTTCTGTGCTATAAAATTAATAGCATATTGCTTCAAATGACCTCTCATCAGGCCAAGCACCCAGTTAATAAAGGGAATCCAAGGATATACTTGAGTGGATCAATATGAGATATGGGGTGGAATTCATGGTGATGCAAGTAATGCCTAATATTTTCCACTATGAAGATAAGTGAAAGAAAGCTCTTTTCAACATCATAATATATAGTCTAAATACCTAGAATTATAAAAATTTTGTAGTAGAGAATATTATCACTTCCCTCATCATTTTTTATGCGACCAGGGCACCCATTGGGTTCTCCATGGAGACCACATATAAGATGAGTGACCTCCCTTCCATTAGAGGAATCAAAACTAGTGGGATCTTCAAGTACTTCTTGAGAATTTCAAAGGATATTTTATAGTCATCATCCCAATGACAAGTGATTCACTTCTTCATTATCTTGGTTAAGAGGAGATATTTTTTTGGCTAGGTTGACTATGAATCACTGAATGTAGGAATGGTACCCTTATAATCCCCTTAGTTATTTTATATTTATGGGGGGGGGGTGAGATTACTAAAATAACACTAGTCTTCTCTAGGTCAACCTCAATGCCCTGATGAAATACAAAAAAAACCAAGGATTTTTCTTGATGTTACCCCGAAATCACATTTCAATGGACTCATCTTTAGACTATGATATCGTAGTTTTTCCAAGATTGTTTGTAGTTTTGTGAATTGATCACTTCATTGTTAGTATTTAATAACCAGGTCATTGACATAAAATTTGGATATCCTTCCAAGGAATGTTTTAAAGTATTGATTCATGTCATGTTGATATATAGCGTCAACACTCTTTAATCCAAAGGGAATGACCTGATAGTATAAGATCCCCTAAGGATCTCTGAAGGTAGTGTATTCCTCATATTAAGGGTCCATATTTAATTTAATGTACCTAGAATACATATCCATGAAGGAAATGGCATGGAATCCAGTAGTTTCATCGACCAAGAGTTCTCTAATTAGCAATGGGAAATCATCCTTTGGGTAATACCAAATAAGGTCTCTGAAGTAAATGCAGACCCTAATCTGTCCATTTTTTTCTTCATGGGGATTATGTTGGAAATCCATCATGGGTATTTCAATTATTTGATAAAGTTTTATTTATTAAAATAATCAAATTGCACCTCTACAGTAGTGGCATGAGGGGGGGGGGGGTTCACCTCCTCGATGCTTTCTTGCACCCTCATTTCCCAACAGGTAGTCTGAAATGGTGCATAGCCACATTTGGATTTAGCCTGGGAATTTTTGTGTAGTTCCAAGTGAACACATATTGGTGATACTTTATAAATTAATTGTACATATCTTTATCTTCAAGGGGAATAATGACACTAATCAGTATAGGCCATAGGTCTTATTTTGTTCCTAGATTTATTTTCTAGACCTCATCTATAGTGGTGGAGACACCATGATCGAATGTGGAAAGGTCATTCATGGCGTGTGCCTAATCTTCCTAAATCTATAAGTTTGTGGATACAGTTTTAGGTGAATATGTAAATATAGGGGATTATCTATCACAATCTCGATGAGGGAGGCCATGAGAAGAGACATTATCATCCTTTACCTCCTAATTCATTACAGAGAGATGTCAGATCTGGTTTCTTTTTACACTATCACTGGGGACATGTGGGATTTATACCTATGGGATTATATATACTACCTTGAATAGATTTATGGGGAGCACATAGTCCCAGGAGATCATACTCTAGGGATTCATAAATATTCCCCAAGCCATTGGGATCTAAAACCTATATATCATCATCATCCATTTGTTGCTTTCCTCCTTTTTTTTGTAAAAATATGCTTTTACATATATGGATCTGGATGTTTTAAAGGGGGTTTTGTGACCATGTAGTATGATGGATTTTCCATATAATGTTGAAAATATATCCCAAAGATCAGGATGCTGCACAATTTATCATCCTATGACTGGGATGTGTTCCATACAGTTTGTCTTCATGTGGTATGGATGTTAATATATGTGGATAATCCAAGATATAGGATCTAGGAATACCTATATATCTCATAAGGTTAATAATCAAGCCGTACATATTTCTAGAATTTAGGTGTGGCAGGATACCAACACCAGTAATGGTGGTCCTCTAGGGTGAGGTCCATAGGAATGTATAGTTTTATGTCATGTAAGGGAGATCAATCATGCAGCTTAACATCATACGGAGAGAAATCATGGTATACATTTTATGGTCATGCATTTAGCACCATGATGAGAATATCTCAAAACTCTATTCCTTTTTTTCATGTGTAAAACCTTAATGAAAATATTAATCTCATATGAGGTATGATCGGTTTGAGAAACAAGGAATGACAAGGGTTCCCTTCACTATGTAGCGGTAATGAAGGATAGGATATGAGTATTTTTTTATGGTGTGGTGGATGAACCAATATATTAGATTGAGACATCTCTACATATCTCATTAAGAATGATAATCAAGCAGTGCATAGTTCTAAGAAAACCAGTTCAGTTTAACATCATGTGGTAAGGATGTATTCCATGAAGTTTTAACATCGTGTGGTAAGGACATGATCCTTGCAGTTTAATATCTTATAGTAAGAATGATGGCCATTCAGTTTAACGTCTTGCGATAAGGATGATGATCAACAAACTATTGAGATACTAGCTCTTCAAATAGAGACTGGATAACTCTTATGCATATTTTATGAGTTTTGGGATCCCTCAACTCTATCAAGCCTACACGTACCTATCCCCCCAACCTATATTTGAAGGAAAATTAGATCTCTATTGTGTTTACATGATGTTAATGGTAGGGGAAATGGTTTTTATAGCCTACCCTCCCTACCACATTTGACTTCCTTATTGTTGTAAGTTTCATAAAACTATTTTCTATGGTGTTTTCAAAACACTTAGAGACATTATTTAATTAAAAAGAACATGTTTTTTTGATATTGCGTCAAAGGATAATCCTTTCTACCTAGGAGGTAGGTGGATCATGCTTTGCTGCACAATCTGTGTGCCCTATTCAGAGTGATCAGATAACTGAAGAGGGGAATCAGGTGTCTATGGTTCTAATACCCCTATGTCCATATATACCTAAATCCAATCTTTAAATGGAAATTAATCTTCTATTGTGTTCCTGAGACGTTGATGATAGGAAAAATGATTTCCATGGCCTTCCATCATTGCCTCCATCAAATTTCTCATCATCAGAAGATTTATAAACTCATTTTCCATGAAATAGTTGAAATAACATGGAACCTACCTTAGTTGGAAGTAATATACTCTTTGCTGTCTATCATAAAGATATGGGAGAGTATGATGATTCTATCTTATGTTATCTAAACCCCCATTGGCACAATCACACGGTTGAGTTTGGGTATTTGTGTACAAAGACCCAGTATTTATTGGTTCAGGGGAAGGTACTGAAGTATTGGAGTTGTGGATGAATTAAATGCTTCCAATTTATTAAAATATCCTATATCTCTTGGAGGGTTTTCCATAGCATCTGAGGGTAGATGGCTTCCATAATATCCCTAATTATGAGGTGGAAAATATGGAAATTCTCCCAACCCTGTGGACTGGGGTGAGGTGGAACAATGTTTTTATTTTTCCTCAGGAGGGGATGACAAACATGAAAATTCCCCCAACCCCGTGGGCTGGGGTATTTCACTACTAGGTGTGACACTATTGGTAGGTACATGCACATAATTTTGATTAGATATATTAAAAGTAATCCAAAAACTATTTCCTATAGATACCTATTCTGTCATTGGAGTTGGGTGATCCATACTTTGGAATAGATTTCCTTGTCATATTCATAGGTCGATAGGAAAGATCCCTGAAAACACCCCTTCGTCTTTCAGTGGTATGGAAATTGGATGTTGATGGGAGTTACAATGTGGACCCAAAAAACTAAATCCACTACTTCTACTATCCATATTCTCCGTGTTTATTACCCTTTGAAATACCAACATGGTCAGTAACACCTTCTACAGATGCCTGAAAGACACCGCTGGGCCTTTCTTTTCCTGTGCTAATGATGAAAGGTAGGATAAACTATAGTGGTTCAGATGATTGTAGGAGGGTATGATTATACCCTTTAGAAGCATGCGATTTGGGATTTGATGATGAATATTTGGATTCAACTGATATCATATTGACTGAGACAAAAGTAGATTGGTTCTCATCCTCGATGAAGTATCTTTTTTATGGGTTGCTTCCCAGTATTCAATTTAAGGGGTCAGTGCGCATGATACCGTTTGGGGGGTTATTGCTTGTGGTACCATTTTAGGGGCCAATTCCTATGATGAAGACAATTCCAGTGTAAATTATTGTTAAAATCCCCCATCCCTATGGGATGGGGCCCTAGGATTCCACATTCACCAAGGCTAGTTGTGATGAATTCAAGGGCTCCTGGCTAGCAATGATATAGGATTGAATCTGGGTCACTTTTATGATACACTGGTGGAACTCAAAAAGATTTAGGGTAGTAGGGATATAATACTTCTTTGAAGATTAATTATTTAGATACCCCTGGAAAGCTATCATACTAGGTTCCCTAACTTGGAGAGTTGGCGTAGGAAAAACCTTCTTTGCATATCCTCATGGAATCATAGTCACATGATGATCAAGATGAACAAAACAGATGGGGTCCCTCCTAGTCATCTTCTAATTGATTGATTTTATCTGATAGTTTTCATCATCCACCTCCCTAAGATGAGGAAGGTGTGCACTGTTGTTATCTTGGGATAATCTCTCAAAGCGTTTGAAAGTGGAAACAAGGTCCACTTCCTATCTCGTGGCCAATCTTGGGAAAGATAAACAGTGGAAACTCATCATCTGAAGGATTTAATGGGAATATTATAGAGTTGAATTTAGATGTTTATTTGATATTCCTATCCCAAGATATTCCCCCAATTGATATTGGAAGTGGTGTGTTGGTGACAATGTACACCATGGCCTCAGGTTTAAAGAAGATTGTCTAGTAATCTCGAAATATGTTGGTAGATTCAATGATATAATTTTTATTACAAGGAATCTAAAAGTCTTGGAGAAGAAACAAGAAACCTTATCAATGAAACAACACATATAATAGTAAATGATCGATCAATAAATTTCTTAGTTAGAGGATAAAGATGCAGTAAATTATTTTTTCACAAGGTTCAATGTGGTTAAAACAAACTTGTTGGGTATCATTTTTTTGTGCAATAATCCCAACATAAACTAGCCTGATGGGAACTGGGGAATATGTACTTTTTGACCCATGAATGGGATGAAATATTTAAATTCATTTACATTGGGTTCACCATTTTGTTTCATTGGTATTTATGGATGTGGATGGGATTATGGTTGATAGTTTGATTGTAGGGGGTTTAAGGCCTCTATCAATCACTCACATCAGGTTTTACATTTGTTTAGTCTTCCCTAGAAACTCCCAGTGGCTCCCACATCCAAAAATGGGTATGGACCTACTTTCCAAAGGTAGGTGGTCCTTTGGTGTTTCACGGCCAATGACACTTAGGAACAAACATTGGTCAATATCATGGGAGGTTAGGATCATCACATCCTTTTTGGGGGAATTTTTTCATACTCCAGGACTCTCTTATAGATTTAGGATATGTTCATGAAATCCTTCCTAGACACCAATACAAGACTAGTTACCCTTGTTTCAACAAGTTTATTAAAAACATGTATTGATTGGAACAATTTTGTGCATCTCAGAGGTTCTCTATCACTCTCTTATTTATTTATGATGCTTTGGGATATGGCCATGTTCGAGAAATATGGAATTTATTCCAATCCGTGGAGGAGGTTAGTTTCTTAGAGATGGGATTGAACCTCTACGAGTCATCATAGTATTATTTGAAAATAGGAATCAAATCATAAATAGTTCATTTGGCATAGTTTAATGTCATGTGACTGAACCCATCAATGCAAATTAACATTATAGGGTAAGGAAGTGAATACTAGGAACCGACTGTGATGAGGCTTCCTACATAACCAATTTAAAATAGGAATCAGAGTCTATTTTTTTCTTGTGATGGGAATTTTTGTCATGATAGATATGATAATAGAGGCCCTTGGTGACACTTATGCATATAAAGTTGTCCTGGATTTCTTCGTCGAGAATATGGACCTTTGAGCATAGATGAGACATAATCAGAATTACATCCCAATGATGGTCCCACACTAGGGGAACCCTCCAAATACTTTTGATACCACCATCACTAGTCCCTAAGCCCACGTGGGCCATGATCAATGTGAGAAACAAGAGATAGAAGTATATTTTACATATTTCATGACAAAATACATGTACGAGGCTTACACATTAATGTTTCCCTTTGAGAGGCATGATTACCCATATCCTGCAGGATATGGTATAAATCTCAGTCCATAGTAGGGTTTCATAAGTATCCTATTTTATAACAAGAATCAGATCCTTCGTAGTTCATTGGTTTGGGGATTACACTATAACATTTCCCATATGACCAGGGCTTACATTCTGAGGTTTTCCATTGGTTCTTGGGCCTTATGAAGGCATCCTATATATCCCAGTTATGGAGATAATAATATTTCTCATAATTCACTTATCCCTTTAACAACTGATAGGATAAGGTGGATGATCAAACTCGGAAACATTATTATTATCCCTGAGTTTCCAGGAATGTTAAGGGATTATACTAGGACTGATTCCATTTTAATTGGGTATTACACACTATAGATACCGTATTATTAGGGACATATTATATTATGTCTATAATCGAGACTTACACACTAATGCAACCTACTGATACAATCATTATTTATCCTCTAATGGATTATAGAGAGGTTTTAACCATGAAAGGTCTGTATGAGAGCATGAAATTGGTAGGGTAGCATGAGTGTGAAATCTTATATTATCTAGGACACTTCCCATATAAAAGGGGTATGCAGACGAAAGTTCTTGGTCAGGGTCCACATGGCATGAGTGCAAATTGGACTTCTAGAAAAAATTTTCATGTCATAATGGATCTTCCTAACATGCATTGGATGATTGTTGAACATGTCTTTATTGTCTACCCGATATATTGGGGAATCAATACGACATGGAAGACATGTTCGAGGGTGTCTTCCTAACATTCCTAAGATGCTTCACATGTTTTATGTTGACATGTCTAAGATCTTTCACATGATACAAGTGGATGTATCTAGGATCTTTCATATAATCAACTGAATTATCTTGGAATCCTTCGCATGAGTGAATCAGTTATGCCCAAGATTCTTCACATAACCAAAGCGGACGTGTCTGGGGTCTTACTCTTGATCAAAGTAGACAAGACTATGCATTGTCTCTTGATCAACCTGACTTGTCTTCAGACTGTCACATGACATTGATGACTTGTCTATGGGAAATAACAAGATCATAATGACATGCCAATGATGTTTCGTATGGTTGTCTTAGCTTATCTTGATCTTGTCTTGTGACAACACATACACATCATGTTCCTATAAACTAATCAACTTGGCTCATCCTTTGGTTATCTTATGATGATGGCGACATGTCATGGGGCTATTGTGATATAAATATAACTTGTTTTATGCTTGTGTCATGATCAAAGTGACACATAAAAATCTTCCTAAATATACCACAAATCTATTAAGGACTATTTCAATCATATTTTCTTAAACCATTCATACGACAGTGTCTCATAAATATGTATAGGGTATCACATTTGTTTAAGTGATTCAAGTGCATGTCCAAAGGGATCATAATCTAAGAACATATAGAAAATATTTTATTAGGTAGAGGGATGTATGGATATAGAAGGGTTATTCCATGATTTCCATTGTGGGTCAAGGCCATGTAAATGCAAAGGGATGCACATGTGAAGAAACTGTATAAAGTTTTTGTTTGAATGGATTTGAAGGGGTCTTGCGAAAAATTTTTCTATAATGTACAGGTATGTTTGTTGATGCTAAATACATGGGAAAGGTTTCAATATACATGAAAAGGATGAAATACATGTGGGATGAACATCCTCACCGTCTTCCTTTCATGATGAGGGTGTCTACAGGGATTCTACATTTTGAAGCTGCCAGTTGCAAGGTTTCATGAAGATATCACGAGGCATGAAGGATCCTTTTTTATTACGGTTTATGTTCCTTCAACAAATGGTATTGAATCTAAGGACCCAAAAAGTATGTTTTCAGGATGAGATGACCATGTCTAAGGTTTCATGCGATCATCATAAGACAATGGTTCTAATAGTATTTGTGAGATCCAGGGTTGTCATGTGCAATGGTTCACACTCACAAAAACTTGTATAGGTTCTCTGCACATTACAAGGAATTTATTATCATGTCTATTGAGATTAAATAACTCATTATATCATGTTATTAAAGTGAAGTTCCTCTAGGATGTCATGTAGGTGAGTCCATAGGGTGCACAATAGGTCAATCTGCATGGACGAAGGCCCTTCCTGTAGAAGTCACAAAACCAATTAGAAAAAGGGAGGGGATCAAATGATCTCATGAACATACTATATGAACCAAGAATCACATGACGTTCAGTTCTTCATGAAATCACCTATTCTTCAAAAGATAATGTAGAAGATTTTATAATCATGTATAGAGGGTGAGGGTTCACATTGCATGGTGAAGAAGAATGGATGGCATGCGTGGCGCATGTCCTAAAGCCTGCACCGTGGGTCGAACAATGTAGCATCAAAATATCGAGAAGGGAAATCTACAAGACCAAGGAACCCCTCCATGTGTGGGGTGAGTACAACTAGGACATGATGATCTTAGGGAACCATTCCATAATGGGCACAACTTTACAATCTCACGATCATAGGCCCATGAGGCTATCAAAATACCATGGATTTGTGTGGTTGGTTTTTTAGGATTGTGTTGGGTGCAAGGGAATCAGATTCCACTATCCTATCATGCGATCACATGATATTTTGAAGATCATATGATGGGTTCTTATGATGAAATCCTATGGAATATTCTCATGGCATGGTTCTCTTTGATTACCAAGAGATGATATCTGAGAGGGTGGATGACCCCTCTTTTTCTATGATGATTTTCTCTGCTATTCCTTCTTTTCTAGAGCTCCATATCCTCTCCTTGAGTGTCTATTTCTTGATGGGATCAAGGTTTTTATAGGTTATGGGAGGTCAATATTGATGTCACTCTTCATGGGAATGATGCCACGTGCACCAGTGAGGTAGTGGAGGCATTTTCAGATTGACATCATGCAGCCATGAGGCAGACTCACATGCTCCTCATTCCCTTGGTTTTCTTCAATGACGTCACGTGATTAGATAAATTCAAATTAATTTTAATGAAAAATGATTCAGGAGGGAAAAGATATCTCAGTCATAAAAATACTTATGGAGACTCTATTGATAGTATTTTATTCGATCACATGATCAAAGGATGATCATGCGAAGACTTTGAGATCTGGTGGGAGATATCATGGAAGGCCACTGATGTTTGCAATTGGATCTTGTAGTGGGACATGTTGGTTTTCTCATACCTGTACAGATATCAACAATGGAGAGTGATCATGCGGGTGACATCTTTTCATGTCGAACCAGTAACATGGAAGATCAGCGAAGAAAAAGAGTTTGAATATGAGGTTTTGTGCTAAGAGGGACTAGATGATTTCAAATTTTGCAGCATGGTATTGAATTACTTTGGGTTCGCAATGAGTGAGATCGAAGCGGATGACTGAGATCAATGGAAGGCATGATCAGATGGTCTATATTTGATTACTGTGAAAATATATTGTCCCACATCATAACCTTTAACCTTCCTCCCTCTAGTATATAAGTGAGGATGTGGTTTCTACTTCATCAAGCCAGTACTAGGCTTGGAACCCATACCACCTACCTTACAATTACTTAGGAATTGGCGCCATGGGACTTGCGCCCATGCTATTCAAAGCTTTGGACTCATGAACCATGGGCCTACTTACTTCCTATAAGAGATATCCACTAAATGGACCAACCTGGCTCCCACTGTGTGTGTCTAGCCTTAGCCCCATATGTAACTCTAGTTGAGACTCACTTGGCTAGTTAGCTGGATTTTCATAATTCTTGTCAAGGGAAAGTCTGCATCTCTTAGAATGAAATTATTAAATGAGTAAAATGAGGTCCCCAGGTATATCCCCTAAAACCAAAGCCTAATGATTCATGTATTTCATTTATAATTTCTTCATTCACATTAATTTAAGGATTTTCATAGCCTTCACATTCATCAAAACTTCAATGGAAAAGTGAAGGATGCATGATAATGGGTTCCAAAAAACATGCTCATCACCGATTTCATCTTTAAGGATCATAACTATAAATAACGTAGAAAGAAATTATAAACTTATAAATAACTAAAAATATTCAATTATTGTACCTTGTATGATTTGGGAATGATGAAATTTCAGAGAATAATGAAGAAAAACATTTCTATTATGAAACTAATTCAATATGATCAAGATTACTCACACTCGATATCAAAAATTAATAATCAAAAAATAATATAAATATAGTGGATAATCATAAATAGTGTTTATAAAAGGTTAAATAAATGAATAGGTTAATAAAATATTTGATTAAAATAGTGAATTCTTTTATAAATGATATTCAAGAGATTTAGTAGATGTTGGAAGTTAAGGTAAGGGTTTATTTACCTCAAATTTTATTTCATGATTCATATTTCATATTGTGCATCTTGATATATTTGACATGGTGTGATTTATTCATAATCAATGAATTTTAAAATATTAATTTAATTCATGGTATTTTACATGTCACCAAAATATTTCATTTATCATTGAAACATATTTTACCCAAAGTGTTTTTTAAGTGAAACCAATCTGGTCTCTTCTTTTTGATCTAGAACCTCCCTCTTCCATGTTTTTATTCATTGGATTGTTTTGAGAATGTCCCTAACCATACCTAAGTAATTGAATAAGTTCATTTAATAATAATTTAATATTAAATAAAAAATATTAAGGAAATTTTTAATATTTTCCATAAGGATTTTTCTCATCAAAGAGTGAGAAGAATCAATTTTTAACATTTTCTATGTAAACACATAATTCCACAATTTTTTTTAAAACTTATTCCATAAAATTTCTTTGTTTTAGAAATAAATTATTTTCCTCTATGTTTTATAATTTCATTAATAAATAGTTTTATAATTTCAAGGATATTACTTATTTATGAAGTGATTTTTAATGCTTCTAAAAGAGTCTTTCATTTATTTCAACATATTATGACATATTTTATTCTTGATGGAGGATATTATTCTAATGATATAATCCTACTTATTCCTATGGATGGATTATGAAATGTTCTTTTCTATAATAAGAGTGACCCATCAATGAATTTATCTTTCCTACCTATCCACTATGAATAGGAATAATTTTTATTCTAATATATTTACTCTATGAACACTCTATATTTACTTCCATTAATTGAAGGGTATTTTCAAAGATTATATATATTGAATGATTAGGTAAATTACTAACTTAAACATATAACATTTATCTATTTGTTGTAAATACCATATTCCCTATTATATTGATTGAAGATTATTTACCTAGAAAGTTATTAGATATCTTTAGATACCCATTTATTTTCCATTATTATATCTTGTTATGATTATAAATGGAATTATGAATGTTTTTCTAATGCAATTCCATTTTTAAAGGATACGAAACACTTTTTATTATCATAGGTTCTCTGTGATATGATTAATGATTGATTTCAAGTGGAAATTATATCTATGTATAATTATGGGCGGTGTCTTACATTTCCCTCAAATTCATCAGTTAATTTTGATATCCCATGAGATAGTAAGGTGTGTAAATAATGAATTTGTTCAATGAGGCATGAGTATAATGAGTTTTCTTACAAGGCTTCCCAAACTTATGATTGTGATACATTTCAAGGTTTATATTATTTTTAGGCGATGTTATATTCTATGTTTATGTATATTTTATTTGATATTTCACACTTTTATGCTCCCATGATTTTGGATTATTTTTTATGCATCTAAGAAAATTTGTTATTGTTGTTCCTCTTTGATATATTGCAATTACATGACATGTTCTTGTGTTATTAAATTTATTATTCCACGATTTATTATCAATTTATTATTGGTTATTACTTTATTATGTATCCTGATTATACCCATATTCATATGTTAATCTCACATATGATGTTTGATAATTATCTATTTTTATTACCCTTATAAAGAATCTAAGCTCACCCCTTTATTATGTTTATATTTCCATATGTTATTGAGAAATTTAATACATATGATGTGATTAAGAGAGTATTGTGTATGGAAAATTTGAGGGAGATTTTGAAGAATTGTTAGGGATTAAGAAGTTTCTTATATACTGGGAGAAATGTCCATTAGTTGATAATGAAATGAGTTTTTTTAATTATTGTTTGGTTATAGTTCTATAAAACTATAAACCTAAACTATTATAGTAATATATTTTAATGCATTATTTTATTTAAGTCATGTAATTATGAGGAAATCACATCTGTGGGATATCATAATTGGTAACCGAGCACGGTTTAGAGAACTTTATAGATCAGGATGTTATTATTTGAGGATGTAAATGTCATCATATGGTGGTAAGTTATGGTTGATCATAATTTCAAAGTTATATATAATTTATTAGGTTAGTTGAGGTAATATTAAATATTTTATATATTAGGATAAGAGAAATGTAGATAAAAACCAAGGGATAAGTCTAAGGTATAATTATATGTATATGACAACATCACAATGTTTTTATGAAGTAAATATTATGTGGTTATCCTAGAAATTACATCCCTATATAGATACTGAAAAGTGGATATGAATGGGAATAGATGCAGTTAGGGGTAATAATCCAAAAAAGATCGGCTGTGTATCAACTCAATATTCACTCAGGTGCATGATGAGTGGGACTAACAATGCATACATGGATTGGAAATCTCGAGGGATATTATGAGGTTAATGAAATTGTATTTTAAATCCATTGTGAAAATTTTATTTTTTTAAGGAATTAGGTTGAGGAATATGAGGGAACCATAGAAAAATAAACTTAGATTGAACCAAGAGTGGTCATGGTTGATCTAAAATCAAATATAATAATTTTGAAGAGAAATACATTTTGTGGTTGAAATTGTAATGTAATTATCTTATAAAAATTATCTTATGGTTTTATTGACTCACCTTGACTCATTTTGGTTTTAATAATGGATAAATTATTAAGGAATCAATTTAATAATGTATTTTATGGATAATAGAGAGATTATTCCAACTACCATCCTAATGAAATAAGAACGAAAATTATAAGTTTTGTCATTATGCCAAACCAACTATCCGGAATTGTGATTAATAATGTGAACATAATTTAATTACCAAAAAAACCAAATAGGAGAAGGATATAGGGTCAAAGAACTTTAGGTGACAAAGATGATGAAAGAAGAAACGACTAGTTTCCAAATTTCAAAAATGAGGGAAGAAGAACTATGCAAAATGTCTCAATGGAATTTGGATATGTTTTATGTGTGGAAAGGATTTAATAAATCAACTATTTACTATGGAAAAGTGAATTTCATAGTGGACATGGTGAATGGAAATAAATTTTTTATTAAGGCACTACTAATAGTTTAATGTATTAAATGTGGGTAACCTGGAAATTATAGAATTCAATTCCATAATCTAATGGATAATAAGGATTATAGGAACCTTTAACTACTAATATAAGCGAAATCCTATGAAACCAAAAATATGGTAATGGGTTCCAAAAATGATATGGAATAAGGAACACTGATCACCCAGTCATGAACTATGAGTGTTGTATTTGTATCTAGTTTTATATACTCCTTCATACCTATAATTTTTACAAAAAGCCTAAAATTCCTCCATGATAACTTTGTGTTGAATTATTAATAAAAACTCCTAGTGGTGTGATTACTATATCATAAATATATAACTTCTCTATAAGTTATTATTATAAGAATGTGCTTCCAATATAATACTATTATCCTTCCTTTAGTTAAATATTTGGTGATATTAGGCCAGGATTGGATCTCATGAACTAGATTCCATGCAAATTACTAATATAGGAAAAACAACATCTAAAAATCAACCCATGAAAACCAATTAATGATGTCTATAAACCCCCTATAGAAAAAATTACTCCTATAATCTTGGGGTATTTTGGCACAAATGGTTAAAGAAAAACTCAACATTAGTTATATTCCTATTATGAGGAAAAAGATGAGTTACCTTGTCATATAATGATATTAAGGATAAAAAATCATTAGAAATTAAATCTGGATCCATGTATATCTTATTAAAACCCTTAAATATTTTATTCTTTTGGTATAATTAAAATTGTAAGGATGAAATTTATTTATGGGGGGAGAATGAAATGACCCAAGATCTTGGTATGTATTTTACTTAAATAATTATTAAGTTGATCTACATTTAGAACTAAATAAAAACTAGTTTTTATATATTATATGAACATTATCAAGGAAAATTACATGAATAATAAAACCACTAGTAAATAAAAAGATAATAATCCATTAGAAATTATTATATTTAGTGGATAAATAACTAATATGATTAAAAATGATTTTCTTTATCAAATAACTATTTAAAGTGTTAATAAACTAAATCAACCACATTTAAATGACAATTAAGATAATATTTAATATTAAATTCCTTAATTACAAATTGGTATAGAATAATATCATTTAAACTCAATGTTTAAAAAGGAAATCTTTCAATAAAATCAATTTTTCTTATATTTTTTATTTCTACTAAACAAATTAGTTTATAAATTTTAGAATTTTAAATAGATAAAAAATATCATTTTTTAATTTATACTATCAAAATTATCTTGGTATGATTTTTTTGGGATTTTTCTGAAAAGATTGATTTATAGATGAATAATGAAAAATTGAGTTTTTACAAATACCAAGACATTTAAGACACTATTAGTATATAAGCATGAATTATAATTTTATGAAAACATTTTTTATAAAAAATATTTATATTATAAGAGACATTTTTAATTAAAAATATTTAGTTTAGTTTAAAAACCAATGTTTGATATTTTAGAACTTATGTTATAGTATTCTCTAAAACTATTTTTAATATGTTATACATTTATTATTTTAAAATTATTTTTATCACTTTTCTAATGTGAATATAATAAAAATTATTTCAAATTAGTAATCGTAATTTCCATATTATTTAGTGAGTAATTTTTAATTTTTAGGCATAAAAAATGAATAACATAGGTAAAAAACGTTTACCACAGTAAAAGCTAAAAGGGTAAAAAGTATTATCCAAAGGGGTAAAAGTTGTAATATATTAAAAACATATTTCTAATTGATTTTTTTTGTTTTTAATTGACTAAAAATTATCTATAATCCATTATATTCCATTTTTGAGTCTTCTTGACATGTGAAGCATGTGCTTTATTTATATTAAGTTGGAATAATTACCAAAATTCCATTCTCACCACTGATAAATGGGGACTCTCAACACCCCTTCAAGACCACTCTAAATTTATATTATCATTTGGGTCATTTTCTTTATTACTTCTTCTAAAACACATTTTCAATTATTTTAACTTTCAGTAGTGTAATTTATCCTAATCTATCTATTTCCAAGGAGTCATCCATTGGAAAACTCATATTCTCAATGTGAGTACTAATATTACCAAACATATTTTCCTTTCTATATTAATTTTACAAATGTATTTTTTTATTCATATAAAATTAGATAATTATTATTTCTTTTATAAATTTTTTTTATTGTAAGTGAATAATCATTAACCACCTTTCCCCTTTTCCATTAAATAAAATGAAAATTTCAAACATGCATATGTACGGATTACCACCACCATGAAGCAATGTGTTTTATTTTACTTAACCAAGTTACATGGATGCTAAAAATTTCAAATTTAATAAATAATTATTATATTTATAATATGTTTGACATTATGAAATAATAATCTATATTATAAATTTCTCCCATTCTATGGAAAATGAAATCATCAACCGTGCGTACGAGTGTACCACCGCCTCTATGGAAAAATGTTTTCCATTTTTCATTATCGCAATTCATGGATGTTTAATAGAATGGTTTTAATGTATAAATATATTTTTTATAACATTATTAGATTTCTATTAAGATAAATTTTACATCTTATTAATAATATGAGGAACAAACTATCATTATAAATTCAACCGTTTAAAATGAGCATACTAAGAGGAAAACATTTATTCATACTATGTAATAGTTTCGTATCCATGACCTATTATTATAATTACATTAAATTATGATTTATAACTTTATTTAAACCTATTAAAATATCATTAATCTTATTGAATAATTATATTAAAACAAAATCAATTCAAAATCATCCATTAATTATGTTATGTTCATATTTGGGTCAGTTTGACCATATACTTGAACAATGCTATAAAATATTATCATGGAATATTATGATAATTTAATTACATATAAAATTTTATAATAATAAATAATTATTTATTTTATTTTGGTTACATAATGGTGAAATTAATAATAAAATCATCAATTAAGATATCAATATTCATTCGTTAAAAATCACCGAAACATGCTCATCTCTAATTTCATCTTTATGAATTGTAACCGTAACTCCCATAGAATTAAATTACTATAATAACCCATGATTTAACAGTAAATTATATCTTTAAAGTAATTTAATAGATTATATTGCATGCAACACTAACTTGGACTGCGTTATATGCAAGATTGAGTTTATGCGAAACAAGACATTAATATTATAATTATCTAAACAACATATTTATTTATCAATTAAGTATTTTAATATGAATAGTAAAAAATAAAATTTAAATTTTATTTATAATGTTTTTACATAAATAAAAAAAAACGTATAATGAAATGTATAAGTTTTGTTAAAATAGTTATATATTTAGAAAAACTATTTTCCAAAAAGAACATATTTTTATGTCCTTTTTGTGAACAATAATAAAATTAATTTTAGACACCCATAAAAATTAAATTTGGTAAAATAGAATTAATTTTTTAATTCAGAATATCAAAATTATCTTAAGGTGAATTTTTGGTATTTTTCTGAAAACATTCAATTTTTGATGAATAGTAAAAAATACTGTATAGTACATAAAAATCAAAATTTTCATTTAAATTATTATTTTTAATTAAAAGTTATCTTATTGTAGAAATAGATACATAATATCTATATTATCCCAATGTAAGTCATTTGAGTCATTTTACAATAAGATTGGATATATAAAATTTTATTGAACCTTTTAACGTCTTTTACCCACCTTATAGGCACATTTACAAATTTGCATAAAACGTGATTTTACCATTTTTTTGAATTAAATTTAAAAAATCTAACAAAAATGGTTTTCATGAGTAATTAATGTTTAGTTCAATAATATGAAAATAATTTTTGTTGAATAGTGACTTGAATTTTATTTATCGCGGTTAAAGGTAAATAAGGTAATTAATGGTAAAAGTAATATTATAATAATATAAAATTACCCCGACACATGTAATAAATCTATTGGATAATTTTTTTTGACAAAAATAAACCTTATGACCAAAATATTATCCTATTTGATCTACTTGGGCTAGATTAGGACATTTATTATATTTTATTTAATGAAGAGTTAAAAGTGTTAAATTCACATTTTAATAACTAAACCATTTTAAAAATAAGTTTATACATAAGTTCAATTAGACTATAAATATAAATTAGAAATATAAACATATTTCCTACATTATAGTATTTTATTTATAAATTTTAAACATTAAATAATTAAATTTATATATGACACAATGATGAAGTAGTGATTATCTTATTAATGAAAGATAAAAATAATTGATATTATAAATATTAAAATAAATGTAAATTGAAACTTTTTATGCCATAAAATAATTTTTTAGGTGAATATGACATTTTAGGGTTTATTTAATGTATTTTATTTTCAATGTAATCAAGTATTTATGACTTTAATAAAAAACCAAATACTAAATAATGTCAAAATTGACATAAATGAGTTTTTAAAACAAATACTATTTTATTAAATTATATAATATTCATAAAAATCTATGTTTTGGGAAAATGGCATAGATAATGTTACACATATAATTAATGAACCACTTTAGGTTTTCTTGTCATTTTATAGTAACTATGTTAACCATGTAGTATAAAAATACAAGAACACATCGTAAAAGTTAAACTATTTAACTAAGGGTTAAGTCTAAAAGATACGGTTAATATAGAGACTGAAAAATGTGTAAGACCTATTGGTTGAGATGATTTAGACCCATAACTACCTTATACTCTTAATAAATCCATTTTGAGATATTATAAACCGATAATAATTTTATAATAAATTAATATTTCAAGCTTTTCCTAAAGTGCCCCTTACCTCTCTTATAAAACGGTACTTCCCCTTATCTTAAATTCAAACCTATAAATCAATTTGGATCATCCAAACACTACTCAAATATGCTCAAAACTACCCTCACTTAAACATATAGTCCTTACTTTG
The DNA here is from genome assembly GCA_963277665.1 of Viscum album. NCBI lineage: Eukaryota > Viridiplantae > Streptophyta > Magnoliopsida > Santalales > Viscaceae > Viscum > Viscum album. The sequence goes on from OY728160.1 coordinate 451,414,210, forward strand.
ATCATAAAGCCAACCTAAGGATCCCTTTTGTTCAAATATAAAGGAAGCACCCGAAAAAGAGGTAATTATTTTATCACCTCTTTCAAAGTTCTTTTCTTATTCCACTACCTATTTCTTTGTTGTTTCCATAATAAAATAATAAATCTAGTACCTTATACATACTGAGATTTTATTATAAATATGTTATAACCATATTCATTATTATATCCATCCTGTGAATGAAAATGTCACCATATGTGCGTACGTATGACTTACCGTCTCCACTTCGTGACGTAGTTTGTTATTCAACACTTCATTATTTGGATGGGTATAATAATGAGTATAATTGATGTAAATAATAAATAATTTTTTTTAATAATTTTGTATATATATATATATAATATACCATCCAATTACATAGAATTTCACCATCAATAGAATGATATTGTCGCTCGTGCGTACGTACGACTTACTATCTTCAGGACGCGATGCGATTCATTTACATGTTCACCATTCGAGGATGATTATAAAAATATCTGTTATTAATAAGTATGTAATGTATGAAATAATAATTATACTGGATATATATATACATATATTTCATTCACTTACTTCCATTCAATACATTATGAAAAATGGAAAAAGCGTTCATGCGTACGTACGACCTACCGTCTCCATGAATGAAATATTCGATTTTATATATCTGTTTATTATATATATTTATATTTTTATTATATATGATATATATATCATATTATTCAATCTGGAATTAATTAAATCATGATCTCAGTAATATGATCAAGAATAACATGTCAAAACACATTCGATAAACAAAGCGATATTACACGAAATGTTTCATTAACTTGGAATTATTAATAAATGGGTAATATAAAGTTATAAAAGAATCATATATGATATAATAAATATTTTTATGATTCTGATATAAGTTAATAATATGTTTAAAGACATTATATAGGAGTTTCATACACGTACAAAGATTATCAGATCTAAGGTAACGGTTAATTTCTCAATATTATTATTATCCAAGATTGTTTATATGTAAGTATTTACTAGGAAATATTTATCATCTATGTCCATATTTCAAAAAAATATTTTCAAAATGAATCTTTTAAGGTTTTATGGAAGGGTATAGTTAACTAGATCATCATTTAAATTTTTTTAATGATTTATTTTTATAAATATTTTTCATTAATGCCAATGTTTTCAAAATGATTTTAAGTATTTATTTATATGGAAATAATTATTTTAAAATGTTAATTACTTTCAAAATATTGAAATTGGTATGGGACACTTTGATTAAAAAATATATTTTAAATGAATTCCTTTAAAAATTGGGAGACATTTAAATGATTTCAGGAAAAAGAGATATTTCTCTAAAAGAGTTTTACTGATCATTTTCAACTATGTCAACATCCTTTACTGGATGTTATTATTGATCGAGGATGATTTATTATAATAAAATCTTACATATTGTATTGAATGAGTTATATATGTTTGACTGTGGATGTGATATTTTTATACCATTCATGATGTATGGTTAAAGTATTGACATTTCGTATTCTAGTTTTAATACAAATGATTATGTTATGTTTCACCCTTTTCATATAAGGAATGCATTAGACGTAGTAAGTGACGGGTGGGTCCTACTATATCCCCTCAATGCATCGGTAGTTCTCATGAGATAAAATGTCCTGACACAAGGCCTTGAAAAAATATTTGTGAATGGTCTTGGCTCAAGGCCTTGATGCAGTAGTTATTATGTCCGACATTATAGATTCCCTCATAATGAAATTATTTATTACATGTGATTATTTTACTAGTAAAAAATCCATGTATATGTTTATATGGTTATATTTGATTTATTTTTTCCATATTATGTTCAATTTTATGTTTAAAAGGCTATTATTTTATTATACATCTTTCCTTAAAAGTTTATAGCTTCGGCTAAATTATTTTCCCTAACCGAGTATCAGAACTCACCCCTTTATTATGTTTTATTTTTCCAGGATGGCAAGAAGTGTATTATTATTTGATATGTAAGGTTAATCTAGGGAAATAATGACATTCTCGATGTATTATCTATGATGTGTTTTATATTTTAAATTGTAATATAAATTTCATGTATGGAATCTATTTTCCAAGACTAGTAAACTGATCGGTACTTTGGGAAATGATTCATTGTATCATTCCAATGTATTAAAATAATGCATCGACTCTAGGATTCTGGGATCGAGGAATTACAGTTGTTATCAAAGGAAGTTTAGTAATAACCGTAGGAACTGGATTTTAAAAAACTCTTATTAGATAAAATTACCCTAAGATAGACTTTGAGGATTAGTATAGAAGTACTTCCTAGAATTTTGGTCATGTGGAAATTTCATGAGTTTTCAAAGAAATAAATCCCAATCTAGATAATACAAGTGGATGTGGTTCTGGAATAGATGTACCTTGGAGCAACAAATCTGACAAGGTGTTCCAAGCCTAACTTGGGGTAACCCGGTACACAACAATGATCCTTACTACCCACCTAGTTTGACACTCTCAGGGGTTATGCTTAGGATAATTCATATTTTCTTTACAAACCATTATGAAGGATTTATGAGTAAATATGTCCTCAAAGGATCCATATTTACGATTATGAGATTAGATGTGCAATTTTTTTTTCAATTTATATTTTGTATTTCACTAGTTTAGAATCATTCATTATTATTAATAATGTAATCTAGTGTATGAATTTTTTTTAGAAATGGTTCCTAGTAGAACGAATGAATACCCCACCAATTCACATGTTTCAAAGAGTAAGATGAATCCTATCTTTCATGGTCTTAATCCAACATTTTTAAGGGAAATAGCCTCCAATGTATTCTCATCATATGAGGAAATAGTATCACGTGTTAATAAGAAAATTAAATAATTATATGAGTCCTATGGCTTTGAAGTGAACCCAAAGAAGTAGAGGATGGTAGAGAGAAATATAGATAAAAGGAAGAAGGGAAAGTAGGATTTTACCATATGTGATTATTGTGGAAATAATCACCCTAGGAAGTTCTTAAAAAGACTGGGTGTTTCTTATAAGTATGGAGAAAAGGGTCATCAGGAAAAATACTGCAAAGGGAACAAAGAAAATACGAATATTCAATGTTTCAACTGTAGTGAAATGGGGAATTACACAAATAAATTTCTTAAGAGTCAAGGAAATATATCTCAGAAGAGTCAAAGGGACCAAGGTCAAGCATAAGTTGTTACTATAGATGAAATAGAATAATTAATGTATTTGTGTTTCTAGATTAAAGAATTATGTCATTTGAGTGTTGCATTAATGATGTAATGGTTATATAAAACATGTAAATAAATAAGGATTGTTCTGTAGAACCTTTTAATTTATAATTTTAGATTGTATGGTACTAAGAAAAGTTACTCAATAACAAGTCAAACTTTTTGGAAAATACATGGTTGAAGGAAAGGTAAACCTTAAAATGGTCCTGATACCGTGGTAGTGATTTTGGAATAAGAGATGATTGATTTGGGTAAATTATATTCAATATTCTTGACTACCTTGGAACTCATTAATTTATTGTTTATTCCATTATTTTTGGAGTTTACAACATTTTTTGGATATAAGGAGTATATATATTATTCTTTAATGAATAAGGGATCATGAATGTATTCAACAAGGTTTTATGCTAATTTAGGGTGTTACCATATTTTAAGAGAATACAAGATGAAGGTATTCACATGTTATTATGTGGAAAAAATATATCATCATTATGTTTATCTCCCATATAAATTTTTGGACTTTGAGTTTTGACACAAGTATTTTGGATAAGTCTATAGGTTGGAATGGAGTAAGTTGAGAACTTGATATTTTGTTTGAGGTTGAAGTATAATATATTGGATACTTTGACTTAACCTTTTGGATTTTAGTAAAAATATAGAGGATTAAGGAAATAATTGTGGAACTTATGATTTATCAAATTCACTTCAAGTGTTAAAAAATCATTTTTTAACATTCATTTCCTTGTGTAAGGGATGAAGTGAAAATGGATCAAAGAATAACCAAATGATGAGATTATGATTATGAAAGGAAATGAAATCAATTATGTTTTCTTGAGTTCTTATCTTGATAGAAAATTAATCTCTTCTCTTAAAAAAAAGTATCTAAAAAATGTGTTATCCTAAAATCATATGTTTTTTTTCAAACCGATGATATTTTAAATCATCATAAATTTAGGGCTTTGAGGCCTTCAATTTTCCGTTTATTGTTCATTTGTTTGTGATTGATGACCACAATCCCTCCATATAAATATTTACAATTTCCCTCCAATTATGTGTCTCTAATCTCAATCAATGTTCTCTTATTAAAAATATTAATTTTGTGGTGAATTTTTCATTTCCCTTACCCACTTATTAATACTAAACTTTATTAACCCTATTTTCGATGTGGGTTTTCCACAAAGGTATTTTCTCTTTTCAACCTTTTATTTTTTAAGGACAATTTCAAATTGTGAGGACACAATTTATTGAAGGAGGGGAGAATGTAACACCCCATGATTTCATAGTACCTTATCTCTTTAAAGTAATTTAATAGCTTATATTTCATGCAACACTGACTTGGCTTGTGTTATATGAAAGATTGAGTTTCTATGAAACAACACATTAGTATTATATTTTTTAAACGAAATATTTATTTATAAATTAATTATTGTAATATTAAAAGTAAAAAATAAAATTTAAATTTTATTTATAATGTTTTTACATAAATAAAACATATTTATAATAAAATGTATTTGTTTTGTTAAAATAGTTATATATTTAGAAAAACAATTTTCTTAAAAGAACAAATTTTATGTCCTTTTGTGAATAATAATAAAATTAATTTTAGACACCCCTAAAAATTGAATTTGGTAAAATGGACTTCATTTTTTAATTCAGAATATCAAAATTATCTTTGGTTGAATTTTTGGTATTTTTCTAAAAACATTCAATTGTTGATGAATAGTGAAAAATACTACATAGTACATAAAAACCCACCTTTTCATTTAAATAATTATTTTTAATTAAAATTTATCTTAAAGTCAAAATATATTCATAATACTTATATTATTCCAATGTAATTCATTGTAGTCATTTTATAATAATATTGGATATATAAAATTTTATTGAACCTTTTAACGTCTTTTACCCACCTTCTAGGCACATTTTCAAATTTCCATAAAATAAAATTTTAACACTTTTTTGAATTGAATTTCAAAAATCTAAAAGAAATAGTTTTCATCAGTAAGTAAAATGTGGTTCAATAGGATGAATACAATTTTTGGTAAATAGTAACTTTTGAATTTTATTTACCATGGTTAAATGTAAATAGGGAAATTAAAGGTAAAAATAATATTATAATAACATAAAATTACCCTAACATATGTCCTTATTCTATTGGATAGGTGTTTTTCAACCAAAATCAACCTTAGGACAAAAATATGATCATATTTCAACCACTTCGGATATAATAGGACATTTATTATATTTTATTTAAAGAAGAGTTAAAAGTGTTAAATTCAAATTTTAATAACTAAAACATTTTCAAAATAGGTTTATAAATAATTTAAATTCAACTATAAATATTCATTATAAAGATAAAAATATTTCCTACATCATAGTATTTTATTTATAAATTTTATACATTAAATAATTAAATTTATTTATGACACAATGATGATGCAATAATTACCTTATTAATGAAAGATTAAAATAATTGATACTATAAATATTAAAATAAATGTAAATTTAAACTTTTTATGACATAAAATAATTTTCTAGTTTAATATGACATCTTAGGGTTTATTAAATGTTTTTTCTACTAAGTAATAATGTTTTTATGACTTTAACAAAAACCAAATACTAAATAGTGTCAAATTTGACATAAATGAGTTTCTAAAAAAAATACGATTTTATTAAATTATATAACAATACAAAAAATATATTTTTCTTCCAAATGACTTAGATATTGTTACATATATTATTAATAAACCACTTGATGTTTTTTGGAATTTTATAGTAACTATATTAACCATGTAGTATTAAACTACAAGAAGACATCGTAAAAGTTAAACTATTTAACTAAGGGTTAAGTCTATAAGATAAGGTTAATATGGTGACATAAACATGTCTAAAACCTATTGGTTGAGATGTGTTAGACCCATAAAAACCTTATAATCAATATAAATCCATTTGGATCTATTATAATCCGAATATAATTTTATAATAAATTAATATTTCAAGATTTTCTTAAAGTGCCGCTCACCTCTCTTATAAAATGGTAATTCCCCTTCTCTTAAATTCACACTTAAAAATCCATTTGGCTCAGCAAAAACCTTCTTAAGTAACCTAAAAACAACTCTAACTTCAACCTATATGCCTTAATTTAATCAGAAAGCTAACACATGGATCCATTTTGTTCAAATCAAAAGGAAGCACCCGAAGAAGATGTAATTATTTTATCACCTCTTTCAAAGTTCTTTTCTTCTTACAGTTCCTATTTATTTGTTGTTTCCATACTAAAATAATAAAACCAGTACCTTATACATACTTATATTTTATTATAAATATGGTACAAACATATTCATTATTCTATCCATCCTATGAATGACAAAGTCACCAAACGTGCGTACGTATGACTTACCATCTCCACACCGTGGCATAGTTTGTTATTCAACACTTCATTATTTGGATGGGTATAATAATGAGTATAATTGATGTAAATAATAAATATAAAATTTTAATAGTTCTTTATATATAATATACCATACAATTTCATACTATTTCACCATCAATAGAATGATATTGTCGCTTGTGCGTACGTACGACTTACCGTCTCTACGACACAATGCGATTCATTTCCACATTCACCATTCAAGGATGATTATACAATATATATTATTGATAAGTATGTAATATATGACATAATAATTCTACTAAAAAAATATATATATGTATTTACATATATTTCTTTCACTTACTTCCATTCAATACGATATGAAAACGGAAACAACGTTCATACGTACATACGGCCTACCGTCTCTATGAATAGTGTATTACATTATATATATATATTATATTTAAATTATGAATATATATGATATATAAATCAGATTATACATTCTGGATGTAAGTAAAGCATGATCTGATTAATATGAACAAGAATAATAGGTTAAAACAAGTATGATAAACAAAGCGATATTACCCAAAATGTTGCATTAACTTGGAATTGTTAATAAATAGTTAATATAAAGTTATAAAAGAATCATTTATGATATCATAAATATTATCATTATTCTGATATAAGTTAATAATATGTTTAAAAACATTTTATAGGATTTTCAGACATGTACATAGTGTATCAGATCTAAGGTAAGGGTTAATTCATCAATCTCATTATTATATGAGATTGTTTATGTGTAAATATTTACTGGGACATATTTTTCATCGATGTCCATATTTCATAAATTTTTTTTCAAAAGGAATATTTTATGTTTTTATGGAAGTGTATATTTAACTCTTTCATTATTTTAAATGTTTTAAAGATTTATTTTAATAAATATTTTTTATTAATTTCCACATTTTCAAAATGATTTTAAAGATTTATTTATATTGAAATGATTGTTTTAAAATGTTAATTAATTTCAAAAGTTTCAATGTGGTATGGGACACTTTTATTCAAAAATATCTTTTAAATGAATTCCTTTATAAATTGGGAGACTTTTAAATGATTTCATAGAAAAGGGATTTTTCTCTCAAAGGGTTTTACTAATCATTTTCCACTATGTCAACATCCTTTTGTGGATATTATTATTGATCGAGGTTGATTTATTATAATAAAATATTACATATTTTATTGAATGAGTTATGATATTTTTGACTATAGATGTTCTATTTTTATACTATTTATGGTTTATAGTTAAATTATAGACATTTCATATGCTATTTTTAATACGAATGATTATTTTATGTTTCAAAATTTTTATATGAGGAATGAATTAGACTTATTAAGTAATGGGTGGGGATCTCTATATACCCTCTATGAATCGATAGGTCTCATGAGAAAAACTAGTGTCTTGGTACAAGGCCTGGATAGAATATTTGTGAATGGTCTTGGAACAAGGCTGTGATGTAGTAGTTATTATGTCTGGCATTTTGCATTCCCTCATTATGAAATTAGTTATCACATATTATTATTCAACTAGTATAATATCAATGTATATGTTTATATGATAATGTTTGATTTATTTTTTCCATATTATGTTCAAATTTGTGTTTAAAAGGCTGTTATATTTATTATATATCTTGCTTTAAAAGTTTATAGCTTTCGCTAAATTATTTACCCTTACTAAGAATCTGAGCTCACCCCTTTATTATGTCTTATTTTCCCAGGATGCCAAATAGTGTATTATGATTTGATATGCATGGTTTAGATAGGGGAATAATGATATTATATAAGGATTATACATGCTGTGTTTTATGTTATAAATTGTAATGTAAAGTTCATATATGTAATCTATTTTCCAAGACTGCTAAACTGATTGGTCCTTTGGGACATGATTACTTGTATCATGCCAATGTATTAAAATAATGCACCGAATCTGGGATTCTGGGTCAAGGGAATAACAATTACAACAATATAAGTAATTATAAAGAATCAATTATATTACATTTTATTATTTCTAATTTTTTTTGTTTTGAGTGAAAATGAAGGACAACACTTCTATTAAAAAACTAGTTCAAAACAATCAAGATTACTCACAATCGATATCAAAAATTGATAATAACTTACTAATATGCATTTAAAGAATAATTATAAATGAAGTGTATAGAGAGTAATATATATAATTTTTTTATTAAATATTTTTTTTAATATATTTATTCTTTTTTATATAGGATATTCAATATCTTTTACGGAATTCTTGAATTAAGGTAAGAGGTTCATTGTCTCAAATTTAATTTCTCGAGACATATTTGATATTGTGAATCATTAAATATTTTATGTGGTGGGATTAATACCTAATGAATTTTTTTTACCATTTTCATTTAATTCAAGGGATTTTACATTTCGTCTTAATTTTTTTTTCAATTGACTCATATTTTAACCAAAGTGTTTCATGTAAGTGAAACTGATCCAATATCTTATTTTTAGTTAAAAACCTCCCTTTTCCTTGTCCATATTCATTGAATGATTTTTTAAATATCCTTATATATTCCTAAATAATTTAAAAATAAAATATTACACTAATTTTAATTCCATTAAATTTTTTAAAGAAATTTTTAACGCTTTCTATATGGGTAGTTTTCATCAAAGTGGGAAAAATATCATCTTAATGTAATCTATGTTAAAATATCTCTCAAGAGTTTTTTATTTTTCTATGAAATTTTCTCTCTACACTTTCTTATTTTCTAAAAGAAATTATAACTGTCTATGTTTCATAAAATATTTTTTATATAACAATTATTAAAATTTCAAGGATATTCTTTTTATGCAAAGTGATTTTTCAAATTATCCAAAAAAGAGTTTTCATCTATATAAACATATTTTTAAATATTATATACTTGATCAAGGATATACTTCAAATTATAGGGTAATATTTATAAATATGGATGGATTAGGAAATGATAATTTCTATCGTAGGAGTGATCTCTCACTACTCTTGTCTTTCCCACCCATCTAATGTGAATAGGAATAACTTTTCTTCAAATATTTTTCCTCTACGAACATTCTATAATTTCTTCCATTTATTGATGGGTGTTCCCCAAGATTAAATATAATGATTAATTTTGGATATTATTACTCAACTATATACCATTTACCAATATATTCTAAATATTATATACTATATTATATTAATCTAAGGGTTCTTTGTGATATGAGGAATGATTGATTTCAAGTGGAACTTATATGTATGGATGGTGATGTGTGGGGTCCTATATCACCCTACAATTCATTGGTTAAGTTTTATATCTCAAGTGATAGTAAGGTGTGGAAAAAATGAGTTTGTTCATAAAGGTGTGGGGATAATTTATTTACTCACATTTAAATGTGTGGACATAATGAGTTCGTTCACAAAATAATGGGTATAATGATTATACTAACATGGTTTCCTATGATTATGATTATGAGACATTTATAATTTGATATTTTTTAATTCTATGTTACACTCAATGTTTATTCCTCTTTGCTAAGATATTCCACACTTTTATTTTATTGCAATTTAAGATTATGGTTTTATGCATCTAAGTCAAGTTATTATTGTTGTGAGTCTTTGATATAAAGGAATTACATGATACTTCCTTAAGTTATTCCATGTTTGTTTCTAATATTTATGATCCATTCTTTTTTGGGTATGGATTTCTTATATTTCTTGATTATACCCATAAGTCCATCTTATGCTCACATATGATATTTGATAGTTGTTTCTTATGATTTCCCTTACTGAGAATATGAACTCACCCCTTTCATTTGTTTTAATTTCCACAAGTTATGAAGAAAATTAATATGTATGATATTTCTAGAAGAGTATCATGTGTGGAGAATTTTTGGGAGATATTGAAGACAACTAATGAATTAAACAACTTCTTACATAGTATTATAAATATATATTATTTTAAAAGAACAAGGGGATTGTTAGTTAATGGTTGATCCTAATTCTCTAAAATATTAAATCTAAAATACCGTGTTAATTTATTATACTGAAATATTTTCATTAATTCATGTAATTATGATACGATCACATCTATGGGCTATCCAAAAAATTATTTTCTCCTTCACTGATAGCTCTTTTGAACCTAAATATTTTTTCTTGATATATGAGAAAGAAAATGCGTAATCATAAGGATTTAAAAGAGAAATAAAAAATAGATATGAAATTCCATGAATCCCCTATAATCCCCAAGTGAAGGTATAGTTCCAATACTTTTTCATAACCATGATAATTATGATACTATGAAGAATGACCTATGTGTGGATCCACTAGTGGTGGAATTAGATACACCTCTACAGGGTTAGAGATAATGTCCCTCAACTATACCATATAGAAAAGAGTCAGGTTGTTATCAAACCTACCACCCATATTTATATTTTAACCAATAATTATTCTACTCGGTGAATACTTTGGATACCTAATAGAAAAGAGAGTATTCTAAGGCTCCTATAAAAAATATTAGTGCTAGTGTGGAAAATAGTATATTGCATGTCAATAATAACTGATGTTTCCACCATTGAATAAGATATTTTTTAGTCTCTACTTCATTGATGGTGTCATTTTCTTATAAGAAATCATAATAATCATCATTATCACTATCTAATTTTATACCATTCAACTAGAATACTCAATGTGTATAAAATTATTAAGCATCAAAAATATAAACCAAAAACTACAATTATTTAATATAATCTCAGACTTCATTAGGTTGATCCTTGAATGGAAGGCTAGATGTTTCAGTTATTTAGATAATATCTGTTAAAATAATATTCTCTTTTTTAATATTCCATATTTTATTCATATAGGAAAATATCTTATAATCATGTAAATCCTTTTATTCTTGTGGGAATTGATTCATAATAGGAATGCTTAGTTGTAGAGTTTCTATGCTAGTAGAGAAATATGGGTCCCGATGCCCTAATCATTTCATGGGTGGTCCACTAAGTGAGGAATTTATTGGCACAAAATTATTAAGAGGTTTTATCACCATTTAGTACCCTTGGTTCTCTTCACCTTTAAATTGTGGTGGAACTTTTTCAAAGATCAACAATTCCTTCAACATTTTATTAGGATATGTTCTAATCTAGGTTTCAAAGTAATTGATAAAAACCACAATGAGATTATTATTTTATGAGAAGTCTATCTTATTGTTTATATTATAATTAACAAAAATCAACTATAATTGACACATGAACATGGTATACAACATGATTCAGACACTACAAGGAGGTGTATAGTCTATTTTTTTCATGCCATGAAATTTATATGAAAATATTATGGGTGGATGAACATCATAGACGGTCTCTATATCACCTATAGTGATAAAAATTCACTTTCATAATGCTATGACAAAGGATTACTCTTCATCTATGCTGGTTCTGTTGTTGAGGTTTGTGCTAGTTTGATCCCTATATGGCATGGAGACAAATTTATTATGGAATCTTAGAATAACAAAAACACCCTATTCCACAAGTGATATTGGAAAAACCCTCCACAATGATTTATAGATATGGTATAAATCATTCACATGGTATGGACATGGGGTTCATGAACTCATATTACCTCAGGTGAGTTCTAATATAACCCCAAATAACATGAAACAAGTCGATGAACCTTGATGAGGACTTTACCCTGCTGGAATACCCTAGAAGTAGATGAAAATTAGTTTATAAGGACATTGATAGGTTGATTCACTTTACAAATTCTAGCTATAATAACATGATGAATGTTCCGGTACTTACTCATTTGAGGAATTAAGGCACTAAAAGAAGATATCCACTTATGAACATAGCACGGATTCCATTAAGAGGGACTCTAGATTAACTATATGATTGAGTTCCCAACCCCATTCGGTATATCAAACTCTTTATAGTATACTCCAAAAGGAATCTATAAATTCATGATTCTTATAGGTTGGGATGATCTGATACCTACTTGTCTCTTTTACCCATCCAATTGATATGATAAAATTCCCAGATCAGGAAGAAAAAGGATTATTTATGCATACATGGAGGATTTTATCTATAAAATCCACCACCATCTCTAATAAAACCTATTGAAATGGTGGATTCCATTCCACATCTTCCCATGTAGATGCAGGAGATTGAAACTCATCATATATATCTACCAATATTGGATCTCCATTAATCATGTGAAAATTCTGATGACTGACATTGAACTCTACACATATCAAATGGAATGTGTTAGTTATAGGAATCCATTTACCGATTAGGTTAGGTATGATCTTCTTATTTCCATGGTATAACAATTGTGAGATCCAAAATTCCTCTTATAACTCTACTACCTTCAAATATTCCTCATAATCAATGAAAAATTGGTGGATATAGTTGTTCCAATCTTGATCTATCCTAAATACATCCCTTGGGTAGTTATCTTTATTAGAATTCTATTATTGTCTATAATCTAGGACAATATTTTGGAATATAGATATTCAGTTATAAATTATTGGTTCTAAATCCCAGGGTTCATCATCAAATGTTAATCGAATATACCAAAGAACCTAACCCACTATAGTAGTAACCTCTTTGACAAAGTTCTCTGTTGATGACATAATGGATCATGTCTGGTCCAAATGTTGGGTTATCCAATTCTATGGATGATTATAGTCCAATAAAAGATGATGCATGAATGTGTCACTCAGAAACCTGAAAACATAAATAGGTATTTTTTTGATGATGGATATCTCTTCAAGATTCCTCCCATTAGGTATGAGATATTTTTTTATTTAGGTATATAAGATAGTGTTGATTAGAATCAATGACACTGGCCATATAAATCAACATTTCTAGAAAGGACAGGGCATCACATGTTGGTTTTGTTTCTATAAGAAAATGAACAAAAAACTCAAAAGTTTATGTTATCATGTGAAATGGAGTTTAATGGAATAAAAACGGTAAAAAAAATGAAAAAGTATAAATTTTTACATAAAACATAGGTGGAAAATAATTCACATAAGTTCTATATGGCCATAGATGTCTCATATAAAAACATTATGGAGAAGCAAGGATCACATTATACTTATATGGAAACCCTTTTAATAGAATCACTTGAATATTATTCAAAAGGAATTTATATGGTATAATTTATTTTTAATAAATGAATTTATATGAAAATATATTCTTTTATTGAATATTTCATGGGATTTTTTGGACCTCTTAATTCTCTATTTATAATGATAATAGCGACCTTTTAGTTTATCCGTATATAGGAAGCAATAAACGTACAAAAAGATAATTATTTTTTCTATATAATTATAACCTTTTTATTCTAAATGAATATATTTTTTTGTGGGGGATTTTTGACACTTAAAAAAATGATTGACACTTTTTCCTTGATGTAGATACAATGATAGAAGGGAAACAAGAAAAAGGTTTTTATTTCAAAATACGAAAAGGTTAGTGTTAAAAATGAAATTATGTGTTTGTATAAAAAATATTTTAGACTCCCTATCCCCTATGAGTAATTTTTTTGGTTCCCAATATCATTTATAGATGAATCATAGAGAATATATTGGTTGTTTGGTTCTTTTTGGTGTTCTACATCATTTTCAGAGCCCTTATTATTTTAAAACCAAGAGTAGTGATCTTATGTGGTCATAAATTTGTTTTGAAGAACACCCATAATTTTTATCTAAAAGGCGGTCCTTTATCAATTTGTGTGATTTTTTATATGTCCATGAGGGTATTATGTGACCAGATGCTTTACAGTTCACCACCCACTGATGTTTTCCAAAAAACAGCCCACTCAACATTAATTTCAAGCCACTCAGGATCTTTGGAGGCCCATATGTTGAGAAATAACAATGTTTGGGACCAATCATCCATTATAGAGACTTTGAGGATGATATTTTATAGGAATACTCCTAATAAAAGTCACAAAGTGTATGAAAGCTTTTTTTAAATATTTTTCAGTCCGATCTAATTCATATAAATATTTAATAGGCTGGTAAACATAAATCCTTTATGAAAGGGGAATCCATAAATAATTTGAAAGTTACTAACACCAAATAAAACTTAATAGGTATCCCAACATAAACCTCCTTACCCCTTACATGACCCACAAATTGTCATAAAATAAAAATATTATGTGTAATAAGGGAAATCATAATCATGCGTATCTATTTTCATAATGGTTTATCTTCATATAAAATTTTACCAAGGATAACCTCATAACAGAACATCCTTTTTAATATTGTTGAAAGTGAAACCTAAATGTCATGAACCAGCCCGAGTCGACCCTGAACCGGTCACCTGAGCCGGCTTGCGGCAAGTCCCGAGGGGCATTCCCGATCCCCACGGGCAACCAGTACCGGGCATCAAAATTAAACTGTTGGGAACAATTTTTACCATGAGGAAAAGATAAATAGATAAACAAAACTGATGTTAAAGATAAAAACGGGCAGCAGAAAGAGATTAAAACCAAACATACCCCCTTGTGACCTCCTAGGTCACTACTCAACTCAAGACCACGCTCCTCCAACATTTAGAAGCTAAACCAGGAACCTGTATGAGATACTGAACCTGCAACTAGAAAGATATAATAGGCGTGAGCACCGAGATGCTTAGTAGGGATGCCAAGAATAAACCACTAAATCCAACAATTCTCTTTTCCAAAATAGTCCACTGACACAAGTTTGAAATACAGACATGAAATTAGGGTTTTTACATTTGAAAATATGCAACATGTTGTTCTCATTTAAAAACCCAACACATGCTACACACCATTTCCAAAATCATTTTCCATTTTATAAATGAAATCCAAAACATAAAAATACCAAATCTAGGATAGAGTAAAACAAGTAAAAGTACAATTGAAAATAAACCATTAAAACGAAAAGTAAACAAGGAATGTAAATAATTCAGTAACCATGGGTGATCCTAAACATCCCTAGAAGACCCCTGGACGTACTCGGTTTCAGAACCACCTGCCGGCGTATGGTGATGCTCCTAAGTCTATAACCAACTCGTTGCCCTAACTGAACAATCCAGTGGCAAAGCCCTCTTGGCCTAACAACGAATCCAGGGGGTACCAACACGTCTAATCGGGGTTGATCAGCAGTCGTCACTCTATCATCTAAAATACACTTAGGAACCCATGGTGGTTATAATAATACTGTGTAAGTAGGAAGGCCCTTGCACGCGAGACTCATCTCACCGCACTTGCCTACCCCAAACATGAACGCTTCCTATACATTATCCCATGAAGGGTTACCCTAAATAGAATCACCCCATATACTTATATATATGCATACATTTCAAATATACAAAGGGCCAACCGGGCTGTCACATCATTCGGTTATCAAAACCGCTTTATCAAACACTTGGAGTTGTAAATCGGGCCTCTTGTTTTACATAATAAAATGACTTTATGAAAACATTGCATAAGATCTTCTAAAACGACTCTAAACACCACTATTGTATTTAAAAATCCAAACAGGCATATACTCATGGATTTTTTTTCAAACCAATTTAAAGAACCGCACGCAGAGGCCCGCATCATTTAGAAAACAAGAACCACTTATAAAACCAAGGATTCGAGAAAAATACCAATTTAAAGAGACATGAAATCATTTCTACAAAAAAACTAAGTTCCATAAAACTAACCAACATAGGACAAACAAGTTCCATAAAACTAACCAACACAAGACAAACAAGTTCCATAAAACTAACCAACACAGGAAAAACAAGTTCCATAAAACTATCCAACACCAGACAAACAAGTTCTATAAAATGTTTCTACTAGAAAACACCACTCAAGAAGTCCAAAAGTTTCATTTGCAGATAAAGTAAGTTAGTTCCAACCAAGTTTACAAGGTATAAAAAAGTTCATAAATAAAGAAGCATCCAAAAATCCATTTTTGACCAAACCTTTCAATAGGAAAAACACGGTCATAAGTTAACTATAAACAAAATAGAGGTGCGAAACATAATCTAAGATTTAATTAAGAGAACACAACATTAAATAGATTAAAATAGGGATCAAGGGCAGGAAAACACCTTCACCTAACTAAGGGACTATTTCAAAGTAGTTTTTAACACTTTTAACCATCGAATAAACACTAAAATGAATAAACTATTAGGATGATAAGGGTGTGAATAACATCTATAAATCAAATGAAATCATGAAAGTGCCTTTGGAAAGTTTCATAAAGAGAGAAAAGATGGAAACACCTACCTCAGACGATGGTCACTCCAAGCTTTCAAACTCAAACGACACCCTGCTCACGTGCATACACTTCGACAAAAGCGCACACACTTGGAAATGATCTTGAATCCCTACAACAACTTCTGACACCAAAAATAAAGTGGCACATACCGATGCACCTCTCAATAAAAACCAAGGACTCTAAGATATAAACACGACCCAAAAATAAAGTGTGCAACAAAGGAAGGAATTAAAGGCATCACCTCGGACAACGACGGTGATCATGAGAACACGACAAAGCAAGATTGCACACCAAAATAGTTATCCATACTACAAATAAAATATAAGGAATTCAAAACACAATAACGAAAATAAAATAAATGTGCGTGTGATAACAAAACTTTTACCTCAGATGGTGGCGGTGAACCAAAACATGCAGCGAGGCCAAACGCACCCCTCAAATAATAACAGACAATCCAAAGCGATTTGGACCACTTTGCCTTCGGCGGCGGCGGATGGAACGGGGTCCGACATGACCTGAGACACCCTTCATGAACCCAGTGAGGGAATCCACGACCACATCGGAGAACACTGAGGCGCTCCGCCACAGAATTCATATTTGCGCCGGAAGATCGTCAGATGGAAGGGGTAGGGTTCGCTGGAAGCACACTGGGAAGGGGGTCAGGTTCTCCAAAATCATGACGGGAAGGGTGGTGTGGCGCTGAAAATAAGAAGAAAATAGGGGGGGGGGTTCTGCTGGACTGGAGGGGAGGGAAATGCTGAGGGTGTCTCACAAGGAGGGAGGGGTGCCACCGAATGGTCGACGGTTCGAAGGTGGGGCCACAACGGTTGGACGACGCAGGGAGGAGGCTGGGATGGGCAGTGGCACCAGGAGGAGATGCTGGAGCGGCGACGGATCGTGCGGCTAGGAAGAGAGGCTTTCGGCGCAAGGGGAGGGTGCCGAGCAGATTTGGGGCAGCAGGGCGACATCGGGATAGGGGCCGGAGAAAAGAAAAAAATGAAGGCAGGCCGGCGAGGAAGGATGGAAGCAGTGGAGGGGCATTGGGGCGCAACCGGTGTGGCGTGACCAACTGGACGGTGGCCAGGTGGCATAGGGAGGAGGCACCGGGGCCGCAGTGTGAAGAGTGGGGAAGAAAACGGGGGGGGGGGGGGGGGGTACGGGGAAGGGGGAAGGGTGCAGATAAGTATTAGGTGTAACGCCCCGACCCCAGTTACCCAGATCCAGTGCATTATTTTAATACATTGGAACGATTACAAGGAATCAAGTCCCAAAGGACTGATCAGTTTAGTAGTCTTGAAAAATAGATTACATACATTAATATTACATTACAATTTGAAACATAAAACACAACATCGATAGTTCTTTAAGAATGCCATTTTTCCCTTTAGCTTAACCATGCATATCAATCATAATACACTTCTTGGAATCCTGGGAAAATAAAAATAAGAAAGGGGTGAGCTCATATTCTCAGTAAGGGTAAATAATTTAGCGGAAGCTGTAAACTTTTAAGGCAGGATGTGTGATAAAAACAACAGGCTTTTTAAACATAAACATGAACATAATATGGAAAAAATAAATCAAACATTACCATACAAACATGCACATGGATATTCTACTAGTCGAATAATCAAATGTAATAACTAATTTCATAGTGAGGGAATTCCTAATACCAGACATCATTACCACATAGTCAAGGCCTCGTGGCAAGACTACAAACAAAAGTTTTGTCAAGGCCTGGTTCCAAGACACTAGTTTGCCTCATGAGAACTACCGATGCATCAAGGAGCTATAGCGGGCACCACCCATCACTTACTAATTCCACTACATTCCTCATATGAATAGTTGAAACATAACATAAACATTCGTATTAAAACTAGAATAGAAAATGTCAATACATGAACCATAAACCATGAATGGTATAAAAATAGAACATCCACAATAAAACACATCATAACTCATTCAATACAATATGGAATATTGTATTATAATAAATCAACCTGAATCAAAAATAATATCCAGCAAAGGATGCTGACATAGTTGAAAACAACGATTAAAACTTTTTGAGAGAAATATCCTTTTTGTAGAAACATTTAAAATTCAAAAATTTATAAAGGAAGTAATTTAAAAGGTATTTTTGAATCAAAGTGTCCCATACCAATTTGAAACTTTTGAAAAGAATTATCATTTCAAAACATTCATGTCCATAAAAATAAATCTTTAAAATCATTTTGAAAACATGGACATTAATTAAAAAGATTTAGAAAGATAAATCTTTAAAATATTTAAAATTATGATCTTGATAAAGAGTACCGTTCATAAATCCTTAAAATATTCACTTTGAAATCATTTTTATGAAAAATGTACATGGATGATAAAAAATGTCCCACTAAATACTTACACATAAACAATCTCGGATAATAATGAGATTGAGGAATTAACCCTTACCTTGAACATTACTTTAGTCGAGGGTATGTTTAACCTCATATATGAAGATCGTAGTATGTTATTAAATTATACCAGAACCATACTAATAATTATGATATCATACATGATTCATTTATGACTTTATACCACCCATTTAATAATAATTTCCATGTTAAATTAACATTTCGGGTAATAATCGTTTTCTTTATCCTATATGTTTTACCTTGTTACTCTTGATCGTACCACTTAGATCAAGATTTAAATACTTCCATAATATATAACATTATTTATATATCATATATATTTAGAATATAAATATGTATAATAGACATATATATGAAATGAAAAACACCGTTTATGGAGACGGTAGTCCGTACGTATGCATAAACGCTGTTTCCGTTTTCATATCGTATTGAAAAGAACTAAGTGATTAAAATATATGTAAGTACATATATATATATATATCTAGTAGCATTATTATTTCATATATTACATACTTATTAGTAATATATTTTTTTATAATCATCGATGAATGGTGAACGTGGAAAGGAATCTCATCACGTCGTGGAGACGGTAATCCGTACGTACACATGAGCGAAAATACCATTTCCATAAAGGTGTGTAATTGGATGGTATATTACTTTTATAGAGACATTATCATGTTATTTTCATTATTTATACACATATTAACCATCATTACATCCATCCAAATATCATAGTGTCGAATAATAAATGACACCACAGCGTGGAGACGGTAAGCCGTATGTACGCACGCATGGTGACATTATCATTCATAAGATGGATAGAATAATGAATATAGTTGTTCCATATTTATAAAAACATAAAATAATATATAATATACTGGATTTATTATTTTATAATTTAAACAACAAAGAAAGAGTAAGTGGAAGAATAAGAGAACTTGAAAGAGGGTGGTGAAATTATTACCTCTTCTTCGGGTTCTTCCTTTTGATTTGATCAAAAGGGCTCTTTAGGTTGGATTTATGACCAAATTATGACATCTAGGATGAATAGAGGACAATTGAGAGAGTATTTGGGCAGAGTGTTGCCGATCCAAAAGGCTTTGAAGGTGTGAATTAGAGAGAAGGGGGAGTGCCCTTTTATAAGAGGGGTGAGGGGCACCTTAGGAAAAACATAAAATATTATTTTATATTAAATTAATATTTGATTTATAATGGATCCAAAGTGACTTATTTCGAGTCTAGGGTGGGGATGGGTCGAAATCCTCTCAACCAATATGTTTTATACAAGTTTATGTTACCATTTTAACCTTATCATTTAGATTTAACTCTAAGTTAAATAATTTAACTTTTACCTTGTCTTCTTGTATTCATATACTATATGGTTAATAAACTTACTATAAACTACCAATAAAACCCCAATCGGTTCATTAATGTCATATATATTATTATATAAGTCTTTTTTTCGAAAAATATATTTTAGGACCATTATATCAATTAATAATATAATATTTGTTTTAAAACTATTTTATGTCAATTTTGACACTATTTGGTATTTGTTTTTTGTTAAAATAATAACAGCATTATTACATCAAAAAAATACATTGAATCAATACTAACATATAATATTCACCTAGAAAATTCGTGGATGTCATAAAATATTTTAAATTATATTTATTTTAATATTTATAATACCATTTATTTTATTCTTTCATTAATAAGGTAATTACTGATTCATCATTGTGTCATTAATAAATATAATTATTTAATCTATAAATATTATAAATAAAATACCATTATGTAGGAAATATTTTTAGATTTATAATGAATATTTATAGTTGAATTTATCTTATGATAACCCTATATTAAAAATGGTTTATTTATTAAACTTTTATTTTAAATCTTTTAACTATTCTTTAAATAAAATAATAATAAATGTCTTAATCTAATCTATGTGGACCTAAAGGGTCATATTTTATTACTAAGGTTGTTTCTGGTCAAATTAAACTTATCCAATAGAATTAGGACATGTGTTAGGTTAATAATGTTATCATTTTTACCCTTAATTACCCTATTTACTTTTAACCATGGTAAATAAAATTAAAAAGTTACTATTCACCAAAAATTATTTTTATCTTATTGAACAACATTTTACTCTTTGATATTAACCATGTCTCTTGGATTTTTGAAATTAAACACATAGAAGCAGTAAAATTATGTTTTATGTAAATTTGCAAATCCTCCTAGGAGGTGGGTAAAAGACGGTAAAAATTTCGATAAAATTTTTATATATCTAAAATTATTATAAACAGACTCCAATGAATTAAATTGAATTTATATAGGTATTTTGTATCTATTTTGAACTAAAATAAATATAATAAAATAATTAATTATTTAAATAAAAATCCGGTTTTAAACAATAACTCAGTGTTTTTCACTATTCATAAAAAATTTAAAGTTTTCAGAAAAATACCAAAAATTCACCCTAGGCTGATTTTGATATTATGAATCCAAAAATGATGTCCATTTTTACCAAATTAAAAACATAAAATTTTCATTTATTAAATTAAAATTAATTCATGTTGTCAAAACCAAAAGGCGTATTTTTAAGAAATAATAACTATCAAAAGATTGACACTTTTTTATGTCCAATTTCAATGTAAAATTACTTACAATGACCAGCATTGGATTAAATGGTAAAAATATAATCTATTTATACTTCCAAACCATTACAATTTATAATTTAACACTATTAATTATTTTTATTAAAAAAGTTGTTTTCAGTTAAAATATAGTATTTTTCAGTATTCACCCAAATATGAAATTATCAGAAAAAACCAAAAATTTATTAAAACTAAATTATTATGTCCTGATTATAAATAATAAGTTTATTTTGTCAAATTGAATATATAAAAGTTTCAAATATTGGATTTAAAAAGGGTTTTCCATTAAAAGGCGGTTAAATTTCATTTTTTGAAAAATAATTCTTTTATCTGAAAAAAATGTATTTGTTCTTACATTATGTATAAGAAACTCATAATATGAATTCTAAAATTATAAAGATTATATAAAGTTCAAAATTTTGTTAATACTATTCATAATTTCGTTTGAACGACTAGTTTGGTAAGTCGTGGTTTGCTTGAACTTGGTGCTGCGTGTAGTGCAAGTTATTGAATTACACTAAAGAAATAACGTACTATGAAATCTTGGGGTGTTACATTCTCCCCTACTTCAATAAATTGCATCCTCGCAATTTGAAATTGTTCTTCAAAAATAAAAGGTTGAAAATAGAAAACACATTTATGGAAAACCCACATCGGAATTGGGTTAATAAAATTTAGTCTTAACAAGAGGGAAAGAGAAATGAAAGGGTCACCACCAAATTATGATCTCGTTTAGAAGAACATTGGTGGTAATTAGAGACACATAATTGGAGGGAAAACGTAAATATTTACAGGGAGTGATTGAGGTCATCAATCACAAACAAGTGTAAAATTGAGGGCCTCCAAGCCATCAATCTATGACGATTTAAAATATCATCGGTTAAACATAAGGTATTAGGGTAACACATTATGATTCCTTCCCTAAAGTTTAAGAACAGAATAAGAAAACTAATATATATACCTGACAAGTATAGTTTCATCCATCAACTAATTCTTACCACAAGTTCATCTTTCATTCCAAAAGATTTAAAAATTATTCTTTTTATCCTAATTGTATAGGGTTCCAAAATAATGAATTTATAATTAATTTCTCAGACTATTAAAAAAAATACATTATAAAAACCAGGAAATCACCTAGGATAGTGGTAGGTGATGCACCCTTGTCTCCCTTCAGTTTCGGGTTCAAGTCTCGCGGCTTTGCCAGATGCGACGGGTTGTCGCCTGACCTTCGGGTTGTCCTTTTTATGGAAATCCAAAAATAACCTTAACAATAGTATCCAATTTCAAACTTAATCCATTCTAGCCTTTAGAATTATCCAAAATACTTATATCCAAACTCTATGTCCAAAACTAATAAGGAAGTTAAACATAATGAGGATCCTTTTTTCCAGGTAATAAAATGTGAACGCCTTCATGATGTATTCTTTTACAACACCACAACACCCTGAACTTCCAAAATCAACCATCTCTTATTCCAAAATCACTAGATCGTTATCAGGACCATATTAAGGATTACCTTTCCTTCAACCTTGTATTTTACAAAAAGTGTATCTTTCTATTAAGTCACTTTTCTTAGAACCATATAATCTCAAATCCTCAATAATATAGTACTGCAGTACAATCCTCATTTATCTCTATAATTCATGTAACCAGTATACTGTTGATACAACACTCAAATGAAATAACAAAATAAGAACACTAGTCATTCCTCTTCATCTGAGGTAGTATCATAACATGATTATTATCCAATAACATCATTTGCGGTATACTCTTATGAATTGGACATTGATTCGCATATTGTCTCAACGCCTTACAGATGAAGCATTTTACATGTGAAAACTTTTTCATAAAAATCACGTACTTGGTGTCCTTTTTCTACAAAATTCTGACAAACTCACATTCCCTTCAAGAATTTACCAAGGTGATTCATTCCAAATTTATAACATATTGGAAAATCCTTCTTTTCTCTCTTCCCTTTATCCATCTTTCTCTCTTCCATCCTTTTCTTCTCTTGCTTCCCTTCAAAGCCATGGGACTAAGATAATTATTTACTTATATTATTAACACATGATAATATTTATTCATATGTTGAGAATACATGTTAGACTATTTCCCTTCTAAATTTGGGCTTAATACCATGAATGATATGACCCTTCTTACTCTTTGGATCATACATATTGTTGGAGTTCTCATTCCTTCTACTGGGTGCCATTTCAATAAAATGGCATAAACTAGGCCAGTTTATGAATCACAATTCATAATTCCAAACTTGTAAAATACCTAATGTAAATTGAACAGTTTATGGATATTATCCATAATCATAAAAATTTCTTCTTTGAGGAATTATTTAATCCTAAATCCTTCATAATGGATTGTAATGAAAATGTTAATTATCCTCACCATATCCCCCGTAAGTGTCGTAACCAAGAGTGCAGCGAGGCCCGTTGTCATGCACCAGTTCCCATTAGAGTCTAGCTCAAAGCGGTGCTTTCGGGTTTTACCCCTAGTTACATTTGTGCCAGAGCAGCTTCTACCTGCTCGTATCCAGACAAGGATGTATTTTCTTGGAAAACTCACAAAATCTCTACGATACCAAAATTCTAGGAAGTTCTTCTATACTAATCCTCAAAGACTATCTTCGGTCTATGTGCTATAATCAGAGTTTATCTAAATATAGCTTCCACGATGATTGCTAAAACTCCCTATAATACCAACTGTAACTCCCCGACCGCAGTTACCTAGAGACGGTGCATTATTTTAATACATTTTCATGATTACAAGGAATCATGTCCCGAAGAACCGATCAGTTTAGCAGTTTTGGAAAATAGATTACATACATTAATATTACATTACAATTTGAAACACAAAACAAAACATAGATTGTTCTTTGAGAACGCCATTTTTCCCTTTATCTTAACCCTGCATATCAATCATAATACACTCCTTGGAATCCTAGGAAAATAAAACATAAGAAAGAGGTGAGGTATGATGCTCAGTAAGGGTAAATAATTTAGCTGTAAACCTTTAAGGCAAGATGTGTGATAAAAAAATTGCATTTTAAACATAAACATGAACATAATATGGAAAAAATAAATCAAACATTACCATATAAACTTGCACATAGATATTCTACTAGTCGAATAATCACATGTAAGAACTAATTTCATAATGAGGGAATGCCTAATACCGGACATCATTACCATATAGTCAAGGCCTCATGCCAAGACTAAAAATAAAATTTTGGTGAAGGCCTTGTGCCAAGACACTAGTTTGTCTCATGAGACCTACCGATGAATCGAGGAGCTATAGCGGGCTCCACCCGTCACTTACTATGTCCACTACATTCCTCATATGAATAGTTGTAACATAACAAAAACATTCGTTTTAAAACTAGAATAAGAAATGTCATTACATTAACCATAAAACATGAATGGTATAAAAATAGAACATCCATAGTCAAACATATCATAAATCATTTAATACAATATAGAATATTGTATTATAATAAATCAATCTGAATCAAAAATAATATCCAGTAAAGGATGCTGACATAGTTGAAAATGACGAGTAAAACTTTTTGAGAGAAATATAATTTTTGTAGAAACATTTAAAATTCACACATTTATAAAGGAATTAATTGAAAAGTAATTTTTGAATCAAAGTGTCTCATACCACTTTGAAACTTTTGAAAAGAATTATCATTTGAAAACATTCATGTCCATATAAATAAAACATTAAAATCATTTTGGAAACATGTACATTAATTAAAAAGATTTAGAAAGATAAATCTTTAAAAAATTTAAAATTATGATCTTGATAAATATTACCTTTCATAAATCCTTAAAATATTCATTTTGAAATCATTTTTATGAAAAACAGACATGGATGATAAAAATGTCCCTGTAAATACTTACACATAAACAATCTCGGATAATAATGAGATTGAGGAATTAACCCTTACCTTGAACATTCCTTTAGTCGAGGGAACATTTAACCTCCTGTATGAAGATCGTAGTATGTTATTAAATTATACCAGAACCATATTAATAATTATGATATCATACATGATTAAATTATTACTTTATACTACCTATTTAATAATAATTTCCATGTTAAATTAACATTTCGGGTAATAATCGCTTTTTTTTATCGTACGTGTTTTAACTTGTCAATCTTGATTGTATCACTTAGATCAAGACTTAAATACTTCCAGAATATAAAAAATTATTTATATATCATATATATTTAGAATATAAATTTGTATAATAGACATATATATGAAATAAAAAACACCATTTATGGAGACGGTAGTCTGTACGTACGCATAAACGTTGTTTCCGTTTTCATATCGTATTGAACAGAACTATATGATTAAGATATATGTAAGTAAATAAATATATATATATATATCCAGTAGCATTATTATTTCATATATTACATACTTATTAGTAATATATATTTTTATAATCCTCGATGAATGGTGAACGTGGAATGGAATCTCATCGCGTCGTGGAGACGGTAATCCGTACGTACGCACAAACGACAATACCATTTCCTTAAAGGTGTGGAATTGGATGGTATATTAATTTTATAGAGACAATATAATTTTATTTTAATTATTTATACAAATATTACCCATCATTATATCCATCCAAATAACGTAGTGTTGAATAACAAATTACACCATAGTGTGGAGATGGTAAGCCGTACGTACGCACGCATGATGGCATTATCATTCATAAGATGGATAGAATAATGAATATAGTTGTTCCATATTTATAATAACATCAAAGTATATATAATATACTGGAGTTATTATTTTATAATGGAAACAAAAAATAAAGATTAAGTGGAAGAATAAGAGAACTTCAAAGAGGGTGGTGAAATCATTACCTCTTCTTCGTGTTCTTCCTTTTGATCTGATCAAAAGGGCTCCTTAGGTTGGATTTATGACCAAATGAGGGCCTCTAGGATGAAGGGAGGATATTTTAGAGAGTATTTGGGAATATTTTGGCCGATCCAAAAGGCTTTGAAGGTGTGAATTAGATAAAAGGGAGAGTTCCCTTTTCTAAGAGGGGTGAGGGGCACCTTAGGAAACACTTAAAATATTATTTTATATTAAATTAATTTTCGGTTTATAATGGCTCAAAAGTGACTTATTTAGAGTCTAGGGTAAGGATGAGTCGAAATACTCTCAACCAATAGGTTTTAGACAAGTTTATGTTACCATTTTAACCTTATCATTTATATTTAACTCTAAGTTAAATAATTTAGCTTTTACCGTGTCTTCTTGTATTCTTATACTATATGGTTAATAAACTTACTATAAACTACCAATAAAACCCCAATTGGTTCATTAATGTCATATATATTATTATATAAGTCATTTTTCCGAAACATAGATTTTTAGGACCATTATATCAATTAATAATATAATATTTTTCTTAAAAACTATTTTATGTCAATTTTGACACTATTTGGTATTTGTTTTTTGTTAAAATAATAAAAGAATTTTTACAAAAAAATACATTTAATCAATCCTAACATTTCATATTCACTTATAAAATTCTTGGATGTCATAAAATATTTTAAATTATATTTATTTTAATATTTATATTACCATTTATTTGATTCTTTCATTAATAAGGTAATTACTGCATCATCATTGTGTCATTAATAAATTTAATTATTTAATCTCTAAATATTATAAATAAAATACCATTATGTAGGAAATATTATTATCTTTATAATGAATTTTTATATTTGAATTTATCTTATGTATAACCCTATATTAAAAATGGTTTAGTTATTAAACTTTGATTTTAACTCTTTTAACTCTTCTTTAAATAAAATAATAATAAATGTCTTAATCTAATCCAAGTGGACCTAAAGGTTCATATTTTATTTCCAAGGTTTTTTTTGGTCGAATTACACTTATCCAATAGAATTAGGACATGTGTTAGGGTAATAATATTATCATTTTTACCCTTAATTACCCTATTTAATTTTAACCGTGGTAAATAAAATTAAAAAGTTACTATTCGCCAAAAATTATTTTTATCTTATTGAACCAAATTTTACTCCATGATATTAACCGTGTCTCTCAGATATTTTAAATTAAACTCTTAGAAGAGGTAAAACTATGTTTTATGTAAATTTGCAAATGCTCCTAGGAGGTGGGTAAAAGACGGTAAAAAGTTCGATAAAATTTTTATACATCTAAAATTATTATAAACTGACTCCAATGAATTAAAATGAATTTATATATGGTTTGTGTATCTATTTTGAACTAAAATAAATTTAAATAAAATAAATAATTGTTTAAATAAAAAGCCGATTTTAAACAATAACTCAGTGTTTTTCACTATTCATCAAAAATTAAAAGTTTTCAAAAAAATACCAAAAATTAACCCTAGGCTAATTTCGATATTACGAATCCAAAAATGATGTCTATTTTACCAAATTCAAAACATATAAGTTTCATTTATTATTTTAAAATTAATTCCTGTTGTCAAAACCAAAAGACATATTTTTAAGAAATAATAATTATCAAAAGATTGACACTTGTTTATGTATAATTTCAATATAAAATTACTTATAATGACTATAATTGGATTAAATGGTAAAAATTAATTCAACTTATACTTTAAAACCATTAAAATTTATAATTTAACACTATTAATTATTTCTATTACAAAAGTTGTTTTCAGTTAAAATACAGTATTTTCACTATTCACCCAAATATGAAAGTTATCAATAAAAAACCAATTTTTTTTGAAACTAAATTATTATATCCCAATTCTAAATAAGAAGTTTATTTTTTAAAATTGAATATATAAAAGTTTTAAATATTGGAATTAAAAAGGGTTCACCATTAAAAGGCGGTTAAACGTCATTTTTTTAAAAATAGTTCTTTTATTTGAAAAAAATGTATTTGTTCTTACATTTTGTCTAAGAAACTCATAATATTGATTCTAAAATTATAAGAATTATATAAAGTTTAAAATTCAGTTAATACAATTCATAACCGCTTTTGAACGACTAGTTTGGTAAGTCGTGGTTTGCTTGAACTCGGTGTTGGGTGTAGTGCAAGTTATTAAATTACACTGAAGAAATAACGTACTATGAAATATTGGGGTGTTACATTAGGGTTAGGGTTTTTTTCCTTTTTATTTTTCTTATAATAATAATAATAATAATTCTAATCAAATAATAATAATAATAATAATAATAATAATAATTCTGATCAAATAATAATAAAAATAATAATAATAATTCTAATCAAATAAATAATAATATAATAATAATTATAATCAAATAATAATAATAATAATAATAATAATAATAATAATAAAATTTAATAACTGCACGTCTTGCGTAATGTCGAGTGCACAGTTGGGCGGACTGCACTCGAACTGTGCCACTTGGCTCTGACCGCATACAAGGTTAAACTGCGTACTCATCGCATAGTTTTATAACTCACGTGCAAGTCGCGCGTCGATCAGGTCGGGGTGCGACAATTCTCCTCGCCACAGACACTTTCTGCCCCTAGAAAGTCACTAAGTCATCAATTAACATAACTCGAGTCCATGCCCAGGAAAAACCAGAAGAAACTGAGATGCTCAGGGTGACCATTACCAACACAAGTCACACCCGACCAACTCGAGTACAATAATTGTCCGAGGTTGAGGGGAGAAAACTGAAGGGTTCTCCCCACCACAGAAATTTACTAACACAAAACCTTGAAACTCGAACACACCACCCCAGGGGGCAATGCAGGAACTCCCCAAACTGAACTCATCCCACATTCTCAATGCCAACTAAACAACTCCACCACTAGGATTAAAACTATTCGGGGAAAAACAGGAACACTAAGACACTAGGAAGGTGGAATCCCCTATAAAACTCAAAAACACTATATGAAAACCCACGGAGAGGAGTCCGAACTAATAAAGTTCCCAGAAACAACACCCATTAATTTCACAGAACCAAACATCCCCCTAATGTACGCAGCGGATACCATACTCAAAATCAGAACAAGTTTGTTTATCCCTAGCCCCAACACCCTTCAAGGAATTCAACTCATTTAGAAGTTACACTAAGAGTAGATGAGGCTGCTTGGATTTCTGTAGAATGAGATCATCGCGCGACCACAACAAAGATGAGCTTACAATGACAACAAGAATAGAACAAGAAAACATTTCATATTTCCATTCATAAAGATAAAAACATAATCCGAAGTGAGGTTCTACACACCCTCAGCAACTCTTGACTGTGCGCGAGCTTCACCCCGAGGCCTGTGGTTGGGGCTCTAATGGCTGAAGCATCCCCTGCCTCACAGTAAGACATTTGCATTCTCCAGTCCCCAACTTCTTCTTCTTCTTGATGATTCAAATGACCACAAAGGTGACATGTTTTTCAAAGGAACGAAAGATAATGTATTAGAATGAATGAACTGGCCATACTAGTGGAACACAAGAGGATGGTCAGGAAAACTGGGAGTCGACACCGACAAATATGGTGTCTTGGCGATAGGTTCCTCCGGCATGCACTCCTTGCTAGATAGGGAACCTTTGATAGAGCCAATTACGATCAAACACACCCCAATCTTCAACTGTAGTGAGACATCCATCTTTACTAGTCCAAAATTGGACCCTCAAATAAACCTGAGACGTTGTAAACCCTAACAACCATGGGAGTTCCCAACATCCTGAAGACCCACTATAATTTTACAACCACAAAACTACCTCTAACAGACTTTGATTACTTTGATTAATAGGCAACATGCAAGAAGAACTGAAAACTGGGCATGACTCATTAGCAACCTTAGCGACCTTTCTGGGTGGCATACTCAGAACAACATGAAAAACACAACTGAAATCAGCATCTACCCAAAACTCAATAAAAGAAATAGCTTGAGCCAAGGGAAATAAACTCCTAAGATAAACATATACAAACATAATTAAAAAAGTTCCTTTCCAAAAACCGCAATTTCTTTTAAATTTTAAAAGTCACCAATTGCCCCTTATGGACTGTCACATGTGTGTTCACCCAATCTTGGCTACATCATTCACAGACAAGTGATCCCATGCAATCTCTGGACATATCGATGCACATGTCACCCTCCATAAAGAATACCACGTTTTGAGCACTTCTTTCCCTTATCAAATCCAAGCACGCAATAAAAAATTTCAAATCGAAACACTCCCACATTAAAAAAACCAATTCACCAATTTAAAAACAATTTAAAAAGAAACACTTCTCCATTTTAAAACCACTTTCATTTTTAACACACGCTCACATCGATCAAGATCAAAACAAAACACAGTCAACCACAAACCACCAGAACGAGGAACTAGTGCATATGCCTAACTCGGAGACACGATGGTGAGCCATATACCAAGTAAGGTATATCACTAAAAGGACCTTGAACTGGAAACTTGGACTCCACATGGGTCACCACCCCATGTGAGGCCACAACATGAACCAGTTCGCCTTCATTATCATCCCTCAAACCATAACAACCAAAGGCAAAAGACTCGAAATGCTGACTACCTCTGGTAACTTAGGTCTCATCGCGGGCGGTGGTGATCAAGAACTAACATGTAAACTACCTCCTGAGTCCCGAAAAATCCTAATCTCCTTCTACCAGAAATCAAAAATATCAAGAACCTACCTTTGATACCATTTTTTCACGAACCAGCCTGGGTCGACCCTGCACCGGTCACTCGAGCTGGCTTGCGGCAAGTCCCAAGTGGCGTTCTCGATCCCCATGGGCTGGAAACCAGTGACATGCATCAAAATTAAACTGTTGGGAACGATATGGACTGTGATAAAAAGATAAACAGATAAACAAAACTGACATTAAAGATAAAAACTGGCAGCAGAAAGAGATTAAAACCGAACATACCTCCTTGTGACCTCCTAGGTCACCACCCAACTCAAGACCACACAGCTCCAACATTGAGTAGCTGAACCAGGAACCTGTACGAGAAACTAAACCTGCAACTGTAAAGATATAATAGGCATGAGCACTGAGATGGTCCGTAGGGATTCCAGGAATAAACCACTGAATCCAACAATTTTCTTTTCCAAAATAGTCCACTGACACAAGTTTGATATACAGATATGAAAGTAGGGTTTTCACATTTTAAAATATGAAACATGTTGTTCTCATTTTAAAACCCAACACATGCTACACAATATTTCCAAAATCATTTTCCATTTTATAAATGAGACCCAAAACAAAAAAAATACCAAATCTGGGCTAGAGTAAAACAAGTAAAAGTTCAATTGAAAATAAACCAGTGCAATGATAAAGTAAACAAGAAATGTAAATAATTAAGTAACCATGGGTGATCCTAAACATCCCTAGAAGTCCCCTGGATGTACTCAGTTTCGGAACCACCTAGCGGCGTATGGTGAAGCTCCTATGTTTATAACCAACTAGCTGCACTAACTAACCAATCCAGTGGAAAAGCCTGCCTGGCCTAACAATGAATCCAGGGGGTAGCAACCCATCTAATCGAGGTTGATCAACAACTATCACTCGATCATATAAAAGACACCCAGGAACCCATGGTTGTTATAACAATACTATGTAAGTAGGAAGGCCCTCACATGCATGACTCATCTCACCGAACTTGCCTACTCCAAACACAGACGCTTCCTATAAGTTTTCCCATAAAGGGTTACCCTAGATAAGATCTCTCCATATACTTATATATATGCATACATGTACAATATACAAAGTTCCAACCAGGACGTCACATCATTCGGTTATCAAAACCACTTTATCAAACACTTGGAGTTGTAAATCGAGCCTCTCATTTTACATAATCAAATGCCTTTCTAAAAACATTGCACAAGCTCTTCTAAAACGACTCTAAACACCACTTTTGTATTTAGAAATCCAAACAGTCATATACTCATGGATTTATTTTCAAACCAATTTAAAGAACCGCACACAGAGGCCTACATCATTTAGAAAACAAGAACCGTTTATAAAACCAAGGATTTGAGAAAAATACCAATTTAAAGAGACGCGAAATCATTTATACAAAAACACTAAGTTCCATAAAACTAACCAACACAGGACAAAAAATTTCCATAAAACTAACCAACATAGGACAAAGAAGTTCCATAAAACTGACCAACACAGGACAAACAAGTTCCATAAAACTATCCAACACCGGACAAACAAGTTCCATAAAATGTTTCTACTAGAAAACACCACTCAATAAGTCCAACAGTTTCATTTGTAGATAAAGGAAGTTAGTTCCAACCATGTTTGAAAGGTATAAAAAGTGCATAAATGAAGAAGAATCCATAAATCCATTTTTGACCAAACTTTCAACAGGAAAAACACGATCATAAGTTAAGTATAAACAAAATATAGGTGCAAAACAAAATCTAAGATTTAATTAATAGAACACAATATTAAATGGATTAAAACTGGGAGCAAGGGCATGGAAACACCTACACATAACTAAGGGACTATTTCAAAGCAGTTTTTAACATTTTTAACCATCGAATAAACACTACAATGAATAAAATATCAGGATGACAAGGGTGAGAATAAAATCTATAAATCCAATTCAATCAGGCAAGTGCCTTTGGAAAGCTTCTAAAAGAGAGAAAATATGGAAACACGAACCTCGAACGATGGTTACGCCAAGCTTTCAAACTCAAACCACACCCTGCTCACGTGCACACACTTCGACAAAATCAAACACACTTGGAAACAATCTTGACTCCCTGCAACAACTTCCAACACCAAAAATAAAGCGGAACAGACCGATGCACCTCTCAATAAAAACCAAGGATTCAAAGATATAAACACGAACCAAAAATAAAGTGTGCAACAAATCAAGGAATTAAAGTCATCACCTCGAAAATCGGTGGTGATCATGAGAACATGGAAAAGCAAGATTGATCACCGAAATAATTATCCATATTACAAATAAAATATAAGGAATTCAAAAAAAATAGTGACAATAAAATAAACGCACATGCGATAACAAAACTCTTACCTTGGATGGTGGCGGCGAACGAAAACATGCGGCGAGGCCAAACGCGCCCCGTGAATAATAGTGGATGATGTGAAGCGATTTGGATCATTTCTCCTTCAGTGGTGGTGGATGAAACGGGGTCTGACATGACATGAGACACCCTTCGAAAACCTAGTGAGGGAATCCGCGACCACGTCAGAGCACATTGAGGAGCTACGCCACAGAATTCAGGTTTGTACTAGATGATTGTCAGACGGCAGGGGTCGGGTTCACCAGAAGTGCGCCGGGAAGGGGGTCGGGTTCACCGGAATCACATAGGGAAGGGTGGCGCGACACTGCAAATAGGAGGAAAATAGGGGGGGGGGGGGGTCTTCTGGACCGAAGAGGAGGGAAATGCGGAGGGCGTTGTGCAAGGATGGAGGGGTGCTGCCAGATGGTTAGTGGTTCGAAGTTGGAGCCGTAGTAGTTGGACGACGTAGGGAGGAGGCCGGGACGGGGAGTGGCGCCGGGAGGAGATGTTGGAGCGGTGGCAGCTCGTGCGGCTGGGAGGATATGCTGCCGGCGCAAGGGGAGGGGGATGAGCGGATGTAGGGAAGCAGGGTGGTGCCGGGACAGGGGCCGACGACAGGGAAAAAAATGGAGGCAGGATGGCGAGGAAGGCGGGAAGCGGTGGAGGGGTGCCGGGGCGCGGTCGGTGTGGCGCGGCTAGCCGGACGATGGGCAGGAGGCACAGGGAGGCGGCACCGGGGCCGCAACACGAAGAGCGGGGAATAAAACAGGGGGGGCACGACAAAGGGGGAACGTGGCGACCAGGTATTAGGGTTAGGGTTTTTTTTCTTATAGTAATAATAATAATTCTAATCAAATAATAATAATAATAATAATAATAATAATAATAATAATTCTGATCAAATAATAATAATAATAATAATTATAATCAAATAATAACAATAATAATAATAATAATAATAATAATCAAATAATAATAATAATAATAATAAATAATAATAATAATAATAATAATAAATTTGACAACTGCACGTCTTGCGTGACATCGAGTGCACTGTTGGGGGGACCGCGCTCGAAATGTGACACTCGGCTCTGACCACATACAAGGTTAAACTGGATACTCATCACACAATTTTATAACTCATGCACAAGTCACACATCAACCAGGTCGGGGTGCGACACTAAATCTCCAAAATAAGGAACCAAACTTATCCTTTGAGACCACATCTGTGGGTATTGTTGACCCTATTCACCCACCTCATCCAAATTTAACCCCTCCTCCCTAGTGGACACAGTGACCTTGCTAGCACCCTTTAACCCAAATCAAATATCCAAATGTCTAGTTTTTCCCATCAATCCTCCATAGCCCATTGATATAAATGACTAGGTTATTATACATGTTAATGTTACCCCTTTTAATCACGTTTTAATTTGATAATGTGAACCACTTTGGTTATCCCCCATGACCATTAGGGTCCTTAAAATACAACCAATAATGTATTCCTTTGATTATAAGGATCTATACTATTAGTAAATTAGTAGAACCTTTATTGGCTCCAGACACTCAAATTGAATTAAATGAAATAGTAATTATTTTTCTCAATAATTCATTCAACCTCCCCATGTAAAATTAATGAGTATGTGGTTTAAATGGGTTGATGATCTAACATAAACTCCAACATTTATTGCACTATTTTTCACCACCCATGTGTCCAGTTACCCTTCCCCTATTCATAGATATATTAAATAAATGGATAATTTAAAAGTAGGCCTCAAAACATGTGTAAGACTCAATAAAACCAGGCTACTTCAGTTCAATTGTACAAATAAAATAGTGCTAAAATGTGCCACTTTATTTATAAAAAAGCATTGAAAATCAGAGCATGATTAAAATCCATAGTCTTTTATCAGCGCTAGAAAATAATTGATAATTGGACCCTTTATTAGTAATAATAAAGTTATTGATAAATGGACCATTTATTATCACTACAAAAGGAACTGATAAAGGCAAACTTTATCAGCTCTTGTTTAATCACTCATAAATGATCCCCTTTATTAGTGATTTTATTTAGCATTGATAAAGGCACCGTTTATCAGCACTAGAGAAAGAACTAATAAAGGGTGACTTTATTAGTGATAATAAAAGGGATGATAAATTATCCCTTTATTATTTCTATTACTAGTGCTGATAAAGGGTCATACTATTGCAGAGTGCTATTAAAATTATAGAACACTACAATAGGAAAAAAATAGAAAAATAGAATAAAAAATAAGTTTCAAATACATAATTTTATTGAAATAAAATATAAGAATCAAATACAAGAAAAATTACTATATTATATACATTTAAAACATTGGTTTGTAAAATTACATGAGTATGAACCAATTATCATAGACATAAAAAACATAAATGTTCCTTTTTATTTGGCCCCAACCCCCATTCATTATTGTTCTAAACAAACCAACCCATTTTGAGAAAAATAATGCACCTGTTTAAGAAAAAATTCTTATTTTAGTAATACTATTAAAAAAATAAATTAAACAAAAAGTTACATTTTTAAACTACAAACATATACTTTGAGTCATACTAGGCCCACCATGTATTGAATTGAGTTGAAATTGAATCTCACACATCACCACATTTATTATTATTCTCAAATGAAGGTACTATTGAATTAGATATCATTAACAGTGATAAAAAACTCACTATGGATGAGATCTAATTCTATAAGATGTACTTTTTGAGAACAAGCCTTCAACTGTCACACCATTTCTTATTCATCTTAAAGAATTATCTATTTCAAAATTATCTAAATATATATAAGATAAAAATGATAAATAAAATAAATAATTAATAGAATATAAAATGATCTAAAAACAATATGACCATATTTTCTCTATTTTTGTGACGTGATGCACAATTTAAAATATAATGACACTTATATATTGAAAACATGGACTATTCACCACACTGACCACATTGTGTGTCTTATTGATGTGTGATCAATTTATAAATGTCACAAATAAATTATGAAATGTATTCCTAAGGTTTTAATACAATCCGTGCTATTTTTCTCAGTTTTGTCTAGTGGCATTCATTTTAAACTAAAATGATATCTTTATATTGAAAACACACATTTGGATTCATATTTATCAAATCATGTGTCAAATTTATGTGTGGTCAATTATTGCATGTCACAAATGAATTATGGACCATTTTACTAATGTTTGAAAACAATCTAAGTTCATTTTATCAGTTTTGGATAATTGATGTGTGTCTTAAGCTAAAATGGCACTTTTTAATTGAAAACACACACTTCAAGACATATCAACCATATCATGTATTGGATTGATGTGAGATCAATTCATACACATGAAAAATAAATTATGGTTCATTTCCCTAAAGTTATGAAACAATCTGAGCACTTTTTCATGGTTTTTCCTAATTGATGTTAATTTTAAACTAAAATGAAACTTTTGTATTGAAGAAATTCACTTCGATTCATATCAACTACATCACCTGTCAGATTGATGCCTAGTCATTTTATACACATGGAAAATAAATTATTTATCGTTTTCCTAATGTTTAAAAACAATCCGAACTCTTTTTATTAGTTCGGTCCATTTAAT
The DNA here is from genome assembly GCA_963277665.1 of Viscum album. Classification (NCBI taxonomy): domain Eukaryota; kingdom Viridiplantae; phylum Streptophyta; class Magnoliopsida; order Santalales; family Viscaceae; genus Viscum; species Viscum album. The sequence continues at coordinate 451,451,857 of OY728160.1, forward strand.
GTGTGTTTTAAACTAAAACGAAACATTTGTACTAAAAAATTTCACCTTGAGTTATTTCAGCCACATCATGTGTCAAATTTATTTGATGTTAATTCATACACATGAGAAATGAATTAATGACCATTTTAAAATTTTTGAAAGAAATATGAGTTCAGTTTCTTAGTTTTGGATATTTGATGTGTGTTCTAAACTAAAATAAGACTATTTTATTGAAAAGACGCATTTCGAGTCATACCGACCACATTAAGTGTTATATTGATGTGTCACTGATTCCTACTGGTAAAAAATTAATTATGGAATGTTTTTATAATGTTTTAAAACAATATAAAATCACTTTATTTAATTTTTATAGGTGATTCAATTTAAACTAAAATGATTGTTTTATATTAAAACATACACTTCGAGTCATATCCACCACATCGTGTGTCAGATTGGCATGCGGTCAATTCCTACTCATAAAAAATGAATTATGAATCTTTTTTCAAAAGTTTGAAAATAATAAAATCTTGTTTTCTCATTTATGATCATGTGACATGTGTTATAAACTAAAATGACAGTTTTATTTTGAAAACACATACTTAGATTTATAATGACCTCATCAGGTTTCAGATTGATGTATGGACAATTCTTTAATGTCAAAAATATATTATGGATCTTTTTTCCTAAATATTGAAAACAATATGAGATCATTTTATTTTTTTTGGATATGCGAGGCACATTTTAAACTAAAATTCCACCTTTATATTGAAAACACATACTTCAAGTCATACATACCACATAGGGTGTCATATTGACATGCAGTAAATTCCTACACATTGAAAATTAGTTAGGGTTCATTTTTATAATGTTTAAAAACAATACGATATCATTTTCTTGGTTTAGGATATGTATGGTGTGTTTTAAACTAAAATGACACTTATATTGAAAACATGCACTCTGATTTATATGGGCCATATCATGTGGCTGATTAACGTGTGGTCAATTACTACACATAAAAAATATATTATGGATATTTTTCATTAATTTTGAACATAATAAGAAATCATTTGACTGGTTTTGGATAGGTGATACACTTTTAAGACTAAAATGTCACTTATATATTGAAATCCCACACTTAGAATCATAATGAACACATCCTCTATCAAAATTATGTGCATTCGATTAATACAAATGAAAAATGAATTATTTATTTCTATCCTAACGTTTTAAAATAATACAATATTGTTTCCTCAGTTTTGGTTATGTGATGTGAATTTTAAACTGAAATGACACTTTCAAATTGTAAACACATACTTCGAGTCATGCCGACCACATTTTGTGTCAGATTGATTTATGGTCAATTCTTACATTCCAAAAATGATTTATGGATAATTGATCAAAATTTTGAAAACAGTCCTAGATCTTATGCTTGATTTTGTAGATTTTATGTGCATTTTAAATTAAAATAACACTTCTATTAAAAATATGAAATTAAAGCCATATAGACCACATAATCTTTAGAATTAATGTGTGGTGAATTCCTACATGGAAGAAATGAATTATAGATACAAAATTTTGAAAAACATTCTGACCTCATTTTCACTATTTTGTAACTTTTATCTGCGTTTTAACTAAAATAACACTTTTTTAATTAAAAAATTTCACTTCGATTCATATGGACCACATCATGTGTCAGATTTATGTGAGGTTATTTCCTATATGTGAAAAATAAATTATGGAAAATTTTACTAAAATTTGAAAACATTATGAGCTCAGTTTCTTATGTTTTTCTATTTGATGCATGTTTAAAATGGAACTTTTGTGTTGAAAACATTGTTTTTGAGTCATACCGACCATATTAGGTGTCCTATTGACATGTAGGAAATTCTTATAGGTCAAAAATGCATTATCTACCATTTTTTAATGTTTGAAAATAAACTCTACTCATTTTATTGGTTTTCGATATGTGATGCGTTTTAAACTAAAATGACAGTTTTATATTAAAAACACACAATTTTAGTCATATCAACCACATCGTGTGTCAGATTATCATGTAGCCAATTCCTACAGGTCAAAAATGAATTATGGATTATTTTAATATTGTCTTAAAAAAAATCCAAGGTCTTTTTGTTGGATTTTATGATGTGACATGTATTTTAAACTAAAATGTAACTTTTATATTGAACACACGTACTTAGAGTCATACTGACCACATCAAGTGCCAGATTGACATTAAGTTTATTTCTACATATAAAAAGTATATTATGGATATCTTTTCTAGTGTTTAGAAACAATACAATCTATTTTTCTTGGTTTTTCCTATGTGATGTGTGTTTTAAACCAAAATGAAATATATGTTGAAAACACGCACTTTGAGTTATAAAAACCACATCATGTATCTGATTGGAATTTGGTCTATTCCTACACATCACAAATGAATTATGGATCATTTTACTAAATTTTAAAAACAATATAATCCAATTTTTATTGTTTTGAATATAGAAGACACATTTTAAAATAAAATGACACTTATATTAAATACACACACTTTGAGTTATATCAACCCCATCATATATGGGATTTATGTGTGGTCAATTCCTACGCATCAAAAATATATTATGAATCATTTTACTGATGTTTTAAAACAATCAGATCCATTTTTAATGGTTTTAGATATGTGATATATGTTTTAAACTAAAATGAAACTTATATATTGAAAATGATCACTTCGAGTCGTACCGATCACATCATCTATCAAAATGATGTGTGGTTAATTCCTACAAGTCAAAAATTAATTGATCCCTTTTCTAATGTTTGAAAATATTATAAGAGAATTATATTTTTTTAGTTATGTGATGTGTGATTTAAATTGAAATGACAGTTTTATATTATAAACCCACACTTTGATCCATACTGACAAAAACATGTGTCAAATTGACGTGTGGTTGATTCCTACACATCCAAAATGAATTTAGTATAATTATCCAATAATTTAAAAATTTTCTGAGATAATTTTTTTTGATATTTGATGTGTTTTTAAACTAAAATGACACTTTTGTATTGAAAACATGTACTCTGCGTCATATTGACTACGTCGTCTATCATATTGATGGGAAGTGGATTCTTACATGTGGAAAATTAATTATAGATCATTTTCATAATGTTCGAAAACAATCTACGCTAGTTTTCTTGGTTTTATTGATGTTACACATGTTCAAAAAAAATGACACATTTATATTTAAGAAATGCACCTAGAGTCATACTGAACACATGATGTATCATATTAATATGCAGTCGATTTGTACAAGTCAAAAATAAATTATGGATTATTTTCCAAATGATTGAAAATAGTCTAAGATAATTTTCGCAGTTTTTGCTATTTTATGTGTGTTGTATACTAAAATGAAACTTCTTTATTGAAAACACATACTTTGGGTAATAATTAATACATCAGGTGTCAAATTGATGTAAGGTTGATTCTTACATGTGAAAAATTGGTTATGGATCATTTTACTAAAGTTTGAAAACAAATTAGAGATATTTTTCTAGATTTCGGATATTTGACACATGTTTAATACTAAAATGAAACCTTTATATTGAAGAAATTAACTTCTAGTATTACTAGCCACATTTTGTGTCCGTTTGATATGCAGTCAATTACTATAGGTCAAAAATGACTTATAGATCACTGTCTTAACGTTTCAAAAAAATATAAATTTATTTTTTTTGGTTTTGATCATGTGATGTGTGTTTTTAACTAATGTGTAAATTTAATAAAATAAGTATTAAATTTAAATGATAACTAAATTAACTAAAAAATCGACAAAATGATAAGAAAATTAACTAAATTAGTAGTAAGAAGTCACCTATTCATGATGTCTGTATACATTTTGACACCATGTATTATAATAATTCATTTTTAAACAAATTGATTTCCTACATTATAATTATCCTTGAGAAAAAAATAAAAAAATATTTCCATTTTGATACTGATTCTTCACACCCCAAATATATTTATATGTTCATATCCCATATTAGATAATGGAAATAGTATCTAATCATCTAAATTGGATGTAAACCAACATTTCAACACCATGTATCTTGTCCAATCATATCTAAAAATATTTAATCCTTTTGAGTACATAGATTGTTAGTAATCCTGGTAGTTTGGAGAAAATATTGGAAAACCAATAATTAAGAAATATTTTTATTGAAATTGTAATTACCTTAAAAAAATTCTATTCAAGGATGCTAGTATTTGATGGTATATGATATCTTTCATAAGTTTTCAAACATAATATCCATAATCATTACTATTATATTTATTTAGATACCATATAATCATTGACCATAATAAGAAAATTGTTTTGAAATAGGTTTTGATAGTTAAATATTTATACATATACCTTAATCTTTTTTTTATTTGAAGTAATCTATAGGCTTATTTTTTTAGTCACCAACCTCATACCATTATTTAGAATATTTTTTTTTGATTTCCCTATCATAAGAAAATTGTTTTTAAAAAAATAACTGAAACATATAATTCTATGTTTATATATAAAATATTGATTGTAGTGCATTAAAAATTAAAAATAAAACTCATGTACGATTGGTTTGTTAGAAATCCATGTAGTGGATCAAAAAAATAAATATTTTGGGTATCTAGATTGATTGTGATCATCATTCAGTGCTTCATAAAAAACAAATATGTAACAAAAAAAATAAAAATATATTTTATATGATTAAATTTCAGATTTTTACCACTAAATTATAGGAATAAAAAGAGTCTGTTGTCTATTATTTTCTTCTCAAACACCTCATTTATCTCATCTTTATTCTTATCAGTTTCTTTCAACTCGAATGATTTTTTTCCATTGAAATGATACATGTATTAATGAATCCAAACCATGTTTCTTAGGGTTTTTAATTTATATAGTATTAATATAAATTCTTGTAGAAAATATCAATAGTTATTAACATTAATGAACATATTAGATCATTTTTTGGATAGATATATTATAAAAATGTACATTATATATGTATTTATGATTTAGACTCCTAGCCATTCAAACATGAGAATCCCATTTATACTCTTAAGACCAACCACTTATATAGTTTCAGTTACAAATATTTTCTCTTCATACATAATATAGGACTCATATCCATCTTTGAATGTGGTTCTTGAATGAAGTTCAAATGATAATATCTATTTAAATGGAATTGGCTAAGAGAAGCTACTACTATTATGTATTTTTAATTTTATTCTAGATTCTTTTTATTGTCTTGATTCGACCTTAGGTTTTCCCATCATTTTATCTGTTTGTAATACCATACCTCACTTCATACCTTTTTTCATTAACTATTTCCAGTTTCCATTTTAAAAAATTTGTTAAATATATAACTCATGTATCCTTATAATATTATATGGCCATGCTATAAAAGTTCCAATAGCATCTTTGACTATTGTATTACCTGGATCATAAAGTGGAATAAAAAACTCACCACTCAGCTGTTGATCTCCTTAAATCCCCAATCTCATGAAATATTTTTGGAGTTATTTATCATGTAGATTATCTATAGAGATATTATACATTATACCTCTCACAACAAGGTGGTGTATATGTGTTGATAGATATAAATCACAAAAAAATCCACAATATAGAATTATTGTATTGTAAAGTAATCAAAAGTTTCTTGATTCACATTTAAGAGAAAGTGTAATGTAAAAATTGATTACCTTGTGTAAGGTATGTGGTTGAAGGGAATGACTAGCCTCAATGAAAGATTGTACATTTAGTTTTTCATGTGTTGATCTTTTTTACCATTCCATTTTTATTTGACCCTTTCACATATATCGGTCTTCCAAACCAGATTAGACCATAATATCATAAAAAGATTCTATTTTCAACTAAAATAATTTCATCATTTGATATGTATTTTCTTATGGTTTTCTCTTCTCAAAATAAGTCTTATGAGAAAATACAAAACCTACTCCTCTTATGTGACCACATTGTTTCGGGAATATGAAAGATACTGAAATTAGTTTCTATTCTAATACACTCATTTATAATTCTTATGTCTAAAAAATATAAAAATGTAAATATAAATAGATATTTTTGTGTAAAACTGTTATAAATAATAATTAATTACTATTATATCATACTTATACATACTTACAATAATTATTTTTTGTGTTTTCATCAACTATTTTATGCTCCATATTATGTGGGCCTCCTTCCATAACATATGATGTGGGATGGATGTGGATTATGATTTTGATTCACCAATATACATATAAAAAATCAACACATGTTGTTTCATATCACATAAAATTTTATTATTTAATTAAAATACATTCCATTTTTTTCTCTAGTAAAAAGTACCCCATCCTTGATTTGTGATTGTGGTATATTGGTTTGGATGCATGTTTTTTATTTTCAGAACTCCTTTTATTTTTCACAAATTAAAAATTTAGAATCAAATTAGAAAAAATAAATAATTTTAAATAATATATTATTGACTAAAATTAATTAGAAGTGATTTAACTTCATGATGATTGATGAAAGAATTCCATGTTTCTTTCATTATAATGTGTATATAAGTACCTAGTGCCTAAGGATTTAATTTCTCCTCAGCATCCCTATAAAGAAACATGGTAATAAGTGTCTATAAGACTCTACGGGATTTCCCAAATAGACATTAAAACATATTTCTGACAGAAATATTCTAAAATAAACCAAGTTTTCAAAGGATAATGAAAATTAAACCAATGCTTCATTGTATACTTTTTCAATAAAATAGAGAAATTTTATCATAACATTACATTAATATATTTCCAAAGGGTTTCATTTAATACATGTTAGAATTTATTCTATGAATATATATAAATTAGTAAAATCATCCTCATTGTCACCCCAAAATAACTAATGAACATTGAATTATTGAGGCCTCTAGGTTGGACTCATTGATTCCATCTAACAAAAAAATTTATACCATTATTTCTTGCCTTGGCGATTTTTTCCAACACTATGATGCTATGTTGTTATTTTTTTAACAACATGGTATTGATCCCCTAACAATTCTTTAGTTTCAGCATCAACCAATTGTTATTCCCTAATATTGGTAACATCACCTTGTGCAGAAGTCATTGTATCCATGAGTATTCAACCATTTAATTTATATTACAGGAATATAAAAGAAAAAACATAATATTATAAGGAAAATAATAGTACATTAGAAAACATTAACGAACTCATTTTACTCTTTTTATTTTCTTTAATGGTTGAAGAGAGTTGGTTCCCCTATCAAGAATTAAAATCTACTATTTTTCATCCCCTATAACATATAATATGTTGACTACATTGGGAACTATATGAAATGATTGTGATATCCTAATGAAAATAACATACTCAATTGAATTTTATATGACCCTGTAGGTGTTTTAATCACCAAAAAGACAATTTACTAATTATAGTTTTCTAGATCTGAGATATAAAATACATACATTGTTTTGAATAAATTATGGATGACTCATCCTTCTACCCTTACACACTAAAATTCACCTTTATGAATCCCATTTCATAAACTTTAAATGCACTTCTATTATCATCCCATTTGAAATGTAAAAGCAATAATTGAAAATTTTTATAATCAAACTTGTATATATGTTCAATGATGATGTAATATGATATATTCACATAAATTAGATATCTATCCTTGGAACTAAGTATGTGAATCAATTTTTCTACAAGTGTAACTCCACTATTTTTCATCATAATATGGATATTATGTTCTTTTGTATAGAACATATAACCATTATTTACAAAACTAGTGTAAGATATAACATTTTCATTTTGTCCCTTAGATATCCATTGAATTCATTTGATAATCAAATTCGTATTTTTAGATAACTTCTTATAAATTTTATCTCAAAACCTTCTTATAAATCATTTATTACGTTTATTTTATATACATACTTTATCCCTTGATGGATTTAATTGTCTAATAATTTATTTGAGGGCTTAAACATATTGATAAATATCTTCACTATTATTTAAAATGTAAAGTTAATCTTTCTCTCTCTCTGTGATAGTAATTGTAATAGAATATCTTCCTAATATTCCTTTGCTCATAATGTGTTCCTTGTTATGAAACATTGAGAGAATAATGTTATCAATATCTTATAGGTAATAATTTTAGAAATCAATACCTTCTTCAAAAATATATAATTCCACAATACAACCTTATGGATGAATTCATTTCATGGTGTACCCTTTCAAAATATTTATAACCCATTCAATGGGGTACATCCATCTGTAATGGAAAAGACTACATAGATGAAACTCTCTACCCTAGTAAACCATCAGGTGGACCACTATATCAATTAATTATGATGGGAAGACCATCTATAGTTCCCATAATATAACTGTAACCTCCCTATTCAATATTTGAAACTTTTATAGGTCTATAAATTTACTATATACAGATTTGAAAAACAATATGAGTTTGGTCAATATTTGTCACACATTTTTAGGCAGAATTCAACATAAAGATATAAGTGTCAAATATTACATCAAAACATAAGATTCATGTGATTTTATTCATTGTAAATTACAATTAGTCATTTATATGAAATTATAGATATTTGATGAATAACCCTCTAAAATGTTTACACCCTTAAAGAAAATGAAAAATTGAAATATTTCTTGTCTGGATAGTGTAAGTTGTGGAGGAAGAAAAGTACAACTTTTACCCTTCATTAGTGCCAAATCTTCCCTTATCCCCATGTCAATCTTCTAAAACCTATACTTGATTCCATATTTTGTTCTAGGAACATTTAGTAAAATGAAAATAACACTATCAAATACATTTTTTCTATATGGAGGAAACCAATAAAATGTATGATGTTAAAACAATTCTAGTATGGTAATTCAAATAAAATTGATCTCTTTTTACATAATGATTTTGTACGGCTCTTCAAAAATAGTTTACCGAAATTAGTGTCCACATATTTTAATTTACCAAATAGTTGATCACCCGTTAGTGGAGATGGTGTTGTACCTTGTTCGGTATTCCCATCGAACGTTGTCATCCTTGATCAGTATTTATATGGTTGTCGTAAAAATTTATAATGTCCTAAAAATACAATCTTCAAGGAATGTTTCAACTGAACTGAGTGTTTTCATTCTTTAAAGATGAGACAGACCAAAATTCCTTAAATTCTATAACCCAAAAAAGTTCCATAAGTAGGAAATCCATTAATGTTTTTATACATTTTTTTAAAATTAATTAGTAAAATAATACTAGTTTAAAAATGTTTTAAAACTAACGTGAAAAGGAGGCATCAAAGATGCTACCTTTGGGATATATTGAAAGGTAGAAAGGCTGATGCCTCCTTTACCCAAAACCCTTATAAAAGAGCACCCTCACTCCCCCTTATCCTTACTTATTTCCCCACTCCCTTTCTAAATCCACTCCCTTCATGTCTATACTCTTCCCTTAGTTATGTTCAAGTATTTTGGTGGCCTAAATGGAGTACCAAATTTTTTCAAAGCAATATTTAGAATTATTTTTTTCATATTTATTTTATTATAATTTTTAATTTAATTGTTTAGTTTTTAGTTAGTTTTTAATATGTTATTTACTTAGTTGTTTAGTTAATTAGATATAGTTTATAAATAATAGTTAATATATGTAAATATAATATTATTATTTATTTATGAATTTTGAGTAAATAAATTATAATTAAGCTTAATAATAGATTTATTATTATAATAAGATTACTATTTAGTATAACGTTGTAGTTTTTAAATATTAGTGACATAATTAGGAATTAGTATTAACTATATGATGAATGAATATTAGTGGCATAATGATTAAGGGATAATTAGTTAAGGATTAAGTAATTCTTAACTAATGATTAGATAGTAAATAACTAATTTATAATGAATGCTTAATTAATGGTTAAAAATTGATTAACCGATAATTAATTAATGATATACTAGTAATTAACTAATAATTAACTATAAGTTAACTAGTTAACATTTATTAATTAAGTAATGATTGGCGAGTGATTAATGAATGACTAAGGAATAATTAATTTAGGAATAATTAATGATTAACTAATAATTAACTTATATTTAACTAATGAATAACATATGATTAACTAATTAATAAATAATGATTAACTAATAATTACTAAATAAGTATCTATTAATTAAATAATAATTAGCTATAAAGTAACTATTTGATATCTATTACGTAAGTAATAATTAACTTGTGAGTAATGAATGATTAAAGAATAATTAATATATTATTAACTAATTCTTAACTAATGATTATCTAATATTTAACTAATGAATAAAATATGAATGACTAATGATTAAAGAACAAATAACTAATAATTACTTAATGATTAACTGTTAATTAACTAATAATTAGTTATAAAGTAAGTACTTTATATCTATTAATTAATTAATGATTAAATTGTGTTTAATGAATTATTAAGACATAATTAATATATGATTAACTAATGACTAAGTTGAGATTAGATAATGACTAACAAATGAATACCATCTGATTAACTAATAATCAATTAATTATTAACCATTAATTATCTAATAATTAGCTATAAATTAAGTACTTGATATTGATTAATAAAGTAATGATTAACTAGTCATTAATGAATGATTAAGGAATAATTAATATAGGTTTAACTAATGATTAACTAATTATAAACCAATGATTAACTAATGAATAACACATGATTAACTAATGGGTAAATAATGATTAACTAATAATCAATTAATTATTAACTAATAATTATCTATAAAGTTACTACTTGATATCCATCAATTAAGTAATTATTAACTAGTGATCAATAAATGATTAAGGAATAATTAATATAGGAATAACTAATACTTAAGGAAGTATTATATAATTAATATCTGATGAAAAACATATGATTAACTATTAAATAACTAATAATCATATATAAATTAAGTATTTTATATCTTCCAATTCAGTAATGATTTACTAGTGATTAATTAATTATTAAGGAATAATTAATACATGATTTATTAATTCTTTACTAATTATTAGCTAATGAATACCTAATTAATAACATATTATTAACTAATGGGTAAAGAATGATTAACTAATAATTACTTAATCATTAACTATAAATTGAATAATAATTATCAATAATGTAACTAGGTAAAATCTATTAATTATGTAATGATTAACTAGTTATTAATGAATGATTAAAGCACAATTAATATAGGTTTAACTAATGATTATCTAATGACTTACTAATGAATAATATATGATTAACTAATAATTACTTAATGATTAATAATTAATTAATTAATAATTATCTATAAAGTAAGTAGTTGATTTCTATTAATTAAATTTAAACTAACTACTCAAGAACTAATAATTAAAGAACACTTTAATACTAACTTAGTAATGAATAAATAAAGATTAAATTATTATTAAATAATTACTAGATATTGATTAAACTTGTATTAATATATAATTAACATTGGATCAAAGATGACTAACTAGATGAAAAATAGGATTAACCATATTTATGATTTATTACTCCCACAATTTATATGATTCATACCTTTTTTCATGCCTGGATTTATACTCTAAATGGACATGTTTATTATGATTCCCATCCTCTTTATAAACCACTAAACACACCTTTAAAAATATTAAAAATCATGTTATTAAACATTAGTTTCATATTTTAAGGTATAAAAATACATTCAATTTTTTTTGTATAATAAATTTTAGGAGGTTGTCTAGGAAATTAAATCCATGTATAGATACTACAAGTTAATATAACTCTGTAAACTATATACCTAAGGGTAAAACCTAAAAACACAGCATTGAGATATAATCAATCAGGAATTGGTGCATGCCAACAGTCCTTGTTACATACCTAGTTTGACGCTCCTGGGGGATATTCTTTAGATGATTCACATTTTCATTATAAAATACTAAACATATATTTAAGAAGATTAAAAATTTTACTAGGAAATATTAGGTTCATCATTTTGGATATAATAATTTATTCTAAAATTTCAGTATAATAAATATTATGTGGTTATCAAAGAAATGAAATACCGTATCTATATCATACAAGTGGATGTGGCTCTGTCAAAAATGTACCTAGAGGTAAATTTCAAAAACACCACATTGAGCTAGAAACGATCGAGCACTTGTTCCTGGAAACATGCCTTACTACACACCTAGTTTGATACTCCTAGTGGATATGCATTAGATGATTCATATTTTCTTTATAAAATATTGAACATAAATTTAATAAGATTAAAATTTTTACAAAAAAACATTAGTGTCATCATTTGAGATATAAGAATACGTTCTAAAATTTTAGTAAAATAAAGACTATATGGTCAGCAGTACATGATTATTCCTCATAGTCAATATTATTTACAATATCATAATCCAGATAAAAAACATTTTTCACATAGATAATCATGTTTCTCTATGTCTACTACTACAAGGAGGTTATTCAAACTTATTGAGGAGCTTCTTATAGTACAAAAACCACAAAAAATGGTTAAGACACCATATTATATAACCTCAAGAGAACATTATGAAATAATTCAGGGTTATTTAACTCTTATAACTGATCACGATATCTAGTCTATTAGATATAAACATTTTTAATTCTCAACTACACTATGTAATATAGATTTTTTATTAGCTACTGATGAGCACTCGGTCCAAGAGATAACATTATTTTCCCAAATATCAGATGGTGACATTATGGGGTTATATATTGAGGTCTCTATTATACAACAACATCCAATTGTATGAAGACATAACTATACAAGAGTAGTGGAAGAAGGTCCATCAAAACTAAATGAAGATACTCCCTATGATGTAGAAGAAGATAACCTACATGACCTCCCAGATATACATCTAAATATGATTTTTGATGATGAATTTTATAATGATACAATATATGGAGACAATATCACTGATGAGGAGGAAGTTGTAGAAGTTGAGGAAGAAGTTTTTTAGAAATATAATATTTTTATAGCATCTAGTACCAACAAAAAATCACCTACCACTCTTCACGTCTTGGTTAGAAACAATGATACATTTTTCTAAATTCCATTGGAATGTTATAACACCTGCAACTAATTCTCATGGAGTTGTAGAGGATATGGTTATTGAGCAAGGAAAAAATTTTATGTTGGAAGGGATTTTCAAAATAAAGATACAATTAAAAAGTCACTAAAAATATTTCATATTAAGAGACATTGTATATATTTGTTTTAGGAATCAATCCAAAAAAATAAATCATATAATGTGATAAATATCTGGATGATTATAGATTCCACTTTAGGGAGATTCTTAATAGTGAATTTTGAGGTTGGTAAAATTTATAATATTGAGGAAGATCAAAAATGTATTTGACCAAACCAGACATATGATCATAATTTAGTGGATTATGAATTTTTATCATCTATTATCATTGGGATGATTGGGACCTTTCATGATATTCCTATATCCCCTATCAATGATATGATACAATAAAATTTTGGTTATAAGTTTTCCTATAATAAATCATAGACATTAAAAAAAAGGTAATTTTCAAGGTCTGTGGTGATTGGGATGAATCATATTGGGTGTTGCCCCAATTTCTATCCATACAAAGACAGAAAGACCAAGTTGTATTCTATATTAATATGAATGAAAAAGTATATCATGCTATCTCACATGACCCATCTCATGTAAAATTTAGTTGGTTGTTCTAGATATTCCTTCCCTATATTTTCACTTTTTTCTCTGAAAACAATTCATACATATTGATATAACATTTATATATGGAAAATAAATGGTTTAATTTTTTATTGGAACAACCCAAGATATCGACCATTCACCTAATCTTCTTTCATTTTCCATTTTGTAGAAGGTAAATAATGAATCATGAAGATGGTTTTTGGAATGTATCAATAAATATTTCACTAATATTCAGTGTGTATGTTTGGTATATAATCATCATATAACAATCAAAGAGGACAAAAATATAGATCTTGATATATAGAGACCCCTGAATGCACATCATAGATACTGCATTAGGATCATTGCTAGAGACACGTGAAAAACATTCCATGATAAACCAATAAATAATGTAATCAAGAGGCTTGATATGTAATATCTTTCTTATTTTTTACTATTTCAATGTAATGATAAAATTAATTTATGTGAAAAATGATCACTTCTATTTAGAATATAATCTAGAGTAACATAGGTTTGAACAACATTTTAATGAAATCTGCCGGTCTAATTAGGAATATTATGATTATATGTTTTGGATTCTAAAATAAAAGTGGACATTGGTATTTGAAGAGGGGAAGAGGTATGGAAACCTGACCATAAACATCATGGATATCATTAATGGAATATTCAAGGGGTTTTAAAAGTTTCCTATAACTAGACTAGTTCACGAAACATTTTATTGTCACGTTATGTACTTTGTTGATAGAGAAAAATAGATCGCATTTGGGATTCAGTAGGAGTAAGGTACAAAATACAATTTCCATGAGATATTGAAAAAAATTAAATATGCTTGTAAATATCATGTGGGCCTTTTCTTACAATAAGACTCTCGATTTGAAGTTTAAGAGAATTTGAAAACCATCACAAATAACATTAGTTGAGTCTTAGTGGTATTACTATAAGAGAGACAATATAATTGTTTAAAATTATAGGAATTACAATTTTCATGCACACATGGCACCACATCATGTGCCTCTATAAACACATAAATGGAAGAATATGTTGATATAGTGTATTAGTAATACACCATTTCTAACTACTATGCGGCACAATGGATTCATACTGGGGAGTTTCAACATTTCCCAATGCCCAAGGACCAGCTAATATTGGTACCTGACATCAAAAAGTTGTGGCAGTAAGGGAGAAAGAAGTCCAAAAGTATTCATAATGATATGGACTGGCCTGAAGAATAGGGGAAACATTTGAGATACAACATATGTCACCAAGAAGTTTATAATATGAAATGATTCCCTAAAATTATCAAATTTAGTCCATACTCTCAGTCCGAATTTCCCAAAGGCCTTCAATTTTTATTCATTATTGATAATATCCATTTTAAGGGTTGAAGGGGAACCCTTACATGGACCCTAGGCTTTGTGACATTACATGACCCAAAGGTCTTAGATGAATTCATCTCAGAATATGACTACATGAAACCACCTCTCCCTGATGTCTGCATCCTGATCAGCTCTCCACCTTCGCATGACTATTTGGATAGCTATCCTGTGCATAAATTCACATTCCTGATACCGATGAAAATTGGTATACCATTTCATTCTTCCAAATGTTATAGCCCTTCTCTGGTGAATGTGGCCACTATAAATCCTCCAATGGAGCTTGTTCCTTGTAGAATCTATCTGGTTTGCATCTTTACGTCATTTGGTGTGAAGGCCTTAATGTTTCTCGAAGGCCTTGAGGTGGGTCGAAGGACTTGATGTATTCTGAAGGACTTAAGGTGTCCTAAAATCCTTATTAACTTGAAGAACTAAATAAATCAAGGATCAAACCAGTGACCTAAAGGTGAATAGTTCCAACTACTATAGTATCGAACAGTACCTGCTACAGTAGCTATTAAAATATTTCTACAGTAAACCGCAAAATGGATCCTCTTGGATTTGATCATGGGTCTCATGGATGCACTTGAAGAGTCCTCACAAACCTAGCTGATGCTCATGTTAAATTCCACACTCTCAGAAATAATGATGTATTTCCTCCAATGCGATCTATTTATATTATCATTTACTAGGTGTTAATATTAAATCCTTTAATATTTAGAATTTTTTGACATTTATGAATACTTTTACTATCAAATAATAATAATCCTTTCATATTTTACATGGAATATGAAAATTACATGTGAGGTGACATGAAAACATAATAAAAATATCAATGGAGACCATAAATCAGTCATGAAATATACCATCATGTAAGAAATCAGACATAAATTATAGAGCACACCATTTGGGATATAACTTATTATTATATATTCTATACATCAAATAAATCCTCAATCCATAAGGTGGGTCCAACCGATATAACCTATGGGTGAAAAAATATTTTTTTAAAGTAAAAACACTTTTAAAATGTGAACCTATTCCAAAAGGAATTGAGGAAAAAATAGCCACCTTTTAAATATGATATTGGAAAAATGAAATATGAAAATGCACAAAAAGGACTTAAGTAGGGTGTGAGGTATAAATAATAGTAGGATACCACCATGAATCTATTTAAGTATTTTATCTCTGAAAACTGATAAACTAGTTTGAAAAAATTTCAAAACTAAACCACTTGAAAACAAACCAACTTTATTTAAACCTCTAAAATACATTTGTTTTTATTTTATAAAAAAACCTATTTTTACAGAACAAGTCCCAAACATAGATCATGTAAAAAAATGATCCTAGAAGGAAAAATATATTTTATAAATCAAACACGGAAAATTAAAAAAATATATTTCTAAGGTAAAACAATATCTAAAACCACTATAAATATGCTCAGTGAAACATCAATCCACACCTTTTTCTTTTGGTAAAAAAATATACCAATGGGAAAAAACATGTTATATCTTACATTGTAAAAGTCATAAAATTATAAAAAAATAACATTATATTTAAATTTTAGATAGACTTATCTCATTTATATAAATAGATATGGAGGATACTACACTAATAACTGAGAAGTATATTCATTTTTTGCATAACGTGCAAGAGAGCAATAAGGTTTAATGGATCAGGGTGTGTAGAGAAAACCATTATCATCACATTCCACCTCCAACATTTATTATACCATACTTATTCCATGATGGATTCTATGGAATTACTGTATCTGATTATATATTTTCTGATCATCACCTCCTTGTTGAATTCATCAAGAGATGAATACATGAGACACACAAATTCCACTTTCTTGAGGGAGATATGACCATCACCCTTGAGGATGTGGGAGTTTTGCTCAGTCTTCCTATCTAAGGGGATGTTGTTATAGGAACCACCCTTGGTGACTATACATAGATTTTACAATGATTTCTGGGCATCAACATTGTGGGATATGATTATTCTACCAATGGTGGGTTGATACCTATGAGATGGATTGAGGTTCAATTTTCATAGTTACCTGATGATGCTGATGAGTAGACTGTCACATGTCATGATCATACATATATCTTGTGGATCATTAGAGGGACATTTTTCATTGATCACTCTATTATGCATGTGTATATGATGTATCGAGATCTAATAGATGATTTTTATCTAACTGGGAGATACATTTGGGGATCTATGTGCTTTGAATACACTTATAGTGCATTATGAATGGCATGATGATCAGATCACACTAATATTGGGGGATGTTTCATCCTTATTTTGATGTGATAATGGGAACACATATATCCCATCAACCCTATTATTTCTGATTAGGAGATTCATATAGATGTACCACATGATTCTACACGTGGATGCTACTATGATCATTGATCTTTATTATTTTATGATACCACTATGAGTTATTAAATTTAATTTCTTATTATTTATCAGTTTCAATGTTGTACATTATGGTTGGAGTTATGCACACCACTTTTTCAAGAAACTGAGGAACATATTGGGTGCATATAGTATCATATTAGATAGCCTAGTAGCCATCGATGTAAGTATATAAAGTCTTTACTTGACTATTAAATCTCATAAATATTTTTTTTGTGTTTAGTAACATTTTTTGAGAAAATGTCACTTTTCATTTGAGATTGAATGGATTCCATATTGGGATGTATTAACATAGTTTCCTACACACCAAAATGATAGGATTCATGATGTTGTGGACGCAATGCCTATCATTCATTTTCATATTGTTGAGTGGCATCGACTTGATACAGTTATGAATCAATTTATATTTATTCAGGATATTCCCTTTCCACCTAGATAGTCAACAACACTTCATTCTGTGTAACTAATAGGGTGGAAAGATGCTAACTAGAGCTGATGACATATAGATTATCTAGACCTCTTGGCTAGAAAATCACTATTTCATATTATGGTTATGTTTATTATGAAATTCCATCTAGTAGAGATACTTCAATATGATCCATGATATAGACTGAAGTATATAATGTATCTTAGTCAACATGGTAAAGGGATTTGAGATCTGTTTAGTTAATAAATTTCTATTAGTTTTTTTATTGTAATTATTTAATCAATTTTTTTATCTCTTTACAATATACTGAACTAAAACATATTATTTTTATTTCAGATTTAAAGGAGGGGGAGGTTTTTATCTTGGGAGCATACCATGATACATCATTGGGGATGATTCTAGTTTATCATGTTCTATAAGATAATACTATTTATCATTCACCTCATGGAGATTTTGTTCCTACCCAGGGAGAGGTGTTTCTTTCTCAAGAACCTGCTCTAGTAGTTAATGATGTTGAGGACCCACGATAGCAATGATGTAGACCGTATCGTGCTACATGTTTGGAATCGCCAAATACCAGAGGTATAGGGTTCACCTCTAGTATTATATCCTCTTCCAATTATAGATGTTCCTTAGATGTATGGGATCTAGACATATTGTTAGTATATCCATAGGTTTCCCCAGATATATGTTTTTCTATCTCATTCGAGGGGTTGTTTTCCTTGCCTACACCTTTTCTGATTGATCCTTCATAGAAATTATGGTTCCCCTAATATATGATGATAGGTCCTTCCAATTAGGCAGTGGGGGAAGAATAAGGTGAACACAATGAAATCTAGGTTCCACCACCTCTTAATGATTCAAATTCATAACATCAGATATACATGGTTCTGACACAAAAGGATGATCCCTCTTTATCTCATCATACTCCACCATAACAAAGAGGTAGAAGATCTCGATATGAGCATCCCATTCATACACAATATTGTGGTACTAGAGCTTATCATTGAGACAGATTGTAATCATTTATTTATATGTGTGATATTGACTTAAAGGGTTTTATATAACATTGTATTCTATACTATATATGATTGCGTCTATATTAAATTGTTTACTTTTTTTTATTATAAACCATTTTCACAAGTTTATCTACTATTTCAATATTCATTTATATTTTACTTAAAATTTATATTTTATAATTTTTCAAAGTTGACTACTTAAAACATTGGAAAACTTATTAAATTTTAAGTAGGTAACTTTAAAATATTAAAAAATATAAACTGTAAAAAAAATCTAAATAAAATATAAAACATAGTCTAAACATCAAAAAATTTGTTGAAAAGAAATTTTTTTATAAATATAATAAAAAAAATCTAATTTATATGAAAAAATTATTATTCATATGGAAAATAATATTTACAAAGTAAAAAATAAATACACATAAAATATAGTATAATGAAAATTGATATGAAATTTAAAACATTGAAAAAAAATATAAT